>CM057349.1:208275395-213550193 GCA_030015575.1 Agapanthus africanus | reverse complement strand
GAAGAGTTTAGAAATGAACAAATTCTTCTTGAGGTATTGTAGACTAGGTCACATCAATGCGACCCGACTGGCTGAAGTTACATTTTAGATGCATATTTAAATTAGTTTGAATTTACATCTTGTGAAACTTGTCAGTCATGTCACAAAGATTAGATGACCATAGCTCCGTTTGCTGAAAACTGAGAAAGAGTTAGTAAACTCTTGGGACTGATGCATGATGATGTATGTAAGGTCTCCTGTCTACACATGCCAGGACTGGTTCTTTATACTTCATTATATTCTCTGATAATCTCTCAAGATTCAGTCATACGTTCCTATTGAAACATAAGTCCGAACCTTTTGAGGTATTCACAGAATATAAGTTAGAAGTAGAGAACCAATAACCGGGTATAAGTATTATGTCCTATGATGAGATCAGGGAGGAGAATACTTGTGCATGGCATTCCTGGACTATTCTAAAAGAAAATGAGATTCTCTCTCAGCATTACTCCTCCGTATAAACCATAGCACGATGGTATATCGGGGCGGAGCAATCACACCCTATATGATAAGGTGTGCTCTATGATGAGTACTACTGAGTTACCTATTTCCTTTTTGGGAGTTATGCGCATGAGAAGCTGCATACCTATTGAATTAGGTTCGAATCAAATCAGTGCCTACCACTCCATATAAGATATGGTGTGGGAAGATCCTATCTCTTAAGTAAGTTAAGATTTGGGATTGTCCGGCCTATGTCAAAAGAAAAATCCGGACAAGATCGAGGCAAGGTCAGTTCTGTAGAACTGGAAAGGTTCTAGCTATTCGAAACTACAGCTGAAGATTTGACAGAACCAAAGGATTCTATAGTCCCCGACGAACCTCAGCCTCTCCGCCGATCTGGTAGGGTTCCTCGCCTGCCTGAGAGATACCTCGGTTTCTCGATGACAGTGGGAGCGAGGATTGCATCATGAGATGATGACCCAACCAGTTTCGAGCAGGCCATCGACAGTAGGGACTCTGTAAGAATGGCTGGATGCTTAGTGATCTGAGATGGAATCCTTATACACCAACAAAGTTTGGACTTTGGCTGCTATATCTGAAGGGTTAAATCCCCATCAGGAGCAAGTATATCTTGAGAAGATTACTTGGTGTAGATGGAAAAGTTGAGACTTTCAAAGCTAGACTTGTTAAAGGTTTTCGTCATCAACCAGGCGTGGATAATGATGAAACCTTTTCCAGTACCTATGCTTAAGTCCATCCAGATCCTACTTGTCACGGCTACATACCATGACTACGATATCTGGTGGTTGGGGTCATGACTGCTTTTCTAAATAATGTTTTAGAAGAGTGCGTCTATAAGTACACAGCCAGAGGGCCTCGTAGATAGTGGGAGCAGCGGAAACGTGTGCAAGATGCTTTATAGGATAAAGCAGGCATCGCGGAGTTGGAACATTTGTTTTGATGGATTAGTCAAAGAAGTTGACATCATCAAAATGGTAGATGAACCTTGTATAAACAAAAAGGTAGTAGGGAATATGGTGACGATCCTCGTAGAGTACGTGGATGACATACTCTTGTCAGGGAAGGAGTTTCCTATGCTACGCTCGATCAATCTCCGCTTATCACAATGATTTTCCATATAGGATCAAAATGATACTAAATCCTAAGCTTTGGATCTATGAGATAGATCTAATTGGATGTTAGGATACTCACTAGTTGTAGTGAGATGGTATCAATCGATCCTGGGGAGAATCACTGGAAGGGTTCCAGAGTGATAAAGACGACTGAATGTCAGTCACATGCATTGTCTTTACCCTCAGTAAAGGGACGGTATGTTGGAAGATTTCCAAGCTAGATACCGTGACAAACTAGACGATAAAGGCTGGTAACATCGCTATTAAAGATACTACCAAAGAGGCAGTTTGGGTGTATATTGGTTCATAGGATGAACTAGGTTCCTACCATTGTGTGACAATGGAAGTGTGGTTTTGGCCCTGGAACCCTGGTCCCATCAGTGACCCAGAAATATTCTGAGGCAGCATCACCTGATCATGGAGATAGTTGATCTCCAGGGTGATCAAGGTTAGGAGAGTAGACTCAGAGGACAACACGGCGGATCCACTCACGAAGGCCTTTTCCCAAAGAGAGACTTTTAGGGGATGGTTGAGTATGTGATACTGCAACCACTGCTACAGATGGCCCTAGTGCAAGTGGGAGATTGTTAGTTATATGTATGCCCTAGAGGCCATTACTGTACATTGGATGTATATTGTAATGGATGCTGGGACATATATAAGTAGGACTTTCTTGCTCGACATGATAGTACGCTATCTGGTTGCTCTTTATCTTAACATGTATACTTTCTGTCTCTCTGTTACATGTTGATAAAGCCCTTAGGATGTGTACTCGACTTCCAGGACTATGATGCAGATCATACTAGTGGAGCCTGGGTAGTCCATGAGTACATCCTTCAATGTTCCTAGTCGTGGGAATATCGAGACTGGGCATCGATATTCCAGAGTAGACTAGCGTATATCTTCTCGACCCATGTGATGGGCGATGGATGATCCCATATCCATTGGTGTTTGACATCGGAGATGGTATGCGGTGTGCTCAGTGGAGACTGGGTACACTGAACGGACTCGCCGAGAACTCCCAGATGGTATTATACCTCACGTCAGATGGCAGTTCTCTGGTGACACTGGTACAGCTTAGTCTGTTGACCCGAGATCGTCATAGAGTCTTGTGTATCTCCCACTGTGCTTTGATTTCCACCCTACCACGGCTCTACTGAGTCGTGCAAACAGGTGGTTTTTGGGTACGGTCCCGATTCACATGGAGGCAATGAGCGATAGGAGGGGATTCGTCTCTCCCGGTATTGGGGGTTGATGTTGCGCTATGCTCGACTGGCCATAACAGGAAATCCCTGGCCAGGGTTGCAGTGACCTACTGGTAAGTGTTATCAGTAGTTTCACACATGTCATGGACTTCACGTCGGCATGACTTATCGAGCTACTGGGGTCTGACGTTTACCACCCCTAGGCGAGATATGCGACATATCAGACGAACATACCGGACTGTACGGTAAGTGTTACTGGTTGGATTCACAGGAGTGTGAGCGGGCTTGCTCGTCGATCTTCTGATCGCTCAATACCCGGGTGGCCGTTACGTTTAGCAGACCGCTTGCGGCTTGTGGGTGTTTGATATGATCATCACCTGCTGCCGGCGTATTGACGAGTCTTTAGAGTCCTACACAGAGGTTTCCTGGCTCAAGCGAAACGAAATAGGAGCGCATATGAGATATGTGCGGGACCGAGAATAATGCGTGTATGTGATACCGTATTTCATTCTCGCGATGAATGTGTCGAATGGTTGTATGCGATATAACCTAGTTATCGAATCAAGGATTGACTCGATAAGCCGATACATTGGATACTAGCCGGTTATATGCGACATGACCGGATCATTGAATCAAGTGTTGATTTAATGATTTGATGTATAATTATATATTTGATATATTACTTTGCATTAACTAGTATTGGTTCACTTTAAAAGGATTTTCTCACTTGATGTGCACATTGTGTATATGATATATTTTTGTGCACATGATTGTATCATGTTTGATGATACATGCTTGTTTGGTTAAGTGTAAAGAATTAAACTATGGTTAAGTTAATGATTAGGGTTTTGTTTACTTAATTACTTATTTATTTATCTTATTTATTTATTCATTTTGGAAAATGAAAAGGATAAATGAATGGTTACTTGTTTTGTTTTTAGTTGAACATTCATGAAGTTTTGACTTAGTCTCCATTCTTGTCTTATACTTAACCCTAACCATTTAAACTAACCCTAATTCATTCTCTACACTTAACTAAGGTTAGAAGATGATAAGAATTAATTCTTTTTCATTTTTCTTTAAGACTTATCATATTCTTTTCTTCTTCTTCATCTTCTTCTTTCATGAAGAAAAACTTGCTACTCCAATGGCAAGTGATGAAAACTAGTGAGAAATCCAATTCTAAAGTGAACCCACATCCTATTTCTTCATCCTCTACCTCTTGCCAAGTAGTATAGGGTGTTTCCTTCACAAGTTTTCTTGACTTGGTGAAGTTGGAGCTTGATCTAGCGATGCCTCGACGTAGATCATCTTCGGCATCGTCGTCGATGACCTAGCCCGCTTTTTCTCCGATGAAGCCGATGCTAGAGCCCAAGATCCAATTTAGACAGCGAGGGGACTTCATCACGGAGCCTAGGAGGTGGAGGACCGGATCTACAAAGGTTGTAGCCCCTTCCCTTTAGCTATATTTCCGTTTACTTGCTTGCATCGCCTTGTTTTCTAGTTAACGATCCGTATTAGGGTTTGTAGGCACAAGGAAATTTTTGAATTGAGCATGTTTGATCACTTGTGAGATTTCATTAGTGTGCCTAGGAACCCTACAGTGCTGTGCTCGACTGGTTATATCAGTAAGTCCCTGGCCAGGGCTGCTGAGATTTACTGATAAGTGTTATCATTAGTTTCTCGATCTGTTATAGACCATTCACCGGCACGACTTATTGAGTATTGGGGTCGACGTGACCATCCCTAGGCTCGATATGCAGCATATCTGACGAAGAGACCGGACTGTACGGTAGTGTTGCCGGTTGGCTCGATGGGAGTTGTAGCAGGTTCGCTTGTTTTCTTCTGATCGCTCAATACCCGGGTGGCCGTTACGTTTAGCTGACCGCTTGCGGCTTGGGGGCGCTTGATATGATCATCACCCACTGCCGGCGTATTGACGAGTCTTAGAGTCCCACAAAGGAGTTACTTAGTCCAGGCGAAACGTTGTGGTGCGCGTATGCGATATGCGCATGGACCCGGTTAAAATGCGCGTATGAGATACCGTATATTAATCGGGCGGCTTGCTTTTGGTTAGGTTGTATGTGATATGGCCGGATTGATAAATCAAGTGTTGATTTATCATTTAACCATTAGTTTCTCACTTGAAATCCTTTCTTGTATTTTTGATGTATGCATGCATGTATGCATTCTTTCTTGATTCATGCACATATGGAAGTGCATACACACATACATACATACATCATCCTTCATGGTTGTTTATACAATGAAAATGGTGGCAATATAAGACTCACACTATGGGTTTTTATATGGATTATTATTGCATTTGTGTTAAAACAAAAAGAAAAAGAAAAAGGGTTAATTCATGGATTAGTTTCTACACTCTTCTTCATCTTACCATGCTCACCTACTTATTAACCATGGGTTAATTTTTCTTTTGTGTTTTAAACTCAAATACAATAATATCTTTATCATTTTAACCATGGTTTGAGATGAGAAGTGGAAAATATATATACATATATTTTTCATTTTCTCATTAGAGTTTTTCTTTCACTCTTGCTTAAAAAAAAAACCATCATCTTCTTCTTCCTTCCTATTTTGCTCTCTAGACTTTTGTAGTGAGCAAAATACTCATCAAGTTAGGTTTTTGAAGTGAGAAAAGCCACCACAACATCATTCTACACAAATCTTACCCACTTGTTTAGAGTGTTAGCTTCATTCTTTTCTTTTGATAAAGTGAAGTTGCTAGCTTGGACAAAGGTGCTTCGGGTGGATCGTCGTGGGCGTTAGAAGACCTCAAGCTAACCGTTTTCCAACCCTCAAGTGGCCAAGCAGTCTAGCGTAGGGAGCTACAAATGTTGTACTCTCAAAACCCTAGCTTTTGTTCTTGTGATGTGTTTAAAAGTTATGAAACCCTAATTTTTCTAGGATAGATCCTTTGTATGCTTACTTAGCACCATAAAAATCTAATCTTTGTGACATGTGATGCTTCCAAACTTTTCATAGGGTGCTAAGTAAACCTAACATTGGTATCAGATCCAACCTAGAATATTAGGCGACACTTTAACGAAGTAAAAACTCCGATCGAACCAAAATACGGATTTTCGGAACCCTCTCTGGACATTTTTTCAAACCTAGTTATTTTCAGAATTAAAAATACTTAAAAAATACAGCAGGAAAATCTATGAAATACTGTGAAATACAAGCCGCCGCGGAACCGTGGCCAATCCTTGCTTGGGCCCGCGGCTCCGCGGCCGTACAGAGGCTTCATGGCTTATTATTTGCACAGTAATTCCTATACCTGCTTGTATATTGTTTTAGGTATGTTTAATCTGATTCTTGTGCTGAATATTCTGGGGATGGTTTTGAGTTCAATGATTCGATCGGAATTTTGATTTCGTGTCTTTTCCGGGGTAAATTAGAAAGTATTGAATTGTTCGAAACAAGTATCATTTACTCACTTTCTCACGGGGTTTAAATCTTTCGGAAATACGTGCAAGTTTTTTTTGTGGTGGACCCTCTAGAAGACAACAAACCTTAACTCGATTATGTGACCGTCTTGAACTGCCTTTTGAACCTTAGGGTTTGAGGCAGTACGGCGTGCCACATGTGAGACATTGGCTTGACCCTTCTACGGCTGGACCGCTACTACTGTGTCACACTCCGGGCTTTTGAACTCCGCTCAAGTGTTGAGCTTTAGGGAATTTTTGGGTATTTGATTATTCGTTCGAAGAATTTAATACTGTCTATTTATCTGAAATGTGATACAATATGTGGAATTCACATAGTTAGGCATGAAATGCGAGGTATGTGATATCTCAGATTTACGATGTCTAAAGAGAATGCGGATTCCAAATATTGTAGTTTTTACACTTTCTTTTCTGTGACCGTAAGTGTAGTATGTCGATATCGCCGGTTTCGTTGCTATACATCAACGACAATTGGGGTACGGATACTTACTTACGTTGATGATATATGATATTATGTGTTGCTGAGATATGATGTGCAGGATTGTCGCGATTGAGTAGCCGGGGGGTTTTATGTGAGATGAGAGTTTTATTTTTCATTCATGTAAAATTCAAATGAAATGTAATATTCTTTTATTCGGGGCACTTCCGGGTTGAGGTTGATGCAACCAGTGTTGTATATTATTTACTTTTCCGCATTAGGATAGACCCAAGGAGGGGAGCATGAGTGACCGGGTTCTGGGGTTCAGTGGGAGGCTATCTCGAGGAGTCGAGACCGGGTCTCCTAAACTCCAGGATTGGTAGGGTCGCTTGCCGCTCTCGTAGGGGTCTAGGGGTGTGGGCTTGGCTATTCATCGCGACTGTGGAATCCGTATTTTCTATTGTTGGCTAAATACTAAATACGGACGTCCTAGTATACGGACGTCCTAGTATATCCCACATTATATATATATGTTTCTGCTGCCTGTGTTCTGAGATATCTGAGACGAATGACATATTATATATATGATATATAGTAGACATTGCTTATGTTTTACACCCGTGCTAGTCCCGTCCCGGTATGCCGTTAGTTAAGTAACCTAACGGTGCATAACGGAACATTGCGGCGAATGCGGATGGCATAAGCGTACGTGTTATTTTCGTTTCTTTTCTGTGATTGCTTAAGGGACTTAAATGATGGGACTACATTAATATGATTAATTTAAGGAAAATAAACCTAAAAGAAGTTGTAGAATTGGATTTGAAAACCACTCGGCTCTTTATGAAAAAGCTACATTTCAAAACTGCGGAGCTTAAGCCACTCCTTTTGAAAACCATTTGATTCTACAACGATATCAAGTTCAAAGCGTTAAAGATTTTCTTAAAAATCATCCGCAACCCTCCGTCATTTTAGGAAGTAGAGTACTTAGTATTCGTGCTACGTTTGTTGACTTTAGTTAAGGCGTAGTGTACGGTAGCTAAGTAATGTCTTCCTACACTGCATATGATGCAGATTAATTAGGACATTCATACGACTTTGTTGACCATAGTTAAGGGTCATATGGGCGGGTCTAATTAATAAAGAAATGACGGTAGAACTTGACTGGTACTTATGATTTGTTGACCTTAGTTAAGGTCATAAGTACTAGGGGTAAAAACCACATCGGGAATTTCAATAGTTGAAATTTGCAATGAGATTGCATACCTTCCATGTGATGGTTGGATCCCGATCCCACTGTGGGCAATAGTTGCTCCTAGGAGAGTTTTACAGTTTACAATTAGCTAACTCATTAGGTGTCTAGAAAGGTGTTAACGGGGCTACGCCTCTGGGGAAAACGAGGTTTACTTTAATTAGGTCCGTGCGAAAGCACGGGGAACCTCCCTCAAGTACCGACACTTGCCTGGCTGAACGGTTAGCGAAGTTGTAGACTGTAATTAATCCTGGCTAGTTTTCTTTTAAGGTTTGAAAGAACAACTCGATTAAAGCAGTGGGAAACATCGATTAGACAAGATAATAACCAATCTGATCTATGCAAGAGCTTTCGCTGAGTGTATTCTTTTCTCTCTCTTAATGGCAGATACCCATGACTGGACTCAAGCTTTTACTAGATAAAAACAAACTGAATGGGACCAATTATAAAGACTGGCTGAGGAATCTGAAAATAGCCTTGACTTATGATAAAGTATCATATGTCCTCACGGCTTCAGCCCCGCCCACCCCAGGTCCAAAATCCTCAGTTGCGGATATTGAAGTCCGCAAGACATGGGACGCTGACTGTGCCACGGCCAAATGCCTCGCGCTTGCATCGATGGACAATACACATCAAAAGAAGCATGAGAATATGGACATTCAAACCATATTGCTCCATACAAAGGAGTTGTATGGAGAGCAATCCCGTGTATTACGATACGAAGCATCAAAGAAATTGTTTCAGATGCGAATGGCCCCTGGCACACCAGTAGGAGACCATGTTCTGAAGATGATAGCTCTTATAGAAGAGGTTAAGGACCTTGGATGGACGATGGACAATGAACAATATACGGATATTATTCTGCAGTCCCTCCCCTCCACCTTTGCTCAATTCATAGTGAACTTCAACATGCATAACATGGAGAAGGAACTACCTGAACTCCTTAATATGTTAAGGAGTGCAGAGAGCACTATGAAATCAGTAAAAAACTCCTGTTATGACTGTTGACAGTCTTCCTCTTCTCGCCCAAAAGCTAAGGCCAAGGGAAAGAAAAAGAAGAAGCCCACCAATCCTAAGGGTGGAGTTAAAAGGTGAAGGGAAAGGAAAAGTCAAAGCTGGAGACTCGGGGAAAGGGGAATGTTTTCATTGCCATAAGATAGGACATTGGAAGCGCAACTGCACGGAGTACTTAAATCTCAAGAAGAAGCATGGGGATGCTTCTGCTTCAGGTGCGTTTGTGACAGAAAAACTGTTTTTCAATAAACTCTGCTTCCTGGGTATTGGATACCGGTTCAGGTTCTCACATTTGCAATTCTATGCAGGGGCTGAGAAATAGCAAAGTTTTGAAAACAGGTGACCATACTCTCCGCGTTGGAAATGGTTCCAATGTACATACAGTCGCAGTAGGAGAGTATCACTTGGGGTTGCCATCTGGATGTATATTGGTTTTGAATCCATGTTATTTTGTACCAAGTATGCTTTTGTAATATAATATCCGTTTCTTTGTTAGACAATGAAGGATATAATTTTGTATTGCAGAACTGTAAGTGCACGGCGGCGCCCCGGCCGTCAATCCGACGGCCAAATGCGGAAGCGGTGATAAACTTTAATTTTCTTGAACTGGCAAACCGCCCGCGCACTAATACCCAGATCGAACCACTAACTAGTCCTAGCCAACTACAAGAAAGGGAATAGAGATATACCGACGATCCAAGTCCTCCGGTCTTCTCGTCGTCGTCCCGATCTCCTGCGGAATGTCCCGTCTCCTCCTCGTCGCCGGAAGTGCACCACATCGTCTACTTCTTTTACGGGCTCCCACCTCAATGCCGAGGCAACTCGGGCACGAAGCTGGCTAATCGACGTGCCCAAGATATGCTGTAGAATGTAGTAAGCAAGTCTCATTTGGGGTTGTGGAATTGCCTTTGTGGTGGAGGAAAAAGGAACTTGGAGAGAGGTGAGGGAAAAATGTGATATACAAAGAATGAGAGTAACATTTTCTCCCCACTCCAAAGAGAAGCATTTTCCCTCATCCATCAAATGTGGCCGCCCCCCCCCCCCCCTTTGTGTGATTGGAGAGAGAAAGAACAAAGACAAGGGGGTGGGTGGAAAGCAAGTGATGATGAGAAAAAAACAAATGATCACAACAATTCCAACACTCCACACTACCATCATCTCATGCATGATGGCTCCAAAAAGGTCAAGCCATCATGAGCATAGAAAGTCAAGTGATGGTGCACATCATGAAAATCATCATGATGCAACAAGATGCAAAGAACCCCCTCCACAAATGCCTATTTGCAACAATGCAAATAAACCCTCCTCCACCAAACTTCGGCCAATGAACGATACAAGGAAAATCGGCCGAAACGAAAGTAAACTGGCAACTCCAGAAAACTGGTCCCGTAATAAATTACAGGAAAACCCCGATACTGTGCATACACACCCGCATTTGTATTCCGACCGAAATACAAATGCAATGAGACAAAATCTACACTGTACTATACTAGGATCCGGCTTAAACCAAAGCCGGCCAGTATTGTCCGTTCGATCCTGATCCGTGCAATACTGCACGTATCTGATCGAAACCCTGCCATATAACCATACGACCTGTAGTACAAACTGTCCGATCCTGATCCGTGCAATAACGCACGTATCTGATCGGACCTTGCCATATCTCCATACGGCCTCTACAACCTTTCGCCCGAAGCTGAGTAACAGAATGTGGGGGACTCTAAAGACTCATCAACACCTTGGTTGTGGATTTAACCCACTAGCACGTTAGAGGTATAAGCCAATACATAACGGGCTACCAGGTATTGACCAAAGGGACGTCTGTGAGCGAACTCAGCCTGACTCCCTACTGAGCCTGTCAGTGACAATATCCGTATAGTCCGGTCCGTTCGTCTATGAGCATCGCATGGCGGGCCTAAGGGGTTGGTAAAAGTCAGACCCCCAAAAGCGGTACAAGTCGTGTCGGAGTGTAGCCCAGAACACCCTGAGATACTATTGGAATACCTACCAGTAAATCTCCTTGCCTCGGCCGAGGGCTTTGTGTAATGGCTCTCCTAGACACAGCACGACCTCAAACCCCAATACCGGAGAGACGAACCCCTGAAGATACGCTCACTGCCTCCATGTGGCTCGGGACTGTACCCAACTAAAACCTGTTTGCACGACTCCTTTGAGCCGTGGTAGGGTAGTAATCAAAGTACAGTGGGAACTCACACGAGACAAATGACGATCCCCAGGTCGATGAACTAACCTGCACACATGTCACCAGGGAACTGCCATCTGACGTCTGGTATATGACCAACTAGCATGTTCCCGGCGAGTCCTGTCCGGTGTACTCATAACCCAATGAGCACCTGTATACATCTTAGGTGATCCAACTGACACCAGTGGCTTGTGAGACCGGCCACCGCCCCTCATCGGGGTCTCGACTGTATACACTAGTCTACTATGGAGAATCGATGCCCTGTCTCGAAACTCTCACGACTAGGGACCTTTTAAGGATATGCTTATAGACCCCCAGCTCCCACTTATATGATCGTCCTCATACTGCTGGTGGTCAAGCAAGAATCCTAGGGGCTCTATCAACGTGTAATAGCGACGTGTCAGGTCACTTAAAACAGTACACGATGATAAAGGTAAACCAGATAGCATACTATCATCTCGAGTAAGACTGTCCTACCGGGATAGGTCCTCCATCAATCATTACAATCACGTACCTGTGACCTAATAATTGACTCTGAGGGCACTATCTCCAACAATCTCCCACTTGCACTCAAGGCTAATTATTGCGATGTCGCATACTCACAAGCCCGTGTGATACCGAACACCCAACTCCTCTACTAGTCAGTCTCACAAAGCTTGTTTGCGAAACTATTGCGTTCGAGGAATAGCCTCAGTGAGTGGATCCGCTTTGATGTTTCTTTCTATGTCTCTCTATATCTCAAGTTCGCGGAGAAACCCATCTCCCGAAATGAGCAATACCTGTCTTAGAATGTGTCTGGATGTCTGATGGGACATAGCTCATAAATGAACTCCAAATCCAAACTTCTTAGACTGTATCGTCAACTGAACTTAATCAGTATCCTGCGCCATGCCTCCCTCAGTATTGCCTTGGACTACCTGTCCTAAATACTGCCCCTCGTCAGAAGGAAAACTATAACTCTGACAACCTCCTTGTCGTCCATGTCACCTTGGAAGCCTGGAATGATAACTGTTTCCCGAATGAGGCTGTCGTTATCATATCCCTAGAACATCCACTTATGTTCTAAAACTGCTTCCGACTGTTTCTCCAGGATTGGATCAATGTCAACTTATTGCATCTAGTGCAAGAACAATATCTGGTGTGGTACTTGACATCTCATGATTGACTCAATTGCCTAAGCAAGTGATCTGTCAATCATGCACATCCCTCTCCCCTTTAGTCTATAAGACACCTTTAGAGAGGGTGACTCCATCTTCTGCAGGTACACTACCGTGCATGGAGTCGTCCATTCTAAATACCCTTAGAATGCTGTCTAAGTACCCAGATTGGGAAAACACCCAAATCTAGATCTAAAACCGTAGATCTAGTAACCAGTATGTCTGATATAAAATCCATTTCCTTTGTGGAGAAACCACTGTGTGACGACCAAAATATAACCGATTGTAGTATAGGAGTTTCCTTTCCTACTTTGTGTATGTCATCCAAATACCAGGATATCACACCCTACTACCTTCTCAACAGATCCATCCCCTATTCTGATGAAGTCAAACCTATGACTGTCACGTCAGAAATAGATGATCTATCTCCGCTACATCTGCTTTAGTCTATAAATAGACATAAGCTCCCTGTCCACCAATGCTTCCGCTGCTCCCACTGACTACGACAACCCTCTGGCAGAGTCATATAGACGTACACTTCTAAAACTAGTTTAGAACGACGCTATACTCATCCTCCCACCGGGTCTCGCAGCCTGGAACAACAGCAATGGTAATTGTGGGTAAACAAGAACTTCCCTGTCACCGTCCTTGAGGCTACCGTAGTACCTCTCGGGTGCCTGAAGTTACCCACCTTATCTGCGGAGTGGCCAATGGAATGTCAATCCAGATTGAATCTTTAGGTTCCTTATCAAATCTTCAGTAATCGTTTGTGGTTCTGGAATCACTTCCAGTTCTACCATACTCCCACTACTGTTTTCTGAAAATATCTATTTTTATTAAAACTGTGGCGAGTCTAGAACAATATTGCTATTGTTCATCCAGATGGTAGAAAGTCAACCCGCGTCATAGCCTGGGTTAACCCACAAACAGCCATTACAGAAACGTGCCTTGAGTTGTCCAGTGTCTGGTTTTAAGCATAAGCCGGACAACTCCCCGTACCTTAACATCGTTAAGATATGAACTGTTCTATATCCCATATAGGACCAGAGGCACTGATTTAATTGAACCAGATTCAAATCATGCAACTGTCTCCAGTGCATGTCAACTAAATGGAAGGAGGCCGATCAGCGTTACTCAACTTAGGAATGCTTCCAATTATGAGTAACCTGAAAAAGAAGCAAGTTCTCTTAGTCATTACTATCAACTTAATACCATACACAAGTATCTACATCTTCGATCTCTTTGAAGAATCCCGATACTTGCTACACCTGGTTCTCTACTCTATTCAAATACCTATAACTTCTCAAAATTCGGACCCTGTGTTTCCACGAAACACCTGTCTAAAAAGTAGAGAAGTCATAAGTAAACCGAATATATTACGAGGACCAACCCCTCTGTCCTGATGGACCCTGGACATCATACAATACTCTGTACAAGTCCCTTGAGTCTGATAACTCATTCACCGTGTGTCGTAGGTTGAAAACTGTACTTATGGTTAAGAAGAATTACACCGCTGTTTAATGCTCCTTACCTAACCATCCACTGATATAGGTAAATGTCGTAGACATAATTTCAGAAAGGTATATCTCACTCTATGAAAATAGACGTACAGATATATCAATTTGAAATTGGTGCATAACTGCGGATATTCAAAACCAAATATTTGCCAACCGGCAAACAGCCCAGGTGATTTCCTCAAATATCACCGATTACAACGAATCCCGATATAATGAGGATAATCACCCAATTCCCAATAACCTACTCCCACTCATCATCTGTAAAACCATACAGATGTGAGAATCATACCTGGTAAATACATACCCTGGAGCAAGTGTCTAATCGGGAAATCAGTTTTCCTTTAACAGTACACAGTGAAACTGAAACATCGAAATGTTTCGATGGGGTATCCTGGTATTCCTAGTAATGCCTCTTCCAGATTCACGACTGTAACCGTACAATTCTTTACCACCTCTCCAAATCCCTTCATATGTCTTTAGTCATTACCTTCTGCACACCCCTTTAGGCCAAATGGTTTTCTTCCTTCCCTACCGTTCGGCACCAGCCTATGGTTTGGAAGAAGACTATCCAATAAGCATAATGGGTGTACTGTCCTAATCCTAGGAACACTCGCAATGCGAGAGAAGGTGAGGATAAAAGACAACCGAATGAACTTAATTCCTATTTCTCCTGAACCAGAATCCATCCCCGAACTGGAACAAGTTCCTTTCGAGTTCGTATATAACCATACGATGGAGTATCCAATAAACTGTGGATCTTCATAGTGATACGGAGTGTCCTGGAGAAATACAAAGGTGATTTTAGGATTGGCGAAGAAATACTTGGTTTGGTCGTGAATATCTGTTGCAATTTACTTTGCCCTCTTACTAATCCCTTTATTTGTCTTAACTTAATACCTTCTGTACACCATCGTCAGGCTAATTGGTTTTCTTCATTCCCTACCGGTCGGCACCAGCCTAAGGTTTGGAAGAAGACTATCCAATTTGCGTAATAGGTGTACTATCTCCTAAACCAAGGAGTACTCGCAACCTGAGAGAAGGTAAAAGGAAAAGACAACTGAATAATCCTATCCGTTTTCTCCTGAACCGGAAACCATCCTCGAATAAATTCTTTCGAGTTCGTATCTAACCATACGACGGTTTTTTCCAATGGAAGTGGACGTTCGTAGTAATACGGGGTGTCCTGGAGAAAAGGGTAAAAGTAGGAGTGGCAATGAGGTCTGCAACTCTGACAATCCAAAAGCCAGTGCTTAAGAAGGTTCGGTCAACTTGGTCACTGAGTCATAGTCTTAGGGTCGGGTCAATGGTCGCTGCCAAAGAGAGAGAGAGAAAAGAAACACTCAGCGTGCACTCTAACCTAGATCAGAATGGTTACCAATTTATCTAATCTGGAAACCTCCCACTGTACCGTCAAATTCTCCTCCAAACCTGAAAGAAGAATTAGTCGGGATCACCCGAGGAGTAAACTAACTCATCAGTGGGAATCGGGATCCAACTATCATCGCATGATAACGTGACGGAATCCGCGCACATCATCATACTCCAGATGGTATGCGCATATCTGGCAAGTTTCAGTTCTTTTGAAACTCCCGATGTGATTTTTGCCCCATGCTCTTATGACCTTGACTTTGGCCAACAAATCATAAGTCACATGTCAAGTTCTACCCGTCATTCTCCAGGTTGATTCGAATCCACCCGCACAAGCCCTTGACTTTGGCCAACAAGGCTATACGACTGTTCCAAACCAACGCATCTATCTATGCTGCATATGAATAACCAATAGCTACCAAACACTGTGCCTTGACTTTGGCCAACAAACATAGCTTGAATACTATTGACTACCCATATGAAACGACGGAGGGCTACGAATGGTTTCTGGCGAAAACCTTTAACGTAAAGAACTTGATATCGTCGAAGGAACGGATAGCTTTTAAAAATATAGTGACGAAAACCGTTGCTAAAGAGGTCACTCCCGGTGAAGGGATCTCGGCTCTTTCCCCGTAGAATGAGGTGCAGGATATTCCAACTGAATACCACGATGCAAAGCAAAAGTAATCGGCTATAGTGAAGTTAATGCCCTGACGCAAACTTCTGTCCAAGGGGTCACTCCCGGTGAAGGGATCTCGGCCCTTGCCTCGTCGACTGAGGAGCAGGATATTCCAACTGAATACCACGATGCAAAACAAAAGTGAACGTCCTTGCAATAACAGCTTTTTGAAAAGTGTTCCAACAACATCAGATTAGGTTTGTTTTTTAAACTTGCATTGATCCGAATCAACGCAGTCCCATCAATTGATCACACCAAAAAGAACGAAAATATACTGATGTACGTATATGCCATCTGCATTCGCCACTGGGTCCCGTCATTACCCGTTAGGTTAGCTAACTAACGACAGAGCGGGGACTGGACTAGCGCGGATGTAAAACATATACAACATCTACTAATATATATACCAATATATTATATTCGCTCAAGGTGTGATAAAAATGCAACATCACAGAGAATGAACAGCATCACAGAAACAATACAGATATCTGGGATCCCCGGGTTTCAAAGAGCCGCTGAAACCCGACGTTCCCCTGGTCGTGTGGATAGCCTGTGCAATGAAATCCTAGACCCCTACGGGAGCGGCAAGTTACCCGCCAAAACCTGAAGCGAGGCAGCCCCCTTCAGCGCCGTGAATGGACCACCCAGCACTTCACGGAATCCGGTAACTTGGGCACCCCTCCTGGGTCAACCTGTACCCCCTACGAGTGCGGCGAATAGCCCGCCAATTCTAGAGCGAAGCCCCCTCCGTCCCAATGCCATGAGATGCGGGCTTGTTGCCCTCCAGAACCCGGCTATCCGTGCACCCCTCCGCGGGGCAATCCTAGTACAGAAAGTAAGATATACATACAACGGGTACATCGACCGCAACCTGGCCGTGCCCCAAAATAATAATACAAACAGGCAGTGACGGCAGTCCACATGTCGGACGCTCGCCCCGCAATATCAAATGTACATAATACAACCACAACTGTACTAGCATTGCATCCAGGCTATCCCCCACGACCGATCCGCAACATCACAGCAAAAACAGAACATCAACGTGAAAGTCACGTTCGCAAATCCGTCTAACCGGGCTATAGCAGTTAGACCGGATTTACCGATCGAGTGACATTCACGGTCGCAGATATAATGTAAATACTGTGAAATAATGTGTTTAAAATATCCGATCGATCAAACTTTAACAAGTGGGCCCCCAAGTACTACTGTAGCACATCAAGAAATTCTGGGCCCAAAATTAATATTCCAAAACCCCTATTTTTAGCCCAGAAAGAGACTGTAGAAAATTGATGCAGCAAACCCAACATAGTGCGGCGGAACCGCGGCCCAAAGGGGTGTTTGGCCGCGGTTCCGCGCTCCCGTAGTGGAATTGGTCCATCGAATTTCTACAGAACTCTTATTTCTTCTAGCACATCACTTTTCTGTTACCTGAAAAAAATTTTGAGACCAAAAAATTTCAACAGAAAACTGTCGCGAACAAAAATGTAGATTTTGGAATTTTGGTCGATCGGAAATGCAAAACACATTAAACCAAGCTAGACTAAGTTAATGGCGAGGCTCTGATACCACTGTAAGTGCACGGCGGCGCCCCGGCCGTCAATCCGACGGCCAAATGCGGAAGCGGTGATAAACTTTAATTTTCTTGAACTGGCAAACCGCCGCGCACTAATACCCGGATCGAACCACTAACTAGTCCTAGCCAACTACAAGAAAGGGAATAGAGATATACCGACGATCCAAGTCCTCCGGTCTTCTCGTCGTCGTCCCGATCTCCTGCGGAATGTCCCGTCTCCTCCTCGTCGCCGGAAGTGCACCATATCGCCTACTTCTTTTACGGGCTCCCACCTCAATGCCGAGGCAACTCGGGCACGAAGCTGGCTAATCGACGTGCCCAAGATATGCTGTAGAATGTAGTGAGCAAGTCTCATTTGGGGTTGTGGAATTGCCTTTGTGGTGGAGGAAAAAGGAACTTGGAGAGAGGTGAGGGAAAAATGTGATATACAAAGAATGAGAGTAACATTTTTCTCCCCACTCCAAAGAGAAGCATTTTCCCTCATCCATCAAATGTGGCCGGCCCCCCCTTTGTGTGATTGGAGAGAGAAAGAACAAAGACAAGGGGGTGGGTGGAAAGCAAGTGATGATGAGAAAAAAACAAATGATCACAACAATTCCAACACTCCACACTACCATCATCTTATGCATGATGGCTCCAAAAAGGTCAAGCCATCATGAGCATAGAAAGTCAAGTGATGGTGCACATCATGAAAACCATCATGATGCAACAAGATGCAAAGAACCCCCTCCACAAATGCCTATTTGCAACAATGCAAATAAACCCTCCTCCACCAAACTTCGGCCAATGAACGATACAAAGGAAATCGGCCGAAACGGAAAGCAAACTGGCAACTCCAGAAAACTGGTCCCGTAATAAATTACAGGAAAACCCCGATACTGTGCATACACACCCGCATTTGTATTCCGACCGAAATACAAATGCAATGAGACAAAATCTACACTGTACTATACTAGGATCCGGCTTAAACCAAAGCCGGCCAGTATTGTCTGTTCGATCCTGATCCGTGCAATACCGCACGTATCTGATCGAACCCTGCCATATAACCATACGGCCTGTAGTACAAACTGTCCGATCCTGATCCGTGCAATACCGCACGTATTTGATCGGACCTTACCATATCTCCATACGGCCTCTACAACCTTTCGCCCGAAAGCTGAGTAACAGAATGTGGGGGACTCTAAAGACTCATCAACACCTTGGTTGTGGATTTAACCACTAGCACGTTAGAGGTATAAGCCAATACATAACGGGCTACCAGGTATTGACCAAAAGGGACGTCTGTGAGCGAACTCAGCCTGACTCCCTAGTGAGCCTGTCAGTGACAATATCCGTACAGTCCGGTCCGTTCGTCTATGAGCATCGCATGGCGGGCCTAGGGGGTTGGTAAAAGTCAGACCCCCAAAAGCGGTACAAGTCGTGTCGGAGTGTAGCCCAGAACACCCTGAGATACTACTGGAATACCTACCAGTAAATCTCCTTGCCTCGGCCGAGGGCTTTGTGTAATGGCTCTCCTAGACACAGCACGACCTCACCCCCAATACCGGGAGAGACGAACCCCTGAAGATACGCTCACTGCCTCCATGTGGCTCGGGACTGTACCCAACTAAAACCTGTTTGCACGACTCCTTTGAGCCGTGGTAGGGTAGTAATCAAAGTACAGTGGGAACTCACACGAGACAAATGACGATCCCCAGGTCGATGAACTAACCTGCACACATGTCACCAGGGAACTGCCATCTGACGTCTGGTATATGACCAACTAGCATGTTCCCGGCGAGTCCTGTCCGGTGTACTCATAACCCAATGAGCACCTGTATACATCTTAGGTGATCCAACTGACACCAGTGGCTTGTGAGACCGGCCACCGCCCCTCGTCGGGGTCTCGACTGTATACACTAGTCTACTCTGGAGAATCGATGCCCTGTCTCGAAACTCTCACGACTAGGGACCTTTTAAGGATATGCTTATAGACCCCCAGCTCCCACTTATATGATCGCCCTCATACTGCTGGTGGTCAAGCAAGAATCCTAGGGGCTCTATCAACGTGTAATAGCGACGTGTCAGGTCACTTAAAACAGTACACGATGATAAAGGTAAACCAGATAGCATACTATCATCTCGAGTAAGACTGTCCTACCGGGATAGGTCCTCCATCAATCATTACAATCACGTACCTGTGACCTAATAATTGACTCTGAGGGCACTATCTCCAACAAGAACAATGTTATGAACATTCACCTGAATCAAATGTTGGTTGGGTATGGTACGCTTAATAACAGGATATATGTCCTAAATCAACACACAGTTTTCAGTATACAACACACTAATAAAAGAAAACTTTCAGAATTAAATGAAGCTTTTCTTTGGTATTGTAGACTGGTCATATTAACGAAACAAGACTAAACATGTTACACAAAGATTGATATTTAAACTCTTTTGAATATAAATCTTATGCGACTTGCCAGTCTTGTATCAAGGGTAAAATGACCAAAACTCCGTTTACCGGACACGGAGAAAGAGCTACTGAGCTCCTAGGCCTCATACATAGTGATGTATGCGGGCCAATGTCTACACAGGCTAGAGGCGGTTTTTCATACTTCATTACGTTCACTGACGATTTCTTAAGATTCGGTCATGTATTTTTATTAAAGCACAAGTCCGAAGCTTTCGAGAAATTCATTGAATATAAACAAGAAGTAGAAAAACAAACCGGCTTGAGTATAAAGATGCTTCGATCAGATCGAGGTGGTGAGTATCTCAGTACAGAATTTGCAAACTTCCTAAAAGAGAATGGGATTCTCTCTTAGCTCACTCCTCCTTACACGCCACAGCACAACGGTGTGTCTGAACGACGGAATAGGACCCTATTAGATATGGTCCGTTCCATGATGAGTGATGCTGAGTTACCCATCTCATTTTGGGGGCATGCATTGGAGACTGCAGCGTTTCTACTGAACAGGGTTCCGACCAAAGCCGTGTCTACCACGCCATATGAGATATGGCATGGGAAGAGACCATCTCTTAAGAGAATTAAGATTTGGGGTTGCCCGGCCTATGTTAAAAAGCAAAATCCGGACAAACTCGAGACACGGTCAGTCATGTGTAATTTTGTGGGGTATCCAAAGAATTCTTATGGATATCTATTCTACCACAAAGAGGAACAAAAAGTGTTTGTTTCTCAGTATGCCACATTCTTGGAAAAAGAGTTTTTCACAGATAAAGATGATGGCAAGGTGGTGGATCTAGAAGAGGTTCTAGAGACACAAACTACAAATGACGACTTGGTTGAACCGGCTGTTGCAATAGAAACTGAGGAACTTCGGCCACTCCGTAGGTCTGGTAGGACTTCTCACCCACCGGAGAGGTACTACGGTTTCCTCATTGATGGTGACGGAGAAGACTGTATTATGGATGATGATGATCCTACCAGTTTTCAGCAAGCTATCACAAGTGGAGACTCTGTGAAGTGGCTGGATGCCATGAGATCCGAAATGGAGTCTATGTACACCATCAAAATATGGACTTTGGACGTTGTACCCCCTGGGGTAAAACCTGTGGGGTGCAAATGGATCTTTAAAAGAAAGATTGGTGTAGATGGGCAGGTGGAGACCTATAAGGCAAGACTTATGGCCAAGGGTTTTCGTCAAAGACCAGGTTTGGACTATGACGAGACTTTTTCTCCCGTAGCCATGCTTAAATCCATTCGGATCCTACTTGCTATTGCTGCTCACTACGACTATGAAATCTGGCAGATGGACGTTAAAACAGCATTTCTAAATGGAAATTTAGAAGAATGCGTTTATATGGATCAGCCAGAGGGCTTCATTGACAGTGGGAGCAGCGGGAAAGCATGTAAATTGCTTAAATCCATATATGGGTTAAAACAGGCATCACGAAGTTGGAACATCTGTTTCGATGATGTCATCAAAGAGTTTGATTTCATCAAAAATCCAGATGAACCTTGTGTTTATAAGAAGGCTGTAGGGAGAGCTGTCACATTCCTCGTATTGTACGTGGATGACATTCTTCTGATAGGAAATGTGTCACGTCCCGAAAGTACGGAAAATGACCGGCACTTAAACTACGAAACGTCTCGAGGCGTACGTAATCTAAGTAAGCCGAAAACCCAGAAATCCAAACCAAGAAAAGTAGTAGAGTGAAGGAAAACCAATTTAAAATCAAGTAGTTTTAATAGCATAAGCCGAATTATGCGGTTTTAAAAAAAACATCAAGTATTTCCTGAAAATTTCGGCAGAGTCTCCTTTGTAAATACTGGCTCCCAAACGGGATACAACATGAATAGTATACGAAATCAATAAAAAGGCATCCCCAAGCGGGAGCTAGCTCTTCGTCAATCGACGGTCACAACCACACAAGCAATATAATATACAACGCCAAGGGCGAGGATCAAAACTCAAAAGGAACTCAAAACAACAAGAAAACCATAGAAATACAACGCGCGACTCTAAGGTCGAAAGAATAACATCACTGGTCTCTATCTCAAAAAAATTACATGTTTGGTTGATGGAACTTCTAGATACAACAGAATAATAATATACAAGATATTTAATGGGGGTACGATACAAGTAAACCCACCTACTAGCAAATCACCTGAAGGAAACTATGCCCGCAAGCCGTAATGAAACCTGTACGGCAAACCTGCATAAAACTGGGGCACAACGGGGGTGAGTTGCCAACTCGTGAATAGAAAAATATCTATGCACAGAAATCGCATAAATAACGCAACCTAGGTCAATGATCATAATATATCCTCAAATATATGAATAACAAGTAGCCCATAACAATGGCTAGGGTAATATCTAACCCGAGTGTGATCTCATGTGCCCGTGTCAGTGCCTCAGGTAGCAATATATCATATGAATGAGGTATGAATGCATGAAAACAGAGTACAAGTAAATGAAGAAACTGTTTGCATAAATTAGTGAGATTTCCTTTGTATTTTTAAAATGAGGTATCATAATGAAATCAGCATAAAACCGTGCCTAGCATCGGTACAAAACGTAATCCCAATATCTCGATATCTCTGTATCACAGTCTCTGTACCTCAATATCTCGAAATCTCAATGTCTCAATCACAATATCTAGGGCGCCGTCAGTCCAGACCGGCCCCTACCATCCATCTCAAGACTACGACGGTATCCTCCGGATATCCGACGTGTCGGGTAAAATCACCGGTAGGTAGTCTTCCCCTGCCAGGCTCATCGTCATCACCACGAGCTTCTTGCCCTGGGGTACCTTACCGGGTCCACCATGTACCCGAAACGGTTCATCCAACTCCTCGAATCGGGTCTCGAAATCCATCAGCAAACTCATGGTGGACGACTCATACATCATGGGAAAAACCGCGCATTTCATTTAAAAAGAGAAAGAAGAAGTTTGTATATATTTTGCGGTTTTCCCCAAATCCAGAAAATCTCATGGAAATCCGAATCCAAAACCTCAATAACACGTAAAAAGTGAATATTTGCATGAGAATCCATAAATGCGGCATAACAATGAATAACGGTATGCATGAAGCGACAGTAATAACTACAATATCTAAGCTGGCATATAAGGTAAGTACACTAATATCATGTCAAACTACCAGCTATCAAGCGAAGTTAAGCAATAATATTTTCTAGGGTGTGCATGACATGGCAATTACCGATGAAGATGTGTGTGAGCCGGCAAGTAAGTGTACGTGGTACATACGCATCATCGGTAATGGTGCTGGTGTCCTAACAACATAATATCAACAATGCAATATGAAATAACAATGTAAGTATGCGATGCGGAGCGAGCAACCATAATGAGCGGGAGCTAAATATTAAACAATGGTGCCATTTGAAATAACACGAATCGCGGGGTTTTGAAAATAGGGGCTACAGTGGTTTTTTAAGAAAGGATACGTCTTTTGAAATATCCGTAGATCCCTTGACCTATCTTTTAAAATAACCACGATCCGCTAGTTTTGAAATAGGTAGGAGTCTAATCTAATCTAACAACTACACTAAACTATACGGCTGAACTAACAAGCTGAACTACAGGTAAGGAAACCGCCTATCATCTGAGTAGATACATATACATACCTGTATATGTATAGTCGGTGATCCTGCCTCAATAATATCACATCCGATACCATATCTATAATCAGGCATCCCAAGTCAAGAGTGCGGATCAATCATCAATATAGCTCATACGTAAATCCATCGTACGGCATCCCAAATCTGGGTACAGGTCAATATCATATTCCTCACACTATTTCTCTGGTATCCTCTTTATCCAAGATCATAGTCTAGGGTACTGACCTATGTCTAGTACAATACTAATATCCTCAATATACTCATGATCTGACTACTGATCGACAATCTCGTACAAACCGATATCATCAGCACATATCATCATCAAGGGGTATACATCGCCCAATACGGCCTAATATCAATATCCTAGCATATCATATCTCATATCACGATCACATGTCGACCATTTTATTAATAACACTATTCACCCGTATCGTCGTCCTAAGATCCGCTATAACACCAGGACGTACCTCAAGTACGAATCCTGCCATATCACCGATATCACAACCATAAAACAAATCTCATCGACTCAGCTCAATCCCAAGTATCATCCTCAAATCCGTATGTGAACATATAGTCCCATACTCATGTGAACACATAACTATAAAGAATCCCATGAGCACATATAAATAGGAATGTATGCAAGTATGTATGTGTGTATGTGTAGTGCAACACTACCCTAGGGTTCGCAACACTAAAATAATCCAACACACCAATATCCATCCTAAACATCGTTATTAATCCCAAATAACATATAATAATTGTTGGTGTGTATACGCATCCGTATACACCACCACGGATTGCGGGGGTGCTATACGCCATCCACCCGACTTCTCCCCGTAGATACAAATCTACTCACCGGGTCCTCGCTCGCCGGTACCGACGTCGCCACGCGCTTGCTTGTCGTCTCGAAGTCCACATGGGGTACCTACATATTTGTCACGCCCCGAAAGTACGGAACATGACCGGCACTTAAACTACAAAACGTCTCGAGGCGTACGTAATCTAAGTAAGCCGAAAACCCAGAAATCCAGACCAAGAAAAAATAGTTGAGTGAAGGAAAACCAATTTAAAATCAAGTAGTTTTAATAGCATAAGCCGAGTTATGCGGTTTCAAAAACATCAAGTATTTCCTGAAAATTTCGACAGAGTCTCCTTTGTAAATACTGGCTCCCAAACGGGATACAACATGAATAGTATACGAAATCAATAAAAATGCATCCCCAAGCGGGAGCTAGCTCTTCGTCAATCGACGGTCACAACCACACAAGCAATATAATATACAACGCCAAGGGCGAGGATCAAAACTCAAAAGGAAACTCAAAACAGCAAGAAATCCATAGAAATACAACGCGCGACTTTAAGGTCGAAAGAATAAACATCACTGGTCTCTATCTGAGATAAATACATGTTTGGTTGATGGAACTTCTAGATACAACAGAATAATAATATACAAGATGTAATGATGGGTACGATACAAATAAACCCACCTACTAGAAAGTCACCCGAATGAAACTGTACCCGCAAAGCCGTAAAGAAACATGTACGGCGAAACCTGCAAGAAACTGGGGCACAACGGGGGTGAGTTGCCAACTCGTGAGTAGAAAAACATCTACGCACAGAAATCGCATAAATAACGCAACCTAGGTCAATGATCATAATATTCCTCAAATATATGAATAACATGCAGCCTATACCAATGGCTAGGGTAATATCTAACCCGAGTGTGATCTCATGTGCCGTGTCAGTGCCTCAGGTAGAAATATATCATATGAATGAGGTATGAATGCATGAAAACAGAATACATGTAAATGAAGAACTGTTTTCATAAATTAGTGAGATTTCCTTTGTATTTTTAAAATGAGGTATCATAAATGAAATCAGCATCAACAGTGTCTAGTATCGACACAAAACATAAATCTCAATGTCTCAAAGCCTCAGGCTCCGGCTATCCGGACTGGCCTGTATCATCAAATCTCAGTACCTCAATATCTCGAAATCTCAATGTCTCAATCTCAATCTCTAGGGCGCCGTCAGTCCAGACCGGCCCCTACCATCCATCTCAAGCCCACGACGGTATCCTCCGGATATCCGACGCGTCGGGTAAAATCACCGGTAGGTAGTCTCCCCCTGCCAGGCTCATCGTCATCACCACGAGCTTCTTGCCCCGGGGTACCTTACCGGGTCCACCATGTACCCGAAACGGTTCATCCAACTCCTCGAATCGGGTCTCAAAATCCATCAGCAAACTCATGGTGGACGACTCATACATCATGGGAAAAACCGCGCTTTTCATTTAAAAAGAGAAAGAAGAAGTTTGTATGTGTTTTTGCGGTTTTCCCCAAATCCAGAAAATCTCATGGAAATCCGAATCCAAAACCTCAATAGCACGTAAAAAGTGAATATATGCATAAGAATCCATGAATGCGGCATAACAATGAATAACAGTATGCATGAAGTAGCAGGTAATAACTACAATGTCTAAACTAACATATAAGGAAAGTACACTAATATCACGTCTAAACTATTAGCTAACAGGCTATGTCAAGCAATAATATTTTCTAAGGTGTACGTGACATGGCAATTACCGATAAAGATGTGTGTGAGCCGGCAAGTAAGTGTACGTGGTACATACGCATCATCGGTAATGGTGCTGGTGTCCTAACCATAAGATATCAACAGTAGAATATGAAGCATACTATAAGCATATGATGCGGAGCAAACAACAATAATGAGCGGGAGCTGAATACTAGACGCAACGATAACTAATCTGCAATTAACCTAATATAAGTCCTACGATGGTGCCTTTTGAAATAACACGAATCGTGGGGTTTTGAAAATAGGGGCCACGGTGTTTTTAAGAAAAGATACGTTTTTGAAATATCCGTAGAATCCCTTGACCTGTCTTTTAAAATACGCACGATTCGTAAGCTTTGAAATAGGTAGGAACCGAATCTAATCTAACAACTAACTAAACTAAAGGGCTAAGCTACAAGCTAGACTACAGGTAAGGAAACCGCCTAACATCTGAGTCGATATATATACATACCTGTAAATATATTAGTCGGTGATCTCGCCTCAATAATATCATATCCGATACCATATCTATAATTAGACATCCCAAGTCAAGAGTGCGGATCAATCATCAAGATATAGCTCGTACGTAAATCCGTCGTACGGCATCCCCAAATCTGGGTACGGGTCAATATCATATTCCTCACACTATTCCTCTGGTATCCTCTTTATCCAAGATCATAGTCTAGGGTACTGACCTATGTCTAGTACAATACTAATATCCTCAATATACTCATGATCTGACTACTGATCGACAATCTCGTACAAACCGATATTGTCAGCACATATCATCATCAAGGGGTATACATCGCCCGATACGGCCTAATATCAAAATCCTAGCATATCATGCCTCATATCACGATCACATGTCGACCATTTTATTTATAACACTATTCACCCGTATCGCCGCCCCAAGATCCGCTATAACACCAGGACGTACCTCAAGTACGAATCCTGCCATATCACCGATATCACAACCACAAAACAATTCTCATCGACTCAGCTCAATCCCAAGTATCATCCCCAAATCCGTATGTGAACGCATAGTCCCATACCCATGTGAACACATAACTATAAAGAATCCCATGAGCACATATAAAAAGGAATGTATGCAAGTACGTATGTGTGTATGTGTAGTGCAATACTACCCTAGGGTTCGCAACACTAAAATAATCCAACACACCAATATCCATCCTAACATCGTTATTAATCCCAAATAACATATAATAATTGTTGGTGTGTATACGCATCCGTATACACCACCACGGACTGCGGGGGTGCTATACGCCATCCACCCGACTTCTCCCCGTAGATATAAATCTACTCACCTGGTCCTCGCTAGCCGGTGCCGACGTCGCCACGTGCTTGCTTGTCGTCTCGAAGTTCACATAGGGTACCTACATATCATAACGCACCGTGTCGTATTAAAATCCGACTCATGACCCAAAACGACACGTGAATCCCACATAGGTCAAAACCTATGGTTGCTTTCACAAATCAACCCAAAAACCCTCGAAGTCGGCATACAAACGCCAAACCATCGAGAAAAACCCAAACACACTCATTTGTACAATTACAAGCACTAATTATAATATAAAATAGCTTAAAAACTCACAAAAACCTCAAACTCGCTTAAAAAGCTATTTTTCCGAAAATCTAGCAAGCAAAATTAACCGTTTTACTTCAAAACATGATGTTTTAACCAATATAATGGTTACATTACCCACATAATATTTTAACTAAGTCACACAAACCATAATTAAATTTTTATCTCATCAAATTTCATTTAACCCAAAAACCTAGTTTACAAATAGCTTAATTAGAACTATTTAAATGTAACAATTAGAAAATTGACAACTAGATTTCATTTTGCATACTCTAAGATATTATACTACACTTTCAAACCATAACCAATTTATAAAAAACCTAACTAGATTTTAAATTTCATATTTTTAATAATTTCTAAAAATCTAGTTTGCTAAAAAGGCTAAATTTGGACATTTTACATCAACAATTTACATATTAGCAACTAGATTAGGTTTTCATTTCCTTAAGATGATGATCTACATTTTGCAACCATGATTACATGATAAGAACCCTAATTGCATTCAAAACCCTTTCACTTAAGATTTTAAACTTGAATTTAAAGCCCTATTTAAACATCACAATAACCTAAATTGGAGGAATTAATCAACACATAACCAAAGGGTTAAGATTTTATACCTAAAATTTATAGATCCCACTTGCAAACTAGCCTCCCAAATTAGCTTCCAAGCTCCAAGATCCATGCTTGAATGGCCAAGGAATAATGGGTAAGGAATGGATTTGGAGTTTGTGGGATTTTTGATGCATTTTTGTGAGATTTTTGATGATTTAGCAATGAAATGAAGATGAACAAAATAAAAAGGAGGCTGCTGAATTGGGGCTCGGCTAAAGTGGTGAGGGGAGAGAGAGTGATGTGTATGTGTTGTGATGAAATCACCAAAGCCAAATAAAAACCATACCTCATTTATTAACCTTTCTTTTTCCATTATTCTCTTCTTTGTTTTCTTTTCTTTTAGAAGTGGGAATTTTTTTTTGTTTTGGGGAGTGGGGCAGCCATGCTTTCGGCCAGATTTGGGGGATGTGTGTGTGTGGTTTTGTGTCACTTCCCAAGTCAAGAAAACCCCTCTCAAAACTCATTATTGCATCTTACATCCATTTTCTTCTATTTTATTCCTTTTCTTTTAACTTTTCTATACAAATAAAACTAGAACCCACCAAAAAATTTCTTTGAAAGAACATGCTACAATATGTGTTTATATGCGTCATGGTGCACTAAAGTTGTATTAACCTATTCCAATTTGTAATTATCCCTAATTAAATGTATTAGTGACGGCTTAAAATAATTAATTTCGGAATTTTTTTTCCGTAAACTAGAAATTTTACAAGTGGCTCAATAAATACCAAATACTAGCAATTACATAGCTAGAATATGTATATTTAATTTTTATAATAAAATATTTGTATTTTGACTTTTTACAGAAAACCCCCTTATTTTACCGTTTTTTCGAAATTTCACCGAAACGATTTTCAAAACGTTACAATCTTCCCCCCTTAAAGAAATTCGGTCCCCGAATTTAAATTAAAACTCCCCCCAAATACTAAAACATTTAAGCAAAACCATCAAGTCGTCGGGGCTCCGAAATCGTAAATACATAAAACAAATCGTAGCGCAGCGCATGCGCATGAAAAATGAGCATATAACTCAAATCAAAACTCCGTCAAGCATCCCGCAATCATCGGAGTCGTGGGGAAGACATCAATGCCAAATCCAAAGTAAAACCAATATAATATAACTCGAATCTATATATGTAAGTATCTGAAGGAAATGCATGCCAAATCTCTTTAAGTCGCTGTGCAACGCGTATAACACTGCACAGTGGCGGACGTCTATCATAAGAAAATAACTATATACATATATACCTTTATTTGAAATGTACGTTCCGCAGTTTTGGAAACAATTTAGAAGGGTCTCCTTGTTTTAAACATTTCGTGTCATATCAGACACGTAGGTAAATACTAAGGCTATAGCTCGCTTTTTGGAAATCCCTTCAATAACTATCAATGCATGCAAAATATATTCAGGTACTGTCCTCTGACTAGTCCTGCTCAGTACGAAAACCCATAGCAATATCATAAAAACGTACTGCTCTATAAGAAAAATCAATCCCAAAATACGCGTATGAATACTACGTGCGTCTGGTGCGCACGGAAATCAAAATCCATATATGTGCCATACATATGCACAGAAACAATATCTAAGTGCATCGGGTGTGCACGAAACATCTGTCATAGGCAACATGTGTGCCTGACAGCAAAATCAGGTGCATCTGACATGCACGAAAAATCTCGATTTAGTGCATCTGGTGTGCACCAAAATCACATCTCAAAACATGCGCTCAACATGTGCGAAAATCCAAGGCAGGTGAATCCATCATGCACGAAATCATGAAATCCAATATCAAGCGCCGAACATGCGCAAAATCAAATCAGGTGCACAAGGTGCACAAAACAAATATCGAGTATCACAATCGAAATCGAAGTCCAATGCATCTAAGTGCACAAAATGCGTATCACTGCACTGCAAGCATATGTGAATCATACCGAGTGCAAAAACCAAATCATATGTGTATATACGCACAATCAACTCAACTGTATGAAATCCATATAATCACAAACATGAGGAACCAAGGCACGAAAACTATCTCAAGTGCAACAACTGTGCAAAAATCGTGAATACTCAGTAGGTGCAACCATGGTCCATGGAAACAAATATCATGAAACTCCATCATCAAAATCAATCATGCAAATAGATCGCTCAAAATACCAAAATCAAGTATGACGGAATTGTCCCGCTCAAGCACATCCTCCAAGAATCTCTGGCCAACTGTCGTGGTCACTCATAGCATGTCTCGTCGACAATGCCGAACTGTCCGAAAGTCATCGTCCTTTACTATATCTGTTTCTTGTTCCGGAACGGCTGCATGGACTGAGCTCCAATGGCTATTCTCGTATCTGGAGTCTCCCAAGAAATGCATCTCACCACCTAACATCCGAATGAATTTGAACCATCCGATCGATTCGTCAAAACCTCATAATCCCCCAAGAGCTCAACATCTTGGGTACAGTTTAATAGTATCGAGTACATACCACAGCATCGGTGGTCCAGCCGTAGAAAGGCAAACCCAAGCCTCACTAATGGCGCCGCGGAACTGCCGCAAACCCTAAGGTTCAAAGGCTTTCACATGGTCATTACGTCGAGTTAGGGTTTCATTCTTTTAGAGGGTCCATAGAATTGCTTGCATGTCTTTCCGAATACTTTAAACTTGGAAATTAGGTTCCTGACATTCGATCGCCTCTATCGACTCTCAACGTATCAGCGTGAAGTCATCCCTAGCTGGAATCAATCAATCTGATGACCTCGCATCGGGGGTAGGCAATGAACCATATGTCGTAGTCTTTCATCTCTGGTGACTAGCAATCTCCTATCATATCTCGAAGTATAACTCGTGCGGCGTTAGCTTCAAAAAATCTGGGGCGATATCTTTTCATTCGCCAAAATCACTTGCTCATTCGTCCGCATGCTGAACAGTGCCTCGACCATCATGATTAAACAATACCCCAACGGTCATCAAAATCTAGCTGGCCTCTATCATTGGCTCAATCCTCTAGTGTCGATCAGCACATCCGAGTAACCTCATAAAGGCGATCCGCCAAACGCTCGTGTCGCGGAAACACAGTAAAAAGACATATCTCCGCAATCGTGTGTCACCGGAATTTCGCCCTGGTCAGTTCTCGTTCGTGACGAGCTCGTGCTGACCACAACTCTAGCTGTAGCTCTCCCTGCCCGTAATCGTGGCAGCAAAACCAAACTGGTACCGATGAGGCTAGATCAGGAAGGAATATAATACTGAACAAGGAAATGTACATCCTAAGGTTTCTTAAGTGGAGTGGCGCGTCGTAAATATGCCGCGGAACATATCAACGGTACGTCCCTCTACTTTAGTCACCTATTCCATCAACCAAGGGTCATCCTACGCTCCGAAGGTAAAACCTAACGCTCTGATACCAACTTTGTCACGCCCCGAAAGTACGGAACATGACCGGCAATTAAACTACGAAACGTCTCGAGGCGTACGTAATCTAAGTAAGCCGAAAACCCAGAAATCCAGACCAAGAAAAAATAGTTGAGTGAAGGAAAACCAATTTAAAATCAAGTAGTTTTAATAGCATAAGCCGAGTTATGCGGTTTCAAAAACATCAAGTATTTCCTGAAAATTTCGGCAGAGCCTGCTTTGTAAATACTGGCTCCCAAACGGGATACAACATGAATAGTATACGAAATCAATAAAAAGGCATCCCCAAGCGGGAGCTAGCTCTTCGTCAATCGACGGTCACAACCACACAAGCAATATAATATACAACGCCAAGGGCGAGGATCAAAACTCAAAAGGAAACTCAAAACAGCAAGAAATCCAAAGAAATACAACGCGCGACTCTAAGGTCGAAAGAATAAACATCACTGGTCTCTATCTGAGATAAATACTGTTTGGTTGATGGAACTTCTAGATACAACAGAATAATAATATACAAGATGTAATGATGGGTACGATACAAATAAACCCACCTACTAGAAAGTCACCCGAACGAAACTGTACCCGCAAAGCCGTAAAGAAACATGTACGGCGAAACCTGCAAGAAACTGGGGCACAACGGGGGTGAGTTGCCAACTCGTGAGTAGAAAAACATCTACGCACAGAAATCGCATAAATAACGCAACCTAGGTCAATGATCATAATATATCCTCAAATATATGAATAACATGCAGCCTATACCAATGGCTAGGGTAATATCTAACCCGAGTGTGATCTCATATGCCCGTGTCAGTGCCTCAGGTAGAAATATATCATATGAATGAGGTATGAATGCATGAAAACAGAATACATGTAAATGAAGAACTGTTTTCATAAATTAGTGAGATTTCCTTTGTATTTTTAAAATGAGGTATCATAAATGAAATCAGCATCAACAGTGTCTAGCATCGACACAAAACATAAATCTCAATGTCTCAAAGCCTCAGGCTCCGGCTATCCGGACTGGCCTGTATCATCAAATCTCAGTACCTCAATATCTCGAAATCTCAATGTCTCAATCTCAATCTCTAGGGCGCCGTCAGTCCAGACCGGCCCCTACCATCCATCTCAAGCCCACGACGGTATCCTCCGGATATCCGACGCGTCGGGTAAAATCACCGGTAGGTAGTCTCCCCCTGCCAGGCTCATCGTCATCACCACGAGCTTCTTGCCCCGGGGTACCTTACCGGGTCCACCATGTACCCGAAACGGTTCATCCAACTCCTCGAATCGGGTCTCGAAATCCATCAGCAAACTCATGGTGGACGACTCATACATCATGGGAAAAACCGCGCTTTTCATTTAAAAAGAGAAAGAAGAAGTTTGTATGTGTTTTTGCGGTTTTCCCCAAATCCAGAAAATCTCATGGAAATCCGAATCCAAAACCTCAATAGCACGTAAAAAGTGAATATATGCATAAGAATCCATGAATGCGGCATAACAATGAATAACAGTATGCATGAAGTAGCAGGTAATAACTACAATGTCTAAACTAACATATAAGGCAAGTACACTAATATCATGTCTAAACTATTAGCTAACAGGCTATGTCAAGCAATAATATTTTCTAAGGTGTACGTGACATGGCAATTACCGATGAAAATGTGTGTGAGCCGGCAAGTAAGTGTATGTGGTACATACGCATCATCGGTAATGGTGCTGGTGTCCTAACCATAAGATATCAACAGTAGAATATGAAGCATACTATAAGCATGTGATGCGGAGCGAACAACAATAATGAGCGGGAGCTGAATACTAGACGCAACGATAACTAATCTGCAATTAACCTAATATATGTCCTACGATGGTGCCTTTTGAAATAATACGAATCGTGGGGTTTTGAAAATAGGGGCTACGGTGTTTTTAAGAAAAGATACGTTTTTGAAATATCCGTAGAATCTCTTGACCTGTCTTTTAAAATACGCACAATTCGTAAGCTTTGAAATAGGTAGGAACCGAATCTAATCTAACAACTAACTAAACTAAAGGGCTAAGCTACAAGCTAGACTACAGGTAAGGAAACCGCCTAACATCTGAGTCGATATATATACATACCTGTATATATATTAGTCGGTGATCTCGCCTCAATAATATCATATCCGATACCATATCTATAATTAGACATCCCAAGTCAAGAGTGCGGATCAATCATCAAGATATAGCTCGTACGTAAATCCGTCGTACGGCATCCCCAAATCTGGGTACGGGTCAATATCATATTCCTCACACTATTCCTCTGGTATCCTCTTTATCCAAGATCATAGTCTAGGGTACCGACCTATGTCTAGTACAATACTAATATCCTCAATATACTCATGATCTGACTACTGATCGACAATTTCGTACAAACCGATATTGTCAGCACATATCATCATCAAGGGGTATACATCGCCCGATACGGCCTAATATCAAAATCCTAGCATATCATGCCTCATATCACGATCACATGTCGACCATTTTATTTATAACACTATTCACCCGTATCGCCGCCCCAAGATCCGCTATAACACCAGGACGTACCTCAAGTACGAATCCTGCCATATCACCGATATCACAACCACAAAACAATTCTCATCGACTCAGCTCAATCCCAAGTATCATCCCCAAATCCGTATGTGAACGCATAGTCCCATACCCATGTGAACACATAACTATAAAGAATCCCATGAGCACATATAAAAAGGAATGTATGCAAGTACGTATGTGTGTATGTGTAGTGCAACACTACCCTAGGGTTCGCAACACTAAAATAATCCAACACACCAATATCCATCCTAACATCGTTATTAATCCCAAATAACATATAATAATTGTTGGTGTGTATACGCATCCGTATACACCACCACGGACTGCGGGGGTGCTATACGCCATCCACCCGACTTCTCCCCGTAGATATAAATCTACTCACCTGGTCCTCGCTAGCCGGTGCCGACGTCGCCACGCGCTTGCTTGTCGTCTCGAAGTCCATATGGGGTACCTACATATCATAACGCACCGTGTCGTATTAAAATCCGACTCATGACCCAAAACGACACGTGAATCCCACATAGGTCAAAACCTATGGTTGCTTTCACAAATCAACCCAAAAACCCTCGAAGTCGGCGTACAAACGCCAAACCATCGAGAAAAACCCAAACACACTCATTTGTACAATTACAAGCACTAATTATAATATAAAATAGCTTAAAAACTCACAAAAACCTCAAACTCGCTTAAAAAGCTATTTTTCCGAAAATCTAGCAAGCAAAATTAACCGTTTTACTTCAAAACATGATGTTTTAACCAATATAATGGTTACATTACCCACATAATATTTTAACTAAGTCACACAAACCATAATTAAATTTTTATCTCATCAAATTTCATTTAACCCAAAAACCTAGTTTACAAATAGCTTAATTAGAACTATTTAAATGTAACAATTAGGAAATTGACAACTAGATTTCATTTTGCATACTCTAAGATATTATACTACACTTTCAAACCATAACCAATTTATAAAAAACCTAACTAGATTTTAAATTTCACATTTTTAATAATTTCTAAAAATCTAGTTTGCTAAAAAGGCTAAATTTGGACATTTTACATCAACAATTTACATATTAGCAGCTAGATTAGGTTTTCATTTCCTTAAGATGATGATCTACATTTTGCAACCATGATTACATGATAAGAACCCTAATTGCATTCAAAACCCTTTCACTTAAGATTTTAAACTTGAATTTAAAGCCCTATTTAAACATCACAATAACCTAAATTGGAGGAATTAATCAACACATAACCAAAGGGTTAAGATTTTATACCTAAAATTTGTAGATCCCACTTGCAAACTAGCCTCCCAAATTAGCTTCCAAGCTCCAAGATCCATGCTTGAATGGCCAAGGAATAATGGGTAAGGAATGGATTTGGAGTTTGTGGGATTTTTGATGCATTTTTGTGAGATTTTTGATGATTTAGCAATGAAATGAAGATGAACAAAATAAAAAGGAGGCTGCTGAATTAGGGCTCGGCTAAAGTGGTGAGGGGAGAGAGAGTGATGTGTATGTGTTGTGAGGAAATCACCAAAGTCAAATAAAAACCATACCTCATTTATTAACCTTTCTTTTTCCATTATTCTCTTCTTTGTTTTCTTTTCTTTTAGAAGTGGGAATTTTTTTTTTGTTTTGGGGAGTGGGGCAGCCATGCTTTCGGCCAGATTTGGGGGATGTGTGTGTGTGGTTTTGTGTCACTTCCCAAGTCAAGAAAACCCCTCTCAAAACTCATTATTGCATCTTACATCCATTTTCTTCTATTTTATTCCTTTTCTTTTAACTTTTCTATACAAATAAAACTAGAACCCACCAAATTTTTTTTTTGAAAGAACATGCTACAATATGTGTTTATATGCGTCATGGTGCACTAAAGTTGTATTAACCTATTCCAATTTGTAATTATCCCTAATTAAATGTATTAGTGACGGCTTAAAATAATTAATTTCGAATTTTTTTTCCGTAAACTAGAAATTTTACAAGTGGCTCAATAAACACCAAATACTAGCAATTACATAGCTAGAATATGTATATTTAATTTTTATAATAAGATATTTGTATTTTGACTTTTTACAGAAAACCCCCTTATTTTACCGTTTTTTCGAAATTTCACCGAAACGATTTTCAAAACGTTACAATATCATAACGCACCGTATCGCATTAAAATCCGACTCATGACCAAAACGACTCACGAATCCCACATAGGTCAAAACCTATGGTTTGCTTCCACAAATCAACCTAAAAGCCCTCGACGTCAGCGTACAAACGCCAAACCATCGAGAAAAACCCAAACACACTCATTTGTACAATCACAAGCACTAATTATAATATGAAATAGGTTGCAATTCACAAAAACCTCAAACTCACTTTAAAAGCTATTTTTCCGAAAATCTAGCAAGCAAAATTTACCCGTTTTTGTACAAAACAAGATGTTTTAACAAAACTAATGGCCATAAGGCTCACTAACCATCTTAATTAAGTCATACCAATGTTAATTAGATTTTAAACTTAATTCTTAATATCAATCTCAAAAATCTAGTTTGCAAATATAACCAATTTTAACAATTTCATAGCAAAAATGCACAAACTACAATCTAGCTTAGATTTGCATGATCTAAAGTATTAAACTACACTTAATAATGTTAATGAAGTCATGAAAAACCTAATTAGATTTTTAGTCTAACATTTGCAATAAATTTCCAAAACCTAGTTTGCATAAAATTCCAATTTTAACAATTACAAGCCTCAATTAGTAAACTAGCAACTAGGTTAGTTTTAGCATCACATTAACATGTTAATCCACTCATTTTAACCATGATTACATGATAAGAACCCTAATTGCAATTCAAAACCCTTTCTTGAATTTTCTAAATAAGCAAATAACCCTAATAAACACCTAATTAGCTTCACTTGAAGTGTGATAGCAAAAATTAAGTAACTAATCAATAATCAAACCATGGAACAAAGATTTATACCCCACAAAACTTGTAGATCTACATGCAACTTAGCCTCCCAAATTAGCTTCTATACCCTAAGATCCATGCTAGATGAGCTAAAGAATAATGGGTAAGTGTTGTATTTGGATTTAGCTTTGATTTTTTTGTGGATTTGAAGCATTTTTGGTGAATTTTTTGATGAGAAATGAGAAGGAGAAATGAAGGGGCTGCTGCTGTTGGGGGAGGGGAAGGGGCTCGGCTACAATGGGGGGAGTGAGAGGAGAGAGAGTGAGGTAGGGAAAAAGTCATCTAGTCAACCCAAGGTCAAAGTCATACCCCTTTTTGACTTCATTCCTTACTCTTTCCTTTTTCTTTTCTCATTTCTTTTCTCATGAAGTGTGAAGTGTGTGGGTGAGGGGAAGCCATGTCCTTGTGGGTGTGTGTGTGTGGGTGAGTGGGTTGGGAAAGGATAAATGTTATACCCCAATTCCATTAACACTAATTTCACCGAAAAAAAGCCTTTTTCTTCGATATTTTCTAAACCGTTTTGGCAAACGATTTCGTTTCAAAAACCACATGATAAAATTTTATTTAATGTTTTATGATGCACAAAATTTGTTTCAACTCATTCCAATTTGTAATTTTTCCTAATTAAATATATTAGTGACGGCTTAAAATAATATTAAAATAATTAATTTCGGAAAATTTTTCAGAAAATTTGAAATTTCACCAGTGGGTCAATAAACACCAAATACTAGCAATTACATAGCTAGAATATGTATATTTAGTTTTATAATAAAGATATTTGTATTTTGACTTTTTACAGAAAACCCCCTTATTTTACCGATTTTCCGAAATTTCACCGAAACGATTTTCAAAACGCTACAAAATGATATTCCTATGCTACAGTCGGTCAAATCTTTCTTATCACTAAGGTTCTCCATGAAGGACCTGGGTGATGCCACATACATTCTGGGCATAAGGATCTATAGGGATAGATCCAAAAGGTTATTGGGATTGTCCCAAACCAGGTACATCAACACCATCCTAAAAAGGTTTAGTATGGAAGACTCCAAGCGGGGTGCCTTACCCGCTTGCCATGGGGTCACTCTCTCCAAGGACTCTTGCCCAAAGACCGATGAAGAGAGAGCTCGCATGAGCATTATACCCTATGCTTTGGCAGTAGGATCTATAATGTATGCGATATTATGTACACGCCCAGATGTAGCTTATGCACTTAGTGTTGTAAGCAGGTATCAATCCAACCCAGGGGAGAATCACTGGACAGCTGTGAAGAACATTCTTAAGTACTTACGAAGGACTAAAGAATTGTTCTTGGTGTATGGTAATGGAGATCTCCAAATGGAGGCCTTTACCGATTCGAGCTTCCAGAGCGATAAGGACGACAACAAATCTATCTCTGGGTTTGTATTCCCCTCAATGGAGGGGCGGTAAGTTGGAAGAGTTCCAAACAGGATACCGTTGCAGACTCTACGATAGAAGTTGAGTACATTGCTGCAAATGATGCCGCCAAGGAAGCCGTCTGGATGAAGAAGTTCGTCTCGGAGCTAGGAGTAGTTCCAGCCATTATTGATCCAATACCATTGTATTGTGATAATAATGGGGCTATGGCGTTAGCCAAGGAGCCCAGGTCCCATCAGTGGTCCAGACACATCCTGAGGCGCTTTCATTTGATCCGGGAGATTATAGATCGCCGCGAGATCGAGATTAGGAGAGTAGACACAAAGAATAACACCGCGGATCCATTCACCAAGGCCCTTCCTCAGCCGCAGCATGAGCGACTTTTTGAGATGTTGGGTATGAGATACGCCAATAACTGGCCTTAGTGCAAGTGGGAGATTGTTGGATATATGTATGCCCTAGAGGCCATTATATGATAGTGGATGTATCTGTACATGTATATATATATATTCGGTGTACATTCTTGCTCGACATGATAGTATGCTATCTGGTTCTTCTTTGTCTGACATGTTGATTTGATCATGCTTTTATTCATTCATACATGCTGATAAAGCCCTGAGGATATCGGCTTGACTACTGTGATTATGATAGAGATCATACTAGTGGGACATCTGTAGTTTATAAGCATATCCTGAAATGTCCCTAGTCGTAGGTATATCGAGACGGGGCATCGATATACCAGAGTAGACTAGCGTATATGATACTAGACCCATATGATGGGCGATGAATGTTACTACATTCATCGATGTTTGACATCAAGATCATATACGGGTGCTCAGTGGTGACTGGGTATACTGGACGGACTCACCGAGAACTCCTATATGGAATTATATCTATCGTCGGATAGCAGTTCTCAGGTGACACTGGTACAGGTTAGTCTGTAGACCCGAGATCGTCATAGAGTCTTGTGTGCTCTCCCACTGTACTTTGATTACCACCCTACCACGGCTCTACTGAGTCGTGCAAACAGGTGGCCGTTGGGTACAGTCCCGAGACACACGAAGGCGATGAGCGATAGGAAGGGTTTCGTCTCTCCCGGTATTGGGAGTTGATGCTGTGCTGTGCTCGACTGGTTATATCAGTAAGTCCCTGGCCAGGGCTGCTGAGATTTACTGATAAGTGTTATCAGTAGTTTCTCGATCTGTTATAGACCATTCACCGGCATGACTTATTGAGTTATTGGGGTCGACGTGACCATCCCTAGGCTCGATATGCAGCATATCTGACGAAGAGACCGGACTGTACGGTAGTGTTGCCGGTTGGCTCGACGGGAGTTGTAGCAGGTTCGCTTGTTTTCTTCTGATCGCTCAATACCCGGGTGGCCGTTACGTTTAGCTGACCGCTTACGGCTTGGGGGTGCTTGATATGATCATCACCCACTGCCGGCGTATTGACGAGTCTTAGAGTTCCACAAAGGAGTTACCTAGTCCAGGCGAAGCATTGTGGTGCGCGTATGCGATATGCGCATGGACCCGGTTAAAATGCGCGTATGAGATACCGTATATTAATCGGGCGGCTTGCTTTTGGTTAGGTCATATGTGATATGGCCGGATTGATAAATCAAGTGTTGATTTATCATTTAACCATTAGTTTCTCACTTGAAATCCTTTCTTGTATTTTTGATGTATGCATGCATGCATGCATTCTTTCTTGATTCATGCACATATGGATGTGCATACACACATACATACATACATCATCCTTCATGGTTGTTTATACAATGAAAATGGTGGCAATATAAGACTCACACCATGGGTTTTTATATGGATTATTATTGCATTTGTGTTAAAACAAAAAGAAAAAGAAAAAGGGTTAATTCATGGATTAGTTTCTACACTCTTCTTCATCTTACCATGCTCACCTACTTATTAACCATGGGTTAATTTTTCTTTTGTGTTTTAAACTCAAATACAATAATATCTTTATCATTTTAACCATGGTTTGAGATGAGAAGTAGAAAATATATATACATATATTTTTCATTTTCTCATTAGAGTTTTTCTTTCACTCTTGCTCAAAAAAAACCCATCATCTTCTTCTTCCTTTCTATTTTGCTCTCTAGACTTTTGTAGTGAGAAAAATACTCATCAAGTTAGGTTTTTGAAGTGAGAAAAGCCACCACAACATCATTCTACACAAGTCTTGCCCACTTGTTTAGAGTGTTAGCTTCATTCTTTTCTTTTGATAAAGTGAAGTTGCTAGCTTGGACAAAGGTGCTTCGGGTGGATCGTCGTGGACGTTAGAAGACCTCAAGCTAACCGTTTTCCAACCCTCAAGTGGCCAAGGAGTCTAGCGTAGGGAGCTACAAAGGTTGTATTCTCAAAACCCTAGCTTTTGTTCTTGTGATGTGTTTTAAAGTTATGAAACCCTAATTTTTCTAGGATAGATCCTTTGTATGCTTACTTAGCACCATAAAAATCTTATCTTTGTGACATGTGATGCTTCCAAACTTTTCATAGGGTGCTAGGTAAACCTAACATTGTATGAAACCCTAATTTTTCTAGGATAGATCCTTTGTATGCTTACTTAGCACTATAAAAATCTAATCTTTATGACATGTGATGTTTCCAAACTTTTCATAGGGTGCTAGGTAAACCTAACATTGGTATCAAAGCCAACCTAGAACATTAGGTGACACTTTAACGAAGTAAAAACTCCGATCGAACCAAAATACGGATTTTCGGGACCCTCTCTGGACATTTTTTCAGGAGTATGGTAGTACTGGAAGTGATTCCAGAACCGCAAACGATTACTGAAGATTTGATAAGAACCTAAAGATTCAATCTGGCTTGATATTCCATTGGCCACTCCGCAGACATGATGGGTAACCTCAGGCACCCGAGAGGTACTCCGGTAGCCTCAAGGACGGTGACAGAGAGGTTCTTGTTTACCCAGACTTTCCATTGCTGTTGTTCCAGACTATGAGACCCGGCAGGAGGATGAATATAGCGTCGTTCTAAACTAGCTTTAGAAGTGTACGTTTATATGACTCTGCCAGAGGGTTGTCGAGGTCAGTGGGAGCAGCGGAAGCTAAGTGGGGACTTGACACTACTGTTGTTCCAGACTATGAGACCCGGCAGGAGGATGAGTATAGCGCCGTTCTAAACAAGCTTTAGAAGTGCACGCGTATATGATTCTGCTAGAGGGTTATCATAGTCAGTGGGAGCGGCGGAAGTATAGTGGACAAGTGGCTTTTGTCTATTTATAGACTAAAGCAGATATAGCGGAGATAGATCATCTATTTCTGATGTGACAGTCATATGTTTGACTTCTTCAGAATAAGGGGTGGATCTGTTAAAAAGGAAGTAGGGTGGGATGTCCTGGTATTTGGATGACATACACAGAGTAGGAAGTGCAATTCCTATACTACGATCGGTTATACTTTGGTTGTCACACAGTAGTTTCTCCACATAGGACTTGGATATTATATCAGACATTCTGGTTACTGGATCTATAGTTTTAGATCTAGATTTAGGTAGTTTCCTAATCTGGGTACTTAGATAGCATTCTACAGGTGTTTTAGAATGGACGACTCCTGACAGGGTGGTATACCTGCAGGTAATGGAGTCACCCTCTCTAAAGGTGTCTTACAGACTAAAGGGGAGAGAGATGTGCATGATTGGCAGATCACTTGCTTAGGCAATTGAGTCAATCATGAGATGTCAAGTACCACATCAGATGTTTTTGCACTAGATGCAATAGGTTGATATTGATCCAATCCTGGAGAAACATTCGGAAGCAGTTTTAGAACATAAGTGGATGTTCTAGGGATATGATAACGTCAGCCTCATTCGGGAGACGGTTATCATTCCAGGCTTCCAAGGTGACCTGAATGACAGGGTGACTGTCAGAGTTATAGTTTTCCCTCTGACGAGGGGCAGTATTTTGGACAGGTGGTCCAAGCGGATACAGAGGGAGGTGTGGTGCAGGATACTGATTTGTTTCTGTTGACGATACAGTCTAAGAAGTTTGGATTTGGAGTTCATTTATGAACTAGGTCCTATCAGACATCCAAACATATTCTAAGACAGGTATTGCTCATTTCGGGAGATGGTTTTCTTCGCGAACTTGAGATAAAGAGAGACATAGAAAGAAACATCAGAGCGGATCCACTCACTGAGGCTATTCCTCGAACACAATAGTTTCGCAAACGGGCTTTGTGAGACTGATTAGTAGAGGAGTTGGGTGTTCGGTATCACACGGGCTGTGAGTATGCGGCATCGCAATAATTAGCCTTGAGTGCAAGTGGGAGATTGTTGGATATAGTGCCCTCAGAGTCAATTATTGGATCACAAGCACGTGATTGAAATGATTGAGGGAGGACCTATACCGGTAGGACAGTCTTACTCAAGATGATAGTATGCTATCTGGTTTATCTTTATCATCGTGTACTGCTTTAGGTGACCTTACAGGTCACTATTGCGCGTTGATAGAGCCCTTGGGATTCTTGCTTGACGGCCAGCAGCATGATGGCGATCATATACGTGGGAGCTGGGGTCTAAAAGCACATCTTTAAAGTGGTCCCTAGTCGTGGGAGTTTCGAGACAGGGCATCGATACTCCAGAGTAGACTAGTGTATATAGTCGAGACCCCGACGAGGGGCGGTGGCCAGTCTCATAAGCCACTGGTGTTAGTCAGATCACTTAAGATGTATACAGGTGCTCATTGGGTTATGAGTACACCGGACAGGACTCGCCGGGAACATGCTAGTTGGGATTATACCAGACGTCAGATAGCAGTTCCCTGGTGACATGTGTACAGGTTAGTTCATCAACCTGAGATCGTCATTAGTCTCGTGTGAGTTCCCACTGTACATTGATTACTACCCTACCACGGCTCAAAGGAGTCGTGCAAACAGGTTTTAGTTGGGTACAGTCTCGAGCCACATGGAGGCAGTGAGCGGATCAGCATGGGTTCGTCTCACCCGGTATTGGGGGTGAGGTCACGCTGTGTCTAGGAGAGCCATTACACGAAGTCCTTGGCCAAGGAAGGAGATTTGTAAGTGCACGGCAGCGCCCCGGCCGTCTGAACGAGGCCAAAATGCGGAATACGAGAACTTTTCTAAAAACTAGAACCGGCGCTACCGCGGACTTTTAAACCCGGATCGGGCCATTAACATAATCCTAGCTAACTAGAGAAGGGGTAGAGAAATATACCGAGCGATCCGTGTCCTTCGGTCTTCTCGTCGTCGTCCCGATCTCCTCGCGGAATCTCCGGTCTTCATCTCCTCGTCGGAAGGGCACCACATCGCCGGGTTCTTTTACGGGCTCCCACCTCTGGATCGAGACAACTCGGGCACGAAGTTGGCGAGTCGACATGTCCAAGAAATGCTGTAGGCTAGTGTAGTACTCTTTGTCTCAAGGGGTTGTGGAGAAGTTGCCATTTAGGATGTGGAGATGAAGTAGTATACTTTGGGGATGAACAAAAGGATTTTGCCAGCCAAAATGAGAACAATTTCCCTCACCCCAAATTTTGGACAGCCCTCACTTTGGCCGGCCCCTTGCAACAAAAGAATGAGAGAAGGGAGAAAAGTCAAGGAGGGGGAGCAATAATGCAAGCAAGAGAAAATTTGTGATGATGAGGAATAATCATCATAACTAAAGTTCACTCTAAAACCCATCACTCTTCTCATCACACAAAAGTCAAGCAATGATGAATAAAGAAGTCAAATGATGGTTGAACCATCATGAAGCAACAATTTACAAAGACCACCCTCCACAATGCTAATTTGCACATTTGCAAATAAGCCCTCTCTCCACCAATTTCCAGCCAAAGAAAGAAACAAAGGAAAATGGCCGAAACGGAAAGCAAACTGGCAACCTCAAAAAACTGATCCCGTAATAAATTATAGGGAAACCCCGCGACTGTATATACATACCCGCATTTGTATTCCGACCGAATACAAATACAATGAGACAAAATCTACACTATACAATACTAGGATCCGGCTTAAACCAAAGCCCGCTAGTATTATCCGTCCGATCATGATCCGTGCAATACCGCACGTACATGATCGAACCCTGCCATATCTCCATACGGCCTCTACAGCGTTTCGCCCGAAACTTGAGAAACTGTCTGTGGGGGACTCTAAAGACTCGTCAATACTTTGGCTGTGGATTTAACCACTAGCACGTCAGAGGTATTAGCCATACGTAACGGGCTACCAGCTATTGAACAAAAGGGACGTCGATGAGCGAACTCATCCTGACACCCTACTGAGCCTGTCAGTGACAATATCCGTACAGTCCGGTCCGTTCGTCTATGAGCATCGCATGGCGGGCCTAGGGGGTTGGTAAAAGTCAGACCCCCAAAAGCGGTACAAGTCGTGTCGGAGTGTAGCCCAGAACACCCTGAGATACTACTGGAATACTTACTAGTAAATCTCCTGCCTTGGCCAAAGACTTCGTGTAATGGCTCTCCTAGACACAGCGCGACCTCACCCCTAATACCGGGAGAGACGAACCCCTGCAGATCCGCTCACTGCCTCCATATGGCTCGGGACTGTACCCAACTAAAACCTGTTTGCACGACTCCTTTGAGCCGTGGTAGGGTAGTAATCACAGTACAGTCGGAACTCACATGAGACAAATGACGATCTCAGGTCGATGAACTAACCTGTACACATTTCACCAGGGAACTGCTATCTGACGTCAGGTATAAGACCAACTAGCATGTTCCCGGCGAGTCCTGTCCGGTGTACTCATAACCCAATGAGCACCTGTATACATCTTAGGTGAACCAACTGACACCAGTGGCTTGTGAGACCGGCCACCGCCTCTCGTCGGGGTCTCGACTGTATACACTAGTCTACTCTGGAGTATCGATGCCCTGTCTTGAAACTCCTACGACTAGGGACCACTTTAAGGATGTGCTTATAGACCCCAGCTCCCACGTATATGATCGCCATCATACTGCTGGCTGTCAAGTAAGAATCCTAAGGGCTCTATCAATGTGCAATAGTGACCTGTAAGGTTACCTAAAGCAGTACATGATGATAAAGATGAACCAGATAGCATACTATCATCTTGAGTAAGACTGTCCTACCGACATAGGTCCTCCCTCAATCATTGCAATCACGTGCCTGTGATCCAATAATTGACTCTGAGGGCACTATCTCCAACAATCTCCCACTTGCACTCAAGGCTAATTATTGCGATGTCGCATACTCACAGCCCGTGTGATACCGAACACCCAACTCCTCTACTAATCAGTCTCACAAAGCTCGTTTGTGAAACTATTGCGTTCGAGGAATAGCCTCAATGAGTGGATCCGCTCTGATGTTTCTTTCTATGTCTCTCTATATCTCAAGTTCACGGAGAAACCCATCTCCTGAAATGAGCAATACCTGTCTTAGAATGTGTCTTGATGTATGATGGGACCTAGCTCATAAATGAACTCCAAATCCAAACTTCTTAGACTGTATCGTTAAGTGACCTTAATCAGTATCCTGCGCCATGCCTCCCTCAGTGTCCGCTTGGATCACCTGTCCAAAACACTGCCCCTCGTCAGAGGGAAAACTATAACTCTGACAGTCACTCTGTCATCCAGGTCACCTTGGAAGCCTGGAATGATAACTGTATCCCAAAAGAGGCTGTCGTTATCATATCCCTAGAACATCCACTTATGTTCTAAAACTGCTTCCTAATGTTTTTCCAGGATTGGATTAATATCAACGTATTGCATTTACTGCAAAAACAATATCTAGTATGGTACTTGACATCTCATGATTGACTCAATTGCCTAAGCAAGTGATCTGCCAATCACGCACATCCCTCTCCCCTTTAGTCTGTAAGACACCTTTAGAGAGGGTGACTCTATTACCTGCAGGTATACTACCGTGCCAGGAGTCGTCCATTCTAAAACACCTTTAGAATGCTGTCTAAGTACCCAGATTGGGAAACTACCCAAATCTAGATCTAAAACCATAGATCCAGTAACCAAAATGTCTTGATATCATATCCAAGTCCCATGTGGAGAAACCACCGTGTGACAACCAGAATATAACCGATCGTAGTATAGGAATTTCACTTCCTACTCTGTGTATGTCATCCAAAAACCCAGGACATCACACCCTACTACCTTCTCAACAGATCCACCCCTTATTCTGATGAAGTCAAACCTATGACTGTCACATCAGAAATAGATGATTTATCTCCGCTATATCTGCTTTAGTCCATAAATAGACATAAGCTACCTGTCCACTATTGCTTCTACTGCTCCCATTGACTACGACAACCCTCTGGCAGAATCATATACACGTGCACTTCTGAAGCCAGTTCAGAACGACGCTATACACATCCTTCTGCCAGGTCTCATAGCCTGGAACAACAGTAGTGTCAAGTCTGGGTAAACAAGAACCTCCCTGTCACCGTCTTTGAGCATACCGAAGTACCTCTCGAGTGCCTGAGGTTACCCACCATATCTGTGGAGTGGCCAATGGAATGCCAAACCAGATTGAATCTTTAGGTTCTTATCAAATCTTCAGTAATCGTTTGCGGTTCTGGAATCACTTCCAGTTCTACCATACTCCCACTACTGTTTTATGAAAACATCCATTTTTATTAAAACTGTGGCGAGTCTAGAACAATATCACTATTGATCTTCCAGATGGTAGAAAGTCAACCCTCGTCATAGCCCGGGTCAACCCACAAACAGCCATTACAGAAACGTGCCTTGAGTTATCCGGAGTCTGGTTTTAAGCATAAGCCGGACAACTCCCCGTACCTTAACATCGTCAAGATATGAACTGTTCTGTATCCAATACAGAAACAGAGGCACTGATTTAATTGAACCAGATTCAAATCATGCAGCTGTCTCCAGTGCATGTTAACTAAATGGAGAGAGGCCGATCTGCATTACTCAACTTAGGAATACATCCAGATATGAGTAACCTGAAAGAGAAACAAGTTCTCTTAACCATTACTATCTACTGAATACCACAAGTATCTACATCTTCGATCACCTTGAAGAATCCCGATACTTGCAACATCTGGTTCTCTACTTTATTCATATACCTATAACTTCTCAAAACTTGGACCTTGTGTTTCTACGAAACACTTGTCTAAAAACTAGAGAAGTCATAAGTAAACCGAATATAGTACGAGGACTAACCCCTCTGTCCTAATAGACGCTGGACAACATACAACACTCTGTATAAGTCCCCTGAGTCTAATAACTCATTCGCTGTGTGTCGTAGCTTGAAAACTGTACTTATGGTTAAGAAGAATTACACCTCTGTTTAATGCTCCTTACCTAACCATCCACTGATATAGGTAAATGTCATGAACATAATTTCAAAAAGGTATATCTCACTCTATAAAAATAGACGTACAGATATATCAATTTGAAATTGGTGCATAACAACGGATATTCAAAACCAAATATTTGCCGTCCGGCAAACAGCCCAGGTGATTTCCTCAAATATCACCAATTACAACGAATTCCGATATAATGAGGATGATCACCTAATTCCCAATAACTTACTTCCACTCATCATCCGTAAAACCATACAGATGTGAAAATCAAACCTGGTAAATACATACCCTGGAGCAAGTGTCTAATTGGGAAATCAGTTTTCTATTAACAGTACATAGTGAAACTGAAACATTGAAATGTTTCGTAGGGGTATCCGGGTATTCCTAGTAATGCCTCTTCCATTATCCAGATTCACAACTGTAACCGTATATTTCTATGCCATCTCTCCACATCCCTTCATATGTCTTTAGTCATTACCTTCTGCACACCCCTTTAGGCCAAATGGTTTTCTTCCTTCCCTACCGTTCGGCACCAGCCTATGGTTTGGAAGAAGACTATCCAATAAGCCTAATGGGTGTACTTTCCTAATCCTAGGAGCACTCGCAATGCGAGAGAAGGTGAAGATAAAAGACAACCGAATAAACCATATTCCTATTTCTCCTGAACCAGAATCCATCCTTGAACTGGAACAAGTTCCTTTCGAGTTCGTATATAACCATACGATGGAATACCAATAAACTGTGGATCTTCGTAGTGATACGGAGTGTCCTGGAGAAATACAAAGGTAAAGTGGGAGTGGTAATGAAATACTTGGTTTGGTCGTGAATAGCAGTCGCAATTTACTTTGCCCTCTTACTGATCCCTTTATTTGTCTTTACTTAATACCTTCTGTACACCGTTTAGGCTAATTGGTTTTCTTCATTCCCTACCGGTTGGCACCTGCCTATGGTTTGGAAGAAGACTATCCAATTTGCGTAATAGGTGTACTATCTCCTAATCCTAGGAGTACTCGCAACCGGAGAGAAGGTAAAAGGAAAAGACAACTGAATAGTCCTATTCGTTTTCTCCAGAACCGGAAACCATCCTCGAATAAACTCTTTCGAGTTCGTATATAACCATATGATGGTTTTATCTAATGGAAGTGGACGTCCGTAGTAATATGGGGTGTCCTAGAGAAAATGGTAAAAGTAGGAGTGGCAATGAGGTTTGCAACCCAGACAATCCAAATACTTGTGTTATAAGAAGGTTCGGTCAACTTGGTCACTGAGTCATAGTCTAGGGTCGGGTCATGGTCGCTGCCAAAGAGAGAGAGAAAAGAAATACTCAGCGTGCACTCTAACCTAGATCAGAATGGTTATCAATTTATCTAATCAGGAAACCTCCAACTGTAACGTCAAATTCTTCTCCAAACCTGAAAGAAGAATTAGTCGGGATCACCCGAGGAGTAAACCTACTCATCAGTGGGAATCAGGATCCAACTATCATTGCATGATAACATGATGGAATCCACTCACGCTATCATACTCCAGAAGGTATGCGCATACCTGGCAAGTTTCAGTTTCTTTAGAAACTCCCGATGTGATTTTTACCCCATGCTCTTATGACCTTGACGAAGGTCAACAAATCATAAGTCACATGTCAAGTTCTACCCGTCATTATCCAGGTTGATTTGAACCCACCCGTACCTATCCTTGACTTTGGCCAACAAGGCAGTACGACTGTCCCAAACCAACGCATCTATCTTTGCAGCAGAAAGATAACAAGCAGCTACCATTCACTATGCCTTGACGAAGGTCAACAAACATAGCATGAATACTACGTGCTACCCGTCTGAAATGACGGAGGGCTACGGATGGTTTTTGGCGAAAAACCTTTAACGTAATGAACTTGATATCGTTGAAGGAACCGGATAGCTTTATAAAAATATAGTGACGAAAACCTTTGCTAAAGAGGTCACTCCCGATGAAGGGATCTCGGCTCTTTCCCCGTAGAATGAGGTGCAGGATATTCCAACTGAATACCACGATGCAAAGCAAAAGTAAACGACTATAGTGAAGTTATTGCCCTGACGAAAACTTCTGTCCAAGGGGCCACTCCCGGTGAAGGGATCTCGGCCCTTGCCTCATCGACTGAGGTGCTGGATATTCATAACCGAATACCACTGTGCAAAACAAAAGAGAACGTCCTTGCAATAACAGCTTTTTGAAAAATGTTCCAACAACATCAAAATAGGTTTGTTTAGCTTGCATTGATCCGAATCAATGCACTCCTATCAATTGATCACACCAATAAAGAACGAAAATAATGATGTACGTATATGCCATCCGCATTCGCCACTGGGTCCCGTCATTACCCGTTAGGTTACTTAACTAACGACAGAGCGGGGACTGGACTAGCGCGGATGCAAAACATATACAATATCTACTAGTATATATATCAATATATAATAATCGCTCAAGGCGTGATAAAATGCAACATCACAGAAATGTAATAAGTATCACAGAACAATACAGATATCTGGGATCCCCGGGTTTCATAGAGCCGCTACTGAAACCCGACGTTCCCCTGGTTGTGTGGATAGCCTGTGCAATGAAATCCTAGACCCCTACGGGCGCGGCAAGTTACCCGCCAAAATCTGAAGCGAGGCAGCCTCCTTTTGCAACATGAATGGACCACCCAGCACTTCACGGAATCCGGTAACTTGGGCACCTCTCCTGGGTCAACCTGTACCCCCTACGAGTGCGGCGAATAGCCCGCCAATTCTAGAGTGAAGCCCCCTCCATCTCGAAGCCATGAGATGCGGGCTCGTTGCCCTCTAGAACCCGGCTATCCGTGCACCCCACCTTGGGGTAATCCTAGTATAGAAAGTAAAATATATACAACGGGTACATCGACCTCAGCCCGGTCGTGCCCCAAAAGAATAATATACAAACATGCAGTAACGACAGTCCACATGTCGGACGCTCGCCCCGCAATATCAAATGTACATAATAAACCAAACTGTACTACCATTGCATCCAGGCTATCCACCACGACAAATCCGCAACATCACAGCACAACACAGAACATCAACGTGAATGTCACGTTCACAAATCCGTCTAAAAGGGCTATAGCAGTTAGACAGGATTTACCGATCAAATGACATTCACAGTCGCAGATATAATGTAAATACTGTGAACTAACATGTTTAAAATTTTCGATCGACTAAATTTCCCGATATGGGCCCCAAGCACTACTGTAGCACTTAAAATAAATCTGGGCCCAAAAAGAATATACCAAAAACACTATTTCCTTGTCAGAGAGCCACTGTAAAAATTTGATGCAGTGAAGCCAAAATTCGGCGGCGGATCTGCGGCCAAAACGCGGTTTTGGCCGCTGATCTGCCGCGCTACAGTAACTTCAGCCTACCAAATTTTCACAGAATGCATAAAAAACTCTGCACGTATTTTTACAATGTACCAAATAATTTTTAAAGCACTGGAAAAATTCGACAGAAACTTGACATGGAAACGCGGTTTTTTGAAAATCCGTTCGATCGAACTTGTAAACATGTTAGAGCAAGCTAGACTAGGTTAATGGCGTGGCTCTGATACCAGTGTAAGTGCACGGCAGTGCCCCAGCCGTCTGAACGAGGCCAAAATGCGGAATACGAGAACTTTTTTAAAAACTAGAACCGGCGCTACCGCGGACTTTTAAACCCGGATCGGGCCATTAACATAATCCTAGCTAACTAGAGAAGGGGTGGAGAGATATACCGAGCGATCCGTGTCCTTCGGTCTTCTCGTCGTCGTCCCGATCTCCTCGCGGAATCTCCGGTCTTCATCTCCTCGTCGGACGGGCACCACATCCCCGGGTTCTTTTACGGGATCCCACCTCTGGACCGAGGCAACTCGGGCACGAAGTTGGCGAGTCGACGTGTCCAAGAAATGCTGTAGGCTAGTGTAGTACTCTTTGTCTCAAGGGGTTGTGGAAAAGTTGCCATTTAGGATGTGGAGATGAAGTAGTATACTTTGGGGATGAACAAAAGGATTCTGCAAGACAAAATGAGAACAATTTCCCTCACCCCAAATTTTGGACAGCCCTCACTTTAGCCGGCCCCTTGCAACAAAAGAATGAGAGAGGGGAGAAAAGTCAAGGAGGGGGAGCAATAATGCAAGCAAGAGAAAATTTATGATGATGAGGAATAATCATCATAACTAAAGCTCACTCCAAAACCCATCACTCTTCTCATCACACAAAAGTCAAGCAATGATTAATAAAGAAGTCAAATGATGGTTGAACCATCATGAAGCAACAATTTACAAAGACCATCCTCCACAATGCTAATTTGGACATTTGCAAATAAGCCCTCTCTCCACCAATTTCCAGCCAAAGAAAGAAACAAAGGAAAATGGCCGAAACGGAAAGCAAACTGGCAACTTCAAAAAACTGATCCCGTAATAAATTACAGGAAAACCCCGCGACTGTATATACATACCCTCATTTGTATTCCGACCGAATACAAATGCAATGAGACAAAATCTACACTATACAATACTAGGATCCGGCTTAAACCAAAGCCCGCTAGTATTATCCGTCCGATCATGATCCGTGCAATACCGCACGTACATGATCGAACCCTGCCATATCTCCATACGGCCTCTACAGCGTTTCGCCCGAAACTTGAGAAACTGTCTGTGGGGGACTCTAAAGACTCGTCAACACTTTGGCTGTGGATTTAACCACTAGCACGTCAGAGGTATTAGCCATACGTAACGGGCTACCAGGTATTGACCAAAAGGGACGTCGATGAGCGAACTCATCCTGACACCCTACTGAGCCTGTCAGTGACAATATCCGTACAGTCCGGTCCGTTCGTCTATGAGCATCGCATGGCGGGGCCTAGGGAGTTGGTAAAAGTCAGACCCCCAAAAGCGGTACAAGTCGTGTCGGAGTGTAGCCCAGAACACCCTGAGATACTACTGCAATACTTACCAATAAATCTCCTGCCTTGGCTAAGGACTTTGTGTAATGGCTCTCCTTGACACAGCGCGACCTCACCCCCAATACCGGGAGAGACGAACCCCTGCAGATCCGCTCACTGCCTCCATATGGCTCGGGACTGTACCCAACTAAAACCTGTTTGCACGACTCTTTTGAGCCGTGGTAGGGTAGTAATCAAAGTACAGTTGGAACTCACACGAGAAAAATGACGATCTCAGGTCGATGAACTAACCTGTACACATGTCACCAGGGAACTGCTATCTGACGTCAGGTATAAGACCAACTAGCATGTTCCCGGCGAGTCCTGTCCGGTATACTCATAACCCAATGAGCACCTGTATACATCTTAGGTGAACCAACTGACACCAGTGGCTTGCGAGACCGGCCACCGCCCCTCGTCGGGGTCTCGACTGTATACACTAGTCTACTCTGGAGTATCGATGCCCTGTCTCGAAACTCCCACGACTAGGGACCACTTTAAGGATGTGCTTATAGACCCCAGCTCCCACGTATATGATCGCCATCATACAGCTGGCTGTCAAGCAAGAATCCTAAGGGCTCTATCAACGTGCAATAGTGACCTGTAAGGTTACCTAAAGCAGTACATGATGATAAAGATGAATCAGATAGCATACTATCATCTTGAGTAAGACTGTCCTACCAGCATAGGTCCTCCCTCAATCATTGCAATCACGTGCCTGTGATCCAATAATTGACTCTGAGGGCACTATCTCCAACAAGATTTACTGGTAGGTATTCCAGTAGTATCTCAGGGTGTTCTGGGCTACACTCCGACATGACTTGTACCGTTTTTGGGGGTCTGACTTTTACCACCCCCCTAGCCCCGCCATGCGATGCTCATAGACGAACGGACCGGACTGTACGGATATTGTCACTGACAGGCTCAGTAGGGTGTCAGGATGAGTTCGCTCATCGACGTCCCTTTTGGTCAATACCTGGTAGCCCGTTACGTATGGCTAATACCTCTGACGTGCTAGTGGTTAAATCCACAGCCAAAGTGTTGACGAGTCTTTAGAGTCCCCCACAGACAGTTTCTCAAGTTTCGGGCGAAACGCTATAGAGGCCGTATGGATATATGGCAGGGTTCAATCATTTACGTGCGGTATTGCATGGATCATGATCGGACGGATAATACTAGCGGGCTTTGGTATAAGCCGGATCCTAGTATTATACAGTGTAGATTTTGTCTCATTGCATTTGTATTCGGTCGAAATACAAATGCGGGTATGTATATACAGTCGCGAGGTTTTCCTGTAATTTATTACGGGATCGATTTTTTGAAGTTGCCAGTTTGTATTTCGTTTCGGCCATTTTCCTTTCTATCTTTCCTTGGCTGAAAATTGATGGGAGGGGGTTATTTGCAAATGTGCTATTTATAATGGAGAAGACTTTTTGTGGTTCATGATGGTTCTACCATCCTTTGACTTCTTTTGTTCATCATTGCTTGACTTTGGTGATGAGATGGTTGATGGAGTGGAGACTTGGTTGTGATCATTTGGTTCTCATCATCACTCATTATTCACTCTTGCATGATTGACCTCCCTCCTCTCTCTCTCATTGGAAGTGGCCGGCCACAACTTGCAAGGGGCTGTCCAAAAATTTGGTGTGGGATTTTCATCTCTTTTGGCTTGCATAAAAACCCCTTAGCTCATCTCCAAAGTATATCTCCTTCCCACTTCCAAATGGCAACTTCTTATAACCCCATGAGACACAGAGTTCTACACTATTCTACAGCATTCTTGGACACGTCGGCTTGCCAACTTCGTGTCCGAGTTGCCTCGGTCCAGAGGTGGGAGCCCGTAAAAAGACTCGGCAGTGTGGTGCCCTTTCCGACGAGGAGATGAAGACCGGAGGTTCCGCGAGGAGATCGGCATGGAGGCCGAAGACCAAAGGACACGGATCGCTCGGTATAGCATTCTACCCATTCTCTAGTTAGCTAGCATTAGGTTAATAGTCCGATCCGGGTTTTATGTCCGCGGTAGCGCCGGTTTCTTGTTAAAGAAAAGTTTTTGTTTTCCGCATTTTGTCCTCGTTCAGACGGCCGGGGCGCTGCCGTGCACTTACAGACAGTTCTATACCTTTTCTGATCAGTCTTACAGGCTAGGCCAGCCCCGGAGTGATGCTACTGACATCACTCGTCATTACCTACCATCCTTTACTGCCTTGCGGCACGTCTCAGGTTCAGCCCGAGAGTCATAGACCGTGATCCCGGGTATGCACGGGATATTACATCCTTTACTGTCTTGCGACACGTCTTAGGTTCAACCCGAGAGTCATAGACCGTGATCCTAAGCACACACGGGATACTATTGAGTTACATCGATGATTCATCAAATTGATTTCAAAGACTTGAGAGTAGTTAACCCAATAAACCAGTTTAGATTACTCACTGCACACTACCTTTCATTGCTCTGATTTCTATTGCTATTACACCTGCTTTACCAGTTATGATCATACTTGCATGTCTTGCTACCATGTTTATATATCATTGCTTGATGTTATGACGCGCTGACGTCTGGGTTTTGCATGGCCCAGATTCCGTACCTTTGCTGCAGTCTGAGCAGGAGTACTTCAGTCAGCAGGCTGAGCAGTGAGGACTCGTTCGTAGTTAGTTCTTTTATTTTTTCAGTATTTCATTCCTGATATGAGCCCGCATTATGGGACATACATTCCAGTTATTCTTGTATTGGATCTTTTGCTTCCGCATTATTTTATTCTTGACTCACTTTATTTTGGCTTATGGACATGTGTTAGATAGTTTATTATTGTTCTTGATATCTCTACAGCCGTAATGTGACTGTGGAAGGATAATTCCTATCCACAGGTAGCATGGTGGGCTATGTCACGTGCCTACCTTAGCGTACTCTGGGAAGTGGGGCGTGACATAGTTCTTTTGGTACTAGAGCCATAGGTTATAGGTTAATCGGGTTTGATTCTTTTGTAGTTGGGTATTGGACCCAATACACGAATCAGAATACTCGTGATTAGGAAACATGTCCTGCCACCTTACCATTTTACCATTCTTGAATCTTAACCTCCTCCTGATTATACTTTTACGATATGCAAATCTCCTTTGCATATCGACTCGAAACCTGGTTCCTTGTTTATCTCTAGAACTTAGGCGACTTGGGTGGAGTTATGTAATTGTAGCTATGATACCGCGGCATGGTTATAATGCGGTACTCTATTTAAGTAACTCGGAGTTCTAGCCTTGATTCATATCCTTAACCTACATTTTGAATCTGTTATCATGCTAATCCTTTTGGTGCTTTGATTTCAGGACCATGGCAAATAAGAATCTGAAGATGTACCAATGACGTGTTGACAAAGCCGCTATGCTTGGAGTAATACGTGGGATGTTGAAGAATCAAAAGCGACAGACCGAGCTGATCCAGCAGCAGGCTGAATCTTTTCAGGAAGGTTTGTGGACCGTTCAGCAGTCCGTGAACAATGTTGTGGCCAGACCGGGTGATCGTGTGGGTACCGTGGCGGATTTCAGGAGATTGGGTCCGTCTGTCTTTACTGGCTTAGAGGAGCCGTTGCCAGCAGAGCAGTGGCTGGTTGACACGGAAAATTTACTCATTGCAGCACAGATCCCAGAAGATAAGAGAGTGGATGTGGTACGCATCCAGTTGGTGGATTACGCTCGTGAATGGTGGCTTGTGTAAGAGACCCGCTTGCCCAAGCCGATCAAGTGGGTGGATTTTTCGAAGAGTTTCCTGGAGAAGTTCTTCCCGCGGACTGCACGGGAGGAAATGGAAGAAAAGTTCGTCAGTTTGAAGCAGAACGGCGCACCTGTGGATGTACATGCAGCTGAGTGGACGCGGCTCAGTAGATTCGCTGGACCTTTGGTTGCCAACGATGCTTAGGGCAAGGAGGTTTATGCGCAGTTTGGATGTGGACATCCAGAGGCAAATAGTCTCCCTGGGTTTGACCACTTTTTCCCAAGTTCTTACAGCGGCTCGAGAATAGCAGAGCCTATCTTTGAAGACCGGGAGTTCACAGCAGCCAGCAGTTACAGTAAGGAAGCAGGCATTTGCACCGAACCGAGCACATGGACGCAGAGGTAATCCAGTGGACCGTCGTGGTGTAACACCGATGAAGAAGCATGCTGTTGTTGATCAGAGGAGGACCGTGATCTGTGACTACTGCCATTTACCTGGGCACATGCAAAGGGAATGTCGAAGGAAACAGGGACTCTGTTTGGTTTGTGGTTCGGCGGATCATACTATCAGTACTTGTCCGTCTAAGCTTCGTACGAAGGATGATGTTCTGAAGCCTTCGCAGAAACCGTTTCAGGGACAGAAGCAGCTGACTCAGGGACCCAATCAAACTCGAGCATTTACCCTGACGGCTGAGGAAGCTAAGGCTTCAGGGGAAGTTGTTTCAGGTATTCTACTTGTTCATGGTTTTCCCGCATTAGCGTTATTTGATTTTGGTGCATCCTATTGTTTTATGTCGTCCAAGTTTATAGCTACACACTCGATTACCTGCACGACCCTGTCTAGTTTCTGGGACATATACACTGGGAATGGGAAAATCATATCTAGTAGAGAGTGTAAGGATTGTGCAGTTGTTGTTTGCGGACGGGAGCTTTTTGCAGATTTCTTGGTGATTGATACGGGCAGATATGAAGTCGTCTTGGGAATGGATTTTCTCGGCACTTTCCATGCTCACATTGATTGTAGGGCAAAGAAAGTAATTTTCCAGATTCCCGGACATCCCGAGTTTATCTTCACTAGAGGAAGCAGTTCTGTCGGGCCAGTCGAATTTAGGGCTAGGCCGACAGCTAATGTTCTTTCGTCGATGGAGGTTGCTCAAGATGAAACGCTAGCTGTTGTTCGAGATTTCATGGACGTGTTTGAAGAAATATCAGGTTTACCGCCGAAGCGAGACGTGGAGTTCGCGATTGATCTTGTTCCTGGTGCAGCGCCAGTTTCTAAAGCGTATTATCCAATGGCACCAGTGGAGTTGGAAGAAGTTAAGAAGCAGGTTACTGAATTACTTGAAAAGGGTTGGATTCGAAGCAGTAACTCGCCTTGGGGAGCTCCAGTTCTTCTAGTCAAGAAGAAAGATGGCACAAGGAGAATGTGCATCGATTATCGAGAATTAAACCGGGTGACTATTAAGAACAAGTACCCGATCCCTCGCATTGGCGAATTATTTGAGCAGCTTAGTGGCGCGAGGGTATTCTCGAAGCTGGATTTGCGATCCGGATATCATCAGGTCCGAGTGAAAATAGAAGAAATTTGTAAGACGGTGTTCCGAACTCGGTATGGACATTACGAGTACTTAGTGATGCCCTTCGGATAACGAATGCACCGGCGATATTCATGGACTTGATGAATCGAATCTTTTCACCATTCTTGGACCAGTTTATTGTGGTGTTCATTGATGATATTCTGGTCTACTCGAAGAGTATTGAAAAGCATGCAGAACATTTGAAGATCGCACTGCAGACGCTGAGGAAAGAAAAATTATATGTAAAGATGAGCAAGTGAGAGTTTTGGCTGGAAGAAGTAAAGTTTTTGGGGCATGTCGTGTCTGGCGATGGAATCGCCGTTGATCCCGAAAAGATTGCGGCAGTTCGAGATTGGCCGATTCCGAAGAATGTTGCGGAGATAAGAAGCTTTCTTGGACTCGCCGGGTATTACAGACGGTTCGTGGAGAACTTTGCTCGTCTGGCGGAGCCGTTGACCAAGCTTACGCGCAAGGAGGTACCATTTGTGTGGACGGATAAGTATGCGTCAGTTTTTGAGGCGTGGAAGCAGAGATTGATAACTGCTCCTATTCTGACCGTGCCAGACAGTTTTGGAGGATTGGTAATTCACAGCGACGCATCTGGGAAAGGATTGGGATGTGTTTTGATGCAGCATGGGAAGGTTATAGCGTACGCATCGAGACAATTGAAGACCCATAAGAAGAATTACCCAACTCATGACTTGGAGCTTGCGGCTGTGATCTTCGCTTTGAAGATTTGGAGACACTACCTTTTGGGCGAAAGGGTCGAGGTTTTCACCGATCATAAAAGCTTGAAGTATGTGTTCATGCAAAAGGAGCTTAATATGAGATAGCGTAGATGGTTGGAGCTGATGGCTGACTACGATCTTGATCTTAAGTACCATCCGGGGAAAGTTAATGTTGTACCGGATGCGCTTAGTCGGTTGCCAGCAATTCAGATGTTGACTACACAGAAGGAACTCATTGAAGACTTTCGAAGATTTGATTTGGAGGTTGTGCTACCGCAGTCGTCGGGACAGTTGATGCAGCTGCAGGTACATTCGTCGTTGATCGAGAATATTAAAGCAGCGCAATCACAGGACCCTAGATTGCAAAAGTTTTGAGAACAGGTTGAAACTGGACTTCGAACAGACTTACTGATCCATGAAGATGGTTCATTGAGATATGGTAGCCGATTGTGTGTGCGAAAGGGAGATATTCGCGAAGAGCTTCTAAGGAGGCACACAGTTCAGCATATTCTGTACATCCAGGAGGCACGAAGATGTACCGAGATATACGACAGCATTTCTGGTGGGAAGGCATGAAACGGGAGATTGCCCGCTTTGTGGCAAAATGCTTGGTGTGTCAGCAAGTTAAGGCTGAACATCAAAGGGTTGCTGGTTTATTGCAACCACTTCCGATTCCTCAGTGGAAGTGGGAACATATAACCATGGATTTCGTGACAGCTCTACCGCGGAGTCCAAAAGGCAACAATGCAGTTTGGGTGATTGTTGATCGTTTGACCAAGGTAGCTCATTTCATTCCTTTTCGGGTTGGTCAATCAATAGAAACTTTGGCAGAACGATACATGCAGGAGATTGTAAAATTGCATGGAGTACCAGTAAGTATCGTGTCCGACCGTAACACTCGTTTCTTATCACACTTTTGGAGGAGCTTACAGGAAAGTTTGGGGACTCGATTGAAGTTTAGCACAGCTTATCATTCTCAGACAGATGGCCAGTCGGAGAGAATGATCCAAACTCTTGAAGAAATGTTGAAAGCTTGGATGTTGGACTTCAAGGGTTCATGGGAGGATCATCTACATTTAGTGGAGTTTTCTTACAACAACAGTTTCCAGGCGACTATACAGATGGCTCCATTCGAAGCTTTATATGGTCGCAAGTGTCGTTCACCTGTTTGTTGGGACGATGTCGGTGAACGAAGATTGTTGGGACCAGATTTGGTTGTACAGACAGTTGAGAAAGTTAACGCTATCCGGAATCATATGAAAGCAGCACAAGACCGATAGAAGAGTTGGGCAGATACGTCGTGAAGACCTCTAGAGTTCACCCTGGGTGATTTGGTATTCTTGAAGATATCACCGACTAGAGGGGTGATTCGTTTTCGGAAGTCAAGGAAAGCTCAGTCCTCGATTCGTTGGACCTTTTGAGATTTTGGAGCATGTTGGTGAGGTAGCGTATTGATTGGCATTACCGCAATCCTTGGCGAATGTTCATGATGTGTTTCACGTATCTCAACTCCGTAAATATGTTCGAGATGAAACACATGTGTTGGATCATTCGGAGCTGACCGTCCGAGAAGACTTGACTTTTGAGGAGCGACCGATTGCGATTGTGGATCGAAGGGAAAAGGTTCTTAAGAACAAGGTTATCCCTCTTGTACTTGTTTCTTGGGGTAATCGCTCACATGGAGAGTCAACTTGGGAACGAGAAGATGAAATCCGGCAGAAGTTTCCCCATCTTTTCTTGTAGTTTGTGGGCCGTTTATCCTTTTTGTGTTCTTGGAATTTCGAGGACGAAATTCTTTTTGTAGTTGGATATAATGTAACAACCGAGTTTAATTATACAAATTTTTGTTGCCGTATTTGTTGTTTGTGGTGTTTTATTCATTTACCGTGTTTGGATGCGAATGGTAGTTTACTTTACTTTCGACCCGCTTGCTTGACCTTTTTGTTTCATAGTTATAGAATACCCTAGCATCGCGTATTTTGCATATAACAATTTAAGTCCCGTAAAATAATTTAAAATTACATAACATAGCCTGCATGATATCCCTAACCCTGTGGTAGCGTCCGTGCATCTTGTTTTCGTCCCGTTCAGTGAAACGGACGTGTTTGGATGACTACGCGCACGTACGTGCGTCCGTTCTTGGGGGTATGCTTTTTCGTTACATAATCTTTCATTTTAAATTTTGGACCTTGCATAAAATTTTCTTATTTCAAATCCAAAATTTTAGACCCGAACCGGGCGCATTTATGAAATATTTTATATCCCGCTAAAATTCAATTATTTGAATTTTAAATTTAATTTCTAAATATTTTCAGTTCAGAAGATTTCCCTAAAACGAATTTTTAAATCTTTTAAAATTTATTTTTAACTAAGCAGATTCTCTCTCTCTCTTTATTTTCCCACGAGCCAATCATATCCCTCTATTTCATTGCACCGGGCCCCACACAGATCCCTCTCTCTTCTCTCCCTTTCTCTTTCTCTCTCCTTCTCCACAGCTCTCTCTCTCTCTCTCTCTCTCTTCTCTTTCTCTCTCTTCTCACACCCTCTCTCTTTCCTCTCGCGAACACTGTTCGCTTCTCGATTCCCGTCACCGCCCGCGCGATCTCGTCACCTCCCTTCACTCTTTCTTTCTTCTCCTTTTTTCTTTTCTTCGTTCTTATTTAAACCCTGCAATCCCCTCGCCACGAGAACCCACAAAAACCCTAACACTTACTCCTCTGCCTCCTCCTCTCTCGACCTCGCTCCTCAACCCTCATCATCATCTTCTTCCTCGACTTCATCTCCTTCTTCTCCTCTCCTTCCCCTTCAAACCTAGAAACCCCATTGCACCCGAGAACCCAGCACCACCACCTCGTCGCCGCCGACCATCTCTCATCGCCATCGCCATCTCCTTCCTCTCTGCTCCCTCTTCTTTGCACCCTCACCTCACCAAGACCCTGCACATACCCTGCACCAACACCCCGCAACAAAACCCCAGTAACCTAAACCCTAACTCTTCAACTCAACTCACCGCCGATCACCACCCCGATCTCACCCCACTCTCCTCTCCTCCTCATCTTCCTTCTCTTCTTCTCCTTCATTTCTTCTCTTCTCCTGTTTAAACCCTGCACACTCCACAACAACCGCAACCCATCACCCGAGCACCCTGCACCCTCGCCGGAGCTTCACCGATCATCACCGTCGACGCCATCGCCCCTATGAAAATCCAGTGGGTAAGCCCCCTCTTCTCAAACTTCTCTATCCTTCTTCCATGCTTCTCTTTTCTTTTTCATACATTTTTCTTTGTAGTTATTCACTGTTGTTTCTTGGTTGCCGGAATCCGACCGTGCCGGCGACGATCCCGACGACCCAGCGAGGATATCTGACCCGTGTGATCCTATCGTGCGTTGTTTGGACTCATTCCGTGTACCATGCGTGCGTCGCGACTTTTCTCGCTGACGTGAGACATTCCGTATACCGTATCGCGACCCGTCGAGGCAAGTAAAACTTGCTACATGCTATTATAATATTTTATACATATTTAATTTCATGTTTAAACCTGTAAATTAAACCTAAGGCTATTAGTTTCCATTTTACATTTCGATGTCCGGTTATATCAATTTAAATTTACAACTTGAACCCTATCATGTTGCATTCTATCTTACTATACGTAGTACTCACATCCGTGTTTAAATCATGTAATAATTATTTATATAGCCCATAGTACCCTTTTAGGTAGTTTATAATGTTTCAAACACCTGTTTGCATCCATATAGTTTAATGTACATAGTATTGCATCTATAGATCACTTGAATATATAATATTACAATATTAACGTTCCACACTCGATATATTGTAGTTCAATTAGTTTTGGAACTTAAACTTTAACCTTAATCATGACTGTGCATCTATATACCTTAATCTGTACCTGATTGCATTTCACATTTCAATGTTCCAGTTTATGGTTCTACTAGTACCCATGCTTGTTTTGTATACCCATGCTTATGTTAGTTTGATTATGAGCACCCACATGACATCTTGTGCACCCTGACACGACTTGTTTCACCTACTACTTGACACGACATGGTACCGTGCACCTCTCGACATGACATGATACCTATATACTACCTGGCTTGACCTGATGTACCATGGCTTTATCTGTTACCTGATCTGGTGACTAATGCCAACAAACTGTTAGTTGTATGTATGCCCTAGAGGCCAGTATTGTACAGATGATGTATATTATATTGGATGCTTGGACATATATAGAGATGACTTTCTTGCTCGATATGATAGTATGCTATCTGGTTGCTCTTTATCTTAACATGTATACTTGTCTCTTTACACTGTCTTATAGTTACATGTTGGTAAAGCCCTTAGGATGTGTACTTGACTACCTGGACTATGATGCGGATCATACTAGTGGGGACATGGTAGTCCATAAGTACATCCTTCAAGGTCCCTAGTCATGGGTATATCGAGACGGGGCATCGATATACCAGTGTAGACTAGCGTATACGCTTTTCGACCCATGAGATGGGCGATGGATGATCCCATATCCATTGATGTTTGACATCAGAGATGGTATACGGGTGCTCAGTGGAGACTGGGTACACTGGACGGACTCGCCGAGAACTCCCAGATGGTATTATACCTCACGTCAGATGGCAGTTCTCTGGTGACACTTGTGCAGGTTAGTCTGTAGACCCGAGATCGTCATAGAGTCTTGTGTGATTCCCACTGTGCTTTGATTTCCACCTTACCACGTCCATGAGGGCGTGCAAAACGGTAGTTTTTGGGTACAGTCTCGAGTCACATGGAGGTAATGAGCGATAGGAGGGGTTTCGTCTCTCCCGGTATTGGGGGTTGATGTTGCGCTGTGCTCGATTGGCCGTAACAGGGAAGTCCCTGGCCAGGGCTGATTAGAGATTTACTGGTAAGTGTTACCAGTAGTTTCTTGACCCGTTATGAGCCTCACATCGGCACGACTTATCGATTATTGGGGTCTGACGTTTACAACCCCTAGACTTGATATGCGACATATCAGACGAGAAGACCGGACTGCACGGGTAGTGTTGCCGGTTGGCTCGACGGGAGTTGTAGCAGGTTTGCTTGTCTTCTTCTGATTGCTCAATACCCGGGTGGCCGTTATGTTTAGCTGACCGCTTGCGGCTTGAGGGTGCTTGATATGATCATCACCCACTGCCGGTGTATTGACAAGTCTTAGAGTCCCTCAAAGGAGTTACCTAGTCCAGGCGAAACGTTGTGGTGCGCGTATGCGATATGCGCATGGACCCGGTTAAAATGCACGTATAAGATACTGTATATTAATCGGGCAGCTTGCTTTTGGTTGGGTCGTATGTGATATGGCCGGATTGATAAATCAAGTGTTGATTTATCATTTAACCATTAGTTTCTCACTAGAAATCCTTTCTTGTATTTTTTGGATGTATGCATGCATGTATGCATTCTTTCTTAATTCATGCACATATGGATGTGCATGCACACATACATACATACATCATCCTTCATGGTTGTATATACATAGAAAATGGTGGCAATACAAGACTCACACCATGGTTTTATATATATGAATTATTATTGCATTTGTTTTAAAACAAAATGAAAAAGAAAAGGATAATTCATGGTTTGTTTCTACACTCTTCTTTGACCTAACCATGCTCACCTACTTTTAACCATGGATTAACTTTCCTTTTGTGTTTTAACTCAAATTCAATAATATCTTTATCATTTAACCATGGTTTGAGATGAGAAGTGGAAAATATATATACATATATTTTCTATTTTCTTTTACAAGACAGTATCTTTCACTCTTGTTCTAAAAGGCCATCATCTTCTTCCTCCTTCTTCTTTTGCTCTCTAGACTTTTGTAGTGAGCAAAATACTCATCAAGTTAGGTTTTTGAAGTGAGAAAAGCCACCACAATATCATTCTACACAAGTCTTGCCCACTTGTTTAGAGTGTTAGCTTCATTTCTTTCTCTTGATCAAGTGAAGTTGCAAGCTTGGACAAAGCGGACTCCGGGTGGATCATCGTGGACCTAGAGGAGTTCAAGCGGACCTTTTCAAAACCCCAAGTAGCTGAGGAGTCTAGCGTAGGGAGCTACAAAGGTTGTACTCTCAAAACCCCAACCTAACCTACTTGTGATGATGTGTTGTTTTGAAACCCTAATTTTTCTAGGAATGATTCTTTGTTTGCTTACTTAGCACCCTAAAATTTTAATCTTTGGTACATGTGATGCTTCCAAACCCTTCATGAGGTGCTAGGTAAACCCAACATTGGTATCAGAGCCAACCTAGAACTTTAGGCGACATGTTAACGAAGTTAAAACTCCGAACGAACCTGAATACATCAAAATCAACTCCTCTCTGGACATTTTTTCAAATCTGTGATTTTTCTGAATTAAAAATACATAAAAAATTCAGCAGGGTTTTCTAAGCATTACTATGCAAAATGATCACCTGAACCGTACGGACGACCGCGGTTCCGCGGCAAATCCCTGCTTATGCCGCGGAACCGCGGCAGTACAGTGACAAAATGTTCTTATGTTTGCACAGTAATGTTTAATTCTTCTGTTGGATTTTTATGGGTTTTTTAAGTCTGACTCAAGTGTTGAGTATTCAGGGGTTCATTTTGTAATCATCGATTCGATTGGGGAATTCAATTTTGTTTTGTTATTCCGGATAATTTAGTAAGTATTAAAATGTTCGAACGGATATCACTAACTCAATTTTTCCCGGCACGAAAAAGTTTCAAGTGTTGAATTTTTTTTGAGTTTGAATCTTTCGGAAAAATGTGCATGTGATGTGATGGACCCTCTAGAAGACAACAAACCTTAACTCGATTATGTGACCGTCTTGAACTGCCCTTTGAACCTTAGGGTTTGGGACAGTACGGCGTGCCACATGTGAGGCATTGGCTTGACCCTTCTACGGCTGGACCGTTGCTACTGTGATGTATTCTGGAATTTTTGAACTCCGCTCAAGTGTTGAGCTATTTAGGAAATCTTGGGTGTTTTGATGATCTGTTCGGAAAGTTTAATACAGTCTATTTATCTGGAATGTGATACAATATGTGGAATTCATACAGTTAGGCATGAAATGCGAAATATGTGATATTTCGGATTTACGATGTCTAAAGAGATTGTGGATTCCAAATGTTATAGTTTTACACTTTCTTTTCTGTGACCGTAAGTGTAATATGTGATATCGCCGGTTTCGTTGCTATATGTCAACGACAATCGGGATACGCATACTTACTTACGTTGATGATATATGATATTATGTGTTGCTGAGATATGATGTGCAGGATTGTCGTGATTGAATAGCCGGGGTTTTTTATGTGAGATGAGAGTTTTATTTTTCAATCATGTAAAATTCAAATGTAATGTAATATTCTTTTATTTGGGGCACTTCCGGGTTGAGGTTGATGCCACCAGTGTTGTATATTATTTACTTTTCCACATTAGGATGGACCCAAGGAGGGGAGCACAGGTGACCGGGTTCTGGGGTTCAGTGGGAGGCCATCTCGAGGAGTCGAGACCGGGTCTCCTAAACTCCAGAATTGGTAGGGTCGCTTGCCGCTCTCGTAGGGGTCCGGGGTGTGGGCTTGGCTATTCATCGCGACTGTGGAATCCGTATTTTCTATTGTTGGCAAAATACTAAATACAGACGTCCTAGTATATCCCACATTATATCTATGTTTCTGCTGCGATATCTGTGATGTGATCATTTGATATGTTGTGATGGATACAATATATAGTATATATGATATATTATATGTTAGTGTATATGCCCTAGAGGCCATTACTGTATCATACTGGTTTGTATATTACTTAATGGATGCTTGGGATATTCACCTTGTATATACAATCTTGCTCAAAATAGTAGTATGCTACTTGGTTTGTTTCTACTTCAATGTGTACATGTGTTTATATTTTGTATATCGCCTATACACATTAGTGGAGCCCTTAGGATCTTTGCTTGATTACCAGCGATGTGATGGCCGTCACACTAGTGGGGCTGGGTAATCTATAAGCACATCCTTATGCAGGTCCCTGGTCGCAGGACTATCGAGACAGGGCATCGATACTCCGGAGTAGGCCAGCGCATGCGCTTCTCATCCCAGTGTGGGAGACGGTCTGTCCCACAGCCGTCAGTACGTCGTACTTGAGATAGTATGCGGGTGCTCGTTAGGTTACGGGTACACTGGACAGGACTCGTCGGGAACTGACTAGTTGGTATTATACCTATCGTCAGTTATCAGTTCCCAGGTGACATGAGTACAGCTTAGTCCGCTGACTTGACACTGTCACTTCGCCTCGGGTGTGTTCCCACTGTACTTTGATCACTACCCTACCACGGCTCAAAGGAGTCGTGCAAACAGGTGGTGGTTGGGTGCAGTCCCGAAGCACTTGGAGGCAGTGACGGTTAGATAGGATTCGTCTCTCCCGGTATTGGGGGTTGACATCGCGCTGTGTCTAGGAGAGCCATTACACGAGTAGTCCCTGGCCAGGGCAAACGAGATATACTGGTAGGTTTCCAGTGTTATCTCAGGGTGTTTTGGGCTTCGCTCCGGCACGACTTGTACCGCTATTGGGGGACTGACGTTTACCGCCCCCTAGGCCCGCCATGCGATGTATCAGACGAACAGACCGGACTGTACGGAGAATGTCACACTCAGGCTCAGTAGGAGTTCAGATGGGTTTCGCCTCGTCGGTCTTCTTGTCGGCATTACCTGGGGACCGTTACGCACAGCTAGTGCCGCTTGCGGTCTGTGGTTAAACCCACTGCCAGCGTAGTGTCGAGTCTTTAGAGTCCCACACAGAAAGCTTTTCGCCTTTAGGCAAAAGAGTAGAGGTCGCATGGTATTGCGACAGGTCGCATGGTTTTGCGACAGGGTTCGGTCACATCCGTGCACTTGTGCACGTACAGTGTCCGGACAGTTTACACTAGCGGGCTTTGGTTTAAGCCAGATCCTAGTGTACCTTATGGGATTGGATTTATCCAGTTTGCATTCGTGTTCCTCGGAACGCGGATGCGGGTGTGTATGCACAGTTGACAGGGAGGCAGAGGCAGCGGATTCTCATTAGGGTTGTTGACAGTTGACCGTTGACTTTTTGACTTTTTGCTCAACCCTAATGAGAATATGATATGCGATTAACTATTATATTAATTAAGTATTATGGTGACTTGGTTGTTGACTTTTGTTGACCTTGTTGACTTGTTGACTTTTGTTGACTTGTTGACTTTGTTGACCGGTTGACTAGGCTTGACTAGTTGACCATCATGATAACCATGGTTATCATTTCATGCCAAAGACTTTTGCTTGCTTGTTCATTTGAGTAAAATGAGTGCATGACATGATAAGGTTATGGTTGCTTCAACCATCACATAAGACTTTTGTTAATATGATGAGTTATCATTGCTTTGGATTATGAGAGGGTGAGAGACAAAATACTTGCTCATTCTTTCTTGCTCATTCTCTCTCTTGTTCTTGAGCTCTCCTCTTGCTCTCACCCTCAACCTCTTGCTCCCTCTCTTGATCTATGGTTCTCTTGTCTCATGAGTTGAGAATCAAGAACCATAGATAAAATCCCATTCTATTTCCTCTCTACTCATTCTAGTTCACTAGGTTTAGCAAACCAAGTGAACTAGTTTCTTCAAAGAACGAAGAAGGAGCTAAAGGTTGGAGCTTTCAAGTGGATCTATCTTCGGCGTACGGAGACAACGAGAAGGAGCCATCGAACCACCATCGGAGCTTGAAGACGAAGGAGTTCAAGTTTAGGTATAACCATCTCCATCCGAGTAGCTAACTCTCTTTAGCTAAGTTTGCTAGTTTTAGTTTAGTCAAAGATCCCGACTTTGCTTAGTCCATGTTGCCCCTTGCGCTTAAAATTTGATTTTTATACCGTTTCCGCCTCCCCGTAAGAACCGGGGGTCGCAACGTGGACTTACAGTGGTATCAGAGCCTAACTAAACTTAAACTAGCTTGGTAGTAAAGTGTAACGAAGTTCGGAACCGGAAAAAATCCAAAAACCTAACTTTTACAAAACCTGAGTTTCTGTTGAAATTTTTTCTGGTCAAAATGAAAAACTTTATACTCCTAAATTCGGCTCAGGGTTTTGTGTGAACACCCATGAAAAACGGTCCACTGTTTCGTTCAAACCGCCGCGCTTCCGCCGCACGAGGTAGGCATGTGCCGCGGAAGCGCCGCGGTTTGTCGTCTTCTCTGCATCGTTTTTCGTGCAGTGTGTGTCTGTGTTGGTTTTGGGATTTTTGAAATATATTATATGTGCCCAGATTTTCCAGAAAAGAAATTTCCTTTTGGGGTCCTATAATTCCGTATTTTTTCCGAACTTCACTGCACTTTGACTATGATGGTTATATCTGTGATGTTTGCATGTATTGAACGTCGGCTAATCGCTATAAGTCGATTGGTCGGGGTTATACATGATCTGTGTTTGATGCTGGAATGTGTATATAAATATGTTGGATTGTCGCGGGTGAATAGCCGGGGGTTGTGTGACGAGAGTTTTCTTTTCTTGCAATTCATGTAAATTTGTAAATTGATGTAATAATTATTTGTATGGCCGCACAACCGGGTCGGGGTTGTAGCCGTCATTGTATAATTTCTTTTTACTGTTTTTGCTCCTAGGATAGACCCATGGAGGGGTGCACAAACTACCGGGTATGCCGAAGTGTCGAGTGGCCTACTCATGGAGATGAGGGAGGTTGCTACGCTTCGGGTACTTGGCGGGTAGTTTGCCGCACCCGTACGGGTCTTGGGTGGGGTTTTGGCTATTCACCGCGACCGTGTTATCTGTTTTTGTTACAGGCTCGTACAAATTACAGATTGCTAGTATATCCAATGTATTTATCTGAGATCTGAAATGTTTATCATTGCAGTATATCTATATATGATATTATTTAGACGTTGCTTATGTTTTACAGACGCGCTAGCCCAGCCCCCGCTCTGTCGTTAGTTAAGTAACCTAACGGGTAATGACGGGGCCCCGTGGCGAATGCGAATGGCATAAGCGTACGTCATATTTTGGTTGTTTTCTGCAATGGTAGGATTAAATGATGGGACGCATTAAAAGAACTAATGCAAGAATATCACGCATTAAAAGAACTAATGCAAGATAATAAACCAAGTTAAAGTCGTTGGAACACTCTCGAAAAACCACTCGGTTCTTTTCAAAAACAACTTTTAAATGCGGAGCTTGAGCCACTCCTTTTAAAAGCTATCTCGTTCCATCGACCAAATCAAGTTCACTACGTTCACGGTTTTGCCAAAACCATCCGTAGCCCTCCGTCGTTTCACATGAATAGTCAATAGTATTCAAGCTGTGTATGTTGGCCAAAGTCAAGGCACAGTGATTGGTAGCTATTGGGTGTTCATGTGTAGCATAGATAGATGCGTTGGTTTGGGACAGTCGTACTGCCATTTTGGCCAAAGTCAAGGGTAGGTACGGATGGATCCAAATTAACCCGGATAATGACGGGTAGAACTTGACATGTGACTTATGATATTTTGGCCAAAGTCAAGGTCATAAGAGCATGGGGCAAAAATCCACATCGGGAGTTTCATAAGTACTGAAACTTGCTAGATTTGCATACCATTTGGAGTGTGATGATTCTGGTAGGATTCCTTCAGTTTCGTCACGCGATGATATTTGGATCCCGATCGTACTGTGAGTATATGCTACTCCTCGGGAAATTTCTCACTAATCGATCAATGCTATAAACCTAGTAGGTGCCTAGAAAGGTGTTAGCGGGGCTACGCCCCCAGGGAAAAGAGGTTCTCTAATTAAGGAACTTCGTGAAAGCGTTGGAAAACCTCCCTCGAAGTACCGACACCGGCCTGGCTGAACGGTTAAGCAAGTATTGTACGGTGGGATTGATCCTGACTAATTCTTCCTTTATGGTTTGAGGAGGGATTCGAGAAACAGTGGGAGCCATCCTGTTTAGACAAACTAAAAACCACTCTAAACTTGCAAGAGCATCATGCTGAGTGTTTCTTCTTCTCTCTCCTAATTGCAGCGACCAATCAACATGACTGGACTTAAGTTACTCCTAGATAAAAACAAACTGACAGGGCCAAACTACAAAGATTGGCTCAGGAATGTCAAGATAGCAATCACTTATGACAAGCTGGGGTATCTTCTTACCACCAAAGCTCCCCCTGTCCCTGGTCCAACTTCCGGTGTCGCGGATAAGGAAATCCGCAAGACTTGGGAGATTGATAGCGCGAAGGCCAAGTGCCTCCTGCTTGCCTCGATGGACAACGAACATCAGAGGAGGCATGAGAATATGGACATGGAGTCCATATTGCTCCATACAAAAGAACTGTATGGAGAGCAATCACGTATCGCGAGATACGAAGCGTCGAAAAAGTTATTTTCGACAAGAATGGCCGTCGGATCATCAGTAGCCGAGCACGTGCTAAAGATGATCGGCTTCATTGAGGAGCTCGCTGACCTAGGGATCACATTGGAGAGTGAGCTATATACGGATATAGTTCTCCAGTCCCTTCCTTCCACTTACGCCCAGTTTATACTGAACTTCAACTTACAAGAAAAAGAGGTTGAACTTTCAGAGCTCCTTAACATGCTGAGGAGCGCAGAGGGCACCCTACAGAAAGGTAGGGATACATCCACTTTGTTTGTAGGAGGATCATCTTCTTCTAGGTCCAAGGCGAAAGCCAAGGGAAAGAAGAAGAAGGCCCCCGCCAAACCAAGGGGCGGTGTTAGTAAAGTGGATACGAAGGGAAAAGGTAAAGCAACAAAGATAGCGGGGAAGCTTGTGGATAAGGAAGAATGCTTCTATTGTCATAAGAAAGGACACTGGAAGAATGATTGCAGGGCCTGGAAGGCCAGAACACAGGAATTGAAGCAGGTTGCAGCTTCAGCTTCAGGTGTGTATGTTATTGAAAATTGTCTTTCAATAAACTCTACTTCCTGGGTATTGGATACCGGATCAGGATCTCATATCTGTAATTCTTTGCAGGCGTTGAGAAACCGTAGGGTTTTGAAGGCAGGTGACATGACCCTCAAAGTTGCGAACGGAGCTAGCATGGATGCTAAAGCCGTGGGGGACTATCACCTGGGAATGTCAGATGGACATGTTTTGGTTTTGCGTAATTGCTTTTTTGTACCCAACGCAACTTGTAATATCATTTCTGTATCTTTAGTTTCTAAAGAAGGTTATGAATTTGCGTTTGTAAGTAATGTTGTAAACATTCACCTTAATCAAGTTTTGATTGGGTCAGGTACATTGAGTAATGGTATATACGTGTTAAACCAACCACAAATTTTCAACGTCCAGAATACACACAAAAGAAAGTCTCCAGAAATAAATCAGACTTTCTTATGGCATTGTAGATTGGGTCACATCAATGAGAGAAGGTTGACTAAGTTACATACAGAAGGATATTTGAATGCGTTCGAATATCAATCGTATGCCACTTGTCAATCTTGTCTCAAAGGAAAGATGACAAAGACTCCGTTTACTGGACATGGAGTAAGAGCGAGCGAGCTCTTGGGACTCGTACACAGTGACGTGTGCGGTCCAATGTCTACACATGCCCGAAGCGGACATTCTTACTTCATTACTTTTACGGATGACTTCTCAAGGTACGGTTATGTCTTCTTAATGAAACATAAGTCCGAGGCCTTTGGAAAATTCCAGGAGTATAAGAATGAAGTGGAGAAACAGACCGGCAAAAGTATTAAGATTCTAAGATCGGATCGAGGTGGAGAATACTTAAGTGCCGAGTTCCTGGGCTATTTAAAAGAGAATGGAATTCTCTCTCAGCTTACTCCTCCATACACCCCGCAACATAACGGTGTATCGGAGAGACGGAACTGCACCCTATTGGATATGGTGCGGTCCATGATGAGTAACGCTGAGTTGCCGCGATCATTCTGGGGATATGCGCTAGAATCAGCCGCACATATGTGAACATTTACATGGGCTACGAAAAGGTAGAGAACTGGGAAAGGGTGATCATTCCGTTCAAGTAGGGAATGGTGCAAGTATTGCAGCCAATGCAGTTGGCGAATATCACCTTGTATTACCAAGTCGTAATACACTGGTTCTGAATGAGTGCTATTATATACCGAATATGATGTGCAACATTATATCAGTTTCTTTACTGAGTAAAGAAGGATATAATTTTGTAGTACAGGATAATGTTATGAACATCTTCCTAGATCAAAAGTTGATTGCATCAGGCTCATTACATAATGGCATATTCATTCTCAATCAAAATACAGTCCTCAATTTACAAAACACACACAAGAGGAAGAGTTCAGAACTGAACGAATCATTCTTGTGGCATTATAGACTGGGTCACATCAATGCGACACGACTAGCTAAGTTGCATAAGGATGGATATTTGAATCCGTTTGAATTTTCATCTTATGACACTTGCCAGTCATGTCTCAAAGGCAAGATGACCAAAACTCCGTTTACGGGACACAGAGAAAGAGTTACGGAACTCTTAGGGCTGATACATAGTGATGTATGCGGTCCTATGTCTACACATGCCAGGAATGGTTCTTCCTACTTCATTACATCCACTGATGATCTCTCTAGATACGGACATGTGTTCCTGATAAAACACAAGTCTGAAGCTTTTGAGAAATTCAGAGAATATAAGTACGAAGTAGAGAACCAAACGGGCAAAAGTATTAAGATCCTTCGATCTGATCGAGGAGGAGAATACTTGAGCAATGATTTTCTGGATTATTTAAAAGAGAATGGGATTCTCTCTCAGCTCACTCCTCCTTATACACCACAGCACAACAGTGTATCGGAACGGACGAATCGCACGCTATTAGATATGGTGCGCTCCATGATGAGCACTGCTGAGTTGCCTATTTCCTTCTGGGGGTATGCGCTTGAGACAGCCATGCACCTATTGAATATGGTTCCTACCAAATCAGTGCCTACTACTCCATATGAGATATGGAAAGGGAAGAGACCATCTCTTAAGTATGTTAAGATATGGGGTTGTCCGGCCTATGTCAAAAGACAAAATCCGGACAAACTCGAGGCAAGATCTGTCTTATGTAAGTTTGTAGGATATCCCAAAAATTCACAAGGGTATATCTTCTACCACCCCGAGGAACAAAAGGTGTTTGTTTCTCGACATGCCACTTTCTTAGAAAAAGGTTTTCTTATGAAACAGATCAGTGGCATTGAGGTAGAACTGGAAGAGGTTCCAGCGACACAAACTATAACAGAAGACTTGGTAGAGCCAGAGGATTCAGTAGTACCTGACGAACCCCGGCCGCTCCGCCGATCTAGCAGGGTTTCTCATCCACCTGAGAGATACTACGGTTTTCTCATTGATGGTGGGAGCGAGGATTGCATCATGGAGGATGATGACCCAACTAGCTTCAAGCAGGCCATCACGAGTAGGGACTCAGTGAAATGGCTGGATGCTATGCGGTCCGAGATGGAGTCCATGTACACCAACAAAGTATGGACTTTGGAAGTTGCTCCTGAAGGGGTAAAACCCATTGGGAGCAAGTGGATCTTCAAGAAAAAACTTGGTGTAGATGGGAAAGTGGAGACTTTCAAAGCTAGACTTGTTGCAAAGGGTTTTCGTCAAAGACCAGGTGTGGACTATGACGAAACCTTTTCTCCAGTGGCTATGCTTAAATCCATCCGGATCATGCTTGCCATTGCTGCATATCATGACTACGAAATCTGGCAAATGGATGTTAAGACCGCCTTTCTAAACGGTGATTTAGAAGAGTGCGTGTACATGACTCAGCCGGAGGGCTTCGTAGATAGTGGGAGCAGCGGGAAGGTGTGCAAGCTGCTTAAATCCATTTATGGATTAAAGCAAGCATCGCGGAGTTGGAACATCTGCTTTGACGTCGTTATCAAAGAGTTTGATTTCGTCAAAAACGTAGATGAACCTTGTATCTACAAGAAGGTGGCAGAGAGTAAGGTTGTCTTCCTCATATTGTACGTGGACGACATACTCTTGATAGGAAATGACATTCTTATGCTGCAATCGGTCAAGCTCTTCTTATCACAAAGATTCTCAATGAAAGATCTTGGTGATGCCTCCTGCATATTGGGAATCAGGATCTATAGAGATAGATCTAAATGGATACTGGGATTGTCCCAATCCAGGTACATTGACACTATACTAAAGCGGTTTAGTATGGAAGAATCCAAGCGTGGGAACTTACCCACGATCTCTGGAGTCACTCTCTCCAAAGAGATGTCTCCCAAGACTGATTTGGAGAGAGCTCGCATGCAAGGGATACCCTATGCTTCGGCTGTAGGCTCTATCATGTACGCGATGCTATGTACCAGACCCGATGTAGCATACTCACTAAGTATAGTGAGCAGGTATCAAGCTGATCCTAGAGAGAGTCACTGGACAGCTGTGAAGAGCATTCTCAAGTACTTACGAAGGACTAAAGAGATGCTCTTGGTGTATGGTAACGGAGAACTCCAAGTGGAGTCCTTTACCGATTCGAGCTTCCAGAGTGATAAGGACGACTCTAAGTCGCAGTCGGGATTTGTCTTTACCCTTTACGGAGGGGCGGTTAGCTGGAAGAGTTCCAAGCAGGAAACTGTGGCAGACTCGACGATGGAGGCTGAATACATCGCTGCCAACGATGCTGCGAAAGAGGCTGTCTGGATCAAGAAGTTCATTACTGAACTTGGAGTGGTTCCATCCATTGAGAATCCAATACCTTTGTATTGCGATAACAATGGAGCGGTGGCTTTGGCCAAGTAACCCAGGTCCCATCAGCGATCCAGGCATATTCTGAGGCGGTATCACCCGATCCGGGAGATAGTTGATCGCCGGGAGATCGAGGTCAGGAGGGTTGACACGAAGAATAACACAGCGGATCCACTCACGAAGGCCATTCCCCAGATACAGTTTGAGAGACTTTTCGGGATGCTCGGTATGCGATACTATAGCAGCTGGCCCTAGTGCAAGTGGGAGATTGTTAGTTGTATGTATGCCCTAGAGGCCAGTATTGTACAGATGATGTATATTATATTGGATGCTTGGAAATATATAGAGATGACTTTCTTGCTCGATATGATAGTATGCTATCTGGTTGCTCTTTATCTTAACATGTATACTTGTCTCTTTACACTGTCTTATAGTTACATGTTGGTAAAGCCCTTAGGATGTGTACTTGACTACCTGGACTATGATGCGGATCATACAGTGGGGACATGGTAGTCCATAAGTACATCCTTCAAGGTCCCTAGTCATGGGTATATCAAGACGGGGCATCGATATACCAGTGTAGACTAGCGTATACGCTTCTCGACCCATGAGATGGGTGATGGATGATCCCATATCCATTGATGTTTGACATCAGAGATGGTATACGGGTGCTCAGTGGAGACTGGGTACACTGGACGGACTCGCCGAGAACTCCCAGATGGTATTATACCTCACGTCAGATGGCAGTTCTCTGGTGACACTTGTGCAGGTTAGTCTGTAGACCCGAGATCGTCATAGAGTCTTGTGTGATTCCCACTGTGCTTTGATTTCCACCTTACCACATCCATGAGGGCGTGCAAAACGGTGGTTTTTGGGTACAGTCCCGAGTCACATGGAGGCAATGAGCGATAGGAGGGGTTTCGTCTCTCCCGGTATTGAGGGTTGATGTTGCGCTGTGCTCGATTGGTCGTAACAGGGAAGTCCCTGGCCAGGGCTGATTAGAGATTTACTGGTAAGTGTTACCAGTAGTTTCTCGACCCGTTATGAGCCTCACATCGGCACGACTTATCGGTTATTGGGGTCTGACGTTTACCATCCCTAGACTTGATATGCGACATATCAGACGAGAAGACCGGACTGCACGGGTAGTGTTGCCGGTTGGCTCGACGGGAGTTGTAGCAGGTTTGCTTGTCTTCTTCTGATCGCTCAATACCCGGGTGGCCGTTATATTTAGCTGACCGCTTGCGGCTTGGGGGTGCTTGATATGATCATCACCCACTGCCGGCGTATTAACGAGTCTTAGAGTCCCACAAAGGAGTTACCTAGTCCAGGCGAAACATTGTGGTGCGCGTATGCGATATGCGCATGGACCCGGTTAAAATGCACGTATAAGATACTGTATATTAATCGGGCAGCTTGCTTTTGGTTGGGTCGTATGTGATATGGCCGGATTGATAAATCAAGTGTTGATTTATCATTTAACCATTAGTTTCTCACTAGAAATCCTTTCTTGTATTTTTTGGATGTATGCATGCATGTATGCATTCTTTCTTAATTCATGCACATATGGATGTGCATGCACACACACATACATACATCATCCTTCATGGTTGTATATACATAGAAAATGGTGGCAATACAAGACTCACACCATGGTTTTATATATATGAATTATTATTGCATTTGTTTTAAAACAAAATGAAAAAGAAAAGGATAATTCATGGTTTGTTTCTACACTCTTCTTTGACCTAACCATGCTCACCTACTTTTAACCATGGATTAACTTTCCTTTTGTGTTTTAACTCAAATTCAATAATATCTTTATCATTTAACCATGGTTTGAGATGAGAAGTGGAAAATATATATACATATATTTTCTATTTTCTTTTACAAGACATTATCTTTCACTCTTGTTCTAAAAGGCCATCATCTTCTTCCTCCTTCTTCTTTTGCTCTCTAGACTTTTGTAGTGAGCAAAATACTCATCAAGTTAGGTTTTTGAAGTGAGAAAAGCCACCACAACATCATTCTACACAAGTCTTGCCCACTTGTTTACAGTGTTAGCTTCATTTCTTTCTCTTGATCAAGTGAAGTTGCAAGCTTGGACAAAGCGGACTCCGGGTGGATCATCGTGGACCTAGAGGAGTTCAAGCGGACCTTTTCCAAACCCCAAGTAGCCGAGGAGTCTAGCGTAGGGAGTTACAAAGGTTGTACTCTCAAAACCCTAGCCTAACCTACTTGTGATGATGTGTTGTTTTGAAACCCTAATTTTTCTAGGAATGATTCTTTGTTTGCTTACTTAGCACCCTAAAATTTTAATCTTTGGTACATATGATGCTTCCAAACCCTTCTTGAGGTGCTAGGTAAACCCAACATTGGTATCAGAGCCAACCTAGAACTTTAGGCGACATGTTAACGAAGTTAAAACTCCGAACGAACCCGAATACATCAAAATCAACCCCTCTCTGGACATTTTTTCAAATCTGTGATTTTTCTGAATTAAAAATACATAAAAAATTCAGCAGTGTTTTCTAAGCATTACTATGCAAAACGATCACCTGAACCGTACGGACGACCGCGGTTCCGCAGCAAATCCCTGCTTATGCCGCGGAACCGCGGCAGTACAGTGACAAAATGTTCTTATGTTTGCACAGTAATGTTTAATTCTTCTGTTGGATTTTTATGGGTTTTTTAATTCTGACTCAAGTGTTGAGTATTCAGGGGTTCATTTGTAATTATCGATTCGATCGGGGAATTTAATTTTGTTCTGTTATTCTGGATAATTTAGTAAGTATTAAAATGTTCGAACGGATATCACTAACTCAATTTTTCCCGGCACGAAAAAGTTTCAAGTGTTGAATTTTTTCCGAGTTTGAATCTTTCGGAAAAACGTGCATATGATGTGATGGACCCTCTAGAAGACAACAAACCTTAACTCGATTATGTGACCGTCTTGAACTGCCCTTTGAACCTTAGGGTTTGGGACAGTACGGCAGATGGTATTATACCTCATGTCAGTTGGCAGTTCTCTGGTGATACTGGTACAGGTTAGTCTGTAGATCCGAGATCGTCATAGAGTCTTGTGTGATTCCCACTGTGCTTTGATTTCCATCATATCACGTCTAAGAGGGTGTGCAAAAAGTTGGCTTTTGGGTACAGTCCCGAATCACATGGAGGCAATGAGCGATAGGAGGGGATTCGTCTCTCCCGGTATAAGGAGTTGATGTTGCGCTGTGTTCGATTGGCTATAACTGGAAATCCTTGGCCAGGGTTGCTGAGATTTACCGGTAAGTGTTATCAGTAGTTTCTCGAACTGTTATAGACCTCTTATCGAGACGACTTATCAAGCTACTGGGGTCTGACGTTTACCACCCCTAGGCGAGATATGCGACATATCAGACGAAGAGACCGGACTGTACGGGTGTGTTACTGATTGGATTCGCAAGAGAATGTACAGGCTTGCTTGTTGATCTTCTGATCGATCAATACCTGGGTGGCTGTTACGTTTAGCTGACCGCTTGCAGCTTGCGGGTGTTTGATATGATCATCACCTACTGCCAGCATATTGACGATTCTTTAGAGTCCTACACAGAGGTTTCTTGACTCAGGCAAAACAGAGTAGGAGCAGATATATGATATGTGCGGGACCGAGAACAATACGTGTATGTGATACCGTATTTGATTCTCGCGATATGAGATATCGGCCGGGTATATGTGATATAGCCGGGTCATCGGATCAAGTGTTGATTCGATGAACTGATACAGATAATATTAGTCGGTTATTTGTGAAATAGCCGGATTATCGGATCAAGTGATGATTCGATAATTTAATGTATAATTATATATTTGATATATTAAATTACATTAACTGATATAAGCTCACTAAAAGATTCTTTTCCTCACTCGGGTAATACATTGATATATATGCGATATATCACAAGGGTCTATAAGGCATCAACCATGCCCGATTTAAAATTTAGACGTGCCGAACAACCCTAACTTCCGAAAGGTAACAGTGCAGTTTGGGTGATTGTTGATCGATTGACCAAGGCAGCTCATTTCATACCATTTCGAGTTGGTCAATCAACAGAAGCTTTGGCAGAACGGTACATGCAGGAGATTGTAAGATTTCATGGAGTACCGGTGAGCATCATGTCCGACCGTGACACTTGTTTCTTATCACACTTTTGGAGGAGCTTACAAGAAAGTTTGGGGACTCGATTGAAGTTTAGCACAGCTTATCATCCTCAGAAAGATGGCTAGTCGGAGAGAACGATCCAAACTCTTGAAGACATGTTGAGAGCTTGCATGTTAGACTTCAAGGGTTCATGGGAGGATTATCTACACTTAGTGGAGTTTTCTTACAATAACAGTTTCCGGGCGACATTCAGATGGCTCCATTTGAAACTTTATATAGTCGCAAGTGTCGATCACCTGTTTGTTGGGACGATATTGGTGAACAAAGATTGTTGGGACCGGATTTGGTCGTGCAAACAGTTGAGAAGGTTAACACTATCCGGAATCATATGAAAGCAGCACAAGACTGACAAAAGAGTTGGGAAGATACGTCGAAAAGACCTCTAGAGTTCGCCGTTGGTGATTTGGTATTCTTGAAGATATCACCGACTAGTGGGGTGATTCGTTTCAGAAGTCAAGGAAAGCTTAGTCTTCGATTCGTTGGACCTTTTGAAATTTTGGAGCATGTTGGAGAAGTGGCGTATCGTTTGGCGTTACCGCAATCTTTGGCGAATGTTCATGATGTGTTCCATGTATCTCAACTCCGTAGGTATGTTCGAGATGAAACACACGTGCTGGATCATTCGGAGTTGACTGTACGAGAAAATTTAACCTTTAAGGAGCGACCGATGTCGATTGTGGATCAAAGAGAAAATGTTCTTAAGAACAAGGTTATCCCTCTTGTACTTGTTTCTTGGGGAAATCGCTCGCATGGAGAATCAACTTGGGAACGAGAAGATGAACCCAATTCCTATCTTGCAATGTTATAGTTGTTTAGCTGAAATTTTAGTGTTATTAAGTAGATTAGTGCTAGTTTAGGCAAATTTGAGTGAGACTTGACCAAGTGTTGGTTGTAATGGTTAGTATAGCCTAATTAGGTGCTGTTGAGACCAGTTTACCCTAGATGTAACCCAGATTCCAGTAAAACACCTGAAAGTTTTGAATCGGTGTAATTTAGCAATTTGGTCGACTTATTGACCTCTCTGAGATCTGCTTTCACCCCGGGGACCCTAAAATAAAATTGACTTGGCAGTAAGCTGTGCAGGCACCCTGGAACCATCCCAAAAAACCTTAGCCCCCACCTTAATTTGCGGCCAGAGCTGTAGGAAACCCCCTCGTTTTGCGTGCATAGCTCTTTTACCTGTAAACTTGACCCTGGGTATGTCTAGTTTTGTCTGGTTCCAACCAGAGTAGATTCTGGGTTGACTTTCTTGAGTTGGCGCATGATTTATGACTTGTTTTCGTATGGATTTTGGTATTCGATGATTCATTTCTGTCGGGTGGCGTTTGAACGCCAACGGCAGAGGGATATTGGCCGTGTTTGCACGCAAGGCTATGGGTTTTTACCTATGGGCGTAGCGTGAACCATTTTGGTTTCCGATGTGATTTTCATGTGTTTCAGCGTGTGATGCCCTTGTAGGTACCCCACGTGGCGTCGAAGCGTTGGAGATACAAATGGCGACATCGGCACCGGCACACATATAACAAGGTGAGTAGATTTATATCTACGGGGAGAAGTCGGGTGGATGGCGTATAGCACCCCCGCAGTTCGTAGTGATGTATACGGATGCGTATACGCACTAACAATTAATATATGTTGTTGGGATTAATTATTGATGTTTAAATGGATATTGGTGTGTTGGATTGGTGAAAGGTTACGAAACCCTAGGGTAGTGGGTGCACTACACATACATATACACACATACATACTTGCATACATCCTTATTTCATATGTGGTTATGGGATTCTATATAGATATGTGGTCACATGGGTATGGGACTATGTGCTCACATACGGAGTTGAGGATGATACTTGGGTTTGAGACGAGTTGATGATATTTGATTCGAGATTATGATGATATCGACGATATGGTAAACTTCGTAATTGAGATACGTCTTGATGCTTTAACGGATTTTGGATGATGATGGAATATGAATAGTGATTTATATATAAAAAATGATCGACATGTGATTATGATATGAGATAGGATATGACCTGATATGATATGACAAGATTGGTATGATAGGCCGCATTCGGCGATGTATACTCCTTGAGACAATATGTGATGATGATATCGATTTATATGAGACTGTCGATCAATAGTCAGATCATAATTATAGTGATAATGTTAGCTTGTACTAGACGTAGGTCAGTACCCAGATTAAGATATTTGATATAGAGAATACCAGATAAATGATATGATGAATGTGATATTGACCCGTACCCAGATTTGGGGATGCTGTGCGACGGATTTACGTATGAGCTATGTTTTGATGTTTGATCCGCACTCTTGATTTGGGAAAAACTGATTATAGAGATATGGTATCGGATGTGATATTATCGAGGCGGGATCACCGTCTATTTATGTATATATATATGTATCGACTCAGAGGTTAAGCGGTTTCCCTTACCTACTGTTAGCTTTAGCTCAGCCTTATGGTGGTGTAGCTATGACTCTTATGACATTAGATGCAGTTCAGCCATCATTGCGATAGTATTCAGCTCCCGCACTTTATTATTGTTGCTCTGCATCGCATACTGTTGTGATTCATATTTTATTATTGATATCATACTGTTAGGACACCAGCACCATTACCGATAATGCGTATGTACCACGTACACTTATTTGCCGGCTCACACACATCTTCATCGGTAATTGCCATGTCACGCACACTTAGAGAATATTATTGCTTGATTTAGCTGTTAGCTAGTAGTGACATGATATTAGTGTACTTGCCATATACGCCAGTTTGACATTGTAATTATTACTTGTCACTTCATGCATAACTGTTATTCATTATGTGCCGCATTCATGGATTCTCATGCTTATATTCATGATTTACATGCTATTGATGTCTCGGATTTCCATGATATTTTCTGGATTTGGAGGAAAACCGCAAAAAACATATATAAACTGCTTTCACTCTTTTAAATAAAAATGCGGTTTTCCCATGATGTATGAGTCGTCCACCATGAGTTCTGCTGATGGATTTCGAGACCCGATTCGAGGAGGCGGATGAACCGTTTCGGGTACATGGTGGGCCCGGTGCGGTACCCCGGGGCAAGAAGATCGCAGGAGATGGCGTTGAGCCTGGCAGGGGAGCACTACCGACCGGTGATATTACCCAACGCGTCGGATATCCGGAAGATACCGTCGTGGTCATGAGATGGATGGTAGGGGCCGGTCTGGACTGACGGCGCCCTAGATATTGTGATTGATACATTGAGATTATGAGATATTGAGGTACAGAGATTGTGATACAGAGATATCGAGATATTGAGATTTATGTTTTGTGCCGATACTAGGCACTGTTTTATGCTAATTTCATTATGATACCTCATTTTAAATTACAGAAATCTCATAAATTATGAAAGCAGTTTTCTTCAGTACATGCATTCTGTTTCATGCATTCATATATCATCCATATGACATATTGCTACCTGAGGCACTGACACGGGCATATGGGATTACATTTGGGTTAGATATTTATCCTAGCCATTGTTATAGGTTGCTGGTTATATATATTTGAGGATTATATATTATGATCGTATGACCTAGGATTGCGTCATACATGCGATTTTCTGTTCGTAGATCTTTTTCTACTCACGAGTTGGCAACTCACCCCCGTTGTGCCCCAGTTTCTTGCAGGTGTTGCCGTACAGGGTTCATTACGGCTTTGAGGGCACTAATTCTTTCGGGTGACTTGCTAGTAGGTGGGTTTATTTGTATCGTACCCATCATTATACATTGTATATTATATTTCAGTTGTATCTAGAAGTTCCATCAACCAAACATGTACTTTTGAGATAGAGACTAGTGTTGTTTATTCTTTCGACCTTAGAGTCGCACGCTATATTTCTATGGATTTCTTGCTTGATGAGTTTCCCTTTTTTTGTTGTGATCCTCTCCTTTAGGCGTTGTATATTATATTGCTAGCTGGTTGACTTATAGTGGTTTTTCTACACTCTACTACTTTTCTTAGTTTGGATTTCTGGGCTCGGCTTACTTAGAGCACGTACGCCTTAAGACGTTCGTAGCCTAAGTGCCGGTCATGTTCCGTACTTTCGGGACGTGACAAAGTGGGTATCAGAGCGTTAGGTTTTACTTTCGGAGCGTAGGATGACCCTTGGTTGATGGAATAGGTGACTAAAGTAGAGTGACGTACCGTGGGTATGTTCCGCGGCATACTTACGACACGCCACTCCACTTAAGGAGCCTTAGGATGTACATTTCTTGTTTAGTATTATATCCCTTCCTGATCTAGCCTCATCGGCACCAGTTATGGTTTTGTTGCCACGATTACGGGCAGGGAGAGCTACGGCTAGAGTTGCGGTCGGCACGAGCTCGTTACGGACGAGGACTGACCATGGCGTGATTCTGGCGACACACGATTGTAGAAATGTGTCTTTTGATTGTGTTTTGCCCCACGAGTGTTGGATGGGTCGCTGTATGAGATTACTCGGACGTGCCGATCAGCACCAGTGGATCGAGTCACTGACAGAGGCCAGCCAGATTTTGATGACCGTTGGCGTATTGCTTACTCATGATGATTGAGGCACGGTTCAGCGTGCAGACGAGTGAGCCAGTTATCGCTGCGAACGACGAGGTATCGCCCCAGATGTTGGAGCTTTTATGGTATGAGTTATACTAAGAGATGATGAAAGGTCGCTAGTCACCAAGGATGAATGACTAGGACATGTGGTTCGTTCGCTACCCCGATGCGAGGTCATCAGATAGATTGATTCCAGCTAGAGACGACTTCACGCGGAGACGTTGAGAGTCGACAGAGACGATCGAATGTCAATAACCTATTATTCCAAGTTTAAAGTATTCGGAAAGACATGCAGGCAATTCTTTGGTCCCTCTAGAAGAATGAAACCCTAACTCGACTTAATGACCGTATGAAAGCCTTTGAACCTTAGGGTTGCGGCAGTTCTGCGGCGCCATTAGTGAGGCTTGGGTTTGCCCTTCTACGGCTGGACCACCGATGCTGTGGTATGTACTCGATACTATTATAATGTACCCAAGATGTTGAGCCCTTGGAGGATTTTGAGGTCTTGACATTCGATCGGATGGCTCGACTTAATTCGGATGCTAGATGGTGAGATGCCCTTCTTGGGAGACTCCAGATATGAGGATAGCCGTTGGAGCTCAGTCCATGCAGCCACGACGAGACGAGTCCGGAGCAGTCGACATTAGAAAAAGTGGAGTAAGAGGTTCGTACAAGATCTGGATATGATGAAGTTCCACTCCGCCGACATCAGAGATGCAATGCGCATGCCGAGGCATAGTACTGGATATACCCTCCAGAAGGATTCGCGATGAGTATGCAGCCGCTCCGGAACAAGACGCAGATATAGTAAAGGATGAGGACTCCCGGACGATTAGCAGAGATGAGACTTGGAAGAGACCTTGAGCAGGATTCCTTCAAGGACACTGCTGCAATGATACTTGCACCCGGGATCAGATGGGTCACGTGCATTCCGAGACCCAGAGGCCGACGCCAGTGACATGCGGCTTTACGAGTGGTCATGATAATTGACCGAGAGATGACTAGAAGAGTGCCAGAACGGAATCGTCCCCGTTAGCACACCTGTCAGGGCCGATGAGCCGATGGATCGTGAGATTGGTAATCCACAGAGAAGACTTGGACCCAGGAGTGGTCATGATACGCACACCAGCAGGCCAGATTTCAGGATCGTCGACGAGACATGCTATGAGTAATCACGACAATTGGCCAGAGATTCTTGGAGGATGTGCTTGAGCGGAACTAGTCCGCCATACTTGATTTCGGTATTTTTGGCGATTTATTCACATGAGTTGATTTTGATGATTGGGGATTTACGATTTTCGCACAGTTGTTGCACTTGATATCGTTTTCGTGCCTTGGTTTCACATGTTTGTGATTTTATGGGGTTTAGACATTTGAGTTGATTTTGTGCGTATGCACGCACACGATTTGGTTTTTGCACTCTGTATAGTTTACATATGCTTGCAGTGCATTGACATATATGTTGTGCACTTGGATGAACTGGACTTCGATTTCGAGGGTGATGCTCGATATTTGTTTTGTGCATTTTATGCACCTGATTGGATTTGCGCGTGTTCGGCGCTTGATATTGGATTTCATGATTTCGTGCATGATGGATGCACCGGATTTGGATTTTTAGCGCATGTTGGGCGCATGTTATGAGATGAGATTTGGTGCACACCAGATGCACTAAATCGGGATTTTTCGTGCATGTCAGATGCACCTGATTTTGCTGTCAGGCACGCACGTTGCCTATGAACGATGTTGTGTGCACAACCGTTGCACTCTGATGTTGTTTCTGTGCACCCGCTTGGCACATGTATGGATTTTGATTTTCGTGCGCGCCGGACGCACAGGGTTTTCATATGCACTTTTGAATTGGTTTCTATGAAGCAGTACGTTTTATGATATTTGCTATGTGTTTTCGTACTGAGCAGGACTAGTCAGAGGACAGTGCCTGGATATATTTTGCATGCACTGATAGATTTCAAAGGGAATTCCAAAAGCGAGCTATAGTCTCATTATTTACATACGTGTCCGATATGACACGAAATGTTTAAAACAGGGAACCCTTCTAAATTGATTCAAAACGGCGGATCGTGCATACGAAACAAAAGATATATATGTATATGGCTATTTTCTTATAGAGACGTCCGCCACTGTGTAGTGTTATGCGCATTGCACATCGACTTTAAAGAATTTGGCATACATTTCCTTCAGATATTTACATGTACAGATTTGATATTTACATGTATAGTTCCGATTTATAGCATATCGGTTTTGCTTTGGATTTGGCATTCGTGTTTTCGCCTTGACTCCGATGATTGCGGGATGCTTGACGGGGTTTTGATTTCGAGTTATCTACTCGTTACTCATGCGCATGTGTTGCACCACGATGCGTTTTATGTATTGATGATTTCGGAGCCCCGTTGACTTGGATATTTTATTGAAATGTTTTAGAATTTGGGGGTTTAAATTTAAATTCGGGGACCGAATTTTCTTTAAGGGGGGAAGACTGTAACATTTCAAAAAAATAAAGTATTAATTTTGGGAATTTTCATAATTTAATATTAATTTTTAATGAATATTTTAAGCAGCAGCAACCCAAAACAGAACCAGCAACAGCAACAGAAAAAGAGAACAACAACAATAGGAGCAGCTCTGCTGTAGCAACATCACCCCACCAGCAACCACACACCCCTCTTCTTCTTCTTCTTCCCTTCTCCTTCATCCTAGGACCCCTTGAGGTATAATCTCTGTTGGATATAGTGCCCTCAGAGTCAATTATTGGATCACAGGCACGTGATTGCAATGATTGAGGAGAACCTATGCCGGTAGGACAGTCTTACTCGAGATGATAGCATGCTATCTGGTTTATCTTTATCATCGTGTACTGCTTTAGGTGACCTTACGAGTCGCTATTACACGTTGATAGAGCCCCTAGGATTCTTGCTTGATTACCAGCAGTATGAGAGCGATCATATACGTGAGAGCTGGAGTCTATAAGCACATCCTTAAAAGGTCCCTAGTCGTGGGACTTTCGAGACAGGGCATCGATACTCCAGAGTAGACTAGTGTATACAGTCGAGACCCCGACGAGGGGCGGTGGCCGGTCTCACAAGCCACTGGTGTCAGTTGGTTCACCTAAGATGTATACAGGTGCTCATTGGGTTATGAGTACACCGGACAGGACTCGCCGGGAGCCTGCTAGTTGGTATTATACCTGACGTCAGATAGCAGTTCCCTGGTGACATGTGTACAGGTTAGTTCATCGACCTAAGATCGTCATTTGTCAAGTGTGAGTTCCCACTGTGCTTTGATTATTACCCTACCACGCTCAAAGGAGACGTGCAAACAGGTTTTAGTTGGGTACAGTCCCGAGCCACATGGAGGCAGTGAGCGGATCTGCAGGGGTTTGTCTCTCCCGGTATTGGGGGTGAGGTCGCGCTGTGTCTAGGAGAGCCAGTACATGAAAAGTCTTGGCAGGAGATTTGCTCGTAGGTATTCCAGTAGTATCTCAGGGTGTTCTGGGCTACACTCCGACACGACTTGTACCGCTATTGGGGGTCTGACTTTCACCAACCCCCTAGGCCCGCCATGCGATGCTCATAGACGAACGGACCGGACTGTACGGATATTGTCACTGACAGGCTCAGTAGGGTGTCAGGATGAGTTCGCTCATCGACGTCCCTTTTGGTCAATAGCTGGTGGCCCGTTACGTATGGCTAATACCTATGACGTGCTAGTGGTTAAATCCACAGCCATAGTATTGACGAGTCTTTTGAGTCCACCACACACAGTTACTCAGGTTTCGGGCGAAACGCTGTAGAGGCCGTATGGAGATATGGCAGGGTTCGATCAGATACGTGCGGTATTGAACGGATCGTGATCGGACGGTTTTTACTAGCCGGCTTTGGCTTAAGCCGAATCCTAGTATTAGACAGTGTAGTTTTGTCTCTTTGCATTTGTATTCAGTGGGAATAAAAATGCGGGGATGTATATGCAGTAGTGGGGTTTTCCTGTAATTTATTACGGGATCAGTTTTCTGAAGTTGCCAGTTTGCATTCCGTTCCGGCCGGTTTTCCTTTGTTCCTTCACGGCCGGACTTTATCGATGGAGGGGGTTATTTGTAGTTTGCAAATAACTTATTTGTGGAGGGGTTTATTGTGATTGTGGCTTCTATCATCATGAGATTCCATTTGAATCAATCTTTGCATTTATTGTGATGGTTTCTGTGAAAGGATTGAAATGTGAGATGAGTGTGACTTTTATCTTGCATTATCTTTTCTTTTTCTTCTCTTGGTTAAGAGATTCTTTTTCCACCACCATTTTGATGAGGGGGCCGGCCACTTTGTGGGAGAGGAGAGGGAATGCATTTTCTTGTGTGGCATTTTTCCTTCATCTCATTCTTTGCAAGAAAATGATAGCTCCATTTTTCGAAAGCTCATTTTCTTTATCCATCTCCACCTCCATGGAAACTTCATAAACCCAATGAGACAACATGTTCTACACTACACCTACAGCAAATCTTGGATGCGTCGGCTAGCCAACTTCGCGCCCGAGTTGCCTCGGTCCATAGGTGGGAGCCCGTAAAAGAATCCGGCTACGTGGTGCCCTTTCCGACGAGAAGGTGACGGACGGAGATTCCGCGGGAGATCGCAGTGGAGACGAAAACCGAAGGACACGGATCGCTTGGTATAACTCTCTACCCATCTTGTAGTTTGCTAGTAGCTAGTTTAATGGCCCGATCCGGGTTAAAAGTGCGCGGTGGTGCCGGTTTGCAAGTTTCGCAAAGTTTTTCGTTTCCGCGTTTCCGGCGTCGGATTGACGGCCGGGCCGCCGCCGTGCACTTTCATTGGTATCAGAGCCACGCCATTAACCTTTTCTAGCTTGCTCTAATGTGTTTACATTTCTGATCGAACAAAATTCCAAAAACCGCGTTTTCATGTGCATCAGTTTCTGTCGAATTTTTTTTGGCTCCAAAATTTTTTCAGGTAGTTGCAGAATACTGTTCAGGGAATTCTAAGCACTCTGTGAAAAATTGGTCATGTGATCTCACCATACCACCGCGGAACCGCGGCCAAACCGATGCTTGGGCCGCGGTTCCGCCGCGCTTTTGATTGTTCATTTGACCAAATGTTTGCAGAGAGCTTTTAAGTTGAAAATGGGGGTTTTGGGGTATTCTGTTTGGGTCCAGATTTTCTGTGAGTGCTACAGTAGTGCTTGGGGCCCACTTGGGTAAATTTGTTCGATCGGATATTTTAAACATGCTAGTTCACAGTATTTACATTATATCTGCGACCGTGAATGTCATTCGATCGGTAAATCCAGTCTATCTGCTATAGTCCTTTTAGATGGATTTGTGAACGCGACATTCACGTTGATGTTCTGTGTTGTGCTGTGATGTTGCGGATTGGTCGTGGGGGATAGCCTGGATGCAATGTTAGTTCAGTTTTGTTTTATATGTACATTTGATATTGTGGGGCGAGCGTCCGACATGTGGACTGCCGTCACTGCCTGTTTGTATTATTCTTTTGGGGCACGACCGGGTCGAGGTCGATGTACCCGTTGTATGTATATTTTACTTTCTGTACTAGGATTACCCCGCGGAGGGGTGCACGGATATCCGGGTTCTAGAGGGCAACAAGCCCGCATCTCATGGCGTTGAGACGGAGGGGGCTTTACTCTAGAATTGGCAGGGCTATTCGCCGCACTCGTAGGGGGTACAGGTTGACCCAGGAGGGGTGCCCAAGTTATCGGATTCCGTGAAGTGCTGGGTGGTCCATTCACGTTGCTGAAGGGGGCTGCCTCGCTTCAGGTTTTGGCGGGTAACTTGCCGCGTCCGTAGGGGTCTAGGATTTCATTGCACAGGCTATCCACACGACCAGGGGAACATCGGGTTTGAGTAGCGGCTCTATGAAACCCGGGGATCCCAGATATCTGTATTGTTCTATGATGCTGGTTACATTTCTGTGATGTTGCATATTTTATCACGCCTTGAGCGAAATATTATATATTGATATATATACTAGTAGATGTTGTATATGTTTTGCATCCGCGCTAGTCCAGTCCCCGCTCTGTCGTTAGTTAAGTAACATAACGGGTGATGACGGGACCCAGTGGCGAATGCGGATGGCATATACGTACATCATTATTTTCGTTCTTTTGTGTTGTGATCAATTGATGGGACTGCGTTGATTCGGATCAATGCAAGATAAACAAACCTATTCTGATATTGTTGGAACATTTTTCAAAAAGCTGTTGTTGTAAGGACGTTCTCTTTTTTTTTTTTTACAGTGGTATTCAGTTGGAATATCCTGCTCCTCAGTCGACAAGGCAAGGGCCGAGATCCCTTCACCGGGAGTGACCCCTTGGACAAAAGTTTGCGTTAGGGCAATAACTTCACTATAGCCGATTACTTTTGCTTTGCATCGTGGTATTCAGTTGGAATATCCTGCACCTCATTCTACGGGGAAAGAGCCGAGATCCCTTCACCGGGAGTGACCTCTTTAGCAAAGGTTTTCGTCACTATATTTTTACAAAGCTATCCAGTTCCTTCAACGATATCAAGTTCATTACGTTAAAGGTTTTCGCCAGAAACCATTCGTAGCCCTCCGTCGTTTCATATGGGTGGTCAATAGTATTCAAGCTGTGTATGTTGGCCAAAGTCAAGGCACAGTGATTGGTAGCTATTGGGTATTCATATGCAGCATAGATAGATGCGTTGGTTTGGTGCAGTCGTACTACTATTTTGGCCAAAGTCAAGGGTATGTACGGGTGGGCTCAAATTAACCTGGAGAATGACGGGTAGAACTTGACATGCGACTTATGATATGTTGGCCAAAGTCAAGGTCATATGAGCATGGGGCAAAAATCACATCGGGAGTTTCTAAAGAAACTGAAACTTGCCAGATATGCGCATACCTTCTGGAGTGTGATAACGTGAGCAGATTCCGTCACATTATCATGCGATGATAGTTGGATCCCGATTCCCACTGATGAGTTGGTTTACTCCTCGGGTGATCCCGACTAATTCTTCTTTCAGGTTTGGAGGAGAATTTGACGTTACAGTGGGAGGTTTCCTGATTAGATAAATTGGTAACCATTCTGATCTAGGTTAGAGTGCACGCTGAGTGTTTCTTTTCTCTCTCTCTTTGGCAGCGACCATTGACCCGACCCTAGACTATGACTCAGTGACCAAGTTGACCGAACCTTCTTAACACTGGCTTTTGGATTGTCAGAGTTGTAAACCTAATTGCCACTCCTACTTTTACCCTTTTCTCCAGGACACCCCGTATTACTACGAACGTCCACTTCCATTGGACAAAACCATCGTATGGTTATATACGAACTCGAAGGAATTTATTCGAGGATGGTTTCCGGTTCTGGAGAAAACGAATAGGACTATTCAGTTGTCTTTTCCTTTTACCTTCTCTCAGGTTGCGAGTACTCCTTGGTTTAAGAGATAGTACACCTATTATGCAAATTGGATAGTCTTCTTCCAAACCATAGGCAGGTGCCGACCGGTAGGGAATGAAGAAAACCAATTAGCCTAAACGGTGTACAGAAGGTATTAAGTTGAGACAAATCAAGGGATTAGTAAGAGGGCAAAGTAAATTGCGACTACTATTCACGACCAAACCAAATATTTCTTCGCCAATCCTAAATCACCTTTGTATTTCTCCAGGACACTCCATATCACTACGAAGATCCACAGTTTATTGGATAATCCATCGTATGGTTATATACGAACTCGAAAGGAACTTGTTCCAGTTCGGGGATGGATCCTGGTTTAGGAGAAATAGGAATAAGGTTTATTCGGTTGTCTTTTATCTTCACCTTCTCTCGCATTGCGAGTGCTCCTAGGATTCGGACAGTACACCCATTATGCTTATTGGATAGTCTTCTTCCAAACTATAGGCTGGTGCCGAACGGTAGGGAAGGAAGAAAACCATTTGGCCTAAAGGGGTGTACAGAAGGTAATGACTAAAGACATATAAAGGGATTTGGAGAGGTGGCAAAGAGATATACGGTTACAGTTGTGAATCTGGATGATGGAAGAGGCATTACTATGAATACCAGGATACCTCATCGAAACATCTTAATGTTTCAGTTTCACTGTGTACTGTTAATAGAAAACTGATTTCCCAATTAGACACTTGCTCCAGGGTATGTATTTACCAAGTATGATTCTCACATCTGTATGGTTTTACAGATGATGAGTGGGAGTAAGTTATTGGGAATTAGGTGATCATCCTCATTATATCGGAATTCGTTGTAATTGGTGATATTTGAGAAAATCGCCTGGGTTGTTTGGTGGACGGCAAGTGTTTGGTTTTGAATATCCGTTGTTATGCACCAATTTCAAATCGATATATCTGTACGTCTATTTTCATAGAGTGAGATATACCTTTTTGAAATTATGTCTGTGACATTTACCTATATCAGTGGATGGTTAGGTAAGGAGCATTGAACAGCGGTGTAATTCTTCTTAACCATAAGTACAGTTTTCAACCTACGACACACAGTGAATGAGTCATTTGACTCAAGGGACTTATACAGAGTATTGTATGTTGTTCAGTGTCCATTAGGACAGAGGGGTTGGTCCTCGTACTATATTCTGTTTACTTGTGACTTCTCTAGTTTTTAGACAGGTGTTTCGTAGAAACACAGGGTCTGAGTTTTGAGAAGTTATAGGTATAAGAATAGAGTAGAGAACCAGGTATTGCAAGTATCGGGATTCTTCAAGGTGATCGAAGATGTAGATACTTGTGTATGGTATTCAGTTGATAGTAATGATTAAGAGAACTTGCTTCTATTTCAGGTTACTTATAATTGGAAGTATTCCTAAGTTGAGTAACGCTGATCGGCCTCCTTCCATTTAGTTGACATGCACTGGAGACAGCTGCATGATTTGAATCTGGTTCAATTAAATCAGTGCCTCTGTTTCTATATTGGATATAGAACAGTTCATATCTTGACATTGTTAAGGTACGGGGAGTTGTCCGGCTTATGCTTAAAACCAGACTCCGGATAACTTAAGGCACGTTTCTGTAATGGCTGTTTGTGGGTTGACCCAGGCTATGACGAGGGTCGACTTTCTACCATCTGGAAGATCAATAGCGATATTGTTCTTAACTCGCCACAGTTTTAATAAAAATGGATTTTTTCAGAAAACAGTAGTGGGAGTATGGTAGAACTGGAAGTGATTCCAGAACCGCAAACGATTACTGAAGATTTGATAAGAACCTAAAGATTTAATCTGGTTTGACATTCCATTGGCCACTCCGCAGATAGGGTGGGTAACCTCAGGCACTCGAGAGGTACTTCGGTATGCTCAAGGACGGTGGCAGGGAGGTTCTTGTTTACCCAGACTTGCCATTGCTGTTGTTCCAGACTGTGAGACCCGGCAGGAGGATGAGTATTGCGTCGTTCTAAATTATCTTTAGAAGCGTACGTGTATATGACTCTGCCAGAGGGTTGTCGTAGTCAGTGGGAGCAGCGGAAGCATTGGTGGATAAGTGGCTTATGTCTATTTATAGACTAAAGCAGATACAGCGGAGATAGATCATATATTTCTGATGTGAAAGTCATAGGTTTGACTTCATCAGAATAGGGGATGGATCTGTTAAGAAGGTAGTAGGGTGTGATGTCTTGATATTTGGATGACATACACAGAGTAGGATGTCATATTCCTATACTACGATCGGTTATACTTTGGTCGTCACACAGTAGTTTCTCCACACAGGACTTGGATATTATATCAGACATTCTGGTTACTAGATCTATGGTTTTAGATCTAGATTTGGGTAGTTTCCCAATCAGGGTACTTAGACAGCATTCTATGAGTATTTAGAATGGACGACTCCTGGCACGGTAGTATACCTGCAGGTGATGGAGTCACCCTCTCTAAAGGTGTCTTACAGACTAAAGGGGAGAGGGATACGCATGATTGGAAGATCACTTGCTTAGGCAATTGAGTTGATCATGAGATGTCAAGTACCACACCAGATGTTGTTCTTGCAGTAGATGCAATAAGTTGATATTGATCCAATCCTAGGGAAACAGTCGGAAGCAGTTTTAGAACATAAGTGGATGTTCTAGGGATATGATAACGACAGCCTCCTTTAGGAGACGGTTATCATTCCAGGCTTCCAAGGTGACATGGACGACAGGGTGGTCGTCAGAGTTATAGTTTTCCCTCTGACGAGGGGCAGTATTTTGGACAGGTGGTCCAGGCGGATACTGAGGGAAGGATGGCGCAGGATACTGATTAAGATTCAGTTGACGATACAGTCTAAGAAGTTTGGATTTGGAGTTCATTTATGAGCTAGGTCCCATCAGACATCCAGACATTCTAAGACAGGTATTGCTCATTTCGGGAGATGGCTTTCTCCGCGAACATGGGATATAGAGAGACATAGAAAGAAACATCACAGCGGATCCACTCACTGAGGCTATTCCTCGAACGCAATAGTTTCGCAAACGAAATTTGTGAGACTGATTAGTAGAGGAGTTGGGTGTTCGGTATCACACGGGCTGTGAGTATGCGACATCGCAATAATTAACCTTGAGTGCAAGTGGGAGATTGTTGGATATAGTGCCCTCAGAGTCAATTATTGGATCACAGGCACGTGATTGCAATGATTGAGGAGGACCTATGCCGGTAGGACAGTCTTACTCGAGATGATAGCATGCTATCTGGTTTATCTTTATTATCGTGTACTGCTTTAGGTGACCTTACGAGTCGCTATTACACGTTGATAGAGCCCCTAGGATTCTTGCTTGACTACCAGCAGTATGAGGGCGATCATATACGTGAGAGCTGGAGTCTATTAGCACATCCTTAAAAGGTCCCTAGTCGTGGGAGTTTCGAGACAGGGCATCGATACTCCAGAGTAGACTAGTGTATACAGTCGAGACCCCGACGAGGGGCGGTGGCCGGTCTCACAAGCCACTGGTGTCAGTTGGTTCACCTAAGATGTATACAGGTGCTCATTTGGTTATGAGTACACCGGACAGGACTCGCCGGGAGCCTGCTAGTTGGTATTATACCTGATGTCATATAGCAGTTCCCTGGTGACATGTGTACAGGTTAGTTCATCGACCTGAGATCGTCATTTGTCTCGTGTGAGTTCCCACTGTGCTTTGATTACTACCCTACCACGCTCAAAGGAGACGTGCAAACAGGTTTTAGTTGGGTACAGTCCCGAGCCACATGGAGGCAGTGAGCGGATCTGCAGGGGTTCGTCTCTCCCGGTATTGGGGGTGAGGTCGCGCTGTGTCTAGGAGAGCCAGTACATGAAAAGTCCTTGGCCAAGGCAGGAGATTTGCTGGTAGGTATTCCAGTAGTATCTCAGGGTGTTCTGGGTTACACTCCGACACGACTTGTACCGCTATTGGGGGTCTGACTTTCACCAACCCCCTAGGCCCGCCATGCGATGCTCATAGACGAACGGACCGGACTGTATGGATATTGTCACTGACAAGCTCAGTAGGGTGTCAGGATGAGTTCGCTCATCGACGTCCCTTTTGGTCAATAGCTGGTGGCCCGTTACGTATGGCTAATACCTATGACGTGCTAGTGGTTAAATCCACAGCCATAGTATTGACGAGTCTTTAGAGTCCACCACACACAGTTACTCAGGTTTCGGGCGAAATGCTGTAGAGGCCGTATGGAGATATGGCAGGGTTCGATCAGATACGTGCGGTATTGCACGGATCATGATCGGACGGTTTTTACTAGCCGGCTTTGGCTTAAGCCGGATCCTAGTATTAGACAGTGTAGTTTTGTCTCTTTGCATTTGTATTCAGTGGGAATACAAATGCGGGCATGTATATGCAGTAGCGGGGTTTTCCTGTAATTTATTACGGGATCAGTTTTCTGAAGTTGCCAGTTTGCATTCCGTTCCGGCCGGTTTTCCTTTGTTCCTTCACGGCCGGACTTTATCGATGGAGGGGGTTATTTGCAGTTTGCAAATAACTTATTTATGGAGGGGTTTATTGTGATTGTGGCTTCTATCATCATGAGATTCCATTTGAATCAATCTTTGCATTTATTGTGATGGTTTTTGTGAAAGGATTGAAATGTGAGATGAGTGTGACTTTTATCTTGCATTATCTTTTCTTTTTCTTCTCTTGGTTAAGAGATTCTTTTTCCACCACCATTTTGATGTGGGGGCCGGCCACTTTGTGGGAGAGGAGAGGGAGTGCATTTTCTTGTGTGGCATTTTTCCTTCATCTCATTCTTTGCAAGAAAATGATAGCTCCATTTTTCCAAAGCTCATTTTCTTTATCCATCTCCACCTCCATGGAAACTTCATAAACCCAATGAGACAACATGTTCTACACTACACCTACAGCAAATCTTGGACGCGTCGGCTAGCCAACTTCGCGCCCGAGTTGCCTCGGTCCAGAGGTGCGAGCCCGTAAAAGAATCCGGCTACGTGGTGCCCTTTCCGACGAGAAGGTGACGGACGGAGATTCCGCGGGAGATCGGAGTGGAGGCGAAGACCGAAGGACACGGATCGCTTGGTATAACTCTCTACCTATCTTGTAGTTTGCTAGTAGCTAGTTTAATGGCCCGATCCGGGTTAAAAGTGCGTGGTGGTGCCGGTTTGCAAGTTTCGCAAAGTTTTTCGTTTCCGCGTTTCCGGCGTCGGATTGACGGCCGGGGCGCCGCCGTGCACTTACAATCTCACAACCCAATTCCTATCTTGCAAAGTTATAGTTGTTTAGCTGAAATTTTAGTGTTATTAAGTAGATTAGTGCTAGTTTAGGCAAATTTGAGTGAGACTTGACCAAGTGTTGGTTGTAATGGTTAGTATAGCCTAATTAGGTGCTGTTGAGACCAGTTTACCCTAGATCTAACCCAGATTCCAGTAAAACACCTGAAAGTTTTGAATCGATGTAATTTAGCAATTTGGTCGACTTATTGACCTTTCTGAGATCTGCTTTCACCCCGGGGACCCTAAAATAAAATTGACTTGGCAGTAAGCTGTGCAGGCACCCTGGAACCATCCCACAAAACCCTAGCCCCCACCTCAATTTCCTGGCCACAGATATATTCCCTCTGGCCGCAATTTGCGGCCAGAGCTGTAGGAAACCCCCTCGTTTTGCGTGCACGGCTTTTTTACCTATAAACTTGACACTGGGTATGTCTAGTTTTGTCTTGTTCCAACCAGGGTAGATTCTGGGTTGATTTTCTTGAGTTGGCGCATGATTTACGACTTGTTTTCGTATGGATTTTGGTAATCGATGATTCGTTTCTGTCGGGTGGCGTTTGAACGCCAACGGCAGAGGGATATTGGCCGTGTTTGCACGCAAGGCTATGGGTTTTTACCTATGGGCGTAGCGTGCACCATTTTGGTTTCTGATGTGATTTTCATGTGTTTGAGCGTATGATGTCCTTGTAGGTACCCCACGTGGCGTCGAAGCGTTGGAGATACAAATGGCGACATCGGCACCGGCACGCATATAACAAGGTGAGTAAATTTATATCTACGGGGAGAAGTCGGGTGGATGGCGTATAGCACCCCCGCAGTTCGTTGTGATGTATACGGATGCGTATATGCACTAACAATTAATATATGTTGTTGGGATTAATTATTGATGTTTAAATGGATATTGGTGTGTTGGATTGGTGAAAGGTTACGAAACCCTAGGGTAGTGGGTGCACTACACATACATATACACACATACATACTTGCATACATCCTTATTTCATATGTGGTTATGGGATTCTATATAGATATGTGGTCACATGGGTATGGGACTATGTGCTCACATATGGAGTTGAGGATGATACTTGGGTTTTAGACGAGTCGATGATATTTGATTCGAGATTATGATGATATCGGCGATATGGTAAACTTCGTAATTGAGATACGTCTTGATGCTTTAACGGATTTTGGATGATGATGGAATATGAATAGTGATTTATATATAAAAAATGATCGACATGTGATTATGATACGAGATAGGATATGACCTGATATGATATGACAAGATTGGTATGATAGGCCGGCGATGTATACTCCTTGAGACGATATGTGATGATGATATCGATTTATATGAGACTGTCGATCAGTAGTCAGATCATAATTATAGTGATAATGTTAGCTTGTACTAGACGTAGGTCAGTACCCAGATTAAGATATTTGATATAGAGAATACCAGATAAATGATATGACGAATGTGATATTGACCCGTACCCAGATTTGGGGATGCTATGCGACGGATTTACGTACGAGTTATGTTTTGATGTTTGATCCGTACTCTTGATTTGGGAAAAAACTGATTATAGAGATATGGTATCGGATGTGATATTATCGAGGCGGGATCACCGACTATTTATGTATATATATATGTATCGACTCAGAGGTTAGGCGGTTTCCCTTACCTACTGTTAGCTTTAGCTCAGCCTTATGGTGGTGTAGCTATGACTCTTATGACATTAGATGCAGTTCAGCCATCATTGCGATAGTATTCAGCTCCCGCACAGAGATATCAAGATATTGAGATTTATGTTTTGTGCCGATGCTAGGCACTGTTTTATACTGATTTCATTATGATACCTAATTTTAAATTACAGAAATCTCACAAATTATGAAAGCAGTTTTCTTCAGTACATGCATTCTGTTTCATGCATTCATATATCATCCATATGACATATTGCTACCTGAGGCACTGACACGGGCATATGGGATTACATTTGGGTTAGATATTTACCCTAGCCATTGTTATAGGTTGCTGGTTATATATATTTGAGGATTATATATTATGATCGTATGACCTAGGATTGCGTCATACATGCGATTTTCTGTTCGTAGATCTTTTTCTACTCACGAGTTGGCAACTCACCCCCGTTGTGCCCCAGTTTCTTGCAGGTGTTGCCGTACAGGGTTCATTACGGCTTTGAGGGCACTACTTCTTTCGGGTGACTTGCTAGTAGGGTTTATTTGTATCGTACCCATCATTATACATTGTATATTATATTTCAGTTGTATCTAGAAGTTCCATCAACCAAACATGTACTTTTGAGATAGAGACCAGTGTTGTTTATTCTTTCGACCTTAGAGTCGCACGCTATATTTCTATGGATTTCTTGCTGGATGAGTTGCCCTTTTTTTGTTGTGATCCTCGCCTTTAGGCGTTGTATATTATATTGCTAGCTGGTTGACTTATAGTGGTTTTTCTACACTCTACTATATTTCTTGGTTTGGATTTCTGGGCTCGGCTTACTTAGAGCACGTACGCTTTAAGACGTTCGTAGCCTAAGTGCCGGTCATGTTCCGTACTTTCGGGACATGACAAAGTTGGTATCAGAGCGTTAGGTTTTACCTTCGGAGCGTAGGATGACCCTTGGTTGATGGAATAGGTGACTAAAGTAGAGTGACGTGCCGTGGGTATGTTCCGCGGCATACTTACGACACGCCACTCCACTTAAGGAGCCATAGGATGTGCATTTCTTGTTCAGTATTATATCCCTTCCTGATCTAGCCTCATCGGCACCAGTAATGGTTTTGCTGCCACGATTACGGGCAGGGAGAGCTACAGCTAGAGTTGCGGTCGGCATGAGCTCGTTACGGACGAGGACTGACCAGGGCGTGATTCTGGCGCCACACGATTATAGAGATGTGTCTTTTGATTGTGTTTTGCGCCACGAGCGTTGGATGGGTCGCTGTATGAGATTACTCGGACGTGCCGATCAGCACCAGAGGATCGAGTCACTGACAGAGGCCAGCCAGATTTTGATGACCGTTGGCGTCTTGCTTACTCATGATGATTGAAGCACGGTTCAGCGTGCAGACGAGTGAGCCAGTTATCACTGCGAACGACGAGGTATCGCCCCAGATGTTGGAGCTTTTATGGTATGAGTTATACTAAGAGATGATGAAAGGTCGCTAGTCACCAAGGATGAATGACTAGGACATGTGGTTCGTTCGCTACCCCGATGCGAGGTCATCAGATAGATTGATTCCAGCTAGAGACGACTTCACGCGGAGACGTTGAGAGTCGACATAGACGATCGAATGTCAATAACCTATTATTCCAAGTTTAAAGTATTCGGAAAGACATGCAGGCAATTCTATGGTCCCTCTAGAAGAATGAAACCCTAACTCGACTTAATGATCGTGTGAAATCCTTTGAACCTTAGGGTTGCGGCAGTTCTGCGGCGCCATTAGTGATGCTTGGGTTTGCCCTTCTACGGCTGGACCACCGATGCTGTGGTATGTACTCGATACTATTATACTGTACCCAAGATGTTGAGCCCTTGGGGGATTATGAGGTCTTGACAATTAATCGGATGGCTCGACTTAATTCGGATGCTAGATGGTGAGATGCCCTTCTTGGGAGACTCCAGATACGAGGATAGCCGTTGGAGCTCAGTCCATGCAGCCACGACGAGATGAGTCCGGAGCAGTCGACATTAGAAAAAGTGGAGTAAGAGGTTCGTACAAGATCTGGATATGATGACGTTCCACTCTGCCGACATCAGAGATGCAATGCGCATGCCGAGGCATAGTACTGGATATACCCTCCAGAAGGAGTCGCGATGAGTATGCAGCCGCTCCGGAACAAGAAGCAGATATAGTAAAGGATGAGGACTCCCGGACGATTGGCAGAGATGAGACTTGGAAGAGACCTTGAGCAGGATTCCTTCCAGGACACTGCTGCAATGATACTTGCACCCAGGATCAGATGGGTCACGTGCATTCCGAGAGCCAGAGGCCGACGCCAGTGACATGCGGCTTTACGAGTGGTCGCGATAATTGACCGAGAGATGACTAGAAGAGTGCCAGAACGGAATCGTCCCCGTTAGCACACCTGTCAGGGCCGATGAGCCGATGGATCGTGAGATTGGTAATCCACAGAGAAGACTTGGACCCAGGAGTGGTCATGATACGCACACCAGCAGGCCAGATTTCAGGATCGTCGACGAGACATGCTATGAGTAATCACGACAGTTGGCCAGAGATTCTTGGAGGATGTGCTTGAGCGGAACTAGTCCGCCATACTTGATTTTGGTATTTTGGGCGATTTATTCGCATGAGTTGATTTTGATGATTGAGGATTTACGATTTTCGCACAGTTGTTGCACTTGATATCGTTTTCGTGCCTTGGTTTCACATGTTTGTGATTTTATGGGGTTTAGACATTTGAGTTGATTTTGTGCGTATGCACGCACACGATTTGGTTTTTGCACTCTGTATAGTTTACATATGCTTGCAGTACATTGACATATATTTTGTGCACTTGGATGCACTGGACTTCGATTTCGAGGGTGATGCTCGATATTTGTTTTGTGGATTTTATGCACCTGATTGGATTTGCGCGTGTTCGGCGCTTGATATTGGATTTCATGATTTCGTGCATGATGGATGCACCGGATTTGGATTTTTAGCGCATGTTGGGCGCATGTTATGAGATGAGATTTGGTGCACACCAGATGCACAAAATCGGGATTTTTCGTGCATGTCAGATGCACCTGATTTTGCTGTTAGGCACGCGCGTTGCCTATGACCGATGTTGTGTGCACAACCGTTGCACTCTGATGTTGTTTCTGTGCACCCGCTTGGCACATGTATGGATTTTGATTTCCGTGCACACCGGACGCACAGGGTTTTCATATGCACTTTTGAATTGGTTTCTATGAAGCAGTACGTTTTATGATATTTGCTATGCGTTTTCGTACTGAGCAGGACTAGTCAGAGGACAGTGCCTGGATATATTTTGCATGCACTGATAGATTTCAAAGAGAATTCCAAAAGCGAGCTATAGTCTCATTATTTACATACGTGTCCGATATGACACGAAATGTTTAAAACAGGGAACCCTTCTAAATTGATTCAAAACGGCGGATCGTGCATACTAAACAAAAGATATATATGTATATGGCTATTTTCTTATAGAGACGTCCGCCACTGTGCAGTGTTATGCGCATTGCACATCGACTTTAAAGAATTCGGCATACATTTCCTTCAGATATTTACATGTACAGATTTGATATTTACATGTATAGTTCCGATTTATAGCATATCGGTTTTGCTTTGGATTTGGCATTCGTGTTTTCGCCTTGACTCCGATGATTGCGGGATGCTTGACAGGGTTTTGATTTCGAGTTATCTACTCGTTACTCATGCGCATGTGTTGCACCACGATGCGTTTTATGTATTGATGATTTCGGAGCCCCGTTGACTTGGATATTTTATTGAAATGTTTTAGAATTTGGGGGTTTAAATTTAAATTCGGGGACCGAATTTTCTTTAAGGGGGGAAGACTGTAACATTTCAAAAAAAATAAAGTATTATTTTTGGGAATTTTCATAATTTAATATTAATTTTTAATGAATATTTTAATAGTCGGTATAATTAAATACCGATAAATGGTGAAAATTCCGGAGAAAAATTATGGAAATTCTAAAATATGTTATTTAGTGGTAATTGTGTTTAATGTAGGGTTTTTGGTAAAAAAGTTTACCAAAACGGCTTTTAAAATTTTTATCTGGTTTTATGATTATTTTATTGGAATTTTATTTGGGCTGCACACACTTGTGCATGTTAACTTGGGTTAAGCCTAGGGTTGAACCATGTTTAGATGAGTATGGTGGGTGAACCTTGTTTAGCCAACCATGATGGGTTAACCTTTTGGTTAAGCTAATTGGTTTTAATTAAGGGTTCTAGTTTTTAAATTGGATTAGAGTTGGGGTTGACCTTGTGTAGGAGAGAGGGAGAGCTATGATGGTTGTGCATTAACTTGAGAGAGAGAGAGAGAGAGAGGTGGCTAGGGTGTGCCATGATCCATCCCATTTCATTATTCCTTGTGTTCTTTCACTCCCTCTCAAATGATAATGCCTCCAAGTGAAGACATCAGCCAATACATTAGCCACCCAATTGACATCAGCACACACACCAGCCCCTAACACCTTAGCCCAATACCTACACACTCACATCAGCAGCTACATCAGCCCCTAATATCAACACTTCAGCCCCCTATCAAAACAGCAGCCACAGAACAGCCCCCCCTACAACAGCCCAACACTTCAGCCATAAGAAAATAGATTGCAAGCAGCAGATGCAGCATCAGCAACTGCTGTGCAAACAGCCACAGCAGCAACAACTTCATTCAAACTGTAAGTGCACGGCGGCGTCCCGGCCTCCATCCCGAGGCCAAATACGGAAGCGTTGGTTAACTTTAACTTTCTGACCGGCACCACCGCGCACTAAAACCCGGATCGTGCCATTAACTAGTCCTAGCTAACTACAAGATGGGGAAGAGAGATATACCGAGCGATCCGTGTCCTCCGGTCTTCTCGTCGTCGTCCCGATCTCCCGCGGAATGTCCGGTCTCCACCTCCTCGTCGGAAGGGCACCACGTTGCCTGCTTCTTTTACAGGCTCCCACCTCTATACCGAGGCAACTCGGGCACGAAGCTGGCGAGTCGACGTGCCCAAGATTTGCTGTAGAATGTAGTGTGGAACTTGTGTCTCATTTGGGGTTTATAGAAGTTGCCCTTTGGTGGAGGTAAATGAACTTGGAGAGAGGTGAGAAAAATGTAGCATGCAAAAGAATGAGATTATCATTTTTCTCACAACCAAAAGAGAAAAATTCCCCTCTCCTCACTAGTGGCCGGCCAATGCAAATGTGAAGGGTGAGAATGGAGTGAAAGTCAAAGGAGTGGGGGAGCTATCATGCAAGCATGAAAAAAGAGTGATGATTAAAACAATATCATCACAAACAAAAACCAACACTCCAAATCAACCATCATGAACCCAAAGTCAATCAATGATGAAGGAAGAAGTCAAATGGTCAAAGGATGGTGCAACCATCATGATGCAACAAAATGCAAAGACCCCCTTCCAAATTGCTTATTTGCACAAATGCAAATAAGCCCTCCTCCACCAATCTTCGGCTAATGAAAGATACAAAGAAATATGGCCGAAATGGAAAGCAAACTGGCAACTCCAAAAAACTGGTCCCGTAATAAATTACAGGAAAACCCCGATACTGTGTATACACACCCGTATTTGTATTCCGACCGAATACAAATGCAATGAGACAAAATCTACACTGTACTATACTAGGATCCGGCTTAAACCAAAGCCGGCTAGTATTAACCGTCCGATCCTGATCCGAGCAATACCGCACGTATCTGATCGAACCCTGCCATATCTCCATACGGCCTCTACAGCGTTTCGCCTGAAAACTTGAGCAACTGAATGTGGGGGACCCTAAAGACTCGTCAATACTATGGCTGTGGATTTAACCACTAGCACGTCAGAGGTATTAGCCATACGTGACGGGCCACCAGCTATTGACCGAGAGGGACGTCTGTGAGCGAACTCAGCCTGACACCCTACTGAGCCTGTCAGTGACAATATCCGTACAGTCCGGTCCGTTCGTCTATGAGCATCGCATGGCGGGCCTAGGGGTTGGTAAAAGTCAGACCCCCAAAAGCGGTACATGTCGTGTCAGAGATCAGCCTAGAACACCCTGAGATACTACTGGAATACCTACCAGTAAATCTCCTGCCTTGGCCAAGGACTTTTCATGTTTTGGCTCTCCTAGACACAGCGCGACCTCACCCCCAATACCGGGAGAGACGAACCCCCGAAGATCCGCTCATTGCCTCCATATGGCTCGGGACTGTACCCAACTAAAACGTGTTTGCACATCTCCTTTGAGCGTGGTAGGGTAGTAATCAAAGTACAGTGGGAACTCACACGAGACAAATGACGATCCTCAGGTCGATGAACTAACCTGTACACATGTCACCAGGGAACTGCTATCTGACGTTAGGTATAAGACCAACTAGCATGTTCCCGGCGAGTCCTGTCCGGTGTACTCATAACCCAATGAGCACCTGTATACATCTTAGGTGAACCAACTGACACCAGTGGCTTGTGAGACCGGCCACCGCCCTTCGTCGGGGTCTCGACTGTATACACTAGTCTACTCTGGAGTATCGATGCCCTGTCTCGAAACTCCCACGACTAGGGACCTTTTAAGGATGTGCTTATAGACTACCAGCTCCCACGTATATGATCGCCCTCATACTGCTGGCAGTCAAGCAAGAATCCTAGGGGCTCTATCAACGTGTAATAGCGACCTGTCAGGTCACCTAAAGCAGTACACGATGATAAAGATAAACCAGATAGCATACTATCATCTCGAGTAAGACTGTCCTACCGGGATAGGTCCTCCCTCAATCATTGCAATCACGTGCCTGTGATCCAACAATTGACTCTGAGGGCACTATCTCCAACAATCTCCCACTTGCACTCAAGGCTAATTATTGCGATGTCGCATACTCACAGCCCGTGTGATACCGAACACCCAACTCCTCTACTAGTCAGTCTCACAAATCTCGTTTGCGAAACTATTGCGTTCGAGGAATAGCCTCAGTGAGTGGATCCGCTTTGATGTTTCTTTCTATGTCTCTCTATATCTCAAGTTCGCGGAGAAACCCATCTCCCGAAATGAGCAATACCTGTCTTAGAATGTATCTGGATGTCTGATGGGACCTAGCTCATAAATGAACTCCAAATCTAAACTTCTTAGAATGTATCGTCAACTGAACTTAATCAGTATGCTGCGCCAAGCCTCCCTCAGTATTGCCTTGGACCACCTGTCCAAAATACTGCCCCTCGTCAGAGGGAAAACTATAACTCTGACAACCTCCTTGTCGTCCAGGTCACCTTGGAAGCCTGGAATGATAACTGTCTCCCGAATGAGGCTGTCGTTATCATATCCCTAGAACATCCACTTATGTTCTATAACTGCTTCCGACTGTTTCTCCAGGATTGGATCAATATCAACTTATTGCATCTAGTGCAAGAACAACATCTGGTGTGGTACTTGACATCTCATGATTGACTCAATTGCCTGAGCAAGTGATCTGCCAATCATGCACATCCCTCTCCCCTTTAGTCTGTAAGACACCTTTAGAGAGGGTGACTCCATCACCTGCAGGTACACCACCATGCCTGGAGTCATCCATTCTAAATACTCTTAGAATGCTGTCTAAGTACCCTGATTGGGAAACCACCCAAATCTAGATCTAATACCATAGATCTAGTAACCAGTATGTCTGATATAATGTCCAAGTCCTATGTGGAGAAACCACTGTGTGACAACCAAAGTATAACCGATCGTAGTATAGGAATATCACTTCCTACTCTGTGTATGTCATCCAAATACCAAGACATCACACCCTACTACCTTCTTAACTGATCCATCCCCTATTCTGATGAAGTCAAACCTATGACTGTCACATCAGAAATAGATGATCTATCTCCGCTATATCTGCTTTAGTCTATAAATAGACATAAGCCACCTCTCCACCAATGCTTCCGCTGCTCCCACTGACTACGACAACCCTCTGGCAGAGTCATATAAACGTACACTTCTAAAGCAAGTTTAGAACGACGCTATACTCATCCTCCTGCCGGGTCTCACAGTCTGGAACAACAGCAATGGCAAGTGTGGGTAAACAAGAACCTCCCTGTCACCGTCCTTGAGGCTACCAGAGTACCTCTCGGGTGCCTGAGGTTACCCACCGTATCTGCGGAGTGGCCAATGGAATGTCAAACCAGATTGAATCTTTAGGTTCCTATCAAAACCTTCAGTAATCGTTTGTGGTTCTGGAATCACTTTCAGTTCTACCATACTCCCACTACTGTTTTCTGAAAAATCCATTTTTATTAAAACTGTGGCGAGTCAAGAACAATATCACTATTGATCTTTCTTATGGTAGAAAGTCAACCCTCGTCATAGCCTGGGTCAACCCACAAACAGCCATTACAAAAACGTGCCTTGAGTTGTCCAGAGTCTGGTTTTAAGCATATGCCAGACAACTCCCCGTACCTTAACATCATTAAGATACGAACTGTTCTATATCCAATATAGGACCAGAGGCACTGATTTAATTGAACCAGATTCAAATCATGCAGCTGTCTCCAGTGCATGTCTACTAAATGGAAGGAGGCCGATCAGCGTTACTCAACTTAGGAGTTCTTCCAATTATGAGTAACCTGAAAGAGAATCAAGTTCTCTTAATCATTACTATCACCTGAATACCGTACACAAGTATCTACATCTTCAATCACCTTGAAGAATCCCGATACTTGCAACACCTGGTTCTCTACTTTATTCATATACCTATAACTTCTCAAAATTCGGACCCTGTGTTTCCACGAAACACCTGTCTAAAAACTAGAGAAGTCATAAGTAAATCGAATATAGTACGATGGACCAACCCCTCTGTCCTGATGGACCCTAGACAACATACAATACTCTGTATAAGTCCCTTGAGTCTGATAACTCATTCATTGTGTGTCGTAGGTTGAAAACTGTACTTATGGTTAAGAAGAATTACACCGCTGTTTAATGCTCCTTACCTAACCATCCACTGATATAGGTAAATGTCATCGACATAATTTCAAAAAGTATATCTCACTCTATGAAAATAGACGTACAGATATATCGATTTGAAATTGGTGCATAACAGCGGATATTCAAAACCAAATATTTGCCGACCGGCAAACAGCCCAGGTGATTTCCTCAAATATCACCGATTACAACGAATCCCGATATAATGAGGATGATCACCTAATTCCCACTAACCTACTCCCACTCATCATCTGTAAAACCATACAGATGTGAGAATCATACCTGGTAAATACATACCCTGGAGTAAGGACTAATTGGGAAATCAGTTTTCCTTTAACAGTACGCAGTGAAACTGAAACATTGAAATGTTTCGATGGGGTATCCCGGTATTCCTAGTAATGCCTCTTCCATTATCCAGATTCACAACTGTAACCGTGTAATTCTTTTCCACCTCTCCAAATCCCTTTATATGTCTTTAGTCATTACCTTCTGCACACCCCTTTTGGCCAAATGGTTTTCTTCCTTCCCTACCGTTCGGCACCAGCCTATGGTTTGGAAGAAGACTATCCAATAAGCATAATGGGTGTACTGTCCTAATCCTAGGAACACTCGCAAAGCGAGAGAAGGTGAAGATAAAAGACAACCGAATAAACCTTATTCCTATTTCTCCTGAACCAGAATCCATCCCCGAACTGGAACAAGTTCCTTTCGAGTTCGTATATAACCATACGATGGAGTATCCAATAAACTGTGGATCTTCGTAGTGATACGGAGTGTTCTGGAGAAATACAAAGGTGATTTAGGATTGGCGAAGAAATACTTGGTTTGGTCGTGAATAGCAGTCGCAGTTTACTTTGCCCTCTTACTAATCCCTTACTTTGTCTTAACTTAATACCTTCTGCACACCATCGTTATGCTAATTGGTTTTCTTCATTCCCCACCGTTCGGCACCAGCCTAAGGTTTGGAAGAAGACTATCCAATTTACATAATAGGTGTACTATCTCCTAAACTAAGGAGTACTCGCAACCTGAGAGAAGGTAAAAGGAAAAGACAACTGAATAGTCCTATTCGTTTTCTCCAGAACCGGAAACCATCCTCGAATAAATTCCTTCGAGTTCGTATCTAACCATACGATGGTTTTGTCCAATGGAAGTGGACGTTTGTAGTAATACGGGGTGTTCTGGAGAAAAAGGGTAAAAGTAGGAGTGGCAATGAGGTTTGCAACTCTGACAATCCAAAATCCAGTGTTTAAGAAGGTTCGGTCAACTTGGTCTCTGAGTCATAGTCTTAGGGTCGGGTCAATGGTCGCTGCCGAGGAGAGAGAGAAAAGAAACATTCAGCGTGCACTCTAACCTAGATCAGAATGGTTACCAATTTATCTAATCTGGAAACCTCCCACTGTAACCTCAAATTCTTCTCCAAACCCGAAAGAAGAATTAGTCGGGATGTCCCGAGGAGTAAACTAACTCATCAGTGGGAATCGGGATCCAACTATCATCGCATGATAACATGACGGAATCCGCTCACGTCATCACACTCCAGAAGGTATGTGCATCTCTGGCAAGTTTCAGTTTCTTTAGAAACTCCTGATGTGGATTTTTGCCCCATGCTCTTATGACCTTGACTTTGGCCAACATATCATATGTCACATGTCAAGTTCTACTCGTCATTCTCCAGGTTAATTTGAGCACACCCGTACATACCCTTGACTTTGGCCAAAATAGTAGTACGACTGCCCCAAACCAACGCATCTATCTATGCTGCATATGAATACCCCAATAGCTACCAATCACTGTGCCTTGACTTTGGCCAACATACACAGCTTGAATACTATTGACCACCCATATGAAACGATGGAGGGCTACGAATGGTTTCTGGCGAAAACCTTTAACGTAATGAATTTGATATCGTTGAAGGAACGGATAGCTTTTTAGAAAATATAGTGACGAAAACCTTTGCTAAAGAGGTCACTCCCGGTGAAGGGATCTCGGCTCTTTCCCCGTAGAATGAGGTGCAGGATATTCCATCTGAATACCACGGTGCAAAGCAAAAGTAATCGGCTATAGTGAAGTCATTGCCCTGACGCAAACTTTTTGTCAAAGGGGTCACTCCCGGTGAAGGGATCTCGGCCCTTGCCTCGTCGACTGAGGAGCAGGATATTCCAACTGAATACCACGGTGCAAAACAAAAGTAAACGTCATTGCAATAACAGCTTTTTGAAAAGTGTTCCAACAACATCAGATTAGGTTTGTTTTTAACTTGCATTGATCCGAATCAATGCAGTCCCATCAATTGATCACACCACAAAGAACGAAAATATACTGATGTACGCATATGCCATCCGCATTCGCCACTGGGTCCCGTCATTACCCGTTAGGTTAGCTAACTAACGACAGAGCGGGGACTGGACTAGTGCGGATGCAAAACATATACAACATCTACTAATATATATACCAATATATTATTTTTCGCTCAAGGCGTGATAAAATGCAACATCACAGAAATGTACAGCTTCACAGAACAATACAGATATCTGGGATCCCCGGGTTTCACAGAGCCACTACTGAAACCCGACGTTCCCCTAGTCGTGTGGATAGCCTGTGCAATGAAATCCTAGACCCCTACGGGCGCGGCAAGTTACCCGCCAAAACCTGAAGCGAGGCAGCCCCCTTCAGCAACATGAATGGACCACCCAGCACTTCACGGAATCCGGTAACTTGGACACCCCTCCTGGGTCAACCTGTACCCCCTACGAGTGCGGCGAATAGCCCGCCAATTCTAGAGTGAAGCCCCCTCCGTCTCAATGCCATGAGATGCGGGCTCGTTGCCCTCTAGAACCCGGCTATCCGTGCACCCCTCCGCGGGGTGATCCTAGTACAGAAAGTAAAATATACATACAACGGGTACATCGACCGCAACCTGGTCGTGCCCCAAAATAATAATACAAACAGGCAGTGACGGCAGTCCATATGTCGGACGCTCGCCCCGCAATATCAAATGTACATAATACAACAAAAACTGTACTACCACTGCAACCAGGCTATCCCCCACGACCAATCCGCAACATCACAGTACAATCACAGAACATCAACGTGAAAGTCACGTTCGCAAATCCGTCTAACCGGGCTATAGCAGTTAGACAGGATTTACCGATCAAGTGACATTCACGGTCGCAGATACAATGTAAATACTGTGAACTAATGTGTTTAAAATTTTCCGATCGATCAAAATTTTACCAAGTGGGCCCCCAAGTACTACTGTAGCACATCAAGAAATTTTGGGCCCAAAAAGAATATTCCAAAAACCCTATTTTCAAGTCAGGAGCTTTCTGCAAAATTTTGGTACACTGAACAGTTCAAGTCGCGGCGGAACTGCGGCCCAAGCATGGGTTTCGCCGCGGTTCCGCGGTCGTTTAGACTGTTCACGAGCCCAAATTTTCACAGAACTCTTACAATTCCCTGCACATCATTCTGCAACTACCTGAAAAATTTTTGGAGCCAAAAAAATTCGACAGAAAACTGATGTGTATAAAAACGCGGTTTTGGAATTTGTGTTCAATCGGAAATGTAAAACACATTAGACAAAGCTAGACTATGTTAATGGCGAGGCTCTGATACCACTGTAAGTGCACGGCGGCGTCCCGACCTCCATCTCGAGGCCAAATGCGGAAGCGATGGTTAACTTTAACTTTCTGACCGGCACCACCGCGCACTAAAACCCGGATTGTGCCATTAACTAGTCCTAGCTAACTACAAGATGGGGAAGAGAGATATACCGAGCGATCCGTGTCCTCCGCTCTTCTCGTCGTCGTCCCGATCTCCCGCGGAATGTCCGGTCTCCACCTCCTCGCCGGAAGGGCACCACGTCGCCTGCTTCTTTTACGGGCTCCCACCTCTATACCGAGGCAACTCGGGCACGAAGCTGGCGAGTCGACGTGCCCAAGATTTGCTGTAGAATGTAGTGTGGAACTTGTGTCTCATTTGGGGTTTATAGAAGTTGCCCTTTGCTGGAGGTAAATGAACTTGGAGAGAGGTGAGAAAAATGTAGCATGCAAAAGAATGAGATTATCATTTTTCTCACAACCAAAAGAGAAAAATTCCCCTCTCCTCACTAGTGGCCGGCCAATGCAAATGTGAAGGGTGAGAATGGAGTGAAAGTCAAGGGAGTGGGGGAGCTATCATGCAAGCATGAAAAAAGAGTGATGATTAAAACAATATCATCACAAACAAAAACCAACACTCCAAATCAACCATCATGAACCCAAAGTCAATCAATGATGAAGGAAGAAGTCAAATGGTCAAAGGATGGTGCAACCATCATGATGCAACAAAATGCAAAGACCCCCTTCCAAATTGCTTATTTGCACAAATGCAAATAAGCCCTCCTCCACCAATCTTCGGCCAATGAAAGATACAAAGAAATATGGCCGAAACGGAAAGCAAACTGGCAACTCCAAAAAACTGGTCCCGTAATAAATTACAGGAAAACCCCGATACTGTGTATACACACCCGTATTTGTATTCCGACCGAATACAAATGCAATGAGACAAAATCTACACTGTACTATACTAGGATCCGGCTTAAACCAAAGCCGGCTAGTATTAACCGTCCGATCCTGATCCGTGCAATACCGCACGTATCTGATCGAACCCTGCCATATCTCCTTACGGCCTCTACGGCGTTTCGTCCGAAAACTTGAGCAACTGAATGTGGGGGACTCTAAAGACTCGTCAATACTATGGCTGTGGATTTAACCACTAGCATGTCAGAGGTATTAGATATACGTGACGGGCCACCAGCTATTGACCGAAAGGGACGTCTGTGAGCGAACTCAGCCTGACACCCTACTGAGCCTGTCAGTGACAATATCCGTACAGTCCGGTCCGTTCGTCTATGAGCATCGCATCGCGGGCCTAGGGGGTTGGTAAAAGTCAGACCCCCAAAAGCGGTACAAGTCGTGTCCGAGATCAGCCCAGAACACCCTGAGATACTACTGGAATACCTACCAGTAAATCTCCTGCCTTGGCCAAGGACTTTTCATGTTCTGGCTCTCCTAGACACAGCGCGACCTCACCCCCAATACCGGGAGAGACGAACCCCCGAAGATCCGCTCACTGCCTCCATGTGGCTCGGGACTGTACCCAACTAAAACCTGTTTGCACGTCTCCTTTGAGCGTGGTAGGGTAGCAATCAAAGTACAGTGGGAACTCACACGAGACAAATGACGATCTTTAGGTCGATGAACTAACCTGTACACATGTCACCAGGGAACTGCTATCTGACGTCAGGTATAAGACCAACTAGCATGTTCCCGGCGAGTCCTGTCCGGTGTACTCATAACCCAATGAGCACCTGTATACATCTTAGGTGAACCAACTGACACCAGAGGCTTGTGAGACCGGCCACCGCCCCTCGTCGGGGTCTCGACTGTATACACTAGTCTACTCTGGAGTATCGATGCCCTGTCTCGAAACTCCAACGACTAGGGACCTTTTAAGGATGTGCTTATAGACTACCAGCTCCCACGTATATGATCGCCCTCATACTGCTGGCAGTCAAGCAAGAATCCTAGGGGCTCTATCAACGTGTAATAGCGACCTGTCAGGTCACCTAAAGCAGTACACGATGATAAAGATAAACCAGATAGCATACTATCATCTCGAGTAAGACTGTCCTACCGGGATAGGTCCTCCCTCAATCATTGCAATCACATGCCTGTGATCCAACAATTGACTCTGAGGGCACTATCTCCAACACAAACCACCCCACACCCTCATCATATACTTCAACTCCACCACAAATCAACCACACCCACCACAACTTCAACCAACAACACCCCATCAGAAAACAGCCACAGCTGTAGCTGCTGCAACAGCAACAAAAAGAGGATTTTTCAAGCAGCAGCAGAAGCAACCCAAAATAGAACCAGCAACAGCAACAGAAAAAGAGAACAGCAACAATAGGAGCAGCTCTGCTGTAGCAACAGCACCCTACCAGCAACCACACACCCCTCTTCTTCTTCTTCTTCCCTTCTCCTTCATCCTAGGACCCCTTGAGGTATAATCTCACAACCCAATTCCTATCTTGCAAAGTTATAGTTGTTTAGCTGAAATTTTAGTGTTATTAAGTAGATTAGTGCTAGTTTAGGCAAATTTGAGTGAGACTTGACCAAGTGTTGGTTGTAATGGTTAATATAGCCTAATTAGGTGCTGTTGAGACCAGTTTACCCTAGATCTAACCCAGATTCCAGTAAAACACCTGAAAGTTTTGAATCGGTGTAATTTAGCAATTTGGTCGACTTATTGACCTTTCTGAGATCTGCTTTCACCCCGGGGACCCTAAAATAAAATTGACTTGGCAGTAAGCTGTGCAGGCACCCTGGAACCATCCCACAAAACCCTAGCCCCCACCTCAATTTCCTGGCCGTAAATATATTCCCTCTGGCCGCAATTTGAGGCCAGAGCTGTAGGAAACCCCCTCGTTTTGCGTGCACGGCTCTTTTACCTATAAACTTGACCCTGGGTATGTCTAGTTTTGTCTGGTTTCAACCAGGGTAGATTCTGGGTTGATTTTCTTGAGTTGGTGCATGATTTACGACTTGTTTTCGTATGGATTTTGGTATTCGATGATTCGTTTCTGTCGGGTGGCGTTTGAACGCCAACGGCAGAGGGATATTGGCCGTGTTTGCACGCAAGGCTATAGGTTTTTACCTATGGGCGTAGCGTGCACCATTTTGGTTTCCGATGTGATTTTCATGTGTTTCAGCGTGTGATGTCCTTGTAGGTACCCCACGTGGCGTCGAAGTGTTGGAGATACAAATGGCGATATCGGCACCGGCACGCATATAACAAGGTGAGTAGATTTATATCTACGTGGAGAAGTCGGGTGGATGGCGTATAGCATCCCCGCAGTTCGTAGTGATGTATACGGATGCGTATACGCACTAACAATTAATATATGTTGTTGGGATTAATTATTGATGTTTAAATGGATATTGGTGTGTTGGATTGGTGAAAGGTTACGAAACCCTAGGGTAGTGGGTGCACTACACATACATATACACACATACATACTTGCATACATCCTTATTTCATATGTGGTTATGGGATTCTATATAGATATGTGGTCACATGGGTATGGGACTATGTGCTCACATACGGAGTTGAGGATGATACTTGGGTTTTAGACGAGTCGATGATATTTGATTCGAGATTATGATGATATCGGCGATATGGTAAACTTCGTAATTGAGATACGTCTTGATGCTTTAACGGATTTTGGATGATGATGGAATATGAATAGTGATTTATATATAAAAAATGATCGACATGTGATTATGATACGAGATAGGATATGACCTGATATGATATGACAAGATTGGTATGATAGGCCGACGATGTATACTCCTTGAGACGATATGTGATGATGATATCGATTTATATGAGACTGTCGATCAGTAGTCAGATCATAATTATAGTGATAATGTTAGCTTGTACTAGACGTAGGTCAGTACCCAGATTAAGATATTTGATATAGAGAATACCAGATAAATGATATGACGAATGTGATATTGACCCGTACCCAGATTTGGGGATGCTATGCGACGGATTTACGTACGAGTTATGTTTTGATGTTTGATCTGCACTCTTGAATTGGGAAAAACTGATTATAGAGATATGGTATCGGATGTGATATTATCGAGGCGGGATCACCGATTATTTATGTATATATATATGTATCGACTCAGAGGTTAGGCGGTTTCCCTTACCTACTGTTAGCTTTAGCTCAGCTTTATGGTGGTGTAGCTATGACTCTTATGACATTAGATGCAGTTCAGCCATCATTGCGATAGTATTCAGCTCCCGCACTTTATTATTGTTGCTCTGCATCGCATACTGTTGTGATTCATATTTCATTATTGATATCATGCTGTTAGGACACCAGCACCATTACCGATAATGCGTATGTACCACGTACACTTATTTGCCGGCTCACACACATCTTCATCGGTAATTGCCATGTCACGCACACTTAGAGAATATTATTGCTTGATTTAGCTGTTAGCTAGTAGTGACATGATATTAGTGTACTTGCCATATACGCCAGTTTGACATTGTAATTATTATTTGTCACTTCATGCATAACTGTTATTCATTATGTGCCGCATTCATGGATTCTCATGCTTATATTCATGATTTACATGCTATTGATGTCTCGGATTTCCATGATATTTTCTGGATTTGGAGGAAAACCGCAAAAAACATATATAAACTGCTTTCACTCTTTTAAATAAAAATGCGGTTTTCCCATGATGTATGAGTCGTCCACCATGAGTTTTGCTGATGGATTTCGAGACCCGATTCGAGGAGGTGGATGAACCGTTTCGGGTATATGGTGGGCCCGGTGCAGTACCCCGGGGCAAGAAGATCGCAGGAGATGGCGTTGAGCCTGGCAGGGGAGCACTACCGACCGGTGATATTACCCAACGCGTTCCGGAGGATACCGTCGTGGTCATGAGATGGATGGTAGGGGCTGGTCTGGACTGACGGCGCCCTAGATATTGTGATTGAGATATTGAGATTCTGAGATATTGAGGTATAGAGATTGTGATACAGAGATATCGAGATATTGAGATTTATGTTTTGTGCCGATGCTAGGCATTGTTTTATGCTGATTTCATTATGATACCTCATTTTAAATTACAGAAATCTCACAAATTATGAAAGCAGTTTTCCTCAGTACATGCATTCTGTTTCATGCATTCATATATCATCCATATGACATATTGCTACCTGAGGCACTGACACGGGCATATGGGATTACATTTGGGTTAGATATTTACCCTAGCCATTGTTATAGGTTGCTGGTTATATATATTTGAGGATTATATATTATGATCGTATGACCTAGGATTGCGTCATACATGCGATTTTCTGTTTGTAGATCTTTTTCTACTCACGAGTTGGCAACTCACCCCCGTTGTGCCCCAGTTTCTTGCAGGTGTTGCCGTACAGGGTTCATTACGGCTTTGAGGGCACTACTTCTTTCGGGTGACTTTCTAGTAGATGGGTTTATTTGTATCGTACCCATCATTATAAATTGTATATTATATTTCAGTTATATCTAGAAGTTCCATCAACCAAACATGTACTTTTGAGATAGAGACCAGTGTTGCTTATTCTTTCGACCTTAGAGTCGCACGCTATATTTCTATGGATTTCTTGCTGGATGAGTTCCCCTTTTTTTGTTGTGATCCTCGCCTTTAGGCGTTGTATATTATATTGCTAGCTGGTTGACTTATAGTGGTTTTTCTACACTCTACTACTTTTCTTGGTTTGGATTTCTGGGCTCGGCTTACTTAGAGCACGTACGCCTTAAGACGTTCATAGCCTAAGTGCCGGTCATGTTCTGTACTTTCGGGACGTGACAAACCGCCAGGTCCAATCAATCACCGGTAGATAGTGTTCCCTCTGCCAGGCTCATCGGCTAATCCATCGACATACCTTTCGTGCCCCGGGGTACCATACCGGGTCCACCACAAACCCGCAAACTGATCATCCAACTCCTCGAATCGGGTTTCACATATCACGCGTCTCAGAACTGAGAAAACGCATGGTGGACGCACTGAAATATCATATCAAGAGAAACCGGGTTTTTTAAAACAATACATACTTTCTTTTGAAATAACCACGGTTCTCAAATCCAGAAATCTCATGAAAACAGCATATCTCGATGCGTATAATTATAAAGCATGATGTATGCGACATATAACAGAATGCAAGCATATCCGTATATCATGCAACATGGAACAATGATGTGAGCATAAGCATATCATCATAATGTGAGCATAGCAATATAATACCATGATATAGCAATTCTACTGTGTGATTGACCTAGAAATTATCGACGATGAAGTGTGTGAGCCGGCCAATCTGTGTATGTGTAACATACGCATCATCGATAATGGTGTAGGTGTACTAGCACATGTATATGTAATGCAATGAGAATAACATGAATATAGCATATAATACATTGTAAGCGAAGTGCTATAAGGTATACGTATACATCATTATAATCGAGTTGGTGAATCTATCAATCGGCATCCAGCCTCGCAACATCACGTACGGTATAATCCATCGTACGGTATCCTCTAGTCAAGGGTATGGATCAATCATCATAAATTTCATCACGTACGGTAAATCATCGTACGGCGGCATTAAACCATTAGGGATCTTATCAACCTATATGACACTGAGGGTATAGACCTAACGTCTCATACGGCATATCACTCATGATTCACAACATTATATATATCTATATATCTATATCCCAGGTCGCATCCATAACAATCCCATATCAGGGGACCGACAAAAGTATCAATCCTCTCATATCGACTCGCATCCGTATACCAACATATCAATCAAATCATCATACCGCATCGTACATGTTGGGTTACCTACAATGGCAGCAAGGTTTCGGAAGGCATCATCCATGCCAAGTTAAAATTTTTGCCTTTATAGATAACCCTAACACAAGATCTTTAACTAGAGAATCAAACTAAACTAGCATGTTAACAACTTAACATATAAGAGTTAGGGATTACAACCTTTGTAGTCCGTTCCTTCACTTCATAAGCTCCGGGTTGAGGTCTATTTACTGCGATCATCATTCTACCAGACTCTAGAGAGGCTCCATGAAGAGAATGATGCATCTTTGCTAGTAATCATCAAAATCCAAGATGATCTACCTTGAAGAATCACAAACCGAAGCTCTCACTTCACTAATCAAGTATTAGTGAAGCAAACACCCTAATCTAAATGGCTAGAATAGATAAGGATGATAAAGTAAAAATTTTGCTCTCTTTTGTTTTCTTTTTCTCACAAAACAGTCATCACAAAATCAAAGCTAGAAAGCTTTTGGAGAGAGGAAGAAGAAGATGAAGTTGTGATGAATGAAAATGAATTATTGTTGAGGTTAGAAATGCAACCAAGTGTTAAGCATGTCATGTTTAACCCTTGTAGAGAATAAACCATAGGTTAGGGTTAGGGTAAGGTTAACAAATATTTTGATAAATATCTAAAGAGGGTGGACTAAGTCAACCTTCATTAAGCTTCTTCAAAGCTTATCCATGACTTAATCCATCATTAAGAACTAACCAAAATAATTAACCTAATCCCAACCCTAATCATAGTTTAACCCATAAACCCTAGTTGCATTTGTAACCCTAACATGTTACAATATTATATATCACATATATAATAGATAATGTAACAAAAGAAAATAATACAATTAACATATATCACATATATATATCAATGTATCATCAAGTGAGAAAAAGAATCATTTAAGTGAGCTTATATTAGTTAATGTAATGTAATATATCACATATATAATTAAACATTAAATTATTAAATCAACACTTGATTTAATAACCCGGCTATATTTCATATAACCGACTAATATAATATGCATCTTTTCATCGAATCAACACTTGATCCGATAACCCGGCTATATCATATATACCCGGCCGATACCACATATCGCGAGAATCAAATACGGTATCACATACACGTATTATTCTCGGTGCCGCACATACCACATATGTGCTCCTACTCCGTTTTGCCTGAGCCAGGAAACCTTTGTGTAGGACTCTAAAGAATCGTCAATACGCCGGCAATAGGTGGTGATCATATCAAACACCCACAAGCTACAAGTGGTCAGCTAAACGTAATAGCCACCCAGGTATTGAGCGATCAAAAGATCAACAAACAAGCCTGTACATTCTTCTATGAATCCAATCAGTAACACTCCCGTACAGTCCAGTCTCTTCATCTGATATGTCGCATATCTAATCTAGGGGTGGTAAACGTTAGATCCCAGTAACCGATAAGTCGTGTCGATGTGTGGATCATAATGGGTCGAGAAACTACTGATAACTCTTACTAGTAAATCTCCATAACAACCCTGACCAGAGACTTTCAGTTATAGCCAATCGAACACAGCGCAACATCAACTCCTAATATCGGGAGAGACGAAACCCCTCCTATCGCTCATTGCCTCCATGTGATTCGGGACTGTACCTAAAAGCCACCGTTTTGCACGTTCTCATGAACGTGGTAAGGTGGAAATCAAAGCACAGTGGGAATCACACAAGACTCTATGACGATCTCGGGTCCACAGACTAACCTGTACCAGTGTCACCAGAGAACTGCTATCTGACGATAGGTATAATATCATCTAAGAGTTCTCGGCGAGTCCGTTCAGTGTACCCAGTCTCCACTGAGCACCCGTACACCATCTTTGGTGTCACTACACCAGATGGATATGGGATCATCCATCGCCCATCAAATGGGTCAAGATGCGTATACGCTAGTCTACTCTGGAATATCGATGCCCTGTCTCGATACACCCTCGACTAGGAACAGTTATAGGATGTACTCTTGGACTACCCTAGCCCCACTAGTATGATCTGCATCATAGTCCCAGTGGTCGGGTACATATCCTAAGGGCTTTATCAACATGTGAGAGCAAGACAGTAATCCAATATAAGTCAATATGTTAAGACAAAGTGAAACCAAATAGCATACTATCATGTCGAGTAAGAAAGTACTCTCTCTATATATCCAAGCATCCACTATAATATACATCATATGTACAACAATGGCCTCTAAAGCATATATATAACTAACAATCTCCCATTTGCACTAAGGCCGGCTGTTGTAGTATCTCATACCCAACAACCCGAAGAGTCTCTCAAATTGTATCTGGGGTATGACCTTCGTGAGTGGATCCGCAGTATTGTCCTTCGTGTCAACTCTCCTGACCTCGATCTCGCGGCGATCAACTATCTCCCGGATCAGGTGATACTGCCTCAGAATATGCCTGGATCTCTAATGGGACCTGGGTTCCTTGGCCAAAGCCACAGCTCCATTGTTATCGCAATACAAAGGTATTGGATGCTCAATGGATGGAACCACACCAAGTTCAGTGATGAACTTCTTGATCCAGACAGCCTCTTTGATAGCATCGTTGGCAGCGATGTATTCAGCCTCCATCGCCGAATCTGCCACGGTTTCTTGCTTGGAACTCTTCCAACAAACCGCCCCTCCATTCAGGGTAAAGACAAATCCTGAGTGCGACTTAGAGTCGTCCTTATCACTTTGGAAGCTTGAATCGGTAAAGGACTCCACCTGGAGTTCTCCGTTACCATACACCAAGAACATCTCCTTAGTACTTCTCAAGTACTTGAGAATGTTCTTCACAGCTGTCCAGTGGCTCTCTCATGGATCTGCTTGATACCTACTCACTACACTCAGTGAGTATGCTATATCGGGTCTGGTACATAGCATCGCGTACATGATAGAGCCTACTGCCGAAGCATAGGGTATCCCTTGCATGCGAGCTCTCTCCAAATCAGTCTTAGGAGACATCTCTTTGGAGAGAGTGAGTCCAGAGATCATGGGTAAGTACCCACGCTTGGATTCTTCCATACTAAAGCTCTTTAGTATGGTGTCAATGTACCTGGATTGGGACAATCCCAGTATCCTCTTAGATCTATCTCTATAGATCCTAATCCCCCAAATGCAAGAGGCGTCACTTAGATCTTTCATTGAGAATCTATGTGATAAGAAGAGCTTGACCGAGTGCAGCATAGGAACATCATTTCCTATCAAGAGTATGTCATCCACGTACAATACGAGGAAGACAACCTTACTCTCTACAACCTTCTTGTAAATACAAGGTTCATCTACGTTTTTGATGAAGTCAAACTCTTTGACTACAACATCAAAACAGATGTTCCAATTCTGTGATTACTGCTTTAACCCGTAGATGGATTTAAGCAGCTTGCATACCTTTCCGCTGCTCCCACTGTCTACGAAGCCCTCTGGTTGAGTCATGTACACGCACTCCTCTAAATCACCATTTAGAAAGGCGGTCTTAACATCCATTTGCTAGATTTCGTAGTCATGGTATGCGGCAATGGCAAGCAGGATCCGGATGGACTTAACCATAGCCACTGGAGAAAAGGTTTCGTCATAATCCACACCTGGTTTTTGATGAAAACCCTTTGCAACAAGTCTAGCTTTGAAAGTCTCAACTTTTCCATCTACACCAAGTTTCTTCTTAAAGATCCATTTGCTCCCAATGGGTTTTACCCCTTCAGGAGCAACTTCCAAAGTCCATACTTTGTTGGTGTACATGGATTCCATCTCAGATCGCATTGCATCCAGCCATTTCACAGAGTCTTCACTCGTGATGGCCTGCTCGAAGCTAGTAGGGTCATCATCTTCCATGATGCAATCCTCCATCCCACCGTCTATGAGAAAACCGTAGTATTTCTCAGGTGGATGAGGAACCCTACTAGATCGGTGGAGAGGCTGGGGTTCGTTGGGAGTTATCGAATCCTCTGGTTCCACTAAATCGTCAGTTGTAGCCTGTGCTGCTGGAACTTCTTCCAGTTCTACCTCATTGCCACTATTTTGTTTTATAAGAAAACCCTTTTCTAAGAAGGTGGCATGTCGAGAAACAAACATTTTTTGTTCCTCGGAGTGGTAAAAGATATACCCTTGCGAATGCTTGGGATATCCAATAAACTTGCACAGAATTGACCTTGCCTCGAGCTTGTCCGGATTTTGTGTTTTCACATATGCCGGACGACCCCATATTTTAACATAATTAAGATATGGTCTCTTTCCTTTCCATATCTCATATGGAGTGGTAGGCACAGATTTGGTGGGAACCATATTCAATAGGTCTGCAGCTGTCTCCAGTGCATATCCCAGAAGGAAATAGGCAACTCAGCAGTGCTCATCATAGAGCGCACCATATCTAATAGGGTGCGATTCCTCCGCTCCGATACACCGTTGTGCTGTGGTGTATAAGGAGGAGTAAGCTGAGAGAGAATCCCATTCTCTTTTAGACGGTCTAGAAACTCATTGCTCAAGTATTCTCCTCCTCGATCAGATCGAAGGATCTTAATAATTTTACCCGTTTGGTTCTCGACTTCGTTCTTATATTCTTTGAATTTCTCAAAAGCTTCAGACTTGTGTTTCAATAGGAACACATGTCCGTATCTTGAGAGATCGTCAGTGAATGTAATGAAGTACGAGAAACCATTTCTAGCATGTGTAGACATGGGACCACATACATCACTATGTATCATCCCCAAGAGTTCCGTAACTCTTTCTCCGTGTCCACTAAATGGAGTTTTGGTCATCTTGCCTTTGAGATATGACTGGCAAGTGTCATAAAATGAAAATTCGAACGGATTCAAATATCCATCTTTATGTAACTTAGCTAGTCGTGTCGCATTGATATGACCTAGTCTACAATGCCACAAGAAGGATTCGTTCATTTCTGAACTTTTTCTCTTGAGTGTGTTTTGTACATTAAGTACTGTAGTTAGATTGAGAACGTATATGACATTATTTAACGAGCCTGATCCAATCAACTTTTGATTCAGGAAGATGTTTATAATATTATCCTGTACTACAAAATTAAATCCTTCTTTACTAAATAAAGAAACTGATATAATATTGCATATTAGGGTCGGAATGTAATAGCATTCGTTCAGAATCAATGTATTACCATTTGGCAACACAAGGTGATATTCGCCAACAGCCTTGGCTGCAACATTTGCACCATTCCTTACTCTTATGGAATGATCACCCTCTCCCAGTTCTCTACCTTTACATAGCCCATGTAACATATTACATATATGGGATCCCGATCCGGTATCTAATACCCAGGACGTAGAGTGAACTGAGAAACAATTCTCGATAACTAACACACCCGAAGAAGATGCATCAGCATGCTTATTCTTTGTTTGGGCGGCGTGAGAATCCGGATATTCTCCTATTCCCTGCTCGGACTTATAACAATTATAAGTTAGAGCGAGACCAACGTTCCCCTCCTCAGTATAATAAGCGGGTTCGGTTAATACATCCATATTATTATCTTGATTGAGGCCTGACATGGTCGCTGCCTGGAGAGAGAAAAAAGAAAACACTTTAGCATATGCTCTTACAAGATTAGATTGGTTATTATCTTATCTAATCAGGATGGCTCCCACTGGTTTTTATCAAATCTTCCTTCAAACCTTAAAAGGTAAGACTAGCTGGGATTAATTACACCTTACAAGTTCGCCAATCTTTCAGCCAGGACAGTGTTGGTAGTTTGAAGGAGGTTTCCCGTGCTTTCGCACGGACCTAATTAAAATAAACCTCGTTTTCCCAGAGGCATAACCCCGTTAACACCTTTCTAGACACCTACTTGATCGGTTAATTTGTAAGTCTACGTTACCCACCCCGGTAGTTACGGGGAGGCGGAAAGAGTAAAAAACGGATTTTTAACACAAGGTAATATGGACTAAAATTAGAGGATCTTTGCTAAACAAAAACTAACAAACTAACTACAAGTTCTAGCTACTATGTTAGATGGTTATACCTAGATCTTGAACTCCTTCTCTTCTTGTTGTGGTCCTCCTTCTTGCTTGCTCTTTGGAGTGGTGTAGACGGCTCCTCCTCTTCGTCTTCTCTTTGCCGAAGAAAGATCCACCCGAAGGCCTCTACCTTGAGCTCTTACCTCAACCAAGAGGTAACTAGAGTGCTTGGCTTGCTAAACTAAGAACCCTAGAATGGGTAGAGAGATGTCTTGATGGTTTTATCTCACAAAACTCATGGTTTTCAACACTTGAAAGAAGAGAGTTTTGAGAGAGGAAGAGGGAGAGCTTCGCATGAGAGAGAAAGAGCAAGAGAGAATAAGCAAGAATAACACAACCATGCTCTCATATGAGAATAATAATAATAATAATAATAATAACTAAAGAAAATTGTGATAGTTAGTTGAAATGACCATTATCATTTCACATTTAATGCAATTTGCAAGAATCAAGAAGCATCTTGCAAAAGAAATGATCATGGTCAAATGGTCAACAAAAGTCAAATGGTCAACAAAAGTCAAATGGTCAACCCAACCTCAACCATGGCACAATTATCCTTAATTAATATTATTAATCATATTTCTCATTCTCATTAGGGTTTAGAAAAAGTCAACGGTCAACAACCCTAATGAGGTTCCTCTGCCTCTGTCAACTGTGTATACACACCCGCATCCGTGTTCCGAGGAACACGAATACAATGAGACAAAACCAATCCAAAACAAATACTAGGATCTGGCTTAAACCAAAGCCCGTTAGTAATAACTGCCCGGACACCAAACGTGCACAAGTGCGCGGATGTGAACGAACCCCGTCGCAAAACCATGCGACCTCTAATCTGTTTTGCCCAAAAGCGAACAACCCTCTATATGGAACTCTAAAGACTCGACACTATGCTGGCAGTGGGTTTAACCACAGGCCGCAAGAGGAACTAGCTGTACGTAACGTTCTTCAGGTAGATGCCGATAAGAAGACCGATGAGGTGAAACCATCCGAACTCCTACTGTGCCTGAATGTGACAATCTCCGTACAGTCCGATCTGTTCGTCTGAGAGTATCGCATGTCGGGCCTAGGAGGCGGTAACCGTCAGACCCCTAATAGCGGTACAAGTCGTGCCAGAGTGTAGCCCAGAACACCCTGAGAAACTACTGGAAACACTACCAGCAAATCTCGCTTGCTCTGGCTAGGGACTTTGTGTAATGGCTCTCCTAGACACAGCGCGATATCAACCCCCAATATCGGGAGAGACGAATCCTATCTAATCGCTACTGCCTCCAAGTGCTTCGGGACTGCACCCAACTACTACCTGTTTGCACGACTCCTTTGAGCCGTGGTAGGGTAGTAATCAAAGTACAGTGGGAACACACTCGAGGCGAAGTAGCAGTGTCAAGTCGACGGACTAAGCTGTACTCCTGTCAACTGGGAACTGTTATCCGACGATAGGTATAGTACCAACCAACAGTTTCCAGCGAGTCCTGTCCAGTGTACTCGTAACCTAACGAGCACCCGCATACTATCTCCAGTACGATATACTAATGGCTATGGGACAGAACATCTTCCCTGCTGGGATGAGAAGCGCATACGCTAGTCTACTCCGGAGTATCGATGCCCCGTCTCGATAATCCTATGACTAGGGACGTGTATAAGGATGTGCTTGTAGATTACCCAGCCCCCACTAGTGTGACTGCCATCACAACGCTGGTAATCAAGCAAAGATCCTAAGGGCTCCACTAATATGTATAAGCGATATGCTAAAAGAAACACATGCACATATTAAAGTAGAAACAAATCAAGTAGCATACTACCATTTTGAGCAAGATTGTCTATACAACTGTGAATATCCCAAGCTTCCATTAAGTAATATACAAACTAATATGATACAGTAATGGCCTCTAGGGCATATACACTAACAATCTCCCAGTTGCACTAGGGCCATGTACCGGCGTATCAAAGACCTATCATCTCGATCAGCCGCTCAAACTGAGTCTGGGGTGTGGCCTTCGTGAATGGATCTGCAGTGTTATCTTCTGTAGCAACCCTCCGAACCTCGATCTCCCGGCGATCCACGATCTCCCTGATCAGGTGATACCGCCTCAAGATGTGTCTGGACTTCTGATGGGACCTGGGTTCCTTTGCTAAAGCTATAGTCCCGTTGTTGTCACAATACAGAGGTATTGGATCAACAATGGACGGAACCACCTGAAGTTCTGTCAAGAACTTTTTCATCCAGACGGCTTCTTTTGCGGCATCAGATGCTGCGATATATTCTGCTTCCATCGTCGAGTCAGCAATGGTTTCCTGTTTGGAACTCTTCCAACATACCGCCCCTCCATTGAGGGTAAAGACATAACCCGACATGGATTTGGAGTCTCCTTGTCACTCTGGAAGCTGGAGTCAGCAAAGGCCTCGATCTTGAGGTCTTTTCCACCGTAAACCAAAAACATATCCTTTGTCCTTCTCAGGTACTTCAGAATGTTCTTTACCGCTATCCAGTGCTTCTCCCCAGGGTTTGACTGATACCCGCTTACTACACTCAGTGCATAAGCTACATCTGGTCTGGTACACAACATCGCATACATTATAGAGCCTACCGCAGAGGCGTAGGGTATAATAGACATGCGATTCCTTTCTAAATCAGTCTTGGGAGACATATTTTGGAGAGGGTGATCCCGTGACAAGACGGTAAATTACCGTGCTTGGATTCTTCCATACTGAATCTTTTCAGTATAGTGTCGATGTACCTGGACTGTGAAAGTCCTAATATCCTCTTGGACTTATCATGATAGATCCGGATCCCCAGAATGTAAGAGGCATCACCCAGGTCTTTCATGGAGAACATGTGTGACAAGAACCCTTTGACAGAATGTAGCATAGGAATGTCATTTCCTATCAAGAGAATGTCATCCACGTATAAAACGAGGAATACGACAATTTGTGCTACAATTTTACTATAAATACATGGTTCATCTGGATTTTTGATAAAGCCAAATTCTTTGACCGTCTCATCAAAACAGAAGTTCCAACTCCGCGATGCCTGCTTTAGTCCATAAATGGACTTAAGCAACTTGCACACCTTCCCGCTGCCCCCACTCTGAATGAAACCCTTTGGCTGGTCCATATAGACACACTCCTCTAAATTTCCATTTAGAAAAGCGGTTTTTACGTCCATTTGCCAAATCTCATAATCGTAGAAGGCAGTAATAGCAAGAAGGATCCGAATGGATTTGAGTATAGCCACTGGAGAAAAGGTTTCGTCATAGTCCAAACCAGGTCTTTGACAAAAACCCTTTGCAACAAGTCTAGCCTTATAGGTTTCAACCTGTCCATCTACACCAATCTTCCTTATGAAGATCCATTTGCAGCCTATGGGTTTTACCCCTTCTGGTGCAACGTCCAACATCCATACTTTGTTGGTGTACATGGACTCCATCTCGGTCCGCATTGCATCCAGCCATTTTACCGAGTCAGTGCTCTGAATGGCCTGCTGGAAGCTAGTCCGCTCATCATTATCAATGAGGCAATCCTCTCTATCCCCGTCTATGAGAAAACCGTAGTATCTCTCGGGCGGATGAGACTGCCTACTACTCCTGCGGAGTGGCGCAGGAATGTCCTGTTCTTTTGAACCTTCTGGTTCTACTAAGCTTTCAGTAATAGCTTGTGGTTCTGGAATTTCTTCCAGTTCTATTGCGCCCCCACTTATCTGATTTTCTAAAAATTCAGTTTCCAAGAAGCAGGCATGACGAGAAACAAATACCTTTTGTTCCTCTGCGTAATAGAAGAAATATCCCTTGGAGTTCTTTGGATATCCCACAAACTTGCACTGTACTGAGCGTGCCTCGAGTTTGTCCACATGCTGCTTTTTTACAAAAGCTGGACTTCCTCATGTCTTAATGTGTTTAAGATAGGGTTTCTTCCCACTCCACATCTGATATGGTGTGGTAGGCACTGACTTAGTTGGAACTCGGTTAAAAAAATATGCAGCTGATTCTACTGCATATCCCCAGAAAGATCGCGGTAACTCAGCGTTACTCATCATGGAACATACCATATCCAATAGGGTTCGGTTCTGTCTCTCCGATACACTGTTATGTTGTGGAGTGTCCGGAGGAGTATGCTGAGAGAGAATTCCATTTTCTTTTAAGTAATCCATGAACTCGGCACTTAAGTATTCACCACCTCGATCAGATCTCAGTGTCTTTATACTTTTGCCTGTTTGTTTTTCTACTTCATTCTTGTATTCCTGGAACTTTTCAAAGGCTTCAGATTTATGCTTCATTAAGAAGACATGTCCATACCTTGAAAAATCATCCGTAAAAGTAATGAAGTAAGAATAACCACTTCACGTATGTGTAGACATTGGACCACATACATCGCTGTGTACGTGTCCCAAGAGCTCGCTCGCTCTTACTCCGTGTCCAGTGAACGGAGTCTTTGTCATCTTTCCTTTGAGACATGATTGACAAGTTGCATATGATTGATATTCGAACGGGTCCAAATATCCTTCTTTATGCAACTTAGTTAACCTTGTCTCATTGATGTAACCCAGTCTACAATGCCATAAGAAAGCATGATTTATTTATGGAGACTTTCTTTTGTGTGTATTCTGGATATTGAAAATCTGCGGTTGGTTTAATACGTATATACCGTTGCTTAATGTACCCGACCCAATCAAAACATGATTAAGGTGAATGTTTACAACATTGCTTACAAATGCAAAATCATAACCTTCTTTAGACATTAAAGATACAGATATGATATTACAAGTCGCACTGGGTACAAAATAACAGTCACGTAAAACCAAATCATGTCCATCTGTCAATCCCAAGTGATAGTCCCCCACGGACTCAGCATCCATGCCTGCTCCGTTTGCAACTCTGAGGGTCATATCACCTGCCTTCAAAACTCTATGCCTTCTCAGTGCCTGTAAAGAATTACAGATATGAGATCCCGATCCGGTATCCAATACCCAGGAAGTAGAGTTGATTGATAGACAGTTTTCAATAACATACACACCTGAAGCCGAAGCCACAACTTGCTTCGGGTCCTGGTTCTTGGCCTTCCAAGCCCTGCAATCTTTCTTCCAGTGTCCTTTCTTGTGACAATAAAAGCACTCTTCCTTTCCCACAAGCTGTCCCGCTAACTTTGCTACTTTTGCCTTTCCCTTGGCTTCCACTTTACTAACACCTCCCCTTGGTTTGGTAGGGGCCTTCTTTTTCTTTCCTTTGGCTTTCGCCTTGGACCTAGAAGAGGAAACTCCTCCAACAGACAAAGCGGGTGTTTCCCTAACTTTCTGTAGGGTGCCCTCTGCACTCCTCAACAGGTTGAGGAGTTCCGGAAGTTCAACTTCTTTTCCTTGCAAGTTGAAGTTCAGGATAAACTGGGCATAAGTGGAAGGAAGGGACTGGAGAATCAAGTCAGTGTAGAGCTCGTTCTCTAACGTGGTCCCGAGGTCCGCGAGCTCCTAAATGTAGCCAATCATAAGCACGTGTTCCACTACAAATGATCCGACGGCCAAACTCGCCGAAAACAACTTTTTCGAGGTTTCGTATCTGGCGATACGAGATTGCCTCCATAAAGATCCTTAGTATGGAGAAATATGGATTCAAGGTCCATATTCTCGTGCCTCCTCTGATGTTCATTGTCCATAGAGGCAAGCACGAGGTACTTGGCCTTCACGCAGTTAATTTCCCAGGTCTTACGGATTTCCTTATCCGTGACACTGGATTTTGGACCTGGGACAGCGAGGGCTTTAGTGGTAAGGAGATACCCCAACTTGTCATAAGTGATTGCCATTTTGACATTCCTGAGCCAATCTTTGTAGTTTGGCCCTGTCAGTATATTCTTATCTAGTAGTAACTTAAGGCCGGTCATGATGTTTGGTCGCTGCAATTAGGAGAGAGAGAAGAAACACATTAGCATGATGCTCTTGCAAGTTTAGAGTGGTTTTTAGTTTGTCTAAACAGGATGGCTCCCACTGTTTCTCGAATCCTTCCTCAAACCATAAAAGAAGAATTAGTCGGGATCAATCTCACCGTACAATACTTGCTTAACCGTTCAGCTAGGCCAGTGTCGGTACTTCGAGGGAGGTTTTACGACGCTTTCGTGAAGTTCCTTAATTAAATAACCTCTTTTCCCTGTAGGCGTAGCCCCGCTAACACCTTTCTAGACACCTACTTGGTTTATAGCATTGATCGTTAAGTGAGAAAGTTTCCTGAGGAGTAGCATATACTCACAGTAGGATCGGGATCCAAATATCATCATGTGATAAAGATGAAGGAATCCTACCAAAATCATCACACTCCAAGTGGTATGCAGCACTAGCAAGTTTTAGTTTCTTTTGAAACTCCTGATGTGGATTTTTGCCCCATGCTCTTATGACCTTGACTTTGGCCAACAAATCATAAGTCACATGTCAAGTTATACCCGCCATTATTCAGGTTAATTTGAACCCACCCATACCTACCCTTGACTTTGGCCAATAAGGCAGTACGACTGTCCTAAACCAACGCATCTATCTATGCTACATATGAATATCCAATAGCTACCAATCACTATGCCTTGACTTTGGCCAAAAACATAGCTTGAATACTATTGACTATCCATACAAAATGACGGAGGGCTACGAATGGTTTTGGCGAAACCGTGAACGTAGTGAACTTGATATAACCGAAGGAACCTGATAGCTTTTAAAAGGAGTGGTTTAAGCTTCGCATTTATAAAAGTTTTTCTGTTTTGAAAAAACCGAGTGGTTTTGAAATTGTTCCAACGATTTAACTTTGGTTTGTTTTCTTTGCATTAATTTAATGCGTCCCATCAATTAATCCTACCATTGCAGAAAACAACGAAAATATGACGCACGCTTATGCCATCCGCATTCGTCACTGGGCCCCGTCATCACCCGTTAGGTTACTTAACTAACGACAGAGCGGGGGCTGGACTAGCGCGGATGCAAAACATAAGCAACGCCTACTAGATATCATATATAGATATATACATTCATCAGATGCAATGATAGCCATTCCAGATCATAGATGAACACATTGGATATGCAAGGAATCCCCGTTTCGTTCGAGCCTGCAACGAAAGACGGATTACACGGTCGCGATGAATAGCCAAACCCCACCCTAGACCCCTACGGGTGCGGCAAACTACCCGCCAAGTACCCGAAGTGAAGCAACCTCCCTCTACAACGTGAGTAGGCCACTCGGCACTTCAAAGTACCCGGTAGTTTATGCACCCCACCTTGGGTCAATCCTAGGAGCAAAAACAGTAAAAGAAATAATATACAATGGTGGCTACAACCTCAACCTGGATGTGCGGCCATAAAAATAATATTACATCAATTTACAATTTACATCAAATTAAAGATAAATAAACTCTCATCTCATAAACCCCGGCTATTCATCCGCGACAATCCAACAAGTTCATATACACAATCCATCATCACAGATTACAGATATGTACAACCCCCACTAATCGACGTATAGCGATTAGTCGACGTTCATCATATATATCACATTACAGATATAACCAATTAGCTAAAGTTTATAGAATTTCGATCAATATTCCAATTTGAAACTACCCCAAATACAATACCGTTCTCTGAAGAATCTGGGCAGAAACAAATCATCTTAAAAATCACAAAATATCATTCTGAACACACTGCAGGAAAAATGAGTCGCGATCGAGTCGACTCGGCCGCGGATCCGCGACGAAACGCTTGGTTTCGCTGCGCTTCCGCGGCAGTTTGACTGAGTCATTGGCTCATTTTTCTTGGGTGTTCCTAAAAAACCCTGCACGTATTTTTCAGGTGTGTGGAAATATTTTTAGACCTGTTTTAAAAAACGGCAGAAAGTACAAGATTTTGATATATTTTGCGATTTTTTCCGGATCGAAGTTCTAAACACTTTGCTAACATGTTAGTTGTTGTTTAGCCAGGCTCTGATACTACTGTAAGTCCACGTTACCTACCCCAGTAGTTATGGGGAGGTGGAAAGAGTAAAAAACGGATTTTTAACACAAGGTAATATGGACTAAAATTAGAGGATCTTTGCTAAAAAAAAACTAACAAACTAACTACAAGTTCTAGCTACTATGTTAGATGGTTATACCTAGATCTTAAACTCCTTCTTTTCTTGTTGTGGTCCTCCTTCTTGCTTGCTCCTTGGAGTGTGTAGACGGCTCCTCCTCTTCGTCTTCTCTTTGCCGAAGAAAGATCCACCCGAAGGCCTCTACCTTGAGCTCCTACCTCAACCAAGAGGTAACTAGAGTGCTTGGCTTGCTAAACTAAGAACCCTAGAATGAGTAGAGAGATGTCTTGATGGTTTTATCTCATAAATCTCATGGTTTTCAACATATGAAAGAAGAGAGCTTTGAGAGAGGAAGAGGGAGAGCTTTGGATGAGAGAGAAAGAGCAAAAGAGAATGAGAAAGAATAACACAACCATGCTCTCATATGAGAATAATAATAATAATAATAATAATAATAATAATAACTAAAGAAAATTGTGATGGTTAGTTGAAATGGCCATTATCATTTCACATTTAATGCAATTGCAAGAATCAAGAAGCATCTTGCAAAAGAAATGATCATGGTCAAATGGTCAACAAAAGCCAAATGGTCAACCCAACCTCAACCATGGCACAATTATCCTTAATTAATATTATTAATCATATTTCTCATTCTCATTAGGGTTTAGAAAAAGTCAACGGTCAACACCCTAATGAGGTTCCTCTGCCTCTGTCAACCGTGTATACACATCCGTATCCGTGTTCTGAGGAACACGAATACAATGAGACAAAACCAATCCCCAAAACAAATACTAGGATCTGGCTTAAACCAAAGCCCGCTAGTAATAACTGCTCGGACACCAAACGTGCATAAGTGCGCGGATGTGAATGAACCCCGTCGCAAAAACCATGCGACCTCTACTCTGTTTTGCCCAAAAGCGAACAACCCTCTGTGTGGAACTCTAAAGACTCGACACTATGCTGGCAGTGGGTTTAACTAAAGGCCGCAAGAGGTACTAGCTGTACGTAACGGTTCCCAGGTAGATGCCGATAAGAAGACCGATGAGATGAACCCATCCGAACTCCTACTGAGTCTGAATGTGACAATCTCCGTACAGTCCGGTCTATTCGTCTGAAAGTATCGCATGTCGGGCCTAGGGCGGTAAACGTCAGAACCCTAATAGCAGTATAAGTCGTGCCGGAGTGTAGCTCAGAACACCCTGAGAAACTACTGGAAACACTACCAGCAAATCTCGCTTGCCCTGGCTAGGGACTTTGTGTAATGGCTCTCCTAGACACAGCGCGATATCAACCCCTAATACCGGGAGAGACGAATCCTATCTAACCGCTACTGCCTCCAAGTGCTTCAGGACTGCAAACAACTACTACCTGTTTGCACGAATCCTTTGAGCCGTGGTAGGGTAGTAATCAAAGTACAGTGGGAACACACTCGAGGCGAAGTAGCAGTGTCAAGTCGACGGACTAAGTTGTACTCCTATCACCTGGGAACTGTTATCTGACGATAGGTATAGTACCAACCAACAGTTCTCAGCGAGTCCTGTCCAGTGTACTCGTAACCTAACGAGCACCCGCATACTATCTCCAGTACGACGTACTAATGGCTGTGGGACAGACCATCTCCCCTACTGGGATGAGAAGCGCATACGCTAGTCTACTCCGGAGTATCGATGCCCCGTCTCGATAATCCTATGACTAGGGACCTGTATAAGGATGTGCGTGTAGATTACCCAGCCCCCACTAGTGTGACTGCCATCACAACGCTGGTAATCAAACAAAGATCCTAAAGGCTCCATTAATATGTATAAGCGATATGCTAAAAGAAACACATGCACATATTAAAGTAGAAACAAACCAAGTAGCATACTACCATTTTGAGCAAGATTGTTTATACAACTGTGAATATCCCAAGCTTCCATTAAGTAATATACAAACTAGTATGATATAGTAATAGCCTCTAGGGCATATACACTAACATAATTGTCATGTGTAAAACTCTCCCAGGATTAACTCTTACTCGTAGTGGGTATCAGGATCCAACTATCTCATCTCATTGCAAATTTCAACACTTAAAATTCCCGATAATACTTTTACCCCTAGTGTGCTATGACCTTGACGCATGCCAAACAACCCATAGTGCGCTAGTCAAGTTCAACCCGTACATTTCCTTATTGAATTAAACCCACCCGTACGACCTTTGACGCATTCCAAACAACGCCGTATGAATACCCTAATCCAATCTCATTTTATGCTGCAGATAAGTACTAATCAGCTACCGTACACTACGCCTTGACGCATGCCAAACTACCGTAGCACGAATACTAAATAATACTTATCTGAAATGACGGAGGGCTACGCAGGTTTTTATGAAAACCATGAGCGTAATGAACTTGATATCGTTGTAGAAACAAGTGATTTTGAAAAGGAGTGTTTTTGAGGCTTTTACTAGTTTCGCTAAAGAGGTCACTCCCGGTGAAGGGATCTCGGCTCTTTCCTTATCGAATAAAGTGCAGGATATTTCACAAATACCACTATGCAAAGCAAGAACTATAGAAGCAATCAAAAACAAAAACCGAGTGTGTTGTAGCATCTGCTAGTTTCACTAAAGAGGTCACTCCCGGTGAAGGGATCTCGGCTCTTTCCTTATCGAATAAGGTGCTCGATATTCTACAAGGAATACCGCTATGCAAAGCAAAACTAGAGCTACCCTTTTTATAAATTTGATTCTACAACATCTTTTAGGTTTCTTTTTCTTTCATTAATCTCATTAGCGAAATCCCATCATTTAAGCTTTCTAAGTATCACAGAAGAAACGAAAATACAACGTACTCTTATGCCATCCGCTTTCGCCACAGTGTCCCATTATGCACCGTTAGGTTACTTAACTAACGGCATACCGGGACGGGACTAGCGCGGGTGCAAAACATAAGCAACGTTTATTATATATCATATATACAATAATAAAGCATTCGTCTCACGCATATAAAATGATCACATCACAGTATATCAGCAGCAGAAGATAACATATGAAATATTGGATATACTAGGAGGTCCGTGTTTTATTTTTAGCCTGTATAAAACATGGATTCCACGGTCACAATGAATAGCCAAACCCACATCGCTAGACCCCTACGAGAGTGGCAAGTAACCCTGCTAATTCTAGGGTTAGGATACCCGGTCTCGACTCCTCGAGATGGTCTCCCACTGGACCCTAGAACCCGGTTACTTGTGCTCCCCTCCTTGGGCCTATCCTAATGCGGAAAAGTAAATAATATACAATGGTGACATCATCCTCAACCCGGAAGTGCCCCAATAAAAGAATATTACATACAATGAATTTTACATGAATGAAAATAAAAACCCTCATCTCACATAAAACTCCGGCTATTCAAAACACGACGATCCAATATAACATATCACAGCAACACATAATATCACACGTCATCAACGTAAGTAAATATGCCTATCACAATTGTCGTTGACATATGGCAATGAAAACGGCGATATACCACATATTACACTTACGGTCGCAGAAAATGTTGGAGATAGTGCCCTCAGAGTCAATTATTGGATCACAGGCACGTGATTGCAATGATTGAGGGAGGACCTATTCCGGTAGGACAGTCTTACTCAAGATGATAGTATACTATCTGGTTTATCTTTATCATCGTGTACTGCTTTAGGTGACCCGATAGGTCGCTATTACACGTTGATAGAGCCCCTAGGATTCATGCTTGACTGCCAGCAGTATGAGGGCAATCATATACGTGGGAGCTGGTAGTCTATAGGCACATCCTTAAAAGGTCCCTAGTCGTGGGAGTTTCGAGACAGGGCATCGATACTCCAGAGTAGACTAGTGTATACAGTCGAGACCCCAACGAGGGGCAGTGGACAGTCTCACAAGCCACTGGTGTCAGTTGGTTCACCTAAGATGTATACAGGTGCTCATTGGGTTATGAGTACACCGGACAGGACTCGCCGGGAACATGCTAGTTGGTCTTATACCTGACGTCAGATAGCAGTTCCCTGGTGACATGTGTACAAGTTAGTTCATCGAACTGAGGATCGTCATTTTTCTCGTGTGAGTTTCCACTGTACTTTGATTACTACCCTACCACGCTCAAAGGAGACGTGCAAACAGGTTTTAGTTGGGTACAGTCCCGAGCCACATGGAGGCAGTGAGAGGATCTTCGGGGGTTCGTCTCTCCCGGTATTGGGGGTGAGGTCACGCTGTGTCTAGGAGAGCCAGAACATGAAAAGTCCTTGGCCAAGGCAGGAGATTTACTGGTAGGTATTCCAGTAGTATCTCAGGGTGTTCTGGGCTGATCTCTGACACGACTTGTACCGCTTTTGGGGGTCTGACTTTTACCAACCCCCTAGGCCCGCCATGCGATGCTCATAGACGAACGGACCGGACTGTACGGATATTGTCACTGACAGACTCAGTAGGGTGTCAGCATGAGTTCGCTCACAGACGTCCCTTTTGGTCAATACCTGGTAGCCCGTTACGTATAGGCTAATAGCTCTGACGTGCTAGTGGTTAAATTCACAACCAAGGTGTTGACGAGTCTTTAGAGTCCCCCACAGACCAGTTTCTCAAGTTTCGGGAGAAACGCTGTAGAGGTCGTATGAAGATATGGCAGGGTTCGATCTGATACGTGCGGTATTGCACGGATCATGATCAGACGGTAAATACTAGCGGGCTTTGGTTTAAGCCGGATCCTAGTATTGCACAGTGTAGATTTTGTCTCATTACATTTGTATTCGGTCGGAATACAAATGCGGGTGTGTATGCACAGCAGCGGAGTTTTCCTGTAATTTATTACGGGATCAGGTTTTTGGAGTTGCCAGTTTGCTTTCCGTTTCGGCCATATTTCTTTGTATCTTTCATTGGCCGAAGATTGGTGGAGGAGGGCTTATTTGCATTTGTGCAAATAAGCATTTGTGGAGGTGGTCTTTTGCATATTGTTTTGTCATGATCACTTGACTTTCTTTAGTCATCATGGCTAGTCTTGTAGTATCATGATGGCATTACTTTTTGGTGATGGGAGTTGATTTGTTCTTGGAGTGTTGATTATGGTTGTGATCATTTGACTTCATGATTATCATTATTCCCTTGCATTATTATCCCTCACATGGCTCACTCCTCCTCTCCCTTGATGAAAAGTGGCCGGCCATTTCCCTTGTGGGGGTTGACACAATTTTTGGGGTGCCATTTTCATCTCATATTTGCTTGCAAAACTCTTTTGGTTCACCTCTAAAGTTTACACTTCATTTTCCTCCACCATATACATGGCAACTACAACCCCTAGAGACAAAAGAGTTCTACAGTCAACCTATAGCAAACCTTGGGCACGTCGACTCGCCAACTTCGTGCCCGAGTTGCCTCGGACCAGAGGTGGGAGCCCGTAAAAGAAGCCGGCGATGTGGTGCCCTTCCGGCGACGTGATGGAGACCGGAGATTCCGCGGGAGATCGTGTAACATTTCCAAAATAATAAAATATTATTTTCGGGAATTTTTATAATTTAATATTATTTTAATGAATATTTTAATATTCGGGTGGAATTAAATACAAATAAATAGGGAAAAATTTTGGAAAATTCTAAAATGAGGTATTTTATGGAATTATGCCATTTTAAAGTATTTAAGATTAGTTATATGCTAATTTAGTGCTAATCGCGATTAAAAATCGCTAATTGGATTTTTAGCTTTTTTGTGCAAAAATGTGCACATATCATTTTCTACACTTGTGTTGCTTGTGCATTTCTACCATGGCTTTCTTTTGGGTCTACTATTCAAGTGAGAAGAGTTTGGTGGAGAAAAGAAAAAAAAAGAAAAGGAAAGAGTAGGTGATGATGAGAGAGAGAGAGAGAGAACAAGTCAACCCCACCTTTTTGAACCATGCCTCCATCATTTCCCTTCTCATTTTTCTCTCCCCTCTTCTTCTAGAGCTGCTGCTGCTCCTACTCCCTCATATTTCCCTCCCCTTCACTTCATATATCCACAATGAAATCCAAGCCAAAACCTTATTCCCACTTCACAAAAAGTGTTCCCGAGCTCACTAGCTTCACATTGAACCTAGCAAGATTGGATTTGGAGGACCTTGAGCAACTCAAGAATTTTCTTGAGTTGCCAAAGGAGGTAATTCCTGCACCTATTAGAGTAGCATTTCTATTACTTGTGCATCTAATCTAGTTTTGTATCGATATGGTGTTGTTTGGTGGATTTGTGAAACATCAAGTTAGGGTTTAGGGTAAAACTGAAACTTAAGATGAAATTGAGGATTGAGGTGACCTTAGAATCCATTGTGTGATGCTAATTTGAACCCAAACCTGAACTTGAAAACAGAATACGGAATTACGGAATCGATATCGGGGAAAAACTGGAAATCTGGGACTGTTTTATGGAATCTGCTATCACCCCGAGATCCCAAAAATGAAATTGAGTTGACAGTGAGATGTCCAGGCACCAATGAACCATCACCCCAAACCCTAGCCCCCAACTCCAAACTGAGGCCGCCAATTATTCCATTCTGGCCGCAATTTGCGGCCAGAGCAGGGAGGATTTGCCTCGTTTTCTGTGCATGGCGCCATTTCCTCTAGTTTTGACCCTGGGTATGTCTAGTTTTGACTGATTCCATCTAGGGTGAAATATGGGTTGATTTTCCTATGTTGGTGCATGGTTTACGACATGATTTAGCATGGATTTTGGTATTTGGTGATTCTTTCCTGTCGGGTGGCGTTTAGACGTCAACGACAAGTGGATATTGATCGTGTTTACATGCGAGTCGATAGGTTTTTACCTATGCGGGTAGCGTGTGCTATTTTGGTTTCCGATGTGATTTTCATGTGCTTTAGCGTTGTGATATACTTGTAGGTACCCTACGAGATGTGAGGCAAAGAAGATGAAGATGGCGACATCGACACCGACCCATGAGAAGCAAGGTGAGTAGATTTATATCTACGGGGAGAAGTCGGGTGGATGGCGTATAGCACCCCCGCAGTCCGTGGTGATGTATACGAATACGTATACACACGTATATTTATTATGTGTTGTTTAGGATCATTGATAGTAATAATGGTATTTTGATGATAAGAAAATATTGGTTTAGTATAGTGCGAACCCTAGAGTAGCGGTTGCACTCACACATACACTTACACACATACTTGCATTCATTCTTTCATTTATTAGTGTGCATATGATGGTGCGTATATCTACACGTAGGTATGGGACTATGTGTTTGTATAGGGTATTTGAGGATGATACGTGGGTTTGAGATGATACTTGATGTGAGGCCGTGAGATCGGCGATGTGACATAGTTGTCTTTGAGGTGCGATATGATAGTTTTAGCGGGCCTTTGGACATGTGCTTTACCCGCATTCATATTTTTATAGATGGTATCGATTTGTACTAGACTTAGAGTAGTACCCCAGATTGTGCGATCTGATAATAAGCGATACCTGACATGTGATGAGATAGTGTGATATTGACCCCTACCCAGCTATTGGGATACCGTACGACGATCTACCGTACGAGCTGATATTGATGATAGATCCGCACTCATAACTCGAGGATATCTTACGATATGTTATTGAGGCGAGATCACCGACTATCATATCTATATACATTGACTCAGATTAGGTGGTTTCATACCCCTCCTGTCTAGATTACTTGGTAGACATTAGACTAGACCGAGTCATACTTATTTCAAACTAACGAGTTGGGGATATTTTAAAGATAGGCAGAAGGGTTATACGGATATTTTCAAATGATGCATCTTTTCTTAAAACACCGTAGCCCTTACCTTACCAAAAACCTTGATTCGTTTTATTTCAAAAGGCAAGGTTGCATGACATATCTATTGGGGCAGGTTCTGTACTTTTGCGTTGATTATTCGTTTCCGCATATTCCTGCTATTTGCATTGCATCGCTTGTACTGTGGTTATATTTCAGTCATGCTGCTAGGACACCAGCACCATTATCGATGATGCATATGTTCCACGTACACTTGTTGCCGGCTCACACACTCATCATCGATAATTGCCATGTCACTACACTGTAGTACTATTGCATTCAGTATATGATCCTTGCATGACATAATGATATGCTTACATTTCTTTTACATGTCGCATACATCATGCTTTCTGATTAGACGCATTGAGATATGTTGTTTCTATGATATTTCTGGATTTAGGAACCGTGGATGTTTCAAAAAGAGAATATGTCATTGCTTTAAAAACCCGGTTACCCTTGATATGATATTTCAGTGCGTCCACCATGTGTTTTCTCGGTGCTGAGAGCGACATGTGAAACCCGAATCGAGGAGTGGACGAGCCGATTGCGGGTACATGGTGGACCCGGTATGGTTCCCCTCGGCAAGATGATCGATGAGCTTTGCCGATTGAGCCTGGAGGCGGGCGAGTATCTACCGGTGATTGGTTGGACCTGGCGGTTATCCGGAGGATACCGACCAGAGTCGATAGATGGTTTGGGCATACTGCCGGGGCCGAGGGCCGATACCGCAGACAGAGCCCGAGGGCCGATCCGGACTGACGGAGCCCGATATATGAGGATTTACGTGCCGATGCTGGGCACCGTTTTCATGATGTTTTCGAGTGCCGATGCTGGGCACTCTGGTTCCATGATTTTGACGTGTCGCGAGGGACACAGTTGGTTATATCCTCATATTATTCCCATGCACATGATTCATGATATGTACATGCATGGTGGTTATCGTCAGTGGGTGACGAGTGGACGGGATCCACATGTGTGCAGATTTGAGTACATTGATTATACCTCATATTCATGACATGCTATTACCTGAGGCACTAGCACGAGCACTTGGCACTACACTCATGTATAGAGATTACATTGCCAGTTTAGCATGCTTCAGCTTTATTCATATTGAGGTTTATTTATATCTGATCGTATTGACCTAGGATAGGTCATGCATTCGATCTCTGCTTGTAGATATTTTCTATTCACGAGTTGGCAACTCACCCCCGTTGTGCCCCAGTTTTTGCAGGTTTGCCGTGCAGATTCCATAGCGGCATTTCTGGCACACTGCTTCCTTATGAGTGACTTGCTTGGATAGGTGGGTTCTTTTGTATCAGAACCGCCATTGTTCATGTATTATTTATTGTATCTAGAATTTCCATCAACCAAAATTTGTATATTGCTTCAGACTTAGTCAGCAGTGTTGTATTATTTCGACCTTAGAGTCGCGCTTGTAGTATTGCGGTTTTCTGGCTGTTTTTGAGTTTCTTTTCAAGTTTAGATCCTCGCCCTTTGGCGTTGTATATTATTATTGCTTGCGTGGTTGTGACCGTCGATTGACGAAGAGCTAGCTCCCGCTTGGGGATGCCTTTTATCATGTTATATATATTATTCTTGTTGTACCCCGTTCGGGGTCAGTTTTTGCAAAGGAAACTCTGCCGAAATTTTCAGGAAAAATTACACAATTTAAAAATACTTTTTCGGCTTAGTTATTTAAAGACTTGATTTTCAAAACATGACTTCTTTACCTCTTAAAACTAGTTTTTCCTTATTTACTCCTTAAATGGTTTTAGATTTCTGGGCTTTTGGCATACTTGGATCAGATGGAGTCATGTAGACTTCATAGGATTCAAGGGCCAGTCACGTGCTCTTTCGGGTCGTGACAAAGTTGGTATCAGAGCGCTAGGTTGACCTTGGTTCGAGTCTAAGTTTGACTATGTGGAGCCTAGGGCGTTATCTATATATGGAACTTAGGCTTGACCTTACGGAACTTAGACTTAGTCGAGGGGGTATTAGACCCGAACTTTCTTCGCGTAGGATGACCCTTGGTTGATGGAATAGGTGACTAAAGTAGAGTGACGTACCGTTGGTATGTTCCGCGGCATACTTACGACACGCCACTCCGCTTAAGAAACCTTAGGTTGTACATTTCCTTGCACTGTATTATATTCCTTCCTATGATCTATCTTCATCGATACTGGTTATGGTTTTGCTGCCGCGATTGCACGGGCAGAGTGAGCTACGGCTCGAGTTGTGTCAGCATGAGCTCGTCGGGGACGAGGACTGACCAGGGCGTGATTCCCGAGGCATACGATTGCATATTGAGGCGTCGTCTTATTGTGTTTCCGCACTTTGGGCGTTTGACAGATCGCTGTTGCGAGATTTCTAGGACGTACCGGTCGGTACCAGAGGATTGAGCCACTGATAGAGGCCAGCCAGGGTGTGATGACCGTTGATATTATCGTTTATCTAGGGTGATTGAGGCGCTATTCAGCGTATAGACGAAGGAGCCAGTTGCTGCTGCTAATGATGAGATATCGCCCAGATGATTGGAGCTACTGCAGCATGAGCATATCCTTAGAGATATGATAGTGAGTCGCTAGTCACCGAAGATGAATGACTAGGACATGTGGTTCGTTCGCTTACCCCGATGCGAGGCCATCAGGTAGATTGATTCCAGCTAGAGGCGACTTCACGCAGGTTCGTTGAGAGTCGATTGAGACGATCAAATGTCAGGAGCCTATTTTCCAAGTTTAAAGTATACGGAAGGACATGCAGGTGATTCAATGGACCCTCTTGAAGAATGAAACCCTAACTCGACTTAATGACCGTGTGAAAGCCTTTGAACCTTAGGGTTTGCGGCGGTTCCGCGGCGCCATTAGTGAGGCTTGGGTTTGCCCTTCTACGGCTGGACCACCGACGCTGTGGCATGTACTCGATACTATTAAACTGTACCCGAGATGTTGATCTCTTGGGGGATTGTGAGGTTCTGATGAGCCGATCGGACTATTCGACATCTTTCGGATATCGTGTGATGGGACACTGTTTGGGAGACTCCAGATACGAGCTTAGCCGTTGGAGCGCAGTCTGTGTAGACACGATGAGATGAGTCCGAATCAGTTGATATTGGAGCAAGGTGGAGTAAAGAGTTTGCACGAGATTTCGACAAGATGACGTTCCACTCCGCTGACATCAGTGATGTGACATGCACGCTGAGGACGTGTTCGGCTAGATATCTTCTACTGGGTCAGGAAGATACCGAGTTATGATTTCGAGTCCGCGTGAGGGACTTCGGATGGACCGTAGCCGAAGGCATTGCAGTGCGCAGATAGAGACGCGATGTCGAAATGGACGATGATACAGACAAGCGAGACAAGAGGTTCGTACGAGACGCTGATGAGCTGTCATTACCTCCCGTCGAGACCAGAGGCCTGATATGCTTACAGAGGCATTGGGATGCGACCAATTCCCGAGGAAATGATGTGCTGAGGACACAGATGTCTATTGAACGAGAAAAGACTATGCAAGAGTACCAGCCTCCGTACAGATCGGCATAGGCAAGATCGGCAGAGACTTTGAGCAGGATTCCTTCCAGGACACCGCTGCAAGGGTGTTGCACCCAGGATCAGACGTGGGATGTGCATTCAGAGAGCCGAAGGCCGACGCCAGTGACATATTGCTTTACGAGCAGTCGTGAGGATTGACCGAGAGATTACCAAGAGAGTGCCAGAACGGAATCGTTCCTGTCAGCTCTCCTGACCGGGCCGGTGAGCCGATGGATTGCGAGATTGGTAATCCACAGGGAAGATAAGGAACCAGAGGCAGAGGACGCCAGCCGCGAGCAAGAGGCAAGTAGAGATCTTGCGCCGCTAGAATTGGATGTACCGGCACCTTCTCGACTTCGAGAGAGGATATACCGATGACGGTATTTATGATTTATGATGTGTGGTTTTGTGATTTGATTATCATGTATCCATCATCTTGGATTTCGGTATTTTGGCGATCCATTTGCATGATTGGTTTTGATGACTGAGTTCCATGATTTCTGTTTTCGTGCACCATGGTTGCACTTGTTGGGCATTTATACCTGGCGCATGATTATTATTCTTGAGGTATTGATTGTGATTTTGTGCCTATCTTATGCCGGTGATTTGATTTACGCTTCCAGCATGGTTCATGTACTTTTGGTATTTCGATTTTGGACTCGGTATAGCTTATATGTGCTCGTAGTGCATTGATATGTGTTTGGTGCACGTAGTTGCACACGTTTATGATTTTCTTCATATTTGGGTACACTTAGTGTTGCTGCTTACGTATTTGAGATTATTGCTTGGTATTTGTGCATGGGATGCACCAGTTCTATACTTCGTGCGTTTGTCGCACCAGTTTTATGTTTCTTGCGTTTACCGCATCAGATTTATATTCGTGCCTTTGTTGCACCGGATTTATATTTTGTGCATTACGGTTGCACCTGACTTCGATTTAATGCCTTTCGGTATGTCGATTCTGATTGTGATATTGATGTGGATTCTTGCACTCCGTGTGTTTGACTGGACTTACGCATATTCGGCGTTGCTATTGGATTTTTGTGATTCCGTGCATATTGAGTGCGCAGGGTTTAGATTTTCATTCGTGCACGATGGATGCACCGATTTGGATTTTCGCGCATGTTGGGCGCATGTTTTGAGATGCGATTTTGGTGCACACCTGATGCACTAAATCGAGATTCTTCGTGCATATCAGATGCACCGGATTTTTGGCTGTCAGGCACACACGTTGCCGATGACAGATGCTTCGTGCACACCCGTTGCACCTGGATGTGGTTTTGTGCACCTGTTTAGCACATATATGGATTTTGATTTCCGTGCGCACCAGACGCACAGGGTGGTGTTATGTGTATTTTTGGGATTTATTCTCTTTGGAGCAGTACTTTTTTTATGATATTGGATATTTATTTTCATACTGAGCAGGACTAGTCAGAGGACAGTACCTGGATATGTTTTGTGCATGCATTTGATAGTCGAAGGGACTTCCAAGGAGCGAGCTATAGTCTCAGTATATACCTACGTGTCCGATATGACACGAAACGTTTTAAAAACAAGGAAACCCTTTTGATTGTTTTCAAAAACGGCGGAACATGCTTATTAAACCAGGATATATATATATACATATATAGTTATTTTTCTTATGAAAAACGTCCGCCACTGTGCAGTGTTAGGCGCATCGCACAGCGACTTAAAAAGATTTGGCATGCTTTTACATCAGCTATTTACATGTATAGATTGGATGTCTACATGTATAGTTCTGATCCATATCATATTGGTTTGTATTGGATTTGATATTTGTGTAATTACCTTGACTCCGATGATTGCGAGATGCTTGACGGAGTTCCGATTTTGAGTTATCTGCTCATTACTCCCGCGCATGCATTGCGCTGTGACGTTTTATGTATTGATGATTTCGGAGCCCCGACGACTTGAAATTTGTATCGAAATGTTTTAGTATTTGGGGGTTTTAAATTTAAATTCGGGGACCGAATTTCTTTAAGGGGGGTAGATTGTAACATTTCCAAAATAATAAAATATTATTTTCGGGAATTTTTATAATTTAATATTATTTTAATGAATATTTTAATATTCGGGTGGAATTAAATACAAATAAATAGGGAAAAATTTTGGAAAATTCTAAAATGAGGTATTTTATGGAATTATGCCATTTTAAAGTATTTAAGATTAGTTATATGCTAATTTAGTGCTAATCGCGATTAAAAATCGCTAATTGGATTTTTAGCTTTTTTGTGCAAAAATGTGCACATATCATTTTCTACACTTGTGTTGCTTGTGCATTTCTACCATGGGTTTCTTTTGGGTCTACTATTCAAGTGAGAAGAGTTTGGTGGAGAAAAGAAAAGAAAAGAAAAGGAAAGAGTAGGAGATGATGAGAGAGAGAGAGAGAGAGAGAGAACAAGTCAACCCCACCTTTTTGAACCATGCCTCCATCATTTCTCTTCTCATTTTTCTCTCCCCTCTTCTTCTAGAGCTGCTGCTACTCCTACTCCCTCATATTTCCCTCCCCTTCACTTCATATATCCACAATGAAATCCAAGCCAAAACCTTATTCCCACTTCACAAAAAGTGTTCCCGAGCTCACTAGCTTCACATTGAACCTAGCAAGATTGGATTTGGAGGACCTTGAGCAACTCAAGAATTTTCTTGAGTTGCCAAAGGAGGTAATTCCTGCACCTATTAGAGTAGCATTTCTATTACTTGTGCATCTAATCTAGTTTTGTATCGATATGGTGTTGTTTGGTGGATTTGTGAAACATCAAGTTAGGGTTTAGGGTAAAACTGAAACTTAAGATGAAATTGAGGATTGAGGTGACCTTAGAATCCATTGTGTGATGCTAATTTGAACCCAAACCTGAACTTGAAAACAGAATACGGAATTACGGAATCGATATCGGGGAAAAACTGGAAATCTGGGACTGTTTTATGGAATCTGCTATCACCCCGAGATCCCAAAAATGAAATTGAGTTGACAGTGAGATGTCCAGGCACCAATGAACCATCACCCCAAACCCTAGCCCCCAACTCCAAACTGAGGCCGCCAATTATTCCATTCTGGCCGCAATTTGCGGCCAGAGCAGGGCGGATTTGCCTCGTTTTCTGTGCATGGCCTCATTTCCTCTAGTTTTGACCCTGGGTATGTCTAGTTTTGACTGATTCCATCTAGGGTGAAATCTGGGTTGATTTTCCTATGTTGGTGCATGGTTTACGACATGATTTAGCATGGATTTTGGTATTTGGTGATTCTTTCCTGTCGGGTGGCGTTTGGACGTCAACGAAAAGTGAATATTGATCGTGTTTACATGCGAGTCGATAGGTTTTTACCTATGCGGGTAGCGTGTGCTATTTTGGTTTCCGATGTGATTTTCATGTGCTTTAGCGTTGTGATATACTTGTAGGTACCCTACGAGATGTGAGGCAAAGAAGATGAAGATGGCGACATCGACACCGACACATGAGAAGCAAGGTGAGTAGATTTATATCTACGGGGAGAAGTCGGGTGGATAGCGTATAGCACCCCCGCAGTCCGTGGTGATGTATATGAATACGTATACACACGTATATTTATTATGTGTTGTTTAGGATCATTGATAGTAATAATGGTATTTTGATGATAAGAAAATATTGGTTTAGTATAGTGCGAACCCTAGAGTAGCGGTTGCACTCACACATACACTTACACACATACTTGCATTCATTCTTTCATTTATTAGTGTGCATATGATGGTGCGTATATCTACACGTAGGTATGGGACTATGTGTTTGTATACGGGATTTGAGGATGATACATGGGTTTGAGATGATACTTGATGTGAGGCCGTAAGATCGGCGATGTGACATAGTTGTCTTTGAGGTGCGATATGATAGTTTTAGCGGGCCTTTGGACATGTGCTTTACCCGCATTCATATTTTTATAGATGGTATCGATTTGTACTAGACTTAGAGTAGTACCCCAGATTGTGCGATCTGATAATAAGCGATACCTGACATGTGATGAGATAGTGTGATATTGACCCCTACCCAGCTATTGGGATACCGTACGACGATCTACCGTACGAGCTGATATTGATGATAGATCCGCACTCATAACTCGAGGATATCTTACGATATGTTATTGAGGCGAGATCACCGACTATCATATCTATATACATTGACTCAGATTAGGTGGTTTCATACCCCTCCTGTCTAGATTACTTGGTAGACATTAGACTAGACCGAGTCATACCTATTTCAAACTAACGAGTCGGGGATATTTTAAAGATAGGCAGAAGGGTTATACGGATATTTTCAAATGATGCATCTTTTCTTAAAACACCGTAGCCCTTACCTTACCAAAAACCCTGATTCGTTTTATTTCAAAAGGCAAGGTTGCATGACATATCTATTGGGGCAGGTTCTGTACTTTTGCGTTGATTATTCGTTTCCGCATATTCCTGCTATTTGCATTGCATCGCTTGTACTGTGGTTATATTTCAGTCATGCTGCTAGGACACCAGCACCATTATCGATGATGCATATGTTCCACGTACACTTGTTGCCGGCTCACACACTCATCATCGATAATTGCCATGTCACTACACTGTAGTACTATTGCATTCAGTATATGATCCTTGCATGACATAATGATATGCTTACATTTCTTTTACATGTCGCATACATCATGCTTTCTGATTAGACGCATTGAGATATGTTGTTTCTATGATATTTCTGGATTTGGGAACCGTGGATGTTTCAAAAAGAGAATATGTCATTGCTTTAAAAACCCGGTTACCCATGATATGATATTTCAGTGCGTCCACCATGTGTTTTCTCGGTGCTGAGAGCGACATGTGAAACCCGAATCGAGGAGTGGACGAGCCGATTGCGGGTACATGGTGGACCCGGTATAGTTCCCCTCGGCAAGATGATCGATGAGCTTTGCCGATTGAGCCTGGAGGCGGGCGAGTACCTACCGGTGATTGGTTGGACCTGGCGGTTATCCGGAGGATACCGACCAGAGTCGATAGATGGTTTGGGCATACTGCCGGGGCCGAGGGCCGATACCGCAGACAGAGCCCGAGGGCCGATCCGGACTGACGGAGCCCGATATATGAGGATTTACGTGCCGATGCTGGGCACCGTTTTCATGATGTTTTCGAGTGCCGATGCTGGGCACTCTGGTTCCATGATTTTGACGTGTCGCGAGGGACACAGTTGGTTATATCCTCATATTATTCCCATGCACATGATTCATGATATGTACATGCATGGTGGTTATCGTCAGTGGGTGACGAGTGGACGGGATCCATATGTGTGCAGATTTGAGTACATTGATTATACCTCATATTCATGACATGCTATTACCTGAGGTACTAGCACGAGCACTTGGCACTACACTCATGTATAGAGATTACATTGCCAGTTTAGCATGCTTCAGCTTTATTCATATTGAGGTTTATTTATATCTGATCGTATTGACCTAGGATAGGTCATGCATTCGATCTCTGCTTGTAGATATTTTCTATTCACGAGTTGGCAACTCACCCCCGTTGTGCCCCAGTTCTTGCAGGTTTGCCGTGCAGATTCCATAGCGGCATTTCTGGCACACTGCTTCCTTATGGGTGACTTGCTTGGATAGGTGGGTTCTTTTGTATCAGAACCGCCATTGTTCATGTATTATTTATTGTATCTAGAATTTCCATCAACCAAAATTTGTATATTGCTTCAGACTTAGTCAGCAGTGTTGTATTATTTCGACCTTAGAGTCGCGCTTGTAGTATTGCGGTTTTCTGGCTGTTTTTGAGTTTCTTTTCAAGTTTAGATCCTCGCCCTTTGGCGTTGTATATTATTATTGCTTGCGTGGTTGTGACCGTCGATTGACGAAGAGCTAGCTCCCGCTTGGGGATGCCTTTTATCATGTTATATATATTATTCTTGTTGTACCCCGTTCGGGGTCAGTTTTTGCAAAGGAAACTCTGCCGAAATTTTCAGGAAAAATTACACAATTTAAAAATACTTTTTCGGCTTATTATTTAAAGACTTGATTTTCAAAACATGACTTCTTTACCTCTTAAAACTAGTTTTTCCTTATTTACTCCTTAAATGGTTTTAGATTTCTGGGCTTTTGGCTTACTTGGATCAGATGGAGTCATGTAGACTTCATAGGATTCAAGGGCCAGTCACGTGCTCTTTCGGGTCGTGACAGATCGGGACGACGACGAGAAGACCGGAGGACACGGATCACTCGGTATATCTCTCTACCCCCTCTCTTGATAGCTAGGACTAGATTAATGGCCCGATCCGGGTTTATAGTGCGCGGTGGTGCCGGTTCAAAAAGTTAAAGAAAAGCATCGCTTCCGCATTCCGGCGTCGGATTGACGGCCCGGGCGCCACCGTGCACTTACAGTGGTATCAGAGCCTCGCCATTAACCTAGTCTAGCTTTGTCTAATGTGTTTACACTTTCGATCGAACAAAACTCCAAAAACCCGTGTTTTCTTTGCATCAGTTTTCTGTCGATTTTTTTCTGGCTCGAAATTTTTTTCAGTATGTTGCAGAATGATGTACAGTGAATTCTAAGCAGTCTGAGAAAAATCGGTCGCGTGATGTCACCATATCACCGTGGAACCGCGGCCAAACTCACGCATTGGCCGCGGTTCCGCCGCAGTATTGACTGTTCATTGGTCCAATTTTTCGTAGAGGGCTTTTGGGCTGAAAATAGGGGTTTTGGAACATTCCTTTTGGGCCCATATTTTCTGTGAGTGCTACAGTAGTGCTTGGGGGCCCACTTGGGTAAATTTGATCGATCGAATATTTTAAACATATTAGTTCACAGTATTTACATTATATCTGCGACCGTGAATGTCACTTGATCGGTAAATCCTGTCTAACTGCTATAGCCTGGTTAGACGGATTTGCGAACGTGACATTCACGTTGATGTTCTGTGATTGTGCTGTGATATTGCGGATTGGTCGTGGGGGATAGCCTGGATGCAATGCTAGTACAGTTTTGGTTGTATTATGTACATTTGATATTGCGGGACGAGCGTCCGACATGTGGACTGCCGTCACTGCCTGTTTGTATTATTCTTTTAGGGCACGACCAGGTTGCGGTCGATGTACCCGTTGTATGTATATTTTACTTTCTGTACTAGGATTACTCCGCGGAGGGGTGCACGGATAGCCGGGTTCTAGAGGGCAACGGGCCCGCATCTCATGGCATTGAGATGGAGGGGGCTTTACTCTAGAATTGGCGGGCTATTCGCCGCACTCGTAGGGGGTACAGGTTGACCCAGGAGGGGTGCCCAAGTTACCGGATTCCGTGAAGTGCTGGGTGGTCCATTCACGTTGCTGAAGGGGGCTGCCTCGCTTCAGGTTTTGGCGGGTAACTTGCCGCGCCCGTAAGGGTCTAGGATTTTCATTGCACAGGCTATCCACACGACCAGGGGAACGTCGGGTTTCAGTAGCGGCTCTGTGAAACCCGGGGATCCCAGATATCTGTATTGTTCTGTGATGCTGTACATTTCTGTGATGTTGCATTTTATCACGCCTTGAGCGAAATATTATATATTGATATATATACTAGTAGATGTTTTATATGTTTTGCATTCGCGCTAGTCCAGTCCCCGCTCTGTCGTTAGTTAGCTAACCTAACGGGTAATGACGAGACCCAGTGGCGAATGCGGATGGCATATACGTACGTAATTATTTTCGTTCTTTATTGGTGTGATCAATTGATGGGACTGCATTGATTCGGATCAATGCAAGTTAAACAAACCTAATCTGATGTTGTTGGAACATTTTTCAAAAAGCTGTTATTGCAAGGACGTTCACTTTTGTTTAGCACAGTGGTATTCAGATGGAATATCATGCTCCTTAGTCGACGAGGCAAGGGCCGAGATCCCTTCACCGGGAGTGACCCCTTGAACAAAAGTTTGCGTCAGGGCAATAACTTCACTATAGCCGATTGCTTTTGCTTTGCATCGTGGTATTCAGTTGGAATATCCTGCACCTCATTCTACGGGGAAAGAGCCGAGATCCCTTCATCGGGAGTGACCCCTTGGACAAAAGTTTGCGTCAGGGCAATAACTTCACTATAGTCGATTACTTTTGCTTTGCATCGTGGTATTCAGTTGGAATATCCTGCACCTCATTCTACGGGGAAAGAGCCGAGATCCCTTCACCGGGAGTGACCTCTTTAGCAAAGGTTTTCGTCACTATATTTTTATAAAGCTATCTGGTTCCTTCAACGATATCAAGTTCATTACGTTAAAGGTTTTCGCCAGAAACCATTCGTAGCCCTCCGTCATTTCAGGAAGGTAGCACTTTGTATTCATGCTATGTATGTTGGCCTTCGTCAAGGCATAGTGTATGGTAGCTATTTGTTACTTTTCTGTAGCATAGATAGATGCGTTGGTTTGGGGCAGTCGTACTACTATTTTGGCCTTCGTCAAGGGTATGTATGGTTGGTTCAAATTAACCTGGACAATGACGGGTAGAACTTGACATGTGACTTATGATATGTTGGCCTTCGTCAAGGTCATAAGAGCATGGGGCAAAAATCACATCGGGAGTTTCTAAAGAAACTGAAACTTGCCAGATATGCGCATACCTTCTGGAGTGTGATAACGTGAGCGGATTCCATCACGTTATCATGCGATGATAGTTGGATCCCGATTCCCACTGATGAGTTGGTTTACTCCTCGGGACATCCCGACTAATTCTTCTTTTAGGTTTGGAGGAGAATTTGACGGTACAGTGGGAGGTTTCCAGATTAGATAAATTGGTAACCATTCTGATCTAGGTTAGAGTGCACGCTGAGTGTTTCTTTTCTCTCTCTGGCAGCGACCATTGACCCGACCCTTGACTATGACTCAGTGACCAAGTTGACCGAACCTTCTTAAACACTGGCTTTTGGATTGTCAGAGTTGCAGACCTCATTGCCACTCCTACTTTTACCCTTTTCGCCAGGACACCCCGTATTACTACGAACGTCCACTTCCATTGGACAAAATCATCGTATGGTTATATACGAACTCGAAGGGATTTATTCGAGGATGGTTTCCGGTTCTGGAGAAAACGAATAGGACTATTCAGTTGTCTTTTCTTTTTACCTTCTCTCAGGTTGCGAGTACTCCTTGGTTTAGGAGATAGCACACCTATTACGCAAATTGGATAGTCTTCTTCCAAACCTTAGGCTGGTGCCGAACGGTGGGGAATGAAGAAAACCAATTAGCATAACGATGGTGTACAGAAGGTATTATGTAAAGACAAAGAAAGGGATTAGTAAGAGGGCAAAGTAAATTGCGACTACTATTTATGACCAAACCAAATATTTCTTCGCCAATCCTAAATCACCTTTGTATTTCTCCAGGACACTCCGTATCACTACGAAGATCCACAGTTTATTGGATACTCCATCGTATGGTTATATACGAACTCGAAAGGAACTTGTTCCAGTTCGGGGATGGATTCTGGTTCAGGAGAAATAGGAATAAGGTTTATTCAGTTGTCTTTTATCTTCACCTTCTCTCGCATTGCGAGTGCTCCTAGGATTAGGGCAGTACACCCATTATGCTTATTGGATAGTCTTCTTCCAAACCATAGGCTGGTGCCGAACGGTGGGAAAGGAAGAAAACCATTTGGCCTAAAGGGGTGTGCAGAAGGTAATGACTAAAGACATATAAAGGGATTTGGAGAGGTGGCAAAGAAATATACGGTTATAGTTGTGAATCTGGATAATGGAAGAGGCATTACTAGGAATACCAGGATACCCCATCGAAACATTTCAATGTTTCAGTTTCACTGTGTACTGTTAAAAGAAAACTGATTTCCCAATTAGACACTTTCTCCAGGGTATGTATTTACCAGGTATGATTCTCACATCTGTATGGTTTTACAGATGATGAGTGGGAGTAAGTTATTTGGAATTAGGTGATCGTCCTCATTATATCAGAATTCGTTGTAATTGATGATATTTGAGGAAGTCACCTGGGTTGTTTGCTGGACGGTAAATATTTGGTTTTGAATATCCGTTGTTATGCACCAATTTCAAATTGATATATTTGTACGTCTATTTTTATAGAGTGAGATATACCTTTTTGAAATTATGTCTATAACATTTACCTATATCAGTGGATGGTTAGGTAAGGAGCATTAAACAGCGGTGTAATTCTTCTTAACCATAAGTACAGTTTTCAACCTACGACACACAGGAAATGAGTTATTGGACTCAGGGGACTTATACAGAGTATTGTATATTGTCCAGTGTCCATTAGGACAGAGGGGTTGGTCCTCGTACTATATTCTATTTACTTGTGACTTCTCTAGTTCTTAGATATGTGTTTCGTAGAAATACAAGGTCCAAGTTTTGAAAAGTTATAGGTATAAGTGTAAAGTAGAGAACCAGATGTTGCAAGTATCGGGATTCTTCAAGGTGATCGAAGATGTAGATACTTGTGCATGGTATTCAGTTGATAGTGATGGATATTAAGAGAACTTGCTTCTTTTTCAGGTTACTCATAATTGGAAGCATTCCTAAGTTGAGTAACGCTGATCGGCCTCCTTCCATTTAGTTGACATGCAATGGAAACAGATGCATGATTTGAATCTGGTTTAATTAAATCAGTGCCTCTGTTTCTATATTGGATATAGAACAGTTCGTATCTTAACGATGTTAAGGTACGGGGAGTTGTCCGGCTTATGCTTAAAACCAGACTCTGGATAACTCAAGGCACGTTTCTGTAATGGCTGTTTGTGGGTTGACCCAGGCCATGACGAGGGTTGACTTTCTACCATCTGGAAGATCAATAGTGATATTCTGGAAGATCAATAGTGATATTGTTCTTGACTCGCCACAGTTTTAATAAAAATGGATTTTTTCAGAAAACAGTAGTGGGAGTATGGTAGAAATGGAAGTGATTCTAGAACCACAAACGATTACTGAAGATTTGATAAGAACCTAAAGATTCAATCTGGTTTGACATTCCATTGGCCACTCCGCAGATACGGTGGGTAACTTCAGGCACCCGAGAGGTACTCCGGTAGCCTCAAGGACGGTGACAGGGAAGTTCTTGTTTATCCAGACTTGCCATTGCTGTTGTTCCAGACCGTGAGACCCGGCAGGAGGATGAGTATAGCGTCGTTCTAAACTAGCTTTAGAAGTGTACGTCTATATGACTTTGCCAGAGGGTTGTCGTAGTCAGTGGGAGCAGCGGAAGCATTGGTGGACAGGTAGCTTATGTCTATTTATAGACTAAAGCAGATGTTGCGGAGATAGATCATCTATTTCTGATGTAACAGTCATAGGTTTGACTTCATCAGAATAGGGGATGGATCTGTTAAGAAGGTAGTAGGGTGTGATGTCCTGGTATTTGGATGACATACACAGAGTAGGAAGTGATATTCCTATACTACGGTCAGTTATACTTTGGTTGTCACACAGTAGTTTCTCCACATGGGACTTGGATATAATATTCAGATATTCTGGTTACTAGATCTATGGTTTTAGATCTAGATTTGGGTAGTTTCCCAATCTGGGTACTTAGACAGCATTCTAAGAGTATTTAGAATGGACGACTCCTGGCACGGTAGTGTACCTGCAGGTGATGGAGTCACCCTTTCTAAAGGTGTCTTACAGACTAAAGGGGAGAGGGATGTGCATGATTGGCAGATCACTTGCTTAGGCAATTGAGTTAATCATGAGATGTCAAGTACCACACCAGATGTTGTTTTTGCACTAGATGCAATAAGTTGACATTGATCCAATCCTGGAGAAACAGTCGGGAGCAGTTCTAGAACATAAGTGGGTGTTCTAGGGATATGATAATAACAGCCTCTTTAGGAGACAGTTATCATTCCAGGCTTCTAAGGTGACTTGGACGACAGGGAGGTTGTCAGAGTTATAGTTTTCCTTCTGACGAGGGGCAGCATTTTGGACAGGTGGTCCAAGGCAATACTGAGGGAGGCATGGCGCAGGATACTGATTAAGTTCAGTTGACGATACAGTCTAAGAAGTTTGGATTTGGAGTTCATTTATGAGGTAGGTCCCATCAGACATCCAGATACATTCTAAGACAGGTATTGCTCATTTCGGGAGATGGCTTTCTCCGCGAACATGAGATATAGAGAGACATAAAAGGAAACATCCAGGAGGATCCACTCACTGAGGCTATTCCTCGAACGCAATAGTTTAGCAAACGAGCTTTGTGAGACTGACAAGTAGAGGAGTTGGGTGTTCGGTATCACACGGGCTGTGAGTATGCGACATCGCAATAATTAGCCTTGAGTGCAAGTGGGAGATTGTTGGAGATAGTGCCCTCAGAGTCAATTATTGGATCACAGGCACGTGATTGCAATGATTGAGGGAGGACCTTCACTTCATAAGCTCCGGGTTGAGGACCCTTTACTGCGATCATCATGCTACCAGACTCTAGAGAGGCTCTATGAAGAGAATGATGCATCCTTGCTAGTAATCTTCAAAATCCAAGATGATCTACCTTGAAGAATCACAAACCCAAGCTCTCACTTCACTAATCAAGTATTAGTGAAGCAAACACCCTAATCTAAATGGCTAGAATAGATGAGGATGATGAAGTAGGAATTTTGCTCTCTTTTGTTTTCTTTTTCTCATAAAACAATCATCACAAATCAAAGCTAGAAAGCTTTTGGAGAGAGGAAGAAGAAAATGAAGTTGTGATGAATGAAAATGAATTATTGTTGAGGTTAGAAATGCAACCAAGGGTTAAGCATGTCATGCTTAACCCTTGTAGAGAATAAACCATAGGTTAGGGTTAGGGTAAGGTTAACAAATATCTTGATAAATATCTAAAGAGGGTGGACTAAGTCAACCTTCATGAAGCTTCTTCAAAGCTTATCCATTACTTAATCCATCATTAAGAATTAACCAAAATAATTAACCTAATCCCAACCCTAATCATGGTTTAACTCATAAACCCTAGTTGCATTTGTAACCCTAACATGTTACAATATTATATATCACATATATAATAGATAATGTAACAAAAGAAAATAATACAATTAATATATATCACATATATATATATATATCAATGTATCATCAAGTGAGAAAAAGAATCATTTAAGTGAGCTTATATTAGTTAATGTAATGTAATATATCACATATATAATTATACATTAAATTATTAAATCAACACTTGATTTAATAACCCGGCTATATTTCATATAACCAACTAATATAATATGCATCTTTTCATCGAATCAACACTTGATCCGATAACCCGGCTATATCACATATACCCGGCCGATATCACATATCGTGAGAATCGAATACGGTATCACATACACGTATTATTCTCGGTGCCGCACATACCACATATGTGCTCCTACTCCGTTTTGCCTGAGCCAGGAAACCTCTGTGTAGGACTCTAAAGAATCGTCAATACGCCGGCAGTAGGTGATGATCATATCAAACACCCACAAGCTGCAAGCGGTCAGCTAAACGTAACAGCCACCCAGGTATTTAGCGATCAAAAGATCAACAGGCAAGCCTGTACATTCTCCTGTGAATCCAATCAGTAACACTCTTGTACAGTCCTGTCTCTTCGTCTGATATGTCGCATATCTAGTCTAGGGGTGGTAAACGTTAGACCCCAGTAACCGATAAGTCGTGTCGATGTGTGGCTCATAACAGGTCGAGAAACTACTGATAACTCTTACCAGTAAATCTCCATAATAGCCCTGGCCAGGTACTTCCAGTTATAGCCAATCGAACACAGCGCAACAGCAACTCCCAATACCGTGAGAGACGAAACCCCTCCTATCGCTCATTGCCTCCATGTGATTCGGGACTGTACCCAAAAACCACCGTTTTGCACGTTCTCATGAACGTGATAAGGTGGAAATCAAAGCACAGTGGGAATCACACAAGACACAATGACGATCTCGGGTCTACAGACTAACCTGTACCAGTGTCACTAGAGAACTGCTATCTGACGATAGGTATAATACCATCTAGGAGTTCTCGGCGAGTCCATTCAGTGTACCCAGTCTCCACTGAGCACCCGTACACCATTTTTGGTGTCACCACACCAGATGGATATGGGATCATCCATCGCTCATCAAATGGTTCAAGATGCGTATACGCTAGTCTACTATGGAATATCGATGCCCTGTCTCGATACACCCTCGACTAGGAACAATTATAGGATGTACTCTTGGACTGCCCTGGCCTCACTAGTATGATCTGTATCATAGTCCCAGTAGTCAAGTACATATCCTAAGGGCTTTATCAACATGTGAGAGCAAGACAGTAATCCACTACAAGTCAACATGTTAAGACAAAGTGAAACCAAATAGCATACTATCATGTCGAGCAAGAAAGTCCTCTCTATATATATCCAAGCATCCACTATAATATACATCATATATACAACAATGGCCTCTAGGGCATATATATAACTAATAGTACATTCTTTTCATCATATTTATATCGCACATCAAGTCATTTACATATATATATCCTATCTTATAAATCTCATGTCATGCAACTCTAAATCTCATACTTGCTCTCGTGCACTACCTATCTATATATCGTGATTCACGTTTACTTATCATATCCTTATATAAGTATCAATCCGAGATATCATTTCTTTCATATTGTGTCACACAAAACCTTTAATCACATCCGTAGGTTCCTAGAATAGGTTTCACTAACCATATCCTAAATATCGGTTTCCATCAAAATTTGCGGGGGTGCTATACGCCATCCACCCAATTTCCCCCATAGATATAGATCTACTCACCTTGATTCTTGCTCGCCGAAGTCGATGACGCCATGCCCCGTCATTTCGGAATCCACGCGAAGGTACCTACAATAAATACGCAATCGCAATCGCTATTAATATCAAGTCCGGAAAACCAATACGGCACACGGTGCGCTCATAGGTTAGAACCTATAGCCTACACATGCAAAACAATTAAACAGCCCTTGTTTTTTACGTACAAACACCCAACAACCAAACACAATATCAAATACTAAAACCAAGAAATCCAATATCGGAAAACATAACCCGACACCAAAGCAGCAACTCAAGAAATCACTCCCAGCTTTTCAGTCGGGTGAAAAGAGCCTTAACAAACAATGCAGTGGAGTTGTATATGAAGTAACTGAGCTACAAACCAAACCTAGACCCAAATGCCCACACTGAGGCCGGCCACATTGCCCTCAAAACCGGCCACCTCGGCCCAATCTGCTCCGTTGGGGTTTGTCTTCACAGGGTGGTCTCCTAGTATCTTAAATAGGTCCCTGGTATTGTTTGTTTTTCTCAGAATTACCCCAGGTTGCTCCAGGTTCTCTGTAGGCCATTAAATGTCATAAAACCGACATGGTTAATTTCCTAAGTTTGTATTTTGGGTTCTATACTCTGGTCCAGCTCAAGAATTGTAACACCTAGGAATGCGATTAGTGTTAATTGTGCATTAATGTGGGTTTTTAAGGAAAAGTTTACCAAATCGGGTTCCTCACATTTTATAACAATTAATTAATATTTTTATATTTTTGTTGTGACTTGCACACATATGTGCAAGTGAATGTGAGGGTATATTAGTGTTAACCTTGTTTAGCAACTATAACATCTTAAGCTAAACCTTGCCCAAATTAACCTTTGCCTTAACCTTTTCCTAGATCTTTTGTGTGTATGAAATATCTTGTTTGGATTGAGAGAGGTGGCTTATGAGTCATGAGTCATTAATGTGTGCATTAATGAGGTGAGGGAGAGAGTGAGTGTAAGCCTTTGACTCACCCTATACTCACCCCTCACCCTTTTTATCCCTCACTCTCTCATTTCTTCCCTCATTCTTATTATTGTTAATCTCTCAACTCCCAAACTGAACTCTCACTTCCCTCTTCACAAATCCTTGTAAAACTTCACAAAAATCTATAGAAAACACTTCAAATGTCTTGATTAGCCACTAGGTTGCGTTGGAGCTTGGAAAGCTAGGATTTTTTAGCAAGAGTGGTTAGGTAATGATCTCTAAACCGTTAAATAGGTGTTTTAATATTGCATAGCTTGTTGGTTGCTGTTTAAAACACTTGAGGTATCGTTTTGTGCAAATATTGTATTTTTAGTGTCATAATAGAGTCTCTGTGATCTGCTATAACTTGGGAATTTTACTGAAAATCTAGCAGTGTGGTAGTGTTGTACTAGTGACCCTGAGACTACACCTGGAGCACGAACCCAAGGGGCTCGGTCTCGGCCGGCGACAAGAAGGCCAAATCCGGTGACCTCGGATTTCTTGGGGAATTAGGGTTTGGTTTTTAGAGGGTAGCTGTCTGCAGTTGTTTAGAGGGGTTTGGTACTGTTTGATTTTTGAGTATTGACAGTATGCAAAATCTGGGATCACTTGTGCATAATCTAGTGTTTTGAGTACGTGTGTTACGTTATCCGACACGGTTCGTGATCTTGTGTAGCTGCTACACTTGGGTTAGTTTTGGTGTGTCTCCACACACGTTAGCCGTTAGACGAACACTTGTGGGTCGGATTGGAGTTGGTGCGTTGGTCAAACGTCTTGTGTACGTGATATTGATCGATTTCTAAGATTTGCACTGGTTATGTTTTGTGTTAATAGGATTGCAGGCAGGGACTTCGGACGCTACGAAGAAAGGGAAGCAGGTGATTGGATTTACCTAGCCCGCGACTGTCGGTGAGTAGATTTAACATCTACGGGGAATTCGCCCACATGGTGTTATGCGTCAGGGCTAGATATGATATGATATTAGCCGCATGTTTATATCGCACATATAGAGATTGTGCATAAAACTTCATTGCATATTATTACTTGTTGTGCTTAGACTTGTACCCTTTGGACACTGCACTATTATTGACGGTTCATGTTGCACGAGCACTGATTGTATGCCACTCACACCGTCAATAATTGCCATGACATGCACAACTCATATACATACGAGATATAGTTGACACCTATACATTCTTGATATTGTATGGTTAGGGACATTGAGAAATTGATTCATATTCCATTGTGCATATGACATATAGCATACTTGTATACCTACATGCTTACACATATGCCTTGCCATGACTACATGCTATCTACACATATACCTGGAGGGTATTGTATCATTATTGACATGTATATACATATACCTAGCTTGATATAGCTACACATATACCTGGAGGGTATTACATCATTACTGATAGATACACATATCTTTCTATACCGACATGGTTACGCATACCTGGCTATAGCTACATGTTCACCTTTATATGATGTTGCGTTTGGTTTCGGAGAAATTAGGAACCGCATGATATATTCAAATAACTTGTTGCAGTTACGTAGAGGTTTTTCCTATATATGCTCATATTACTGTTTCATGTTGTATATATTATATTTCATGGATTTCGCATTGATATATGGATTTCATACATGTTTCTGGATGTTTTACTCTTGTGTATATATATCATTGGTATGGGACACTGATATATATACATGTGTATATATATTAGTGGTATGGGACGCTGTTATATATATATATATATAAATATATCAGTGGTATGAGACGCTGTTATATATGTATACCTATAATATATATCATCATAATGATCTGTGCGTGTATTCTTATTCATTGCAATATGAGGGGCTGATGTGACCGATATGAGGGGCCGATGTGGGGGCCGTTTTGAAGAGGGAATTTGGGGATTTAGATTATCTTGATTGACACTGGTTCGCCACGATGAGTATTCCGTGAGGATGACATGTTTTATCCCATACTCTGCATTTATTTGATATGCACTTGCTTCATGTATTAGTAGTACCTGATGGAGTACCTTTCATGACCGTTGCATATACATATTGTCATACTTATTCTATCATATTACATGTGATAGATTATCGTTGTTAGTACATTCTTGCGATTACTGTATGATGTTATTTATTATTCATGAGTTGGCAACTCACCCCCGTTGTGCCCAGGGTTTTTCAGGTCTGATGGTCGCGGCAGGGCGCCTTATAATCTCTACTTTTGCGGATACCGCTACGATTGGCTGTGAAGCCGTTTACTATAGGTGGGTTGCGGTTATCCGATGACGTACATTATATATTTCTTGTATCTAGTACTCTCCATCTACCACCTTCATGTATTTGACTTAGAGACGAGTTGTGAGGATCGATGTTGTTTATTCTTATGACTCTGGTTGTCGTGCTTGTGTGAGCCGGCCTTTATATATGTGGATTATCTCATTTCTTCGCTACGGCATCGTATATCTGTTTTGGTGGTTGTTTCCGCCGTTGGGCGAGATTTGCTCCCGTTTGGGGATGTTTTACTTTTATCTTATGTTTGTACCCATTTCGGGGGTAGTTTTTACAAAAGAGGTGCTGCCGAAATTTTTATGAAAAACAAACTTAAGTTTAAAGTTTTGCATCGAGATTTTAAAAGTGATCTATCTTTATTTCTTGTAATGGTTTAGATTGCTGGGTTTTTCGGATTACTTAATTGCGTTACGCCTGTTGACGTTACGTAGTTTAAGTTCCGGTCATGTGCCCAATTTTGGGTCATGACAAAGTTGGTATCAGAGCGCTAGGTTTTACCTTTCGGAGTGTAGCATGACCTTGGTATGATGGAGTAGGTAGCTTAAGCAGAGTAACGTAGCGTGCGTATGTTCCACGGCATACTTATGACACGGTGCTCTGCCTAAGTGACCTTAGGACTTATTGCTTGGAATTCCTTCCGTGATATATATATCCTTGTGATCCGATTTCTATGTCCTTATCAAATCCTGTTTCCATTTCCAGCCTTTATGCTGCCGAAGACTACGAGGGCGCGGAGAGCGTCCGCGAGGGCCGAGGTCAGAGTTGACTCGTCTGAGACGAGGACTGACCAGGGCGGTACGCCCGTTGTGCAGGAGCAGATTGTTCCACCTTCGACAGAGCATATGGCTATGCTAGGGGCTGGTATGCAGGATTTGCGCCAGATGATGGGGTCATTAGTTGAGGCCATTCGAGCTCAGGGGCAGGCGGTTGTTCCACCCGTTATGGGGACCGTGTCGGTGCCTACTGTTCAGGCGGTTGTACCAGCAGCTACGGAGGTGATCACCGTATCGTTATCAGAGTTTATGAGGCTGAGGCCTCCGGTTTTCACTGGCACCGATGCAGCTGAGGATCCGCAGTCGTTTATCGAACGGATGGCCAGGATATGTTGTTCTCTTAGATGCTCCAACGGGAGATGGGTGGAGTTTGCGAGCTTTCGTTTGGAAGGTCTGACCCAGAAGTGGTGCGAGTCCTTAGAGAAGGGCATGTAAGTCTACGGTAGCACCCTGGCCAATAAACTGAGGCCAAATGCGGAACAAAAACTTTTACAACTGGCGCTAGCACAGACTATAACCCGGATCGTGCCATTAACACTAAACTAGCAATCTACAAAATGATAGAATGGCTATACCTATCGATCCGTGTCCTTCGGTCTTTAGCCATCATCCCACGCTCCTCGCGGTATCTCCGAACTCGCTCGATCTCCGATCTCCTCGTTTGAGTGGCACTACGTCAACGGATCTTTATACGGGCTCCCGCCTCTAAACCGAGGCAACTCGGACACGAAGTTTGCTAGCCGACGTGTCCAAGATAAAGTAGAGAGAAGTGTGAATACTTTGTCTCAATACACTCTTTGGTTCTCATCACATGAGAGGGTAAGAGTGGAGGTTGAAGAAGATGCTAAGGTTTGGAGAGTGTGAGCTCAAGAAATGAAGCAAGTGAGCAAAAGAAAACCAAGCACAAAACTTGTGATGGCTGTCCAAAAATTGAGTGATGATAATATAAGGCTTTTGTGTTTTTAAAACAAAGAAAAGATCTCCACAAAATATCTCCACAAAACCTTCATAATATCCTACCCAAAACAAAACACATAAATTCTATCATGACTCACAAGGTGACTCATTTGCATGAGTCACTTGTGAACATTTTAGAATTAATGTGTCATCCAAAATGAGTCACACTTTCCAAAACCATTTAAACATTTAAACAAAAATGTTTAACAAAAGGAATTGCATCTTCTAAAGTAATCTCGTAACGGATTACGAGAATACCCCTCACCTGTATGTACATACTTGTATCCGTATTCCGACCGAATACGAATACGACGAGACAAAAGTAATCGAACACAATATAATACTCGGATCCGGCTTAAACCAAAGCCAACCAGTATTATCTGTCCGAAATATGACACGTGCACAAGTGCACATGTATGTTCGAACCCTGCCATAAAACCATACGGCCTCTACAACGTTTCGCCCGAACTTGGAAAACTATCTGTGGGGGACTCTAAAGACTCATCAATACGCGGGCCGTGGATTTAACCACAAGAACGTCAGTGGTACAAGCTGTATGTAACGGCTGCCCTAAGTATTGAGCAAAAGGGAAGCCGATGAGCGAACTCATCCTGGAACCCTAACTGAGCCTATCAGTGACAATATACGTACAGTCCGGTCCGTTCGTCTATGAGCATCGCATATCGGGCCTAGGGGGCTGGTAACGTCAGACCCCCAAAAGCGGTATAAGTCGTGTCGGAGGGTAGCCTTGAACACCCTGAGAAACTACTGGAATACCTACCAGTAATTCTCACCTGTCTTGGCTAAGGACTTGGTGTAATGGCTCTCCTAGACACAGCGTGATCTCACCCCCAATACCAGGAGAGACGAATCCCCTGCCGATCCGCTAACTGCCTCTATGTGGCTCGGGACTGTACCCAACTAAAACCTGTTTGCACGACTCCTTTGAGCCATGGTAGGGTAGTAATCTAAGCACAGTGGGAACTCACACGAGACAAATGACGACCTCAGGTCGATGAACTAACCTGTAGACATGTCACTAGGGAACTGCTATCTGACGCTCGGTATAATACCAACTAGCAGGTTCCCGGCGAGTCCTGTCCGGTGCACTCATAACCCAATGAGCACCTGTATACATCTTAGGTGAACCAACTGACACCAATGGCTTGTGAGACTGGCCACCGCCCCTCGTCGGGGTCTCGACTGTATACACTAGTCTATTCCGGAGTATCGATGCTCTGTCTCAAAACTCCCACGACTAGGGACCACTTTTAAGGATGTGCTTATGGACTACCCAACTCTCATTTATATGATCGCCATCATACTGCTGGTAGCCAAGCAAGAATCCTAAGGCTCTATCAACGTGTAATAGTGATCATGTCACCTAAAGCTGTATACGACTGATAAAGGAAAACCAGATAGCATACTATCATCTCGAGTAAGACTGTCCTACCGGTATAGGTCCTCCCTCAATCATTGCAATCACGTACCTGCGATCCAATAATTGACTTTGAGGGCACTATATCTAACAATCTCCTACTTGCACTTAAGGCTAATTATTGCGATGTCTCATACTCACGGCCCGTGTGATACCGAACACCCAACTCCTCTACTAATCAGTTTTACAAAGCTCGTTTGTAAAACTCTTGTGTTCGAGAAATAGCCTCAGTGAGTGGATCCGTCCTGATGTTTCTTTCTATGTCTCTCTTAATCTCAAGTTCGCGGAGAAAGCCATCTCCCGAATTGAGTAATACCTGTCTTAGAATATGTCTGGATATCTGATGGGACCCAGTTCATAAATGAACTCCAAATCTAAACTTCTTAGACTGTATCATCAACTGAACCTAATCAGTATCCTGCACCATGCCTCCCACAGTATCCTGTTGGACCACCTGTCCATAATACTTCCCCCTTCGTCAGAGGGAAAACTATAACTCTGACAGTTACTCTGTCATCCATGACACCTTGGAAGACTGGAATGATAATTGTCTCCTAAAAGAGGCTGCCGTTATCAAATCCCTAGAACATTCACTTATGTTCTATAACCGCTTTCGAATGTTTCTCCAGGATTGGATTAATATAAACTTATTGCATCTAGTGCAAAAACAACATCTGGTGTGGTACTTGACATCTCATGATTGACTCAATTGCCTAAGCAATTGATCTGCCAATCATGCACATCCCTCTCCCCTTTAGTCTGTAAGACACCTTTAGAGAGGGTGACTCCATTATCTGCAGGTACACCACCATGCCAGGAGTCGTCCATTCTAAAACACCTTTAGAATACTGTTTAAGTACTCAGATTGGGAAACTACCCAAATCTAGATCTAAAACCATAGATCTAGTAACCAGAATGTCAGATATTATATCCATATCCTTTGTGGAGAAACAACTGTGACAACCACAGTATAACCGATCGTAGTATAGGAATTTTACTTCCTACTCTGTGTATGTCATCTAAATACCAGGATATCACACCCCACTACCTTCTTAACAGATCCATCCCCTATTCTGATGAAGTCAAACTCATGACTGTCACATCAAAAATAGATGATCTATCTCCACTATATCTGTTTTAGTCCATAAATAGACATAAGCTACTTGTCCACTATGCTTCCGCTGCTCACACTGACCACAACAACCCTCTGGCAGAGTCATATACACGTACACTTCCAAAGCTAGTTTAGAACGACGCTATACTCATCCTCCTGCCGAGTCTCATAGTCTGGAACAACAGCAATGGCAAGTCTGGGTAAACAAGAACCTCCCTGTCACCGTCCTTGAGGCTACCGGAGTACCTCTCGGGTGTCTGAGGTTAGCCATCATATCTGCGGAGTGGCTAATGGAATGTCAAACCTGATTGAATCTTTAGGTTCTATTAAATTTTCCGTAATCGTTTTCGGTTCTGGAATCACTTCCAGTTCTACCATACTCCCACTACTGTTTTTTTGAAAAAATCCATTTTACTAAAACTGTGGCGAGTTAAGAACAATATCACTATTGATCTTCCAGATGGTAGAAAATCAACCCTCGTCATAGCCCGGGTCAACCTACAAACTACCATTACAGAAACGTGCCTTGAGTTATCCAGAGTCTGGTTTTAAGCATAAGCCGGACAACTCCCCGTACCTTAACATCATTAAGATATGAACCATTCTATATCCAATATAGAAACTTTGGCACCGATTTAATTGGAACCAGATTCAAATCATGCAGCTGTCTCCAGTGCATGTCAACAAAATGGAGAGAGACCGATCAACATTACTCAACTTAGAAATGCATCCAATTATGAGTAACCTGAAAGAGAAACAAGTTTATCAAAATCATTACTATCGACTGAATACCCAACACAAGTATTTACATTTTCAATCACCTTGAAGAATCCCGATACTTGCAACACCTGGTTCTCTACTTTATTCTTTTACCTATAACTCCTCAAAACTTAGACCTTGTATTTCTACGAAATACTTGTCTAAAAACTAGAGAAGTCACAAGTAAACAGAACATAGTACGAGGACCAACCCCTTTGTCCTAATGGACACTGGACAACATACAATACTCTGTATAAGTCCGCTGAGTTGAATAACTCAAAACCTGTGCATCGTAGGTTGAAAACTGTACTTATGGTCAAGAACTACTCCGCTGTTTAATACTCCTTACCCAATCGCCAACTGATATAGGTAAATGTCACAGAAATAATTTCAAAAGATATATCTCACTTTATGAAAATAAACGTACAGATATATCAATTTGAAATTGGTGCATAACAACGGATATTCAAAACCAAATACTTGCCGTCAGGCAAAAACCCAGGCGATTTTCTCAAATATCACCAATTACAACGAATTCCGATATAATGAGGATAATCACCTAATTCCCAATAACATACTCCCACTCATCATCTGTAAAACCATACGGATGTGAGAATCATATCTGGTAAATACATTCCCTGGAGTAAGTATCTAATCGGGAAAACAGTTTTCCTTTAACAACGCATAGTGAAACTGAAACATGAAAATGTTTCGAAGGGGTATCCGTGTATTCCTAGTAATGCCTCTTCCATTATCCTGATTCATGACTGTAACCGTATATTTCGTTGCCATCTCTCCAAATCCCTTTATTTGTCTTTAGTCGTTACCTTCTGTACACCATCGTTAGGCTAAATGGTTTTCTTCCTTCCCTACCGTTCGGCACCAGCCTATGGTTTGGAAGAAGACTATCCAATAAGCGTAATAGGTGTACCCTCCTAAACCAAGGAGTAATCGCAACCTGAGAGAAGGTGATGATAAAAGACAACTGAATAACACCTTATTCTATTTCTCCTGAACTGGAGAAAAAACAAAGGTGAAGCAGGAGTGGCGATGAACTACGCAGTTTGGTCGTGAATGATAGCAGTCATAATTTATTTTGCCCTCTTTCTAATCCCTTTATTTTGACTTTACTTATTACCTTCTGTACACCCTACTTAGGCTAATTGGTTTTCTTCATTCCCTACTTTTCGGCACCTGCCTATGGTTTGGAAGAAGACTATCTAATAAGCGTAATAGGTGTACCGTCTCCTAAACCAAGGAGTACTCTCAACCTGAGAGAAGGTGATGATAAAAGACAACTGAATAAACCAATTCAATTTCTTCTGAACCTGAATCCATCCCCGAAGAAGTCCCTTTGAGTTCGTATATAACCATACTATAGATTTATCCAATGGAAGTGGATGTTCGTAGTATTACGAGGTGTTCTGGAGAAATACAAAGGGTAAAAGAAGGTGTGGCAATGATGAATGCAACTCAGACAATCCAAAAGCCAGTATTTTAAGAAGGTTCGGTCAACTTGGTGTCTGAGTCATAGTTTAGGGTCGGGTCATGGTCGCTGCCAAAGAGAGAGAGAAAAGAAACACTCTGCATGCACTCTAACCTAGATCAGAATGGTTATCACTTTATCTAATCAGGAAACCTCCCACTGTATCGACAAATTCTCCTCCAAACCTGAAAGAAGAATTAGTCGGGATCACCTGAAGAGTAGACCAACTCATCAGTGGGAATCGGGATCCAACTCTCATCACATGATAACGTGAAGGAATCCACTCACGTTATCATACTCCAGAAGGTATGCGCATGCCTGGCATGTTTCCTGTATGTTTGAAACTCCCGATATGGATTTTTGCCCCATGCTCTTATGACCTTGACGTTGGCCAAAATATCATAAGCCACATGTCAAGTTCTACCCATCATTATCTTGTTAATTTGAACCCACCCGTACATACCCCTGACGTTGGCCAAATGGCAGTACGACTGTCCCAAACCAACTCATCTATCTATGCAACAGATGAATACCCAGCAGCTACCAAACATTATGCCTTGGCGTTGGTCAAAATACATAGATTGAATACTACTGAATACCCAACTGAAATGACGGAGGGCTACGGCTGGTTTTTGGCGAAAACCCTTTAACGTAACGAACTTGATATCGCTGAAGGAACCTGATAGCTTTTTACAAAAATATAGTGGCGAAAACCTTTGCTAAAGAGGTCACTCCCGGTGAAGGGATCTCAGCTCTTTCCTCGTGGAATGAGGTGCAGGATATTCCAACTGAATACCGCGATGCAAAGTAACAAGTAATTGACTATAGTGAAGTTATTACCCTGACACAAACTTCTGCTCAAGGGGTCACTCCCGGTGAAGGGATCTCGGCCCTTGCATCGTCGAATGAGGTGCAGGATATTCCAACTGAATACCACTGTGCAAAACAAAAGAAAACGTCTTTGTAATAACACTTTTTGAAAACTGTTCCAACAACGTCAAGCAAGTTTGTTTTCCTTGCATTGATCAAAATCAACACAATCCTATCAATTAATCACACCAGAAAAGAACGAAAATAAAATGTACGTATATGCCATCCGCATTCGTCACTGGGTCCCGTCATCACCCATTAGGTTACTTAATAATGACAGAGAGGGGACTGGACTAGCGCGGGCGTAAAACATATACAACATCTACTAGTATATATACCAATATACAATAATCGCTCCAGGTGTGATAAATGCAACATTACAGAAAAGTAATAAGCATTACAGAACAATACAGATAATCTGGGATCCCCGGATTTCACAGAGCCGCTACTGAAACCCGACGTTACCCTGGTCGTGTGGATAGCCTGTGCAATGAAAACCTAGACCCCAACGGGTGCGGCAAGTTACCCGCAAAAACTTGAAGCGAGGTAGCCCCCTTCAGCAAAGTGAATGAACCACCAAGCACTTCACGGAATCCGGTAACTTGAGCACCCTTCCTTGGGTCAACCTGTACTCCCTACGAGTGCGGCGAATAGCCTGCCAATCCTAGAGTGAGGTCACCTCCTTCTCAAAGCCATGAGATGCGGACCCATTGCCTTCCAGAACCCGGCTATCCGTGCACCCCGTCGTGGGGTAACCCTAGTACAGAAATGAAAATATGTACAATGGGTACATCGACCTCAACCCGGTCGTGTCCCAAAAGAATAATATACAAACAGGCAGTGACGACAGTCTACATGTCGGACGCTCGCCCCGCGATATCAAAAGTACAAATAAATCCAAACTGCACTAACATTGCACCAGGCTATCCACCACGACAAATCCGCAACATCACAGCACAACACAGAACATCAACGTGAATGTCACGTTCGCAAACCCGTCTAAAAGGACTATAGCAATTAGACGAATTATACCGCTCAAATGACATTCACGGTCGCAGATATAATGTAAGTTCTGTAAACTAACACATTTAAAATTCCGATCGACAAAACTTCCCGAAGTGGGCCCCAAGTACAAATCCAGTACTCAAAGAAATCTGGGCCCAAACAAAATATTCCAGAAACCACAATTCCACATGAAAGACACCCAGAAGAAAAATGGTGCACTGAAGCCTCAAAACGGCGGCGGAACCACGGCAAACCCATGGGTTCCGTGGCGGTTCCGCGGCGGTTTTGTGGGATCAGTCTACCAAATTTCTTCTGCAGTCTTAGAAAAGCCTGCTCGATTTTCTGACATACCCAAAATAATTTTTAGACCAGTTTAAAAATTCGACAGAAACTTTAACATTGAAAATGCGGTTTTGGAAATTTCGTTCGATCGATATTTTAAACACGTTAGAACAAGCTTGTAAAGGTTAATGGCGTGGCTCTGATACTATATAAGTCTACGGTAGCGCCCCGGCCAATAATCTGAAGCCAAACGCGGAACAAAAACTTTTACAACTGGCGCTAGCGCAGACTATAACCCGGATCATGCCATTAACACTAAACTAGCAATCTACAAAATGATAGAATGGCTATACCGATCGATCCGTGTCCTTCGGTCTTTAACCATCATCCCACGCTCCTCGCAGCATCTCCGAACTCGCTCGATCTCCGATCTCCTCGTCGGAGTGGCACCACGTCAACGGATCTTTATACGGGCTCCCGCCTCTAAACCGAGGCAACTCGGACACGAAGTTTGCTAGCCGACGTGTCCAAAATGAAGTAGAGAGAAGTATGAATACTTTGTCTCAATACACTCTTTGGTTCTCATCACATGAGAGGGTAAGAGTGGAGGTTGAAGAAGATGCTAAGGTTTGGAGAGTGTGAGCTCAAGAAATGAAGCAAGTGAGCAAAAGAAAACCAAGCACAAAACTTGTGATGGCTGTCCAAAAATTGAGTGATGATAATATAAGGCTTTTGTGTTTTTAAAACAAAGAAAATATCTCCACAAAATATCTCCACAAAGCCTTCATAATATCTTACCCAAAACAAAACACATAAATTCTATCATGACTCACAAGGTGACTCATTAGCATGAGTCACTTGTGAACATTCTAGAATTAATGTGTCATCCAAAATGAGTCACACTTTCCAAAACCATTTAAACATTTAAACAAAAATGTTTAACAAAAGGAATTGCATCTTCTAAAGTAATCTCTTAACGGATTACGAGAATACCCCTCACTTGTATATACATACCTGTATCCGTATTCCGACCGAATACGAATACGACGAGAAAAAAGTAATCGAACACAATATAATACTCGGATCCGGCTTAAACCAAAGCCCACCAGTATTATTTGTCCGAACCATGACACGTGCACAAGTGCACGTGTATGTTCGAACCCCGCCATAAACCATACGGCCTCTACAACGTTTCTCCCGAACTTGGAAAACTATCTGTGGGGGACTCTAAAGACTCGTCAATACGCAGGCCGTGGATTTAACCATAGGAACGTCAGTGGTACAAGCTGTACATAACGGCTGCCCCAAGTATTGAGCAAAAGGGAAGCCGATGAGCGAACTCATCCTGGAACCCTAACTGAGCCTATAAGTGACAATATTCATACATTCCGGTCCGTTCGTCTATGAGCATCGCATATCGGGCCTAGGGGGCTGGTAACGTCAGACCCCCAAAAGCGGTATAAGTCGTGTCGGAGGGTATCCCTGAACACCCTGAGAAACTACTAGAATACCTACCAGTAATTCTCACCTTTCTTGGCCAAGGACTTGGTGTAATGGCTCTCCTAGACACAGCGCGATCTCACCCCCAATACCGGGAGAGACGAATCCCCTGCCGATCCGCTCACTGCCTCTATGCGGCTCGGGACTGTACCCAACTAAAACCTGTTTGCACGACTCCTTTGAGCCATGGTAGGGTAGTAATCTAAGCACAGTGGGAACTCACACGAGACAAATGACGATCTCAGGTTGATGATCTAACCTGTACACATGTCACCAGGGAACTGCTATCTGACACTTGGTATAATACCAACTAGCAGGTTCCCGGCGAGTCCTGTCCGGTGCACTCATAACCCAATGAGCACCTGTATACATCTTAGGTGAACCAACCGAGACCAATAGTTTGTGAGACCGGCCACCGCCCCTCTTCGGGGTCTCGACTGTATACACTAGTCTACTCCGGAGTATCGATGCCCTGTCTCAAAACTCCCATGACTAGGGACCACTTTTAAGGATGCGCTTATAGACTACCCTACTCTCACGTATATGATCGCTATCATACTGCTGGTAGCCAAGCAAGAATCCTAAGGTCTTTATCAACGTGTAATAGTGATCATGTCACCTAAAGCTGTATACGACTGATAAAGGCAAAACAGATAGCATACTATCATCTCGAGTAAGACTGTCCTACCGGTATAGGTCCTCCCTCAATCATTGTAATCACATACTTACGATCCAATAATTGACTTTGAGGGCACTATATCCAACATGGCAGAGCTGCAGGTCTTTCTCATATGACCTGGGCTGAGTTTGTGACGGTGTTTCTTGCGCGTTTTCTTCCGCTGAGCGTCAGGGATGCTCGAGTGCGCAGATTCGAGTCATTATGCCAGACTCAGGGTATTACGGTGGTCGAGTATGATGTGCTGTTTACCGAGCTGTCTGTGTATGCTCCGTATTTGGTAGCTACGGAGGAGATGCAGGTCAAGAGATTTGTTCGAGGCCTGCTTACCCATTTGTTCCTCCCTATCAGCGTTCAGCATTGCGACACCTATGCAGTAGCGGTGGACGCAGCCCTGTTGGTTGAGGAGCGTCTTTCTGAGACGTCGGTTGCTCCGGAACCGAAGAGGGTTCGTACTGGTGTTTCAGCACAGAGGCAGGCGTTTAGACGTCGTGACAGTTCCCGTTCAGATACTGGGGGTAGTGGACGAGGACAACTTTTTAGCTCTTATTCTCAGGGGAGTCAACAGTTTTCATCTGGATGTTACCGGTGTGGGAGTTCGGGTCATCGGGTTCGAGATTGTACTAAGCCACATGAGCGCGAGGTAGCTGTACCGCAGGTTACCTTACCACCTTCTCCACCGCAGAGGGCGTTGCCCCTTATGCCTGTTATTGCTCCGCGTCAGACTCTTGTGCAGAGAGGTCGAGGACACGGTGGTTTTGTGCCGAGAGGGCGGGGTGGTAGAGGCAGCCAGTCACCGGTAGAGGACAGGCTCGGATGTTTGCCTTGACTCATCAGGACGCGCAGGCATCCAATGCAGTGGTTTCAGGTACTCTTTCTGTATGTTCTTTTAAGGCTAATGTTTTGTTTGATCCGGGATCTACGCATTCGTATGTTTCTACGCACTTCGTGCCGAGTTTGGGTTGTGAGTCGTGTTTGCTAGATCAGCCGCTTGTTGTGATTACACCTGTTGGCGATTCTTTTGTCGCGCGTTATGTGTTTCGGTCGTGTGCCGTTAATATTAGAGATAGAGATTCGTCCGTCGATTTGATCCTTCTGGATATATTGGACTTCGACGTTCTCCTTGGCATGGACTGGTTGGCAGCTTGTTATGCGTCGGTGGACTGCCGTGAGAAGACGGTCAGTTTCAGTTTTTCGGGCGAGTCTGTTCGGGTTGTGCAGGGGACCGTGGTGCCGCCCCTCACAGTTTGATTTCTGCCCTTTGCGCTAGTCGGCTTTTGAGGAGGGGATGTCGGGAATTCTTGGCTTTCAATTGTGATACTGGGGCAACAGTGGGGTCGTTGGACCGGGTTCCTATCGTGTGAGAGTTTCCCGACGTTTTTCTCGATGAGTTACCTGGTTTTCCACCAGAGCGCGATATTGAGTTTTGCATTGATCTGAATCCTGACATGGGGCCTATTTCTATACCGCCATACCGGATGGCTCTGGCGGAGCTTCGAGAGCTTAAAGATCAATTGCAAGAGTTGCTTGATAAGGGACTTGTGCGTCCGAGTGTTTCGCCGTGGGGAGCTCCTATTCTGTTCGTCAAGAAGAAGGACGACAGTTTGAGGTTGTGTGTTGATTATCGTTGTTAGTTATATGTATGCCCTAGTGGCCATTACTATACATAGGATGTATATTGTAGTGGATGCTTGGACATATATAGGGATGACTTTCTTGCTCGATATGATAGTATGCTATCTGGTTACTCTTTACCTTAACGTGTACACTGATTGTCTCTCTATTACATGTTGGTAAAGCCCTTAGGATGTGTACTTGACTGCCTGGACTATGATAGAGATCATACTAGTGGGGACATGGTAGTCCATAAGTACATCCTTCAAAGTCCCTAGTTGTGGGTGTATCGATATACCAGAGTAGACTAGCGTGTAGCTTCTCGACCCATATAGATGGGCGATGGATAATCCCATATCCATTGGTGTTTGACATCAGAGATGATATACGGGTGCTCAGTGGAGACTGGGTACACAGGACGGACTCGCCGAGAACTCCCAGATGGTATTATACCTTACGTCAGATGGCAGTTCTCTGGTGACATTGGTACAGGTTAGTCTGTATACCCGAGATCGTCATAGAGTCTTGTGTGATTTCCACTGTGCTTTGATTTCCACCTTACCACGTCCAAGAGGGCGTGCAAAACGGTGGTTTTTGGGTACATCCCGAGTCACATGGAGGCAATGAGCGATAGGAGGGGTTTCGTCTCTTCCGGTATAGGGAGTTGATGTTGCGCTGTGCTCGATTGGCTATAACAGGAAGTCCTTGGCCAAGGCTGCTTTAGGGATTTACTGGTAAGTGTTACCAGTAGTTTCTCGACCCGTTATGAGCCTCATATCGACACGACTTATCGAGTTATTGGGGTCTGACGTTTACCACCCCTAGACGAGATATGCGACATATCAGACGAACAGACCGGACTGTACGGTAAGTGTTACTGGTTGGATTCACAGGAGTGTGAGCGGGCTTGCTCGTTGATCTTCTGATCGCTCTATACCCAGGTGGCCGTTACGTTTAGCAGACCGCTTGCGGCTTGTGGGTATTTGATATGATCATCACCTACTGCCGGCGTATTGACGAGTCTTTAGAGTCCTACACAGAGGTTTCCTGGCTTAAGCGAAACGAAATAGGAGCGCATATGAGATATGTGCGGGACCGAGAATTATACCAGTATGTGATACTGAATTCTATTCTCGCGATTTGTATCATCGATCGGTTATATGTGATATAGCCGGGTTACCGAATCAAGTGTTGATTCGATATATTGATACACTTTATATTAGTCGGTTATATGCGATATGACCGGATCGTTAAATCAAGTATTGATTTAATGATTTAATGTATAATTATATATTTGATATATTACTTTACATTAACTAGTATTGGTTCACTTAAGATTGATTTTCTCACTTGATGTGCACAAGTTGTATATGTGATATATTTTTGTGCACTAGATTATATCATGTTTGATGATACATGCAAACTTGGGTGTGTGTATGACTTACACCATGTTTAGTTAATGGTTTAGGGTTTTTGTTTATTTTTGTGAAATAAAATGGTGGCTCTCATTGTCTTTACTTGAAGCTTCATGAAGCTTTCAAGCATCTTTGACAAAGTCCACCATTTTGTTTTGCATGACACTTTTACTAACCTAACCATTAACTTAAACTAGGGTTTAGTCTCTACAAAGTTTATACTCACCCATGGTTGCAATATGATAGACTTCACTTGAATTTTCTTTTTAGATAATTCATTTTTTCTTTTCTTCTTCTTCTTCTTCTTCTTCTTCTTCATGAAGTGAAGAAAGCATGCCAGAAAATTTCAAGTGTTGAAATCAAGTGAGAAATCCAAATCCAAAGTGAACCCACTTCCTATTTCTTCATCCTCTACCACTTGCCATGTTGTATAGGGTGTTTTCTTCACAAGGTTCATGACCAAGTGAAGATGGAGCTTGAGTTTGAGTCGTCTCGATGTAGATTATCTTCGGCATCGAAGTCAACGACCTAGCCCGATATTTCTCCGACGAAACCATCACTAGAGTCCTGGATTCCGATGATCGCAGTGGAGGGACGTCAACACGGGGCTAAAGAAGTGGAGGACCGGATCTACAAAAGTTGTAATTTCCATTAACTTGTTAGCAAAGTTGTTTGCTTGCTTTTACTTTCGCCTATCCTCTAGTTAACGATCTAGGTTAGGGTTTCTCGGCACCTAAATTTTTGAATTGGACATGTTTGATGCCTTGTGGAACCTCTTGAGAGTGCCTAGGAACCCTACAGTGGTACCAGAGCCTAGCTAGAGCTTTAGGCGATGTGTAGACGATGTTAGAAATCCGATCGAACCCCGAAACCCTAACCATTAACCCTCTCTGTACATTTTCTGTAACTGTGTATTTTTCCTAATTAAAAATTGTCAAAAAATTCAGCAGGGTTTTATAGGAGTTACTGTGCAGCACGTGACCACAAATCGACTAAAGCGCCGCAGAACCGCGGCCCCACCCTGGCTTGAGCGGCGGTTTCGCGGCCATAGTAGTGAATTTTGACACGTGGTTTGCACAGTAATCTCTCTGTGTAAGTGCTGTGTTTTTTGGGAATTTTTAACTTATATTCAACAGTTGAATTTTCTGGGTTGTTTTGGGGGATTCAATGGTTCGATCAGTTTATTTAACTGCGTCTATGTGTTTTTCCGAATATTTTAGAACATGTTAAAAAGTTCGACCGGATATAAATACCCACTTTTTCCCCTGTCGGGAAGTTTCCAAGTGTTGGATCTTTCCGTTGTTTAAGAACGTTCGAAGAAGTGCAAGTAACGCGATGGACCCTCTAGAAGAAAACAAACCTTAACTCGATTATGCGACCGTCTTGAACTGCCCTTTGAACCTTAGGGTTTGGGGCAGTACGGCGTGCCACATGTGAGGCGTTGGCTTGACCCTTCTACGGCTGGACCGTTGGTACTGTGGCATGAAGTGAATGTTTTTAAACTTATTTCATGTGTTGAGCTGTTTCGGGAAAACTTGGGTGTTTGATTGTTCGATTGGAAAGTTTAACATTTTCTATTTATCTGGAATGTGATACAATATTTGGAATTCACAAGTAGTTATGAGATAACTAATATGAATGTTATAAACATAGCACTTTAGTCTCACTTGATCGGTTGCCACGGAATTTTGATGCGATCAAAGTCCATCGCAATCACGTAGCGTACGCGGATACTCGCCGGATAAACTTAATAGACAGCTACACCTCTTAGCCCCGACCAAGTGACTGTAGGAGAACCCCGTTGCCTAAAGCATCCGTTCGGGTGCTCGCGGTAGCGGTGTTCCGCCTTAGTGCACTTCGTCGACGGCATCGGGGGTGCGGCCGTCTACTAAAGTTTGCGACGAGCATTCGTTCAGAATGTCGGGAATCCTGTTGAATTACCCGAATTGATATTGAAAAGAGTTTTCGATAAAGAGGCTAAAATGCGGGGTTTATAATTGTTAGGCATGCGATGTCCAAGGAATTCATTTGGTTAGGCATGTGATGTCTAAAGAGTTTGCGGATTCCAACTGTTGTAGTTTTACACTTTCTTTTCTGCGACCGTAAGTATAATATGTGATATCGCCGGTTTCGTTGCTATATGTCAACGACAATTGGGATGCGCATATTTACTTACGTTAATGACATGTGATGTTCTGTGTTGCTGGATATGTTATATTGGATCGTCGCGTTATGAATAGCCGGGGTTTTTTATGTGAGATGAGAGTTTTTATTTTCATTCATGTAAAATTAATTGTATGTAATATTCTTTTATTGGGGCACTTCCGAGTTGAGGTTGATGTCACCATTTGTATATTATTTACTTTTCCGCACTAGGATAGACCCAAGGAGGAGAGCACAAGTAACCGGGTTCTAGAGTCCAGTGGGAGACCAACTCGAGGAGTCGAGTCCGGGTCTCCTAACTCTAGAATTGGTAGGGTTGCTTGCTGCTCTCGTAGGGGTCTAGGGGTGTGGGTTTGGCTATTCATCGCGACCGTGGAATCCGTGTTTTATACAGGCTCGTATTGAAAACACGGACGTCCTAGTATATCCAATGTTTCATATGTTTCTTCTGCTGCGATATCTGTGATGTGATCATTTGATATGTTGAGATAGATACTGTATATAGTATATATGATATATTATATAGACGTTACTTATGTTTTACACCCGCGCTAGCCCTGCCCCGCTCTGCCGTTAGTTACCTAACCTAACGGTGCACGAGGGGACATCGAGGCGAATGCGGATGGCATAAGTGTACGTCGTATTTATCTGTGATGTTTAGGTGACTTAATTGATGGGACTTCATTAATATGATTAATGAAAGAAAAGAAACCTAAAAGATGTTGTGGAATCGAATTTTCAAAAACAGGTAGCTACAGTTCTTGCTTTGCATCACGGTGTTCCTTGTAGAACATCCTGCACCTTATTCGATAAGGAAAGGGCCGAGATCCCTTCACCGGGAGTAACCCCTTTAGCAATGACTGGCAGATGCTACAACCCTCGGTTTGTCTTTTGATTGCTCCTATAGTTCTTGCTTTGCACAGCGGTATATATGATATATCCTGCACCTTATTCGATGAGGAAAGGGCCGACGATCCCTTCACCGGGAGTGACCCCTTTAGCAAAACTAGAAAAGCCTCAAAAACACTCCATTTTTAAAATCATTTGATTCTACAACGATATCAAGTTCATTACGCAATAGGTTTTCAGAAAAACCTGTCGTAGCCCTCCGTCATTTCAGATAAGTACTACTTAGTATTCGTGCTGCGGTAGTTTGGCATTCGTCAAGGCGTAGTGTGCGGTAGCTAACTAGTACTTATCTGCTTATGCATATGATGCAGATTGGATTAGGGTATTCGTACGGCGTTGTTTGGCATTCGTCAAGGGTCGTGCGAGTGGGTTTAATTCAATCAAGAAATGTACGGGTTGAACTTGACTAGTGGACTATGGGTTGTTTGGCATTCGTCAAGGTCATAGAACGCTAGGGGCAAAATATTATCGGGAATTTCAAGTGTTGAAATTTGCAATGAGATTGCATACCTTCTATGAGATAGTAGGATCCCGATACCCGCTGCGAGTAAGAGTTACTCCTGGGAGAGTTTTACACATTACAATTAGCCGATCAAGTAGGTGTCTAGAAAGGTGTTAACGGGGTTACGCCTCTAGGAAAACGAGGTTTACTTTAATTAGGCCCGTGCGAAAGCATGGGGAACCTCCCTCAAAGTACCGACACTAGCCTGGCTGAAAGATTGGCGAACTTGTAGCGTGTAATTAATCCCGGCTTGTCTTTCCTTTTAGGGTTTGAAGGAAGATTTGATAAAAATAGTGGGAGCCATCCTGATTAGATAAAATAATAACCAATCTGATTTTGCAAGAGCGCACGCAGAGTGTTTTCTTCTCTCTCTCTCCAGGTAGCGACCATGTCACGCCTTAATCAAGATAATAAATCGGATATATTGACCGAACCCGCTTGTTATACTGAGCTGGGGAACGTTGGTCCCGCTCCAACCTATAATTGTTATAAGACAGAGCAGGAAATTGGGGATTACCAGAATTCCCGTGCCGCCCAAACGAAGAAAGTGCATACTGATGCATCTTCTTCAGGTGTGTTCATTACAGAGAACTGTTTCTCATTGTCCTTTACGTCCTGGGTATATGATACCGGATTAGGATCCCACATATGTTATAAATTACATGGGCTACAGAAAGGTAGAGAACTGAGAACGGGTGATAAGTTTCATGAGGCAGAAAACGGTGCAAGTGTTGCAGCCAAGTCTGTTGGTCACTGTCACCCTGTATTACCAGAATACATTGATTCTGAACAAATGTTATTAGATACTGAACCTGATATACAAAATCATATCAGTCTCTTTATTAGTAAAGAAAGGATATAATTTTGTATTGTTGGATAATGTTTTGAACATTTCCTATATCAAGAGTTGATCGGTTCAGGCACGTTATCTAAAAGCATTAATGTTCTAAATCAAACTACAGTTCTTAGTATACAGAACACACACAAGAAGAAGAGTTCAGAAATGAACGAATCCTTCTTGAGGCATTGTAGACTAGGTCATATCAATGCGACCTGACTAGCTGAAGTTACATTAAGATGCATATTTAAATTATTTTGAATTTACATCTTGTGAAACTTGCCAGTCATGTCACAGAGATAAGATGACCATAGCTCTGTTTATTGGAAACAGAGATAAAGTTAGTGAACTCTTGGGATGATACATATTGATGTATGAATGTCCCCTGTCTATAAATGCCAAGACCGGTTTTTTGTACTTCATTAAATTCTCTGATAATCTCTCAAGATTCAGACATATGTTCCTGTTGAAACACAAGTCCGAACCTTTTGAGATATTCACAGAATATAAGTTAGAAGTAGAGAACCAAAAACGGGTATAAGTATTATGTCCTTTGATATGATCAGGGAGGAAAATACTTGAGCACGGGATTCCTGGACTATTCTAAGAATAAGATTCTCTCTCAGCATTACTCCTCCGTATACACCATAGCACGATGGTATATCGGGGCGGAGCAATAGCACCCTATGTGATATGGTGTGCTCTATGATGAGTACTACTGAGTTTCCTATTTCCTTTTAGGGAGTTATGCACTTATGAAGTTGCATACCTATTGAATAGGGTTCCGATCAAATCAGATGCCTACCATTTCATATGAGATATGGAAAGGGAAGAGCCCATCTCTTAAGTCAGTTAAGATTTGGGGTTGTCCGGCCTATGTCTAAAAGGCAAAATCCGGACAAGCTCGAGGCAAAGTCAGTACTGTAGAAGTTTGTTGGATATCCCAAGCATACGCAAGGGAATATCTTCTACCTAACCGAGGAACAAAAGATGTTTTGTTACTCAGCATGCCACCTTTGTGAAAGGGAATTTCTTATGAAGAAATTAGTGGACATGAGGTAGAACTGGAAAAAGTTCCAGCTATACAAACTGCAGCTGATGATTTGGTAGAACCAAATGATTCAATAGCAACCAACGAACCTCAGCCTCTCCGCCGATCTAGTAGGGTTTCTCACCCACCTGAGAGATACTTTGGTTTCTTTATGACAGTAGGAGCAAGGATTGCATCATGAGATGATGACCCAACTAGTTTCGAGCTGGCCATCAGGAGTAGGACTCTGTAAGAATGGCTGGATGCTTATCGATCTGAGATGGAATCCTTATACACCAACAAAGTATGGACTTTGGTTGCTTTATCTGAAGGGTTAAATCCCCATCAGGAGCAAGTATATCTTGAGAAGATTACTTGGTGTACATGGAAAAGTTGAGACTTTCAAAGCTAGACTTGTTAAAGGTTTGCATCATTAACCAGCTATGGATTGTCATGAAACTTTTCTAAGTACCTATGCTTAAGTCCATCCAGATCCTACTTGCCACTACATACCATGACTACGATATCTGGCGGTTGGGTGTCATGACTGCTTTTCTAAATGATGTTTTAGAAGAGAGAGTCTGTAAGTACACAGTCAGAGGGCTTCGTAGACAGTAGGAGCAGCGGAAACGTGTGCAAGATGTTTTATGTGATAAAGCAGGCATCGCGGAGTTGGAACATCTGTTTTGATGAGTTAGTCAAAGAGTTTGACTTCATCAAAATGGTAGATGGACCTTGTATATACAAAAAGGTAGTAGGGAGTATTGTGATGGTCCTCGTAGAGTACGCGGATGACATACTCTTGATAGGGAAGGAGTTTCCTATGCTACGCTCAGTCAATCTCCGCTTATCACAAGGATTATCCATATAGGATCAAAGTGACACCTTCTAAATCCTGAGTTTTGATCAATGAGATAGATCTAATTGGATGTTGGGATTCTCACTAGCTATATTGGGATGGTATCAATGTGTAACATTTCAAAAAAAAAAATATTATTTTTGGGAATTTTCATAATTTAATATTAATTTTTAATGAATATTTTAATATTCGGTATAATAAAATACCGATAAACGGTGAAAATTCCGGAGATAATTTTGGAAACTCTAAAATAGGGTATTTGGTGGAAATATATCATTTTTAAGCTTTTATGGTTACGTAAATGCTATTTTGGTGTTAACCGCGATTAAAAATCGCTAATGGGATTTTTGGCTTTTTGTGCAAAAATGTGCACATAACATTTCCTACACTTGTCATACTTGTTTCATGTTTTGGACTCATGTTAAGCCTAGGGTTGAACCATGTTAGATGACCATGGTGGGTTGAACCAATTGGTTAGGTTAGTGGGGTTATTTGAGGGTTGTTAGCTTTGTCTAAAGGTGATTACGTTGGGGTTGACTTGTGTAGGGAGAGAGAGAGTAAGCCATAGTGGTTGTTTATTAACTTGAGGGAGAGAGAGAGGTGGCTAGGGTGTGCCATGCTCCATCCCATTTCATTATCCCTTGTGTTCTTCCCTCCCTCTCAAATGATAATGCCTCCAAGTGAAGACATCAGCACACTCCAGCAGCAGCTGCATCAGGTCCCTTCACCCACACATCAGCCCCCTAGCTGCTGCTACAAGCTGCAACATCATAGCCCCATATCTACACCCTCACATCTACTCAACATCAGCCCCAATTTCATCACATCAGCCACCCCAACACTTCAGCTGCAGCAGCAGTAGCATCATCAGCACACTTCAGCCCTATATCAACCCATCAGCAGTTACTTCAGCCACAAAACAGCCCCCCTACACCTGCAGCTACATCAACTGCTGAAACCATGCATCAACTCAACACATTTCAGCCCATTGTAACAACAACAGCCTCACTCAAAAATATATAGCAACCACAGCAGCAACAAAAGCTTCTGCTGCAACAAAACAGCATCAGCCCAGCACTTCAACCCCAATTACATCAGCTGCAACAGCAGCAAGAACAGCCTCTACACTATCCAAAGAAAACTCCAATTTCATCAAACACACCAACACAATACCCCAACCACAAAACCACCACAACAAATTGCAGCAAGCAACTTCAGCCCAGATAACAGCTTCAGCATCAGTAAAAACAGCAACATCAGCAGCAGCTGCTACAGGAGCAACTGCAGCAACTCTCCAGCAGCAACCATCCCTCTTCTTCCTCTCTTCTCCTATATCTTAGGATATCCAGAGGTATAACCCCTTAACCCGACTTCTAGCTTGCAAATATATGGTTATTTAGCTGAAAATTTAGTGTTTGCTATGTAGTTTAGTGCTAGTTTAGTGATTTTGAGTGAGATATGGCCAAGTGATGGTTTTGATTGCTAGGGTAACTTCATTAGGTGTATTTGAGACCATTGTAACCAAGATTACCCCAGATTCCAGTGTCACACCTGAAAGTTTAGAATCGGTGTAATTTAGCGTTTTTGTCGATTTTGTGACCTTTCTGAGATCTGCTTTCACCCCGGGAACCCTAAAATAAAATTGACTTGGCAGTGAGACGTGCAGGTAGATAGGAACCAACACCCAAAACCCTAGCCCCCACCTCAATTTCTTAGCCGCAGATATATTCCCTCTGGTCGCAATTTGCGGCCAGAGCAGTAGGGAACCCCCTCGTTTTGCATGCACGGCTCTTTTACCTGTAAACTTGACCCTAGGTATGTCTAGTTTTGTCTGGTTCTAACCAGGGTAGAATCTGGGTTGATTTTCTTGAGTTGGCGCATGATTTACGACTTGTTTTCGTGTGGATTTTGGTATTCGATGATTCGTTTCTGTCGGGTGGCATTTGAACGCCTACGGCAGAGGGATATTGACTGTGATTGCACGCGAGGCCACAGGTTTTTACCTATGCGCATAGCGTGCACCATTTTAGTTTTCGACAGGGTTTTCATGTGTTTTAGCGTGTGATATTCTTGTAGGTACTCACGTGGCGTCGAGGCGTTGGAGATGCAATGGCGACATCGGCACCGGCACACATAAAACAAGGTGAGTAGATTTATATCTACGGGGAGAAGTCGGGTGGATGACGTATAGCACCCCCGCAGTCCGTGGTGATGTATACGGATGCGTATACACATCTACAATTATTATATGTTGTTTGAGAAATTATTGATGTTTAGGATGGATAATTGGTGGACTTGGATGATTTAGTGTCGCGAAAACCTAGGTAGTGGGTGCACTACACATACATATACACACATACATACTTGCATACATCCTTGTCCATATGTGCTTATAGGATTCTATATAGATATGTGTTCACATAGGTATGGGACTACGTGTTCACATACAGACTTAAGGATGAGACATGGGTTTGAGATGAGTCGATGAGTTTGTTCTGAGGTTATGATATCGGTGATATGGTAAAGTTCATAGTTGAGATACGTCGTGATGCTTTAGCGAATTTTGGGATGATGATGCCATAGGAATAGTGACATATATATATAAAATGACGACATGTGATTATGATACGAGATTGGATATGATACGATATGACAGGATATTTATGATAAGCCACCTTAGGCGTTGTGTACTCCTTGAGAGGATATGTGCTGATGATATCGATTCATACGAGACTGTTGATCAGTATTCAGATCATGATGATAGTGATGATGTTAGCTTTGTACTCGACGCAGGTCAGTACCCAGATCATGATATTTGATATAGAGAATACCAGATGAATGATATGACGAATATAATATTGACCCGTACCCAGATTTGGGGATGTCGTACGATGGATTTACGTACGAGTTATGTTTTGATGTTTGATCCGCACTCTTGATTTGGGAATAACTGATTATAGAGATATGGTATCGGATGTGATATAATCGAGGCGGGATCACCAACTATATATGTATATATATATATGTATGTATGTATCGACTCAGAGGTTAGGCGGTTTCCCTTACCTGCTGTTAGCTTTAGCTCAGCCTTGTAGCGGTGTAGCTATATGACTCTTGTGATATTAGATGCTGTTCAGCTTTCATGGTGTTTAGCATTCAGCTCCCGCATATGATTATTGTTGCTCCGCATTGCATACTGTTATGATCCATATTCCATTATTGATATCATGCTGTTAGGACACCAGCACCATTACCGATGATGCGTATGTACCACGTACACTTATTTGCTGGCTCACACACATCTTCATCGGTAATTGACATGCCACGAACACTTAGAAAATATTATTGCTTGATTTAGCTTGTTAGCTAGTAGTGACATGATATTAGTATGCTTGCCTTATATATTAGCTTGACATTGTAGCTATTACTTGTCACTTCATGCATACTGTTACTCATTATATGCTGCATTCATGGATTCTCATGCTTATATTCATGATTTCACATGCTATTGATGATTTGGATTCGGGTTTCCATGAGATTTTCTGGATTTGGAGGAAAACCGCAAAACATATATAAACTGCTTTCTCTTTTTAATAAAAAGGTGGTTTTCCCATGATGTATGTGTCGTCCACCATGAGTTTTGCTGATGGATTTCGAGACCCGATTCAAGGAGGCAGATGAACCATTTCGGGTACATGGTGGGCCCGGTGCGGTACCCCGGGGAAAGAAGATCGCAGGAGATGGCGTTGAGCCTGGCAGGGGAGCACTACCGACCGGTGATATTACCCGACACGTCGGATATCCGGAGGATACCGTCGTAGTCATGAGATGGATTGTAGGGGCCGATCTGGACTGACGGTGCCCTGGATATTATGATTGAGACATTGAGATTTGAGATATTGAGGTACAGAGATTATGATACAGAGATATCAAGATATTGAGATTTATGTTTTGTGTCGATACTTGGCACTGTTGTATGCTGATTTCATTATGATACTTCATTTTAAAAATACAGAAATCTCACAACTTTATGAAAGCAATTTTCTTCAGTACATGCATTCTGTTTCATGCATTCATACATCATTCATATGATACATTGCCACCTGATGCACTGACACGGGTACATGGGATTATACTTGGGTTAGATATTTACCCTAGCCATTGTTATAGGTTGCTGGTTATATATATTTGAGGATTATATATTATGATGGTATGACCTAGGATTGCTTCATACATGCGATTTCTGTTCATAGATCCTTTTCTACTCACGAGTTGGCAACTCACCCCCGTTGTGCCCAGTTTCTTGCAGGTGTTGCCGTACGAGTTTCATTACGGCTTTGCGCGCACAGCTTCTTTCAGGTGACTTGCTAGTAGGTGGGTTATTTGTATCGTACCCATCATTATACACTGTATATTATATTCAGTTGTATCTAGAAGTTCCATCAACCAAACATGTATTTATTTGAGATAGAGACCAGTGTTGTTATTCTTTCGACCTTAGAGTCGCACGCTATATTCTGTGGATTTCTTGTTGTTGGAGTTTTCTTTCTGTTGTGATCCTCGCCTTTAGGCGTTGTATATTATGTTGCTAGCTGGTTGTTTTGATATGGTTCTCCTTACTCTCTACTACTCTTCTTGGTTTGGATTTCTGGGCTCGGCTTACTTAGAGCACGTACGCCTTGAGACGTTCGTAGCCTAAGTGCCGGTCATGTTCCGTACTTTCGGGACGTGACACAATGGATCCTGGGGAGAATCACTGGAAAGGTTCCAGGGTGATAAGGACGACTGAATGTCAGTCACATGCATTGTCTTTACCCTCAGTGGAGGGACGGTATGTTGGAAGAGTTCCAAGCTAGATACCGTGGCAAACTAGACGATAAAGGCTGGTGACATCGCTATTAAAGATACTACCAAAGAGGCAGTTTGGGCGTATATTGGTTCATGAGATGAACTAGGTTCCTACCATTGTGTGACAATGGAAGTGTGGCCTTGGCCTAGGAACCCCGGTCCCATCAGTGACCCAGACGTATTCTGAGGCAGCATCACCTGATCATGGAGATAGTTGATCTCCAGGGTGATCGAGGTTAGGAGAGTAGACTCAGAGGACAACACGGCGGATCCACTCACAAAGGCCATTTCCCAGAGAGAGACTTTTATGGGATGGTTGAGTATGAGATACTACAACCACTGCTATCAGATGGCCCTAGTGCAAGTAGGAGATTGTTAGTTATATGTATGCCCTAGAGGCCATTACTATACATAGGATGTATATTGTAGTGGATGCTTGGACATATATAGGGATGACTTTCTTGCTCGATATGATAGTATGCTATCTGGTTACTCTTTACCTTAACGTGTACACTGATTGTCTCTCTGTTACATGTTGGTAAAGCCCTTAGGATGTGTACTTGACTACCTGGACTACGATGCGGATCATACTAGTGGGGACATGGTAGTCCATAAGTACATCCTTCAAAGTCCCTAGTCGTGGGTGTATCGAGACGGGGCATCGATATACCAGAGTAGACTAGCGTGTAGCTTCTCGACCCATATAGATGGGCGATGGATGATCCCATATCCATTAGTGTTTGACATCAGAGATGATATACGGGTGCTCAGTGGAGACTGGGTACACTGGACGGACTCGCCGAGAACTCCCAGATGGTATTATACCTTACGTCAGATGGCAGTTTTCTGGTGACACTGGTACAGGTTAGTCTGTATACCCGAGATCGTCATAGAGTCTTGTGTGATTCCCACTATGCTTTGATTTCCACCTTACCACGTCCAAGAGGGCATGCAAAACGGTGGTTTTTGGGTACAGTCCCGAGTCACATGGAGGCAATGAGCGATAGGAGGGGTTTCGTCTCTCCCGGTATAAGGAGTTGATGTTGCGCTGTGCTCGATTGGCTATAACAGGAAGTCCTTGGCCAAGGCTTCTTTAGGGATTTACTGGTAAGTGTTACCAGTAGTTTCTCGGCCCGTTATGAGCCTCATATCGACACGACTTATCGAGTTATTGGGGTCTGACGTTTACCACCCCTAGACGAGATATGCGATATATCAGACGAACAGACCGGACTGTACGGTAAGTGTTACTGGTTGGATTCACAGGAGTGTGAGCGGGCTTGCTCGTTGATCTTCTGATCGCTCAATACCCAGGTGGCCGTTACGTTTAGCAGACCGCTTGCGGCTTGTGGGTATTTGATATGATCATCACCTATTGCCGGCGTATTGACGAGTCTTTAGAGTCCTACACAGAGGTTTCCTGGCTCAAGCGAAACAAAATATGAGCGCATATGAGATATGTGCGGGACCGAGAATAATACCAGTATGTGATACTGAATTCTATTCTCGCGATTTGTATCATCGGTCGGTTATATGTGATATAGCCGGGTTACCGAATCAAGTGTTGATTCGATATATTGATACACTTTATATTAGTCGGTTATATGCGATATGACCGGATCGTTAAATCAAGTATTGATTTAATGTATAATTATATATTTGATATATTACTTTACATTAACTAGTATTGGTTCACTTAAGATTGATTTTCTTACTTGATGTGCACAAGTTGTATATGTGATATATTTTTGTGCACTAGATTGTATCATATTTGATGATACATGCAAACTTGGGGGTGTGTATGACTTACACCATGTTTAGTTAATGGTTTAGGGTTTTTGTTTATTTTTGTGAAATAAAATGGTGGCTCTCATTGTCTTTACTTGAAGCTTCATGAAGCTTTCAAGCATCTTTGACAAAGTCCACCATTTTGTTTTGCATGACACTTTTACTAACCTAACCATTAACTTAAACTAGGGTTTAGTCTCTACAAAGGTTATACTCACCCATGGTTGCAATATGATAGACTTCACTTGAATTTTCTTTTTAGATAATTCATTTTTTCTTTTCTTCTTCTTCTTCTTCTTCTTGAAGTGAAGAAAGCATGCTAGAAAATTTCAAGTGTTGAAATCAAGTGAGAAATCCAAATCCAAAGTGAACCCACTTCCTATTTCTTCATCCTCTACCACTTGCCATGTTGTATAGGGTGTTTTCTTCACAAGGTTCATGACCAAGTAAAGATGGAGCTTGAGTTTGAGTCGCCTCGACGTAGATCATCTTAGGCATCGAAGTCAACGACCTAGCCCTATTATTTCTCCGACAAAACCATCACTAGAGTCCGGGATTCCGATGATCGCAGCGGAGGGACGTCAACACGGAACTAAAGAAGTGGAGGACCGGATCTATAAAGGTTGTAATTTCCTTTCACTTGTTAGCAAAGTTGTTTGCTGGCTTTTACTTTCGCCTATCCTCTAGTTAACGATCTAGGTTAGGGTTTCTCGGCACCTAAATTTTTGAATTGGACATGTTTGATGCCTTGTGGAACCTCTTGAGAGTGCCTAGGAACCCTACAATCGTCAATTAAACCGCGTTACGGTGCGAAACAGGTATCCTTTATCTCGCATTGACGATTTATTTGATTAGCTCCAGGGTGTGAAACATTTTTCTAAGATTGATTGCGTTCGGGTTATCATCAGTTGCGGGTTCGGATGACGACATTCCGAAGACTGCTTTTGGTACACGCTACGGGCATTATGTGTTTTTAGTGATGTCGTTCGGACTCACCAATGCCCCAGTAGCGTTCATGTTAATTATATGTATGCCCTAGAGGCCATTACTGTACATTGGATGTATATTGTAGTGGATGCTGGGACATATATAGGTAGGACTTTCTTGCTCGACATGATAGTACGCTATCTGGTTGCTCTTTATCTTAACATGTATACTTTCTGTCTCTCTGATTACGTGTTGATAAAGCCCTTAGGATGTGTACTCGACTTCCAGGACTATGATGCAGATCATACTAGTGGGGCCTGGGTAGTCCATGAGTACATCCTTGAAATGTTCCTAGTCGAGGGAATATCGAGACGGGGCATCGATATTCCAGAGTAGACTAGCGCATATCTTCTCGACCCATGCGATGGGCGATGGATGATCCCATATCCATTGGTGTTTGACATCGAAGATGGTATGCGGGTGCTCAGTGGAGACTGGGTACACTGAACGGACTCACCGAGAACTCCCAGATGGTATTATACCTCACGTCAGATGGCAGTTCTCTGGTGACACTGGTACAGCTTAGTCTGTTGACCCGAGATCGTCATAGAGTCTTGTGTGTCTCCCACTGTGCTTTGATTTCCACCCTACCACGGCTCTACCGAGTCGTGCAAACAGGTGGTTTTTGGGTACAGTCCCGATTCACATGGAGGCAATGAGCGATAGGAGGGGATTCGTCTCTCCCGGTATTGGGGGTTGATGTTGTGCTATGCTCGACTGGCCATAACAGGAAATCCCTGGCCAGGGTTGCAGTGATATACTGGTAAGAGTTATCAGTAGTTTCACGAATGTTATGGACCTCAAGTCGGCATGACTTATCGAGCTATTGGGGTCTGACGTTTACCACCCCTAGGCGAGATATGCGACATATCAGACGAACAGACCGGACCGTACGGTAAGTGTTACTGGTTGGATTCGCAGGAGTGTGAGCGGGCTTGCTCGTCGACCTTCTGATCGCTCAATACCCGGGTGGCCGTTACGTTTAGCAGACCGCTTGCGGCTTGTGGATGCCTGATATGATCATCATCTGCTGCCGGCGTATTGACGAGTCTTTAGAGTCCTACACAGAGGTTTCCTGGCTCAAGCGAAACGAAATAGGAGCGCATATGAGATATGTGCGGGACCGAGAATAATTCGAGTATGTGATACCGTATTCCATTCTCGCGATCAATGTATCGATTGGTTATATGCGATATAACCTAGTTATCGAATCAAGCAATGATTCGATAAGCCGATACATAGGATACTAGTCGGTTATATGCGATATGACCGGATCGTTAAATCAAGTGTTGATTTAATGATTTAATGTATAATTTTATATTTGATATATCACTTTGCATTAACTAGTATTGGTTGACTTTAAAAGGATTTTCTCACTTGTATTGTGCAAGTTGTATATGTGATATATTTCTTTGTGCACATGATTGTATCATGTTTGATGATACATTCTTGTTTGGTTTTGTGTAAAGTATTAAACCATGGTTAGTTAGTGATTAGGGTTTCATCTTATTCATTTATCTTTTTATTTTATTTATTTCAAAAGAAAAAGATAATGAGAAATGAATGGTGGCTAATTTTGTTTTTAGTTGAAGATTCATGAAGCATTGACTTAGTCACCATTCTTGTCTCATGCCTAACCCTAACCACTCATCTAACCTAAGTTAAGTCTCTACACTAAACCATGGTTAAAGATATGATAAGTATTGTATTTTCTTTTCTATTTTAAATTAACTTATCATATCTTCTTCTTCTTCTTCATCTTCTTCTTCCATGGAGAAAGCTTGCTACTCCAATGGCAAGTGATGAAAGCTAGTGAGAAATCCAAAACTAAAGTCTACCCACTTCCTATTTCTTCATCCTCTACCTCTTGCCAAGTAGTATGGGGTGTTTCCTTCACAAGTTTTCCCGACTTGGTGAAGTTGGAGCTTGTTCTAGCGATGCCTCGACGTAGATCATCTTCGGCATCGAACCGACGATCAAGCCCGCCCATTCTTCGATGATGCCGACGCTAGAGCCCAAGACATGATTTGGACAGCGAGGGGACTTCATTGCGGAGCCGTGGAGGTGGTGGACCGGATCTACAAAGGTTGTATATCCGTTCCCTTAGTTAAAATGTTAACTAGTTTGCTTGTTTCGCCTAAATATCTAGTAAACGATCCGTAGTCGGGTTTGTAGGCAGCCGTAAAATTATGATTTGTGCATGTTTGATCACTTGTGAGACTTCACTAGAGTGCCTAGGAACCCTACAGTTCATGGATCTGATGAACCGGATTTTCAGGCTGTTCCTCGACCAGTTCATTATTGTGTTTATTGATGACATTCTGGTCTACTCTAGGAGTTGAGAGGAGCATGAGCACCACTTGAGGATTACTTTGCAGACATTGAGAGAGCACCAGCTGTATGCTAAATTCTCAAAGTGCGCATTTTGTCTTGATAGAGTTGACTTCCTAGGTCATGTGGTGACGGGAGACGGTATTCTTGTGGACCCGAGGAAGATCAAGGCTGTGCAGCTTTGGCCCTGACTTGTATCCGTGACAGAGGTCCGCAGCTTTTTGGGCTTAGCTGGTTATTACCACCTTTTCCTGCAGGATTTTTCGAGTATCGCTGCACCGCTGACCGGACTGACCCGGAAGGGGGTTCCTTTTCTTTGGACTGATACGTTCGGGCAGAGTTTTCAGCAGTTGAAGACTCGGTTGACGACTGCACCCGTTCTATCTTTGCTTTCTGGATCAGGTGGCTTTGTAGTTTACTGTGATGCGTCTTGAGTGGGGCTCGGTTGTGTGCTGATGCAGCATGATAGAGTGATTGCTTATGCATCTAGGCAGCTGAAGAAGAACGAGTAGAATTATCCCACTCATGATCTTGAGATGGCTGCGGTGGTCTTTGCGTTGAAGTTTTGGAAACACTACTTGTATGGGGAGTCGTGTCAGATTTTCATGGACCACAAGAGCTTGAAGTACATCTTCCAGCAGCGGGATCTGAATCTGAGATAGCACCAGTGGATGGAGCTCGTGAAGGATTATGATTGTGAGATCCTTTATCACCCGGGCAAGGCGAATGTGGTAGCTAGACCCCTACGAGAGCGGCGAGCAACCTTGCCAATTCAAGGGTTAGGAGACCCGGACTCGACTCCTCGAGTTGGTCTCCCACTGGACCCCAGAACCCGGTTACTTGTGCTCCCCTCCTTGGGTCTATCCTAATGCGGAAAAGTGAATAATATACAAAAGGTGACAACTTCCGCAACCTGGAAGTGCCCCAAATAAAAAAATATTACATACAAGTTTTTACATGAATGAAAATGAAAAACACTCATCTCACATAAAAAACCCCGGCTATTCAAACACGACGATCCAATATAACATATCCAGCAACACATAACATCACATGTCATCAACGTAAGTAAATATGCGCATCCCAATTGTCGTTGACATATAGCAACGAAACCGGCGATATCACATATTACACTTACGGTCACAGAAAAGAAAGTGTAAAACTACAACAATTGGAATCCGCAACTTCTTTAGACATCGCATGCCTAATCAAATGAAATACTTAGACATCACATGCCTAACAGATATAAATCCCGCATTTTAGTCTCATTATCGAAAACTCTTTTCAATATCATGTGGGACTAAACTGCTAGATTTATAACATTCATTCAGTTATCTCATAACTGTTTGTGAATTCCAATTATTGTATCCCATTCCGGATAAATAGAAAATATTAAACTTTCCGATCGAACATTCGAACACCCAAGTTTTCCCGAAACCGTTCAACACATGAAATAGGTTCAAAGACATTCACTTCATGCCTCAGTACCAACGGTCCAGCCGTAGAAGGGTCAAGCCAACGCCTCACATGTGGCACGCCGTACTGCCCCAAACCCGAAGGTTCAAAGGGCAGTTCAAGACGGTCACATAATCGAGTTAAGGTTTGTTGTCTTCTAGAGGGACCATCGCGTTACTTGCACTACTCATAACGTCCTTAAACCACACAAAAATCCAACACTTGGATATATTTCCCGGCAGGGGAAAAGTTGGGTATTTATATCCGGTCGAACTTTTTAACATATTCTAAAGTCATCCGGAAATACACAAAGACGAAATTTGATAATCCGGTCGAAACATCGAAGCTCTAAAACACCCCAGAAAATTCAACTCTTGAATAAATATTAAAAATACCCATAAAACTCAGCTGCAGAAATGATGAATTACTGTGCAAGGTAGGAGGGCTGACGTCATAATTAGGCCGCGGAACCGCCGCAGAATCCATGCTTCTGCCGCGGTTCCGCCGCACACTTCACTGTTCATTGAAAAAAAATTGCACCGTAATTCTTAGAATTCTCTGCTGAATTTTTAAAGCATTTTTAATCTAGAAAAATCCCAGATTTTAGAAAAAGTCCAGAGAGCACTTGGGTTTTAGGGTTTCGGGTTTGTTCGGGTTTCAAACGTCGTCAAGACTTCGCCTAAGGCTCTAGCTAGGCTCTGATACCACTGTAGGGTTCCTAGGCACATTATAGAGTCTCACAAGGCATCAACCATGCCAATTTAAAATTTTATGGGTGCCGAGAAACCTTAATACGGATCGTCGGCTAGAATTCTAGGCGAAAAACTAATCTAGTTAACATCTTAACTAAAGGAGAGAGGCTACAACCTTTGTAGATCCGTTTCTCCACTTCCTAAGCTCCACGTAGGCGTCCTCTCGCTGTCCATCTCGAATCCCGAACTCAAACGTCGGCTTCATCGGAGAATTGGGCGGACTAGGTCGTCGGCTTCGTGCCGAAGATGATCTACGTCGAGGCATCACAAGTTCAAGCTCCAACTTCACAAATTTGTGAAACTTGTGAAGAAAACACCCAAGACAACTTGGCAAGAGGTAGAGGGTGAAGAAATAGGAGGTGGGTTCACTTTAGAATTGGATTTCTCACTTTAGAACTCAAGTTGCCATTGATGGCATCAAGTTTTCTTTCTTGAAGAAGAAGATCAAGAAGAAGGAAATAATATGATAAGTGTTAAATTAAAATGAAAATAAATCAATACTTATCATAAGCTAACTAAGGTTAAGTGTAGAGAATAGACCATGGTAAGTGGGAATGGTTAGGGTTAAGCATGAAGACAAATGGTCTCTTTAGTCAAAGCTTCATGAAGCTTCAACAAGCTTCATGATAAAAAGAAACCATTTTCTTTTCTTTTATCTATTTAAATAAATAAAGAATGGATAAATAAATAGATGAATAACACAAAACCCTAACCATTATCATAACCATGGTTTAATTCTTTGCACAAACCCAAGTAAGTATGTATCATCAAACATGATACAATCAAGTGCACACAAAAGCATATCATATATACAATGTGCACTTTAAGTGAGAAAATCCTTTTAAAATGAACCAATACTAGTTAATGCAAATTAATATATCAAATATACAATTATACATTAAATCATTAAATCAACACTTGATTCAATGATCCGGTCATGTCGCATATAACCGACTAGTATACAATGTATCGATTTATCGAATCAATGATTCGATAACTAGGTTATATCGCATATAACCAATCGAAACATTCATCGCGAGAATGAAATACGGTATCACATACACGCATTATTCTTGGTCCCGCACATATCTCATATGCGCTCCTATTTCGTTTCGTTTGAGCCAGGAAACCTCTGTGTAGGACTCTAAAGACTCGTCAATACGCCGGTAGCAGATGATGATCATATCAAGCACCCACAAGCCGCAAGCGGTCTGCTAAACGTAACGGCCATCCGGGTATTGAGCGATCAGAAGATCGACGAGCTAGCCCGCTCATACTCCTGTGAATCCAACCAGTAACACTTACCGTACAGTCCGGTCTGTTCGTCTGATATGTCGTATATCAAGTCTAGGGGTGGTAAACGACAGACCCCAATAACCGATAAGTCGTGCCGATATGAGGCTCATAACGGGTCGAGAAACTACTGGTAACACTTACCAGCAAATCTCTGATCAGCCCTGGCTAGGGACTTCCCTGTTACGGCCAATCGAGCACTGTGCAACATCAACCCCCAATACCGGGAGAGACGAAACCCCTCCTATCGCTCATTGCCTCCATGTGACTCGGGACTGTACCCAAAGACCACCGTTTTGCACGCCCTCATGGACGTGGTAAGGTGGAGATCAAAGCACAGTGGGAATCACACAAGACTCTATGACGATCTCGGGTCTACAGACTAACCTGCACAAGTGTCACCTGAGAACTGCCATCTGACGTGAGGTATAATACCATCTGGGAGTTCTCGGCGAGTCCGTCCAGTGTACCCAGTCTCCACTGAGCACCCGTATACCATCTCTGATGTCAAACACCAATGGATATGGGATCATCCATCGCCCATCTCATGGGTCGAGAAGCGTATACGCTAGTCTACTCTGGTATATCGATGCCCCGTCTCGATACACACACGACTAGGGACCTTGAAGGATGTACTTATGGACTACCATGTCCCCACTAGTATGATCTGCATCATAGTCCAGGTAGTCAAGTATACATCCTAAGGGCTTTTACCAACATGTAACCATAAGACAGTTTTAAAGAGACAAGTGTACATGTTAAGATAAAGAGTAACCAGATAGCATACTATCATATCGAGCAAGAAAGTCATCTCTATATATATCCAATCAACCAATATAATATACATCATCTGTACAATACTGGCCTCTAGGGCATACATATAACTAACAATCTCCTACTTGCACTAGGGCCAGCTGCTGTAGTATCGCATACCGAGCATCCCGAAGAGTCTCTCAAACTGTATCTGGGGAATGGCCTTTGTGAGTGGATCCGCCGTGTTGTTCTTCGTGTCAACCCTCCTGACCTCGATCTCCCGGCGATCTACTATCTCCCGGATCAGGTGATACCGCCTCAGAATGTGCCTGGATCGCTGATGGGACCTGGGTTCCTTGGCCAAAGCCACCGCTCCATTGTTATCGCAATACAAAGGTATTGGATGCTCAATGGATGGAACCACTCCAAGTTCAGTAATGAACTTCTTGATCCAGACAGCTTCTTTGGCAGCATCGTTGGCAGCGATGTATTCAGCCTCCATCGTCGAGTCTGCCACGGTTTCCTGCTTGGAACTCTTCCAGCTAACCGCCCCTCCGTAAAGGATAAAGACAAAGCCCGACTGCGACTTAGAGTCGTCCTTATCACTCTGGAAGCTCGAATCGGTAAAGGACTCTACTTGGAGTTCTCCGTTACCATACACCAAGAGCATCTCTTTAGTCCTTCGTAAGTACTTGAGAATGCTCTTCACAGCTGTCCAGTGACTCTCTCCAGGATCAGCTTGATACCTGCTCACTACACTTAGTGAGTATGCTACATTGGGTCTGGTACATAGCATCGCGTACAAGATAGAGCCTACAGCCGAAGCATAGGGTATCCCTTGCATGCGAGCTCTCTCCAAATCAGTCTTGGGAGACATCTCTTTGGAAAGAGTGACTCCAGAGATCGTGGTCAAGTTCCCACGCTTGGATTCTTCCATACTAAACCTCTTTAGTATGGTGTCAATGTACCTGGATTGGGACAATCCCAATATCCGTTTGGATCTATCTCTATAGATCCTGATTCCCAATATGCAGGAGGCATCACCAAGATCTTTCATTGATAATCTTTGTGATAAGAAGAGCTTGACCGATTGTAGCATAGGAACATCATTTCCTATCAAGAGTATGTCATCCACGTACAATACGAGGAAGACAACCTTACTCTCTGCCACCTTCTTGTAGATACAAGGTTCATCTGGATTTTTGACGAAATCAAACTCTTTGATAACGACGTCAAAGCAGATGTTCCAACTCCGCGATGCTTGCTTTAATCCATAAATGGATTTAAGCAGCTTGCACACCTTCCCGCTGCTCCCACTGTCTATGAAGCCCTCTGGCTGAGTCATGTACACGCACTCTTCTAAATCACCATTTAGAAAGGCGGTCTTAACATCCATTTGCCAGATTTCGTAATCATGATATGCAGCGATGGCAAGCATGATCCGGATGGATTTAAGCATAGCCACTGGAGAAAAGGTTTCGTCATAGTCCACACCTGGTCTTTGACGAAAACCTTTTGCAACAAGTCTAGCTTTGAAAGTCTCCACTTTCCCATCTACACCAAGTTTCTTCTTGAAGATCCACTTGCTCCCAATGGGTTTTACCCCTTCAGGAGCAACGTCCAAAGTCCATACTTTGTTGGTGTACATGGATTCCATCTCGGACCGCATAGCATCCAGCCATTTCACTGAGTCCTTACTCGTGATGGCCTGCTCGAAGCTAGTTGGGTCATCATCCTCCATGATGCAATCCTCGCTGCCACCATCCATGAGAAAACCGTAGTATCTCTCAGGTGGGCGAGGAACCCTACTAGATCGGCGGAGAGGCTGAGGTTCATCGGGAGCTACTGAATCCTCTGGTTCAACCAAATCTTCTGTTGTAGTCTTTATTGCTGGAACCTCTTCCAGTTCTACCTCCTTGCCACTAATCTCTTTTTCAAGAAATTCCTTTTCTAAAAAGGTGGCATGTCGAGAAACAAACACCTTTTGTTCCTCAGTGTGGTAGAAGATATACCCTCGCGAATGTTTGGGATATCCAATAAACTTACACAGAATAGACCTTGCCGCGAGTTTGTCCGGATTTTGCGTTTTTACATATGCCGGACAACCCCATATCTTAACATAATTAAGACATGGTCTCTTTCCTTTCCATATCTCATATGGAGTGGTTGGCACGGTTTTGGTGGGAACCATATTCAATAGGTCTGCAGCTGTTTCCAGTGCATATCCCCAGAAGGAAATAGGTAACTCAGCTGTGCTCATTATAGAGCGCACCATATCCAATAGGGTGCGGTTCCTCCGTTCTGATACACCGTTGTGCTGTGGTGTATATGGAGGAGTCAGCTGAGAGAGAATCCCATTCTCTTTTAGGAAGTCCAGGAATTCATTGCTTAAGTATTCTCCTCCTCGATCAGATCGAAGGATTTTAATACTTTTTCCGGTTTGGTTCTCGACTTCTTGTTTATATTCTCTAAATTTCTCAAAAGCTTCTGATTTGTGTTTCATCAGGAACACATATCCGAATCTAGAGAGATCGTCAGTGAATGTAATGAAGTACGAAGAACCATCCCTGGCATGTGTAGACATGGGACCGCATACATCACTATGTATCAGTCCCAAGAGTTTGGTAACTCTTTCTCCGTGTCCCGTAAACGGAGTTTTGGTCATCTTGCCTTTGAGACATGACTGGCAAGTGTCATAAGATGAAAATTCAAACGGATTTAAATATCCATCCTTATGCAACTTAGCCAGTCGTGTCGCATTGATGTGACCCAGTCTACAATGCCACAAGAAGGATTCGTTCATTTCTGAACTCTTCCTCTTGTGTGTGTTTGTTATGCTCAGAACTGTTGATTGATTTAGAACATAAATGCCATTGCACAACGTGCCTGATCCAACCAACTTTTGGTTACGGAAAATGTTCATAACATTGTCCTGTAATACAAAATTATATCCCTCTTTACTCAATAAAGAAACCGATATAATGTTGCATATCAGGTTCGGCATGTAATAGCATTCGTTCAGAACCAATGTATTACCAGTCGGTAATACAAGGTGATATTCCCTGACAGTCTTAGCTGCAACAATTGCACCATTTCCAACTCTAATGTCTTTATCACCTTCTCCAAGTTCTTTACCTTTCCTTAGCCCATGTAACTGATTATATATATGGGATCCTGACCCGGTATCTAATACCCAGGACGTAGAGCAAGTGGAGAAACAGTTCTCTGTAACGAACACACCCGAAGAAAATGCATCAACATGTACTTTCTTCAATCGGGTGGCATGGGAATCCTGGTATCCCCCTATGTCCTGTTCATTCCTATAACTCTTATAAGAAAGAACGGAACCAACGTTCCCCAGCACAGTATAACATGCGGGTTCGGTCAATACATCCATATTATTATCTTCATTAGGGCATGAAATGGTCGCTACCTGGAGAGAGAGAGAAGAAAACACTTTAGCGTATGCTCGTGCAAGATCAGATTGGTTATTATCTTATCTAATCAGGATGGCTCCCACTGGTTTTTATCAAATCTTCCTTCAAACCCTAAAAGGAAAGACTAGCCGGGATTAATTACACACTACAAGTTCGCCAATCTTTCAGCCAGGCCAGTGTCGGTACTTTGAGGGAGGTCCGCCGTGCTTTCGCACGAACCTAATTAATGTAAACCTCGTTTTCCCAGAGGCGTAACCCCGTTGACACCTTTCTAGACACCTACTTGATCAGCTAATTGCAATGTGTAAAACTCTCCCAGGAGTAACTCTTACTCGCAGTGGGTATCGGGATCCAACTATCTCATAGAAAGTATGCAATCTCATTGCAAATTTCAACACTTGAAATTCTTGATAATATTTTGCCCCTAGCGTCCTATGACCTTGACGCAGGCCAACAAACCATAGTGCGCTAGTAAAGTTCAACCCGTCATTTCCTGATTGAATTAAACCCACCCGTACGACCCTTGACGCAGGCCAACAAAGTCGCACGACTACCCTAATCCAATCTGCATCATATGCATAAGCAGATAAGTACTAGTTAGCTACCGCACACTACGCCTTGACGCAGGCCAACAAACGTAGCACGAATACTAACTACTACTCATCTGAAATGACGGAGGGCTACGACAGGTTTTTCTGAAAACCTATTGCGTAATGAACTTGATATCGTTGTAGAATCAAATGAAGTTTTGAAATGGAGTGATTTTGAGGCTTTTCTAGTTTTGCTAAAGGGGTCACTCCCGGTGAAGGGATCGTCGGCCCTTTCCTCGTCGAATGAGGTGCGGGATATATTATATATATCACTGTGCAAAGCAGAAACTCTTAAAAGCAATCAAAAACAAACCGAGTTTGTAGCATCTGCCAGTTATTGCTAAAGGAGTCACTCCCGGTGAAGGGATCTCGGTCCTTTCCTCATCGAATAAGGTGCAGGGTATATCATATATACCGCTATGCAAAGCAAGAACTGTAGCTACCTGTTTTGTTTAAAATTTGATTCTACAACATCTTAGGTTTCTTATCTTTCATTAATCACATTAATGAAGTCCCATCATTTAAGTACCTAAACATCACAGATAAATACGACGTACACTTATGCCATCCGCATTCGCCTTGATGTCCCCTCGTGCACCGTTAGGTTAGGTAACTAACGGCAGAGCGGGGCAGGGCTAGTGCGGGTGCAAAACATAAGTAAGGTCTATATAATATATCATATATAGTATATACTGTATCTATCACAGAACATCACATGATCACATCACAGATATCGCACCAGAAGAAACATATGAAACATTGGATATACTAGGACGTCCGTGTTTTCAATACGAGCCAGTATAAAACACGGATTCCACGGTCGTGATGAATAGCCAATCCCACACCCCTAGACCCCTACGAGAGCGGCAAGCAACCCTGCCAATTCTAGGGTTAGGAGACCCGGACTCGACTCCTCGAGTTGGTCTCCCACTGGACCCCAAAACCCGGTTACTTGTGCTCCCCTCCTTGGGTCTATCCTAATGCGGAAAAGTAAATAATATACAAAAGGTGACAACTTCCGCAACCTGGAAGTGCCCCAAATAAAAAAATATTACATACAAGTTTTTACATGAATGAAAATGAAAAACACTCATCTCACATAAAAACCCCCGGCTATTCAAACACGACGATCCAATATAACATATCCAGCAACACATAACATCACATGTCATCAACGTATGTAAATATGCGCATCCCAATTGTCGTTGACATATAGCAACGAAACCGGCGATATCACATATTACACTTACGGTCACAGAAAAGAAAGTGTAAAACTACAACAATTGGAATCCGCAACTTCTTTAGACATCGCATGCCTAATCAAATGAAATACTTAGACATCACATGCCTAACAGATATAAATCCCGCATTTTAGTCTCATTATCGAAAACTCTTTTCAATATCATGTGGGACTAAACTGCTAGATTTATAACATTCATTCAGTTATCTCATAACTGTTTGTGAATTCCAATTATTGTATCCCATTCCGGATAAATAGAAAATATTAAACTTTCCGATCGAACATTCGAACACCCAAGTTTTCCCGAAACCGTTCAACACATGAAATAGGTTCAAAGACATTCACTTCATGCCTCAGTACCAACGGTCCAGCCGTAGAAGGGTCAAGCCAATGCCTCACATGTGGCACGCCGTACTGCCCCAAACCCGAAGGTTCAAAGGGCAGTTCAAGACGGTCACATAATCGAGTTAAGGTTTGTTGTCTTCTAGAGGGACCATCGCGTTACTTGCACTACTCATAACGTCCTTAAACCACACAAAAATCCAACACTTGGATATATTTCCGGCAGGGGAAAAGTTGGGTATTTATATCCGGTCGAACTTTTTAACATATTCTAAAGTCATCCGGAAATACACAAAGACGAAATTTGATAATCCGGTCGAAACATCGAAGCTCTAAAACACCCCAGAAAATTCAACTCTTGAATAAATATTAAAAATACCCATAAAACTCAGCTGCAGAAATGATGAATTACTGTGCAAGGTAGGAGGGCTGACGTCATAATTAGGCCGCGGAACCGCCGCAGAATCCATGCTTCTGCCGCGGTTCCGCCGCACACTTCACTGTTCATTGAAAAAAAATTGCACCGTAATTCTTAGAATTCTCTGCTGAATTTTTAAAGCATTTTTAATCTAGAAAAATCCCAGATTTTAGAAAAAGTCCAGAGAGCACTTGGGTTTTAGGGTTTCGGGTTTGTTCGGGTTTCAAACGTCGTCAAGACTTCGCCTAAGGCTCTAGCTAGGCTCTGATACCACTGTAGGGTTCCTAGGCACATTATAGAGGTCTCACAAGGCATCAACCATGCCAATTTAAAATTTTATGGGTGCCGAGAAACCTTAATACGGATCGTCGGCTAGAATTCTAGGCGAAAAACTAATCTAGTTAACATCTTAACTAAAGGAGAGAGGCTACAACCTTTGTAGATCCGTTTCTCCACTTCCTAAGCTGCACGTAGGCGTCCTCTCGCTGTCCATCTCGAATCCCGAACTCAAACGTCGGCTTCATCGGAGAATTGGGCGGACTAGGTCGTCGGCTTCGTGCCGAAGATGATCTACGTCGAGGCATCACAAGTTCAAGCTCCAACTTCACAAATTTGTGAAACTTGTGAAGAAAACACCCAAGACAACTTGGCAAGAGGTAGAGGGTGAAGAAATAGGAGGTGGGTTCACTTTAGAATTGGATTTCTCACTTTAGAACTCAAGTTGCCATTGATGGCATCAAGCTTTCTTTCTTGAAGAAGAAGATCAAGAAGAAGGAAATAATATGATAAGTGTTAAATTAAAATGAAAATAAATCAATACTTATCATAAGCTAACTAAGGTTAAGTGTAGAGAATAGACCATGGTAAGTGGGAATGGTTAGGGTTAAGCATGAAGACAAATGGTCTCTTTAGTCAAAGCTTCATGAAGCTTCAACAAGCTTCATGATAAAAAGAAACCATTTTCTTTTCTTTTATCTATTTAAATAAATAAAGAATGGATAAATAAATAGATGAATAACACAAAACCCTAACCATTATCATAACCATGGTTTAATTCTTTGCACAAACCCAAGTAAGTATGTATCATCAAACATGATACAATCAAGTGCACACAAAAGCATATCATATATACAATGTGCACTTTAAGTGAGAAAATCCTTTTAAAATGAACCAATACTAGTTAATGCAAATTAATATATCAAATATACAATTATACATTAAATCATTAAATCAACACTTGATTCAATGATCCGGTCATGTCGCATATAACCGACTAGTATACAATGTATCGATTTATCGAATCAATGATTCGATAACTAGGTTATATCGCATATAACCAATCGAAACATTCATCGCGAGAATGAAATACGGTATCACATACACGCATTATTCTCGGTCCCGCACATATCTCATATGCGCTCCTATTTTGTTTCACTTGAGCCAGGAAACCTCTGTGTAGGACTCTAAAGACTCGTCAATACGCCGGTAGCAGATGATGATCATATCAAGCACCCACAAGCCGCAAGCGGTCTGCTAAACGTAACGGCCATCCGGGTATTGAGCGATCAGAAGATCGACGAGCTAGCCCGCTCATACTCCTGTGAATCCAACCAGTAACACTTACCGTACAGTCCGGTCTGTTCGTCTGATATGTCGCATATCAAGTCTAGGGGTGGTAAACGTCAGACCCCAATAACCGATAAGTCATGCCGATATAAGGCTCATAACGGGTCGAGAAACTACTGGTAACACTTACCAGCAAATCTCTGATCAGCCCTGGCCAGGGACTTCCCTGTTACGGCCAATCGAGCACTGTGCAACATCAACCCCCAATACCGGGAGAGACGAAACCCCTCCTATCGCTCATTGCCTCCATGTGACTCGGGACTGTACCCAAAGACCACCGTTTTGCACGCCCTCATGGACATGGTAAGGTGGAGATCAAAGCACAGTGGGAATCACACAAGACTCTATGACGATCTCGGGTCTACAGACTAACCTGCACAAGTGTCACCTGAGAACTGCCATCTGACGTGAGGTATAATACCATCTGGGAGTTCTCGGCGAGTCCGTCCAGTGTACCCAGTCTCCACTGAGCACCCGTATACCATCTCTGATGTCAAACACCAATGGATATGGGATCATCCATCGCCCATCTCATGGGTCGAGAAGCGTATACGCTAGTCTACTCTGGTATATCGATGCCCCGTCTCGATACACACACGACTAGGGACCTTGAAGGATGTACTTATGGACTACCATGTCCCCACTAGTATGATCTGCATCATAGTCCAGGTAGTCAAGTATACATCCTAAGGGCTTTACCAACATGTAACCATAAGACAGTTTAAAGAGACAAGTGTACATGTTAAGATAAAGTGTAACCAGATAGCATACTATCATATCGAGCAAGAAAGTCATCTCTATATATATCCAAGCATCCAATATAATATACATCATCTGTACAATACTGGCCTCTAGGGCATACATATAACTAACACAGGGTGTGCTACGTTGCGGGACTCGCTTGTGTGTAACCGATATTGATGGGTGAGACGCGAGATCCCAGAGCAGGCACATCAGTCAGCCTTTAGCGTTCATTCTGGTTCCACCAAGATGTACCGTGATTTGAGAGACATTTACTAGTGGGAAGGGATGAAGCACGATGTTTCGGATTTCGTTTCGAGGTGCCTGACTTGTCAGCAAGTCAAGGCTGAGCATCAGAGGCCGGCCGGAGAGTTGCAGCCTTTACCCGTTCCTGAGTGGAAATGAGAGCAGATTTCCATGGACTTTGTTATGGGTCTACCCAGGACCAGTCGGGGGTATGACTCCATTTGGGTGATTGTTGACCGGTTGACGAAAGCGGCTCACTTCTTTCCAGTGAAGACCACTTTCGGTTATGCTCAGTATGCTCAGTTGTATATAGATGAGATTGTGCATTTGCACGGTGTTCCCACATGCATTGTATCCGACAGGGGCACCCAGTTTACTATCCGTCTTTGGCAGAAGCTTCAGGAAGTTTGGGTACCCGGTTGAGTTTTAGCACCGCTTTCCATCAACAGACCGATGGTCAGTCAGAGTGGATGATACAAACTCTAGAGGATATGCTTCGGGCGTGCGTGCTTGATTTTGATGGCAGTTGGGATCGTCACTTGCCATTGATTGAGTTCTCCTACAACAACAGTTTTCAGGAGACTATTAAAATGGCGCCTTTCAAGGCTTTGTTTGGTAGGAAGTGTCGATCGCCGGTCTGTTGGACCGAACTCTATGAGAGTAGAGTTTTGGGACCCCAGCTAGTTCAGGAGACTACGGAGATGATCCAGCTGATTCAGGACAGGATGAGAGCAGCCCGGTGCAGATAGAAGTCTTATGCCGACCGTCGTCGTCGCAGACTTGAGTTCGCAGTGCGAGATCATGTATTCTTGCGGTTTTCTCCGATGAAGAGCGTTAGTTGCGAGAAAGGGGAAGCTTAGTCCCCGATTTATAGGTCCTTTCGAGATCCTTGAGCGAGTTGGTACCATTGCTTACCGTTTGGCGCTTCCGCCCAGTTTTTCGGATGTTCACCCCGTGTTCCATGTGTCGATACTTCGTAGATACCTTCATGACCCTTCTCACATGATTCAGCACGAGACCGTTCAGCTTGAGCACGATCTTTCGTTCACCGAGCAGCCGGTAGTTATATTGGATCGGCAGGTGAAGAAACTTCGGTCAAAGGTCTTGCAATCTGTGAAGGTTATTTGGCATAGCCTGACTAGTGAGGAGATCACTTGGGAGGCCGAGAGTGAGATGCGGAAGAAATTCCTTCATCTCTTTGAAGGTACGCTTGTATGAAATTTTAATTCGGGGACGAATTTTCTTTAGGGGGGAGATTGTAACACCTTGGAATGCGATTAGTGTTAATTGTGTATTAATGCGGGTTTTTAAGGAAAAGTTTACCAAATCGGGTTCCTCACATTTTATAACAATTAGTTAATATTTTTATATTTTTGTTATGGCTTGCACACACATGTGCATGTGAATGTGAGGGTATATTAGTGTTAACCTTGTTTAGCAACCATAACATCTTAAGTTAAACCTTGCCTAAATTAACCTTTGCCTTAACCTTTTCCTAGATCTTTTGTGTGTGTGAAATATCTTGTTTGGATTGAGAGAGGTGGCTTATGAGTCATGAGTCATTAATGTGTGCATTAATGAGGTAAGGGAGAGAGTAAGTGTAAGCTTTTGACTCATCCTACACTCACCCCTCACCCTTTTTATCCCTTGCTCTCTCATTTCTTCCCTCATTCTCATTATTGTTAATCTCTCAACTCCCAAACTGAACTCTCACTTCCCTCTTCACAAATCCTTGTAAAACTTCACAAAAATCTATGGAAAACATTTCAAATGTTTTGATTAGCCACTAGGTTGCCTTGGAGCTTGGAAAGCTAGGATTTTTGAGCAAGAGTGGCTAGGTAATGATCTCTAAACTGTTAAATAGGTGTTTTAATGTTGCATAGGTTGTTGCTTGCTGTTTAAAACACTTGAGGTATCGTTTCGTGCAAATATCGTATTTTTAGTGTCACAATAGAGTCTATGTGATCTGCTATGACCTGGAAATTTTACTGAAAAATCTAGCAGTGTGGTAGTGTTGTATTAGTGACCCTGAGACTACACCTGGAGCACAAATCCAAGGGGCTCGGTCTCGGCCGGCGACAAGAAGGCCAAATCCGGCGACCTCGGATTTCTTGGGGAATTGGGGTTTGGTTTTTGGAGGGTAGCTGTCTGCAGTTGTTTAGAGGTGTTTGGTACTGTTTGATTTTTGAGTATTGACAGTATACAAAATCTGGGATCATTTGTGCATAATCTAGTGATTTGAGTACATGTGTTACGTTATCCGACACGGTTTGTGATCTTGTGTAGCTGCTACACTTGGGTTAGTTTTGGTGTGTCGCCACACACGTTAGCCGTTAGACGAACACTTGTGGGTCGGATTGGATTTGGTGCGTTGGTCAAACGTCTTGTGTATGTGATATTGATCGATTTTTGAGATTTGCACCGGTTATGTTTTGTGTTAATAGGATCGCAGGCGGGGACTTCGGACACTGCGAAGAAAGGGAAGCAGGTGATTGGATTTACCTAGCCCACGACTGTCGGTGAGTAAATTTAACATCTACGGGGAATTCGCCCGCATGGCGTTATGCGTCAGGGTTAGATATGATATGATATTAGCCGCATGTTTATATTGCACATATAGAGATTGTACATAAAACTTCATTGCATATTATTACTTGTTGTGCTTGGACTTGTATCCTTTGGACACTGCACTATTATTGACGGTTCATGTTGCACGAGCACTGATTGTATGCCACTCACACCGTCAATAATTGCCTTGACACGCACTACTCATATACATATGAGATATAGTTGACACCTCTACATACGTGATATTGTATGGTTAGGGACATTGAGACATTGATTCATATTCCATTGTACATATAACATATAGCATACCTGTATACCTACATGCTTACACATATGCATTGCCATGACTACATGCTAGCTACACATATACCTGGTGGGTATTGTATCATTATTGACATGTATATACATATACCTAGCTTGATATAGCTACACATATACCTGGAGGGTATTACATCATTACTGATAGGTAGATACACATATCTTGCTATACCGACATGGTTACGCATACCTGGCTATAGCTACATGTTCACCTTTATATGATGTTGCGTTTGGTTTCGGAGAAATTAGGAACCGCATGATATATTCAAATAACTTGTTGCAGTTAAATAGCGGTTTTTCCTATATATGCTCATATTACTGTTTCATGTTGCATATATTATATTTCATGGATTTCGCATTGATATATAGATTTCATACATGTTTCTGGATGTTTTACTCTTGTGTATATATATCATTGGTATGGGACACTGATATATATATACATGTATACATATATATCAATGGTATGGGACGCTGTTATATATAGATATATCAGTGGTATGGGAAGCTGTTATATATGTATACCTATAATATATATCATCATAATGATCTGTGCATGTATTCTTATTCATTGCGATATGAGGGGCTAATGTGCCCGATATGAGGGGCTGATGTGCCCGATATGAGAGGCCGATGTGTCCGATGTGAGGGGTCGATGTGCCCGATATGAGGGCCGATATGGGGGCCGTTTTGAGGCGGGAATTTGGGGATTTAGATTGTCTTGATGGACACTGGTTCGCCACGATGAGTATCCCATGAGGATGACATGTTTTATCCCATACTCCGCATTTATTTGATATGCACTTGCTTCATGTATTAGTAGTACCTGATAGAGTACCTTTCATGACTGTTGCATATACATATTGTCATAATTTTGCTATCAGATTACATGTGATAGATTATCGCTGTTAGTACATACTTGCGATTACTTTATGATGTTATTTACTATTCACGAGTTGGCAACTCACCCCCGTTGTGCCGCAGGGTTTTTCAGGTCTGATCATCAGAGTGGTCGCGGCAGGGCACCTTATTATCTCTACTTTTGCGGATACCGCTACGATTGGCTGTGAAGCCGTTTGCTATAGGTGGGTTGCGGTTATCCGATGACGTACATTGTATATTTCTTGTATCTAGTACTCTCCATCTACCACCTTCATGTGTTTGACTTAGAGATGAGTTGTGAGGATCGATGTTGTTTATTCTTATGACTCTGGTTGTCGTGCTTATGTGAGCTGGCCTTTATATATGTGGATTATCTTATTTCTTCGCTATGACATGGTATTTCTGTTGTGGTGGTTGTTTCTGCCGTTGGGCGAGATTTGCTCCCGTTTGGGGATGTTTTACTTTTATCTTATGTTTGTACCCGTTTTGGGGCTAGCTTTTACAAAGGAGGTGCTGCCGAAATTTTTATGAAAAACAAACTTAAGTTTAAAGTTTTGCATCGAGATTTTAAAAGTGATCTATCTTTCTTTCTTGTGATGGTTTAGATTTCTAGGTTTTTCGGCTTACTTAATTGTATTATGCATGTTAACATTACGTAGTTTAAGTGCCGGTCATGTGCCCAATTTTGGGTCGTGACAAGAATCACCTCTAAAATCTTGTAAACAGCCACTACATCACCACATGTCCACACAATCATTCAACCCTTCTCTAGGAATTTCTAACATCACTAGTCATCATTAAACCAATTCTAAACTAAAATAGAAACTAAAGCAACTAAATTATTAAGCTAATGGTGTAGGAAATACCTCTTTTGGGCAACTCAAGAAAAACCCTAGATGCCCAAGGTCATCAAAATCCAATTTTGATTGGTCCATTGTGTTGAGGATGAAGTGGGGATCGACTTTTGTGAAGGAAGTATAGGGTTTTGGTGAAGATTTTGAGATGGGTCATGAGGGTAGAAAATGGAGGGAGCTTGAGGTTGAAGGAGATGAAAAATGATGGGGGGAAATGAATGAGGCAGCCCCCTCTCTCTCACTTATTCTCACTCTTTTTCTCTCTCATGGCATGCTCCAAGTCATGATGTGGTCCCCTCTCTCTCTCCTCAATAATACACTCTTTTCATTTTCTTTTCTTATCTAAACCAAATATCAACAAACACAAATGAACACATGCAACTAAATGCAACACGCCATGGTGCACTAACCATGGAAAAGTATAAAAACACAGATTTGGCCTAATCGCGATTAGTAGTGCACTAATCAATTTTTATCCAAACTGCATATAATAATTTATAAAAATGCCAAATCCGATAAATATATTTTTAAATGAATAAATCATTTTAATCTCCAATTATTTCACAATTATTGGTATATATTTATACCATTTTACGAAAACTCCAATTTCGCAAATCGGGTAGTTTTCGCGAAATATATTATTTTAATATTAAATTCCAAAAATAATATTTTATATTTTATGAAATGTTACATCTTGACTAGCAGAAGGTGAGCCGCTTTCATCATTCGGTCTACGATCACTCAAATAGAGCCATACTCTCGACTGGTCCTAGGTAGACCCACAATAAATTCCATAGAAATCTGCTCTTATTTCTACTCCGGAATGGGCAAAGATTGTAACTCTCCAGCTGGCCTCTGATGCTCGGCCTTGACTTGCTGACAAGTCAGGCATCCCGAAACAAAGTCTGTGACATCTTTCTTCATCCCTTCACACTAGTAGACTTCTCTCAAATCACAATATATCTTTGTGGAACCCGGATGAACACTATATGCTGACTGATGCGCCTCATCTAAGATCTCGCGTCTCAGTCCCTCGGAATCTGGCGCACACAGTCGAGTCCCAAATCGTAGTACTCTCTGATCATCAATCGCGCACTCTGAATCTCTACCCTGTCCAACCTGCTCCAAGATCTCTGACAACGAACGTCATTGGACTGTGCCTCACGGATATGATCAAATAACTGTGGATGTACATGGACACAGACAAGTTGTCCCCCGGTCGACGTAAACTCGAACTGTATTCGGCTGTCAAAAAATGTCACGCCTCGCTTCCCAGTGTACGGTCGTGACGAGGCCGCTACGTATTTACTCTGAAGTAAATAAGCTAAGCGTATCTAAGCAATATAAAGTAATGCACAAGAGACAAAATATATAATTGAACAACAACTTTATTTATTAACATTCTTTTTACAATACAAGGAAAGTAAATACATCTGATGAAAGCAATGCCTAAACAGTGGCAAAACAGAAAAGAAAAGTACTAAAATAAAAATGTGTACAATGAAGCTAGAGCTCTAGGTCGTAGGAAAGTTGGTCCAAGTCCTCACTAGTAGGCTCGATCTCCTGAGTGTCCAGATCACCTGACAACATTCCAAAGAAGAAAGAGAAGGAATGTTGTCAGCGAACAATCACTCGGTAAATCCCAAAGATAAGAAAGAAATAGAATAGACAGAGGGAGAGAGTAGCTTTTAAAGTTGCATTATATTGTTATAATGTTGTATTTAGTGTTAACGCTGTTGTTTGCAACTTGGTACAGAAGGATGCCAGTGTATACGAGAGGAGTCTCTATTTACTAGAGACTAGGGCAAACGGAATGTACAAGGCTCCGTTATACAACCCGGAACAACGGCAATTGGATTCAGATTAGGTGTCTTAATCTTGTAGTCTCGTGCCTCTTTTAACACCTTCCGTACCAATCTACCCCTTAAACCCCGCGATGTCTTGATTGTATTGTTTGTATTGTATTTCAACTTGTAATTGAATTGTAATATAGATTGTATATTTGGATGACTTGCCGAAACCATGATATTAGTAAAATAGATGTACTGTAGAATCATGGATGTAACTGGAAAATCATGTAAATGGAAGTATATCCATTGTTCGGTTCAGTCAATACAGATTGAATAGATTGAATATATGGATTCATGGATTCATGTTGAATTGTAAATTGTAGATTGTAATTGAATCATATTTAAGTCAGATTATTTAATGAGACTCAGTCTGAGTCAGAACAATTAGAAAAGAAATTGAAGTCCTGAATTAGGTTTTGATGTTATCGGTAACCGCTGCACATGGGCGGCAGGATTTGTATCTTTTTCAAAGACGATTACCGTGTTGATAACACCGTTGTTAAGTTGTCTATTTTAAATAGGCAAGCACCCACTTCTCCGGCTCCCCGAGGCTCAAGAGATTGGTCCCTCTTAAACCTATATTTACTAGGGTCCTTAGGGTAATTTATAGAACTTGAGGGGTTTTTATGTAAAAATACTTTGTATAGTTTTCAAGACACACCCAAAGTATTTAATTATCGTCTTTAGAGTTGTCATAGATGTAGATTTTATATTTGTGATATTTCTAGTGAAAATAACCTATTTTTCATAATACATGGTATTTAATTGTAACATTGAACTTGTATGGAATTTATGGTATTTTAATGTAAAACGATTCTTGTGATTTTAGGAAAAAGTTAGAATATTCATATTATCACAAAATAGATATTTTAATGATACATATATACATATTTATATAAAAATAATTTTAATATATATTATATTTCTAGAAATCTTATTTTCTTAAGATATTTATATTTTAAATCTTTCGAGACCGAATGCTCCTTGCGGAGCTCTGCATCTCGCACTACTAATCCCAGGGATGTGCGATAATCCACACCATCCCAGTCGGGTTCCCCAAAATGGGTTGTAGCGGCGCTTTGCAAAGATTGTAAGAATACGTAATCTTGTAGAAAACGGTTTTAATGTAAATGGTATTTATTTGAAAGGTTTCATTTTCCCGTATTCTATGTTCCCGAAGGTAATGTGCTATGTTGCATATGAGTGTGTGAGGAGGTAGGTCATTTTCTCGTGATCTAATTAAAGGTATAGCAAGATTGTGATGGTTTAAATGTCGAATTTAAACTACATGGTATTTTACTGAAAAAGAGCGGTAAAAGTTACAAAATGAAACATATTGTCATGAAACTTGTTCAACATGTTTGTTAATGTTTAATAGTCAACATGTAATGGTTTAGCATGATTGTATTTAAGAAAAAGTAAGGTTTTAGGATGAACCGAATCGGAAATCGGATTTACTCTGATTCTGTCGGGTTTTGGAAATACGTATTTTTAGAATAGCAAAGTGAAGAGGGAGAAGGGACTTATGGGTTTAGAAGTTAGGGATGAGGAAGAGGAAACGGGAGGAGCCACCGGTGCGTCGTTTCGTTGCCGAGAACTCCTAGGATTGTCGTCGGAAAAATCGCCGGAGCTTCGCCCTTCGCTACTTCAAAAATACACTAAGCTTCTAGGAATTTCTTAAGAGTTTTGATCAGAATTATGGAGTGAGGGGTGTGTGTTTAGGGGTTGTATTTATAGGGTAAGGCTAGGGTTTGGGGTAGGTGAAAGGTTGAATTGAAAAAAATGTGTTAAATTGTATTAAAATGTACTAAAATGGAGTAAATAGGATTTTAAAGAGGATCTAGAACCAATCCAAAGAAATAAAGTGTGCAGGAGTGATGGGGAGGTGAAGTGGCAGACTTTTCATATTGACCGATTCAACATTGGAGCCAACTCGGCCGGCAGCGCCGGCCGAGTCACCGCTTCCGCCGGCTCGAGTCGGTCGAGTCAGGCCGATTCGGGGGTCCCCTGGGTCCATCGTCGGTTGGTGTAGCCCCTGTGTCAGTTTGTTTAACATATGTAGTAGGGTTTTTACGAGTTATGCATGTGCAAACCCTTAGTATTCTAAAAGTTCAAAATAAAACAATATTAAAAATAATGCGGGGTATGAGATTTGAACTCTGGTGGCTTGGTTCAGCAGTGCAAGGTATTACTAATGAGCTACAAACTCCTTCTTGCTATTAAAAAGCAAATCAAATTTATATCTTGTGCTCAGGCAAAAATACCCCTTTCTGTATTTTTCGAAAAATTTGTACAGAAAGTTATACAGGAAATTTAGGTTTGTTACATAAAGAATCTGCTAATCTGCCGTTGACTGTCTCTGAACTATGCTTAAACAAGAAAAGCTACCTCTGGGCTTCCGACTCAAAGCATCTGCCACAACATTCACCTTGCCCGGACGATAAAGAATCTCGCAGTCATAGTCTTTCACTAGTTCCATCCAACTGTGCTATCTCAAATTCAGATCTCGCTGCTGAAAAATGTACTTTAAACTCTTGTGGTCCGTGAATATCTGGCACGACTCGCCGTATAAGTAGTGTCTCTAAATCTGAAGTGCAAAAACTACCGCAGCTATCTCTAAGTCATGAGTGGGAAAATTCTGCTCGTGCTTCTTCAACTGCCGTGAAGCATCGCAATAAACAACAAAACCGCCTGATCTTAAAGGCAAAGATAATACTGACGCCGTAATCAAACGAGTCTTCAACTGCTGAAAGCTCTGCTCGCATACCTCAGTCCAACGAAAAGAAACTCCCTTCCGGGTTAACCCGGTCAACGTTGCAGCTATCTGTGAAAAATCCTGTACGAAATATCAATAGCATCCATCCAAACCCAAAATGCTGCGAACCTCCGTCACTGATACGGGTCTAGGCCAGTGCTGAACGGCCTCGATCTTCTTCGGTTCCATACTTACCATCTCTCGTAACTACGTGACCCAAGAAATCAACGCTATCCAACCGGAAACATACTTTGATAATTGAGCGAATAGCTGGCGCTCCCTCAAAGTCTGCAACGAAATCCTCAATTACTGCCCAGTCCCCACTCGGCTCCAAAAGTGAACTAAAATGTCATCAACGAACACGATAATAACTGATCAAGAAAAATGGCCTGAATATACGGTTCATCAAGTCCATAAGCGCTGCAGGGGCATTGGTGTGCTCGAACGGCATCACCAAGAACTCATAATTCCCGCAACGCGTGCGAAAAGCAGTCTTCGGAATATCGTCCTCTCGAACCCGCAACTGATGGTAACCTGATCGCAGGTCAATCTTCGAGAAATGTCCCGCACTCTGGAGCAAGTCAAATAAATCGTCGATGCGAGGTAAGGGATATCTGTTCCGCACAGTCACCCTATTCAACTGATGATAATCAATATACAAACGCAAACTGCCGTCCTTCTTCTTGACGAACAGAACAGGAGCACCCCAAAGGGACACACTCGGTCAAATAAGACCTTTATCTAGCAAATCCTACAACTGATCCTTCAGCTCTCTAAGCTCCGCCGGGGCCATCCGATAAGGCGGTATAGAAATAGGCCCCGTGCCAGGGATCAAGTCAATGCAGAACGCAATATCGAGCTCGGGCGGTAAACCAGGCAGCTCGTCAGGAAAGACATCAGGAAACTCTCTCACAATTGGGACCTGGTCCAACGGGACCTCTGCGGCTCTAACATCACAAACATATGCCAAGAATTCCTGACATCCCTTTCTCAAAAGCTGACTAGCGCGAAAAGAAGAAATCAAACTGGGAAAGACGACGCTACGGTCTCCCCGAAAACAAACAAGAATTGGCTTACCCGGAAAACTAAATCTGACTGCCTTCTCACGGCAGTCCACGGATGCATAACACGTGGCTAACCAACCCATGCCCAGAAGAACATCAAGGTCTAATATATCGAGAAGAATCAAATTGACAGAAGAATCCCTATCTCCGATACGAACAAAACAAACACGAACGAAAAACATTTTGAGCGACAAAAGACTTGCCAACTTGAATAATAACAATCAGTGGCAGATCAAACAAGGACGACTCTCGGTCCAAAGTGCGTAGATACAAGTTCAAACAACAAAAGAAATACGCGCATCGAAAGAAAACACTGAAATAACACTTGTCATGACGTCTACCTAACCGCCTTTGAGCTGGCATACCGGTACGAATCCGCTTTGGTCCAGAAATAATTGAAGTCTCAGAAATGCGCTCCTCCAATAGTAAGGCCGCGTCCATAGCAGCGATGTAAGTGTTAAACGGCTGGGTGCCGACAACAAGAAATAACTGCATGTCCAATCTCCACACGAACCTCTTTATCCGTTTCTCTTCAGTGTCCACCAGGTAAGGAGCATATCGGACCGCTGAGTAAACTAAATGTTGTACTTGGACACCGTCATCCCTGAAGTCTTACACAAAGGCTCGAAACTACGAGCTCGGGCATCTCAAATGCTCTCTGGAAGGAAACGAGCAAGAAATATATCTATGAACTCATCCCAAGTCATAGGAAGTAGATCTGCAGCTCGGCTTCTCTCCATTGACTCACACCACGTCTGAGCAAGGACTCTCTAGACGAAAACTCGCAAGCTCAATCCATATTTCATCAGAACATCTTTGTGAACGACAATTCCTAGCCATCCTTTCAAGGATTGTCTACGGATCCTTCACTACATCTGTGCCTATAAAACTAGAGGCTTCCGCCTCAAAATTCCTGTAAGGATACGGTAATAATCTTGGTAACAACAGAAACAGCTGCCTGAGCAGCAGGTACAATCACAGTCCCCGTAGTAGGAGGGACATCATCGGCTCTCGGAGCTCGGCTAACCTCAACTAACAATCCAGCCATCTGTCGCAAGTCCTGAATACTCGACTCCAGCCTAGCTATTCATCCCGGAGAAGGCGGATAACTCTGTTCCTGAGGGGTAGGCATACCACCCTGATCGGTCCTCGTCTCAAACGAGCCTACTCTAATCTCATCCCGACGACAACCCTCTGGCCCTCGTAGTCTCCGGCGGCATAGTGGATGGAACAAGAAACATGATTGATAGGAACATTGCGATCGAATCAAAGGATTTCCGGAATCAAGGAAGGAATACAAGTAAATAGATATCCTAAGGTCACTTAGGCGGAGTACCGTATCGTAAGTATGCCGTGGAACATACCCATGCTACGTCACTCTGCTTAAGTCACCTACTCCATCTACCAAAGGTCATCTTACACTCAGAAATGTAAAACCTAATGCTCTGATACCAACTTTGTAATGACCCGAAGGTACGGAACATGACTGACACTTAAATTACGAAACGTCTAAGGGCGTAACATAATCTAAGTAAGCCAAAACCCAGAAAATCTAAACCATTTAAATAAGTAAAGTAAAGGAAAACTTATTTAAAGAAAGCGATTTTAACCAAATAAGTCGCATTAAACATTTTAAAAACATCAAAATTTCCCGAAAATTTTGGCAGAGTCTCCTTTGTAAATACTGGCCCCGAAACGGGTACAACACAAGAAGATACATATAAATAATGAATAAGGCATCCCCAAGCAGGAGCTAGCTCTTCGACAATGGCGGAATCACAACCACATGCAATATGTATATCAAAAGTGCACAATAAGCTTCTGAAAGCAAGAACTAAGAAAATACCACGTCGGCTCAAGTGAGCATCGACACCAAACACCACAAATACAAGCCTCACGAGTCTCACCGTCTAGTCTAATATACAAGGGTAGATGGAGTATACTAGATACAAAATAATATACATGATGGAATAAAATATCCTCGCAACCCACCTATAAGCAAAGCTGCAAAATGATGCAAACGAAGAAGAATAGAATGTACACCCGCCGCTACTATGCTGACGGGTCAGACCTGCAAAATAATGTAGAACAACGGGGTGAGTTGCCAACTCATGAGTAGTAAGTAACATCTAATAAGGCTATTGTAAGCATGCACGCAAATGCGTCACAACACACGTATCTCAAAATGATACTATGTACTAGCATGAATGCAACATGAATGCATAATTAAACACGAAACTTGAACATGTCTGGTATAAGAAAACCTTTAATCTTATCTTAGAAAAGCATCTATGCAATAAACTGAGTGTCATCAATGAAATCAACAGAAAATCCGTGTCAAGTATCGACATAATATATGTATATCCCAATATCTCAATGTCTCGATATCTCAATATCTCAATATCTCGGGCTCCGTCAGTCCGGATCGGCCCATATCATCAAATCTCACGACCACGTCGGTATCCTACGGATATCCACCACGCCAACAATCACTGGTAGGTAGTCTGCCCCTGCTAGGCTCATCGTCTACAACTCGAGCTTCTTGCCCCGGGGTACCATACTGGGCCTACCATGTACCTGAAACGGTTCATCCAACTCCTCGAATCGGGTCTCAAAGCCAACATAAATCAGGAAAACTCATGGTGGACGAAACATACATCATATCACGAGAAAACCGCAACTTGCATTTTTAAAGCGATAACAGGTTTATAAAATTCTTGTGGTTTTCCCAAAAATCCAGAAATCCCATCAATACTGAAATCCTCGAGAAGAATCACAATAAATAAACATGCCGGTGATGATAGAAATCTATGATACGGTAGTATATACCATGCGAAGTACGGCTAGAAGCTATGCATGAATCATGATGCAATGAGGTATGTATATATAACTAACAATCCTGCGTATCCATTTAATGAAATGAATATACAAGTATAAGTCTACGGATGTAACATTTCAGAAAAATAAAATATTATTTTTGGGAGTTTTTATATTTAAATAATAAATATAATGAATATTTTAGTGGTGCGGTACAATTAAATACAGTTAAATAGGGAAAAATTATAGAAATTACTAAACAGAGAGTGTTTATTTTGATTTAGGCGAATTATGAATTTTTATGATTTATTATATTCCATTTTTACGCTAATTGCGATTAAATATCGCTAATTGCGTATTAAGCGTGTTTTGTGCACACGACATGCATCATATCATTTTTACACTTACATTTTTTTTCATGACCTTTTCTTCGTTTATCTTGCATGGTTGTTGATTTTAGAAAAGAAAAGAAAAGGAAAAAGAAAGGAAATGATGAGAGAGGGGACACAATCATTACATGAGGCAAAGCATGCTTGAGAGAGAGAGAGTGTGTGAGGGGTCAACCCTAGATCTTGGCCATTCCTTCTCTTCTCATTTTCTTCATCATCTCTTTTTCTCTCCCTCTTCACCATGGCAGCCCCATCTCCCTCCTCCACTTCAAGCCTCAAAACACCCCCAAAACAAACCCAAAACCCCATCTCCATTTCACAAAAAGCATGCACAAGCACAAGGGAAGCACATTGGACCAAGAAAAATCAAATTTTGAGGACTTTAGGCAACTCAAGAAAATTCTTGAGTTGCCAATTGAGGTCATCTCTGCACCATTAGTATAGTTTTCTTTCATCTTAACACCTATGCATGTTTAGAAGTGATTTAGATCGGTTTAGTAGACTTTGAAAATTTCAAGAAAGGGTTAGGGTTAAATTTGAGTTGGGTTAGTGCTAGTAGGCTTTAGTGGTGACCTTAAACCCCCCTATGATCTTAGAAACACAGACCATACTGAAACAAACACCTAAAACCTAAAACAGAAAACTATACATGTCGGTTTGAGAGGAAATTGAGTGTGCAGGGAAATCTGGGATGATCCAGGGAATTTATGAGACAAACAAACAACTTTAGAGGCCAAATTGAACCAATACGAGACCACCCTACCAAAACGAGACCATATCTCCTCTGTAAAACCGGCCTGGCCGGATTTCCTTCTCATGTGGCCGGCCACCCTAGTGTATCAGGTTCCCAGGTTGCCCCCATATCTCCTATATACCCTGTGCATCATCCTAGACTCGTTTGCTTACCTTGTGGTCACCTAAGACAAAATCTGGAGCATGTTTTCTAGGTTGCTGCCAGGTTTTTCATGATATTTACGGATTTAAGTTTTGATATTTGGTATTGTATTCGATTATTTGACGTTTGTACGTCTATATCGATTGATATTTGGTTGAATTGCGAGATGTAGACCATAGGTTTTGACCTATGGGTGATTCCTGCGACATTTTGGTTTTCGTGTGTCGTTTTAGTTTTGAATTGGATTTTAATGTGGCACGATACATTATGATGTGTAGGTACCCCCGCGAAGACTTCGAGACGACAAGCAAGCATGCGGCGACATCAGCATCGGCAAGCTAAAGTGAGTAGATCTATATCTACTGGGGAAGTCGGGTGGATGGCGTATAGCACCCCCGCAAAGTCTTGATGGAAACTGATTTGTAGAATATAGTTAAGAAAACCTAGATTAGGAAACTAGGGTTAGAGTTAAAAGATTGTTAGTGAAACCATATTAGAAACTATGGATAGTTAGAAGTGAGATAATACGACTAGTATGTGATGACAAGACTTGAGGACGATATTTGATGATATTGCCGTTTAGGGTACTATAGGACTAGATAGTCGACGTAGGTGTGTCATCCGAACCATACCTATTTCCAAACTGAAGAATCGTATGCATCTTTTAAACAGATACCTTGAGAGTCGTTACGGATTTTTAAATGATATCTTTTCTTTAAAAACACCATAGCCCCTACTTTCAAAACTATGATTCGCATCTTTTAAAAACTGTTGTATGGTTCGGATGTGCATGTTAGATTAGATACGTATACTTATAGTAAGGTAGAATGTATGTGTAAAATTTACTTGATGATGGATATAGATGCGACAAAAAGGAGAATAAGATTTAATACGTGATTTGATGATATGATGGTATACGGATGCGAGTCGATTGAGATGATTTATACCCTTCCGGTCCCCTGGTATGAGATTATTGCGGATGTGACCTGGGACATAAGTTTATATATATTTATATATAGAAGGTTGTGAATCATGGATGATGGGTCGTACGTGATATTCGGTCGTACCCTCATTTGTCTTATAGGATGATAGGATCCCTATTAGCTTAATGCCGTCGTACGATGATTTTCCATGCGTGATGAGTTTGACTTGATGATTGATCCATACCCTTGACTAGAGGTTGTTGTACGATGGATTATACCGTACGAAATGTTGTTAGGCTGGATGCTGATCGATAGATTCACCGACTTGATCATGTTAGATATGTATACCTTATAGCTTCTAGCTGACGATTTACCTTATGATGCATTCATGTTATTCACATTGTATTACTTATACTTGTGATAGTACACCTGCACCATTTTCGATGATGCGAATGTTATACGTACATAGATTGTAGGCTCACACACTTCATCATCGATAATTGCCACGTCACTACACAGTAGGATTGCTGCATCATGATATGACTCTTCGCATAACATGCTTGCGTATATACCACTTGTACACTCATGCTTGCATATATACCACTTGTATACCCATATTGGTGCACACATACATTGATATATCCATACTTGCGCATATACACATTTGTATATCCATATTGGTGCACATATACATTGATATATCCATACTTGCGCATATACACATTTGTATATCCATATTGGTGCACATATACATTGATATATCCATACTTGCGCACATACATATTGTACACCATACTTGCGCACATACCTATTGTACACCATACTTGCGCACATACATATTGTACACCATACTTGCGCACATACCTATTGTACACCATACTTGCGCACATACATATTGTACACCATACTTGCGTATATACACATTGGCACCATTATACGATGTTGTATTTGATTTTAGAGATTTGGGAACCGCATGTACTGTTTTAAAAACTGGAATCATTTTAAAAGAGCGGTTTTCCCTTAATATGTCATATCACCATTCTATGTTGCATGATACACGGATATGCTCACATTTCTATTATATGTCGCATACATCATGCTCTATGATTTTACGCATTGAGATATGCAGTTTTCATGAGATTTCTGGATTTGAGAACCGTGGACATTTTAAAAGAGATTATGTGTTATTTTAAAAACCCGGTTTCTCTTGATATGATATTTCAGTGCGTCCACCATGTGTTTTCTCGGTTCTGAGAGAGACATGTGAAATCCAATTCGAGGAGACTGATGAGGCCGATTGAGGGTATATGGTGGACCCGGTATGGTACCCCGGGATAAGAAAAGGATGCTGTGTATACAGACGGTGAGCCTGGCAGAGGGACTACTACTTATTGGTGATTTGTTGGACGTGGCGGTTATCCGGAGGATACTGACCAGAGACGAGAGATGGATACGGGCCTACCTGTACTGCCGGGGTCGATTCCGCAGACGGAGCCCGTGGGCCGAACCGAACTGACTGAGCCCGATATATGAGCATTTACGTGCCGATGCTGGGCACGGTTTTCATGATGTTTTCGAGTGTTGATGCTAGGCACTCCGGTTCTATGATTTTGATGTGTTGCGAGGGACACACTGTGATTTATATCTTCATATCTTCATGCTTATGCTTTTATGATACATACATTGATTATATGGTTGGACGAGATCCACCTGCATACATACATTGATTATATGGTTGGACGAGACCCACATGCATACAGACATTGGTTATATTGTTGGATTATATCCGCATTCACATAGGTATTGATTATATTGTTGGCACATATGATGACCCGGTCACCCTAGATATCATAGTATTACCCTTATGATATAGTTGACCTAGGAGTCGTTGTTTATTCGATTGCTACTTGTAGATGTTTTTCTACTCACGAGTTGGCAACTCACCCCCGTTATGCCACAGTTCTTGCAGGTTGACCGCACGGATCAGTAGCGGATCGCTGGCACATAGCTTCATTTGAGTGTTTTGCTTTGGTAGGTGGGACCTTGTATCATTCGCACTCTTGTATTTATATTTCATATTGTATCTAGTAACTCCATCAATCAAAATTAGTAAATTGTATAAGTAAGGTGACTTAGTGAGACTTGTGGTTGCGAGATTTGAGCGATGAGTGTTATATTCGCTTTTGGGGTTATGTCTTGCTTAATTCTTTATCTTTTGTGGTGATCTTCTCTGTTGGGCGTCGTATACTGATATCTACTGTTTTGTGTGGTTGTGATCCGCCGTTTGGCGAAGAGCTAGCTCCCGCTTGGGGATGCCTTTATTATCATTATGTATATGTGGTTTTGGATCAAAATAGACAAAGGAGGTGCTGCCCAAATTTTTCAAAAAGACGAAACATGTTTTTAAACTTGCATAATCCACTTGCATTTTTATATTCCTTTTCTATGCATTTAAGCACACTTGATTTCATTATACCTTTATTTCAAAACTTCACCTCCTTTAATTTCTTAAAAAGGTTTAGATTTCTGGGTTTCAGCTTACTTGAATTACGTTACGCCTTTAGACGTTGCGTGATTTAAGTGCTGGTCATGAGCTAATATTTTCGGTCGTGACAAAGTTGGTATCAAAGTGTTAGGTTTAACCTTGGTTCGAGTCTATGTTTGACTATGCGGAGTCTAGGGCGGGTATATATTTCGGAACCTAGGCTTGACCTTACGGAACTTAGACTTGAACGGGAGGGGGGGTATTATACCCGAACTTTCGTTTCATAGGCTGACCCTGATTGATGGAGTGGGTAGCTTGAGTAGAGTGACGTACCGTACGTATGTTCCGCGGCATATTTACGATATGATACTCCACTTAAGAGACCTTAGGATGTACATATTTTGAGATCTGTGATTCTCTTCGTATCTTTGATTATACATCCTTTTGAGATCCTTGATTTTATTTGTTCCTCTCACGACCCGAAAGTACAGAACTTGACCGGCACTTAAACTACGAATGTCTCGAGGCGTACGTAATCTAAGTAAGCCGAAAACCCAGAAATCCAAACCAAGAAAAGTAGTGGAGTGAAGGAAAAACTATTTTAAATCAAATAGTTTGCAACATATGCCGAAATGTGCATTTTAAAATCACAAGTCTTTTCTAAAAATTTCGGCAGAGTTTCCTTTGTAAAAACTGACCCTAAACGGGTATAAAACCTGATAAAGCATATACAATGAAAAATGCATCCCCAAGCGGGAGCTAGCTCTTCGTCAATCGACGGTCACAACTACGCAAGCAATATAATATATAATGCCGAAAGGCGAGGATCACAACAGAAAAGGAAACTCAACACAGCAAGAAATCCATAGAAATATAACGCGCGACTCTAAGGTCGAAAGAATAAACATCACTGGTCTCTATCTCAAATAAATACATGTTTGGTTGATGGAACTTCTAGATACAACAGAATAATAATATACAAGGTATAATGATGGGTACGATACAAATAAACCCACCTACTAGCAAGTCACCCGAAAAAGAAGCGGTGCCAGCAAAGCCGTAATGAAACCTGTACGGCGAAACCTGCAAGAACTGTGGCACAACGGGGGTGAGTTGCCAACTCGTGAGTAGAAAAACATCTACGAACAGAAATCGCATGAACAACGCAATCCTAGGTCATACGATCATAATATAACCTCAATATATAACCAGCAGCCTATAATAATGGCTAGGGTATACCTCTAAACAACGGTAATACCAAGTGCTCGTGTCAGTGCCTCAGGTAGCAATATGTCAAATGGATGAGGTATGAATGCATGAAAACATAATACATGTACTAAAGAAACTGCTTTCATAATTTAGTGAGATTTCTGTATTTTTAAAATGAGGTATCGTAAATGAAATCAGCATAAACAGTGTCTAGCATCGACACAAAACATAAATCTCAATGTCTTAAAATCTCAGGCTCCGGCTATCCGGACTGGCCTGTATCATCAAATCTCAGTACCTCAATATCTCGAAATCTCAATGTCTCAATCTCAATATCTAGGATGCCGTCAGTCCAGACCGTCCCCTACCATCAATCTCAAGACTACGACGGTATCCTCCGGATATCCGACGCATCGGGTAAAATCACCGTTCGGTAGTCTTCCCCTGCCAGGCTCATCGTCATCACCACGAGCTTCTTGCCTCGGGGTACCTTACCGGGTCCACCATGTACTCGAAACGGTTCATCCAACTCCTCGAATCGGGTCTCGAAATCCATCAGCAAACTCATGGTGGACGACTCATACATCATGGGAAAACCGTACTTTTCATTTAAAAAGAGAGAAAAGAAATTTATAAATGTTTTTGCGGTTTTCCCCCAAATCCAAGAAATCTCATGAAAATCCGAATCCAAATCCTCAATAGCATGTAACAGTGAATATAAGCATAAAAATCCATGAATGTGGCATATCAATGAATAATAACATGCATGAAGTAGCAAGTAATAACTACAATGTCTAAACTAGCATACAAGGCAAGTACACTAATATCATGTCTAAACTATTAGCTAATAACCTATGTCAATGAAATAGTAGTTTCTAAAGTGTTCGTGACATGGCAATTACCGATGAAGATGAGTGTGAGCCGGCAAGTAAGTGTACGTGGTATATACGCATCATCAGTAATGGTGCTGGTGTTCTAACAGTATAATATCAACAATGCAATATGAAATAACAATATAAGTATGCGATGCGGAGCGAACAACAATAATGAGCGGGAGCTGAATACTAGACACAACGATAACTAATCTGCATTTAATATAATATGAGTCATACAGCTACACTAACTATAGGGCTGAGCTAACAGGCTAACTGATGGTAAGGAAACCGCCTAACATCTGAGTCGATACATATATGTTTATATATATAAGAGTCGGTGATCACGCCTCAATAATATCACATCCGATACCATATCTATAATCAGATATTCCCAAATCAAGAGTGCGGATCAAACATCAATATATAGCTCGTACGTAAATCCGTCGTATGGCATCCCAAATCTGGGTACGGTTCAATATCACATTCATCAAATTATTCATCTGGTATCCTCTTTATCAAAGATCACAATCCGGGTATTGATCTATGTCTAGTACGATACTAATATCATCAATATAATCATGATCTAACTACTGATCGACAGTCTCATCCAAACCGATATCAACAGCACATATCATCATAGAGAAGTATACACCGCCCAATGCGGCCTATCATAAACATTCTAACATATCATATCTCATATCACGATCACATGTCGACCATTTTATTTATATCACTATTCACATGGCAACGTCGTCCAAAATCCGCTATAACATCATGACGTATCTCAAATACGAATTTTGCCATATCACCGATCTCGCAGTCTCAAATCATATCTCATCGACTCACCTCAAATCCCAAGTACTATCCTAAAATCCAGTATATGATCACATAGTCCCATACCCATGTGAACACATAAATATATAATCCCATATACGCACATATGAAAGGAGAATGTATGCAAGTATGGGAGTGTGTGTATGTGTGGTGCAACTACTACTCTAGGGTTTCGCAACACTAAACCAATCCAATCACATCTAGAAACTATCTTTATCATCAATAATCTCAAACAATATATAATCAATATATATGTGTGTATACGTATTCGTATACATCACCACGAACTGCGGGGGTGCTATACGCCATCCACCCGACTTCTCCCCGTAGATATAAATCTACTCACCTTGCTTCTCGTGTGCCGATGCCGATGTCGCCATCTTTATCTTCAACGCCTCGACATCACGCGGGGTACCTACAAGGATATCACAAATGCTAAAGCACATGAAAATCACATAACCAAAACGACATACGCTACTCGCATAGGTAAAAACCTATAGTCTCGCATGCAAACACGACCAATAACCCTTTGCCATTGACGTTCAAACGCCATCCGACAGAAACGAATCATCAAATACTAAAATCCATACTAAAACAAGTCGTAAATCATGTGCCAACATAAGAAAATCATCCCAGATTCTACCCTAGGTAGAATCAGTCAAAATTGCACATACCAAGGGTCTAGTTTATAGGGTAAAAGGCTACAGAACAAAAACGAGGGGGTTCCAACCTGCTCTGGCCGCAATTTGCGGCCAGAAGGAATTAATCTGCAGCCTGGGGAAGGAGATAGGGGTTAGGGCTTTGGGTGGTGGTTCCAGGGTGCCTGCACATCTCATTGTCCAACCAAAATTATTTTAGGAGCCTCGGGGTGAAAGCAGATTTCCAAAAACAGTGACAGATTTACAGTTTTTCCCGATATCGTTCTCATAAATCCGTATTCTGGGTTTAAGCTTCAGGTTTTGTCCAAAATAACATCACATCAGGGTTTCTAAGGTCACAACAAGCCTCAATTTCACTTTTGATTTCAGATCCACCCTAAACCCTAACTTGAATTTTCTAAAGTCCTCAAAACGACACAATATCGACATGAAACAAGTATAGATGCACAAGAAATCAAAATACTACTCTAAGGGTGCAGAAATTACCTCCTTTGGCAACTCAAGAAAATTCTTGAGTTGCTCAAAGTCCTCCAAATCCATTCCTTCTAGGTCCAATGTGTAGCTAGTGAGCTTGGGAACATGTTTTGTGAAGTCGAAATGGGATTTCGGGGTGAATTTCATGGTGGATCTAGGCTTGAAGAGGGAGGAGGAAGAAGAGGGAGGGGCTGCAGCAGCAAGGGAAGGAGAGGAGAGAGAATGAGAAGGGGAAAATAATGGGGGATGGTTTAAAAAAAAGAAGGGTTGACCCATTCCTTTCTCTCTCATCATCATACTTTACCTTTTCTTTTCTTTTCTTTTTTTTCCTTTATTCTTCTCACACAATGGTTATCCTAGGCCACCATCTACCCACAATATGTAAGAAAATGTAACAAGTGTGGAAAAAAAAGATATGTGCATGTTTTGCACCAAAAATGCTAAAAACTCGATTAGCGATTTTTAATTGCGATTAGCACTAAATTAGCATATAATTAACCATAAAAACTTAAAAATAGCATAATTCCCTAAAATACCTTATTTTAGAATTTTCCATAATTTTTCCAAAATTTTCCCCATTTATCGGTATTTAATTATACCGAAATATTAAAATATTCATTAAAAATTAATATTAAATTATAAAAATTCCCAAAAATAATATTTTATTTTTTGAAATGTTACAGTTCCATGATCATACTCTCATTGATGCTGTTCCTTTTTATGATCATGTATCCATTCTGGATCTGTCGTTTCCTTTCATGCCGTTGATCTACTTTCTTCGATACTCGATTGAGGTTCCTGTCACCATGTTTGAGCGCAGATTGAGCTGCTGCTAGTGTTGCGGTCAGGGAGAGCTCGTCTGGTATGAGGGCCGACCATTGTGTTTTCTGGTGACGTGGGAACGTCTCGATATAGTGTTGTGTTGTGACCTCCTGTTGAGGCGAGTGTTTGGTTTTTCACCGGATGATCGGGCCATCGATAGAGCTGCCAGTTGCGAGAGGACTGCTGATGTGCATCATACCTCAGAAATTTTGATGTCTCCTACCGTGTAGACAGATGACGCAGCTGTTGCTGAGATTGATGGAATGTCGCTTCCTGAGCTAACAAGCTGAGATCGCCGGAGCTTCCGGGCAGAGTGCGGCAGATGATAGCTAGTCTATCCCGAGTTGAGAGATGAAGATGATTCGTCAGATTGATGTGTCGACGCAGGCCCAGTTGAGTTGAAGATTTCCAATGTGGAGAGAATCTTCCTCAGACCTAGAGCAGACCGATCCAGAGATGACCGTTGATGTCTCGCCTTTGATGAAGGATTGAGGCATTGTTTAGCATGCGGGCGAAGGGTATTCACATGTTTTATAGGCAAAGTTAAAAAGGTTCAAACGAGTGTCAGGAAACCATTTTCCCTAAGTTTAAAGTGTTTGGAGGAACATGCAGGTAATTCTGTGGACCCTCTAGAAGAATGAAACCCTAACTTGACATGATGACCATGGAACCGCTTTGAACCTTAGGGTTTGTGGCAGTTTAGCGGTGCCATCAGTAAGGCTTGGGTTTGCCCTTCTACGGCTGGTCCAGAGGTGTTGTGGTATGTACTAGATATTTTTAGACTGCGCTCAGGTGTTGAGCCTTCGAGAAATTTTGGGACCTGGAAAACTCGATCGAAAAGTTTAACGCCGTCCGTATACCATGTGATAAGAGACCAGTAAGCTGATCAGCTTCGGATAGAGGACCTCATCCAGATGTGTTGTGAGTTGATAGAGGACGGACGAGTATAGAGTATTCCTCCGATGGTTGGGACGAGTTCCTGAGGACGTGTTCGGCCAGATATCTTCTACAGAGTGATGAAGATACAGAGTACGCGATTTCGAGTCTGTGTGAGAGACTTCGGATTGACCGTGACCGAGAACAGTAGCAGTACGCAGATAGCAAGATGTGACGTCGAAGCGGATGATGATAAAGGCGAGTGGAGCCAGAGGTTCATGCGAGATGCTGACGAGCTGTTACTACTCCCCATCGAGATTAGAGATATGATATGTATACAGAGGCGTTGGGTTACGACAGTTCCGAGGGAATATTGTGCCGAGAACACAGATGTCCAGAAAACGAGAAAGGATTATGCAAGAGTACCATCCTCCGTACAGTTCGGCATATGCAAGATTGGAAGAGATCCTGAGCAGGTTCCTTCCCGGGCACTGCTGTAATAAGATTTACACCGAGGATCAAAGGTGTGGCGTGTATTCAAAGACCCAGAGGCCGATGCCATAGGCGTGCTGCTTGATGAGTGGTCATGCTAATTGGTCGTGAGAGGACCAGAGGAGTACTAGAGCGGATCGTTTCCGTTAGTACATCAAACCGGGCCGACGAGCCAATGGATTACAAGATTGGTGAACCACAGAGAAGTGAAGACCCAGAGTTCAACATCGTCGACGAGACATGTTATGAACGACCATAAGAGTTGGCCAGAGATCTTTAGAGGATGTGCCTGAGCGGACTACTTCCATTATCGTTTCCATATTGGACCTTTGAGCCGGGGAGCTATGTACTCAACAATTCGCAGTGAGAGACGAGAGCCTAAGGGCACCAGGCAACAGGCCACGATCGGGAGACAAGTAGATATCTTGATCTGCTAGCAGTGGATGCACCGACACCTTCTCGACCTTGAAGGAAGGACTTATCGACGAAAATATTTACGAATTGTGATTTCGTGAGCTGACTATCACATATCTGTCGCTTTGGATTTTGGTATTTTGGGTGATTTATTGCGTGATTGAGTTTTGATGACCGAGTTTCATGATATTTGCTTTCGTACAACATGGTTGCACCTACTGGGTATTTATATTTTGCGCCTAGTTATTACACTTGAGATATGCTTTATACACCGTTGTGTTAATTTATGATTTGTTCACAGTTTTTGCGCTTGATATCGTTTTTGTGCCTTGGCTGCACATGTTCATGATTTCATGGATTTCATACATTTGGATTGATTTTGTGCATTGATACGTATTTTGTGCACCACAGTTGCACCTGACTTCGGTTTGATGTCATTCGATATGTTGATTTTGATTTCATGCCTATGTTATGCATGTGATTGACTTATGCACTTGGCATAGTATTCATGCACTTTTAGTATTTTGATTTGCTTTTGTGCACGTTGATGCACATGGTTGTGAGATTATATACCACGGTATACCTGAGTTGGATTTGGATTGAAATGTGTTATATACCGTCAATTTCGATTGTGATACTCGATATTTATTTTGTGCACCTTGTGCACCTGATTTGGATTTTCGCGCATATTGGGCGCATGTTATGAGATGCGATTTTGGTGCACACCAGATGCACCAATCGGGATTCTTTGTGCATATCAGATGCACCTGATATTGCTGTTAGGCACACCGTTGCCTCTGATAGGTGTTTAGTGCACGCCCGTTGCACTTAGATATTGTTTCTGTGCACATGTATGGCACATTCATGGATTTTAATTTCCGTGCGCACCAGACGCACGTAGCATTCATATGCATATTTCGGTATTGATTTCTTATGGAGCAGTACGTTTTTATGATGTTTACTATTGGTTTCGTACTGAGCAGGACTAGTCAGAGGACAGTACCTGGATGTATTTTGCATGCATTGATAGTTATCGAAGGGATTTCCAAAAAGAGAGCTATAGTCTCAGTATTTACCTACGTGTCTGATATGACACGAAATGTTTAAAACAAAGAAACCCTTCTAAATTGTTTAAAAAAAAACGGCGGTACGGGTATGTAAACAAAGGATATATATGTAGGGTTAGCATAGCACCTTGTGAAGGTTTTGGCAAGCATCAATCATGCTACTTAAAATTTTTTGGGGTGCTAAACAAACCCTAACCAAGATCTTAACTAGAGAATTAGGGTTAATAAGCATGTAAACAACTTTACATCTAAGAGGGAGGGATTACAACCTTTGTAGTCCATTCCTTCGCTTCATAAGCTCCATGTTGAGGTCCCTTCGCTGCGATCAACATGAACTCCGACGCTCGAGTGGCTCCATGAGGTAAATGAGACACCTTGCTTGTAGTCTTCATGATCTAAGATGATCTATCTTGAAGAATCTCTAACCCAAGCTTACACTTCACTAAACAACTTATTAGAGAAGTGAACACCCTAATCTAAGTGGCTAGAATCGATGAGGATGATGAAGTAGGAATTTAGCTCTCTTTTGTTTTCAATTTCTCACACTAATTCATCACATGCAAAAAGCTAGCAACCTTTTTCAAGGAGGAGGAAGAAGAAGAAAGCTTTTTGTGATGAATAATGAATTATTGTTGTGGTTACAATTGCAACCCATGGTTAAAAATGAAAAGCTTAACCATTGTAGAGAATAAACCATAGGTAAAGGGTTTGGGTTGGGTTAACAAATATCTACACAAAATATCAAGATAAAGACAAAAGAAAGCTTCATGAAGCTTCATGAAAAAGCTAACCCAAAAGCTAACCCAAATCCAAACCCTAACTTGTTTAAACTTCACAAAACATGTTGCATTTGTAACCCTAACTTGTTACAATATTACATATCACATATCACATATATAATATATTTTTGTAACAAAATAAAATAATACAATTAACATATATCGCATATATATCAATGTATTACCCGATGAGAAAATGAATCAATAAAGCGAGCTTATATTAGTTAACGTAATGTAATATATCACATATATAATTGTGCATTAAATTTTCGAATCAACACTTGATCCGACAATCCGGCTATATAGCATATAACCGACTAATATAACACGTACCGATTCATCGAATCAACACTTGATCCGATGACCCGGCTATATCTCATATACCCGGCCGATATCACAAATCGCGAGAATGGAATACGGTATCTCATATCGTAATATTCTCGGTCCCGCACATATCACATATGTGCTCCTACTCCATTTTGCCTGAGCTAGGAAACCTCTGTGTAGGACTCTCAAGAATCGTCAATACGCCGGCAGTAGGGGATGATCATATCAAATACCCACAAGCTGCAAGCGGTCAGCTAAACGTAACAGCCACCCAGGTATTGAGCGATCAGAAGATCAACAAGAAAGCCTATAAATTCTCCTGTGAATCCAATCAGTAACACTACCGTACAGTCCGATCTCTTCGTCTGATATGTCGCATATCTAGTCTAGGGGTGGTAAATGTCAGACCCCAGTAACCGATAAGTCGTGTCGATGTGAGGCTCATAACAGGTCGAGAAACTACTGATAACACTTACCAGTAGCACTCCATATCAGCCCTGGTCAGGGACTTCCAGTTATAGCCAATTGAACACAACACAATATCAACTTTCTATACCGGGAGAGACGAAACCCCTCCTATCGCTCATTGCCTCCATGTGATTCGGGACTGTACCCAAAAGCCACCGTTTTACACGCCCTCTTGGACATGGTAAGGTGGAAATCAAAGCACAGTGGGAATCACACAAGACTCCATGACGATCTCGGGTCCACAGACTAACCCTGTACCAGTGTCACTGGAGAACTGCTATCTGACGATTGGTATAATACCAACTAGGAGTTCTCGGCGAGTCCGTTCAGTGTACCCAGTCTCCACTGAGCACCCATACACCATCTTTGATGTCAAAACACCGATGGATATGGGATCATCCATCGCCCATCATATGGGTCAAGATGCGTATACGCTAGTCTACTTTGGTGTATCGATGCCCTGTCTCGATACACCCTCGACTAGGAACAGTTATAGGATGTACTCGTTGACTATCCTGGCCCCACTAGTATGATCTCATCATAGTCCCAGTAGTCGAGTACTTATCCTAAGGGCTTTATCAACATGTGAGAGCAAGACAGTAAACTAATACAAGTCAACATGTTAAGACAAAGTGAAACCAAATAGCATACTATCATATCGAGCAAGAAAGTCCTCTCTATATATATCCAAGCATCCACTATAATATACATCATATGTACAACAATGGCCTCTAGGGCATATATATAACTAACAATATATATATATATATATATATATATATATATATATATATAGTTATTTTCTTACTAGAGACGTCCGCCACTGTGCAGTGTTATGCGCATCGCACAGCGACTTAAAATGGTTTGGCATGCAGTTGTTCCGATGTTTTAATGATAATTACATGTATAGTTTGACATATATATATTATGTTGATTTCGTTTTGGATTTGACATTGATGTCTTCCCCATGACTCCGATGATTGCGGGATGCTTGACGGAGTTTTACTTCTGATTGATATACTCGTGTTCATGCGCATGTATCGCGCCACTGTGCATTATGTATTTATGACCTCGGGACCCCTACGACTTGGACTTTTACTGAAATGTTTTAGTATTTTAGGGGTTTAAATTTAAATTCGGGGACCGAATTTCTTTAAGGGGGGAAGATTGTAACATTTCAGAAAAATAAAATATTATTTTTGGGAATTTTTATATTTAAATAATAAATATAATGAATATTTTAATGGTGCGGTACAATTAAATACAGTTAAATGGGGAAAAATTTGGAAAAATTATAGAAATTACTAAAAAGAGGGTGTTTATTTTGATTTAGGCGAATTATGAATTTTTATGATTTATTATATTCCATTTTTACGCTAATCGCGATTAAATATCGCTAATTGCGTATTAAGCGTGTTTTGTGCACATGACATGCACCATATCATTTTTACACTTACATTTTTTTTCATGACCTTTTCTTCGTTTATCTTGCATGGTTGTTGATTTTAGAAAAGAAAAGAAAAGGAAAAAGAAAGGAATGATGAGAGAGGGGACACAATCATGACATGAGGCAAAGCATGCTTGAGAGAGAGAGAGTGTGAGGGGTCAACCCTAGATCTTGGCCATTCCTTCTTTTCTCATTTTCTTCATCATCTCTTTTTCTCTTCCTCTTCACCATGGCAGCCCCATCTCCCTCCTTCACTTCAAGCCTCAAAACACCCCCGAAACAAACCCAAAACCCCATCTCCATTTCATAAAAAGCATGCACAAGCACAAGGGAAGCACATTGGACCAAGAAAAATTAAATTTTGAGGGCAACTCAAGAAAATTCTTGAGTTGCCAATTGAGGTAATCTCTGCACCATTAGTATAGTTTTCTTTCATCTTAACACCTATGGATGTTTAAAAGTGATTTAGATCGGTTTAGTAGACTTCGAAAATTTCAAGAAAGGGTTAGGGTTAAATTTGAGTTGGGTTGTTGCTAGTAGGCCTTAGTGGTGACCTTAAACCCCCCTATGATCTTAGACACCCAGATCATACTGAAATAAACACCTGAAACCCAAAACAGAAAACTATCCATGTCGGTTTGAGAGGAAATTGAGTGTGCAGGGAAATGTGGGATGATCCGGGGAATTTATGAGACAAACAAACAACTCTAGAGGCCAAATTGAACCAATAAGAGACCACCCTACCAGAACGAGATCCTATCTCCTCTGTAAAACCGACCTGGCCGGATTTCCTTCTCATGTGGCCAGCCACCCTAGTGTATCGGGTTCCCAGGTTGCCCCCATATCTTCTATAGACCCTGTGCATCACCCTAGACTTGTTTGCTTACCTTGTGGTCACCTGAGACAAAATCTGGAGCATGTTTTCTAGGTTGCTGCCACGTTTTTCATGATATTTACGGATTTAAGTTTTGATATTTGGTGTTGTATTCGATTATTTGACGTTTGTACGTCTATATCGATTGATATTTGGTTAAATTGCGAGATGTAGACCATAGGTTTTGACCTATGGGTGATTCGTGCGACATTTTGGTTTTCGTGTGTCGTTTTAGTTTTGAATTGGATTTTAACGCGGCACGATACGTTATGATGTGTAGGTACCCCCGCGAAGACTTCGAGATGACAAGCAAGCGTGTGGCGACATCGGCATCGGCAAGCTAAAGTGAGTAGATCCATCTACCAGGGAAGTCGGGTGGATGGCATATAGAACCCCCGCAAAGTCTTGATGGAAACTGATTTATAGAACATGGTTAAGAAAACCTAGATTAGGAAAGTAGGGTTAGAGTTAAAAGATTGTTAGTGAAACCATATTAGAAATTAAGGATAGTTAGAAGTGAGATAATACGACTAGTATGTGATGACGAGACTTGAGGATGATATGTGATGATATTGCCGTTTAGGGTACCATAGGACTAGATAGTCGACGTAGGTATGTCATTCGAACTATACCTATTTCCAAACTGAAGAATCGTATGCATCTTTTAAACAGATACCTTGAGGGACGTTACGGATTTTCAAATGATATCTTTTCTTTAAAAACACCGTAGTCCCTACTTTCAAAACTACGATTCGCATCTTTCAAAAACTGTTGTATGGTTTGGATGTGCATGTTAGATTAGATACGTATACTTATTGTAAGGTAGAATGTATGTGTAAAATTGACTTGATGATGGATATAGATGCGAAAAAAATGAGAATACGATTTAATACGTGATTTGATGATATGATGGTATACGGATGCGAGTCGATTGAGATGATTTATACCCTGTCGGCCCCATGATATGAGATTATTGCAGATATGACCTGGGACATAGGTATATATATTTATATATAGAATGTTGTGAATCATGGATCATAGGTCGTACGTGATATTAGGTCGTACCCTCATTTTTCTTATAGGATGATAGGATCCCTATTAGCTTAATGCCGCAGTACGATGATTTTCCGTGCGTGATGAGTTTGACTTGATGATTGATCCTTACCCTTGACTAAAGGTTATCGTACGATGGATTATACCGTACGCGATGTTGTTAGGCTGGGTGATGATCGATAGATTCACCGACTCGATTATGTTAGATATGTATACCTTATAGTTTCTAACTGACGATTTACCTGATGCATTCATGTTATTCACATTGTATTACTTATACCTGTGATAGTACACCTGCACCATTATCGATGATGCGTATGTTACACGTACACAGATTGTAGGCTCACACACTTCTTCATCGATAATTGCCACGTCACTACACAGTAGGATTGCTGCATCATGATATGACTCTTCGTATAACATGCTTGTGTATATACCACTTGTACACTCATGCTAGCATATATACCACTTGTATACCCATATTGGTGCACACGTACATTGATATATCCATACTTGCGCATATACACATTTGTATATCCATATTGGTGCACATATACATTGATATATCCTTACTTGCGCATATACACATTTGTATATCCATATTGGTGCACATATACATTGATATATCCATACTTGCACACATACATATTGTACACCATACTTGCGCACATACCTATTGTACACCATACTTGCGCACATACATATTGTGCACCATACTTGCGCACATACCTATTGTACACCATACTTGCGCACATACATATTGTACACCATACTTACGCACATACCTATTGTACACCATACTTGCGTATATACACATTGGCACCATTATACGATGTTGTATTTGATTTTAGAGATTTGGGAACCGCATGTACTGTTTTAAAAACTGGAATCATTTTAAAAGAGTTGTTTTCCCTTAATATGTCATATCACTGTTCCATATTGCATGATACACGGATATGCTCACATTTCTATTATATGTCGCATACATCATGTTCTATGATTTTACGCATTGAGATATGCCATTTTCATGAGATTTCTGGATTTGAGAACCATGGACATTTTAAAAGAGATTATGTGTTATTTAAAAAACCCGGTTTCTCTTGATATGATATTTCAGTGCGTCCACCATGTGTTTTCTCGGTTCTGAGAGCGACATATGAAACCCGATTCGAGGAGGCTGATGAGGCCGATTGCGGGTACATGGTGGACCCGGTATGGTACCCCGGGGCAAGAAAAGAATACTGTGTATACAGACGGTGAGCCTGGCAGAGAGACTACTACCTACCGGTGATTGGTTGGACCTAGTGGTTATCCGGAGGATACTGACCAGAGACGAGAGATGGATACGGCCCGACCCGTACTGCCGGGGCCGAGGGCCGATTCCGCAGACGGAGCCCGTGGGCCGATCCGGACTGACGGAGCCCGATATATAAGGATTTACGTGCCGATGCTGGGCACGGTTTTCATGATATTTTCGAGTGTTGATGCTAGGCACTCAGGTTCCATGATTTTGATGTGTCGCGAGGGGACACACTTTGATTTATATCCTTATATCTTCATGCTTATGCTTTTATGATATATACATTGATTATATGGTTGGACGAGATCCACCTGCATACATACATAGATTATATGGTTGGACAAGACCCACATGCATACAGACATTGGTTATATTGTTGGATTATATCCGCATTCACATAGGTATTAATTACATTGTTGGCACATATGATGACCCGGTCACCCTAGATATCATAGTATTACCCTTATGATATAGTTGACCTAGGAGTCGTTGTTTATTCGATTTCTACTTGTAGATGTTTTTCTACTCACGAGTTGGCAACTCACCCCCGTTGTGCCACAGTTCTTGCAGGTTGACCGCACGGATCAGTAGCGGCATCGCTGGCACATAACTTCATTTGGGTGTTTTGCTTTGGTAGGTGGGACCTTGTATCACACCCACTCTTGTATTTATATTTCATATTGTATCTAGTAACTCCATCAATCAAAATTAGTAAATTGTATAAGTAAGGAGATGTAGTGAGACTTGTGGTTGCGAGATTTGAGCGATGGGTGTTATATTCTCTTTTGGGGTTATGCCTTGCTTAATTCTTTATCTTTTGTGGTGATCTTCTCCGTTGGGCGTCGTATACTGATATCTACTATTTTGTATGGTTTTGATCCGCCGTTTGGCGAAGAGTTAGCTCCCGCTTGGGGATGCCTTTATTATCATTATGTATATGTGGTTTTCGATCAAAATAGACAAAGGAGGTGCTGCCCAAATTTTTCAAAAAGACGAAACATGTTTTTAAACTTGCATAATCCACTTGCATTTTTATGTTCCTTTTCTATGCATTTAAGCACACTTGATTTCATTATACCTTTATTTCAAAACTTCACCTCCTTTAATTTCTTAAAAAGGTTTAGATTTTTGGGTTTCAGCTTACTTGAATTACGTTACGCCTTTAGACGTTGCGTCATTTAAGTGCTGGTCATGAGCTAATATTTCGGGTCATGACAACGGATTATATATGATGCAAATGCACAGTTACCGAATTTACGCAAGTACTATAGTGTTCGTGACATAGCAATTACCAAAGGCATGTGTGTTCGCATGAATTGTGCATGTGCGACATGAACTAATGGTAATGGTGCAAGTGTCCTATGAGATGATATCACATATGTATATATATATATGTATGTATTTATATATATATATATATATATATATATATATATAAGATGGTGCGATGCAATGAGTGTTAGTTGTATGTATGCCCTAGAGGCCATTATTGTACATGAGATGTATATTATAGTGGATTCTGGGACATATATAGGGAGGACTTCCTTGCTCGATATGATAGTGCGCTATCTGGTTGCTCTTTATCTTAACATGCATACTTACTGTCTCTCTGTTACATGTTGATAAAGCCCTTAGGATGTGTACTTGACTTCCAGGATTATGATGCAGATCATACTAGTAGGGCCTGGGTAGTCTATGAGTTCATCCTTCAATGTTCCTAGTCGTGGGAATATCGAGACGGGGCATCGATATTCCAGAGTAGACTAGCATATATCTTCTCGACCCATGTGATGGGCGATGGATGATCCTATATCCATTGGTGTTCGACATCAGAGATGGTATACGGGTGCTCAGTAGAGACTGGGTACACTGAACGGACTTGCCGAGAACTCCTAGATGGTATTATACTTCATGTCAGATAGCAGTTCTCTGGTGACACTGGTGCAGGTTAGTCTGCTGACCCGAGATCGTCATAGAGTCTTTTGTGGCTCCCACTGTGCTTTGATTTCTACCCTACCACGGCTCTACCGAGTCGTGCAAACAGGTGGTTTTTGGGTACAGTCCCGAGTCACATGGAGGCAATGAGTGATAGGAGAGGATTCTTCTCTCCCAGTATTGGGGGTTGATGTTGCGCTATGCTCGATTGTCCATAACTGAAATCCCTGGCCAGGGTAGATGTGATTTACTGGTAAGTGTTATCAGTAGTTTCACGCCCGTTATGGACCTTACATCGGCATGACTTATCAAGCTACCGGGGTCTGACGTTTACCACCCCTAGGCGAGATATGCGACATATCAGACGAACAGACCGGACTGTACGGTAGTGTTACTGGTTGGATTCGTAGGAGTATGAGCAGGCTTGCTTGTTGATCTTCTGATCGCTTAATACCCGGGTGGCAGTTACGCTTAGCACGCCTCTTGCGGCTTGTGGGTGTTTGATATGATCATATCATCTACTGCCGGCGTATTGACAAGTTTTTAGAGTCCTACACAGAGGTTTCCCAGCTCAGGCGAAATGAAGTAGGAGCACATATGTGATATGTACGGGACCGAGATTGATACGAGTATGTGATACCGTATTGTATTCTTGCGATTAGTGATATCGGCCGGGTATATGTGATATAGTCGGGTTATCGAATTATGTGTTGATTCGGTAAATTGATATTACCGATATTAGTCGGTTATATATGATATAGCCGGATCATTAAATCAAATGTTGATTTAATGATTTAATATATATTTGTATATTTGATATATGAATTTACATTGACTAATATAACTCACTTGACCTTTTCTTTTTCTCACTTATGTATGAATTTTATATATGTGATATATATTATGTATCATGCAAGGTTATATATGCAACTTGTGTGTGTAGGACTCATACCATGACCATGATAAGAATTAGGGATTTATTTATATTTAGTAATTCAAAATGGTGAGAATTAAGTCATGGCTTGAAGCTTGTAGAAGCTTGTAAGCTTCATTGACTTAGTCCACTTTTTTTGTTTTATTGAAGATATTTATAAACCCAATCACTTATCATAACCCATGGTTAAGTCTCTACAATGGTTAAGTGTATGACACAAAACCCACCATGGTTGCAAATCTAACCTCATTCTCTCTCTTGTTGATTTTTCATCTTCATCATCTTCCTTATCTCCTAAAGCTCTCTAGGGTTTTTGGAGATGGAGATTTCTAGTGAGAAAAATAAAATCTAAAGTGAGCCCACTTCCTATTGCATCATCCTATACACTTGCTTGGGTATTATAAGGTGTTCTCTTCACAAAGTTCATGACTTAGTGAAGGGCTAGCTTGAGTTTGAGTCTCCTCGACGTAGATCATCTTCGGCCTCGAAGACTACGAGCAAGCTTGTTCATTTCTCCGAGGGAACCCATACTAGAGTTCGGGAGATCCTTGATCGCAGCGAAGGGACGTCAACACGGATCTTTAGAAGTGAAGGACCGGTCTACAAAGGTTGTATTCCTTGCTCTCTACTTGTAATGGTAGATTACATTGTTTTGTTGCCCTAGTTTTCTAGTATGAATACTTGGATGTTTGCTTAGCATCCCCTTAAATTTTTGTTGTTGCATGCTTGATGCTTGCAAACCCTAGGCTAGGTGCTGAGGAAACCCTAACATGGTATCAGAGCCTAACTAGAAACTTAGACGATGTTAGATTAATATGAAACCGAAACAACTCCGAAATACAATTTCTGCAACCCTGCAAATATGCTCTCTGTTGTTTTTCCAAAGTTCTAGAAATTTTTTTCCAACAACTGTAGAGTGATGTATATGATACCTTTAGTGCACATAATAAAAATGAGTCCTATTGCTCGGATTTGACCCGAGCACTCTCCCCATAAATCCGAGGAGGCCGGCCCCTGAGGCTTCATTTTGTGTCATTTTTGTTATGTGCTCTAGTATGCTTATTTTGGGGTTTCGGGTATTGTTTATTTAGTCCAAAATTGTATGTGATGTAAATTTTACTATAGGACTAAAACAGAGTGTTTCGTAGTCGTATAATTTAACATTGTAATGGTAACCTAGGCTATGTTTAACAGTTTGAACGAACTTCAAACATCACCCCATAACCCCCTCTGTAATTCTCCAAGAGTTGGAATTTTCTAAGTTAAGTGTGTTTAATGGTCGTGCAAGTAACTCTATGGACCCTCTTGAAGAACAAAAACCTTAACTCGATTCTATGCCCTCGGAACTGCGACTTGAACCCTAGGGTTTTCCGTAGTTCTGCGGTGTCATAGGCAAGGCATTGGTTTGACCCTTCTACGGCTGGATCATAGGTACTGTGGCACGTTTTGGATATTATAACTTCGCTCAAGTGTTGAGCTCAATGAGAGTTGTGGGGATTTGTTGATTCAATCGAAACATTTAACATCGTCTAGTAAATTGTGATACAATAATTGGAATCCACAATATTTGAATTTTATATATTTAGCAATTTAGTTTCATTTGATCGGTTGCCACGGGATTTTGATGCGATCAAAAGTCCGTCGCAATCACGTAGTGTACGCGGATACTCGCCGGGTAACATTATTAGATTGCTACGCTCCATAGCCCCGACCAAGTGACTGTAGGAGAACCCCGTCACCAAAAGCATCCATTCGGGTGCTCACGGCGGCGGTGTTCCGCCTTAGTGCACTTCGTCGACGGCATCGGGGGGGTGCGGCCATCTACTAAAGTTTCCGACGATCATTCGATCAGGATGTCTGGAATCTTGTTGAATTGCCCGATTTGATATTGAAAAGTGTTTTCAAGATCGAGACTAAAATGCGGGGTTTATAATTGTTAGGCATGCGATGTCTAAGGAATTCAATTGGTTAGGAATGTGATGTCTAAGGTGGTTGCGGATTCCAACTGTTGCAGTTTTTCACTTTCTTTTCTGCGACCGTAAGTGTGATATGTGGTGTATCACCGGTTTCGTTGCTATACGTCAACGACAATTGGGATACATATATTTACTTATGTTGATGACATATGTTGTTATGTGTTGCTGAGATATGTTATATTGGATCGTCGTGTTTGAATAGCCGGGTTTTTTTTATGTGAGATGAGAGTTTTTTCATTTTCATTCATGTAAAAACATGTATGTAATATTCTTTTATTGGGGCACTTCCGGGTTGAGAAAGTTGTCACCGTTGATGTATATTATTTACTTTTCCTCATTTGGATAGACCCAAGGAGGGGAGCACAAGTAACCGGGTTCTAGAGTCCAGTAGGAAACCATCTCGAAGCGTCGAGTCCGGGTCTCCTAACTCTAGAATTGGTAGGGTTGCTTGCCACTCTCATAGGGGTCTAGGGATGTGGGTTTGGCTATTCATCACGACCGTGGAATCCGTGTTTTATACATGCTTAATATAAAACACGGACATCTTAGTATATCAAATATTTCATATGTTGTTTTCTGCTGCGATATCTGTGATGTGATCATTTGATATGTTGAGATTTTTAGTGTATATGCCCTAGAGGCCATTACTGTATCATACTAGTTTGTATATTACTTAATGGAAGCTTGGGATATTCACAGTTGTATAAACAATCTTGCTCAAAATGGTAGTGTGCTACTTGGTTTGTTTCTACTTTAATGTGCACATGTGTTTCTTTTAGTATATCACCTATACACATTAGTGGAGCCCTTAGGATCTTTGCTTGATTACCAGCGTTGTGATGGCAGTCACACTCGTGGGGGCTGGGTAATCCACAAGCACATCCTTATACAGGTCCCTAGTCGTAGAACTATCGAGACAGGGCATCGATACTCCGGAGTAGACTAGCGTATGCGCTTCTCATCCCAGCAGGGGAGACGGTCTGTCCCACAGCCATCAGTACGTCGTACTTGAGATAGTATGCGGGTTCTCATTAGGTTACGGGTATACTGGACAGGACTCGTCGGGAACTGATAGTTGGTACTATACCTATCGTCAGTTATCAGTTCCCAGGTGACATGAGTACAGTTTAGTCCGCTGACTTGACACTATCACTTCGCCTCGAGTGTGTTCCCACTGTACTTTCATTACTACCCTACCACGGCTCAAAGGAGTCGTGAAAACAGGTAGTAGTTGGGTGCAGTCCCGAAGCACTTGGAGGCAGTGATGGTTAGACAGGATTCGTCTCTCCCGGTATTGGGAGTTGATATTGCGCTGTGTCATGGAGAGCCATTACACATTGTCGTCCCTAGCCAGGGCAAGCGAGATATACTGGTAGGTTTCCAGTGTTATCTCAGGGTGTTCTGGGCTACACTCCGACACGACGTGTACCGCTATTAGGGGACTGACGTTTACCGCCCCCTAGGCCCGCCATGCGATATTCTCAAACGAATAGACCGAACTGTACGGAGACTGTCACATTCAGGCTCAGTAAGAGTTCAGATGGGTTTCACCTCGTCAGTCTTCTTATCGGCATCTACCTGGGGGCCGTTACGCACAGCTATTGCCGCTTGCGGTCTGTGGTTAAACCCACTGCCAGCGTAGTATCGAGTCTTTAGAGTCCCACACAGAGAGCTATTCGCCTTTAGACAAAAAGGTTAGAGGTCGCATGGTTTTGCGACAGGGTTCGGTCACATCCGTGCACTTGTGCACGTTTGGTGTCCGGACAGTTATTACTAGCGGGCTTTGGTTTAAGCCAGATCCTAGTATACGTTTTGGGATTGGTTTTATCTCGTTTGTATTCGTGTTCCTCGGAACGCGGATGCGGGTGTGTATGCATGGTTGACAGAGATAGAGGCAGGGGATTCTCATTAGGGTTGTTGACTGTTGACTTTTGCTAAACCCTAATGAGAATTTGAAATATGTTTAATAATAATATTAATTAAGTATTATTGTGCCATGGTTGGGTTGAAAGTTTGACTTTGTTAATTTGTTGACTTCGTTGACCGGTTGACTAGGATGGACTTGTTGACCACCATCATGACAATGGCTATCATTTCATGGCATTGACCTTTGTTTGCTTGTTTTGTTCACAAATTGCATTTAATGCATGAAATGATATTGCCATTTGATATGATAACAACCATCACATAATACTCAATTATTATTATTTGTTATGATTATTTTGGATTATGAGAGCAAGGGTGAAAAAAGTCTTGCTCATTCTATCATTCTCATTCTCTCTCATCCTCAAGCTCTCCCTCTTCCTCTTGCTCTCTCTCTAGCTCAAGGAAACTCCCTCTCATGAGTTGAGAACCATTTCCTTGGAGATAAAAACCCAAAACACTTCTCTACTCATCCTAGTATACAAGGTTTAGCAAACCAAGTGTTCTAGTTTCTTTTAGATTGAGGTTGAAGCCAAAGGTAGAAGCTTTCGGGTGGATCCATCTTCGGCACAAGAAGACGATGAGGAGAGAACTATCCGACCACCACAAGGAGTCGAAGAGAAGGAGTTCAAGTTAAGGTATAACCCCCAAACCGAGTAGGTAAAACTCCTAGCTAGGTTGTTAGATAGTTAGTTTAACAAAGATCCGTTTTTGAGTCCATGTTACCCCACCGAAGAAAATCGTTTTTCACCATTTCCGCAACCCCAAAGAACCGGGGACGGGTAACGTGGACTTACAGTGGTATCAGAGCCTAGTTAAACACTATCTAACATGTTAGCAAAGTAACTAGAAGTTCAATCGGAGAAAAAGTCACGAAACATGCCCGGAACACAAACTTTCTGTCGATTTTTAAACTGCTGTAAAAATAATAAATCATGTACTAAAAATTGGCTCAGGGTTTTTAAAGAAACGTAAGAAAAATGGTCCACTAACTTGGTCAAAGCGACGGGGAACCGCGGCAGGAGCGTGCTCCCGTCGCGGATCCACGGCCGAGTTGACTCGGTCGTGGGCAATTTTTCCTGCAGTGTGTTCAGTGGGGTGTTTTGGGATTTTTAGAATATGATTTTTCTGCCCAGATTTTCCAGAAAGCAAAATTTGTTTTTGGGGTTTAAAAATCCGTATTTTGATTGAACTTCTAAAGACTTTAGCTAACGGGTTATATCTGTGATGTGATATATGTATTGAACGTCTGCTAATCGCTATACGTCGATTAGTGGGAGTTATACATATCTGTGATCTGTAATGTTGATGGTATGTGTATATGAATTCATTGGATTGTCGCGGATGAATAGCCGGGGGGTTGTGAGATGATAGTTTTCTTTATCTTTCAATTCATGTAAATTTGTAATTGATGTAATATTATTTATATGGCCGCACAACCGGGATGAGGATGTAGCCGTCATTGTATAATTTCTTTTACTGTTTTTGCTCCTAGGATAGACCCATGGAGGGGGTGCACAAACTACCGGGTACCTCGAAGTGCCAAGTGGCCTACTCACGTTGTTGAGGGAGGTTGCTTCACTTCGGGTATTTGGCGGGTAGTTTGCTGCACCCGTAGGGGTCTAGGGTGGGGTATTAGCTATTCATCGCGATCGTGTAATCCGCTTTTCGTTACAGGCTCGTACGGAATGCGGGTTCCTAGTATATCCAATGTGTTCATCTGTGATCTGGAATGGCTATCATTGCATTTGACGAATGTATATATCTATATATGATATCTATTTAGGCGTTGCTAATGTATTGCATCCGCACTAGTCCAGCCCCCGCTCTGTCGTTAGTTAAGTAACCTAACGGGTAAAGAAGGGGCCCCATGGCGATTGCGGATGGCATAAGCGTACGCTGTATTTTCGTTATTTTCTGCAATGGTAGGATTTGTAAGGTTCCTAGGCACTCTCAAGAGGTCTCACAAGGCATCAACCATGCCAATTTCAAATTTTACGGGTGCCGAGAAACCCTAATACGGATCGTTAACTAGAATTTTAGGCGAAAAGAGCAACTAGTTAACAACTTAACTAAAAGAACGGAAATACAACCTTTGTAGATCCGGTCCTCCATCTCCATAGCTCCGCAATGAAGTCTCCTCGCTGTCCAAATCGAATCCCGGGCTCTAGCGTCGGCTTCATCGGAGAAATGGGCGGGCTAGGTCATCGACTACGATGCCGAAGATGATCTACGTCGAGGCATCACAAGATCAAGCTCCAACTTCACCAAGCCATGAAAACTTGTGAAGGAAACACCCTATACTACTTGGCAAGAGGTAGAGAATGAAGAAATAGGAGGTGGGTTCACTTTATAATTGGATTTCTCACTCATTTTCTCAAGTTGCCATTGATGGTGGCAAGCTCTTCTTCTTGATGAAGAAGAAGAAGAAGATGAAAAATGTTATGATAAGTTATTTTAAAATAGAAAAGAAAAGCAATACTTATCATAATATCAACCATGGTTAAGATAACTAGTGTAGAGAATCAACTATGGTTCAAGTGAATGGTTAGGGTTAAGAAAAGAGACAAAATGGTCAAACCATTCAAAGCTTCATGAAGCTTCAAAAGAAAGTCCAAAATGAGCCACCATTTCATTTCTTTTCCAAATATAAATGAAAAGAAATAAATAAATAAGTAAATCAAATATAAACAAAACCCTAATCATTAACTTAACCATGGTATAATTCTTTGCACAAGCCCAAGTGAGCATGCATCATCAAACATGATACAAACAAGTGCACAAAAGTATATCACATATACAACTTGTGAACTTCAAGTGAGAAAATCCTTTTAAAGTGAACCAATACTAGTTAATGCAAAGTAATATATCAAATATATAATTATACATTAAATTATTAAATCAACACTTGATTCAATGATCCGGTCATGTCGCACATAACCGACTAGTATCCAATGTATCGACTTATCGAATCAATCTTTGATTCGATAACTAGGTCATATCACATATAACCAATCGAAACATTCATCGCGAGAATGAAATACGGTATCACATACACGCATCATTCTCGGTCCCGCACATATCTCATATGCGCCCCTATTTCGTTTCGCTTGAGCCAGGAAACCTCTGTGTAGGACTCTAAAGACTCGTCAATACGCCGACAGCAGGTGATGATCATATCAAACACCCACAAGCTGCAAGCGGTCTGCTAAACGTAACGGCCACCCGGGTATTGAGCGATCAGAAGATCGACGAGCAAGCCCGCTCATACTCCTGTGAATCCAACCAGTAACACTTACCGTACAGTCCGGTCTCGTCGTCTGATATGTCGCATATCTCGCCTAGGGGTGGTAAACGTCAGACCCCAATAGCTTGATAAGTCGTGTCAATCTGAGGTCTATAACAGTTCGATAAACTACAGGTAACACTTACCAGTAAATCTCAACAACCCTGGCCAGGGATTTCCGGTTATAGCCAATCGAACACAGCGCAACATCAACTCCCTATACCGGGAGAGACGAATCCCCTCCTATCGCTCATTGCCTCCATGTGATTCGGGACTGTACCCAAAAGCCACCGTTTTGCATGCCCTCTTGGACGTGGTAAGGGGGAAATCAAAGCACAGTGGGAACCACACAAGACTCTATGACGATCTCGGGTCAACAGACTACTCTGTACCAGTGTCACCAGAGAACTGCCATCTGACGTAAGGTATAATACCATCTGGGAGTTCTCGGCGAGTCCGTCCAGTGTACCCAGTCTCCACTGAGCACCCGTATATCATCTCTGATGTCAAACACCAATGGATATGGGATCATCCATCGCCCATCTGCATGGGTCAAGAAGGTATACGCTAGTCTACTCTGGTATATCGATGCCCCGTCTCGATACACCCACGACTAGGGACCTTGAAGGATGTACTTATGGACTACCCTGTCCCCACTAGTATGATCCGCATCATAGTCTACGTAGTCAAGTACACATCCTAAGGGCTTTACCAACATGTAACAGAGAGACAATCAGTGTACACGTTAAGGTAAAGAGCAACCAGATAGCATACTATCATGTCGAGCGAGAAAGTCCTCTCTATATATGTCCAAGCATCCACTACAATATACATCCTATGTATAGTAATGGCCTCTAGGGCATACATATAACTAACAATCTTCCACTTGCACTAGGGCCATATGATAGCAGTGGTTGCAGTATCTCATACTCAACCATCCCATAAAAGTCTCTCTCTGGGAATAGGCCTTCGCGAGTGGATCCGCCGTGTTGTCCTCTGAGTCTACTCTCCTGACCTCGATCCTCTGGAGATCAACCATCTCCACGATCAGGTGACACTGCCTAAGAATATGTCTGGATCACTGATGGGACCGGGGTTCCCGGGCCAAAGCCACACTTCCATTGTCACACAATGGTAGGAACCTAGTTCATCTCATGAACCATTATACACCCAAACAGCCTCTTTGGTAGCATCTTAAGTAGCGATGTATCCTACCTTTATCGTCTAGTAAGCCAGGGTATTTATCTTGGAACTCTTCCAACATACCGTCCCTTTACTGAGGGTAAAGACAATGCCTGTGACTGACATTCAGTCGTCTTTATCACCCTGGAACACTTCCAGTGATTTTCCCCAGGATCAACTGATACCATCTCACTACAACTAGTGAGTATCCTAACATCCATTTAGATCTATCTCATAGATCCAAAACCCAGGATTTAGTAGGTATCACTTTGATCCTATATGGAGAATCCATGTGATAAGCGGAGATCGACCGAGCGTAGCATAGGAAACTCCTTCCCTATCAAGAGTATGTCATCCACGTACTATACTCCCTACTACCTTTTCGTTTATACAAGGTTCACCTACCATTTTGATGATGTCAAACTCTTTGACTACTTCATCAAAACAGACGTTCCAACTCCGCGATGCCTGCTTTATCCTATAAAACATCTTGCACACGTTTCCGCTGCTCCCACTGTTTACGAAGCCCTCTGGCTGTGTACTTACAGACGTTCTCGTCTAAAACATTATTTAGAAAAGCAGTCATGACACCCAACCACCAGATATCGTAGTCATGGTATGTAGCCGTGGCAAGTAGGATCTGGATGGACTTAAGCATAGCCATTGGAAAAAGGTTTTATCATTATCCACGCCTGGTCGATGACGAAAACCTTTAACAAGTCTAGATTTGAAAGTCTCAACCTTTCCAAGTACACCAAGTAATCTTCTCAAGATTTACTTGCTCCTGATGGGGATTTAACCCTTCAGATATAGCAACCAAAGTCCATACTTTGTTGGTGTACATGGATTCCATCTCAGATCACTAAGCATCCAGCCATTCTTACAGAGTCCCACTCCTGATGGCCAGCTCGAAACTAGTTGGGTCATCATCTTATGATGCAATCCTCGCTCCCACTGTCATAGAGAAACCGAAGTATCTCTCAGGCGGGTGAGGAACCTTACTAGATCGGCGGAGAGGCTGAGGTTCGTTGGTAACTATTGAATCCTTTGGTTCTGTCAAATCGTCAGCTGCAGTTTTGTATAGCTGGAACCTTGCCAGTTCTACATAACAGATCTTGCCTCGAGCTTGTCTGGATTATGCTTTTAGACATAGCCCGGACAACCCCAAATCTTAACCAACTTAAGACATGGGCTCTTCCCTTTCCATATCACATATGAAGCGGTAGGCAACTGATTTTATTGGAACCCAATTCAATTGGTATGCAGCTTCTCAAGTGCATAACTCCCAAAAGGAAATAGGAAACACAGTAGTACTCATCATAGAGCACACCATATCACATAGGGTGCTATTGCTCCGCCCCGATATACCATCGTGCTATGGTGTATATGGAGGAGTAATGCTGAGAGAGAATCTCATTCTCCTTTAGAATAGTCCAGGAATTCCGTGCTCAAGTATTCTCCTCCCTGATCACATCAAAGGACATAATACTTATACCCTCTATTGGTTCTCTACTTCTAACTTATATTCTGTGAATATCTCAAAAGGTTCGGACTTGTGTTTCAACAGGAACATATGTCTGAATCTTGAGAGATTATCAGAGAATGTAACGAAGTACAAAGAACCAGTCCTGGCATATGTAGACAGGGGACCTACATACATCAACATGTATCATCCCAAGAGTTCACTAACTCTTTCTCTGTTTCCAGTAAACGGAGCTATGGTCATCTTATCTCTGTGACATGACTGGCAAGTTTCACAAGATGTAAATTCAAACTGATTTAAACATGCATCTATATGTAACTTCAGCTAGTCGGGTCGCATTGATATGACCTAGTCTACAATGCCTCAAGAAGGATTCGTTCATTTCTGAACTATTCCTCTTGTGTGTGTTCCGTATACTAAGAACTGTAATTTGATTTAGAACATCAATGCTTTTAGATAACGTGCCTGAACCGATCAACTCTTGATATAGGAAATGTTCAAAACATTATCCATCAATACAAAATTTTATCATTTCTTTACTGATAAAGAGACTGATATGATTTTGCATATCAGGTTCGGTATCTAATAACATTCGTTCAGAATCAATGTATTGGTAATACAGGGTGACAGTGACCAACAGACTTGGCTGCAACTCTTGCCCCGTTTTCTGCCTCATGAAACTTATCACCCGTTCTCAGTTCTCTACCTTTCTGTAGCCCTATGTAACAGATTACATATTTGGGATCCTGATCTGGTATCACATACCCAGGACGTAGAGGATACAGAGAAACAGTTCTTTGTAATGAACACACCCGAAAATGATGCATCAGCATGCACTCTCTTCGTTTGGGCGGCATAGGAATTCTGGTATTCCCCAATTTCCTGCTCTGTCTTATAACAATTATAAGTTGGAGCGGGACTAACGTTCCCTAGCTCAGTATAACAAGCGGGTTCGGTCAATAATCCGTATTATTATCTTGATTAAGGCGTGATATGGTCGCTACCTGGAGAGAGAGAGAAGAAAACACTCAGCGTGCGCTCTTTCAAGATCAGATTGGTTATTATTTTATCTAATCAGGATGGCTCCCACTGTTTTTATCAAATCTTCCTTCAAACCCTAAAAGGAAAGACTAGCCGGGATTAATTACACACTACAAGTTCGCCAATCTTTCAGCCAGGCCAGTGTCGGTACTTTGAGGGAGGTCTCCCGTGCTTTCGCACGAACCTAATTAATGTAAACCTCGTTTTCCCAGAGGCGTAACCCCGTTGACACCTTTCTAGACACCTACTTGATCGGCTAATTGTAATGTGTAAAACTCTCCCAGGAGTAACAATTACTCGCAGCGGGTATCGGGATCCAACTATCTCATAGAAGGTATGCAATCTCATTGCAAATTTCAACACTTGAAATTCCCGATAATATTTTGCCCCGAACGATCTATGACCTTGACAAGGTCAATAAACCATAGACCGCAAGTCAAGTTCAACCCGTCATTTCTTGATTGAATCAAACCCACCCGCACGACCCTTGACAAGGTCAACAAGGCCGCACGACTACCCTAACCCAATCTGCATCATATGCATAAGCAGATAAATACTGGTTAGCTACCGCACACTGCGCCTTGACAAGGTCAACAAACGCAGCACGAATACTAAACAGGACTTATCTGAAATGACGGAGGGCTACGACAGGTTTTTCTGAAAACCTATTGCGTAATGAACTTGATATCATTGTAGAATCAAATGATTTTAAAATGGAGTGCTTTTGAGGCTTTTCTAGTTTTGCTAAAGGAGTCACTCCCGGTGAAGGGATCGTCGGTCCTTTCCTCGTCGAATGAGGTGCGGGATATATCATATATATCACTGTGCAAAGCAAAAAACTCTTAAAAGCAATCAAAAGACAAACCGAGTGTGTAGCATCTGCCAGTTATTGCTAAAGGAGTCACTCCCGGTGAAGGGATCTCGGTCCTTTCCTCATCGAATAAGGTGCAGGATATATCACATATACCTCTGTGCAAAGCAAGAACTGTAGCTACCTATTTTATTTTTGAAATTCGATTCCACAACATCTTAAGGTTTCTTTTTCTTTCATTAATCACATTAATGAAGTCCCATCATTTAAGTACCTAAACATCACAGATAAATACGACGTACACTTATGCCATCCGCATTCGCCTCGATGTCCCCTCGTGCACCGTTAGGTTAGGTAACTAACGGCAGAGCGGGGCAGGGCTAGCGTGGGTGTAAAACATAAGTAACGTCTATATAATATATCATATATACTATATACTGTATCCATCACAGAACATATCACATGATCACATCACAGATATCGCAGCAGAAGAAACATATATGAAATATTGGATATACTAGGACGTCCGTGTTTTCAATACGAGCCAGTATAAAACACAGATTCCACGGTCGTGATGAATAGCCAAACCCACACCCCTAGACCCCTACGAGAGCGGCAAGCAACCCTACCAATTCTAGAGTTAGGAGACCCGAACTCGATTCCTCGAGTTGGTCTCCCACTGGACTCCAGAACCCGGTTACTTGTGCTCCCCTCCTTGGGTCTATCCTAGTGCGGAATAGTAAATATTATACAAAGGGTGACATCTTCCGCAACCTGGAAGTGCCCCAATAAAAGAATATTACATACAAGTTTTTACATGAATGAAAATGAAAAACACTCATCTCACATAAAAACCCCCGGCTATTCAAACACGACGATCCAATATAACATATCCAGCAACACATAACATCACATGTCATCAACGTAAGTAAACATGCACATCCCAATTGTCGTTGACATATAGCAACGAAACCGGCGATATCACATATTACACTTACGGTCGCAGAAAAGAAAGTGTAAAACTACAACAGTTGGAATCCGCAACCTCCATAGACATCGCATGCCTAATCAAATGAATTACTTAGACATCGCATGCCTAACAATTATAAACCCCGCATTTTAGTCTCATTATCGAAAACTCTTTTCAATATCAAGTCGGGCAATTCAACAGGATTCCCGACATGCTGATCGAATGCTCGTCGCAAACTTTAGTAGGCGGCCGCACCCCCGATGCCATCGACGAAGTGCACCAAGGCGGAACAACGCTGCCGCGAGCACCCGAACGGATGCTTTCGGCGACGGAGTTCTCCTACAGTCACTTGGTCGGGGCTATGGAGTGAGGCTGTCTATTAAGTTTACCCGGCGAGTATCCGCGTACACTACGTGATTGCGACGGACTTTTGATCGCATCAAAATTCCGTGGCAACCGGTCAAGTGAGACTAAACTGCTATGTTTATAACATTCATTCAGTTATCTCATAACTAATTGTGAATTCCAATTATTGTATCCCATTCCGGATAAATAGAAAATGTTAAACTTTCCGATCGAACAATCAAACACCCAAGTTTTCCCGAAACAGATCAACTCATGAAATAAGTTCAAAGACATTCACTTCGTGCCTCAGTACCAACGGTCCAGCCGTAGAAGGGTCAAGCCAACGCCTCACATGTGGCACGCCGTACTACCCCAAACCCTAAGGTTCAAAGGGCAGTTCAAGACGGTCACATAATCGAGTTAAGGTTTGTTGTCTTCTAGAGGGTCCATCGAGTTTCTTGCACTACTTAGAACGTCTTTAAACCTTGGAAAAATCCAACACTTGGAAATTTTCCGGCAGGGGAAAAATTGGGTATTTATATCCGGTCGAACTTTTTAACATATTCAAAAATTATCCGGAAACCACATAGACAAAATTTGATAATCCGATCGAATCATCGAATCCCCAAAACAACCCAGAATATTCAACTCTTGAATAAATATTAAAAATTCCCAGAAAATACAGCAAACAAAATAAGACATTATTGTGCAAACAGTGTATCAAGAGGAGATATTTTGGCCGCGGAACCGCCGCAGAAGCCATGCTTCTGCCGCGGTTCCGCCGCTCTTTAATCATATCATGAGGTGAATTTTGCACCGTAATTCTTAGAATTCCCTGCTGAATTTTTTAAGCATTTTTAATCTGGAAAAAACCCAGTTTTTGAAAAAAGTCCAGAGAGCATGAAAAGTTTGGGGTTTCGGGTTCCATCGGGTTTCAAACATCGTCTAAGCATCGCCTAAGGCTCTAGCTAGGCTCTGATACCACTGTAGGGTTCCTAGGCACTCTCAAGATGTCTCACAAGGCATCAACAATGCCAATTTCAAATTTTACGGGTGCCGAGAAACCCTAATACGGATCGTTAACTAGAATTTTAGGCGAAAAGAGCAACTAGTTAACAACTTAACTAAAAGAACGGAAATACAACCTTTGTAGATCCGGTCCTTCACCTCCATAGCTCCGCAATGAAGTCTCCTCGCTGTCCAAATCGAATCCCGGGCTCTAGCGTCGGCTTCATCGGAGAAATGGGCGGGCTAGGTCATCGACTACGATGCCGAAGATGATCTACGTCGAGGCATCACAAGATCAAGCTCCAACTTCACCAAGCCATGAAAACTTGTGAAGGAAACACCCTATACTACTTGGCAAGAGGTAGAGGATGAAGAAATAGGAGGTGGGTTCACTTTAGAATTGGATTTCTCACTCATTTTCTCAAGTTGCCATTGATGGTGGCAAGCTCTTCTTCTTGATGATGAAGAAGAAGAAGATGAAAAATGTTATGATAAGTTATTTTAAAATAGAAAAGAAAAGCAATACTTATCATAATATCAACCATGGTCAAGATAACTAGTGTAGAGAATCAACTATGGTTCAAGTGAAAAGAGACAAAATGGTCAAACCATTCAAAGCTTCATGAAGCTTCAAAAGAAAGTCCAAAATGAGCCACCATTTCATTTCTTTTCCAAATATAAATGAAAAGAAATAAATAAATAAGTAAATCAAATATAAACAAAACCCTAATCATTAACTTAACCATGGTATAATTCTTTGCACAAGCCCAAGTGAGCATGCATCATCAAACATGATACAAACAAGTGCACAAAAGTATATCACATATACAACTTGTGAACTTCAAGTGAGAAAATCCTTTTAAAGTGAACCAATACTAGTTAATGTAAAGTAATATATCAAATATATAATTATACATTAAATCATTAAATCAACACTTGATTCAATGATCCGGTCATGTCGCACATAACCGACTAGTATCCAATGTATCGACTTATCGAATCAATCTTTGATTCGATAACTAGGTTATATCACATATAACCAATCGAAACATTCATCGTGAGAATGAAATACGGTATCACATACACGCATCATTCTCGGTCCCGCACATATCTCATATGCGCCTCTATTTCGTTTCGCTTGAGCCAGGAAACCTCTGTGTAGGACTCTAAAGACTCGTCAATACGCCGGCAGCAGGTGATGATCATATCAAACACCCACAAGCCGCAAGCGGTCTGCTAAACGTAACGGCCACCCGGGTATTGAGCGATCAGAAGATCAACGAGCAAGCCCGCTCATACTCCTGTGAATCCAACCAGTAACACTTACCGTACAGTCCGGTCTCGTCGTCTGATATGTCGCATATCTCGCCTAGGGGTGGTAAACGTCAGACCCCAATAGCTCGATAAGTCGTGTCGATCTGAGGTCTATAACAGTTCGAGAAATTACAGGTAACACTTACCAGTAAATCTCAGCAACCCTGGCAAGGGATTTCCGGTTATAGCCAATCGAACACAGCGCAACATCAACTCCTTATACCGGGAGAGACGAATCCCCTCCTATCGCTCATTGCCTCCATGTGATTCGGGTCTGTACCCAAAAGCCACCGTTTTGCACACCCACTTGGACGTGGTAAGGTGGAAATCAAAGCACAGTGGAAACCACACAAGACTCTATGACGATCTCGGGTCAACAGACTACTCTGTACCAGTGTCACCAGAGAACTGCCATCTGACGTAAGGTATAATACCATCTGGGAGTTCTCGGCGAGTCCGTCCAGTGTACCCAGTCTCCACTGAGCACCCGTATATCATCTCTGATGTCAAACACCAATGGATATGGGATCATCCATCGCCCATCTGCATGGGTCAAGAAGGTATACGCTAGTCTACTCTGGTATATCGATGCCCCGTCTCGATACACCCACGACTAGGGACCTTGAAGGATGTACTTATGGACTACCCTGTCCCCACTACTATGATCCGCATCATAGTCCAGGTAGTCAAGTACACATCCTAAGGGCTTTACCAACATGTAACAGAGAGATAATCAGTGTACATGTTAAGGTAAAGAGCAACCAGATAGCATACTATCATGTCGAGCGAGAAAGTCCTCTCTATATATGTCCAAGCATCCACTTCAATATACATCCTATGTATAGTAATGGCCTCTAGGGCATACATATAACTAACAGGATTAAATGATGGGACGCATTAAAATTAATGCAAGAAAATAAACCAAAGTAAAGTCGTTGGAACAATTTCAAAAACCACTCGGTTTCTTTTCAAAAACCAACTTTTAAACACGGAGCTTAAGCCACTCCTTTTAAAAGCTATCACGTTCAATCGATTATATCAAGTTCACTACGTTCACGGTTTTGCCAAAACCATTCGTAGCCCTCCGTCATTTCACATGGATAGTCAATAGTATTCAAGCTATGTTTGTTGGCCAAAGTCAAGGCATAGTGATTGGTAGCTATTGGGTATTCATGTGCAGCATAGATAGATGCGTTGGTTTGGTACAGTCGTACTGCCTTGTTGGCCAAAGTCAAGGGTAGGTACGGGTGGGTTCAAATTAACCTGGAGAACGACGGGTGGAACTTGACATGTGACTTATGATTTGTTGGCCAAAGTCAAGGTCATAAGAGCATGGGGCAAAAATTCACATCAGGAGTTTCTAAAGAACCAGAAACTTGCTAGCGCTGCATACCATTTGGTGTGTGATGATTCTGGTAGGATTCCTTCAGTTTTTGTTGGAGATAGTTCCCTCAGAGTCAATTATTGGATCATAGGCACGTGATTGCAATGATTGAGGGAGGACCTATTCCGGTAGGACAGTCTTACTCAAGATGATAGTATGCTATCTGGTTTACCTTTATCATCATGTACTGCTTTAGGTGACCTGACAGGTCGCTATTACACGTTGATAGAGCCCCTAGGATTCTTGCTTGACTGCCAGCAGTATGAGGACGATCATATACGTGAGAGCTGGTAGTCTATAAGCACATCTTTAAAAGGTCCCTAGTCGTGGGAGTTTCGAGACAGGGAATCGATACTCCAGAGTAGACTAGTGTATACAGTCGAGACCCCGACAAGGGGCGGTGGCCGATCTCACAAGCCACTGGTGTCAGTTGGTTCACCTAAGATGTATACAGGTGCACATTGGGTTATGAGTACACCGGACAGGACTCGCCGGGAATATGCTAGTTGGTCTTATACCTGACGTCAGATAGCAGTTCCCTGGTGACATGTGTACAGGTTAGTTCATCGACCTGAGATCGTCATTTGTCTCGTGTGAGTTCCCACTGTACTTTGATTACTACCCTACCATGCTCAAAGGAGACGTGCAAACAGGTTTTAGTTGGGTACAGTCCCGAGCCACATGGAGGCAGTGAGCGGATCTGCAGGGGTTCGTCTCTCCCGGTATTGGGGGTGAGGTCGCGCTGTGTCTAGGAGAGCCAGTACATGAAAGTCCTTGGCCAAGGCAGGAGATTTACTGGTAGGTATTCCAGTAGTATCTCAGGGTGTTCTGGGCAACACTCCGACACGACTTGTACCGCTTTTGGAGGTCTGACTTTTACCAACCCCTAGGCCCGCCATGCGATGCTCATAGACGAACGGACCGGACTGTATGGATATTGTCACTGACAGGCTCAGTAGGGTGTCAGGATGAGTTCGCTCACTGACGTCCCTTTTGGTCAATAGCTGGTGGCCCGTCACGTATGGCTAATACCTCTGACGTGCTAGTGGTTAAATCCACAGCCACAGTATTGACGAGTCTTTAGAGTCCCCCACAGACCAGTTGCTCAAGTTTCGGGCGAAACGCTGTAGAGGCCGTATGGAGATATGGCAGGGTTCGATCAGATACGTGCGGTATTGCACGGATCATGATCGGATGGATAATACTAGCGGGCTTTGGTTTAAGCCGGATCCTATTATTGTACAGTGTAGATTTTGTCTCATTGCATTTGTATTTCGGTCGGAATACAAATGCGGGTATGTATATACAGTAGCGGGGTTTTCCTGTAATTTATTACGGGATCAGTTTTTTGGATTTGCCAGTTTGCTTTCCGTTTCGGCCATTTTCCTTTGTATCTTTCATTGGCTGAAGATTGGTGGAGGAGGGCTTATTTGCATTTGTGCAAATTAGCATTTTGGAGGGAGGTTTTTGCATATTATTGTATCATGATAATTCTACCACCATTTGACTTTTTCTTCTCATCATTGCTTGACTTGTGTGATGGTGATGGGTTATGATGAGGTTGGTGGAGTGTTAGTTTTGATTGGTGATGATTTCTTTTTATGATCACCCTTTCTCTCTCTTGGAAATGGTTGGGCCTCACTCATTTTTCACTCCACTCTCTCATTCCCTTAGCTTGTGGCCGGCCAAGCAAAAGAGGGGGCTGCCCATTATTTTGTGTGGGATTTTTTTTTGGCTCTCTTGTGCTTAAAAAATCCCAAACTTCATCTCCAAAAATTCTATCATCTCATTCCTCCACCATATGGCAACTCCTTTAAACCCCATTGAGACAATAGAGTCACTACACTTATTCTACAGCAAGTCTTGGGCACGTCGACTCGCCAACTTCGTGCCCGAGTTGCCTCGGTCCAGAGGTGGGAGCCCGTAAAAGAAGCCGGCGATGTGGTGCCCTTCCGGCGAGGAGGTAGAGACCGAACATTCCGCGGGAGATCGGGACGACGACGAGAAGACCGAAGGACACAGATCGCTCGGTATATCTCTCTACTCTTTCTCTTGTTAGCTAGGACTAGATTAATGGCCCGATCCGGGATTTTTGCGCGCGGTGGTGCCGGTTCAAAAGTTTAAAGTAAATCATCGCTTCCGCATTCCGGCGTCGGGATGATGGCCGGGGCGCCGCCGTGCACTTACAGTGGTATCAGAGCCTCGCCATTAACCTAGTCTAGCTTGGTCTAATGTGTTTACACTTCCTATCGAACAAATGTTCCAAAACCGCATTTTTCAAAACATCAGTTTTCTGTCGAAATTTTTTTTGCTCGAAAATTTTTTCAGGTCATTGCAGAATGATGTGCAGAGAAAGACAAGACATCTGTGAAAATTTGGTGAACTGATACAGTAGGATGACCGCGGAACCGTGGCCAAACCCCCCTTCTGGCCGCGGTTCCGCCGCAGTACAGTGCCTTCAGTGCACCATTTTTGCACAGTGATCTTCTTACAGGGAAATTGGGGTTTTGGAATATTGTTTTTGGGCCCAGAATTTCTTTATATGCTACAGTAATGCTTGGGGCCCATTTGGTAAATTTTGATCGATCGGAAAATTTTAAACACATTAGTTCACAGTATTTACATTATATCTGCGACCGTGAATGTCACTCGATCGGTAAATCCTGTCTAACTGCTATAGCCCGATTAGACGGATTTGCGAACGTGACATTTACGTTGATGTTCTGTATTGTGCTGTGATGTTGCGGATTGGTCGTGGGGGATAGCCTGGATGCAATGTTACTACAGATTTGGTTGTATTATGTACATTTGTTATTGCGGGGTGAGCGTCTGACATGTGGACTGCCGTCACTGCCTATCTGTATATTATTCTTTTGGGGCACGACCAGGTTGCGGTCGATGTACCCGTTGTATGTATATTTTAATTTCTGTACTAGGATTGCCCCGCGGAGGGGTGCACGGATAGCCGTGTTCTAGAGGGCAACAAGCCCGCATCTCATGGCATTGAGACGGAGGGGGCTTCACTCTAGAATTGGCGGGCTATTCGCCGCACTCGTAAGGGGTACATGTTGACCCAGGAGGGGTGCCCAAGTTACCGGATTCCGTGAAGTGCTGGGTGGTCCATTCACGTTGCTGAAGGGGTCTGCCTCGCTTCAGGTTTTGGCGGGTAACTTGCCACGCCCGTAGGGGTCTAGGATTTCATTGCACAGGCTATCCACACGACCAGGGGAACGTCGGGTTTCAGTAGCGGCTCTGTGAAACCCGGGGATCCCAGATATCTGTATTTTTCTGTGATGCTGTACATTTCTGTGATGTTGAATTTTATCACGCCTTGAGCGAAATATTATATATTGATATATATACTAGTAGATATTGTATATGTTTTGCATCCGCGCTAGTCCAGTCCCCGCTCTGTCGTTAGTTAGCTAACCTAACGGGTAATGACGGGACCCAGTGGCGAATGCGGATGGCATATACGTACGTCATTATTTTCGTTCTTTATTGGTGTGATCAATTGATGGGACTGCGTTGATTTGGATCAATGCAAGTTAAAAACAAACCTAATCTGATGTTGTTGGAACATTTTTCAAAAAGCCGTTATTGCAAGGACGTTCACTTTTGTTTTGCACAGTGGTATTCAGATGGAATATCCTGCTCCTCAGTCGACGAGGCAAGGGCCGAGATCCCTTCACCGGGAGTGACCCCTTGGACAAAAGTTTGCGTCAGGGCAATAACTTCACTATAGCCGATTACTTTTGCTTTGCATCGTGGTATTCAGTTGGAATATCCTGCACCTCATTCTACGGGGAAAGAGCCGAGATCCCTTCACCGGGAGTGACCTCTTTAGCAAAGGTTTTCATCACTATATTTTTAAAAACTATCCGTTCCTTCAACGATATCAAGTTCATTACGTTAAAGGTTTTCGCCAGAAACCATTCGTAGCCCTCCGTCGTTTCATATGGGTGGTCAATAGTATTCAAGCTGTGTATGTTGGCCAAAGTCAAGTCACAGTGATTGGTAGCTATTGGGTATTCATATGCAGCATAGATAGATGCGTTGGTTTGGGGCAGTCGTACTACTATTTTGGCCAAAGTCAAGGGTATGTACGGGTGGGCTCAAATTAACCTGGAGAATGACGGGTCGAACTTGACATGTGACTTATGATATGTTGGCCAAAGTCAAGGTCATAAGAGCATGGGGTAAAAATCACATCGGGAGTTTCTAAAGAAACTGAAACTTGCCAGATATGCGCATACCTTCTGGAGTGTGATGACGTGAGCGGATTTCGTCACGTTATCATGCGATGATAGTTAGATCCCGATTCCCACTGATGAGTTGGTTTACTCCTCGGGTGTCCCGACTAATTCTTCTTTCAGGTTTGGAGGAGAATTTGACGATACAGTGGGAGGTTTCCAGATTAGATAAATTGGTAACCATTCTGATCTAGGATAGAGTGCACGCTGAGTGTTTCTTTTCTCTCTCTCTTTGGCAGCGACCATTGACCTGACCCTAGACTATGACTCAGTGACTAAGTTGACCGAACTTTCTTAAACACTGGCTTTTGGATTGTCAGAGTTGCTTACCTCATTGCCACTCCTACTTTTACCCTTTTCTCCAGGACACCCCGTATTACTACGAACGTCCATTTCCATTGGACAAAACCATCGTATGGTTATATACGAACTCGAAGGAATTTATTCGAGGATGGTTTCCGGTTCTGGAGAAAACGGATAGGACTATTCAGTTGTCTTTTCCTTTTACCTTCTCTCAGGTTGCGAGTACTCCTTGGTTTAGGAGATAGTACACCTATTACGCAAATTGGATAGTCTTCTTCCAAACCTTAGGCTGGTGCCGAACGGTGGGGAATGAAGAAAACCAATTAGCATAACGATGGTGTGCAGAAGGTATTAAGTAAAGACAAAGAAAGGGATTAGTAAGAGGGCAAAGTAAATTGCGACTGATATTCACGACCAAACCAGGTATTTCATTACTGCTCCCACTTCACCTTTGTATTTCTCCTGGACACTCCGTATCACTACGAAGATCCACAGTTTATTGGATACTCTATCGTATGGTTATATACGAACTCGAAAGGAACTTGTTCCAGTTCGGGGATGGATTCTGGTTCAGGAGAAATAGGAATAAGGTTTATTCGGTTGCCTTTTATCTTCACCTTCTCTCGCATTGCGAGTGCTCCTAGGATTAGGACAGTACACCCATTATGCTTATTGGATAGTCTTCTTCCAAACTATAGGCTGGTGCCGAACGGTAGGGAAGGAAGAAAACCATTTGGCCTAAAGGGGTATACAGAAGGTAATGACTAAAGACATATGAAGGGATTTGGAGAGATGGCAAAGAATTATACGGTTACAGTTGTGAATCTGGATAATGGAAGAGGCATTACTAGGAATACCAGGATACCCCATCGAAACATTTCAATGTTTCAGTTTCACTGTGTACTGTTAAAAGAAAACTGATTTCCCAATTAGACACTTGCTCCAGGGTATGTATTTACCAAGTATGATTCTCACATCTGTATGGTTTTACAGATGATGAGTGGGAGTAAGCTATTGGGAATTAGGTGATCATCCTCATTATATCGGAATTCGTTGTAATTGGTGATATTTAAGGAAGTCACCTGGGTTGTTTGTCGGACGGCGATCATTTGGTTTTGAATATCCGTTATAATGCACCAATTTCAAATTGATATATCTGTACGTCTATTTTTATAGAGTGAGATGTACCTTTTTGAAATTATGTCGATGACATTTACCTATATCAGTGGATGGTTAGGTAAGGAGCATTAGACAACGGTGTAATTCTTCTTAACCATAAGTACAGTTTTCAACCTACGACACACAGGGAATGAGTTATTAGTTATACAGAGGATTGTATATTGTCCAGTGTCCATTAGGACATAGGGGATGGTCCTCGTACTATATTCGGTTTATTTATGACTTCTCTAGTTCTTAGACAGGTGTTTCGTAGAAACACAGGGTCCAAGTTTTGAGAAGTTATAGGTATATGAATAAAGTAGAGAACCAGGTGTTGCAAGTATTGAGATTCTTCAAGGTGATCGAAGATGTAGATACTTGTGTGTGGTATTCAGTTGATAGTAATGATTAAGAGAACTTGCTTCTCTTTCAGGTTACTCATAATTGGAAGCATTCCTAAGTTGAGTAACGCTGATCGGCCTCCTTCCATTTAGTTGACATGCACTGGAGACAGCTGCATGATTTGAATCTGGTTCAATTAAATCAGTGCCTCTGTTTCTATATTGGATATAGAACAGTTCATATCTTAACGATGTTAAGGTACGGGGAGTTGTCCGGCCTATGCTTAAAACCAGACTCTGGATAACTCAAGGCATGTTTCTGTAATGGCTGTTTGTGGGTTGACCCAGGCTATGACGAGGGTTGACTTTCTACCATTTGGAAGATCAATAGTGATATTGTTCTAGACTCGCCACAGTTTTAATAAAAATGGATTTTTTCAGAAAACAGTAGTGGGAGTATGGTAGAACTGGAAGTGATTCCAGAACCACAGACGATTACTGAAGATTTTGATAGGAACCTAAAGATTCAATCTGGTTTGACATTCCATTGGCCACTCCACAGATATAGTGGGTAACCTCAGGCACTCGAGAGGTACTTCGGTATGCTCAAGGACGGTGGCAGGGAGGTTCTTGTTTACCCAGACTTTCCATTGCTGTTGTTCCAGACTATAAGACCCGGCAGGAGGATGAGTATAGCGTCGTTCTGAACTGGCTTCAGAAGTGTACGTCTATATGACTCTTCCAGAGGGTTGTCGTAGTCAGTGGGAGCAGCGGAAGCATGGTGGACAAGTGGCTTATGTCTATTTATAGACTAAAGCAGATATAGCGGAGATAGATCATCTATTTCTGATGTGACAGTCATAGGTTTTACTTCATCAGAATAGGGGATGGATCTGTTAAGAAGGTAGTAGGGTGTGATGTCCTGGTATTTAGATGACATACACAGAGTGGGAAGTGAAATTCCTATACTACGATCGGTTATACTTTGGTCGTCACACAGTGGTTTCTCCACATGGGACTTGGACATTATATAAGACATACTGGTTACTAGATCTATGGTTTTAGATCTAGATTTGGGTGGTTTCCCAATTAAGGGTACTTAGACAGTATTCTAAGAGTATTTAGAATGGACGAGTCCTGGCACGGTAGTGCACCTGCAGGTGATGGAGTCACCCTCTCTAAAGGTGTCTTACAGACTAAAGGGGAGAGGGATGTGCATGATTGGCAGATCACTTGCTTAGGCATTTGAGTCAATCATGAGATGTCAAGTACCACACCAGATGTTGTTTTTGCACTAGATGCAATAAGTTGACATTGATCCAATCCTGGAGAAACAGTCGGAAGCAGTTTTAGAACATAAGTGGATGTTCTAGGGATATGATAACGACAGCCTCATTCGGGAGACAGTTATCATTCCAGGCTTCCAAGGTGACTTGGACGACAGGAAGGTTGTTAGAGTTATAGTTTTCCTTCTGACGAGGGGCAGTATTTTGGACAGGTGGTCCAAGGAAATACCGAGGGAGGCATGGAGCAGGATACTGATTAAGTTCAGTTGATGATACAGTCTAAGAAGTTTGGATTTGGAGTTCATTTAAGAGCTAGGTCCCATCAGACATCCAAACACATTCTAAGACAAGTATTGCTCATTTCGGGAGATGGCATTCTCCGCGAACTTGAGATATAGAGAGACATAGAAAGAAACATCACAGCAGATCCACTCACTAAGGCTATTCCTTGAACGCAATAGTTTCGCAAACGAGCTTTGTGAGACTGACTAGTAGGGGAGTTGGGTGTTCGGTATCACACGGGATGTGAGTATGCGACATCGCAATAATTAGCCTTGAGTGCAAGTGGGAGATTGTTGGAGATAGTGCCCTCAGAGTCAATTATTGGATCACAGGCACGTGATTGCAATGATTGAGGGAGGACCTATTCCGGTAGGACAGTCTTACTCAAGATGATAGTATGCTATCTGGTTCACCTTTATCATCGTGTACTGCTTTAGGTGACCTGACAGGTCGCTATTACACGTTGATAGAGCCCCTAGGATTCTTGCTTGACTGCCAGCAGTATGAGGGCGATCATATACGTGAGAGCTGGTAGTCTATAAGCACATCTTTAAAAGGTCCCTAGTCGTGGGAATTTCGAGACAGGGCATCGATACCCCAGAGTAGACTAGTGTATACAGTCGAGACCCCGACGAGGGGCGGTGGCCGGTCTCACTAGCCACTGGTGTCAGTTGGTTCACCAAAGATGTATACAGGTGCTCATTGGGTTATGAGTACACCGGACAGGACTCGCCGGGAATATGCTAGTTGGTCTTATACCTAACGTCAGATAGCAGTTCCCTGGTGACATGTGTACAGGTTAGTTCATCGACCTGAGATCATCATTTGTCTCGTGTGAGTTCCCACTGTACTTTGATTACTACCCTACCACGCTCAAAGGAGACGTGCAAACAGGTTTTAGTTGGGTACAGTCCCGAGCCACATGGAGGCAATGAGCGGATCTGCAGGGGTTCGTCTCTCCCGGTATTAGGGGTGAGGTCGCGCTGTGTCTAGGAGAGCCAGTACATGAAAGTCCTTGGCCAAGGCAGGAGATTTACTGGTAGGTATTCCAGTAGTATCTCACGGTGTTCTGGGCTACACTCCGACACGACTTGTACCGCTTTTGGGGGTCTGACTTTTACCAACCCCCTAGGCCCGCCATGCGATGCTCATAGATGAACGGACCGGACTGTACGGATATTGTCACTGACAGGCTCAGTAGGGTGTTGTTCATATCAGATTTTTGCATTTTTATACCGCCCAATTTTTATCACATTGCATATCGGTAGGTACTCTTGAGCCGTGTTTACTAGTCAATTGCAGGATACAGGTTCTCGGCTCTGAACGGTGAAATTCATGGAAAAACACGACAAAACCTGGGTTCCTGCCAACCACAGATAAAACACGGATCTCCGCTTTTTATCCGTCTGTTGCCACACACCAGTTTAAGAGACAAAATGGCAAATCGATGTCATTTTCATGCACAAGGCTCAATGGCAACACAAGATCCAAGAAATCTACACGGAGCTCGAGGAAATCATGACAAAAAGATCCACATCAAATCACCTTTTGCTCAACAGAAATTCTGGAAAAATCATGAAGAAAATCTGAGAAAATACATATACCAGAATAAAGGGCACACAATACCAGGGAAACCCACAAAATTGGACAAGGCAATTCATCTATACGGCCGCGGAACCGCGGCCAATAGGGGGTCTAGGCCGCGGTTCCGCGGCCGTACAGGCGCCGCAGCTGTCCAAACTTCAGGGGTACATTTGTATTTTCATGTTTGTTCTGATTGTTGCCCTAGATTTGCTTTTCCCTGCCTATAAATACCCCAGAACCTTATGAAGCCAAGAGGGGGCTTAATCTTGTTTTTTTTAGGGTTTAGAATACTTGTTCTTCTTCCTCTTCTCATCTCTTCTCCATTGAAAAACTTGTAGTGAGCTTTTGTGAGTGAAGAATGATGAATAAAGAAGTTCATTTTGTTATTATACTTGTCTTGCTCTTTTTATGTTAATCGCTTGTAATCGTTAATTGATAAGTAGTTGTTGTTATTTATTGTTGTTTCTTTCTTTTCTCTTTTTCTTTATCCTTAAAACAACCATGATGCTTACGCTTGATCCTTGCCAAAGTGAGGTCGCAAATAGCTAGTTGTTATCTTCTAATCTCTTTCTTTCTATCTTCCTCTTTGTTTTATTTTCTTTTCATTATGATGTGTGAGTAGTTTCCATATTTGTTAGGGTAGGATAAGGGAAGTTTGAGAGAAGGAAATCTCTCTCACTCTTTCCTTGCCCAACATCTTAAATCAACTCCCGTTAATTGAACCACAATCCGCTCCCTACGGCACCCTATCCTACATGATAGCGGTGATTCCGTAATGAGACCGGTTGTGGTTGAATTAACCGGAGGTTATGGCTAAGAGCCAAGAACGGACGGACAAGCACCAAAAGGAAGAACTTAAGCGTTGGAAAGTCTAGCTTATACTCGCAAGTTCCTTCCTAGTCGTGCTAATCCCCGTTGTTGCCGATTACCGTAACACCGATATTAAGAGTGGCAACGAAAGAAGTGAGCGACTCCTAACTCAAAGTAACCTAATCCTAACCCTAACAAGCTCTCTTTACATATCATTTTAACACTTAGATAATCACAAACAAATCTGGAAAATTGGACTTAACTCGTTAAAGCACATAGAAAAAGATTCCCATCTCCCTGCGGACGACCCGTACTCAACCGGCTAGCTACAAGCGAAACCGTTTTGATTACGATAATTAACTAAACTTTAACACGCAGAATCTCTACCAATCAGGTGTTAGGATGAGTTCGCTCACAGACGTCCCTTTTGGTCAATAGCTGGTGGCCCGTCACGTATGGCTAATACCTCTGACGTGCTAGTGGTTAAATCCACAGCCATAGTATTGACGAGTCTTTAGAGTCCCCCACAGACCAGTTGCTCAAGTTTCAGGCGAAACGCTGTAGAGGCCGTATGGAGATATGGCAGGGTTCGATCAGATACGTGCGTTATTGCACGGATCATGATCGGACGGATAATACTAGCGGGCTTTGGTTTAAGCCGGATCCTAGTATTGTACAGTGTAGATTTTGTCTCATTGCATTTGTATTTCGGTCGGAATACAAATGCGGGTATGTATATACAGTAGCAGGGTTTTCCTGTAATTTATTACGGGATCAGTTTTTTGGATTTGCCAGTTTGCTTTCCGTTTCGGCCATTTTCCTTTGTATCTTTCATTGGCTGAAGATTGGTGGAGGAGGGCTTATTTGCATTTGTGCAAATTAGCATTTTGGAGGGTGGTTTTTGCATATTATTGTATCATGATAATTCTACCACCATTTGACTTCTTCTTCTCATCATTGCTTGACTTGTGTGATGGTGATGGGTTATGATGAGGTTGGTGGAGTGTTAGTTTTGATTGGTGATGATTTCTTTTCATGATCACCCTTTCTCTCTCTTGGATATGGTTGGGCCTCACTCATTTTTCACTCTACTCTCTCATTCCCTTAGCTTGTGGCCGGCCAAGCAAAAGAGGGGGTTGCCCATTATTTTGTGTGGGATTTTTTTTTGGCTCTCTTGTGCTTAAAAAATCCCAAACTTCATCTCCAAAAATTCTATCATCTCATTCCTCCACCATATGGCAACTCCTTTAAACCCCATTGAGACAATAGAGTCACTACACTTATTCTACAGCAAATCTTGTGCACGTCGACTCGCCAACTTCGTGCCCGAGTTGCCTCGGTCCAGAGGTGGGAGCCCGTAAAAGAAGCCGGCGATGTGGTGCCCTTCCGGCGAGGAGGTGGAGACCGGACATTCCACGGGAGATTGGGACGACGACGAGAAGACCGAAGGACACGGATCGCTCGGTATATCTCTCTACTCTTTCTCTTGTTAGCTAGGACTAGATTAATGGCCCGATCCGGGATTTTTGTGCGCGGTGGTGCCGGTTCAAAAGTTTAAAGTAAATTATCGCTTCCGCATTCCGGCGTCGGGATGACGGCCGGGGCGCCGCCGTGCACTTACAGTTTTGTCACGCGATGATATTTGGATCCCGATCCTACTGTGAGTATATGCTACTCCTCGGGAAATTTCTCACTTAACGATCAATACTATAAACCAAGTAGGTGTCTAGAAAGGTGTTAGCGGGGCTACGCCCCCAGGGAAAAGAGGTTTTTTAATTAAGGAACTTCGCGAAAGCGTTGGAAAACCTCCCTCGAAGTACCAACACTGGCCTGGCTGAACGGTTAAGCAAGTATTGTACGGTGAGATTGATCCCGGCTAATTCTTCCTTTTTGGTTTTAGGAGAAATTCGAGAAACAGTGGGAGCCATCCTATTTAGACAAACTAAAAACCACTCTAAACTTGCAAGAGCATCATGCTAAAGTGTTTCTACTCTCTCTCTTAATTGCAGCGACCAATCGTCATGACCGGACTTAAGTTATTGCTAGATAAAAATATACTGACAGGGCCAAACTACAAAGATTGGCTCAGGAATGTCAAAATGGCAATCACTTACGACAAGCTCGGGTATCTTCTTACCACCAAAGCTCCCTCTGTCCCAGGTCCCACCTCCAGCGTCGCGGATAAGGAAATCTGTAAGACCTGGGAGATTGACTGCGCGAAGGCCAAGTGCCTCATGCTTGCCTCTATGGACAATGAACATCAGAGGAGGCACGAGAATATGGACCTTGAATCCATATTTCTCCATACAAATAAACTGTATGGAGAGCAATCCCGTATCGCCAGATACGAAGTCTCGAAAAAGCTATTTTCGGCGAGATTGGCCGTCGGATCATCGGTAGCGGAACACGTGCTTAAGATGATTGGCTATATTGAAGAGCTCGCGGACCTTGGGACCACGTTAGAGAACGAGCTCTATACTGACTTGATTCTCCAGTCCCTTCCTTCCACTTACGCCCAGTTTATCCTGAACTTCAACTTGCAAGAAAAAGAAGTTGAACTTTCAGAACTCCTCAACCTGCTGAGGAGTGCAGAGGGCACCCTACAGAAAGGTAGGGAAACATCCACTTTGTTTGTAGGAGGATCATCCTCTTCTAAGTCCGAGGCGAAAGCCAAGGGAAAGAAGAAGAAAACCCCCACCAAACCAAGGGGCGGTGTTAGTAAAGTGGAAACGAAGGGAAAATCAAAGGCAACAAAGATAGCGGGGCAGCTTGTGGGAAAAGAAGAGTGCTTCTATTGTCATAAGAAAGGACACTGGAAAAAGGATTGCAGGGTTTGGAAGGCCAAGAACCAGGACCTGAAGCAAGTTGCGGCTTCGGCTTCAGGTGTGTATGTTATTGAAAACTGTCTATCAATAAACTCTACTTCCTGGGTATTGGATACCAGATCAGGATCTCATATCTGTAATTCCATGCAGGCACTGAGAAAGCGTAGGGTTTTGAAGGCAGGTGATATGACCCTCAGAGTTGCAAACGGAGCTGGCATGGATGCTGAATCCGTGGGGGACTATCACCTGGGATTGTCAGATGGACACGTTTTGGTTTTTCGTAATTGTTATTTTGTACCCAACGCAACTTGTAATATCATTTCTGTATCTTTATTATCTAAAGAAGGTTATGAATTTGCATTTGTAAGTAATGTTGTGAACATTCACCTTAATCAAGTTTTGATTGGGTCAGGTACATTAAGCAATGGTATATACGTATTAAACCAACCACAGATTTTCAATGTCCAGAATACACACAAAAGAAAGTCTCCGGAAACTAATAAGGCTTTCTTATGGCATTGTAGACTGGGTCACATCAATGAGAGAAGGTTTACGAAGTTACATACAGAAGGATATTTAGATCCGTTCAAATATCAATCATATGCAACTTGTCAATCCTGTCTCAAAGGAAAGATGACAAAGACTCCGTTCACTGGACACGGAGTAAGAGCGAGCGAGCTCTTGGGACTCGTACACAGCGACGTGTGCAGTCCAATGTCTACACATGCGCGAAGCGGTTATTCTTACTTCATTACTTTTACGGATGACTTTTCAAGGTACGGATATGTCTTCTTAATGAAATATAAATCTGAAGCCTTTGGAAAATTCCAGGAATATAAGAATAAAGTAGAAAAACAAACCGGCAAAAGTATCAAGACACTGAGATCTGATCGAGGTGGTGAATACTTGAGTGCCGAGTTCCTGGATTACCTAAAAGAGAATGGTATTCTCTCTCAGCTTACTCCTCCATACACTCCGCAACATAACAGTGTATCGAAGAGACGGAACCGAACCCTATTGGATATGGTACGTTCCATGATGAGTAACGCTGAGTTACCGCGATCATTCTGGGGATATGCACTAGAATCAGCTGCATATCTTTTGAACCGAGTTCCAATTAAGACTGTGCCTACCACACCATATCAGATGTGGTGTGGGAAGAAACCCTATCTTAAGCACATTATGACATGGGGATGTCCAGCTTTTGTTAAAAAGCAGCATGCGGACAAACTCGAGGCACGCTCAGTACAGTGCAAGTTTATGGGATATCCAAAGAACTCCAAGGGATATTTCTTCTATTGCGAAGAGGAACAAAAGGTTTTTGTTTCACGTCATGCCTGCTTCTTGGAAACTGAGTTTTTGGAAAATCAGATAAGTGGGAGCGCAATAGAATTGGAAGAAATTCCAAAACCATGAGCTATTACTGAAATCTTAGAGGAACCAGAGGGTTTGAAAGAACATGACATTCCTACGCCGCTCCGCAGGAGTAGTAGGCAGTCTCATCCACCCGAGAGATACTACGGTTTTCTCATAGACGGGGATAGAGAGGATTGCATCATTGATAGTGATGAGCCTACTAGCTTCCAACAGGACATTCAGAGCGTTGACTCGGTAAAATGGCTGGATGCAATGCGGACCGAAATGGAGTCCATGTACACCAACAAAGTATGGACTTTGGAAATTGCTCTAGATGGGGTAAAACCCGTAGGATGCAAGTGGATCTTCAAGAAGAAGATTGGTGTAGATGGACAGGTTGAGACCTATAAGGCTAGACTTGTTGCAAAAGGTTTTCGTTAAAGACCTGGTTTGGACTATGACGAGACCTTTTCTCTAGTGGCTATGCTGAAATCCATTCGGATCCTTCTTGTCATTGCTGCCTTCCACGATTATGAGATTTGGCAGATGGACGTAAAGATCGCTTTTCTAAATGGAAATTTAGAGGAGTGTGTCTATATGGACCAGCCAGAGGGTTTCATTCAGAGTGGGAGCAGCGGAAAGGTGTGCAAGTTGCTTAAGTCCATCTATGGACTAAAGCAGGCATCGCGGAGTTGGAACATCTGTTTTGATGAGACAGTCAAAGATTTTGGCTTTATCAAAAATCCAGATGAACCTTGCATCTATAGTAGATTTGTAGCAAGAACTGTCGTATTCCTCGTTTTATACGTGGATGACATTCTTTTGATAGGAAATGACATTCCTATGCTACAATCTGTCAAAGGGTTCTTGTCACACAGGTTCTCCATGAAAGACCTGGGTGAAGCCACTTACATTCTGGGGATCCAGATCCATCATGATAGATCCAAGAGGATATTAGGACTTTCGCAGTCCAGGTACATCGACACCATACTGAAGATTCAGTATGGAAGATTCCAAGCGCGGTAACCTACCGGCTTGTCACGGGATCACCCTCTCCAAAGAGATATCTCCCAAGACTGATTTGGAAAGGGATCGCATGTCTATTATACCCTACGCTTCTGCGGTAGGCTCTATAATGTATGCGATGTTGTGTACCAGACCAGATGTAGCTTATGCACTGAGTGTGGTAAGCCGGAATCAGTCAAACCCTGGGGCGAAACACTGGATAGCGGTAAAGAACATTCTCAAATACCTGAGAAGGACTAAGGAGATGGTCTTGGTGTATGGCGGAAAAGACCTCCAGATCGAAGCCTTTGCTGACTCCAGCTTCCAGAGTGACAAAGATGATTCCAAGTCCATGTCGGGTTATGTCTTTACCCTTAATGGAGGGGCGGTGTGTTGGAAGAGTTCCAAACAGGAAACCTTTGCTGACTCGACGATGGAAGCGGAATATATCGCTGCTGCTGATGCCGCAAAAGAAGCCGTCTGGATGAGGAAGTTCTTAATGGAACTTCAGGTGGTTCCGTCCATTGTTGATCCAATACCTCTGTATTGCGACAACAACGGGGCTATAGCTTTAGCAAAGGAACCCAGGTCCCATCAGAAGTCCAGACACATCTTTAGGTGGTATCACCTGATCAAGGAGATCGTGGGTCGCCAGGAGATCGAGGTTCGGAGAGTTGCTACGGAAGATAACACTGCTGATCCACACACGAAGGCCTTACCCCACACTCAGTTCGAGCGGCTGATCGAGATGATAGGTCTTCGATACGCCAGTACATGGCCTTAGTGCAAGTGGGAGATTGTTACTGTATATGCTGTAAGTCGATGTACAACACCCCACGACTTGCGGGGAGGCAGAAATATGGAAAACGATCTTGTTCTTTGCTTAAACATCGACTAACCGAAGAATCTTTGCTAAACTATAACTAACAAGTATCATAGAAGTTAACAACTACTATGTGAAGTGATTATACCTAATGAACCATGTCCTTCATATTTTCATTTGGTACCTCCTCCTCGGCCTTCTCCAAATAGTAGACGATCCACCCGAGAGCTATACTTCAAGCTTCACCTCAAACTAGAGGTAACTAGGTTTCTTGAAGTGCTAATCTAAGTAACCTAAGTGATATAGAGTTGGGTTATAGATTAAGTAGTTTAATCTAATCCTTGATCTCAGCACATGAGAGGGGAGGATTAGGGTTTGAAGAGAGAGAGCTTGAGGAGAGAGAAGGTGAGCATGAGAATGGAATGAGATAATGATCTCTCATGATATATATGAAGCATTATTATTTATCCAAAAATCAAATAAAAGATTTAACAACCATGGTTTATAAATATCTATGGGTAATTCATCTCCATGAGTCATTAAGCATTTATGATGCATTAATGACATGGATGAATTACACAAATGAGTCACTAATCTCATTAAATGCATATGCCACCTAAACCCCCAAGTCACCATCTTCTAGAAGCTTCTCGTGAAATTACGAGAATGCCCCTCCTATCCGTGAAAACACGGAAAAACTTTAGACTGTATAAATCCAATATCCCGTTACTAGAATCTGGCTTAAACCAAAGCCGACTAGTAAAAAATGTCCGAAAGTCGTACGTGCGTAAACACACGTATGCGTCCGAACCCTTGTCGTAAAACCATACGAACTCTATATCGTTTCGCCTGGAGCAGGGAAACTCTCTGTGTGGGACTCTAATGACTCGACTACTACGCTGGCAGTGGGTTTAACCATAGACCGCAAGCGGCACTAGCTGTACGTAACGGTCCCCAGGTAGATGTCGATAAGAAGGCCGATGAGGAAACCCATCCGAACTCCTACTGAGCCTGATGTGACAATCTCCGTACAGTCCGGTTTGTTCGTCTAAGACTATCGCATATCGGGCCTAGGGGGCGGCAAGCGTCAGTCCCCTAATAACGGTATAAGTCATGTCGGAGTGAAGCCCATTACACCCTGAGAAACAACTGGAACCTACCAGTAAATCTCGCTTGCCCTGGCCAGGGACTTTGCGTAATGGCTCTTTGACACAGCGCGATATCAACTCCCAATACCGGGAGAGACGAATCCTGTCTAACCGCCACTGCCTCCAAGTTCTCGGGACTGCACCCAACTGCTGCCTGTTTGCACGACTCCTTTGAGCCGTGGTAGGGTAGCAATCTAAGAACAGTGGGACACACTCGAGGTGAAGTAGCAGTGTCAAGTCTGCGGACTATGCTGTACTCATGTCACCTGGGAACTGTTAACTGACGACTGGTATAAAACCCAACCAACAGTTCCATGCGAGTCCTGTCCGGTGTACCCGTAACCCAACGAGCACCTGTATACTATCTCCAGTACGACATACTGACGGCTGTGGGACAGACCATCTCCCCAACTGGGATGAGAAGCGTACACACTAGTCTACTCCGGAATATCGATGCCATGTCTCGATAATCCTACGACTAGGGACCTGAAAAAGGATGTGCTTGTAGACTACCCAGCCCCCACTAGTGTGACTGCCATCACAACGCTGGTAGTCAAGCAAGATCCTAAGAGCTCTATCAATACATATACTCACATATTAAGATAGAAAAACCAAGTAGCATACTACCATGTTTAGCAAGACTGTTATATACATGTGAATATCCCAAGCTTCCATTAAGTAATATACAAACTAGTATGATACAATAATGGCCCCTAGGGCATATACACTAATAATCTCCCACTTGCACTAGGGCCATGTATTAGCGTATCGAAGACCGATGATCTCGAGTAGCCTCTCGAACTGAATCTGAGGTAGGGCTTTCTTGAATGGATCAGCAATGTTCTCTTCAGTAGCAACTCTCCGAACCTCGATCTCCCGACGATCAATGATCTCCCTGATCAGGTGATACCGCCTTAAGATGTGTCTGGACTTCTGATGCGACCTTGGTTCCTTCGCTAAAGCTATAGCTCCGTTGTTGTCGCAATACACAGGTATTGGATCAACTATGGTAGGAACCACCTGAAGTTCTGTTAGGAACTTCTTCATCCAGACCGCTTCTTTTGCGGCATCGCAAGCAGCAATATACTCCGCTTCCATCGTCGAGTCAGCAACGGTGTCCTGCTTGGAACTCTTCCAGCACACCGCCCCTCCATTGAGGGTAAAGGCATAACCCGACATGGACTTGGAATCGTCCTTATCACTCTGGAAGCCGGAATCAGCAAAGGCCTCTAACTTGAGGTCTTTTCCGCCGTAAACCAAGAACATCTCCTTAGTCCTTCTCAAGTACTTAAGAATGTTCTTTACTGCTATCCAGTGATTCTCCCCTGGGTCCGACTGATACCGGCTTACCACGCTCAGTGCATAAGCTACATCTTGTCTGGTGCACAATATCGCATACATTATAGAGCCTATCGCAGAAGCATAGGGTACAATAGACATGCGTTCTCTTTCCAAATCAGTCTTGGGAGACATCTCTTTGGAGAGGGTGATTCCGTGACAAGCCGGTAGATTACCGCGCTTAGAATCTTCCATACTGAATCTTTTCAGTATAGTGTTGATATACCTGGACTGCGAAAGTCCCAACATACTCCTGGATCTATCACGATAGATCCGGATCCCCAGAATGTAAGAGGCATCACCCAGGTCTTTCATGGAGAACCTGTGTGACAAGAATCCTTTGACAGATTGTAGCATAGGAATGTCATTTCCCATTAATAGAATGTCATCCATGTACAAGACGAGAAATACGACACTTCTGGCTACAACTTTACTATATATACATGGTTCATCTGGATTTTTGATAAAGTCATATTCTTTGACTGTTTCATCAAAACAGATGTTCCAACTCCGCGATGCTTGCTTTAGTCCATAAATAGACTTAAGCAACTTGCATACTTTACCGCTGCTCTCACTCTGATTGAAACCTTCTGGCTGATCCATATAGACGCACTCTTCTAAATTACCATTCAGAAAAGTCGTCTTTACGTCCATCTGCCAGATTTCATAATCATGGAAGGCAGCAATAGCAAGAAGAACCCGAATGGATTTGAGCATAGCCACTGGAGAAAAAGTTTCGTCATAGTCCAAACAGGTCTTTGACAAAAACCCTTTGCAACAAGTCTAGCCTTATAGGTTTTCACCTGTCCATCTACACCAATCTTTTTCTTGAAGATCCATTTGCATCCTATGGGTTTTACCCCATCTGGAGCAAAGTCCAAAGTCCATACTTTGTTGGTGTACATGGACTCCATCTCGGTCCGCATTGCATCTAGCCATCGTACCGAGTCGCCGCTCTGGATGGCCTGCTGGAAGCTAGTAGGCTCATCATCATTAATGATGCAATCCTCTCTATCCCCATCTATGAGAAAACCGTAGTATCTCTCAGGCGGATGAGACGGCCTACTACTCCTGCGGAGGGGTGCGGGAATGTCCTGTTCTTCTTGAACTACTGGTTCTACCAAACTTTCAGTAGTAGTTTGTGGTTCTGGAGTTTCTTCCAGTTCTATTTCGCTCCCACTTATTTCCTTTTCTAAAAACTGCTGTTCTAGAAAATGAGCATTACGAGAAACAAAAACCTTTTGTTCCTCTGCGTAATAGAAATAATATCCCTTGGAGTTCTTTGGATATCCCACAAACTTACACTGTACTGATCGTGCCTCGAGCTTGTCCGCATGCTGCTTTTTAACAAAAGCTGGACATCCCCATATCTTCAGATGCTGAAGATGGGGTTTCTTCCCACTCCACATCTAATATGGCATGGTAGGCACAGTCTTGGTAGGAGCCCTGTTCAGAAGATATGCCGCTGATTCTAGCGCATAACCCTAGAAAGATCGCGGTAACTCAGCATTACTCATCATGGAACGTACCATATCCAATAGGGTTCGATTCCGTCTCTCCGATACACCATTATGCTGTGGAGTGTATGGAGGAGTAAGCTGAGAGAGAATTCCTTTCCCTTTTAGGTAACCTAGGAACTCGGCACTTAAGTATTCACCACCTCGATCAGATCTTAGTGTCTTGATACTTTTGCCGGTTTAGTTTTCTACTTCATTCTTATACTCTTGGAATTTTTCAAAAGCCTCGGATTTATGTTTCATCAGATAAATGAATCCGTAAAAGTAATGAAATAGGAAAAACCACTTCTTGCATGTGTAGACATTGGACCACATACATCGCTGTGTATGAGTCCTAAGAGCTCGCTCGCTCTTACTCCATGTCCAGTGAATGGAGTCTTTGTCATCTTTCCTTTGAGACATGATTCACAAGTGGCATAAGTTTGATATTCGAACGAGTCCAAATATCCTTCTCTATGTAACTTAGTTAACCTTGTCTCATTGATGTGACCTAGTCTATAATGCCATAAGAAAGCCTTATTTAAATCTGGAGACTTTCTTTTTAGTGTGTTCTGGACATTGAAAATCTGGAGTTGGTTTAAGACATATATACCGTTATTCAGTGTACCGGACCCAATCAAACTATGATTAAGGTGGATGTTAACAACATCGCTTACAAACGTGAAATCATAACCTTTATTTGATAACAAGGAAACTGATATGATATTACACGTTAAACTAGGTACACAAAAACAGTTATGTAAAACCAAAATATGTCCACTCGTCAATCCCAGGTGATAATCCCCGACGGACACAGCTCCCACGCTAGCTCCGTTAGCAACCTTTAGGGTCATATCACCTTTCTTCAGCACCCTACGGTTTCTCAGTGCCTGCAATGAATCGCATATATGAGATCCTGATCCGGTATCCAATACCCAGGAAGTAGAGTTGATTGACAGACAATTCTCAATTACAAACACACCTGAAGTCGAAGCCACAGCTTGCTTCGGTCCCTGGTTCTTGGCGTTCCACGCCTTGCAATCCTTCTTCCAGTGCCCTTTCCTGTGACAATGGAAGCACTCATCCTGGGCCACTACTGGCACCGCAATCTTTTTCTTTCCCTTCGCTCCCACCTTACTAACACCTCCTCTAGGTCTGGTGGCGGCCTTCTTCTTCCTTCCTTTGGCCCTAGCCTTGGACCCGGAAGAAGAAGCACCGCTAACAAACATAGCGGGTGTTTCCCTTGCCTTCTGCAAGGTGCCCTCTGCACTCCTCAACATGTTAAGGAGTTCTGGAAGTTCAACTTCTTTTCTTTGAATGTTGAAATTCAGAATAAACTGGGCGTAGGTGGAAGGAAGGGACTGGAGAATAAGGTCTGTATAGAGCTCATTATCCAAAGTCGTCCCAAGGTCTGCGAGCTCTTCTATATAGCCTATCATCTTTAGGACATGTTCTCCTACCGATGATCCGATGGCCAACCTCGCTCGAAACAAGTTCTTTGAGGTCTCGTATCTTGCTATACGAGATTGCTCTCCATAAAGTTCCTTTGTATGGAGAAATATGGCATCTAGTTCCATATCCTCGTGCCTCCTCTGATGTTCATTATTCATCGAGGCAAGCACGATGCACTTGGCCTTCGCGCAATCATACTCCCAGGTTTTGCGGATTTCCTTATCCGCATTACTGGATTTGGGATCTGGGACTGCAGGTGCCTTAGCGGTGAGGACGTACCCCAATTTGTCATAGGTCAAAGCCATTTTGACATTCCGCAGCCAATCTTTATAGTTTGGCCCTGTCAGTATATTTTTCTCTAAAAGTAACTTAAGTCCAGTTATTTTCAGGGTCGCTGCAATTAGGAGAGAGAGAAGAAAACTCTTTAGCATGATGCTCTTGCAAGTTTAGAGTGGTTTTTAGTTTATCTAAACTGGATGGCTCCCACTGTTTCTCGAATCCTTCCTCAAACCATAAAAGAAGAATTAGCCAGGACTATTCTCACCGTACAATACTTGCTTAACCGTTCAGCCAGGCCAGTGTCGATACTTCGAGGGAGGTTTTCCAACGCTTTCGCGAAGTTCCTTAATTAAATAACCTCTTTTCTCTGGGGGCGTAGCCCCGCTGACACCTTTCTTGACACCTACTTGGTTTATAGCATTGATCGTTAAGTGACGAATATCCTGATAAGTAGCATATACTCACAGTAGGATCGGGATCCAAATATCATCATCTGATAATGCTGAAGGAATCCTACCAACATTCATCAAACTCCAAATGGTATGCATCTCTTTGCAAATTTCAGTTTCTTTAGAAATTCCCGATATAAATTTTTTTTGCCCCATGCTTTTATGACCTTGGCTTTGGTCAAAATTTCATAAGTCATATGTCAAGTTCTACCCGTCATTATCTTGTCAATTTGAACCCATCCGTACATACCCCTGACTTTGGTCAAATGATAATACGACTGTCCCAAACTAACTCATCTATCAATGCAACAAATGAATACCCAGCAGCTACCAAACACTATGCCTTGACTTTGGCCAAAATACATAGCTTGAATGCTACTGAATACCCAAATGAAATGACGGAGGGCTACGAATGGTTTTGGCGAAACCGTGAACGTAGTGAACTTGATATAACCGAAGGAACCTAATAGCTTTTAAAAGGAGTGGTTAAAGCTCCGCAATTAAAAATATCTTCTGTTTAAAAATAACCGAATGGTTTCTTGTAAATTGTTCCAACGATTAAACTTTGGTTTATTTTTCCTTGCATTAATAATAATGCGTCCCATCATTAACCTATCATTGCAGAAAACAACGAAAATACAACGTCCTCTTATGCCATCCGCATTCTCCTCTGGGTCCCGTCATCACCCGTTAGGTTACTTAACTAACGACAGAGCGGGGGCTGGGCTAGCGCGGGTGTAAAACATAAGTGACGTCTGAATAGCTATCATATATAGATATTGTACATTCGTCAGACGCAATAATAGGCATTCCAGATCTCAGATGAACATTATTGGATATGCAAGCAATCCGTGTTTGTTTTGAGCCTGCAACAAAAGACGGATTACTCAGTTGTGATGAATAGCCATTACCCCACCCAAGACCCCTACGGGTACGGCAAACTACCCGCCAAATACCCGAAGTGAAGCGGTCTCCCTCAACAAAGTGAGTAGGCCACTAAACACTTCAAAGTACCCGGTAGTTTGTGCACCCCACCTTGGGTCTATCCTAGGAGCAAAAACAGTAAAATGAAATAATACAACGGTGGCTACAACCGCAACCTGGATGTGCCTCGCAAAATAATATTACAACATATTACAATTATATCGAATGAATGAATATAACAACCCATCTCAAACCCCGGCTAATCATCACAACAGTCCAATACAGTTCACAACCACAAACAATAAAAACCATTACAGAAATGTGCAACCCCCTGCCAACCGACATACTAGCAGTTAGGGGAGGTTTACGAACACATTATACAATCACAGATATAATCATATTAGCAAACATCGCAATATTTCGATCGTGCCAACACTTTAGATTCTACTCCAAAACTTCTCTGTGCACCTGAGACTTGAGCAGAAAAATAAACATCCCAGAAAACACACAAATATCACAGAAGAGTTACTGGTGGAAACTGGGTTGAATCGGCTCCAACTCGGCCGCGCATCCGCGGTGGATCGGTGGGATCGGTTGCGGTTCCGCGGCTGTATGGCCGATTCAGGAACCCATTTTTCACCAGTCTTCTTAAAATTCTCTGTAGGTTATACTGCAGCTGCCTGAAAAATTTTTAGAGCCTGTTTTAAATTCGACAGAAACTTGTGATATCAATGTCTTTTTCGGTTCGTTTTGCGTTCGAAATACATACGACTTTGCTAATGAGTTAATTATTGTTTAGCGAGGCTCTGATACCACTGTAAGTCGATGTACAACACCCCATGACTTGCGGGGAGGCGGAAATATGAAAAACGATCTTGTTCTTTGCTTAAACATCGACTAATCGAAGAATCTTTGCTAAATTATAACTAACAAGTATCATAGAAGTTAACAACTACTATGTGAAGTGATTATACCTAATGAACTGTGTCCTTCGTCTTTTCGTTTGGTACCTCCTCCTCGGCCTTCTCCAAGTAGTAGACGATCCACCCGAGAGCTATACTTCAAGCTTCACCTCAAACTAGAGGTAACTAGGTTTCTTAAAGTGCTAATCTAAGTAACCTAGGTGATATAGAGTTGGGTTATGGATTAAGTAGTCTAATCTAATCCTTGATCTCAACACATGAGAGGGGAGGATTAGGGTTTGAAGAGAGAGAGCTTGAGGAGAGAGAAGGTGAGCATGAGAATGGAATGAGATAATGATCTCTCATGATATATATGAAGTATTATTATTTATCCAAAAATCAAATAAAGGATTTAACAACCATGCTTTATGAATATCTATGGGTGATTCATCTCCATGAGTCATTAAGCATTTATGATGCATTAATGACATGGATGAATCACACAAATGAGTCACTAATCTCATTAAATGCATATGCCACCTAAACCTCCAAGTCACCATCTTCTAGAAGCTTCTCGTGAAATTACGAGAACGCCCCTCCTATCCGTGAAAACACGGAAAAACTTTAGACTGTATAAATCCAATATCCCGTTACTAGAATCTGGCTTAAACCAAAGCCGACTAGTAAAAACTGTCCGAAAGTCGTACGTGCGTAAACACACGTATGCGTCCGAACCCTTGTCGTAAAACCATACGACCTCTATACCGTTTCGCCTGGAGCAGGGAAACTCTCTGTGTGGGACTCTAATGACTCGACTACTACACTGGCAGTGGGTTTAACCACAGACCATAAGCGGCACTAGCTGTACATAACGGTCCCCAGGTAGATCTCGATAAGAAGGCCGATGAGGAAACCCATTCGAACTCCTACTGAGCCTGATGTGACAATCTCCGTATAGTCCGGTCTGTTCGTCTAAGACTATCGCATATCGGGCCTAGAGGCGGCAAGTGTCAGTCCCCTAATAGCGGTATAAGTCGTATCGGAGTGAAGCCCATTACACCCTGAGAAACTACTGGAACCTACCAGTAAATCTCGCTTGCCCTGGCCAGGGACTTTGTGTAATGGCTCTCTGACACAGCGCGATATCAACTCCCAATACCGGGAGAGACGAATCCTGTCTAACCGCCACTGCCTCCAAGTGCTCGGGACTGCACCCAACTGCTGCCTGTTTGCACGACTCCTTTGAGCCATGGTAGGGTAGCAATCTAAGAACAGTGGGCGAAGTAGCAGTGTCAAGTCTGCGGACTATGCTGTACTCATGTCACCTGGGAACTGTTAACTGACGACTGGTATAAAACCCAACCAACAGTTCCCTGCGAGTCCTGTCCGATGTACCCGTAACCCAACGAACACCTGTATACTATCTCCAGTACGACGTACTGAAGGCTGTGGGACAGACCATCTCCCCAACTGGGATGAGAAGCGTACACACTAGTCTACTCCGGAGTATCGATGCCCTGTCTCGATAATCCTACGACTAGGGACCTGAAAAAGGATGTGCTTGTAGACTACCCAGCCTCCACTAGTGTGACTGCCATCACAACGCTGGTAGTCAAGCAAGATCCTAAGAGCTCTATCAATACGTATACTCACATATTAAGATAGAAAAACCAAGTAGCATACTACCATGTTTATCAAGACTGTTATATACATGTGAATATCCCAAGCTTCCATTAAGTAATATACACACTAGTATGATACAGTAATGGCCCCTAGGGCATATACACTAACATATGCCCTAGAGGCCATTACTGTATCATACTAGTTTGTATATTCCTTAATGGAAGCTTGGGATATTCACAGTTGTATAAACAATCTTGCTCAAAATGGTAGTATGCTACTTGGTTTGTTTCTACTTTAATGTGTACATGTGTTTCTTTTAGTATATCACCTATACACATTGGTGGAGCCCTTTGGATCTTTTCTTGATTACCAGCGTTGTGATGGCAGTCACACTCGTGGGGGCAGGGTAATCCACAAGCACATCCTTATACAGGTCCCTAGTCGTAGGACTATCGAGACAGGGCATCGATACTCCGGAGTAGACTAGCGAATGCGCTTCTCATCCCAGCAGGGGAGACGGTTTGTCCCACAGCCGTCAGTACGTCGTACTTGAGATTGTATGCGGGTGCTCGTTAGGTTACGGGTACACTGGACAGGACTCGTCGGGAACTGATGGTTTGTACTATACCTATCGTCAGTTATCAGTTCCCAGGTGACATGAGTACTGTTTAGTCCGCTGACTTGACACTGTCACTTCGCCTCGAGTGTGTTCCCACTGTACTTTGATTACAACCCTACCACGGCTCAAAGGAGTCGTGCAAATAGGTAGTAGTTGGGTGTAGTCCCGAAGCACTTGGAGGCAGTGACGGTTAGACAGGATTCGTCTCTCCCGGTATTGGGAGTTGATATCGCGCTGTGTCATGGAGAGCCATTACACATTGTCGTCCCTGGCCAGGGCAAGCGAGATATACTGGTAGGTTTCCAGTGTTATCTCAGGGTGTTCTGGGCTACACTCCGACACGACTTATACCGCTATTAGGGGACTGACGTTTACCGCCCCTAGGCCCGCCATGCGATATTCTCAGACGAACAGACCGGACTGTACGGAGGCTGTCACATTCAGGCTCAGTAGGAGTTCAGATGGGTTTCACCTCGTCAGTCTTCTTATCGGCATCTACCTGGGGGCCGTTACGCACAGCTAGTGCCGCTTGCGGTCTGTGGTTAAACCCACTGCCAGCGTAATGTCGAGTCTTTAGAGTCCCACACAGAGAGCTATTCGGCTTTAGGCAAAAAGGGTAGAGGTCGCATGGTTTTGCGACAGGGTTCGGTCACATCCGTGCACTTGTGCACGTTTGATGTCTGGACAGTTATTACTAGCGGGCTTTGGTTTAAGCCAGATCCTAGTATACATTTTGGGATTGGTTTTATCTCGTTTGTATTCGTGTTCCTCGGAACGCGGATGCGGGTGTGTATGCACGGTTGACAGAGACAGAGGTAGAGGATTCTCATTAGGGTTGTTGACTGTTGACTTTTGCTAAACCCTAATGAGAATTTGAAGTATGATTAATAATAATATTAATTAAGTATTATTGTGCCATGGTTGGGTTGAAAGGTGGACTTTGTTGACTTGTTGACTTCGTTGACCGGTTGACTAGGATGGACTTGTTGACCATCATCATGACAATGGCTATCATTTCATGGCATTGATCTTTGCTTGCTTGTTTTGTTCACAAATTGCATTTAATGCATGAAATGATATTGCCATTTGATATGATAACAACCATCACATAATACTCAATTATTATTATTTGTTATGATTATTTTGGATTATGAGAGCAAGGGTGAAAAAAGTCTTGCTCATTCTATCATTCTCATTCTCTCTCATCCTCAAGCTCTCCCTCTTCCTCTTGCTCTCTCTCTAGCTCAAGGAAACTCCCTCTCATGAGTTGAGAACCATTTCCTTGGAGATAAAAACCCAAAACACTTCTCTACTCATCCTAGTATACAAGGTTTAGCAAACCAATGTTCTAGTTTCCTCTAGATTGAGGTTGGAGCCAAAGGTAGAAGCTTTCGGGTGGATCCATCTTCGGCACAAGGAGACGACGAGGAGAGAACCATCCGACCACCACAAGGAGTCGAAGAGAAGGAGTTCAAGTTAAAGTATAACCCCCTAACCGAGTAGGTAAAACTCCTAGCTAGGTTGTTAGATAGTTAGTTTAATAAAGATCTGTTTTTGAGTCCATGTTACCCCACCGAAGAAAATCGTTTTTCACCATTTCCGCAACCCCAAAGAACTGGGGACGGGTAACGTGGACTTACAGAGTTGGATACATTATATAGTATATATGATATATTATAGACGTTGCTTATGTTTAACACCCGCACTAGCCCTGCCCCACTATGCCGTTAGTTGCCTAACCTAACGGTCTATGACGGGACTTCGTGGCGAATGCGGATGGCATAAGCGTACGTTGTATTTATCTGTGATGTTTAAGTAACTTAAAATGATGGGACTTCATTAATGAGATTAATGAATGAAAATAAACCTAATGATGTTGTGGAATCGAATTTTCAAAAATTGGTAGCTCTAGTTGTTTTTTTGCATAGCAGTATTCCTTGTAGAATATCCAGCACTTTATTCGATAAGGAAAAAGCCGAGATCCCTTCATCGGGAGTGACCTCATTAGCAATAACTAGCAGATGCTACAAACCTCGGTTTTGTATTTTGATTGCTTTTCTAGTTCTTGCTTTGCATAGTGGTATTGTGAATATCCTGCACCTCATTCGACGAGGAAAGAACCGAGATCCTTTCACCGGGAGTGACCTCTTTAGCGAAACTAGCAAAAGCCTAAAAAATACTCAATTTTAAACCATTTGATTCTACAACGAGATCAAGTTCAAAGAGTTAAAGGTTTTCTCAAAAACCATCCGCAACCCTCCGTCATTTTAGGAAGTAGAGTACTTAGTATTCATGCTACGTTTGTTGACCTGAGCCAAGGCGTAGTGTGCGGTAGCTAAGTGATATCTTCCTACACTGTATATGATGCGATTAGTTAGGACAGTCATGTGACTTTGTTGACCTTAGCAAAGGGTCATGTGGGTGGGTCTAATTAATCATGAAATGACGGGTAGAACTTGACTATTGCTTATGATTTGTTAACCATAGCCAAGGTCAGAAGTGCTAGGGGTAAAAAACCTTTATCGGGAGTTTCAAGTGTTGAAATTTGTAATGCGATTGCATACCTTCTATATGATAGTTGGATCCTGATACCCACTGCGAGTAATTGTTACTCCTGGGAGAGTTTTGCACTTTACAATTAACCGATCAAGTAGGTGTCTAGAAAGGTGTCAACGGGGTTACGTCCCTGAGAAAACGAGGTTTATTTTAATTAGGTCAAGCACGGGGAACCTCCCTCAAAGTACCGGCACTGGCCTGGCTGAAAGATTGGCGAACTTGTCGGGTGTAATTAATCCCGGCTAGTCTTTCCTTTTAAGGTTTGAAAGAAGATTTGATAAAAACAGTGGGAGCCATCCCGATTAGATAAAATATATAACCAATCTAATCTTGCAAGAGTGCACACAGAGTGTTTTCTTCTCTCTCTCTCCAAGTAGCGACCATGTCACTTCTTAATCAAGATAATAATATGGATGTATTGACCAAACCCGCTTGTTATACTGAGCTGGGGAACGTTGGTCCCGCTCCAACTTATAATTGTTATAAGACTGAGCAGGAAATAAGGGAATACCAAGATTCCCACGCCGCCTAAATGAAGAAAGTGCATGATAGATGCGTCTTCTTCGGGTGTGTTTGTCACAGAGAACTGTTTCTCAGTATCCTCTACGTCCTGGGTATGTGATACCGGATCAGGATCCCACACATGTAATCTGTTACATGGGCTACAGATAGGTAGAGAACTGAGAATGGGTGATAAGTTTCAAAAGTTAGAAACGGTGCAATTGTTGCAAGCCAAGTAGTTGGCAGTTATCACCCTGTATTACCAAAATACATTGATTTTGAACGAATATTATTAGATACCGAACCTGATATACAACATCATATCAGTCTCTTTATTTAGTAAAGATGGATATAATTTTGTATTGTTGGATAATGTTTTGAACATTTCCTATATCAAAGTGTTGATCGGTTCAGGCACGTTATCTAAAAGCATATACGTTCTAAATCAAACCACAGTTCTTAACGTACAGAACACACACAAGAGGAAGAGTTCAGAAATGAACGAATCCTTCTTAAGGCATTGTAGACTAGGTCATAACTATGCGACCCGACTAGCTAAGTTACATTTAGATGCATATTTAAATCAGTTTGAATTTACATCTTGTGAAACTTACCAGTCATGTCACAAAAGAAAAATGACCATAGCTCCGTTTATTAGAAACAGAGAAAGAGTTAGTGAACTCTTGGGACTGATACATAGTGATGTATATAGGTCCCCTGTCTACACATGCCAGGTCTGGTTCATTGTACTTTTTTACATTCATTGATGATCTCCTAAGATTCGGACATGTGTTCATGTTGAAACGTAAGTTTGAAGCTTTTGAGAAATTCATAGAATATAAGTCAGAAGTAGAGAACCAAAACCGGGTATAAGTATTATGTCCTATGATGTGATCAGGGAGGAGAATACTTGTGCATAGAATTCCTGGACTATTCTAAAGGAGAATTAGATTCTCTCTCAGCATTACTCCTCCGTATACACCACAGCACGTCGGTGTATCGGGACGGAGCAATCGCACCCTATTAGATATGGTGCGCTCTATGATGAGTACTTCTGAGTTATCTATTTCCTTTTGGGGGTTATGCGCTTGGAGAAGCAGCAAACCTATTGAATTGGGCTCCAACCAAATCAGTGCCTACCACTCCATATGAGATATGGTATGGGAAAAGCCCATGTCTTAAGAAAGTTAAGATTTGGGGTTGTCCGGCATATGTCAAAAGCAAAATCCGGACAAGCTCGAGGCAAAGTCAGTTCTGTAGAACCGGAAGGAGTTCCAGCTATACAAACTACAGCTGATGATTTGGTAGAACCAGAGGATTCAATAGTTCCCGGTGAACCTTAGCCTCTCCGACGATTTGGTAGGGTTCTGTAAGTCCACGGTAGCGCCCTGGCCGTCTAACAGACGCCAAATGCGGAACAAAAACTTTTACAACTGGCGCTATCGCGTACCGTAACCCGGATCTGCCATTAAAGCTAAACTAACAAACTACAAAGTGGGTAGAAATGTTATACCGAATGATCTGAGTCCTTCGGTCTTCAACCATCATCCCACGCTTTGTTGCGGCTGCTCCGATCTCCTGAATCTCCGGTCTTCTCGTCCAGGTGGAACCACGTCGACGGATCTTTAAACGGGCTCCCGCCTCTGAACCGAGGCAACTCGATCGTCAAGTTTGCTAAAAGAGACGACCAAGATGAAGTAGAGAATGAGTAGAACACTTTGGCTCGTTACGTCCAAGACTATGGACGAACGGTTAATGAAGTTGCCTTTTGGATTCAACTGAAATGAGAAATGAATATATGAAATTTCCATGAAGCCAAAACTTGTATCTTTTTCAAGTCCACAACCATAATCCCCTCAAAGAGGTGGCCGACCACTAATATAGGAAGAGGGGGTGAGTTTAGGAGGGGGGTAACCACAAGAACAAAGCTTATCATGACACCAAGTATGAACACAATTAATGCAAACCAATGATAATTAACCTAGTCATCACAACATTAATTGCTCCATAAATGCACTTAGCTACCTCACCAAGATGCATGAACCTAGTCACCACCTTCTAGAAGCTTCTAGAAACTTCTACACTCATCCAAAGAAAAGATAAATCCGCATTTAACCGACTGTCAAATACGGCTGATAGAAAACTGGAAACTGGCAACTTCCAAAAGTGATCCCGAAATGAATTTCAGGATAACCCCGTATCATTATAAACATACCATCATTTATATTACGACCGAATATAAATGCAACTGAGACAAAGATATTATATCTACACAGTATAATACTGGGTTCTGGCTTAAACCAAAGCCTACCAGTATTATCTGCCCGAAAAACGACACGTGCGAAAACGCACGTGCTTTTTCCGAGCCTTGTCATATCACCATACGGCCTCTACAACGTTTCGCCCGAACTTGGGAAAGTGTTTGTGGGGGACTCTAATGATTCATCAACACACTGGCACTGTGTATAACCACTAGCACGTCAGAGGTACTAGCTGCACGTAACGTTTTGCCTATGTATTGATTGGAAGGGAAGCTGACGAGCGAACTCATCTATAAACCCTACTGAGCCTGATAGTGACAATGTATATACAGTCCGGTCCATTCGTCTAAAGAGTATCGCATATTGAGTCTAGGGGGGTGGATAAAGTCAGACCCCTAATAACGCGATAAATCGTGTCGGCATGAAACCCATCACCACCTGAGAAACTACTGATCCAAATCAGTAATTCTCCACTACCTCGGTCGAGGATTCCTAGTGATGGCCACCCGTGCACTGCGCGACATCAACCCACAATACCGGGAGAGACGAATCCCCGAAGATCCGCTCACTTTCCTCCAATGTGGCTCGGGACTGTACCCAACTAAAACCTGTTTGCACAACTCCTTTGAGCGTGGTAGGGTAGTAATCTAAGCACAGTGGGAACTCACACGAGACAAATGACGATCTCAGGTCGATGAACTAACCTGTACCCATGTCACCAGGGAATTGCTATCTGACGATATGTATAATACCAACTAGCAGATTCCCAGCGAGTCCTGTCCGGTGTACTCATAACCTAATGAGCACCTGTATACATCTTAGGTGATCAAACTGACACCAGTGGCTTGTGAGACCGGCCACCGCCCCTCGTCGGGGTCTCGACTGTATACACTAGTCTACTATGGAGTATCAATGCCCTGTCTCGAAACTCCCACGACTAGGGACACTTTAAGGATGTGCTTACAGACCCTAACTCCCACGTATATGATCGCCATCATACTGCTGGTAGTCAAGCAAGAATCCTATGGGCTCTATCATCATGCAATAATGAACTAAAGTATGTATACGATGATAAAGACAAACCAGATAGCATACTATCATCTCGAGTAAGACTGTCATATCGGTATAGGTCCTGCCTCAATCATTGTAATCACGTACCTGCGATCCAATAATTGACTTTGAGGGCACTATCTCCAACAATCTCCCACTTGCACTCAAGGCTAATTATTGCGATGTCGCATACTCACAGCCCGTGTGATACCGAACATCCAACTCCTCTACTAATCAGTTTCACAAAGCTAGTTTGTAAAAACTCTTGTGTTCGAGAAATAGCCTCAGTGAGTGGATCCGCCCTGATGTTTCTTTCTATATCTCTCTTAATCTCAAGTTCGCGGAGAAAGCCATCTCCCGAATCGAGTAATACCTGTCTTCGAATATGTCTGGATATCTGATGGGACCTAGTTCATAAATGAACTCCAAATCCAAACTTCTTAGACCGTTTTGATAACTGAACCTAATCAGTATCCAGCACCATGCCTCCCACAGTATCCTCTTGGACCACTTGTCCATAATACTGTCCCTCGTCAGAGGAAAAACTATAACTCTGACATCACTCTGTCATCCATGTCACCTTTGAAGCTTGGAATGATAACCGTCTCCCTTAAGGAGGCTGCCGTCATCAAATCTGTAGAACATTCACTTATGTTCTAAAACTGCTCCCTTATGTTTCTTCAAGATTGGATTAATATAAACTTATCGCATCAAGTGCAAAAAACTACATCTGGTGTGGTACTTGACATCTCATGATTAACTCAATTGCCTAAGCAAGTGATCTGCCAATCATGCACATCCCTCTCTCCTTTAGTCTCTAAGACACCTTTAGAGAGGGTGACTCCATCACCTGCAGGTACACCACCATGCCAAGAATCATCTATTCTAAAATACTATTAGAATACTGTCAAAGTACCCACATTGGGAAACTACCCAAATCTAAATCTAATACCATAGATCTAGTAACCAGAATGTCTGATATTATATCCATATCCTTTGTGAAGAAACTACTGTGACGACCACAGTACAACCGATCGTAGTATAGGAATTTTACTTCCTACTCTGTGTATGTCATCCAAATACCAGGACATCACACCCTACTACCTTCTTAACAGATCCATCCCCTATTCTGATGAAGTCAAACCCATGACTGTCATATCAAAAATAGATGATCTATCTCCGCTATATCTGCTCAAGTCTATAAATAGATATAAGCTACTTGCCCACTATGCTTCCGCTGCTCCCACTGACTACGACAACCCTCTGGCAGAATAATATCTACGTACACTTCTAAAGATAGTTTAAAATGACGTTATACTTATCCTCTTGCCGGGTCTCATAGTCTGGAACAATAGTAGTGTCATGTCTGGGTAAACAAGAACCTCCCTGTCACCGTCCTTGAGGCTACCTGAGTACCTCTCGGGTCTGAGGTTACCCACCATATCTGCGGAATAGCTATTTGAATGTCAAACCTGTTTGAATATATAGGTCCTATTAAATTTTCCGTAATCGTTTGCGGTTCTGGAATCACTTCCAGTTCTACCATACTCCCACTACTGTTTTTCTGAAAAAAATCCATTTTAAGAAAACTTTGGCGAGTCTAGAACAATATCACTATTGATCTCCCGGATGGTAGAAATGTCAACCCTCGTCAAAGCCAAGGTCAACCCACAAACTGCCATTACAGAAACGTGCCTTGAGTTATCCAGTGTCTGGTTTTAAGCATAAGCCGGACAACTCCCCGTATCTTAACATCGTTAAGATATGAACCATTCTATATCCAATATAGAAACAGAGGCACTAATTTAATTAGCACCAGATTCAAAACATGCAGCTGTCCCCGGTGCATATCAACTTAATGGAAAAAGGGTAATCAGCATTGCTCAACTTAGGAATCCATCCAATTATGAGTAACCTGAAAGAGAAACAAGTTTCTCAAAACCATTACTATTAACTGAATACCTATCACAAGAATCTACATCTTCGATCTTTTTGAAGAATCCCGATACTTGTGATACCTGGTTCTCTACTTTATTCTTATACCCACAACTTCTCAAAACTTAGACATTGTATTTCTACGAAACACTTGTCTAAAAACTAGAGAAGTCATAAGTAAACAGATCATAGTACGAGGACCTACCCTTTGTCCTGACGGACACTGGACAACATACAATACTCTGTATAAGTCCGCTGAGTTTAATAACTCAAAAAATTATGCATCGTAGGTTGACAACTGTACCCTGGCGATTTTCTCAAATATCACCAATTACAACGAATTCCGATATAATGAGGATGATCACCTAATTCCCAATAACTTACTCCCACTCATCATCTGTAAAACCACACAGATATGAGAATGAAACCTGGTAAATACATACCCTGGAGTAAGTATCTAATCGGGAAATCAGTTTTCTTTTAACAATGCGCAGTGTAACTGAAACATTAAAATGTCTCGTAAGGGTATCCTGGTATTCCTAGTAATGCCTCTTCCATAATCCTATTCATGACTTTAACCGTATATTTCATTGCCATCTCTCCAAATCCCTTTGTTTGTCTTTAGTCGTTACCTTCTGTACACCTTCGTTAGGCTAAATGGTTTTCTTCCTTTCCTATCGTTCGGCACCAGCCTATAGTTTGGAAGAAGACTTTCCAGTAAGCATAATAGGTGTACTCTCCTAATCCTAGGAGTACTCGCAACTTGAGAGAAGGTGATGATAAAAGACAACTGAATAATACCTTATTCATTTAAAGGTGAAAATAGGAGTAGCGATGAAGTACGCGGTTTGGTCGTGAATGATAATATTCGCAATTTACTTTGCCCTCTTTCTAATCCCTTTTATTTTGTCTTTAGATATTACCTTCTGTACACCCTACTTAGGCTAATTGGTTTTCTTCATTCCCTACCATTCGGCACCAGCCTATGGTTTGAAATAAGACTATCCAATAAGCGTAATAGGTGTACTCTCCTAAACTAAGGAGCCCTCGCAACCTGAGTGAAGGTGATAATAAAAGAAAACTGAATAAACCAATTCTATTTCTCCTGAACCTGGATCTATCCTCGAAGAAGTCCCTTCGAGTTCGTATATAACCATACGATGGATCTATCCAATGGAAGTGGATGTCCGTAGTAATACGGGGTGTTCTGAGAAATATAAAGGGTAAAGGAAGGAGCGGCAATGACTTATGCAACTCGGACAATCCAAAAGCCAGTATTTTAAGAAGGTTCGGTCAACTTGGTCACTGAGTCATAGTCTAGGGTCGGTCAAAGGTCGCTGCCAAAGAGAGAGAGAGAAAAGAAACACTCTGTGTGCACTCTAACCTAGATCAGAATGGTTATCACTTTATCTGATCAGGAAACCTCCCACTGTAATCTCAAATTCTTCTTCAAATCTGAAAGAAGAATTAGTCGGGATCACCCGAAAAGTAAACCAACTCATCAGTGGGAATCGGGATCCAACTCTCATCGCATGATAACTTGATGGAAGCCACTCAATTTATCACACTCCAGAAGGTATGCGCATATCTGGCAAGTTTCCTGTATATTTGAAACTCCCGATATGATTTTTGCCCCATGCTCTTATAACCTTGGTGTTGGTCAAAATGTCATAAGTCACATGCCAAGTTCTACCCGTCATTGTCCAGGTTAATTTGAACCCACCCGCACATGCCCCTGACGTTGGCCAAATGGCAGAACGACTGTCCTAAACCAACACATCTATCTATGCAACATATGAAATACCCCAGCAGCTACCAAACACTATGCCCTAGCGTTGGTCAAATGCATAGCTTGAATACTACTGACTATTCATAAGAAATGGCAGAGGGCTACGACTGGTTTTTGACGAAAAACCTTTAACGTAATGAACTTGATCTCGTTGAAGAAAACTGATAGCTTTTTATAAAAATATAGTGGCGAAAACGTTTTGCTAAAGAGGTCACTCCCGGTGAAGGGATCTCGGCTCTTTCCTCGTGGAATGAGGTGCATGATATTCCAACTGAATACCGCGATGCAAAGCAACTTGTAATCGACTATATGTAAAGTTATTACCCTGACGCAAACTTCTGCCCAAGGGGTCACTCCCGGTGAAGGGATCTCGGCCCTTGCCTCGTCGAATGAGGTGCAGGATATTCCAACTGAATACCGCTATGCAAAACAAAAGGAAACATCTTTGTAATAACACTTTTAAAATTTGTTCCAACAACATCAAATATAGGTTTGTTTTATCCTTCCATTGATAAGAATTAATGCAGTCCCATCAATCAATCACACCAGAAAAGAACGAAAATATAATGTACGTATATGCCATCCGCATTCGCCACTGGGTCCCGTCATCACCCGTTAGGTTACTTAACTAACGACAGAGCGGGGGCTGGACTAGTGCGGGTGTAAAACATATACAACATCTAATAGTATATACCAATATACAATAATCTCTCCAGGCATGATAATATGCAACATTACAGAAAAGTAATAAGCATCACAGAACAATACAGATAATCTGGGATCCCCGGGTTTCACAGAGCCGCTGCTGAAACCCGACGTTCCCCTGGTCTTGTGGATAGCCTGTGCAATGAAACCTAGACCCCTACGGGTGTGGCAAGTTACCCGCCAAAACCTGAAGCGAGGTGGTCCCCACAGCATAGTGAATGGAACACCCGGCACTTCACGGAATCCGGTAAATTGAGCACCCCTCCTTGGGTCAACCTGTACCCCCTATGAGTGCGGCGAATAGTCTGCCAATTCTAGAGTAAGGTCCCTTTGCCTCTCAAAGCCATGAGATACGGACCCGTTGCCCTCCAGAACCCGGCTATCCATGCACTCCTTCGCGGGATAAACCTAGTACAGAAATAAAAATATGTACAACGGGTATATCGACCTCAACCTGGTCGTGCCCCAAAAGAATATTATACAAACAGGCAGTGACGGCAGTCTATGTAAGTCGATGTACAACACCCCACGGTTTGCGGGGAGGCGGAAATATGAAAAACGATCTTGTTCTTATGCTAAACATCGACTAACCGCATGAATCGAAGCTAAACGATAACTAACATCAAACATAGAAGTTAACAACTACTATGTAAAGGGATTATACCTAAAGAACCGTGTCCTTCGTCTTTACGAACTCCACCTCCTCCTCGGCCTTCTCGAAGTAGTAGACGATCCACCCGAGAGCTTTACTCCAAGCTTAGCCTCTAAACTTGAGGCAACTAACTTTCTTTAAGTGCTAATCAAAGAAGCTAGGTGATATAGAGTGAGGGTTATGGTTTAATTAGTCTAACTAATCCTTGTACTCAACACATGAGAGGGGAGGATTAGGGTTTGAAGAGGGAGAGCTTGAGGAGAGAGAAGATGAACATAATAATGAGAAGAGAAAATGAGTTATCATAATATATATCAAGCATTCTGTTATATCAAGAAAAGAAAAGAAAATGATTTACAACCATGCTTGATAAATATCTTGTGGTGATTCATCTCCATGAGTCATTAAGCAATTATGAAGCATTAACGACATGGATGAATCATCCATATGACTCACTAATCTCATTCAATGTATATGCCACCTAAACTTCCTTAGTCACCACCTTCTAGAAGCTTCTCGCGCAATTACGAGAACGCCCCTCCTTTCCGCAAAAATACGGAAAAACTTTAGACTGTATAAATCCAATAACCGGATACCAGTAACTGGCTTAAACCAAAGCCGACTGGTAAAAACTGTCCGAAAGTCGTACGTGTGTAAACACACGTATGCGTCCGAACCCTTGTCATAAAACCATACGACCTCTATATCGTTTCGCCTGGAGTAGGGAAACTCTCTGCGTGGGACTCTAGAGACTCGACTACTACGCTGGCAGTGGGTTTAACCACAGACCGCAAGCGGCACTAGCTGTACGTAACGGTCCCCAGGTAGATGTCGATAAGAAGGCCGATGAGGAAACCCATCCGAACTCCTACTGAGTCTGATGTGACAATCTCCGTACAGTCCGGTCCGTTCGTCTAAGACTATCGCATATCGGGCCTAGGGGGCGGCAAGCGTCAGTCCCCTAATAGCGGTATAAGTCGTGTCGGAGCGAAGCCCATTACACCCTGAGAAACTTCTGGAACCTACCAGCAAATCTTGCTTGCCCTGGCCAGGGACTTTGCGTAACGGCTCTCTGACATAGCGCGATATCAACCCCCAATACCGGGAGAGACGAATCCTGTCTAACCGCCACTGCCTCCAAGTGCTCGGGACTGCACCCAACTGCTACCTGTTTGCACGACTCCTTTGAGTCGTGGTAGGGTAGCAATCTAAGAACAGTGGGACACACTCGAGGCGAAGTAGCAGTGTCAAGTCTGCGGACTATGCTGTACTCATGTCACCTGGGAACTGTTCACTGACGACTGGTATAAAACCATCCAACAGTTCCCTGTGAGTCCTGTCCGGTGTACCCGTAACCCAACGAGCACCTGCATACTATCTCCAGTACGACGTACTGACGGCTGTGGGACAGACCATCTCCCCAACTGGGATGAGAAGCGTACACACTAGTCTACTCCGGAGTATCGATGCCCTGTCTCGATAATCCTATGACTAGGGACCTGAATAAGGATGTGCTTGTAGACTACCCAGCCCCCACTAGTGTGACTGCCATCACAACGCCGGTAGTCAAGCAAGATCCTAAGAGCTCTATCAATACGTATACTCACATATTAAGATAGAAAAACCAAGTAGCATACTACCATGTTTAGCAAGACTGTTATATACATGTGAATATCCCAAGCTTCCATTAAGTAATATACAAACTAGTATGATACAATAATGGCCCCTAGGGCATATACACTAACAATCTCCCACTTGCACTAGGGCCATGTACTGGCATATCGAAGACCGATGATCTCGAGTAGCCTCTCGAACTGAATCTGAGGTAGGGCCTTCGTGAATGGATCAGCAATGTTCTCTTCCGAAGCAACTCTCCGAACCTCGATCTCCTGACGATCAATGATCTCCCTGATCAGGTGATACCGCCTTAAGATGTGTCTGGACTTCTGATGGGACCTTAGTTCCTTTGCTAAAGCTATAGCTCCGTTGTTGTCGCAATACAGAGGTATTGGATCAACTATGGTAGGAACCACCTGAAGTTCTGTTAGGAACTTCTTCATCCAGACTGCTTCTTTTGCGGCATCGCAAGCAGCTATATACTCCGCTTCCATCGTTGAGTCAGCAACGGTGTCCTGCTTGGAGCTCCTCCAGCACACCGCCCCTCCATTGAGGGTAAAGACATAACCCGACATGGACTTGGAATCGTCCTTATCACCCTGGAAGCCGGAATCAGCAAAGGCCTCCAACCTGAGGTCTTTTCCGCCGTAAACCAAGAACATCTCCTTGTCCTTCTCAGGTACTTGAGAATGTTCTTTACTGCTATCCAGTGCTTCTCCCCTGGGTCTGACTGATACCGGCTTACCACGCTCAGTGCGTAAGCTACATCTGGTCTGGTGCACAACATCGCATACATTATAGAGCCTACTGCAGAAGCGTAGGGTATAATAGACATGTGTTCCCTTTCCAAATCAGTCTTGGGAGACATCTCTTTGGAGAGGGTGATTCCGTGACAAGCCGGTAGATTACCGCGCTTAGAATCTTCCATACTGAATCTTTTCAGTACAGTGTCGATATACCTGGACTGCGAAAGTCCCAACATCCTCTTGGATCTATCACAATAGATCCGGATCCCCAGAATGTAAGAGGCATCACCCAGGTCTTTCATGGAGAACCTGTGTGACAAGAATCCTTTGACAGATTGTAGCATAGGAATGTCATTTCCTATCAATAGAATGTCATCCACGTACAAGACGAGGAATACGACACTTCTGGCTACAACTTTACTAAATATGCACGGTTCATCTGGATTTTTGATAAAGTCATATTCTTTGACTGTTTCATCAAAACAGATGTTCCAACTCCGCGATGCCTGCTTTAGTCCATAAATGGACTTAAGCAGCTTGCATACTTTCCCGCTGCTCCCACTCTGATTGAAACCCTCTGGCTGATCCATATAGACGCATTCTTCTAAATTTCCATTCAGAAAAGCCGTCTTTACGTCCATCTGCCAGATTTCATAATCATGGAAGGCAGTAATAGCAAGAAGGACCCGAATGGATTTGAGCATAGCCACTGGAGAAAAAGTTTTGTCATAGTCCAAACCAGGTCTTTGACGAAAACCCTTTGCAACAAGTCTAGCCTTATAGGTTTCCACCTGTCCATCTACACCAATCTTTTTCTTGAAGATCCATTTGCATCCTATGGGTTTTACCCCATCTGGAGCAAAGTCCAAAGTCCATACTTTGTTGGTGTACATGGACTCCATTTCGGTCCGCATTGCATCTAGCCATCGTACCGAGTCGCCGCTCTGGATGGCCTGCTGGAAGTCAGTAGGTTCATCATCACCTATGATGCAATCCTCTCTATCCCCATCTATGAGAAAACAGTAGTATCTCTCAGGCGGATGAGATGGCCTACTACTCCTGCGGAGGGGTGCGGGAATGTCCTGTTCTTCTTGAACTTCCGGTTCTACCAAACTTTCAGTAGCAGCTTGTGGTTCTGGAATTTCTTCCAGTTCTATTTCGCTCCTACTTATTTCTTTTTCTAAAAACTGATGTTCTAGAAAATGGGCATTACGAGAAACAAAAACCTTTTGTTCCTCTGCGTAATAGAAATAATATCCCTTGGAGTTCTTTGGATATCCCACAAACATACATTTTACTGATCGTGCCTCGAGCTTGTCCACATGCTGCTTTTTAACAAAAGCTGGACATCCCCAAATCTTCATATGCTGAAGATGGGGTTTCTTCCCAGTCCACATCTGATATGGAGTGGTAGGCACAGTCTTGGTAGGAGCCCTGTTCAGAAGATATGCTGCTGATTCAAGCGCATAACCCCAAAAAGATCGCGGTAACTCAGCATTACTCATCATGGATCGTACCATATCCAATAGGGTTCGATTCCGTCTCTCCAATACACCGTTATGCTGTGAAGTGTATGGAGGAGTAAGCTGAGAGAGAATTCCTTTCTCTTTTAGGTAACCTAGGAACTCGGCACTCAAGTATTCACCACCTCGATCAGATCTAAGTGTCTTGATACTTTTGCCGGTTTGGTTTTCTACTTCATTCTTATACTCTTGGAATTTCTCAAAAGCCTCGGATTTATGTTTCATCAGATAAATGAATCCGTATCTTGAGTAATCATCCGTGAAAGTAATGAAATAGGAAAAACCACCTCTTGCATGTGTAGACAATGGACCACATACATCGCTGTGTATGAGTCCTAGGAGCTCGCTCGCTCTTACTCCATGTCCAGTAAATGGAGTCTTTGTCATCTTTCCTTTGAGACAAGATTGACAAGTGTCATAAGTTTGATATTCGAACGAGTCCAAATATCCTTCTCTATGCAACTTAGTCAACCTTCTCTCATTGATGTGACCCAGTCTACAATGCCATAAGAAAGCTTTATTTAAATCTGGAGACTTTCTTTTAAGTGTGTTCTGGACATTGAAAATTTGGAGTTGGTTTAAAACATATATACCGTTATTTAGTGTACCGGACCCAATCAAACCATGATTAAGGTGGATGTTAACATCTCTTACAAACGTGAAATCATAACCTTTATTTGATAACAAGGAAACTGATATGATATTACACGTTAAGCTTGGTACAAAAAAACAGTTATGTAAAACCAAAATGTGTCCACTCGTCAATCCTAGGTGATAATCCCCGATGGACGCAGCTCCGACGCTAGCTCCGTTAGCAACCTTTAGGGTCATATCACCTTCCTTCAGCACTCTACGGTTTCTCAGTGCCTGCAATGAATTGCAAATATGAGATCCTGATCCGGTATCCAATACCCAGGAAGTAGAGTTGATCGACAGACAATTCTCAATTAGAAACACACCTGAAGTCGAAGCCACAGCTTGCTTCGGTTCCTGGTTCTTGGCGTTCCACGCCTTGCAATCCTTCTTCCAGTGCCCTTTCCTGTGACAATGGAAGCACTCATCCTGGCCAACTACCGGTACCGCAAACTTTTTCTTTCCCTTCCCTCCCACCTTACTAACACCTCCTCTAGGTTTGGTGGCGGCCTTCTTCTTCCTTCCTTTGGCCCTTGCCTTGGACCCGGAAGAAGATGTACCGCTAACAAACATAGCGGGTGTTTCCCTTGTCTTCTGCAAGGTGCCTTCTGCACTCCTTAACATGTTCAGGAGTTCCGGAAGTTCAACTTCTTTTCTTTGAATGTTGAAGTTCAGGATAAACTGGGCGTAGGTGTGAGGAAGGGACTGGAGAATAAGGTCTGTATAGAGCTCATTATCCAAAGTCGTCACAAGGTCTGCGAGCTCTTCAATATAGCCGATCATCTTTAGGACATGTTCTCCTACCGATGACCCGACAGCCAACCTCGCTCGAAACAAGTTCTTAGAGGTCTCGTATCTTGCTATACGAGATTGCTCTCCATAAAGTTCCTTTGTATGGAGAAATATGCCATCTAGGTCCATATCCTCGTGCCTCCTCTGATGTTCATTGTTCATCGAGGCAAGCACGATGCACTTGGCTTTCGCGCAATCTAAATCCCAGGTTTTGCGGATTTCCTTATCCGTATTGCTGGATTTGGGACCAGGGACAGCAGGTGCCGTAGCAGTGAGGACGTACCCCAATTTGTCATAGGTCAAAGCCATTTTGACATTCCGCAGCCAATCTTTATAGTTTGGCCCTGTCAGTATATTTTTCTCTAAAAGTAACTTAAGTCCAGTCATTTTCAGGGTCGCTGCAATTAGGAGAGAGAGAAGAAAACTCTTTAGCATGATGCTCTTGCAAGTTTAGAGTGGTTTTTAGTTTATCTAAACTGGATGGCTCCCACTGTTTCTCGAATCCTTCCTCAAACCATAAAAGAAGAATTAGCCAGGACTATTCTCACCGTACAATTCTTGCTTAACCGTTCAGCCAGGCTAGTGTCGATACTTCGAGGGAGGTTTTCCAACGCTTTCGCGAAGTTCCTTAATTAAAGAACCTCTTTTCTCTGGGGGCGTAACCCCGCTGACACTTTTCTTGACACCTACTTGGTTTATAGCATTGATCGTTAAGTGACGAATATCCTGATAAGTAGCATATACTCACAGTAGGATCGGGATCCAAATATCATCGTATGATAATGTTGAAGGAATGCTACCAACATTCATCAAACTCGAAATGGTATGCATCTCTTTGCAAATTTCAGTTTCTTTAGAAATTCCCGATATAAGTTTTTTGCCCCATGCTCTTATGACCTTGGCTTTGGTCAAAATGTCATAAGTCACATGTCAAGTTCTACCCGTCATTATCTTGTCAATTTGAACCCATCCGTATATACCCCTGACTTTGGTCAAATGATAATACGACTGTCCCAAACTAACTCATCTATCTTATGCAACAAATGAAAACCCAGCAGCTACCAAACACTATGCCTTGACTTTGGCCAAAATGCATAGCTTGAATACTACTGAATACCCAAATGAAATGATGGAGGGCTACGAATGGTTTTGGCGAAACCGTGAACGTAGTGAACTTGATATAACCGAAGGAACCTGATAGCTTTTAAAAGGAGTGGTTAAAGCTCCGCATTTAAAAATATCTGTTTTTAAAATTAACCGAGTGGTTTCTTTTAAATTGTTCCAACGATTAAACATTTTGGTTTATTTTCTTTGCATTATGAATAATGCGTCCCATCATTAACCTATCATTGCAGAAAACAACGAAAATACAACGTCCTCTTATGCCATCCGCATTCTCCACGGGGTCCTGTCATCACCCGTTAGGTTGCTTAACTAACGACAGAGCGGGGGCTGGGCTAGCGCGGGTGTAAAACATAAGTGACGTCTAAATAGCTATCATATATAGATATTGTACATTCGTCAGACGCAATAATAGGCATTCCAGATCACAGATGAACTTTATTGGATTTGCAAGCAATCCGTGTTTGTTTTGAGCCTGCAACAAGAGACGGATTACACAGTTGTGATGAATAGCCATTACCCCACCCAAGACCCCAACGGGTACGGCAAACTACCCGCCCGGCAGTTTGTGCACCCCACCTTGGGTCTGTCCTAGGAGCAAAAACAGTAAAATGAAATAATACAACGGTGGCTACAACCGCAACCTGGATGTGCCCCGCAAAATAATATTACAACAAATTACATTTACATCAAATGAATTAAATAATAACCCATCACAAAACCCCGGCTAAACATCACAACAGTCCAACACAGTTCATATCCACAAACAGTAAAAACCATTACAGAAATATGCAACCCCCTGCCAACCGACATACTAGCAGTTAGGGGAGGTTTACGAACACATTATACAAACACAGATATAATCCAACAAGCAAATACTGTATAATTTCGACCGATTAAACACTTTTAATTTTGCTCCAATACTTCTCTGTAAATCTGAAACCTGAGCAAAAATAAAATATTCCAGAAAATACCAAATATCACAGAGAAGCAACACAGGAAAATTGGGTTCCTGAATCGCCAACTCGGCGGCGGAATCGCGGCGGATCGGTGGGATCCGCCGCGGTTCCGCGGCTCTTTAGGCGATTCAGGGGCCCAATTTTCTTGGGTGTTCTTCTACTGTCTTTTCAAGCTTTCTGAACATCCCTGAAAAATTTTTGGACTTCATTTAAAAAACGACAGAAACTTGTGATTTCGGGTTTTTCCGGTTTCGTTTTTTCCGTTCGAAATTCATACAAATTTGCAAGTAAGTTATTTATTGTTTAGCGAGGCTCTGATACCATTGTAAGTCGATGTACAACACCCCACGGTTTGCGGGGAGGCGGAAATATGAAAAACGATCTTGTTCTTATGCTAAACATCGACTAACCGCATGAATCGAAGCTAAACGATAACTAACATCAAACATAGAAGTTAACAACTACTATGTAAAGGGATTATACCTAAAGAACCGTGTCCTTCGTCTTTACGAACTCCACCTCCTCCTCGGCCTTCTCGAAGTAGTAGACGATCCACCCGAGAGCTTTACTCCAAGCTTAGCCTCTAAACTTGAGGCAACTAACTTTCTTTAAGTGCTAATCAAAGAAGCTAGGTGATATAGAGTGAGGGTTATGGTTTAATTAGTCTAACTAATCCTTGTACTCAACACATGAGAGGGGAGGATTAGGGTTTGAAGAGGGAGAGCTTGAGGAGAGAGAAGATGAACATAATAATGAGAAGAGAAAATGAGTTATCATAATATATATCAAGCATTCTGTTATATCAAGAAAAGAAAAGAAAATGATTTACAACCATGCTTGATAAATATCTTGTGGTGGTTCATCTCCATGAGTCATTAAGCAATTATGAAGCATTAATGATATGGATGAATCATCCATATGACTCACTAATCTCATTCAATGTATATGCCACCTAAACTTCCTTAGTCACCACCTTCTAGAAGCTTCTCGCGCAATTACGAGAACGCCCCTCCTTTCCGCAAAAATACGGAAAAACTTTAGACTGTATAAATCCAATAACCGGATACCAGTAACTGGCTTAAACCAAAGCCGACTGGTAAAAACTGTCCGAAAGTCGTACGTGTGTAAACACACGTATGCGTCCGAACCCTTGTCGTAAAACCATACGACCTCTATATCGTTTCGCCTGGAGTAGGGAAACTCTCTGCGTGGGACTCTAGAGACTCGACTACTACGCTGGCAGTGGGTTTAACCACAGACCGCAAGCGGCACTAGCTGTACGTAACGGTCCCCAGGTAGATGTCGATAAGAAGGCCGATGAGGAAACCCATCCGAACTCCTACTGAGTCTGATGTGACAATCTCCGTACAGTCCGGTCCGTTCGTCTAAGACTATCGCATATCGGGCCTAGGGGGCGGCAAGCGTCAGTCCCCTAATAGCGGTATAAGTCGTGTCGGAGCGAAGCCCATTACACCCTGAGAAACTACTGGAACCTACCAGCAAATCTCGCTTGCCCTGGCCAGGGACTTTGCGTAATGGCTCTCTGACATAGCGCGATATCAACCCCCAATACCGGGAGAGACGAATCCTGTCTAACCGCCACTGCCTCCAAGTGCTCGGGACTGCACCCAACTGCTACCTGTTTGTACGACTCCTTTGAGTCGTGGTAGGGTAGCAATCTAAGAACAGTGGGACACACTCGAGGAGAAGTAGCAGTGTCAAGTCTGCGGACTATGCTGTACTCATGTCACCTGGGAACTGTTCACTGACGACTGGTATAAAACCATCCAACAGTTCCCTGTGAGTCTTGTCCGGTGTACCCGTAACCCAACGAGCACCTGCATACTATCTCCAGTACGACGTACTGACGGCTGTGGGACAGACCATCTCCCCAACTGGGATGAGAAGCGTACACACTAGTCTACTCCGGAGTATCGATGCCCTGTCTCGATAATCCTACGACTAGGGACCTGAATAAGGATGTGCTTGTAGACTACCCAGCCCCCACTAGTGTGACTGCCATCACAACGCCGGTAGTCAAGCAAGATCCTAAGAGCTCTATCAATACGTATACTCATATATTAAGATAGAAAAACCAAGTAGCATACTACCATGTTTAGCAAGACTGTTATATACATGTGAATATCCCAAGCTTCCATTAAGTAATATACAAACTAGTATGATACAATAATGGCCCCTAGGGCATATACACTAACAGTCTACATGTTGGACGCTCGCCCCGCAATATCAAATGTACAAATAAATCCAAACTGCACTATCATTGCACCCTGCTATCCACCACGACATATCCGCAACATCACAGCACAACACAGAACATCAACGCGAATGTCACGTTCGCAAACCCGTCTAAAAGAACTATAGCAATCAGACGCGGTTTACTGATCAAATGACATTCCCGGTCGGAGATATAATATAAATACTGCATACTAACAAATTTAAAATTTCGATCGACTAAATTTCCCGAAGTGGGCCCCACGTACATCTGCTGTACAGTAATAAAATCTGGGCCCAAAAGAAACATTCCAGAAGCCACAATTTCCAACAAAGAAACACCGGAAGAAATTTGACCCTCTGAAGCTCCAAGATGGCCGCGGATCTGCGGCCAAAGCATGGCTTTGGCGGCGGTTCCACGGCCGTACGGACGATTCAGAGGATCGTATTTCTTCTGTTTTCTTAAAAAAGCCTGCTTGTTTTTCTGTGATGGTCAAAATAATTTGTGGACTTGATTTAAAATCGACAGAAAGTATAGCACTTGAAAATTGTGTTTTTCGAAATTCGGTTCGATCGATGTTTTAAACGCGTTAGCACAAGTTAGTATAGCTTAATGGTGAGGCTCTGATACCACTGTAAGTCCACGGTAGCGCTCCGGCCGTCTAACAGATGCCAAATGCGGAACAAAAACTTTTACAACTGGCGCTATCGCGTACCGTAACCCGGATCTGCCATTAAAGCTAAACTAACAAACTACAAAGTGGGTAGAAATGTTATACCGAATGATCCGAGTCCTTCGGTCTTCAACCATCATCCCACGCTTTGTTGCGGCTGCTCCGATCTCCTGAATCTCCGGTCTTCTCGTCCAGGTGGCACCACGTCGACGGATCTTTAAACGGGCTCCCGCCTCTGAACCGAGGCAACTCGATCTTCATGTTTGCTAAAAGAGACGACCAAGATGAAGTAGAGAATGAGTAGAACACTTTGTCTCGTTACGTCCAAGACTATGGACGAACGGTTAATGAAGTTGCCTTTTGGATTCAACTGAAATGAGAAATGAATATCTGAAATTTCCATGAAGCCAAAACTTGTATCTTTTTCAAGTCCACAACCATAATCCCCTCAAGGAGGTGGCCGGCCACTAATATAGGAAGAGGGGGTGAGTGTAGGAGAGGGGGGTGACCACAAGAACAAAGCTTATCCTGACACCAAGTATGAACACAATTAATGCAAACCAATGATAATTAACCTAGTCATCACAACATTAATTGCTCCATAAATGCACTTAGCCACCTCACCAAGATGCATGAACCTAGTCACCACCTTCTAGAAGCTTCTAGAAACTTCTACACTCATCCAAAAAAAAGATAAATCCACATTTAACCGACTGTCAAATACGGCTGGTAGAAAACTGGAAACTGGCAATTTCCAAAAGTGATCCCGAAACGAATTTCAGGATAACCCCGTATCATTATAAACATACCCGCATTTATATTACGACCGAATATAAATGCAACTGAGACAAAGATATTATATCTACACAGTATAATACTGGGTTCCGGCTTAAGCCAAAGCCTACCAGTATTATCTGCCCGAAAAACGACACGTGCGAAAACGCACGTGCTTTTTCCGAGCCTTGCCATATCACCATACGGCCTCTACAACGTTTCGCCCGAACTTGGGAAAGTGTTTGTGGAGGACTCTAATGACTCATCAACACACTGGCACTGGGTATAACCACTAGCACGTCAGAGGTACTAGCTGCACGTAACGTTTTGCCTATGTATTGATTGGAAGGGAAGCTGACGAGCGAACTCATCTATAAACCCTACTGAGCCTGACAGTGACAATGTATATACAGTCCGGTCCATTCGTCTAAAGAGTATCGCATATCGAGTCTAGGGGGGTGGATAATGTCAGACCCCTAATAACGCGATAAATCGTGTCGGCATGAAACCCATCACCACCTGAGAAACTATTAATCCAAATCAGTAATTCTCCACTACCTCGGCCGAGGATTCCTAGTGATGGCCACCCGTGCACTGCGCGACATCAACCCCCAATACCGGGAGAGATGAATCCCCGAAGATCCGCTCACTTGCCTCCAATGTGGCTCGGGACTGTACCCAACTAAAACCTGTTTGCATAACTCCTTTGAGCGTGGTAGGGTAGTAATCTAAGCACAGTGGGAACTCACACGAGACAAATGACGATCTCAGGTCGATGAATTAACCTGTACACATGTCACCAGGGAATTGCTATCTGACGATATGTATAATACCAACTAGCAGATTCCCGGCGAGTCCTGTCCGGTGTATTCATAACCTAATGAGCACCTGTATACATCTTAGGTGATCAAACTGACACCAGTGGCTTGTGAGACCGGCCACCGCCCCTCGTCGGGGTCTCAACTGTATACACTAGTCTACTCTGGAGTATCGATGCCCTATCTCGAAACTCCCACGACTAGGGACACTTTAAGGATGTGCTTACAGACCCCAGCTCCCATGTATATGATCGCCATCATACTGCTGGTAGTCAAGCAAGAATCCTATGGGCTCTATCATCATGCAATAGTGAACTAAAGCATGTATACGATGATAAAGACAAACCAGATAGCATACTATCATCTCGAGTAAGACTGTCATATCGGTATAGGTCCTGCCTCAATCATTGTAATCACGTACCTGCGATCCAATAATTGACTTTGAGGGCACTATCTCCAACAGGTTCCTCATCCGCCTGAGAGATACTTCGGTTTCTCGATGACAGTGGGAGCGAGGATTGCATCATGAGATGATGACCCAAACTAGTTTCGAGCAGGCCATCAAGAGTAGGGACTTTGTATGAATGGCCGGATGCTGTGCGATCTAAGATGGAATCTATATACACCAACAAAGTATGGACTTTGGTTGCTTTATCTGAAGGGTTAAATCCCCATCAGGAGCAAGTATATCTTGAGAAGATTACTTGGTGTAGATGAAAAAGCTGAGACTTTCAAAACTAGACTTGTTGCAAAAAGTTCTCGTCATTGGCCAGGCGTGGTTTTTGATGAAACATTTTCTCCAGTACCTATGCTTAAGTCCATCCAGATCCTACTTGCCATTTGCTACATACCATGACTATGATATCTGGCGGATTTAGAAGAGAACGTCTATAAGTACACATCCAGAGGGCTTCGTAGAAAGTGGGAGAAGCGGAAACATGTGCAAGTTGCTTTATAGGATAAAGCAGGCATCGCGGAGTTGGAACATTTGTTTTGATGTGGTAGTCAAAGTGTTTGACTTCATCAAGATGGTAGATGAACCTTGTATATACAAAAGGGTTGTAGAGAGTATGGTGGTCATTTTCGTATTGCACGTGAATGACATACTCTTGATAGGGAAGGTGTTTCCTATGCTACACTCGGTCAATCTCCTCTTATCACATTGATTCTCCATATAGGATCAAGGTGATACCTCCTAAATCCTGAGTTTTAGGTCTATGAGATAGATCTAAGTGGATGTTAGGATTCTCACTAGGTGTAGTGAGATGGTATCAATCGATCCTGGAGAGAATCACTGCATAGCTTCCAGCGTGGTAAGGATGACTGAATGTCAGTCACAAGCACTGTCTTTACCCTCAGTGGAGAGACGGTATGTTGGAAGAGTTCCAAGCTAGATACCGTGACAAACTAGACGATAAAGGCTGGTGACATCGCTATCAAAGATGCTATCAAAGAGGAAGTCTGGGTGTATATTTGTTCATGAGATGAACTAGGTTCCTTCCATTGTGTGATAATGGAGGTGTGGCTTTTAGCCTAGGAACCCCGATCCCATCAGTGACCTAGACATATTCTAAGGCCGTATCACTTGATCATGGAGATGGTTGATCTCCAAGAGATCGAGGTTAGGAGAGTAGACTCAGAGGTTAATACAGCGGATCCACTCACCGAGGCCTTTCCTGCGAAAGAATTTTATAGGGTGTTGGGTATGCTATACTGGAACAACTGGCCTTAGTGCAAGTGGGAGATTGTTAGTTGTATGTATGCCCTAGAGGCCATTATTGTACATGAGATGTATATTATAGTGGATGCTGGGACATATATAGGGAGGACTTTCTTGCTCGACATGATAATACGCTATCTGGTTGCTCCTTATCTTAACATATATACTTACTGTCTCTCTGTTACATGTTGATAAAGTCCTTAAGATGTGTACTTGACTTCCAGGATTATGATGCAGATCATACTAGTGGGGCTTGGGTAGTCCATGAGTTCATCCTTTAATGTTCCTAGTCATGGGAATATCGAGACGGGGCATCGATATTCCAGAGTAGACTAGCGTATATCTTCTCGACCTATGTGATGGGCGATGGATGATCCCATATCCATTGGTGTTTGACATCAAAGATGGTATACGGGTGCTCAGTAGAGACTGGGTACATTGAACGGGCTCGCCGATAACTCCTAGATGGTATTATACCTCACGTCAGATAGTAGTTCTCTGGTGACACTGGTGCATGTTAGTTTGCTGACCCGAGATCGTCATAGAGTCTTGTGTGGCTCCCACTGTGCTTTGATTTCAAACCTACCACGGCTCTACTGAGTCTTGCAAACAGGTGGTTTTTGGGTACAGTCCCGAGTCACATGGAGGCAATGAGCGATAGGATAGGATTCGTCTCTCCCGGTATTGGGGGTTGATGTTGCGCTATGCTCGATTGGCCATAACTGAAATCCCTGGCCAGGGTAAATGTGATTTATTGGTAAGTGTTATCAGTATTTTCACGCCCGTTATGGACCTTACATCGGCATGACTTATCAAGCTACTGGGGTCTGACGTTTACCACCCCTAGGCGAGATATGCGACATATCAGACGAACAGACCGGACTGTACGGTAGTGTTACTGGTTGGATTCGCAGGAGTATGAGCAGACTTGCTTGTTGATCTTCTGATCGCTCAATACCCGGGTGGCCGTTACGCTTAGCATGCCTCTTGCGGCTTGTGGGTGTTTGATATGATCATCACCTACTGCCGACGTATTGACGAGTCTTTAGAGTCCTACACAGAGGTTTCCTGGCTCAGACGAAACGAAGTAGGAGCACATATTGGATATGTGCGTGACCGAGATTGATACGAGTATGTGATACCGTATTGTATTCTTGCGATTTGTGATATCGGCCGGGTATATATGATATAGCCGGGTTATCGAATTAAGTGTTGATTCGGTAAATTGATATTACTGATATTAGTCGGTTATATATGATATAGCCGGATCATTAAATCAAATATTGATTTAATGATTTAATGTATATTTTTATATTTGATATATGAATTTACATTGACTAATATAGCTCACTTGACTTTTTCTTTTTCTCACTTATGTATGCATTTTATATATGTGATATATATTATGTATCATGAAAGGTTATATATGCAACTTGTGTGTGTAGGACTCATACCATGACCATGATAAGAATTAGGGTTTTATTTATATTTAGTAATTCAAAATGGTGAGAATTAAGTCATGGCTTGTGTAAGCCCGCGGGGGCGCCCCGGCCGTCGATCCGACGCCGGAAACGCGGAAAACAAAAACTTTGCGAACTTTGCAAAACGGCACCGCCGCGGACTTTTTACCCGGATCGGGCCATTAACCTAGCTAGCTAGCAAAAAGAAAAGAGTAGAGATGCTATACCAAACGATCCGTGTCCTTCGGTCTTTGTCTCCACTCCGATCTCCCGCGGATCTCCGTCACCTCCTCGCTCCAAGGGCACCACGTAGCCGGAATCTTTTACGGGCTCCCGCCTCTTGACCGAGGCAACTCGGGCGCGAAGTTGGCTAGCCGACGCGTCCAAGGCTTGCTATAGAATAGTGTAGTAAACTTGTCTCTTGGGTTTTAGTTGAAGTTGCCTTGATGGAAGGAAAGAATGAAACTTGTGAGAAGGAGAAAAATGGAGCTCTCAAGTTTTTCTTAGAATGAGATGAGAAGATTTTCCACACACATGAACCTCTCTCTCTCTCTAAAGTGGCCGGCCCCCTCTCCATCAAATTAGATTGGAGAGAGAAAAAAGAATGGCATAAAACAATATCAATAATTAAGAAATGTAAATGAGAGATAAGAATGGAAAAATGGTCACCCTTCATTCTCATCAAAGTCCACTCACAAGAAAAGCAAATGAAAATGACCAAAAGGGAATCTCATGATTAAGCAACAATCATGAAGCCACACTTATGCAAAGAAACCCCTCACAAATTGTTAATTGCAAACGTGCAATTAACACCCTCCACCAAGAAAGTCCGACCGAGAAGGAATGAAGGAAAACCGGCCGGAACGGAATGTAAACTGGCAACTTCAGAAAACCGATCCCGTAATAAATTACAGGAAAACCCCACTGCTGCAAATACATGCCCGCATTTGTATTCCCACTGAACACAAATGCAAAGAGACAAAAACTACACTATCTAATACTAGAATCCGGCTTAAGCCAAAGCCGGCTAGTAAAAATCGTCCGATCACGATCCGTACAATACCGCACGTATCTGATCGAACCCTGCCATATCTCCATACGGCCTCTACAGCGTTTCGCCCGAAACTTGAGTAACTGTCTGTGTGGTGGACTCTAAAGACTCGTCAATACTATGGCTGTGGATTTAACCACTAGCACGTCAGAGGTATTAGCCATACGTGACGGGCCACCAGCTATTGACCAAAAGGGACGTCGATGAGCGAACTCATCCTGACACCCTACTGAGCCTGTCAGTGACAATATCCGTACAGTCCGGTCCGTTCGTCTATGAGTATCGCATGGCGGGCCTAGGGGGTTGGTAAAGTCAGACCCCCAAAAGCGGTACAAGTCGTGTCGGAGTGTAGCCCAGAACACCCTGAGATACTACTGGAATACCTACCAGCAAATCTCCTGCCTTGGCCAAGGACTTTTCATGTTCTGGCTCTCCTAGACACAGCACGACCTCACCCCCAATACCGGGAGAGACGAACCCCTGCAGATCCGCTCACCGCCTCCATGTGGCTCGGGACTGTACCCAACTAAAACCTGTTTGCACGACTCCTTTGAGCCGTGGTAGGGTAGTAATCAAAGTACAGTGGGAACTCACACGAGACAAATGACGATCCCAGGTCGATGAACTAACCTGTACACATGTCACCTGGGAACTGCTATCTGACGTTTGGTATATCCCAACTAGCAGGTTCCCGGCGAGTCCTGTCCGGTGTACTCATAACCCAATGAGCACCTGTATACATCTTAGGTGAACCAACTGACACCAGTGGCTTGTGAGACCGGCCACCGCCCCTCGTCGGGGTCTCGACTGTATACACTAGTCCACTCTGGAGAAACGATGCCCTGTCTCGAATCTCCCACGACTAGGGACCTTTTAAGGATGTGCTTGTAGACCCCCAGCTCCCACTTATATGATCGCCCTCATACTGCTGGAAGTCAAGCAAGAATCCTAGGGGCTTTATCAATGTGTAATAGCGACTCGTCAGGTCACCTAAAGCAGTACACGATGATAAAGATAAACCAGATAGCATACTATCATCTCGAGTAAGACTGTCCTACCGGGATAGGTCCTCCCCTCAATCATTGCAATCACGTGCCTGTGACCCAATAATTGACTCTGAGGGCACTATCTCCAACAATCTCCCACTTGCACTCAAGGCTAATTATTGCGATGTCGCATACTCACAGCCCGTGTGATACCGAACACCCAACTCCTCTACTAGTCAGTCTCACAAAGCTCGTTTGCGAAACTATTGCGTTCGAGGAATAGCCTCAGTGAGTGGATCCGCCTTGATATTTCTTTCCATGTCTCTCTATATCCCATGTTCGCGGAGAAAGCCATCTCCCGAAATGATCAATACCTGTCTTAGAACGTCTGGATGTCTGATGGGACCTAGCTCATAAATGAACTCCAAATCCAAACTTCTTAGACTGTATCGTCAACTGAACTTAATCAGTATCCTGCGCCATACCTTCCCTCAGTTTCCACCTGGACCACCTGTCCAAAATACTGCCCCTCGTCAGAGGAAAAACTATAACTCTGACAGCCACTCTGCCATCCAGGTCACCTTGGAAGCCTGGAATGATAACTGTCTCCCGAAGAAGACTGCCGTTATCATATCCCTAGAACATTCACCTATGTTCTAAAACTGCTTCCGACTGTTTCTCCAGGATTGGATCAATATCAACTTATTGCACCTACTGCAAGAACAACATCTGGTGTGGTACTTGACATCTCATGATTGACTCAATTGCCTAAGCAAGTGATCTGTCAATCATGCGTATCCCTCTCCCCTTTAGTCTGTAAGACACCTTTAGAGAGGGTGACTCCATTACCTGCAGGTACACTACCGTGCCAGGAGTCGTCCATTCCAAATACTCATAGAATGCGGTCAAAGTACCCAGATTGGGAAACCACCCAAATCTAGATCTAAAACTATAGATCTAGTAACCAGAATGTCTGATATAATATCCAAATCCTATGTGGAGAAACTACTGTGTGACGACCAAAGTATAACCGATCGTAGTATAGGAATATCACTTCCTACTCTGTGTATGTCATCAAACACCAGGACATCACACCCTACTACCTTCTTAACAGATCCATCCTCTATTCTGATGAAGTCAAACCTATGACTGTCACATCAGAAATAGATGATCTATCTCCGCAATATCTGCTATAGTCTATAAATAGACATAAGCCTGATGTCCACCAATGCTTCCGCTGCTCCCACTGACTACGACAACCCTCTGGCAGAGTCATATACACGTACGCTTCTAAAGCAAGTTTAGAACGACGCTATACTCATCCTCCCGCCGGGTCTCGCAACCTGGAACAACAGCAATGGCAAGTCTGGGTAAACAAGAACCTCCCTGCCACCGTCCTTGAGCATACCGAAGTACCTCTCGGGTGCTTGAGGTTACCCATCTTATCTGCGGAGTGGCCAATGGAATGTCAAACCAGATTGAATCTTTAGGATCTTATGAAATCTTCAGTAATCGTTTGTGGTTCTGGAATCACTTCCAGTTCTACCATACTCCCACTACTGTTTTTCTGAAAAAATCCATTTTTGATAAAACTGTGGCGAGTCAAGAACAATATCACTATTGATCTTCCAGATGGTAGAAAATCAACCCTCGTCATAGCCCGGGTCAACCCACAAACAGCCATTACTGAAACGTGCCTTGAGTTGTCCAGAGTCTGGTTTTAAGCATAAGCCGGACAACTCCCCGTATCTTAACAATGTCAAGATATGAACTGTTCTATATCCAAGAAACAGAGGCACTGATTTAATTGAACCAGATTCAAATCATGCAGCTGTCTCCAGTGCATGTCAAGTAAATGGAAGAGAGGCCGATCAGCGTTACTCAACTTAGGAGTACTTCCAATTATGAGTAACCTGAAAGAGAAGTTAGTTCTCTTAATCATTACTATCAACTGAATACCATTCACAAGTATCTACATCTTCGATCTCCTTGAAGAATCCCGATACTTGCAACACTTGGTTCTCTACTTTACTCTTATACCTATAACTCCTCAAAACTTAGACCCTGTGTTTCTACGAAACACATGTCTAAGAACTAGAGAAGTTAAAAGTAAACAGAATATAGTACGAGGACCAACCCCTCTGTCCTAATGGATACTGGACAATATACAATACTCTGTATAAGTCCGCTGAGTCTAACAACTCATTCACTGTGTGTCGTAGGTTGAAAACTGTACTTTTGGTTAAGAAGAATTACACCGCTGTTCAATGCTCCTTACCTAACCATCCACTGGTATAGGTAAATGTCATAGACATAATTTCAAAAAGGTATGTCTCACTCTATAAAAATAGACGTACAGATATATCAATTTGAAATTGGTGCATAACAACGGATATTCAAAACCAAATATTTGCCGACCGGCAAACAACCCAGGTGGCTTCCTCAAATATCATGAATCCCGATATAACGAGGATGGTCACCTAATTCCCAATAACTTACTCCCACTCATCATCTGTAAAACCATACAGATGTGAGAATCATACCTGGCAAATATATACCCTGGAGTAAGTGTCTAATCGGGAAATCAGTTTTCTTTTAACAGTGCACAGTGAAACTGAAACATTGAAATGTTTCGATGGGGTATCCTGGTATTCTTAGTAATACCTCTTCCATTATCCAGATTCACAACTATAACTGTATAGTTCTTTGCCACCTCTCTAAATCCCTTTACATGTCTTTAGTCATTACCTTCTGTACACCCGTTTAGGCCAAATGGTTTTCTTCCTTCCCTACCGTTCGGCACCAGCCTATGGTTTGGAAGAAGACTATCCAATAAGCATAATGGGTGTACTGTCCTAATCCGAGGAGCACTCGCAATGCGAGAGAAGGTGAGGATAAAAGACAACCGAATGTACTTAATTCATAGGTGATTTAGGATTGACAAAGAAGTACATGGTTTGGTCGTGAATAGCAGTCGCAATTTACTTTGCCCTCTTACTAATCCCTTACTTTGTCTGAACTTAATACCTTCTGTACACCGTTTAGGCTAATTGGCTTTCTTCATTCCCTACCGGTCGGCACCAGCCTAAGGTTTGGAAGAAGACTATCCAATTTGCATAATAGGTGTACTATCTCCTAAACCAAGGAGTACATGCAACCTGAGAGAAGGTAAAAGGTAAAGACAACTGAATAGTCCTATTCGTTTTCTCCAGAACCGGAAACCATCCTCGAAGTCCTTCGAGTTCGTATATAACCATACGATGGTTTTGTCCAATGGAAGTGGACGTTCGTAGTAATACGGGGTGTCCCGGAGAAAAGAGTAAAAGTAGGAGTGGCAAAGAGGTTTGCAACTCTGACAATCCAAAAGCCAGTGTTAAGGAGGTTCGGTCAACTTGGTCACTGAGTCATAGTCTAGGGTCGGGTCAATGGTCGCTGCCAGAGAGAGAGAGAAAAGAAACACTCAGCGTGCACTCTAACCTAGATCAGAATGGTTACCAATTTATCTAATCTGGAAACCTCCCACTGTAACGTCAAATTCTTCCCCAAACCTGAAAGAAGAATTAGCCGGGATAACCCGAGGAGTAAACCAACTCATCAGTGGGAATCGGGATCCAACTCTCATCGCATGATAACGTGACGGAATCCGCTCACGTTATCACACTCCAGAAGGTATGCGCATATCTGGCAAGTTTCAGTACTTTTGAAACTCCCGATGAGGATTTCTGCCCCATGCTCTTATGACCTTGACTTTGGCCAACATATCATAAGTCACATGTCAAGTTCTACCCGTCATTTTCCTGGTTAATTTGAACCCACCCGTACATACCCTTGACTTTGGCCAAAATGGCAGTACGACTGTCCCAAACCAACGCATCTATCTATGCTGCATATGAATACCCAACAGCTACCAAACACTGTGCCTTGACTTTGGCCAACATACACAGCTTGAATACTATTGACCATCCATATGAAACGACGGAGGGCTACGAATGGTTTCTGGCGAAAACCTTTAACGTAATGAACTTGATATCGTTGAAGGAACTGATAGCTTTATAAAAATATAGTGACGACAACCTTTGCTAAAGAGGTCACTCCCGGTGAAGGGATCTCGGCTCTTTCCCCGTAGAATGAGGTGCAGGATATTCCAACTGAATACCACGGTGCAAAGCAAAAGCAATCGGCTATAGTGAAGTTAATGCCCTGATGCAAACTTTTGTCCAAGGGGTCACTCCCGGTGAAGGGATCTCGGCCCTTGCCTCGTCGACTGAGGAGCAGGATATTCCAAATGAATACCACTGTGCAAAACAAAAGAGAACGCCCTTGCAATAACAGCTTTTTGAAAAAGTGTTCCAACAACATCAGATTAGGTTTGTTTAACTTGCATTGATCCGAATCAATGCAGTCCCATCAATTGATCACACCATAAAGAACGAAAATATACTGACGTACGTATATGCCATCCGCATTCGCCACTGGGTCCCGTCATCACCCGTTAGGTTAGCTAACTAACGACAGAGCGGGGACTGGACTAGCGCGGATGAAAAACATATACAACATCTATAAATATATATATACCAATATATAATTTTCGCTCAAGGCGTGATAAACAATGCAGCACAGAAATGTATAGCAACACAGATCAATACAGATATCTGGGATCCCCGGGTTTCACAGAGCCGCTACTGAAACCCGACGTTCCCCTGGTCGTGTGGATAGCCTGTGCAATGAAATCCTAGACCCCTACGGGCGCGGCAAGTTACCCGCCAAAACCTGAAGCGAGGCAGCCCCTTTCAGCAACGTGAATGGACCACCCAGCACTTCACGGAATCCGGTAACTTGGGCACCCCTCCTGGGTCAACCCTATACCCCCTACGAGTGCGGCGAATAGCCCGCCAATTCTAGAGTGAAGCCCCCTCCGTCTCAATGCCATGAGATGCGGGCTTGTTGCCCTCTAGAATCCGGCTATCCGTGCACCCCTCCGCGGGGTAATCCTAGTACAGAAAGTAAAATATACATACAACGGGTACATCGACCGCAACCAGGTCGTGCCCCAAAATAATAATACAAACAGGCAGTGACGGCAGTCCACATGTCGGACGCTCGCCCCGCAATATCAAAAGTACATATAAAACAAAACTGTACTACTACTGCAACCAGGCTATCCCCCACGACCGATCCGCAACAACACAGTACAATCACAGAACATCAACGTGAAAATCACGTTCGCAAATCCGTCTAACCGGGCTATAGCAGTTAGGCGGGATTTACCGATCAAGTGACATTCACGGTCGCAGATATAATGTAAAAACTGTGAACTAGCATGTTTAAAATATCCGATCGAACAAATTTATCAAAGTGGGCCCCACACACTACTGTAGCACTTACAGAAAATCTGGGCCCAAAGAAAATATCCCAAAAGCCCTATTTCCAACTCATAAGCTTACTGGGAAAATATGGTGCCAAGATTCCTCCTATCCGCCGCGGAAGCGCGGCCAAACAGAGGGTTTGGCCGCCCTTCCGCGGTCGAAGTGAAGAATCATTGGATCGTATTTTCCCAGAATTCTTATAATTGCTTGTACATGCCTCTGAAACAACCTGAAAAATTTTAGGAGCTCAAAAAATTTTAACAGAGAACACATGTGCACAAAATACGGTTTTTGGGAATTTTCGTTCGATCGAGCACTAAACATACTAGAGCAAGCTAGGTAGGTTAACGGCGTGTCTCTGATACCAATGTAAGCCCGCGGGGGCGCCCCGGCCGTCGATCCGACGCCGGAAACGCGGAAAACAAAAACTTTGCGAACTTTGCAAAACGGCACCGCCGCGGACTTTTTACCCGGATCGGGCCATTAACCTAGCTAGCTAGCAAAAAGAAAAGAGTAGAGATGCTATACCAAACGATCCGTGTCCTTCGGTCTTTGTCTCCACTCCGATCTCCCGCGGATCTCCGTCACCTCCTCGCTCGTCGGAAAGGGCACCACGTAGCCGGAATCTTTTACGGGCTCCCGCCTCTTGACCGAGGCAACTCGGGCGCGAAGTTGGCTAGCCGACGCGTCCAAGGCTTGCTATAGAATAGTGTAGTAAACTTGTCTCTTGGGTTTTAGTTGAAGTTGCCTTGATGGAAGGAAAGAATGAAACTTGTGAGAAGGAGAAAAATGGAGCTCTCAAGTTTTTCTTAGAATGAGATGAGAAGATTTTCCACACACATGAACCTCTCTCTCTCTCTAAAGTGGCCGGCCCCCTCTCCATCAAATTAGATTGGAGAGAGAAAAAAGAATGGCATAAAACAATATCAATAATTAAGAAATGTAAATGAGAGATAAGAATGGAAAAATGGTCACCCTTCATTCTCATCAAAGTCCACTCACAAGAAAAGCAAATGAAAATGACCAAAAGGGAATCTCATGATTAAGCAACAATCATGAAGCCACACTTATGCAAAGAAACCCCTCACAAATTGTTAATTGCAAACGTGCAATTAACACCCTCCACCAAGAAAGTCCGACCGAGAAGGAATGAAGGAAAACCGGCCGGAACGGAATGTAAACTGGCAACTTCAGAAAACCGATCCCGTAATAAATTACAGGAAAACCCCACTGATGCAAATACATGCCCGCATTTGTATTCCCACTGAACACAAATGCAAAGAGACAAAAACTACACTATCTAATACTAGAATCCGGCTTAAGCCAAAGCCGGCTAGTAAAAATCGTCCGATCACGATCCGTACAATACCGCACGTATCTGATCGAACCCTGCCATATCTCCATACGGCCTCTACAGCGTTTCGCCCGAAACTTGAGTAACTGTCTGTGTGGTGGACTCTAAAGACTCGTCAATACTATGGCTGTGGATTTAACCACTAGCACGTCAGAGGTATTAGCCATACGTGACGGGCCACCAGCTATTGACCAAAAGGGACGTCGATGAGCGAACTCATCCTGACACCCTACTGAGCCTGTCAGTGACAATATCCGTACAGTCCGGTCCGTTCGTCTATGAGTATCGCATGGCGGGCCTAGGGGGTTGGTAAAGTCAGACCCCCAAAAGCGGTACAAGTCGTGTCGGAGTGTAGCCCAGAACACCCTGAGATACTACTGGAATACCTACCAGCAAATCTCCTGCCTTGGCCAAGGACTTTTCATGTTCTGGCTCTCCTAGACACAGCACGACCTCACCCCCAATACCGGGAGAGACGAACCCCTGCAGATCCGCTCACCGCCTCCATGTGGCTCGGGACTGTACCCAACTAAAACCTGTTTGCACGACTCCTTTGAGCCGTGGTAGGGTAGTAATCAAAGTACAGTGGGAACTCACACGAGACAAATGACGATCCCAGGTCGATGAACTAACCTGTACACATGTCACCTGGGAACTGCTATCTGACGTTTGGTATATCCCAACTAGCAGGTTCCCGGCGAGTCCTGTCCGGTGTACTCATAACCCAATGAGCACCTGTATACATCTTAGGTGAACCAACTGACACCAGTGGCTTGTGAGACCGGCCACCGCCCCTCGTCGGGGTCTCGACTGTATACACTAGTCTACTCTGGAGAAACGATGCCCTGTCTCGAATCTCCCACGACTAGGGACCTTTTAAGGATGTGCTTGTAGACCCCCAGCTCCCACTTATATGATCGCCCTCATACTGCTGGAAGTCAAGCAAGAATCCTAGGGGCTTTATCAATGTGTAATAGCGACTCGTCAGGTCACCTAAAGCAGTACACGATGATAAAGATAAACCAGATAGCATACTATCATCTCGAGTAAGACTGTCCTACCGGGATAGGTCCTCCCCTCAATCATTGCAATCACGTGCCTGTGACCCAATAATTGACTCTGAGGGCACTATCTCCAACAGCTTGAAGCTTGTAGAATCTTGTAAGCTTCATTGACTTAGTCCACTTTTTTTTGTTTTATTGAAGATATTTATAAACCCAATCACTTATCATAACCCATGGTTAACTCTCTACAATGGTTAAGTGTATGACACAAAACCCACCATGGTTGCAAATCTAACCCCATTCTCTCTCTTGTTGTTTTTTCATCTTCATCTTCTTCCTCATCTCCTTAAGCTCTCTAGGGTTTTTGGAGATGGAGATTTCTAGTGAGAAAAATAAAATTTAAAGTGAGCCCACTTCCTATTTCATCATCCTATACACTTTCTTGGGTATTATAGGGTGTTCTCTTCACAAAGTTCATGACTTAGTGAAGGGTTAGCTTGAGTTTGAGTCACCTCGACGTAGATCATCTTCGGCCTCGAAGACTACGAGCAAGCTTGTTCATTTCTCCGAGGGAACCCATACTAGAGTTTGGGAGATCCATGATCGCAGCAAAGGGACGTCAACACAGAGCTTTAGAAGTGAAGGACCGGTCTACAAAGGTTGTATTCCTTGCTCACTACTTGTAATGGTAGATTACATTGTTTTGTTACCCTAGTTTTCTAGTATGAATCCTTGGATTTTTGCTTAGCACCCCCTTAAATTTTTGTTGTTGCATGCTTGATGCTTGCAAACCCTAGGCTTGGTGCTGAGGAAACCCCAACAATGAGATGAATAACTGGGAAACTACACATATAAAATGCAAGTACTACAAGTAATCCTAAACCATCGGGTGCCTCGTGCCATCCAGACGATCCCCCATAGATGTGTACATCTACTCACCGGGACGCCTCGGCTAATCTGATCCGATCTCAGCCTTGCCATTCCGTGCCACGTCCGACGCCTCTGCACCCGATCCTAGAAACGCACACAAGTAAATGAGAGACTAGATGTAAATAGTTGCGGACACAAACGATACAAGTCAACCACGCGTACTAACTAGACGCGCACGCACTTGGTGCGCAAAACGCGTTCGCGACAACTCCACAAACCACAACTAGGGTCGCAATACGAAACAACCACCAAGCCTAGAACCCGATCGTACCGATCGCACACACACAACACATTATAAATCATAGAAAATGGATTGTGGATTACCACAATCCCCAAACTAAATTGAAATCCATATGTTCTAAAAACCTAGTAAGCAACCAAATTGGGATTTTGGTGCAAAACTACATAGATTAGCGATCTAGTGGCCATAATCACAATTAAACATCCAAACTAAGCCACTAGATAGCAACCTAAACTTAGCTAACCTAGTAGTGATGTTTAAAACCCTAAATCCAATTCAAACCCTTTTCTTTAAATCTCAAACTTGAAATTAGAACCAAAATAATATCTAAACAAGTTAGCTTAAAGTATTTAACCAACAAATTAAACATTGGGTTAAGATTTATACATCACACTTTGAGAGATCTAACTTGTAAGTTGGCCTCCTAAAATGGTCTCTTACTCCAAGATTCAAGCTAGATTTAGTCAAGGAAAAATTGGGTGATGAATTAGCTATGAATTTGTGAGGTTTTTGTTTAGATTTTTGATGAAAAATTGAAGAGTTTTGATGTGGAAAAAGAGATGGGAAATAGGGATGGCTGCTGCAGGGAGCTCGGCCAGCAGGGAGAAAGGGGGTGTGTGGGCTTGTGTAGAAGTTTCCAAGTCAAGATAACCCCTCCCATACCTCATTAATACATCAAACTTCATAATTCTATTATTATTTTATTTTATTTCTAATTCCCTTTTATACTAGAATTGAATAGAACCTTGCAAACAAAAGAGAAAATGAATACATGTTACAAACTTGGTTTAAAGTTGTCATGGTTCACATTTGAGTAACTAACCCATTCTCATTTGTAATTAACACTGATTAAATGTATAAGTGAAGCTTATAATAATATTTAAAATAATTAATTAAGGAAAAATATTAAAGTAAACTAGCAATTTATAAGTGACCAATTAAATACCAAATATTAGCAATTACATAGCTAGAATATGTATATTTAAGTTTATGTTGAAAAATAATTATATCATGGTTTTACGGAAAACACAAGTTATATTTCACTGATTATCAGAAAATTCTCCTAAACGATTTTTAAAACGTTACAACGTTCCCTGTCATGTGAATAGCTTATGCAATGAAAACCTAAACACCTACGAGTGCGGCAAGTTACCCGCAATCCCAGAAGCAAGGCAACCCAATCAACAACGTGAGTGGGCCACCCAGCACTTCACGGAATCCGGTAACTTGGGCATCCCTCCGTGGGTCAACCTATACCCCCTACGAGTGCGGCGAATAGCCCGCCAATTCTAGAGTAAGGTCCCCTCCGTCTCAATGCCATAAGATGCGGACCCGTTGCCTTCTAGAACCTAGCTATTCGTGCACTCCTCCTTGGGGTAATCCTAGTACAGAAAAGAAAATAATATATGTACAAGGGTGACATCGACCTTAACCCGGTCGTGCCCCAAACAAATAATATACAAACTGGAAGAGACGGCAGTCCACATGTCGGACGCTCACCCCGCAATATCAAATGTACAAATAAATCTGAACTGTACCACTATCATTGCACCATTGGCTATCCACCACAACGATCCAACCACAACCACAGCATAATACAGAACATCGACATGAATGTCATGTTCGCAAACCCGTCTAAAATACATAGAGCAATTAGATGAGTTGTACCGCTCTAATGACATTCACAGTTACAGATAGTAATCTATGTACTGAAAACTTTTAAATAGTGTTAAAAATAACGACTTCGAAATACTCCGGATTGCTCCTAAACAAAAGATAACACAATATGCAATCTGGGCAAAAACAAACAATACAAAAAACCAAATACTCCAGAGACCAGAGCACAACCAAAAACCCAAGCCCCAACTCCTTTTCCAGACCGGCCAGGCCGAGAAAATCCTTGATCTCGCCGGGACAATACAGGTGAATGGGGCTCGTTTTCTGAAAGGTTCCTAGGCACCCTAGTGAGGTCTCACAAGGCATCGAACATGCCAATTTCAAAAAAAAATGGTGCCGAGAAACCCTAGACTACGGATCGTCGCTAGAATTCTAGGCGAAATATAAATCTAGTTAACAAATTAACTAAAGGTCGGAAACTACAACCTTTGTAGATCCGGATTTCCGCCTCCTTAGCTCTACGTGGTCATGCCCTCGCTGTCCATCATGAATCCTCGACTCGATCATCGGCTTCATCGGGAAAACAAGCGGAATAGGTTGTCGGCTTTGTGTCAAAGACGATCTACGTCGAGGTTGCACAAACTCAAGCTCCGACTTCACAAACTTGTGAAACTTGTGAAGTAAACACCCAAAACAACTTGGCAAGAGGTAGAGGGTGAAGAAATAGGAGGTGGGTTCACTTTAGAATTGGATTTATCTCACTAGATCTCAAGTTGCCATTGTTGTAGCAAGCTTGAAGAAGAAGAAGAAGATGAGCTCAAGAAAAGAATATGATAAGTCTTGTGATAAAAATAAATTTAAATCAAATACTTATCATAACTTGAACTAGGGTTAAGTGTAGAGAATTAACCATGGTCACTTGGATGGGTTAGGGTTAAGCATGAAGATAAGGATGGTTAGCAAAGTCAAAGCTTCATGAAGCTTCAATATAAAACAAATAAAGCCACCATTCTTATCTTAATCCATTTCAAATAAATAAATAAACAAATAAATAAATAAATGAATATGCAAAACCCTAATTATCAAATTAACCATGGATTAATTCTATAAACTTAACTATATGATCAAGTATCATCAAACATGATACAAAGTAGTGCACTAAAGCATATCACATATACAATGTGCATCAAGTGAGAAAAATCCGTTTAAAGTGAACCAATACTAGTTAATGCAAAGTAATATATCAAATATATAATTATACATTAAATCATTAAATCAACACTCGATTCAATGATCCGGTCATGTCGCACATAACCGACTAGTATTCAATGCATCGATTTATCGAATCAATGATTCGATAACTAGGTCATATCGAATATAACCATTCGAAACATATATCGCGAGAATGAAATGCGGTATCACATACACGCATTATTCTCGGTCCTGCACATATCTCATATGCGCTCCTATTTCGTTTCGCTTGAGCCAGGAAACCTCTGTGTAGGACTCTAAAGACTCGTCAATACGCCGGTAGCAGATGATGATCATATCAAGCACCCACAAGCCGCAAGCGGTCTGCTAAACGTAACGGCCACCCGGGTATTGAGCGATCAGAAGATCGACGAGCTAGCCCGCTCACACTCCTGCGAATCCGACCAGCAACACTTACCATACAGTCCGGTCTCTTCGTCTGATACGTCGCATATCAAGTCTAGGGGTGGTAAACGTCAGACCCCAATAACCCGATAAGTCGTGCCGATGTGAGGCTCGTAACGGGTCGAGAAACTACTGGTAACACTTACCAGCAAATCTCTGATCAGCCCTGGCCAGGGACTTCCCTGCTACGGCCAATCGAGCACTGCGCAACATCAACCCCCAATACCGGGAGAGACGAAACCCCTCCTATCGCTCATTGCCTCCATGTGACTCGGGACTGTACCCAAAGACCACCGTTTTGCACGCCCTCATGGACGTGGTAAGGTGGAGATCAAAGGACAGTGGGAATCATACAAGACTCTATGACGATCTCGGGTCTACAGACTAACCTGTACAAGTGTCACCTGAGAACTGCCATCTGACGTGAGGTATAATACCATCTGGGAGTTCTCGGCGAGTCCGTCCAGTGTAACCAGTCTCCACTGAGCACCCGTATACCATCTCTGATGTCAAACACCAATGGATATGGGATCATCCATCGCCCATCACATGGGTCGAGAAGCGTATACGCTAGTCTACTCTGGTATATCGATGCCCCGTCTCGATACACCCACGACTAGGGACCTTGAAGGATGTACTTATGGACTACCATGTCCCCACTAGTATGATCTGCATCATAGTCCAGGTAGTCAAGTACAAATCCTAAGGGCTTTACCAACATGTAACTATAAGACAGTATAAAGAGACTAGTGTACATGTTAAGATAAAGAGTAACCAGATAGCATACTATCATGTCGAGCAAGAAAGTCATCTCTATATATGTCCAAGCATCCAATATAATATACATAATCTGTACAATACTGGCCTCTAGGGCATACATACAACTAACAATCTCCCACTTGCACTAGGGCCAGCTGCTGTAGTATCTCATACCGAGCATCCCGAAGAGTCTCTCAAACTGTATCTGGGGAATGGCCTTCGTGAGTGGATCCGCCGTGTTGTTCTTCGTGTCAACTCTCCTGACCTCGATCTCCCGGCGATCAACTATCTCCCGGATCAGGTGATACCGCCTCAGAATATGCCTGGATCGCTGATGGGACCTGGGTTCCTTGGCCAAAGCCACCGCTCCATTGTTATCGCAATACAAAGGTATTGGATGCTCAATGGATGGAACCACTCCAAGTTCAGTAATGAACTTCTTGATCCAGACAGCCTCTTTGGCAGCATCGTTGGCAGCGATGTATTCAGCCTCCATCGTCGAGTCTGCCACGGTTTCCTGCTTGGAACTCTTCCAGCTAACCGCCCCTCCGTAAAGGGTAAAGACAAAGCCCGACTGCGACTTAGAGTCGTCCTTATCACTCTGGAAGCTCGAATCGGTAAAGGACTCCACTTGGAGTTCTCCGTTACCATACACCAAGAATATATCTCCAGTCCTTCGCAAGTACTTGAGAATGCTCTTCACAGCTGTCCAGTGACTCTCTCCAGGATCAGCTTGATACCTGCTCACTACACTTAGTGAGTATGCTACATCGGGTCTGGTACATAGCATCGCATACATGATAGAGCCTACTGCCGAAGCATAGGGTATCCCTTGCATGCGAGCTCTCTCCAAATCAGTCTTAGGAGACATCTCTTTGGAGAGAGTGACTCCAGAGATCGTGGGCAAGTTCCCACGCTTGGACTCTTCCATACTAAACCTCTTTAGTATGGTGTCAATGTACCTGGATTGGGACAATCCCAAAATCCGTTTGGATCTATCTCTATAGATCCTGATCCCCAATATGCAGGAGGCATCACCAAGATCTTTCATTGAGAATCTTTGTGATAAGAAGAGCTTGACCGATTGCAGCATAGGAATATCATTTCCTATCAAGAGTATGTCATCCACGTACAATACGAGGAAGACAACTTTACTCTCTGCCACCTTCTTGTAGTTACAAGGTTCATCTGGATTTTTGACGAAATCAAACTCTTTGATAACGACGTCAAAGAAGATGTTCCAACTCCGCGATGCTTGCTTTAATCCATAAATGGATTTAAGCAACTTGCACACCTTCCCGCTGCTCCCACTGTCTACGAAGCCCTCTGGCTGAGTCATGTACACGCACTCTTCTAAATCACCATTTAGAAAGGCGGTCTTAACATCCATTTGCCAGATTTCGTAATCATGATAAGCAGCGATGGCAAGCATGATCCGGATGGATTTAAGCATAGCCACTGGAGAAAAAGTTTCGTCATAGTCCACACCTGGTCTTTGACGAAAACCCTTTGCTACAAGTCTAGCTTTGAAAGTCTCCACTTTCCCATCTACACCAAGTTTCTTCTTGAAGATCCACTTGCTCCCAATGGGTTTTACCCCTTCAGGAGCAACTTCCAAAGTCCATACTTTGTTGGTGTACATGGATTCCATCTCGGACCGCATAGCATCCAGCCATTTCACTGAGTCCCTACTCGTGATGGCCTGCTCGAAGCTAGTTGGGTCATCATCCTCCATGATGCAATCCTCGCTCCCACCGTCCATGAGAAAACCGTAGTATCTCTCAGGTTGGCGAGGAACCCTACTAGATCGGCGGAGAGGCTGAGGTTCATTGGGAGCTACTGAATCCTCTGGTTCCACTAAATCTTCAGTTATAGTTTGTATTTCTGGAATTTCTTCCAGTTCTACCTCAGAGCCACTAATCTCTTTTGCAAGAAATTCCTTTTCTAAAAAGGTGGCATGTTGAGCAACAAACACCTTTTGTTGTTCACTGTGGTAGAATAGATATCCATACGAATTGCTTGGATATCCTACAAACTTACAAAGAACTGATCGTGCCTCGAGTTTGTCCGGGTTTTGCTTTCTAACATAAGCCGGACAACCCCATATCTTAACTCTTTTAAGAGATGGTCTCTTTCCATTCCATATCTCATATGGAGTGGTAGGCACAGATTTAGTTGGAACTCTATTCAATAGGTATATGGCTGTCTCCAGCGCATATCCCCAGAAGGAAATAGGTAACTCAGCTGTGCTCATCATAGAGCGCACCATATCTAATAGGGTGCGGTTCCTCCGTTCTGATACACCGTTGTGCTGTGGTGTATATGGAGGAGTCAGCTGAGAGAGAATCCCATTCTCTTTTAGGAAGTCCAGGAATTCATTGCTTAAGTATTCTCCTCCTCGATCAGATCGTAGGATTTTAATTCTTTTTCCGGTTTGGTTCTCAACTTCTTGCTTATATTCCCTAAATTTCTCAAAAGCTTCTGATTTGTGTTTCATCAGGAACACATACCCGAACCTAGAGAGATCGTCAGTGAATGTAATGAAGTATGAAGAACCATCCCTGGCATGTGTAGACATGGGACCGCATACATCACTATGTATCAGTCCCAAGAGTTCGGTAACTCTTTCTCCGTGTCCCGTAAACGGAGTTTTGGTCATCTTGCCTTTGAGACATGACTGGCAAGTGTCATAAGATGAAAATTCAAACGGATTTAAATATCCATTTTTATGCAACTTAGCTAGTCGTGTCGCATTGATGTGACCCAGTCTACAATGCCACAAGAAGGATTCGTTGAGTTCAGAACTCTTCCTCTTGTGTGTGTTTGTTATGCTCAGAACTGTTGATTGATTTAGAACATAAATGCCATTGCACAACGTGCCTGATCCAACCAACTTTTGGTCATGGAAAATGTTCATAACATTGTCCTGCAATACAAAATTATATCCCTCTTTACTCAATAAAGAAACCGATATAATGTTGCATATCAGGTTCGGCATGTAATAGCATTCGTTCAGAAACAATGTATCACCAGTTGGTAATACAAGGTGATATTCCCCGACAGTCTTAGCTGCAACAATTGCACCATTTCCAACTCTAATGTCTTTATCACCTTCTCCAAGTTCTCTACCTTTCTTAAGCCCATGTAACTGATTACATATATGGGATCCTGACCCGGTATCCAATACCCAGGACGTAGAGCAAATGGAGAAACAGTTCTCAGTAACGAACACACCCGAAGAAAATGCATCAACATGTACTTTCTTCATTCGGGTGGCATGGGAATCCTGGTATTCCCCTATATCCTGTTCATTCCTATAACTCTTATAGGAAAGAACGGAACCAACGTTCCCCAGCACAGTATAACATGCGGGTTCGGTCAATACATCCATATTATTATCTTGATTAAGGCATGAACTGGTCGCTACCTGGAGAGAGAGAGAAGAAAACACTTTAGCGTATGCTCGTGCAAGATCAGATTGGTTATTATCTTATCTAATCAGGATGGCTCCCACTGCTTTTTATCAAATCTTCCTCCAAACCCTAAAAGGAAAGACTAGCCGGGATTAATTACACACTACAAGTTCGCCAATCTTTCAGCCAGGCCAGTGTCGGTACTTTGAGGGAGGTCCCCCGTGCTTTCGCACGAACCTAATTAATGTAAACCTCGTTTTCCCAGAGGCGTAACCTCGTTGACACCTTTCTAGACACCTACTTGATCGGCTAATTGCAATGTGTAAAACTCTTCCAGGAGTAACTCTTACTCGCAGTGGGTATCGGGATCCAACTATCTCATAGAAGGTATGCAATCTCATTGCAAATTTCAACACTTGAAATTCCCGATAATATTTTTGCCCCTAGCAACTTATGACCTTGGCTAAGGTCAACAAATCATAAGCGCTAGTCAAGTTCAACCCGTCATTTCCTGATTGAATCAAACCCACCCGTACGACCCTTGGCTAAGGTCAACAAAGTCGCACGACTGCCCTAACTCAATCACATCTCATGTTTTAGCAGATAAATACTAATTAGCTACCGTACACCACGCCTTGGCTAAGGTCAACAAACACAGCACGAATACTAACTAATCTCTATCTGAAATGACGGAGGGCTACGCAGGTTTTTCTGAAAACCTAGAGCGTAATGAACTTGATATCGTTGTAGAATCAAATGAAGTTTTGAAATGGAGTGATTTTGAGGCTTTTCTAGTTTTGCTAAAGGAGTCACTCCCGGTGAAGGGATCTCGGTCCTTTCCTCGTCGAATGAGGTGCGGGATATATCATATATATCGCTGTGCAAAGCAAAAACGCAAAAGCAGTCAAAAGCAAACCGAGTGTGTAGCATCTGCCAGTTATTGCTAAAGGAGTCACTCCCGGTGAAGGGATCTCGGTCCTTTCCTCGTCGAATGAGGTGCGGGGTATATCATATATACCGCTATGCAAAGCAAGAACTGTAGCTACCTGTTTTATTTAAAATCTGATTCTACAACATCTTAGGTTTCTTTCCTTTCATTAATCACATTAATGAAGTCCCATCATTTAAATACCTAAACATCACAGATAGATATGACGTACACTTATGCCATCCGCATTCGCCTCGATGTCCCCTCGTGCACCGTTAGGTTAGGTAACTAACGACATAGCAGGGCAGGGCTAGCGCGGGTGTAAAACATAAGTAACGTCTATATAATATATCATATATACTATATACTATATCCATCACAGAGTCACAACACAGATATCGCAGCAGAATAAACATATGAAATATTGGATATACTAGGACGTCCGTGTTTTCAATACGAGCCAGTATAAAACACGGATTCCACGGTCGTGATGAATAGCCAATCCCACACCCCTAGACCCCTACGAGAGCGGCAAGCAACCCTGCCAATTCTAGGGTTAGGAGACCCGGACTCGACTCCTCGAGTTGGTCTCCCACTGGACCCCAGAACCCGGTTACTTGTGCTCCCCTCCTTGGGTCTATCCTAATGCGGAAAAGTAAATAATATACAAAGGGTGACAACTTCCGCTACCTGGAAGCGCCCCAAATGAAAGAATATTACATACAAGTTTTTATACATGAATGAAAATGAAAAACACTCATCTCACATAAAAACCCCCGGCTATTCAAACACGACGATCCAATATAACATATCCAGCAACACATAACATCACATGTCATCAACGTAAGTAAGTATGCATACCCCAATTGTCGTTGACGTATAGCAACGAAACCGGCGATATGAACATACTACACTTACGGTCACAGAAAAGAAAGTGTAAAACTACAACAATTGGAATCCGCAACTGCTTTAGACATCACATGCCTAATCAGATATAAATCCCGCATTTTAGTCTCATTATCGAAAACTCTTTTCAATATCATATGGGACTAAATTGCTAGATTTATAACATTCATTCAGTTATCTCATAACTACTTGTGAATTCCAATTATTGTATCACATTCCAGATAAACAGAAAATGTTAAACTTTCCGATCGAACAATCGAACACCCAAGTTTTCCCAATACAGATCAACACATGAAATAAGTCTAACAACATTCAGTTCGTACCTCAGTACCAACGGTCCAGCCGTAGAAGGGTCAAGCCAACGCCTCACATGTGGCACGCCGTACTGCCCCAAACCCGAAGGTTCAAAGGGCAGTTCAAGACGGTCACATAATCGAGTTAAGGTTTGTTGTCTTCTAGAGGGACCATCGAGTTACTTGCACTACTTAGAACGTCGTTAAACTACGGAAAAATCCAACACTTGGAAATTTCCCGACAGGGGAAAAATTGGGTATTTATATCCGGTCGAACTTTTTAACATATTCTAAAATTTATCCGGAAAGCCAAATAGACAAAATTTGATACCCCGATCGAAACACCGAATCCCCAAAACAATTGCAGAAAATTCAACTCTTGAATCAATATTAAAAATTCCCAGAAAACTCAGCAGAATTTATCAGGAGTTACTGTGCAAACAAAGTGGGCGGACGTCACCAATTGGCCGCTGATCAGCCGCAGAAGCCATGCTTCTGCCGCTGATCCGCCGCGAAAAATACTGTTCACCAGAAACTTTTTGCACCGTAATTCTTATTTTTTCCTGCTGAATTTTTTAGCAATTTTTAATTTGGAAAAATCCACTGTTTTCAAAAAAGTACAGAGAGCATATTTTGGGTTTCGGTTTTGGGTCGTTCGGACTTCAAATTCCGTCTACGCTTCGCCTAAGGCTCTAGCTAGGCTCTGATACCACTGAAAGGTTCCTAGGCACCCTAGTGAGGTCTCACAAGGCATCGAACATGCCAATTTCAAAAAAAAATGGTGCCGAGAAACCCTAGACTACGGATCGTCGCTAGAATTCTAGGCGAAATATAAATCTAGTTAACAAATTAACTAAAGGTCGGAAACTACAACCTTTGTAGATCCGGATTTCCGCCTCCTTAGCTCTACGTGGTCATGCCCTCGCTGTCCATCATGAATCCTCGACTCGATCATCGGCTTCATCGGGAAAACAAGCGGAATAGGTCGTCGGCTTTGTGTCAAAGACGATCTACGTCGAGGTTGCACAAACTCAAGCTCCGACTTCACAAACTTGTGAAACTTGTGAAGTAAACACCCAAAACAACTTGGCAAGAGGTAGAGGGTGAAGAAATAGGAGGTGGGTTCACTTTAGAATTGGATTTATCTCACTAGATCTCAAGTTGCCATTGTTGTAGCAAGCTTGAAGAAGAAGAAGAAGATGAGCTCAAGAAAAGAATATGATAAGTCTTGTGATAAAAATAAATTTAAATCAAATACTTATCATAACTTGAACTAGGGTTAAGTGTAGAGAATTAACCATGGTCACTTGGATGGGTTAGGGTTAAGCATGAAGATAAGGATGGTTAGCAAAGTCAAAGCTTCATGAAGCTTCAATATAAAACAAATAAAGCCACCATTCTTATCTTAATCCATTTCAAATAAATAAATAAACAAATAAATAAATAAATGAATATGCAAAACCCTAATTATCAAATTAACCATGGATTAATTCTATAAACTTAACTATATGATCAAGTATCATCAAACATGATACAAAGTAGTGCACTAAAGCATATCACATATACAATGTGCATCAAGTGAGAAAAATCCGTTTAAAGTGAACCAATACTAGTTAATGCAAATTAATATATCAAATATATAATTATACATTAAATCATTAAATCAACACTTGATTCAATGATCCGGTCATGTCGCACATAACCGACTAGTATTCAATGCATCGATTTATCGAATCAATGATTCGATAACTAGGTCATATCGAATATAACCATTCGAAACATATATCGCGAGAATGAAATGCGGTATCACATACACGCATTATTCTCGGTCCTGCACATATCTCATATGCGCTCCTATTTCGTTTCGCTTGAGCCAGGAAACCTCTGTGTAGGACTCTAAAGACTCGTCAATACGCCGGTAGCAGATGATGATCATATCAAGCACCCACAAGCCGCAAGCGGTCTGCTAAACGTAACGGCCACCCGGGTATTGAGCGATCAGAAGATCGACGAGTTAGCCCGCTCACACTCCTGCGAATCCGACCAGCAACACTTACCATACAGTCCGGTCTCTTCGTCTGATACGTCGCATATCAAGTCTAGGGGTGGTAAACGTCAGACCCTAATAACCCGATAAGTCGTGCCGATGTGAGGCTCATAACGGGTCGAGAAACTACTGGTAACACTTACCAGCAAATCTCTGATCAGCCCTGGCCAGGGACTTCCCTGCTACGGCCAATCGAGCACTGCGCAACATCAACCCCCAATACCGGGAGAGACGAAACCCCTCCTATCGCTCATTGCCTCCATGTGACTCGGGACTGTACCCAAAGACCACCGTTTTGCACGCCCTCATGGACGTGGTAAGGTGGAGATCAAAGCACAGTGGGAATCATACAAGACTCTATGACGATCTCGGGTCTACAGACTAACCTGTACAAGTGTCACCTGAGAACTGCCATCTGACGTGAGGTATAATACCATCTGGGAGTTCTCGGCGAGTCCGTCCAGTGTACCCAGTCTCCACTGAGCACCCGTATACCATCTCTGATGTCAAACACCAATGGATATGGGATCATCCATCGCCCATCACATGGGTCGAGAAGCGTATACGCTAGTCTACTCTGGTATATCGATGCCCCGTCTCGATACACCCACGACTAGGGACCTTGAAGGATGTACTTATGGACTACCATGTCCCCACTAGTATGATCTGCATCATAGTCCAGGTAGTCAAGTACAAATCCTAAGGGCTTTACCAACATGTAACTATAAGACAGTATAAAGAGACTAGTGTACATGTTAAGATAAAGAGTAACCAGATAGCATACTATCATGTCGAGCAAGAAAGTCATCTCTATATATGTCCAAGCATCCAATATAATATACATAATCTGTACAATACTGGCCTCTAGGGCATACATACAACTAACATTTGGGGTGTGTTCTAGTTTTCACCAAGGTTGTCTTCTGCAATTGTTTAAAAAATTTGAAGATTAGGAAAAATCGACAGAAACTGCAACATTGTTCATATTGTTTCGGAGTTGTTTCGGTTTCGTAAGTACAAACACCATTTAAATTGCTAGTATGGGGTTTATGGGTTGGCTCGGATACCATGTTGGGTTATGCAAGCGCCCTGGCCATCAAATCGTGGCCGATTACGGAACAAAATTTTTCAAAACTGACGCTAACACAACCCGCTGCCCGGATCTACCATGAACCCTAGGCTAGCAAACTATAAAGAAAGGAGTTAAGAATGGTTATACCGAATTGATCCATGTCCTTCGGTGTTCAAGCACCTTCCCAAGCTCCTAGAGGCCTCCATGATCAAGCTTGATCTCCGGTCTCCCTCCATCGAAGATGATCCACCCGAGGATTTTTATTCCGAGCTCCTACCTTAATAACCGAGGTAACTAGGGTATCTAGATTGCTAAACTAGATAGCCTAGAGGATGTAGAGTGTAGTGATGGATTAATTTGTCTCCAAACACCCTAGGTTTCTCAACACATGAGACTTGAAGGGTGTAGCTAGAAGAAGAATCTTGAGAATGAGAGTGAGAGGCAACTAAAAAAATGGCTAAGTGATGCGTTGTGTGTTGTGAGCAATAATGGAGCCATCTAATAAATATCTCAAGTCTCCAAAATATCTCAAGTCAACCCAAAATATCTCAAGTCTTCAAAATATCTCACAACAAACAAAAATCAAGCATGCTTGAATAGTGACCATAAGTCACTATAAAGCCATGCCATAATAAATGCAATAAACACCTCATCCTCTCCACCTCATTAACCATTTAATCCTAAATGGTTAAAACTAAATGATGTTGCATCTTCTACAAGCACCTTGTAATAAATTACAAGAATACCCCTCATCCATATAAACATACCCGCATCCGTATTCTGAAAAATACGAATACAAAGAGACGAAAATAATCCAACAATATAATACTAGAATCCGGCTTAAACCAAAGCCACTAGTATTATCCATCCGAATCCTGATACGTGCATAAGTGCACGTATATGATCAAACCCTGCCATAAAACCATACGGCATCTACACCGTTTCGCCCGAAGCAGAGAAACCCTCTGTGTAGGAATCTGAAGACTCGTCAATACGCTGGCAGTGGGTTTAACCACAACCACGTCAGCGGAACTATCTGTACGTAACGGCTGCCCAGGTATTGAGCGAAAGGGAGGCCGACGAGCAAACTCATTCGAACCCTTACTGAGCCTGTCTGTGACAATATCTGTCCTGTCCAGCCTGTTCGTCTAAGAGTATCGCATATCGAGTCTAGGGGGTGGATAAAGTTAGACCCTTAATAACACGACATTTCGTGTCGGTATGAATCCTATCACCAACTGAGAAACTACTGATCCAAATCAGTAATTCTCGACTACCTTGGCCAAGGATTTCAGGTGATGGCCACCCGTGCACTGCGCGACATCAACCCCTAATACCGGGAAAGATGAATCCCCGACGATCCGTTCACTGCCTCCATGTGGCTCGGGACTGTACCCAACTAAAACCTGTTTGTAAGACTCCTTTGAGCCGTGGTAGGGTAGTAATCAAAGCACAGTGAGAACTCACACGAGACAAATGACGATCTCAGGTCGACAGACTAACCTGTACACATGTCACTTGGGAACTGCTATCTGACAATAGGTATACTACCAACTAGCAAGTTCCCGGCGAGTCCATCCAGTGTACTCATAACCCAATGAACACCTGTATACTATCTTAGGTGAATAAACTAACACCAATGGCTTGTGAGATTGGGCCACCACCGCTCGTCGGGGTCTCGATCAGTATACACTAGTCTACTCTGAAGTATCAATGCACGGTCTCGAAACTCCCACGACTAGGGACATTTAAGGATGTGCTTATAGACCACCCAACTTCCATGTATATGATCGCCATGATTATGCTGGTAGTCAAGCAAGAATCCTATAGGCTCTATCAACCTGTAATAGTGATCTATAATACTACATAATGCATGTACATGATGATAAAGACAAACCAGATAGCATACTATGATTTTGAGTAAGACTGTTCTATCCGTATAGGTCATCTCTCAATCATCGCAATCGTGTGCCTGCGATTCAATAATTGACTTGAGGGCACTATAGCCAACATAGACGGCGTTTGAAAAACACATACATCACATCACAGATATCAACGATGCAAAATTTCAAGTTTTGAAACATTCCAAGTTCTCCCCAAAGCAAAGACAACATTAAGTGAAATCTGGGGAAAACAAACAAGACCAAAAACACTAATTTACAAAACCCAAGACACAGAATGAAAATAGAGGCCACTAGTGAATAGTAAAATGGTGAGGCCGGGAATTTAGGCAATGTGGCCGGCCAAGTTTGGATGAAAATGCCTCGTTTTCATTCTGTATCATTCTCATGTCTTAACTAAGACTCTGCAATTGTTTAAAAAAAATTCAGAGTTCAAAAAAATTCCAGAACAGAGAGTGGGTTTTGAAATCGCATTTTATCATTTTTTAAACTAATGCATCATCTACTACTAGTTTCTAATGTTTGGGTGGCACAGTTTCTTCCAGGTTTAGCCGTACAGGTTCCGTAGCGGCTTCGCTGGCACACTACTTTCTTCCGGGTGATTGGTTTGGTAGGTGGGTTCACTTGCATCGTGACCACCATTGTACTTTATTATTTATTCTGTTGTATCTAGTAAGCTCCATCAACCAGACTTGTATATTTAGTAGGCTTAGAAACCACCATTTGTATATTCTTTTGGACTTGAGTTGTGATTATATATTTACAATTATTCCTGTTTTCTTGACGATTCTCATTTTCTTTACCTTATTTCTGAGTTTTGATCCTCGCCTCGGGCGTTGTATATTTATATCTTGCATGGTTGTTTCCGCCATTGGGCGAAGAGCTAGCTCCCGCTTGGGGATGCCTTTTATTATATTCCAGTATTGTTTTCGGGTTAAAGTATACAAAGGAGGTGCTGCCAAAATTTTCAATGACGAAACATATTTTCATGATAGCTACAAAACATTGTGTTTTCGTATACTATTACTTATCTGTAAGTCGATGTACAACACCCCAATACTTGTGGGGAGGCGGAATTTTCAAAAACGAACTTGTTTAATGAACAAACATCGACTAACCGCTTGAATCGAAGCTAAACGATAACTAACTTAAAACATAGAGTTGCTATGCTACTATGTTTAGGGATTATACCTAACGAATCGTGTCCTTCGTCTTTGCAAACTCCACCTCCTCCTCGGCCTTCTCGAAGTAGTAGACGATCCACCCGAGAGCTTTACTCCAAGCTTAGCCTCTAAACTTGAGGCAACTAAACTTCTTTAAGTGCTAATCAAAGAAGCTAGGTGTAATATAGAGAGGGTTATGGATTAAGTAGTCTAACTAATCCTTGTACTCAACTCATGAGAGGGGAGGATTAGTGTTTGAAGAGGGAGAGCTTGAGGAGAGAGAAGATGATAAAGATAATCAAATGAGAATAGTGAGATAACATGATATATATCAAGCATTTCTTTTTATCAATAAAAGAATAATAAATGAATTTAGCAACCATGCTTGATAATATCTAGTGATGATTCACTCCATGAGTCATTAAGCATTTATCATGCATTAATGACATGGATGACTCATCCATATGACTCACTAATCACACTCATTGCATATGCCACCTAAACCTCCTTAGTCACCATCTTCTAGAAGCTTCTCGCGCAATTACGAGAACGCCCCTCCTTTCCGCAAAAATACGGAAAAACTTTAGACTGTATAAATCCAATAACCGGATACCAGTAACTGGCTTAAACCAAAGCCGACTGGTAAAAACTGTCCGAAAGTCGTACGTGCGTAAACACACGTATGCGTCCGAACCCTTATCGTAAAACCATACGACCTCTATATCGTTTCGCCTGGAGTAGGGAAACTCTCTGTGTGGGACTCTAGAGACTCGACTACTACGCTGGCAGTGGGTTTAACCACAGACCGCAAGCGGCACTAGCTGTACGTAACGGTCCCCAGGTAGATGTCGATAAGAAGGCCGATGAGGAAACCCATCCGAACTCCTACCGAGTCTGATGTGACAATCTCCATACAGTCCGGTCCGTTCGTCTTAGACTATCGCATATCGGGCCTAGGGGGGCGGCAAGCGTCAGTCCCCTAATAGCGGTATAAGTCGTGTCGGAGGGAAGCCCATTACACCCTGAGAAACTACTGGAACCTACCAGCAAATCTCGCTTGCCCTGGCCAGGGACTTTGCGTAATGGCTCTCTGACACAGCGCGATATCAACCCCCAATACCGGGAGAGACGAATCCTGTCTAACCGCCACTGCCTCCAAGTGCTCGGGACTGCACCCAACTGCTACCTGTTTGCACGACTCCTTTGAGCCGTGGTAGGGTAGCAACCTAAGAACAGTGGGACACACTCGAGGCGAAGTAGCAGTGTCAAGTCTGCGGACTATGCTGTACTCATGTCACCTGGGAACTATTCACTGACGACTGGTATAAAACCAACCAACAGTTCCCTGTGAGTCCTGTCCGGTGTACCCGTAACCTAACGAGCACCTGCATACTATCTCCAGTACGACGTACTGACGGCTGTGGGACAGACCATCTCCCCAACTGGGATGAGAAGCGTACACACTAGTCTACTCCGGAGTATCGATGCTCTGTCTCGATAATCCAACGACCAGGGACCTGAATAAGGATGTGCTTATAGACTACCCAGCCCCCACTAGTGTGACTGCCATCACAACGCTGGTAGTCAAGTAAGATCCTGAGAGCTCTATCAATACGTATACTCACATATTAAGATAGAAAAACCAAGTAGCATACTACCATGTTTAGAAAGACTGTTATATACATGTGAATATCCCAAGCTTCCATTAAATAATATACAAACTAGTATGATACAGTAATGGCCTTCTAGGGCATAAACACTAACAATCTCCCACTTGCACTAGGGCCATGTACTGGCATATCGAAGACCAATGATCTCGAGTAGCCTCTCGAACTGAATCTGAGGTAGGGCCTTCGTGAATGGATCAGCAATGTTCTCTTCAGAAGAAACTCTCCGAACCTCGATCTCCTGACGATCAATGATCTCCCTGATCAGGTGATACCGCCTCAAGATGTGTCTGGACTTCTGATGGGACCTTGGTTCCTTCGCTAAAGCTATAGCTCCGTTGTTGTCGCAATACAGAGGTATTGGATCAACTATGGTAGGAACCACCTGAAGTTCTGTTAGGAACTTCTTTATCCAGACTGCTTCTTTTGCGGCATCGCAAGCAGCTATATACTCCGCTTCCATCGTCGAGTCAGCAACGGTGTCCTGCTTGGAGCTCTTCCAGCACACCGCCCCTCCATTGAGGGTAAAGACATAACCCGACATAGACTTGGAATCGTCCTTATCACTCTGGAAGCCGGAATCAGCAAAGGCCTCCAACCTGAGGTCTTTTCCGCCGTAAACCAAGAACATCTCCTTAGTCCTTCTCAGGTACTTGAGAATGTTCTTTACTGCTATCCAGTGCTTCTCCCCTGGGTCTGACTGATACCGGCTTACCACGCTTAGTGCGTAAGCTACATCTGGTCTGGTGCACAACATCGCATACATTATAGAGCCTACCGCAGAAGCGTAGGGTATAATAGACATGCGTTCCCTTTCCAAATCAGTCTTGGGAGACATCTCTTTGGAGAGGGTGATTCCGTGACAAGCCGGTAGATTACCGTGCTTAGAATCTTCCATACTGAATCTTTTCAGTACAGTGTCGATATACCTGGACTGCGAAAGTCCCAACATCCTCTTGGATCTATCACGATAGATCCGGATCCCCAGAATGTAAGAGGCATCACCCAGGTCTTTCATGGAGAACCTGTGTGACAAGAATCCTTTGACAGATTGTAGCATAGGAATGTCATTTCCTATCAATAGAATGTCATCCACGTACAAGACGAGGAATACGACACTTCTGGCTACAACTTTACTATATATGCACGGTTCATCTGGATTTTTGATAAAGTCATATTCTTTGACTGTCTCATCAAAACAGATGTTCCAACTCCGCGATGCCTGCTTTAGTCCATAAATGGACTTAAGCAGCTTGCATACTTTCCAGCTGCTCCCACTCTGATTGAAACCCTCTGGCTGATCCATATAGACGCACTCTTCTAAATTTCCATTCAGAAAAGCCGTCTTTACGTCCATCTGCCAGATTTCATAATCATGGTAGGCAGCAATAGCAAGAAGGACCCGAATGGATTTGAGCATAGCCACTGGAGAAAAAGTTTCATCATAGTCCAAACCAGGTCTTTGACGAAAACCCTTTGCAACAAGTCTAGCCTTATAGGTTTCCACCTGTCCATCTACACCAATCTTTTTCTTGATGATCCATTTGCATCCTATGGGTTTTACCCCATCTGGAGCAAAGTCCAAAGTCCATACTTTGTTGGTGTACATGGACTCCATTTCGGTCCGCATTGCATCTAGCCATCGTACCGAGTCGCCGCTCTGGATGGCCTGCTGGAAGTCAGTAGGTTCATCATCATCTATGATGCAATCCTCTCTATCCCCATCTATGAGAAAACCGTAGTATCTCTCTGGTGGATGAGACGGCCTACTGCTCCTGCGGAGGGGTGCGGGAATGTCCTGTACTTCTTGAACTTCCGGTTCTACCAAACTTTCAGTAGCAGTTTGTGGTTCTGGAATTTCTTCCAGTTCTACTACGCTCCCACTCTTCTGATTTTCTAAAAATTCAGTTTCTAAGAAGCGGGCATGACGAGAAACAAAAACCTTTTGTTCCTCTGCGTAATAGAAAAAATATCCCATAGAGTTCTTTGGATATCCCACAAACTTACACTCTACTGAGCGTGCCTCGAGCTTGTCCGGATGCTGCTTTTTTACAAAAGCTGGACATCCCCATGTCTTCAGGTACTGAAGATAGGGTTTCTTCCCACTCCATATCTGATATGGTGTGGTAGGCACAGTTTTGGTTGGAACTCTGTTCAAAAGATATGTCGCTGATTCTAGCGCATAACCCCAGAAAGATCGCGGTAACTCAGTATTACTCATCATGGATCGTACCATATCCAATAGGGTTCGATTCCGTCTCTCCGATACACCGTTGTGCTGTGGAGTGTATGGAGGAGTAAGCTGAGAGAGAATTCCTTTCTCTTTTAGGTAACCTAGGAACTCGGCACTTAAGTATTCTCCACCTCGATCAGAACTTAGTGTCTTAATACTTTTGCCTGTTTGGTTTTCCGCTTCACTCTTGTATTCCTTGAATTTCTCAAAGGCCTCGGATTTATGCTTCATTAAGAAGACTTGTCCAAACCTAGAGAAATCATTTGTAAAAGTAATGAAGTAGGAATAACCACCTCTCGCATGTGTAGACATTGGACCACATACATCGCTGTGTATGAGTCCTAAGAGCTCGCTCGCTCTTACTCCTTGTCCAGTAAATGGAGTCTTTGTCATCTTTCCTTTGAGACAAGATTGACAAGTGTCATAGGTTTGATATTCGAACGAGTCCAAATATCCTTCTCTATGCAACTTAGTCAACCTTCTCTCATTGATGTGACCCAGTCTACAATGCCATAAGAAAGCTTTATTTAAATCTGGAGACTTTCTTTTTGGTGTGTTCTGGACATTGAAAATTTGGAGTTGGTTTAAAACATATATACCGTTATTTAGTGTACCGGACCCAATCAAACCATGATTAAGGTGGATGTTGACAACATCTCTTACAAACGTGAAATCATAACCTTTATTTGATAACAAGGAAACTGATATGATATTACACGTTAAGCTTGGTACAAAATAACAGTTATGTAAAACCAAAATGTGTCCACTCGTCAATCCTAGGTGATAATCCCCGACGGACGCAGCTCCCACGCTAGCTCCGTTAGCAACCTTTAGGGTCATATCACCTTCCTTCAGCACTCTACGGTTTCTCAGTGCCTGCAATGAATTGCAAATATGAGATCCTGATCCGGTATCCAATACCCAGGAAGTAGAGTTGATCGACAGACAATTCTCAATTACAAACACACCTGAAGTCGAAGCCACAGCTTGCTTCGGTTCCTGGTTCTTGGCGTTCTACGCCTTGCAATCCTTCTTCCAGTGCCCTTTCCTGTGACAATGGAAGCACTCATCCTGGCTAACTATCGGTACCGCAAACTTTTTCTTTCCCTTCCCTCCCACCGTACTAACACCTCCTCTAGGTCTGGGGACGGCCTTCTTCTTCCTTCCTTTGGCCCTAGCCTTGGACCCGGAAGAAGATGCACCGCCAACAAACATAGCGGGTGTTTCCCTTGCCTTCTGCAAGGTGCCCTCTGCACTCCTTAACATGTTCAGGAGTTCCGGAAGTTCAACTTCTTTTCCTTGAAGGTTGAAGTTCAGGATAAACTGGGCGTAGGTGGGAGGAAGGGACTGGAGAATAAGGTCTGTATAGAGCTCATTATCCAAAGTCGTCCCAAGGTCTGCGAGCTCTTCAATATAGCCGATCATCTTTAGGACATGTTCTCCCACTGATGACCCGACAGCCAACCTCGCTCGAAACAAGTTCTTAGAGGTCTCGTATCTTGCTATACGAGATTGCTCTCCATAAAGTTCCTTTGTATGGAGAAATATGCCATCTAGGGTCATATCCTCGTGCCTCCTCTGATGTTCATTGTTCATTGAGGCAAGCACGATGCACTTGGCTTTCGCGCAATCTAAATCCCAGGTTTTGCGGATTTCCTTATCCGCATTGCTGGATTTGGGACCAGGGACAGTAGGTGCCGTAGCGGTGAGGACGTACCCCAATTTGTCATAGGTCAATGCCATTTTGACATTCCGCAGCCAATCTTTATAGTTTGGCCCTGTCAGTATATTTTTCTCTAAAAGTAACTTAAGTCCAGTCATTTTCAGGGTCGCTGCAATTAGGAGAGAGAGAAGAAAACTCTTTAGCATGATGCTCTTGCAAGTTTAGAGTGGTTTTTAGTTTATCTAAACTGGATGGCTCCCACTGTTTCTCGAATCCTTCCTCAAACCATAAAAGAAGAATTAGCCAGGACTATTCTCACTGTACAATACTTGCTTAACCGTTCAGCCAGGCTGGTGTCGGTACTGTTAGTGTATATGCCCTAGAGGCCATTACTGTATCATACTAGTTTGTATATTACTTGATGGAAGCTTGGGATATTCACCTTGTATAAACAATCTTGCTCAATATAGTAGTATGCTACTTGGTTTGTTTCTACTTCAATGTGTACTTGTGTTTATTTCAGTATATCACTTATACGCATTAGTGGAGCCCTTAGGATCTTTGCTTGATTACCAGCGTTGTGATGGCAGTCACACTAGTGGGGGCTGGGTAATCTATAGGCACATCCTTATACAGGTCCCTAGTCGTAGGACTATCGAGACAGGGCATCGATACTCCGGAGTAGACTAGCGTATGCGCTTCTCATCCCAGTGTGGGAGATGGTCTGTCCCACAGCCATCAGTACGTCGTACTGGAGATAGTATACGGGTGCTCGTTGGGTTACGAGTACACTGGACAGGACTCGTCGGGAACTGAAAGGTTGGTATTATACCTATCGTCAGTTATCAGTTCCCAGGTGACATAAGTACAGCTTAGTCCGCTGACTTGATACTGGCACTTCGCCTCGAGTGTATTCCCACTGCACTTTGATCACTACCCTACCACGGCTCAAAGGTGTCGTGCAAACAGGTGGTGATTGGGTGCAGTCCCGAAGCACTTGGAGGCAGTGACGGTTAGACAGGATTCGTCTCTCCCGGTATTGGGGGTTGACATCGCGCTGTGTCTAGGAGAGCCATTACACGAGTAGTCCCTGGCCAGGGCAAGCGAGATATACTGGTAGGTTTCCAGTGTTATCTCAGGGTGTTTTGGGCTTCACTCCGACACGACTTGTACCGCTATTGGGGGACTGACGTTTTACCGCCCCCTAGGCCCGACATGCGATGTATCAGACGAACAGACCGGACTGTACGGAGAATGTCACATTCAGACTCAGTAGGAGTTCAGATGGGGTTTCACCTCGTCAGCCTTCTTGTCGACATCTACCTGGGGACCGTTACGCACAGCTAGTGCCGCTTGCGGTCTGTGGTTAAACCCACGGCCAGCGTAGTGTCGAGTCTTTAGAGTCCCACACAGAGGGTATTCGCCTCTGGGCAAAACAGAGTAGAGGTCGCATGGTTTTGCGACAGGGTTCGTTCTCATCCGCGCACTTGTGCACGTTTGGAGTCCGGACGGATTATACTGGCAGGCTCTGGTTTGAGCCAGATACTGGTATATGTTTTTGGGGTTGCTTTTATCTCCGTATTCATGTTCCTCGGAATAAGGATGCAGGTGTGTATGCACGGTTATTTGAGGAAGAGGAAGATGACTTTCATTAGGGTTTCGGAACGGGTGCGTATGCACAGTTGACAGTCGTCTTTTTCCAAACCCTAATGGATTTGTATTATATCAATTAATAATATATAATAAAATGAAATTGTGTCATGGTTAGTTTTTGTTGACTTGTTGACCATGGTTGACTTGTTGACCATGGTTGAACTTTTGACCATCATCATCACAAAAGAAAGATGCTCTTTGATTCTAGCAAATTCATTTAATGTTTGTAATGATAATGGTCATTCTAAAACTTTCCATCAACCTTTTCATTTTCATTATTATTATTATTGATAATTCTTTTTCTTTTGCATTATGGTTGCAAGAAAGAAAAAGAATAGCTCATTCTATCATAACCTCTCTCTCTCCTCATTTCATCTTCTTCTTCCTCTAGCAAAGAGAAACCTTCTCATGTGTTGAGAATCCTTCTCTTTAAAAAGAAAAGCAAACCCTAGTTACTCTCTACTCATTCTAGGTTCAAGGTTTAGCAAGCCGGAAACCCTAGTTCACTCAAAGATCGAGGAAGAGCCCAAAGGTCGAACCTTCGAGGTGGATCCATCTTCGACGGGAGAAGGCGACGAAAAGAGAACCATCAACCTCTACAAGATTTCAAGAAGAAGGAGTTCAAGTTTAGGTATAACCTTCATCCGAGTAGCTAACTCCCTTTAGTGTATTTGCTAGTTTAGTTTAGACACGATCCCGACCTTGTTTAGTCCATGTTGCCTCTTGCGATAAAAATTTGTTTTTTATACCGTTTCCGCCTCCCCGTAAGCACCGGGGGTCGCAATATGGACTTACAGTGGTATCAGAGCCTAACTAAACTTAAACTAGCTTGGTAGTGAAGTGTAACGAAGTTCGGAAACGAAAAATCACAAAACCGGAAATATTACAAAACCTGAGTTTCTGTTGAAATTTTTTTGGCTCAAAATGAAAAACTTTATACTTGTAAAATCGTCTCAGGGTTTTGTAAGTGCACCCATGAAAAACGATGACCTAATTCCCTCAAACCGCCGCCCTTCCGCCGCACGAGGTAGGCATGTGCGGCGGAAGCGCCGCGGTTTGTCTTCTTCTGTCCATCGATTTTCGTGCAGAGTGTTTGTGTGTTGGTTTTGGGATTTTTAAAATATATTATATGTGCCCAGATTTTCCAGAACAGAAATTCACTTTTGGGGTCCTATAATTCCGTATTTTTTTCCGAACTTCACTGCACTTTGGCTATGTTGGTTATATCTGTGATGTTTGCATGTATTGAACGTCGGCTAATCGCTATAAGTCGATTAGTCGGGGTTATACATGATCTGTAATGTGCTGGAATGTGTATATGAATGTGTTGGACTGTCGCGGGTGAATAGCCGGGGTGGATGTGAGATGAGCTTTTGTTTTTTCTTTCATTCATTGTAAATGTAAATTGATGTAATAATTATTATTTGTTTGGCCGCACAACCGGGTCGGGGTTGTAGCCGTCATTGTATAATTCTTTTTACTGTTTTTGCTCCTAGGATAGACCCATGGAGGGGTGCACAAACTACCGGGAACTTGGCGGGTAGTTTGCCGCACCCGTAGGGGTCTTGGGTGGGGTATTTGGCTATTCACCGCGACCGTGTAATCCGCTTTTCGTTGCAGGCTCGAAAGGATTGCGGATTGCTAATATATCCAATGTATTCATCTGTGATCTGTAATGTCTATCATTGCTTTCTATTTAGGCGTTGCTTATGTTTTACAGCCGCGCTAGCCCAGCCCCCGCTCTGTCGTTAGTTAAGTAACCTAACGAGTGATGACGGGACCCCGTGGCGAATGCGAATGGCATAAGCGTACGTCATATTTTGGTTGTTTTCTGCAATGGTAGGATTAAATGATGGGACGCATTAAAAGAACTAATGCAAGAATATCACGCATTAAAAGAACTAATGCAAGATAATAAACCAAGTTAAAGTCGTTGGAACACTTTCGAAAAACCACTCGGTTCTTTTCAAAACTAACTTTTAAATGCGGAGCTTGAACCACTCCTTCTAAAAGCTATCTCGTTCCAATCGATTATATCAAGTTCACTACGTTCACGGTTTCGCCAAAACCATTCGTAGCCCTCCGTCGTTTCGTATGAAAATTCAATAGTATTCAAGCTATGTTTGTTGACCTTCGTCAAGACATAGAGATTGGTAGCTATTGGGTGTTCATATGTAGCATAGATAGATGCGTTGGTTTGGGACAGTCGTATTGCCTTGTTGACCTTCGTCAAGGGTATATACGGGTGGGTTCAAATTAACCTGGATAATGACGGGAAGAACTTGACATGTGACTTATGATTTGTTGACCTTCGTCAAGGTCATAAGAGCATGGGGCAAAAATCCACATCGGGAGTTTCATAAGTACTGAAACTTGCTAGATTTGCATACCATTTGGAGTGTGATGATTATGGTAGGATTCCTTCATTTTCGTCACGCGATGATATTTGGATCCCGATCCTACTGTGAGTATATGCTACTCCTCGGGAAATTTCTCACTAAACGATCAATGCTATAAACCTAGTAGGTGCCCAGAAAGGTGTTAGCGGGGCTACGCCCCCAGGGAAAAGAGGTTCTTAAATTAAGGAACTTCGCGAAAGCGTTGGAAAACCTCCCTCGAAGTACCGACACTGGCCTGGCTGAACGGTTAAGCAAGTATTGTACGGTGGGATTAATCCCGGCTAATTCTTCCTTTGTGGTTTGAGGAGGGATTCGAGAGACAGTGGGAGCCATCCTGTTTAGACAAATTAAAAACCATTCTAAACTTGCAAGAGCATCGTGCTAAGTGTTTCTTCTCTCCCCCTGCAGCGACCAAATCGAAATGACTGGACTTAAGTTACTTCTAGATAAAAACATACTGACAGGGCCAAACTACAAAGATTGGCTCAGGAATGTCAAATTGGCAATCTCTTACGACAAGCTGGGGTATCTTCTTACCACCAAAGCTCCCCCCGTCCCAGGTCCCACCTCCAGCGTCGCGGATAAGGAAATCCGTAAGACTTGGGAGATTGACAGCGCGAAGGCCAGATGCCTCGTACTTGCCTCGATGGACAACGAACATCAGAGGAGGCACGAGAATATGGATTTGGAATCCATATTTCTTCATACAAAAGAACTGTATGGAGAGCAGTCTCGTATCGCAAGATACGAAGTGTCGAAGAAGTTATTTTCGACAAAGTTGGCCGTCGGATCATCGGTAGCGGACCACGTGCTTAAGATGATTGGCTACACTGAGGAGCTCGCGGAACTTGGGACCACGTTGGATAGTGAACTCTATACGGATATAATTCTCCAGTCCCTTCCATCCACTTACGCCCAGTTCATACTGAATTTCAACTTGCAAGAAAAGGAAGTTGAACTTTCAGAACTCCTCAACCTGCTGAGGAGCGCAGAGGGCACCCTACAGAAAGGTAGGGATACACCCGCTTTGTTTGTAGGAGGATCTTCTTCCTCTAGGTCCAAGGCGAAAGCCAAGGGAAAGAGGAAGAAAGCCCCCGCCAAACCAAGAGGCGGTGTTAGTAAAGTGGGTACGAAGGGAAAGGAAAAGGCAACAAAGATTGCGGGGAAGCTTGTTGGTAAAGAGGAATGCTTCTATTGTCACAAGAGTGGACACTGGAAGAAAGATTGCAGGGCTTGGAAAGCCAGGACACAGGAACTGAAGCAGGTTGCGGCTTCAGCTTCAGGTGTGTATGTTATTGAAAACTGTCTTTCTATAAACTCTACTTCCTGGGTATTGGATACCGGATCAGGATCTCATATCTGTAATTCTTTGCAGGCGTTGAGAAACCGTAGGTTTTTGAAGGCAGGTGACATGACCCTCAGAGTTGCGAACGGAGCTAGCATGGATGCTAAAGCCGTGGGGGACTATCACCTGGGAATGTCAGATGGACATGTTTTGGTTTTGCGTAATTGTTTTTTTGTACCCAACGCAACTTGTAATATCATTTCTGTATCTTTGGTTTCTAAAGAAGGTTATGAATTTGCGTTTGTAAGTAATGTTGTAAACATTCACCTTAATCAAGTTCTGATTGGGTCAGGTACACTGAGCAATGGTATATACGTATTAAACCAACCACAGATTTTTAATGTCCAGAATACACACAAAAGAAAGTCTCCAGATATCAATCAGGCTTTCTTATGGCATTGTAGACTGGGTCACATCAATGAGACACGGTTGACTAAGTTACATAAAGAAGGATGCTTGGATCCGTTCGAGTATCAGTCTTATGCCACTTGTGAATCTTGTCTCATGGGAAAGATGACAAAGACTCCGTTCACTGGACACGGAGAAAGAGCGAGCGAGCTCTTGGGACTCATACACAGTGACGTGTGTGGTCCAATGTCTACACATGCGCGAAGCGGTTATTCATACTTCATTACTTTCACAGACGATTTCTCTAGGTATGGACATGTCTTCTTAATGAAGCACAAATCCGAGGCCTTTGAGAAATTTCGGGATTATAAGAATGAAGTTGAAAAACAAACAGGCAAAAGTATTAAAATCCTAAGATCGGATCGAGGTGGTGAATACTTGAGTGCCGAGTTCCTGGACTATTTAAAAGAGAATGGAATTCTCTCTCAGCGTACTCCTCCATACACTCCGCAACATAACGGTGTATCGGAAAGAAGGAATCGAACCCTATTGGATATGGTTCGTTCCATGATGAGTAAGGCTGAGTTACCGCGATCTTTCTGGGGCTATGCACTAGAAGCAGCTGCATACCTCTTGAACAAGGCTCCTACCAAGACTGTGCCTACCACTCCATATCAGATGTGGAGTGGGAAGAAACCCTGTCTTAAGTACCTTAAGATATGGGGATGTCCAGCTTTTGTAAAAAAGCAGCATGCGGACAAGCTCGAGGCACGTTCAGTACAGTGTAAGTTTGTGGGATACCCAAAGAACTCCAGGGGGTATCTGTTCTATTCCGCTGAGGAACAAAAGGTTTTTGTTTCTCAACATGCCCGCTTCTTGGAAACTGAGTTTTTGGAAACCCAGATAAGTGGGGACGCAATAGAACTGGAAGAGATTCCAGAACCACAAGCTATTACTGAAAACTTGGAAGAGCCAGTAGGTTCAAAAGAACAGGACATTCCTATGCCGCTCCGCAGAAGTAGTAGGCAGTCTCATCCGCCCGAGAGATACTTCGGTTTTCTCATAGACGGGGATAGAGAGGATTGCATCATAGACTATGATGAGCCTACTAGCTTCCAGCAGGCCGTTCAGAGCGTTGACTCGGTAAAATGGCTGGATGCAATGCGGACCGAAATGGAGTCCATGTACACCAACAAAGTATGGACATTGGACATTGCTCCAGACGGGGTAAAACCCGTAGGATGCAAGTGGATCTTCAAAAGGAAGATTGGTGTAGATGGACAGGTTGAGACCTATAAAGCTAGACTTGTAGCAAAGGGTTTCCGTCAAAGACCTGGCTTGGACTATGACGAAACCTTTTCTCCAGTGGCTATGCTGAAATCCATTCGGGTCCTTCTTGCCATTGCTGCCTTCCACGATTATGAGATTTGGCAGATGGACGTAAAAACCGCTTTTCTAAATGGAAATTTAGAGGAGTGTGTCTATATGGATCAGCCAGAGGGTTTCATTCAGAGTGGGAGCAGCGGAAAGGTGTGCAAGTTGCTTAAGTCCATCTATGGACTAAAGCAGGCATCGCGGAGTTGGAACATCTGTTTTGATGAGACGGTCAAGGAATTTGACTTTATCAAAAATCCAGATGAACCATGCATCTATAGTAGATTTGTAGCGAGAACTGTAGTATTCCTTGTTTTATACGTGGATGACATTCTCTTAATAGGAAATGACATTCCTATGCTACAATCTGTCAAGGGTTTCTTGTCACACAGGTTCTCCATGAAAGACCTGGGTGATGCCTCTTACATCCTGGGGATCCGGATCCATCGTGATAGATCCAAGAGGATATTAGGACTTTCACAGTCCAGGTACATCGACACCGTACTGAAAAGATTCAGTATGGAAGATTCCAAGCGCGGTAACCTACCGGCTTGTCACGGGATCACCCTCTCTAAAGAGATGTCTCCCAAGACTGATTTGGAGAGGGATCGCATGTCTATTATACCCTACGCTTCTGCGGTAGGCTCTATAATGTATGCGATGTTGTGTACCAGACCGGATGTAGCTTATGCACTGAGTGTAGTAAGCTGGTATCAGTCAAACCCTGGGGAGAAACATTGGATAGCAGTAAAGAACATTCTCAAGTACCTGAGAAGGACTAAGGAGATGTTCTTGGTGTATGGCGGAAAAGACCTCCAGATTGAGGCCTTTGCTGACTCCAGCTTCCAGAGTGACAAGGATGATTCCAAGTCCATGTCGGGTTTTGTCTTTACCCTCAATGGAGGGGCGGTGTGTTGGAAGAGTTCCAAACAGGAAACCGTTGCAGACTCGACTATGGAAGCGGAATACATCGCTGCATCTGATGCCGCAAAAGAAGCTGTCTGGATAAGGAAGTTCTTAAAAGAACTTCAGGTGGTTCCGTCCATTGTTGACCCAGTACCTCTGTATTGCGACAACAACGGGGCTATAGCTTTAGCAAAGGAACCCAGGTCCCATCAGAGATCCAGGCACATCTTGAGGCGGTATCACCTGATCAGGGAGATCGTGGATCGCAAGGAGATCGAGGTTCGGAGGGTTGCTTCAGAAGAAAACACTGCAGATCCATTCACCAAGGCCTTACCCCAGACTCAGTTCGAGCGGCTGATCGAGATGATAGGTCTTCGGTATGCCAGTTCATGGCCTTAGTGCAAGTGGGAGATTGTTAGTGTATATGCCCTAGAGGCCATTACTGTATCATACTAGTTTGTATATTACTTGATGGAAGCTTGGGATATTCACCTTGTATAAACAATCTTGCTCAATATAGTAGTATGCTACTTGGTTTGTTTCTACTTCAATGTGTACTTGTGTTTATTTCAGTATATCACTTATACGCATTAGTGGAGCCCTTAGGATCTTTGCTTGATTACCAGCGTTGTGATGGCAGTCACACTAGTGGGGGCTGGGTAATCTATAGGCACATCCTTATACAGGTCCCTAGTCGTAGGACTATCGAGACAGGGCATCGATACTCCGGAGTAGACTAGCGTATGCGCTTCTCATCCCAGTGTGGGAGATGGTCTGTCCCACAGCCATCAGTACGTCGTACTGGAGATAGTATACGGGTGCTCGTTGGGTTACGAGTACACTGGACAGGACTCGTCGGGAACTGAAAGGTTGGTATTATACCTATCGTCAGTTATCAGTTCCCAGGTGACATAAGTACAGCTTAGTCCGCTGACTTGATACTGGCACTTCGCCTCGAGTGTATTCCCACTGCACTTTGATCACTACCCTACCACGGCTCAAAGGAGTCGTGCAAACAGGTGGTGATTGGGTGCAGTCCCGAAGCACTTGGAGGCAGTGACGGTTAGACAGGATTCGTCTCTCCCGGTATTGGGGGTTGACATCGCGCTGTGTCTAGGAGAGCCATTACACGAGTAGTCCCTGGCCAGGGCAAGCGAGATATACTGGTAGGTTTCCAGTGTTATCTCAGGGTGTTTTGGGCTTCACTCCGACACGACTTGTACCGCTATTGGGGGACTGACGTTTTACCGCCCCCTAGGCCCGACATGCGATGTATCAGACGAACAGACCGGACTGTACGGAGAATGTCACATTCAGACTCAGTAGGAGTTCAGATGGGGTTTCACCTCGTCAGCCTTCTTGTCGACATCTACCTGGGGACCGTTACGCACAGCTAGTGCCGCTTGCGGTCTGTGGTTAAACCCACGGCCAGCGTAGTGTCGAGTCTTTAGAGTCCCACACAGAGGGTATTCGCCTCTGGGCAAAACAGAGTAGAGGTCGCATGGTTTTGCGACAGGGTTCGTTCTCATCCGCGCACTTGTGCACGTTTGGAGTCCGGACGGATTATACTGGCAGGCTCTGGTTTGAGCCAGATACTGGTATATGTTTTTGGGGTTGCTTTTATCTCCGTATTCATGTTCCTCGGAATAAGGATGCAGGTGTGTATGCACGGTTATTTGAGGAAGAGGAAGATGACTTTCATTAGGGTTTCGGAACGGGTGCGTATGCACAGTTGACAGTCGTCTTTTTCCAAACCCTAATGGATTTGTATTATATCAATTAATAATATATAATAAAATGAAATTGTGTCATGGTTAGTTTTTGTTGACTTGTTGACCATGGTTGACTTGTTGACCATGGTTGAACTTTTGACCATCATCATCACAAAAGAAAGATGCTCTTTGATTCTAGCAAATTCATTTAATGTTTGTAATGATAATGGTCATTCTAAAACTTTCCATCAACCTTTTCATTTTCATTATTATTATTATTGATAATTCTTTTTCTTTTGCATTATGGTTGCAAGAAAGAAAAAGAATAGCTCATTCTATCATAACCTCTCTCTCTCCTCATTTCATCTTCTTCTTCCTCTAGCAAAGAGAAACCTTCTCATGTGTTGAGAATCCTTCTCTTTAAAAAGAAAAGCAAACCCTAGTTACTCTCTACTCATTCTAGGTTCAAGGTTTAGCAAGCCGGAAACCCTAGTTCACTCAAAGATCGAGGAAGAGCCCAAAGGTCGAACCTTCGAGGTGGATCCATCTTCGACGGGAGAAGGCGACGAAAAGAGAACCATCAACCTCTACAAGATTTCAAGAAGAAGGAGTTCAAGTTTAGGTATAACCTTCATCCGAGTAGCTAACTCCCTTTAGTGTATTTGCTAGTTTAGTTTAGACACGATCCCGACCTTGTTTAGTCCATGTTGCCTCTTGCGATAAAAATTTGTTTTTTATACCGTTTCCGCCTCCCCGTAAGCACCGGGGGTCACAATATGGACTTACAGGTACTTCGAGGGAGGTTTTCCAACGCTTTCGCGAAGTTCCTTAATTAAATAACCTCTTTTCTCTGGGGGCGTAACCCCGCTGACACTTTTCTGGACACCTACTAGGTTTATAGCATTGATCGTTAAGTGACGAATATTCTGATAAGTAGCATATACTCACAGTAGGATCGGGATCCAAATATCATCGTATGATAATGTTGAAGGAATCCTACCAACATTCATCAAACTCCAAATGGTATGCATCTCTTTGCAAATTTCAGTTTCTTTAGAAATTCCCGATATAAGTTTTTGCCCCATGCTCTTATGACCTTGACGTATGCCAACAAATCATAAGTCACATGTCAAGTTCTGCCTATCATTATCTTGTTAATTTGAACCCACCCGTATATACCCTTGACGTAAGCCAACAAGGTAATGCGACTGTCCCAAACCAACACATCTATCTATGCAACAAATGAATACCCCAGCAGCTACCAAACACTATGCCTTGACGTAAGCCAACAAGCATAGCTTGAATACTACTGACCATCCATAAGAAATGACGGAGGGCTACGACTGGTTTTGGCGAAACCGTGAACGTAGTGAACTTGATATAACCGAAGGAACCTGATAGCTTTTAAAAGGAGTGGTTAAGTCTCCGCATTTAAAAATATCTGTTTTAAAATTAACCGAGTGGTTTCTTTTAAATTGTTCCAACGATTTAAACTTTGGTTTGTTTTTCTTTGCATTATAGATAATGCGTCCCATCATTAACCTATCATTGCAGAAAACAACGAAAATACAACGTCCTCTTATGCCATCCGCATTCGCCACGGGGTCCCGTCATCACCCGTTAGGTTACTTAACTAACGACAGAGCGGGGGCTTGGCTAGCGCGGGTGTAAAACATAAGTGACGTCTAAATAGCTATCATATATAGATATTGTACATTCGTCAGACGCAATAATAGGCATTCCAGATCACAGATGAACTTTATTGGATTTGCAAGTAATCCGTGTTTGTTTCGAGCCTGCAACAAAAGACGGATTACACAGTTGTGATGAATAGCCATTACCCCACCCAAGACCCCAACGGGTACGGCAAACTACCCGCCCGGCAGTTTGTGCACCCCACCTTGGGTCTGTCCTAGGAGCAAAAACAGTAAAATGAAATAATACAACGGTGGCTACAATCGCAACCTGGATGTGCCCCGCAAAATAATATTACAACAAATTACATTTACATCAAATGAATTAAATGATAACCCATCACATAACCCCGGCTATACATCACAACAGTCCAACACAGTTCATATGCACAAACAGATAAAATCCATTTCAGAAATGTGCAACCCCCTGCCAACTGACATACTAGCAGTTAGGGGAGGTTTACGAACACATTATACAATCACAGATATAATCCAACAAGCAAATACTGTATAATTTCGATCGATTAAACACTTTTAATTTTGCTCCAATACTGCTCTGCAAATCTGAAACCTGAGCAAAAATTAAATATTCCAGAAAATCCCAAATATCACACAGAACCAACACAGGAAAATTGGGTTCATGACTCGGCAACTCGGCGGCGGAACCGCGGCGTATCGGTGGGATCCGCCGCGTTTCCGCGGCGCTTTAGCCGAATCATGTGCCCAATTTTCTTGGGTGTTCTTCTACTGTCTTTTTAAGCTTTCTGAACCTCCCTGAAAAATTTTAGGACTTCATTTAAAAATCGACAGAAACTGAAGTTTTCGGGCTTTTCCGGTTTCGTTTTTTCCGTTCGAAATTCATACAAATTTGCAAGTAAGTTATTTATGGTTTAGCGAGGCTCTGATACCACTGTAAGTCGATGTATAACACCCCAATACTTGTGGGGAGGCGGAATTTTCAAAAACGAACTTGTTTAATGAACAAACATCGACTAACCGCTTGAATCGAAGCTAAACGATAACTAACTTAAAACATCGAGTTGCTATGCTACTATGTTTAGGGATTATACCTAACGAATCGTGTCCTTCGTCTTTGCGTACTCCACCTCCTCCTCGGCCTTCTCGAAGTAGTAGACGATCCACCCGAGAGCTTTACTCCAAGCTTAGCCTCTAAACTTGAGGCAACTAAACTTCTTTAAGTGCTAATCAAAGAAGCTAGGTGTAATATAGAGAGGGTTATGGATTAAGTAGTCTAACTAATCCTTGTACTCAACTCATGAGAGGGGAGGATTAGTGTTTGAAGAGGGAGAGCTTGAGGAGAGAGAAGATGATAAAGATAATCAAATGAGAATAGTGAGATAACATGATATATATCAAGCATTTCTTTTTATCAATAAAAGAATAATAAATGAATTTAGCAACCATGCTTGATAATATCTAGTGATGATTCACTCCATGAGTCATTAAGCATTTATCATGCATTAATGACATGGATGAATCATCCATATGACTCACTAATCACATTCATTGCATATGCCACCTAAACCTCCTTAGTCACCATCTTCTAGAAGCTTCTCGCGCAATTACGAGAACGCCCCTCCTTTCCGCAAAAATACGGAAAAACTTTAGACTGTATAAATCCAATAACCGGATACCAGTAACTGGCTTAAACCAAAGCCGACTGGTAAAAACTGTCCGAAAGTCGTACGTGCGTAAACACACGTATGCGTCCGAACCCTTGTCGTAAAACCATACGACCTCTATATCGTTTCGCCTGGAGTAGGGAAACTCTCTGTGTGGGACTCTAGAGACTCGACTACTATGCTGGCAGTGGGTTTAACCACAGACCGCTAGCGGCACTAGCTGTACGTAACGGTCCCCAGGTAGATGTCGATAAGAAGGCCGATGAGGAAACCCATCCGAACTCCTACTGAGTCTGATGTGACAATCTCCATACAGTCCGGTCCGTTCTTCTTAGACTATCGCATATCGGGCCTAGGGGGGCGGCAAGCGTCAGTCCCCTAATAGCGGTATAAGTCGTGTCGGAGGGAAGCCCATTACACCCTGAGAAACTACTGGAACCTACCAGCAAATCTCGCTTGCCCTGGCCAGGGACTTTGCGTAATGGCTCTCTGACACAGCGCGATATCAACCCCCAATACCGGGAGAGACGAATCCTGTCTAACCGCCACTGCCTCCAAGTGCTCGGGACTGCACCTAACTGCTACCTGTTTGCACGACTCCTTTGAGCCGTGGTAGGGTAGCAATCTAAGAACAGTGGGACACACTCGAGGCGAAGTAGCAGTGTCAAGTCTGCGGACTATGCTGTACTCATATCACCTGGGAACTGTTCACTGACGACTGGTATAAAACCAACCAACAGTTCCCTGTGAGTCCTGTCCGGTGTACCCGTAACCTAACGAGCACCTGCATACTATCTCCAGTACGACGTACTGACGGCTGTGGGACAGACCATCTCCCCAACTGGGATGAGAAGCGTACACACTAGTCTACTCCGGAGTATCGATGCTCTGTCTCGATAATCCAACGACCAGGGACCTGAATAAGGATGTGCTTGTAGACTACCCAGCCCCCACTAGTGTGACTGCCATCACAACGCTGGTAGTCAAGGAAGATCCTAAGAGCTCTATCAATACGTATACTCACATATTAAGATAGAAAAACCAAGTAGCATACTACCATGTTTAGAAAGACTGTTATATACATGTGAATATCCCAAGCTTCCATTAAGTAATATACAAACTAGTATGATACAGTAATGGCCTTCTAGGGCATAAACACTAACATTATCTTCTAAAGAAGGAATTGGTTTTCATTGTACTGTTATTTTAAAACTTCACCTTCACTATTTTCCCTAAAAGGTTTAGATTTCTGGGCTTTTGGCTTACTTGAATTATGTGGGGTCCTATAGACTTCACATGATTCAAGTGCCAGTCACGTGCCAATTCTGGGTCGTGACAAAGTTGGTATTAGAGCGTTAGGTTTAACCTTGATTCGAGTCTAGGTTTGACTATGCGGAGTCTAAGGAGTATATATATTTTGGAACCTAGGCTTGACCTTACGGAACTTAGACTTGGCCGAGGGGGTATTAGACCCGAACTTTCGTCGCATAGGTTGACCTTGGTTGATGGAGTATGTGACTTAAGTAAAGTGAAGTACCGTGGGTATGTTCCGCGGCATACTTACGATATGCTACTTCGCTTAAGAAGCCTTAGGATGTACATTTCTTATGTATTGTATTTTTATTCGCACCTATGATCTATCCTCATCGATATCGGATCGTGGTTTCCGTTACAGTGGTTATACGAGTAGAGAGAGTTATGGCAGAGATGCGGTCAGCACGAGCTCGTCATGGATGAGGACTGACCAGGATGTATTCCGGTGACACACGAACGCACTGATTTATTGTGTTATTAAGATTTTTCATTGACACGAGTGTTCGAGATCTACAACAGATGACCGGGCCATTGCTAGTGGCCAGCCGGATTGCAAAGGTTATTAAGTACCGTCTACTCCAGATGATAGAGGCGTTGTCTACCATGCGGACAGATGAGCCAGCTGTAGCTGAGTTTGATAAGATATATCCCCTAGACCTTTGAAGCTGATGCATCATGAGCTTATACACAGAGATGTGATAGGAGATCGCTAGTCACCCCTAGATGAATGACTAGGACATGTTGTTCATTTGGATACTCCGATGCAAGATCATCAGATTGACTAACTTCAGCTAGAGGAGGACCTCACACAGGCATGTGATGAGTCTATTGAGACAAGACCAGCGTAAGCGCATCACTCCGATGATTTGGACGAGTTTCTGAGGATGTTTTGGCCAGATGCTTACTACAGGATATTAGAGATACCGAGTTCGTAACTTCGAAAAAAGAGACTCTAGATACGATTACAGCCAAATGGAGCGCCGTCTACACAGCTATGAAAGGATGATTCCAAATCGGTCCATACCAAAGGGAAGCGGAGTAAGAGGTTCGTATGAGATCTTGATGAGATGACATTCCACTCCGTTGACATCAGAGACTTGATACGCATGTAGACGCGTTGAATGCTGCCATAATTCCAGAGAAAGGTCAGGAAGAGAATGCAGCTATTCTGGAACAAGAAACGGATTGAACATAGAGTGCCAACTTCCGAGCAGTCCTGCAGAGATGAGATTTGGGAGAGACCCCGAAAGGATCTTTCTGGAATACTACACGAGAAGACTTGGACCCAGGATCGATCGTATCATGCACACTCTGTTAGTCATAAGGATGCCCTAGAGGCCATTACTGTACATGCGATGTATATTGTAGTGGATGCTTGGACATATATAGGGAGGACTTTCTTACTCGACATGATAGTATGTTATCTGGTTGCACTTTATCTTAACATGTACACTTATTGTCTCTCTATTATATGTTGATAAAGCCTTTAGGATGAGTACTTGACTACCAGGATTATGATGCAGATCATACTAGTGGGGCAGAGGTAGTCGGCAAGTACATCCTTCAAATGTTCCTAGTCGTGGGAGTATCGAGACAGGGCATCGATACTCCAGAGTAGACTAGCATATACGCTTCTTGACCCATATGATGGGCGATGGATGATACCATATCCATTGGTGTTTGACATCAGAGAAGGTATACGGGTGCTCATTGGAGATTGGGTACACTGAACGGACTCGCCCGAGAACTCCTAGATGGTATTATACCTATCGTCAGATAGCAGTTCTCTGGTGACACAGGTAAAGGTTAGTCTGTCGACCCAAGATCGTCATAGATTCTTGTGTGATTCCCACTGTGCTTTGATTTCCACCATACCACGTTCAAGAGATCGATCTTGCAAAAAAGTGGTTTTTGGGTACAGTCCCGAGTTACGTGGAGGCAATGAGCGAGAGAATGGGATCGTCTCTCCCGGTATTGGGGGTTGATGTTGCGCTATGCTCGATTAGACATAACAGGAAATCTCTGGCCAGGGTTGCTGAGATCTACTAGTAAGTGTTATCAGTAGTTTCTCGAACCGTTATGGACCTTGTATCTTCATGACTTATCAGGGTATTGGGGTCTGACGTTATACCACCCCCAGACTGTGATATGCGACATATCCGACGAAGAGACCAGATTGTACGGTAGTGTTACTGATTGGATTCGCAGGAGTATTAGTAGGCTTGCTTGTTGATCTTCTGATCACTCAATACCCGGGTAGCCATTACGTTTAGCAGTCCGCTTGAGGCTTGTGGGTGTTTGATATGATCATCACCTACTGCCGGCATATTGACGAGTCTTTAGAGTCCTACACAGAGGTTTCCTGGTTCATGCAAAACGAAGTAGGAGCACATTTGTGATATGTGCGGGACCTAGATTAATATGAGTATGTGATACCGTATTCTATTCTCGATATATGTGATATCGGTCGGTTATATGTGATATAGCTGGGTTATCGGATCAAGTGTTGATTCGATAAGATGTTACATTTGATATTAGTCGGTTGTATATGATATAGCCGGATTAATAAATCAAGTGTTGATTTAATAATTTAATGTATAATTATATATGTGATATATTAATTTACATTAACTAATATTTGCTAACTTAAACATCTCTTTTTCTCACTTTATGCTTTAGTATATATGTGATATATATTAATGTACATTTTATTATGCCATGCTTGATGCCACATGCTACATGGGTGTATGAGACTCACACCATGCTTGATATAATGAATGGTTTTATTTATTTGAAGTTAATCAAAATTAATGGTAATTAGTCACATGGTTCAAGCATGTAGAAGCTTGTAGACCCATTGACCAAGTCCACTCATTTTGTTTTACTTGTAGATATTTATTAACCTAACCATTATTGTTAGCCATGGTTTAATCTCTACATGAGTTAGTGTATGACACTAACTCATCCATGGTTGCTATTCTCACCTCATGAGTTTCATTCTCATCTCCACTTCATCTTCTTCTTCCTCATGAGAAATCTTGCTAGGTTTTGAAATGGTGAAGAAATATTGTGAGAAAAATAAATCTAAAGTGAGCCCAATTCCTACTTCATCATACTCTACTATATTAGCCATTTAGTTTAGGGTGTTTGCTTCACTAATCTACTATTAGTGAAGAGCTAGCATGAGCTTGAGTCTCCTCGACGTAGATCATCTTCGGCCTCGAAGATTTCAAGCAAGCTTGTTCATTTCTTCATGCGAACCCTTACTAGAGTTCGGGTGTTCACTATATGGAGTGAAGGGACTACTACACGGAGCTTTAGAAGTGAAGGACCGGTCTACAAAGGTTGTATTCCTCATTCACTTAGATGTAAAGTTGTTTGCATTACTAGTTCGTCTAAATCTCTAGTTAAGATTTTAGGGTTAGGGTTCTTTAGTACGGAAAAAATTTGAAAACGGCATGGACGATACCTCCCGAAACCTTACTGCCGCCTGTTCATCACAGAATACTGCATTTTATACCGCCCATTCTTACGCTCGATTGTTTATAGGTAGGTGCTTTTAATCCGTGTTTTTTACATATTTGCAGGATACAGGTTCTCGGTTCTAAAACGGTGAAATTCATGGAAAACACGACAAAATCCGGGTTCCTGCCAACCACTGAGAAAACACGGTCTCCGCTCGTCATCCGTATGTTGCCAGATACCAGTTTAGGAAGACAAAATGTCAAATCAATGTCACCTTCATGCACAAGGCTCAATGGCAACAACAAGTTCCAAGAAATCTACGCGGAGCTCGAGGCAATCATGACAAAAGCATCCACAAAAGTCCACCTTTCCTCAACAGAAATTCTGGAAGAAATGTGAATGTATTTTCAGAAAATGTATGTACCACACTAAAGAGGACAACAAACCAGGGACCCCGACCAAAGCCTACAGCCCAACACCACTAATGGGCCGCGGATCCGCGGCCAATAGGGGGTATTGGCCGCGGATCCGCGGCCATGTGGGGTCTTCATTCTGTCATTTTTTAGGGGCATTTTGGTACATTCATTTTATGGCAGATTGTTGCCCTAGGTTTTCAGTTCACCTCCTATAAATACCCCAGAACTTGCCAAAGCCATGGGTGATTCTTTGTTCTCCATTCTTTTGTAGTTTTAGTTCTTTTTCTTCTTCTTCTTCATTCTTTTTCCATGAAAATTGTAGTGAGAGCTTTTTGAGTGGGAGATTAATGAAGATGAGGGTTTTGTATCATTCTCTTTTGTTTCTTCTTCCCCTTGAGATTCTTGCTTTCTCTTGATCATTCAACCTCTTCATTGAGCTTGAATGGTTAAGGGTTAGTTATTAATCTCAAGGGTCGTATTTTCTCACGGGACTAGCACTTCATTTCACATGCGTTCTCTACCCTTCCCTTGATCTTGCAACCTCTTGATTGAGCTTCCAAGTTTAAGGGTTGGCTATTGATCACATGCTTGTCTTGAGTCCTAGTTTCTTGTTCTTTTTATCGCTTTTTATTACTTGCTTATTATTATCTTGCTTTTCTTTCTTGCAATTTATTTCATGCACTTAAATTCATGCACTTAATACTTGTAGCTTTTCTTTTCTTTGTTCTTTTCTTTTGCTCTCTTTTGTTCATTTTGTGAATGTTGTAATTATTATTGTTAAGAAGAAATACGATATTATAAGTTAAAGATTTTCTTTTCTCTTTTCCTTTTCCCGTTATTTTCCATTGAACTCCGCCCAAAGCATACGCAAGCGCTCCGTTAGGCACCCTACCCTGACAAGGTAACGGTGATTCCTAACCGCGACCGGTTGCGTTCGGTTTGGCCGGAGGCGAAAGTAAGAGACAAGAACGGAAGGACAAGGGTAAATAAGCCGGATTCCACGAATACCGCGCTTAAATCCCCTAATCCACGTTGTTGCCGATTGCTCTAGCTTCAATTGGTCAAGACTCGGCTCAAAGGTTTTGAGTACGGATTTCTTAGCTTACAATTTCGTATCTTTTTCTTAACAACTTTATACTTGCAAATAAACACATAGGTTAGAAACAAACATACACAAATTCTTTATTGACTCGTCTAAAACAAGAAAGGACATACAACCATCTCCCTGTGGATCGACCCATGCTCAACCGGCTAGCTGCATAGCGACACCGTCCTGATCGCGGTTATACTTTAGAACTTTGAACATCCGACACGCCAAAAGCGTGCGATCAAATGGCGCCGTTGCCGGGGAGACGGTAGCGTATTTTCTTTCTTGTTATTCGGGTTAATATTCTTTTTGTATATAAAAAAAAATCCTTTTGTTTTTTTTTTTTTTTTTGATCAATTTTGTGGGCAAGTGTGCAGAATTTTGCGTATCTGCAAACTGCAATTGTGGGAGCAAAGTGTACATTCAAAGTTAAGGTGATTACGAAGTACAGTGCCAAAGATCCGGGTAGTTTGACCCGCGCAAGCGAACCTTTCAAGCCTACCGGATTTGATTCAACGGGGGTTTCCTAACCCAAAACTTAACGGTACGTACTTTACTAACACCTTCTTCTCAAATCCGACGCATCCAATATACTATTCTTTGCAGGATTCTTTGCAAGTTCGCTAGCAACGCTAAAAATTGACTAACCTGTATTTGTTGCAGTGCCGCGCTTAAATTAAAAAAAACGATTGTTTGATTCTTTATAGAATTTTCATTGAATTGCGCATTGCATACATTAATACGGACTTAAGGGCAAGCGAACCCCATAATATACGGTAAAGGATTTCATCACCTTTTCCGTGGCCCACAAATCACGAACTTGAGCATAACGTTTACCCGCACAAATTTAAAAGAAACTAGACTTTAAGTCTTAAGGACTTCGCGCTTACTAGGAGAAGTTAACTGTATTTAGAACCTTGCTTCACGGTATATTGTTTACGGGGTGTCTAGGAAAGTGTTAACGGCGCAACCGCCAAAAGAGAAAGGGTTATTTAATTAAGGAACTTCGCGAAAGCGTTGGAAAACCTCCCCTTATCTCTGCACTTACCTGGCCTCGTGATCAGTGTATCTTGAGCCTGTTTCTCGACACAGTTTTACTTCGACAATCAAGTTCTGGAGCAGGTCTAGTTGACCTAGGTTAACCCTAGAACGATTAGGTGTGTGGTATTTTTTGTGTCGTGATTGTTTTTGTCCATATTGTTTTTTTTCTTTTGTTAATATATAAACTAAAAAAAAAAATATCACATTCTTTTTCCCCTCCTTTTCTCTACCTTTCTTTCTCTCTCTTCATATCATGGGTACCCCACCTCGAAAAACTCTTGCCGAACTTTGGTACCCACAACCAGACATAACTTCCTACGGTTCTTGCTTTGGCCGAACTTCGAATGATCCATCCTTGCCCAAAATTTCATTGAGAGATCGGATAGACGCGTCTAGGACAAACACTTGCACTCCTCATTCCACTTCGTATCAACCTTTTCAACCTCCCGCACCCGCTTATGTTGATACCCCTTTTGCAAGTCGTCCTTTGTCCATCGCTGAACGTATTGAACAATCCCGTAGCCGATCTTTCACTCCTTTCACCACTTCAAATTCTTGGGATCAACAATTCCATTCACCTTCTTCTCCAAATGTTGATCCTGCTCCTGTCCAGCCATTCAATTCCTACCAATCCTACCCTACTTTTGCACCTTCCCTAGACATAGCTTCAGAACAGCCTTTTGGGAATTTTCAGTATCCAAACAACTTTGAATCTTTTACTGAAACCCCTTCACAACCAATGTCTAGTCTAGAACAGTCCTTGGAAGACTTTAGGGTAGCGTCAAGCCAACAGATGATGGATTTGAATGCGTCCATGGCCGCTCTCATACAACCTACTGACCCGGTAGCTAGTTTCCAACTAGCTCCTAATTTTTCAATGTATGAAGAGGCGGTCGGACAGGCTGTGAATTTGAGTGGAGAGAGTGAGCTGTACCCCCTTCCAAATCAAACCTACCCGTTTCAAATTGAATCCCACAACTCCTGTGTTGAAAGTCTATCAAGTGACCCAAATGAATTATCAGTTGAAGTTAGAATGTTTAATGAGTTGTGCGACTTTGTAGTGTTTGATTTGCCAAATTGTGAAGGGTCTCTTCCAAGTGACACCGATCCTAAACCTTTTGACCTCTACACCTCCACTTTAGAACCTGAATCGATTGATATCCATGCTTTTGTTGAGGTGTCAGAGAATTTTGATTTTCACTTGATTAACGATATTGACGCCGGGAATATTTTGGATGATGAACCCGTAGATTTGACTGAGTTTTTCTCTCCAATTCATCATCCCGAGTCATTAAATATTTTTCCCGAACCCCATATGCGTCTTGATTTTGAAGAAAAATGCATGGCTGTGCTAAATTTTGAGGAGAATATTGAGGATAGTTTTGAGGATGAACCAGTTTTAATTGATGAGTCGGATTTTCCAATTCATCCTGTTCCTTCCACTGACTGTGTACACCCTCCCGAACCTTTAACCGATACCCTTCCTCACTCACTCCCCCCCCACCCTTTCCATCGTTCCGACCTTGCAAGAACCCATCTCACTTTCATTTACTGTGTCTGGTTTACCAAGTTCGGCGTACCCATGGTTTCTCACGAATCTTGAGGGATTTGACCCCATTTCTCGACGGGTAAATATATTAGCACAATCGCTTTTCACACATCGGTCATCACAAATTGTGCTAATCTATTTACTCCATTTGCACCCTCAAGTTCGTATTCCACTTCTTTTTCCCTTCCGCCATTCTTCTTCCTCTCATATACCGAGACCATATCCCGCTTCTCTCCGCATATGGTCTCGCGTATTCTCCATCTCTTTTCTCTACGCCTTCTTCCACCAACCTGTACATTATAGCGATAAAATTTTTGAATGGTTGGTGTTAACTTTTGGCCTGTGTTAGGCCTTGTATAGCTTGATACTGTTCTCTTTCCCCCCTAATCCTGAACTTCAACGCTTAACAGTGGAAACACTGTTTTACTTAAGTTTGGGGGGACACTTTTTTTGTATATATTTTTGTTTTCCTTTTTGTTTTGTATATAATTTGTTTTTAGGGAGCGCCGACAATTTTGACCCTCTTGGTATAGCCTGACAGTGAGGGCACTGTCAAGTTTAAGTTTGGGGGTGTGCTCGGTAAGCTTTCTTTCTTCGCATTCATTTGTATATTTTGCATTTGCATACCATATTAAAAACCCACAAAAATCAAAAAATTTTCCAAAAAATATAAAAACTTTGTCGTCAAGTTAGCTAATAGGGTAACTTAGATCTTTATTCCGAAAGTTTAGTCGATATGATAGAAATAACTAAATTCTAGGCTTAGGAATTGAAAACCCTAAAAATAACCCTCATTCTGTTTAAACTTGGTAAGTATACGTCCTTACAGTTTTTTTTGAGAAATAAGTAATCTTGAGTTCAGTTCTTTAGTTAAGTCAAGATGAAGGGAAAGTATTGATGCTTTACTGGAGGATAAGTCTGAAAAATAGTTTCTTTTCTTGAGTTCAAATTTAGAAAGTATATACCCTACAAACTGCACTTACACGCACCTTGAAACTTGGGATAGTAGAGGATACCTAGAAATACTCTTGCCTGAAAGCCTAGTATGAAAGAAAAAACGGTATTCAAAGCTAAACACCAAAAGAGCATATTGAAAAATATATCCGGTCTTGAAAAAGAAAAAAAAAATAGAATAAAGTCAAGACCTGGAAACTGCTATTTACGCTTTAATGTTCACAAATTCAGTAATCGGCCGTTAGTGCCTCAAGAAGCATTAATAGTCGCATGAAAGGTGTGTGAGCAAATCCGTCCATCCTTAATGAAAAGAAGTAGTATTAGGTATTAGGGCAAGGGTATCATAGCTTGAATTGAATTCTTAAGTGTAAGGGTGCAAATATACACACACATAGGGGTATACAATCGATGTTTGAATAAGAGATAGAAATGAAGAATAAGACTTGTGTTTTCTGTAAAGTTGATAAAAATCCCTGATTTGAGGCCACGCTTGAGAAGGAAAACTCAGGAGAACCGACATCTTTCTAAACTTTTTGGGAACGTATATAATCTAAGGGTAAATAGATAGGAGGTGTGAAAAATAAGGGTTGGATATTTCTAACTTAGGATGATAGAATTTCTAACGTAAATACTGAACTGTAGGAGTAGAATCTATGTTAACTTATGACACTAGCTTGACGGGATTTTGTGGGTGTAATCTGCTGAAAACCCTCAGGAGACAACACTCCTCCTACTAGGGACACCTAGAGGTTTAACGGCTTGTTGCACGCGCTCAGTGCAATCGCGTTCCCTGCGAAAGTGCGGTTAGGATTTTATTTTTTGTGAATAATTGGTTTTGCTCGGGACGAGCAAAAGTTAAGTTTGGGGGTATTTGTTCATCACAGAATACTGCATTTTATACCGCCCATTCTTACGCTCGGTTGTTTATAGGTAGGTGCTTTTAATCCGTGTTTGTTACATATTTGCAGGATACAGGTTCTCGGTTCTAAAACGGTGAAATTCATGGAAAACACGACAAAATCCGGGTTCCCGTCAACCACTGAGAAAACACGGTCTCCGCTCGTCATCCGTATGTTGCCAGATACCAGTTTAGGAAGATAAAATGTCAAATCAATATCACCTTCATGCACAAGGCTCAATGGCAACAACAAGTTCCAAGAAATCTACGCGGAGCTCGAGGCAATCATGACAAAAGCATCCACAAAAGTCCACCTTTCCTCAACAGAAATTCTGGAAGAAATGTGAATGTATTTTCAGAAAATGTATGTACCACACTGAAGAGGACAACAAACCAGGGACCCCGACCAAAGCCCACAGCCCAACACCACTAATGGGCCGCGGATCCGCGGCCAATAGGGGGTATTGGCCGCGGATCCGCGGCCATGTGGGGTCTTCATTCTGTCGTTTTTTAGGGGCATTTTGGTACATTCATTTTATGGCAGATTGTTGCCCTAGGTTTTCAGTTCACCTCCTATAAATACCCCAGAACTTGCCAAAGCCATGGGTGATTCTTTGTTCTCCATTCTTTTGTAGTTTTAGTTCTTTTTCTTCTTCTTCTTCATTCTTTTTCCATGAAAATTGTAGTGAGAGCTTTTTGAGTGGGAGATTAATGAAGATGAGGGTTTTATATCATTCTCTTTTGTTTCTTCTTCCCCTTGAGATTCTTGCTTTCTCTTGATCATTCAACCTCTTCATTGAGCTTGAATGGTTAAGGGTTAGTTATTAATCTCAAGGGTCGTATTTTCTCACGGGACTAGCACTTCATTTCACATGCGTTCTCTACCCTTCCCTTGATCTTGCAACCTCTTGATTGAGCTTGCAAGTTTAAGGGTTGGCTATTGATCACATGCTTGTCTTGAGTCCTAGTTTCTTGTTCTTTTTATCGCTTTTTATTACTTGCTTATTATTATCTTGCTTTTCTTTCTTGCAATTTATTTCATGCACTTAAATTCATGCACTTAATACTTGTAGCTTTTCTTTTCTTTGTTCTTTTCTTTTGCTCTCTTTTGTTCATTTTGTGAATGTTGTAATTATTATTGTTAAGAAGAAATACGATATTATAAGTTAAAGATTTTCTTTTCTCTTTTCCTTTTCCCGTTATTTTCCATTGAACTCCGCCCAAACCATACGCAAGCGCTCCGTTAGGCACCCTACCCTGACAAGGTAACGGTGATTCCTAACCGCGACCGGTTGCGTTCGGTTTGGCCGGAGGCGAAAGTAAGAGACAAGAACGGAAGGACAAGGGTAAATAAGCCGGATTCCACGAATACCGTGCTTAAATCCCCTAATCCACGTTGTTGCCGATTGCTCTAGCTTCAATTGGTCAAGACTCGGCTCAAAGGTTTTGAGTACGGATTTCTTAGCTTACAATCTCGTATCTTTTTCTTAACAACTTTATACTTGCAAATAAACACATAGGTTAGAAACAAACATACACAAATTCTTTATTGAATCGTCCAAAACAAGAAAGGACATACAACCATCTCCCTGTGGATCGACCCGTGCTCAACCGGCAAGCTGCATAGCGACACCGTCCTGATCGCGGTTATACTTTAGAATTTTGAACATCCGACACGCCAAAAGCGTGCGATCAAATGGCGCCGCCCTACAGAACCCCACAGTGGTATCAGAGCCATGCTAGAGAATTAGACGATGTTTATTGAAATTACGAAACCGAAACAACTCCGAAACACCCGATATACAATCCTAGTTTCTGTCGAATTTTAAATGGCCTCTAAAATTTTTTTAAGCAACTGCAGAATGTTGTATATGATATAACATGAACACTATGAAAATTTGAAGCAAGTTGGCCAGTTTTTCGCCGGCCACATCACCACTAATTACGAGCCGGCCATCCCTGGTTCAGTGTTCTGGCTTCAAATTTTTCCTGTGTTCCAGGCTCTCGGTTTTGGTGTTTCAGGTGTTTCTTGTTTTTGCTAAGATTGCATGTGATGTGGTCTTACTGTTTAGGCAATTCGGAGTATTTCGTAGTCGTAATTCTATCATCTATTCGGGTTATTTAGACGACGTTAAAAAGTTCGAACGGATATCAGTAACTCATATTTTCCCTCGCTGGAAATTTTCCAAGAGTTGGATTTTTTCCAAGTTTAAAATCTTCAGAAAATCATGCAAGCGATTCTGTGGACCCTCTAGAAGAACGATACCCAAACTCGACTTTTTGGATCGCGGAACCACGGTCATACCCTAGGGTTTGCAGCAGTTTTGTGGTCATATGAGTGAGGCATGAGTCGGCCCTTCTACGGATGGTTCATTGGTGCTGTGGCATGTTCTGGCTACCTTTCAAACTTCGCTCAAGTGTTGAGCTCATTAGGAAATTTTAGGTGTTTGTTTATTCGATCGAAAAGTTTAACATCATCTAGCTATCTGTGATTGTGATACAATATTTGGAATCCACATAATTAGTTATGAGATAACTAGTTTGAATTTTATAAATCTAGCATTTTAGTCTCATTTGATCGGTTGCTATAGGATTTTGATATGGATCAAAAGTCCGTTGCAATTACGTAGTGTACGCGGATACTTGCCGGGTAAACTTAATAGATAGCCACGCCCCATAGCCCCGACCAAGTGACTGTAGGAGAACCCTGTCGCCAAAAGCATCCGTTCGGGTGCTCACGGCCGCGGTGTTCCGCCTAAGTGCACTTCGTCGACGGCATCGGGGGTGAGGCCGTCTACTAAAGTTTCCGACAAGCATTCGATCTGGTTGTCGGGAATCTTGTTGAATTACCCGACACGTTATTGGAAAGTGTTTTCAATATCCAGACTAAAATGCAGGGTTTATAATTGTTAGGTATGCGATGTCTAAGGAATTCATATGGTTAAGCATGAAATCCGAAGTATATGATACATTGGGTTTTTGATGTCTAAGGTGGTTGCGGATTTCAATTGTTGTAGTTTTTTCACTTTCTTTTCTGTGATCGTAGGTGTAATATGTGGTGTATCGCCTGTTTCGTTGCTATACGTCAACGACAATTGGGATACACATATTTACTTACGTTGATGACATGTGATGTTATGTGTTGCTGTGATATGTTACATTAGATCGTCGTGTTTTGAATAGCCGGGTTTTTTATGTGAGATGAGAGTTTTTCATTTTCATTCATGTAAAAGCTTGTATGTAATATTCTTTTATTAGGGCACTTCCGGGTTGAGGATGATGTCACTATTGATGTATATTATTTACTTTTCCGCATTAGGATAGACCCAAGGAGGAGAGCACAAGTTACCGGGTTCTAGGGTCCGGTGGGAGACCATCTCGAGGAGTCGAGACTGGATCTCCTAACTCTAGAATTAGTAGGGTTGCTTTCCGCTATCATAGGGGTCAAGGAATGTGGGTTTGTCTATTCATCGCGACTGTTGAATCCACGTTTTTTACCGGCTTAACTTAAAACACGGAATTCCTAGTATATCCAATATTTCATATGTGTTTTTCTGTTGCTGATATTCTGTGATTTGATCACTTGATATTCTGAGACGAATGCTTATATTATATATGATATATAATTAATATTGTTGCTTTCGTTTCTTCTATGATACTTAGGAAGCATAATTGATGGGACTTCATTAATGAAATTAATGAAAGAAAAAGGAACCTAAAGATGTTGTAGAAACTTGTTTTAAAACTGGTAGCTCTAGTTCTTGCTTTGCATAGCGGTATTCCTTGTAGAATATCCAGCACCTTATTCGATAAGGAAAGAGCCGAGATCCCTTCACCTGGAGTGACCTCTTTAGTGAAACTGGCAGATATTACAACTCACTCGGTTTTGTCTTTTGATTGCTTTTTTAGTTCATGCTTTGCATAGTGGTATTTGTGAAATATCCAGCACCTCATTCGATGAGGAAAGAGCCGAGATACCTTCACCGGGAGTGACCTCTTTAGCTAAACTAGTAAAAGCCTAAAAAACACTCCTTTTCAAAATCACTCGATTCTGCAACGATATCAAGTTCATTACGCAAAAGGTTTTTTTAAAAACCTGTCGTAGCCTCCCGTCATTTCAGATAAGTAGTATTTAGTATTCGTGCTGCATTTGTTGGCCTTTGTCAAGGCGTACTGTGCAGTAGATGACTAGTGCTTATCAGCTTAAGCATATGATGCGATTGGATTAAAGTAGTCATGCGACCTTGTTGGCCTTTGTCAAGGGTCGTACAGGTGGGTTTAATTCAATCAGGAAATGATGGGTTGAACTTGACTAGCATCCTATGGTTTGTTGGCCATTGTCAAGGTCATAGGAGGTTAGGGATAAAATATTATCGGGAATTTCATGTTGGGTTATGTAGCGCGGCAGCAAGGTTTTAGGAGGCATCGTTCATGCCGTTTTCAAAAAATTGCCGTTCTAAACAACCCTAACCCTAGAATCTTAACTAGAGAATTAAACAAAACAACATGCAAACAACTTTGCATACTAAGAGAATGAGGAATACAACCTTTGTAGACCGGTCCTTCACTTCTAAAGCTCCGTGTAGTAGTCCCTTCGCTCCAAGTAGTGAACACCCGAACTCTAGCAAGGGTTCGCATGAAGAAATGAACAAGCTTCTCGAAGTCTTCGAGGCCGAAGATGATCTACGTCGAGGAGACTCAAGCTCATGCTACCTCTTCACTAATGGTGGATTAGTGAAGAAAACACCTTAAACTAAATGGTTAATATAGTAGAGGATGATGGAGTAGGAAATGTAAGTCGATGTACTACACCCCAATACTTGTAGGGAGGCGGAATTTTCAAAAACGAACTTGTTTAGTGAACGAACATCGACTAACCGCTTGAATCGAAGCTAAACGATAACTAACCAAACATATAGTTGTTCTAAACTACTATGCTTAGGGATTATACCTATCGAAACTAGTCCTTCGTCTTTACGATCTCCTTGTTCTCCTCGGCCTTCTCTAGGTAGTAGACGATCCACCCGAGAGCAAAACTCCAAGCTTAGCCTCTAAACTTGAGGCAACTAACCTTCTTGGATTGCTAATCAAAGAAGCTAGATGAAATAGAGTGATGGTTATGGATTGATTAGTCTAACTAATCCTAGATCTCAACACATGAGGGTGAGGATTAGTCTTTTGAAGAGAGAGAGCTTGAGGAGAGAGAATGTGAATAATATTATGAGAATAAGTTATGAGTATCATATCATATATGAAGCATTTTCTAATAAGAAGAAAAGAATAAAGAGTGATGAATAATCATGCTTCATAAAATATCTAGTGATGATTCATTAGCATGAGTCATTAAGCAATAAATGTGCATTAATGAAATGAATGAATCACCACCATGACTCATATAACTCATTCAATGAATATGACACATAACCCTCCTTAGTCACCATCTTCTAGAAGCTTCTCGAGTAATTACGAGAACGCCCCTCCGATCCGTAAAAATACAGAAAAACTTTAGACTGTATAAATCCAATAACCGGATACCAGTAACTGGCTTAAACCAAAGCCGACTGGTAAAAACTGTCCGAAAGTCGTACGCGCGTAAACGCACGTATGCGTCCGAACCCTTTGTCGCAAAGCCATGCAACCTCTATATCGTTTCGCCTGGAGTAGGAAACTCTCTGTGTGGGACTCTAGAGACTCGACTACTACGCTGGCAGTGGGTTTAACCACAGACCGCAAGCGGCACTAGCTGTACGTAACGGTCCCCAGGTAGTTGTCGATAAGAAGGCCGATGAGAAAACCCATCCGAACTCCTACTGAGTCTGATGTGACAATCTCCATACAGTCCGGTCCGTTCGTCCAAGACTATCGCATATCGGGCCTAGGGGGGCGGCAAGCGTCAGTCTCCTAATAGCGGTATAAGTCGTGTCGGAGGGAAGCCCATTACACCCTGAGAAACTACTGGAACCTACCAGCAAATCTCGCTTGCCCTGGCCAGGGACTTTGCGTAATGGCTCTCTGACACAGCACGATATCTACTCCCAATACCGGGAGGGACGAATCCTGTCTAACCGCCACTGCCTCCAAGTGCTTGGGACTGCACCCAACTGCTACCTGTTTGCACGACTCCTTTGAGCCGTGGTAGGGTAGCAATCTAAGAACAGTGGGACACACTCGAGGCGAAGTAGCAGTGTCAAGTCTGCGGACTAAGCTGTACTCATGTCACCTGGGAACTGCTCACTGACGACTGGTATCAAACCAACCAATAGTTCCCTGTGAGTCCTGTCCGGTGTACCCGTAACCTAACGAGCACCTGCATACTATCTCCAGTACGACGTACTAACGGCTGTGGGACAGACCATCTCCCCAACTGGGATGAGAAGCGTACACACCAGTCTACTCCGGAATATCGATGCTCTGTCTCGATAATCCAACGACCAGGGACCTGAATAAGGATGTGCTTGTAGACTACCCAGCCCTCACTAGTGTGACTGCCATCACAACGCTGGTAGACAAGCAAGATCCTAAAAGCTCTATCAATACGTACACTCACATATTTAGATAGAAAAACCAAGTAGCATACTACCATGTTTAGCAAGACTGTTATATACATGTGAATATCCAAGCTTCCATTAAGTAATATACAAACTAGTATGATACAGTAATGGCCTTCTAGGGCATAAACACTAACAATCTCCCACTTGCACTAGGGCCATGTACTGGCATATCGTAGACCAATGATCTCGAGTAGCCTCTCGAACTGAATCTGAGGAAGGGCCTTCATGAATGGATCAGCAATGTTCTCTTCAAAAGCAACTCTCCGAACCTCGATCTCCTGACGATCAATGATCTCCCTGATCAGGTGATACCGCCTTAAGATGTGTCTGGACTTCTGATGGGACCTTGGTTCCTTCGCTAAAGCTATAGCTCCGTTGTTGTCGCAATACAGAGGTATTGGATCAACTATGGCAGGAACCACCTGAAGTTCTGTTAGGAACTTCTTCATCCAGACTGCTTCTTTTGCGGCATCGCAAGCAGCTATATACTCCGCTTCCATCGTCGAGTCAGCAACGGTGTCCTGCTTGGAGCTCTTCCAGCACACCGCCCCTCCATTGAGGGTAAAGATATAACCCGACATGGACTTGGAATCGTCCTTATCACTCTGGAAGCCGGAATCAGCAAAGGCCTCCAACCTGAGGTCTTTTCCGCCGTAAACCAAGAACATCTCCTTAGTCCTCCTCAGGTACTTGAGAATGTTCTTTACTGCTATCCAGTGTTTCTCCCCTGGGTCTGACTGATACCGGCTTACCACGCTCAGTGCGTAAGCTACATCTGGTCTGGTACACAACATCGCATACATTATAGAGCCTACCGCAGAAGCGTAGGGTATAATAGACATGCGTTCCCTTTCCAAATCAGTCTTGGGAGACATCTCTTTGGAGAGGGTGATTCCGTGACAAGCCGGTAGATTACCGCGCTTAGAATCTTCCATACTGAATCTTTTCAGTACAGTGTCGATATACCTGGACTGCGAAAGTCCCAACATCCTCTTGGATCTATCACGATAGATCCGGATCCCCAGAATGTACGAGGCATCACCCAGGTCTTTCATGGAGAACCTGTGTGACAAGAATCCTTTGACAGATTGTAGCATAGGAATGTCATTTCCTATCAATAGAATGTCATCCACGTACAAGACGAGGAATACGACACTTCTGGCCACAACTTTACTATATATGCATGGTTCATCTGGATTTTTGATAAAGTCATATTCTTTGACTGTCTCATCAAAACAGATGTTCCAACTCCGCGATGCCTGCTTTAGTCCATAAATGGACTTAAGCAGCTTGCATACTTTCCCGCTGCTCCCACTCTGATTGAAACCCTCTGGCTGATCCATATAGACCCTCTCTTCTAAATTTCCATTCAGAAAAGCCGTCTTTACGTCCATCTGCCAGATTTCATAATCATGGAAGGCAGCAATAGCAAGAAGGACCCGAATGGATTTGAGCATAGCCACTGGAGAAAAAGTTTCGTCATAGTCCAAACCAGGTCTTTGACGAAAACCCTTTGCAACAAGTCTAGCCTTATAGGTTTCCACCTGTCCATCTACACCAATCTTTTTCTTGAAGATCCATTTGCATCCTATGGGTTTTACCCCATCTGGAGCAAAGTCCAAAGTCCATACTTTGTTGGTGTACATGGACTCCATTTCGGTCCGCATTGCATCTAGCCATCGTACCGAGTCGCCGCTCTGGATGGCCTGCTGGAAGTCAGTAAGTTCATCATCATCTGTGATGCAATCCTCTCTATCCCCATCTATGAGAAAACCGTAGTATCTCTCAGGCGGATGAGACGGCCTACTACTCCTGCGGAGGGGTGCGGGAATGTTCTGTTCTTCTTGAACCTCTGGTTCTACCAAACTTTCAGTAGCAGTTTGTGGTTCTGGAATTTCTTCCAGTTCTACTACGCTCCCACTCTTCTGATTTTCCAAAAATTCAGTTTCTAAGAAGCGGGCATGACGAGAAACAAAAACCTTTTGTTCCTCTGCGTAATAGAAGTAATATCCCATAGAGTTCTTTGGATATCCCACAAACTTACACTCTACCGAGCGTGCCTCGAGCTTGTCCGAATGCTGCTTTTTTACAAAAGCTGGACATCCCCACGTCTTCAGGTACTGAAGACAGGGTTTCTTCCTACTCCATTTCTGATATGGTGTGGTAGGCACAGTTTTAGTTGGAACTTTGTTCAAAAGATATGCCGCTGATTCTAGCGCATAACCCCAGAAAGATCGCGGTAACTCAGCATTACTCATCATGGATCGTACCATATCTAATAGGGTTCGATTCCGTCTCTCCGATACACCGTTATGCTGTGGAGTGTATGGAGGAGTAAGCTGAGAGAGAATTCCTTTCTCTTTTAGGTAACCAAGGAACTCGGCACTCAAGTATTCACCACCTCGATCAGATCTTAGTGTCTTAATACTTTTGCCGGTTTAGTTTTCTACTTCATTCTTATACTCTTGGAATTTCTCAAAAGCCTCGGATTTATGTTTCATCAGATAAATGAATCTGTATCTTGAGTAATCATCCGTGAAAGTAATGAAATAGGAAAAACCACCTCTCGCATGTGTAGACATTGGACCGCATACATCACTGTGTATGAGTCCTAAGAGCTCGCTCGCTCTTACTCCTTGTCCAGTAAATGGAGTCTTTGTCATCTTTCCTTTGAGACAAGATTGACAAGTGTCATAGGATTGATATTCGAACGTGTCCAAATATCCTTCTCTATGCAACTTAGTCAACCTTCTCTCATTGATGTGACCCAGTCTACAATGCCATAAGAAAGCTTTATTTAAATCTGGAGACTTTCTTTTTAGTGTGTTCTGGACATTGAAAATTTGGAGTTGGTTTAACACATATATGCCGTTATTTAGAGTACCGGACCCAATCAAACCATGATTAAGGTGGATGTTAACAACATCTCTTACAAACGTGAAATCATAACCTTTATTTGATAACAAGGAAACTGATATGATATTACACGTTAAGCTTGGTACAAAATAACAGTTATGTAAAACCAAAATATGTCCACTCGTCAATCCTAGGTGATAATCCCCAACGGACGCAGCTCCCACGCTAGCTCCGTTAGCAACCCTGAGGATCATATCACCTTCCTTCAGCACTCTACGGTTTCTCAGTGCCTGCAATGAATTGCAAATATAAGATCCTGATCCGGTATCCAATACCCAGGAAGTAGAGTTGATCGACAGACAATTCTCAATTACAAACACACCTGAAGTCGAAGCCACAGCTTGCTTCGGTTCCTGGTTCTTGGCGTTCCACGCCTTGCAATCCTTCTTCCAGTGCCCTTTCCTGTGACAATGGAAGCACTCATCCGGGCCAACTACCGGTGCTGCAAGTTTTTCTTTCCCTTCTTTCCCACCTTACTAACACCTCCTCTAGGTTTGGGTGCGGCCTTCTTCTTCCTTCCTTTGGCCCTAGCCTTGGACCCGGAAGAAGATGCACCGCCAACAAACATAGCGGGTGTTTCCCTTGCCTTCTGCAAGGTGCCCTCTGCACTCCTTAACATGTTCAGGAGTTCCGCAAGTTCAACTTCTTTTCCTTGAAGATTGAAGTTGAGGATAAACTGGGCGTAGGTGGGAGGAAGGGACTGGAGAATAAGGTCTGTATAGAGCTCATTATCCAAAGTCGTCCCAAGGTCTGCGAGCTCTTCAATATAGCCGATCATCTTTAGGACATGTTCACCTACCGATGACCCGACAGCCAACCTCGCTCGAAACAAGTTCTTAGAGGTCTCGTATCTTGCTATACGAGATTGCTCTCCATAAAGTTCCTTTGTATGGAGAAATATGCCATCTAGGGACATATCCTCGTGCCTCCTCTGATGTTCATTGTCCATAGAGGCAAGCACGACGCACTTGGCTCTCGCGCAATCTAAATCCCAGGTTTTGCGGATTTCCTTATCCGCATTGCTGGATTTGGGACCAGGGACAGCAGGTGCCGTAGCGGTGAGGACGTACCCCAGTTTGTCATAGGTCAAAGCCATTTTGACATTCCGCAGCCAATCTTTATAGTTTGGCCCCGTCAGTATATTTTTCTCTAAAAGTAACTTAAGTCCAGTCATTTTCAGGGTCGCTGCAATTAGGAGAGAGAGAAGAAAACTCTTTAGCATGATGCTCTTGCAAGTTTAGAGTGGTTTTTAGTTTATCTAAACTGGATGGCTCCCACTGTTTCTCGAATCCTTCCTCAAACCATAAAAGAAGAATTAGCCAGGACTATTCTCACCGTACAATACTTGCTTAACCGTTCAGCCAGGCCAGTGTCGATACTTCGAGGGAGGTTTTCCAACGCTTTCACGAAGTTCCTTAATTAAATAACCTCTTTTCTCTGGGGGCGTAACCCCTCTGACACCTTTCTGGACACCTACTAGGTTTATAGCATTGATCGTTAAGTGACGAATATCCTGATAAGTAGCATATACTCACAGTAGGATCGGGATCCAAATATCATCGTATGATAATGTTGAAGGAATCCTACCAACATTCATCAAACTCCAAATGGTATCCATCTCTTTGCAAATTTCAGTTTCTTTAGAAATTCCCGATATATATTTTTGCCCCATGCTCTTATGACCTTGGCGTTAGGTCAAAATGTCATAAGTCACATGTCAAGTTCTACCCATCATTATCTTGTCAATTTGAACCCATCCGTATTTATCCTTGACGTTCGGCCAAAATGATAATACGACTGTCCCAAACTAACTCATCTACCTATGCAACAACTGAATACCCAGTAGCTACCAAACACTATGCCTTGGCGTTAGGTCAAAATACATAGCTTGAATACTACTGAATACCCAGATGAAATGACGGAGGGCTACGAATGGTTTTGGCGAAACCGTGAACGTAGTGAACTTGATATAACCGAAGGAACCTGATAGCTTTTAAAAGGAGTGGTTAAAGCTCCGCATTTAAAAATATCTGTTTTTAAAATTAACCGAGTGGTTTCTTTTAAATTGTTCCAACGATTTAAACTTTGGTTTGTTTTTCTTTGCATTATAGATAATGCGTCCCATCATTAACCTATCATTGCAGAAAACAACGAAAATACAACGTCCTCTTATGCCATCCGCATTCGCCATGGGGTCCCGTCATCACCCGTTAGGTTACTTAACTAACGACAGAACGGGGGCTGGGCTAGCGCGGGTGTAAAACATAAGTGACGTCTAAATAGCTATCATAAATATAGATATTTTACATTCGTGTGACGCAATGATATACATTCCAGAACACAGATAAACAATATTGGATTTGCAAGCAATCTGTATTTCTTTTGAGCCTGCAAGAAAAGACAGATTACACAGTTGTGATGAATAGCCGTTACCCCACCCTCGACCCTTACGGGTACGGCAAACTACCCGCCCGGCAGTTTGTGTACCCCACCTTGGGTCAGTCCTAGGAGCAAAAACAATAAAATGAAATAATACAACGGTGGCTACAACCGCAACCTGGATGTGCCCCGCAAAAATAATATTACAACAAATTACATTTACAACAAATGAATTAAACAATAACCCATTGCAAACCCCGGCTATACACCACAACAGTCCAATACAGTTTATATGCACAAACAGATATAACCATTACAGAAATGTGCAACCCCCTGCCAACCGACATACTAGCAGTTAGGGGAGGTTTACGAACACATTTATCAATCACAGATATAATCCAACATGCAAATACTGTACAATTTCGATCGATTAAACATCTTTAATATTGCTCCAAAAACTGCTCTGTAAACTGGAAACCTGAGCAAAATTAAAATATTCCAGAAAACCCCAAAAACCACAGAGAACCACCACAACAAAAATGGATCCCTGAATCGTCAAAACGGCGGCGGATCCGCGGCGGCAACAGTGCTATGCGCCGCGGATCCGCGGCTCCGTAGTCGATTCAGTGCACCAAATTTTTTGTGTGTTCTTCTGGTGTCTTTTCAAGCTTTCTGCACTTACCTGAAAAATTTTTGGACATCATTTTAAATTCGACAGAAACTTGCATTTTTTAGGGTTTTCCGGCTTCGTTTTTCCGTTCGAAATTCGTACAAATTTGCGATCAAGTTATTTATTGTTTAGCGAGGCTCTGATACCACTGTAAGTCGATGTACTACACCCCAATACTTGTGGGGAGGCGGAATTTTCAAAAACGAACTTGTTTAGTGAACGAACATCGACTAACCGCTTGAATCGAAGCTAAACGATAACTAACCAAACATATAGTTGTTCTAAACTACTATGCTTAGGGATTATACCTATCGAAACTAGTCCTTCGTCTTTACGATCTCCTTGTTCTCCTCGGCCTTCTCTAGGTAGTAGACGATCCACCCGAGAGCAAAACTCCAAGCTTAGCCTCTAAACTTGAGGCAACTAACCTTCTTGGATTGCTAATCAAAGAAGCTAGATGAAATAGAGTGATGGTTATGGATTGATTAGTCTAACTAATCCTAGATCTCAACACATGAGGGTGAGGATTAGTCTTTTGAAGAGAGAGAGCTTGAGGAGAGAGAATGTGAATAATATTATGAGAATAAGTTATGAGTATCATATCATATATGAAGCATTTTCTAATAAGAAGAAAAGAATAAAGAGTGATGAATAATCATGCTTCATAAAATATCTAGTGATGATTCATTAGCATGAGTCATTAAGCAATAAATGTGCATTAATGAAATGAATGAATCACCACCATGACTCATATAACTCATTCAATGAATATGACACATAACCCTCCTTAGTCACCATCTTCTAGAAGCTTCTCGAGTAATTACGAGAACGCCCCTCCGATCCGTAAAAATACGGAAAAACTTTAGACTGTATAAATCCAATAACCGGATACCAGTAACTGGCTTAAACCAAAGCCGACTGGTAAAAACTGTCCGAAAGTCGTACGCGCGTAAACGCACGTATGCGTCCGAACCCTTTGTCGCAAAGCCATGCAACCTCTATATCGTTTCGCCTGGAGTAGGAAACTCTCTGTGTGGGACTCTAGAGACTCGACTACTACGCTGGCAGTAGGTTTAACCACAGACCGCAAGCGGCACTAGCTGTACGTAACGGTCCCCAGGTAGTTGTCGATAAGAAGGCCGATGAGGAAACCCATCCGAACTCCTACTGAGTCTGATGTGACAATCTCCATACAGTCCGGTCCGTTAGTCCAAGACTATCGCATATCGGGCCTAGGGGGGCGGCAAGCGTCAGTCCCCTAATAGCGGTATAAGTCGTGTCGGAGGGAAGCCCATTACACCCTGAGAAACTACTGGAACCTACCAGCAAATCTCGCTTGCCCTGGCCAGGGACTTTGCGTAATGGCTCTCTGACACAGCACGATATCTACTCCCAATACCGGGAGGGACGAATCCTGTCTAACCGCCACTGCCTCCAAGTGCTTGGGACTGCACCCAACTGCTACCTGTTTGCACGACTCCTTTGAGCCGTGGTAGGGTAGCAATCTAAGAACAGTGGGACACACTCGAGGCGAAGTAGCAGTGTCAAGTCTGCGGACTAAGCTGTACTCATGTCACCTGGGAACTGCTCACTGACGACTGGTATCAAACCAACCAACAGTTCCCTGTGAGTCCTGTCCGGTGTACCCGTAACCTAACGAGCACCTGCATACTATCTCCAGTACGACGTACTGACGGCTGTGGGACAGACCATCTCCCCAACTGGGATGAGAAGCGTACACACCAGTCTACTCCGGAGTATCGATGCTCTGTCTCGATAATCCAACGACCAGGGACCTGAATAAGGATGTGCTTGTAGACTACCCAGCCCCCACTAGTGTGACTGCCATCACAACGCTGGTAGACAAGCAAGATCCTAAAAGCTCTATCAATACGTACACTCACATATTTAGATAGAAAAACCAAGTAGCATACTACCATGTTTAGCAAGACTGTTATATACATGTGAATATCCAAGCTTCCATTAAGTAATATACAAACTAGTATGATACAGTAATGGCCTTCTAGGGCATAAACACTAACAGGAAATGGGCTCACTTTAAATTTAATTTTCTCACAATATTTTCTCACTTAGACAAAAGCTAGCAAGCTTTTTCTCATGAGGAAGAAGATGAAGTGATGAAGAGAAATGAAACTCATGAGGTGAGAATTGCAACTATGGGTGAGTTAATGTCATATCTTAACTCATGTAGAGACTTAACTATGGCTAGGGTTAATGGTTAGGTTAATAAATATCTACAAGTGAAACAAAATTGGTGGACTTGATCAATGGTTCCACAAGCTTCTACAAGCTTGTAGCCATGACAAAAATCCATCCAATTTTGAATTACTTAGATAAATATAAACCCTTCATTATATCTTGCATGGTGTGAGTCTCATACACCCATGTAGCATGTGGCATCAAGTATGACACAATTAAAATGCACATTAATATATATCATATATATAATATATGCACACAAGTGAGAAAAAGAAATGTTTAGTGAGCAAATATTAGTTAATGTAAGTTAATATATCAAATATATAATTATACATTAAATTATCAAATCAACACTTAATTTAATAATCCGGCTATATCACATACAACCGACTAATATCTATGAATCAACTTATCGAATCAACACTTGATCCGATAACCCGGCTATATCACATATAACCGAAAAATATCACATATCGCGAGAATATAATGCGGTATCATATATGAGCATTAATCTTGGTCCCGCACATATCACATATGTGCTCCTACTTCGTTTCGTATGAACAAGGAAACCTCTGTGTAGGACTCTAAAGACTCGTCAATACGCCGGCAGTAGGTGATGATCATATCAACACCTACAAGCCACAAGCGGTCTCCTAAACTTAACGGCCACCCGGATATTGAGCGATCAGAAGATCAATAAGCAAGCCTGCTCATACTCCTGTGAATCCAATCAGTAACACTACCGTACAGTCTGGTCTCTTCGTCAGATATGTCGCATATCACAGCCTGGGGGGTGGTATAATGTCAGACCCCAATAGCCTGATAAGTCATGCCGATGCAAGATCCATAACGGTTCGAGAAACTACTGATAACACTTACTAGTAAATCTCAGCGACCCTGGCCAGGGATTTCCTGTTATGGCCAATCAAGCATAGCGCAACATCAACTCCCAATACCGGAGAGACGAATCCCTTCCTATCGCTCAAAGCCTCCATGTGACTCGGGACTGAACCCAAAAACCACCTTTTTGCATGATCTCTTGACCGTGGTATGGTGGAAATCAAAGTACAGTGGGAATCATACAATACTCTATGACGATCTCGGGTCGACAGACTAACCTGTACCAGTGTCACCAGAGAACTGCTATCTGACGATATGTATAAAACCATCTAGGAGTTCTCGGCGAGTCCGTCCAGTGTACCCAGTCTCCACTGAGCACCCGTAAACGTTCTCTGATGTCAAACACCAATGGATATGGGATCATCCATCGCCCATCATATGAGTCGAGAAGTATATACGCTAGTTTACTCTGGAGTATCGATGCCCTGCCTCGACACTCCCACAACTAAGAACATTTGAAGGATATACTTACCGACTACCCTGTCCCCACTAGTATGATCTGCATCATAATGCTGGTAGTCAAGTACTCATCCTAAGGTCTTTATCAACATGTAATAGAAAGACAATAAGTGTACATGTTAAGATAAAGAGCAACCAGATAGCATACTATCATGTCGAGCAAGAAAGTCCTCCTTATATATGTCCAAGCATCCACTACAATATACATCATATGTACCGTAATGGTCTCTAGGGCATACATATAACTAATAATCTCCCACTTGCACTAAGGCCATTTGTTGTAGTATCTCATACTCAACGTCCTATAGAAATCTCTATAGGGAAAGGCCTTTGTGAGTGGATCCGCTGTGTTATCTTTCGTATCAACTCTCCTGACCTCAATCCCTTGGAGATCAACTATCTCCCTGATCAGGTGATACTGTCCTCAGAATATGTCTGGATCGCTGATGGGACCGGTGTTCCTAGGCTAAAACCACAACTCCATTGTAGTCACAATAACAGTTATTAGACGCTCAATGGTAGGAACCATGTTCATCTCATGAACAAGAAATGCCCAGACAGCCACTTTGGCAGTATCGTTGGTAGCGATGTATTCTGCCTTTATCGTATAATACGCCACGGTATCTAGCTTGGAACTCTTCCAACATACCGTCCCTCCACTGAGGGTAAAGACAATGCCTGGGACTGACTTTCAGTCGACCTTATCACTCTGCAAACTCTAACCAAGAACATCCATTTAGTGCTTCTCAAGTACTTAAGAATGTCCTCCACAGCTGTCCAGTGATTCTCCCAAGATCCGATTGATTCCTGATCACTACACCTAGTGAGTTAGCTACATCTGATCTGGTACATAATATCGCACACATGATAGAGCCTACTGCCAAAGCATAGGGTATCCCTTTCACGCGAGCTCTCTCCAAATCAGTCTTACAAGACATCTTTTTGGAGAGAGTGATTCCTGAGTAAGTGAGCGAACCACTATGCTTAGAATCATCCATACTAAACTCCTTTAGTATGGTGTTAATTTACCTGGAATTGGGACACTCCCAACATCCACTTAGATCTATCACCATAGATCATAATGCATAAGATGTAGTAGGTATCATCCAGATCTTCCATGGAGAACCCTTGTGATAAGAGGAGCTTGACCGAGTGTAGCATAGGAAACCATTTCCTATCAAGAGTATGTCATCTCCGTAAAATACATGGAAGACAACCTTACTCTCTACAACCTTCTTGTGTATACAAGGTTCATCTGCCATTTTGATGAAGTCAATCTCTTTGACTACCTCATCAAAACAGATGTTCCAACTCTGTGATACTTGCATTGATCCTGATGGACTTAAGCATAGCTTTGAAAGACTCAAATTTTCCATTCACACCAAGAATCTTCTCAAGATCCATTTGCTCCCTATGGGTTTTACCCCTTAGGTGCAACAAACAAAGTCATACTTTGTTGGTGTATATGGATTCCATCTTTGATCGCATAGCATCCAGCTATTTCACAGAGTCCTCACTCGTGATGGCCTACCGGAACCTTGTTGGGCCATCATCAACCATGATGCAATCCTCGCTCCCACTGTCACCGAGATGTTAGTTGTACGTATGCCCTAGAGGCCAGTATTGTACAGATGATGTATATTATATTGGATGCTTGGACATATATAGAGATGACTTTCTTGCTCGACATGATAGTATGCTATCTGGTTGCTCTTTATCTTAACATGTACACTAGTCTCTTTATACTGTCTTATAGTTACATGTTGGTAAAGCCCTTAGGATTTGTACTTGACTACCTGGACTATGATGCAGATCATACTAGTGGGGACATGGTAGTCCATAAGTACATCCTTCAAGGTCCCTAGTCGTGGGTGTATCGAGACGGGGCATCGATATACCAGAGTAGACTAGCGTATACGCTTCTCGACCCATGTGATGGGCGATGGATGATCCCATATCCATTGATGTTTGACATCAGAGATGGTATACGGGTGCTCAGTGGAGACTGGGTACACTGGACGGACTCGCCGAGAACTCCCAGATGGTATTATACCTCACGTCAGATGGCAGTTCTCAGGTGACACTTGTACAGGTTAGTCTGTAGACCCGAGATCGTCATAGAGTCTCGTGTGATTCCCACTGTGCTTTGATCTCCACCTTACCACGTCCATGAGGGCGTGCAAAACGGTGGTCTTTGGGTACAGTCCCGAGTCACATGGAGGCAATGAGCGATAGGAGGGGTTTCGTCTCTCCCGGTATTGGGGGTTGATGTTGCGCCGTGCTTGATTGGCCGTAACAGGGAAGTCCCTGGCCAGGGCTGATCAGAGATTTGCTGGTAAGTGTTACCAGTAGTTTCTCGACCCGTTACGAGCCTCACATCGGCACGACTTATCGGGTTATTGGGGTCTGACGTTTACCACCCCTAGACTTGATATGCGACATATCAGACGAAGAGACCGGACTGTACGGTAAGTGTTACTGGTCGGATTCGTAGGAGTGTGAGCGGGCTAGCTCGTCGATCTTCTGATCGCTCAATACCCGGGTGGCCGTTACGTTTAGCAGACCGCTTGCGGCTTGTGGGTGCTTGATATGATCATCATCTGCTACCGGCGTATTGACGAGTCTTTAGAGTCCTACACAGAGGTTTCCTAGCTCAAGCGAAACGAAATAGGAGTGCATATGAGATATGTGCGGGACCGAGAATGATGCGTGTATGTGATACCGTATTTGATTCTCGCGATTAATGTTTTGATTGGTTATATGAGATATGACCTAGTTATCGAATCATTGATTCGATAAATCGATGCATTGCATACTAGTCGGTTATGTGCGACATGACCGGATCATTGAATCAAGTGTTGATTTAATGATTTAATGTATAATTATATATTTGATATATTACTTTGCATTAACTAGTATAGGTTCACTTTAAACGGATTTTTCTCACTTGATTTGCACATTGTATATGTGATATACTTTTGTGCACTTTTATGTATCATGTTTGATGATACTTGACCATATTGTTAAGTGTATGGAATTAAACCATAGTTAACTTGAGATTAGGGTTTTATTTATGCATTTATTCATTTAATTGTTTATTCATTTATTTGGATAAAGATTTAGAGGAGAATGGTGGCATTTCTTGTTTTATGTTGAAGCTTCAAGAACCCTTGACTTATGCAACCATTCTTGTCCTCATGCTTAACCCTAACCCACTCATTTGACCATGGTTTATTCTCTACACTTAACCCTAGTTATTGTTATGATAAGTATTGATTTATTATTTATTTTCAACACAACTTATCATAACAAGCTTCATCTTCTTCTTCTTTTTCAAGCTTGCTACATCAATGGCAACTTGAGGACAAGTGAGCAAAATCCAATTCTAAAGTGAACCCACCTCCTATTTCTTCACCCTCTACCTCTTGCCAAGTTGTTTTGGGTGTTTTCTTCACAAGTTTCACGACTTTGTGAAGTCGGAGCTTGAACTAGTGCAACCTCGACGTAGATCGTCTTTGACACGAAGCCGACGACCTAGCTCGCCCGTTTCTCCGATGAAGCCGACGAATGAGTCGAGGATTCATGACGGACATCGAGAGCATGACTACGTGGAGCTAAGGAGGTGGAAATCCGGATCTACAAAGGTTGTAGCATCTAACCTATAGTTAATTTGTTAACTAGTTTTGTATTTCGCCTAGACATCTAGCAACGATCCGTTAACTAGGGTTTCTCGGCACCATATTTTTTAAATTTGGCATGTTCGATGCCTTGTGAGACTTCATTTGGATGCCTAGGAACCCTACAGTGGTATCAGAGCCTAGCTAGAGCCTTAGGCGAAGTCTAGACGGAGTTTGAAGTCCGAACGAACCCGAAACCCCGATACCCAAGAGCTCTCTGGACATTTTCTGAAATCTGGGAATTTTTGATATTAAAAATGCTTAAAAAATTCACCAAAGAATTCTAAGAATTACTGTGTAAAACGTTTCCCATGAACAGTTCCATGAGCCGCGGAAGCGCGGCAGAAGCATAGCTTCTGCCGCTGTTCCGCGGCCATAAAGTGACGTCAGCCATGTTTCACTGCACAGTAATACCTGATAAATTCTGGTGAATTTTCTGGGTATTTTTAAATTGATTTAAGGGTTGAGTGCTCTGGGGTTATATTGGGAATCGACGATTCGATCGGAATATCAAACTTTGTCTAAGTGTTTTTCCAGATAACTGTAGAATATGTTAAAAAGTTTGACCGGATACAAATACCCAACTTTTCCCCTGCCGGAAAAATTCCAAGTGTTGGGTTTTTCTGTGGTTAAAAGACGTTCGAAGTAGTGCAAGTAATGCGATGGTCCCTCTAGAAGACAACAAACCTTAACTCGATTATGTGACCGTCTTGAACTGCCCTTTGAACCTTCGGGTTTGGGGCAGTACGGCGTGCCACATGTGAGGCGTTGGCTTGACCCTTCTACGGCTGGACCGTTGGTACTGAGGCATGAATTGAATGTCTTTGAACCTATTTCATGTGTTGATCGGTGTCGGGAAAACTTGGGTGTTCGAATGTTCGATCGGAAAGTTTAATATATTCTATTTATCCGGAATTGGATACAATAATTGGAATTCACAAACAGTTATGAGATAACTGGATGAATGTTATAAATCTAGCAGTTTAGTCCCATACGATATTGAAAAGTGTTTTCGATAATGAGACTAAAATGCGGGGTTTGTAACTGTTAGGCATGTGATGTCTAAAGAGGTTGCGGATTCCAACTGTTGTAGTTTTACACTTTCTTTTCTGTGACCGTAAGTGTAATATGTGATATCGCCGGTTTCGTTGCTATATGTCAACGACAATTGGGATGGACATATTTACTTACGTTGATGACATGTGATGTTATGTGTTGCTGGATATGTTATATTGGATCGTCGTGTTTGAATAGCCGGGGTTTTTTTTATGTGAGATGAGTGTTTTTCATTTTCATTCATGTAAAAACTTGTATGTAATATTCTTTTATTCGGGGCACTTCCAGGTTGCGGGAGTTGTCACCCTTTGTATATTATTTACTTTTCTGCACTAGGATACACCCAAGGAGGGGAGCACAAGTAACCGGGTTCTGGGGTCCAGTGGGAGACCAACTCGAGGAGTCGAGTCAGGGTCTCCTAACCCTAGAATTGGCAGGGTTGCTTGCCGCTCTCGTAGGGGTCTAGGGGTGTGGGATTGGCTATTCATCACGACCGTGGAATCCGTGTTTTATACTGGCTCGTATTGAAAACACGGACGTCCTAGTATATCCAATATTTCATATGTTTATTCTGCTGCGATATCTGTGATGTGTTTCTGTGATGGATATAATATATAGTATATATGATATATTATATAGACGTTACTTATGTTTTACACCCGTGCTAGCCTTGCCCTGCTCTGTCGTTAGTTACCTAACCTAACGGTGCACGAGGGGACATCGAGGCGAATGCGGATGGCATAAGTGTACGTCATATCTATCTGTGATGTTTAGGTATTTAAATGATGGGACTTCATTAATGTGATTAATGAAAGATAATAAACCTAAGATGTTGTGGAATCGAATTTTAAAATAAAACAGGTAGCTACAGTTCTTGCTTTGCATAGCGGTATATATGATATACCCTGCACCTTATTCGATGAGGAAAGGACCGAGATCCCTTCACTGGGAGTGACTCCTTTAGCAATAACTGGCAGATGCTGCACACTTGGTTTGGCTTTGATTGCTTTTAAGAGTTTTTTGCTTTGCACAGTGATATATGTGATATATCCCGCACCTCATTCGACGAGGAAAGGGCCGACGATCCCTTCACCGGGAGTGACCCCTTTAGCAAAACTAGAAAAGCCTCAAAATCATTCCATTTTAAAACTTCATTTGATTCTACAACGATATCAAGTTCATTACGCAATAGGTTTTCAGAAAACCTGACGTAGCCCTCCGTCATTTCAGATAAGTACTAGTTAGTATTCGTGCTACGTTTGTTGACTATGTTAAGGCGTAGTGTGCGGTAGCTAATTGGTGCTTATCTGTATAAGCATATGATGCGATTGGATTAGGGTAGTCGTGCGACTTTGTTGACTATGTTAAGGGTCGTGCGGGTGGGTTTAATTCAATCGGGAAATGACGGGTTGAACTTGACTAGCACTTATGATTTGTTGACTATGTTAAGGTCATATAGCTGCTAGGGGCAAAAGATTATCGGGAATTTCAAGTGTTGAAATTTGCAATGAGATTGCATACCTTCTATGAGATAGTTGGATCCCGATACCCACTGCGAGTAAGAGTTACTCCTGGGAGAGTTTTACACATTACAATTAGCCGATCAAGTAGGTGTCTAGAAAGGTGTTAACGAGGTTACGCCTCTGGGAAAACGAGGTTTACATTAATTAGGTTCGTGCGAAAGCACGGGGGACCTCCCTCAAAGTACCGACACTGGCCTGGCTGAAAGATTGGCGAACTTGTAGTGTGTAATTAATCCCGGCTAGTCTTTCCTTTTAGGGTTTGGAGGAAGATTTGATAAAAAGCAGTGGGAGCCATCCTGATTAGATAAGATAATAACCAATCTGATCTTGCACGAGCTTACGCTAAAGTGTTTTCTTCTCTCTCTCTCCAGGTAGCGACCATTTCATGCCTTAATCAAGATAATAATATGGATGTATTGACCGAACCCGCATGTTATACTGTGCTGGGGAACGTTGGTTCCGTTCATTCTTATAAGAGTTATAGGAATGAACGGGAAATAGGGGAATACCAGGATTCCCATGCCACCCGAATGAAGAAAGTACATGTTGATGCATTTTCTTCGGGTGTGTTCGTTACAGAGAACTGTTTCTCCATTTGCTCCTCGTCCTGGGTATTAGATACCGGGTCAGGATCCCATATATGTAATCAGTTACATGGGCTTAGGAAAGGTAGAGAACTTGGAGAAGGTGATAAAGACATTAGAGTCGGAAATGGTGCAATTGTTGCAGCTAAGACTGTCGGGGAATATCACCTTTCATTACCAACTGGTAATACATTGGTTCTGAACGAATGCTATTACACGCCGAACCTGATATGCAACATTATATCGGTTTCTTTGCTAAGTAAAGAAGGATATAATTTTGTATTACAGGACAATGTTATGAACATTTTCCATAACCAAAAGTTGGTTGGATCAGGCACGTTGTGCAATGGCATTTATGTTCTAAACCAATCAACAGTTCTGAGTATAACAAACACACACAAGAGGAAGAGTTCAGAACTGAACGATTCTTTCTTGTGGCATTGTAGACTAGGTCACATCAATGCGACACGACTGGCTAAGTTGCATAAAGATGGATATTTGAAACCTTTCGAATTTTCATCTTATGACACTTGCCAGTCATGTCTCAAAGGCAAGATGACCAAAACTCCGTTTACGGGACACGGAGAAAGAGTTACCGAACTCTTAGGACTGATACATAGTGATGTATGCGGTCCTATGTCTACACATGCCAGGGATGGTTCTTCGTACTTCATTACATTCACTGACGATCTCTCTAGATTCGGATATGTGTTCCTGATGAAACACAAATCAGAAGCTTTTGAGAAATTTAGAGAATATAAACAAGAAGTCGAGAACCAAACCGGAAAAAGTATTAAAATCCTTCGATCTGATCGAGGAGGTGAATACTTGAGCAATGAATTCCTGGACTTCCTAAAAGAGAATGGGATTCTCTCTCAGCTGACTCCTCCATATACACCACAGCACAACGGTGTATCTGAACGGAGGAACCGCACCCTATTAGATATGGTGCGCTCTATGATGAGCACAGCTGAGTTACCTATTTCCTTCTGGGGATATGCGCTGGAGACAGCAGCATACCTATTGAATCAAGTTCCATCTAAATCTGTACCTACCACACCATATGAGATATGGAGTGGGAAGAGACCGTATTTTAAACGAGTTAAAATATGGGGTTGTCCGGCCTATGTCAAAAGACAAAATCCAGACAAACTCGAGGCACGGTCAGTTCTTTGCAAGTTTGTGGGATATCCTAAGAATTCCCAAGGATATTTTTTCTACCATGCTGAAGAACAAAAAGTGTTTGTTTCTCAATATGCCACCTTTTTAGAAAAGGAATTTCTTGAAAAAGAAATTAGTGGCAAAGTGGTAGAGCTGGAAGAGGTTCCAGATACACAAACAGTAACTGAAGATTTAGTGGAACCAGAAGATTCAGTAGCTCCCAATGAACCTCAGCCTCTCCGCCGATCTAGTAGGGTTCCTCGCCAGCCTGAGAGATACTACGGTTTTCTCATGGATGGTGGGAGCGAGGATTGCATCATGGAGGATGATGACCCAACTAGCTTCGAGCAGGCCATCATGAGTAGGGACTCAGTGAAATGGCTGGATGCTATGCGGTCCGAGATGGAATCCATGTACACTAACAAAGTATGGACTTTGGAAGTTGCTCCTGAAGGGGTAAAACCCATTGGGAGCAAATGGATCTTCAAGAAAAAACTTGGTGTAGATGGGAAAGTGGAGACTTTCAAAGCTAGACTTGTAGCAAAGGGTTTTCGTCAAAGACCAGGTGTGGACTATGACGAGACCTTTTCTCCAGTGGCTATGCTTAAATCCATCCGAATCATGCTTGCCATTGCTGCCTTTCATGACTACGAAATCTGGCAAATGGATGTTAAGACCGCCTTTCTAAATGGTGATTTAGAAGAGTGCGTGTACATGACTCAGCCAGAGGGCTTCGTAGACAGTGGGAGCAGCGGGAAGGTGTGCAAGCTGCTTAAATCCATTTATGGATTAAAGCAAGCATCGCGGAGTTGGAACATCTGCTTTGACGTCGTTATCAAAGAGTTTGATTTCGTCAAAAATCCAGATGAACCTTGTATCTACAAGAAGGTGGCAGAGAGTAAGGTTGTCTTCCTCGTATTGTACGTGGACGACATACTCTTGATAGGAAATGATATTCCTATGCTGCAATCGGTCAAGCTCTTCTTATCACAAAGATTCTCAATGAAAGATCTTGGTGATGCCTCCTGCATATTGGGAATCAGGATCTATAGAGATAGATCCAAAAGGATATTGGGATTGTCCCAATCCAGGTACATTGACACCATACTAAAGAGATTTAGTATGGAAGAGTCCAAGCATGGGAATTTGCCCACGATCTCTGGAGTCACTCTCTCCAAAGAGATGTCTCCTAAGACTGATTTGGAGAGAGCTCGCATGCAAGGGATACCCTATGCTTCGGCAGTAGGCTCTATCATGTATGCGATGCTATGTACCAAACCCGATGTAGCATACTCACTAAGTGTAGTGAGCAGGTATCAAGCTGATCCTGGAGAGAGTCACTGGACAGCTGTGAAGAGCATTCTCAAGTACTTGCGAAGGACTAGAGATATGTTCTTGGTGTATGGTAACGGAGAGCTCCAAGTGGAGTCCTTTACCGATTCGAGCTTCCAGAGTGATAAGGACGACTCTAAGTCGCAGTCGGGCTTTGTCTTTACCCTTTACGGAGGGGCGGTTAGCTGGAAGAGTTCCAAGCAGGAAACCGTGGCAGACTCGACGATGGAGGCTGAATACATCGCTGCCAACGATGCTGCCAAAGAGGCTGTCTGGATCAAGAAGTTCATTACTGAACTTGGAGTGGTTCCATCCATTGAGCGTCCAATACCTTTGTATTGCGATAACAATGGAGCGGTGGCTTTGGCCAAGGAACCCAGGTCCCATCAGCGATCCAGGCATATTCTGAGGCGGTATCACCTGATCCGGGAGATAGTTGATCGCCGGGAGATCGAGGTCAGGAGGGTTGACACGAAGAACAACACGGCGGATCCACTCATGAAGGCCATTCCCCAGATACAGTTTGAGAGACTCTTCGGGATGCTCGGTATGCGATACTACAGCAGCTGGCCCTAGTGCAAGTGGGAGATTGTTAGTTGTATGTATGCCCTAGAGGCCAGTATTGTACAGATGATGTATATTATATTGGATGCTTGGACATATATAGAGATGACTTTCTTGCTCGACATGATAGTATGCTATCTGGTTGCTCTTTATCTTAACATGTACACTAGTCTCTTTATACTGTCTTATAGTTACATGTTGGTAAAGCCCTTAGGATTTGTACTTGACTACCTGGACTATGATGCAGATCATACTAGTGGGGACATGGTAGTCCATAAGTACATCCTTCAAGGTCCCTAGTCGTGGGTGTATCGAGACGGGGCATCGATATACCAGAGTAGACTAGCGTATACGCTTCTCGACCCATGTGATGGGCGATGGATGATCCCATATCCATTGATGTTTGACATCAGAGATGGTATACGGGTGCTCAGTGGAGACTGGGTACACTGGACGGACTCGCCGAGAACTCCCAGATGGTATTATACCTCACGTCAGATGGCAGTTCTCAGGTGACACTTGTACAGGTTAGTCTGTAGACCCGAGATCGTCATAGAGTCTCGTGTGATTCCCACTGTGCTTTGATCTCCACCTTACCACGTCCATGAGGGCGTGCAAAACGGTGGTCTTTGGGTACAGTCCCGAGTCACATGGAGGCAATGAGCGATAGGAGGGGTTTCGTCTCTCCCAGTATTGGGGGTTGATGTTGCGCCATGCTTGATTGGCCGTAACAGGGAAGTCCCTGGCCAGGGCTGATCAGAGATTTGCTGGTAAGTGTTACCAGTAGTTTCTCGACCCGTTACGAGCCTCACATCGGCACGACTTATCGGGTTATTGGGGTCTGACGTTTACCACCCCTAGACTTGATATGCGACATATCAGACGAAGAGACCGGACTGTACGGTAAGTGTTACTGGTCGGATTCGCAGGAGTGTGAGCGGGCTAGCTCGTCGATCTTCTGATCGCTCAATACCCGGGTGGCCGTTACGTTTAGCAGACCGCTTGCGGCTTGTGGGTGCTTGATATGATCATCATCTGCTTCCGGCGTATTGACGAGTCTTTAGAGTCCTACACAGAGGTTTCCTAGCTCAAGCGAAACGAAATAGGAGTGCATATGAGATATGTGCGGGACCGAGAATGATGCGTGTATGTGATACCGTATTTGATTCTCGCGATTAATGTTTTGATTGGTTATATGAGATATGACCTAGTTATCGAATCATTGATTCGATAAATCGATGCATTGCATACTAGTCGGTTATGTGCGACATGACCGGATCATTGAATCAAGTGTTGATTTAATGATTTAATGTATAATTATATATTTGATATATTACTTTGCATTAACTAGTATAGGTTCACTTTAAACGGATTTTTCTCACTTGATTTGCACATTGTATATGTGATATACTTTTATGCACTTTTATGTATCATGTTTGATGATACTTGACCATATTGTTAAGTGTATGGAATTAAACCATAGTTAACTTGAGATTAGTGTTTTATTTATGCATTTATTCATTTAATTGTTTATTCATTTATTTGGATAAAGATTTAGAGGAGAATGGTGGCATTTCTTGTTTTATGTTGAAGCTTCAAGAACCCTTGACTTATGCAACCATTCTTGTCCTCATGCTTAACCCTAACCCACTCATTTGACCATGGTTTATTCTCTACACTTAACCTTAGTTATTGTTATGATAAGTATTGATTTATTATTGATTTTCAACACAACTTATCATAACAAGCTTCATCTTCTTCTTCTTTTTCAAGCTTGCTACATCAATGGCAACTTGAGGACAAGTGAGAAAAATCCAATTCTAAAGTGAACCCACCTCCTATTTCTCCACCCTCTACCTCTTGCCAAGTTGTTTTGGGTGTTTTCTTCACAAGTTTCACGACTTTGTGAAGTCGGAGCTTGAACTAGTGCAACCTCGACGTAAATCGTCTTTGACACGAAGCCGACGACCTAGCTCGCCCGTTTCTCCGATGAAGCCGACGAATGAGTCGAGGATTCATGACGGACATCGAGGGCATGACTACGTGGAGCTAAGGAGGTGGAAATCCGGATCTACAAAGGTTGTAGCATCTAACCTATAGTTAATTTGTTAACCAGTTTTGTATTTCGCCTAGACATCTAGCAACGATCCGTTAACTAGGGTTTCTCGGCACCATATTTTTTAAATTTGGCATGTTCGATGCCTTGTAAGACTTCATTTGGATGCCTAGGAACCCTACACGAGAAGACCGTAGTATCTCTCTGGTGGATGAGGAACCCTACCAGTATCACGACCCGAAATATTAGCTCGTGACCAGCACTTAAATCACGCAACGTCTAAAGGCGTAACGTAATTCAAGTAAGCTGAAACCCAGAAATCTAAACCTTTTTAAGAAAATAAAGGAGGTGAAGTTTTGAAATCAAGGTATAATGAAATCAAGTTTTCTTAATGCATAGAAAAGGAACATGAAAATGCAAGTGAAATTTACTAGTTTTAAAACATGTTTCTTTTTTTAAAAAAAAATTGGGTAGCACCTCCTTTGTATATTTTGATCCAAAACCACAAATACATAACAAGAATAATGGCATCCCCAAGTGGGAGCTAGCTCCTCGCCAACCGGCGGGTCACAGCCACGCAAAGCATAAATATAAGTATACGCCGTCCAACGGTGAAGATCACCACAAAAGATAAATTAAAGCAAGACATGAATCCCCAAAAGCGAACATAAAACCCATCGCTCAAGTCTCGCAATTACAAGTCTTGCTAAGTCTCATTACTTATACAAATACTAGTTTGATTTGATGGAGTTGACTAGATACAATGGGAAATATTAAATACAAGAGTGGGTATGATACAAATGTCCCACCTACTAAGCAAACCACCCAAAAGTAGTTATGTGCCAGCGATGCCGCTACTGATCCATGCGGTCAACCTGAAAGAACTGTGGCACAACGGGGGTGAGTTGCCAACTCGTGAATAGAAAAACATCTACAAGTAGAAATCGAATAAACAACGACCCCTAGGTCAACTATATCATAAAGGTAATACTATGATATCTAGGGTGATCGGGTCTGTATATGTGTCAACACCAATATCAATGACAATCATCTTGCGGATATCATAAAAGCATATGCATGGAAGTATGAGAATATAAATCAATATGTGTCCCTCGCGAAACATCAAAATCATGAAACCTGGGTGTCCAGCATCAACACTCGAAAACATCATGAAACCCGTGTCCAGCATCGACACGTAAATCCTCATATCTCGGGCTCCGTCAGTCCGGATCGGCCCATATCATCTCTCGACTCTGGTCGGTATCCTCCGGATATCCGCCGAGCCCAAATACTATCACGGGTAGGTAGTGGTCCCTCTGCCAGGCTCACCGTCTACTGTACAGCAAATCCGTTCTCGTCCCGAGGGTACCATACCGGGTCTACCATGTACCCGCAATCGACCTCATCTAGCTCCTTGAATCGGGTTTCACATGTCACATGTCTCAGAACCGAGTAAACGCATGGTGGACGCACTGAAATATCATATCAAGGGAAACCGAGCTTTTAAAGCAGTACATGCTTTCTTTTGAAATAGCCATGGTTCTCAAATCCAGAAATCTCATAAAAACAGCATATCTCAATGCGTAAAATCGTAAATCATGATGTATGCGACATATAACAGAAATGTAAGCATATCCGTAGTTCATGCAATATGGAACAGTAATATGCACATATCGAGGGAAAACCGGTCTTTTAAATGAATCCATTTTAAAAATACATCCCGCGGTTCCCAAATTCTCCCAAGTCTCATGCAACATCGTATAAAAGTGCATATGCAACTATAGCAAGTAAATCGTGCAAAGAGTCATATCATGATTCAGCAAATCCTACTGTGTAGTGACATGGCAATTATCGATGATGAAGTGTGTGAGCCGGCAATTCTGTGTACGTGTAACATACGCATCATCGATAATAGTGCTGGTGTACTAGCACCGGTATAAGTAATGCAACGCGAATAACATGAATGCAGCATAAGGTAAATCATCAGCAAAAAGCTATAAGATATACGTGTCTACAAGACCGAGTCCGTGAATCTATCAATAGGCATCCAGCCCCACAATATCGCGTACGGTATAATCCATCGTATGGTATCCTCTAGCCAAGGGTATGGATCAAATATCAAGTCAAACTCATCAGGTACAGAAAATCATCGTATGGCAACATTAAGCTATCAGGGATCCTATCAACCTATAAGACGAGGAGGGTACGGACCTAACGTCTCGTACGGCTATCACTCACGATTCACAATATATATAAATATCTCTATATACCTATGTCCCAGGTCACATCCGCAACAATCTCATATCAGGGGACCGGCAGGGTATAAAACATCTTAATCGACTCACATCCGTATACCAACATATCATCAAATCATCATATCACGTCATATATTCTTTTCATCACATTTATATCCCACATTAAGTCAATTTTATAAATACATTCTACCTTTACTATAAGCATACATATCTAATCTAACATACACACCCGAACCATACAAACAGTTTTTGAATGATGCGAATCGTAGTTTTGAAAGTAGGGGCTACGTTTTTTTAAAGAAAAGATATCATTTAAAAATCTGTAACGTCCCTCAAGGTATCTATTTAAAAGATGCATACGATTCTTCAGTTTGGAAATAGGTATGGTTCGGATGACACATCTACGTCGACTATTTAGTCTGATAGTGCCCTAAACGGCAATATCATCAAATCATCATATCACGTCATATATTCTTTTCATCACATTTATATCCCACATCAAGTCAATTTTACAAATACATTCTACCTTTACTATAAGCATACGTATCTAATCTAACATACACACCTGAACCATACAAATAGTTTTTGAAAGATGCGAATCATAGTTTTGAAAGTAGAGGCTACGGTGTTTTTACAGAAAAGATATCATTTGAAAATCCGTAACGTTCCTCAAGGTATCTGTTTAAAAGATATATACGATTCTTCAGTTTGGAAATAGGTATGGTTCGGATGACACATCTACGTCGACTATCTAGTCTTATAGTACCCTAAACGGCAATATCATCAAATATCATCCTCAAATCCCGTCATCACATACTTGTCGTATCTTATCACTTCTAAGCATCCGTAGTTTCTAATATGGTTCTCTAACTACCTTTTTACTCTATCTATAGTCTTCTATTAAAGGTTTCATTAATCATAATCTATATACATAATCGGTTTCTATCAAAGTTTGCGGGGGTGCTATACGCCATCCACCAGACTTCCCCCGTAGATATAGATCTACTCACCTTGATCCTTGCTTGCCGAAGTCGATGACGCCACGCTCCGTCGCCTCGAAATCCACGCGAAGGTATCTATAATAATACACAGTCGCAATCGCTATTAAAATCGAATCCGGAAACGAAAACGGCACACGGATCGCCTATAGGTTAGAACCTATAGGCTACGCATGCAAAACCAACCAATAATCCCTTGTCGTTGATGTACGAACATCCAACAACCAAAAAAATCCAAATATAAAAACTAAACATTTCAAAATACGGAAAACATAGCCAAAATCACACCAAAGTGCTCCAAGATTTTGACTCAGGCCAACAGGAGTTAAACAAACAGGTATAGGGTGTTGTGCATGGAGTGTATGAGCTACTGTACCAACCTAGACCCCTAACTCCCCAAACTGGACGGCCACAACCCCTATAGTTCCGGCCACCTCGGCCATGGTGCCTCAGTTGGGGTTTGTATGGTCAGGGTGGTCTCCTAGTACCCTAATTTGGTCCTTGGAGTTGTTTGCTAAGCTCAGAAATTCCCCGGGTCATCCCAGATTCACTGTAGGCACACTAAAAGTCACAAAACCGACACGGGTAAATTCTTAAATCCGTATTCTGGTTTCTATGCTATGGTCCAGGTCAAGAATCACCTCTAAGTCTTATTGACAGCCATTAACATCATCAATCTCCCAAACCTTTCTCTAGAATTTCAAAGCTCACAAATCTATCACTAAACGACTTCTAAACTTAAACAAAATGCTAGGAAATCAAAACTACCTTAAATGAAAAGAGATATACCTCTTGGTTACACCTAAGCAAAACCCTAGAAGTCCCAAGTCTTTAAAATCTAACCTTGCTTGGTCCTGCGATGAGGGTGAGGAGGTGATCATCTTTTGTGAAGGGGGTATGGGTTTTGATGAAAGATTGGAGATAGGTCATGAGGGTAGAATGAGGGGCTTGAGGATGAAGAAGGAGATGAAAGAAATGGAGGGGGAAAAGATATGGGCAGCACTCTCCCTCTCCCTCTCTTTCTCACTCTCGTTCTCTCTCCTAGCATGCTCACTCTCATCATTATGTCTCCCCCTCTCTCTTCTCAAGTCATCATGACACCTTTTCGTTTCTTTTATTTTCTCACCACAATAAAACCATAACATAAAACAACATAAATGAACATGTAACCAAATGAAACATGTCATGGTGCACCAACCATGAAAACTGTAGAAACACGGATTTTGTTTAATCGCGATTAGTAGTGCACTAATCGGGTTTTTATCCAAACCGCATATAATAAATTTTAAAAATGCCAAATCCTTTAAATATATTTTTAAATGAATAAACCATTTTAATCTCCAATTATTTCATAATTATCGGTATATATACCCTTTTTCGAAAACCCCAATTTCGTAAATCGGGCAGTTTTCGGGAAATATATTATTTTAATATTAAATTCCAAAAATAATATTTTCTATTTTCTGAAATGTTACAATCTTCCCTCCTTAAATAAATTCGTTCCCCGAATTTTAATTTAAACCCCTAAAATCTAAAACATTTCAATACTCAAATCAAATCAACGGGGCTCCGAAATCACGGAAGATGCAGAAATAACACAGCGCATCGCGTCCGCATGAAAACGAGTATAAAACTCAAAATCAAACTCCGTCAAACGTCACGCAAATCATTGAGTTTGCACGCATATCCTTAGAGTTACAATAGAGATACAGATCTCGAAATCCACTACTGAAATCCAATATACACTAGTCAAATACTATAATACGTGTATAGTACGCATCCTTGAATACTCCAAAATCTGAATAAAATACATGCAAAATCTTTCCTGAATCGCCGTGTGATGCGTAACTCATGGCACAAGTGACGGACGATCATTTATAAAATAATAATATATGTCTATATATGTTTTGCTAAATATGCGTTCTGTCGTTTCAAAATATCCTAAAAGGTTTTCCTTTATAAATGTTCGTGTCTCTCACGGACACGTAGGAAATAGCGAGACTATAGCTCCTTTAGAAAACCTTTTGTTAACCTTTTAATGCATGCAAAGTACACAATACTGTCCTCAGATCAGTCCTGTTTGGCTTCTACACAATATAGTGCGCTTCATGAAAACAAAGTGCTCAAGAGCAAAATCAGCCTCAAAGGGCGTATCCAAGAATCACGTGTGTCTAGTGTGCACGGAAATCAAATCCGAATACAGGTGCCACAATATACACAAAAACAAAACTAAGTGCAACAGATGTGCACGAAAACATCTGTCCAGTGCAACGGGTGTGCATGATAACACATCTGGCGCATCTATTGTGCACGAAAACAACATCTGGTGCATCAAATGCACGAAATATCATCAATAACTCAACGCATAAAAAAGCAACACCGAGTACATTAAGGTGTATAAATCAAAAACATGTGCAACTATGAGCACAAATCCGTATCAATGCACTACAAGCACATGTGAGCTATACCGTGTGCAAAAATCACATCATCCGTATGAAATCCATGAAATCATAAACACATGCTACGAAGGTACAAAATCGACATCAAATGCAATGGATATGCACAAATCGCAAATCAACACAACGGTGTATAAAATATATATCAAGTGCGATAACTATGCACAAAAATGTTAATACCCAGTAGGTGCAGCCATAGTGCACGAAAACGATATCATGAAACTCAATCATCAAAACTTAAATCCAAGCGATATAAGCGTGATACTCAGATGACAAATGCAAATCGCAATAAATGACATAGAGGTACACCTCCTACAATGTCGAAAAATGTCGGTGTGCCCAAAACTGGCAGAGCAAGAACATCCGCTTACTTCCTGCTCACGGTCTGGCGTCCTCTGTCTCAGGGTCCTCATTTTCTCCTCGGATTACCAATCTTCCAATCCATCGGCTCATCGGCCCCGTCAGGTGTGCTAACGGGAACGTTTCCGCTCTAGCACTTCTTTGGTCATCTCTCGGCCAATCATCACGACAACTCGTAAAGCAGCACGTTACTGGCGTCGGCCTCTGGTCCTCTGAATACTCATGACACAACTGATCCTCGGTGCAAATCTTATTGTAGCAGTGTACTGGAAGGAACCTGCTCAAGGTCTCTTCTGATCTTGCCTATGCCGAACTGTACGGAGGCTGGTACTCTTGCATAATCTTTTCTCGTCTCTGGACATCTGCGTCCTCAGCACAGCATTTCCTCGGGAACTGGTCGCATCCCAACGCCTCTGTAGATATATCCGATCTTTAATCTCAACGGAGAGTAACAACAGCTCGTCAGTATCTTGCACGAACCTCTTGTTCCACTCGTCTTTATCATCGTCCACTTCGATGTCACGTCATATTATCTGCGTACTGCAAACGTTCTCGGCCACGGTCAATCCTAAGTCTCTCACATGGACTCGAAATCACGAACTTGGTATCTTCATCATTCTGTGGAAGATCTCTTGCCAAACACGTCCTCGGGAACTCGTCCCAACCATAGGAAGAATGCTCAATACTCGTCCGTTCTCGATCAACTCACAACGCATCTGAGTGAGGTCCTCTATCCGAAACTGGTCAGCTTGCTGATCTCTTATCACATGATATCCGGACGACGCTAAACTTTTAGATCGAGTCATCAAGGTCCCAAAATTTCCCAAAATCTCAACACCTGAGCACAGTTTAATAATATCTGGTACATACCACAGTACCTCTGGACCAGCCGTAGAAGGGCAAACCCAAACCTCACTGATGCCACCGCTAAACTGCCGTAAACCCTAAGGTTCAAAAGAGGTTCCATAGTCATCATGTTGAGTTAGGGTTTCATTCTTCTAGAGGACCCACAGAATTGCATGTTCCTCCGAATACTTTAAACTTGGAAAAATGGGTTTCTGACATTCGTTCGAACTTTTTAACTTCGCCTAGGCGATATGCGAATACCCTCCATCCGCACGCTAAACAATGCCTCAATCCTCCAGGAAAGACGATATATCAACGGTCATTTCTGGATCGGCCTACTCTAGATCTGACTCAATTGGGCCTGCGTCGGCGCATCAATCTGACGAATCACCTTCGTCTCTCAACTCGGGATAGACTAGCTATCACCCATCGCATCTCTGCCTGGAAGCTCCAGCGATCTCGTCTCGTAAAGTCTGGAGGCGACATCCTCTCAATCTCAGCAACAGCTGGGTCATCCGTCTGCACTGTAGACGACATCACAATCTCTGAGGTATGCTGTACATCAACAGTCCTCTCACACTGACAGCCTCTATCAATGGCCCGATCATCCAGTGCAATGCTAAACACTCGCCTCAGGTAGAAGGTCGCGACAAAAACGATAACTCAAGACGTTCGCGTATCACTAGAAAACACGATGGTCAGTCCTCGTACCAGACGAGCTCGCCCTGACCGCAACATTACCAGCAACTCAATCTGCGCTCAATATGGTGACAGGAAGCTCAAGCGTGCATCGAAGAAAACAGATCAAGGGCATGAAAAGGAAACGACAGATCCAGAATGGATATATGATCATAGGAAGGAACATCATCAATGAGAGTAAGATCACGGAAGCGAATAGAATCAAGTATCTCAAAATATGTATATCCTAAGGTTTCTTAAGTGGAGTATCGTATCGTAAATATGCCGCGGAACATACATATGGTACGTCACGCTACTCAAGCTACCTACTTCATCAATCAAGGTCAGCCTATGTAACGAAAGTTCGAGTCTAATACCCCCTCCCCCCGTTCAAGTCTAAGTTCCGTAAGGTCAAGCCTAGGTTCCGAAATACATACCCGCCCTAGACTCCGCATAGTCAAATACAGACTCGAACCAAGGTTAAACATAGCGCTCTGATACCAACTTTGTCACGACCCGAAATATTAGCTTGTGACCAGCACTTAAATCACGCAACGTCTAAAGGCGTAACGTAATTCAAGTAAGCTGAAACCCAGAAATCTAATCCTTTTTAAGAAAATAAAGGAGGTGAAGTTTTGAAATCAAGGTATAATGAAATCAAGTTTTCTTAATGCATAGAAAAGGAACATGAAAATACAAGTGAAATTTACTAGTTTGAAAACGTTTTTCGTCTTTTAAAAAAAAATTTGGGCAGCACCTCCTTTGTATATTTTGATCCAAAACCACAAATACATAACAAGAATAATGGCATCCCCAAGCGGAAGCTAGCTCCTCGTCAACCGGTGGGTCACAACCACGCCTTGATCTTGCCGGTTAGGGTCCCACAGTTCAGACGAGCACTTGCAAGAGAGCGACCGGCAGATCTAAATATAAGTATACGATGCCCAATGGCGAAGATCACCACAAAAGATAAAGTAAAGCAACTACATTGCTCAAGTCTCGCAACTACAAGTCTTGCTAAGTCTCATTACTTATACAAATACTAGTTTGATTTGATGGAGTTAACTAGATACAATGGGAAATAGTAAATACAAGAGTGGGTACGATACAAATGTCCCACCTACTAAGCAAACCACCCAAAAGTAGCTATGTGCCAGTGATGCCGCTACTAATCCGTGCGGTCAACCTGCAAGAACTGTGGCACAACGGGGGTGAGTTGCCAACTCGTGAATAGAAAAACATCTACAAGTAGAAATCGAATAAACAACGACTCCTAGGTCAACTATATCATAAAGGTAATACTATGATATCTAGGGTGACCGGGTCTGTATATGTGCCAACACCAATATCAATGACAATCAGCATGTGGATATCATAAAAGCATATGCATGGAAGTATGAGGATATAAATCAACGTGTGTCCCTCGCGACACATCAAAATCATAGAACCTGGGTGTCCAGCATCGACACTCGAAAACATCATGAAACCCGTGTCCAGCATCGACACGTAAATCCTCATATCTCGGGCTCCGTCAGTCCGGATTGGCCCATATCATCTCTCGACTCTGGTCGGTATCCTCCGGATATCCGCTGAGCCCAAATACTATCACGGGTAGGTAGTGGTCCCTATGCCAGGCTCACCGTCTACTGCACAACAAATCCGTTCTCGCTCCGGGGTACCATACCGGGTCCACCATGTACCCGCAATCGGCCTCATCCAGCTCCTCGAATCGAGTTTCACATGTCACACGTCTCAGAACTGAGAAAACGCATGGTGGACGCACTGAAATATCATATCAAGAGAAACCGAGCTTTTAAAGCAGTACATGCTTTCTTTTGAAATAGCCATGGTTCTCAAATCCAGAAATCTCATAAAAACAGCATATCTCAATGCGTAAAATCGTAAAGCATGATGTATGCGACATATAACAGAAATGTAAGCATATCCGTATATCATGCAATATGGAACAGTAATATGCACATATCGAGGGAAAACCGCTCTTTTAAATGAATCCATTTTAAAAATACATCCCGCGGTTTCCAAATTCTCCCAAGTCTCATGCAACATCGTATAAAGGTGCATATGCAACTATAGCAAGTAAATCGTGCAAAGAGTCATATCATGATTCAGCAAATCCTACTGTGTAGTGACATGGCAATTATCGATGATGAAGTGTGTGAGCCGGCAATTCTGTATACGTGTAACATACGCATCATCGATAATAGTGCTGGTGTACTAGCACCGGTATAAGTAATGCAACGCGAATAACATGAATGCAGCATAAGGTAAATCATCAGCTAAAAGCTATAAGATATACGTGTCTACAAGACCGAGTCGGTGAATCTATCAATAGGCATCCAGCCCCACAACATCGCGTACGGTATAATCCATCGTACGGTATCCTCTAGCCAAGGGTATGGATCAAATATCAAGTCAAACTCATCAGGTACAGAAAATCATCGTACGGCAACATTAAGCTATCAGGGATCCTATCAACCTATAAGACGAGGAGGGTACGGACCTAACGTCTCGTACGGCTATCACTCACGATTCACAACATATATAAATATCTCTATATACCTATGTCCCACATCACATCCGCAACAATCTCATATCAGGGGACCGACAGGGTATAAATCATCTCAATCGACTCGTATCCGTATACCAACATATCATCAAATCATCATATCATGTCATATATTCTTTTCATCGCATTTATATCCCACATCAAGTCAATTTTACAAATACATTCTATCTTTACTATAAGCATACGTATCTAATCTAACATACACACCCGAACCATACAAACAGTTTTTGAAAGATGCGAATCGTAGTTTTGAAAGTAGGGGCTACGTTGTTTTCAAAGAAAATATATCATTTGAAAATCCATAACGTCCCTCAAGGTATCTGTTTAAAAGATGCATACGATTCTTCAGTTTGGAAATAGGTATGGTTCGGATGACACATCTACGTCGACTATCTAGTCTGATAGTACCCTAAACGGCAATATCATCAAATCATCATATCACGTCATATATTCTTTTCATCGCATTAATATCCCACATCAAGTCAATTTTACAAATACATTCTACCTTTACTATAAGCATATGTATCTAATCTAACATACACACCCGAACCATACAAACAGTTTTTGAAAGATGCGAATCGTAGTTTTGAAAGTAGGGGCTACGGTGTTTTTAAAGAAAAGATATCATTTGAAAATCCGTAACGTCCCTCAAGGTATCTGTTTAAAAGATGCATACAATTCTTCAGTTTGGAAATAAGTATGGTTCGGATGACACATCTACGTCGACTATCTAGTCTTATAGTACCCTAAATGGCAATATCATCAAATATCATCCTCAAATCCCGTCATCACATACTAGTCGTATCATATCACTTCTAACTATCCTTAGTTTCTAATATGGTTCTCTAACTACCTTTTTACTCTATCTATAGTCTTCTATTAATGGTTTCATTAATCATAATCTATATATATAAATCGGTTTTCATCAAAGTTTGCGGGGGTGCTATACGCCATCCACCCGACTTCCCCCGTAGATATAGATCTACTCACCTTGATCCTTACTTGCCGAAGTCGATGACGCCATGCTCTGTCTCCTCGGAATCCATATGAAGGTACCTACAATAATATACAGTCGCAATCGCTATTAAAATCGAATCTGAAAACCAAAACGGCACACGGATCGTCTATAGGTTAGGACCTATAGGCCACGCATGCAAAACCAACCAATAATCCTTTGTCGTTAACGTATAAACATCCTACAACCAAAAAAAAATCCAAATATCAAAACTAAACATTTTAAAATACGGAAAACATAGCCAAAATCACACCAAAGTGCTCTCAGATTTTGACTCAGGCCAATAGGAGTTAAACAAACAGGTATATGGTGTTGTGCATGGAGTGTATGAGCTACTGTACTAACCTAGATCCCTAACTGTCACGACCCGAAATTGGCACGTGATGGCCCTTAAACTACGCAATGTCTACAGGCGTAACGTAATTTAAAAAAGCCGAAAACCCAGCAATCTAAACCATCAAACGTAGTAAGAAATAATAAGATTTTTAAAACCTTTGAAATCTCAACCCAAATTCTTTAAAAGTCCCAATTTTATTTCCTTTAAAATTTTGGTAGTAACTCTTTTGTAAAAACTTGCCCCAAAAATGGGTACAACATAAATATAAGTAAGGCATCACCAAACAGGAGCAAAAACACGCCCAAAGACGGAAAACAAGCACCACAACAGATATACGACGCCGTAGCGAAGAAATAAAAGACGATAGAAGTAAAATTGAATAAAAGATATCCAAGTCGCCAAAATAATATACAATATCGTCCTCACATCAAGTCTCTAAGTCATACAAGATAATGGTAGATGGAGAGTACAAGATACAATGAATATACAATGAACATAAACGGATAACCATAAAACCCACCTAAGCAAAACTGCACACTATGAGCTGAAGCGGTATCCGCAGCAAAAGATGATAAGATATCATGAAACCGATGTGTCAAGTATCGACACAGAAATGCTGGTCTATCAGGTGCTATCACCATGACTGGCTCCCTGATAGGTACGTATCATACGCTATACCGAAAGCTTGAGTGCCTAGCTCTGACCCCCGCCTCTCGACGTATCCATACGTACATGACCCCCATTGGTATCCCCACGATAACCGCTGAGTCATAGGTAATGTCACCCGAGTGTATGGTTCCCCTGCCAGGCCTCATCGGCATGTTACATTAAAATCCCTTTCTTACCCTGGGGTACCTCCGGGCCCCACCATGTACCTTCATACGGCCCACGACTCTTCTCGCATGGGGTATATATATCAGAACCGATAAAACTCATGGTGGCTGCTGAAATATCATATCAAGAGAAACCGGGTTTTTCAAATAATACATAATTTCATGAAACTACCACGGTCCTCAAATCCAGAAAAACATCATGAAAAATCCATATCTCAATGCGAAAATCCATGAATATAATATATATGCAACATAAAACTGTAATGTGAGCATATAAAGGAAAAGCCGCTAATCAACTGCAACAAGTTAATATAATATATCACGCGGTTCCTAATTTCTCCAATTCTAAATAACATCAAATAAAGGTAAACATGTAGCTACAGCCAGATATGTGTGTAAACAAAAGGGTATAGCAAGATATAGGTATCTACCTATCAGTAATGATGTAATATACCCTCCAGGTATAAGTGTAAGTATGTATGCAAGGTATACATGTAGCCATGTCATTATGTGTGTATGTACCTATCGCTAATGGTATAATACTCTATAGATATACAGGTAACTAGCATGTAAACATGTCAAGGCATATTTGTAAGCATGTAGGTATACGGGTGTAACATTTTAGAAAAATAAAATATTATTTTTGGGAATTTTTATAATTTAATATTAATTTTTAATTAATATTTTAATATTTCGGTATAATTAAATACCGATAAATTGGGGAAATTTTTTGAAAATTATAGAAATTACTAAAAGAGGGTGTTTTATGTGAATTATGTAAATTTTAATTTTTTATGATTAATTATATGCTAATTTAGTGCTAATCGCGATTAAAAATCGCTAATCGGATATTTTTAGCTTGTTTTGTGCAAAACATGCACAAGTCTTTTTTTTCATGAGTTACATTTTTCCTTATCATGGCATTCTTCATGATTCTTGCATGGTTGTTAATTAGAGAGGGTGGGAAAAAGAAAAGAAAAGAAAAAGGAAAGGGATTAGAATATGTAGGCATTGGCATGAGAGAGAAGGGTGAGGGGAGTGATTGACCTTGACCATTCTCATTTCCTCTCATCTCTCTTCATCATTTTTCCCTCCCACCTCTCTCCTTGCTGCTGCTGCTGCCTTATCTCCCCCCTCCTCAAATCATCATAAACACATCCAAAAACGACCCAAAACCCTATCCCCATTTCATAAAAAAGGTGCACAAGCTCAAGGGAAGCACATTGGACCAAGAAAGCAAGGATTTTGGCCACTTGGGGCAACTCAAGAAAATTCTTGAGTTGCCAAATGAGGTATTTTCTGAACCACTAGCTTAGTTTTCCCATTTCTTTCACATCCATGTTAACTTTAAACCGATATAGTGATGTTTAGTGAGGGTATGAAAATTCTAGTTAGGGTTTATGGGAATTGAGAGTGGTGATGTGAAATTGAGCTCAGTAGAGGCCTCACAAACCCACTAGTGCTAGAATTCAGACCTAATCCAGAGACTAGAACTCCGGAATACGGATTTAGAAACCCGATATCGGAAAATTCTGATTTCTGTGGATGTTAAATGAAATCTGCTATCACCCAGAGACTCTGAAAACTATTTTGCAAGGACAGTGATACATGCAGGCACCTAGGAAGCTACCACCAAAACCCTAGCCCCTAATTCCTAACTGTGGCCACAATTAAATCCATTCTGGCCGCAAATTGCGGCCAGACCAGGGTGGATTTGGGTCGTATTTGTTCTGTGGCTTTGTCATCAGAAAACTAGACCCTTGGCATGTGCAAAATTGTCCAATTTAACCTAAGGTAGAATCTGGAGCCTTTTTCCTGAGTTGCTGTTTTAATTCGTGTTTTCGTTTTGCGTATTTTAATTCTGGATTTGTATAATTGCGTTTTACCTCGATTTCTTGGCGTTTATACGATGATATCGAGGATTGTTGATGGTTTTGAAAGCGTACCCATAGGTTCTAACCTATAAGCTTTTAAGCGTATCGTTTTGGTTTTCGTGTGTCGTTTTAGTTTTGATTTGGTTTTAATGCGATGCGATACGTATGACATGTAGGTACCCCCACGGTGATTCGAGGTGATGAAGTAGATGAAGGCGACGTCGACACCGACACGCAGGATGCAAGGTGAGTAGATTATATCTACGGGGGAGTCGGGTGGATGGCGTACAGCACCCCCGCTGTTCGATGTCTAGTATACTATATATACTATATATTTATGATAGCTTATTGTGAGTCGTAGATATTTGAGATGAGATTAGGTGTACTATGATTAGATTAGGGCGTAGAAGTAAACTAGTATAGATCCTAGTTGCGAACCCTAGAATAGGCTTACACCCACAAGCACACACATGCATATTCGTTATACATATACCTGGATGATGATGATAGTGGATGGTATTTGGAGATGAGTCGATGATATTGGGCAGAGTACCATGAGATCGGTGATATATTATGATTCGTATTTAGGATACGACATGTGATTTTAGCGGGCCTATAGACGTGTGTTTCACACACGCATTTATATTTATATAGATGGTATCGATTTGTACTAGACTTAGATTAGTACCCCAGATCATGATATATGATGATAAGGATACCAGATAATCGATGAGATGAATGTGATATTGACCCGTACCCAGCTTTTGGGATGCCGTACGATGATTTACCGTACGAGCTTTATATTGATGATAGATCTGCACTCATGACTCGAGGATGTCATATGATATTGTATCGTACGCGGTACCTTTGAGGCGGGATCACCGACTATTATATTTACATATATATATATATTATATCGACTCAGATTTAGGTGATTTCCATACCCCTCCTGATTGACTTGCTAGTTAAAGCTGTAGATATGCTAGTAGAGGTTATGCTAGGCCGATCTCATACCTATATCAAAAACTAACGAATCGGGAGTAGTTAAAGACAGGCAAGGGATTCTACGGATTTTTTCAAAAGTTGCATCTTTTCTTAAAAACACCGTAGCCCTCATTTTCCTAAAAATCCCGATTCGTCTTATTTCAAATGGCAAAACAGTATGATATGGATGCATTGATGTAGCTTCTACACTGTTGTGTTTATTATTCATTTGCTGCATATGCTTATTGTTTGCATCGCATTGCATGATAAATATGGTTATTATACATTCATACTCGTGTACTTACATATTGTACACTCATACTTGTGCACACATCTATTGTACACTCATATTTGTGCACACATTAATTGTACACTCATACTTGTGCACACATCTGTTGTACACTCATGCTTGTGCACACATCTGTTGTACACTCATACTTGTGCACACATCTATTGTGCACTCATACTTGTATATATACATATTTGCACATACATATATGATTCTGGCTTGATTTGGAGATTTGGGAACCACAAGATACTCTTTAAAACTGATTCATTTTAAAAGAGCGGTTTCCCCCAATATGTGCATATTACTATTCCATGTTGCATGATATACTGATATGCTTATATTTCTTTTATATGTCGCATACATCATGCTTTCTGATTATACGCATTGGGATATGTTGTTTCCATGATATTTATGGATTTGGGAACCGTGGGTATTTTAAAAGAAAGTATGTATTGTTTGAAAAACCCGGTTACCCTTGATATGATATTTCAGTGTGTCCACCATGTGATTTCTCGGTTCTGAGAGTGGCATGTGAAACCCGATTCGAAGAGCGGTAGGCACCGTCTGCGGGTACATGGTGGACCCGGTGAGGTACCCCGGGGCAAGAAGACTCGCATATGGTAGACGGTGAGCCCGGCAGGGGAGTACTACCTACCGTTGATTGTATTTGAGCTCGGCGGATATCTGGGGGATACCGACCGGAGTTGAGAGATGATATAGGCCGATCCGGACGGACGGGGCCCTATATATATGAGGATTTACGTGCCGATGCTAGGCACAGGTTTCATGATGTTTTCGAGTGTCGATGCTTGGCACTCAGGTTCCATGATTTTGATATGTCACGAGCGACACATATTGATTTACATCCTCATACTTCCATGCATATGTTTATGATATTTACATGCATGATGCTTATTGTCTTTGGGTGACACGTGGACGATTTCCACATACATATATTGACATTGATGACATTGATTACATAGTTGGATGATATCCACATTTTCATCGACTTCATGATATAGTCGACATTGATCATACCTCATACTTATGATATGTTATTACCTGAGGCACTGGCATGAGCACTTGGCACTACACTCATGTATAGATGTTACATTGCCACCTTATCTTGCTTCAGACTTATTCATTTGAGGTTTATATATATATTGATCGTATTAACCTAGGATTGTGTCATAGATACGATTTCTACTCTGTGATGTTTTCTATTCATGAGTTGGCAACTCACCCCCGTTGTGCCACAGTTCTTGCAGGTTTTGCCGTACAGGTTCCATCGCGGCTTTTCTGGCACACTGCTTCCTTTCTGGGTGATTGCATTGGTAGGTGGGTTCACTCGCATCATGACCACCCTTGTATTATTTTATTCAGTTGTATCTAGTAATTCCATCAACCAAAACTTGTATATTGTTTCAGACTTAGAAAGCCAGTTATGTATTATTTGGACCTTAGAGTCGCGCGTTGTAGTATTATGGTTTTCATGTTGATTTTGAGTTTCTTTTTGAGTTTTGATCCTCGCCCTTCGGCATTGTATATTATATTGCTTGTGTGGTTGTGACCGTCGATTGACGAAGAGCTAGCTCCCGCTTGGGGATGCCTTTTATCATTGTGATTATATTATTCTTGTTGTACCCCGTTCGGGGCCAGTATTTATAAAGGAAACTCTGTCCAAATTTTCAAAAAAGACATTTAGGATTTTACAAATGCATATTCGGCTACTTATTTAAAATCCTTGTTTTTTTAAACATGTTTTCTTACTTCTTAAAAACTAGTTTTCCTTATTTACTCCTTAAAATAGTTTTAGATTTCCGTGCTTTTGCCTTATTTGGATTAGATGGGTCCTATAGACTTCATGCGATTCAAGTGCCAGTCACGTGCTATTTCGGGTCGTGACAAAGTTGGTATCAGAGCGCTAGGTTAACCTTGGTTCGAGTCTAAATTTGACTATGTGGAGCCTGGAGCGTTTATATATATACGGAACTTAGGCTTTACCTTACGGAACTTAGACTTAGTCGAGGGGGTATTATACACGAACTTTCGTCGCGTAGGATGACGCTTGGTTGATGGAGTAGGTAGCTTGAGTAGAGTGACGTACCGTACGTATGTTCCGCGGCATATTTACGATACGCTACTCCGCTTAAGAAACCTTAGGATGTACATTTCCTTGCACAATATTATATTCATTCCTATGATCTATCCTCATCGATATTGGTTATGATTTTGCTGCCACGATTACACGGGCAGAGAGAGCTACGGCTAGAGTTGCGTCAGCATGAGTTCGTCACGGACGAGGACTGACCAGGGCGTGATTCCAGAGGCGTACGATCGCGTATAGAGGCGTCGTTTTATTGTGTTCTCGCGCCATGAGCATTTGACAGATCGCTCTTACGAGATTTCCTGGATGTGCTGATCGGCACCAGAGGATCAGGCTACTGCTAGAGGCCAGCCAGAATGTGATGACCATTGATATATCGCTTATTCATGATGATTGAGGCACTGTTCAGCGTACAGACGAATGAGCCAGTTGTTGCTGCAAATGACGAGATATCGCCCAGATGTTGGAGCTACTGCAGCATAAGTATATACTTAGAGATATGATGGAAGGTCACTAGTCACCCAAGGATGAATGACTAGGACATGTGGTTTGTTCGCTTACCTCGATGCGAGGTCATCAGATTGATTGATTCCAGCTAGAGACGACTTCATGTAGATTCGTTTAGAGTCGATAGAGACGATCGAATGTCAGGAACCCGATTCCAAGTTTAAAGTATTCGGAAAGACATGCAAGCGATTCTATGGACCCTCTAGAAGAATGAAACCCTAACTCGACATAATGACCGTGTGAAAGCCTTTAAACCTTAGGGTTTGCGGCAGTTCCACGGCGCCATTAGTGAGGCTTGGGTTTGCCCTTCTACGGCTGGACCGCCGACGCTATGGTATGTACTCGATACTATTAAACTGTGCCCAAGATATTGAGCTCTTGGGGGATTTTGAGGTTTTGACAAATCGATCGGATGGTTCGACATCTTTCGGATATCATGTGATGGGATACACTGCTTGGGAGACTCCAGATACGAGTATAGCCGTTGGAGCGCAGTCCATGCAGCCACGAGAACGAATCAGTCGACATTGGAGGAGAGTGAAGTAAAGAGTTCGCACGAGATTTCGACGAGATGACGCTTCACTCCGCTGATATTAGAGATGCGATACGCATGCAGAGGCATTGGGATGCGACCAGTTTCCGAGGAAATGTTGTGCTGAGGACTCAGATGACCAGAGAAGTGCCAGAACGGAATCGTCCCCGTTAGCACACCTGACAGGGCCGATGAGCCAATGGATTGCGAGATTGGTAATCCACAGAGAAGATAAGGACCCAGAGACAGAAGACGCCAGACCGCGAGCAAGAGGCAAGTAGATATCTTGCGCTGCTAGCATTGGATACACCGACACCTTCTCGATTTTGAAGAAGGATATATCGATGACGGTAATTATGATTTGTGATTTTGTGATTCGATTATCACGTATCCGTCATCTTGGATTTCGGTATTTTGGGCAATTTATTCGCATTATTTGGTCTTGATGGCTGAGTTCCATGATTTTTGTTTTCGTGCACCATGGTTGCACCTACTGGGTATTGATATTTTGCGCATAGTTATTACGTTTAAGGTATTGATTGTGATTTCCTGCCTATTTTATGCCGGTGATTTGATTTACGCTTCCAGCATAGTTTTCATGTACTTTTAGTGTTTTGATTTGATTTGTGCACGCTGATGCACATGGTTATGAGCTTATACATCGCGGTATACCTGATTTGGATTGAGCCGTATAGTATACCGTCGATTTTGATTTTGATATTGATGTTGATTTCTTACACTCCGTGCATTTGATTTGGATTTTCGCGCGTGTTGAGCGCATATTTTGAGATACGATTTTGGTGCACACCAGATGCACTAAATCGGGATTTCTTGTGCATGTCAGATGCACCAGATTTTACTGTCAGGCACGCCCGTTGCCCTTGGCAGATGTTTCGTGCACACCCGTTGCACCTAAATGATATTTTTATGCACATGTATGGCACAAATATGGATTTTGATTTCCGTGTGCACCAGACGCACAGGGTATTCTTATATACATTTTTGGGATTTATTCCTTATGGACCAGTACGTTTTTATGATATTTGCTATTTGTTTTCGTACTGAGCAGGACTAGTCAGAGGACAGTGCCTGGATATACCTTTCATGCATTTTTTTCCAGATATTTACATGTATAGTTCTGATTTATGTCATATTGGTTTTGTTTTGGATTTGACAGTGTGGCTGTACCATAACTCCGATGATTGCGGGATGCTTGACGGAGTTTTGTTTTTTTTGAGTGATCTTCTCATTGTTCTTGCGCATGCATTGCGCTATGATACGTTTATGTATTAATGATTTCGGAGCCCCGACGACTTAGACTTTTATAGAAATGTTTTAGAATTTAAGGGTTTAAATTTAAATTCGGGGAACGAATTTCTTTAAGGGAGGAAGATTGTAACATTTCAGAAAAATAAAATATTATTTTTGGGAATTTTTATAATTTAATATTAATTTTTAATTAATATTTTAATATTTCGGTATAATTAAATACCGATAAATTGAGGAAATTTTTTGAAAATTATATAAATTACTAAAAGAGGGTGTTTTATGTGAATTATGCAAATTTCAAGTTTTTATGATTAATTATATGCTAATTTAGTGCTAATCGCGATTAAAAATCGCTAATCGGATTTCTTTAGCTTGTTTTTTGCAAAACATGCACAAGTCTTTTTTTCATGAGTTACATTTTTCCTTATCATGGCATTCTTCATGATTCTTGCATGGTTGTTAATTAGAGAGGGTGGGAAGAAGAAAAGAAAAGAAAAAGGAAAGGGATTAGAATATGTAGGCATGGGCATCAGAGAGAAGGGTGAGGGGAGTGATTGACCTTGACCATTCTCATTTCCTCTCATCTCTCTTCATCATATTCCCCTCCCACCTCTCTCCTTGCTGCTGCTGCTGCTGCCTCATCTCCCCCCTTCCTTAAATCATCATAAACACATCCAAAAACAACCCAAAACCCTATCCTTATTTCACAAAAAAGGTGCATAAGCTCAAGGGAAGCACATTGGACCAAGAAAGCAAGGATTTTGGCCACTTAGGGCAACTCAAGAAAATTCTTGAGTTGCAAAATGAGATATTTTCTGAACCACTAGCTTAGTTTTCCCATTTCTTTCACATCCATGTTAACTTTAAACAGATATAGTGATGTTTAGTGAGGGTATGAAAATTCTAGTTAGGGTTTATGGGAATTGAGAGTGGTGATGTGAAATTGAGCTCAGTAGAGGCCTCACAAACCCCCTAGTGCTAGAATTCAGACCTAACCCAGAGAATAGAACCCCGGAATACGGATTTAGAAACCCGATATCGGAAAATTCTGAATTCTGTGGATGTTAAATGAAATCTTCTTTCACCCCGAGATTCTGAAAATTATTTTGCAAGGACAGTGATACATGCAGGCACCTAGGAAGCTAACACCAAAACCCTGGCCCCTAATTCCCAACCGTGGCCGCAATTAAATCCATTCTGGATGCAAATTGCGGCCAGACCAGGGTGGATTTGGCTCATATTTGTTTTGTGGCTTTGTCAACAGTAAACTAGACCCTTGGCATGTGCAAAATTGTCCAATTTGACCTAGGGTAGAATCTGGAGCCTTTTTCCTGAGTTGCTGTTTTAATTCGTGTTTTCGTTTTGCGTATTTTAAATTTTGGATTTGTTTAATTGCGTTTTACCTCGATTACTTGGCGTTTATACGACGATATCGAGGATTTTTGATGGTTTTGAAAGCGTACCCATAGGTTCTAACCTATAAGCTTTTAAACGTATCGTTTTGGTTTTCGTGTGTCGTTTTAGTTTTGATTTGGTTTTAATGCGATGCGATACGTGTGACATGTAGGTACCCCCACGGTGATTCGAGGTGATGAAAAAGATGAAGGCAACGTCGACACCGACACGCATGATGCAAGGTAAGTAGATTATATCTACGGGGGAAGTCGGGTGGATGGCGTATAGCACCCCCGCGGTTCGATGTCTAGTATACTATATATACTATATATTTATGATAGCTTATTGTGTGTCATGAATATTTGAGATGAGATTAGGTGTACTATGATTAGATTAGGGCGTAGAAGTAAACTAGTATAGTTCCTAGTTGCGAACCCTAGAATAGGCTTACACCCACACGCACACACATGCATATTCGTTATACATATACCTGGATGACGAGGATAGTGGATGGTATTTGGAGATGAGTCGATGATATTGGGCAGAGTGCCATGAGATCGGTGATATATTGTGATTCGTATTTGGGATACGACATGTGATTTTAGCGGGCCTTTAGACGTGTGTTTCACACATGCATTTATATTTATATAGATGGTATCGATTTGTACTAGACTTAGATCAGTACCCCAGATCATGATATATGATGATAAGGATACCAGATAATTGATGAGATGAATGTGATATTGACCCGTACCCAACTTTTGGGATGCCGTACGATGATTTACCATACGAGCTTTATATTGATGATAGATCTGCACTCATGACTCGAGGATGTCATATGATATTGTATCGTATGCGGTACCTTTGAGGCGGGATCACCGACTATTATATTTACATATATATATATATATATTATATCGACTCAGATTTAGGTGGTTTCCATACCCTTCCTGATTGACTTGCTAGTTAGAGTTGTAGATATGGTAGTAGAAGTTTGGCTAGGCCGATCTCATACCTATTTCAAAAACTAACGAATCGGGAGTAGTTAAAGACAGGCAAGGGATTCTACGGATATTTTCTTAAAAACACCGTAGCCCCCATTTTCCTAAAAACCCCGATTCGTCTTATTTCAAATGGCAAAACAGTATGATATGGATGCATTGATGGAGCTTCTACACTGTTGTGTTTATTATTCATTTGCTGCATATGCTTACTGTTTGCATCGCATTGCATGATAAATATGGTTATTGTACATTCATACTTGTGTACTTACATATTGTACACTCATACTTGTGCACACATCTATTGTACACTCATACTTGTGCACACATCTATTGTACAATCATACTTGTGCACACATCTATTGTACACATCTATTGTACACTCATACTTGTACATATACATATTTGCACATACATAAATGATTCTGGCTTGATTTGGAGATTTGGGAACCGCAAGATACTCTTTAAAACTGATTCATTTTAAAAGAGCGGTTTCCCCCAATATGTGCATATTACTATTCCATGTTGCATGATATACTGATATGCTTACATTTCTTTTATATATCGCATACATCATGCTTTTTGATTATACGCATTGGGATATGTTGTTTCTATGATATTTCTGGATTTGATAACCGTGCGTATTTTAAAAGAAAGTATGTATTGTTTGAAAAACCCGGTTACCCTTGATATGATATTTTAGTGCGTCCACCATGTGATTTCTCGATTCTGAGAGTGGCATGTAAAATCCGATTCGAGGAGCGGTAGGCACCGTCTGCGGGTACATGGTGGACCCGGTGAGGTACCCCGGGGGAAGAAGACTCGTATATGCTAGACGGTGAGCCCGGCAGGAGAGTACTACCTACCGGTGATTGTATTTGAGCTCGGCGGATATCTGGGGGATACCGACCGGAGTTGAGAGATGATATAGGCCGATCCGGACGGACGGGGCCTTATATATATGAGGATTTACGTGCCGATGCTAGGCACAGGTTTCATGATGTTTTCGAGTGTCGATGCTTGGCACTCAGGTTCCATGATTTTGATATGTCGCGAGCGACACATATTGATTTACATACTCATACTTCCATGCATATGTTTATGATATTTACATGCATGATGCTTATTGTCCTTGGGTGACACGTGGATGATTTCCACATACATATATTCACATTGATGACATTGATTACATAGTTGGATGATATCCACATATTCATCGACTTCATGATATAGTCGACATTGATCATACCTCATACTTATGATATGTTATTACCTGAGGCACTGGCACGAGCACTTGGCACTACACTCATGTATAGATGCTACATTGCCACCTTATCTTGCTTCAGACTTATTCATTTGAGGTTTATATATATATATATATATTGATCGTATTGACCTAGGATTGTGTCATACATACGATTTCTGCTCTGTGATGTTTTCTATTCACGATTTAGCAACTCACCCTCGTTGTGCCACAGTTCTTGCAGGTTTTGCCGTACAGGTTCCATCGCGGCTTTTCTGGCACACTGCTTCTTTTCTGGGTGATTGCATTGGTAGGTGGGTTCACTCGCATCGTGACCACCCTGGTATTATTTTATTCAGTTGTATCTAGTAATTCCATCAACCAAAACTTGTATATTGTTTCAGACTTAGAAAAACTAGTTATGTATTATTTCGACCTTAGAGTCGCGCGTTGTAGTATTATGGTTTTCATGTTGATTTTGAGTTTCTTTTTGAGTTTTGATTCTCGCCCTTCGGCGTTATATATTATATTGCTTGTGTGGTTGTGACCGTAGATTAACGAAGAGGTTGCTCCTGCTTGGGGATGCTTTTTATCATTGTGATTATATTATTCTTGTTGTACCCCGATCGGGGCCAGTATTTAAAAAAGGAAACTCTGCCGAAATTTTCTGAAAAGTCATTGAGGATTTTACAAATGCATATTCGGCTACTTATTTAAAAACCCTGTTTTTATAAATATGTTTTCTTACTTCTTAAAAACTAGTTTTCCTTATTTACTCCTTAAAATGTTTTTAGATTTCTGGGCTTTTGGCTTATTTGGATTAGATGGAGTCCTATAGACTTCATGTGATTCAAGTGTCAGTCACGTGCTATTTCGGGTCATGACAACAGATATGCTATATGTCATATGCATAAAGAAATATGAATCAATGTCTCAATGTCCCTAACCAAACAATATCATATAGGTATGTGTGTTTTGCATAACATGGCAATTATTGACGGTGTGTGTGGCATACAATCAGTGCTCGTGCAACATGAGCCGTCAATAATAGTGTAGTGTCTTAAGGGTACTAGTCCAAGCACAACAAATAACTAAGCAATAAGGATATGTGCAAACTCTATATATATGAAGTAGAATATGCGACAATATATAATATATCTATCCCAGATGCATAACGCCATGCGGGCGATTCCCCTGTAGATGTTAAATCTACTCACCAACGCTCCTGGCTAAGTGAAGCCTACCACCTGTTTTCCCTTCATCGCAGCGTCCGAAGTCCCCGCCTGCGAACCTAAATCATAACACAACAAAGCAAGTATATATTAGCAATAGACCCAAAACATGTACAAACTACGCGGACCAACGCGACAACACAAACGTACTCTCAAGTGTTCGTATTGTATCTAACGTGCATAGCGACACTACGAAACCAACTCAGAGCAACAGAATACAGAACACGAACCGTATCGTATAACGTATCGCGTGAAACGAAACACAAGAAATAAGCAAAGTGGTCCCAGATTTTGCTATACAAAAAATCTGTAAAAGTTGCAAGTACCATGAGACCACAAATAACCCCAGAGACCCCTACACCAAAATCCACACCGTAGTCTGGCCGCAAATTGCGGCCTAAGCATGGGGAAATGGGCTCGTATTTTGAGGGTAGGTTTTAGGTCACTACACTAGGTCACTGTGATGGGAACTTTTGCAACAATTACCTGGTTTGATAGCAGATCATGCCATACACCAAAATTACACTAAAAATACGATATTTACCCGAAACGATACAAAACGTGTTCAAAACTGAAACTAACAAGCTATTCTACATAATAAACACTTAAACAGAAAGAGATCAATACCTAACCAAAAGAACTCAAAGACCCTAGCTTCCCAAGCTCCAAGGCATCCAAGAGGCAAATCAAGTCCAAAGATGTGATTTTTGTGAGTTTTTATGAATATTTGTGATGGATTGTGAAGGAAATGAAGAAGTGTTCAGTTGAGATGAGAGAGGAATGAGAGAATAAAAGAGATAGAGAAAATGAGAGAGAGTGAATGATAAAGAGAGAGAGAGAAGTGAGTGTAGGGTGAGGTGTAACCTCTTTGCATTAACTCCCCATTAATGCCTTCACACTACACCATGCCACCTCTTCACTCAACAAAAGAAATATCTCTCCCTTCTCACACAAAATATCTAGGATTAGGGTTAAGGATTAAAGCGTAGATTAGATTAGGTTAAGGGTTAAGTTGTCATGGTTGCTAAGAACAAGATTAACACAAAAACAAACCCTCACATTAACGTGCACACGTGCGTGCATACCTTAATAAATAATTATAAATTATTAATTAAATGTTACAAAATGTGAGGAACCCAAATTGGTAAACTTTTTACAGTAAACCCGCATTAACGTCTAAACTAACACTAACCGAAATCTAAGGCGTTACAATCTCCCCCCTTATAAAAATTCGTCACCGAATTTAAATTTTTTACTAAGCGTACCTTCAAAGAGAAGAGTACAAAACTCCCAAATCTCGCTCGCAGCCTTCCAAGTGATCACCTCACTATATGGATACGCCCAAGAAAACCCTCCATAGATGGCAAGACCCTTTGACCGAAGTTCCTCCACCTGCCGAACCAATATCACACTTGGCTGCCGGTGAACAAAAATATCGCGTCCAAGCTAAATGGTCTGGTGCTGAATCATGTGAGAAAGGTCATGAAGGTATTTGCAAAGTATCGACACAAGGAATACGGGGTGAATACTCAATAATCTGGGCGGAAGTGCCAAATTATAGGCAACGAAACTAACTGGCTTGAGGATCTCAAAAGACCTACAATCTTGGGATAAGCTTCCCAAAACTCAACACGTCATTCATCGGAAAATCCGTAGGAATACATGATCTCCCACTGCGAACTCATGTCTGTGACCACCACGGTCGGCATAAGACCTCTGTTTGCACTGGGCTGCTCTCATCCTGACCTGAACAAACTGGATCATCTCCGAAGTCTCTAGACTAGCTGGGGTCCAAAAATCCTACTTACGCAGAGTCAGAAAAACAGAATGGCGATCGACACGACCTAACAACTAAACCTAAAGGTTGGCAATTGGAATATCTCCTGATAACTGCTATCGAAGGAGAATCCTAACAATGGCAAGTGACAATCCCAACTGCCGACAACAATTAGTACGTATGCACAAGCATATCCTCCAGAGTCTGTATAGTCCGTTCTGTCTAACCATCAGCCAACGGATAGAAAGCGGAGCTAAAGCTCAAACAGTACCCAAGGCTTCCTGAAACTTCTGCCCAGGACAGAAAGTGAACAGGGTGCCTCTATTGGATACAACACAAGAAGGAACTCCGTGCAAACGCATAAATTAACGAAGAACAACTGAGCAAACTGAGCAAAACCGGACAATAAACACCCAAATGGAGTCACACCCTGTCTAGACCGGGGTAGACACCACAACAACATTCATGGAGATCTGCTCCTATTCCTACTCCGGAACGGTTAAAGATTGCAACTCTCCAGCCGGTCTCAAATGCTCAACCCTAGCTCATAACAAGACAGACACCTTGAAACGAAATCCGAAACTTCACTCTTCATCCCTGTCCACCCGTAACTATCTCACAAGTCACGTCATACATTGGTGGAACTTGAATGAACACTGAAAGCTGACTGATGTGCCTGCTCTAGGATTTCGCGTCTTTACCCATCAGTAGTAGGTACATACAAACACGTCCTTAAACATAGCACACCCTGGTCATAAATCAAGGACTCCGAATCTTTACCCAGCCGAGTATGCTCAAGAATCTCAGACGAACGAGCATCGGCGGGCTGTGCCTTGCGAAAGCGATTAAGGAAAAGTGGTCGGGCGCGGACATGAGCAAGCTGTCCCCTCAGTAGAGGCGAACTTAAGCTGTACTCAACGATCGCACAAGAACTGTAAATCTACAGAAGACTGTCTCAACAATCAACCCGCTGCAAGAAGATGTACATTAAGCTTTGGTGGTCCGTGAAAATCTGACATGACTCTCCGAACAAGTAGTGTCTCCAATCTCCAACGCACGACCACCGCGGCCATCTCCAGATCATGAGGATATCCTGCTCGTATTTCCTCCAACCGTCGGGAAGCAAAAGCGATAACTCTATAATGCCACATCAGCGCAAAATAGAGCCCTACTCGCGAAACATCACAGTTAAACAACAAAGTCGCTCGAACCAGAAAGCAAAGAAAGAACCGGTGCAGTTGTCAACCGAGTCTTCAACTGCTGAAAACTCCGCACGCATGCCTCAGTTCAAGGAAAAAGAACCTCCTTTCCGGTCAGTTCAGTCAACGGTGCAGCGATACACAAACAATCCTGCACGAAACGGCGGTAAAAACCTGCTAAGCCCAAAAATCTGCGGACCTCCGTCCCGTACACAAATCTGGAACAAAGCTGTACGGTCTCGATCTTCCTCGGGACAATACGAAAACCGTCTCCCGTAACTACAAGACCTAGGAGTCAACATAACAATCCTGAAGGAACACTCCGAGAATTTAGCAAACAGCTGGTGCTCTCCTAATGTCTGCAAAGAAAATCCTTAAGTGCTGCTCCTGTTCCTCACAACACATTGGAATAGACCAGAATGTCATCAATAACACAACAATAAACTGGTCGAGGAACGGCCTGAAGAAATCTAGTTCATCATATCCACGAATGCTGCTAGGGCATTGGTAAGTCCAACGACACCACCAAAACACAAACTGCTCGTAGCACGCACAAAGCAGACTTCGGAATGACTTCACTCCGAACCTGGAACAATGATGACCTGATTCTAAGCAAACTTAGAAAAATGTCTCGCACTCTGGAGCTGATCAAGAAATCGTCAATGCGAGGTAAAGGATACCTATCCGCACCGTAAGCCGGTTCAATTGACGATCAATCAATACACAACCTCAACTGCCGTCCTTCTCTTAACGAAAAGAATAGGAGCTCCTCAATGCGAAACACTCAGATGCACAAGCCCCCCAACAAACATCTCTGCAGCTGATCCTTAAGCTCCCTAAGCTCCGCCGGCTCATCTGGAATAACGTCAGAAACTCCCGCACGAAAGGAACCCGGTCCAACAAATCCACTGTGGCTCCGGTGTCATGAATGAATGCCAAGAATCCTCGACATCCTCTCCTCAAAAGCCGACTAGCGAAAAAGACTGAATTCAAGCTGTGAGAGGCGGCACCACTGTCCCCCTGCACAACGAGAACTGACTCGCCGGGAAAACAAAACCTGACTGTTTTCTTACGGTAGTCCACAGACGCCTAGCACGTAGCTAACCAGTCCGTGCCCAGGAGAACATCAATCCAACATGTCTAGAAGGATCACAACGACGGACGAATCTCTATCTCCTACCCGATTGGCACACGATCGAAACACGTGTCGTGCAACAAAAGAATCGCTGACAGAAGTTAACACAACAAACGGCTGATCTAGCTAACATGACCCTCAGCCCAACTATGCCACAGAGTGTGTAAAATAAACAAGTGCATCAAAAGAACATATGAATTAAGAATACCTGAAAACTCTGCAATGGACTCCCGCGCGTCCCGATGAGTAGAAGCAAACTCTCTTGTCTGCCCCCTACCCGCAACTGGCTGAACTCCTCTTCTGCTAAACTGTCCCCTCTGAGCAAATCCTCCGCGACCATGACCTCTCCGAACACGAGTCCGACGCGGTGCTGAGGAACAATCTTTGATGAGGTGATGAAGGTCCCCGCACTGATAGCATCCTCTCCATGGCTGCCGACCCTCCGGAAAATACGAGCTAAAAGACTGACCACGTCCCAAGCCTCCGTTACTCCCGTGACATGCCTGATATCTATCTCGATGACTAAGCCTCTGTCTTTGATATGGTACACCGGTACGAGTCCTCCACTGTTCCGGAACTCCTAAAGTCTCTGGAAGACGTGCCTCGTAAACTGGGGCTGCATCCACTGGTGCTGTGTAGGTGACGGAATGCTGTGTGCTGATCGTAAGGAACAACTGGGTAATTGGGGTGACAACCTCCTGTCGCTGCGCTCTACTGGCCTCAACTAAAGACCTCATCGTCTGGCATAAGTCCTGCATCTCTGCCACAAGCCTATCGATACGATCTGTCGAAGGAGGATCCGTCTGCTCCTGTGCAACGAGCGTGCCATCCTGGTCAGTCCTCATACCACCCGAGTCTACTCTGACCTTGGCCCTCGCTGCATCACTCTGAGTCCCCATAGTCATCGGCGGCAAAGGCTATAAAAAGTGATAGGATTCGATAAGAACACGGAAATCGAATCACAAGGATATATCATCAAAGAAGGAATTTCAAGCAATTTGTACTTGGGTCACTTTAGGCGGAGTACAGCGTCGTGAGTATGCCGCGAACATACACACACTACGTTACTCTGCTTAAGCTACCTACTCCATCATACCAAGGTCATCCTACACTCCGAAAGGTAAAACCTAGCGCTCTGATAACAACTTTGTCACGAACCGAAATTGGCACATGACGGCCATTAAACTACGCAACGTCTACAGGCGTAACGCAATTTAAGTAAGCCGAAAACCTAGCAATCTAAACCATCAATAGTAGTAAGAAATAATAACATTTTTAAAAGCTTTGAAATCTCAACCCAAATTCTTTAAAAGACCCAATTTTATTTCCTTTAAAATTTTGGCAGCACCTCCTTTGTAAAAACTAGCCCCAAAAATGGGTACAACATAAATATAAGTAAGGCATCCCCAAACGGGAGAAAAAACACATGCAAAGGCGGAAAACAACCACCACAACAGATATACGACGCCGTAGCGAAGAAATAAAAGACGATAAAAGTAAAACTGCATAAAAGACATCCAAGTCACCAAAATAATATACAATATCGTCCTCATATCAAGTCTCTAAGTCATACAAGATAATGGTAGATGGAGAGTATAGGATACAACGAATATACAATGAACATAAACAGATAACCACAAAACCCATCTAAGCAAAACTGCACACTTGAGCTGAAGCGGTATCCGCAACAAAAGATGATAAGATAGATGAATAGCCTGCCTCGACTACTCTGGGGGATAACCTGCAAAACACTGTGGCACAATGGGGGTGAGTTGCCAACTTGTGAATAGTAAATAACATATGCAGGTAATCGCAAGTATGCACGTACAATGCAAATCTAACATATGCAAGATAATAGCAATAAAAGGTCATGTGAATGCAATAGTCATGAAAAGTACACTAACAGGTACAACTAATACATGAAGCAATAATAATATGACAACCTGTATGCAACAATCATGTAAGGTACTCTATCAGGTACAACTAATACATGAAGCGATGATATGAATATATATATACATATATATATATATATATATATATATATATATATATGCAACAGTCATGAAAGGTACACTAGCAGGTACAACTAATATATGAAGCAATGCATATAAAATAAGAGTATATAAATGCAACAGTCATGGAAGGTACTCTATCAAGTACAACTAATACATGAAGCAGTGCATAAACAATAAATGTGGAGTATGGAATGAAACATGTCATTTCCATGGAATCCTAATATCGTAGTAAGACCAAAGTCTATCAAGACAATCCAAATCCCAATTTCTCAAATCAGCCCCCAAATTGGCTCTCATATCATGTAAGTCTCACAAATTCTGAATGTACAATATCAAGTAAATCTCATATATCCTGAATGTACAAAGTCAGCAATCTCATATATATCCTGTATCCGATCTCAAATAAATCTCCTATATCCCAAATCCAATATCAAGTGAATCTCATATATCCTAAGTAAATTTGCATGAATAATTATGATGAAGTATATGAATTTATATGTATACATATATATTAGCGTCCCATTCCACTAATATATATATATATATATATATGCATATATAACAGCATCCCATTCCACTGTTATATATACTTAGAAGTAAAATATCATGAAACCAATGTGTCAAGCATTGATACAGAAATGCTGATCTATCAGGTGCTGTCACCACGACTGGCAACCTGATAAGTACGTATCATACGCTATACCGAAAGCTCGAGTGCTTAGCTCTGACCCTCGCCTCTCGACGTATCCATACATATATGACTCCCGTCGGTATCCCCACGATAACCGCCGAGTCATAGGTAATGTCACCGGAGTGAATGATTCCCCTACCAGGTCTCATCGGCATGTTACATCAAAATCCCTTTCTTACCCCGGGTACCTCCAGGCCCCACCATGTACCCTCATACGGCCCACAACGCTCATCGTATGGGGTATATATATCTGAACCGATAAAATTCATGGTGGCTGCTGAAATATCATATCAAGAGAAACCGGATTTTTCAAATAATGCATAATTTCATGAAACTACCACGGTCCTCAAATCCAGAAAAACATCATGAAAAATCCATATCTCAATGCGAAAATCCATGAATATAATATATATGCAACATAAAACTGTAATGTAAGCATGTAAAGGAAAAGCTGCTAATCAACTGCAACAAGTTAATATAATATATCATGCGGTTCCTAATTTCTCCAATTCTAAATAACATCAAGTAAAGCTAAACATGTAGCTATATCCAGATATGTGTGTAAACATAAGGGTATATCAAGATATAGGTATCTACCTATCAGTAATGATGTAATATACCCTCCAGGTATAAGTGTAAGTATGTATGCAAGGTATGCATATAGCTATGTCATTATGTGTGTGTGTACCTATCGCTAATGGTATAATACCCTATAGATATACAGGTAACTAGCATGTAAGCATGTCAAGGCATATGTGTAAGCATGTAGGTATACAGGTATGCTATATGTCACATGCGTAAAGAAATATGAATCCATGTCTCAATGTCCCTAACCAAACAATATCATATAGGTATGTATGTTGTACATAACATGGCAATTATTGACGGTGTGTGTGGTATACAATCAGTGCTGGTGCAACATGTGCCGTCAATAATAGTGCAGTGTCCTAAGGGTACTAGTCCAAGCACAACAAATAACTAATCAATAAGGGAATGCGCAAACTCTATATATATGAAATAGAATATGCGACAATATATAACATTTCTAGCCCAGACGCATAACGCCATACGGGCGATTCCCTTGTAGATATTAAATCTACTCACCAACACTCCTGGCTAAGTGAATCCTACCACCTGTTTCCCTTCGTCGCAGCGTCCGAAGTCTCCGCCTGCGAACCTAAAACATAACACAACAAAGCAAGTATATATTAGCAATAGACCCAAAACATGTACAAACTACGTGGACCAACGCGACAACACAAACGTACTCTCAAGTGTTCGTATTGTAGCTAACGTGCATAGCGACACTACGAAACCAACTCAAAGCAACAGAAAACTGAACACGAACCATATCGGATAACGTATCGCGTGACACGAAACACAAGAAATATGCAAAGTGGTCCCAGAATTTGCTATACTAAAAATCTGTAAAAGTTGCAAGTACCATGAGACCACAAACAACCCCAGAGACCCCTACATCAAAATCCACACCCTAGTCTGGCCGCAAATTGCGGCCAGAAGCAATAAAATTGCGTTCTAAGCATGGAAAAATGGGCTCGTATTTTGAGGGTAGGTTCTAGGTCACTACACTAGGTCACTGTGATGGAAACTTTTGCAACAATTACTTGGTTTGATAGCAGATCATCCCAGACCCCAAAATTACACTAAAAATATGATATTTACCCAAAATGACACAAAACGCGTTCAAAACTGAAACCAACAAGCTATGCTACACAATAAACACTTAAAAAACAGAAAGAGATCAATACCTAACCAAAAGAACTCAAAGACCCTAGCTTCCCAAGCTCCAAGGCATCCAAGAGGCAAATCAAGTCCAAAGATGTGATTTTTGTGAGTTTTTGTGAATATTTGTGATGGATTGTGAAGAAAATGAAGAAGAGTTCAGTTGAGATGAGAGAGGAATGAGAGAATAAAAGAGATAGAGAAAATGAGAGATATTGAACGATAAAGAGAGAGAGAGAGAGGTGAGTGTAAGGTGAGAGGGTCAGTGTAACCTCTTTGCATTAACTCCCCATTAATGCCTTCACACTACACCATGCCGCCACCTCACTCAACAAAAGAAATATCTCTCCCTTCTCACACAAAATATTTAGGATTAGGGTTAAGGATTAAAGCAAAGATTAGATTAGGTTAAGTGTTAAGTTGTCATGGTTGCTAAGAACAAGATTAATACAAAAACAAACCCTCACATTAATGTGCGCACGTGCGTTCATGCCATAACAAATAATAATAAATTATTAATTAAATGTTACAAAATGTGAGGAACCCAAATTGGTAAATGTTTTACGGTAAACCTGCATTAACGTCTAAACTAACACTAACCGAAATCTAAGGCGTTACACTAACTCCCCAAACTGGCCGGCCACAACCCCTCTAGATCTGGCCACCTCGGCCATGGTGCCTCAGTTGGGGTTCGTATAGTCTGGGTGGTCTCCTAGTACCCTAATTTGGTCCCTGGAGTTGTTTGTTAAGCTTAGAAATTCCCCGGGTCATCCCAGATTCACTATAGGCACACTAAAATTTACAAAACCGGAATGGGTAAATTCTTAAATCCGTATTCTGGTTTCTATGCTATGGTCCAGGTCAAGAATCACCTCTAAGTCTTATTGACAACCACTAACATCATCAATCTCCCAAACCCTTCTCTAAAATTTCAAAGCTCACAAATTCATCACTAAACGACTTCTAAACTTAAACAAAATGCTAGGAAATCAAAACTACCCTAAATGAAAAGAGATATACCTCTTGGTTACACCCAAGCAAATCCCTAGAAGTCCCAAGTCTTCAAAATCTAACCTTTCTTGGTCCATTGCGATGAGGATGAGGAGGTGATCATCTTTTGTGAAGAGGGTATGGGGTTTTGATGAAAGATTGGAGATGGGTCATGAGGGTAGAATGAGGGGCTTGAGGATGAAGAAGGAGATAAATGAAATGGTGGGGGAAAAGATATGGGCAGCATTCTCCCTCTCTCTCTCTTTCTCACTCTCATTCTCTCTCCTAGCATGCTCACTCTCATCATTATGTCCCCTCTCTCTCTTCTCAAGTCATCATGACACCTTTATCCTTTTTTTTCTTTTCTCACCACAGTAAAACCATAACATAAAACAACACAAATGAACATGTAACCAAATGAAACATGTCATGGTGCACTAACCATGAAAACTGTAGAAACACGGATTTAGCTTAATCGCGATTAGTAGTGCAATAATCGGGTTTTTATCCAAACTGCATACAATAAATTTTAAAAATGCCAAATCCTTTAAATATATTTTTAAATGAATAAATCATTTTAATCTCCAATTATTTCACAATTATCGGTATATATTTATACCCTTTTTCGAAAACCCTAATTTTGCAAATCGGGCAGTTTTCGGGAAATAATATTTTCTGAAATGTTACAACCAGATTCGTGGAGAGGCTGAAGTTTACTGGAGACTATTGAATCCTTTGGTTCCACTAAATCATCAGCTGTTAGTTTGTCAAGCTGGAACGGCTTCCAGTTCTACTTTATGACCACTAATTTCTTCATAAGAAATTCCTTTTCTAAAAAGGTGGCATGCTGGGAAAACAAAACACCTTTTGCTCTTCAGTTAGGTAGAAGATATACCCTCGCAAATGTTTGGGATGTCCAACAAACTTATACAGTACTGACCTTGCCTCGAGCTTGTCCGGATTTTTCTTTTCAACATAGGCCAGACAACTCCATATCTTAACTCGTTTAATACTTGGTCTCTTTCCATTCCATATCTCATATGTTGGATGGAACCCCATTCAATAGGTATGCAGCTTCTCAAGTGTATAATTCCAAAAGGAAACAGGCAACTCAGCAGTACTCATCATAGAGCGCGCCATATCTCATATGGTGCAATACCTCCACCCCGATACACCGTTGTGCTGTGGTGTATTCGAAGGAGTAAGCTGAGAGAGAATCAAATTCTCCTTTAAATAATCCAGGAACTCCATGCCCAAGTATTCTCCTCCTCGATCACATCGAAGGACTATAATACTTCTACCCGTCTGGTTCTTAACTTCAAGCTTATAATCCTTGAATTTCTCAAAAGTTTCAGACTTGTGTTTCAATAGGAACATATGTCTGAATCTTGAGAGATAATCTGTGAATTTAATGAAGTACGAAGAACCAACCTTGGCATTTGTAGACATTGGACCGTATACATTATCATGTATTCGCCCCAAGAGTTCAGTAACTCTTTCTCTGTTTCCAGAAAACGGAGTATAGGTCATTTTACCTTTGAGACAAGACTGGCAAGTATCATAAGATGAAAATTCAAACAGATTCTCATATTCATCCTTATGTAACTTAGCTAGTCGTGTCGCATTGATATGACCTAGTCTACAGTGCCATAAGAAGGATTCGTTCATTTCTGAACTACTCCTCTTGTGTGTGTTCTAGATACATTGAACTGTGGTTTGATTTAGAACGTATATGCTATTATTTAACGTGCCTGATCGAATCAACTCTTGATTCAGGAAAATGTTCACAAAATTGTCCTCCAATAGAGAATTATATCCTTCTTTAACTTAATAAAGAAACCGATGTAATGTTGTATATCAGGTTCGGTATCTAATAATATTTGTTCAGAATCAATGTATTAATACAAGGTAATATTTGCCAACTGATTTGGTTGCAACACTTGCACCATTCTCTACACTTAGAGACATATGACCCATTCCCAGTTCTCTGCCTATCTGTAGCCTATGTAACATATTAATCCTGATCCAGTATCATATACCCAGGATGTAGAGAATACTGAGAAATAGTTCTCGGTAATGAACACAACCGAAGAAGATGCATCAACATGCTCTTTCTTCGATTGGGTGGCATGAGAATCCGGATATTCCCCTATTTCCTGCTCGGACTTATAACAATTATAAGATAGAGCAGAACCAACGTTCCCTAGCTCAGTATAATAAGTAGGTTCGGTCAATGCATCCATATTATTATCTTGATTAAGGCGTGACATGGTCGCTACCAGGAGAGAGATAGAAGAAAACACTCTGCGTGCGCTGTAGCAAGATTTAGATTGGTTATTATTTTATTTAATTAGGATGGATCCCACAGTTTTTATCCAATCTTCCTTCAAATCCTAAAAGGTAAGACTAGCCGGGATTAATTACACCTTACAAGTTTGCCAATCTTTCGGCCAGGCCAGTGTCGGTACTTTGAGGGAGGTTCCCCGTGCTTTCGCACGGACCTAATTAAAATAAACCTCTTTTTCCCTGGGGTGTAATCCCGTTAACACCTTTCTAGACACCTACTTGATCGACTAATTGTAATGTGTAAAACTCTCTCAGGGGTAATTCTTGTAAGTCAACGTTACACACCCTACAAGATGCGGAGAGGCGGAATAGGTAAAACAATCATTTTGTTTAAGGTAACATCGACTAACTTTAGAGATCTTTGCTAAACCCTAACTAACAACTATCTAGAAATGCTAAACTACTATGATAGATGATTATATCTCAAGATACTAGTCCTTCATGTTCTTGTTGTTCACCTCCTCGTTGGCCTCCTCGATGTAATAGAAGATCCGCCCGAGAGTTCCTCCTCCAAGCTTTAACCTCTAACTTGAGGTAACTAAGTGGCTAGGATTGCTAATCCAAGTGACCTAGAAGATATAGAAGTGGATTAAGGATCTATTAGTCTTTCTAACCCTTGGGATCTCAACACATGAGAGGATTAGGGTTAGGTTTAAGAAGAGGAGAGCTTGAGGAGAGAGAGTGTGTTTTTTTATAATGAATTGAACCTTTCTCACTTTGAATGATATGAAGCATAACAAAATATCTTGCACAAATATCATCCATGCTTCATTTAATTCTTGAGATGAATCATCTCATGAGTCATGGTGCAATTAATGATAATAACATATAAGCTCTCCACCTCATTTAGTTTAATTCATAAATGAATTAAATCTATATGAGTCACCTTCTTTCTAGAAGCTTCTCGATTAATTACGAGAATGCCCCTCCTATCCATATTCCTGAAAAACACGAATATACTAAGACTGCATAAATCCAATAATCCAATACTAGAATCTGGCTTAAACCAAATCCTGCTAGTATAAACTGTCCGAATATCATACATGCATAAATACACGTATATGTCCGAACCCTGTCGTAAAACCATACGACCTCTATATCGTTTCGCCTGAAGCAGGGAAACTCTCTGTGTGGGACTCTAAAGACTCGATACTACGCTGGCAGTGGATTTAACCATAGGCCGCAAGCGGTACTAGCTATACGTAACGGTCCACAGGTAGATGTCGATAAGAAGGCCGATGAGGAAACCCATCCGAACTCCTACTGAGCCTGATGTGACAATCTCCGTACAGTCCGGTCTGTTCGTCTAAGACAATCGCATATCGGACCTAGGAGGGCGGCAAGCGTCAGTCCCCTAAAAGCAGTATAAGTCATGTTGGACTGAAGCCCATTACACCTTGAGAAGCTACTGGAAATCCTAACAGTAAATCTCCCTTGCCCTGGCCAGGGACTTTGCGTAATGGCTCTCCAAACACAGTGCGATAACAACTCCCAATACCGAGAGAGACGAATCCTATCTAACCGCTACTACCTCCAAGTGCTTCTGGACTGCACCCAACTGCTACCTGTTTGCACGACTCCTTTGAGCCATGGTAGGGTAGCAATCTAAGAACAGTAAGAACACACTCGAGACGAAGCAGCAGTGTCAAGTCTACGGACTATGCTGTACTCATGTCACCTAGGAACTGTTAACTGACGACGAGTATAATACCAACCAACAGTTCCCTGCGAGACCTGTCCGGTGTACCCATAACCAAACGAGCACCTGCATACTATCTCCAATACAATGTACTAATGGCTGTGGGGCAGACCATTTCCCCAACTGGGATGAGAAGCGTACACACTAGTCTACTCCGGAGTATCGATGCCCTATCTCGATAATTCTATGACTAGGGACCTGAAAAAGGATGTGCTTGTAGATTACCCAGCTCCTACTAGTGTGACTGCCATCACAACGCTGGTAGTCAAGCAAGATCCTAAGGGCTCTATCAATATGTATTCGCGATATGTTAAAAGAAACATATACACATATTAAGATAGATATAAACCAAGTAGCATACTACTATGTTGAGCAAGACTGTTAATACAACTGTGAATATCCCATGCTTCCATTAAGTAATATACAAACTAGTATGATACAATAATGGCCCCTAGGGCATATACACTAACAATCTCCCACTTGCACTAGGGCCATATACTGGCATATCGAAGACTTATCATTTCGAATAGTCTGTCGAACTGTGTGTGAGGTAAGGCCTTTGTGAATGGATCTGTAGTGTTCTCCTTTGTAGCAACTCTCCGGACCTCAATCTCCTGGCGATCTTTGATCTCCCTGATCAGGTGATACCGCCTTAAGATGTGTCTGGACTTTTGATGGGACCTCGGTTCCTTCGATAAAGCTATAGCACTGTTGTTTTCACAATACAGCGGTATTGGATCAACAATGGTAGGAACCACCTGAAGTTCTGTTAGGAACTTCTTCATCCAGACTGCTTCTTTTACGGCATCGCAAGCAGCTATATACTCCGCTTCCATCGTCGAGTCAGCAACGGTGTCCTGCATGGAAATCTTTCAGCATACCGCCCCTTCATTGAGGGTAAAGACATAACCTGACATGGACTTAGAGTCATCCTTGTCACTCTGGAAGCTGGAGTCAGCAAAAGCCTCGATCTGAAGGTCTTTTCCGCCGTAAACCAAGAACATATCCTTAGTCCTTCTCAGGTACTTAAGAATGTTCTTTACTGCTATCCAGTGCTTCTCCCCTGGGTCTGACTGATACCGGCTTACCACACTCAGTGCGTAAGCTACATCTGGTCTGGTACACAACATCGCATACATTATAGTGCCTACTGCAGAAGCAGGGTATAACTGACATGCGATCCCTTTCCAAATCAGTCTTGGCAGACATCTCTTTGGAGAGGGTGATTCCGTGACAAGCCGGTAAATTACCGCGCTTAGAATCTTCCATACTGAATCTTTTCAGTATAGTGTTGATATACCTGGACTGTGAAAGTCCCAACATCCTCTTACATCTATCACAATAGATCTGGATCCCCAGAATGTAAGAGGTATCATCCAGGTCTTTCGTGGAGAACCTGTGTGACAAGAATCCTTTGACAGATTGTAGCATAGGAATGTCATTTCCTATCAAGAAAATGTCATCCACGTACAAGACGAGGAATACGACAGTTCGTGCTACAATTTTACTATATATACATGGTTCATCTGGATTTTTGATAAAGTCGTATCTTTGACCGTTTCATCAAAACAGATGTTCCAACTCCGCGATGCCTACTTTAGTCCATAAATGGACTTAAGCAACTTGCACACTTTCCCGCCGCTCCCACTCTGATTGAAACCTTCTGGCTGATCCATATAGACGCACTCTTTTAAATTACCATTTAGAAAAGCCGTCTTTACGTCCATCTGCCAGATCTCATAATCATGGAAGGCGGCAATGGCAAGAAGGATTCGAATGGATTTGAGCATAGCCACTGGAGAAAAAGTTTCGTCATAGTCCAAACCAGGTCTTTGACGAAAACCCTTTGCAACAAGTCTAGCCTTATAGGTTTCCACCTGTCCATCTACACCAATCTTCTTCCTGAAGATCCACTTGCATCCTATGGGCTTTACCCCATCTGGAGCAAAGTCCAAAGTCCATACTTTGTTGGTGTACATAGACTCCATCTCGGTCCGCATTTCATCCAGCCATCTTACTGAGTCGCCGCTCTGGATGGCCTGCTGGAAGCTAGTAGGTTCATCATGATCAATAACGCAATCCTCTCTATCCCCGTCTATGAGAAAACCATAGTATCTCTCGGGCGGATGAGACGGCCTACTACTCCTGCGGAGGGGTACGGGAATGTCATGTTCTTTTGGAACTTCTGGTTCTACCAAACTTTCAGTAGTAGTTTGTAGTTCTGGAATTTCTTCCAGTTCTATTGCGCTCCCACTTGTTTTCTTTTCTAAAAACTGTTGTTCTAGAAAATGGGCATTACGAGAAACAAAAACCTTTTGTTCCTCTGCGTAATAGAAAAAAATACCCCTTGGAGTTCTTTGGATATCCCACAAACTTACACTGTACTGATCGTGCCTCGAGTTTGTCCGCCTGCTGCTTTTTAACAAAAGCCGGACATCCCCATACCTTCAGATACTGAAGATAAGGTTTCTTCCCACTCCACATCTGATATGGTATGGTAGGCACAGTTTTGGTAGGAACCCTATTCAAAAGATATGCAGCTGATTCTAGTGCATAACCCCAGAAAGATCGCGGTAACTCAGCATTACTCATCATGGAACGTACCATATCCAATAGGGTTCGGTTCCGTCTTTCCGATACACCGTTATATTGTGGAGTGTATGGAGGAGTAAGCTGAGAGAGAATTCCATTCTCTTTTAGGTAACCCAGGAACTCGGCACTTAAGTATTCACCACCTCGATCAGATCTCAGTGTCTTGATACTTTTGCCGGTTTGGTTTTCTACTTCATTCTTATATTCTCGGAATTTCTCAAAGGCTTCGGATTTATGTTTCATCAAGAAAATGAATCCATACCTAGAGTAATCATCCGTAAAAGTAATGAAATATGAAAAACCGCCTCTTGCATGTGTAGACATTGGACCACATACATCGCTGTGTATGAGTCCTAAGAGCTCGCTCTTACTCCATGTCCAGTGAATGGAGTCTTTGTCATCTTTCCTTTGAGACATGATTAACAAGTGGCATAAGATTGATATTCGAACGGATCCAAATATCCTATTCTATGTAACTTAGTTAACCTTGTCTCATTGATATGACCCAGTCTACAATGCCATAAGAAAGCCTGATTTATATCTGGAGACTTTCTTTTTAGTGTGTTCTGGACATTGAAAATCAGTAGTTGGTTTAACACGTATATACCGTTATCTAGTATACCGGACCCAATCAAACCATGATTAAGGTGGATGTTAACAACATCGCTTACAAACGTGAAATCATAATCTTCTTTTGATAACAACGATACTGATATGATATTACACGTTAAACTAGGTACACAAAAACAGTTGCGCAAAACTAAAATATGTCCACTCGTCAATTCAAGGTGATTATCCCCTACGGACACAGCATTCATGCTAGCTCCGTTAGCAACCTGGAGGGTCATATCACCAACCTTCAGCACTCTACGGTTTCTCAGTGCCTGCAATGAATTGCATATATGAGATCCTGATCCGGTATCCAATACCCAGGAAGTAGAGTTGATTGACAGACAATTTTCAATTACAAACACACCTGAAGCCGAACCCACAACTTGCCTCGGGTCCTGGTTCTTGGCAATCCAAGCTTTGTAATCCTTCTTCCAATGTCCTTTCCTGCGATGGTGGAAGCACTCGTTCTTTACCACTACCGGCACCGCAACCTTTGCCTTTCCCTTGGCTTCCACCTTACCAACACCACCTCTTGGTTTGGTAGCGGCCTTCTTCTTCCTTCCTTTGACCCTTGCCTTGGACCTGGAAAAGGAAGCACCATGAAAAAATATAGCGGGTGTTTCCGTTGCCTTCTGCAAGGTGCCCTCTGCACTCCTCACATGTTAAGGAGTTCTGGAAGTTCAACTTCTTTACCTTGAATGTTGAAATTCAAGATAAACTGGGCGTAGGTGGAAGGAAGGGACTGGAGAATCAAGTTTGTATACAACTCGTTCTCTAATGTTGTCCCGAGGTCTGCGAGCTCTTCAATATAGCCAATCATCTTAAGGACATGTTCCCCTATAGATGATCCGACGGCCATCCTCGACTGAAACAAGTTCTTCGAGGTCTCGTATCTAGCTATACGAGATTGCTCTCCATACAGTTCCTTGGTGTGGAGAAATATGGATTCTAGATCCATATTCTTGTGCCGCCTCTGATGTTCATTATTCATAGAGGCAAGCACGATGCATTTGGCCTTCGCACAGTCTAACTCCCAGGTCTTGCGGATTTCCTTATCTGCGACACTGGATTCAGGACCTGGGACGGCAGGGGCCTTATTAGTAAGGACATACCCCAATTTGTCATAGGTTATTGCCATCTTGACATTTCGGAACCAATCTTTATAGTTTGGCCCTGTCAAAATATTTTTATCTAATAATAACTTAAGGCCTGTCATGTTCTGGGTCGCTGCAATTAGGAGAGAAAGAGGAAACGCTTTAGCATGATGCTCTTGCAAGTTTAGAGTGGTTTTTAATTTATCTAAACAGGATGGCTCCCACTGTTTCTCAAATCCCTCCTCAAACCAAAAAGGAAGACCTAGTCAGGACTATTCTTACTGTACAATACTTGCTTAACCGTTCAGCCAGGCATGTGTCGGTATTTCGAGCGAGGTTTTACGACACTTTCGCGAAGTTCCTTAATTAAATAACCTCTTTTTCCTGGGGGCGTAGCCCCGCTGACACCTTTCTTGACACCTACTTGGTTTATAGCATTGATCGTTGAGTGAAAGAATCTCCCGATGAGTAGCATATACTCATAGTAGGATCGGGATCCAAATATCATCGTGTGATAAAGCTGAAGGAATCCTACCAAAATTATCACACTCCAAATGGTATGCAACTCTAGCAAATTTCATTTTCTTTAGAAATTCCCGATGTGGATTTTTGCCCCATGCTTTTATGACCTTGGCGTTGGTCAAAATGTCATAAGTCACATGTCAAGTTCTACCCATCATTATCTTGTTAATTTGAATCCACCCGTACATACCCCTGACGTTGGCCAAATGGCAGTACGACTGTCCCAAACCAACTCATCTATCTATACAATAGATGAATACGCAGCAGCTACCAAACTCTATGCCTTGGCGTTGGTCAAAATACATAGCTTGAATACTATTGAATACCCAAACTATGGTCAACAAACGTAGCACGAATACTAAGTACTCTACTTTTTAAAAAGACGAAGGGTTAAGACAGGTTTTTAAGAAATCCTTTTTCATAACGAACTTGATATCGTTGTAGAATCAAGTGTTTTGAAAAGGAGTGTTTTTGAGGCTTTTACTAGTTTTGCTAAAGAGGTCACTCTCGGTGAAGGGATCTTGGCTCTTTCCTTATCGAATAAGGCGCAGGATATTTCACAAATACCAGTATGCAAAGTAAAAACTATAGAAGCAATCAAAAGACAAACCGAGTGGGTTGTAGCATCTGCTAGTTTCGCTAAAGAGGTCACTCCCGGTGAAGGGATCTCGTCTCTTTCCTTATCGAATAAGGTGCTGGATATTCTACAAGGAATACCGCTATGCAAAGCAAGAACTAGAGCTACCTGTTTTTAAAACAAGTTTCTACAACATCTTTAGGTTTCTTTTATTTAATTAATCTCATTAATGACGTCCCATCAAATATATTTCCTAAGCATCACATAAGAAACGAAAGTAGCAATAGTTATTATATATCATATATATAATATAGGCATTCGTCTCAGAATATATCAAGTGAGCACATCACAAAATATCAGCAGCAGAAGAACACATATGAAATATTGGATATACTAGGAATTCCGTGTTTTATTTAAGCCAATAAAAAACGCGGATTCCACGGTCGCGATGAATAGCCAAACCCACATCCTTAGACCCCTACGAGAGAGGCAAGCAACCCTACCAATTCTAGAGTTAGCGGTTCCGGTCTCAACTCCTTGAGATGGTCTCCCACTGGACTTTAGAACCCGGTTACTTGTGCTCTCCTCCTTGGGTCTATCCTAATGCGGAAAAGTAAATAATATACATCAATGGTGACATCATCCTCAACCCGAAAGTGCCCCAATAAAAGAATATTACATACAATCTTTTACATGAATGAAAATGAAAAAACTCTCATCGCACATAAAAAAACCTCGGCTATTCAAAACACAACGATCCAATATAACATATCACAGCAACACATAACATCACATGTCATCAACGTAAGTAAATATGCGTATCCCAATTGTCGTTGACATATAGAAACGAAACCAGCGATACACCAAATATTATACTTACGGTCACAGAAAAGAAAGGGAAAACTACAATAATTGGAATCCGCAACCATCTTAGACATCATAAACCGAATGTATCTCATACTTTGAATTTCATGCCTAACCAAATGAATTCCTTAGACATCGCATGCCAAACAATTATAAACCCCGCATTTTAGTCTCGATATTGAAAACACTGTCCAATAACCTATCGGGTAATTCAACAAGATTTCCGATAACCTGATCGAATGCTCATCGGAAACTTTAGTAGACGGCCGCACCCCCGATGCTGTCGACGAAGTGCACTAAGGTGGAACACCGCGGCCGCGGGCACCCGAATAGATGCTTTTGGCGATGGGGTTCTCCTACAGTCACTTGGTCTGGGCTATGGGGTGTGGCTATCTAGTAAGGTTACCCAGCGAGTATTAGCGTACACTACGTAATTGTGACGGACTTTTGATCCACATCAAAATTCCGTGTCAACCGATCAAATGAGACTAAACTGCTAGATTTATAAAATTCAAACTAGTTATCTCAAAACTAATTATATGGATTCTAAATATTGTATCACAATCATAGATAGTTAGACGATGTTAAACTTTTCGATCGAATAAACAAACACCCAAAATTTCCCAAAGAGCTCAACACTTGAGCGGAGTTCATAATGTACCCAGAACATGCCACACCTCCTATGAACCATCCGTAGAAGGGCCGACCCATGCCTCTCTCATGTCGCCACGGAACTGCCACAAACCCTAGGGTATGCCCGCGGTTCCGCGATCCAAAAATTCAAGTTTGGGTATCGTTCTTCTAGAGAGTTCACAGAATCGCTTGCATGATTTTCTGAAGATTTTAAACTTGGAAAAAATCCAACTCTTGGAAAATTTCCAGTGAGGGAAAATATGAGTTATTGATATCCGTTCAAACTTTTTAACGTCGTCTAAATAACCCGAATAGATGTTAGAATTACGACTACAAAATACTCCAAATTGCCTAAACAATAAGACCACATCACATGCAAATTTAGCAAAAATAAACAACACCTGAAACACTTAAACCCAGAGACTAGAACACCCTAAAGATTTGAAGCCAAAAACCCACCTTTGAACCGGTGAGCTCGGTTTTTAGGGCTATGTGGCCAGCCACTTTGAGTCCAAATTGCTTCAAATTTTCACAGTGTTCATGTTATATCTCATACAACATTCTACAGTTGCAAAAGAAATTTTAGAGGCCATTTAAATTTCGACAGAAACTAGCCATCAACGTTTCAAGTTTCGGAGTAGTTTCGGTTTCGTAATCTAACAAACATCGTTTAAATCTCTAGCTTGGCTCTGATACCACTGTAGGGTTATGTAGCGCGGTGATTGTTATGAGGTATTATGCGTGCTTGCGCTTTTGGAAGATGAATCAAAAATATTTTTATCGCAATCAAGAATGGCGTTGCTTGGTAGCTAGCCGGTGAGTACGGGTCGGTCCACAGGGATTTTGTGTATTTTCTATTTGTTCTTACGAGTTAATTCTAATTGTGGTGGATTGGATTATCACTAAAAACTAAGGTTGATCTAACTTAGGATTAAAACCTTGCTAGGGTTAGGTTTAGGTTAAGTTTGGAAATTTAATATTTCTCACAGCTTTCAATGCCCTAATTAAGACCTATTTAGGTGTTATAGTAATAATTAACAAAGGGGATTAGCATGATCGGGAAGAAACTAGGTTTCTTCCTCTAGGTTCTTGTCCGTCCTTTCTTAATTCTTACCCTAACCTCCATGGAAAACATACACAACCGGTCTTTTAAACTACGGTATCACCGCTACCTCATGGGATAGGGTGCCGTAGTGAGCAGTGTGTGCATGTATGCATAGAGCCCTATTAAAATGTATGATGGACAAGAAAGGGGTGAGAGATTTTCATCTCTCAAAACCTTTCCTATTCCTAACCCTAACAAGTGAGGAACTACTCACTCATTAGGGAATTGATAAAAAGAGACATTTTTTATGATTGTTTTTAATAACCTAATTATCTAAACTACGGCAATTAAATAAAAATTATAACTAGGGCAGATAAAGAAAATCTATACTAGGGCAAGAAAGAAAATTAACTAGGGCATAGAAAGGAAAAACTTACTTTATTTGATGCTCTCTTCAAAACATTACAGCGAATTAAGAATTCTGAATTTGATAAACAAAAAGAGGCACAGGAAGAGGCATGCTCCAAAAAAAGCTTTAGGGTTTCTATTTATAGATTATAGAAACCCTAGGGTTACATCTGATCCCTATCTATATTTACAAAACTACCCTGAGAAGCCTAGTCAACGCACCGCCACACCGTCAAAGTTTGCACGACACGTGCTCACCTTGGCCGCGGATCCGCGGCCAGAAGGCATGTTTGGCCGCGGTTCCACGGCCATATTGTGGGTTCTTGGTCTCTGTTTGTCTGGTAATTTTCATGTGGCTTTTACTTGATTTTTGTTCACTCGGTTCTTCAGAATGTCTTCTAGTTTCTTCTAGATTTTCACAGTGCATAATGTCGTGGATTTTTACCGTTAGCTTCATGTTGAAGTCTTGAACCTTGCGCTGCCTTTGTACTTTGTGAATTTGTTCATTTGATATTCATTTGTCCCTCAAACTGTAGGCATGATCAAGATTCTTCTATTTGTTGGTCGTAGTCTTACTTTTGTATCGTCTTTTCATCATTTTCACTGTTTTGTTCCGAGAACCTGTAACCTGCAACTATGTAGCAGACATGGATCAAAAGCACCTGTTTATTTGTAAAATGAATAAGAATGGGGAATATAATAATGCAAAATTATGATATGAACAAATACCCCCAAAATTATCTTTTACTCATCCTCGAGCAAAACTAGTTTAATCTCGAAAAAGACCTAACCTCACTTTCGCAGGGAAACACGATTGCACTGAGCTCGTGCAACAAGCCGTTAAACCTCTAGGTGTCCCTAGTAGGAGGAGTGTTGTCTCCTGAGCGTTTTCAGCGGATACTACCCACAAAATCCTATTAATTTAGCCTATTGACTTTTATTCTCCAATTCGGTTTTCTAACAAGAAATTCTATTATCTTTGACTCAGAAATTATCAACCCGTATTTTTCACGCTTCCTTATTATTTAACTTAAGATTGTATATGTTTTGTAAATTTATTTAGCTTTTAGCATCTTTTGAGTTTTCCTTCTAAGGTTCCATCTCAACTTAGGAATTTTTATCATCTCTTTTAAAGATATAAGTCCTATTTTCATTCCTATCTCTCATCCAAACCCCAATCATATACCTCTACGTGTGTATATGTATCACCCCTACACTTGGAAATTCAATTCAAGCTCTTATACTCTTGTCCATCGTCCAAAGTACTTTTAGTTGGTGAATTTTTAGATGATATTGCTCACACATTCTTCATGCGACAGTTAATACTTCTTGAGGTACCAACGACCGATTACAAAATGTGTTTGCACATTAAGGCGTAATTCCTCGTCTTGTAATACCTAAGGCTTTAACAGTGACTCCCAAACCAGTTGGTCTAAGGCACTAGCTGATAAAGCACCCTCGTTAAATATATTTTTATTTTATGCAGCTTTAAGTAATTACAAAACCAGTGTTCATTTTTTTTTCTTTATTCACACTTGTATTTTTATTTTATTGTCCTTCATACTAAGGACTTTAGACAAGAGCATTTCAAGGTCTCCTCTACTATTCTAAGTTTCAAGGTTCGTGTTTGTGCAATTTGTAGGGTATATATTTTCAGAATTTAGACTTAAACTTAGGAATTATTTTTCAGACTTATACTTTAATAAAAATATCAATACTCTTCTCTTGTTTTGACTTAGCCCAAGAAGTGAACTCAAAATTTGCCTATTTCTAAGTAAACCATAAGGACATATATTTTCTATCTTTAAATATTAAAGAAAGGGTATTTTTAGGATTTTTAATTTACTAAGTTTAGGATCTAGTTTTTCCTAACTAGTTAACCGTCTTGTTAAACTTAAGTCAATTATGGCCAGAATTGAATTTTTCAATTTTTATAATTTTTATAATTTTTCAATTTTTATGGGTTTTAAAATAAGTATGCAAATGCAAAAAATACACATGAATGCGAAAGAAGAAGGCTTACCGAGCACACCCCCAAAGTTAAACTTGACAGCGTCCTCACTGTCAGGCTACACCAAGAAGGTCAGAATTGTCGGCACTCCCCTGTTTATTTTTTTTAATTTTTTTATTGTTAACAGAAAAACAAAAAAATATATATATACAAAAAGGCCCCCCCAAACTTAAGTGAAATAGTGTTTCCACTGTTGAAGCATTAAAGTTCAGAGTTACGGAGGAGAAAAACACAGTATCAAGCTATACAAGGCCTTACACAGGCCAAAGGTTGGCACAAACCATTCAAAATTTTTATCGTTATAATGGTGTGGTTGGTGAAATAATGGAGTGTGGAGAAAAGAAATGAGAAACACACGAGACCGTATGGGAAGAAAGGTGGAATATGGTCTTGGTATATTAGGAGAAGAATGGCGGAAAAGAGAAAGAAGTGTAGTACGAACTAGTGGGTGTAATTTGAGTGAATAAATTAGCACAAATTGTGATGACCGATGTGTTAAAAGCGATTGTGCTAATTTATCAACCCGTCGAGAAATAGGGTCAAATCTCTCAAGATTCACGAGAAAACATGGGTACGTTGAACTTGGTAAACCAGACATTGAAAATGGAAGCGTGACGGATTCTTGCGCGGTCGAAACGATGGAAAGGACGAAGGGGAGTGATTTAGGAAGGGTCTCATTCTCACCTAAGTAAGCGTATGTAAGGTGAGACGGCAACAGCTTGAGTTCGAGTTTCAAAGGTGAAACAATTGAAGGTGAAATTGGTGAAATTGTCTCGAACTCGAAAGATTCCATCAATGGTTCGATATGACTGTAAGCAACCGAGTCTGATGGTTCAACTAACTCATATGAAAATTCAAAGGACTCAAACTCGGGCGATGAGTCTTCAAAATTTTCCGAAAAAGTGAAACACTCATAATCGTTATCGGTTGTGAGAACTGTGTCAGATTCAAGGAGGAACGCACTAGTGGCGTCAAAACTGCTGTGATCGAACAGAAATTTTTCAAGCTCACAGTCCTCCTGCGTGATCTCTTGCATGGTCGGAACGATGGAAAGGATGAAGGGGGGTGATTTAGGAAGTATAACAGTTAAAGGTTCAGGAGGATGAATTGGAAAATCCGACTCATCAAACAAAACTGGATGATCCTCAATACTATCCTCATAATTCTCCTCAAAAGTTATCTCATCCATGCAATTATCATCAAAATCAAGACGCATATGAAGTTCGGGAGAAACATTTAATGACTCGGGATGATGAATTGGAGAGAAAAATTCAGTCAAATCTGCGGGTTCATCATCCAAAGTATTCCCCGCGTCAATATCCTCAATCAAGTGATAATCAATTTTTTCGGACACCTCATCAAAATCATGGATATTTATTAATTCAGGTTCTAGATTGGAGGTGTAGAGGTCGAAAGGATTGGTGATGGTTTCACTTGAAAGGGACCCTTCACAATCTGGCAAATCAAGCACTACAAAGTCGGACAACTCATTAAACGTTTTATTTTCAACTGGTGAATCATTTGGGATACTTGATAGATATTCAAAACTGGAGTTGTGGGATTCAATTGGTGAAGGGTAGGTTTGATTTGGAAGGGTGCACAGCTCACTCTCTCCACTCAAATTCTCAATCTGTTCAACCGCCTCATCATACATTGGAATTTTTGGAGCTAGTTGGAAACTAGCTACCGGGTCACTAGGTTGCATAAGGGCGGCAATGGACGCATCCAAATTCCTCATCTGTTGGTTTGTCGCTACAATATAAGCTTCCAACGACTGTTCCAGACTAGACATGGGTTGTGAAGGGGTTTCAGTAAAAGATTCAAAGTTGTTTGGATACGTGAAACTCCCAAATGGTTCTGTAGAAGTAATGTCTAGGGAAGGTGCGAAAGTCGGGTAGGATTGGTAGGAATTGAATGGTTGGACAGGAGTAGGATCAACATTTGGATAAAAAGGTGAATGGACTTGTTGATCCTAAGAACTGGAAGTGTTGAAAGGAACGAAAGATCGGTTATGAGATTGTTCAATATGTTCAGCAATAGACATGGGTTTCAGAGTTACAACAGAACTCGAAAAAGGAGTATCAACGTACGAAGGCGGTGAAGGTTGAAACGGTTGATATAAAGTGAATTGCGGAGTCCAACTATTTCTCCTAGACGCTTCTATTCGATCTTTCAAGGAAATTTTGGGCATGGAGGGGTCGTCCGTAATTTGACCAAAACAATGCGCGTAGGAAGCAATGTTTGGATGAGGGTACCAAAGTTCGGCAAAAGTTTTGTGAGATAGGGTACCCATGATGTAAGAAGGAGAAGAAAAAGAATGTAGGTGCAAGTGGGGTGCAACGGATTTCTTAGCGACAAGTGGCAAAATTTTTTCCGTTTTGTGTTTTTTTTGTAAGGAGCTTTTTGCAAAAAGATTTTTATAAGAAGCTAGACACACGTTCAAGCAATCACAATATGCACAATCAAGCCTAGATCTAGGGTTTCCTAGGTCAACTAGACTGCTCCTAACTGTTCCAAGGGGTAAGTTGTGAGGTCCTCAAATCGCCTCTTCACCGCCAATTGTGTCCAGGTAAGCACACATAAAGAAAGGAGAGATCCGCTCACGAATTACCGTGAGACAGGCCTTCTAAAATTTCATTTCCCCACTTGTGTAGCCTAGGCACCACAAAGTCTGGTTTAGATAAACGATCGATGCCTACAACTATTCCTTTATCCTATTGAGCGCAACAGTCCTTAAGGCCGAATCTAATCTTTTTTAATTAACTCGACGGTTTATGCAATATGCTTTTTGTGATTTTTGGGGTCCTAGGAAGGGTAATGAAATCCCCACCCAATCTGGATTGGTGTAAAATCCCCTTAAAAGTCAGTTTAAGAATGCAAAGCAGTAAAACACAATTCACACTTGCAAAATTTTTTTTTATTGCGGCGCAAAGAATCCTGCACAAGATCAAGTTATTGGAGAAGGGAGAGATGTTTTTGCCAAAGAACCCTGCAGGAAAATTTTTCAGAGGAGATAAGGGGGTTACAGAGAAGAAAAAAGAGCTTACAGAGATTTTTCCAGTGCTGAGTCACCAAGGCGCCGCGTTTCCGCCGCTAGACCCCGCCTTTGACCGCGGTTCCGCGGTTGACTTGGCGGTTCAGATCCCAAAAATTCTTCTGTTCTCTGTTTTGATTATCCTCTGGTTGTTCAGATCTGCTGTTTGCTGTTTAGCTCTCTAGATTTTTCCAGATCTGAATCTGTTCTTCGATCCTGCACAATTTAAAAGGAACACCCTTCAAAGAATAACAAGATAATAATTTTTTTTTATTTTTCAGTTTTTATGAATTTTATGATTTTATATTAACCCGAAATTACAAAAAGGAAATAACTACGCCATCCCCGGAAACGGCGCCATTTGATTGTTATGAGGTTTTATGCGTGCTTGCGCTTCTAGAAGATGAATCAAAAATATTTTTACTGCAATCAAGAACGGCATCGCTTGGTAGCTAGCCGGTGAGTACGGGTCGGTCCACAGGGATTTTGTGTATTTTCTATTTGTTCTTACGAGTTAATTCCAATTGTGGTGGATTGGATTATCACTAAAAACTAAGGTTGATCTAAATTAGGATTAAAACCTTGCTAGGGTTAGGTTTAGGTTAAGTTTGGAAATTTAATATTTCTCACCGCTTTCAATGCCCTAATTAAAATCTATTTAGGTGTTATGGTAATAATTAACAAAGGGGATTAGCACGATCGGGAAGAAACTAGGTTTCTTTCTCTAGGTTCTTGTCCGTCCTTTCGTAATTCTTACCCTAATCTCTATGGAAAACATACACAATCGGTCTTTTAAACTACGGTATCACCGCTACCTCGTGGGATAGGATGCCGTAGTGAGCGGTGTGTGTATGTATGCATAGAGCCCTATTAAAATGTATGATGGGCAAGAAAGGGGTGAGAGATTTTCATCTCTCAAACTTTTCCTATTCCTAACCCTAACAAGTGAGGAACTACTCACTCATTAGGGAATTGATAAAAAGAGACATTTTTTATGATTGTTTTTAATAACCTAATTATCTAAACTACGACAATTAAATAAAAATTATAATTAGGGCAGATAAAGAAAATCTATATTAGGGCAGGAAAGAAAATTAACTAGGGCATAGAAAGGAAAAACTTACCTTATTCGATGCTCTCTTCAAAACATTACAGCGAATTAAGAATTCTGAATTTGATAAACAAAAAGAGGCACAGGAAGAGGCATGCTCCAAAAAGAGCTTTAGGGTTTCTATTTATAGATTATAGAAACCCTAGGGTTACATCTGATCCCTATCTATATTTACAAAACTATCCTGAGAAGCCTAGTCAACGCACCGCCACACCAACAAAGTTTGCACAACACGTGCTCACCTTGGCCGCGGATCCGCGGCCAGAAGGCATGTTTGGCCGCGGTTCCGCGGCCATATTATGGGTTCTTGGTCTCTGTTTCTCTGATAATTTTCATGTTGCTTTTTACTTGATTTTTCTTCACTTGGTTCTTTAGAATGTCTTCTAGTTTCTTCCAGATTTCCACAGTGCATAATGTCGTAGACTTTTACCGTTTAGTTCGTGTCGAAGTCTTGAACCTTGCGCTGCCTTTTTACTTTGTGAATTTTTTCATTTGATCTTCATTTGTCCCTCAAACTGTAGGCATGATCAAGATTCTTCAATTTATTGGTCGTAGTCTCACTTTTGTATCGTCTTTTCATCATTTTCACTGTTTTATTCCGAGAACCTATAACCTGCAACTATATAGCAGACATGGATCAAAAGCACCTGTTTATTTGTAAAATGAATAAGAATGGGGAATATAATAATGCAAAATTATGATATGAATACGCGACAGCAAGGTTTCGGGAGGCATCGTTCATGCCGTTTTCAAAAAATTGTCGTTCTAAACAACCCTAATCCTAGAATCTTAACTAGAGAATTAAACAAAACAACATGCAAACAACTTTGAATACTAAGTGAATGAGGAATATAACTTTTGTAGACCGGTCCTTCACTTCTAAAGCTCCGTGTAGTAGTTCCTTTGCTCCAAGTAGTGAACACCCGAACTCTAGTAAGGGTTTACATGAAAAAATGAACAAGCTTGCTCGAAATCTTCGAGGACGTCGAGGAGACTCAATCTCATTCTACCTCTTCACTAATGGTGGATTAGTGAAGCAAACACCCTAAACTAATTGGCTAATATAGTAGAGGATGATGAAGTAGGAAATGGGCTCACTTTAGATTTAATTTTCTCACAATATTTCCTCACTTAGAAAAAAGCTAGGAAGCTTTTTCTCATGAGGAAGAAGATGAAGTGATGAAGAGAAATGAAACTCATGAGGTGAGAATAGCAACCATAGGTGAGTTAATGTCATACCTTAACTCATGTAGAGACTTAACTATGGTTAGGGTTAATGGTTAGGTTAATAAATATCTACAAGTGAAACAAAATTGGTGGACTTGGACAATGGTTCCACAAGCTTCTACAAGCTTGTAGCCATGACAAAAATACATCCAATTTTGAATTACTTAGATAAATATAAACCCCTCATTATATCTAGCATGGTGTGAGTCTCATACACCCATGTAGCATGTGGCATCAAGCATGACACAATTAAAATGCACATTAATATATATCACATATGTACTATATGCACACAAGTGAGAAAAAGAAATGTTTAGTGAGCAAATATTAGGTAATGTAAGTTAATATATCAAATATATAATTATACATTAAATTATCAAATCAACACTTAATTTAATAATCCGGCTATATCACATACAACCGACTAATATCTATGAATCAACTTATCGAATCAACACTTAATCCGATAATCCAGCTATATCATATATAACCGACCGATATCACATATCTCGAGAATAGAATGCGGTATCACATACGCGCATTAATCTCGGTCCCGCACATATCACATATGTGCTCCTACTTCGTTTTGTATGAACCAGGAAACCTCTGTGTAGGACTCTAAAGACTCATCAATACGCTGGCAGTAGGTGATGATCATATCAACATCCACAAGCCGCAAGCCGTCTGATAAACGTAACGGCCACCCGGGTATTGAGCGATCAGAAGATCAACAAGCAAGCCTGCTCATACTCCTGCGAATCCAATCAGTAACACTACCGTACAGTCCGGTCTCTTCGTCAAATATGTCGCATATCATAGCCTGGGGGGTTGTATAACGTCAGATCCCAATAGCCTGATAAGTCATGCCGATGCAAGGTCCATAATGGTTCGAGAAACTACCGATAACACTTACCAGTAAATCTCAGCAACCCTGGCCAGGGATTTTCTGTTATGGCCAATCAAGCATAGCGCAACATCAACTCCCAATACCGGGAGAGACGAATCCCCTCCTTTTGCTCATTGCCTCTATATGACTCGAGACTGTACTCAAAAACCACCTTTTTGCACGATCTCTTGACCGTGGTATGGTGGAAATCAAAGTACAGTGGGAATCACACAAGACTCTATGACGATCTCGGATCGACAGACTAACCTGTACCCGTGTCACTAGAGAACTGCTATCTGACGATAAGTATAATACCATCTAGGAGTTCTCGGCGAGTCCGTCCAGTGTACCCAGTCTCCACTAAGCACCCGTATACATTCTTTGATGTCAAACACCAATGGATATGGGATCATCCATCGCCCATCATATGGGTCGAGAAGCGTATACGCTAGTCTACTCTAGAGTATGTTGGAGATAGTGCCCTCAGAGTCAATTATTAGGTCACAGGTACGTGATTGTAATGATTGAGGGAGGACCTATCCCGGTAGGACAGTCTTACTCGAGATGATAGTACGCTATCTGGTTTACCTTTATCATCGTGTACTGCTTTAGGTGACATGACACGTCGCTATTACACGTTGATAGAGCCCCTAGGATTCTTGCTTGACCACCAGCAGTATGAGGGCGATCATATAAGTGGGAGCTGGGGGTCTATAAGCTTATCCTTAAAAGGTCCCTAGTCGTGGGAGTTTCGAGACTGGGCATCGATACTCCATTAGTAGACTAGTGTATACAGTCGAGACCCCGACGAGGGGCGGTGGCCGGTCTCACAAGCCACTGGTGTCAGTTGGATCACCTAAGATGTATACAGGTGCTCATTGGGTTATGAGTACACCGGACAGGACTCGCCGGGAACATGCTAGTTGGTCATATACCAGACGTCAGATGGCAGTTCCCTGGTGACATGTGTGCAGGTTAGTTCATCGACCTGGGGATCGTCATTTGTCTCGTGTGAGTTCCCACTGTACTTTGATTACTACCCTACCACGGCTCAAAGGAGTCGTGCAAACAGGTTTTAGTTGGGTACAGTCCCGAGCCACATGGAGGCAGTGAGCGTATCTTCAGGGGTTCGTCTCTCCCGGTATTGGGGGTGAGGTCGTGCTGTGTCTAGGAGAGCCATTACACAAAGTCCTTGGCCAAGGCAAGAAGATTTACTGGTAGGTATTCCAGTAGTATCTCAGGGTGTTCTGGGCTACACTCCGACACGACTTGTACCGCTTTTGGGGGTCTGACTTTTACCAACCCCCTAGGCCCGCCATGCGATACTCATAGACGAACGGACCGGACTGCACGGATATTGTCACTGACAGGCTCAGTAGGGTGTCAGGCTGAGTTCGCTCACAGACGTCCCTTTTAGTCAGTACCTGGTAGCCCGTTACGTATTGGCTTATACCTCTGACGTGCTAGTGGTTAAATCCACAACCAAGGTGTTGACGAGTCTTTAGAGTCCCCCACATTCAGTTACTCAGCTTTCGGGCGAAAGGTTGTAGAGGCCGTATGGAGATATGGCAAGGTCCGATCAGATACGTGCGGTATTGCACGGATCAGGATCGGACAGTTTGTACTATAGGCCGTATGGTTATATGGCAGGGTTCGATCAGATACGTGCGGTATTGCACGGATCAGGATCGAACAGATATTACTAGCCGACTTTGGTATAAGCCGGATCCTAGTATAGTACAGTGTAGACTTTGTCTCTTTGCATTTGTATTTCGGTCGAAATACAGATGCGGGTGTGTATGCACAGTATCGGGGTTTTCCTGTAATTTATTACGGGACCAGTTTTCTGGAGTTGCCAGTTTGCTTTCCGTTTCGGCCAATTTCCTTTGTTCCGTTCATTGGCCGAAGTTTGGTGGAGGAGGGTTTATTTGCATTGTTGCAAATAGGCATTTGTGGAGGGGGTTCTTTGCATCTTGTTGCATCATGATGGTTTTCATGATGAGCACCATCATTGACTTCTCCTTCTCATGATGGATTGACTTTGGTTTTGTTGATGGTTGTTTTGAGTGTTGGACTTACCTAGCTATCATTCCTTCACATCATAACTTCACACTCCCTTGTATGATGGTTCAACCACTCCCCCTTGACCTTGTTCACTCTCTCTCTCCAATCACAAAAGAGAAATGTGTGGGAAATGTGTGGCCGGCCATTCAAAGAGGAATGGGATTGATTTTCATTTTGAGTGTGGAAAATGTTACTCTAATTTTTGGTATGCTACATTTTCCCCACCTCTCTCCAAGCTCTTTTTTCCTCCACCACAATGGCATCTCCATAAACCCCAAATGAGACTTCTTCTACTACATATTCTACAACGAACCTTGGGCACGTCGAGTAGCCGGCTTCGTGCCCGAGTTGCCTCGGCATTGAGGTGGGAGCCCGTAAACAAAGTAGGCGATGTGGTGCACTTCCGGCGACGAGGAGGAGACGGGACTTTTCCGCAGGAGATCCGGACGATGGCGAGAAGACCGGAGGACTTGGATCGTCGGTATATCTCTAACCCATCTTCTTGTTAGCTTAGACTAGTTAATGGTAACGATCCCGGGTAGTAGTGCGCGGTGGTGCCGGTTTGCAAAGTCCGCAAAATTTAAGTTTTTCACCGCTTCCGCATTCCGGCGTCGGATTGACGGCCGGGGCGCCGCCGTGCACTTACAGTGGTATCAGAGCCTCCCCATTAACTTAGTCTAGCTTTGTGTAATGTGTTTGCATATCCGATCGATCAAAAAGTTCCAAAACTGCATTTTACCCACGACAGTTTCTGTTGAAATTTTTCAGTCTCCAAAAATTTTTCAGGTTATAAAATATTGATGTACTGGAAAATCTAAGAGTTCTGTAAAAATTTGACGAAGTAACTCCACAGTTGGAGCGCGGAACCGCCGCTAAAACCCCATTTGTGCGGCCCTTCCGCCGCGAACTATTCACATCACTTCACCATTTTTTTACAGAGGCCTTCTGGGCTTAAAATATGGGCTTTGGAATATTAAAGTTGGGCCAATTGTTTCTGTGAGTGCTACAGTTTTCTTTGGGGCCCACTTGTTAATTGTTTGATCAATCGGAAATTTTTTAAACACATTTTTCACAGTATTTACATTATATCTGCGACCGTGAATGTCACTCGATCGGTAAATCCAGTCTAACTGCTATAGCCCGGTTAGACGGATTTGCGAACGTGACTTTCACGTTGATGTTCTATGTATTTGCTGTGATGTTGCGGATCGGTCGTGGGGGATAGCCTGGATGCAATGCTAGTACTGTGCTGTTGTATTATGTACATTTGATATTGCGGGGCGAGCGTCCGACATGTGGACTGCCGTCACTGCCTGATTGTATTATTATTTTGGGGCACGACCTGGTTGCGGTCGATGTACCCGGTGTATGTATATTTTACTTTCTGTACTAGGATTGCCCCGCGGAGGGGTGCACGGATAGCCGGGTTCTGGAGGGCAACAAGCCCGCATCTCATGGCATTGAGACGGAGGGGGCTTCACTCTAGGATTGGCGGGCTATTCGCCGCACTCGTAGAGGGTACAGGTTGACCCAGGAGGGGTGCCCAAGTTGCCGGATTCCGTGAAGTGCTGGGTGGTCCATTCACGGCGCTGAAGGGGGCTGCCTCGCTTCAGGTTTTGGCGGGTGACTTGCCGCGCCCGTAGGGGTCTAGGATTTCATTGCACAGGCTATCCACACGACCAGGGGAACGTCGGGTTTCAGCGGCTCTGTGAAACCCGGGGATCCCAGATATCTGTATTGTTTCTGTGATGCTGTACATTTCTGTGATATTGCATTTTATTCACGCCTTGAGCGAATATAATATATTGGTATATATATTAGTAGATGTTGTATATGTTTTGCATCCGCGCTAGTCCAGTCCCCGCTCTGTCGTTAGTTAGCTAACCTAACGGGTAATGACGGGACCCAGTGGCGAATGCGGATGGCATATACGTACATCAGTATATTTTCGTTCTTTTTGGTGTGATCAATTGATGGGACTGCATTGATTCGGATCAATGCAAAGTTAAAAACAAACCTAATCTGATGTTGTTGGAACACTTTTTCAAAAAGCTGTTATTGCAAGGACGTTTACTTTTGTTTTGCATCGTGGTATTCATTAGAATATCCTGCTCCTCAGTCGACGAGGCAAGGGCCGAGATCCCTTCACCGGGAGTGACCCCTTGGACAATAAGTTTGCGTCAGGGCATTAACTTCACTATAGCCGATTACTTTTGCTTTGCACCGTGGTATTCATTTGGAATATCCTGCACCCCATTCTACGGGGAAAGAGCCGAGATCCCTTCACCGGGAGTGACCTCTTTAGCAACGGTTTTCGTCACTATATTTTCAAAAAGCTATCCGTTCCTTCAACGATATCAAGTTCATTACGTTAAAGGTTTTCGCCAGAAACCATTCGTAGCCCTCCGTCGTTTCAGACGGGTAGCACGTAGTATTCATGCTATGTTTGTTGACCTTCGTCAAGGCATAGTGTATGGTAGCTGCTTGTTACCTTTCTGCTGCATAGATAGATGCGTTGGTTTGGGACAGTCGTATAGCCTTGTTGACCTTCGTCAAGGGCTTGTACGGGTGGATTCAAATTAACCTGGATAATGACGGGTAGAACTTGACATGTGACTTATGATTTGTTGACCTTCGCCAAGGTCATAAGAGCATGGGGCAGAAATCACATCGGGAGTTTCAAAAGAACTGAAACTTGCCAGATATGCGCATACCTTCTGGAGTGTGACACCGTGAGCGGATTCCGTCACGTTGTCATGCGATGAGAGTTGGATCCCGATTCCCACTGATGAGTTAGTATACTCCTCGGGTGACCCCGACTAATTCTTCTTTCAGGTTTGGAGGAGAATTTGAGGTACAGTGGGAGGATTCCAGATTAGATAAATTGGTAACCATTCTGATCTAGGTTAGAGTGCACGCTGAGTGTTTCTTCTCTCTCTCTCTCTGGCAGCGACCATTGACCCGACCCTAGACTATGACTCAGTGACCAAGTTGACCGAACCTTCTTATCACTGGCTTTTGGATTGTCAGAGTTGCAGACCTCATTGCCACTCCTACTTTTACCCTTTTCTCCAGGACACCCCGTATTACTACGAACGTCCACTTCCATTGGACAAAACCATCGTATGGTTAGATACGAACTCGAAGGAATTCGAGGATGGTTTCCGGTTCTGGAGAAAACGGATAGGATTATTCAGTTGTCTTTTCTTTTCACCTTCTCTCAGGTTGCGAGTACTCCTTGGTTTAGGAGTAGTACACCCTTTATGCTTATTGGATAGTCTTCTTCCAAACCATAGGCTGGTGCCGACCGGTAGGGAATGAAGAAAACCAATTAGCATAACGATGGTGTGCAGAAGGTATTAAGTTCAGACAAAGTAAGGGATTAGTAAGAGGGCAAAGTAAATTGCAACAGATATTCACGACCAAACCAGGTATTTCTTCGCCAATCCTAAAATCACCTTTGTATTTCTCCAGGACACTCCGTATCACTACGAAGATCCACAGTTTATTGGATATTCCATCGTATGGTTATATACGAACTCGAAAGGAACTTGTTCCAGTTCGGGGATGGATTCTGGTCCAGGAGAAATAGGAATAAAGTACATTCAGGTGCCTTTTATCTTCACCTTCTCTCGCATTGCGAGTGTTCCTAGGATTAGGACAGTACACCCTTTATGCTTTTTGGATAGTCTTCTTCCAAACCATAGGCTGGTGCCGAACGGTAGGGAAGGAAGAAAACCATTTGGCCTAAAAGGGTGTGCAGAAGGTAAAGACTAAAGACATATGAAGGGATTTGGAGAGGTGGCAAAGAACTATACGGTTACAGTCGTAAATCTGGAAGAGGCATTACTAGGAATACCAGAATACCCCATCGGAACATTTCAATGTTTCAGTTTCACTGTGTAATGTTAAAGGAAAACTGATTTCCCGATTAGATACTTACTCCAGGGTATGTATTTACCAGGTACGATCCTCACATCTGTATGGTTTTACAGATGATGAGTGGGAGTAAGTTATTGGGAATTGGGTGATCATCCTCATTATATCGGGATTCGTTGTAATCGGTGATATTTGAGGAAATCACCTGGGCTGTTTGCCGGTCGGCAAATATTTGGTTTTGAATATCCGCTGTTATGCACCAATTTCAAATTGATATATCTGTACGTCTATTTTCATAGAGTGAAATATACCTTTCTGAAATTATGTCTACGACATTTACCTATATCAGTGGATGGTTAGGTAAGGAGCATTAAACAGCGGTGTAATTCTTCTTAACCATAAGTACAGTTTTCAACCTACGACACACAGTGAATGAGTTATCAGACTCAAGGGACTTATACAAAGTATTGTATGTTGTCCAGGGTCCATCAGGACAGAGGGGTTGGTCCTCATACTATATTCTGTTTACTTTTAACTTCTCTAGTTCTTAGACATGTGTTTCGTAGAAACACAGGGTCTAAGTTTTGAGGAGTTATAGGTATTTGAATAGAGTAGAGAACCAGGTGTAGCAAGTATCGGGATTCTTCAAAGTGATCGAAGATGTAGATACTTGTGTATGGTATTCAGTTGATAGTAATGATAAAGAGATCTTTCTTCTCTTTCAGGTTACTCATAATTGGAAGTATTCCTAAGTTGAGTAACGCTGATCGGTCTCCTTCCATTTAGTTGACATGCGCTGGGGACAGCTGCATGATTTGAATCTGGTTCAATTAAATCAGTGCCTCTGTTTCTATACTGGATATAGAACAGTTCATATCTTAACGATGTTAAGGTACGGGGAGTTGTCCGGTTTATGATTAAAACCAGACACTGGACAACTCAAGGCACGTTTCTGTAATGGTTGTTTGTGGGTTGACCCAGGCTATGACGAGGGTTGATTTTCTACCATCTGGATGAACAATAGTGATATTGTTCTAGACTCGCCACAGTTTTATTAAAAATGGATTTTTTCAGAAAACAGTAGTGGGAGTATGGTAGAACTGGAAGTGATTCCAGAACCACAAACGATTACTGAAGATTTGATAAGGAACCTAAAGATTCAATCTGGATTGACATTCCATTGGCCACTCCGCAGATAAGGTGGGTAACTTCAGGCACCCGAGAGGCACTACGGTGGCCTCAAGGACGGTGACAGGGAAGTTCTTGTTTACCCACAATTGCCATTGCTGTTGTTCCAGGTTACGAGACCCGGCGGGAGGATGAATATAGCGTCGTTCTAAAACTAGTTTTAGAAGTGTACGTGTATATGACTCTGCCAGAGGGTTGTCGTAGTCAGTGGGAGCAGCGGAAGCATTGGTGGATAGGTAGCTTATGTCTATTTATAGACTAAAGTAGATGTAGCGGAGATAGATCATCTATTTCTGACGTGACAGTCATGGGTTTGACTTCATCAGAATAGGGGATGGATCTGTTGAGAAGGTAGTAGGGTGTGATGTCCTGGTATCTGGATGACATACACAGAATAGGAAAAGAAACTCCTATACTACAATCGGTTATACTTTGGTCGTCACACAGTGGTTTCTCCACAAAGGAAATGGATTTTATATCTGACATACTGGTTACTGGATCTATGGTTTTAGATCTAGATTTGGGTGGTTTCCCAATCAGGGTACTTGACAGCATTCTAAGAGTATTTAGGATGGACGACTCCTGGCACGGTAGTGTACCTGCAGGTAATGGAGTCACCCTCTCCAAAGATGTCTTACAGACTAAAGGGGAGAGGGACGTGCATGATTGGCAGATCACTTGCTCAGGCAATTGAGTCAATCGTGAGATGTCAAGTACCACACCAGATGTTGTTCTTGCACTAGATGCAATAAGTTGATATTAATTCAATCCTGGAGAAACAGTCGGAAGCAGTTTTAGAACATAAGTGGATGTTCTAGGGATATGATAACGACAGCCTCATTCAGGAGACAGTTATCATTCCAGGCTTCCAAGGTGACATGGACGACAAGAAGGTTGTCAGAGTTATAGTTTTCCTTCTGATGAGGGGCAGTATTTTGGACAGGTGGTCCAAGGCAATACTGAGGGAGGCATGGCGCGCAGGATACTGATTAAGTTCAGTTGACGATATAGTCTAAGAAGTTTGGATTTGGAGTTCATTTATGAGCTATGTCCCATCAGACATCCAGACACATTCTAAGACAGGTATTGCTCATTTCGGGAGATAGGTTTCTCCGCGAACTTGAGATATAGAGAGACATAGAAAGAAACAACTAAGCGGATCCACTCACTGAGGCTATTCCTCGAACGCAATAGTTCCACAAACGAGCTTTGTGAGACTGACTAGTAGAGGAGTTGGATGTTCGGTATCACACGGGCTGTGAGTATGCGACATCGCAATAATTAGCCTTGAGTGCAAATGGGAGATTGTTGGAGATAGTGCCCTCAGAGTCAATTATTAGGTCACAGGTACGTGATTGTAATGATTGAGGGAGGACCTATCCCGGTAGGACAGTCTTACTCGAGATGATAGTACGCTATCTGGTTTACCTTTATCATCGTGTACTGCTTTAGGTGACATGACACGTCGCTATTACACGTTGATAGAGCCCCTAGGATTCTTGCTTGACCACCAGCAGTATGAGGGCGATCATATAAGTGGGAGCTGGGGGTCTATAAGCTTATCCTTAAAAGGTCCCTAGTCGTGGGAGTTTCGAGACTGGGCATCGATACTCCATTAGTAGACTAGTGTATACAGTCGAGACCCCGACGAGGGGCGGTGGCCGGTCTCACAAGCCACTGGTGTCAGTTGGATCACCTAAGATGTATACAGGTGCTCATTGGGTTATGAGTACACCGGACAGGACTCGCCGGGAACATGCTAGTTGGTCATATACCAGACGTCAGATGGCAGTTCCCTGGTGACATGTGTGCAGGTTAGTTCATCGACCTGGGGATCGTCATTTGTCTCGTGTGAGTTCCCACTGTACTTTGATTACTACCCTACCACGGCTCAAAGGAGTCGTGCAAACAGGTTTTAGTTGGGTACAGTCCCGAGCCACATGGAGGCAGTGAGCGTATCTTCAGGGGTTCGTCTCTCCCGGTATTGGGGGTGAGGTCGTGCTGTGTCTAGGAGAGCCATTACACAAAGTCCTTGGCCAAGGCAAGGAGATTTACTGGTAGGTATTCCAGTAGTATCTCAGGGTGTTCTGGGCTACACTCCGACACGACTTGTACCGCTTTTGGGGGTCTGACTTTTACCAACCCCCTAGGCCCGCCATGCGATACTCATAGACGAACGGACCGGACTGCACGGATATTGTCACTGACAGGCTCAGTAGGGTGTCAGGCTGAGTTCGCTCACAGACGTCCCTTTTAGTCAGTACCTGGTAGCCCGTTACGTATTGGCTTATACCTCTGACGTGCTAGTGGTTAAATCCACAACCAAGGTGTTGACGAGTCTTTAGAGTCCCCCACATTCAGTTACTCAGCTTTCGGGCGAAAGGTTGTAGAGGCCGTATGGAGATATGGCAAGGTCCGATCAGATACGTGCGGTATTGCACGGATCAGGATCGGACAGTTTGTACTATAGGCCGTATGGTTATATGGCAGGGTTCGATCAGATACGTGCGGTATTGCACGGATCAGGATCGAACAGATATTACTAGCCGACTTTGGTATAAGCCGGATCCTAGTATAGTACAGTGTAGACTTTGTCTCTTTGCATTTGTATTTCGGTCGAAATACAGATGCGGGTGTGTATGCACAGTATCGGGGTTTTCCTGTAATTTATTACGGGACCAGTTTTCTGGAGTTGCCAGTTTGCTTTCCGTTTCGGCCAATTTCCTTTGTTCCGTTCATTGGCCGAAGTTTGGTGGAGGAGGGTTTATTTGCATTGTTGCAAATAGGCATTTGTGGAGGGGGTTCTTTGCATCTTGTTGCATCATGATGGTTTTCATGATGAGCACCATCATTGACTTCTCCTTCTCATGATGGATTGACTTTGGTTTTGTTGATGGTTGTTTTGAGTGTTGGACTTACCTAGCTATCATTCCTTCACATCATAACTTCACACTCCCTTGTATGATGGTTCAACCACTCCCCCTTGACCTTGTTCACTCTCTTTCTCCAATCACAAAAGAGAAATGTGTGGGAAATGTGTGGCCGGCCATTCAAAGAGGAATGGGATTGATTTTCATTTTGAGTGTGGAAAATGTTACTCTAATTTTTGGTATGCTACATTTTCCCCACCTCTCTCCAAGCTCTTTTTTCCTCCACCACAATGGCATCTCCATAAACCCCAAATGAGACTTCTTCTACTACATATTCTACAACGAACCTTGGGCACGTCGAGTAGCCGGCTTCGTGCCCGAGTTGCCTCGGCATTGAGGTGGGAGCCCGTAAACAAAGTAGGCGATGTGGTGCACTTCCGGCGACGAGGAGGAGACGGGACTTTTCCGCAGGAGATCCGGACGATGGCGAGAAGACCGGAGGACTTGGATCGTCGGTATATCTCTAACCCATCTTCTTGTTAGCTTAGACTAGTTAATGGTAACGATCCCGGGTAGTAGTGCGCGGTGGTGCCGGTTTGCAAAGTCCGCAAAATTTAAGTTTTTCACCGCTTCCGCATTCCGGCGTCGGATTGACGGCCGGGGCGCCGCCGTGCACTTACAGAGTATCGATGCCCTGTCTCGATAATCCTACGACTAGGAACATTTGAAGGATGTACGTACCGACTACCCTGTCCCCACTAGTATGATCTGCATCATAATCCTCGTAGTCAAGTACTCATCCTAAGGGCTTTATCAACATGTAATAGAGAGACAATAAGTGTAAATGTTAAGATAAAGAGCAACCAGATAGCATACTATCATGTCGAGCAAGAAAGTCTTCCTTATATATGTCCAAGCATCCACTACAATATACATCGCATGTACACTAATGGCCTCTAGGGATACATATAACTAACATTTCATGTGTTGAAATTTGCAATGAGATTGCATATCTTCTATGAGATAGTTGGATCCCAATACCCACTGCGAGTAAGAGTTACTCCTGGGAGTGTTTTAGATATTACAATTAGCCGATCAAGTAGGTGTCAAGAAAGGTGTTAACAGGGTTACGACCTTGGGAAAACGAGGTTTAATTTAATTAGGTCCGTGCGAAAGCACGAGGAACGTCCCTCAAAGTACCGACACTGGCCTGGCCGAAAGATTGGTGAACTTGTAGGGTGTAATTAATCCTGGCTAGTCTTACCTTTTATGGTTTGATGGAAGATTTGATAAAAACAGTGGGAGCCATCCTGATTAGATAAAATAATAACCAATCTGATCTTGCAAGAACATATGCAGAGTGTTTTCTTCTCTCTCTCTCTCCTGGTAGTGACCATGTCACGCCTTAATCAAGATAATAATATGGATGCATTGACCGAACCTGCTTATTATACTGAGATGGGGAAGGTTAGTTCCGCTCTATCTTATAATTGTAATAAGTCCGAGCAGGAAACAGGGGAATATCCTGATTCCCATGCCACCCAAATAAGAAATGAGCATGTCGATGCATATTCTTCGGGTCTGTTCATTACCGAGAACTGTTTCTCAGTATCCTCTACGTCCTAGGTATGAGATACCGGATCAGGATTCCACATATGTAAGAGTTACATGGGCTACAGAAAGGTAGAGAACTGAGAAATGGTGATATATCTCTAAGTGTTAGAGAATGGTGCAATTGTTGCAGCCAAGTCAGTTGGCAAATATCACCTTGTATTACCAAATGGTAAATACATTGATTCTGAACAAATGTTATTAGATACCGAACCCGGTATACAACATTACATCATTTTCTTTATTCAGTTAAAGAAGGATATAATTTTGTATTGGAGGATAATGTTGTGAACATTTTCCTGAATCAAGAGTTGATTGGATCAGGCACGTTATGTAATAGCATATACGTTCTAAATCAAACCACAGTTCAAAGTATATAGAACACACACAAGAGAAATAGTTCAGAAATGAACGAATCCTTCTTGTGGCATTGTAGACTAGGTCATATCAAAGCGACACGGCCAGATAAGTTATATAAAGATGAATATAAGAATCTGTTCGAATTTTCATCTTATGATACTTGCCAGTCTTGTCACAAATGTAAAGTGACCAATACTCCGTTTACTCGAAACAGAGAAAGAGTTACTGAACTCTTAGGACGGATACATGATGATGTGTACGGTCCTATGTCTACAAATGCCAAGGTTAGTTCTTTGTACTTCATTATATTCATTGATCTTCTCTCAGGATTCGGACATATATTCCTGTTGAACCTGAAGGGTTACACTAGCGCCCTGGCCAACTCCCGTAGCCAAATGCGGAACAAATTTTTTATAGCAATACAAAACTTGGCGCTAGAATAACACTAAACTAGATCTTTACCATAAACCTAGCTAGCATGTTAGGGTTCTATCTACTATGATAGAAAGTATACCTAAAGAAACCAAGTCCTTCGAGTCTTCGATCCTCTCCTTAAGCTCCTCGATGGAAATATGGATCGTGCTTGAACTTCGGCCTCCTTTTGTCAACGATGATCCACCCGAGAGTTCCAACCTTGAGCTAAACCTCCAAGTTGAGGTAACTAGAATACTTAGCTTGCTAATCTAAGTAGACTAGAGTGAGTGGAGTGTGATTTTGGGTTGCTCAGTCTCACTAACCCTTGATTCTCAACTCATGAGACACTAGGGTTATGAGAAGGAAGCAGGAGAGAACTATGAAAGAGAGTGAGAGTAAGAATAATGAAGAGAGCTCTCATATGAGGAAAAAGAATAATAAGTTTTATTAAGATAATTGCGATGGTTCATTTGATTTGACCATTATCATGTCACAATTAATGCTAAGCAAAATATCTTGTGTTCAACAAAAATATCTAAGTCAATAATGGTCAACAAGTCAAATGGTCAAACTAATTAACCATGACAAAATTATCTCTAATAAAGATTAGTAAACAATTTCCTCCATATCATTATGGTTTTAATCAAGTCAATGGTCAAAACGCTAATGAGGTTTCTCCTTCTCTGTCCCTCTCAACCGTATATACATACCCGCATCCGTGTTCCGAGAAACACGAATACAATGAGACTAAGCAAATCCAATAATCATATACTAGGATCCAGCTTAAACCAAAGCCCTCTAGTATAGTCCGCTCGAACATCATACACGCACAAGTACACGTATGTGATCGAACCCTGTCGTAAAACCATACGACCTCTACTCGTTACGCCCGAAGCTGGGAAACCCTCTGTGTGGGACTTTAAAGACTCGACAGTACTCTGGCAGTGGGTTTAACCACAAGCACGTCAGCGGCACTAGCTGTACGTAATGGCTACCCAGGTACCTGTCGAAAAGGAAGGCCGACGAGCAAACTCGTCCGAACTCCTACTGAACCTATCCGTGACAATATCCATACAGTCCGGTCACATAGTTACAAAGTATCGCATACTGGGCCTAGGGGGTGGTGAACGTCAGACCCTAATAACCTGATAAATCATGCCGATGTGGCTCAGGACCAATCCGGGAAACTACCGATCAACCTACCAGTAAATCCCTACTGCCTTGGCCAATGTCTTATGGTCCTGACCAGCGATAACAACTCTCAATACCAGGAGAGACGAATCCCCAACAATCGCTCACTGCTTCCATGTGGATCGGGACTGAACCCAACCAAAACCTGTTTGCACGACTCAGTAGAGCCGTGGTAGGGACGTGATCAAAGCTCAATGGGAACTCACACGAGATAAATGCCGATCTCAGGTCCAAAGACTAACCTGTACATATGTCACCTGAGAACTTCCAACTGACGATAGATATAGTACCATCTGGAAGTTCTCGGCGAGTCCGTCCAGTGTACTCACACCCAGTGAGCACCTGTATACAATCTTTGGTGCATCAGACCAATGGCTGCGAGACCAACCATCCCCCGATGGGGCTAGAAACATATACACTAGTCTACTCTGGAGTATCAATGCTCAGTCTCGATACTCACGCGATTAGGGACTATTTAAGGATGTGCTTATGGACTACCCTGCCCCCACAAGTATGATCACTATCACAACGCAGGTAATCAAGCAAGATCCTACGGGCTTTATCAACATGTAACCGCAATATGTAATAATGAGTATGACATATACCATGTTAAGATAAAGACAAACCATAATAGTATACTACCGTATCGAGTCTTTATCAACATGTGCATGCTAGATATAACAACAATAGAAATAAATACACATATCCTGACAAAGACAAGTCAAATAATATACTATAAAACTGAGCAAGATTGTCCTGTACATACATATCCCTAGCATCCATATGTATACATATACAATACTGGCTTCTAGGGCATATATATCTAACAATCTCCCACTTGCACTAAAGGCCAGTGATTGACGTACCGAATACCCAACGTCTGCACTAAGGCCAGCTGCTGGCGTACCGTATACCCAACATCTCAAAAAGTCGCTCGAGCTGTACTTGAGGGAGGGCCTTTGTAAATGGATCCGCCATGTTCTCTTTCGTATCCACTCTCCGGACCTCGATCTCTTAGCGATCTACGATCTCCCTGATCAGGTGATACCGCCTTAAGATGTGCCTGGATTTCTGATGGGACCGTGGTTCCTTCGCCAAAGCTATAGCCCCATTGTTATCGCAATACAAAGGTAGGGGTGTGGGATGGGAGTAACCCAGCTAAGTCTTCCAAAGCGTACTATAACTATGTCAGTTCCGGTTGGCCCAAACTCCCTAAAAAGAAAAATGAGACTGAAGATAGGGGCTTGCACGCGCTATCCATCCTTCTTTTCTATCTTTTCTTTTGGGTCAACAACGAACGGAACTACCAGAAGTTCAGCTATGAACTTCTTCATCCAGACCGCTTCTTTTACGGCATTGCTTGCAGCAATGTATTCAGCCTCTATCGTCGAGTCTACGACGGTGTCCTATTTGGAACTCCTCCAACACACCGCCCCTCCGTTGAGGGTAAGCATAAAACCCGAGATATACATACTATCATCATTGTCACTCTGGAAGCTTGAGTCGGTAAAGGATTCAACCCTGAGGTCTCCATTACCGTAAACCAGGAACATCTCTTTAGTCCTTTACAGGTACTTGAGAATGTTTTTCACTGCTGTACAGTGCTTCTCACCTGGGTCTGACTAATACCGGCTCATCAGGCTTAGCGCGTAAGCTACATCTGGTCTTGTACATAGCATCGCATACATTATAGATCCTACCGTCGAAGGGTAGGTATAGTGCTCATGCGAACCTGATTGATGTGTATTTTGGAGTTGTGTTTGTAGTGTAACCGCAATCAATAACGGTGTCGCGTGTAGCTAGACCGATATGAGTACGGGTCGTCCTCTGGGAAACGTGGAACCTTTTATTTTTACTTTAGGCATGTTGAGAAAGAAAGGAGGAAGAATAAAGAATGGTTATAGGTTCTAGATCTATGTTAAACACGGATGCAAAATATAGATCTAGATTAATTATGGATATAAGTTTAATATAAAAGGGGGCTTGTAGGGTTCGTTAGGATTTAGTAGTAATGGATGATTAATTAAAGATTACTCTTTTTTATCCTTTAATAGATTTAAAACTAGAACGACAGAGATGCATGTAGATTAGGGTTTCTGGAGGAAAAAGGGTTCCCACTCTTAACCCCCATCTCGACATGGAACTCCGTTCATGTCTAGCCTTTACCAAAACAATCATTAATCTAATCTCTACTCACGGTCGAGACTAACAATAAATTGGTAGCGCGCCCGATTAGGATGTTAATGATTCTTTTGATAAATTTTATAAACTTTATAGGACGTAAAAAGAGTTTAAGGATCTTCATCATCCATTAATCTACCCTAATCCTACGAACTCTAACAAGCGCAGAATTACTCGCGCATGTTTGGAGAAGAAGAGATGGAGAGGGAAATCAAAATGAAAACTACAAGAAATAGAATAAGAAAAAGAACTACCTTTATTAATCAACAAAATTCATTTACACTTTATTCCCTTAGAAAATGATTACAAATGCTAGTTTGCTTCTTTATCTCTTCTAAGGAGGTAGACGAACAGTTGATGATCAGCCTGGATGCGTGAGCATATCTTGGACTTCGTGATCTCTTCAGCTTGATAATTTTTCCAAGAGGCTCTCGGTCCTTATTTATAGTCCCAGAGCCAGAACCCTAGCTTCCTAATTTGGAATCGAGTAGTTATGATCCAAACAGAAAAATTCCAGCTCCCAATTCATCTGTCACGCGGCGGATCCGCGGCAAATAGGTGGGTTTGGCCGCGGATCCGCGGCCTTATAGGGGGATCATTTGATTTGGTCTTCTGGGCTTTCATCTTCATGACACGTGGCGATCTTTGGAATCTCTGGAAACTGAAAATCTTTTCTTCGTTACTGACAGACTTGATTTCTTAGTTTGCTTTCTTAATTAGGCAGGTTTGCTCTAACAACTTTGATTCCATTGATTTTAGCCCTGAAAATTCTGCACAACAACTCAACAAATAATATTAGTAGAGTTTGTTTTATTGCGATATTAATTTCACCATTAAGATTTGGACAATGGTATTTATGCTTACATTTTCCTACCAAATGTTAATTATAATATATAAACACATGAAAATAGTATTTTTACAGATAAACCATCATATGTATCATATATTATAATAAACACCTTTTCTAATATAGAAATAGTAGGAAAAATGTCATATTAAATGTGCAGTTTTATCAATTGATTAAATACCCCCAAACTTATCTTTGATCGTCCCGAGCAAACTAGTTTATTCAAGAGAAGGAGAAAAAGAAAGGAGAAAACTAAGCACACTTTCGTACGCAACACGATTGCACTGAGCACGTGGAACAAGCCGTTAAACCTCTAGGTGTCCCTAGTAGCAGGAGTGTTGTCTCCTGAGTGTTTTCAGCGGATTACACCCACAAAATCCTGTAATAAAAGAGAGATGGTGAAATTTACATATAAAGATAAGAACTATAAAAGAAATATTTTTAAAATTTAGAGTTTCCAACTACACTAGCTTTTCAGTTGTCATGAGCCCTATCTTAATAGTCATGAAAAGATGTTAGAAATCACATCATCCCTCAATAAAACATCGTCTTTATTCTTCATTCCTACCTTTCATCCAAACATTGATCATATGCCCCTACGTGTGTGTATAGAACATCTCTACACTCAGAGAATTCAATTCAAGCTATCATACTCTTGTCCATCTACCTCAGTACTTTTTAATTTGATGAATATTTGGTTGGATTTGCTCGCACATTTTTCATGCGACTGTTAATACTTCTTGAGGTACTAACCGACCGATTACTCATGTGCTTGCTGATTAGGTGTATTAGTATTTTCCTCGTCTTGCACCACCTAAGGCTTAGCAGTGACTCCCAGACCAGTTAGTGTAAGGCACTAAGTGATGAAGCACCCTCGCTATATTTTTTTTATTGCTGCCTTGGTGATAACAAAACCAATGTTCATTTTTCTCCACCATTTTATTTTTTATTCATTTTTTTACTTCCTTCATACTTTGGCTTTTAGACAAGAGCATTTCAAAGTATCCTCTACTATCCCGAGTTTCAAGACGAGTGTAAGTGCGTATAGTAGGGTATCAACATTCAAATGTTTGGCTTCCAGAATAGGAACTATTTTTCAGACTTATTTTTATCCTCAGATTAGTGACATCTTTCATGTTACTAACCCTTGGGACAACGGCTCATAACTACTTATTACTAGTTCGTTTAAGAAAAATTCTAATTCTCTTGGTTTTCTTAAACTATTCTTATCTTTTAATTATAATTTTTCACTTTATACTCTTTTGTTATAAAAAAAAAAATTTTGAATGCCCAGTGTCAAAGATAATTCAGTGAATACAAACCTCCCCCCCAAACCTGTTTTCAGCAGTGTCCTCACTGATGTTGTCTTTTAAGAGCATGGACCTGTATACTTGGGGAGAGACAAAAGGGGTAAAATAATAGTTAAATGAAAACTACCCCCAAACTTGTTCTTTGGCATGCACAGATATTCAGTTAAGTCCATTTTCACTCACCTCCATTCTTAAAATAAGCAAATGTTACCAAAACATGGAGGTGAGGCGGAGGAAATTCAGTTCTGATAAAGAGGCTCCTGTAAAAACCGGAGCTCCTCCGCTGGGTCAGCAGAGAAATACGGTTTTAATCTATGCCCATTTACTTTAAAAATTGAACCGTTTTTCAAATTTTCAACTTCTACTGCCCCGTGCGGGTGTACACACCGGACCACAAAAGGTCATTTCCAACGAGATTTAAGCTTACCCGGATGAAAATGGAGACGGGAATCGTAAAGAAGGTCTTGTTGCCCCGATGTGAAAGTTTTTCTAAAAAGGTTTTTATCGTGGAACACTTTAGTCTGGTTCTTTACTATCACCGCATTATCATAAGCTTCATTGCGGAGTTCGCTTAGCTCATTCAATTGCATCTTCCGATAGCTGCTCGCTTGATCAAATCGAAGTTAAGCTCTTTAATAGCCCACATTGCTTTATGTTCGATCTCGACAGGAAGGTGGCATGCCTTCCCAAACATAAGGCGGTATGGAGACATACCAAGATCGGTCTTATAAGCGGTGTGAAATGCCCAAAGAGCATCCGTCAATTTGGTTGACCAATCTTTACGGTTTTTAGAAACCGTCTTCTCCAAAATTTGTTTGATCTGCCTATTTGAGATCTCAGCTTGCCCGCTTGTTTGGGGATGATAGGCCGTAGAAAGTTTGTGAGTGATTGAATATTTCCGCATCAAAGTCTCGAAAGACCGATTACAGAAATATGTCCCGTTGTCGCTAATTATAGCGCGAGGCTGTCCGAATCGCGAAAAGATATTTTCTTTAAGGAACTTAATGACAACTTTGTTGTCATTAGTGCGACACGGTATTGCTTCCACCCATTTCGAGACATAATCAACCGCTAACAAGATATATAAATTCCCAAAAGAATTGGGAAAAGGGCCCACAAAATCAATACCCCAAACATCGAATATTTCTACAACCAATATAGGTTGGAGCGGCATCTCGTTTCTTCGTGAAATCCGACCCAAGTGCTAACATCGCGGACAAGTTTTGCAATGATCATGTGCATCTTTAAACAATGTTGGCCAATAAAAGCCGCATTGCAAAACTTTCTCCGCCGTTTTTCGAGGACCAAAATGACCGCCGCATGCCTGATCATGACAAAATGATAACACACTCTTGAATTCATCGTTAGGGACACACCTGCGAATGATTTGATCGGAACAATACTTAAACAGATAAGGTTCATCCCAGTAAAAGTATTTTACTTGGGATAGAAATCGAAGTTTGTCTTGTTTCGACCAATCGCTAGGAATAAGTCCCGTCACAAGATAGTTCACAATATCCACGAACCAAGGTTCGTAGGATACAGTCAAGAGCTGTTCGTCAGGAAATGAGTCATTTATTGGCACGATCAAAGTTGGTGAAGAAGTGATGCGTGAAAGATGGTCGGCTACAACGTTTTCACATCCACTCTTGTCTCGGATGACAAGATCAAATTCTTGTAACAATAGGATTCAACGTATTAGCCTAGCCTTAGCATCCTTCTTCGATAAAAGGTGTCGTAGGGCGGAGTGATCAGTGTAAACCACAATTGGTGAGCCAATCAAGTAGGGCCTGAATTTTTCTAATGCAAATACAACTGCCAAGAGTTCTTTCTCGGTAGTTGTGTAATTTATTTGTGCATCATTCAAGGTCCTACTTTCATAGTAAATTACATGTGGCATCTGATCAATGTGCTGTCCTAAGACCGCACCAATAGCAAAATCTGATGCATCACACATAAGCTCGAATGGGTGGTTCCAATCCGGAGATGATAGAATGGGGGCTGTAGTGAGCGATCCTTTAAGTGATTCAAAAGCAGCCTCACAATCCAAATCAAAGTGAAATGTAGTATCCTTGGCCAATAGAAGGGTTAAGGGTCTAGCAATTTTGCTAAAGTCCTTAATGAATCTCCTATAAAATCCTGCATGACCAAGGAAGGATCGTATATCTTTGACGCATTTGGGACGAGGGAGGTTATGGATGACATCAATTTTAGCTCTGTCAACCTCAATGCCTTTTCGTGAAATTATATGTCCAAGGACAATACCTTCTTGGACCATAAAATGGTATTTTTCCCATTCAAAGTTAAGTTCTTATCCTTACAGCGGGTAAGAACCGCGTCAAGATTACGAAGGCAGTCCTCAAAGGAGTCCCCAAAAATGGAGAAATCGTCCATAAAAATTTCCAGAAAATTCTCCACCATATCTGAGAATATCCCTATCATACACCGCTGAAATGTAGCGGGAGCGTTGCATAACCCAAAGGGCATGCGTCTATAAGCAAAAGTACCAAAAGGACAAGTAAATGTGATTTTATCTTGATCCTTTTAGGCGATGGGGACTTGGTTATAGCCAGAGTATCCGTCCAAGAACAATAGTATTCGTGTCCAGCTAATCGTTCTAATATCTGATCAATGAAAGATAGAGGGAAGTGATCTTTCCTCGTCGCGGCATTGAGTTTTCTGTAATCAATACATACGCGCCACCTAGTTTGGGTGCGTGTTTGGATTAACTCATTAGCCTCATTAGTTATGACCGTGATGCAAGAATTTTTAGGGACCACATGAATAGGACTTACCCATTGGCTATCAGATATAGGGTAAATTATTCCACTATCAAGGCACTTGACGATTTCTTTCTTTACCGCTTCCTTCATAACGGGATTTAACCGTCTTTGTGGGTCTCGGGTTGGTTTGGCTTCATCCATCAGATGTATATAATGTTCAACAATTAAGTGACTAATCCCTTTGATGTCAGCCATTGTCCAACCAAATGCTTGCCGATTCGATCTCAACACTGCCAAAAGTGCGTTCTCATGCTCTAAGGCTAGAGAAGCGGATAAATCACTGGCAAAGTCTCATTCTCACCTAAATATGCATATTTAAGATGAGAAGGTAGCGGTTTGAGATCAAGTATTGGCGGAGAGACAATAGAAGGTGGGGTAAGGGAATGATATTCGGACTCCCTAAGAGGTTCAAAACTTGCATAGGATATTGACTCGGAAAGTTCTACTGACTTTTGTGACGAGTCAACTGATTCAAACTCAGGGGTGGACTCATCAAACATATCCTCACTATGAAGTTGTGCAAGATCAAACGATGTCTCACTAGTGTTGTCGAGATCATCAAAGCAAAGTTCCTCATCCATGCAGCTTTCGGGAGCTATCTCGTGGATGGAACAAACATCCAGCAAATGAGCAGAAGGTTCCGATGGTTGACTTCCTAGCTTGTAAATATTAAGCTCAATTGTCAATTTCCCAAAGGATAAGTTCATAGAACCATTACGACAATTAATTACAGCGTTAGAAGTTGCTAGGAAGGGTCGACCGAGTATCACCGGGATTTGATTGCGTGGGTTTTCCACAGGCTGTGTGTCTAAAACAATAAAGTCCATAGGGAATAGGAATTCCCCGACTTTAATTAATACATCCTCTAGTTCACCCCATGGTTTGGTGATTGATCGGTCTGCCATCTGGAGAGTACAATGGGCGGGTTTCAACTCTCCAATCCCTAATTGCTCGTATACTGAATAAGGAAGCAAGTTAACGCTAGCACCAAGGTCGAGTAAAGCACGATTAATATTTTTACCCCCAATAGAAATAAAGATGGTAGGACAGCCAGGGTCCTTATATTTCTTTGGTATTTGCTGGGTAAAAGCTGTGCTAACATTACTCGTCATGAAAACCTTCTTAGGCACATGAGTTTTTCTCTTCCTAGTTCACAAGTCTTTAAGGATTCTTGCATAAGATGGGACTTGTTGAATAGCATCTAGGAGAGGAATATTTACGTTAACTTTCTTAAACATTTCCACAATCTTCTCCATTTGTGGGTTAGGTCTGTTGGCCCTTAATCTCTTTGGAAACGGAGCTTGATCAATAAGTTTTGGGTCCAACATTTGTGGAGAAGATTGTGGGGACGGATTCGATCCCAAAATTAGAGTGGGAATCGTCTTAGATAGATTGGGCGAAGTGTTCGAGCCTTGGGGAACACGGAGAATAGGCTCGGATGAAGGTGGGAGACTAGACGAATTAGAGGAAGAAGTAGAAGCTGGGGTATCATTGGTATCACTAACATCATCAAATTGCTCACCCACTCAGTTATTTAGCACTTTTCCCGATCTCAACGTAGTAACGGTATTCACATTATGATTTTGTGACTGGCCAGGATTCGGTAGGGGTTGAGATGGGAGTTTCCCTTTCTCTCTCGCACTCATTACGGCGTTCAATTGTGCAATTTGGTTTTTCTATTGATTTAATACTCTCACCGTGGGAGGCAGAGTCTTTCTTTATGGTATCAATAGAAGACTTCATATCAGCCGACATTTGAATGGAATGTTTCATAAACAAATCCAAAGTTTGTGCGAGTGAAGAGTTATCAGTACCGGCCAGTTGTGGTGCGGAAGTGTTGGCCGGATTTTAAAAATTTTATGACTGAAAGGGGTGCTGACTTTGTGGTTGTGGTTGCTGTGGAGGAGGTCTTTGATAATTGCTTTGGAACTAGTTTTGATTTTGGGGTTGGTTTTGGTTCCAAGCAAAGTTAGGATGATTCCTCCATCCTTGATTATACGTGGAAGAATAAGGATCGTTTCTAGGTCGCTGCTGAAAAGCAGTATTAGATTGCTCGTGACCTTGAAACGGTGCATTCATACGACATTCTTCCGTCAAGTGTGAAGGATCTGAACAGCAACCACACACGGTCTTGGGAAGCGTTACCTGATTTAGGGAGACTGATGAGAATTTGTTCTCAATAGCGTCGAGTTTCTTCTGCATCGCTGCCATTTCGGCTTTTACTGCGATGGAAATATCGAGTTGATGAATACCTCCCCTAGATGAAGGTGGTCTTACGCTTTCCCACTGCAAAGTGTTTTCAGCGAGATCTTCCAGATATTTCCAAGCTTCGCCATCGTCTTTGGACATGAAATTGCATCGACACATTGTTTCAAGCATCTGCTTTGTCGCTGGATTAATGCCCTCATATATAATTCGGCACAAATCCTATCTTTGTATTCCATGATGAGTACATTAAACAAGCAGATCCTTGAAACGTTCAAAGCACTTCCAAAATGGTTCATTGGGAAGCTCGGTGAACTGGTTGATCTCGCTCCTGATATGGGCGGTCTTATGGTTTGGGTAAAACTTCTTAAGAAATGCAATTATGAATTCATCCCAATTAGTGATAGAGTGTGCGGCAGTATTATAAAGCCATTTTTCTGCCAAGTCGCACAGAGTGAATGGGAGAAGACGCAAGCGCATAGCATCCACGGTCACTTGTGAAGTACCCATCATTGCGCATACGTTTTCGAATTTAGTGATGAAAACGTACGCGTCTTCAGATTCAAGCCCGTGAAATTTGGGCAACAGATTGATGTAGTGGGGTTTAATTTCAAAATTATCCCCGTTAGCTGGTGGAATAGATAAGAAAGTGGGAAGTGAACCACGGATAGGATAGCATCTCTCTTGGAGAGAGATGTGCGGTGGATTCTGCTCACCTACGGGCGGTGGCAGCGTGGTGTTATAATTTGATGGAGTACCGTCCATCTCGGTTGATGTGGTGTGTGGTGGGGGAAAAGAAGATGAAGAAGCACCGACTTCGGAGTCGATAGCTGGAACGCGGACAAGACGGGCACTAGAAACCCGTGTCCATCCAAGCATGAACTAAGCAGGTTTAGTGCAAGTGGTAGCGTGTGTACTTTTAAAAATGGTTTGTTTGGAAAAGTGTGTCGGACTTAGACAAATCACACAAAAATGCACAAACAACCCTAAAACTAAGGTTACCTAAGTCAAGTCTCTAGACCGCTCCTAGACTTCCAAAGGATAAGCCGTAGGATCAATCCTCTACCACCTCTTTACTACTCTTGTGGCCAGGTAAGTGCCAGGTAAGTGGGAGGTATCTACTACGTAAGTAGTGGGCCTAATTAAGTAACCACTTACCTTAGACACACTTGCTTAGACACCACAAAAGTAATGCGGATAAGTGATAGATTACCCACGACCTTCCTCTGTCCTTCTTGAGCGTGACAGTTCTTAGAGTTTTGTCTAGATATTTTTTAAATTAATGTAGGTTTGATGCAGATGCTCGGTTTGTGATTTGTGGGGCTTAGGAAGGGTGATAAAATCCCCACCTAATATGGATTTGGTCTTTGCCCCTTAAAGTCCGTATTAAAATATGCAAAACAAACCAATCACAAAACTTTGCAAAAAGATTTTTGACGGCGATATTTCGCAAAGAATCCTGCAGAAAAGATATTTTATTGGATTTCAGAAGAGAGAGAAGGAGTTGAGAATCTTACCAGAGAAGTTATGACCCATAATCCCTCAAATTAGCCGCGCTTCCGCCGCCAATAAGCTCCTTCTGCCGCGGTTCCGCCGCAAGAAAGATGGATCAGGTGTAGAATTTTGCTACGTGGCCTCCTGTACTCCTATGGATCTCGATGAATGTCTCTGTCTTTCTATTTCCTCAAGTCTGTGACTCCAGATCTCCTTGCAAAAAAAATTCACACACTTCGTTAAATATACAATTTGCAGTTTTGTTTTAATTATAATATAGATCGAATAAGAATTCAACACAAATAGTAAGAATAAAAAATTACGCACGTATCCCCGGCAACGGCGCCATTTGATTGATGTGTATTTTAGAGTTGTGTTTGTAGTGTAACCGCAATCAATAACGGTGTCGCGTGTAGCTAGACTGAGATGAGTACGGGCTGTCCTCTGGGAAACGTGGAACCTTTTATTTTTACTTTAGGCGTGTTGAGAAAGAAAGGAGGAAGAATAAAGAATGGTTGTAGGTTCTAGATCTATGTTAAACACGGATGCAAAATATAGATCTAGATTAATTATGGATGTAAGTTTAATATAAAAGGGGGCTTGTAGGGTTCGTTAGGATTTAGCAGTTATGGATGATTAATTAAAGATTACTCTTTTTATCTTTTAATAGATTTAAAACTAGAACGACAGAGATGCATGTAGATTAGGGTTTCTGGAGGGAAAAGGTTCCCACTCTTAACCCTTATCTCGACATGGAACTCCGTTCATGTCTAGCCTTTACCAAAACAATCATTAATCTAATCTCTAATCGCGGTCGAGACTAACAATAAATTGGTAGCGCGCCCAATTAGGATGTTAATGATTCTTTTGATAAAGTTTATAAACTTTATAGGACGTAAAAAGAGTTTAAGGATCTTCATCATCCATTAATCTACCCTAGTCCTACGAACCTTAACAAGTGTAGAATTACTCACGCATGTTTGGAGAAGAAGAGATGGAGAGGGAAATCATAATGAAAACTACAAGAAATAGAATAAGAAAAAGAACTACCTTTATTAATCAACCAAATTCATTTACACTTTATTCCCTTAGAAAATGATTACAAATGCTAGTTTACTTCTCGATCTCTTCTAAGGAGATAGACGAACAGTTAATGATCATCCTGGATACGTGAGCCTGTCTTAGACTTCGTGATCTCTTCAGCTTGATAATTTTTCCAAGAGGCTCTCGGTCCTTATTTATAGTCCCAGAGCCAGAACCCTGGCTTCTTAATTTGGAAGCGAGTAGTTATGATCCAAACAGAAAAATTCCAGCTCCCAATTCATCTGTCACGCGGCGGATCCGCGGCCAATAGGTGGGTTTGGCCGCGGATCCGCGGCCTTATAGGAGGATCATTTGATTTGGTCTTCTGGGCTTTCATCTTCATGACACGTGGCGATGTTTGGAATCTCTAGAAACTGAAAATCTTTTCTTGGTTACCGCAAGACTTGATTTCTTAGTTTGCTTTCTTAATTAAGCAGGTTTACTCTAACAACTTTGATTCCCTTGATTTTAGCCCTGAAAATTCTGCACAACAACTCAACAAATAATATTAGTAGATTAGTTTTATTGAGATATTAATTTCACCATTAAGATTTGGTCAATGGTATTTATGCTTACATTTTCCTACCAAATGTTAATTATAATATATGAACACACGAAAATAGTATTTTTACAGATAAACCCTCACATGTATCATATATTATAATAAACACCTTTTCTAATATAGAAATAGTTGGAAAAATGTCATATTAAATGTGCAGTTTTATCAACTGAACAGAACCCTCTCCTCGTCAGTCTTGGGAGACATCTCCTTAGAGAGGGTGATTCTGTGCAATGCGGGCATGTTACCGCGCTTGGAATCTTCCATACTAAATCTCTTTAGTACGGTCTCTATGTTTCTGGACTGCGAAAGTCCTAATAATCTCTTAGATCTATCTTTGTAGATTTTGATCCCCAGAATGTACGAGGTATCACCGACGTCTTTCATAGAGAACCTTTGTGATAAGAATAGCTTGACCGATTGTAGCATAGGAATATCATTTTCTATCAAAAGAATGTCGTCCACGTACAAGACTAGGAACACGACAGTTCGTCCTACAATCTTCTTATATATATATGGTTCATCTTCATTTTTGATGAAGTCAAAGTCTTTGATTGTTTCATCAAAACAGATGTTTCAGCTCTGCAATGCTTTCTTTAATCCATAAATGGATTTAAGCAACTTGCACACCTTTCCGCTGCTCCCACTGTCTACAAAACCTTCTGGCTGATCCATGTAAACGCACTTTTCCAAACTACAGTTTAGAAAAGCCATTTTTACGTCCATCTGCCAGATCTCATAGTCATGGAAGGCAGCAATGGCAAGTAGGATCCGAATGGATTTGAGCATAGCCACTAGAGAAAAGGTTTCGTCATAGTCCACACCTAGTCGTTGATGAAAACTTTTTGCAACGAGTCTAGCCTTATAGGTTTCCACCTGCCCATCTACACCAAGTTTTCTTTTGTAGATCCATTTGCATCCAACGGGTTTTACCCCGGGCGGAGCAATATCCAAGGTCCACATTTTATTGGTGTACATGGACTCCATTTCGGATCGCATAACATCCAGCCACTTATCAGAGTCCTTACTGATAATGGCCTTCCTGAAACTAGTAGGATCATCATCTTCCAAGATGCAATCCTCTCGATCCCCATCTATGAGAAAACCGTAGTATCTCTCGGGCGGATGAGAAATCCTACTAGATCTGCGGAGTGGCTGAGGTTCGTTTGGGACTATTGAATCTTCTGGTTCCACCAAACCTTCAGTTATAGTTTGTTCCTCTGGAATTTCTTCCAGTTCTACCGTGCTCCTACTTATTTCTTTTGCAAGAAATTCCTTCTCTAAAAAGACGGCGTGGCGAGCAACAAACACTTTCTATTCCTCAGTGTGGTAGAACAGGTATCCATGCGAGTGCATTGGATATCCAACAAACTTACATAAGACTGATCGTACCTCTAGTTTGTCCGGTTTCTGTGTTTTCACATAGGCCGGACAACCTCATATCTTAATACCCTTAAGACATGGTATTTTTCCTTTCCATATTTCATACAGAGTTTTAGCCACAGATTTGGAAGGAACCTGATTCAAAAGATATGCCGCTGTTTGAAGCGCATGTCCCTAAAATTAAAGATGCAACTCAGCATTACTCATCATGGAGCGAATCATGTCCAATAGGGTACGATTTCTCCTCTCCGACACACCGTTGTGCTGTGGTGTATACGGAGGAGTAAGCCGAGAGAGAATTCTATTCTCTTTTAGGTATTCTAGGAATTCCGTGCTTAAGTACTCTCTTCCTCTATCAGATCGGAGGATCTTGATAATTTTTCCAATCTGGTTCTCTACTTCATTTCTGAATTCTTTAAATTTCTCAAAAGCTTCAGATTTGTGTTTCATAAGATACACATATCCGAATTTAGAGAGATCGTCAGTGAATGTGATGAAGTACGAGAACCCACCCCTTACATGTATAGACATCGAACCACACACATCACTTTGTATGAGTCCCAAGAGCTCTGCTGCTCTTTCTCCATGTCCGGTGAAGGGAGATTTGGTCATCTTTCCTTTGAGACATGACTGACAAGTTTCATAAGATGAAAATTCTAACATACTCAAGAGTCCATCTTAATGTAACTTACTTAGTCTTTTCTCTCCGACATGACCAAGTCTACAATGCCACAAGTAGGATTCGTTCATATCTGAACTCTTCCTCTTGCGTGTGTTTTGTATATTTAGAACTGTATTCTGATTTAGAACATAGATACCATTACACAGTGTACCTTCTACAACCAGCACCTTATCAAGGTAAATGTTCATGATATTTCTATCAAGAACAAAATTATATCCATCTTTATCAAGTAAAGAAACTGATATGATGTTGCAAATCATGGACGGTACATAGTAGAAATTGTTCAAAATCATAGTATTGCCATTCGGCAACACCAGGTGATATTCACCGATGGCAGCAGCATTAACTTATGCTCCGTTCCCTACCCTGAGGGATATATCACCAGGTCTAACTATCCTACTTTTTCTCAGTCCCTGCAATAAATTATAGATATGAGATCCTGATCCGGTATCTAGTACCCAGGAGGTAGGACTGACCGAAAAACAGTTCTCAATTACAAGTATACCTGAAGTAGATGCATTAGTATGCTTCTTCTTCAATTGGGTCTCCTTGGAATCCATACAATCCTCTTTCACTTGCTCATACTTATGATCGCCATCATAAGTTAGAGACAAAACGACATTCCCCAGCCCCGAATAAGAATTCGGATCGGTCACGCGATACATTTTATTATCTTGATTAGGGCGTGAAATGGTTGCTACCTTGAGAGAGAGAAAAGAAACACTCAGCGTGCACTCTTGCAAGATTAGATTGGTTATTAATTTATCTTACAAGGATGGCTCCCACTGTTTCCTTGAATTCTTTTTCAAACCTTAAAAGAAGAACTAGTCAGGATTAATCGCACGTCACAATACTTGCTTAACCTTTCAGTCAGGCTGGTGTTGGTACTTCGAGGGAGGTTTTCCAACGCTTTCGCGAAGTTCCTTAATTATATAACCTCTTTTTTCTGGAGGCGTAGCCCCGCTAACACCGTTCTAGACACCTACTTGGTTTATAGCATTGATTGTTAAGTGAAATAATCTCCCAAGAGTAATCCTACTCATCAGTGGGATCGGGATCCAACTATCATTGTCTGATGCACTAGATGGAATCCACTCTAGTCACCACACTCCAGAAGGTATGCTAAATCCTGCAAGTTTCTTGTGTGTTTGAAACTCCCGATATGGTTTTTGCCCCTAGCGGTTTATGATCTTGACAAAGGCCAACAAATCATAATCCACTAGTCAAGTTCAACCCATCATTATCCAGGATTAATCTAGACCCACCCGTACATACCCTTGACAAAGGCCAACAAGACCGCACGACTGTCCTAGATAATTGCATATTAATATGCAACAGACAAGCAATATCTAGCTACCGTACACTACGCCTTGACAAAGGCCAACAAACGCAGCACGAATACTAGGTACAACTCATCCGAAATGACGGAGGGCTACGGCTAGGTTTTTGGCGAAAAACCTATTAACGTAATGAACTTGATATCGTCGAAGGAACCTGAGTAGTTATGCAAATATATAGTGGCGAAAACTTTTGCTAAAGAGGTCACTCCCTGTGAAGGGATCTCGGCACTTTCCTCGTCGACTGAGGTGCAGGATATTCTAAACTGAATGCAATGCAAAAAATAATCGACTATAGTGAAGTTATTATGCCGACGCAAACTTTTACTCAAGGGATCACTCCCGATGAAGGGATCTCGGCCCTTGTCTCGTCGAATGAGGTGCTGGATATTCATAACCGAATACCACTGTGCAAAATAAAAGAGAACGTCTGTAATGTTAGTTTTTCGAAATCTGTTCCAACAACATCTTTTAGGTTTATTTTCTTGCATTAATCAAAATCAATGCAGTCCCATCATTTTAATCCTATCACACCAGAAAAAGAACGAAAATACAATGTACGTATATGCCATCCGCATTCACCACTGGGCCCCGTCATCACCCGTTAGGTTACTTAACTAACGACAGAGCGGGGCTGGACTAGCGCGGGTGCAAAACATATACAACATCTACTAGTATATATATAAGTATATATAATATTCGTCCCAGGCATGATAATAAGCAACATCACAGAATCTGTCACGACCCGAAAAGTCCGGAACATGACCGGCACTTAAATTACGAAACGTCTCGAGGCGTACGTAATCGCAGTAAACCAAAAACCCAGAAATCAAAACCAAGTAAAGCAGTAGAGTAAAGGAAAACCAATTTAAATGAAGTAGTTTAGCAACATAAGCCAAAATATGCATTTTTAAAATCATAAGTCTTTTCTGAAAATTTCGGCAGAGTTTCCTTTGTAAATACTGACCCCGAACGGGGTACAACATGATAAATATATACATGAATGATAAAAGGCATCCCCAAGCGGGAGCTAGCTCTTCGTCAATCGACGGTCACAACCATGCGAGCAATATAATATACAACGCCGAAGGGCGAGGATCAAAACTGAAAAGGAAACTCAAAACAACATGAAATCCATAATAATACAAGCGCGACTCTAAGGTCGAAATAATAAACACTGGTCTTCTATGTCTATCAAAATAATACAACTCCGGTTGATGGAGTTTTACTAGATACAACTGAAATAACAAATATACAATGGTGGTCCTGATGCAAAAGAACCCACCTACCAAAGCAATCACCCGGAAGGGACAGTGTTCCAGCAAAACCGCAACGAAACCTGTGCGGCAAAACCTATAAGAAACTGTGGCACAACGGGGGTGAGTTTCCAACTCGTGAGTAGAAAACATTTACAAGCAGAAATCGCATGCATAACGCTATCCTAGATCATATCAGGTAATATCCTCAAATAAATATCCTGGTCCAGCTATGTATAAGTGTAATACTACATGCTCGTGTCAGTATCTCAGATAGCAACATATCAGATATATGATGTATGAATGCATGGCGAATGGAAACAGAATACATCATGAAATCAACAGAGAAGTCGGTGTCAAGTATCGACACAAAACATAAATTTGTGCCCAGCATCGGCACATAAATCCTCATATATCTCAGGCTCCGTATCATCTGCGGGATCGGCCCGTGGGCTCCGGCAGTACGGATCGGCCTATATCCATCTCATGACTCCAGTCGGTATTGTAACATTTCAAAAAAATAAAATATTATTTTTGGGAATTTTTTGTAATTTAATATTATTTTAATGAATATTTTAATATTTCGGTATAATTAAATACCGATAAATGGGGGAAATTTCGGAAAAATTATGGAAAATTCTAAAATTGGGTATTTGGGGGAATTATGCCATTTTAAAGTTTTTATGGTTAATTATATGCTATTTTAGTGTTAATCGCGATTAAAAATCGCTAATCGGGTTTTTAGCATTTTTGTGCAAAAATGTGCTCATATCATTTTTCCACACTTGTTACACTTGTTACATGTTTTGGGGTATGGTTGCTTAGGGTTTGCCATTGAGTGAGAGGGAAAAGAAAAGGAAAAGAAAAGATAAAGGTTTCATGATGAAGAGAGAGAGAGAGACTAGGTCAACCTTCACTTTTTTAAACATACTCCCATCATTTCCTCACACCCATTTTTCTCTCTCCCCTTCATAGAGCTGTTGCTCCTCCTGCCCTCTCCCTCTTCTTCCTTCTCCCTCTTCAACTTAGATCCACTATTAAAACCAAACCAGAACCCTATTCCCATTTCACAAAAGTTGCTCCCAAGCTCACTAGCTACACAATGGACTAAGCAAGAGCTGATTTTGAGGACTTTGAGCAACTCAAGAAAATTCTTGAGTTGCCAAAGGAGGTAATTTCTGCACCCTAAAGTAGTATTTCAATTTCCTTGTGCACCTATGCTAGTTTCATATCGATATTGTGTCGTTTTGTGGACTTTGGACAAACTTAGAGAGGGTTAGGGTAAAGTTGAGATGTGGTTATGCAATTAGACTCTAATGGTGACCTTAGACCCTATATTTACTAGGACCCTGACCTAGCAAAACCTGAAACCTAAAAATACGGAATTATGGGAGTTCCATGTCGGTTTGTGACAACTTAGAGTGTGCAGAGAAATCTGGAATGGACTGGGACGTTTACTAGAAAAATAAACAAGTTCAGAGGCCCATTTGAGACCTTAGGAACACCCTGTAGCCAGACGAACCCCATTGGATCACCCTGGGCCGGCCAGGCCGGTTTTTCCTGTAGGGGGCTCGGCCACTTAGTGATGGTATGGGTCCAGGTTTCTACTGTAGGTCACATACACCCTATGCATCACTCTAGACTTGTTTGCTTGCATTTATTTGTCCTGAGACGAAATCTGGGATCATTTTCTTGGGTTGCTGCTTTGAAATGAGTTTTGGTTTTGCGTATTTCGATCTCCAGATTTTAATATTTGTGCGTTATCTCAATCGTGTGACGTTTGTACGTCTATATCGACTGATTTCGGGTTGCTTTGCGAAGGCTAACCATAGGTTCTAACCTATAGGCCTTTTAGTGTATCGTGTTGGTTTTCGCGTGTCGTTTTAAGTTTCGATTTGGTTTTAATGCGATGTGATACGTGTGATATGTAGGTACCCCTACAGTGATCCGATATGATGCAGAAAATGAAGGCGACATCGACACCGACACGCAAGATATAGGTGACTAGATTTATATCTACGGGGAGAAGTCGGGTCGATGGCGTATAGCACCCCCGCAATTCGTGGTGATGTAAACGAATACGTATATACACATATATATTAATTATATATTGTTGAGTTTATTGACGATAAGATAGATTTTAGGTGTGATTGGATATGTTTACTGTTGCGAGACCCTAGAGTAGAGGTTGCACCACACATACACACATACCCATACTTGCATACATTCCTCTTTCATTGTGCTTATACGAGAATGTGTATTTATGTGTTCACATGGGTATGGGACTATGTGTTCATATACTGGATTTGAGGATAGTAATTGGGATTTGAGATGAGTCGATAAGATTTGATTGAGACCGCGAGAACGGTGATATGGCAGGATTCGTACTTGAGATACGTCCTGATGTTATAGCGGATCTTGGGACGACGATACATGTGAATAGTCTTATACATTGAATGGTTGACATGTGATCGTGATATGAGATAAGATATGTTAAGATATTCATAATAGGTCGCATTAGGCGATGTATACCTCTGTATGACGATATATGATGATGATGATATCAGTTTGTATGAGGCTGTAGATCAGCAGTCAGATCATGATTATATTGATGATATTGGTATTGTACTAGACGTAGATCAGTACCAGGATTCTGATCTTGATAAAGAGGATACCAGATGAATAATATGATGAATGTGATAATGACCGTACCCAGATTTGGGATGCCGTACGACGGATTTACGTACGAGCTATATATTGATGTTTGATCCACACTCTTCAATTGGGAATAACTGATTATAGATATAGTATCGGATGTGATATTATCGAGGCGGGATCACCGACTAATATATATGTATATATATGTATCGACTCAGATGTTAGGCGGTTTCCTTACCTTCAGTTAGCCTGTTAGCTCAGCCCTATAGTTTAGTGTAGCTGTATGACTCTTATGACATTAAATGCAGTTTAGCTATCATTGTGTTTAGTATTCAGCTCCGGCACATTATTGTTGTTGCTCCGCATCGCATACTTATTGTAATTCATATTCCATTATTTATATCATGCTGTTAGGACACCAACACCATTACCGATGATGCGTATGTACCACGTACACTTATTTGCCGGCTCACACACATCTTCATCGGTAATTGCCATGTCACGTACACTTAGAGAATATTATTGCTTGACTTAGCTTGTTAGATAGTAGTTTTGACATGATATTAGTGTACTTGCCTTATATGCCAATTTAGACATTGTAGTTATTACTTGTCACTTCTTGCATATTGTTATTCATTGTTATGCCGCATTCATGGATTCTCATGCATATATTCACTATTTTACGTGCTATTGAAGTTTTGGATTCGGATTTCTATGAGATTTTCTAGATTTGGGGGAAAACCGCAAAACTTATATAAACTTCTTTTCTCTCTTTTTAAATAAAAGTGCGGTTTTCCCATGATGTATGAGTCGTCCACCATGAGTTTGCTGATGGATTTCGAGACCCGATTCGAGGAGATGGATGAACCGTTTCGGATACATGGTGGGCCCGGTGCGGTACCCCAGGGCAAGAAGATCGCAGATGATGGCGTTGAGCCTGGCAGGGGAGCACTACCGACCGGTGATTTTACTCGTCGCGTCGGATATCCGGAGGATACCGTCGTGGTCTTGAGATAGATGGTACGGGCCGGTCTGGACTGACGGCGCCCTAGATATTGAGATTGAGACATTGAGATTTCGAGATATTGAGGTACTGAGATTTGATGATACGGGCCAGTCCGGACCGCCGGAGCCTGAGATATTGAGATATTGGGATTTATGTTTTGTGTCGATGCTAAACACTGTTTATGCTGATTTCATTTATAATACCTCATTTTAAAAATACAAAGGAAATCTCACTAAATTATGAAAGCAGTTTCTTCAGTACATGTATTCTGTTTTCATGCATTCATACATCATCCATATGATATATTGCTACCTGAGGCACTGACACGGGCATATGGGATTACACTTGGGTTAGATATTTACCCTAGCCATTGTTATAGGCAGTATATATCTGAGGATATATTATGATCGTATGACCTAGGATTGCGTCATACATGCGATTCCTGTTCGTAGATGTTTTTCTACTCACGAGTTGGCAACTCACCCCCGTTGTGCCCCAGTTTCTTGCAGGTTTTGCCGTACAGGTTTCATTACGGCTTTGCTGGCACTGCTTCTTTCGGGTGACTTGCTACTAGGTGGGTTTATTTGTATCGTACCCATCATTATACATTGTATATTATTATTCAGTTGTATCTAGAAGTTCCATCAACCAAACATGTATTTATTTTTCAGATAGAGACCAGCGTTGTTTATTCATTCGACCTTAGAGTCGCGCGTTGTATTTCTATGGATTTCTGCTGTTTTGAGTTTCCTTTTCTGTTGTGATCCTCGCCTTTTGGCATTGTATATTATATTTCTTGTGTGGTTGTGACCGTCAATTGACGAAGAGCTAGCTCCCGCTTGGGGATGCATTTTCATTATAGATATGCTTTATCAGGTTTTGCACCCGTTTGGGGTCTGTTTCTACAAAGGAAACTCTGCCGAAATTTTTAGAAAAGATTTGTGATTTTAAAATGCACATCTCGGCATATGTTGCAAACTATTTGATTTAAAATGGTTTTCCTTCACTCTACTATCTTTTCTTGGTTTGGATTGCTGGGTTTTCGGCTTACTTAGATTACGTACGTCTCGAGACGTTCGTAGTTTAAGCGCCGGACATGTTCCATACTTTTGGGTCGTGACAAAGTTGGTATCAGAGCGTAGGATGACCCTTGGTTGATGGAATAGGTAGCTTGAGTAGAGTGACGTACCGTACGTATGTCCGCGACATATTTACGATACGCTACTCCACTTAAGAAGCCTTAGGATGTACATTTCTTTGCTCAGTATTATATTCATTCCTGATCTAGCCTCATCGGTACCAGTTATGGTCTTACTGCCACGATTACGGGCAGGGAGAGCAACGGCTAGAGTTGCGGTCAGCATGAGCTCGTCACGAACGAGGACTGACCAGGGCGTAATTCCGGCGACACACGATTACAGAGATGTGTCTTTTTATTGCGTTTTCGCGCCATGAGTGTTTGATGGATCGCTGTATGAGATTACTCGGACGTGCAGATCAGCACCAGAGGATCGAGCCACTGATAGATGCAGCCAGATTTTGATGACCGTTGATGTATTGTCTATTCATGATGATTGAGGCACTGTTCAGCGTGCAGACGAGTGAGCCAGTTATTGCTGCGAACGACGAGATATCACCCCAGATGTTGGAGCTATTGCAGTACAAGTTGTACTAAGAGATGATAGAAGGTCGCTGGTCACCGAGGATGAATGACTAGGACATGTGGTTCGTTCGCTACCCCGATGCGAGGTCATCAGATAGATTGATTCCAGCTAGAGACGACTTCACGCGGAGACGTTGAGAATCGACAGAGACGATCGAATGTCAGAAACCTATTATTCCAAGTTTAAAGTATTCGGAAAGACATGCAGGCAATTCTATGGACCCTTTAGAAGAATGAAACCCTAACTCGACTTAATGACCGTGTGAAAGCCTTTGAACCTTAGGGTTTGCGGCAGTTCCGCGGCACCATTAGTGAGGCTTGGGTTTGCCCTTCTACGGCTGGACCACCGATGATGTGGTATGTACTAGATACTATTAAACTATACCCAAGATGTTGAGCTCTTGGGGGATTATGAAGTTTTGACAAATCGATCGGATGGCTCGACTTTATTCGGATGCTGGGTGGTGAGATGCATTTCTTGGGAGACTCCAGATACGAGGATAGCCGTTGGAGCTCAGTCCATGCAGCCACGACGAGACGAGTCCGGAGCAGTCGACATTAGAGAAAGTGGAGTAAGAGGTTCGTGCAAGATCTGGATAAGATGACGTTCCACTCCGCCGACATCAGAGATGCGATACGAATGCTGAGGCATCGTACTTGGATATACCTTCCAAAAGGAGTCACGATGAGTATGCAGCCGTTCCGGAGCAAGAAGCAGATATAGTAAAGGACGATGACTTCCGGACAGTTGGCAGAGATGAGACTTGGAAGAGACCTTGAGCAGGATTCCTTCCAGGACACTGCTGCAATGATATTTGCACTCAGGATCAGATGTGTCACGTGCATTCAGAGAGCCAGAGGCCGACGCCAGTGACATGCTTCTTTATGAGTGGCCGTGAGGATTGACCGAGAGATGACCAGAGAAGTGACAAAACGAAATCGTCCCCGTTAGCATACCTGACAGGGCCGATGAGCCGATGGATCGTGAGATTGGTAATCCACAAAGAAGACTTGGACCCAGGAGTGGTCTTGTTATGTACACCAGCAGGCCAGAGTTCAGGATCGTCGACGAGACATGTTATGAGTGACGACAACAGTTGGCCAGAGATTCTTGGAGAATGTGCTTGAGCGGGACTATTCCGCCATACTTGATTTCGGTATTTTGGGCGATCTATTCGCATGATTGATTTTGATGATTGAGTTTCATGATATTTGTTTTCAAGCACCATGGTTTCACCTACTGAGTATTTACGACTTTTGCATAGTTGTTGCACTCGACATCGTTTTCGTGCCTTGGTTTCTCATGTTTATGATTTTTTGGGTTTCATACAGTTGAGTTGATTTTTTGCATATGTACGCACACGATTTGGTTTTTTGCACTCGGTATAGTTCACATATGCTTGCAGTGCAGTGATACGCATTTTGTGCACTTAGATGCACTGGACTTCGATTTTGATTGTGACGCTCGATATTTGTTTTGTGCACCTTATGCACCTGATTGGATTTTGCGCATGTTCGGCGCTTGATATTGGATTTCGTGATTTCGTGCATGATGGATGCACCTGATTTGGGTTTCCGCGCATGTTTTGAGATACAATTTTGGTGCACACCAGATGCACTAAATCGAGATTCTTCGTGCATGTCAGATGCACCTGTTTTTGCTGTCAGGCACACACGTTGCCTATGATAGATGTTGCGTGCACACCCAATGCACTTAGATGTTGTTTCTGTGCGCATGGATGGCACATTTATGGATTTTGATTTCCGTGCGCACCAGACGCACGTAGTATTCATATGCACGTTTTGGGATTGATTTCTTATGGAGCAGTACGTTTTTGTGAGGTTTTATCATTGTTTTCGTACTGAGCAGGACTAGTCAGAGGACAGTACCTGAATATATTTTGCATGCATAGATAGTTATTGAAGGGATTTCCAAAAGCGAGCTATAGTCTCATTATTTACATACGTGTCCGATATGACACGAAACGTTTAAAACAGGGAACCCTTCTAAATTGTTTCCAAAGCGGCGGAACGTACTTATTAAACAAAAGATATATACGTATATGGTTATTTTCTTATGATAGACGTCCGCCACTGTGCAGTGTTATGCGCATTGTACAGTGACTTAAAAGATTTGGCATTCATTTCCTTTAGATACTTACCTGAATAGATTTGATATTTACGTGTATGGTTCTGATTTATATCATTTTGGTTTTGCTTTGGATTTGGCATTCGTGTCTTTACCGTGACTCCGATGATTGCTGGATGCTTGACGGAGTTTCAATTTCGAGTTATCTGCTCACTACTCATGCGCATGTATTACGCTATGATGCGTTTTATTTATTGATGATTTCGGAGCCCCGTTGACTTGGACATTTTACTGAAATGTTTTAGAATTTGGGGGTTTAAATTTAAATTCGGGGACTGAATTTCTTTAAGGGGGGAAGACTGTAACATTTCAAAAAAGAAAATATTATTTTTGGGAATTTTTGTAATTTAATATTATTTTAATGAATATTTTAATATTTCGGTATAATTAAATACCGATAAATGGGGGAAAATTTCGGAAAAATTATGGAAAATTCTAAAATAGGGTATTTTGGGGAATTATGCCATTTTAAAGTTTTTATGGTTAATTATATGCTATTTTAGTGCTAATCGCGATTAAAAATCGCTAATCGGGTTTTTAGCATTTTTGTGCAAAAATGTGCACATATCATTTTTCCTCACTTGTTACACTTGTTACATGTTTTGGGGTATGGTTGCTTAGGGTTTGCCATTGATTGAGAGGGAAAAGAAAAAGAAAAGAAAAGTTAAATGTTCCATGATGAAGAGAGAGAGAGAGAGAGACTAGGTCAACCTTCACTTTTTTAAACATACTCCCATCATTTCCTCACACCCATTTCTCTCTCTCCCCTTCATAGAGCTACTGCTGCTCCTGCCCTCTCCCTCTTCTTCCTCCTCCCTCTTCAACTTAGATCCACCATTAAAACCTAACCAGAACCCTATTCCCATTTCACAAAAGTTGCTCCCAAGCTCACTAGCTACACAATGGACTAAGCAAGAGCTGATTTTGAGGACTTTGAGCAACTCAAGAAAATTCTTGAGTTGCCAAAGGAGATAATTTCTACACCCTAGAGTAGTATTTCAATTTCCTTGTGCACCTATGCTAGTTTCATATCGATATTGTGTCGTTTTGTGGACTTTGGACAAACTTAGAGAGGGTTAGGGTAAAGTTGAGATGTGGCTATGCAATTGGACTCTAATGGTGACCTTAGACCCTATATTGACTAAGACCCTGACCTAGCAAAACCTGAAACCCAAAAATACGGAATTACGGGACTTCCATGTCGGTTTGTGACGACTTAGAGTGTGCGGAGAAATCTGGAATGGACTGGGACGTTTACTGGAAAAATAAACAAGTTCAGAGGCCCATTTGAGACCCTAGGAACACCCTGTAGCCAGACGAACCCCATTGGATCACCCTGGGCCGGCCAGGCCGGTTTTTCCTGTAGGGGGCTCGGCCACTTAGTGATGGTACGGATCCAGGTTTCCACTGTAGGTCGCATACACCCTATAGATCACTCTAGACTTGTTTGCTTGCCTTTATTTGGCATGAGACGAAATCTAGGATCATTTTCTTGGGTTGCTGCTTTGAAATGAGTTTTGGTTTTGCGTATTTCGATCTCCAGATTTTGATATTTGTGCGTTATCTCGATCGTGTGATGTTTGTACGTCTATATCGAGTGATTTCGGGTTGTTTTGCGAAGGCTAACCATAGGTTCTAACCTATAGGCCTTTTAGCGTATCGTGTTGGTTTTCACGTGTCGTTTTAAGTTTCGATTTGGTTTTAATACGATGCGATACGTGTGATATGTAGGTACCCCCACGGCGATCCGAGATGATCCAGAAGATGAAGGCGACATCGACACCGACACGCAGGATACAGGTGAGTAGATTTATATCTACGGGGAGAAGTCGGGTGGATGGCGTATAGCACCCCCGCAGTTCGTGGTGATGTATACGAATACATAAACACACATATATTTTGACTATATATTGTTGAGTTTATTGACGATAAGATAAATTTTAGGTGTGATTGGATAGGTTTAGTGTTGCGAGACCTTAAAGTAGAGGTTGCACCACACATACACACACACCCATACTTGCATACATTCCTCTTTCATTGTGCTTATACGAGAATGTGTATTTATGTGTTCACATGGGTATGGGACTATGTGTTCACATACTGGATTTGAGGATAGTAATTGGGATTTGAGATGAGTCGATAAGATTTGATTGAGACCGCGAGAACGGTGATATGGCAGGATTCGTACTTGAGATACGTCCTGATGTTATAGCGGATCTTAGGACGACGATACATGTGAATAGTGTTATACATTGAATGGTTGACATGTGATCATGATATGAGATAAGATATGTTAAGATATTCATAATAGGTCGCATTAGGCGATTTATACCTCTTTATGACGATATATGATGATGATATCAGTTTGTATGAGGCTGTAGATCAGCAGTCAGATCATGATTATATTGATGATATTGGTATTGTACTAGACGTAGATCAGTACCCGGATTATGATCTTGATAAAGAGGATAACAGATGAATAATATGATGAATGTGATATTGTCCGTACCCAGATTTGGGATGCCGTACGACGGATTTACGTACGAGCTATATATTGATGTTTGATCCGCACTCTTGACTTGGGAATAACTGATTATAGATATGGTATCGGATGTGATATTATCGAGGCGGGATCACCGACTAATATATATGTATATATATGTATCGACTCAGATGTTAGGTGGTTTCTTTACCTTCAGTTAGCCTGTTAGCTCAGCCCTATAGTTTAGTGTAACTGTATGACTCTTATGACATTAAATGTAGTTTAGCTATCATTGTGTTTAGTATTCAGCTCCCGCACATTATTGTTGTTGCTCCGCATCGCATACTTATTGTGATTCATATTCCATTATTTATATCATGCTGTTAGGACACCAGCACCATTACCGATGATGCGTATGTACCACGTACACTTATTTGCCGGCTCACACACATCTTCATCGGTAATTGTCATGTCACGTACACTTAGAGAATATTATTGCTTGACTTAGCTTGTTAGATAGTAGTTTTGACATGATATTAGTGTACTTGCCTTATATGCCAATTTAGACATTGTAGTTATTACTTGTCACTTCTTGCATATTGTTATTCATTGTTATGCCGCATTCATGGATTCTCATGCATATATTCACTATTTTACGTGCTATTGAGGTTTTGGATTCGGATTTCTATGAGATTTTCTAGATTTGGGGGAAAACCGCAAAACTTATATAAACTTCTTTTCTCTCTTTTTAAATAAAAGTGCGGTTTTCCCATGATGTATGAGTCGTCCACCATGAGTTTGCTGATGGATTTCGAGACCCGATTCGAGGAGATGGATGAACCGTTTCTGATACATGGTAGGCCCGGTGCGGTACCCCGGGGCAAGAAGATCGCAGATGATGGCGTTGAGCCTGGCAGGGGAGCACTACCGACCGATGATTTTACTCGTCGCGTCGGATATCCGGAGGATACCGTCGTGGTCTTGAGATAGATGGTACGGGCCGGTCTGGACTGACGGCGCCCTAGATATTGAGATTGAGACATTGAGATTTCGAGATATTGAGGTACTGAGATTTGATGATACAGGCCAGTCCGGACCGCCGGAGCCTGAGATATTGAGATATTAGGATTTATGTTTTGTGTCGATGCTAAACACTGTTTATGCTGATTTCATTTATGATACCTCATTTTAAAAATACAAAGGAAATCTCACTAAATTATGAAAGCAGTTTCTTCAGTACATGTATTCTATTTTCATACATTCATACATCATTCATATGATATATTGCTACCTGAGGCACTGACACGGGCATATGGGATTACACTTGGGTTAGATATTTACCCAAGCCATTGTTATAAGCTGCTGGTTATATATTTGAGGATATATTATGATCGTATGACCTAGGATTGCGTCATACATGCGATTTCTGTTCGTAGATGTTTTTCTACTCACGAGTTGGCAACTCACCCCCGTTGTGCCCCAGTTTCTTGCAGGTTTTGCCGTACAGGTTTCATTACGGCTTTGCTGGCACTGCTTCTTTCGGGTGACTTGCTACTATGTGGGTTTATTTGTATCGTACCCATCATTATACATTGTATATTATTATTCAGTTGTATCTAGAAGTTCCATCAACCAAACATGTATTTATTTTTAAAATAGAGACCAGTGTTGTTTATTCATTTGACCTTAGAGTCGCGCGTTGTATTTTTATGGATTTCTACTGTTTTGAGTTTCCTTTTCTGTTGTGATCCTCGCTTTTTGACGTTGTATATTATATTGCTTGTGTGGTTATGACCGTCGATTGACGAAGAGCTAGCTCCCGCTTGGGGATGCATTTTCATTATAGATATGCTTTATCCGGTTTTGCACCCGTTTGTGGTCTGTTTTTACAAAGGAAACTCTGCCGAAATTTTTAGAAAAGATTTGTGATTTTAAAATGCACATCTCGGCATATGTTGCAAACTATTTGATTTAAAATGGTTTTCCTTCACTCTATTATCTTTTCTTGGTTTGGATTGCTGGGTTTTTGGCTTACTTAGATTACGTACGCCTCGAGACGTTCGTAGTTTAAGGGCCGGTCATGTTCCATACTTTCGGGTCGTGACAGGTATCCTCCGGATAACCGCCTGGTCCAAATGCTATCACCGGTAGGCAATCTGCCCCTGCCAGGCTCACCATCCACCATGGAAATCAATCTCGCCCCGGGGTACCATACCGGGTCCACCTTGTACCCGAGACAGTTCCTACGTCTCCTCGAATCGGGTCTCGAAATCCAACAGCTACTATGAAAACTCATGGTGGACGACTCATACATCACGAGAAAACCGCAGCTTGCATTTTAAAGAGAGAGAGAGAGAGAGAGAGAGAGAGAGAGAGAAATTCATACATATTCTTGCGGTTTTCTCCCAAATCCAGGAAATCCCATGAAAATACGAAATCCAATCATCAATAGCGAGTAAACTGTTAGTTATATGTATGCCCTAGAAGCCATTACTGTACATTGAATGTATATTGTAGTGGATGCTGGGACATATAGAGGGAGGACTTTCTTGCTCGACATGATAGTATGCTATCTGGTTGATCTTGATCTTAACGTGTATACTGATTGTCTCTCTGTTACATGTTGGTAAAGCCCTTAGGATGTGTTCTTGACTACCTGGACTATGATGCGGATCATACTAGTAGGGACATGGTAGTCCATAAGTACATCCTTCAAAGTCCCTAGTCGTGGGTGTATCGAGATGGGGCATCGATATACTAGAGTAGACTAGCGTATACCTTCTCGACCCATGCAGATGGGCGATGGATGATCCCATATCCATTGGTGTTTGACATCAGAGATGATATACGGGTGCTCAGTGGAGACTGGGTACACTGGACGGACTCACCGAGAACTCCCAGATGGTATTATACCTTACGTCAGATGGCAGTTCTCTGGTGACACTGGTACAGAGTAGTCTTTTGACCCGAGATCGTCATAGAGTCTTGTGTGGTTCCCACTGTGCTTTGATTTCCATCTTACCACGTCCAAGAGGGCATGCAAAACGGTGGTTTTTGGGTACAGTCCCGAATCACATGGAGGCAATGAGCGATAGGAGGGGATTCGTCTCTCCCGTTATAGGGAGTTGATTTTGCACTGTGTTCGATTGGCTATAACCGGAAATCCCTGGCCAGGGTTGCTGAGATTTACTGGTAAGTGTTACCAGTAGTTTCTCGAACTGTTATAGGCCTCATATCGACACGACTTATCGAGCTATTGGGGTCTGACGTTTACCACCCCTAGGCGAGATATGCGACATATCATACGATCAGACCGGACTGTACGGTAGTGTTACTGGTTGGATTCACTGGAGTGTGAGCGGGCTTGCTCGTCGATCTTCTGATCGCTCAATACCCGGGTGGCCGTTACGTTTAGCAGACCGCTTGCGGCTTGTGGGTATTTGATATGATCATCACCCGCTGCCGGCGTATTGACGAGTCTTTAGAGTCCTACACAGAGGTTTCCTGGCTCAAGCGAAACGAAATAGGAGCGCATATGAGATATGTGCGAGACCGAGAATAATGCGTGTATGTGATACCGTATTCTATTCTCGCGATGAATGTATCGAATGGTTATATACGATATAACCTAGTTATCGAATCGAGGGTTGATTCGATAAGCCGATACATTGGATACTAGTCGGTTATATGCGATATGACCGGATCGTTAAATCAAGTGTTGATTTAATGATTTAATGTATAATTATATATTTGATATATTACTTTGCATTAACTAGTATTGGTTCACTTTAAACGGATTTTCCCACTTGGATGTACAAGTTGTATATATGATATACTTTTTGTGCAAATGATTGTATCATGTTTGATGATACATGTTTATTTGGTTAAGTGCAAAGAATTAAACCATGGTTAAACTAATGATTAGGATTTTGTTTATCCATATTATCTATTTATTCCTTTATTCATTCATTTTGGCAAAAGAAAAGAAATGGTGGCTTGCTTTGTTTTACATTGAAGCTTCATGAAGCTTTGAAAAAGTCCACCATTTTTGTTTCATGCCTAACCTAACCATTCACTTAACCTTGGTTCATTCTCTACACTTAACCATGGTAACTATTATGATAAGAATGAATGGGATTATCTTTTCAAGATAATATTTTTATTCTATCATAATATTTCTATCTTCTTCTTCTTCTTCTTCTTCTTCAAGAAGAAAACCTAGATTCCATCAATGGTGACTTGATGAAATGAGTGAGAAATCCAATTCTAAAGTGAACCCACTTCCTATTTCTTCATCCTCTACCTCTTGCCAAGTAGCAGAGTGTGTTTTCTTCACAAGTTTCATGACTTGGTGAAGTTGGAGCTTGATCTAGCGATGCCTCGACGTAGATCATCTTCGGCATCGTCGTCGATGACCTAGCCCGCTTTTTCTCCGATGAAGCCGACGCTAGAGCCCAAGATCCGATTTGTACAGCGAGGAGACATCATCACGGAGCCATGGAGGTGGAGGACCGGATCTACAAAGGTTGTATTTCCGTACTCTTAGTTAAAGTAGTTAACTAGTTGCTTTGTCGCCTAAACTTCTAGCCAACGATCCGTATTCGGACTTCTCGGCACCTCTAATTTTTGAAATTGGCATGGTTGATGCCTTGTGAGACCTCTTGAGAGTGCCTAGGAACCCTACAGTGGTATCAGAGCCTAGCTAGAGCCTTAGGCGATGCGTTGACGGAGTTTGAAGTCCGATTAAACCGAAACCCTAACACAAATTTGCTCTCTGGACTTTTTCCAAAAATTGGGTTTTTTCCAGATTAAAAATATGCAGAAAATTCAGCATGAAATTCTAAGAATTACGGTGCAAAAATTAACTAATGATCTTTCTAAAGTGCGGCGGAACCGCGGCATTAGCGTGCTAATGCAGCTGTTCCGCGGCCATTTTGTCTCTTCTCCCATTGAATTTTGCACAGTAATTCCTATTTTGCAGTGCTGGTTTTCCTGGGATATTTTTTTTCTGAACTCAAGAGTTGAGTTTTTTGGGTTGTATTGGGGACTCGGTGTTTCGATCGGATTGTCTAATTTTGTCTATGTGGCTTTCCGGATATTTTAGAATATGTTAAAAAGTTCGACCGGATATAAATACCCAACTTTTCCCTTGTCGGGAAATTTCCAAGTGTTGGATCTTTCCGTAGTTTAACGACGTTCTAAGTAGTGCAAGTAACGCGATGGTCCCTCTAGAAGACAACAAATCTTAACTCGATTATGTGACCGTCTTGAACTGCCCTTTGAACCTTCGGGTTTGGGGCAGTACGGCGTGCCACATGTGAGGCATTGGCTTGACCCTTCTACGGCTGGACCGTTGGTACTGAGGCATGAACTGAATGTTTTTAGACTTATTTCATGTGTTGATCTGTTTCGGGAAAACTTGGGTGTTTAAATGTTCGATCGGAAAGTTTAACATTTTCTATTTATCTGGAATGTGATACAATAATTGGAATTCACAAAGAGTTATGAGATAACTGAATGAATGTTATAAATCTAGCGGTTTAGTCTCACTTGATCGGTTGCCACGGAATTTTGATATGATCAAAAGTCCGTCGCAATCACGTAGCGTACGCGGATACTCGCCGGGTAAACTTAATGGACAGCCTCACTCCATAGCCCCGACCAAGTGACTGTACGAGAACCCCGTCGCCGAAAGCATCCGTCCGGGTGCTCGCGGTAGCAGTGTTCCGCCTTGGTGCACTTCGTCGCCGGTATCGGGGGTGCAGCCGTCTACTGAAGTTTGCGACGAGCATTCGATCAGGATGTCGGGAATCTTGTTGAATTGCCCGACTTGATATTGAAAAGAGTTTTCGATAATGAGACTAAAATGCGGGGTTTATAATTGTTAGGCATGCGATGTCTAAGGAATTCATTTGGTCAGGCATGCGATGTCTGAGAAGGTTGTGGATTCCAACTGTTGTAGTTTTACACTTTCTTTTCTGTGACCGTAAGTGCAATATGTGATATCGCCGGTTTCGTTGCTATATGTCAACGACAATTGGGATGCGCATATTTACTTACGTTGATGACATGTGATGTTATGTGTTGCTGGATATGTTATATTGGATCGTCGTGTTTGAATAGCCGGGGGTTTTTATGTGAGATGAGTGTTTTTCATTTTCATTCATGTAAAAACTTGTATGTAATATTCTTTTATTGGGGCACTTCCAGGTTGCGGAAGATGTCGCCGTTGATGTATATTATTTACTTTTCGGCATTAGGATAGACCCAAGGAGGGGAGCACAAGTAACCGGGTTCTGGAGTCCAGTGGGAGACCAACTCGAGGAGTCGAGTCCGGGTCTCCTAACTCTAGAATTGGTAGGGTTGCTTGCCGCTCTCGTAGGGGTCTAGGGGTGTGGGTTTGGCTATTCATCACGACCGTGGAATCCGTGTTTTATACTGGCTCGTATTGAAAACGCGGACGTCCTAGTATATCCAATGTTTCATATGTTTCTTCTGCTGCGATATCTGTGATGTGATCATGTGATGTTCTGTGATAGATACAGTATATAGTATATATGATATATTATATAGGCGTTACTTATGTTTTACACCCGCACTAGCCCTGCCCCGCTCTTCCGTTAGTTACCTAACCTAACGGTGCACGAGGGGACATCGAGGCGAATGCGGATTGCATAAGTGTACGTCTTATTTATCTGTGATGTTTAGGTATTTAAATGATGGGACTTCATTAATGTGATTAATGAAAGAAAAGAAACCTAAAGATGTTGTGGAATCGAATTTCAAAATAAAAAGCGTAGCTACAGTTCTTGCTTTGCACAGAGGTATATGTGATATATCCTGCACCTTATTCGATGAGGAAAGGACCGAGATCCCTTCACCGGGAGTGACTCCTTTAGCAATAACTGGCAGATGCTACACACTCGGTTTGTTTTTTGATTACTTTTAAAGAGTTTTTGCTTTGCACAGTGATGTATATGATATATCCTGCACCTCATTCGACGAGGAAAGGGCCGACGATCCCTTCACCGGGAGTGACCCCTTTAGCAAAACTAGAAAAGCCTCAAAAACACTCCATTTCAAAATCATTTGATTCTACAACGATATCAAGTTCATTACGCAATAGGTTTTCAGAAAAACCTGTCGTAGCCCTCCGTCATTTCAGATAAGTTGTATTTAGTATTCGTGCTGCATTTGATGGCTTTCGTCAAGGTGCAGTGTGCGGTAGCTTTATGCTGCTTATCTGCTGCATACGATGCGATTGGATTAGGGTAGTCGTGCGGCTTTGTTGGCTTTCGTCAAGGGTCGTGCGGGTGGGTTTAATTCAATCAAGAAATGTACGGGATGAACTTGACTAGCGGGCTATGGTTTGTTGGCTTTCGTCAAGGTCATAGCACGTTAGGGGAAAAATATTATCGGGAATTTCAAGTGTTGAAATTTGCAATGAGATTGCATACCTTCTATGAGATAGTTGGATTCCGATACCCGCTGCGAGTAATTGTTACTCCTGGGAAAGTTTTACACATTACAATTAGCCGATCAAGTAGGTGTCTAGAAAGGTGTCAACGGGGTTACGCCTCTAGGAAAACGAGGTTTACATTAATTAGGTTCGTGCGAAAGCACGGGAGACCTCCCTCAAAGTACCGACACTAGCCTGGCTGAAAATTGGCGAATTTGTAGTGTGTAATTAATCCCGGCTAGTCTTTCCTTTTAGGGTTTGAAGGAAGATTTGATAAAACCAGTGGGAGCCATCCTGATTAGATAAAATAATAACCAATCTATTCTTGCAAGAGCATACGCTGAGTGTTTTCTTCTCTCTCTCTCCAGGTAGCGACCATGTCACGCCTTAATCAAGATAATAATACGGATTATTGACCGAACCCGCTTGTTATACTGAGCTGGGGAACGTTGGTCCCGCTCCAACTTATAATTGTTATAAGACAGAGTAGGAAATTGGGGATTACCAGAATTCCCGTGCCGCCCAAACGAAGAGAGTGCATGCTGATGCATCATCTTCGGGTGTGTTCATTACAAAGAACTGTTTCTCAGTATCCTCCGCATCCTGGGTATATGATACCGGATCAGGATCCCAGATATGTAATATGTTACATAGGGCTACAAAAAGGTAGAAAAACTGAGAGCGGGTGATAAGTTTCATGAGACAGAAAACGGGGCAAGAGTTGCAGCCAAGTCTGTTGGTCACTGTCACCCTGTATTACCAATACATTGATTCTGAACGAATGTTATTAGATACCGAACCTGATATACAAAATCATATCAGTCTCTTTATCAGTAAAGAAATGATAAAATTTTGTATTGTTGGATAATGTTTTGAACATTTCCTATATCAAAAGTTGATCGGTTCAGGCACGTTATCTAAAAGCATTGATGTTCTAAATCAAACTACAGTTCTTAGTACACAGAACACACACAAGAGAAAGAGTTCAGAAATGAACGAATCCTTCTTGAGGTATTGTAGACTAGGTCATATCAATGCGACCCAACTAGCTGAAGTTACATTTAGATGCATATTTAAATCAGTTTGAATTTACATCTTGTGAAACTTGCCAGTCATGTCATAAAGATATAATGACACCAGCTCTGTTTATTGGAAATAGAGAAAGAGTTAGTGAACTCTTAGGACTGATACATGATGATGTATGTAAGGTCCCCTGTCTACACATGCCAGGACTGGTTCTTTATACTTCATTACATTCTCTGATGATCTTTCGAGTTTCAGACCTATGTTCCTGTTGAAACACAAGTCCGAACCTTTTGAGATATTCACAGAATATAAGTTAGAAGTAGAGAACCAAAATACGGGTATAAGTATTATGTCCTTTGATGTGATCAAGGAGGAGAATACTTGAGCACGGAATTCCTGGATTATTCTAAAGGAGAATGAGATTCTCTCTCAGTATTACTCCTCCGTATACACCATGGCACGATGGTATATCGGGGTGGAGCAATCACACCCTATATGATATGGTGTGCTCTATGATGAGTACTACTGAGTTACCTATTTCCTTTTGGGAGTTATGCGCTTGAGAAGCTGCATACCTATTGAATCGGGTTCGAATCAAATCAGTGCCTACCACTTCATATGTGATATGGAAAGGGAAGAGCCCATTTCTTAAGTTAGTTAAGATTTGGGGTTGTCCGGCCTATGTCTAAAAGCAAAATCTGGACAAGCTCGAGGCAAAGTCTGTAATGTAGAACTGGAAAGGTTCCAGCTATACAAACTACAGTAGATGATTTGGTAGAACCAAAGGATTCAGTAGATTCCAACGAACCTCAGCCTCTCCGCCGATCTAGTAGGGTTCCTCACCCACCTGAGAGATACTTCAGTTTCTCTATGACAGTGGGAGCGAGGATTGTATCATGAGATGATGACCCAACTAGTTTCGAGCTGGCCATCAGGAGTGGGACTCTGTAAGAATGGCTGGATGCTTAGAGATCTGAGATGGAATCCTTATACACCAATAAAGTATGGACTTTGGTTGCTATATCTGAAGGGTTAAATCCCCATCAGGAGCAAGTATATCTTGAGAAGATTACTTGGTGTATATGGAGAAGTTGAGACTTTCAAAGCTAGACTTGTTAAAGCTTTTCGTCATCGACCGGGCGTGGATAATGATGAAATCTTTTCCAGTTGCTATGCTTAAGTCCATCCAGATCCTACTTGCCACGGCTACATACCATGACTACGATATCTGGCGGTTGGGTGCCATGACTGCTTTTCTAAATGATGTTTTAGAAGAGAACGTCTATAAGTACACAGCCAGAGGGCTTCGTAGACAGTGGGAGCAGCGGAAACGTGCACAAGATGCTTTATAGGTTAAAGCAGGCATCGCGGAGTTGGAACGTCTGTTTTGATGAAGTAGTCAAAGAGTTTGACATCATCAAAATGGTAGATGAACCTTGTATAAATAAAAAGGTAGTAGGGAGTATAGTGACGATCCTCGTAGAGTACGTGGATGACATGCTCTTAATAGGGAAAGAGTTTCCTATGCTACGCTCGGTCAATCTCCGCTTATCACAATGATTCTCCACATAGGATCAAAATGATACCTCCTAAATCCTGGGTTTTGGATCTATGAGATAGATCTAAATGGATGTTAGGATTCTCACTAGTTGTAGTGAGAAGGTATCAATCGACCCTGGGGAGAATCACTGGAATGGTTCCAGGGTGATAAAGATGACTGAATGTCAGTCACAGGCATTGTCTTTACCCTCAGTGGAGGGACGGTATGTTGGAAAAGTTCCAAGCTAGATACCGTGGCATACTAGACGATAAAGGCTGGATACATCGCTACTTAAGATGCTACCAAAGAGGCAGTCTGGGTGTATATTAGTTCATGAGATGAACTTTGTTCCTCCCATTGTGTGACAATGGAGTTGTGGCTTATGCCAAGGAACGCCGGTCCCATCAGTGATCCAGACATAATCTGAGGCAGTATCACCTGATCATGGAGATGGTTGATCTCCTGGGTGATTGAGGTTAGGAGAGTAGACTCAAAGGACAACACGGCGGATCCACTCACAAAGGCCTTTTCCCAGAGAGAGACTTTTATGGGATGGTTGAGTATGAGATACTACAACCACTGCTATCAGATGGCCCTAGTGCAAGTGGGAGATTGTTAGTTATATGTATGCCCTAGAAGCCATTACTGTACATTGGATGTATATTGTAGTGGATGCTGGGACATATATAGGGAGGACTTTCTTGCTCGACATGATAGTATGCTATCTGGTTGATCTTGACCTTAACGTGTATACTGATTGTCTCTCTGTTACATGTTGGTAAAGCCCTTAGGATGTGTACTTGACTACTTGGACTATGATGCGGATCATACTAGTGGGGACATGGTAGTCCATAAGTACATCCTTCAAAGTCCCTAGTCGTGGGTGTATCGAGACGGGGCATCGATATACCAGAGTAGACTAGCGTATACCTTCTCGACCCATGCAGATGGGCGATGGATGATCCCATATCCATTGGTGTTTGACATCAGAGATGATATACGGGTGCTCAGTGGAGACTGGGTACACTGGACGGACTCGCCGAGAACTCCCAGATGGTATTATACCTTACGTCAGATGGCAGTTCTCTGGTGACACTGGTACAGAGTAGTCTGTTGACCCGAGATCGTCATAGAGTCTTGTGTGGTTCCCACTGTGCTTTGATTTCCATCTTACCACGTCCAAGAGGGCGTGCAAAACGGTGGTTTTTGGGTACAGTCCCGAATCACATGGAGGCAATGAGCGATAGGAGGGGATTCGTCTCTCCCGGTATAGGGAGTTGATTTTGCATTGTGTTCGATTGGCTATAACCGGAAATCCCTGGCCAGGGTTGCTGAGATTTACTGGTAAGTGTTACTAGTAGTTTCTCGAACTGTTATAGGCCTCATATCGACACGACTTATCGAGCTATTGGGGTCTGACGTTTACCACCCCTAGGCGAGATATGCGACATATCAGACGATCAGACCGGACTGTACGGCAGTGTTACTGGTTGGATTCACTGGAGTGTGAGCGGGCTTGCTCGTCGATCTTCTGATCGCTCAATACCCGGGTGGCCGTTACATTTAGCAGACCGCTTGCGGCTTGTGGGTGTTTGATATGATCATCACCCGCTGCCGGCGTATTGACGAGTCTTTAGAGTCCTACACAGAGGTTTCCTGGCTCAAGCGAAACAAAATAGGAGCGCATATGAGATATGTGCGGGACCAAGAATAATGCGTGTATGTGATACCGTATTCTATTCTTGCGATGAATGTATCGAATGGTTATATGCGATATAACCTAGTTATCGAATCGAGGGTTGATTCGATAAGCCGATACATTGGATACTAGTCGGTTATATGCGATATGACCGGATCGTTAAATCAAGTGTTGATTTAATGATTTAATGTATAATTATATATTTGATATATTACTTTGCATTAACTAGTATTGGTTCACTTTAAATGGATTTTCTCACTTGGATGTACAAGTTGTATATATGATATACTTTTTGTGCAAATGATTGTATCATGTTTGATGATACATGTTTATTTGGTTAAGTGCAAAGAATTAAACCATGGTTAAACTAATGATTAGGGTTTTGTTTATCCATATTATCTATTTATTCCTTTATTCATTCATTTTGGCAAAAGAAAAGAAATGGTGGCTTGCTTTGTTTTACATTGAAGCTTCATGAAGCTTTGAAAAAGTCCACCATTTTTGTTTCATGCCTAACCTAACCATTCACTTAACCTTGGTTCATTCTCTACACTTAACCATGGTAACTATTATGATAAGAATGAATGGGATTATCTTTTCAAGATAATATTTTTATTCTACCATAATATTTCTATCTTCTTCTTCTTCTTCTTCAAGAAGAAAACCTAGATTCCATCAATGGTGACTTGATAAAATGAGTGAGAAATCCAATTCTAAAGTGAACCCACTTCCTATTTCTTCATCCTCTACCTCTTGCCAAGTAGTAGAGTGTGTTTTCTTCACAAGTTTCATGACTTGGTGAAGTTGGAGCTTGATCTAGCGATGCCTCGACGTAGATCATCTTCGGCATCGTCGTCGATGACCTAGCCCGCTTTTTCTCCGATGAAGCCGACGCTAGAGCCCAAGATCCGATTTGTACAGCGAGGAGACATCATCGCGGAGCCATGGAGGTGGAGGACCGGAACTACAAAGGTTGTATTTCCGTACTCTTAGTTAAAGTAGTTAACTAGTTGCTTTGTCGCCTAAACTTCTAGCCAACGATCCGTATTAGGGTTTCTCGGCACCTCTAATTTTTGAAATTGGCATGGTTGATGCCTTGTGAGACCTCTTGAGAGTGCCTAGGAACCCTACATAAACAGTGAATATCGGCATAAAACTCCAAAATACTGCATAACAGTGAATAATAATATGCATGAAGTAGCAAGTAATAACTGCAATGTCTAAACTGGCATATATGGAAAGTACACTAATATCATGTCGAAACTATCAGCTAACAAGCTATGTCAGTGAAATAATATTCTCTAAAGTGTACGTGACATGGCAATTACCGATGATGATGTGTGTGAGCCGGAAAGTAAGTGTATGTGGAATATACGCATCATCGGTAATGGTACTGGTGTCCTAACAAGCATGATTTCAATATTAACATATGAAAACACAATATAGGCATGCAATGCGATGCGAACAGCAAGAATATGCGGGAGCTGAATATTAAATACAATGATAACGAATCTGCATATGTCTAATTATGAGTCATACAGTTTTGCCATTTGAAATAACACGAATCATGGTGTTTTGAAAATAAGGACTACGGTGTTTTAAGAAAATGTACGTCCTTTGAAATATCCATAGAATCCCTTGTCCTGTCTTTAAAATACTCACGATTCGTTAGTTTTGAAATAGGTATGACTCGAGTCTAATCTACCATTTACAAGTAAACTGCAGGGCCAAACTAAAAGGCTGATCGAAAGGTAAGGAAACCGCCTAACGTCTGAGTCGATACATATATATATATATATATATATATATATATATAAATATAACAATCGGTGATCCCGCCTCAGTAGTATCCTATACGATATAATATCTATAACCTGACATCCTCAAGTCAAGAGTGCGGATCTATCATCAATATAGCTCGTACGGTAAATCCGTTGTACGGCATCCCAAATCTGGGTACGGGTCAAATGTCACATCTATCACATTATTCATCTGGTATCCTCTTTATCAAATATCATGATCCGGGGTACCGATCTATGTCTAGTACAACACTGATACCACATATGTATATGCATACGTGTGTATGAAAACACCACGTTAAAAGGACCCGCTAAAACATCATGTCGTATCTCAAATACGAACCATGTCACATCACCGATCTCATGGCCTCAAGCCCAATCTCATCGACTCATCTCAAATCCCAAATACTATCCTCATAATCCGTGTATATTTATACGTATATATATATATACACATAGTCCCATACCCATGTGTGTGTGTGTATATACATATCCCCATATACGCACAGGTAAAAGAATGAATGTATGCAAGTGTGTGCGCGTGTGTGGGAGCAACAACTACTCTAGGGTTTCGCATGTAACACTACTAATCCATGAACAAATAACCATATCCTGAATATCCATGTCTCACATAAAAGATATCATATATATATAGTATATATATAGCATACTATACATCGAACTGCGGGGGTGCTATACGCCATCCACCCGACTTCCCCCGTAGATAAATATCTACTCACCTTTGCTTGCCGATGCCGATGTCGCAACGCGCTTGCTCGTCGTCTCTAAGTCTTCATGAGGGTACCTACATATAATAAACAATCGCAATTGCTATTAACATCAAGTCCAGAAACCAATACGGCACACAGATTGCCTATAGGTCAAAACCTATAGCCCACGCGTACAAAAATGACTAAACAACCTTTGTTGTTGATGTACAAACATGCAACAACCCAATAAGAATCCAAATATCAAGAATTAACATTTCAAAATACGGAAAACATAGCCAAAATCACACTAGAATGCTCCCAGATTTTGACTCAGGTTAAATAAAGCTAAGCAAACAAGTCTAGGGTGCTGTATATGATGTATATGAGCTACTGGACCAACCCCGACACCCTACCCCACCAAGTGGCCGAGCCCTCTCCCATGCCAATCCAAGCTCGCCGGCCCTGGGTGCTCCCATGGTGTTCGTCTATCTACAGGGGGTTCCTAAGGTCAAAAATGGGTCTCTGGTAATGTTTGCTTAACTCAAAACTATCCCAGGTCATCCTGGATTCACCTGCACGCTCCAATTCCTCACAAACTGACATGAAAGTTCTGAAATTCTGTATTTTAGGTTTCAGTTGGGCTTGGTCTGGATTTCTATCATCATAGGGGGTCTACGGTCCTCAATAAGGCTTAAGTTTACCAACACAACTCTAATAAAACCCTAACCCTCTCTAGAATTCTCCAATAAAACTACACGAAATTGATTTTAATCTTGTATAGAGGCTAAAGCAATCGAAATACTATTCTATTTTTGAAGGGATTACCTCATTTGGCACTCATGAAACCCCTACAGCGCCAAAACGCAAACTTTCTTGGTCCAAGGTGTAGCTTGTGAGCTCTAGCACAAATTTTGTAAAATGGAGATGGAGTTTTGATGAGGTAAAGGTGGTGTTTGTGAGGGTTTGATGAAGAGGGAGATGAGGTTCAGCCATGGGCTGAAGAGGAGAGGAAGATGAAGAGGAAATAATGAAGGAGGGAAAAGCTATGACCAAGATTGACCCCCTCACCACTCTCTCTCATGCCCATACCTCACACTATGCACATTTTTTAATGTTTTCCTTTCCTTTTCTTTTCTTTTCTTTTCCTTCTCAATTAAAACAACAACCATGCCAAAAATGAAGAGATGGCCATGAAGAAAATGTAACAAGTGCTAAGAAAATGATATGTGCACAAAACACGCTTAAAGCCCGATTAGCGATTTTTAATCGCGATTAGCACTAAAATAATGTCAAATAAATCATAAAATTTCATAATTTGCATAAATCACATAGAGCACCCTCTTTTCAGTAATTTCCATAATTTTTCCTAATTTATCGGTATTTAATTATACCGTCTTATTAAAATATTCAATATTTTATTATTAAATTATAAAAATTCCCAAAAATAATATTTTATTTTTCTGAAATGATACAGTCTTCCCCCCTTAAAGAAATTCGGTCCCCGAATTTAAATTTAAACCCCTCAATAGTAAAACATTTCAGTAAAAGTCTAAACCGTCGGGGTCCCGAAACCTTCAATACATAAAACACGTCGTAGCGCAATGCGTGCGCATGAACAAGGAGCATGAGCAGATAACTAAAACCAACACTCCGTTAAGCACCCCGCAATCATCGGAGTCATGGTGAAGACACAAATGTCAAATCCAAAACGAAACCAATATTATATACATTAAAACTATACATGTAAACATCAAATCTATACATGTAAACATCTGAAGGAAATGCATGCCAAACCGTTTTAAGTCGCTGTGCGATACGCATAACACTGCACAGTGGCGGACGTCTATCGTAAGAAAATAACTATATCTATATATATCCTTTGTTTAATATGCACGTCCCGCCGTTTTGAAAACAGTTTAGAAGGGTTTCCTTGTTTTAAACGTTTCGTGTCATCTCAGACACGTAGGTAAATACTGGGACTATAGCTCTTTCTTTGGAAATCCTTTCGATGTCTATCAATGCATGCGAAAATATATCGAGGTACTGTCCTCTGACTAGTCCTGCTCAGTACGAAAACAAATAGTAAACATCATAAAAACATACTGCTCCATAAGAACTCAATCCCAAAATGTGTATAAGGATGTCGCGTGCGTCTGGTGCACACGGAAATCAAAATCCATGAATGTGCCATACATGTGCACAGAACAAAATCTGAGTGCATCAGGGGTGCACGAAACATCTGTCAAGGGCAATAGGTGTGCCTGACAGCAATATCAGGTGCATCTGATATGCACGAAGAATCCCGATTTAGTGCATCTGGTGTGCACCAAAATCGCATCTCAAATCATGCGTCCAACATGCGCGAAAATCTAAATCAGGTGCATCCATCATGCACGAATAAAATCTAAATCCTGTGCATCCAACATGCTCGAAATCATGAAATCTAATATCAAGTGCCGAACATGCGCAAGATCCCAATCAAGCGCGACAAACATGTGCAAGAATCCAATCAGGTGCACAAGATGCACAAAACAAATATCGAGTATCAAAATCGAAATCGACGGTATATAACACATCTCAAATCCAAATCAGGTATATCGCAGTATCAAATCTCACAAGTATGTGCATCATCGTGCACAAAATCTAATCAAAACACTAAAAGTGCATGAAAACTATGCCGTAAGCATAAATCAAATCATATGCATGCCCTAGGCATGAAGTCAAAATCAATACCTCAAATAACATCTAATCGAAGTCCTGTGCAACTGTAGTGAACAAAATACATATCACAGCAATGCAAGCATATATGAACTATACCGAGTGCAAAAATCAAATCGGGTGCGTACCATATGCACAAAATCAACCCAACTGTATGAAATCCAAGAAGTCATAAGCATGTGCATCCAAGGCACAAAAACGATATCAAGTGCGATAACTGCGCACAAATCATAAATCAACACAACGGTGTATAAAGCATATCTCAAGTGCAATAACTACACACAAAATATTAATACCCAGTAGGTGCAACCATGGTGCATGAAAACAAATATCATGAAACTCGGTTAGCAAGACTAAATCATGCGAATAGATCGCCCTAAATACCGAAATCCAAGGTGACGGATGCGTGATAATCGAATCACCAAATCACAAATCATAAATACCGTCGTCGATATTTCCTCCTTCAAATTCGAGAAGGGGTCGGTGCATCCAATGCTAGCAGAGCGAGATATCTACTTGCCTCCTGATCATGGCCTGTCGTCTGGTGCCCTTAGGTTCTCATCTCTCACTGCGAATTGCTAAGTACATAGCTTCCCGGCCCAACGGTCCAATATGGAATGACGACGGAAACAGTCCCACTCTGACACATCCTCTACAGATCTCCGGCCAACTATCTCGTCGACGATGCCAAACTCTGGCTTGCTGGGTGTGCGGAATTTGACCGCTCCTGGGTCCAAGTCTTCTCGTAATTTATTCCAGAAAGATCTTGTCGGGGTATCTCCCGAATCTTGTTTCTGCCGAACTGCCCGGAAGTTATCATCCTTTACTAAATCTGTTTCTTGTTCCGGAACTGCTGCAAACTCATCCCGACTCCTTCTGGATGATATATCCATGTACAACGCCTCTGCATGCGTATCACATCTCTGATGTCAGCGGAGTGGAACGTCCTCTCATCAAAATCTCGTACGAACCTCTTACTCCACTTTTCTCTAATGTCGACTGATTCGGATGTAGCTGCATGGACTGCGCTCCAACGGATATACTCGTATCTGGAGTCTCCCAAGCAATGCATCCCACCACATAGCATTCGAATGAAGTCGAACCATTCGATCGATTCGTCAAAACCTCATAATCCCCCAAGCGCTCAACATCTTGGGTACAGTTTAATAGTATCGAGTACATACCACAGCATCGGTGGACCAGCCGTAGAAGGGCAAACCCAAGCCTCACTAATGGCACCGCGGAACTTCCGCAAACCCTAAGGTTCAAAGGCTTTCACACGGTCATTATGTCGAGTTAGGGTTTCATTCTTGCAGGGTTCCTAGGCACTCTAGTGAGGTCTCCCAAGCCATCAACCATGGCAATTTCAAAAATTATGGTGCCTACAAACCCTAAACAACGGATCGTATACTAGATTTCTAGGCGAACAAGAACTAGTTAACAGTTAACTATATAAAATACGGAAATACAACCTTTGTAGATCCGGTGCTCCACCTCCATAGCTCCGCAACGAGGTCCTCTCCGCTGTCCAAATCGAATCTGGGCTCTAGGATCGGCTTCGTCGGAGAATGGGCAAGCTAGGTCGTCGATGTCCATGCCGAAGATGATCTACGTCGAGGCATCGATGAATCAAGCTCCACCTTCACCAAACCCTAAAATCTTGTGAAGGAAACACACTCTACTACTTGGCAAGAGGTAGAGGATGAAGAAATAGGAAGTGGGTAGACTTTAGAATTGGATTTCTCACTCATATGCATCAATCACCATTGATGGACTTCAAGCTTCTTCACTTGAAGCATGAAGAAGAAGAAGAAAAAACATTATGATAAGTTAAAAAGAATAAGAAAAGAAAATCAATTCTTATCATAATATAACCATGGTTATGTGTAGAGATTTAACTAGGGTTAATTCAAATGGTTAGGTTAAGCATGAGATAAGAATGGTGGACAAAGTCAAAGCTTCATGAAACTTCAACTTAAAACAAAAATAGCCACCATCCTTTTCTCTTGCCTTTTATTTTCCAAAAATCAATAAATAAATAAATAAATAAATAGATAGATAAATAAAGGAAAAGAAACCCTAACCATTCTTTTAACCATGGTTTAAATCTTTGCACTTAACCAAGTATATATGTATCATCAAACATGATACATTCAAATGCACAAAATCATATCGCATATGTAATGCGCATATCCGAGTGAGAAAATCCATCTTAAGTAAACCGATACTAGTTGATGCAAAGTAATATATCAAATATATAAATATGCATTAAATCATTAAATCAACATTTGATTCAATGATCCGGTCATGCGCACATAACCGACTAGTATCTTATATATCGGCTTATCGAATCAACGCTTGAATCGATAACTAGGTTATATCGCATACAACCTTTCGATATATATATCGCGAGAATAGAATACGGTATCACATACTCGTATTATTCTCGGTCCCGCACATATCTCATATGCGCTCCTATTTCGTTTCGCTTGAGCCAGGAAACCTCTGCGTAGGACTCTAAAGACTCGTCAATACGCCGGCAGCAGATGATGATCATATCAAGCATCCACAAGCCGCAAGCGGTCTGCTAAACGTAACGGCCACCCGGGTATTGAGCGATCTGAAGATCGACGAGCAAGCCCGCTCACACTCCAGTGAATCCGACCAGTAACACTACCGTACAGTCCGGTCTGATCGTCTGATATGTCGCATATCTCGCCTAGGGGTGGTATACGTCAGACCCCAATAGCTCAATAAGTCGTGTCGATATGAGGTCTATAACTGTTCGAGAAACTACTGGTAACACTTACCAGTAAATCTCAGCAACCCTGGCCAGGGATTTCCTGTTATAGCCAATCGAACACATCGCAACATCAACCCCCATATACCGGGAGAGACGAATCCCCTCCTATCGCTCATTGCCTCCATGTGACTCGGGACTGTACCCAAAAACCACCGTTTTGCACGCCCTCTTGGACGTGGTAAGATGGAAATCAAAGCACAGTGGGAACCACACAAGACTCTATGACGATCTCGGGTCAACAGACTACTCTGTACCAGTGTCACCAGAGAACTGCCATCTGACGTGAGGTATAATACCATCTGGGAGTTCTCGGCGAGTCCGTCCAGTGTACCCAGTCTCTACTGAGCACCCGTATATCTCCTCTAATGTCAAACACCGATGGATATGGGATCATCCATCGCCCATCTGTATGGGTCGAGAAGGTACACGCTAGTCTACTCTGGTATATCGATGCCCCGTCTCGATACACCCTCGACTAGGGACTGTGAAGGATGTACTTATGGACTACCATGTCCCCACTAGTATGATCCGCATCATAGTCCAGGTAGTCAAGTACAGATCCTAAGGGCTTTACCAACATGTAACAGAGAGACAATCAGCATACACGTTAAGGTAAAGGGTAACCAGATAGCATACTATCATGTCGAGCAAGAAAGTCCTCCCTATATATGTCCCAGCATCCACTACAATATACATCCCATGTACAGTAATGGCCTCTAGGGCATACATATAACTAACAATCTCCCACTTGCACTAGGGCCATCTGTAGCAGTGGTTGCAGTATCTCATACTCAACCATCCCATGAAAGTCTCTCTCTGGGAACAGGCCTTTGTGAGTGGATCCGCTGTGTTGTCCTCTGAATCTACTCTCCTAACCTCGATCACCCTGGAGATCAACTATCTCCATGATCAGGCGATGCTGCCTTAGAATTAGTCTGGATCACTGATGGGACCGGCGTTCCTTGGCATGAGCCACAACTCCATTGTCTCACAATGGTAGGAACGTAGTTCATCTCATGAACCAATATACACCCAAACAGCCTCTTTGGTAGCATCTTAAGTAGCGATGTATCCAGCCTTTATCGTCTAGTATGTCACGGTATCTAGCTTGGAACTCTTCCAACATACCGTCCCTTTACTGAGGGTAAAGACAATGCCTGTGACTGACACTCAGTCGTCTTTATCACCCTGGAACCATTCCAGTGATTCTCCCCAGGATCGATTGATACCATCTCACTACAACTAGTGAGAATCCTAACATCCATTTAAATCTATCTCATAGATCCAAAATCCAGGATTTAGTAGGTATCTCATTGTTCCTATATGGAGAATCCTAGTGATAACCGGAGATTGATCGAGCGTAGCATAGGAAACTCCTTTCCTATCAAGAGTATGTCATCCACGTACTCTACGAGGATCGTCACCATACTCCCTACTACCTTTTTGTTTATACAAGGTTCATCTACCATTTTGATGATGTCAAACTCTTTGACTACTTCATCAAAACAGATGTTCCAACTCCGCGATGCCTGCTTTATCCTATAAAGCATCTTGCACACGTTTCCGCTGCTCCCACTGTTTACGAAGCCCTCTGGCTGTGTACTTACAGACGTTCTTTTCTAAATTAATATTTAGAAAAGCAGTCATGGCACCCAACCGCCAGATATCGTAGTCATGGTATGTAGCCGTGGTAAGTAGGATCTGGATGGACTTAAGCATAGTCACTTGAAAAGGTTTCATCATGATCCACGCCTGGTCAATGACGAAAAGCTTTAACAAGTCTAGCTTTGAAAGTCTCAACTTTTCCATGTACACCAAGTAATCTTCTCAAGATATACTTGCTCCTGATGGGAATTTAACCCTTCAGATATAGCAACTAAAGTCCATACTTTGTTGGTGTATAAGGATTCCATCTCAGATCGCTAAACATCCAGCCATTCTTACAGAGTCTTACTCCAGATGGCCAGCTCGAAACTAGTTGGGTCATCATCTCATGATGCAGTCCTCGCTCCCACTGTCATAGAGAAACCGAAGTATCTCTCAGGTGGGTGAGGAACCCTACTAGATCGGCGGAGAGGCTGAGGTTCGTTGGTATCTACTGAATCCCTTGGTTCTATCAAATCATCTGCTGTAGTTCGTATAGCTGGAACACTTCCAGTTCTACATAACAGACCTTGCCTCGAGCTTGTCCGGATTTTGCTTTTAGACATAGGTCGGACAACCCTAAATCTTAACTAACTTAAGACATAGGCTCTTCCCTTTCCACATCACATATGAAATGGTAGGCAACTAATTTGATTCGAACCCTATTCAATAGGTATGCAGCTTCTCAAGCGCATATCTCCCTAAAAGGAAAAAGGTAACTCAGTATTACTCATCATAGAGCACACCATATCATATAGGGTGTATCTGCTCCACCCCGATATACCATCGTGCTGTGGTGTATACGGAGGAGTAATGCCGAGAGAGAATCTCATTCTCCTTTAGAATAGTCCAGGATTTCCGTGCTCAAGTATTCTCCTCTTTGATCACATCAAAGGACATAATACTTTTACCCGTATTTTGGTTCTCTACTTCTAACTTATATTCCGTGAATATCTCAAAAGGTTCGGACTTGTGTTTCAACAGGAACATATGTCTGAATCTTGAGAGATTATCAGAGAATATAATGAAGTATAAAGAACCAGTCTTGGCATGTGTAGACAGGGGACCTACATACATCAACATGTATTATCCCAAGAGTTCACTAACTCTTTCTCTGTTTCCAATAAACAGAGCTGTGGTCATCTTATCTTTGTGACATGACTGGCGAGTTTCACAAGATGTAAATTCAAACTAATTTAAATATGCATCTAAATGTAACTTCAGCCAGTCGGGTCGCATTGATATGACCTAGTCTACAATGCCTCAAGAAGAATTCGTTCATTTCTGAACTCTTCCTCTTGTGTGTGTTCCATATACTAAGAACTGTAGTTTGATTTAGAACATTAATGCTTTTAGATAACGTGCCTGAACCGATCAACCTTTGATATAGGAAATGTTCAAAACATTATCCAACAATACAAAATTTTATCATTTCTTTACTAATAAAGAGATAGATACGATTTTGTATATCAGGTTCGGTATCTAATAACATTCGTTCAGAATCAATGTATTTGTAATACAGGGTGACATTGACCAACAGACTTGGCAGCAACGCTTGCCCCGTTTTCTGCCTCATGAAACTTATCACCCGTTCTCAGTTCTCTACCTATCTGTAGCCCTATGTAACATATTACATATCTGGGATCCTGATCTGGTATCACATACCCAGGACGTAAAGGATACTGAGAAACAGTACTTTGTAACGAACACACCCGAAGATGATGCATCAGCATGCACTCTCTTCGTTTGGGCGGCACGGGAAATCTGGTATTCCCCAATTTCCTGCTCTGTCTTATAACAATTATAAGTTGGAGTGGGACCAACGTTCCCCAGCTCAGTATAACAAGCGGGTTCGGTCAAATATCCGTATTATTATCTTGATTAAGGCGTGACATGGTCGCTACCAGGAGAGAGAGAGAAGAAAACACTCAGCGTGCGCTCTGTCAAGAATAGATTGGTTTTTATTTTATCTAATCAGGATGGCTCCCATTGCTTTTTATCAAATCTTCCTTCAAACCCTAAAAGGAAAGACTAGCCGGGATTAATTACACACTACAAGTTCGCCAATCTTTCAGCCAGGCCAGTGTCGGTACTTTGAGGGAGGTCCCCCGTGCTTTCGCACGAACCTAATTAATGTAAACCTCGTTTTCCCAGAGGCTTAACCTCGTTAACACCTTTCTAGACACCTACTTGATCAGCTAATTGTAATGTATAAAACTCTCCCAGGAGTAACACTTACTCGCAGCGGGTATCGGGATCCAACTATCTCATAGAAGGTATGCAATCTCATTGCAAATTTCAACACTTGAAATTCCCGATAATGTTTTGCCCCTAGCGTCCTATGACCTTGACAGAGGTCAACAAACCATAGGCTGCTAGTCAAGTTCAACCCGTCATTTCCTGATTGAAGTAAACCCACCCGCACGACCCTTGACAGAGGTCAACAAGGTCGCACGACTACCCTAAATCAATCACATCATATGCTTATGCAGATAAGCACTAATCAGCTACCGCACACTACGCCTTGACAGAGGTCAACAAACGTAGCACGAATACTAACTAGTACTTATCTGAAATGACGGAGGGCTACGACAGGTTTTTCTGAAAACCTATTGCGTAATGAACTTGATATCGTTGTAGAATCAAATGAATTTTGAAATGGAGTGTTTTTGAGGCTTTTCTAGTTTTGCTAAAGGAGTCACTCCCGGTGAAGGGATCGTCGGTCCTTTCCTCGTCGAATGAGGTGCGGGATATATCATATATATCACTGTGCAAAGCAAAAACACTTAAAAGCAATCAAAAGACAAACCGAGTTTGTAGCATCTGCCAGTTATTGCTAAAGGAGTCACTCCCGGTGAAGGGATCTCGGTCCTTTCCTCATCGAATAAGGTGCAGGATATATCACATATACCGCTGTGCAAAGCAAGAACTGTAGCTACCTGTTTTATTTTGAAATTCGATTCTACAACATCTTAGGTTTCTTTTATTTCATTAATCACATTAATGAAGTCCCATTATTTAAATACCTAAACATCACAGATAGATATAACGTACACTTATGCCATCCGCATTCGCCTCGATGTCCCCTCGTGCACCGTTAGGTTAGGTAACTAACGGCAGAGCAGGGCAGGGCTAGCGCGGGTGTAAAACATAAGTAACGCCTATATAATATATCATATATACTATATACTATATCCATCACAGAAACATCACATGATCACATCACAGATATCGCAGCAGAAGAATCATATGAAATATTGGATATACTAGGACGTCCGTGTTTTCAATACGAGCCAGTATAAAACACGGATTCCACGGTCGTTATGAATAGCCAAACCCACACCCCTAGACCCCTACGAGAGCGGCAAGCAACCCTACCAATTCTAGAGTTAGGAGACCCGGACTCGACTCCTCGAGTTGGTCTCCCACTGGACTCCAAAACCCGGTTACTTGTGCCCTCCTCCTTGGGTCTATCCTAGTGCGGAAAAGTAAATAATATACAACAGGTGACAACTCCCGCAGCCTGGAAGCGCCCCAATAAAAGAATATTACATACAAGTTTTTACATGAATGAAAATGAAAAACACTCATCTCACATAAAAACCCCCGGCTATTCAAACACGACGATCCAATATAACATATCCAGCAACACATAACATCACATGTCATCAACGTAAGTAAATATGTCCATCCCAATTGTCGTTGACGTATAGCAACGAAACCGGCGATATCACATATTACACTTACGGTCACAGAAAAGAAAGTGTAAAACTACAACAGTTGGAATCCGCAACCACCTCAGACATCGCATGCCTGACCAAATGAATTACTTAGATATCACATGCCTAACAATTATAAACCCCGCATTTTAGTCTCAAAATCGAAAACACTTTTCAATATCAAGTCGGGTAATTCAACAAGATTCCCAACATCCTGATCGAATGCTCGTCGCAAACTTCAGTAGACGGCTGCACCCCCGATACCGGCGACGAAGTGCACCAAGGCGGAACACCGCTACCGCGAGCACCCGGAGGGATGCTTTCGGCGACGGGGTTCTCCTACAGTCACTTGGTCGGGGCTATGGAGTGAGGCTGTCTATTAAGTTTACCCGGCGAGTATCCGCGTACGCTACGTGATTGCGACGGACTTTTGATCACATCAAAATTCCGTGGCAACCGATCAAGTGAGACTAAATTGCTACGTTTATAACATTCATTCAGTTATCACATAACTTATTGTGAATTCCAATTATTGTATCCCATTCCAGATAAACAGAAAATGTTAAACTTTCCGATCGAACAATCGAACACCCAAGTTTTCCCGATACTGATCAACACATGAAACAAGTATAACAACATTCCGTTCGTGCCTCAGTACCAACGGTCCAGCCGTAGAAGGGTCAAGCCAACGCCTCACATGTGGCACGCCGTACTGCCCCAAACCCGAAGGTTCAAAGGGCAGTTCAAGACGGTCACATAATCGAGTTAAGGTTTGTGTCTTCTAGAGGGACCATCGCGTTACTTGCACTACTTAGAACGTCGTCAAACTACGGAAAAATCCAACACTTGGAAATTTCCCGACAGGGGAAAAATTGGGTATTTATATCCGGTCGAACTTTTTAACATATTCTAAAATTTATCCGGAAAGCCACATAGACAAAGTTTGACAATCCGATCGAATGTATGAACTCCCAATACAACCCAAAATACTCAACTCTTTATTTCATATTAAAAATTCCCAGGAAAACCAGCACTGAAAAATAGGAGTTACTGTGCAAAATTGAGTGCCTAATAAGACAAAACGGCGGCGGAAGGGCCGCATTAGCACGCTAATGCCGCGGTTCCGCCGCACTTTTGAGGGATCATTAGGTAATTTTTGCATCGTAATTCTTAGATTTACCTGCTTGTTTTTCTGCATATTTTTAATTTGCAAAAATCCACGAATTTCAAAAATGTACAGAGAGCATTCTAAGGTTTGGGTTTCGGTTCGATCGGACTTCAAACTCCGTCTACGCTTCGCCTAAGGCTCTAGCTAGTCTCTGATACCACTGCAGGGTTCCTAGGCACTCTAGTGAGGTCTCCCAAGCCATCAACCATGGCAATTTCAAAAATTATGGTGCCTACAAACCCTAAACAACGGATCGTATACTAGATTTCTAGGCGAACAAGAACTAGTTAACAGTTAACTATATAAAATACGGAAATACAACCTTTGTAGATCCGGTGCTCCACCTCCATAGCTCCGCAACGAGGTCCTCTCCGCTGTCCAAATCGAATCTGGGCTCTAGGATCGGCTTCGTCGGAGAATGGGCAAGCTAGGTCGTCGATGTCCATGCCGAAGATGATCTACGTCGAGGCATCGATGAATCAAGCTCCACCTTCACCAAACCCTAAAATCTTGTGAAGGAAACACACTCTACTACTTGGCAAGAGGTAGAGGATGAAGAAATAGGAAGTGGGTAGACTTTAGAATTGGATTTCTCACTCATATGCATCAATCACCATTGATGGACTTCAAGCTTCTTCACTTGAAGCATGAAGAAGAAGAAGAAAAAACATTATGATAAGTTAAAAAGAATAAGAAAAGAAAATCAATTCTTATCATAATATAACCATGGTTATGTGTAGAGATTTAACTAGGGTTAATTCAAATGGTTAGGTTAAGCATGAGATAAGAATGGTGGACAAAGTCAAAGCTTCATGAAACTTCAACTTAAAACAAAAATAGCCACCATCCTTTTCTCTTGCCTTTTATTTTCCAAAAATCAATAAATAAATAAATAAATAAATAGATAGATAAATAAAGGAAAAGAAACCCTAACCATTCTTTTAACCATGGTTTAAATCTTTGCACTTAACCAAGTATATATGTATCATCAAACATGATACATTCAAATGCACAAAATCATATCGCATATGTAATGCGCATATCCGAGTGAGAAAATCCATCTTAAGTAAACCGATACTAGTTGATGCAAAGTAATATATCAAATATATAAATATGCATTAAATCATTAAATCAACATTTGATTCAATGATCCGGTCATGCGCACATAACCGACTAGTATCTTATATATCGGCTTATCGAATCAACGCTTGAATCGATAACTAGGTTATATCGCATACAACCTTTCGATATATATATCGCGAGAATAGAATACGGTATCACATACTCGTATTATTCTCGGTCCCGCACATATCTCATATGCGCTCCTATTTCGTTTCGCTTGAGCCAGGAAACCTCTGCGTAGGACTCTAAAGACTCGTCAATACGCCGGCAGCAGATGATGATCATATCAAGCATCCACAAGCCGCAAGCGGTCTGCTAAACGTAACGGCCACCCGGGTATTGAGCGATCTGAAGATCGACGAGCAAGCCCGCTCACACTCCAGTGAATCCGACCAGTAACACTACCGTACAGTCCGGTCTGATCGTCTGATATGTCGCATATCTCGCCTAGGGGTGGTATACGTCAGACCCCAATAGCTCAATAAGTCGTGTCGATATGAGGTCTATAACTGTTCGAGAAACTACTGGTAACACTTACCAGTAAATCTCAGCAACCCTGGCCAGGGATTTCCTGTTATAGCCAATCGAACACATCGCAACATCAACCCCCATATACCGGGAGAGACGAATCCCCTCCTATCGCTCATTGCCTCCATGTGACTCGGGACTGTACCCAAAAACCACCGTTTTGCACGCCCTCTTGGACGTGGTAAGATGGAAATCAAAGCACAGTGGGAACCACACAAGACTCTATGACGATCTCGGGTCAACAGACTACTCTGTACCAGTGTCACCAGAGAACTGCCATCTGACGTGAGGTATAATACCATCTGGGAGTTCTCGGCGAGTCCGTCCAGTGTACCCAGTCTCTACTGAGCACCCGTATATCTCCTCTAATGTCAAACACCGATGGATATGGGATCATCCATCGCCCATCTGTATGGGTCGAGAAGGTACACGCTAGTCTACTCTGGTATATCGATGCCCCGTCTCGATACACCCTCGACTAGGGACTGTGAAGGATGTACTTATGGACTACCATGTCCCCACTAGTATGATCCGCATCATAGTCCAGGTAGTCAAGTACAGATCCTAAGGGCTTTACCAACATGTAACAGAGAGACAATCAGCATACACGTTAAGGTAAAGGGTAACCAGATAGCATACTATCATGTCGAGCAAGAAAGTCCTCCCTATATATGTCCCAGCATCCACTACAATATACATCCCATGTACAGTAATGGCCTCTAGGGCATACATATAACTAACAATTCTTCTAGAGGGTTCATAGAATTTCTTGCATGTCCTTCCGAATACTTTAAACTTGGAATATGTGTTTCTGACATTCGATCGTCTCTATCGACTATCAACGTACTTGCGTGAAGTCGTCTCTAGCTGGAATCAATCAATCTGATGACCTCGTATCGGGGTAAGCGAACGAACCACATGTCCTAGTCATTCATCCTCGGGTGACTAGCGACCTCCTATCATATCTCTAAGTACAACTCATACTGCAATAGCTCCAACATCTGGGGAAATATCTCGTCGTTCGCAACAACAACTGGCTCATTCGTTTGCACGCTGAACATTGCCTCAATCATCATGAATAAGCGATACATCAATAGTCATCACATTCTGGCTGGCCTCTATCAGTGGCTCAATCCTCTGGTGCAAATCTTCACGCCCGAGAAACCTCATAACATCGATCCATCAAATGCTCATGGCGCTAAAACACAATAACACGGCGCATCTATGCAAATTGTATGTCCCTGGAATCATGCCCTGGTCAGTCCTCGTCCGTGACGAGCTCGTGCTGACCGCAACTCTAGCCGTAGCTCTCTGTGTCCGTAATAGTGGCAGCAAAACCATAAACTGGTACTGATGAGGATAGATCATAGGAATGAATATAATACTGTGCAAAGAAATGTACATCCTAAGGCTTCTTAAGCGGAGTATCGTATCGTAAATATGCCGCGGAACATACGTACGGTACGTCACTCTACTTGAGTCACCTACACCATCAACCAAGGGTCATCCTACACTCAGGAGGTAAAACCTAACGCTTTGATACCAACTTTGTCACGACCCGAAAAGTATGGAACATGGCCGGTACTTAAATTACGAAACGTCTCGAGGCGTACGTAATCTCAGTAAACCAAAATCCCAGAAATCAAAACCAAGTAAAGCAGTAGAATGAAGGAAAACCAATTTAAATCAAGTAGTTTAGCAACATAAGCCGAAATATGCATTTTAAAATTCATAAGTCTTTTCTGAAAATTTCAGCAGAGTTTCCTTTGTAAATACTGGCCCCAAACGGGGTACAACATGATAAATATATACATGAATGATAAAAGGCATCCCCAAGCGGGAGCTAGCTCTTCGACAATCAACGGTCACAACCACGCAAGCAATATAATATACAACGCCGAAGGGCGAGGATCAAAACTGAAAAGGAAACTCAAAACAACATGAAATCCATAATAATACAAACGCGACTCTAAGGTCGAAATAATAAACACTGGTCTTCTATGTCTATCAAAATAATATAAGTCCGGTTGATGGAGTTTTACTAGATACAACTGAAATAACAAATATACAATGGTGGTCTAGATGCAAAAGAACCCACCTACCAAAGCAATCACCCGGAAGGGACAGTGTGCCAGCAAAACCGCAACGAAACCTGTGCGGCAAAACCTGCAAGAAACTGTGGCACAACGGGGGTGAGTTGCCAACTCGTGAGTAGAAAACATCTATGAGTAGAAATCGCATGCATAACGCTATCCTAGGTCATATCAGGTAATATCCTCAAATAAATATCCTGGTCCAGTTATAATTGTTATACTACATGCTCGTGTCAGTATCTCAGATAGCAACATATCAGATATATGATGTATGAATGCATGACGAATGGAAACAGAATACATCACGAAATCAACAGAGAAGTCAGTGTCAAGTATCGACACAAAACATAAATTTGTGCCCAGCATCGGCACGTAAATCCCCATATATCTCAGGCTCCGTATCATCTGCGGGATCGGCCCGTGGGCTCCGGCAGTACGGATCGGCCTATATCCATCTCATGACTCCGGTCGGTATCCTTCGGATAACCGCCAGGTCCAAATGCTATCACCGGTAGGCAGTCTTCCCCTGCTAGGCTCACCATCCACCATGAAAATCAATCTCGCCCCGGGGTACCATACCGGGTCCACCATGTACCCGAGATGGTTCCTACGTCTCCTCGAATCGGGTCTCGAAATCCAATAGCTACTATGAAAACTCATGGTGGACGACTCATACATCATGAGAAAACCACAGCTTGCATTTTTAAAAAGAGAGAGAGAGAAGTTTATACATATTCTTGCGGTTTTCTCCCAAATCCAGGAAATCTCATGAAAATCCGAAATCCAATCATCAATAGCGAGTAAACAGTGAATATCGGCATAAAACTCCATAATACTGCATAAAAGTGAATAATAATATGCATGAAGTAGCAAGTAATAACTGCAATGTCTAAACTGGCATATAATGGAAGTACACTAATATTATATCGAAACTATCAGCTAACAAGTTATGTCAATGAAATAATATTTTCTAAAGTGTACGTGACATTGCAATTACTGATGATGATGTGTGTGAGCCGAAATGTAAGTGTATGTGGAATATACGCATCATCGGTAATGGTGTTGGTGTCCTAACAAGCATGATTTCAATATTAACATATGAAAACACAATATAGGCATGCAATGCGATGCGAGCAGCAAGAATATGCGAGATCTGAATATCAAATACAATGATAACGAATCTGCATATGTCTAATTTTGAGTCGTACAGTTTTTCCATTTGAAATAACACGAATCGTGGTGTTTTGAAAATAAGGACTACGGTGTTTTTAAGAAAATGTACGTCCTTTGAAATATCCATAGAATCCCTTGGCCTGTCTTTAAAATACTCACGATTCGTTAGTTTTGAAATAGGTATGACTCGAGTCTAATCTACCATTTACAAGTAAACTGCAGGGCTAAACTAAAAGGCTGATCGAAAGGTAAGGAAACCGCCAAACATCTGAGTCGATACATATATATATATAAATATAACAGTCGGTGATCCCACCTCAGTAGTATCCCATATGATATAATATCTATAACCTGACATCCTCAAGTTAAGAGTGCGGATCTATCATCAATATAGCTCGTACGGTAAATCCGTCGTACGGCATCCCAAATCTGGGTACGGTTCAAATGTCACATCTATCACATTATTCATCTGGTATCCTCTTTATCAAATATCATGATCCGGGGTACCGATCTATGTCTAGTACAACACTGATACCACATATGTATATGCATGCGTGTTTATGAAAACACCACGTTAAAAGGACCCGCTAAAACATCATGTCGTATCTCAAATACGAACCATGTCACATCACCGATCTCATGATCTCAAGCCCAATCTCATCGACTCATCTCCAATCCTAAATACTATCCTCATAATCCGTGTATATGTAACGTATATATATATATATACATAGTCCCATACCCATGTGTGTGTATGTCTATATATATATATATATATATATATATATATATATATACATATCCCCATATACGCACAGGTAAAAGAATGAATGTATGCAAGTGTGTGCGCGTGTGTGGGTGAAACAACTACTCTAGGGTTTCGCAAGTAACACTACTAATCCATGAACACATAACCATATCCTGAATATCCATGTCTCACATAAAAGATATCATATATATATAGTATATTTATAGCATACTATATATCGAACTGCGGGGTGCTATACGCCATCCACCCGACTTCCCCCATAAATAAATATCTACTCACCTTTGCTTGCCGATGCCGATGTCGCAACGCGCTTGCTCGTCGTCTTTAAGTCTTCATGAGGGTACCTACATATAATATACAATCGCAATTGCTATTAACATCAAGTCCAGAAACCAAAACGGCACACGGATTGCCTATAGGTCAAAACCTATAGCCCACGCGTGCAAAAACGACTAAACAACCCTTGTTATTGATGTACAAACATGCAACAACCCAATACGAATCCAAATATCAAGAATTAACATTTCAAAATACGGAAAACATATCCAAAATTATACTAGAATGCTCCCAGATTTTGACTCAGGTCAAATAAAGCTAAGCAAACAAGTCTAGGGTGCTGTAAATGATGTATACGAGCTACCGGACCAACCCCGACACCCTACCCCACCAAGTGGCCGAGCCCTCTCCCATGCCAATCTGAGCCCGCCGGCCCTGGGTGCTCCCATGGTGTTCGTCTTGCTACAGGGGTTCCTAGGGTCAAAAATGGGTCTCTGGTATTGTTTGCTTAACTCAAAACTATCCCAGGTCATCCCAGATTCACCTGCACGCTCCAATTACTCACAAACCGACATGAAAGTTCTGAAATTCCGTATTTTGGGTTTCAATTGGGGGGTCTAAGGTCCTCAGTAAGGCTCAAGTTCACCAACACAACTCAAATAAAACCCTAACCCTCTCTAGAATTTTCCAAAGTGCACAAAACTACACGAAATCGATTTTAATCTTGAATAGAGGCTAAAGCAATCGAAATACTATTCTATCTGTGAAGGGATTCCTCATTTGGCACTCATGAAACCCCTACAACGCCAAAACGCAAACTTTCTTGGTCCAAGGTGTAGCTTGTGAGCTCTAGCACAAATTTTGTGAAATGGAGATGGAGTTTTGATGAGGCAAATGAGGTGTTTGTGAGGGTTTGATGAAGAGGGAGATGAGGTTCAGCCATGAGCTGAAGAGGAGAGGAAGATGAAGAGGAAATAATGAAGGAGGGAAAAGCTATGACCAAGGTTGACCCCCTCACCACTCTCTCTCATGCCCATACCTCATACTATGCACATTTTTTTTGTGTTTTACTTTTCCTTTCTTTTCTTTTCCTTCTCAATTAAAACAACCACCATGCCAAAAATGAAGAGAAGGCCATGAAGAAAATGTAACAAGTGCTAAAAAAATGATATGTGCACAAAACACGCTTAAAGCCCGATTAGCGATTTTTAATCGCGATTAGCACTAAAATAGTGTCAAATAAATCATAAAATTTCATAATTTGCAGAAATCACATAGAGCACCCTCTTTTCAGTAATTTCCATAATTTTTCTTAATTTATCGGTATTTAATTATACCGCCTTATTAAAATATTCAATATTTTATTATTAAATTATAAAAATTCCCAAAAATAATATTTTATTTTTCTGAAATGTTACAGAATCACAGCCAACAATACAGAATGGTAGATAAGCTTGGAGCCCCGGGTTTCATTTGAGCCGCAAATAAAACCCGACGTTCCTGGTCGTGTGGATAGCCTGTGCAATGAAAACCTGGACCCCTACGAGCGCGGCAAGTTACCTGCCAATCCCAGAAGTGAGGCAGCCCCTTCAACAAAGTGAATGGGCCACCCAGCACTTCACAGAATCCGGTAACTTGGGCGTCCCTCCGTGGGTCATCCTATACCCCCTACGAGTGCGACGAATAGCCCGCCAATTCTAGAATGAAGCCCACTCCATCTCAACGCCATGAGATGCGGGCTTGTTGCCTTCTAGAACCCGACTATTTGTGCACTCCACCGCGGGATAATCCTAGTACAGAAAAAGAAAATAATATGTACAAATGGTGACATTGACCTCAACCCGGTCATGCCCCAAAATAATATACAACCCGGAAAAGACGGCTGTCCACATGTCGGACGCTCGCCCCGCAATAACAAATGTACAAATGAATATAAACTGTACTGCTAACATTGCACCACATGCTATCCATCATGACAATCCAACCACAATCACAGCACAATCACAAAACATCAACGCGAATGTCACGTTCGCAAACCCGTCTAAAAGAACATATAGCAATCAGACGAGTTTACCGATCAAATGACATTCACGGTCGCAGATAAAAGTGAATGTACTGTTAACAAAATACGTATTTCAAAATTTCGTTCGACTAAACTTTCCCAAATTGGCCCCATAGGAAAATAGAGCACTCAAATAAACCTGGGTCAAAACCATATATCAAAAAAATTATATATCCATGAACTAAAGCCCCAGAAAAAAATTTGGGCACTGTAGCCCAAAAAGCGCGGTGGAACCGCCGCAAAATGTGCCATTTGCTCCGGTTCCGCCGCCGAATTTTAGACTTACGTGCCCAAATTTTTTCAAAGCTATAGTTTTGCCTGCAGATATTTTTAAGATGCCTAGAAAATTTTTTTGAACAACTTTAAAATTCGACGGCAAGCACACAAAATTGGAAATACGATTCGGAAATTTTGGTTAATTGAGATTTTAACCTTGTGCAAACTAGCTAGTAGGGTTTATGGGTTGGCTCTGATACGATGAAGGGTTACACTAGCGTCCCGGCCAACTCCCGTGGCCAAATGCGGAACAAAAATTTGTTAGGTCCACGTTACCCATCCCGGTTCTTTCGGGGAGGCGGAATAGGTAAAAATCAAAATTTTCTCACAAGGTAACATGGACCATCCATGAATGATCTTTGCTAAACAAAAACTAACATATTAACTACAAGTTCTAGCTACTATGTAGAATGGTTATACCTAGGTCTTGAACTCCTTCTCTTCTTGCTCCTTGGAGTGGTGTGAACGGCTCCTCCACGTCGTCTTCTCTTTGCCGAAGAAAAATCCACCCGAAGGCCTCTACCTTGAGCTCCTACCTCAACCAAGAGGTAACTAAAGTGCTTGGCTTGCTAAACCTAGAACCCTAGAATGAGTAGAGTGAAGTGTTGAGGTTTTTTTTATCTCACAACCTCATGGTTCTCAACACATGAGAGATGAGAGCTTTGAGAGGAAGAGGGAGAACTCAAAAATATGAGAGAGAAAGAGCAAGAGAGAATGATAAGAATAATACAACCATCTCTCATATGAGAGAAATAATAATAATAATAATTAAGGGAAAATGTGATGGTTAGTTTTGAAATGACCATTATCATTTCACATTAAATGAAATTTGCAAGAATCAAGAAGCATCTTTCAAGTGAAATAATGATGGTCAAAATGTCAACAACAGTCAACCGGTCAACCAAAGTCAAAAGGTCAACAAAAGTTAAATGGTCAACCTAACCATGGCACAATTATCCTTAATTAATATCATAAATCATATCTCTCATTCTCATTAGGGTTTGGAAAAAGTCAACGGTCAATAACCCTAATGAGAATACTCTGCCTCTGTCAACTGTGCATACACATCCGCATACGTGTTCCGAGGAACACGAATACAATGAGACAAAACCAATCCCAAAACAAATACTAGGATCTGGATTAAACCAAAACCCGCTAGTAATAACTGCCCGGACACCAAACGTGCACAAGTGCACGAATGTAAACGAACCCCGTCGCAAAACCATGCGACCTCTACTCTGTTTTGCCCAAAGGCGAATAATCCTCTGTGTGGGACTCTAAAGGCTCGACACTACGCTGGCAGCGGGTTTAACCATAGGCCGCAAGCGGTACTAGCTGTACGTAACGGTCCCCAGGTAGATGCCGATAAGAAGACCGACGAGGTGAACCCATCCGAACTCCTACTGAGCCTGAACGTGACAATCTCCGTACAGTCCGGTCTGTTCGTCTGAGAGTATCGCATGGCGGGCCTAGGGGGCGGTAAACGTCAGTCCCCTAATAGCGGTACAAGTCGTGTTGGAGTGTAGCCCAGAACACCCTGAGAAACTACTGGAAACACTACCAATAATTCTCGCTTGCCCTGGCCAGGGACGACTATGTGTAATGGCTCTCCTAGACACAGCGTGATATCAACTCCCAATACCGGGAAAGACGAATCATGTCTAACCGTCACTGCCTCCAAGTGCTTCGGGACTGCACCCAACTACTACCTGTTTGCACGACTCAATAGAGCCGTGGTAGGGTAGTAATCTAAGAACAGTGGGAACACACTTGAGGCGAAGTGACAGTGTCAAGTCAATGGACTAAGCTGTACTCATGTCACCTGGGAACTGTTAACTGACGATAGGTATAATACCAACCAACAGTTCCCGATGAGTCCTGTCCAGTGTACTCGTAACCTAACGAGCACCTGCATACTATCTCCAGTACGACGTACTGATGGCTGTGGGACAGACCATCTCTCCTGCTGGGACAAGAAGCGTATGCAACAGTCTAATCTGGAGTATCGATGCCCTGTCTCAATAATCCTACGACTAGGGACCAAAATAAGGATGTGCTTATAGACTACCCAGCCCCCACTAGTGTGATCGCCATCACAACGCCGGTTGTCAAGCAAAGATCCTAAAGGCTCCATCAATATGTTTTTAGCGATATGTTAAAAGAAACATATACACATATTAAGATAGAAACAAACCAAGTAGCATACTACTATATCGAGCAAGACTGTCGTAAACCCGTATATATATCCCAAGCTTCCAAAATGTATTATACAAACTAGTACTATACAATAATGGCCTCTAGGGCATACATATCCAACAATCTCCCACTTGCACTAAAGGCCAGTAATTGGAGTACCGCATACCCAACGTCTGCACTAAAGCCAGCTGCTGGCGTACCGCATAACCAATAGCTCAAAAAGTCGCTCGAACTGTGTTTGAGGGAGGTCCTTTGTGAATGGATCCGTCATGTTGTCTTTTGTCTCCACTCTCCGTACCTCGATCTCCTGGCGATCAATGATCTCCCTGATCAGGTGATACCTCCTTAAGATGTGTCTAGATTTCTGATGGGATCTTGGTTCCTTCGCTAAAGCTATAGCCCAATTGTTATCGCAATACAAAGGTATTGGGTCAACAATGGACGGAACCACCTGAAGTTCACTAATGAACTTCTTCATCCAGACCGCCTCTTTTGCGGCATCGCTTGCAGCAATGTATTCAGCCTCCATAATCGAGTCTGCGACGGTATCTTATTTGGAACTCCTCCAACACACCGCCCCTCCGTTGAGGGTAAACACAAAACCCGAGACAGACTTGCTGTCATCTTTGTCACTCTGGAAGCTTGAATCGGTAAAGGACTCAACCCTGAGGTCTTCATTACCGTAAACCAGGAACATCTCCTTAGTCCTTCTCTGGTACTTGAGAATATTCTTCACTGCCGTCCAGTGGTTCTCACCTGGGTCTGACTGATACCGGCTCACCACGCTCAGTGCGTAAGCTACATCTGGTCTTGTACATAGCATCGCATACATTATAGATTCTACCGCCGAAGCGTAGGGTATAGTGCTCATGCGAACCCTCTCCTCGTCAGTCTTAAGAGACATCTTCTTGGAGAGGGTGATTCCGTGCAATGCGGGTATATTACCGCGCTTGGAATCTTCCATAGTAAATCTCTTTAGTACGGTCTCTATGTACCTGGACTGCGAAAGTCCCAGTAATCTCTTGGATCTATCTCTGTAGATCTTGATCCCCAGAATGTACGAGGCATCACCCAGGTCCTTTATGGAGAACCATTGTGACAAGAATAGCTTGACCGATTGTAGCATTGGAATGTCATTTCCTATCAAAAGAATGTCGTCCACGTACAAGACTAGGAATACGACAGTTCGTCCTACAATCTTCTTATAAATACAAGGCTCATCCTCGTTCTTGATGAAATCAAATTCCTTGATTGTTTCATCAAAACAGATGTTCCAGCTCCGCGATGCCTATTTTAATCCATAAATGGATTTAAGCAACTTGCACACCTTTCCGCTGCTCCCACTGTCTACAAAACCCTCTGGCTGATCCATGTAAATGCACTCTTCCAAACAGCCGTTTAGAAAAGCCGTTTTTACGTCCATCTGCCAGATTTCATAGTCATGGAAGGCAGCAATGGCAAGTAGGATCCGAATGGATTTGAGCATAGCCACTGGAGAAAAAGTTTCGTCATAGTCCATACCAGGTCTTTGACGAAAACCTTTTGCAATGAGTCTAGCCTTATAAGTTTCCACCTGCCCATCTACACCATGTTTCCTTTTGTAGATCCATTTGCATCCAACGGGTTTTACCCCAGGTGGAGCAATATCCAAGGTCCACACTTTATTGGTGTACATGGACACCATTTCGGATTGCATAGCATCCAGCCATTTATCAGAGTCCCTACTGATAATGGCTTGCCTGAAACTGGTAGGTTCATCTTCATCCAAGATGCAATCCTCTCGATCCCCGTCTATGAGAAAACCGTAGTATCTCTCGGGCGGATGAGAAATCCTACCAGATCTGCGGAGTGGCTGAGGTTCGTCTGGGGTTATTGAATCCAGTGGTTCTTCCAAATTTTCAGTTACATTTTGTGGTTCATGGATTTCTCCCAGTTCTACCGAACTCCCACTAGTTTCTTTTGCAAGAAACTCCCTTTCTAAAAAGGTAGCAAGGCGAGATACAAACACCTTCTGTTCGTCAGTGTGGTAGAACAGATATCCTAGTGAATTTTTAGGATATCCCACAAATTTACATAGAACTGACCGTGCCTCTAGCTTGTCCGGTTTCTGTGTTTTCACATAGGCCGGACAACCCCATATCTTAATAAATTTAAGACATGGTTTCCTATTGCTCCATATTTCATATGGAGTTTTAGGCACAGATTTGGACGGAACTTGATTCAAAAGGTATGCCGCTGTCTGAAGCGCATGTCCCCAGAATGAAAGAGGCAACTCAGCACTACTCATCATGGAGTGAACCATATCCAATAGGGTACGATTCCTCCGCTCCGATACACCATTGTGCTGTGGTGTATAAGGGGGAGTAAGCTGAGAGAGAATACCATTCTCTTTTAAGTAATCTAGGAATTCCGTGCTTAAGTACTCCCCTCCTCTATCAGACCGGAGGATCGTGATACTTTTTCCTATCTGGTTCTCCACTTCGTTTCTGAATTCTCTGAATTTCTCAAAAGCTTCAGATTTGTGTTTCATCAGATACACATATCCGAACCTAGAGAGATCGTCAGTGAATGTGATGAAGTACGAGAACCCACCCCTTGCATGTATAGATATTGGACCACATACATCACTGTGTATGAGTCCCAATAGCTCTGTTGCTCTTTCTCCATGTCCGGTGAACGGAGATTTGGTTATCTTTCCTTTGAGACAAGATTGACAAGTTTCATAAGATGAAAACTCGAACGTATTCAAAAGTCCATCTTTATGCAACTTAATTAGTCTTTTCTCTCCGATATGACTAAGTCTACAATGCCACAAGTAGGATTCATTCGTATCTGAATTCTTCCTCTTGTGTGTGTTTTGTATATTGAAAACTGTATTCTGATTTAGAACGTAGATACCATTACACAGTGCACCTTCTGCAACCAGTACCTTATGAAGGTAAATGTTCATGATATTTCTATCAAGAACAAAGTTATATCCATCTTTATTGAGTAAAGAAACGGATATGATGTTGCAAACCATGGAAGGTACATAGTAGCAATCGTTCAAAATCATAGTATTGCCATTTGGTAACACTAGGTGATATTCACCGATGGCTGCAGCATTAACTTGTGCTCCGTTCGCTACCCTGAGCGACATATCACCAGGTACAACTTTCTTACTTTTTCTCAGTCCCTGCAATAAATAACAGATATGAGATCCTGATCCGGTATCAAGTACCCAGGAGGTAGGGCTGACCGTAAAGCAGTTCTCAATTACAAGAATACCTGAAGTAGATGCAAAACTATGCTTCTTCTTCAACTGGGTATCCTTGGAATCCATACAATTCTCTTTCCCTTGCTCATATTTATGATTGTTGTCATAAATTAGAGCCGAACCGACGTTCCCCAGCCCCGAATAAGAATTCGGATCGGTCAAGCGATACATTTTATTATCTTGATTAGGGCGTGAAATGGTTGCTACCTGGAGAGAGAGAAAAGAAACACTCAGCGTGCGCTCTTGCAAGATTAGATTAGCTTATTAATTTATCTAATCAGAATGGCTCCCACTGTTTCCTCAAATTCTTCTTCAAACCCTAAAAGAAAAACTAGTCAGGATTAATCGCACGTCATAATACTTGCTTAACCTTTCAGCCAGGCCAGTGTTGGTACTTCGAGGGAGGTTTTCCAACGCTTTCGCGAAATTCCTTAATTATATAACCTCTTTTCCCTGGAGGCGTAGCCTCGCTAACACCTTTCTAGACACCTACTTGGTTTATAGCATTGATTGTTAAGTGAAATAATCTCCCGAGAGTAATCCAACTCATCAGTGGGATCGGGATCCAACTATCATTGTGTGATGACCTAGATGGAATTCACTCTAGTCACCACACTCCAGAAGGTATGCTGAATCTGCAAGTTTCCTGTATGTTTGAAACTCCTGATGTGGTTTTTGCCCCTAGGACCCAAGTGACCTTAACGAATAATCAACAAATCAAAAGGTCCTAGTCAAGTTCAACCCGTCGTTATCCAGGATTGCATTAGAACCGCCGGTATGATCCTTGACGAATAATCAACAAAATCATGCGACCGTCCAAACCAATTGCATCTATCAGTGCAACAGAGAATTATTACTTAGGTACCGTTCACTGTGCCTTGACGAATAATCAACAAACGCAGCACGAATACTAAGTATTAATTATCTGAAACGACGGAGGGCTACGGCTGGGTTTTTAGCGAAAAACCCAATAACGTAATGAACTTGATATAGTTGAAGGAACATGATAGCTTTTTTTTTTAAATATAGTGGCGAAAACTTTTGCTAAAGAGGTCACTCCCTGTGAAGGGATCTCGGCTCTTTCCTCATCGAATGAGGTGCAGGATATTCCAAACTGAATACCTCGATGCAAAGCAAGAATAATCGACTATAGTGAAGTTATTACCCTGATGCAAAATTTTTGTCCAAAGGGTCACTCCCGATGAAGGGATCTCGGCCCTTTCCTCGTCGAATAAGGTGCTGGGCATTCATAACCGAATATCTCTGTGCAAAACAAAAGAGAACTTCCTTGCAATAACAGCTTTTTGAAAATTGTTCCAACAACATCTTTTTGGTTTATTTTCTTTGCATTTATATAATGCGTCCCATCAATTAATTCTACCATTGCAGAAAACAACGAAAATATGACGTACGCTTATGCCATCCGCATTCGCCACGGGGCCCCGTCATCACCCGTTAGGTTACTTAACTAACGACAGAGCGGGGGCTGGACTAGCGTGGATGCAAAACATAAGCAACGCCTACTAGTTATCATATATAGATATATACATTCGTCAGATGCAATGATAGCCGTTCCAGATCAGAGATGAACACATTGGATATACTAGGAATCCGCATTTCGTTCGAGCCTGTAACGAAAGACGGATTACACGGTCGCGATGAATAGCCAAACCCCACCCTAGACCCCTACGGGTGCGGCAAACTACCCGCCAAGTACCCGAAGTGAAGCAGCCTCCCTCAACAACGTGAGTAGGCCACTCGGCACTTCAAAGTACCCGGTAGTTTGTGCACCCCACCTTGGGTCTATCCTAGGAGAAAAAATTGTAAAAGAAATAATATACAATGGCGGCTACAACCTCATCCCGGATGTGCGGCTATAAAAATAATATTACATCAATTTACATATTACATCAAATGAAAGATAAAGAAACTCTCATCTCACAAAACCCCGGCTATTCATCCGCGACAATCCAACAAGTTCATATACATAATCCAACAACATTACAGATCACAGATATGCACAACCCCCACTAATCGACGTATAGCGATTAGTCGACGTTCAGTGCATATACATTACAGATATAACCATTTAGCAAAAGTTTGTAGAACTTCGATCAAAATACCAATTTGTAACTACCCCAAACACAACATTGTTCTCTGGAAAATCTGGGCAGAAACAAAATATCTTAAAAATCCCAAAACATCATTCTGAACAATCTGCAAGAAATCCGAGTCGCGGCCGAGTCAACTCGACCGTGGAACCGAGGCGAAACGCCTGGTTTTGCCGCGCTTCCACGGCGCTTTGACCGAGTCGTGGGCTCGTTTTTCTTGCTTGTTCCTAAAAAACCCTGCACCGATTTTTAAGGTATGTGGAAATATTTTTAGAGCTGTTTTAAAAATCGGCAGAAAGTATGAAATTTTAACATATTTCGCGATTTTTTCTCGGATCGAAGTTCTAAACACTTTGCTAACAGTTAGTTATTGTTTAGCTAGGCTCTGATACCACTGTTAGGTCCACGTTACCCACCCCGGTTCTTTCGGGGAGGCGGAATAGGTAAAAATCAAAATTTTCTCACAAGGTAACATGGACCATCCATGAAGGATCTTTGCTAATCAAAAACTATCATATTAACTACAAGTTCTAGCTACTATGTAGAATGGTTATACCTAGGTCTTGAACTCCTTCTCTTCTTGCTCCTTGGAGTGGTGTGAACGGCTCCTCCTCGTCGTCTTCTCTTTGCCGAAGAAAAATCCACCCGAAGGCCTCTACCTTGAGCTCCTACCTCAACCAAGAGGTAACTAAAGTGCTTGGCTTGCTAAACCTAGAACCCTATAATGAGTAGAGTGAAGTTTTGAGGGGTTTTTTATCTCACAAGCTCATGGTTCTCAACACATGAGAGATGAGAGCTTTGAGAGGAAGAGGGAGAAAGAGCAAGAGAGAATGATAAGAATAATACAACCATCTCTCATATGAGAGAAATAATAATAATAATAATAATTAAGGGAAAATGTGATGGTTAGTTTTGAAATGACCATTATCATTTCACATTAAATGAAATTTGCAAGAATCAAGAAGCATCTTTCATGTGAAATGATGATGGTCAAAATGTCAACAACAGTCAACCGGTCAACCAAAGTCAAAAGGTCAACAAAAGTCAAATGGTCAACCTAACCATGGCACAATTATCCTTAATTAATATCATTAATCATATCTCTCATTCTCATTAGGGTTTGGAAAAAGTCAACGGTCAATAACCCTAATGAGAATCCTCTGCCTTATTCAACTGTGCATACACACCCGCATACGTGTTCCGAGGAACACGAATACAATGAGACAAAACCAATCCCAAAACAAATACTAGGATCTGGCTTAAACCAAAGCCCGCTAGTAATAACTGCCCGGACACCAAATGTGCACAAGTGCGCGAATGTGAACGAACCCCGTCGCAAAACCATGCGACCTCTACTCTGTTTTGCCCAAAGGCGAATAATCCTCTGTGTGGGACTCTAAAGGATCGACACTACGCTGGCAGTGGGTTTAACCACAGGCCGCAAGAGGTACTAGCTGTACGTAACGGTCCCCAGGTAGATGCCGATAAGAAGACCGACGAGGTGAACCCATCCGAACTCCTACTGAGCCTGAACGTGACAATCTCCGTACAGTCCGATCTGTTCGTCTGAGAGTATGGCATGGCGGGCCTAGGGGGCGGTAAATGTCAGTCCCCTAATAGCGGTACAAGTCGTGTTGGAGTGTAGCCCAGAACACCCTGAGAAACTACTGGTAACACTACCAGTAATTCTCGCTTTCCCTGGCCAGGGACGACTATGTGTAATGGCTCTTCTAGACACAGCGCGATATCAACTCCCAATACCGGGAGAGACGAATCCTGTCTAACCGTCACTGCCTCCAAGTGCTTCGGGACTGCACCCAACTACTACCTGTTTGCACGACTCAGTAGAGCTGTGGTAGGGTAGTAATCTAAGAACAGTGGGAACACACTTGAGGCGAAGTGACAGTGTCAAGTCAACGGACTAAGCTGTACTCATGTCACCTGGGAACTGTTAACTGACGATAGGTATAATACCAACCAACAGTTCCCGACGAGTCCTGTCCTGTGTACTCATAACCTAACGAGCACCTGCATACTATCTCCAGTACGACGTACTAATGGCTGTAGGACAGACCATCTCCCCTGCTGGGACGAGAAGCGTATGCACCAGTCTACTCTAGAGTATCGATGCCCTGTCTCGATAATCCTACGACTAGGGACCAAAATAAGGATGTGCTTATAGACTACCCAGCCCCCACTAGTGTGATCGCCATCACAACGCCAGTAGTCAAGCAAAGATCCTAAGGGCTCCATCAATATGTTTTTAGCGATATGTTAAAAGAAACATATACACATATTAAGATAGAAATAAACCAAGTAGCATACTAATATATCGAGCAAGGCTGTCGTAAACCCGTATATATATCCCAAGCCTCCAAAATGTATTATACAAACTAGTACTATACAATAATGGCCTCTAGGGCATACATATCCAACAAAATTTTATAGCGATACAAAACTTGGCGCTAGAATAACACTAAACCGGATCATTACCATATACCTAGTTAGCATGTTAGGGTTCTATCTACTATGATAGAAAGTATACCTAAAGAAAACAAGTCGTTCGGGTCTTCGATCCTCTCCTTAAGTTCCTTGATGGAAGTATGGATCGTGCTTGAACTTCGGCCTCCTTGTGTCAACGATGATCCACCCGAGAGTTCCAACCTTGAGCTAAACCACCAAGTTGAGGTAACTAGAATACTTAGCTTGCTAATCTAAGTAGACTAGAATGAGTAGAGTGTGATTTTGGGTTTCTTAGTCTCACTAACCCTTGATTCTCAACTCATGAGACACTAGGGTTATAAAGGGAAGAAGGAGAGAACCATGAAAGAAAGTGAGAGTAAGAATAATGAAGAGAGCTCTCATATGAGGAAAAAGAATAATAAGTTTTATTAAGATAATTGTGATGGTTCATTTGATTTGACCATTATCATGTCACAATTAATGCTAAGCAAAATATCTTATGCTCAACAAAAATATCTAAGTCAAAAATGGTCAACTAGTCAAATGATCAAACCTATTAACCATGACAAAATTATCTCTAATAAAGATTAGTAAACAATTTCCTCCATCTCATTATGGTTTTATTCAAGTCAATGGTCAAAACCCTAATGAGGTGTCTCCTTCTCTGTCCTTCTCAACCGTATATACATACCTGCATCCGTGTTCCGAGAAACATGAATACAATGAGACTAAACAAATCCAATAATCATATACTAGGATCCGGCTTAAACAAAAGCCCTCTAGTATAGTCCGCTCGAACATCACACGCACACAAGCACACACATGTGATCGAACCCTATCATAAAACCATACGACCTCTACTCGTTTTGCACGAAGCTGGGAAACCCTCTGTGTGGGACTCTAAAGACTCGACAATACTCTGGAAGTAGGTTTAACCATAAGCACGTCAGCGGCACTAGCTGTACGTAACGGCTACCCAGGTACCTGTCGAAAAGGAAGGCCGACGAGCAAACTCATCCGAACTCCTACCGAGCCAATCCGTGACAATATCCGTACAGTCCGGTCTCTTCGTCAAAAAGTATCGCATACCGGGTCTAGGGGTGGTGAATGTCAGACCTTAATAACCTGATAAGTCATGCCGATGTGGTTCTGGACCAATCCGAAAAACTACCGATCAACCTATCAGTAAAACCCTACTGCCTTGGCCAAGGTCTTATGGTCCTGACCAATCGATCACTGTGCGATATCAACTCCCAATACCAGGAGAGACGAATCCCCAACAATCGCTCACTGTCTCCATGTGGCTCGGGACTGAACCCAACCAAAACCTGTTTGCACGACTCAGTAGAGCCGTGGTAGGGTAGTGATCAAAGCTCAATGGGAACTCACAAGAGACAAATGCCGATCTCAAGTCCAAAGACTAACCTGTACACATGTCACCTGAGAACTTCCATCTGACGATAGGTATAGTACCATCTGGAAGTTCTCGGCGAGTCCGTCCAGTGTACTCACACCCAGTGAGCACCTGTATACGATCTTGGGTGCATCAGACCAATGGCTGCGGGACCAACCATCCCCCGACGGGGCTAGAAACGTATACACTAGTCTACTCTGGAGTATCAATGCCCAGTCTCGATACTCACGCGATTATGGACCATTTAAGGATGTTCTTATGGACTACCCTGCTCCTACAAGTATGATCGCCATCACAACGCAGGTAGTCAAGCAAGATCCTACGGGCTTTATCAACATGTAACCACAATATGTAATAACGAGTATGACATATGCCATGTTAAGATAAAGACAAACCATAATAGTATACTACTGTATCGAGTATTTATCAATATGTGCAAGCTAGATATAACAACAATAGAAATAAGTACACATATCCTGACAAAGACAAGTCAAATAATATACTATAAAACTGAGCAAGATTATCCTGTACATACATATCCCTAGCATCTATATGTATACATATACAATACTGGCCTCTAGGGCATATATATCCAACAGAACCACAAGTCTGAAACTTTTTAGAAATTCAAGGAATATAAGCTTGAAGTTAAGAACTAGACGGGTAGAAGTATTAAGTCCTTCGATGTGATCGAGGAGGCGAATACTTGGGCATGGAGTTCCTGGATTTTCTAAACAGAGAATGGGATTCTTTCTAAGCTTACTTCTTCGTATACACCACAGCACAATGGTGTATCGGGGCGGAGGTATCGTACCGTATGAGATATGGCGCGCTCTATGATAAGTACTGCTGAGTTACCTGTTTCCTTTTTGGTGTTATGCACTTGAGAAGTTGCATACCTATTGAATGGGTTCCAACCAAATCAGTGCCTACCACTCCATATGAGATATGGAATGGGAAGAGACCATCACTTAAACGAGTTAAGATATGGGGTTGTCCGACCTATGTTGAAAAGAAAAATCCAGACAAGCTCGAGGCAAGGTCAGTTCTTTATAAATTTGTTGGATATCCCGAACATTCATGAGGGAATATCTTCTACCACTCTGAGTAGCAAAAGGTGTTTTGTTTCTTAGCATGCCACCTTTTTAGAAAATGAATTTCTTATGAAGAAATTTGTGGTCATGAGGTAGAACTGGAAGGATTTCCAGCTAGACAAACTAACAGCTGATGATTTGGTGAAATCAAAGGATTCAATAGTCTCCAACGAACCTCAGCCTCTCTGCGAATCTGTTAGGGTTCCTCATCCACTTGAGAGATACTACAATCTTCTCGGTGACAGTGGGAGCGAGGATTACATCATGGTAGATGATAGCCCAACTAGGTTCAGGTAGGCCATCACAAGTGGAGACTTTGTGAAATGGCTGGATGCTATGCAATCAAAGATGGAATCCATGTACACCAACAAAGTATGACTTTGAATGTTGTACCTAAAGGGGTAAAACCCATCGGGAGCAAGTTGATCTTGAGAAGATTCTTGGTGTAGATGGAAAAGTTGAGACTTTCAAAGCTATGCTTAAGTCCATCAGGATTAATGCGCGCATCGCGGAGTTGGAACATCTGTTTTGATGTGGCAGTCAAAGAGTTTGACTTCATCAAAATGGTAGATGAACCTTGTATATACAAGAAGGTTGTAGAGAGTAAGGTTGTCTTCTACGTATTGTACGTAGATGAAATACTCTTGAAAGGAAATGGTTTCCTATGCTACATTCGGTCAAGCTCCTCTTATCACGAGGATTCTCCATGGAAGATCTGAATGATACCTACCACATCTTGTGGATTATGATCTATGGTGATAGATCTAAGTGGATTTTGGGAGTGTCCTAAATCCAGATACATTAACACCGTACTAATGGGGTTTAGTATGGAAGATTCTAAGCGTGGTGGTTCGCCCACTTACTCATGGATCACTCTCTCCAAAAAGATGTCTCCCAAGACTGATTTGGAGAGAGCTCGCGTGCAAAGGATACCCTATGCTTCGGCAGTAGGCTCTATCATTGTCACGACTCGAAATAGCACGTAACTGGTACTCGAATCATGTGAAGTCTATAGGACCCTCCCTAATTCAAGTAAGCAAAAAGACCAGAAATCTAAACCCTTTTAAAGAAGAAGTGAAGGAAAACTAGTTTTAAAACAAGTGGTTTTAATGAAATAAGTGGCATTAAATATTTAAAAGCAATGTCATATTTTCGCCGAAAATTTCAGCAGAGTTTCCTTTGTAAATACTGGCCCCAAACGGGTAAAACACATGAAATATATATAAATGAATAAAGGCATCCCCAAACGGGAGCTAGCTCTTCTCCAATTGGCGGATCAACTACGCAAGCAATATAATATACAATGCCGAAAGGCGAGGATCAAAACCCAGAAAGAAAACTAATATCCTCAAGAAAACCATAATAATACAAGCGTGACTCTAAGGTCGAAAGAATATACATCTGGTCTTCTAAGTCAATAATTTAATACAAGTCTGGTTGATGGAGTTACTAGATACAATTGAAATATATAAAGTGCAACGGTGGTCACGATGCAAGTGAACCCACCTACCAAAGCAATCACCTGGAAGGAAGCAGTGTGCCAGCAAAGCCGCCAAAGAAACCTGTGTGGCAAAACCTGCAAGAAACTGTAGCACAACGGAGGTGAGTTGCCAACTCATGAGTAGAAAACATCACCGAGTAGAAATCGCATGTATGACTCTATCCTAGGTCATACCATAATATCCATATAATATATAACCCGAACCATCTGAAAATGGCCAGGGTAAACATCTAACAGAAGTGTAATACCAAGTGCTCGTGTCAGTGCCTCAGGTAGCAACATAATACATATATGATGTATGAATGCATGAAAACAGAATGCAACTGAATGAGAAAATTGTTTTCATATCTCAGTGACATTTCTGTATAAAAAAATCGAAGTATCATCAATGAAATCAACAGAGAATCCGTGTCAAGCATCGACACAAAATGTGTATATCCCAATATCTCAATATCTCGGGCTCCTGCAATCCGGACTGGCCCATATTATAAAATATCAATACCTCTGTGTCTCAATATCTCGGGCTCCAGCAATCCGGACTGGCCCCGGGCTCCGGCAATCCGGACTGGCCTACATCATCAAATCTCACGACTACGACGGTATCTACGGATATCCGCCGTGTCACAAATAACCGGTCGGTAGTGCTCTCCTGCCGGGCTCAACGCCATCATCTGCGACCATCTTGTCCCGGGGTACCACATCGGGTCCACCATGCACCCGCAGACGGTTCCTCCTCCTCCTTGAATTTGGTGTATGATATTGTTCAAGAGCCGAGAAAACTCATGGTGGACACCCTCTCAAATCATATCACGAGAAAACCGCAATTTTCTATCTTTAAAAGGATAATAAATTTATAAAATCTTTGCGGTTTCTCCAAATCCAGAAATCTCATGGAAATCCGAAATACCAATCTCAAAAGTAAATAAACATTGAATTACCGGCATAACGCCCCATAATATTGCATGACAAATGAATATATGAATGCGTCGGATATCAAGCAAGGAATGCAATAATTAAACTAGCATATAAAATCAATAACTTATTGGAACTATCAGCTAGCAAGTTATGTCAATGAAGTAATACTTCTAATGTTTACGTGTTATGGCAATTACCGATGATGATGTGTGTGAGCCGGCAAGCAAGTGTTCGTATACATACGCATCATCGGTAATGGTGCTGGTGTCCTGACAACATGGGTTTATAATGACTACAGAAATGCATGTATAAGCATACAATGCGATGAATATAACATGAATTAAACGGAGGATGATTAGTAAACGCAACATTTAAGGATATGCGTTTATATATACGAGTCATACAGTTTTAGCATTTGGAATAGCACGAATCGTGGTTTTTAGGAAACAGGGGCTACGGTGTTTTTATGAAAAGGTACGTCCTTTGAAAAATACGTAGTATCCCTTGAGTTGTCTTTTGAAAATACCTACGATTCGTTAGTTTCTGAAAATAAGTATGACTCGAGCCCAGTCTAACATCTACCAAATAAACTACAGGACTAAACTAAAAGACTAGTCGAAAAGGTAAGGAAATCCATCTAAGTCCGAGTCGATATATCTAGTAGTCGGTGATCCCGCCTCAATAGCATCACGTACGATAAAATATATAATGCGACATCCTCGAGTCAAGAGTGTGGATCAATCATCATGTTTATACATCGTACGGAAAAATCCATCGTACGACATCCCAAATCGAGGTACGGGTCAATTATCACATATAACACATTATTCATCTGGTATCATTATCATCATATCCTGAATTAGGGGTACTGATCTAAACTCTAGTACATTTCGATACCATCAAACATATATCCGCGTGTGAATAAAACACATCGCCTATCGATCCACTATACTATCATGTAGTATAACATAACATGACCCAAATCACATAACTGATCTCACGGCATCATGCCCGATCACATCGACTCATTTTCAAGTATCATATACTATCCTCATCATCCGTGTATACGTATAAGTATATATATATGTACCAACGCATATATATATATACACACACACGTATAACCATATACACTCCATACATATCATGTGTGTGCATGTGTGTGTGTAACGACCATACTCTAGGGTTTCGCAACTAAGGAATTAAACTAAAAACACTAACTTCTAATTACGCTAAAACTGGCTCATGAACTCCTAAAGCACTTTCTTGCTAATCAATCACGTCTTACAATATACCTACATACATACATACATACATACATACATACATACATATATATATATATATATAACACATTTACAAGCTATACTACGAAACTGCGGGGGTGCTATACGCCATCCACCCGACTTCCCCCGTAGATATACATCTACTCACCTTGATCCTTACTTGCTGAAGTCGATATCGCCTTGCTCCTCCTTATTGTACAACGTCCACATAGGTACCTACACATATCACATATAGTATTGTAAACCGAAATCGCGGGAGAAAACCAAAACGGCACACGAAAAAAACCTAGGCTAGAACCTATGGTCTACGCATGCAAGAATAACCAAACAACCCTCAAGATTGACGTGCAAACGTCACACCACCGAGTCAAAACCCAAATACTAAAATCCAAGTCATAAATAGTCGCAAAACCAAAGCAGCAACATAAGAAAACACTTCCAGATTTCGTTTCAGGTGAAATTAGCCAATTCTGCATATGAGGTAAGTCTAATTTGCCTAAAATGGAGCTATGGACCAAGCACGAGGCAATTCCACCGTACCAATGTAAAATTTCAGAAAATATAAAATATTATTTTTGGAATTTAATATTAAAATAATATATTTCCCGAAAACTGCCCGATTTGCGAAATTGGGGTTTTCGAAAAAGGGTATAAATATATACCAATATTTGTGAAATAAATGGAAATTAAAATGATTTATTCATTTAAAAATATATTTAAAGGATTTGGCATTTTTAAAATTTATTATATGTAGTTTTGATAAAAACCCGATTAGTGCACTGCTAATCGCGATTAAGCCAAATCCGTATTTCTACAGTTTTTCATGGTAAGTGCACCATGACATGTTACATGTTATTTTATGTTGTTGTTTTATTTGGGTTTATATGTTTTGGTGAGTAAAAGAAAATAAAGGAAATGATGACTTGAGGTGAGAGGGGGACATAATGATCAGGGTAGGTGGCCGGCTACTTGGTGGGGTGTGGTGTCGGGGTCGGTCCAGTAGCTCAAATATACAATATACATCACCCTAGACTTTTTTGCTTGGCTTTATTTGACCTGAGTCAAAATCTGGGAGCTTTTTAGTGTGATTTTGGCTATGTTTTCCGTATTTTAAAATGCTAATTTTTGTTATTTGGATTTGTATTTGGTGGTGGGATGTTCGTATATCAACAACAAGGGTTGTTTGGTTGATTTAGTACGCATATGCTATAGGTTCTAACCTACGAGCAAGGCACGTGCCGTTTTGGATTTCAGAACTTGATTTTAATAGCGTTGCGATGTGTGTTTTTATTATAGGTACCTTCGCGTGGATTCCGAGGTGGCGGAGCGTGGCTTCAACGACTTCGGTAAGCAAAGACTACGGTGAGTAGATCTATATCTACCGGGGAAGTCGAGTGGATGGCGTATAGCATCCCCGCAAAGTTTTGATGGAAACTGATTTATAGAATATGGTTAATAAAACATAGATTTGGAAACTAGGGTTCGAGTTAAATGATAGTTAGTGAAACCATATTAGAAACCAAGGACAGTTAGAAGTGATATAATACGTCTAATATGTGATGACGAAATTTGAGAATGACGTTTAACGATATTGCCGTTTAGGGTACTATAGGACTAGATAGTCGACGTAGATGTGTCATCCAAATCAAACCAATTTCTAAACTGAAGAATCGTATGTATCTTTTAAACAGATACCTTGAGGGACATTACAGATTTTCAAATGATATCTTTTCCTTAAAAACACCGTAACCCCTATTTTCAAAACTACGATTCGCTTCTTTAAAAGTCTAAATGTATGGTTCGGGTGTGTATGTTAGATTAGATACTTATACTTATAGTAGAGATATAATTTTTATGTAAGCTCGACTTGATGTGAGATATAAATGCGATGAAAAGAATATAAGACGAATATGATGACCTGATGATATGTTGGTTTACGGGTGCGAGTCGATTGAGATGATTGATACCTTGTCGGTCCCCTGATATGAGATCGTTATAGATGTGACCTGAGACATAGGTTTATAGTTACATTTATATATATGTTGTGAAATATGTAAGATATGCCGTACGTGACGTTAGGTCCATACCCCCGTCATTGTCGTAAAAGTTTATGGGATCCCTAATGCATTAAATGTCGCCGTACGATGATCTTTTCCGTACATGATGAGTTTGACTTTATGATTGGTCTGTACCCTTGACTAGAGGATGCTGTACGATGGATTATACCGTACGCGATATTGTGAGGCGGGATGCCGATTGATAGATTCACCGACTCGGTCATGTTAGATTCGTATTCCCGTCAGCATTTGCATACGATTTACCTTATGCTGCATTCATATTATTTTCATTGCATTGCTTATACCTGTGTTAGTACACCTGCACCATTATCGATGATGCGTATTTTACACGCACACAGATTTGTAGGCTCACACACTTCATCATCGATAATTGCCATGTCACTACATAGTAGGGTTGTTGAATCATGATATGCATATTGTACACTCATGCTTGCGTATATACTATTTACACCTATATTGGAGCACATACATATCGTACACTCATGCTTGCGTATATACTATTATACACCCATATTGGCGCACATACATATCGTACACTCATACTTGCGTATATACCACTTGTACACCCATATTGGCACACATACATATTGTACGCTCATGCTTGCGTATATACCACTTGTACACCCATATTGGCGCACATACATATTGTACACTCATACTTGCGTATATACCACTTGTACACCCATGTTGGCGTACATACATATTGTACACTCATGCTTGCATATATGCCACTTGTATACCCATATTGGTGCACATATACATTGATGCATCCATACTTACGCATATACATATTTGTATATCCATATTGGTACACACATACATTGGTACATCCATATTTACGCATATACACATTGCATACCCATATTGGCGCATATAAACATTGGTACCTCTATACTTGCGCATATACATATTGTGCCTACATAGATAACTGGTTTTATTGGGAAATTGGAAACCGCATGTTATATTTTAAAAACTGGAATCATTTAAAAGAGCGGTTTTCCCTTAATATGTCATATCACTGTTCCATGTTGCATGATATACGGATATGCTTACATTTCTATTATATGTCGCATACATGATGCTCTATGATTTTACACATTGAGATATATTGTTTTAATGAGATTTTTGGATTTGAGAACCGTGGACATTTTAAAAGAGATTATGTGTTGTTTTAAAAACCCGGTTTCTCTTGATATGATATTTCAGTGTGTCCACCATGCGTTTTCTTGGTTCTGAGACGTGTGACATGTGAAACCCGATTCGAGGAGGTTGATGAGGCCGATTGCGGGTACATGTGTAAGTCGATGTACAACACCCCACGACTAGCGGGGAGGCGGAAATATGAAAAACGATCTTGTTCTTATGCTAAACATCGACTAACCGCATGAATCGAAGCTAAACGATAACTAACAACAAACATAGAAGTTAACAACTACTATGTAAAGGGATTATACCTAAAGAACCGTGTCCTTCTTCTTTACGAACTCCACCTCCTCCTCGGCCTTCTCGAAGTAGTAGACGATCCACCCGAGAGCTTTACTCCAAGCTTAGCCTCTAAACTTGAGGCAACTAACTTTCTTTAAGTGCTAATCAAAGAATCTATGTGATATAGAGTGAGGGTTATGGTTTAATTAGTCTAACTAATCCTTGTACTCAACACATGAGAGGGGAGGATTAGGGTTTGAAGAGGGAGAGCTTGAGGAGAGAGAAGATGAACATAATAATGAGAAGAGAAAATGAGTTATCATAATATATATCAAGCATTTTGTTATATCAAGAAAAGAAAAGAAAATGATTTACAACCATGCTTGATAAATATCTTGTGGTGATTCATCTCCATGAGTCATTAAGCAATTATGAAGCATTAATGACATAGATGAATCATCCATATGACTCACTAATCTCATTCAATGTATATGCCACCTAAACCTCCTTAGTCACCACCTTCTAGAAGCTTCTCACGCAATTACGAGAACGCCCCTCCTTTCCGCAAAAATACGGAAAAACTTTAGACTGTATAAATCCAATAACCAGATACCAGTAACTGGCTTAAACCAAAGCCGACTGGTAAAAACTGTCCAAAAGTCGTACGTGTGTAAACACACGTATGCGTCGTAAAACCATACGACCTCTATATCGTTTCGCCTGGAGTAGGGAAACTCTCTGTGTGGGACTCTAGAGACTCGATTACTACGCTGGCAGTGGGTTTAACCACAGACCGCAAGCGGCAATAGCTGTACATAACGGTCCCCAGGTAGATGTCGATAAGAAGGACGATGAGGAAACCCATCCGTACTCCTACTGAGTCTGATGTGACAATCTCCGTACAGTCCGGTCCGTTCGTCTAAGACTATCGCATATCGGGCCTAGGGAGGCGGCAAGCGTCAGTCCCCTAATAGCGGTATAAGTCGTGTCGGAGCGAAGCCCATTACACCCTGAGAAACTACTGGAACCTACCAGCAAATCTCGCTTGCCCTGGCCAGGGACTTTGCGTAATGGCTCTCTGACACAGCGTGATATCAACCCTCAATACCGGGAGAGACGAATCCTGTCTAACCGCCACTGCCTCCAAGTGCTCAGGACTGCACCCAACTGCTACCTGTTTGCACGACTCCTTTGAGTCGTGATAGGGTAGCAATCTAAGAACAGTGGGACACACTCGAGGCGAAGTAGCAGTGTCAAGTCTGCGGACTATGCTGTACTCATGTCACCTGGGAACTGTTCACTGACGACTGGTATAAAACCATCCAACAGTTCCCTGTGAGTCCTGTCCGGTGTACCCGTAACCCAATGAGCACCTGCATACTATCTCCAGTACGACGTACTGACGGCTGTGGGACAGACCATCTCCCCAACTGGGATGAGAAGCGTACACACTAGTCTACTCCGGAGTATCGATGCCCTGTCTCGATAATCCAACGACTAGGGACCTGAATAAGGATGTTCTTGTAGACTACCCAGCCCCCACTAGTGTGACTGCCATCACAACGCTGGTAGTCAAGCAAGATCCTAAGAGCTCTATCAATACGTATACTCACATATTAAGATAGAAAAACCAAGTAGCATACTACCATGTTTAGCAAGACTGTTATATACATATGAATATCCCAAGCTTCCATTAAGTAATATACAAACTAGTATGATACAATAATGGCCCCTAGGGCATATATACTAACAATCTCCCACTTGCACTAGGGCCATGTACTGGCATATCGAAGACCGATGATCTCGAGTAGCCTCTCGAACTGAATCTGAGGTAGGGCCTTCGTGAATGGATCAGCAATGTTCTCTTCAGAAGCAACTCTCCGAACCTCGATCTCCCGACGATCAATGATCTCCCTGATCAGGTGATACCGCCTTAAGATGTGTCTGGACTTCTGATGGGACCTTGGTTCCATTGCTAAAGCTATAGCTCCATTGTTGTCGCAATACAGAGGTATTGGATCAACTATGGTAGGAACCACCTGAAGTTCTGTTAGGAACTTCTTCATCCAGACTGCTTCTTTTGCGGCATCGCAAGCAGCTATATACTCCGCTTCCATCTTGAGTCAGCAACGGTGTCCTGCTTGGAGCTCTTCCAGCACACCGCCCCTCCATTGAGGGTAAAGACATAACCCGACATGGACTTGGAATCGTCCTTATCACTCTGGAAGCCGGAATCAGCAAAGGCCTCCAACCTGAGGTCTTTTCCGCCGTAAACCAAGAACATCTCCTTAGTCCTTCTCAGGTACTTGAGAATATTCTTTGCTGCTATCCAGTGCTTCTCCCCTGGGTCTGACTGATACCGGATTACCACGCTCAGTGCGTAAGCTACATCTGGTCTGGTGCACAACATCGCATACATTATAGAGCCTACCACAGAAGCGTAGGGTATAATAGACATGCGTTCCCTTTCCAAATCAGTCTTGGGAGACATCTCTTTGGAGAGGGTGATTCCGTGACAAGCCGGTAGATTACCGCGCTTAGAATCTTCCATACTGAATCTTTTCAGTACAGTGTCGATATACCTGGACTGCGAAAGTCCCAACATCCTCTTGGATCTATCACGATAGATCCGGATCCCCAGAATGTAAGAGGCATCACCCAGGTCTTTCATGGAGAACCTGTGTGACAAGAATCCTTTGACAGATTGTAGCATAGGAATGTCATTTCCTATCAATAGAATGTCATCCACGTACAAGACGAGGAATACGACACTTCTGGCTACAACTTTACTATATATGCACGGTTCATCTGGACTTTTGATAAAGTCATATTCTTTGACTTCTCATCAAAACAGATGTTCCAACTCCGCGATGCCTGCTTTAGTCCATAAATGGACTTAAGCAGCTTGCATACTTTCCCGCTGCTCCCACTCTGATTGAATCCCTCTGGCTGATCCATATAGACGCACTCTTCTAAATTTCCATTTAGAAAAGCCGTCTTTACGTCCATCTGCCAGATTTCATAATCATGGAAGGCAACAATAGCAAGAAGGACCCGAATGGATTTGAGCATAGCCACTGGAGAAAAAGTTTCGTCATAGTCCAAACCAGGTCTTTGACGAAAACCCTTTGCAACAAGTCTAGCCTTATAGGTTTCCACTTGTCCATCTACACCAATCTTTTTCTTGAAGATCCATTTGCATCCTATGGGTTTTACCCCATCTGGAGCAAAGTCCAAAGTCCATACTTTGTTGGTGTACATGGACTCCATTTCGGTCCGCATTGCATCTAGCCATCGTACCGAGTCACCGCTCTGGATGGCCTGCTGGAAGTCAGTAGGTTCATCATCATCTATGATGCAATCCTCTCTATCCCCATCTATGAGAAAACCGTAGTATCTCTCAGGCAGATGAGACGGCCTACTACTCCTGCGGAGGGGTGCGGGAATGTCCTGTTCTTCTTGAACTACCGGTTCTACCAAAGTTTCAGTATTAGTTTGTGGTTCTGGAATTTCTTCCAGTTCTATTTCGCTCCCACTTGATTCCTTTTCTAAAAACTGATGTTCTAGAAAATGGGCATTACGAGAAACAAATACCTTTTGTTCCACTGCGTAATAGAATAGATATCCCCTGGAGTTCTTTGGATATCCCACAAACTTACACTTTACTGATCGTGCCTCGAGCTTGTCCACATGCGGCTTTTTAACAAAAGCTGGACATCCCCAAATCTTTATATACTGTAGATGGGGTTTCTTCCCGCTCCACATCTGATATGGAGTGGTAGGCACAGTCTTGATAGGAACCATGTTCAAAAGATATGCCGCTGATTCTAGCGCATAACCCCAGAAAGATCGTGGTAACTCAGCATTACTCATCATGGATCGTACCATATCCAATAGGGTTCGATTCCGCCTCTCCGATACACCGTTATGCTATGGAGTGTATGGAGGAGTAAGCTGAGAGAGAATTCCTTTCTCTTTTAGGTAACCTACGAACTCGGCACTCAAGTATTCACCACCTCGATCAGATCTAAGTGTCTTGATACTTTTGCCGGTTTGGTTTTCTACTTCATTCTTATACTCTTGGAATTTCTCAAAAGCCTCGGATTTATGTTTCATCAGATAAATGAATCCGTATCTTGAGTAATCATCCGTGAAAGTAATGAAATAGGAAAAACCACCTCTTGCATGTGTAGACAATGGACCACATATATCGCTGTGTATGAGTCCTAAGAGCTCGCTCACTCTTACTCCATGTCCAGTAAATGGAGTCTTTGTCATCTTTCCTTTGAGACAAGATTGACAAGTGTCATAAGTTTGATATTCGAATGAGTCCAAATATCCTTCTCTGTGCAACTTAGTCAACCTTCTCTCATTGATGTGACCCAGTCTACAATGCCATAAGAAAGCTTTATTTAAATCTGGAGACTTTCTTTTATGTGTGTTCTGGACATTGAAAATTTGGAGTTGGTTTAAAACATATATACCATTATTTAGTGTACCGGACCCAATCAAACCATGATTAAGGTGGATGTTAACAACATCTCTTACAAACGTGAAATCATAACCTTTATTTGATAACAAGGAAACTGATATGATATTACACGTTAAGCTTGGTACAAAAAAACAGTTATGTAAAACCAAAATGTGTCCACTCGTCAATCCTAGGTGATAATCCCCGACGGACGCAGCTCCCACGCTAGCTCCGTTAGCAACCTTTAGGGTCATATCACCTTCCTTCAGCACTCTACGGTTTCTCAGTACCTGCAATGAATTGCAAATATGAGATCCTGATCCGGTATCCAATACCCAGGAAGTAGAGTTGATCGACAGATAATTCTCAATTACAAACACACCTGAAGTCGAAGCCACAGCTTGCTTCGGTTCCTGGTTCTTGGCGTTCCACGCCTTGCAATCCTTCTTCCAGTGCCCTTTCCTGTGACAATGGAAGCACTCATCCTGGCCAACTACCGGTACCGCAAACTTTTTCTTTCCCTTCCCTCCCACCTTACTAACACCTCCTCTAGGTTTGGTGGCGGCCTTCTTCTTCCTTCCTTTGGCCCTTGCCTTGGACCCGGAAGAAGATGTACCGCTAACAAACATAGCGGGTGTTTCCCTTGTCTTCTGTAAGGTGCCCTCTGCACTCCTTAACATGTTCAGGAGTTCCGGAAGTTCAACTTCTTTTCTTTGAATGTTGAAGTTCAGGATAAACTGGGCGTAGGTGTGAGGAAGGGACTGGAGAATAAGGTCTGTATAGAGCTCATTATCCAAAGTCATCCCAAGGTCTGCAAGCTCTTCAATATAGCCGATCATCTTTAGGACATGTTCTCCTACCGATGACCCGACAGCCAACCTCGCTCGAAAGAAGTTCTTAGAGGTCTCGTATCTTGCTATACGAGATTGCTCTCCATAAAGTTCCTTTGTATGGAGAAATATGCCATCAAGGTCCATATCCTCGTGCCTCCTCTGATGTTCATTGTTCATCGAGGCAAGCACGATGCACTTGGCTTTCGCGCAATCTAAATCCCAGGTTTTGCGGATTTCCTTATCCGCATTGCTGGATTTGGGACCAGGGACAGCAGGTGCCGTAGCGGTGAGGACGTACACCAATTTGTCATAGGTCAAAGCCATTTTGACATTCCGCAGCCAATCTTTATAGTTTGGCCCTGTCAGTATATTTTTCTCTAAAAGTAACTTAAGTCCAGTTATTTTCAGGGTCGCTGCAATTAGGAGAGAGAGAAGAAAACTCTTTAGCATGATGCTCTTGCAAGTTTATAGTGGTTTTTAGTTTATCTAAACTGGATGGCTCCCACTGTTTCTCGAATCCTTCCTCAAACCATAAAAGAAGAATTAGCCAGGACTATTCTCACTATACAATTCTTGCTTAACCGTTCAGCCAGGCTAGTGTCGATACTTCGAGGGAGGTTTTCCAACGCTTTCGCGAAGTTCCTTAATTAAATAACCTCTTTTCTCTGGGGGCGTAACCCCACTGACACCTTTCTTGACACCTACTTGGTTTATAGCATTGATCGTTAAGTGATGAATCTCCTGATACGTAGCATATACTCACAGTAGGATCGGGATCCAAATATCATTGTATGATAATGTTGAAGGAATCCTACCAACATTCATCAAACTCCAAATGGTATGCAACTCTTTGCAAATTTCAGTTTCTTTAGAAATTCCCGATATATTTTTCTGCCCCATGCTCTTATGACCTTGGCGTTAGGTCAAAATGTCATAAGTCACATGTCAAGTTCTACCCATCATTATCTTGTCAATTTGAACCCATCCGTATATATCCTTGACGTTCGGCCAAAATGATAATACGACTGTCCCAAACTAACTCATCTATCTATGCAACAAATGAATACTCAGTAGCTACCAAACACTATGCCTTGGCGTTAGGTCAAAATACATAGCTTGAATACTACTGAATACCCAGATGAAATGACGGAGGGCTACGAATGGTTTTGGCGAAACCGTGAACGTAGTGAACTTGATATAACCGAAGGAACCTGATAGCTTTTAAAAGGAGTGGTTAAAGCTCCGCATTTAAAAATATCTGTTTTTAAAATTAACCGAGTGGTTTCTTTTAAATTGTTCCAACGATTAAACTTTTTGGTTTATTTTCTTTGCATTATAAATAATGCGTCCCATCATTTAACCTATCATTGCAGAAAACAACGAAAATACAACGTCCTCTTATGCCATCCGCATTCGCCACGGGGTCCCGTCATCACCCGTTAGGTTACTTAACTAACGACAGAGCGGGGGCTGGGCTAGCGCGGGTGTAAAACATAAGTGACGTCTAAATAGCTATCATATATAGATATTGTACATTCATCAGACGCAATAATAGGCATTCCAGATCACAGATGAACTTTATTGGATTTGCAAGTAATCCGTGTTTGTTTTGAGCCAGCAACAAAAGACGGATTACACAGTTGTGATGAATAGCCATTACCCCACCCAAGACCCCAACGGGTACGGCAAACTACCCACCCGGCAGTTTGTGCACCCCACCTTGGGTCTGTCCTAGGAGCAAAAACAGTAAAATGAAATAATACAACGGTGGCTACAACCGCAATCTGGATGTGCCCCGCAAAATAATATTACAACAAATTACATTTACATCAAATGAATTAAATAATAACCCATCACATAACCCCGGCTATACATCACAACAGTCCAATACAGTTCTTATCCACAAATAGTAAAAACCATTACAGAAATGTGCAACCCCCTGCCAACCGACATACTAGCAGTTAGGGGAGGTTTACGAACACATTATACAAACACAGATATAATCCAACAAGCAAATACTGTATAATTTCGACCGATTAAACACTTTTAATTTTGCTCCAATACTTCTCTGTAAATCTGAAACCTGAGCAAAAATAAAATATTCCAGAAAATACCAAATATCACAGAGAAGCAACACAGGAAAATTGGGTTCCTGAATCGCCAACTCGGCGGCGGAATCGCGGCGGATCGGTGGGATCCACCGCGGTTCCGCGGCGCTTTAGGCGATTCAGGGGCCCAATTATCTTGGGTGTTCTTCTACTGTCTTTTAAAGCTTTCTGAACATCCCTGAAAAATTTTTGGACTTCATTTAAAAATCGACAGAAACTTATGATTTCGGGCTTTTCCGGTTTCGTTTTTTCCGTTCGAAATTCATACAAATTTGCAAGTAAGTTATTTATTGTTTAGCGAGGCTCTGATACCACTGTAAGTCGATGTACAACACCCCACGACTAGCGGGGAGGCGGAAATATGAAAAACGATCTTGTTCTTATGCTAAACATCGACTAACCGCATGAATCGAAGCTAAACGATAACTAACAACAAACATAGAAGTTAACAACTACTATGTAAAGGGATTATACCTAAAGAACCGTGTCCTTCGTCTTTACGAACTCCACCTCCTCCTCGGCCTTCTCGAAGTAGTAGACGATCCACCCGAGCGCTTTACTCCAAGCTTAGCCTCTAAACTTGAGGCAACTAACTTTCTTTAAGTGCTAATCAAAGAAGCTAGGTGATATAGAGTGAGGGTTATGGTTTAATTAGTCTAACTAATCCTTGTACTCAACACATGAGAGGGGAGGATTAGGGTTTGAAGAGGGGGAGCTTGAGGAGAGAGAAGATGAACATAATAATGAGAAGAGAAAATGAGTTATCATAATATATATCAAGCATTTTGTTATATCAAGAAAAGAAAAGAAAATGATTTACAACCATGCTTGATAAATATCTTGTGGTGATTCATCTCCATGAGTCATTAAGCAATTATGAAGCATTAATGACATGGATGAATCATCCATATGACTCACTAATCTCATTCAATGTATATGCCACCTAAACCTCCTTAGTCACCACCTTCTAGAAGCTTCTCGCGCAATTACGAGAACGCCCCTCCTTTCCGCAAAAATACGGAAAAACTTTAGACTGTATAAATCCAATAACCGGATACCAGTAACTGGCTTAAACCAAAGCCGACTGGTAAAAACTGTCCGAAAGTCGTACGTGTGTAAACACACGTATGCGTCCGAACCCTTGTCGTAAAACCATACGACCTCTATATCGTTTCGCCTGGAGTAGGGAAACTATCTGTGTGGTACTCTAGAGACTTGACTACTACGCTGGCAGTGGGTTTAACCACAGACCGCAAGCGGCACTAGCTGTACGTAACGGTCCCCAGGTAGATGTCGATAAGAAGGCCGATGAGGAAACCCATCCGAACTCCTACTGAGTCTGATGTGACAATCTCCGTACAGTCCGGTCCGTTCGTCTAAGACTATCGCATATCGGGCCTAGGGGGGCGGCAAGCGTCAGTCCCCTAATAGCGGTATAAGTCGTGTCGGAGCGAAGCCCATTACACCTTGAGAAACTACTGGAACCTACCAGCAAATCTCGCTTGCCCTGGCCAGGGACTTTGCGTAATGGCTCTCTGACACAGCGCGATATCAACCCCCAATACCGGGAGAGACGAATCCTGTCTAACCGCCACTGCCTCCAAATGGTCGGGACTGCACCCAACTGCTACCTGTTTGCACGACTCCTTTGAGTCGTGGTAGGGTAGCAATCTAAGAACAGTGGGACACACTCGAGGCGAAATAGCAGTGTCAAGTCTGCGGACTATGCTGTACTTATGTCACCTGGGAACTGTTCACTGACGACTGGTATAAAACCATCCAACAGTTCCCTGTGAGTCCTGTCCGGTGTGTTAGTGTTTATGCCCTAGAAGGCCATTACTGTATCATACTAGTTTGTATATTACTTAATGGAAGCTTGGGATATTCACATGTATATAACAGTCTTGCTAAACATGGTAGTATGCTACTTGGTTTTTCTATCTTAATATGTGAGTATACGTATTGATAGAGCTCTTAGGATCTTGCTTGACTACCAGCGTTGTGATGGCAGTCACACTAGTGGGGGCTGGGTATTCTACAAGCACATCCTTATTCAGGTCCCTAGTCGTTGGATTATCGAGACAGGGCATCGATACTCCGGAGTAGACTAGTGTGTACGCTTCTCATCCCAGTTGGGGAGATGGTCTGTCCCACAGCCGTCAGTACGTCGTACTGGAGATAGTATGCAGGTGCTCGTTGGGTTACGGGTACACCAGACAGGACTCACAGGGAACTGTTGGATGGTTTTATACCAGATTTCAGTGAACAGTTCCCAGGTGACATGAGTACAGCATAGTCCGCAGACTTGACACTGCTACTTCGCCTCGAGTGTGTCCCACTGTTCTTAGATTGCTACCCTACCATGGCTCAAAGGAGTCGTGCAAACAGGTAGCAGTTGGGTGCAGTCCCGAGCACTTGGAGGCAGTAGCAGTTAGACAGGATTCGTCTCTCCCGGTATTGGGGGTTGATATCGCGCTATGTCAGAGAGCCATTACGCAAAGTCCCTGGCCAGGGCAAGCGAGATTTGCTGGTAGGTTCCAGTAGTTTCTCAGGGTGTAATGGGCTTCCCTCTGACAGGACTTATACCGCTATTAGGGGACTGACGCTTGCCGCCCCCTAGGCCCGATATGCGATAGTCTTAGACGAACGGACCGGACTGTACGGAGATTGTCACATCAGACTCAGTAGGAGTTCGGATGGGTTTCCTCATCGGCCTTCTTATCGACATCTACCTGGGGACCGTTACGTACAGCTAGTGCCGCTTGCGGTCTGTGGTTAAACCCACTACCAGCGTAGTAGTCGAGTCTCTAGAGTCCCACACAGAGAGTTTCCCTACTCCAGGAGAAACGATAAGAGGTCGTATGGTTTTACGACAAGGGTTCGGACGCATACGCGTGTTTACACACGTACGACTTTCGGACAGTTTTTACCAGTCGGCTTTGGTTTAAGCCAGTTACTGGTATCCGGTTATTGGATTTATACTGTCTAAAGTTTTTCCGTATTTTTGCGGAAAGGAGGGGCGTTCTCGTAATTGCGCGAGAAGCTTCTAGAAGATGGTGACTAAGGAGGTTTAGGTGGCATATACATTGAATGAGATTAGTGAGTCATATGGATGATTCATCCATGTCATTAATGCTTCATAATTGCTTAATGACTGATGGAGTTGAATCACCACAAGATATTTATCAAGCATGGTTGTAAATCATTTTCTTTTCTTTACTTGATATTACAAAATGCTTGATATATATTATGATAACTCATTTTCTCTTCTCATTATTATGTTCATCTTCTCTCTCCTCAAGCTCTCCCTCTTCAAACCCTAATCCTCCCCTCTCATGTGTTGAGTACAAGGATTAGTTAGACTAATTAAACCATAACCCTCACTCTATATCACCTAGCTTCTTTGATTAGCACTTAAAGAAAGTTAGTTGCCTCAAGTTTAAAGGCTAAGCTTGGAGTAAAGCTCTCGGGTGGATCGTCTACTACTTCGAGAAGGCCGAGGAGGAGGTGGAGTTCGTAAAGACGAAGGACACGGTTCTTTAGGTATAATCCCTTTACATAGTAGTTGTTAACTTCTATGTTTGATGTTAGTTATCGTTTAGCTTCGATTCATACGGTTAGTCGATGTTTAAGCAAAGAACATGAACGTTTTTCATATTTCCGCCTCCCCGCAAGTCGTGGGGTGTTGTACATCGACTTACAGTGGTATCAGAGCCTCGCTAAACAATAAATAACTTACTTGCAAATTTGTATGAATTTCGAACGGAAAAAACGAAACCGGAAAAGACCGAAATCTCTAGTTTCTGTCGATTTTTAAATGAAGTCCAAAAATTTTTCAGGGATGTTCAGAAAGCTTGAAAAGACAGTAGAAGAACACCCAAGAAAATTGGGCCCCTGAATCGCCTAAAGCGCCGCGGAAGCGCGGCGGATCCCACCGATCCGCCGCGATTCCGCCGCCGAGTTGGCGATTCAGGAACCCAATTTTTCTGTGTTTGTTCTCTGGGATATTTGGTATTTTCTGGAATTTTTATTTTTGCTCAGGTTTCAAATTTACAGAGAAGTATTGGAGCAAAATTAAAAGTGTTTAATCGATCGAAATTATACAGTATTTGCTTGTTGGATTATATCTGTGTTTGTATAATGTGTTCGTAAACCTCCCCTTGTTAGTGTTTATGCCCTAGAAGTCCATTACTGTATCATACTAGTTTGTATATTACTTAATGGAAGCTTGGGATATTCACATGTATATAACAGTCTTGCTAAACATGGTAGTATGCTACTTGGTTTTTCTATCTTAATATGTGAGTATACGTATTGATAGAGCTCTTAGGATCTTGCTTGACTACCAGCGTTGTGATGGCAGTCACACTAGTGGGGGCTGGGTAGTCTACAAGCACATCCTTTTTCAGGTCTCTGGTCGTTGGATTATCGAGACAGAGCATCGATACTCCGGAGTAGACTAGTGTGTACGCTTCTCATCCCAGTTGGGGAGATGGTCTGTCCCACAGCCGTCAGTACGTTGTACTGGAGATAGTATGCAGGTGCTCGTTAGGTTACGGGTACACCGGACAGGACTCACAGGGAACTGTTGGTTGGTTTTATACCAGTCGTCAGTGAACAGTTCCCAGGTGACATGAGTACAGCATAGTCCGCAGACTTGACACTGCTACTTCGCCTCGAGTGTGTCCCACTGTTCTTAGATTGCTACCCTACTACGGCTCAAAGGAGTCGTGCAAATAGGTAGCAGTTGGGTGTAGTCCCGAGCACTTGGAGGCAGTGGCGGTTAGACAGGATTCGTCTCTCTCGGTATTGGGGGTTGATATCGCGCTGTGTCAGAGAGCCATTACGCAAAGTCCCTGGCCAGGGCAAGCGAGATTTGCTGGTAGGTTCCAGTAGTTTCTCAGGGTGTAATGGGCTTCCCTCCGACACGACTTATACCGCTATTAGGGGACTGACGCTTGCCGCCCCCCTAGGCCCGATATGCGATAGTCTAAGACGAATGGACCGGACTGTATGGAGATTGTCACAGTAGGCTCAGTAGGAGTTCGGATGGGTTTCCTCATCGGCCTTCTTATCGACAACTACCTGGGGACCGTTACGTACAGCTAGTGCCGCTTGCGGTCTGTGGTTAAACCCACTGCCAGCGTAGTAGTCGAGTCTCTAGAGTCCCACACAGAGAGTTTCCTACTCCAGGCGAAAAGATATAGAGGTCGTATGGTTTTACGACAAGGGTTCGGACGCATACGTGTGTTTACGCACGTACGACTTTCGGACAGTTTTTACCAGTCGGCTTTGGTTTAAGCCAGTTACTGGTATCCGGTTATTGGATTTATACAGTCTAAAGTTTTTCCGTATTTTTGCGGATCGGAGGGGCGTTCTCGTAATTACGCGAGAAGCTTCTAGAAGATGGTGACTAAGGAGGTTTAGGTGGCATATACATTGAATGAGATTAGTGAGTCATGAGAGTGATTCATCATTGTCATTAATGCATCATAAATGCTTAATGACTCATGATAATGAATCACCACTTGATATTTATGAAGCATGATTATTCATCACTTATTTTCTTTTCTTGATAAAAGTAAATGCTTCATATATATTATGATAACTCATAATCTTTATTCAATTATCATACACACATTCTCTCTCCTCAAGCTCTCTCTCTTCAAACCCTAATCCTCACCTCTCATGTGTTGAGAACAAGGATTAGTTAGACTAAAACAATCCATAACCCTCACTCTATCTCATCTATCTTCTTTGATTAGCAATCCAAGAAGGTTAGTTGCCTCAAGTTTAGAGGCTAAGCTTGGAGTTTTGCTCTCGGGTGGATCATCTACTACATCGAGAAGGCCGAGGAGGACGAGGAGATCGTAAAGCCGAAGGACTTGGTTCGTTAGGTATAATCCCTAAGCATAGTAGTTTAAAACATCTATGTGTTTGGTTACTTATCGTTTAGCTTCGATTCAAGCGGTTAGTCGATGTTTGTTCACTAAACAAGTTCGTTTTTGAAAATTCCGCCTCCCCACAAGTATTGGGGTGTAGTACATCGACTTACAGTGGTATCAGAGCCTCGCTAAACAATAAATAACTTTTTTGCAAATTTGTATGAATTTCGAACGGAAAAAACGAAACCGGAAAAGCCCGAAAACTTCAGTTTCTGTCGATTTTTAAATGAAGTCCAAAATTTTTTCAGGGATGTTCAGAAAGCTTAAAATGACAGTAGTAGAACACACAAAAAATTTGGTCCCCTGAATCGCCTACGGCGCCGCGGATCCGCGGCGGATAGCACAGATCCCGCCGCGCTTCCGCCGCCGAGTTGACGATTCAGGGACCCATTTTTCTTGTGATGGTTCTCTGTGATATTTGGGATTTTCTGGTATTTTTTAATCGATCGAAATTATACAGTATTTGCTTATTGGATTATATCTGTGTTTGTATAATGTGTTCGTAAACCTCCCCTAACTGCTAGTATGTCGGTTGGCAGGGGGTTGCACATTTCTGTAATGGTTTTTACTGTTTGTGGATATGAACTGTGTTGGACTGTTGTGATGATTAGCCGGGGTCATGTGATTGGTTATTATTTAATTCATTTGATGTAAATGTAATTTGTTGTAATATTATTTTGCGGGGCACATCCAGGTTGCGGTTGTAGCCAACGTTGTATTATTTCATTTTACTGTTTTTGCTCCTAGGACAGACCCAAGGTGGGGTGCACAAACTGCCGGGCGGGTAGTTTGTTGCGCCACGGCAGCGCCCCGGCCGTCTTACTCGAGGCCAAATTGCGGAATCAAAATTTTTCCTTACTCGGAAACCGGCGCTACCGCGGACAAAGAAAACCCGGATCGTTAACCATTAACCTACGCTAGCTAACAAGAGATTGGAAGAGAAGTATACCAAGAGATCCGGTCCTCCGGTCTTCTCATCATCGCCCCGATCTCCCGCGGAAAGTGTAGTCTCCATATCGTCGCCTCCTCGCCGGAAAGGGCACCACATCGCCTTCGTCTTTTACGGGCTCCCGCCTCAATACCGAGGCAACTCGAGCATGAAGCCGGCAACTCGACATGCTCAAGAATTGCTGTAGAATATAGTATAGATGATATGTCTCATTTGGGGTTATGTAGTTGCCATGATGGAGGAATCAATAAGAAGTGAACTTGGGTTTTTGTAGCAATGGAAAAAATGAGATGATACAATAATTTTTTCACACCCTCATCAAAATAAAAATGAACCATCATCCTTATCAAATGTGGCCGGCCAAGTCTATATGGAAATGGTGGTGGGGGTGTCAAAACCAAAGCAAGAGGGAGGTGATGGTAGGATGAATGAAGTGGTGACCACAACCAAAGTCAACAAAACATCAACCATGCTTTTAACTTCCAAACCCATACCCTTTCACTTCACATTTAAATCAAGTCAATGTGCAAGATATGAAAGCCATCATAATCAACACAATTGCATAAAACCCCTCCACAAAGTGTAATTTGCAAAACTGCAAATTACCCCCTCCATCGGAAAAGTCCGGCCGAGAAAGAACAACGGAAAACCGGCCGGAACGGAATGCAAACTGGCAACTCCAGAAAACTGGTCCCGTAATAAATTACAGGAAAACCCCGATACTGTGCATACACACCTGCATCTGTATTCCGACCGGATACAAATGCAATGAGACAAAATCTACACTGTACTAGACTAGGACCGGCTTAAGCCAAAGCCGGCTAGTAAAATCCGTTCGATCCTGATCCGTGCAGTACCGCACGTATCAGATCAAACCCTGCCATATACCTATACGGCTACTAGTACAATACTGTCCGATCCTGATCCGTGCAATACCGCACGTATCTGATCGGACCCTGCCATATCTCCATACGGCCTCTACAGCGTTTCGCCCGAAAGCTGAGTAACTGAAAGTGTGGTGGACTCTAAAGACTCGTCAATACTATGGCTGTGGATTTAACCACTGGCACGTCAGAGGTATAAGCCAATACGTGACGGGCCACCAGCTATTGACCAAAAGGGACGTCGATGAGGAAGCTCACCCCGACACCCAACTGAGCCTGTCAGTGACAATATCCGTACAGTCCGGTCCGTTCGTCTATGAGTATCGCATGGCGGGCCTAGGGGGTTGGTAAAAGTCAGACCCCCAAAAGCGGTACAAGTCGTGTCGGAGCGTAGCCCAGAACGCCCTGAGATACTACTGGAATACCTACCAGTAAATCTCCTGCCTCGGCCGAGGGCTTTGCGTAATGGCTCTCCTAGACACAGCGCGACCTCACCCCCAATACCGGGAGAGACGAACCCCTGCAGATCCGCTCACTGCCTCCATGTGGCTCGGGACTGTACCCAACTAAAACCTGTTTGCACGACTCCTTTGAGCCGTGGTAGGGTAGTAATCAAAGCACAGTGGGAACTCACACGAGACAAATGACGATCTCAGGTCGATGAACTAACCTGTACACATGTCACCAGGGAACTGCTATCTGACATCTGGTACAAGACCAACTAGCAGGTTCCCGGCGAGTCCTGTCCGGTGTACTCATAACCCAATGAGCACCTGTATACATCTTAGGTGAACCAACTGACACCAGTGGCTTGTGAGACCGGCCACCGCCCCTCGTCGGGGTCTCGACTGTATACACTAGCCTACTAATGGAGTATCGATGCCCAGTCTCGAAACTCCCACGACTAGGGACCTTTTAAGGATGTGCTTATAGACTACCAGCTCCCACGTATATGATCGCCATCATACTGCTGGTCGTCAAGCAAGAATCCTAGGGGCTCTATCAACGTGTAATAGCGACATGTCAGGTCACCTAAAGCAGTATACGATGATAAAGATAAACCAGATAGCATACTATCATCTCGAGTAAGACTGTCCTACCGGGATAGGTCCTCCCTCAATCATTGCAATCACGTGCCTGTGATCCAATAATTGACTCTGAGGGCACTAACTCCAACAATCTCCCACTTGCACTCAAGGCTAATTATTGCGATGTCGCATACTCACAGCCCATGTGATACCGAACACCCAACTCCTCTACTAGTCAGTCTCACAAAACCCGTTTGCGAAACTATTGCGTTCGAGGAATAGCCTCAGTGAGTGGATCCGCTGTGATGTTTCTTTCTATGTCTCTCTATATCTCAAGTTCGCGGAGAAAGCCATCTCCCGAAATGAGCAATACCTGTCTTGGAATGTCTGGATGTCTGATGGGACCTAGTTCATAAATGAACTCCAAATCCAAACTTCTTAGACTGTATCATCAACTGAACTTAATCAGTATCCTGCGCCAAGCCTCCCTCAGTATTGCCTTGGACCACCTGTCCAAAATACAGTCCCTCATCAGAGGGAGAACTATAACTCTGACAACCTCCTTGTCGTCCATGTCACCTTGGAAGCCTGGAGTGATAACCATCTCCTAAAGGAGGCAGCCGTTATCATATCCCTAGAACATTCACTTATGTTCTAAAACTGCTTCCCACTGTTCCTCCAGGATTGGATCAATATCAACTTATTGCATCTAGTGCAAGAACAACATCTGGTGTGGTACTTGACATCTCATGATTGACTCAATTGCCTAAGCAAGTGATCTATCAATCATGCACATCCTCTCCCCTTTAGTCTGTAAGACACCTTTAGAGAGGGTGACTCCATTACCTGCAGGTACACTACCATGCCAGGAGTCGTCCATTCTAAATACTCTTAGAATGCTGTCAAGGTACCCTGATTGGGAAACCACCCAAATCTAGATCTAAAACCATAGGTCTAGTAACCAGTATGTCTGATATAATATCCAAGTCCCATGTGGAGAAAACACTGTGTGACGACCAAAGTATAACCGATCGTAGTATAGGAATATCACTTCCTAATACCTTCTCAACAGATCCATCCCCTATTCTGATGACGTCAAACCTATGACTGTCACATCAGAAATAGATGATCTATCTCCGCTACATCTGCTTTAGTCTATAAATAGACATAAGCCTGATGTCCACCAATGCTTCCGCTGCTCCCACTGACTACGACAACCCTCTGGCAGAGTCATATAGACGTGCACTTCTAAAGCTAGTTTAGAACGACGCTATACTCATCCTCCTGCCGGGTCTCGCAGCCTGGAACAACAACAATGGGAAGTGTGGGTAAACAAGAACTTCCCTGTCACCGTCCTTGAGGCTACCGGAGTACCTCTCGGGTGCCTGAAGTTACCCACCTTATCTGCGGAGTGGCCAATGGAATGTCAAATCAGATTGAATCTTTAGGTTTCTTATCAAATCTTCAGTAATCGTTTGTGGTTCTGGAATCACTTCCAGTTCTACCATACTCCCACTACTTTTCTGAAAAAATCCATTTTTAATAAAAACTGTGGCGAGTCTAGAACAATATTGCTATTGTTCGTCCAGATGGTAGAAAGTCAACCCTAGTCATCGCCTGGGTCAACCCACAAACAGCCATTACAGAAACGTGCCTTGAGTTGTCCAGTGTCTGGTTTTAATCATAAGCTGGACAACTCCCCGTACCTTAACATCGTTAAGATATGAACTGTTCTATATCCAATATAGAACCAGAGGCACTGATTCAATTGAACCAGATTCAAATCATGCAACTATCTCCAGTGCATGTCAACTAAATGGAAGGAGGTCGATCAGCGTTACTCAACTTAGGAATGCTTCCAATTATGAGTAACCTGAAAGAGAAGCAATCTGTCTTCATCATTACTATCAACTGAATATCATACACAAGTATCTACATCTTCAATCTCTTTGAAGAATCCCGATACTTGCTACACCTGGTACTCTACTCTATTCAAATACCTATAACTCCTCAAAACTTAGACCCTGTGTTTCCACGAAACAGCTGTCTAAAATCTAGAGAAGTCATAAGTAAACCGAATATAGTACGAGGACCAACCCCTCTGTCCTGATGGACACTGGACAACATACAATACTCTGTATAAGTCCGCTGAGTCTAACAACTCTTTCACTGTGTATCGTAGGTTGAAAACTGTACTTGTGGTTAAGAAGAATTACACCGCTGTTTAATGCTCCTTACCTAACCATCCACTGATATAGGTAAATGTCATAGACATAATATCAAAAGGTATATCTCACTCTATGAAAATAGACGTACAGATATATCAATTTGAAATTGGTGCACAACATCGGATATTCAAAACCAAATATCTGCCGACCGGCAATCAACCCAGGTGACTTCCTCAAATATCACCGATTACAACGAATCCCGATATAATGAGGATGATCACCCAATTCCCAATAACTTACTCCCACTCATCATCTGTAAAACCATACAGATGTGAGAATCCAACCTGGTAAATACATACCCTGGAGTAAGTGTCTAATCGGGAAATCAGTTTTCTATTAACAGTACACAGTGAAACTGAAACATTGAAATGTTTCGATGGGGTATCCTGGTATTCCTAGTAATGCCTCTTCCATTATCCAGATTCACAACTGTAACCGTATATCTCTTTGCCATCTGTCCAAATCTCTTTATATGTCTTTAGTCATTACCGTCTGCACACCCCCTTAGGCCAAATGGTTTTCTTCCTTCCCTACCGTTCGGCACCAGCCTATGGTTTGGAAGAAGACTATCCAATAAGCATAAAAGGTGTACTGTCCTAATCTTAGGAGCACTCGCAAAGCGAGAGAAGGTGAAGATAAAAGACAACTGAATGTACTTTATTCCTATTTCTCCTGAACCAGAATCCATCCCCGAACTGGAACTAGTTCCTTTCGAGTTCGTATATAACCATACGATGGAGTATCCAATAAAATGGGATCTTCGTAGTGATACGGAGTGTCCTGGAGAAATACAAAGGTGATTTAGGATTGGCGAAGAAATACTTGGTTTGGTCGTGAATATCAGTCGCAATTTACTTTGCCCTCTTACTAATCCCTTGCTTTGTCTGAACTTAATACCTTCTGTACACCGTTTTAGGCTAACTGGTTTTCTTCATTCCCTACCGGTCGGCACCAGCCTATGGTTTGGAAGAAGACTATCCAATTTGCGTAATAGGTGTACTACTCCTAAACCAAGGAGTACTCGCAACCTGAGAGAAGGTGAAAAGAAAAGACAACTGAATAATCCTATCCGTTTTCTCCAGAACCAGAAACCATCCTCGAAGTCCTTCGAGTTCGTATCTAACCATACGATGGTTTTGTCCAATGGAAGTGGACGTTCGTAGTAATACGGGGTGTCCTGGAGAAAAGGGTAAAAGCAGGAGTGGCAATGAGGTCTGCAACTCTGACAATCCAAAAACCAGTGTTAAGAAGGTTCGGTCAACTTGGTCACTGAGTCAAAATCCAGGGTCGGGTCAATGGTCGCTGCCAGAGAGAGAGAAAAGAAACACTCAGCGTGCACTCTAACCTAGATCAGAATGGTTACCACTTTGTCTAATCTGGAAACCTCCCACTGTATCTCAAATTCTCCTCCAAACCTGAAAGAAGAATTAGTCGGGGATCACCCGAGGAGTAAACCAACTCATCAGTGGAAATCGGGATCCAACTATCATCGCATGATAACTTGACGGAATCCACTCAAGTCACCACACTCCAGAAGGTATGCGCATGCCTGGCAAGTTTCAGTTCTTTTGAAACTCCCGATGTGATTTTTTACCCCAAGCGGTTTATGACCTTGACTAGGTCAACAAACCATAAACCGCCAGTCAAGTTCAACCCGTCATTATTCTGGATTGCATTAAACCCACCCGTACGTGCCCTTGACTAGGTCAACAAGGCCGCACGACTGTCCTAACCAATCCCACTTATGCAACAAACAAGTACCACTTAGCTACCGAACACTACGTCTTGACTAGGTCAACAAACGCAGCACGAATACCAAATAATACCTGTAGGAAATGACGGAGGGCTACGAATGGTTTTTGGCGAAAAACCTTTAACGTAATGAACTTGATATCGTTGAAGGAACTGCATAGCCTTTTATAAAATATAGTAACGAAAACCTTTACTAAAGAGGTCACTCCCGGTGAAGGGATCTCGGCTCTTTCCCCGTAGAATGAGGTGCAGGATATTCCAACTGAATACCACGATGCAAAGCAAAAGTAATCGGCTATAGTGAAGTTAATGCCCTGACGCAAACTTCTGTCCAAGGGGTCACTCCCGGTGAAGGGATCTCGGCCCTTGCCTCGTCGACTGAGGAGCAGGATATTCCAAATGAATACCACGATGCAAAACAAAAGTGAACGTCCTTGCAATAACAGCTTTTTGAAAAAATGTTCCAACAACATCAGAATAGGTTTGTTTAAACTTGCATTGATCCGAATCAATGCAGTCCCATCAATTGATCACACCACAAAGAACGAAAATATACTGACGTACGTATATGCCATCCGCATTCGCCACTGGGTCCCGTCATCACCCGTTAGGTTAGCTAACTAACGGCAGAGCGGGGACTGGACTAGCGCGGATGAAAAACATATACAACATCTACTAATATATATATACCAATATATAGTATTTCGCTCAAGGCGTGAATAAAAGGCAACATCACAGAAATGAACAGCATCACAGAACAATACAGATATCTGGAAGCCCCGGGTTTCACAGAGCCGCTGCTGAAACCCGACGTTCCCCTGGTCGTGTGGATAGCCTGTGCAATGAAATCCTAGACCCCTACGGGCGCGGCAAGTCACCCGCCAAGACCTGAAGCGAGGCAGCCCCCTTCAGTACCGTGAATGGACCACCCAGCACTTCACGGAATCCGGTAACTTGGGCACCCTTCCTGGGTTAACCTGTACCCCCTACGAGTGCGGCGGATAGCCAGCCAATCCTGGAGTGAAGCCCCCTCCGTCCCAATGCCATGAGATGCGGGCTTGTTGTCTTCTAGAACCCGGCTATCCGTGCACCCCACCGCGGGGCAACCCTAGTACAGAAAGTAAAATATACATACACCGGGTACATCGACCGCAACCAGGTCGTGCCCCAAAAGAATAATACAAACGGGCAGTGACGGCAGTCCACATGTCGGACGCTCGCCCCGCAATATCAAATGTACATAATACAACAAAACTGTACTAGCATTGCATCCAGGCTATCCCCCACGACCGATCCGCAACATCACAGCATAAACATAGAACATCAACGTGAAGGTCACGTTCGCAAATCCGTCTAACCGGGCTATAGCAGTTAGACCGGATTTACCGATCGAGTGACATTCACGGTCGCAGATATAATGTAAATACTGTGAAAAATGTGTTTAAAATTTTCCGATTGACCAAAAATTAACAAGTGGGCCCCCAATCAAAACTGTAGCACTCACAGAAAACCTGGGCCCAATTTTAATATTCCAAAACCCCTAATTTCAGCCCATAAGACAACTGAAGAAAAATGACCAAGTGGGCCCACCATAGTGCGGCGGAAGAGCGGCAGAAAGGGGGATATTGCCGCGCTTCCGCGCTCCAGGTAAGGGTTCACTTTGTCGTTTTTTTCCAGAGTTCTTAGAACACCCTGCACATCTTTCTGAGACCACCTGAAAAATTTTTAGACTTCAAAAAATTTCAACAGAAACTGATGTGAACAAAAAATACGGTTTTTGGAAATTTTGGTCGATCGGAAATGCAAACACATCAAACGAAGCTAGGTAAGGTTAATGGCGTGGCTCTGATACCATGTTGCGCCACGGCAGCGCCCCGGCCGTCTTACTCGAGGCCAAATTGCGGAATCAAAATTTTTCCTTACTCGGAAACCGGCGCTACCGCGGACAAAGAAAACCCGGATCGTTAACCATTAACCTACGCTAGCTAACAAGAGATTGGAAGAGAAGTATACCAAGAGATCCGGTCCTCCGGTCTTCTCATCATCGCCCCGATCTCCCGCGGAAAGTGTAGTCTCCATATCGTCGCCTCCTCGCCGGAAAGGGCACCACATCGCCTTCGTCTTTTACGGGCTCCCGCCTCAATACCGAGGCAACTCGAGCATGAAGCCGGCAACTCGACATGCTCAAGAATTGCTGTAGAATATAGTATAGATGATATGTCTCATTTGGGGTTATGTAGTTGCCATGATGGAGGAATCAATAAGAAGTGAACTTGGGTTTTTGTAGCAATGGAAAAAATGAGATGATACAATAATTTTTTCACACCCTCATCAAAATAAAAATGAACCATCATCCTTATCAAATGTGGCCGGCCAAGTCTATATGGAAATGGTGGTGGGGGTGTCAAAACCAAAGCAAGAGGGAGGTGATGGTAGGATGAATGAAGTGGTGACCACAACCAAAGTCAACAAAACATCAACCATGCTTTTAACTTCCAAACCCATACCCTTTCACTTCACATTTAAATCAAGTCAATGTGCAAGATATGAAAGCCATCATAATCAACACAATTGCATAAAACCCCTCCACAAAGTGTAATTTGCAAAACTGCAAATTACCCCCTCCATCGGAAAAGTCCGGCCGAGAAAGAACAACGGAAAACCGGCCGGAACGGAATGCAAACTGGCAACTCCAGAAAACTGGTCCCGTAATAAATTACAGGAAAACCCCGATACTGTGCATACACACCTGCATCTGTATTCCGACCGGATACAAATGCAATGAGACAAAATCTACACTGTACTAGACTAGGACCGGCTTAAGCCAAAGCCGGCTAGTAAAATCCGTTCGATCCTGATCCGTGCAGTACCGCACGTATCAGATCAAACCCTGCCATATACCTATACGGCTACTAGTACAATACTGTCCGATCCTGATCCGTGCAATACCGCACGTATCTGATCGGACCCTGCCATATCTCCATACGGCCTCTACAGCGTTTCGCCCGAAAGCTGAGTAACTGAAAGTGTGGTGGACTCTAAAGACTCGTCAATACTATGGCTGTGGATTTAACCACTGGCACGTCAGAGGTATAAGCCAATACGTGACGGGCCACCAGCTATTGACCAAAAGGGACGTCGATGAGGAAGCTCACCCCGACACCCAACTGAGCCTGTCAGTGACAATATCCGTACAGTCCGGTCCGTTCGTCTATGAGTATCGCATGGCGGGCCTAGGGGGTTGGTAAAAGTCAGACCCCCAAAAGCGGTACAAGTCGTGTCGGAGCGTAGCCCAGAACGCCCTGAGATACTACTGGAATACCTACCAGTAAATCTCCTGCCTCGGCCGAGGGCTTTGCGTAATGGCTCTCCTAGACACAGCGCGACCTCACCCCCAATACCGGGAGAGACGAACCCCTGCAGATCCGCTCACTGCCTCCATGTGGCTCGGGACTGTACCCAACTAAAACCTGTTTGCACGACTCCTTTGAGCCGTGGTAGGGTAGTAATCAAAGCACAGTGGGAACTCACACGAGACAAATGACGATCTCAGGTCGATGAACTAACCTGTACACATGTCACCAGGGAACTGCTATCTGACATCTGGTACAAGACCAACTAGCAGGTTCCCGGCGAGTCCTGTCCGGTGTACTCATAACCCAATGAGCACCTGTATACATCTTAGGTGAACCAACTGACACCAGTGGCTTGTGAGACCGGCCACCGCCCCTCGTCGGGGTCTCGACTGTATACACTAGCCTACTAATGGAGTATCGATGCCCAGTCTCGAAACTCCCACGACTAGGGACCTTTTAAGGATGTGCTTATAGACTACCAGCTCCCACGTATATGATCGCCATCATACTGCTGGTCGTCAAGCAAGAATCCTAGGGGCTCTATCAACGTGTAATAGCGACATGTCAGGTCACCTAAAGCAGTATACGATGATAAAGATAAACCAGATAGCATACTATCATCTCGAGTAAGACTGTCCTACCGGGATAGGTCCTCCCTCAATCATTGCAATCACGTGCCTGTGATCCAATAATTGACTCTGAGGGCACTAACTCCAACATAGTTTGCCGCACCCGTAGGGGTCGAGGGTGGGGTAATGGCTATTCATCACAACTGTGTAATCCGTATTTTGTTGCAGGCTCAAAAACAAACACGGATTGCTTGCAAATCCAATAAAGTTCATCTGTGATCTGGAATGCCTATTATTGCGTCTGACGAATGTACAATATCTATATATGATAGCTATTTAGACGTCACTTATGTTTTACACCCGCGCTAGCCCAGCCCCCGCTCTGTCGTTAGTTAAGTAACCTAACGGGTGATGACGGGACCCCGTGGCGAATGCGGATGGCATAAGAGGACGTTGTATTTTCGTTGTTTTCTGCAATGATAGGTTAATGATGGGACGCATTATCTATAATGCAAAGAAAAACAAACCAAAGTTTAAATCGTTGGAACAATTTAAAAGAAACCACTCGGTTAATTTTAAAAACAGATATTTTTAAATGCGGAGACTTAACCACTCCTTTTAAAAGCTATCAGGTTCCTTCGGTTATATCAAGTTCACTACGTTCACGGTTTCGCCAAAACCATTCGTAGCCCTCCGTCATTTCATCTGGGTATTCAGTAGTATTCAAGCTATGTATTTTGACCAACGCCAAGGCATAGTGTTTGGTAGCTGCTGGGTATTCATTTGTTGCATAGATAGATGAGTAGTTTGGGACAGTCGTATGATCATTTTGGCCAACGTCAAGGATATGTACGGATGGGTTCAAATTAACAAGATAATGATGGGTAGAACTTGACATGTGACTTATGATATTTTGACCAACGCCAAGGTCATAAGAGCATGGGGCAAAAATATATATCGGGAATTTCTAAAGAAACTGAAATTTGCGAAGAGATGCATACCATTTGGAGTTTGATGAATGTTGGTAGGATTCCTTCAACATTATCATACGATGATATTTGGATCCCGATCCTACTGTGAGTATATGCTACTTATCAGGATATTCGTCACTTAACGATCAATGCTATAAACCAAGTAGGTGTCCAGAAAAGTGTCAGCGGGGTTACATCCCCAGAGAAAAGAGGTTATTTAATTAAGGAACTTCGCGAAAGCGTTGGAAAACCTCCCTCGAAGTATCGACACTGGCCTGGCTGAACGGTTAAGCAAGTATTGTACGGTGAGAATAGTCCTGGCTAATTCTTCTTTTATGGTTTGAGGAAGGATTCGAGAAACAGTGGGAGCCATCCAGTTTAGATAAACTAAAAACCACTCTAAACTTGCAAGAGCATCATGCTAAAGAGTTTTCTTCTCTCTCTCCTAATTGCAGCGACCCTGAAAATGACTGGACTTAAGTTACTTTTAGAGAAAAATATACTGACAGGGCCAAACTATAAAGATTGGCTGCGGAATGTCAAAATGGCTTTGACCTATGACAAATTGGGGTACATCCTCACCGCTACGGCACCTGCTGTCCCTGGTCCCAAATCCAGCAATGCGGATAAGGAAATCCGCAAAACCTGGGATTTAGATTGCGCGAAAGCCAAGTGCATCGTGCTTGCCTCAATGAACAATGAACATCAGAGGAGGCACGAGGATATGACCCTAGATGGCATATTTCTCCATACAAAGGAACTTTATAGAGAGCAATCTCGTATAGCAAGATACGAGACCTCTAAGAACTTGTTTCGAGCGAGGTTGGCTGTCGGGTCATCAGTGGGAGAACATGTCCTAAAGATGATCGGCTATATTGAAGAGCTCGCAGACCTTGGGACGACTTTGGATAATGAGCTATATACAGACCTTATTCTCCAGTCCCTTCCTCCCACCTACGCCCAGTTTATCCTGAACTTCAACCTTCAAGGAAAAGAAGTTGAACTTCCGGAACTCATGAACATGTTAAGGAGTGCAGAGGGCACCTTGCAGAAGGCAAGGGAAACACCCGCTATGTTTGTTGGCGGTGCATCTTCTTCCGGGTCCAAGGCTAGGGCCAAAGGAAGGAAGAAGAAGGCCGTCCCCAAACCTAGAGGAGGTGTTAGTAAAGTGGGAGGGAAGGGAAAGAAAAAGTATGCGGTACCAGTAGTGGGCCAGGATGAGTGCTTCCATTGTCACAGGAAAGGGCACTGGAAGAAGGATTGCAAGGCGTGGAACGCCAAGAACCAGGAACCGAAGCAAGCTGTGGCTTCGACTTCAGGTGTGTTTGTAATTGAGAATTGTCTGTCGATCAACTCTACTTCCTGGGTATTGGATACCGGATCAGGATCTCATATTTGCAATTCATTGCAGGCACTGAGAAACCGTAGAGTGCTGAAGGAAGGTGATACGACCCTAAAGGTTGCTAACGGAGCTAGCGTGGGAGCTGCGTCCGTCGGGGATTATCACCTAGGATTGATGAGTGGACACATTTTGGTTTTACATAACTGTTATTTTGTACCAAGCTTAACGTGTAATATCATATCAGTTTCCTTGTTATCAAATAAAGGTTATGATTTCACGTTTGTAAGAGATGTTGTTAACATCCACCTTAATCATGGTTTGATTGGGTCCGGTACTCTAAATAACGGTATATATGTTTTAAACCAACTCCAAATTTTCAATGTCCAGAACACACTAAAAAGAAAGTCTCCAGATTTAAATAAAGCTTTCTTATGGCATTGTAGACTGGGTCACATCAATGAGAGAAGGTTGACTAAGTTGCATAGAGAAGGATATTTGGATTCGTTCGAATATCAAACTTATGACACTTGTCAATCTTGTCTCAAAGGAAAGATGACAAATACTTCATTCACCGGACAAGGAGTAAGAGCGAGCGAGCTCTTAGGACTCATACACAGCGATGTATGTGGTCCATTGTCTACACATGCAAGAGGTGGTTTTTCCTATTTCATTACTTTCACGGATGATTACTCAAGATACGGATTCATTTATCTGATGAAACATAAATCCGAGGCTTTTGAGAAATTCCAAGAGTATAAGAATGAAGTAGAAAACCAAACCGGCAAAAGTATCAAGACACTTAGATCTGATCGAGGTGGTGAATACTTGAGTGCCGAGTTCCTAGGTTACTTAAAAGAGAAAGGAATTCTCTCTCAGCTTACTCCTCCATACACTCCACAGCATAACGGTGTATCGGAGAGACGGAATCGAACCCTATTGGATATGGTACGATCCATGATGAGTAATGCTGAGTTACCGCGATCTTTCTGGGGTTATGCGCTAGAATCAGCGACATATCTTTTGAACATGGTTCCTACCAAGACTGTGCCTACCACGCCATATCAGATGTGGAGTGGGAAGAAACCCTATCTTCAGTATCTGAAAATATGGGGATGTCCAGCTTTTGTTAAAAAGCAGCATGTGGACAAGCTCGAGGCACGATCAGTAAAGTGTCAGTTTGTGGGATATCCAAAGAACTCCAAGGGGTATCTATTCTATTACGCAGAGGAACAAAAGGTGTTTGTTTCTCGTAATGCCCATTTTCTAGAATATCAGTTTTTAGAAAAGGAAATAAGTGGGAGCGAAGTAGAACTGGAAGAAATTCCAGAACCACAAACTGCTACTGAAAGTTTGGTAGAACCGATAGTTCAAGAAGAACAGGACATTCCCGCACCCCTCCGCAGGAGTAGTAGGCCGTCTCATCCGCCTGAGAGATACTACGGTTTTCTCATAGATGGGGATAGAGAGGATTGCATCATAGATGATGATGAACCTACTGACTTCCAGCAGGCCATCCAGAGCGGCGACTCGGTACGATGGCTAGATGCAATGCGGACCGAAATGGAGTTCATGTACACCAACAAAGTATGGACTTTGGACTTTGCTCCAGATGGGGTAAAACCCATAGGATGCAAATGGATCTTCAAGAAAAAGATTGGTGTAGATGGACAGGTGGAAACCTATAAGGCTAGACTTGTTGCAAAGGGTTTTCGTCAAAGACCTGGTTTGGACTATGACGAAACTTTTTCTCCAGTGGCTATGCTCAAATCCATTCGGGTCCTTCTTGCTATTGCTGCCTTCCATGATTATGAAATCTGGCAGATGGACGTAAAGACGGCTTTTCTGAATGGAAATTTAGAAGAGTGCGTCTATATGGATCAGCCAGACGGTTTCAATCAGAGTGGGAGCAGCGGGAAAGTATGCAAGCTGCTTAAGTCCATTTATGGACTAAAGCAGGCATCGCGGAGTTGGAACATCTGTTTTGATGAGACAGTCAAAGAATATGACTTTATCAAAAATCCAGATGAACCGTGCATATATAGTAAAGTTGTAGCCAGAAGTGTCGTATTCCTCGTCTTGTACGTGGATGACATTCTATTGATAGGAAATGACATTCCTATGCTACAATCTGTCAAAGGATTCTTGTCACACAGGTTCTCCATGAAAGACCTGGGTGATGCCTCTTACATTCTGGGGATCCGGATCTATCGTGATAGATCCAAGAGGATGTTGGGACTTTCGCAGTCCAGGTATATCGACACTGTACTGAAAAGATTCAGTATGGAAGATTCTAAGCGCGGTAATCTACCGGCTTGTCACGGAATCACCCTCTCCAAAGTGATGTCTCCCAAGACTGATTTGGAAAGGGAACGCATGTCTATTATACCCTACGCTTCTGTGGTAGGCTCTATAATGTATGCGATGTTGTGCACCAGACCAGATGTAGCTTACGCACTAAGCGTGGTAAGCCGGTATCAGCCAGACCCAGGGGAGAAGCACTGGATAGCAGTAAAGAACATTCTCAAGTACCTGAGAAGGACTAAGGAGATGTTCTTGGTTTACGGCGGAAAAGACCTCAGGTTGGAGGCCTTTGCTGATTCCGGCTTTCAGAGTGATAAGGACGATTCCAAGTCCATGTCGGGTTATGTCTTTACCCTCAATGGAGGGGCGGTGTGCTGGAAGAGCTCCAAGCAGGACACCGTTGCTGACTCGACGATGGAAGCGGAGTATATAGCTGCTTGCGATGCCGCAAAAGAAGCTGTCTGGATGAAGAAGTTCCTAACAGAACTTCAGGTGGTTCCTACCATTGTTGATCCAATACCTCTGTATTGCGACAACAACGGAGCTATAGCTTTAGCGAAGGAACCAAGGTCCCATCAGAAGTCCAGACACATCTAAGGCGGTATCACCTGTCAGGGAGATCATTGATCGTCAGGAGATCGAGGTTCGGAGAGTTGCTTCTGAAGAGAACATTGCTGATCCATTCACGAAGGCCCTACCTCAGATTCAGTTCGAGAGGCTACTCGAGATCATCGGTCTGCGATACGCCAGTACATGGTCCTAGTGCAAGTGGGAGATTGTTAGTGTTTATGCCCTAGAAGGCCATTACTGTATCATACTAGTTTGTATATTACTTAATGGAAGCTTGGGATATTCACATGTATATAACAGTCTTGCTAAACATGGTAGTATGCTACTTGGTTTTTCTATCTTAATATGTGAGTATACGTATTGATAGAGCTCTTAGGATCTTGCTTGACTACCAGCGTTGTGATGGCAGTCACACTAGTGGGGGCTGGGTAGTCTACAAGCACATCCTTTTTCAGGTCCCTGGTCGTTGGATTATCGAGACAGAGCATCGATACTCCGGAGTAGACTAGTGTGTACGATTCTCATCCCAATTGGGGAGATGGTCTGTCCCACAGCCGTCAGTACGTTGTACTGGAGATAGTATGCAGGTGCTCGTTAGGTTACGGGTACACCGGACATGACTCACAGGGAACTGTTGGTTGGTTTTATACCAGTCGTCAGTGAACAGTTCCCAGGTGACATGAGTACAGCATAGTCCGCAGACTTGACACTGCTACTTCGCCTCGAGTGTGTCCCACTGTTCTTTGATTGCTACCCTACCACGGCTCAAAGGAGTCGTGCAAACAGGTAGCAGTTGGGTGCAGTCCCGAGCACTTGGAGGCAGTGGCGGTTAGACAGGATTCGTCTCTCCCGGTATTGGGGGTTGATATCGCGCTGTGTCAGAGAGCCATTACGCAAAGTCCCTGGCCAGGGCAAGCGAGATTTGCTGGTAGGTTCCAGTAGTTTCTCAGGGTGTAATGAGCTTCCCTCCGACACGACTTATACCGCTATTAGGGGACTGACGCTTGCCGCCCCCCTAGGCCCGATATGCGATAGTCTAAGACGAACGGACCGGACTGTATGGAGATTGTCACAGCAGGCTCAGTAGGAGTTCGGATGGGTTTCCTCATCGGCCTTCTTATCGACAACTACCTGGGGACCGTTACGTACAGCTAGTGCCGCTTGCGGTCTGTGGTTAAACCCACTGCCAGCGTAGTAGTCGAGTCTCTAGAGTCCCACACAGAGAGTTTCCTACTCCAGGCGAAAAGATATAGAGGTCGTATGGTTTTACGACAAGGGTTCGGACGCATACATGTGTTTACGCACGTACGACTTTCGGACAGTTTTTACCAGTCGGCTTTGGTTTAAGCCAGTTACTGGTATCCGGTTATTGGATTTATACAGTCTAAAGTTTTTCCGTATTTTTCTAGATCGGAGGGGCGTTCTCGTAATTACGCGAGAAGCTTCTAGAAGATGGTGACTAAGGAGGTTTAGGTGGCATATACATTGAATGAGATTAGTGAGTCATGAGAGTGATTCATCATTGTCATTAATGCATCATAAATGCTTAATGACTCATGATAATGAATCACCACTTGATATTTATGAAGCATGATTATTCATCACTTATTTTCTTTTCTTGATAAAAGTAAATGCTTCATATATATTATGATAACTCATAATCTTTATTCAATTATCATACACACATTCTCTCTCCTCAAGCTCTCTCTCTTCAAACCCTAATTCTCACCTCTCATGTGTTGAGAACAAGGATTAGTTAGACTAAAACAATCCATAACCCTCACTCTATCTCATCTGTCTTCTTTGATTAGCAATCCAAGAAGGTTAGTTGCCTCAAGTTTAGAGGCTAAGCTTGGAGTTTTGCTCTCGGGTGGATCATCTACTACATCGAGAAGGCCGAGGAGGACGAGGAGATCGTAAAGCCGAAGGACTTGGTTCGTTAGGTATAATCCCTAAGCATAGTAGTTTAAAACATCTATGTGTTTGGTTACTTATCGTTTAGCTTCGATTCAAGAGGTTAGTCGATGTTTGTTCACTAAACAAGTTCGTTTTTGAAAATTCCGCCTCCCCACAAGTATTGGGGTGTAGTACATCGACTTACACCCCTAACTGCTAGTATGTCGGTTGGCAGGGGGTTGCATATTTCTGTAATGGTTTTTACTGTTTGTGGATATGAACTGTGTTGGACTGTTGTGATGTATAGCCGGGGTTATGTGATGGGTTATTATTTAATTCATTTGATGTAAATGTAATTTGTTGTAATATTATTTTGCGGGGCACATCCAGGTTGCGGTTGTAGCCACCGTTGTATTATTTCATTTTACTATTTTTGCTCCTAGGACAGACCCAAGGTGGGGTGCACAAACTGCTGGGCGGGTAGTTTGCCGTGCCCGTTGGGGTCTTGGGTGGGGTAATGGCTATACATCACAACTGTGTAATCCGTATTTTGTTGCAGGCTCAAAACAAACACGGATTGCTTGCAAATCCAATAAAGTTCATCTGTGATCTGGAATGCCTATTATTGCGTCTGGCGAATGTACAATATCTATATATGATAGCTATTTAGACGTCACTTATGTTTTACACCCGCGCTAGCCCAGCCCCCGCTCTGTCGTTAGTTAAGTAACCTAACGGGTGATGACGGGACCCCGTGGCGAATGCGGATGGCATAAGAGGACGTTGTATTTTCGTTGTTTTCTGCAATGATAGGTTAAAGGTGGGACGCATTATTTATAATGCAAAGAAAATAAACCAAAAAGTTTAATCGTTGGAACAATTTAAAAGAAACCACTCGGTTAATTTTTAAAAAAAAGCAGAATTTTTAATTGCGGAGCTTTAACCACTCCTTTTAAAAAGCTATCAGGTTCCTTCGATTATATCAAGTTCACTACGTTCACGGTTTCGCCAAAACCAGTCGTAGCCCTCCGTCATTTCTTATGAATGGTCAGTAGTATTCAAGCTATGTTTGTTTGGCCCTTAGTCAAGACATAGTGATTGGTAGCTGCTGGGGTATTCATTTGTTGCATAGATAGATGAGTTGGTTTGGGACAGTCGTATTACTTTGTTTGGCCCTTAGTCAAGAGTATATACAGATGGGTTCAAATCAACAGGATAATGATGGGCAGAACTTGACATGTGACTTATGATTTGTTGGCCCTTAGTCAAGATCATAAGAACATGGGGCAGAAATCTATATCTGGAATTTCTAAAGAAACTGAAATTTGCAAAGAGATGCATACCATTTGGAGTTTGATGAATGTTGGTAGGATTCCTTCAACATTATCATACGATGATATTTGGATCCTGATCCTACTGTGAGTATATGCTACTTATCAGGATATTCGTCACTTAACGATCAATGCTATAAACCAAGTAAGTGTCAAGAAAGGTGTCAGCGGGGTTACGCCCCCAGAGAAAAGAGGTTCTTTAATTAAGGAACTTCGCGAAAGCGTTGGAAAACCTCCCTCGAAGTATCGACACTAGCCTGGCTGAACGGTTAAGCAAGAATTGTACAGTGAGAATAGTCCTGGCTAATTCTTCTTTTATGGTTTGAGGAAGGATTCGAGAAACAGTGGGAGCCATCCGGTTTAGATAAATTAAAAACCAATCTAAACTTGCAAGAGCGTCATGCTAAAGTGTTTTCTTCTCTCTCTCTCATTGCAGCGACCTTGTGACCATGACTAGGTTACATCTAGATAACAAGTTGACTGAATCTAACTTATATGACTGGCAAAGGTCTGTCCAGATGACCATTGCCTATGACAAGCTGGACCACCCTATTACTACTCAAGATCCCACCGTCCCAGGTCCAGTTTCCACCGTCGCGGATATGGATATCCGTCAGACAAAGGAAAAGAATAAAGCGAAAGCCAAGTGCCTCGTGTTGGCTTCAGTTGATGGTATATACCAGAAGCAGCACGAGAAGATGGACTCTGTTTCCATCTTTCTCCATAACAAAGATTTATATGGAGAGCAATCTCATATCGCAAGATATGAGGCCTCGAACGAATTAATTCAAGCGAGGTCGGCTGACGGGTCATCTGTAAGGGACAACGTCCTTACGATGACTAGCTATATTGATGAGCTCAAGGACCTGGAGACCACGTTGGTAAACAGGTCATATAATGACTTATTTCCACAGTCCCTACCCTCTACTTATACCCTGAAAGAAACCAGGGAGACACAAGCTCTGCTTAATAGGGGACCTTCTTCTTCTTCATCCAAGGCGAAAGCAAAGGGTGAAAAGAAGAAGACCTCTACAAAGCCGATATACGGTGTCAGCAAAGTAGGAGGAAAGGGAAGAGAAAAAGTTTCGGGACTTGGTTTAGGTAAGCAGGGATATTCCTATTGTTATGGGAATGGACATTGGCAGAAGGATTGCAGGGCTTTGGAAGCCAGTAGCCAGGATACGAAGCATGTTGTGGCTTCAGCCTCAAGTGTGTTTGTAATTGAGAACTGTTTGTCAATTAACTCTACTTCTTGGGTACTAGATACCGGAGCAGGATCTCATATCTGTAATTCGTTACATGCTTTGAGAAACCGTAAAGTTATAAAGATAGGTGATTTGTCTCTCAGAGTTGCAAACGGAATGAGCGTGGACGCTGAATCCGTGGGAGAATATCGCCTAGGTTTGACAAGTGGGCAGATATTGATTCTACGTAACTGTCTGTATGTACCTAGTTTGACTTGTAATATCATATCGGTGTCCTCACTTTCAAGAGAGGGATATGACTTCACATTCGTAAGCGATGTAGTTCACATCCACCTAAATCAAGTTCTGATTGGGTCCGGTACATTGGATGACGGTATATACGTATTGAATCAAGCTCAGGTTTTCAATGTCCAGAACACACTTAAAAGAAAGTCTCCAGAAATAAATCAGGCTTTCTTATGGCAGTAGACTAGGTCACATCAATGAAACACGATTAATAAAGTTACATAGAGAAGGATATTTGAATCCGTTCGAATATCAATCTTATGCCACTTGTGAATCTTGTCTCATGGGAAAAATGACAAAGACTCCGTTTACTAGACACGGAGTAAGAGCGAGCGAGCTCTTAGGACTCGTACACAGTGATGTGTGCGGTCTAATGTCTACACATGCGCGAGGTGGTTATTCCTACTTCATTACTTTTACGGATGATTTTTCTAGGTATGGATATATCTTCTTAATGAAGCATAAATCCGAGGCCTTTGAGAAATTCCAAGAATACAAGAATGAAGTGGAAAAACAGAGAGGCAAAAGTATAAAGACACTGAGATCTGATCGAGGTGGTGAATACTTAAGTGCCGAATTCCTGGGTTACTTAAAAGAGAATGGAATTCTCTCTCAGCTTACTCCTCCATACACACCACAACACAATGGTGTATCGGAATGATGGAATCGAACCCTATTGGATATGGTTCGTTCCATGATGAGTAAGGCTGAGTTACCGCGATCTTTCTGGGGTTATGCACTAGAATCAGCTGCATATCTTTTGAATCAGGTTCCAACCAAGACTGTGCCTACCACACCATATCAGATGTGGAGTGGGAAGAAACCCTGTCTAAAACATTTTAGGACATGGGGGTGTCCAGCTTTTGTAAAAAAGCAGCATTCGGACAAGCTCGAGGCACGCTCAGTACAGTGTAAGTGTCACGACCCGAGAGTACGGAACGTGACCGGCACTTAGATTACGAAGCGTCTAGAGGCGCCACGTAACCTAAGTAAGCCGAAGCCCAGAAATCTAAACCATATAAAAGAAGAAGTAAAAGAAACATGAAGAAAAACAAGTTTAAAAGTATCAGCAAATTTTCCCAAAAATTTCGGCAGAGTCTCCTCTGTAAAAACTAGCCCCCAAACGGGTACAACAAGTATAATATACATAAACAATAAAAAGCATCCCCAACGGGAGCTAGCTCAACGCCAACAGGCGGAGACAACCACAACAATCATAATAATATACAACGCCAAAGGGCGAGGCTCAAAACTCAAAAGAAAACAAAAACCACCAGATCAGAATAACACATGCGCGACTCTAAGGTCGAAATAAAAGACTGGTCCAATAAACTTATCAATTAATACAAGTATGGTTGATGGAGCTTACTAGATACAAATGAATGAATAAAAGTACAATGGTGGTTCAGATACAAGTGAACCAACCTACCGTGCAAATCACCCTGAAAGAATAGATGTGCCAGCAAGCTGCCAGGGAAACCTGTACACCGAACCTGTAATAAAATTTGGCACAACGGGGGTGAGTTGCCAACTCGTGAGTAGAAGACATCTACGAAAAGAAATCGAATGTACGACGCTATCCTAGGTCATAATAATAATACACTACTAAGTCTCAAACCTCAAGTAATAGCAGGGTAATAATACGTGTAAGTGCCGATACTCCGTGCTCGTGTCAGTGCCTCATATAGTACTATGTCATATAAATGGATATGCATGCACCATGAATGTAAAATAAGCAATCCTGAAATCCAGGTATATCTGTATAAGAAATCTTTGGCTGTTATCATAGTAAAATGTGTATAAGAATCTGAAATCTCAACAATGAAATCCATGGAAATCCGAGTCAAGCATCGACACAAATATGTAAATCTCAAGTCTCAATATGTCGGGCTCCGTCAGTCCGGATCGGCCCATATCATCAAATCCCACGACAACGGTCGGTATCCTCCGGATATCCGCCGCGCCAGACATCACCGGTAGGTAGTCTTCTCCTGCCAGGCTCATCGTCTACAACTCGATCTTCTTGCCCCGGGGTACCATACCGGGCCCACCATGTACCCGAGACGGTTCATCCACTCCTCGAATCGGGTCTCGAAATCCAACAGAAAACATGAAATACTCATGGTGGACGACACATACATCACGAGAAAACCGCAACTTATTTTAAAAAAAAGAGAAGAGGAGAGAAGTTTTTATATATTTTTGCGGTTTTCCCCAAAAATCCAGAAATCTCATAGAAATCCAAATCTCAAAATCATGAGTAAGTATATGATAAGTGTCGGCATATGCCCATACTACTATGCGATAACATGAAAATATGAATGCATGAATGTCTAAGTAATAAATATCATGTCTATACTAACGTCAGAGAATAATCACAATAATATATTGGTCAAGTTGTTAACCGATTCTATCAATGAAAGATAATATAATCTAAAGTGTACGTGACATAGCAATTACCGATGATGATGTGTGTGAGCCGGCAAATAAGTGTGCGTGGAATATGCGCATCATCGGTAATAGTGCTGGTGTCCTAACAGGTAAAGTTTATACTGATTATAGCAACATATAAAAAAACATGCACCATGATGATTACAGTATGAATGTAAATACAAGTGTGCATTATCCACTCCTCTGCGAGATACGAGTACAACTACCACTATGTGAGTCGAACCTAAACTAGTGTCCATCTAACATCCTAAGGAACTAAACCTAATAGACTAGTCAGTAAGAAACTAGAGTCTACTTAGGGTCTAAATCAATATCGCTAATAGTCGGCGATCCTGCCTCAATAGCGTCACGTACATAGTACGGCTTCCTCGAATCAAGAGTACGGATCAATCATCAAATCTAAGCCTCGTACGGTAAAATCCATCGTACGGCATCCCAATATCGGGGTACGGTCAAGTATCTCCTAGGTGTCTCATTATTCGTATAATATCATCACCAACACATCTCATGATCAAGGTGTTAAACTGTAATCGCCTACATCGATCATATATCATTGCCATCATAATATGCATCATTAGTTTATCCTCAGAAGTATCATGTCATATGTATCATATTGTGATTAAGTCATACCGATATCTTATCGTCATCAAGTCACAAGCTACAGCCCAGGTACTATTTTAGCGTCCCATGTACCTCAATATCACCACCACCCTTTATAGTTTATATATTCATGTTCATTATCTCATTCTCTAATGATCCGCTAACACTTTAATACGACTGTATAGTCAAGAATCACGGCATCAAGCCCAGTTATACTGTTTCATCATACCACAGATATCATATCACATCAATGAATCCCATATACGTGTTGTGTATATATATACACCTATACCTAGTTTTATATATATACACACATATACGTATACGCCATGTCAAGTTTCAGTGTGTGCGTGTGTGTTTCTACCTGAAACCTAAGAACTTTTCCAAGGTACTCATCCCCTGATAAGGTTTTCCTAAATCAGTCTAGTTCAGCCTAAGGTTATTACTAGGGTCCTACGCGTTAAGTATCTAGGGTCACATCTGGTTTCCTACTGACAATAAATATTATTCCTATTCTACGTTGCGGGGGTGCTAAACGCCATCCACCCGACTTCCCCCCGTAAATATGCATCTACTCACCTGGTCCATGTCTGCCGAAGACAGTGTCGCCATCATCCTCTTCATCGCCCGCAGTCCACGTGGGGGATACCTAGACGCAAACATATAAATAGCATCGTAAACTGAATCACATACGAAAGTCAAATGATCTAAAGGAACAAGCATAGGTTAAAACCTATGTCCCGCCCACGCAAAAGAACCAAATACCGCTCAATATCGGCATACGAACTCCGATGGATCGAGATAACATCATCAAACAACTTGTAGTTTTAAAACACATTACTTATACTATAAAACACGATTAAATCCATCGAAACCCTAAAATCCATCAAACCGTCCAATTTCGTAAAACCCGAAAATGCCAGTATACCGTTTTTCATCAAAACTTGACATTTAAATGAAACTAATGGTCATAAAACTCATTAAATAGCATTACTAGACTATACAAACCATTACTATATTTTTATTACACAATTTTGCATTTATTTGAAATTTCTAGTTTGCAACTTTCAACAATTTTAACATTTTTCAAGCAAAATACCACAATTCCACCACAAAACATGATTTTGTATGAATTAATGTATTAAACCACAATTCATGATGATAATGATTTAATGAAACCATAAATTATATTTTTAATCTCATTTATTTAGGAATTTTCAAAATCTAGTTTACAAAATAATAGCATTTTATTAGTATTTTCCAATTCTCAAAGTAATCTAGTGATCAAACTAAGTATTTCTTTCCATTTACATGCTAATATTCTCACTAAAACTACAATCTAATGATAGCAACTTTAATTGGAATTTTATATTACCCACAAACACATTTTAGAAAAATCTAGTTAGCTAATTTTCTTATTTAAAACAATTTTAAATGAAAATTTTACAATTTAACAACCATGCAATATTTTCCAATTCTAAAAGTGTTAAACTAACTATTATAACCCTAATTAATTATTAAAAACCCTAACTTGAATTTACAACCCTAACTTACATTTTTAAAAAAAACATAGAATTAATTCATTAAATCTAATTAAGCTTAAATGAACATCTAAAACAATAAATCAAAAGAAAGAAATTATACCTCCCAAAATATGAAATCCAAACAAGAAATGAGCCTCCAAAATGCATGCTTTTCATCTCCAAATTTCATATAAAAATGAGCAAGGAATAAAGAGTATGGAATAAATAGGATTTTGTGGAATTTTAATTGAATTTTTGATGTGTTTTTAATGAATTTTGGATAAAAATGAGGTGGGAAAAGGGGAGGGGCAGCCATGGGGGGTTGTGGCCGGCCTTGGTGAGGTGAGGGGGAGAAAGAAGTGAGTGTGAAAGTGTGTAGAAGTTTCAAAAGGAGAAATATCACTTAAAGGTCTTTTCATGGTTTATTTAATTATTTATTTATTTGTTTACTATAGCAACTCAAGAAAGCTCTAGAAAATAGGAAAAATTTGCAAATAAATTTTGCATGATACACACTAATTTCTAATATGCCATGGTTCATTTTTACAAATTAAAACCATTTAAATTTGTAATTTACACTAATTTAGTGTAAAAATAAAGCTTATGTTAATATTTAAAATAATTAATTTAGGAAAAATATTTTATTAAACTAAAAATTTATAAGTGGCTAAATAAACACCATTTACTAGTAATTTCATAATTAAAATAGATATTTTAAAATTTATAATGAAAACAATCACGGTTTAATTTTACGAAAAATACATTTTACTTTACCGAAATTCATAAAATTCACTTAAACAATTTTATTCATTTAATTATTTATTTAATTATTTTTAAAACGTTACAGTAAGCTTGTGGGATATCCAAAGAACTCCAAGGGATATTATTTCTATTACGCAGAGGAACAAAAGGTTTTTGTTTCTCGTCATGCCCATTTCTTATAAACTGAATTTTTAGAAAATCAGAAGAGTGGGAGCGCAGTAGAACTGGAAGAAATTCCAGAACCACAAGTTGTTACTGAAAGTTTGGTAGAACAAGAAGTTTCAGAAGAAAGGGACATACCAGTGCCTATCCGCAGAAGTAGTAGGCAGTCTCATCCGCCCGAGAGATACTACGGTTTTCTCATAGACGGGGATAGAGAAGATTGCGTCATTGATAATGACGACCCTACTAGCTTCCAGCAAGCCATTCAGAGCGGCGACTCGGTAAAATGGCTGGATGCAATGCGGACCGAAATGGAGTCTATGTACACTAACAAAGTATGGACTTTGGACACTGCTCCAGATGGGGTAAAACCCGTAGGATGCAAGTGGATCTTCAGAAAGAAGATTGGTGTAGATGGACAGGTTGAAACCTATAAAGCTAGACTTGTTGCAAAGGGTTTCCGTCAAAGACCTGGTTTGGACTATGACGAAACCTTTTCTCCAGTGGCTATGTTGAAATCCATTCGGGTCCTTCTTGCTATTGCTGCCTTCCATGATTATGAGATCTAGCAGATGGACGTAAAGACGGCCTTTCTAAATGGAAATTTAGAAGAGAGCGTCTATATGGATCAGCCAGAGGGATTCATTCAGAGTGGGAGCAGCGGTAAAGTATGCAAGCTGCTTAAGTCCATTTATGGACTAAAGCAGGCGTCGCGGAGTTGGAACATCTGTTTTGATGATACTGTCAAAGAATTCGACTTTATCAAAAATCTAGATGAACCATGCATATACAGTAAGATTGTAGGGAGCGTTGTAGTATTCCTCGTCCTGTACGTGGATGACATTTTCCTAATAGGAAATGATATTCCTATGCTACAGTCAGTCAAAAGATTCTTGTCACAGAAATTCTCCATGAAGGACCTGGGTGATGCCACCTACATTCTGGGGATCCAGATCTATCGTGATAGATCAAAGAGGATGTTGGGACTCTCACAGTCCATGTACATAGACACCATATTGAAAAGATTCAGTATGGAAGATTCTAAGCGCGGTAACCTACCGGCTTGTCACGGAATCACCCTCTCCAAAGAGATGTCTCCCAAGACTGATTTGGAAAGGGAACGCATGTCGATTATACCCTACGCTTCTGCGGTAGGCTCTATAATGTATGCGATGTTATGTACCAGACCAGATGTAGCATACACATTGAGCGTTGTAAGACGGTATCAGGCAAACCCAGGGGAGAATCACTGGATAGCAGTAAAGAACATTCTCAAGTACCTGAGAAGGACTAAGGAGATGTTCTTGGTTTACGGCGGAAAGGACCTCAAGATGGAGGCCTATGCTGATTCCGGGTTCCAGAGTGACAAGGATGACTCCAAGTCCATGTCGGGTTATGTCTTTACCCTCAATGGTGGGGCGGTCTGTTGGAAGAGTTCCAAGCAGGACACCGTTGCTGACTCAACGATGGAAGCGGAGTACATAGCTGCTTGCGATGCCGCAAAAGAAGCTGTCTGGATGAAGAAGTTCCTCACAGAACTTCAGGTGGTTCCTACCAGTGTTGGTCCAATACCTCTGTATTGCGACAACAACGGCGCTATAGCTTTAGCGAAGGAACCCATGTCCCATCAGAAGTCCAGACACATCTTAAGGCGGTATCACCTGATCAGGGAGATCGTAGATCGCCGGGAGATCGAGGTAAAGAGAGTAAATACAGAGGATAACATTGCTGATCCATTCACTAAGGCCCTACCTCAGATTCAGTTCGAAAGGCTACTCGAGATCATCGGTCTTCGATACGCTAGTACATGGCCCTAGTGCAAGTGGGAGATTGTTAGTGTTTATGCCCTAGAAGGCCATTACTGTATCATACTAGTTTGTATATTACTTAATGGAAGCTTGGGATATTCACATGTATATAACAGTCTTGCTAAACATGGTAGTATGCTACTTGGTTTTTCTATCTTAATATGTGAGTATACGTATTGATAGAGCTCTTAGGATCTTGCTTGACTACCAGCGTTGTGATGGTAGTCACACTAGTGGGGGCTGGGTAGTCTACAAGCACATCCTTATTCAGGTCCCTAGTCGTTGGATTATCGAGACAGGGCATCGATACTCCGGAGTAGACTAGTGTGTACGCTTCTCATCCCAGTTGGGGAGATGGTCTGTCCCACAGCCGTCAGTACGTCGTACTGGAGATAGTATGCAGGTGCTCGTTGGGTTACGGGTATACCGGACAAGACTCACAGGGAACTGTTGGATGGTTTTATACCAGTCATCAGTGAACAGTTCCCAGGTGACATGAGTACAGCATAGTCCGCAGACTTGATACTGCTACTTCGCCTCGAGTGTGTCCCACTGTTCTTAGATTGCTACCCTACCACGGCTCAAAGGAGTCGTGGAAAAAGGTAGCAGTTGGGTGCAGTCCCGAGCACTTGGAGGCAGTGGCGGTTAGACAGGATTCGTCTCTCCCGGTATTGGGGGTTGATATCGTGCTGTGTCAGAGAGCCATTACGCAAAGTCCCTGGCCAGGGCAAGCGAGATTTGCTGGTAGGTTCCAGTAGTTTCTCAGGGTGTAATGGGCTTCCTTCCGACACGACTTATACCGCTATTAGGGGACTGACGCTTGCCGCCCCCCTAGGCCCGATATGCGATAGTCTTAGACGAACGGACCGGACTGTACGGAGATTATCACATCAGACTCAGTAGGAGTTCGGATGGGTTTCCTCATCGGCCTACTTATCGACATCTACCTGGGGACCGTTACGTACAGCTAGTGCCACTTGCGGTCTGTGGTTAAACCCACTGCCAGCGTAGTAGTCGAGTCTCTAGAGTCCCACACAGAGAGTTTCCCTACTCCAGGCGAAACGATATAGAGGTCGTATGGTTTTACGACAAGGGTTCGGACGCATACGTGTGTTTACACACGTACGACTTTCGGACAGTTTTTACCAGTCGGCTTTGGTTTAAGCCAGTTACTGGTATCCGGTTATTGGATTTATACAGTCTAAAGTTTTTCCGTATTTTTGCGGAAAGGAGGGGCGTTCTCGTAATTGCGCGAGAAGCTTCTAGAAGATGGTGACTAAGGAGGTTTAGGTGGCATTTACATTGAATGAGATTAGTGAGTCATATGGATGATTCATCCATGTCATTAATACTTCATAATTGCTTAATGACTAATGGTGATGAATCACCACAAGATATTTATCAAGCATGGTTGTAAATCATTTTCTTTTCTTTTCTTGATATTACAAAATGCTTGATATATATTATGATAACTCATTTTCTCTTCTCATTATTATGTTCATCTTCTCTCTCCTCAAGCTCTCCCTCTTCAAACCCTAATCCTCCCCTCTCATGTGTTGAGTACAAGGATTAGTTAGACTAATTAAACCATAACCCTCACTCTATATCACCTAGCTTCTTTGATTAGCACTTAAAGAAAGTTAGTTGCCTAAAGTTTAGAGGCTAAGCTTGGAGTAAAGCTCTCGGGTGGATCGTCTACTACTTCGAGAAGGCCGAGGAGGAGGTGGAGTTCGTAAAGACGAAGGACACGGTTCTTTAGGTATAATCCCTTTACATAGTAGTTGTTAACTTCTATGTTTGATGTTAGTTATCGTTTAGCTTCGATTCATGCGGTTAGTCGATGTTAAAGCAAAGAACAAGATCGTTTTTCATATTTCCGCCTCCCCGCAAGTCGTGGGGTGTTGTACATCGACTTACACGGTGTACCCGTAACCCAATGAGCACCTGCATACTATCTCCAGTACGACGTACTGACGGCTGTGGGACAGACCATCTCCCCAACTGGGATGAGAAACGTACACACTAGTCTACTCCAGAGTATCGATGCCCTGTCTCGATAATCCAACGACTAGGGACCTGAATAAGGATGTGCTTGTAGACTACCCAGCCCCCACTAGTGTGACTGCCATCACAACGCTTGCTGTCAAGCAAGATCCTAAGAGCTCTATCAATACGTATACTCACATATTAAGATAGAAAAATCAAGTAGCATACTACCATGTTTAGCAAGACTGTTATATACATGTGAATATCCCAAGCTTCCATTAAGTAATATACAAACTAGTATGATACAATAATGGCTCCTAGGGCATATACACTAACAACATGGTGGACCCGGTATGGTACCCCAGGGCAAGAAAGGGATGCTGCGTATACAGACGGTGAGCCTGGCAGAGGGACTACTACCTACCGGTGATAGTATTTGGGCTCGGCGGATATCTGGAGGATACCGACCGGAGTCAAGAGATGATATGGGCTGATCCGGACTGACGGATCCCGTGGGCCGATCCGGACTGACGAAGCCCGAGATATGAGGATTTACGTGTCGATACTGGACACGGGTTTCATGATGTTTTCGGGTGTCGATGTTGGACACCCAGGTTCCATGATATTGATGTGTCGCGAGGAACACCGTTAATTTATATCCTCATACTTACTTGCATACAGACATTGATTATATGGTTGGATGAGATTCACATGCATACATACATTGATTATGGTTGGATGAGATCCACATACATACATACACTGATTATCTGGTTGGACGAGATCCCCATGCATACATACATTGATTATAAGGGTGGACGAGATCCACGGGCATACATTCATTGATTATATCGTTAGATGTTATCCACATGCTTATAGGCATTGACTACCTTGTTGGCACACATACCGACCCGGTCACCCTAGATATCATAGTATTACCTTTATAATATAGTTGACCTAGGAGTCGTCGTTTATTCGGTTTCTACTTGTAGATGTTTTTCTACTCACGAGTTGGCAACTCACCCCCGTTGTGCCACGGTTCTTGGAGGTTGACCGCTTGGATCAGTAGCGTCTTCGCTGGCAAACAGCTTCATTTGGGTGTTTTGCAGTGGTAGGTGGGACATTTGTATCGTACCCACTCTTATATTATTTTTCATATTGTATCTAGTAAACTCCATCAATCAAAATTTGTAAATTGTATAAGTAATGAGACTTAGTGAGATGGTGGTTGCGAGACTTAGAGCGAGGGGTTTTCTTTCTACTACTTGTAGTTTTGATATCCTTCTTTACTTTATCTTTGTGGCGATCTTCGCCGTTGGGCATCGTATACTTATATATTGTCTTGCGTGGTTGTGATCCGCTGTTTGGCGAAGAGCTAGCTCCCGCTTGGGGATGCATTTATTATCGTTATGTATATGTAGTTTTGGATCAAAATATACAAAGGAGGTGCTGCACAAATTTTTTTAAAAAGACGAAAAACGTTTTTAAACTAGCAAATTTCACTTGCATTTTTACGTTCCTTTTCTATGCATTTAGAAAACTTGATTTCATTATACCTTTATTTCAAAACTTCACCTCCTTTATTTTCTTAATATGGTTTAGATTTCTGGGTTTCAGCTTACTTGAATTTTGTTACGCCTTTAGACGTTGCGTGATTCAGGTGCTGGTCACGAGCTAATATTTCGGGGCATGACAAAGTTGGTATCAGAGCGCTATGTTTAACCTTGGTTCGAGTCTATGTTTGACTATGCGGAGTCTAGGGCGGGTATGTATTTCGGAACCTTGGCTTGACCTTACGGAACTTAGACTTGAACGGGGGTATTAGACCCGATCTTTCATTTCATAGGCTGACCCTGATTGATGGAGTAGGTAGCATGAGCAGAATGACGTACCGTACGTATGTTCCGCGGCATATTTACGACACAATACCCCACTTAAGAAACCTTAGGATGTACATATTTTGAGACCAGTGATTCTCTTCGTATCCATGATTATACATCCATTTGAGATCCTTGATTTTATTTGTTTCCATGATCATACTCCTATTGATGTTGTTCCTTCTTATGATCATGAATCCATTCTGGATCTGTCGTTTCCTCTCATGCCGTTGATATGTTTTCATCGATACTCGATTGAGGTTCCTGTCACCATGGTTGAGCGCAGATTGAGCTGCTACTGGTGTTTCGGTCAGGACGAGCTCGTCTGGTACGGGGGCTGACCATTGTGTTTTCTGGTGACATGGGAACGTCTCGATGTTGTGTTATATTGTGACCTTTTGTGGAGGCGAGTTCTTGGTTTTACACCGGATGATCGGGCCATTGTTGGAGCTGCCAGTTGCGAGAGGACTGTTGATGTACATCGTACCTCAGAGATTGTGATGTCGCCTACCATGCAGACAGATGACCCAACTGTTGCTGAGATTGATAGGATGTCGCTTTCAGAGCTTACGAGCTGAGATCACCGGAGCTTCCAGGCAGAAATGCGACAGATGATAGCTAGTCTATCCCGAGTTTAGAGATGATGGTGATCGTCAGATTGATGCACCGACGCAGGCCCAGTTGAGTTGAAGATTTTCAGGGCGGAAAGTCTTACTCAGATCTAGAGCTGACCGATCCAAAGATGACCGTCGATGTATCGCCTTTCCTGGATAATTGAGGCATTGTCTAGCATGCGGACGAAGGGTATTCACATGGTGTATAGGCAAAGCTAAAAAGTTCGGATGAGTGTCAGAAACCCATTTTTCCCAAGTTTAAAGTGTTCGGAGGAACATGCAGGTAATTCTGTGGACCCTCTAGATGAATGAAACCCTAACTCGACATGATGACCATGGAACCGCTTTTAAACCTTAGGGTTTGCAGCAGTTTAGCGGTGCCATCAATGAGGCTTAGGTTTGCCCTTCTACGGCTGGTCCAGAGGTACTGTGGTATGTACCAGATATTTTTAGACTGCGCTCAAGTGTTGAGCTTTCGGGAAATTTTAGGACCTCGATGACTCGATCGAAAATTCTAAGGCCGTCCGGATACCATGTGATAGGAGACCAGTAAGCTGACCAGCTTCGGATAGAGGACCTCACCCAGTTGCGCTGTGAGTTGATCGAGAACGGACGAGTATTGAGTATTCCTCCGATGGTTGGAATGAGTTCCCGAGGACATGTTCGGCTAGATATCTTCTACAGAGTGATGAAGATACCGAGTTCCTAATTTCGAGTCTGTGTGAGAGACTTCGGATTGACCGTGGCCGAGGACAGTAGCAGTACGCAGACAGCAAGACATGATGTCGAAGCGGACGATGATAAAGACGAGTGGAGCCAGAGGTTCATGCGCGATGCTGCCAAGGTGTTGCTACTCTCCGTCGAGATTAGAGATCTGATGTGTACAAAGGCGTTGAGATACGTCCAGTTCCTGAGAAGATGTTATGCTGAGAACGAAGATGTCCAGAAAATGAGAAAGGATCATGTAAGAGTACCAGCCTCTGTACAGTTCGGCATAGGCGAGATCGGAAGAGACATTGAGCAGGATTCCTTCCAGGACACTGCTGCAATAAGATTTGCACCCAGGATCAGTTGTGTAACATGTATTCAGAGGACCAGAGGCCAACGCCAGTAACGTGCTGCTTTACGAGTGGTCGTGATGATTGGTCAAGAGATGACCAGAGAAGTGCCAGAACGGAATCGTCCCCGTTAGCACATCTGACTGGGCCGATGAGCCGATGGATTGCGAGATTGGTAATCCGCAGAGAAAATGAGGACTAAGAGACAGAGGACGCCAGATCATGAGCAGGAGGCAAGCGGATGTTCTTGTTCTGCCAGTTTTGGGCGCACCGACATTCTCCGACATTATAGGAGGTGTACCTCAATATCATTTATTGCGATTTACGTTTGTGATCCGGATATCACGCTTATATCGCTTGGATTTGAGTTTTGATGATGAGTTTCATGATGTTGATTTCGTGCACCATGGCTGCACCTACTGAGTATTTACATTTTTGCGCATAGTTATCGCACCTTATATATATTTTATACACCGTGTGTTGATTTGCGATTTGTGCATATCTATTACACTTGAGATTCGGTTTTGTGCCTTGGCTGCACATGTTTATGATTTTATGGACTTCATATGGTTGATTTGATTTTGTGCGTATGGTACGCACTCGATTTGATTTTTGCACTCGGTATAGCTTATATGTGCTTGTAGTGCATTGATATGCGTTTTGTGCACACAGTTGCACACATTTATGATTTTATACAACTTGGTACACCCAGTGTTGTTGTTTACGCATTTGAGTTATTGATCGGTATTTTGTGCACAGGATGCACTGTATTAGAATTTCGTGCACTGGATGCACTGGATTTGTATTTTTTGCATTGAATGCACCGTATTTGTATTACGTGCACTGGATGCACTGTATTCGTATTTCGTGCACTGGGTGCACTGTATTTGTATTTTGTGCACTGGATGCACCAGATTGGCACTTCGTGCATTTGTTGCACTAGATTTGCATTTCTTGCATTTGTTGCAGCGGACGGGTATTTATGTGTTTGTCGCACTGGATTTATACTCCGTACCTTGGTTGCACCCGATTTATATCGTTGAGCATTCGTTTTACCAGATTTGTATTTTCGTGCGCGTTGGCACTTGCCATTCGTTTTCGTGCATGATACTGCACTATATGCTTTTGTGGACCCGACGCATTTTGGTTGGATTTTTGCGCATATTAGGCGCTTGATTTTGGATTTTTGTGCGCATCGGATGCACTTGAGTGAGATTTTACTCGTGCATGTTGGATGCTCTTGATTTAGATTTCTTTCGTGTATGATGGATGCACTTGATTTGGATTTTTGCGCATATTAGGCGCATGATATGAGATGTGGTTTTTGTGCACACCGGATGCACTCAATTGGGATCTTCATTCGTGCATGTTAGTTGCACCGGATGCACTCTAGTTGCATTTGATATCGTTGTCGTGCACACCCGTTGCACTGGATAGATGCTTTTGTGCACACCAGTTGCACTGAGTTTTGCTCTTGTGCATATTGTGGCACCTGTATTAGGATTTGATTTCCATGCGCACCAGACGCATGTGATTGTTGGATATGCCTTTTGAGGCTGATTCTGCTTTTGAGCACCTTGTTTTCATGACAGGCATCATATTATTTAGTGGCCAAACAGGACTGATCTCAGGACAGTATCTGAGTACTTTGCATGAATTAAAAGTTTACCAAGAGCTGTTTGAAAAAGAGCTATAGTCTCGCTATTTCCTACGTGTTCGTGAGCAACACGAACTTTTATAAAGGAAAACCTTTTGGGATATTTTGAAAACGACGGAACGTGTATTTAGGAAAACATATATGGACATATATTATTATTTTACAAACGAGCGTCCGTCACTTATGCCGTGAGTTATGCATTCACGCGGCGATTTAGAAAAGATTTTTGCATGAGTTTATTCTGTTCTTGAAAGTTTTCCAAAGATGCGTACTATATACATATTATAGTATTTGACTAGTGTTTATTGGATTTCGGTATTGGATTTCGAGATCTGTATCTCTATTGTAACTCTGAGGATATGCGTGTAATTCGATGATTTGCGTGACGCTTAACAGAGTTCGGTTTTAGAGTTTTGTACTCGTTTTCATGCGCACTTGACGCGCTGTGTTGTTTCTGTATCTTCCGTGTTTTCGGAGCCCCGTTGATTTGAGCTGATTATTGAAATGTTTTAGAATTTGGGGGTTTAAATTTAAATTCGGGGACCGAATTTCTTTAAGGGGGGTGGAAGATTGTAACATTTCAGAAAATATAAAATATTATTTTTGGAATTTAATATTAAAATAATATATTTCCCGAAAACTGCCCGATTTGCGAAATTGGGGTTTTCGAAAAAGGGTATAAATATATACCAATATTTGTGAAATAAATGGAAATTAAAATGATTTATTCATTTAAAAATATATTTAAAGGATTTGGCATTTTAAAAATTTATTATATGCAATTTTGATAAAAACCCGATTAGTGCACTGCTAATCGCGATTAAACCAAATCCGTATTTCTACAGTTTTTCATGGTAAGTGCACCATGACATGTTACATGTTATTTTATGTTGTTGTTTTATTTGGGTTTATATGTTTTGGTGAGAAAAAGAAAATAAAGGAAATGATGACTTGAGGTGAGAGGGGGACATAATGATTAGGGTAGGTATACTTTTTGTAAGAGAGAGAAGTGAGAATAATTGAGAGAGAGAGAGAGGGTGTTGCCTCATTATTTACTCCACCATTTTCTAGGTAGGTGGCCGGCCACTTGGTGGGGTGGGGTGTCGGGCTCGGTCCGGTAGCTCAAATATACAATATACATCACCCTAGACTTGTTTGCTTGGCTTTATTTGACCTGAGTCAAAATCTGGGAGCTTTTTAGTGTGATTTTGGCTATGTTACCCGTATTTTGAAATGCTAATTCTTGTTATTTGGATTTGTATTTGGTGGTGGGATGTTCGTACATCAACAACAAGGGTTGTTTGGTTGATTTTGTACGTGTATGCTATAGGTTCTAACTTACGAGCAAGGCGTGTGCCCTTTTGGATTTCAAAACTTGATTTTTATAGCGTTGTGATGTGTGTTGTTATTGTAGGTACCTTCGCATGGATTCCGAGGCGACGGAGCGTGGCTTCAACGACTTCGGCAAGAGAAGACTACGGTGAGTAGATCTATATCTACCGGGAAATTCGGGTGGATGGCGTATAGCACCCCCACAAAGTTTTGATGGAAACTAATTTAAAGAATATGGTTAAGAAAACCTAGATTTGGAAACTAGGGTTCGAGTTAAATGATAGTTAGTGAAACCATATTAGAAACCAAGGATAGTTAGAAGTGATATAATACGGCTAATATGTGATGGAATTTGAGGATGACGTTTAACGATATTGCTGTTTAGGGTACTATAGGACTAGATAGTCGACGTAGATGTGTCATCCGAGCCATACCTATTTTTAAACTGAAGAATCATATGTATCTTTTAAACAGATATCTTGAAGGACGTTACGGATTTTCAAATGATATCTTTTCCTTAAAAACACCGTAACCCCTATTTTCAAAACTACGATTCGCTTCTTTAAAAGTCTGATTGTATGGTTCGGGTGTGTATGTTAGATTAGATACTTATACTTATAGTAGAGATAGAATGTTTATGTAAGCTCGACTTGATGTGAGATATAAATGCGATGAAAAGAATATAAGACGAATATGATGACCTGATGATATGTTGGTATACAGATGCGAGTCGATTGAGATGATTGATACCTTGTCGGTCCCCTGATATGAGATCGTTATGGATGTGACCTGAGATATAGGTTTATAGTTACATTTATATATATGTTATGAAACATGTGTGATATGCCGTACGTGACGTTAGGTCCGTACCCCCTCATTGTCGTAAAGGTTTATAGGATCCCTAATGCTTTAAATGCCGCCGTACGATGATCTTTTCTGTACGTGATGAGTTTGACTTTATGATTGGTCCGTACCCTTGACTAAAGGATGCCGTACGATGGATTATACCGTACGCGATATTGTGAGGGGGGATGCCGATTGATAGATTCACTGACTCGGTCATGTTAGATACGTATACCCGTCAGCATTTGCATATGATTTACCTTATGCTGCATTCATATTATTCTCATTGCATTACTTATACCTGTGCTAGTACACTTGCACCATTATCGATGATACATATATTACACGCACACAGATTTGTAGGCTCACACACTTCATAATCGATAATTGCCATGTCACTACACAGTAGGGTTGCTGCATCATGATATGCATATAATACACTCATGCTTGCGTATATACTATTGTGCACCCATATTGGCACACATACATATCATACACTCATGCTTGTGAATATACTATTGTACACCCATATTGGCGCACATACATATTGTATACTCATGCTTGCGTATATACCACCTGTACACCTATATTGGCGCACATACATATCGTACACTCATGCTTGCGTATATACCACTTGTACACCCATATTGGCGCACATACATATTGTACACTCATGCTTGCGTATATACCACTTTTACACCCATATTGGCTCACATATATATTGTACACTCATGCTTGCAAATATTCCACTTGTATACCCATATTGGTGCACATATACATTGTTGCATCCATACTTGCGCATATACACATTTGTACATCCATATTGGTACACACATACATTGGTACATCTATATTTGCGCATATACACATAGCATACCCATATTGGCGCATATACATATTGGTACCTCTATACTTGCGCATATACATATTGTGCCTACATAGATAACTGGTTTTATTGGGAAATTGGGAACCACATGTTATATTTTAAAAACTGGAATTATTTAAAAGTGTGGTTTTCCCTTAATATGCCATATCACTGTTCTATGTTGCATGATATACGGATATGCTTACATTTCTATTATATATCGCATACATCATGCTCTATGATTTTACGCATTGAGATATGTTGTTTTCATGAGATTTCTGAATTTGAGAACCGTGGACATTTTAAAAGAGATTATGTGTTGTTTTAAAAATCCGATTTCTCTTGATATTATATTTCAGTGCGTCCACCATGCGTTTTCTCGGTTCTGAGACGTGTGACATGTGAAACCCGATTCGAAGAGGCTGATGAGGCCGATTGCGGGTACATGGTTGACCCGGTATGGTACCCCGGGGCAAGAAAGGGATGCTGTGTATACAGACGGTGAGCCTGGCAGAGGGACTACTACCTACCGGTGATAGTATTTAGGCTCAGCAAATATCCGGAGGATACCTACCAGAGTCGAGAGATGATATGGGCCAATTCGGACTGACGGGGCCCGTGAGCTGATCCGGACTGACGGAGCCCGAGATATGAGGATTTACGTGTCGATGCTGGACACGGGTTTCATGATGTTTCGGGTGTCGATGTTGGACACCCAGGTTCCATGATGTTGATGTGTCGCGAGGGACACCTTTGACTTATATCCTCATACTTACTTGCATACAGACATTGATTAGATGGTTGGACAAGATCCACATGCATACATACATTGATTATGGTTGGATGAGATCCACATAAATACATACACTGATTATCTGGTTGGACGAGATCCCCATGCATACATACATTGATTATATGGGTGGATGAGATCCACATGCATACATGCATTGATTATACTGTTAGATGTTATCCACATGCTTATAGGCATTGACTACCTTGTTAGCACACATACCGACCCGGTCACCCTAGATATCATAGTATTACCTTTATGATATAGTTGACCTAGGAGTCGTCGTTTATTCGGTTTCTACTTGTAGATGTTTTTCTACTCACGAGTTGGCAACTCACCCCCGTTGTGCCACAGTTCTTGCAGGTTGACCGCTTGGATCAGTAGAGCCTTCGTTGGCACAAAGCTTCATTTGGGTGTTTTGCAGTGGTAGGTGGGACATTTGTATCGTACCCACTCTTGTATTATATTTCATATTGTATCTAGTAAACTCCATCAATCAAAATTTGTAAATTGTATAAGTAATGAGACTTAGTGAGATGGTGGTTGCGAGACTTAGAGCGAGGGGTTTTCTTTCTGCTACTTGTGGTTTTGATGTCCTGCTTTACTTTATCTTTGTGGTGATCTTCGCCGTTGGGCATCGTATACTTATATATTGTCTTGCGTGGTTGTGATCCGCCGTTTGGTGAAGAGCTAGCTCTCGCTTTGGGATGCCTTTATTATCATTATGTATATGTTGTTTTGGATCAAAATATATAAAGGAGGTGCTGCCCAAAATTTTTAAAAAAGACGAAACACGTTTTTAAAATAGCAAATTTCACTTGCATTTATACGTTCCTTTTCTATGCATTTAGAAAACTTGATTTCATTATACCTTTATTTCAAAACTTCACCTCCTTTATTTTCTTAAAATGGTTTAGCTTTCTGGGTTTCAGCTTACTTGAATTCCGTTACGCCTTTAAACGTTGCGTGATTAAGGTGCTGGTCACTGTAAGCTATATGTATGCCCTAGAGGCCATTACTGTACATATGATGTATATTGTAGTGGATGCTTGGATATATATAGGTGGGACTTTCTTGCTCGACATGATAGTATGCTATCTGGTGGCACTTTATCTTAACGTGTACTCTGATTGTCTCTATGTTATATGTTGATAAAGCCCTTAGGATGAGTACTTGACTACCAGGACTATGATGCAGATCATATTAGTGTGGAAAGAGTAGTCGTCAAGTACATCCTTCAAATGTTCCGAGTCGTGGGAGTACCGAGACAGGGCATCGATACTCTAGAGTAGACTAGCGTATGCGCTTCTTGACCCATATGATGGGCGATGGATGATCCCATATCCATTGTGTTTGACATCAGAGAAGGTATACGGGTGCTCAGTGGAGACTGGGTACACTGGACGGACTCGCCGAGAACTCCCAGATGGTATTATACCTCACGTCAGATGGCAGTTCTCTGGTGACACTGGTACAGGTTAGTCTGTAGACCCGAGATCGTCATAGAGCCTTGTGTGATTTCCACTGTGCTTTGATTTCCATCATACCACGTCCAAGAGGGCGTGCAAAAAAGTGGCCTTTGGGTACAGTCCCGAATCACATGGAGGCAATGAGCGATAGGAGGGGATTCGTCTCTCCCGGTATAGAGAGTTGATGTTGCACTGTGTTCGATTGGCTATAACTGGAAATCCCTGGCCAGGGTTGCTGAGATTTACTGGTAAGTGTTATCAGTAGTTTCTCGAACTATTATAGACCTCATATCGACACTGTTGGGGTAAAAATTTACACCCCGGTTGACCAAGTCAAAATCAAAGTCAACCCCAAGCCAAGTGGGCTCAAGCCCAGATCTAGTGGGCCCATACCCGGGTCGAGCCCGAACATGAAGCGGCCGGCCTCCCCCATGCCAAGATAAAAATTTTGTAATAAATAATTTTGTTGTATTTATTTTATTTTATTTTATGGATAAATATAAGAAAAATAGGCATAAAGCCAAATTTTTGTGAAGCCCATGGCTTATGTGCAAAAAGAAATGGCACATGAGCCATGGGATAGGCAAAATGCCATTTTGTGAAGCCCAAGGGGCTATGTGTAAAGTGTATGGCCTATAAAGGTAAAGATAATGAAATATCTTAACAACTTTTTTCTCTCTCCAAAAAAAATTTTAGATCTGAGATCTTTCTCCTTCCTCAAGGTTCTAAAACCTTCTTCTTTCTTTTGAATTAAATCAAGAGTTTTACTCTTCATTTTATAAAACTAAATAGTTTTTCACCACAAAATCCATAAAGGGGAACTCAGATCCTCCATTAGATCTCAAAAAGAAGAGATTTTTAACATCTCACCTCTCTTGATCTTCAAGATCCTGCCAACAGAGGAGGAAGAAGGAGACCCATCTCTAGAAACCCCACTTTAGGGAAGAACTAGGGCTCAAAGGGAGAAGCCCTTCATCATCTTCAAAACAGCTTAGGAGTTTTCACTCCACCTTAATTTCTCTTTCGAGAATTTCTGGGGCTAAAAGCCTCTTTTTCTTGCCGGCGCACAGCGCTCAAGCGCCAAGTGCCCACGTGCCGACACATGGCGCGCTAGCGCTCGAGCGGTTAGCGCTCAAGTGCCCAGCGCTCCAGCGCCAAGCGCCCACGTGCCGACACGTGGCGCACTGGCGCTCGAGCGCTTCGCGCTCAAGCGCCCAGTGCTCAAGCGCAAGGCGCCCACGTGCCGACACGTAGCGCGCTAGCGCTCCAGCGCCCTGCACTCAAACGCAAAGCGTCCACGTGCCGACACGTGGCACGCCTGCGCTCAAGCACAAAGCGCTCACGTGCCGACACGTGGCGCGCCTGCGCTCAAGCATCCAGCGCTCAAGTGCAAAGCACCCACGTTCCGACATGTGGCGCGCTTGCGCTCAAGCGCCCAGCGCTCAAGTGCAAAGCGCCCACATGCCGACACGTGGCGCGCTAGCGCCTAAGCGCACAGCGCTCAAGGAGCTGACCCCACGCGTCCTTTGGGCGCTTTTTCCCTTTTTTATATATGTATACATGTATATATATGTACAGATACACACACACTCCACAACACTGTCCCCCTCCAAAAAAATTTTAGGCCGGGGCGTTGCCCCGCACCCCGCAAGGGGGCTGCCAGCCCCCTTGACCCCCAGCCCGCTATCCGGGTAGCGGGACCCCCGTAAAAACTCTGCGTGGCTACTGATATATCGAAACCCCCCTCCAAAACAACACACACATACACTGCACATTGAGTTCGCATGACTAGTTTAACCCGTTAATCGGAGGTTCCCTCACCCCAAAGGCGAGGGGTTATTAACGGCAGCTTAGTCCGCGGCTGCTGGAGATTCGGATCCCCACAATAAATAAACCCCTACCTACCGTAGGCTGGGGGAATCTGTAGTACGACTGACAAGCGCGCGCGTATTCCCATCTCAATGGGGTGACTAAAAACACCCTACAGATTCTGGCACGCCCAGTGGGACCTTTCTCTCCTCCCATATTTCGGGTTAAATGTTCATGCGAACTCAATCAATATACATATCGATTGCCTATACTGAAATGATGTTTTTTTTGTGCAGCAATCAACTTTCGACGACAATGTCTCCCAAGATGAATTCAGCTTCCAACATGACCCTGATCCCGTATGTGGTCAAGGTCAATGCTCGTGTGGTTCTCCCCGCAAGCCTCAATCGACAGTAGGAGGAACTGCCTCGCCAGTTTGGCTCCGTCATCATCTACCCTGCCGGAAGCGCTTATCTGGCAGAAATCCCGGCGAAACAGGCGGCCAAGCCGGTCTCAAGGAGCAAGAGGCCGAATGTCGTGATCGCTAAGGCACCACAATCGAAACTTAAGACGGTGTCTGAACGATTCTCTGGTGCTCCAGCAGGGGGCAAGAACTCCGGTACAAAGGGCAACATCAAATGTGGCGGACGAGCTCAGGCGATGACTTCAACAAATGCACAATCAAGCATATCTCCAAAATCCTCCATCGTCCAGTCTACGGCGTCTTCCCAAATAGCTGAAGTCTGCCAGGTGCTTAGAACAGAAAAGTTAAGGAAGAAGCGGCTTAGGTATCGAGCCAACAAGAGGGCCAGGGCTTCGGCCAAATGGAATCTTGTGAAGTTCCAAGTGCAGGGTCGCCCCGCGACGATGGCTGAGTCGGACGTAAGAATCGGCAATTCCTTCGAGCCTCTGAGGTGGGTTCAGAAAAATGCCATGACCGCCAGAATCAAGAAGACAACAGTTCGAACAGTGCTACAAAGAGACGTGTCCCGGCCCCAACAGAAAAAGTATGCCACTGTCTCTTCAAGGGTCTATCAGGCGCTCTGTGCTGCACGAAAGCAGTGGGGCAAATCCAGAAATGAAGCACCGGCACCATTCAAGAATCCGGCCAGGCCATCCGCCTTCAATCGACTGCCCGCCACTGAAACATGGGGGTCAAGGCAGCGATCTGTGAAATAAGCCGCCGATAATAAAAAGACGGCTGGATATATTATCCATACGGTCTATATGGCGGGTGGGCGCCCCAGCGACAACCTTCGCAGCAAAAGCAAGGATGGGGCCACCACATCCCAAGCCCAATCTGGCTTGAATGTGGTCGCCGCTGCCCAAGAACAGCCGCCTCCGCTGGATGAAGAAAACCTTCTCGATGAGGATGATAGGCAGAAAGACCTCTCGGTCTATGAAGAGTCAAGCTCGGACAGGGAGGAAGAGCCGAATTTCTGCCCCAGGACCACGGAGCAAGAGCTGCTTCAAGAGCTTCAAAAACAGCTCAGGAGCAAGGATAAAGAGATGGCCAAGCTATATTCGAAAATTGACGACCTAACAAACATTGTGATGCAGCTTATGGCTCAAATTGCTCGAGCGCCTCCCAATCAAGCACAAGTCGCTACTAATCAGCCGGGAGATGAAAATCCAAAGCAGCCAATGCCTGTTCCTTTGGGTTCAAGACTGGTCGAACTGCACGAAAGTCGGCCACATTCCGCTTCTGGGGACGCCTTGGCCCCAGATAGCACTATCCCGCTAACACAGGATCGGATAATGGATTTGGTCACCAGCAAGGTTAAAACATTGGTGGCCGAAGCTGAAGCTCAGAAAGAAATCGGCAGTAGTGGGTGGCCATATCCCGCACAGTACGATCTTATCGAGTTCCCGAGCGGCTACGTCATTCCTAAGTTCGGAAGATTTGACGGAACGGGGAATGCAAATAAGCACGTCGCCCACTTCAAAGCCTCGTGCGGAAATACAGGGGGCAATGACACGCTCCTTCTTCGTCAGTTTGTCAACAGCCTGACCGGTGTCGCCTTCGACTGGTACGCGAGCATACCAGACGGGTCCGTCATTACCTTTGCCCAAATGGAGTCTCTGTTTCGGCAAAGGTTCATGAGTGTCAGTGATAAAATCTCTATTGCCGACCTTGTGAGGACCAAGCCGGGGAAGAATGAAAGCAACACCGACTTTATCGCCCGATGGCGTAATCTGACAGTCAAGTGCGAACCGCCGCTGGAGCAGGACCATTCCGTCAGCCTTCTTATTGGGAACCTCAGCAATTGGATGGTCCCGTTCTTGTGTACAGCAGGCCTCAAGATGTTTCAAGAGCTAACCAAGAAAGTCCAAATGCTGGAATGCTCGAAGCAAGAGTCCCCGCCGGAATCTCAGAGAGACAAAACTTGGAAAAGCAAGCGGGATGACAACCGTAGAAGCGGGAGTTCCAGCAGTACCAATGTCTTCAATGCGTCCGACAATGAAGAAAAGCGAAGGGCGGGCAAATCCAAATTCAACCGGTCTTGAAAGCCATTGCTGGGAGGAGATGGGCCTTCCCTAGAGGAGAAAAAGAACAAGGTTTACTCTTTCAGAAGGGACAAGGTCCGCAAGATATTTAAAGATGCCTTGAACAACGGCCTACAATTGCCGGAGTCGAAAAGACCCCAAGAAGCAAAAATGGCCGACAATCCCCTGTATTGCCCGTACCATCGAGTAGTGAGCCATGCGATCGAGGATTGCTATATATTCAAAGACTGGGTTGAGAAGCAGTACAAGGCTGGAGAGATCGAGCTGTCCAAAAGCGTGTTGGTGAACAATCAAGTTACAACCACCAACTTTATACAGACAGAAGTTGAAGCCTTCTAAGAGCAGACAACCGAACCCGCTGCCTTGAGAAATGAAACGGACTCATCGCGGCCTCCATGGAGTACGCACATATCTAATAAGACGAAGAAGATGATAAAGCTACTTCGGAAAGAGCCCAGGACGGAATGCGAAGGGCAGAAGAAGCCTACCAGTCCAGCTTCCAGTGCGGCTCAATCAGGCTCAAAATCCAAGAAGCTCAAGAAGAAGAAAAGTGCAGCTCGGCGCGAAAAGGAATCTGCAGGGAGATCAACCATTCAAAAATATATCGATTCCCTCGAAGAATATGAACAAAAGGAAAGAACTCTGATTCAATTGAAGGAGTTCCTCCCTGTACGAGCGGCTGAAATTCTGGAGGAGTTAGAGGAAGACTCCAATGAAGAGATCCCTATAGTGACCTTCTACGCCATCCATCTGGGCAGCGACTCTGAGGGGGAGCTCTGTTTTCCCGAAGAGGACGAGGAGCTTGCCACAAAGGCCAATCAAATCCAGCTCAGAAGTGGCAGGGCTCTACCGCCAAATCAGGGCAACGCCCCAATAGGAAAGGAAAAACAGGTGGCTAATGAGGAAGATGACAGAGCCGGCTGATGAAAACTCAAGTCCTTCCTCGGTGGACTATAATGTCTTGGCACATCTCCGAAAGCTTCCGTCTCTCCTGAGCATCTACGATGCCTTGGTCCTATCTAAGGAGCTCAGAGATGTCCTTATTCACGTTCTACAAAACCCTGAGCGGTATCAGGCTCGCTTTGCGAAAATTAATATGAAAGAAGCTCAGTACACTTTGCAAGCCGCCGCAGTCACATTTAAGGATGAAGACTTGCTACTGGGAACAGCTGAGCATAATCGGCCGCTTTACGTGACCGAGTACAGCGACGGAGATCGAATTAATCGCATATTGATTGATCCGGGGTCCTCGGTGAACATCATGAACTTGCGAACTCTGAAGAGTTTGTCAATGGACGTCCGACACCTGTCAAGGGAAAAGATTGTCATTCAAGGCTTCAACCAAAACTGCCAGCAAGTTCTAGGGTCTATAGCTTTGCCAATCAAATTCGGGGATCTGCAAACTGAAGCTAAGATATACGTGATCGACGCCGACACGTCTTATAAGATTCTCTTGGGACGGCCGTGGCTCCACGATTACGGCATCGTCCCATCAACTCTCCATCAAATGCATGAAGTATACTAAAAATGGTGAAGAAAGACGCATTGACGGAGACATCCAGCCGTTCGGTGTGCATGAAGTCCGATATGAAGATTCTCGGTACTTTATGAACCACCAAAATGCTAAGCCATAACTGACTGAGGATAGAGCGGCCCCAAGACTCAAAAGCAAATCTGAGCCAGCTGTCACTTTCAAAAGCAAAAACGCCCAAGTGCGCCCGCGTTTTGGTAGAGACACTGATGAGTCCGACGCTGGAAGTCCGTCCTTCCGTAAAACTCGCCCTCATTTCGGTAGCGATACCGACGAATCTGTTACTGAAGCCCCATCTAGCAGCAAAGTTCGCCCTCATCTTGGCAGCGACACTGAACAGTCGGAGGAAGAGGACCTGCCGTGCAACAGCGGTGCAGATTGGACCCCTATGCAACAAGAGAAACTATGAGAGACCTTCGAAATTGCAGAAGGGTCCCTAGCCGTCACAAGGGTACCAAAGCAGATGTGCAAAGAGCTCGATGCATTGTCAGTCTCCACCATGGACCAGCTGAAAACTTTGTACGTTCCCGGGAGGAAAAGTGGATAGAAGGGCATCCTGTTTTATGGATCAAACCTCGTTGTCCACCCGGACGATTTGTCTGTCGCATGCCTTCCATACAAAAGAGGCATAAGGGCCGTCCTCAATCCCAGATACTATGCGCCCGAGATGCGGGAATACTTCAAAAAGTGCGGATGCTGGTTATATCAAACGGAGTCCGAAGTAAAGTTTTACGAAGGGCTATGGCATCCACCTCAGGTCCGAGCACTTATCGATGGACGAATTCCAGATAGGCAGGCATAGGTTTCATCCAGCCTGATTCTAAGGCATGCTACATGACCTATATTGGGGAAGCCAGCGAAGAGTCAAATGATGAAGACAAGCTAACCGGGCCCGAAGAAGCTCCTCAAGAGCTCGAAGATGGCGGACAAGCAATCTTTGACGAGCTAACCGAGATTGACTTAGGAACGCCCGATGATCCAAGGCCGACCTACATCAGCTCACTTTTGTCTGAGGAAATGAAAGCGCAGATAATTTCCCTGCTGCACGAGTTCGTCGACTGCTTCGCGTGGACGTATAAAGAAATGCCTGGACTTTCCCCTGAAGTGGCCGTGCATAAGCTGGCTATATCTCCTGATGTTAAGCCAGTCAAACAAGCTCCTCGAAGAATGAGAAGGGAACTAGAAGAAAAGGTCATCTAGGAAACTAAGAAGCTCATCGATGCCGGCTTCATCAAGGAAGAGAAATATGTGGACTGGATCGCATGCATAGTCCCAGTGAAGAAGAAAAATGGGCAGATCTGAGTTTGTGTCGATTTCAGGGAGCTCAACAAGGCATATCCTAAAGATGACTTCCCGCTGCCGGTCATGGAAATGATGGTCGATGACACTTCAAGTTACGAACTGTTCACCTTTATGGATGACTCGTCTGGGTATAATCAGATCAAAATGTCGCCTGAGGATGAGAAGCACACAGCATTTCGAACCCCGATCGGAATATATTGCTACAAGGTAATGCCGTTCGGACTAAAGAACGCAGGTGCTACATATCAAAGGGCAATGACCAATATCTTTGATGACCTAATTCATAAAATCGTCGAATGTTATGTTGATGATCTGGTCGTCAAGACTAAAACCAAGGCCGATCATATCCAAGATCTTAAGACCGTTCTCACCAGACTGAGGGAATACGATCTGAAGATGAATCCTCTGAAGTGCTCTTTTGGCGTGTCATCGGGAAAATTCCTGGGCTTTATAGTCCGGCATCGAGGGATCGAAGTTGACCCATCAAAGATAAAGGCCATCATTGAGATGCCCCCTCCAAAGAGTCTGACGCGGCTGAGATCATTTCAAGGCAAGCTCGCTTATATACGGAGGTTTATCTCAAATTTATCGGGAAGATGTAGGCCCTTCTCAAAGCTCATGAAGAAATGAGCTCCTTTTATCTGGGATGCCGAATGTCAAGCAGCGTTCGAAAGCATCAAACAATACTTGTTGCATCCTCCAGTGCTGGTCGCCCCCATTCCAAATAAACCGCTGATTCTCTACACTGCCACGCTAGATGAGTCACTCGGTACGCTCCTTGCCTAGAATAACGAGTAGGGAAAAGAAAATGCCCTCTACTATCTCAGTCGAACTCTAGTCGGGGCGGAACACAACTATTCCCCAATCGAAAAGCAATGCCTGGCTCTGATATTTGCTGTGAAGAAGCTGAGGCACTATCTGCTCGCTCATCGGGTTATGCTGATCTCCAAGGTCAACTCGCTCAAACACTTGATGACCAGAGCGAGCCTAGCCGGCAGAATGGCAAGATGGGCTGTTATGCTACTTGAGTTTGACATAGTTTATACTCCTCAGAAAGCAGTAAAAAGGCAAGCTCTTGCAGACTTTCTCGCTGCTCATCCCATACCAGAAGGGTCGCCGCTAAATTGTGAGTTACCCGACGAACAAGTGCTGCACCTCCAGGAAGATGAGCCATGTTGGGAGCTCTACTTCGATGGGGCCTCATCAATAAGGAGCTCCAGCAGATCAAGCGTCCCGGAGGTAAAAGCGGGGATAGGATTGGTGTTCATCACGCCATCAATGGGAACCCTACGGCGTTCTTTCGCTCTCACCGAGCCTCGGACAAACAATGAAGCTGAGTATGAAGCTCTGATAGCTGGTTTGGAGCTCGCCATAGAAATGGAAATCCTTCGGCTACGGGTTTACAGTGACTCCCAGCTTGTCGTCAACCAAGTAAGCGGCGACTATAAGATATACAAACCCGAGTTAGCTCGGTATAGAGGCCGAGTGGTGGAACTAATGAAACGGTTCACTCATATTAAACTAATGAGAATCCATAGAGCGTTGAACGGAAAGGCTGACGTACTCGCTCGCTTAGCCAAGGAGTTGGTTGATCCTGACATGGACGAAATTCTGATCACGGTCAGGAGACGGCAAATTCTACCCCCTGTCTCTCTATGAGAAGAGGAAAGTGCGGAACAGAAGAGCAGTCCCGCAGAAGAAGCTTCGATCGTTCAAGACGAGCCCGATTGGAGAGAACCCTTCATAGAGTACTTCCGATACGACAAGCTGCCCGAAGGAAGATCTGCGAGGGTTTAGCTGAAGAAGAGAGCTCTCCGATACGTGTTTGTAAATGATACGCTATACCGCAGGTCATATGACCAACTCTGGCTCAGGTGTCTGTCATTGGCCGAAGCCCAAAAAGTCATGAAAGAAGTTCACTCGGGCGTTTGCGGTGCTCACCAATCTGGCCCCAAGATGCGACTTCAAATTAAACGACTTGGGTATTACTGGCCCACCATGATACGGGATTGCGGAGAGAATGCAAAGAAATGTTATATCTGCCAAATTCATGGTGATTTCATTCACAAGCACCCCAATCCGTTGCATCCTACGGTGGCATCGTGGCCCTTCAAAGTCTGGGGAACTGACATAGTTGGTCCAATCGATCCTCCGTCATCCAAAGGCCACCGGTTCATACTGGCTGCAACAGACTACTTCTCCAGATGGGTTGAAGCTGTCCCGCTAAAAGAAGTCAAGACGGGAGATATTCTGACATTCTTCCAGCATAATATTCTATACCGCTTCGGTACACCAAGAAGAATCATTTCTGACAACGGGCCTTCTTTCAAGAGCTTCAAAATCTCAAGATTCGCTACTCAACACAAGATAGATTGGAGATATTTCTCCATCTATAATCCAAGAGCCAATGGGCTAGCCGAAGCCTTCAATAAGACTCTATGCAAGCGCCTGAGGAAAAATGCTTCAGCCAACAAGAGAGACTGGAATCTCAAGTTTCACGAGGCATTGTGAGCATATCGTACCACGCACCGTACTCTAACTCAGTCCACTCCATACTCATTGCACTTCGGAGTGGAGGCGATCCTCCCCCTCGAAATCGAGGTTCCATGTTTAAGAATGGCCATCCAACACGAGTTGACGGAAGAGGAAAACGTGCTCCTTCGGCTTGAAGAGCTCGACGCGCTCGAAGAAAAGAGGCTCGCGGTGCAGCAAAACTTGGAGCTATACCGAGCCTAAATGTCACGGGCCTATAACAAGATAACCCGTCTCCGCGCTTTCAAGAAAGGAAAATTGGTATTGGTCCTCAAAAGACCGATCATCCCTAATCGACATGCCAAGGGAAAATTCGAGCCAAACTGGGAAGGACCATACGTCATCGAGAAAGTGTTCAACGGAGGATCCTACCAACTAATAAGTGCCGATGGAGAAAAGCCCATGCCACCCATCAATGCCCGATATCTCAAGAAATACTACACGTGAATGCTCCAAGTCGCAGGCGAATTGAGCACATCAGCCCTATGGTCTGGATCATACATCCTGCAAAACCGTATACAATCCACGGGCGTAAATGACCCCTATCTCTCCCAAATCCTGCCGGTGAGACTACTTTTAAAGTCCCACCAGCGGCAAAAAAAAAAAGAAAAAAAAAGAAAAAAAAGGAAAAAAGAAAAAAAAAGGGTATGTCTATAAGCAAAACGGGCACGGATGAAAACCCGAAAGGGCTCCGTGAGTAAAAACAGCAGGACTACCGGTGAGTTTGTGAAAACCCGAAAGGGCGCAAACTCGTGAAAAGAGATGAAATACACTCGCAAAGTCCTCTCGACTTTGTGAGGAGAAAACCCCTGCGTGAGATCCTTACGACTCACAAAGGAGCAACACACTTAGGAATCCTCACGATTCCTAAGGAGAACATACACCTGCGAGATCCTTTCGACTCGTAGAGAGAAAATGCTTTTATGAGACCCTCACGACTCATAAAAATTGAAAAGCCTTAGGTGATAGGGACCCAAACCTGTCTCCTAAGCCATCGTTCCCCAACGGGCAATGGCAAATGATGAGTCGCTCCTGGCATTTCGCTTCAATGTTAGCGGTGCTGATGCCAACCAAAAACCCAAATCCCAAGTCCTCCCAAGGCAAATGATGAGTTGCTCCTGGCATTATTCCAGTGCAGCAATGCTGATGCCAAACAAGATCCAAATTCCAAGTTCCCGAACGACGAATGATGAGTCGCTCCTGGTACTATATTCCAGTATAGCGATGCAGACGCCAACCAAAATCCAATTTCTCAAAATTCTCCAGCCCTACAACCAGTCCCCAAATTGACTGTCGTATACAATCCACGGGCTCAAATAATTTTCGTCATACCCATGCCCCACCACAATCACCAGTTACGCGGCTGGTCTCCGCCTTTGGAATTATGCTCTATTGAGAAGACCCACTCATGTGTCCTCACGATACATGAGGAGAAAAACCTTTGTGGGATCCTTACGACTCATAAAGGAAAAACACACTTAGGAGTACTCACGACTACTAAGGAGAAAATACACCTGCGGGATCCTTACGACTCGTAGGGAGAAAATGCTTTGATGGGACCCTCACAGCCCATAAAATTGAAAAGCCTTGGGTGATAGGGACCTAAACCTGTCTCCTAAGCCATCGCTCCCTCAACAGGAATAGGCAAATGATGAATTGCTTCTGGCATGTGTGCTTCAGTGTTAGCAACGATGATGCCTACCCTAACCCCAAAATCCTAAACTCCAATCCAATAGACCCCTAAGTCTTTAAACTATGATTAGATGACCCCTAAGTCGTTAAACTATGAACGGATGACCCCTAAGTCGTTAAACTGGGAACGAGGGAAATCCCCTCATGGCAGATGATGATTCGCTCCTGGTACCATATTCCAGTGCAGCGATGCTGATGCCAAACCAAAACAAAAATCCCCAAATCCTGTCATGACAAATGATGATTCGCTCCTGGTACCATATTCCAGCGTAGCGATGCTGATGTCAACCCAAATCATATCAAGTCAAACAACCAATGACCTCCCTGGCAGAATCAGATTCCATCTCGGAAACAAGTCAACTTCATCCCAGACGCCGCAAGAAGCGGGGCAAGTCAAATCCAGAATCGACCGTCCACGTCGCTAAAATGGCAGCACCGACCGTCCAAGTCGCAAAAAGGGCAGCATCGACCGTCCACGTCGCTAAAAGGGCAGCATCGACCGTCCACGTCGCTAAAAGGGCAGCACCGACCGTCCACGTCGCTAAAATGGCAGCATCGACCGTTCAAGTCGCAAAAAGGGCAGACCAATCGTCCAGGTCGTAAAAAGGGAAGAACCGACCGTCCAAGTCGTAAAAAGGGCAGAACTAACCGTCTACGTCGCTAAAAGGGCAGCATCGACCGTCCACATCGCTAAAAGGGCAGCAACGACCGTCCAAGTCACAAAAAGGGCAGAACCAACCGTCCAAGTCGCAAAAAGGGCAGCATCGACCGTCCAAGTCGCAAAAAGGGCAGAATCGACCGTCCAAGTGGCAAAAAGGGCAGCACCGACCGCCCACATCGCAAAAAGGGCAGCATCGACCGTCCAAGTCGCAAAAAAGGCAGCATCGACCGTCCACGTCGCTAAAATGGCAGCACCGACCATTCAAGCCGCAAAAAGCGCAGCATCGACCGTCCACGTCGCTAAAAGGGCAGCACCGACCATCCAAGTCGCAAAAAGGGCAGCATCGACCGTCCAAGTCGCAAAAAGGGCAGCATCGACTGTCCACGTCGCTAAAAGGGCAGCACCGACTGTCCAAGTCGCAAAAAAGGCAGCTTCGACCGTCCAAGTCGCTAAAAGGGCAACATCGACCGTCCAAGTCGCAAAAAGGGCAGCATTGACCGTCCATGTCGTAAAAAGAGCAGCACAGGATTCTTACAAAGCGGGAACCAGATCACTCCGGGCCAGGGAAACATCTATCACGGACACTCCGTCTCGGAGACATGTCAAGCAATGACTGTACATGTCGTAAAAAGGGCAGTGCCAGCTTCCCAAAAAGTGGGAACCAAATCAGGTCGCCTCCAAGTAAAAGAAGATCCATCAATTTCATGCACACGACCCACATATGTGGTGTGCATTTATTGATGGGGGGCAATTTATTGGGGTAAAAATTTACACCCCGGTTGACCAAGTCAAAATCAAAGTCAACCCCAAGCCAAGTGGGCCAAAGCCCAGATCCAGTGGGCCCATGCCCGGGTCGAGCACGAACATGAAGCTGCCGGCCTCCCTCCATGCCAAGATAAAAATTTTGTAATAAATAATTTTGTTGTATTTATTTTATTTTATTTTATGGATAAATATAAGAAAAATAGGCATAAAGCCAAATTTTTGTAAAGCCCACGGCTTATATGCAAAAAGAAATGGCACATGAGCCATGGGATAGGCAAAATGCCATTTTGTGACGCCCAAGGGGCTATGTGTAAAGTGTATGACCTATAAAGGCAAAGATAATGAAATATCTCAACAACTTTTTTCTCTCTCCAAAAAAAATTTTAGATCTGAGATCTTTCTCCTTCCTCAAGGTTCTAAAACCTTCTTTTTTCTTTTGAATTAAATCAAGAGTTTTACTCTTCATTTTATAAAACTAAATAGTTTTTCACCACAAAACCCATAAATGGGAACTCGGATCTTCCATTAGATCTCAAAAAGAAGAGATTTTTAACATCTCACATCTCTTGATCTTCAAGATCCTGCCAACAGAGGAGGAAGAAGGAGACCCATCTCCAGAAATCCCACTTTGGGGAAGAACTAGGGCTCAAAGGGAGAAGCCCTTCATCAGCTTCAAAACAGCTTAGGAGTTTTCACTCCACCTTAATTTCTCTTTCGAGAATTTCTGGGGCTAAAAGCCTCTTTTTCTCGCCGGCGCCCAAGCGCTCAAGCGCCCAGCGCTCAAGCGCCAAGCGCCCACGTGCCGACACGTGGCGCGCTAGCGCTCGAGTGCCCAGTGCTCAAGCGCCAAGCGCCCACGTGCCGACACGTGGCGCGCTAGCGCTCCAGCGCCCTGCGCTCAAGCGCAAAGCGCCCACGTGCCGACACGTGGCGTGCCTACGCTCAAGCGCCCAGCGCTCAAGCGCAAAGCGCCCACATGCCGACACGTGGCGCGCTAGAGCCTAAGCGCACCGCACCTGAGCGCACATCGCTCAAGGCGCTGACCCCACGCGTCCTTTGGGCCCTTTTTCCCTTATTTATATATGTATACATGTATATATATATACAGATACACACACTCCACAACACTGTCCCTCTCCAAAAAAATTTTGGGCCGGGACGCTGCCCCGCATCCCGCAAGGGGGCTGCTAGCCCCCTTGACCCCCAGCCCGCTATCCGGGTAGCGGGACCCCATAAAAACACTGCGTGGCTCCCGATATATCCAAACCCCCATCCAAAAAAACACACACGTATACTGCACATTGAGTTCCCATGACCAATTTAACCCGTTAATCGGAGGTTCTCTCGCCCCAAAGGCGAAGGGTAATTAACGGCAGCTTAGTCCGCGGCTGCCGGAGATTCGGATCCTCACAATCAATAAACCCCTGCCTACCCTAGGCAGGGGGAATCTGTAGTACGTATGACAAGCGCGTGCATATTCCCATCTCAATGGGGTGACTAAAAAGCATATCAACTTAATGGAGAGAGGCTAATCAACATTACTCAACTTAGGAATCCATCCAATTATGAGTAACCTGAAAGAGAAACAAGTTTCTCAAAACCATTACTATCAACAGAATACCATTCACAAGAATCTATATCTTCGATCTCTTTGAAGAATCCCGATACTTGCGATACCTGGTTCTCTACTTTATTCTTATACCCATAACTTCTCAAAACTTAGACATTGTATTTCTACGAAACACTTGTCTAAAACTAGAGAAGTCATAAGTAAATAGAACATAGTACGAGGACCAACCCCTTTGTCCTGACGGACACTGGACAACATACAATACTCTGTATAAGTCCGCTGAGTTGAATAACTCATAACTTGTGTATCGTAGGTTGAAAACTGTACCCAGGCGATTTCCTTAAATATCACCAATTACAACGAATTCCGATATAATGAAGATGATCTCCTAATTCCCAATAACTTACTCCCACTCATCATCTGTAAAACCAAACAGATATGAGAATGAAACCTGGTAAATACATACCCTGGAGTAAGTATCTAATCGGGAAATCAATTTTCCTTTAACAATGCACTGAAACATTAAAATGTTTCGTAGGGGTATCTTGGTATTCTTAGTAATGCCTCTTCCATAATCCAATTCATGACTGTAACCGTATAATTCTTTGCCATCTCTCCAAATCCCTTTATTTGCCTTTAGTTGTTACCTTTTGTACACCTTCGTTAAGCTAAATAGTTTTCTTCCATCCCTACCGTTCGGCACCAGCCTATGGTTTGGAAGAAGACTATCCAGTAAGCATAATAAGTGTACTCTCCTAAACCAAGGAGTACTCACAACTTGAGAGAAGGTGATGATAAAAGACAACTGAATAATATCTTATTCTTTTAAGGGTGAAATAGGAGTGGCGATGAAGTACGCGGTTTGGTCGTGAATGATAACAGTCGCAATTTACTTTGCCCTCTTTGTAATCCCTTTATTTTGTCTTTACATATTACCTTCTGCACACCCTACTTAGGATAATTGGTTTTCTTCATTCCCTACCTTTCGGCACCAGCCTATGGTTTGGAATAAGACTATCCAATAAGCGTAATAGGTGTACTCTCCTAAACTAAGGAGCACTCGCAACCTGAGAGAAGGTGATAACAAAAGACAAGTGAATAAACCAATTCTATTTCTCCTGAACCTGGATCCATCCTCGAAGTAGTACCTTCGAGTTCGTATATAACCATAAGATGGATCTATCCAATGGAAGTGGATGTCCGTAGTAATACGGGATGTTCTGAGAAATACAAAGGGTAAAAGAAGGAGCGGAAATGACTTATGCAACTATAGACAATCCAAAAGTTAGTATTTTAAGAAGGTTCGGTCAACGTGGTCACTGAGTCATAGTTTAGGGTCGGTCAAAGGTCGCTGCCAAAGAGAGAGAGAGAGAGAAAAGAAACACTCTGCGTGCACTCTAACCTAGATCAGAATGGTTATCGCTTTATCTAATCAAGAAACCTCCCACTGTAATCTCAAATTCTCCTCCAAACCTGAAAGAAGAATTAGTCGGGATCACCCGAAGAGTAAACCAACTCATCAGTGAGAATCGGGATCCAACTCTCATCGCATGATAACTTGATGGAAGCCACTCAAGTTATCATACTCCAGAAGGTATGCGCATGCCTGGAAAGTTTCCTGTATGTTTGAAACTCCCGATGTGATTTTTGCCCCATGCTCTTATGACCATGACGAAGGCCAACAAATCATAAGTCACATGTCAAGTTCTACCCGTCATTGTCCAGGTCAATTTGAACCCACCCGTACAAGCCCTTGATGAAGGCCAACAAGGCTATACGACTGTCCCAAACCAACACATCTATCTATGCAACAAATGAATACCCAGCAACTACCAAACACTATGCCTTGACGAAGGCCAACAAACATAGCTTGAATACTACTGACTATCCATAAGATACGACGGAGGGCTATGGCTGGTTTTTGGCGAAAAACCTTTAACGTAATGAACTTGATCTTGTTGAAGGAACCTGATAGCTTTTTATAAAGATATAGTGACGAAAACCTTTTGCTAAAGAGGTCATTCCCGGTGAAGGGATCTCAGCCCTTTCCTCGTGGAATGAGGTGCAGGATATTCCAACTGAATACCGCGATGCAAAGCAACTTGTAATCGACTATATTAAAGTTATTACCCTAACGTAAATTTCTGCCCAAGGGGTCTTTCTCGGTGAAGGGATATCAGCCCTTGCCTCGTCGAATGAGATGCAGGATATTCTAAACTGAATATCACTATGCAAAACAAAAGTAAACATCTTTGTAACAACACTTTTTTAAAATTTGTTCCAACAACATCAAATATAGGTTTGTTTTATCTTGCATTGATAAGAATCAACGCAGTCCCATTAATCAATCACACCAGAAAAGTACGAAAATAAAATGTACGTATATGCCATCCGCTTTCGTCACTGGGTCCCATCATCACCCGTTAGGTTACTTAACTAACGACAGAGCGGGGGCTGGACTAGCGCGGGTGTAAAACATATACAACATCTAATAGTATATATACCAATATACAATAATCGCTCCAGGCGTGATAATATGCAACATTACAGAAAAGTAATAAGCATCACAGAACAAAACAGATAATCTGGGATCCCTGCACAGAGCCGCTGCTGAAACCTGACGTTCCCCTGGTCGTGTGGATAGCCCGTGCAATGAAACCTAGACCCCTACGGGTGCGGCAAGTTACCCTCCAAAACCTAAAGCGAGGTAGTCCCCACAGCATAGTGAATGGAACACCCGGCACTTCACGGAATCCGGTAACTTGAGCACCCCTCCTTGGGTCAACCTGTACCCCCTACGAGTGCGGGGAATAGTCTGCCAATTCTAAAGTGAGGTACCTCTGCCTCTCAAAGCCATGAGATACGGATCTGTTGCCCTCCAGAACCCGGCTATCCGTGCACTCCATCGCGGGGTAAAACCTAGTACAGTAATGAAAAATATGTACAACGGGTACATCGACCTCAACCCGGTCGTGTCCCAAAAGAATATTATACAACAGGCAGTAACGGCAGTCCACATGTTGGACGCTCGCCCCGCAATATCAAATGTACAAATAAATCCAATCTGCACTATCATTGCACCCTGCTATCCACCACGACAAATCCGCAACGTTACAGCACAACACAGAACATCAACGCGAATGTCACGTTCGCAAACCCGTCTAAAAGAACTATAGCAATTAGACGCGGTTTACCGATCAAATGACATTCCCGGTCGGAGATATAAAGTAAGTACTGCATACTAACAAATTTAAAATTTCGATCGACCAAATTTCCCGAAGTGGGCCCCACGTACATCTGCTGTACAGTAACAAAATCTGGGCCCAAAAGAACTATATCAAAAACCACATTTTCCAAAAAGAAGCTCTCTGTGAAAAATTGATGCACTGTTCCCACTAAAGCGCCGCGGTTCCGCGGTCAAACCCTAGGTTTGACCGCGGATCCACGGTGCTCTTGTGGGATCACGTGCCCAATTTTCATCCGTATGCTTAAAAAACCCTGCTTAATATTCTGTGATATGTAAAATTATTTTTAGACCCTGTTTAAAATCGACAGAAACTTAAGCACTTGAAAATTGTGATTTCGGAAATTCCGTTCGATCGATCTTTTAAACGTGTTAGCACAAGTTAGTATAGCTTAATGGTGAGGCTCTAATACCACTTAAAGCCCACGGTAGCGCCCCGGCCGTCTAACAGACGCCAAATGCGGAACAAAAACTTTTTACAAACTGGCACTATCGTGTACCGTAACCCGGATCTGCCATTAAAGCTAAACTAATAAACTACAAAGTGGGTAGAAACGTTATACCGAATGATCCGAGTCCGTCGGTATTCAACCATCATCCCACGCTTGTTGCGGCTGCTCCGATCTCCTGAATCTCCGGTCTCGTCGTCCAGGTGGCACCACGTCGACGGATCTTTAAACGGGCTCCCGCTTCTGAACCGAGGCAACTCGATCGTCAAGTTTGCTAAAAGAGATGACCAAGATGATGTAGAGAATGAGTAGAACATTTTGTCTCGTTATGTCCAAGGCTATGGACGAACGGTTAATGAAGTTGCCTTTTGGATTGGGTGAAATGAGAAATGAAGCTATCTAATTTCCATGAATCCAAATCTATCATAATCTTTTTTCAAATCAAGTGAGAGAGGGTGAGAGAGGAGGGGAGGGCCGACCATATATGTAGAGGGAGGGAGGTGAGTGTAGGAGGGGGAAGGTGACCACAAAGGAAAAGATCAACAACAAATATCCTTCATGCAAACAAAACCCCATTAATGCAAATGGTGATTCATTAACCTAGTCACCCTTGCATTAATTGAATCATTAAATGCACTAATGAGTCATGAAGCCTAGTCACCATCCTAGTCATCATTCTAGAACCTTCTAGAAACACGACTCACCTCAAGAAGAAAAGATAAATCCGCATTTAACCAAATGTTAAATACGGCTGATAGAAAACTGGAAACTGGAAACTTCCAAAAGTGACCCTGAAACGAATTTCAGGATAACCCCGTATCGGTATAAACATACCCGTATTTGTATTACGACCGAATACAAATGCAACTGAGACAAAGATATTATATCTACACAGTATAATACTCGGATCTGGCTTAAACCAATACCGACCAGTATTATCTGCCCGAAAAACGACACGTGCGAAAACGCACGTGTATTTTCCGAACCCTGCCATAAACCCATACGGCCTCTACAACGTTTCGCCCGAACTTGGGAAAGTGTCTGTGGGGGACTCTAATGACTCATCAACACACTGGCACTGGGTATAACCTCTAGCACGTCAGAGGTATAAGCTGTACGTAATGTTTGCCTACGTATTGATTGGAAGGGAAGCTGACGAGCGAACTCATCCATAAACCCTACTGAGCCTAACAGTAACAATGTATATACAGTCCGGTCCGTTCGTCTAAAGAGTATCGCATATCGAGTCTAGGGGGTGGATAAAGTCAGACCCCTAATAACACGATAAATCGTGTCGGCATGAAGCCCATCACCACCTGAGAAACTACTGATCCAAATCAATAATTCTCCACTACCTCGGCCGAGGGTTTCTAGTGATGGCCACCCGTGCACTGTGTGATATCAACCCCCAATACCGAGAGAGACGAATCCCTGACGATCCACTCACTTGCCTCCAATGTGGCTCGGGACTGTACCCAACTAAAACCTGTTTGCACAACTCCTTTGAGCGTGGTAGGGTAGTAATCTAAGCACAGTGGGAACTCATACGAGACAAATGACGATCTCAGGTCGATGAACTAATCTGTACACATGTCACCAGGGAACTGCTATCTGACGATATGTATAATACCAACTAGCATGTTCCCGGCGAGTCCTGTCCGGTATACTCATAACCTAATGAGCACCTGTATACATCTTAGGTGATCTAACTGACACCAGTGGCTTGTGAGACCGGCCACCGCCCCTCGTCGGGGTCTCGACTATATACACTAGTCTACTCTGGAGTATCGATGCCCTGTCTCGAAACTCCCACGACTAGGGACATTTTTAAGGATGTGCTTATAGACTCCACCTCCAACGTATATGATCGCCATCATACTGCTGGTAGTCAGGCAAGAATCTTATGGGCTCTATCATCATGCAATAGTGAACTAAAGCATGTATACGATGATAAAGACAAACCAGATAGCAAACTATCATCTTGAGCAAGACTGTCATATCGGTATAGGTCCTGCCTCAATCATTGCAATTACGTACCTGCGATCCAATAATTGACATTGAGGGCATTATCTCCAACAAAAGGGATAATAAATTTATAAAATCTTTGCGGTTTCTTCAAATCCAGAAATCTCATGGAAATCCGAAATCCCAATCTCAAAAGTAAATAAATAGTGAATTACCGGCATAACGCCCCATAATATTGCATGACAAATGAATATATGAATGCGTCGGATATCAAGCAAGGAATACAATAATTAAACTAGCATATAAAATCAATAACATATTGGAACTATCAGCTAGAAAGTTATGTCAATGAAGTAATACTTCTAAAGTGTACGTGTTATGGCAATTACCGATGATGATGTGTGTGAGCCGGCAAGCAAGTGTTCGTAGACATACGCATCATCGGTAATGGTGCTAGTGTCCTGACAACATGGGTTTATAATGACTACAGAAACGCATGTATAAGCATACAATGCGATGAATATAACATGAATTAAACGGAGGATGATTAGTAAACGCAAAATTTAAGGATATACGTTTATATATACGAGTCATACAGTTTTGGCATTTGGAATAGCATGAATCATGGTTTTTAGGAAACATGGGCTACAGTGTCTTTATGAAAAGGTACGTCCTTTGAAAAATCTGTAGTATCCCTCAAGTTGTCTTTTGAAAATACCCACGATTCGTTAGTTTCTGAAAATAAGTATGACTCGAGCCCAGTCCAAATCTACAAAATAAACTACAGGACTAAACTAAAAGACTAGTCAAAAAGGTAAAGAAATCCATCTAAGTCCGAGTCGATATATCTAGTAGTCGGTGATCCCACCTCAATAGCGTCACGTACGATAAAATATATAATGCGACATTCTCGAGTCAAGAGTGCGGATCAATTATCATGTTTATACATCGTACGGAAAAATCCAGCGTACGACATCCCAAATCGGGGTACGGATCAATTATCACCTATAACACATTATTCATCTGGTATCATTATCATCATATCCTGAATTAGGGGTACTGATCTAAAGTCTAGTACATTCCGATACCATCAAACATATATCCGCGTGTGAATAAAACACATCGCCTATCGATCCACTATACTATCATGTAGTATAACATAACATGACCCAAATCACATAACTGATCTCACGGCATCATGCCCGATCACATCGACTCATCTCCAAGTATCATATACTATCCTCATCATCCGTGTATACGTATAAGTATATATATATATATATGTACCAATGTATATATATATATATAGACACACACACACTCCATACATATCACGTGTGTGCATGTGTATGTGTGTGTGTAACAACTATACTCTAGGGTTTCGCAACTAAGGAATTAAACTAAAAACACTAACTTCTAATTACGCTAAAACTAGCTCATGAACTTCTAAAGCCCTTTCTTGCTAATCAATCATGTCTCACAATATACATACATACATACATACATACATACATACATAACACATTTACAAGCTAGACTACGAAACTGCGGGGGTGCTATATGCCATCCACCCAACTTCCCCCGTAAATATACATCAACTCACCTTGATCCTTACTTGCCGAAGTAGATGTCGCCTTGCTTCTCCTTATTGTACGACGTCTACATGGGTACCAACTCATATCACACATAGTATCGTAAACCGAAATCACGGATGAAAACCAAAACAGCACACGAAACACACATATAGGCTAGAACCTATGGTCTTCGCATGCAAGAATAACCAAACAACCCTCGAGATTGGCGTGCAAACGTCTCACCACCGAGTCAAAACCCAAATACTAAAATCCAAGTCATAAATAGTCGCAAAACCAAAGCAGCAACATAAGAAAACACTTCCAGATTTCGTTTTAGGTGAAATTAGCTAATTCTGCATATCGGGTAGGTCTAATTTGCCTAAAATGGAGCTATGGACCAAGCACGAGGCGATTCCACCGTACCAAGGCCGCAATTTGTGGCCAAAACATGAAAATTGGTGGCTAGGAAAAGGATTGGGGGTCTCAGGTTTTGGGGTTAGCTTTTAGGTTGCCTGCACGACTCACTGTAATTGCTAAATATTTTTCTGGTGCCCCGGGTCATAGCAGATCCCTAAATACCATCACAATTCCCACAAAAACCCGATATCGGAAAATCTAAAGTTCATGGTATAGGGTCTAGCCTCTGGTTTTGCCCATAATACTAAAGCTACAGGGGTTTAAGGTCACTATTAAACCTCAATTGCACCATCTCAATTCAAATCAAACCTTAACCTCAACTTGGAATTTTCCAAGTTCACTAAACCGCACATAAACAATTTTAAACTAACATGGAAGCTAAAGGATTTTGATTACTACACTAATGGTGAAAGAATTACCTTATTTGGCAACTCAAGAATTTTCTTGAGTTGCCCCAAGTGCTCAAAATCCTAGCTTTCTTGGTTCTCCATGCATGTAGTGAGCTTGTGCATGTATTTAATGAAGGGAATGAAGTGTTTTGATGTGATTTTGGTGGTGTTGAAAGGAGTAGGAGGAGGTGAAGAGAAGAGGGCAGCTATGGAAGAGAAGAGAGGAAAAAGAATGAAGAAAATGAAATGAGGAGGAGAATAGCCATGGTCAAAGATGACCCCTCACCCTCTCTCTCTTGCCCATACCTCCATATTGTAATCTTTTTCCTTTTCTTTTCTATTTGTTTTCTTTTAAAAACCATACAAATATAAAAGAAATACAAGATGCCATGCACAATTAAGGATTTAAGCCAAGTTTTTCAAAAATGTAACAAGTGTTAGAAATTTGACATGGTGCATATCATATGCAAAATCATACTTAATGCATAATTAGTGAACATTAATCAAGTTTAGAAATAAACTTGTATATAATTAATTATAAAAATTCATAAAATATCTAAATCTCACAAATTCCTTAAAAATCAAAATTCAATGTAATTTTCCAATATTTCCCAGTTTATCGGTATGCAATTAAACCATATCATTTAAAATTAGTCTCCAAACTATAAAATATTCATATTATTTATTATTTGTTTTATTTAAATTCCCAAAAATAATATTTTATTTTTCTGAAATGTTACAATCATGTATGCGATGTTATGTACCAAACCAGATATAGATGAATCACTAGGTGTAGTGATCAGGAATCGATCGGATCTTGGGAGAATCATTGGACAGCTGTGTAGGACATTCTTAAGTACTTGAGAAACACTAAAAGAATGTTCTTGGTTCCAGCTTTCAGAGTGATAATGACGACTGAAAGTCAGTCACAGGCATTGTCTTTACCCTCAGTGGAGGGACGGTATGTTGGAAGAGTTCCAAGCTAGATACCGTGGCATACTAGACGATAAAAACTGAATACATTGCTACCAATGATACTACCAAAGTGGCTGTCTGGACATTTCTTGTTCATGAGATGAACAGGGTTCCTACCATTGAGCGTCCAATAACTGTTATTGTGATAACAATAGAGTTGTGGCTTTTGCCTAGGAACGTCGGTCCCATCAGCGATCAAGACATATTCTGAGGACAGTATCACCTAATCAGGGAGATGATTGATCTCCAAAGGATCGAAGTTAGGAGAGAAGACGCAAAGGATAACATGGCGGATCCACTCACAAAAGCCTTCCCCTAGAGAGACTTCTATAGGACGTTGGGTATGAGATACTACAACAAATGGCCTTAGTGCAAGTGGGAGATTGTTAGTTATATGTATGCCTAAGAGGCCATTACTGTACATGCGATGTATATTGTAGTGGATGCTTGGACATATATAGGGAGGACTTTCTGGCACGACATGATAGTATGCTATCTGGTTGCACTTTATCTTAACATGTACAATTATTGTCTCTCTATTACATGTTGATAAAGCCCTTAGGATGAGTACTTGACTACCAGGATTATGATGCGGTGTAACATTTCAGAAAAATAAAACATTATTTTTTGGAATTTTTATAATTAAATAATAAATATTATGAATATTTTAATAATGCGGTATATTTATATACCGATAAATTGGGAAATATTTGGAAATTATGTAAATTATTGGATTTGAAAGAAATTATAAGAATGTAGCATTCATAGATTTTATATAATTAATTATATTCCATTTTAATGCTAATCGCGATTAAATATCGCTAATCGTGCATTAAGCTTGTTTTGTGCATGCGACATGCACCAAGTTTTCTTTTTTCACATTTGCTATATTATTCTACCATGCTTCATTTGTTATGTTAATTGGTTTTTAATTGTTTTTGGTTTTGGAAAGAAGAGAGAAGAAAAGAAAAGAAAAGAAAAGGGATTAAAATATAGAGTATGGGCAAGAGAGAGAAATGAGAGAGAGGTGAGGGGTCTTTGACCAAGCTCCCATTTGTGTCCCCTTTATTGTTTCCTCTTCATTTGTTCCCCCTCCCTCTCCCATGGTGTCCCTCATCTCCCTCTTCCACAAAACCCTCACAAACCCCCTCAATCCCTCATCAAAACATCACCCCTCTTTCACAAAAAACATGCACAAGCTTCTTACAAACACTTTGGACCAAGAAAGCAAGGATTTTGGACACTTGGGGCAACTCAAGAAAATTCTTGAGTTGTCAAATGAGGTAATCCTTTAACCATTAGTTTAGTATTTAGTTTACATTAGCTACTATGCTTGATTATAAGTGTTTTAATAATGTTTAGGGAACTTTGAAAATTCCAAGTGGAGGATTAGGGTTTGATTTGAATCCAAAGGTGAAATTGAGGCTTTATAGTGACCTTAAACCTCTGTATTGATTGTATTTTGGGTTAAACCATAGACTAAAACCCCATTTAGAAAACTTAGAAATCCCCGATATCGGATTTTGTGGATTCTGTGAGGATATATTGGTATCTGCTATCACCCGAGACACCTGAAAAATATTTAGCAAATACTGAGACAAAAACAGGCAACCTAGAACCTATACCCAAAACCCAGGACCCCAATTCCCACCCATGGCCGCAGATTTATCCATTCTGGACGCAATTTGCGGCCAAAGCAGGGACTTAGGGCTTCGTGTTTGGTCCAGGGCTTTATCACCAGTAAAATATACCCTCCATGTATGCAAAATTGGCTAATTTGGCCTAGGGTAAAATCTGGGACCATTTTCTTGAGTTGCTGCATTGTTTTACGACTTCGTTTTAACTTTGGTTTTGGTAGTTGGGTTTTTAGCTCGATGGTTTGATGTTCGTACATCGACATCGAGAATTTGTTTGGCCTTTCTTGCATGCGTAGTCCATAGGTTATAACCTATAGACTTTTAGCGTGTCGTTTTGGTTTTGAATTGGATTTTAATGTGACACGATATGTTATGACATGTAGGTACCCCCACATGGATTTCGAGACGACGAGGAGAGCGTAGTGTCATCGACTCCAGCAAGCGAGGATCAAGGTGAGTAGATATATATCTATGGGGGAAGTCGGGTGGATGGCGGATAACACCCCCGTAGTTTCGTAGTATAGAACGCGATATATATATACACACACTTACTTACTTATGTGTTATGAGATGTGTATACTTAGTAAGAAATGCTAGGTGACTTTGGGATAGTTTTAGCATACTTGTAGGAAAACGCATTTAGTTAGTTTCTTAATCGCGAACCCTAGAGTAGTGATTTGCATACACGCACACATACACGCATACATTTTATTTCTTGTACGTATATGAGGATATGTATACACACACACACACACATAGGTATGGGACTATGTAAATATATATATATACACACACACACACACGTATATATATACATGGATGATGAGGATAGTACATGATATTTGGAGATGAGTCGATGAGACTGAGCATGGTGCCACGAGATCGGTGATATGTTTTGGTTCGTATTATGAGATACGATATGTTATTATAGCGGGTCCTTAGCGATGTATTTTCATACACACGCATATATGTATGTTGATGGTATCAGAGTGTACTAGACTTTAGATCAGTACCCCAGTTCATGATATGATGATAAGGATACCAGATAAATGATAAGATAAATGTGATATTCGACCCGTACCCAGATTGGGATGCCGTACGATGGATTACCGTACGAGCTATATATTGATGATAGATCCGCACTCTTGACACGAGAATGTCATGTTATATATTGTATCGTATGTGATACTATTGAGGCGGGATCACCGACTATTAGATGTTATATATATCGACTCAGATTTAGGTGGTTTCCTTACCTTTTCGATTGGCCTGTTAGTTTAGTCCTGTAGTTTACTTGTAGATGTTAGAGTAGACTCGAGTCTTACCTATTTCAAAACTAACGAATCGTGAGTATTTTAAAGACAGGCCAAGGGATTCAACGGATATTTCAAAGGACGTACCATTTCTTAAAAACACCGTAGCCCTTATTTTCTAAACACCACGATTCGTGTTAATTCAAATGGCAAAACGGTATGACACATATATTGTAATGTATATTCTTTATTGCTGCGTTTATCATTCATTTCCGTTTATTCTTATTAGTCGCATCGCATTATATGCTTATTTGTGTTTTCGTAATTGTTATATTGAACCCGTGTTATCAGGACACCAGCACCATTACCGATGATGCGTATGTCTACGAACACTTACTTGCCGGCTCGCACACATCATCATCGGTAATTTCTATATCACGTACACTTTAGAGAATATTAATTCTTTGATATCGCTTGTTAGCTGGTAGTTTCGACATGATACTAGTGAGCCTGCTTTTATATGATAGCTTAGACATTGCATTTATTTATTGCGTTATCTCTTGCATGTATATTCATATATTCGTTTGCCATGCAATAATATGGGTCAGCCCGGATTGCCGGAGCCCAGTATTCATCATTTATTTACATCGTGATTTATGATTTCAGATTTCTAAGAGATTTCTGGATTTAGAGGAACCACAAAGATTTTATAAATTGATTATCACTTTTAAAAGATAGAAAATGCGGTTTTCTCATGATATGATATGAGATATGTCCACTATGAGTTTTCTCGGCTCTTGAGCGAAGTCCTACACTCGATTCGAGGAGGAGGAGGAACCATCTGTGGGTGTATGGTGGACCCGGTGCGGTTCCCCGGGCCAAGATGGTCGCAGATGATGGCGTTGAGCCTGGCAGGGGAGCACTACCGACTGGTAATTGTATTGTGACTCGATGGATATCCAGAGGATACCGATCGGAGTATGGTCCAGTCAGGATACCCGGAACCCTAGATATTGAGATTTGATGATTTGGGCCAGTCCGGATAGCCGGAGCCCTAGATATTGAGATTCGAGGATACAGGCCAGTCCAGATAGCCGGAGCCTGAGATATTTATATATTGGCATTTATATACATTTTGTGTCGATGCCAGACACTGATTCCCTGATGATTTCATTGATGATACCTCATTTTATACATACAAAAATCTCACTAAACTAAGAAAACAGTTTTCTCATTCATGATGTATTCTGTTTTCATTATATTGCAATTATACTTCATAATTTTGATATGTTGCTACCTGAGGCATGATTACACGAGCACTTGGTATTACACTTATGTATAGATGTTTTCCCTTGCCACCTTATCATTCTTCAAACTTTATCATTTTGAGGTTTTATATATATTTGATCGTATTGACCTAGGATTGAATCATACATACGATTTCTGCTCGGTGATGTTTTCTACTCACGTGTTGGCAACTCACCCCCGTTGTGCCACAGTTTCTTGCAGGTTTTGCCGTACAGGTTTTCCTTGGCGGCTTTGCTGGCACATTACTTCATTCCGGGTGATTGCTTTGGTAGGTGGGTTCACTCGCATCATGACCACCATTATACTTTATTATTTCAGTTGTATCTAGTAAACTCCATCAACCAGACTTGTATATTTTATTTCGGACTTAGAAAACCAGTTGTTTATTCTTTCAACCTTAGAGTCACGCATTGTATTATTATGGTTTTCTTGATGCTTTTGAGTTTCCTTTTGAGCCTTGATCCTCACCCTTTGGCGTTGTATATTATATTGCTTGCGTGGTTGTGACCGTCAATTGACGAATGGCTAGTTCCTTCTTAGGGATGCCTTTATTCATATTATGCTTGTTGTACCCTTTTAGGGCCAGTATTTACAAAGGAAACTCTGCCGAAATTTTTAGAAAAGACTTGAGATTTTAAAAATGCACATTTCGGCTTATGTTATTAAAACCACTTTCTTTAAAACAAGTTTCTTCACTTCTTAATTAAAATGGTATAGATTTCTAGGATTTTTGGCTTACTTTAATTAGATGGGGTCCTATAGACTTCATATGATTCAAGTGCCAGTCACGTGCCATTTCGGGTCGTGACATGCGGATCATACTAGTGGTGCAGAGGTAGTCGGCAAGTACATCCTTCAAATATTCCTTGTCGTGGGAGTATCGAGACAGGGCATCGATACTCCAGAGTAGACTAGCGTATACGCTTCTTGACCCATATGATGGGCGATGGATGATCCCATTTCGATTGGTGTTTGACATCAAAGAAGGTATACGGGTGCTCAGTGGAGATTGGATACATTGAACGGACTCGTTGAGAACTCCTAGATGGTATTATACCTATCGTTAGATAGTAGTTCTCTGGTGACACTGGTACAGATTAGTCGGTCGACCCGAGATCGTCATAGAGTCTTGTGTGATTCCCACTGTGCTTTGATTTCCACCATACCACATTCAAGAGATCGTGCAAAAAGGTGGTTTTTGGGTACAGTCCGGAGTCATGTGGAGGCAATGAGCAATAGGAGGGGATTCGTCTCTCCCGGTATTGGAGGTTGATATTGCGCTATGCTCGATTGGCCATAACAGGAAATCCCTGGTCAGGGTTACTGAGATCTACTGGTAAGTGTTATCAGTAGTTTCTCGAACCGTTATGGACCTTGTATCGGCATGACTTATCAGGTATTGGGGTTTGACGTTATACCACCCCTAGGCTGTGATATGCGACATATCTGACGAAGAGACTGAACTGTACGGTAGTGTTACTGATTGGATTCATAGGAGTATGAGCAGGCTTGCTTGTTGATCTTCTGATCGCTCAATACCCGGGTGGCTATTACGTTTAGAAGACCGCTTGCGGCCTGTGGGTGTTTGATATGATCATCACCTACTGCCGGCGTATTGACGAGTCTTTAGAGTCCTACACATAGGTTTCCTGGTTCATGCGAAACGAAGTAGGAGCACATATGTGATATGTGCGGGACCGAGATTAATACGAGTATGTGATACCGTATTCTATTCTCGATATATGTGATATCGGTCGGTTATATGTGATATAGCCGGGTTATCGGATCAAGTGTTGATTCGATAAGATGTTACATTTGATATTAGTCGGTTGTATGTGATATAGCCGGATTATTAAATCAAGTGTTGATTTAATAATTTAATGTATAATTATATATGTGATATATTAATTTACATTAACTAATATTTGCTCACTTAAACATTTCTTTTTCTCACTTTGTGCTTTAGTATATATGTGATATATATTAATGTACATTTTATTGTGTCATGCTTGATGCCACATGATACATGGGTGTATGAGACTCACACCATGCTTGATATAATGAATGGTTTTATTTATTTGAAGTTAATCAAAATTAACGGTAATTAGTCACATGGTTCAAGTTTGTAGAAGCTTGTGGAACCATTAACCAAGTCCACTCATTTTGTTTTACTTGTAGATATTTATTAACCTAACCATTATTGTTAGCCATGGTTTAATCTCTACATGAGTTAGTGTATGACACTAACTCACCCATGGTTGCTATTCTTACCTTATGAGTTTCATTCTCATCTCCACTTCATTTTCTTCTTCCTCATGAGAAAGCTTGCTAGCTTTTGAAATGGTGAAGAAATATTGTAAGAAAAATAAATCTAAAGTGAGCCCAATTCCTACTTCATCATCCTCTACTATATTAGCCATTTAATTTAGGGTGTTTGCTTCACTAATCTACCATTAGTGAAGAGGTAGCATGAGCTTGAGTCTCCTCGACGTAGATCATCTTCGGCCTCGAAGACTTCGAGCAAGCTTGTTCATTTCTTCATGTGAACCCTTACTAGAGTTCGGGTGTTCACTACTTGGAGCGAAGGGACTACTACATAGAGCTTTAGAAGTGAAGGATCGGCCTACAATGGTTGTATTCTTCATTAACATAGATGTAAAGTTGTTTGCATTGATAGTTCGTCTAAATCTCTAGTTAAGATTCTACGGTTAGGGTTCTTTAGTACGGCAAAAATTTGAAAACGGCATGGACGATGCCTCCCGAAATCTTGCTGCCGCCCTACGGAACCCCACACACTCAATGGGCCAGAGTTCTCCATCATTGACGAGATACGTTATGAGTGACCATGTTAATTGGTCAGGAGATCTTCAGAGAAGCACCAGAACGAGACTGTTTCCGTCAGTACTCCGAATCAGGCTGTCGATCCGAGGAGGCATATAACTGGTAATCCACAGAGAGAAATAAGGACCTGAAAGTAGAAGGCGCTAGACCGTAAACAGGAGGCAAGTAGATATCTTGCTCTACCAGCCTTAGATGCATGATCACTTTTCGACATTGAAGGAGGGGCACATCGACAACAGTTATTTATGATTTGCGACTTGGCGATTCGGATATCACGTTTCCGTCGTTTTTGAGTCTGGCATTTTAAGGATTTCGTTTCATGGTTGATATTTCTTATGTGCACCACAGTTGCACTTGATTCGTATTTTCGTGTATCGGTTGTACTGATTTTCGTTTTTGCGCATCCCCATTTGTGCTTGATTTTGATTTTGCGCACTCCGAGGTACTTGATTTTGATTTCATGCATACAGTATGCACATGAATTGGACTTATGCATTCGAGGTGGTTTACGAGCACTTTCAGTATTTGATATGGTTTTGTGCACGTAGCTGCACACGTTTACGAGTTCATATACCGCGGTATACTTGATTTGATATGGTGAATGTCGTATACCGCTGATTTCGATTTTGATATACGATATTTGTTTTTGTGCACCTTAGTGTACTGGATTTATATTTTTGTGCACCTTGTGCACTTGATTGAGATTCTTGCACACACTTGGCGCACTTGATGTGATTTTGTGCACACAGATGCATCTAATCGAGATTCTTCGTGCTTATTAGATGTACTTGATGTTATTGTCAGACACGCCCGTTGCACTTGACAGATATTTTCGTGCACACCAGTTGCACTCTGTTTTGTTTTTGTGCACATTCGTGGCACTGTATTTTATTTCGATTTCCGTGCGCACCAGATGCACGTTGCATTGTTTACATACATTTTCGGGATCGGTTTCTTTCGAGCAGCATGTTTTATGATATACTTTATATGGTTTAAAAGCCAAGCAGGACTAGTCTGAGGACAGTACTTGAGTATTTTTGCATGCATCGATAGTTACCGAGGGGATTTTCAAAAGGAGCTATAGTCTCCATATTTGTAACATTTCAGAAAATATAAAATATTATTTTTGGAATTTAATATTAAAATAATATTTTTCCCGAAAACTGCCCGATTTGCGAAATTGGGGTTTTCGAAAATGGGTATAAATATATACCAATATTTGTGAAATAAATAGAAATTAAAATAATTTATTCATTTAAAAATATATTTAAAGGATTTGGCATTTTAAAGATTTATTATATGCAATTTAAAATTTTACCCGATTAGTGCACTACTAATCGCAATTAAGCCAAATCCGTGTTTCTACAGTTTTCTATGGCTGGTGCACCATGTCATGTTGAATTTTGGTTACATGTTGTTTTCTTGTGTTGTTTTGGGTATTTTAGGGTTTGGTTTTTAAAAGAAAAGAGAAAAGAAAAGAGAAAAGGGTAAAAGGGTAAATAGATGAGAGTGGGTGAGAATAAGATGAGGAGAGAGAGAGGAGGCAGCCATGTTACTTCATTCCTCAATTATTTTTCCTTCTTCATCTCCCTCAACTCACTTCCCTCCACCTCTACCCCAAGATCCATCTCCAAAAATTCACCAAAACGCTAAACCCTCTTCACAAAAGTTGATCCCCTCTTCACCCTCTACACTTTGAACCCATCAATGTGGGATTTTGATGACTTTGGAGAGCTAGGGTTTTTCTTGAGCTGCACCCAAGAGGTATAATCCCTTCCATTTAGTTTAGTTTGAATTCCTAGCATTTTTGTTTAGTTTAGGAGTTGTTTTAGTGTAGTATTGTGATGTTTGGAAATTCAAGAGAAGGGTTGGGTGTTTTTGTGGACCTATAAGTAGTAGTGGGTGTTTACTTAGACCTTAGTGGTGTTTTTACTGACTTAGAACAAAGAATGGAACCCAAACATGAACTTGGAACTTTTCAACATCGGTTAAATTGACAGTCTGTGAGGGTATATAGGAATCTGGGATGACCCGAGACCACTAGAAAATAAGTTCCCATGACAGAGAGACGTGCAGGCAACCATGAAGAACCCATAGAAACCTGAGCCCCTAATATGATAATCTGGCCGCAGATTTAAGCGTTTTGGCTGCAAATTACGGCCATGTCAGGGTAGAATGGTGTGGATTATGGTCTGTGGCATTGTTATCCTATATCTAGAACAACCCTATATGCAAAATTGGCTAGTTTGACCTGAGTCAAAATCTGGGAAGGGTTTTCCTATGTTGCTGTTTTCGGGTTTTCCGTATTCTGAAATTTGGATTTTTGTATTTGATATTGTATTGGTTGTTGGGTGTTTGTATATCAACAATTAGGGATAATTGGTTGGTTTTTCATGCGTGGGCAATATATTCTAACCTATGAGCGCGCCGTGTGCCGTTTCGGTTTTCAGAACTTGATTTTAATAAGCGTTGCGATATGTATTATTATTGTAGGTACCTTCGTGTGGATTCCGAGGTGACGGAGCATGGCGTCATCGACTTCAGCAAGTAAGTAGCAAGGTGAGTGGATCTATATCCATGGGGGAAGTCGGGTGGATGGCGTATAGCACCCCCGCAAAGTTTTGGTGGAAACCGATTTGTAGCATATGGTTAAGAAAACCTAGAGTAGCAACTAGGGTTAGAATTAAGTGATAGCTATAGAAACCATATTAAAAACTAAAGGATAGTTAGAAGTGTGTGATACGACTAATACACGATGATGGGATTTGAGGACGACGTTTGATAATATTGCCGTTTAGGGTACTATAGGACTAGATAGTCGACGTAGATGTGTCATCCGAACCATAACTATTTCCAAATTGAAGAATTGTATGCATCTTTTAAACAGATACCTTGAGAGACGTTACGGATTTTCAAATGATATCTTTTCCTTAAAAACACCATAGCCGCCACTTTCAAAACTACGATTCGCATCTTTCAAAAATTGTTTGTATGGTTCGGGTGTGTATGTTAGATTAGATACTTATGCTTATAGTAAAGGTAGATTGTATTGGTAAAATTGACTTGATGAGGGATATAAATGCGATGAAAAGAATATATGATGCGATATGATGATTTGATGATATGTTAGTATACGGATGCGAGTCGATTGAGATGATTTATACCCTGCCGGTCCACTGATATAAGATTATTGCGGATGTGATCTGGGACCTAGGTATATAGAGATATTTATATATGTTGTGAATCGTGAGTGATAGCCGTACGAGACGTTAGGTCCGTACCCACCTCATCTTATTGGATGATAGGATCCCTGATAGTTTAATGCCGCCGTACGATGATTTTCCATACGTGATGAGTTTTACTTAAGGTTTGATCTATACCCTTGACTAGAGGATGTCGTACGATGGAGTATGCCGTACGGGATGTTGTAAGGCCGGATGCTGATTGATTGATTCATCGACTCGATCATGCTAGATATGTATACCCGTCAGCATTTGCATATGATTTACCTTATGCTCCATTCATATTATTCTCATTGCATTGCTTATACCTGTGCTAGTATACCTGCACCATTATCGATGATGCGTATGTTACACGTACATAGATTTTCCGGCTCACACACTTCATCATCGATAACCGCCATGTCACTACACAGTAGGGTTGCTGCATCATGATATACATATTATACACCATACTTACATATATACACATGTGCACCTTCATACGGTATTGCTTTCGATTTTAGAGATTTGGGGACTGCATGTACTATTTTAAAAACTGGATCCATTTAAAAGAGCGGTTTTCCCTTAATATGTCATATCACTGTTTCATGTTGCATGATATACGGATATGCTTACATTTCTGTTATATGTCGCATACATCATGCTTTACGCTTTTACGCATTGGGATATGCTATTTTCATGAGATTTCTGGATTTGAGAACCGTGGCTATTTTAAAAGAAAGCAGGTACTGTTTTAAAAACCCGGTTTCTCTTGATATGATATTTCAGTGCTTCCACCATGTGTTTTCTCGGTTCTGAGAGTGGCATTTGAAACCCAATTTGAGGAGCGGTAGGCACCGTCTGTAGGTATATGGTGGACCCGGTGAGGTACTCCGGGGCAAGAAGACTCGTATTGTTAGACAGTGAGCCTGGCAGGGGAGCACTACCCATCGGTGATAGTATTTGGATTCGGCGGTTATCCGGAGGATACCGACTGGAGTAGTGAGATGGATATGAGGGCCGACCAAGGTGTGCGGCGTCTGAGGGCCGATCTGAGGATGCGGCGCCTGAGATATATGAGGATTTACGTGTCGATGCTAGACACGGTTTTCATGATGTTTCGAGTGTCGATGCTGGACACTCAGGTTCCATAATTTTGATGTATTGCGAGGGACACCCGTTGATTTATATCCTCATATTTTCATGCATATGCTTTTATGATATTTACATGCATGATGTTGTTGTGTCAGTGGTTGACACGTGGACGAGATCCGCATGCATACATACATTGACTATATGGGTGGACGAGATCCACATGCATACATGCATTGATTATACTGTTGGATGTTATCCACATGCTTATAGGCATTGACTACCTTATTGGCATATATACAGACCCGGTCACCCTAGATATCATAGTATTACCTTTATGATATAGTTGACCTAGGAGTCGTTGTTTATTCGATTACTATCTGTTGATATTTTTTCTACTCACGAGTTGGCAACTCACCCCCGTTGTGCCACAGTTCTTGCAGGTTGCCCGTATGGATCAGTAGCGGTATCGCTGGCACACAGTTGCATTCGGGTGTTTTGCTTTGGCAGGTAGGACATTTGTATCGTACCCACTCTTGTATTTATATTTCATATTGTATTTAGTCAACTCCATCAATCAAAATTAGTAAATTGTATAAGTAATGAGACTTAGTGGGATTGTGGTTGCGAGACTTAGAACGAGGGGTTTTCCGCTACTTGTGGTTTTTATGTCTTGCTTTTCCTTATCTTTGTGGTGATCTTCGCCGTTGGGCGTCGTATACTTATATATATTGTCTTGCGTGGTTGTGATCCGCCGTTTGGCGAAGAGCTAGCTCCCGCTTGGGGATGCCTTTATCATTATCTTGTATATGTGGTTTTGGATCAAAATATACAAAGGAGGTGCTGCCCAAATTTTCGAAAAGTCGAAACATGTTTTTTTTTAAACTTGCATAATCCACTTGCATTTTTCATGTTCCTATTCTATGCATTAAGAAAACTTGATTCATTATACCCTTATTAAAAAACCTCACCTCTTTTATTTTTCTTAAAAGGTTTAGATTTCTGGGTTTCTGCTTACTTGAATTACGTTACGCCTTTAGACGTTGCGTGATTTAAGTGCTGGTCACGAGCTAATATTTCGGGTCGTGACAAAGTTGGTATCAGAGCGCTAGGTTTAACCTTGGTTCGAGTCTATGTTTGACTATGCGGAGTCTAGGACGGGTATGTATTTCAGAACCTAGGCTTGGCCTTACGGAATTTAGACTTGAAAGAGGGGGTATTAGACCTGAACTTTCGTTTCATAGGTTGACCCTGATTGATGGAGTAGGTAGCTTGAGTAGAGTGACGTACCGTACGTATGTTTCGCGGCATATTTATGATACGATACTCCACTTAAGAAACCTTAGGATGTACATATTTTTGAGACTTATGATTCTCTTCATACCCATGATTATACATCTATTTGAGATCCTTGATTCTATTCGTTCCATGATCATACTCTCATTGACGTTGTTCCTTCTTATGATCATGTATCTATTATGGATCTGTCGTTTCCTTTGATACCTTTGATCTGTTTTTATCAATACTCGATTGAGTTTCCGGTCACCATGGGTTGAGCGCAGGTTGAGCTGCTGCTAGTGTTGCGGTCAGAGCGAGCTCGTCGTGGACGAGGACTGACCATCATGTTTTCTGGTGACATGGGAACATCTCGATATAGTGTTGTGTTGTGACCTCTTGTTGAGGCGAGTGGTTGGCTTTGCACCGGATGATCGGGCCATTGTAGAGGCTGCCAGTTGCGAGATGACTGTTGATGTACATCATACTTCAGAGGTTTTGATGTCGTCTACCGTGTGGATAGATGACCCATCTGTTGCTGAGATTGATGGAATGTCGCTTCTAGAGCTTACGAGCTGAGATCGCTGGAGCTTCCAGGAAGAGATGCGATAGATGATAGCTAGTCTATCCCAAGTTGAGAGACGAAGGTGATTCGTCAGATTGATGCACCGACGCAAGCCCAGATGAGTTGAAGATTTTCAGTGTGGAGAGTCTTACTCAGATCTAGAGCAGAGCGATCCAGAGATGACCATCGATGTATCGCCTTTCCTGGAGGATTGAGGCATTGTTTAGCACGCGGACGAAGGGTATTTGCATGTTGCCTAGGCGAAGCTAAAAAGTTCGAGCGAGTGTCAGAAACCCATTTTTCCCAAGTTTAAAGTGTTCGGAGGAACATGCAGGTAATTCTGTGGACCCTCTAGAAGAATGAAACCCTAACTCGACATGATGACCATGCAACCGCTTTTGAACCATAGGGTTTGTGGCAGTTTAGCGGTGCCATCAGTGAGGCTTGGGTTAGCCCTTCTACGGCTGGTCCAGAGGTACTGTGGTATGTACCAGATATTATTGGAATGTGCTCAGGTGTTGAGCCTTCGGGAAATTTTGGGACCTTGATGACTCGATCGAAAAGTTTGACGTCGTTCGGATACCATGTGATAAGAGACCGGTAAGCTGACCAGCTTCGGATAGAGGACTGACTTCACCCAGATGCGTTGTGAGTTGATAGAGAACGGACGAGTATTGAGTATTCCTCCGATGGTTGGGACGAGTTCCTGAGGATGTGTTCGGCCAGATATCTTCTACAGAGTGATGAAGATACAGAGTACGCGATTTTGAGTCCGTGTGAGAGACTTCGGATTGACCGTGGCTGAGAACAGTAGCAGTACGCAGACAGCAAGACGTGACGTCAAAGTGGACGACGATACGGACGAGTGGAGCCAGAGGTTCATGCAAGATGCTGACGAGCTGTTGCTACTCCCCGTCGAGATAAGGATTTGATATGCATACAGAGGTGTTGGGATGCGGCCAATTCCTGAGGAAATGTTGTGCTGAGAACGCTGGTGTCCAGAAAACAAGAAAAGGTTATATAAGAGTACCAGCCTTCGTACAGTTCGGCATAGGCGAGATCGGAAGAGACCTTGAGCGGGATTCCTTCCAGGACACTACTGCAATGAGATTTGCATCCAGGATCAGTTGTGTCACGTGTATTCAGAGGACCAGAGGCCGACGCCAGTAACGTGCTGCTTTACGAGTGGTCGTGATGATTGGTCGAGAAACGACCAGAGAAGTGCTAGAGCGGAATCGTTCCGGTTAGCACACCTGACCGGGCCAATGAGCCGATGGATTGCGAGATTAGTGAATCTGTAGAGAAGATAAGGACCCAGAGACTGAGGACGCCAGACCATGAGCAGGAGGCAAGCGGATGTTCTTGATCTGGCAGTTTTAGGCGCACCGATTTATTTTTCGACATTGTAGGAGGTGTACCTCAATGTCATTTGTTGCGATTTGCGTTTGTGATCCGAGTATCATGCTTATATCGCTTGGATTTGAGTTTTGAGGATTGAGTTTCATGATATCGTTTCCGTACACCATGGCTGCACCTACTGGGTATTTACATGTTTGCGCATAGTTATCGCACCTGATACATATTTTATACACAGTTGTGTTGATTTACAATTTGTGCATATCCATTGCATTTGATGTCGATTTTGTACCTTCGTAGCATGTTTTTGTGATTTCGTGGATTTCATACAGATGATGTGATTTTTGCACTCGGTATAGCTCAAATGTGCTTGCAGTGCATTGATACGGATATTGTGCACATAGTTGCACACGTTTTGATTTATACACCTTCGTGCACTCGGTGTTGCTTTTATGCGTTTGAGTTATTAAGAGTATTTCGTGCATTTGATGCACCAGATGTTTTCGTGCACAATAGATGCAATAGATATTGTTGTCGTGCACACCCGTTGTACTGGACAGATACTTTCATGCATACCGGTTGCACTTAGTTTTGCTTTTGTGCATATTGTGGCACCTGTAATTGGATTTGATTTCTGTGCGCACCAGACGTACGCGATTATTGGATACGCCTTTTGGGGCTGATTTTACTTTTGAGCATCTTGTTTTCATAATGGGCACTATGTTATGTAGTAGCCGAACAGGACTGATCTGAGGACAGTACCTGAGTACTTGCATGCATTAAAAGATTACCAAGAGGGTTTTCAAAAGGAGCTATAGTCTCGTTATTTCCTACGTGTCCGTGAGCGACACGAACGTTTATAAAGGAAAACCTTGTTAGAATATTTCAAAAAAAGACGGAACGTATATTTGAACAAAACATATATGAAACTATATTTACTATTTTACAAATGAGCGTTCGTCACTTATGTCGTGAGTTACGCATCACACGGCGATTCAGAAAAGATTTTGCATGTATTTTATTCAAATTTTGAGGTTTTTCAAGGATGCGTACTATATACACGTTATAGTATTTGACTAGTGTATATTGGATTTCAGTAGTGGATTTCGAGATCTGTATCTCCATGGTAACTCTGAGGATATGCGTGCAATCAGATGATTTGCGTGACGCTTGACGGAGTTCGATTTTGAGTTTCATATTCGTGTTCAGGCGCACGCGACGCGCTGTGTTATTTCTGCGTTTTCCATGATTTCGGAGCCCCGTTGATTTGAGCTGATTATGGAAATGTTTTAGATTTTGGGGTTTAAATTTAAATTCGAGGACCGAATTTATTTAAGGGGGGAAGATTGTAACATTTCAGAAAATATAAAATATTATTTTTGAAATTTAATATTAAAATAATATTTTTCCCGAAAACTGCCTGATTTGCGAAATTGGGGTTTTCGAAAATGGGTATAAATATATACCAAAATTTGTGAAATAAATGAAAATTAAAATAATTTATTCATTTAAAAATATATTTAAAGGATTTGGCATTTTTAAGATTTATTATATGCAGTTTAAAATTTTACCCGATTAGTGCTCTGGTAATCGCAATTAAGCTAAATCCGTGTTTCTACAGTTTTCTATGGCTAGTGCACCATGTCATGTTGCATTTTGGTTACATGTTGTTTTCTTGTGTTGTTTTGGGTATTTTAGGGTTTGGTTTTTAAAAGAAAAGAGAAAAGAAAAAAGAAACGGGTAAAAGGGTAAATAGATGAGAGTGGGTGAGAATAAGAGGATGAGAGAGAGAGGGGGCAGCTACTTCATTCCCCCATTATTTTTCCTTCTTCATCTTCCTCAACTCACTTCCCTCCACCTCTACCCCAAGATACATCTCCAAATATTCACCAAAACCCTAAACCCTCTTCACAAAAGTTGATCCCCTCTTCGCTCTCTACAATTTGGACCCATCAATGTGGGATTTTGATGACTTTGGAGAGCTAGGGTTTTTCTTGAGCTGCACCCAAGAGTTATAATCCCTTCCATTTAGTTTAGTTTGAATTCCTAGCATTTTTGTTTAGTTTAGGAGTTGTTTTAGTGTGGTATTGTGATGTATGGAAATTCAAGAGAAGGGTTGGGTGTTTATGTGGACCTATAACTAGTAGTGGGTGTTTACTTAGACCTTAGTTGTGTTTTTACTGACCTAGAACAGAGAATGGAACCCAAACACGAACTTGGAACTTTCCGACATCGGTTAAATTGACAGTCTGTGAGGGTATATGTGAATCTGGGATGACCCGAGAACACTAGAAAATAAGTTCCCATGACAGAGAGATGTGCAGGCAACCATGAAGAACCCCTAGAAACCTGCGCCCCTAATATCATAATCCGGCCGCATATTTAAGCATTTTGGCCGCAAATTGCGGCCATGTCAGGGTAGAATGGTGTGGATTTTGGTCTGTGGCATTGCTATCCTATATCTAGAACAACACCATATGCAAAATTGGCTAGTTTGACCTGAGTCAAAATCTGGGAAGGGTTTTCCTATGTTGCTGTTTTTGGGTTTACCGTATTCTGAAATTTGGATTTTTGTATTTGATATTGTATTGGTTGTTGGGTGTTTGTACACTAACAACTAGAGATAATTGGTTGGTTTTGCATGCGTGGGCCATAGGTTCTAACCTATGAGCGCGCCGTATGCCGTTTCGGTTTTCAGAACTTGATTTTAATAAGCGTTGCTATATGTGTTATTATTGTAGGTAGCTTCGCATGGATTCCGAGGCGATGGAGTATGGCGTCATCGACTTCGGCAAGCAAGTAGCAAGGTGAGTTGATCTATATCTATGGGGGAAGTCGGATGGATGGCGTATAGCACCCCCGCAAAGTTTTGGTGGAAACCGATTTGTAGCATATGGTTAAGAAAACCTAGAGTAGCAACTAGGGTTAAAATTAAGAGATAGCTATAGAAACCATATTAAAAACTAAAGGATAGTTAGAAGTGTATGATACGACTAATACATGATGATGGGATTTGAGGATGACGTTTGATGATATTGCCGTTTAGGGTACTATAGGACTAGATAGTCGACCTAGATGTGTCATCTGAACCATACCTATTTCCAAATTGAAGAATTGTATGCATCTTTTAAACAGATACCTTGAGGCACGTTACGGATTTTCAAATGATATCTTTTCCTTAAAAACACCGTAGCCGCCACTTTCAAAACTACGATTCGCATATTTCAAAAACAGTTTGTATGGTTCGGGTGTGTATGTAAGATTAGATACTTATTCTTATAGTAAAGGTAGATTGTATTGGTAAAATTGACTTGATGAGGGATATAAATGCGACAAAAAGAATATATGACGCGATATGATGATTTGATGATATGTTGGTATACGGATGCGAGTCGATTGAGATGATTTATACCCTGCCGGTCCCCTGATATGAGATTATTGCGGATGTGACCTGGGACATAGGTATATAGAGATATTTATATATGTTGTGAATCATGAGTGATAGCCGTACGAGACGTTAGGTCCGTACCCTCCTTGTCTTATAGGATGATAGGATCCCTGATAGCTTAATGCCGCCGTACGATGATTTTCCGTACGTGATGAGTTTGACTTGAGGTTTGATCCATACCCTTGACTAGAGGATGCCGTACGATGGTGTGTGCCGTATGGGATATTGTGAGGTTGGATGCCGATTGATTGATTCACCGACTCGATCATGCTAGATACGTATACCCGTCAGCATTTGCATATGATTTACCTTATGCTGCATTCATATTATTCTCGTTGCATTGCTTATACCTGTGCTAGTACACCTGCACCATTATCGATGATGCGTATGTTATACGTACACAGATTTTCCGGCTCACACACTTCATCATCGATAATTGCCATGTCACTACATAGTAGGGTTGCTGCATCATGATATACATATTGTATACCATACTTGCGTATATACACATGTGCACCTTTATATGGTATTGCATTCGATTTTGGAGATTTGGGGACCGCATGTACTATTTTAAAAACTGGATCCATTTAAAAGAGCGGTTTTCCCTTAATATATCATATCACTATTCCATGTTGCATGATATACGGATATGCTTACATTTCTGTTATATGTCCATACATCATGCTTCACGCTTTTACGCATTGAGATGTGCTGTTTTCATGAGATTTCTGGATTTGAGAACCGTGGCTATTTTAAAAGAAAGCAGGTATTGTTTTAAAAACCAGGTTTCTTTTTATATGATATTTCAGTGTGTCCACCATGTGTTTTCTCGGTTCTGAGAGTGGCATGTGAAACCCGATTCGAGGAGCGGTAGGCACCGTCTGCAGGTACATGGTGGACCCGGTGAGATACCCCGGGGCAAGAAGACTCATATTGTTAGACGGTGAGCCTGGCAGGGGAGCACTACCCATCCGTGATAGTATTTGGACACGGCGGTTATCCGGAGGATACCGACCAGAGTAGCGAGATGGATATGAGAGCCGACCAGGGTGTGCGGCTCCTGAGGGCCGATCTGAGGATGCGGCGCCTGAGGTATATGAGGATTTACATGTCGATGCTGGACACGGTTTTCATGATGTTTCGAGTGTCGATGCTGGACACTTTGGTTCCATGATTTTGATGTGTCGCGAGGGACACCCATTGATTTATATCCTCATATTTTCATGCATATGCTTTTATGATATTTACATGCATGATGTTGTTGTGTCAGTGGTTGACACGTGGACGAGATCCACATGCATACATACATTGACTATATAGGTGGACGGGATCCACATGCATACATGCATTGATTATACTGTTGGATGTTATCCACATGCTTATAGGCATTGACTACCTTGTTGGCATATATACAGACCCGGTCACCCTAGATATCATAATATTAACTTTATGATATAGTTGATCTAGGAGTCGTTGCTTATTCGATTTCTATCTGTTGATATTTTTTCTACTCACGAGTTGGCAACTCACCCCCGTTGTGCCACAGTTCTTGCAGGTTGTCCGCATGGATCAGTAGCAACATCGCTGGCATACAGTTGCATTCGGGTGTTTTTCTTTAGGAGGTGGGACATTTGTATCATACCCACTCTTGTATTTATATTTCATATTGTATCTAGTCAACTCCATCAATCGAAATTAGTAAATTGTATAAGTAATGAGACTTAGTGGGATTGTGGTTGCGAGACTTAGAGCGAGGGGTTTTCCGCTACTTGTGGTTTTTATTTCTTGCTTTTCCTTATCTTTGTGGTGATCTTCGCCGTTGGGCGTCGTATACTTATATATATTGTCTTGCGTGGTTGTGATCCGCCATTTAGCGAAGAGCTAGCTCCCGCTTGGGGATGCCTTTATCATTATCTTGTATATGTGGTTTTGGATCAAAATATACAAAGAAGGTGCTGCCCAAATTTTCAGAAAGACGAAACATGTTTTTTTTTAAACTTGCATAATTCACTTGCATTTTTCATGTTTCTATTCTATGCATTAAGAAAACTTGATTTCATTATACCCTTATTTAAAAACCTCACCTCCTTTATTTTTCTTAAAAGGTTTAGATTTCTGGGTTTCTGCTTACATGAATTACGTTACGCCTTTAGACATTGCCTGATTTAAGTGCTGGCCACGAGCTAATATTTCGGTTCGTGATAATATTTTTCCTAGGTGTCCATGATGACACGAAATTTTATCAAGAAAAACTATTTTAAATCATTGTCAAAAGAGGGACGTATACGATGAACAAAGGGTGTATATATATATATAGCTATTTTTTATAATGAACGTCCTCTACTTGTGCCGTGGTTTGCACATCGCACGACGATTTGAAAGGGATTTTGCATGCGTTTTATTCGGTTGTTCAGACAACTTCACAACGATGCGTACTATATATATATATATATATATATATATATATATATATATATATAGCCATAACTACATTATACTTGATCTTGACAATGGATTATGAAACTGATATTTTTGTATTAACTCTGATGATTCCGTGACGCTTGATGGAGTATTGATTTTGAGTTTTTCCCTCGCTTTCCTGTGCATGTATTGTGCATGGGTATGCTTTATGTATCCGTAATTTCAGAGCCACGACGACTTGATTGTTTTGCTGAAATGTTTTAGTAATTGGGGGAGTTTAAATTTAAATTCAAATTCGAGGAATGAATTTATTTAAGAGGGAAGATTGTAACGTTTCAAGAAAATAAAATATTATTTTCGAAATTTAAATAATTTAAATAATAAATTACATGAATATTTTTAAATATGAGAATTAGTATTAATGAAAAGGTATAATTATATAACGATAATTTAGAAAATATTTGGAAATTTATATCAAATATTGATTTTGAATGAATTTATGTGATTTAGACATTTTACAAATTTTTATACAATTAATTATATACAAGTTTATTGTTAAACTTGATTAATATTTCGCTAATCATGCATTAATCCGGTTTTGCAATTGACATGCACCATAGCATGTTACATATACTTGTTACATTTTAATTGATATGCACCATGGTTCCTTTTTATTTAGAATGATTTTTTATTTATTGCTTTAAAAATAAAAAGAGAATGGGAATTTAAAATGTGAGATATTTTGGAGAGAGGGGGAAAAAGAGGTATGACTCATGAGAAAGAGAGAGAGGGAGAGGGGTCTAGCTATAACTACATTATACTTGATCTTGACTATGGATTATGAAACTGATATTTTTGTATTAACTCCAATGATTCCGTGACGCTTGAGGGAGTGTTGATTTTGAGTTTTTCCCTCGCTTTCCTGCGCATGTATTGCGCATGAGTATGCTTTATGTATTCGTAATTTCAGAGCCACGATGACTTGATTGTTTTGCTGAAATGTTTTAGTAATTGGAGGAGTTTAAATTTAAATTCGAGGAACGAATTTATTTAAGAGGAAAGATTGTAACATTTCAAGGAAATAAAATATTATTTTCGAAATTTAAATAATTAAAATAATAAATTACATGAATATTTTTAAATATGAGAATTAGTATTAATGAAAGGGCATAATTATATAACGATAATTTAGAAAATATTTGGAAATTTATATCAAATATTGATTTTTAAAGAATTTATGTGATTTAGACATTTTATAAATTTTTATACAATTAATTATATACAAGTTTATTGTTAAACTTGATTAATATTTCGCTAATCATGCATTAATCCGGTTTATGCAATTGACATGCACCATAGCATGTTACATATACTTGTTACATTTGAATTGATATGCACCTTGGTTCCTTTTTATTTAAAATGATTTTTTATTTATTGGTTTAAAAATAAAAAGAGAATGGGAATTTAAAATGTGAGATATTTTGGAGAGAGGAGGAGAAAGAGGTATGGCTCATGAGAAAGAGAGAGAGGGAGAGGGGTCTTCATTGACCATGGCGCATTGCTATCTCATCTTCATTTCCTTCTCTTCTCCTCCTCCTCTTCCTCCACCCTCTACCACCCTTAAAACCACCCTAAAACCACACCAAAACCTTATACTTCCTTCACAAAAATGGTGCAAAAGCTCACTACAAGTATGATGGTATGAACAAGTTGAGGTTTTGAAGACTTTGAGAAACTCAAGAAAATTCTTGAGTTGCCAAATGAGGTATATTCCTACACCCTTAGTTTAGAATGTGAGTTTCCTTAACTCCTATAGTAGTTTTGAGTTGATAATTGATGTTTAGTGATCTTGGAAATTTCCAAGATGAAGTTTTAGGGGATTTGTAGAGTTGTAAAGGTGTAATTAAGGTTTAGTCATGACTACAACCCCTCCAGTGTCAATTTAGACCAATACTGAGTGTAGTAAACCCGAAACTTGAGTTTAGACCTTTCCAATGTCGGTTTATTGAAATTGTGAGGACTACAGGGAATCTGGAGAAACTTGGAGTGTTATTAGAAAAACCAAACAACTTTAGTGACCTAAATAGACCATTAGAAGACCACTACAAGAAGATGAAACCAAACCTTCATGGTCTGGCCGGCGACGCCGGGCATTTTGACAATCTCGCTGGGCCAGTTGTGGGCATTGGAGTAAGGGTTTGGCCTGTAGCTCACTTACCTTATAACCTAGCCTCTGTAATATTAGTTTGGTCGCTTTTTACCTGAGCCAAAATCTGGGAGCATTTCAGTTGATTTTAGCAATGGTTTTCCGATTTCTAAAACTTGGTTTTTGGTATTTGATTTGAATTAGGTCGTTAGACGTTTGTACGTCAACGACGAGGGTGATTTAATTGTTTTTGCATGCGTAGGCTATAGGTTCAAACCTATGAGCACTTCACGTGTCGTGTCGATTTTTGAATCGGATTTTGATGCGATACGATGTGTAATGATATGTAGGTACCTTCGCATGGACTTCGAGACGACAAGGGAGAACAAGAGTCATCGACTTCGGCAAGCGAGGATCGTTATGAGTAGATGTATATTTACGGGGGAAGTCGGGTGGATGGCGTATAGCACCCCCGCAACCGTAGGATAGGTTATATAATATATATATATCTATTGGTACAAGATTTGGATATTTAGCAAATTGGGTTTTAGGAAACCGTAGGATTAGAATAAGTGTGTTCGTAGAATGGGTTTTACCTTAGTCTTGAACTTTAGGATATGTATAGTCACACACATGCACACACACACACACACTTGGTTTTGTGTGTATATGTGTACATATGTGTGTGTGTATGTCTATATATATATATATAAATATTCATATACACGAGATATGGGGATAGTATATAATAAGGATTTGAGTTGATATGATCGGGAATGATGCCATGAGGTTATGATGTGTGTTTAAGTCGAGACACCGTTTATGATATGATATAATAAAGGATCGTTGGGCGATATATATGCAAACATGCGATAACATGTGACTCAATGAAATAATAGATTGTACGAGACCTTAGATTCGTACCCCTGATTATGATATTGTATGACGATTGACACCGTACGAACTATATGATATACATATGATATTTTGACCCGTACCCTCGATTTTAAGGATGCCGTACGATGGATTTCTCCGTACGGAATGTATATGATGATTGATCCGCACTCTTGACTCGAGGATGACGTACGATGGATATTACCGTACGTGACGATATGAGGCTGGATCGCTGACTATTAGATATATCGACTCGGAATATTATAGATTTCTTATCACCATCGACTAGGTTCTTAGTTAGTCTTTAGTTGCTTAGATATATGTTAACTTAGGCTCAAGGCATACCTATTTTCAAAACTGACGAATCGTAGGCTTTTTCAAAGAATAAACCGAGGGACGTTATGAATTTTCAAAAAGATATGTCTTTTCTCAAAAACACCATAGTCCCTACTTTTATAAAAACAACGATTCGTGTTATTTAAACGTGATAAATGGTATGGCTCGTATATAGGTTTATATACCTTATTGTTGCTTTCACTGTTTGCTTTCTGTTATGATCTCATCTGCTAGGACACCTGCACCATTACCGATTGTTGGCTATAGTGTCCTCAAGTGAATTATTGTAATTGCAGACACACGATTAGATGATTGAGGGAGGACCTATACGGGTAGAACAGTCTTAATCAAGATGATAGTATGATATCTGGTTTATCTTTATCATCATGTACATGCTTTAGGTTGCATTACAGTTCACTATTACATGTTGATAAAGCCTATAAGATTCTTTCTTAACTACCAACATTATGATGGCGATCATATATGTGGGAGCTGGGTGGTCTATAAGCATATCCTTAAATGTCCCTAGTCGTGGGGGTATCAAGACTGGGCATCGATACTCCAGAGTAGACTAGTGTATACTGATCGAGACCCCGATGAGGGGCGGTGACCGGTCTCACAAGCTATTGGTGTTAGTTTGTTCACCTAAGATAATATGGAGGTGCTTATTGGGTTATGAGTACACTGGACGGACTCGCCGGGAACCTGCTAGTTGGTATTTATACATATTGTCAGATAGCAGTTCCCAGGTGACATATGTACAGATTAGTCTGTCGGCCTAAGATCGTCATTTGTCTCGTGTGAGTTCCCACTGTGCTTTGATTACTACCCGACCACGGCTCAAAGGAGTCGTGCAAATAGGTTTTAGTTGAGTACGGTCCCGAGCCACATGGGGGCAATGAGCGAATCGTTGGGGTATCGTCTCTTCCGGTATTGGGGGTTGATGCCGAAAGGTGCACGGGTGGCCATCACCAGAAATCCTTGATCAATGTAGTTGAGAATTACTGATTTGGATCAGTAGTTTCTCAGTTTGTGATGGGCTTCATACCGACCCGAAATGTCACGTTTTTAGGGGTCTGACTTTACCCACCCCCTAGACTCGATATGCGATACTCTTTGATGAACAGACCATACTGTACCGATATTATCACTGACAGGCTCAGTAGGGGTCATGATGAGTTTGCTCGTCGGCCTTCTTTTCGCTCAATACCTAGGTAGCCGTTACGTACAGCTAGTGTTGCTGACATGCTTATAGTTAAGCCCACTGCCAGTGTATTGACGAGTCTTTAGAGTCCCACAGAGAGAGTTTCCCTGCTTCGGGCGAAACGATATAGAGGCCGCATGGTTTTACGGCAGGGTTCGATCATATACATGCACTTGTGCACGTATCATGATTCAGACGGATAATACTAGTCGGCTTTGGTTTAAGCCGGATCCTTGTATTATATTGTTGGATTATTTCGTCTCATTGTATTCATATTTTTTGGAATACAGATACGGGTATGTATATACGGATGAGGGGCATTCTTGTAATTTATTAGAATAGTTTCTAGAAGATTACACCTCATTATGTTTATTAACCATTTAGTTTAATGGTTAATTGAGGTGAGAGATGAGTGTGCTTAGCTTAATTCGAACATACTTGATTTAGTGACTCTTGGTGGTGACTCTTGGGGTGACATATTGGGTGACTTATTGGGTGACTCATGATACACTATTCTTGCATGCTTGATATTTTTGTTTTGTTGTGTGAGATATTTTGTGGTGGTGAGATATTTTCATTGGACTTGAGATATTTTTCTTGGCTTTCTATTCTCACACTTTCTCACACTAAGACATTCTCTATCTTGAGTTGAGCTCAAGCTTCACACTCTCATCTCTCATAGCTTCTTCTTCTTCCTCCACCCTAACCCTCGGATGTGTTGAGAAACATAGGGTGTTTAGAGACAAATTAATCCCTCATTAGACTCTAAATCATCTTGGCTATCTAGTTCGGCAAACTAGATACCCTAGTTACTTCGGTTATGGAGTAGAAGCTCGATTCATAGACTCTCGGGTGGATCATCTTCGATGGAGGGATACCGGCGACCAAACTTGATCATGGTGGACACTAGGAGCTTGGGAAGAGGTTAAAGACTGAAGGACATGGATCATTCGGTATAACATTCCAAACTCTTTTTATTGCTTGCTAGATTTAAGGTTAATGGTCGATCCGTATTCGGGAGTTGAGGTAGCGCCGGTTTAGAAAAAAAATTTCGCATTCAGCCACGGTTTGATGGCCGGGGCGCTGCCGTAATCCAACACCGATGATGCGTATGTTTCACGTACACTCGCTTGCCGGCTCACACACATCATCATCGGTAATTGCCATGCCACGGACACTGTAGTAACCTTTATTACATTGTTTACGCTGTTAGTTGTAGCCAAGTAGCATTGTTCAGCATTCCGATATCATATGCTAGTTTTGACATTGCATTTCGTACTTAGATGCCACATGCATTTATTTACCTACATTCTGATTATATAACGTAGTTGGGCTCTATGCCGATATTCATTGTTCATTATTAACTCATAATTTTGAGATTCTGATTTTCATGAGATTTCTGGATTTAGGGAAACCGCATATGAATTTGAAAATATATAATAAATTTTAAAAGAAAATGTGGTTTCTCGTGATATGATGTGTAGCGTCCACCATGAGTTTTCTCGGTTATTGAGCCATGTATGTACATATACCTGATTCGAGGAGTGAGGAGACGCCTTCTGCAGGTACATGGTGGACCCAGTACGGTACCCCGGGGCAAGAAAATCGTATAGAAAGGCATTGAGCCCTGCAGGGGAGCACTACCGACCGGTGATATTTGGCGCAGCGGATATCCAGAGGATACCGACCGTAGTCGTGAGATCAGATGATATGGGCCGATCCGGACAGACAGAGCCCGAGATATATTAGGATTTTGTGTCGCTGATGGACACGGTTTTCATGATGCTTTCGAGTGTCGATGCTGGGCACTCAGATTTTCTTATGTTTTGTGTGTCGATCCTGGACACACCTACTTGTTGATGCATTTGCATTCATGCATAACATACATGACATGTAGTTACCTTGTGACACGGACACGAGTACTTGACCTTACACATCGGCCTATATGATTACTCATACTGCTACTCGCTGTTACTGTGTTATTACTATTATTTTATTTTACTGTATGACCTAGGAGATAGTCATACATTCGGTTCCTACTCGGTGATGTTTTCTACTCACGAGTTGGAAACTCACCCCCGTTGTGCCACAGTTTCTTGCAGGATTAGCCGTACAGGTTCCATAGCGGTTGCTGGCACACCACTTTCTTCCGGGTGATTGCTTTGGTAGGTGAGTTCACTTGCATCATGACCACCATTGTACTTTATTATTTATTCTGTTGTATCTAGTAAGCTCTATCAACCAGACTTGTATATTTAGTAGGCTTAGAAACCACCGTTTGTATATTCTTTTGGACTTGAGTCATGATTATGTATTTACTATTATTCCTGTTTTCTTGACGATGCTCATTTTCTTTACCTTATTTCTGAGTTTTGATCCTCGCCTCCGGCGTTGTATATTTATATCTTGCATGGTTGTTTCCGCCATTGGGCGAAGAGCTAGCTCTCACTTGGGTATGCATTTTATTATATCCCTGTATTGTTTTCGGTTTAAAGTATACAAATGAGGTGTTGCCGAAATTTCCAATGACGAAACATGTTTTCAAGATAGCTACAAAACATTGGGTTTTCGTATACTATTACTTATCTTTTAAAGAAGGGATTGGTTTTTATTATACCGTTATTTCAAAACTTCATCTCCACTATTTTCCCTAAAAGGTTTAGATTTATAGGCTTTTGGCTTACTTGAATTAGGTGGGGTTCTATAGACTTCACATGATTCAAGTGCTAGTTATGTGCCAATTCCGGGTCGTGACACGAATCCCTGACGATCCGCTCAGTGCCTCCATGTGGCTCGGGACTGTACCCAACTAAAACATGTTTGCACGACTCCTTTGAGCCGTGGTAGGATAGTAATCAAAGCACAGTGGTAACTCACACGAGATAAATGACGATCTCAGGTCGACAGACTGACTTGTACTCATGTCACCTGGGAACTGCTATCTGACAATATGTATAATACTAACTAGCATGTTTCCAGCGAGTCCGTCCAGTGTACTCATAGCCCAATAAGCACCTATATACTATCTTAGGTGACTAACTGACACCCATGGCTTGTGAGACCGGCCACCGTACCTCGTCAGGGTCTCGAAAAGTATACACTAGCCTACTTTGGAGTATCGATGCCCAGTCTCGATACTCCCTCAACTAGGGACATTTAAGGATGTGCTTATAGACCACCCAACTCCTACATATATGATCGCCATCATAATGCTGGTAGTCAAGAAAGAATCCTATTGGCTCTATCAACATGTAATAGTAATCTGTAATATCACATAAAACATGTACATGATGATAGATACAAACCAGATAGCATACTATCATCTCGAGTAAGACCGTTTTACCCGTATAGGTCCTACCTCAATCATCACAATCACGTGCTTGCGATTAAAATAATTGACTTGAGGGAACTATAGCCAACAGATGGCTGATCATATAGCCATTGGTGTTTGACACCAATGATTGTATACAGGTGCTTATTGGATGAGTTACACTGGGCAGACTCACCGAGAACTCCTAGTTTGTATTATACCAATGTCAGATAGCAGTTATCTGGTGACATGAGTACAGGGTAGTCCCTAGACCTGAAATCGCCATAGTGTCTTGTGAGTGTTCCTACTGTACTTAGATCACTACCATACCACAGCTTTACCGAGTCGTATAAATAGGTTTTAGTTGTGTACAGTCCCGAAGCATATGGAGGAAGTGAACGGTCAAGGGAATTTGTCACTCCCGGTATTGGGAGTCGATATCGTACTATGCAGGACATGACTATAACCAGAAGTTCGTAGCCACGACAGTAGAGATAAACTGGTAATTGTTAACAGTTGTATCTTTTTGGTTATGAGTCCTCTTTCAGCATGACTTATTAGGTTATTGGGGGTCTGACAGATTCCACCCCCAGACCCGGTATGTGATACTCTTTGACGAAGAGACTGGACTGTACGGTGACTGTCACTTATAGATTTTGTCGGGTCCGGTTGAGTTTTCTCATTGACCTGCTTTTATCTTGCTCATACCTGGGTAGCTGTTACGTACAGCTAGTGCCACTAACGAGCTTGAGGGTTAACCCGAAAGGGGGTTGAATCTGAAAGTGTTTCAGATTCAATCAGATGCGGTCCTGTATAATCTACTGCCAGCGTATTGACAGGTCTTTAGAGTCCCGCAATGAAAGTGTCTGCCTAGGCAAAATGCTATATGACGTGCATATAGAGATACGTGCAAGAGTTCGATTAAACATGTATATTGGATATACGCGTTTAATCATACGACTGTTATACTAGCCAGTTTAAAAGCCGGAACATCAAATCAAGTGTTGACTTGATAACCGTATTAATGATGTGGTTTCTAGTGTAGTGTATATGATACATACACTCTCTATAGTATATGATGCTGAGAAGATATTGATGGCGTTTCGTATATATAGTACATGATGTGTACGTGTAAGGGATACATGTACTAATACTTATATATATATATTAATTCCCACCATTTTATATTATGTGTAAATTAATATACACACACATATATATATATATATTAATGTATATATATTATATTATTTATTATACTTAATAAATGGTGGGGCCCACCTCCTCTCCTATGTGTGTGTGACACACACATGGGAGAGAGGGTAGGAGAGTGTAGGTGTCATTTTTATATGACATGGATGGAAAATAATGATAAAAAATACAATTCATTATTTTCCTAGCCATCGAAAATACTTCATCTTCTTCCTCTTCACTAGAGCTTTTGCTCTCTAGGTTAATGACAAGTATAGCCATGGTGAGGGAGTGACAAAATGAGAGAGTACCCATCGATCACATCGTCTTCCTCTACGCCTAGCTAGCCTCTGCAGGAAGTTTCTTCGCCCGATGATGGAGTTGGAGCTCGGGCAGCCCGCTTTAAACACGGATCATCTACGGCGAGACTGTCGGCGTTAAGATGGGTCCGAAAGCTCACAAAGTCTAGACGGGGTCTTCCGGGATCAGCTGGACACGCTGCAAAGATTGCAGCACCTCTCTACTATTTTCTAGTTTGCACATTATATTGTATTTGATGATCATGGTGATGGATCGGGGTTATGCTTTATAAAAAATTTGTTTTTCAAATTCCCTCACGGCCGTGATTGTCATGTCCCTAACCCCTGTCCACTTACATGGTATCAGATCCAAATCAAATACTTACAATTAGTTTTGTTGTCATTTGAATTTCTAAATTTTTTTACAAAACAAAGCAGTTTCTTTTTGAAAAACTGTCCCAAACCAGTAATTTTTTTTGCAAATAACTCATATCCTGAGGCTCTCGGTTTGGACCAAGAGCCCCGTGGTGGAACGGGAGAAACCCTAAGGATATCCCGGGGGATTAGGTAGGCTCCCATACCTGAGACCATCATGAAATGGTCTCGGGTGTGGCGCTAGGACAGCAAGCGTGCAACTGCACGCTTGTTGCCCCAGCAACCAACCCATGGCCACAATTTTGTGGCAATGGGTTAGAGACCCTACCCAATGACCTCTAAGGCCTCATGGGTCATGCCCAAGGTCACCTGATGTCTTAGGCGGTTTTTGGGTCGTTTGGGTTTCGATTCATGCAATAAATGGTGGTGTTTTGGGGCTGGGGCTGATCTTGAATTTCAGTTTTTGGAAATTCGATTTCGGCTTCACAAGTTTTGGAATTCGTTGGCCATGGGTTCCGTGTTAACATGATTAAAGTGTTTAACCTTGTTAATGCGATGGTATATGTGATATGCGGTGTTTAACATTGCGAAATTTGAAAGTCTACCTTAATACCACCATGAGGTTCTAGAGGCATTAAGCATGCCACATTTTAATTTTTATTAGGTGCTAAGTTAGACTAACAAGATCATTACTAGATTATTAGAGTTTGGCTTTGTGATGTGATTAAACCAAAAGTAGAAAAGATCATACTACCTTTGTAGTTCGAGTCCTTCTCTTCTAAAGCTCCGGGTTGAAGTCCACGTGACTCTACAAGGCTCCTCTTCGAGTTGAACGACCCTCCTTCGTGATCTTCGTGCCAAAGACGATCCACCCGAAATCTCTCTAGCCCATGCTAACTCTACACAAAACTCCTTTAGTGTAGCAAACACACCACACCAAATTGCTAGTTTGGTGTGGGATGGTGAAGTAGGGGATGTTAAAAACTCACAAGATTGTGTTCAAGCTTCATGATTCACATCTCATGTGAGGGTTGAAGCTTGAACCATGACATTTGAGGAGGAAGATGAAGCTAGAAAGCAACCATGGGAGCAACTCAAGAAAAATGGCTAAGTGTTGAGAATGAGACTGGAATGAATGGCAACTCTTGACCCCCACTCATTCAAGCATGGAATTTTGCAATATAAAATTGCAACCATGCATGAATAGTGAGTCAAGATGAATAAACTATGAATAAAGCCCATGCTTGCAACTATGCTCTCATTTTCCACCTCTTTTCTATTTTTCTCAAAAATAGAAATCATGCCATGCTTCATTATTATTATATATATATATATATCATATATATTAATATATATATAATGAAGAATAATTAGTGAGCTAATGATATTAGTTAAGATATAATTATATCACATATAATATATATCACATTATTAAATCAACACTTGATTTAATAATTCGGTTATATCACATATGACCGACTAATATCATTCATCTGTATATCACATTATCAAATCAACACTTGATTCGACAATCTGGTTATATCACATATAACTGAACCGATAACAGATAACTGCCAGATTACAATACGTTATCACATACTCATATTTAATCAGGCCCACACACATATCAACATATGTGCCCTACTTCGTTTCACTCGAACCAGGAAACTTCTGTGTGTGACTCTAAAGACTCGTCAATAAGCTAGCAGTAGGTTATGATCACATTAACCACCTACAAGCCATCAGCGGTACTAGCTGGACGTAACGGCTACCCGGGTATTGAGCGATATGAAGATCAACAAGCAAGCTCGTCCATACTCTCTATGAAGCCTATCAGTAACACTACCATACAGTCCGGTCTCTTCGTCTGATATGTCGTATATCGTGTCTAGGGGTGGTAAACGTCATTCCCCAGTAACGTGATAAGTCATGCCAATGTCTGGCCTATAATGGTTCGAGAAACTACTAATAACACTTATCAGTAAATCTCGGCAGCAGCCCTGGCCAGGGACTGCCAGTTATAGCCAATCAAGCATAGCGCAACATCAACCCCTAATACCGGGAGAGATGAAAGCCCTCCTATCGCTCATTGGCTCCATGTGACTCGGGGCTGTACCTAAAATCCACTTTTTGCACATCTCCTTTGAGCGTGGTAGGGAGGAAATCAAAGCACAGTGGGAGCCGCACAAGACTCTATGTTGATCTCTGCTCTACAGACTAACCTGTACCAGTGTCACCAGAGTACTGCTATCTGACGATAGGTATACTACCACATAGGAGTCCTCGGTGAGTCCTGTTCAGTGTACCCAGTCTCCACTGAGCATCCGTATACCATCTTTGATGTAAAACACCAATGGATGTGGGATCATCCATCGCCCATCATATGGGTCAAGAAACCTATACGCTAGTCTATTCTGGAATATCGATGCCCTGGTCTCGATATTCTCACGACTAGGAACCGATTAAAGGATGTACTTGTAGACCGCCCTGGCCCCACTAGTATGATCTCATCATAGTCCTGGTAGTCAAGTACATATCCTAAGGGTTTTATCAACAAGTAAGAGACAGACAGTATAAATACTAGTCTACATGTTAAGATAAAGGTAACCTGATAGCATACTATCATGTTGAGTAAGAAATTCCTATTTATATATATATATATATATATATGTCCAAGCATCTACTATATCATCAATAATGGCCTCTAGGGCATACATATTACTAACAATCTCCTACTTGCACTAAGTCCAGTTGTTGTTATATCTCATACCCAACGTCACAAAAGTCTCTCGAATAGCATCTGGGGGATAGCCTCGGTGAGTGGATCCACTATGTTATCCTCTGTGTCTACTCTCCTGACCTCGATCTACCGGAGATACAACTATCTCCCTGATGAGGTGATACTGTCTAAGAATATGTCTGGATCGCTGACGGGACCGGGGTTCCTAGGCCAAAGCCACAGCTCCATTGTCATAACTATACAGATGTATTGGATGCCCAATGGTAAGAACCTAGTTCATCTTATGAACTCTATTCATCCAGACAACCTCTTTGGCAGCATCGTTGGTTGCGATGTAATTAGCCTCTATCAACGAGTCTGCTATGGTATATAGCTTGGAACCCTTCCAACATACCGTCCCTCATGAGGGTGAAGACAAAACCCGAGACTGACTTTCAGTCGTCCTTATCACTCTGGAAGCTCGAATCGGTAAAGGACTCCATCTAGAGTTCACCATTACCATACACCAAGAACATCTCTTTAGTCTTTCTCAAGCACTTAAGAATGTTCTTCAGCTGTCCAGTGGTTTTCCTAAAGATCTTCTCGATACTTATTCACTACACCTAGTGAGTAAGCTACATCTGGTCTGGTACATAACATCGCATACATGATTGACCTGTCTGCCAAAGCATAGGGTATTCCTTGTATGCGAGCCCTCTCCAAATCAATCTCGAGAGATATCTCTTTGGATAGAGTGATTCCTGAACAATCGGGTACATTACCACGCTTAGAACCATCCATACTAAAAACCTATTAGCATGGTGTCTATGTACCTGGATTGGGACAATCCCAAATCCATTTAGATCTATCTTTATAGATCTATAACCCCAGGATGTAGGAGGCATCAGTTAGATCTTTCATGGAGAACCTGTGTGATAAGAGGTGCTTGACCGAGTGTAGCATAGGAACACCCTTTCCTATCAAGATTATGTCATCCGCGTACAATACGAGGAAGACAACCATACTCTCTACAACCTTCTTATTTATACATGGTTCATCTACCTTTTTGATGAAGTCAAACCCTCTGACAGCTTCATTAAACAGATGTTCCATCTCCGCGATGCCTGCTTTAACCCATAGATGGGTTTAAGCAGCTTGCACATGCTTCCGCTGCTCCCACTGTCTACGTAGCTCTCTGGAAGTGTCATATACACGCTCTCTTCTAAATCACCATTTAGAAAAGCGGTTTTGACGTGCAGTCTGCCATATTTCGTAGTCATGGTATGCAGCAATGGCAAGTAGGATCCTGATGGACTTAAGCATAGCTTTTAAAGTCTTAAATTTTCCATTGATACCAAATTATCTTTCTCAAAGATCCTCTTGCTCTCGATGGGTTTTACCCCTTCAGGAGAAACATCCAAAGTCAATACTTTGTTGGTGTACATGGATTCCATCTTAGATCGCATAGCACCCAGCCATTTCACATAGTCTCCACTTGTGATGGCCTGCTCGAAACTAGTTAGGTCATCATCTCCATGATGCAATCCTCGCTCCCAACGTCTAGGAGAAAACCGTAGTATCTCTCAGGTGGATGAGGAACCCAACTAGATCTGCTGAGTGGCTTCGGTTCATCAGGGACTATTGAATCCTCCGGTTCCACCAAATCGTCAGTTATAGTTTGCTTTGCTGGAACTTCTTCCAGTTCTACCTCATCGTCACTAATTTCTTCCACAAGAAATTCCTTTTCTAAAAAGGTGACATGTCGAGAAATGAAACATCTTTTGTTCCTCGGTGTGGTAGAAGATATTCCCTCGTGAATGTTTAGGATATCCTACAAACTTGCACAGAACTGGCCTTGCTTCAAGCTTGTCCGGATTTTGCTTTTCAATATAGGCCGGACAACCCCATATCTTAACTCGTTTAAGAGACGGTCTTTTCCCATTCCATATCTCATATGGAGTGGTAGGAAACAGATTTGATCGGAACTCTATTCAATAGGTATGCAGCTTCTCAAGTGCATGTCCCTGAAAAGAAATAGGCAACTCAGCAGTACTCATCATAGAGTGCACCATATCTTATAGGGTGCGATTCCTCCACCTCGATATACCGTTGTGCTGTAATGTATACAGAGGAGTAAGCTAAGAGAGAATCTTATTCTCTTTTAAATAGTCTCGGAATTCCATGCTCCAGTGTTTTTCTCCCCGATCATATCGAAGGATTTGAATACCTTTACCCATCTGGTTCTCTTTTTCGTACTTATATTCCTTGAAATTCTTAAAAGATTCAGTTTTGTGTTTCAATAAGAACACATGTCCGTACCTTAAAAGAACATCGGTGAATGTAATAAAGTACGTGGAACCATCCCTGGCATGTGTAGACATAGGACCACATACATCACCATGTATCTGTCCAAGAGTTCAATAGCTCTTTCTCCGTTTCCAATAAACGGAGATCTGGTCACCTAGTCTTTGAGACATAACTGGCAAGTTTCATAAGATGTAAATTTGAATGGATTCAAATATGTATCCTTATGGAACTTTAGCTAGTATTGTTTCATCGATATGACCCAGTCTACAATGCTACAAGAAGACTTCGTTCATTTCTGAACTGTTCCTCTTGTGTGTGTATGTTTAGAACTGTAGTTTGATTTAGAACGTGTACACTGTTATACAACATACCTTACCCAATCAACACTTGATTTAGGAAAATATTGACAATATTTGTTGGTATGAAATAACAGTCGCTAAGAATCAATGTATTACCAGTTGGTAACACTAAGTGATATTTGCCAACTGCTTTGGCTGCAACAATTGCACCATCTTTACTACTAGAGATATATCACCCTTTCCCAGTTCTCCACCTGTCTATAGCCCATGTGAAAAATTACATGTGTGGGATCCTGATCCGATATCCAATACCCAAGACGTAGAGATAAACAGAGAAACAGTTCTTGGTAACGAACACACCCGAAGACAATGCATCAACATACTTTTTCTTCGTTTGGATGGCATGAGAATCCGAATATTCCCCTATTCCTTGCTCAGACTTATGACAATCATAAGATAAAGCGGAACCTAGCCCAGTATAATAAGTAGGTTCGGTCAATACATCCATATTATTATCTTGATTAAGGCATGTCATTGGTCGCTACCAGGAAAGAGAGAAGGATAATCACTTTGCATGCACTCTTTGCAAGATTAGATTGGTTATTTTTATCTAATTGGGATGGATCCCTTTGTTTTTATCAAATCTTCCTTCAAACCCTAAAAGGTAAGATTACCCGGGATTAATTACACCCTACAAGTTCGAAGGCTGCCCCTCCTTTATCTAAGAAAGGGATGGACAAAGGGAAAGAGTTCCATTTTGAACTGAACCTAGAATAGCCAGGCCAAGCCAGTGTTGGTACTTTGAGGGAAGTTCCCCGTGATTTCGCACGGACCAAATTAAAATAAAGCTCGTTTTCCCATGGGCGTAACCCCGTTAACGCCTTTCTAGACACCTACTTGATTGGCTAATTGTGATGTGTAAAACTCTCCTAAGAGTAACTCTTACTCGCAGTTGGTATCGGGATCCAACCATCTCATAGAAGGTATGCAATCTCATTGCAAATTTTGCGCCAAAGACGATCCACCCGAAGTCCCTCTAGCCCAAGCTAACTCTACACTAAACTCCTTTAGTGTAGCAAACACACCACACCAAATTGCTAGTTTGGTGTGGGATGGTGAAGTAGGGGATTTTAAAAGCTCACAAGATTATGTTCAAGCTTCATGATTCACATCTCATATAAGGGTTGAAGCTTGAACCATGACATTTGAGGAAGAAGATGAAGCTAGAGAGCAACCATGGGAGCAACTCAAGAAAAATGGCTAAGTGTTGAGAATGAGACTGGAATGAATGGCAACTCTTGACCCCCACTCATTCAAGCATGGAATTTTGCAATATAAAATTGCAACCATGCTTGAATAGTGAGTCAAGATGAATAAACTATGAATAAAGCCCATGCTTGCAACCATGCTATCATTTTCCACCTCTTTTCTATTTTTCTCAAAAATAGAAATCATGCCATGCTTCATTATTATATATATATATAATGAAGAATAATTAGTGAGCTAATGATATTAATTAAGATATAATTATATCACATATAATATATATCACATTATTAAATCAACACTTGATCTAATAATCTGGTTATATCACATATGACCGACTAATATCATTCATCTGTATATCACATTATCAAATCAACACTTGATTCGACAATCTGGTTATATCATATATAACCGAACCGATAACAGATATCTGCCAGATTACAATACGTTATCACATACTCATATTTAATCAGGCCCACGCACATCTCAACATATGTGTCCTACTTCGTTTCACTCGAACCAGGAAACTTCTGTGTGGGACTCTAAAGACTCATCAATACGCCAGCAGTATGTGATGAGCACATCAATCACCTACAAGCCGTTAGCGGTACTAGTTGTACGTAACGGCTAACCGGGTATTGAGCGATATGAAGATCAACAAGCAAGCTCGTCCATACTTTCCATGAAGCCTAACAGTAACACTACCGTACAGTCCGGTCTCTTCGTCTGATATGTCGCATATTATGTCTAGGGGTGGTAAACGTCAGTCCTATTCTGTGTACCCAGTCTCCACTGAACACCCGTATACCATCTTTGATGTCAAACACCAATGGATATGGTATCATCCATCGCCCATCATATGGGTCAAGAAGCGTATACGCTAGTCTACTCTGGAATATCGATGCCCTGGTCTCGATATTCTCACGACTAGGAACTGATTAAAGGATGTACTTATGGACCACCCTGGCCCCACTAGTATGATCTCATCATAGTCCTGGTAGACGAGTACATATCCTTAGGGCTTTATCAACAAGTAAGAGACAGACAGTATAAATACTAGTCTACATGTTAAGATAAAGGTAGCCTGATAGCATACTATCACGTCGACAAGAAATTCCTCTATATATATGTCCAAGCATCCACTATATCATCAATAATGGCCTTTAGGGCATACATATTACTAACAGAATTGATGTGATCAATTCGATGGGGTTACACATGTGAGTCTAATATGTTCTATATTAAAATTTATTTTGTGTGGATTGGATTGTCGCGAAATGAATAGCCCCGTTCATGTTGTGATGATGTGTTTTTCATTTCATTTATGTTGTAGCCAAATGTATATTCTTTTATTCGGGTCGAGCGATCGACATGTGGCCGTCGTTTCCGCCTATTATATTATTATTTGTCGGGACTCAATCAGGTTGCGATCGATGTTACCATTATATTAATACAAGTATTAAGATTACCTTACGGAGAAGTGCACGAGCAGCCGAATTCTAGATTGCAGCGGGTGGCCATCTTAAGGAGTTGAGACCGGGTCACTCGATTCTAAGATTGGCAGGATACTTTCCGCGCTTGTAGGAGGTTAGGATAGACCCACGGTATGGTGCTCAAGTTATCGGATTTGAGAAAGTGCTGGGTGGCCCCACCATGGTGATGATGTCACGACCCGAAGGTACAGAATGTGACTGGCTCTTAAATTACGAAATGTCTAAACGCGTAACGTTATCTAAGTAAGCCAAAGCCTAGAAAACTAAACCGTTTAACAACTAGAGTGAAGGAAAACTTGTTTTAAAGCAAGTGATTTTAACAAAACTATGTCGCATTAAACATTTAAAAGCAACATTATATTTTCCCGAAAATTTCGGCAGAGTCTCCTTTATAAATACTGGCCCCCAAACGGATACAACACATGAAAATACATATAAATGATGAATACAGGCATCCCCAAGCGGGAGCTAGCTCTTCGCCAATGGCGGAATCACAACCACATGCAATATGTATATCAAAAGTGCACAATAAGCATCTGAAAGCAAGAAATAAGAAAATACCACGTTGGCTCAAGTGAGCATCGACACCAAATACCACAAATACAAATCTCACGAGTCTCACCGTCTAGTCCAATATACAAGGGTAGATGGAGTATACTATATACAAAATAATATACATGATGAAATAAAATATCCTCGCAACCCACCTATGAGCAAAGCTGCAAAACGATGCAAACAAAGCAGAAAAGAAAGTACACTCGCCACTACTATGCTGACGGGTCAGACCTGTAAAATACCGTGGCACAACGGGGATGAGTTGCCAACTCGTGAGAAGTAAGTAACATCTAATAAGGCTATCATATGCATGCACGCAATTGCATCACAACCCACGTATCTTAAAATGATACTATGTACTAGCATGAATGCATAATTAAACAAGAAACCTAAACATGTCTGGTATAAGAAAACCTTTATTCTTATCTTAGAAAAGCATCTGTGCAATAAACTGAGTATCATCAATGAAATAAACAGAAAATCCGTGTCAAGCATCGACACAATATATGTATATCCCAATATATCAATGTCTCAATGTCTCAATATCTCGGGCTCCGTCGGTCCGGATCGACCCATATCATCAAATCTTACGACCACGTCGGTATCCTCCGGATATCTGCCGCGCTAACAATCACCGGTAGGTAGTCTGCCCCTACCAGGAACATCGTCTACAACTTGAGCTTCTTGCCCTGAGGTACCTTACCGGGCCTACCATGTACCCGAAACGGTTCATCCAACTCCTCGAATCGGGTCTCGAAAGCCAACATAAATCAGGAAAACTCATGGTGGACGGCACATACATTATATCACGAGAAAACCACAACTTGCATTTTTAAAGCGATAACAGGTTTATAAAATTCTTGCGGTTTTCCTAAAAATCCAGAAATCCCATCAATACTGAAATTCTTGAGAAGAATCCCAATTTATAAACATGCCGGTGATGATAGAAATCTATGATACAGTAGTATATACCATACGAAGTACGGCCAGAAGCTATGCATAAATCATGATGCAATGAGGTATGTATATATAACTAACAATCCTACGTATCCATTTAATGAAATGAATATACAAGTATAAGTCTATGGATCATATATGATGCAAATGCACAGTTACCGATTTTAAGCAAGTTCTATAGTGTTCGTGACATAGCAATTACCAAAGGCGTGTGTGTTCGCATGAATAGTGCACGTGCGGCATGAACCAATGGTAATGGTGCAAGTGTTCTATGAGATGATATCATATATGTATATATAAATAAGATGGTGCGATGCAATAAGATGAATAACTGGGAAACTACGCATATAAAATGCAAGTACTACAAGTAATCCTAAACCATCGGGCGCCTTGTGCCATCCAGACGATCCCCCCATAGATGTGTACATCTACTCACCGGGACGCCTCGGCTTATATGATCCGATCTCAGCCTTGCCTTTTCCGCGCCACATCCGACGCCTCTGCACCCGATCTTAGAAACACACACCAGTAAGTAAGAGAATAGATATATAAATAGCCGCGGACACAAACGATACAATTCAACCACGTGCACTAACTGGACGCGCACACACTTGGTGCACAAAACGCGCTCACAACGCCACAAACCACAATTAGGGTTTCTATACATGGCAACTACCAAGCCTAGTACCCAAACGTACCAATCGCGCATTCATATTACACTAATTATTATATGAAATAGGTGGTAAACCATCAAAACCTCAAACTTGATTCAAATCGATTTATTCCAAAAAAAACCTAGTAAGCAACCATTAACCGTTTTAGTACAAATCTAGATGTTTTAGAAATTCTAGTGGCCACAATGATCACTTAATAACTTAATTGTTAGTGATATGTATGCCCTAGAGGCTATTATTGTACATGCGATGTATATTGTAGTGGATGCTTGGACATATACATGGAGGACTTTCTTGCTCGACATGATAGTATGCTATCTGGTTGCTCTTTATCTTAAGATGTACTCTGATAGCCTCTATGTTACATGTTGATAAAGCCCTTAGGATGAGTACGTGACTACCAGGACTATGATGCAAATCATACTAGTGGGGACAGTGTAGTCGCTAAGTACATCCTTCAAATGTTCCTAGTCGCAGGTGTATCGAGACAGGGCATCGATATACCAGAGTAGACTAGCGTATGCTTCTTGACCCATGAAGATGGGCGATGGATGATCCCATATCCATTGATGTTTGACATCAGAGATAGTATACGGGTACTCAATGGAGACTGGGTACACTGGACGGACTCGCCGAGAACTCCCAGATGGTATTATACCTCACGTCAGATGGCAGTTCTCTGGTGACACTGGTACAGGTTAGTCTGTAGACCTGAGATTGTCATAGAGTCTTGTGTGATTCCCACTGTGCTTTGATTTCCATCATACCACGTCCATGAGGGCATGCAAAACAGTGGCTTTTGGGTACAGTCCCGAATTGTATGGAGGCAATGAGCGATAAGAGGGGTTTCGTCTCTCCCGGTATAATGAGTTGATGTTGCGCTGTGTTCGATTGGCTATAACTGGAAATCCCTGGCCAGGGTTGCTGAGATTTACGGGTAAGTGTTATCAGTTTTTTCTCGAACTGTTATGGACCTCATATCGACACGACTTATCGGTTACTGGGGTCTAACGTTTACCACCTCTAGACTGGATATGCGACATATCAGACGAAGAGACCGGACTGTACGAGAGTGTTACTGATTGGATTCGCAGGAGAATGTACAGGGTTGCTTGTTGATCTTCTGATTGCTCAATACCTGGGTGGCTGTTACGTTTAGCTGACCGCTTGCAGCTTGTAGGTGTTTGATATGATCATCACCTACTGCCGGCGTATTGACGATTCTTTAGAGTCCTACATAGAGGTTTCCTAGCTCAGGCAAAACGGAGTAGGAGCACATATGTGATATGTGCGGGACCGAGAATAATACGTGTATGTGATACCATATTAGATTCTCGCGATATGTGATACCGGCTGGGTATATGTGATATAGCCTGGTCATCGGATCAAGTGTTGATTCGATGAACTGATACTGATTATATTAGTCGGTTATTTGTGAAATAGCCGGATTATCGGATCAAGTGTTGATTCGATAATTTAATGTATAATTATATATTTGATATATTATATTACATTAACTAATATAAGCTCACTTAAAGATTTTTTTTCTCACATGGATAATACATTGATGTATATGCAATATATGTTAATTGTATTATTTTATTTTGTTACATTATATATTATATATGTGATATATAAATTGTAACATGTTAGGGTTACAAATACAACATGTTTTTTGGAGTTTAAACAAGTTAGGGTTTTGATTTGGGTTAGCTTTTTCATGAAGCTTCATGAAGCTTTCTTTTGGTTTTAGCTAAGATATTTTGTGAAGATATTTCTTAACCCAGCCCAAAACCCTTTACCCTAGTTAATTCTCTACAAGGGTTAAGCCTTCATTCTTAACCCATGGTTGATTTGTAACCACAAGAATGATTTTCATTATTCATCACAAAAGGAATGCTTCATCTTCTTCTTTTTTCTTCTTTGATGAAAACCTTCACTAGGTTTTTGATAAGTGATGATAATGAGTGAGAAATTGAAAACAAAAGAGAGCTAAATTCCTACTTCATCATCCTCATCTATTTTAGCCACTTAGATTAGGGTGTTTTCTTTGCTAATACTTGATCAGTGAAGCATGAGCTTGGGTTTGAGATTCTTCAAGGTAGATCATCTTAGTTGTTGAAGATTGGAAGCAAGCTTGCATTTTTCTCTTCATGGAGCCTCTCTAGAGTCCGGGTACATGATGATCACGGCGAAGGGACCTCAACACGGAGCTTATGAAGTGAAGGAACAGACTACAAAGGTTGTAATCCCAATCTCTTAGAAGTAAAGTTGTTTACTTGCTTTGTTGACCCTAAGTCTCTAGTTAAGATCTTGGTTAGCATTTGTTTAGAACCCCAAAAATTTTAAAGTAGCATGATTGATACTTGCCAAAACCTTGCTAAGGTGCTAAGCTAACCCTACAGTGGTATCAGAGCCAAGCTAGAGCTTTAGGTGTTGTCTAGACGAAGTTAGAAGTCCGATCGAACCCCAAAACCCCGAAACAACCCTTTCTCTGGAAATTTTTCACAAAGTTGAAATTTTCATGTTAAAAATACTCAAAAAATCATGCAGGGAATTCTAAGAATTACTGTGAAGTACGAAGCCATAACTCCCTCAAGGGATCGTGGCCAAACATGCGTTTGGCGGCGGTTCCGCGGCCAACTTTGGGAGGGGCTAATACATCAGGGGTTTATTCTTGGGTACTTTTCATACTTCTGGGAATTTTTAATTCTACTAAAGTGTTGAGCTTTCTGGGAAATATTGGGAACTCGTTGATTCGATCGGAAAGTTTAATTTCGTTTAAGTTTTTCTGGGTAATTTAGAACGTGTTAAAAAGTTCGAATGGATATCGATAACTCACTTTTTCCCTTGTCGGAAAACTTTTAAGTGTTGGATTTTTCCTGAGTTTAAAACTTTCAGAAAATCATGCAAGCGAATCTGTGGACCCTCTAGAAGAACGTAACCTTAACTCGATTATGTGACCGTCAAAACCGCCACTGAACCATATGGTTTGTGGTAGTTTAGCATTGCCACATGTGAGGCGTTGGTTTGACCCTTCTACGGCTGGTTCATAGGGGTTGTAACATGTTCTGGGACTTTTTGAACTATGCTCAAGTGTTGAGCTATTTGGGAAATCTTGGGTGTTTGTTTATTCGATCGGAAAGTTTAATATTGTCTATTTATCTGGAATGTGATACAATATGTGAAATTCATATAATTAGGCATAAAATGCGAAGTATGTGATATTTCGGATTTAAGATGTCTAAAGTGATTGTGGATTCCAAATGTTGTTGTTTTTCACTTTCTTTTCTGCGACCGTAAGTGTAATATGTGGTGTATCGCCGGCTTCGGTGCTATATGTCAACGACAACTGGGATACGCATATTTACTTACGTTGATGATATGTGATATTATGTATTGCTGTGATATGTTATATTGGATCGTCGTGTTTTGAATAGCCGGGGTTTTATGTGAGATGAGAGTTTTTCTTTTTCATTCATGTAAAATTCAATTATATGTAATATTCTTTTATTGGGGCACTTCCGGGTTGAGGCTGATGTCACCATTGTATATTATTTACTTTTCCGCATTAGGATAGATCCAAGGCGGGGAGCACAAGTAACCGGGTTTTAGGGTCCAGTGGGAGACCATCTCGAGGTGTCGAGACCAGGTCTCCTAACTCTAGAACTGGCAGGGTTACTTGCCGCTCTCGTAGGGGTCTAGGGATGTGGGTTTGGCTATTCATCACGACTGTGGAATCCATGTTTTATACAGGCTCGCAATAAAACACGGAAAACCTAGTATATCCAATATTTCATATGTATTTCTTCTGCTGCAATGTTCTGTGATGAGATCATATTACTGCCTGAGACGAATGTTTATATTATATATATGAGATATATGTTATATTGTTGATTTCATTTCAAAAGTGATGCTTGTGAAGCATAATAAAATGGGACTTCATTAATGAGATTAATGAAATAAAAGAAACCTAATGATATTGTAGAAACTTGTTTAAAAACTGGTAGCTCCAGTTCTTGCTTTGCATAGAGGTATTCTTTGTATGAAATATCCTGCATCTTATTCGATGAGGAAAGAGCCGAGATCCCTTCACCGGGAGTGACCTCTTTAGTGAAAACTAGCAGATGATACAAACACGGTTTGTCTTTTGATTGCTTTTATAGTTTTTGCTTTGCACAACGGTATTTATGAATTATCCTGCACCTTATTCGATGAGGAAAGAGCTGAGATCCCTTCACCGGGAGTGACCTCTTTAGCGAAACTAGTAAAAGCCTAAAAAACACTCCATTTAAAATCACTCGATTCTATGACGATATCAAGTTCATTACACAAAGGGTTTTCATAAAACCTGTCGCAGCCCTCCGTCATTTCAGATAAGTACTACTTAGTATTCGTGCTGCGGTAGTTTGGCATGCGTCAAGGCGTAGTGTACGGTAGCTAACTAGTGCTTATCTGCTAGCATACGATGCGATTGGATTGGGGTATTCGTACGGCATTGTTTGGCATGCGTCAAGGATCGTACGGGTGGGTTTAATTCAATCAGGAAATGCACGAGTTGAACTTGACTAGCGGACTATGGGTTGTTTGGCATGCGTCAAGGTCATAGCACGCTAGGGGTAAAAATATTATTGGGAATTTCAAGTGTTGAAATTTGCAATGAGATTGCATACCTTCTATGAGGTAGTTGGATCCCACTACCCGCTGCGAGTAAGAGTTACTCCTGGGAGACTTTTACACATTACAATTAGCCGATCAAGTAGGTGTCTAGAAAGGTGTCAACGAGGTTATGCCTCTGGGAAAACGAGGTTTACTTTAATTAGGTCCGTGCGAAAGTACGGGGAACCTCCCTCAAAGTACCGGCACTAGCCTGGCTGAAAGATTGTCAAACTTGTAGCGTGTAATTAATCCCGGCCAGTCTTTTCTTTTAGGGTTTGAAGGAAGATTTGACTAAAACAGTGGGAGCCATCCTGATTAGATATATTAATAACCAATCTAATCTTGCAAGAGCATACGCTGAGTGTTTTCTTCTCTCTCTCCTGGTTGCGACTATGCCACGCCTTTATCAAGATAAAAATACGGATGTATTGACCAAACCCGATTGTTATACTGTGCTAGGGAACGTTGGTCCCGCTCCAACTTATAAATGTTATAAGACTGAGCAGGAAATAGGGGATTACCAAAATTCCCGTGCCGCCCAAACGAAGAAAGTGCATGCTGATGCATCTTCTTCGGGTGTGTTCATTACCGAGAACTGTTTCTCAGTATCCTTTACGTCCTGGGTATGAGATACCGGATCAGGATCCCGCAAATGTAATCTGTTACATAGGCTACAGAAAGGTAGAGAACTGAGAACGGGTGATAAGTTTCAAGAGTTGGAAACGGTGCAATTGTTGCAAGCCAAGTCTGTTGGCAGTTATCACCCTGTATTAAAAAAATACATTGATTCTGAACGAATGTTATTAGATACCGAACCTGATATACAACATCATATTAGTATCTTTATTTAATAAAGAAGGATATAATTTTGTATTGTTGGATAATGTTTTGAACATTTCCTATATTAAGAGTTGATCAGTTCAGGCACGTTATCTAAAAGTATAAACGTTCTAAATCAAACCACAGTTCTTAATGTACAGAACACACACAAGAGGAAGAGTTCAGAAATGAATGAATCCTTCTTGAGGTTTTGTAGACTAGGTCATATCAATGTGACCCGAATAGCTAAGTTACATTTAGATGCATATTTAAATTAGTTTGAATTTACATTTTGTGAAACTTGCCAGTCATGTCATAAAGATAAGATGACCAAAACGGGTATAAGTATTATGTCCTTTGACGTGATCAGGGAGGAGAATACTTGAGCTCGAGATTCCTGGACTATTCTAAAGGAGAATAAGATTCTCTCTCAGCATTACTCCTCCGTATACACCACAGTACGTTGGTATATCGGGGCGGAGCAATCGCACCCTATGTGATAAGGTGTGCTCTATGATGAGTACTACCGAGTTACCTGTTTCCTTTTGGGGGTTATGCACTTGAGAATCTGCATACCTATTTAATAGGGTTCCAACCAAATCAGGTGCCTACCACTTCATATATGATATGGTATGGGAAGAGCCCATCTCTTAATGATTTTAAGATTTAGGGTTGTCCGGCCTATGTCAAAAGCAAAATCCGGACAAACTCGAGGCAAGGTTAGTTTTGTGGAAGTTTGTTGGATATCCCAAGCATTCGCAAGGGAATATATTCTACCGAACCGAGGAACAAAAGGTGTTTTGTTTCTCGGCATGCCACCTTTTGGAAAGGGAATTTCTTGTGAAGGAATTAGTGGTCATGAGGTAGAACTGGAAGGAGTTCCAGCTATATAAACTGCAGCTGATGATTTGGTAGAACCGGAGGATTCAATAGATCCCAACGAACCTTAGCCTCTCCGCTGACCTAGTAGGGTTCCTCATCCACCTGAGAGTTACTTCGGTTTCTCTATGACAGTGGGAGCGAGGATTGCATCATGAGATGATGACCCAACTATTTTGGAGCAGGCCATCAAGAGTGGGGACTCTGTGAGAATGGCTGGATGCTAATGAGATCTGAGATGGAATCTATGTACACCAACAAAATATGGACTTTGGTTGCTTTATCTGAAGGGTTAAATCCCCATCAGAAGCAAGTATATCTTGAGAAGATTACTTGGTGCAAATGGAAAAGTTGAGACTTTCAAAGCTATGCTTAAGTCCATCCAGATCCTACTTGCAATTGCTACATACCATGACTATGATAACTGGCGGTTGGGTGTCATGACTGCTTTTCTAAATAGTGATTTAGAAGAGAGCATCTATAAGTACACAGCCAGAGGGCTTTGTAGACAGTGGGAGCAGCGGAAACGTATGCAAGTTGCTTTATAGGATAAAGCAGGCATCGCGGAGTTGGAACGTCTGTTTTGATGTGGTAGTCAAAGAGTTTGTCTTCATCAAAATGGTAGATGAACCTTGTATACACAAAAGGGTAGTAGAGAGTATGGTGGTGATCCTCGTATTGTACGTGGATGACATACTCTTGATAGGAAAGGAGTTTCCTATGCTATACTAGGTCAATCTCCTCTTATCACAAGGATTCTCCATATACGATCAAGGTGATACCTCCTAAATCCTGGGTTATGGATCTATGAGATAGATCTAATTGGATGTTAGGATTCTCACTAGTTGTAGTGAGATAGTACCAATCGATCCTGGGGAGAATCACTGGAAAGGTTCCAGGGTGATAAGGACGACTGAAAGTCAGTCATAGGCATTGTCTTTACCCTCAGTAAAGGGACGGTATGTTGGAAGAGTTCCAAGAGAGATACCGTGGCATACTAGACGATTAAAGGCAAGATACATCATTACCAAGGATGCTACTAAAGAAATAGTCTGGATGTACACTAGTTCATAAGATGAACTTCGTTCCTAGCATTGTGTGACAATGGAGTTTTGGCTTTTGCCAAGGAAACCCCGTCCCATCTGTGATTCAGACATATTCTAAGGCAGTATCACCTGATCATGGAGATGGTTGATCTCCAGGGAGATCGATGTTAGGAGAGTAGACATAGAAGACAACAGCGCGGATCCACTCACAAAGGCCTATTTCCGAGTAAAGAATTTTATGGGATGGTTGAGTATGAGATACTTCAACCACAGCTGATTGTTGGATATGAGATACTACAACAGATGGCTCTAGTGCAAGTGGGAGATTGTTAGTAATATGTATGCCCTAGAAGCCATTACTGTACATGCTATGTATATTGTAGTGGATGCTTGGACATATACATGGAGGACTTTCTTACTCGACATGATAGTATGCTATCTGGTTGCTCTTTATCTTAACATGTACTCAGATAGCCTCTATGTTACATGTTGATAAAGCCCTTAGGATGAGTACTTGACTACCAGGACTATGATGCAGATCATACTAGTGGGGAAAGTGTAGTCGCTAAGTACATCCTTCAAATGTTCCTAGTCGCAGGTGTATCGAGACAGGGCATCGATATACCAGAGTAGACTAGCGTATGCTTCTTGACCCATGAAGATGGGCGATGGATGACCCATATCCATTGATGTTTGACATCAGAGATAGTATACGGGTGCTCAGTGGAGATTGGGTACACTAGACGGACTCGCCGAGAACTCCCAGATGGTATTATACCTCACGTCAGATGGCAGTTCTCTGGTGACACTGGTACATGTTAGTCTGTAGACCCAAGATCATCATAGAGTCTTGTGTAATTCCTATTGTGCTTTGATTTCCATCATACCATGTCCATGAGGGCATGCAAAACGGTGGCTTTTGGGTACAGTCCCGAATCACATGGAGGAAATGAGCGATAGGAGTGGTTTCGTCTCTCCCGGTTTAGGGAGTTGATGTTGCGCCGTATTCGATTGGCTATAACTGGAAATCGCTGGCCAGGGTTGCTGAGATTTACTGGTAAGTGTTATCAGTAGTTTCTTGAACTGTTATGGACCTCATATCGACACGACTTATCGGTTACTGGGGTCTGACGTTTACCACCCCTAGACTGGATATGCGACATATCAGACGAAGAGACCGGACTATACGAGAGTGTTACTGATTGGATTCGCAGGAGAATGTACATGCTTGCTTGTTGATCTTCTGATTGCTCAATACCAGGGTGGCTGTTACGTTTAGCTGACCGCTTGCAGCTTGTGGGTGTTTGATATGATCATCACCTACTGCCGGCGTATTGACGATTGTTTAGAGTCCTACACAAAGGTTTCCTGGCTCAGGCAAAACGGAGTAGGAGCACATATGTGATATGTGCGGGACCGAGAATAATACGTGTATATGATACCGTATTAGATTCTCGTGATATGTGATATCGGCCGGGTATATGTGATATGGCCGGGTCATCGGATCAAATGTTGATTCGTTGAACTGATACAGATTATATTAGTCGGTTATTTGTGAAATAGCCGGATTATCGGATCAAGTGTTGATTCGATAATTTAATGTATAATTATATATTTGATATATTATATTACATTAACTAATATAAGCTCCCTTAAAGATTCTTTTTCTTACATGGATAATACATTGATATATATGCGATATATGTTAATTGTATTATTTTATTTTGTTACATTATATATTATATATGTGATATATAATATTGTAACATGTTAGGGTTACAAATGCAACATGTTTTTTGGAGTTTAAACAAGTTAGGGTTTTGATTTGGGTTAGCTTTTGGGTTAGCTTTTTCATGAAGCTTCATGAAGCTTTCTTTTGTTTTTAGCTAAGATATTTTGTGAAGATATTTCTTAACCCAACCCAAAACCCTTTACCCTAGTTAATTCTCTACAAGGGTTAAGCCTTCATTCTTAACCCATGGTTGATTTGTAACCACAAGAATGATTTTCATTATTCATCACAAAAGGAATGCTTCATCTTCTTCTTTTTTCTTTTTTGATGAAAACCTTCACTAGGTTTTTGATAAGTGATGATAATGAGTGAGAAAATGAAAACAAAAGAGAGCTAAATTCTTACTTCATCATCTTCATCTGTTCTAACCACTTAGATTAGGGTGTTTGCTTTGCTAATACTTGATTAGTGAAGCATGAGCTTGGATTTGAGATTCTTCAAGGTAGATCATCTTAGTTGTTGAAGATTGGAAGGAAGCTTGCATCTTTCTCTTCATGGAGCCTCTCTAGAGTCCGGATACATGATGATCGCGGCGAAGGGACCTTAACACGGAGCTTATGAAGCGAAGGAACGGACTACAAAGGTTGTAATCCCAAACTCTTAGAAGTAAAGTTGTTTACTTGCTTTGTTAACCCTAAGTCTCTAGTTAAGATATTGGTTAGGGTTTGTTTAACACCCCAAAAATTTTAAAGTAGCATGATTGATGCTTGCCAAAACCATGCTAAGGTGCTAAGGTAACCCTACATTAATTAAGCCACACAAACCTTGAATAAATTTTTATCTTACTTATTTACATTAATCCAAAAAATCTAGTTTGTAAGATAGCTTAATTTGGACAATTTAAAAGTAACAATTAGCAATTTAACAACTAGATTAAATTTTGTATGCCTTAAAATGTTAAACTACACTTTTTAACCATAATCAAGTGATAAAACCCTAACTCTAATTCAAACCCCTTTTCTTGAAATTTCAAACATGAAATTTAAACCATATTAATACCTAATTAAGTTTGATTTAAAGTAATTATACAAAAAATTAACTATAGGGTTAAGATTTATACCTCACAAATTTTGAGATCTAAGTTGAAAACTTGCCACCAAAAATGGTTTCTTGCTCCAAGATCCATGCTAGATTGAACAAAGAATAATGGGTAAAGATTAAATGAGGAATTGGTGAGGTTTTGTTTGGATTTTTGAGGCATTTCTTGAAGATTTTATGAAGTAAAATGAGGTGGGAAAAGAAAATGGGGGCTGCTGAAAATGGGGCTCAACCAACTCATGGGGAGAGGGAAAGAGTGAGGTGAGAGGGTGTGGGTGTGTAGAAACATCTTTCCCTAACTCAAGTCAACACCCATACTTCTTTTCTTTATTCTTTTCATTTCATTTTTTTTGTTGCAAGGAAAAGATGTTGAAAAGAGAGAAGGGGGGCTGCTACTACAAAAGGGCTCGGTCATGAGTGGAAAAGAGAGATTAGCGTGTGAGTGTGTACAATGCCAAGTCAAGAAAAGCCCATACCTCGATTATTAATGTCACGATCCGAAAAGTACGGAACATGACCGACACTTAAATTACGAAACGTCTCGAGGCTACGTAATCTAAGTAAGCTAAAAACCAGAAATCAAAACCAAAGAAGAGTAGAGTGAAGGAAAAACCAATTTAAAGTAAGTAGTTCCAATCAACATAGGCCGAAATATGTATTTTTAAAATCTCAAGTATTTTCTGAAAATTTCGGCAGAGTCTCCTTTGTAAATACTGGCCCTAAACGAGATACAACATGAATAGTATACGAAAAGCAACAAGAAGGCATCCCTAAGCGGGAGCTAGCACTTCGTCAATTGACGGCCTCAACCATGCAAGCAATATAATATACAACGCCAAGGGCGAGGATCAAAACTCAAAGAAACTCAGAACATCAAGAAAACCGAAGAATAATACATCGCGCGACTCTAAGGTCGAAAGAATAACAAATATGGTCTTCTAACTCTCTCAAATATACAATCTGGTTGATGGAGTTTCTAGATACAACTGAAATAATAAATAACAATGGTGGTCCTGATGCAAACAACCCATCTACCAAAGCAATCACCCGGAAGGAACAGTGTGCCAACAAAGCCGCAACGAAACCTGTAAGGCAAAACCTGTAAGGAACTGTGGCACAACGGGGGTGAGTTGCCAACTCGTAAGTAGAAATCGTATGCATAACGCTATCCTAGGTCATATCAGGTAATATCCTCAAAAAAAAATCCTGGTCCAGCTATGTATAATGTAATACTACATGCTCGTGTCAGTGCCTCAGATAGCAACATATCAGATATATGATGTATGAATGCATTACGAATGGGAACAGAATATATCATGAGTGAGACAACTATTTTCTTTAATCAATGAGATTTCTATATGTATGTCAATCACGTATCATTAATGAATGCAACAGAGAAATCAGTGTCAAGCATCGATACAAAACAAAAGTCTCAGTATCTCGGTATCAAATCTCAATATCTCAAATATTAATACCTCAGGCATCCGTATCATCTACGGGATCGGCCCGCGGGCTCCGGCAGAACGGATCAGCCCACATCGTCAATCTCACGGCCACGAACGGTATCCTCCGGATATCCGCTGCGCCAGGTAAAATCACCGGTAGGTAGTCTTCCCCTGCCGGGTTCATCGTCTACTACTTGAACTTCTTGCCCCGGGGTACCATACCGGGTCCACCATGTACCCGCAGACGGTTCATCCAACTCCTCGAATCGGGTCTCGAAAACTATCTCAGAACCGAGAAAATATCATGGTGGACACTATTCATCATATCAAGGAAAAACCGCATTTTTCTCTTTAAAATACATCATCAGTTATAAAACTTTCACATGCGGTTTTCCAAATCCAGAAAATCTCAAGACGGATCCGAAAACGTCAAATCACCATGTCAATGAAAGTGAAAACCGACATAATGTCCATAATACTGTATAACCAATGAATATATGAATGCATCTGATATCATGCAATGAATGCAATAGTTTAACTAGCATATGAAAGATATAACATATTGCAACATCAATTGGCAAGCTATGTCAATGAAATAGTATTTCCTAAAGTGTACATGATATGGCAATTACCGATGAAGATGTGTGTGAGCAGGCAAGCGAGTGTACGTGGAGCATACGCGTCATCGGTAATGGTGCTGGTGTCCTAACAGCATGGTTTCTTTATTACTATGTACACAATAACATGCAATGAGGCGATAACAACATAATAAGGAAAATGAATAGTAAATACAACAATAATATGCGGAACATGAATAATAACGTAACAAGGAATCTACATTACTATACATGTGTTATACTGTTTTGCCGTTTGAAATAGTACGAATCGTGGTGTTTGAAAATAAGGACAACGGTGTTTTTAAGAAAACATATGTCTTTTAAAATATCCTTAGTATCCCTTGGTATGTCTTTAAAATTCTCACGATTCGTCAGTTTTGGAAATAGGTATGACTCGGGTCCAGTCTAACATCTACTAGATAAACTACGGGTCTAACCGACAACCAATCAAAAGGGATACGGAAACCACCAACATCTGAGTCGATATATATATACATGTATAATAGTCGGTGATCCCGCTTCAATAATATCATGTACGATACAACATATCATATGAAATCCTCGAATCAAGAGTGCGGATCTATCGTCAATATATAGCTCGTACGGTAAATCCGTCGTACGGCCTCCCAAATCTGGGTACGGGTCAAATGTCACTTCTATCACATTAATCATCCGGTATCCTCTTTATCAAATATCATAATCGGGATACTGATCTACGTCTAGTACAATACTGATACCATCTATGAAATGCATGCGTGTGTATGAAAACACCATGCCTAAAGAACCCGCTAAAATATCATGTCGTATCTCAAATACGGACCATATCACATCACCGATCTCATGGCCTCAAACCCAATCTCATCGACTCATCTCCAATATCATACAATATCCTCAACATTCATGCATGTGTATATAAATGTATATGTGCATAGTCCCATACCCATGCGTATATACATATATACACATTTCTATATACGCACAAGAAAATGATATATGCAAGTGTATATGTGTGCGTGTATGCAAATCCTTACTGTAGGGTTTTGTGACTAAGAAATCCGCTAAAGTCTTTTCTTCAATTCTCGCTAACCCTAAACCCATAAGCTCTAAAGGCTTCCCTTACTAGGTGTTCATACCTCATAATAACATATAAAAGTATATCGTTACCACATCACCTTATTCCTCATAACTTTGCGGGGGTGCTATACGTCATCCACCCGACTTCTCCCCGTAGATATAAATCTACTCACCTGATCTTCGCTCGCTGGTGTCAACGTCGCCACGCGCTTGCTTGTCATATTGAAGTCCATATGGGGTACCTACATGTCATATTTAGCATTGTAAACGAAGTCACGCACGAAAACCAAGTCGGTACGCGTATCACGCATAGGTCAAAACCTATCACCTACGCATGCAAGAACAGCCAAACCAACCCTCGATGTCGATGTACAAACATCAAACCATCGAGAAAAACACCAACGTACCAATCATGGTTTCAAAAATCAATAATTGTATAAGAAATAGGTTAAAATTCACAAAAACCCCCCAAACTCTCTTTAAAAGCTATTTTTCCGAAAACCTTGCAAGCAAAATTAACCGTTTCAGTGCAAAACTTGATATTTTAACAATTCTAGTGACCAAGATGATAACATAATATCTTAATTATGCCATAGAAACCATTACTTAAATTTTATATTACCAATTTAATTAAACCCAAGAAACCTAGTTTGCAACTTATACAATTTTAAAGCAACAATCCACAATTCATCAACTAAACTGAGTTTTGCATGTTTTAAAAAAGTTAAACCACTCATGGAAAACTTAATGATGTGCTAAAAACCCTAACAAGGTTTTAATCCCATATTTTAATTCAATTTCTAAAACCTAGTTAGCACTTTAGCATAATTACCACCATTTTAAACTAACAAATTAGCAACTAGTGACTAAATTACATTTTTCATTCACTTTCAAGTTAACCTACTCATTAAAATCATACTCTAATGATAGAAACCCTAATTTGAATTCCAATCCCTTTCTAGAATTTTTCCAAACCAAACAACTACCACCAAATTCACACTTTAACAATTAAGCTATATTAAAGTATTTTGCAATAATTTGAATATGGGTTTAGGATTTATACCTCACTATCCATGGATCAAACATGGAACTAAGCCTCCAAAATTCCAAGTTTTCCCCAAGATCTATACTATATAGGCCAATGAGAAATGGGTAGGGATTGGATTTTGATTTGAGTTGATTTTGTGAGTTAATTTGTGGATTTTTTTGATGGGTTTTTGATGAAGAAAAGAGAGAAGAAATTGGGGGCTGCTGTTGTAGCAGGAAGAAGGGGGGTTCGGCCACATGTTGGGGAGGGGAGGAGAGAGAGTGAGGTGGGGAAATAAGTCAAGTCAACCCACAAAGTCAAAGCCCATATTCTTTTAACAATTTTCTTTCATTTCCTTTGTTTTCTTTTCTTTTCTTTTGGCAAAACAAGTAGGGAAAATGAAGGGGCAGCTTGGGGCTGCTGATTTGGAGAGGGGAGAGAGGGTGTGGGTGAGGGAAAAATGATAAATGTTATACCCCAATATCTATTGACACTAATTTCACTATTTAAGCCTTTTTCTTCGATATTTTCTAAAACCTTTTGACAGCTTCATTTCATTTCGAAAACAACATGTTAAAATTTTGTTTAATGTGTTATGATACACAAAATTTGTTTCAACCCATTCCAATTTGTAATTTTCCCTATTTAAATGTATTAGTGACGGCTTAAAATAATATTAAAACAATTAATTTCGGAAAATTTTTCAGAAAATTAGAAATTTTTCCAGTGGCTCAATAAACTCCAAATACTATCAATTATATAGCTAGAATATGTATATTTAATTTTATATTAAAAGATATTTATATTTTGGCTTTTTACGGAAAACCTCCCTTATTTTACTGATTTTCCGAAATTTCACCGAAACGATTTTCAAAACGTTACAATCTCCCCCGTTAAAGAAATTCGGTCCTCGAATTTAAATTAAAACTCCCCCCAAATACTAAAACATCTATGCAAAACCATCAAAAGGTCGGGGCTCCGAAATCATAAATACATAAAACACGTCGCAGCGCAATGCATGCACATGAAAAACAGATATATAAACCAAAAATCAAAACTCCATCGAGCATCCCGCAATCATCGGAGTTATGATGAAGACACCAATGTCAAGATCCAAAACGAAAATCAATATGATATACATCAAAACTATACCTGTAAACGTCAGAACTATACAGGTAAACATCATTAAAACATCTTGAAGCAATGCATGCCAAACCTTTTTCAAATCGCTGTGCGATGTGTGTATCATTGCACAGTGGCGGACGTCCATTATGAGAAAATAACTATATATATATATATATATATATATATATATATATCCTTTGTTTAACATACATGTCCCGCCGTTTTGAAAACAATTCAGAAGGGTTTCCCTTTTAAACAGTTTCGTGTCATCATTGACATGCAGGTAAATACTGAGACTATGGTTCCTCCTTGGAAATCCCTTCGATAACTACCAATGCATGCAAAATATACTCAGGTACTATCCTCTGACTAGTCCTGCTCGGTACTAAACCAAATAGCAAGTACCATAAAATATACTGCTCCAAAAGAAATCAATCCCAAATATATATGAATGCCACCTGCGTCTGGTGCGCACGGAAATCGAAATCCATGAATGTGCCGTACATGTGCACAGAAACAACATCTAAGTGCAACGGGTGTGCACGAAAACACCTGTCAAAGGCAACGTGTGTGCCTGACAGCAAAACCAGGTGCATCTGATATGCACGAAAAATCTCGATTCAGTGCATCTGGTGTGCACCTAAATCGCATCAAGTGCCTTAAGTATGCGCAAAATCCAAATTAAGTGCACAATGTGCATGAAAACGAATATCGAATATCATAATCAAAATCGACGGTATACAACATATCTCAATCCAAATCCAAATCAGGTATACCGTGATATATAATCTCACAACCATGTGCATCAACGTGCACAAAATCAAATTAGAATACTAAAAGTGCATGAAAACAATGCCGGAAGCATAAGTCAAATTATATGCATGCCCTAGGTATGAAATCAAATATCATGAAACTCGGTCATCAAAACTCAATCATGAAATAAATCACCCAAAAATACTGAAATCCAATGTGACGGATACGTGATAGTCAATCAAAAAATCACAAGTCATAAATGCTGTCGTCAATATGTCCGTCCTTCAAAGTCGAGAAGATGTCGGTGTACCCAATGCTAGCAGAGCAAGATATCTACTTGCTTCCTGATCATGGCCTGTCCCCTGGTGCCCTTAGGCTCTCATCTCTCACGGCGAATTGCTAAGTACATAGCTCTTCGGCTCAACGGTCCAATATGGAAACGATAACGGAAGCAGTCCGCTCTGATACATCCTCTAAAGATCTCTGGTCAACTATCATGGTTACTCATAACATGTCTCGTCGACGATGCCGAACTCTGGCCTACTGGGTATGCGTCGTATGACCGCTCCTGGGCCCAGGTCTTCTCGTTTAGTATTTCCAGAAGATCTTGTCGGGGTCTCTCCCAAATCTCGTTCCTACCGAACTGCCCGGAAGTTATCATCTCTTACTAAATCTATATCTGGTTCCGGAACGGCTTCATACTCATCACGACTCCTTCTGAAAGATATATCCATATACAACATCTCTGCAAGCATATCATATCTCTGATGTCGGCGGAGTGGAACGTCATCTCATCAAGGTCTCGTACGAACCTCTTACTCCACTTTTCTCTAATGTCGACTGTTTCGGACTCGTCTCTTCGTGGCTGCAAGGACTGCGCTCCAACGGCTATACTCGTATCTGGAGTCTCCCAAGCAATGCATCTCATCACCTGATATTCGAATGAAGTCGAATCATCCGATCGATTGTCAAAACCTTATAATCAACTAAGAGCTCAACATCTTGGGTACAGTTTAATAGTATCGAATATATGCCACAACACTTATGGACCAACCGTAGAAGGGCAGACCCAAGCCTCACTAATGGCAACGCTAAACTGCCGCAAACCCTAAGGTTCACCGGCGTTCCATGGTCATTAAATCGAGTTAGGGTTTCATTCTTCTAGAGGGTCCGTAGAATTGCTTGCATTGTTTTCCGAATACTTTAAAATTGAAAAATGGGTTCCTGACATTCGATCGTCTCTATCGACTCTCAACGTATCAGCGTGAAGTCGCCTCTAGCTGGAATCAATCCATCTGATGACCTCGCATCGGGGTAGGCAATAAATCATATGTCCTAGTGTTTCATCTCTGGTGACTAGCAATCTCCTATCATATCTCGAAGTATAACTCGTGCGGCGTTAGCTTCAAACATCTGGGGCGACATCTTTTCATTCGCCAAAATCACTGGCTCATTCGCCCGCATGCTGAACAGTGCCTCAATCATCAAAATGATCTGTGCTCTGACGGTCATCACATCCTGGCTGGCCTCTTGCAGTGGCCCTATCCTTTGGTGCTGATCTGCACGTCCGAGAACTCTCGTAAAAGCGATCCATCAAACGCTCATGGCGCGAAAACACAATGAAACGACGCCTCTATGCAATCGTATGTCCCTGGAATCGTGCCCTGGTCAGTCCTCGTCCATGAGGAGCTCATGCTGACTGCAACTCTAGCTGTAGATCTCTCTGCCCGTATAACCGTGGTAACAAAACCATAAACCGGTACCGATGAGGCTAAATCATAGGAAGGAATATAATACTGTGCAAGGAAATGTACATCCTAAGGCTTCTTAAATAGAGTATCGTATCGTAAATATGCCGCGGAACATACGTACGATACGTCACTCTACTCAAGCTACCTACTCCATCAACCAAGGGTCATCCTACACTCCGAAGATAAAACCTAACACTCTGATACCAACTTTGTCACGACCTGAAAAGTACGGAATATGACCGGCACTTAAATTACGAAACGTCGCAAGGCGTACGTAATCTAAGTAAGCCAAAATCAAGAAATCAAAACCAAAGAAGAGTAGAGTGAAGGAAAAACCAATTTAAAGCAAGTAGTTCTAATCAACATAGGCCGAAGTATGTATTTTTAAAATCTCAAGTATTTTCTGAAAATTTCGGCAGAGTCTCCTTTATAAATACTGGCCCCAAACGGGATACAACATGAATAGTATACGAAAAGCAACAAAAAGGCATCCCCAAGCGGGAGCTAGCTCTTCGTCAATCGACGGCCACAACCATGCAAGCAATAAAATATAAAACGCCAAGGGCGAGGATCAAAACTCAAAGAAACTCAGAACATCAAGAAAACCCAAGAATAATACAACGCGCGACACTAAGGTCGAAAGAATAACAAATATGGTCTTCTAACTCTCTCAAATATACAATCTGGTTGATGGAGTTTCTGGATACAACTGAAATAATAAATAACAATGGTGGTCCTGATGTAAAGAACCCACCTACCAAAGCAATCACCCGGAAGGAACAGTGTGCCAACAAAGCCGCAACGAAACCTGTACGGTAAAACCTGCAAGGAACTGTGGTACAACGAGGTGAGTTGCCAACTCGTGAGTAGAAATCGTATGCATAACGCTATCCTAGGTCATATCAGGTAATATCCTCAACAAAAAAATCCTGGTCCAGCTATGTACAATGTAATACTACATGCTCGTGTCAGTGCCTCAGATAGCAACACATCAGATATATGATGTATGGATGCATTACGAATGGGAACAGAATATATCATGAGTGAGACAACTATTTTCTTTAATCAATGAGATTTCTATATGTATTTCAATCACGTATCATTAATGAATGCAACAGAGGAATCAGTGTCAAGCATCGACACAAAACATAAGTCTCAGTATCTCGGTATCAAATCTCAATATCTTAAATCTCAAATCAAGTCTCAAATATCAATATCTCAGGCATCCGTATCATCTGCGGGATCGGCCCGCGGGCTCCGGCAGAACGGATCAGCCCATATCATCAATCTCATGGCCACGAACGGTATCCTCCGGATATCCGCCGCGCCAGGTAAAATCACCGGTAGGCGGTCTTCCCCTGCCGGGCTCATCGTCTACTACTTGAACTTCTTGCCCCGGGGTACCATACCGGGTCTACCATGTACCCGCAGACGGTTCATCCAACTCCTCGAATCGGCTCTCGAAAACTATCTTAGAACTGAGAAAACATCATGGTGGACACTATTCATCATATCAAGGAAAAACCGCATTTTTCTCTTTAAAATACATTATCAGTTATAAAACTTTCACATGCGGTTTTCCAAATTCAGAAAATCTCAAGACGGATCCGAAAACGTCAAATCACCATGTCAATGAAAGTGAAAACCGACATAATGTCCATAATACTGTATAACCAATGAATATATGAATGCATCTGATATCATGCAATGAATGCAATAGTTTAACTAGCATATGAAAGCTATAACATATTGCAACATCAATTGGCAAGCTATGTCAATGAAATAGCATTTCCTAAAGTGTACGTGACATGGCAATTACCAATGAAGATGTGTGTGAGCCGGCAAGCGAGTTTACATAGAGCATGCGCGTCATCGGTAATGGTGCTGGTGTCCTAACAGCATGGTTTCATATTTACGACGTACACAATAACATGCAATGAGGCGATAACAACATAATAAGGAAAATGAATAGTAAATACAACAATAATATGCGGAACATGAATAATAACGTAATAACAAGGAATCTACCTAACTATACATGTGTTATACTGTTTTGCCGTTTGAAATAGTATGAATCGTGGTGTTTGAAAATAAGGACGACGGTGTTTTTAAGAAAAGATACGTCTTTTAAAATATCCGTAGTATCCCTTGGTATGTCTTTAAAATTCTCACGATTCGTCAGTTTTGGAAATAGGTATGACTCGGGTTCAGTCTGACATCTACTAGGTAAACTACAGGTCTAACTAACAACCAATCAAAAGGGGCACGGAAACCACCTACATCTGAGTCGATATATATATATATATATACATGTATAATAGTCGGTGATCCCGCCTCAATAATATCATGTACGATACAACATATCATATGACATTCTCGAATCAAGAGTGCGGATCTATTGTCAATATATAGCTCGTACGGTAAATCCGTCGTACGGCCTCCCAAATCTGGGTATGGGTCAAATGTCACATCTATCACATTAATCATCTGGTATCCTCTTCATCAAATATCATGATCGGGGTACTGATCTACGTCTAGTACAATACTGATACCATCTATGAAATACATGCGTGTGTATGAAAACACCACGCCTAAAGAACCCGCTAAAATATCATGTCGTATCTCAAATATGGAACATATCACATCACCGATCTCATGGCCTCAAGTCCAATCTCATCGACTCATCTCCAATATCATACAATATCCTCAACATTCATGCATATGTATAAGAATATATATGTGCATAGCCCCATACCCATGCGTATATACATATATACACATTCCCATAAACGCACAAGAAAATGATATATGCAAGTGTATATGTGTGCGTGTATGCAAATCCTTACTCTAGGGTTTTGTGACTAAGAAATCCGCTAAAGTCTTTTCTTCAATTCTCGCTAACCCTAAACCCATAAGCTCTTAAGTCTTCTCTTACTAGGTGTTCATATCTCATAATAACATATAAAAGTATATCGTTGCCAGATCACCTCATTCCTCATAACTTTGCGGGGGTGCTATACGCCATCCACCTGACTTCTCCCCATAGATATAAATCTACTCACCTAATCTTCGCTCGCCGGTGTCGACGTCGCCGCGCGCTTGCTTGTCGTCTCGAAGTCCACATGAGGTACCTACATGTTATATATAGCATTGTAAACGAAGTCACGCACGAAAACAAAGTCGGTAAGCGCATCACGCATCGGTCAAAACCTATCGCCTACGCATGCAAGAACAGCCAAACCAACTCTCGATGTCAATGTACAAATGTCAAACCATCGAGAAAAATACCAACGTACCAATCATGGTTTCACAAATCACTAATTATATAAGAAATAGGTTAAAATTCACAAAAACCCCAAACTCTCTTTAAAAGCTATTTTTCGGAAAACCTAGCAAGCAAAATTAACCGTTTCAGTGCAAAACTTGATGTTTTAACAATTCTAGTGACCAAGATGATAACATAATATCTTAATTATGCCATAGAAACCATTACTTAAATTTTATATTACCAATTTAATTAAACCCTTGAAAACTACTTTGCAACTTATACAATTTTAAAGCAACAATCCACAATTCATCAACTAAACTGAGTTTTGCATATTTTAAAAAAGTTAAACCACTCATGGAAAACTTAATGATGTGCTAAAAACCCTAACAAGGTTTTAATCCCACATTTTAATTCAATTTCTAAAACCTAGTTAGCACTTTAGCATAATTACCACCATTTTAAACTAACAAATTAGTAACTAGTGACTAAATTACATTTTTCATTCAATTTCAAGTTAACCTACTCATTAAAACCATACTCTAATGATAGAAATCCTAATTTGAATTCCAACCCTTTCTAGAATTTTTCCAAACCAAACAACTACCACCAAATTCACACTTTAACAATTAAGCTAGATTAAAGTATTTAGCAACAATTTCAATATGGGTTTAGGATTTATACCTCACTATCCATGGATCAAACATGGAACTAAGCATCCAAAATTCCAAGTTTTCCCCAAGATCTATACTAGATAGGCCAATGAGAAATGGGTAGGGATTGGATTTTGATTTGAGTTGATTTTGTGAGTTAATTTGTGGATTTTTTTGATGAAGAAAAGAGAGGAGAAATTGAGGGCTGCTGTTGCAGCAGGAAGAGGGTGGGGCTCGGCCACATGTTGGGGAGGGGAGGAGAGAGAGTGAGGTGGGGAAATAAGTCAAGTCAACCCACAAAGTTAAAGCCCATACTCTTTTAACAATTTTCTTTCATTTCCTTTGTTTTCTTTTCTTTTCTTTTGGCAAAACAAGTGGGGAAAATGAAGGGGCAGCTTGGGGCTGCTGATTTGGAGAGGGGAGAGAGGGTGTGGGTGAGTGAGGGTGAGGGAAAAATGATAAATGTTATACCCCAATATCTATTTACACTAATTTCACTATTTAAGCTTTTTTCTTCGATATTTTCTAAAACCGTTTGACAGCTTTATTTTATTTCAAAAACAACATGTTAAAATTTTGTTTAATGTGTTATGATGCACAAAATTTATTTCAAACCATTCCAATTTGTAATTTTCCCTAATTAAATGTATTAGTGACGGCTTAAAATAATATTAAAATAACTAATTTCAGAAATTTTTTCAGAAAATTAGAAATTTTACCAGTGGCTCAATAAACACCAAATACTAGCAATTATATAGCTAGAATATATATATTTAATTTTATATTAAAAGATATTTATATTTTGACTTTTTTACGGAAACCCCCTCTTATTTTACCAATTTTCCGAAAGTTCACCGAAACGATTTTCAAACGTTACAATTAAACACCAAGCCTCTTTATCTCTTCATTTTCCATTTTCCATTTTTTTTCACTTCTCTTTTACCTTTCTACAAAATTCCAGAACCATGTTACAAATGAATGTTTAGTGTGTCATGGTGCACTAAAATATAGTTAACCCATTCCAATTTATATTATCTCTAATTAAATGTATTAGTGAAAGCTTCAAAATAATATTTAAAACAATTAATTAAGAAAAATATTTAAGTAAACTAGAAATTTATAAGTGACCAATTGAATACCAAATACTAACAATTACATAGCTAGAATATGTATATTTAAGTTTATGTTGAAAAATAATTATATCTTGGTTTTTACGGAAAACACCAGTTATTTTACCGATTATCGGAAATTTCACCTAAACGATTTTTAAAATGTTACAATCATCCCCCTTAAAGAAATTCGGTCCCCGAATTAAAATCTAACTACACGTACCCTAGAAGAGATATGAATATTTCTTCCGCATCTCATCCTCGGATTTCCATGTGACCTCTTCGTTATTCGGGCCACGCCAAAGAACCCACATATCAGGAACTAAGCCTTCCTTCTTTTCCGAATCTCAACACGTCCTTTAATCGGAGAAACCCTCAAGAAAACATGATCGTCAACTATAAACTCAAGTATACTCTAACGTCAGTCTGCATAGGATTTCTTCTTGCTCTGGGCCGCTCTCATCCTATCCCAAATCAACTGAATCTTTTCGGTCGTCTCCTATACAATCTGTGGCCCTAAAATACTGCTCTCACTGAGCTCTATCCAAACATACGGGCAATCGACATCTCCTCCCATATAACTCCTCGAAGGGTGCCATCTGAATCGTCTCCTGGAAGTTGTTATTATAAGAAAACTCTATCAAGGGCAAGTGGCGATCCCAACTGCTACCGAAATCTAGAACGCAAGCTCAGAGCATGTCCTCAAGAGTCTGAATGGTCCGCTCTGATTGACCGTCGGTCTGCAGATAGAAAACTGCACTGAAACTCAATTTGTTGCCCAAAGCCTCCTGAAGTTTCTGTCATAGTCGGCTGGTGAACTGGGTGTCTCTGTCGAACACAATACAAGTCGGAACTCTATGTAGTCGCACAATCTCATCAACATATATCTGAGCGTACTGAACGAATCCGAAAGTGGTCATGACTGGCAGAAGGTGAGCTGCTTTCGTCATTCGGTCTACGATCACTCAAATAGATCCATACTCTCGACTGGTCCTAAGAAGATCCACAATAAAATCCATAGAAATCTGTTCCCACTTCCACTCCGGAATCGGCACAGGCTGCAACTCTCCAGCTGGCCTCTGGTGCTCGGCCTTAACTTGCAAATAAGTCTGGCATCTCGAAACAAAGTCTGTGACATCTCACTTCATCTCTTTACACTAGTAGACTTCTCTCAAATCACAATACATCTTGGTGGAACCCGGATGAACACTATATGCTAACTGATACGCCTCCTCGAAGATCTCGCGTCTCGGTCCCTCGAAATCTGGCACACACAGTTGAATCCAAAATCGTAGTACTCCCTGATCATCAATCATGAACTCTGAATCTCTGCCCCGCCGAACCTGCTCCATGATCTCTGACAACGAATGTCATCGGACTGTGCCTCACGGATATGATCAAATAACTGTGGATGTGCACGGACACGGACAAGTTGTCCCCCGGTCGATGTAAACTTGAACTGTACTCGGTTGTCACAAAGAATCTGCTAATCTGCCGTCGACTGTCTCTGAACTGTGCTCAAACAAGAAAAGCTACCTCCGGGCTACCGACTCAAAGCATCTTCCATGACATTTTTCTTGCCCGGACGATAAAGAATCTCGAAGTTATAGTCTTTCACTAGCTCCATCCATCGGCGCTGTCTTAAATTCAAATCTCGCTGCTAAAAGTTATAATGTCTCTAGATCTTAAGTGTAAGAAACCACCGTAGCCATCTCTAAGTCATGCATGGAATAGTTCTGGTCGTGCTTCTTCAACTGCCAAGAAGCATCGTAATAACCAAAAAAACCGCATGATCTTAAAGGCAAAGATAATACTGGCGCCGTAATCAAACGAGTCTTCAACTACTAAAAGCTCCGCTCGCATACCTCAGTGCGATGAAAAAAAACTTCTTTCCGGGCCAACCCGATCAACGTTGCAGCTATCTGTAAAAATCCTGTACGAAATATCAATAGCATCTGTCCAAACCCAAAATGCTGCGAACTTCCGTCACTGATACAGGTCTGGGACAGTGCTAAACGGCATCGATCTTTTTCGGTTCTATATTTATCATCTCTCGTAACTACGTGACCCAAGAAGTCAACATCATCCAACCAGAAAACACACTAGGATAATTTAGCAAATAGCCGGTGCTCCCTCAAAGTCCGCAACGAAATCCTCAATTACTGCCCAGGCCCCACTCGGCTCCAAAAGTGTACTAAAATGTCATCAACAAACACGATAATAACTGATCAAGAAACGACCTGAATATATGGTTCATCAAATCCATAAACGTTGCTGGGGCATTGGTGAGCTCGAACGACATCACCAAGACTCATAACGCCCGTAACGTGTGAAAAGCAGTCTTTGGAATATCATCCTCTCGAACCCGCAACTAATGGTAACCCAACCCCAAGTCAATCTTCGAGAAATGCCCCGTACCCTGGAGCTAATCAAGTAAATTGTCGATGCGAGATAGGGGATATCTATTCCGCACAATTACCCGATTCAACTGACAATAATCGATGCATCAAAACAAACCGCTGTCTTTCTTCTTGACGAACAGGACAGGAGCTCCCCAAGGCGACGCACTCGGATGAACAAGCTCTTTATCCAACAAATCTTGCAACTGATCCTTCAGTTCTTTAAGCTCAGCCGGGTCCATCCGATATGGCGGTAGAGAAAAAGGCTCCGTGCCTGGAATCAAGTCAAAGCAGAACTCAATATCGCACTCTGGTGACAAACCAAGCAACTCGTCAGGAAAACATCTGGAAACTTTCTCACAATCAGGACCTGGTCCAACAGGACCTCTGCGGCTCTAACATCACAAACATACTCCAAGAATTCCTGACATCCTTTTCTCAAAAGCTGACTAGCGCGACAAGAAGAAATCAAACTGGGAAAGGCGACGCTACGGTCTCCCCAAAAACAAACAAGAACTGGCTTACCCAGAAAAGTAAATCCGACTGCCTTCTTACGGTAGTCCACGAATGCATAACACGTGGCTAACCAATCCATGCCCAGAAAAACTTCGAAGTCAAACACATTGAGAAGAATCAAATCGACAGAAAAATCCCTATCTCCGATACGAACAAAACAAACACGAATGAGAAACACATAGAGCTACAAAAGACTAGCCTATGGAAGAAATCACAACAAGCGGCTGATTTAGCAAGGACTACTATCGGCTAGACTTCGATACAATTTATCTGGATACCATTTCAAGCAACACAAAAAAGAAATACGCATCGGATGAAAACACCGAAAGAATAACTGTCATAACGATGTCTATCTAACCGCCTTGAGCTGATATACCGGTACGAATCCGCTTCGATCCAAAAACGACTGAAGTCTCAGAAAGGCGCTCCTCTAACAGTAAGGTCACGTCCATCGAGGCTGCATAAGTGTCTAAATGCTGGGCACCAACAGCAAGAAATAACTGCATGTCCAATCTTTACACGAACCTCTTTATCCGTTTCTCTTCAGCGTCCACCAAGTAAGGAGCATATCGGACCACTGAGTAAACTAAATGTCGTACTCGGACACCATCATCCCTGAAGTCTTACACAAAGGCTCGAAACTACAAGCTCGGGCATCTCGAACGCTCTCTGGAAGGAAACGAGCAAGAAATAAATCTATGAACTCATCCCAAGTTATAAGAAGTAGATCTGCAGGTCGGCCTCTCTCTATTGACTCACACCATGCCTGAGCAAAGCCTCTCTAGAAGAAAACTCGGAAGCTCAATTCATATCTCGTCAGAACATCTCTGTGAATGACAATTCCTAGCCATCCTGTCAAGGATTGTCTACGGATCCTTCACTGCATCTGTGCCTGTAAAAACTAGAGGCTTCAGCCTCAAAAACTCCTATAAGGATACAAAAATAATCTCGGTAACAACAGAAACAGCTTCCTGAGCAGCAGGTACAATCACAATCCCTGCAGTAGGAGGGACATCATTGGCTCTCGGAGCTTGGCTAATCTCAACTAACAATCCAACCATCTGTCATAATTGCTGAATACTCGACTCAAGCCTAGCTATCCATCCTGGAGAAGGCAGATCACTCTGTCCGTGAGGGGTAAGCATACCACCCTGATCGGTCCTCGTCTTAAATGAGCCTACTCTAATCTCATCTCTGGTGGCAGCCCTCTAGCCCTTGTAGTCTCCGGCGGCATAATGGCTGGAACAAGAAACAGGATTGATAGGAACTTTGCGATCAAATCAAAGGACATATGGAATCAAGGAAAGAAGTATGAGCAATCATATATCCTAAGGTCACTTAGGCGGAGTACCGTATCGTAAGTATGCCGCGGAATATACACACGCTACGTCACTCTGCTTAAGTCACCTACTCCATCTACCAAGGGTCATCCTACACCCAGTAAGGTAAAACATATCGCTCTGATACCAACTTTGTCATGACCCGAAGGTACGGAACGTGACTGCCACTTAAATTACGAAACGTCTAAAGGCGTAACGTAATCTAAGTAAGCCAAAGCCCAGAAAACTAAACCGTTTAACAACTAGAGTGAAGGAAAACTTTTTTTAAAGAATGTGATTTTAATAAAAATAAGTCGCATTAAACATTTAAAAGCAACATCATATTTTCTCAAAAATTTCGACAGAGTCTCCTTTGTAAATACTGGCCCCAAACGGGTACAACACATGAAAATACATATAAATGATGAATACAGGCATCCCTATGCGGGAGGTAGCTCTTCGCCAATGGCGGAATCACAACCACATGCAATATGTATATCAAAAGTGCACAATAAGCATCTGAAAGCAAGAAATAACAAAATACCACGTCGGCTCAAGTGAGCATCGACACCAAATACCACAAATAAAACTCTCACGAGTCTCACCGTATAGTCCAATATACAAGGGTAGATGGAGTATACTAGATACAAAATAATATACATGATGGAATAAAATATTCTCGCAACCCACCTATGAGCAAAGCTGCAAAACGATGCAAACAAAGCAGAAAAGAAAGTACACCCGCCGCTACTGTGCTGACGAGTCAGACCTGCAAAATACTGTGTCACAACGGGGGTGAGTTGCCAACTCGTGAGAAGTAAGTAACATCTAATAAGGCTATCGTAAGCATGCATGCAATTGCGTCACAACCCATGTATCTCAAAATGATACTATGTACTAGCATGAATGCAACATGAATGCATAATTAAACACAAAACCTGAACATGTCTGGTGTAAGAAAACCATTATTCTTATCTTAGAAAAGCATCCGTGCAATAAACTGAGTATCATCAATGAAATCAACAGAAAATCCGTGTCAAGCATCGACACAATATATGTATATCCCAATATCTCAATGTCTCAATATCTCAATGTCTCAATGTCTCAATATCTCGGGCTCCATCAGTCCGGATCAGCCCATATCATCAAATCTCAGGACCATGTCGGTATCCTCCGGATATCCGCCGTGCCAACAATCACCGGTAGGTAGTCTTCCCCTGCCAGGATCATCGTCTACAACTTGAGCTTCTTGTCCCGGGGTATCTTACCGAGCCCACCATGTACCCGAAACGGTTCATCCAACTCCTCGAATCGGGTCTCGAAAGCCAACATAAATCAGGAAAACTCATGGTGAACGACACATACATCATATCACGAGAAAACCGCAACTTGCATTTTTAAAGCGATAACAGGTTTATAAAATTCTTGCGGTTTTCCCAAAAATCCAGAAATCCCATCAATACTGAAATCCTCAAGAAGAATCACAATTTATAAACATGTCGTTGATGATGGAAATCTATGATACGGTAGTATATACCATGCGAAGTACGGTCAGAAGCTATGCATAAATCATGATGCAATGAGGTATGTATATATAACTAACAATCCTACGTATCCATTTAATGAAATGAATATAAAAGTATAAGTCTACGGATCATATATGATGTAAATGCACAGTTACCGATTTTAAGCAAGTTCTATAGTGTTCGTGACATAGCAATTTCCAAAGGCGTGCGTGTTTGCATGAATAGTGCACGTGCGGCATAAACCAATGGTAATGGTGCAAGTGTCCTATGAGATGATATCACATATATGTGTGTGCCCGTATATATATATATAAGATGGTGCGATGCAATGAGATGAATAACTGGGAAACTACACATATAAAATGCAAGTACTACAAGTAATCCTAAACCATCAGGCGCCTGCGCCATCCTGACGATCCCCCCGTAGATGTGTACATCTACTCACTGGGACGCCTCGGCTAATATGATCCGATCTCAGTTTTGCCTTTTCCGCGCCACATCCGACGCCTCTGCACCCGATCCTAGAAACGCACACCAGTAAGTAAGAGAATAGATATATAAATAGCCGCGGACACAAACGATACAAGTAAACCATGCGTACTAACTGGACGCGCACGCACTTGGTGCACAAAATGCGCTCGCGACAACGCCATAAACCACAACTAGGGTCGCTATACGTGGCAACTACCAAGCCTAGTACCCAAACGTAGCATTCGCGCATTCACAACACACTAATTATTATATGAAATAGGTGGTAAACCATTAAAACCTCAAACTTGATTCAAATCGATTTATTCCAAGAAAACCTAGTAAGCAACCATTAACCGTTTTAGTACAAATCTAGCTGTTTTAGCAATTCTTGTTGCCACAATGATCACTTAATAGCTTAATTAAGCCATACGAACCTTTACTAAAATTTTATCTCACCTATTTACATTAATCCAAAAAATCTAGTTTGCAAGATAGCTTAATTTGGACAATTTAAAAGTAACAATTAGTAATTTATCAACTAGATTAAATTTTGCTTGCCTTAAGATGTTAAACTGCACTTTCTAACCATAATCAAGTGATAAAAACCTAACTCTAATTCAAACACCTTTTCTTGAAATTTCAAACTTGAAATTAAAACCAAATTAATACCTAATTAAGTTTAATTTAAAGTAATTATACAACAAATTAACTATAGGGTTAAGATTTATACCTCATAAATTTTGAGATCTAACTTGAAAACTTCCCAACAAAAATGGTTTCTTGCTCCAAGATCCATGCTAGATTGAACAAAGAATAATGGGTAAAGGTTAAATGAGGAATTAGTGAGGTTTTGTGTGGATTTTTGAGGCATTTCTTGAAGATTTTATGAAGTAAAATGAGGTGGGAAAAGAAAATAGGGGCTGCTGAAAATGGGGTTCGGCCAACTCATGGGGAGAGTGAAAGAGTGAGGTGAGAGGGTGTGGGTGTGTAGAAACATCTTTCCCCAACTCAAGTCAACACCCATACTTCTTTTCTTTATTCTTTTCATTTCATTTTTCTTTGTTGCAAGGAAAAGATGTTGAAGAGAGGGAAGGGGGCTGCTGCTGCAAAAGGGCTCGGCCATGAGGGGAAAAGAGAGATGAGTGTGTGAGTGTGTACAATGCCAAGTCAAGAAAAGCCCATACCTCAATTATTAAACACCATGCCTCTTTATCTCTTCATTTTCCATTTTTCATTTATTTTGTTTTTCACTTCTCTTTACCTTTCTACAAAATTCTAGAACCATGTTACAAATGAATGTTTAGTGTGTCATGGTACACTAAAGTATAATTAACCCATTACAATTTGTAATTATCTTTAATTAAATGTATTAGTGAAAGCTTAAAAATAATATTTAAAACAATTAATTAAGAAAAATATTTAAGTAAACTACAAATTTATAAGTGACCAATTGAATACCAAATACTAGCAATTATATATGTAGAATAGGTATATTTAAGTCTGTGTTGAAAAAAAATTATATCTTGGTTTTTTCGGAAAACACCAGTTATTTTACCGATTATCGGAAATTTCACCTAAACGATTTTTAAAACGTTAAAGATGATGCCGGGTTGCCTTGTTTCTTGGATTGGCGGATGACTTGCCGCACTCGTAGGGGTCTTCCTTTGGCTATGCACGAGCTATTCGTATGACCTGGGAACTTCGTGTATCATTTGTGGCTCGAACGAAACGCGAGATTCCTAGGTGATCCGATCATTCCAACTGTGATGTTGTTTTCCTGCATGCTATAATGTGATTAATTACGTGTGATGATATATTTATATATGTGATATATAGTATATATAAATAAATGTTATATGCGTTTTTCATCCGCGCTAGCCCTACCCCCACACTGCCGTAAGTTAAATAACCTTACGGTGAAGACCTGGGGCCCCATAGAGAATGCAGATAGCGTATATGTGCATTCTATTTCTCCTTTTCATACCTTTTTTCTGTAATGTTTGTGTAAGAAGGATAATACTAGATAATGTGATTATCTAAATGACGGGATTATATTAATGCAATTAATACAAAGTAAAATAAACTTATACATTGTAGGAACCAACATTTTCTAAAAGGGAAATTTTAGTTGATTTTTTGCTTTGCATCGTAGCATTCGGTTAGGAATGTCCTGCACCTCATTCGATGAGTAAACAGCCTTGATCACATAACTGGGAGTTCTCTCTTGGGTAAAAGTTTGAGTTACTAAAATTGTTTTTGTAGATGTATTCATTTTCTTTGCGTTATGGAATTCAGTTAGGAATATTCTGCACCTCATTCAATGAGCAAAGAGTCTAGATCCTTTCACGGTGAGTTCATTCTTGAGAAAAAGTCTACGCGACTATAAACTTTCAAAACCACTCGGTTCCTACGATGAGATCAAGTTCATTATGTCGATGGTTTTCTTCAAAACCAGTTGTGGCCCTATGTCATTTCAGGAAGTAGAGTACTTAGTATTCGTGCTGCGTTTGTTGACTCCGTCAAGGCATAGTGTACGGTAGCTAAGTGATGTCTTCCTACTTGCATACGATGCGATTGGTTAGGACAGTCATACACCTTTTTGACTCCGTTAAGGGTGGTACGAGTGGATCTAAATCAATCACGAAATGATGGGTTGAACATGACTAGCGACTTATGGTTTGTTGACTCCGTCAAGGTCATAAGCCGTTAGGGGTAAAAACCGATATCGGGACTTTCAAGTGTTGAAACTTGCAATGAGACTGCATACCTTCTATGGTGTGGGGTGACTTGTTGACTCCGTCAAGGTTACCACTCCGTGATAGTTTGGGTCCTGATTCCTACTGTGAATATTTGGTACTCCCGGGAGAATTTTCTATACGAAATCTCGGCTAGTTCTCCTTTTATGGTTTGAAGGAGAATTTGACAGAAATGTGGGAGCCATCTTGATTAGATAAATATACCAATTTGATATAGGTTTGAATGCATGCTGAGTTTTTCTTCTCTCTCTCTCTCTCTCTGGCAGCGACCCTGGACTCATCTTAAACTAAGACTCGTTAACCATATCGACCGACCTTTTTACAATCGATAGCTTTGAAATGTCTAGATTGCCCTAATCCACGACATAGTCGCATATGTCTTTACCTATCTTATTTCCCCTTCAGCTAACTCCAGAACCCTTTGTATTCGGTACAGAGATCCATATTGCTTGGAAGGCCATCGTATGGTTAGATACGAACTCGACGAAATTGTTTCAGTCCGAAGATGACCACTGGTTCTGGATTACATGAATTGTTCTTTTTCCTCTCCTTTCTACCTTATCTCATGTTTAAGAGCTCCTTATATATAAGAAGTGTATACTAGTTACACTTATTGGATAGTCTTATTCCAATCCCGAAGCTGGTGCTGAAGGAATGGAAAGAAGAAAACCAGCTAGCATAAGTTCGGTATAGAGGAAGGTAAGATGGAGAGACGCCAAAAGGGGTTGAAGTGAAAAAAAAAAAATTGCGACCATTGTCATGAGTTGGGGTAATAGAAAATGCAATACTTTGAATACCCGACTAACCCCACCGAAACATTTTTGATGTTTCGGATCTCCAGTGTGTCTGTATTTTGAAAAATTGTTCTCAATAAACTCTAACTTCTGGGTATATAGATACCGGATTAGAATCCCGCATCTGTAGGGCGTTGTAGATGCTGAGAAGGAGGAGAGAATTGAGATTGTTTATTTTTTCCTCAATGTCGGTTTTCGGAGCTATTGTTGCTATTGAGGAAAATCATTATGTTTTTCCTAACGGCAAACTTTTTGTTTCTTTTAACCAAAAGAATGTTTTCCAATTAACAGCACACAGAAATTGAGTTAGTGAACTCAAGGGACTTATACATATTGATATATGTCGTCCGATGTCCATACGGACATAGAGTTAGTACCAAGTATTCCGTATTGAGAATATGATTTTCTCACAGATCGCTCATCCGCGGGTGTGCTCCATGATGAGTAATGCTGATTTGCCTTCTTCAATTTTGGAGATGCACTAGAAATAGATGTGTATCAATTGATATCAATTCCACCTAAACAAGTGCCTCTATTTCTATATGTGATATAGAATAGTGATCATCTTAAGGTTATTAAGATATTGGGTTATCCGATTTATGCTTAAAATTATAATCCGGACAAACTCGAGGTACGTTTCGGTAATAGCAGTTTGTGGGTTATCCCAAGCTTTCGCGAAGGATAGCTTCTACCATTTCCAAGTTCAAAAGTGTTTTGTTCTTGACTCGCCACCTTCTTGGTAAAGTAATTTCTTGCAAAAGAAATTAGTGGGAGTATGGTAGAACTGGAACTGATTCCAGAACCGCAAACGATTATTGAAAGTTTGGTAGAACCTGATGATCCAATTGACCATAACAGACCATAGCTACTCCGCAGATTTAATGGGTGACCTCCGCCACTTGAGAGATACTTCGGTATTCTCATAAACAGTGACGAAGAGGCTTGCATCATATGATGATGACCCTACTAATTTTCAGTAGGCCATAGGAAGTGGTGACTTCCAACTGATGGCTGGATGCCAAATTATCCAAATTAGACTCCATGCACTACAACAAATTATTGACTTTGTTGTGTGCTTCTAAAAAGGATAAAACGCATAAGGAGCGAGCAGATATTTCGAGATCAGTGCAAATGAAAAGATATTAACCTAATAAGGCCAGACTTGTAGTATATATGTATTTATCAAATACCCAATGTGGATTGTGATAATACTGTTACTTCTTAGTCTGTGCTAAAGTCCTTACGGATAAAATTTTCCACTGTTGTTTTCATGACTATGATATCTGGTAAGAATATGATTATAACATCTTTCTAAATTGGATTTAGAAGTGTACGTGTATTTGACTCTACTAGAAGGTTGTCTTAGTCAGTGTGAGCAGCAGATAGTGTGCAAATTGCTTAAATCTATTTATTGACCAAAGCAGGCATAGCAGAGATGAATCATCTATTTTGATGTTTTGGTCAAAATGTTTGACTTCATCAAAATAAGAGATGAACCTGGTATTTTTAAGAAGGCAGTAGGGAGTAGTGCGAGGTTCCTCATATTGATGTGGATGACATACCCTTGATTGGAAGTGATGTTCTTATACTACGATTCGGTCAAACATTGGTTGTCACTGTTTCTCCTTTATGGATTATAAATATATCATTGATTCTAGTGACTAGGTCTATAGAATTAGACCTGGTAAGGGTTTTGGGATTATTCCAATTCAGGTATAATGACATCATTCTAAAGTGGTTTAGAATGGAGGACTCCTAGTGAGGTAATGTACCTGCAGGTAATGGGGTCACTCTCTCTAAAATGTTGTCTTTAGGGACTGATGAAGAGAGAGACGCACATGAATGGCATTCGACATACTATGGCAATGGGGTCAATCATGCAATGTTATATACCATACAAGATGATGCTTTTAGACTTAGTGTAGTAAGCAGATATTAGTCTAATCTTGATGAGATATGGGAAGAAGTGAAGAACATATAAGATGTTCTTGGTGTATGGTAATAGCAGCATCTTTTAGGATGCAATTACCGATTCAAGCTTCCAAGGTGACAAGGATGACAGAGTATCTGTCGTGAGTCATTAGTTTACCTTCTTATGAGAAACAGTATATCGGAAGAGTTCCAAGCGGGATACTGAGGTAGTTAAGGCGCTAGATGAAGATTGTGAATTAGCAGAGGATACATCCGAAGTATTTGTTTGGATAAATACGTTCATTTGTGAACAAGGTCTCATCAGCTATCCAAATAGTATTCTAAGGTAGGTATCGCTCATTTCGAGAGATAGTTGATTTCCGCGAAATTGAGATTCAGAGAGATACAGTTACAAACATAGTAGCGGATCCACTCACTGAAGATATTTCTCAAACACAGTTTGCAAAACTGTTAGTACAGAAGTTGGGTATGCAGTAGCACATGAGATGGGTGTTGGTGAGTTGTGCTTACTCTACATCGATGTAGAGATGCGGAATGCAAAAAAATTAAATTTTTAAGCAAGCACAACCAAGTTAACCCAAGTGATCAAACCATAACCCTAAACTAGCAAGCTACAAGAGATCTATCTACTATGAGAGAAGGTTATACCAATAGACACGTGTCCTTTGGGTCTTCACTTCTCTTCTTAAGCTCCTAAGGTGTCCTTGATCAACCGTGATGGCCGGCCTCCTTGATCCTAGATGATCCACCTGAAGATTTTTTATTCAAGCTCCTACCTTTAAAAAGAAGTAAACCAAGCAAACTAGTATGCTAATCTAGTTTACTTAGATGATGTGGTTTGGCTTAGTAGTAATTTTCTATCTCAAATCCCTTTGTGTCTCAACACATGAGTGATAAGGGATGAGCAAGAAAGTGAACTCAAGAAGATGAAAGAGAAAGGCAAGTGAATAAAATGATCAAGTCTTGAATGAAGAATGGCTAAGGTTTTTCTTATGAAGTATTTTTCCTTTTCTAAAACCACAACCATACTCCAATAGTTTATGCAATAAATACCAAGGCCATGCTGCACCCATGCTTCATACCATCTCACCCTTTCCACCTCATTTTCTATTTTCAACAAAATAGAAAAAATGCATGATGAGGTGTCATATTCTAGAAGGTATTTTGTATAAATACAAAATAATTTCTACCGTATATACATACCCGTATTCATACCAAAATACGAATACCCAAGAGATAGAATAATACCACTAAAATAATACTAGCATTAAATCAATATCTGATTTAATGAACTGGCTTAATCCTAAGCCTGCCAGTTGTTAGTTATATGGATGCCCTAGAGGCCATTGTTGTACATGATTGTATATTACAATGGATGCTTGGACATATATAGAGATGACTTTCTTGCTCGATATGATAGTATGCTATCTGGTTACTCTTTATCTTAACAAGTAGACTAGTATTGTGATACTGTCTTGCTCTCACATATTGATAAAGCCCTTAGGATGTATACTTGACTACTAGGAATATGATGCAGATCATACTAGTGGGGCCAGGGTAGTCCACAAGTTCATCGTTTAATTGTTCCTAGTCGAGGGTGTATCGAGACAGGGTATCGATATTCCAGAGTAGACTAACGTATACGCTTCTTGACCCATATGATGGGCGATGGATGATCCCACATCCATTGGTGTTTGACATCAAAGACGGTATACGGGTGCTTAGTGGAGAATGGGTACACTGAACATGACTCGTCGAGAACTCCTAGATGGTACTATACCTATCATCATATACCAGTTCTCTGGTTACACTAGTATAGGTTAGTCTGTAGTCCCGAGATCGTCATAGAGTCTTGTGTGATTCCCACCGTGCTTTGATTTCCACCTTACTACGTTCAAGAGAACGTGCAAAACGGTGGTTTTTTGGTACAGTCCCGAGTCACATGGAGGCAATGAGCGATAGGAGGGGATTCGTATCTCCCAGTATTGGGGGTTGATGTTGCGCTGTGCTCTATTGGCTATAATAGGAAGTCCCTGGCCAGGGCTGATATAGAGATTTACTGGTAAGTGTTATCAGTAGTTTCTCAACCCGTTATGATCCTCATATCGGCATGACTTATCAAGTTACTGGGGTCTGACGTTTACCACCCCTAGACTAGATATGCGACATATCAGACGAAGAGACCGGACTGTACGGTAGTATTACTGACAGGCTTTGTAGGAGTTTAGAAAAGCTTTCTTGTTGATCTTCTGATCGTTCAATACCCGGATAGCCGTTACGTCCTGCTTAAACCGCTGACGGCTTGGGATGACTGATATGATCATCACCTACTGCCGGCGTATTGACGAGTCTTTAGAGTCCTACACAGAAGTTTCCTAGCTCAGGAGAAATGAAGTAGGAGCGTATATGTGATATGTGCAGGAATGAGATTTGTTGGAGATAGTGCCCTCAGAGTCAATTATTGGATCACAGGCACGTGATTGCAATGATTGAGGGAGGACCTATCCCGGTACGACAGTCTTACTCGAGATGATAGTTTGCTATCTGGTTTACCTTTATCATCGTGTACTGCTTTAGGTGACATGACATGTCGCTATTGCACGTTGATAGAGCCCCTAGGATTCTTGCTTGACTGCCGGCAGTATGAGGGCGATCATATAAGTGAGAGCTGGAGTCTATTAGCACATCCTTAAAAGGTCCCTAGTCGTGGGAGGTTCGAGACTGGGCATCGATTCTCCAGAGTAGACTAGTGTATACAGTCGAGACCCCGACGAGGGGCGGTGGCCGGTCTCACAAGCCACTGGTGTCAGTTGGATCACCTAAGATGTATACAGGTGCTCATTGGGTTATGAGTACACCGGACAGGACTCGCCGGGAACATGCTAGTTGGTCTTATACCTGACGTCAGATAGCAGTTCCCAGGTGACATGTGTACAGGTTAGTTCATCGACCTGGGGATCGTCATTTGTCTCGTGTGAGTTCCCACTGTGCTTTGATTACTACCCTACCACGGCTCAAAGGAGTCGTGCAAACAGGTTTTAGTTGGGTACAGTCCCGAGCCACATGGAGGCAGTGAGCGGATCTTCGGGGGTTTCGTCTCTCCCGGTATTGGGGGTGAGGTCGCGCTGTGTCTAGGAGAGCCATTACACGAAGTCCTTGGCCAAGGCAGGAGATTAACTGGTAGGCATTCCAGTAGTATCTCAGGGTGTTCTGGGTTACACTCCGACACGACTTGTACCGCTTTTGGGGGTCTGACTTTTACCAACCCCCTAGGCCCGCCATGCGATGCTCATAGACGAACGGACCGGACTGTACGGATATTGTCACTGACAGGCTCAGTAGGGTGTCAGGATGAGTTCGCTCATCGACGTCCCTTTTAGTCAATAGCTGGTGGCCCGTTACGTATTGGCTTATACCTCTGACGGGCTAGTGGTTAAATCCACAGCCATAGTATTGACGAGTCATTAGAGTCCACCACACTTTCAGTTACTCAGTTTTCGGGCGAAACGCTGTAGAGGCCGTATGGAGATATGGCAGGGTCCGATCAGATACGTGCGGTATTGCACGGATCAGGATCGGACGGTTTGTACTAGTAGCCGTATAGGTATATGGCAGGGTTCGATCAGATACGTGCGGTATTGCACGGATCAGGATCGAACGGATATTACTAGCCGGCTTTGGTTTAAGCCGGTCCTAGTTTAGTACAGTGTAGATTTTGTCTTTTTTCATTTGTATCCGGACGGAATACAGATGCGGGTGTGTATGCACAGTATCGGGGTTTTCCTGTAATTTATTACGGGACCAGTTTTCTGGAGTTGCCAGTTTGCATTCCGTTCCGGCCGGTTTTCCTTTGTTCTTTCCCGGCCGGACTTTTCCGATGGAGGGGGTAATTTGCAGTTTTGCAAATTACTTTTGTGGAGGGGTTTTATTGCATATATATTGATTATGATAGCTTTCTTTTCTTTGCACCATGACTTGCTTTGACTTATGATGATTGAAAGGGTATGGTTTGGTTTTAATGAAGCATGGTTCATGTCTTTGTTGTGGTCACCCATTGCTTTATGATACACTAACCTCCCTTCTTGTTTTTAGAACACACCTCCACCATTTCCTAAAAGATATGGCCGGCCTCTTTGATGAGGGGGAGAGAATGGTTCATTTGTTTTGTGTGTTGGAAATTTATCAATCATCTCATTTTTATCATGCCACCAAAACCCTCTCCAAAGTTCATGATTTCCTTCTCCCTCCATGGCAACTTCACCACCCCAAAAGAGACTATGATTCTACACTACACATTCTACAGCAAATCTTGGACGCGTCGATTCGCCAGCTTCGTGCCCGAGTTGCCTCGGTATTGAGGTGGGAGCCCGTAAAAGCTACAGGCGATGTGGTGCCCTTTCCGACGAGGAGGAGACGGACGGAGATCCCGCGAGGAGATCGGAGTGGAGATGAAGACCGGAGGACTCGGATCAGTCGGTACAACATTTCTACACTCTTTACTGTTTGTTAGTTTAGCAATAATGGCAGATCCGGGTTAAAGTATACGATAGCGCCAAGTTAAAAAGTTTTATTCCGCAATTGGCGTCTGTAGACAGCCGGGGCGCTAACGTAGACTAACAGTGGTATCAGAGCCTCACCATTTTGCTATGCTAACTTGTGCTAACGCGTTTAAAACTTCGATCCGACCGGAAATCGAAAACTGCAAAAATCCAAGCCGACAGTTTCTGTTGTTTTTAAACGGTCTCAAAAATGATTTCTGGATGTCTTAAAAATCAGAGCAGGAACTTCTAAGAGATACGACAAAATTTGGGGTCGTGATCCCTAGAAGCCGCCGCGGAAGCGCGGCCAAACCCTTGGTTTGGCCGCGCAACCGCGGCCACGTGGGGAGCACGTGCTCCCAAATTTTGTCAGGTTGTTCTCACTTGGATTTTGGGGTTTTTGATATATATCATTTTTGCCCAGATTTTGTTACTGTTCACCAGTAAGTCGTGGGGCCCACTTTTTGATATTTTGTCGATCGAAATTTAAACACGTTAGTTTTCACAGTATTTACATTATATCTGCGACCGTGAATGTCACTCGATCGGTAAATCCGGTCTAACTGCTATAGCCCGGTTAGACGGATTTGCGAACGTGATTTTCACGTTGATGTTCTATGTATTTGCTGTGATGTTGCGGATCGGTCGTGGGGGATAGCCTGGATGCAATGCTAGTACAGTGTTGTTGTATTATGTACATTTGATTTTGCGGGGCGAGCGTCCGACATGTGGACTGCCGTCACTGCCTGATTGTATTATTCTTTTGGGGCACGACCTGGTTGCGGTCGATGTACCCGGTGTATGTATATTTTACTTTCTGTACTAGGGTTACCCCGCGGAGGGGTGCACGGATAGCCGGGTTCTGGAGGGCAACGGGCCCGCATCTCAGGGCATTGAGACGGAGGGGCTTCAGTCTGGAATTGGCGGGCTATTCGCCGCACTCGTAGGGGGTACAGGTTGACCCAGGAGGGGTGCCCAAGTTACCGGATTCCGTGAAGTGCTGGGTGGTCCATTCACGGCGCTGAAAGGGGGCTGCCTCGCTTCAGGTTTTGGCGGGTGACTTGCCGCACCCGTAGGGGTCTAGGTTTTCATTACACAGGCTATCCACACGACCAGGGGAACGTCGGGTTTCAGTAGTGGCTCTGTGAAACACGGGGATCCCAGATATCTGTATTGTTCTGTGATGCTGTACATTTCTGTGATGTTGCATTTTATTCACGCCTTGAGCGAATATAATATATTGGTATATATATTAGTAGATGTTGTATATGTTTTTCATCCGCGCTAGTCCAGTCCCCGCTCTGCCGTTAGTTAGCTAACCTAACGGGTGATGACGGGACCTAGAGGCGAATGCAGATGGCATATACGTACGTCAGTATATTTTCGTTCTTTGTGGTGTGATCAATTGATGGGACTGCGTTGATTTGGATCAATGCAAGTTAAACAAACCTATTCTGATGTTGTTGGAACACTTTTCAAAAAGCTGTTATTGCAAGGACGTTCACTTTTGTTTTGCACCGTGGTATTCAGTTGGAATATCCTGCTCCTCAGTCGACGAGGCAAGGGCCGAGATCCCTTCACCGGGAGTGACCCCTTGGACAGAAGTTTGCGTCAGGGCATTAACTTCACTATAGCCGATTACTTTTGCTTTGCACCGTGGTATTCAGTTGGAATATCCTGCACCTCATTCTACGGGGAAAGAGCCGAGATCCCTTCACCGGGAGTGACCTCTTTAGCAATGGTTTTTCGTCACTATATTTTCTAAAAAGCTATCAGTTCCTTCAACGATATCAAGTTCATTACGTTAAAGGTTTTCGCCAGAAACCATTCGTAGCCCTCCGTCGTTTCATATGGGTGGTCAATAGTATTCAAGCTGTGTATGTTGGCTAAAGTCAAGGCACAGTGATTGGTAGCTATTGGGGTATTCATATGCAGCATAGATAGATGCGTTGGTTTGGGACAGTCGTACTGCCATTTTGGCCAAAGTCAAGGGTATGTACGGGTGGACTCAAATTAACCTGGAGAATGACGGGTTGAACTTGACATGTGACTTATGATATGTTGGCCAAAGTCAAGGTCATAAGAGCATGGGGTAGAAATCACATCGGGAGTTTCAAAAGTACTGAAACTTGCCAGATATGCGCATACCTTCTGGAGTGTGATACCGTGAGCGGATTCCGTCACGTTATCATACGATGAGAGTTGGATCCCGATTCCCACTGATGAGTTGGTTTACTCCTCGGGTGACCCCGACTAATTCTTCTTTCAGGTTTGGAGGAGAATTTGAGGTACAGTGGGAGGTTTCCAGATTAGATAAATTTGTAACCATTCTGATCTAGGTTAGAGTGCACGCTGAGTGTTTCTTTTCTCTCTCTCTGGCAGCGACCATTGACCCGACCCTAAGACTATGACTCAGTGACCAAGTTGACCGAACCTTCTTAAACACTGGCTTTTGGATTATCAGAGTTGCAGACCTCATTGCCACTCCTACTTTTACCCTTTTCTCCAGGACACCCCGTATTACTGCGAACGTCCACTTCCATTGGACAAAACCATCGTATGGTTAGATACGAACTCGAAGGAATTCGAGGATGGTTTCCGGTTCTGGAGAAAACGGATAGGATTATTCAGTTGTCTTTTCTTTTCACCCTCTCTCATGTTGCGAGTACTCCTTGGTTTAGGAGTAGTACACCTATTATGCAAATTGGATAGTCTTCTTTCAAACCATAGGCAGGTGCCGACCAGTAGGGAATGAAGAAAACCAATTAGCATAACGATGGTGTGCAGAAGGTATTAAGTTCAGACAAAGTAAGGGATTAGTAAGAGGGCAAAGTAAATTGCGACTGATATTCACGACCAAACCAAGTTTTTCTTCGCCAATCCTAAATCACTTTTGTATTTCTCCAGGACACTCCGTATCACTACGAAGATCCACAGTTTATTGGATACTCCATCGTATGGTTATATACGAACTCGAAAGGAACTTGTTCCACTTCGGGGATGGATTCTGGTCCAGGAGAAATAGGAATAAGGTTTATTCGGTTGTCTTTTATCTTCACCTTCTCTCGCATTGCGAGTGCTCCTAGGACTAGGACAGTACACCCATTATGCTTATTGGATAGTCTTCTTCCAAACCATAGGCTGGAGCCGAACGGTAGGGAAGGAAGAAAACCATTTGGCCTAAGGGGTGTGCAGAAGGTAACGACTAAAGACATATAAAGGGATTTGGAGAGGTGGCAAAGAATTATACGGTTATAGTTGTGAATCTGGATAATGGAAGAGGCATTACTAGGAATACCAGGATACCCCATTGAAACATTTCAATGTTTCAGTTCAACTGTGTACTGTTAAAAGAAAACTGATTTCCTGATTTGACACTTGCTCCAGGGTATGTATCTACCAGTTTTGATTCTCACATCTGTATGGCTTTGCAGATGATGAGTGGGAGTAAGTCATTGGGAATTGGGTGATCATCCTCATTATATCGGGATTCGTTGTAATCGGTGATATTTGAGGAGATCACCTGGGCTGTTTGCCAGTCGGCAAATATTTGGTTTTGAATATCCGCTGTTGTGCACCAATTTCAAATTGATATATCTGTACGTCTATTTTCATAGAGTGAGATATACCTTTTGATATTATGTCGATGACATTTACCTATATCAGTGGATGGTTAGGTAAGGAGTATTAAACAGCGGTGTAATTCTTCTTAACCATAAGTACAGTTTTCAACCTACGACACACAGTGAAAGAGTTGTTAGACTCAGCGGATTTATACAGAGTATTGTATGTTGTCCAGAGTCCATTAGGACAGAAGGGTTGGTCCTCGTACTATATTCGGTTTACTTATGACTTCTCTAGTTTTTTGGCAAGTGTTTCGAGGAAACACAGGGTCCGAATTTGGAGAAGTTATAGGTATTTGAATACAGTAGAGAACCAGGTGTAGCAAGTATCGGGATTCTTCAAAGTGATCGAAGATGTAGATACTTGTCAATGGTATTCAGTTGATAGTAATGATAAAGAGAAATTGCTTCTCTTTCAGGTCACTCATAATTGGAAGTATTCCTAAGTTGAGTAACGCTGATCGGCCTCCTTCCATTTAGTTGACATGCGCTGGAGACAGTTGCATGATTTGGATCTGGTTCAATTAAATCAGTGCCTCTGTTTCTATATTGGATATAGAACAGTTCATATCTTAACGATGTTAAGGTACGGGGAGTTGTCCGGTTTATGATTAAAACCAGACACAGGACAACTCAAGGCACGTTTCTGTAATGGCTGTTTGTGGGTTGACCCGGGCTATGATGAGGGTTGATTTTCTACCATCTGGATGAACAATAGCGATATTGTTCTAGACTCGCCACAGTTTTATTAAAAATGGATTTTTTCAGAAAACAGTAGTGGGAGTATGGTAGAACTGGAAGTGATTCCAGAACCACAAACGATTACTGAAGATTTGATAAGGAACCTAAAGATTCAATCTGGATTGACATTCCATTGGCCACTCCGCAGATAAGGTGGGTAACTTCAGGCACCCGAGAGGTACTACGGTGGCCTCAAGGACGGTGACAGGGAAGTTCTTGTTTACCCACAATTACCATTGCTGTTGCTCCAGGCTGCGAGACCCGGCGGGAGGATGAGTATAGCGTCATTCTAAACTAGTTTTAGAAGTGTACGTCTATATGACTCTGCCAGAGGGTTGTCGTAGTCAGTGGGAGCAGCGGAAGCATTGGTGGACAGGTAGCTTATGTCTATTTATAGACTAGAGCAAATGTAGCGGAGATAGATCATCTATTTCTGACGTGACAGTCATGGGTTTGACTTCATCAGAATAGGGGATGGATCTGTTGAGAAGGTAGTAGGGTGTGATATCCTGGTATTTGGATGACATACACAGAGTAGGAAAGGAAATTCCTATACTACGATCGGTTATATTTTGGTCGTCACACAGTGGTTTCTCCACAAGGGACTTGGACATTATATCAGACATACTGGTTACTAGATCTATGGTTTTAGATCTAGATTTGGGTGGTTTCCCAATCTGGGTACTTTGACAGCATTCTAAGAGTTTTTAGAATGAACGACTCCTGGCATGGTAGTGTACCTGCAGGTAATGGAGTCACCCTCTCTAAAGGTGTCTTATAGACTAAAGTAGAGAGGGATGTGCATGATTGGCAGATCACTTGCTTAGGCAATTGAGTCAATCATGAGATGTCAAGTACCACACCAGATGTTGTTCTTGCACTAAATGCGATAAGTTGATATTTATCCAATCCTGGAGAAACAGTCGGAAGCAGTTTTAGAACATAAGTGGATGTTCTAGGGATATGATAACGACAGCCCTATTCGGGAGACAGTTATCATTCCAGGCTTCCAAGGTGACATAGACGACAAGGAGATCGTCAGAGTTATATTTTTCCTTCTGACGAGGGACAGTGTTTTGGACAGGTGATCCAAGGCAATACTGAGGGAGGCATGGCGCAGGATACTGATTAAGTTCAGTAGACGATACAGTCTAAGAAGTTTGGATTTGGAGTTCATTTTTGAGCTCGGTCCCATCAGACATCCAGACATTCTAAGACAGGTATTGCTCATTTCGGGAGATGGCTTTCTCCGCGAACTTGAGATATAGAGAGACATAGAAAGAAACACCAGAGCGGATCCACTCACTGAGGCTATTCCTCGAACGCGATAGTTTCGCAAACGAGCTTTGTGAGACTGACAAGTAGAGGAGTTGGGTGTTCGGTATCACACGGGCTGTGAGTATGCGACATCGCAATAATTAGCCTTGAGTGCAAGTGGGAGATTGTTGGAGATAGTGCCCTCAGAGTCAATTATTGGATCACAGGCACGTGATTGCAATGATTGAGGGAGGACCTATCCCGGTACGACAGTCTTACTCGAGATGATAGTTTGCTATCTGGTTTACCTTTATCATCGTGTACTGCTTTAGGTGACATGACATGTCGCTATTGCACGTTGATAGAGCCCCTAGGATTCTTGCTTGACTGCCGGCAGTATGAGGGCGATCATATAAGTGAGAGCTGGAGTCTATTAGCACATCCTTAAAAGGTCCCTAGTCGTGGGAGGTTCGAGACTGGGCATCGATTCTCCAGAGTAGACTAGTGTATACAGTCGAGACCCCGACGAGGGGCGGTGGCCGGTCTCACAAGCCACTGGTGTCAGTTGGATCACCTAAGATGTATACAGGTGCTCATTGGGTTATGAGTACACCGGACAGGACTCGCCGGGAACATGCTAGTTGGTCTTATACCTGACGTCAGATAGCAGTTCCCAGGTGACATGTGTACAGGTTAGTTCATCGACCTGGGGATCGTCATTTGTCTCGTGTGAGTTCCCACTGTGCTTTGATTACTACCCTACCACGGCTCAAAGGAGTCGTGCAAACAGGTTTTAGTTGGGTACAGTCCCGAGCCACATGGAGGCAGTGAGCGGATCTTCGGGGGTTTCGTCTCTCCCGGTATTGGGGGTGAGGTCGCGCTGTGTCTAGGAGAGCCATTACACGAAGTCCTTGGCCAAGGCAGGAGATTAACTGGTAGGCATTCCAGTAGTATCTCAGGGTGTTCTGGGCTACACTCCGACACGACTTGTACCGCTTTTGGGGGTCTGACTTTTACCAACCCCCTAGGCCCGCCATGCGATGCTCATAGACGAACGGACCGGACTGTACGGATATTGTCACTGACAGGCTCAGTAGGGTGTCAGGATGAGTTCGCTCATCGACGTCCCTTTTAGTCAATAGCTGGTGGCCCGTTACGTATTGGCTTATACCTCTGACGGGCTAGTGGTTAAATCCACAGCCATAGTATTGACGAGTCATTAGAGTCCACCACACTTTCAGTTACTCAGTTTTCGGGCGAAACGCTGTAGAGGCCGTATGGAGATATGGCAGGGTCCGATCAGATACGTGCGGTATTGCACGGATCAGGATCGGACGGTTTGTACTAGTAGCCGTATAGGTATATGGCAGGGTTCGATCAGATACGTGCGGTATTGCACGGATCAGGATCGAACGGATATTACTAGCCGGCTTTGGTTTAAGCCGGTCCTAGTTTAGTACAGTGTAGATTTTGTCTTTTTGCATTTGTATCCGGACGGAATACAGATGCGGGTGTGTATGCACAGTATCGGGGTTTTCCTGTAATTTATTACGGGACCAGTTTTCTGGAGTTGCCAGTTTGCATTCCGTTCCGGCCGGTTTTCCTTTGTTCTTTCCCGGCCGGACTTTTCCGATGGAGGGGGTAATTTGCAGTTTTGCAAATTACTTTTGTGGAGGGGTTTTATTGCATATATATTGATTATGATAGCTTTCTTTTCTTTGCACCATGACTTGCTTTGACTTATGATGATTGAAAGGGTATGGTTTGGTTTTAATGAAGCATGGTTCATGTCTTTGTTGTGGTCACCCATTGCTTTATGATACACTAACCTCCCTTCTTGTTTTTAGAACACACCTCCACCATTTCCTAAAAGATATGGCCGGCCTCTTTGATGAGGGGCAGAGAATGGTTCATTTGTTTTGTGTGTTGGAAATTTATCAATCATCTCATTTTTATCATGCCACCAAAACCCTCTCCAAAGTTCATGATTTCCTTCTCCCTCCATGGCAACTTCACCACCCCAAAAGAGACTATGATTCTACACTACACATTCTACAGCAAATCTTGGACGCGTCGATTCGCCAGCTTCGTGCCCGAGTTGCCTCGGTATTGAGGTGGGAGCCCGTAAAAGCTACAGGCGATGTGGTGCCCTTTCCGACGAGGAGGAGACGGACGGAGATCCCGCGAGGAGATCGGAGTGGAGATGAAGACCGGAGGACTCGGATCAGTCGGTACAACATTTCTACACTCTTTACTGTTTGTTAGTTTAGCAATAATGGCAGATCCGGGTTAAAGTATACGATAGCGCCAAGTTAAAAAGTTTTATTCCGCAATTGGCGTCTGTAGACAGCCGGGGCGCTAACGTAGACTAACAAGATTAATACGTGTATGTGATACCGTATTCTATTCTCGCGATATATGATATCGATCGGTTATATGTGATATAGCCAGGTTGTCGAATCAAGTGTTGATTCGATAAGTTGATACAAATAATATTAGTCGGTTATATGTGATATAGCCAGATTATTAAATCAAGTGTTGATTTAATAATTTAATGTATAATTGTATATTTGATATATTAATTTACATTAACTAATATTAGCTCACTTAAGCATTTCATTTCTCACCAATGCAAACTTAATATATATGTGATATATATTATTGTGTCATGCTTGTTGCTACATGCTACATGGGTGTATGAGACTCACACCATGCTTATGATAATGTGGGGTTTTATTTATTTAAAGTAAAACAAAATTAGATGGAAATTAGTCACATGGTTTGAGCTTAGTGGAAGCTTATAGAACCATTAACTTAGTCCACTAGTTTTGTTTTACATTAGATATTTATTAACCCAACCATTACCTTAAGCCATGGTTAAGTCTCTATATGAGTTAATATGAGATCTTATCTTACCCATGGTTGCTATTCTCACTCATTACATTCTCCACTTCATCTTCTTCTTCATCTCCAAGAGCTCTCTAAGTTTTGAGGAGGTGAAGAAAAATTAGTGAGAAAAATATTTCTAAAGTTCGTAAAATTCCTACTTCATCAACCTACACTAGATTAGCCATTTAGTTTAGATTGTTTGCTTCACTAATTCCTTTTTAGTGAAGATGTAGCTTGAGTTAGTGTCTACTCGACGTAGATCATCTTCGGCCCAGAAGACTTCAATCAAGCTTGTTCATTTCACCTCGAGAAGCCTTACTAGAGTCCGGGAGATCACTACTTGGAGCGAAGGGACTACTATACGGAGCTTTTGAAGTGAAGGACCGGTCTACAAAGGTTGTATTCCTTGTTCACTTTGTGTAATGTTTGCTTACATGCTTGTTTACCCTAGTTCTCTAGTTAAGATTCTTTGTCTAGGGTTCTTAAGCACGCTAAACTTTTGAGAACGGCATGGTAGATTCCTCTCAAAACCTTACAGTTGTGCTAGTTAACCCTACAGTAGTATCAGAGCCAAGCCAGAGAATTAGACGATGTTAGTAGAATTACGAAACCGAAACAACTCCGAAACCTCGAAACTAAAAGCCTAGTTTCTCTCGAAATTTTTAAGTCCTTCAAATATTTTTAAGCAGCTGCAGAATGTTACATATGATGTAACATGGACTCCACAGAAAATTGAACCCCCTTCGCCGGATTTGACCCGGCGAAATGAAGGATATGAACGGCCTGGCCGGTTTTATGGGCTTGTTCTGGCTTCAATTTTTTGTGGTGTTCCTGTCTCCGGGGTTTGGTGTTTCAGGTGTTGTTTGTTTTTACTAAGATTGCATGTGATGTTATCTTTCTGTAAAGGCAATTCAGAGTGTTTCGTAGTCGTAATTCTAACATCGTTTCGGGTAATTTAGAGGACGTTAAAAAGTTCGAACGAATATTAAAAGCCCACTTTTGACCCTTCTCTGGAAATTTTCCAAAAGTTGGAATTTTACAAGTTAAAAATATTCGAAAAATCATGCAGGTAATTTTATGGACCCTCTAGAAGAACGATACCCAAACTTGACTATTTGGACGCGGAACCGCGGTCAAACCCTAGGGTTTGCGGCAGTTCCGCGGCGCCATGAGTGAGGCGTGGGTTGGCCCTTCTACGGTTGGTCCATAGGTACTGTGGCATGTTTTGGGTATTTCTTAACTGTGCTCAAGTGTTGAGCTCTCTGGGAAATTTTGGGTGTTTTTTGATTCGATCGAAATGTTTAACATCGTCTAGCTTTCTATGATGTGATACAATATTTGGAATCTACACTAATTAGTTTTGTGAAAATTGATTAGTTGCTTGTAAATTTAACATTTTGGTCTTGAAAGGAATCGAGAATCTTATTGAATTACCCGATTTCTTTTGAAAAGGTGTTTTCATGAGTGAGTCCCAAATGTAAGATTTACAATGTTAGGCATGAAATCCGAAATATAAGATATTCCGGGTTTATGTGTCTAAGGGCCGCGTCGATTCCAAATGTTGTAGTTTGACATTTTCTTTTCTACGACCGTAAGTATAATATGTGGTGTATCGCCGGTTTCGTTGCTATATGTCAACGAAAATTGGGATACGCATATTTAGTTACGTTGATGACATATGATGTTATGTGTTGCTGGGATATGTTATAATGGATCGTCGTGTTTTGAATAGCCGGGGGTTTTTGCGTGAGATGAGAGTTTTTCATCTCATTCATGTAAAAACTGTATGTAATATTCTTTTATTGGGGCACTTCCGGGTTGAGGATGATGTCACCATTGAGATATATTATTTACTTTTTCCGCATTAGGATAGACCCAAGGTGGGGAGCATAAGTAACCGGGTTCTAGAGTCCAGTAGAAGACCATCTCGAAGAGTCAAGACCGGGTCTTCTAACGCTAGAATTGGAAGGATTTCTTGCCGCTCTCATAGGGGTCAAGGGATATGGGTTTGGCTATTCATCACGACCGTGAAATCCGTGTTTTTACTGGCTTAATTTAAAACACGGAAATCCTAGTATATCCAATATTCCATATGTTGACTTCTGCTGCTGATATTCTGTGATGTGATCACTTTATATGCGTGAGACAAATGCTTTATTATTATATATATGATATATCATAAACGTTGCTTATGTTTTTCACCCGCGCTAGTCCCGCCCCGCTATGCCGTTACTTAAGTAACCTGACGGTGCATAACGGGACACTATGGCGAATGCGGATGGACTAAGCGTACGTTGTATTTTCGTTCTTCCATGATACTTAGGAAGCATAAATGATGTGACTTCATTAATGCGATTAATGAAAGGAATGAAACCTAAAGATGTTGTAGAATTAATTTTTCAAAAAGGGTAGCTCTAGTTTTCGCTTTGCATAGCGGTATTCCTTGTAGAATATCCAGCACCTCATTCGATGAGGAAAGAGCCGAGATCCCTTCACCGGGAGTGACCTCTTTAACAAAAGCTAGCAGATGCTACAACCAACTCGGTTTTTTCTTTTGATTGCTTCTCTAGTTCTTGCTTTGCATGGTGGTATTCATGAATATCCAGCACCTCATTCGATGAGGAAAGAGCCAAGATCCCTTCACCGGGAGTGACCTCTTTAGCAAAACTAGCAAAAACCTCAAAAACATTCCTGTTCAAAATCACTCGATTCTACAACGATATCAAGTTCATTACACAAAAGTTTTTCTTAAAAACCTGTTGGCCCTCCGTCATTTCAGATAAGTGCTACTTAGTATTCGTGCTTCGTTTGTTGACCTTCGTCAAGGCGTAGTGTGCGGTAGCTTATTAGTACTTATCTGCTGCATATGATGCGATTGGATTAGGGTAGTCGTACGGCCTTGTTGACCTCCGTCAAGGGTCGTGCGGGTGGGTTTAATTCAATCATGAAATGTATGAGTTGAACTTGACTAGAAGATTATGCTTTGTTGAGCTCCGTCATGGTCATAGGACGCTAGGGGTAAAATATTATCGGGAATTTCAAGTGTTGAAATTTGCAATGAGATTGCATACCTTCTATGAGATAGTTGGATCCCGATACCCACTGCGAGTAAGAGTTACTCCTGGGAGAGTTTTGCATATTACAATTAGTCGATCAAGTAGGTGTCTAGAAAGGTATTAACGGGGTTATGCCCCTGGGAAAACGAGGTTTATTTTAATTAGGTCCGTGCGAAAGCACGGGGAACCTCCCTCAAAGTACCAACATTGGCCTGGCCGAAAGATTGGCAAACTTGTAAGATGTAATTAATCCCGACTAGTCTTACTTTTTAGGGTTTGAAGGAAGATTTGATTAAAAAAACAGTGGGAGCCATCCTGATTAGATAAGATAATAACCAATCTAATCTTGTAAGAGCATACGCTAAAGTGTTTTATTCTCTCTCTCTCGAGGTAGCGACCATGTCACGCCTTAATCAAGATAATAATATGGATGTATTGACCGAACCTGCTTATTATTCTGAACTGGGGAACATTGGTTCTGCTCTATCTTATAATTGTTATAAGTCCGAGCAGGAAATAGGGGAATATTCTGATTCCCACGCCACCCAAACGAGGAATGAGCATGTTGATGGATCTTCTTCGGGTGTGTTAGTTACCGAGAACTGTGTAACGCTTTAAAAATCGTTTAGGTTAATTGTTTGATAATTAGTAATACTAAACGTGTTTTCCGTAAAACTTAATTATAAGTATTTTTCCACCTAAACGTAATTATACCTATTTTAACTATGTAATTGCTAGTATTGGTATTTAATTAGTCATTTATTAATTCCTAGTTTACTTAATCATTTTCCTTAATTATTTATTTTTAAATATTATTTTAAGTTTACACTTACACACTAAATTGGTGATAATTACAAATTAGTATAGGTTAATTCAAGTTTTGTGCACCATGACACAATTAAACCAAATTGTAACATGTTGTTTTTAGAGTGAAAAATTTGTCATGATGGTTCTAGATATTTTGAAGAAAACTTGATAGAAATAAAAGAAAATAAAATACAAAAAGGTGAGATAAAGAAGTATGGTGTATTAATGAGGTGAGGTGAACATGTTTCCTTGTCTTTTCCCTCACTTACCTCACCTCTCCCCCTCTCTTTCCTGGCAGCAGCCCCCTCCCCTCTCTTCAACCTCAATTCTTTGCAAAACCTCATTTCATCATAAAAAAAGAAGAAGAATCCACAAAATCAACACAAATTTTTAATTTAATCCTTTACAAAAATTCCTTGTATAATCTAAGCATGGTTCTTTGGATCAAGTCTGCATTTTGGTTGCAAGCTTGGATCTTTTCCTAAACCATTGTGAGGTATAAATCTTTATCTAATTATTACCTTGTTAATTATTTCTTTAAATCTAATTTTAATTAGGTGTTAATATAGTTTAATTTCATGTTTTGAATATTAAAGAGAATGTTTTGGGTTTAAATTAAGGTTTTTATCACTTAATTATGTAAGCTAAGTGTAGTTTAGCATCTAATAGTTTTTCAAACATAATCTAGTTGTTAACTTGTTGATTCTAATTTTTAAATTATCTTAATTATGTGTCTATGCAAATTAATTTCAAATTTAGTGTTTAAAAAGGTGAGGTTAAAATTAGTTAAGTGTTGCATGGCATGATTAGAATATTAAGTGTAACTGGTGCCACTAGGTTTGCTAAAACACTTACTTTTGCACTAAAATGGTTAATTGTTGCTTACTAGGTTTTTTTGAATAATTAGGTTTTAATTAAGTTTGAGGTTGTGACGATCTACAACCTAAATCCTAAGATATTTAATATAATGTGAATGCGTGATTGGTGCGATTGGGTTCTAGGTTTGGGGATTGCTACGCATAGCGATCCCTAGTTGTGGTTGTAGAAGCGTCGCGCGTTTTGTGCGCCAAGTACATGGGCGTCTAGTTAGTACACATTAGTTACTTCGTACCGTCTTGACTTCACGTCTATTTAAGTGGTTAACCTCATATATACTTACTGTGCGATTCTAGGATCGGTTGCGGAGACGTCGGACGCGGCGCGGAAGGGAAAGGATGTGATTGGGGCAGTTTATGTCACGCCCCGCTTCCTAGTATACGGGCAGAGGACGCGACGAGGCCGCTACGTATTTACTCAGAAGTAAACATGCTAAGCGTATCTAAGCAATATAAGTAAAATGCACAAGAGACAAAGATATATGGATATAATTGAACAACAACTTCATTTATTAACATTCTTTTTACAATACATCTGAAAAGTAAATACATGGAATGGAAAGCAATGCCTAAACAGTGGCATAACAGAAAAGGAAAATACAAAATGTAAATGTGTACAAGTTACTACAGCTCCGGGTCGAAGGCTAGCTGATCCAAGTCCTCGAAGGTGGGCTCGATCTCCTGAAGGTCCGAATCACTTGACGACATTCCAAAGAAAAGAAAGAGAATGTCGTCAGTGAACAAATCGCTCGGTAAGTTCCAAAGAGGAGGGAGAAGTAGAATAGACAGAGGGAGAGTATAACTATTATAATGTTGCTTATTATGTTAACGTAGTTGTTTGTACCTTGGTACAGAAGAGGTCAGTGTATACGAGAGGAGTCCAACTTTCCCCGTGGACTAAGGTATAAGGAGCACAAGAAACCGTTCAGCCACGGTACAACGGCAATTGAATTCAGGTTGTGTGTATTATGGTTACAGTCTCGTGCCACTTTTAACACCTTCCGTACCAGTCTACCCCTTATAAACCCCGCGATGTCTTGATTGTATTGTTTGTATTGTATTGTCTTGATTTATATAGATGGATGACTTGCCAGAACCATGATATTAGTAATGGAATGGATATAATGGATGAACATGTAGATGGAATATATCCATGGTTCGGTTCAGTCAATATAAATTGAATAGATTGAACAGATTGAATATATAGATTCATATTGAATTGTAATTTTGTAATTTCATACTTGAATCATATTCAAGTCAGATTTATTATATCGAGACTCATTCTAAGTCAGACAATTAGAAAAGAAATTGAATCCTGAATTATGTTTTGGTGCTATCGGTAACTGCTGTACATGGACAGCAGGATTTATGTCTTTTTCAAAGATAATTACTGTGTTGATAACACCGTTTGTTAAGTTGTATACCTTAAATAGGCAAGCACCCATATCTCTATCTCCCTGAGGCTCAAGAGACTGGTCTCGCTTAAACCTATGTTTACTAGGGTCCTTATTGTAATTTAGTATAACTTGAAGGGGTTTTATGTAAAAATAATTTGTATAATTTTCAAAATACACCTCAAGTATTTTATTATCGTCTTTAGAGTTTTCATGGATGCATATTCTATCAATGTGACATTTCTAGTGAATAAAACCTAATTTCATAAAATATGGTATTTATTTGTAATATTGGATTTGTATGGTGTTTTCTTCTAAATGAGATGTTTTTCTTGAATCTTGGAAATGTGGAATATTATAAATATTAAAAATAAATATTTTGATATTAATTACATATATATATATATATATATATATATTTATTAAAAATATAAGTTTTATTTATAATAGAAATCATATTATCTAAAGAAAATTGTATTTTAAATCTTTCGAGATCGTATGCTCCTTGCGGAGGTCTGCATCTCACTCTACTAGACCCGAGGATGTGGGATAATCCGCACCATACCAAACGGGTTTACCGAAATGGATTGTATATGTAGGGTTACTAGGCACTCTCAAGAGGTTCCACAAGGCATCAACCATGCCAAATTCAAAAATTTAGGTGCCGAGAAACCCTAATATAGATCGTTAACTAGAGGATAGGCGAAACTTTAAGCTAGCAAACAACTTTACTAACAAGTGAAAGAGATTACAACCTTTGTAGATCCGGTCCTCCACTTCTTTAGCTCCGTGTTGACGTCCCTCCGCTGCGATCATCGGAATCCTGGACTCTAGTGATGGTTTCGTCGGAGAAATAATCGGGCTAGGTCATTGACTTCGAGGCCGAAGATGATCTATATCGGGGAGACTCAAACTCAAGCTATTCATTCACTTCGTCAAAAACTTTGTGAAGAGAACACCCTACATGGAAAGTAGTAGAGGATGAAGAAATAGGAAGTGGGTTCACTTTAGAATTGGATTTCTCACTCTTTTTCTCATGGCACCATTGGAGCAAGCAAGCTTTTGTGGATCTTGATGATGAAGAAGAAGAAGAAAAGAATCAATAGAATAAAATATCCAAATGAAACTTATCCTTTTAATTATGGCACCATGGTTGAGTTAAGCCCTCATGCTTAACTCATGTAGAGAATTAACCAAAGTATTAGGTTAAAGGTTGGGTTAACTAATATCCTAAACAAATGACAAAAGAGTTGACTTTGTCAATGTTTATCAAGCTTCATGAAGCTTGATAACTTTGACCAAAGTCTCATTTCTTTTGTTATTTGCTAGGAAAATAGTAAACCCTAATTTAAGCTTGATTTGGTTTAGTTCTCATACACACAACTTATATGTATCATCAAGCATGATACAAACTTGTACACTTGCATATATCACATATAAACAATGTGCACATTCAAGTGAGAAAATCAATCTTAAGTGAACCAATACTAGTTAATGTAAAGTAATATATCAAATATATAATTATACATTAAATCATTAAATCAACACTTGATTTAACGATCCGGTCATATTGCATATAACCGACTAATATCAATAGTAACAACTTATCGAATCAACACTTGATCCGATAACCCGGCTATATCGCATACAACCGATTAATGTCACAAATCGTGAGAAAAGAATACAGTATCACATACTTGTATTATTCTCGGTCCCGCACATATCTCATATGCGCTCCTATTTCGTTTCGCTTGAGCCAGGAAACCCCTGTGTAGGACTCTAAAGACTCGTCAATACACCGGCAGTAGGTGATGATCATATTAAACACCCACAAGCCGCAAGCGGTCTGCTAAACGTAACGGCCACCCGGGTATTGAGCGATCAGAAGATCAACGAGCAAGCCCGCTAATACTTACCGTACAGTCCGGTCTGTTCGTCGGATATGTCGCATATCTCGTCTAGGGGTGGTAAACGTCAGACCCTAATAACTCGATAAGTCGTGTCGATATGAGGCTCATAACGGGTCGAGAAACTACTGGTAACACTTACCAGTAAATCCCTAAAGCAGCCTTGGCCAAGGAATTCCTGTTATAGCCAATCGAGCACAGCGCAACATCAACTCCCTATACCGGGAGAGACGAAACCCCTCCTATCGCTCATTGCCTCCATGTGACTCGGGACTGTACCCAAAAACCACCGTTTTGCACGCCCTCTTGGACGTGGTAAGGTGGAAATCAAAGCACAGTGGGAATCACACAAGACTCTATGACGATCTCGGGTATACAGACTAACCTGTACCAGTGTCACCAGAGAACTGCCATCTGACGTAAGGTATAATACCATCTGGGAGTTCACGGCGAGTCCGTCCAGTGTACCCAGTCTCCACTAAGCACCCGTATATCATCTCTGATGTCAAACACCAATGGATATGGGATCATCCATCGCCCATCTATATGGGTCGAGAAGCTACACGCTAGTCTACTCTGGTATATCGATGCCCCGTCTCGATACACCCACGACTAGGGACTTTGAAGGATGTACTTATGGACTACCATGTCCCCACTAGTATGATCCGCATCATAGTCCAGGTAGTCAAGTACACATCCTAAGGGCTTTACCAACATGTAACAGAGAGACAATCAGTGTACACGTTAAGGTAAAGAGCAAACCGATAGCATACTATCATGTCGAGCAAGAAAGTCCTCCCTATATATGTCCAAGCATCCACTACAATATACATCCTATGTATAGTGATGGCCTCTAGGGCATACATATAACTAACAATCTCCTACTTGCACTAGGGCCATCTGATAGCAGTGGTTGTAGTATCTCATACTCAACCATCCCATAAAAGTCTCTCTCTGGGAAAAGGCCTTTGTGAGTGGATCCGCCGTGTTGTCCTCTGAGTCTACTCTCCTAACCTCGATCCCCTGGAGATCAACCATCTCCACGATCAGGTGATACTGCCTTAGAATATGTCTGGATCACTGATGGGACGGACGTTCCTTGGCGTAAGCCACAACTCCATTGTCACACAATGGGAGGAACTAACTTCATCTCATGAACTAATTTACACCGAGACAGCCTCTTTGGTAGCATCTTAAGTAGCGATGCATCCAGCCTTTATCGTCTAGTATGCCTCGGTATCTAGCTTGGAACTCTTCCAACATACCGTCCCATTACTGAGGGTAAAGACAATGCCTGCGACTGACATTCAGTCGTCCTTATCACCCTGGAACCTTTCCAGTGATTCTCCCCAGGATCAATTGATACCATCTTACTACAACTAGTGAGTATCCTAACATCCAATTAGATCTATCTCATAGATCCAAAACCCAGGATTTAGTAGGTATCACTTTGATCCTATATGGAGAATCCTTGTGATAAGCGGAGATTGACCGAGCGTAGCATAGGAAACTACTTCCCTATCAAGAGTATGTCATCCACGTACTCTAGAGGATCACCAGCATACTCCCTACTACCTTTTTGTATATACAAGGTTCATCTACCATTTTGATGATGTCAAACTCTTTGACTAACTCATCAAAACAGATGTTCCAACTCCGCGATGCCTGCTTTATCACATAAAACATCTTGCACACGTTTCCGCTGCTCCCACTGTCTACGAAGCCCTCTGACTGTGTACTTACAGACTCTCTCTTCTAAAACATCATTTAGAAAAGCAGTCATGACACCCAACCGCCAGATATCGTAGTCATGGTATGTAGCCGTGGCAAGTAGTATCTGGATGGACTTAAGCATGGTTACTTAGAAAAGGTATCATTATAATCCATACCTGGTCAATGATGCAAACCATTAACAAGTCTCAACTTTTCCATGTATACCAAGTAATCTTCTCAAGATATACTTGCTCCTGATGGGGATTTAACCCTTCAGATAAAGCAACCAAAGTCTATACTTTGTTGGTGTATAAGGATTCCATTTCAGATCGTTAAGCATCCAACCATTCTTACAGAGTCCTACTCCTGATGGCCAGCTCGAAACTAGTTGGGTCATCATCTCATGATGCAATCCTCGCTCCCACTGTCATTGAGAAACCTAAGTATCTCTCAGGTGGGTGAGGAACCCTACTAGATCGGCGGAGGGGCTGAGGTTCGTTGGTTGCTATTGAATCCTTTGGTTCTATCAAATCATCAGCTGCAGTTTGTATAGCTGGAACTCTTTCCAGTTCTACCTCATGTCCACAAATTTCTTCATAAGAAATTCCCTTTCACAAAGGTGGCATGCTGAGTAACAAAACATCTTTTGTTCTTCGGTTAGGTAGAAGATATTCCCTTGTGTATGCTTGGGATATCCAACAAACTTCTACAGTACTGACTTTGCCTCGAGCTTGTCCGGATTTTTCCTTTTAGACATAGGCCGGACAACCCCAAATCTTAACTGACTTAAGAGATGGGCTCTTCCCTTTCCATATCTCATATGAAATGGTAGGCATCTAATTTGATCGGAACCCTATTCAATAGGTATGCAACTTCATAAGTGCATAACTCCCTAAAAGAGAAATAGGAAACTCAGTAGTACTCATCATAGAGCACACCATATCACATAGGGTGCTATTGCTCCGCCTCGATACACCGAGGTGCTGTGGTGTATACGGAGGAGTAATGCTGAGAGAGAATCTCATTCTTAGAATAGTCCAGGAATCCCGTGCTCAAGTATTCTCCTCCTTGATCACATCAAAGGACATAATATTTATACCCGTTTTTGGTTCTCTACTTCTAACTTATATTCTGTGAATATTTCAAAAGTTTCGGACTTGTGTTTCAACAGGAACATATGTCTGAATCTTGAGAGATCATCAGAGAAGGTAATGAAGTACAAAGAACCGGTCTTGGCATGTGTAGACAGGGGACCTTCATACATCAATATGTATCATCCCAAGAGTTCACTAACTCTTTCTCTGCTTCCAATAAACAGAGCTATGGTCATCTTTTGTCTGTGACATGACTGGTAAGTTTCACAAGATGTAAATTCAAACTAATTTAAATATGCATCTTAATGTAACTTTAGCTATTCGGGTCGCATTGATATGACCTAGTCTACAATGCCTCAAGAAGGATTCGTTCATTTTTGAACTCTTCCTCTTGTGTGTGTTTTGTATACTAAGAACTGTAGTTTGATTTAGAACATTAATGCTTTTAGATAACGTGCCTGAACCAATCAACTCTTGACATAGGAAATGTTCAAAATATTATCCAACAATACAAAATTATATCCTTTCTTTACTAATAAAGAGACTGATATGATTTTGTATGTCAGGTTCGGTATCTAATGACATTTGTTCAGAATCAATGTGTTCAGGTAATACAGGGTGACAGTGGCCAACAGACCTGGCTGCAACACTTGCACCGTTTTCTGTCTCATGAAACTTTTCACCCGTTCTCAGTTCTCTACCTTTCTGTAGCCCATGTAATATATTACATATCTGGGATCCTGATCCGGTATCAGATACCCAGGACGAAGAGGATACTGAGAAATAGTTCTGTGTAATGAACACACCCGAAGATGATGCATCGGTATGCACTTTCTTCGTTTGGGCGGCACGGGAATTCTGGTAATCCGTAATTTCCTGCTCTGTCTTATAACAATTATAAGTTGGAGCGGGACCAACGTTTCCCAGCTCAGTATAACAAGCGGGTTCGGTCAATACATCCATTTTATTATCTTGATTAAGGCGTGACATGGTCGCTACCTGGAGAGAGAGAGAAGAAAACACTCTGCGTGCGCTCTTGCAAGATCAGATTGGTTATTATTTTATCTAATCAGGATGGCTCCTACTGTTTTTTATCAAATCTTCCTTCAAACCCTAAAAGGAAAGACTAGCCGGGATTAATTACACGCTACAAGTTCGCCAATCTTTTAGCCAGGCCAGTGTCGGTACTTTGAGAGAGGTTCCCCGTGCTTTCGCACGGACCTAATTAAAGCAAACCTCGTTTTCCCAGAGGCGTAACCCCGTTGACACCTTTCTAGACACCTACTCGATCGGCTAATTGTAATGTGTAAAACTCTCCCAGGAGTAACATTTACTCGCAGTGGGTATCGGGATCCAGCTATCTCATAGAAGGTATGCAATCTCATTGCAAATTTCAACACTTGAAATTCCCGATAATTTTTCCCCGAACGATCTATGACCTTGACAAGGTCAACAAACCATAGACCGTAAGTCAAGTTCTACCCGTCATTTCTTGATTGAATCAAACCCACCCGCACGATCCTTGACAAGGTCAACAAGGCCGTACGACTACCCTAAAACAATCTGCATCATATGCATAAGCAGATAAATACTGGTTAGCTACCGCACACTGCGCCTTGACAAGGTCAACAAACGCAGCACGAATACTGAGCAGGACTTATCTGAAATGACGGAGGGCTACGACAGGTTTTTCTAAAAACCTATTGTGTAATGAACTTGATATCGTTGTAGAATCAAATGATTTTAAAATGGAATGTTTTTGAGGCTTTTCTAGTTTTGCTAAAGGGGTCACTCCCGGTGAAGGGATCGTTGGCCCTTTCCTCATCGAATAAGGTGCAGGATATATCATATATACCGCTGTGCAAAGAAAAAACTCCAAAAGCAATCAAAAGACAAACCGAGGGTTGTAGCATCTGCCAGTCATTGCTAAAGGGATCACTCCCGGTAAAGGGATCTCGGCCCTTTCCTGATCGAATAAGGTGCAGGATGTTCTACAAGGAACACCACGATGCAAAGCAAGAACTGTAGCTACCTGTTTTTGAAAATTCGATTCCACAACATCTTTTAGGTTTCTTTTTCTTTCATTAATCATATTAATGAAGTCCCATCATTTAAGTCACCTAAACATCACAGATAAATACGACGTACACTTATGCCATCCGCATTCGCCTCGATGTCCCCTCGTGCACCGTTAGGTTAGGTAACTAACGACAGAGCGGGGCAGGGCTAGCGCGGGTGTAAAACATAAGTAACATCTATATAATATATCATATATACTATATACAGTATCTATCTCAACATATCAAATGATCACATCACAGATATCGCAGCAAAAGAAACATATAAAATATTGGATATACTAGAACGTCCGTGTTTTCAATACGAGCCAGTATAAAACACGGATTCCACGATCGCGATGAATAGCCAAACCCACACCCCTAGACCCCTACGAGAGCGGCAAGCAACCCTACCAATTTTAGAGTTAGGAGACCCGGACTCGACTCCTCGAGTTGGTCTCCCACTGGACTCTAGAACCCGGTTACTTGTGCTCTCCTCCTTGGGTCTATCCTAGTGCGGAAAAGTAAATAATATACAAATGGTGACAGCAACCTCAACCCGGAAGTGCCCCAATAAAAGAATATTACATACAAGTTTTTACATGAATGAAAATGAAAAACACTCATCTCACATAAAAAAAAACCCTGGCTATTCAAACACGACGATCCAATATAACATATCCAGCAACACATAACATCACATGTCATCAACGTAAGTAAATATGCGCATCCCAATTGTCGTTGACATATAGCAACGAAACCGGCGATATCACATATTACACTTACGGTCGCAGAAAAGAAAGTGTAAAACTACAACAGTTGGAATCCGCAACCTCCTTAGATATCGCATGCCTAAACAAATGAATTCCTTAGAAATCGCATGCCTAACAATTATAAACCCCGCATTTTAGTCTCAATATCGAAAACACTTTTCAATATCTAGTCGGGCAATTCAACAAGATTCCCGATAAACTGATCGAATGCTCGTCGCAAACTTTAGTAGACGGCCGCACCCCCGGACGCCGTCGACGAAGTGCACTAAGGCGGAACACCGTTGCCGCGAGCACCCGAACTGATGCTTTTGGCGACAGGGTTCTCCTACAGTCACTTGGTCGGGGCTATGGGGCATGGCTGTCTATTAAGTTTATCCGGCGAGTATCCGCGCACGCTACGTGATTGCGACGGACTTTTGATCGCATCAAAATTCCGTGGCAACCGATCAATCGAGACTAAACTGCTATGTTTATAACATTCAAATTAGTTATCTCATAACTACTTGTGGATTCCAAATATTGTATCACAATCCAGATAAATAGACAATGTTAAACTTTCCGATTGAATGATCAAACACCCAAGTTTTCCCTAATGGTTCTCAACACTTGAGGGGGGTTTAAAAACATCCATCACATGCCACAGTACCAACGGTCCAGCCGTAGAAGGGTCAAGCCAACGTCTCACATGTGGCACGCCGTACTGCCCCAAACCCTAAGATTCAAAGGGCAGTTCAAGACGGTCACATAATCGAGTTAAGGTTTGTTGTCTTCTAGAGGGTCCATTGCGTAACTTGCACGATCTAGACGTTCTCAAACAAACGGAAAAATCCAACACTTGGAAATTTTCCGGGTCGGGGAAAAAGTGAGTTATTGATATCGGATCGAACTTTTTAATATTTTCTAAATATCCGGAAAACATTATGAAATTAAATATTCCGATCGAATCATCGAATACAAAATAAACCCCAAAAATACTCAACACTTGAGTCACTGTTAAAAATACCTAGAAAATAGAAACAACAGAGGAAAGTATTACTGTGCAAAAAACCGTCACTAATTCCCTTACATTGCCGCGGAACTGCCGCCAAAAGTGGCTTGTTGCCGCAGTTCCGCGGCCATGTGGAGGTATTGGGTGACCGTTTTCCATGGTAATTCTAATGAAACCCTACTGAATTTTTTAGGCATTTTTAATTGAGAAAAATCCCAGATTTCAAAAATTTCCCAGAGAGGGGGTTAACTTTGACACGTCGGGGTTCGATCGGAGTTTTAACATCGTAAACACTTCGCCTAATGCTCTAGCTAGGCTCTGATACCACTGTAGGGTTACTAGGCACTCTCAAGAGGTTCCACAAGGCATCAACCATTCCAAATTCAAAAATTTAGGTGCCGAGAAACCCAAATATAGATCGTTAACTAGAGGATAGGCGAAACTTTAAGCTAGCGAACAACTTTACTAACAAGTGAAAGAGATTACAACCTTTGTAGATCCGGTCCTCCACTTCTTTAGCTCCGTGTTGACGTCCCTCCGCTGCGATCATCGGAATCCTGGACTCTAGTGATGGTTTCGTCGGAGAAATAATCGGGCTAGGTCGTTGACTTCGAGGCCGAAAATGATCTACGTCGGGGAGACTCAAACTCAAGCTATTCCTTCATTTGGTCAAAAACTTTATGAAGAGAACACCCTATACTACATTGCAAGTAGTAGAGGATGAAGAAATAGAAAGTGGGTTCACTTTAGAATTGGATTTCTCACTCTTTTTCTCAGGGCACCATTGAAGCTAGCAAGCTTTTCTGGAGCTTGATGATGAAGAAGAAGAAGAAAAGAATCAATAGAATAAAATATCCAAATGAAACTTATCCTTTTAATTATGGCACCATGGTTGAGTTAAGCCCTCATGCTTAACTCATGTAGAGAATTAACCAAAGTATTAGGTTAAAGGTTGGGTTAACTAATATCCTAAACAAATGACAAAAGAGTTGACTTTGTCAATGTTTATCAAGCTTCATAAAGCTTGATAACTTTGACCAAAGTCTCATTTCTTTTGTTATTTGCTAGGAAAATAGTAAACCCTAATTTAACCTTGATTTGGTTTAGTTCTCATACACACAACTTGTATGTATCATCAAGCATGATACAAACTTGTACACTTGCATATATCACATATAAACAATGTGCACATTCAAGTGAGAAAATCAATCTTAAGTGAACCAATACTAGTTAATGTAAAGTAATATATCAAATATATAATTATACATTAAATCATTAAATCAACACTTGATTTAACGATCCGGTCATATTGCATATAACCGACTAATATCAATAGTAACAACTTATCGAATCAACACTTGATCCGATAACCCGGCTATATCGCATACAACCGATTAATGTCACAAATCGCGAGAATAGAATACAGTATCACATACTTGTATTATTCTCGGTCCCGCACATATCTCATATGCGCTCCTATTTCGTTTCGCTTGAGCAAGGAAACCCCTGTGTAGGACTCTAAAGACTCGTCAATACGCCGGCAGTAGGTGATGATCATATCAGACACCCACAAGCCGCAAGCGGTCTGCTAAACGTAACGGCCACCCGGGTATTGAGCGATCAGAAGATCAACGAGCAAGCCCGCTCACACTCCTGTGAATCCAACCAGTAACACTTACCGTACAGTCCGATCTGTTCGTCTGATATGTCGCATATCTCGTCTAGGGGTGGTAAACGCCAGACCCCAATAACTCGATAAGTCATGTCGATATGAGGCTCATAACGGGTTGAGAAACTACTGGTAACACTTACCAGTAAATCCCTAAAGCATCCTTGGCCAAGGACTTCCTGTTATAGCCAATCGAGCACAGCGCAACATCAACTCCCTATACCGGGAGAGACGAAACCCCTCCTATCGCTCATTGCCTCCATGTGACTCGGGACTGTACCCAAAAACCACCGTTTTGCACGCCCTCTTGGACGTGGTAAGGTGAAAATCAAAGCACAGTGGGAATCACACAAGACTCTATGACGATCTCGGGTATACAGACTAACCTGTACCAGTGTCACCAGAGAACTGCCATCTGACGTAAGGTATAATACCATCTGGGAGTTCTCGGCGAATCCGTCCAATGTACCCAGTCTCCACTGAGCACCCGTATATCATCTCTGATGTCAAACACCAATGGATATGGGATCATCTATCGCCCATCTATATGGGTCGAGAAGCTACACGCTAGTCTACTCTGGTATATCGATGCCCCGTCTCGATACACCCACGACTAGGGACTTTGAAGGATGTACTTATGGACTACCATGTCCCCACTAGTATGATCCGCATCATAGTCCAGATAGTCAAGTACACATCCTAAGGGCTTTACCAACATATAACAGAGAGACAATCAGTGTACACGTTAAGGTAAAGAGCAACCAGATAGCATACTATCATGTCGAGCAAGAAAGTCCTCCATATATATGTCCAAGCATCCACTACAATATACATCCTATGTATAGTGATGGCCTCTAGGGCATACATATAACTAACAGTATAGGCGCAATTGCAAAGATTTGTTAAAATACACATTTTGTAGAAAAATGTTTTATAAGTTGAAGGTTGTTATGTGTAAAGTCGTATTTTTCCCAAATCTATGTTCCCAAATTCCATCGTGCTATGTTAGATATGTGTGTTGTGAGGAGGTATGTCATTACCTCTTGAGTTTTCTAAGGTAATACGGTTGTTAAAGTTCAAGCATGTCAAAATGAAACATGAAGGTATTTTAATGTAAAATAGCGATAAAAGATGCATATAACACTCTTTTGTGATGGAACTTGTTAAAGATATTTATTAATGTTTAATGAACAATATGTGATGATATGAAGGTATCTTGATTAAGAAAATTTATAGTTTTTAAAGAAAACCAAATCAAAAGTCGGACTAACTCCGCTTCCGTCGGATTTTAGTTTTGAAAGTTTTTAGAATAGAGAAAAGAAGGAGAAGTAGTGACTTACTGTTTATTTGACTAGAAGAGAGAAGGAGGAAAAGGTAGGAGGTGGCGGTGCGTCGTTTCATCGTCGGAATCTCTTCGGATTGCCGTCGGAAGTTCGTCAGAGCTTCGCCCTTTTGCTAACTCCACCTGCACACAAAAGACTTGGGAATTTTCTTGAGATTTTGGGCAGGGATTTAGGAGTGAGGAGGGGTGATTTGAGGGTGGTATTTATGGTAGTGAAAGGGTGTGATAAAAATTTTATTTAAATTTTCATTAAAAAGGATTAAAAGGGGGTATTTTAATTCTCTGGTTAATTGCAGAGAATTTAAACAGTGCAGGGGGAGTGGGATAGTCCAAAGGGTGCAGGGGGTTCAATAGAAAGTGGGATCGGACCGAGTTGGATCGGCGGTGCCGGCCGAGTCAACCGAGTCGCCGGGCCGAGTTGGGAGAGTCGGGCCGTGTCTTGATACCACGTGTCCTGAAGCTTGGTCTAGCCTTGTGGTCACGTTTGTTTATTCTGTAACTTACCCTATTACGTGTAGTGCATGTGCAGACTTTTGGGCTTCTAAAAGATTAAAAGAATTTAATTAAAAAAATATGTGGTTGATGGGATTTGAACTATGGTTCTTTGGTTCGGCAGTGCAAGGTCTTGCCAATGAGCTACAAGCTCCTTCTTGCTGTTCAAAAGCAAATCAAACTCATAACTTATGCTCAGGCTCAAGTACCCCTTTCTGTATTTTTGAAAAAAAATTGTACAGAAAGTTTGGGGTTGTTACAGTTTAGCCGAGGTGTCCCGGTGAGTAGATGTACACATCTATAGAGGGATCGTCTGATAGTTAGGAATAATTAGTTGTTCCTGTATTTATATGCGTAGTCTTAAATCATCCATATCATGGCATTTCATTTTCTTACATATGATGTTATTACCTAGGACACCAGCACCATTACCATTGGTCCATGCGTCACATGCACTATTTATGTGAACACACACGCCATTGGTAATTGCTATGTCACGAACACTATAGAACTTGCTTAAATCAGTATCTGAGCATTTGCATTATTTATGATATGTAACTTGTAGTTGTATATTTATTTCATCAGGATGGATACGTAGGATTGCTAGTCATATGTATATACCTCATTGCATCATCATTCATGCATAGTTTTCTCGCCACAGATCGTATTTCATGTTATTGATACCATAGACATCCATCATTACCGACATATTCATATATTGTGATTTTCTTGGAGATTTCAGTATTTTTGATTTCTGGATTTTAGGGGAAAACTGCAAGAATTTACAAACCTCTTATCATTTTAAAAATGCAAGTTGCGGATTTCTCGTGATATGATGTATGTGTCGTCCACCATGAGTTTTCCTGATTTGAGTTGGTTTTCGAGACCCGATTCAAGGAGTAGGATGAACCATCTCGGGTATATGGTGGACCTGGTAAGGTACCCCGGGCAAGAGTGTTTTTGTGGGAATGATGATGAGCCTAGCAGGGGAACACTACCTACCGGTTATTATTAGCCCGGCGGTTATCCAGAGGATACCGACCGGTGTATAGGGACGTGACAGATTTGAGGGCCGATCTGAGAGACGGCTATTGAGATATTGAGATATACATGTATTGTGTCGATGCTTGGCACAGATTTTTTGTCGATTTCACTAATGATGTTCCAGTTTTATTATACAAAGTTTTACTAAGATAAGAATACATATTTTCTCATACCAGATATATCCAGATTTCATGGTTGAATATTCATTCATCTTGCATTCATATTAGTGTATTGTATCATTATTGCATATGTAGTTTGTGACGCATTTGCGTGCATACTTACGATAGCCTTACTAGATGTCACTTAGGAAACTCACCCCCGTTGTGACATAGTATCTTGTAGGTCCGACCCGTCAGCACAGTAGCGGCGGGCGTACTTTCTCTTCTGCTCGTCTGCATCGACTTGCAGCTTGCTCATAGGTGGGTTTTGGGGATATCCTTTTGCTCCCACCATGTATATTATTTTGTGTCTAGTATACTCCATCTACCCTTGTATATTGGACTAGACAGTGAGACATGTGAGACTGGTATCTTTGGTATCTGGCTTTGAGCTCGTATGAGCCGACTTTATACTTGGTTTCCAATTCTTTCTTTTAAAGGTTGGTTTCATACTATAATGATATATCTTACATGTGGCGGTGTTCCGCCGTTTGACGAAGAGCTAGCTCCCGCTTGGGGATGCCCTTTTATTATTGCTTATGCATATTCATGTTTTGTACCCTTTTGGGCCCAGTATTTACAAAGGAAACTCTACCGAAATTTTTGGTAAAATTTGATGTTTTTTAAAAATGTTTAATGCGACTTATTTTGTTAAAATCACTTTCTTTAAAACAAGTTTTCCTTAACTCTATTTATTTAACGATTTAAATTTCTGGGCTTTGGCTTACTTAAATTACGTTACGCCTCTAGACGTTGCGTAAAGTGACGGGCGAAGGTGGAAGAGATAGACCTCTTTCGCTTACTCGGGTTACGGGCGTTTGTGAAGGTGACCTTTTTAAGTGCCGGTCACGTTCCATACTTTCAGGTCATGACAAAGTTGGTATCAGAGAGTTAAGTTTTACCTTCTGAGTGTAGGACGACTCTTGGTAGATGGAGTAGGTGACTTAAGCATAGTGATGTAGCGTGTGTATGTTCCACGGCATACTTACGATACGGTACTCCGTCTAAGTGACCTTAGGATATATATATTTTGCTTACATTTCTTTCCTTGATTCCATATATATTCTTGATTTGATTGTAATGTTCTTATCAATCCTATTTCTTGTTCCAGTCACTAGGCTGTCGAGGATTAGTAGGGCCCAGTGGGCTGCCGCCAGAGATGAGGTCAGGGCAGGCTTGTCTGAGACGAGGGCTGACTAGGACGATATGCCTATTCTTCCAGAGCGGATTGATTCCCCTTTTCCAGATCGTATCGCTAGGCTAGAGGCCAGTGTTCAAGACTTACGTCAAATGATCGGATCCTTGATAGAGATCAGTCGAGTACCGCGATCAGATGTTGCTCCACCCACTATGGTTGCTTCGGAACCAAAGCGGATCCATACTGATGTATCAGCTCAGGAGCAGTCTGGCAAAGGCCGTTGCAGAATCTTTACAGGCCGTGCGGGTAGCCGAAGCTTGCGACGAGGCCAGATACGTAGATTTTTCCTACAGGGTCAGCAGCCATCGCTGGGTTGTTTTCGATCTGGGAGTCTGCACCACCGAGTCAGAGGTTGTACTGTGAGGCGCAAGGGTACAGCATCAGTTCCACATGTTACTTTACCACCTTCACCCCCTCCTCCGAGCGCTTTACCTCCTGCACCTGTTGTTGCTCCATGCCAGAACGACGATCCGAGGGGCCGTGGTCATAGCAGCCTTATTCTACAGCTCCATGCCAGATCGATGATCCGAGGGGTCGTGGTCATGGCAGCCTTATTCTACGGGGATGAGGAAGTAGAACCGGTGGGCAGCTGGTAGCTGGCAGGGGACATGCCCTGGCTTTTGTGATGACTCCTCAGGACATGCAGGCGTCGAGCGTAGTTGTGACAGGTATTCCCTTGGTGTTTCCTTTTAATGCGCACTTTTGTTTGACCCAGTATCTACGCATTCTTTTGTATCGAGGTTTAGCTGAGTGTCGTCTTTACTAGATCAGCCACTTGTTGTGATTACTCTGGTAGGTGAGTCCTTATAACTCGACATGTGTTTTGATTGTGTTCTGTTCGTATCAGGGATGGGGATCCTTCTGTTGACTAAATCCTCCACGATATGTTAAACTTCGACGTTATTTTGGGTACGGACAGGTTAGCTACTCGCTACGCGTCTGTAGACTGCCGTGAGAAGGCAGTCAGATTTAGTTTTTCGAGTGAGCCAGTTCTGGTTGTTTAGGGTGACCGTAGCGTCACCCTTCCCAGTTTGAATTCTTCTTTTCATGCTAGTCAGCTCTTGAGGAAAGGATGTTAGGGATTTTTGGCGTATGTTCGTGATGTTAGAGCCTCAGGGGTCCCATTGGACCAGGTCCCGATTGTGAGGAAATTTCCAGATGTCTTTCCTGACGAGCTGCCTGGTTTGCCACCAGAGCGTGATTTTGAGTTCTGCATTGACTTGATTTCCGGCACGGGGCCTATTTCTATACCGCCTTATCGGATGGCCCCGGCGGAGCTTAAAGAGCTTGTCACGATCCGAAATTGGCACATGACGGCCCTTAAACTACGCAACGTCTACAGGCGTAACGCAATTTAAGTAAGCCGAAAACCCAGCAATCTAAACCATCAAAAGTAGTAAGTGATAATAGCAATTTTAAAACTTTTGAAATCTCAAACTAAATTCTTTAAAGTCCAACTTTACTTTCTTAAAAATTTTGGCAGCACCTCCATTGTAAAAACTAGCCCCAAAAATGGGTACAACAAAGATATAAGTAAAGCATCCCTAATGGGAGCAAATACACGCCTAAAGTCGAAAAACAACCACCACAACAGATATACGACGCCATAGTGAAGAAATAAAAGACGATATAAATAAAACTGCATAAAAAACCTCCAAGTCATATCGGAAAACCGCAAAACCCACGTATAGCAAAATTGTACACAATCAGCCGTAGCGGTATCCGCTGCAAAAGAAGATATGATATGTGAAAAGCCTGCATCGACTACTCTGAGGAACAACCTGCAAAACACCGTGGCACAACGGGGGTGAGTTGCCAACTCGTGAATAGTAAATAACATATGCAGGTAATCACAAGTATGCACGTACAGCGCGAATCTAACATATGCAAGCTAATAGCAATAAATGATCATATGCATGCAACAGTCATGAAAGGTACTCTATCAGGTACTACTAATACATGAAGCAATAATATGACAATATGTATATGCAACAGTCATGAAAGGTACTCTATCCGGTACAACTAATACATGAAGCAATAATATGACAATATGTATATGCAACAGTCATGAAAGGTACTCTATCAGGTAAAACTAATACAAGAAGCAATGCATGTAAAATAAATGTGGAGTATGGGATAAAACATGTCATCCCCACGGAATCCTGACCTCATGGTAGGACCAAAGTCCATCAAGACAATCCAAATCCCAAATTTCCTCAAATCAGCCCCCAAATTGGCTCTCATATTCTGTAAGTCTCATATATCCTGAGTGTCCAATATCAAGTAAATCTCATATATCCTGAGTGTCCAATATCAAGTAAATCTCATATTTCATGTATCCAATTTCAAGTAAATCTCATATATCCTGTATATTTACATGAGTCATTATGATGATGTATATAATTTAGATATGTATACATATATATTACCGTCCCATACCACTAATATATATATATATATATATATATATATATATATGCATATATAACATCGCCCATTCTACTGTTATATATACTTAGGAGTAAAAATATCATGAAAACATGTGTCAAATATCGACACATAAATACTGATCTATCATGTGTTGTCACCACGACTGGCCCCCAGATAGGTACGTATCATACGCTATCTCGAAAACCCGAGTGCCCAGTTTCGACCCTCGCCTTTCGAAGTATCCATACGTACATGACACTGGTCGGTATCCCCACGATAACCGCCGACTCATAGGTACTGTCACCGATAGGTATGGTTCCCCTGTCTGACTCATCGGTGTGGTCCATCGAAATACCTTTCTTGCCCCAGGGTACCTCCGGGCCCTACCATGTTCCCGCACACGGCCTACGACGCCTCCTCGCATGGGGTATATATATCAGAACCGATAAATCTCATGGTGGCTGCTGAAATATCATATCAAGAGAAACCGGGTTTTCCAAACAATGCATAATTTCATGAAACCACCACGGTCCTCAAATACAGAAAACATCATGAAAAATCCATATCTCAATGCGAAAATCCATGAATATACTATATGCAACATAAAACTGTAATGTGAGCATATAAAGGAAAAGACGCTATTTAACCGCAACAAGTTAATATATATATCATGCGGTTCCTAATTTCTCCAAGTCCATATAACATCAAATAAAGGTGAACATGTAGCTATAGCCAGATATATCTGTAAACATGTAGGTATAGCAAGGTATATGTGTCTACCTATCTGTAATGATGCAATACCCTCCAGGTATAACTGTAAGTATGTATGCAAGATGTACATGTAGCTATGTCTCATATGTGTATATACCTATCACTAATGGTACAATACCATATAGGTTCATGGGTAACTAGCATGTAAGCATGTTAAGGGATATGTGTAAGCATGTAGGTATACAGGTAAGCTATATGTCATATGCATGATGGAAAATAAGGATCAAGTCTCAATATCCCTAACAATACAATATCATATATGTAAGTGTGTTGTGTGTGTCATGGCAATTATTGACGGTGTGTGTGGCATACAATCAGTGCTCGTGCAACATGAGCCGTCAATAATAGTGCAGTGTCCAAAGGGTACAAGTCCAAGCACAACAAGTAATAATATGCAATAAGGTGTATGCGCAAACTCTATATATGCAATAGAATATGCGAATAATATCATAACATCCCTAGCCTAGACGCATAACGTCATGCAGGCGATTCCCTTGTAGATGTTAAATCTACTCACCAACGCTCCTGGATAAGTAAAGCCAACCACCTGTTTCCCCCTCTTTGCAACATCCGAAGTCCCCGCCTACGAACCTAAAACATAAAACAATATAACAAGTATATATATTAGCAAACGACCAATAACACGTATAAACTACGTTTGACCGATGCGACAACACAAAACATACTCTCAAGTGTTCGTATTGTGGCTAACGTGCATAGCGACACAACGAAACCAACTCAGAACAACTGCAACACAGAATACGAACCGTATCGGATAACGTAACGCGTGAAACGAAACACAAGAAAACAAGCAAGTGATCCCCGATTTTGCTACCCAAACAATTTATAAAAGTTGCAAGTACCACGAGATTACAAACAACCCCAGAGACCCCTACACCAAAACCCAAACCCCAACTCCCCAGTCTGGCCGCAATTTGCGGCCAGAAGCAATTAATTTGCGGCCCACTGTTCATGGAATAGTGTTAGGTTTTTATGGTAAGTTCTAGGTCACTACACAAGGTCACTGTGATGGAAACTTTTGCAACAAATACCTGATTTGATAGCAGATCATCCGAGACCCAAAACTACACTAAAAATATGATATTTGCATGAAACGATACAATACGCAATCTAAACTGAAATTAATAGGCTACGCAACACTAAAAAGACTTAATTAATAGAAAGAGATCATTACCTATTCCCACAAGCTCAAAGATCCTAGCTTTCCAAGCTCCAACGCATCCAAGAGGCAAAACAAGTCTAAAGATGTGATTTTTGTGAGATTTTTTGAAATTTAGTGAAGGATTAGTGAAGGAATGATAAGTGTTCAGTTTAGATGAGAGAGAGATGAAGAAAATGATAAGGGAATAGGAGAGAAAGAAAGAGAGAAAGAAATGATAAAGAGAGAGAGAGAAGTGAGTGTAAGAGGTGAGTGCACCTTGCAATAACTCACCATTAAAGCAAGCCATGCTCTCAAGTGAGTCACCAATGCCACCTCCTCCCAAATCCAAAAGCCAAAAGAAATATCTCACAAAAATATCCAAAGGTTTAATCAAGGCAAGGATAGATTAGGGTTAAGTTGTCATGGTCACTAATGTAGATTACAAAAACAAACCCTCACATAAACATGCACAAGTGTGTGCATGCCATAACAAATAATAATAAATTATTAAATAAATGTTATAAAATGTGAGGAACCCAAATTGGTAAACTTTTTACAGTAAACTCGTATTACCGCCTAAACTAACACTAATCGAATCTTAAGGCGTTACAATCTTCCCCTTATAAAAATTCGTCCCCGAATTTAAAATTTTCACTAAGCGTACCTTCAAAGAGATGAGTACAAAACTCCCAAATCTCGCTCGCAGCCTCCCAAGTGATCACCTCACTATACGGCTACGCCCAAGAAAACCTTCCATATATGGCAAGACCCTTTGACCGAAGTTTCTCCACCTGCCGAACCACTACACAATTGGCTGCCGGTGAACGAAAAGATCGCGTCCAAGCTAAATGGTCTGGTGCTGAATCATGTGAGAAAGGTCATGAAGATATTTACGAAGTATCAACATAAGGAATACGGGGTGAATACTCAATAATCTGGACGGAAGTGCCAAATTATAGGCAACGGAACTAACTCGCTTTAAGGATCTCAAAAGGACCAACAATCCTGGGATAAGCTTCTCAAAACTCAACACGTCATTCATCGGAAAATCCGTAGGAATACATGATCTCCCACCGCGAACTCAAGTCTGCAACCACCACGGTCGGCATAAGACCTCTGTCTGTACTGGGCTGCTCTCATCCTGACCTGAATCAACTGGATCATCTCCGAAGCCTCTCGACTAGTTGGGGTCCAAAAATCCTACTCACGCGGAGTCAGAAAAACAGAATGGCGATCGACACCACCTACTAAACAAGGTCTAAAGGTTGCCAATTGGAATGTCTCCTGATAACAGCTATCGAAGGAGAACCCTAACAATGGCAAGTGACGATCCCAACAGCCGACAACAATTAGTACGCATGCACAAGCATATCCTCTAGAGTCTGTATAACCCGCTCTCACAAACCATCGTCCTGCGGATGGAAAAGCGGAGCTGAAGCTCAACCAGTACCTAAGGCTTCCTGAAGCTTCTGCCCAAGATGGCAAGCGAACAGGGTACCTCCATTGGATACAACACATGAAGGAACTCCGTGCAACACACAAACTTAACGAAGAACAACTGAGCAAACTGAGCATAACCGGACAACAAACTGTTAGTTATATGTATGCCCTAGAGGCCATTACTATACATAGGATGTATATTGTAGTGGATGCTGGGACATATATAGGGATGACTTTCTTGCTCGACATGATAGTATGCTATCTGGTTGCTCTTTACCTTAACGTGTATACTGATTGTCTCTCTGTTACATGTTGGTAAAGCCCTTAGGATGTGTACTTGACTACCTGGACTATGATGCGGATCGTACTAGTGAGGACATGGTAGTCCATAAGTACATCCTTTAAAGTCCCTAGTCGTGGGTGTATCGAGATGGGGCATCGATATACCAGAGTAGACTAGCGTATACCTTCTCGACCCATACAGATGGGCGATGGATGATCCCATATCCATCGGTGTTTGACATCAGAGATGATATACGGGTGCTCAGTAGAGACTGGGTACACTGGACAGACTCGCTGAGAACTCCCAGATGGTATTATACCTTACGTCAGATGGCAGTTCTCTGGTGACACTGGTACAAAGTAGTCTGTTGACCCGAGATCGTCATAGAGTCTTGTGTGGTTCCCACTGTGCTTTGATTTCCATCTTACCACGTCCAAGAGGGCGTGCAAAACGCTGGTTTTTGGGTACAGTCCCGAATCACATGGAGGCAATGAGCGATAGGAGGGGATTCGTCTCTCCCGGTATAGGGAGTTGATGTTGCGCTGTGTTCGATTGGCTATAATAGGAAATCCCTGGCCAGGGTTGCTGAGATTTACTGGTAAGTGTTACCAGTAGTTTCTCGAATTGTTATAGACCTCATATCGACACGACTTATCGAGCTATTGGGGTCTGACGTTTACCACCCCTAGGCGAGATATGCGACATATCAGACGATCAGACCGGACTGTACGGTAGTGTTACTGGTTGGATTCACTGGAGTGTGAGTAGGCTTGCTCGTCGATCTTCTGATCGCTCAATACCCGGGTGGCCGTTACGTTTAGCAGACTGCTTGCGGCTTGTGGGTGCTTGATATGATCATCACCTGCTGCCGGCGTATTGACGAGTCTTTAGAGTCCTACACAGAGGTTTCCTGGCTCAAGCGAAACGAAATAGGAGCGCATATGAGATATGTGCGGGACCGAGAATAATGCGTGTATGTGATACCGTATTCTATTCTTGCGATGAATGTGTCGAATGGTTGTATGCGATATAACCTAGTTATCGAATCAAGGATTGATTCGATAAATCGATACATTGGATATTAGTCGGTTATATGCGATATGACCGGATCGTTAAATCAAGTGTTGATTTAATGATTTAATGTATAATTATATATTTGATATATTACTTTGCATTAACTAGTATTGGTTCACTTTATATGGATTTTCTCACTTGGATTGTGCACATTGTATATGTGATATACATTTGTACATTTGATTGTATCATGTTTGATGATACATGATTGTTTAAGTGTATGTTAAGATTAAACCATGGTTATGTGATGGTTAGGGTTATGATTTTATTTGCTTACTCATTTATTTATTTATTTATTTCATTTTGGCAAAAGAAAAGAAATGGTGGCTTGCTTTGTTTTACATTGAAACTTCATGAAGGTTTGAAAAAGTCCACCATTTTTGTTTCATGCCTAACCTAACCATTGACCTAACCCTAGTTTATTCTCTACACTTGACCATGGTTGATTATGATAAGTATTCTATTTATTTTCTATTTTCTAAATAACTTATCATAACAATATTCATCTTCTTCTTCATCTTGACACATGAAGAAACCTTACTTCATCAATGGTGATTGATGAAAACAAGTGAGAAATCCAATTCTAAAGTCTACCCATTTCCTATTTCTTCATCCTCTACCTCTTGCCAAGTAGTAGAGTGTGTTTCCTTCACAAGTTTCTTGACTTGGCGAAGTTGGAGCTTGATCTAGCGATGCCTCGACGTAGATCATCTTCGGCATGGACATCGACGACCTAGCTCACCATTTCTCCGACGAAGCCGACGCTAGAGCCCGGGAATTCATTTGGACAGCGAGGGGACTTCGTTGCGGAGCTATGGAGGTGGAGCACCGGATCTACAAAGGTTGTATTTCCGTTTACTTGTAGTTAAGTGTTAACTAGTTTATTGTTTCGCCTAGAAATCTAGCCAACGATCCGTTCTAGGTTTTCTCGGCACCGTTTAAATTTGAAATTGCCATGGTTAATGCCTTGTGAGACCTCATTAGGGTGCCTAGGAACCCTACAGTGGTATCAGAGCCAAGCTAGAGCCTTAGGCGAAGTCTAGACGGAGTTTGAAGTCCGAACGAACCCGAAAACCCATTTCAAAATTGCTCTCTGTCCTTTTTTCAAACACTGGGATTTTTCCAAATTAAAAATTGCTAAAAAATTCAGCAGGGAAATATAAGAATTACGGCGCAAAAATTTTCACATGAACAGTCCAAACCGCGGCGGAACCGCGGCAGAAGCCTAGCTTCTGCGGCGGTTCCGCGGCCCATTGATGACGTCAGCTTCTTTTGTTTGCACAGTAATTCCTATTTTCTGGAGTTGGATTTTCTGGGAATTTTTAATATTTATTCAAGAGTTGAATTTTCTGCGATTGTTTTGGGGATTCGGTGTTTCGATCGGAGTATCAGATTTTTTCTATGTGGCTTTCCGGATAAATATTAGAATATGTTAAAAAGTTCGACCGGATATAAATACCCAATTTTTCCCCTGTCGGGAAATTTCCAAGTGTTGGATTTTTCCGTAGTTTAACGACGTTCTAAGTAGTGCAAGTAACTCGATGGACCCTCTAGAAGACAACAAACCTTAACTCGATTATGTGACCGTCTTGAACTGCCCTTTGAACCTTCGGGTTTGGGGCAGTACGGCGTGCCACATGTGAGGCGTTGGCTTGACCCTTCTACGGCTGGACCGTTGGTATTGAGGCACGAACTGAATGTTTTTAGACTTGTTTCATGTGTTGATCTGTATTGGGAAAACTTGGGTGTTCGAATGTTCAATCGGAAAGTTTAACATTTTCTGTTTATCCGGAATCTGATACAACAATTGGAATTCACAAAAGTTATGTGATAACTGAATGAATGTTATAAACATAGCAGTGTAGTCTCACTTGATCGGTTGCCACGGAATTTTGATGTGATCTAAAGTCCGTTGCAATCACGTAGCGTACGCGGATACTCGCCGGGTAAACTTAATAGACAGCCTCACTCCATAGCCCCGACCAAGTGACTGTAGGAGAACCCCGTCGCCGAAAGCATCCGTTCGGGTGCTCGCGGTAGCGGTGTTCCGCCTTGGTGCACTTCGTCGACGGCGTCGGGGGTGCGGCCGCCTACTGAAGTTTGCGACGAGCATTCGATCAGGATGTCGGGAATCTTGTTGAATTGCCCGACTTGATATTGAAAAGAGTTTTCGATTTTGAGACTAAAATGCGGGGTTTATAATTGTTAGGCATGCGATGTCTAAGGAATTCATTTGGTCAGGCATGCGATGTCTGAGGTGGTTGCGGATTCTAACTGTTGTAGTTTTACACTTTCTTTTCTGTGACCGTAAGTGTAATATGTGATATCGCCGGTTTCGTTGCTATATGTCAATGACAATTGGGATGCGCATATTTACTTACGTTGATGACATGTGATGTTATGTGTTGCTGGATATGTTATATCGGATCGTCGTGTTTGAATAGCCGGGGGTTTTTATGTGAGATGAGTGTTTTTCATTTTCATTCATGTAAAAACTTGTATGTAATATTCTTTTATTGGGGCACTTCCAGGTTGCGGAAGTTGTCACCCGTTGTATATTATTTACTTTTCCGCACTAGGATAGACCCAAGGAGGGGAGCACAAGTAACCGGGTTCTGGAGTCCAGTGGGAGACCAACTCGAGGAGTCGAGTCCGGGTCTCCTAACTCTAGAATTGGTAGGGTTGCTTGCCGCTCTCGTAGGGGTCTAGGGGTGTGGGTGTGGCTATTCATCGCGACCGTGGAATCCGTGTTTTATACTGGCTCGTATTGAAAACACGGACGTCCTAGTATATCCAATATTTCATATGTTTCTTCTGCTGCGATATCTGTGATGCGATCATGTGATGTTCTTTGATAGATACAGTATATAGTATATATGATATATTATATAGGCGTTACTTATGTTTTACACCCGCGCTAGCCCTGCCCCGCTCTGCCGTTAGTTACCTAACCTAACGGTGCACGAGGGGACATCGAGGCAAATGCGGATGGCATAAGTGTACGTCGTATTTATCTGTGATGTTTAGGTACATAATTAATGGGACTTCATTAATGAGATTAATGAAATAAAAGAAACCAAAGATGTTGTAGAATCGAATTTCAAAATAAAACAGGTAGCTACAGTTCTTGCTTTGCACAACGGTATATGTGATATATCCTGCACCTTATTCGATGAGGAAAGGACCGAGATCCCTTCACCGGGAGTGACTCCTTTAGCAATAACTGGCAGATGCTACACACTCGGTTTGTCTTTTGATTGCTTTTAAGAGTTTTTGCTTTGCACAGTGATATATATGATATATCCCGCACCTCATTCGACGAGGAAAGGACCGACGATCCCTTCACCGGGAGTGACTCCTTTAGCAAAACTAGAAAAGCCTAAAAAACACTCCAATTTTAAAATCATTTGATTCTATAACGATATCAAGTTCATTACGCAATAGGTTTTCAGAAAAACCTGTCGTAGCCCTCTGTCATTTCAGATAAGTTTTATATAGTATTCGTGCTGCATTTGTTGGCTTTCGTCAAGGTGCAGTGTGCGGTAGCTATATGCTGCTTATCTGCCAGCATACGATGCGATTGGATTAGGGTAGTCGTGCGACTTTGTTGGCTTTCGTCAAGGGTCGTGCGGGTGGGTTTAATTCAATCAAGAAATGTACGGGTTGAACTTGACTAGCGGGCTATGGTTTGTTGGCTTTCGTCAAGGTCATAGCACGTTAGGGGCAAAATCATATCGGGAATTTCAAGTGTTGAAATTTGCAATGAGATTGCATACCTTCTATGAGATAGTTGGATCCCGATACCCGCTGCGAGTAAGAGTTACTCCTGGGAGAGTTTTACACATTACAATTAGCCAATCAAGTAGGTGTCTAGAAAGGTGTCAACGGGGTTACGCCTCTGGGAAAACGAGGTTTACATTAATTAGGTTCGTGCGAAAGCACGGGGGACCTCCCTCAAAGTACCGACACTGGCCTGGCTGAAAGATTGGCGAACTTGTAGTGTGTAATTAATCCCGGCTAGTCTTTCCTTTTAGGGTTTGAAGGAAGATTTGATAAAAAGCAGTGGGAGCCATCCTGATTAGATAAAATAATAACCAATCTATTCTTGCAAGAGCATACGCTGAGTGTTTTCTTCTCTCTCTCTCCAGGTAGCGACCATTTCACGCCTTAATCAAGATAATAATACGGATTATTGACCGAACCCGCTTGTTATACTGAGCTGGAGAACGTTGGTCCCGCTCCAACTTATAATTGTTATAAGACAGAGCAGGAAATTGGGGAATACCAGATTTCCCGTGCCGCCCAAACGAAGAGAGTGCATGCTGATGCATCATCTTCGGGTGTGTTCATTATAAAGAACTGTTTCTCTGTATCCTCTACGTCCTGGGTATGTGATACCAGATCAGGATCCCAGATATGTAATCAGTTACATAGGGCTACAGAAAGGTAGAGAACTGAGAACGGGTGATAAGTTTCATGATGCAGAAAACGGGGCAAGTGTTGCAGCCAAGTCTGTTGGTCACTGTCACCCTGTATTACCAATACATTGATTCTGAACGAATGTTGTTAGATACCGAACCTGATATACAAAATCATATCAGTCTCTTTATAAGTAAAGAAATGATAAAATTTTGTATTGTTGGATAATGTTTTGAACATTTCCTATATCAAAAGTTGATCGGTTCAGGCACGTTATCTAAAAGCATTGATGTTCTAAATCAAACTACAGTTCTTAGTATATGGAACACACATAAGAGGAAGAGTTCAGAAATGAACGAATCCTTCTTGAGGCATTGTAGACTAGGTCATATCAATGTGATCCGACTAGCTGAAGTTACATGTAGATGCATATTTAAATCTGTTTGAATTTACATCTTATGAAACTTGCCAGTCATGTCACAAAGATAAGATGACCATAGCTCCGTTTACTGGAAACAGAGAAAGAGTTAGTGAACTCTTGGGATGATACATGTTGATGTATATAGGTCCCCTGTCTACACATGCCAGAACTGGTTCTTTATACTTCATTACATTCTCTGATAATCTCTCAAGATTCAGACATATGTTCCTGTTGAAACACAAGTCCGAACCTTTTGAGATATTCACAGAATATAAGCTAGAAGTAAAGAACCAATACGGGTATAAGTATTATGTCCTTTGATGTGATCAAGGAGGAGAATACTTGAGCACGAAATTCTTGGACTTTTCTAAAGGAGAATGAGATTCTCTCTCGGCATTACTCCTCCGTATACACCATAGCACGATGGTATATCGGGGCGGAGCAATAACACCCTATGTGATAAGGTGTGCTCTATGATGAGTACTACTGAGTTACCTATTTCCTTTTGGGAGTTATGCATTTGAGAAGCTGCATACCTATTGAACAGGGTTCAAATCAAATCAGTTGCTTACCACTTCATTTGTGATATGGAATGGGAAGAGCCCATGTCTTAAGCTAGTTAAGATTTGGGGTTGTCCGGGCTATGTCTAAAAGCAAAATCCGGACAAGCTCGAGGCAAGGTCAGTTATGTAGAACTGGAAAGGTTCCAGCTATACAAACTGCAGCTGATGATTTGAAAGAACCAAAGGATTCAATAGTTACCAACGAACTTCAACCTCTCCGCCGATCTAGTAGGGTTCCTCACCCACCTGAGAGATACTTCGGTTTCTCTATGACAGTGGGAGCGAGGATTGCATCATGAGATGATGACCCAACTAGTTTCGAGCAGGCCATCGAGAGTAAGACTCTGTAAGAATGGCTGGATGTCTAGCGATCTGAGATGGAATCCTTATACACCAACAAAGTATGGACTTTGGTTGCTATATCTGAAGGGTTAAATCCCCATCAGGAGCAAGTATATCTTGAGAAGATTACTTGGTGTAGATGGAAAAGTTGAGACTTTCAAAGCTAGACTTGTTAAAGGCTTTCGTCATCAACCAGGCGTGGATAATGATGAAACCTTTTCAAGAATCTATGCTTAAGTCCATCCAGATCCTACTTACCACGGCTACATACCATGACTACGATATCTGGTGGTTGGGTGTCATGACTGCTTTTCTAAATGATATTTTGGAAGAAAGCGTCTATAAGTACACAGCCAGAGGGCCTCGTAGACAGTGGGAGCAGCGGAAACGTGTGCAAGATGCTTTATAGGATAAAGCAGGCATCGCGGAGTTGGAACATCTGTTTTGATGGAGTAGTCAAAGAGTTTGACATCATCAAAATGGTAGATGAACCTTGTATAAACAAAAAGGTAGTAGGGAGTATGGTGGTGATCCTCGTAGAGTACGTGGATGACATACTCTTGATAAGAAAGGAGTTTCTTATGCTACGCTCGATCAATCTCCGTTTATCACAATGATTCTCCACATAGGATCAAAGTGATACCTACTAAATCCTGGACTTTGGATCTATGAGATAGATCTAAATGGATGTTAGGATACTCACTAGCTGTAGTGAGATGGTATCAGTTGATCCTGGGAAGAATCACTGGAAGTGTTCCAGGGTGATAAAGACGACTGAATGTCAGTCGCAGGCATTGTCTTTACCCTCAGTAAAGGGACGGTATGTTGGAAGAGTTCCAAGCCAGATACCGTGACATACTAGACGATAAAGGCATGATACATCGCTACTTAAGATGCTACCAAAGAGGCTGTTTGGGTGTATATTGGTTCATAAGATGAACTATGTTCCTCCCATTGTGTGACAATGGAGTTGTGGCTTATGCCAAGGAACGCAGGTCCCATCAGTGACCCAGACATATTCTAAGGTAGTATCACCTGATCATGGAGATAGTTGATCTCCAGGAAGATCGAGGTTAGGAGAGTAGACTCAGAGGACAATACAGCGGATCCACTCACAAAGGCCTGTTCCCAGAGAGAGACTTTTATGGGATGGTTGAGTATGAGATACTGCAACCACTGCTATCAGATGGCCCTAGTGCAAGTGGGAGATTGTTAGTTATATGTATGCCCTAGAGGCCATTACTATACATAGGATGTATATTGTAGTGGATGCTGGGACATATATAGGGATGACTTTCTTGCTCGACATGATAGTATGCTATCTGGTTGCTCTTTACCTTAACGTGTATACTGATTGTCTCTCTGTTACATGTTGGTAAAGCCCTTAGGATGTGTACTTGACTACATGGACTACGATGCGGATCGTACTAGTGGGGACATGGTAGTCCATAAGTACATCCTTCAAAGTCCCTAGTCGTGGGTGTATCGAGACGGGGCATCGATATACCAGAGTAGACTAGCGTATACCTTCTCGACCCATACAGATGGGCGATGGATGATCCCATATCCATCGGTGTTTGACATCAGAGATGATATACGGGTGCTCAGTAGAGACTGGGTACACTGGACGGACTCGCCGAGAACTCCCAGATGGTATTATACCTTACGTCAGATGGCAGTTCTCTGGTGACACTGGTACAGAGTAGTCTGTTGACCCGAGATCGTCATAGAGTCTTGTGTGGTTCCCACTGTGCTTTGATTTCCATCTTACCACGTCCAAGAGGGCGTGCAAAACGCTGGTTTTTGGGTACAGTCCCGAATCACATGGAGGCAATGAGCGATAGGAGGGGATTCGTCTCTCCCGGTATAGGGAGTTGATGTTGCGCTGTGTTCGATTGGCTATAATAGGAAATCCCTGGCCAGGGTTGCTGAGATTTACTGGTAAGTGTTACCAGTAGTTTCTCGAATTGTTATAGACCTCATATCGACACGACTTATCGAGCTATTGGGGTCTGACGTTTACTACCCCTAGGCGAGATATGCGACATATCAGACGATCAGACCGGACTGTACGGTAGTGTTACTGGTTGGATTCACTGGAGTATGAGCGGGCTTGCTCGTCGATCTTCTGATCGCTCAATACCCGGGTGGCCGTTACATTTAGCAGACCGCTTGCGGCTTGTGGGTGCTTGATATGATCATCACCTGCTGCCGGCGTATTGACGAGTCTTTAGAGTCCTACACAGAGGTTTCCTGGCTCAAGCGAAACGAAATAGGAGCGCATATGAGATATGTGCGGGACCGAGAATAATGCGTGTATGTGATACCGTATTCTATTCTCGCGATGAATGTGTCGAATGGTTGTATGCGATATAACCTAGTTATCGAATCAAGGATTGATTCGATAAATCGATACATTGGATATTAGTCGGTTATATGCGATATGACCGGATCGTTAAATCAAGTGTTGATTTAATGATTTAATGTATAATTATATATTTGATATATTACTTTGCATTAACTAGTATTGGTTCACTTTATATGGATTTTCTCACTTGGATTGTGCACATTGTATATGTGATATACATTTGTACATTTGATTGTATCATGTTTGATGATACATGATTGTTTAAGTGTATGTTAAGATTAAACCATGGTTATGTGATGGTTAGGGTTATGATTTTATTTTCTTACTCATTTATTTATTTATTTATTTCATTTTGGCAAAAGAAAAGAAATGGTGGCTTGCTTTGTTTTACATTGAAACTTCATGAAGGTTTGAAAAAGTCCACCATTTTTGTTTCATGCCTAACCTAACCATTGACCTAACCCTAGTTTATTCTCTACACTTGACCATGGTTGATTATGATAAGTATTCTATTTATTTTCTATTTTCTAAATAACTTATCATAACAATATTCATCTTCTTCTTCATCTTGACACATGAAGAAACCTTACTTCATCAATAGTGATTGATGAAAACAAGTGAGAAATCCAATTCTAAAGTCTACCCACTTCCTATTTCTTCATCCTCTACCTCTTGCCAAGTAGTAGAGTGTGTTTCCTTCACAAGTTTCTTGACTTGGCGAAGTTGGAGCTTGATCTAGCGATGCCTCGACGTAGATCATCTTCGGCATGGACATCGACGACCTAGCTCACCATTTCTCCGACGAAGCCGACGCTAGAGCCCGGGAATTCATTTGGACAGCGAGGGGACTTCGTTGCGGAGCTATGGAGGTGGAGCACCGGATCTACAAAGGTTGTATTTCCGTTTACTTGTAGTTAAGTGTTAACTAGTTTATTGTTTCGCCTAGAAATCTAGCCAACGATCCGTTCTAGGTTTTCTCGGCACCGTTTAAATTTGAAATTGGCATGGTTGATGCCTTGTGAGACCTCATTAGGGTGCCTAGGAACCCTACACAAACAACCAAATGGATTCATACCCTGCTTAGAACTAGGTAGACACCACAACGAAATTCATGGAGATCTGCTCCCATTCCCACTCCGGAATGGTTAAAGGTTGCAACTCTCCAGCCGGTTCCCAATGCTCAACCTTAGCTCACAACAAGACAGACACCTTGAAACGAAATCCGAAACTTCACTTTTCATCACTGCCCACTCGTAACTAACTCACAAGTCACTCTACAAATTGGCGGAACATGAATGAATACTGAAAGCCGATTGATGTGCCTGCTCTAGGATTTCGCGTTTCTACCTATCAATATCAGGTACACACAAATGCGTCCCTGAATGTAGCACACCCTGGTCACAAATCAAGGACTCCGAATGTTTACCAAGCCGAGTATGCTCAAGAATCTCTGAAAAACGAGCATCGGCAGGCTGTGCCTCGCGAAAACGATTAAGGAGAAAAAATGGACGGGCACGGACTGGAGCAAGCTGTCCCCTCAGTAGAGACAAACTTAAGCTGTACTCAACGATCACACAAGAACTGTAAATCTGCAGAAGACTGTCTCAGAACTGCGCACAACTGGAACAAGCTAACCCCGGGCCTACGACTCCAGCATCAGCTACCACAATCGCCTTGCTACGGGTAACGAGGATCTCACAAACACAATCCTCTACAAGCTCCATCCAACGACGCTGTCTCAACAATCAAAACCCGCTACAGGAAGATGTACATTAAGCTCTGGTGGTCCGTGAAAATCTGACACGACTCCCACACAAGTAGTGTCTCCAAATCTTCAACGCAAGACCACCGCGGCCATCTCCAGATCATGAGTGGGATATCCTGCTCGTACTTCCTCCAACTGTCGGGAAGCAAAAGCGATAACTCTATAATGCCACATCAACGCAAAATCGAGCCCCACTCGCGAAACATCACAGTTAAACAACAAAGTTGCCCGAACCAGAAAACAAAGAAAGATCTGGTGCAGTTGTCAACCGAGTCTTCAACTGCTGAAAACTCCGCACGCATGCCTCAGTCCAAAGAAAAGGAACCTCCTTTCCGGTCAGTCCAGTCAACGGTGCAGCGATATGCAAACAATCCTGCACGAAACGGCGGTAAAAACCTGCTAAGCCCAAAAATCTGCAGACCTCCATCCCGTACACAAGTTTGGGCCAAAGCTGTACGGCCTCGATCTTCCTTGGGTCCATACGAAAACCGTCTCCCGTAACTACAAGATCTAGGAGTCAACACGATCAAGCCTGAAGGAACACTCCGAGAATTTAGCAAACAGCTGGTGCTCTTCCAGTGTCTGCAAAACAAATCCTCAAGTGCTGATCACGTTCCTCACAACACTTGGAATAGACCAGAATGTCATCAATGACACATCAATCAACTTGTCGAAGAACGGCCTGAAGAAATCTGGTTCATAAAATCCACGAATGCTACTAGGGCATTGGTGAGTCCAACGATACCACCAAAACTCATAAAGCCCATAGCACGGACAAAAGCAGTCTTCAGAATGTCATCACTCCGAACCCGCAATAATGATGACCTGATCCCAAACAAACTTAGAAGATGTCTCGCATACTGGAGCTGATCAAGAAATCGTCAATGCGAGGTAAAGGATACCTATCCGCACCGTAACTCGGTTCAATTGACGATCAATCAATACACAACCTCAAATTGCCGTCCTTCTCCTGACGAACAGAATAGGAGCTCCCCAATGCGAAACACTCAGACGCATAAGCCCCCTACAAGTAACTCTGCAGCTGATCCTTAATCTCCATAAGCTCTGCCGGCTCATATGGAATAACGTCGGAAAACTCTCGCATGATAGGAACCCGTTCCAACAAACCAACTGTGGCTCCGGTATCACGAATGAAAGCCAAGAATCCTTAACATCCTCTCCTCAAAAACCGACTAGCGAAAAAGGCTGAATTCAAGCTATGAGAGGCGGCACCACTGTCCCCCTGCACAACAAGAACTGACTCGCCGGGAAAACAAAACCTGACTGTTTTCTCGTGGCAGTCCACAGACGCCTAGCACGTAGCTAATCAGTCCGTGCCTAGGAGAACGCCAAATCCAACATCTCAAGAAGGATCAAAGCGACGGACGGATCTCTATCTCCTATCCGATTGGCACACGACCGATATACGTATCGCGTAACAAAAGAATCGCTGACAGAAGTTAACACAACAAACGACTGATCTAGATAACTCGTCTCTCGGCCCAACCATGGCACAAAGTGTGTAAAACAAACAAGTGCATCAAAAGAACATACAAATTAAGAATACCTGAAAACTCTGCATTGGACGCCCGCGCGTCCCGATGAGTAGAAGCAAACTCTCGTGCATGTCCCCTACCCGCAACTGGCTGAACTCCTCCTCTACCAACCTTTCCCTTCTGAGCTAATCCTCCGCGACCACGACCTCTCAGAACACGAGCCTGACGCGGTGCTAAGGAACAATTCCTGATGAATTGATGAAGGCTCCCACATCGAAAACATCCACTCTATGGCTGCTGACCCTCCTGGGGATGGGTGCTGAGCGACTGTCCTCGCCCCAAGCCTCTGCTACTCCTGCGACGTGCACGAAACCTGTTACGACGACTGAACCTCTTCCTATAGGCCGATACACCTGCATGAGTCCTCCTCTGTTCCGGAACTCCCAAAGTCTCTGGAAGACGCTCCTCATCGAATAGGGCTGCATCCACTGGTGCTGTATATGTAACACTATGCTGTGCGCTGATCGCAAGGAACAACTGGATAATAGGGGTGACAACCTCCTGTCGCTGCGCTCGACTGGCCTCAACCAACGACCTCATTGTCAGGCGCAAGTCCAGTATCTACCTCAAGCCTAGCGATATGATCTATCGAAGGCGGATCATCTGCTCCTGTGCAACGAGCGTGCCATCCTGGTCAGTCCTTGTCCCACACGAGTCAACTCTGACCCCGGCTCTCGCTGCACCTCTCTGAGTCCTCATAGTCATCGGCGGCAAAGACTATAAATGGAAATAGAATTCGATAAGAACACGGAAATCGAATCACAATGATATGTATCATCAAGGAAGGAATTTCAAGCAATTAGTAATTAGGTCACTTAGGCGGAGTACCGTGTCGTAAGTATGCCGCGGATATACACACACTATGTTACTCTGCTTAAGCTACCTACTCCATCATACCAAGGTCATCCTACACTCCGAAAGGTAAAACCTAGCGCTCTGATACCAACTTTGTCACGACCCGAAATTGGCATGTGACGACCCTTAAACTACACAACGTCTACAGGCGTAACACAATTTAAGAAAGCCGAAAACCCAGCAATCTAAACCATCAAAAGTATTAAGTGATAATAGCAATTTTAAAACTTTTGAAATCTCAAACCAAATTCTTTAAAGTCCAACTTTACTTTCTTAAAAATTTTGGCAGCACCTCCTTTGTAAAAACTAGCCCCAGAAATGGGTACAACAAAGATATAAGTAAAGCATCCCCAACGGGAGCAAATACATGCCCAAAGGCGGAAAACAACCACCACAACAGATATACGACGTCGTAGCGAAGAAATAAAAGACGATATAAATAAAACTGCATAAATGACCTAAAAGTCACAAAATAAAATACAATATCGTCCTCACATCAAGTCTCAAAGTCATACATGAAAGTGGTAGATGGAGAGTACATGGTACAACGAATATACAATGAGCAACATCGGATAACCGAAAAACCAACCTATAGCAAAACTGTACACAGTCAGCCGTAGCGGTATCCGCTGCAAAAAATGATATGATAGGTGAAAAGCTTGCCTCGACTACTCTGAGGAACAACCTGCAAAATACTGTGGCACAACGGGGATGAGTTGCCAACTCGTGAATAGTAAATAACATATGCAGGTAATCGCAAGTATGCACGTAAAGCGCAAATCTAACATATGCAGGCTAATAGCAATAAATGGTCATATGCATGCAACAGTCATGAAAGGTACTCTATCAGGTACTACTAATACATGAAGCAATAATATGATAATATGTATACAAAACAGTCATGAAAGGTACTTTATCAGGTACAACTAATACATGAAACAATAATATGATAATATGTATATGCAACAGTCATGAAAGATACTCTATCAGGTACAACTAATACATGAAGCAATGCATATAAAATAATTGTGGAGTATGGGATAAAACATGTCATCCCCACGGAATCCTGACCTCGTGGTAGGACCAAAGTCCATCAAGACAATCCAAATCCCAAATTTCCTCAAATTAGCCCCCAAATTTGCTCTCATATCTTATAAGTCTCATATATCCTGAGTGTCCAATATCAAGTAAATCTCATATATCCAGAGTGTCCAATATCAAGTAAATCTCATATATCCTGAGTATCCAATATCATGTAAATCCCATATATCCTGTATCCAATATCAAGTAAATCACATATATCCTGTATATTTGCATAAATTATTATGATGATGTATATAAATTAGATATGTATACATATATATTAGCGTCACATACCACTAATATATATATATATATATAACATCGTCCCATTCCACTGTTATATATACTTAACAGTAAAAATATAATGAAAACTTGTGTCAAGTATCGACACATAAATACTGATCTATCAGGTGCTGTCACCATGACTAGCCCCCTGATAGGTACGTATCATACGCTATCTCGAAAACCTGAGTGCCGAGCTTTGACCCTCGCCTTTCGATGTATTCATACGTACATGACACCGGTCGGTATCCCTACGATAACCGCCGAGTCATAGGTACTGTCACTGCTGGTAGGTATGGTTCCCTTGTCAGGCTCATCGGCGTAGTCCATCGAAATACCTTTCTTTCCCCGGGTACCTCCGGGCCCTACCATGTACCCGCACACGGCCCACGACACCTCCTCGCATTGGGTATATATATCAGAACCAATAAATCTCATGGTGGCTGCTGAAATATCCTATCAAGAGAAACCGGGTTTTTCAAATAATGCATAATTTCATGAAACTACCACGGTCCTCAAATCTAGAAAACATCATGAAAAATCCATATCTCAATGCGAAAATCCATGAATATAATATATGCAACATAAAACTGTAATGTGAGCATATGAAGGAAAAGCCGCTATTTAACTGCAATAAGTTAATATATATATCATGTGGTTCATAATTTCTCCAAGTCCATATAACATCAAATAAAGGTGAACATATAGCTATAGCCATATATATGTGTAAACATGTAGGTATGGAAAGGTATATGTATCTATCTATCAGTAATGATGTAGTACACTCCAGGTATAAGTGTAAGTATGTATGCAAGATGTACATGTAGATATGTCTGATGTGTGTATATACCTATCACTAATGGTACAATACCATATAGGTATATGGGTAACTAGCATGTAAGCGTGTCAAGGCATATGTATAAGCATGTAGGTATACAGGTATGCTATATGTCATATGCACGAAGGAAAATAAGGATCATGTCTCAATATCCCTAAACAATACAATATCATATATGTAAGTGTGTTGTGCGTATCATGGCAATTATTGATGGTGTGTGTGACATACAATTAGTGCTTGTGCAACATGAGCCGTCAATAATAGTGTAGTATCCAAAGGGTACAAGTCCAAGCACAAAAAGTAATAATATGCAATGAGGTGTATGCGCAAACTCTATATATGCAATAGAATATGCGACTAATATCATAACATCCCTAGCCCAGACGCATAACGCCATACGGGCGATTCCCCTGTAGATGTTAAATCTACTCAGCAACGCTCCTGGCTAAGTAAAGCCAACCACCTGTTTCCCCCTCTTCGCAGCGTCCGAAGTCCCCGCCTGCGAACCTAAAAGATAAAACAATATAACAAGTATTTATATTAGCAAACGACCAATAACACGTACAAACTACGTTTGACCGACACGACAACACAAAACATACTTTCAAGTGTTCGTATTATGGCTAACGTGCATAGCGACAAAACGAAACCAACTCAGAGTAACAACAACACAGAACACGAACCGTATCGGATAACGTAACGTGTGAAACGAAACACAAGAAAACAAGCAAGCGATCCCAGATTTTGCTACCCAAACAATTTGTAAAAGTTGCAAGTACCACGAGATTACAAACAACCCTAGAGACCCCTACACCAAAACCCGAACCCTAACTCTCCAGTGTGGCCGCAATTTGCGGCCAGAAGTAACTAATTTGCGGCCCACTGTTCATGGAATAGTGTCTGGTTTTTATGGTAGGTTCTGGGTCACTACATAAGGTCACTGTGATGGGAACTTTTGTAACAAATATCTGGTTTGATAGCAGATCATCCGAGACCCAAAACTACACTAAAAATACGATATTTGCAAGAAACGATACAATACGCGATCTAAACTGAAACTAATAGGCTACGCAACACTAAAAAGACCTAATTAACATAAAGAGATCATTACCTACTCCCACAAGCTCAAAGATCCTAGCTTTCCAAGCTCCAGCGCATCCAAGAGGCAAAACAAGTCTAAGGATGTGATTTTTATGAGATTTTATGAAATTTAGTGAAGGATTAGTGTAGGAATGATAAGTGTTCAGTTTAGATGAGAGGGAGATGAAGAAAATGATAAGGGAATAAGAGAGAAAGAAATGATAAAGAGAGAGAGAGAGGTGAGTGCACCTTGCAATAACTCACGATTAAAGCAAGACATGCTCTCAAGGGAGTCACCAATGCTACCTCCTCCCAAATCCAAAAGCCAAAAGAAATATCTCACACAAATATCTAAAGGTTTAATCAAGGCAAGGATTAGATCAGGGTTAAGTTGTCATGGTCACTAATCTAGATTACAAAGACAAACCCTCACATAAACATGCACAAGTGTATGCATGCCATAACAAATAATAATAAATTATTAAATAAATGTTATAAAATGTGAGGAACCCAAATTGGTAAACTTTTTACAGTAAACCTGCATTACCGCCTAAACTAACACTAATCGAATCCTAAGGCGTTACAGAGCTGAAGGATCGGTTGCAAGATTTGCTGGATAAAGGGCTCATTCGTCCGAGTGTGTCACCTTAGGGAGCTCCTGTCATGTTCATCAAGAAGAAAGACGGCAGTCCGCGTTTTTACTTCGAATATTGTCAGTTGAATTGAGTGACTGTGCGGAACAGATTTCCCCTACCTCGCATTGACGATTTGTTTGATCAGCTCCAGGGTGCGAGACATTTCTTGAAGTTTGACTTGCGATCTGGTTATCATCAGTTGCGGGTTCGGAAGGATGATATTCCGACGACTGCTTTTCGTACGCGGTACTGGCATTATGAGTTCTTGGTGATGTCGTTCGGGCTCACCAATGCCCCAGCAGCATTCATTGATTGGATGAACCGCATATGCCGTTTCTTGATCAGTTTATCATCATGTTCATTGATGACATCTTAATATACTCCCGGGGCCAAGAGGAGCAAGAGCAGCATCTGAGGATTACATTACAGACTTTGAGGAGCACCAGCTATCTACTAAATTACCCAAGTTTACTTTCTGGCTGGATAGTGTTGACTTCTTAGGTCATGTAGTTACGAGAGATGGTATACGTATGGAACCGAAGAAGATCGAGGTCGTTCAGCACTGGCCCAGACCTGTATCATTGACGAAGATCGCAGTTTTCTGGGTTTGGCCAGATACTATCGATTTTTTGTGCAGGATTTTTCTCGTATAGCAGCACCTCTGACCGGGTTGACCCGGAAGGGAGTTCCTTTTTTTTGGGCCGAGATTTGTAAGCAGAGTTTTCAGCAGTTGAAGACGCATTTGACGACTGCATAGTTTTATCCTTGCCATCAGGTTCATGCGGCTTTGTTGTCTACTTTGATGCTTCACGAGTGGATTTAGGCTATGTATTGATGCAGCATGGCAAGGTTGTCACTTATACTTCTCGGCAGTTGAAGATGCACGAGTAGAACTTTTTCCACTCACGATTTAGAAATGGCTGCAGTGGTTTTTGCACTCAAGATCTTGAGACACTACCTATACAGCGAGTCGTGCCAGATATTCAAAGACCACAAGAGCTTGAACTACATCTTCCAGCAGCATGATCTGAATTTGAGGCAGCGCCGTTGGATAGAGCTAGTGAAAGACTATGACTGCGAGATTCTGTATCATCCGGGCAAGGCGAATGTTGTGGCAGATGCTTTGAGTCAGAGGCCCGGAGGTAGCTTATCTTGTTTGAGTGCAGTTCAGAAGCAGTCGACGGCAGATTGGCAGATTCTACGCGATAGCCGAGTGCAGTTCGAGTTTACTCCGATCGGGGGACAGCTTGCCCATTGTCGGGGTTGAAATTTGCACCCGGTTGACCAAGTCAAAGCAAAGGCCAACCCCAAGCCAGGTGGGCCTAAGCCCAGGTCAAGTGGGCCCATGCCCAAGTCAAGCCCCGCGGCCGGCCTCCCCATGCCAAACTAAAAATCATGTAACCAATAATTTTGATGAAATTTTTTGTGCATGAATGTAAGCAAAATGGGCATAAAGCCAATTTTTTTGTAAAGCCCGTGGCTTATATGCAAAAGAAATGAGCATATGAGGCATGGGATGGGCAAAATGCCATTTTGTAAAGCCCAAGGGGCTATATGTAAATGTGTATGTTAGGTCCACGTTACCTGTCCTGGTGGTTTCGGGTTTGCGGAAACGGTAAAACGAAATTTTTTCTCGACTAGGTAACATGGACCGTAAAAAATGGATCTTGGCTAAACTACACACTAGCAACGAACAAGAGAGTTATCTACTCGATTAGGGGTTATACCTCAACTTGAACTCCTTCTTCTTGGACTCTTTGTAGTGGTCGGATGGTGCTTTCCTCGTCGCCTTCTCTTGTCGAAGATGGATCCACCTGAGGGTTTCTACCTTGAGCTCCTTTCTCGAACTTTGAGAAAACTATAGTCTCCGGCTTGCTAGACCTTCAACCTTAGGATGAGTAGAGAGTGGCTTTGGGTGTTTTATCTCCAAGGAGATGCTTCTCAACTCATGAGAATGTTTCTCCTTGAACTAGGGGAGGAGGAAGAAGAAAGGATGAGAGAGAATGGTTATGAGAGAATGAGATAGCTTTTTACAACCATAACAATATATGTGAATTAATCAAATTAATAATTTTAATCAAATGAAAAAGTTGATGGTTGGTTTGATGAGACCATTATCATTTCACATTAAATGGTTTTTGCAAAGATCAAAGAGCATCTTTGAAATGTAATGATGATGGTCAATGTTTCAACCATGGTCAACAAGTCAACCAAGGTCAACAAGTCAACAACCTTAACCATGACACAATTTCATTTAATTAATATTATTAATCGATATTTCACATATTCATTAGGGTTTGGAAAAAGACAACTGTCAACTGTGCATACACACCCGTTCCGAAACCCTAATGAAAATGCTCTTCCTCCGTCTCATTCAACTGTGCATACACACCCGCATTCGTGTTCCGAGGAACACGAATACAACGAGATAAAACTAACCCCAAAACATGTATTAGGATCCGGCTCAAACTAGAGCCCGCTAGTAATGACTGCCCGGACACCAAACGTGCACAAGTGCGCGGATGTGAACGAACCCCGTCGCAAAACCATGCGACCTCTACTCAGTTTTGCCCAAAGGCGAATAACCCTCTGTGTGGGACTCTAAAGACTCGACACTACGCTGGCAGTGGGTCCAACCACAGACCGCAAGCGGCACTAGCTGTGCGTAACGGGCCCCAGGTAGATGCCGATAAGAAGACGGACGAGGTGAAACCCATCAGAACTCCTACTGAGCCTGTATGTGACAATCTCCGTACAGTCCGGTCTGTTCGTCTGAGAACATCGCATGGCGGCCGTAGGGGGGTGGTAAACGTCAGTCCCCTAATAGAGGTACAAGTCGTGCCGGAGTGTAGCCCAGAACACCCTGAGATATCACTGGAATCCTACCAGTATATCTCGCTAGCCCTGGCCAGGGACTTTGTGTAATGGCTCTCCTAGACACAGCGCGATATCAACCCCCAATACCGGGAGAGACGAATCCTGTCTAACCATCACTGCCTCCGAGTGTTTCGGGACTGCACCTAACTACTACCTGTTTGCACGAATCAGTAGAGCCGTGGTAGGGTAGTAATCAAAGAACAGTGGGAACACACTCGAGGCAAAGTGACAGTGTCAAGTCAGCGGACTAAGCTGTACTCATGTCACCTGGGAACTGTTAACTGACGATAGGTATAATACCAACCAACAGTTCCCGACGAGTCATGTCCAGTGTACTCGTAACCTAACGAGCACCCGCATACTATCTCAAGTACGACGTACTGACGGCTGTGGGACAGACCGTCTCTCCTGCTGGGATGAGAAGCGCATACGCTAGTCTACTCCGGAGTATCGATGCCCTGCCTCGATAGTCCTACGACTAGGGACCTGTATAAGGATGTGCTTGTGGATTACCCAGCCCCCACGAGTGTGATCGCCATCACAACGCCGGTAATCAAGCAAAGATCCTAAGGGCTCTACTATTGTGTATAGGCGATATGTCAAAAGAAACACATGTACAGACATTGAAATAGAAACAAACCAAGTAGCATACTACTATTTTGAGCAATATTGTGTATACAATGGTGAATATCCCAAGCTTCCATTAAGTAATATACAAACTAGTATGATACAGCAATGGCCCCTAGGGCATACACACTAACAGTGTAAGCCTATATAAGGCAACATGATGATGAATAAAGCATACATTTTTCATTCTCTAAAAATCTAGGGTTTTTGTGCCTGCTTCTCCTTCCTCAAGGTTCTAAACCTTCTTCTTTCTTTTAATTAAATCAAGAGTTTTACTCTTCCTTTTCCAAAACTAAATAGTTTTTCACCACAAAACACACAAAGGGGAGCTCAGATCTTCCATTAGATCTCAAAAAGGGGAGATTTTTAAAATCTCACCCCTCTTGTTCTCCATGCTCCAGCCAACAAAGAGGAGGAAGAAGGAGACCCATCTCAAAAAATCCCACTTTGGAAAAGATCCAAGGCTCAAGAGAAAGATCCCACGCTTGACTGAGAAGAACCTCTGAAGATTTTTAGGGAGTTCAACTCCAAGGCCCAAATCCTCAAAGAAGTTTAACTCCTAATCCAGATCTTTTGGAGTTTAACTCCACTCAAAATCCTCTTTTGGAGTTTAACTCCTATTTCTGGGGGTAAAAACCCCCTTCCTTTTGCTAGCGCCTAAAGTACTAGCGCAGGCGCCCAAGCGCCCACGTGCCAGGCACATGAGGTGCTGGCGCCCAGAGAGCTAGCGCTGGCATGCAAGCGCCCACGTGCTGGGCACGTAGGGTGCTAACGCCCAAAGCGCTAGCGCCCAACCGCCCACGTGTCGGGCACGCGCCCACATACCGGGCACGTGAGGCGCTAGCTTCCAAAGCGCTAGCGCCCGATTGCCCAAAGCGCTAGCGCCCGAGTGCCCATGTGCCGGGCACATGAGGCACTAACGCCCAAAGCGCTAGCGCCCAAGCGCCCACGTGCCGGGCATGTGAGGCGTGAGCGCCCATAGCGCGAGCGCCGAGCGCCCACGTGCCGGGCACGTAAGGCGCTAGCACCCAAAGCGCTAGCGCTAGCGCCCAAAGCGCTAGCGCTAGCGCCTATACGCCTAGAGCTAACCCAAGCGCCCCAGACGCCCCAGCGCCCAGCGTCAGCGTGCTAGGCATGTGAGGCGCTGGCGCTCACATTTCCTTTGGACGCCATTTTCCCCTCAGTTTACATATACTCCACACTAAAAATACCTCCCCCGTTAGAAAAAATTTCTAACGGGGCGCAGTTCCGCACCCCGCAAGAGGGCTGCTAGCCCTCTTGACCCCCAGCCCGCTATCCGGGTAGCGGGACCCCCGTAAAAACTCTGTGGGGGCCCATGATATATCCAAAACCCCTTCAAAACACAACACTGCACATTGAGTTCGCATGACCTGTTTGACCCGTCAATCGGAGGTTCTCTCGCTCCAAAGAAGAGGGGTAATTAACGGCAGCTCAGTCCACGACTGCTGGAGATTCGGATCTCCACAATCAATAAACCCCAGCCTACTCTAGGCAGGTGGAATCTGTAATGCGCTTGACAAGCGCGCGCGTATTCCCATCTTAGTGGGGTGACAAAAAACACCTTACAGATTCTGGCACGCCCGGTGGGACCAATCTCTCCTCCCATATTTCGGGTTAAACGTTCATGCGAACTCAATCAATATACATATCGATTGCCTGTACTAAAATCATGTTTTTATTTGCAGGTTAACAATTTCCAATTGCAATCTTCGGACGCAGCAAAAATGTCTCCAAGGGCAAGCTCAGCTCTCAACACAATTCCCATCTCCTACACGATGAAGATGGACGCCAGGACGGTCCTCTCGGCCAGTCTCGGGCGACAATGAGAGGAGCTGCCGCTACCATTTGGCTCTATTCTGTTCGTGTCAGCTAGCTCCATCCCAGCTTCTCAAGCTTCAATAACAGACAAACCGGCCTCGAAAGGCAAGAGGCCAAATTTTGTAATCTCGAGGGCACCACCACCCAAACGCAAGTCGGTGTTTCAACGACTTTCCTTGGCCCCAGCTGGGGGCAAGGCCATCAACACCAACAAAGTAAAAAGGCATCTCGAGCAAGCTCCGGCTGTGCCCCTAACAACTGCTCGATTGGGTGTCTTCTCTAAGCCCCCTGCCAATCAACTCACGGTGGCTTCCCAGAAAACGGATGCTTGCCAAGTCCTCAAAATTGAGAAGCTATGACAGAAAAGGCTTAGATACAGAGCCAACAAAAGGGCTAGGGCTCAAGCTAGGCTGAACTTCATGAGGTTCAAAGAACAGGGTTACCACGCCAATGATAAGGAAATGGCTGGATATATGGTCCACACTGTCTACATAGTGGGCACGCACAGCAAGAGCAGGGATGGGGCCATTACATATCAAATCCAATCTGGTGTGAATGCGGCTGTCACTTCCCAAGACCAGCATCCTCCGGAAGATAATGAAAATCCTCCCAGTGAAGCTGATAAGCGGAGAGGTCCCTCGGTTCATGAGGAGTCGGGCTCGGAAAGTGAAGAGGAGCCAATCTTCCGTCCTAACAACGCAGAGCAACAACTTCTACAAGAGCTCCCAAAATAGCTCAGAAGTAAAGACAAGCAGATGGCCAAGCTTTACTCCAAAATTGACGACTTGATGAATGTTGTGATACAGCTCACGGCCCAAGTTGCCTCTCAGCCATCCAATCAAGCGCATGGTTCTACTTATGAACCTGGAAACGGTGTCCCGAGATAGCCGACGCCTATTCCCTCAAATCCAAAGGCGGGGGGACTGCATGAGAGTCAGTCGCATCCTGTCTCAGGAAATGTCTTGGCTACCGATGACAGCAGCCCGCTAACTCAAAATCAAATCATGGATTTGGTTGCCAACAAAGTCAAAACATTGGTAGCCGAAGCTAAAGCGCAAAAAGATATCAGTAGCAGTGGGAGACTATATCCTGCTCAGTATGATCTGATAGAATTTCCTAGCGGCTATGCCATCCCTAAATTCGAAAGATTCGATGGGACGGGAAATGCGAATCAGCATATGGCCTACTTAAAGCCTCATGCGGGAATACTGGGGGCAATAATGTGCTTCTCCTCCGCTAGTTCATTAATAGCTTGACCGATATTGCTTTCGACTGGTACGCGAGCATACCGGACGGCTCTGTCACAACATTCGTCTAAATGGAATCTCTGTTTCGGCAGAGGTTCATGAGCGTCAGCAATAAGATCACCATTGCCGACCTCATAAGGATTAAGCCAAAGAATAATGAAAGTAGCACGGATTTTATAACCTGATGGCGCATTCTCTCCGTCAAATATGAACCGCCGATAGAGCAGGACCAATCTGTCAGTCTCCTCGTCGGAAATCTCAATAATTGGATGGCCCAGTTTTCTATGCACCGCAGGTCTCAAAACATTCCAAGAGTTGACCAGGAAAGTCCAGATGTTGGAGCGCTCAAAGCAAGAGTCCTCCTCTGATTCCCAAAATAACAATAGGTCTTGGAGAAACCGAAAGGACGATAATCGCAAAGGCGGGAATCCCGACGATTCTGAATCTTTCAACACCCTGGCTAACCGAAATAAGCAAGGGATGAGCGGGCCCAATGCCAACCGGCCTCGGAAACCAGTATTCGGAGAGAGAGGAGAATCTCCACTCAAAAGGAAGCTGGATAATGTCTATTCCTTCAGAAGGGACAAAGTCCATAAGATATTCAAGGACGCCCTAAGAAACGGTCCACAATTGCCAGAATCAAAAAGACCGCAAGAAGAGAATATGACCGACGACCCTAAATACTACCCTTATCACAGAGTGATAGGCCATGCCATTGAGGACTGCTTCGTCTTCAAAGATTGGGTCGAAAAGCGATATAAGGCAGGAGAGATAGAACTTTCTAACGGCGTGTTAAAAAACAGTCAAGCTGCGACCGCCAATTTCATACAAACGGAGACTGAAGTCCTTCGTGAAACTGATTCTCTCGGACATCTGCCTTTCTCTGAGAACATTTGATCACCACGTCGCTAAACTGGGAACAGTCGACCTCTAAGTCGTTAAACTGGGAATGTAAAAAAATGTGTAAATAAAAAAATGTGTAAATAAATAAATAAATAAATAAAAAGCCAAAATGATGGGGCAACCGTGAATAAAAGGCCGAAATGATAGGGCAATCGCGACCTTCGCGATAAGAGAAGCTGAAATGATAGAGCAATCGCGGTAAAAAAAGTGACGAATGATGAGTCGCTCCTGGTACCATATTCCAGTGCAGCGATGCAGATGCCAACCAAATTCCAAACTCAAATCCCCAACGACGAATGATGAGTCGCTCCTGGTACCATATTCTAGTGCAGCGATGCAGACGCTTACAAAAATTCAAATTACCAAAATTCTCCCAGCCCTACGGGTGGTCCCCAAATTGACTACCGTATACAATCCGTGGGCTCAAATAATTCTCTTCACACCCATGCCCTACCGTAGTCACCAGTCCAGCAGCCGGTCTCCGCCCTTAGAATTATGCTCCATTTGGAAAGACCCACTCATGTGTTCTCACGATACATGAGGAGAACAAACTTACAAGATCCTCTCGACTCGTAAGAAAACACCTTTGTGGGATCCTTACGACTCATAAAGGAAAAACACACTTGGGATTCCCCACGACTCCTAAGGAGAATACACCTACGGGATCCTTTCGACTCGTAGGGAGAATAATTTTATGGGACCCTTACGGCTCATAAAATTGAAAAGTCTTAGGTGATTGGGACCTAAACCTGTCTCCTAAGACATCGATCCCCAACAGGAAAAGGCAAGTGATGAATTGCTCCTGGCACCTGTGCTTCAGTGTTAGCAACGCTGATGCCGACCCCTACCCCAAAATTTCAAACTTCCGATCCAATAGACCCCCAAGTCTTTAAACTGGGAACCGATGTCCTCTAAGTCGTTAAACTAGGAACAGATGACCTCTAAGTCGTTAAACTAGAAACTGATGACCTCTAAGTCATTAAACTGGGCACAATAGACCCCTAAGTCTTTAAACTTGGAACAGATGACCTCTAAGTCGTTAAACTGGAAACAGATGACCCCTAAGTCATTAAACTGGAAACGAGGGAAACCCACTCATGTGTGCTCACGATGCATGAGGAGAACAAAACTTGCGAGATCCTTACGACTCGTAAGAAAACGCCTTCGTGGGATCCTTATGACTTACAAAGGAGAGACACACTTGGGGGTCCTCACGATTCCTAAGGAGAAAATGCACCTACGGGTTCTTACGACTCGTAGGGAGAAAATGCTTCTATGGGACCCTTACGGCCCATAAAATTGAAAAGCCTTAGGTGATAGGGATCTAAACTTGTCTCCTAAGCCATCGCTTCCCGACAGGGAAATGCAAATGATGATTCGCTCCTGGTACAATATTCCAGTGTAGCCGTGCTGATGCCGACAAAAAAAACAATCCCCAAATCCTCTCAAAGGCAAATGATGATTAGCTCCTGGTACCATATTCTAGTGAAGCGATACTGATGTCAACATAAGTCAAACCAACCAATTCCAACATCGACCTTTGCGTCAAACAAAGAGACACTCCGCCTTGTGGACAAGTCGACCAGCGACACTCCGTGCCGGGGAAACGATACATATAGACACTCCGTCTCGGGGAAACGTCTAACCACAGACACTCCGCCTCGGGGATAAGTCGACCAGCGACACTCCGTGCCGGGGAAACGTCACATACAGACACTCCGTCTCGGGGAAACGTCCAACACAGACACTCCGTGCCGGCGAAACATCACAAACGGACACTCCGTGCCGGGGACACATCAACCAGCGACACTCCGTGCCGGGGAAACGTCACATACAGACACTCCATGCCGGGGAAACATCCAAAACAGACACTCCATGCCGTGGATACGTCAACTACAGACATTCCGCCTCGGGGACAAGTCGACCAACGACACGGCGTGCCGGGGAAACGTCACATACAGACACTCCATCTCGGGGAAACGTCCAACACAGACACTCCGTGCCGGGGAAATGTCACAAACAGACACTCCGTGCCGGGGACACGTCAACCAGCGTCACTCCGTGCTGGGGAAATGTCACATACAGACACTCCAACTTGGGGAAACGTCCAACATCAACACTTTGTCTTGGGGATACGTCATACACTGACACTCCGTCTTGGAGACACGTCAAGCATCGACCGTCCATGTCGTAAAAAGGGCAGCGCATCCCAAAAAGTGGGAACCAAAGCAAGTCGCCTCCACGCGAAAGAAGATCCATCAATTTCATGCACACGACCCACATATGTGGTGTGCATTTATTGATGGGGGTCACTTTATTGGGGTCGAAATTTGCACCCCGGTTGACCAAGTCAAAGTCAAGGTCAACCCCAAGCCAAATGGGCCCAAGCCCAGGTCAAGTGGGCCTATGCCCAAGTCAAGCCCTGCGGCCGGCCTTCCCACGCCAAAATAAAAATCATGTAACAAATAATTTTGATATAATTTTTTGTGCATGAATGTAAGAAAAATAGGAATAAAGCCATTTTTTTTAAAGCCCATGGCTTATGTGCAAAAGAAATGAGCACATGAGGCATGGGATGGGCAAAATGCCATTTTGTAAAGCCCAAGGGGCTATATGTAAATGTGTAAGCCTATATAAGGCAACATGATGATGAATAAAGCAAATACTTTTCATTCTCTAAAAACTCTAGGGTTTTTGTGCCCCCTTCTCTTTCCTCAAGGTTCTAAACCTTCTTCTTTCTTTTAAATTAAATAAAGAGTTTTACTCATCCTTTTCCGAAACTAAATAGTTTTCACCACAAAACACAAAGGGGAGCTCAGATATTCCATTAGATCTTAAAAGGGGAGATTTTTAAAATCTCACCCCTCTTGTTCTCCAAGCTCCGGCCAACAAAGAGGAGGAAGAAGGAGACCCATCTCCAAAAATCCTACTTTGGAAAAGATCAAAGGCTCAAGAGAAGATCCCAGGCTTGAGAGAGAAGAACCTCTGAAGATTTTTAGGGAGTTCAACTCCAAGGCCCAAATCCTCAAAGGAGTTTAACACCTAATCCAGGTCTTTTGGTGTTTAACTCCACTCAAAATCCTCTTTTGGAGTTTAACTCCTATTTCTGGGGGTAAAAAGCCCCTTCCTTTCGCTAGAGCTTAAAGCACCGACACCCAAAGCGCTAGCGCTGGCCCCCAAGCAGCCACGTGCCAGGCATATAAGGCGCTAGCGCCCGAGCGCCCATGTGCCGGGCACATGAGGCGCTAGCGCCCGAGCGCCCACATGCCGGGTACGTGAGGCATTAGCGTCCAAAGCGTTGGCGACCGAGCACCCATAGCGCTAGTGCCCGAGAGCCCACGTGCCGGGCACGTGAGGCGCTAGCGCCAGCGCCTAAGTCCATAGCGCTAACCCAAGCGCTTAAGCGCTAGCCCTCGCGTCCAGCGCCAGCGTGCTAGACACGTGAGGCGCTGACGCTCACGCGTCCTTTGCATGCCATTTTCCCCTCATTTTATATATACTCCACACTAAAAATACCTCCCTCGTTAGAAAAAATTTCTAACAGGGCGCTGCCCCGCACCCCGCAAGAGGGCTGCTTGCCCCCTAGCCCGCTATCCGGGTAGCGGGACCCCCATAAAAACTCTGTGGGGCCTCCGATATATCCAAAACCCCTTCAAAACACAACACTACACATTGAGTTCGCATGACCTGTTTGACCCGTCAATCGGAGGTTCTCTCGCTCCAAAGACGAGGGGTAATTAACGGCAGCTTAGTCTGCGGCTGCCGGAGATTCGGATCCCTACAATCAATAAACCCCAGCCTACCCAAGGCACTGGGAATCTGTAATGCGCCTGACAAGCGCGCACGTATTCCCATCTCAATGGGGTGACGAAAAACACCCTACACCCATATCCGTGCACGTCCACAGTTACTTGACCTTATCCATGAGGCACAGTCCGGCAATTCCCGTTTGCCAGAAATCATGGAGCAAGTTCAATAGGGCAGAGATTCAGAGTTCGTAATCGATGATCAGGGAGTGCTACGATTTGGGACTCGACCGTGCGTGCCAGATTCCGAGGGACTGAGACGCGAGATTTTAGAGGATGCGAATCAGTCAGTATATAGTGTTCATCCGGGTTCCACCAAGATGTACCATGACTTGAGAGATGTCTACTGGTAGGAAGGGATCAAGAGAGATGTCACAGATTTTGTTTCGAGATGCCTGACTTGTCAGTTGTAACACCTTAGAATGCGATTGGTGTTAATTAAGCGATAATGCGTATTTTTTAGTAAAAAGTTTACCAAAATAGTTTTCAAATATTTTATAAAAATTAATTAATATTTATTTTGGGCTTGCACACACATGTGCATGTTAACTTAGGGTTAAATTAGGGTTAACCATGCTTAAGTAGCCATGGCACCCTAACCCCATTTCATTAAGTTGTTATATGTAATTAGTTAATAAATTAGTTTTAAAAATAAATAAGGTTTGAATTTGTTGAGGAAGAGAGAGAGTGAGAGGGCATCATGAGGCATAGGCAAGCATGCCATGCGTTAAATGAGGAGAGAGAAGAGGGAGGCATGGCTCTACACTAAACTCACCCCTCATTCCCTCATCCCTCACCCTCACTCATACACCCTCACACTCACCTCATTCTCTCACTCCCACTTATCATTTTCTTCATCCCATTTTCTCACACCCTTACCTCCCTCAAACTGAAACCCTAACCCAACCCTCACAAACTCAAACAAAATCTCCACTTTAACTCACTAAAACCCTTCACAAGTCAAGATTTAGCCATTAGGATCACTTGGAGCATGGAAAGCTAGGATTTTGAGCAAGTGTGGATAGGTAACAATCTCTAAACTGTAATTAGGTTGTTATATTGTTGTGTTGCTTTGTAGTTTCAGTTTAGAACACTAAAATTACAGTTTTTATGCAAATGTCGTATTTTGGTGTAGTATTATGTCTCGGGTGAATCTGCTCTCGAACCAGGAATTTGATGGAGAAATTGCCATCATAGAGACCTAGTTTAGAGGCCTAGAACCCACCATAAAACCTTAGCCCACTCCCTGCAACCATGGCCGTAAATTAATATGTTCTGGCCGCAAATTGCGGCCAGATTAGGGGTTGGTGTCTTAAGTCTTGGTCGTGGGGTCTCTGGTGATGTTTATGGTCTCGTGGAACTTGCAACTTTCACTAATTGTTTGTGTATCAAAATCTAGGAGAACTTAGCTAAATTTAGGCTTTTCGGCAAAGTGCGATACGATTGATCCGACGTAGATTTAGTGTTTCGGGTAGCTTGCTGCCGTGGGTTTGTTTTGGTGATGTCGACACACACGTTAGCCATTAAGCGAACCCTTTTGTAGCTTGAGAGAACCGATTCGTTAAATTGGCGTTATGTCCGTTATTATTGCGTAGTTTGCTAAATCTACACGTTATTGTGATTTGTGTTAATAGGATCGCAGGCTGGGACTTCGAACGTTGCGAAGAAAGGGAAGCAGGTGGTCGGATATACTTAGCTCGAGATCACGGTGAGTAGATTTAATATCTACGGTGAAATCGCCCGTATGGCGTTATGCGTTAGGGCTTGATAGGATATTATAGCCGCATGTTTATGTTCATATATGTTGATTATGCATGAGCATCATTACATACCATTACTGGTTGTGCCTTGACTTAATACCTAGTGACACTGCACCATTACTGATGTTCATGTTGCACGAGCACTAAATTGTATACTACACCCACACCATCGGTAATTGCCATGACACGCACAACCTATACACATATGCAGTATTGTATTGTTATTGATATTGACACATGGATTATTGTTCTATTGCGCATATGAGATACGTCGTACATACATACTTACATGTATACACCCATACTTGCTATAACTACATGTACACTTTTATATGATGTTGCATTGGATTTTGGAGAAAATGGGAACCGCGTGATATATTTAAAAACTGGATTCATTTAAAAGAGCGGTTTTCCCTTGATATACTCATATTACGGTTTTATATTGTATATATAATATTTCATGGATTTACGCATTGAGATATGGATTTCATGTGATTTATGGATTTGAGAACAGTGGTATTATTTCAAGAAAGTATGCATTATTTTAAAAATCCGGTTTCTCTTGATATGATATTTCAGTGCGTCCACCATGCGTTTTCTCGGTTCTGAGACGTGTGATAGAAACTCGATTCGAGGAGCCGGATGATCCGTTTACGGGTTCATGGTGGACCCGGTATGGTACCGCGGTACGAGAATGGAAGGTTGTGCAGTAGACGATGAGCCTAGCAGAGGGGCTACTATCAACCGGTGATTGGTTGGACCTGGCGGTTATCCGGAGGATACCGACCGGAGACGAGAGATGGATATGTGCCGATCCGGACTGACGGAGCACGAGTGCCGACCCGGACAGACGGATCCCGTGGGCCGATCCAGACTGACGGAGCCCAATATTTGTGGATTTGCGTGTCGATGTTGGACATGAGTATTTCATGATGTTTTCGAGTGCCGATGTTGGGCGCTCAGGTTCTATGAGATTTACAAGATATGAGGGCCGATCAGAGTGACGGCGTCTGAGGTATTTGGATTTGGGGTGTCGTTGATGGACACCGGGTTTTTCCACGATGGTGATTCGTGATGATGATATGTTTTATCCCATACTCAGCATTCATTGATATGCATTGCTTTATGTATTTGTTGTACCTGATAGAGTACCTTTTATGATTCTTGCATATTCATAGTGACATATTATGCTATCAGATTGCATGTGTTAGAGTATCGCAGTACGTGCATACCTGCAATTATCTGTACGATGTTACTTACTATTCACGAGTTAGAAACTCATCCCCGTTGTGCCACCGTATTTTGCAGGTTAACCCTTAGAGTAGTTACGATAGGGCTCCTTCTTATTGTATCTTTTTCCAGCGGATACCGCTACGGTTGGCTGTGAGCCGTTTTGCTATAGGTGGGTTTTTCGGTTATCCGTTTATATTCTTTGTACATATTATTCTATCTATTACTCTCCATCTACCATTTTAAATATTGACTTAGAGACGAGTTGTGAGGACGATATTGTATATATTGTGACTCTGGGTGTCGAGCTCGTGGGAGCCGGCTTTTATTATGCAGATATATCTTTTATACTGTTTTTCACTTATATTGTCCATTTCTTCGCTACGGCGTCGTATATTATGCTTGTGGTGGTTGTTTCCGCCTTTGGGCGTGATTTGCTCCCGTTTGGGGATACTTTATTTATATCATATGTTGCTTTACTTATATCTTATGTTGTACCTGTTTCGGGGATAATTTTTACAAAGGAGGTGCTACCGAAATATTTAAGAAAATAAATTTAAACATTAAGGATTTTTACTTGAGATTTCCAAATGTTCTTAATAATGTTTTTATCACTTACTACTTTTGATGGTTTAGATTTCTGGGTTTTCGGCTTACTTAAATTGCGTTATGCTTGTTAACATTACGTGGTTTAAGTGCCGGTCACATGCCAAATTTTGGGTCCTGACAAAGTTGGTATCAGAGCGCTAGGTTTTACCTTTCGGAGTGTAGGATGACCTTGATATGATGGAGTAGGTAGCTTAAGCAGAGTGACGTAGTATGTATATGTTCCGCGGTATACTTACGACATGGTACTCCGCCTAAGCGACCTTAGGACTTGTTGGTTGAAATTCCTTCCGTGATTATATACATCCTTGTGATTCGATTTTCGTGTTCATATCGAATCCTGTTTTCGTTTCCAGCTATTATTCCGCCGAAAACTACGAGGGCACAGAGAGAGGCCGCGAGAGCCGAGGTCAGAGTTGGCTCGTCAGAGACGAGGACTGACCAGGGCGGTACGCCCGTTGTTCAGGAACAGATTGATCCACCTTTGCTAGATCACATTACTAGGCTAGAGGCCGGTATGCAGGATTTGCGCCAGATGATGGGATCGTTAGTTGAGGCCAGTAGAGCACAGAGCGTCTGGGATGCTCGAGCGTGCAGTTTCAAGTCGTTACGCCATACTCCGGGTATGACGGTGGCAGAGTACGATGTGCAGTTTACCCAGCTATCGGTGTATGCTCCGTATTTGGTGGACACTGAGGAGATGCGGATTAAGAGATTTGTTCGAGGCTTTCTTACCCAGTTGTTCCTCGCTATCAGCGCCCAGCGTTTTGACACATATGCAGCCGCAGTGGATGCAACCCTGTTGGTTGAGGAGCGTCTTTCCGAGACGTCGGTCGTTCCGGGACCAAAGAGGGTTCATACTTGTGTATTATCTCGGAGACAGATATTTAGATGCCGCGACAGATTTTGTTCAGGTCATGGGAGTAGCAGAGGCTCGGGACGAGGCCAGTTGTTTAGCTCTTATCCCTAGGAAGGCCAGCAGTCATCGTTTGGATGTTTTTGGTGCGGGAGTTTTCATCATCGTGTTCGAGATTGTACTGAGCCACGTGAAGACGAGGCAGCCGTATCGCATGTTACCTTACCACCTTCTCCACCTCAGAGAGCGTTGTCTCTTGCGCCTGTTGTTGCTCCGCGTCAGACTTATGCTCAGAGAGGTCGTAGTCGCAGAGGGTTTGTTCTGATAGGACGGGATGGCAGAGGCAGAGGACAGCCAGTTGCAGGTAGAGGGTAGGCATGAGTATTTGCTTTGACTCATCAGGATGCGCAGGCATCCAATGCAGTGGTTTCAGGTACTCTTTCATTATGTTCTTTCGTTGCACACGTATTGTTTGATCCGGGATCTACGCACGCGTATATTTCTACACACTTCGTGCCGAGATTGGGCAGAGATTCGTGTTTGCTCAATAAGCCGCTTGTCATAACTACTCCTGTTGGAGAGTCGTTTGTTGCGCGACACGTGTTTCGGTCGTGTGCCGTTCGGATAGGAGATAGAGAGTCGTCCATCGACTTGATCCTTCTTGAGATGTTGGACTTCGACGTTCTCCCGGGCATGGACTGGTTAGCTACTTGCTATGCGTCTGTGGACTGCCGCAAGAAGACAGTCAGGTTTTGTTTTCCCGGCGGGTCAGTTCTTGTTGTGCAGGGGGACCGTGGTGCCGCCCCTCACTGTTTGATTTCAGCCTTTTGCGCTAGTTGGCTTTTGAGGAGAGGATGTCGGGGAATCTTGGCTTTCATTCATGATACCAGAGTCATAGAAGATTCATTGGGCTGGGTTCCTATCGTGCGAGAGTTTCCCGACGTATTTCCGATGAGTTATCTGGATTGCCGCCAGAGCGTGAGATTGAGTTTTGCATTGATCTGATCCCCGACACGGGGCCTATTTCTATACCGCCTTACCAGATGGCTCCGATGGAGCTTAGTGTAGGGTTCCTAGGCACACTAATGAGGTCTCACAAGGTATCAACCATGCCAATTTCAAATTATTCCGGTGCCGAGAAACCCTAATACGGATCGTTAACTAGAGTTTAGGCAAAACGAAATGCTACTAAACTACTTTAGTGATAAGTGAACGGAAATACAACCTTTGTAGATCCGGTCCTCCACTTCCTTAGCTCCGTGACGATGTCCCCTCGCTGCGATCATCGGATCTCGGACTCTAGTGTTGATTTCATCGGAGAAATGATCGGGCTAGGTCGTCGACATCAATGCCGAAGATGATCTACGTCGAGGCAACACAAGATCAAGCTCCAACTTCACCAAGCCATGAAACTTGTGAAGAAAACACCCTATACTACTTGGCAAGTGGTAGAGGATGAAGAAATAGGAAGTGGGTTCACTTTGGATTTGGATTTCTCACTTGGAATCAGCACTTGACATTTTTGAAGCAAGCTTTTATTTTCTTTCTCAAGAGGAAGAAGAAGAAGAAGAAAAGAATTATGAATTATCTTCAAAAGGAAAAATGAAGTGATGGTTATCATAATGCAACCATGGGTGAGGATAACTCATGTAGAGAATAAACTAGGGTTAAGTGAAATGGTTAGGGTTAAGGAAAGAAACAAAATGGTCAAAGCATTTCAAATCTTCTTGAAGCTTCAAGAAAAAACAAAGAATACCACCATTTTATTTTATCCAAAATAAATAAATAAATAAATGAATAAATAAATTAAAACCCTAACCATTTACTTAACCAAGGTTTAAATCAAACATACACCCAAGTTTGCATGTATCATCAAACATGATACAATCTTGTGCACAAAAAATATATCACATATACAATGTGCACAAACAAGTGAGAAAAACATCTTAAGTGAACCAATATTAGTTAATGTGAAGTAATATATCAAATATATAATTACACATTAAATCATTAAATCAACACTTGATTTAACGATCCGTTCACATCACATATGACCGACTAATATCCAATGTATCGACATATCGAATCAATCCTCGATTCGATAACTAGGTTATATCGCATACAACCAATCGATATATTCATCGCGAGAATAGAATACGGTATCACATACACGCATTATTCTCGGTCCCGCATATATCTCATATGCGCTCCTATTTCGTTTCGCTTGAGCCAGGAAACCTCTGTGTAGGACTCTAAAGACTCGTCAATACTCCGGCAGCAGGTGATGATCATATCAAACACCCACAAGCCGCAAGCGGTCTGCTAAACGTAACGGCCACCCGGGTATTGAACGATCAGAAGATCGACGAGCAAGCCCGCTCACACTCCTGTGAATCCAACCAATAACACTTACCGTACAGTCCGGTCTCGTCGTCTGATATTTCGCATATCTCGCCTAGGGGTGGTAAACGTCAGACCCCAATAGCTCGATAAGTCGTGTCGATATGAGGTCTATAACAGTTCGAGAAACTACAGGTAACACTTACCAGTAAATCTCAGCAACCCTGGCTAGGGATTTCTGGTTATAGCCAATCGAACACAGCGCAACATCAACTCCCTATACCGGGAGAGACGAATCCCCTCCTATCGCTCATTGCCTCCATGTGATTCGGGACTGTACCCAAAAACCACCATTTTGCATGCCCTCTTGGACGTGGTAAGGTGGAAATCAAAGCACAGTGGGAATCACACAAGACTCTATGACGATCTCGGGTCAACAGACTACTCTGTACCAGTGTCACCAGAGAATTGCCATCTGACGTAAGGTACAATACCATCTGGGAGTTCTCGGCGAGTTCGTCCAGTGTACCCAGTCTCCACTGAGCACCCGTATATCATCTCTGATGTCAAACACCAATGGATATGGCATCATCCATCGCCCATCTGTATGGGTCGAGAAGGTACACGCTAGTCTACTCTGGTATATCGATGCCCCGTCTCGATACACCCAGGACTAGGGACCTTGAAGGATGTACTTATGGACTACCATGTCCCCACTAGTATGATCTGCATCATAGTCCAGGTAGTCAAGTACACATCCTAAGGGCTTTACCAACATATAACAGAGAGACAATCAGTATACACGTTAAGGTAAAGAGTAACCAGATAGCATACTATCTTGTCGAGCAAGAAAGTCCTCCCTATATATGTCCCAGCATCCACTACAATATACATCCTATGTACAGTAATGGCCTCTAGGGCATACATATAACTAACAATCTCCCACTTGCACTAGGGCCATCTGTAGCAGTGGTTGTAGTATCTCATACTCAACCATCCCATAAAAGTCTCTCTCTGGGAAAAGGCCTTTGTGAGTAGATCCGCCGTGTTGTCCTCTAAGTCTACTCTCCTAACCTCGATCACCCTGGAGATCAACTATCTCCATGATCAGGTGATGCTGCCTCAGAATGTGTCTGGATCACTGATGGGACAGGCGTTCCTTGGCATAAGCCACAACTCCATTGACACACAATGGAAGGAACGAAGTTCATCTCATGAACTAATATATACCCAGACTTCCTCTTTGGTAGCATCTTTGGTAGCGATATATCCAGCCTTTATCGTCTAGTATGCCACGGTATCTAGCTTGGAACTCTTCCAACATACCATCCCTTTACTGAGGGTAAAGACAATCCCTGCGACTGACATTCATTCGTCCTTATCACCCTGGAACCTTTCCAGTGATTCTCCCCAGGATCAATTGATGCTATCTCACTACATCTAGTGAGTATCCTAACATCCAATTAGATCTATCTCATAGATCCAAAACTCAGGATTTAGTAGGTATCACTTTGATCCTATATGGAGAATCCTTGCGATAAGCGGAGATTGACCGAGCGCAGCATTGGAAACTTCTTTCTTATCAAGAGTATGTCATCCACGTACTCTACGAGGATCGCCACCATACTCCCTACTACATTTTTGTATATACAAGGTTCATCTAGCATTTTGATGAAGTCAAACTATTTGACTACTACATCAAAACAGATGTTCCAACTCCGCGATGCCTGCTTTATCCTATAAAGCATCTTGTACACGTTTCCGCTGCTCCCACTGTTTACGAAGCCCTCTGACTGTGTACTTATAGACCCTCTCTTCTAAAACATCATTTAGAAAAGCAGTCATGACACCCAACCGCCAGATATCGTAGTCATGGTATGTAGCCGTGGCAAGTAGGATCCGGATGGACTTAAGCATAGCTACTGGAAAAGGTTTCATCATTTTCCACGCCTGGCCGATGACGAAAACCTTTAACAAGTCTAGCTTCGAAAGTCTCAACTTTTCCATGTACACCAAGTAATCTTCTCAAGATATACTTTCTCCTGATGGGGATTTAACCCTTCAGATAATGCAACCAAAGTCCATACTTTGTTGGTGTATAAGGATTCCATCTCAGATCACTAAGCATCCAGCCATTCTTACAGAGTCTCACTCCTGATGGCCAGCTCGAAACTAGTTGGGTCATCATCCCATGATGCAATCCTCGCTCCCACTGTCATAGAGAAATAGAAGTATCTCTCGGGTGGGTGAGAAACCCTACTAGATCGGCGGAGAGGCTGAGGTTCGTTGGTAAGTATTGAATCCTTTGGTTTTATCAAATCATCTGTTGTAGTTTGTATAGCTGGAACTTTTCCATTTCTACATTACAGACCTTGCCTCGAGCTTGTCCGGATTTTGCTTTTAGACATAGGCCGGTCAACCCCAGATCTTAACTAGCTTAAGACATGGGCTCTTCCCATACCATATCTCATATGGAGTGGTAGGCTGTGATCTGATTCGAACCTAATTCAATAGGTATGCAGCTTCTCAAGTGCATAACCCCCAAAAGGAAACAGGTAACTCAGTAGAACTCATCATAGAGCGCACCATATCAAATAGGGTGCAATTGCTCCGCCCCGATATACCATCGTGCTATGGTGTATACGGAGGAGTAATGCTGAGAGAGAATCTCATTCTCCTTTAGAATAGTCCAGGAATTCTATGCACAAGTATTCTCCTCCTTGATCTCATCAAAGGACATAATACTTATACCCGTATTGGTTCTCTACTTCTAACTTATATTCTGTGAATATCTCAAAAGGTTCGGACTTGTGTTTCAACAGGAACATATGACTGAAAACTTGAGAAATCATCAGAGAATGTAATGAAGTACAAAGAACCGGTCCTGGCATGTGTAGACGGGGGACCTTACATACATCAACATGTATCAATCCCAAGAGTTTACTAACTCTTTCTCTGTTTCCAATAAACAGAGCTATGGTCATCTAATCTTTGTGACATGACTGGCAAGTTTCATAAAATGTAAATTCAAACAGATTTAAATATGCATCTAAATGTAACTTCAGCCAGTCGTGTCGCATTGATATGACCTAGTCTACAATGCCTCAAGAAGGATTCGTTCATTTCTGAACTCTTCCTCTTGTGTGTGTTCTGTATACTAAGAACTGTAGTTTGATTTAGAACATCAATGCTTTTAGATAACGTGCCTGAACCGATCAACTTTTGATATAGGAAATGTTCAAAACATTATCCAACAATACAAAATTTTATCATTTCTTTACTAATAAAGAGACTGATATGATTTTGTATATCAGGTTCGGTATCTAATAACATTCGTTCAGAATCAATGTATTTGGAATACAGGGTGACAGTGACCAACAGACTTGGCTGCAACACTTGCACCGTTTTCTGTCTCATGAAACTTATTACCCGTTCTCAGTTCTCTACCTTTCTGTAGCCCTATATATCAGATTACATATCTGGGATCCTGATCCGGTATCTAATACCCAGGACGTAGAGGATACAGAGAAACAGTTCTTTGTAATGAACACACCCGAAGATGATGCATCAGCATGCACTTTTTTCGTTTGGGCGGCATAGGAATTCTGGTATTCCCCTATTTCCTGCTCTGTCTTATAACAATTATAAATTGGAGCGGGACCAACGTTCCCCAGCTCAGTATAACAAGCGGGTTCGGTCAATATTCCGTATTATTATCTTGATTAAGGCGTGATATGGTCGCTACATGGAGAGAGAGAGAGAAGAAAACACTCAGCGTGCGCTCTTGCAAGAATAGATTGGTTATTATTTTATCTAATCAGGATGGCTCCCACTGTTTTTATCAAATTTTCCTTCAAATCCTAAAAGGAAAGACTAGCCGGGATTAATTACACACTATAAGTTCGCCAATCATTCAGCCAGGCCAGTGTCGGTACTTTGAGGGAGGTCCCCCGTGCTTTCGCACGAACCTAATTAATGTAAACCTCGTTTTCCCAGAGGCGTAACCCCGTGGACACCTTTCTAGACACCTACTTGATCGGCTAATTGTAATGTATAAAACTCTCCCAGGAGTAACTTTTACTCGCAGCGGGTATCGGGATCCAACTATCTAATAGAAGGTATGCAATCTTATTGCAAATTTCAACACTTGAAATTCCCGATAATATTTTGCCCCAAGCAATCTATGACCTTGACTGAGTCAACAAACCATAGACCGCAAGTAAAGTTCAACCCGTCATTTCTCGATTGAATTAAACCCACCCGCACGACCCTTGACCGAGTCAACAAGGCCGCACGACTACCCAAATCCAATCGCATCATATGGTTTGCAGATAAGCACTAATCAGCTACTGCACACTACGCCTTGACCGAGTTAACAAACGCAGCACGAATACTAACTATTACTTATTTGAAATGACGGAGGGCTACGACAGGTTTTTAAGAAAACCTTTTGCGTAATGAACTTTATATCGTTGTAGAATCAAATAATTTTAAAATGGAGTGTTTTTGAGGATTTTCTAGTTTTGCTAAAGGGGTCACTCCCGGTGAAGGGATCGTCGGCCCTTTCCTCGTCGAATGAGGTGCGGGATATATCATATATATCACTGTGCAAAGCATAAACTATAGAAGCTATCAAAAGACAAACCGAGTGTGTAGCATCTGCCAGTTATTGCTAAAGGGGTCACTCCCGGTGAAGGGATCTCGGCCCTTTTCTCATCGAATAAGGTGCAGGATATATCATATATACCGCTGTGCAAAGCAAGAACCGTAGCTACCTGTTTTTGAAAATTCGATTCCACAACATCTTTTGGTTTCTTTTCTTTTATTAATCACATTAATAAAGTCCCATCATTTAAATCACCTAAACATCACAAATAAATACGACATACACTTATGCCATCCGCATTCGCCTCGATGTCCCCTCGTGCACCGTTAGGTTAGGTAACTAATGGCAGAGCGGGGCAGGGCTAGCGCGGGTGTAAAACATAAGTAACGTCTATATAATATATCATATATATCATATATAGTATCTATCACAGAACATATCATATGATCACATCACAGATATCGCAGCAGAAGAATCATATGAAACATTGGATATACTAGGACGTCCGTGTTTTCAATACGAGCCAGTATAAAACACGGATTCCACGGTCGCGATGAATAGCCAAACCCACACCCCTAGACCCCTACGAGAGCGGCAAGCAACCCTACCAATTCTAGAGTTAGGAGACCCGGACTCGACTCCTCGAGATGGTCTCCCACTGGACCCTAGAACCCGGTTACTTGTGCTCTCCTCCTTAGGTCTATCGTAGTGCGGAAAAGTAAATAATATACAAAAGGTGACATCATCCACAACCTGGAAGTGCCCCAATAAAAGAATATTACATACAAGTTTTTACATGAATGAAAATGAAAAACACTCATCTCACATAAAAAAAACCCCGGCTATTCAAACACGACGATCCAATATAACATATCCAGCAACACATAACATCACATGTCATCAACGTAAGTAAACATGCGTATCCCAATTGTCGTTGACATATAGCAACGAAACCGGCGATATCACATATTACACTTACGGTCACAGAAAAGAAAGTGTAAAACTACAACAGTTGGAATCCGCAACTTCTTTAGACATCGCATGCCTAATCAAATGAATTCCTTAGACATCACATGCCTAACAATTATAAACTCCACATTTTAGTCTCAAAATCGAAAACACTTTTCAATACCAAGTCGGGCAATTCAACAAGATTCCTGACATCCTGATCGAATGCTCGTCGCAAACTTCAGTAGACGGCCGCACCCCCGATACCGTCGACGAAGTGCACTAAGGCGGAACACCGCTGCCGCGAGCACCCGAACGGATGCTTTCGGTGACGGGGTTCTCCTACAGTCACTTGGTCGGGGCTATGGGGTGTAGCTGTCTATTAAGTTTACCCGGCGAGTATCCGCGTACGCTACGTGATTGCGACGGACTTTTGATCGCATCAAAATTCCGTGGCAACCGATCAAGTGAGACTAAATTGCTAGATTTATAACATTCATTCAGTTATCTCATAACTACTTGTGGATTCCAAGTATTGTATCACATTCCGGATAAATAGAAAATGTTAAACTTTCCGATCGAACATTCAAACACCCAAGTTTTCCCGATACAGATCAACACATGAAACAAGTCTAAAAACATTCAGTTCGTGCCTCAATACCAACGGTCCAGCCGTAGAAGGGTCAAGCCAACGCCTCACATGTGGCACGCCGTACTGCCCCAAACCCGAAGGTTCAAAGGGCAGTTCAAGACGGTCACATAATCGAGTTAAGGTTTGTTGTCTTCTAGAGGGTCCATCGCGTTACTTGCACTACTTAGAACGTTCTTAAACCACGGAAAAATCCAACACTTGGAAATTTTCCGGCAGGGGAAAAAGTGGGTATTTATATCCGGTCGAACCTTTTAACATGTTCTAAAATTATCCGGAAAAGCTAAAAAAACAAAGTTAAATAATCCGATCGAATTATCGAGTCCCCAATACACCCCAAAAAACTCAACTCTTGAGGGAAACATAAAACTTCCCAGAAGAATCAGCAAACAACAACTGAGGTTACTGTGCAAAAAGAATTCCCTGATCATTACATACGGCCGCGGAACCGCCGCTAATACCATGTCATGGCCGCGGTTCCGCAGCAGTTTAGACGTATTACAGTCACGTGCTTCATAGTAACTCATGTATTTCCCTGATGATTTTTTTGAGAATTTTTAATTTTGAAAAATCCGCTGTTTTAAAAATTATACAGAGAAGGGTGTCGTATGGGGTTTCGGGGTTCGATCGGGTTTCTAACTTCGTCTACACTTCGCCTAAGGCTCTAGCTAGGCTCTGATACCACTGTAGGGTTCCTAGGCACACTAATGAGGTCTCACAAGGCATCAACCATGCCAATTTCAAATTATTCCGGTGCCGAGAAACCCTAATACGGATCGTTAACTAGAGTTTAGGCGAAACGCTAAGTGAACGGAAATACAACCTTTGTAGATCCGGTCCTCCACTTCCTTAGCTCCGTGACGATGTCCCCTCACTGCGATCATCGGATCTCGTACTCTAGTGTTGATTTCATCGGAGAAATGATCGGGCTAGGTCGTCGACTTCGATGCCGAAGATGATCTACGTCGAGGCAACACAAGATCAAGCTCCAACTTCACCAAGCCATGAAACTTGTGAAGAAAACACCCTATACTACTTGGCAAGTGGTAGAGGATGAAGAAATAGGAAGTGGGTTCACTTTGGATTTGGATTTCTCACTTGGAATCATCACTTGACATTTTTGAAGCAAGCTTTTCTTTTCTTTCTCAAGAGGAAGAAGAAGAAGAAAAGAATTATGAATTGTCTTCAAAAGGAAAAATGAAGTGATGGTTATTATAATGCAACCATGGTGAGGCTAACTCATGTAGAGAATAAAGTAGGGTTAAGGGAAATGGTTAGGGTTAAGGAAAGAAACAAAATGGTCAAAGCATTTCAAATCTTCATGAAGCTTCAAGAAAAAAAAAAGAATACCACCATTTTATTTTATCCAAAATAAATAAATAAATAAATGAATAAATAAATTAAAACCCTAACCATTTACTTAACCAAGGTTTAAATCAAACATACACCCAAGTTTGCATGTATCATCAAACATGATACAATCTTGTGCAAAAAAAATATATCACATATACAATGTGCACAAACAAGTGAGAAAAACATCTTAAGTGAACCAATATTAGTTAATGTAAAGTAATATATCAAATATATAATTACACATTAAATCATTAAATCAACACTTGATTTAACGATCCGGTCACATCACATATGACCGACTAATATCCAATGTATCGACTTATCGAATCAATCATCGATTCGATAACTAGGTTATATCGCATACAACCAATCGATACATTCATCGCGAGAATAGAATACGGTATCACATACACGCATTATTCTTGGTCCCGCACATATCTCATATGCGCTCCTATTTCGTTTCGCTTGAGCCAGGAAACCTCTGTGTAGGACTCTAAAGACTCGTCAATACTCCGGCAGCAGGTGATGATCATATCAAACACCCACAAGCCGCAAGCGGTCTGCTAAACGTAACGGCCACCCGGGTATTGAACGAGCAGAAGATCGACGAGCAAGCCCGCTCACACTCCTGTGAATCCAACCAGTAACACTTACCGTACAGTCCGGTCTCGTCGTATGATATGTCGCATATCTCGCCTAGGGGTGGTAAACGTCAGACCCCAATAGCTCGATAAGTCGTGTCGATATGAGGTCTATAACAGTTCGAGAAACTACAGGTAACACTTACCAGTAAATCTCAGCAACCCTGGCTAGGGATTTCCGGTTATAGCCAATCGAACACAGCGCAACATCAACTCCCTATACCGGGAGAGACGAATCCCCTCCTATCTCTCATTCCCTCCATGTGATTCAGGACTGTACCCAAAAACCACCGTTTTGCACGCGCTCTTGGACATGGTAAGGTGGAAATCAAAGCACAGTGGGAATCACACAAGACTCTATGACGATCTCGGGTCAACAGACTACTTTGTACCAGTGTCACCAGAGAACTGCCATCTGACGTAAGGTATAATACCATCTGGGAGTTCTCGGCGAGTCCGTCCAGTGTACCCAGTCTCCACTGAGCACCCGTATATCATCTCTGATGTCAAACACCAATGGATATGGGATCATCCATCGCCCATCTGTATGGGTCGAGAAGGTACACGCTAGTCTACTCTGGTATATCGATGCCCCGTCTCGATACACCCATGACTAGGGACCTTGAAGGATGTACTTATGGACTACCATGTCCCCACTAGTATGATCTGCATCATAGTCCAAGTAGTCAAGTACACATCCTAAGGGCTTTACCAACATGTAACAGAGAGACAATCAGTATACACGTTAAGGTAAAGAGTAACGAGATAGCATACTATCTTGTCGAGCAAGAAAGTCCTCCCTATATATGTCCCAGCATCCACTACAATATACATCCTATGTACAGTAATGGCCTCTAGGGCATACATATAACTAACACTTAGGGAGCTTAAGAATCAGTTGCAAGAGTTTCTTGATGGGAGAATTGTACGTCCGAGTGTTTCGTCTTGGGGAGCTCCTGTTCTGTTCGTCAAGAAAAAGGACGGCAGTTTGAGATTGTGCATTGATTATCGTCAATTGAACCGAGTTACGGTGCAGAATAGGTATCCTTTACCTCGCATTGATGATTTGTTTGATCAGCTCCAGGGTGCGGGATATTTTTCTAAGATTTATTTGAGATCAGGTTATCATCAATTGCGGGTTGCGAACGATGACATTCCGAAGACTGCTTTTCGTACGCGCTACGGGTATTATAAGTTTTTTTGGTGATGTCGTTTGGACTCACCAATTTCCCGGCAGCGTTCATGGATTTGATGAACTTGATTTTCAGGCCGTTCCTCGACTAGTTTATTATTGTGTTTATTGATGACATTCTTGTTTATTCCAAGAGTCGAGAGGAGCATGAGCAGCACTTGAGGATTGCTTTGTAGACATTGAGAAAGCACATGCTGTTTGCTAAATTCTCGAAGTGTGCCTTCTAGCTTTTAGAGTTGACTTCCTAGGTCATGTGGTTATGAGAGATGGTATTCGTGTGGACCCGAGGAAGATCGAGGCCATACAGCTTTGGCCCAAACCTGTATCAGTGACAGTGGTCCGCAGTTTTTTGGGCATAGCCGGTTATTACCACCATTTCGTGCAAGACTTCTCGAGTATCGCTGCACCGCTGACCGGACTGACCAGGAAAGGACTTCCTTTTCTTATGACTGAGGCATGCGAGTAGAGTTTTCAGCAGTTGAAGACTCGGTTGACGACTGCACCTGTTTTATCTTTGCCTTCTGGATCGAGCGGCTTTGTCATTTACTATGATATTTCTCGAGTGGGACTCGGTTGTGTATTGATGTAGCATGATAGAGTTATCGCTTATACTTCCCGGTTGTTGAAGAAGCACGAGCAGAATTATCCCACTCATGATCTTGAGATGGCCGCGGTGGTCTTTGCGCTTAAGATTTGGAGACACTACTTGTACGGGGAGTCGTGTTAGATTTTCACGGATCACCAGAGCTTAAAGTATATCTTCCAGCAGAGGGATTTGAATTTGAGACAGCGCCGTTGGATAGAGCTTGTGAAGGATTATGATTGTAAGATCCTTTATCACCCGGGTAAGGCGAATGTGGTAGCCGATGTTTTGAGTCGTAGGCCCGAGGATAGCTTGTCCTAGTTGAGCGCAGTTCAGAGACAGTCTTCTGCAGATTTGCAGATCTTGTGTGACAGCAGAGTACAGTTTGAGTTCACTTCCACTGGGGGACATCTTGCTCATGTCCGTGCCCATCCACTTCTACTTGATCGTATCTGTGAGGCACAGCCCGTCGATGCCCGTTTGTCTGGGATTCTTAAGCATGTTCGACAGGGTAGAGATTCGGAGTTCTTGATTGATTACTGCTATGTTTTGGGACTCGTTTGTGTGTATTTTATACCGGTGGGTTGAGACGCGAGATCCTAGAGCAGGCACATCAGTCAGCTTTTAGTGTTCACCCAGGCTCCACCAAGATGTATCATAACTTGAGAGATATCTACTGGTGGGCAGGGATGAAGAGTGATGTTTCGAATTTCGTTTTGAGGTGCCTGAGTTGTCAGCAAGTCAAGGATGAGCATCAGAGACCGGCAGAAGAGTTGCAGCCTTTACCCGTTCCGGAGTGGAAATGGGAGCAGATTTCCATGGACTTCGTTGTAGGTCTACCCAGGTCTAGTCGAGGGTATGACTCCATTTGGGTGATTTTTGACCGGTTGACGAAAGTGGCACACTTCCTTCAAGTGAAGACCATTTTCGGTTATGCTCAGTTGTACATTGATGAGATTGTGCATTTGCATGGCGTTCCCACATGCATTGTATCCGATAAGGGCACCCAGTTCACTATCCGTCTTCGGCAGAAGCTTCAGGAAGCCTTGGGTACCCGTTTGAGATTTAGCACCGCTTTCTATCCACAGATCGATGGTCAGTCAGAGCGTACTATACAGACTCTGGAGGATATGCTTCGTGCATGCGTGCTTGATTTTGGTGGCAGTTGGGATCGTCACTTGCCGTTGATAGAGTTCTCCTACAATAATAGTTATCAGGAGACGATTCAAATGGCACCTTCTAAGGCTTTGTATTGTAGAAAGTGTTGATCTCCATTCTGTTGGACCGCACTCAGCGAGAGTAGGATTTTGGGACCCCGGCTAGTTCAAGAGACTGCGGAGAAAATTCAGTTGATTCAGGATAGGATGAGAGCAGCCCAGTGCAGACAGAAGTCTTATGCCGACCGTCTTCATCGCAGACTCGAGTTCGCAGTGGGGGAACATGTATTCCTACGGATTTCTCCGATGAAGGACGTGATGATATTTGGGAAGAGAGGGATGCTTAGCCACAGATTTATAGGTCCTTTCGAGATCCTTGAGCGAGTTGGTACCGCTGCCTATCGTTTGGCACTTCCGCCCAGTTTTCCGAATGTTCACCCCGTATTCCATGTGTCGATGCTTCGCAAGTTCTTTCATGACCCTTCTCACATGATTCGACACCAGACTGTTCAGCTAGAGCGTGATCTTTCGTTCACCGAGCAGCCGATAGTCATATTGGATCGGCATGTGAAGAAACTTCGGTCAAAGGTCTTACCATCTGTAAAGGTTCTTTGGCGTAGCCCGAATAGTGAAAAGGTCACTTGGGAGTCCAAGAGTGAGATGCGGAAGAAATTCCCTCATCTCTTTGAAGGTACGCATAGTAAGATTTTTAAATTCGGGGACGAATTTCTTTAAGGGGGACGATTGTAACACCTTAGAATGCAATTAGTGTTAATTAAGCGATAATGCGGATTTTTTAGTAAAAAATTTACCAAAATAGTTTTCAAATATTTTATAAAAATTAATTAATATTTTATTAATATTTATTTTGGGCTTGCACACACATGTGCATGTTAACTTAGGGTTAAATTAGGGTTAACCATGCTTAAGTTGCCATGGCACCCTAACCCCATTTCATTAAGTTGTTATATGTAATTAGTTAATAAATTAGTTTTAAAAATAAATAAGGTTTGAATTTGTTGACTTGAGGAAGAGAGAGAGAGGGGGGGCATCATGAGGCATGGGCAAGCATGCCATGCATTAAATGAGGAGAGAGAAGAGGGAGGCATGGCTCTACACTAAACTCACCCCTCATTCCCTTATCCCTCACCCTCACTCATACACCCTCACCCTCACCTCATTCTCTAACTCCCACTTATCATTTTCTTCATCCCATTTTCTCACACCCTCACCTCCCTCAAACTGAAACCCTAACCCAACCCTCACAAACTCAAACAAAATCTCCACTTTAACTCGCTAAAACCCTTCACAAGTCAAGATTTAGCCATTAGGATCACTTGGAGCATGGAAAGCTAGGATTTTGAGCAAGTGTGGATAGGTAACAATCTCTAAACTGTAATTAGGTTGTTATATTGTTGTGTTGCTTTGTAGTTTCAGTTTAGAACACTAAAATTACAGTTTTTATGCAAATGTCGTATTTTGGTGTAGTATTGTGTCTCGGGTGAATCTTCTTTCGAACCAGGAATTTGTTGGAGAAATTGCCATCAGAGAGACCTAGTTTAGAGGCCTAGAACCCACCATAAAAACCTGAGCCCACTCCCTGCAACCATGGCCACAAATTAATAGGTTCTGGCCGCAAATTGCGGCCAGATTAGGGGTTGGTGTCTTGAGTCTTGGTCGTGGGGTCTCTGGGGATGTTTGTAGTCTTGTGGAACTTGCAAATTTCACTAATTGTTTGTGTATCAAAATCTAGGAGCACTTAGCTAAATTTAAGCGTTTCGGCAAAGTGCGAAACGATTGATCCGACCTAGATTTAGTGTTTCGGGTAGCTTGCTGTCGTGGGTTTATTTTGGTGATGTTGACATACATGTTAGCCGCTAAGCGAACCTTTCGTAGCTTGAGGGAACCGATTCGCTAAATTGGCGTTATGTCCATTATTATTGCGTAGTTTGCTAAATCTACGCGTTATTGTGTTTTGTGTTAATAGGATCGCAGGCGGGGACTTCGGATGCAGTGAAGAAAGGAAACCAGATGGTCTAATATACCTAGCTCGAGATCACGGTGAGTAGATTTAACATCTGCGAGGAAATCGCCCGTATGGCGTTATGCGTCATGGCTTGATAGGATATTATAGCCGCTTGTTTATGTTCATATATGTTGATTGTGCATGAGCATCATTACATACCATTACTTGTTGTGCCTTGACTTAATACCTAGTGGACACTGCACCATTACCAACAGTTCATGTTGCACAAGCACTAAATTGTATGCTACATCCACACCATCGGTAATTGCAATGACACGCACAACCTATACACATATGCAGTATTGTATTGTTATTGATATTGACACATGGATTATTGTTCTATTGTGCATATGAGATACGTCGTGCATACATACTTAGATGTATACACCCATGCTTGCTATAGCTACATGTACACCTTTATATAATGTTGCATTTGATTTTGGAGAAAATGGGAACCACATGATATATTTAAAAACTGGATTCATTTAAAAGAGCGATTTTCCCTTGATATGCTCATATTACGGTTTTATGTTGCATATATCATATTTCATGGATTTACACATTGAGATACGAATTTCATGTGATTTATGGATTTAAGAACCGTGGTAATATTTTAAGAAAGTATGCATTGTTTTGAAAACCCAGTTTCTCTTGATATGACATTTCAGTGCGTCCACCATGCGTTTTCTTGGTTCTGAGACGTATGATAGAAACCCGATTCGAGGAGCTGGATGATCCGTTTGCGGGTTCATGGTGGACCCGGTATGGTACCCCGGGCGAGAATGGAAGGTTGTGCAGTAGACGATGAGCCTGGTAGAGGAACTACTACCTACCAGTGATTGGTGTTGGATATATGTATGCCTGTAACATTTTAAAAATAATTAAATAAATAAAATTTGTTTAAGTGAATTTTAGGATTTTCGGTAAAGTAAAATGTATTTTTCGTAAAACTAAACCGTAATTATTTTTCACTATAAATTTAAAAATATCTATTTTAATTATGTTATTACTAGTAAATGGTGTTTATTTAGCCACTTATAAATTTTTAGTTCAATTAAATAATTTTCCTAAATTAAATATTTTAAATATTAACATAAGCTTTATTTTTACACTAAATTAGTGTAAATTACAAATTTGAATGGTTTTAATTTGTAAAAATGAGCCATGGTATATTAGAATCAAGTGTGTAATATACAAAATCTTTTCCAAAATCTCTCCATGGTTCTAGAAATTTCTAGGAAAAGGGTTAAATTGAAAAAGTTAGATAATAAAGGGTTTAAGTGAAAAAATGCATTATTTATGAAGTTTCTACACAATACCACACATTTTTTCTCTCTCTCCACCCTCCTCCCTCTCCATGGCCGGCCTCCCCTCCATGGGTAGCCCCAAAATTTTCCCCCCATCATTTTTGCATTAAAAATCATCAAAATTCATCAAAAATTCCAAAAATAAATCTCAAAAATCAACATTCAACCTCTACCATTTTCCTTTGACCTATTTAGCATGGATTTTGGAGATGGAAAGCATGCATTTTGGAGGCTTATTTCATGTTTGGGTTTCATATTTTGGAGGTATAAATTTCCTTCTTTTGATTTATTGTTATTAGATGTTCATTTAAGCATAATTAGATTTAATATATTAATTCTATTTACTACTTTTAAAATTCAAGTTAGGGTTTGAAAAATCAAGTTGTGATTTTTATTGATTAAATAAGGTTATAATAGCTAGTTTAACATTTTTAGAGAGGAAAAATCTTGCATGTTTGTTGAATTGTAAATTTTTTCATTTAAAATTGTTTAAATGAAGCTATTTAGCTAACTAGTTTTTGTAAAATATATATGTGGGTGATATAAAATTCCAATTAAGGTGGCTATTATTAGATTGTAGTTTTAGTGAGAACTTTAGCATGTTAATGGAAAGAAAAACTTAGTCTGATTGCTAGTTTCTATTGATAATTGATAAATTGTGATAAAAATTGCTATTTTGTAAACTAGATTTTAGAAATTTCTAAATAAATGTGATTAAAAATATAATTTATGGTTTCATTAAATCATTATCATTATGAATTATAGTTTAATACATTAATTCATGAAAAATCAGGTTTTGTGGTGGAATTGTGGTATTTTGCTTGAAAAATGTTAAAAATTGTTAAAAGTTGCAAACTAGAAATTTCAAATAAATGCAAAATTGTGTAATAAAAATAAAGTAAGGGGTTGTATAGTCTAGTTATGCTATTTAATGAGTTTTATAACCATTGGTTTCATTTAAATGTCATGTTTTGATGAAAAACGGTAAATTGGCATTTTCGGGTTTTACGAAATCGGGCGATTTGATAGATTTTAGGGTTTCGATGGATTTAATCATGTTTTATAATATAAGTAATGTGTTTTAAAACTACGAGTTATTTGTTAATGTTTATCTCGATCTATCGGAGTTTGTACGCCGATATCGAGCGATATTTGGTGCTTTTGCGTGGACGGGACATAGGTTTTAACCTATGCTTGTTCCTTGTATCGTTTGACTTTCGTATGTGATTCAGTTTACGATGCTATTTATATGTTTGCGTTTAGGTACCCCTCACGTGGACTGCGGGCGATGAAGAGGAGGATGGCGACACTGTCTTCGGCAGACATGGACCAGGTGAGTAGATGCATATCTACGGGGGGAAGTCGGGTGGATGGCGTTTAGCACCCCCGCAACGTAGAATAGGAATAGTACTTATTGACATTAGAAAACAAGATGTGACCTTAGTAGGACCCTAGTATTGACCCTAGGCTGGACTAGACTGATTTAGGAAAACCATATCAGAGGATGAGTACCTTGGAAGAGATTCGTAGGTTTTAGATAGAAATACACCCACGCACACACTGAAACTCGACATGGGGTATACGTATATATGTATATATATAGAACTAGGTATAGGTATATACATATATATACAACACGTATATGTGATTCATTGATGTGATATGATATCCGAGGTATGATGAAATAGTGTAACTGGGCTTGATGCCGTGATTCTTGGCTATACAGTCGTATTAAGTGTTAGCGGATCATTACAGAATGAGATAATGAACATGTATACTTAAATTATAATGGGTGGTGATGATATTGAGGTACATGGGACTCTAAAATAGTACCCGGACTGTAACTTGTGATTGATCACGATATGGGATATGTATGACTTGATTACGACATCATATAGGTGTGACCTGATGTCGATGTCATAGAGGTGTGACTTGAGGACGATATGATATCAGTATGACTTAATCACAATATGATACATATGACATGATATTTCTGAGGATAAACTAATGATGCATATTATGATGGCAATGATATATAATTGATGTAGGCGGTTACAGTTTAGCACCTTGATCATGAGATGTGTTGATGATGACATTATACGAATGATGAGACACCTAGGAGATACTTGACCGTACCCTGATATTGGGATGCCGTACGATGGATTTTACCGTACGAGGCATAATATGATGATTGATCCGCACCCTTGATTCGAGGAAGCCGTACTACGTACGTGACGCTATTGAGGCAGGATCGCCGACTATTAGAGATATGGACTCAGGCGTTAGGTGTACTTCTATTGACCAGTTCTTAGGTTTAGTTTTCCTTAGGAGGGTTAGATGAACACTAGGTTAAGTTTGAGCCATATAGTGGTAGTGATAATTGTATATCAAATGAGTGGATAACACACATCCGTCTTTACTTTCACATTGTAATCATAATGTCGCATGTTCTTACATATGTTGCTATAATCAGTATAAACCATACCTGTTAGGACACCAGCACCATTACCGATGATGCGCATATTCCACGCACACTTATTTGCCGGCTCACACACATCATCATCGGTAATTGCTATGTCACGTACACTTTAGATCATATTGTCTTTTATGGATAGAATCAGTTAACAACTAGACCGATATAATATTGTGATTATTCTCTGATGTTAGTATAGACATGATATTTATTACTTAGACATTCATGCATTCATATTTTCATGTTATCATGCAGTATCATGAGCATATGCCGACACTTATCATATAGTTATTTATGATTTTAAGATTTGGATTTCTATGAGATTTCTGGATTTTTGGGAAAACCGCAAGATTATATAAACAAACTTCTCTCTCTCTCCTCTTCTCTTTTTTTTAAAATAAGATGCGGTTTTCTCGTGATGTATGTGTCGTCCACCATGAGATTTCATGTTTTCTGATGGATTTCGAGACCCGATTCGAGGAGTGGATGAACCGTCTCGGGTACATGGTGGGCCCGGTATGGTACCCCAGGGCAAGAAGATCGAGTTGTAGACGATGAGCCTGGCAGGGGAAGGCTACCTACCTGTGATGTCTGGCGCGGAGGATACCGACCGTTGTCGTGAGATTTGATGATATGGGCCGATCCGGACTGACGGAGCCCGAGATATTGAGACTTGAGATTACATGTGTTGTGTCGATACTTGACACGGATTTCCATGGAATTCATTGTTGAGATTTCAGATTCTTATACACATTTTACTATGATAACAGCTAAAGATTTCTTATACAGATATTTCTGGATTTCAGGATTGGTTATGTTATATTCATGATGCATGCATACCCATTCATATGACATAGTATTATATGAGGCACTGACACGAGCATGGAGTATCTGCATTTACACGTAGTTTTACCCTGCTATTACTAGATGATTGGGATTTAATAGTGTAATATTATGACCTAGGATAGCGTCGTGCATTCGATTTCTTTTCGTAGATGTCTTCTACTCACGAGTTGGCAACTCACCCCCGTTGTGCCAAATTTTATTACAGGTTCGATGTACAGGTTTCCCTGGCAGCTTGCTGGCACATCTTTTCTTCAGGGTGATTTGCACGGTAGGTTGGTTCACTTGTATCTGAACCACCATTGTATTTTTTATTCTTTCATTTGTATCTAGTAAGCTCCATCAACCATACTTGTATTACCTGATAAGTTTATTGGACCAGTCTTTTATTTCGACCTTAGAGTCGCGCATGTTTTATTCTGATATGGTGGTTTTGTTTTCTTTGAGTTTTGAGCCTCGCCCTTTGGCGTTGTATATTATTGTGCTTGTTGTGGTTGTTTCCGCCTGTTGGCGTTGATGCTAGCACCCGTTTGGGGATGCTTTTTATTGTTTATTTATATTATACTTGTTGTACCCGTCTGGGGGCCAGTTTTTACAGAGGAGACTCTGCCGAAATTTTTGGGAAAAATTGCTGATATTTTTTAACTTGTTTTTCTTCATGTTCTTTTACTTCTTCTTCTTTATGGTTTAGATTTCTGGGCTTCGGCTTACTTAGGTTACGTTGCGCCTCTAGACGCTTCGTAATCTAAGTGCCGATCACGTTCCGTACTTTCGGGTCGTGACAAAGTTGGTATCAAAGCGCTAGGTTTAACCTGGTATAAGTCTAGGTGACCCTTGGTTGATGGAGTGGGCGATTTAGGTAGAGTAACATACCGTGGGTATGGTCCGCGGCATACTTACGATACGCTACTCTGCTTAAGGAGCCTTAGGATGTACAATTGTTTACACCGTATTCCATTCGTTCTTTTGATCTATCTTCATCAATGTTGGAGGGCGGTTTCTGTTACCACGGGCACACTGGCAGAGGGAGCTGCGGCTCGAATGCGATAACCATTAGAGTATTGGCTATTCTTGAGGATTGAAGCATTGCTTAGCGTGCGGACGAAGGGTATTCACATGTCGTCCGGATGAAGTTAAAGGGTTCAAACGATTATCAGAAAACCATTTTCCCAAGTTTAAAGTATTCGGAAGAACATGCAGGTATTTCGATGGACCCTCTAGAAGAATGAAACCCTAACTCGACATAATGACCACGAGAACGCCCTTGAACCTTAGGGTTTACGGCAGTTCCGCGGTGCCATTAGTGAGGCTTGGGTTTGCCCTTCTACAGCTGGATCATCGATGCTGGGGTATGTACCGGATATTTTTAAATTGTACTTGAGTGTTGAGCTCTCGGGGAATTATGGGATTTTGATGGGTCGATCGAAAAGTTTAATATAGTCCGGATATCAGGTGAAGGGATCGACTACGTGGGAGACTCTAAATATGAGTATTGCCGTTAGTAGCGCAGTCAGCACAACTACGAAGAGACGAGTTTGAAGCAGCCAACATCCGAGGAAAGAGGCGCACATTGACGATAGTGTTTACGATTGTGATTTGGTGATTTGAATTTCATATTTCTGTTATTGGATTTTGGTATTTTGAGGATTTTGTTCTACGATTGGTATTTCTTATGTGTACCTTCATTATATTCTATTTGTGTTTTATATATCTGTTGTATTGATGTTGTTTAGTATACACCCAGTACACATGATTTTGATATATGTTTCGACCTAGTTTTCATGCATTTGTACTGTGATTTCGATTTTGATAATTGATGTATGTTTCTGTGCACCATGTGCACCTGATTAGGATTCTTGCGCATACTTGGCGTACTTGATGCGATTTTGTGCACATCAGATGCACTAAATCGGGGTTTTGTGCAGATTAGATGCACCAGATAATGAGTCGTGGACGCCCGTTGCACTTGACAGATGTTTTGGTGCACACCTATTGCACTTATTTTGTTTTTGTGTGTATTCATAGTATCTGTATTTGGTTTCGATTTCAGTGCGCACCGGACGCACATGATATTTTATTGATGTGATTGGGATTGATTTCAGTTTGAACAGTATGTTTTCAAAAATCATTACTATTTGATTTAGTAACCAGAAGGGATGTGTATGTTAAATAAAAGATATATATATATATATACCTATTTTTTTTATAAACGTCCGCTACTTATGCCGTGACACGTGCATCACACGGCGATTTTCAAAAAGGGTTTTTGCATATTTCCTTATCCAGATATTTGGATGGTTTTACTATGATGCGCAATATATATAAGTTATAGATTGATGTATATTAAGATGGTTTTCATATTGGGTTTTAATATTTTATTCTCGCCATAACTCCGATGATTGCGTTATGCTTGACGGAGTTGATTTTTGTTATGTATTGATGATTTCGGAGCCCCGACGATTTGAGTGTTTGCTAAATGTTTTAATATTTGGAGGAGGAGTTTTAATTTAAATTCGGGGACCGAATTTCTTAAAGGGGGGAAGACTGTAATATTTTAAAAATAATTAAATAAATAAAATTTGTTTAAGTGAATTTTAGGATTTTCGGTAAAGTAAAATGTATTTTTCGTAAAACTAAACCGTAATTATTTTTCACTATAAATTTAAAAATATCTATTTTAATTATGTTATTACTAGTAAATGGTGTTTATTTAGCCACTTATAAATTTTTAGTTCAATTAAATATTTTTCCTAAATTAAATATTTTAAATATTAACATAAGCTTTATTTTTACACTAAATTAGTGTAAATTACAAATTTGAATGGTTTTAATTTGTAAAAATGAGCCATGGTATATTAGAATCAAGTGTGTAATATGCAAAATCTTTTCCAAAATCTCTCCATGGTTCTAGAAATTTCTAAGAAAAGGGTTAAATTGAAAAAGTTAGATAATAAAGGGTTTAAGTGAAAAAATGCATATTTATGAACTTTCTACACAATACCACACATTTTTTCTCTCTCTCCACCCTCCTCCCTCTCCATGGCCGGCCTCCCCTCCATGGGTAGCCCCAAAATTTTTCCCCCATCATTTTTGCATTAAAAATCATCAAAATTCATCAAAAATTCCAAAAATCAACATTCAACCTCTACCATTTTCCTTTGACCTATTTAGCATGGATTTTGGAGATGGAAAGCATGCATTTTGGAGGCTTATTTCATGTTTGAGTTTCATATTTTGGAGGTATAAATTTCCTTCTTTTGATTTATTGTTATTAGATGTTCATTTAAGCATAATTAGATTTAATATATTAATTCTATTTACTACTTTTAAAATTCAAGTTAGGGTTTGAAAAATCAAGTTGTGATTTTTATTGATTAAATAAGGTTATAATAGCTAGTTTAACATTTTTAGAGTGGAAAAATCTTTCATGTTTGTTGAATTGTAAGTTTTTCATTTAAAATTGTTTAAATGAAGCTATTTAGCTAACTAGTTTTTGTAAAATATATATGTGGGTGATATAAAATTCCAATTAAGGTGGCTATTATTAGATTGTAGTTTTAGTGAGAACTTTAGCATGTTAATGGAAAGAAAAACTTAGTTTGATTGCTAGTTTCTATTGATAATTGATAAATTGTGATAAAAATTGCTATTTTGTAAACTAGATTTTAGAAATTTCTAAATAAATGTGATTAAAAATATAATTTATGGTTACATTAAATCATTATCATTATGAATTATGGTTTAATACATTAATTCATGAAAAATCAGGTTTTTTGGTGGAATTGTGGTATTTTGCTTGAAAAATGTTAAAAATTGTTAAAAGTTGCAAACTAGAAATTTCAAATAAATGCAAAATTGTGTAATAAAAATAAAGTAAGGGGTTGTATAGTCTAGTTATGCTATTTAATGAGTTTTATAACCATTGGTTTCATTTAAATGTCATGTTTTGATGAAAAACGGTAAATTGGCATTTTCGGGTTTTACGAAATCGGGCGATTTGATGGATTTTAGGGTTTCGATGGATTTAATCATGTTTTATAATATAAGTAATGCGTTTTAAAACTACGAGTTATTTGTTAATGTTTATCTCGATCTATCGGAGTTTGTACGCCGATATCGAGCGATATTTGGTGCTTTTGCGTGGACGAGACATAGGTTTTAACCTATGCTTGTTCCTTGTATCGTTTGACTTTCGTATGTGATTCAGTTTACGATGCTATTTATATGTTTGCGTTTAGGTACCCCTCACGTGGACTGCGGGCGATGAAGAGGAAGATGGCGACACTGTCTTCGGCAGACATGGACCAGGTGAGTAGATGCATATCTACGGGGGGAAGTCGGGTGGATGGCGTTTAGCACCCCCGCAACGTAGAATAGGAATAGTACTTATTGACATTAGAAAACAAGATGTGACCCTAGTAGGACCCTAGTATTGACCCTAGGCTGGACTAGACTGATTTATGAAAACCATATCAGAGGATGAGTACCTTGGAAGAGATTCGTAGGTTTCAGATAGAAACACATCCACGCACACACTGAAACTCGACATGGGGTATACGTATATGTGTATATATATAGAACTAGGTATAGGTATATACATATATATACAACACGTATATGTGATTCATTGATGTGATATGATATCCGAGGTATGATGAAATAGTGTAACTGGGCTTGATGCCGTGATTCTTGGCTATACAGTCGTATTAAGTGTTAGCGGATCATTACAGAATGAGATAATGAACATGTATACTTAAATTATAATGGGTGGTGATGATATTGAGGTACATGGGACTCTAAAATAGTACCCGGACTGTAACTTATGATTGATCACGATATGGGATATGTATGACTTGATTACGACATCATATAGGTGTGACCTGATGTCGATGTCATAGAGGTGTGACTTGAGGACGATATGATATCAGTATGACTTAATCACAATATGATACATATGACATGATATTTCTGAGGATAAACTAATGATGCATATTATGATGGCAATGATATATAATTGATGTAGGCGGTTACAGTTTAGCACCTTGATCATGAGATATGTTGATGATGACATTATATGAATGATGAGACACCTAGGAGATACTTGACCGTACCCTGATATTGGGATGCCGTACGATGGATTTTACCGTACGAGGCATAATATGATGATTGATCCGCACCCTTGATTCGAGGAAGCCGTACTACGTACGTGACGCTATTGAGGCAGGATCGCCGACTATTAGAGATATGGACTCAGGCGTTAGGTGTACTTCTATTGACCTGTTCTTAGGTTTAGTTTTCCTTAGGAGGGTTAGATGAATACTAGGTTAAGTTTGAGCCATATAGTGGTAGTGATAATTGTATATCAAATGAGTGGATAACACACATCCATCTTTACTTTCACATTGTAATCATAATGTCGCATGTTCTTACATATGTTGCTATAATCAGTATAAACCTTACCTGTTAGGACACCAGCACCATTACCGATGATGCGCATATTCCACGCACACGTATTTGCCGGCTCACACACATCATCATCGGTGATTGCTATGTCATGTACACTTTAGATCATATTGTCTTTTATGGATAGAATCAGTTAACAACTAGACCGATATAATATTGTGATTATTCTCTGATGTTAGTATAGACATGATATTTATTACTTAGACATTCATGCATTCATATTTTCATGTTATCATGCAGTATCATGAGCATATGCCGACACTTATCATATAGTTACTTATGATTTTAAGATTTGGATTTCTATGAGATTTCTGGATTTTTGGGAAAACCGCAAGAATATATAAACAAACTTCTCTCTCTCTCCTCTTCTCTTTTTTTTAAAATAAGATGCGGTTTTCTCGTGATGTATGTGTCGTCCACCATGAGATTTCATGTTTTCTGATGGATTTCGAGACCCGATTCGAGGAGTGGATGAACCGTCTCGGGTACATGGTGGGCCCGGTATGGTACCCCGGGGCAAGAAGATCGAGTTGTAGACGATGAGCCTGGCAGGGGAAGGCTACCTACCTGTGATGTCTGGCGCGGCGGATATCCGGAGGATACCGACCGTTGTCGTGAGATTTGATGATATGGGCCGATCCGGACTGACGGAGCCCGAGATATTGAGACTTGAGATTACATGTGTTGTGTCGATACTTGACACGGATTTCCATGGAATTCATTGTTGAGATTTCAGATTCTTATACACATTTTACTATGATAACAGCTAAAGATTTCTTATACAGATATTTCTGGATTTCAGGATTGGTTATGTTATATTCATGATGCATGCATATCCATTCATATGACATAGTATTATATGAGGCACTGACACGAGCACGGAGTATCTGCATTTACACGTAGTTTTACCCTGCTATTACTAGATGATTGGGATTTAATAGTGTAATATTATGACCTAGGATAGCGTCGTGCATTCGATTTCTTTTCGTAGATGTCTTCTACTCACGAGTTGGCAACTCACCCCCGTTGTGCCAAATTTTATTACAGGTTCGATGTACAGGTTTCCCTGGCAGCTTGCTGGCACATCTTTTCTTCAGGGTGATTTGCACGGTAGGTTGGTTCACTTGTATCTGAACCACCATTGTATTTTTTATTCTTTCATTTGTATCTAGTAAGCTCCATCAACCATACTTGTATTACTTGATAAGTTTATTGGACCAGTCTTTTATTTCGACCTTAGAGTCGCGCATGTTTTATTCTGATATGGTGGTTTTGTTTTCTTTGAGTTTTGAGCCTCGCCCTTTGGCGTTGTATATTATTGTGCTTGTTGTGGTTGTTTCCGCCTGTTGGCGTTGATGCTAGCACCCGTTTGGGGATGCTTTTTATTGTTTATTTATATTATACTTGTTGTACCCGTCTGGGGGCCAGTTTTTACAGAGGAGACTCTGCCGAAATTTTTGGGAAAAATTGCTGATATTTTTAAACTTGTTTTTCTTCATGTTCTTTTACTTCTTCTTCTTTATGGTTTAGATTTCTGGGCTTCGGCTTACTTAGGTTACGTTGCGCCTCTAGATGCTTCGTAATCTAAGTGTCGATCACGTTCCGTACTTTCGGGTCGTGACAATGCCCTAGAGGCCATTATATGATAGTGGATGTATTTATACATGAATATATATATTCAGTGTACATTCTTGCTCGACATGATAGTATGCTATCTGGTTACTCTTTATTTGACATGTTCAATTGATCATGCTTTTATTCATTTGCACATGTTGATAAAGCCCTGAGGATATTTGCTTGACTACTGTGATTATGATGTAGATCATACTAGTGGGACATTTGTGGTTTATAAGCATATCCTGAAATGTCCCTAGTCGTGGGTATATCGAGACGAGGCATCGATATTCCAGACTAGACTAGCGTATATGATACTAGACCCATATGATGGGCGATGGATGTTCCCACATCCATTGATGCTTGACATCTGGATAGTATACGGGTGCTTAGAGGAGACTGGGTACACTGGATGGACTCGCTGAGAACTCCTATATGGTATTATATCTATCGTCGGATAGCAGTTCTCAGGTGACACTGGTACAGGTTAGTCCGTAGACCCGAGATCGTCATAGAGTCTCATGTGTTCTCCCACTGTACTTTGATTTTCATCCTACCACGGCTCTACTGAGGCGTGCAAACAGGTGGTCTTTAGGTACAGTCCCGAGACACATGGAGACAATGAGCGATAGGAGGGGTTGTCTCTCCCGGTATTGGGGGTTGATATTGTGCTTTGCTCGATTGGCTAAAATATCAGTAATTCCATGGCCAGGGCTGTTGAGATTTACTGATAAGTGTTATCAGTAGTTTCTCTATTTGTTATACACCATTCATCGGGACGACTTATTGAGTTATTGGGGTCGACGTTACCATCCCTAGACTCGATATGCAACATATCTGACGAAGAGACCGGACTGTACGGAAAGTGTTGCCGGTTGGCTCGACGGGAGTTTTTGACAGCTTTGCTGGTTTTTCTTCTGATCTCTCAATACCTGGGTGGCCGTTACATTTAGCTGACTGCTTGCGGCTTGTGGATGTTTGATGTGATCATCACCTACTGCCAGCGTATTGATGAATCTTAGAGTCCAACACAGGAGTTTCCTAGCTCAGGCGAAACGAGGTGGTGTGCATATGAGATATGCGCGGGGACCCGATTAATTGCGAGTATGTGATACTGTATTTTAATCGGGCGTTTTTCTATTGGTCGAGTCGTATGTGATATGACCGGTTTATTAAATCAAGTGTTGATTTAATATTTGACTTTTAGAATTATTCTTTATTTAAACCCTTTTTCTTTAAAGGTGCATGCATGCATGCATGCACATGTTGATGTGCATGGACACATACATACATACATTGTATCATGGTTGTTGATACTAAGGAGATGGAAATATAAGACTTACATAGTTCAATAATATGTATATATATATATATATACACATATTAGCATTTGGATTAAAGAAAAGGAAAAGAAAATTAAATCATAATGGGTTTCTTCTACACTCTTCTTTGCTTTGACCTAGCTTTAACCCATGGTTTATTTTCTTTTGGACTTTAACCCAAATGATAAATATCTTGATATTATTGTACCATGGTTAGTGATGAGAGAATGAAAATATATATATTTCTTTTCTCATTTTTCCTTTAACTTTGATCATTATCTCTTGACAAAAGCTTTTGCCATTTCCTTCTTCTTCCTCAAACTCTCTTGATATTTCTTGTGAGTGAGGTCGACAAAAAGAAAGGGTTTTGATTAGAGAATATAAATCACCTCTTCATTCTACACCTATCTAACCCATTTGTTTAGGGTGTTTGCTACACTTTGTTTAAAAGACCAAGTAAAGCAAGGAGCTTTGGGCAAAGAGACTTCGGGTGGATCATCGTGGACAAGGAAGCTTACTAGCAAGCCATTTCAATCTCTCAACAATCTAAGGAGTCAACAAAAGAAAGCTACAACGATTGTAATCTCTCAACTTAGTGCTTTATTACATGTTGTATGTGATACAACTTACTGTTACCCTAGCTTTTCTAGTTCGATTCCTAGATTAGATTGTTTAGCACCCTCTAATTTTTTAAATTATGGCATGTGTGATGCTACCAAACCATAGTAGTGGTGCTAAAGAATCCGTACAGTGGTATCAGAGCCAAAGTAGAAATCAAGATGGTGTTAAGATAATACGAAACCGAAAAACTCCGCAAAATACGATTTTAGAAACCCTAATTCTTGCTCTCTGGAAATTTTTTGAAAAATCATTTTTAAATTATTTTAGCAACTGCAGAGTGATGTATATGATACAGTTAGAATACAGGTGAAATACGGGGGGGGTGCTCGGATTTTGGCCGAGCATGAGGCTCGAATTTCCGGCGTCGCCGGCCGTACATGCTCCTCTCCCCTTCGTATTGCACCAGTGCTCTATTCTATAAGATCTGGGGTTTCTGGAATTGTTTGTGTAGTCCAAAATTACATGTGATGTTAGTTTGGTAATGGACCATTTGCGGAGTATTTCGTAGTCGTATTTTTTAGCATTGTATTGGTAACCTAGACAATGTTTAACAGTTCGATTGAACTTCAAACACCTCGTCAAGAACCCCACTGAAATTTTCAATAGTTGGAATTTTCTTAAGCTAATTATATTCAATAGCCGTGCAAGTAACTCTATGAACCCTCTAGAAGAACAAAAACCTCAACTCGATTCTATGCCTTCAGAACCGCGACTTGAACCCTAGGGTTTGTCGTAGTTCCGCGGTGTCATAGGTGAGGCATTGATTTGACCCTTCTATGGCTGGACCATAGATACTGTGGTATGTTTTTGGTACTTTAACTTAGCTCAAGTGTTGAGCTCATCGGGTGATGAGGGCATTGGTTGATTCGATCGAAATGTTTAACATTGCCTAGTATATTGTGATACAATAATTGGAATCTACATTTATATGTTGCGTGTAAATCTAGCATTTCGGTCTCAGTAGTAATCGGTAATCTTGTTGAATTATCCGACTTATTTTGAAAAGGTGTTTTCATGGATGAGACCTAAATGCGAGACTTACATGTTAGGCATGAAATCTTTGATATGCGATATCACGGGTTTATGATGTTTAAGGGCATAGGTGATTCCAATTGTTGTAGTTTTTCACTTTCTTTTCTGTGACCGTAAGCGTAGTATGTGGTGTATCGCCGGTTTCATTACTATACATCAACGACAATTGAGGTATGCATACTTGCTTACGTTGATGACATGTGATGTTATGTGTTGCTGTGATATGATGTATATGATCGTCGTGAATGAATGGCCGGGGGTTTTATGTGAGATGAGAGTTTTTCTTTTCATTCATGTAAAATTCAATTGTATGTAATATTCTTTTATTTCGGGCACTTCCGGATTGAGGATGATGTCACCATTGTTGTATATTATTTACTTTTCCGCATTAGGATAGACCCAAGGTGGGGAGCACAAGTGACCAGGTTCTGTGGTCCAGTGGGTGACTATCTCAAGGCGTCGAGACCGGGTTTCCTAACTCCAGAATTGGTAGGGTCACTTGCCGCTCTCGTAGGAGTCTAGGGGTGTGGGATTGGCTATTCATCAAGACCGTGGAATCCGTATTTTCTATTGTTGGCTAAATACAAAATACGGATATCCTAGCATATCCTATATTTTCATATATGTGTTTCTGCAGCTTATATTCTGTGATGTGATCGCTTGATCTATCTGAGACGAATTCAATATTATATATGAGATATATAGTAGACGTTGCTTATGTTTTGCACTCTCGCTAGTCCTGTTTCGGTATGCCGTTAGTTAAGTAACCTAACGGTGCTTAACGTAACATTGTGGCGAATGCGGATGGCATAAGCGTACATTGTATTTTCGTTTCTTTTCTGTGTTTGGCTCAAGGACTTAAATGATGGGACTACATTAATAAGATTAATGTAAAGGAAAATAAACCGAAAAAGATGTTGTAGAATCGGATTTGAAAACCACTCGGGTTTTTGAGAAAAAGGAAAGTTTCAAAATTGCGGAGCTTAAGCCACTCCTTTTGAAAACCATTTGATTCTATGACGATATCAAGTTCAAAGCATTAAAGGTTTTCTTAAAAACCAGCCGCAACCCTTCATCATTTTAGGAAGTAGAGTACTTAGTATTCATGCTACGTTTGTTGACTATAGTTAAGGCGTAGTGTATGGTAGCTAAGTGATGTCTTCCTACACTGCATATGATGCAGATTACTTAGGACATTCATATGACTTTGTTGAACATAATTAAGGGTCATATGGGTGGGTCTAATTAATCAAGAAATGATGGGTAGAACTTGACTGGTGCTTGTGATTTGTTGATCATAGTTAAGGTCATGAGTGCTAGGGGTAAAAACCATATCGGGAGTTTCAAAAGTTGAAATTTGCAATGAGATTGCATACCTTCCATATGATGGTTGGATCCCGATCCCACTGTAAGCAAGAGTTGCTCCTAGGAGAGTTTTTCACTTTACAATTAGCTAACCCATTAGATGTTTAGAAAGGTGTTAACGAGGCTACGCCTCTGGGAAGACGAGGTTTATATTAATTAGGTTCGTGTGAAAGCACGGGGAACCTCCCTCAAGTACCAACACTGGCCTGGCTGAACGGTTAGCGAAGTTGCAGACTGTAATTAATCGTGGCTAATTTTCTTTTTAAGGTTTGAAAGAAAAACTTGATTAAAGCAGTGGGAGACATCGATTAGATGAGATAATAACCAATCTGATCTTTGCAAGAGCTTTCGCTGAGTGTATTCTTTTCTCTCTCTTAATGGCAGATACCAATGAAAGGACTCAAGCTTTTACTAGATAAAAATAAACTGAATGGGACCAATTATAAAGACTGGCTGAGGAACATTAACATATTCTTGACTTATGATAAGGTATCATATGTCCTCATGGCTCCATCCCCACCCGTCGCAGGTCCTAAATCTCGATTGAGGATAAGGAAGTCCGCAAGAAATGGGACGTTGACTGTGCCACAGCCAATTACATCGATGGATAACACACATCAAAAGCAGCACAAGAAGATGGATGTCCAATCCATTTTTCTCCATACAAAAGAGTTGTATGGGGAGCAATCTCGTGTCCTACGATACGAAGCATCTAGAAAGCTGTTTCAGATGCAGATGGCTCCTGACATACCAGTAGGTGACCATGTTCTGAAGATGATAGCCCTTATAGAAGAGCTTGAGGACCTCAGATGGGAAATGGAAAACGAACAATATATTGATATCATTCTGTAGTCTCCCCCACCACTTTTGCTCAGTTTGTAGTAAACTTCAACATGCACAATATGGAGAAGTCACTACCTGAACTCCTTAATATGTTAAGGAGTGCAGAGAGCACGCTGAAATCAGTGAAGACTCCTGCTTTGATTGCTGGGCCATCTTCCTCATCTTGCCCGAAGGCCAAGGCCAAGGGAAAGATGAAGAAGAAATCCACCAAACCAAGAGGTGGAGTTAAAAAGGCTAAGGGGAAAGACAAGTCCAAGGCTGGAGAATCGGGGAAAGGGGAATGATATCACTGCCACAAAATGGGACACTGGAATCGCAACTGTACTGAGTATCTGGATCTCAAGAAAAAGAAGCATGGTGATGCTTCCGTTTCAGGTGTGTTTGTGACAGAAAACTGTTTTTCTATAAATTCTGCTTCCAGGGTATTAGATACCGGTTCAGGTTCTCACATTTACAATTCTATTCTGAGGCTGAGAAATAGCAAAGTTTTGAAGACAGGTGACCATACTCTCCGGGTTGGAAATGGTTCCAATATACATGCAGTTTCAGTGGGAGAGTATCACCTGGGGTTGTCATCAGGGTGTATATTGGTTTTGAACCCATGTTATTATGTACCTAGTATGCTTTGTAATATAATATCCATTACTTTGTTAGACAATGAAGGATATAATTGTGTATTGCAGAATAATGTTATGAACATTAATCTGAATCAAATGTTGGTTGGGTATGGTACACTTAATAACGGGATATACGTCCTAAATCAACAAACAGTTTTCAGCATACAACTCACGGCTAAAAGAAAATTTTCAGATATAAATGAAGCTTATCTTCGGCACTGCAGACTTGGTCATATTAACGAAACAAAACTAAACAAGCTACATAAAGATGGATATTTGAATCCTTTTGAATATAAATCTTATGCGACTTACCAGTCTTATATCAAGGGTAAAATGACTAAAACTCCGTTTACAGGACACGGAGAAAGAGCTACTGAGCTCTTAGACCTCATACATAGTGATGTATGTGTTGAAGATAGTGCCCTCAAAGTAAATTATTGGATCGCAGGTAGGTGATTGCAATGATTGAGGCAAGACCTATACCGATATGACAGTCTTGCTCAAGATGATAGTATGCTATCTGGTTTGTCTTTATCATCGTATACATGCTTTAGTTCACTATTGCATGATGATAGAGCCCATAGGATTCTTGCTTGACTGCCAGCAGTATGATGGCGATCATATACGTGGGAGCTGGGGTCTGTAAGCACATCCTTAAAGTGTCCCTAGTCGTGGGAGTTTCGAGACAGGGCATCGATACTCCAGAGTAGACTAGTGTATACAGTCGAGACCCCGACGAGGGGCGGTGGCCGGTCTCACAAGCCACTGGTGTCAGTTTGATCACCTAAGATGTATACAGGTGCTTATTAGGTTATGAGTACACCGGACAGGACTCGCCGGGAATCTGCTAGTTGGTATTATACATATCGTCAGACAGCAATTCCCTGGTGACATGTGTACAGGTTAGTTCATCGACCTAAGATCGTCATTTGTCTCGTGTGAGTTCCCACTATGCTTAGATTACTACCCTACCACGCTCAAAGGAGTTGTGCAAACAGTTTTTAGTTGGGTACAGTCCCGAGCCACATTGGAGGCAAGTGAGCGGATCGTCGGGGATTCGTCTCTCCCGGTATTGGGGGTTGATGTCGCGCAGTGCACGGGTGGCCATCACTAGGAATCCTCGACCGAGGTAGTGGAGATTTACTGATTTGGATCAGTAGTTTTTCAGGTGGTGATGGGCTTCATGCCGACACGATTTATCGCGTTATTAGGGGTCTGACTTTATCCACCCCCTAGACTCGATATGCGATACTCTTTAGATGAATGGACCAGACTGTATATACATTGTCACTGTCAGGCTCAGTATGGTTTATAGATGAGTTCTCTCGTCAGCTCCCCTTCCAATCAATACAAAGGCAAACCGTTATGTACAACTTGTACCTCTGATGTGCTAGGGGTTATACCCAGTGCCAGTGTGTTGATGAGTCATTAGAGGCCCCCACAGACACTTTCCCAACTTCGGGCGAAACATTGTAGAGGCCGTATGGTGATATGGCAAGGTTCGGAAAAAACACGTGCGTTTTCGCACGTGTCAATTTTCGGGCAGATAATACTGGTAGGCTTTGGTTTGAGCTGGAACCCAGTATTATACTGTGTAGATATAATATCTTTGTCTCAGTTGCATTTATATTCGGTTGTAATACAAATGCGGGTATGTTTATACTAATACGGGGTTATCCTGAAATCCGTTTCAGGATCGCTTTTGGAAGTTGTCAGTTTCCAGTTTTCTATCAGCCGTATTTTGATATTCGGTTAAATACGGATTTATCTTTTCTTGGAATTTTTGTGGAAGCTTCTAGAAGAGGTGACTAGGATGGTGAGGTGGCTTTGTTCATTAATGGTGCATTAATTGAGTTGATGACTATGGTTATGAATCATCACTTTCATTATTGAGTTCATACTAGGTGTCTTAGTGACTCACTCTCTTCTTTATGCTTGTGGTCACCCCCCTCTCCTACACTCACCCTCCTCCTCATCTATAAGTGGCCGGCCTTCCCTCCTCTCATAGCTCATGGTTGTTGTTCACTAGAAAAAAGATTATGATAGATTCGGGTTCATGAAAATTAGATAGCCTCTTTCTCATTTCACCCGATCCAAAAGGCAACTTCCATAACCGTTCGTCCGTGAACTTGGACGTAACGAGACAAAGTGTTCTATTCATTCTCTACTTCATCTTGGTCGTCTCTTTTGGCAAACTTGACAATCGAGTTGCCTCGGTTCAGGGGCGGGAGCCCGTTTAAAGATCCGTCGACGTGGTGCCACCTGGACGACAAGACTGGAGATCGAGGAGATCGGAGTAGCCGCAACAAGCGTGGGATGATGGTTGAAGACCGAAGGACTCGGATCATTCGGTATAACGTTTCTACCCACTTTGTAGTTTGTTAGTTTAGTTTTAATGGCAGATCCGAGTTACGGTACACGATAGCGCCAGTTTGTAAAAAGTTTTTGTTCCGCATTTGGCGTCTGTAGATGGCCAGGGCGCTACCGTGGACTTACAGTGGTATCAGAGCCTCACCATTAAGCTATACTAACTTGTGCTAACGCATTTAAAAGATCGATCGAACGGAATTTCCGAAACTACAATTTTCTGCACTAAAGTTTCTGTCGATTTTTAAAAGGGTCTAAAAATTATTTTAAGCATCACAGAAAAACAAGCAGGCTTTTTGAAGAAAACTCTAGAAATTTGATTCCCTGATTCGTCCGTACGGCCGCGGAACCGCCGCCAAAGCCATGCTTTGGCCGCTGATCCGCGGCCATATTGGAGCTTCAGAGGGTAATATTTCTTCTGTTGTTTCTTCTGAGAAAATTATGATTTCTGGTATATATCTTTTGGGCCCAGTTTTTGTTACTGTACTGCAGATAAATGTGGGCCCACTTCGGGAAATTTAGTCGATCGAAATTTTAAACTTGTTAGTTTGTAGTATTTACATTATATCTCCGACCGGGAATGTCATTTGATCGGTAAACCATGTCTGATTGCTATAGTTCTTTTAGACGGGTTTGCGAACATGACATTCGCGTTGATGTTCTGTGTTGTGCTGTGATGTTGCGGATATGTCGTGGTGGATAGCAGGGTGCAATGATAGTGCAGTTTGGATTTATTTATACATTTGATATTGCGGGGCGAACGTCCAACATGTGGACTGCCGTTACTGCCTATTTGTATAATATTCTTTTGGGGCACGACCGGGTCGAGGTTGATGTACCCGTTGTACATATTTTTATTTCTGTACTGTGTTTATCCCGTGAAGGAGTGCACGGATAGCCGGGTTCTGGAGGGCAACGGGTCCGTATCTCATGGCTTTGAGAGGCAGAGGGACCTCACTCTAGAATTGGCAGACTATTCGCCGCACTCGTAGGGGGTACAGGTTGGCCCAAGGAGGGGTGCTCAATTTACCAGATTCCGTGAAGTGCCGGGTGTTCCATTCACTATGCTGTGGGGACTACCTCGCTTCAGGTTTTGGCGGGTAACTTGCCGCACCCGTAGGGGTCTAGGTTTCATTGCACAGGCTATCCACACGACCAGAGGAACATCGGGTTTCAGCAGCGGCTCTGTGAAACTCGGGGATCCCAGATTATCTGTATCGTTCTGTGATGCTTATTACTTTTCTGTAATGTTGCATATTATCACGCCTGGAGCGATTATTGTATATTGGTATATATACTATTAGATGTTGTATATGTTTTACACCCGCGCTAGTTCAGCTCCCGCTCTGTCGTTAGTTAAGTAACCTAACGGGTGATGACGGGACCCAGTGGCGAATGCGGATGGCATATACGTACATTTTATTTTCGTTCTTTTCTGATGTGATTGATTGATGGGACTGCATTGATTCTTATCAATGCAAGGATAAAACAAACCTATATTTGATGTTGTTGGAACAAATTTTAAAATGTGTTATTACAAAGATGTTTCCTTTTCTTTTGCATAGCGGTATTCAGTCAGAATATCCTGCACCTCATTCGACGAGGCAAGGGCCGAGATCCCTTCACCGGGAGTGACCCCTTGGGCAGAAGTTTACGTCAGGGTAATAACTTTAATATAGTCGATTACAAGTTTCTTTGAATCGCGGTATTCAGTTAGAATATCCTGCACTTCATTCCACGAGGAAAGAGCCGAGATCCTTTCACCGGGAGTGACCTCTTTAGCAAAAGGTTTTCGCTACTATATTTTTATAAAAAAGCTATCAGGTTCCTTCAGCGATATCAAGTTCATTACGTTAAAGGTTTTTCGCCAAAAACCAGTCGTAGCCCTCCGTCATTTCTTATGGATGGTCAGTAGTATTCAAGCTATATTTGTTGGCCAAAGTCAAGGCATAGTATTTGGTAGCTGCTGGGTATTCATCTGTTGCATAGATAGATGTGTTGGTTTGGGACAGTCATTCTGCCTTGTTGGCCAAAGTCAAGGGCATGTGCGGATGGGTTCAAATTAACCTGGATAATGACGGGTAGAACTTGACATGTGACTTATGATTTGTTGGCCAAAGTCAAGGTTATAAGAGCATGAGGCAAAAATAACATCGGGAGTTTCTAAGAAACTGAAACTTGCCAAGTCTGCACATACTTCCTGGAGTGTGATAACTTGAGTGGCTTCCATCAAGTTATCATGCGATGATAGTTGGATCCCGATTCCCACTGATGAGTTAGTTTACTCTTCGTGTGATCCCGACTAATTCTTCTTTCAGGTTTGGAGGAGAATTTGATATTACAGTGGGAGGTTTCCTGATTAGATAAATTGATAACTATTCTGATCTAGGTAAGAATGCACGCAGAGTGTTTCTTTTCTCTCTCTCTTTTTGGCAGCGACCTTTGACCGACCCTAGACTATGACTCAGTGACCAAGTTGACCGAACCTTCTTAAAATACTGGCTTTTAGATTGTCCGAGTTGCATAAGTCATTGCCGCTTCTTCTTTTACCCTTTATATTTCTCAGAACACTCGTATTACTACGGACATCCACTTCCATTGGATAGATCCATCGTATGGTTATATACGAACTCGAAGGGACTTCTTCAAGGATGGATCCAGGTTCAGGAGAAATAGAATTGGTTTATTCAGTTGTCTTTTATTATCACCTTCTCTCAGGTTGCGAGGGCTCCTTAGTTTAGGAGAGTACACCTATTACGCTTATTGGATAGTCTTATTCCAAACCATAGGCAGGTGCCTAAAGGTAGGGAATGAAGAAAACCAATTAGCCTAAGTAGGGTGTGCAGAAGGTAATATGTAAAGACAAAATAAAGGGATTAGAAAGAGGGCAAAGTAAATTGCGACTGTTATCATTCACGACCAAACCGCGTACTTCATCGCCACTCCTATTTTCACCTTTGCTTTTTTCCCAGTTTGGGAGAAATAGAATAAGGTATTATTCAGTTGTCTTTTATCATCACCTTCTCTCAAGTTGCGAGTACTCCTAGGATTAGGAGAGTACACCTATTATGCTTACTGGATAGTTTTCTTCCAAACCATAGGCCAGTGCCGAACGGTAGGGAAGGAAGATAACCATTTAGCCTAACGATGGTGTACAGAAGGTAACGACTAAAGACAAATAAAAGGATTTGGAGAGAAGGCAGAGAAATATACGGTTATAGTCATGAATTGGATTATGGAAGAGGAATTACTATGAATACCAGAATACCCCTACGAGACATTTTCATGTTTCAGTTTCACTGCGCATTGTTAAAAGGAAAACTGATTTCTCGATTGGATACTTACTCCAAGGTATGTATTTACCAGGTTTTAATATTCTCATATCTGTATAGTTTTACAGATGATGAGTAGGAGTAAGTTATTGGAAATTAGGTGATCATCCTCATTATATCGGAATTCATTGTAATTGGTGATATTTGATGTCACGACCCGAAAGTACGGAACATGACCGACACTTAAACTACGAACGTCTCGAGGCGTACGTAATCTAAGTAAACCGAAAACCCAGAAATCCAAACCAAAAAAGATGTAGAGTGCAGGAAAAACCAACTTAAAGCAAGTAGTTTCAATAGCATAAGCCGAATTAGGCGGTTTTAAAAACATCAAAATTTTCCCGAAAATTTCGGCAGAGTCTCCTTTGAAAATACTGGCCCCCAAATGGGATATAACATAAATAGTATACGAAATCAATAAAAAGGCATCCCCAAGCGGGAGCTAGCTCTTCGTCAATCGACGGTCACAACCACACAAGCAATATAATATACAACGCCAAGGGCGAGGATCAAAATTCAAAAGGAAACTCAAAAACCACAAGAAAACCACATAAATACAACGCGCGACTCTAAGATCGAAAGAATAAACATCACTGGTCTCTATCTCAAATAAATACATGTTTGGTTGATGGAACTTCTATATACAACAGAATAATGATATACAAGATATATAATGGGGGTACGATACAAGTAAACCCACCTACTAGCAAATCACCCGAAGGAAACTATGCCCGCAAAGCCGTAATGAAACCTGTACGGCAAACCTGCAAGAAACTGGGGCACAACGGGGGTGAGTTGCCAACTCGTGAATAGAAAAATATCTACGCACAGAAATCGCATAAATAACGCAACCTAGGTCAATGATCATAATATATCCTCAAATATATGAATAACACGTAGCCTATAACAAGGCTAGGGTAAATATCTAACCCGAGTGTAATCTCATGTGCCCGTGTCAGTGCCTCAAGTAGCAATATATCATATGAATGAGGTATGAATGCATGAAAATAGAATACATGTAAATGAAGAACTGTTTTCATAATTTCGTGAGATTTCCTTTGTATTTTTAAAATGAGGTATCATAATGAAATCAGGATAAAACAGTGCCTAGCATCGGCACAAAACGTAATCCCAATATCTCGATATCTCTGTATCACAGTCTCTGTATCTCAATATCTCGAAATCTCAATGTCTCAATCATAATATCTAGGGCGCCGTCAGTCCAGACCGGCCCCTACCATCCATCTCAAGACCACGACGGTATCCTCCGGATATCCGACGCGTCGGGTAAAATCACCGGTAGGCAGTGCTCCCCTGCCAGGCTCACATCGTCATCATCACGCGCTTCTTGCCCCGGGGTACCTTACTGGGTCCACCATGTACCCGAAACGGTTCATCCGTCTCCTCGAATCGGGTCTCGAAATCCATCAGCAAACTCATGGTGGACGACTCATACATCATGGGAAAAACCGCACTTTTTATTTAAAAAGAGAGAAATCAGTTTATATAAGTTTTGCGGTTTTCCCCCCAAATCCAGAAAATTTCATGGAAATCCGAATCCAAATCATCAATAGCATGTAAAAACCATGAATATAGGCATAACAATGAATAACAGTATGCATGAAGTGACAAGTAAATACTACAATGTTAAGCTGGCATATAAGGCAGGCACACTAATATCATGTCAAATTACTAACTAACAAGCTAAGTCAAGCAATAATAAGGTGTACGTGACATGGCAATTACCGATGAAGATGTGTGTGAGCCGGCAAGTAAGTGTATACATACGCATCATCGGTAATGGTGCTGGTGTCCTAACAATATGATATCAACATTGCAATAAGAAATTATAACATAAGTATGCGATGCGAAGCGAACCACAATAATAAGCGGGAGCTGAATACTAGACGCAACTGTAACTAAACTGCATTAATCTAATATAAGTCCTACAAATGGTGCCTTTTGAAATAACACGAATCATGGGGTTTTGAAAATAGGGGCTATGGTGTTTTTATGAAAAGATACGTCTTTTGAAATATCCGTAGGATCCCTTGGGCTGTCTTTTAAAATACCCACGATTCGTTAGTTTTTGAAATAGGTAAGAATCAAATCTAATCTAACAACTAAACTAAACTAAAGGGCTAAGCTAACAAGCTGGACTACAGGTAAGGAAACCGCCTAACATCTGAGTCGATCCATATACATACCTGTATATATATTAGTCGGTGATCCCGCCTCAATAATATCATATCCGATACCATATCTACAATCATCCATCCCAAGTCAAGAGTGCGGATCAATCATCAAGATATAGCTCGTACGTAAATCCGTCGTACGGCATCCCCAAATCTGGGTACGGGTCAATATCATATTCCTCACACCATTCCTCTGGTATCCTCTTTATTCAAGATCATAGTCTAAGGTACTGACCTATGTCTAGTACAATACTAATATCCTCAATATACCCATGATCTGACTACAGATCGACAATCTCGTACAAACCGATACCGTCAGCACATAGCATCATCAAGGGTATACATCACCCGATACGGCCTAATATCAATATCCTAGCATATCATGCCTCATATCACGATCACATGTCGACCATTTTATTTATAACACTATTCACCCGTATCGCCGCCCCAAGATCCGCTATAACACCAGGACGTACCTCAAGTACGAATCCTGCCATATCACCAATATCACAACCACAAAACAAATCTCATCGACTCAGCTCAATCCCAAGTATCATCCTCAAATCCGTATGTGAACATATAGTCCCATACCCATGTGAACACATAACTATAAAGAATCTCATGAGCACATATAAAAAGGAATGTATGCAAGTATGTATGTGTGTATGTGTAGTGCAACACTACCCTAGGGTTCGCAACACTAAAGTAATCCAACACACCAATATCCATCCTAACATCGTTATTAATCCCAAATAACATATACTAATTGTTGGTGTGTATACGCATCCGTATACACCACCACGGACTGCGGGGGTGCTATACGCCATCCACCCGACTTCTCCCCGTAGATATAAATCTACTCACCTGGTCCTCGTTCGCCGGTGCCGACATCGCCACGCGCTTGCTTGTCGTCTCGAAGTCCACATGGGGTACCTACATATCATAACGCACCATACTGCATTAAAATCCGACTCATGACCAAAACGACGCACGAATCCCACATAGGTCAAAACCTATGGTTGCTTTCGCAAATCGACCCAAAAACCCTCGACGTCGGCGTACAGATGCCAAACCATTGAGAAAACTCCCAGCACACTCATTTGCACATTCACGAACACTAATTTTAATATAAAATAGGTTAAAATTCACAAAAACCCCAATTTCACTTAAAAAGTCATTTTTCTGAAAATCTAGCAAGCACAATTCGCTGTTTTTGTACAAAACATGATGTTTTAACAATTCTAGTGACCAAGATGATAACTTAATATCTTAATTATGCCATAGAAACCATTACATAAATTTTAAACCCACAATTTAATTCGATTTCAAAAACCTAGTTTGCAATATTAACCAATTTTAACAATTTTATAGCAAAATGCACAAACTATAATCTAGCTTGGATTTTCATGAACTAAAGTATTAAAATACACTTAATAATGTTAATGAAGTCATGAGAAAACCTAATTATATTTTTCTCATAATCAAATTCATGGTTTACAAAAACCTAGCTAGCAATATAGCTAAAATATTACAATTCCAAACTAACAATTTGCAACTAGAAATTTGATTAGGTTTTCATTTCACAATATGAAGAACTACAATTGCAACCATAATTACATACACAAAAACCTAACTTGAATTTCATAAACCCTTACTAAGTTTTTCCAAACATACAATTAAACCCAAATTAATAACTAATAATGCTTGATTTAAGGTATTCAAACAACAATTTAACAAAAGGTCTTGATTTATACCTCACAAGATCAAGGATATAGCATGCAAATTCTAGCCTCCAAAAGTAGCTTCCATGCTCCTAGATCCATATAAGTTTGGCTAATGAGAAATGGGTAGGAGTTGGATTTGGATTTTGGGATTTATTTGATGGATTTTGAGGCAATTTTTGAAGCAAAAGAGATGGAAAATGGGGGAAAAAGATGGGGGCTGTTGTAGCAGAATTTCGGCTGAGGAGGGAGTGGGGAGAGGTGTGGGGGAGTTGTGGAAAAGAATCCAAGTCAAAGCCCCTCCCAAATTACCATAATACCTCCACCTACTTTACTATATATAAAAACCTTATTTTAACCCATTTCTCACATGATTTAAGGTCAAAAAGAGGGAAATAAAATTCTTAGGCTGCTACAATAGTGTGGGGCCGGCCAAGGGGAGTGAGGGTCAGTGTGAGAGACTTTACAAAAAAATTATATGCAAAAAGACCCCCCACAATACCATATTTGCAAGTTTTAGTTCAAAATAACTATATTTTTGTTTTCCATATAATAAATCAATTAAAACTTGAAATAAAATACTAAAAAATTATATTACAACTAGATTTTAATTAACATGATTTTAAAGATTAAAATTAGCCCATTTAAATTTGTATTTATCGCTAATTTAATGTATTTTCTTACCGGCTTAAAATAATATTAAAATAATTAATTTCGGAAAAATTTTCAGAAAATTTGAAATTTCAGCAGTGGCTCAATAAATACCAAATACTAGCAATTACATAGCTAGAATATGTATATTTAATTTTATAATAAAGATATTTGCATTTTGACTTTTTACAGAAAACCCCCTTATTTTACCGTTTTTTCGAAATTTCACCGAAACGATTTTCAAAACGTTATAATCTTCCCCCCTTAAAGAAATTCGGTCCCCGAATTTAAATTAAAATTTCCCCCAAATACTAAAATATTTCAGCCAAAACCATCAAATCGCCGGGGCTCCGAAATCATAAATACATAAAACAAATCGTAGCGCAACGCATGCGCATGAAAAATGACCATATAACTCAAACCAGAACTCCGTCAAGCATCCCGCAATCATCGGAGTCATGGGAAAGACATCAATACCAAATCCAAAGCAAAACCAATATGATATAACTCGAAACTATACATGTAAAATATATTCAGGTACTGTCCTCTGACTAGTCCTGCTCAGTACGAAAACACATAGCAATATCATAAAAACGTACTGCTCTATAAGAAAAATCAATTCCCAAAATACGCGTATGAATACTATGTGCGTCTTGTGCGCACGGAAATCAAAATCCAAATATGTGCCATACATATGCACAGAAACAACATCTAAGTGCATCGGGTGTGCACGAAACATCTGTCATAGGCAACATGTGTGCCTGACAGCAAAATCAGGTGCATCTGACATGAACGAAAAATCTCGATTTAGTGCATCTGGTGTGCATCAAAATCACACTTCAAAACATGCACCCAACATGCGCGAAAATCCAAATCAGGTGCATCCATCGTGCACGAAATCATGAAATCCAATATCAAGTGCCGAACATGCGCAAAATCAAATCAGGTGCACAAGGTGCACAAAACAAATATCGAACATCACCATCGAGATCAAAGTCCAGGGCATCTAAATGCACAACATACGTAACACTGCACTGCAAGCATATATGAACTATACCACGTGCAAAAACCAAATCGTGTGCGTATATACGCACAAAATCAACTCAAATGTCTAAAACCGTAAAATCGCAAACATGTGAAACCAAGCACGAAAACGATATCAAGTGCAACACTGTGCAAAGATCGTAAATCCTCAATCATCAAAATCAAATCATGCGAATAAATCACCCAAAACATCGAAATCAATAATGGCGGAATAGTACCGCTCAAGTGCATCCTCTAAGAATCTCGGGCCAACTGTCGCGGGCACTAGTGGGACGTCTCGTCGATGATCATGAACTCTGGCCTGCTGGTGTGCGTAACACGACCACTCCTGGGTCCAAGTCTTCTCGTAATTTGTCCCAGAAAGGTCATGTCGAGGTCTCTCCCAAATCTCGCCTCTGCCGAACTATCCGAAAGTCATCGTTCCTTCCTAGATCTGTTCTCGTTCCAGAACGGCTGCATACTCATCACGACTCCTTCTGGAAGGTAAATCCAAGTACCATGCCTCGGCATGCGCATCGCATCTCTGATGTCGGCGGAGTGGAACGTCATCTCATCTAGATCTGGTATGAACCTCTTACTTCACTTTCCTCTAATGTCGTCTTCTTTGGACTCGTCTCGTCGCGGCTGCATAGACTAAGCTCCAACGGCTATCCTCGTATCTGGAGTCTCCCAAGAAATGCATCTCACCACCTAGCATCCGAATTAAGTCGAGCCATCCGATCGAGTCGTCAAAACCTCATAATCCCCCAAGAGCTCAACATCTTGGGCACAGTTTAATAGTATCGAGTACATACCATAACATCGGTGGTCCAGCCGTAGAAGGGCAAACCCAAGCCTCACTAATGGCGCCGTAGAACTGCCGCAAACCCGAAGGTTCAAAGGCTTTCACACGGTCATTAAGTCGAGTTAGGGTTTCATTCTTCTAGAGGGACCATAGAATTGCCTGCATGTCTTTCCGACTACTTTAAACTTGGAATAATAGGTTTCTGACATTCGATCGTCTCTGTCGACTCCCAACGTCTCCGCGTGAAGTCGTCTCTAGCTGGAATCAATCTATCTGATGACCTCGCATCGGGGTAGGCGAACGATCCACATGTCCTAGTCATTCATCCTCGATGACTAGCGACCTTCTATCATCTCTTAGTACAACTCGTTCTGCACTAACGCCAGCATCTGGGGCAATATCTCGTCGTTCGCAGCAATAACTGGCTCGCTCGTCTGTACGCTGAACAGTGCCTCGAACATCATGGATAAGCAACACACCAACGGTCATCAAAATCCGGCTGGCCTCTGTCAGTGGCCCAATCCTCTGATACTGATCGGCACGTCCGAGAAATCTCATAAAGGCGATCCGCCAAACGCTCGTGGCGCGGAAACACAGTAAAAAGACACATCTCCGCAATCGAGTGTCGCCGGAATTTCGCCCTGGTCAGTCCTCGTTCGTGACGAGCTCGTGCTGACCGCAACTCTAGCCGTAGCTCTCCCTGCCCGTAATCGTGGCAGCAAAACCATAACTTTTACTGATGAGGCTAGATCGGAATGAATATAATACTGAGCAAAGAAATGTATATCCTAAGGCTTCTTAAGTAGAGTAGCGTATCGTAAATATGCCGCGGAACATACCCACGATACGTCACTCTACTTTAGTCACCTATTCCATCAACCAAGGGTCATCCTACGCTCCGAAGGTAAAACCTAACGCTTTGATACCAACTTTGTCACGACCCGAAAGTACGGAACATGACCGACACTTAAACTACGAACGTCTCGAGGCGTACGTAATCTAAGTAAACCGAAAACCCAGAAATCCAAACCAAAAAAGATGTAGAGTGCAGGAAAAACCAACTTAAAGCAAGTAGTTTCAATAGCATAAGCCGAATTAGGCGGTTTTAAAAACATCAAAAATTTCCCGAAAATTTCGGCAGAGTCTCCTTTGAAAATACTGGCCCCCAAATGGGATACAACATGAATAGTATACGAAATCAATAAAAAGGCATCCCCAAGCGGGAGCTAGCTCTTCGTCAATCGACGGTCACAACCACACAAGCAATATAATATACAACGCCAAGGGCGAGGATCAAAATTCAAAAGGAAACTCAAAAACCACAAGAAAACCACATAAATACAACGCGCGACTCTAAGGTCGAAAGAATAAACATCACTGGTCTTTATCTCAAATAAATACATGTTTGGTTGATGGAACTTCTAGATACAACAGAATAATGATATACAAGATATATAATGGGGGTACGATACAAGTAAACCCACCTACTAGCAAATCACCCGAAGGAAACTATGCCCGCAAAGCCGTAATGAAACCTGTACGGCAAACCTGCAAGAAACTGGGGCACAACGGGGGTGAGTTGCCAACTCGTGAATAGAAAAATATCTACGCACAGAAATCGCATAAATAACGCAACCTAGGTCAATGATCATAATATATCCTCAAATATATGAATAACACGTAGCCTATAACAAGGCTAGGGTAAATATCTAACCCGAGTGTAATCTCATGTGCCCGTGTCAGTGCCTCAAGTAGCAATATATCATATGAATGAGGTATGAATGCATGAAAATAGAATACATGTAAATGAAGAACTGTTTTCATAATTTCGTGAGATTTCCTTTGTATTTTTAAAATGAGGTATCATAATGAAATCAGGATAAAACAGTGCCTAGCATCGGCACAAAACGTAATCCCAATATCTCGATATCTCTGTATCACAGTCTCTGTACCTCAATATCTCGAAATCTCAATGTCTCAATCACAATATCTAGGGCGCCGTCAGTCCAGACCGGCCCCTACCATCCATCTCAAGACCACGACGGTATCCTCCGGATATCCGACGCGTCGGGTAAAATCACCGGTAGGCAGTGCTCCCCTGCCAGGCTCACATCGTCATCATCACGCGCTTCTTGCCCCGGGGTACCTTACTGGGTCCACCATGTACCCGAAACGGTTCATCCGTCTCCTCGAATCGGGTCTCGAAATCCATCAGCAAACTCATGGTGGACGACTCATACATCATGGGAAAAACCGCACTTTTTATTTAAAAAGAGAGAAATCAGTTTATATAAGTTTTGCGGTTTTCCCCCCAAATCCAGAAAATTTCATGGAAATCCGAATCCAAATCATCAATAGCATGTAAAAACCATGAATATAGGCATAACAATGAATAACAGTATGCATGAAGTGACAAGTAAATACTACAATGTTAAGCTGGCATATAAGGCAGGCACACTAATATCATGTCAAATTACTAACTAACAAGCTAAGTCAAGCAATAATATTTTCTAAGATGTTCGTGACATGGCAATTACCGATGAAGATGTGTGTGAGCCGGCAAGTAAGTGTACGTGGTACATACGCATCATCGGTAATGGTGCTGGTGTCCTAACAATATGATATCAACATTACAATAAGAAATTATAACATAAGTATGCGATGCGAAGCGAACCACAATAATAAGCGGGAGCAGAATACTAGACGCAACTGTAACTAACCTGCATTAATCTAATATAAGTCCTACAAATGGTGCCTTTTGAAATAACACGAATCATGGGGTTTTGAAAATAGGGGCTACGGTGTTTTTATGAAAAGATACGTCTTTTGAAATATCCGTAGGATCCCTTGGGCTGTCTTTTAAAATACCCACGATTCGTTAGTTTTTGAAATAGGTAAGAATCGAATCTAATCTAACAACTAAACTAAACTAAAGGGCTAAGCTAACAAGCTGGACTACAGGTAAGGAAACCGCCTAACATCTGAGTCGATCCATATACATACCTGTATATATATTAGTCGGTGATCCCGCCTCAATAATATCATATCCGATACCATATCTACAATCAGCCATCCCAAGTCAAGAGTGCGGATCAATCATCAAGATATAGCTCGTACGTAAATCCGTCGTACGGCATCCCCAAATCTGGGTACGGGTCAATATCATATTCCTCACACCATTCCTCTGGTATCCTCTTTATTCAAGATCATAGTCTAGGGTACTGACCTATGTCTAGTACAATACTAATATCCTCAATATACCCATGATCTGACTACAGATCGACAATCTCGTACAAACCGATACCGTCAGCACATAGCATCATCAAGGGTATACATCACCCGATACGGCCTAATATCAATATCCTAGCATATCATGCCTCATATCACGATCACATGTCGACCATTTTATTTATAACACTATTCACCCGTATCGCCGCCCCAAGATCCGCTATAACACCAGGACGTACCTCAAGTACGAATCCTGCCATATCACCAATATCACAACCACAAAACAAATCTCATCGACTCAGCTCAATCCCAAGTATCATCCTCAAATCCATATGTGAACACATAGTCCCATACCCATGTGAACACATAACTATAAAGAATCTCATGAGCACATATAAAAAGGAATGTATGCAAGTATGTATGTGTGTATGTGTAGTGCAACACTACCCTAGGGTTCGCAACACTAAAGTAATCCAACACACCAATATCCATCCTAACATCGTTATTAATCCCAAATAACATATACTAATTGTTGGTGTGTATACGCATCCGTATACACCACCACGGACTGCGGGGGTGCTATACGCCATCCACCCGACTTCTCCCCGTAGATATAAATCTACTCACCTGGTCCTTGTTCGCCGGTGCCGACGTCGCCACGCGCTTGCTTGTCGTCTCGAAGTCCACATGGGGTACCTACATATCATAACGCACCATACCGCATTAAAATCCGACTCATGACCAAAACGACGCACGAATCCCACATAGGTCAAAACCTATGGTTGCTTTCGCAAATCGACCCAAAAACCCTCGACGTCGGCGTACAGATGCCAAACCATCGAGAAAACTCCCAGCACACTCATTTGCAAATTCACGAACACTAATTTTAATATAAAATAGGTTAAAATTCACAAAAACCCCAATTTCACTTAAAAAGTCATTTTTCCGAAAATCTAGCAAGCACAATTCGCCGTTTTTGTACAAAACATGATGTTTTAACAATTCTAGTGACCAAGATGATAACTTAATATCTTAATTATGCCATAGAAACCATTACATAAATTTTAAACCCACAATTTAATTCGATTTCAAAAACCTAGTTTGCAATATTAACCAATTTTAACAATTTTATAGCAAAATGCACAAACTATAATCTAGCTAGGATTTTCATGAACTAAAGTATTAAAATACACTTAATAATGTTAATGAAGTCATGTAAAAACCTAATTATATTTTTCTCATAATCAAATTCATGGTTTACAAAAACCTAGCTAGCAATATAGCTTAAATATTACAATTCCAAACTAACAATTTGCAACTAGAAATTTGATTAGGTTTTCATTTCACAATATGAAGAACTACAATTGCAACCACAATTACATACACAAAAACCTAACTTGAATTTCATAAACCCTTAATAAGTTTTTCCAAACATACAATTAAACCCAAATTAATAACTAATAATGCTTGATTTAAGGTATTCAAACAACAATTTAACAAAAGGTCTTGATTTATACCTCACAAGATCAAGGATCTAGCATGCAAATTCTAGCCTCCAAAAGTAGCTTCCATGCTCCTAGATCCATATTGTTAGTTATATGTATGCCCTAGAGGCCATTACTATACATAGGATGTATATTGTAGTGGATGCTGGGACATATATAGGGAGGACTTTCTTGCTCGACATGATAGTATGCTATCTGGTTAATCTTTACCTTGACGTGTACACTGATTGTCTCCCTGTTACATGTTGGTAAAGCCCTTAGGATCTGTACTTGACTACCTGGACTATGATGCGGATCATACTAGTGGGGACATGGTAGTCCATAAGTACATCCTTCAAAGTCCCTAGTCGTGGGTGTATCGAGACGGGGCATCGATATACCATAGTAGACTAGCGTATACCTTCTCGACCCATACAGATGGGCGATGGATGATCCCATATCCATTGGTGTTTGACATCAGAGGAGATATACGGGTGCTCAGTAGAGACTGGGTACACTGGACGGACTCGCCGAGAACTCCCAGATGGTATTATACCTCACGTCAGATGGCAGTTCTCTGGTGACACTGGTACAGAGTAGTCTGTTGACCCGAGATCGTCATAGAGTCTTTTGTGGTTCCCACTGTGCTTTGATTTCCATCTTACCACGTCCAAGAGAGCGTGCAAAACGGTGGTTTTTGGGTACAGTCCCGAGTCACATGGAGGCAATGAGCGATAGGAGGGGATTCGTCTCTCCCGGTATAGGGAGTTGATGTTGCGCTGTGTTCGATTGGCTATAACAGGAAATCCCTGGCCAGGGTTGCTGAGATTTACTGGTAAGTGTTACCAGTAGTTTCTCGAATAGTTATAGACCTCATATCGACGCGACTTATCGAGCTATTGGGGTCTGACGTTTACCACCCCTAGGCGAGATATGCGACATATCAGACGATCAGACCGGACTGTACGGTAGTGTTACTGGTTGGATTCACAGGAGTGTGATCGGGCTTGCTCGTCGATCTTCTGATCGCTCAATACCCGGGTGGCCGTTATGTTTAGCAGACCGCTTGCGGCTTGTGGGTGTTTGATATGATCATCACCTGCTGCCAGCGTATTGACGAGTCTTTAGAGTCCTACACAGAGGTTTCCTGGCTCAAGCGAAACGAAATAGGAGCGCATATGAGATATGTGCGGGACCAAGAATAATACGTGTATGTGATACCGTATTTCATTCTCACGATGAATGTATCGATTAGGTTATATGCGATATACCCTAGTTATCGAATCAAGGATTGATTCGATAAGCCGATACATTGAATACTAGTCGGTTGTGTGCGACATGACCGGATCATTGAATCAAGTGTTGATTTAATGATTTAATGCATAATTATATATTTGATATATTACTTTGCACTAACTAGTATTGGTTCACTTTAAACGGATTTTCTCACTTGGTTTGTGCGCATTATATATGAGTTATGATTTTGTGCACTTGCTTGTATCATGTTTGATGATACATGCTTTTTGGTTAAGTGTAAAGTATGAAACCTTGGTTAATGAAATGGTTAGGGTTTATTATTTATTATTCATTTATCTTATTTAATTATCCATTTAATTTTGATAAATGAATAAAAGAAAATGAGAAAAGAATGGTGGCTAATTTTGTTTCATGTTGAAGCTTCTTGAAGCTTTGATCAAGTCAACCATCCTTATCTCATCCTTAACCCTAACCATTCCCAATAACCTTAGTTTAATCTCTACACTTGACCATGGTTTGCTTATGATAAGAATTGATTTTCTTTTCTATTTTATTATTCTTATCATAACAATTATCATCTTCTTCTTCTTCTTCACTTCATGAAGAAGCTTACTTCATCAATGGTGATTGATGAAAACAAGTGAGAAATCCAATTCTAAAGTCTACCCACTTCCTATTTCTTCATCCTCTACCTCTTCCCAAGTAGTAGAGTGTGTTTCCTTCATAAGTTTTCAAGGCTTGGTGAAGGTGGAGCTTGATCTAGCGATGCCTCGACGTAGATCATCTTCGGCATGGACATCGACGACCTAGCTCGCTTATTCTCCGATGAAGTCGACGCTAGAGCCCGGATTCTTTTTGGACAGCAGAGAGGACTTCGTTGCGGAGCTATGGAGGTGGAGAACCGGATCTACAAAGGTTGTATTTCCATATCTCTTAGTTAAAGTAGTTAACTAGTTGCTTTTTCGCCTAGACATCTAGCCAACGATCCGTACACTAGGGTTTCTCGGCACCATAATTTTTGAAATTGGCATGGTTGATGCCTTGTGAGACCTCTTGAGAGTGCCTAGGAACCTTACAGTGGTATCAGAGCCTAGCTAGAGCCTTAGGCGAAGTCTAGACGGAATTTGAAGTCCGATCGAACCCGAAAGTCCAAAATTTCCATGCTCTCTGTACATTTTTGAAAACAGTGAGTTTTGTAACATTAAAAATATGCAGAAAATCAAGCAGGGTTTTATAGGAATTACTGTAAATTTCGTGGACCTAATTCCACTTTTCCACCGCGGTTCCGCGGCATGAGCAATGCTCATGCGGCGGATCCGCGGCCGTGCGGAAATATTGTTCAGTGAATCTTACACAGTAACTCCTAATTAATTATTCTGGATTTTCTGGGAATTTTTAATATTAATTCAAGAGTTGAATTTTCTGGGTTGTTTTGGGGATTCGAATGTTCGATCGGATTATCAGATTTTGTCAATGTGGCTTTCCGGATAATTTTTAGAATATGTTAAAAAGTTCGACCGGATATAAATACCCAATTTTTCCCCTGTCGGGAAATTTCCAAGTGTTGGATTTTTCCGTAGTTTAACGACGTTCTAAGTAGTGCAAGTAACTCGATGGACCCTCTAGAAGACAACAAACCTTAACTCGATTATGTGACCGTCTTGAACTGCCCTTTGAACCTTCGGGTTTGGGGCAGTACGGCGTGCCACATGTGAGGCGTTGGCTTGACCCTTCTACGGCTGGACCGTCGGTACTGAGGCACGAACTGAATGTTGTTAGACTTATTTCATGTGTTGAACTGTATCGGGAAAACTTGGGTGTTCGAATGTTCAATCGGAAAGTTTAACATTTTCTAATTATCTGGAATGGGATACAATAATTGGAATTCACAAGAAGTTATGAGATAACTGAATGAATGTTATAAACATAGCAATTTAGTCTCACTTGATCGGTTGCCACGGAATTTTGATGTGATCAAAAGTCCGTCGCAATCACGTAGCGTACGCGGATACTCGCCGGGTAAACTTAATAGACAGCCTCAATCCATAGCCCCGACCAAGTGACTGTAGGAGAACCCCGTCGCCGAAAGCATCCCTTCGGGTGCTCCCGGCAGCGGTGTTCCGCCTTGGTGCACTTCGTCGACGGTATCGGGGGTGCAGCCGTCTACTGAAGTTTGCGACGAGCATTCGATCAGGATGTCGGGAATCTTGTTGAATTGCCCGACTTGATATTGAAAAGTATTTTCGATAATGAGACTAAAATGCGGGGTTTATAATTGTTAGGCATGCGATGTCTAAGTAATTCATTTGGTCAGGCATGCGATGTCTGAGGTGGTTGCGGATTCCAACTGTTGTAGTTTTACACTTTCTTTTCTGTGACCGTAAGTGTAATATGTGATATCGCCGGTTTCGTTGTTATATGTCAACGACAATTGGGATGCGCATATTTACTTACGTTGATGACATGTGATGTTATGTGTTGCTGGATATGTTATATTGGATCGTCGTGTTTGAATAGCCGGGGGTTTTTATGTGAGATGAGTGTTTTTCATTTTCATTCATGTAAAAACTTGTATGTAATATTCTTTTATTGGGGCGCTTCCAGGTTGCGGAAGTTGTCACCGTTGATGTATATTATTTACTTTTCCGCACTAGGATAGACCCAAGGAGGAGGGCACAAGTAACCGGGTTCTGGAGTCCAGTGGGAGACCAACTCGAGGAGTCGAGTCCGGGTCTCCTAACTCTAGAATTGGTAGGGTTGCTTGCTACTCTCGTAGGGGTCTAGGGGTGTGGGTTTGGCTATTCATCACGACCGTGGAATCCGTGTTTTATACTGGCTCGTATTGAAAACACGGACGTCCTAGTATATCCAATATTTCATATGTTTCTTCTACTGCGATATCTGTGATGCGATCATGTGATATTCTTTGATAGATACAGTATATAGTATATATGATATATTATATAGACGTTACTTATGTTTTACACCCGCGCTAGCCCTGCCCTGCTCTGTCGTTAGTTACCTAACCTAACGGTGCACGAGGGGACATCGAGGCGAACGCGGATGGCATAAGTGTACGTCATATCTATCTGTGATGTTTAGGTATTTAAATGATGGGACTTCATTAATGTGATTAATGAAAATAAAAGAAACCTAAGATGTTGTAGAATCGAATTTCAAAATAAAACAGGTAGCTACAGTTCTTGCTTTGCACAGCGGTATATATGATATATCCTGCACCTTATTCAATAAGGAAAGGACCGAGATCCCTTCACCGGGAGTGACTCCTTTAGCAATAACTGGCAGATGCTACACATTCGGTTTGTCTTTTGAATGCTTTTAAGAGTTTTTGCTTTGCACAGTGATATATGTGATATATCCCGCACCTCATTCGACGAGGAAATGACCGACGATCCCTTCACCGGGAGTGACTCCTTTAGCAAAACTAGAAAAGCCTCAAAAGCACTCCATTTCAAAATTCATTCGATCTTACAACGATATCAAGTTCATTACGCAATAGGTTTTCAGAAAAACCTGTCGTAGCCCTCCGTCATTTCAGATAAGTTGTATATAGTATTCGTGCTGCATTTGTTGGCTTTCGTCAAGGTGCAGTGTGCGGTAGCTATATGCTGCTTATCTGCTAGCATACGATGCGATTGGATTAGGGTAGTCGTGCGGCTTTGTTGGCTTTCGTCAAGGGTCGTGAGGGTGGGTTTAATTCAATCAAGAAATGTACGGGCTGAACTTGACTAGCGGGCTATGGTTTGTTGGGTTTCGTCAAGGTCATAGCACGTTAGGGGCAAAATATTATCGGGAATTTCAAGTGTTGAAATTTGCAATGAGATTGCATACCTTCTATGAGATAGTTGGATCCCGATACCCGCTGCGAGTAAGAGTTACTCCTGGGAGAATTTTATACATTACAATTAGCCGATCAAGTAGGTGTCTAGAAAGGTGTCAATGGGGTTACGCCTCTGGGAAAACGAGGTTTACATTAATTAGGTTCGTGCGAAAGCACGGGGGACATCCCTCAAAGTACCGACACTGGCCTGGCTGAAAGATTGGCGAACTTGTAGTGTGTAATTAATCCCGGCTAGTCTTTCCTTTTAGGGTTTGAAGGAAGATTTGATAAAAAGCAGTGGGAGCCATCCTGATTAGATAAAATAATAAACAATCTATTCTTGCAAGAGCGCACGCTGAGTGTTTTCTTCTCTCTCTCTCCAGGTAGCGACCATATCACGCCTTAATCAAGATAATAATACGGAATATTGACCGAACCCGCTTGTTATACTGAGCTGGGGAACGTTGATCCCGCTCCAACTTATAATTGTTATAAGACAGAGCAGGAAATTAGGGATTACCAGAATTCCCGTGCAGCCCAAACGAAGAGAGTGCATGCTGATGCATCATCTTTGGGTGTGTTCATTGCAGAGAACTGTTTCTCAGTATCCTTTACGTCCTGGGTATGTGATACCAGATCAGGATCCCAGATATGTAATCTGTTACATAGGGCTACAGATAGGTAGAAGACTGAGAACGGGTGATAAGTTTCATGAGACAGAAAACGGGGCAAGAGTTGCAGCCAAGTCTGTTGGTCACTGTCACCCTGTATTACCAATACATTGATTCTGAACGAATGTTATTAGATACCGAACCTGATATACAAAATCATATCAGTCTCTTTATTAGTAAAGAAATGATAAAATTTTGTATTGTTGGATAATGTTTTGAACATTTCCTATATCAAAAGTTGATCGGTTCAGGCACGTTATCTAAAAGCATTAATGTTCTAAATCAAACCACAGTTCTTAGTATACGGAACACACACAAGAGGAAGAGTTCAGAAATGAACGAATCCTTCTTGAGGCATTGTAGACTAGGTCATATCAATGTGACCCGACTAGCTGAAGTTACATTTAGATGTATATTTAAATCAGTTTGAATTTACATCTTATGAAACTTGCCAGTCATGTCACAGAGATAAGATGACCATAGCCCTGTTTATTGGAAACAGAGAAAGAGTTAGTGAACTTTTGGGATGATACATGTTGATGTATGTAGGTCCCCAGTCTACACATGCCAAGACCGGTTCTTTGTACTTCATTACATTCTCTGATGATCTTTCGAGATTCAGACCTATGTTCCTGTTGAAACACAAGTCCGAACCTTTTGAGATATTCACAGAATATAAGATAGAAGTAGAGAACCAATAAGGGTATAAGTATTATGTCCTTTGATGTGATCAAGGAGGAGAATACTTGAGCACGGAAATACTGGACTATTCTAAAGGAGAATGAGATTCTCTCTCAGCATTACTCCTCTGTATACACCATAGCACGATGGTATATCGGGGCGGAGCAATCACACCCTATATGATAAGGTGTGCTCTATGATGAGTATTACTGAGTTACCTATTTCCTTTTAGGGGTTATGCACTTGAGAAGCTGCATACCTATTGAATAGGTTCGAATCAAATCAGTTGCCTACCACTCCATTTGAGATATGGAAAGGGAAGAGCCCATGTCTTAAGCTAGTTAAGATTTGGGGTTGTCCGGCCTATGTCTGAAAAGCAAAATCCGGACAAGCTCGAGGCAAGATCTGTTATGTACAACTGGAAAGGTTCCAACTATACAAACAACAGAAGATGATTTGGTAGAACCAAAGGATTCAGTAGATTCCAACGAACCTCAGCCTCTCCGCCGATCTAGTAGGGTTCCTCACCCACCTGAGAGATACTTCGGTTTCTCTATGACAGTGGGAGCGAGGATTGCATCATGAGATGATGACCCAACTAGTTTTCGAGCTGGCCATCAGGAGTAAGACTCTATAAGAATGGCTGGATGCTTAGAAGATCTGAGATGGAATCCTTATACACCAACAAAGTATGGACTTTGGTTGCTATATCTGAAGGGTTAAATCCCCATCAGGAGCAAGTATATCTTGAGAAGATTACTTGGTGTAGTTGGAAAAGTTGAGACTTTCAAAGCTAGACATGTTAAAGGTTTTCATCATCGACCAGGCGTGGATAATGATGAAACCTTTTCCAGTGGCTATGCTTAAGTCCATCCGGATTCTACTTGCCACGGCTACATACCATGACTACGATATCTGGCGGTTGGGTGTCATGACTGCTTTTCTAAAATGATGTTTTAGAAGAGAGCGTCTATAAGTACACAGCCAGAGGGCCTCGTAGACAGTGGGAGCAGCGGAAACGTGTGCAAGATGCTTTATAGGATAAAGCAGGCATCGCGGAGTTAGAACATCTGTTTTGATGGATTAGTCAAAGAAGTTGACATCATCGAAATGGTAGATGAACCTTGTATAAACAAAAAGGTAGTAGGGAGTATGGTGACGATCCTCGTAGAGTACGTAGATGACATACTCTTGATAGGGAAGGAGTTTCCTATGCTACGCTCGGTCGATCTCCGCTTATCACAAGGATTCTCCAATAGGATCAAAATGATACCTACTAAATCCTGGGTTTTGGATCTATGAGATAGATCTAAATGGATGTTAGAATTCTCACTAGATGTAGTGAAACGGTATCAACCGATCCTGGGGAGAATCACTGGAAGAGTTCCAGGGTGATAAAGACGACTGAATGTCAGTCACAGGCATTGTCTTTACCCTCAGTGGAGGGACGGTATGTTGGAAGAGTTCCAAGCTAGATACCATGACATACTAGACGATAAAGGAAGGATACATTGCTACTTAAGATGCTACCAAAGAGGCTGTTTGGGTGTATATTGGTTCATGAGATGAACTATGTTCCTCCCATTGTGTGACAATGGAGTTGTGGCTTATGCCAAGGAACGTCCGTCCCATCAGTGATCCAGACATATTCTAAGGCAGTATCACTTGATCATGGAGATGGTTGATCTCCAGGGTGATCGAGTTTTGGAGAGTAGACTCAGAGGACAACACAGCGGATCCACTCACAAAGGCCTGTTCCCAGAGAGAGACTTTTATGGGATGGTTGAGTATGAGATACTACAACCACTGCTATCAGATGGCCCTAGTGCAAGTGGGAGATTGTTAGTTATATGTATGCCCTAGAGGCCATTACTATACATAGGATGTATATTGTAGTGGATGCTGGGACATATATAGGGAGGACTTTCTTGCTCGACATGATAGTATGCTATCTGGTTAATCTTTACCTTGACGTGTACACTGATTGTCTCCCTGTTACATGTTGGTAAAGCCCTTAGGATCTGTACTTGACTACCTGGACTATGATGCGGATCATACTAGTGGGGACATGGTAGTCCATAAGTACATCCTTCAAAGTCCCTAGTCGTGGGTGTATCGAGACGGGGCATCGATATACCAGAGTAGACTAGCGTATACCTTCTCGACCCATACAGATGGGCGATGGATGATCCCATATCCATTGGTGTTTGACATCAGAGGAGATATACGGGTGCTCAGTAGAGACTGGGTACACTGGACGGACTCGCCGAGAACTCCCAGATGGTATTATACCTCACGTCAGATGGCAGTTCTCTGGTGACACTGGTACAGAGTAGTCTGTTGATCCGAGATCGTCATAGAGTCTTGTGTGGTTCCCACCGTGCTTTGATTTCCATCTTACCACGTCCAAGAGGGCGTGCAAAACGGTGGTTTTTGGGTACAGTCCCGAGTCACATAGAGGCAATGAGCGATAGGAGGGGATTCGTCTCTCCCGGTATAGGGAGTTGATGTTGCGCTGTGTTCGATTGGCTATAACAGGAAATCCCTGGCCAGGGTTGCTGAGATTTACTGGTAAGTGTTACCAGTAGTTTCTCGAATAGTTATAGACCTCATATCGACGCGATTTATCGAGCTATTGGGGTCTGACGTTTACCACCCCTAGGCGAGATATGCGACATATCAGACGATCAGACCGGACTGTACGGTAGTGTTACTGGTTGGATGCACAGGAGTGTGATCGGGCTTGCTCGTCGATCTTCTGATCGCTCAATACCCGGGTGGCCGTTACGTTTAGCAGACCGCTTGCGGCTTGTGGGTGTTTGATATGATCATCACCTGCTGCCGGCGTATTGTCGAGTCTTTAGAGTCCTACACAGAGGTTTCCTGGATCAAGCGAAACGAAATAGGAGCGCATATGAGATATGTGCGGGACCGAGAATAATACGTGTATGTGATACCGTATTTCATTCTCGCGATGAATGTATCGATTAGGTTATATGCGATATACCTTAGTTATCGAATCAAGGATTGATTCGATAAGCCGATACATTGAATACTAGTCGGTTGTGTGCGACATGACCGGATCATTGAATCAAGTGTTGATTTAATGATTTAATGCATAATTATATATTTGATATATTACTTTGCACTAACTAGTATTGGTTCACTTTAAACGGATTTTCTCACTTGGTTTGTGCGCATTATATATGAGTTATGATTTTGTGCACTTGCTTGTATCATGTTTGATGATACATGCTTTTTGGTTAAGTGTAAAGTATTAAACCTTGGTTAATGAAATGGTTAGGGTTTATTATTTATTATTCATTTATCTTATTTAATTATCCATTTAATTTTGATAAATGAATAAAAGAAAATGAGAAAAGAATGGTGGCTAATTTTGTTTCATGTTGAAGCTTCTTGAAGCTTTGATCAAGTCAACCATCCTTATCTCATCCTTAACCCTAACCATTCCCAATAACCCTAGTTTAATCTCTACACTTGACCATGGTTTGCTTATGATAAGAATTGATTTTCTTTTCTATTTTATTATTCTTATCATAACAATTATCATCTTCTTCTTCTTCTTCACTTCATGAAGAAGCTTACTTCATCAATGGTGATTGATGAAAACAAGTGAGAAATCCAATTCTAAAGTCTACCCACTTCCTATTTCTTCATCCTCTACCTCTTGCCAAGTAGTAGAGTGTGTTTCCTTCACAAGTTTTCAAGGCTTGGTGAAGGTGGAGCTTGATCTAGCGATGCCTCGACGTAGATCATCTTCGGCATGGACATCGACGACGTAGCTCGCTTATTCTCCGATGAAGTCGACGCTAGAGCCCGGATTCTTTTTGGACAGCGGAGAGGACTTCGTTGCGGAGCTATGGAGGTGGAGAACCGGATCTACAAAGGTTGTATTTCCATATCTCTTAGTTAAAGTAGTTAACTAGTTGCTTTTTCGCCTAGACATCTAGCCAACGATCCGTACACTAGGGTTTCTCGGCACCATAATTTTTGAAATTGGCATGGTTGATGCCTTGTGAGACCTCTTGAGAGTGCCTAGGAACCTTACACATATAAGTTTGGCTAATGAGAAATGGGTAGGAGTTGGATTTGGATTTTGGGATTTATTTGATGGATTTTGAGGCAATTTTTGAAGCAAAAGAGATGGAAAATGGGGGAAAAAGATGGGGGCTGTTGTAGCAGAATTTCGGCTGAGGAGGGAGTGGGGAGAGGTGTGGGGGTGTTGTGGAAAAGAATCCAAGTCAAAGACCCTCCCAAATTACCATAATACCCCCACCTACTTTACTATATATAAAAACCTTATTTTAACCCATTTCTCACATGATTTAAGGTCAAAAAGAGGGAAATAAAATTCTTGGGCTGCTACAATAGTGTGGGGCCGGCCAAGGGGAGTGAGGGTCAGTGTGAGAGACTTTACAAAAAAATTATATGCAAAAAGACCCCCCACAATACCATATTTGCAAGTTTTAGTTCAAAATAACTATATTTTTGTTTTCCATATAATAAATCAATTAAAACTTGAAATAAAATACTAAAAAATTATATTACAACTAGATTTTAATTAACATGATTTTAAAGATTAAAATTAGCCCATTTAAATTTGTATTTATCGCTAATTTAATGTATTTTCTTACCGGCTTAAAATAATATTAAAATAATTAATTTCGGAAAAATTTTCAGAAAATTTGAAATTTCAGCAGTGGCTCAATAAATACCAAATACTAGCAATTACATAGCTAGAATATGTATATTTAATTTTATAATAAAGATATTTGCATTTTGACTTTTTACAGAAAACCCCCTTATTTTACCGTTTTTTTGAAATTTCACCGAAACGATTTTCGAAACGTTATATTTGAGGAAATCATCTGGGTACAGTTTTCAACCTACGATGCACAGGTTTTGAGTTATTCAACTCAGCGGAATTATACAGAGTATTGTATGTTGTCCAGTGTCCGTCAGGACAGAGGGGTAGGTCCTCGTACTATGTTCTGTTTACTTGTGACTTCTCTAGTTTTTTGACAACTGTTTCGTAGAAATACAATGTCTAAGTTTTGAGAAGTTGTGGGTATAAGAATAAAGTAGAGAACCAGGTATCACAAGTATCGGGATTCTTCAAAGAGATCGAAGATGTAGATTCTTATGATTGGTATTCAATTGATAGTAACGGTTTTGAGAAACTTGTTTCTCTTTCAGGTTACTCATAATTGGATGAATTCCTAAGTTGAGTAATGCTGATAAGCCTCTCTCCATTAAGTTGATATGCACTGGAGACAGCTGCATAATTAGAATCTGGTTCCAATTAAATTAGTGCCTCTGTTTTTATATTGGATAAGAATAGTTCATATCTTAACGATGTTAAGGTACGGGGAGTTGTCCACCTTATGCTTAAAACCAGACACTGGATAACTCAAGGCACGTTTCTGTAATGGCAGTTTGTGGGTTAACCCTGGCTTTGACGAGGGTTGACATTTCTACCATCTGGAAGATCAATAGTGATATTGTTCTTAACTCGCCACAGTTTTAATGAAATGGATTTTTTCAGAAAACAGTAGTGGGAGTATGGTAGAACTGGAAGAGATTCCAGAACCGCAAACGATTACGGAAAATTTAATAGGACCTATATATTCGATCAGGTTTGACATTCCAATAGCCACTCCGCAGACATGGTGGGTAACCTCAGACACCCGAGAGGTACTCCGGTAGCCTTAAGGACGGTGACATAGAGGTTCTTGTTTACCCAGACTTGACACTACCGTTGTTCCAGATTATGAGACCCGGCAGGAGGATAAGTATAGCGTCGTTCTGAACTGGCTTTAGAAGTACACGTGTATATTATTCTGCCAGAGGGTTATCGTAGTCAGTGGGAGCAGCGGAAGCATGGTGGGCAAGTAGCTTATGTCTATTTATAGACTTAAGCAGATATAGCGGAGATAGATCATCTAATTTTGATGAGACAGTCATGGCTTTGACTTCTTCAGAATAGGGGATGGATCTGTTGAGAAGGTAGTAGGGTGTTATCCTGGTATTTGGATGACATACACAGAAAAGGAAGTAAAATTCCTATACTACGATCGGTTGTACTGTGGTCGTCACACAGTTGTTTCTTCACACAGGATATGGATATAATATCTGACATTCAGGTTACTAGATCTATGGTTTTAGATCTAGATTTGGGTAGTTTCCCAATGTGGGTATTTTGATAGTATTCTAATAGTATTTTAGAATAGATGACTCCTGGCATGGTGGTGTACCTGCAGGTGATGGAGTCACACTCTCTAAAGGTATCTTAGAGACTAAAAAAGAGAGGGATGTGCATGATTGGCAGATCACTTGCTTAGGCAATTGAGTCAATCATGAGATGTCAAGTACCACACCAAATGTTGTTTTTACACTAGATGTGATAAATTTATATTAATCCAATTCTGAAGAAACATAAGGAAACAGTTTTAGAACATGAGTGTATGTTCTACGGAATTGATGACGGCAGCCTCCTTCGGAAGACGGTTATCATTCCTGGCTTCAAAGGTGACATGGATGACAGAGTGATTGTCAGAATTATAGTTTTCCCTCTGACGAGGGACAATATTATGGACAGGTGGTCCAAGAGGATACTGTGGGAGGCATGGTGCTGGATACTGATTAGGTTCAGTTATCGATACAGTCTAAGAAGTTTGGATTTGGAGTTCATTTATGAACTAGGTCCCATCAGATATTCAGACATATTCTAAGACAGGTATTACTCGATTTGGGAGATGGCTTTCTCCGCGAACTTGAGATTAAGAGAGACATAGAAAGAAACATCAGGGCGGATCCACCCACTGAGGCTATTTCTCGAACACAAGGAATTTTACAAACTAGTTTTGTGAAACTGATTAGAAGAGGATTTGGGTGTTCGGTATCACACGGGATGTGAGTATTCGACATCGCAATAATTAGCCTTAACTACAAGTGGGAGATTGTTGGAGATAGTGCCCTCAAAGCCAATTATTGGATCGCAGGTAGGTGATTGCAATGATTGAGGCAGGACCTATACCGATATGATAGTCTTGCTCAAGATGATAGTATGCTATCTGGTTTGTCTTTATCATCGTATAAATGCTTTAGTTCACTATTGCATGATGATAGAGCCCATAGGATTCTTGCTTGACTGCCAGCAGTATGATGGCGATCATATACGTGGGAGCTGGGGTCTGCAAGCACATCCTTAAAGTGTCCCTAGTCGTAGGAGTTTCGAGACAGGGCATCGATACTCCAGAGTAGACTAGTGTATACAGTCGAGACCCCGATGAGGGGCAGTGGCCAGTCTCACAAGCCACTGGTGTTAGTTTGATCACCTAAGATGTATACAGGTGCTCATTAGGTTATGAGTACACCGGACAGGACTCGCCGGGAATATGCTAGTTGGTATTATACATATCGTCAGATAGCAATTCCCTTGTGACATGTGTACAGGTTAGTTCATCGACCTAAGATCGTCATTTGTCACGTGTGAGTTCCCACTGTGCTTAGATTACTACCCTACCACGCTCAAAGGAGTTGTGCAAACATGTTTTAGTTGGGTACAGTCCCGAGCCACATTGGAGGCAAGTGAGCGGATCGTCGGGGATTCGTCTCTCCCGGTATTGGGGGTTGATGTCGCGCAGTGCACGGGTGGCCATCACTAGGAATCCTCGGCCGAGGTAGTGGAGAATTACTGATTTGGATCAGTAGTTTCTCAGGTGGTGATGGGCTTCATGCCGACACGATTTATCGCGTTATTAGGGGTCTGACTTTATCCACCCCCCTAGACTCGATATGCGATACTCTTTAGACGAATGGACCGGACTGTATATACATTGTCACTGTCAGGCTCAGTAGGGTTTATAGATGAGTTCGCTCGTCAGCTCCCCTTCCAATCAATACATAAGCAAACCGTTACGTACAGCTTGTACCTCTGACGTGCTAGGGGTTATACCCAGTGCCAGTGTGTTGATGAGTCATTAGAGTCCCCCACAGATACTTTCCCAAGTTCGGGCGAAACGTTGTAGAGACCGTATGGTGATATGGCAAGGTTCGGAAAAAACACGTGCGTTTTCGCACGTGTCGTTTTTCGGGCAGATAATACTGGTAGGCTTTGGTTTAAGCCGGAACCCAGTATTATACTGTGTAGATATAATATCTTTGTCTCAGTTGCATTTATATTCGGTCGTAATAAAAATGCGGGTATGTTTATACTAATACGGGGTTATCCTGAAATCCGTTTCAGGATCGCTTTTGGAAGTTGCCAGTTTCCATTTTTCTATCAGCCGTATTTTGACATTCGGTTAAATACGGATTTATCTTTTCTTGGGATTTGTGTGGAAGCTTCTAGAAGAGGTGACTAGGATGGTGAGGTGGCTTTGTTCATTAATGGTGCATTAATTGAGTTGATGACTATGGTTATGAATCATCACTTTCATTATTGAGTTCATACTAGGTGTCTTAGTGACTCACTCTCTTCTTTATGCATGTGGTCACCCCCCACTCCTACACTCACCCTCCTCCTCATCTATAAGTGGCCGGCCTTCCCTCCTCTCATAGCTCATGGTTGTTGTTCACTAGAAAAAAGATTATGATAGATTCGGGTTCATGAAAATTAGATAGCCTCTTTCTCATTTCACCCGATCCAAAAGGCAACTTCCATAACCGTTCGTCCGTGACCTTGGATGTAACGAGACAAAGTGTTCTACTCATTCTCTACTTCATCTTGGTCGTCTCTTTTGGCAAACTTGACGATCGAGTTGCCTCGGTTCAGAGGCGGTAGCCCGTTTAAAGATCCGTCGACGTGGTGCCACCTGGACGACAAGACTGGAGATCGAGGAGATCGGAGCAGCCATAACAAGCGTGGGATGATGGTTGATGACCGAAGGACTCGGATCATTCGGTATAACATTTCTACCCACTTTGTAGTTTGTTAGTTTAGCTTTAATGGCAGATCCGGGTTACGGTACACGATAGCGCCAGTTTGTAAAAAGTTTTTGTTCCGCATTTGGCGTCTGTTAGACGGCCGGGGCGCTACCATGGACTTACAGTATGCGGGCCAATGTCTACACAGGATAGAGGTGGTTTTTCTTACTTCATAACTTTTACTGATGATTTCTCAAGATTCGGTCATATGTTTTTGTTAAATCATAAGTCTGCAGCATTCGAGAAATTTAACGAGTACAAACTTGAAGTAGAAAAACAAACCGGCTTGAGTATCAAAATGCTTCGATCAGATCGAGGTGGGGAGTATCTAAGTACAGAGTTTGCAGACTTTCTAAAAGAGAATGGAATTCTCTCTCAGCTCACTCCACCTTACACACCACAGCACAACGGTGTCTCAGAACGATGGAATCGGACCCTATTAGATATGGTTCGTTCCATGATGAGTGATGCTGAGTTACCTGTCTCGTTTTGGCGGCATGCATTGGAGACTGCAGCGTTTCTATTGAACAGGGTTCCAACCAAAAGCGTGTCTACCACGCCGTATGAGATATGGCATGGAAAGAGACCATCTCTTAAACGAGTTAAGATTTAGGGTTGTCCGGCCTATATCAAAAAGCAGAATCCGAACAAACTCGAGACACGGTCAGTCATGTGTAATTTTGTGGGATATCCAAAGAATTCTTATGGATATCTTTTCTACCACAAGGAGGAACAAAAGTTGTTTGTTTCTCAGTATGCCACATTTTTAGAAAAAGAATTTTTTACAATTGATACTGATGGCGGTGTGGTAGACCTAGAAGAGGTTCTAGAAACACAAGTTACAAATGACGACTTGGTTGAACCGGCTGTTACAACAGAAATTATTGAACCTCAGCCACTCCATAGATCTGGTAGGACTTCTCACCCACTGGAGAGGTACTACAGTTTCCTCATTGATGGTGATAGAGAAGATTGCATCATGGAGGATGATGATCCTACCAGCTTTCAGCAAGCTATCACGAGTAGAGACTTTGTGAAGTGGTTGGATGCCATGAGATCTGAAATGGAGTCTATGTACACCAACAAAGTATGGACATTGGACGTTGTACTCCCTGGGGTAAAACCCGTAGGGTGCAAATGGATTTTTAAAAGAAAGATTGGTGTAGATGGGCAGGTGGAGACCTATAAGGCAAGACTTGTGGCAAAGGGTTTTCGTCAAAGACCAGGTCTAGACTATGACGAAACCTTTTCTCTCGTAACCATGCTTAAATCCATTCGGATCCTACTTGCTATTGCTGCTCACTACGACTATGAAATCTGGCAGATGGACGTTAAAACTGCATTTCTAAATGAAGATTTAGATGAATGCGTTTATATGGATCAGCCAAAAGGCTTCATTGACAGTGGGAGCAGCGGGAAAGCATGTAGATTGCTTAAATCCATTTATGGATTAAAGCAGGCATCATGGAGTTGGAACATCTGTTTTGATGATGTTATCAAAGAGTTTGATTTCATCAAAAATCCAGATGAAGCTTGTGTTTATAAGAAGGCTGTAAGGAGAGCTGTCACTTTACTCGTATTGTACGTGGATGACATTCTTCTGATAGGAAATAATATTCCTATGCCACAGTCAGTTAAATCATTTTTATCACTGAGGTTCTCCAAGAAGGACCTGGATGAGGCCACATACATCTTTGGCATTCGGATCTATAAGGATAGATACAAAAGGTTATTGGGATTGTTCCAAACCAGGTACATAAACACCATCCTAAAGAGGTTTAGTATGGAAGACTCCAAGCGGAGTGCTTTACCCGCTTGCCATGGAGTCACTCTCTCAAAGGACTTTTGCCCAAAGACCGATGAAGAGAGAGCTCGCATGAGCATAATACCCTATGCTTCAGCCATAGGATCTATAATGTATGAGATGTTGTGTACACGCCCTGATGTTGCTTATGCACTTAGTGTAGTAAGCATGTATCAATACAACCGAGGAGAGAATCACAGGACAGCTGTGAAGAACATTCTTAAGTATTTGTGAAGGACTAAAGAATTATTCTTGGTGTATGGTAATGGAGATCTCCAAATGGAGGCCTTTACCGATTCGAGCTTCCAGAGTGATAAGTACGACATCAAATCTATCTCTGGGTTTGTATTTACCCTCAATGGAGGGGCGATGAGTTAGAAGAGTTCCAAACATGATACCGTTGCAGACTCTACGATGGAAGCTGAGTACATTGCTGCAAATGATGCCGCAAAGGAAGCTGTCTGGATGAGGGAGTTCATCACAGAGCTAGGTGTAGTTCCAACCATTATTGATCTAATACCATTGTATTGTGATAATAATGGGGCTTTGGCGTTAGTCAAGGAGCCCAGGTCCCATCAGCGATCCAGACACATCCTGAGGCAATATCATCTGATCCAGAAGATAGTAGATCGCCACGAGATCGAGATTAGGAGAGTTGACACAAAGAATAATACCGCGGATCCACTCACCAAGGCCCTCCCTCAGCCGCAGCATGAGCGACTTTTTGAGATGTTGGGTATGAGATACGCCAATAACCGGCCTTAGTGCAAGTGGGAGATTGTTGGATATATATGCCCTAGAGGCCATTATATGATAGTGGATGTATTTATACATGTATATATATTCAGTGTGCATTCTTGCTCGACATGATAGTATGCTATCTGGTTACTCTTTATCTGACATGTTCACTTGATCATGCTTTTATTCATTTGCACATGTTGATAAAGCCCTGAGGATATTTGCTTGACTACTGTGATTATGATGTAGATCATACTAGTGGGAAATTTGTGGTTTATAAGCATATCCTGAAATGTCCCTAGTCATGGGTATATCGAGACGGGGCATCGATATTTCAGAGTAGACTAGCGTATATGATACAGACCCATATGATGGGCGATGGATGTTCCCACATCCATTGATATTTGACATCTAGATAGTATACGGGTGCTCAGTGGAGACTGGGTACACTGGACGGACTCGCCGAGAACTCCTATATGGTATTATATCTATCGTCGGATAGCAGTTCTCAGGGGACACTGATACAGGTTAGTCCGTAGACCCGAGATCGTCATAGAGTCTCATGTGTTCTCATGTGTTCTCCCACTATACATTAAATAAATAAACCCCTCATTATCATAAGCATGGTGTGAGTCTCATACACCCATGTTGTATGTGGTAACAAGCATGACACAATAATATATATCACATATATATTAAGTGTACACATGTGAGAAAAAGAAATGCTTAAGTGATCTAATATTAGTTAATGTAAATTAATATATCAAATATATAATTATACATTAAATCATTAAATCAACACTTGATTTAATAATCCGGCTATATCATATATAACCGACTAATATCATATGTATCAACTTATCGAATCAACACTTGATTCGATAACCCAGCTATATCACATATAACCGTCCGATATCACATATCGTGAGAATAGGATACGGTATCACATACACGTATTAATCTCGATCCCGCACATATCATATATGTGCTCCTACTTCATTTCGCCTGAGCCAGAAAACTTCTGTGTAGGACTCTAAAGACTTGTCAATATGCCGGCAGTTGGTGATGATCATATCAGTCACCTACAAGCAGTCAGCGGTACTAGCTAGACGTAACGGCTACCCGGGTATTGAGCGATCAGAAGATTCAACAAGCAAGCTTGTCTAAACTCCAGCAAAGCCTGTCAGTAACACTACCTTACAGTCCGGTCTCTTCGTTTGATATGTTGCATATCGAGTCTAGGGGTAGTAATCGTCAGACCCCAGTAACTTGATAAGTCATGCCGATATGAGGCTCATAACGGGTCGAGAAACTACTGATAACACTTACCAGTAAATCTCTGTATCATCCCTGGCCAGGAACTTCCTGTTATGGCCAATCAAGCACAACGCAACATCAACCCCCAATACCGGGAGAGACGAATCCCCTCCTATCGCCCATTGCCTCCATGTGACTCGGGACTGTACCCAAAAACCACCGTTTTGCACGTTCTCTTGAACATGGTAAGGTGGAAATCAAAGCACAGTGGGAATCACACAAGACTTTATAACGATCTTGGGTCTACAGACTAATCTGTACCAGTGTCACCAGAGAACTGCTATCTGACGCTAGGTATAATACCATCTAGGAGTTCTCAACGAGTCCTGTTCAGTGTACCCAGTCTCCACCGAGCACCCGTATACCATATTTGTTTTCAAACACCAATAGATGTGGGATGATCCATCGCCCATCATATGGGTCAAGAAGCGTATATGGCCAGTCTACTCTGGAATATCGATACCCTGTCTTGATATACCCTCGACTAGGAACAATTAAAGGATGAACTTGTGGACTACCATGGCCCCACTAGTATGATCTCCATCATAGTCCTGGTAGTCAAGTACACATCCTAAGGGCTTTATCAACATGTGAGAGCAAGACAGTATCACAATACAAGTCTACATATTAAGACAAAGAGCAACCAGATAGCATACTATCATGTCGAGCAAGAAAGTCCTCTCTCTATATGTCCAAGAATCCATTATAATATACATCATATGTACAGTAATGGCCTTTAGGTATACATATAACTAACAATCTCCCACTTGCACTTAGGCCAGTTGTTGTAATATCTCATACCCACCATCCCGAAGTGTCTCTCAAATTGTATCTGGGGTATGGCCTTTATGAGTGGAACCGCCGTGTTGTTCTTCGTATCAACTCTCCCGACCTCGATCTCCCGGCGATCAACTATCTCCCGGATTAGGTGATACCGCCTCAGAATATGCCTTGATCGCTGATGGGACCTGGGTTCCTTGGCCAAAGTGTAACATTTTAGAAAATATATAACATTATTTTTGGAAATTTAATATTAAAATAATATTTTTCGCGAAAACTCCCCGATTTGTGAAATTTAGGGTTTTCGTAAAGTGGTATAAGTGTACACCAATATTTGGAAATTTATCGGAGATTAAATTGATTTATTTATTTTTAAATGATATTTATCGGATTTTTGGCAAAATCCGTATTTTTACAATTTTCATGATTTTTCACCATGTCATGTGCATGTGTGCATGTTGGATTTGTGACTTGTGAGTTTTGAGAGTTAGAGAAAGAAAAGAGAAGGGAAAAGAGAGAAAAGAAAAGGAAATAAAGAGTTAAGTGTGAATGGAGTAAGAATTGATACCATTGGGATATTTATGAATGAAACAAAAGAGATTAGATATTTTGAGAGAGAGGTGAGTGTAGGGAGATATTTTGAGAGTGAGAGAGTGAGCCTAAGGGTATACTTGGCTGCCTATTTCCCTCATCTCCTCCATTGTTCTCCATGTTTCTTCATCTCCTTCATTCCCTCACTACCCCCATGCGTCCTCTCCAATTCCTAGCCAAAACCCTATGCACCCTTCACATAAAACATGCACAACACCATTCTAAACCCTTAGAACCTTTCAAGTTTGGATTTTTGGAGACTTGGGCAACTCAAGAAAGTTCTTTGGTTGCTATTAAGGTAATCCTTTCGCTTTAGTTTAGAGTTTTTGCTTAATATCGTATTTTAGTTTAGATATTAATGTAAATATGATATGTGATATTAGAAAATTATAAGATGCTGTTAAGGGGTTAATTGAGGTGTAAGGAGTGTTTACAAGACTTTAGAAATGATTCCCTGGCCATGACCTGTGACATAAACCCAAAATACAAACTTTGAAATTTGCCGATATCGTATTTTGTGTGATTTGTGTTAAGATTTTGAGATCTTCTTTGACCCGGATGACCTGAAAAATATTTAGCGATTACATAGAGACGTGCAGGCAACCAGGAACCTACCCTAGAAACCCGAGCCCATATCCTCTTGTTCAGGCCGCCGATTTATTGGGTTTGGCAGCAATTTGCGGCCAAGTTGTGGTGAAAATGTGTTATTTTTGGTCTGTGGCATTGTTATCCTATATCTAGAGCAACCCCATTTACAGAATTGGCTAATTTTACCTGAGTCAAATTTGGAGGTGTTTTCCCTTGTTGCTGATTTAGTGTTATGCGGTTTCTAAAACTTGGTTTTGTATTTGAGTTTGGATTTCCGTCGTTGGAAGTTTATACATCAACGGACGAGGGTTGTTTGGTTGGTTTTATATGCGTAGGCTATAGGTTCTAACCTATGAGCGCACTACGTGCCGTATTGGATTTCGGAACTTGATGTTAATAACTTTGCGATTTCGTATTGATTGTAGGTACTTTCGCGTGGATTCCGAGACGACGAAGTGCATCGACTATGGCTAGGCGAGGAGTTTAGCAGGTGAGTAGATTTATATCTATGGGGGAAGTCGGGTGGATGGCGTATAGTACCCCCGCAAACATTGATATGGAAGATCGTTTGATTACTATATCCTGATAAATGATACGCGACGGACATGATTATAGGATTTAGTAACGATATTATGATAGAAGTCGACACTAATGAATATATTAACATATGAAAATATGAAATAAGAAGTCAATCATGATAGGTACGAATTAAAAGAGAACAAGTATGACGTTTATATAATGTGATGTAAGATATTTATGCGATGAACGAGTATACGATGTGATATGACAACTTAGTGTGATATGTCATTATATGGATGCGAGTCGATATGTGATAATTGATACCTTTGCCGGTTCCATGATCTGAGATTGATATGGATGTGACCTGAGAGATAGGTATCTATATATATGGATAATGTTGTGAAAGCTTGAGTGATAAGCCGTACGAGACGTTAGGTCCGTACCCTCTTGGTTATATAGGTTGTTAGGATCCCAAATTGTTTAATGCCGCCGTACGATGATTTACCGTACATGATGAGTTCTATAATGATTGATCCATACCCTTGACTAGAGGATGCCGATTGATAGATTCACCGACTCGGTCATGTTAGATACGTATACCTTATAGCATGCACGATGTACTTTATGCTATATTTATGTTATTCTCATTGCATTTCATATACCTGTGCTAGTACACCTACACCATTATCGATGTTGCGTATGTTACACTTACACAGATTACCAGCTCACACACTTCATCATCGATAATTGCTATGTCACTGCACAGTAGAATTGCTACATCATGATATAACTCCTTGGATGACTTACTTGCTATGTTCACATCATTGTTCCATGTTGCATGATATACGGTTATGCTTACATTATGTTATATGTCGCATACATCATACTTTATGAAATATAGCATACATGCATACCTACATGCTTACACATACATCTTGCTATAGCTACATATACCCCTAACTGGTATTGTATTGTCATTTGACATTGAGACGTTGATTATTGTGCTATTGCGCTTATGAAATGCATCATACATACCTGCTTACATGTAGATACACATATCTTGCTATAGTTACATGTACACCTCATATGATGTTGCGCTTGATTTCGGAAGAATTGAGAACCGCTTGATATATTTTAAAACTGGATTCATTTAGAAGAGCGGTTTTTCCTTAATATGCTCATATTGTTGTTTTATGTTGCATACATCAGTTTTTCATGGATTTACGCATTGAGATATGGATTTCATGTGATTTATGGATTTGAGAACCGTGGGGGTATTTCAAGAAATTTTGTATTGTTTGAAAACCCGGTTTCTCTTGATATGATATTTCAGTGTGTCCACCATGAGTTTTCTCTGTTCTGAGACTTGTGTTAGATACCCGATTCGAGGAGCGTTAGGCACCGTCTGCGGGTACATGGTGGACCCGGTATGGTTCCCCGGGGCAAAGGTGATTTTCGTGGTATAGACGATGAGCCTGGCAGGAGGGCTAGTACCTACCGGTGATAGTATTTGGATTCGGCGGTTATCTGGGGGATACCGACCGGAGTTATGTACGGACGTACTATGTGGATTTTGAGTGTGGGACACTCAGGTTCTATGAGATGTACGGACAGGACACCAGGGCCGGTCATGGTGACTGCGCCTGAGATATGAGGATTTACGTGTTGATGCGGGACATGAGTTTCATGATATTTCGAGTGTCGATGTTAGACACTCAGGTTCCATGATTTGATGTGTCATTGATGGACACACATTCCTTGATATCCTCATATATATTTTCAGGCATATGCTTTATGATATTTACATGCATGATGTTGTTGTGTCATTGGTTGACACGTGGATGAGATCCACATGCATACAGGCATTGATTATATATGTTGGATGATATCCACATGCATACAGTCATTGAGTTTATGTTGACACATATGCAGATGCGGTCACCCTAGATATCAAAGTATTACTACTATGATATAGTTGACCTAGGAATCGTTATGTTATTCGATTTCTACCTGATGATGTTTTCTAATCACGAGTTGGCAACTCACCACCGTTGTGCCACATTTCTTGCAGGTTGACCGCATGGATCGGTAGCGTCATCGTTGGCATACATCTGTTTTCGGCTGATTTGCTTTGGTAGGTGGTACCTGTCGAATCGTGCCACTCTCGTATTATTATTCCTGTTGTATCTAGTTAACTCCAACAAATCGGAAACTAGTATTTGTGTAAGTAGAAAGACTTAGCAAGACTTGTGGATGAGAGACTTAGAGCGATAGGTTTTATGTTCGCTTATTGGGTTGATGTCTTGCTTTATTCATTATCTTTTGTGTTGGTCTTCGCCATTGGGCGTCGTATACTTGTTTTTATGACTTGCGTGGTTATGAATCTGCCGTTTTCCGAAGAGCTAGCTCCCACTTGGGGATACCTTTTATATTATCATGCATTTGTGGTTTTGGATCAAAATATACAAGGGAGGTGCTGCCCAAATTTTCAAAAGACAAAACATGATTTATTATACCTTTATTTCAAAGCTTCACCTCTTTTATTTCTTTAAAAAGGTTTAGATTTCGGGTCGTGACACAAAGCCACTGTTCCATTGTTATCACAATAAGAAAGTATTGGATGCTCGATGCACGGAACCACTCCAAGTTCAGTTATGAACTTCTTCATCCAGACAGCCTCTTTGGCAGCATCATTGGCAGCGATGTATTCAGCCTCCATCGTCGAGTCTGCCACGGTTTATTGCTTGGAACTCTTCCAACAAACCGCCTCTCCATTAAGGGTAAAGACAAATCCCGAGACCGACTTAGAGTCGTCCTTATCACTCTGGAAGCTCGAATCGGTAAAGGACTCCACTTGGAGTTCACCGTTACCATACACCAAGAACATCTATTTAGTCCTTCTCACGTACTAGAGAATGCTCTTCACAGCTGTGCAATGATTCTTTCATGGATCTGTTTGATACCTACTCACTACACATAGTGAGTATGCTACATCGGGTCTGGTAAATAACATCGCGTACATGATAGAGCCTACTGCCGAAGCATGGGATATCCCTTGCATGCGAACTCTCTCCAAATCTGTCTTGGGAGACATCTCTTTGGAGAGAGTGAGCCCTGAGATCGTGGGTAAATTCCCATGCTTGGAATCCTCCAAACAAAACCTCTTTAGTATGGTGTCGATGTACTTGGATTGGGATAATCCCAACATCCGTTTAGATCTATCTCTATAGATCTTAATCCCCAAGATGTAGGAGGCATCACCTAGATCTTTCATAGAGAATCTTTATGATAAGAAGAGCTTACCGAGTGCAGCATAGGAACATCATTTCCTATCAAGAGTATGTCATCCACGTACAATACGAGGAAGACGGCCTTACTCTCTGCCACCTTCTTGTATATACAAGGTTCATCTACGTTTTTGATGAATTCAAACTCTTTGACTACCACATCAAAACAGATGTTCCAACTCCACGATGCCTGCTTCAACCCGTAGATGGATTTAAGAAGCTTGCACACCTTTCCACTGCTCCCACTATCCATGAAGCCCTCTGGCTGAGTCATGTACACGCTCTCTTCTAAATCACCATTTAGAAAGGCGGTCTTAATATCATTTGCCATATTTCATAGTCATGGTATGCAGCGATGGCAAGTAGGATCCGGATGGACTTAAGCATAGCCACTGGAGAAAATGTTTTATCATAATCCACACCTGATCGTTGACGAAAACCTTTTGCAACAAGTCTAGCTTTGAGAGTCTCAACTTTTCCATGTACACCAATTTTCTTCTTAAAGATCCATTTGCTCCCAATGGGTTTTACCTCTTCAGGAGAAACTTCCAAAGTCCATACTTTTTTGGTATACATAGATTCTATCTCAGATCGCATTGCATCCAACCATTTCACAGAGTCCCCACTCGTGATGGCCTGCTCGAAGCTAATTGGGTCATCATCTTCCATGATGCAATCCTCGCTCTCACCATCAATGAGAAAACCATAGTATCTCTCAGGTGAATGAGGAACCCTACTAGATCGGTGAAGAGGCTGAGGTTCGTTGGGAACTATCGAATCCTCTGGTTCTACTAAATCTTCAGTTGTAGTCTGTGTAGCTGGAAATCGTCCAGCTCTACCTCTTTACACAAATTTCTTTTACAAGAAATTCCTTTACTAAAAAGGTGGCATGTTGGGAAACAAACACCTTTTGTTCCTCACTTTGGTAGAAAAAATATCCATATGAATTCTTTGGATATCCTACAAACTTGCAAAGAACTGATCATGCCTCGAGTTTGTCCGGATTTTGCTTTTTGACATAGGCCGGACAACCCCATATCTTAACTCGTTTAAGATATGGTCTCTTCCCACTCCATATCTCATATGGTGTGGTTGGTACATATTTAGATGGAACTTGATTCAATTGGTATGCTGCTGTCTCAAGCGCATAACCCCAAAAGGAAATAGGCAACCCAGCTGTGCACATCAAAGAGCGCACCATATCCTATAGGGTGCGATTCCTCCATTTCGATACACCGTTTTGTTGTGGTGTATATGGAGGAGTAAGCTGAGAGAGAATCCCATTCTCTTTTAGATAGTCACGGAATTCCGTGCTCAAGTATTCTCCTCCCCGATCAGATCGTAGGATTTTAATACTTTTACCCGTCTGGTTCTCGACTTCATGCTTATATTCTTTGAATTTCTCAAAATCTTCAGACTTGTGTTTCAACAGGAACACATGTCTGTATCTTGAGAGATCATCAGTGAATGTAATGAAGTATGAAGAACCATCCCTGGCATGTGTAGACATGGGACCGCATACATCACTATGTATCAATCCTAAGAGTTCCGTAACTCTTTCTCCGTGTCCAGTAAACGGAGTTTTGGTCATCTTGCCTTTGAGACATGACTGGCAAGTTTCATAAAATGAGTCAAATATTCATCCTTATGTAACTTAGCTAGTCGTGTCACATTGATATGACCTAGTCTACAATGCCACAAGAAGGATTCGTTCATTTCTGAACTCTTCCTCGTGTGTGTGTTTTGTACGTTAAGAACTGTGGTTTGATTTAGAATGTATATACCATTACTTAGCGAGCCTGATCCAATCAACTTTTGATTCAGAAAGATGTTCATAACATTATCCTGTAATACAAAATTATGTCCTTCTTTAATTAATAAAGAAACTGATATAATATTGCATATCAGGTTCGGTATGTAATAACATTCGTTCAGAATCAATGTATTACCATTTGGTAATACAAGGTGATATTTGCCAACAGCTTTGGCTGTAACATTTGCACCATTCCCTACTCTTACAGAATGATCACCTATTCCCAGTTCTCAACCTTTCCTTAGCCCATGTAACATATTACATATGTGGGATCCTGATCCGGTATTTAATGCCCATGACGTAGAATGTACTAAAAAACAGTTCTCGGTAACTAACACAACCGAAGAAGATGCATCAACATACTTATTCTTCGTTTGGGTGGCGTGGGATTCCAGATATTCCCCTATTTCCTGCTCGGACTACTAACAATTATAAGTTGGAGCGGAACCAATGTTCCCCAGCTCAGTATAACAAGCGGGTTCGGTCATTACGTCCATATTATTATCTTAATTAAGGCTTGACATGGTCGCTACCTGGAGAGAGAGAAAAAAAATACTTAGCGTATGCTCTTGCAAGATTAGATTGGTTATTATCTTATCTAATCAGGATGGCTCCCACTGTTTTTATTAAATCTTCCTTCAAACCATAAAAGGTAAGTCTTGCCGAGATTAATTACACCCTACAAGTTCGCCAATCTTTCAGCCAGACCAGTGTTGGCACTTTGAGGGAGGTTCCCTGTGCTTTCGTACGGACCTAATTAAAATAAACCTCGTTTTCCCAGTGGCGTAACCCCGTTAACACCTTTCTAGACACCTACTTGATCGGCTAATTGTGATGTGTAAAAATCTCCCAGGAGTAACTCTTACTCGCAGTGGTTATCGGGATCCAACTATCTCATAGAAGGTATGCAATCTCATTGTAAATTTCAACACTTGAAATTCCCGATAATATTTGCCCCAAGCGATCTATGACCTTGACAAGGTCAACAAACCATAAATCGCAAGTCAAGTTCAACCCGTACATTTCATGATTGAATTAAACCCACACACACGACCCTTGAAAAGGTCAACAAGGCCGCACGACTACCCTAATCCAATCGCATCTCATGCTTTAGCAGATAAGCACTAATCAGCTACCGTGCACTACGCCTTGACAATGTCAACAAACGCAGCTCGAATACTAAATAGTCCTTATCTGAAATGACAGAGGGCTACGACGGGTGTTTAAGAAAACCTTTTGTGTAATGAACTTGAAATCGTTATAGAATCGAGTGATTTTGAAAAGGAGTGTTTTTGAGACTTTTACTAGTTCCGCTAAAAAGGTCACTCCCGGTGAAATGATCTCGGCTCTTTCCTCATCGAATGAGGCGCTGGATATTCTACAAGGAATACCACTATCCAAAGCAAGAAATAGAAAGGCAATCAAAAACAAAACCAAGTAGGTTATAGCATCTGCTAGCTTCTGCTAAAGAGATCACTCCCGGTGAAGGGATCTCGGCTTTTTCCTCATCGAATGAGCTGCTGGATATTCTACAAGGAATACCGCTATGCAAAGAAAAAAACTAGAACTACGCTTTTTGAAAATTTGATTCTACAACATCTTTTAAGTTTCTTTCTTTTTCATTAATCTCATTAATGATGTCCCATCAATTATGCTTCCTAATCATCATAGAAGAAACGAAAATACAACGTACGCTTATGCTATCCGCATTCGCCATAGTGTCCCGTTATGCACCGTTAGGTTACTTAACTAATGGCATAGTGGTGCGGGACTAGCACGGGTGCAAAATATAAGCAATGTTTATTATATATCATATATATAATAATAAAGCATTCGTTTCAAGCATATAAAGTGATCACATCACAGAATATCAGCAGCAGAAGTCAACATATGAAATATTGGATATACTAGGAGGTCCGTGTTTTATATTAAGCCAGTAAAAAACACGGATTCCACAGTCCCGATGAATAGACAAACCCATATCCCTAGACCACTACGAGAGCGGCAAGCACCCCACCAATTCTAGAGTTAAGAGACCCGGACTCGACTTCTCGAGATAGTCTCCCGCTAGATTCTAAAACCCGGTTACTTGTGCTCCCCACCTTGGGTATATCCCAATGCGGAAAAGTAAATAATATATATCAATGATGAAATCATTCTCAACCCGGAAGTTCCCCAATAAAAGAATATTACATACAAGTTTTTTACATGAATGAAAATGAAAAACTCTTATCTCACGCAAAAAAACCTCGGCTATTCAAACACGACGATCCAATATAACATATCCCAGCAATACATAACATCACATGTCATCAACATAAGTAAATATGCGTATCCTAATTGTCGTTGACATATAGCAACGAAAATGGCGATACACCATATATTACACTTACGGTCCCAGAAAAGAAAATGTCAAACTACAACATTTGGAATCCGCAACCTTCTTAGACATCATAAACCCGAAATATCACATATTTCGGATTTCATGCCTAACCAAATGAATTCCAAATATTGTATCAAATTCCATAAATAGCTAGACGATGTTAAACATTCCGATCGAATCAACAAACACCCAAAATTTCCCAAAGAGCTCAACACTTGAGCATTGTTTAAAAAATACCCAGAACATACCATAGTACCTATGGGCCAACTGTAGAAGGGCCAACCCTTGCCTCACCTATGGCGCTGTGGAACTGCCGCAAACCCTAGGGTTTGACGGCGGTTCAGGCGGTCATAAATTCGTGTTAGGGTTTCATTCTTCTAGAGGGTCCATACAATTACCTGCATGATTTTTCGAATATTTTTAACTTGGAAAAATCCAACTTTTGGAAAATTTTCCAGCGCGGGAGAAAATGGGTATTTGATATTCGTTCAAACTTTTTAACGTTGTCTAAATAACCCGAAACGATATTAGAATTACGACTACGAAACACTCTGAATTGCCTTTACAGAAAGATAACAACACATGCAATTTCAGTAAAAACAAGCAACACCTGAAGCACCATAACCCAGAGCCTGAAGCACCAAACCAAAACGAACCCCAAATCACTAACTAGAACCGGCCAGGCCGGATTTTTGGCTCATTTCGCCGGTTCAAATCCGGCGAAAAGGGTTCGTATTGGTCTCGTTTTCATGTTACATCATATGCAACATTCTGCAACCACTTAAAAAAAATTTAGACACTTTGAAAAATTCGACAGAAACTAGGTTTTTTGTTTTGATGTTTGGAGTTGTTTCGGTTTCGTAATTCTTCAAACATCGTCTAATTCTTTAGCTTGGCTCTGACACCACTGTAGGGTTATCTATCACGACAGAAAGGTTTCGGGAGGCATCAACCATGCCATTTTCAAAAATTTGCCACGCTAAAGAACCCTAACCTAGAATATTAATTAGAGAATTAGAAAATACTTGCATGTAAACATCTTTACATCTAAATGAACAAGGAATACAACCTTTGTAGACTGGTCCTTCACTTCAATATCTCTGTGTAGTAGACCCTTCGCTCCAAGTAGTGAACTTTCGGACTCTAGAGAGGCTCCACAAGATGAAAGGAACAAACTTGCTTGAAGTCTTCGAGGCCGAAGATGATCTACGTCGAGGAGACACTAACTCAAGCTACCTCTTCATTAATTGGGAATTAGTGAATCAAACAACCTAAACTAAATGGCTAATCTAGTGTAGGTTTATGAAGTAGGAATTTTGCTCTCTTCAGAATCGATTTTCTCACTAATTTTCTTCACCTCTCAAAAACCTAGAGAGCTAACTCTTGATGAAAAAGAAGATGAAGAGAATAATGTTATGGGTGAGAATAGAAACCATGGGTGAGATAATATCTCATATTAACTCATGTAGAGACTTAACCATGGCTTAAGGTAATGGTTGGGTTAATAACTATCTTATGTAAAACAAAATTAGTGGACTAAGTCAATGGTTCCACAAGCTTTCACAAGCTTCAACCATGTGCTTAATTTCCAACTAATTATTTGATTTACATTAAAAAAAATAAACCCCTCATTATCATAAGTATGGTGTGAGTCTAATACACCCATGTTGTATGTGGTAACAACCATGACAAAATAGTATATATCACATATATATTAAGTGTACACATGTGAGAAAAAGAAATGCTTAAGTGAGCTAATATTAGTTAATGTAAATTAATATATCAGATATATAATTATACATTAAATCATCAAATCAACACTTGATTTAATAATCCGGCTATATCACATATAACCAACTAATATCATATGTATCAACTTATCGAATCAACACTTGATTCGATAACCCGGCTATATCACATATAACCATCCGATATCACATATCGTGATAATAGAATACGGTATCACATACACGTATTAATCTCGATCCCGCACATATCACATATGTGCTCCTACTTCATTTCGCCTTAGCCAGGAAACCTCTGTGTAGGACTCTAAAGACTCGTCAATACACCGGCGGTAGGTGATGATCATATCAGTCACCCATAAGCCGTCAGTGGTACTAGCTGGACGTAACGGCTACCCGGGTATTGAGCGATCAGAAGATTCAACAAGCAAGCTTGTCCAATCTCCTGGAAAGCCTGTCAGTAACACTACCGTACAGTCCGGTCTCTTCGTCTGATATGTTGCATATCGAGTCTAGGGGTGGTAATCGTCAGACCCCGGTAACTTGATAAGTCATGCCGATATGAAGCTCATAACGGGTTAGGAAACTACTGATAACACTTATCAGTAAATATCCGTATCAGCCCTGGCCAGGGACTTCCTGTTATGGCCAATCGAGCACAACGCAACATCAACCCCCAATACTGGGAGAGACGAATCCCCTCCTATCTCTTATTGCCTCTATGTGACTCGGGACTGTACCCAAAAACCACCTTTTTGCATGTTCTCTTGAACGTGGTAAGGTGGAAATCAAAGCACAGTGGGAATCACACAACACTCTATGACGATCTCGGGTCTACAGACTAACCTATACCAGTGTCACCAGAGAACTGCTATCTGACGCTAGGTATAATACCATCTAGGAGTTCTCGGCGAGTCATGTTCAGTGTACCCAGTCTCCACTGAGCACCCGTATACCATCTTTGATGTCAAACACCAATGGATGTGGTATGATCCATCGTCCATCATATGGGTCAAGAAGCGTATACGGTAGTCTACTCTGGAATATCGATGCCCTGTCTCGATATACCCTCGACTAGGAACAATTAAAGGATGAACTTGTGGACTACCCTGTCCACACTAGTATGATTTCCATCATAGTCCTGGTAGTCAAGTACACATCCTAAGGGCTTTATCAACATGTGAGAGCAAGACAGTATCACAATACAAGTCTACATGTTAAGACAAAGAGAAACCAGATAGCATACTATCATGTCGAGCAAGAAAGTCCCCTCTATATATGACCAACCATCCACTATAATATACATCATATGTACAATAATGGCCTCTAGGGCATACATATAACTAACAGACCTAACTAGTTTCGAGCAGGCCATCACAAGTAGGGACTTTGTGAAATGGCTGGATGCTATTCGATCTGAGATAGAATCCATATACATCAACAAAGTAGTGACTTTGGTAGCTGCACCTGAAGGGGTAAAACCCATCGGGACCAAGAGGATCTTATGAAGATTCTTGGTGTAATGGAAAAGTTGAGAGTTTCACAGCTAGACTTGTTGCGAAAGGTTGTCATCAATAACCAGGTGTGGATTTTGATAAAACCTTTTCTCCAGTGGCTATGCTTAAGACCATCCGGATCCTACTTGCCATTTCTGCATACCATAACTATGAAATCTGGCAGATCGACATCAAGACCGCTTTTCCAAATGGTGATTTAGAAGAGAGCGTGTGCATGACACTGCCAGAGGGCTTCATAGACAGTAGGAGCAGCAGAAAGGTGTGCAAGTTGCTTAAATCAATATACGGGTTAAAGCAGGCATCGCGGAGTTAGAACATCTGTTTTGATGCGGCAGTCAAAGAGTTTGACTTCATCAAAATGGAAGATGAACCTTGTATATACAAGAAGGTTGTAGAGAGTAAGGTTGTTCTTCCTCGTATCGTACGTGGATGACATACTCTTGATAGGAAATGGTGTTCCTATGCTACACTCGGTCAAGCTCCTCTTATCACAAAGATTCTCCATGATGGATCTGGGTGATGCCTCCTACATCCTGGAGATTAAGATCTATAGAGATAAATCTAAGTGGATGTTGGGATTGTCCCAATCCAGGTACATTGACACCATACTAAAGGGGTTTAGTATGGAAGATTCAAAGCATGGGAATTTGCCCACGATCTCAAGAATCACTCTCTCCAAAGAGATGTCTCCCAAGACTGATTTGGAGAGGGCTCGCATACAAGGGATACACTATGCTTCGGCAGTAGGCTTTATCATGTACGCGATGTTGTGTACCGGACCCGATATAGCATGCTCACTAGGATTAGTGAGTAGGTATCAAGCAGATCCTGGGAGGAATTACTGGACAGCAGTAAAGGACATTCTTAAGTACTTGAGAAGGACTAAAGAAATGTTCTTGGTGTCTAGTGAACTCCAAGTGGAGTCCTTTACTGATTCGTGCTTCCAGAGTGATAAGGTCGACTGTAAGACAGTCTCGGGTTTTGTCTTTACCCTCAGTAGAGGGATGGTATGTTGGAAGAGTTCCAAGCTAGATACCGTGGCAGACTCAACGATAAAGGGTGAATACATCGCTGCCAACGATGTTACCAAAGAGGTTGTCTGGGTATAGATGTTCATGAGATGAACTTGGTTCCTTCCATTGTGGTGACAATGGAGCTGTGGCTTTGACCTAGGAATCCCGCTTTGATCAGTGATCCAGACATATTCTTAGGCATTATCACCTGATCAGGGAGATGGTTGATCTCCGGACGATCGAGGTGAGGAGAGTTGAAAGGAAGAAGGACACGGCAGATCCACTCATAAAGGCCAAAACCCCCAGATAAAGTTTGAGAGTTTTTAGGACGTTGGGTATGAGATACTACAACAGCTGGCCTTAGTACAAGTGAAAGATTGTTAGTTGTATGTATGCCCTAGAGGCCATTGTTGTAAATGATTGTATATTACAATGGATGCTTAGACATATATAGGGAGGACTTTCTTTCTCAATATGATAGTATGCTATCTGGTTAGTCTTTATCTTAACATGTAGACTAGTATTGTGATACTGTCTTGCTCTCACATGTTGATAAAGCCCTTAGGATGTATACTTGACTACTAGGACTATGATGCAGATCATACTAGTGGGGCCAGGGTAGTCTAAAAGTTCATCCTTTAATTGTTCCTAGTTGAGGGTGTATCGAGACAGGGCTTCGATATTCCAGAGTAGACTAGTGTATACGCTTCTTGACCCATATGATGAGCGATGGATGATCCCATATCCATTGGTGTTTGACATCAAAGATGGTATAGGGGTGCTCAATGGAGACATGGTACACTGAACAGGACTCGCCGAGAACTCCTCGATGGTATTATACCTATCGTCAGATAGCAGTTCTCTGGTGACTCTGGTACAGCTTAGTCTGTAGACCTGAGATCGTCATAGAGTCTTGTTTGATTCCCACTGTGCTTTGATTTCCACCTTACCATGTTCAAGAGAACATGCAAAATGGTGGTTTTTGTGTACAGTCCCGAGTCACATGGAGGCAATGAGCGATAGGAGGGGATTCGTCTCTCCCCGTATTAGGGGTTAATGTTGTGCTGTGCTCGATTAGCTATAACAGGAAGTCCCTGGCCAGAGCTGATACGGAGATTTAGTGGTATGTGTTATCAGTAGTTTCTTGACCCATTATGAGCCTCATATCGGCATGACTTATCAAGGTACTCGGGTCTGACGTTTACCACCTTTAGACTAGATATGTGACATATCAGATGAAGAGACCGGACTGTACGGTAGTGTTACTGACAGGCTTTGCGGGAGTTTAGACAAGCTTTCTTGTTGATCTTCTGATCGCTCAATAACTGGGTAGCCGTTACGTCCAGCTAAAACCGCTGACGGCTTGTGGGTGACTGATATACTCATCACCTACTGCCGGCGTATTGATGAGTCTTTGAAGTCCTATATAGAGGTTTCCTGGCTCGGACGAAACGAAGTAGGAGCACAAATATGATATGTGCGGGACTAAGATTAATACGTGTATGTAATACCGTATTCTATTCTCGTGATATGTGATATCGGTCGGTTATATGTGATATAGCCGGGTTGTCGAATCAAGTGTTGATTCGATAACTTGATACAAATAATATTAGTGGGTTATATGTGATATATCCGGATTATTAAATCAAGTGTTGATTTAATAATTTAATGTATAATTGTATATTTGATATATTAATTTACATTAACTAAAATTAGCTCACATAACCATTTCTTTTCTCACTAGTGTACACTTAATATATATGTGAAATATAGTAGTTTTTCATGCTTGTTGCTACATGCTACATGGGTTTATGAGACTCACACCATGCTTATGATAATATGGGGTTTTGTTTATTTAAAGTAAAACAAAATTAGATGGAAATTAGTCAAATGGTTTGAGCTTAGTGGAAGCTTATAGAACCATTGACTTAGTCCACTAGTTTTGTTTTACATTAGATATTTATTAACCCAAACATTATCTTAAGCCATGGTTATGTCTCTACATGTGTTAATATGAGATATTATCTCACCCATGGTTTCTATTCTCACTCATTAAATTCTCCACTTCATCTTCTTCTTCACCTCCAAGAGCTCTCTAGGTTTTGAGGAGGTGAAGAAAATTAGTGAGAAAAATATTTTTAAAGTGAGAAAAATTCCTACTTCATCAACCTACAATAGATTAGCCACTTAGTTTAGGTTGTATGCTTCACTAATTCCTTATTAGTGAAGAGGTGGCTTGAATTAGTGTCTCCTCGACGTAGATCATTTTCGGCCTCGAAAACTTCAATGAAATTTGTTCATTTCACCTTGAGGAGTCTTACTAGAGTCCGAGAGATCACTACTTGGAGCGAAGGGACTACTACACGGAGCTTTTGAAGTGAAGGACCGGTCTACAAAGGTTGTATTCCTTGTTTACTTAGTGTAATGTTTTCTTACATGCTTATTTACCCTAGTTCTCTTGTTAAGATTATTTTTTTAGGGTTCTTTAGCACGCTAAATTTTTGCCTCTCGAAACCTTGCAGTCATGCTAGTTAACCCTGCACCAGTATTATCAACCATCCGATCAAAAACCTGGATAACACTATCGAAATATGTATATGTAAATTATTAAATCAATACCTGATTTAATTATCCGGCTTAATCCTAAGCCGACTAGTGTTATCATTCGATTGGAACCCTGCCCGATCGAAAACTTGGATGACACTAGAATATACACATTGAAATATGTATATGTTAATTATTAAATCAATAACTGATTTAATAATCTGGCTCAATCCTAAGACGGCTAATGTTATCATTCGATCGGAACCATGCATGAATAAACATACGGCCACCCCATCGTTTCTCCCGAACGAGAGAAATCTTCTATGTGGGACTCTAAAGACTCAACAATACGCTGACAGTGGGTTTAACCACAAGCACGTCAGCAGCACTTACTGTATGTAACGGCTACCCAGGAACCTGTCGAAAAGAAGGCCGACGAGCAATCTCATCCAAACAACTACTGAGCCTATCTGTGACAATCTATGTACGGTCTCTTCGTCTAAGAGTATCGCATACCGGGTCTAGGGAATGGTAAATGTCAGACCCCTACTGACCCGATAAGTCGTGTCGATTTGGCTCAGGACCAATCCGAGAAACTACTGATCTAACTATCGGTAAATCTCAACTTCCTTGGCCAAGGTCTTATGGTTCTAGCCAACCGGACACAGTGCGATTTCGACTCCAAATACCGGGAGAGACGAATCCCCGACAATCACTCACTATCTCTATGTGGTTCGGAACTGTACCCAACCAAAACCTCTTTGCACGACTCAATAGAGCCATGGTAAGGTAGTGATGAAAGTACAATGGGAACTCACACGAGACAAATGATGATCTCAGGTCCTAAGACTAACATGTACTCATGTCACCTGAGAACCGCTATCTGGCGATAGGTATAATACCATCTAAAGGTTCTCGGCGAGTCCATCCAGTGTACTCACCCCCGGTGAGCACATGTATACAATCTTAGATGATCACACCAATACCTGTGGGACCAACCACCACCCCTCGTCGCGGTCTAAAAACGTATACACAAGTCTACTCTGGAATATCGATGTCCAGTCTTGATATTCCTACAACTTAGGACCTTTAAGGATGTGCTTATAGACTACGCAGCTCCTACTAGTATGATTGCCAATAACGCTGGTAGTCAAGCAAAATCCTAGGGCCTTTATCAACTTGTATCCGCCATTTGTGATATCGAGTATAACATATGCACATGTTAAGATAAAGACAAACCAAAATAGTATACTACTATATCGAGTCTTTACCAATATGTGTAAACAATATAAAGCATCAAGAGAAAGAAATACACATATTAAGACAAAGATAACTGTTCACAACAGAATATTGCATTTAATACAGCCCATTCTTCTGCTCGTTTGTTTATAAGCAGGTGCTTTTAATCCGTGTTTGCTACATATTTACAGGTTATAGGTTCCCAGTCCAAAATAATGCAAATCATACAAAATCTCCACAGTTATGCCAAAATCCAGAACATCTGTCACAAACAGATAAAATCCGGGTTCCGGTCATCTACATCTGTCCACTGCCGCTTACCAGTTCAAGAGACAAGACAAATAACAGTGGTCATTCGTGTCTCAGTCAAGCATAGAGCACGAGAGGGGCACCACAAAATTCAAAAGGTGCACGGAGCTCGAGGGAGATAAAGGTCAAATGAATTAAAAGTGAAGCCATTTTGGACAATTGAAAATCTGAAGATATTTTGGAACCATTTTTGCAATTTTGGGCCTGTAAAATAGATGATAAAAGCAACATGAGGAAACACAAAAAAGTCGAGGAGCCAATCCCCAAAACAGCAGCGGAACCGCGGCAAAAGGGGGGTTTCGCGGCGGTTCCGCGGCTGCCACGTGGCTCCTGTTCACCACAGAAAACTGCATTTTAATACCGCTCATTCATTATCTATTTTGTTATATATCGGTATTATTAATTAGTGTCTGCTCAGTAATTACAGTTTACAGGTATTCGTGATTTAATACTGGAAACAAACTCAATATCATGGATATAGTGTTTGGGAGCCGACACTGCAAACAGAACAGTAAACCGACCGATATCCAAAGTGCTTTTGCAAAATAAAAGTGTGCACATAAATTTTGGTCCTACACAATACATGTGTGACACTAGCTCTTTGGCACTAGGTGTTAGTTATATGTATGCCCTAGAGGCCATTACTGTACAAATGATGTATATTGTAATGGATGCTTGGACATATATAGGGAGGACTTTCTTGCTCGACATGATAGTATGCTATCTGGTTGTACTTTATCTTAACATGTACTTTGATTGTCTCTATGTTACATATTGATAAAGCCCATAGGATATGTACTCGACTACTGGGACTATGATGAGATCATACTAGTGGGGCCACGGTAGTCGACGAGTACATCCTATAACTGTTCCTAGTCGAGGGTTTATCGAGACAGGGCATCGATACACCAGAGTAGACTAGCGTATACGCATCTTGACCCATATGATGGGTGATGGATGATCTCATATCCATCGGTGTTTGACATCAAGGATGGTGTATGGGTGCTCAGTAGAGACTGGGTACACTTGACGGACTCGCCGAGAATTCCCGGATGGTATTATGCCTCATGTTAGATGGCAGTTCTCTGGTGACACTGGTACAGGTTAGTCTGTAGACCCGAGATCGTCATAGAGTCTTGTGTGATTCCCACTGTACTTTCATTTCCATCATACCACGTCCAAGAGGGCGTGCAAAAAGGTGGATTTTGGGTACAGTCCCGAATCACATGGAGGCAATGAGCTATAGGAGGGGATTCGTCTCTCCCGGTATAGGGAGTTGACGTTGCGCTGTGTTCGATTGTGTATAACTGGAAATCCCTGGCCAGGGTTGCTGAGATTTACTGGTAAGTGTTATCAGTAGTTTCTCGAACTGTTATAGACCTCATATCAACACGACTTATCAAGCTAATGGGGTCTGACGTTTACCACCCCTAGGCGAGATATGCGACATATCAGACGAAGAGACCGAACTGTACGGAAGTGTTACTGATTGGATTCACGGGAGAAAGTACAGGCTTGCTTGTTGATCTTCTGATCGCTCAATACCTGGGTGGCTATTACGTTTAGCTGACCGCTTGCAACTTGTGAGTGTTTGATATGATCATCACCTACTGCTGGCGTATTGACGATTCTTTAGAGTTCTACACAGAGGTTTCTTAACTCAGGAAAAACGGAGTAAGAGTACATATATGATATGTGCGGGACCGAGAACAATACGTGTATGTGATACCATATTAAATTCTCGTGATATGAGATATCGGCCGGGTATATGTGATATAGCCGGGTCATCGGATCAAGTGTTGATTCGATGAACTGATACAGATTATATTAGTCGGTTATTTGTGAAATAGCCGGATTATCGGATCAAGTGTTGATTCGATAATTTAATGTATAATTATATATTTGATATATTAAATTATATTAACTGATATAAGCTCACTAAAAGATTCTTTTTCTCACTCGGGTAATATATTGATATATATGCGATATATGTTAATTGTATTATTTTATTTTGTTACAATAAATATTGTATATGTGATATATAATATTGTAACATGTTAGGGTTATTAATGCAACATGTTTAGTGGAGATTAAACGAGATTAGGGTTTGATTTGGGTTAAACTTTTCTAGAAGGTTCTAGAAGCTTTTATTTTGTTTCTTGCAAAGATATTTAGTTTAGATATTTTGCAAGATATTCTTTAACCCAACCCAAACCCTTAACCCTAGTAAACTCTCTATAATGGTTAAGTCTTCTCACTTGAACCATGGTTGCATTTCTAACCTCACACTTGGTTTTCATTATTCATCACAAAACAATTCATCTTCTTCTTCCTCCTTGCAAAGCTTTCTAGCTTTGAGTTTAGTGATGAAAATGAGTGAGAAATTGAAAATAAATGAGAGCATAAATCCTACGTCATCATCCTAATCTATTCTTGCCATTTAGATTAGGGTGTTCACTTCATTTAGTGAGTTAGAGCTTGTGTTAAAGAAATTTCTTGGTAGATCATCTTTGTTATCGAAGATCGGAAGCATGTTTGCATCTTTCTCTTCGTTGAGCCTCTCTAGAGTCCGGAAACTTGATGATCGCAGCGAAGGGACCTCAACACGGAGCTTTAGAAGTGAAGGACCGGACTACAAAGGTTGTAATCCCAAACTCTTAGTGTTAAAGTATTTAACATGCTTTGTTTCGCCTAATCTTTAGTTTAAAGATCTTGGTTAGGGTTGTTCGGCACGTCTAAATTTTAAATCGGGCATGGTTGATGCCTTGTAGACCCTTGTAAGAGTGCCTAGTAACCCTGCAGTGGTATCAGAGCCAAGCTAGAGTTTTAGGCGAAGTCTAGGCGAAGTTTAAAGTCCGATCGAACCCCGAAACCCCGACATGGACCCCTTCTCTGGAAATTTTTAAAAATGTTGATTTTTTCGTATTAAAAATACTCAGAAAAATAAGCAGGAAAATCTAAGAATTACTGTGAAGTACGGACCACCAAGTCGATCATGTGACCACGGAACCGCGGCTAAACCACGCATGTGGCGTCGGTTCCGCGGCCGAACAGTGTCGTTGGGGCCCACTGCTTCACAGTATTATTCCTGGGTTCTTTTGCATTATTCTGGGAATTTTTAATTCCACTCAAGTGTTGAGTTTTATGGAAAGTATTGGGATCTCGTTGATTCGATCGGATAATTTAACTTCGTTTAATTTTTTTCCGGGTAATTTTAGAACGTGTTAAAAAGTTCGAACGGATATCAATAACTCACTTTTTCCCCTGTCGGAAAATTTTCAAAAGTTGGATTTTTTTCTCGAGTTTGAAACTTTCGGAAAGTCGTGCAAGTAACGCGGTGGACCCTCTAGAAGACAACAAACCTTAACTCGATTATGTGACCGTCTGAACTGCCTCTAAACCTTAGTGTTTTGGGAAGTACGGCGTTGCCACATGTGAGGCGTTGGCTTGACCCTTCTACGACTGGACCATTGGCACTGTGGCATGTGATGGATATTTTTTGAACTCCGCTCAAGTGTTGAGCTATTTGGGAAATCTTGGGTGTTTGATTATTCGATCGGAAAGTTTAACACTGTCTTTTTATCTAGAATGTGATACAATATTTGGAATCCATAGGTAGTTATGAGATAACTAATTTGAATGTTATAAATCTAGCAGTTTAGTCTCAGATGATCGGTTGCCACGGGATTTTGATGCGATCAAAAGTCCGTCGCAATCACGTAGCGTACGCGGATACTCGCCGGGTAAACTTAATAGATAGCCACGCCCCATAGCCCTGACCAAGTGACTGTAGGTGAACCCCGTCGCCAAAAGCATCCGTTCGGGTGCTCGCGGCAGCGGTGTTCCGCCTTAGTGCACTTCGTCGACGGCATCCGGGGGTGCGGCCGTCTACTAAAGTTTGCGATGAGCATTCGATCAGGATGTTGGGAATCTTGTTGAATTGCCCGACTTGATATTGAAAAGAGTTTTCGATAATGAGACTAAAATGCGGGGTTTATAATTGTTAGGCATGAGATGTCTACGGAATTCATTTGGTTAGGCATGCGATATCTAAGGTGGTTGTGGATTCCAACTGTTGTAGTTTTACACTTTCTTTTCTGTTACCCTAAGCGTAGTATGTGGTGTATCGCCGGCTTCGTTGCTATACATCAACGACAATCGGGATACGCATACTTGCTTACGTTTATGATATGAGATATTATGTGTTGTAGTGATATGTTATATTGGATCGTCGTATTCTGAATAGCCGGGAGTTTTATGTGAGATGAGGGTTTTTCTTTTTCATTCATGTAAAATTCATTTGTATGTAATATTCTTTTATTGGGGAACTTCCGGGCTGAGGATGATGTCACCATTGTATATTATTTACTTTTCCGCATTAGGTAGACCCAAGGCGGGGAGCACAAGTAACCGGGTTCTAGAGTCCAGTGGGAGACCATCTCGAGGTGTCGAGACCGGGTCTCCTAACCCTAGAATTGGCAGTGTTGCTTGCCACTCTCGCAGGGGTCTAGGGATGTGGGTTTGGCTATTCATTACGACCGTGGAATCCGTGTTTTATACAGGCTCGTATTAAAACACGGACGTCCTAGTATATCCAATATTTCATATATGTTCTTCTGCTGCAATGTTCTGTGATGAGATCATATTACTGCTTGAGACGAATGTTTATATTATATATATGAGATATATGTTATATTGAAGATTTCGTTTCAAATGTGATGCTTGTGAAGCATAATTAAAATGGGACTTCATTAATGAGATTAATGAAATAAAAGAAACCTAAAGATGTTGTAGAAACTTGTTTAACAACTGGTAGCTCTAGTTCTTGCTTTGCATAGCGGTGTTCCTTGTAGAACATCCAGCACCTTATTTTATAAGGAAAGAGCCGAGATCCCTTCACCGGGAGTGACCTTTTTAGCGAAACTAGCAGATGCTACAAACTCGGTTTGTCTTTTGATTGTTTCTATAGTTTTTGATTTGCACCATGATATTTGTGAAATATCCTACACCTTATTCGATAAGGAAAGAGCCGACGATCCCTTCACCGGGAGTGACCTCTTTAGCAAAACTAGAAAAGGCCTCAAAAACATTCCATTCAAAATCACTCGATTCTACAACGATATCAAGTTCATTACGCAAAGGGTTTTCTTAAAAACCTGTCGTAGCCCTCCGTCATTTCAGATAAGGACTATTTAGTATTCGTGCTGCGTTTGTTGGCCTTTGTCAAGGCGTAGTGTACGGTAGCTGAATAGTACTTATCTGCTTATGCATATGATGCAGATTGGATTAGGGTAGTCGTACGACCTTTTTGGCCTTTGTCAAGGGTCGTGTGGGTGGGTTTGATTCAATCAGGAAATGACGGGTTGAACTTGACTAGCGGCCTATGGTTTGTTGGCCTTTGTCAAGGTCATAGGAGGCTTGGGGTAAAATATTATTGGGAATTTCAAGAGTTGAAATTTGCAATGAGATTGCATACCTTCTATGAGATAATTGGATCCTGATACCCGCTGCGAGTAAGAGTTACTCTTGGGAGAGTTTTACACATTACAATTAGCCGATCAAGTAGGTGTCTAGAAAGGTGTTAATGGGGTTACGCCCCTGGGAAAACGAGGTTTACTTTAATTAGGTCCGTGCGAAAGCACGGGGAACCTCCCTCAAAGTACCGGCACTGGCCTGGCTGAAAGATTGGCGAACTTTTAGGGTGTAATTAATCCCGGCTAGTCTTTCCTTTTAGGGTTTGAAGGAAGATTTGACTAAAATAGTGGGAGCCATCCTGATTAGATAAATTGATAACCAATCTAATCTTGTAAAAGCGCACGCTGAGTGTTTTCTTCTCTCTCTCTCTCCTGGTTGCGACTATGTCACGCCTTAATCAAGATAATAATACGGATGTATTTGACCGGACCCACTTGTTATACTGTGCTAGGGAACGTTGGCCCCGTTCCAACTTATAATTGTTATAAGACAGAGCAGGAAATAGGGGATTACCAGAATTCCCGTGCCACCCAAACGAAGAAAGTGCATGCTGATGCATCATCTTCGGGTGTGTTCATTACACAGAACTGTTTCTCAATATCCTTTACGTCCTAGGTATTTGATACCGGATCAGGATCCCACATATGTAAATTATTACATGGGCTACAGATAGGTAGAGAACTGAGAACGGGTGATAAGTTTCATGAGATAGAAACGGTGCAAGTGTTGCAGCCAAGTCTGTTGGTAGATATCACCCTGTATTACCAGAATACATTGATTCTGAACGAATGTTATTAGATACCGAACCTGATAGACAACATCATATCAATCTCTTTATTAGTAAAGAAGGATATAATTTTGTAGTGTTGGATAATGTTTTGAACATTTCCTATATCAAGAGTTGATCGGTTCAGGCACGTTATCTAAAAGCATAGACGTTCTAAATCAAACCACAGTTCTTAACGTACAGAACACGCACAAGAGGAAGAGTTCAGAAATGAACGAATCCTTCTTGAGGCATTGTAGACTAGGTCATATCAATACGACCCGACTAGCTGAAGTTACATATAGATGCATATTTAAATTAGTTTGAATTTACATCTTGTGAAACTTGCTAGTCATGCAACAAAGATAAGATGACCACAGCTCCGTTTATTGGAAACAGAGAAAGTGTTAGTGAACTCTTGGGATTGATACATGCTGATGTAGGAAGGTCCCTTGTCTACACATGCCAAGACCAGTTCTTTGTACTTCATTACATTCACTGATTATCTCTCAAGATCCGGACATATGTTCATGTTGAAACACAAGTCTGGAACTTTTGAGAAATTCAATGAATATAAGCTAGAAGTGGAGAACCAAAAAGGGGTATAAGTATTATGTCCTTTGATGAGATCAAGGAGGAGAATACTTTAGCACGGAAATCCTGGACTATTCTAAAGGAGAATGAGATACTCTCTCAGCATTATTCCTCTGTATACACCACAGCACGTCGGTGTATCGGGACGGAGCAAACACACCCTATTTGATATGGTGCACTCTATGATGAGGACTACTGAGTTTCCTATTTCCTTTTGGGAGTTATGCAATTGAGAAGCTGCATACCTATTGAATAGGGTTCCAATCAAATCAGTTGCCTACCACTTCATATGTGATATGGAATGGGAAGAGCCCATATCTTAAGTATGTTAAGATTTGGAGGTGTTCAGCCTATGTCTAAAAGCATAATCAGGACAAGCTCGAGGCAAAGTCAGTTCTGTGGAAGTTTGTTGGATATCCCAAGCATTCGCAAGGGAATATCTCCTACCAAATCGAGGAACAAAAGATGTTTTGTTTCTCAGCATGCCACCTTTGTGAAAGGGAATTTCTTGTGAAGAAATTATTGGTCATGAGGTAGAACTCGAAAGAGTTCCAGCTATACAAACTGCAGCTGATGATTTGGTAAACCCAGAGGATTCAATAGTTTCCAACGAACCTTAGCCTCTCCGCCGATCTGGTAGGGTTCCTCATCCACCTGAGAGATACTTCGGTTTCTCTATGACAGTAGGAGTGAGGATTGCATCATGAGATGATGACCCAACTAGTTTCGAGCAGGCCACCAGAAGTGGGACTCTGTAAGAATGGCTGGATGCTTAGCGATCTGAGATGGAATCCTTATACACCAACAAAGTATGGACTTTGGTTGCTTTATCTGAAGGGTTAAATCCCCATCAGGAGCAAGTATATCTTGAGAAGATTACTTGGTGTACATGGAAAAGTTGAGACTTTCAAAGCTATGCTTAAGTCCATCCAGATCGTACTTGCCACTGCTACTTACCATGACTATGATATCTGATGGTTGGGTGTCATGACTGCTTTTATAAATGATGATTTGGACGAGAGCGTCTGTAAGTACACAGCCAGAGGGCTTTGTAAACAGTGGGAGCAGTGGAAACTTGTGCAAGATGTTTTATGTGATAAATCAGGCATCGCGGAGTTGGAACATCTGTTTTGATGTGGTAGTCAAAGAGTTTGACTTCATCAAAATGGTAGATGAACCTTGTATAAACAAAAAGGTAGTAGGGAGTATGGTGGCGATCCTCATAGAGTACGTGGATGACATACTCTTGATAGGGAAGGAGTTTCCTATGCTACGCTCGGTCAATCTCCGCTTATCATAATGATTCTCCATATAGGATCAAGGTGATACCTCCTAAATCCTGGGTTATGGATCTATGAGATAGATCTAATTGGATGTTAGGATTCTCACTAGTTGTAGTGAGATAGTATCAATCGATCGTGGGGAGAATCACTGGAAAGGTTCTAGGGTGATAAGGACGACTGAATGTCAGTCGCAGGCATTGTCTTTACCCTCAGTGGAGGGACGGTATGTTGGAAGAGTTCCAAGCTAGATACCGTGACTTACTAGATGATTAAAGGCAAGATACATCGTTACCAAGGATGCTACCAAAGAGGCAGTCTGGATATATATAAGTTCATGAGAAGAACTTCGTTCCAACCATTGTGTGACAATGGACTTATGGCTTTGGCCAAGGAACCCCCGTCCCATCAGAAATCTAGATATAATTATTAGGCAGTTTCAACTGATCATGGAAATGGTTGATCTCCAGGGAGATCATAGTTAGGAGAGTAGACACAGAGGACAACAGCGCGGATCCACTCACAAAGGCCTTTTTCCCAATAGAGACTATTATGGGATGGTTGAGTATGAGATACTTCAACCACAGCTCATTGTTGGGTATGCGATACCATAACAGATGGCCCTAGTGCAAGTGGGAGATTGTTAGTTATATGTATGCCCTAGAGGCCATTACTGTACATATGATGTATATTGTAATTGATGCTTGGACATATATAGGGAGGACTTTCTTGCTCGACATGATAGTATGCTATCTGGTTGTACTTTATCTTAACATGTACTCCGATTGTCTCTATGTTACATGTTGATAAAGCCCTTAGGATATGTACTCGACTACTGGGACTAGGATGAGATCATACTAATGGGGCCACGGTAGTCGACGAGTACATCCTATAACTGTTCCTAGTCGAGGGTGTATCGAGACAGGGCATCGATACACCAGAGTAGACTAGTGTATACGCATCTTGACCCATATGATGGGCGATGGATGATCCCATATCCATCGGTGTTTGACATCAAGGATGGTGTACGGGTGCTCAGTAGAGACTGGGTACACTGGACGGACTCGCCGAGAACTCCCAGATGGTATTATACCTCACGTCAGATGGCAGTTCTCTGGTGACACTGGTACAGGTTAGTCTGTAAACCCGAGATCGTCATAGAGTCTTGTGTGATTCCCACTGTGCTTTAATTTCCATCATACCACGTCCAAGAGGGCGTGCAAAAAAGTGGCTTTTAGGTACAATCCCGAATCACATGGAGGCAATGAGCGATAGGAGGGGATTCGTCTCTCCCGGTATAGGGAGTTGACGTTGCGCTGTGTTCGATTGGCTATAACTGGAAATCCCTGGCCAGGGTTGCTGAGATTTACTGGTAAGTGTTATCAGTAGTTTATCGAACTGTTATAGTCCTCATATCGACACGACTTATCAAGCTAATGGGGTCTGACGTTTACCACCCCTAGGCGAGATATACGACATATCAGACGAAGAGACCGGACTGTACGGAAGTGTTACCGATTGGATTCACGGGAGAAAGTACAGGCTTGCTTGTTGATCTTCTAATCGCTCAATACCTTGGTGGCTGTTACGTTTAGCTGACCGCTTGCAGCTTGTAGGTGTTTGATATGATCATCACCTACTACCGGCGTATTGACGATTCTTTAGAGTCCTATACAGAGGTTTCTTGACTCAGGCAAAACGGAGTAGGAGCACATATATGATATGTGCGGGACTGAGAACAATACGTGTATGTGATACCGTATTAGATTCTCGCGATATGAGATATCGGCCGGGTATATGTGATATAGCCGGGTCATCGGATCAAGTGTTGATTCGATGAACTGATACAGATTATATTAGTCGGTTATTAGTGAAATAGCCGGATTATCGGATCAAGTGTTGATTCGATAATTTAATGTATAATTATATATTTGATATATTAATTTACATTAACTGATATAAGCTCACTAAAAGATTCTTTTTCTCATTCGGGTAATATATTGATATATATGCGATATATGTTAATTGTATTATTTTATTTTGTTACAATAAATATTGTATATGTGATATATAATATTGTAACATGTTAGGGTTATTAATGCAACAAGTTTAGTGGAGATTAAACAAGGTTAAGGTTTGATTTGGGTTAAACTTTTCTAGAAGCTTTTATTTTGTTTCTTGCAAAGATATTTAGTTTAGATATTTTGCAAGATATTCTTTAACCCAACCCGAACCCTTAACCCTAGTAAACTCTCTACAATGGTTAAATCTTCTCACTTGAACCATGGTTGCATTTCTAACCTCACACATGGTTTTCATTATTCATCACAAAAAAATTCATCTTCTTCTTCCTCCTTGCAAAGCTTTCTAGCTCTGAGTTTAGTGATGAAAATGAGTGAGAAATAGAAAATAAATGAGAGCATAAATCCTACTTCATCATTCTAATCTATTCTTGCCATTTAGATTAGGGTGTTCACTTCATTTAGTGAGTGCAAGCTTGTGTTAAAGAAACTTCAAGGTAGATCATTTTTGTTATCGAAGATCGGAAGCAAGCTTACATCTTTCTCTTCGTGAAGCCTCTCTAGAGTCCAGAAACTCGATGATCGCAGCGAAGGGACCTTAACACGGAGCTTTAGAAGTGAAGGACCGGACTACAAAGGTTGTAATCCCAAACTCTTAGTGTTAAAGTGTTTAACATGCTTTGTTTCGCCTAATCTCTAGTTTAAAGGTCTTGGTTAGGGTTGTTCGGGATGTCTAGATTTTAAATCGGGCATGGTTGATGCCTTGTAGACCCTTGTGAGAGTGCCTAGTAACCCTGCACTAGGACCATGGTGGGGTTGCCCATGGCACAACAGACATGATGAAGTGGACACATGGGGGGACATGAGTTTAATGCTGAAAGTTTTGATGTGATGTGTGGCATTTTGTTCCCTCCAAATCCCTGAGTGCATCCATAGCCTTTACAGAGAAATCTAGCAGCACCAGAGTAATATTGGGAAGCACACAAGACCACACTCCTAGCACGAGCCCATGACTCACCAATAGGACCGGCCAGATCCCCATTATAGCCGAGCAGGCCGGACCCCTTGCCCCAATTGTTGGATATAGTGCCCTCAGAGTCAATTACTGGATCACAGGCATGTGATTGCAATGATTGAGGGAGGACTTATGCCGGTAGGACAGTCTTACTCGAGATGATAGTATGCTATCTGGTTTATCTTTATCATCGTGTACTGCTTCAGGTGACCTTACAGGTCACTATTACACATTGATAGAGCCCATAGGATTCTTGCTTGACGACCAGCAGTATGATGGCGATCATATACGTGGGAGCTGGGGTCTATAAGCACATCCTTAAAAGGTCCCTAGTCGTGGGAGTTTTCGAGACTGGGCATCGATACTCCGGAGTAGACTAGTGTATACAGTCGAGACCCCGACGAGGGGCGGTGGACGGTCTCACAAGCCACTAGTATCTGTTGGTTCACCTAAGATGTATGCAGGTGCTCCTTGGGTTATGAGTACACCGGACAGGACTCACCGGGAACATGCTAGTTGGTAATATACCTAGCGTCAGATAGCAGTTCCCTGGTGACATGTATACAGGTTAGTTCATCGACCTGAGATCGTCATTTTTCTCGTGTGAGTTCCCACTGTACTTTGATTACTACCCTACCATGGCTCAAAGGAGTCGTACAAACAGGTTTTAGTTGGGTACAGTGCCGAGCCACATGGAGGCAGTGAGCGGATCGGCAGGGGTTCGTCTCTCCCGGTATTGGGGGTAAGGTAGCGCTATGTCTAGGAGAGCCATTACACGAAGTCCTTGGCCAAGGCAGGAGATTTACTGGTAGGTATTCCAGTAGTATCTCAGGGTGTTCTGGGCTACACTCCGACACGACTTGTACCGCTTTTGGGGGTCTGACTTTTACCAACCCCCTAGGCCCGCCATGCGATGCTCATAGACGAACGGACCGGACTGTACGGATATTGTCACTGACAGGTACAGTAGGGTGTCAGGATGAGTTCGCTCATCGACCTCCCTTTTGGTCAATACCCTGTAGCTCGTTCCGTACGGCTAATATCTCTGACGTGCTAGTGGTTAAATCCACAGCCAAAGTATTGACGAGTCTTTAGAGTCCCCCACAGACATTTTCTCAAGTTTCGGGCGAAACGCTGTAGAGGCCGTATGGATTTATGGCAGGGTTTGAACGTACGCGTGCACTTGTGCATGTGTTATGGTACGGACGGATAATACTAGCGGGCATTGGTTTAAGCCGGATCCTAGTATTGTACAGTGTAGATTTTGTCTCATTGCATTTGTATTCGGTCGGAATACAAATGCGGGTATGTATATACAGTTGCGGGGTTTTCCTGTAATTTATTACCGGATCACTTTTTGAAGTTGCCAGCTTGCTTTCCCTTTTCGTCCATTTTCCTTTCTTTCTTTCCTTGGTTGAATTTTCCATGGAGGGACTTATTTGCAAATGTGCAAATTAGCAAAATGGAGGGTGTTTTTTTGTGGTGGAGGGTTCATGATGGTCCTAGCATCTTTTGATTCCTTTTTGGGTTCATCATTACTTGCTTTTTGTGATGGGATGAGAATGAGCTATTGGTGTGACATATATTTCTTGTTATCATACATTTTCATTTGCTTTTTCTCCCTCCTCCATTATACATGGCCGGCCACATTTTTTGAGAGGGAGAGTTTTTCTTTTTGTTGTGGGAAAATGTTGATCTCATTTTTTGCTTGCAAAGAAAATTCCATAGCTCATCTACATAGTTCATTCCTCCATCCAAAAATGGCAACTTCATTAACCCTCGAGACATAGCTTTCTACACTCAGTCTACAGCAATCATGGACACGTCGGCTAGCCAACTTCGTGTCCGAGTTGCTTCGGTTCAGAGGTGGGAGCCCGTAAAAAGACTTCTCGATGTGGTACCCTTTCCGACGAGGAGATCGAGACCGGAGATGCCGCGAGGAGCTTGGGATGGTGGCCGAAGACCGAAGGACACGGATCGCTCGGTATAGCCTCTCTACCCTTTCTCTAGTTAGCTAGTAGTAGGTTAATGGTCCGATTCGGGTTTTAAGCATACGATAGCGCCGGTTTCTAGTTTGAAAAAGTTTTTTGTTTTCCGCATTTTGGCCTCGGATAGACGGCCGGGGCACTACCGTAGACTTACATGGTAACCGAGACACACCATTAACCTTTACTAGCTTGCTCTAGCATGTTTAGAACTTCGATCAAACAAAAATTCCAAAAACCATAATTTCAAAATGCAGTTTCTGTCGATTTTCATTTCTGCTCGAAAAATTATTTTGAGTGTTGCAGAAATACATGCAGGGTTTTTTCAGAATTCTGTAAAAAATTGGTAGTGTGATACTACAGTAAGGCCGCGGAACCGCGGCCAAACCCATGTTCTGGCCGCGGTTCCGCCGCAATCAAGAGTCATCATTGTACCATTTTTCTACAGTGCTCTTTAAACTTGGAATTGGGGTTTATGGTATATTCTGTTTGGGCCCAGATTTATTTTGTGTATTAGGTATTGTACTTGGGGCCCACTTCGGGAAATTTTGTCGATCGAAAATTTTAAACATGTTAGTTCACAGTATTTACATTATATCTGCGACCGTGAATGTCATTTGATCGGTAAATCCTGTCTAATTGCTATAGTTCTTTTAGACGGATTTGCGAACGTGACATTCACGTTGATGTTCTGTGTTGTGCTGTGATGTTGCGGATTTGTCGTGGTGGATAGCCTGGATGCAATGTTAGTACAGTTTTGGTATTATTATGTACATTTGATATTGCAGGGCGAGCGTCCGACATGTGGACTGCCGTCACTGCCTGTTTGTATATTATTCTTTTGGGGCACGACCGGGCTGAGGTCGATGTACCCGTTGTATATATTTTACTTTCGGTACTAGGATTACCCCGCGGAGGGGTGCACGGGTAGCCGGGTTCTAGAGGGCAACGGGCCCGCATCTCATGGCTTTGAGACGGAGGGGGCTTCACTCTAGAATTGGCTGGCTATTCGTCGCACTCGTAGGGAGTATAGGTTGACCCAAGAAGGGGTGCTCAGGTTACCGGATTCCGTGAAGTGCTGGGTGGTCCATTCACGTTATTGAAGGGGGCTGCCTCGCTTCAGGTTTTGGCGGGTAACTTGCCGCGCTCGTAGGGGTCTAGGATTTCATTGCACAGGCTATCCACACGACCAGGGGAACGTCGGGTTTCAGTAGCGGCTGTATGAAACCCGGGGATCCTAGATTATCTGTATTGTTCTGTGATATTGCATTTTATCACGCCTTGAGCGAATATTATATATTGATATATATACTAGTAGATGTTGTATATGTTTTACACCCGCGCTAGTCCAGTCCCCGCTCTGTCGTTAGTTAAGTAACCTAACGGGTGATGACGGGACCCAGTGGCGAATGCGGATGGCATATACGTACATCGTATTTTCGTTCTTTATTAGTTTGATTAATTGATGGGACTGCATTGATTCGGATCAATGCAAGCTAAACAAACCTATTCTGATGTTGTTGGAACATTTTTCCAAAAAGCTGTTATTGCAAGGACGTTCTCTTTTGTTTTGCACAGTGGTATTCAGTTATGAATATCCAGCACCTCAGTCGACGAGGCAAGGGCCATGATCCCTTCACTGGGAGTGACCCCTTGGACAGAAGTTTGCGTCAGGGTGATAACTTCACTATAGTCGATTACTTTTTTCTTTGCATCGTGGTATTCAGTTGGAATATCATGCACCTCATTCTACGGGGAAAGAGCCGAGATCCCTTCACCGGGAGTGACCTCTTTAGCAAAGGTTTTCGCCACTATATTTTATAAAAAGCTATCCGGTTCCTTCAACGATATCAAGTTCATTACGTTAAAGGTTTTTCGCCAAAAACCATTCATAGCCCTCCGTTATTTCAGATGGGTAGCACTTAGTATTCATGCTATATTTGTTGGCCTTCGTCAAGGCATAGTGAATGGTAGCTGCTCGTTAGTTTTCTGCTGCACAGATAGATGCGTTGGTTTGGGACAGTCGTATAGCCTTGTTGGCCTTCGTCAAGGGCTTGTATGGGTGGGTTCAAATTAACCTGGACAATGATGGGTAGAACTTTACATGTGAATTATGATTTGTTGGCCAAAGTCAAGGTCATAAGAGCATGGGGTAAAAATCACATCGAGAGTTTCTAAAGAAACTGAAACTTTCCAGATATGCGCATACCTTCTGGAGTATGATAACGTGAGTGGATTCCATCACGTTATCATGCGATGATAGTTGGATCCCGATTCCCACTGATGAGTTGGTTTACTCCTCGGGTGATCCCGACTAATTCTTCTTTCAGATTTGGAGGAGAATTTGAGGATACAATCGGAGGTTTCCTGATTAGATAAAGTGATAACCATTCTGATCTAGATTAGAGTGCACGCTGAGTGTTTCTTTTCTCTCTCTTTGGCAGCGACCATGGCCCGACCCTTGACTACGAATCAGTGACCAAGTTAACCGAACCTTCTTAAAACACTGGCTTTTAGATTGTCAGAGTTGCATACCTCATTGCCACTTCTACTTTTACCCTTTTCTCCAGAACACCCCGTATTATTACGAACATCCACTTCCATTGGATAAAACCATCGTATGGTTATATACGAACTCGAAGGAACTTGTTCCAGATTCGAGGATGGTTCCGGTTTTGGAGAAAACGAACAGGACTATTCAGTTGTCTTTTCCTTTTACCTTCTCTCAGGTTGCGAGTGCTCCTTGGGTTAGGACGGTACACTTATTATGCTAATTGGATAGTCTTCTTCCTAACCATACGCAGGTGCCGAACGGTAGGGATTGAAGAAAACCAATTAGCCTAACGATGGTGTACAGAAGGTAATAAGTTAAGACAAATAAAGGGATTAGTAAGAGGGCAAAATAAACTGCGACTGCTATTCACGACCAAACCAAGTATTTCATCGCCACTCCTACATCACCTTTGTATTTCTCCAGAACACTCCGTATCACTACGAAGATCTACAGTTTATTGGATACTCCATCGTATGGTTATATACGAACTCGAAGGGACTTGTTCTAGTTCGGGGATAGATTCTGGTTCGGGAGAAATAGGAATAAGGTTTTATTCAGTTGTCTTTTATCTTTACTTTCTCTCGGGTGGCGAGTCTCCTAGGATTAGGACAGTACACCCATTATGTTTATTGGATAGTCTTCTTCCAAACCATAGGCTGGTGCCGAACGGTAGGGAAGGAAGAAAACCATTTGGCCTAAAGGGGTGTACAGAAGGTAATGACTAAAGACATATAAAGGGATTTGGAGAGATGGCAAAGAAATATACGGTTACAGTTGTGAATCTGATAATGGAAGAGGCATTACTGGGAATACCCGGATACCCCTTCGAAACATTTACATGTTTCAGTTTCACTGTGTATTGTTAAAAGAAAACTGATTTCCCAATTAGTCCTTACTCCAGGGTATGTATTTACCAGGTTTGATTCTCACATCTGTATGGTTTTACAGATGATGAGTAGGAGTAAGTTATTTGGAATTGGGTGATCATCCTCATTATATCGGGATTCATTGTAATTGGTGATATTTGAGGAAATCGCCTGGGTTGTTTGCCGGACGGCAAATATTTGGTTTTGAATATCCGTTGTTATGCACCAATTTCAAATTGATATATCTGTACGTTTATTTTTATAAAGTGATATATAACCTTTTGAAATTATGTCTATGACATCTACCTATATCAGTGGATGGTTAGGTAAGGAGCATTAAACAGCGGTGCAATTCTTCTTAACCATAAGTACAGTTTTCAACCTACGACACACAGGGAATGAGTTATTAGACTTGAAGGACTTATACAGAGTATTGCATGTTGTCCAGTGTCTATTAGGACAGAGGGGTTGGGCCTCGTACTATATTCGGTTTACTTATGACTTCTCTAGTTTTTAGACAAGTGTTTCTTAGAAACACAAGGTCCAAGTTTTGAGAAGTTATAGGTATAAGAGTAAAGTAGAGAACCAGGTGTTGCAAGTATCAGGATTCTTCAAGGTGATCAAAGATGTAGATACTTGTGTATGGTATTCAGTTGATAGTAATGATTATGAGAACTTGCTTCTCTTTCAGGTTACTCATAATTGGATGTATTTCTAAGTTGAGTAAGCTGATCGGCCTCTCTCCATTTAGTTGACATGCACTGCAGACAGCTGCATGATTTGAATCCGGTTCCAATTAAATCAGTGCCTCTGTTTCTATATTGGATATAGAATAGTTCATATCTTAACATTGTTAAGGTACGGGGAGTTGTCCGGCTTATGCATAAAACCAGACTCTGGATAACTCAAGGCACGTTTCTGTAATGGCTGTTTGTGGGTTGACCCGGGCTATGACGAGGGTTGACTTTCTACCATCTGGAAGATCAATAGTGATATTGTTCTTGACTCGCCACAGTTTTAGTAAAATGGAATTTTTTTTTCAGAAAACAGTAGTGGGAGTATGGTAGAACTGGAAGTGATTTCAGAACCGCAAACGATTACTGAAAGTTTGATAAGAACCTAAAGATTTAATCTGGTTTGACATTCCATTGGCCACTCCGCAGATAAGGTGGGTAACCTCAGGCACCCGAGAGGTACTCCGGTAGCCTCAAGGACGGTGGCAGGGAGGTTCTTGTTTACCCAGACTTGCCATTGCTGTTGTTACAGACTGTGAGACCCGGCAGGAGGATGTGTATAGCGTCGTTCTAGACTAGCTTTAGAAGTGTACGTCTATATGATTCTGCCAGAAGGTTTTCGTAGTCAGTGGGAGCAACGGAAGCATAGTGGACAAGTAGCTTATGTCTATTTATGGACTAAAGCAGTTATAGCGGAGATAGATCATCTATTTCTGATGTGACAGTCATAGGTTTGACTTCATCAGAATAGGGGATGGATCTGTTAAGAAGACAGTAGGGTGTGATGTCCTGGTATTTGGATGACATACACAGAGCAGGAAGTGAAATTCCTATACTACGATCGGTTATACTTTGGTTGTCACACAGTGGTTTCTTCACATAAGGCTTGGATATTATATCAGACATTCTGGTTACTAGATCTATGGTTTTAGATCTAGATTTTGGTAGTTTCCCAATCTGGGTACTTAGACAGCATTCTAAAGGTGTTTTAGACTGGACGACTCCTGGCACGGTAGTGTACCTGCAGGTGATAGAGTTAGGTCCACGTTACCTCTCCCGGTACTTTCGGGGTTGCGGAAACGGTAAAACAAAATTTTTTCTAGACTTGGTAACATGGACCGTAAAAGTCGGATCTTTGCTAAACTAGAAACTAGCAAACTAAGAGAGGTGCTAACTACTATGCCGTAGAAATTATACCTCACGACACCGGTCCTTTGGGTCTTCACTCCGCTGCGTCGTTTGTCCATCCATGCTCTGAGGGTTGATCCGGACTTTGGTCACCTCCGCGGCCTTCTTGAGTCGAAGACGATCCACCCGAGAGATATACGCCGAGCTCCACCTCGAGCCGAGGTAACTAGAGCAACAAGATTGCTAGTCTTGGTACCCTAGGTTGTGTAGAAGAGAAAGATGGAGGTGTTTGTCTTTGTAGGATCTTTATCTCTCAACACATGAGATCAAAAGATGAAACAAGAGGAGGAAGAAGGAGGAGCTAGCAACCATGGAGCTTTTCTTTTCTTCTCATGAGAAAGAGCAAGAGAGAGAATGAGAAAAGACTTATGAAAAGATTAACTCAAGAAAATGAACCATGGTTGCAATAATTCACCAAAAACATCATTACTAATCCTATCATGATAAAGTTGATGCTACATTGAATTGACCATTATCATAATCAAAAAGAAAAAGAAAATGAAAAGAAGAGTGTAGACCTCTCTTGAAGGTCAATGGTCAACACGGTCAACCGGTCAACAAAGTCAAGAGAGGTCATGGTGGTCAAATGGTCAATGCAATTAGCCATCAAAAAATTATCACTAAAAGGATTAGTAAATGATGTCCGCGGCTCATAATGGTTTTGACCAAACGAATTGCCAAAACCCTAATGAGTCCGCCCCAAAATGGTTTTGACCGAATCAACTGTAAAAACCCTAATGAGCCTGCCACATAACGGTTTTGGCCGAACCAACTGCCAAAACCCTAATGAGGCACCTCCTCCTTCATCGCTCCGGAAAACTGTGCATACACACCTGCATCCGCATTCCGTAGAATGCGGATGCACAGAAGACAAAACAAATCCATCGGTGCAATAGTAGGATCCGGCTTAAACCAAAACCCACTAGTATTGCCTACCCGAACACCACACGCACACAAGAGTACGTAAGTGATCGCAGCCCTGCCGTAAAACCATACGGCCTCTACACGTTTCGCTCAGTGCAGGGAAACTCTCTGTGTGGGACTCTAAAGACTCGACACTACGCTGGCAATGGGTTTAACCACAGACCGCAAGCGGCACTAGCTGTACGTAACGGTCCCCAGGTAGATGTCGATAAGAAGGCCGATGAGGTAAACCCATCCGAACTCGTACTGAGCCTGTATGTGACAATCTCCGTACAGTCCGGTCTGTTTTTCTGATACATCGCATGGCGGGCCTAGGGGGCGGTAAACTTCAGTCCCCTAATAGCGGTACAAGTCGTGTCGGAGTGATGCCCGGAACACCCTGAGATAACACTGGAAACCTACCAGTATATCTCGCTTGTCCTGGCCATGGACTACTCGTGTAATGGCTCTCCTAGACACAGCGCGATGTCAGCCCCCAATACCGGGAGAGGCGAATCCTGTCTAACCGTCACTGCCTCCAAGTGCTTCGGGACTGCACCCAACTACTACCTGTTTGCACAACTCAGTAGAGCCGTGGTAGGGTAGTAATCAAAGAACAGTGGGAACACACTCAAGGCGAAGTGACTGTGTCAAGTCAGCGGACTAAGCTGTACTCATGTCACCTGGGAACTGATAACTGACGATAGGTATAATACCAACCATCAGTTCCCAATGAGTCCTGTCCAGTGTACTCGTAACCTAACGAGCACCCGCATACTATCTCAAGTACGACGTACTGACGGCTGTGGGACAGACCGTCTCCCATGCTGGGATGAGAAGCGCATACGCTAGTCTACTCCGGAGTATCGATGCCCTGTCTCGATAATCCCACGACTAGGGACGTGAATAAGGATGTGCTTGTGGATTACCCAGCCCCCACGAGCGTGATCGCCATCACAACGCCGGTAATCAAGCAAAGATCCTAAGGGCTCTACTAATGCGTATAGGTGATATAATAAAGAAACACACATGTACAAATTAAAGCAGAGACAAACCAAGTAGCATACTACTATATCGAGCAAGATTGTCTTTACAACTGTGAATATCCCGAGCTTCCATCAAGTAATATACATACTAGTATGATACAGTAATGGCCTCTAGGACATATACACTAACAATCTCCCACTTGCACTAAGGCCATGTACTGGCGTATCGAAGACCTATCATCTCGATCAGCCGCTTGAACTGAGTCTGGGGCAAGGCCTTCGTGAATGGGTCCGCTGTGTTGTCCTTTGTGTCCACTCTCCGCACCTCGATCTCCTGGCGATCAATGATCTCCCTGATCAGGTGATACCGCCTTAAGATGTGCCTGGATTTCTGATGGGACCTTGGTTCCTTCGCTAAGGCTATAGCCCCATTGTTATCGCAATACAAAGGTATTGGGTCAACAATGTACGGAACCACCTGAAGTTCACTAATGAACTTCTTCATCCAGACCGCCTCTTTTGCTGCATCGCCTGCAGCAATGTATTCAGCCTCCATCGTCGAGTCTGCGACGGTATCCTATTTGGAACTCCTCCAATATACCGCCCCTCCGTTGAGGGTAAACACAAAACTCGAGACAGACTTGCTGTCATCTTTATCACTCTGGAAGCTTGAATCGGTAAAGGACTCAACCCTGAGGTCTCCATTACCGTAAACCAGGAACATCTCCTTAGTCCTTCTCAGGTACTTGAGAATGTTCTTCACTGCTGTCCAGTGGTCCTCACCTGGGTCTGACTGATACCGGCTTACCGCGCTCAGCGCGTAAGCTACATCTGGTCTTGTACATAGCATCGTATGCATTATAGATCCTACCACCGAAGCGTAGGGTATAGTGCTCATGCGAACCTTCTCCTCGTCAGTCTTAGGAGACATCTTCTTGGAGAGGGTAATTCCGTGCATTGCGGGTATGTTACCGTGCTTGGAATCCTCCATACTAAATCTCTTTAGTACGGTCTCTATGTACCTGGACTGCGAAAGTCCCAGTAGTCTCTTGGATCTAATCTCTATAGATCTTGATCCCCAGAATGTACGAGGCATCACCCAGGTCCTTCATGGAGAACCGTTGTGATAAAAATAGCTTGACCGATTGTAGCATAGGAATGTCATTTCCTATCAAAAGAATGTCGTCCACGTACAAGACTAGGATTATGGCAGTTCGTCCTACAATCTTCTTATAGACACAGGGTTCATCTTCGTTCTTGATGAAATCAAATTCCTTGATTTCCTCATCAAAACAGATGTTCCAGCTCCGCGATGCCTGCTTTAATCCATAAATGGATTTAAGCAACTTGCACACCTTCCCGCTGCTCCCACTGTCTACGAAACCTTCTGGCTGATCCATATAAACGCACTCTTCCAAACAACCGTTTAGAAAAGCCGTTTTAACGTCCATCTGCCAGATTTCATAGTCATGGAAGGCAGCAATGGCAAGTAGGATCCGAATGGATTTGAGCATAGCCACCGGAGAAAAAGTTTCGTCATAGTCCAAACCAGGTCTTTGACGAAAACCTTTTGCAACGAGTCTAGCCTTATAGGTTTCCACCTGCCCATCTACACCAAGTATCCTTTTGTAGATCCATTTGCATCCAACGGGTTTTACCCCAGGTGGAGCAATATCCAAGGTCCACACTTTATTGGCGTACATGGACTCCATTTCGGATTGCATTGCTTCCTTCCACTTATCAGAGTCCCTACTGATAATGGCCTGCCTGAAACTGGTAGGGTCATCTCCTTCCAAGATGCAATCCTCTCGATCCCCGTCTATGAGAAAACCGTAGTATCTCTCGGGCGGATGATAAATCCTACCAGATCTGCGGAGTGGCTGAGGTTCGTCTGGGGTTATTGAATCTTGTGGTTCCTCCAAATTTTCAGTTATATTTTGTGGTCGCTGAATTTCTTCCAGTTCTACCGAACTCCCACTAGTTTCTTTTGCAAGAAACTCCTTTTCTAAAAAGGTAGCATGGCGAGATACAAACACCTTCTGTTCCTCAGTGTGGTAGAACAGATATCCTAGTGAGTCTTTAGGATATCCCACAAATTTACACAGGACTGACCGTGCCTCTAGCTTGTCCGGTTTCTGTGTTTTCACATAGGCCGGACAACCCCATATCTTAAATCGCTTAAGATACGGATTTCTTCCACTCCATATTTCATATGGAGTCTTAGGCACTGATTTGGATGGAACGTAACTCAATAGGTATGCCGCTGTCTGAAGCGCATGCCCCCAAAATGAAAGAGGCAACTCAGCACTACTCATCATGGAGCGAACCATATCCAATAGGATACGGTTCCTCCGCTCCGATACACCGTTGTGCTGTGGTGTATAAGGAGGCGTAAGCTGAGAGAGAATACCATTCTCTTTTAAATAATCTAGGAATTCCGTGCTTAAGTACTCCCCTCCTCTATCAGACCGGAGGATCTTGATACTTTTGCCAGTCTGGTTCTCTACTTCGTTTCTGAATTCCTTGAATTTCTCAAAAGCTTCAGATTTGTGTTTCATAAGATACACATATCCGAATCTAGAGAGATCGTCAGTGAATGTGATGAAGTACGAGAACCCACCCCTTGCATGTATAGACATCGGACCACATACATCACTGTGTATGAGTCCCAAGAGCTCTGCTGCCCTTTCTCCATGTCCGGTGAACGGAGATTTGGTCATCTTCCCTTTGAGACAAGACTGACAAGTTTCATAAGATGAAAACTCGAACGCATTCAAGAGTCCATCTTTATGCAACTTACTCAGTCTTTTCTCTCCGATATGACCAAGTCTACAATTCCACAAGTAGGATTCATTCGTATCTGAATTCTTCCTCTTGCGTGTGTTTTGTATATTGAGAACTGTATTCTGATTTAGAACGTAGATACCATTACACAGTGTACCCTCTGCAACCAGTACCTTATGAAGGTAAATGTTCATGATATTTCTATCAAGAACAAAGTTATATCCATCTTTATCGAGTAAAGAAACTGATATGATGTTGTAAACGATGGAGGGTACATAGTAGCAATCGTTCAAAATCATAGTCTTGCCATTTGGCAATACTAGGTGATATTCACCGACGGCTGCCGCATTAACTTGTGCTCCGTTCGCTACTCTGAGAGACATATCACCCGGTGCAACTTTCCTACTTTTTCTCAATCCCTGCAATAAATTACAGATATGAGATCCTGATCCGGTACCAAGTACCCAGGAGGTAGGGCTGCCCGTAAAACAGTTCTCAATTACAAGAACACCTGAAGTAGATGCAAAACCATGCTTCTTCTTCAACTGGGTATCCTGGAAATCCATACAATCCCCTTTCCCTTGCTCATACTTATGACTGTTGTCACAAGTTAGAGCTGAACCAACGTTCCCCAGCCCCGAATAAGAATTCGGATCGGTCAAGCGATACATTTTATTATCTTGATTAGGGCGTGAAATGGTTGCTACCTGGAAAGAGAGAAAAGAAACACTCAGCGTGCGCTCTTGCAAGATTAGATTGGTTTATTAGTTTATCTAACCAGGATGTCTCCCACTGTTTCCTCAAATTCTTCTTAAAACCTTTTAAAAGAAGAACTAGTCGGGATTCAATTCACGTCACAATACTTGCTTAACCTTTCAGCCAGGCAAGTGTCGGTACTTCGAGGGAGGTTTTCCAACGCTTTCGCGAAGTTCCTTAATTAAATAACCTCTTTTCCCTGGAGGCGTAACCCCGCTAACACCGTTCTAGACAGCTACTTGGTTTATAGCATTGATTGTTAAGTGAAATAATCTCCCGAGAGTAATCCAACTCATCAGTGGGATCGGGATTCAACTGTCATTGTGTGATAACCTAGATGGAATCCACTCTAGTCACCACACTCCAGAAGATATGCTAAATCTGCAAGTTTCAGTTTCTTTAGAAACTCCCGATGTGGTTTTTGCCCCTAGGACCCAAGTGACCTTGACGGAGTCAACAAATCAAAGAGTCCTAGTCAAGTTCAACCCGTCATTATCTGGATTGCATTAAACCCACCCGCATAACCCTTGACGGAGTCAACAAGGTTATACGACTGTCCTAACCAATCCCATATACCGATACAAACAAGCAGCACTTAGCTACCGTACACTACGCCTTGACGGAGTCAACAAACGCAGCACGAATACTAAGTGTTACTTGTAAGAAATGACGGAGGGCTACGGCTGGGTTTTTTGCGAAAAACCCGTTAACGTAATGAACTTGATATCGTTGAAAGAACCTGGTAATCTTTTTGAAAATATAGTGGCGAAAACTTATTGCTAAAGAGGTCACTCCCTGTGAAGGGATCTCGGCTCTTTCCTCGTTGAGTGAGGTGCTGGGCATTCATAAGATGAATACCTCGATGCAAAGTAAGAATAATCGACTATAGTGAAATTATTACCCCGACGCAAACTTTTGTCCAAGGGGTCACTCCCGATGAGGGGATCTCGGCCCTTGCCTCGTCGAATGAGGTGCTGGGCATTCATAACCGAATACCTCGATGCAAAACAAAAATGAACGTCCTTGCAATAACAGCTTTTTGAAAAAAATTGTTCCAACAACGTCTTTTAGGTTTCTTTTCTTGCATTAGTTCTTTTAATGCGTCCCATCATTTAAATCCTACCATTGCAGAAAACAACCAAAATATGACGTACGCTTATGCCATTCGCATTCGCCACGGGGCCCCGTCATCACCCGTTAGGTTACTTAACTAACGACAGAGCGGGGGCTGGGCTAGCACGGCTGAAAAACATAAGCAACGCCTAAATAGTTATTATATATAGATATATAGCAATGATAGCCAATCCAGATCACAGATGAACACTTTGGATATACTAGGAACCCGTGATTCTTTCGAGCCTGCAACGAAAAGCGGATTACACGGTCGCGATGAATAGCCAATACCCCACCGAAGACCCGTACGGGTGCGGCAAACTACCCGCCAAGTACCCGAAGCGAAGCAACCTCCCTCAACACCGTGAGTAGGCCACTCGGCACTTCGAGATACCCGGTAGTTTGTCCACCCCCTCCATGGGTCTATCCTAGGAGCAAAAACAGTAAAAAGAATTATACAATGACGGCTACAACCCCGACCCGGTTGTGCGGCCATACAAATAATATTACATCAATTTACAAATTTATTACATGAATGAAAGAAAAAAGAAACTCTCATCTCACATCCACCCCGGCTATTCATCCGCGACAATCCAACGAGTTCATATACACAAACCATCAATCATTACAGATCACAGATATGTATAACCCCCACTAATCGACGTATAGCGATTAGCAGATGTTCAATACACATATAACATCACAGATACAACCCATTAGTCAAAGTCTACAGAAAATCGACCAAAAATATGGATTTTAAAGCCCCAAAAACAAATTTTGCTTTCTGAAAAATCTGGGCAGAAAAATCATATTGTAAAAATCCCAAAATACCCATATAAGAACACTGCAGGAAACCGATCCCTCAACCGAGCTAACTCGGCCGCGGTTCCGCGGCATAAGCAAGCTTATGCCGCAGTTCCGCGGCGCTTTAGCCGAGTTAGGGGATCGAATTTCTCCAGTTTTCTAACAAAAGCCTGAGCCGATTTTTAGTGCATGATTTATTAATTTTTGAACAGATCTAAAAATCGGCAGAAACTTGAATTTTCCGGGGTGTTTTGCGGTTTTTCGTCCGGTCGAAATTCTAGATACTTTGCTAACTTGCTAGTTTATGTTTAGCTAGGCCCTGATACCACTGTTAGGTCCACGTTACCTCTCACGGCACTTTTGGGGTTGCGGAAACGGTAAAACAAAAAAATTTCTAGACTTGGAAACATGGACCGTAAATGCCGGATCTTTGCTAAACTAGAAACTAGCAAACTAAGAGAGGTGCTAACTACTATGCCGTAGAAATTATACCTCACGACACCGGTCCTTCGGGTCTTCACTCCGCTGCGCCGTTTGTCCATCCATGCTCCGAGGGTTGATCCGGACTTTGGTCACCTCTGCGGCCTTCTTGAGTCGAAGACGATCCACCCGAGAGATGTACACCGAGCTCCACCTCGAGCCGAGGTAACTAGGGTAACAAGATTGCTAGTCTTGGTACCCTAGGTTGTGTAGAAGAGAAATATGGAGGTGTTTGTCTTTGTAGGATCTTTATCTCTCAACACATGAGATCAAAAGATGAATCAAGGGGAGGAAGAAGGAGGAGCTAGCAACCATGGAGCATTTCTTTTCTTCTCATGAGAAAGAGCAAGAGAGAGAATGAGAAAAGAATTATGACAAGATTAACTCAAGAAAATGAACCATGGATGCAATAATACACCAAAAACATCATTACTAATCCTATCATGATAAAGTTGATGCTACATTGAATTGACCATTATCATAATCAAAAAGAAAATGAAAATGAAAAGAAGAGTGTAGACCTCTCTTGAAAGTCAATGGTCAACACGGTCAACCGGTCAACAAAGTCAAGAGAGGTCATGGTGGTCAAATAGTCAATGCAATTAGCCATCATAAAATTATCACTAAAAGGATTAGTAAATGATGTCCGCGGCTCATAATGGTTTTGACCAAACGAATTGCCAAAACCCTAATGAGTCCGCCTCAAAATGGTTTTGACCGCCTGCCACATAACAGTTTTGGCCGAACCAACTGCCAAAACCCTAATGAGGCATCTCCTCCTTCATCGCTCCGGAAAACTGTGCATACACACCTGCATCCGCATTCCGTAGAATGCGGATGCACAGAAGACAAAACAAATCCATCCGTGCAATACTAGGATCCGGCTTAAACCAAAACCCACTAGTATTGCCTGCACTAACACCACACGTAAACATGTGTACGTAAGTGATCGCAGCCCTGCCGTAAAACCATACGGCCTCTACACGTTTCGCTCAGTGCAGGGAAACTCTCTGTGTGGGACTCTAAAGACTCGACACTACGCTGGCAGTGGGTTTAACCACAGACCGCAAGCGGCACTAGCTTTACGTAACGGTCCCCAGGTAGATGTCGATAAGAAGGCCGATGAGGTAAACCCATCCGAACTCCTACTGAGCCTGTATGTGACAATCTCCGTACAGTCCGGCCTGTTCGTCTGATACATCGCATGGCGGGCTTAGGGGGACGGTAAACGTCATTCCCCTAATAACGGTACAAGTCGTGTCGGAGTGAAGCCCAGAACACCCTGAGATAACACTGGAAACCTACCAGTATATCTCGCTTGCCCTGGCCAGGGACTACTCGTGTAATGGCTCTCCTAGACACAGCGCGATGTCAACCCCCAATACCGGGAGAGACGAATCCTGTCTAACCGTCACTGCCTCCAAGTGCTTCGAGACTGCGCCCAACTACTACCTGTTTGCATGACTCAGTAGAGCCGTGGTAGGGTAGTAATCAAAGAACAGTGGGAGCACACTCAAGGCGAAGTAACAGTGTTAAGTCAGAGGACTAAGCTGTACTCATGTCACCTGGGAACTTATAACTGACGATAGGTATAATACCAACCATCAGTTCCCAACGAGTCCTGTCCAGTGTACTCGTAACCTAACGAGCACCCGCATACTATCTCAAGTACGACGTACTGACGGCTGTGGGACAGACCGTCTCCTATGCTGGGATGAGAAGCGCATACGCTAGTCTACTCCGGAGTATCGATGCCCTGTCTCGATAATCCCACGACTAGGGACATGAATAAGGATGTGCTTGTGGATTACCCAGCCCCCACGAGTGTGATCGCCATCACAACGCCGGTAATCAAGGAAAGATCCTAAGGGCTCTACTAATGCGTATAGGTGATATAATAAAGAAACACACATGTACACATTAAAGCAGAGACAAACAAAGTAGCATACTACTATATCGAGCAAGATTGTCTATACAACTGTGAATATCCCAAGCTTCCATCAAGTAATATACATACTAGTATGATACAGTAATGGCCTCTAGGGCATATACACTAACAGGAGTCACCCTCTCTAAAGGTGTCTTACAGACTAAAGGGGAGAGGGATATGCATGATTGGCAGATCATTTGCTTAGGCAATTGAGTCAATCATGAGATGTCAAGTACCACACCAGACGTTGTTTTTGCATTAGATGAAATATGTTGATATTAATCCAGTCCTAGAGAAACGATCGGAAGCAGTTTTAGAACATAAGTGGATGTTCTAGGGATATGATAACGGCATCCTCCTTCGGGAGGCAGTTATCATTCCAGGCTTCCAAGGTGACCTGGATGACAGAGTGGCTGTCAGAGTTATAGTTTTCCCTCTTACGAGGGGCAGTATTTTGGACAGGTGGTCCAAGCGGATACTGAGAGAGGCATGGCGCAGGATACTGATTGGTTTCAGTTGACGATATAGTCTAAGAAGTTTGGATTTGGAGTTCATTTATGAACTAGGTCCCATCAGATGTCCAGACATGTTCTAAGACAGGTATTGCTCATTTCGGGAGATGGCTTTCTCCGCGAACTTGAGATAAAGAGAGACATAGAAAGAAACATCAGGGCGGATCCACTCACTGAGGCTATTCCTCGAATGCAATAGTTTTGCAAACGGGCTTTGTGAGACTGATTAGTAGAGGAGTTGGGTGTTCGGTATCACACGGGCTGTGAGTATGCGACATCGCAATAATTAGCCTTGAGTGCAAGTGGGAGATTGTTGGATATAGTGCCCTCAGAGTCAATTATTGGATCACAGGCACGTGATTGCAATGATTGAGGGAGGACCTATGCCGGTAGGACAGTCTTACTCGAGATGATAGTATGCTATCTGGTTTATCTTTATCATCATGTACTGCTTCAGGTGATCTTACTGGTCACTATTACACGTTGATAGAGCCCTTAGGATTCTTGCTTGACGACCAGCAGTATGATGGCGATCATATACGTGGGAGCTGGGGTCTATAAGCACATCCTTAAAAGGTCCCTAGTTGTGGGAGTTTTTGAGACAGGGCATCGATACTCCGGAGTAGACTAGTGTATACAGTTGAGACCCCGACGAGGGCCGGTGGCCAGTCTCACAAGCCACTGGTGTCAGTTGGTTCACCTAAGATGTATACAGGCGCTTATTGGGTTATGAGTACACCGGACAGGACTCGCCGGGAACATGCTAGTTGGTATTATACCTAGCGTCAGATAGCAGTTCCCTGGTGACATGTGTACAGGTTAGTTCATCGACCTGAGATCGTCATTTGTCTCGTGTGAGTTCCAACTGTACTTTGATTACTACCCTACCACGGCTCAAAGGAGTTGTGCAAATAGGTTTTAGTTGGGTATAGTCCCGAGCCATATGGAGATAGTGAGCGGATCGGCAGGGGTTCGTCTCTCCTGGTATTGGGGGTGAGGTCACGCTGTGTCTAGGAAAGCCATTACACGAAGTCCTTGGCCAAGGCAGGAGATTTACTGGTAGGTATTCCAGTAGTATCTCAGGTTGTTCTGGGCTACACTCCGACACGACTTGTACCACTTTTGGGGGTCTGACTTTTACCAAACCCCTCGGCCCGCCATGCGATGCTCATAGACGAACGGACCGTACTGTACGGATATTGTCACTGACAGGCTCAGTAGGGTATCAGGATGGGTTCGCTCATTGACCTCCCTTTTGGTCAATACCTGGTAGCTCGTTACGTACGGCTAATACCTCTGACGTGCTAGTGGTTAAATCCACAGCCAAAGTATTGACGAGTCTTTAGAGTCCCCCACAGACAGTTTCTCAAGTTTCGGGCAAAACGATGTAGAGGCCGTATGGATTTATGGCAGGGTTCGAACATACGCGTGCACTTGAGCATGTGTTATGGTTCGGACGGATAATACTAGTGGGCTGTGGTTTAAGCTGGATCCTAATATTGTACTGTGTAGATTTTGTCTCATTGCATTTGTATTCGGTTGGAATACAAATGCGGGTATGTATATACAGTCGTGGGGTTTTCCTGTAATTTATTACCGGTTCACTTTTTGAAGTTGCCAGCTTGCTTTCCCTTTTCGGCCATTTTCCTTTCTTTCTTTCTTTGGCTGAATTTTCCATGGAGGGGCTTATTTGCAAATGTGCGAATTAGCAAAATGGTGGGTGTTTTTTGTGGTGGAGGGTTCATGATGGTTCTAGCATCTTTTGATTCCTTTTTGGGTTCATCATTACTTGCTTTTTGTGATGGGATGAGAATGAGATATTGGTGTGACATATATTTCTTGTTATCATACATTTTCATTTGCTCTTTCTCCCTCCTCCATTATACATGGCCGGCCACATTTTTTGAGAGGGAGAGTTTTTCTTTTTGGTGTGGGAAAATGTTGATCTCATTTTTTGCTTGCAAAGAAAATTCCATAGCTCATCTCCTTAGTTCATTCCTCCATCCAAAAATGGCAACTTCATTAACCCTGGAGACATAGCGTTCTACACTCAGTATACAGCAATCTTGGACACGTCGGCTTGCCAACTTTGTGTCCGAGTTGCCTCGGTTCAGAGGTGGGAGCCCGTAAAAAGACTTCTCGATGTGGTGCCCTTTTCGACGAGGAGATCGAGACCGGAGATGCCGTGAGGAGCTTGGGATGGTGGCCGAAGACCGAAGGACACGGATCGCTCGGTATAGCCTCTCTACCCTTTCTCTAGTTAGCTAGTAGTAGGTTAATGGTCCGATCCAGGTTTTAAGCATATGATAGCGCCGGTTTCTAGTTTGAAAAAGTTTTTTGTTTTCCGCATTTTGGCCTCGGATAGACGGCCAGGGCGTTACCGTAGACTTACACCAATATGCACCAGATTTCTAAGGTCCCTCCCTTGCTGCCAAGTTATCTTAATTTTATTCCTTGTTTATTTTTCTTTTGTGCCTATAAAAGCAGAACCAGTGAGCAAGGGAAGGGCTCTCTCTCATATATATTTCATAGTTTTAGTTTATTCTTTTGTTTAGCTTGAGAGTGAGTGGGCAATCACTTGGTTTCTTCTTCTTTTTCCCTCTTGAAGCTTTCTTTGGAGAGCTTTATTAAGGAGGTTGAACATGTAACCAAAATCTTGTATCTCTTTTCTCAAGTGTTAATAATATTATTGTTTCTTTTATTACTTTCTCTGTTTTTCTTATTTGCTTTTCTTCATCATGCTTAACTAATATTTCTTTGGTTGTGGGGTTGGTGAGGAAGTGAGATGAATGGCGTTGCCTCCTCCACCTCTTGTGATTGTTTAACATGCTTTAATGTGATTATAAACTTAGTATTGTAACTTGAAAGGGTTGATATGGTATGTTGATTCCATGGTTACTTTGTAACCTCATCACATACCATATTCTCCCCACAAACCCCATCTTGCAAGCTTAAGGTTAGAATCAATTTGGTGTTAAGTTTGCTAAGCTTGGATGTGGTATTTTGTGATTAATTGACTTGAAAAATCTTTTGGTTTCATATACCATATACCATCACAAACTCTTAGCACACTTAACACCAAAATCATTGGCTCTCACTTACTACTTTGTGTTTTAATTGTTGTGGTATGCTTGCTAACCCTTTTGTTTAGTGTTGATACCCCAAGCTCAGACATACAAATAGTAAATGATCAAAATGGACTCGTTTCATGCTTTGCAGAGAATATCAGAATTTGACGACTTGTGCCTCGCAACCGCTTTGACAAGTCGTGCTTCATGCCGGGATCGAGGTAATGGCGGATAACTCATGATCAAAGGAGCGTCGAGGGAATCGTCGTGATTCGACCTTCCAAGCCAAAGCCAAAACCATTTCTTACTTGCTTGTTTTCATGTTTTTCCTTGTTTTCGTATTTTCTATTTTTTGTGACAACCTACCCAATTCATTATTTTTTGAACCTTAAATCAGAAAACCTAATACATAATTTCCTGTGGATCGACCCGTACTTGCCGGCTTGCTACAACACGCGCGCGCACTTGCGGTTTAAAAATATTTAAATCGAGAACGATCTCGTGTGCGCACTCTGTTTCCTTCATTTCATATCCGTTTCCATAACATACGCTTTTGCGCACGTGGGTGAATTCCCAACAGCTCTATACGACTATTTTTCAGGGACGGTTTTGTAATTGTATAAAGGCTCAGAATTTGGGTCTAGGGTTTCAGTCCTCTGCCTATAAATAGTCCAGTTTTGAGCCAAGTAGAGAATTCTTTTCTTTGTTAGGAATTAGTGTAGTTTAGTTGTATCTTCTTCTTCTTCTTCATCTATTCTCCATGAAAAGTGTAGTGAGAGCTCTTGAGTGGAAGTTTAATGAAGATGAAGGTTGTTTTTATTATTTTGTATCTTTCATTTTCTTGTCTTGTAATTTTAATTCATAGTGTAATTTTATTTATTGTTGTTAAGTAATTGTTGTTATTTCTTGTTCGTTTTCTTTTCTTCTTATCTGCATTTTCAAGCCATGATACTCTATGGAGTCCCTCGCTTAGGTGAGGGCCCAAATAGTTATCTTGCTATCATTTGTAAAACCATATTTTCTCTTTTCTTTCTTTTCTTCCTTTTTGTTTTGTTTTCCTTTTAAATGTGTGAATAATTCCACACTTTTTAGGGGCTAAAGAAGGCTAGCATGAGGGACGGAAAAATCCCTTATGCTTCTCTTCGCCAAACATCCTTCAACGAACGCAGACCAAATAAATACAACCCCCCCCCCCACTTAGGAATGCTATACGTGACATATAGCCGCGACCTAAGTCGAGAAGTCCTTTGGGCGCACTACAATGTGACATGTAGTTGTGACTTAATTGGATACTTGGTTGTGGGTATTTTGCCTAGGGTTGGAAATAAGCGCACGTAGCGGAAGGACAAGGGACACTAGGAATGGATTTAGCGTTTGAAAACTTGCTTAAACATGCAAATCCCATTCCTATGTCCTCTGTTCATCTCAGAAAACTGCATTTTAATACTACTCATTCATTATCTGATTTGTTATATATCGGTACTATTAACCAGTGTCTGCTTAGTAAATACAGATTACAGGTATCCGTGACACAATACTGGAAACACACTCAAAATCATGGATATAACGTATGTGAGCCGACACTGCAACCAGAACTGCAAACCAATCGATATCCAAGGAGTTCTTTTGCAACAAATAAATGTGTACACAATTTTGGTCCAACACAATACAAGTGTGCACATAACTCTTTGGCACATGGACCATGGTGGGGCAGCCCATGGCACATGGTGGGCATAAGTGAGGTGATGTGTGATAAATACTAAAAGTTGTGATGTGATTTAAAGCATCAAGTTTCCCTCCAAGTCTACTGAGTATAACCAATTTCATATAGACAAATCAAACAATACCAGTAGGATTGTGGAGAGAACACAAGACCACCATGCCAACACGAGCCAAATAGCTCAGACCAAGCCCGGTGAGACCCCACTAAAAGCCGGCGCCACCGGTCCCCTCAGCTCCATTCGTCCCCATTTTTCTTCTGGTCATTTATTAGGGTCACATCAGTCCATCTATATTGTTTATTTATTCAAGAGTTGAGCCTATAAATACCAGATCAGTGAGCAAGTGAAGGGGGGACTTGGATATACACTTTTGAGCCAGTTCAACTCTTTTTCACTTTCCATTTTGTTTTAGTTTTTGTACATAGCTAGTTTGCCTTGAGTTCTTTAGTTTCTCTTGATCTTGCAATCTCTTCATTGAGCTTGCAAGTTTAAGTTTTGGTTATTGAACTCATGATTTGTATCATCACTTGGAATTAATAAAGCTTTCATTTTTGCACTTGGGTTCTTAGTATTCATTTTCTATCTCCTTTACTTACTTGCAATTTAATTTCTTGCCATTTACTTACTTGCAATGTTGTGTTATTCCTTTTATTTCATTTCATTTGCACTTTCTTTTGTTGTTTTGATAGTTTGTGAATAGTGGTGTTTTTAAGAAAAAGAATGGTTATGTAATTTAGGAATTCCATTTGCTCATTTCCTTTGCCCGATAATTTTCCATTGAACTCCGCCCAAACCTTTTGCAAGCGCTCCGTTAGGCACCCTACCCTACCAAGGTATCGGTGATCCCTAACCGTGATTGGTTGCATTCGCTTTCGCCGAAGGCGAAAGTCAAGAGACAAGAACGGATGGACAAGGGTCAATAAGGCGGATTTCACCAATACCGTGCTTAAGCACCCTAATCCGCGTTGTTGCCGACTACTCTACCTTCAGTAGTCAAGCTCGGCACAAAGGATTGAGTACGGATTTTCCTAACTTACACAAACCTATCCCTATTCCTAACACGTTTATTTCTTTGCATATACAACACTTAGGTTAGAAACGAACCGTTCCGACCTTACTTAACTCGTGATGACAAGAACGCAAAATGCACCATCTCCCTGTGGACGACCCATACTCATCGCGCCTAGCTACACGTGACGCCGTCTTGATTGCGGTTAAATTTAAATTCTTTGAAAAACGACACTCGAAATCTCGGTAACAATCAAATGGCACCGTTGCCGGGGAGACGGTAACGTTTTTATTCTTGTTATTTCGGGTTAATCTCTGTATATCCTGTTTGTAAATCTAACACCATTCTAAAAACAAACCTAAAAATCGAAAAATTTCTAAAACCAAAGCAAAAATTGACATTTCTAACTTTTTTTGCTCTCTGGAAATTGGACCTGCTAACATTCTGGGACTAATTAGAAAAGTTAAACAATATCATTGAGACAATAGTAAAACATCGTGATATCTGTTGAAATTTGGAGGCCCAATTCATAGGGATGTCAGGCGAGATCGTTCATTTTCCCGGTACTGCAGACCAAGTCTCCCCCTTTTTGCTCCAAATTTTTTTTCTCCACTCCATTGTTCTATCATTGTCCCAATTTTATTGTTTAATTTTTATAATTTTTAATGCGCAGGTGTTTAGGCAATCGTATCTCTTTTTCGCACTAAAAATCCGTTTTTCCGACATTAGCAGATTTTTTTAGATTAGCGAACTGCGATCGTGTGGAGCAAAGTGTATATTCAAAGCTACGGTGATAGTGAAGTACAGTGCCAAAGATCTGGATATTTTGACCAGCGCAAGCGAATTTTCCAAGCTATTCGGATTTAATTCTAATGAGGGTTTCTTAACCCAAAACTTATCGGCACGTTCTTCCTTACACCTTCTTCTCAAATCCGACGCATCCACTATTCCATCTTTGCAGGATTCTTTGCAAGTTCATGGACAAACGCTAACATTGACTAACCCGTATCTGTTGCAGTGCCGTGCTTAACATAAAAATCGATTGTTCGACATTTTAAACTTTTTCATTGATTTGCGCGTTGCATCCATTAATACAGATTTAAGTGCAAGCGAACCCCACAACATACGGTAAAGGATTTCATCACCTTTTCCATGGCCCACAAATCACGAAATTGAGCATAACGTTTACCCGCACAAATTTTAAAAAAACTAAATTGTAAGACTTTAAGGATTTCGCGCTCATTAGGAGAGGTTAACTGTGTTTAGAACACCGCTTAACGGTATATCGTTCACGGGGTGTCTATGAAAGTGTTCACGGTGAAACCGCCAAAAGAGAAAGGTTTATTCTAATTAAGGAACTTCACGAAAGCGTTGGAAAACCTCCCCTTATCTCAGCACTTACCTGGTCTCGTGATCAGTATATCTTGAGCCCATTTCTCGACACAGTTTTACTTCAACAATCAAGTTCTTGAGAAGGTCTAGTTGACCTAGGTGAACCCTAGACCGATTAGGTGTGTGGTATTGTGTCGTGATTATTTTTTTTATCTTTTGTGTGTATATTTCATACTTTTGTTAATAACTAACATTAAAAAAACTCACACTCTTTTTCAACTTCTTTTTCTTCTCTTCATATCATGGGTACCCCACATAGACCATCTCTTGCCGAACTTTGGTACCCATAGCCAGATATTACTTCATACGGTTCTTGTTTTGGTTGAACTTCGAACGATCCTTCCATGCCCAAACTTTCTTTGAGATATTGGATAGACAAGTCTAGAACAAACAATTGGACTCCGCAATCCACTTCGTATCAACCGTTTCAACCTCCCCCTCCTTCTTACGTTGATACCCCTTTTGAGAGTCATGTTGCAACTCCGAAACCCATTTCCATCGCTGATCGAATTGAACAATCTCGTAGCCGATCATTCACTCCTTTCACCACTTCGAATTCTTTTGATCAACGACTCCAATCACCTTCTTATCAGAATGTTGATCCTAATCTTGTCCAACCATTCGACTCCTATCAATCCTACCCAACTTTTGCACCTTCCCTAGACATTGCTTCTACACAGCCATTTGGGAGTTTCATGTATCCAACCGAGTTTGAATCTTTTACAAAAACCCCTTCACAACCCATGTCTAGTCTGGAACTGGCATTAGAAGATTTTCGGGCAGCGTCATGCCAAATGGAGGAAAAGAATACGTCCATGGCCGCCCTCATACAACCTAACGAACCGGCAGCTAGTTTCCAACTAGCTCCTCATTTTCCAATGTATGATGAGGCGATAAGACAGATTGAGAATTTGAGTAGTGATAATGAGCGGTACACCCTTCCAAACCAAACCTACCTGTTGTAAATTAAATTCCACAATTCCGGTTTCGAAAGTCTATCAAGTGTCTCACATGAATCACTAATTGAAGATATAATGTTTGATGAGTTGTGCGACTTTGTACTATTTGATTTACCCGATTGTGAAGGGTCCATTTCAAGTGAAACTAATCCCAATCCTTTTGATCTCTACACCTCCACTCTAGAACCTGAATTAATTGAAATCCATGCTTTTCATGAGGTGTCTGAGAAAATTGATTTTCACTTGATTGGGGATATCGACGCTGGGAATATTTTGGATGATGAACCCGCAGTTTTGGATGAGTTTTTCTTACCAATTCATCATGTCCTTTCACTTCCGTGTGGACATCATCCCGAGTCATTAACTGTTTTTCCCAAACTCCATATGCGTCTTGATATTGATGATGATAAATGCATGGATGAGCTAATTTTTGAGGAGAATTTTGAGGATGAACCGGTTTTACTTGATGAGTCGGATTTTCCAATTCATCCTGTCCCTTTCATTGACTTTATACACCCTCCTGAACCTTTAACTGATACCCTTCCTCAATCACTTCCGTCTATCCTTTCCATCGTTCCCACTTCACGAGCCACCGTATTACCTTCTTTTCTTATGTCTGGTTCACCAATTTCGGTCTACCCATGTTTTCTCATGAATATTGAGAGGTTTGACCCCATCTGTCAACTGGTTGATAGATTAGTACAATCGTTTTTTACACATCGGTCATTACAAATTGTACTAATTTATTCACTCCATTTCTACCCTCAAGTTCGTATTCCATTTCTTTTTCCCCTCCGCCATTCTTCTCCTCCACCGAGACCGTATCCCGCTTCCATCCCCATACGGTCTCGCGTATTCTCCATTTCTTTCCTCTCCGCATTCTTTCACCAACCTGCACATCATTGCGATAAAAATTTTGAATGGTCGGTGCTAACTTTTGGCCTGTGTAAGGCCTTGTATAGATTAATACTGTTCTCTCCCCTTAACTCTGAACATTAACGCTTAAACAGTGGCAACACTGTTTCACTTAGGTTTGGAGGGGATCTTTTTCTGTATATATTTTTGGTTTGCTTTTTGTTTTGTATAAAATAAAAAAACAAAAAAAAACCAAGGGAACGCCAACAATTTTGACCCTCTTGGTATAGCCTGACAGTGAGGGCACTGTCAAGTTTAAGTTTGGGGGTGTGCTCGGTAAGCTTTCTACCTTCGCATTCATGTGTATATTTTACATTTGCATACTTATTTAAAAACCTATAAAAATCAAAAAAATTTACAAAAATATAAAAACTTTGTCGTCAAGTTAGCTAATAGGGTAACTTAGATTTTATTCCGAAAGTTTAGTTGATACGTTAGAAATAACTAAATCCTAGGCTTAGGAATTGAAAACCATAAAAATAACCCTCCTTCTGTTTAACCATGGTAATTATACGTCCTTGCAGTTTTTTTAGAAGTAGGTAATCTTGAGTTCAGTGCTTGAAGTTAAGTCGAGATGAAGGGAAAGTATTGAAAGCTTTACTGAAGAATAAGTCTGAAAAATAGTTTCTATTCTTGAGTCCAAATTTAGAAAGTATCCTTACAAACTGCATATACACGCACCTTGAAACTTGGGATAGTAGAGGATACCTAGAAATACTCTTGCATGAAAACCTAGTATGAAAGAAAAAAATGGTATTTAAAGCTAACCACCAAAAGAGCATCATTAAAAAAATATATCCGTTCTTGAAAAAAAAAATAAAGAGAAAAAAATAAATAAAGTCAAGACCTGGAAACTGCTATTTACGCATTAAGCTCACACATTCAGTAATCAGCTGTTAGTGACTCAAGAAGCATTAATAGTCGCATGAAAGGTGTGTGAGCAAAACCGTCCATCATTAACGAAAGGAAGTAGTATTAGGTATTAGGGCAAGGGTATTATAGCTTGAATTGAATTCTTAAGTGTAAGGGTCAATTTTTACACACACGTAGGGGTATACAATCGATATTTGGAGGAAAGATAGGAATAAAGAATAAGGCTTATGTTTTCCGTAAAGATGATAAAAATCCCTGATTGGAGACCGCACTTTAGAAGGAAAAAACAAGAGAAATCGAGATCTTTCTAAACTGTAAAAATGTATAGGATCTGAGGTTGAATAAATAGGAGGCGTGAAACATAAGGGTTGAATATTTCTAACTTAGGATGATAGAATTTCTAACGTAGATACTAAACTGTAGGAGTAGAATCGACGTTAACTTGTGAAACTAGTTTAATAGGATTTTGTGGGTAGTATCCGTTGAAACCCTCAGGAGACAACACTCCTCCAACTAGGGACACCTAGAGGTTTAACATCTTGTTGCACGAGCTCAGTGCAATCGCGTTCTCGACGAAAGTGAGGTTAGGATTTTGTTTTGCTCGGGACGAGCAAAAGATAAGTTTGGGGGTATTTGTTCATCTCAGAAAACTGCATTTTAATACCGCTCATTCATTGTCTATTTTGTTATATATTGGTACTATTAACCAGTGTCTGCTCAGTAAATACAGATTACAGATATCCATGACACATTACTGGAAACACACTCAAAATCATGGATATAACGTATGTGAGCCGACACTGCAACCAGAACTGCAAACTGATCGATATCCAAAAGGTTCTTTTGCAACAAATAAATGTGTACACAATTTTGGTCCAACACAATACAAGTGCGTCCATAACTCTTTGGCACATGGACCATGGTGGAGCAGCCCATGGCATATGGTGGGCACAAGTGAGGTGATGTGTGATAAATGTTAAAAGTTGTGATGTGATTTAAAGCATCAATTTTCCCTCCAAGTCTACTGAGTATAACCAAGTTCATATAGACAAATCAAACAATACCAGTAGGATTGTGGAGAGAACACTAGACCACCACACCAATATGAGCCAAATAGCTCGGACCAAGCCCGGCGAGACTCCGCCAAAAGTCCGCGCCACCGGTCCCCTCAGCTCCATTCGTCCCCATTTTTCTTCTGGTCATTTATTAGGGTCACATCAGTCCAGCTACATTGTTTATTTAGTCAGGAGTTGAGCCTATAAATACCAGATCAATGAGCAAGGGAAGGGAGGACTTGGATATACACTTTTGAGCTAGTTCAACTCTTTTTCACTTTCCATTTTGTTTTAGTTCTTGTACATAGTTAGTTTGCCTTGAGTTCTTTGCCTTCTCTTGATCTTGCAATCTCTTCATTGAGCTTGCAAGTTTAACTTTTTGTTATTGAACTCATAGTTTGTATCATCACTTAGAATTAATAAAGCTTTCATTTTTGCTCTTGGGTTCTTATTATTCATTTTCTATCTCCCTTACTTACTTGCAATTTAATTTCTTTCCATTTACTTACTTGCAATGTTGTGTTATTCCTTTTATTTCATTTCATTTGCACTTTCTTTTGTTGTTTTAATGGTTTGTGAATAGTGATGTTGTTAGGAAAAAGAATGGTATTGTAAGTTAGGAATTCTATTTGCTCATTTCCTTTGCCCAATATTTTTCAATTGAACTCCGCCCAAATCTTACGTAAGCGCTCCGTTAGGCATCTTACCCTACCAAGGTATCGGTGATCCCTAACCATGACTGGTTGTGCTCGGTTTGGCCGGAGCCGAAAGTCAAGAGACAAGAACGGACGGACAAGGGTCAATAAGCCGGATTTCACTAATACCGTGCTTAAGCACCCTAATCTACGTTGTTGCCGATTACTCTAGCTTCAATAGTCAAGCTCGGCACAAAGGATTGAGTACGGATTTTCCTAACTTACACAAACCTATCCCTATTTCTAACACATTTATTTCTTTGCATATACAACACTTAGGTTAAAAACGAACCGTTCCGACCTTGCCTATCTCGTGATGACAAGAACGCAAAACGCACCATCTCCCTGCGGATGACCCGTACTCATCATGGTTAGCTACACGCGACGCCGTCATAATTGCGGTTAACTTTAAATTCTTTGAAAAACGACACGCGAAATCTCGGTAACAATCATCCTCCTAATCCCCACTACTTTCTATTATCCCAACATCATTTTAAGAATTGCAAAAGAAAAGCACAAGACTAATCCTAACTCTACTAACCAACCTGAACCCTTACAAGTTTACTTGAACATAAATACGAACACGTAGGATACAATTTGTCATGACCCGAAATATTAGCTCGTGACCAGCATTTAAATCACGCAACGTCTAAAGGCGTAACGTAATTCAAGTAAGCTGAAACCCAGAAATCTAAACCTTTTTTAGAAAATAAAGGAGGTGAAGTTTTGAAATCAAGGTATAATTAAATCAAGTTTTCTTAATGCATAGAAAAGGAACATAAAAATGCAAGTGAAATTTACTAGTTTGAAAACGTATTTCATCTTTTAAAAAAAATTGGGCAGCACCACCTTTGTATTTTTTGATCCAAAACCACAAATACATAATAATGATAAAGGCATCCCCAAGCAGGAGCTAGATCTTCGCCAAACGGCGGATCACAACCACACAAGACAGTATATATAAGTATACGACGCCCAACGGCAAAGTTCACTACAAAAGATAAAGAAATAAGCAAGACATCAAAACCACAAGTAGCGGAAAACCTCTCGCTCTAAGTCTCGCAACCACAAGTCTCACTAAGTCTCATTACTTACACAATTACTAAATTTGATTTGATGGAGTTGACTAGATACAATATGAAATAAAAATACAAGAGTGGGTACGATACAAATGTCCCACCTACTAAGCAAAACACCTAAATGAAGCTATGTGCCAGCGATACTGCTACGGATCCATGCGGTCAACCTGCAAGAACTGTTGCACAACGAGGGTGAGTTGCCAACTCGTAAGTAGAAAAATATCAACAAGTAGAAATCGAATAAACAACGACTCTTAGGTCAACTATATCATAAAGGTAATACTATGATATCTAGGGTGACCGTATCTGTATATGTGCCAACAATGTAATCAATACCTATATGTATGCGGATATAATCCAACAATATAATTAATGTATGTATGCATGTGGATCTCGTCCAACCATATAATCAATGTATGGTAATCTGGGTATGAAATAATCATGCAAGGTACTCTATCAGGTACTACAACTACATGATGCAATGCATATCAATGAATGCTGAGCAGGGGATAAAATATCATCTGCACGAATCATCATCGTGGAAAAACCCCGGTGTTTACCAAATACACCCTGAATCCCAATAACTCAGGCGCCGCCAATCAAATCGGCCCCCATATCCTGTAAATCTCATGGAAACATGAGTGCCCAATATCGACACTCGAAAATATCATGAAATACTCGTGTCCAACATCGACATGCAAATCCTCATGTATCGGGCTCCGTCAGTCCGGATCGGCCCATGGGCTCCGTCTACAGAATTGGCCTTCGGCCCCGGCAGTATGGGTCGGCCCGTATCCATCTCTCAACTCTGGTCAGTATCCTCCGGATAACTGCCAGGTTTAACCAATCACCAGCAGGTAGTATTCCTTTTTCCAGGCTCATCGTCTACAGCACAACAATCCGTTCTCACCCCGGGGTACCATACCGGGTCCACCATGTACCCGCAATCGGCCTCATCCTGCTCCTCGAATCGGGTTTCACATGTCACACGTCTCAGAACCGAGAAAACACATGGTGGACGTACTGAAATATCATATCAAGAGAAACTGGGTTTTTAAAACAGTACATGCTTTCTTTTGAATTAGCCACGGTTCTTAAATCCAGAAATCTCATGAAAACATCATATCTCAATGCATAAAATCATAAAGCATGATGTATGCGACATATGATAAAAATGTAAGCATATCCGAATATCATGCAACATGGAACAGTGATATGACATATTAAGGGAAACCGCTCTTTTAAATAGATCCAGTTTTGAAAATATCTCATGCGGTCCCTAATTCCCCAAAACCAAAGCCAGCATCATCTATATATGTGCAATAAATATATATGTAGGTATGGATGCACAAGTGGTATATACGCAAGTATGAGTGTACAATATGTATGTGTGCCAATATGGATGTACAAGTGGTATATATACGCAAGCATGAGTGTACAATATGTATATGCGCAAGTATGGATGTACAAGTGGTATATATACGCAAGCATGAGTGTACAATATGTATGTGTGCCAATATGGATGTACAAGTGGTATATATACGCAATCATGAGTGTACAATATGCATGTGCGCGTATATATACACAATCATGAGTGTACAATATGCATGTGCGCAAGTATGGATGTACAAGTGGTATATACGCAAGTATGAATGTACAATATGTATATGCGCAAGTATGGGTGTACAAGTGGTATATATACGCAAGCATGAGTATACAATATGTATGTGCGCGAATATGGATGTACAAGTGGTATATATGCAAGTATGAATGTACAATATGTATATGCGCATGTATGGATGTACAAGTGGTATATATGCGCAAGGATGGATGTACAAGTGGTATATATACGCAAGCATGAGTGTACAATATGTATGTGTGCCAATATGGATGTACAAGTGGGTATATACGCAAGTATGAGTGTACAATATGTATGAGCGCCAATATGGATGTACAAGTGGGTATATACGCAAGTATGAGTGTACAATATGTATGTGGGCCAATATGGATGTACAAGTGGGTATATACGCAAGTATGAGTGTACAATATGTATGTGCGCCAATATGGATGTACAAGTGGGTATATACGCAAGTATGAGTGTACAATATGTATGTGCGCCAATATGGATGTACAAGTGGTATATATACGCAAGCATGAGTGTACAATATGTAGTGCGCAAGTATGGATGTATAAGTGGTATATACACAAGTATGAGTGTACAATATTTTTGTCCGCCAATATGGATGTACAAGTGGGTATATAAGCAAGTATGAGTTTAAAATATGTATGTGCACCAATATGGATGTACAAGTGGTATATATACGCAAGCATAAGTGTACAATATGTATGTCATGATGCAGCAACCTGATTGTGTAGTGACATGGCAATTATCGATGATGAAGTGTGTGAGCCGGCAAATCTGTGTACGTGAAACATACGCATCATCGATAATGGTGTAAGTGTACTAGCACAGGTATAAGTAATGTAATGCGAATAACATGAATGCATCATAAGGTAAATCTTCAGCTAAAAGCTATAAGGTATACATATCTAACATGATCGAGTCGGTGAATCTATCAATCAGCATCCAGCCTCACAACATCGCGTACGGTATAATCCATCGTACGGCATCCCCTAGTCAAGGGTATGGATCAAACATCAAGTCACACTCATCAGGTATGAAAAATCATCGTACGACGGCATTAAGCAATCAGAGATCCTATCAACCTATAAGACAAGGAGGGTACGGACCTAACGCCTCGGACAGCTATCACTCACGATTCACAACATATATAAATATCTCTATTTACCTATGTCCCAGGTCACATCCGCAACAATTTCATATCAGGGGACCGGCAGGGCATAAATCATCTCAATCGACTCGTATCCGTATACGAACATATCATCAAATCATCATATCACGTCATATATACTTTTCATCGCATTTATATCCTACATCAAGACAATTTTACAAATACATTCTACCTTTACTATAAGCATATGTATCTAATCTAACATACACACCCGAACCATACAAACAGTTTTTGAAAGATGCGAATTGTAGTTTTGAAAGTAGGGGCTACGGTGTTTTAAGAAAAAGATATCATTTGAAAATCCGTAACGTCCCTCAAGGTATCTGTTTAAAAGATGCATACGATTCCTCGGTTTGAAAATAGGTATGGTTCGGATGACACATTACGTTGGCTATCTAGTCCTATAGTACCCTAAACGGCAATATCATCAAATATCATCCTCAAATCCTGTCATCACATACTAGTCGTACCATATCACTTCTAACTATTCTTTGTTTCTAATATAGTTCCCTAACTATCTTTTTACTCTATCTATAGTTTTCTATTAAAGGTTTCATTAACCATAATCTATATATAAATCGGTTTCCATCAAAACTTTGCGGGGGTGCTATACGCCATCCACCCGACTTACCCCCGTAGATATAGATCTACTCACATTGCTCCTTGCTTGCCGAAGTCGATGACGCTATGCTCCATCGCCTCGGAATCCACACGAAGGTACCTACAATAATACGCAATCGCAATCGCTATTAAAATCGAATCCGGAAAACCAATACGGCACACGGATCGTCTATAAGTTAGAACTGTAAGTCTACGGTAGCGCCCCGGCCGTCAATCCGAGGCCAAACGCGGAAACAAAAACTTTTTACGAAACTGGCACTAAAGCAGACTTTAACCCGGATCGTACCATTAACTTATACTATCTATCTACGAGAAGTTAGAATGGCTATACCGATCGATCTGTGTCCTTCGATCTTTGGCCACCATCCCTAGCTCCTCGCTCGATCTCCAGTCTCCTCGTTAAAAAGGGCACTACATCTAGAAGTCTTTTTACGGGCTCCCGCTTCAAACCGAAGCAACTCGGATATGAAGTTTGCTAGCCGACATGTCCAAGGTGATGTAGAGAATGTGTGTGATAACTTTGTCTCTTGACATTCTAGGATTCTCAACACATGGATGGGTAGAGTAGAGGTAGAAGAAGAAGCCATAGATAAGGAACTTGTGAGCTCAAGAGAAGAAAAGAGAAGAAGAGCATTTGTTATTGTGTGAGATAATAATGTGAGTGATCTAGAAATCATAATCCAAGAGCTAACCCCAAACATATGTGGCTGCCCTCTCTCTCCTCCCATCACAATCTCACCCAATAAACAATCATGAAATGATGTCATGCACAAAAAATAAGACCATGATCACTACCCTTGCACATGCCACATTTAATGCACTCCATCATGGCTTGAGCTCACAATTTCAACTTGTAAACATTAATCCATATGTTTACAACAACAAATAAAATGGCGTCTACTAAAGTAAACTCATTACGGACCATAAGAGTATCCCTCACCTGTATATACATACCTGCATCCGCATTCCGACTGAATGCGAATGCAATGAGACTAAAGTAATCCAACAAATCTAATACTAGGATCTGGTTTAAACCAAAGCCCACTAGTATGATCCGTCCGATCATGATCCTTGCAGAAGTGCACGTATATGATCGAACCCTGCCATAATACCATACGGCCTCTACAACGTTTTGTCCGAAACTTGGGAAACTATTTGTGGGGGACTCTAAAGACTCGTCAATACACTGGATGTGGATTTAACCACTAGCACGTTAGTGGTACTAGCTGTACATAACGGGCGCCCAGGTATTGACCAAAAGGGAGGCCGATGAGCGAACTCATCCTGAAACCCTACTGAGCCTGTCAGTGACAATATCCGTACAGTCCAGTCTATTCGTCTATGAGTATCACATGTCGGGCCTAGGGGCTAGTAAACGTCAGACCCCCAAAAGCGGTACAAGTCGTGTCGGAGTGTAGCCCAAAACACCCTGAGATACTACTAGAATACCTACCAGTAAATCTCCAGCCTTGGCCAAAGACTTCATGTAATGGCTCCATTAAATCTCCTGCCTTGGCCAAGGACTTCGTGTAATGGCTCTCCTAGACACAGCGCGATCTCACCCCCAATATCGGGAGAGACGAAACCCCTGCCGATCCGCTCACAGCCTCCATGTGGCTCGGGACTGTACCTAACTAAAATCTGTTTGCATGACTCCTTTGAGCCGTGGTAGGGCAGTAATCAAAGCACAGTGGGAACTCACACGAGACAAATGACGATCTCAGGTCGATGAACTAACCTGTACACATGTCACAAGGGAACTGCTATCTGACGCTAGGTACAATACCAACTAGCAGGTTCCCGGCGAGTCCTGTCCAGTGTACTCATAACCTAATGAGCACCTGTATACATCTTAGGTGAACTAACTGACACCAATGGCTTGTGAGAGCAGCCACCGCCCCTCGTCGGGGTCTCGACTTTATACACTAGTTTACTCTGGAGTATCGATGACCTGTCTCGAAACTCCATCAACTAGAGACCTTTTAGGGATGTGATTATAGACCCCAGCTTCCACGTATATGATCACCATCATACTTCTGGCCGTCAAGCAAGAATCCTATGGGCTCTATCAACGTGTAATAGTGAACTGTAATGTCACCTAAAGCATGTACACGATGATAAAGACAAACCAGATAGCATACTATCATCTTGAGTAACACTGTCCTACCGGCATAGGTCCTCCCTCAATCATTGCAATCACGTGCCTGCGATCCAATAATTGACTTTAAGGGCACTATATCCAACAATCTCCCACTTGCACTCAAGGCTAATTATTGCGTTTTCGCAGACTCACAGCCCGTGTGATACCGAACACCCAAATCCTCTATTGATCAGTCTCCCAAAGCCCGTTTGTGAAACTATTGCGTTCGAGGAATAGCCTCGGTGAGTGGATCTGCCCTGATGTTTCTTTCTATGTCTCTCTTCATCTCAAGTTCGCGGAGAAAGCTATCTCCTGAAATGAGCAATACCTATCTTAGAATATGTCTGGATATCTGATGCGACCTAGTTCATAAATGAACTCCAAATCCAAACTTCTTAGACTGTATCGTCAACTGAACTTAATCAGTATCCTGCACCATGCCTCCCTCAGTATCCGCTTGGACCTCCAGTCCAAACTACTGCCCCTCGTCAGAGGGAAAACTATAACTCTGACAGTCACTATGTCATCCAGGTCACCTTGGAAGCCTGGAATGATAGCCGTCTTCCGAAGGAGGCTGTCGTTATCATATCCCTAGAACATCTACTTATGTTCTAAACCTGCTTCCGAATGTTTTTCCAGGATTGGATTAATATCTGAACTTATTGCAGCTAGTGCAAAAATAACATCTGGTGTGGTACTTGACATCTCATGATTGACTCAATTGCCTAACCAAGTGATATGCCAATCATGCACATCCCTCTCCTCTTTAGTCTGTAAGACACCTTTAGAGAGGGTGACTCCATCACCTGCAGGTACACCACCATGCCAGGAGTCGTCCATGCTAAAACACTGGTAGAATGCTGTCTAAGTATCCAAATTAGGAAACTACCCAAGTCTAAATCTAAAACCATAGATCTAGTAACCAGAATGTCTGACATAATATCCAAGCCCTATGTGGAGAAACCACTGTGTAACAACCACAGTATAACCGATCGTAGTATAGGAATTTCACTACCTACTCCGTGTATGTCATCCATATACCAGGACATCACACCCTACTACCTTTTTAACAGATTCATCCCCTATTTTGATGAAGTCAAACCCATGACTGTCACATCAAAAATAGATTATCTATCTCCGCTATATCTGCTTTAGTCTATAAATAGACATAAGATGCCTGACCACTATGCTTCCGCTGCTCCCACTGACTACGACAACCCTCTGGCAGAGTCATATAAACGTGCACTTCTAAACCTAGTTTAGAACGACACTATATTCATCCTCCTGCCGGGTCTCTTAGTCCGGAACAACAGTAGTGTCAAGTCTGGGTAAACAAGAACCTCCCTGTCACCGTCCTTGAGGATACCGGAGTACCTCTCGGGTGCTTGAGGTTACCCTCCATATCTGCGGAGTGGCTAATAGAATGTCAAACCTGATTGAATCTTTAGGTTCTTATCAAATTTCCAGTAATTGTTTGTGGTTCTGGAATCACTTCCAGTTCTACCATACTCCCACTACTGTTTTCTGAAAAAATCCATTTTTATCAAAATTGTGGCGAGTCAAGAACAATATCACTATTGATCTTCCAGATGGTAGAAAGTCAACCCTCGTCATAGCCCGGGTCAACCCACAAACAGCCATTACAGAAACGTGCCTTGAGTTATCCAGAGTCTGGTTTTAAGCATAAGCCGGACAACTCCATATTATACCTTAACATCATTAAGATATGATCCATTCTATATACAATATAGAAACAGAGGCACTGATTTAATTAGAACCAGATTCAAATCATGCAGCTGTCTCCAATGCATGTCAACTAAATGGAAGGAGGCCGATCAGTGTTACTCAACTTAGGAATGCATCCAGATATGAGTAACCTGAAAGAGAAACAAGTTTCTCAAAACCATTACTATCAACTGAATACCGAACACAAGTATCTATATCTTCGATCACCTTGAAGAATCCTGATACTTGCAACACCAGGTTCTCTACTTTATTCTTATACCTATAACTTCTCAAAACTTAGTCCTTGTATTTCTACGAAACACTTGTCTAAAAACTAGAGAAGTCGTAAGTAAACAGAATATAGTACGAGGACCAACCCCTCTGTCCTAATGGACACTGGACAACATACAATACTTTGTATAAGTCCCCTGAGTTGAATAACTCAAACCCTGTGCGTCGTAGGTTGAAAACTGTACTATGGTTATGAAGAATTACACCGCTGTTGAATGCTCCTTACCTAACCATCAACTGATATAGATAAATGTCATAGAAATAATTTCAAAAAGTTATATCTCACTTTATAAAAATAAACGTAAAGATATATCAATTTGAAATTGGTGCACAACAACGGATATTCAAAACCAAATATTTGCCGTCCGGCGAAAATCCAGGCGATTTCCTCAAGTATCACCAATTACAATGAATCCCGATATAATGAGGATGATCACCTAATTCCCAATAACTTACTCCCACTCAACATCTGTAAAACCATATAGATGTGAGAATAAAACCTGGTAAATACATACACTGGAGCAAGGTCTAATTGGAAAATTAGTTTTCTATTAACAATGCACAGTGAAACTGAAACATGAAAATGTTTCGAAGGGGTATCCGGGTATTCCTAGTAATACCTCTTCCATTATCCAGATTCATGACTGTAACCGTATATTTCCTTTGCCATCTCTCGAAATCCCTTTATATGTTTTTATTGATTACCTTCTGTACACCACCCTTAGGCTAAATGGTTTTCTTCCTTCCCTACCATTCGGCACCAGCCTATGGTTTGGAAGAAGACTATCCAATAAGCGTAATTAGTGTACTATCCTAATCCTTGGAGCACTCGCAATGCGAGAGAAGGTAAAGATAAAGGACAACAGAATGAAGCTCATTCTATTTCTCCTAAACCAGAATCCATCCCCGAACTGGAACAAGTCCTTTCGAGTTCGTATATAACCATACGATGGAGTATCTAATAAACTGTGGATCTTTGTAGTGATACGGGGTGTTCTGGAGAAATAAAAAGGTGAAGTAGGAGTGGCGATGAAAATACATGGTTTGGTCATGAATGATAGCAGTTGCAATATACTTTGCCCTCTTTCTGATCCCTTCATTTGTCTTTACTTAATACCTTCTGTACACCACACTTAGGCTAATTGGTTTTCTTCATTCCCTATCTTTCGGCACCTGCCTATGGTTTGAAAGAAGACTATCCAATAAGCGTAATAGGTGTACCCTTCTCCTAATCCTAGGAGCCTTCACAACCTGAGAGAAGGTAAAAGGAAAAGACAACTGAATAGTCTATTCAATCTCTCCAGAACCAGAATCCATCCTCGAATCTGGAACAAGTTCCTTCGAGTTCGTATATAACCATACGATGGATTTATCCAATGGAAGTGGATGTTCGTAGTAATACGGGGTGTTCCGGAGAAATGCAAAGGGTAAAAGAAGGAGTGGCAATGATGTATGCAACTCAGACAATCCAAAAGCCAGTGTTTTTAAGAAGGTTCGGTTAACTTGTTCACTGAGTCATAGTCTAGGGTCGGGCCATGGTCGCTGCCAAAGAGAGAGAGAAAAGAAACACTCTGCATGCACTCTAACCTAAATCAGAATGGTTAATCACTTTATCTAATCAGGAAACCTCCCACTGTATCCTCAAATTCTCCTCCAAACCTGAAAAAAGAATTAGTCGGGATCACCCGAGGAGTAAACCAACTCATCAGTAGGAATCGGGATCCAACTATCATCGCATGATAACGTGATGGAATCCACTCGCGTTATCACACTCCAGAAGGTATGCGCATGCCTGGCAAGTTTCAGTTTCTTTAGAAACTCTCGATGTGTGTTTTTACCCTAAGCGGCTTATGACCTTGATTAGGTCAACAAACCATAAACCGCTTGTCAAGTTCAACCCATCATTATCCTGGATTGCATTAAACCCACCCGCACGTGCTCCTGACTAGGTCAACAAGGCCGTATGACTGTCCTAACCAATCCTATTTATGCAACAAACAAGCACCACTTAGCTACCGAACACTACGTCTTGACTAGGTCAACAAACATAGCACGAATACTAAATAATACCCGTAAGAAATGACGGAGGGCTACGAATGGTTTTTGGCGAAAAACCTTTAACGTAATGAACTTGATATCGTTGAAGGAGCCGCATAGCTTTTTACAAAAATATAGTGGCGAAAACCTTTGCTAAAGAGCTCACTCTCGCTGAAGGGATCTCGGTTCTTTCCCCTTAGAATGAGGTGCAGGATATTCTAAACTGAATACCACGATGCAAAGCAAAATGTAGTCGACTATAGTAAAGTTATTAGCCTGACGCAAACCTCTGTCCAAGGGGTCACTCCTGATGAAGGGATCTCGGCCCTTGCCTCGACGAATGAGGTGCTGGATATTCATAACCGAATACCACTGTGCAAAACAAAAGAGAACATCCTTGTAATAACAGCTTTTTGAAAAATATTCCAACAACATCACACAGGTTTGTTTAGCTTGCATTGATCCGAATCAATGCAGTCCCATCAATTGATCACACCAATAAAAAATGAAAATACGATGTACGTATATGCCATCCGCATTCACCACTGGGTCCCGTCATCACCCGTTAGGTTACTTAACTAACGACAGAGCAGCGACTGGACTAGCGCGGATGTAAAACATACACAACATCTACTAGTATATATATCAATATATAATAATCGCTCATGGCGTGATAAATGCAACATTACAGAAAAGTAATAAGCATCACAGAACAATACAGATAATCTGGGATCCCCGGGTTTCCTTTGAGCCGCAAGTGCAACCCGACGTTCCCCTGGTCGCGTGGATAGCCTATGCAATGAAAACCTAGACCCCTATGGGTGCGGCAAGTTATCCGCCAAAACCTGAAGCGATGCAGCCCCCTTCAACAAAGTGAATGGACCACCCAGCACTTCAGGGAATCCGGTAACTTGAGCACCCCTCCTTGGGTCAACCTATACCCCCTACGAGTGCGGCGAATAGCCTGCCAATTCTAGAGTAAAGCCCCCTCCGTCTCAAAGCCATGAGATGCGGGCCCGTTGCCCTCTAGAACCCCGCTATCCGTGCACCCTACAGCGGGGTAATCCTAGTACAGAAAAGAAAATATGTACAACGGGTACATCGACCTCAACCCGGTCGTGCCCCAAAAGAATAATATACAAACAGGCAGTGACGGCAGTCCACATGTCGGACGCTCGCCCCGCAATATCAAATGTACAAATATAACAAAATTGTACTACCATTGCATCCAGGCTATCCACCACGACAAATCCGCAACATCACAGCACAACACGGAACATCAATGTAAATGTCACGTTCGCAAATCCGTCTAAAAGGGCTATAGCGATTAGACAAGATTTACCGATCAAATGACATTCACGGTCGCAAATATAATGTAATGCACTGTAAACTTTAAACAATATTAGAAAATATCGAATTCGAAATAACCCCCGAATAGCCTAAACAAACTGATAAAACCATATCCAAATTGGGCCAAACAAACAATACCACTGCACTAAAATCCCAGAGACCAGACAACAGCCCAAATACGAAGCCCAAAGACATCAAAAAGGCCGGCCTAGCCGGATTTATTGGCTTCGTGCTCGGTTTTTTTCCGAGGGCTTGGGCTCGTATTTGTCCAGTGGTCATCTGGTAGGTTCAGTAGTCTTCTGCACATGTTTGAAAATTTTTTCTGCACCTTTTTAAAAACAACAGAGACTGTCAATTTCAGTGCAGTGTTTTGTAGTCGTTTCGATTTCGATACAATAACATTGTTTAAACAAGCTATCTAAGGTTAATGGCGTGGCTCTAATACCATGTAAGTCTACGATAGCGCCCCGGCCGTCAATCCGAGGCCAAACGCAAAAACAAAAACTTTTTACAAAACTGGCGCTAACGCAAACTTTAACCCGGATCGTACCATTAACCTATACTAGCTATCTACGAGAAGTTAGAATGGCTACACCGATTGATCCGTGGCCTTCGGTCTTTGGCCACCATCCCTAGCTCCTCGTGCAATCTTCGATCTCGCTCGATCTCCAGTCTCCTCGTCGAAAAGGGCACCACATCTAGAAGTCTTTTTACGGGCTCCCGCTTCAAACCGAAGCAACTCGGACATGAAGTTTGCTAGCCGACATGTCCAAGGTGATGTAGAGAATGTGTATGATAACTTTGGCTCTTGACACTCTAGGATTCTCAACACATGAGATGGGTATAGTGGAGGTAGAAGAAGAAGCCATAGATAAGGAACTTGTGAGCTCAAGAGAAGAAAAGAGAAGAAGAGCTTTTGTTATTGTATGAGATAATAATGTGAGTGATCTAGAAATCATAATCCAAGAGCCAACCCCAAACATATGTGGCTGCCCTCTCTCTCCTCCCATCACAATCTTACCCAATAAACAATCATGAAATGATGGCATGCACAAAAAATAAGACCACGAGTCACTACCCTTGCACATGCCACATTTATTGCACTCCATCATGTCTTGAGCTCACAATTTCCACTTGTAAACATTAATCCAAATGTTTACAACAACAAATAAAATGGCGTCTACTAAAGTAAACTCATGACGGATCACAAGAGTACCCCTCACCTGTATATACATACCTGTATCCACATTCCGACTTAATGCGAATGCAATGAGGCTAAAGTAATCCAACAAATCTAATACTAGGATCCGGCTTAAACCAAAGCCCACTAGTATGATCCGTCCGATCATGATCCATACAGAAGTGCACTATATGATCGAACCCTGCCATAATACTATACGCCTGTACAACGTTTTGCCCGAAACTTGGGAATCTATCTGTTGGGGACTCTAAAGACTCGTCAATGTACTGGCTGTGGATTTAACCACTAGCAGGTCAGTGGTACTAGCTGTACGTAACGGGTGCCCAGGTATTGACCAAAAAGGAGGCCGATGAGCGAACTCATCCTGAAACCCTACTGAGCCTGTCAATGACAATATCCGTGCAGTCCGGTCCGTTCGTCTATGAGTATCGCATGTCGGGCCTAGGGGGCTAGTAAACGTCAGACCCCCAAAAGCGGTACAAGTCATGTCGGAGTGTAGCCCAGAACACCCTGAGATACTACTGGAATACCTACCAGTAAATCTCCTGCCTTGGCCAAGGACTTTGTGTAATGGCTCTCCTAGACACAGCGCGATCTAACCCCCAATACCGGGAGAGACGAAACCCCTGCCGATCCGCTCACTGCCTCCATGTGGCTCGGGACTGTACCCAACTAAAACCTGTTTGCACGACTCCTTTGAGCCGTGGTAGGGTAGTAATCAAAGCACAGTGGGAACTCACACTAGACAAATGACGATCTCAGGTCGATGAACTAACCTGTACACATGTCACCAGGAAACTGCTATCTGACGCTAGGTACAATACCAACTAGCAGGTTCCCAGCGAGTCCTGTCCGGTGTACTCATAACCCAATGAGCACCTGTATACATCTTAGGTGAACTAACTGACACCAATGGCTTGTGAGACCGGCCACCGCCCTTCGTCGGGGTCTCGACTGTATACACAAGTCTACTTTGGAGTATCGATGCCCTGTCTCGAAACTCCCTCGACTAGAGACCTTTTAAGGATGTGCTTATAGACCCCAGCTCCCACGTATATGATCGCCATCATACTGCTGGCCGTCAAGCAAGAATCTTATGGGCTCTATCAATGTGTAATAGTGAACTGTAATGTCACCTAAAGCATGTACACGATGATAAAGACAACCCAGATAACATACTATCATCTTGAGTAAGACTTTCCTACCGGCATAGGTCCTCCATCAATCATTACAATCACATGCCTGCGATCCAATAATTGACTTTGAGGGCACTATATCCAACAAGAACCTATAGGCCACGCATGCAAAACCAACCAATTATCCCTTGACGTTGATGTACGAACATCCAACAACCAAAAACCAATGCAAATATCATAATTAAACATTTCAAAATACGGAAAACATAGCCAAAATCACACTAAAGTGCTCCTAGATTTTGACTCAGGTCAACCTAAGAAAAGTTGGATATACAAAGGGCCTTAAATATGTAGCAGATAACACCCGACAAAACTCCACAGCCATTCCTCCTAATCTGGCCGCAAATTGCGGCCAGAATGCTTATTTTTGCGGCCACAGTAGAAGGGTTGGGGCTCCGGTCTTCAGTGTACACTCCAGGTTGCCTGCACGACTCCCAGTATTCGCTAAATAATTTTTAATGTCTCCGGGTTACTCCAGATTCCCATATACCCTCACAATTCAACACAAACCGACATGGATCAATTCCTAAATCCGTATTTTGGTTTCTATACTAAATCCCAACCCCTAAATTCAATCCTTAAGGTCTTGTACAGACCCTACACATCACCAATTCCACTCAATCACCCCAAACCCTTCTCTAGAAATTCCCAAGTTCATAAATCCACAATGAAACCAATTATAAAATATAACTAGAATAGAAAGAAGCTTAAAACTAACTAAATAGAAGAAGCTATACCTCATTTAGGCCACTCTAGACAGCCCTAGCTTCCCAATGTCATCAAAATCCCACTTTTCTTGGTCCAATATGTAGAGGAAGAGGTGGGGATTAATTTTTTTTGAAGGGAGTATAAGGTTTTGGGGATTATTTGGAGATGGATCTAGCGTTAGAAGTGAAGGGGAGTGAGGTTGGAGGAAGATGAAGAAGGAGGAGAAAAATGATGGGGTAAACGATATGGCAGCAGTCCCCATCTCTCTCACTTATTCTCACACTCTCTCTCCCTCCAGTCATTCACCTTTTTAAACCATTTCCTTTCTTTTTCTTTTCTCTTTTAAATTTCAAAACCAAATCATATAATACCCATAAAACAACACAAATGCAACAATATGTGACCAAATATAACATGACATGGTGCACTAGCCATGGAAAACTGTAGAAACACGGATTTGTCTTAATTGCGAATAGCAGTGCACTAATCGGGTTTTTATCCAAACTGCATATAATAAATTTTAAAAATGCCAAATCCAATAAATATATTTCTAAATGAATAAATCATTTTAAATTTTCAATTATTTCACAATTATTGGTATATATTTATACCCTTTTTCGAAAACCCCAATTTCGCAAATCGGGCAGTTTTCGGGAAATATATTATTTTAATATTAAATTCCAAAAATAATATTTTTTATTTTCTGAAATATTACGGTCTTCCTCCTCTAAGTAAATTCGGTCCCCGAATTTAAATTTAAACCCCTAAATTCTAAAACATTTAAATACTCAACTCAAATCAACGGGGCTCCGAAATCATGGAAGATATAGAAATAACGCAGCGCGTCAAGTGCGCATGAAAACGAGTACACAACTCAAAAATCAAACTCCGTAAAGCGTCACGCAAATCATCAGGTTTGCACGCATATCATCAGAGTTACAATGGAGATACAGATCTCGAAATCCAATGTTGAAATCCAATATACACTAGTCAAATACTATAACATGTATATAGTACGCATACTTGAAAAGTCTCCAAAAACTAAATAAAATACATGCAAAATCTTTTCTGAATCGCCGTGTGATGTGTAACCCATGGCTCTAGTGACGGACGCTCATTTGTAAAATAATAATATATGTCCATATATGTTTTGCTAAATATACGTTTCGTCGTTTAAAAATATCCCAAAAGGTTTTCCTTTAAAAAAAACGTTCGTGTCGCTCACGGACAAGTAGGAAATAGCGAGACTATAGCTCCTTTTTTTAAAACCTTTTGTTAACCTTTTAATGCATGCAAAATACCTAGGTACTGTCCTCAGATCAGTCTTGTTTGGCTACTACACAATATAGTGCCCATCATGAAAACAAAGTGCTCAAAAGCAAAATCAGCCTCAAAAGGCGTATCCAACAATCTCGTGCGTCCGGTGCGTACGGAAATCAAATCCGAATACAGGTGACACAATATGCACAAAACAAAACTAAGTGCAACAGGTGTGCACGAAAACATCTGTCCAGTGCAACGGGTGTGCACGACAACAACATCTGGTGCATTTATTGTGCATGAAAACAACATTTATAACTCAAATGCGTATAAAAACGACACCGAGTGTACCAAGGTGTATAAATAAAAAACGTGTGCAACTATGTGCACAAATCCATATCAATACACTGTAAGCACATGTGAGCTATACCGAGTGCAAAAATCACATCATTCGTATGAAATCCACGAAATCATAAACACATGCTACGAAGGTACAACATCGACATCAAATGCAACAGGTATGCACAAATCGCAAATCAACACGGTGTATAAAATATATATCCAGCGCAATAACTATGACCAAACATGTAAATACCCAGTAGGTGCAGCCATGGTGCACGAAAACTAATATCATGCAACCCAATCATCAAAACTCAAATCCAAGCGATATAAGCGTGATGCTCGGATCACAACGCAAATCGCAGAAAATGACATTGAGGTACACCTCCTACAATGACGAAAAATAAATCAGTGCACCTAAAACCGACAGAACAAGAATATCCGCTTGTCTCCTGCTCACGGTCTGGCGTCCTCTGTCTCTGGGTCCTCATTATCTCTGTGGATTACCAATCTCGCAATCCATCGGCTCGTCGGCCCGATCTGGTGTGCTAACGGAAACGATTCCGCTCTGGCACTCCTCTGGTCATCTCTTGGCCAATCATCATGACCACTCGTAAAGCAGCACGTCACTAGCGTCGGCATCTAGCCCTCTGAGTACACATCACACATCTGATCCTGGGTGCAAATCTTATCGCAGCAGTGTCCTGGAAGGAATTCTGCTCAAGGTCTCTTCCTATCTCGCCCATGCCGAACTGTACGGAGGCTGGTACTCTTACATAATCTCTTCTCGCTCTCTGGACATCTGCGTTCTCAGCACAGCATTTACTTGGGAATTAGCCGCATCCCAACGCCTCTGTAAGCATATCAGATCTCTGATCTCGACGGGGGGTTGCAATAGCTCGTCAACATCTCGCATGAACCTATGGCTCCCACTTATCTTTATCATCGTCCACTTCGACGTCATGTCATGCAATCTGTGTACTGCAATTATTCTCGGCTACAGTCAATCCGGAGCCTCTCAAACGGACTCGAAATCACGAACTCGGTATCTTCATCACTCTGTAGAAAATCTCTAGCCGAACACGTCCTCGGGAACTCGTCCCAACCATTGGAGGATACTCAATATTCGTCCATTCTCGATCAACTCACAACGCATCTCAGTGAGGTCCTCTATCCGAAACTAGTCAGCTTGCTGATCTCTTATCATATTGTAACGTTTTGAAAATCGTTCAGGTGAAATTTCGGTTAATCGGTAAAATAACGGATGTTTTCCGTAAAAATCAAGATATAAATATCTTTAATATAAAAATTAAATATACATATTCTAGCTGTGTAATTTCTAGTATTGGGTGTTTATTGAGCCACTGGTAAAATTTCTAATTTTCTGAAATTTTTTCCGAAATTAATTATTTTAATATTATTTTAAGCCGTCACTAATACATTTAATTAGGGAAAATTACAAATTGGAATGGGTTGATACAAATTTTGTGCATCCTGACACACTAAACTAACTTGTAAAATATTGTTTTTGAAATGAAATGAAACTGTCAAACGGTGTTAGAAAATATCGACGAAAAAGGCTTAAATAGTGAAATTATTGTAAATGGAAATTGGGGTATAACATTTATCATTTTTTTTCTCACCCACACTCTCTCTCGTCCCCCTAGGCTGCTGGCCAAATCTTGGGCTGCCCATCACCAAATTACCACCACATTTCAGAAAAGAAAGCAAAGGAAATAAAGAAATCAATAAGAAATGGGTGTGTTGACTTGAGATATGGGTCTTTGACTTGTCCCATTTACTTTCCCCACCTCACTCTCTCTCCTCTCCCCTCATTTCTGGCCGAGCTCCCTCCTCTCCCTCAACAGCGGCCCCTCTTTCTTTTCCTCTCATTTCTCATCAAAAAAATCCACCATTTTGCCTCAAATTCCATCTAAAATCAAAGCTAAATCCAAATCCAACATTGACCCATTACTTTCTTGCCCATGCTAGCTTGAATCCTTGGAGCAAGATGATATTTTGGCGGCTATGTTTTGGTAAGTGTGGATCTCATTTCAAACTAGTTGAGGTATAACCCTTTTCCAATTGATACTTGTTCTAATCTAAAATTTTAATTAAGTGTTAATTAGGTTTTAAATGGGTTCAACTTGCATGATTGAAAATTCAAGAATGGGGTTTGAGTTCAAATTAGGGATTTGAGTTATTGGATTATAGTTGTGTGATATATTTAACATCTTAAGACTTGTAAAAGCTAAACTAGTAGCTAGTTTGCTAATTGTTAGTTTAAAATTGTTAAAAATGGTTAATTTTGCTAACTAGATTTTTAGGGTTAATGTAATTTAGCGAGATTAAAATCAAGTAAATATTTTTGTGACCTAATTAATTTATTTGGTGAATATTGTGACTACTAGTTTTGCTAAAACATCAAGTTTTGTACTAAAATGGTAAATTTTGCTTGCTAGGTTTTCGGAGAAATAGCTTTTAAAGTGAGTTTGGGGTTTTTTTGTGAATTTTAACCTATTTCATATTATAATTAGTGTTTGTGAATATGCAAATGCGTGCGTTTGGATTTTTCTCGATGGGTTGATGTTTGTACATCGACATCGAGGGTTGGTTTTGTAAGTCTACGGTAGCGCCCCGGCCGTCAATCTGACGCCAAACGCGGAACAAAAACGTTTATAACTGGCGCTATCGCATACTATAACCCGGATCTTGCCATTAACGCTAAACTAACTGACTGTAAAGAGATAGAAAGGCTATACCAATCGATCTGAGTCCTTTGGTCTTTAGCCATCATCCCACGCTCCTTTGCGCCTGCTCCGATCTCCTATCTCCTCGTCCAGGTGGCACTACGTCAACGGATCTTTAAACAGGCTCCCGCCTCTATACTGAGGCAACTCAGTCATCAAGTCTGCTAAAAGAGATGACCAAGATGAAGTAGAGAATGATGTAGAATACTTGGTCTTGTTTCATCCAAAACCATGGATGAACGGTTAATGAAGTTGCCTTTTTAATGGAGTGAAATGAGAAAATGAGCATATCAAATTTCCATGAACCAAATTAAAATCATCATCTATCAACAAGGGGGGCCGGCCACTATATAGGAGAGGAAGGAGGTGAGTGTAGGAGCAAGGGGTGACTCTAAGCAATAATGTATCATAAAAGATCTTAAGCCAATATCCTAGCAAGAACAAAACACATTAAAGCAAATGGTGACTCATTTAAAACACCTCATCAACCATTAATGCAAACCAATGTGTCACAAATCCTAGTCACCAAATCTAGAAGCATCCCCATGACTCACCCTCATGATTCACCCAAATGAAAAAGATAATTCCGCATTAAACCGAATGTTTAAGACGGGTGATAGAAAACTGGCAACTTCGAAAAGCGATCCCGAAACGAATTTCAGGATAACCCCGTAACTGTATATACATACCCGCATTTGTATTACGACCAAATACAAATGCAACTGAGACAAAGATATTATATCTACACAGTATAATACATAGATCCGGCTTAAACCAAAGCCCACCAGTATTATCTGCCCGAAATATGACACGTGCATAAATGCACGTGTATTTTCCGAACCCTGCCATAAAACCATACGGCCTCTACAACGTTTCCCCTGAACTTGGTATCTGTGGGGGACTCTAATGACTCATCAGTATCCTGGCAGTGGGTTTAACCACAAGCACGTCAGCGGCACTAGCAGTGCGTAACGGCTGCCCATATACTGACCTCAAGGGAAGCCGATGAGCGAACTCATCCTGGAACCGTACTGAGCCTAACAGTGACAATATACATACAGTCTGGTCCGTTCGTCTATGAGTATCGCATATCGGGCCTAGGGGGCTGGTAACGTCAGACCCCCAATAGCGGTATAAGTCGTGTCGGAGAGAAGCCCTGAACACCCTGAGAAACTACTGGAATACTTACCAGTAATTCTCACCTGCCTTGGCCAAGGACTTGGTGTAATGGCTTTCCTAGACACAGCGCGATCTCACCCCCAATACTGGGAGAGACGAATCCCCTGCCGATCCACTCACCTGCCTCCATGTGGCTCGGGACTGTACCCAAAAAAGACCTGTTTGCACGACTCCTTTGAGCCGTGGTAGGGTAGAAATCAAAGCACAGTGGGAACTCACACAAGACAAATGACGACCTCAGGTCGATAAACTAACCTGTACACATGTCACCAGGGAACTGCTATCTGACGCTAGGTATAATACCAACTAGCAGGTTCCCGGCGAGTCCTGTCCGGTGTACGCATAACCCAATAAGCACCTGTATACATCTTAGGTGATCCAACAGACACCAGTGGCTTGTGAGACCGGCCACCGCCCCTCGTTGGGGTCTCGACTGTATACACTAGTCTACTCCGGAGTATCGATGCCCTGTCTCGAAACTCCCACGACTAGGGACCACTTTTAAGGATGTGCTTATGGACTACCCAACTCTCACATATATGATCGCCATCATACTGTTGGTAGTCAAGAAGGATCCTAAGGGCTCTATCAACGTGTAATAGTGATCAGTCACCTGAACCTATACACATTTGATAAAGTCAAACCAGATAGCATACTATCATCTCGAGTAAGATTGTTCTACCGGTATAGGTCATCCTCAATCATTGCAATCATGTACCTGCGATCCAATAATTGACTTTGAGGGCACTATATCCAACAATCTCCCACTTGCACTTAAGGCTAATTATTGTGAGGTCGCATACTCACAGCCCGTGTGATACCGAACACCCAACTCCTTTACTAATCAGTTTCACAAAGCTCGTTTATAAAACTCTTGTGTTCGAGAAATAGCCTCAATGAGTGGATCCGCCCCAATGTTACTTTCTATGTCTCTCTTAATCTCAAGTTCGCGGAGAAAGCCATCTCCCGAATTGAGTAATACCTGTCTTAGAATATGTCTGGATATCTGATAGGACCTAGTTTATAAATGAACTCCAAATCCAAACTTCTCAGACTGTATCGATAACTGAACTTAATCAGTATCCTGCACCATGCCTCCCACAGTATCCTCTTGGACCAACTGTCCATAATACTGTCCCTCGTCAGAGGAAAAACTATAACTCTGACAATCACTCTGTCATCCATGTCACCTTTGAAGCCAGGAATGATAACCGTCTTTCGAAGGAGGCTGCCGTCATCAAATCCCTAGAACATGCACTTATGTTCTAAAACTGCTTTCTTATGTTTCTTCAGGATTGGATTAATATAAACTTATCGCATCTAGTGCAAAAACATCATCTGGTGGGTTGCCCTAGAGGTCTGCTAAACGTAACGGCCACCTGGGTATTGAGCGATCAGAAGATCAACGAGCAAGCCCGCTCACACTCCTGTGAATCCAACCGTAACACTTACCGTACAGTCCGGTCTGTTCGTCTGATATGTCACATATCTCTCCTAGGGGTGGTAAACGTCAGACCCCAGTAGCTTGATAAGTCATGCCGACGTGAGGTCCATAACAATCGTGAAACTACTGATAGCTCTTACCAGTATATCACTGCAACCCTGGCTAGGGATTTCCTGTTATGGCCAGTCGAGCATAGCGCAACATCAACCCCCAATACCGGGAGAGACGAATCCCCTCCTATCGCTCATTGCCTCCATGTGAATCGGGACTGTACCCAAAAACCACCTGTTTGCATGACTCAGTAGAGCCGTGGTAGGGTGGAAATCAAAGCACAGTGGGAGACACACAAGACTCTATGACGATCTCGGGTCAACAGACTAAGCTGTACCAGTGTCACCAGAGAACTGCCATCTGACGTGAGGTATAATACCATCTGGGAGTTCTCGGCGAGTCCGTTCAGTGTACCCAGTCTCCACTGAGCACCCGCATACCATCTCTGATGTCAAACACCAATGGATATGGGATCATCCATCGTCCATCACATGGGTCGAGAAGATATACGCTAGTCTACTCTGGAATATCGATTCCCCGTCTCGATATTCCCACGACTAGGAACATTGAAGGATGTACTCATGGACTACCCAGGCCCCACTAGTATGATCTGCATGACAGTCCTGGAAGTCGAGAACACATTCTAAGGCTTTATCAATATGTAACAGAGAGACAAAATGTATACATGTTAAGATAAAGAGCAACCAGATAACTTACTATCATGTCGAGCAAGAAAGTCCTACCTATATATGTCACAGCATCCACTACAATATACATCCAATGTACAGTAATGGCCTCTAAGGCATACATATAACTAACAATCTCCCACTTGCACTAGGGCCATCTGTAGCAGTGGTTGCAGTATCACATACTCAACCATCCCATATAAGTCTCTCTCTGGGAAAAAGCCTTTGTGAGTGGATCCGCCGTGTTGTCCTCTGAGTCTACTCTCCTAACCTCGATCACCCTGGAGATCATCTATCTCCATGATCAGGTGATGCTGCCTCAGAATATGTCTGGGTCACTGATGGGACCAGGGTTCCTGGGCCTAGGCCACACTTCCATTATCATACAATGGAAGGAACTGAGTTCATCTCATGAACAAATATACACCCAGACAGCCTCTTTGGTAACATCTTAAGTAGCGATGTATCCAGCCTTAATCGTCTAGTAGGCCACGGTATCTAGCTTGGAACTCTTCCAACATACCATCCCTTTACCGAGGGTAAAGACAATGCCTGCGACTGATATTCAGTCGTCCTTATCACCCTGGAACTTTTCCAATGATTCTCCCCAGGATGGAGGAGGTATCACCTTTATCCTATTGGAGAATCCATGTGACAAGAGGAGATCGACCGATCATAGTATAGGAAACTCTTTTCCTATCAAGAGTATGTTGTCCACGTACAATACGAGGATGACTACCTTACTCTCTACTACCGTTTTGTTTATACAAGGTTCATCTACTATTTTTGATGAAGTCAAACACTTTGACTATCATATCAAAACAGACGTTCCAACTCCGTGATGCCTGCTTTATTATGTAAAGCAACTTGCACACGTTTCCGCTGCTCCCACTGTTTACGAAGCCCTCTGGCTGTGTTCTTATAGACGTTCTCTTCTAAATCATTATTTAGAAAAGTAGTTATGGCACCCAACCACCAGATATCGTAGTCATGGTATGTAGCAATGGCAAGTAGGATCTGGATGGACTTAAGCATAGTCCCTAGAAAAGGTTTCATCATTATCCACACCTGGTTGATGACTAAAACCTTTAACATGTCTAGCTTTGAAAGTCTCAACTTTTCCATCTACACCAAGTAATCTTCTCAAGATATACTTGCTCCTGATGGGGATTTAACCCTTCGGATATAGCAAACAAAGTCCATACTTTATTGGTGTATATGGATTCCATCTCAGATCGCTAAGCACCCAGCCATTCTTACAGAGCCCCTGCTCTTGATGGCCTGCTCGAAACTAGTTAGGCCATCATCTCATGATGCAATCCTCGCTCCCACTGTCATCGAGAAACCGAAGTATCTCTCAGACGGATGAGAAACCCTACCAGATCGGCGGAGAGGCTGAGGTTCGTCGGGAACTATTGAATCCTTTGGTTCTGTCAAATCATCAGCTGCAGTTTGTATAGCTGGAACCATTCCAGTTCTACAGAACGGACCTTGCCTCGATCTTGTCCGGATTTTGCTTTTGACATAGGCCGGACAATCCCAAATCTTAACTTACTTAAGAGATAGGCTCTTCCCATACCATATCTTATATGGAGTGGTAGGCAGTGATCTGATTCGAACCTAATTCAATAGGTATGCAGCTTCTCAAGTGCACAACCCCAAAATGAAATAGGTAACTCAGTAGTACTTATCATCGAGCACACCATATCTAATACGGTGCGATTGCTCCGCCCCGATACACCGATGTGCTGTGGTGCATTCAGAGGAGTAACACTGAGAGAGAATCTCATTTTCCTTTAGAATAGTCCAGGAATGTCATGCACAAGTATTCTCCTCCCTGATCTTATCATAGGGCATAATACTTATACCCGTATTTTGGTTCTCTGCTTCGAACTTATATTCTGTGAATATCTCAAAAGGTTCGGACTTATGTTTCAACAGGAACATATGACTGAATCTTTAGAGATTATCAGAGAATGTAGTGAAGTACAAAGAACCGGCCTTGGCATGTGTAGACAGGGGACCTTACATACATCATCATGTATCAGTCCCAAGAGTTTACTAACTCTTTCTCTGTTTCCAATAAACAGAGTTATGGTCATCTTATCTTTGTGACATGACTGGCAAGTTTCACAAGATGTAAATTCAAACTGATTTAAATATGCATCTAAAATGTAACTTCAGCCAGTCGGGTCGCATTGATATGACCTAGTCTACAATGCCTCAAGAAGGATTCGTTCATATCTGAACTCTTCCTCTTGTGTGTGTTCTGTATACTAGGAACTGTAGTTTGATTTAGAACGTCAATGCTTTTAGATAACGTGCCTGAACCGATCAACTTTTGATATAGGAAACGTTCAAAACATTATCCAACAATACAAAATTTTATCATTTCTTTAATAAATAAAGAGACTGATATGATTTTGTATATCAGGTTCGGTATCTAATAGCATTTGTTCAGAATCAATGTATTTGTAATACAGGGTGACAGTGACCAATAGACTTGGCTGCAACATTTGCCCCGTTTTCTGTCTCATGAAACTTATCACCCGTTCTCAGTTTTCTACCTTTCTGTAGCCCTATGTAACAGATTACATATCTGGGATCCGGATCCGGTATCAAATACCCAGGATGCAGAGGATACTGAGAAACAGTTCTTTGTAATGAACACACCCGAAGGAGATGCATCATATGCACTTTCTTCGTTTGGGCGGCATAGGAATTATAGTATTCCCCTATTTCCTGCTCTGTCTCTTAACAATTATAAGTTGGAGCGGGACCAACGTTCCCCAGCTCAGTATAACAAGCGGGTTTGGTCAATACATCCATATTATTATCTTGATTAAGGCGTGATATGGTCGCTACCTGGAGAGAGAGAGAAGAAAACACTCTGCGTGCGCTCTTGCAAGATTAGATTGGTTATTTATTTTATCTAATCAGGATGGCTCCTACTGTTTTTATCAAATCTTCCTTCAAACCCTAAAAGGAAAGACGAGCCGGGATTAATTACACTCTACAAGTTCGCCAATCTTTCAGCCAGGCCAGTGTCGGTACTTTGAGGGAGGTTCCCCGTGCTTTCGCACGGACCTAATTACAGTAAACCTCGTTTTCCCAGAGGCGTAACCCCGTTGACACCTTTCTAGACACGTACTTGATCGGCTAATTGCAAAGTGCAAAACTCTCCCAGGAGTAACAATTACTCGCAGTGGGTATCGGGATCCAACTATCACATTGAAGGTATGCAATCCCATTGCAAATTTCAACACTTGAAACTCCCGATAAAGATTTTTACCCCTAGCACTTATGACCTTAACTATGGTCAACAAATCATAAGTACTAGTCAAGTTCTACCCGTCATTTCGTGATTAATTAGACCCACCCACATGACCCTTAACTAAGGTCAACAAAGTCAGACGACTGTCCTAACTAATCGCATCATATGCGGTGTAGGAAGACATCACTTAGCTACCGTACACTGTGCCTGGACTATGGTCAACAAACACAGCACGAATACTAAGTACTCTACTTCCTAAAATAACGGAGGGTTGCGAATGGTTTTTATGAAAACCTTTAACGCTTTGAACATGATCTCGTTGCGGAATCAAATGGTTTTTAAATGGAATGTTTTTGAGGCTTTTCTAGTTTTGCTAAAGGGGTCACTCCCGGTGAAGGGATCGTCGGCCCTTTCCTCGTCGAATGAGGTGCGGGATATATCATATATATCACTGTGCAAAGCAGAAACTATAGAAGCAATCAAAAGACAAACCGAGTGTGTAGCATCTGCCAGTTATTACTAAAGGAGTCACTCCCGGTAAAGGGATCTCGGTCCTTTCCTCATCGAATAAGGTGCAGGATGTTCTACAAGGAACACCGCGATGCAAAGCAAGAACTGTAGCTACCTGTTTTTATTTTGAAATTCGATTCCACAACATCAATTAGGTTTATTTTCTTTCATTAATCTTATTAATGAATGTCCCATCATTTAAGTCCACCTAAACATCACAGATAAATATAACGTACGCTTATGCCATCCGCATTCACCTCGATGTCCTGTCTGCACCGTTAGGTTATGTAACTAACGCCAGAGCGAGGCAGGGCTAGCGCGGGTGAAAAACATAAGCAACGTCTATATAATATATCATATATACTATATACAATATCTATCTGAACATATCACATGATCACATCACAGATAACGCAGCAGAAAAAAAACATATGAAATATTGGATATACTAGGACGTCCGTGTTTTAATACGAGCCAGTATAAAACACGGATTCCACGGTCATGGTGAATAGCCAATCACACACCCCTAGACCCCTACGAGAGCGGCAAGCAACCCTACCAATTCTAGGGTTAGGAGACCCGGACTCGACTCCTCGAGATGGTCTCCCACTGGACCCTAGAACCCGGTTACTTGTGCTCCCCTCCTTAGGTCTATCCTAATGCGGAAAAGTAAATAATATACATCAACGGTGACATCTTCCGCAACCTGGAAGTGCCCCAATAAAAGAATATTACATACAGGTTTTTACATGAATGAAAATGAAAAACACTCGTCTCACATAAAAAAACCCCGGCTATTCAAACACAACGATCCAATATAACATATCCAGCAACACATAACATCACATGTCATCAACGTAAGTAAACATGCGCATCCCAATTGTCGTTGACATATAGCAACGAAACCGGCGATATCATATATTACACTTACGGTCGCAGAAAAGAAAGTGTAAAACTACAACAGTTGGAATCCGCAACCTCTTTAGACATCGCATGCCTAATCAAATGAAATACTTAGACATCGCATGCCTAACAATTATAAACCCCGCATTTTAGTCTCATTATCGAAAACTCTTTTCAATATCAAGTCGGGCAATTCAACAGGATTCCCGACATTCTGATCGAATGCTCGTCACAAACTTTAGTAGGCGGCCGCACCCCCAATGTCGTCGACGAAGTGCACCGAGGCGGAATACCACTGCCGCGAGCACCCGAACGGATGCCTTCGGCGACGGGGTTCTCCTACAGTCACTTGTTTGGGGCTATGGGGTGAGGCTGTCTATTAAGTTTACCCGGCGAGTATCCGCTTACACTACGTGATTGCAACGGACTTTTAATCGCATCAAAATTCCGTAGCAACCGATCAAGTGAGACTAAACTGCTATGTTTATAACATTCATTCAGTTATCTCATAACTACTTGTGGATTCCAAATGTTGTATCACATTCCGGATAAATAGAAAATGTTAAACCTTTCGATCGAACAATCGAACACCCAAGTTTTCCCGAAGCAGCTCAACACATGAAATAAGTTCAAAGACATTCACTTCATGCCTCGGTACCAACGGTCCAGCCGTAGAAGGGTCAAGCCAACGCCTCACATGTGGCACGCCGTACTGCCCCAAATCCTAAGGTTCAAAGGGCAGTTCAAGACGGTCACATAATCGAGTTAAGGTTTGTTGTCTTCTAGAGGGACCATCGCGTTACTTGCACTACTTGGAACGTCATTAAACTATGGAAAATCCAACAATTGGAAATTTCCCGGCAGGGGAAAAAGTGGGTATTTATATCTGGTCGAACTTTTTAACATATTCTAAAATTACCCGGAAAAACACATAGACAAAGTTTGATAATCCGATCGAATCTTCGAGTCCCAATACAACCCCAGAACACTCAACTCTTAAGTCAGATTTAAAAATTTCCAGAAAATACAGCACCAAAATATAAGAATTACTGTGCAAGGAATCTGAAAATCGCCTTGACTGGCTGAGGAATCTGAAAATCGCCTTGACTTATGATAAAGTATCATATGTCCTCATAGCTTCAGCCCCGCCCATCCCAGGTCCAAAATCCTCAGTTGCGGACGTTGAAGTCCGTAAGACATGGGACGCTGACTGTGCCACGGCCAAATGCCTCGCGCTTGCATCGATGGATAACACACATCAAAAGCAGCACGAGGATATGGACATTCACGGTATATTGCTCCATACAAAGGAGTTGTATGGAGAGCAATCCCGCATATTACGATACGAAGCATCAAAGAAATTATTTCAGATGCGAATGGCCCCTGGCACATCAGTAGGAGACCATGTTCTGAAGATGATAGCTCTTATAGAAGAGCTTGAGGACCTTGGATGGACGATGGACAATGAACAATATATAGATATTATTCTGCAGTCCCTCCCCTCCACCTTTGCTCAGTTCATAGTGAACTTCAACATGCATGGCATGGAGAAGGAACTCCCTGAACTCCTTAATATGTTAAGGAGTGCAGAGAGCACTATGAAGTCAGCAAAAACTCCCGTTATGACTGTTGGACAGTCTTCCTCTTCTCGCCCGAAAGCTAAGGCCAAGGGAAAGAAAAAGAAGAAGCCCACCACTCCTAAGGGTGGAGTTAAAAAGGTGAAGGGAAAGGAAAAGTCCAAGGATGGAGACTCGGGGAAAGGCGAATGTTTTCATTGCCACAAGACAGAACATTGGAAGCGCAACTGCACGGAGTACTTAAGTCTCAAGAAGAAGCATGGTGATGCTTCTGCTTCAGGTGCGTTTGTAACATAAAACTGTTTTTCAATAAACTCTGCTTTCTGGGTATTGGATACCGGTTCAGGTTCTCACATTTGCAATTCTATGCAGGGGCTGAGAAATAGCAAAGTTTTGAAGACAGGTGACCATACTCTCCGCGTTGGAAATGGTTCCAATGTACATACAGTCGCAGTGGGAGAGTTTCACTTGGGGTTGCCATCTGGATGTATTTTGGTTTTGAATCCATGTTATTTTGTACTAAGTATGCTTTGTAATATAATATCCGGTTCTTTGTTAGACAATGAAGGATATAATTTTGTATTGCAGAACAATGTTATGAACATTCACCTAAATCAAATGTTGATTGGGTATGGTACGCTTAATAACGGAATATATGTCCTAAATCAACACACAGTTTTCAGTATACAACACACTAATAAAAGAAAACTTTCAGAATTTAATGAAGCTTTTCTTTGGCACTGTAGATTTGGTCATATTAACGAAACAAGACTAAACAAGTTACACAAAGATGGATATTTAAACTCTTTTGAATATAAATCTTATGCGACTTGCCAGCCTTGTATCAAGGGTAAAATGACCAAAACTCCGTTTACCGGACATAGAGAAAGAGCTACTCAGCTCCTAGGCCTCATACATAGTGATGTATGTGGGCCAATGTCTACACAGGCTAGAGGCGGTTTTTCATACTTCATTATGTTCACTGACGATTTCTCAAGATTCGGTCATGTATTTTTATTAAAGCACAAGTCCGAAGCTTTCGAGAAATTCATTGAATATAAACAAGAAGTAGAAAAACAAACCGGCTTGAGTATCAAGATGCTTCGATCAGATCGAGGTGGTGAGTATTTCAGTACAGAATTTGCAAACTTCCTAAAAGAGAATGGGATTCTCTCTCAGCTCACTCCTCCTTACACACCACAGCACAACGGTGTGTCAGAACGACGGAATAGGACCCTATTAGATATGGTCCGGTCCATGATGAGTGATGCTGAGTTACCCATCCCGTTTTAGGGGCATGCATTGGAGACTGCAGCGTTTCTACTAAACAGGGTTCCAACCAAAACCGTATCTACCACGCCATATGAGATATGGCATGGGAAGAGACCATCTCTTAAGAGAATTAAGATTTGGGGTTGCCCGGCCTATGTTAAGAAGCAGAATCCGGACAAACTCGAGACACGGTCAGTCATGTGTAACTTTGTGGGATATCCAAAGAATTCTTATGGATATCTATTCTACCACAAAGAGGAACAAAAAGTGTTTGTTTCTCAACATGCCACATTCTTGGAAAAAAAAATTTCACAGTTAAAGATGATGGCAAGGTGGTGGATCTAGAAGAGGTTCTAGAGACACAAACTACAAATGATGATTTGGTTGAACCGGCTGTTGCAACAGAAACTGAAGAACCTCGGCCACTCCGTGGGTCTGGTAGGACTTCTCGCCCATCGGAGAGGTACTACGGTTTCCTCATTGATGGTGACGGAGAAGACTGCATCATGGATGATGATGATCCTACCAGTTTTCAGCAAGCTATCACGAGTAGAGACTCTGTGAAGTGGCCGGATGCCATGAGATCCGAAATGGAGTCTATGTACACCAACAAAGTATGGACTTTGGACGTTGTACCCCCTGGGGTAAAACCTGTGGGGTGCAAATGGATCTTTAAAAGAAAGATTGGTGTAGATGGGCAGGTGGAGACCTATAAGGAAAGACTTGTGGCGAAGGGTTTTCGTCAAAGACCAGGTTTGGACTATGACGAGACTTTTTCTCCCGTATCCATGCTTAAATCCATTCGGATCCTACTTGCTATTGCTGCTCACTACGACTATGAAATCTGGCAGATGGAAGTTAAAACCGCATTTCTAAATAGAAATTTAGAAGAATGCGTTTATATGGATCAGCCAGAGGGCTTCATTGACAATGGGAGCAGCGGGAAAGCATGTAAATTGCTTAAATCCATATATGGGTTAAAGCAGGCATCACGGAGTTGGAACATCTGTTTCGATGATGTCATCAAAGAGTTTGATTTCATCAAAAATCCATATGAACCTTGTGTTTATAAGAAGGTTGTAGGGAGAGCTGTCACATTCCTCGTATTGTACGTGGACGACATTCTTCTGATAGGAAATGATATTCCTATGCTACAGTCGGTCAAATCTTTCTTATCACTAAGGTTCTCCATGAAGGACCTGGGTGATGCCACATACATTCTGGGCATAAGGATCTATAGGGATAGATCCAAAAGGTTATTGGGATTGTCCCAAACCAGGTACATTGACACCATCCTAAAAAGGTTTAGTATGGAAGACTCCAAGCGGGGTGCCTTACCCGCTTGCCATGGGGTCACTCTCTCCAAGGATTCTTGTCCAAAGACCGATGAAGAGAGAGAGCTCGCATGAGTGTTATACCCTATGCTTCGGCAGTAGGATCTATAATGTATGCGATGTTATGTACACGCCCAGATGTAGCTTACGCACTTAGTGTTGTAAGCAGGTATCTGTCACATCCCGAAAGTACAGAATATGACCGGCACTTAAACTACGAACGTCTCGAGGCGTACGTAATCTAAGTAAGCCGAAAACCCAGAAACCCAAACCAAGAAAAGTAGTAGAGTGAAGGAAAACCAATTTAAAACAAGTAGTTTTAATAGCATAAGCCGAATTATGCGGTTTTAAAAAAAACATCAAATATTTCCCGAAAATTTCGGCAGAGTCTCCTTTGTAAAAAGTGGCCCCCAAACAGGATACAACATGAATAGTATACGAAATCAATAAAAAGGCATCCCCAAGCGGGAGCTAGCTCTTCGTCAATCGACGGTCACAACCACACAAGCAATATAATATACAACGCCAACGGCGAGGATCAAAATTCAAAAGGAAACTCAAAACCACAAGAAAACCACAGAAATATAACGCGCGACTCTAAGGTCGAAGGAATAAAATCACCGGTTTCTATCTCAAATAAATACATGTTTGGTTGATGGAACTTCTAGATACAACAGAATAATAATATACAAGATATATAATGGGGGTACGATACAAGTAAACCCACCTACTAGTAAATCACCCGAAGGAAACTATGCCCGCAAGCCGTAATGAAACCTGTACGGCAAACCTGCAAGAAACTGGGGCACAACAGGGGTGAGTTGCCAACTCGTGAATAGAAAAACATCTACGAAAAGAAATCGCATAAATAACGCAATCCTAGGTCAATGATCATAATATATCCTCAAATATATAACCAGCAACCCATAACAATGGTTAGGGCAAATATCTAACCCAAGTGTAATTCCATGTGCCCGTGTCAGTGCCTCAGGTAGCAATTTATCATATGGATGATGTATGAATGCATGGAACAGAATGCATGTACTGAAGAAAACCGCTTTCATAAACCAGTGAGATTTTTGTATTTTAAAAGTGAGGTACTATAAATGAAATCAGCATAAAACAGTGCCCAGCATCGACACAAAACAAGTGTCCAAATATCTCGATATCTCTGTATCACAATCTCTGTACCTCAATATCTCAAAATCTCAATATCTCAATCACAATATCTAGGGCGCCGTCAATCCAGACCGGCCCCTACCATCTATCTCAAGACCACGACGGTATCCTCCGGATATCCGACACGTCGGGTAAAATCACCGGTAGGTAGTCTCCCCCTGCCAGGCTCATCGTCATCACCACGAGCTTCTTGCCCCGGGGTACCTTACCGGGCCCACCATGTACCCGAAACGGTTCATCCATCTCCTCAAATCGGGTCTCGAAATCCATCAGCAAACTCATGGTGGACGACTCATACATAATGGGAAAACCGCATTTTTTTTATTTAAAAAGAGAGAAAGCAGTTTATATATGTTTTGCGGTTTTCCTCCAAATCCAGAAAATATCATGGAAATCCGAATCATCAAAAGCATGTAAAACCATGAATATAAGCATGAGCATCCATGAATTCGGCATATAATGAATAACAGTATGCACGAAGTGACAAGTAACAACTAAAATGTTTAAACTAGCATATAATGCAAGCAACTAATCATCATGTCAAATTTACTAGTTAACAAGCTACATTAGGCGATAATATTTTCTAAGGTGTGCGTGACATGGCAATTACCGATGAAGATGTGTGTGAGCCGGCAAGCAAGTGTACGTGGTACATACGCATCATCGGTAATGGTGCTGGTGTCCTAACAGTATGATATCAACAATGCAATAAGAAATTATAATATAAGTATGCGATGCGGAGCGAACAGTAATAATGAGCGGGAGCTAAATACTAAACACAACGATAACTAATCTGCATTACCCTAATATAAATCCTACAAATGGTGCCTTTTGAAATAATACGAATCATGGGGTTTTGAAAATAGGGGCTACGGTGTTTTTATGAAAAGATACGTCTTTTGAAATATCCGTAGGATCCCTTGGGTTGTCTTTTAAAATACCCACGATTCGTTAGTTTTTGAAATAGGTAAGAATTGAATCTAATCTAACAACTAAACTAAACTAAAGGAATAAATTAACAAACTGGACTGCAGGTAAGGAAACCGCATAACATCTGAGTCGATACATATACATACCTGTATATATATATAGTCGGTGATCCCGCCTCAATAATATCATATCCGATACCATATCTATAACCAGACATCCCAAGTCAAGAGTGCGGATCAATCATCAAAATATATCTCGTACGTAAATCCGTCGTACGGCATCCCTAAATCTGGGTATGGGTCAATATCACATTCATCATACTATTCACCTGGTATCTTCTTTATCAAATATCATGATCGGGGTACTGATCTACGTCTAGTACAATACTGATACCGCCTAAGTATGCATGGACATGTGTGAAACACTATATCAAGGACCCGCTACAACGTCATGTCGTATCTCAAATACGAACCCTGCTATATCACCGATCTCATGGCCTCAAATCAAATCTCATCAACTCATCTTAAATCCAAAGTACTATCCTCATTATCCATGCATGCGTATATGAATGTACATATGCATAGTCCCATACCCACGCATATATACATATATACACATCCCAATCTGCGCACAAGAAACTCAAGTATGCAAGTCTGTGTGTACGTATGTGGGTATAACAACTACTCTAGGGTTTCGCAACTAACCCAAAGGTACTCCATGAACACATAAACATAATATGAATGAACATTCTCGTATCATAAAACACCTATATAAACATATATATATGAGCTACACTACGGACTGCGGGGGTGCTATACGCCATCCACCCGACTTCTCCCCGTGGATATAAATCTAATCACCTGGTCCTCGCTCGCCGGTGCCGATGTCGCCACGCGCTTGCTTGTCGTCTCGAAGTCCACATGGGGGTACCTACATATCACAACGCATCGTATCACATTAAAATCCGACTCATGACCAAAACGACACACGAATCCCACATAGGTCAAAACCTATGGTTGCTTTCACAAATCAACCCAAAAACTCTCGACGTCGGTGTACAAACGCCAGACCATCGAGAAAAACCCAAACATACTCATTTGTACAATCACAAGCACTAATTATAATATAAAATAGCTTAAAATTCACAAAAAACCCCAAATTCACTTTAATAGCCATTTTTCCGAAAATCTAGCAAGCACAAATTACCCGTTTTAGTACAAAACTCGACGTTTAAACAAATCTAATGGCCATAATACTTATTAAACATCTTAATTAAGTCATACCAATTTTAATTAGATTTTAAACTTAACTCTTAATATTAATCTCAAAAAAAATCTAGTTTGCATACATAACCAATTTTAACAATTTTATAGCAAAAATACACAAACTACAATCTAGCTTGGATTTGCATGATCTATAACATTAAACTACACTTTAAAATGTTAATGAAGTCATGAAAAACATATTTAGATTTTTAATCTAACATTTGCAATTAAATTCCAAAACCTAGTTTGCAAATTAGTGTAATTACCACAATTTCAACCTAACAATTTGCAAACTAGCAATTAGATTAGGTTTTTTATTTCACAATATGATGAATTACACTATGCATCCATAAACACACAACAAAAAAAACCCTAACTATAAATTAATCCTTCTCTTGAAACTCAAATCTTTCAATTAGAACCATAATTAATTTCCTAATTAAGCTAAATTAAAGCAATAACCAACAAATTAAGAAAAAGGTTAGAATTATACCTCATGATCAAGAGATCAAATATGGAAATCAAAGTCTCTAAAATGCCAACTTATTCCCTAGATCCATGCAAGTTTGGCTAATGAGAAATGGGTAGGGATTAGATTTTGAGTTTGCTTTGATTTGTGTTGATTTTGGTTGATTTTTGAATGAATTTGGAGGTGAAGGAAGATGAGGACTTGGAGAAAAATGGGGGGGCAGCCAACAGTTCAGATTCGGCCAAGGGAGGAGAGGAGTGAGGTGTGGTGTGGGTGTGGGTGAAGTCAATGGGAGAAAAGAAGACCAAGTCAACAAAAGACTATACTCTTTTTACTATTTTCTCACTTCCTTTGTTTTCTTTCTCATGATTTCTTTTCTTCTATCAATAAGTGAGGAACACTTGGAGAGGGCTGCTGAATATGGGGTTGTGTGAGTGTGGGTGTGTGTGTGGGATGAGGGAAAATGATAAATATAATACCCCAAATCTCCATTTAACTTATTTTCACCATTTAAGCATTTTTCTTCAATAATTTTCTACACCGTTTTGGCAAACGATTTCGTTTCAAAAACTACATGATAAAATTTTATTTAATGTTTTATGATGCACAAAATTTGTTTCAACTCATTCCAATTTGTAATTTTCCCTCATTAAATATATTAGTGACGGCTTAAAATAATATTAAAATAATTAATTTCGGAAAAATTTTCAGAAAATTTGAAATTTCACCAGTGGTTCAATAAACACAAAATACTAGCAATTACATAGCTAGAATATGTATATTTAATTTTATAATAAAGATATTTGTATTTTGTCTTTTTACAGAAAACCCCCTTATTTTACCGTTTTTTCGAAATTTCACCGAAACGATTTTCAAAACGTTACAATCTTCCCCCTTTAAAGAAATTCGGTCCCTGAATTTAAATTAAAACTCCCCCCAAATACTAAAATATTTCAGCCAAAACCATCAAATCGTCGGGTCTCCGAAATCATAAATACATAAAACCAATCGTAGCGCAGCCCATGCGCATGAAAAATGAGTATATAACTCAAAATCAAAACTCCTTCAAGTATCTCGCAATCATCAGAGTCATAGTAAAGACACAAATGTTAAATCCAATACAAAACCAATATGATATAACTCGAAACTATACACGTAAATATCAAATCTACATATGTAAATATCTGAAGGAAATGCATGCCAAATCTCTTAAAGTCGCTGTGCAACGCGTATAACACTGCACAGTGGCGGACGTCTATCATAAGAAAATAACTATATACATATATACCTTTGTTTGAAATGTACGTTCCGCCGTTTTGGAAACAATTTAGAAGGGTCTCCTTGTTTTAAACATTTCGTGTCATATCAGACACGTAGGTAAATACTGAGACTATAGCTCGCTTTTTTTTTTTGGAAATCCCTTCAATAACTATCAATGCATGCAAAATATATTCAGATACTGTCCTCTGACTAGTCCTGCTCAATATGACAACACATAGCAAGTATCATAAAAACACACTGCTCTATAAGAAAAATCAATACCAAAATACGCGTATGAATACTGCGTGCGTCTGGTGCGCACGACAATCAAAATCCATATACGTGCCATACAAGTGCACAGAAACAAGATCTAAGTGCATCGGGTGTGCACAAAGCATCTGTCGTAGGCAACGTGTGTGCCTGACAGCAAAATCAGGTGCATCTGACATGCACGAAAAAATCTCGATTTAGTGTATCTGGTGTGCACCAAAATCGCATCTCAAGACATGCGCTCAACATGCGCGAAAACCTAAAACCAGGGGCATCCATCATGCACGAAATCATGAAATCCAATATCAAGCGCTGAACATGCGCAAAATCAAATCAGGTGCACAAGGTGCACAAAACAAATATCGAGTATCACAATCGAAATCGAAGTCCAATGCATCTAAGTGCACAAAAGGCGTATCACTGCACTGCAAGCATATATAAACTATACAGAGTGCAGGAACCAAATCGTGTGCGTGCATACGCACAAAATCAACTCAAATGTCTAAAACCGTAAAATCATAAACATGTGAAACCCAAGCACGAAAACGATATCAAGTGCAACACTGTGCAAAGATCGTAAATCCTCAATAATCAAAATCAAATCATTCGAATAAATCACCCAAAACATCGAAATCAATAATGGCGGAATAGTACCGCTCAAGCGCATCCTCTAAGAATCTCGGGCCAACTGTCGCGGTCACTAGTGGGACGTCTCGTCGATGATCATGAACTCTGGCCTGCTGGTGTGCGTAACAATTGTAGGGTTCCTTGGCACACTAATGAAGTCTCACAAGTGATCAAACATGGCTAATTCAAATTTTACAAGTGCCTACAAACCCTAATACGGATCGTTAACTAGATAATGAGGCGATGCAATGCAAATCAACAAATTTTAACTAAAGGAAAGAAGCTACAACCTTTGTAGATCCGGTCCTCCATGTCGTAGGCTCCGTGATGAGGTCCCTCCGCTGTCCAAATCAAATCCATGACTCTAGCATCGGCTTCATCGGAGAAAAGGGCGGACTTGGTCGTCGGTTCGATGCCGAAGATGATCTACGTCGAGGCATCACAAGATCAAGCTCCAACTTCAACAAGCCTTGAAAACTTGTGAAGGAAACACCCTATACTACTTGGGAAGAGGTAGAGGATGAAGAAATAGGAAGTGGGTTCACTTTAGAATTGGATTTCTCACTCATTTTCACTAGTTGCCATTGATGGTAGCTAGGTTTTCTTCATGTTGAAGATGAAGAAGAAGAAGAAAAAAGAGATGATAAGTTATTGTCCAAATAGAAAATAATATCAAATACTTATCATATGGCAACCATGATTAGGTGTAGAGAATAGACCATGGTTAGTTGAATGGTTAGGGTTAGGAGATGAAGACAAAATGGTTGCTTTGGTCAAAGATGCATGAAGCTACAAGAACCTTCTAGCATGAAAGCAACCATTTAGCTTTTCTTTTCTTTTCAACCAAAATAAATAGATAAAAGAATAAGTGAAATAAATCAAGTGAAACCCTAACCATTGACCAACCATGGTTTAAACCAAACATACACCCAAACAAGCATGTATCATCAAACATGATACAATCTTGTGCACAAAAGTATATCACATATACAATTTGTGTACATCAAGTGAGAAAATCCTTTTAAAGTGAACCAGTACTAGTTAATGCAAATTAATATATCAAATATATAATTATACATTAAATCATCAAATCAACACTTGATTCAATGACCCGGTCATGTCGCATATAACCGACTAATATCCAATGTATCGACTTATCGAATCAATCCTTGATTCGATAACTAGGTTATATCACATACAACCATTCGATACATTCATCGCGAGAATAGAATACGGTATCACATACACGCATTATTCTCGGTCTCGCACATATCTCATATGCGCTCCTATTTCGTTTCGCTTGAGCCAGGAAACTTCTGTGTAGGACTCTAAAGACTCGTCAATACGCCGGCAGCAGATGATGATCATATCAAGCACCCACAAGCCGCAAGCGGTCTGCTAAACGTAACGGCCACCTGGGTATTGAGCGATCAGAAGATCGACAAGCAAGCCCGCTCACACTCCTGTGAATCCAACCAGTAACACTTACCGTACAGTCCGGTCTGTTCGTCTGATATATCGCATATCTCGCCTAGGGGTGGTAAACGTCAGACCCCAGTAGCTCGATAAGTCATGCCGACGTGAAGTCCATGACATGTGTGAAACTACTGATAACACTTACCAGTAGGTCACTGCAACCCTGGCCAGGGATTTCCTGTTATGGCCAGTCGAGCATAGCGCAACATCAACCCCCAATACCGGGAGAGACGAATCCCCTCCTATCGCTCATTGCCTCCATGTGAATCGGGACTGTACCCAAAGACCACCTGTTTGCACGACTGAGTAGAGCCGTGGTAGGGTGGAAATCAAAGCACAGTGGGAGACACACAAGACTCTATGACGATCTCGGGTCAACAGACTAAGCTGTACCAGTGTCACCAGAGAACTGCCATCTGACGTGAGGTATAATACCATCTGGGAGTTCTCGGCGAGTCCGTTCAGTGTACCCGTCTCCACTGAGCACCCGTATACCATCTCTGATGTCAAACACCAATGGATATGGGATCATCCATCGCCCATCGCATGGGTCGAGAAGATATACGCTAGTCTACTCTGGAATATCGATGCCCCGTCTCGATATTCCCTCGACTAGGAACAATGAAGGATGTACTCATTGACTACCCAGGCCCCACTAGTATGATCTGCATCATAGTCCTGGAAGTCGAGTATACATCCTAAGGGCTTTATCAACATGTAACAGAGAGACAGTAAGTATACATGTTAGATAAAGAGCAACCAGATAGCGTACTATCATGTCGAGCAAGAAAGTCCTACCTATATATGTCCCAGCATCCACTACAATATACATCCAATGTACAGTAATGGCCTCTAGGGCATACATATAACTAACAATCTCCCACTTGCACTTGGGCCATCTATAGCAGTAGTTGTAGTATCTAATACTCAACCATCCCCAAAAAGTGTCTCTTTGGGAAAAGGCCTTTGTGAGTGGATCCGCCGTGTTGTCCTCTGAGTCTACTCTCCTATCCTCGATCACCCTGGAGATCAACTATCTCCATGATCAGGTGATGCTGCCTCAGAATATGTCTGGGTCACTGATGGGACCAGGGTTCCAGGGCCAAAGCCACAGTTCCATTGTCATACAATGGTAGGAACCTAGTTCATCTTATGAACCAATATACACCCAAACTTCCTCTTTGGTAGTATCCTTAATAGCGATGTTACCAGCCTTTATCGTCTAGTTTTCCATGGTATCTAGCTTGGAACTCTTCCAACATACCGTTCCTCCACTGAGGATAAAGACAATGCCTGTGACTGACATTCAGTCGTCCTTATCACCCTGGAACCTTTCCAGTGATTCTCCCCAGAATCAATTGATACTATCTCACTATTGCTAGTGAGAATCCTAAAATCTATTTAGATCTATCTCATAGATCCAAAACCCAGGATTTAGGAAGTTTCACTTTGATTCTATTGGAAAATCTTTGTGATAAGAGGAGATCGACCGATTGTGGTATAGGAAACTCTTTTCCTATCAAGAGTATGTTGTCTACGTACAATACGAAGATGACCACCTTACTCTCTACTACCTTTTTGTATATACAAGGTTCGTCTACCATTTTGATGAAGTCAAACACTTTGACTATCACATCAAAACAGACGTTCCAACTCCGCGATGCCTGCTTCATTATGTAAAGCAACTTGCACACGTTTCCGCTGCTCCCACTGTTTACGAAGCCCTCTGGCTGTGTTCTTATAGACTCTCTCTTCTAAATCAATATTTAGAAAAGTAGTCATGGCACCCAACCACCAGATATCGTAGTCATGGTATGTAGCAATGGCAAGTAGGATCTAGATGGACTTAAGCATAGTCCTTAGAAAAGGTTTGATCATTATCCACACCTGGTTGATGACTAAAACCTTTAACAAGTCTAGCTTTGAAAGTCTCAACTTTTCCATCTACACCAAGTAATCTTCTCAAGATATACTTGCTCCTGATGGGGATTTAACCCTTCAGATATCGCAACCAAAGTCCTTACTTTGTTGGTGTATATGGATTCCATCTCAGATCGCTAAGCATCCAGCTATTCTTACAGAGTCCCTACTCTTGATGGCCTGCTCGAAACTAGTTGGGTCATCATCTCATGATGCAATCCTTGCTCCCACTGTCATCGAGAAACCGAAGTATCTCTCAAGCAGGTGAGGAACCCTGCTAGATCGGAGGAGAGGCTGAGGTTCGTCGGGAACTATTGAATCCTTTAGTTCTGTCAAATCATCAGCTGCAGTTTGTATAGCTGGAACATTTCCAGTTCTACATAACTGACCTTGCCTCGAGCTTGTCCGGATTTTGCATTTAGACATAGGCCGGACAACCCCCGATCTTAACTTACTTAAGAGATAGGCTCTTCCCACACCATATCACATATGAAGTGGTAGGCAACTGATTTGATTCGAACCTAATTCAATAGGTATGCAGCTTCTCAAGTGCAAAACTTCCAAAAAGGAAATAGGTAACTCAGTAGTACTCATCATAGAGCACACCTTATCATATAGGGTGTGATTGCTCCGCCCCGATACACCGTTGTGCTGTGGTGTATTCAGAGGAGTAATACTGAGAGAGAATCTCATTTTCCTTTAGAATAGTCCAAGGATTCCATGCACAAGTTATTCTCCTCCCTGATCTTATCATAGGACATAATACTTATACCCGGTTATTGGTTCTCTACTTCTAACTTATATTCTGTGAATATCTCAAAAGGTTCGGACTTGTGTTTCAACAAGAACATATGTCTGAATCTAAAGAGATCATCAGAGAATGTAATGAAGTACAAAGAACCGGTCTTGGCATGTGTAGACAGGGGACCTACATACATCAACATGTATCATCCCAAGAGTTCATTAGCTCTTTCTCTGTTTCCAGTAAACGGAGCTATGGTCATCTTATCTTTGTGACATGACTGGCGAGTTTCATAAGATGTAAATTCAAACTAATTTAAATATGCATCTTTATGTAACTCTGGCTAGTCGGGTCACATTGATCTGACCTAGTCTACAATACCTCAAGAAGGAATCGTTCAATTCTGAACTCTTCCTCTTGTGTGTGTTCCGTATACTAAGAACTGTAGTTTGATTTAGAACGTCAATGCTTTTAGATAACGTGCCTGAACCGATCAACTTTTGATATAGGAAATGTTCAAAACATTATCCATCAATACAAAATTTTATCATTTCTTTACTCATAAAGAGACTGATATGATCAAGTTCGGTATCTAATAGCATTTGTTCAGAATCAATGTATTGGTAATACAGGGTGACAGTGACCAACAGACTTGGCAGCAACACTTGCCCCATTTTCTGTCTCATGAAACTTATCACCCGTTCTTAGTTTTTCTACCTTTTTTTAGCCCTATGCAACAGCTTACATATCTGGGATCATGATCCGGTATCAAATATCCAGGATGCAGAGGATACTGAGAAACAGTTCTTTGTAATGAACACACCCGAAGGAGATGTATCATATGCACTTTCTTCGTTAGGGCGGCATAGGAATTCTGGTATTCCCTTATTTCCTGCTCTGTCTTATAACAATTATAAGTTGGAGCGGGACCAACGTTCCCCAGCTCAGTATAACAAGCGGGTTCGGTCAATACATCCATTTTATTATCTTGATTAAGGCGTGATATGGTCGCTACCAGGAGAGAGAGAGAGAAGAAAACACTCTGCGTGCGCTCTTGCAAGATTAGATTGGTTATGTATTTATCTAATCAGGATGGCTCCCACTGTTTTTATCAAATCTTCCTTCAAATCTTAAGAGGAAAGACCAGCCGGGATTAATTACACTCTACAAGCTCGCCAATCTTTCAGCCAGGCCAGTGTCGGTACTTTGAGGGAGGTTCCCCGTGCTTTCGCACGGACCTAATTACAGTAAACCTCGTTTTCCCAGAGGCATAACCCCGTTGACACCTTTCTAGACACCTACTTGATCGGCTAATTGCAAAGTGCAAAACACTCCCAGGAGTAACAATTACTCGTAGTGGGTATCGGGATCCAACTATCATATAGAAGGTATGCAATCTCATTGCAAATTTCAACACTTGAAACTCCCGATAAAGGTTTTTACCCCTAGCACCTTTGACCTTAACTATGGTCTTCAAATCATAAGTACTAGTCAAGTTCTACCCGTCATTTCGTAATTAATTAGACCCACCCACATGACCCTTAACTAAGGTCAACAAAGTCACGCGACTGTCCTAACTAATCGCATCATATGCGGTGTAGGAAGACATCACTTAGCTACCATACACTGTGCCTTGACTATGGTCAACAAACACAGCACGAATACTAAGTACTCTACTTCCTAAAATGACGGAGGGTTGCGAATGGTTTTTGTGAAAACCTTTAACGCTTTGAACTTGATCTCGTTGCGGAATCAAATGGTTTTTAAATGGAATGTTTTTTGAAGCTTTTCTAGTTTTGCTAAAGGGGTCACTCCCGGTGAAGGGATCGTCGGCCCTTTCCTCGTCGAATGAGGTGCGGGATATATCATATATATCACTGTGCAAAGCAAAAACTATAGAAGCAATTAAAAGACAAACTGAGTGTGTAGCATCTGCCAGTTATTGCTAAAGGAGTCACTCCCGGTGAAGGGATCTCGGTCCTTTCCTCATCGAATAAGGTGCAGGATGTTCTACAAGGAACACCGCGATGCAAAGCAAGAACTGTAGCTACCTATTTTATTTTGAAATTCGATTCCACAACATCTTTTAGGTTTATTTTCTTTCATTAATCTCATTAATGAATATCCCATCATTTAAGTCCACCTAATCATCACAGATAAATATAACGTACGCTTATGCCATCCGCATTCGCCTCGATGTCCCGTCTGCACCGTTAGGTTAGGTAACTAACGGCAGAGCGAGGCAGGGCTAGCGCGGGTGTAAAACATAAGCAATGTCTATATAATATATCATATATACTATATACTATATCTATCACAGAACATCACATGATCACAACACAGATAACGCAGCAGAAAATATCATATGAAATATTTGATATACTAGGACGTCCGTGTTTTCAATACGAGCCAGTATAAAACACGGATTCCACGGTCGTGATGAATAGCCAATCCCACACCCCTAGACCCCTACGAGAGCGGCAAGCAACCCTACCAATTCTAGGGTTAGGAGACCCGGACTCGACTCCTCGAGTTGGTCTCCCACTGGACCCCTGAACCCGGTTACTTGTGCTCCCCTCCTTGGGTCTATCCTAATGCGGAAAAGTAAATAATATACATCAACGGTGACATCTTCCGCAACCTGGAAGTGCCCCAATAAAAGAATATTACATACAAGTTTTTACATGAATGAAAATGAAAAACACTCTTCTCACATAAAAACCCCCGGCTATTCAAACACGACGATCCAATATAACATATCCAGCAACACATAACATCACATGTCATCAACGTAAGTAAATATGCGCATCCCAATTGTCGTTGACATATAGCAACGAAACCGGCGATATCACATATTACACTTACGGTCGCAGAAAAGAAAGTGTAAAACTACAATAGTTGGAATCCGCAACCTACATAGACATCGCATGCCTAATCAAATGAATTCCTTAGACATCGCATGCCTAACAATTATAAACCCCGCATTTTAGTCTCAAAATCGAAAACACTTTTCAATATCAAGTCGGGCAATTCAACAAGATTCCCGACATCCTGATCGAATACTCGTCGTAAACTTTAGTAGACGGCCGCACCCCCGATACCGTCGACAAAGTGCACCAAGGCGGAACACCGCTGCCGCGAGCACCCGAACGGATGCTTTCGGCGACGGGGTTCTCCTACAGTCACTTGGTCGGGGCTATGGGGTGTAGCTGTCTATTAAGTTTACCCGGCGAGTATCCGCGTACGCTACGTGATTGCGACGGACTTTTGATCGCATCAAAATTCCGTGGCAACCGATCAAGTGAGACTAAACTGCTATGTTTATAACATTCATTCAGTTATCTCATAACAACTTGTGAATTCCAATTGTTGTATCACATTCCGGATAAGATAGAAAATGTTAAACTTTCCGATCGAACAATCGAACACCCAAGTTTTCCCGATACAGTCCAACACATGAAATAAGTCTAAAAACATTCAGTTCGTGCCTCAGTACCAACGGTCCAGCCATAGAAGGGTCAAGCCAACGCCTCACATGTGGCACGCCGTACTGTCCCAAACACCAAGGTTCAAAGGGCAGTTCAAGGCGGTCATATAATCGAGCTAAGGTTTGTTGTCTTCTAGAGGGACCATCGCGTTACTTGCATTACTCAGAACTTCCTTAAACCTCGGAAAAATCCAACACTTGGAAATTTTCCGGCAGGGGAAAAAGTGGGTATTTATATCCGGTCGAACTTTTTAACATATTCTAAAATTACCCGGAAATACACACACTGACAAAATTAGACAATCCGGTCGAAACACCGAGACCCCAATACAACCCAGAAAATTCAACTCTTGAAAAAATATTAAAAATTCTCAGGAAAACCAGCACTGCAAACTAAGAATTGCTGTGCAAAATTTAACGCAAGAAGAGACCACATGGCCGCGGAACCGCCGCATTAGCCATGCTAATGCCGCGGTTCCGCCGCACTTTGGTGGATTCAGGGGTACGGGGTTCTCAGTAATTCTTATAATCTTCTGCTGGTTTTTCTGAATATTTTTAATCTGGAAAAAACCCAGTTTTTCAAAATTGTCCAGAGAGCAAATTTGGGTTTGGGTTTTGATTCGATCGGACTTCTAATTCCGTCTACGCATCGCCTAAGGCTCTAGCTAGGCTCTGATACCACTGTAGGGTTCCTTGGCACACTAATGAAGTCTCACAAGTGATCAAACATGGCTAATTCAAATTTTACAGGTGCCTACAAACCCTAATACGGATCGTTAACTAGATAATGAGGCGATGCAATGCAAATCAACAAATTTTAACTAAAGGAAAGAAGCTACAACCTTTGTAGATCCGGTCCTCCACGTCGTAGGCTCCGTGATGAGGTCCCTCCGCTGTCCAAATCAAATCCATGACTCTAGCATCGGCTTCATCGGATAAAAGGGCGGACTTGGTCGTCGGTTCGATGCCGAAGATGATCTACGTCGAGGCATCACAAGATCAAGCTCCAACTTCAACAAGCCTTGAAAACTTGTGAAGGAAACACCCTATACTACTTGGCAAGAGGTAGAGGATGAAGAAATAGGAAGTGGGTTCACTTTAGAATTGGATTTCTCACTCATTTTCACTAGTTGCCATTGATGGTAGCTAGGTTTTCTTCATGTTGAAGATGAAGAAGAAGAAGAAAAAAGAGATGATAAGTTATTGTCCAAATAGAAAATAATATCAAATACTTATCATATGGCAACCATGATTAGGTGTAGAGAATAGACCATGGTTAGTTGAATGGTTAGGGTTAGGAGATGAAGACAAAATGGTTGCTTTGGTCAAAGATGCATGAAGCTACAAAAACCTTCTAGCATGAAAGAAACCATTTAGCTTTTCTTTTCTTTTCAACCAAAATAAATAGATAAAAGAATAAGTGAAATAAATCAAGTGAAACCCTAACCATTGACCAACCATGGTTTAAACCAAACATACACCCAAACAAGCATGTATCATCAAACATGATACAATCTTGTGCACAAAAGTATATCACATATACAATTTGTGTACATCAAGTGAGAAAATCCTTTTAAAGTGAACAAGTACTAGTTAATGCAAAGTAATATATCAAATATATTATTATACATTAAATCATCAAATCAACACTTGATTCAATGACCCGGTCATGTCGCATATAACCGACTAATATCCAATGTATCGACTTATTGAATCAATCCTTGATTCGATAACTAGGTTATATCACATACAACCATTCGATACATTCATCGCGAGAATAGAATACGGTATCACATACACGCATTATTCTCGGTCTCTCACATATCTCATATGCGCTCCTATTTCGTTTCGCTTGAGCCAGGAAACCTCTGTGCAGGACTCTAAAGACTCGTCAATACGCCGGCAGCAGATGATGATCATATCAAGCACCCACAAGCCGCAAGCGGTCTGCTAAACGTAACGGCCACCCGGGTATTGAGCGATCAGAAGATCGACGAGCAAGCCCGCTCACACTCCTGTGAATCCAACCAGTAACACTTACCGTACAGTCCGGTCTGTTCGTCTGATATGTCGCATATCTCGCCTAGGGGTGGTAAACGTCAGACCCCAGTAGCTCGATAAGTCATGCCGACGTGAAGTCCATGACATGTGTGAAACTACTGATAACACTTACCAGTAGGTCACTGCAACCCTGGCCAGGGATTTCCTGTTATGGCCAGTCGAGCATAGCGCAACATCAACCCCCAATACCGGGAGAGACGAATCCCCTCCTATCGCTCATTGCCTCCATGTGAATCGGGACTGTACCCAAAAATCACCTGTTTGCACGACTCAGTAGAGCCGTGGTAGGGTGGAAATCAAAGCACAGTGGGAGACACACAAGACTCTATAACGATCTTGGGTCAACAGACTAAGCTGTACCAGTGTCACCAGAGAACTGCCATCTGACGTGAGGTATAATACCATCTGGGAGTTCTCGGCGAGTCCGTTCAGTGTACCCAGTCTCCACTGAGCACCCGTATACCATCTCTGATGTCAAACACCAATGGATATGGGATCATCCATCGCCCATCGCATGGGTCGAGAAGATATACGCTAGTCTACTCTGGAATATCGATGCCCCGTCTCGATATTCCCTCGACTAGGAACAATGAAGGATGTACTCATTGACTACCCAGGCCCCACTAGTATGATCTGCATCATAGTCCTGGAAGTCGAGTACACATCCTAAGGGCTTTATCAACATGTAACAGAGAGACAGTAAGTATACATGTTAAGATAAAGAGCAACCAGATAGCGTACTATCATGTCGAGCAAGAAAGTCCTACCTATATATGTCCCAGCATCCACTACAATATACATCCAATGTACAGTAATGGCCTCTAGGGCATACATATAACTAACAACAATGACCACTCCTGGGTCAAGGTCTTCACTGGGAATTACCAATCTCTCGGTCCATCGGCTCATCGGCCTTGTCAGGTGTGCTAACGGGGATGATCCCGTTCTGGCACGTCTCTTGTCATCTCCCGGTCAATCATCGCGACCACTCGTAAGACAGCATATCACTGGCGTCGGCCTCTGGCTCTCTGAATGTACGTGACACATCTGATCCTTGGTGCAAGTATCATTCCAGCAGTGTCCTGGAAGGAATCCTGCTCACGGTCTCTTCCATGTCTCGTCTCTGCCAACTGTCCGGAAGTCATCGTCCTTTCCTATATCTGCATCTTGCTCCGGAACGGCTGCATACCCATCACGACTCCTTCTGGAAGGTATATCCAGTACTCTGCCTCGGCATGCGTATCGCATCTCTGATGTCGGCGGAGTGGAACGTCGTCTTATCCAGATCTTGTACGGACCTCTTTACTCCACTTTCTCTAATGTCGACTGCTTCGGACTCGTCTCATCGTGGCTACATGGACTGAGCTCCAACGGCTATCCTCGTATCGGGAGTCTCCCAAGAAATGCATCTCACCACCTAGCATCCGAATTAAGTCGAGCCATCCGATCGAGTCGTCAAAACCTCATAATCCCCCAAGAGCTCAACCTCTTGGGCACAGTTTAATAGTATCGAGTACATACCACAGCATCGGTGGTCCAGCCGTAGAAGGGCAGACCCAAGCCTCACTAATGGCGCCGTAGAACTGCCGCAAACCCGAAGGTTCAAAGGCTTTCACACGGTCATTAAGTCGAGTTAGGGTTTCATTCTTCCAGAGGGACCATAGAATTGCCTGCATGTCTTTCCGACTACTTTAAACTTGGAATAATAGGTTTCTGACATTCGATCGTCTCTGTCGACTCCCAACGTCTCCGCGTGAAGTCGTCTCTAGCTGGAATCAATCTATCTGATGACCTCGCATCGGGGTAGGCGAACGATCCACATGTCCTAGTCATTCATCCTCGATGACTAGCGACCTTCTATCATCTCATAGTACAACTCATTCTGCACTAATTCCAGCATCTGGGGTAATATCTCGTCGTTCGCAGCAATAACTGGCTCGCTCGTCTGCACGCTGAACAGTGCCTCGATCATCATGAATAAGCAACATACCAACGGTCATCAAAATCTGGCTGGCCTCTATCATTGGCTCAATCCTCTAGTGTCGATCAGCACATCCGAGTAACCTCATAAAGGCGATCCGCCAAACGCTCGTGGCGCGGAAACACAGTAAAAAGACACATCTCTGCAATCGTGTGTTGCCGGAATTTCGCCCTGGTCAGTCCTCGTTCGTGACGAGCTCGTGCTGACCGCAACTCTAGCTGTAGCTCTCCCTGCCCGTAATCGTGGCAGCAAAACCATAACTGGTACTGATGAGGCTAGAACGGAATGAATATAATACTGAGCAAAGAAATGTACATCCTAAGGCTTCTTAAGTGGAGTAGCGTATCGTAAATATGCCGCGGAACATACCTACGGTACGTCACTCTAGTTTAGTCACCTATTCCATCAACCAAGGGTCATCCTACGCTCCGAAGGTAAAACCAAATGCTCTGATACCAACTTTGTCACGTCCCGAAAGTACGGAATATGACCGGCACTTAAACTACGAACGTCTCGAGGCGTACGTAATCTAAGTAAGCCGAAAACCCAGAAACCCAAACCAAGAAAAGTAGTAGAGTGAAGGAAAACCAATTTAAAACAAGTAGTTTTAATAGCATAAGCCGAATTATGCGGTTTTAAAAAAAACATCAAATATTTCCCGAAAATTTCGGCAGAGTCTCCTTTGTAAAAACTGGCCCCCAAACAAGATACAACATGAATAGTATACGAAATCAATAAAAAGGCATCCCCAAGCGGGAGCTAGCTCTTCGTCAATCGACGGTCACAACCACACAAGCAATATAATATACAACGCCAACGGCGAGGATCAAAATTCAAAAGGAAACTCAAAACCACAAGAAAACCACAGAAATATAACGCGCGACTCTAAGGTCGAAGGAATAAAATCACTAGTCTCTATCTCAAATAAATACATGTTTGGTTGATGGAACTTCTAGATACAACAGAATAATAATATACAAGATATATAATGGGGGTACGATACAAGTAAACCCACCTACTAGTAAATCACCCGAAGGAAACTATGCCAGCAAGCCATAATGAAACCTGTACGGCAAACCTGCAAGAAACTGGGGCACAACGGGGGTGAGTTGCCAACTCGTGAATAGAAAAACATCTACGAAAAGAAATCGCATAAATAACGCAATCCTAGGTCAATGATCATAATATATCCTCAAATATATAACCAGCAACCCATAACAATGGTTAGGGCAAATATCTAACCCAAGTGTAATTCCATGTGCCCGTGTCAGTGCCTCAGGTAGCAATGTATCATATGGATGATGTATGAATGCATGGAACAGAATGCATGTACTGAAGAAAACTGCTTTCATAAACCAGTGAGATTTCTGTATTTTAAAAGTGATGTACTATAAATGAAATCAGCATATAAAACAGTGCCCAGCATCGACACAAAACAAGTGTCCAAATATCTCGATATCTCTGTATCACAATCTCTGTACCTCAATATCTCAAAATCTCAAAATCTCAATCACAATATCTAGGACGCCGTCAATCCAGACCGGCCCCTACCATCCATCTCAAGACCACGACGGTATCCTCCGGATATCCGACGCGTCGGGTAAAATCACCGGTAGGTAGTCTCCCCCTGCCAGGCTCATCGTCATCACCACGAGCTTCTTGCCCCGGGGTACCTTACCGGGCCCACCATATACCCGAAACGGTTCATCCATCTCCTCAAATCGGGTCTCGAAATCCATCAGCAAACTCATGGTGGACGACTCATACATAATGGGAAAACCGCATTTTTTTTATTTAAAAAGAGAGAAAGCAGTTTATATATGTTTTGCGGTTTTCCTCCAAATCCAGAAAATAAAATGGAAATCCGAATCATCAAAAGCATGTAAAACCATGAATATAAGCATGAGCATCCATGAATACGGCATATAATGAATAACAGTATGCACGAAGTGACAAGTAACAACTAAAATGTTTAAACTAGCATATAATGCAAGCAACTAATCATCATGTCAAAATTACTAGTTAACAAGCTACATTAGGCGATAATATTTTCTAAGGTGTGCGTGACATGGCAATTACCGATGAAGATGTGTGTGAGCCGGCAAGCAAGTGTACGTGGTACATACGCATCATCGGTAATGGTGCTGGTGTCCTAACAGTATGATATCAACAATGCAATAAGAAATTATAATATAAGTATGCGATGCGGAGCGAACAGTAATAATGAGCGGGAGCTAAATACTAAACACAACGATAACTAATCTGCATTACCCTAATATAAATCCTACAAATGGTGCCTTTTGAAATAACACGAATCATGGGGTTTTGAAAATAGGGGCTACGGTGTTTTTATGAAAAGATACGTCTTTTGAAATATCCGTAGGATCCCTTGGGTTGTCTTTTAAAATACCCACGATTCGTTAGTTTTTGAAATAGGCAAGAATCGAATCTAATCTAACAACTAAACTAAACTAAAGGACTAAATTAACAAGCTGGATTGCAGGTAAGGAAACCGCCTAACATCTGAGTCGATACATATACATACCTGTATATATATATAGTCGGTGATCCCGCCTCAATAATATCATATCCGATACCATATCTATAACCAGACATCCCAAGTCAAGAGTACGGATCAATCATCAAAATATATCTCGTACGTAAATCCGTCGTACGGCATCCCCAAATCTGGGTATGGGTCAATATCACATTCATCATACTATTCACCTGGTATCCTCTTTATCAAATATCATGATCGGGGTACTGATCTACGTCTAGTACAATACTGATACCGCCTAAGTATGCATGGACGTGTGTGAAACACTACGTCAAGGACCCGCTACAACGTCATGTCGTATCTCAAATACGAACCCTGCTATATCACCGATCTCACGGCCTCAAATCAAATCTCATCAACTCATCTTAAATCCCAAGTACTATCCTCATTATCCATGCATGCGTATATGAATGTACATATGCATAGTCCCATACCCACGCATATATACATATATACACATCCCAATCTGCGCATAAGAAACTCAAGTATGCCAGTCTGTGTGTGCGTATGTGGGTATAACAACTACTCTAGGGTTTCGCAACTAACCCAAAGGTACTCCATGAACACATAAACATAATATGAATGAACATTCTCGTATCATAAAACACCTATATAAACATATATATATGAGCTACACTACGGACTGCGGGGGTGCTATACGCCATCCACCCGACTTCTCCCTGTGGATATAAATCTACTCACCTGGTCCTCGCTCGCCGGTGCCGACGTCGCCACGCGCTTGCTTGTCGTCTCGAAGTCCACATAGGGGTACCTACATATCACAACACATCGTATCGCATTAAAATCCGACTCATGACCAAAACGACACACGAATCCCACATAGGTCAAAACCTATGGTTGCTTTCACAAATCAACCCAAAAACTCTCGACGTCGGTGTACAAACGCCAGACCATCGAGAAAAACCCAAACATACTCATTTGTACAATCACAAGCACTAATTATAATATAAAATAGCCTAAAATTCACAAAAAACCCCCAAATTCACTTTAAAAGCCATTTTTCCGAAAATCTAGCAAGCACAAATTACCCGTTTTAGTACAAAACTCGACGTTTAAACAAATCTAATGGCCATAATACTTATTAAACATCTTAATTAAGTCATACCAATTTTAATTAGATTTTAAACTTAACTCTTAATATTAATCTCAAAAAAAATCTAGTTTGCATACATAACCAATTTTAACAATTTTATAGCAAAAATGCACAAACTACAATCTAGCTTGGATTTGCATGATCTATAACATTAAACTACACTTTAAAATGTTAATGAAGTCATGAAAAACATATTTAGATTTTTAATCTAACATTTGCAATTAAATTCCAAAACCTAGTTTGCAAATTAGTGTAATTACCACAATTTCAACCTAACAATTTGTAAACTAGCAATTAGATTAGGTTTTTCATTTCACAATATGATGAATTACACTATGCATCCATAAACACACAGCAAAAAAAACCCTAACTATAAATTAATCCTTCTCTTGAAACTCAAATCTTTCAATTAGAACCATAATTAATTTCCTAATTAAGCTAAATTAAAGCAATAACCAACAAATTAAGAAAAAGGTTAGAATTATACCTCATGATCAAGAGATCAAATATGGAAATCAAAGCCTCTAAAATGCCAACTTATTCCCTAGATCCATGCAAGTTTGGCTAATGAGAAATGGGTAGGTATTAGATTTTGAGTTTGCTTTGATTTGTGTTGATTTTGGTTGATTTCTGAATGAATTTGGAGGTGAAGGAAGATGAGGACTTGGAGAAAAATGGGGGGGCTGCCAACAGTTCAGATTCGGCCAAGGGAGGAGAGGAGTGAGGTATGGTGTGGGGGTGGGTGAAGTCAATGGGAGAAAAGAAGACCAAGTCAACAAAAGACTATACTCTTTTTACTATTTTCTCACTTCCTTTGTTTTCTTTCTCATGATTTCTTTTCTTCTATCAATAAGTGAGGAACACTTGGAGAGGGCTGCTGAATATGGGGTTGTGTGAGTGTGGGTGTGTGTGTGGGATGAGGGAAAATGATAAATATAATACCCCAAATCTCCATTTAACTTATTTTCACCATTTAAGCATTTTTCTTCAATAATTTTCTACACCGTTTTGGCAAACGATTTCGTTTCAAAAACCACATGATAAAATTTTATTTAATGTTTTATGATGCACAAAATTTGTTTCAACTCATTCCAATTTGTAATTTTCCCTCATTAAATATATTAGTGACGGCTTAAAATAATATTAAAATAATTAATTTCGGAAAAATTTTCAGAAAATTTGAAATTTCACCAGTGGTTCAATAAACACCAAATACTAGCAATTACATAACTAGAATATGTATATTTAATTTTATAATAAAGATATTTGTATTTTGTCTTTTTACAGAAAACCCCCTTATTTTACTGTTTTTTCGAAATTTCACCGAAACAATTTTCAAAACGTTACAGTATCAATCTAACCCAGGGGAGAATCACTGGACAGTTGTGAAGAACATTCTTAAGTACTTACGAAGGACTAAAGAATTGTTCTTGGTGTATGGTAATGGAGATCTCCAAATGGAGGCCTTTACCGATTCGAGCTTCCAGAGCGATAAGGACGACAGCAAATCTATCTCTGGGTTTGTATTTACCCTCAATGGAGGGGCGGTGAGTTGGAAGAGTTCCAAACAAGATACCGTTGCAGACTCTACGATGGAAGCTGAGTACATTGCTGCAAATGATGCCGCCAAGGAAGCCGTCTGGAAGAAAAAGTTCGTCTCGGAGCTAGGAGTAGTTCCAACCATTATTGATCCAATACCTTTGTATTGTGATAATAATGGGGCTATGGCGTTAGCCAAGGAGCCCAGATCCCATCAGCGGTCCAGACACATCCTGAGGCGTTTTCATTTGATCCGGGAGATTGTAGATCGCCGCGAGATCGAGATTAGGAGAGTAGACACAAAGAATAACGCCGCGGATCCATTCACCAAGGCCCCCCTCAACCACAGCATGAGCGACTTTTTGAGATGTTGGGTATGAGATACGCCAATAACTGGCCTTAGTGCAAGTGGGAGATTGTTGGATATATGTATGCCCTAGAGGCCATTATATGATAGTGGATGTATCTATACATGTATATATATTCAGTATGCATTCTTGCTCGACATGATAGTATACTATCTGGTTCTTCTTTATCTGACATGTTGATTTGATCATGCTTTTATTCATTCATACATGCTGATAAAGCCCTGAGGATATCGGCTTGACTACTCTGATTATGATGGAGATCATACTAGTGGGACATCTGTAGTTTATAAGCATATCCTGGAAAGTCCCTAGTTGTAGGTATATCGAGACGGGGCATTGATATACCAGAGTAGACTAGCGTATATGATACTAGACCCATACGATGGGCGATGAATGTTCCCACATTCATCGATGTTTGACATCAAGATCATATACGGGTGCTCAGTGGTGACTGGGTACACTTGACGGACTCACCGAGAACTCCTATATGGAATTATATCTATCGTCGGATAGCAGTTCTCAGGTGACACTAGTACAGGTTAGTCTATAGACCCGAGATCGTCAGAAAGTCTTGTGGGTTCTCCCACTGTACTTTGATTGCCATCCTACCACGGCTCTACTGAGTCGTGCAAACAGGTGGCCGTTGGGTACAGTCCCGAGACACACGAAGGCAATGAGCGATAGGAGGGGTTTCGTCTCTCCCGGTATTGGGAGTTGATGCTGTGCTGTGTCTGACTGGTTATATCAGTAAGTCCCTGGCCAGGGCTGCTGAGATTTGCTGATAAGTGTTATCAGTAGTTTCTCAATCTGTTATAGACCATTCACCGACACGACTTATTGAGTTATTGGGGTCGACGTGACCATCCCTAGGCTCGATATGCAGCATATCTGACGAAGAGACCGGACTGTACGGTAGTGTTGCCGGTTGGCTTGACGGGAGTTGTAGCAGGTTCGCTTGTTTTCTTCTGATCGCTCAATACCCGGATGGACGTTACGTTTAGCTGACCGCTTGCGGCTTGGGGGTGCTTGATATAATCATCACCCACTGCCGGCGTATTGACGAGTCTTAGAGTGCCACAAAGGAGTTACCTAGTCTAGGCGAAACGTTGTGGTGCGCGTATGCGATATGCGCATGGACCCGATTGAAATGCGCGTATAGGATACCGAACATTGATCGGGTGGCTTGCTTTTGGTGGGGTCATATGTGATATGGCTGGATTGATAAATTAAGTGTTGATTTATCATTTAACCATTAGTTTTCTCACTTCAAACCTTTTCTTATATATTTATGATGGATGTATGCATGCATGTATGTTTTTCTATCTTTCTTTTAGTTTCATGCACATATGGATGTGCATACATACATACATACATACATACACCATCTATTATGGTTGATTACACATGGAAAATGGTGGCAATATAAGACTCACACCATGGTTAAATGAATGGATTATTATTTGATTTTTGCTTAAAACAAAAGGAATAAAGAAAAGGATAATTCTTGCTTAGCTTCTACACTCTTCTTTAAACCTAACCATGCTCACCTACTTCTAACCATGAGTTATCCTTCTCTTTGTGTTTTAAACTCAAGTTAAATAATTTCTCCATCATCTAACCATGGTTTGAGATGAGGATTAGAAAATATATATACATATATTTTCTTTTTACTTCACATGAGTTATCATTTTACTCTTGTTAAAAAGGAAAGCCATCATCTTCTTCCTCCTTCTTCCTTTGCTCTCTAGTTTCTTCTAGTGAAAAAAACACACATCAAGAAAGATTTTTGAAGTGAGAATCATAACCACAACATCATTCTACACAAGTTTAGCCAACTTGTTTAGAGTGTTCTCTTCATTTCTCATCTTGAAAAGTGAAGTCGCAAGCTTGGACTAGGAGCTTCGGGTGGATCGTCGTGGACGCGAGAAGACTTCAAGAGGACCTTCTTCCAATACTCAAGAGGCCAAAGAGTCTAGCGAAGGGAGCTAGAAAGGTTGTACTCTCGAAACCCTAGCCTCTGTCGCTTGTAAAATCATAAACCCTAATTTTCTAGGATCGATCCCTTTGTATGCTTGCTTAGCACCATAAAAATTTAAACTTTGTGACATGTGATGCTTCCAAACTCTACATAGGATGCTAGGTAAACCTAACATTGGGGGGTCGGATTAGGGTTTCGTGTTTCGATCGGACTTAAAACATCGTCTACGCATCGCCTAAGGCTCTAGCTAGGCTCTGATACCACTGTAGGGTTCCAAGGCACACTAATGAGGTCTCACAACAGATCAAACATGCCCAATTCAAATTTTTTCATGTGCCTACAAACCCTAATACGGATCGTTAACTAGATGATAAGGTGATGCAAGCAAGTAAACGACTTTATTGCTAAAGGAAAGTGACTACAACCTTTGTAGATCCGGTCCTCCACTTCCTTGGCTCCGTGATGACGTCCCTCCGCTGTACCAATCAGAATCCGGACTCTGGCGATGGTTTCGTCGGAGAAATGATCGGGCTAGGTCGTCGACTTCGATGCCGAAGATGATCTACGTCGAGGCAACTCAAGATCAAGCTCCAACTTCACCAAGTCATGAAACTTGTGAAGAAAACACCCTATACTACTTGTAAAGTGGTAGAGGATGAAGAAATAGGAAGTGGGTTCACTTTAGAATTGGATTTCTCACTTTTTTTCTCATTTCACCATTGATGGTAGCAAGCTTTTCTTCATCTTGAAGGAGGAGAAGAAGAAGAAAAGAATATGATAAGTATATTTGAAATAGAAAATAAAATGATCCTTATCATATTAGAAACCATGGTTTAGTATAGAGAATTAACTAGGGTTTAGTTGAATGGTTAAGGTTAGGAGATGAAGACAAGAATGGTCACTTAGTCAAAGATGCATGAAGCATCAAGAAAGTTCCAAAAGCAACCATTTTGTTTTCCTTTTCTTTTAACCAAAATAAATAGATAAATAAATAAGTGAAAAGAAACCCTAACCATTCACTAAACATGGTTTAAGTCTTACACAAACCCATGTTTGCATGTATCATCAAACATGATACAAACAAGTGCACAAAAGTATATCACATATACAACTTGTGTATTTCAAGTGAGAAAATCCATTTAAATTGAACAAATATTAGTTAATGCAAAGTAATATATCAAATATATAATTATACATTAAATCATTAAATCAACACTTGATTTAACGATCCGGTCATATCGCATATGACCGACTAATATCCAATGTATCGGCTTATCGAATCAATCCTCGATTCGATAAGTAGGTTATATCGCATACAACCAATCGATACATTCATCGCGAGAATAGAATACGGTATCACATACACGCATTATTCTCGGTCCCGCACATATCTCATATGCGCTCCTATTTCGTTTCGCTTGAGCCAAGAAATCTCTGTGTAGGACTCTAAAGACTCGTCAATACGCCGGCAGCAGATGATGATCATATCAAACACCCACAAGCCGCAAGCGGTCTGCTAAACGTAACGGCCACCAGGGTATTGAGCGATCAGAAGATCGACAAGCAAGCCCGCTCACACTCCTGTGAATCCAACCAGTAACACTTACCGTACAGTCCGGTCTGTTCGTCTGATATGTCGCATATCTCGCCAAGGGGTGGTAAACGTCAGACCCCAGTATCTTGATAAGTCCATAACAATCATGAAACTACTGATAACTCTTACCAGTATATCACTGCAACCTTGGCCAGGGATTTCCTGTTATGTCCAGTCGAGCATAACGCAATATCAACCCCCAATACCGGGAGAGACGAATCCCCTCCTATCGCTCATTGCCTCCATATGAATCGGGACTGTACCCAAAAACCACCTGTTTGCACGACTCAGTAGAGCCGTGGTAGGGTGGAAATCAAAGCACAGTGGGAGACACACAAGACTCTATGACGATCTCGGGTCAACAGACAAAGCTGTACCAGTGTCACCAGAGAACTGCCATCTGACGTGAGGTATAATACCATCAGGGAGTTCTCGGCGAGTCCATTCAGTGTACCCAGTCTCCACTGAGCACCCGCATACCATCTCTGATGTCAAACACCAATGGACATGGGATCATCCATTGCCCATCACATGGGTCGAGAAGATATACGCTAGTTTACTCTGGAATATCGATGCCCCGTCTCGATATTCCCACGACTAGGGATATTGAAGGATGTACTCATGGACTACCCAGGCCCCACTAGTATGATCTGCATCACAGTCCTGGAAGTCGAGTACACATCCTAATGGCTTTATCAACATGTAACAGAGAGACAGAAAGTATACATGTTAAGATAAAGAACAACCAGATAGCTTACTATCATGTCGAGCAAGAAAGTCCTACCTATATATGTCACAGCATCCACTACAATATACATCCAATGTACAGTAATGGCCTCTAGGGCATACATATAACTAACAATATATTATTGTGACATGTTATGATTTATTATGAAACATGTTTAAGGATAATAAAAAGAGATTAGGGTTTGATTAGGGTTAGCTCTTTCTTGCACATTCTAGAAAGAATTCTTTTTGTCTTGGTTAAGATATTATGGTTGATATTTATCCATGACTCATTAGTTAACCTAACCAAACCCTAGCTCTAGTTTATTCTCTACAAATGTTATGCCTCTCATCCTTGACCATGGTTCCATAATCAATCATATATTCTTTACTTCTATTCATCACAAAAGGATTATGATATTCATTCTTCATCTTCTTTTCACTTTAGCTTTGAGAAAGCTTACTAGTAAATTCTTTTGTGATGATTTCTTGTGAGAAAATGATATAAAAACAAAGCATAAATACTACTCCATCATCCTCATCTAATCTAGCCCATTAGATTAGGGTGTTCACCTCTTTAGAGTGAGAGAGCTTGAGTTATAGCAACTTCGACGTAGATCATCGGAGAAGCGGAACACTACAAGCTAGTATGGATCGTTCTAGTCGTGGAGCTTCTCTTGAGTCCGGGAGATCGTGGATCGCGGCAAAGGGACTTCTACTCGGAGCTTGTGAAGCGAAGGAGAGGACTACAAAGGTTGTAATCCCTCACACTTAGTAGTTTCGTTGATTACTTGCATGTTAAACCCTAATAATCTAGCAAAGATCCCGGCTTTGGCTTCTTCGGCATGTCTGAATTTTTTTTGGGGCATGTTTGATGCCTTATGAACCTTCACTAGAGTGCCTAGGAACCCTACAGTGGTATCAGAGCATAGCTAGAGCATTAGGCGATGTGTTAACGAAGTTAAAACTCCGAACGAACCCGAATACGTCAAAATCAACCCCTCTCTGGATATTTTTTCAAATCTGTGATTTTTCCGAATTAAAATACCTGAAAAATTCAGCAGGGAAATATAAGAGTTGTGGCGAAAAACGAGTACCCAATACTTCCAAACCGCCGCGGAACCGCGGCCGTACCTTGCTTAGGCCGCGGATCCGCGGCCGTACAGAGGAGATTTGTATTTTTTTTACACAGTAATTCATATTTCTGTGATTTATATTTTATGGGTATTTTTATTCTGACTCAAGTGTTGAGTATTTTGGGGTTTATTTTGTAATCGTAGATTCGATCGGAAAATTTAAATTCGTTATTTTTTCCGGATATTTAGAATCTGTTAAAATGTTCGAACGGATACCATTAACTCAATTTTTCCCGGCACGAAAAACTTTCAAGTGTTGAATTTTTTATCGGGTTTAAATCTTTCGGAAAAATGTGCAAGTAACACGGTGGACCCTCTAGAAGACAACAAACCTTAACTCGATTATGTGACCGTCTTGAACTGACTTTTGAACCTTCGGGTTTGGGGCAGTACGGCGTGCCACATGTGAGGCGTTGGCTTGACCCTTGTACGGCTGGATCACTGGTACTGTAACATATTCTGGGATTGTTTGAACTCCGCTCAAGTGTTGAGCACTTTAGGAAATTTTGGGTATTTGATTATCTGTTCGAAAAGTTTAATACTATCTATTTATCTGGAATGTGATACAATATGTGGAATTCATATAGTTAGGCATGAAATGCGAAGTATGTGATATTTCGGATTTACGATGTCTAAAGTGATTGTGGAGTCCAAATATTGTAGTTTTACAATTTCTTTTCTGTGACCGTAAGTGTAGTATGTAATTGTATTACCGGTTTTCGTTGCTATACGACAACGACGATCGGTGTATGCATACTTACTTACGTTGATGATATGTGATATTATGTGTTGCTGTGATATGTTATATTGGATCGTCGTGTTCTGAATAGCCGGGGGTTTTATGTGAGATGAGGGTTTTTATTTTTATTCATGTAAAATTCAATTGTATGTAATATTCTTTTATTAGGGCACTTCCGGGATGAGGTTGATGTCACCATTGTATATTATTTACTTTTCCGCATTAGGTAGACCCAAAGAGGGGAGCACAAGTAACCGGCTTCTAGGGTCCAGTGGGAGGCCATCTCGAGGAGTCGAGACCGGGTCTCCTAACCCTAGAATTGGCAGTGTTACTTGCCGCTCTTGTTGGGGTCTAGGGATATGGGTTTGGCTATTCATCGCGACCGTGGAATCCGTGTTTTATACAGGCTCGTATTGAAAATATGGACGTCCTAATATATCCAATATTTCATATATGTTCTTCTGCTGCAATGTTCTGTGATGAGATCATATTACTGCCTGAGACGAATGCTTATACTATATATATATATATATATATGCTGATATATAAATATTACTGCTTTCGTTTCTTCTGTGATGCTTAGGAAGCATAAGCTGATGGGATTTTTTTATTAATGAGATTAATAAAAAGAAAAGAAACCTAAAAGATGTTGTAGAATCAAAACTTTATAAAAATGGTAGCTACAGTTTTGCTTTGCATAGCGGTATATATGATATACCATGCACCTTATTCGATGAGGAAAGAGCCGAGATCCCTTCACCGGGAGTGACCTCTTTAGCAAAACTGGCAGATGCTACAAAACTCGGTTTGTCTTTTGATTGCTTTTAGAGTTTTGCTTTGCACAGTGATATATATGATATGTCATGCACCTTATTCGATGAGAAAAGAGCCGAGATCCCTTCACCGAGAGTGACCTCTTTAGCAAAACTAATGAAAGCCTCAAAAACACTCCATTTCAAAATTTCACTTGATTCTACGACGATATCAAGTTCATTACGCAATAGGTTTTCAGAAAAACCTGTCGTAACCCTCCGTCATTTCAGATAAAGACTATTTAGTATTCGTGCTGCGTTTGTTGACCTCTGTCAGGCGTAGTGTGCGGTAGCTGATTAGTAATTATCTGTAAAGCATGTGATGTGATTGGATTAGGGTAGTCGTACGACCTTGTTGACCTCTGTCAAGGGTCGTGCGAGTGGGTTTGATTCAATCAAGAAATGACGGGTTGAACTTGACTAGTGCACTATGGTTTGTTGACCTCTGTCAAGGTCATAGCACACTAGGGGCAAAATATTATCGGGAATTTCAAGTGTTGAAATTTTCAATGAGATTGCATACCTCCTATGAGATAGTTGGATCCCGATACCTACTGTGAGTAAGTGTTACTCCTGGGAGAGTTTTACACAGGACAATTAGCCGATCAAGTAGGTGTCTAGAAAAGTGTTAACGAGGTTACGCCTCTGGGAAAACGAGGTTTACTTTAATTAGGTCCGTGCGAAAGCACGGGGAACCTCCCTCAAGTACCGACACTGATCTGGCTGAAAGATTGACGAAATTGTAGGGTGTAATTAATCCCGGCTAATCTTACCTTTTAGGGTTGGAAGGAAGATTTGATAAAAACAGTGGGAGACATCCTGATTAGATAAGATAATAACCAATCTAATCTTGCAAGAGCATACGCTAAAGTGTTTTCTTCTCTCTCTCTCCAGGTAGCGACCATGTCAGGCCATAATCAAGATAATAATATGGATGTATTGACTGAACCCGCTTATTATACTGAGCAGAGGAACGTTGGACCCGTTCTTTCTTATAAGAGTTATAAGACTGATCAGGGAATAGGAGAATATCTGGATTCTCAAGCCGCCCAAAAGAACATGCATGTTGATGCATCTTCTTCAGGTGTGTTAGTTATTGAGAACTGTTTCTCAGTTCACCCTACGTCCTGGGTATTAGATACCGGATCAGGATCCCACATATGTAAATTGTTACATGGGCTACGTAAAGGTAGAGAACTGGGAAAAGGTGATCATTCCGTTCAAGTAGGGAACGGTGCAAGTATTGCAGCCAAAGCAGTTGGCGAATATCACCTAGTATTGCCAAATCGTAATACACTGATTCTAAATGAGTGCTATTATATACCGAACATGATGTGCAACATTATATCAGTTTCTTTATTAAGTAAAGAAGGATATAATTTTGTAGTAAAGGATAATGTTATGAACATATTCCTAGATCAAAAGTTGATTGCATCAGGCTCGTTACATAATGGCATATTCATTCTAAATCAGAATACAGTCCTTAATATACAAAACACACACAAGAGGAAAAGTTCAGTTATGAACGAATCCTTCTTGTGGCATTGTAGACTTGGTCATATCAATGTGACACGACTGGCTAAGTTACATAAAGATGGATATTTGAATCCGTTCGAATTATCATCTTATGATACTTGCCATTCATGTCTCAAAGGAAAAATGACCAAAGCTCCGTTTAGTGGACACGGAGAAAGAGTTATGGAACTCTTAGGACTGATACATAGTGATGTATGCGGTCCCATGTCTACGCATGCCAGGAACGGTTCTTCCTACTTCATTACATTCACTGACGATCTCTCTAGATTCGGACATGTGTTCCTGATGAAACACAAGTCTGAAGCTTTTGAGAAATTCAGAGAATATAAGCACGAAGTAGAAAAACAAACGGGCAAAAGTATTAAGATCCTTCGATCTGATCGAGGAGGAGAATACTTAAGCAATGAGTTCCTAGATTATCTAAAAGAGAATGGGATTCTCTCTCAGCTTACTCCTCCTTATACACCACAGCACAACGGTGTATCGGAGCGGAGGAATCGCACCCTATTAGATATGGTGCGCTCTATGATGAGTACAGCTGAGTTACATATTTCCTTCTGGGGGTATGCGCTTGAGACAGCAGCATACCTATTGAATCAAGTTCCAGCTAAATCTGTACCTACCACACCATATGAGATATGGAGTGGGAAGAGACCATGTCTTAAACGAGTTAAGATATGGGGTTGTCTGTCCTATGTCAAAAGGCAAAATCCAAACAAACTCGAGGCACGGTCAGTTCTATGTAAGTTTGTGGGATATCCTAAACATTCAAATGGATATTTTTTCTACCACAGTGAACAACAAAAGGTGTTTATTGCTCAACATGCCACCTTTTTAGAAAAGGAATTTCTTGCAAAAGAGATTAGTGGCTTTGAGGTAGAACTGGAAGAAGTTTCAGCAACACAAACTGTAACTGAAGATTTAGTGGAACCAGAGGATTCGGTAGTACCCGATGAACCCCAGCCTCTCCGCTGATCTAGTAGGGTTTCTCGTCCACCTGAGAGATACTACGGTTTTCTCATTGATGGTGGAAGCGAGGATTGCATCATGGAAGATGATGACCCGACTAGTTTCGAGCAGGCCATCACGAGTGGTGACTCTGTGAAATGGCTGGATGCAATGCGATCTGAGATGGAATCCATATACACCAACAAAGTATGGACTTTGGAAAATGCTCCTGAAGGGGTAAAACCCATTGGAAGCAAGTGGATCTTTAAAAAGAAATTTGGTGCAGATGGAAAAGTTGAGACTTTCAAAGCTAGACTTGTAGCAAAGGGTTTTCGTCAACGGCCACGTGTGGATTATGACAAATCCTTTTCTCCAGTGGCTATGCTTAAGTCCATCCGGATCTTACTTGCCATTGCTGCATACCATGACTACGAAATCTGGCAAATGGATGTTAAGACCGCCTTTCTAAACGGTGATTTAGAAGAGTGCGTGTACATGACTCAGCCAGAGGGCTTCGTAGATAGTGGGAGCAGCGGAAAGGTGTGCAAGCTGCTTAAATCCATTTATGGGTTAAAGAAAGCATCGCGGAGTTGGAACATCTGTTTTGATATTGTAGTCAAAGAGTTTGACTTCATCAAAAATATAGATGAACCTTGTATCTATAAGAAGGTAGCAGAGAATAAGGTTGTCTTCCTCGTATTGTACGTGGATGACATACTCTTGATAGGAAATGATATTCCTATGCTACAATCAGTCAAGCTCTTCTTATCACAAAGATTCTCAATGAAAGATCTAGGTGTTGCCTCCTGCATATTGGGAATCATGATCTATAGAGATAGATATAAATGGATACTGGGATTGTCCCAATCTAGGTACATTGACACCATACTAAAGAGGTTTAGTATGGAAGAATCCAAGCGTGGGAACCAACCCATGATCTCTGGACTCACTCTCTCCAAAGAGATGTCTCCCAAGACTGATTTGGAAAGAGCTCGCATGCAAGGGATACCCTATGCTTCGGCAGTAGGCTCTATCATGTATGCGATGCTATGTAACAGACCCGATGTAGCAAACTCACTAAGTGTGGTGAGTCGGTATCAAGCAGATCCTGGAGAGAGTCACTGGACAGCTGTGAAGAACATTCTCAAGTACTTGCGAAGGACTAGAGACATGTTCTTGGTGTATGGTAACGGAGAACTCCAGGTGGAGTCCTTTACCGATTCCAGCTTCCAAAGTGATAAGGACGACTCTAAGTCGCACTCGGGATTTGTCTTTACCCTCAATGGAGGGGCGGTATGTTAGAAGAGTTCCAAACAGGATACCATTGCAGACTCGACGATGGAGGCTGAATACATCGCTGCCAACGATGCTGCCAAAGAGGCTGTCTGGATGAAGAAGTTCATCACTGAACTTGGTGTGGTTCCATCCATTGAGCATCCAATACCTCTGTATTGCGATAACAATGGAGCTGTGGCTTTGGCCAAGGAACCCAGGTCCCATCATAAGTCCAGACATATTCTGAGACGGTATCACCTGATCAGGGAGATAGTTGATCGCCGGGAGATCGAGGTCAGGAGAGTAGATACGAAGGACAACACTGCGGATCCACTCACGAAGGCCATTCCCCAGATACAGTTTGAGAGATTATTCGGGATGCTAGGTATGAGATACAACAGCAGCTGGCCTTAGTGCAAGTGGGAGATTGTTAGTTATGTATATGCCCTAGTGGCCATTGTTGTACATATGATGTATATTATGATGGATGCTTGGATATATACAGAGAGGACTTTCTTGCTCGTCATGATAGTATGCTATTTGGTTTTCCTTTATCTTAACATGTTGACTTGTATTGGTTTACTGTCTTTCTCTCACATGTTGATAAAGCCCTAAGGATCTGTACTCGACTACTGGGACTATGATGAGATTATACTAGTGGGGCCACGGCAGTCGATGAGTACATCCTTTAACTGTTCCTAATCGAGGGTATATCGAGACAGGGCATCGATACACCAGAGTAGACTAGCGTATACGCATCTTGACCCATATGATGGGCGATGGATGATCCCATATCCATCGGTGTTTGACATCAAGGATGGTGTACGGGTGCTCAGTGGAGACTGGGTACACTGGAAGGACTCGCCGAGAACTCCCAGATAGTGATATACCACACGTCAAATGGCAGTTCTCCGGTGACACTGGTACAGGGTAGTCTGTTGACCCGAGATCGTCATAGAGTCTTGTGTGATTCCCACTGTACTTTGATTTCTACCTTACCACGTCCAAGAGGGCGTGCAAAACGGTGGCTTTTGGGTGCAGTCCCGAATCACATGGAGGCAATGAGCGATAGGAGGGGATTCGTCTCTCCCGGTATAGGGAGTTGATGTTGTGCTGTGTTCGATTGGCTATAACTGGAAGTCCCTGGCCAGGGCTGATATAGAGATATACTGGTAAGTGTTACCAGTAGTTTCTCGACCTGTTATGAGCTTCACATCGACACGACTTATCGGTTACTGGGCTCTGACGTATACCACCCCTAGACTTGATATGCGACATATCAGACGAACAGACCGGACTGTACGGGAGTGTTACTGATTGGATTCACAGGAGAACGTACAGGCTAGCTTGTTGTTCTTCTGATCACTCAATACCTGGATGGCTGTTACGTTTAGCTGACCGCTTGCAGCTTGTGGGTGTTTGATATGATCATCACCTACTACCGGCGTATTGACGATTCTTTAGAGTCCTACACAGAGGTTTCTTGGCTCAGGAAAAACGGAGTAGAGGCACATATGTGATATGTCCAGGACCGAGGATAACGCGATATGTGATACCGTATTATATTCTCGCGATATTTAGATATGAACCGGGACATCGGATCAAGTGTTGATTCGATGAATCGGTACATGATATATTAGTCGGTTATATTCGATATAGCTGGATCGTCGGATCAAGTGTTGATTCGATGATTTAATGTATAATGATATATATGATATATTGTATTACATTATCTAATATTGGCTCGCTTTATTATTTCATTTTCTCACCGGATTAATACATTAATATATATGCGATATATATTAATTGTATTATTTTCTTTTGTTGCAAATATATAATATATATGTGATATATATTATTGTGACATGTTATGATTTATTATGAAACATGTTTAAGGATAATAAAAAGAGATTAGGGTTTGATTAGGGTTAGCTCTTTCTTGCACATTCTAGAAAGAATTCTTTTTGTCTTGGTTAAGATATTATGGTTGATATTTATCCATGACTCATTAGTTAACCTAACCAAACCCTAGCTCTAGTTTATTCTCTACAAAGGTTATGCCTCTCATCCTTGACCATGGTGCTATAATCAATCATATATTCTTTACTTCTATTCATCACAAAAGGATTATGATATTCATTCTTCATCTTCTTTTCACTTTAGCTTTGAGAAAGCTTACTAGTAAATTCTTTTGTGATGATTTCTTGTGAGAAAATGATATAAAAAGAAAGCATAAATACTACTCCATCATCCTCATCTAATCTAGCCTATTAGATTAGGGTGTTCATCTCTTTAGAGTGAGAGAGCTTGAGTTATAGCAACTTCTACGTAGATCATCGGAGAAGCGGAACACTACAAGCTAGCATGGATCGTTCGAGTCGTGGAGCCTCTCTTGAGTCAGGGAGATCGTGGATCGCGGCAAAGGGACTTCTACTCGGAGCTTGTGAAGCGAAGGAGCGGACTACAAAGGTTGTAATCCCTCACACTTAGTAGTAACGTTGATTACTTGCATGTTAAACCCTAATAATCTAGCAAAGATCCCGGCTTTGAGTTGTTCGGCACGTCTAAATTTTTTTTCGGGCATGTTTGATGCCGTATGAACCTTCACTAGAGTGTCTAGGAACCCTAATAATCTAGCAAAGATCCCGGCTTTGGGTTGTTCGGCACGTCTAAATTTTTTTTCGGGCATGTTTGATGCCTTATGAACCTTCACTAGAGTGCCTAGGAACCCTACAGGGGGCTGGTAATGTCAGACCTCCAATAGCGGTATAAGTCGTGTCGGAGACAAGCCCTTAACACCCTGAGAAACTACTGGAATACTTACCAGTAATTCTCACCTGCCTTGGCCAAGGACTTGGTGTAATGGCTTTCCTAGACACAGCGCGATCTCACCCCCAATACTGGGAGAGACAAATCCCCTGCCGATCCGCTCACCTGCCTCCATGTGGCTCGGGACTGTACCCAAAAAAGACCTATTTGCACGACTCCTTTGAGCTGTGGTAGGGTAGAAATCAAAGCACAGTGGGAACTCACACAAGACAAATGACGACCTCAGGTCGATGAACTAACCTGTACACATGTCACCAGGGAACTGCTATCTGACGCTAGGTATAATACTAACTAGCAGGTTCCCGGCGAGTCCTATCCGGTGTACTCATAACCCAATGAGCACCTGTATACATCTTAGGTGATTCAACTGATACCAGTGGCTTGTGAGACCGGCCACCGCCTCTCGTCGGGGTCTCGACTGTATATACTAGTCTACTCCGGAGTATCGATGCCCTCTCTCGAAACTCCCATGACTAGGGACCACTTTTAAGGATGTGCTTATGGACTACCCAACTCTCACGTATATGATCGCCATCATACTGTTGGTCATCAAGCAGGGTCCTAATGGCGCTATCAACGTGTAATAGTGATCAGTCACCTAAACCTATACACGACTGATAAAGTCAAACCAGATAGCATACTATCATCTCGAGTAAGACTGTACTACCGGTATAGGTCCTCCTCAATCATTGCAATCACGTACCTGCGATCCAATAATTGACTTTGAGGGCACTATATCCAACAATCTCTCACTTGCACTTAAGGCTAATTATTGCGATGTCGCATACTCACAGTCCGTGTGATACCGAACACCCAACTCCTTTACTAATCAATTTCACAAAGCTCGTTTGTAAAACTCTTGTGTTCAAGAAATAGCCTCAATGAGTGGATCCGCCCCGATGTTACTTTCTATGTCTCTCTTAATCTCAAGTTCGCGGAGAAAGCCATCTCCCGAATTGAGTAATACCTGTCTTAGAATATGTCTGGATATTTGATGGGACCTAGTTCATAAATGAACTCCAAATCCAAACTTCTTAGACTGTATCGATAACTGAACCTAATCAGTATCCTGCACCATGCCTCCCACAGTATCCTCTTGGACCAACTGTCCATAATACTGTCCCTCGTCAGAGGAAAAACTATAACTCTGACAATCACTCTGTCATCCATGTCACCTTTGAAGCCAGGAATGATAACGGTCTCCCGAAGGAGGCTGCCGTCATCAAATCCCTAGAACATGCACTTATGTTCTAAAACTGCTTCCTTATGTTTCTTCAGGATTGGATTAATATAAACTTATCGTATCTAGTGCAAAAACAACATCTGGTGTGGTACTTGACATCTCACGATTGACTCAATTTCCTAAGCAAGTGATCTACCAATCATGCACATCCCTCTCCCCTTTAGTCTGTAAGACACCTTTAGAGAGGGTGACTCCATCACCTGCAGGTACACCACCATGCCAGGAGTCATCTATTCTAAAATACTATTAGAATACTGTCAAAGTACCCACATTGGGAAACTGCCCAAATCTAGATCTAAAATCATAGATCTAGAAACCAGAATGTCAGATATTATATCCATATCCTTTGTGGAGAAACAACTGTGTGACGAGCATAGTATAACCGATCGTAGTATAGGAATTTTACTTCCTACTCTGTGTATGTTATCCTAATACCAGGACATCACACCCTACTACCTTCTTAACAGATCCATCCCCTATTCTGATGAAGTCAAAGCCATGACTGTCACATCAAAATTAAATGATCTATCTCCACTAAATCTGCTCTAGTCTATAAATAGACATAAGCTACTTGCCGACTATACTTCCGCTGCTCCCACTGACCACAACAACCCTCTGGCAGAATAATATATACGTGCACTTCTAAAGCTAGTTTAGAACGACGCTATACTTATCCTCCTGCCGAGGTTTCACAGCTTGGAACAACAGTAGTGTCAAGTTTAGGTAAACAAGAATCTCCCTGTCACCATCCTTGAGGCTACCGGAGTAGCTCTCGGGTGTCTGAGATTACCCACCATATCTGCGGAGTGGCTAATGGAATGTCAAACCTGATTGAATGTTTAGGTCCTATTAAATTTTCCGTAATCGTTTGCGGTTCTGGAATCACTTCCAGTTCTACCAAACTCCCACTACTGTTTTCTGAAAAAATCCATTTTACCAAAACTGTGGCGAGTCAAGAACAATATCACCATTGATCTTCCAGATGGTAGAAACTCAACCCTCGTCATAGCCAGGGCCAACCCACAAATTGCCATTACAGAAACGTGCCCTGAGTTATCCAGATGGTAGAAAGTCAACCCTCGTCATAGCCTGGCTATTCTTGCATGCGTAGGCGATAGGTTTTGACCTATACGTGATACGCGTGCCGATTTGGTTTTCGTATACCATTTCGATTTCGAATTTAGGTTTTTATGCGATACGATACGTTGTGACATGTAGGTACACCGATGTGGACTTCGAGATGACAAGCAAGCGCGTGGCGACGTCAGCACCGGCGAGTGAAGATCAGGTGAGTAGATTTTATCTACGGGGGATGTCGGGTGGATGGCGTATAGCACCCCGCAAGGTTGCGAGAAACGAGATGATGTGGTAATGATATACCTTTATATGTCAATGTGAGATATGAACACCTAGTAAGAAAAGCCTTAGTAGCTTATGGATTAGTGTTAGCGAGGAACGGCAGAGGGATTTGGTTGATTTCGGAACCGCAACCCTAGAGTAAGGATTTGCATACACGCACACCTATACACTTTCAAACATTATTTTCTTGTGCGTATACGATATCAAGTTCATTACGCAATAGATTTTCAGAAAAACCTGTCGTAGCCCTCCGTCATTTCAGATAAGTTGTATATAGTATTCGTGCTACATTTGTTGGCTTTCGTCAAGGTGTAGTGTGTGGTAGCTATATGCTGCTTATCTGCTGCATACGATGCGATTGGATCAGGGTAGTCGTACGGCTTTGTTGGCTTTCGTCAAGGGTCGTGCGGGTGGGTTTAATTCAGTCAAGAAATGTACGGGTTGAACTTGACTAGCGGGTTATGGTTTGTTGGCTTTCGTCAAGGTCATAGCACATTAGGGGCAAAATATTATCGGGAATTTCAAGTGTTGAAATTTGCAATGAGATTGCATACCTTCTATGAGATAGTTGGATCCCGATACCCACTGCGAGTAAGAGTTACTCCTGGGAGAGCTTTACACATTACAATTAACCGATCAAGTAGGTGTCTAGAAAGGTGTTAACGAAGTTATGCCTCTGGGAAAACGAGGTTTACTTTAATTAGGTCCGTGCGAAAGCACGGGGAACCTCCCTCAAAGTACCGACACTGGCCTGGCTGAATGATTGGCGAACTTGTAGCGTGTAATTAATCCCGGCTAGTCTTTCCTTTTAGGGTTTGAAGGAAGATTTGATAAAAAAATAGTGGGAGCCATCCTGATTAGATAAAATAATAACCAATCTGATCTTGCAAGAGCATACGCTGAGTGCTTTCTTCTCTCTCTCTCCAGGTAGCGACCATATCACGCCTTAATCAAGATAACAATATGGATGTATTGACCGAACCCGCTTGTTATACTGAGCTGGGGAACGTTGGTCCCGGTCCAACTTATAATTGTTATAAGACAGAGCAGGAAATAGGGGAATACCAGGATTCCCATGCCGCCCAAACGAAGAAAGTGCATATGATGCATCTCCTTCGGGTGTGTTCATTATAAAGAACTGTTTCTCAATGTCCTCTACGTCCTAGGTATTAGATACCGGATCAGGATCCCGCAAATGTAATCCGTTACATGGGCTACAGAAAGATAGAGAACTGAGAACGGGTGATAAGTTTCATGAGACAGAAAACGGTGTAAGTGTTGCAGCCAAGTCTGTTGGTCACTATCACCCTATATTATCAATAATTGATTCTGAACAAATGCTATTAGATACCGAACCTGATATACAAAATCATATCAATCTCTTTATTTATTAAAGAAGGATATAATTTTGTATTGTTGAATATTGTTTTGAACATTTCAAAAGTTGATCGGTTCAGGCACGTTATCTAAAAGCATTGACGTTCTAAATCAAACTACAGTTCCTAGTATACAGAATACACACAAGAGGAAGAGTTCAGAAATGAACGAATCCTTCTTGAGGCATTGTAGACTAGGTCATATCAATGCGACCCGACTGGTTGAAGTTACATTTAGATGCATATTTAAATCAGTTTAAATTTACATCTTGTGAAACTTGCCAGTCATGTCACAAAGATAAGATGACCATAGCTCCGTTTATTGGAAACAAATAAAGAGTTAGTGAACTCTTGGGACTGATACATACTGATGTATGAAGATCCCCAGTCTACATATGGGAGGACTGGTTCTTTATACTTCCTTACATTCTCTGATGATCTCTCAAGATTCGGACACATGCTCCTGTTGAAACACATGTCTGAACCTTTTGAGAAATTCACAGAATATAAGTCAGAAGTAGAGAACCAATATAGGTATAAGTATTATGTCCTATGATGAGATCAGGGAGGAGAATACTTGTGCATAGAATTCCTGGACTATTCTAAAGGAGAATGAGATTCTCTCTCAGCATTACTCCTCCGTATACACCACAGCACGTCGGTGTATCGGGGCGGAGCAATCACACCCTATATGATATGGTGTGCTCTATGATGAGTACTACTGAGTTTTCTATTTCCTTTTGGGACTTATGCACTTGAGAAGCTGCATGCCTATTGAATAGGGTTTCAATCAAATCAGATGCCTACCACTTCATATGTGATATGGAAAGGGAAGAGCCCATATCTTAAGTTGGTTAAGATTTGGGGTTGTCCGGGCTATGTCTAAAGTAAAATCCGGACAAGCTCGAGGCAAGGTCTGTTATGTAGAACAGGAAAAGTTCCAGCTATACAAACTACAGCAGATGATTTGGTAAAACCAAAGGATTCAATAGTAACCAACGAACCTCAGCCTCTCCGCCGATCTAGTAGGGTTCCTCACCCACCTGAGAGATACTTTGGTTTCTCTATGACAGTGGGAGCGAGGATTACATCATGAGATGATGACCCAACTAGTTTCGAGCAGGCCATCAGGAGTGGGACTCTGTAAGAATGGCTGGATGCTTAGCGATCTGAGATGGAATCCATGTACACCAACAAAGTATGGACTTTGGTTGCTATATCTGAAGGGTTAAATCCCCATCAGGAGCAAGTATATCTTGAGAAGATTACTTGGTGTAGATGGAAATGTTATGACTTTCAAAGCTAGACTTGTTAAAGGTTTTCGTCATCGACCAGGCATGGATAATGATGAAACCTTTTCTAAGGCCTATGCTTAAGATCCATCCAGATCCTACTTGCCACGGCTACATACAATGACTACGATATCTGGTGGTTGGGTGTCATGACAGCTTTTCTAAAATGATGTTTTAGAAGAGAGCATCTATAAGTACACAGCTAGAGGGCTTCGTAGACAGTGGGAGCAGCGGAAACGTGTACAAGTTACTTTATAGGATAAAGCAGGCATCGCGGAGTTAGAACGTCTGTTTTGATGTGGTAGTCAAAGAGTTTGACTTCATCAAAATGGTAGATGAACCTTGTATATACAAAAAGGTAGTAGGGAGTATGGTGAAGATCCTCGTAGAGTACGTGGATGACATACTCTTGATAGGGAAAGAGTTTCCTATGCTACGCTCCGTCAATCTCCGCTTATCACAAGGATTCTCCATATAGGATCAAACTGATACCTCCTAAATCCTGGGTTTTGGATCTATGAGATAGATCTAAATGGATGTTAGGATACTCACTAGTTGCAGTGAGAAGGTATCAATCGATCCTGGGGAGAATCACTGGAAAGATTCCAGGGTGATAAGGATGATTGAAAGTCAGTTACAGGCATTGTCTTTACCCTCAATGGAGGGATGGTATGTTGGAAGAGTTCCAAGCTAGATACTGTGACATACTAGACGATTAAAGGCAAGATACGACGTTACCAAGGATGCTGCCAAAGAGGCAGTCTGGATATATATAAGTTCATGAGGTGAACTTCGTTCCTGCCATTGTATGACAATGGAGTTGTGGCTTTAGCCAAGGAACTACCATCCCATCAGAGATCCAGATATAATTCTTAGGCAGTATCACCTGATCATGGAGATGGTTGATCTCCAGGGAGATCAAGGTTAGGAGAGTAGACTCAGAGGACAACACGGCGGATTCACTCACAAAGGCCTTTTCCCAGAGAGAGACTTTTATGGGGTGGTTGAGTATGAGATACTACAACCACTGCTATCAGATGGCCCTAGTGCAAGTGGGAGATTGTTAGTTATATGTATGCCCTAGAGGCCATTACTATACATAGGATGTATATTGTAGTGGATGCTTGGACATATATAGGGAGGACTTTCTTGCTCGACATGATAGTATGCTATCTGGTTGCTCTTTACCTTAACGTGTACACTGATTGTCTCTCTGTTACATGTTGATAAAGCCCTTAGGATGTGTACTTGACTACATGGACTATGATACGGATCATACTAGTGGGGACATGGTAGTCCATAAGTACATCCTTCAAGGTCCCTAGTCGTGGGTGTATCGAGACGGGGCATCGATATACCAGAGTAGACTAGCGTATACCTTCTCGACCCATACAGATGGGCGATGGATGATCCCATATCCATTGGTGTTTGACATCAGGGATGATATACGGGTGCTCAATGGAGACTGGGTACACTGGACGGACTCGCCGAGAACTCCCAGATGGTATTATACCTTACGTCAGATGGCAGTTCTCTGGTGACACTGGTACAGGTTAGTCTGTAGACCTGAGATCGTCATAGAGTCTTGTGTGATTCCCACTGTGCTTTGATTTCCACCTTACCATGTCCAAGAGGGCGTGCAAAAAGGTGGTTTTTGGGTACATTCTCGAATCACATGGAGGCAATGAGCGATAGGAGGGGATTCGTCTCTCCCGGTATAGGGAGTTGATGTTGCGTATTGTTCGATTGGCTATAACCGGAAATCCCTGGCCAGGGTTGCTGAGATTTACTGGTAAGTGTTACCAGTAGTTTCTCGAACTGTTATAGACCTCATATCGACACGACTTATCGAGCTACTGGAGTCTGACGTTTACCACCCCTAGGCGAGATATGCGACATTTCAGACGACGAGACCGGACTGTACGGTAAGTGTTACTGGTTGGATTCACAGAAGCGTGAGCGGGCTTGCTCGTTGATCTTCTGATCGCTCAATACCCGGGTGGCCGTTATGTTTAGCAGACCGCTTGCGGCTTGTGGGTGTTTGATATGATCATCACCTACTGCCGGCGTATTGACGAGTCTTTAGAGTCCTACACAGAGGTTTCCTGGCTCAAGCGAAACGAAATAGGAGCGCATATGAGATATGTGCGGGACCGAGAATAATACCAGCATGTGATACTGAATTCTATTCTCACGATTTGTATCATCGGACGGTCATATAGGATATAGCCGGGTTACCGAATCAAATGTTGATTCGATATATTGATACACTTGATATTAGTTGGTTATATGTTATATGACCGGATCATTAAATCAAGTGTTGATTTAATGATTTAATGTATAATTATATATTTGATATATTACTTTACATTAACTAGTATTTGTTCACTTAAGATTGATTTTCTCACTTGATTGTGCACATTGTATATATGATATATGTTTGTACACTAGTTTGTATCTTGTTTGATGATACATGCAAACTTGGGTGTGTGTATGCTTTAAACCATGTTTAGGTTAATGGTTACGATTTTAACTTATTTATTTATTTTATTTATTTACTTTTGGCAAAAATAAAATGGTGGTTATCTTTGTTTTATGCAAGAAGCATCATGATGCTTCATGCATCTTTGAAAAAGTCTACCATTTTGTTTTATCCTTAACCCTAACCATTTACCTAAACCCTAGTTTATTCTCTACATTAGTTACACTCACCCATGGTTTCTAAATGATAAGCATCACTTGATTTTCTATTTTTGATATTCATTGATTTCTTTTCTTTCTTCTTCTTCTTCTTCATGAAGAAAGAAAACCATTGCTAGAAAATTCCAAGTGACGAATCCAAGTGAGAAATCCAAATCCAAAATGAACCCACTTCCTATTTCTTCATCCTCTACCACTTGCCATGTAGTAGAGTGTGCTATCTTCACAAGTTTCATGACCAAGTGAAGATGAAGCTTGAGTTAGAGTCGCCTCGACGTAGATCATCTTCGGCATCGAAGTCAACGACCTATCCCGATCATTTCTCCGATGAAACCATCGCTAGAGTCCGGGATTTCGATGATCGCAGCGTAGGGACGTCATCATAGAGCTAAAGAAGTGGAGGATCGAATCTACAAAGGTTGTAGTCCCTTTCATTTAGTAGCAAAGTAGTTTGCTTGCTTGTTGTTTCGCCTATCCTCTAGTTAACGATCTTCATTAGGGTTTCTCGGCACATAAATCTTTGAATTTGGCATGGTCGATGCCTTGTGGAACCTCTTGAGTGTGCCTAGGAACCCTACAGTGTGGATAGCCTGTGCAATGAAACCTAGACCCCTACGGTTGCAGCAAGTTACCCGCCAAAACCTGAAGCGAGGTAGTCCCCACCTCATAGTGAATGGAACACCCGGCACTTCACGGAATCCGGTAAATTGAGCACCCCTCCGTGGGTCAACTTGTACCCCTTACGAGTGCGGCGAATAGTCTGCCAATTCTAGAGTGAGGCCCCTCTGCCTCTCAAAGCCATGAGATACGGACCCGTTGCCCTCCAGAATCCGGCTATTCGTGCACTCCGTCGCGGGATAAACCTAGTACAGAAATGAAAAATATATACAACGGGTACATCAACCTCATCCCGGTCGTGCCCCAAAAGAATATTATACAAACAGGCAGTGACGCCAGTCCACATGTTGGACGCTCGCCCCGCAATATCAAATGTACAAATAAATCCAAATAGCACTACCATTGCACACTGCTATCCACCACGACAAATCCACAACAACACAGCACAACACAGAACATCAACAAGAATGTCACGTTCGCAAACCCTTCTAAAAGAACTATAGCAATCAGACGCGGTTTACCGATCAAATGACATTCCCGGTCGGAGATATAAAGTAAGTACTGCTCAATAACAAGTTTAAAATTTCGATCGAATAAATTTCCCGAAGTGGGCCCAACAAACATCTGCTGTACAGTAACAAAAACTAGGCCCAAAAGAACAGTACCATAAACCACAATTCCCTGTGTACAAGCCCCTGTACAATTTTGGAGCACTGTTCCTACTAAACCTCCGCGTATGCGCGGTCAAACCCTAGGTTTGACTGCGGTTCTGTGGTGGTTCTATGGGATCACGTGACCAAATTTGTACGGATAGCTTAAAAAAGCCTGCTTGTTATTCTGTGATGGTAAAAATAATTTTTAGAACAGTTTTTAAAACAACAGAAACTTTTTGTACAGAAAAATATAGTTTCGGAAATTCCGTTCGATCGATCTTTTAAACGCGTTAGCACAAGTTAGTATAGCTTAATTGTGAGGCTCTGATACCACTGTAAGACTACGGTAGCGCCCCGGCCGTCTAACAGACACCAAATGCGGAACAAAAACTTTTACAACTGGCGCTATCGCATACTATAACCCGGATCTGCCATTAAAGCTAAACTAACAAACTATAAAGTGAGTAGAAATGTTATACCGAAAGATCCGAGTCCTTCTGTCTTCAACCATCATCCCACGCTTTGTCGCAGTTGATCCGAACTCGTTCGATCTCTGGTCTCGTCGTCCAGGTGGCACCACTTCGACTTATCTTTAAACGGGCTTCCGCCTCTGAACCGAGGCAACTCGATCGTCAAGTTTGCTGAAAGAGACGACCAAGATTGATGTAGAGAATGAGTAGAACACTTTGTCTCGTTACGTCCAAAGCTATGGACGAATGGTTAAAAGAAGTTGCCATTTGGAATCGGGTAAATGGAAATTGAACTATATGAAATTTCCATACACTAAACTATCATAATCTTTTGCAAAAAATGAATGAATCAAATCCCACAAGAGGGGCCGGCCATAGAAAGGAGAGGGAGGGAGGTGAGTGTAGGAGCTAGGAGGGTGATCTTTAGCTTTGAACTTATCATAACATAACATCAAAGCATGACTCACCATAACACCAAGTATGAACACAATAAATGCACAATTAAAGCACCATTAATGAACAAATGAGTCACAAGCCTAATCACCACTTTTAGAACCTTCTAGAAGCATGACTCACCCTCATGACTCACCCAAGAAGAAAAGATAAATCCGCATTTAACCGAATGTTAAATACGGCCGATAGAAAACTGGAAACTGGCAACTTCCAAAAAGTGATCCTGAAACGAATTTCAGGATAACCCCGTAATTGTATAAACATACCCGCATTTGTATTACGACCGAATACAAATGGAACTGAGAAAAAGATATTATATCTACACAGTATAATACTGGGATCCGGCTTAAACCAAAGCCGACCAGTATTATCTGCCCGAAAAATGACACGTGCGTAAACGCACGTGCTTTTTCCGAACCCTGCCATAAAACCATACGGCATCTACAACGTTTCGCCCGAACTTAGGAAAGTGTCTGTGGGGGACTCTAATGACTCATCAATATACTGGCACTGGGTATAACCACTAGCACGTCAGAGGTACAAGCTGTACGTAACGGTTGCCTATGTATTGAAGGAAGGGGAGCTGATGAGCGAACTCATCCAGAAACCCTACTGAGCCTGACAGTGACAATATCCGTATAGTCCAGTCCATTCGTCTATGAGTATCCCATATTAGGCCTAGGGGGCCGGTAAACATCAGACCCCCAATAGCTGCATAAGTCATGTCAGAGAGCAGCCCAGAACACCCTGAGATACTACTAGAATACCTTCCAGTAAATCTCGATTACCCTGGCCAGAGATTTTGTGTAATTGCTCTCCTAAACACAGCGCGATCTCATCCCCAATACCGGGAGAGACGAATCCCCGAAGATCTGCTCACTGCCTCCATGTGGCTCAGGACTGTATCCAAAATATACCTGTTTGCACGACTCCTTTGACCCGTGGTATGGTATAAATCAAAGCACAGTGGGAACTCACACGAGACAAATGACGACCTCAGGTCGATGAACTAACCTGTACACATGTCACTAGGGAACTGCTATCTGACGCTAGGTATAATACCAACCAGCAAGTTCCCGGCGAGTCATGTCCGGTGTACTCATAACCCAATGAGCACCTGTATACATCTTAGGTGAACCAACTAACACCAATGGCTTGTGAGACCGGCCACCGCCCCTCCTCGGGGTCTCGAATGTATACACTAGTCTACTCCGGAGTATCGATACCCTGTCTCGAAACTCCCACGACTAGGGACACTTTAAGGATGTGCTTATAGACCCCAGCTCCCACATATATGATCGCCATCTTACTGCTGGTAGTCAAGCACGAATCCTATAGGATCTATCAACATCTACATGATGATAAAGACAAACCAGATAGTATACTATCATCTCGAGTAAGACTGTTCTATCGGTATAGGTCCTCCCTCAATTATTGCAATCACGTACCTGCGATCCAATAACTGACTTAGAGGGCACTATATCCAACATATTGTAAGTCTACGTTAGCGCCCCGGCAGTCTACAGACGCCAAATGCGGAATAAAACTTTTAAACTTGGCGCTATCGTATACTTTAACCCGGATCTGCCATTATTGCTAAACTAACAATCTACAAAGAGGGAAGAAGGATTGTACCGAACGATCCGAGTCCTTCGTTCTTCAACCATCATCCCACGCTCCGTTGCGGCTGCTCCGATCTCGTCGATCTCCAAGTCCATCGTCGAAGTGGCACCACATGATCGGTTCTTTAAACGGGCTCCCGCCTCTGACTCGAGGCAACTCGGTCGTCAAGTTTGCTAAAAGAGACGACCAAGAATGATGTAGAGATTGAGTAGATGACTTTGTCTCGTCCCGTCCAAAAGAACTATAGACGGACGGTTAATGAAGTTGCCGTGGAAATTGGGTGATGGAATGAAATGATCTGTGAATTCCATACACCCCAAATATCTATCATAATCTTTTCTCTCTTGAATCAAGTGTGTGAATGAGAAAGAGAGAGGAGGCTATATATATCAAAGGAGGAAGGTGAGTGTAGGAGCAAAGGGTGAGTATAAGAAAGCTTCTCACTCAAAAGATCAAGAAGAAATATCCTTAGCTAAACAAAACTCATTAATGAAAACCATGAGTCACTTAAACACCTCATCATGCCTTTAATGAAACCATTAATGCACTAATGAGTCATATGCCTTATCATCACTTCTAGAAGCTTCTAGAATGATGACTCACTCATATCAGAAGAAAAGATAAATCCGTCTTTAACAGAATGTTAAAAGACGGCTGATAGAAAACTGGAATCTGGCAACTTCCAAAAGTGATCCTGAAACAACTTTCAGGAAAACCCCGAAACTGTATAAATATACCCGCATTTGTATTACGACCGAATACAAATGCAACTGAGACAAAGATATTATACCTACTCAATATAATACTCGGATCCGGCTTAAACCAAAGCCGACCAGTATTATCTGCCCGAAAAATAACACGTGCGTAAACGCACGTGCATTTTCCGAACCCTGCCATAAAACCGTACGGCCTCTACAACGTTTCGCCCGAACTTGGGAAACTGCCTGTGGGGGACTCTAATGACTCGTCAGCACCCTGGCAGTGGGTTTAACCACAAACCGTCAGCGGCACTAGCAATGCGTAACGGCTGCCCACGGACTGACCTCAAGGGTGGCCGAGGAGCGAACTCAAGGGAGACCGATGAGCGAACTCCTCCGAAAACCCTACTGAGCCTAACAGTGACAATGTATATACAGTCCGGTCCGTTCGTCAATGAGTATCGCATATCCGCCTAGGGGGCTAGTAACGTCAGACCCCCAGAAGCAGTATAAGTCGTGTCGGAGTGTAGCCTCAATACACCCTGAGATACTACTGGAGTACCTACCAGTAAATCTCCTACCATGGCCATGGATTTGTGTAATGGCTCTCCTAGACACAGCACGACCTCGCCCCCAATACCGGGAGAGACGAATCCCCTGCCGATCCGCTCACGTGCCTCCATATGGCTCGGGACTGTACCCAAAAGCTACCTGTTTGCACGACTCCTTTGAGCCGTGGTAGGGTAGAAATCAAAGCACAGTGGGAACTCACACGAGACAAATGACGACCTCAGGTCGATGAACTAACCTGTACACATGTCACCAGGGAACTGCTATCTGACGGTAGATATAATACTAACTAGCAGATTCCCGGCGAGTCCTGTCCGGTGTACTCATAACCCAATGAGCACCTGTATACATCTTAGGTGATCCAACTGTCACCAGTGGCTTGTGAGACCGGCCACCGCCCCTTGTCGGGGTCTCGACTGTATACACTAGTCTACTCCGGAGTATCGATGCCCTGTCTCGAAACTCCCACGACTAGGGACCACAATTAAGGATATGCATATAAACTACCCAACTCTCACGTATATGATCGCCCTCATACAGTTGGTAGTAAAGCAAGATCCTAAGGGCTCTATCAAAGTGTAACATGCAATCAGTCACCTGAACATGTACACAACTGATAAAGGCAAACCAGATAGCATACTATCATTTCGAGTAAGACTGTCCTACCGGGATAGGTCCTCCGCAATCATTGCAATCACGTACCTGCGATCCAATAATTGACTATGAGGGCACTATCTCCAACACATATGCTCAAATCAATTTGGATCCTTCTTGCCATTGCTGCCTTCCACGATTATGAGATTTGGCAGATGGACATAAAGACCGCTTTTCTCAATGGAAATTTAGAGGAGTGTGTCTATATGGACCAGCCAGTGGGTTTCATTCAGAGTGGGAGCAGCGGGAAGGTGTGCAAGTTGCTTAAGTCTATTTCTGGACTGAAGCAGGCATCGCGGAGTTGGAACATCTATTTTGATGAGACGGTCAAAGAATTTGGCTTTATCGAAAATCCTGATGAACCACGTATTTATAGTAAAATTGTAGCACGACTGTCGTATTCCTCGTTTTATACGTGGATGACATTCTCTTGATAGGAAATGGCATTACTATGCTATAATCTGTCAAAGGGTTCTTGTCACACAGGTTCTCCATGAAAGACCTGGGTGATGCCTCTTACATTCTGAGGATCCGGATCCATCGTGATAGGTCCAAGAGGATATTAGGACTTTCACAGTCCAGGTACATCGACACCATACTGAAAAGATTCAGTATGGAAGATTCCAAGCACGGTAATTTACCGGCTTGTCACGAGATCACCCTCTCCAAAGAGATGTCTCCCAAGACTGATTTAGAAAGGGATCGCATGTCTATTATACCCTACGCCTCTGCGGTAGGCTCTATAATGTATGCGATGTTGTGTACCAGACCAGATGTAGCTTATGCACTGAGTGTGGTAAGCCGGTATCAGTCAAACCCTGGCGAGAAGCACTGGATAGCGGTAAAGAACATTCTGAAGTACCTGAGAAGGACGAAGGATATGTTTTTGGTTTACGGTGGAAAAGACCTCCAGATAAAGGCCTTTGCTGACTCCAGCTTCCAGAGTGACAAGGATGACTCCAAATCCATGTCGGGTTATGTCTTTACCCTCAATGGAGGGGCGGTGTGTTGAAAGAGTTCCAAACAGGAAACCGTTGCTGACTCGACGATGGAAGCGGAATATATCGCAACATCTGATGCCGCAAAAGAAGCCGTCTGGATGAGGAAGTTCTTGACAGAACTTCAGGTGGTTCCGTCCATTGTTGATCCAATACCTCTGTATTGTGACAACAACGGGGCTATAGCTTTAGCGAAGGAACCCAGGTCCCATCAGAAGTCCAGACACATCTTGAGGCGGTATCACCTGCTCAGGGAGATCGTGGATCGCCGGGAGATCGAGGTTCGAAGGGTTGCTATAGAAGATAACACTGCAGATCCATTCATGAAGGACATACCCCAGACTCAGTTCGAGTGGCTGATTGAGATGATAGGTCTTTGATATGCCAGTACATGGCCTTAGTGCAAGTGGGAGATTGTTAGTATATATGCCCTAGAGGCCATTACTGTATCATACTAGTTTGTATATTACTTAATGGAAGCTTGGGATATTCACAGTTGTATAGACAATCTTGCTCAAAATGGTATTAAGCTACGTGGTTTGTTTCTATTTTAATGTGTGCATGTGTTTCTTTTAGCATATCGCCTATACACATTAGTGGAGCCCTTAGGATCTTCGCTTGATTACCAGCGTTGTGATGGCAGTCACACTAGTGGGGGCCGGGTAATCTACAAGCACATCCTTATACAGGTCCCTAGTCATAGGATTATCGAGACGGGGCATCGATACTCCGGAGTAGACTAGCGTATGCGCTTCTCATCCCATAAGGAGAGATGGTCTGTCCTACAGCCATTAGTACGTCGTATTTGAGATAGTATGCGGGTGCTCGTTAGGTTACGAGTACACTGGACAGGACTCGCTGGGAACTGTTGGTTGGTATTATGCCTATCATCAGTTATCAGTTCCCAGGTGACATGAGTACAGCTTAGTCCGTTGACTTGACACTGTCACTTCGCCTCGAGTGTGTTCCTACTGTTCTTTGATTACTACCCTACCACGGCTCAAAGGAGTCATGCAAACAGGTACTAGTTGGGTGCAGTCCCGAAGCACTTGGAGGCAGTGACGGTTAGACAGGATTCATCTCTCCCGGTATTGGGGGTTGATATCGCGCTGTGTTTAGGAGAGCCATTACACAAAGTCCCTGGCCAGGGCAAGCGAGATATACTGGTAGCATTTCCAGTGTTATCTCAGGGTGTTCTGGGCTACACTCCGACACGACTTGTACTGCTATTAGGGGACCGACGTTTACTGCCCCCCTAGGCCCGCCATGCGATACTCTCAGACGAATAGACCGGACTGTACGGAGATTGTCACATTCAGGCTCAGTAGGAGTTCGGATGGGTTCACCTCATCAGTCTTCTTATCGGCATCTACCTGGGGACCGTTACGTAGAGCTAGTACCGCTTGCGGCCTGTGGTTAAACACATTGCTAGCGTAGTGTCGAGTCTTTAGAGCCCCACTTAGAGGGTTATTCACCTTTGGGCAAAACAGAGTAGAGGTCGCATGGTTTTGCGACGGGGTTCGTTCACATCCGCGCACTTGTGCACGTTTGGTGTCCGGGCAGTTATTACTAGCGGGCTTTGGTTTAAGCCAGATCTTAGTATTTGTTTTGGGATTGGTTTTATCTCATTGTATTCGTGTTCCTCGGAACACGGATGCGGGTGTGTATGCACAGTTGACAGAGGCAGAGGAACCTCATTAGGGTTATTGACCTTTGACTTTTTCTTAGCCCTAATGAGAATGAGAGAAAATGATTAATGATATTAATTAAGAATAATTATGCCATGGTTAGGTTGACCATTTGACTTTTGTTGACTTTTTGACTTTGGTTGACCGGTTGACTTTTGTTGACCTTTTGACCATCATCATCTCACTTGCAAGACGCTTCTTGTTTCTTGCAAAATGCATTTGATGTTGAAATGATAATGGTCATTCAAAACTAACCATCAAAATTTCTTTTAATTATTATTATTATTATTATTATTATTATTATTTTCTCTCATATGAGAGAGGGTTGTTATTTTTTCTATCATTCTCTCTTGCTCTTTCTCTCTCATGTTTTAGCTCTTCCTCTTCCTTTCTTAAAGCTATCATCTCTCATGTGTTGAGAACTATAAGCTTGTAAGATAAAACCATCAAAATTTCTCTCTACTCTTTCCAGGGTTCTTAGTTTAGCAAGCCAAGCACTCTAGTTACCTCTTGGTTTAGGTAGGAGCTCAAGGTAGAGACCTTTGGGTGGATCTTTCTTCGGCAAAGAGAAGATGACGAGGAGGAGCCGTCTACACCACTCCAAGGAGCAAGCAAGAAGGAGGACCACTACAAGAAGAGAAGGAGTTCAAGACCTAGGTATAACCTTCTAACCGAGTAGCTAAAACTTGTAGTTAGTTTGTTAGTTTTTGTTTAGCAAAGATCCTCTAGTTCTAGTCCATGTTACCTTGTGTTAAAACACCGTTTTTTACCTATTCCGCCTTCCTGTAGGCACCGGGGTAGGTAACGTGGACGTACAATGACAACTCAACACAAATATTGTAACAAGCCTTTCCTTTTAATTCTTTTATGGTTCTAAAATTCTTTTAAAAGAAAACAAAAAGAAAAAAAGAAATGAAATTGGGAGCATGGTGTAATTATGAGGCGGGGGGGTTTGACCTTCATACACACACACACTCACTCTCTCTCCCCCCTCAGCTCTCGAATCCAGCCCAGCAGCCTTCCCCTTCATCCTCCTCTTCTTCTTCTTTCATTCCAAGCCTCCATGTCCAAAAGAAAATCCACATACTTCTAGCCAAAATCATCACAAACTTCCCCTTTTCCAATCTCGCATGGTTCTTGACAAGTCTCCTTAAGTACTAGCATGTTTGAATCACCTTCTCAACCATCTTGAGGTAAATGCTTAAATCAAATACTTAATTGCTAAACTTATAGTATATTAAGATTAATTTAGTGTTTAAGTGGTTATTAGTGCTAATTTTGAGATTTGAGAGGAGATTAGGTTAAGTTAGGTTTTTATGACTTGAATAGGGTAACTAAGTGTAGTTAGTGTCTAATAAACCAATTCCTTCTACAAGTTTACGCTAAAATACCTTAATGTCACTAATTTGTGTTTAAAAACGGGTTTTAATCAAGTTTTAGGATACGGAGTATCTGCTATTCATGTTGTTATTTTTAGAGTAAACAAACATATGCAGTAGACTATAAATTTTGATTAGAGTGTTGTATAGGAGTACGGGCCCGTTTTACCCCACTTGGCCCGGCGATACCTCTATGGTTTCCGAGATCGCCGGCACCTTGGTGGAGTTGGGAGTTGATGCTTTGCAGATAGGTGTCTGCATGTATTTTATAGTGTTTGGTGTTGCTTGTTTTCTTGGTTTCTTCTCCAGATAAAATCTGGGACCAATTACTTATAATTATAGTTTTGTGACCTGTGAAACGTACGTTCCGAGTCTGGGCTTGGTTTGTGCTGTGTATCACAGCCAGCCGGGGTGGGTTCTATCGTTGGCACACACGTTTTGGTGTTTCGAGCGCACACGCGTTAGCTGGTGGCACTAGTTTCTCGTATGGTCTTGATGTCGTATTTTGCAGAATTTTAGCCTTATGTGTGTTGCATTGTGTGATTTTAGGATCGGTCGCGGAGACATCGGACGTGGCACGGAAAGGAAAAGTGGTGATTAGATCTAATTTGCTGAGGCATTCCGGTGAGTAGATGTACACATCTACGGGGGGGATCATCTGGATGGCGCATGGCGCCCGATAGTTAGAATTTCCATTAGTATTTGCATTATATGCGTAGTTCCTAGTTATTCATCTCTTTACATCCCATCATCTTTTATATATATATGTGATATCATTTCATAGGACACTTGCACCATTACCATTGGTTTATGCTGCACGGGCACTATTCATGTGGACACACACACCTTGGTAATTGCTATGCCACGAACACTTTAGAACTTGCCAGATCAGTACTAAAGACATTTGCATCACACATGATACTTAAACTGGTAGTTGTATTTCTCATTTCATCAAGATTGACATGAAGGATTGCTAGTCGTATATATACCTTATTTCATTTTTCATTCATTCCTGGTTTCTACTGATAAATCGCATTTCATATTGTTGATATCATAGTCATTCATCAATTTCTACATGTTCATGTATTGTGATTTCTCCTCAAGGATTTCAGTATTTATGAGATTTATGGATTAGGAGAAATCTCAAGGATTTAAGAACGTACTACCATTTTAAAAATGTAAGTTGCGGTTTTCTCATGATATGATATGTGTAGTGTCCACTATCGGTTTTCTCGGTTCTTGAGGGTATCATACACCCGATTCGAGGTAGGGGAGGGACCGTCTGCGGGTGCATGGTGGACCCGGTGCGGTACCTCGGGACAAGAGGGTCGCAGATGATGGCGTTGAGCCCGGCAAGGGAGCAGTACTGACCGGTTATTTATGACGTGGCGGATATCCTGTGGATACCGACGTAGTCTTGAGATTTGATGATATGGGCCAGTCCGGTTTTCCGGAGCCCGAGATATTGAGATATTGATACATTGATACATCGAGGTACTGAGAATTGAGATGTCGAGTCATTGAGATATTCATATTTGGTGTCGATGCTTGACACGGATTTCTATTGATTTCATTGATGATATTACCGTTAAATTACAGAAGTTTTACTAAGATAAGAATATAGATTTTCGTGTACTAAACATATTCAGATCTCGAGTTGTTTATGCATTCTTGTTGCATACATACTAGTGCATCGCATCACATTAGTATATGTAGGCAGTGACGAAATTGAGTGCATACTTACGATAGCCTTATTATATATTACTTACTACTCACGAGTTGGCAACTTACCCCCGTTGTGCCACAGTGTTTTGCAGGTCCAACCCGTCAGCACAGTAGCAGCGGACGCACTACCCTATTTTGTTTCTTTTGCTTGGACTTGCGACATTGCTCGTAGGAGGGTTGCGAGGATATTTTGTCTCCGTCTTGTATTATTATTGTATCTAGTTGTAACACCGTAGAATTCGATTAGTGTTAATTAAGCGATAAAGCGGGTTTTTTTCAAGGAAAAGTTTACCAATATAGTTTTCTCGCATTTTATATAGATTAATCAATATTTTATTATTAATTGTTTGGGCTTGCACACACTTGTGCATGTTATCATGGTGGTTGGTTAGTGTTAACCTTGTTTAGTGGCCATGACACTTTAAACAAATCCATGCCTTGATTAACCTTGCCCTTAGATATTTGTTGTGAGAGTTATCCTTGTGTTTTGGATTAGGAGAGGTGGCTAGGTGAGTCATGAGGACTTTAATGCAAGCATTGATGAAGGAGAGGGAGAGAGTAAGTGTAAGGGTACACTCACCCTACACTCACCCTCTCATCCTTATCACCTCACTCTCTCTTTATCATCTTACACTATCTCATTCTCAATCATTCTCATTATTCCTCTTCCCTTAACTGAAACCTTCACTACTTCTTCACTAAACCTTGCAAAACCTTCACAAAACTCACTGAACCCTTTGTTAAACTTGATCTAGAGCATATGGAGATCACTTGGAGCTTAGAAAGCTAGGGTTTTGAGCATGTTTTGGAAGGTAGTGCTCTCTAACTGATAAATAGGATTTTATATTGTTTTGTAGCTTATTAGTTTCAGTTTAGAACACTTAAAGTATAGTTTTGTGCACATATCATATTTTTAGTGTCATTATAGGATATCTGTGATCTGCTGTGACCCCGAGTGTATACTGAAAAATCTAGCTATGTAGTAGTGATGTACTAGTGACCCTGAGTGAACACCTGAAGCACGAACCCCACCTGATGGGTTTTGGCCGGCGAGATCATGATGAAATCCGGTGACCTCGGGCTTTTAGGGGAGTTAGGGCTTGGTTTTTATAGGGTAGCTGTCTGCAGTTGTTTAGAAGTGTTTGGTACTGCTTGATTTTTATGTTTTGACAGTATACAAAATCTGGGATCACTTTGCTTATTTCTTGTCTTACGACTACGCGTGTTACATTATCTGACACGGTTCGTGTACTTTGTGTAGCTGTTGCTCTTGGGTTTGTTTCGTAGTGTCGCTACGCACGTTAGCCACTAGATGAACACTTAAGAGTTTGATTGGAGTTGGTGCGTCGGTCAAACGTAGTTTATACGTGTTATTGGTCGATTCTAATGTGAACTTGTTATGTTGTTATATGATTTTAGGATCGCAGGCGGGGACTACGGACGCTGCGAAGAAGGGAAAGCAAGTGGTTGGCTTTACTTAGCCCAAGATCATCTGTGAGTAGATTTAACATTTACAGGGGAATCGCCCAAATGGCGTTATGCATCTGGGCTAGATTCATTGACATGATTTTTAGTTATAAGTATATGGACATTGATTGTGCATGTGTACCATTGTTGCATACCTCATTTTCCTATTGCATATGGACATAGTATTAATGAGATACAACACCATTATTGACGGTTTATGTTGCACGAGCACAAATTGTATGCTACACACACACCGTCGGTAATTGCCATGACACGCATAACACATATACATATGTGATATTATATTGGTTAGGGACAATTGAGACATTGATTCTTATTCCATTGTGCATATGAAATATAGCAAACACATAAACTTGGCTATACCTACAAGCTTACACATATGCCTTGTACACCTACATGCTTACACATATGTCTTGCTATGGCTACATATATACCTATATGGTATTACATCATTATTAATAGGTATATACCCATTTCTTGCTATAGCTACATGTTCACCTTTATATGATGTTGCATGGACTTTGGAGAAATTTGGAACCACATGATATATTTAATAACTTGATGCATTTAAATAGCGGTTTTCCCTTGTTATGCTCATATTACTGTTTTATGTTGCATATATTATATTTCATGTATTTACGCATTGAGATATGGGTTTCATATAAATTTCTGGATTTGAGGACCGTGGTATGTCAAGAAATTATGCATTGTTTGAAAAACCTGGTTTCTCTTGATATGATATTTCGATGCGTCCACCATGAGATTTCTCGGTTCTGAGACTTGTGTTAGATACCCGATTTGAGGAGAGGTAGGCACCGTCTGCGGGTACATGGTGGACCCGGTTAGGTACCCCAGGAAAAGAAGACTCGTATTGTTAGGCGGTGAGCCCGGTGGAGGGAGTACTACCTACCGGTGACAGTATTTGGACTCGGCGGTTATCTGAAGGATACCGACCGGAGTTATGAGAAGAACATAGACCGACCGTTCTGCCGGAGCCCGCAGGCCGATCCCGTAGATGGAGCCATAATTTGAGGATTTACGTGTCGATGCTGGACACTAGTTTTCATGATGTTTTCGAGTGCCGATGTTGGACACTCAGGTTCCATGAGACTTACAGGATATGAGGGCCGATCTGAGGATGCGGTGCCTGAGGTATTGGGATTTGGAGTGTCATTGAGGGACACTGGCTTTTCCACGATGAGGATTCTGTGATGATGGTATGTTTTATCCCATACTCAGCTTTCATTTGATATGCTTTGCTTCATGTATTAGTAGTACCTGATAGAGTACCTTTCATGACTGTTGCATATACATATTGCCATTTTATGCTATCAGCTTGCATGTTTTAGATTATCGCTGTACGTGCATTCAAGCGATTACCTGCATGATGTTATTTACTTTTCACGAGTTGGAAACTCACCCCCGTTGTGCCACAGTGTTTTGCTGGTTGTCCCTCGAAGCAGTCGCGGCAGGGCTTCTTCTTATCGTATCATGTTTTGCAGCGGATACCGCTATAGCTGACTGTGAGCAGTTTTGCTATAGGTGAGTTTTGCAGGTATCCGATGATGCTCATTGTATATCTTATTGTATCTAGTAATCTCCATCTACCCCTTTTTATGTATTGACTTAGAGACGAGATGTGAGGACGATATTGTATATTATTTTGTGACTGGGTGTCGTGCTCGTGTGAGCCGGCCTTTTTATGCAGCTTTATCTTTTACGCTGTTTTCACTCTATATCGTCCATTTTCTTCGCTACGACGTCGTATGTCTTCTTGTGGTGGTTGTTTCTTCCTTTGGACGAGATTTGCTCCCGTTTAGGGATGCTATACTTATATCTTATGTTTGTACCCCTTTTCGGGGCTAGTTTTTACAAAGAAGGTGCTGCCAAATTTTTAAGAAAGTAAATTTGGACTTTAAAGAATTTTTACTTGAGGTTCCCAAAGTTTTTAACAATATTCTTATCACTTACTACTTTTGATGGTTTAGATTTCTGGATTTTCGGCTTACTTGAATTGCGTTACTCTTGTAGACGTTACGTGGTTTAAGTGCCGTCACGTGCCAAATTTCGGGTCGAGACAAAGTTGGTATCAGAGCGCTAGGTTTTGCTTTTCGGAGTGTAGGATGACCTTGGTATGATGGAGTAGGTAGTTTAAGCAGAGCGACGTAGCGTGTGTATGTCCGCGGCATACTTACGACACGATACTCCGCCTAAGTGACCTTAGTACTTATTGCGTGAAATTCCTTCCATGATTATATATATCCTTGTGATTCGATTTCTGTGTTCTTATCGAATCTTATTTCCGTTTCTAGCCATTATACCGCCGAAGACTATGAGGGCTCAGAGAGAGGCAGCGAGAGCCGAGGTAAGAGTTGACTCGTTTGAGACGAGGACTGACCAAGACGTTACGCTCGCTGTACAGAGCAGATTGATCGGCCTTCGATAGATCGTATCGCTAGTCTAGATACAGATATGCAGGATTTGCGCCAGATGATGGGATCGTTGGTTAAGGCCAGTCGAGCGCAGCGACAGGAGGTTGCCACCCCTGTTATCCAGTTATTCCTAGCTATCAGCATACAACATTGTGTCACGTATACAGCAGCAGTGGACGCAGCCCTATTAGATGTGGAGTGTCTTCTCGAGACTTTAGAAGTTTTAGGACCGAGGAGGACTCGTACAGGTGTATCATCCCAGAGACAGATGCTTAGACGCCGCGACAGATTTCGTTCAGGTCGCGGGAGTAGCAGAGGCTTGGGACGAGGTCAGTTGTTTAGCTCTTACCCTAGGAGGGTTAGCAGTCATCGTATGGATGTTTTCGGTGCGGGAGTTTCCATCACGTCGTCAGGACCTTGGTACGCCAAAAGAGGGCAGCCGTACCATATGTTACCTTACCACCTTCATCTCAGGGAGAGTCACCATTTTCGCCTGTTGTTGATCCGCGTCAGACTTATGTTCAGAGAGGTCGCGGTCACAGAGTTTTTGTTCAGAGAGAACAGGATGGCAGAGGAGGAGGACAGCCTGTTGCAGTTAGAGGATAGGCATGAGCTTTTGCTTCGACTCATCGGGATGCACGGGCGTCCAATATAGAGTTTTAAGGTATTCTTTTTTGTATGATCTTCTGATGCGCATGTTTGTTTAATTCGGGATTTATGCACTCGTTTGTTCTACACACTTCGTGCCGTGGTTGGGCCGAGAGTCGTGTTTGCTAGATCAGTCGTTTGTTATGATTACTCCTGTTAGAAATTCTTTTGTTGCGCGACACGTGTTTCGGTCATGTGCCAATCGGATAGGAGATGGAGATTCGTCTGTCGATTCGATCCTTCTAGATATGTTGGAATTTGATGTTCTCCTGGGCATGGACTGGTTAGCTACATGCTATGCGACTTTGGACTGCCGTGAGAAGTCAGTCAGGTTTTGTTTTCCCGGCAAGTCAGTTCTTGTTATGCAGGGGGATCGTGGTGCCGCCCCTCACAGCTTGATTTCAGCCTTTTACGCTAGTCGGATTTTGAGGATAGGATGTCGAGGATTCTTAGCTTTCATTCATGATACCGGAGCCACACTAGATTCGTTGGACCGGGTTCCTATCGTGCGAGAGTTTTTCCGACGTTGTTCTAGATGAGCCGGCGGTGCTTAGGGAGCTTAAGGATCAGCTGCAAGAGTTTCTTGTTAGGGGAACTTGTACGTCCGAGTGTTTCGCTTTGGGGAGCTTTTGTTCTGTTCGTCAAGAAGAAGGACGTCAGTTTGAGGTTGTGTATTAATTGATCGTCAATTGATCCGAGTTACGGTGCGGAATAGATATCCTTTACCTCGCATTGACGATTTCTTGATCAGCTCTAGGGTGCGGGACATTTTTCTAAGTTTGATTTGTGATCAGGTCATCATTTGTTGCGGGTTCGGAATGATGACATTCCGAAGATTGCTTTTCATACGCGCTACGGGCATTATGAATTTTTTGTGGTGTCGTTTGGACTCACTAATGCCCCGGCAGCATTCATGGACGTGATGAACCAGATTTTTCAGGCCATTCCTCAACCAGTTTATTGTTGTGTTATTGATGACATTCTGGTCTATTCCAAGAGTCAAGAGGAACATGAGCAGCACTTGAGGATTTCTTTGCAGACATTGAGAGAGCACCAGCTGTTTGCTATATCCTTGAAGTGTTCCTTCTGGCTTGATAGTGTTGACTTCCTAGGTCATGTGGTTATGAGAGACGGTATTCGTATGGACCCAAGGAAGATCGATGCCGTACAGCTTTGGCCTAGACCTGTATCAGTGACAGAGGTCCACAGCTTTTGGGCTTAGCCGGTTTTTACCGCCGTTTCGTGCAGGATTTCTTGAGTATCGCTACACCGCTGACCGTATTGACCAGGAAGGGAGTTCCTTTTCTTTAGACTGAGGCATGCGAGCTCAGTTTTCAGCAGTTGAAGACTCGGTTAACGACTGCACCAGTTCTATCTTTGCTTTCTGGATTGGGCAACTTTGTCATTTATTGTGATGTTTCGCGAGTGGGGCTCAGTTGTGTTTTGATGCAGCATGATAGAGTTATCGCTTATGCTTCCCGACAGTTGAAGAAGCATGAGAAGAATTATCCCACTCATGATCTGAAGATGGCCGCGGTGGTCTTGCGCTTAAGATTTGGAGACACTACTTGTACGGAGAGCCGTGTCAGATTTTCACGGACCACCAGAGCTTAAAGTACATCTTCCTGCAGCGGGATCTGAGTTTGAGACAGCGCCGTTGGATGGAGCTTGTGAAGGATTATTATTGTGAGATCTTTTATCACCCGGGCAAGGCGATTGTGGTAGCTGATACTTTGAGTCGTAGGGCCGGGAGTAGCTTGTTCCAGTTGAGCGCAGTTCAGAGACAGTCTTCTGCAGATTTATAGTTCTTCTGTGACAGCTGAGTATAGCTTATATTCGCCTCTACTGGGGAACAACTTGCTCATGTCCGTGCCCGTCCACTTTTACTTAATCGTTTTCGTGAGGCACAGCCCGCCGGTGACCATTTATCTAAAATTCTTGAGCATGTTCGGCAGGGTAGAGATTCGGAGTTCTTGATTGATGACCAGGGTGTGCTACGTTTAGGGACTCGTTTATGTGTACCTGATACCGTTGGGTAGAGATGCGAGATCCTAGAGAAAGCACATCAGTCAGCTTTCATTGTTCACCCAAGTTCCACCAAAATGTAACGTGACTTGAGGGATAGTTACGAGTGGGCAGGGATGAAAAGTGATGTTTCAGATTTCCTTTTGAGGTGCCTGACTTGTCAGCAAGCTAAGGTTGAGCATTAGAGACCGGCAGGAGAGTTGTAACCTTTAAACGTTCTAGAGTGGGAATGTGAGCAGATCTCAATGAATTTCATTGTGAGTCTATCTAGGTCTAGTCAAGGGTATGACTCCATTTGGGTGATTGTTGTCCGGTTAACAAAAGCGGCTCACTTTCTTCCAGTGAAGACCACTTTCGGTTATGCTGAGTATGCTCAGTTGTACTTTGTTAAGTTGTACGTTTGCACGGAGTTCCTTCATGCATTGTATCCAACAGAGGCACTCAGTTCACTAGCTGTCATTGGCAGAAGTTTCAGGAAGCCTTAGGTACTTGTTTGAGCTTTAGCACCGCTTTCCATCCTTAGACCGATGGTCAGTCAGAGCGGACTATACAGACTCTGGAGGATATGCTTCTTGCACGCGTACTAAATTTTGTTGGCAGTTGGGATCGTCACTTGCCATTGATAGAGTTCTCCTACAAGAACAGTTATTAGGAGGCGATTCAGATGGCACCTTTTTTTAGGCATTGTATGGTAGATTGTGTCGATCGCCAGTCTGTTTGACCGACTCTGCGAGAGCAGGCTTTTTAGACCCTATCTAGTCAAAAGACTTCATAGATGATCCGGTTGATTCAAGACACGATGAGAGCAGCCCAGTACAAACGGAAGTCTTATGCCAACCATCGTCGTCACAGACTTGAGTTCGCAGTGGGGTATCATGTATTCCAATGGATTTTTCCGATGAAGGGTGTGTTGAGATTTGGGAAGAAGGGAAGCTTTGTCACTGATTGTAGGTCCTTTTGAGATCCTTGAGCGAGTTAGTACCGTTGCCTATCGTTGGCACTTCAGCCCAGATTTCAGGATGTTCACCCCGTATTCCTTGTGTCGATACTTCGCAAATACCTTCATGACCTTTCTCACATGATTTAGCATCAGACCATTCAATTTGGACGCGATCTTTCGTTCACCAAACATCCGATAATTATAGTGGATCGGCAGGTGGAGAAACTTCGGTCAAAGGTCTTTCCATCTATGAAGGTTCTTTGGTGTAGCCCGTCTAGTGAGGAGATCACTTGGGAGACTGCGAGCGAGATACGGAAGAAATTCCCTCATCACTTTGAAGGTATGCATAGTAAGAATTTTTAATTCGGGGTTGAATTTCTTTAAGGGGGAGATTGTAACACCTAAGAATGCGATTAGTGTTAATTAAGTGATAATGCGGGTTTTTTTAAGGAAAAGTTTACCAATATAGTTTTCATGCATTTTATATAGATTAAACAATATTTTATTATTAATTGTTTTGGCTTGCACACACTTGTGCATGTTACCATGGGTGTTGTTTAGTGTTAACCTTGTTTAGTAGCCATGATACTTTAAACAAATACATGCCTTGATTAACCTTGCCCTTAGATATTTGTTGTGAGAGTTATCCTTGTGTTTTGGATTAGGAGAGGTGGCTAGGTGAGTCATGAGGACTTTAATGCAAGCATTGATGAAGGAGAGGGAGAGAGTAAGTGTAAGGGTACACTCACCCTACACTCACCCTCTCATCCTTATCACCACACTCTCTCATTATCATCTCACACTCTCTCATTCTCAATCATTCTCATTATTCCTCTTCCCTCGACTGAAACATTCACTACTTATTCACTAAACGTTGCAAAACATTCACAAAACTCACTGAACCCTTTGTTAAACTTGATCTAGAGCCTATGGAGATCACTTGGAGCTTGGAAAGATAGGGTTATGAGCAAGTTTGGGAAGGTAGTGCTCTCTAACTGATAAATAAGATGTTATAATGTTTTGTAGCTTATTAGTTTCAGTTTAGAACACTTAAAGTATAGTTTTGTGCACATATCGTATTTTTAGTGTCATTATAGGATATCTGTGATCTGCTGTGACCCCGAGTGTATACTGAAAAATCTAGCAATGTAGTAGTGATGTACTAGTGACCCTGAGTGAACACCTGAAGCACGATCCACACCTGATCGGTTTTGGCCAGCGAGATCATGATGAAATCCGGCAACCTCGGGCTTTTAGGGGAGTTGGGGCTTGGTTTTTGTAGGGTAGCTGTCTGCAGTTGTTTAGAAGTGTTTGGTACTGCTTGATTTTTATATTTTGACAGTATACAAAATCTGGGATCACTTTGCTTGTTTCTAGTGTTACGACTACGCGTGTTACGTTATCCGACATGGTTCGTGTACTTTGTGTAGCTGTTTCTCTTGGGTTTGTTTCGTAGTGTCGCTACACACGTTAGCCACTAGACGAACACTTGAGAGTTTGATTGGAGTTGGTGCGTCGGTCAAACGTAGTTTGTACGTGTTATTGGTCGATTCTAATGTGAACTTGTTATGTTGTTATATGATTTTAGGATCGCAGGCGGGGACTTCGGACGCTGCGAAGAAGGGAAGCAAGTGGTTGGCTTTACTTAGCCCAAGATCATCTGTAAGTAGATTTAACATATACAGGGGAATCACCCGAATGGCGTTATGCATCTGGGCTAGATTCATTGACATGATTATTAGTTATAGGTATATGGACATTGAATGTGCATGTGTACCATTGTTGCATACCTCATTTTTCTATTGCATATGAACATAGTATTAATAAGATACAACACCATTATTGACGGTTCATATTGCACGAGCACAAATTGTATGCTACACACACACCGTCGGTAATTGCCAAGACACGCATAACGCATATACATATGTGATTTTATATTGGTTCGGGACAATTGAGACATTGATTCTTATTCCATTGTGCATATGAAATATAGCATACATATATACCTGGCTATACCTACAAGTTTACACATATGCCTTGTACACCTACATGCTTACACATATGCCTTGCTATGGCTACCCATATACCTATATGGTATTACATCATTATTAATAGGTATATACCCATATCTTTCTATAGCTACAAGTTCACCTTTATATGATGTTGCATGGACTTTGGAGAAATTTGGAACCATATGATATATTTAATAACTTGATGCATTTAAATAGCGGTTTTCCCTTGTTATGCTCATATTACTGTTTTATGTTGCATATATTATATTTCATGGATTTACGCATTGAGATATGGATTTCATATAATGTTTTCTAGATTTGAGGACCGTGGTATTTCAAGAAATTATGCATTGTTTGAAAAACCCGGTTTCTCTTGATATGATATTTCGATGCGTCCACCATGAGATTTCTCGGTTCTGAGACTTGTGTTGGATACCTGATTCGAAGAGAGATAGGCACCGTCTGCGGGTACATGGTGGACCCGGTTAGGTACCCCGGGGCAAGAAGATTCGTATTGTTAGGCGGTGAGCCTAGCGGAGGGAGTACTTCCTACCGGTGATAGTATTTGGACTCGGCGGTTATCTCGAGGATTCCGATCGGAGTTATGAGATGGAGATGGACCGACTGTTCTGCCGTAGCCCGCGGGCTGATCCCATAGATGGAGCCATTATATGAGGATTTACTTGTCGATATTGGACACTAGTGTTCATGATGTTTTCGAGTGTCGATGTTGGACACTCAGGTTTTATGAGACTTACAGGATATGAGGGCCGATCTGAGGATGCGGTGCCTGAGGTATTGGGATTTGGAGTGTTATTGAGGGACACTGGTTTTTCCATGATGAGGATTCCGTGATGATGATATGTTTTATTCCATACTCACCTTTCATTCAATATTCATTGCTTCATGTATTAGTAGTACCTGATAGAGTACCTTTCATGACTGTTGCATATACATATTGCCATTTTATGCTATCAACTTGCATGTGTAGATTATCGCTGTACGTGCATACCTGCGATTACCTGCATGATGTTATTTACTATTCATGAGTTGGCAACTCACCCCCGTTGTGCCACAGTGTATTGCAGGTTTTCCCTCAGAGCAATCGCGGCAGGGCTTCTTCTTATCGTATCATCTTTTGCAGCGGATACCGCTACGGCCTACTGTGAGCATTTTTTCTATAGGTGAGTTTTGCGGTTATCCGATGGTGCTCATTATATATCTTATTATATCTAGTAATCTCCATCTACCCCATTTTATGTATTGACTTAGTGACGAGATGTGAGGACGATATTGTATATTATTTTGTGACTCTGGGTGTCGTGCTCTTGTGAGCCGGCCTTTTTATTCAGCTTTATCTTTTATGCTATTTTCACTCTATATCGTCCATTTTCTTTGCTACGGCATCGTATATCTTCTTGTGGTGGTTATTTCCGCCTTTGGGCGAGATTTGCTCCCGTTTGGGGATGCTATACTTATATATTATGTTTGTACCCCTTTTCGGGGCTAGTTTTTACAAAGGAGGTGCTGCCAAATTTTTAATAAAGTAAATTTAGAATTTAATGAATTTTTACTTGAGGTTCCCAAAGTTTTTAACAATGTTCTTATCACTTACTATTTTTGATGGTTTAGATTTCTGGGTTTTCGGCTTACTTGAATTGCGTTACGCCTGTAGACGTTACGTGGTTTAAGTGCCGTCATGTGCCAAATTTCGGGTCGTGACACTATTGTACTCCATCAACCGTATCTACCACTTTTACTATTGTATTAGCGACTTAGAGATGAGACAGTGAGATTTTTATATATATGTTGTTTCTTTTGGGTCGAGCTCACTTGAGTCGACGTGATGTTTTCTTACTTTTATGCCTTTTTACGCTTATTTTTCATGGTGATGATATATATTGAGTGTGATTGTGATTCCGCAATTGGCGAAGAGCTATCTCCCGCTTGGAGATGCCTTATTTCATTATGTACATAAATTCTTGTTTTGTACCCGTTTGGGACCAGTATTTACAAAAGAGACTCTGCCGAAATTTTCGGGAAAATGTGATGTTGCTTTTAAAGGTTTGATGCGACATATTTGGTTAAAATCGCTTTCTTTAAGTTGGTTTTCCTGCACTCTACTTCTTTAATTGGTTTTGATTTCTCGGCTCTGGCTTACTTAGATTACGTACGCCTTGAGACATTTCATAATTTAAGTGCCAGTCACGCTCCATACTTTCGGGTCGTGACAAAGTTGGTAACAGAGCGTTAGGTTTTACCTTTCTGAGTGTAGGATGACCCTTGGTAGATGGAGTAGGTGACTTAAGCCGAGTGGCGTAGCGTGTGTATGTTCCGCAGCATACTGAAGATACGGTACTCTGCCTAAGTGACCTTAGGATAAAATTGCTTGTAATTCCTTCTTCGATTCCTTATATCCCTTGATTCAATTGCACTGTTCTTATTATCCTGTTTCTTGTACCAGCCATTATGACGCCGAAGGCCATGAGGGCTCAGAGGGCTGCCGTCAGAGATAAGATTCGAGCAGGCTCGTCTGAGACGAGGACTGATCAGGACGGTACGCCTACCCCTCAGGGACAGATTGATCCGCCTTCCCCAGGCCGCATTGACATGCTAGAGTCAGGTATGCAGGAGTTACGCCAGATGATAGGATCTTTAGTTGAGGCCAGTCAGGCATAGAGATCTGAGGATGTTCCTTCCACTGCACAGACCACGATTGTACCTGCTGCCTAGACAGTTGCTCCTACTACTACCGAGACTATTCCCGTATCATTACAGGAGTTTATGAGGCTGAGGCCTCCAGTCTTTACCGGCACAGATGCAGCGGAGGACCCACAGACATTCCTCGACAGGATGGCTAGGATTTGCCATTCGCTGAGATGTTCTGACGATAGATCGATGGAGCTTGCGTGTTTTCGTCTGGAGGGTCTTGCTCAGACGTGGTGCGAGTCAGTCGAGAGAGGTCGAGCTGCAGGTCTACCTTCTATGACTTGGGATATGTTCACATTGGTATTTCTTGCCCGTTTCCTTCCGAAGAGCGTCCGGGATGCTCGAGCCCATAGTTTTGAGGTTTTGCGCAAGACACCATGGATGACAGTGTCCGCGTATGATATCCAGTTTACTCAGTTGTTCCGATATACTCCTTACCTGGTGGACACTGAAGAGAAACGCATACGGGGGCTAGACACGCAGTTGTTCCTTGCTATTGGCGCCCAGCACTTCGACACTTATGCAGCCTTGGTGGATGCTGTTAGTGTATATGCCCTAGAGGCCATTACTGTATCATACTAGTTTGTATATTACTTAATGGAAGCTTGGGATATTCACCTTGTATATACAATCTTGCTCAAAATAGTAGTATGCTACTTGGTTTGTTTCTATTTCAATGTGTACATGTGTTTGTTTTATTATATCACCTATACGCATTAGTGGAGCCCTTAGGATCTTTGCTTGATTACCAGCGTTGTGATGGCAGTCACGCTAGTGGGGCTGGGCAATCTATAAGCACATCCTTATGCAGGTCCCTAGTCGCAGGACTATCGAGACAGGGCATCGATACTCCGGAGTAGACTAGCGTATGCGCTTCTCATCCCAGTGTGGGAGATGGTCTGCCCACAGCCATCAGTACGTCGTACTGGAGATAGTATGCGGGTGCTCGTTGGGTTACGAGTATACTGGACAGGACTCGTCGGGAACTGACCGGTTGGTATTATACCTATCGTCAGTTATCAGTTCCCAGGTGACATGAGTACAGCTTAGTCCGTTGACTTGACACTGTCACTTCGCCTCGAGTGTGTTCCTACTGTACTTTGATTACTACCCTACCACGGCTCAAAGGAGTCGTGCAAACAGGTAGTAGTTGGGTGCAGTCCCGAAGCACTTGGAGGCAGTGACGGTTAGACAGGATTCGTCTCTCCCGGTATTGGGGGTTGACATCGCGCTGTGTCTAGGAGAGCTATTACACGAGTAGTCCCTGGCCAAGGCAAGCGAGATATACTGGTAGGCTTCCAATGTTATCTCAGGGTGTTTTGGGCTTCACTCCGACACGACTTGTACCGCTATTAGGGGACTGACGTTTACCGCCCCCTAGGCCCGCCATGCGATGTATCCGACGAACAGACCAGACTGTACGGAGACTATCACATTCAGGCTCAGTAGGAGTTCAGATGGGTTTCACCTCGTCAGTCTTCTTGTCGGCATCTACCTGGGGACCGTTACGCACAGCTAGTGCCGCTTGCGGTCTGTGGTTAAACCCACTGCCAGCGTAGTGTCGAGTCTTTAGAGTCCCATACAGAAAGCTATTCGCCTTTAGGCAAAAGAGTAGAGGTCGCATGGTTTTGCGACAGGTCGCATGGTTTTGCGACAGGGTTCGGTCACATCCGTGCACTTATGCACGTACAGTGTCCGGACAGTTAACACTAGCGGGCTTTGGTTTAAGCCAGATCCTAGTGTACGTTTTGGGATTGATTTTATCTCGGTTGTATTCGTGTTCCTCGGAACACGGATACGGGTGTGTATGCACAGTTGACAGAGAGACAGAGGCAGAGTATTCTCATTGGGGTTGTTGACTGTTGACAGTTAACTGTTGACCATTGACTTTTGCTTAACCCTAATGAGAATAAGATATATGATTAACATTAATATTAATTAAGTATTATAGTGACATGGTTGTTGAGGGGTTGACTTTGTTGACCGGTTGACTAGGTTGGACTAGTTGACCATCATCATGACAATGGCTATCATTCCATGGCAAAGACTTTTGCTTGCTTGTTTATTTATGCAAAATGAGTGCATGAAATGATATAGCCATTTTGACTTAAACCATTTACACAATACTTGATTACTATTTTTGTTATGATGGCTTTTGGATTATGAGAGGTGAGAATGAGAGGAGTATGGTTCATATTCAATCTTTTGCTTTCTCTCTCTTGAGCTCTCTCATTCTCAAGCTCTCCCTCTTCCTCTTGCTCTCTCTACCTCAAGGTAAACCATTCTCATGTGTTGAGACTCATTGCCTTAGAGATAAAAAGACACCAAAACATTCCTCTACTCACTCTAGTTCACAAGGTTTAGCAAACCGAGTGAACTAGTTTCTTCAAAGTTCGAAGAAGAAGCCAAAGGTAGAAGCTTTCAGGTGGATCGATCTTCGGCGCAAGGAGACAACGGGGTGAAGCCGATCCGGACAACCATCGAGGCTTGAAGACGAAGGAGTTCAAGAAAGAAAGGTATAACCCCCTAACCGAGTAGTTAACTGTTAGTGTTTATGCCCTAGAAGGCCATTACTGTATCATACTAGTTTGTATATTACTTAATGGAAGCTTGGGATATTCACATGTATATAACAGTCTTGCTAAACATGGTAGTATGCTACTTGGTTTTTCTATCTTAATATGTGAGTATACGTATTGATAGAGCTCTTAGGATCTTGCTTGACTACCAGCGTTGTGATGGCAGTCACACTAGTGGGGGCTGGGTAGTCTACAAGCACATCCTTATTCAGGTCCCTGGTCGTTGGATTATCGAGACAGAGCATCGATACTCCGGAGTAGACTAGTGTGTACGCTTCTCATCCCAGTTGGGGAGATGGTCTGTCCCACAGCCGTCAGTACGTCGTACTGGAGATAGTATGCAGGTGCTCGTTAGGTTACGGGTACACCGGACAGGACTCACAGGGAACTGTTGGTTGGTTTTATACCAGTCGTCAGTGAACAGTTCCCAGGTGACATGAGTACAGCATAGTCCGCAGACTTGACACTGCTACTTCGCCTCGAGTGTATCCCACTGTTCTTAGATTGCTACCCTACCACGGCTCAAAGGAGTCGTGGAAACAGGTAGCAGTTGGGTGCAGTCCCGAGCACTTAGAGGCAGTGGCGGTTAGACAGGATTCGTCTCTCCCGGTATTGGGGGTTGATATCGCGCTGTGTCAGAGAGCCATTACGCAAAGTCCCTGGCCAGGGCAAGCGAGATTTGCTGGTAGGTTCCAGTAGTTTCTCAGGGTGTAATGGGCTTTCCTCCGACACGACTTATACCGCTATTAGGGGACTGACGCTTGCCGCCCCCCTAGGCCCGATATGCGATAGTCTAAGACGAACGGACCGGACTGTATGGAGATTGTCACATCAGACTCGGTAGGAGTTCGGATGGGTTTCCTCATCGGCCTTCTTATCGACATCTACCTGGGGACCGTTACGTACAGCTAGTGCCGCTTGCGGTCTGTGGTTAAACCCACTGCCAGCGTAGTAGTCGAGTCTCTAGAGTCCCACACAGAGAGTTTCCCTACTCCAGGCGAAACGATATAGGGGTCGTATGGTTTTACGACAAGGGTTCGGACGCATAGGTGTGTTTACGCACGTACGACTTTCGGACAGTTTTTACCAGTCGGCTTTGGTTTAAGCCAGTTACTGGTATCCGGTTATTGGATTTATACAGTCTAAAGTTTTTCCGTATTTTTGCGGAAAGGAGGGGCGTTCTCGTAATTGCGCGAGAAGCTTCTAGAAGATGGTGACTAAGGAGGTTTATGTGGCATATGCAATGAATGTGATTAGTGAGTCATATGGATGATTCATCCATGTCATTAATGCATGATAAATGCTTAATGACTCATGGAGTGAATCATCACTAGATATTATCAAGCATGGTTGCTAAATTCATTTATTATTCTTTTATTGATAAAAAGAAATGCTTGATATATATCATGTTATCTCACTATTCTCATTGGATTATCTTTATCATCTTCTCTCTCCTCAAGCTCTCCCTCTTCAAACACTAATCCTCCCCTCTCATGAGTTGAGTACAAGGATTAGTTAGACTACTTAATCCATAACCCTCTCTATATTACACCTAGCTTCTTTGATTAGCACTTAAAGAAGTTTAGTTGCCTCAAGTTTAGAGGCTAAGCTTGGAGTAAAGCTCTCGGGTGGATCGTCTACTACTTCGAGAAGGCCGAGGAGGAGGTGGAGTTCGCAAAGACGAAGGACACGATTCGTTAGGTATAATCCCTAAACATAGTAGCATAGCAACTCTATGTTTTAAGTTAGTTATCGTTTAGCTTCGATTCAAGCGGTTAGTCGATGTTTGTTCACTAAACAAGTTCATTTTGAAAATTCCGCCTCCCCACAAGTATTGGGGTGTTGTACATCGACTTACAGTGGTATCAGAGCCTCGCTAAACAATAAATAACTTACTTGCAAATTTGTATGAATTTCGAACGGAAAAAACGAAACCGGAAAAGCCCGAAAACTTCAGTTTCTGTCGATTTTTAAATGAAGTCCAAAATTTTTTCAGGGATGTTCAGAAAGCTTAAAATGACAGTAGTAGAACACACAAAAAATTTGGTCCCCTGAATCGCCTACGGCGCCGCGGAACCGCGGCGGATAGCACAGATCCCGCCGCGCTTCCGCCGCCGAGTTGACGATTCGGGGACCCATTTTTCTTATGATGGTTCTCTGTGATATTTGGGATTTTCTAGTATTTTTTAATTTTGCTCAGGTTTCAAGTTTACAGAGAAGTATTGGAGCAATATTAAATGTGTTTAATCGATCGAAATTATACAGTATTTGCTTATTGGATTATATCTGTGTTTGTATAATGTGTTCGTAAACCTCCCCTAACTGCTAGTATGTCGGTTGGCAGGGGGTTGCACATTTTTGTAATGGTTTTTACTGTTTGTGGATATGAACTGTGTTGGACTGTTGTGATGATTAGCCGGGGTTATGTGATTGGTTATTATTTAATTCATTTGATGTAAATGTAATTTGTTGTAATATTATTTTGCGGGGCACATCCAGGTTGCGGTTGTAGCCACCGTTGTATTATTTCATTTTACTGTTTTTGCTCCTAGGACAGACCCAAGGTGGGGTTCACAAACTGCCGGGCGGGTAGTTTGCCGTACCCGTTGGGGTCTTGGGTGGAGTAATGGCTATTCATCACAACTGTGTAATCCGTCTTTTGTTGCAGGCTCGAAACAAACACGGATTACTTGCAAATCCAATAAAGTTCATCTGTGATCTGGAATGCCTATTATTGCGTCTGACGAATGTACAATATCTATATATGATAGCTATTTAGACGTCACTTATGTTTTACACCCGCGCTAGCCCAGCCCCCGCTCTGTCGTTAGTTAAGTAACCTAACGGGTGATGACGGGACCCCGTGGCGAATGCGGATGGCATAAGAGGACGTTGTATTTTCGTTGTTTTCTGCAATGATAGGTTAATGATGGGACGCATTATCTATAATGCAAAGAAAAACAAACCAAAGTTTAAATCGTTGTAACAATTTAAAAGAAACCACTCGGTTAATTTTAAAACAGATATTTTTAAATGCGGAGACTTAACCACTCCTTTTAAAAGCTATCAGGTTCCTTCGGTTATATCAAGTTCACTACGTTTACGGTTTCGCCAAAACTAGTCGTAGCCCTCCGTCATTTCTTATGGATGGTCAGTAGTATTCAAGCTATGCTTGTTGGCTTACGTCAAGGCATAGTGTTTGGTAGCTGCTGGGGTATTCATTTGTTGCATAGATAAATGTGTTGGTTTGGGACAATCGCATTACCTTGTTGGCTTACGTCAAGGGTATATACGGGTGGGTTCAAATTAACAAGATAATGATGGGCAGAACTTGACATGTGACTTATGATTTGTTGGCATACGTCAAGGTCATAAGAGCATGGGGCAAAAACTTATATCGGGAATTTCTAAAGAAACTGAAATTTGCAAAGAGATGCATACCATTTGGAGTTTGATGAATGTTGGTAGGATTCCTTCAACATTATCATACGATGATATTTGGATCCCGATCCTTCTGTGAGTATATGCTACTTATCAGGATATTCGTCACTTAACGATCAATGCTATAAACCTAGTAGGTGTCCAGAAAAGTGTCAGCGGGGTTACGCCCCCAGAGAAAAGAGGTTATTTAATTAAGGAACTTCGCGAAAGCGTTGGAAAACCTCCCTCGAAGTACCGACACCAGCCTGGCTGAACGGTTAAGCAAGTATTGTACAGTGAGAATAGTCCTGGCTAATTCTTCTTTTATGGTTTGAGGAAGGATTCGAGAAACAGTGGGAGCCATCCAGTTTAGATAAACTAAAAACCACTCTAAACTTGCAAGAGCATCATGCTAAAGAGTTTTCTTCTCTCTCTCCTAATTGCAGCGACCCTGAAAATGACTGGACTTAAGTTACTTTTAGAGAAAAATATACTGACAGGGCCAAACTATAAAGATTGGCTGCGGAATGTCAAAATGGCTTTGACCTATGACAAATTGGGGTACGTCCTCACCGCTACGGCACCTACTGTCCCTGGTCCCAAATCCAGCAATGCGGATAAGGAAATCCGCAAAACCTGGGATTTAGATTGCGCGAAAGCCAAGTGCATCGTGCTTGCCTCAATGAACAATGAACATCAGAGGAGGCACGAGGATATGACCCTAGATGGCATATTTCTCCATACAAAGGAACTTTATGGAGAGCAATCTCGTATAGCAAGATACGAGACCTCTAAGAACTTGTTTCGAGTGAGGTTGGCTGTCGGGTCATCAGTGGGAGAACATGTCCTAAAGATGATCGGCTATATTGAAGAGCTCGCAGACCTTAGGACGACTTTGGATAATGAGCTCTATACATACCTTATTCTCCAGTCCCTTCCTCCCACCTACGCCCAGTTTATCCTGAACTTCAACCTTCAAGGAAAAGAAGTTGAACTTCCGGAACTCCTGAACATGTTAAGGAGTGCAGAGGGCACCTTGCAGAAGGCAAGGGAAACACCCGCTATGTTTGTTGGCGGTGCATCTTCTTCCGGGTCCAAGGCTAGGGCCAAAGGAAGGAAGAAGAAGGTCGTCCCCAGACCTAGAGGAGGTGTTAGTAAGGTGGGAGGGAAGGGAAAGAAAAAGTTTGCGGTACCGATAGTTGGCCAGGATGAGTGCTTCCATTGTCACAGGAAAGGGCACTGGAAGAAGGATTGCAAGGCGTGGAACGCCAAGAACCAGGAACCGAAGCAAACTGTGGCTTCGACTTCAGGTGTGTTTGTAATTGAGAATTGTCTGTCGATCAACTCTACTTCCTGGGTATTGGATACCGGATCAGGATCTCATATTTGCAATTCATTGCAGGCACTGAGAAACCGTAGAGTGCTGAAGGAAGGTGATATGACCCTAAAGGTTGCTAACGGAGCTAGCGTGGGAGCTGCGTCCGTCGGGGATTATCACCTAGGATTGACGAGTGGACACATTTTGGTTTTACATAACTGTTATTTTGTACCAAGCTTAACGTGTAATATCATATCAGTTTCCTTGTTATCAAATAAAGGTTATGATTTCACGTTTGTAAGAGATGTTGTCAACATCCACTTTAATCATGGTTTGATTGGGTCCGGTACACTAAATAACGGTATATATGTTTTAAACCAACTCCAAATTTTCAATGTCCAGAACACACCAAAAAGAAAGTCTCCAGTTTTAAATAAAGCTTTCTTATGGCATTGTAGACTGGGTCACATCAATGAGAGAAGGTTGACTAAGTTGCATAGAGAAGGATATTTGGACTCGTTCGAATATCAAACCTATGACACTTGTCAATCTTGTCTCAAAGGAAAGATGACAAAGACTCCATTTACTGGACAAGGAGTAAGAGCGAGCGAGCTCTTAGGACTCATACACAGCGATGTATGTGGTCCAATGTCTACACATGCGAGAGGTGGTTATTCCTACTTCATTACTTTTACAGATGATTTCTCTAGGTTTGGACATGTCTTCTTAATGAAGCATAAATCCGAGGCCTTTGAGAAATTCAAGGAATACAAGAGTGAAGCGGAAAACCAAACAGGCAAAAGTATTAAGACACTAAGATCTGATCGAGATGGAGAATACTTAAGTGCCGAGTTCCTAGGTTACCTAAAAGAGAAAGGAATTCTCTCTCAGCTTACTCCTCCATACACTCCACAGCACAACGGTGTATCGGAGAGACGGAATTGAACCCTATTGGATATGGTACGATCCATGATGAGTAATGCTGAGTTACCGCGATCTTTCTGGGGTTATGCGCTAGAATCAGCGACATATCTTTTGAACAGAGTTCCAACCAAAACTGTGCCTACCACACCATATCAGATATGGAGTGGGAAGAAACCCTATCTTCAGTACCTGAAGACATGGGGATGTCCAGCTTTTGTAAAAAAGCAGCATCCGGACAAGCTCGAGGCACGCTCAGTAGAGTGTAAGTTTGTGGGATATCCAAAGAACTCTATGGGATATTTTTTCTATTACGCAGAGGAACAAAAGGTTTTTGTTTCTCGTCATGCCCGCTTCTTAGAAACTGAATTTTTAGAAAATCAGAAGAGTGGGAGCGTAGTAGAACTGGAAGAAATTCCAGAACCACAAACTGCTTGGTAGAACCGGAAGTTCAAGAAGTACAGGACATTCCCGCACCCTTCCGCAGGAGTAGTAGGCCGTCTCATCCGCCTGAGAGATACTACGGTTTTCTCATAGATGGGGATAGAGAGGATTGCATCATAGATGATGATGAACCTACTGACTTCCAGCAGGCCATCCAGAGCGGCGACTCGGTACGATGGCTAGATGCAATGCGGACCGAAATGGAGTCCATGTACACCAACATAGTATGGACTTTGGACTTTGCTCCAGATGGGGTAAAACCCATAGGATGCAAATGGATCTTCAAGAAAAAGATTGGTGTAGATGGATAGGTGGAAACCTATAAGGCTAGACTTGTTGCAAAGGGTTTTCATCAAAGACCTGGTTTGGACTATGACGAAACTTTTTCTCCAGTGGCTATGCTCAAATCCATTCGGGTCCTTCTTGCTATTGCTGCCTTCCATGATTATGAAATATGGCAGATGGACGTAAAGACGGCTTTTCTGAATGGAAATTTAGAAGGGTGCGTCTATATGGATCAGCCAGAGGGTTTCAATCAGAGTGGGAGCAGCGGGAAAGTATGCAAGCTGCTTAAGTCCATTTATGGACTAAAGCAGGCATCGCGGAGTTGGAACATCTGTTTTGATGAGACAGTCAAAGAATATGACTTTATCAAAAATCCAGATGAACCGTGCATATATAGTAAAGTTGTAGCCAGAAGTGTCGTATTCCTCGTCTTGTACGTGGATGACATTCTATTGATAGGAAATGACATTCCTATGCTACAATCTGTCAAAGGATTCTTGTCACACAGGTTCTCCATGAAAGACCTGGGTGATGCCTCTTACATTCTGGGGATCCGGATCTATCGTGATAGATCCAAGAGGATGTTGGGACTTTCGCAGTCCAGGTATATCGACACTGTACTGAAAAGATTCAGTATGGAAGATTCTAAGCGCGGTAATCTACCGGCTTGTCACGGAATCACCCTCTCCAAAGAGATGTCTCCCAAGACTGATTTGGAAAGGGAACGCATGTCTATTATACCCTACGCTTCTGCGGTAGGCTCTATAATGTATGCGATGTTGTGCACCAGACCAGATGTAGCTTACGCACTAAGCGTGGTAAGCCGGTATCAGTCAGACCCAGGGGAGAAGCACTGGATAGCAGTAAAGAACATTCTCAAGTACCTGAGAAGGACTAAGGAGATGTTCTTGGTTTACGGCGGAAAAGACCTCAGGTTGAAGGCCTTTGCTGATTCCGGCTTCCAGAGTGATAAGGACGATTCTAAGTCTATGTCGGGTTATGTCTTTACCCTCAATGGAGGGGCGGTGTGCTGGAAGAGCTCCAAGCAGGACACCGTTGCTGACTCGACGATGGAAGCGGAGTATATAGCTGCTTGCGATGCCGCAAAAGAAGCAGTCTGGATGAAGAAGTCCCTAACAGAACTTCAGGTGGTTCCTACCATAGTTGATTCAATACCTCTATATTGCGACAACAACGGAGCTATAGCTTTAGCGAAGGAACCAAGGTCCCATCAGAAGTCCAGACACATCTTGAGGCGGTATCACCTGATCAGGGAGATCATTGATCGTCAGGAGATCGAGGTTCGGAGAGTTGCTTCTGAAGAGAACATTGCTGATCCATTCACGAAGGCCCTACCTCAGATTCAGTTCGAGAGGCTACTCGAGATCATTGGTCTTCGATATGCCAGTACATGGCCCTAGTGCAAGTGGGAGATTGTTAGTGTTTATGCTCTAGAAGGCCATTACTGTATCATACTAGTTTGTATATTACTTAATGGAAGCTTGGGATATTCACATGTATATAACAGTCTTGCTAAACATGGTAGTATGCTACTTGGTTTTTCTATCTTATTATGTGAGTATACGTATTGATAGAGCTCTTAGGATCTTGCTTGACTACCAGCGTTGTGATGGCAGTCACACTAGTGGGGGCTGTGTAGTCTACAAGCACATCCTTATTCAGGTCCCTGGTCGTTGGATTATCGAGACAGAGCATCGATACTCCGGAGTAGACTAGTGTGTACGCTTCTCATCCCAGTTGGGGAGATGGTCTGTCCCACAGCCGTCAGTACGTCGTACTGGAGATAGTATGCAGGTGCTCGTTAGGTTACGGGTACACCGGACAGGACTCACAGGGAACTGTTGGTTGGTTTTATACCAGTCGTCAGTGAACAGTTCCCAGGTGACATGAGTACAGCATAGTCCGCAGACTTGACACTGCTACTTTGCCTCGAGTGTGTCCCACTGTTCTTAGATTGCTACCCTACCACGGCTCAAAGGAGTCGTGCAAACAGGTAGCAGTTGGGTGCAGTCCCGAGCACTTGGAGGCAGTGGCGGTTAGACAGGATTCGTCTCTCCCGGTATTGGGGGTTGATATCGCGCTGTGTCAGAGAGCCATTACGCAAAGTCCCTGGCCAGGGCAAGCGAGATTTGCTGGTAGGTTCCAGTAGTTTCTCAGGGTGTAATGGGTTCCCTCCGACACGACTTATACCGCTATTAGGGGACTGACGCTTGCCGCCCCCTAGGCCCGATATGCGATAGTCTAAGACGAACGGACCGGACTGTATGGAGATTGTCACATCAGACTCAGTAGGAGTTCGGATGGGTTTCCTCATCGGCCTTCTTATCGACATCTACCTGGGGACCGTTACGTACAGCTAGTGCCGCTTGCGGTCTGTGGTTAAACCCACTGCCAGCGTAGTAGTCGAGTCTCTAGAGTCCCACACAGAGAGTTTCCCTACTCCAGGCGAAACGATATAGGGGTCGTATGGTTTTACGACAAGGGTTCGGACGCATACGTGTGTTTACGCACGTACGACTTTCGGACAGTTTTTATCAGTCGGCTTTGGTTTAAGCCAGTTACTGGTATCCGGTTATTGGATTTATACAGTCTAAAGTTTTTCCGTATTTTTGCGGAAAGGAGGGGCGTTCTCGTAATTGCGCGAGAAGATTCTAGAAGATGGTGACTAAGGAGGTTTAGGTGGCATATGCAATGAATGTGATTAGTGAGTCATATGGATGATTCATCCATGTCATTAATGCATGATAAATGCTTAATGACTCATGGAGTGGATCATCACTAGATATTATCAAGCATGGTTGCTAAATTCATTTATTATTCTTTTATTGATAAAAAGAAATGCTTGATATATATCATGTTATCTCACTATTCTCATTGGATTATCTTTATCATCTTCTCTCTCCTCAAGCTCTCCCTCTTCAAACACTAATCCTCCCCTATCATGAGTTGAGTACAAGGATTAGTTAGACTACTTAATCCATAAGCCTCTCTATATTACACCTAGCTTCTTTGATTAGCACTTAAAGAAGTTTAGTTGCCTCAAGTTTAGAGGCTAAGCTTGGAGTAAAGCTCTCGGGTGGATCGTCTACTACTTCGAGAAGGCCGAGGAGGAGGTGGAGTTCGCAAAGACGAAGGACACGATTCGTTAGGTATAATCCCTAAACATAGTAGCATAGCAACTCTATGTTTTAAGTTAGTTATCGTTTAGTTTCGATTCAAGCGGTTAGTCGATGTTTGTTCACTAAACAAGTTCGTTTTTGAAAATTCCGCCTCCCCACAAGTATTGGGGTGTTGTACATCGACTTACATTAACAACTCCTAGTTAGGTTGTTAGTTAGATGTTTAACAAAGATCCGGTTTTGAGTCCATGTTATCGCCACTAGAAAAATTGTTTTTCACCAAATTCCGCATGCCCGAAAGTACCGGGAGAGGTAGCATGGACTTACAGTGGTATCAGAGCCTAGTTAAACTCTATCTAACATGTTAGCAAAGTAACTAGAAGATCGATCAAAGAAAAGGTCACGAAACGAACCCGATATGTCAAGTTTCTGCCGATTTTTTTTCTGTTCAAAAATTAATAAATTTCATCTTAAAAATCGTCTCAGGCTTTTTATTGAATAACCACAAAATTTGGTCCCACGAACCGATCAAAGCGCCGCGGAAACGCGGTGGGAGCACGCTCCCGCCGCGGTTCCGCGGCCGAGTTGACTCGGCCGAGGTCCAAACTTTGTGCAGTGTATTTCTGGGGTTGTTTTGGGATTTTTGAAATATGTCTTTTCAGCCCAGATTTTCCAGAACGAAAATTTTATGTTTGGGGCCTAAAAATCCGTATTTTTGATCGAACTTCTAAAGACTTAAGCTGACGGGTTTTTTATCTGTGATGTGACATTTGTATTGAACGTCTGCTAATCGCTATATGTCGATTAGTGGGAGTTATACAAATCTGTGATCTGTAATGTCATTGGAATATGTATATGAATTCATTGGATTGTCGCGGGTGAATAGCCGGGGGTTGTGAGACGAGAGTTTTCTTTTCTTTCAATTCATGTAAATTTGTAAATTGATGTAATAATTATTTGTATGACCGCACAACTGGGTCGGGGTTGTAGCCGTCATTGTATAATTTCTTTTTACTGTTTTTGCTCCTAGGATAGACCCATGGAGGGGGGTGCACAAACTACCGGGTATGCCGAAGTGCCGAGTGGCCTACTCACGGAGTTGAGGGAGGTTGCTTCGCTTCGGGTACTTGGCGGGTAGTTTGCCGCACCCGTAGGGGTCTTGGGTGGGGTATTGGCTATTCACCGTGACCGTGTAATCTGCTTTTCATTACAGGCTCGTACGAACTGCGGATTCCTAGTATATCCAATGTGTTCATCTGTGATCTGAAATGGCTATCATTGCAATATATCTATATATGATATTATTTAGGCGTTGCTTATGTTTTACAGCCGCGCTAGCCCAGGCCCCGCTCTGTCGTTAGTTAAGTAATCTAACGGGTAATGACGGGGCCCCGTGGCGAATGCGAATGGCATAAGCGTATGTCATATTTTGGTTGTTTTCTGCAATGGTAGGATTAAATGATGGGACGCATTAAAAGAACTAATGCAAGAATATCACGCATTAAAAGAACTAATGCAAGAAAATAAACCAAGTAAAAGTCGTTGGAACACTTTCGAAAAACCACTCGGTTCTTTTCAAAACCAACTTTTAAATGCGGAGCTTGAGCCACTCCTTTTAAAAGCTATCTCGTTCCATCGATTATATCAAGTTCACTACGTTCACGGTTTCGCCAAAACCATTCGTAGCCCTCCGTCGTTTCACATGAATAGTCAATAGTATTCAAGCTATGTTTGTTGGCCAAAGTCAAGGCATAGTGATTGGTAGCTATTCGGTATTCATGTGCAGCATAGATAGATGCGTTGGTTTAGAACAGTCATACTGCCTTGTTGGCCAAGGTCAAGGGTAGGTGCGGGTGGAACTTGACATGTGACTTATGATTTGTTGGCCAAAGTCAAGGTCATAAGAGCATGGGGCAAAAATCCACATCGGGAGTTTCAAAAGAACTGAAACTTGCTAGTGTTGCATACCATTTGGAGTGTGATGATTCTGGTAGGATTCCTTTAGTTTCGTCACGCGATGATATTTGGATCCCGATCCTACTGTGAGTATATGCTACTCCTTGGGAAATTTCTCACTTAACGATCAATGCTATAAACCTAGTAGGTGTCTAGAAAGGTGTTAGCGGGGCTACGCCCCCATGGAAAAGAGGTTATTTAATTAAGGAACTTCGCGAAAGCGTTGGAAAACCTCCCTCGAAGTACCGACACTGGCCTGGCTGAACGGTTAAGCAAGTATTGTGCGGTAAGATTGATCCCGACTAATTCTTCCTTTTTGGTTTGAGGAGGGATTCGAGAGACAGTGGGAGCCATCCTGTTTAGATAAACTAAAAACCATTCTAAACTTGCAAGAGCATCATGCTGAGTGTTTCTTCTCTCTCCTAATTGCAGCGACCAATCGACATGACTGGACTTAAGTTACTTCTAGATAAAAACATACTGACAGGACCAAACTACAAAGATTGGCTCAGGAATGTAAAGATGGCAATCACTTACGACAAGCTGGGGTATCTTCTTACCACCAAAGCTCCCCCTGTCCCAGGTCCCAAAACCAGCGTCACGGATAAGGAAATCCGTAAGACCTAGGAACTAGACTGCGCGAAGGCCAAGTGCCTCATGCTTGCCTCTATAGACAATGAACATCAGAGGAGGCACGAGAATATGGACCTTTAATCCATATTTCTCCATACAAAAGAACTGTATGGAGAGCAATCTCGTATCGCAAGATACGAAGTGTCGAAGAAGTTATTTTCGGCAAGATTGGCCGTCGGATCATCGGTAGCGGAACACGTGCTTAAGAAGATTGGCTATATTGAGGAGCTCGCGGATCTTGGGACCACGTTGGAGAATGAGCTCTATACGGACTTGATTCTCCAGTCCCTTCCTTCCACTTACGCCCAGTTTATACTGAACTTCAACTTACAAGAAAAGGAAGTTGAACTTTCAGAACTCCTCAACATGCTGAGGAGCGCAGGGGGCACCCTACAGAAGGTAGGGAAACATGCACTTTGTTTGTAGGAGGATCTTCTTCTTCTAGGTCCAAAGCGAAAGCCAAGGGAAAGAAGAAGAAAGCCCCCGCCAAACCAAGGGGCGGTGTTAGTAAAGTGGATACGAAGGGAAAGGCAAAAGCAACAAAGAAAGTGGAAAAGCTTGTGGATAAAGAGGAATGCTTCTATTGTCATAAGAAGGGACACTGGAAGAATGATTGCAGGGCTTGGAAAGCCAGAACACAGGAACTGAAGCAGGTTGCGGCTTCAGCTTCAGGTGTGTATGTTATTGATAACTGTCTTTCAATAAACTCTACTTCCTGGGTATTGGATACCGGATCAGGATCTCATATCTGTAATTCTTTGCAAGCGTTGAGAAACCGTAGATTTTTGAAGGCAGGTGACATGACCCTCAAAGTTGCAAACGGAGCTAGCATGAATGCTAAGGCCGTGGGGGACTATCACCTGGGAATGTCAGATGGATATGTTTTGGTTTTACGTAATTGCTTTTTTGTACCCAACGCAACTTGTAATATCATTTCTGTATCTTTGGTTTCTAAAGAAGGTTATGAATTTGCGTTTGTAAGTAATGTTGTAAACATTCACCTTAATCAAGTCTTGATTGGGTCAGGTATATTGAGCAATGGTATATACGTATTAAACCAACCACAGATTTTCAATGTCCAGAATACATACAAAAGAAAGTCTCCGGAAATCAATCAGACTTTCTTATGGCATTGTAGACTGGGTCACATCAATGAGAGAAGATTGACTAAGTTATATACAGAAGGATATTTGAATCCGTTCGAATATCAATCGTATGCCACTTGTCAATCCTGTCTCAAAGGAAAGATGACAAAGACTCCGTTCACTGGACACGGAGTAAGAGCGAGCGAGCTCTTGGGACTCATACACAGCGACGTGTGCGGTCCACTGTCTACACATGCGCGAAGCGGTTTTTCATACTTCATTACTTTTACGGATGAATTTTCAAGGTACGGTTATGTCTTCTTAATGAAACATAAGTCCGAAGCCTTTGGAAAGTTCCAGGAATATAAGAATGAAGTAGAAAAACAAACCGGCAAAAGTATCAAGATTCTACGATCGGATCGAGGTGGTGAATACTTGAGTGCCGAGTTCCTGGACTATTTAAAAGAGAACGGAATTCTCTCTCAGCTTACTCCTCCATACACTCCGCAACATAACGGTGTATCGGAGAGACGGAACCGAACCCTATTGGATATGGTACGGTCCATGATGAGTAACGCTGAGTTACCGCGATCATTCTGGGGGTATGCGCTAGAATCAGCTGCATACCTTTTGAACCGAGTTCCCACTAAGACTGTGCCTACCACACCATATGAGATGTGGTATGGGAAGAAACCTTATCTTAAGCACATTAAGACATGGGGATGTCCAGCTTTTGTCAAAAAGCAGCATGCGGACAAGCTCGAGGCACGCTCAGTACAGTGCAAGTTCGTGGGATATCCAAAGAACTCCAAGGGATATTTCTTTTATTGCGAAGAGGAACAAAAGGTTTTTGTTTCTCGTCATGCCCACTTTCTAGAACACCAGTTCTTAGAAAAAGAAATTAGTGGGAGCGCAGTAGAACTGGAAGAAATTCCAGAACCACGAGCTATTACTGAAAGCTTAGTGGAACCAGAGAGTTCAAAAGAACAGGACATTCCTACGCCGCTCCGCAGGAGTAGTAGGCAGTCTCATCCGCCCGAGAGATACTACGGTTTTCTCATAGACGGGGATAGAGAGGATTGCATCATAGATTATGATGCGCTTACTAGCTTCCAGCAGGCCGTTCAGAGCGTTGACTCGGTAAAATGGCTGGATGCAATGCGGACCGAAATGGAGTCTATGTACACCAACAAAGTATGGACGTTGGACATTGCTCCAGACGGGGTAAAACCCGTAGGATGCAAGTGGATCTTCAAAAGGAAGATTGGTGTAGATGGACAGGTTGAGACCTATAAAGCTAGACTTATTGCAAAGGGTTTTCTTCAAAGACCTGGTTTGGACTATGACGAAACCTTTTCTCCAGTGGCTATGCTGAAATCCATTCGGATCCTTCTTGCCATTGCTGCTTTCCACGATTATGAGATCTGGCAAATGGACGTAAAGACCGCTTTTCTAAATGGAAATTTAGAGGAGTGTGTCTATATGGACCAACCAGAGGGTTTCATTCAGAGTGGTAACAGCGGAAAGGTGTGCAAGTTGCTTAAGTCCATTTATGGACCAAAGCAGGCATCGCGGAGTTGGAACATCTGTTTTGATGAGACAGTCAAAGAATTTGGCTTTATCAAAAATCCAGATGAACCATGTATCTATAGTAGATTTGTAGCGAGAACTGTAGTATTCCTCGTTGTGTACATGGATGACATTCTCTTAATAGGAAATGACATTCCTATGCTACAATCTTTCAAGGGGTTCTTGTCACACAGGTTATCCATGAAAGACCTGGGTGATGCCTCATACATCCTGGGGATCCGGATCCATCATGATAGATCCAAGAGGATATTAGGACTTTCACAGTCCAAGTACATCGACACCATACTGAAAAGATTCAGTATGGAAGATTCCAAGCGCGGTAACCTACCGGCTTGTCACGGGATCACCCTCTCTAAAGAGATGTCTCCCAAGACTGATTTGGAGAGGGATCGCATGTCTATTATACCCTACGCTTCTACGGTAGGCTCTATAATGTATGCGATGTTGTGTACCGGACCGGATGTAGCATATGCACTTAGTGTAGTAAGCCGGTATCAGTCAAACCCCGGGGAGAAACACTGGATAGCGGTAAAGAACATTCTCAAGTACCTGAGAAGGACTAAGGAGATGTTCTTGGTGTATGGCAGAAAAGACCTCCAGATCGAGGCCTTTGCTGACTCCAGCTTCCAGAGTGACAAGGATGATTCCAAGTCCATGTCGGGTTTAGACTTTACCTTCAATGGAGGGGCGGTGTGTTGGAAGAGTTCCAAACGGGAAACCGTTGCAGACTCGACGATGGAAGCGGAATACATCGCTGCATCTGATGCCGCAAAAGAAGCTGTCTGGATGAGGAAGTTCTTGAAAGAACTTCAGGTGGTTCCGTCCATTGTTGATCCAATACCTTTGTATTGCGACAACAACGGGGCTATAGCTTTAGCGAAGGAACCCAGGTCCCATCAGAGATCCAGACACATCTTGAGGTGGTATCACCTGATCAGGAAGATCGTGGATCGCCAGGAGATCGAGGTTCGGAAGGTTGCTTCAGAAGATAACACTGCAGATCCATTCACCAAGGCCTTGCCACAGACACAGTTCGAGCGGCTGATCGAGATGATAGGTCTTCGATACGCCAGTACATGGCCTTAGTGCAAGTGGGAGATTGTTAGTGTATACGCCCTAGAGGCCATTACTGTATCATACTAGTTTGTATATTACTTAATGGAAGCTTGGAATATTCACCTTGTATATACAATCTTGCTCAAAATAGTAGTATGCTACTTGGTTTGTTTCTACTTCAATGTGTACATGTGTTTATTTTATTATATCACCTATACGCATTAGTGGAGCCCTTAGGATCTTTGCTTGATTACCAGCGTTGTGATGGCAGTCACACTAGTGGGGGCTGGGTAATCTATAAGCACATCCTTATGCAGGTCCCTAGTCGCAGGACTATCGAGACAAGGCATCGATACTCCGGAGTAGACTAGCGTATGCGCTTCTCATCCCAGTGTGGGAGATGGTCTGTCCCACAGCCATCAGTACGTCGTACTGGAGATAGTATGCGGGTGCTCGTTGGGTTACGAGTACACTGGACAGGACTCGTCGAGAACTGACCGGTTGGTATTATACCTATCGTCAGTTATCAGTTCCCAGGTGACATGAGTACAGCTTAGTCCATTGACTTGACACTGTCACTTCGCCTCGAGTGTGTTCCCACTGTACTTTGATTACTACCCTACCACGACTCAAAGGAGTCATGCAAACAGGTAGTAGTTGGGTGCAGTCCCGAAGCACTTGGAGGCAGTGACGGTTAGACAGGATTCGTCTCTCCCGGTATTGGGGGTTGACATTGCACTGTGTCTAGGAGAGCCATTACACGAGTAGTCCTTGGCCAGGGCAAGCGAGATATACTGGTAGGCTTCCAGTGTTATCTCAGGGTGTTTTGGGCTTCACTCCGACACGACTTGTACCGCTATTAGGGGACTGACGTTTACCGCCCCCTATGCCCGCCATGCGATGTATCAGACGAACAGACCAGACTGTACGGAGACTGTCACATTCAGGCTCAGTAGGAATTCAGATGGGTTTCACCTCGTCAGTCTTCTTGTCGGCATCTACCTGGGGACCGTTACGCACAGCTAGTGCCGCTTGCGGTCTGTGGTTAAACCCACTGCCAGCATAGTGTCGAGTCTTTAGAGTCCCACACAGAAAGCTATTCGCCTTTAGGCAAAAGAGTAGAGGTCGCATGGTTTTGCGACAGGTCGCATGGTTTTGCGACAGGGTTCGATCACATCCGTGCACTTATGCACGTACAGTGTCCGGACAGTTAACACTAGCGGGCTTTGGTTTAAGCCAGATCCTAGTGTACGTTTTGGGATTGATTTTATATCGTTTGTATTCGTGTTCCTCGGAACGCGGATGCGGGTGTGTATGCACAGTTGACAGAGAGACAGAGGCAGAGTATTCTCATTGGGGTTGTTGACTGTTGACTGTTGACAGTTGACTGTTGACCATTGACTTTTGCTTAACCCTAATGAGAATAAGATATATGATTAACATTAATATTAATTAACTATTATAGTGACATGGTTGTTGAGGGGTTGACTTTGTTGACTTGTTGACTTTGTGGACCGGTTGACTAGGTTGGACTAGTTGACCATCATCATGACACTGGCTATCATTCCATGGCAAAGACTTTTGCTTGCTTGTTTATTTATGCAAAATGAGTGCATGAAATGATATAGCCATTTTGACTTAAACCATTTACACAATACTTGATTACTATTTTTGTTATGATGGCTTTTGGATTATGAGAGGTGAGAATGAGAGGAGTATGGTTCATATTCTATCTTTTGCTTTCTCTCTCTTGAGCTATCTCATTCTCAAGCTCTCCCTCTTCCTCTTGCTCTCTCTACCTCAAGGTAAACCATTCTCATGTGATGAGACTCATTGCCTTAGAGATAAAAAGACACCAAAACATTCCTCTACTCACTCTATTTCACAAGGTTTAGCAAACCGGGTGAACTAGTTTCTTCAAAGTTCGAAGAAGAAGCCAAAGGTAGAAGCTTTCAGGTGGATCGATCTTCGGCGCAAGGAGACGACGGGGTGAAGCCGATCCGGACAACCATCGAGGCTTGAAGACGAAGGAGTTAAAGAAAGGTATAACCCCCTAACCGAGTAGTTAACAACTCCTAGTTAGGTTGTTAGTTAGATGTTTAACAAAGATCCGGTTTTGAGTCCATGTTACCGCCTTTAGAAAAATTGTTTTTCACCAAGTTCCGCATGCCCGAAAGTACCGGGAGAGGTAGCATGGACTTACAGATGCAACCTTATTGGAGAAGTGCATTTCAGAGACTTTGGTCGTTTCGGGACCGAAGAGGATTCGTACAGATATACCAGCTCTAGTACAGTTTGGCAGAGGCATGGCAGGGAGAGGTCATGGCGGATTCTTTCTAGGTCATGGTGATTGTCGAGGCATGATGTGATGCTAGTTGTTCAGCTCCTATTCGCCAGGTCAGCGGCCATCGCCAGAATGTTATGGGTGCGTGAGTCTAGATCACCTTGTCAGGAATTGTGTCGCGAGGCGCCAGAGGGAGACGATAGTTCCCTATGTGACCTTTCGACCCTCACCCCCTTCTCAGAAAGCTCTACTTCCTACCCCTGGTGGTACTCCACGCCAGGCAGACGCTCCCAGAGGCCGTGGGCGTGGCGGCCCTGTTCAGAGAGGATGAGGAGGCAGAGGCCGAGGCAGAGGACAGCCAGCCATTAGTGGGGGACAGGCCCGAGTGTTCGCTTTGACTCTGCGGGATGCGCAGGCATCCAATTCCGTTGTGACAGGTACTTTGCTAGTATGTTCTTTCGACGCACGGTATTATTCGACCCAGGTTCCACACATTCGTATGTATCTACACATTTTGCACCGATGTTGGGCCAAGAGTCATCGTTGTTAGATCAGCCGCTTATTGTTATTACTCCGGTAGGCGAGTCGTTTGTCGCTCGATTTGTGTTTCGATCGTGTTCTGGTCGTATCGGGGAGAGGGATTCTTCGGTTGATTTGATTCTCCTCGATATGTTCGACTTTGATGTTCTTATGGGAATGGACTGGCTAACTACTTATTATGCATCCATGGACTGCAGTGAGAAGGCAGTCAGATTTAGTTTTCCAGGTGAGCCAGTTCTTGTTATTCAGGGAGACCGTAGCATCACCCTTCCCAGCTTGATTTCTTCTCTTCGTACTGGTCAGCTCTTGAGGAAAGGATGTCAGAGACTCATAGCATATGTCCGTGATACTAGAGCTGCAGAGGTCCCGTTGAAACAGGTCCCAATTGTGGGAGAGTTTCTTGATGTCTTTCCTGACGAGCTTCCTGGTTTACCGCCTGAGCAGGATATTGTGTTCTGTATCAACTTGATCCCCGGCACGGGGCCTGTTTCCATACCGCTTTATCGGATGGCCCTGACGGAGCTTAGAGAGCTAAAGGATCAGTTGCAGGATTTTCTAGATAAAGGGCTTATTCGACCGAGTGTGTCTCCTTATGGTGCTCCTGTTCTGTTCGTCAAGAGGACGGACGGCAGTTTGCGTTTGTGTATTGATTATCGTCAGCTGAATTGGGTTACTGTGCGGAACAGATATTCCTTACCTCGTATTGATGATTTATTCGGCCAGCTCTAGGGTGCGGGACACTTCTCGAAGATTGACTTGCGATCAGGTTACCATCAGTTGCGGGTTCGACAGGATGATATTCCGAAGACCGCTTTTCGCACACGTTACGGGCATTACGAGTTCTTGGTGATGTCGTTCGGGCTCACTAATACCCCTGCAGCGTTTATAGACTTGATGAACCGCATTTTTAGGCTGTATCTTGACCAGTTCATCATCGTATTCATTGATGACATCTTAGTATATTCCCGGAGCTGAGAGGAGCATGAGCAGCACTTGCGGATCACATTGCAGACTTTGAGAGAGCACTAGCTGTTCGCGAAATTCTACAAGTGCGCATTCTGGCTTGGAAGTGTTGATTTCTTGGGTCACGTGGTTACGAGAGATGGTATACGTGTGGACCCGAAGAAGATCGAGGCCGTTCAACATTGGCCCAGACCGACATCAGTTACTGTGATCCGCAGCTTCCTAGGCCTGGCCGGCTACTATCGATGTTTTGTTCAGGATTTCTCCCGTATCACTGCACCGTTGACCGGGTTGACCCGGAAAGGAGTTCCTTTTGTTTGGACCAAGGCGTGCGAGCATAGCTTCCAGCAGGTGAAGATTCATTTGACTACTGCACCGGTGTTATCATTGCCTTCGGGATCGGGCGGTTTTGTGGTTTATTGTGATGATTCTCGGGTGGGGCTAGGCTTTGTGTTGATGCAGCACGGTAGGGTCGTTGCTTATGCTTCTCGGCAGCTGAAGAAGCACGAACAGAACTATCCTACTCATGACTTAGAGATGGCTGCGATGGTTTTTGCACTCAAGATCTGGAGACATTACCTATAGAGTATGTCGTACCAGATATTCACGGACCACAAGAGCTTGAAGTATATCTTTTAGCAGCGAGACTTAAATTTGAGACAACGCCGTTGGATGGAGCTAGTGAAAGACTATGATTGCGAGATTCTGTATCATCCGGGCAAGGCGAATGTAGTGGCAGATGCTTTGAGTCGGAGGCCCGGAGGTAGTTTAGGTTGTTTGAGCGTAGTTCAGAGGCAGTCATTGGCGGATTGGAAGATTCTATGCGACAGCCGAGTGCAGTTCGAGTTTACTCCGACCGAGGGACAGCTTGCGCATATCCGTGCACGTCCATAGTTACTTAACCGTATCCATGAGGCACAGTACAGTGATGACCGTTTTTCAGAGATCATGGATCAGGTTAGATAGGGCAAAGATTCCGAGTTCGTGATCGATGATCAGGGGATACTGCAATTTGGGACTCGACTGTGCGTACCAGATTTTGGGGGACTGAGGTGTGAGATCCTTGAGGAGGCACATCGATCGGTATACAGTGTTCATCCGGGTTCCACCAGGATGTATCATGATTTGAGAGACGTTTACTGGTGGGAAAGGATGAAGAGAGATGTCACGGACTTTGTTTCGCGATGCCTGACTTGTCAGCAAGTCAAGGACGAGCACCAGAGGCCAGCTGGAGATTTGCAGCCTTTGCCCATTCCGGAGTGGAAATGGGAACAGATTTCTATGGACTTCATTGTGGGTCTACCCAGGACCAGTCGAGGGTATGACTCTATTTGGGTGATCATGGATCGATTGACGAAGTGGCTCACTTTCTGCCAGTGAAGACCACTTTTGGTTTTTCTCAGTATGCATAGATATACATCGATGAGATTGTACGATTGCATGGCGTCCCGACTTGTATTGTGTCCGACCGAGGCACCCAGTTCACCAGCCGACTATGGCAGAAACATCAGGAGACTTTGGGCACCCGATTGAGTTTCAGCACAACTTTTCATCTGCAGACCGACAGTCAGTCAGAGCAGACTATTCATACTTTTGAGGACATTCTCTGAGCGTGCGTTTTAGATTTCGGTGGCAACTGGGATCATCATTTGCCCTTGATAGAGTTCTCCTACAATAACAGCTTCCAGGAAACGATTCAGATGGCACCATTCGAGGGGTTATATGGCAGGAGATGTCGATCGCCCATTTGTTGGACAGAGCTCAGTGAGGGCAGTATTTTGGGGCCGCAGATTGTGCAGGAGATGACCAAAAAGATTCAATTGATTTGTGATAGGATGAGAGCGGCCTAGAGCAGGCAAAAATCTTATGCGGACCGGCATCGGCACAGACTTGAGTTACTATAGGCGATCATGTTTTCTTAAGGCTCTCTCCGATGAAGGGCGTGATGTGATTTGGGAGGAAAGGGAAGCTTAGTCCCGGATATGTAGGCCCCTTCGAGATCCTCGAGTGTGTTGGCACAATTGCTTATCGGTTGGCTCTTCCGCCCAGTTTCCCAGATGTTCACCCCGTATTCCATGTATCGATACTCCGCAAGTACTTTTATGACCCTTCTCATCCGATTCAGCACTTGACGATCATGCTGGAGCACGACCTTTCTTTCACCGGGCAGCCGGTGGTCATTCTGGATCGGCAGGTGAAGAAATTGAGGTCAAAGGTTATACCGTCCGTAAAGGTTCTTTGGCATGGCCCGAGCAGCGAAGAGGTCGCCTGGGAGACCGAGGACGAGATGAGGAAGAAATATCCCCATCTCTTAGAAGGTACACATAACTAGATTTTTAAATTCGGGGACCGAATTTCTTTAAGGGGGAAGATTGTAACGCTTTGAAAATTCGTTAAGTCAATTATGTGTTAAATAGTGATAATACGTAATTTTCATAAAACCTAATTAACAACCAATTTCCGCATCGACTGGAATAAATCTAATTTAATTGTGAAATTATGTAATTACATATATAATTGTTTTTTATTAATTAACATTTAAGTTATTGTTTACTTAACTATCTATTTTTGCTTATTTATTATTTATTAAGCAAGATTTTTAATTAAACTTGCACAAATCTAGTGTTACCCTAGATTAATATGTGTTTTAGCAACCATGACAACTCAACACAAATATTGTAACATGCCATTCCTCTTAATTCTTTTATGGTTCTAAAATTCTTTTAAAAGAAAAGAAAAAGAAAAAAAGAAATGAAATTGGGAGTATGGTGTAATTATGAAGCATGGGGGAGAGGGGTTTGACCTTCACACATATACACACCCGCTCTCTCTCTCTCCCCATCAGCTCTCGGTTCCAGCCCAGCAGCCCTCCCCTTCATCCTCTTCTTCTTCTTCTTTCATTCCAAGCCTCCATGTCCAAAAGAAAATCCACATACTTCTAGCCAAAATCATCATAAACTTCCCTTTTTCCAATCTAGCATGGTTCTTGGCAAGTCTCCTTAAGTATTAGCATGTTTGAATCACCTTCTCAACCATCTTGAGGTATAAGCCTAAATCAAATACTTAATTGCTAAACTTTTAGTTTATTGAGCTTAATTTAGTGTTTAAGTGGTTATTAGTGCTAATTTTGAGATTTGAGAGGAGATTAGGTTAAGTTAGGGTTTTTATGGTTCGACTAGGGTAAATAAGTGTAGTTAGTGTCTAATAAACCAATTCCTTCTACAAGTTTACACTAAAATACCTTAATATCACTAATTTGTGTTTTAAAACAGTTTTTAATCAAGTTTTAGGATACGGAGTATCTGCTATTCCTGTGGTTATTTTTAGAGTAAACAAACTTATGCAGTAGACTATACATTTTGATTAGAGTGTTGTGTAGGAGTACGAGCCCGTTTTACCCCACTTGACCCGGCGAAACATCTATGGTTTCCGAGCGCGCCGGCCCCCTGGTGGAGTTGGGAGTTGGTGCTTTGCAGACAGGTGTTTGCATGTATTTTATAGTGTTTGGTGTTGCTTGTTTTCTTTGTTTCTTCTCCAGATAAAATCTGGGACCAATTACCTATAATTATAGTTTTGTGACTTGCGCGACACGTACGTTCCGAGTCTGGGCTTAGTTTTTGCTGTGTATCACAGCCAGCCAGGGTGGGTTCTGATGTTGGCACACACGTTTTGGTGTTTCGAGCGCACACGCGTTAGCTGGTGGCGCTAGTTTCTCGTATGGTCTTGATATCGCGTTTTGCAGAATTTTAGCCTTATGTGTATTGCATTGTGTGATTCTAGGATCGGTCGTGGAGACATCGGACGCGGCACGGAAAGAAAAAGCGGTGATTAGATCTGACTAGCTGAGGCATTCCGGTGAGTAGATGTACACATTTACGGGGGGAATCGTCTGGATGGCGCAAAGCGCCCGATAGTTAGAATTTCCATTAGTATTTGCATTATATGCGTAGTTCCTAGTTATTCATCTCGTTGCATCATATAATCTTTTATATATATATGTGATATCATTTCATAGGACACTTTCACCATTACCATTGGTTTATGCTGCACGGGCACTATTCATGTGGACACACGCCACGCACACTTTAGAACTTGCTAGATCAGTACTGAAGACATTTGCATCACACATGATACTTAAACTGGTAGTTGTATTTCTCATTTCATCAAGATTGACATGAAGGATTTCTAATCGTATATATACCTTATTTCATTTTTCATTCATACCTGGTTTCTACTCATAAATCACATTTCATATTGTTGATATCATATACATTCATCAATTTCTACATGTTCATGTATTGTGATTTCTCCTCGAGGATTTCAGTATTTATGATATTTATGGATTTAGAGAAACCGCAAGGATTTAAGAACGTATTACCATTTTAAAAATGTAAGTTGCAGTTTTCTCGTGATATGATATGTGTGGTGTCCACCATGAGTTTTCTCGGTTATTGAGGGTATCATACACCCGATTCGAGGTAGGAGAGGGACCGTCTATGGGTGCATGGTGGACCCGGTGCGGTACCCCGGGTAAAGAGGGTCGCAGATGATGGCGCTGAGCCTGGCAGCGGATCACTACCGACTGGTTATTTATGACGCAGCGGATATCTGGTGGATACCGACGTAGTCTTGAGATTTGATGATATGGGCCAGTCCGGTTTGCCGGAGCCCGAGATATTAAGATGTTGATACATTGAGACATCGAGACATCGAGGTACTGAGACTTGAGATGTCGAGTCATTGAGATATTCATATTTGGTGTTGATGCTTGACACAGATTTCTATTGATTTCATTGATGATATTACAGTTAAATTACAGAAGTTTTACTAAGATAAGAATATAGATTTTCGTGTACTAAACATATTCAGATCTCGTGTTGTTTATGCATTCATGTTGTATACATACTAGTGCATCGCATCACATTAGTATATGTAGGCTGTGACGAAATTGCGTGCATGCTTACGATAGCCTTATTAGATGTTACTTACTACTCACAAGTTGGCAACTCACCCCGGTTGTGCCACAGTGTTTTGAAGCTCTGACCCGTTAGCACAGTAGCAGCGGGCGCACTACTCTATTTTGCTTCTTTTGCATGGACCGGCGACATTGCTCGTAGGTGGGTTGCGAGGATATTTTTTCTCCGCCTTATATTATTATTGTATCTAGTGTACTCCATCTACCGTATCTACCACGTTTACTATTGTATTAGCGACTTAGAGATGAGATAGTGAGATTTGTATATATATGTTGTTTCTCTGGGGTCGAGCTCACTTGAGTCGACATGATGTTTTCTTACTTTTGTGCCTTTTTACGCTTATTTTGCACGGTGATGATATATATTGCGTGTGATTGTGATTCCGTCATGGCGAAGAGCTAGCTCCCGCTTGGGGATGCCTTATTTCATTATGTACATATATTCTTGTTTTGTACCCGTTTGGGCCCAGTATTTATAAAGGAGATTCTGCCGAAATTTTCGGGAAAATGTGATGTTACTTTTAAAGGTTTGATGCGACATATTTGGTTAAAATTGCTTTCTTTAAGTTTGTTTTCCTTCACTCTATTTCATTAATTGGTTTTGATTTCTGGACTTTGGCTTACTTAGATTACGTACGCTTCGAGACGTTTCGTAATTTAAGTGCCAGTCATGCTCCGTACTTTCGGGTCGTGATAGATACTCCACTTAAATGATCTTAGGATGTACATATCTTGAGATCTATGATTCCCTTCGTTCCAATGATCATACATCCATTTGAGTTCCTTGATTCTATTCGTTCCAATGATCATACTCTTATTGATTTCGTTGCTCCTTATGATCATGTATCCATTCTAGATCTGTTGATTCTGCAGGGTTGCCTACCATGGCAGCAAGGTTTTGGGGGGAATCTTTCATGCCATATTAAAATTTTAGCCGTTCTAGCTAACCCTAATATAGAATCGTTTACTAGAAAATGTGACGAAATGAAATGCAAACAACTTTGCAACTAAAGTGAATAAGGAATACAACCTTTGTAGACCGGTCCTTCACTTCAATAGCTCCGTGCAGTAGTCCCTTCGCTGCGATCATGAACTCGCGACTCTTGAGAGGCTCCCATGAAGAAATGAACAAGCTTGCATCGAAGTCTTCGAGGCCGAAAATGATCTACGTCGAGGAGACACTAACCAAAGCTACCTCTTAACTAATTTTAGAATTAGTGAAGAAAACACCCTATACTAAATGGCAAGTAGTAGAGGATGATGAAGTAGGAATTTTTCTCACATTAGAAATGAATTTCTCACTCATTTTCTATCATCTCGATGGAAGCTAGAAAAGCTTGAGGAAGAAGAAGAAGGAAAACTCTCATGATAATTATCCAAAGGATAATGGCAACCATGGGTGAGTTAAGCATCATATACTTAACCTTTGTAGAGAGTTAACTATGGCTAAGTCTAATGGTTGGGTTAATAAATATCTTAGGCAAAACAAAAGTTGTGGACTAAGTCAATGGCAATCCAAGCTTCTTTCCATGACAAAAAATGCCACCATTTTGATTTACCAAAATAAATAAAAACCCTTCATTATACATAGCATGGTGTAAGTCACACACACACCCTTGTTGCATGTATCAAAGAGCATGACAAATTAACTTGTACACTAATATATATCACATATATACAATGTGCACAAATCTAGTGAGAAAAGAAATCTTATGTGAGCTAATACTAGTTAATGTAAATTAATATATCAAATATATAATTATACATTAGATTTTCAAATCAACTCTTGATTTAATAATCCTGCTATATCACATATAACCGACTAATATCATATGTAACAACTTATCGAATCAACACTTGATCCGTTAACCCGGCTATATCACATATAACCGACCGATGCCAGATGTCGGGAGAATAGAATACGGTATCACATATCGTATTAATCTCGGTCTCGCGCATATCACATATGCGTTCCTACTCCGTTTCGCTTGAGCCAGGAAACCTCTGTTTAGGACCTTAAAGACTCATCAAAACGCCGGCAGTAGGTGATGATTATATCAAACACCCAAAAGCCACAAGCGGTTTGCTAAACGTAACGGCCATCCCGATATTGAGCGATCAGAAGATCAATAAGCATGCCTGCTCATACTCCTGTGAATCTAATCAGTATCATTACCGTACAGTCCGGTCTCATTGTCTGATATGTCGCATATCTCGTCTAGGGGTGGTAAAACGTCAGACCCCAGTAACTCGATAAGTCATGCCGATGTGAGGCTCATAACGGGTCGATAAACTACTGATAACACTTACCAGTATATCTCTGAACCAGCCCTGGCCAGAGACTTCCTGTTATAGCCAATCGAGCACAGCGCAACATCAACTCCCAATACCGGGAGTGACGAAACCCCTCCTATCGCTCATTGCCTCCATGTGATTCGGGACTGTACCCAAAAGCCATCATTTTGCATGTTCTCTTGAACGTGGTAAGGTGGAAATCAAAGAACAGTGGAAATCACACAAGACTCTATGACGATCTTGGGTTTACAGACTAACCTGTACCAGTGTCACCAGAGAACTGCTATCTGACGATAGGTATAATACCATCTAGGAGTTCTCGGCGAGTCCGTTCAGTGTACCCAGTCTCCACTGAGCACCCGTAAACCATCTCTGATGTCAAACACCAATGGATATGGGATCATCCATCGCCCATCTACATGGGTCGAGAAGATACGCGTTAGTCTACTCTGGTATATCGATGCCCTGTCTCGATACACCTACGACTAGGAACATTTGAAGGATGTACTTAACGACTACTCTGTCCCCACTAGTCTGATCTGCATCATAATACTTGTAGTCAAGTACTCATCCTAAGGGCTTTATCAACATGTAACATAGAGACAATCAGTGTACATGTTAAGATAAGGAGCAACCAGATAGCAACTATCATGTCAAGCAAGAAAGTCCTCCCTATATATGTCCAAGCATCCACTACAATATACATCGTATGCACAATAATGGCCTCTAGGGCATACATATAACTAACAGATTCCTTTCGTTCCTTTGATTTATCTTCTTCGATACATACTGGAGGTTCCTATCACCATGGTTTGAGCACAGATTGAGCTGCTTCTAGTGATGCGGTCAGGGGGAGCTCGTCATGGACGAGGACTGACCATCGTATTTTCTGGTGACATGGGAACGTCTCGATTTAGTTTTTGTGTTGTGACCTCTCGTTTGAGGCGAGTGTTCGGTTTTACACTGGATGATCGGGCCACTGATAGAGGCTGCCTGTTGGGAGAGGACTGTTGATGTATAGCCTACCTCAGAGTTTGTGATGTCGTCTACCTTGCAGACAGATGACCCAGCTGTTGCTGAGATTGATAGGATGTCGCCTCCAGACTTTATGAGCTAAGATCGCAGGAGCCTTCAGGTAGAGATGCGATGGAAGATAAGTAGTCTATCTTGAGTTGAGTTGAGCGACTGAGGTGATTCGTCTGGTTTGATGCGCCGACGCAGGCTTAGTTGAGTTGAAGATTTCCAGTGCGGAGAATCTTATTCAAATCTAGAGTAGATCGATCCAGAAATGACGTTGTTCGTTGGATGCTGCGATAGGAGATCAGTAAGTTGACCAGCTTCGGATAGAGGACCTCACCCAGATACATTGTGAGTTGACCGAGAACAGATGAATAAAGTATATTCCTTCGATGGTTAGGACGAGTTCCCGAGGACGTGTTCGGCTAGATATCTTCTACAGAGTGATGAAGATACCGAGTTCGTAATTTCGAGTCCGTGTGAGAGACTTCAGATTGACCGTAGCCGAGGACGAATTGCACTATGCAGACAATAAGAGATGACGTGATTTCGATGAGGACAATAATGAAGATGAGTGGAACAAGGGGTTCGCGCGAGATGTTAACGAGCTATTGTTACTCCCCGTTGAGATTAGAGATCGGATATGTATACAGAAGAGTTGGGATACGGCCAGTTCCAGAGGAAATGCTGTGTTGAGAAAGCAGATGTCCAGAAAACGAGAAAAGATTATGTAAGAGTACCAGCCTCCATATAGTTCGGCATAGGTGAGATCGGAAGAGACCTTGAGCAGGTTCCTTCCAGGACACTGCTGCGAGATGATTTGCACCGAGGATCCATGGTGTTATGTGTATTCAGAGGGCCAGAGGCCGACGCCAGTGACGTGCTGCTTTACGAGTGGTCATGCTAATTGGCCGAGAGATGACCAGAGGAGTACCAGAGCGGAATCGTTTCGTTAGCACACCAGACCGGGACAATGAGCCGATGGATTGTGGGATTGGTAATCCACAGAGAAAATGAGGACTAAGAGACAGAGGACGCCAGACCGTAAGTAGGAGGCAAGCAGATGTTCTTACTCTGCCAATTTTGGGCGCACCAACATTTTTCGACATTGTAGGAGGTGTACCTCAATATCATTTGTTGCGATTTGCGTTTGTGATCCAAGTATCACGCTTATAACGCTTGGATTTGAGTTTTGATGATTGGGTTTCATGATATTGTTTTCGTGCACCATGCCTGCACCTACTGGGTATCTACATTTTGTGCATAGTTATTGCACTGGATATATGTTTTATACACCGTTGTGTTGGATTATGAATTGTGCATATCAATTGCACTTAATATTCATTTTGTTCCTTGGCTGTACGTGTTTATGATTTCATGGATTTCAAACGGTTGATTTGATTTTGTGCATGTGGTACGCACTCGATTTGATTTTTGCACTCGGTATAGCTCATATATGCTTGTAGTGCATTAATACGTGTTTTGTGCACGCAGTTGTACACGTTTATGGTTTTATACATCTTGGTACACTCGGTGTTGCTTTTTATATGCATTTGAGTTATTGATGAGTTTCCGTGCATTTGTTGTACCAGATTGGTATTTCGTGCACTGGATGCACCGGATTTGTATTTCGTGCTTTGGATGCACCAGATTTTTATTCCGTACATTGGTTGCACCCGATTTATCTCTTTGAGCATTTGTTTTACCAGATTTATATTTTGTACGCGTTTGCACTTGACGTTCGTTTTCGTGCGCTCTGCACTGGGCATTTACACGGACCTGACACGCTTAGGTTGGATTTTGCGCATATTAGGCATTTGGTATTGGATTTTGTGTGCATGGATGCACTTGAGTTGGATTTTTTTCGTACATGTTGGAAGCACTTGATTTAGATATTATTCGTGCATGACGAATGCACTTGATTAAGATTTTGTTTGTGCATGTTGGATGCACTTGATTTAGATTTCATTCGTGCATGACGGATGCACTTACTTAGGATTTTCGGGCATGTTGGGCGCATGATATGAGATGTGATTTTGTGCACACCGGATGCACTCAATTGGAATTTTCATTCGTGCAGGTTAGTTGCACTGGGTTGAGATTTGCATGCCCTATAGATGCACTTGATATTATTGTCGTGCACATCAGTTGCACTGGACAAATCCTTTCGTGCACACCCGTTGCACTTAGTTTGGTTTTGTGAAAATTCGTAGCACTTGTATTTGGCTTTGATTTCCGTGTGCACCAGACGCACGTGATTGTTGGATACGCCTTTCGAGGCTGATTTTGCTCTCGAGCACTTTATTTTCATGATAGGTACTATATTATATAGTGGCCGAACAGTACTGATCTGAGGATAGTACCTGAGTACTTTGCATGCATAAAAACTTTACTAAGAGGTTTTCAAAATGGAGCTATAGTCTCGCTATTTCCTACGTGTCCGCGAGCGACACACACGTTTATAAAGGAAAACCTTATGGGATATTTCAAAAGGGCGGAACGTATATTTGAGAAAAACATATATGAACGTATATTTATTACTTTACAGATGAGCGTCCGTCACTTGTGCCGTGATTTACGCATCACGCGGCGATTCAGAAAAGATTTTGCATGTGTTTTATTCAGTTTTTGGAGATTTTTCCAAGGATGCGTACTATATACGTATGAGAGTATTCGACTAGTGTATATTGGATTTCAGTAGTGGATTTCGAGATCTTTATCTCCATTGTAACTCCGATGATTTGCGTGACGCTTGACGAAATTTGATTTTGAGTTTCATACTTGTTTCCAGACGCACACGATGCATTGTGGTATTTCTGTATCTTTCATGATTCCGGAGCCCCGTGATTGAGCTGATTATTGAAATGTTTTAGTATTTAAGGATTTAAATTTAAATTCGGGGACCGAATTTATATAAGGGGGGAAGATTTTAACATTTCAGAAAAATATAAAATATTACTTTTGGAATTTAATATTAAAATAATATATTTCGCGAAAACTAGTCGATTTGCGAAATTGGGATTTTCGTAAAATGGTATAATTATATACCAATATTTGGAAAATAATGGGAGATTAAAATGATTTATTTATTAAAAAGATATTTATTGGATTTAGCATTTTTATAATTAATTATATGCAGTTTAAATAAAAATTGATTAGTGCACTACTAATCGCGATTAAGCCAAATTCGTCTTTTTAATTAATCATGGTTAGTGCACCATGACATGCTGCATTTTTGTTACATGTTCATTCTTTGCATTTGGTTTTATTTATTATCAGAAGGAAAAATAGAAAAGGCAGAAAATGAGAAGAAAATGAGTGTATTATTGGAGAGAGAGGGGGGGACACACTTATGACATGAGATATGGGCTTGTGAAAGGGTGAGAATAAGAGAGAGGGGGCTGCCTCATTTCCTCACCCCCATTGTTTTCCTTCATCCTCCGTAATGCTACCTCCACCACTTCTACCCTCAAGTGTCATCTCCAATACCTTGTCAAAACCCTACACGCTCTTCATTAAAAATGATCACAATCTCTCTATAAACCAATTGGACCTTTCAAAGTTGGATTTTGAAGATTTTGAGCAATTCGAGAAAATTCTTGAGTTGCCAAATGAGGTATTACCTTCACTTTAGATTAGTATGTGTGTTTATATTGTTGGAGATAGTGCCCTCAGAGTCAATTATTGGATCACAGGCACGTGATTGCAATGATTGAGGGAGGACCTATCCCGGTAGGACAGTCTTACTCAGGATGATAGTATGCTATCTGTTTTATCTTTATCATCGTGTACTGCTTTAGGTGACCAGACAGGTCGCTATTACACGTTGATAGAGCCCCTAGGATTCATGCTTGACTGCCAGCAGTATGAGGGCGATCATATACGTGGGAGCTGGTAGTCTATAAGCACATCCTTAAAAGGTCCCTAGTCGTGGGAGTTTCGAGACAGGGCATCGATACTCCAGAGTAGACTAGTGTATACAGTCGAGACCCCGACGAGGGGCGGTGGCCGGTCTCATAAGCCATTGGTGTCAGTTGGTTCACCTAAGATGTATACAGGTGCTCATTGGGTTATGAGTACACCGGACAGGACTCACCGGGAACCTGCTAGTTGGGATTATACCAGACGTCAGATTGCAGTTCCCTGGTGACATGTGTACAGGTTAGTTCATCGACCTGAGGATCGTCATTTGTCTCGTGTGAGTTCCCACTGTACTTTGATTACTACCCTACCACGATCAAAGGAGACGTGCAAACAGGTTTTAGTTGGGTACAGTCCCGAGCCACATGGAGGCAGTGAGCGGATCTTAAGGGGTTCGTCTCTCCCGGTATTAGGGGCGAGGTCGCGCTGTGTCTAGGAGAGCCATTACACGAAGCCCTCGGCCGAGGCAGGAGATTTACTGGTAGGTATTCCAGTAGTATCTCAGGGTGTTCTGGGCTACACTCCGACACGACTTGTACCGCTTTTAGGGGTCTGACTTTTACCAACCCCCTAAGCACGCCATGCGATGCTCATAGACGAACGGACTGGACTGTACGGATATTGTCACTGACAGGCTCAGTAGGGTGTCAGGATGAGTTTGCTCATCGACGTCTTTTTTTGTCAATAGCTGGTAGCCCGTCACGTATGGCTAATACCTCTAACGTGCTAGTGGTTAAATCTACAGCAATAGTATTGACGAGTCTTTAGAGTCCCCCACATTCAGTTGCTCAAGTTTTCGGGCGAAACGCTGTAGAGGCCGTATAGAGATATGGCAGGGTTCGATCAGATACGTGCGGTATTACACGGATCAGGATCGGACGGATTATACTAGCGGGCTTTGGTTTAAGCCGGATCCTAGTATTGTACAGTGTAGATTTTGTCTCATTGCATTTGTATTCGGTTGGAATACAGATGCGGGTGTGTATACACAATATCGGGATTTTCCTGTAATTTATTACGGGACCAGTTTTCTAGAGTTTCCAGTTTGCTTTACGTTTCGACCATATTTCTTTGTATCTTTCATTGGCCGAAGATTGGTGGAGGAGGGCTTATTTGCATTTGCGCAAATAAGCATTTGTGGAGGGTGTTCTTTGCATCATGATGGTTTTCATGATGGGTGCACCATCTATTAACTTGATTGATCCATCATGGCTTGACTTTTGGTATGATCATGGTTGTTGATGATGGTTGATTTGGAGTGTTGGTTTTGTGTGATGATGAGCTTTTCTCTTTCTTGCATGATCACATACCATTCTCTCTCACTTGCATTATTGTGTGGCTCCTCTCATATTTTTAATACACACTCCATTTTCACTCTCCCCAAGTGCCATGGCCGGCCATTCCTAGAGAGAGGGCTGTCCCATATTTTGGTGGGGAAATTTTGTTCATTAGGCTTCATAAAATCCCCACATCTCCATCTCAAGAGTTGAGTTCTTTTCCTCCACCAAAAAGGTAACCAAAACCCCAAATGAGACATATAGATCTTTACACTGTTCTACAGCAAATCTTGGGCACGTCGACTCGCCAGCTTCGTGCCCGAGTTGCCTCAGTATAGAGGTGGGAGCCCATAAAAGAAGCCGGCGACGTGGTGCACTTCCGACGACGTGGTGGAGACCGGACATTCCGCGAGAGATCGGGACGACGACGAGAAGACCAGAGGACACAGATCGCTCGGTATATCTCTCTTCCCATCTTGTAGTTAGCTAGGACTAGTTTAATGGCATGATCCGGGTTTATAGTGCGTGGTGGTGCCGGTTTGAAAAGTTAAAGTAAATCACCGCTTCCGCATTTTAGCCTCGGGATTGACGGCCGGGGCGCCGCCGTGCACTTACATATATATCCTAGTTGGGTTTAGAATTTGATTTGGTTAGGTTATGTGATATTTGAAAATTCCAAGAGGGGGGTTTGGATGATTGTGTGGACTTGTGATGAGTAGTGAGTGTTGCAAGACCTGATAGATGACTTTTCTGGCCTAGAACACCGAATAGAAACCAAAATACAAACTTAGAAACACACATACACACACACACACATATATATATGTACTATCAAATGGGTTTATAGATGTCTTTTCTGGCCTAGAACACCGAATAGAAACCATAATACGAACTTAGAAATTGTCCCGTTCAGATCTGTGAGGTCGTCAGTCGAATTTGTGATATTTAATAGCCTACAGGGAATCTGGAGCAACCTGAGATGTTTTTGAGGAAAACAAGCAATATCATTAACCTAGATAAACCCCTAGAAACCCACCACCAATGTACGAGACCCTTTGTCCACTGTACGGCCGGCGAGCTCGGATTATATAGCATTGTCGCCGGATTTCCAGTAGGGTATGGTGTTGAGTTTTTGGCAGTAGCTTACTTACCCTGTAACCTATCCCCTTGTATTTGCTTGTTTAGTCCCAATTAACCCGAGATGAAATCTGGGAGTAATTTCATATGTTGTTGAATTTAGTATTTGTGATTTATGAACTTGGGTTTTGGTATTTGATATTGTATTGGGTCATTGGATATTTGTACGTCCATGAAGAGAGTTGTTTGGTTGTTTTTGCATGCGTAGACTATAAGTTCTAATCTATGAGCGCACCGTGTGCCGTATCGGTTTTCCGGACTTGATTTTAATAGCATTGCGACTGTGTATTTGTTGTAGGTACCTTCGCGTGGATTCCGAGACGACGAAGCATATCGACTACGGCTGAACAAGGAATTCCACAGGTGAGTAGATTTATATTTATGGGGGAAGTCGGGTGGATGGATTATAGAACCCCCGCAAACATTGATATGTGATTTATAGTTTGGAGACAAGATATGCCACGACTTAAAGTTATAGTTAATGGTTTTAGTGTAAAATTATATGATAGAAAGGATGTCTCAAATTGATATATGAGGATATGAAACGTGAATGTGAATCATGATATACATATATGTAGTTGTAAGAGAATCAGTATGAGATTATAGTGGCATGTTATGATGTCGATAAATATGACATGAGATTTATAAGATGACTTGATGTGAGTATTGATGTGATGAAAAGAGTATACGATGAGACATGATGACTTGGTTTGATATGTCGTTATACGGATGCGAGTCGATATGAGATAATTGATACCGAGCTCCCGCATTGCTTGCGTTCTTCTCTGGCGCTCCTTTGTCGGTCCCATGATATGAGATTGATATGGATGTGACCTGAGATATAGGTATATATATAATGATGTGAATAATGAATGATATGTCGTACGAGACGTTCGGTCCGTACCCTCATTGTCATATAGGTTGATAGAATCTCTAATTGTTTAATACCGTCGTACGATAGATTACCGTACATGATGAGTTTTTACTGATGATTGATCCATAACCTTGACTAGAGGATGCCGTACGATAGATTATACCGTACGTGATGTTGTGAGGCTGGATGCCGATTGATAGATTCACCGACTCAGATATGTTATAGATACGTATACCTTATAGCATTTATCTTACGATATACTTTATGCTACGCTCATGATATTCTCATTGCATTACATATACCTGTGCCAATACACCTACACAATTATCGATGATGCATATGTTACACTTATACAGATTGCCGGCTCATACACTTTCATCATCGATAATTGCTATATCACTTACACAGTAGAATTGCTACATCATGCTATTACTCTTAATTCTTCAGTACTGTCACATGACTCTATGTTACATGATATACTGATATGCTGAAATTTCTGTTCTATGTTTGCATACATCATGCTTTACGATTATATGCATTGAGATGCTGTTTTCATAAGATTCTGGATTTGAGAACCGTAGTTATGTTTCAAAAGAAAGTATGTATTGTTTTAAAAACCCGGTTTCTCTTGATATGATATTTCAAGACGTCCACCATGTGTTTTCTCGGTTATGAGTTATATGATACCCGATTCGAGAAGCTGGATGAGCCGTTTGCGGGTACATGGTTGACCCGGTATGGTACTCCGGGGTAAGAAAGGTATGTTGTGCAGTAGACGATGAGCCTGGCAGAGAGACTACTACCTACCGTTGATAGTATTGGACTCGGCGGTTATCCGGAGGATACCGGCCGGAGTCGTGAGATGATATGGGCCGATCCGGACTGACGGAGCCCGTGGGCCGATCTAAACTGACGGAGCCCGAGATATGAGGATTTACGTGTCGATGCTGGACACGGGTTTCATGATATTTCGAGTGTCGATGTTGGACACTCGGGTTCCATGATTTTGATGTGTCGTTGATAGACACACGTTGGTTGATATCCTCATATTTACATGCATATGCTTTCATGATGTTTCGAGTGTCGATGTTGGACACTCAGGTTCCATGATGTTGTTGTGTCATTGATGGACACGTGGATGATATCCACATGCCTACAGGCATTGATCATATTGTTGGCATATATGCAGATACGGTCACTCTAGATATCATAGTATTACCTTTAAGATATAGTTGACCTAGGAATCGTTGTTTTATTCGATTTCTACCTGCTGATGTTTTCTACTCACGAATTGGCAACTCAACCCCGTTGTACCACAGTTCTTGTAGGTTGACTGCATGGATCAGTAGCGGTATCGTTGGCACACAGCTTGTTTTCGGGTGATTTACTTTGGTAGGTAGGACATGTTGGATCGTGCCCACTCTTGTATTATTATTTCTATTGTATCTAGTCAACTCCATCAATCTGAAACTAGTATTTGTATAAGTAGTAAGACTTAGCAAGACTTAGCAAGACTTGTGGTTGCGAGACTTAGAGCGATAGGTTATATGTTCGCTTGGTGGGTTGATATCTTGTTTTATTCATTATCCTTTGTGTTGATCTTCGCCGTTGGACGTCGTATACTTATATTTCTGACTTGCGTGGTTGTGATTTCGCCGATTGGCGAAGAGCTAGCTCCCGCTTGGGGATGCCTTTTATATTATCATATATATGTGGTTGTGGATCAAAATATACAGGGGATGTGCTGTCCAAATTTTTAAAAGACGAAACATGTTTTTCAACTAGTAAAATCCACTTGCATTTTCATGTTCCATTATCTATGCATTTAAGAAAACATTTGATTTCATCATACCTTTATTTCAAAACTTCACCTCTTTTATTTTCTTTAAAAGGTTTAGATTTTTGGGCTTCGGCTTACTTAAGTTACGTTACGCCTTTAGACGTTGCGTGATTTAAGTGCGGGTCAGAAACTAAATTTTGGGTCTTGACATATGCGATCTGAGATGGAATCCATATACAGCAACAAAGTATTGACTTTGGATGTTGCTCCTGAAGGGGTAAAACCCATCGGGAGCAAGCGGATCTTTGAGAAAGATAATTTGGTATAGATAGAAAAGTTGAGACTTTCAAAGCTAGACTTGTCGCTAAGCTTAACTCCATCAGGATCCTACTTGCCATTGATGCATACCATGACTACGATATCTGGCAGACTGCATGTCGAAACCGCTTTTCTAAATGGTGATTTAGAAAAGAGCGAGTATATGACACTGCCAGAGGGCTTCATAGACAATAGGAGCAGCGGAAGCATGTGCAGGCTGCTTAAATCCATCTACGGGTTAAAGCAGGCATCGCAGATATGGAACATCTGTTTTAATGAAGCTGTCAAAGAGTTTGACTTCATCAAAAAGGTAGATGAACCATGTATAATTAAGAAGGTTGTAGAGAGTATGGTTGTCTTCCTCGTATTGTATGCGGATGACATACTCTTGATAGGAAAGGGCATTCCTATGCTACACTCGGTCAAGTACCTCTTATCACACAGGTTCTCCATGAAAGATCTAACTGATATCTCTAGCATCCTGGGGATATAGATCTATAGAGATAGATCTAAATGGATTTGGAATTGTCCCAATCCATGTATATAGAAACCATGCTAAAGGGGTTTAGTATGGAAGGTTCTAAGCGTGGTAATGTACCCGCTTGTTCAGGAATCACTCTCTCCAAAGAGATGTCTCTCGAGACTGATTTGGAGAGGGCTCGCATACAAGGTATACCCTATGCTTTGGCAGACGGGTCAATCATGTATGCGATGTTATGTACAAGACAAGATGTAGCTTACTCACTAGGTGTAGTGAATAAGTATCTAAAAGATCTTTGGGAAAACCACTGGACAGCTGAAGAACATTCTTAAGTGCTTGAGAAAGACTAAAGAGATGTTCTTGGTATATGGTAACGGTGTACTCCAGATGGAGTCTTTTACCGATTTGAGCTTCCAGAGTGATAAGGACGACTGAAAGTCAGTCTCGGGTTTTGTATTCACCCTCGGTGGAGGGACGGTATGTTGGAAGGGTTCCAAGCTATATACCGTAGTAGACTCGTTGATAGAGACTAATTACATCGCTACCAACGATGCTGCCAAAGAGGTTGTCTGGATAAAAGAAGTTCATATGATCAACTTGGTTCCTACCATTGCGCATCCAGTACCTGTGTATTGTGATGACAATGGAGCTGTGGCTTGGGCCTAGGAACCCCGGTCCCGTCAGCGATCCAGACATATTCTTAGACAGTATCACTTGATCAGGGAGATAATTGATCTCCGGGAGATCAAGGTTAGGAGAGTTGACACAGAGGATAACACAGCGGATACACTCACCGAGGCCATCCCCTAGATGCTATTCGAGAGACTTTTGGGACGTTGGGTATGAGATACTATAACAACTGGCCTTAGTGCAAGTGGGAGATTGTTAGGAATATGTATGCCCTAGAGGCCATTATTGTACATGCGATATATATTATAGTGGATACCTGGACATATATATAGAGGACTTTCTTGCTCGACATGATAGCATGCTATCTGGTTACTCTTTATCTTAACATTTTGACTGGTATTCTTTACTGTCTTGCTCTTATATGTTGATAAAGCCATTAGGATATGTACTTGACTACCAGGACTATGATGAGATCATACTAGTGGGGGAAGGGTGGTCCAAAAGTACATCCTTTAATAAGTCGAAGTCGAGGGAATATCGAGACTAGGGCATCAATATTCCAAAGTAGACTAGTGTGTACGTTTCTTGTCCCTTAGAGGGCGATGGTTGATCCCACAACCATTGGTGTGTGACATCAAAATTTGTACACAGATTCTCATTAGAGAATGGGTACACCGAAAAGACTCGCCGATGACTCCTATGTCGTAGTATACCTATCGTCAGATAGCAGTCCTCTGGTGACACTGGTACAGGTTAGTCTGTAGACCCGAGATCGTCATAGAGTCTTGTGCGGCTCCCACTGTGCTTTGATTTCCTCCCTACCAGCTCAAAGGAGACGTGCAAACAGGTGGATTTTGGGTACAGTCCCGAGTCGCATGGAGGCAATGAGCGATAGGAGGGGTTTCGTCTCTCCCGGTATTGGGGGTTGATATTGCGTTATGCTCGATTGGCTATAACTGGAAGTCCCTAGCCAGGGCTGCTATGAGCTTTACTGATAAGTGTTATCAGTAGTTTCTGCAACCGTTATAGTCCAGACATCGACATGACTTATCACGTTACTGGGGTCTGACGTTTACCCCTAGATATGATATGCGACATATCAGACGAAGAGACCGGACTGTACGGTAGTGTTAGTGATAGGCTTCATGGAGACTATGGAAAAGCTTCCTTGTTGATCTTCATATCACTCAATACCCGGGTATCCGTTACGTCCAGCTAGTACCGCCGACGGCTTGTAGGTGACTGATGTGATCATCACCTACTGCTGGCGTATTGACGAGTCTTTAGAGTCCCACACAGAAGTTCCCTGGTTCAAGCGAAATGAAGTAGGATACGTATGTAATATGTGTATGGGACTGATTAAATACGTGTATGTGATACCGTATTATAATCTGGAAGTTATCTGTTATCGGTTCGGTTATATGTGATATAACCAGATTGTCGAATTAAATATTGATTTGATAATGTGATATACAGATAAATGATATTAGTCGGTCATATATGATATGACTGGATTATTAAATCAAGTGTTGATTTAATAATGTGATATATATTATATGTGATATAATTATATTTTAACTAATATCATTAGCTCAATAACTATTCTTCATAATATATATATTAATATATATAATATATATATATATAATAATGAAGTATGGCATGATTTCTATTTTTTAGAAAAATAGAAATGTGGAAAATGAGAGCATGGTTGCAAGCATGGGATTTATTCTTGTTTATTTATCTTGACTCACTATTCAAGCATGGTTGCAATTTTATATTGCAATATTCCATGCTTGAATGAGTGGGGGTCAAGAGTTGCCATTCATTCTTTGCTCATTCTCAACACTTAGCCATTTTCTTGAGTTGCTCCTATGGTTGCTCTCTAGCTTCTTCTTCCTCAATTGCTATAGTTCAATCTTCAACCCTCACATGTGATGTGAACCATGAAGTTTGAACACAAACTTGTGAGCTTTTAACATCCCTTACTTCACCATCCTACACTTGTCTAGCGATCGAATGTAGCATGTTTACTACGCTAAAGAGTTTAGTGTATAGGTACCTTGAGGTGGAGGGACTTCGCGTGGATCGTCTTTGGCGCGATGATCATGAAGGAGGTTCGTTCAACTCGAAAAGGAGCCTTGTAGAGTCGCGTGGACTTCAACCCGGAGATTTAGAAGATAAGGACTCGGACTATAAAGGTTGTATGCGCTTTTTTCTCTTTAGTTCTTCACATCACAAAGGCAAACCCTAATAATCTATTAAAGATCTTGTTAGTCTAGCTTAGCACCTAATAAAAATTAAAATTTGGCATGCTTCATTCCTCTAGACTCTCATGGTGGTGCTAAGGTCTACATTCAAATATGCGTATCCCAAATTCCGTTGACATAAAGCAACGAGATCGGGGATACACTACATATTACACTTACGGTCACAAAAAAGAAATGAAAAACTACAATAATTAGAATCCACATTTCCTTAGACATCATAAACCCGGAATATCTCATATTCCGGATTTCATGCTTAATCTTATAAGCCCTACATATTAGTCTCATATCGAAAACACTTTTCAATAATTTAGCCGGGTAATTCAACAAGATTCCCGACTACCCGATCGAATACTTGTTGGGAACTTTAGCAGATGGCCGCACCCCCGATGCCGTCGACCAAGTGCATTTAGGAGGTACACCGTGGCTGCAAGCACGCGAGTGGATGCTTTTGGCAACGGGGTTCTCCTAAAGTCACATGGTCGGCGCTATAGGGCGTGGATACCTAGTAAAGTTATCTGGCGAGTATTCGCATATGATACGCGATTGCGACGGAGTTTCGATCCGAATCGAAACTTCATGGCAATCGATCAAAAGAGACTAACATGCTAGATTTACAATCACTAACTAGATTTCTCAAAACTAATTAAATGTGGATTCCAACCATTGCATCACATATCAAACTTAAACCCGAAACGACGTTAAAATTACGACTATGAAACACTTCGAATAGCCCCAATAGGAAAGTTAACATCACATGCAAACTGGGCTAATCAAACATAAACATGAAACCCTAAACCCAAGACAACAAAGCACCAAACAAAAACGATCCCAAGACTCCAATGAAGAACCGGTGACGCCGGCCAATTCAGCAATCTCGCCGGCCAAAAAATATCCATTAGGTCTCATGTTTCTCTGGTGTTCTAATTACATCATATGCAACATTCTGTACATGTTTAAAAAAATTTCAGAGATCATTTAAAATTCGACAGAATCATGATGTTTTGGGTTTCAGTTTCGGAGTTGTTTCGTTTTCGTATTTCTAATAACATCGTCTAATCTTTTAGCTCTGGCTCTGATACCATGAAAGTGTTCGTTACCACCTACACTGGGTTTTATTAGTATCAAGCATACCAATTTAAAAACTTTTGGGGTGCTAATCAACATTAACCAAGATCTTAAACTAGATGATTAGGATTTAGCATGATATAAAGAAAACTACACTAAGAGAACGAAACTACAACCTTTGTAGATCGTGTCCTTCTCTTCTCAAGCTCCGGGTTGTAGTCCCTACGATCCCTCGTAGCTCCACTTAAAGATGGTACAAGCTCCCTTCGTGATCTCCGTGCTAAAGACGATCCACCCGAAGCTTCTATAATCAAGCTACCTCTTCACTAAAATCTCATTAGTGAAGGAACACACTAGTTTACAGTGCTAATCTAAACTAGGATGATGAAGTAGGGTTTCTAAGCTCACTAGGATTTATTCTAAGCCCTATGGTTCACATTACATGTGAGGGTTATGGCTTAGAATGAGGAGGAAGAAGAAGATGGAAGATGGAGAGAGCTAGAATGGCTAAGGCAAAAATGAGCTCAAGAAAATAACTCAAGTGTAGAATGGCAAGCGAAAGCTCACACATTATTGAAGCATACAATTTTTAACCATTAAAAATTGTGACCATGCTTCAATAGTGCAAGCAAATGAATAAAATAAATGAAATAGCCATGCTTGCCCATTCCACATATATCTCCCCATTTTCCATTTCATTTTCTATTTTCTAAAAATAGAAAAACCAACCATGCTACTTTATATATATATATATAAAGTAAAGAAAATAATTAGTGAGCTAATAATATTAGTTAATATATAATTATATCAAATATAATATATATCAAATTATTAAATCAACACTTGATTTAATAATCCGGTTATATCATATATAACCGACTAATATCATTTATCTGTATATCACATTATCAAATCAACACTTGATTCAATAATCCGGTTATATCAAATATAACCTAACCGATATCAAATAACCACTAGATTAGAATACGGTATCACATACTCGTATTTAATCAGGACCTCGCACATATCAACATATGTGCCCTACTTCGTTTCGCTTGAACCGGGAAACTTCTATGTGGGACTCTAAAGACTCGTCAATACGCCTGCAGTAGGTGATGATCATATCAGTCACCCACAAGCCGTCAGCGGTACTAGCTTGACATAACGGCTACCCAGGTATTGAGAGATTAGAAGATCAACAAGCAAGCTTGTCCAAAATCTCATGAAGCCTATAAGTAACACTTACTGTACAGTCCGGTCTCTTCGTCTAATATGTCGCATATCGAGTCTGGGGGTGGAATCATCAGACCCCAATAACTTGATAAGTTAGGCCGATGTGTGGCCTATAACAGTACGAGAAACTACTGATAACACTTACCAGTAAATCTCATCAACAGCCCTGGCCAGGGACTTCCTGTTATAGACAATCGAGCATAGCGCAACATCAAATCCCTATACCGGGAGAGACGAAATCCCTCCTATCGCTTATTGCCTCCATGTGACTCAGGAATGTACCCAAAATCCATCTGTTTGCATGAATCCTTTAAGCCGCGGCAGGGAGGAAATCAAAGCATAGTGGGAACCACACAAGACTCTATGACGATCTCGGGTCTACAGACTAACCTGTACCAGTGTCACCAGAGAACTGCTATTTGACGATAGGTATAGTACCATCTAGGAGTTCTCGGTGAGTTCTGTTCGGTGTACCCATTCTTTAAAGAGCACCTGTGTACAATCTTTGATGTCCAACACCAATGGATATGGGATCAACTATCGCCCCTATATAGGGTCAAGAAACGTACACACTAGTCTACTCTGGAATATCGATGCCCTGTCTCGATATTCCCTCGACTAGGAACAATTGAAAGATGTGCTTATGGACTACCACTGTCCCAGTAGTATGATCCGCATCATAGTCCTGGTAGTCAAGCCAACATCTTAAGGGCTTTATCAACATGTATATGAGAGATAGTATAATAATACCGGTGAACATGTTAAGATAAAGGCAACCAGATAGCATACTATCATGTCGAGCAAGAAAGTCCTCTCTATATATCTCCAAGCATCCACTATATCATACAATAATGGCCTATAGGGCATACATGTTCCTAATAGGAACCACCTCAAGTTCAGCAATGAACTTCTTCATCCAGACCGCTTCTTTTGTGGCATCATTGGCAGCAATGTATTCATCCTCCATCGTCGAGTCTGCGACGGTGTCCTGTTTAGAGCTATTCAAACAGACCGCCCCTCCATTGAGGGTACACACACAACCCGAGACAGACATGCCGTCATCCTTGTCACTCTGGAAGCTTGAGTCGGTAAAGTACTCGACCTGAAGGTCTCCATTACTGTAAACCAAGAACATCTCCTTAGTCCTTCTCAGATACTTGAGAATATTCTTTACAGCTGTCCAATGATTCTCACCTGGGTTCGACTAACACTGGCTCACTACACTAAGAACATAAGCTACATCTAGTTTGGTACAAAGCATCACATACATTATTGATCCTACAGCCGAAGCGTAGGGCATAGTGCTCATGCGAACCCTCTCCTCAACAGTCCTGGGAGACATCTCTTTGGAGTGGGTGATTCCATGCAATGCGGGTATATTACCGCACTTGGAATCTTCTATACCGAATCTCGTCAGTATGGTCTATATGTATCTGGACTGCGAAAGTCCCAACAATCTCTTGGATCTATCTCTGTAGATCTTAATTCCCAGAATTTACGAGGCATCACCCAGGTCCTTTATGGAGAACTTTTGTGACAAGAACAGTTTGACCGACTGCAGCATAGGAATGTCATTTCCTATCAAAAGAATGCCATCCACGTACAAGACGAGAAATACGACAGTTCTCCCTACAATTTTCTTGTAAATACATCGCTCATCTTCGTTTTTGATGAAGTCAAATTCCTTGACTGTCTCATCAAAACAGATGTTCCAGCTCTGCGATGCCTGTTTTAATCCATAAATGGATTTAAATAACTTGAACAACTTTCCGCTGCTCCCACTGTCTACAAATCCCTCCGGTTGATCCATATAAACGCACTCTTCTAAATTTCCATTTAGAAAAGCCGTTTTAACGTCTATGCCAAATATCATAGTTATGGTAGGCAGCAATGGCAAGTAGGATCCGAATGGATTTCAGCATAGCTACTAGAGAAAATGTTTCATCATAGTCCACTCTTGGACTTTGAAGAAAACCTTTTGCAACAGTCTAGCCTTATAGGTTTCCACCTTTCCATTTGCACCAATCTTCTTTTTGTAGATCGACTTGCATCCAACGGGTTTTACCCCAAGAGGAGCAACGTTCAAAGTCCAAACTTTGTTGGTATACATGGACTCCATTTTGGATTGCATAGCGTCAAGCCATTTTACAGAGTCCCTACTGCTAATGGCCTACTCAAAACTAGTAGGATCATCTTCTTTCCAGATGCAATCCTCTCGATCCCTATATATGAAAAAACCGTAGTATCTCTCGGGCGGATGATAAATCCTACTAGATCTGCAGAGTGGTTGAAGTTCGTCCGAGATTATTCAATTCTCTGGTTCCATCAAATTTTCAGTTTCAGTTTGTGGTTCTAGAATTTCTTCCAGTTCTACCGTGCTCGCACTAATTTCTCTTGCAAGAAATTCCATTTCTAAGAAAACAGTGTGCTGAACAACAAACACCTTCTGTTCCTCGGTGTTTAAGAACAGATATCCATAACCATTCTTTGGATCACCCACAAACTTACATAAAACTGACCGTTCCTCTAGTTTGTCTGGATTATACTTTTTAACGTAAGCCAGACAACCCCATATCTTAAATCTTTTTAGATACAGCCTTTTACCATTCCATATTTCGAATGGTGTCTTAGGTATGGATTTGGATGGACATCATTCAATAGATATGCCGCTGTTTGAAGCGCATATCCTCAGAATGAAATAGGCAGATCAACACTACTCATCATGGAGCGAACCATGTCTAAAAAGGTACGGTTTCTCCACTCCGATATACAATTGTGCTGTGGTGTGTACGGAGGAGTAAGATGAGAGAGAATACCATTTTCTTTCAGGTATTCTAGGAATTTCGTGCTTAAGTGTTCGCCTCCCCTATTAGATCTGAGGATCTTGATACTTTTGCCAGTCTGGTTCTCTAATTCGTTCTTATATTCTTTGAATTTCTCAAAAACTTCAGATTTGTGTTTCAAAAGATACACATATCCGAACCTAGAGAGATCGTCAGTGAATATAATGAAGTAAAAGAACCTGCCCGTCGCATGTATAGACATCGGACCACATACATCATTGTGTATGAGTCCCAAGAGCTCCGTAGCTCTTTTTCTGTGTCCGGTGAACGAAGATTTAGTCATCGTTCCTTTGAGATAAGACTGATAAGTTTCATAAAATGAAAATTTGAACGTATTCAAATATCCATCCTTATGCAACTTACTTAGTCTTTTCTCACCGATATGACCAAGTCTGCAACGCCACAAGTAGGTTTCGTTCGTATCTGAACTTTTCCTCTTGCGTGTGTTTTGTATATTGAAGACTGTGTTTTGATTTAGAATGTAGATACCATTATACAGTGTACCTTCTGCAACCAATTACCGATTAAGTTAAATATTCATAATATTTCTATCTAGAACAAAGTTATATCCATCTTTATCAAGTAAAGAAACTGATATGTTGTTGCAAAGCATGGAAGGTATATAGTAGCAATTGTTCAAAATCATAGTATTGTCGCTTGGCAATACTAGGTGATATTCACCGACGGGGCTAACATCAACTTGTGCTCCTTTCCATACTCTGAGGGGCAAATCATCCGGTCCAACCATTCTACTTTTTCTCAGTCCTTGTAATAAATTACTGATATGAAATCCTTATCCGGTATCTAGTACCCAAGATGTAGGGTTGACTGAAAAACAGTTTTCAATAACAAATACACCCGAAGAAGATGCATTAGAATGCTTCCCCTTCTTTAAGGTCTTCTGGAATTTCTTACAGGCCCCTTTCTCTTGTCCATACTGGTGACAGTTGTCACAAGTTAGTGTTGGTGAGTATTGCTCACTCTATATCGAAGTAAAGAGGCGGAATGCACAAAAATTAAATTTTTAAGCAAGCACAACCAACTTAACCCATGTGATCAAACCATAACCCTAAAATAGCAAGCTACAAGAGATCTATCTACTATGCGAGAAGATTATCCTGATATGCACGTGTCCTTTGTTGGCTATAGTGCCCTCAAATCAATTAATGAATCGCAGGTATGCGATTGTGAGGATTGAGGGAGGACCTATACCGGTAGAACAGTCTTACTCGAGATGATAGTATGCTATATAGTTTGTCTTTATCATCATGTACAGCATTAGGTGGCATTATATATCACTACTACATATTTATAGAGCCCATAGGATTCTTTCTGGACTACCATTATTATGATGGTGATCTTATACATGGGAGCTGGGCGGTCTATAAGCACATCCTTAAATGTCCCTAGTCATGGGAGTATCGAGACAGGGCATCGATACTCCAGAGTAGACTAGTGTATACTTATCGAGACCGCGACGAGGGGCGGTGGCCGGTCTCACAAGCCGTTGGTGTCAGTTAGTCACCTAAGATAGTATAATGGTGCTCATTGGGTTATGAATACACTGGATAGACTCGCCGGGAACATGCTAGTTGGTATTATACCAATTGTCAGATAGCAATTCCCAGGTGACATGAGTACAGATTAGTCTGTCGACCTGAGATCGCCATTTGTCTCGTGTGAGTTCCCATTGTGCTTTGATTACTACCCTACCATGGCTCAAAGGAGTCGTGCAAACAGGTTTTAGTTGGGTAAATTGCCGAGCCACATGGAGCCAGTGAGAGGATCGTCGGGGATTTGTATCTCACGGTATTGGGGGTTGATGTTGCGTTGTGCATGGGTGGCCAACACCAAAAATCCTCGGCCGAGGTGGACGAGAATTACTGATTTGGATCAGTAGTTTCTCAGTGGGTGATGGGCTTCATACCGACATGAAATGTCGCGTTATTAGGGGTCTGACTTTTTCTAACCCCCTAGACTCGATATGCGATAACCTTAGACGAATAGACCGGACTGTTTGGAGATTGTCACGGACTGGCTCAGTAGGGGTTTGGATGAGCTTGCTCGTTGGCCTTCCTTTCGCTCAATAACTGGGTAGCCGTTACGTACATCTAGTGTCACTGACGTGCTTGTAGTTAAACCCACCGCCAGCGTATTGACGAGTCTTTAGAGTCCCACACAGAGGGTTTCCCTGGTTCTGGAAAAATGATGTAGTAGCCGTATTAGATACATGCAGGGTTCCGATCGATTGATTGTACTTAGTACCCGGACTTTCGATCGGACAGTTGGTAATACTAGCCGGCTCGGGTTTGAGCTGTATTATTAAATCAGGTATTGATTTAATAATTTACGTATATGTATTTCGATACGTATATTCTAGTGTTATGTTCTTTGTGTTATTCTGTCTATTCGGGTATTCGTGTTTCGATACGAATACAGGTATGTATATACAGTAGAATGTAATCCGTATTTTTTACAGTTAACATTCTTGAAGGTGGACACCTCATTTTAGGGTTTGACCATTTATTATATATGGATAAATGAGGTGGCAATGATTTGATGGGAGTATGGTGAGGACTATGCTTGCATAGTGTTCACAAATGGATTCTTAATTCATATGTGCATACTATTCAAGTATGGGCACATTTTAAAAATGTAAGATATTGTTTTACAAAACCAAGCATGCTATTTTTCTCTCTCCATGGTTAGCTCATTATTTTTGCGAGAAGGTTCTTTCTCTTGAGCGTGCCATCTTCTCCTCACCATTTTTGTGCTTCACTCCTCTCTTGAGTTTCATGGTTTCCTCCACTTTCATCTTCCACCTCCTCTCAACCCTCTCATGTGTTGAGAATCAAAAAAGAAGGTGAGATGAGATATACAAACACTTAGAACACTTACTACATCCTAGGAATTCTGGACTAGCATCCTAAAATCCCTAGTTGCTTCACTTGCATTCATTATGTAGAGCTAGAGCCATGACTATATCCTTCAGGTGGATCATCTTCGACGGAGGAAGACCGGCGGCCAAGTTCCTTCGAGCACGCCTCAAGAAGCTCAGGTGGATGATGGAAGACCAAAGGACTTGGTTCTTTTGGTATAATTATTCTAACCCTTTAGTTTAGCTTCTTTAGTTTTCTAGTATAGGTTTATGGTTTAGATCTTAGGCGGGTTTTGTTTGCGCCAAAAATTTTAAACGCCGGTTTTTGTTTCGCATCGGCCACGGTAGACGGCCAGGGCGCCGGCGAAACCCAGCAATGGTATCAGAGCCACCCATAAACCAATACTAGCTAGTTTGCACGAAGTTAGAATATCGATCGACCAAACTTTCCGAATCATTTTTCCATTTTTATGTACTTGCTGCCGATTTTGAAAAGTGTTCAAAAAATCTTTCTGTATATCTTAAAAATCCGTGCAGGCAAAATTAGGGCACCACAAGAAATTTGGGGACAAGACCCCACCAAATGGCCGCGGTTCCGCCGAAAAACATACTCATTGGCCACGGAAGCGCGGCGGATTTGTGGGTGTTTTGCTCCAAATCTCTTATGGCACTCTCTGACATGGAAATTTGATTTTTTGTATATTTAGTTTTGGCCCAGATTTGTTTAAAGTGTTGTTTTTCATATGGTGCCAATTTGGGAAAGTTTTAGTCGATCGAAGTTTTAAACTGTGTGATTATCAGTACATGCGATGATATCTGCGACCGTGAATATTATTGAGCGATACAACCCGACTAGTTGCTATATGTTCAACTAGATGGGTTTGCGAACATAATATTCATGTTGATGTTCTGTGTTGTGCTGATATTATGGTTGGATTGTCGTGGTGGATAGCCTAGAGTGCAATGCAAGTAGTACAGTTCATATTCATTTGTATATTCAGTATGGCAGGGCAAGCGTCCGACATGCGGATTGCCGTCTCTGCCAGATTATATATTCTTTTATTGGGGCATGACCGGGCTGAGGTCGATGTCTCCATTGTATATATCTTTTCTTCTCTGTACTAGGATTACCCACGGTGGAATGTACGAATAGCCGGGTTATAGAGAGCAACAAGCCTGCATCTTATGGCATTGAGATGGAGGGGGCCATAATCTAGAATTGACGGGCTATTCGCTGCACTCGTAGGGGGTATAGGATGACCCACAGAGGGGCGCTCAAGTTACCGGATTCCGTGATGTGCTGGGTGGCCTATCCACTTTCTTGATTGGGGTTCCTCACTTCTGGGATTGGCGGGTAACATGCCATGCTCGTAGGGGTCTGGGTTTTTATTGCACAGGCTATCCACACGACTGGAAACATCGGGTCTCATTTACGGCTCAAATGAAACCCGAGGCTCCAAGATTATCCACCATTCTGTGTTGCTGGCTGATGTTTCTGTGATGTTGCTCATATCATGCCTGGGACGAATGTTATATATATACTAGTAGATGTTGTATATGTTTTGCACCCGCGCTAGTTCAGCCCTCGCACTGTCGTTAGTTAAGTAACCTAACGGGTGATGACGGGGCCTAATGGCGAATGCGGATGACATATACGTATATTTTATTTTCGTTCCTTTTTTGTGGTGTGAAATGGATTAATTGATAGGACTGCATTGATTCTGATTAACGCAAGGAAAAATAAACCTATTTGATGTTGTTGGAACCAATTTTGAAAAACTGTTGTTGCAAGACGTTTCCTTTTGCTTTGCACAGTGGTATTCGGTTCAGAATATCCAGCACCTCATTCGACGAGGCAAGAGCCGAGATCCCTTCATCGGGAGTGACCTCTTGAGCAAAAGTTTGCGTTATTGTAATAACTTCACTATAGTCGATTCTTTTTCTTTGCATCGTGGTATTCAGTTTGGAATATTCTGCACCTCATTCGAGGAGGAAAGAGCCGAGATCCCTTCATAGGGAGTGACCTCTTTAGCAAAAGTTTGTGCCACTATATATTTGTAAAAACCACCCGGTTCCTTCAACGATATCAAGTTCATTACGTTAAAGGTTTTTTGCCAAAAACCAGCTGTAGCCCTCCGTCGTTTCAGATTAGTATTTCTTAGTATTCATGCTATGTATGTCGTGCATTGTCGAGGCGTAGTGTTCGGTAGCTCTGTAATGCTTTTCTGTTGCATGGATATGTGGATTGGTTAGGACAGTCGTACGATCATGTTGGCATTGTCAAGGGCTCGTACGGGTGAGTTTAACGCGATCAAGATAATGAAGGGTTGAACTTGACTAGGACTCTTCGATATGTTGGTATTGTCAAGTTCACTTGGGTCCTAGGGGTAAAACCACATCGGGAGTTTTAAACATACAGGAAACTTGCCAGGCATGCGCATACCTTCTGGAGTGTGGTGAGTTGAGTGGCTTCCATCAAGTTATCATGCGATAATTGTTGGATCTCGATTCCCACTGATGAGTAGGTGTTACTCCTCGGGTGATTTTAGATGATCCCGACTAATTCTCCTTTTAGGGTTTGAGAGAGAATTCGAGGAAACAGTGGGGGCCATCCTGATTAGATAAAGTGATTAACTAATCTAATCTAGATTAGAGTGCACGCTGAGTATTTCTTTTCTCTCTGTCTTTGGTAGCGACCATGACCCGACTTCAAACTAAACTCATGAACCAAGTTAACCAAACCTTCTTAAAACACTTTGGTTTTTGGATTGTCCTAGTCGCATATATCATTGCCGCTCTTACACCCCCTTTGCATTTCTCCAGAACATTCCGTATCACTACAAAGGTCCACATTTATTGGATATGCCATCGTATAGTTACATACGAACTTGATGGAACTTGTTCCAGTTCGAGGATGGTTTCTGGTTCAGGAGAAATTGAATAGGATTATTTAGTTGTCTTTCTCTTTACCTTCTCTCAGGTTGCGAGAGCTTCTAGTGTTAGGAGAGTACACCTATTGCGCTTATTGGATAGCTTTCTTCCAAACCATAGGCAGGTGCCGAAAGGTAAGGAAGGAAGAAAATCAATTAGCCTAAGTGTGGTGTACAGAAGGTAATAAGTAAAGACATATAAAAGGATTAGAGTGAGGGCAAAGGAAAATTGCGACTACTATCATTCACGACGAAACCGCGTATACCCATAAAACTCCTACTTCCCCTTTGCATTTCTCCATAACATCCCGTATCAGTACAAAGATCTACATTTATTGGATATGCCATCGTATAGTTACATACGAACTCGAAGAAACTTGTTTCTGATCGAGGATCGATTCTGGTTCTGGAGAAATAGAATAAGAATTATTTAGTTGTCTTTTCTCTTTACCTTCTCTCTGGTTGCGAGAACTCCTAGTATTAGGAGAGTACACCTATTACGCTTATTGTATAATCTTCTTCCAAATCTTAGGCTGGTACCGAAAGATAGGGAAGGAAGAAAACCAATTAGCCTAAGTGAGGTGTACAGAAGGTAATAAGTAAAGACATATAAAGGGATTGGAGTGAGGGCAAGGAAATATACGGTTACTGTCATGAATCTGGATAGTGGAAGTGGAATTAATAGGAATACCCGGATACCCCTTCGAAATATTTTCATGTTTCAATTTGACTGTGCAGTGTTAATTGAAAACTGTTTTCCCAATTAGATTCTGACTCCAGGGTATGTATTTACCAGATTTCATTCTCACATCTGTATGGCATTACAGATGCTGAGCGGGAGTACGACATTAGGAATTGGGTGATTGTATCCTCAACATATCGGAATTCTTTGTAATTGGTGATATTTGAGAAAATCACCTGGGTTTTTCCTGATGGCAAATATTTGGTTTTGAATATCCGTCGTTATGCACCAATTTCAATCTGATATATCTGTACATTTATTTTATAAAGTGAGATATAATTTTTTAAAATTATGTCTATGACATTTACCTATATCAGTTGATGGTTAGGTAAGGAGGATTCAACAGTGGTGTAATTTTTCATAACCATAGCACAGTTTTCAACCTAAGACGCACAAGGTTTGAGTTGTTAAACTCAGGGGACTTATACAAAGTATTGTGTGTTGTCCGGTGTCCATTAGGACAAAGGGGTTGGTACTCATACTACATTCTGTTTACTTATGACTTTTTAGTTTTAGACAAGTATTTCGTTGAAACACAAGGTCTAAATTTTGAGAAGTTATCGGTATAAGAATAAAATAGAGAACCATATGTTGTAAGTATCAGGATTCTTCAAGCTGATCGAAGATGTAGATACTTGTGCTAGGTATTCCGATGATAGTAATGGTTTTGAGAACTTGCTTCTCTTTTCAGGTTATTCATATATGGATGCATTCCTTGATGAGTAATGCTGATTGGCCTCCTTCCATTTGGTTGATATGCACTGAAAACGGCTGCATGTATTTTTGAATCTTGTTCCAATTAAATTAGTGCCTTTGTTTCTGTATTGGAGATATAGAATGGATTCATATCTTAACGATGTTAAGGTATATGGAGTAGTCCGACTAATGCTTAAAACCAGAATCTAGACAAGCTCTAGGCACGTTTCAGTAAGGGTAGTTTGTGGGTTATCCCGGGCTTTGATGATGGTTAACTTTCTATCATCTGGAAGATCAATAGTTATATTGTTTTTTACACTCCACCAGTTTTAGTAAAATGGATTCATTTTAGAAAACATAAGTGGGAGTATGGTAGAACTTGAAGTGATTCCAGAACCACAAACGATTACTGAAAATTTAATAGAACATAAAGATTCATTTGGATTCGACAATCTTTTAGCCACACCACAGATTTAGTGGGTAACCTCAGCTACCCGAGAGGTAGTTCGGTCTCCTCAAAGATGGCGACAGGGAGGTTTTTGATTACCCAAACTTGCCATTGTTGTTGTTCTAGACTATGAGATCTTGCAGGAGGATGAGTATAACGTCATTCTAAACTAGCTTTAGAAGTACACGTGTATATGACTCTGCCAGAGGGTTGTTGCAGTCAGTGCGAGCAGCGGAAGCATGGTGGGCAAGTAGCTTATGTCTATTTATAGACTAAAACAGATATAGTGCAGAAAGATCGTCTATTTTTTGATGTGACAGTCATAGAGTTTGACTTTATCAGAATAATAGATGGATCTGGTAAGAAGGTAGTAGGGAGTGTTGTCCTAGTATTTGGATGACATACTCTTGATAGGAAGTGATATTCCTATACTGCGGTCAGTTATACTATGGTTGTCATAAGGTGTTTCTCCACATAGGATCTGGATAAAATATCAGGGATTCTGGTTACTAGATCTATGGTTCTAGATCTAGATTTGGGAAGTGTCCCAATTTTAGTACTTGACACTATTCTAAAAGTGTTTAGAATGGATGACTCCTGGCATGGTGGTTTTACCTACAGGTGATGGAGTCAACCTCTCTAAAGAGATGTCTTCTAGACTGATGAGAGAGGGTCTGCATGATTTGCATATCACTTGCTTAGGCAATTGAGTTAATCATGAAATGTCAAGTACCACACCAGATATTGTTTTTGCACTAGCTGTAATAAATATATATTAAATCCAATCCTGGAGAAACGTTGGGAAGCAGTTATGAACACAAGTGGATGTTCTTGGTATATGGTAACGACAGCCTCTTCAGGAGGCGGTTATCATTTTAGGCTTCTAAGGTGACCTGGATGACAGAGTGACTGCTAGAGTTATAGTTTTCTTTCTTTTGAGAGACAGTATGTTGGACAGGTGGTCCAAGCGGATAATGAGGACACGACGTAGGTTACAGATTAAATTAAGTAAATGATACAGTCTAAGAAGTTTGTTGGATTTGAAGTTCATTTGTGAACTGGGTCCCATCAGACATTCAGACAAATTCTAAGACGGGTATCGCTCATTTTGGGAGATAGTCATTCTCCACGAAGTTGAGATATAAAGTGATAAAGAAAGAAACACTGGAGCGGATCCACTCACTCAGGCTATTTCTCGAACGCAATAGTTTCACAAACGGGCTTTGTGAGATTGATTAATAGAGAAGTTGGGTGTTCGGTATCACACGGGCCGTGAGTATGCGACACCGCAATAATTAGCCTTAAGTGCAAGTAGGAGATTGTTGGCTATAGTGCCCTCAAGTCAATTATTGAATCGCAGGCATGCGATTGTTATGATTGATGGATGACCTATACCGGTAGAGCAGTCTTACTCGAGATGTTGATTGCTATCTGGTTTGTTTTTATCATCATGTACAATATTAGGTGGCATTACAGATCACTATTACATGTTGATAGAGCCCATAGGATTCTTTCTTGGCTACCAGCATTATGATGGCGATCATATAAGTGGGAGCTGGGTGGTCTATAAGCACATTCTTAAATGTCCCTAGTCTTGTGAGTATCGAGACTGGGCATCGATACTCCGGAGTAGACTAGTGTATACTTATCGAGACCCCGACGAGCGACGGTGGCCGGTCTCACAAGCCATTGGTGTCAGCTAGTCACCTAAGATAGTATACAGATGCTCATTGGGTTATGAGTACATTGGATGGACTCGCCGGGTACATGCTAGTTGGTATTATACCTATTGTCAGATAGCAGTTCCCAGGTAACATGAGTATAGGTTAGTCTGTCGACCTGAGATCATCATTTGTCTCGTGTGAGTTCCCACTGTGCTTTGATTACTACCCTACCACGGCTCAAAGGAGTCGTGCAAATAGGTTTTAGTTGGGCACAGTCCCGAGCCACATGGAGGCAGTAAGCGGATCGTCGGGGATTCATCTCTCCCGGTATTGGGGTTGATGTCGCGTTGTGCATGGGTGGCCATCACCAGAAATCCTCGGCCTAGGTGGACGAGAATTACTGATTTCGATCAGTAGTTTCTCAGCGGGTGATGGTCTTCATACCGACACGAAATGTCGCGTTATTAGGCGTCTGACTTTATCCACCCCCTACACTCGATTTTGATACTCTTAGACGAACAGACTGAACTGTTTGGAGATTGTCACGAACAAGCTCAATAGGGGTTTGGATGTGCTTACTCGTCGGCCTTCCTTTTTCTCAATACCTGAGTATCCGTTACGTACAGCTAGTGCCGCTGACATGCTTGTGGTTAAACCCATTGCCAGCGTATTGACGAGTCTCTAGAGTCCCACAAAGAGGGTTTCCCTGGTTCTGGCAAAATGATGTAGTATCCGTATTGGATACGTGCAGGGTTTCGATCGATCGATTGTACTTAATACCCGGACTTTCGATCGGACAGTTGGTAATACTAGCCGGCTCGGGTTTGAGCTGGCTTATTAAATCAGATATGATTTAATAATTTACGTATATGTATTTTGATACGTATATTATAGTATTATGTTCTTTGTCATATTCTATCTATTCAGCTATTCGTGTTTCGGTACGAATACATGTATGTATATACAGTAGAATGTAATCCGTATTTTTACAGATAACATTCTAGAAGGTGGACACCTCATTTTAGGGTTTGACCATTTATTATAAATGGATAAATGAGGTGGCAATGATTTGATGGGAGTATGGTGAGGACCATGCTTTCATAGTGTGCACAAATGAATTCTTAATTCATTTGTGCATACTATTTAAGTATGGGCACATTTTAAAAATATAAGATATTGTTTTACAAAACCAAGCATGCTCTTTTTCTCTCTTCATGGTTAGCTCATTATTTTTGTGAGATGGTTCTTTCACTTGAGCATACCATCTTCTCCTCACCATTTTTGTGCTTCACTTCTCTCTTGAGTTTCATGGTTTCCTCCACTTTCATCTTTCACCTCCTCTCAACTCTCTCATGTGTTGAGAATCATGAGAGGAGGTGAGATGAAATAGACCAACACTTTGAACACTCACTACATCCTAGGAATTCTAGACTAGGATCCTAGAATCCCTAGTTGCTTTACTTGCATTCATTATGTGGAGCAAGAGCTATGACTATATCCCTCGGGTGGATCATCTTCGACGGAGGAAGACCGGCGGCCATGTTCGTTCGAGCACGCCTCAAGGAGATAAGGTGGATGACGGAAGACCGAAGGACTTGGTTCTTTTGGTATAATCATTCTAACTCTTTATTTTAGTTTCTTTAGTTTGCTAGTATAGGTTTATGGTTTAAATATTGGGCGGGTTTTGTTTCCGCCAAAAATTTTAAATGCCAGTTTTTGTTCCGCATCGGCTACGGTAGATGGCCACGGCACTGGCGAAACCTAGCATCCTTCGGGTCTTCACTCCTCTTCTTAAGCTCCTTGGGTTCTCCTGGATCAACCTTGATAGCTGGCCTCCTCGGTCCTAGATGATCCACCCGAGAGTTTATGGTTCGAGCTTAGCTTCACTAATGAAGCAACTTAACAACCTAGTTTGCTAATCTATGTTGCTAAGAAGATGTGGTGAGTGTTTATTAGTGGTTTCCTATCACAAATCCTTTTGTTTCTCAACACATGAGAATGATAAGGATTTAACAAGAGAATGAACTCAATAAGACGAAGAAAGGAGAGCAAGTGAAGAAAATCACTTCATCAAAGATGAGAAGAAGAATAGCTAACTCTTTTTACATGAAGCATTTTCTTTCCTTATAAAATCACAACCATACTCCAGTAGTATTTGCAATAAATATAAAGCCATGCTTCATCCATGCTTCTTGTCATCTTACCCTTTCCACCTCATTTTCTATTTTTAACAAAATAGAAAAATGCATGATGAGGTGTCATCTTCTAGAACGTATTTTATATAAATACAAATTACTTTCTACTGTATATACATACCCGTATTCATACCAAAATACGAATACCCAAGAGACAGAATACTACTACTAATATAATACTAGAATTAAATCAATATCTGATTTAACAAACCGGCTTAATCCTAAGCCCACTATTATTATCAACGGTCCGATCGAAAACCTAGATTACACTAGAATATACATATCGAAATATGTATACGTAAATTATTAAATCAATACCTGATTTAATAATCCGGCTTAATCCTAAGCCGACTAGTATTATCATTCGATCGGAAACCTGCACGATCGACAACCCGGACGACACTAGAATATGCATATCGAAATGTGTATATGTAAATTATTAAATCAATACCTGATTTAATAATCCGGCTTAATCCTAAGCCGGCTTATATTGTCATTCGATCGAAACCCTGCACGTATAAATATACGGCCACCACATTGTTTCGCCCGAACCAGAGAAACCTTTTGTGTGGGACTTTAAAGCCTCGACAGTATGCTTGCAATGGATTTAACCATAAGCACGTTAGTGGCACTAGCTATACGTAATGGCTACCCAGGTACCTATCGAAAAGGAAGGCCGATGATCAAGCTCATCCGGACCCCTACTGAGCCTATCCTTGACAATCTCCGTACAGTCCGGTCTCTTTGTCTAAGTATCGCATACCAGGTCTATAGCGTGATAAACGTCAGACCCCTACTGACCTGATAAGTCGTGTCAATTTGGCTCAGGACCAATCCGACAAACTACTTATCTAACCATCAGTAAATCTCAACTGTTTTGGCCAAGGTCTTATGGTTCTAGCCAATCGGACACAATGCGATACCGACTCCTAATACCGGGATAGACGAATCCATGAAAATCACTCACTGCCTCCATGTGGCTTGGGACTATACCCAACCAAAACCTGTTCGCATGACTCAGTAGAGCCATGAGAGGGTAGTGATCAAAGCACAGTGGGAGCTTATAAGAGACAAACGATGATCTCAGGTTTAAAGACTAACCTGTACTCATGTCACCTGAGAACCTCTATCTGACGATAAGTATAATACCATCTAGAGGTTCTCGGCAAGTCCATCCTGTTAGTTATATGTATGCCCTAGAGGCCATTACTATACATAGGATGTATATTGTAGTAGATGCTGGGACATATATAGGGAGGACTTTCTTGCTCGACATGATAGTATGCTATCTGGTTGCTCTTTACCTTAACGTGTACACTGATTGTCTCTCTGTTACATGTTGGTAAAGCCCTTAGGATGTGTACTTGACTACCTGGACTATGATGCGGATCATACTGGTGGGGACATCGTAGTCCATAAGTACATCCTTCAAAGTCCCTAGTCGTGGGTGTATTGAGACGGGGCATCGATATACCAGAGTAGACTAGCGTATACCTTCTCGACCCATACAGATAGGCGATGGATGATCCCATATCCATTGGTGTTTGACATCAGAGATCATATACGGGTGCTCAGTGGAGACTGGGTACACTGGACGGACTCGCCGAGAACTCCCAGATGGTATTATACCTTACGTCAGATGGCAGTTCTCTGGTGACACTGGTACAGAGTAGTCTGTTGACCCGAGATCGTCATAGAGTCTTGTGTGGTTCCCACAGTGCTTTGATTTCCACCTTACCACGTCCAAGAGGGCGTGCAAAACGGTGGCTTTTGGGTACAGTCCCGAATCACATGGAGGCAATGAGCGATAGGAGGGGATTCGTCTCTCCCGGTATAGGGAGTTGATGTTGCGCTGTGTTCGATTGGCTATAACCGGAAATCCCTGGCCAGGGTTGATGAGATTTACTGGTAAGTGTTACCAGTAGTTTCTCGAATTGTTATAGACCTCATATCGACACGACTTATCGAGCTATTGGGGTCTGACATTTACCACCCCTAGGCGAGATATGCGACATATCAGACGAACAGACCGGACTGTACGGTAAGTGTTACTGGTTGGATTCACAGGAGTGTGAGCGAGCTTGCTCGTCGATCTTCTGATCGCTCAATACCCGGGTGGCCGTTACGTTTAGCAGACCGCTTGCGGCTTGTGGGTGTTTGATATGATCATCACCTGCTGCCGGCGTATTGACGAGTCTTTAGAGTCCTACACAGAGGTTTCCTGGCTCAAGCGAAACGAAATAGGAGCGCATATGAGATATGTGCGGGACCGAGAATAATGCGTGTATGAGATATCGTATTCCATTCTCACGATGAATGTATCGATTGGTTGTATGCGATATAACCTAGTTATCGAATCAAGGATTGATTCGATAAAACGATACATTGGATATTAGTCGGTCATATACGATATGACCGGATCGTTAAATCAAGTGTTGATTTGATGATTTAATGCATAATTATATATTTGATATATTACTTTGCATTAACTAGTATTGGTTCACTTTAAATGGATTTTCTCACTTGAAGTTGCACAAGTTGTATATGTGATATACTTTTGTGCACTTGATTGTATCATGTTTAATAATACATGTTTACTTGGGTTTGTGTAAAGATTAAACCATGGTTATATGAATGGTTAGGGTTTTGTTTTCTTATTCATTTATTTATTTATTTATTCTTTTTGGAAAATAAAATGGCATAAAGAGAAAATGGTGGCTTTCTTTGTTTGCATCTTGAAGCTTCATGAAGCTTTGATAAGTGACCATTTTGTCTCATGCTTAACCCTAACCACTCCACTTAACCCTAGTTGATTCTCTACACTTGACCATGGTTGTATTATGATAAGTATTGATTTTCTTTTCTATTATAATGAACTTATCATAATATTTCTATCTTCTTCTTCTTCTTCACTTGAAGAAAACCTTGCTTCATCAATGGTGACTTGATGAAAAGAGTGAGAAATCCAATTCTAAAGTGAACCCACTTCCTATTTCTTCATCCTCTACCTCTTGCCAAGTAGTATAGGGTGTTTTCTTCACAAGTTTCATGACTTGGTGAAGTGGGAGCTTGATCTGTGATGCCTCGACCTAGATCATCTTCGGCATCGTAGTCGACGACCTAGCCCGCCCATTTCTCCGATGAAGCCGACACTAGAGTCTAAGATCCGATTTGTACAGCGGAGGGACGTCTACGTGGAGCTAAAGAAGTGGAGAACCGGATCTACAAAGGTTGAAGCCTCTTTCTTTTAGTTAAGTTGTTAACTAGTTTCTTTTGTCGCCTAAAATCTAGTCAACGATCCGTATTAGGGTTTCTCGGCACTTGTAAAATTTCAAATTGGCATGGTTGATACCTTGTGAGACCTCCTTAGTGTGCCTAGGAACCCTACAGTTGTATCAGAGCTACTAGGCATTAGATGTCGACCTATGGGGGGTTCTCACTGTGTGACAGTGTGGCGAAGCATAGGCTCTTACCCCCAGGGTGTCCCGAGACCGGAAGGTGTTCCGGCAGGTTGTAGTCCTCGCGAGGGGGCATGCGTAAAAAGTAGCGGCTGAGGGACCCGTTGGTGCCACGGCGACCCCATTGGATGGGGTGGCTGCCTGACCTACAGTGGTATCAGAGCCTAGCTAGAGCCTTAGGCGATGCGTAGACGAAGTTTGAAACCCGAACGAACCCGAAACCCTAATCCAAGACCACTCTCTGTCCTTTTTTTGAAAATGTGGATTTTTCAATATTAAAAATATGCAGAAAATTCAGCAGGGTTTTCTAAGAAAAACTGTGAAAAACGAGATCATGATTCCACTACAGTGCGGCGGAACCGCGGCATTAGCATGGCTAATGCGGCAGTTCCGCGGCAAGTTTGTCCCTTCTCCCAGTACTTTTTGCACAGTAACTCTTACATTTTAATGCTGTATTTTCTGGGAATTTTTAATTTGACTTAAGAGTTGAGTGTTCTGGGGTTGTATTGGTACTTCGTATATTCGATCGGATTATCAAACTTTGTCTATGGTTTTCCGGATAATTTTTGAATATGTTAAAAAGTTCGACCGGATATAAATACCCACTTTTTCCCCTGTCGGGAAATTTCCAAGTGTTGGATCTTTCCGTGGTTTAAAGACGTTCTAAGTAGTGCATGTAACGCAATGGACCCTCTAGAAGACAACAAACCTTAACTCGATTATGTGACCGTCTTGAACTGCCCTTTGAACCTTCGGGTTTGGGGCAGTACGGCGTGCCACATGTGAGGCGTTGGCTTGACCCTTCTACGGCTGGATCGTTGGTACTGAGGCATGAATTGAATGTTTTTAAAACTTATTTCATGTGTTGATCTGTATCGGGAAAACTTGGGTGTTCGATTGTTCTATCGGAAAGTTTAACATTTTCTATTTATCTGGAATGGGATACAATAATTGGAATTCACAATTAGTTATGAGATAACTGAATGAATGTTATAAACATAGCACTTTAGTCTCACTTGATCGGTTGCCACGGAATTTTGATGTGATCAAAGTCCGTCGCAATCACGTAGCGTACGCGGATACTCGCCGGGTAAACTTAATAGACAGCCTCGCTCCATAGCCCCGACCAAGTGACTGTAGGAGAACCCCGTCGCCGAAAGCATCCGTTCGGGTGCTCGCGGCAGCGGTGTTCCGCCTTGGTACACTTCGTCGACGGCGTCGGGGGTGCGGCCGTCTACTAAAGTTTGCGACGAGCATTCGATCAGAATGTCGGGAATCTTGTTGAATTGCCCGACTTGATATTGAAAAGTGTTTTCGATTTTGAGACTAAAATGCGGGGTTTATAATTGTTAGGCATGTGATGTCTAAGGTAATCATTTGATTAGGCATGCGATGTCTATGCAGATTGCGGATTCCAACTGTTGTAGTTTTACACTTTCTTTTCTGTGACCGTAAGTGTAATATGTGATATCGCCGGTTTCGTTGATATATGTCAACGACAATTGGGATACGCATGTTTACTTACGTTGATGGCATGTGATGTTATGTGTTGCTGGATATGTTATATTGGATCGTCGTGTTTGAATAGCCGGGGGTTTTTATGTGAGATGAGTGTTTTTCATTTTCATTCATGTAAAAACTTGTATGTAATATTCTTTTATTGGGGCACTTCCAGGTTGCGGAAGATGTCACCCTTTGTATATTATTTACTTTTCCGCACTAGGATAGACCCAAGGAGGAGGGCACAAGTAACCGGGTTCTAGGGTCCAGTGGGAGACCAACTTGAGGAGTCGAGTCCGGGTCTCCTAACCCTAGAATTGGTAGGGTTGCTTGCCGCTCTCGTAGGGGTCTAGGGGTGTGGGATTGGCTATTCATCACGACCGTGGAATCCGTGTTTTATACTGGCTCGTATTGAAAACACGGACGTCCTAGTATATCCAATATTTCATATGTTTCTTCTACTGTGATATCTGTGATGTGATCATGTGATGTTCTATGATAGATACAGTATATAGTATATATGATATATTATATAGACGTTACTTATGTTTTACACCCGCGCTAGCCCTGCCCCGCTCTGCCGTTAGTTACCTAACCTAACGGTGCACGAGGGGACATCGAGGCGAATGCGGATGGCATAAGTGTACGTCGTATTTATCTGTGATGTTTAGGTATTTAAATGATGGGACATCATTAATGTGATTAATGAAATAAAAGAAACCTAAAGATGTTGTAGAATCGAATTTCAAAAATAAAACAGGTAGCTACAGTTCTTGCTTTGCATAGCGGTATATGTGATATATCCTGCACCTTATTCGATGAGGAAAGGACCGAGATCCCTTCACCGGGAGTGACTCCTTTAGCAATAACTGGCAAATGCTACAAACTTGGTTTGTCTTTTGATTGCTTTTAAGAATTTTTGCTTTGCACAGTGATATATATGATATATCCCGCACCTCATTCGACGAGGAAAGGACCGACGATCCCTTCACCGGGAGTGACTCCTTTAGCAAAACTAGAAAAGCCTAAAAAACACTCCATTTTAAAATCATTTGATTCTACAACGATATCAAGTTCATTACGCAATAGGTTTTAAGAAAAACCTGTCGTAGCCCTCCGTCATTTCAGATAAGTACTAGTTAGTATTCATGCTGCGGTAGTTTGGCATTCGTCAAGGCGTAGTGTGCGGTAGCTAACTAGTATTTATCTGCTTATGCATATGATGCAGATTGGATTAGGGTATTCGTACGGCGTTGTTTGGCATTCGTCAAGGGTCGTGCGGGTGGGTTTAATTCAATCAAGAAATGTACGGGTTGAACTTGACTAGTGGACTATGGGTTGTTTGGCATTCGTCAAGGTCATAGAACGCTAGGGGCAAAATATTATCGGGAATTTCAAGTGTTGAAATTTGCAATGAGATTGCATACCTTCTATGAGATAGTTGGATCCCGATACCCGCTGCGAGTAATTGTTACTCCTGGGAGAGTTTTACACATTACAATTAGCCGATCAAGTAGGTGTCTAGAAAGGTGTCAACGGGGTTACGCCTCTGGGAAAACGAGGTTTACATTAATTAGGTTCGTGCGAAAGCACGGGGGACCTCCCTCAAAGTACCGACACTGGCCTAGCTGAAAGATTGGCGAACTTATAGCGTGTAATTAATCCCGGCTAGTCTTTCCTTTTAGGGTTTGAAGGAAGATTTGATTAAAACAGTGGGAGCCATCCTGATTAGATAAAATAAATAACCAATCTATTCTTGCTAGAGCGCACGCTGAGTGTTTTCTTCTCTCTCTCTCTCCAGGTAGCGACCATATCATGCCTTAATCAAGATAATAATACGGATTATTGACCGAACCCGCTTGTTATACTGAGCTGGGGTACGTTGGTCCCGCTCCAACTTATAATTGTTATAAGACAGAGCAGGAAATTGGGGATTACCAGAATTCCCGTGCCGCCCAAACGAAGAGAGTGCATGCTGATGCATCATCTTCGGGTATGTTCATTATACAGAACTGTTTCTCAGTATCCTTTACGTCCTGGGTATGTGATACCGGATCAGGATCCCAGATATGTAATCAGTTACATAGGGCTACAGAAAGGTAGAGAACTGAGAACGGGTGATAAGTTTCATGAGGCAGAAAACGGGGCAAGTGCTGCAGCCAAGTCTGTTGGTCACTGTCACCCTGTATTCCAAATACATTGATTCTGAACGAATGTTATTAGATACCGAACCTGATATACAAAATCATATCAGTCTCTTTATTAGTAAAGAAATGATAAAATTTTGTATTGTTGGATAATGTTTTTGAACATTTCCTATATCAAAAGTTGATTGGATCGGGCACGTTATCTAAAAGCATTGATGTTCTAAATCAAACTACAGTTTTTAGTAAACTGAACACACACAAGAGGAAGAGTTCAGAAATGAACGAATCCTTCTTGAGGCATTGTAGACTAGGTCATATCAATGCGACCCGACTAGCTGAAGTTAATTGTAGATGCATATTTAAATCAGTTTGAATTTACATCTTGTGAAACTTGCCAGTCATGTCACAAAGATATAATGACACCAGCTCTGTTTATTGGAAACAGAGAAAGAGTTAGTGAACTCTTGGGACTGATACATGATGATGTATGTAAGGTCCCCTGTCTGCATATGCCAGGACCGGTTCTTTTTACTTCATTACATTCTTTGATGATCTCTCGAGACTCAGACATATGTTCCTGTTGAAACACAAGTCTGAACCTTTTGAGATATTCACAGAATATAAGTTAGAAGTAGAGAACCAATAAGGGTATAAGTATTATGTCCTTTGATGAGATCAGGGAGGAGAATACTTAAGCACGGAAATCCTGGACTACTCTAAAGGAGAATGAGATTTTCTCTCAGCATTACTCCTCCGTATACACCATAGCACGATGGTATAACGGGGCGGAGCAATAGCACCCTATGTGATATGGTGTGCTCTATGATGAGTACTACTGAGTTACCTATTTCCTTTTTGGGAGTTATGCACTTGAGAAGCTGCATACCTATTGAATTGGATTCGAATCAAATTTATGCCTACCGCTTCATATGTGATATGGAAAGGGAAGAGCCCATATCTTAAGTTGGTTAAGATTTGGGGTTGTCCGGGCTATGTTTAAAAGCATAATCCGGACAAGCTCGAGGCAAGGTTAATTATGTAGAACTGGAAAGGTTCCAGCTATGCAAACTACAGCAGATGATTTGGTAGAACCAAAGAATTCAGTAGATAACCAACGAACCTCAGCCTCTCCGCCGATCTAGTAGGGTTCCTCACCCACCTGAGAGATACTTCGGTTCCTCTATGACAGTGGGAGCGAGGATTGCATCATGAGATGATGACCCAACTAGTTTCGAGCTGGCCATCAGGAGTAGGACTCTGTAAGAATGGCTGGATGCTTAGCGATCTGAGATGGAATCCTTATACACCAACAAAGTATGGACTTTGGTTGCTATATCTGAAGGGTTAAATCCCCATCAGGAGCAAGTATATCTTGAGAAGATTACTTGGTGTACATGGAAAAGTTGAGACTTTCGAAGCTAGACTTGTTAAAGGTTTGCATCATTGACCAGATATGGATCATGATGAAACCTTTTCTAAGGATCTTTGCTTAAGTCCATCCAGATCCTACTTACCACGGCTACATACCATGACTACGATATCTGGTGGTTGGGTGTCATGACTGCTTTTCTAAATGATGATTTGGAAGAGAGCGTCTATAAGTACACAGCCAGAGGGCTTCGTAGACAGTGGGAGCAGCGGAAACGTGTGCAAGATGTTTTATGTGATAAAGCAGGCATCGCGGAGTTGGAACATCTGTTTTGATGTAGAAGTCAAAGAGTTTGACATCATCAAAATGGTAGATGAACCTTGTATAAACAAAAAGGTAGTAGGGAGTATGGTGGTGATCCTCGTATAGTACGTGGATGACATACTCATGATAGGGAAAGAGTTTCCTATGCTACGCTCAGTCAATCTCCGCTTATCACAAGGATTCTCCATATAGGATCAAAGTGATACCTCCTAAATCCTGGGTTTTGGATCTATTAGATAGATCTAATTGGATGTTAGGATACTCACTAGCTGTAGTGAGATGGTATTAATCGATCCTGGGGAGAATCACTGGAAGCGTTCCAGGGTGATAAAGACGACTGAATGTCAGTCACAGGCATTGTTTTTACCCTCAGTAAAGGGACGGTATGTTGGAAGAGTTCCAAGCTAGATACCGTGGCTAACTAGACGATAAAGGCACGATACATCGCTACTTAAGGTGCTACCAAAGAGGATGTTTGGGTGTATATTGGTTCATGAGATGAACTACGTTCCAACCATTGTGAGACAATGGAGTTGTGGCTTATGCCAAGGAACGCCGATCCCATCAGTGATCCAGACATATTCTAAGGCAGTGTCACCGGATCATGGAGATAGTTGATCTCTAGGGTGATCGAGGTTAGGAGAGTAGACTCAGAGGACAACACGGCGGATCTACTCACAAAGGCCTTTTCCCAGAGAGAGACTTTTATGGGATGGTTGAGTATGAGATACTACAAACACTGCTATCAGATGGCCCTAGTGCAAGTGGGAGATTGTTAGTTATATGTATGCCCTAGAGGCCATTACTATACATAGGATGTATATTGTAGTGGATGCTGGGACATATATAGGGAGGACTTTCTTGCCCGACATGATAGTATGCTATCTGGTTGCTCTTTACCCTAACGTGTACACTGATTGTCTCTCTGTTACATGTTGGTAAAGCCCTTAGGATGTGTACTTGACTACCTGGACTATGATGCGGATCATACTAGTAGGGACATGGTAGTCCATAAGTACATCCTTCAAAGTCCCTAGTCGTGGGTGTATCGAGACGGGGAATCGATATACCAGAGTAGACTAGCGTATACCTTCTCGACCCATACAGATGGGCGATGGATGATCCCATATCCATTGGTGTTTGACATCAGAGATCATATACGGGTGCTCAGTGGAGACTGGGTACACTGGACGGACTCGCCGAGAACTCCCAGATGGTATTATACCTTACGTCAGATGGCAGTTCTCTGGTGACACTGGTATAGTGTAGTCTGTTGACCCGAGATCGTCATAGAGTCTTGTGTGGTTCCCACTGTGCTTTGATTTCCACCTTACCACGTCCAAGAGGGCATGCAAAACGGTGGCTTTTAGGTACAGTCCCGAATCACATGGAGGCAATGAGCGATAGGAGGGGATTCGTCTCTCCCGGTATAGGGAGTTGATGTTGCGCTGTGTTCGATTGGCTATAACCGGAAATCCATGGCCAGGGTTGCTGAGATTTACTGGTAAGTGTTACCAGTAGTTTCTCGAATTGTTATAGACCTCATATCGACATGACTTATCGAGCTATTGGGGTCTGACGTTTACCACCCATAGACGAGATATGCGACATATCAGACGAACAGACCGGACTGTACGGTAAGTGTTACTGGTTGGATTCACAGGAGTGTGAGCGGGCTTGCTCGTCGATCTTCTGATCGCTCAATACCCGGGTGGCCGTTACGTTTAGCATACCGCTTGCGGCTTGTGGGTGTTTGATATGATCATCACCTGCTGCCGGCGTATTGACGAGTCTTTAGAGTCCTACACAGAGGTTTCCTGGCTCAAGCGAAACGAAATAGGAGCGCATATGAGATATGTGCGGGACCGAGAATAATGCGTGTATGAGATACCGTATTCCATTCTCGCGATGAATGTATCAATTGGTTGTATGCGATATAACCTAGTTATCGAATCAAGGATTGATTCGATAAATCGATACATTGGATATTAGTCGGTCATATACGATATGACCGGATCGTTAAATCAAGTGTTGATTTGATGATTTAATGCATAATTATATATTTGATATATTAATTTGCATTAACTAGTATTGGTTCACTTTAAATGGATTTTCTCACTTGAAGTTGCACAAGTTGTATATGTGATATACTTTTGTGCACTTGATTGTATCATGTTTGATGATACATGTTTACTTGGGTTTGTGTAAAGATTAAACCATGGTTATATGAATGGTTAGGGTTTTGTTTTCTTATTTATTTATTTATTTATTTATTCTTTTTGGAAAATAAAATGGCATAAAGAGAAAATGGTGGCTTTCTTTGTTTGCATCTTGAAGCTTCATGAAGCTTTGACTAAGTGACCATTTTGTCTCATGCTTAACCCTAACCACTCCACTTAACCCTAGTTGATTCTCTACACTTGACCATGGTTGTATTATGATAAGTATTGATTTTCTTTTCTATTATAATGAACTTATCATAATATTTCTATCTTCTTCTTCTTCTTCTTCACTTGAAGAAAACCTTGCTTCATCAATGGTGACTTGATGAAAAGAGTGAGAAATCCAATTCTAAAGTGAACCCACTTCCTATTTCTTCATCCTCTACCTCTTGCCAAGTAGTATAGGGTGTTTTCTTCACAAGTTTCATGACTTGGTGAAGTGGGAGCTTGATCTGTGATGCCTCGACGTAGATCATCTTCGGCATCGTAGTCGATGACCTAGCCCGCCCATTTCTCCGATGAAGCCGACACTAGAGTCCAAGATCCGATTTGTACAGCGGAGGGACGTCTACGTGGAGCTAAGGAAGTGGAGAACCGGATCTACAAAGGTTGCAGCCTCTTTCTTTTAGTTAAGTTGTTAACTAGTTTCTTTTGTCGCCTAAAATCTAGTCAACGATCCGTATTAGGGTTTCTCGGCACTTGTAAAATTTCAAATTGGCATGGTTGATACCTTGTGAGACCTCCTTAGTGCGCCTAGGAACCCTACACATCCAGTGTACTCACCCCCAGTGAGCACCTATATATAATCTTAAGTGATCACACCAATGGCTGTGGGACCAACCACCGCCCCTTTTCGGGGTCTAGAAACGTATACACAAGTCTACTCTGGAATATCAATGCCCGATCTCGATATTCCTGGGACTTGGGACCTTGAAGGATGTGCTTATGGACTGCCCAGCTCCTACTGTATGATCGCCATCATAACGCAGATAGTCAAGCAAAATCTTATGGGCTTTATCTGTTAGTTGTATGTATGCCCTAGAGGCCAGTATTGTACAGATGATGTATATTATATTGGATGCTTGGACATATATAGAGATGACTTTCTTGCTCGATATGATAGTATGCTATCTGGTTACTCTTTATCTTAACATGTACACTTGTCTCTTTAAACTGTCTTATAGTTACATGTTGGTAAAGCCCTTAGGATGTGTACTTGACTGCCTGGACTATGATGCAGATCATACTAGTGGGGATATGGTAGTCCATAAGTACATCCTTCAAGGTCCCTAGTCGTGGGTGTATCGAGACGGGGCATCGATATACCAGTGTAGACTAGCGTATACGCTTCTCGACCCATGAGATGGGCGATGGATGATCCCATATCCATTGGTGTTTGACATCAGAGATGGTGTACGGGTGCTCAGTGGAGACTGGGTACACTGGACGGACTCGCCGAGAACTCCTAGATGGTATTATACCTCACGTCAGATGGCAGTTCTCAGGTGACACTTGTACAGGTTAGTCTGTAGACCCGAGATCGTCATAGAGTCTTGTGTGATTCCCACTGTGCTTTGATCTCCACCTTACCACGTCCATGAGGGCGTGCAAAACGGTGGTCTTTGGGTACAGTCCCGAGTCACATGGAGGCAATGAGCGATAGGAGGGGTTTCGTCTCTCCCGGTATTGGGGGTTGATGTTGCGCTGTGCTCGATTGGCCGTAACAGGGAAGTCCCTGGCCAGGGCTGATCAGAGATTTGCTGGTAAGTGTTACCAGTAGTTTCTCGACCCGTTATGAGCCTCCCATCGGCACGACTTATCGGTTATTGGGGTCTGACGTTTACCACCCCTAGACTTGATATGCGACGTATCAGACGAACAGACCGGACTGTACGGTAAGTGTTACTGGTTGGATTCACAGAAGTGTGAGCGGGCTAACTCGTCGATTTTCTGATCGCTCAATACCCGGATGGCCGTTACGTTAGCAGACCGCTTGCGGCTTGTGGGTGCTTGATATGATCATCATCTGCTACCGGCGTATTGACGAGTCTTTAGAGTCCTACACAGAGGTTTCCTGGCTCAAGCGAAACGAAATAGGAGCGCATATGAGATATGTGCGGGAGCGAGAATAATGCGTGTATGTGATACCGCATTTCATTCTCGCGATAAATGTTTCGATTAGTTATATTCGATATGACCTAGTTATCGAATCATTGATTCGATAAATCGATACATTGAATACTAGTCGGTTGTGTGCGACATGACCGGATCATTGAATCAAATGTTGATTTAATGATTTAATGTATAATTATATATTTGATATATTACTTTGCATTAACTAGTATTGGTTCACTTTATATGGATTTTCTCACTTGATGTGCAAGAAGTATATGTGATATACTTTTGTGCACACATTTGTATCATGATTGATGATACTTGATCATTTTGTTAAGTGCAAAGAACTAAACCATGGTTATGATGATGGTTAGGGTTTTGTATTAGTCATCTATTTATTTATCCTTTCTATATTTATTTAATTAGATAAAAGATTAGAAAATGGTTTCTTTTTGTCATGAAGCTTGATGAAGCTTGATGAAGCTTTGACTAAAGAGACCATTTGTCTTCTTGCTTAACCCTAACCATTCCCATTTACCATGGTTTATTCTCTACACTTAACCTAGGTTAGAACATGATAAGTATTTGATTTTATTATTCTTTTTCACAATACTTATCATATTCTATCTACTTCTTCTTCTTCATCTTCAAGAAAGAAACTTTGATGCCATCAATGGCAACTTGAGATCCAAAGTGAGAAATCCAATTCTAAAGTGAACCCATCTCCTATTTCTTCACCCTCTACCTCTTGCCAAGTTGTTTTGGGTGTTTTCTTCACAAGTTTCACAACTTGGTGAAGTTGGAGCTTGAACTTGTGCAACCTCGACGTAGATCATCTTCGGCACGAAGCCGACGACCTATTCCGCTCGTTTTCCCGATGAAGCCGACAAATGAGTCTAGGATTCGAAAAGGACAGCGAGAGGACGACTACGTGGAACTAAGGAAGTGGATATCCGGATCTACAAAGGTTGTAGCATCTAACTTTTAGTTAAGTAGTTAACTAGTTTATCTTTTCGTCTAAACTTCTAGTCTAAGATCCGTATTAGGGTCTCTCGGCACCCATAAAATTTTATATTGGCATGTTCGATGCCTTGTGAGACCTCTATAGGGTGCCTAGGAACCTTTCACTGGTATCAGAGCCAAGCTAGAACCTTAGGCGAAGTCTAGACGCAATTTGAAGCCCGAACGAACCCGAAACCCTAAACCAAACATGCTCTCTGTACTTTTTCTAAAATCTGGGATTTTTCAATATTAAAAATGCTTAAAAAATTCAGCAGGGAATTCTAAGAATTACGGTGCAATTTTTATTCATTGAACAGTGAACTACGCGGCGGAACCGCGGCCTAAGCCAGCTTAGGCGGCGGTTCCGCGGCGGCTTGATGACGTCATCCCTATCTTTTTGCACAGTAATTCTTATTTAACAGTGCTGAGTTCTCTGGGTGTTTTTAATATTTTTTCAAGAGTTGAATTTTCTGGGTTGTTTTGGGGATTCGGTATTTCGATCGGATTATCAAATTTCGTCTTTTGTGTATTTCCGGATAATTTTTAGAATATGTTAAAAAGTTCGACCGGATATAAATACCCAACTTTTCCCCTGCCGGGAAATTTCCAAGTGTTGGATTTTTCCGTAGTTTAACGACGTTTTAAGTAGTGCAAGTAACGCGATGGACCCTCTAGAAGACAACAAACCTTAACTCGATTATGTGACCGTCTTGAACTGCCCTTTGAACCTTCGGGTTTGGGGCAGTACGGCGTGCCACATGTGAGGCGTTGGCTTGACCCTTCTACGGCTGGACCGTTGGTACTGAGGCACGAACTGAATGTTGTTAGACTTATTTCATGTGTTGAGCTGTATCGGGAAAACTTGGGTATTCGACTGTTCGATCGGAAAGTTTAACATTTTCTGTTTATCTGGAATGTGATACAATAATTGGAATTCACAAACAGTTATGAGATAACTGAATGAATGTTATAAATCTAGCAGTTTAGTCCCACATGATATTGAAAAGAGTTTTCGATAATGAGACTAAAATGCGGGATTTATATCTGTAAGGCATGTGATGTCTAAGTATTTCATTGGATTAGGCATGTGATGTCTAAAGAGGTTGCGGATTCCAACTGTTGTAGTTTTACACTTTCTTTTCTGTGACCGTAAGTGTAGTATGTTCATATCGCCGGTTTCGTTGCTATACGTCAACGACAATTGGGGTATGCATACTTACTTACGTTGATGACATGTGATGTTATGTGTTGCTGGATATGTTATATTGGATCGTCGTGTTTGAATAGCCGGGGGTTTTTTTATGTGAGATGAGTGTTTTTCATTTTCATTCATGTAAAAACTTATATGTAATATTCTTTTATTTGGGGCACTTCCAGGTAGCGGAAGATGTCACCCTTTGTATATTATTTACTTTTCCGCATTAGGATAGACCCAAGGAGGGGAGCACAAGTAACCGGGTTCTGGGGTCCAGTGGGAGACCAACTCGAGGAGTCGAGTCCGGGTCTCCTAACCCTAGAATTGGCAGGGTTGCTTGCCGCTCTCGTAGGGGTCTAAGGGTGTGGGATTGGCTATTCATCACGACCGTGGAATCCGTGTTTTATACTGGCTCGTATTGAAAACACGGACGTCCTAGAATATCCAATATTTCATATGTTTCTTCTGCTGCGATATCTGTGATGTGATTCTGTGATGGATATAGTATATAGTATATATGATATATTATATAGACGTTACTTATGTTTTACACCCGCGCTAGCCCTGCCCAGCTCTGTCGTTAGTTACCTAACCTAACGGTGCACGAGGGGACATCGAGGCGAATGCGGATGGCATAAGTGTACGTCATATCTATCTGTGATGTTTAGGTACTTAAATGATGGGACTTCATTAATGTGATTAATGAAAGAAAAGAAACCTAAGATGTTGTAGAATCAAAATTTTAAATAAAAAGGGTAGCTACAGTTCTTTCTTTGCACAGCGATATATATGATATATCCCGTACCTTATTCGATGAGGAAAGGACCGAGATCCCTTCACCGGGAGAGACTCCTTTAGCAATAACTGGCAGATGCTACACACTCGGTTTGTTTTTGATTGCTTTTAAGAGTTTTTCTTTGCACAGCGATATATATGATATATCCCGCACCTCATTCGACGAGGAAAGGACCGAGATCCCTTCACCGGGAGTGACTCCTTTAGCAAAACTACAAAAGCCTCAAAATCACTCCATTTCAAAACTTCATTTGATTCTACAACGATATCAAGTTCATTACGCAATAGGTTTTCAGAAAAACCTGCGTAGCCCTCCGTCATTTCAGATAAGTTACATATAGTATTCGTGCTGCATTTGTTGGCTTTCGTCAAGGTGTAGTGTGCGGTAGCTATGTGCTGTTTATCTGCTGCATATGATGCGACTGGATTAGGGTAGTCGTACGGCTTTGTTGGCTTTCATCAAGGGTCGTGCGGGTGGGTTTAATTCAGTCAAGAAATGTACGGGTTGAACTTGACTAGCGGGCTGTGGTTTGTTGGCTTTCGTCAAGGTCATAGCACGCTAGGGGCAAAAGTATTATCGGGAATTTCAAGTGTTGAAATTTGCAATGAGATTGCATACCTTCTATGAGATAGTTGGATCCCGATACCCACTGCGAGTAAGAGTTACTCCTGGGAGAGTTTTACACATTGCAATTAGCTGATCAAGTAGGTGTCTAGAAAGGTGTCAACGGGGTTACGCCTCTGGGAAAACGAGGTTTACATTAATTAGGTTCGTGCGAAAGCACGGGGGACCTCCCTCAAAGTACCGACACTGGCCTGGCTGAAAGATTGGCGAACTTGTAGTGTGTAATTAATCCCGGCTAGTCTTTTCTTTTAGGGTTTGAAGGAAGATTTGATAAAAAGCAGTGGGAGCCATCCTGATTAGATAAGATAATAACCAATCTGATCTTGCACGAGCATACGCTAAAGTGTTTTCTTCTCTCTCTCTCCAGGTAGCGACCATTTCATGCCCTAATGAAGATAATAATATGGATGTATTGAACGAACCCGCATGTTATACTGTGCTGGGGAACGTTGGTTCCGTTCTTTCTTATAAGAGTTATAGGAATGAACAGGATATAGGGGAATACCAGGATTCCCATGCCACCCGATTGAAGAAAGTACATGTTGATGCATTTTCTTCGGGTGTGTTCGTTACTGAGAACTGTTTCTCCATTTGCTCTACGTCCTGGGTATTAGATACCGGGTCAGGATCCCATATATGTAATCAGTTACATGGGCTCAGGAAAGGTAGAGAACTTGGAGAAGGTGATAAAGACATTAGAGTTGGAAATGGTGCAATTGTTGCAGCTAAGACTGTCGGGGAATATCACCTTGTATTACCAACTGGTAATACATTGGTTCTGAACGAATGCTATTACATGCCGAACCTGATATGCAACATTATATCGGTTTCTTTATTAAGAAAAGAGGGATATAATTTTGTATTACAGGATAATGTTATGAACATTTTCCGTAACCAAAAGTTGGTTGGATCAGGCACGTTGTGCAATGGTATTTATGTTCTAAATCAATCAACAGTTCTGAGCATAACAAGCACACACAAGAGGAAGAGTTCAGAACTGAACGAATCCTTCTTGTGGCATTGTAGACTGGGTCACATCAATGCGACACGACTGGCTAAGTTGCATAAGGATGGATATTTGAAACCATTCGAATTTTCATCTTATGACACTTACCAGTCATGTCTCAAAGGCAAGATGACCAAAACTCCGTTTACGGGACACGGAGAAAGAATTACCGAACTCTTGGGACTAATACATAGTGATGTATGTGGTCCCATGTCTACACATGCCAGGGATGGTTCTTCGTACTTCATTACATTCACTGACGATCTCTCAAGATACGGACATGTGTACTTGATAAGACACAAGTCTGAAGCTTTTGAGAAATTTAGAGAATATATACAAGAAGTCGAAAACCAAACCGGAAAAAGTATTAAAATCCTTCGATCTGATCGAGGAGGTGAATACTTGAGCAATGAATTCCTGGACTTCCTAAAAGAGAATGGGATTCTCTCTCAGCTGAGTCCTCCATATACACCACAGCACAACGGTGTATCAGAACGGAGGAACCGCACCCTATTAGATATGGTGCGCTCTATGATGAGCACAGCTGAGTTACCTATTTCCTTCTAGGGGTATGCGTTTGAGACAGCCATACATCTATTGAATATGGTCCCCACCAAATCTGTGCCTACCACTCCATATGAGATATGGAAAGGGAAGAGACCATGTCTTAACTATGTTAAGATATGGGGTTGTCCAGCCTATGTCAAACGACAAAATCCGGACAAACTCGAGGCACGGTCTGTTCTATGCAAATTTGTAGGATATCCCAAGAATTCTTAAGGGTATATCTTCTACCACCCTGAGGAACAAAGAGTGTTTGTTTCTCGGCATGCCACCTTTTTAGAAAAGGAATTTCTTGAAAAAGAGATTAGTGGTCACGAGGTAGAACTGGAAGAAGTTCCAGCTGCAGAAGCTACAACAGAAGATCTGGTGGAACCAGAGGATTCCGTAGTTCCCGATGAACCCCAGCCACTCCGCCGATCTAGTAGGGTTCCTCGCCAACCTGAGAGATACTACGGTTTTCTCATGGACGGTGGGAGCGAGGATTGCATCATGGAGGATGATGACCCAACTAGCTTCGAGCAGGCCATCACGAGTGGGGACTCAGTGAAATGGTTGGATGCTATGCGGTCCGAGATGGAATCCATGTACACCAACAAAGTATGGACTTTGGACGTTGCTCCTGAAGGGGTAAAACCCATTGGGAGCAAGTGGATCTTCAAGAAGAAACTTGGTGTAGATGGGAAAGTGGAGACTTTCAAAGCTAGACTTGTAGCAAAAGGTTTTCGTCAAAGACCAGGTGTGGACTATGACGAGACCTTTTCTCCAGTGGCTATGCTTAAATCCATCCGGATCATGCTTGCCATCGCTGCATATCATAATTACGAAATCTGGCAAATGGATGTTAAGACCGCCTTTCTAAACGGTGATTTAGAAGAGTGCGTGTACATGACTCAGCCAGAGGGCTTCGTAGACAGTGGGAGCAGCGGAAAGGTGTGCAAGCTGCTTAAATCCATTTATGGATTAAAGCAAGCATCGCGGAGTTGGAACATCTGCTTTGACGTCGTTATCAAAGAGTTTGATTTCGTCAAAAATCCAGATGAACCTTGTATCTACAAGAAGGTGGCAGAGAGTAAGGTTGTCTTCCTCGTATTGTACGTGGACGACATACTCTTGATAGGAAATGATATTCCTATGCTGCAATCGGTCAAGCTCTTCTTATCACAAAGATTCTCAATAAAAGATCTTGGTGATGCCTCCTGCATATTGGGGATTATGATCTATAGAGATAGATCCAAACGGATTTTGGGATTGTCCCAATCCAGGTACATTGACACCATACTAAAGAGGTTTAGTATGGAAGAGTCCAAGCGTGGGAACTTGCCTACGATCTCTAGAGTCACTCTCTCCAAAGAGATGTCACCCAAGACTGATTTGGAGAGAGCTCGCATGCAAGGGATACCCTATGCTTCGGCAGTAGGCTCTATCATGTATGCGATGCTATGTACCAGACCCGATGTAGCATACTCACTAAGTGTAGTGAGCAGGTATCAAGCTGATCCTGGAGAGAGTCACTGGACAGCTGTGAAGAGCATTCTCAAGTACTTGCGAAGGACTAGAGATATGTTCTTGGTGTATGGTAACGGAGAACTCCAAGTGGAGTCCTCTACCGATTCGAGCTTCCAGAGTGATAAGGACGACTCTAAGTCGCAGTCGGGCTTTGTCTTTACCCTTTACGGAGGGGCGGTTAGCTGGAAGAGTTCCAAGCAGGAAACCGTGGCAGACTCGACGATGGAGGCTGAATACATCGCTGCCAACGATGCTGCCAAAGAGGCTGTCTGGATCAAGAAGTTCATTACTGAACTTGGAGTGGTTCCATCCATTGAGCATTCAATACCTTTGTATTGCGATAACAATGGAGCGTTGGCTTTGTCCAAGGAACCCAGGTCCCATCAGCGATCCAGGCATATTCTGAGGCGGTATCACCTGATCCGGGAGATAGTTGATCGCCGGGAGATCGAGGCCAGGAGGGTTGACACGAAGAACAACACGGCGGATCCACTCACGAAGGCCATTCCCCAGACACAGTTTGAGAGACTCTTCGGGATGCTCGGTATGCGATACTACAGCAGCTGGCCCTAGTGCAAGTGGGAGATTATTAGTTGTATGTATGCCCTAGAGGCCAGTATTGTACAGATGATGTATATTATATTGGATGCTTGGACATATATAGAGATGACTTTCTTGCTCGATATGATAGTATGCTATCTTCTTACTCTTTATCTTAACATGTACACTTGTCTCTTTAAACTGTCTTATAGTTACATGTTGGTAAAGCCCTTAGGATGTGTACTTGACTGCCTGGACTATGATGCAGATCATACTAGTGGGGACATGGTAGTCCATAAGTACATCCTTCAAGGTCCCTAGTCGTGGGTGTATCGAGACGGGGCATCGATATACCAGTGTAGACTAGCGTATACGCTTCTCGACCCATGAGATGGGCGATGGATGATCCCATATCCATTGGTGTTTGACATCAGAGATGGTGTACGGGTGCTCAGTGGAGACTGGGTACACTGGACGGACTCGCCGAGAACTCCTAGATGGTATTATACCTCACGTCAGATGGCAGTTCTCAGGTGACACTTGTACAGGTTAGTCTGTAGACCCGAGATCGTCATAGAGTCTTGTGTGATTCCCACTGTGCTTTGATCTCCACCTTACCACGTCCATGAGGGCGTGCAAAACGGTGGTCTTTGGGTACAGTCCCGAGTCACATGGAGGCAATGAGCGATAGGAGGGGTTTCGTCTCACCCGGTATTGGGGGTTGATGTTGCGCTGTGCTCGATTGGCCGTAACAGGGAAGTCCCTGGCCAGGGCTGATCAGAGATTTGCTGGTAAGTGTTACCAGTAGTTTCTCGACCCGTTATGAGCCTCCCATCGGCACGACTTATCGGTTATTGGGGTCTGACGTTTACCACCCCTAGACTTGATATGCGATGTATCAGACGAACAGACCGGACTGTACGGTAAGTGTTACTGGTTGGACTCACAGGAGTGTGAGCGGGCTAGTGTTAGTTATATGTATGCCCTAGAGGCCATTACTGTACATTGGATGCATATTGTAGTGGATGCTGGGACATATATGGGAAGGACTTTCTTGCTCGACATGATAGTACGCTATCTGGTTGCTCTTTATCTTAACGTGTATACTTTTCGTCTCTCTGTTACATGTTGATAAAGCCCTTAGGATGTGTACTCGACTTCCAGGACTATGATGAAGATCATACTAGCGGGGCCTGGATAGTCCATGAGTACATCCTTGAAATGTTCCTAGTCGAGGGAATATCGAGACGGGGCATCGATATTCCAGAGTAGACTAGCGTATATCTTCTCGACCCATGCGATGGGCGATGGATGATCCCATATCCATTGGTGTTTGACATCGGAGATGGTATGCGGGTGCTCAGTAGAGACTGGGTACACTGAACGGACTCGCCGAGAACTCCCAGATGGTATTATACCTCACGTCAGATGGCAGTTCTCTGGTAACACTGGTACAGCTTAGTCTGTTGACCCGAGATCGTCATAGAGTCTTGTGTGTCTCCCACTGTGCTTTAATTTCCACCTTACCACGGCTCTACTGAGTCGTGCAAACAGGTGGTTTTTGGGTACAGTCCTGATTCACATGGAGGCAATGAGCGATAGGTGGGGATTCGTCTCTCCCGGTATTGGGGGTTGATGTTGCGCAATGCACGACTGGCCATAACAGGAAATCCCTGGCCAGGGTTGCAGTGATATACTGGTAAGAGTTATCAGTAGTTTCACGAATGTTATGGACCTCAAGTCGGCATGACTTATCGAGCTACTGGGGTCTGACGTTTACCACCCCTAGGCGAGATATGCGACATATCAGACGAACAGACCGGACTGTACGGTAAGTGTTACTGGTTGGATTCATAGGAGTGTGAGCGGGCTTGCTCGTCGATCTTCTGATCGCTCAATACCCGGGTGGCCGTTACGTTTAGCAGACCGCTTGCGGCTTGTGGGTGTTTGATATGATCATCATCTGCTGCCGGCGTATTGACGAGTCTTTAGAGTCCTACACAGAGGTTTCCTAGTTCAAGCGAAACGAAATAGGAGCGCATATGAGATATGTGCGGGACCGAGAATAATTCGAGTATGCGATACCGTATTACATTCTCGCGATCTATGTATCGATTGGTTATATGCGATATAACCTAGTTATCGAATCAAGGATTGATTCGATAAGCCGATACATATGATACTAGTCGGTTATATCCGATATGACCGGATCGTTAAATCAAGTGTTGATTTAATGATTTAGTGCATATTTATATATTTGATATATTACTTTGCGTTAACTAGTATTGGTTCACTTTAAAAGGATTTTCTCACTTGAATTGTGCACATTGTATATGCGATATAGTTTTGTGCACATGTTTGTATCATGTTTGATGATACATGCTTACTTGGTTAAGTGTAAAGAATCAAACCATGGTTTAAGTTAATGATTAAGGTTTTGATTATTTATTCATTTATCTTTCATATTTATTCATTTTGGAAAAAGAAAAAGATAAATGAATGATTGAATGTTTTGTTTTTAGTTGAAGTTTCTTGAAACTTTGACTAAGTCACTCTTTTGTTCTTATGCTTAACCCTAACCATCCTTTTAACCATGGTCTTTTCTCTACACTTAACTATAGTTGAAAGTATGATAAGTATTGATTTATTTTATCTAATTATTAAAAACTTATCATATCTTCTTCTTCTTCTTCATCTTCTTCAACAAAAGAAAAAGCTTGCTACTCCAATGGCAAGTGTTGAAAACTAGTGAGAAATCCAAAACTAAAGTCTACCCACTTCCTATTTCTTCATCCTCTACCTCTTGCCAAGTTGTATAGGGTGTTTACTTTACAAGTTTTCAAAGCTTGGTGAAATTGGAGCTTGTTCTTGTGATGCTTCGACGTAGATCATCTTCGGCATCGAACCGACGATCAAGCCCGCCTATTCTTCGATGATGCCAATGCTAGAGTCAAGGGTTTGATTTGGACAGCGGAGGGAGATCATCGCGGAGCTTAGGAAGTGGTGGACCGGATCTACAAAGGTTGTAGCCCCTTTCCTTTAGATACATTTCCATTTACTTGCTTGTTTCGCCTAGATATCTAGTAAACGATCCGTATTAGGGTTTGTAGGCACCCGTAAAATTTGATTTGTGCATGTTTGATCACTTGTGAGACTCCATTAGAGTGCCTAGGAACCCTACAGCTAGCTCGTCGATCTTCTGATCGCTCAATACCCGGATGGCCGTTACGTTTAGCAGACCGCTTGCGGCTTGTGGGTACTTGATATGATCATCATCTGCTACCGGCGTATTGACGAGTCTTTAGAGTCCTACACAGAGGTTTCCTGGCTCAAGCGAAACGAAATAGGAGCGCATATGAGATATGTGCGGGAGCGAGAATAATGCGTGTATGTGATACCGCATTTCATTCTCGCGATAAATGTTTCGATTAGTTATATTCGATATGACCTAGTTATCGAATCATTGATTCGATAAATCGATACATTGAATACTAGTCGGTTGTGTGCGACATGACCGGATCATTGAATCAAATGTTGATTTAATGATTTAATGTATAATTATATATTTGATATATTACTTTGCATTAACTAGTATTGGTTCACTTTATATGGATTTTCTCACTTGATGTACAAGAAGTATATGTGATATACTTTTGTGCACACATTTGTATCATGATTGATGATACTTGATCATTTTGTTAAGTGCAAAGAACTAAACCATGGTTATGATGATGGTTAGGGTTTTGTATTATTCATCTATTTATTTATCCTTTCTATATTTATTTAATTAGATAAAAGATTAGAAAATGGTTTCTTTTTGTCATGAAGCTTGATGAAGCTTGATGAAGCTTTGACTAAAGAGACCATTTGTCTTCTTGCTTAACCCTAACTATTCCCATTTACCATGGTTTATTCTCTACACTTAACCTAGGTTAGAACATGATAAGTATTTGATTTTATTATTCTTTTTCACAATACTTATCATATTCTATCTACTTCTTCTTCTTCATCTTCAAGAAAGAAACTTTGATGCCATCAATGGCAACTTGAGATCCAAAGTGAGAAATCCAATTCTAAAGTGAACCCATCTCCTATTTCTTCACCCTCTACCTTTTGCCAAGTTGTTTTGGGTGTTTTCTTCACAAGTTTCACAACTTGGTGAAGTTGGAGCTTGAACTTGTGCAACCTCGACGTAGATCATCTTCGGCACGAAGCCGACGACCTATTCCGCTCGTTTTCCCGATGAAGCCGACAAATGAGTCTAGGATTCGAAAAGGACAGCGAGAGGACGACTACGTGGAGCTAAGGAAGTGGATATCCGGATCTACAAAGGTTGTAGCATCTAACTTTTAGTTAAGTAGTTAACTAGTTTATCTTTTCGCCTAAACTTCTAGTCTAAGATCCGTATTAGGGTCTCTCGGCACCCATAAAATTTTATATTGGCATGTTCGATGCCTTGTGAGACCTCTATAGGGTGCTTAGGAACCTTTCATTATCAACATGTATCCGCCATATGTGATATTGAGTAGAACATATGCACATGTTAAGATAAAGACAAACCAAAATAGTATACTACTATATCGAGTCTTTATCAATATTTGTAAACAATATAAAGCGGCAAGAGAAAGAAATACGCATATTAAGACAAAGATAACTCAAATAATTTACTATATACAACTGAGCAAGATTGTCCTGTACATACATATCCCTAGTATCCTATACAATACAGGCCTCTAGGGCATACATATCCAACAGTTAGAGCCGAACAGACGTTCCCCAACCCAGTGTAATAAGATGGTTCGATCAAGTCAAACATTTTATTATCTTGATTAGGGCGTGACATGAATGCTACCTGGAGAGAGAGAAAAGAAACACTCAGCATGTGCTCTTGCAAGATTAGATTGGTTATTAGTTTTATCTAATCAGGATGACTCCCACTGTTTCCTCGAATTTTCCTTCAAACCTTAAAAGGAAAACTAGTTGGGATCATTCGCACCTCACAAGCTTGCTAACCGTTCATCCAGGTGAGTGTTGGTACTCTGAGGGAAGCTCCCCGTGCTCTCTCACGGACCTAATTAAAATAAACCTCATTTCCGCAGAGGCGTAGCCCTATTTATACTTTTCTAGACACCTAATAGGTTAGCTAATTGTGAAGTGAAAAATATCTCCTAAGAGTAATCCTACTCATCAGTGGGATCAGGATCCAATTATCATTGCGTGATAACCAAGATGGAAGCCACTCTAGTTACCACACTCCAGAAGGTATGCAACACTAACAAGTTTCCTGTATATTTGAAACTCCTGATGTGGTATTTGCCCCTAATGGTTTATGACCTTGACTAGGTCAACAAACCATAAACCGCTAATCAAGTTCATCCCGTCATTTTCTTGATTGCATTAAACCCACCCGTAGATGCCCTTGACTAGGTCAACAAGGCCGCACGACTGGCCTAACCAATCGCATTACAATGCACAGAAAAGCACCAATTGGCTACCGTAAACTACGCCTTGACTAGGTCAACAAACGCAGCACGAATACTAAATACTACTATTTTGAAATAACGGAGGGCTACGGCTGATTTTTGGCGAAAAACCTTTAACGAAATGAACTTGATATCGTTGAAGGAACCGAGTACTTTTGAAAAGGTGTGGTTTAGGCTCCGCTTTTAAAAACTAGTGGTTTTGAAGAAAACCGAGTAATCTATAGCAACATAAACTTTTGATCAAGATGTCACTCCCCATGAAGGGATCTAGGCTCGTGCCTCCTCGAATGAGGTGCTGGATATTCCTAATCGAATACCACTTTGCAAAGAGAAAGAATACGACTATTGTTTTCGAAATTTGTTCCAACAAAATCTTTTAGGTTTCGTTTCTGGCATTATTTAAAATTAATGTGGGCCCATTAATTAAATCCTATCACACCAGAAAAGAACGAAAATAAAATGTACATATATGCCATCCGCATTCGCCATGGGGCCCCATCATGCACCGTTAGGTTACTTAACTAACGGCAGAGCGGCTGCAGGATTAGCGTGGATGCAAAACATATACAACATCTACTAGTATATATATAAATATTGTTGGAGATAGTGCCCTCAGAGTCAATTATTGGATCACAGGTACGTGATTGCAATGATTGAGGGAGGACCTATCCCGGTAGGACAGTCTTACTCGAGATGATAGTATGCTATCTGGTTCATCTTTATCATCGTGTACTGTTTGAGGTGACCTTACAGGTCGCTATTACACGTTGGTAGAGCCCCTAGGATTCTTGCTTGACCACCAGCAGTATGAGGGTGATCATATACGTGGGAGCTGGCAGTCTATAAGCATATCCTTAAATGGTCCCTAGTCGTGAGAGTTTCGAGACAGGGCATCGATACTCCAGAGTAGACTAGTGTATACAGTCGAGACCCCGACGAGGGGCGGTGGCCGGTCTCACAAGCCATTGGTGTCAGTTGGATCACCTAAGATGTATACAGGTGCTCATTGGGTTATGAGTACACCGGACAGGACTCGCCGGGAACATGCTAGTTGGTCATATACCAGACGTCAGATGGCAGTTCCCTGGTGACATGTGTACAGGTTAGTTCATCGACCAGGGGATCGTCATTTGTCTCGTGTGAGTTCCCACTGTACTTTGATTACTACCCTACCACGGCTCAAAGGAGTCGTGCAAACAGGTTTTAGTTGGGTACAGTCCCGAGCCACATGGAGGCAGTGAGCGTATCTTCAGGGGTTCGTCTCTCCCGGTATTGGGGGTGAGGTCGTGCTGTGTCTAGGAGAGCCATTACACGAAGCCCTCGGCCGAGGCAAGGAGATTTACTGGTAGGTATTCCAGTAGTATCTCAGGGTGTTCTGGGCTACACTCCGACACGACTTGTACCGCTTTTGGGGGTCTGACTTTTACCAACCCCCTAGGCCCACCATGCGATGCTCATAGACGAACGGACCAGACTGTACGGATATTGTCACTGACAGGCTCAGTAGGGTTGTCAGGCTGAGTTCGCTCACAGACGTCCCTTTTAGTCAATACCTGGTAGCCCGTTACGTATTGGCTTATACCTCTGACGTGCTAGTGGTTAAATCCACAACCAAGGTGTTGACGAGTCTTTAGAGTCCCCCACATTCAGTTACTCAGCTTTCGGGCGAAAGGTTGTAGAGGCCGTATGGAGATATGGCAAGGTCCGATCAGATACGTGCGGTATTGCACGGATCAGGATCGGACAGTTTGTACTATAGGCCGTATGGATATATGGCAGGGTTCGATCAGATACGTGCGGTATTGCACGGATCAGGATCGAACGGATATTACTAGCCGGCTTTGGTTTAAGCCGGATCCTAGTATAGTACAGTGTAGATTTTGTCTCATTGCATTTGTATTTCGGTCGGAATACAAATGCGGGTGTGTATGCACAGTATCGGGGTTTTCCTGTAATTTATTACGGGCCCAGTTTTATGGAGTTGCCAGTTTGCTTTTCGTTTCGGCCGATTTCCTTTGTATCGTTCATTGGCCGAAGATTGGTGGAGGAGGGCTTATTTGCATTGTTGCAAATAAGTATTTGTGGAGGGGGTCTTTGCTTATTGTTGTATCATGATAGTCTCTCATTGACCTTGACTTCTAACTATCATGATGGCTTGACTTTGTTGACAATCATGGTTGTTGATGATTGTTGGTGGAGTGTGGGTTTGGGTTTGTAATCATCTCTTGATATCATGACCTTTCTCTCTCTCCCTTGCATTATGGTTGTGGCTATCCTCTTTCATTTTAGCACTCACTCCATTCTCTCCACCATGTCATGGCCGGCCAAGCATGGAGGAGGGGTTGCCCATTTTTGTAGTGGGGATTTTTGCTCTCTTGATGCTAGAAAAATCCCCAAGTTCCTCCACAAAAGTTCATACCTCTTTTCCTCCATCAAAATGGCACCTCCATAAACCCCAAATGAGACTTCTTCACTACACATTCTACAGCGAATCTTGGGCACGTCGACTAGCCAGCTTCGTGCCCGAGTTGCCTCGGCATTGAGGTGGGATCCCGTAAAAGAAGTAGGCGATGTGGTGCACTTCCGGCGACGAGGAGGAGACGGGACATTCCGCAGGAGATCGGGACGATGACGAGAAGACCGGAGGACTTGGATCGTCGGTATATCTCTATTCCCTTTCTTGTAGATAGCTAGGACTAGTTAGTGGTTCGATCCGGGTATTAGTGCGCGGCGGTTTGCCAGTTCAAGAAAATTTAAAGTTTATCACCGCTTCCGCATTTGGCCGTCGGATTGACGGCCGGGGCGCCGCCGTGCACTTACAGTTGTATCAGAGCCTCGCCATTAACTTAGTCTAGCTTTGTGTAATGTGTTTGCATTTTCGATCGATCAAAAATCCCAAAACCGCATTTTTGCCCGCATCAGTTTTCTGTTGAAAATTTTTGGTGTCGAAATTTTTTTCAGGTTGCATAAAACTAGTGTACTGGAAGATCTAAGAGTGCTGGAAAAATTCGAGACACTAATCTCTTCAGGGGAGCGCGGAACCGCGGCAAAACCCTACTTATTGCCGCGGTTCAGCCGCAGTATGGAGGATTCAGTGGGTCGGGTTTTTACAGTGGGCTTCTGGGGTTAAAATTAGGGTTTTGGAATATTAATTTTGGGCCCAGATTTTCTTAATGTGCTACAGTAGTACTTGGGGACCCACTTGTTAAAGTTTGATCGATCGGATATTTTAAACACATTATTTCACAGTATTTACATTATATCTGCGACCGTGAATGTCACTTGATCGGTAAATCCGGTCTAACTGCTATAGCCCGGTTAGACGGATTTGCGAACGTGACTTTCACGTTGATGTTCTGTTTTTGCTGTGATGTTGCGGATCGATCGTGGGGGATAGCCTGGATGCAATGCTAGTACAGTTGTGGTTGTATTATGTACATTTGATATTGCGGGGCGAGCGTCCGACATGTGGACTGCCGTCACTGCCTGTTTGTATTATTATTTTCGGGCATGGCCAGGTTGCGGTCGATGTACCCGTTGTATGTATATTTTACTTTCTGTACTAGGATTGCCCCGCGGAGGGGTGCACGGATAGCCGGGTTCTAGAGGGCAACAAGCCCGCATCTCATGGCATTGAGACGGAGGGGGCTTCACTCTAGGATTGGCGGGCTATTCGCCGCACTCGTAGGGGGTACAGGTTGACCCAGGAGGGGTGCCCAAGTTACCGGATTCCGTGAAGTGCTGGGTGGTCCATTCACGGCGCTGAAGGGGGCTGCCTCGCTTCAGGTTTTGGCGGGTGACTTGCCGCGCCCGTAGGGGTCTAGGATTTCATTGCGCAGGCTATCCACACGACCAGGGGAACGTCGGGTTTCAGTAGTGGCTCTGTGAAACCTGGGGATCCCAGATATCTGTATTGTTTCTGTGATGCTGTACATTTCTGTGATGTTGCATTTCTTATCACGCCTTGAGCGAATATAATATATTGGTATATATATTAGTAGATGTTGTATATGTTTTACATCCGCGCTAGTCCAGTCCCCGCTCTGTCGTTAGTTAGCTAACCTAACGGGTAATGACGGGACCCAGTGGCGAATGCGGATGGCATATACGTACATCAGTATATTTTCGTTCTTTTTGGTGTGATCAATTGATGGGACTGCGTTGATTCGGATCAATGCAAGTTAAAAACAAACCTAATCTGATGTTGTTGGAACACTTTTCAAAAAGCTGTTATTGCAAAGACGTTCACTTTTGTTTTGCACAGTGATATTCGGTTATGAATATCCAGCACCTCAGTCGACGAGGCAAGGGCCGAGATCCCTTCACCGGGAGTGACCCCTTGGACAATAAGTTTGCGTCAGGGCATTAACTTCACTATAGCCGATTACTTTTGCTTTACATCGCGGTATTCAGTTGGAATATCCTGCACCTCATTCTACGGGGAAAGAGCCGAGATCCCTTCACCGGGAGTGACCTCTTTAGCAATGGTTTTCGTCACTATATTTTCAAAAAAGCTATCCGTTCCTTCAACGATATCAAGTTCATTACGTTAAAGGTTTTCGCCAGAAACCATTCGTAGCCCTCCGTCGTTTCATATGGGTAGTCAATAGTATTCAAGCTGTGTTTGTTGGCCAAAGTCAAGGCACAGTGTTTGGTAGCTGTTGGTTATTCATATGCAGCATAGATAGATGCGTTGGTTTGGAACAGTCGTACTGCCTTGTTGGCCAAAGTCAAGGGTATGTACGGGTGGATTCAAAACAACCTGGAGAATGACGGGTAGAACTTGACATGTGACTTATGATTTGTTGGCCAAAGTCAAGGTCATAAGAGCATGGGGTAAAAATCACATCGGGAGTTTCAAAAGAACTGAAACTTGCCAGATATGCGCATACCTTCTGGAGTGTGGTAGCGTGAGCGGATTCCATCACGTTATCATGTGATGATAGTTGGATCCCGATTCCCACTGATGAGTTAGTTTACTCCTCGGGTGACCCCGACTAATTCTTCTTTCAGGTTTGGAGGAGAATTTGAGGTACAGTGGGAGGTTTCCAGATTAGATAAATTGGTAACCATTCTGATCTAGGTTAGAGTGCACGATGAGTGTTTATTTTCTCTCTCTCTTTGGCAGCAACCATTGACCCGACCCTAAGACTATGACTCCATGACCAAGTTGACCGAACATTCTTAACACAGGCTTTTGGATTGTCAGAGTTGCGAACCTCATTGCCACTCCTACTTTTACCCTTTTCTCCAGGACACCCCGTATTACTACGAACGTCCACTTCCATTGGACAAAACCATCGTATGGTTAGATACGAACTCGAAAGAATTTATTCGAGGATGGTTTCAGGTTCTGGAGAAAACGGATAGGATTATTCAGTTGTCTTTTCCTTTTACCTTCTCTCAAGTTGTGAGTACTCCTTGGTTTAGAAGATAGTACACCTATTACGCAAATTGGATAGTCTTCTTCCAAACCATAGGCAGGTGCCGACCGGTAGGGAATGAAGAAAACCAATTAGCCTAACGATGGTGTACAGAAGGTATTAAGTTCAGACAAAGCAAGGGATTAGTAAGAGGGCAAAGTAAATTGCAACAAATATTCACGACCAAACCAAGTATTCCTTCGCCAATCCTAAATCACCTTTGTATTTCTCCAGGACACTCCGTATCACTACGAAGATCCACAGTTTATTGGATACTCCATCGTATGGTTATATACGAACTCGAAAGGAACTTGTTCCAGTTCGGGGATGGATTCTGGTTCAGGAGAAATAGGAATAAGATTTATTCAGATGTCTTTTATCTTCACCTTCTCTCGCATTGCGAGTGTTCCTAGGATTGGGACAGTACACCCATTATGCTTATTGGATAGTCTTCTTCCAAACCATAGGCTGGTGCCGAACGGTAGGGAAGGAAGAAAACCATTTGGCCTAAGGGGTGTGCAGAAGGTAAAGACTAAAGACATAAGAAGGGATTTGGAGAGGTGGCAAAGGATTATACGGTTACAGTCGTGAATCTGGAAGAGGCATTACTAGGAATACCGGGATACCCCATCGAAACATTTCAATGTTTCAGTCTCACTGTGTACTGTTAAAGGAAAACTGTTTTCCCAATTAGATACTTACTCCAGGGTATGTATTTACCAGGTATGATTCTCACATCTGTATGGCTTTACAGATGATGAGTGGGAGTAAGTTATTGGGAATTGGGTGATCATCCTCATTATATCGGGATTCGTTGTAATCGGTGATATTTGAGGAAATCACCTGGGCTGTTTGCCGGTCGGCAAATATTTGGTTTTGAATATCCGCAGTTATGCACCAATTTCAAATTGATATATCTGTATGTCTATTTTCATAGAGTGAGATATACCTTTCTGAAATTATGTCTACGACATTTACCTATATCAGTGGATGGTTAGGAAAGGAGCATTAAACAGCGGTGTAATTCTTCTTAACCATAAGTACAGTTTTCAACCTACGACACACAATGAATGAGTTGTCTGACTCAAGGGACTTATACAGAGTATTGTATGTTGTCCAGGTTCCATCAGGACAGAGGGGTTGGTCCTCGTACTATATTCAGTTTACTTATGACTTCTCTAGTTTTTAGACAGGTGTTTCGTAGAAACACAGGGTCTGAATGTTGAGAAGTTATAGGTATTTGAATAAAGTAGAGAACCAGGTATTGCAAGTATCGGGATTCTTCAAAGTGATCGAAGATGTAGATACTTGTCAATGGTATTCAGTTGATAGTAGTGATTAAGAGAACTTGCTTCTCTTTCAGGTTACTCATAATTGGAAGCATTCCTAAGTTGAGTAACGCTGATTGGCCTCCTTCCATTAAGTTGACATGCACTGGAGACAGCTGCATGATTTGAATCTTGTTCAATTAAATCAGTGCCTCTGTTTCTATATTGGATATAGAACAGTTCATATCTTAACGTTGTTAAGGTACGGGGAGTTGTCCGGTTTATGATTAAAACCAGACACTGGACAACTCAAGGCATGTTTCTGTAATGGCTGTTTGTGGGTTGACCCAGGCTATGACGAGGGTTGACTTTCTACCATCTGGATGAACAATAGCAATATTGTTCTAGACTCGCCACAGTTTTATTAAAAATGGATTTTTTCAGAAAACAGTAGTGGGAGTATGGTAGAACTGGAGGTGATTCCAGAACCACGAACGATTACTGAAGATTTGACAAGGAACCTAAAGATTCAATCTTGATTGACATTCCATTGGCCACTCCGCAGATAAGGTGGGTAACTTCAGGCACCCGAGAGGTACTCCGGTAGCCTCAAGGACGGTGACAGGGAAGTTCTTGTTTACCCACAATTACCATTGCTGTTGTTCCAGGCTGCGAGACCCGGGGGGAGGATGAGTATAGCGTCGTTCTGAACTCGCTCCAGAAGTGTACGTGTATATGACTCTGCCAGAGGGTTGTCGTAGTCAGTGGGAGCAGCGGAAGCATTGGTGGACAAGTAGCTTATGTCTATTTATAGACTAAAGCAGATGTAGCGGAGATAGATCATCTATTTCTGACGTGACAGTCATGGGTTTGACTTCATCAGAATAGGGGATGGATCTGTTGAGAAGGTAGTAGGGTGTGATATCCTGGTATTTGGATGACATACACAGAGTAGGAAAAGAAACTCCTATACTACAATCGGTTATACTTTGGTCGTCACACAGTAGTTTCTCCACATGGGACTTGGACATTATATCAGACCTACTGGTTACTAGATCTATGGTTTTAGATCTAGATTTGGGTAGTTTCCCAATCTGGGTACTTGGATAGCATTCTAGGGTATTTAGAATGGACGACTCCTGGCACGGTAGTGTACCTGCAGGTGATGGAGTCACCCTCTCTAAAGGTGTCTTAAAGACTAAAAGGGAGAGGGATGTGCATGATTGGCAGATCACTTGCTCAGGCAATTGAGTCAATCATGAGTTGTCAAGTACCACACCAGATGTTGTTCTTGCACTAGATGCAATAAGTTGACATTGATCCAATCCTGGAGAAACAGTCGGAAGCAGTTTTAGAACATAAGTAGATGTTCTAGGGATATGATAACGACAGCCTTATTCGGGAGACAGTTATCATTCCAGGCTTCCAAGGTGACATGGACGACAAGGAGGTTGTCAGAGTTATAGTTTTTCCTTCTAACGAGGGGCAGTATTTTGGACAGGAGATCCAAGGCAATACTGAGGGAGGCATGGCGCGGGACACTGATTAAGTTCAGTTGTCGATACAGTCTAAGAAGTTTGGATTTGGTGTTCATTTATGAACTAGGTCCCATCAGACATCCAGACACATTCAAAGACAGGTATTGCTCATTTCGGGAGATGGCTTTCTCCGCGAACATGAGATTTAGAGAGACATAGAAAGAAACAACAAAGCGGATCCACTCACTGAGGCTATTTCTCGAACGCAATAGTTTCGCAAACGAGCTTTGTGAGACTGACTAGTAGAGGAGTTGGGTGTTCGGTATCACACGGGCTGTGAGTATGCGACATCGCAATAATTAGCCTTGAGTGCAAGTGGGAGATTGTTGGAGATAGTGCCCTCAGAGTCAATTATTGGATCACAGGTACGTGATTGCAATGATTGAGGGAGGACCTATCCCGGTAGGACAGTCTTACTCGAGATGATAGTATGCTATCTGGTTCATCTTTATCATCGTGTACTGTTTGAGGTGACCTTACAGGTCGCTATTACACGTTGGTAGAGCCTCTAGGATTCTTGCTTGACCACCAGCAGTATGAGGGCGATCATATACGTGGGAGCTGGCAGTCTATAAGCATATCCTTAAATGGTCCCTAGTCGTGAGAGTTTCGAGACAGGGCATCGATACTCCAGAGTAGACTAGTGTATACAGTCGAGACCCCGACGAGGGGCGGTGGCCGGTCTCACAAGCCATTGGTGTCGGTTGGATCACCTAAGATGTATACAGGTGCTCATTGGGTTATGAGTACACCGGACAGGACTCGCCGGGAACATGCTAGTTGGTCATATACCAGACGTCAGATGGCAGTTCCCTGGTGACATGTGTACAGGTTAGTTCATCGACCTGGGGATCGTCATTTGTCTCGTGTGAGTTCCCACTGTACTTTGATTACTACCCTACCACGGCTCAAAGGAGTCGTGCAAACAGGTTTTAGTTGGGTACAGTCCCAAGCCATATGGAGGCAGTGAGCGTATCTTCAGGGGTTCGTCTCTCCCGGTATTGGGGGTGAGGTCGTGCTGTGTCTAGGAGAGCCATTACACGAAGCCCTCGGCCGAGGCAAGGAGATTTACTGGTAGGTATTCCAGTAGTATCTCAGGGTGTTCTAGGCTACACTCCGACACGACTTGTACCGCTTTTGGGGGTCTGACTTTTACCAACCCCCTAGGCCCGCCATGCGATGCTCATAGACGAACGGACCGGACTGTACGGATATTGTCACTGACAGGCTCAGTAGGGTTGTCAGGCTGAGTTCGCTCACAGACGTCCCTTTTAGTCAATACCTGGTAGCCCGTTACGTATTGGCTTATACCTCTGACGTGCTAGTGGTTAAATCCACAACCAAGGTGTTGACGAGTCTTTAGAGTCCCCCACATTCAGTTACTCAGCTTTCGGGCGAAAGGTTGTAGAGGCCGTATGGAGATATGGCAAGGTCCGATCAGATACGTGCGGTATTGCACGGATCAGGATCGGACAGTTTGTACTATAGGCCGTATGGATATATGGCAGGGTTCGATCAGATACGTGCGGTATTGCACGGATCAGGATCGAACGGATATTACTAGCCGGCTTTGGTTTAAGCCGGATCCTAGTATAGTACAGTGTAGATTTTGTCTCATTGCATTTGTATTTCGGTCGGAATACAAATGCGGGTGTGTATGCACAGTATCGGGGTTTTCCTGTAATTTATTACGGGACCAGTTTTATGGAGTTGCCAGTTTGCTTTTCGTTTCGGCCGATTTCCTTTGTATCGTTCATTGGCCGAAGATTGGTGGAGGAGGGCTTATTTGCATTGTTGCAAATAAGTATTTGTGGAGGGGGTCTTTGCTTATTGTTGTATCATGATAGTCTCTCATTGACCTTGACTTCTAGCTATCATGATGGCTTGACTTTGTTGACAATCATGGTTGTTGATGATTGTTGGTGGAGTGTGGGTTTGGGTTTGTAATCATCTCTTGATATCATGACCTTTCTCTCTCTCCCTTGCATTATGGTTGTGGCTATCCTCTTTCATTTTAGCACTCACTCCATTCTCTCCACCATGTCATGGCCGACCAAGCATGGAGGAGGGGTTGCCCATTTTTGTAGTGGGGATTTTTGCTCTCTTGATGCTAGAAAAATCCCCAAGTTCCTCCACAAAAGTTCATACCTCTTTTCCTCCATCAAAATGGCACCTCCATAAACCCCAAATGAGACTTCTTCACTACACATTCTACAGCGAATCTTGGGCACGTCGACTAGCCAGCTTCGTGCCCGAGTTGCTTCGGCATTGAGGTGGGAGCCCGTAAAAGAAGTAGGCGATGTGGTGCACTTCCGGCGACGAGGAGGAGACGGGACATTCCGCAGGAGATCGGGACGATGACGAGAAGACCGGAGGACTTGGATCGTCGGTATATCTCTATTCCCTTTCTTGTAGATAGCTAGGACTAGTTAGTGGTTCGATCCGGGTATTAGTGCGCGGCGGTTTGCCAGTTCAAGAAAATTTAAAGTTTATCACCGCTTCCGTATTTGGCCGTCGGATTGACGGCCGGGGCGCCGCCGTGCACTTACAAATATAAGTATAAATATAAATATAAATATATATATATATATAACCATTCGTCCCAGGCATGATATAAGCAACATCACAAAACATCAGTAAGCAACATGGAATAACGGATAATCTAAGTGCCCCGGGTTTCATTTGAGCCACAAATGAAACTCGACGTTCCCCGGTCGTGTGGATAGCCTGTGCAATGAAAACCTAGACCCCTGCGAGTGCAGCAAGTTACCCGCCAATCGCGGAAGTGAGGCAACCCAAATCAATAAAGTGAAAGGGCCACCCAGCACTTCACGGAATCCGGTAACTTGAGCACCCCTCCGTGGGTCATCCTATACTCCCTACGAGTGCAGCAAATAGCCCGCCAATTCTAGAGTAAGGCCCCCTCCGTCTCAATGCCATGAGATGCGAGCCCGTTGCCATCTAAAACCCGACTATTCGAGCACTCCTCCGCGGGGTAATCTTAGAACAGAAAAGAAAAATATATATACAAACGGTGACATCGACCTCAACCCGGTCATGCCCCAATAAAAGAATATACAAACTGGCAGAAACGACAGTCCACATGTTGTACGCTCGCCCCGCAAAAATGAATATACAAATGAATTAACACTGTACATCTACCATTGCACTATAGGCTATCCACCACGACAATCCATCCATAACATCGGTGTAACACAGAACATCAACGTGAATATCATGTTCGTAAACCCGTCTGATAGTACATATAGCAATCAGTCGGATTATACCGGGCTATGATATTCACGGTCGCAGAACCAAATGCTCAGAAAGACACAAATTTAAAATTTTGATCGATTAAAACTTTCCGCATTGGCCTTAAGTACAATCTAGCACAAAAACACATCTGGACCAAAAAAAAATATTCCAAAAATCATATTTCCATGTATTAGAGCCCCAGAAAAAATTTGGGGCACTCTAGCCAAAATTGGACCGCGATTCAGCGGCTAAATGGAGCATTTAGCTTCTGATCCGCGGTCGAATTTTGGGTTTAGGTGCCCAAATTTTTTTCATGGCTCTAATTTTTCCTGCACATAATTTTAATGCAACCAGAAATATGTTTTGAACAACTTTAAAATTCTAACAGCAAGCAAAGATATGGAAATTCAATTCGGAAAATTCCGTCGATCGAAACTCTAAATTAGTGCAAACTAGTCTAGTTATAGATTAAGGAGTGTCTCTGATACTATGTTGGTGAGTTGTGCTCACTCTAAATCGAAGTAAAGAAGCGGAATGCAGAAAAATTAAATTTTTAAGCAAGCACAACCAATTTAACCCAAGTGATCAAACCATAACCCTAAACTAGCAAGCTACAAGAGATCTATCTACTATGAGAGAAGGTTATACCATAGACACGTGTCCTTCGGGTCTTCACTCCTCTTCTTAAGCTTCTAAGGTGTCCTCGATCAACCTTGATGGCCGGCCTCCTCGGTCCTAGATGATCCACCTGAAGATCTTTGATTCAAGCTCCTACCTCTAAAAAGAAGTAAACCAAGCAAACTAGTTTGCTAATCTAATTTTCTTAGATGAGGGGGTTTGGCTTAGTAGTAATTTTCTATCTCAAATCCCTTTATTTCTCAACACATGAGAGTGATAAGGGATGAGCAAGAGAGTGAACTCAAGAAGATGAAAAGAGAAAGGCAAGTGAAGAAAATGATCAAATCTTGAATAAAGAATGGCTAAGGTTTTTCTTATGAAGTATTTTTCCTTTTTTAAAACCACAACCATACTCCAATAGTGTATGCAATAAGTACCAAAGCCATGCTTCACCCATGCTTCATACCCTCTCACCTTTCCATCTCATTTTCTATTTTTAACAAAATATGAAAAATGCATGATGATGTGTCATCTTCTAGAAGGTATTTTGTATAAATACAAAATACTTTCTACCTTATACACATACCCGTATTCGTAACAAAATACGAATAACCAAGAGATAGAATAATACCACTAAAATAATACTTGCATTAAATAAATATCCGAATTAATGAACCGGGTTAATCCTAAGCCTGCCAGTATTATCAACCGTCCAATCAAAAACAGGGATAACACTATCGAAATATGTAGATTTAAATTATTAAATCAATACCTGATTTAATAATCCGGCTTAATCCTAAGCCAGCTAGTGTTATCATTCGATCAGAACCCAGCCTGATCAAAAACCTGGATGACAGTACAATATACACATCGAAATATGGATAAGTAAATTATTAAATCAATAATTGATTTAATAATCCGGCTCAATCCAAATCCGGCTAGTGTTATCATTCAATCGAAACCCTGCACGTATAAACATACGGCCACCACATCGTTTCGCCCGAACCAGAGAAATCTTCTGTGTGGGACTCTAAAGACTCGACAGTACGCTGGCAGTGGGTTTAACCACAAGCACGTCAGCGACACTAGCTGTACGTAACGGCTACCCAGGTACCTGTCGAAAAGAAGGCCGACGAGCAAGCACATCCGAACCCCTACTGAGTCTATCCATGACAATCTCCGTACAGTCTAGTCTCTTCGTCTAAGAGTATCGCATACCAGGTCTAGGGGAAGGTAAAGTTCAGACCCCTACTGACCCGATAAGTCGTGTCGATTTGGCTTAAGACCAATCCGAGAAACTACTGATCTAACCATCAATAAATCTCAAGTGCCTTGGCCAAGGTCATATGGTTCTAGCCAACCGGACACAGTGCGATATCGACTCTCAATACTGGGAGAGACGAATCCCTGACAATCACTCACTGCCTCCATGTGGCTCGGGACTGTACCCAACCAAAACTTGTTTGCACGACTCAGTAGAGCCATGGTAAGGTAGTGATCAAAGTACAATGGGAACTCACTCGAAATAAATGATGATCTCAGATCCTAAGACTAACTTGTACTCATGTCACCTGAGAACCGCTATCTGACGATAGGTATGATACTATCTAGAGGTTCTCGACGAGTCCGTCCAGTGTACTCACCCCCAATGAGCACCTATATACAATCTTAGGTGATCACACGAATGGCTGTGGGACCAACCACCGCCCCTCGTCGTGGTCTAGAAACGTATACACAAGTCTACTCTGGAATATCGATGCCCGGTCTTGATATTGCTGCGACTTGGGACCTTTAAGGATGTGCTTATGGACTACCCAGCTCCTACTAGTATGATCGCCATCATAACACTGGTAGTCAAGCAAAATTCTATGGGCTTTATCAACATGTATCAGCCATATGTGATATTGAGTATAACATATGCACATGTTAAGATAAATATGAAAGTGTTTGTTAGCACCACCACTGGGTTTTACTAGCATCAAGTATGCCATTTTAAAAAAGATTCGGGGTGCTAATTAACACTAAACAAGAATCGAAACTAGATGATTAGGGTTTAACATGATATAACAAAACTTTACACTAAGAGAAAGAAGCTACAACTTTTGTAGACCGTGTCCTTCTCTTCACAAGCTCCGTGCAGTAGTCCACACGACTCCACTAAGCTCCACTTGAAGGTTGAACAAACTTGCTTCAATGACCTTCGTGCCGAAGATGATCCACCCGAAGTCCGCTAATCCAAGATACCTCTTCACTAAACTCTTACCTCTTCACTAAACTCTTTAATGAAGGAAACACACTACACCAAAGTGCTAATTTAGTGTAGGATGGTGAAGTAGGGGTGTTGTTTGCTCACTAGGGTTCTCACAAGCTCAAGGGTTCATAACTCATGTGAGGGATTGAGCTTGGAGGTGGAGGTGAAGAAGATAGAGAGAGCTAGAGAGCAAGGAGCTCAAGTGAGGAAAATAACTCGAGTAAAAGGCTAAGGTAAAAACAAGTGAAGAATGGCTCTTAAGTGTTTGCTCACATATTGAAGCATGAATAAAATACAATACATATAATGTACCATGCTTCAATAGTGCAAACAAATGAATAAACAAAAGATAAAAGCCATGCCTTACCCATGCCCTCAAATGTCTCCCCATTTTCCACCTCATTTTCTATTTTCCCAAAATAGAAAAACCATGCCATGCTTCATGTAATACACACACACATATCATACATATAATATATATATATATATATATATTATGAAGAAAATCATTAGTGAGCTAATAATATTAGTTAACATATAATTATATCAAATATATATATATATATATCATATTATTAAATCAACACTTGATTTAATAATCCGGCTATATCACATATAACCGACTAATATTATTTATCTGTATATCATATTATTAAATCAACACTTGATTCGATAATCCGGTTATATCATATATAACCTAACTGATAACAAATAACTGCCAGGTTAGAATATGGTATCACATACTCGTATTTAAGCAGGCCCCACACATATCAGTATATGTGCCCTACTTCATTTCGCTTGAACTAGGAAACTTCTATATGGGACTTTAAAGACTCGTCAATACGCCAGCAGTAGGAATTGATCACATCAGTTACCCACAAGCCGTCAGCGATACTAGCTGGACGTAATGGCTATCCAGGTATTGAGCGATTAGAAGATCAACAGGCAAGCTTGTCCAAACTCCTATGAAGCCTATAAGTAACACTTACCGTACACTCCGGTCTGTTCATCTGATATGTCGCATATCGAGTCTGGGGGTGGAATCGTCAGACCCCAATAACTTGATAAATCATGCCGATGTGTAGCCTATAATGGTACGATAAACTATTGATAACACTTACCAGTAAATCTCATTAACAGCCCCGGCCAGTGTCACAACCCAAAATTTAGCACGTGACGGCCCTTAAACTACATAACGTCTCCAGGCGTAACGTAATTCAAGTAAGCCAAAACCCAGCAATCTAAACCATCAAAAGTAGTAAGTGATAATAACATTGTTAAAACTTTTGAAATCTCAATCAAATTCTTTAAAGTCCAAATTTACTTCCTTTAAAAATTTGGCAGCATCTCCTTTGTAAAACAAGCCCCCAAAAAGGGTACAACATAAATATATAAGTAAAGCATCCCCAACGGGAGCAAATCCACGCCTAAAGGCGGAAAGCAATCACCACAAGCAAATATACGACGCCGTAGCGAAGAAAGAGACGATATAAATGAAACAGCATAAAAGACCTCCAAGTCACAAAATAATATACAATATCGTCCTCACAACTCGTCTCTAAGTCAATACTTGAAAATGGTAGATGGAGAGTATAAGGTATAAAGATATACAATGAGCAACATCGGATAACCGCAAAACCCACCTATAGCAAAACTGCACACAGTCAGCCATAGCGGTATCCGCTGCAAAAGATGATACGATAGGTAGAAAGCCCTGTCTCGACTGCCCTGAGGGACTACCTGCAAAACACTGTGGCACAACGGGGGTGAGTTGCCAACTCGTGAATAGTAAATAACATATGCAGGTAATCGCAAGTATGCACGTACTGCGCGAATCTATCACATGCAAGCTAATAGCAATAAATGACCATATTTATGCAACAGTCATGAAAGGTACTCTATCAGGTACAACTAATACATGAAACAATAATATGGCAACATGTATATGCAACAGTCATGAAAAGTACTCTATCAAGTATTACTAATACATGAAGCAATGCATAAAATAAATGCAGAATATGGGATAAAACATGTCATCATCACGGAATCCTCATCGTGGCAGGACCAGTGTCCATCTAGACAATCCAAATCTCAAATATCCTCAAATCATCCCTCAGGTCGGCCCTCATATCGGCCAACAGATCGGCCCACAAAATCAGCCCTCATATCGGCCACAGATCGGCCCTCATATCGGCCCACAGATCGGCACTCAACATCAAGTAATGAATAAGAATACATGCACAGATCATTATGATGATATATATTATAAATATATATATATATAACAGCGTCCCATACCGCTGATATATATATATATATACATGCATATATAACTGTGCCCATACCACCGATATATATACTTAGAGGTAAAATATCATGAAAACTAGTGTCTAGCATCGATACATAAATACTCATCTATCAGCCGTCATCACCCCGACTGCCCCTAATATGTACGTATCATACGTTCATCGGAAACCCGAGTGCCCCAATTGTCGGCACTCGAATTCCCTGTATCCCTACGTACATGACTCCGATCAATATCTCCACGATCACCGCCGAGTCCAATACTATCACCTGTAGGTATGATTCCCCTGCCAGGCTCATCGGCGTGAACCTTCGACATACCATTTTTGCCCTGGGGTACCTCCATGCCCCACCATGTATCCGCACACGGCCCACGACGCCTCCTCACATGGGGTATATATCAGAACCGAGAAATCTCATGGTGGATGCTGAAATATCATATCAAGAGAAACCGGGTTTTTCAAATAATGCACAATTTCTTGAAACTACCACGGTCCTCAAATCCAGAAAACATCTTGTGAAATCCATATATCAATGCGAAATCCATGAAATATAATATATGCAACATGAAACAGTAATATGAGCATATACAGGAAATCCGCTATTTAACTGCAACAAGTTATTGAATATATCATGCGGTTCCTAATTTCTCCAAAACCAAACGCAACATCATATAAAGGTGAACATGTAGCTATAGCCAGGTATGCATAACCATGTCGGTATAGCAAGATATGTTTATCTACCTATCAGTAATGATGTAATACCCTCCAGGTATATGTGTAGCTATATCAAGCTAGGTAAGTGTATATACATGTAAGTATGTATACCAAATGTACATGTAGCTAAGTCTCATATGTGTATATACCTATCTCTAATGGTACAATACCTTATAGGTATAAGGGTAGCTAACATATAGGCATGTCAAGGAATATGTATAAGCATGTAGCTATACGGGTATGCTATATGCCATATGCAAAATGGAATATGAATCAATGTCTCAATGTCCCTAACCAATAAAATATCACAAAGTATAGGTGTTGTGCGTGTCATGGCAATTATTGACGGTGTGAGTGGCATACAATCAGTGCTCGTGCAACATGGGCCTTCTATAATAGTGCAGTATCCAAAGGGTACAAGTCCAAGCACAACAAGTAAGAATATGTAATGAAGTGTATGCACAAACTCTATATATGCAATAGAATATGCGACTAATATCATATCATCTCTAGCCTAGATGCATAACGTCATGCGGGCGATTTCCCTGTAGATGTTAAATCTACTCACTGATGATCCTGGCTAAGTAAAGCCAACCACTCGCTTTCCCTTCTTCGCAGCGTCCGAAGTCCCCACCTGCGATCCTAAAATCACAAAACAACAAAGTAAGTGTACATATATTAGCAATCGACCAATAACACGTAACCACTACGTTTGACCGACGCACTAATTCCAAATATACTCTCAAGTGTTCACTTAGTAGCTAACGTGCATAGCGACACTACGAAACCAACTCAAGAGCAACAGATACACAAAGACATGATCTGTATCGGATAACGTAACGCGCGTATTCGAAACAATGGAAACAAGCAAAGTGATCCCCGATTTTTCTACCCAAACAATTTGTAAAAGTTTCACATACCACAAGACCACACACAACCTCAGAGACCCCTATACCAAAACTCAACCCCCCAGCCCCTACTCTGGCCGCAAATTGCGGCCAGAACCATTAAATTTGCGGCCTGTTCTTGAGGGAATGGGCTCGTATTTTGAGAGTATCTTCTAGGTCACCACACTAGGTCACTGTGATGGGAACTTTTCCAATAAATACCCGGTTGATAGCAAATCGTCCGAGACAACAAACTACACTAAACATACGATATTTACCTGAAACGAAACTTTACGCGTTCTAAGCTGAAACTAACAAACTACGCAACACTAAAAAGACTTACTTAACAGAAAGAGATCATTACCTATTCCCACAAGCTCAAAGATCCTAGCTTTCTAAGCTCCAAGGCATCCAAAGGGAAAAACAAGGCTTAAGATGTGATTTTTGTGAGATTTTATGAAGCTTAGTGAAGGTTTAGTGATGGATTAGTGAGTGTTCAGTTGAGGGAAGAGGTGTGATGAAAGAAATGAGAAAGAGATGAAGTGAGAGAGAATGAGAGAGGGTGTGAAGAAAAGAGAGAGAGAGGTGAGTGTAAGAGCGTGGGTGCACCCTTGCATTAACTCACACAATAATGCAAGCAATAACTCACTATGCCACCTCTCATCCAAACAAAACCATAGAAATATCTCACAACAAAATATCTAGAGGTTTAATCAAGGCAAAAGATTAGGTTAAAGCAAAGGATTAGGATTAGGTTAAGTTGTCATGGTTACTAAACTAGATTAGCACAAACAAACCCTCACATTAACGTGCACACGTGCGTGCAAACCATAACAAATAATAATTAAATATTAATTAAATGTTATAAAATGTGAGGAACCCAAATTGGTAAACTTTTTACCAAAAACCCGCACTACCGCTTAATTAACACTAATCGAAAATTAAAGCGTTACAATCTCCCCCCTTAAAGAAAATTCGTCCCCGAATTAAAATTCTTACTAGGCATACCTTCAAAGAGATGAGTGTAAAACTCCCAAATCTCGCTCGCAGCCTTCCAAGTGAACTCCTCACTATACGGCTACACCAAAGAAAGCTCCACAGATGGAAAGACCCTTGATCGAAGTTTCTCCACCTGCCGATCCACTGACACTATCGGCCGCCGGTGAACGAAAAGATCGCGTCCAAGCTAAATGGTCTGATGTTGAATTAATGTGAGAAAGTTCATAAAGGTATTTGCAAAGTATCAACACAAGGAATACGTGATGAATACTCAAAAATCTGGGCAGAAGTGCCAAATTATTGGCAACGGTACTAACTCGCTAAAGGATTTCAAAAGGACCTACAATCTTAGACTAAGCTTCCCAAAACTCAACACGCCACAACATCGGAAAATCTATAGGAATACATGATCTTCCACTGCGAACTCAAGTCTGCGACAACTACGGTCGGCATAAGACTTATGTCTGCACTGGGCTATCCTCATCCTGACCTGAACCAATTGGACCTTCCCCGAAGCCTCTCGGCTAGCTGGGGTCCAAAAATCCTGCTCCCGCGGAGTCAGTAAAACAAAATGGAGATCGGCACAACCTGCCACACAAGGCCTAAAAGTTGCCGATTGAAATGTCTCCTGACAACCAATCATCGTAGGATAACTCCATCAAAGGTAAGTGACGATCACAACGCCAACAAACAAGTAGTACGTATGCACAATCATATCCTCCAGAGTCTGTATAGTCCGCTCTGTCTGACCATCGGCCTACGGATGGAAAAGCGGAGCTAATGCTCAACCAGTACACATGGCTTCCTGAAGCTTCTGCCAAAGACGGCTAGCAAACTGGATGCCTCTATTGGATACAACGCATGAAGGAACTCCGTGCAAACACACAAACCTACCGAAGAACAACTGAGCAAACTGAGAATAACCGGAAAACAACACCCAAATAGAGTCACACCCCTGTCTAGACCTGGGTAGACACCACAACGAAATTCATGGAGATCTGCTCCCATTCCCACTCCGGAACGGTTAACGGTTGCAACTCTCCAGCCGGTCTCAAATGCTCAACCTTAGCTCGCTGACAAGCCAAGCGCCTCAAAACGAAATCCGAAACTTCACTCTTCACCCCTGCCCACCAGTAACCAACTCTCAAGTCACGTTACATCTTGGTGGCACTTGGATGAACACAGAAAGCTGACTGATGTGCCTCCTCTGGGACCTCGCGTCTCTACCCATCAGTATCGGTACACGCCATCAAGTCCCTAACAAAGCACACCCTGGTTATAAATAAAGAACTCCGAATCTTTACCCAGCCGAACATGCTCAAGAATCTCTGACAACAAGGATCGGCCGGCCATGCCACATGAAAACGATGTAGTAAACGTGGACGGGCACGGATATGAGCAAGCTGTCCACTCAGAAGAGGCGAACTTAAATTGTGCTCATCTGTCGCACAAGAACTGTAAATCTGCAGAAGTCTATCTCCGAACTGCGCACAACTGGAACAAACTACCCCCGGGCCTACGACTCAAGCATCAGCTACTACAATCGTCTTGCCACGGGTAATAAAGGATCTCACAATCACAATCCTTCATAAACTCCATCAAACGGCGCTGTCTCAACAATTAAAACCCACTGTAGGAAGATATACACTAAGCTCTGGTGGTCCGTGAAAATCTGACACTACTCTCCATACAAGTAGTGTCTCCAAATCTTCAACGCACGACCACCGCGGTCATCTCCAGATCATGAGTGGGATAAATCCTGCTCGTACTTCCTCCAACTGTTGGGAAGCATAAGCGATAACACTATCATGCTACATCAGTACACAATCGAGTCCCACTAGTGAAACATCACAATAAACAACAAAGTCGCTCGATCCAGAAACAAGGATAGAACTGGTGCAATCGTTACCCGAGGCTTCAACTGCTGAAAACTCCGCACGCATGCCTCAGTCTAAAGAAACGGAACCCCCTTTCTTGTCAGTACGGTCAACGGTGCAGCGATACTCAAGAAATCTTGCACGAAACGGCGGTAAAAACCGGCTAAGCCCAAAAGCTGCGGACCTCTGTCCCTGATGCATGTCTGGGCCAAGCTGTACAGCCTCGACCTCCCTCGGGTCCATACGAAAACCGTCTCCCGTAACCCCACGACCTAGGAAGTTCAACACTATCAAGCCTAAAGGAACACTCTGAGAATCTAGCAAACAGTTGGCGCCCTCCCAATGTCTGCAAAGCAAATCCTCAAGTGCTGCTCAAGTTCCTCACGACTCTTAGAATAGACCAGAATGTCATCAATAACACGACAATAAACTGGTCGAGGAACGGGCTGAAGAAATCTGGTTCATCATATCCACGAATGCTGCTAGGGCATTGGTGAGTCCAACGACACCACCAAAACTCATAAAGCCCGTAGCACGCACAAAAGCAGTCTTCGGAATGTCATCACTACGAACCCATAACAATGATGACCTGATCCCAAACAAACGTAGAAAAATGTCTCGCACCGTGGAGCCGATCGAACAAATCGTCAATGCGAGGTAAATGATACTTATCTGCACCATAACTCGGTTCAATTGACGATCAATCAATACACAACCTCAAACTGTCGTCCTTCTCCTTGACGAACAAAATAGGGCTCCCCAAAGCGAAACACTCGGACGCACAAGTTCCCTCCTATCTAGCAACTCTGCAGCTGATCCTTAAGCTCCCTAAGCTCCGCCGGCTCATCTGAAACAACGTCAGAAAACTCCCACACGATAGGAACCCGGTCCAACGAACCCACTGTGGCTCCAGTATCACAAATTGTTAGTTATATGTATGCCCTAGAGGCCATTACTGTACATACGATATATATTGTAGTGGATGCTTGGACATATATAGGGACGACTTTCTAGCTCGACATGATAGTACGCAATCTAGTTGCTCTTTTTCTAAACATGTACTCTGATTGTCTCTATGTTACATGTTGATAAAGCCCTTAAGATGAGTACTTGACTACCAGGACTATGATGCGGATCATACTAGTGAGGACAGAGTAGTCGCCAAGTACATCCTTCAAATGTTCCTAGTCATGGGAGTACCGAGACAGGGCATCGATACTCCAGAGTAGACTAGCGTATGCGCTTCTTGACCCATATGATGGGCGATGGATGATCTCAAATCTATTGGTGTTTGACATCAGAGAAGCTATACGGGTGCTCAGTGGAGACTGGGTACAGTGGACGGACTCGCCGAGAACTCCCAGATGGTATTATACCTTACATCAGATGGCAGTTCTTTGGTGACACTGGTACAGAGTAGTCTGTAGACCCGAGATCGTCATAGAGTCTTGTGTGATTCCCACTGTGCTTTGATTTCCATCATACCACGTCCAAGAGGGCGTGCAAAAAGGTTGCTTTTGGGTATAGTCCCGAATCACATGGAGGCAATGAGCGATAGGAGGGGATTTGTCCTTCCCGGTATAGGGAGTTGATGTTGCGCTGTGTTCGATTGGCTATAACTGGAAATCCCTGTCCAGGTTTGCTGAGATTTACTGGTAAGTGTTATCAGTAGTTTCTCGAACTATTATAGACCTCATATCGACACGACTTATCAAGCTACTGGGGTCTGACGTTTACCACCCCTAGGCAAGATATGCGAAATATCAGACGAAGAGACCGGACTGTACGGGAGTGTTACTGACTGGATTCACAGGAGAATGTACAGGCTTTCTTGTTGATCTTCTGAGCGCTCAATTCCCGGGTGGCTGTTACATTTAGCTGACCACTTGCAGCTTGTGGGTGTTTGATATGATCATCACCTACTGCCGGCGTATTGACGATTCTTTAGAGTCCTACACAGAGGTTTCTTGGCTCAGGCAAAACGGAGTAGGAGCACATATGTGATATGTGCGGGACCGAGAACAATACGTGTATGTGATACCGTATTAGATTCTCGCGATATGAGATATCGGCCGGGTATATGTGATATAGCCGGGTCATCGGATCAAGTGCTGATTCGATGAACTGATACAGATTATATTAGTCAGTTATTTGTGACTAAAGAAATATGAAGGGATTTGGAGAGATGGCAAAGAAATATACAGTTACAGTTGTGAATCTGGATAATGGAAGAGGCATTACTAGGAATACCCGGATACCCCTCGAAAGATTTAAATGTTTCAGTTTCACTGTGCATTGTTAAAAGAAAACTAGTTTTCCAATTAGACACTTACTCCAGGGTATGTATTTACTAGGTATGATTCTCACATCTGTATGGTTTTACTGATGATGAGTGGGAGTAAGTTATTAGGAATTTGGTGATCATCCTCATTATATCGGGATTCGTTGTAATTGGTGATATTTGAGGAAATCGCCTGGATTGTTTGCCGGACGGCAAATATTTGGTTTTGAATATCCGTTGTTGTGCACCAATTTCAAATTGATATATCTGTACGTCTATTTTTGTAGAGTGAGATATACCTTTTTGAAATTATGTCCATGACATTTACCTATATCAGTTGATGGTTAGGTAAGGAGCATTAAACAACGGTGTAATTCTTCTTAACCATAAGTACAGTTTTCAACCTACGACACACTGCGAATGAGTTATTAGACTCAGGGGACTTATACAGAGTATTGTATTTTGTCCAGTGTCCATATGGACAGAGGGGTTGGTACTCGTATTATATTCTCTTTACTTGTGACTTCTCTAGTTCTTAGACATGTGTTTCGTAAGAACACAAGGTCCAACTTTTGAGAAGTTATAGGTATAAGAGTAAAGTAGAGAACCGGGTATTGCAAGTATCAGGATTCTTCAAGGTGACCGAAGATGTAGATACTTGCGTATGGTATTCAGTTGTTAGTAATAATTAAGAGAACTTGCTTCTTTTTCAGATTACTCATAATTGGAAGCATTCCTAAGTTGAGTAATGCCGATCGGCCTCTCTCCATTTAGTTGACATGCACTGGAGACAGCTGCATGATTTGAATCTGGTTCAATTAAATCAGTGCCTCTGTTTCTGTTTTGGATATAGAACAGTTCATATCTTAACGATGTTAAGGTACGGGGAGTTGTCCAGCTTATGCTTAACACCAGACTCTGGATAACTCAAGGCACGTTTCTGTAATGGCTGTTTATGGGTTGACGCGGGCTATGACGAGGGTTGACTTTCTACCATCTGGAAAATCAATAGTGATATTGTTCTTGACTCGCCACAGTTTTAATAAGAATGGATTTTTTCAGAAAACAGTAGTGGGAGTATGGTAGAACTAGAAGTGATTTCAGAACCGCAAACGATTACTGAAAATTTGATAAGAACTAGTGAAGGACTACGATTGCGAGATCTTGTATCACCTGGGCAAGGCTAATGTAGTAGCAGATGCGTTGAGCAGGAGGCCCGGGGGCAGTCTATCTTGTTTGAGCGCAGTGTAGAGGCAGTCGTTGGCAGATTGGCAGATATTATATTATAGCCGAGTGCAGTTCGAGTTCACGCCGATCGGGGGACAGCTTGCGCATGTTCGTGCACGCCCACAGTTACTTGACCGTATACATGAGGCACATCACAGTGATGACCGATGTTCAGAAATCATGGCACAGACTGGACAGGGCAGATTTTCCGAGTTCGTGATCGATGATCAGGGGATACTACCATTTGGGACTAGACTGTGCGTACCAGATGCTGAGGGATTGCGGCGTGAAATTCTTTAGGAGGCACATCGATCGGTGTACAGTGTCCATCCCGGTTCTACCAAGATGTACCGCGATATGAGAGATGTTTACTGGTGGGACGGGATGAAGAGGGACATCACAGATTTTGTGTCGAGATGCCTGACTTGTCAGCAAGTCAAGGCCGAGCACCAGAGGCCGGCAGGAGAGCTACAGCCGTTACCCATTCCGGAGTGCAAATGGGAGCAGATTTCGATGGATTTCGTTGTCGGTCTACCCAAGACTAGGCAGGGGGTATGACTCCATTTGGGTGATCGTGGATCGTTTGACGAAAGCGGCTCACTTCCTGCCAGTGAAGACGACTTTCGGATTTGCTCAGTATGCCCAGATTTATATCGACGAGATAGTACGACTGCATGGAGTCCCGACGTGTATCGTGTCCGACATAGGCATCCAGTTTACCAGCCGACTATGGCAGAGGCTTCAGGAGGCTTTGGGCACCCGCTTGAGTTTCAGCATAGCATTTCATCCGCAGACCGACGGCCAGTCAGAGCGGACTATTCAGACTCTCGAGGACATGCTTCGAGCGTGCGTTTTAGACTTTAGTGGTAGCAGGGATCATCATTTACCCTTGATAGAGTTCTCCTACAACAATAGTTTTCAGGGTACTATTCAGATGGCACCTTTCGAGGCTTTGTATGGGAGGAGATGTAGATCGCCCGTCTGCTGGACAGAGCTCAATGAGAGCAGTATTTTGGGGGCCCAGATCGTACAGGAGACGACCGAGAAGATACAGCTGATTCGAGACAGGATGAGGACAACTCAGAGCAGGCAGAAATCGTATGCTGATAGACGCCGGCGCAGATTAGAGTTCGCAGTTGGCGATCACGTTTTTCTGAGGGTCTCTCCAATGAAGTGAGTGATGAGGTTTGGACGGAAGGGGAAGCTTAGCCCCAGATTCATAGGTCCCTTCGAGATCCTCGAGCGTGTGGGCGCAGTAGCTTATCGTTTGGCTCTTCCACCCGACTTCCCAGATGTTCACCCCGTGTTTCACGTGTCGATGCTTCGCAGATACCTACATGACCCTTCGCACATGATTCAGCATCAGACCGTTCAGCTTGAGCTCGACCTTTCGTTTACCGAGCAGCCAGTCGTGATATTGGACTGGCAGGTGAAGAAACGTAGATCGAAGGCCTTTCCATCAGTGAAGGTGCTTTGGCGCAGCCCGAATGGTGAAGAGATCACTTGGGAGGCCGAGGGAGAGATGCGGAAGAAGTTCCCTCATCTCTTTGAAGGTATGCGTAGCTTATATTTTAAATTCGGGGAAGAATTTCTTTAAGGGGGAAGATTGTAACACTTTAGAATATGTTTAGAGGCTAATTATATGTTAATAAATGATTTTTTAATAAAAAGTTTACCAAATTAGTTTTCAAATATTTTTTCAAGAATTATAAATATTTTTTAAGAATTTTCCTAGACTTGCACACACTTGTGCATGTAAACTATGGTTGAATTAGGGTTAAACCATGTTTAGCAACCATGGTAGACTAACCCTTTCTTATTAAGTTAAATTGATATTAATTAAGGGTATTTTTTTAAAAATGGAAAATGAATTATTGCTTTGGGTTTGACTTGGTGAGAGAGAGAGAGTGCATGATGGGCATCATGGCATGAGCCCATGCTTGCATTGAATGGGAGAGAGAGGGTGTTGACCTTTGTTCTCTCATTTCTTGTGTTGTGCTAACTCTTTCTCACTTCTCTCTCTCACTCTCACATTCCCTCACATACACCAGCAGCCTCAGCAGCTCCAGCAGCAGCAGCAGCTCCAAGCAGCAGCAGTAGTAGCAGCAGCAACACAAGCAGCAGCAGCAACAAGCAGCCATAGCAGCAGCAGCAGCAGCACAAGTAGCAGCAGCTCAAAGCAGCAGCAGCACAGCACAGCAGCAGCAGCACAGCACAGCACAGCAGCAGCAGCAGCAGCAGCGCGGCACAGCAGCAGCAGTGCGGCGCAGCAGCACGGCACAACAGCTCCTTCCCTCTACTCCTTCCCCTTCCTCCTGCTCCCTAGGGTCGAGAGTGGGGTATACTTCTTAACCCTACATCCTAGTTTGCTTAGTTGGTGTGTTATAGCTTCGATTAGTGATTAATTGTGCGTTTTAGTGCTAAATGTGGTGAATAGTGTGAACTTTAGTTATGTGAGGTTAATATTGGTTAGACTAAGTTAATTAAGTGTTGTTAAGGCCATGTTAACCTAGCTTAGCCCAATTTCACTAAAATACCACCAGATTTCTGTTTGATGCAAAATTTATTTAATTCTTGCTGTATAAAAATCTGGAGCTAAATACCTGTTTCTCGTATTTTAAATCTTCGCGACACACGTGATACGTGTGTGGGTTTGGGGTTTCTGTGTATCGCGACGCATCGGGGTAGTTTCAGGCGCGTAATCACACGTTTTAGCGTATCGCGCACACGCGCGCTTGGTTTGCGACGCGGGTTTCTAGTTTGACCTTGATATCGTGTTTTTGTAGATTTGAGCTTATGTGTTATATATTGTGTAAATTCTAGGTCCGCAGGCTAGTGGGACGGACGATGCGAAGAAGGTGAAGCAAGTCGTCGGCTATACTTAGCGCGAGACTTCGTTGAGTAGATTTAACATCTACGGGGATGTCGCCCGCATGGCATTATGCGTCAGAGCTGATAGGACCTTATAGCTACATATTGCATTTACCTACATTGACTGTTCATGGATACTGTTGTTGCATACTACATCCCCTGCTATATGTATGTAAACTTAGAATTGATAGAACACCGCATTATTACTAACGGTTCATGTTGCACGAGCACTAATCTGCAAGTTACACACACACCGTTAGTAATTGCCATGACACACTCACTGTAGAATTGCCATGATCATTATACTGTAGGTCCTTTCACATATGATTCGATATGATTTTCATAGACATTGGTAGCCGCATGAGGTCTTTGAAAAACTGAAACTATTTTAAAAAGCGGTTCCTCCCTTTTTCCTATATTATGGCTTGATGTACATAGCACATCGCATTTGATTTACTCATTGATGTCGGATTTCATGTGATTTCTGGTTTTGAGGACCGTGGGGTTATTTAAGAAATGATGCACTATTTGAAAATCCGGTTTCTCGTGATATGATATTTTGGTGCGTCCACCACGCGTTTTCTCGGTGCTGAGACGTGTGCTTGAAACCCGATTCGAGGAGTTGGATGATCCGTTTGCGGGTTCGTGGTGGACCCGGTATGGTTCCCCTCGGTAAGATGACCGATGGACTTTGCCGATTAAGCCTGGAGGTAGGCGAGTACCTACCAGTGATTGGTTGGACCTGGCGGTTATCCGGAGGATACTGACCAGAGTCGAGAGATGGACGCGGGATGATCCGTACTGCCGGGGCCGAGGGCTGATACCGTAGACGGAGCCCGTAGGCTGATCCAGACTGACGGAGCCTGATTTACGAGGATTTGTGTGTCGATACCGGACATAAGTATTTTATGATATTTTGAGTGCCGATGATGGGCACTCGTGATTCTCAGGGATTTACAGGATTTGAGGGCTGATGGGAGTGCCGGCGCCTGAGTTGTTGGGATTTGGGTGCATTGGTGGGCACCGATTATTTTCCACGTTGACATTCCGTGTAGATGTTATTTCATTCCATGCTCAGCATTTATTATTTGTATCTCATCCTGTAGTTATTTTACCTGACAGAACACTTGCTTGATTTTGCACATACTGCTTATCGCATATAGATTTATCTGCTGGCATTTGATAGAGTAGCACAGTACGTGCATGCTCGCGATTACCTTTATATGTTATCTCTATTCACGAGTTGGCAACTCACCCCCGTTGTGCCACAGTGCTTGCAGGTTGCCCTTGGGAGTTGTCACGGTTGGCTGTTTACCACATCTTTTGACACAGATACCACTGCTTTGGCGTGCTAGCCATTTTGCTCTCAGGTGGGTTTTGTGCGGTATCTGTTTACTTTTCAGTTGTACATTGTTGTATCTAGTATTCTCCATCTACCTTCATGTATTGACTTAGAGACAGTTGTGAGGACGATGTATATTATTTTGTGCTCTGGTGTCGAGCTCGTTGTGAGCCGACTTTATTTACGCAACTTTATCTTTCATGATATTTGTTTTCACTTTTACTGCTCATTTCTTCGCTACGGCGTCGTATATTACATTTGTGGTGATTGTTCCGCCCTTGGGCGTGATTGCTCCCATTTTAGGATGCTTTGTTCTTATTATATGTCATTTTCACTTTTACCTTGTCTCGTACCCGACTCGGGGCTAGTTTTTACAAGGGAGATGCTGCCAAATTTTTTTAATAAAACAACTTAAACTTTAAAGATTTTTACTAAATTACTCAAGGTTTCCTAAATGTTTTAACAAATGTTTTGATCAAATGTTTTAACACTCACTACTTTTAATGGTTTTGATTTCTGGGTTTCGGCTTACTTAGCCGCGTTACGCCTGTAGACGTTACGTGGTTAAGTGTCGGTCATGGTCCGAACTTTGGGTCATGACAAAGTTGGTATCAGAGCGTAGGTTTTACCTTTCGGAGTGTAGGATGACCTTGGTATTATGGAGTAGGTAGCTGAAGCAGAGTAGCGTAGTGTGTGTATGTTCCGCGGCATACCCACGACACGGTACTCCGCCAAAGCGACCTTAGGACTTATTGATTTAAATTCCTTCTTGAGTATATATATATTCTTGCGATTCGATTTCCGTATTCTTATCGAATCCTAATTTCCTTCCAGCCGTTATGCCGCCAAAGACTACGAGGGCGCAGAGAGCGGCCGCGAGGGCCAAGATTAGAGTTGATTCGTCTGAGACGAGGACTGATCCGGGCAGTACACCGGTTGTACCCGAGCAGGCTGTTCCTCCCGTGACAGATCAGATCGCCATGCTAGGGGCTGGTATGCAGGAGATGCGCCAGACGGTGGGATCCAGCATGCAGGAGATGCGCCAGATGATAGGATCGCTAGTTAAGACGCTTCGAGCGCAGCGACCAGAGGTAGCTCCACCCGTTACGGAGACCGCGATTGTACCTACTGTACAGCCAGTTGCCCCTACAGTTACAGAGGTCATCTCAGTATCGCTATCAGAGTTTATGAGGCTGAAGCCTCCGGTCTTCATAGGCACCGATGCAGCCGAGGACCTACAGTATTTCATTGATAGGATGGCTCGGATATGCCGTTCCCTTAGATGCGCAGATGCGAGATGGGTTGAGTTCGCGAGCTTTCGCCTGGAAGGTCTTGCGCAGAAGTGGTGCGAATCAGTCGAGAAGGGTACAGCAGCAGGTCTTCCTCCTATGACCTGGACAGAGTTCGTGGCACTATTCCTTGCCCGCTTTCTCCCACTGAGTGTCAGAGATGCTAGAGCACGCAGGTTCGAGTCCTTACGCCAGACTCTGGAGATGTCAGTGGCAGAGTATGACGTGCTGTTTACAGAGCTATCAGTTTATGCCCCGTATTTAGTGGCTACCGAGGAGTTGCGAGTCAAGAGATTTGTTCGAGGCTTGCTTACACCACTGTTCCTTGCGATCAACGCGCATCATTACGAGACATATGCAGCAGCGAAAGACGCAGCCCTATTAGTCGAGGAGCGCCTTGCTGAGACTTCGGTAGTTCCAGAGCCGAAAAGAGTTCGTACTGGTATATCAGCACGGAGACAGACATTCAGACGCCGCGACAGGTATCGTTCAGATACGAGGAGTGGCAGAGATTCGGGACGAGGCCAGATGTTTAGTTCGTATCCACGGGAGAGTCAGCAGTCGTCGTGGGGTTGCTATAGATGCGGCAGTCTACTTCACCTCGTCAGAGATTGTCCTGAGATACACCGGAGGGAGACAACAGCACTGCATGTTACCTTACCACCTTCCCCACCCCACAGGGCATTACCTATTGTACCCACAGTTTCTCCGCGTCAGACCCACACACAGAGAGGCCATGGTCGCGGAGGGTTTGTTCCTAGAGGACGAGGTGGCCGAGGCAGAGGACAGCCAGCTGCCGGCAGAGTACATCCAGTCACTGGTGGAGGACAGGCACGGGTTTTCGTGTTGACGCATCAAGACGCGCAGGCGTCCAATGCGGTGGTCTCAGGTACCTTATCAGTATGTTCTGTTGATGCACACGTATTGTTCGATCCCGGATCCACGCACTCGTACGTATCCACACACTTCGTGCCGAGTTTGGATAGAGAGTCCGGTCTGCTTGATCAGCCGCTTGTTGTGACCACTCCCATGGGAGAGTCGTTTGTTGCTTGGCACGTGTTCCGATCCTGTACCGTCTGTATTGGCGGGAGAGAGTTGCCTGTCGACTTGATCCTTCTTGAGATGTTGGACTTCGACGTTATTTTGGGCATGGATTGGTTAGCCACGTGCTATGCTTCTGTGGACTTCCGTGAGAAGACAGTTAGATTTTGTTTTCCCGGCGAGTCGGTTTTTGTTGTGTTGGGGGACCGTGGTGCCGCCCCTCATAGTGTGATTTCTTCTTTTCGCGCTGGACAGCTTTTGAGGAAGGGATGTCAGGGATTTCTCGCCTATGTTTGCGATGCTAGTGCTACAGAGGTTCCGTTGGATCAGGTTCCGGTTGTTAGCGAGTTTCCTGATGTGTTCCATGACAAGCTTCCTGGGCTATCGCCCGCGCGCGACATTTCTTTCTGTATTGATTTAGTTCCTGGCATGGGGCCTATTTCTATACCGCCTTATCGGATGGCCCCGGCGGAACATCGAGAATTGAAGGGTCAGTTGCAAGATTTGCTGGATAAGGGACTTATTCGATCCAGTGTTTCTCCTTGGGGTGCTCCAGTCCTGTTCGTCAAGAAGAAGGATGGCAGTTTGCGTCTGTGTATCGACTACCACCAGCTGAACAGGGTTACAGTGCGGAACAGGTATCCTTTGCCACGCATCGACGACTTGTTCGACCAGCTTCATGGGGCAGGATATTTTTCGAGGAACGATTTACGATCGGGCTATCATCAGCTGCGGGTTCGACAGGATTACATTCTTAGGACAGCTTTCCATACACGTTACGGCCATTATGAGTTTTTGGTGATGTCGTTCGGACTCACCAACGCCCCAGCAGCGTTCATGGACTTGATGAACCGTATATTTAGGCCGTGCCTTAACTTGTTCATCATCGTATTCATTGACGATATATTGGTGTATTCTCGGAGCAGAGAGGAGCACGAGCAGCACCTGCGGATTACACTACAGACCTTGAGGGAGCAACAGCTTTTCGCCAAATTCTCCAAGTGTGCATTCTGGATGGACAGTGTAGACTTCTTGGGTCACGTGATTACACGGGATGGTATATGTGTAGACCAGAGGAAGATCGAGGCCCTTCAGAGTTGGCCCAGGCCTACATCCGTTACTGAGATACGCAGCTTTTTAGGGTTGGCCGGTTACTACAGGAGATTTGTGCAGGATTTCTCCCGCATTGCTGCACCCTTGACTGGATTGACCCGGAAGGGAGTTCCTTTCGATTGGACGGAGGAGTGCGAGCACAGTTTCCTGCAGCTACGGACTTGTTTGACTACGGCGCCAGTGTTATCATTGCCTTCGGGATCAGGCGGATTTGCAGTCTATTGTGACGCTTCACGAGTGGGGCTAGGGTGCGTATTGATGCAGCATGACAGGGTGATCGCGTATGCTTCGTGGCAGTTGAAGAGATATGAACAGAACTACCCTACTCACGATTTGGAGATGGCCGCAGTGGTCTTTGCACTTAAGATCTGGCGACATTACCTCTATGGCGAGTCGTGCCAGATATTCACTGATCACAAGAGCTTAAAGTATATATTTCAGCAGCGGGACCTCAATCTCCGACAGCGCCGTTGGATGGAACTAGTGAAGGACTACGATTGCGAGATCTTGTATCACCCGGGCAAGGCTAATGTAGTAGAAGATGCGTTGAGCAGGAGGCCCGGGGGCAGTCTATCTTGTTTGAGCGTAGTACAGAGGCAGTCGTTGGCAGATTGGCAGATATTATATGATAGCCGAGTGCAGTTCGAGTTCACGCTGATCGGGGGACAGCTTGCGCATGTTCGTGCACGCCCACAGTTACTTGACCGTATACATGAGGCACAGCACAGTGATGACCGATGTTCAGAAATCATAGCACAGATTGGATAGGGCAGATTTTCCGAGTTCGTGATCGATGATCAGGGGATACTACGAATTGGGACTAGACTGTGCGTACCAGATGCTGAGGGACTGCGGCATGAAATTCTTGAGGAGGCACATCGATCGATGTACAGCGTCCATCCCGGTTCTACCAAGATGTACCACGATATGAGAGATGTTTACTGGTGGGACGGGATGAAGAGGGACATCGCAGATTTCGTGTCGAGATGCCTGACTTGTCAGCAAGTCCAGGCCGAGCACCAGAGGCCGGCGGGAGAGCTACAGCCGTTACCCATTCCGGAGTGGAAATGGTAGCAGATCTCGATGGATTTTGTTGTGGGTCTACCCAGGACTAGGCGGGGGTATGACTCCATTTAGGTGATCATGGATCATTTGACGAAAGCGGCTCATTTCCTTCCAGTGAAGGCGACTTTCAGATTTGCTCAGTATGCCCAGATTTATATCGACGAGAAAGTACGACTGCATGGAGTCCCGACGTGTATCGTGTCCAACAGAGGCACCCAGTTTACCAGCCAACTATGGCAGAGGCTTCAGGAGGCTTTGGGCACCCGCTTGAGTTTCAGCACAACATTTCATCTGCAGACCGACGGCCAGTCAGAGCGGACTATTCAGACTCTCGAGGACATGCTCCGAGCGTGCGTTTTAGACTTTGGTGGTAGCTGGGATCATCATTTACCCTTGATAGAGTTCTCCTACAACAATAGTTTCCCGGATACTATTCAGATGGCACCTTTCGAGGCTTTGTATGGGAGGAGATATAGATCGCCCGTCTGCTGGACAGAGCTCAATGAGAGAAGTATTTTGGGGGCCCAGATCGTACATGAGACGACCGAGAAGATACAGCTGATTCGAGACAGGATGAGGACAGCTCAGAGCAGGCAGAAATCGTATGCTGATAGATGCCGCCGCAGATTAGAGTTCGCAGTTGGCGATCACGTTTTTCTGAGGGTCTCCAATGAAAGGAGTGATGAGGTTTGGACGGAAGGGGAAGCTTAGCCCCAGATTAATAGGTCTCTTCGAGATCCTCGAGCGTATGGGCGCAGTAGCTTATCGTTTGGCTCTTCCACCCGACTTCCCAGATGTTCACCCCGTGTTTCACGTGTCGATGCTTCGCAGATACCTACATGACCCTTCGCACATGATTCAGCATCAGACCGTTCAGCTTGAGCGCGACCTTTCGTTCACCGAGCAGCCAGTCGTGATATTGGACTGGCAGGTGAAGAAACTTAGATCGAAGGCCTTGCCATCAGTGAAGGTGCTTTGGCGCAGCCCGAATGGTGAAGAGATCACTTGGGAGGCCGAGGGAGAGATGCAGAAGAAGTTCCCTCATCTCTTTGAAGGTATGCGTAGCTTATATTTTAAATTCGGGGACGAATTTCTTTAAGGGGGGAAGATTGTAACACTTTAGAATATATTTAGAGGCTAATTATATGTTAATAAATGATTTTTTAATAAAAAGTTTACCAAATTAGTTTTCAAATATGTTGTCAAGAATTATAAATATTTTTTTAGAATTTTCCTAGACTTGCACACACTTGTGCGTGTAAACTATGGTTGAATTAGGGTTAAACCATGTTTAGCAACTATGGTAGACTAACCCTTTCTTATTAAGTTAAATTGATTTTAATTAATGGTATTTTTTTTTAAATGGAAAATGAATTATTGCTTTGGGTTTGACTTGGTGAGAGAGAGAGAGAGTGCATGATGGGCATCATGGCATGAGCCCATGCTTGCATTGAATTGGAGAGAGACGGTGTTGACCTTTGTTCTCTCATTTCTTGTGTTGTGCTAACTCTTTCTCACTTCTCTCTCTCACTCTCACACTCCCTCACATACACCAGCAGCTTCAGCAGCTCCAAGCAGCAGTAGCAACAAGCAGCAGCAGCAGCACAAGCAGCAGCAGGTCCAAGTAGCAGCAGCAACAAGCCGCAGTAGCAGCAGCAGCAGCACAAGCAGCAGCAGCTCCAGCATCAGCAGCAGCTCCAAGTAGCAGCAGCAACATGCAGCAGCAGCAGCAGCACAAGCAGCAGCAGCTCCAAGCAGCAGCAGCAACAAGCAGCCATAGCAGCAGCAGCAGCACAAGCAGCAGCAGCTCGAAGCAGCAGCAGCACCGCACAGCAGCAGCAGCACAGCACAGCAGCAGCAGCAGCACAGCAGCAGCAGCAGGGCGGCACATCTGCAGCACAGCAGCAGCAGCAGCGCGGCACAGCAGCAAAATCAGCGCGGCGCAGCAGCGCTGCACAGCAGCTCCTTCCCTCTACTCCTTCCCCTTCCTCCTACTCCCTAGGGTCGAGAGTGGGGTATACTTCTTAACCCTACATCATAGTTTGCTTAGTTGGCGTGTTATAGCTTCGATTAGTGATTAATTGTGCGTTTTAGTGCTAAATGTGGTGAGTAGTGTGAACTTTAGTTATGTGAGGTTAATATTGGTTAGACTAAGTTAATTAAGTGTTGTTATGGCCATGTTAACCTAGCTTAGCCCAATTTCACTAAAATACCACCAGATTTCTGTTTGATGCAAAATTTATTTAATTCTTGCTGTATAAAAATCTGGAGCTAAATACCTGTTTCTCGTATTTTAAATCTTCGCGACACACGTGATACGTGTGTGGGTTTGGGATTTCTGCGTATCGCGACGCGTCGGGGTAGCTTCAGGCGCGTAATCACGCATTTTAGCGTATCGTGCACACGCACGCTTGGTTTGCGACGCGGGTTTCTAGTTTGACCTTGATATCGTGTTTTTGTAGATTTGAGCTTATGTGTGATATATTGTGTAAATTCTAGGTCCGCAGGCGAGTGGGACGGACGATGCGAAGAAGGGGAAGCAAGTCGTCGGCTACACTTAGCGCGAGACTTCGGTGAGTAGATTTAACATCTACGGGGATATCGCCCGCATAGCGTTATGCGTCAGAGATGATAGGACCTTATAGCTACATATTGCATTTACCTACATTGACTGTTTATGTATACTGTTGTTGTATACTGCATCCCCTGCTATATGTATGTAAACTTAGAATTGATAGAACACCGCACTATTACTAACGGTTCATGTTGCACGAGCACTAATCTGCATGTTACACACACACCGTTAGCAATTGCCATGACACACTCACAGTAGAATTGCCATGATCATTATACTGTAGTTCCTTTCACATATGATTCGATATGATTTTCATAGACATTGGGAGCCGCATGAGGTCTTTGAAAAACTGAAACTATTTTAAAAAGCGGTTCCTTCCTTTTCCTATATTATGGCTTGATGTACATAGCACATCGCATTTGATTTACTCATTGATGTCGGATTTCATGTGATTTCTGGTTTTGAGAACCGTGGGGTTATTTAAGAAATGATGCACTATTTTAAAACCCGGTTTCTCATGATATGATATTTTGGTGCGTCCACCACGCGTTTTCTCGGTGCTGAGACGTGTGCTTGAAACCAGATTCGAGGAGTTGGATGATCCGTTTGCGGGTTCGTGGTGGACCCGGTATGGTTCCCCTCGGTAAGATGATCGATGGACTTTGCCGATTGAGCCTGGAGGTGGGCGAGTACCTACCGGTGATTGGTTGGACCTGGCGGTTATCCGGAGGATACTGACCAGAGTCGAGAGATGGACGCGGGATGATCCGTACTGCCGGGGCCGAGGGCCGATACCGCAGACGGAGCCCGTGGGCTGATCCGGACTGACGGAGCCCGATATACGAGGATTTGCGTGTCGATACTGGACACGAGTATTTTATGATATTTTGAGTGCCGATGATGGGCACTCTTGATTCTCAGGGATTTACAGGATTTGAGGGTCGATGGGAGTGCCGGCGCCTGAGTTGTTGGGATTTGGGTGCATTGGTGGGCACCGATTATTTTCCACGTTGACATTCCGTGTAGATGTTATTTCATTCCATGCTCAGCATTTATTATTTGTATCTCATCCTGTAGTTATTTTACCTGACAGAACACTTGCTTGATTTTGCACATACTGCTTATCGCATATAGATTTATCTGCTGGCATTTGATAGAGTAGCGCAGTACGTGCATGCTCGCGATTACCTTTATATGTTATCTCTATTCACGAGTTGGCAACTCACCCCCGTTGTACCACAGTGCTTGCAGGTTGCCCTTGGGAGTAGTCGCGGTTGGCTGTTTACCACATCTTTTGACACAGATACCACTGCTTTGGCGTGCTAGCCATTTTGCTCTCAGGTGGGTTTTGTGCGGTATCTGTTTACTTTTCAGTTGTACATTGTTGTATCTAGTATTCTCCATCTACCTTCATGTATTGACTTAGAGACAGTTGTGAGGACGATGTATATTATTTTGTGCTCTGGTGTCGAGCTCATTGTGAGCCGACTTTATTTATGCAACTTTATCTTTCATGATATTTGTTTTCACTTTTACTGCTCATTTCTTCGCTACGGCGTCGTATATTATATTTGTAGTGATTGTTCCGCCGTTGGGCGTGATTGCTCCCGTTTTGGGATGCTTTGTTCTTATTATACGTCATTTTCACTTATACCTTGTCTCGTACCCGACTCGGGGCTAGTTTTTATAAAGGAGATGCTGCCAAAATTTTTTAATAAAACAACTTAAACTTTAAAGATTTTTACTAAATTACTCAAGGTTTCCTAAATGTCTTAACAAATGTTTTCATCAAATGTTTTAACACTGACTACTTTTAATGGTTTTGATTTCTGGGTTTCGGCTTACTTAGCCGCGTTACGCCTGTAGACGTTACGTGGTTAGGTGTCGGTCACGGTCCGAACTTTGGGTCGTGATAATTTTTATAGAGTGAGATATACCTTTTTGAAATTATGTCCATGACATTTACCTATATCAGTGGATGGTTAGGTAAGGAGCATTAAACAGCGGTGTAATTCTTCTTAACCATAAGTACAGTTTTCAACCTACGACACACAGCGAATGAGTTATTAGACTCAGGGGACTTATACAGAGTATTGTATTTTGTCCTGTGTCCATACGGATAGAGGGGTTGGTACTCGTACAATATTCTCTTTACTTGAGACTTCTCTAGTTCTTAGACATGTGTTTCGTAAGAACACAAGGTCCAACTTTTGAGAAGTTATAGGTATAAAAGTAAAGTAGAGAACCAGGTATTGCAAGTATCAGGATTCTTCATGGTGACCGAAGATGTAGATACTTGTGTATGGTATTCAGTTGATAGTAATGATTAAGAGAACTTGCTTCTTTTTCAGGTTACTCATAATTGGAAGTATTCCTAAGTTGAGTAATGCTGATCGGCCTCTCTCCATTTAGTTGACATGCACTGGAGACAGCTGCATCATTTGAATCTGGTTCAATTAAATCAGTGCCACTGTTTCTGTATTGGATATAGAACAGTTCATATCTTAACGATTTTAAGGTACGAGGAGTTGTCCAGCTTATGCTTAAAACCAGACTCTGGATAATTCAAGGCACGTTTCTGTAATGGCTGTTTGTGGGTTGACCCGGGCGATGACGAGGGTTGACTTTCTACCATCTGGAAGATCAATAGTGATATTGTTCTTGACTCTCCAGAGTATTAATAAAAATGGATTTTTTCAGAAAACAGTAGCGGGAGTATGGTAGAACTGGAAGTGATTTCAGAACCGCAAATGATTACTGAAAATTTGATAAGAACCTAAAGATTCAATCTGGCTTGACATGGCCACTCCACAGATATGGTGGGTAACCTCAGGCACCCGAGAGGTACTCCGGTAGCCTCAAGGACGGTGACAGGGAGGTTCTTGTTTACCCAGACTTACCATTGCTGTTGTTCGAGACTGTGAGACCCGGCAGGAGGATGAGTGTAGCGTCGTTCTAAACTAGCTTTAGAAGTGCACGTGTATATGATTCTTCCAGAGGGTTGTCGTAGTCAGTGGGAGCAGCGGAAGCATAGTGGACAAGTGGCTTATGTCTATTTATGGACTAAAGCAGATATAGCGGAGATAGATCATCTATTTCTGATGTGACAGTCATAGGTTTGACTTCATCAGAATAGGAGATGGATCTGTTGAGAAGGTAGTAGGGTGTGATGTCCTGATATTTGGATGACATACACAGAGTATGAAGTGAAATTCCTATACTACGATCGGTTATACTTTGGTTGTCACACAATGTTTTCTCTACATAAGAATTGGATATTATATCAGACATTCTGGTTACTAGATCTATAGTTTTAGATCTTGATTTGGGAAGTGTCCCAATCTGGGTACTTAGACAGCATTCTAAAGGTGTTTTAGAATGGACGACTCCTGGCACGGTAGTATACCTGCAGGTAATGTAGTCACCCTCTCTAAAGGTGTCTTACAGACTAAAGGGGAGAGGGATGTGCATGATCGGCAGATCACTTGCTTAGGCAATTGAGTTGATCATGAAATGTCAAGTACCACACCAGATGTTGTTTTTGCACTAGATGCAATAAGTTGATATTGATCCAATCCTGGAGAAGCATTCGGAAGCAGTTTTAGAACATAAGTTGATATTCTAGGGATATGATAACGACAGCCTCATTCGGGAGACAGTTATCATTCCAGGCTTCCAAGATGACCTGGATGACAGAGTGACTGTCAGAGTTATAGTTTTCCCTCTGACGAGGGGCAGTAGTTTGGGCAGGTGGTCCAGGCGGATACTGAGGGAGGCATGGCGCAGGATACTGATTAAGTTCAGTTGACGATACAGTCTAAGAAGTTTGGATTTGGAGTTCATTTATGAGCTAGGTCCCATCAGATATCCAGACATATTCTAAGACAGGTATTGCTCATTACGGGAGATGGCTTTCTCCGCGAACTTGAGATAAAGAAAGACATAGAAAGAAACATCAGGGCAGATCCACTCACTGAGGCTATTCCTCGAACGCAATAGTTTCGCAAACGAGCTTTATGAGACTGATTAGTAGAGGAGTTGGGTGTTCGGTATCACACGGGCTGTGAGTATACGACATCGCAATAATTATCCTTGAGTGCAAGTGGGAGATTGTTGGATATAGTGCCCTCAGAGTCAATTATTGGATCACAGGCACGTGATTGCAATGATTGAGGGAGGACCTATGCCGGTAGGACAGTCTTACTCAAGATGATAGTATGCTATCTGGTTTATCTTTATCATCGTGTACTGCTTTAGGTGACCTTATCGGTCGCTATTACACATTGATAGAGCCCATAGGATTCTTGCTTGACGACCAGCAGTATGATGGCGATCATATACGTGGGAGCTGGGGTCTATAAGCACATCCTCAAAAGGTCCCTAGTCGTGGGAGTTTCGAGACAGGGCATCGATACTCCGGAGTAGACTAGTGTATACAGTCGAGACCCAGACGAGGGGCGGTGGCCGGTCTCACAAGACACTGGTGTCAGTTGGTTCACCTAAGATGTATACAGGTGCTCATTGGGTTATGAGTACACTGGACAGGACTCGCCGGGAACATGCTAGTTGGTATTATACCTGATGTCAGATAGCAGTTCCCTGGTGACATATGTACAGGTTAGTTCATCGACCTGAGATCGTCATTTGTCTCGTGTGAGTTCCCGTTATACTTTGATTACTACCCTACCATGGCTCAAAGGAGTCGTGCAAATAGGTTTTAGTTGGGTACAGTCCCGAGCCACATGGAGGCAGTGAGCGGATCTGCAGGGGTTCGTCTCTCCCGGTATTGGGGGTGAGATCGCGCTGTGTATGGGAGAGCCATTACACAAAGTCCTTGGCCAAGGCAGGAGATTTACTGGTGGGTATTCCAGTAGTATCTCATGGTGTTCTAGGATACACTCCGACACGACTTGTACCGCTTTTGGGGGTCTGACTTTTACAAACCCCCTAGGCCCGACATGCGATGCTCATAGACGAACGGACCGGAATGTACGGATATTGTCACCGACAGGCTCAATAAGGTGTCAGGATGAGTTCGCTCATCGACTTCCCTTTTGGTCAATACCTGGTAGCCCGTTACGTATGGCTAATACCTCTGACGTGCTAGTGGTTAAATCCACAGCCAAAGTATTGACGAGTCTTTAGAGTCCCCCACAGACAGTTTCTCAAGTTTCGGGCGAAACGCTGTAGAGGCCGTATGGATATATGGCAGGGTTCGATCTTATACGTGCGGTATTGCACGGATCATGATCGGACGGATAATACTAGCGGGCTTTGTTTAAGCCGGATCCTTGTATTGTACAGTGTAGATTTTATCTCCTTGCATTTGTATTCGGTCGGAATACAAATGCGGGTATGTATATGTTAGTTATATGTATGCCCTAGAGGCTATTACTATATATAGGATGTATATTGTAGTGGATGCTTGGACATATATAGGGAGGACTTTCTTGCTCGACATGATAGTATGCTATCTGGTTGCTCGTTACCTTAACGTGTACATGGATTGTCTCTCTGTTACATGTTGGTAAACCCCTTAGGATCTGTACTTGACTACCTGGACTATGATGCGGATCATACTAGTGGGGACATGGTAGTCCATAAGTACATCCTTCAAGGTCCCTAGTCGTGGGTGTATCGAGATGGGGCATCGATATACCAGAGTAGACTAGTGTGTACCTTCTCGACCCATACAAATAGGCGATGGATGATCCCATATCCATGGTGTTTGACATCAGAGATGATATACGGGTGCTCAGTGGAGACTGGGTACACTGGACGGACTCGCCGAGAACTCCCAGATGGTATTATACCTTACGTCAGATGGCAGTTCTCTGGTGACACTGGTACAGGTTAGTCTGTAGACCCGAGATCGTCATAGAGTCTTGTGTGATTCCCACTGTGCTTTGATTTCCACCTTACCACGTCCAAGAGGGCGTGCAAAATGGTTGTTTTTAGGTACAGTCCCGAATCACATGGAAGCAATGAGCGATAGGAGGGGATTCGTCTTTCCCGGTATAGGGAGTTGATGTTGTGCTGTGTTCGATTGGCTATAACCGGAAATCCCTGGCCAGGGTTGCTGAGATTTATTGGTAAGTGTTACCAGTAGTTTCTCGAACTGTTATAGACCTTATATCGACACGACTTATCGAGCTACTGGGGTCTGACGTTTATCACCCCTAGGCGAGATATGCGACATATCAGACGACGAGACCGGACTGTACGGTAAGTGTTACTGGTTGAATTCACAGGAGTGTGAGAGGGCTTGCTCGTTGATCTTCTGATCGCTCAATACCCGGGTGGCCGTTACGTTTAGCAAACCGCTTGCGGCTTGTGGGTGTTTGATATGATCATCACCTACCGCCGGCGTATTGACGAGTCTTTAGAGTCCTACACAGAGGTTTCCTGGCTCAAGCGAAACGAAATAGGAGCGCATATGAGATATGTGCGGGACCGAGAATAATACCAGTATGTGATACTGCATTCGATTCTCGCGATTTGTGACATAGATCGGTTATATGCGATATAACCGGGTTATCGGATCAAGTGTTGATTCGATAAGTTGTTACTATTGATATTAGTCGGTTATATGCAATATGACCGTATTATTAAATCAAGTGTTGATTTAATGATTTAATGTATAATTATATATTTGATATGTTATTTTACATTAACTAGTATTGGTTCACTTAAGATTATTTTTCTCACTAGATTGTGCACAAGTTGTATATGTGATATATTTTTGTGCACTAGTTTGTATCATGTTTGATGATACATGCAAACATGGGTGGGTGGGTGACTTACACTTTTTTTTTGGTTAATGGTTAGGTTTTTGTTTTCTTTATTTATTTTATAAAAACAAAATGGTTTCTTTCTTTCCTTTGCTAGAAGCTTCATGTTGTTTTCTAGCATCTTTGAAAACTCTAAACCATTTTGTTTTTATTCCATAACCTAACCATTTACCTAAACCTTAGTTTATTCTCTACACAAGTTACTTCACCCATGGTTGCATTATAATAATCATCACTTGATTTATTATTTTCTAGAATTCATTATGTTTTTCCTTCTTCTTCTTCATCTTCATGAAGTGAAGAAACCATTCTTGAAAATTTCCAAGTGATGAAATCAAGTGAGAAATCCAAATCCAAAGTGAACCCACTTCCTATTTCTTCATCCTCTACCACTTTCCATGTAGTAAAGGGTGTTTTCTTCACATGTTTCATGACCTAGTGATGATTGAGCTTGAGTTTGAGTCGCCTCGACGTAGATCATCTTCGGCATTGAAGTCAACGACCTAGCCCGATCATTTCTCCGACGAAACCATGGCTAGAGTCCGGGATTCCGATGATCGCAGCGGAGGGACGTCATCATGGAGCTAAAGAAGTGGAGGACCTGATCTACAAAAGTTGTAATCCCTTTCACTTATTAGTAAAGTTGTTTCCTAGCTTGTAGTTTCGCCTATCCTCTAGTTAACGATCTTGCATTAGGGTTTCTCGGCACATAAATTTTTGAATTTGGCATGGTTGATACCTTGTGGAACCTCTTGAGTGTGCCTAGGAACCCTACAGTGGTATCAGAGCCTAGCTAGAGCTTTAGGCGATTGGTAGACGATGTTAGAAACCCGATCGAACCCCGAAACCCTGATCGATACCCCTTTCTGTACATTTTCTGAAACTGTGGAATTTTGTGAATTAAAAATATTCAAAAAATTCAGCAGGGAATTGTAGGAGTTACTGTGCAGCACGTGACCCCAACTCGACCAATGCGCCGCGGAACCGCGGCCCCACCCTGGCTTGCGCGGCGGTTCCGCGGCCATATTAGTGAGTTAGGTCACGTGGTTTGCACAGTAATTTATTTCTGGAATTGCTGTGTTTTCTGGGAATTTTTAAATTTTACTCAAGAGTTGAGTTTTCTGGGTTGTATTGGGGACTCGGTGTTTCGATCGGGAAGTCTAACTTCGTCTATGTGTTTTTCCGGATAATTTTAGAAAATGTTGAAAATTTCGACCGGATATAAATACCCACTTTTTCCCCTGTCGGGAAATTTCCAAGTGTTGGATCTTTCCGTAGTTTAAAGACGTCTAAGTAGTGCAAGTAACGCGATGGACCCTCTAGAAGACAACAAACCTTAACTCGATTATGTGACCGTCTTGAACTGCCCTTTGAACCTTAAGGTTTGGGGCAGTACGGCGTGCCACATGTGAGGCGTTGGCTTGACCCTTCTACGGCTGGACCGTTGGTACTGTGACATGAAATTGATGTTTTAAACTTATTTCAAGTGTTGAGCTGTTTCGGGAAAACTTGGGTTTTTGATTGTTCGATCGGAAAGTTTAACATTTTCTATTTATCTGAAATGTGATACAATATTTGGAATCCACAAGTAGTTATGTGATAACTGTTTTGAATGTTATAAACATAGCAGTTTAGTCTCACTTGATTGGTTGCCACGTAATTTTGATGTGATCAAAAGTCCGTAGCGTACGCGGATACTCGCCGGGTAAACTTAATAGATAGCCACGCCCCAAAGCCCCGACCAAGTGACTGTAGGAGAACCCCGCCGCCGAAAGCATCCGTTCGGGTGCTCGCGGCAGCGGTGTTCCGCCTTGGTACACTTCGTCGACGGCATCGGGGGTGCGACCGACTACTAAAGTTTGCGATGAGCATTCGATCAAAATGTCGAGAATCTTGTTGAATTGCCCGACTTAATATTGAAAAGAGTTTTCGATAAAAAGACTAAAATGCGGGGTTTATAATTGTTAGGCATGCGATGTCTAAGAAATTCATTTGATCAGGCATGCGATATCTAAGTAGGTTGCGGATTCCAACTGTTGTAGTTTTACACTTTCTTTTCTGCGACCGTAAGTGTAATATGTGATATCGCCGTTTCGTTGCTATATGTCAACGACAATTGGGATGGGCATATTTACTTACGTTGATGACATGTGATGTTATGCGTTGCTGGATATGTTATATTGGATCGTCGTGTTTGAATAGCCGGGGTTTTTAATGTGAGATGAGTGTTTTTCATTTTCATTCATGTAAAAACTTATATGTAATATTCTTTTATTGGGGCACTTCCAGGTTGCAGAAGATGTCACCGTTGATGTATATTATTTACTTTTCCGCATTACGATAGACCCAAGGAGGAGAGCACAAGTAACCGGGTTCTAGGGTCCAGTGGGAGACCATCTCGAGGATTCGAGTCCGGGTCTCCTAACTCTAGAATTGGTAGGGTTGCTTGCCGCTCTCGTAGGGGTCTGGGGTGTGGGATTGGATATTCATCACGACCGTGGAATCCGTGTTTTATACAGGCTCAAAAATAAAACACGGACATCCTAGTATATCCAATATTTCATATGATATTTTCTGCTGCGTTATCTGTGATGTGATCATGTGATATGTTCAGATAGATATTGTATATAGTATATATGATATATTATATAGACATTACTTATGTTTTACACCCGCGCTAGCCCTGCCCCGCTCTGCCGTTAGTTACCTAACCTAACGGTGCACGAGGGGACATCGAGGCGAATGCTGATGGCATAAGTGTACATCGTATTTATCTGTGATGCTTAGGTAACTTAAATGATGGGACTTCATTAATGTGATTAATGAAAGAAAAGAAACCTAAAGATGTTATGGAATCGAATTTTCAAAAACAGGTAGCTACAGTTCTTGCTTTGCATCGCGGTGTTCCTTGGAGAACATCCTGCACCTTATTCGATGAGGAAAGGGCCGAGATCCCTTCACCGGGAGTGACCCCTTTAGAAATGACTGGAAGATACTACGACCCTCGGTTTGTCTTTTGATTGCTTCTATAGTTCTTTCTTTGCACAGTGATATATGTGATATATCCTGCACCTCATTCGACGAGGAAAGGGCCGACGATCCCTTCACCGGGAGTGACCCCTTTAGCAAAACTAGAAAAGCCTAAAAAACACTCCATTTTAAAATCATTTGATTCTACAACGATATCAAGTTCATTACGCAATAGGTTTTCAGAAAAACCTGTCGTAGCCCTCCGTCATTTCAGATAAGTCCTTCTTAGTATTCGTGCTGCGTTTGTTGACCTTGTCAATACGCAGTGTGCGGTAGCTGACCAGTATTTATCTGCTTATGCATATAATGCAGATTAGGTTAGGGTAGTCGTACGGCCTTGTTGACCTTGTCAAGGGTCGTGCTGGTGGGTTTAATTCAATCAAGAAATGACGGGTTGAACTTGACTTACGGTCTATGGTTTGTTGACCTTGTCAAAGTCATAGATCGTTTGGGGCAAAATATTATCGGGAATTTCAAGTGTTGAAATTTGCAATGAGATTGCATACCTTCTATGAGATAGATGGATCCCGATACCACTGCGAGTAATTGTTACTCCTGAGAGAGTTTTACACAATACAATTAGCCGATCAAGTAGGTGTCTAGAAAGGTGTCAACGAGGTTACGCCTCTGGGAAAATGAGATTTACTTTAATTAGGTTCGTGCGAAAGCACGGGGCACCTCCCTCAAAGTACCGACACTGGCCTGGCTGAAAGATTGGCGAACTTGTAGCGTGTAATTAATCCCGGCTAGTCTTTCCTTTTAGGGTTTGAAGGAAGATTTGATAAAAACAGTGGGAGCCATCCTGATTAGATAAAAGAATAACCAATCTGATCTTGCAAGAGCATACGCTGAGTGTTTTCTTCTCTCTCTCTTCAGGTAGCGACCATATCACGCCTTAATCAAGATAATAATACGGATATATTGACTGAACCTGCTTGTTATACTGAGCTGGGGAACGTTGGTCCCGCTCCAACTTATAATTGTTATAAGACAATGCAGGAATTTTGGGGATTACCAGAATTCCCGTACCGCCCAAACGAAGAGATCATGTTGATGCATCATCTTCGGGTGTGTTCATTACAGAGAACTGTTTCTCAGTATCCTTTACGTCTTGGGTATGTGATACCAGATCAGGATCCCGCATATGTAATCTGTTACATGGGCTACAGATAGGTAGAGAACTGAGAACGGGTGATAAGTTTCATGAGACAGAAAACGGTGCAAGTGTTGCAGCCAAGTCTGTTGGTCACTATCACCCTGTGTTTCCAAATACATTGATTCTGAACAAATGCTATTAGATACCGAACCTGATATACGAAATCATATCAGTTTCTTTATTAGTAAAGAAAGGATATAATTTTGTATTGTTGAATATTGTTTTGAACATTTCAAATGTTGATCGGTTCAGGCACGTTATCTAAAAGCATTGACTTTCTAAATCAAACTACAGTTCCTAGTATACAGAACACACACAAGAGGAAGAGTTCAGAAATGAACGAATCCTTCTTGAGGCATTATAGACTAGGTCATATCAATGCGACCCGACTGGCTGAAGTTACATTTAGATGCATATTTAAATCAGTTTAAATTTACATCTTGTGAAACTTACCAGTCATGTCACAAAGATAAGATGACCATAGCTCCGTTTATTGGAAACAGAGAAAGAGTTAGTGAACTCTTGGGATTGATACATACTGATGTATGAAGGTCCCCAGTCTACATATGCCAGGACTGGTTCTTTGTACTTTCTTACATTCTCTGATGATCTCTCAAGATTCGGACACATGACCCTGTTGAAACACATGTCTGAACCTTTTGAGAAATTCACAGAATATAAGTCAGAAGTAGAGAACCAATATAGGTATAAGTATTATGTCCTATGATGAGATCAGGGATGAGAATACTTGTGCATAGAATTCCTGGACTATTCTAAAGGAGAATGAGATTCTTTCTCAGCATTACTCCTCCGTATAGACCACAGCACGTCGGTGTATTGAGGTGAAGCAATCACACCCTATATGATATGGTGTGCTCTATGATGAGTACTACTGAGTTTTCTATTTCCTTTTGGGACTTATGCACTTGAGAAGCTGCATGCCTATTGAATAGAATTTCAATCAAATCAGATGCCTACCACTTCATATGTGATATGGAAAAGGAAGAGCCAATATCTTAAGTTGGTTAAGATTTGAGGTTTTCCGGGCTATGTCTAAAAGCAAAATCCGGACAAGCTCGAGGCAAGGTCTGTTATGTAGAACAGGAAAAGTTCCAGCTATACAAACTACAGCAGATGATTTGGTAAAACCAAAGGGTTCAATAGTAACCAACGAACCTCAGCCTCTCCGCCGATCTAGTAGGGTTCCTCACCCACCTGAGAGAAACTTTGGTTTCTCTATGATAGTGGGAGCGAGGATTACATCATGAGATGATGACCCAACTAGTTTCGAGCAGGCCATCAGGAGTGGGACTCTGTAAGAATGGCTGGATGCTTAGCGATCTGAGATGGAATCCTTGTACACCAACAAAGTATGGACTTTGGTTGCTATATCTGAAGGGTTAAATCCCTATTAGGAGCAAGTATATCTTGAGAAGATTACTTGGTGTAGATGGAAAAGTTAAGACTTTCAAAGCTAGACTTGTTAAAGGTTTTCGTCATCGACCAGGCGTGGATAATGATGAAACCTTTTCTAGGGCCTATGCTTAAGATCCATCCAGATCCTACTTGCCACGGCTACATACTATGACTACGATATCTGGTGGTTGGGTGTCATGACAGCTTTTCTAAAATGATGTTTTAGAAGATAGCGTCTATAAGTACACAGCCAGAGGGCTTCGTAGACGGTGGGAGCAGCGGAAACGTGTACAAGTTACTTTATAGGATAAAGCAGGCATCGCGGAGTTGAAACTTCTGTTTTGATGTGGTAGTCAAAGAGTTTGACTTCATCAAAATGGTAGATGAACCTTGTATATACAAAAAGGTAGTAGGGAGTATGGTGAAGATCCTCGTAGAGTACGTGGATGACATACTCTTGATAGGGAAAGAGTTTCCTATGCTACGCTCGGTCAATCTCCGCTTATCACAAGGATTCTCCATAAAGGATCAAAGTGATACCTCCTAAATCCTGAGTTTTGATCTATGAGATAGAAGTAATTAGATGTTAGGATTCTCACTAGTTGTAGTGAGATGGTATCAATCAATCCTGGGGAAAATCACTGGAAAGGTTCCAGAGTGATAAGGACGACTGAATGTCGGTCACAGGCATTGTCTTTACCCTCAGTGGAGGGACGGTATGTTGGAAGAGTTCCAAGATAGATACCGTGACTTACTAGACGATTAAAGGCAAGATACATCGTTACCAAAGATACTACCAAAGAGGAAGTCTAGGTGTATATTTGTTCATGAGATGAACTTCGTTCCTACCATTGTGAGCAATGGAGTTGTGGCTTATGCCTAGGAATGCCTGTCCCATCTGTGATCCAGACATATTCTGAGGCAGCATCACCTGATCATGGAGATATTTGATCTCCAGGGTGATCGAGGTAAGGAGAGTAGACTCAGAGGACAACACGGCGGATCCACTCACAAAGGCCTTTTCCTAGAGAGAGACTTATATGGGATGGTTGAGTATTAGATACTGCAACCACTGCTACAGATGGCCCTAGTGCAAATGGGAGATTGTTAGTTATATGTATGCCCTAGAGGCCATTACTATACATAAGATGTATATTGTAGTGGATGCTTGGACATATATAGGGAGGACTTTCTGGCTCGACATGATAGTATGCTATCTGGTTGCTCTTTACCTTAACGTGTACACTGATTGTCTCTCTGTTACATGTTGGTAAAGCCTTTAGGATGTGTACTTGACTACCTGGACTATGATGCGGATCATACTAGTGGGGACATGGTAGTCCATAAGTACATCCTTCAAGGTCCCTAGTCGTGGGTGTATCGAGACGGGGCATCAATATACCACAGTAGACTAGCGTATACCTTCTCGACCCATACAAATGGGCGATGGATGATCCCATATCCATTGGTGTTTGACATCAGAGATGATATACGGGTGCTCAGTGGAGATTGGGTACACTGGACGGACTCGCCGAGAACTCCCAGATGGTATTATACCTTACGTCAGATGGAAGTTCTCTGGTGACACCGATACAGGTTAGTCTGTAGACCCGAGATCGTCATAGAGTCTTGTGTGATTCCCACTGTGCTTTGATTTCTACCTTACCACGTCCAAGAGGGCGTGCAAAACGGTGGTTTTTGGGTACGGTCCCGAATCACATGGAGGCAATGAGCGATAGGAGGGGATTCGTCTCTCCCGGTATAGGGAGTTGATGTTGTGCTGTGTTCGATTGGCTATAACAGGAAATCACTGGCCAGGGTTGCTGAGATTTACTGGTAAGTGTTACCAGTAGTTTTTCGAACTGTTATAGACCTCATATCGACATGACTTATCGAGTTACTGGGGTCTGACGTTTACCACCCCTAGGCGAGATATGCGACATATCGGACGACGAGACCGGACTGTACGGTGAGTGTTACTGGTTGGATTCACAGGAGTGTGAGTGGGCTTGCTCGTTGATCTTCTGATCACTCAATACCCAGGTGGCCGTTACGTTTTGCAGACCGCTTGCGGCTTGTGGGTGTTTGATATGATCATCACCTACAGCCGGCGTATTGACGAGTCTTTAGAGTCCTAGACAGAGGTTTCCTGGCTCAAGCGAAACGAAATAGGAGCGCATATGAGATATGTGTGGGACCGAGAATAATACCAGTATGTGATACTGTATTTGATTCTCGCGATTTGTGACATTGATCGGTTATATGCGATATAGCCGGGTTATCGGATCAAGTGTTGATTCGATAAGTTGTTACTATTGATATTAGTCGGTTATATGCAATATGACCGGATTATTAAATCAAGTGTTGATTTAATAATTTAATGTATAATTATATATTTGATATGTTATTTTACATTAAATAGTATTGATTCACTTAAGATTATTTTTCTCACTAGATTGTGCACAAGTTGTATATGTGATATATTTTTGTGCACTAGTTTGTATCATGTTTGATGATACATGCAAACATGGGTGGGTGTGTGACTTACACTTTTTTTTGGTTAATGGTTAGGTTTTTGTTTTCTTTATTTACTTTATAAAAACAAAATGGTTTCTTTCTTTTCTTTGCTAGAAGCTTCATGTTGTTTTCTAGCATCTTTGAAAAGTCTAAACCATTTTGTTTTTATTCCTTAACCTAACCATTTTCCTAAACCTTAGTTTATTCTCTACACAAGTTACTTCACCCATAGTTGCATTATGATAAGCATCACTTGATTTATTATTTTCAAGAATTCATTATGTTTTTTCTTCTTCTTCTTCATATTCATGAAGTGAAGAAACCATTCTTGAAAATTTCCAAGTGATGAAATCAAGTGAGAAATCCAAATCCAAAGTGAACCCACTTCCTATTTCTTCATCCTCTACCACTTGCCATGTAGTAAAAGGTGTTTTCTTCACAAGTTTCATGACCTAGTGAATATTGAGCTTGAGTTTGAGTCGTCTCGACGTAGATCATCTTCGGCATCGAAGTCAACGACCTAGCCCGATCATTTCTCCGACGAAACCATCGCTAGAGTCCGGGATTCTGATGATCGAAGTGGAGGGACGTCATCATGGAGCTAAAGAGGTGGAGGACCGGATCTACAAAGGTTGTAATCCCTTTCACTTATTAGTAAAGTTGTTTGCTAGCTTGTAGTTTCGCCTATCCTCTAGTTAACGATCTTGCATTAGGGTTTCTCGGCACATAAAATTTTGAATTTGGCATGGTTGATGCCTTGTGGAACCTCTTGAGTGTGCCTAGGAACCCTACAGTATATACAGTCGTTGGGTTTTCCTGTAATTTATTACAGGATCTCTTTTTTGAAGTTGCCAGTTTGCATTCCGTTTCGGCCATTTTCCTTTCTTTCTTTCCTTTGCTGAATTTTCCCTGGAGGGGCTTATTTGCCAATGTGCAAATTAGCAAAGTGGAGGGTGTTTTTTGTGGTGGAGGGTTCATGATGGTTCTAGCATATTTAGATTCCTTTTTTTTCATCATGGTTTGCATTAAATGAGATAAGATTTGTGAAAGGATTGAGTTGGTCATTGGTGTGACTCATTTTCATGGTTATCATCCATTTTCATTTGCCTCTTTCCCTCCTCCAAATTGCATGGCCGGCCACATATAGATGGGGAGTGAATTCTATTTGGTGTGGGAAATTATTCATCTCATTTTTTTTTCCTTGCAACAAAATTTCTTAGCCATCACAAAAGTTCATATCTCCTTTTCCAATCCAAAAGGCAACTTCATTAACCCCTTGAGACAAACCGTTCTACACTCAGTAACAATCTTGGACACGTCGTCTTGCCAACTTCGTGTCCGAGTTTCCTCGGTCCAGAGGTGGGAGCCCATAAAAAGACTCGGTGATGTGGTGCCCTTTCCGACGAGGAGATCAAGACCGGAGATGCCGCGTGGAGATCGGGATGGTGGCCGAAGACCGAAGGACACGGATCGCTCGGTATAGCTCTCTACCCTTTCTCTAGTTTGCTAGTAGGAGGTTAATGGTCCGATCCGGGTTTTTAGTATGCGGTAGCGCCGGTTTACAAGTTAAGAAAAAGTTTCGTTTCCGTATTTTGGCCTCGGAAAGACGGCCGGGGCGCTACCGTAGACTTACAACATCATCATCCTAATCTTTCCTAACCATTTAGATTAGGGTGTTCACTTCATTTAGTGAGTGAGAGCTTGTTTTAATGAAATTTCAAGGTAGTTCATCTTTGTTATCGAAGATCGGAAGAAAGCTTGCATCTTTCTCTTCGTGGAGCCTCTCGAGAGTCCGGAACTTGATGATCGCAGCGAAGGGACCACAACACGGAGCTTATGAAGTGAAGGACCGGACTACAAAGGTTGTAATCCCAAACTCTTAGTGCTAAAGTGTTTAACATGCTTTGTTTCGCCTAATCTCTACTCTAAGATCGTGGTTTAGGGTTGTTCGGCACGGCTAAATTTTAAGTCGGGCATGGTTGATGCCTTATAGACCCTTGTGCGTGTGCCTAGTAACCCTACACAAATGAAAGCCAAGAATCCACGACATCGTCTCCTCAAAATCCGACTAGCGAAAAAGGCTGAAATCAAGCTGTAAGAGGCGGCACCACTGTCCCCCTGCACAACAAGAACTGACTCTCCGGGAAAACAAAACCTGACTGTCTTCTCTCGGCAGCCCACAGACGCCAACCATGTACCTAACCAGTCCGTGCCCAGGAGAACGTCAAAGTCTAACATCTCAAGAAGGAACAAATTGACGGACGAATCTCTATCTCCTACCCAATTGGCACATGACCGAAACACGTGTCGCGCAACCAAAAGATCGTTAACAGGAGTTAACACAACAAACGGATGATCTAGCATACACAACTCTCGGCCCAACCACGGCACAAAGTGTGCAAAACATACGAGTGAATAGATCCTGAATTAAACAGACATGCGAATCAAAAGAACATACGAATTAAGAATACCTGAAAACTCTGCATTGGGCGCCCGCGCATCCCGATGAGTAGAAGAAAAAGCTTGTGTCTGCCCTTTACCCGCCACTGGCTGAACTCCTCCTCTGCCATCTTGTACACTCGGAAAAAAATCCTCCGCTACTACAAACTCTCTGCGGTACAACTACCTCGTGCTCACGTGGCTCTGTACAATCTCGAACCCGATGACCAAAACTCCTGCACCGGTAACATCCAGATAAAAACTGCTGCCCCTCCTGGGGATGAGAGCTAAACCACTGTCCTCATCCCATGCCTCTGCTACTCCCGCGACGTGCACAAAACCTGTCATGGCGACTGAACCTCTGTCTCTAGGCTGGTACACCTGCACGAGCCCTCCTCGGTCTCGGAACTCCCAAAGTCTCAGGAAGAAGCTCCTCAGCTAAACGGGCTGCATCCACAGCTGATGTATACATGACACAATGCTGTGTGCGGATAGCAAGGAATAACTGGGTAACAGGGGTGGCAACCTCCAGTCGCTGCGCTCGACTGGCTTCAACCAACGACCTCGTCATCTAGCGTAAGTCCTGCATATCTGCTTCAAGCCTAGTGATACGATCTATCGAAGGCGGATCAATCTGCTCCTGTGCAATGAGCATACCAATCTGGTCAGTCCTCGCCCCAAACGAGTCAACTCTGACCTCGGCACTCGCTGCACAACTCTGAGCCCTCATAGTCATCGGCGGCAAAAGGCTATAAATGGAAATAGGATTCGATAAGAACATGTAAATCGAATCACAAGGATATGTATCATCATGGAAGGAATTTCAAGCAATTAGTACCTAGGTCAATTAGGCAGAGTACAGTGTCGTAAGTATGCCGCGGACATACACACACTACGTTACTCTGCTTCAGCTACCTACTCCATCATACCAAGGTCATCCTACACCGAAAAGTAAAACCTAGCGCTCTGATTCCAACTTTGTCACGACCCAAAATTTAGCACGTGACGGCCCTTTGTTAGTGTATATGCCCTAGAGGCCATTACTGTATCATACTAGTTTGTATATTACTTAATGGAAGCTTGGGATATTCACAGTTGTATAGACAATCTTGCTCAAAATGGTAGTATGCTACTTGGTTTGTTTCTACTTTAATATGTGCATGTGTTTCTTTTAGTATATCACTTATACATATTAGTAGAGCCCTTAGGATCTTTGCTTGATAACCAGCGTTGTGATGGCAGTCACACTTGTAGGGGCTGGGTAATCTATAAGCACATCCTTATACAGGTCCCTAGTCGTAGGATTATCGAGACGGGGCATCGATACTCCGGAGTAGACTAGCGTATGCGCTTCTCATCCCAGCAGGGGAGATGGTCTGTCCCACGGCCATCAGTATGTCGTACTGGAGATAGTATGCTGGTGCTCGTTAGGTTACGAGTTCACTGGACAGGACTCGTCGGGAACTGTTGGTTGGTACAATACCTATCGTCAGATAACAGTTCCCAGGTGACAGGAGTACAGCTTAGTCCGTCGACTTGACAATGCTACTTCGCCGCGAGTGTGTTCCCACTGTACTTTGATTACTAGCCTACCACGGCTCAAAGGAATCGTGCAAACAGGTAGTAGTTGGGTGCAGTCTCGAAGCACTTGGAGGCAGTAGCGGTTAGATAGGATTTGTCTCTCCTGGTATTGGGGGTTGATATCGCGCTGTGTCAAGGAGAGCCATTACACAAAGTCCCTGGCCAGGGCAAGCGAGAATTACTGGTAGTGTTTCCAGTAGTTTCTCAGTGTCTTCTGGGCTACACTCCGGCACGACTTGTACCGCTATTAGGGGTCTGACGTTTACCGCCCCCCTAGGCCCGCCATGTGATACTCTCAGACGAACAGACCAGACAGTACGGAGATTGTCACATTCAGGCTCAGTAGGAGTTCGGATGGGTTTACCTCATCGGCCTTCTTATCGACATCTACGTGGGGACCGTTACGTATGTTAGTGTATATGCCCTAGAGGCCATTACTGTATCATACTAGTTTGTATATTACTTAATGGATGCTTGGGATATTCACCTTGTATATACAATCTTGCTCAAAATAGTAGTATGCTACTTGGTTTGTTTCTACTTCAATGTGTACTTGTGTTTATTTCAGTATATCACTTATACGCATTAGTGGAGCCCTTAGGATCTTTGCTTGATTACCGGCGTTGTGATGGCAGTCACACTAGTGGGGGCTGGGTAATCTATAAGCACATCCTTATTCAGGTCCCTGGTCGCAGGACTATCGAGACAGGGCATCGATACTCCGGAGTAGACCAGCGCATGCGCTTCTCATCCCAGTGTGGGAGACGGTCTGTCCCACAGCCGTCAGTACGTCGTACTTGAGATAGTATGTGGGTGCTCGTTAGGTTACGGGTACACTGGACAGGACTCGTCGGGAACTGACTAGTTGGTATTATACCTATCGTCAGTTATCAGTTCCCAGGTGACATGAGTACAGCTTAGTCCGCTGACTTGACACTGTCACTCCGCCTCGAGTGTGTTCCCACTGTACTTTGATCACTACCCTACCACGGCTCAAAGGAGTCGTGCAAACAGGTGGTGGTTGGGTGCAGTCCCGAAGCACTTGGAGGCAGTGACGGTTAGACAGGATTCGTCTCTCCCGGTATTGGGGGTTGACATCGCGCTGTGTCTAGGAGAGCCATTACACGAGTAGTCCCTGGCCAGGGCAAACGAGATATACTGGTAGGTTTCCAGTGTTATCTCAGGGTGTATTGGGCTTCACTCCGGCACGACTTGTACCGCTATTGGGGGACTGACGTTTACCGCCCCCTAGGCCCGCCATGCGATGTATCAGACGAACAGACCGGACTGTATGGAGAATGTCACACTCAGGCTCAGTAGGAGTTCAGATGGGTTTCGCCTCGTCCGTCTTCTTGTCGGCATTACCTGGGGACCGTTACGCACAGCTAGTGCCGCTTGCGGTCTGTGGTTAAACCCACTGCCAGCGTAGTGTCGAGTCTTTAGAGTCCCACACAGAAAGCTTTTCGCCTTTAGGCAAAAGAGTAGAGGTCGCATGGTATTGCGACAGGTCGCATGGTTTTGCGACAGGGTTCGGTCACATCCGTGCACTTGTGCACGTACAGTGTCCGGACAGTTTACACTAGCGGGCTTTGGTTTAAGCCAGATCCTAGTGTACCTTATGGGATTGGATTTATCCAGTTTGCATTCGTGTTCCTCGGAACGCGGATGCGGGTGTGTATGCACAGTTGACAGGGAGGCAGAGGCAGCGGATTCTCATTAGGGTTGTTGACAGTTGACCGTTGACTTTTTGACTTTATGCTCAACCCTAATGAGAATATGATATGTGATTAACTATTATATTAATTAAGTATTATGGTGATATGGTTGTTGACTTGTTGACTTTTGTTGACTTGTTGACTTTGGTGACTTGTTGACTTTTGTTGACTTGTTGACCGGTTGACTAGGCTTGACTAGTTGACCATCATGATAACCATGGTTATCATTTCATGCCAAAGACTTTTTCTTGCTTGCTCATTTGAGTAAAATGAGTGCATGACATGATAAGCTTATGGTTGCTTCAAACCATCACATAAGACTTTTTTGATATGATGAGTTATGATCACTTTGGATTATGAGAGGGTGAAAGACAAAAGTGTTGCTCATTCTTTCTTGCTCATTCTCTCTCTTGTTCTTGAGCTCTCCTCTTGCTCTCACCCTCAACCTCTTGCTCCCTCTCTTGATCTATGGTTCTCTTGTCTCATGAGTTGAGAATCAAGAACCATAGATAAAATCCCATTCTATTTCTTCTCTACTCATTCTAGTTCACTAGGTTTAGCAAACCAAGTGAACTAGTTTCTTCAAAGAACGAAGAAGGAGCTAAAGGTTGGAGCTTTCAGGTGGATCTATCTTCGGCGTACGGAGACGACGAGAAGAAGCCATCGGACCACCATCGGAGCTTTGAAGACGAAGGAGTTCAAGACAAGCAAGGTATAACCCCCTAACCGTGTAGCTAAAACTCATAGTTAGGATGTTAGATAGATGTTTAACCAAGATCCGGGTTTTAGGTCCATGTTACCATCTTTAAGAAAATCGTTTTTTACCAAATTCCGCATTCCCGAAAGTACCGGGAGAGGTAGCATGGACTTACAGTGGTATCAGAGCCTAGTTAAACTCTATCTAACATGTTAGCAAGTAACTAGAAGATCGATCAACGAAAAAGTCCCGAAACGAACCCCGGAATTTTAAACTTTCTGTCGATTTTAAAAGTGCTGGAAAACTTTTTAATATACACCAAAAATCGACTCAGGCTTTTTTAAAGAAACTGCAAAAATTTGGGCCCATGACTCGATCAAAGCGCCGCGGTTCCGCGGCGGTAGCACGCTCCCGCCGCGGAACCGCGGCCGAGTTGACTCGGTCATGGGTTTTATTTTTTGCAGTTTGCTAATTGGGGTATTTTGGGATTTTTAGTATATGTATTTTCAACCCAGATTTTCCAGAACGAAAATTTTATTTTGGGGTCCCGAAAATCCGTATTTTTGATCGAACTTCTAAAAGACTTGAGCTAACGGGTTTTTCTGTAATGTGATATTTGTATTGAACGTCTACTAATCGCTATATGTCGATTAGTGGGGGTTATACAAATCTGTGATCTGTAATGTGCTGGAATGTGTATATAAATATGTTGGATTGTCGCGGGTGAATAGCCGGGGGTTGTGAGACGAGAGTTTTCTTTTCTTGCAATTCATGTAAATTTGTAAATTGATGTAATAATTATTTGTATGGCCGCACAACCGGGAAGGGGTTGTAGCCGTCATTGTATAATTTCTTTTTACTGTTTTTGCTCCTAGGATAGACCCATGGAGGGGGTACACAAACTACCGGGTATGCCGAAGTGTCGAGTGGCCTACTCATGGCGATGAGGGAGGTTGCTACGCTTCGGGTACTTGGCGGGTAGTTTGCCGCACCCGTAGGGGTCTTGGGTGGGGTTTTGGCTATTCACCGCGACCGTGTTATCTGTTTTTGTTACAGGCTCGTACAAATTACAGATTGCTAGTATATCCAATGTATTTATCTGTGATCTGAAATGTTTATCATTGCAGTATATCTATATATGATATTATTTAGGCGTTGCTTATGTTTTACAGACGCGCTAGCCCAGCCCCCGCTCTGTCGTTAGTTAAGTAACCTAACGGGTAATGACGGGGCCCCGTGGCGAATGCGAATGGCATAAGCGTACGTCATATTTTGGTTGTTTTCTGCAATGGTAGGATTAAATGATGGGACGCATTAAAAGAACTAATGCAAGAATATCACGCATTAAAAGAACTAATGCAAGATAATAAACCAAGTTAAAGTCGTTGGAACACTTTCGAAAAACCACTCGGTTCTTTTCAAAAACAACTTTTAAATGCGGAGCTTGAGCCACTCCTTTTAAAAGCTATCTCGTTCCATCAACCAAATCAAGTTCACTACGTTCACGGTTTTGCCAAAACCATCCGTAGCCCTCCGTCGTTTCGCATGAATAGTCAATAGTATTCAAGCTGTGTATGTTGGCCAAAGTCAAGGCACAGTGATTGGTAGCTATTGGGTGTTCATGTGTAGCATAGATAGATGCGTTGGTTTGGGACAGTCGTACTGCCATTTTGGCCAAAGTCAAGGGTAGGTACGGATGGATCCAAATTAACCTGGATAATGACGGGTAGAACTTGACATGTGACTTATGATATTTTGGCCAAAGTCAAGGTCATAAGAGCATGGGGCAAAAATCCACATCGGGAGTTTCATAAGTACTGAAACTTGCTAGATTTGCATACCATTTGGAGTGTGATGATTCTGGTAGGATTCCTTCAGTTTCGTCACGCAATGATATTTGGATCCCGATCCTACTGTGAGTATATGCTACTCCTCGGGAAATTTCTCACTTAACGATCAATGCTATAAACCTAGTAGGTGCCTAGAAAGGTGTTAGCGGGGCTACGCCCCCAGGGAAAAGAGGTTCTTTAATTAAGGAACTTCGCGAAAGCGTTGGAAAACCTCCCTCGAAGTACCGACACCGGCCTGGCTGAACGGTTAAGCAAGTATTGTACGGTGGGATTGATCCTGACTAATTCTTCCTTTATGGTTTGAGGAGGGATTCGAGAAACAGTGGGAGCCATCCTGTTTAGACAAACTAAAAACCACTCTAAACTTGCAAGAGCATCATGCTGAGTGTTTCTTCTTCTCTCTCCTAATTGCAGCGACCAATCAACATGACTGGACTTAAGTTACTCCTAGATAAAAACAAACTGACAGGGCCAAACTACAAAGATTGGCTCAGGAATGTCAAGATAGCAATCACTTATGACAAGCTGGGGTATCTTCTTACCACCAAAGCTCCCCCTGTCCCTGGTCCAACTTCCAGCGTCGCGGATAAGGAAATCCGTAAGACTTGGGAGATTGATAGCGCGAAGGCCAAATGCCTCCTGCTTGCCTCGATGGACAACGAACATCAGAGGAGGCATGAGAATATGGACATGGAGTCCATATTGCTCCATACAAAAGAACTGTATGGAGAGCAATCACGTATCGCAAGATACGAAGCGTCGAAAAAGTTATTTTCGACAAGAATGGCCGTCGGATCATCAGTAGCCGAGCACGTGCTAAAGATGATCGGCTACATTGAGGAGCTCGCTGACCTAGGGATCACATTGGAGAGTGAGCTATATACGGATATAGTTCTCCAGTCCCTTCTTTCCACTTACGCCCAGTTTATACTGAACTTCAACCTACAAGAAAAAGAGGTTGAACTATCAGAGCTCCTCAACATGCTGAGGAGCGCAGAGGGCACCCTACAGAAAGGTAGGGAAACATCCACTTTGTTTGTAGGAGGATCATCTTCTTCTAGGTCCAAGGCGAAAGCCAAGGGAAAGAAGAAGAAGGCCCCCGCCAAACCAAGGGGCGGTGTTAGTAAAGTGGATACGAAGGGAAAAGGTAAAGCAACAAAGATAGCGGGGAAGCTTGTGGATAAGGAAGAATGCTTCTATTGTCATAAGAGAGGACACTGGAAGAATGATTGCAGGGCCTGGAAGGCCAGAACACAGGAATTGAAGCAGGTTGCAGCTTCAGCTTCAGGTGTGTATGTTATTGAAAACTGTCTTTCAATAAACTCTACTTCCTGGGTATTGGATACCGGATCAGGATCTCATATCTGTAATTCTTTGCAGGCGTTGAGAAACCGTAGGGTTTTGAAGGCAGGTGACATGACCCTCAAAGTTGCGAACGGAGCTAGCATGGATGCTAAAGCCGTGGGGGACTATCACCTGGGAATGTCAGATGGACATGTTTTGGTTTTGCGTAATTGCTTTTTTGTACCCAACGCAACTTGTAATATCATTTCTGTATCTTTAGTTTCTAAAGAAGGTTATGAATTTGCGTTTGTAAGTAATGTTGTAAACATTCACCTTAATCAAGTTTTGATTGGGTCAGGTACATTGAGTAATGGTATATACGTGTTAAACCAACCACAGATTTTCAACGTCCAGAATACACACAAAAGAAAGTCTCCAGAAATAAATCAGACTTTCTTATGGCATTGTAGATTGGGTCACATCAATGAGAGAAGGTTGACTAAGTTACATACAAAAGGATATTTGAATGCGTTCGAATATCAATCGTATGCCACTTGTCAATCTTGTCTCAAAGGAAAGATGACAAAGACTCCGTTTACTGGACATGGAGTAAGAGCGAGCGAGCTCTTGGGACTCGTACACAGTGACGTGTGCGGTCCAATGTCTACACATGCCCGAAGCGGACATTCTTACTTCATTACTTTTACGGATGACTTCTCAAGGTACGGTTATGTCTTCTTGATGAAACATAAGTCCGAGGCCTTTGGAAAATTCCAGGAGTATAAGAATGAAGTAGAGAAACAGACCGGCAAAAGTATTAAGATTCTAAGATCGGATCGAGGTGGAGAATACTTAAGTGCCGAGTTCCTGGACTATTTAAAAGAGAACGGAATTCTCTCTCAGCTTACTCCTCCATACACCCCGCAACATAACGGTGTATCGGAGAGACGAAACCGCACCCTATTGGATATGGTGCGGTCCATGATGAGCAACGCTGAGTTACCGCGATCATTCTGGGGATATGCGCTAGAATCAGCCGCATACCTTTTGAACCGAGTTCCCACTAAGACTGTGCCTACTACGCCATTTGAGATGTGGTGTGGGAAGAGACCCCATCTTAATCACATTAAGATATGGGGAAGTCCAGCTTTTGTCAAAAAGCAGCATGCGGACAAGCTCGAGGCACGCTCAGTACTGTGCAAGTTTGTGGGATATCCAAAGAATTCCAAGGGATATTTCTTCTACTGTGAAGAGGAACAAAAAGTTCTTGTTTCTCGTCATGCCCACTTTCTAGAACACCAGTTCATAGAAAAAGAAATAAGTGGGAGCGCAGTAGAACTGGAAGAAATTCCAGAACCACGGACTATTACTGAAAGTTTAGTGGAACCAGAGGGTTCAACAGAACAGGACATTCCTGCGCCGCTCCGCAGAAGTAGTAGGCAGACTCATCCGCCCGAGAGATACTACGGTTTTCTCATAGACGGGGATAGAGAGGATTGCATCATAGATTATGATGAGCCTACTAGCTTCCAGCAGGCCGTTCAGAGCGTTGACTCAGTGAAATGGCTGGATGCAATGCGGACCGAAATGGAGTCCATGTACACCAACAAGGTATGGACGTTGGACATTGCTCCAGACGGGGTAAAACCCGTAGGATGCAAGTGGATCTTCAAAAGGAAGATTGGTGTAGATGGACAGGTTGAGACCTATAAAGCTAGGCTGGTAGCAAAGGGTTTTCGTCAAAGACTTGGCTTGGACTACGACGAAACCTTTTCTCCAGTAGCCATGCTGAAATCCATTCGGATCCTTCTTGCCATTGCTGCCTTCCACGATTATGAGATCTGGCAAATGGACGTAAAGACAGCTTTTCTAAATGGAAATTTAGAGGAGTGTGTCTATATGGACCAGCCAGAGGGTTTCATTCAGAGTGGGAGCAGCGGAAAGGTGTGCAAGTTGCTTAAGTCCATCTATGGACTAAAGCAGGCATCGCGGAGTTGGAACATCTGCTTTGATGAGACGGTCAAAGAATTTGGCTTTATCAAAAATCCAGATGAACCATGCATCTATAGTAGATTTGTAGCGAGAACTGTAGTATTCCTCGTTTTATACGTGGATGACATTCTCTTAATAGGAAATGACATTCCTATGCTACAATCTGTCAAGGGGTTCTTGTCACACAGGTTCTCCATGAAAGACCTGGGTGATGCCTCGTACATTCTGGGTATCCGGATCTACCGTGACAGATCCAAGAGGATATTAGGACTTTCGCAATCCAGGTACATCGACACCATACTGAAGAGGTTCAGTATGGAAGATTCCAAGCGCGGTAACCTGCCGGCTTGTCACGGGATCACCCTCTCTAAAGAGATGTCTCCCAAGACTGATTTGGAGAGGGATCGCATGTCTATTATACCCTACGCTTCTGCGGTAGGCTCTATAATGTATGCGATGTTGTGTACCAGACCGGATGTAGCTTATGCACTGAGTGTGGTAAGCCGGTATCAGTCAAACCCTGGGGAGAAACACTGGATAGCGGTAAAGAACATTCTCAAGTACCTGAGAAGGACTAAGGAGATGTTCTTGGTGTATGGCGGAAAAGACCTCCAGATCGAGGCCTTTGCTGACTCCAGCTTCCAGAGTGACAAGGATGATTCCAAGTCCATGTCGGGTTTTGTCTTTACCCTCAATGGAGGGGCGGTGTGTTGGAAGAGTTCCAAACAGGAAACCGTTGCAGACTCGACGATGGAAGCGGAATACATCGCTGCATCTGATGCCGCAAAAGAAGCTGTCTGGATGAGGAAGTTCTTGAAAGAACTTCAGGTGGTTCCGTCCATTGTTGATCCAATACCTCTGTATTGCGACAACAACGGGGCTATAGCTTTAGCGAAGGAACCCAGGTCCCATCAGAAATCCAGGCACATCTTAAGGCGGTATCACCTGATCAGGGAGATCGTGGATCGCCAGGAGATCGAGGTTCGGAGAGTCGCTTCAGAAGATAACACTGCAGATCCATTCACCAAGGCCCTGCCCCAGACTCAGTTCGAGCGGCTGATCGAGATGATAGGTCTTCGATACGCCAGTACATGGCCTTAGTGCAAGTGGGAGATTGTTAGTGTATATGCCCTAGAGGCCATTACTGTATCATACTAGTTTGTATATTACTTAATGGATGCTTGGGATATTCACCTTGTATATACAATCTTGCTCAAAATAGTAGTATGCTACTTGGTTTGTTTCTACTTCAATGTGTACTTGTGTTTATTTCAGTATATCACTTATACGCATTAGTGGAGCCCTTAGGATCTTTGCTTGATTACCAGCGTTGTGATGGCAGTCACACTAGTGGGGGCTGGGTAATCTATAAGCACATCCTTATTCAGGTCCCTGGTCGCAGGACTATCGAGACAGGGCATCGATACTCCGGAGTAGACCAGCGCATGCGCTTCTCATCCCAGTGTGGGAGACGGTCTGTCCCACAGCCGTCAGTACGTCGTACTTGAGATAGTATGCGGGTGCTCGTTAGGTTACGGGTACACTGGACAGGACTCGTCGGGAACTGACTAGTTGGTATTATACCTATCGTCAGTTATCAGTTCCCAGGTGACATGAGTACAGCTTAGTCCGCTGACTTGACACTGTCACTCCGCCTCGAGTGTGTTCCCACTGTACTTTGATCACTACCCTACCACGGCTCAAAGGAGTCGTGCAAACAGGTGGTGGTTGGGTGCAGTCCCGAAGCACTTGGAGGCAGTGACGGTTAGACAGGATTCGTCTCTCCCGGTATTGGGGGTTGACATCGCGCTGTGTCTAGGAGAGCCATTACACGAGTAGTCCCTGGCCAGGGCAAACGAGATATACTGGTAGGTTTCCAGTGTTATCTCAGGGTGTATTGGGCTTCACTCCGGCACGACTTGTACCGCTATTGGGGGACTGACGTTTACCGCCCCCTAGGCCCGCCATGCGATGTATCAGACGAACAGACCGGACTGTACGGAGAATGTCACACTCAGGCTCAGTAGGAGTTCAGATGGGTTTCGCCTCGTCCGTCTTCTTGTCGGCATTACCTGGGGACCGTTACGCACAGCTAGTGCCGCTTGCGGTCTGTGGTTAAACCCACTGCCAGCGTAGTGTCGAGTCTTTAGAGTCCCACACAGAAAGCTTTTCGCCTTTAGGCAAAAGAGTAGAGGTCGCATGGTATTGCGACAGGTCGCATGGTTTTGCGACAGGGTTCGGTCACATCCGTGCACTTGTGCACGTACAGTGTCCGGACAGTTTACACTAGCGGGCTTTGGTTTAAGCCAGATCCTAGTGTACCTTATGGGATTGGATTTATCCAGTTTGCATTCGTGTTCCTCGGAACGCGGATGCGGGTGTGTATGCACAGTTGACAGGGAGGCAGAGGCAGCGGATTCTCATTAGGGTTGTTGACAGTTGACCGTTGACTTTTTGACTTTATGCTCAACCCTAATGAGAATATGATATGTGATTAACTATTATATTAATTAAGTATTATGGTGATATGGTTGTTGACTTGTTGACTTTTGTTGACTTGTTGACTTTGGTGACTTGTTGACTTTTGTTGACTTGTTGACCGGTTGACTAGGCTTGACTAGTTGACCATCATGATAACCATGGTTATCATTTCATGCCAAAGACTTTTTCTTGCTTGCTCATTTGAGTAAAATGAGTGCATGACATGATAAGCTTATGGTTGCTTCAAACCATCACATAAGACTTTTTTGATATGATGAGTTATGATCACTTTGGATTATGAGAGGGTGAAAGACAAAAGTGTTGCTCATTCTTTCTTGCTCATTCTCTCTCTTGTTCTTGAGCTCTCCTCTTGCTCTCACCCTCAACCTCTTGCTCCCTCTCTTGATCTATGGTTCTCTTGTCTCATGAGTTGAGAATCAAGAACCATAGATAAAATCCCATTCTATTTCTTCTCTACTCATTCTAGTTCACTAGGTTTAGCAAACCAAGTGAACTAGTTTCTTCAAAGAACGAAGAAGGAGCTAAAGGTTGGAGCTTTCAGGTGGATCTATCTTCGGCGTACGGAGACGACGAGAAGAAGCCATCGGACCACCATCGGAGCTTTGAAGACGAAGGAGTTCAAGACAAGCAAGGTATAACCCCCTAACCGTGTAGCTAAAACTCATAGTTAGGATGTTAGATAGATGTTTAACCAAGATCCGGGTTTTAGGTCCATGTTACCATCTTTAAGAAAATCGTTTTTTACCAAATTCCGCATTCCCGAAAGTACCGGGAGAGGTAGCATGGACTTACAGTGGTATCAGAGCCTAGTTAAACTCTATCTAACATGTTAGCAAGTAACTAGAAGATCGATCAACGAAAAAGTCCCGAAACGAACCCCGGAATTTTAAACTTTCTGTCGATTTTAAAAGTGCTGGAAAACTTTTTAATATACACCAAAAATCGACTCAGGCTTTTTTAAAGAAACTGCAAAAATTTGGGCCCATGACTCGATCAAAGCGCCGCGGTTCCGCGGCGGTAGCACGCTCCCGCCGCGGAACCGCGGCCGAGTTGACTCGGTCATGGGTTTTATTTTTTGCAGTTTGCTAATTGGGGTATTTTGGGATTTTTAGTATATGTATTTTCAACCCAGATTTTCCAGAACGAAAATTTTATTTTGGGGTCCCGAAAATCCGTATTTTTGATCGAACTTCTAAAAGACTTGAGCTAACGGGTTTTTCTGTAATGTGATATTTGTATTGAACGTCTACTAATCGCTATATGTCGATTAGTGGGGGTTATACAAATCTGTGATCTGTAATGTGCTGGAATGTGTATATAAATATGTTGGATTGTCGCGGGTGAATAGCCGGGGGTTGTGAGACGAGAGTTTTCTTTTCTTGCAATTCATGTAAATTTGTAAATTGATGTAATAATTATTTGTATGGCCGCACAACCGGGAAGGGGTTGTAGCCGTCATTGTATAATTTCTTTTTACTGTTTTTGCTCCTAGGATAGACCCATGGAGGGGGTACACAAACTACCGGGTATGCCGAAGTGTCGAGTGGCCTACTCATGGCGATGAGGGAGGTTGCTACGCTTCGGGTACTTGGCGGGTAGTTTGCCGCACCCGTAGGGGTCTTGGGTGGGGTTTTGGCTATTCACCGCGACCGTGTTATCTGTTTTTGTTACAGGCTCGTACAAATTACAGATTGCTAGTATATCCAATGTATTTATCTGTGATCTGAAATGTTTATCATTGCAGTATATCTATATATGATATTATTTAGGCGTTGCTTATGTTTTACAGACGCGCTAGCCCAGCCCCCGCTCTGTCGTTAGTTAAGTAACCTAACGGGTAATGACGGGGCCCCGTGGCGAATGCGAATGGCATAAGCGTACGTCATATTTTGGTTGTTTTCTGCAATGGTAGGATTAAATGATGGGACGCATTAAAAGAACTAATGCAAGAATATCACGCATTAAAAGAACTAATGCAAGATAATAAACCAAGTTAAAGTCGTTGGAACACTTTCGAAAAACCACTCGGTTCTTTTCAAAAACAACTTTTAAATGCGGAGCTTGAGCCACTCCTTTTAAAAGCTATCTCGTTCCATCAACCAAATCAAGTTCACTACGTTCACGGTTTTGCCAAAACCATCCGTAGCCCTCCGTCGTTTCGCATGAATAGTCAATAGTATTCAAGCTGTGTATGTTGGCCAAAGTCAAGGCACAGTGATTGGTAGCTATTGGGTGTTCATGTGTAGCATAGATAGATGCGTTGGTTTGGGACAGTCGTACTGCCATTTTGGCCAAAGTCAAGGGTAGGTACGGATGGATCCAAATTAACCTGGATAATGACGGGTAGAACTTGACATGTGACTTATGATATTTTGGCCAAAGTCAAGGTCATAAGAGCATGGGGCAAAAATCCACATCGGGAGTTTCATAAGTACTGAAACTTGCTAGATTTGCATACCATTTGGAGTGTGATGATTCTGGTAGGATTCCTTCAGTTTCGTCACGCAATGATATTTGGATCCCGATCCTACTGTGAGTATATGCTACTCCTCGGGAAATTTCTCACTTAACGATCAATGCTATAAACCTAGTAGGTGCCTAGAAAGGTGTTAGCGGGGCTACGCCCCCAGGGAAAAGAGGTTCTTTAATTAAGGAACTTCGCGAAAGCGTTGGAAAACCTCCCTCGAAGTACCGACACCGGCCTGGCTGAACGGTTAAGCAAGTATTGTACGGTGGGATTGATCCTGACTAATTCTTCCTTTATGGTTTGAGGAGGGATTCGAGAAACAGTGGGAGCCATCCTGTTTAGACAAACTAAAAACCACTCTAAACTTGCAAGAGCATCATGCTGAGTGTTTCTTCTTCTCTCTCCTAATTGCAGCGACCAATCAACATGACTGGACTTAAGTTACTCCTAGATAAAAACAAACTGACAGGGCCAAACTACAAAGATTGGCTCAGGAATGTCAAGATAGCAATCACTTATGACAAGCTGGGGTATCTTCTTACCACCAAAGCTCCCCCTGTCCCTGGTCCAACTTCCAGCGTCGCGGATAAGGAAATCCGTAAGACTTGGGAGATTGATAGCGCGAAGGCCAAATGCCTCCTGCTTGCCTCGATGGACAACGAACATCAGAGGAGGCATGAGAATATGGACATGGAGTCCATATTGCTCCATACAAAAGAACTGTATGGAGAGCAATCACGTATCGCAAGATACGAAGCGTCGAAAAAGTTATTTTCGACAAGAATGGCCGTCGGATCATCAGTAGCCGAGCACGTGCTAAAGATGATCGGCTACATTGAGGAGCTCGCTGACCTAGGGATCACATTGGAGAGTGAGCTATATACGGATATAGTTCTCCAGTCCCTTCTTTCCACTTACGCCCAGTTTATACTGAACTTCAACCTACAAGAAAAAGAGGTTGAACTATCAGAGCTCCTCAACATGCTGAGGAGCGCAGAGGGCACCCTACAGAAAGGTAGGGAAACATCCACTTTGTTTGTAGGAGGATCATCTTCTTCTAGGTCCAAGGCGAAAGCCAAGGGAAAGAAGAAGAAGGCCCCCGCCAAACCAAGGGGCGGTGTTAGTAAAGTGGATACGAAGGGAAAAGGTAAAGCAACAAAGATAGCGGGGAAGCTTGTGGATAAGGAAGAATGCTTCTATTGTCATAAGAGAGGACACTGGAAGAATGATTGCAGGGCCTGGAAGGCCAGAACACAGGAATTGAAGCAGGTTGCAGCTTCAGCTTCAGGTGTGTATGTTATTGAAAACTGTCTTTCAATAAACTCTACTTCCTGGGTATTGGATACCGGATCAGGATCTCATATCTGTAATTCTTTGCAGGCGTTGAGAAACCGTAGGGTTTTGAAGGCAGGTGACATGACCCTCAAAGTTGCGAACGGAGCTAGCATGGATGCTAAAGCCGTGGGGGACTATCACCTGGGAATGTCAGATGGACATGTTTTGGTTTTGCGTAATTGCTTTTTTGTACCCAACGCAACTTGTAATATCATTTCTGTATCTTTAGTTTCTAAAGAAGGTTATGAATTTGCGTTTGTAAGTAATGTTGTAAACATTCACCTTAATCAAGTTTTGATTGGGTCAGGTACATTGAGTAATGGTATATACGTGTTAAACCAACCACAGATTTTCAACGTCCAGAATACACACAAAAGAAAGTCTCCAGAAATAAATCAGACTTTCTTATGGCATTGTAGATTGGGTCACATCAATGAGAGAAGGTTGACTAAGTTACATACAAAAGGATATTTGAATGCGTTCGAATATCAATCGTATGCCACTTGTCAATCTTGTCTCAAAGGAAAGATGACAAAGACTCCGTTTACTGGACATGGAGTAAGAGCGAGCGAGCTCTTGGGACTCGTACACAGTGACGTGTGCGGTCCAATGTCTACACATGCCCGAAGCGGACATTCTTACTTCATTACTTTTACGGATGACTTCTCAAGGTACGGTTATGTCTTCTTGATGAAACATAAGTCCGAGGCCTTTGGAAAATTCCAGGAGTATAAGAATGAAGTAGAGAAACAGACCGGCAAAAGTATTAAGATTCTAAGATCGGATCGAGGTGGAGAATACTTAAGTGCCGAGTTCCTGGACTATTTAAAAGAGAACGGAATTCTCTCTCAGCTTACTCCTCCATACACCCCGCAACATAACGGTGTATCGGAGAGACGAAACCGCACCCTATTGGATATGGTGCGGTCCATGATGAGCAATTGTGTTATGGCTAATTGTTTTGACCATTTGACCATGCTTGACCATGTTGACAATTTGACCATTGTTGACTTGGATCTTTCTTGTGAGCACTAGATCCTCCTTTTGCTTTTGGTTTTATTTTTGTGATGATAATGGTCAAATCAATGTAGCCATCAACTTTATCATGATAAGAGATTAGTGATTATTTGGTTTATGGATCATTATTCTCTTCTCATTCTCTCTCTTCAAGTGAGAAGCTCCCATGGCTCCTCCTCCTTCTTCCTCTCTAGATTTTTCCTTAGCTCTCATCTGTTGAGAAAATAAGGTTCTAAATTGGCAAAAAAATCCACCACCATCTTCTACATCATCTAGGACATCAAGAGTAGCATAGTTGTTGCCCTAGTTACCTCGTCTTGAGGTGGAGCTCAGATTACAAGCTCTCGGGTGGATCGTCTACGACTCAAGGAGGCCGCTTAGGTGACCAAGATCCGAATCGATCCTTGGAGCTTGCATGGACGAGGAGGAAAGCGGAGAGAAGACCCAAAGGACTTGGTATGTGAGGTATAATCTCTTAAGCATAGTAAATAGAACCTGTTGTAGTTTGTTAGAAATGGTTTGGTAAAGATCCTCAAGTTTTAGTCCATGTTATCTTGTGTTAAAAAATCGTTTTTTACCTATTCCGCCTCCCCGTAAGCACCGGGGTGGGTAACGTAGACTTACAGTGGTATCAGAGCCTCGCTAAACTATTACTAGCATGTTAGCAAAGTGTTTAGAACTTCGATCCGGAAAAAAATCGCAGAAAACATCAAAAACCTATACTTTCTGCTGATTTTTAAAACAGCCCTAAAAATATTTCCACACACCTTAAAAATCTGTGCAGGGTATTTTAGGAACAAGCAAGAAAAACGAGCCCATGACTCGGTCAAAGCGCCGCGGAAGCGCGGCGAAACCACGCGTTTAGCCGCGGATCCGCGTCCGAGTTGACTCGGTCGCGACTCGGATTTCCTGCAGTTTGTTCAGTATGATGTTTTGGGATTTTTAAGATATTTTGTTTCTGCCCAGATTATCCAGAGAACTATGTTGTGTTTGGGGTAGTTAAAAATTGGTATTTTGATCGAAGTTCTACAAACTTTTGCTAATTGGTTATATCTGTAATGTGATATATGCACTGAACGTCAACTAATCGCTATACGTCGATTAGTGAGGGTTGTGTATATCTGTGATCTATAATGTTGGATTGTGTATATGAACTTGTTGGATTGTCGCGGATGAATAGCCGTGGTTTGTGAGATGAGAGTTTCTTTATCTTTCATTTGATGTAATATGTAAATTGATGTAATATTATTTTTATGGCCGCACATCCGGGATGAGGTTGTAGCCGCCATTGTATATTATTTCTTTTACTGTTTTTTCTCCTAGGATAGACCCAAGATGGGGTGCACAAACTACTGGGTACTTTGAAGTGCCGAGTGGCCTACTCACGTTGTTGAGGGAGGTTGCTTCACTTCGGGTACTTGGCGGGTAGTTTGCCACACCCGAAGGGGTCTAGGGTGGGGTTTGGCTATTCATCGCGACCGTGTAATCCGTCTTTCGTTGCAGGCTCGGACGAAACGCGGATTCCTAGCATATCCAATGTGTTCATCTGTGATCTGGAATGGCTATCATTGCATCTGACGAATGTATATATCTATATATATCATATCTAGTAGGCGTTATGTTTTGCATCCGCGCTAGTCCAGCCCCCGCTCTGTCGTTAGTTAAGTAACCTAACGGGTGATGACGGGGCCCCATGGCGAATGCGGATGGCATAAGCGTACGTCATATTTTCATTGTTTTCTGCAATGGTAGGATTAATTGATGGGACGCATTAAATTAATGCAAGAAAATAAACCAAAGTTAAAATCGTTGGAACAATTTCAAAACCACTCGGTTTCTTTTCAAAATAGAAAACTTTTAAAAACGTGGAGCTTAAACCACTCCTTTTAAAAGCTATCAGGTTCCTTTGATTATATCAAGTTCACTACGTTCACGATTTCGCCAAAACCATTCGTAGCCCTCCGTCATTTCATATGAATATTCAATAGTATTCAAGCTATGTTTGTTGACCTTCGTCAAGGCATAGTTATTGGTAGCTGTTGAGTGTTCATATGTAGCATAGATAGATGCGTTGGTTTGGGACAATCGTATTACCTTGTTAACCTTCGTCAAGGGTATATACGAGTGGGTTCAAATTAACCTGGACAATGATGGGTAGAACTTGACATGTGACTTATGATTTGTTGACCTTCGTCAAGGTCATAAGAGCATGGGGCAAAAATCCACATCGGGAGTTTCTAAAGAAAGTGAAACTTGCTAGTGCTGCATACCATTTGGAGTTTGATAATGTTGGTAGGATTCCTTCAGCATTATCTCACAATGATATTTGGATCCCGATCCTACTGTGAGTATCCGCTACTCCTCGGGAAACTTTTCACTTAATGATCAATGCTATAAACCAAGTAGGTGTCTAGAAAGGTGTTAGCAGGGCTATGCCCAAAGGGAAAAGAGGTTATTTAATTAAGGAACTTCGCGAAAGCGTCGTAAAACCACCCTCGAAGTACCGACACTGGCCTGGCTGAATGGTTAAGCAAGTATTGTACGTTGAGATTGATCCCGACTAATTCTTCTTTTATGGTTTGAAGAAGGATTCGAGAAACAGTGGGAGCCATCCTGTTTAGATAAATTAAAAACCAATCTAAACTTGCAAGAGCATCATGCTGAGTGTTTTCTTCTCTCTCTCTCTTAATTGCAGCGACCTAGTGACCACACATAGGTTACATCTAGATAATAAAATGACCGAATCTGACTGTTATGACTGGCAAAGGTCTGTCCAGATGTCTATTACCCATGAAAGGCTGGGACACCTCTTAACTAGTCAAACCCCTGCCGTCTCAGGACCAGTTTCTACTGTCGCGGATATTGATATCCGTAAGACATCAGAAAAGGACTATGCGAATGCCAAGTGCCTCGTGTTGGCCTCAGTTAATGGTGCATACCAGAGGCAGCACGAGAAGATGGACTTAGTTTCTATCTTCCTCCATAACAAAGATTTATATGGAGAGCAATCTCATATCGCAAGATATAAGACCTCGAACGAATTGCTTCAAGCGAGGTTGGCTTTCGGGTAATCTGTAGGGGACAACGTCCTTACAGAGACTAGCTATTTTGATGAGCTCACGGACCTGAAGACCACGTTGAAGAACGGGTCAAATACTGACTTGATTCAACATTCTCTGCCATCTACTTATACCCTGAAGGAAACCAGGGAAGTAGAAGGAAAGGGAAGGACAAAAGTTTCGGGACTGGATATAGTAAAGAAGAGAAGTTCCTATTGTTACGGGAATGAACATTGGCAGAAGGATTGTAGGGCTAGCAAAGCCAGTAGCCAGGATTTGAAGCATGTTGTGGCTTCGGCTTCGGGTGTGTTTGTAGTAGAAAACTGTATGTCAATTAACCCTACTTCCTGGGTATTGGATACCGGATCAGGATCTCACATCTGTAATTCATTACAGGCTCTGAGAAACCATAAAGTTATTAGGATGGGTGATATGACTCTCAGGGTTGCCAACGGAATGAGCATGGACGCTGAATCCGTAGGGGAATATCATCTTGGATTGACAACTGGGCAGATATTGATTCTGCGTAACTGTTTGTATGTACCTAGTGTGACTTGTAATATCATATCTGTATCCTTACTTTCTAAGGAAGGATATGATTTTACTTTTGTAAGCGATGTGGTCCACATCCACCTAAATCAAGTTCTGATTGGGTCAGGTACATTAGAAAACGGGATATACGTATTGAATCAAGCTCAGGTTTTCAGTGTCCAGAACACACTTAAAAGAAAGTCTCCGGAAACAAATCAGGCTTTCTTGTGGCATTGTAGACTGGGTCACATTAATGAGACACGGTTAACAAAGTTACATAAAGAGGGATACTTGAATCCATTCGAGTATCGGTCTTATGCTACTTGTGAATCTTGTCTCATGGGAAAGATGACAAAGACTCCGTTCACTGGACACAGAGTAAGAGCGAGCGAGCTCTTGGGACTCATACACAGTGACGTGTGTGGTCCAATATCTACACATGTACGAAGTGGTTATTCATACTTCATTACCTTTACGGATGATTTCTCTAGGTATGGACATGTCTTCCTGATGAAGCATAAATCCGAGGCCTTTGAGAAATTTCGGGAATACATGAATGAAGTTGAAAAACAAACAGGCAAAAGTATCAAGACACTGAGATCTGATCGAGGTGGTGAATACTTGAGTGCCGAGTTTCTGGGCTACTTAAAAGAGAATGCAATTCTCTCTCAGCTTACATCTCCATACACACCACAACACAACGGTGTATCGGAAAGACGGAATTGAACTCTATTGGATATGGTTCATTCCATGATGAGTAAGGCTGAGTTACCGCGATCTTTCTGGGGTTATGCACTAGAAACAGCTGCATATCTTTTGAACAAGGCTCCAACCAAGACTGTGCCTACCACCCCATATCAGATGTGGAGTGGGAAGAAACCCTGTCTTAAGTATCTTAAGACATGGGGATGTCCAGCTTTTGTAAAGAAGCAGCATGCGGACAAGCTCGAGGCACGCTCAGTACTGTGTAAGTTTGTGGGATACCCCAAGAACTCCAGAGGGTATCTTTTCTATTCCGCAGAGGAACAAAAGGTTTTTGTTTCTTAGCATGCCCACTTCTTGGAAACTGAATTTTTAGAAAATCGGATAAGTGGGAGCGCAATAGAACTGGAAGAAATTCCAGAACCACAAGCTATTACTAAAAGCTCGGTAGAACCAGAAGTTTCAGGAGAACCGGACATCCCAGCGCCACTCTGCAGGAGTAGTAGGCAGTCTCATCTGCCCGAGAGATACTACGATTTTCTCATAGACAGGGATCGAGAGGATTGCGTCATTGAAAATGATGAGCCTACTAGCTTCCAACAAGCCATTCAGAGCGGTGACTCAGTAAAATGGTTGGATTCAATGCGGACCGAGATGGAGTCCATATACACCAACAAAGTTTGGACATTGGACATTGCTCCAGAAGGGGTAAAACCCGTAGGCTGCAAATGGATCTTCAGAAAGAAGATTGGTGTAGATGGGCAGGTTGAAACCTATAAAGCTAAACTTGTTGCAAAGGGTTTTCGTCAAAGACCTGGTTTGGAGTATGAAGAGACCTTTTCTCCAGTGGCTATGCTCAAATCCATTCGGATCCTTCTTGCCATTGCTGCCTTCCACGATTATGAGATCTGGCAGATGGACGTAAAGACGGCTTTCCTAAATGGAAATTTGGAAGAGTGCGTCTATATGGATCAGCCGGAGGGATTCACTCAAAGTGGGAGCAGCGGTAAAGTGTGCAAATTGCTTAAGTCCATTTATGGACTGAAGCAGGCGTCGCGGAGTTGGAATATCTGCTTTGATGATACTGTCAAAGAATTCGACTTTATCAAAAATCCGGATGAACCATGCATTTACAGTAAGATTGTAGGGAGAACTGTGGTATTCCTCGTCTTGTACGTGGATGACATTCTCTTAATAGGAAATGATATTCTTATACTACAGTCAGTCAAAGGATTCTTGTCACAGAGGTTCTCCATAAAGGACCTGGGCGATGCCAACTACATTCTGGGGATCCAGATCTATCATGATAGATCTAAGAGGATTTTGGGACTTTCGCAGTCCAGGTACATCGACACCATACTGAAACGATTCAGTATGGAAGATTCAAAGCGCGGTAATCTACCGGCTTGTCACGGAATCACCCTCTCCAAAGAGATGTCTCCCAAGACTAATTTGGAAAGGGCTCGCATGTCATCTATACCCTACGCATCTGTGGTAGGCTCTATAATGTATGTGATGTTGTGTACCATACCAGATGTAGTATACGCATTAATCGTTGTAAGCCGGTATCAGTCGGACCCAGGGGAGAAACACTGGATAGCAGTAAAGAACATTCTCAAGTACCTGAGAAGGACTAAGGAGATGTTCTTGGTGTATGGCCGAAAAGACCTCCAGATCGAGGCCTTTGCTGACTCCAGCTTCCACAGTGACAAGGATGACTCTAAGTCCATGTTGGGTTATGTCTTTACCCTCAATGGAGGGGCGGTTTGCTGGAAGTGCTCCAAGCAGGAAACCGTTGCTGACTCAACTATGGAAGCGGAATACATAGCTTCTTGCGATGCCGCAAAGGAAGCTGTCTGGATGATGAAGTTCCTCACGGAGCTTCAGGTGGTTCCTACCATTGTTGATCCAATACCGCTGTATTGTGACAACAACGGCGCTATAGCTTTAGCAAAGGAACCCAGGTCCCATCAGAAGTCTAGGCACATTTTGAGGCGGTACCACCTGATCAGGGAGATCATTGATCGCCGGGAGATCGAGGTGAGGAGAGTAGATTCGGAGAATAACGCTGCAGATCCACTCTCAAAGGCCATACCCCAGACTCAGTTTGAGCGGCTAATTGAGATGATAGGTCTTCGATACGCCAGTACATGGCCCTAGTGCAAGTGGGGGATTGTTAGTGTATATGCCCTAGAGGCCCTTACTGTATCATACTAGTTTGTATATTACTTAATGGAAGCTTGGGATATTCACAGTTGTATAGACAATCTTGCTCAAAATGGTAGTATGCTACTTGGTTTGTTTCTACTTTAATATGTGCATGTGTTTCTTTTAGCATATCGCTTATATATATTAGTAGAGCCCTTAGGATCTTTGCTTGATTACCAGCGTTGTGATGGCAGTCACACTTGTGGGGGCTGGGTAATTGTTCAGTTGATAAAATCGCACATTTGTATTACATTTTTCCTACCATTTTCATATTAAAAAAGGACTTTATTATGATATATTATACATATGAGGGTTTATGTGTAAAGACACCATTTTCCATGTGTTAACATATTTTAATTAGCATTTGGTAAGAAAATATATGCAAATAAATCCATTGACCAAATCCTAGTAGGAATAAGCCTACTAAATATTATTTGAGATTATTGTGCAGAATTTTCCAAGTTGTTATGCAGAATATATCAAGGAAATCAAGTTGTTGAAGAAGACTTGCCTAATTAAGAAGCAAAACTTGGAGACCAAGTCTGGAAGCAACCGAGAGAAGATTTCTGAAATCTGAATGTGCCTAGGATTGCCAAATGTCACAAAGACAGAGACCCCAAAATTTGATGAAGAGTTGTGATCAAATGGCCGCGGATCCGCGGCCATACCCCCTTTTTGGCCGTGGATCCGCGGTAATCTAGAGAGATCTTTTGCTACAATTTTAGGAGATCAATCACTGCTGAATTTTACCAAGTTTCCAACCTAAAGATTCTGGCTTTGCACTATAAAAAGGCACCGAGAGCCTCTTGGAAAAGCTATCAAGCCGAAGAGATCATGAAGCCCCAGACGCTCACGCATCCAGGCTGATCATCAACGGTTCATCTACCTCCTTGAAAGAGATCGAGAAGCAAACTAGTCTTTGTAATTATTTTCTAAGGAATCAAAGTGTAGATTGTTCAAGTTGATTAATAAAGGTTGTTATTTTATTTAATTCTTTTGCATTTTACATTATGTTTTCCCTCTCTGTCTTTTCATCTTCTTCTCCCAACATGCGCGAGTAATTCTCCGCTTTAGGGTTCGTAGGATTAGAGTAGGCTAATGGATGATGAATATCTCTAAACCCTTTTTAAGTCCTATAAAGTTTATGAACTTTATCAAAAGAATCATTAATATCCTAATCGGGCGCGCTAACAATTCTTTGCTAGTTCCGACCGCGATTAGCGATTAGATTAATGATTGTTTTGGTAAAGGCTAGATATGAACGGAGTTTCGTGTCGAGATAAGGGTTAAGAGTGGGATTCCTTTTCCCTCCAGAAACCCTAATCTACACGCATCACCGTCGTTCTAGTTTTAAATCTATTAATGGATAAAAAGGGTAACTTTTAATTAATCGTCCATAACTACTAAATCCTAACGAACCCTATAAGCCCTCTTATTATATTAACTACATCCCTAAAATAATCTAGATCTATATTTTACATTCTTGTTTAACGTAGATCTAGAAACCATTCTATAAAATTCTTTATCTCTCCTCTCTTTCTCAACACATCTAAAGTAAAAGTAAAAGATTCTACGTTTCCCAGAGGACGACCCGTACTCATCTCGGTCTAGCTATACGCGACACCGTTCTGATTGCGGTTAACTACAAAAACACACTCTTTCGTGTCAATCAAATGGCGCCGTTGCCGGGGATACGTGCGTAATTTTTTATTTTTACTATTTGTGTTGAATTCTTAAACGAGTCATGTCATTATTAACACAAAACTGTAAATTGCATATTTAACGATTTGTGCGTGAATTTTTGCGAGGGAATCTGGAGTCACGGACTTGAGGAAACAGGAGATCTAGGGTTTCACACTTCTCTGGTATCTTTCTTAACTCCTTCTCTCTCCTCTCAAATCCAATAAAATCTATCTTATGCAGGATTCTTTACAAAATTGCGCCGCTCAAAAAAATCTTTTTGCAAAAGTTTTGTGATTGGTTTTGTTTTGCATATTTTAATACGGACTTTAAGGGGCAAAGACCAAATCAAGATTAGGTGGGGATTTCATCACTCTTCCTAATCCCCACAAATCATAAACCGAGCATATAGATCAACCCTTCATTAATTTAAAAAATATCTAGACCAGACTCTAAGGACTGTCGCGCTCAATAAGGACAGAGGAAGGTCGTGGGTAATCTATCGTTTATCCGCATTACTTTTGTAGTGCTTAGGCAAGTGTGTCGAAGGCTAGTGGTTTTTAATTAGGCCCACGACGTGGTTCCTTCCCACTTACCTGGCACTTACCTGGCTACAAGGGTAGTACGGAGGCGGTAGAGGATTTATCCTGCTGCTTGTCCTTTGGAAGTCTAGGAGCGGTCTAGAGACTGGACCTAGGTGACCTTAGTTCTAGGGTTGCTTGTCATCTTAGGGAGATTTGTCTTGAGTCCCACTTTTTCAAAACAAACCAATTTTAAAATCACACACACGCTGCCACTTGCACTAAACCCGCTTAGTGCATGCTCGGCTGGACACGGGATCCTAGTGCCCGTCTTGTCCGCGTTCCTGCTATCGATACCGAAGTCTGTACTTCTTCATCTTCTTTTCCCCCACCACACACCACATCGACCGTGATGGACGACACTCCATCTAATTATAACACCACGCTGCCACCGCCCGTAGGTGAGCAGAATCCACCGCGCATCTCTCTCCAAGAGAGATGCTATCCTATTCGTGGTCCCCTTCCTACTTGTCTATCTCTTCCACCACCTAACGGGGATAATTTCGAAATTAAACCCCACTACATCAATCTGCTGCCCAAATTTCACGGGCTTGAGTCGGAAGACGCGTACGTTTTCATCACCAAATTCGAAAACGTATGCGCAATGATGGATACTTCACAATTGACTTTAGATGCTATGCGCTTACGTCTTCTCCCATTCACACTGTGCGACTTGGCAGAAAAATGGCTTTATAATACTGCCGCACACTCTATCACTAGTTGGGATGAATTCGTAATAGCATTTCTTAAGAAGTTTTACCCAAATCATAAGACTGCCCACATTAGGAGCGAGATCAACCAGTTCACCCAGCTTCCCAATGAACCATTTTGGAAGTGCTTTGAACGTTTCAAAGATCTGCTTGTCCAATGCCCCCATCACGGAATACAAAGATGGGATTTATGTCGGATTATATATGAGGGCATTAATCCAGCGACAAAGCAGATGCTTGAAATAATGTGTCAATGCAATTTTATGTCTAAAGATGACAGTGAAGCATGGAAATATCTGGAAGATCTCGCAGAAAGCACTTTGCAGTGGGAAAGCGTAAGACCACCTTCAACTAAGGGAGGTATTCACCAGCTCGATGTTTCTATCGCAGTAAAAGCCAAAATGGCAGCGATACAAAAGAAACCCGACGCAATTGAAAACAAGTTCTCATCATTCTCCCTAAATCAGGTCACGCTTCCTAAGACCGTCTGTGGTTGCTGTTCGGATCCTTCACACTTAATGGAAGAATGCCCTATGAATGCATCGTTTCAAGCTAATGCTGCTTTTCAGCAGCGACCTAGAAACGACCCTTATTCTTCCACATACAATCAAGGATGGAGGAATCATCCTAACTTTGCTTGGAATCAAAACCAACAAAGTAATTATCAATGACCTCCACCACAGCAACCACAACCACAGAATCATCCCCCCTTTCAGTCACAGAATTTCCAAAATCCGGCCAACATTTCTACACCACAAGTGGCCGGTGCTGACAACTCACTTGCACAAACTTTGGATACGTTCATGAAACAATCCATGCAAAATTCGGCTGAGATGAGGTCTTCTATTGATACCCTAACGAAAAACTCCGCCTCCCATGGTGAGAGTATTAAATCAATAGAAAACCAAATCACACAGTTAAACGCCGCAATGAGTGCGAGAGAGAAAGGGAAACTCGCATCTCAACCCCTACCGAATCCTGGCCATTCACAAAGTTATAATGTGAGTGCTGTTACCACGTTGAGATCGGGAAAAGTGCTGAATAACCGAGTGGGTGAGCAGTGTGATGATAGTGACACCAATGATACCCCAGCTTCTTCTTCTTCCCCTAATTCGTCCAGTCTTCCACCTTCAACCGAGCCTATTCTCCGTTTTCCCCAAGGCTTGAACCCTTCGCCCATTTCGCCAAATCTATCTAAGTCGATTCCCGCTCCAATTTTGGGATCGAATCCATCCCCACAATCCTCTCCAATGTTGGACCAAACCCTTATTGATAAAGCACCTTATCCAAACAGGTTAAGGGGCAGCAGACCAAGTCCACAAATGGAGAAGATTGTGGAAATTTTTAAGCAAGTTAACATAAACATTCCTCTCCTAGATGCTATTCAACAAGTTCCGTCATATGAAAAAATCTTAAAGGACTTGTGCACTAGGAAGAGAAAAGTTCAAGTACCTAAAAAAGTTTTCCTTACGAGTAATGTGAGCACTGCTTTTACACAACAACTACCCAAGAAACGAAAGGACCCCGGAAGTCCTACAATTTCTATTTCTATTGGGGGTAAAAATATCAATCGTGCTCTACTCGATCTAGGTGCTAGTGTTAACTTGCTTCCGTATTCTGTTTATGAGCAATTAGGGATCAGAGAGTTAAAACCCGCGCATTGCACTCTTCAGATGGCCGATCGATCTATCACCCAACCTAGGGGTGAGCTAGAGGATGTGTTAATCTAAGTCGGGGAATTCATTTTCCCTGTGGACTTTATCGTTATAGATACACAACCTGTAGCAAACCCACGCAATCAAATCCCGGTGATACTCGGTCGACCCTTTTTGGCCACTTCCAATGCTGTAATCAATTGTAGAAACGGCTCTATGACCCTATCCTTTGGAAAGAAGTCAATTGAGCTTAACATTTACAAGTTGGGAAGTAAACCCTCCGAACCCTATGTTCATGTGTGTTCTGTCGAATTAATGGATGTCGACAGCAGCGAATATGATCAACCTCATAATTCTGACTCTTTTCATATGTTGTTGCTTGATACGGACTCTTCCACCGAGTTGTCCGGGTCAACATCTAACACTGATGAGGAACTTTTTATAGAGTCTGACGATCACCCCATTTTTTCTAATGACATTATTCTTCGGGGTATCGATGAAAGCTTTGACGAAATTTTCGCTGATGAACTCGCATTTTTACAAGACACAGGTGTTGAGATGAATCAACTCCAAAATAAAGAAATTGAACCTCCACCCCTTCTTTTGGACAATCATGATAATGCGAGTAATCCATCATTACAATCACTGTGTCGTCTCTCCAAATTGAGACGCAATTCTTTTCCATTACACCTCTTATCACCTCCCCACTTCTACACGTCGAAAGGTGACATGTTCTTCCACCAACCTTGGTGCTTCATCGATAAAATTTTTGAATGGTTGGTGTTGACCTTCGGTCTTTTCAAAGCTTGGCATTGACCAATAACCTTGACCCCCTCGTGTGATTTTAAAAGATTAAAATTGTTTAACTCAAGTTTGGGGGGGTGGTATATTTTGGGCTCTTGAAAGAAAATGATTTTTACAAAATTGTGAGCCAAAAATAAGTTTAGGGGAGGATTTTCACTTCCATATATTTTTGCCCCTATTAATAATTTCCTCCTAAGTCTACAGGTTTTTGAGCTTAACGGATGGCATCAGTGAGGACACTGCTGTAAACAGGTTTGGGAGAGGTTTGTGCCTATTTACATATCAATTTGCATCATATTTTGCATAAGCACAACATTTTCAAAAAATTTTAAAAAAAAATTTCTTTTATAACAAAGAATAGAAAGTGAAAAATTATATATGAAAGATAGGACTAGTTTAAGAAAACCAAGAAAATTAGAAGTTTTCATAAACGAACTAGTAATAAGTAGTTATGAGCTGTTGTCCCAAGGGTTAGTAAGATGAAGGAAATCACTAATCTGAGGATAAAAATAAGTCTGAAAAATAGTTTCTATTCTGGAAGCCAAACATTTGAATGTTGATACCCTACTATATGCACTTGCACACGTCTTGAAACTCAGGATAGTAGAGGATACCTTGAAATGCTCTTGTCTAAAAGCCAAAGTATGAAGGAAACGAAAAAAATGAAGAAAATATAAAAATGGTGAAAAGAAAAAAAATGAACACTGGTTTTGTTATCTCCAAGGCAGAAATAAAAAAATATAGCGAGGGTGCCTCTTCACCAAGTGCCCTAAGGCCAACTGTCTGGGAGTCACTACTAAGCCTAAGGTGGTGCAAGACGAGGAAAATATTATCACCTAATCAGCAAGCACATAAGTAATCGGTCTGTTAGTACCTCAAGAAGTATTAACGGTCGCATGAAAATGTGTGAGCAAATCTTAATATTCATCAAATTAAAAAGTACTAAGGTAGATGGACAAGAGTATGATAGCTTGAATTGAATTCTCCGAGTATAGGAATATTCTTTACACACACGTGGGGTTATATGATCATTGTTTGGATGAAAGGTAGGAATGAAGAATAAAGACGATGTTTTATTGAGGGATGATGTGATTTCTAACATTTTTTCATGACTATTAAGATAGGGCTCATGACAACTGAAAAACTAGTATAGTTGGAAACTCTTCTTTTCAAGGCCTTTCTTTTATGGTTCTTATCTTTATATGTAAATTTCACCATCTTTCTTTTGTTATTGGATTTTGTGGGTGTAATCCGCTGAAAACCCTCAGGAGACAACACTCCTCCTACTAGGGACACCTAGAGGTTTAACGGCTTGTTGCACGTGCTCAGTGCAATCGTGTCTGCCTACGAAAGTGTGCTTAGTTTTCTCCTTTCTTTTTCTCCTCTTAAATAAACTAGTTTGCTCGGGACGATCAAAGATAAGTTTGGGGGTATTTGTTCAGTTGATAAAACTGCATATTTGTATTAAATTTTTCCTACCATTTTCATATTAAAAAAGGACTTTATTATGATATATTATACATATGAGGGTTTATGTGTAAAGACACCATTTTCCATGTGTTAATATATTTTAATTAGCATTTGGTAAGAAAATGTATGCAAATAAATCCATTGACCAAATCCTAGTAGGAATAAGCCTACTAAATATTATTTGAGATTATTGTGCAGAATTTTCCAAGTTGTTATGCAGAATATATCAAGGAAATCAAGTTGTTGAAGAAGACTTGCCTAATTAAGAAGCAAAACTTGGAGACCAAGTCTGGAAGCAACCGAGAGAGGATTTCTGAAATCTGAATGTGCCTAGGATTACCAAATGTCACAAAGACAGAGACCCCAAAATTTGATGAAGAGTTGTGATCAAATGGCCGCGGATCCGCGGCCATACCCCCTCTTTGGCCGCGGATCCGCGGTAATCTAGAGAGATCTTTTGCTACAATTTTGGGAGATCAATCACTGCTAAATTTTACCAAGTTTCTAACCTAAAGATTCTGGCTTTGCACTATAAAAAGGCACCGAGAGCCTCTTGGAAAAGCTATCAAGCTGGGTAATCTATAAGCACATCCTTATACAGGTCCCTAGTCGTAGGATTATCGAGATGGGGCATCGATACTCCGGAGTAGACTAGCGTATGCGCTTCTCATCCCAGCAGGGGAGATGGTCTGTCCCACAGCCATCAGTACGTCGTACTGGAGATAGTATGCGGGTGCTCGTTAGGTTACGAGTACACTGGACAAGACTCGTCGGGAACTGTTGGTTGGTACTATACCTATCGTCAGATAACAGTTCCTAGGTGACAGGAGTACAGCTTAGTCCGTCGACTTGACACTGCTACTTCGCCTCGAGTGTGTTCCCACTGTACTTTGATTACTACCCTACCACGGCTCAAATGAGTCGTGCAAACAGGTAGTAGTTGGGTGCAGTCTCGAAGCACTTGGAGAAAGTAGCGGTTAGATAGGATTCTTCTCTCCCAGTATTTGGGGTTGATATCGCGCTGTGTCTAGGAGAGCCATTACACAAAGTACCTGGCCAGGGCAAGCAAGAATTACTAGTAGTGTTTCCAATAGTTTCTCAGGGTGTCCTGGGCTACACTCCGGCACGAGTTGTACCGCTATTAAGGGTCTGACGTTTACCGCCCCCTAGGCCCGCCATGCGATACTTTCAGACGAACAGACCAGACAGTACGGAGATTGTCACATTCAGGCTCAGTAGGAGTACGGATGGGTTTACCTCATCGGCCTTCTTATCGACATCTACCTGGGGACCGTTACGTACAGCTAGTGACGCTTGCGGTCTGTGGTTAAACCCACTACCAGCATAGTGTCGAGTCTTTAGAGTCCCACACAGAGAGTTTCCCTACACTGGAAGAAAGGTATAGAGGCCGTATAGTTTTACGGCAGGGCTACGATCACTTACGTGCACTTGTGCGCGTATGCTGTTCGGGCAGACAATGCTAGTGGGCTTTGGTTTAAGCCGGATCCTAGTATTGTATGGATGGATTTGTTTTGTCTTCTGTGTATTCGCATTCTTCGGAATGCGGATGCGGGTGTGTATGCACGGTTGTGAGGAGCGAAGAAGAAGGAGGTGCCTCATTAGGGTTTTGACCGTTGGTTCGGTCAAAACCATTATGAGATGAGGAAATTATTTACTAATCTCTTTAATGATAATTATGTTATGGCTAATTGCTTTGACCATTTGACCATACTTGACCATGTTAACAATTTGACCATTGTTGACTTGGATCTTTCTTGTGAGCACTAGATCCTTCTTTTGCTTTTGGTTTTATTTTTGTGATGATAATGGTCAAATCAATGTAGCCATCAACTTTATCATGATAAGAGATTAGTAATTATTTGGTTTATGGATCATTATTCTCTTCTCATTCTCTCTCTTCAAGTGAGAAGCTCCCATGGCTCCTCCTTCTTCTTCCTCTCTAGATTTTTCCTTAGCTCTCATGTGTTGAGAAAATAAGTTTCTAAATAGACAAACAAATCCACCACCATCTTCTATATCACCTAGGACGTCAAGAGTAGCATGCTTGTTGCCTTAGTTATCTCGGCTTGAGGAGGAGCTCGGATTACAAACTCTCGGGTGGATCGTCTACGACTCAAGTAGGCCGCGGAGGTGACCAAGATCCGGATCGATCCTTGGAGCTTGCATAGACGAGAAGGAAAGCGGAGAGAAGACCCGAAGGACTTGGTTCGTGAGGTATAATCTCTTGAGCATAGTAGATAGAACCTCTTGTAGTTTGTTAGCAATGGTTTGGCAATGATCCTCAAGTTTTAGTCCATGTTACCTTGTGTTAAAAAATCATTTTTTACCTATTCCGCATCCCCGTAAGCATCGGGTTGGGTAACGTGGACTTACACCCTTAAACTACATAACGTCTCTAGGTGTAACGTAATTCAAGTAAGCCAAAAACCCAGCAATCTAAACCATCAAAAGTAGTAAGTGATAATAACAATGTTAAAACTTTTGAAATCTCAATCAAATTCTTTAAAGTCCAAATTTACTTCGTTTAAAAATTTGGCAGCATCTCCTTTGTAAAACAAGCCCCCAAAAAGAGTACAACATAAATATATAAGTAAAGCATCCCCAACGGGAGAAAATCCACGCCCAAAGGCATAAAACAACCACTACAAGCAAATATGCGATGCCGTAGCGAAGAAAGAGACGATATAAATGAAACTACATAAAAGACCTCCAAGTCAAAAAATAATATACAATATCGTCCTCACAACTCGTCTCTAAGTCAATACATGAAAATGGTAGATGGAGAGTTCGAGGTACAAAGATATATAATGAGCAACATCGGATAACCGCAAAACCCACCTTTAGCAAAACTGCACACAGTCAGCCGTAGCGGTATCCGCTGCAAAAGATGATACGATAGGTAGAAAGCCCTGCCTCGACTGCCCTGAGGGACTACCTGCAAAATACTGTGGCACAACGGGGGTGGGTTGCCAACTCGTGAATAGTAAATAACATATGCAGATAATCGCTAGTATGCACGTACTGCGCGAATCTATCACATGCAAGCTAATAGCAATAAATGGCCATATGTATGCAATAGTCATGAAAGATACTCTATCACGTACAACTAATAAATGAAGCAATAATATGGCAATATGTATATGCAACAGTCATGAAAGGTACTCTATCAAGTATTACTAATACATGAAGCAATGCATAAATTAAATGCGGAATATAGGATAAAATATGTAATCCTCACGGAATCCTCATCGTGGCAGGACCAATGTCCATCTAGACAATCCAAATCCCAAATATTCTCAAATCGGCCCTCAGGTCGGCCCTCATATCGGCCAACAGATCGGCCTTCATATCGGCCCACAAAATTGGCCCTCATATCGGCCACAGATCGGCCCTCATATCGGCCCACAGATCGGCCCTCAACATCAAGTAATGAATAAGAATACATGCACAGATCATTATGATGATATATTATATATATATATATATATAACAGCGTCCCATACCACTAATATATATATATATATATACATGCATATATAACAGCACCCCATACTACTGATATATATACTTAGAGGTAAAATATCATGAAAACTAGTGTCTAGTATCGACACATAAATACTCATCTATCAGGTGTCATCACCCCGACTACCCTTGATATGTACGTATCATACGTTCATCAGAAACCCGAGTGCCCCAACTGTTGGCACTCGAATTCCCCGTATCCATACGTACATGATTCTGGTCGATATCTCCACGATCACCGCCGAGTCTAATACTGTCACCGGTAGGTATGATTCCCCTACCAAGCTCATCGGCATGAACCTTCAACATACCTTTCTTGCCCCGAGGTACCTCCGGGCCCCACCATGTACCCACATACGGCCCACAACGCCTCCTCGAATGGGGTATATATCTGAACCGAGAAATCTCATGGTGGGTGCTGAAATATCATATCAAGAGATACCAGGTTTTTCAAATAATGCATAATTGCATGAAACTACCACGGTCCTCAAATCCAGAAAAAAAATCATGTGAAATCCATATATCAATGCGAAATTCATGAAATATAATATATGCAACATGAAACAGTAATATGAGCTTATACAGGAAATCCTCTATTTAACTGCAACAAGTTATTGAATATATCATGTGGTTCCTAATTTCTCCGAAACCAAACGCAACATCATATAAAGGTGAACATGTAGCTATAGCCAGGTATGCGTAACCATGTCGGTATAGCAAGATATTTATATCTACCTATCAGTAATGATGTAATACCCTCCAGATATGTGTAGCTATATCAAGCTAGGTAAGTGTATATATATGTAAGTATGTACACAAGATGTACATGTAGCTATGTCTCATATGTGTATATACCTATCTCTAATTGTACAATACCATATATGTATAAGGGTAGCTAACATGTAGGCATGCTAAGGAATATGTATAAGCATGTAGGTATACAGGTATGCTATATGTCATATGCAAAATGGAATATGAATCAATGTCTCAATGTCTCTAACCAATACAATATCACAAAGTATAGGTGTTGTGCGTGTCATGACAATTATTGACGGTGTGAGTGGCCTACAATCATTGCTCGTGCAACATAAGCCTTCAATAATTGTGCAGTGTCCAAAGGGTACAAGTCCAAGCACAACAAGTAATAATATGCAATGAGGTGTATGCGCAAACTCTATATATGCAATAGAATATGCGACTAATATCATATCATCTCTAGCCCAGACGCATAACGCCATGCGAGTGATTTCCCTGTAGATGTTAAATCTACTCACTGATGATCCTGACTAAGTAAAGCCAACCACTCGCTTTCCCTTCTTCGCAGCGTTCGAAGTCCCCGCCAACGATCCTAAAATCACAAAACAACAAAGCAAGTGTATATATATTAGCAATCGACCAATAACACGTAACCACTACGTTTGACCGACGCACCAATTCCAAACATACTCTCAAGTGTTCGCTTAGTAGCTAACGTGCATAGCGACACTACGAAACCAACTCAAAAGAAACAGATACACAAAGACACGAACCGTATCGGATAACGTAACGCGCATAATCGAAACACTAGAAACAAGCAAAGTGATCCCAGATTTTGCTACCCAAATAATTTGTAAAAGTTGCACATACCACAAGACCACACACAACCCCAGAGACTTCTACACCAAAACTCAACCCCCCAGCCCCTGCTCTGGCCGCAAATTGCGGCCAGAACCATTAAATCTGCGGCCTGTTCTTGAGGGAATGGGCTCATATTTTGAGGGTATCTTCTAGGTCACCACACTAGGTCACTGTGATAGGAACTTTTCCAACAAATACCTGGTTTGATAGAAGATCATCCGAGACACCAAACTATACTAAAAATACGATATTTATCGGAAACGAAACTTTACGCGTTCTAAACTGAAACTAACAAGCTACGCAATACTATAAAGACTTATTTAACAGAAAGAGATCATTACCTACACCCACAAGCTCAAAGATCCTAGCTTTCCAAGCTCCAAGGAATCCAAGAGGCAAAACAAGGCTTAAGATGTGATTTTTGTGAGATTTTGTGAAGCTTAGTGAAGGTTTAGTGATGGGTTAGTCAGTGTTCAGTTGAGGGAAGTGGGAGTGATGAAAGAAATGAGAAAGAGATGAAGTGAGAGAGAATGAGAGAGGGTATGAAGAAAAGAGAGAGAGAGGTGAGTGTAAGAGGGTGAGTGCACCCTTGCATTAACTCACACAATAATGTAAGCAATGACTCACTATGCCACCTCTCATCCAAACAAAACCATAGAAATATCTCACAATAAAATATCTAGAGGTTTAATCAAGGCAAAGGATTAGGTTAAAGCAAAGGATTAAGATTAGGTTAAGTTGTCATGGTCAATAAACTAGATTAGCACAAACAAACCCTCGCATTAACATGCACACGTGCGTACAAGTTATAACAAATAATAATTAAATATTAATTAAATGTTATAAAATGTGAGGAACCAAAATTGGTAAACTTTTTTACCAAAAACCCGCACTACCGCTTAATTAACACTAATCGAAAACTAAAGCGTTACAACCAGGACTTCCTGTTATAACTAATCGAGCATAGCGTAACATCAACTCGCTATACCGGGAAAGACAAAACCCCTTCTATCGCTCATTGCCTCCATGTGACTCGGGACTATACTTAAAATCCACTTGTTTGCACGACTCCTTTGAGCCGTGGTAGGGAGGAAATCAAAGCATGGTGGGAACCACACAAGACTCTATAACGATCTCAGGTTTACAGACTAACCTGTACCAGTGTCACCAGAGAACTGCTATCTGACGATAGGTATAGTACTATCTAGGAGATCTCGACGAGTCCTGTTCGGTGTACCCATACTCTAATGAGCACCTGTGTACAATCTTTGATGTCAAAAACCAATGGATATGGGATCAACCATTACCCCATACAGGGTCAAGAAACGTACACACTAGTCTACTCTGGAATATCGATACCCTGTCTCGATATTCCCTTGACTAGGAACAATTGAAGGATGTGCTTGTGGACTACCCAGGTCCCAGTAGTATAATCCGAATCATAGTCCTGGTAGTCAAGCCAACATCCTAAGGGCTTTATCAACATGTATATGAGAGACAGTATAATAATACCGGTGAACATGTTAAGATAAAAGCAACCGGATAGCATACTATCATGTCGAGCAAGAAAGTCCTCTATATATATGTCCAGGTATCCACTATATCTTACAATAATGGCCTCTACGGCATACATATTACTAACAATCACCCACTTGCAATAAGGCCGGTTGTTGTAGTATCTCATACCCAACATCCCAAAAAGTCTCTCGATTAGCATCTGGGGGAGGGCCTTGGTGAATGGATCCGCTGTGTTATTCTTCATGACAACTCTCCTGACCTCGATCTCCCGGCGATCTACTATCTCCCTGATCAGGTGATACCACCTAAGAATATGTATTGATCACTGATGGGACCCGGGTTCCTTGGCTAAAGCTACAGCTCCATTGTTATCATAATACACAGGTATTGGGAGCTCAATGGATGGAACCTCACCAAGTTCAGCTATGAACTTGTTCATCCAGACAGCCTCTTTGGCATCATCGTTCGCAGCGATGTATTAAGCATCCATTGTCGAGCCTGCTACGGTATCTTGCTTGGAGCTCTTCCAACATACCGCCCCTATATTGAGGGTAAAGACAAAACCCAAGACCGACTTACTGTCGTCCTTATCACTCTGGAAGCTCGAATCGGTAAAGGACTTCACCTAGAGTTCACCGTTACTATACACCAAGAACATTTCTTTAGTCCTTCTCAAGTATTTAAGAATGTTCTTCACGGCTGTCCAATGTTTCTCCCCAGGATCTGATTGATACCTACTCACTACACCTAGCGAGTAAGCTACATTCGGTCTGGTACACAACATCGCATACATGATTGACCCGACTGCCGAAGCATAGAGTATCCCTTGCATGTGAGCCCTCTCCAAATCAGTCTTGGGAGACATCACTTTTGAGAGAGTGATTCCTGAACAAGCGGGTAAATTACCACGCTTAGAATCTTCCATACTAAACCTCTTTAGTATGGTGTCAATATACTTAGATTGGGACAATCCCAACATCCATTTAGATCTATCTCTATAGATCTTTATCCCTAAGATGTAGGAGGCATCACCTAGATCTTTCATGGAGAACTTGTGTGATAAGAAGAGTTTGACCGAGTGTAGAATAGGAACATCATTTCCTATCAAGAGTATGTCATCTATGTACAATACGAGGAAGACAACCTTACTCTCTACAACCTTCTTGTATATACAAGGTCCATCTATGTTTTTGATGAAGTCAAACTCATTAATAGCTTCATCAAAACAGATGTTCTAACTCCGCGATGCCTACTTTAATCCGTAGATTGACTTAAGCAGCTTGCACACTCTTCCCCTGCTCCCACTATCGATGAAGCCCTCTGGCCGTGTCATGTACACGCTCTCTTCTAAATCACCATTTAGAAAAGCGGTCTTGACATCCAACTGCCAGATTTCATAGTCACGGTATGTAGCAACAGCAAGTAGGATCCTAATGGACTTAATCATAGCGACAGGCGAAAAGGTTTCATCATAGTCCACACCTGGTCGTTGACAAAAACCTTTTGCTTCAATTCTAGCTTCGAAAGTCTCAACTTTTCTATCCGCTTTCTCCCGATGGGTTTTACCCCTTCAGGAGCAACTTCCAAAGTCCATACTTTGTTGGTGTACATAGATTCAATCTCAGATCGCATAGTATCCAACCATTTCATAGAGTGTCCACTAGTGATGGCATGATCGAAACTAGTTGGGTCATCATCTTCCATGATGCAATCTGTTAGGTCTACCTAGCACCCTATGAAAGGTTTGGAAGCATCACATGTCTCAAAGATTAAATTTTTAGAGTGCTAAGTGAACACACAAAGAATCAATCCTAGAAAATTAGGGTTTCATAACTTTAAACCACATCACAAGTAACAAAGACTAAGCTTTTGAGAGTACAACCTTTGTAGCTCCCTATGCTAGACTCATTGGCCACTTGAGGGGTGGAAAACGGTTAGCTTGAGGTCTTCTAACGTCCACGACGATCCACCCGAAGCTCCTTTGTCCAAACTTGCAACTTCACTTGATCAAGAGAAAGAAATAAAGCTAACACTCTAAACAAGTGGGCAAGACTTGTGTAGAATGATGTTGTGGTGGCTTTTCTCACTTCAAAATCCTAACTTGGTGAGTAATTTGCTCACTAGAGAAATCTAGAGAGCAAAAGAAGGAGGAAGAAGATGATGGCCTTTTTAGAACAAGAGAAAAGATAATCTCTAATGAAAAAATAGAAAATATATGTATATATATTTTCCGCTTCTTATCTCAAACCATGGTTAAATGATAAAGATATTATTGTATTTGAGTTTAAAACACAAAAGAAAGATTAACCCATGGTTAATAAGTAGGTGAGCATGGTTAGTTGAAGAAGAGTGTAGAAACCATGTATTAATCTTTATCTTTTCTTTTGTTTTTAAAACAAATACAAATGTAATAATAATCCATATATAAAACCATGGTGTGAGTCTTATATTGCCACCATTTTCTATGTATATACAACCATGAAGGATGATGTATGTATGTATGTGTGCATGCACATCCAAATGTGCATGAACAAGAATGAATGCATGCATACATCCAAAAAATACAAGAAAGGATTTCTAGTGAGAAAATAAGGGTTAAATGATAAATCAACACTTGATTTATCAATCCGGCCATATCACATATGACCCTGCCAAAAGCAAGCCGCCCGATTAATATACGGTATCTTATACGCGCATTTTAACTGGGTCCATGCGCATATCGCATACGCGCACCACAACGTTTCGCCTGGACTAGGTAACTCCTTTGTGGGACTCTAAGACTCGTCAATACACCGGCAGTGGGTGATGATCATATCAAGCACTCCCAAGCCGCAAGCGGTCAGCTAAACGTAACGGCCACCCGGGTATTGAGCGATCAGAAGAAAACAAGCGAACCTGCTACAACTCTCGTCGAGCCAACCGGCAACACTACCGTACAGTCCGGTCTCTTCGTCAAATATGCTGCATATTGAGTCTAGGGATGGTCACGTCAACCCGAATAACTCAATAAGTCGTGCCGGTGAATGGTCTATAACAGATCGAGAAACTACTGATAACACTTATCGGTAAATCTCAGCAGCCCTGGCCAGGGACTTACTGATATAACCAGTCGAGCACAGCACAGCATCAACTCCCAATACCAGGAGAGACGAAATCCCTCCTATCGCTCATTGCCTTCGTGTGTCTCGGGACTGTACCCAACGGCCACCTGTTTGCACGACTCAGTAGAGCCGTGGTAGGGTGGTAATCAAAGTACAGTGGGAGAGCATACAAGACTCTATGACGATCTCGGGTCTACAGACTAACCTGCACCAGTGTCACCTGAGAATTGCTATCCGACGATAGATATAATTCAATATAGGAGTTCTCGGTGAGTCCGTCCAGTGTACCCAGTCACCACTGAGCACCCGTATATGATCTCGATGTCAAACATCGATGAATGTGGGAACATTCATCGCCCATCATATGGGTCTAGTATCATATACTCTAGTCTACTCTGGTATATCGATGCCCCGTCTCGATATACCAACGACTAGGGACATTTCAGGATATGCTTATAAACTACAGATGTCCCACTAGTATGATCACTATCATAATCACAGTAGTCAAGCCAATATCCTCAGGGCTTTATCAACATGTGTGAATGAATAAAAGCATGATCAAATCAACATGTCTGATAAAGAAGAACCAGATAGCATACTATCATGTCGAGCAAGAATGTACACTGAATATATATACATGTACAGATACATCCACTATCATATAATGGCCTCTAGGGCATACATATATCCAATAATCTCCCACTTGCACTAAGGCCAGTTATTGGCGTATCTCATACCCAACATCTCAAAAAGTCGCTCATGCTGCGGCTGAGGGAGGGCCTTGGTGAATAGATCCGCGGCGTTATTCTTTGTGTCTACTCTCCTAATCTCGATCTCGCGGCGATCTACAATCTCCCGGATCAAATGAAAGCGCCTCAGGATGTGTCTGGACCGCTGATGGGACCTGGGCTCCTTGGCTAATGCCATAGCCCCATTATTATCACAATACAATGGTATTGGATCAATAATGGTTTGAACTACTCCTAGCTCCGAGACGAACTTCTTCATCCAGACGACTTCCTTGGCGGCATCATTTGCAGCAATGTACTCAGCCTCCATCGTAGAGTCTGCAACGGTATCCTGTTTGGAACTCTTCCAACTTACCGTCCCTATATTGAGGGTAAATACAATCCCAGAGATAGATTTGTTGTCGTCCTTATCGCTCTGGAAGCTCGAATCGGTAAAGGCCTCCATTTGGAGATCTCCATTACCATACACCAAGAACAATTCTTTAGTCCTTCGTAAGTACTTAAGAATGTTCTTCACAGCTGTCCAGTGATTCTCCCCTGGGTTGGATTGATACCTGCTTACAACACTAAGTGCATAAGCTACATCTGGGCGTGTACATAACATCGCATACATTATAGATCCTACTGCCGAAGCATAGGTATAACGCTCATACGAGCTCTCTCTTCATCGGTCTTTAGGCAAGAGTCCTTGGAGAGAGTGACCCCATGGCAAGCGGGTAAGGCACCCCGCTTGGAGTCTTCCATACTTAACCTTTTTAGGATGGTGTTGATGTACCTAGTTTGGGACAATCCCAATAACCTTTTGGATCTATCCCTATAGATCCTTATGCCCAGAATGTATGTGGCATCACCCAAGTCCTTCATGGAAAACCTTAGTGATAAGAAAGATTTGACCGACTGTAGCATAGGAATATCATTTCCTATCAGAAGAATGTCGTCCACATACAATACGAGGAATGTGACAGCTCTCCCTACAGCCTTCTTATAAACACAAGGTTCATCTGGATTTTTGATGAAATCAAACTCTTTGATGACATCATCGAAACAGATGTTCCAACTCCGTGATGCCTGCTTTAACCCATATATGGATTTAAGCAATTTACATGCTTTCCCGCTGCTCCCACTGTCAATGAAGCCTTCTGGCTGATCCATATAAACGCATTCTTCTAAATTTCCATTTAGAAATGCTGTTTTAACGTCCATCTGCCAGATTTCATAGTCGTAGTGAGCAGCAATAGCAAGTAGGATCCGAATGGATTCAAGCATGGCTACGGGAGAAATAGTCTCGTCATAGTCCAAACCTGGTCTTTGACGAAAACCCTTCGCCACAAGTCTTGCCTTATAGGTCTCCACCTGCCCATCTACACCAATCTTTCTTTTAAAGATCCATTTGCACCCCCACAGGCTTTACCCCAGGGGGTACAACGTCTAAAGTCCATACTTTGTTGGTGTACATGGACTCCATTTCGGATCTCATGGCATCCAGCCACTTCATTGAGTCTCCACTCGTGATAGCTTGCTGGAAACTGGTAAGATCATCATCATCCATGATGCAATCTTCTCCGTCACCATCAATGAGGAAACCGTAGTACCTCTCCGGTGGGCGAGAAGTCCTACCAGACCTACGGAGTGGCCGAGGTTCCTCAGTTTCTATTGCAACAGCCGGTTCAACCAAGTCGTCATTTGTAGTTTGTGTCTCTAGAACCTCTTCTAGATCCACCACCTTGCCATCATCTTTATCTGTGAAAAACTCTTTTTCCAAGAATGTGGCATACTGAGAAACAAACACTTTTTGTTCCTCTTTGTGGTAGAAGAGATATCCATAAGAATTCTTTGGATACCCCACAAAATTACACATGACTGACCGTGTCTCGAGTTTGTCCGGAATTTTCTTTTTAACATAGGCCGGGCAATCCTAAATCTTAATTCTCTTAAGAGATGGTCTCTTCCCATGCCATATCTCATATGGCGTGGTAGACACGGCTTTGGTTGGAACCCTGTTCAGTAGAAACGCTGCAGTCTCCAATGCATGCCCCCAAAATGAGACGGGTAACTCAGCATCACTCATCATGGAACGGACCATATCTAATAGGGTCCGATTCCGTCGTTCTGACACACCGTTGTGCTGTGGTGTGTAAGGTGGAGTGAGCTGAGAGAGAATCCCATTCTCTTTTAGGAAGTTTGCAAATTACGTACAGAGATACTCTCCACCTCGATCTGATCGAAGCATCTTGATACTCAAGCTGGTTTGTTTTTCTACTTCTTGTTTATATTCAATGAATTTCTCGAAAGCTACGGACTTGTGCTTTAATAAAAATACATGACCGAATCTTGAGAAATCGTCAGTGAATGTAATGAAGTATGAAAAACCGCCTCTAGTTTGTGTAGACATTGGCCCACATACATCACTATGTATGAGGCCTAGGAGCTCAGTAGCTCTTTCTCCGTGTCCGGTAAACTTAGTTTTGGTCATTTTACCCTTGATACAAGACTGGCAAGTCGCAAAAGATTTATATTCAAAAGGGTTTAAATATCCATCTTTGTGTAACTTGTTCAGTCTTGTTTCGTTAATATGACCTAGTCTACAGTGCCAAAGAAAAGCTTCATTTAATTCTGAAAGTTTTCTTTTATTAGTGTGTTGTATACTGAAAACTGTGTGTTGATTTAGAACGTATATCCCGTTATTAAGCGTACCATACCCAACCAACATTTGATTCAGGTGAATGTTCATAACATTGTTCTGCAATACAAAGTTATATCCTTCATTGTTTAACAAAGAAACAGATATTATATTACAAAGCATACTTGGTACAAAATAACATGGGTTCAAAACCAATATACATCCAGATGGCAACCCCAAGTGATACTCTCTCACTGCGACTGTATGTACATTGGAACCATTTCCAACGTAGAGAGTATGGTCACCTGTCTTCAAAACCTTGCTATTTCTCAGCCCCTGCATAGAATTGCAAATGTGAGAACCTGAACCGGTATCTAATACTCAGGAAGCAGAGTTTATTGAAAAACAGTTTTCTGTCACAAACGCACCTGAAGCAGAAGCATCCCCATGCTTCTTCTTGAGATTTAAGTACTCCGTGCAGTTGCGCTTCCAATGTCCTGTCTTGTGGCAATGAAAACATTCCCCTTTCCCCGAGTCTCCAGCTTTGGACTTTTCCTTTCCCTTCACCTTTTTAACTCCTCCCTTAGGATTGGTGGGTTTCTTCTTTTTCTTTCCCTTGGCCTTAGCTTTTGGGCGAGAAGAGGAAGACTGTCCAACGGTCATAACGGGAGTTTTTGCTGATTTCATAGTGCTCTCTGCACTCCTTAACATATTAAGGAGTTCAGGGAGTTCCTTCTCCATGTTGTGCATGTTGAAGTTCACTATGAATTGAGCAAAGGTGGAGGGGAGGGACTGCAGAATAATATCCGTATATTGTTCATTGTCCATCGTCCATCCAAGATCCTCAAGCTCTTCTATAAGAGCTATCATCTTCAGAACATGGTCTCCTACTGGTGTGCCAGGGGCCATTCGCATCTGAAACAATTTCTTTGATGCTTCGTATCGTAATACGCGGGATTGCTCTCCATACAACTACTTTGTATGGAGCAATATGGCATGAATGTCCATATTCTCGTGCTGCTTTTGATGTGTGTTATCCATCGATGCAAGCGCGAAGCATTTGGCCGTGGCACAGTCAGTGTCCCATGTCTTGCGGACTTCAATGTCCGCAACTGAGGATTTTGGACCTGGGACGGGCGGGGCTGAAGCCGTGAGGACATATGATACTTTATCATAAGTCAAGGCTATTTTCAGATTCCTCAGCCAGTCTTTATAATTGGTCCCATTCAGTTTATTTTTATCTAGTAGAAGCTTGAGTCCAGTCATGGGTATCTGCCATTAAGAGAGAGAAAAGAATGCACTCAGCGAAAGCTCTTGCATAGATCAGATTGGTTATTATCTTGTCTAATCGATGTTTTCCACTGCTTTAATCGAGTTTTTCTTTCAAACCTTAAAAAGAAAAACTAGCCAGGATTAATTACAGTCTACAACTTCGCTAACCGTTCAGCCAGGCCAGTGTCGGTACTTGAGGGAGGTTCCCCGTACTTTCGCACGGACCTAATTAAAGTAAACCCCGTTTTCTTAGAGGCGTAGCCCCGTTAACACCTTTCTAGACACCTAATGAGTTAGCTAATTGTAAACTGTAAAACTCTCCTAGGAGCATCTATTGCCCACAGTGGGATCGGGATCCAACCATCACATGGAAGGTATGCAATCTCATTGCAAATTTCAACTATTGAAATTCCCGATGTGGTTTTTACCCCTAGTACTTATGTCCTTAACTAAGGTCAACAAATCATAAGTACCAGTCAATTTCTACCCGTCATTTCTTGATTAATTAGACCCACTCACATGACCCTTAAATAAGGTCAACAAAGTCACATGAATGTCCTAATTAATCCGCATCATATGCAATGTAGGAAGACATCACTTAGCTACCGTACACTACGCCTTAACTATAGTCAACAAACGTAGCACGAATACTATGTACTCTACTTCCTAAAATGATGGAGGGTTGCCGATGATTTTTAAGAAAATCTTTAACGCTTTGAACTTGATATCGTTGTAGAATCAAATGGTTTTCAAAAGGAGTAGCTTAAGCTCCACAGTTTTGAAATTTAGCTTTTTCATAAATAGCCGAGTGGTTTTCAAATCCGATTCTACAACATCATTTTAGGTTTATTTTCTTTACATTAATCATATTAATGTAGTCCCATCATTTAAGTCCTTAAGCCAATCACAGGAAAGAAACGAAAATAACGCGTACGCTTATGCCAACCGCATTCGCCACAATGTTCCGTTATGCACCGTTAGGTTACTTAACTAACGGCATACCGGGACGGGACTAGCGCGGGTGTAAAACATAAGCAACGTCCACTATATATCATATATATAATATATCAATCGTCTCAGATATCACAGAATACAGGCAGCAGAAACATAGATATAATGTGGGATATACTAGGACGTCCGTATTTAGTATTTAGCCAATAATGGAAAATACGGATTCCACAGTCGTGATGAATAGCCAAGCCCACACCCTGGACCCCTATGAGAGCGGCAAGCGACCCTACCAATTCTGGAGTTTAGGAGACCCGGTCTCGACTCCTCGAGATGGCCTCCCACCGAATCCCAGAACCCAGTCACCCATGCTCCCCTCCTTGGGTCCATCCTAATGCGGAAAAGTAAATAATATACAATACAGGTGGCATCAACCTCAACCCGGAAGTGCCCCAAATAAAATAATATTATATTACATTTGAATTTACATGAATGAAAATATTAAACTCTCATCTCACATATGTTGCGCCACGGCAGCGCCCCGGCCGTCTATCCGAGGCCAAAATGCGGAATCAAAATTTTTCTTAACTTTAAACCGGCGCTACCGCGGACAATAAAACCCGGATCGTAACCATTAACCTAATCCTGGCAAACAAGAGAGAGGGTAGAATGCTATACCGAGCGATCCGTGTCCTTCGGTCTTCGTCTCCACTCCAATCTCCCGCGGAATCTCCGTCCGTCACCTTCTCGTCGGAAAGGGCACCACGTAGCCGGATTCTTTTACGGGCTCCCACCTCTGGACCGAGGCAACTCGGGTGCGAAGTTGGCTAGCCGATGCGTCCAAGATTTGCTGTAGATGTAGTGTAGTAGGTTGTCTCTTTGGGGGTCTTTGGAAGTTGCCATGGATGTGGAGGAAAGAGGTTAAGGAAAAATGGTGCTTTCATTTTTCCTAACATGAAAATGAGATGAAGAAATATATGCCACCACAAAATGAAAATCTCTCTCATTTTCTCCATGAAGTGGCCGGCCCCATCTTGGAACAAAATGGTGGAGGGAATAAGCATCAAACATGAAGGGAGGTGAGTGTAGGAAAAGTAGAATGGTGACCACATCAAAAGGTTATGATAACAAAGTCAATTTCATTTCAAATCTCATCTAATCTCATTAAAGCAAGCCATCATGAAAAAACAAAGATGCTTAACCTTTCATAATGCCACAAATGCAAGAAACCCCCTCCACAATAAGTTATTTGCAAAACTGCAAATAACCCCCTCCATCAGAAAGTCCGGCCGCGAAGGAATAAAGAAAAACCGGCCAGAATGGAATGCAAACTGGCAACTTCAGAAAACTGATCCCGTAATAAATTACAGGAAAACCCCACGACTGCATATACATGCCCGCATTTGTATTCCCACTGAACACAAATGCAAAGAGACAAAATCTACACTATCTAATACTAGGATCCGGCTTAAACCAAAGCCGGCTAGTAAAAACCGTCCGATCACGATCCGTGCAATACCGCATGTATCTGATCGAACCCTGCCATATCTCTATACGGCCTCTACAGCGTTTCGCCCGAAACTTGAGTAACTGTGTGTGGTGGACTCTAAAGACTCGTCAATACTATGGCTGTGGATTTAACCACTAGCACGTCAGAGGTATTAGCCATACGTGACGGGCCACCAGCTATTGACCAAAAGAGATGTCGATGAGCGAAATCATCCTGACACCCTACTGAGCCTGTCAGTGACAATATCCGTACAGTCCGGTCCGTTCGTCTATGAGTATCGCATGGCGGGCCTAGGGGGTTGGTAAAAGTCAGACCCCCAAAAGCGGTACAAGTCGTGTCGGAGTGAAGCCTAGAACACCCTGAGATACTACTGGAATACCTACCAGTAAATCTCCTGCCTCGGTCGAGGGCTTTGTGTAATGGCTCTCCTAGACACAGCGCGACCTCACCCCCAATAACGGGAGAGACGAACCCCTGCAGATCCGCTCACTGCCTCCATGTGGCTCGGGACTGTACCCAACTAAAACCTGTTTGCACGACTCCTTTGAGCCGTGGTAGGGTAGTAATCAAAGCACAGTGGGAACTCACACGAGACAAATGACGATCTCAGGTCGATGAACTAACCTGTACACATGTCACCAGGGAACTGCTATCTGACGTCTGGTATAATCCCAACTAGCAGGTTCCCGGCGAGTCCTGTCCGGTGTACTCATAACCCAATGAGCACCTGTATACATCTTAGGTGAACCAACTGACACCATTGGCTTATGAGACCGGCCACCGCCCCTCGTCGGGGTCTCGACTGTATACACTAGTCTACTCTGGAGAATCGATGCCCTGTCTCGAAACTCCCACGACTAGGGACCTTTTAAGGATGTGCTTATAGACCCCAGCTCCCACGTATATGATCGCCATCACACTGCTGGCCGTCAAGCAAGAATCCTAGGGGCTTTATCAATGTGTAATAGCGACTCGTAAGGTCACCTAAAGCAGTAGACGATGATAAAGATAAACCAGATTGCATACTATCATCTCGAATAAGACTGTCCTACCGGTATAGGTCCTCCCTCAATCATTGCAATCACGTGCCTGTGATCCAATAATTGACTCTGAGGGCACTATATCCAACAATCTCCCACTTTCACTCAAGGCTAATTATTGCGATGTCGCATACTCACAGCCCGTGTGATACCGAACACCCAACTCCTCTACTAGTCAGTCTCACAAAGCTCATTTGCGAAACTATTGCGTTCGAGGAATAGCCTTAGTGAGTGGATCCGCTGTGATGTTTCTTTCTATGTCTATCTTTATCTCAAGTTCGCGGAGAAAGGCATCCCCCGAAATGAGCAATACCTGTCTTAGAATATGTCTGGATATCTGATGGGACCTAGCTCATAAATGAACTCCAAATCCAAACTTCTTAAACTGTATCCTCAACTGAACTTAATCAGTATCCTGAGCCATGCCTCCCTCAGTATCCGCCTGGACTACCTATCCAAAATACTACTCCTCGTCAGAGGGAAAACTATAACTCTGACAGCCACTCTGTCATCCAGGTCACCTTGGAAGCCTGGAATGATAACCGTCTCCTAAAGGAGGCTGCCATTATCAAATCCCTAGAACATCCACTTATGTTCTAAAGCTGCTTCCGATTGTTTCTCCAGGATTGGATTAATATCAACTTATTGCATCTCCTGCAAGAACAACATCTGGTGTGGTACTTGACATCTGATGATTGACTCAATTGCCTAAGCAAGTGATATGCCAATCATGCACATCCCTCTCCCCTTTAGTCTGTAAGACACCTTTAGAGAGGGTGACTCCATCACCTGCAGGTACACTACCGTGCCAGGAGTCGTCCATTCTAAATACTTATAGAATGCTGTCTAAGTACCCAGATTGGGAAACCACCCAAATCTAGATCTAAAACCATAGATCCAGTAACCAGAATGTATAATATCCAAGTCCTATGTGGAGAAACAACTGTGTGACAACCAAAGAATAACCGATCGTAGTATAGGAATATCACTTCCTACTCTGTGTATGTCATCCAAATACCAGGACATCACACCCTACTACCTTCTTTACAGATCCATCCCCTATTCTGATGAAGTCAAACCTATGACTGTCACATCAGAAATAGATGATCTATCTCCGCAATATCTGCTTAAGTCTATAAATAGACATAAGCCTCTTGCCCACTGTGCTTCCGTTGCTCCCACTGACTATGACAACCCTCTGGCAGAGTCATATAGACGTACACTTCTAAAACCAGTTTAGAATGACGCTATACTCATCCTCCTGCCGGGTCTCACAGTCTGGAACAACAGCAATGGCAAGTCTGGGTAAACAAGAACCTCCCTGCCACCGTCCTTGAGCATACCGAAGTACCTCTCGGGTGCCTGAGGTTACCCACTTTATCTGCGGAGTGGCCAATGGAATGTCAAATCAGATTGAATCTTTAGGTTCTTATCAAATCTTCAGTAATCGTTTGCGGTTCTGGAATCACTTCCAGTTCTACCATACTCCCACTACTGTTTTCTGAAAAAATCCATTTCTTTTAAAAATGTGGCGAGTCAAGAACAATATCACTATTGATCTTCCAGATGGTAGAAAGTCAACCCTCGTCATAGCCCGGGTCAACCCACAAACAGCCATTACAGAAACGTGCCTTGAGTTATCCGGAGTCTGGTTTTAAGCATAAGCCGGACAACTCCCCGTACCTTAACATCGTTAAGATATGAACTGTTCTATATCCAATATAGAAATAGAGGCACTGATTTAATTGAACCAGATTCAAATCATGCAGCTATCTCCTGTGCATGTCAACTAAATGGAGAGAGGCCGATCAGCGTTACTCAACTTAGGAATGCTTCCAATTATGAGTAACCTGAAAGAGAAGCAAGTTCTCTTAATCATTACTATCAACTGAATACCATACACAAGTATCTACATCTTCGATCACCTTGAATAATCCCGATACTTGCAACTCCTGGTTCTCTACTTTATTCATACACCTATAACTTCTCAAAACTTAGACCCTGTGTTTCTACGAAACACCTGTCTAAGAACTAGAGAAGTCATAAGTAAACCGAATATAGTACGAGGACCAACCCCTCTGTCCTAATGGACACTGGACAACATACAATACTCTGTATAAGTCCCCTGAGTGTAATAACTCATTCACTGTGTGTTGTAGGTTGAAAACTGTACTTACGGTTAAGAAGAATTACACCGTTGTTCAATGCTCCTTACCTAACCATCCACTGATATAGGTAAATGTCATAGACATAATTTCAAAAAGTCATATCTCACTCTATAAAAATAGACGTACAGATATATCAATTTGAAATTGGTGCATAACAACGGATATTCAAAACCAAATATTTGCCGTCCGGCAAACAACCCAGGTGACTTCCTCAAATATCACCAATTACAACGAATTCCGATATAATGAGGATGATCACCTAATTCCCAATAACTTACTCCTACTCAACATCTGTAAAACCATACAGATGTGAGAATCAAACCTGGTAAATACATACCCTGGAGCAAGTGTCTAATTGGGAAATTAGTTTTCTTTTAACAGTACACAGTGAAACTGAAACATTAAAATGTTTCGATGGGGTATCTTAGTATTCCTAGTAATGCCTCTTCGAATATCCAGATTCATAACTGTAACCGTATAATTCTTTGCCACCTCACCAAATCCCTTTATATATCTTTAGTCATTACCTTCTATATACCCTTTTAGGCCAAATGGTTTTCTTCCTTCCCTACCGTTCGGCACCAGCCTATGGTTTGGAAGAAGGCTATCCAATAAGCATAATGGGTGTACTGTCCTAATCCTAGGAACACTCGCAATGCGAGAGAAGGTGATGATAAAAGACAACCGAATAAACCTTATTCCTATTTCTCCTGAACCAGAATCCATCCCCGAACTGGAACAAGTTCCTTTCGAGTTCGTATATAACCATACGATGGATTATCCAATAAACTTGGGATCTTCGTAGTGATACGGAGTGTCCTGGAGAAATACAAAGGTGATTTAGAATTGGCGAAGAAATACTTGGTTTGGTCGTGAATAGCAGTCGCAATTTACTTTGCCCTCTTACTAATCCCTTTCTTTGTCTTAACTTAATACCTTCTGTATACCATCATTATGCTAATTGGTTTTCTTCATTCCCCACCATTCGGCACCAGCCTAAGATTTGGAAGAAGACTATCCAATTTGCGTAATAGGTGTACTATATCCTAAACCAAGGAGTACTCGCAACCTGAGAGAAGGTAAAAGGAAAAGTCAACTGAATAGTCCTATTCGTTTTCTCCAGAACCGGAAACCATCCTCGAATAAAATACTTTGAGTTCGTATATAACCATCGATGGTTTTGTCCAATGGAAGTGGACGTTCGTAGTAATACGGGATGTCCTGGAGAAAAGGGTAAAAGTAGAAGTGGCAATGAGGTCTGCAACTCTGACAATCCAAAAGCCAGTGTTTAAGAAGGTTCGGTCAACTTGGTCACTGAGTCATAGTCTAGGGTCGGGTCAATGGTCACTGCCAATGAGAGAGAGAAAAGAAACACTCAGCGTGCACTCTAACCTAGATCAGAATGGTTATCACTTTATCTAATCTGGAAACCTCCCACTGTAACCTCAAATTCTCCTCCAAACCTGAAAGAAGAATTAGTTGGGATCACCCGAGGAGTAAACCAACTCATCAGTGGGAACCGGAATCCAACTATCATCGCATGATAAGGTGACAGAATCCACTCATGTCACCACACTCCAGAAGGTATGCGCATGCATGGCAAGTTTCAGTTTCTTTAGAAACTCCCGATAAATGTTTTTAACCCTAGGACCCAAGTGACCTTGACAATGCCAACATATCAAAGAGTCCTAGTCAAGTTCAACACGTCATTATCTTGATTGCGTTAAACCCACCCGTACGAGTCCTTGACAATGCCAACATAACCGTACAACTGTCCTAACCAATCCACTTATCCATGCGACAGAAAAGCATTACAGAGCTACCAAACACTACGCCTCGGCAATGCACGACATACGTAGCACGAATACTAAGCAATACTAATCTGAAATGACGGAGGGTTACGGCTGGTTTTTGGCGAAAAACCTTTAACGTAATGAACTTGATATCGTTGAAGGAACTGGATAACTTTTTATAAAAATATAGTGACGAAAACCTTTTGCTAAAGAGGTCACTCCTGGTGAAAGGATCTCGGCTCTTTCCCCGTAGAATGAGGTGCAGGATATTCCAACTGAATACCACGATGCAAAGCAAAAGTAATCGGCTATAGTGAAGTTATTTCCCTGACGCAAACTTCTATCCAAGGGTTCACTCCCGGTGAAGGGATCTCGGCCCTTGCCTCGTCGACTGAGGAGCAGGATATTCCAACTGAATACCACTGTGCAAAACAAAAGAGAACGCCCTTGCAATAACAGCTTTTTGAAAAGTGTTCCAACAACATCAGAATAGGTTTGTTTAGCTTGCATTGATCCGGATCAACACAGTCCCATCAATTGATCACACCACAAAAGAACGAAAATAATGACGTACGTATATGCCATCCGCATTCGCCACTGGGTCCCATCATCACCCGTTAGGTTACTTAACTAACGACAGAGCGGGGACTGGACTAGCGCGGATGCAAAACATATACAACATCTACTAGTATATATATCAATATATAATATTCGCTCAAGGCGTGATAAAATGCAACATCACAGAAATGTAATCAGCATCACAGAACAATACAGATATCTGGGATCCCCGGGTTTCATAGAGCCGCTACTGAAACCCGACGTTCCCCTGGTCGTGTGGATAGCCTGTACAATGAAAATCCTAGACCCCTACGGGTGCGGCAAGTTACCCGCCAAAACCTGAAGCGAGGCAACCCCCTTCAGCAAAGTGAATGGACTGTAGGGTTCCTAGGCACCCTAATGAGGTCTCACAAGGCTCAACCATGCCAATTTCTAATTTAAACGGTGCCGAGAAACCCTAGAACGGATCGTTGGCTAGATTTCTAGGCGAAACAATAAACTAGTTAACACTTAACTACAAGTAAACGGAAATACAACCTTTGTAGATCCAGTGCTCCACCTCCATAGCTCCGCAACGAAGTCCCCTCGCTGTCCAAATGAATTCCCGGGCTCTAGCGTCGGCTTCGTCGGAGAAATGGTGAGCTAGGTCGTCGATGTCCATGCCGAAGATGATCTACGTCGAGGCATCGCTAGATCAAGCTCCACCTTCACTAAACCATGAAAACTTGTGAAGGAAACACACTCTACTACTTGGCAAGAGGTAGAGGATGAAGAAATAGGAAGTGGGTAGACTTTAGTTTTGGATTTCTCACTCTTTTTCTCACTTTGCCATTAAAGCTTTCAAGCTTTTTCTTGAAGTGAAGAAGAAGAAGAAGATGATGATGAATATAATAAGTGTTGATTAAAAAAGGAAAAGAAAATCAAACCTTATCATATTCAAACCATGGTTTAGTGTAGAGAATGAATCCTGGTTAAATGGAATGGTTAGGTTTAAGGATGAGACAAAAATGGTGACTTGGTCAAAGTATTCATGAAGCTTCATGAAAGAACAAAGAATGCCACCATTTTATCATTTCCTTATCTTTTTCCAAAAGAATAAATAAATGAATAAAATGAATAAGCAAATAATAAACCCTAACCATTTCATTAACCAAGGTTTAATTCTTTATACTTAACCAATTTTACATGCACCATCAAACATGATACAAGCATGTGCACAAAATCATATCACATATATAATGCGCACATCCGAGCGAGAAAATCCATTTAAAGTGAACCGATACTAGTTAATGCAAAGTAATATATCAAATATATAATTATGCATTAAATCATTAAATCAACACTTGATTTAACGATCCGGTCATATCGCACACAACCGACTAGTATACAATGTATCGGCTTATCGAATCAATCCTTGATTCGATAACTAGGTTATATCGCATACAACCATTCGACACACTCATCGCGAGAATGAAATACGGTATCACATACACGCATTATTCTCGGTCCCGCACATATCTCATATGCGCTCCTATTTCGTTTCGCTTGAGCCAGGAAACCTCTGTGTAGGACTCTAAAGACTCGTCAATACGCCGGCAGCAGGTGATGATCATATCAAACACCCACAAGCCGCAAGCGGTCTGCTAAACGTAACGGCCACCCGGGTATTGAGCGATCAGAAGATCGACGAGCAAGCCCGCTCACACTCCTGTGAATCCAACCAGTAACACTACCGTACAGTCCGGTCTGATCGTCTGATATGTCGCATATCTCGCCTAGGGGTGGTAAACGTCAGACCCCAATAGCTTGATAAGTCGTGTCGATATGAGATCTATAACAATTCGAGAAACTACTGGTAACACTTACCAGTAAATCTCAGCAACCCTGGCCAGGGATTTCCTGTTATAGCCAATCGAACACAGCGCAACATCAACTCCCTATACCGGGAGAGACGAATCCCCTCCTATCGCTCATTGCCTCCATGTGACTCGGGACTGTACCCAAAAACCACCGTTTTGCACGCCCTCTTGGACGTGGTAAGATGGAAATCAAAGCACAGTGGGAACCACACAAGACTCTATGACGATCTCGGGTCAACAGACTACTCTGTACCAGTGTCACCAGAGAACTGCCATATGACGTGAGGTATAATACCATCTGGGAGTTCTCGGCGAGTCCGTCCAGTGTACCCAGTCTCCACTGAGCACCCGTATATCATCTCTGATGTCAAACACCAATGGATATGGGATCATCCATCGCCCATCTGTATGGGTCGAGAAGGTATACGCTAGTCTACTCTGGTATATCGATGCCCCGTCTCGATACACCCACGACTAGGGACTTTGAAGGATGTACTTATGGACTACCATGTCCCCACTAGTATGATCCGCATCATAGTCCAGATAGTCAAGTACACATCCTAAGGGCTTTACCAACATGTAACAGAGAGACAATCAGTATACACGTTAAGGTAAAGAGCAACCAGATAGCATACTATCATGTCGAGCAAGAAAATCCTCCCTATATATGTCCCAGCATCCACTACAATATACATCCTATGTACAGTAATGGCCTCTAGGGCATACATATAACTAACAATCTCCCACTTGCACTAGGGCCATCTGTAGCAGTGGTTGTAGTATCTCATACTCAACCATCCCATAAAAGTCTCTCTCTGGGAACAGGCCTTTGTGAGTGGATCCGCTGTGTTTGTTCTCTGAGTCTACTCTCCTAACCTTGATCTCCCTGGAGATCAACCATCTCCATGATCAGGTGACACTGCCTTAGAATATGTCTGGATCACTGATGGGACGGACGTTCCTTGGCATAAGACACAACTCCATTGTCTCACAATGGTAGGAACGTAGTTCATCTCATGAACCAATATATACCCAGACTGCCTCTTTGGTAGCATCATAAGTAGCGATGTATCCTGCCTTTATCGTCTAGTATGTCACGGTATCTATCTTGGAACTCTTCCAACATACCGTCCCTTTACTGAGGATAAAGACAATGCCTGTGACTGACATTCAGTCGTCCTTATCACCCTGGAACCCTTCCAGTGATTTTCCCCAGGATCGGTTGATACCATCTCACTACAACTAGTGAGAATCCTAACATCCAATTAAATCTATCTCATAGATCCAAAACTCAGGATTTAGGAGGTATCATTTTGATCCTACACGGAGAATCATTGTGATAAACGGAGATTGATCGAGCGTAGCATAAGAAACTCCTTTCTTATCAAGAGCATGACATCCACGTACTCTACGAGGTTCATCACCATACTCCCTACTACCTTTTTGTATATACTAGGTTCATCTACCATTTTGATGATGTCAAACTCTTTGACTATTTCATCAAAACAGATGTTCCAACTCCGCGATGCCTGCTTTATCCTATAAAGCATCTTGCACACGTTTTCGCTGCTCCCGCTGTCTACGAGGCCCTCTGGCTGTGTTCTTATAGACGCTCTCTTCTAAAACATCATTTAAAAAAGCTGTCATGACACCCAACCACCAGATATCGTAGTCATGGTATGTAGCCGTGGCAAGTAGGATCCGGATGGACTTAAGCATAGCCACTGGAAAAGGTTTCATCATTATCCACGCCTGGTCGATGACGAAAACCTTTAACAAGTCTAGCTTTGAAAGTCTTAACTTTTCCATGTACACCAAGTAATCTTCTCAAGATTTACTTGCTCCTGATGGGGATTTAACCCTTCAGATATAGCAACTAAAGTCCATACTTTGTCGGTGTATAAGGATTCCATCTCAGATCACTAAGCATCCAGCCATTCTTATAGAGTCTTACTCCTGATAGCCGGCTCGAAACTAGTTGGGTCATCATCTCATGATGCAATCCTCGCTCCCACTGTCATAGAGAAACAGAAGTATCTCTCAGGTAGGTGAGGAACCCTACTAGATCGGCGGAGAGGCTGAGGTTCGTTGGTATCTATTGAATCCTTTGGTTCTACCAAATCATCTGCTATAGTTTGCATAGCTGGAACCTTTCCAGTTGTACATAACAGATCTTGCCTCGAGTTTGTCCGGATTTTGCTTTTAGACATAGGCCGGACAACCCCAAATCTTAACTAGCTTAAGACATGGGCTCTTCCCATACCATATCATATATGAGGTGGTAGGCAACTGATTTGATTTGAACCCTATTCAATAGGTATGCAGCTTCTCAAGCGCATAACTCCCAAAAGGAAAAAGGTAACTCAGTAGTACTCATCATAGAGCATACCTTATCATATAGGGTGTGATTGCTCCGCCCCGATACACCAACGTGCTATGGTGTATTCGGAGGAGTAATGCTGAGAGAGAATCTCATTCTCCTTTAGAACAGTCCAGGAATTCCGTGCACAAGTATTCTCCTCCTTGATCGCATCAAAGGACATAATACTTTTACCCGTATTTTGGTTCTCTACTTCTCGCTTATATTCTGTGAATATCTCAAAAGGTTCGGACTTGTGTTTCAACAGGAACATAGGTCAGAAACTCGAAAGATCATCAGAGAACGTAATGAAGTATAAAGAACCAGTCCTGGCATGTGTAGACAGGAGACCTTACATACATCATCATGTATCAGTCCCAAGAGTTCACTAACTCTTTCTCTGTTTCCAATAAACAGAGCTATGGTCATCTTATCTTTGTGACATGACTGGCGAGTTTCACAAGATGTAAATTCAAACTAATTTAAATATGCATCTTTATGTAACTTTAGCTAGTCGGGTCACATTGATCTGACCTAGTCTACAATACCTCAAGAAGGATTCGTTCATTTCTGAACTCTTCCTCTTGTGTGTGTTCCATATACTAGGAACTGTAGTTTGATTTAGAACATCAATGCTTTTAGATAACGTGCCTGAACCGATCAACTTTTGATATAGGAAATGTTCAAAACATTATCCATCAATACAAAATTATATCATTTCTTTACTAATAAAGAGACTGATATGATTTTGTATATCAGGTTCGGTATCTAATAACATTCGTTCAGAATCAATGTATTGGTAATACAGGGTGACAGTGACCGACAGACTTGGCTGCAACTCTTGCCCCGATTTCTGCCTCATGAAACTTATCACCCGTTCTCAGTTTTTCTACCCTTTTGTAGCCCTATGTAACAGATTACATATCTGGGATCCGGATCCGGTATCATATACCAGGATGCGGAGGATACTGAGAAACAGTTCTGTATAATGAACACACCCGAAGATGATGCATCAGCATGCACTCTCTTCGTTTGGGCGGCACGGGAAATGTGGTATTCGCCAATTTCCTGCTCTGTCTTATAACTATTATAAGTTGGAGCGGGACCAACGTTCCCCAGCTCAGTATAACAAGCGGGTTCGGTCAATAATCCGTATTATTATCTTGATTAAGGCGTGATATGGTCGCTACCTTGAGAGAGAGAGAAGAAAACACTCAGCGTGCGCTCTTGCAAGAATAGATTGGTTATTATTTTATCTAATCAGGATGGCTCCCACTGCTTTTTATCAAATCTTCCTTCAAACCATAAAAGGAAAGACTAGCCGGGATTAATTACACACTACAAGTTCGCCAATCTTTCAGCCAGGCCAGTGTCGGTACTTTGAGGGAGGTCCCCCGTGCTTTCGCACGAACCTAATTAATGTAAACATCGTTTTCCCATAGGCGTAACCCCGTTGACACCTTTCTAGACACCTACTTGATCGGCTAATTGTAATGTATAAAACTCTCCCAGGAGTAACTCTTACTCGCAGCGGGTATCGGGATCCAACTATCTCATAGAAGGTATGCAATCTCATTGCAAATTTCAACACTTGAAATTCCCGATAATATTTTGCCCCTAGCGTCCTATGACCTTGACGGAGGTCAACAAACCATAGGCTACTAGTCAAGTTCAACCCGTCATTTCTTGATCGAATTAAACCCACCCGCACGACCCTTGACGGAGGTCAACAAGGCCGCACGACTACCCTAATCCAATCTGCATCATATGCATAAGCAGATAAATACTAGTTAGCTACCGCACACTACGCCTTGACGGAGGTCAACAAACGTAGCACGAATACTAAATAGGACTTATCTGAAATGACGGAGGGCTACGACAGGTTTTTCTGAAAACCTATTGCGTAATGAACTTGATATCGTTGTAGGATCGAATGAATTTTGAAATGGAGTGTTTTTGAGGCTTTTCTAGTTTTGCTAAAGGAGTCACTCCCGGTGAAGGGATCGTCGGTCCTTTCCTCGTGGAATGAAGTGCGGGATATATCATATATATCACTGTGCAAAGCAAAAACTCTTAAAAGCAATCAAAAGACAAACCGAGTGTGTAGCATCTGCCAGTTATTGCTAAAGGAGTCACTCCCGGTGAAGGGATCTCGGTCCTTTCCTCATCGAATAAGGTGCAGGATATATCACATATACCTCTGTGCAAAGCAAGAACTGTAGCTACCTGTTTTATTTTGAAATTCGATTCTACAACATCTTAGGTTTCTTTTATTTCATTAATCACATTAATGAAGTCCCATCATTTAAGTACCTAAACATCACAGATAAATACGACGTACACTTATGCCATCTGCATTCGCCTCGATGTCCCCTCGTGCACCGTTAGGTTAGGTAACTAACGGCAGAGCGGGGCAGGGCTAGCGCGGGTGTAAAACATAAGTAACGCCTATATAATATATCATATATACTATATACTGTATCTATCACAGAACATCACATGATCACATCACAGATATCGCAGCAGAAGAAACATATGAAATATTGGATATACTAGGACGTCCGTGTTTTCAATACGAGCCAGTATAAAACACGGATTCCACGGTCGCGATGAATAGCCAAACCCACACCCCTAGACCCCTACGAGAGCGGCAAGCAACCCTACCAATTCTAGAGTTAGGAGACCCGGACTCGACTCCTCGAGTGGGTCTCCCACTGGACTCCAGAACCCGGTTACTTGTGCTCCCTTCCTTGGGTCTATCCTAGTGCGGAAAAGTAAATAATATACAAAAGGTGACATCATCCGCAACCTGGAAGTGCCCCAATAAAAGAATATTACATACAAGTTTTTACATGAATGAAAATGAAAAACACTCATCTCACATAAAAACCCCCGGCTATTCAAACACGACGATCCAATATAACATATCCAGCAACACATAACATCACATGTCATCAACGTAAGTAAATATGTCCATCCCAATTGTCGTTGACATATAGCAACGAAACTGGCGATATCACATATTACACTTACGGTCACAGAAAAGAAAGTGTAAAACTACAACAGTTGGAATCCGCAACCTCCTCAGACATCGCATGCCTGACCAAATGAATTACTTAGACATCGCATGCCTAACAATTATAAACCCCGCATTTTAGTCTCCAAATCGAAAACACTTTTCAATATAAAGTCGGGCAATTCAACAAGATTCCCGACATCCTGATCGAATGCTCGTCGCAAACTTTAGTAGGCGGCCGCACCCCGATGCTGTCGACGAAGTGCACTAAGGCGGAACACCGCTACCGCGAGCATCCGAACGGATGCTTTCGGCGACGGGGTTCTTCTACAGTCACTTGGTCGGGGGTATGGAGTGAGGCTGTCTATTAAGTTTACCCGGCGAGTATCCGCGTACGCTACGTGATTGCGACGGACTTTTGATCGCATCAAAATTCCGTGGGAACCGATCAAGTGAGACTAAAGTGCTATGTTTATAACATTCATTCAGTTAGCTCATAACTCATTGTGAATTCCAATTATTGTATCCGATTCCGGATAAATAGAAAATGTCAAACTTTCCGATCGAACAATCAAACACCCAAGTTTTCCCGATACAGCTTAACACATGAAATATGAGTCTAACAACATTCAGTTCGTGCCTCAGTACCAACGGTCCAGCCGTAGAAGGGTCAAGCCAACGCCTCACATGTGGCACGCCGTACTGCCCCAAACCCGAAGGTTCAAAGGGCAGTTCAAGACGGTCACATAATCGAGTTAAGGTTTGTTGTCTTCTAGAGGGACCATCGCGTTACTTGCACTACTTAGAACGTCGTTAAACTACGGAAAAATCCAACACTTGGAAATTTCCCGACAGGGGAAAAATTGGGTATTTATATCCGGTCGAACTTTTTAACATATTCTAAAAATACCCGGAAAAGCACACCGACAAAAATTAGACAGTCCGATCGAATACACCGAGTCCCCAATACAACCCAGAAAATACAACTCTGGAATAAATATTAAAAACATCCAGAACACACAAGAAACACCAACAGAAACAACTGAAGAAAACACACATCCTGATCATCACAGACGGCCGCGGAACCGCCGCAAAAGGGGGGTCAACGCCGCGGTTCCGCGGCCGTACTGTTGAATTAGGTTGTCGTTTTCTCCAGTTTTTCTTAGAATTTCCTGCACATTTCTCTGCATATTTTTAATTCCAAAAAATCCACAATTTACAGAATTGTCCAGAGAGCATTTTTCAAGTCGGGGTTTTGGGTCGATCGGACTTCTAACTCCGTCGGGACTTCGCCTAAGGCTCTAGCTAGGCTCTGATACCACTGTAGGGTTCCTAGGCACCCTAATGAGGTCTCACAAGGCATCAACCATGCCAATTTCTAATTTAAACGGTGCCGAGAAACCCTAGAACGGATCGTTGGCTAGATTTCTAGGCGAAACAATAAACTAGTTAACACTTAACTACAAGTAAACGGAAATACAACCTTTGTAGATCCGGTGCTCCACCTCCATCGCTCCGCAACGAAGTCCCCTCGCTGTCCAAATGAATTCCCGGGCTCTAGCGTCGGCTTCGTCGGAGAAATGGTGAGCTAGGTCGTCGATGTCCATGCCGAAGATGATCAAAGTCGAGGCATCGCTAGATCAAGCTCCACCTTCACTAAGCCATGAAAACTTGTGAAGGAAACACACTCTACTACTTGGCAAGAGGTAGAGGATGAAGAAATAGGAAGTGGGTAGACTTTAGTTTTGGATTTCTCACTCTTTTTCTCACTTTGCCATTAAAGCTTTCAAGCTTTTTCTTGAAGTGAAGAAGAAGAAGAAGATGATGAATATAATAAGTGTTGATTAAAAAAGGAAAAGAAAATCAAACCTTATCATATTCAAACCATGGTTTAGTATAGAGAATGAATCATGGTTAAATGGAATGGTTAGGTTTAAGGATGAGACAAAAATGGTGACTTGGTCAAAGTATTCATGAAGCTTCATGAAAGAACAAAGAATGCCACCATTTTATCATTTCCTTATCTTTTTCCAAAAGAATAAATAAATGAATAAAATGAATAAGCAAATAATAAACCCTAACCATTTCATTAACCAAGGTTTAATTCATTATACTTAACCAATTTTACATGCACCATCAAACATGATACAAGCATGTGCACAAAATCATATCACATATATAATGCGCACATCCGAGCGAGAAAATCCATTTAAAGTGAACCGATACTAGTTAATGCAAAGTAATATATCAAATATATAATTATGCATTAAATCATTAAATCAACACTTGATTTGACGATCCGGTCATATCGCACACAACCGACTAGTATACAATGTATCGGCTTATCGAATCAATCCTTGATTCGATAACTAGGTTATATCGCATACAACCATTCGACACACTCATCGCGAGAATGAAATACGGTATCACATACACGCATTATTCTCGGTCCCGCACATATCTCATATGCGCTCCTATTTCGTTTCGCTTGAGCCAGGAAACCTCTGTGTAGGACTCTAAAGACTCGTCAATACGCCGGCAGCAGGTGATGATCATATCAAACACCCACAAGCCGCAAGCGGTCTGCTAAACGTAACGGCCACCCGGGTATTGAGCGATCAGAAGATCGACGAGCAAGCCCGCTCACACTCCTGTGAATCCAACCAGTAACACTACCGTACAGTCCGGTCTGATCGTCTGATATGTCGCATATCTCGCCTAGGGGTGGTAAACGTCAGACCCCAATAGCTTGATAAGTCGTGTCGATATGAGGTCTATAACAATTCGAGAAACTACTGGTAACACTTACCAGTAAATCTCAGCAACCCTGGCCAGGGATTTCCTGTTATAGCCAATCGAACACAGCGCAACATCAACTCCCTATACCGGGAGAGACGAATCCCCTCCTATCGCTCATTGCCTCCATGTGACTCGGGACTGTACCCAAAAACCACCGTTTTGCACGCCCTCTTGGACGTGGTAAGATGGAAATCAAAGCACAGTGGGAACCACACAAGACTCTATGACGATCTCGGGTCAACAGACTACTCTGTACCAGTGTCACCAGAGAACTGCCATCTGACGTGAGGTATAATACCATCTGGGAGTTCTCGGCGAGTCCGTCCAGTGTACCCAGTCTCCACTGAGCACCCGTATATCATCTCTGATGTCAAACACCAATGGATATGGGATCATCCATCGCCCATCTGTATGGGTCGAGAAGGTATACGCTAGTCTACTCTGGTATATCGATGCCCCGTCTCGATACACCCACGACTAGGGACTTTGAAGGATGTACTTATGGACTACCATGTCCCTACTAGTATGATCCGCATCATAGTCCAGATAGTCAAGTACACATCCTAAGGGCTTTACCAACATGTAACAGAGAGACAATCAGTATACACGTTAAGGTAAAGAGCAACCAGATAGCATACTATCATGTCGAGCAAGAAAGTCCTCCCTATATATGTCCCAGCATCCACTACAATATACATCCTATGTACAGTAATGGCCTCTAGGGCATACATATAACTAACATGGACTACCCAGCACTTCATGGAATCCGGTAACTTGGGCACCCCTCCTTGGGCCAACCTGTACCCCCTACGAGTGCGGCGAATAGCCCGCCAATTCTAGAGTGAAGCCCCCTCCGTCTCAAAGCCATGAGATGCGGGCCCGTTGCCCTCTAGAACCCGGCTATCCGTGCACCCCTCCGCGAGGCAATCCTAGTACAGAAAATAAAAATATACATACAACGGGTACATCGACCTCGACCCGGTCGTGTCCCAAAAGAATAATACAAACAGGCAGTGACGGCAGTCCATATGTCGGACGCTCGCCCCGCAATATCAAATGTACATATAAAATAAAACTGTACTACCACTGCAACCAGGCTATCCCCACGACCGATCCGCAACATCACATCACAACACAGAACATCAACGTGAATGTCACGTTCGCAAATCCGTCTAACTGGGCTATAGCAGTTAGACAGGATTTACCGATCAAGTGACATTCACGGTCGCAGATATAATGTAAATATTGTGAACTAATGTGTTTAAAATATCCGATCGATCAAATTTTACCAAGTGGGTCCCAAGCATTACTGTAGCACATAAAGAAATTCTGGGCCCAAAAAGAATATACCAAAACCCCTATTTTCAGCCCAAAAGCCCACTGCAAAAAATTGGTGAAGTGAAGACTCAATACTGCGGCGGAACCGCGGCCAAATAGGGGTTATGGCCGCGGTTCCGCGGTCGTATGGAGGGATCACACTACCAAATTTTCACAGTGTTCTTATAATTCCATGTACATCATTCTGCAACAACCTGAAAAAAATTTTGAGCTAAAAAAATTTCGACAGAAAACACATGGAATGAAAATGCGGTTTTGGGATAAATGTTCGATCGAAGTTTTAAACACACTAGACCAAGCTAGACAAGGTTAATGGCATGTCTCTGATACCATGTTGCGCCACGGCAGCGCCCCGGCCGTCTATCCGATGCCAAAATGCGGAATCAAAATTTTTCTTAACTTCAAACCGGCGCTACCGCGGACAATAAAACCCGAATCGTAACCATTAACCTAATCCTTGCAAACAAGAGAGAGGGAAGAATGCTATACCGAGCGATCCATGTCCTTCGGTCTTCGTCTCCACTCCAATCTCCCGCGGAATCTCCGTCCGTCACCTTCTCATCGGAAAGGGCACCACGTAGCCGGATTCTTTTACGGGCTCCTACCTCTGGACCGAGGCAACTCGGGCGCGAAGTTGGCTAGCCGACGCGTCCAAGATTTGCTTTAGATGTAGTGTAGTAGGTTGTCTCTTTTGGGGTCTTTGGAAGTTGCCATGGATGTGGAGGAAAGAGGTTAAGGAAAAATGGTGCTTTCATTTTTCCTAACATGAAAATGAGATGAAGAAATATATGCCACCACAAAATGAAAATCTCTCTCATTTTCTCCATGAAGTGGCCGGCCCCATCTTGGAACAAAATGGTGGAGGGAATATGCATCAAACATGAAGGGAGGTGAGTGTAGGAAAAGTAGAATGGTGACCACATCAAAAGGTTATGATAACAAAGTCAATTTCATTTCAAATCTCATCTAATCTCATTGAAGCAAGCCATCATGAAAAAACAAAGATGCTTAACCTTTCATAATGCCACAAATGCAAGAAACCCCCTCCACAATAAGTTATTTGCAAAACTGCAAATAACCCCCTCCATCAGAAAGTCCGGCCGCGAAGGAATAAAGAAAAACCGGCCGGAACGGAATGCAAACTGGCAACTTCAGAAAACCGATCCCGTAATAAATTACAGGAAAACCCCGCGACTGCATATACATGCCCGCATTTGTATTCCCACTGAACACAAATGCAAAGAGACAAAATCTACACTATCTAATACTAGGATCCGGCTTAAACCAAAGCCGGCTAGTAAAAACCGTCCGATCACGATCCGTGCAATACCGCACGTATCTGATCGAACCCTGCCATATCTCCATACGGTTTCTACAGCGTTTCGCCCAAAACTTGAGTAACTGTGTGTGGTGGACTCTAAAGACTCGTCAATACTATGGCTGTAGATTTAACCACTAGCACGTCAGAGGTATTAGCCATACGTGACCGGCCACCAGCTATTGACCAAAAGGGACGTCGATGAGCGAACTCATCCTGACACCCTACTGAGCCTGTCAGTGACAATATCTGTACAGTCTGGTCCGTTCGTCTATGAGTATCGCATGGCGGGCCTAGGGGGATGGTAAAAGTCAGACCCCCAAAAGCGGTACAAGTCGTGTCGGAATGAAGCCCAGAACACCCTGAGATACTACTGGAATACCTACCGGTAAATCTCCTGCCTCGGCCGAGGGCTTTGTGTAATGGCTCTCCTAGACACAGAACGACCTCACCCCCAATACCGGGAGAGACGAACCCCTGCACATCCACTCACTGCCTCCATGTGGCTCGGGACTGTACCCAACTAAAACCTGTTTGCACGACTCCTTTGAGCCGTGGTAGGGTAGTAATCAAAGCACAGTGGGAACTCACACGAGATAAATGACGATCTCAGGTCGATGAACTAACCTGTACACATGTCACCAGGGAACTGCAATCTGACGTCTGGTATAATCCCAACTAGCAGGTTCCCAGCGAGTCCTGTCCGGTGTACTCATAACCCAATGAGCACCTGTATACATCTTAGGTGAACCAACTGACACCAATGTATTATGAGACCGGCCACCGCCCCTCGTCGGGGTCTCGACTGTATACACTAGTATACTCTGGAGAATCGATGCCCTGTCTCGAAACTCCCACGACTAGGGACCTTTTAAGGATGTGCTTATAGCTCCCAGCTCCCACGTATATGATCGCCATCATACTGCTGGCCGTCAAGCAAGAATCCTAGGGACTTTATCAACGTGTAATAGCGACTCGTAAGGTCACCTAAAGCAGTATACGATGATAAAGATAAACCAGATAGCATACTATCATCTCGAGTAAGACTGTCCTACCGGTATAGGTCCTCCCTCAATCATTGCAATCACGTGCCTGTGATCCAATAATTAACTCTGAGGGCACTATATCCAACAACATAACCCCCCCGGCTATTCAATCGCGACAATCCTGCACATCATATCTCAGCAACACATAATATCTCATATCATCAATGTAAGTAAGTATGCATACACCGATCGTCGTCGACGTATAGCAACGACAATCGGCAATACCACTACATACTACACTTACGGTCACAGAAAAGAAAGTGTAAAACTGCAATTTCTGGAATCCACATTCTCTTTAGACATCGTAAATGTGAAATATCACATACTTCGTATTTCATGTCCAACTATAAGAATTCCATACATTGCATCACATTCCAGATAAATAGACAGTATTAAATTTTTCGAACGAATGATCAAATACCCAAAATTCCCTAAAGCTCAACACTTGAGCGGAGTTCAAAAAATCCGGAGTGTGTCACAGTAGTAGCGGTCCAGCCGTAGAAGGGTCAAGCCAACGCTTCACATGTGGCACGCCGTATTGCCCCAAACCCCAAGGTTCAAAAGGCAGTTCAAGACGGTCACATAATCGTGTTAAGGTTTGTTGTCTTCTAGAGGGTCCACCACAAAACTTGCATATATTCCCGAAAGATTTAAACCCCGTGAAAAGTGAGCAAACGACACTCGTTCGAACAATTCAATACTTTCTAATTATCCGGAAAAAACATGAAGTTAAAATTCCGATCGAATCATTGAATTCAAAACAATCTCCAGAACAAATAACACTTAAACCAGATTAAAAATACCCAAAAATATTGACAAGCAGTTATAAGTATTACTGTCTAAAAACCATGCATTGACTCACCTGTACGGCTGCGGAACTACGGCCCAAGCAAGCTTTGGCCGCGTTTCCGCGGCGGAAATTACTGTTAGTGTATATGCCCTAGAGGCCATTACTGTATCATACTAGTTTGTATATTACTTGATGGAAGCTTGGGATATTCACAGTTGTATATACAATCTTACTCGAAATGGTAGTATGCTACTTGGTTTGTCTCTGCTTTAATATGTGCATGTGTTTCTTTTAGCATATTGCTGATATACATATTAGTAGAGCCCTTAGGATCTTTGCTTGATTACCAGCGTTGTGATGGAGCTCACACATGTGGGAGCTGGGTGATCTTTAAGCACATCCTTATACTGGTCCCTAGTCGTTGGACTATCGAGACAGGGCATCGATACTCCGGAGTAGACTAGCGTATGCGCTTCTCATCCCAGCGTGGAAGACTGTCTGTCCCACAGCCGTCAGTACGTCGTACTTGAGATAGTATGCGGGTGCTCGTTAGGTTACGAGTACACTGGACAGGACTCGTCGGGGACTGTTGGTTGGTATTATACCTATCGTCGGTTATCAGTTCCCAGGTGACAAGAGTACATCTTAGTCCGTTGACTTGACACTGTCACTTCGCCTCGAGTGTGTTCCCACTGCACTTTGATCACTACCCTACCACGGCTCAAAGGAGTCGTGCAAATAGCTAGTTTTTGGATGCAGTCCCGAAGCACTTGGAGGCAGTGACGGTTAGACAGGATTCGTCTCTCCCGGTATTGGGGGTTGACACGCGCTGTGTCTAGGAGAGCCATTACACGAGTAGTCCCTGACCAGGGCAAGCGAGATATACTGGTAGGTTTCCAGTGTTATCTCAGGGTGTTCTGGGCTACACTCCGACACGACTTGTACCGCTATTAGGGGACTGACGTTCACCGCCCCCCTAGGCCCGCCATGCGATGTATCAGACGAACAGACCGGACTGTACGGAGATTGTCACATACATGCTCAGTAGGAGTTCGGATGGGTTTCACCTCGTCAGTCTTCTTATCGACATCTACCTGGGAACCGTTACGTACAGCTAGTGCCGCTTGCGGTCTGTGGTTAAACCCACTGCCAGCGTAGTGTCGAGTCTTTAGAGTCCCACACAGAGAGCTATTCGCCTTTAGGCAAAATGAGTAGAGGTCGCATGGTTTTGCGATAGGGTTCGTTCACATTCGCGCACTTGTGCACGTTTGCTGTCCGGACAGTTTATACTAGCGGGCTTTGGTTTAAGCCGGATCCTAGTATATGATTTGGGATTGGTTTTTCTCATTGTATTCGTGTTCCTCGGATCACGAATACGGGTGCGTATGCACAGTTGCTTGAGACTGAGGGAGAGGACTTTGATTAGGGTTAATGACTATTGTCATTTTATTAACCCTAATGCTTATGTGTGTATTATTGTTAATTGATATTAGTTTAATAATTGTGCATGGTTATGGTTGTTGACCATTTGACCCACCTTGACTTGTTGACCTTGTTGACACTTTGACCATCATCATTTCATTTGGAAGATGCTCTTTGATCCTTGCAATTTGCATTAAAAATGAAATGATAATGGTCATGTCTTGATTTATCCATGACAATTATCTCACTAATTATCTAATTACAATAATTCACATATATGAGAGAATGCTTCATATTATTCTCTCATTTTATCATATCATTTCTCTCTCTTGTTCTTCCTCTCCCTCAAGCTCTCTCCCTCTCATGTGTTGAGAAACACTTGAGCTTGAGAAAAACCCTCTCTTGATCATCTTTAGTCTCATCTAGGGTTCAAGGACTAGCACTTCTTGCACCCTAGTTACTTCTAGCTTGGAGTTGAAGCCAAAGGTTGAGCCTTTCGGGTGGATCTTTCTTCGATGTGAGAAGACGACCAAGGTGACCTCCTTCCACCAGTCCAAGGAGCAAGGAGAGAAGGACTTAAAACCCAAGGTATAACCTTTCTAGCACTTAGCTAGTTACTAGTTAGCTTTAGCAAGTTTTTGTTTAGCAAAGATCCTTCTAGCTCTAGTCCATGTTGCCTTAGCTCATAAAAATCCGATTTTTATTCCGTTTTCCGCTTCCCCGCAAGCACCGGGATGGGCAACGTGGACTTACAGTGGTATCAGAGACTAACTAAACATAAACTAGCTAGGTAGTGAAGTGTGTCGAAGTTCGAAACAGAAAAATCGAAAAACCAAAATATCAAAACCCTAGTTTTCTGTTAAAATTTTTTCTGGTGAAAACAAAATTTGTTTTACTCCAAAAATCGTCTCAGGGTTTTTTAAAGATAGCCACCAAAAACGATCAAGTGAATCGACCAACGTGCCGCGGTTCCGCGGTAATAGCAAGCTATTGCCGCGCAACCGCGGCCGTCTTGGCTCTTCACTTGGTCGAGTTTGGTGCAGTGTATCTCTGGCTTGGTTTTAGGATTTTTGAGATGGTTTATATGTGCCCAGATTTTCCAGAATAGAAATTTGTTTTTAGGGGCCTATAAATCCGTATTTTTTCCGAACTTCAATACACTTTGACTAAAAGGTTATATCTGTGATGTTTACATGTATTGAACGTCGGCTAATCGCTATATGTCGATTAGTCGGGGTTATACATATCTGTGATCTGTGATTGATACTGGTATGTGTATATGAATGGGTTGGATTGTCGCGGGTGAAAAGCCGGGGTGGATGTGTGATGAGTGTTGCTTTTTCTTACATTCATTGTAACATGTAATTTGATGTAATATTATTATTTGTTTGGCCGCACAACCGGGTCGGGGTTGTAGCCGTCATTGTATAATTCTTTTTACTGTTTTTGCTCCTAGGATAGACCCATGGAGGGGGTGCACAAACTACCGGGTATCTCGAAGTGCCGAGTGGCCTACTCACGGTGGTGAGGGAGGTTGCATCGCTTTGGGTACTTGGCGGGTAGTTTTCCGCACCCGTAGGGGTCTTGGGTGGGGTATTGGCTATTCACCGCGACCGTGTAATCCGCTTTTCGTTGCAGGCTCGAACGGATTGCGGATTCCTAGTATATCCAATGTATTCATCTGTGATCTGTAATGTCTATCATTGCTATATATTTATATATGATAACTATTTAGGCATTGCTTATGTTTTACAGCCGCGCTAGCCCATCCCCCGCTCTGTTGTTAGTTAAGTAACCTAACGGGCGATGACGGGGCCCCGTGGCGAATGGGAATGGCATAAGCGTACGTCATATTTTGGTTGTTTTCTGCAATGGTAGGATTAAATGATGGGACGCATTAAAAGAACTAATGCAAGAAAATAAACCAAGTAAAAGTCGATTGGAACACTTTGAAAACCACTCGGTTCTTTTCAAAACTAAACTTTTAAACGCGGAGCTTGAACCAATCCTTTTAAAAGCTATCTCGTTCCATCGATTATATCAAGTTCACTACGTTCACGGTTTCGCCAAAACCATCCATAGCCCTCCATCATTTTAGTTAAATATTCGGTAGTATTCAAGCTATGTATTTTGACCTCACGCCAAGGCATAGTGATTGGTAGCTGCCGGATATTTATCTGTTGCATAGATAGAATGCTTTGGTTTGAGACAGTCGTACTGCCATTTTGGCCTACGTCAAGGGTAGGTACGGGTGGGTTCAAATTAACCAGGATAATGATGGGAAGAACTTGACATGTGACTTATGACATTTTGACCTCACGCCAAGGTCATAAGAGCATGGGGCAAAAATCCACATCGGGAGTTTCATAAGTACTGAAACTTGCTAGCGCTGCATACCATTTGGAGTGTGATAATTCTGGTAGGATTCCTTCGGTTTTATCACGCGATGATATTTGGATCCCGATCCTACTGTGAGTATATGCTACTCCTCGGGAAAACTCTCACTTAACGATCAATGCTATAAACTTAGTAGGTGTCTAGAAAGGTGTTAGCGGGGCTACGCCCACAGGGAAAAGAGGTTACTTAATGTAACACCCGAGCCCAGTAATACCATTTATATTTCTAGTTGAGTGTCATATATTGCTCATTTCCAATTATCCTGATTGTTTGGTGCTTTTTGCAAAATTTTAACCGGTTAAGTCATTTCTACATATAACAAATTTTAGCATCTAAAATAAAATTGAAAATATTCATCTTGGCCTACTTGACATCCTTAGCCTCGTGGTAGCGTCCGTGCATTGTGTTCTCGTCCCGTTCAGTGAAACGGGCGAGTTTGGATGGCTACGTGCACGTGCGTGTGTCCGTTTTGAGAGTATGCTTTTTAATCATAAAACATTTCATTTTAAAATTTGGAACCCGCTTAAAATCCTATTATTTGAATTTCAAATTTTTGGACCCAACCCGGGCGCAATTTGGAAATGTTTCATTTGGCGCCAAAATCCCAAATTTTAATATTATTAAAACCATCACATATATTTTTCTAACTAACCTGATATCTTACTGTTCATTACCTATCTTTTAAATCTTTAAGTTAACCATATAATATTTTTACAATCTTTTATATCCTTCTCAATTTATTCTCTCAGCCAATCACAACCTCCCCTTTAACCCCGTGGGCCCCACTTTCTCTCTCTCCTTCTTCTCTCTCTTTCCACTTTCTCTCTCTCTCTACCCCTTATATATTCTCTCGTACTTCTCTTTATCATTTTTCTCTTCTTGCTTCATGTCTCGTTTCTCATTTCTTTTAACTGTTCTTTTGTTACCGGAATTCCGTCGTGCCGGTGACGTTTCTCGACGTTCCAGCGAGATACCCCGACCCGTGTAGTTCCTTTGTTCGTCGTTTGGGTTCATTCCGTGAACCGTGCGCCCGTCGTGAGTTTTCCCCGCCGATGGTTAACGTTCCGTTTTCCCGATTCGCAACCCATCGAGGCAAGTTAATCTTGCTACATGCTATATACTTTTATAATCTTCATTTTATAATGTTATACATTTGAAAATCTTATAGTTTACATATGAAATGTCGTTGAAAAATCGGATATGACAAATCTGAAATTTACTGTACACCTTATCTTATAAAATTCATTATAAATCATAGAAAAATCATTAGGATACGTTCTTTAGTTCGTTACGAAGATAATTCAGAATACTATAACTCTATGAAATATTTACTTGCAAAATAAATTGGTTAATTAACGTAAAATGCAAATGAACACGTCTCTAAACTGCTGTCCAGGAAAATTCCAGCAGCAAACTTTCAACTTTGAATATTCATAACTTTTTGTAGGGATAACCTGAGATACTTATACTTATAAAACTGAAAACCTTATTGAATTATCTTTGTTTTGGTATAAGATACGTCTCTTTTGGAGAACATTTGTTATTTTTAAGCTATTTTACAAATTAGGGTGACGCTAAATTTCTGAACGGAACCTTCTTGTGCATGGTTAATCAATACATCTTTTATAGTTACTAATCGCTTTGAATATGCTATCCATATTAATATTATTATATAAATATTTATATCACATATTGTTTAGTTGTACACCCACATTACCATTTTATAGTTTTATAACTTTTCGGATACCCGTTTGCATCCATCGCATTTAAGATACATATAATTGCATCCATAGATCACATCACTACATAATAATGTGATATTAACACTCCATGTTTAATAAATTGTATCCTAATTATTATTGGAACTATAAATGTAACCCTAATCGATAACTGTGCATCCATATCCTTGAAATTATATCTATTGGCATATCATATTACATGTTCCAGTTATTGTTTTGATAGTACTCATGCTTGTTTATTTATACACATGTTTATGTTAATTTGATTATGAGCACCCACATGACATCTTGTGCTTCCTGACATGACCTGTTACACTTCCTACTTGACATGACATGGTACCGTACACTCTTGACATGACATGACACCTTTATACATTACCTGGTTGACCTGATGTACCATGGCTTTACCTGTTACCTGATCTCATGCCTAATGCCGACAAACATGACCATCCCTGCTGTCTATCCAGACAGACCTACTTTTATTGATCATATGTTGGCATTGATCCTTGACTACTGAATACCTGACCTGACATACATAACTTGGGGGTATGGGGAAATCAAAGATGAACCTGACTTGTAACTCGACAGTTCACTACCGTTCGAGTGTACACATTCCTTTCTGTGCCTTACGGCATGTCTCGGTTTCAGCCGAGAATATTGTGGCCGTGATCCCGGGTATGTACGGGGTAATACCGAGTGTACACTTTCCTTTCTGTGCCTTACGGCATGTCTCGGCTGCCGCCGAGAATATTGTGGCCGTGGTCCCGGGTATGTACGGGATACTAATATTTCCTTTCTGTGCCTTACGGCATGTCTCGGCTGCCGCCGAGAATATTGTGGCCGTGGTCCCGGGTATGTACGGGATACTAATACTTCCTTTCTGTGCCTTACGGCATGTCTCGGCTGCCGCCGAGAATATTGTGGCCGTGGTCCCGGGTATGTACGGGATACTATTGGGTTACATCGACGATTCATCAATTGATTTCAAAGACTATAGAGTAGAAACCTGATAGGACAGTTTAGTCACACGTGCACTTTACCCTGCTCTGTTATTGTACTGCTTATTCATGTTCATACCTGCACTGCTTATTACCATGTTTATACTATATACTTGATGTCTTGACGCGCTGACGTCTGGGTTTTGCATGGCCCAGATTCCGTACCACTGTCGACGACCGAGCAGGAGTACTTCAGCCAGCAGGCTGATTTGTGAGTTCTGTAGTGGTCAGTTCATTTATTGCATTTTATTTCCAGGTGTGATCCCGCATTTCGGGACGTACCTTTCTATTATTGCATTGGATCATTTGCTTCCGCACTTATTTATCATTGATTCTCGTTATTATGGATTTGGACATGTATTAGATTAGCTCATTATCTTGTTCTTGATATCCTTACAACCGTAATGTGACTGTGGATGATACTTCCTACCCACAGGTAGCATGGTTGGCTATGTCACGTGCCCAATCTTGCGTACTCTGGGAAGCGGGGCGTGACATGGTTCTTTTGGTATCAGAGCCATAGGTTAGTTGGGTTGATTCTTTGTAGTTGGGTATTGTACCCAATACACGAATCAGAATACCCGTGTTTAGGAAACATGTCCAGCCACATCGACCGTTTTACCATTCTTGAATCACATTCTTCCTGATTATATCTTTTACGACGTGCAAACTTACTTTGCATGTCGACTCGGAAACCTGATTTCTTGTTATCCCTAGGACTTGGGCGACTTGGGTGGAGTTAAGAAATTGCGGCTATGATACCGCGGCATAGCTACAATGCAGTACTCTATTTAAGTATCTTGGAGTTCTAGCCTTGATCCATATTCAGAATCTATCATCATGCTAATATTGGGTGTTTTGAGTTCAGGATTGTGACAGGTAAGAAGTTGAAGACGTACCAGAGGCGTGTGAACGAAGCCGCCATGCTTGGAGTGATAAGAGGAATGCTGGAAATCAAAGAAACAGCCCGAGCTGATCCAGCAGCAAGCGGACTCGTTTCAGGAAGGTTTGCAGATCGTTCAGCAGTCTGTGAACAAGATTGGAACTAGACCAGTTGACCGAGTAGGGACCGTGGCAGAGTTCAGACGTGTGGGTCCTACTACTTTCACTGGTTTGGAGGAGCCGTGCCAGCCGAGCAGTGGCTAGTCAGCACGGAGAATTTGCTGATTGCGGCACAGATTCCAGAGGACAAAGGAGTTGATGTGGTGCGCATTCAACTAGTGGATTACGCCGAGAGTGGTGGCTTGTGGAGGAGAACCGTTTGCCCAAGCCAAGCAGTTGGGCGGATTTCTCTAAGAGTTTCCTGGAGAAGTTCTTTCCGCGGACTGCACGGGAGGAAATGGAAGAGAAATTTATTGGGCTGAGGCAGAATGGAGCACCCGTGGACGTGCATGCAGCAGAGTGGACGAGACTCAGCAGTTTCGCTGGACCTTTAGTCGCCAACGATGTAGACAGGACACGAAGGTCCATGCGCAGCTTGGATGTGGACATCCAAAGGCAAACCGTCTCCCTGGGTTTGACCACTTTCTCACAGGTTCTTACGGCAGCTCGAGAACAGCAGAGTATATCAGGAAAATTGGGAGTTCACAGCAGACAGCAGTTGCGGTAAGGAAGCAGTTCTGTCGGGCTGGTCGAGTTTAGGGCTAGGCCGACAAACAATGTTCTTGCATCAATGGAAGTGATGAAAGTAAAGAGCCGGCTGTTGTTCGTGATTCTATGGACGTGTTTGAAGATATATCGGGCTTACCGCCGAAGCGAGACGTGGAGTTCACGATTGACCTTATTCCTGGTGCAGCGCCAGTATCAAAGTCTTATTATCCGATGGCACCGGTGGAATTGTAAGAAGTTAAGAAACAAGTTGGTGAATTACTCGAGAAGGGATGGATTCGAAGCAGCAACTCACCTTGGGGAGCTCCAGTTCTTTTAGTAAAGAAGAAGGATGGCACGAGAAGGATGTGCATTGATTATCGAGAATTGAACCGGGCGACTATTAAGAACAAGTACCCGATCCCTCGCATTGGAGGACTTTTGAGCAGCTTAGTGGTGCGAGAGTATTCTCGAAACTGGATTTGCGATCCGGATATCATTAGGTCCTGCAGATGTTGAGACAGGAGAAGCTTTATGCGAAGATGAGTAGTGCGAATTCTGGCTGGAAGAAGTGAAATTTCTGGGACATGTCGTGTCGGGTGATGGAATCGCCGTCCATCCCGAAAAGATTGCAGCAGTTCGAGATTGGCCTATTCCAAGGAATGTAGCTGAGATAAGAAGTTTCCTTGGATTAGCCGGATACTACAGGAGATTTGTGGAGAACTTTGCTCGTTTGGCAGAACCGCTGACCAAGCTTATGCGTAAGGAGGTACCTTTTGTATGGACGGATAAGTGTGCGTTGGCTTTGAGACGTTGAAGCAGAAGTTGATAACCGCCCCTATCCTGACCGTACCAGACAATTCCGGAGGACTGATGATTCATAGCGACGCATCTGGGAAAGAATTGGGATGTGTTTTGATGCAGCATGGGAAGGTCGTAGCATACGCATCAAGACAACTGAAGACCCATGAGAAGAATTATCCAACTCATGACTTGGAGCTTGCGGCTGTGATTTTCGCTTTGAAGATTTGGAGACACTACCTTTTGGGCGTAAGAGTCGAAGTTTTTACAGATCATAAGAGCTTGAAGTACGTGTTCACGCAGAAGGAGCCTATCATGAGGCAGCATAGATGGTTGGAGTTGATGGCTGACTACGATCTTGATCTTAAGTACTATCCGGGGAAGGTTAATGTTGTACCGGATGCGCTTAGTCGGTTACCAGCAATTCAGGTATTAACTGCGCAGAAGGAGATCATTGCAGATTTTCGAAGATTCGACTTGGAGGTTGTGCTACCACATTCTACGGGACAGTTGATGCAGTTGCAAGTACAGTCGTCCTTGGTTGAGAAGATTAAAGCGGCACAATCGCAGTATCCTAGACTGCAGAAGTTCCGAGAGCAGGTTGAGGCTAGACTACGAAGAGATTTACTGGTCCACGAAGATGGTTCGTTGAGGTATGGTAGCCGTTTGTGTGTGCCAAAGGATGATGTACGTGAAGAGCTTATGAAGGAGGCACACAGTTCAGCTTACTCTATACATCCGGGAGGTACAAAAATGTACCGAGATATTCGACAGCATTTCTGGTGGGAAGGCATGAAACGGGAGATTGCTCGCTCTCGTGGCTAAGTGCTTGGTATGTCAGCAAGTCAAGGCTGAACACCAAAGGGTTGCTGGTTTGTTGCAACCACTTCCGATTCCTCAGTGGAAGTGGGAACATATAACCATGGATTTCGTGACGGCTTTACCGCGGAGTCCAAAGGGCAACAATGCAGTATGGGTGATTGTCGATCGGTTGACCAAGGCAGCTCACTTTATTCCTTTCGGGTTGGTCAATCAACGGAGACTTTGGCAGAGCGGTACATGCAGGAGATTGTAAGATTGCATGGAGTACCGGTGAGCATCGTGTCCGATCGGGACACTCGGTTCTTGTCACACTTCTGGAGGAGTTTACAGGAAAGTTTGGGGACTCGATTGAAGTTTAGCACAGCTTATCATCCTCAAACTGATGGACAATCGGAGAGAACGATCCAAACTCTTGAAGATATGTTGAGGGCATGCATGTTGGACTTCAAGGGTTCTTGGGAGGATCACCTACACTTGGTGGAGTTTTCTTACAACAATAGTTTCCAAGCGACTATTCAGATGGCTCCGTTTGAAGCGTTGTATGATCGTAAGTGTCGTTCACCTGTTTGTTGGGATGATGTTGGTGAACGAAGGTTACTAGGACCAGATTTGGTGGTACAGACAGTCGAGAAGGTGAATACAATCAGGAAGCATATGAAGGCAGCTCAAGACAGACAGAAAAGTTGGGCTGACACGTCAAGAAGACCTCTAGAGTTCACCGTGGGTAATTTGGTATTCTTGAAGATATCACCGACTAGAGGAGTGATTCGTTTTGGGAGTCGGGGAAAGCTTAGTCCTTGATTCGTTGGACCCTTTGAGATATTGGAGCGTGTTGGAGAGGTAGCGTACCGTTTGGCGTTACCACAGTCCTTGGCAGGTGTGCACGATGTGTTTCATGTATCTCAACTACGAAGGTATGTTCGAGATGAAACACACGTCTTGGATCATTCGGAGTTAACAGTACGGGAAGACCTAACTTTTGAGGAGCGACAGGTTGAAATCATGGATCGTAAGGGAAAGGTTCTTAAGAACAAGGTTATCCCCTTGTGCTCGTTTCTTGGGGTAATCGATCGCATGGAGAGTCCATGTGGGAGCGAGAAGACGAGATCCGACAGAAGTATCCTCACCTTTTCCTGTAGTCTTCTATCTTGTATTCTTGGAATTTCGAGGACGAAATTCTTTTGTAGTTGGGTATGATGTAACACCCGAGCCCAGTAATACCATTTATATTTCTAGTTGAGTGTCATATATTGCTCATTTCCAATTATCCTGATTGTTTGGTGCTTTTTGCAAAATTTTAACCGGTTAAGTCATTTCTACATATAACAAATTTTAGCATCTAAAATAAAATTGAAAATATTCATCTTGGCCTACTTGACATCCTTAGCCTCGTGGTAGCGTCCGTGCATTGTGTTCTCGTCCCGTTCAGTGAAACGGGCGAGTTTGGATGGCTACGTGCACGTGCGTGTGTCCGTTTTGAGAGTATGCTTTTTAATCATAAAACATTTCATTTTAAAATTTGGAACCCGCTTAAAATCCTATTATTTGAATTTCGAATTTTTGGACCCAACCCGGGCGCAATTTGGAAATGTTTCATTTGGCGCCAAAATCCCAAATTTTAATATTATTAAAACCATCACATATATTTTTCTAACTAACCTGATATCTTACTGTTCATTACCTATCTTTTAAATCTTTAAGTTAACCATATAATATTTTTACAATCTTTTATATCCTTCTCAATTTATTCTCTCAGCCAATCACAACCTCCCCTTTAACCCCGTGGGCCCCACTTTCTCTCTCTCCTTCTTCTCTCTCTTTCCACTTTCTCTCTCTCTCTACCCCTTATATATTCTCTCGTACTTCTCTTTATCATTTTTCTCTTCTTGCTTCATGTCTCGTTTCTCATTTCTTTTAACTGTTCTTTTGTTACCGGAATTCCGTCGTGCCGGTGACGTTTCTCGACGTTCCAGCGAGATACCCCGACCCGTGTAGTTCCTTTGTTCGTCGTTTGGGTTCATTCCGTGAACCGTGCGCCCGTCGTGAGTTTTCCCCGCCGATGGTTAACGTTCCGTTTTCCCGATTCGCGACCCATCGAGGCAAGTTAATCTTGTTACATGCTATATACTTTTATAATCTTCATTTTATAATGTTATACATTTGAAAATCTTATAGTTTACATATGAAATGTCGTTGAAAAATCGGATATGACAAATCTGAAATTTACTGTACACCTTATCTTATAAAATTCATTATAAATCATAGAAAAATCATTAGGATACGTTCTTTAGTTCGTTACGAAGATAATTCAGAATACTATAACTCTATGAAATATTTACTTGCAAAATAAATTGGTTAATTAACGTAAAATGCAAATGAACACGTCTCTAAACTGCTGTCCAGGAAAATTCCAGCAGCAAACTTTCAACTTTGAATATTCATAACTTTTTGTAGGGATAACCTGAGATACTTATACTTATAAAACTGAAAACCTTATTGAATTATCTTTGTTTTGGTATAAGATACGTCTCTTTTGGAGAACATTTGTTATTTTTAAGCTATTTTACAAATTAGGGTGACGCTAAATTTCTGAACGGAACCTTCTTGTGCATGGTTAATCAATACATCTTTTATAGTTACTAATCGCTTTGAATATGCTATCCATATTAATATTATTATATAAATATTTATATCACATATTGTTTAGTTGTACACCCACATTACCATTTTATAGTTTTATAACTTTTCGGATACCCGTTTGCATCCATCGCATTTAAGATACATATAATTGCATCCATAGATCACATCACTACATAATAATGTGATATTAACACTCCATGTTTAATAAATTGTATCCTAATTATTATTGGAACTATAAATGTAACCCTAATCGATAACTGTGCATCCATATCCTTGAAATTATATCTATTGGCATATCATATTACATGTTCCAGTTATTGTTTTGATAGTACTCATGCTTGTTTATTTATACACATGTTTATGTTAATTTGATTATGAGCACCCACATGACATCTTGTGCTTCCTGACATGACCTGTTACACTTCCTACTTGACATGACATGGTACCGTACACTCTTGACATGACATGACACCTTTATACATTACCTGGTTGACCTGATGTACCATGGCTTTACCTGTTACCTGATCTCATGCCTAATGCCGACAAACATGACCATCCCTGCTGTCTATCCAGACAGACCTACTTTTATTGATCATATGTTGGCATTGATCCTTGACTACTGAATACCTGACCTGACATACATAACTTGGGGGTATGGGGAAATCAAAGATGAACCTGACTTGTAACTCGACAGTTCACTACCGTTCGAGTGTACACATTCCTTTCTGTGCCTTACGGCATGTCTCGGTTTCAGCCGAGAATATTGTGGCCGTGATCCCGGGTATGTACGGGGTAATACCGAGTGTACACTTTCCTTTCTATGCCTTACGGCATGTCTCGGCTGCCGCCGAGAATATTGTGGCCGTGGTCCCGGGTATGTACGGGATACTAATATTTCCTTTCTGTGCCTTACGGCATGTCTCGGCTGCCGCCGAGAATATTGTGGCCGTGGTCCCGGGTATGTACGGGATACTAATACTTCCTTTCTGTGCCTTACGGCATGTCTCGGCTGCCGCCGAGAATATTGTGGCCGTGGTCCCGGGTATGTACGGGATACTATTGGGTTACATCGACGATTCATCAATTGATTTCAAAGACTATAGAGTAGAAACCTGATAGGACAGTTTAGTCACACGTGCACTTTACCCTGCTCTGTTATTGTACTGCTTATTCATGTTCATACCTGCACTGCTTATTACCATGTTTATACTATATACTTGATGTCTTGACGCGCTGACGTCTGGGTTTTGCATGGCCCAGATTCCGTACCACTGTCGACGACCGAGCAGGAGTACTTCAGCCAGCAGGCTGATTTGTGAGTTCTGTAGTGGTCAGTTCATTTATTGCATTTTATTTCCAGGTGTGATCCCGCATTTCGGGACGTACCTTTCTATTATTGCATTGGATCATTTGCTTCCGCACTTATTTATCATTGATTCTCGTTATTATGGATTTGGACATGTATTAGATTAGCTCATTATCTTGTTCTTGATATCCTTACAACCGTAATGTGACTGTGGATGGATACTTCCTACCCACAGGTAGCATGGTTGGCTATGTCACGTGCCCAATCTTGCGTACTCTGGGAAGCGGGGCGTGACATGGTTCTTTTGGTATCAGAGCCATAGGTTAGTTGGGTTGATTCTTTGTAGTTGGGTATTGTACCCAATACACGAATCAGAATACCCGTGTTTAGGAAACATGTCCAGCCACATCGACCGTTTTACCATTCTTGAATCACATTCTTCCTGATTATATCTTTTACGACGTGCAAACTTACTTTGCATGTCGACTCGGAAACCTGATTTCTTGTTATCCCTAGGACTTGGGCGACTTGGGTGGAGTTAAGAAATTGCGGCTATGATACCGCGGCATAGCTACAATGCAGTACTCTATTTAAGTATCTTGGAGTTCTAGCCTTGATCCATATTCAGAATCTATCATCATGCTAATATTGGGTGTTTTGAGTTCAGGATTGTGACAGGTAAGAAGTTGAAGACGTACCAGAGGCGTGTGAACGAAGCCGCCATGCTTGGAGTGATAAGAGGAATGCTGGAAATCAAAGAAACAGCCCGAGCTGATCCAGCAGCAAGCGGACTCGTTTCAGGAAGGTTTGCAGATCGTTCAGCAGTCTGTGAACAAGATTGGAACTAGACCAGTTGACCGAGTAGGGACCGTGGCAGAGTTCAGACGTGTGGGTCCTACTACTTTCACTGGTTTGGAGGAGCCGTGCCAGCCGAGCAGTGGCTAGTCAGCACGGAGAATTTGCTGATTGCGGCACAGATTCCAGAGGACAAAGGAGTTGATGTGGTGCGCATTCAACTAGTGGATTACGCCGAGAGTGGTGGCTTGTGGAGGAGAACCGTTTGCCCAAGCCAAGCAGTTGGGCGGATTTCTCTAAGAGTTTCCTGGAGAAGTTCTTTCCGCGGACTGCACGGGAGGAAATGGAAGAGAAATTTATTGGGCTGAGGCAGAATGGAGCACCCGTGGACGTGCATGCAGCAGAGTGGACGAGACTCAGCAGTTGCAGCTTCAGCCAAGGGCAAGAAGAAGAAAGCCCCCGCCAAACCAAGAGGCGGTGTCAGTAAAGTGGATACGAAGGGAAAAGGAAAAGCAACAAAGGTAGCGGGAAAGCTGGTGGGGAAGGAAGAATGCTTCTATTGTCACAAAAGTGGTCACTGGAAACAGGATTGCAAGGCTTGGAAAGCCAGAACACAGGATTTGAAGCGAGTTGCAGCTTCAGCTTCAGGTGTGTATGTTATTGAAAACTGTCTATCAATAAACTCTACGTCCTGGGTATTGGATACCGGATCAGGATCTCATATCTGTAATTCTTTGCAGGCGTTGAGAAAGCGTAGAGTTTTGAAGGCAGGTGACATGACCCTCAGAGTTGCAAACGGTGCTAGCATGGATGCTGAGGCCGTGGGGGACTATCACCTGGGATTGTCGGATGGACATTTTTTGGTTTTGCGTAGTTGTTATTATGTACCAAATGCAACCTGTAATATCATTTCTGTATCTTTATTATTTAAAGAAGGTTATGAATTTGCATTTGTAAGTAATGTAGTGAACATTCACCTTAATCAAGTTTTGATTGGGTCAGGTACATTGAACAACGGTATATACGTATTAAACCAGCCACAGATTTTCAATGTCCAGAATACACACAAAAGAAAGTCTCCAGAAATCGATAAAACTTTCTTATGGCATTGTAGACTGGGTCACATCAATGAGAGAAGGTTGACTAAGTTACATGCAGAAGGATATTTGGATTCGTTCGAATATCAATCGTATGCAACTTGTCAATCCTGTCTCAAGGGAAAGATAACAAAGACTCCGTTCACTGGACACGGAGTAAGAGCGAGCGAGCTCTTGGGACTCGTACACAGCGACGTGTGCGGTCCAATGTCTACACATGCACGAAGCGGTTATTCATACTTCATTACTTTTACGGATGATTTCTCAAGGTTCGGACATGTCTTCTTAATGAAGCATAAATCCGAAGCTTTTGATAAGTTCCAAGAATATAAGAATGAAGTAGAAAAACAAACAGGCAAAAGTATCAAGGCACTGAGATCTGATCGAGGTGGTGAATACTTGAGTGCCGAGTTCCTGGGTTACTTAAAAGAGAATGGAATTCTCTCTCAGCTTACTCCTCCATACACTCCGCAACATAACGGTGTATCGGAGAGACGGAACCGAACCCTATTGGATATGGTACGGTCCATGATGAGTAATGCTGAGTTGCCGCGATCGTTCTGGGGATATGCACTAGAAACAGCTGCATAACTTTTGAACCGTGTTCCCACTAAGACTATGCCTACCACACCATATGAGTTATGGAGTGGGAAGAAACCCTATCTTCAATACTTGAAGATTTGGGGATGTCCAGCTTATGTCAAAAAGCAGCATGCGGACAAACTAAAGGCACGCTCAATACTGTGCAAGTTTGTGGGATACCCAAAGAACTCCAGGGGGTATCTTTTCTATTACGCAGAGGAACAAAAAGTCCTTGTTTCTCGTAATGCCCATTTTCTGGAACATCAGTTCTTAGAAAAAGAAATAAGTGGGAGCGCAATAGAACTGGAAGAAATTCCAGAACCACAAGCTATTACTGAAAGCTTAGTAGAACCAGAGGGTTCGAAAGATCAGGACATTCCCACGCCACTCCGCAGGAGTAGTAGGCAGTCTCATCCGCCCGAGAGATACTACGGTTTTCTCATTGACGGGGATAGAGAGGATTGCATCATAGACTTTGATGAGCCTACTAGCTTCCAGCAAGCCATTCAGAGCGTCGACTCGGTAAAATGGCTGGATGCAATGCGGACCGAAATGGAGTCCATGTACACCAACAAAGTATGGACGTTGGACATTGCTCCAGATGGGGTAAAACCCGTAGGATGCAAGTGGATCTTCAAAAGGAAGATTGGTGTAGAAGGACAGGTTGAGACCTATAAAGCTAGACCGGTAGCAAAGGGTTTTCTTCAGCGACCTGGTTTGGACTATGACGAAACCTTTTCTCCAGTAGCTATGCTGAAATCCATTCGGATCCTTCTTGCCATTGCTGGCTTCCACGATTATGAGATTTGGCAGATGGACGTAAAGACAGCTTTTCTAAATGGACATTTAGAGGAGTGTGTCTATATGGATCAGCCAGAGGGTTTCATTCAGAGTGGGAGCAGCGGAAAGGTGTGCAAGTTGCTTAAGTCCATTTATGGACTAAAGCAGGCATCGCGGAGTTGGAACATCTGTTTTGATGAGACGGTCAAGGAATTTGGCTTTATCAAAAATCCAGATGAACCATGCATCTATTGTAGATTTGTAGCGAGAACTGTAGTATTCCTCGTTTTATACGTGGATGACATTCTCTTAATAGGAAATGACATTCCTATGCTACAATCTGTCAAGGGGTTCTTGTCACACAGGTTCTCCATGAAAGACCTGGGTGATGCCTCATACATTTTTGGGTATCCGGATTTACCGTGACAGATCCAAGAGGATATTAGGACTTTTACAGTCCAGGTACATCGACACCATACTGAAGAGATTCAGTATGGAAGATTCCAAGCGCGGTAATCTACCGGCTTGTCACGGGATCACCCTCTCCAAAGAGATGTCTCCCAAGACTGATTTGGAGAGGGATCGCATGTCTATTATACCCTACGCTTCTGCAGTAGGCTCTATAATGTATGCGATGTTGTGTACCAGACCGGATGTGGCTTATGCACTGAGTGTGGTAAGCAGGTATCAGTCAAACCCTAGGGAGAAACATTGGATAGCAGTAAAGAACATTCTCAAGTACCTGAGAAGGACTAAGGAGATGTTCTTGGTGTATGGCGGAAAGGACCTGCAGATTGAGGTCTTTGCTGACTCCAGCTTCCAGAGTGACAAGGATGATTCCAAGTCCATATCGGGTTTTGTCTTTACCCTCAATGGAGGGGCGGTGTGTTGGAAGAGCTCCAAACAGGAAACCGTTGCTGACTCGACTATGGAAGCGGAATACATCGCTGCATCTGATGCCGCAAAAGAAGCTGTCTGGATGAGGAAGTTCTTGAGAGAACTTCAGGTGGTTCCGTCCATTGTTGACCCAATACCTCTGTATTGCGACAACAACGGGGCTATAGCTTTAGCGAAGGAACCCAGGTCCCATCAGAAATCCAGACACATCTTAAGGCGGTATCACCTGATCAGGGAGATCGTAGATCGCCAGGAGATCGAGGTCCGGAGAGTTGCATCAGAGGATAACACTGCAGATCCATTCACCAAGGCCTTGCCCCAGACTCAGTTCGAGCGGCTGATCGAGATGATAGGTCTTCGATACGCCAGTACATGGCCTTAGTGCAAGTGGGAGATTGTTAGTGTATATGCACTAGAGGCCATTACTGTATCATACTAGTTTGTATATTACTTGATGGAAGCTTGGGATATTCACAGTTGTATATACAATCTTGCTCGAAATGGTAGTATGCTACTTGGTTTGTCTCTGCTTTAATATGTGCATGTGTTTCTTTTAGCATATTGCTGATATACATATTAGTAGAGCCCTTAGGATCTTTGCTTGATTACCAGCGTTGTGATGGCGCTCACACTCGTGGGAGCTGGGTGATCTTTAAGCACATCCTTATACTGGTCCCTAGTCGTTGGACTATCGAGACAGGGCATCGATACTCCGGAGTAGACTAGCGTATGCGCTTCTCATCCCAGCATGGGAGACGGTCTGTCCAACAGCCGTCAGTACGTCGTACTTGAGATAGTATGCGGGTGCTCGTTAGGTTACGAGTACACTGGACAGGACTCGTCGGGGACTGTTGGTTGGTATTATACCTATCGTCAGTTATCAGTTCCCAGGTGACATGAGTACAGCTTAGTCCGCTGACTTGACACTGTCACTTCGCCTCGAGTGTGTTCCCACTGCACTTTGATCACTACCCTACCACGGCTCAAAGGAGTCGTGCAAACAGGTAGTTTTTGGGTGCAGTTCCGAAGCACTTGGAGGCAGTGACGGTTAGACAGGATTCGTCTCTCCCGGTATTGGGGGTTGACATCGCGCTGTGTCTAGGAGAGCCATTACACGAGTAGTCCCTGGCCAGGGCAAGCGAGATATACTGGTAGGTTTCCAGTGTTATCTCAGGGTGTTCTGGGCTACACTCCGACATGACTTGTACCGCGATTAGGGGACTGACGTTCACCGCCCCCTAGGCCCGCCATGCGATGTATCAGACAAACAGACCGGACTGTACGGAGATTGTCACATACAGGCTCAGTAGGAGTTCGGATGGGGTTCACCTCGTTAGTCTTCTTATCGACATCTACCTGGGGACCGTTACGTACAGTTAGTGCCGCTTGTGGTCTGTGGTTAAACCCACTGCCAGCGTAGTGTCGAGTCTTTAGAGTCCCACACAGAGAGCTATTCGCCATTAGGCAAAATGAGTAGAGGTCGCATGGTTTTGCGACAGGGTTCGTTCACATTCGCGCACTTGTGCACGTTTGCTGTCCGGACAGTTTATACTAGCGGGCTTTGGTTTAAGCCAGATCATAGTATATGATTTGGGATTAGTTTTTCTCATTGTATTCATGTTCCTCGGATCACGAATACGGGTGCGTATGCACAGTTGCTTGAGACTGAGGGAGAGGACTTTGATTAGGGTTAATGACTATTGTCATTTTATTAACCCTAATGCTTATGTGTGTATTATTGTTAATTGATATTAGTTTAATAATTGTGCATGGTTATGGTTGTTGACCATTTGACCCACCTTGAATTGTTGACCTTGTTGACACTTTGACCATCATCATTTCATTTGGAAGATGCTCTTTGATCCTTGCAATTTGCATTAAAAATGAAATGATAATGGTCATGTCTTGATTTAGCCATGACAATTATCTCACTAATTATCTAATTACAATAATTCACATATATGAGAGAATGTTTCATATTATTCTCTCATTCTATCATATCCTTTCTCTCTCTTGTTCTTCCTCTCCCTCAAGCTCTCTCCCTCTCATGTGTTGAGAAACACTTGAGCTTGAGAAAAACCCTCTCTTGATCATCTTTACTCTCATCTAGGGTTCAAGGACTAGCACTTCTTGCACCCTAGTTACTTCTAGCTTGGAGTTGAAGCCAAAGGTTGAGGCTTTCGGGTGGATCTTTCTTCGACGTGAGAAGACGACCAAGGTGACCTCCTTCCACCAGTCCAAGGAGCAAGGAGAGAAGGACTTAAAGCCCAAGGTATAACCTTTCTAGCACTTAGCTAGTTACTAGTTAGCTTTAGCAAGTTTTTGTTTAGCAAAGATCCTTCTAGCTCTAGTCCATGTTGCCTTAGCTCATAAAAATACGATTTTTATTCCGTTTTCCGCCTCCCCGCAAGTACCGGGATGGGCAACGTGGACTTACTTTTATTGTTCACTGCATCATTTTTTACAGTGTTACTTAGATTTACCTGCTGAATTTTTTACATATTTTTAATTCTGGAAAATAACAGTTTTTGAAAAATTGTCCAGAGAGTGTCCCAAAAAACCGTATTTCGGTTCGATCAGAGTTTTTACTTCGCTAAAGTGTCGCCTAATGTTCTAGGTCGGCTTTGATACCAATGTTAGGTCTACCTAGCACCCTATGAAAGGTTTGGAAGCATCACATGTCTCAAAGATTAAATTTTTAGAGTGCTAAGTGAACACACAAAGAATCAATCTTAGAAAATTAGGGTTTCATAACTTTAAACTACATCACAAGTAACAAAGGCTAGGGTTTTGAGAGTACAACCTTTGTAGCTCCCTATGCTAGACTCCTTGGCCACTTGAGGGTTGGAAAACGGTTAGCTTGAGGTCTTCTAACGTCCACGACGATCCATCCGAAGCTCCTTTGTCCAAGCTTGCAACTTCACTTGATCAAGAGAAAGAAATGAAGCTAACACTCTAAACAAGTGGGCAAGACTTGTGTAGAATGATGTTGTGGTGGCTTTTCTCACTTCAAAATCCTAACTTGGTGAGTAATTTGCTCACTAGAGAAATCTAGAGAGCAAAAGAAGAAGGAGGAAGAGGATGATGGCCTTTTTAGAACAAGAGAAAAGATAATCTCTAATGAAAAAATAGAAAATATATGTATATATATTTTCTACTTCTCATCTCAAACCATGGTTAAATGATAAAGATATTATTGTATTTGAGTTTAAAACACAAAAGAAAGATTAACCCATGGTTAATAAGTAGGTGAGCATGGTTAGTTGAAGAAGATTGTAGAAACCATGTATTAATCTTTATCTTTTCTTTTGTTTTTAAAACAAATACAAATGTAATAATAATCCATATATAAAACCATGGTGTGAGTCTTATATTGCCACCATTTTCTTTGTATATACAACCATGAAGGATGATGTATGTATGTATGTATGTGTGCATGCACATCCAAATGTGCATGAACAAGAATGAATGCATGCATACATCCAAAAAATACAAGAAAGGATTTCTAGTGAGAAAATAATGGTTAAATGATAAATCAACACTTGATTTATCAATCCGGCCATATCACATACGACCCTACCAATTGCAAGTCGCCCGATTAATATACGGTATCTTATACGCGCGTTTTAACCGTGTCCATGCGCATATCGCATACGCGCACCACAACGTTTCGCCTGGACTAGTTAACTCCTTTGTGGGACTCTAAGACTCGTCAATACGCCGGCAGTGGGTGATGATCATATCAAGCACCCCCAAGCCGCAAGCGGTCAGCTAAACGTAACGACCATCCGGATATTGAGCGATCAGAAGAAAACAAGCGAACCTGCTACAACTCTCGTCGAGCCAACCGGCAACACTACCGTACAGTCCGGTCTCTTCGTCAATTATGCTGCATATCGAGCCTAGGGATGGTCACGTCGACCCTAATAACTCAATAAGTCGTGCCGGTGAATGGTCTATAACAGATCGAGAAACTACTGATAACACTTATCAGTAAATCTTAGCAGCCCTGGCCAGGGATTTACTGATATAACCAGTCGAGCACAGCACAGCATCAACTCCCAATACCGGGAGAGACGAAACCCCTCCTATCGCTCATCGCCTTCGTGTGTCTCAGGACTGTGCCCAACGGCCACCTGTTTGCACGACTCAGTAGAGCCGTGGTAGGGTGGTAATCAAAGTACAGTGGGAGAGCACACAAGACTCTATGACGATCTCGGGTCTACAGACTAACCTGCACCAGTGTCACCTAAGAACTGCTATCCGACGATAGATATAATTCCATATAGGAGTTCTCGGTGAGTCCGTCCAGTGTACCCAGTCACCACTGAGCACCCGTATATGATCTCGATGTCAAACATCGATGAATGTGGGAACATTCATCGCCCATCATATGGGTCTAGAATCATATACTCTAGTCTACTCTGGTATATCGATGCCCCGTCTCGATATACCTACGACTAGGGACATTTCAGGATATGCTTATAAACTACAGATGTCCCACTAGTATGATCTTTATCATAATCACAGTAGTCAAGCCAATATCCTCAGGGCTTTATCAACATGTGTGAATGAATAAAAGCATGATCAAATCAACATGTCTGATAAAGAAGAACCAGATAGCATACTATCATGTCGAGCAAGAATGTACACTGAATATATATACATGTACAGATACATCCACTATCATATAATGGCCTCTAGGGCATACATATATCCAACACAATCCTCGCTCCCACCATCTATAAGAAAACCGTAGTATCTCTCAGGTGGATGTGGAACCCTACTAGATCTGCGGACTGCTTGAGCTTCGTTGGGGACTATTGAATCCTCCGGTTCTACCAAATCGTCAGTTATAGTTTGTGTTGCTGGAACTTCTTCCAGTTCTACCTTATTACCACTAATTTCTTTGACAAGAAATTCCTTTTTTAAAAAGGTGGAATGTTGAGAAACAAACAATTTTTGTTTCTCAGTATGGTAGAAAATATATCCATATAAATCCTTTGGATATCCTACAAACTTACACAAAACAGACCTTGCCTCGAGCTTGTCCGGATTTTGCTTTTGAACATAGGCCGGACAACCCCATATGTTAACTCGTTTAAGAGATGGTCTATTTCCATTCCATATCTCATATGGAGTGGTAGGCACAGATTTGGTCAGAACTCTATTCAATAGGTATGCAGCTATCTCAAGTGCATAACCCCAAAAGGAAATAGGCAACTCAGCATTACTCATCATAGAGCGCACCATATCTAATAGGGTGCGATTCCACCGCTCCAAAACTCTATTGTACTGTGGTGTATACGGATGAGTAAGATGAGAGAGAATCCCATTCTCTTTTAAGTAGTCTCTGAATTCCGTGCTCAAGTATTCTCCTTCCCAATCAGATCGAAGGATTTTAATACTTTTACCCGTCTGGTTCTCTACTTCATACTTATATTCCTTGAATTTCTCAAAAGATTTAGATTTGTGTTTCAACAGGAACATATATCCGAGAGATCATCAGTGAATGTAATAAAGTACGAGGAATCATTCATGGCATGTGTAGACATAGGACCGCATACATTACTATGTATCAGTTCTAAGAGTTCAGTAGCTCTTTCTCCGTTTCCAGTAAACGGAGGTTATCTTGCCTTTGAGACATGACTGGCAAGTTTCATAAGATGTAAATTTGAGCTGATTCAAAAATCCATCTTTATGCAACTTAGCTAGTCATGTCGCATTGATATGACCTAGTCTACAATGCCACAAGAAGGCTTCGTTCATTTCTGAACTTTTCCTCTTGTGTGTTCTGTATATTTAGAACTGTAGTTTGATTCAGAACGTATATACTGTTACACAACGTACCATACCCAATCAACACTTGATTTAAGAAAACATTCACAATATTTTTGGTACGATTTAAAAGTCACTCGGAATCAATGTATTACCAGTTGGTAACACTAGGTGATATTCGCCAACTGCTTTGGCTGCAACAATTGCACAATTCCCTACTACTAAAGACTTATCACCTTTTCCCAGTTCTCTACCTCTCTTTAGCCCATATAACAAATTACATACGTGGGATCCTGATCCGGTATCCAATATCCAGGACGTAGAGAAAACTAAGAAACGGTTCTCAGTAATGATCACACCCGAAGAAGATGCATCATCATGCTCTTTCTTCGCTCGGGTGGCATGGGAATTCTGATATTCCTCTATTCCTTGCTCAGACTTATGACAGTCATAAGATAGAGCGGAACCTAGCCTAGTATAATAAGTGGGTTCAGTCAATACATCCATATTATTATCTTGATTAAGGCGTGTCATTGGTTGCTACCAGGAGAGAGAGAAGGATAATCACTTTTGCATGCGCTCTTTGCAAGATTAGATTGGTTATTAATTTATCTAATCAGGATGGCTCCCACTATTTTTATCAAATCTTCCTTCAAACCTTAAAAGTTAATATTAGCCGGGATTAATTACACCCTACATGTTCGCCAATCGTTCGGCCAGGCAGGTATTGGTAGTCCGATGGAGTCTCTCCATGCTTTCGTATGGAATTAATTAAATAAGCTCGTTTCCGAAGGGGCATAACCCCATTAACACCTTTCTTAGACACCTACTTGATCGGCTAATTGTAAAGTGCAGAACTCTCCCAGCAGTAACTCTTACTCGCAGTGGGTATCAGGATCCAACTATCATATAGAAGGTATGCAATCTCATTGCAAATTTCAACACTTGAAATTCTCGATAATTGTTTTTACCCCTACCTTCCTATGACCTTGGCGGAGGCCAACAAACCATAGGCCGCTAGTCAAGTTCAACCTTTTCATTTCTTGATTGAATTAAACCCACCCGTACGACCCTTGATGCAGGCCAAACAACGCCGTATGACTACCCTAATCTAATCGCATCAAATGCGGCAGATAAGGACTAATCAGCTACCATACACTGCGCCTTGACGCATGCCAACAAACACAGCATGAATAATAATTAGTACTTATTTGAAATCAGGGAGGGCTACGGCTGGTTTTTAAGAAAACCTTTAACGTAATGAACTTGATATCTTTGTAGAATCTAGTGATTTGAAAAAAAGGAGTGTTTTTATAGTTTTCGCTAGTTTTGGTAAAGAGGTCACTCCCGGTGAAGGGATTGTTGGGTTCCTTAGCACTCTCACTAGGTTTTATAAGGCATTGGGTATGAAATTTTAAAAAATCTAGAGAGCAAAGAACCCAAAACCAAGGATCTAACTAGAAAATTAGGGTTTAACTAAGCAAGTAAACAACTTTACTCTATGTGAACAAGGAATAAAACCTTTGTAGACCGGTCCTTCACTTCTAAAGATCCTTGTAGTAGTCCCTTAGCTCCAAGTGGTAGTCTCCCGGGCTCTTGTTAGGCTCCACTAGGCGAAAGGAACAAGCTTGTTCAAGGATCTTTGAGGCCGAAGATAATCTACGTCGAAGAATCTCTAACTCAAGCTACCTCTTCACTAACTGAGAATTAGTGAAGCAAACAACCTATATTAAATAGCTAGTTTGGTATAGATTGGTGAAATAGGAATTTTGCTCACTTTAGAAATGTTTTTCTCTCTTTTATTTTTCACCTCACTCAAAGCTAGAGAGCAAGAAGGAGATGAAGAAGAAGCTCTCAAGTGATAAAGTAATGAACCATGGGTGAGAAAATATCCCATATATCCATTGTAGAGACTTAACCATTGCTAAAGATAATGGTTGGGTTAATAAATATCTAGAGTAAAACAAAATTAGTGGACTTAAGTCAATGTTTCTCCATACTTCCACAAGCATCTTAGCCATGCTAATTTCCACCTAATTTTGATTTTCCCCTTAATATTTAAATACCCAAATTATCAATACTTTGGTATAGTCTCGTACACCCAAGTCCATTGTATCATCTAGCATGACACATAAAAAAATAAATTAATATATATTTAAATGTACTTAGAGAAAAAAAATTCTTAAGTGAGCTAATATTAGTTAATGTATATTAATATATCAAATATATAATTATACATTAAATTATTAAATCAACACTTGATTTAATAATCCGGCTATATTACATATAACCAACTAATATCAATTATATCATCTTATCGAATCAACACTTGATTCAATAACCCGGCTATATCTCATATAACCGACCGATATCATATATCGCGAGACTAGAATACGGTATCACATACACATATTAATCTCGGTCCCGTACATATCACATATCTGCCCTACTTCGTTTCTCTTGAGCCAGGAAACCTTTGTGTATGACTCTAAAGACTCATCAATACGCCGGAAGTAGGTAACGATCATATCAGTTACCCACAAGCCGTCAACGATACTAGCTGGACGTAACGGATGCTTTTGGCGACGGGGTTCTCCTACAGTCACTTGGTTGGGGCTATGGGGCATGGCTATCTATTAAGTTTACCCTGCGAGTATCCGCATACGCTACGTGATTGCAACGGACTTTTGATCACATCAAAATCCCGAGGCAACCGATCAAATGAGACTAAACTGCTAGATTTATAACATTCAAATTAGTTATCTCATAACTACTTGTGGATTCCAAATATTGTATCACATTACATAAAAAGTTAGACGATATTAAACATTCCGATCGAATCAACAAACACCCAAAATTTCCCTTTTTGCACAACACTTGAACTTAGCTTAAAAGCATCCATCACATGCCACAGTAGCAATAGTCCAGCCGTAGAATGGTCAAACCAAGGCCTCATATGTGGCAACGCCGAACTACCACAAACCCTAAGGTTTAGAGGCTGTTCTGACGGTCATATAATCGAGTTAAGGTTTTAGTTCTTCTAGAGGGTCCACCGCGTTACTTGCACGACTTTGAATGTTCTTTAACTAAGGAAAAATCCAACACTTGGAAATTTTCCGACAGGGGAAATACTGAGTTATTGATATCCGTTCGAACTTTTTAACACTGTCTAAACAATCATGAAACCAAGCTAGAATTGCGAATACGAAACACTCCGAATTACCTTTTGAGTAAATAAACATCTCATGCAAATTTATAAAAAATAAACAACACCAAATATACCAAACCCTAGAGACTTGACCATGACCCAAACTAGGAGCCCAGAAAAGACTGGGGGGCCGGCCTGCTCGGATTTATTGGCCAAGTGATCGGCCAAAATCCGAGCAGGGGGTGGGGTTTGGTCCATGCTCATATAGTATCTCATACAGTCTTCTGCACATGTTCGAAAATTTTTAGAGCTCAATTTAAATTCGACAGAAAGTGCGGTTTCGCATCGGTTGTTTCGGAGTTGTTTCGGTTTCGTAATCCTACACTTATCCGTTTAATTCTCTAGCTAGGCTCTGATACCACTGTTTGGTTACCTACAATGGCAGCAAGGTTTCGGGAGGAATCATCCATACCAAGTTAAAATTTTGCCATTGAAGATAACCCTACCATTAGGATCTTTAACTAGAGAATCAAACAAAACTGGCATGTTAAACTCTTTAACATATAAGAGTTAGGGATTACAACCTTTGTAGTCCATTCCTTCGCTTCATAAGCTCCGTGTTGAGGTCCTTTCGCTGCGATCATCAAGTTCCTGGACTCTAGAGAGGCTCCATGAAGAGAAAGATGCAACCTTGCTTGAAGACTTCACTAATCCAAGATGATCTACCTTGAAGAATCTCAAACCCAAGCTCCTGCTTCACTAATCAAGTATTAGCAAAGCAAACACCCTAATCTAAGTGGCTAGAATAGATGAGGATGATGAAGTAGGAATTTTTCTCTCTTTTGTTTTCATATTCTCACTCATTATCATCACTTATCAAAAACCAAGTGAAGGTTTCATCAAAGAAGAAAGAAGAAGAAGATGAAGCAAATCCTTTTGTGATGAATAATGAATTATTGTTGTGGTTACAAATCAACCATGAGTTAAGCATGAAGGCTTAACCCTTGTAGAGAATGGGTAAAGGGTTTGGGTTGGGTTAAGAAATATCTACACAAAAAATCAAAGCAAGTGACAAAAGTCAAAGCTTCATGAAGCTTCATGGAAGCTTCATCCAAGCTTAACCCTAATCCAAACCCTAACCATGTTTAAACTCTACAAAGCATGTTGCATTTGTAACCCTAACATGTTACAATATTATATATCACATATATAATATATTTTGTAACAAAAGAAAATAATACAAGTAACATATATCACATATACATCAATGTATTATCCCGTGAGAAAATGAATCAATAAAGCGAGATTATATTAGTTAATGTAATGTAATATATCTCATATATAATATACATTAAATTATCGAATCAACACTTGATCCGATAACCAGGCTATAATACATATAACCGACTAATATAACATGTACCAATTCATGGAATCAACACTTGATCCGATGACCCGGCTATATCACATATACCCGGCCGATATCACATACCCCGAGAATCGAATACAGTATCACATACTCGTATTATTCTCGGTCCCTCACATATCACATATGTGCTCCTACTCCGTTTTGCCTGAGAGAAGAAACCTCTGTGTAGGACTCTAAAGAATCGTCAATATGCCGGCAGTAGGTGATGATCATATCAAACACCCATAAGCTTCAAGCGGTCAGCTAAACGTAATAGCCACCCAGGTATTGAGCGATCAGAAGATCAACAAGCAAGCCCGTACATTTTCCTGCGAATCTAATCAGTAATACTCCCGTACAGTCCAGTCTCTTCGTCTGATATGTCGCATATCTGGTCTAGGGGTGGTAAACGTCATACCCCAGTAACCGATAAGTCGTGTCGATATGAGGTCTATAATAGTTCGAGAAACTACTGATAACACTTACCAATAAATCTCAGCTACCCTGGCTAGGGATTTCTATATATAGCCAATCGAACACAGCGCAACATCAACTCCCAATACCGGGAAAGACGAAACCCCTCCTATCGCTCATTGCCTCCATGTGATTCGGGACTGTACCCAAAAACCACCGTTTTGCATGCCCTCTTAGACGTGGTAAGGTGGAAATCAAAGTACAGTGGGAATCACACAAGACTCTATGACGATCTCGGGTATACAGACTAACCTGTACCAGTGTCACCAGAGAACTGCCATCTGACTTAAGGTATAATACCATCTGGGAGTTCTCGGTGAGTTCGTCCAGTGTACCCAGTCTCTACTGAGCTCCCGTATACTATCTCTGATGTCAAACACCAACGGATATGGGATCATCCATCGCCTATCTACATGGGTCGAGAAGCATACGCTAGTCTACTCTGGTATATCGATGCCCTGTCTCGATACACCTACGACTAGGAACATTTGAAGGATGTACTTAACGACTACACTGTCCCTACTAGTATGATCTGCATCATAGTCCTCGTAGTCAAGTACTCATCCTGAGAGCTTTATCAACATGTAACATAGAGATAATCAGAGTACCTGTTAAGATAAAGAGCAACAAGATAGCATACTATCATGTTGAGCAAGAAAGTCCTCCATATATATATCCAAGCATCCACTACAATATACATCGTATGTACTGTAATGGCCTCTAGGGCATACATATCACTAACAATCTCCCACTTGCACTAGGGCCATCTGTTGTGGTATCTCATACCTAACAATCAGCTGTGGTTGAAATATCTCATACTCAACCATCCCATAAAAGTCTCTACTGGGGAATAGGCCTTTGTGAGTGGATCTGCGCTGTTGTCCTCTGTATCTACTCTCCTATCCTCGATCTCCCGGGAGATCAACTATCTCCATGATCAGGTGATACTGCCTAAGAATATGTCTGGATCACTGATGGGACAGGGGTTCTTAGGCATAATCCACAACTCCATTGTCACACAATGGTAGGAACGAAGTTCATCTCATGAACTTATATATACCCAGACTTTCTCTTTGGTAACGATGTATCTAGCCTTTAATCGTCTAGTTTGCCACGGTATCTATCTTGGAACTCTTCCAACATACCGTCCCTCAACTAAGGGTAAAGACAATACCCGTGACTGACATTCAGTCGACCTTACCACCATGGAAGCTATCCAGTGATTCTCCCCAGGATCGATTGATACCATCTCGCTACACTTAGTGAGAATCCTAACATCCAATTAGATCTATCTCATAGATCCAAAACCTAGGATTTAGGAGGTATCACCTTGATCCTATATGGAGAATCCTTGTGATAAGAGAAGATTGACCGAGCGTAGTATAGGAAACTCCTTTCCTATCAAGAGTATGTCATCCACGTACTATACGAGAATCAGCACCATACTCCCTACTACCTTTTTGTATATACAAGGTTCATCTACCATTTTGATGAAGTCAAACTCTTTGACTACAACATCAAAACAGACGTTCCAACTCCGCGATGCTTGATTTATCCCATAAAACATCTTGAACACGTTTCCGCTGCTCCCACTGTCTACGAAGCCCTCTGGCTATGTACTTATAGACGATCTCTTCTAAATCACTATTTATAAAAGCAGTCATGACACCCAACCGCCAGATATCGTAGTCATGGTATGTAGCAGAGGCAAGTAGGATCTGGATGGATTTAAGCATTGCTTTGAAAGTCTCAACTTTTCCATGTACACCAAGTAATCTTCTCAAGATATACTTGCTTCTGATGGGGATTTAACCCTTTAGATAAAGCAACCAAAGTCCATACTTTGTTGGTGTATATGGATTCCATCTCAGATCACTAAGCATCCAGCCATTCTTGCTGAGTCCCCACTCTTGATGGCCTACTCGAAACTAGTTTGGTCATCATCTCATGATGCAATCCTCGCTCCCACTGTCATAGAGAAAACCGAAGTATCTCTCAGGTGGATGAGGAACCCTACCAGATCGGCGGAGAGGCTGAGGTTCGTTGGAAACTATTGAATCCTCTGGGTTTACCAAATCATCAGCTACAGTTTGTATAGCCGGAACTCCTTCCAGTTCTACCTCATGACGACTAATTTCTTCATAAGAAATTCCATTTCACAAAGGTGGCATGCTGAGAAAACAAAACACATTTTGTTCCTCAGTTCGGTAGAAGATATTCCCTTGCGAATCCTTGCGATATCCAACAAACTTCCACAGAACTGACCTTGCCTCGAGTTTGTACGGATTTTTCTTTTGACATAGGCCAGACAACCCTAAATCATAACATCCTTAAGAGATTGGCTCTTCCCATACCATATCACATATGGAGTGGTAGGCACCTGATTTTTTTGGAACCCTATTCAATAGGTATGCAGCTTCACAAGTGTATAACACCCAAAAGAAAATAGGCAATTCAGTAGTACTCATCATAGAGCACACTGTAGGTTTTTTTCGTCACCCCATTGAGATGGGAATACGCGCGCGCTTGTCAGACGTATTACAGATTCCCCCTGCCTAGGGTAGGCCGGGGTTTAATGATTGTGGGGATCCGAATCTCCGGCAGCCGCGGACTAAGCTGCCGTTAATTACCCCTCGCCTTTGGAGCGAGGGAACCTCCGATTAACGGGTTAAACTGGTCATGCGAACTCAATGTGCAATGTTTTGTTTTGAAGGGGTTTTTGATATATCGGGGGCCCCGCAGAGTTTTTACGGGGGTCCTGCTACCCGGATAGTGGGCTGGGGGTCAAGGGGGCTAGCAGCCCCCTTCCGGGGTGCGGGGCAGCGCCTCGTTAGAAATTTTTTTCTAACAGGGACAGTGTCGTGGAGTATGTGTGCGTGTACATATGTATATATATATATGTATACATATAAAAAAAGGGGAAAAGGCATTCAAAGGATGCGTGGGGCCAGCGCCAGCGCTTTGAGCGCAAGAGCGCTAGCGCACCACGTGTCAGCACGTGGGCACTCGGGCGCTAGCGCACTGAGCGCTAGCGCGCCACGTGTCAGCACATGGGCGCTACGGCGCTGGCACTTTGGGCGCTAGCGCTCTAAGCGCAAGAGCGCTAGCGCGCCACGTGTCAGCATGTGGGCGCTCGGGCGCTAGCGCTCTGAGCGCAAGAGCTCTAGCGTGCCATGTGTGAGCACGCGGGTGCTCGGGCGCTAGCTCTTTGGGCGCTAGCGCTCTGATCGCAAGAGCGCTAGCGCTTTGAGTGCTAGCACGCCACGTGTCAACACGTGGGCGCTCTAGCGCTAGCGCTCTGAGCGCAAGCACGCTAGCGCGCCACGTGTCAGCACATGGGCGCTCGAGCGCTAGCGCTCTGGGCACTAGCGCTCTGGGTGCTAGCGCTTTGAGCGCAAGAGCGCTAGCGCACCACGTGTCAGCACGTGGGCGCTCGAGCAGCAAAAGGGAGTTGTACTCCCAGAAAGGAGCACTTATTATTCTGTATATATATATATATATATATATATATATATATATATATGAGGAGTTAAACTCCTAAGATGTTTTGAAGCTGATGAAGGGCTTTTCCCCTTGAGCCCCAGTTCTTCCCCAAAGTGGGCTTTCTGGAGATGGGTCTCCTTCTTCTTCCTTTGTTGGCCGGATTTTGAAGATCAAGAAATATGTGATTCTAAAAATCTCTCCTTTTTAAGATCTGATGGCAGATCTGAGTTCCCCTTTGTGGGTTTTTTGGTGAAAAACTATTTAGTTTTGGAAAAGGAAGAGTAAAACTCTTGATTTAATTAAAAGAAAGAGGAAGGTTTAGAACCATGAGGAAGGAGAAGATCACAGATCTAGATTTTTCTTTGGAGAGAGAAAAAGTTGTTGGGATATTTTCATTATCCTTGGCTTTATAGGCTATACACTTTACATATAGCCCCTTGGGCTTTACAAAAATGGCATTTTAGCCATCTCATGGCTCATGTGCCATTTCTTTTTGCACATAAGCCATGGGCTTACAAAAATTTGGCTTTATGCCCATTTCGCATACATTCATGCATAAAAAAATTACATAAAAAATTATTTATTACATGATCTATATTTTGGCATGGAGGAGGCTGGCCGCGGGCTCGACTTGGGCATGGGCCCGCTTGACCTCGGCTTGGGCCCACCTGGCTTGGGGGTTGACCTTGACTTTGACTCGGGTAACCGGTGTGCAAATTTTTACCACAACAAATTGCCCCCCATCAATAAATGCACACAGCATATTTGAGTTGTGTGCATGAAATTGATGGATTTTGAAGCTGAACTTCGAGGTGGAATATCATTCCGGGGGCGGAGGATCATCCCAGGGAGCATTATTCCCGGGGACCGGAGCATCATTCTGATTCGCAGAGCATAATTCCAGGGTCAGAGTATCCCTCGGGGAGCATGATTCCCAGGGATCGGAGCATCATTCCGATGAGCGGAGCACGATTCCAGGGATCGGAGCATCATTCCGAAGAGCGGAGCATGATTTCAGAGGATCGAAGCATCATTCCGATGAGCGGAGCATGATTCCAGGGGATCGGAGCATCATTCCGATGAGCGGAGCATGATTCCAGGGTTCGGAGCATTATTCCGAAGAGCGGAGCATGATTCCAAAGATCGGAGCATCATTCCGAAGAGCGGAGCATGATTCCACGGTTCGGAGCATCATTCCGAAGAGCGGAGCATGATTCCAGTATTCGGAGCATCATTCCGAAGAGCGGAGCATGATTCTACGGGATCGGAGCATCATTCCGATGAGCGCAGCATGATTCCAGGGGATCGGAGCATCATTCCGATGAGCGGAGCATAATTCCAGGGTCGGAGCATCATTCCGATGAGCGGAGCATGATTCCAGAGATCGGAGCATCATTCCGAAGAGCGGAGAATGATTCAAGGGGATCGGAGCATCATTCTGATGAGTGGAGCATGATTCCAGGGGATCGGAGCATCATTCCTATGAGCGGAGAATGATTCCAGGGTTCGGAGCATCATTCCGAAGAGCGGAGCATGATTCCAAGGATCGGAGCATCATTCCGAAGAGCGGAGCATGATTCTAGGGTTCGGAGCATCATTCCGAAGAGCGGAGCATGATTCAAGAAGATCGGAGCATCATTCCGAAGAGCGGAGCATGATTCAAGAAGATCGGAGCATCATTCCGATGAGTGGAGCATAATTCCAGGGTCGGAGCATCATTCCGATGAGCGGAGCATGATTCCAAGGATCGGAGCATCATTCCGATGAGCGGAGCATGATTCCAGGGGATCGGAGCATCTTTCCGATGAGCGAAGGATGATTCCAATGTAAGTCCACGTTACCTCTCCCGGTACTTACGGGCTTGCGGAAATGATGAAAAACAATTTTTCTTTTGGTGGTAACATGGACTCAAAATACGGATCTTTCTTAAACAACTATCTAACAATCCGAACAAGAGTTTTACCTACTCGGTTTGGGGGTTATACCTTAACTTGAACTCCTTCGTCTTCAACTCCTTGCGGTGGTCGGATCGGCTTCACCTCGTCGTCTCCTCCCGCCGAAGTTGGATCCACCCGAAAGCTTCTACCTTTGGCTTCACTTCAAACTAGAAGAAACTAGAACACTTGGCTTGCTAGACCTTGTGAACTAGGATGAGTAGAGGAGTGCGTTGGGTTTTATCTCTATGGTTCTTGCTTCTCAACACATGAGACAAGTGAACCATAAACTAGAGAGAGAGCAAGAGGAATAGGGAGAGCTCAAGCATGAAAGAGAAAGGAAATGAAAGAATAAGCTAGACTTTCTCCATCCAAGCTCTCATAATCCAAAATCATGATAACAAGTAAAAATAATTGAGTATTATGTGATGGTTGTTATCATATCAAATGGCAATATCATTTCTTGCATTAAATGCAATTTGTGAACCAACAAGCAAACCAAGGTCAATGCCAAGAAATGATAGCCATTGTCATGATGATGGTCAACTAGTCCAACCTAGTCAACCGGTCAACAAAGTCAACAAGTCAACAAAGTCAACCCTTCAACCCAACCATGGTACAATAATACTTAATTAATATTATCATTAATCATATTTCATATTCTCATTAGGGTTTAGCAAAAGTCAACAGTCAAGAACCCTAATAAGAATCCTCTGCCTCCGTCTCTCGGTCAACTGTGCATACACACCAGCATCCGCGTTCCGAGGAACACGAATACAAATGAGATAAAACCAATCCCAAAACGTACACTAGGATCTGGCTTAAACCAAAGCCCTCTAATGATAACTTCCCGGACACTAAACATGCACAAGTGCACGGATGTGACCGAACCCTGTCGCAAAACCATGCGACCTCTACTCTTTTGCCTAAAGGCGAATAGCTTTCTGTGTGGGACTCTAAAGACTCGACACTACGCTGGCAGTGGGTTTAACCACAGACCGCATGCGGCACTAGCCGTGCGTAACGGCCCCCAGGTAGATGCCGATAAGAAGACGGACGAGGTGAAACCTATCTGAACTCCTACTGAGCCTGAATGTGACAATCTGCGTACAGTCCGGTCTGTTCGTCTGAAAATATCGCATGGCGGGCCTAAAGGGCATTAAACGTTAGTCCCCTAATAGCAGTACAAGTCGTGCCGGAGTGTAGCCCAGAACACCCTGAGATAACACTGGAAACCTACCAGCATATCTCGCTTGCCCTGGCCAGGGACTTTGTGTAATGGCTCTCCTAGACACAGCGCGATATCAAACCCCAATACCGGGAGAGACGAATCCTATCTAACCGTCACTCCCTCCAAGTACTTCGGGACTGCACCCAACTACTACCTGTTTGCACGACTCCTTTGAGCCGTGGTAGGGTAGTAATCTAAGTACAGTGGGAACACACTCGAGGCGAAGTGACAGTGTCAAGTCAGCGGACTAAGCTGTACTCTTGTCACCTGGGAACTGATAACTGACGATAGGTATAGTACCAACCAACAGTTCTCGACGAGTCCTGTACAGTGTACTCGTAACCTAACGAGCACCCGCATACTATCTCAAGTACAACGTACTGACGGCTGTGGGACAGACCGTCTCCCCTGCTGGGATGAGAAGCGCATACGCTAGTTTACTCTGGAGTATCGATGCCCTGTCTCGATAGTCCTATGACTAGGGACCTGCATAAGGATGTGCTTGTGGATTACCCAGCCCCCATGAGTGTGACTGCCATCACAACGCTGGTAATCAAGCAAAGATCCTAAGGGCTCCACTAATGTGTATAGGTGATATACTAAAATAAACACATGTACACATTAAAGTAGAAACAAACCAAGTTGCATACTACTATTTTGACCAAGATTGTCTATACAAGGTGAATATCCCAAGCTTCCATTAAGTAATATACAAACTAGTATGATACAGTAATGGCCTCTACGGCATATACACTAACAATCTCCCACTTGCACTAAGGCCATGTACTGGCGTATCGAAGACCTATCATCTCGATCAGCCGCTCGAACTGAGTCTGGGGTAAGGCCTTTGTGAATGGATCAGCAGTGTTATCTTCCGTAGCAACTCTCCGAACCTCGATCTCGTGGCAACCCACGATCTCCCTGATCAGGTGATACCGCCTCAAGATGTGTCTGGATCTCTGATGGGACCTGGGTTCCTTCGCTAAAGCTATAGCCCTGTTGTTGTCACAATACAGAGGTATTGGATCAACAATGGACGGAACCACCTGATGTTCTGTTAAGAACTTCCTTATCTAGACGGCTTCTTTTGCGGCATCTGCAGCAGCGATATATTCCGCTTCCATCGTCGAGTCAGCAACGGTTCCTGTTTGGAACTCTTCCAACACACCACCCCTCCATTGAGGGTAAAGACATAACCCGATATGGACTTGGAATCATCCTTGTTACTCTGGAAGCTGGAGTCAGCAAAGGCCTCGATTTGGAGGTCTTTTCCGCCATAGACCAAGAACATCTCCTTAGTCCTTCTCAGGTACTTGAGAATGTTCTTTACCGCTATCCAGTGCTTCTCCCCAGGGTTTGACTGATACCGGCTTACCACACTCAATGCATAAGCTACATCTGGTCTGGTACACAACATCGCATACATTATAGAGCCTACTGCAGAAGCGTAGGGTATAATAGACATGCGATCCCTTTCCAAATCAGTCTTGGGAGACATCTCTTTGGAGAGGGTGATCCCGTGACAAGCCGGTAGATTACCATGCTTGGAATCTTCCATACTGAATCTTTTCAGTATGGTGTCGATGTACCTGGACTGTGAAAGTCCTAATATCCTCTTGGATCTGTCACGAAAGATCCGGATCCCCAGAATGTACGAGGCATCACCCAGGTCTTTCATGGAGAACCTGTGTGACAAGAACCCTTTGACAGATTGCAGCATAGGAATGTCATTTCCTATCAAAAGAATGTCATCCACGTACAATACGAGGAATACGACAGTTCTTGCTACAAATCTACTATAGATGCATGGTTCATCTGGATTTTTGATAAAGCCAAATTCTTTGACCGTCTCATCAAAACAGATGTTCCAACTCCGCGATGCCTGCTTTAGTCCATAGATGGACTTAAGCAACTTGCACACCTTTCCGCTGCTCCCACTCTGAATGAAACCCTCTGGCTGGTCCATATAAACACACTCCTCTAAATTTCCATTTAGAAAAGTGGTCTTTACGTCCATCTGCCAAATCTCATAATCGTGGAAGGCAGCAATGGCAAGAAGGATCCGAATGGATTTCAGCATAGCCACTGGAGAAAAGGTCTCGTCATAGTCCAAACCAGGTCTTTGACGAAAACCCTTTGCAACAAGTCTAGCCTTATAGGTCTCAACCTGTCCATCTACACTAATCTTCCTTTTGAAGATCCACTTGCATCCTACGGGTTTTACCCCATCTGGAGCAACGTCCATACTTTGTAGGTGTACATGGACTACATTTCGGTCCGCATTGCATCCAGCCATTTTACCGAGTCAACGCTCTGAATGGCCTGCTGGAAGCTAGTCGGCTCATCATAATCAATGATGCAATCTTCTCTATCCCCGTCTATGAGAAAACCGTAGTATCTCTCGGACGGATGAGACTGCCTACTACTCCTGCGGAGCGGCGTAGAAATGTCCTGTTCTTTTGAACCTTCTGGTTCTATTAAGCTTTCAGTAATAGTCCGTGGTTCTGGAATTTCTTCCAGTTCTATTTTGCTCCCACTAATTTCCTTTTCTAAGAACTAGTGTTCCAGAAAACGGGCATTACGAGAAACAAAGATCTTTTGTTCCTCTGCGTAATAGAAGAGATACCCCCTGGAGTTCTTTGGGTATCCCACAAACTTGCACAGTACTGAGCGTGCCTCGAGTTTGTCCGCATGCTGCTTTTTGACAAAAGCTGGACATCCCCAGATCTTCAGATATTGAAGATATGGTTTCTTCCCACTCCATATCTCATATGGTGTGGTAGGCACAGTCTTAGTTGGAACTCGGTTCAAAAGGTATGCAGCTGATTATAGCGCATATCCCCAGAATGATCGCGCTAACTCAGCGTTACTCATCATGGACCATACCATATCCAATAGGGTTCGGTTCCGTCTCTTCGATACACCGTTATGTTATGGAGTGTATGGAGGAGTAAGCTGAGAGAGAATTCCATTCACTTTTAAGTAATCCAGGAACTCGGCACTTAAGTATTCACCACCTCGATCAGATCTCAGTGTCTTGATACTTCTGCCTGTTTGTTTTTCTACTTCATTCTTATATTCCTGGAATTTCCCAAAGGCTTCGGATTTTTGTTTCATTAAGAAGACATATCCGTACCTTGAAAAGTCATCCGTAAAAGTAATGAAGTAAGAATAACCGCTTCGCGCATGTGTAGACATTGGACTGCACACGTCGCTGTGTACGAGTCCTAAGAGCTCGCTCGCTCTTACTCCGTGTCCAGTGAACGGAGTCTTTGTCATCTTTCCTTTGAGACAGGATTGACAAGTTGCATATGATTGATATTCGAGCGGATCCAATTATCCTTCTGTATGTAACTTCGTCAACCTTCTCTCATTGATGTGACCCAGTCTACAATGCCATAAGAAAGCCTGATTTGTTTCCGGAGACTTTCTTTTGTGTGTATTCTGGACATTGAAAATCTGTGGTTGGTTTAATACGTATATACCATTGCTTAATGTACCTGACCCAATCAAAACTTGATTAAGGTGAATGTTCACAACATTACTTACAAATGCAAATTCATAACCTTCTTTAGATAATAAAGATACAGATATGATATTACAGGTTGCATTGGGTACAAAATAACAATTACGCAAAACCAAAACATGTACATGTGACAACCCCAGGTGATAGTCCCCCACGGACTCAGCGTCCATGCCAGCTCCGTTTGCAACTCTGAGGGTCATATCACCTGCCTTCAAAAACCCTACGCCTTCTTAGTGCCTGTAAAGAATTACATAAATGAGATCCTGATCCGGTATCCAATACCCAGGATGTAGATTTTATTGATAAACAGTTTTCAATAACATACACACCTGAAGCTGAAGCCGCAACTTGCTTCAGATCCTGTGTTCTGGACTTCCAAGCACTGCAATCCTTTTTCCAGTGTCCACTCTTGTGACAGTAAAAGCATTCTTCCTTTCCCACAAGCTTTCCCGCTACCTTTGTTGCTTTTGTCTTTCCCTTCGTATCCACTTTACTAACACCGCCCCTTGGTTTGGTAGGGGCTTTCTTCTTCTTTCCCTTGGCTTTCGCCTTGGACCTAGAAGAGGAAGATCCTCCTACAAACAAAGTGGATGTTTCCCTACCTTTCTGTAGGGTGCCCTCTACACTCCTCAGCATGTTGTGGAGTTCTGAAAGTTCAACTTCTTTTTCTTGCAAGTTGAAGTTCAGGATAAACTGGGCGTAAGTGGAAGGAAGGGACTGGAGAATCAAGTCCGTGTAGAGCTCGTTCTCTAACGTGGTCCCTAGGTCCGCGAGCTCCTCAATGAAACCAATTATCTTAAGCACGTGTTCCGCTACCGATGATCCGACGGCCAATCTTGCTGAAAACAGCTTTTTCGAGACTTCGTATCTGGCGATACGTGATTGCTTTCCATACAGTTCTTTTGTATGGAGAAATATGGATTCAAGGTCCATATTCTCGTGTCTCCTCTGATGTTCATTGTCCATAGAGGCAAGCACGAGGCACTTGGTCTTCGCGCAATCGATTTCCCAGGTCTTACGGATTTCCTTATCCGCGACGCTGGAGGTGGGACCTGGGATAGGGGGAGCTTTGGTGGTAAGGAGATACCCCGGCTTGTCGTAAGTGATTGCCATTTTGACATTCCTGAGCCAATCTTTGTTGTTTGGCCCTGTCAGTATATTCTTATCTAGAAGTAACTTAATTCCGGTCATGACGATTGGTCGCTGCAATTAGGAGAGAGAGAAGAAACACTCAGCATGATGCTCTTGCAAGTTTAGAGTGGTTTTTAGTTTGTCTAAACAGGATGGCTCCCATTGTCTCTCGAATCCCTCCTCAAACCAAAAAGGAAGAATTAGTCAGGATCAATCTCACCGTACAATACTTGCTTAACCGTTCAGCCAGGCTAGTGTCGGTACTTCGAGGGAGGTTTTCCAACGCTTTCGTGAAGTTCCTTAATTAAATAACCTCTTTTCCCTGGGGGCGTAGCCCCGCTAACACCTTTCTAGACACTTACTTGGTTTATAGCATTGATCGTTAAGTGAGAAATTTCCCGAGGAGTAGCATATACTCACAGTAGGATCGGAATCCAAATATCATCACGTGACAAAACTGAAGGAATCCTACTAGAATCATCACACTCCAAATGGTATGCAGTGCTAGCAAGTTTCAGTTTCTTTTGAAACTCCCGATGTGGATTTTTGCCCCATGCTCTTATGACCTTGGCGTGAGGTAAAAATGTCATAAGTCACATGTCAAGTTCTTCCCATCATTATCCAGGTTAATTTGAACCCACCCGTACCTACCCTTGACGTAGGCCAAAATGGCAGTACGACTGTCTCAAACCAACGCATTCTATCTATGCAACAGATAAATATCCGGCAGCTACCAATCACTATGCCTTGGCGTGAGGTCAAAATACATAGCTTGAATACTACCGAATATTTAAATGAAATGATGGAGGGCTACGGATGGTTTTGGCGAAACCGTGAACGTAGTGAACTTGATATAATCGATGGAACGAGATAGCTTTTAAAAGGAGTGGCTTAAGCACCGCGTTTTAAAAGTTGTTTTTGAAAAGAAACCGAGTAGTTTTGAAAGTGTTCCAACGACTCAACTTTGGTTTATTTTCTTGCATTAATTTAATATGTCCCATCATTTAATCCTACCATTGCAGAAAACAACCAAAATATGACGTACACTTATTCCATCCGCATTCGCCACGGGGCCTCGTCATTACCCGTTAGGTTACTTAACTAACGACAGAGCGAGGGCTGGACTAGCGCAGATGCAAAACATAAGCAACGCCTAAATAGATATCATATATAGATATATAGCAATGATAGCCATTCCAGATCACAGATGAACATATTGGATATACTTGGAATCTGCATTCCGTACGAGCCTGTAACGGAAAGCGGATTACACGGTCGCGGTGAATAGCCAATACCCCACCCTAGACCCCTACGGGTGCGGCAAACTACCCGCCAAATACTCGAAGTGAAGCAACCTCCCTCAACAACGTGAGTAGGCCACTCGGCACTTCGAGGTACCCGGTAGTTTGTGCACCCCCTCCATGGGTCTATCCTAGGAGCAAAAATAGTAAAAGAAATTATACAATGACGGCGACAACCTCATCTCGGTTGTGCGGCCAAATAAATAATATTACATCAATTACAAATTTACATGAATTGAAAGATAAATAAAACTCTCATCTCACAACCCCCGGCTATTCATCAGCGACAATCCATTGAATTCATATACACATACCATCAACATTACAGATCACAGATATGGATAACCCCCACTAATCGACGTATAGCGATTAGCAGACGTTCAATACATATATCACATCACATATATATACCCGTTAGCTTAAGTCTTTAGGAATTCGATCAAAATACGGATTTTTAAGCCCCAAAAACAAATTTTTCTTTCTGGAAAATCTGGGCAGAAAAATCATATTGTAAAAATCCCAAAACAACCCCAGAAACACACTGCATCAAAATTGTGCCACGGCCGAGTCAACTCGGTCGCGGATCCGCGGCGGGAGCATGCTCCTGCCGCGTTTCCGCGGCGATTTGACCGAGTCGGTGGACCAATTTTCTTGGGTGTCTTATAAAAAGCCTGAGCCGATTTTTAGTGTAAGATTTATTAATTTTTGAACAGAAAACAGAATCGGCAGAAACTTGATTTTCCGGGCGTGTTTCGTGACTTTTTCTCTGATTGAACTTCTAGTTACTTTGCTAACATGTTAGATAGTGTTTAACTAGGCTCTGATACCACTATAAGTCCACGTTACCTCTCCCGGTACTTACGGGCTTGCGGAAATGTTGAAAAACGATTTTTCTTTTGGTGGTAACATGGACTCAAAATACGGATCTTTGTTAAACAACTATCTAACAATCCTAACAAGAGTTTTACCTACTCGGTTAGGGGGTTATACCTTAACTTGAACTCCTTCATCTTCAACTCCTTGCGGTGGTCGGATCGGCCTCACCTCGTCGTCTCCTCACGCCGAAGATGGATCCACCCGAAAGCTTCTACCTTTGGCTTCACTTCAAACTAGAAGAAACTAGAACACTTGGCTTGCTAGACCTTGTGAACTAGGATGAGTAGAGGAGTGTGTTGGGTTTTATCTCTATGGTTCTTGCTTCTCAACACATGAGACAAGTGAACCATAAACTAGAGAGAGAGCAAGAGGAAGAGGGAGAGCTCAAGCATGAGAGAGAAAGGAAATGAAAGAATGAGCAAGACTTTTTCCATCCAAGCTCTCATAATCCAAAATCATGATAACAAGTAATAATAATTGAGTATTATGTGATGGTTGTTATCATATCAAATGGCAATATCATTTTTTGCATTAAATGTAATTTGTGAACAAACAAGCAAGCCAAGGTCAATGCCAAGAAATGATAGCCATTGTCATGATGATGGTCAACTAGTCCAACCTAGTCAACCGGTCAACAAAGTCAACAAGTCAACAAAGTCAACCCTTCAACCCAACCATGGCACAATAATACTTAATTAATATTATCATTAATCATATTTCTTATTCTCATTAGGGTTTAGCAAAAGTCAACAGTCAACAAACCTATTGAGAATCTTCTGCCTCCGTCTTTCTGCCAACTGTGCATACACACCCGCATCTGTGTTCCGAGGAACACGAATACAAACGAGATAAAACCAATCGCAAAACGTACACTAGGATCTGTCTTAAACCAAAGCCCGCTAATGATAACTGCCCGGACACTAATCATGCATAAGTGTACGGATGTGACCGAACCCTGTCGCAAAACCTTGCGACCTCTACTCTTTTGCCTAAAGGCGAATAGCTTTCTGTGTGGGACTCTAAAGACTCGACACTACGTTGGCAGTGGGTTTAACCACAGACCGCAAGCGGCACTAGCCGTGCGTAACGGCCCCCAGGTAGATGCCGATAAGAAGACGGACGAGGTGAAACCCATCTGAACTCCTACTGAGCCTGAATGTGACAATCTGCGTACAGTCTGGTCTGTTCTTCTGAGAATATCGCATGGCGGGCTTAGGGGGCGGTAAACGTCAGTCCCCTAATAGCGCTACAAGTCGTGTCGGAGTGTAGCCCAGAACACCTTGAGATAACAATGGAAACCTACCAGCATATCTCGCTTGCCCTGGCCAGGGACTTTGTGTAATGGCTCTTCTAGACACAGCGTGATATCAACCCCCAATACCGGGAGAGACGAATCCTGTCTAACCGTCACTGCCTCCAAGTGCTTCGGGACTGCACTCAACTACTACCTGTTTGCACGACTCCTTTGAGCCGTGGTAGGGTAGTAATCTAAGTACAGTGGGAACACACTCGAGACGAAGTGACAGTGTCAAGTCAGCGGACTAAGCTGTACTCATGTCACCTGGGAACTGATAACCGACGATAGGTATAGTACCAACCAACAGTTCCCGACGAGTCCTGTCCAGTGTACTCGTAACCTAACGAGCGCCCGCATACTATCTCAAGTACGATGTACTGACGGCTGTAGGACAGACCGTCTCCCATGCTGGGATGAGAAGCGCATACGCTAGTCTACTCTGGAGTATCGATGCCCTGTCTCGATAGTCCTATGACTAGGGACCTGCATAAGGATGTACTTGTGGATTACCCAGCCCCCACGAGTGTGACTGCCATCACAACACTGGTAATCAAGAAAAGATCCTAAGGGCTCCACTAATGTGTATAGGTGATATACTAAAATAAACACATGTACACATTAAAGTAGAAACAAACCAAGTAGCATACTACTATTTTGAGCAAGATTCTCTATACAAGGTGAATATCCCAAGCTTCCATTAAGTAATATACAAACTTGTATGATACAGTAATGGCCTCTAGGGCATATACACTAACATTCAGGGGATCGGAGCATCATTCCGATGAGCGGAGCATGATTCCAGGGTTCGAAGCATCATTCTGAAGAGCGAAGAATGATTCCAAGGATCGGAGCATCATTCCGAAGAGTGGAGCATGATTCTAGGGTTCGGAGCATCATTCCGAAGAGCGGAGCATAATTCCAGGATTCGGAGCATCATTCCGAAGAGCGTATTGTTATACTGGAATAATGCCAGGAGCAACTCATCATTTGCCTCGGGAGGATTTGGAAACTTGGTGTGTTTTTTTTGTTTGGCATCAGCATCGCTACACTGGAATATGGTACCAGGAGCGAATCATCATTTGCATTTTCTTATTAGGAAACGATGGCTTAGGAGTCAGGTTTTAGGTCCCTATCACCTAAGACTTTTCAATTTTGTGAGCCGTAAGGGTCTCACAAAGCATTTTCTCCCTACGGGTCGTAAGGATCCCGTAAGTGTATTTTCTCCTTAAGAGTCATGGGGACTCCCAAGTGTATTGCTCCTTTATGAGTCGTAAGGATCTCACGCGGGAATTTTCTCCTTACAAAGTCGAGAGGACTTTGCGAGTGCATTTCATCTCTTTTTCATGAGTTTACGCCCTTTCGGGTTTTCACAAACTCGCCGGTAGTCCTGCTGTTTTTACTCACGGGGCCCTTTCGGGTTTTCCCTCCGTGCCCATTTTGCTTGTGGACATACCATTTTTCTTTTCTTTTCTTTTTTTTTGAATGTAGTCTCACCGGTAGGACTCAGGAGAGATTGGGATTGTTTTACGCCCGTGGATTGTATACGGTTTTGTAGGATGTATGATCCAGACCGTAGGGCCGGAAAAATTTCGGGATTTTGTTGGCGTCTGCATCGCTGCACTGGAATATGGTACAAGGAGCGACTTATCATTCACCATTGGGGTATAGGATTTGGAATTTGGTTGGCGTCTGCATCGCTGCACTGAAATATGGTACCAGGAGCGACTCATCATTCGCCACTTAGGGATTGGGATTTGGAATTTGGTTGGCGTCTACATCGCTGCAGTGGAATATGGTACCAGGAGCGACTCATCATTCGCCACTTAGGGATTGGGGAGCGATGTCTTAGGAGACAGGTTTAGATCCCTATCAACTAAGGCTTTTCAATTTTATGGGTCGTGAAGGTCCCATAAAAGCATTTTCTCCCTACGAGTCGTAAGGATCCCGCTGGTGTATTTTTTCCTTAGGAGTTGTAAGGACTCCTAAGTGTGTTTTTCCTTCGAGAGTCGTAAGGATCCCATAAAGGTTTGTTCTCCTCATGTATCGTGAGGACATATGAGTAGGTCTTCTCAATGGAGTATAATTCCAAAGGCGAAGACCAGCCGTGTAACTGGTGATTGCGGTAGGGCATGGACGTGATGAGAATTATCTGAGCCCGTGGATTGTATACGGCAGTCGATTTGGGGACTGGCCGTAGGGCTGGGAGAATTTTGGAAATTTGAATTTTTATTGGCGTCTGCATCGCTGCACTGGAATATGGTACCAGGAGTGACTCATCATTCGCCTTTGTTTTGTTTGTTTTGTTTCATTTTTGTTTTACCGCGATTGCTCTATCATTTCAGCCTTTCTTATTGCGAAAATCGCGATTGCCCTATCATTTCGGCTATTTATTCGCGGTTGCCCCATCATTTCGGCTGTATTTTCATTTTTACGTTCACTCGCTATTTTTATTGCGAGTTGCCCCATCATTTCGGCTTTTCTTTATTTTTCTTTTATTTACACATTTTTTTTGTTTATTTACATTTTTTTTACTTTTTTTTTAAATTCCCAGTTTAACGACATAGAGGTCGACTAGTTTAATGACGTGGTGGTCGATTGTTTTCAGTGAAAGGCAGATGTCTGAGAGAATCAGTTTCACGAAGATCTTCGGTCTCCGTTTATGTAAAATTGGCGGTTGCGACTTGACCGTTTATTAACACGCCTTTGGACAGTTCTATCTCTCCTGCCTTGTATTGCTTTTCGACCCAATCTTTGAAAATGAAGCAGTCCTCAATGGCATGACCTATCACTCTGTGATAGGGGCAGTATTTGGGGTCGTCGTTCCTATTCGCTTCCTGCGGTCTTTTTGACTCGGGCAGTTGTAGACTGTTCTTCAGGGCGTCTTTGAATATTTTACGGATTTTGTCCCTTCTGAAGGAATAGACCTTATCTAGCTTCTCTTTCAGTGGAGATTCTCCTCCCTCTCCGAACACTGGCTTCCGAGGCTGGTTGGCATTGGGCCCGCTCAACACCTGCTTATTTCGGTCAGCCGAAGTGTTAAAATATTCCGAATCGTCGGAATTTCCGCCTTTGCGATTATCATCCTTTCGGTTCCTCCAGGACCTATTGTTATTTTGGGAATCCGAGGAGGACTCCTGCTTTGAGCATTCCAACATCTGGACTTTTCTGGTCAGTTCTTGGAATGTTTTTAGACCCGCAGTGCATAGAAACGGGGCCATCCAATTGTTGAGATTTCCGATGATGAGACTGACAGATTGGTCCTGCTCTATCGGCGGTTCACATTTGACGAAGAGATTGCGCCATCGGGTTATAAAATCCGTGTTGCTTTCATTGTTCTTGGGCTTGGTCCTTAGGAGCTCGGCAATGGAGATCTTATCGTTGACGCTCATGAACCTTTGTCGAAACAAAGATTCCATTTGGACGAAAGTAGTAACGGAGCCATCCGGTATGCTCGCGTACTAGTCGAAAGCAACATCAGTCAAGCTATTAACGAACTGGCGGAGGAGAAGCGCATCATTGCGCCTAATATTCCCGCATGAGGCTTTGAAGTGGGCGATGTGCTGATTCGCATTTCCCGTCCCAACAAATCTTCCGAATTTAAGGATGACATTGCCGCTAGGAAATTCTACCAGATCATACTGAGCAGGATATGGTCTCCCACTTATGTTAGTATCTTTTTGCGCTTCGGCTTTGGCTACCAATGTTTTGACTTTGTTGGTAACCAAATTCATGATTTGATCTTGAGTTAGCGGTCTATTGTCATCGGTAGCCAAGACATTTCCCGAGATAGGATGCGACTGATTTTCATGCGGTCCGCCCACTTTTGGATTTGAGGGAACGGGCGTCGGCTGTTTCGGGACACCGTTTCTCGGTACATGAGAAGAGCCCTGCGCTTGATTGGGCGGCTGAGAGGCAAGTTGGGCCGTAAGCTGTAAGACGACATTTGTCAAGTTGTCGATCTTTGAGTAGAGCTTGGCCATCTCCTTGTCTTTTCTTCTGAGCTGTTTTCGGAGCTCTTGGAGAAGTTGCTGCTCTGCGTTCTTGGGACGGAAGATTGGCTCATCTTCGCTTTCCGAGCCCGACTCCTCATGAACTGAGAGCTCTCTCTGCTTATCAGCCTCATTGGGAGGGTCTTTATTACCTTCCAGAGGAGGCTGGCCTTGGAATGTGGCAGCCATATTCACGCCAGATTGGATTTGGGTTGTGGTGGCCCCGTCCTTGCTCTTGCTGCGCGTGTCCACCATGTAGACAGTGTGGATAACAAATTCAGCCATCCCCTCATCTTTGACGGGGTAACCCTGTTCCTCGAATCTCATGAGGTTCAGCCTAGCAGGAGCCCTAGCCTTTTTGTTGGCTCTGTATCTGAGCCTTTTCTGCCTTAGCTTCTCAATTTTAAGGGCTTGGCGGGCATCTGTTTCCTGGGAAGCCACCGTGAGTCGATTAGCGGGGAGCTTAGAGAAGACACCCGATCGAGCAGTTGTCAAGGGCACCGCCGGAGCTTGCTCGGGATGCATTGTTACTTTCCTGGTGTTGATGGCCTTGCCCACAGCTGGGGCCAAGGAAAGTCGTTCAAACACCGACTTGCGTTTGAGTTGGGGCATCTTTGAGACCACCACATTTGGCCTCTTGCCTTTCGTGACCGGCTTGTCTGTCACCCGGCTTTGAGGTGCAGGGATGGCATTAGCCGAGACAAACAGGATAGAGCCGAATGGTAGCGGCGGCTCTTCCCATTGTCGCCCGAGACTGGCTGGAAGGACCGTCCTGGCGTCCATCTTCATCGTGTAGAAGATGGGAGCTGAGTTCATCTTCAGAGACATTGCTGAATGGTGATTGCTTGAAAATCCTGCATAAAAGAGCATTATTTTAGTATAAATATAGATATGTATATTGATTGAGCTCGCATGAACGTTTAACCCGAAATATGGGAGGAGAGATTGGTCCCACCAGGCGTGCCAGAATCTGTATGGTGTTTTTCGTCACCCCATTGAGATGGGAATAGGCGCGCGCTTGTCAGGCGCATTACAGATTCCCCCTGCCTAGGGTAGGCCGGGGTTTAATGAATGTGGGGATCCGAATCTCCGGCAGCCGTGGACGAAGCTGCCGTTAATTACCCCTCACCTTTGGAGCGAGGGAACCTCCGATTAACGGGTTAAACTGGTCATGCGAACTCAATGTGCAGTGTTGTGTTTTGAAGGGGTTTTGGATATATCGGGGGCCCCTCAAAGTTTTTACGGGGGTCCCGCTACCCGGATAGCGGGCTGGGGGTCAAGGGGGCTAGCAGCCCCCTTGCGGGGTGCGGGGCAGCGCCCTGTTTGAATTTTTTTTTCTAACAGGGACAGTGTCATAGAGTATGTGTGTGTGTACATATGAATACATATGTATATATATATGTATATATATAAAAAAAAAGGGGGGGAAAAGACATCCAAAGGATACGTGGGGCCAGCGCCAGCGCTTTGGGCGCAAAAGCGCTGGCGCACCACATGTCAGCACGTGGGCGCTCGGGCGCTAGCGCACTGAGCGCTAGCGCGCCATGTGTCAGCACATGGGCGCTAGCGCTTTGGACGCTAGCGCACTGAGCGCTAGCGCGCCACGTGTCAGCACGTGGGTGCTAGGGTGCTAGAGCTTTGGGCGCTAGCGCTCTGAGCGCAAGAGCGCTAGCGCACTGAGCGCTAGCACGCCACGTGTCAGCACGTTGGCGCTAGCGCTCTGAGCGCAAGAGCGCTAGCGCGCCACGTGTCAGCACGTGGGCGCTCGGGCGCTAGCGCTCTGAGCGCAAGAGCGTTAGCGCACAACGTGTCAACACGTGGGCGCTCGTGTGCTAGCGCTTTGGGCGCTAGCGCTTTGAGCGCAGGCATGCTAGCGCAATGAGCGTGCCACGTGTCAGCACGTGGGCGCTCGAGCGCTAGCGCTCTGAGCGTAAGAGCGCTAGCGCACCACGTGTCAGCACGTGGGCGCTCGAGCAGCAAAAGGGAGTTGTACTCCCAGAAAGGAGCACTTATTATTCTGTATATATATATGAGGAGTTAAACTCCTAAGATGTTTTGAAGCTGATAAGGGCTTCTCCCCTTGAGCCCTAGTTCTTCCCCAAAGTGTGGTTTCTAGAGATGGGTCTCCTTCTTCTTCCTTTGTTGGCCGGATCTTGAAGATCAAGAAATATGTGATTCTAAAAATCTCTCCTTTCTGAGATCTGATGACAGATCTGAGTTTCCCTTTGTGGGTTTTGTGGTGAAAAACTATTTAGTTTTGGAAAAGGAAGAGTAAAACTCTTGATTTAATTAAAAGAAAGAGGAAGGTTTAGAACCTTGAGGAAGGAGAAGATCACAGATCTAGATTTTTCTTTGGAGAGAGAAAAAGTTGTTGGGATATTTTCATTATCCTTGCCTTTATAGGCTATACACATTACATATAGCCCCTTGGGCTTTACAAAAATGGCATTTTAGCCATCCCATGGCTCACGTGCCATTATTATTTGCACATAAGCCATGGGCTTCCAAAAATTTGGCTTTATGCCCATTTCGCATACATTCGTGCATAAAAAAATTACATAAAAAATTATTTATTACATGATCTATATTTTGGCATGGAGGAGGCTGACCGTGGGCTCGACTTGGACTTGGGCCCGCTTGACCTGGGCTTGGGCCCACCTGGCTTGGGGGTTGACCTTGACTTTGACTCGGTCAACCGGTGTGCAAATTTTTACCCCAACACACACCATATCACATATGGTGCGATTACTCCACCCCAATATACCAACGTGCTGTGGTGTATACGGAGGAGTAATACTGAGAGAGAATCTCATTCTCGTTTAGAATAGTCCAGGAATTCCGTGCTCAAGTATTCTCCTCCCTGATCACATCAAAGGACATAATACTTATACCCGTTTTGGTTCTCTGCTTCTAACTTATATTCATTGAATTTCTCAAAAGGTTCAGACTTGTGTTTCAATAGGAACATATATTCGAATCTTGAGAGATTATCAATGAATGTAATGAAGTACAAAGAGCCGGTCCTGGCATGTGTAGATAGGGGACCTTACATGCATCATCATGTATCAATCACAAGAGTTCACTAACTCTTTATCTGTTTTCAATAAACAGAGCTATGGTCATCTTATTTTGAGACATGACTGGCAAGTTTCACAAGATGTAAATCCAAACTAATTTAAATATGCATCTTTATGTAACTTCATCTAGTCGGGTCGTATTGATATGACCTAGTCTACAATACCTTAAGAAGGATTCGTTCATTTCTGAACTCTTCCCCTTGTGTGTGTTCTGTACGTTAAGAAATGTAGTTTGATTTAGAACGTATATGCTTTTAGATAAAGTCCCCGAACCAATCAACTCTTGATATAGGAAATGTTCAAAACATTGTCCAACAATACAAAATTATATCCTCCTTTATTAAATAAAGAGACTGATATGATACTGTATATCAGGTGCGGTATCTAATAACATTCCTTCAGAATCAATGTATTTAATAATACAGGGTGATAACTGCCAACAGACTTGGCTGCAACACTTGCACCGTTTCCAACTGTTGAAACTTATCACCGTTCCCATCTCTCTACCTTTCTATAGCCCATGTAACATATTACATATATGGGATCCTGATCCGGTATCTTATACCCAGGACATAAAGGATACTGAGAAACAGTTCTATGTAATGAACACACCCGAAGATGATGCATCATCATGCACTTTCTTCGTTTGGGCGGCACGGGAATTCCGGTAATCCCCAATTTCCTTCTTGGTCTTATAACAATTATAAGTTAGAGTGGGACCAACGTTCCCTAGCTCAGTATAACAAGCGGGTTCAGTCAATACATCCATATTATTATCTTGATTAAGGCGTGACATGGTCGCTACCTGGAGAGAGAGAGAGAGAAGAAAACACTCAGCGTATGCTCTTGCAAAATTAGATTGGTTATTAATATATCTAATCAGGATGGCTCCTACTGTTTTAGTCAAATCTTCCTTCAAACCCTAAAAGGAAAGACTAGCCGGGATTAATTACACTCTACAATTTCGCCAATCTTTCAACCAGGCCAGTGCCGGTACTTTGAGGGAGGTTTCCCGTGCTTTCGCACAGACCTAATTAAAATAAACCTCGTTTTCCTAGGGGCGTAATCCCGTTGACACCTTTCTAGACACCTACTTGATCGGCTAATTGTAATATGTAAAAATCTCCCAGGAGTAACTCTTACTCGCAGTGGGTATCGTGATCCAACTATCTCATAGGAGGTATGCAATCTTATTGCAAATTTCAACACTTGAAATTCCCAATAATATTCTGCCCCTAGTAACCTATGACCTTGACAAAGGCCAACAAACCATAGGATGCTAGTCAAGTTCAACCCGTCATTTCCTGATTGAATTAACCCACCCGCACGACCCTTGACAAAGGCCAACAAGGCCGTACGACTACCCTAACTCAATCGCATCATATGCTTATACAGATAAGCTGTAATCAGCTACCGCACACTACGCCTTGACAAAGGCCAACAAACGTAGCACGAATACTAACTATTACTTATCTTAAATGACGGAGGGCTACGACAGGTTTTTAAGAAAACATTTTGCGTAATGAACTTGATATTGTTGTAGAATCGAGTGATTTTGAAAAGGAGTGCTTTTGAGGCTTTCACCAGTTTTGCTAAAGAGGTCACTCCCGGCGAAGGGATCTCAGCTCTTTCCTTTTCGAATAAGATGCAGGATATTTCACAAATACCACTATGTAAAGCAAAAACTATAAAAAGCAATCAAAAGACAAACTATGGGTTGTAGCATCTGCCAGTTTCGCTAAAGAGGTCATTCCCGGTGAAGGGATCTCGGCTCTTTCCTTATCGAATAAGGTGTTGGATGTTCTACAAGGAACACCGCTATGCAAAGAAAAAACTAGAGCTACCTGTTTTTGAAAATTTGATTCCACAACATCTTTAGGTTTCTTTTATTTCATTACTTCACAAGCATCACGTTTGAAACGAAATCAATAATATACAATATATATCTCATATATATAATATAAACATTCGTCTCAGGCAGTAATATGATCTCATCAAAGAACATTGCAGCAGAAGAACATATATGAAATATTGGATATACTAGAATTTCTGTGTCTTTTTGCGAGCATGTATAAAACACGGATTCCACGGTCGCGATGAATAGCCAAACCCACACCCCTTGACCCCTACGAGAGCGGCAAGCAACCCTACCTGTTCTAGAGTTAGGAGACCCGGTCTCGACTCCTCGAGATGGTTTCCCACTGGACCCTAGAACCCGGTTACTTGTGCTTCCCGCCTTGGGTCTATCCTAATGCGGAAAAGTAAAATAATATACAATGGTGACATCATCCTCCACCCGGAAGTGCCCCAATAAAAGAATATTACATACAATGAATTTTACATGAATGAAAATAAAAACTCTCATCTCACATAAAACCCCCGGCTATTCAAAACACGATGATCCAATATAACATATCACAGCAACACATAACATCACATGTCATCAACGTAAGTAAATATGCGTATCCCAATTGTCGTTGGTGTATAGCAACGAAACCAGCGATACACCACATATTACACTTACGGTCACAGAAAAGAAAGTGTAAAACTACAACAGTTGGAATCCGCGACCACCTTAGACATCACATGCCTAACCAAATGAATTCCTTAGACATCGCATGCCTAACAATTATAAACCCCGCATTTTAGTCTCGATCTCGAAAACATTTTTCAATATCTAGTCGGGCAATTCAACAAGATTCCCATCATCCTGATCGAACGCTTGTCGAAAACTTTAGTAGACGGCCGCACCCCCGATGCCGTCGACGAAGTGCACTAAGGCGGAACACCGCTGCCGCGAGCACCCGAACGGATGCTTTTGGCGACGGGGTTCTCCTACAGTCACTTGGTCGGGGCTATGGGGCGTGGCTATCTATTAAGTTTACCCGGCGAGTATCCGCGGACGCTACATGATTGCAACGGATTTTTGATCGCATCAAAATCCCGAGACAACCGATTAAATAAGACTAAACAGCTAGATTTATAACATTCAAATTAGTTATCTCATAAATACTTATGGATTCCAAATATTGTATCACATTAAAGAAAAAGTTAGACGATGTTAAACATTCCGATCGAATCAACAAACACCCAAAATTTCCCTTTTTGCTCATGTAACATTTCAAAAAAATAAAATATTATTTTTGGGAATTTTTATAATTAAATAATAGTATATTGAATATTGTAATAAGGCCGTATAATTAAATACCGATAATTGGGGAAAAATTTGAAAAATTATAGAAATTACTAAAAGAGGGTGTTTTATGTGAATTATCCAAATTTTAAGTTTTTATGATTAATTATATGCTAATTTAGCGCTAATCGTGATTAAAAATCGCTAATCGCGCTTTAAACATATTTTGTGCAAACATGCACCATATATTTTTTCACTTGTTACATTTTCTTATGGCTTTCTGTCACGCCCCGAAAGTACGGAACATGACCGGCACTTAAACTACGAACGTCTCGAGGCGTACGTAATCTAAGTGAGCCGAAAAACCCAGAAATCCAAACCAAGAAAAGTAGTAAAGTGAAGGAAAACCAATTTAAAACAAGTAGTTTAATAGCATAAGCCGAATTATGCGGTTTTAAAAAAAACATCAAATATTTCCCGAAAATTTTGGCAAAGTCTCCTTTGTAAAAACTGGCCCCCAAACGGGATACAACATGAATAGTATACGAAATCAATAAAAAGGCATCCCCAAGCGGGAGCTAGCTCTTCGTCAATCGACGGTCACAACCACACAAGCAATATAATATACAACACCAACGGCGAGGATCAAAATTCAAAAGGAAACTCAAAACCACAAGAAAACCACTGAAAAATAACGCGCGACTCTAAGGTCGAAGGAATAACATCACTGGTCTCTATCTCAAAATAAATACATGTTTGGTTGATGGAACTTCTAGATACAACAGAATAATGATATACAAGATATATAATGGGGGTACGAAACAAGTAAACCCACCTACTAGCAAATCACCCGAAGGAAACTATGCCCGCAAAGCCGTAATGAAACCTGTACGGCAAACCTGCAAGAACTGGGGCACAACGCGGGTGAGTTGCCAACTCGTGAATAGAAAAACATCTACGAAAAGAAATCGCATAAATAACGCAATCCTAGGCCAATGATCATAATATATCCTCAAATAAATAACCAGCAACCCATAACAATGGTTAGGGCAAATATCTAACCCAAGTGTAAATCCATGTGCCGTGTCAGTGCCTCAGGTAGCAATGTATGAATGCATGAAACAGAATGCATGTACTGAAGAAAACTGCTTTCATAAATCAGTGAGATTTCTGTATTTTAAAAGTGAGGTACCATAAATGAAATCAGCATAAAACAGTGCCCAGCATCGACACAAAACAAGTGTCCAAATATCTCGATATCTCTGTATCACAATCTCTGTACCTCAATATCTCAAAATCTCAATATCTCAATCACAATATCTAGGGCGCCGTCAATCCAGACCGGCCCCTACCATCTATCTCAAGACCACGACGGTATCCTCCGGATATCCGACATGCCGGGTAATATCACCGATCGGTAGTGCTCCCCTGCCAGGCTCAACGTCAACAACACGATCCTCTTGCCCCGGGGTACCGCACCGGGCCCACCATGTACCCGAAACGGTTCCTCCACTCCTCGAATCGGGTCTCGAAATCCATCAGCAAACTCATGGTGGACGACTCATACATCATGGGAAAACCGCACTTTTTATTTTAAAAGAGAGAAAAAGTTTATTTATGTTTTTGCGGTTTTCCTCCAAATCCAGAAAATCTCATGGAAATCCGAATCCAAAACCTCAATAACTCGTAAAATAGTGAATATATGCATGAGAATCCATGAATGCGGCATAACAATGAATAACAGTATGCATAAAGTAGCAGGTAATAACTACAATGTCTAAACTAACATATACGGCAAGTACACTAATATCATGTCTAAACTATTAGCTAACAGGCTATGTCAAGCAATAATATTTTCTAAGGTGTACGTGACATGGCAATTACCGATGAAGATGTGTGTGAGCCGGCAAGTAAGTGTACGTGGTACATACGCATCATCGGCAATGGTGCTGATGTCCTAACAGCATGATATCAATAATGGAGTACGAAACATAATATAAGCATGCGATGCGAAGCGAACCACAATAATGAGCGGGAGCTGAATACTAGACGCAACTATAACTAATCTGCATTAATCTAATATAAGTCCTACAAATGGTGCCTTTTGAAATAACACGAATCATGGGGTTTTGAAAATAGGGGCTACGGCGTTTTTATGAAAAGATACGTCTTTTGAAATATCCGTAGGATCCCTTGGGCTGTCTTTTAAAATACCCACGATTCGTTATTTTTTGAAATAGGTAAGAATCGAATCTAATCTAACAACTAAACTAAACTAAAGGGCTAAGCTAACAAGCTGGACTACAGGTAAGGAAACCGCCTAACATCTGAGTCGATACATATACATACCTGTATATATATTAGTCGGTGATCCCGCCTCAATAATATCATATCCGAGACCATATCTATAATCATACATCCCAAGTCAAGAGTGCGGATCAATCATCAAAATATAGCTCGTACGTAAATCCGTCGTACGGCATCCCCAAATCTGGGTACGGGTTAATATCACATTCATCATACTATTCACCTGGTATCCTCTTTATCAAATATCATGATCGGGGTATTGATCTACGTCCAGTACAATACTGATACCGCCTAAGTATGCATGGACGTGTGTGAAACACTATGTCAAGGACCCGCTACAACATCATGTCGTATCTCAAATATGAATCCTGCCATATCACCAAATTCACAACCTCGACACAAATCTCATCGACTCATCTCAAACCCAAGTATCATCCTCAAATCCGTATGTGAACACATAGTCCCATACCCATGTGAACAGATAACTATATATTCCCGTATAAGCACAAATGAAAGAAGAAAGTATGCAAGTATGGGTTGGTGTGTGCATGTGTAGTGCGACCACTACTCTAGGGTTTCGCGACACTAAATCATCCAAGAACACTAAATATCCATATTATCATCAATATACTCAAACAATATATAAACAATATATATATGTGTGTATACGTATTCGTATACATCACCACGAACTGCGGGGGTGCTATACGCCATCCACCCGACTTCTCCCCGTAGATATAAATCTACTCACCTGGTCCTCGCTAGCCGGTGCCGACGTCGCCACACGCTTGCTTGTCGTCTCGAAGTCCACATGGGGTACCTACATATCATAACATACCGTGTCGTATTAATATCCGACTCATGACCCAAAACGACACGTGAATCCCACATAGGTCAAAACCTATGGTTGCTTTCACAAATCAACCCAAAAACCCTCGACGTCGGCGTACAAACGCCAAACCATCGAAAAAAAACCCAACCACACTCATTTGTACAATCACGAGCACTAATTATAATATAAAATAGCGTAAAATTCACAAAAACCCCAAATTCACATTAAAAGCCATTTTTCCGAAAATCTAGCAAGCACAAATTACCCGTTTTAATACAACATCTTGATGTTTAAACAAATCTAATGGCCATAATACTTATTAAACATCTTAATTAAGTCATAAAAACCATTTCCATAATTTAATATCATAAATTTGCATAAATTCCAAAATTCTAGTTTACAATATACCCAAATTTAATAATTTTATAGCAAAAATGCACAAACAACAATTTAGCTTGGATTTTCATGAACTAAAGTATTAAACTATATTTTATAATGTTAATGAAGTTATGAAAAACCTAATCACATTTTAAAACCCAATATTTAAACAATTTTTTAAAACCTAGTTAGCAATTTAGCAAAATTATCATCATTTTAATTTAACAAATTAGCATGTAGCAACCAACCTAGATTTTGCATACAATTACATGTTAATCTCCTCATTACAACCATAAACTAATGATAAAAACCCTAATTAAATTCAAACCCTAGTCTTGAATTTCCTAAAGTTGCAATAAAACCCAATTAAACATCAAATTTGTTAACATAGAAGCAATTAAACAACAATATATGAATAAGGTTAGAATTATACTCATGATCATGGATCAATCATGAAATCTAGCCTCTCAAAATGCTCTCTTATCACCACAATCCATGCTTGTTAGGCTAAGCTAAAATGGGTAAGAGTTGGATTTGGATTTTGGGATTTTTTTTGATGGATTTTGAGGCAATTTTGAAGCATTTTTTGAAGAGAAATGAGAGGAGAAAAGGGGGAGGGGGCCGCTGCTGGAAAGGGTTCAGGTTTGGCCAGAAATGGAGGGGGTTTGGGTGAGGGTGGAGAGAGAGTGAGGTGGGGAAAGTCCACTCTAGTCAAAGTTCACTCTAATTCTATCATTTTCTAATCTTTTCTTTTCTTTTCTTTTGAAAAAAGAAGTGATTGGAGAGAGGGAGAGGGGGAGGGCTGTCATGGTGGGGCCGGCCACATGGGGAAGGGAAGAGAGGGTGAGGTGTGGGTGTGTGGGTTAGGGAAAAGATAAATGTATTACCCAAATTCCCATTAACACTAATTTCACCGAAAAAAGTCTTTTTCTTCGATATTTTCTAAACCGTTTTGGCAAACGATTTTATTTCAAAAACCACATGATAAAATTTTATTTAATGTTTTATGATGCACAAAATTTGTTTCAACTCATTCCAATTTATAATTTTTCCTAATTAAATATATTAGTGACGGCTTAAAATAATATTAAAATAATTAATTTCGGAAAAATTTTCAGAAAATTTGAAATTTCACCAGTGGGTCAATAAACACCAAATACTAGCAATTACATAGCTAGAATATGTATATTTATTTTTATAATAAAGATATTTGTATTTTGACTTTTTACCGAAAACCCCCTTATTTTACCGTTTTTTCGAAATTTCACCGAAACGATTTTCAAAACGTTACAATCTTCCCCCCTTAAAGAAATTCGGTCCCCGAATTTAAATTAAAACTCCCTCCCAAATACTAAAATATTTCAGCCAAAACCATCAAATCGCCGGGGCTCCGAAATCATAAATACATAAACGCATCATAGCGCAATGCATGCGCATGAGTAATGAGTAGATAACTCGAAATCAAAACTCCGTCAAGCATCCCGCAATCATCGGAGTCAAGGTGAAGACACGAATGCCAAATCTCAAGCAAGACCGATATGCTATAAATCGGAACTGTACATGTAAATATCAGGGGGAAATGCATGCCAAATCCTTTAAGTTGCTGTGCAATGCACATAACACTGCACAGTGGCGGACGTCTATCATAAGAAAATAACTATATACATATATACCTTTGTTTGAAATGTACGTTCCGCCGTTTTGGGAAACAATTTAGAAGGGTTTTCCTTGTTTTAAACGTTTCGCGTCATATCAGACATGTAGGTAAATACTGAGACTATAGCTCGCTTTTTGGAATTCCCTTCAATAGCTATCAATGCATGCAAAATACATTCAGGTACTGTCCTCTGACTAGTCCTGCTTAGTACGAAAACACATCGCAATTATCATTAAAAAAAACATACTGCTCTATAAGAAATCAATCCCAAAATACGCGTATGAATACTACGTGCGTCTGGTGCGCACGACAATCAAAATTCATATACGTGCCATACAAGTGCACAGAAACAAGATCTAAGTGCATCGGGTGTGCACAAAGCATCTGTCGTAGGCAACATGTATGCCTGACAGCAAAATCAGGTGCATCTGACATGCACGAAAAAAATCTCGATTTAGTGCATCTGGTGTGCACCAAAATCGCATCTCAAGACATGCGCTCATCATGCGCGAAAACCCAAAACCAGGGGCATCCATCATGCACGAAATCATGAAATCCAATATCAAGCGCCGAACATGCGCAAAATCAAATCAGGTGCACAAGGTGCACAAAACAAATATCGAGTATCACAATCGAAATCGAAGTCCAGTACACAAAAGGCGTATCACTGCACTGCAAGCATATATAAACTATACAGAGTGCACGAACCAAATCGTGTGCGTGCATACGCACAAAATCAACTCAAATGTCTAAAACCGTAAAATCACAAACATGTGAAACCAAATCATGAAAACGATATCAAGTGCAACACTGTGCAAAGATCGTAAATCCTCAATCATCAAAATCAAATCATGCGAATAAATCATCCAAAACATCAAAATCAATAATGGCGGAATAGTACCGCTCAAGCGCATCCTCTAAGAATCTCGGGCCAACTGTCGCGGTCACTAGTGGGACGTATCGTCGATGATCATGAACTCTGGCCTGCTGGTGGCGTAACAATGACCACTCCTGGGTCAAGGTCTTCACTATGAATTACCAATCTCTCGGTCCATTGGCTCATCGGCTCTGTCAGGTGTGCTAACGGGGATGATCCCGTTCTGGCACGTCTCTTGTCATCTCCCGGTCAATCATCGCGACCACTCGCAAGACAGCATATCACTGGCGTCGGCCTCTGGCTCTCTGAATGTACGTGACACATCTGATCCTGGGTGCAAGTATCATTGCAGCAGTGTCCTGAAAGGAATCCTGCTCACAGTCTCTTCCATGTCTCGTCTCTGCCAACTGTCCGGAAGTCATCGTCCTTTCCTATATCTGCATCTTGCTCTGGAACGGCCGCATACCCATCGCGACTCCTTCTGGAAGGTATATCCAGTACTCTGCCTCGGCATGCGCATCGCATCTCTGATGTCGGCGGAGGGGATCGTCATCATATCCAGATCTTGTACGAACCTCTTACTCCATTTTTCTCTAATGTCGTCTGCTTTGGACTCGTCTCGTCGCGGCTGCATGGACTGAGCTCCAACGACTATCCTCGTATCGGGAGTCTCCCAAGAAATGCATCTCACCACCTAGCATCCGAATTAAGTCGAACCATCCAATCGATTGTCAAAACCTCATAATCCCCCAAGGGCTCAACATCTTGGGTACAGTTTAATAGTATCGAGTACATACCACAGCATCGGTGATCCAGCCGTAGAAGGGCAAACCCAAGCCTCACTAATGGCGCCGTAGAACTGCCGTAAACCCGAAGGTTCAAAGGCTTTCACACGGTCATTAAGTCGAGTTAGGGTTTCATTCTTCTAGAGGGTCCATAGAATTGCCTGCATGCCCTTCAGAATACTTTAAACTTGGAATAATAGGATTCTGACATTCGATCGTCTCTGTCGACTCCCAACGTCTCCGCGTGAAGTCGTCTCTAGCTGGAATCAATCTATCTGATGACCTCTCATCGGGTAGGCGAACGAACCACATGTCCTAATCATTCATCCTCGGGTGACTAGCAACCTTCAATCATCTCTCAGTACAACTCGTACTGCATTAGCTCCAGCGTCTGGGGCAATATCCCGTCGCTCGCAGCAACAACTGGCTCACTCGTCTGCACGCTGAACAGTGCCTCAATCATCATAAGTGAGCAATACACCAACGGTCATCAAAATCTGGCTGGCCTCTATCATTGGCTCAATCCTCTAGTGCTGATCAGCACATCCGAGTAACCTCATAAAGGCGATCCGCCAAACGCTCGTGGAGCGGAAACACAGTAAAAAGACACATCTCCGCAATCGTGTGTCGCCGGAATTTCGCCTTGGTCAGTCTTCGTTCGTGACGAGCTCGTGCTGACCGCAACTCTAGTCGTAGTTCTCCCTGCCCGTAATCGTGGCAGCAAAACCATAACTGGTACTGATGAGGCTAGATCGGAATGAATATAATACTGAGCAAAGAAATGTACATCTTAAGGCTTCTTAAGTGGAGTAGCGTATCGTAAGTATGCCGCGGAATATACCCACGGTACGTCACTCTACTCTAGTCACCTATTCCATTAACCAAGGGTCATCCTACGCTCCGAAGGTAAAACCTAACGCTCTGATACCAACTTTGTCACGCCCCGAAAGTACGGAACATGACCGGCACTTAAACTACGAACGTCTCGAGGCGTACGTAATCTAAGTGAGCCGAAAAACCCAGAAATCCAAACCAAGAAAAGTAGTAGAGTGAAGGAAAACCAATTTAAAACAAGTAGTTTAATAGCATAAGCCGAATTATGCGGTTTTAAAAAAAAAATCAAATATTTCCCGAAAATTTCGGCAGAGTCTCCTTTGTAAAAACTGGCCCCCAAACGGGATACAACATGAATAGTATACGAAATCAATAAAAAGGCATCCCCAAGCGGGAGCTAGCTCTTCGTTAATCGACGGTCACAACCACACAAGCAATATAATATACAATGCCAACGGCGAGGATCAAAATTCAAAAGGAAACTCAAAACCACAAGAAAACCACTGAAAAATAACGCGCGACTCTAAGGTCGAAGGAATAACATCACTGGTCTCTATCTCAAAATAAATACATGTTTGGTTGATGGAACTTCTAGATACAACAGAATAATGATATACAAGATATATAATGGGGGTACGATACAAGTAAACCCACCTACTAGCAAATCACCCGAAGGAAACTATGCCCGCAAAGCCGTAATGAAACCTGTACGGCAAACCTGCAATAACTGGGGCACAACGGCGGTGAGTTGCCAACTCGTGAATAGAAAAATATCTACGAAAAGAAATCGCATAAATAACGCAATCCTAGGCCAATGATCATAATATATCCTCAAATAAATAACCAGCAACCCATAACAATGGTTAGGGCAAATATCTAACCCAAGTGTAAATCCATGTGCCGTGTCAGTGCCTCAGGTAGCAATGTATGAATGCATGAAACAGAATGCATGTACTGAAGAAAACTGCTTTCATAAATCAGTGAGATTTCTGTATTTTAAAAGTGAGGTACCATAAATGAAATCAGCATAAAACAGTGCCCAGCATCGACACAAAACAAGTGTCCAAATATCTCGATATCTCTGTATCACAATCTCTGTACCTCAATATCTCAAAATCTCAATATCTCAATCACAATATCTAGGGCGCCGTCAATCCAGACCGGCCCCTACCATCTATCTCAAGACCACGATGGTATCCTCCGGATATCCGACGCGTCGGGTAATATCACCGATCGGTAGTGCTCCCCTGCCAGGCTCAACGTCAACAACACGATCCTCTTGCCCCGGGGTACCGCACCGGGCCCACCATGTACCCGAAACGGTTCCTCCATTCCTCGAATCGGGTCTCGAAATCCATCAGCAAACTCATGGTGGACGACTCATACATCATGGGAAAATCGCACTTTTTATTTTAAAAGAGAAAAAAGGTTTAATTATGTTTTTGCGGTTTTCCTCCAAATCCAGAAAATCTCATGGAAATCCGAATCCAAAACCTCAATAACACGTAAAATAGTAAATATATGCATGAGAATCCATGAATGCGGCATAATAATGAATAACAGTATGCATGAAATAGCAGATAATAACTACAATGTCTAAACTAACATATACGGCAAGTACACTAATATCATGTCTAAACTATTAGCTAACAGGCTATGTCAAGCAATAATAATTTCTAAGGTGTACGTGACATGGCAATTACCGATGAAGATATGTGTGAGCCGGCAAGTAAGTGTACGCGGTACATACGCATCATCGGTAATGGTGCTGGTGTCCTAACAGCATGATATCAATAATGGAGTATGAAACATAATATAAGCATGCGATGCGAAGCGAACCACAATAATGAGCGGGAGCTAAATACTAGACGCAACTATAACTAATCTGCATTAATCTAATATAAGTCCTACAAATGGTGCCTTTTGAAATAACACGAATCATGGGGTTCTGAAAATAGGGGCTACGGTGTTTTTATGAAAAGTTACGTCTTTTGAAATATCCGTAGGATCCCTTGGGCTGTCTTTTAAAATACCCACGATTCGTTAGTTTTTGAAATAGGTAAGAATCGAATCTAATCTAACAACTAAACTAAACTAAAGGGCTAAGCTAACAAGCTGGACTACAGGTAAGGAAACCGCCTAACATCTGAGTCGATACATATACATACCTGTATATATATTATTCGGTGATCCCGCCTCAATAATATCATATCCGAGACCATATCTATAATCATACATCCCAAGTCAAGAGTGCGGATCAATCATCAAAATATAGCTCGTACGTAAATCCGTCGTACGGCGTCCCCAAATCTGGGTACGGGTTAATATCACATTCATCATACTATTCACCTGATATCCTCTTTATCAAATATCATGATTGGGGTACTGATCTACGTCTAGTACAATACTGATACCGCCTAAGTATGCATGGACGTGTGTGAAACACTACGTCAAGGACCCGCTACAACGTCATGTCGTATCTCAAATACGAATCCTGCCATATCACCGAATTCACAACCTCAATACAAATCTCATGGACTCATCTCAAACCCAAGTATCATCCTCAAATCCGTATGTGAACACATAGTCCCATACCCATGTGAACACATAACTATATATTCCTGTATAAGCACAAATGAAAGAAGAAAGTATGCAAGTATGGGTTGGTGTGTGCATGTGTATTGCGACCACTACTCTAGGGTTTCGCGACACTAAATCATCCAAGAACACTAAATATCCATATTTTCATCAATATACTCAAACAATATATAAACAATATATATATGTGTGTGTATACGTATTCGTATACATCACCACGAACTGCGGGGGTGCTATACGCCATCCACCCGACTTCTCCCCGTAGATATAAATCTACTCACCTGGTCCTCGCTAGCCGGTGCCGACGTCGCCAAGCGCTTGCTTGTCGTCTCGAAGTCCACATGGGGTACCTACATATCATAACATACCGTGTCGTATTAAAATCCGACTCATGACCCAAAACGACACGTGAATCCCCCATAGGTCAAAACCTATGGTTGCTTTCACAAATCAACCCAAAAACCCTCGACGTCGGCGTACAAACGCCAAACCATCGAGAAAAACCCAACCTCACTCATTTGTACAATCACGAGCATTAATTATAATATAAAATAGCTTAAAATTCACAAAAACCCCAAATTCACTTTAAAAGCCATTTTTCCGAAAATCTAGCAAGCACAATCCATGCTTGTTAGGCTAAGCTAAAATGGGTAAGAGTTGGATTTGGATTTTGGGATTTTTTTTGATGGATTTTGAGGCAATTTTGAAGCATTTTTTGAAGAGAAATGAGAGGAGAAAAGGGGGAAGGCGCTGCTGCTGGAAAGGGTTCAGGTTTGGCCAGAAATGGAGGGGGTTTGAGTGAGGGAGGAGAGAGAGTGAGGTGGGGAAAGTCCACTCTAGTCAAAGTCCACTCTAATTCTATCATTTTCTACTCTTTTCTTTTCTTTTCTTTTGAAAAAAGAAGTGATTGGAGTGAGGGAGAGGGGGAGGGCTGTCATGGTGGGGCCGGCCACATGGGGAAGGGAAGAGAGGGTGAGGTGTGGGTGTGTGGGTTAGGGAAAAAGATAAATGTATTACCCCAATTCCCATTAACACTAATTTCACCGAAAAAAGCATTTTTCTTCGATATTTTCTAAACCGTTTTGGCACACGATTTTATTTCAAAAACCACATGATAAAATTTTATTTAATGTTTTATGATGCACAAAATTTGTTTCAACTCATTCCAATTTGTAATTTTTCCTACTTAAATATATTAGTGACGGTTTAAAATAATATTAAAATAATTAATTTCGGAAATTTTTTCAGAAAATTTGAAATTTCACCTGTCGGTCAATAAACACCAAATACTAGCAATTACATAGCTAGAATATGTATATTCAATTTTATAATAAAGATATTTGTATTTTGACTTTTTACCGAAAACCCCTTATTTTACCATTTTTTCGAAATTTCACCGAAACGATTTTCAGAACGTTACACTTTCCTACATGTTTTATATCATGGTTGTTGAATTATTAGAAGGGGAAAAGAAAAAGAAAAGAATATAATAATAGGTATGGGTGAGAGAGAGAAGGTGGGGGTTTACCTTTGACCTAGTCTTGAGCCATTCCTTCTCCATTTCCTCACTCATTTCGCATCCCTCTCCTTACCTAGCTGCTGCTGCTGCTGCCCCTCCCTTCATTCTCCATAAAATCCCCCAAAACTCCATGCTAATCACCTCAAAGCCCAAGTCCTTTTTCTTTAAAAAGATGCACAAGCTCACTGGCTACCCTATGGACCAAGAAAGAGAAGATTTTGAGGACTTTGAGCAACTCAAGAAAATTCTTGAGTTGTCAATTGAGGTATTTTCTGAACCTTTAGCTTGATATTTCCATTACTTTTACCCCCATGTTAGATTAGAACCGATATCGTGTGGTTTGGGTGAACTTTGATAACTCTAGTTAGGGTTTATTAAAACTTTGGGTTGTAATGTGTAATTAAGCTCAGTAGAGACCACGCAAACCCCCTAGTGCTAGAATTCAGACCTAAACTGGAGACTAGAACCCCGGAATACGGATTTAGAAACCCGATATCGGAAAAATTATGAATTCTGTGGATGTAAAATGGAATCTGCTAACACCCGGAAACTCTGAAAATTATTTTGCAAGTCCAGTGATGCATGCAGGCACCTAAGAAGCTATAATGAAAACCCCATCCCCTATCTCCCAATTTTGGCTGCAGATTTAATCCGTATGGCCGCAATTTCCGGTCTGGGTCCCACTATTTTGATCCGTGTTGATTTTATAGCTTTATTTCATATAAACTAGACCCTTGGCATATGCAAAATTGACCAATTTGACCTAGGGTGAAATCTGGGACCACTTTCAATAGTGACTGTTTTGATTCGGGTTTTGTATTGCGTATTTTAAATTCTGGATTTGCGTATTGTGTTTTACCTTGATCACTTGACGTTTGTACGACGATATCGAGGTTGTTTGATGGTTTTGAAAGCGTTGTCCATAGGTTTTAACCTATAGGCCTTAGCGTGTCGTTTTGGTTTTCCGATGTGATTTTAATGTGTGTTTGTGAATGTGTTATCTTTGTAGGTACCTTCACGAGGGCTTCATACGAGGAAGAAGATGAAGGCGACATCGACACCGACACGCAGGATGCAAGGTGAGTAGATTATATCTACGGGGGAAGTCGGGTGAATGGCGTATAGCACCCCCGCAGATCGATATTTAGTATACTATATATAGACTATATATATAAGTATGGTAGCGTTAGGTGTGATATGGATATTCAAGATGTGATTAGGTGTACTATGGATTGATTAGGGTTTAGAAGTAAACTAGTATAGTTTCCTAGTTGCGAACCCTAGAATAAGTTTACACCCACACACACACATATGCTTGCTTGTGATACTTATACCTGGATGATGAGAATAGTGTATGATATTTGGAGATGAGTCGATGAGATTGGGCATAGCGCCATGAGATCGGTGATGTGATTCGTATTTGGGATACGACATGAGATTTTAGCGGGCTTATGGGCGTGTGTTTCACACACGCATTTGTATTTATATAGATGGTATCGATTTGTACTAGACTTAGATCAGTACCCCGGATCATGAGATATTATGATAAGGATACCAGATAATTGATGAGATGAATGTGATATTGACCCGTACCCAGCTTTTGGGATGCCGTACGATGATTTACTGTACGAGCTTTATATTGATGATAGATCCGCACTCATGACTCGAGGATGTCATATGATATTGTATCGTATGCGGTACCTTTGAGGCGGGATCACCGACTATTATATATATATATATATATATATATATATATATATATATATATATCGACTCAGATTTAGGTGGTTTCCATACCCCTCCTGATTGACTTGTTAGTTAGAGCTGTAGTTTTGCTAGTAGGTGTTAGGCTAGGCCGATGTCATACCTATTTCAAAAACTAACGAATCGGGAGTAGTTAAAGACAGGCAAAGGGATACTTTAGACTGTATAAATCCAATAACCGGATACTAGTAACTGGCTTAAACCAAAGCCGACTAGAAAAAACTGTTCGAAAGTCGTACGTGCGTAAACACACGTATGCGTCCGAACCCTTGTCGTAAAACCATACGACCACTATTTCGTTTCGCCTGGAGTAGGGAAACTCTCTGCGTGGGACTCTAGAGACTCGACTACTACGCTGGCAGTGGGTTTAACCACAGACCGCAAGCGGCACTAGCTGTACGTAACGGTCCCCAGGTAGATGTCGATAAGAAGGCCGATGAGGAAACCCATCCGAACTCCTACTGAGTCTGATGTGACAATCTCCGTACAGTCCGGTCCGTTCGTCTAAGACTATCGCATATCGGGCCTAGGGGGCGGCAAGCGTCAGTCCCCTAATAGCGGTATAAGTCGTGTCGGAGCGAAGCCCTATTACACCCTGAGAAACTACTGGAACCTACCAGTAAATCTCGCTTGCCCTGGCCAGGGACTTTGCGTAATGGCTCTCTGACACAGCGCGATATCAACCCCCAATACCGGGAGAGACGAATCCTGTCTAACCGCCACTTCCTCCAAGTGCTCGGGACTGCACCCAACTGCTACCTGTTTGCACGACTCCTTTGAGCCGTGGTAGGGTAGCAATCTAAGAACAGTAGGACACACTCGAGGCGAAGTAGCAGTGTCAAGTCTGCGGACTATGCTGTACTCATGTCACCTGGGAACTGTTCACTGACGACTGGTATAAAACCAACCAACAGTTCCCTGTTAGTCCTGTCCGGTGTACCCGTAACCTAACGAGCACCTGCATACTATCTCCAGTACGACGTACTGACGGCTGTGGGACAGACCATCTCCCCAACTGGGATGAGAAGCGTACACACTAGTCTACTCCGGAGTATCGATGCCTTGTCTCGATAATCCTACGACTAGGGACCTGAATAAGGATGTGCTTGTAGACTACCCAGCCCCCACTAGTATGACTGCCATCACAACGCCGGTAGTCAAGCAAGATCCTAAGAGCTCTATCAATACGTATACTCACATATTAAGATAGAAAAACCAAGTAGCATACTACCATGTTTAGCAAGACTGTTATATACATGTGAATATCCCAAGCTTCCATTAAGTAATATACAAACTAGTATGATACAGTAATGGCCTTCTAGGGCATAAACACTAACAATCTCCCACTTGCACTAGGGCCATGTACTGGCGTATCGAAGACCGATGATCTCGAGTAGCCTTTCGAACTGAATCTGAGGTAGGGCCTTAGTGAATGGATCAGCAATGTTATCCTCTGTATTTACTCTCTTTACCTCGATATCCCGGCAATCTACGATCTCCCTGATCAGGTGATACCGCCTTAAGATGTGTCTGGACTTCTGATGGGACCTGGGTTCCTTCGCTAAAGCTATAGCGCCGTTGTTGTCGCAATACAGAGGTATTGGACCAACACTGGTAGGAACCACCTGAAGTTCTGTGAGGAACTTCTTCATCCAGACAGCTTCTTTTGCGGCATCGCAAGCAGCTATGTACTCCGCTTCCATCGTTGAGTCAGCAACGGTGTCCTGCTTGGAACTCTTCCAACAGACCGCCCCTCCATTGAGGGTAAAGACATAACCCGACATGGACTTGGAGTCATCCTTGTCACTCTGGAAGCCGGAATCAGCATAGGCCTCCATCTTGAGGTCCTTTCCGCCGTAAACCAAGAACATCTCCTTAGTCCTTCTCAGGTACTTGAGAATGTTCTTTACTGCTATCCAGTGATTCTCCCCTGGGTTTGCCTGATACCGGCTTACAACGCTCAATGCGTATGCTACATCTGGTCTGGTACATAACATCGCATACATTATAGAGCCTACCGCAGAAGCGTAGGGTATAATCGACATGCGTTCCCTTTCCAAATCAGTCTTGGGAGACATCTCTTTGGAGAGGGTGATTCTGTGACAAGCCGGTAGGTTACCGCGCTTAGAATCTTCCATACTGAATCTTTTCAATATGGTGTCTATGTACCTGGACTGTGAGAGTCCCAACATCCTCTTTGATCTATCATGATAGATCTGGATCCCCAGAATGTAGGTGGCATCACCCAGGTCCTTCATGGAGAATTTCTGTGACAAGAATCTTTTGACTGACTGTAGCATAGGAATATCATTTCCTATTAGGAGAATGTCATCCACGTACAGGACGAGGAATACTACAACTCTCCCTACAATCTTACTGTATATGCATGGTTCATCTAGATTTTTGATAAAGTCGAATTCTTTGACAGTATCATCAAAACAGATGTTCCAACTCCGCGACGCCTGCTTTAGTCCATAAATGGACATAAGCAGCTTGCATACTTTACCGCTGCTCCCACTCTGAATGAATCCCTCTGGCTAATCCATATAGACGCTCTCTTCTAAATTTCCATTTAGAAAGGCCGTCTGTACGTCCATCTGCCAGATCTCATAATCATGGAAGGCAGCAATAGCAAGAAGGACCCGAATGGATTTCAGCATAGCCACTAGAGAAAAGGTTTCGTCATAGTCCAAACCAAGTCTTTGACGGAAACCCTTTGCAACAAGTCTAGCTTTATAGGTTTCAACCTGTCTATCTACACCAATCTTCTTTCTGAAGATCCACTTGCATCCTACGGGTTTTACCCCATCTGGAGCAGTGTCCAAAGTCCATACTTTGTTAGTGTACATGGACTCCATTTCGGTCCGCATTGCATCCAGCCATTTTACCGAGTCGCCGCTCTGAATTGCTTGCTGGAAGCTAGTAGGGTCGTCATTATCAATGACGCAATCTTCTCTATCCCCGTCTATGAGAAAACCGTAGTATCTCTCGGGCGGATGAGACTGCCTACTACTTCTGCGGATAGGCGCTGGTATGTCCCTTTCTTCTGAAACTTCTTGTTCTACCAAACTTTCAGTAACAGCTTGTGGTTCTGGAATTTCTTCCAGTTCTACTGCGCTCCCACTCTTCTGATTTTCTAAAAATTCAGTTTCTAAGAAGTGGGCATGACGAGAAACAAAAACCTTTTGTTCCTCTGCGTAATAGAAATAATATCCCTTGGAGTTCTTTGGATATCCCACAAGCTTACACTGTACTGAGCGTGCCTCGAGCTTGTCCGAATGCTGCTTTTTTACAAAAGCTGGACATCCCCATGTCCTAAAATGTTTTAGACAGGGTTTCTTCCCACTCCACATCTGATATGGTGTGGTAGACACAGTCTTGGTTGGAACCTGGTTCAAAAGATATGCAGCTGATTCTAGTGCATAACCCCAGAAAGATCGCGGTAACTCAGCCTTACTCATCATGGAACGAACCATATCCAATAGGGTTCGATTCCTCCTTTCCGATACACCATTGTGTTGTGGTGTGTATGGAGGAGTAAGCTGAGAGAGAATTCCATTCTCTTTTAAGTAACCCAGGAATTCGGCACTTAAGTATTCACCACCTCGATCAGATCTCAGTGTCTTTATACTTTTGCCTGTCTGTTTTTCCACTTCATTCTTGTATTCTTGGAATTTCTCAAAGGCCTCGGATTTATGCTTCATTAAGAAGATATATCCATACCTAGAAAAATCATCCGTAAAAGTAATGAAGTAGGAACAACCACCTCGCGCATGTGTAGACATTGGACCGCACACATCACTGTGTACGAGTCCTAAGAGCTCGCTCGCTCTTACTCCGTGTCCAGTAAACGGAGTCTTTGTCATTTTTCCCATGAGACAAGATTCACAAGTGGCATAAGATTGATATTCGAACGGATTCAAATATCCTTCTCTATGTAACTTTGTTAATCGTGTTTCATTGATGCGACCTAGTCTACAATGCCATAAGAAAGCCTGATTTATTTCTGGATACTTTCTTTTAAGTGTGTTCTGGACATTGAAAACCTGAGCTTGATTCAATACGTATATACCGTCATCCAATGTACCGGACCCAATCAGAACTTGATTTAGGTGGATGTGAACTACATCGCTTACGAATGTAAAGTCATATCCCTCTCTTGAAAGTGAGGACACTGATATGATATTACAAGTCAAACTAGGTACATACAGACAGTTACGTAGAATCAATATCTGCCCACTTGTCAAACCTAGGCGATACTCTCCCACGGATTCAGCGTCCACGCTCATTCCGTTTGCAACTCTGAGAGACAAATCACCTATCTTTATAACTTTACGGTTTCTCAAAGCATGTAACGAATTACAGATATGAGATCCTGCTCCGGTATCTAGTACCCAGGAAGTAGAGTTAATTGACAAACAGTTCTCAATTACAAACACACTTGAGGCTGAAGCCACAACATGCTTCGTATCCTGGCTACTGGCTTCCAAAGCCCTGCAATCCTTCTGCCAATGTCCATTCCCATAACAATAGGAATATCCCTGCTTACCTAAACCAAGTCCCGAAACTTTTTCTCTTCCCTTTCCTCCTACTTTGCTGACACCGTATATCGGCTTTGTAGAGGTCTTCTTCTTTTCACCCTTTGCTTTCGCCTTGGATGAAGAAGAAGAAGGTCCCCTATTAAGCAGAGCTTGTGTCTCCCTGGTTTCTTTCAGGGTATAAGTAGAGGGTAGGGACTGTGGAAATAAGTCATTATATGACCTGTTTCCCAACGTGGTCTCCAGGTCCTTGAGCTCATCAATATAGCTAGTCATCGTAAGGACGTTGTCCCTTACAGATGACCCGTCAGCCGACCTCGCTTGAATTAATTCGTTCGAGGCCTTATATCTTGTGATATGAGATTGCTCTCCATATAAATCTTTGTTATGGAGAAAGATGGAAACAGAGTCCATCTTCTCGTGCTGCTTCTGGTATATACCATCAACTGAAGCCAACACGATGCACTTGGCTTTCGCTTTATTCTTTTCCTTTGTCTGACGGATATCCATATCCGCGACGGAGGAAACTGGACCTGGGACGGTGGGATCTTGAGTAGTAATAGGGTGGTCCAGCTTGTCATAGGCAATGGTCATCTGGACAGACCTTTGCCAGTCATATAAGTTAGATTCAGTCAACTTGTTATCTAGATGTAACCTAGTCATGGTCACAAGGTCGCTGCAATGAGAGAGAGAGAAGAAAACACTTTAGCATGACGCTCTTGCAAGTTTAGATTGGTTTTTAATTTATCTAAACTGGATGGCTCCCACTGTTTCTCGAATCCTTCCTCAAACCATAAAAGAAGAATTAGCCAGGACTATTCTCACTGTACAATTCTTGCTTAACCGTTCAGCCAGACTAGTGTCGATACTTCGAGGGAGGTTTTCCAACGCTTTCGCGAAGTTCCTTAATTAAAGAACCTCTTTTCTCTGGGGGCGTAACCCCGCTGACTCCTTTCTTGACACCTACTTGGTTTATAGCATTGATCGTTAAGTGACGAATATCCTGATAAGTAGCATATACTCACAGTAGGATCAGGATCCAAATATCATCGTATGATAATGTTGAAGGAATCCTACCAACATTCATCAAACTCCAAATGGTATGCATCTCTTTGCAAATTTCAGTTTCTTTAGAAATTCCCGATATAGATTTCTGCCCCATGTTCTTATGATCTTGACTAAGGGCCAACAAATCATAAGTCACATGTCAAGTTCTGCCCATCATTATCCTGTTGATTTGAACCCATCCGTATATACTCTTGACTAAGGGCCAAACAAAGTAATACGACTGTCCCAAACCAACTCATCTATCTATGCAACAAATGAATACCCCAGCAGCTACCAATCACTATGTCTTGACTAAGGGCCAAACAAACATAGCTTGAATACTACTGACCATTCATAAGAAATGACGGAGGGCTACGACTGGTTTTGGCGAAACCGTGAACGTAGTGAACTTGATATAATCGAAGGAACCTGATAGCTTTTTAAAAGGAGTGGTTAAAGCTCCGCAATTAAAAATTCTGCTTTTTTTTAAAATTAACCGAGTGGTTTCTTTTAAATTGTTCCAACGATTAAACTTTTTGGTTTATTTTCTTTGCATTATAAATAATGCGTCCCATCATTAACCTATCATTGCAGAAAACAACGAAAATACAACGTCCTCTTATGCCATCCGCATTCGCCACGGGGTCCCGTCATCACCCGTTAGGTTACTTAACTAACGACAGAGCGGGGGCTGGGCTAGCGCGGGTGTAAAACATAAGTGACGTCTAAATAGCTATCATATATAGATATTGTACATTTGTCAGACGCAATAATAGGCATTCCAGATCACAGATGAACTTTATTGGATTTGCAAGCAATCCGTGTTTGTTTTGAGCCTGCAACAAAAGACGGATTACACAGTTGTGATGAATAGCCATTACCCCACCCAAGACCCCAACGGGTACGTCAAACTACCCGCCCGGCAGTTTGTGCACCCCACCTTGGGTCTGTCCTAGGAGCAAAAACAGTAAAATGAAATAATACAACGGTGGCTACAACCGCAACCTGGATGTGCCCCGCAAAATAATATTACAACAAATTACATTTACATCAAATGAATTAAATAATAACCCATCACATAACCCCGGCTATACATCACAACAGTCCAACACAGTTCATATCCACAAACAGTAAAAACCATTACAGAAATGTGCAACCCCCTGCCAACCGACATACTAGCAGTTAGGGGAGGTTTATGAACACATTATACAAACACAGATATAATCCAACAAGCAAATACTGTATAATTTCGATCGATTAAACACTTTTAATTTTGCTCCAATACTTCTCTGTAAATTTGAAACCTGAGCAAAAATAAAAATTCCAGAAAATACCAAATATCCCAGAGAACAAACACAGAAAAATTGGTTTCCTGAATCGCCAACTCGGCGGCGGAATCACGGCGGATCGGTGGGATCCGCCGCGCTTCCGCGGCTCTTTAGGCGATTCAGGGGCCCAATTTTCTTGGGTGTTCTTCTACTGTCTTTTCAAGCTTTCTGAACATCCCTGAAAAAATTTTGGACTTCATTTAAAAATCGACAGAAACTAGTGATTTCGGGCTTTTACGGTTTCGTTTTTTCCGTTCGAAATTCATACAAATTTGCAAGTAAGTTATTTATTGTTTAGCAAGGCTTTGATACCACTGTAAGTCGATGTACAACACCCCACGACTTGCGGGGAGGCGGAAATATGAAAAACGATCTTGTTCTTTGCTTAAACATCGACTAACCGCAAGAATCGAAGCTAAACGATAACTAACATCAAACATAGAAGTTAACAACTACTATGTAAAGGGATTATACCTAAAGAACCGTGTCCTTCGTCTTTACGAACTCCACCTCCTCCTCGGCCTTCTCCAAGTAGTAGACGATCCACCACGAGAGCTTTACTCCAAGCTTTGCCTCTAAACTTGAGGCAACTAGGTTTCTTTAAGTGCTAATCAAAGTACCTAGATGATATAGAGTGAGGGTTATGGATTAAGTAGTCTAACTAATCCTTGTACTCAACACATGAGAGGGGAGGATTAGGGTTTGAAGAGAGGAAGCTTGAGGAGAGAGAAGGTGAGAAGAATAATTGATATGAGAAAATGAGTTATCATAATATATATGAAGCATTAAGATTTATCAATAAAAGAAAAACAAATGATGAATAATCATGCTTCATAAATATCTAATGGTGATTCATTACCATGAGTCATTAAGCATTTATGATGCATTAATGACATGGATGAATCACTCATATGACTCATTAATCTCATTCAATGTATATGCCACCTTAACCTCCTTAGTCACTATCTTCTAGAAGCTTCTCGCGCAATTACGAGAACGTCCCTCCTATCCGCGAAAACGCGGAAAAACTTTAGACTGTATAAATCCAATAACCGGATACTAGTAACTGGCTTAAACCAAAGCCGACTAGTAAAAACTGTGCGAAAGTCGTACGTGCGCAAACACACGTATGCGTCCGAACCCTTGTCGTAAAACCATACGACCTCTATATCGTTTCGCCTGGAGTAGGGAAACTCTCTGCGTGGGACTCTAGAGACTCGACTACTACGCTAGAAGTGGGTTTAACCACAGACCGCAAGTGGCACTAGCTGTACGTAACGGTCCCCAGGTAGATGTCGATAAGAAGGCCGATGAGGAAACCCATCCGAACTCCTACTGAGTCTGATGTGACAATCTCCGTACAGTCCGGTCCGTTCGTCTAAGACTATCGCATATCGGGCCTAGGGGGCGGCAAGCGTCAGTCCCCTAATAGCGGTATAAGTCGGGTCGGAGCGAAGCCCTATTACACCCTGAGAAACTACTGGAACCTACCAGTAAATCTCGCTTGCCCTGGCCAGGGACTTTGCGTAATGGCTCTCTGACACAGCGCGATATCAACCCCCAATACCGGGAGAGACGAATCCTGTCTAACCGCCACTTCCTCCAAGTGCTCGGGACTGCACCCAACTGCTACCTGTTTGCACGACTCCTTTGAGCCGTGGTAGGGTAGCAATCTAAGAACAGTAGGACACACTCGAGGCGAAGTAGCAGTGTCAAGTCTGCGGACTATGCTGTACTCATGTCACCTGGGAACTGTTCACTGACGACTGGTATAAAACCAACCAACAGTTCCCTGTGAGTCCTGTCCGGTGTACCCGTAACCTAACGAGCACCTGCATACTATCTCCAGTACGACGTACTGACGGCTGTGGGACAGACCATCTCCCCAACTGGGATGAGAAGCGTACACACTAGTCTACTCCGGAGTATCGATGCCCTGTCTCGATAATTCTACGACTAGGGACCTGAATAAGGATGTGCTTGTAGACTACCCAGCCTCCACTAGTGTGACTGCCATCACAACGCCGGTAGTCAAGCAAGATCCTAAGAGCTCTATCAATACGTATACTCACATATTAAGATAGAAAAACCAAGTAGCATACTACCATGTTTAGCAAGACTGTTATATACATGTGAATATCCCAAGCTTCCATTAAGTAATATACAAACTAGTATGATACAGTAATGGCCTTCTAGGGCATAAACACTAACATGTTCAGCATACAGACGAGTGAGCCAGTTGCTGCTGCAAATGACGAGATATCGCCCAGATGTTGGAGCTGCTGCAGCATGAGTATATACTTAGTGATATGATGGAAGGTCGCTAGTCACCCTTGGAGGAAGGGCTAGACATGTGGTTCGTTCACTTACCCCGATACAAGGTCATCAGATAGATTTATTCCAGCTAAAGACGACTTCACGCAGATTCGTTGAGAGTCGATAGAGATGATCGGATGTCAGGAACCCAATTCCAAGTTTAAAGTATTCGGAAGACAATGCAAGTAATGCTATGGACCCTCTAAAAGAATGAAACCCTAACTCGACGTAATGACCATGGAACGCCTTCGAACCTTAGGGTTTACGGCAGTTTAGCGGTGCCATTTGTGAGGCTTGGGTTTGCCCTTCTACGGTTGGTCCACACGTGCTGTGGCATGTACTGGAATACTATTAAACTGTACTCAAGATGTTGATCTCTTGGGGGATTATGAGGTTTTGACAAATCAATCGGATGATTCGACATCATTCGGATATCATGTGATGGGATACATTGCTTGGGAGACTCCAGATACGAGTATAGCCGTTGGAGTGCGGTCCATGCAGCCACGAGAAGACGAGTCCGAATCAGTCGACATTGGAACAGAGTGGAGTAAAGAGTTCGCACGAGATTTCGACGAGATGATGTTCCACTCCGCTGACATCAGAGATTCGATACGCCCACTCCGCTGACATCAGAGATGCGATACGCATGCAGAGGCGTTGATTATTGATATACTGTCCAGAAGGAGTCACGATGAGTATGCAGCCGTTCCGGAACAAGACACGGATATAGTATAGGATGGTAACTTCCGGGCAATTCGGCAGAAACGAGCTTTGAAAGAGACCTCGACAGGACCTTTCTGGAATACTATACGAGAAGACTTGGACCCAGGAGTGGTCATATTGCGCACACCCAGCAGGCCAAAGTTCGGCATCGTCGACGAGATAGTTGACTAGGTTCGGATGAAGGACCTCAACCAGATGCACTGTGAGTTGATCAAGGATGGACGAGAATGGAGTATACCTCCGCGGATTGGGACGAGTTCCTGAGGACATGTTCGGCTAGATATCTTCCACAGAGTGATGAAGATACCGAGTTCGTAATTTCGAGTCCGTGTGAGAGACTTCGGATTGACCGTAGCCGAGGACATTTGCAGTGCGCAGATAGAGACGTAACATCGAAGTGAACAATAATACAGACAAGTGAGACAAGAAGTTCGTACGAGATACTGATGAGCTGTTGTCACTCCCCGTTAAGATTAAAGGTCGGATATGCCTACAGAGGCGTTGGGATGCGACCAGTTTCCGAGGACATGCGGTGCTGAGGATGCAAATGTCCAGAGAGCGAGAAAAGAGTATGCAAGAGTACCAGCCTCCGTATAGTTCGGTATAGGCGAGACCGGAAGAGACCTTGAGCAGGATTCCTTCCATGACACTGCTGCGATAAGATTTGCACCAGGATCAGATGTGTAATGTGTGTTCAGAGACCAGAGGTCGGCGCCAGTGACGTGCTGCTTTACGAGTGGCCGTGAGGATTGACCAAGAGATGACCAGAGAAGTGCCAGGACGGAATTGCCCCCGTTAGCACACCCGACAGGGCCGATGAGCCGATGGATCACGAGATTGGTAATCCACAGAGAAGATAAAGGCCCAGAGACAGAGGATGCTAGACCGTGAGCAAGAGGCAAGTAGATATCTTGCGCTGCTAGCATTGGATGCACCGACACCTTCTCGACTTAGAAGGAGGATGTATCGACGACGGTATTTATGATTTGTGATTTGGTGATTCGATTATCACGTATCCGTCACCTTGGATTTCGGCGTTTTTGGGTGATCTATTCGCATGATTTAGTCTTGATGGCTGAGTTCCATGATTTCTGTTTTCGAGCACCATGGTTGCACTTACTGGGTATTCATATTTGTGCATAGTTATTGCACCTGATATCGTTTTTGTGTCTTGGTTGCACATGCTTATGACTTCATGGATTTCATACCGTTGGGTTGATTTTATGCACATGGTATGCACACGATTTAGCTTTTGCACTCGGTATAGCTTATATGTGCTTGTAGTGCATTGGTATGTGTTTTGTGCACACAGTTGCACACGTTTATGATTTTTACACCTTGATACCCTCGGTGTTGCTATTTACACATTTGAGTTATTGTTTGGGTTTTGTGCACAGGATGCACCGGATTTATATTTCTTGCACAGGATGCACTGGATTTATATTTCGTGCATTTATCGCACCAATTTTATATTTCGTGCGTTTGTTGCACCTGACTTTGATTTGATGTCATTCGATATGTTGATTTTGATTTCATGCCTATGTTATGCATGCGATTTGACTTATACTTTCAGCATAGTTTTCATGCACTTTTGTGCTTAGATTTGATTTGTGCACGCTGATGCACATGGTTGTGAGATTATATACCACGGTATACCTGATTTTGATTGAGCCGTATTGTATACCGTCGATTTGGATTCTGATATTGATGTTGATTTCTTGCATTCTGTGCATTTGATTTGGATTTTGCGCATGTTCGACGCTTGATATTGGATTTCGTGATTTCGTGCATGTTGAATGCGCATGAATTAGATTTTATTCGTGCATGATGGATGCACCTGATTTGGATTTTCGCGCGTGTTGAGCGCATGTTTTGAGATACAATTTTGGTGCACACCAGATGCACTAAATCGGGATTTTTCGTGCATGTCAGATGCACCTGATGTTGCTGTCAGGCACGCCCGTTGCCCTTGGCAGATGTTTTGTGCACACTCGTTGCACTTAGATATTATTTCTGTGCACATGTATGGCACATATATGGATTTTGATTTCCGTTCGCACCAGACGCACAGAGTATTCTTATATACATTTTGGGATTGATTTCTTATGGAGCAGTACGTTTTTATGATATTTGCTACATGTTTTCGTACTGAGCAGGACTAGTCAGTGGATAGTACCTGGATATATTTTGCATGCATTGATAGTTATCGAAGGGATTTCCAAAAAGTGAGCTATAGTCTCAGTATTTACCCACGTGTCTGATTGACACGAAACGTTTAAAGCAAGGAACCCTTCTAAATTGTTTTCAAAACGGCGGAACGTACATATTAAACAAAAGATATATACATATATGGTTATTTTCGTACAATAGACATCCGCCACTGTGCCGTGATACACGCATAGCACAGCAACATGAAAAGGTTTGGCATGCATTTCTTTCAGTTATTTACATGCATAGATTGATGTCTACATGTATAATTTTGATGTATATCATATCGGTTTTGTTTTGGATTTGTCCTTTGTGTCTCTCGCATGACTCCGATGATTGCAGGATACTTGACGGAGTTTTGATTTTGAGTTATCTGCTCATTGTTCATTCGCATGCATTGCGCTATGTCACGTTTTGTGTATTGATGATTTCGGAGCCCTGACGACTTAGTCTTTTACTGAAATGTTTTAGTATTTGAGGGGTTTAAATTTAAATTCGGGAACCGAATTTCTTTAAGGGGGGGAAGATTGTAACATTTCAAAAAAATAAAATATTATTTTGGGGAATTTTTATAATTAAATAAAATTATATTGAATATTTTAATAAGGCGGTATAATTAAATACCGATAATTGGGGGAAAATTTGAAAAATTATAGAAATTACTAAAAGAGGGTGTTTTATGTGAATTATGCAAAATTTAAGTTTTTATGATTAATTATATGCTAATTTAGTGCTAATCACGATTAAAAATCGCTAATCGCGCTTTAAACATGTTTTGTGCAAACATGCACCATATCTTTTTTCACTTGTTACATTTTCTTATGGCTTTCCTACATGTTTTATATCATGGTTGTTGAATTATTAGAGGGGGGAAAAGAAAAAGGAAAGAAAAGAATATAATAATAGGTATGGGTGAGAGAGAGAAGGTGAGGGTTTACCTTTGACCTAGTCTTGAGCCATTCCTTCTCCATTTCATCACTCATTTCTCATCCCTCTCTTTACCTAGCTACTGCTGCTGCTGCTGCTGCCCATCCCTTCATTCTCCATAAAATCCCCCAAAACTCCATGCTAATCACCTCAAAGCCCAAGTCCCTTTTCTTTAAAAAGATGCACAAGCTCACTAGCTACCCTATGTGTTAGTGTATATGTCTTAGGGGCCATTATTGTATCATACTAGCTTGTATATTACTTAATAGAAGCTTGGGATATTCACAGTTATATTAACAGTCTTGCTAAACATGGTAGTATGCTACTTGGTTTTATCTATCTTAATATATGTGTACGTATTGATAGAGCCCTTAGGATCTTGCTTGGCTACCAGCGTTGTGATGGCAGTCACAATAGTGAGGGTTGGGTAGTCTACAAGCACATCCTTTTTTAGGTCCCTGGTCGTAGGATTATTGAGACAGGGCATCAATACTCCGGAGTAGACTAGTGTGTACGCTTCTCATCCCAGATGGGGAGATGGTCTGTCCCAAGCCATCAGTACGTCGTACTGGAGATACTATATAGGTGCTCGTTGGGTTACGAGTACACCGGACAGGACTTGCAGGGAACTGTTGGTTGGTATTATACCCATCGTCAGTTAACAGTTCCTAGGTGACATGAGTACAGCATAGTCCGCAGATTTGACACTGCTACTTTGCCTCGAGTGTGTCCCACTGTTCTTAGATTACTACCCTACCACGGCTCAAATGAGTCGTGCAAATAGGTAGCAGTTGGATGCAGTGCCGAGCACTTGGAGGCAGTAGTGGTTAGACAGGATTCGTCTCCCCCAGTATTGGGAGTTGATATCGCACTGTGTCTGGAGAGTCATTACGCAAAGTCCCTGGCCAGTGCAAGCGAGATTTACTGGTAGGTTTTCCAGTAGTTTCTCAAGGTGTAATGGGCTTCGCTCCGACACGACTTATACCGCGTTTTTAGGGGACTGACGCTTGCCGCCCCCTAGGCCCAATATGCGATAGTCCTAGACGAACAGACCGGACTGTACGGAGATTGTCACATCAGGCTCAGTAGGAGTTCGGATGGGTTTCCTCATCGGCCTTCTTATCGACATCTACCTGGGGACCGTTACGTACAGCTAGTGCCGCTTGCGGTCTGTGGTTAAACCCACTGCCAGCGTAGTAGTCGAGTCTTTAGAGTCCCACACAAAGAGTTTTCCTGCTCCGGGCGAAACGATATAGAGATCGTATGGTTTTACGACAGGGTTCGGACACGCACGTGCATTTATGCACGTACGATGTTCGGAAAGTTTTTACTAGCCGGCTTTGGTTTAAGCCGGAATCTAGTATCGGATTATTGGATTTATACAGTCTAAAGTTTTTCCATGTTTTCACAGATAGGAGGGGCGTTCTCGTAATTTGGCGAGAAGCTTCCAGAAGGATGATGACTTGGGGGCTAAGGTGGCATTTGCATTTATTGATTTAGTGACTCATTTGTGTGATTCATCCATGGAGTTAATGATGCATTTACTGATATAATGACTCATGGGATGAATCACACAATGTGAATAAATGAAGCATGGTTGATAAATCATTTGATTTATTCATTTAATAAATCATCATGCTTCATATATTCAAGATGAGATATTATTTCATTTCATTTTTCTCACTCTCACCTTCTCTCTCCTCAAGCTCTCTGTCTTCAAACCTTAATCCTAACCTCTCATGTGTTGAGATCAAGGATTAGAAAGACTCATTAATCTATAATCATACTCTATATTCCCTAGGTGACTTTGATTAGCAATTAGAGTAACCTAGTTACCTCAAGATTAGAGGCAAAGCTTAGAGTAGAAGCTCTCGGGTGGATCGTCTATTACAAAGAGGAGGCCGACGAGGAGGTGGTTAACGAGAAGAAGAAGGACTTGGTTCATTAGGTATAATCTTCTTTCATAGTAGCTAATTACTCCTATGATAGTGTTAGTTATAGTTTAGCAAAGATCCTTTCGGTTAGTCGATGTTAGTTTAAAGAAAAAGATTGTTTTTCATATTTCCGCCTCCCCGCAACTCGTGGGGTGTACAACGTCGACTTACAGTGGTATCAGAGCCTCGCTAAACCATAACTAACTTGTTAGCAAAGTCGTTAGAAATTCGATCGCAAAACGAACTGGAAAAAACATCATTTTTACCAAGTTTCTGTCGATTTTAAAACGGGGTCTAAAAATTTTTCACGGAACTCTAAAATTACATGCAAGAAAATATAAGAATATTGGAGAAATTTGGGTTCCTGAATCGGCCAAACAGCCGCGGAACCGCGGCCGATCCAAGTGATCCGTCGTGGATCCGCGGCCGAGTTGAAGCCGATTCACCCTAAAATTCCCCAGAACTCTTCTGTGATGATTTTGTTCTTTCTGGAATGTTTATTTTCTGCTCAAGTCTCAAGTGCACAGAGAAGTTTTTGGAGTAGAATCTATTGTGTTTGCTCGATCGAAATTCTACGATGTTTAGCTATTTAGATTATATCTGTGATTGTATATTGTGTTCGTAAAACTCTCCTTACTGCTTGTATGTCGGTTGGTAGGGGGTTGCATATTTCTGTAATGATTTTACTGTTTGTGTTTATGAACTTGATTGGATTGTTGTGATGATTAGCCGGGGTTTGAGATGGGTTTTTTAATATTCATTCATTCGATATAAATTGTAATATGATGTAATATTCTTTTGCGGGGCACATCCAGGTTGCGGTTGTAGCCACCGTTGTATTATTTCATTTACTGTTTTTTCTCCTAGGATAGACCCAAGGTGGGGTGCACAAACTACCGGGTACTTTGAAGTGTTTAGTAGCCTACTCACATTGTTGAGGGAGACCGCTTCACTTCGGGTACTTGGCGGGTAGTTTGCCATACCAGTAGGGGTCTAGGGTGGGGTAATGGCTATTCATCACAACTATGTAATCCGTCTTTCGTTGCAGGCTCAAAGGAAACGCGGATTGCTTGTATACCCAATAATGTTCATCTGTGATCTGGAATGCCTATTCTTGCGTCTGACGAATGTACAATATCTATATATGATAGTTATTTAGACGTCACTTATGTTTTACACCCGCGCTAGCCCAGCCCCCGCTCTGTCGTTAGTTAAGTAACCTAACGGGTGATGACGGGACCCAGTGGCGAATGCGGATGGCATAAGAGGGCATTGTATTTTCGTTGTTTTCTGCAATGATAGGTTAATTGATGGGACGCATTATATTAATGCAAAGAAAATAAACCAAAGTTGAATCGTTGGAACAGTTTAAAAGAAATCACTCGGTTATTTTAAAACAGAGGATATTTTTTAAATTGCGGAGCTTTAACCACTCCTTTTAAAAGCTATCAGGTTCCTTCGATCATATCAAGTTCACCACGTTCACAGTTTCGCCAAAACCATTCGTAGCCCTCTGTCATTTCATTTGGGTATTCAGTAGTATTCAAGCTATGTATTTTGACCAATGCCAAGGCATAGTGTTTGGTAGCTGCTGGGTATTCATTTCTTCCATAGATAGATGAGTTAGTTTGGGACAGTCGTATTATCATTTGGCCAACGTCAGGGGTATGTACGGATGGGTTCAAATTAACAAGATAATGATTGGTAGAACTTGACATGTGACTTATGACATTTTGACCAACGCCAAGGTCATAAGAGCATGGGGCGAAAATTTATATCGGGAATTTCTAAAGAAACTGAAATTTGCAAAGAGATGCATACCATTTGGGGTTTGATGAATGGTGGTAGGATTCCTTCAACATTATCACACGATGATATTTGGATCCCGATCCTACTGTGAGTATATGCTACTCATCAGGAGATTCGTCACTTGATGATCAATGCTATAAACCAAGTAGGTGTCGAGAAAGGTGTCAGCGGCGCTACGCCCCCAGAGAAAAGAGGTTATTTAATTAAGGAACTTCGCGAAAGCGTTGGAAAACCTCCCTCAAAGTACCGACACCGGCCTGGCTGAACGGTTAAGCAAGTATTGTACGGTGAGAATAGTCCTGGCTAGTTCTTCCTTTTTGGTTTGAGGAGGGATTCGAGAAACAGTGGGAGCCATCCAGTTTATATAAACTAAAAACCACTCTAAACTTGCAAGAGTATCATGCTAAAGTGTTCCCTCTCTCTCTCATTGCAGCGACCCAAAACATGACAGGCCTTAAGTTACTATTAGAGAAAAATATGCTGACAGGGCCAAACTATAAAGATTGGCTGCGGAATGTCAAAATGGTTTTGATTTATGACAAATTCGGGTATGTCCTTACCACTAAGGCACCTGCTGTCCCTGGTCCTAATTCCAGTCTTGCGGATAAGGAAATCCACAAAACCTGGGAGTTAGATTGTGCGAAGGCCAAGTGCATCGTGCTTGCCTCGATGAATAATGAATATCAGAGGAGGCACGAGGATATGGATCTTGAATCCATATTTCTCCATACAAAGGATCTGTATGGGGAGCAATCTCGTATAGCAAGATACGAGACCTCGAAGAACCTGTTTCAGGCGAGGTTGGCCGTCGGATCGTCTGTAGGAGAACATGTCCTAAAGATGATTGGCTATATAGAAGAGCTCGCAGACCTTGGGACGACTTTGGAGAACGAGCTCTATACAGACTTGATTCTCCAGTCCCTTCCTTCCACCTACGCCCAGTTTATTCTGAATTTCAACATTCAAAGAAAAGAAGTTGAACTTCCAGAACTCCTTAACATGTTGAGTTGTGCAGAGGGCACCTTGCAGAAGGCAAGGGAAACAGCCACTATGTTTGTTCGCGGTGCTTCTTCTTCCGGATCTAAGGCTAGGGCCAAAGGAAGGAAGAATAAGGCTGCCACCAAACCTAGAGGAGGTGTTAGCAAGGTGGGAGTGAAGGGAAAGAAAAAGATTGCGGTGCCAGTAGTGGCCAAGGATGAGTGCTTCCATTGTCATAGGAAAGGACACTGGAAGAAAGATTGCAAGGCGTGGAACGCCAAGAACCAGGAACCGAAGCAAGCTGTGGCTTCGACTTCAGGTGTGTTTGTAATTGAGAATTGTCTGTCAATCAACTCTACTTCCTGGGTATTGGATACCAGATCAGGATCTCATATATGCAATTCATTGCAGGCACTGAGAAACCGTAGAGTGCTGAAGGTTGGTGATATGACCCTGAAGGTTGCTAACGGAGCTAGCGTGGGAGCTGTGTCCGTAGGGGATTATCACCTGGGATTGACGAGTGGACATATTTTGGTTTTGCATAACTGTTTTTGTGTACCTAATTTAACGTGTAATATCATATCAGTTTCCTTGTTATCAAATAAAGGTTATAATTTCACGTTTGTAAGCGATATTGTTAACATCTACCTTAATCATGGTTTGATTGGGTCCAGTACACTGGATAACGGTATATATGTCTTAAACCAATTACAGATTTTCAATGTCCAGAACACACTAAAAAGAAAGTCTCCAGATTTAAATAAGGCTTTCTTATGGCATTGTAGACTGGGTCACATCAATGAGACAAGGTTAACTAAGTTACATAGAGAAAGATATTTGGATTCATTCGAATATCAATCTTATGCCACTTATCAATCATGTCTCAAAGGAAAGATGACAAAGACTCCATTCACTAGACATGGAGTAAGAGCGAGCGAGCTCTTAGGACTCATGCACAGCGATGTATGTGGTCCAATGTCTACACATGCAAGAGGTGATTTTTCCTATTTCATTACTTTTACGGATGATTACTCTAGGTACGGGTTCATTTTCTTGATGAAACATAAATCCGAGGCTTTTGAGAAATTCCAAGAGTATAAGAATGAAGTAGAAAACCAAACCGGCAAAAGTATCAAGGCACTAAGATCTGATCGAGGTGGTGAATACTTAAGTGCCGAGTTCCTCGGTTACCTAAAAGAGAAAGGAATTCTCCCTCAGCTTACTCCTCCATACACTCCACAGCACAACGGTGTATCAGAGAGACGGAATCGAACCCTATTGGATATGGTACGTTCCATGATGAGTAATGCTGAGTTACCGCGATCTTTCTGGGGTTATGCGCTAGAATCAGTGGCATATCTTTTGAACAGGGTTCCTACCAAGACTGTGCCTACCACGCCATATCAGATGTGGAGTGGGAAGAAACCCTATCTTCAGTATCTAAAGATATGGGGATGTCCAGCTTTTGTTAAAAAGCAGCATGCGGACAAACTCGAGGCACGATCAGTACAGTGTAAGTTTGTGGGATATCCAAAGAACTCCAAGGGGTATTACTTCTATTACGCAGAGGAACAAAAGGTTTTTGTTTCTCGTAATGCCCATTTTCTAGAACATCAGTTTTTAGAAAAGGAAACAAGTGGGAGCGCAATAGAACTGGAAGAAATTCCAGAACCACAAACTACTACTGAAAGTTTGGTAGAACCAGTAGTTCAAGAAGAACAGGACATTCCCGCACCCCTCCGCAGGAGTAGTAGGCCGTCTCATCCGCCTGAGAGATACTACGGTTTTCTCATAGATGGGGATGAAGAGGATTGCGTCATTGATGATGATGAACCTACTAGCTTCCAGCAGGCCATCTAGAGCGGCGACTCGGTACGATGGCTGGATGCAATACGGACCGAAATGGAGTCCATGTACACCAACAAAATATAGACCTTGGACTTTGCTCCAGATGGGGTAAAACCCATAGGATGCAAATAGATCTTCAAGAAAAAGATTGGTGTAGATGGATAGGTGGAAACCTATAAGGCTAGACTTGTTGCAAAGGGTTTTCGTCGAAGACCTGGTTTGGACTATGACGAAACTTTTTCTCCAGTGGCTATGCTCAAATCCATTCGGATCCTTCTTGCCATTGCTGCCTTCCATGATTATGAAATCTGGCAGATGGACATAAAGATGGCTTTTCTGAATGGTAATTTAGAAGAGTGCGTCTATATGGATCAGCCAGAAGGTTTCAATCAGAGTGGGAGCAGCGGGAAAGTGTGCAAGTTGCTTAAGTCTATTTATGGATTGAAGCAGCCATCACGGAGTTGGAACATCTGTTTTGATGAAACGGTCAAAGAATATGACTTTATCAAAAATCCAGATGACCCATGTATATATAGTAAAATTGTTGCACGAACTGTCGTATTCCTCGTCTTGTACGTGGATGACATTCTATTGATAGGAAATGACATTCCTATGCTACAATCTGTCAAAGATTTCTTGTCACACAGGTTCTCCATCAAAGACCTGGGTGATGCCACTTACATTCTGGGGATCCGGATCTATCGTGATAGATCCAAGAGGATGTTGGGACTTTCGCAGTCCAGGTATATCAACGCTATACTGAAAAGATTTAGTATGGAAGATTCTAAGCGCGGTAATCTACCGGCTTGTCACGGAATCACCCTCTCCAAAGAGATGTCTCCCAAGACTGATTTGGAAAGGGAACGCATGTCTATTATACCCTACGCTTCTACGGTAGGCTCTATAATGTATGCGATGTTGTGCACCAGACCAGATGTAGCATACGCACTGAGCATGGTAAGCCGGTATCAGTCAGACCCAGGGGAGAAGCACTGGATAGCAGTAATGAACATTCTCAAGTACCTGAGAATGACTAAGGAGATGTTCTTGGTTTACGGCGGAAAAGAATTCAAGATCGAGGCCTTTGCTGATTCCGGCTTCCAGAGTAATAAGGATGACTCCAAGTCCATTTCAGTTTATGTCTTTACCCTCAATGGAGGGGCGGTGTGCTGGAAGAGTTCCAAGCAGGACACCGTTGCTGACTCGACGATGGAAGCGGAGTATATTGCTGCATGCGATGCCGCAAAAGAAGCAGTCTGGATGAAGAAGTTCCTCACAGAACTTCAGGTGGTTCCTACCATTGTTGATCCAATACCTCTGTATTGCGACAACAACGGAGCTATAGCTTTAGCGAAGGAACCCAAGTCCCATCAGAAGTCCAGACACATCTTAAGGCGGTATCACCTGATCAGGGAGATCATAGATCGCCGGGAGATCGAGGTCCGGAGAGTTGCTACAGAGGAGAACATTGCTGATCCATTCACAAAGGCCTTACCTCAGATTCAGTTCGAGAGGCTACTCGAGATGATCGGTCTTCGATATGCCAGTACATGGCCCTAGTGCAAGTGGGAGATTGTTAGTGTATATGCCCCAGGGGCCATTATTGTATCATACTAGCTTGTATACTACTTAATGGAAGATTGGGATATTCACAGTTATATTAACAGTCTTGCTAAATATGGTAGTATGCTACTTGGTTTTATCTATCTTAATATATGTGTACGTATTGATAGAGCCCTTAAGATCTTGCTAGACTACCAGTGTTGTGATGGCAGTCACACTAGTGGGGGCTGGGTAGTCTACAAGCACATCCTTTTTCGGGTTCCTAGTCGTAGGATTATCGAGACAGGGCATCGATACTCCGGAGTAGACTAGTGTGTACGCTTCTCATCACAGTTGGGGAGATGGTCTATCCTACAGCCATCAGTACGTCGTACTGGAGATAGTATACAGGTGCTCGTTGGGTTACGGGTGCACCGGACAGGACTCGCAGGGAACTGTTTGTTGGTATTATACCCATCGTCAGTTAACAGTTCCCAGGTGACATGAGTACAACATAGTCCGCAGACTTGACACTGCTACTTCGCCTCGAGTGTGTCCCACTGTTCTTAGATTGCTTCCCTACCAAGGCTCAAAGGAGTCGTGCAAACAGGTAGCAGTTGGGTGCAGTCCCGAGCACTTGGAGGCAGTAGTGGTTAGACAGGATTCGTCTCTCCCAGTATTGGGAGTTGATATCGCGCTGTGTCTGGAGAGTCATTACGCAAAGTCCCTCGCCAGGGCAAGCGAGATTTACTGGTAGGTTTTCCAGTAGTTTCTCAAGGTGTAATGGGCTTCGCTCCGACACGACTTATATCGCTTTTAGGGGACTGACGCTTGCCGCCCCCCTAGGCCCGATATGCGATAGTCCTAGACGAATAGACCGGACTGTACGGAGATTGTCACATCAGGCTCAGTAGGAGTTCGGATGGGTTTCCTCATCGGCCTTCTTATCGACATCTACCTGGGGACCGTTACGTACAGCTAGTGCCGCTTGCGGTCTGTGGTTAAACCCACTGCCAGCGTAGTAGTCGAGTCTTTAGAGTCCTACACAGAGAGTTTCCCTGCTCCGGGCGAAACAATATAGAGGTCGTATGGTTTTACGACAGGGTTCGGACACGCACGTGCATTTATGCACGTACGATGTTCCGATAGTTTTTACTAGTCGGCTTTAGTTTAAGCCAGATTCTAGTATCGGATTATTGGATTTATACAGTCTAAAGTTTTTCCGTGTTTTCACGGATAGGAGGGACGTTCTCGTAATTTAGCGAGAAGCTTCTAGAAGGATGATGACTTGGGGGCTAAGGTGGCATTTGCATTTATTGATTTAGTGACTCATTTGTATGATTCATCCATGGAGTTAATGATGCATTTACTGATCTAATGACTCATGGGATGAATCACACAAAGTGAATAAATGAAGCATGGTTGATAAATCATTTGATTTATTCATTTAATAAATCATCATGCTTCATATATTCAAGATGAGATATTATTTCATTTCATTTTTCTCACTCTCACCTCTTCTCCCCTCAAGCTCTCTCTCTTCAAACCCTAATCCTAACCTCTCATGTGTTGAGATCAAGGATTAGCAAGACTCATTAATCCATAATCATACTCTATATTCCCTAGGTGACGTTGATTAGCAATTAGAGTAACCTAGTTACCTCAACATTAGAGGCAAAGCTTGTGTAGGGTGTTTTTCGTCACCCCATTGAGATGGGAATACGCGCGCGCTTGCCAGGCGTACTACAGATTCCCCCTGCCTAGGGTAGGCCGGGGTTTAATGATTGTGGGGATCCGAATCTCCAGCAGCCGCGGACTAAGCTGCCGTTAATTACCCCTCGCCTTTGGAGCGAGGGCACCTCCGATTGACGGGTTAAATTGGTCATGCGAACTCAATGTGCAGTGTACGTGTGTTGTGTTTTGAAAGGGGGGCTTTGGGTATATCGGGAGCCACTCGGAGTTTTTACGGGGGTAAATATGTGTGTGTGTAAATATGTATACATATGTATATATATATGTATGTACATAAAAAGAGGAAGAAAAGGTATCCAAAGGATGCGTGGGGGCAGCACCTTGGACGCTTTGTGCCTAGGTACTGTGCACTCAGGCGCTAGAGTGCCACGTGTCGGCACGTGGGCGCTCTGCGCTTGAGCACTGGGCGCTTGAGCGCAAGCGCGCTACATGTCGGCACGTGGGTGCTTCGCGCTTCAGCGCCTGACGCTCGAGCGCAAGTGCGCCACGTGTCGACACGGGGGAGACTTGCGCTTGAGCGCTGGACGTTCGAGCGCAAGCGCGCCACATGTCGGCACCGGGGCGACTTGCGCTCGTGCACTCGCGCTCGAGCGCAAGCGCGCCATGTGTCAGCACCTGGGAGACTTACGCTCGATCGCTTGCGCTGGAGCGCAAGCGCGCCACGTGTCGACACATGGGCGCTTTGCGCTCGAACGCCGAGCGGTTGAGCGCAAGCACGCCACGTGTCGGCACGCGGGCGCTCTGCGCTTGAGCGCCGGCGAGAAAAAGAGGCTTTTAGCCTAAAAAATTTCTCGGAAGAGAAATCAGAGAGGAGTTGGACTCCTAAGTGTGTTTTTTGTGGGGGTTTAGTGAAAGGGGTTCTTCTTCTTCCTCCTCTGTTAGCTGGATCTTGAAGATCAAGAGATGTGAGATCTCAAAATCTCTCCTTTTGGGGATCTAAAGACAGATCCAAGTTCCCCTTTGTGGGTTTGGTGGTGAAAAACTATTTTGTTTTGGAAAAGGAAGAGTAAAACTCTTGATTTAATTCAGAAGAAAGAAGAAGGTTTGAGACCTTCAGAAAAGGGAAAGAAATACAAACCCTAGGTTTTTGAGAGAATGAAAAGTGTTCTTTTTTATTCATCATCATGTTGCCTTATATAGGCTTACATATTTACATATAGCCCATTGGGCTTTGCAAAATGGCATTTTTTCTATCCCATAGCTTATGTGTCATTTCATTTTTGCACATAAGCCATGGGCTTACAAAATATTGGCTTTATGCCCATTTTGCATACATTCATGTATAAAAAATTACATAAAAATTATTTATTACATGATTTTGTTGTTGGCATGGGGAGGCTGGCCGCGGGCTCGACTTGGGCATGGGCCCGTTTGACCTGGGCATAGGCCCACCTAGCTTGGGGGTTGACCTTGACTTTGACTCGGTCAACCGGGGTATAAATTTTTACCCTAAAAAATTTCCCCCCATCAATAAATGCACACAGCATATGTGGTTCGTGTGCATGAAATTGATGGATCTTCTTTTGCGTGGAGGCGACTTGCTTTGGTTCCCACTTTTGGGATGTACTGCCCTTTTTACGACATGGGCGGTCGATTCTGCCCTTTTTGCGACTTGGACGGTCGGCGATTGACGCGTCTCGGAGACGGAATGTCCGTGGTAGACGTTTCCCTGACCCGGAGTGATCTGGTTCCCACTTTGTAGGAAGCCTGCACTGCCTTTTTTGCGACTTGGACGGTCGACACTCTGATCCAGAGCGATTTGGTTCCCGATTTGTGGGAAGCCAGCACTGCCCGTTTTGCGACATGGACGGTCGACGCTCTGATCCGGAGCGATTTGGTAGATGTGTCCCCGGCACGGAGTGTCGCTGGTCGACGTTTCCCCGAGGCGGAGTTTCTGCTGGTTGACGTGTCCCCGAGACGGAGTGTCTGTTTGACATTTCCCCGTTACGGAGTGTCGTTGGTTGACGTGTCCCTGATGCGGAGTGTCTACGTTGGACGTTTCTCCGATGCAGAGTGTCGCTTGTTGACGTGTCCCCGGCATGGAGTGTCTGCTTGACGTTTCCCCATTACGGAGTGTCACTGTTGGACGTTTCCCTGATGCGGAGTGTCTGTGTTGGACGTTTCCTCGATGCAGAGTGTTGCTTGTTGACGTGTCCCCGGCACGGAGTGTCTTCTTGACGTTTTCCCATTATGGAGTGTCGTCTTGACGTTTCCCCGGCACTGAGTGTTGCTGGTTGACGTGTCCCCGAGACGGAGTGTCTGCTTGACGTTTCCCCGTTACGGAGTGTCTGCTGGCTGACGTGTCCCCGGCACGGAGTGTATGTGTTGGACGTTTCCCCGATGCAGAGTGTCGCTTGTTGACGTGTCCCCGTCACGGAGTGTCTGCTTGACGTTTCCCCGGCGCGGAGTGTCGCTGGTCGACTTTTCCCCGGCACGGAGAGTCGCTGATCGACTTTTCCCCGGCGCGGAGTGTCGGGTTGACTTTTCCCCAGCACGGAGTGTCGCTGATCGACTTTTCCCCGGCGCGGAGTGTCGGGTTAACTTTTCCCCGGCACGGAGTGTCGCTGATCGACTTTTCCCTGGCGCGGAGTGTCGCTGATCCACTTTTCCCCGGCGCAGAGTGTCGCTGATCGACTTTTCCCCGGTGCGGAGTGTCGGGTTGAATTTTCCCCGGCACGGAGTGTCGCTGATCGACTTTTCCCCGGCGCGGAGTATCGGGTTGACTTTTCCCCGGCACGGAGTGTCGCTGATCGACTTTCCCCGGCGCGGAGTGTCGCGGGTTGACTTTTCCTCGGCGCGGAGTGTCGCTGATCGACTTTTCCCCGGCGCGGAGTGTCGCGGGTTGACTTTTCCTCGGTACGGAGTGTCGCTGATATACTTTTCCCCGGCGTGGAGTGTCGGGTTGACTTTTCCTCGGCACGGAGTGTCGCTGATCGACTTTTCCCCGGCGCGGAGTGTCGGGTTGACTTTTCCCCAGCACCGAGTGTCGCTGATCGACTTTTCCCCAGCACGGAGTGTCGGGTTGATTTGATTCCGAGGCGGAGCATAATTCCGGCAGGGAAGGTAGATATCCCGAGGCGAAGCATGATTTCGACACGGGGTAAATTCTGGGACGGAGCATGATTCCTCCATAGAGGTTGTTGGTTTGATTTGATTTAGGTTGACATCAGCATCGCTACACTGGAATATGGTACCAGGAGCGAATCATCATCTGTCTTGAGAGAATTTGGGAACTGGTTTTCTGTCGGCATCTGCATTGCTGCACTGGAATGTGTTAGTGTATATGCCCTAGAGGCCATTACTGTATCATACTAGTTTGTATATTACTTAATGGAAGCTTGGGATATTCACCTTGTATAAACAATCTTGCTCAAAATAGTAGTATGCTACTTGGTTTGTTTCTACTTCAATGTGTACATGTGTTTATTTTATTATATCACCTATACGCATTAGTGGAGCCCTTAGGATCTTTGCTTGATTACCAGCGTTGTGATGGCAGTCACACTAGTAGGGGCTGGGTAATCTATAAGCACATCCTTATGCAGGTCCCTAGTCGCAGGACTATCGAGACAGGGCATCGATACTCCGGAGTAGACTAGCGCATGCGCTTCTCATCCCAGAGTGGGAGATGGTCTGTCCCACAGCCATCAGTACGTTGTACTGGAGATAGTATGCGGGTGCTTGTTAGGTTACGAGTACACTGGACAGGACTCGTCGGGAACTGACCGGTTGGTATTATACCTATCGTCAGTTATCAGTTCCCAGGTGACATGAGTACAGCTTAGTCCGCTGACTTGACACTGTCACTTCGCCTCGAGTGTGTTCCCACTGTACTTTGATTACTACCCTACCACGGCTCAAAGGAGTCGTGCAAACAGGTAGTAGTTGGGTGCAGTCCCGAAGCACTTGGAGGCAGTGACGGTTAGACAGGATTCGTCTTTCCCGGTATTAGGGGTTGACATCGCGATGTGTCTAGGAGAGCCATTACACGAGTAGTCCCTGGCCAGGGCAAGCGAGATATACTGGTAGGCTTCCAGTGTTATCTCAGGGTGTTTTGGGCTTCACTCCGACACGACTTGTACCGCTATTAAGGGACTGACGTTTACCGCCCCCTAGGCCCGCCATGCGATGTATCAGACGAACAGACCGGACTGTACGGAGACTGTCACATTCAGGCTCAGTAGGAGTTCAGATGGGTTTCACCTCGTCAGTCTTCTTGTCGGCATCTACCTGGGGACCGTTACGCACAGCTAGTGCCGCTTGCGGTCTGTGGTTAAACCCACTGCCAGCGTAGCGTCGAGTCTTTAGAGTCCCACACAGAAAGTTATTCGCCTTTAGGCAAAAGAGTAGAGGTCGCATGGTTTTGCGACAGGGTTCGGTCACATCCGTGCACTTGTGCACGTACAGTGTCCGGACAGTTAACACTAGCGGGCTTTGGTTTAAGCCAGATCCTAGTGTACGTTTTGGGATTGATTTTATCTCGTTTGTATTCGTGTTCCTCGGAACGCGGATGCGGGTGTGTATGCACAGTTGACAGAGAGACAGAGGCAGAGTATTCTCATTGGGGTTGTTGACTGTTGACTGTTGACAGTTGACTGTTGACCATTGACTTTTGCTTAACCCTAATGAGAATAAGATATATGATTAACATTAATATTAATTAAGTATTATAGTGACATGGTTGTTGAGGGGTTGACTTTGTTGACTTTGTTGACCGGTTGACTAGGTTGGACTAGTTGACCATCATCATGACAATGGCTATCATTCTATGGCAAAGACTTTTGCTTGCTTGTTTATTTATGCAAAATGAGTGCATGAAATGATATAGCCATTTTGACTTAAACCATTTACACAATACTTGATTACTATTTTTGTTATGATGGCTTTTGGATTATGAGAGGTGAGAATGAGAAGAGTATGGTTCATTCTATCATTTGCTTTCTCTCTCTTGAGCTCTCTTATTCTCAAGCTCTCCCTCTTCCTCTTGCTCTCTCTACCTCAAGGCAAACCATTCTCATGTGTTGAGACTCATTGCCTTAGAGATAAAAGGAAACCAAAACATTCCTCTACTCATTCTAGTTCACAAGGCCTAGCAAGCCAAGTGATCTAGTTTCTTCAAAGTTCGAAGAAGAAGCCAAAGGTAGAAGCTTTCGGGTGGATCCATCTTCGGCGCAAGGAGACGACGAGGTGAGGCCGATCCGTACACCGGAAGGAGTCGAAGACGAAGGAGTTCAAGAAAGGTATAGCCCCCTAACCGAGTAGGTAAACTCTTGTTAGGTTGTTAGTTAGTAGTTTAACAAAGATCCGGTTTTGAGTCCTTGTTACCGCCTCTAGAAAATTATTTTTCATCAAATTCCGCATGCCCGAAAGTACCGGGAGAGGTAGCATGGACTTACAGTGGTATCAGAGCCTAGTTAAACTCTATCTAACATGTTAGCAAAGTAACTAGAAGATCGATCAAAGAAAAAGTCGCGAAATACACCCCGATGTCTAACTTGCTGTCGATTTTCAAAGTACTGTAAAAGTAATAAATCATGCTTCAAAAATCAACTTAGGGTTTTTATAGTCTACTGTAGAAAAACGGTCCAGAGATCTCACCAAACCACCGCGGAAACGCGGCAATAGCTTGCTATTGCCGCGGTTCCGCGGCCGATTAAGCTCCTCTCTGGATCGTCTTTACTGCAGTTTGTTCTATAGGGTATTTTGGGATTTTTGGTATATGTTTTTTCAGCCCAGATTTTCCAGAAAGCAAAATTTGTTTTGGGGGCTTTAAAAACCGTATTTTGATCGAGTTTCTAAAGACTTAAGCTGACGGGTATTTCTGTGATGTGATATTTGTATTGAACGTCTGCTAATCGCTATATGTCGATTAGTGGGAGTTATACAAATCTGTGATCTGTAATGTCATTGGAATGTGTATATGAATTCATTGGATTGTCGCGGGTGAAAAGCCGGGGGTTGTGAGACGAGAGTTTTCTTTTCTTTCAATTCATGTAAATTTGTAAATTGATGTAATAATTATTTGTATGGCCGCACAACCGGGTCGGGGTTGTAGCCGTCATTGTATAATTTCTTTTTACTGTTTTTGCTCCTAGGATAGACCCATGGAGGGGGTGCACAAACTACCGGGTATCCCGAAGTGCCGAGTGGCCTACTCACGGAGTTGAGGGAGGTTGCTTCGCTTCGGGTACTTGGCGGGTAGTTTGCCGCACCCGTAGGGATCTTGGGTAGTGTATTGGCTATTCACCGCGACCGTGTAATCTGTTTTTCGTTACAGGCTCGTACGAATTGCGGGTTCCTAGTATATCCAATGTATTCATCTGTGATCTGAAATGGCTATCATTGCAATATATCTATATATGATATTATTTAGGCGTTACTTATGTTTTACAGCCGCGCTAGCCCAGCCCCCGCTCTGTCGTTAGTTAAGTAACCTAACGGGTAATGACGGGGCCACGTGGCGAATGCGAATGGCATAAGCGTACGTCATATTTTGGTTGTTTTCTGCAATGGTAGGATTAAATGATGGGACGCATTAAAAGAACTAATGCAAGAAGAATATCACGCATTAAAAGAACTAATGCAAGAAAATAAACCAAGTAAAAGTCGTTGGAACACTTTCGAAAAACCACTCGGTTCTTTTCAAAACTAACTTTTAAAATGCGGAGTTTGAGCCACTCCTTTTAAAAGCTATCTCGTTCCATCGATTATATCAAGTTCACTACGTTCACGGTTTTTCCAAAACCATTCGTAGCCCTCCGTCGTTTCACATGGATAGTCAATAGTATTCAAGCTATGTATGTTGGCCAAAGTCAAGGCATAGTGATGTTAGTTATATGTATGCCCTAGAGGCCATTACTATACATAGGATGTATATTGTAGTGGATGCTGGGACGTATATAGGAAGGACTTTCTTGCTCGACATGATAGTATGCTATCTGGTTGATCTTTACCTTAACGTGTATACTGTTTGTCTCTCTGTTACATGTTGGTAAAGCCCTTAGGATCTGTACTTGACTACCTGGACTATGATGCGGATCATACTAGTGGGGACATGGTAGTCCATAAGTACATCCTTCAAAGTCCCTAGTCGTGGGTGTATCGAGATGGGGCATCGATATACCAGAGTAGACTAGCGTATACCTTCTCGACCCATACAGATGGGCGATGGATGATCCCATATCCATCGGTGTTTGACATCAGAGATGATATACGGGTGCTCAGTAGAGACTGGGTACACTGGACGGACTCGCCGAGAACTCCCAGATGGTATTATACCTCACGTCAGATGGCAGTTCTCTGGTGACACTGGTACAGAGTAGTCTGTTGACCCGAGATCGTCATAGAGTCTTGTGTGGTTCCCACAGTGCTTTGATTTCCATCTTACCACGTCCAAGAGGGCGTGCAAAACGGTGGTTTTTGGGTACAGTCCCGAGTCACATGGAGGCAATGAGCGATAGGAGGGGATTCGTCTCTCCCGGTATAGGGGGTTGATGTTGCGCTGTGTTCGATTGGCTATAACAGGAAATCCCTGGCCAGGGTTGCTGAGATTTACTGGTAAGTGTTACCAGTAGTTTCTCGAATAGTTATAGACCTCATATCGACACGACTTATCGAGCTATTGGGGTCTGACGTTTACCACCCCTAGGCAAGATATGCGACATATCAGACGATCAGACCGGACTGTACGGTAGTGTTACTGGTCGGATTCACTGGAGTGTGAGCGGGCTTGCTCGTCGATCTTCAGATCGCTCAATACCCGGGTGGCCGTTACGTTTAGCAGACCGCTTGCGGCTTGTGGGTGTTTGATATGATCATCATCCGCTGCCGGCGTATTGACGAGTCTTTAGAGTCCTACACAGAGGTTTCCTGGCTCAAGCGAAACGAAATAGGAGCGCATATGAGATATGTGCGGGACCGAGAATAATACCAGTATGTGATACTGGATTCGATTCTCGCGATGTGACATTGATCGGTTATATGCGATATAGCCGGGTTATCGGATCAAGTGTTGATTCGATAAGTTGTTACTATAGATACCAGTCGGTTATGTACGACATGACCGGATCATTGAATCAAGTGTTGATTTAATGATTTAATGTATAATTATATATTTGATATATTACTTTGCATTAACTAGTATCGGTTCACTTTAGACGGATTTTCTCACTTGGTTCGTGCGCATTGCATATGCGATATGTTTTTGTGCACTTGTATGTATCATGTTTGATGATGCATGCTAACTTGAGTTTGTGTAAAGATTAAACCATGGTTATTCAAATGGTTAGGGTTTTGTTTTTCATATCTATTTATTTATTTATTCATTTATTTTCTTTTTGGAAAAAGAAATGAGAAGAATGGTGGCTTTCTTTGTTTGTAGTTGAAGATTCATGAACCTTTGACTTTGTCCACCATTCTTATCTCATGCTTAACCTAACCATTTGATTTAACCCTAGTTCAATCTCTACACTTGACCATGGTTTAGTCATGATAAGTTTTCATTATTCTTTTCTTTTTCTAATGAACTTATCATAACTATTTTCCTTCTTCTTCTTCATTCTTCAAGTGAAGAAAACCAAGCTCCATCAATGGTGATTGTTGGAAAAGAGTGAGAAATCCAAAACTAAAGTCTACCCACTTCCTATTTCTTCATCCTCTACCTCTTGCCAAGTAGTAGAGTGTGTTTACTTCACAAGTTTCTAGACTTGGTGAAGTTGTGAGCTTGATCTAGCGATGCCTCGACGTAGATCATCTTCGGCATGGACATCGACGACCTAGCTCCCTTTTTTTCCGACGAAGCCGACTCTAGAGCCCGGATTTGATTTGGACAGCGGAGAGGACCTCGTTGCGGAGCTATGGAGGTGGAGCACCGGATCTACAAAGGTTGTATTTCCGTTAAACTTTTAGTTAAGTGTTAACTAGTTAGTTTTTCGCCTAGACATCTAGCCGACGATCCTTACTGTAGGGTTCCTAGGCACCCTAGTGAGGTCTCACAAGGCATCAACCATGCCAATTTCAAATTTTTCTGCGGCGGTTCCGCGGCTAGGTGATGACGTCATCCTCCAAGATCTGCACAGTAACTCTTATTATTTTATGTTGGATTTTCTGGGAATTTTTAATACTTATTCAAGAGTTGAATTTTCTGCAGTTGTTTTGGGGATTCGGTGTTTCGATCGGGGTATCAAATTTTGTCTGTTTGGCTTTCCGGATAAATTTTAGAATATGTTAAAAAGTTCGACCGGATATAAATACCCAATTTTTCCCCTGTCGGGAAATTTCCAAGTGTTGGATTTTTCCGTTGTTTAACGACGTTCTAAGTAGTGCAAGTAACGCGATGGTCCCTCTAGAAGACACAAACCTTAACTCGATTATGTGACCGTCTTGAACTGCCCTTTGAACCTTCGGGTTTGGGGCAGTACGGCGTGCCACATGTGAGGCGTTGGCTTGACCCTTCTACGGCTGGACCGTTGGTACTGAGGCACGAACGGAATGTTGTCATACTTGTTTCATGTGTTGATCAGTTTCGGGAAAACTTGGGTGTTCGATTGTTCGATCGGAAAGTTTAACATTTTCTATTTATCTGGAATGGGATACAATAATTGGAATTCACAAAAAGTTATGAGATAACTGAATGAATATTATAAACATAGCAGTTTAGTCTCACTTGATCGGTTGCCACGGAATTTTGATGTGATCAAAAGTCCGTCGCAATCACGTACGTACGCGGATACTCGCCGGGTAAACTTAATAGACAGCCTCACTCCATAGCCCCGACCAAGTGACTGTAGGAGAACCCCGTCGCCGAAAGCATCCGTTCGGGTGCTCGCGGCAGCGGTGTTCCGCCTTGGTGCACTTCGTCGACGGTATCGGGGGTGCGGCCACTTACTAAAGTTTGCGACGAGTATTCGATCAGACTGTCGGGAATCTTGTTGAATTGCCCGACTCGATATTGAAAAGTGTTTTCGATAATGAGACTGAAATGCGGGGTTTATAATTGTTAGGCATACGATGTCTAAGTAATTCATTTGTTCAGGCATGCGATGTCTGAGGTGGTTGCGGATTCCAACTGTTGTAGTTTTACACTTTCTTTTCTGTGACCGTAAGTGTAATATGTGATATCGCCGGTTTCGTTGCTATATGTCAACGACAATTGGGATGCACATATTTACTTACGTTGATGACATGTGATGTTATGTGTTGCTGGATATGTTATATTGGATCGTCGTGTTTGAATAGCCGGGGGTTTTTATGTGAGATGAGTGTTTTTCATTTTCATTCATGTAAAAACTTGTATGTAATATTCTTTTATTTGGGGCACTTCCAGGTTGCGGAAGTCGTCACCCGTTGTATATTATTTACTTTTCCGCACTAGGATAGACCCAAGGAGGGGAGCACAAGTAACCGGGTTCTGGAGTCCAGTGGGAGACCAACTCGAAGAGTCGAGTCCGGGTCTCCTAACTCTAGAATTGGTAGGGTTGCTTGCCGCTCTCGTAGGGGTCTAGGGGTGTGGGTTTGGCTATTCATCACGACCGTGGAATCCGTGTTTTATACTGGCTCGTATTGAAAACACGGACGTCCTAGTATATCCAATATTTCATATGTTTTTTCTGCTGCGATATCTGTGATGTGATCATGTGATGTTCTGTGATAGATACAGTATATAGTATATATGATATATTATATAGACGTTACTTATGTTTTACACCCGCGCTAGCCCTGCCCCGCTCTGCCGTTAGTTACCTAACCTAACGGTGCACGAGGGGACATCGAGGCGAATGCGGATGGCATAAGTGTACGTCGTATTTATCTGTGATGTTTAGGTAATTAAATGATGGGACTTCATTAATGTGATTAATGAATTAAAAGAAACCTAAGATGTTGTAGAATCGAATTTCAAAATAAAACAGGTAGCTACAGTTCTTGCTTTGCACAGAGGTATATGTGATATATCCTGCACCTTATTCGATGAGGAAAGGACCGAGATCCCTTCACCGGGAGTGACTCCTTTAGCAATAACTGGCAGATGCTACACACTCGGTTTGTCTTTTGATTGCTTTTAAGTGTTTTTGCTATGCACAGTGATATATATGATATATCCAGCACCTCATTCGACGAGGAAAGGACCGACGATCCCTTCACCGGGAGTGACTCCTTTAGCAAAACTAGAAAAGCCTCAAAAACACTCCATTTCAAAATTCATTCGATTCTACGACGATATCAAGTTCATTACGCAATAGGTTTTCAGAAAAACCTGTCGTAGCCCTCTGTCATTTCAGATACGTACTAGTTAGTATTCGTGCTGCGGTTGTTTGTCCTCCATCAAGGCGTAGTGTACGGTAGCTAACTAGTGCTTATCTGCTAGCATATGATGCGATTGGATTAGGGTATTCGTACGGCGTTGTTTGGCCTCCGTCAAGGGTCGTGCGGGTGGGTTTAATTCAATCAGGAAATGACGGGTTGAACTTGACTAGCGGACTATGGGTTGTTTGGCCTCCGTCAAGGTCATAGCGAGCTAGGGGCAAAATATTATCGGGAATTTCAAGTGTTGAAATTTGCAATGAGATTGCATACCTTCTATGAGATAGTTGGATCCCGATACCCGCTGCGAGTAAGAGTTACTCCTGGGAGAGTTTTATACATTACAATTAGCCGATCAAGTAGGTGTCTAGAAAGGTGTTAACGAGGTTACGCCTCTGGGAAAACGAGGTTTACATTAATTAGGTTCGTGCGAAAGCACGGGGGACCTCCCTCAAAGTACCGACACTGGCCTGGCTGAAAGATTGGTGAACTTGTAGTGTGTAATTAATCCCGGCTAATCTTTCCTTTTAGGGTTTGAAGGAAGACTTGATAAAAAGCAGTGGGAGCCATCCTGATTAGATAAAATAATAACCAATCTATTCTTGCAAGAGCGCACGCTGAGTGTTTTCTTCTCTCTCTCTCCAGGTAGCGACCATATCACGCCTTAATCAAGATAATAATACGGAATATTGACCGAACCCGCTTGTTATACTGAGCTGGGGAACGTTGGTCCCGCTCCAACTTATAATTGTTATAAGACAGAGCAGGAAATTGGGGAATACCAGATTTCCCGTGCCGCCCAAACGAAGAGAGTGCATGCTGATGCATCATCTTCGGGTGTGTTCATTATACAGAACTGTTTCTCAGTATCCTTTACGTCCTGGGTATGTGATACCTGATCAGGATCCCAGATATGTAATCTGTTACATAGGGCTGCAGAAAGGTAGAGAACTGAGAACGGGTGATAAGTTTCATGAGGCAGAAAACGGGGCAAGTGTTGCAGCCAAGTCTGTTGGTCACTGTCACCCTGTATTACAATACATTGATTCTGAACGAATGTTATTAGATACCGAACCTGTTATGCAAAATCATATTTGTCTCTTTATTAGTAAAGAAACGATAAAATTTTGTATTGTTGGATAATGTTTTGAACATTTCCTATATCAAAAGTTGATCGGTTCAGGCACGTTATCTAAAAGCGTTGATGTTCTAAATCAAACTACAGTTCTTATTATATGGAACACACACAAGAGGAAGAGTTCAGAAATGAACGAATCCTTCTTGAGGCATTGTAGACTAGGTCATATCAATGTGACCCGACTAACTAGAGTTACATATAGATGCATATTTAAATCAGTTTGAATTTACATCTTGTGAAACTCGCCAGTCATGTCACAAAGATAAGATGACCATAGCTCCGTTTACTGGAAACAGAGAAAGAGTTAGTAAACTCTTGGGATGATACATGTTGATGTATGTAAAGGTCCCCTGTCTACACATGCCAGGACTGGTTCTTTGTACTTCATTACATTCTCTGATAATCTCTCAAGATTCAGACATATGTTCCTGTTGAAACATGAGTCCGAGCCTTTTGAGATATTCACAGAATATAAGCGAGAAGTAGAGAACCAAAATACGGGTATAAGTATTATGTCCTTTGATGTGATCAAGGAGGAGATTACTTGAGCACGGAATTCCTGGATTATTCTAAAGGAGAATGAGATTCTCTCTCAGCATTACTCCTCCGTATACACCATAGCACGATGGTCTATCGGGACGGAGCAACCACACCCTATATGATAAGGTGTGCTCTATGATGAGTACTACTGAGTTACCTGTTTCCTTTTTGGGAGTTATGCACTTGAGTAGCTGCATACCTATTGAATAGGGTTCGAATCAAATCGTTGCCTACCGCTCCATATGAGATATGGTATGGGAAGAGCCCATGTCTTAAGACAGTTAAGATTTGGGTTGTCCGGCCTATGTCTAAAAGCAAAATCTGGACAAGCTCGAGGCAAAGTCTGTTATGTAGAACTGGAAAGGTTCCAGCTATACAAAATACAGCAGATGATTTGGTACAACCAAAGGATTCAGTAGATACCAACGAACCTCAGCCTCTCCGCCGATCTAGTAGGGTTCCTCACCCACCTGAGAGATACTTTGTTTTCTCTATGACAGTGGGAGCGAGGATTGCATCATGAGATGATGACCCAACTAGCTTCGAGCTGGCCATCAGGAGTAAGACTCTGTAAGAATGGCTGGATGCTTAGCGATCTGAGATGGAATCCTTATGCACCAACAAAGTATGGACTTTGGTTGCTATATCTGAAGGGTTAAATCCCCATCAGGAGCAAGTATATCTTGAGAAGATTACTTGGTGTAGATGGAAAAGTTGAGACTTTCAAAGCTAGACTTGTTAAAGGTTTTCGTCATTGACCAGGCGTGGATTATGATGAAACCTTTTCGAAGGATCTATGCTTAAGTCCATCCAGATCCTACTTACCACGGCTACATACCATGACTACGATATCTGGTGGTTGGGTGTCTTGACTGCTTTTCTAAATGATGATTTGGAAGAGAGCGTCTATAAGTACACAGCCAGAGGGCTTCGTAGACAGTGGGAGCAGCGGAAACGTGTGCAAGATGTTTTATAGGATAAAGCATGCATCGCGGAGTTGGAACATCTGTTTTGATGAAGTAGTCAAAGAGTTTGATATCATCAAAATGGTAGATGAACCTTGTATAAACAAAAAGGGTAGTAGGGAGTATGGTGGTGATCCTCGTAGAGTACGTGGATGACATACTCTTGATAAGAAAGGAGTTTTCTTATGCTACGCTCGATCAATCTCCGTCTGTCACAATGATTCTCCATAAAGGATTAAAGTGATACCTACTAAATCCTGGATTTTGGATCTATGAGATAGATCTAAATGGATGTTAGGATACTCACTAGATGTAGTGAGATGGTGTCAATCGATCCTGAGGAGAATCACTGGAAGGGTTCCAGGGTGATAAAGACGACTGAATGTCAGTCACAGGCATTGTCTTTACCCTCAGTAAAGGGACGGTATGTTGGAAGAGTTCCAAGCTAGATACCGTGACATACTAGACGATAAAGGCAGGATACATCGCTACTTAAGATGCTACCAAAGAGGATGTTTGGGTGTATATTGGTTCATGAGATGAACTATGTTCCTCCCATTGTGTGACAATGGAGTTGTGGCTTTTGCCAAGGAACGCCGGTTCCATCAGTGATCCAGACTTATTCTAAGGCAGCATCACCTGATCATGGAGATAGTTGATCTCCAGGGAGATCGAGGTAAGGAGAGTAGACTCAGAGGACAACACAGCGGATCCACTCACAAAGGCCTGTTCCCAGAGAGAGACTTTTATGGGATGGTTGAGTATGAGATGCTACAACCACTGCTATCAGATGGCCCTAGTGCAAGTGGGAGATTGTTAGTTATATGTATGACCTAGAGGCCATTACTATACATAGGATGTATATTGTAGTGGATGCTGGGACGTATATAGGAAGGACTTTCTTGCTCGACATGATAGTATGCTATCTGGTTGATCTTTACCTTAACGTGTATACTGTTTGTCTCTCTGTTACATGTTGGTAAAGCCCTTAGGATCTGTAATTGACTACCTGGACTATGATGCGGATCATACTAGTGGGGACATGGTAGTCCATAAGTACATCCTTCAAAGTCCCTAGTCGTGGGTGTATCGAGATGGGGCATCGATATACCAGAGTAGACTAGCGTATACCTTCTCGACCCATACAGATGGGCGATGGATGATCCCATATCCATCGGTGTTTGACATCAGAGATGATATACGGGTGCTCAGTAGAGACTGGGTACACTGGACGGACTCGCCGAGAACTCCCAGATGGTATTATACCTCACGTCAGATGGCAGTTCTCTGGTGACACTGGTACAGAGTAGTCTGTTGACCCGAGATCGTCATAGAGTCTTGTGTGGTTCCCACTGTGCTTTGATTTCCATCTTACCACGTCCAAGAGGGCGTGCAAAACGGTGGTTTTTGGGTACAGTCCCGAGTCACATGGAGGCAATGAGCGATAGGAGGGGATTCGTCTCTCCCGATATAGGGGGTTGATGTTGCGCTGTGTTCGATTGGCTATAACAGGAAATCCCTGGCCAGGGTTGCTGAGATTTACTGGTAAGTGTTACCAGTAGTTTCTCGAATAGTTATAGACCTCATATCGACACGACTTATCGAGCTATTGGGGTCTGACGTTTACCACCCCTAGGCAAGATATGCGACATATCAGACGATCAGACCGGACTGTACGGTAGTGTTACTGGTCGGATTCACTGGAGTGTGAGCGGGCTTGCTCGTCGATCTTCAGATCGCTCAATACCCAGGTGGCCGTTACGTTTAGCAGACCGCTTGCGGCTTGTGGGTGTTTGATATGATCATCATCCGCTGCCGGCGTATTGACGAGTCTTTAGAGTCCTACACAGAGGTTTCCTGGCTCAAGCGAAACGAAATAGGAGCGCATATGAGATATGTGCGGGACCGAGAATAATACCAGTATGTGATACTGGATTCGATTCTCGCGATGTGACATTGATCGGTTATATGCGATATAGCCGGGTTATCGGATCAAGTGTTGATTCGATAAGTTGTTACTATAGATACCAGTCGGTTATGTACGACATGACCGGATCATTGAATCAAGTGTTGATTTAATGATTTAATGTATAATTATATATTTGATATATTACTTTGGATTAACTAGTATCGGTTCACTTTAGACGGATTTTCTCACTTGGTTCGTGCGCATTGCATATGCGATATGTTTTTGTGCACTTGTATGTATCATGTTTGATGATGCATGCTAACTTGAGTTTGTGTAAAGATTAAACCATGGTTATTCAAATGGTTAGGGTTTTGTTTTTCATATCTATTTATTTATTTATTAATTTATTTTCTTTTTGGAAAAAGAAATGAGAAGAATGGTGGCTTTCTTTGTTTGTAGTTGAAGATTCATGAACCTTTGACTTTGTCCACCATTCTTATCTCATGCTTAACCTAACCATTTGATTTAACCCTAGTTCAATCTCTACACTTGACCATGGTTTAGTCATGATAAGTTTTCATTATTCTTTTCTTTTTCTAATGAACTTATCATAACTATTTTCCTTCTTCTTCTTCATTCTTCAAGTGAAGAAAACCAAGCTCCATCAATGGTGATTGTTGGAAAAGAGTGAGAAATCCAAAACTAAAGTCTACCCACTTCCTATTTCTTCATCCTCTATCTCTTGCCAAGTAGTAGAGTGTGTTTACTTCACAAGTTTCTAGACTTGGTGAAGTTGTGAGCTTGATCTAGCGATGCCTCGACGTAGATCATCTTCGGCATGGACATCGACGACCTAGCTCCCTTTTTCTCCGACGAAGCCGACTCTAGAGCCCGGATTTGATTTGGACAGCGGAGAGGACCTCGTTGCGGAGCTATGGAGGTGGAGCACCGGATCTACAAAGGTTGTATTTCCGTTAAACTTTTAGTTAAGTGTTAACTAGTTAGTTTTTCGCCTAGACATCTAGCCGACGATCCGTAGTTTAGGGTTTGTAGGCACCGTAAAATTTGAAATTGGCATGGTTGATGCCTTGTGAGACCTCACTAGGGTGCCTAGGAACCCTACAAGTGATTGGTAGCTATTGGGTATTCATGTGTAGCATAGATATATGCGTTGGTTTGGGATAGTCGTACTGCCATTTTGGCCAAAGTCAAGGGTAGGTACGGATGGATCCAAATTAATCTGGAGAATGACGGGTAGAAATTGACATGTGACTTATGATATTTTGGCGAAAGTCAAGGTCATAAGAGCATGGGGCAAAAATCCACATCGGGAGTTTCAAAAGAACTGAAACTTGCTAGTGTTGTATACCATTTGGAGTGTGATGATTCTGGTAGGATTCCTTTAGTTTCGTCACGCGATGATATTTGGATCCCGATCCTACTGTGAGTATATGCTACTCCTCAGGAAATTTCTCACTAAACGATCAATGCTATAAACCTAGTAGGTGTCTGGAAAGGTGTTAGCGGGGCAACGCCCCCAGGGAAAAGAGGTTATTTAATTAAGGAACTTCGCGAAAGCGTTGGAAAACCTCCCTCGAAGTACCGACACTGGCCTGGCTGAACGGTTAAGCAAGTATTGTGCGGTGAGATTGATCCCGACTAATTCTTCTTTTTTGGTTTGAGGAGGGATTCGAGAGACAGTGGGAGCCATCCTGTTTAGATAAACTAAAAACCACTCTAAACTTGCAAGAGCATCATGCTGAGTGTTTCTTCTCTCTCCTAATTGCAGCGACCAATCGACATGACTGGACTTAAGTTACTTCTAGATAAAAACATACTGACAGGGCCAAACTACAAAGATTGGCTCAGGAATGTCAAGATGGCAATCACTTACGACAAGCTGGGGTATCTTCTTACCACCAAAGCTCCCCCTGTCCCAGGTCCCAAAACCAACGTCGCGGATAAGGAAATCCGTAAGACCTGGGAACTAGACTGCGCGAAGGCCAAGTGCCTCGTGCTTGCCTCTATGGACAACGAACATCAGAGGAGGCACGAGAATATGGACCTCGAATCCATATTTCTTCATACAAAAGAACTGTATGGAGAGCAATCTCGTATCGCAAGATACGAAGTGTCGAAGAAGTTATTTTCGGCAAGATTGGCCGTCGGATCATCGGTAGCGGAACACGTGCTTAAGATGATTGGCTACATTGAGGAGCTCGCGGACCTTGGGACCACGTTGGAGAATGAGCTCTATACGGACTTGATTCTCCAGTCCCTTCCTTCTACTTACGCCCAGTTTATACTGAACTTCAACTTACAAGAAAAGGAAGTTGAACTTTCAGAACTCCTCAACATGCTGAGGAGCGCAGAGGGCACCCTACAGAAAGGTAGGGAAACATCCACTTTGTTTGAACGAGGATCTTCCTCTTCTAGGTCCAAGGCGAAAGCCAAGGGAAAGAAGAAGAAAGCCCCCGCCAAACCAAGGGGCGGTGTTAGTAAAGTGGATACGAAGGGAAAGACAAAAGCAACAAAGAAAGTGGGAAAGCTTGTGGATAAAGAAGAATGCTTCTATTGTCATAAGAAGGGACACTGGAAGAATGATTGCAGGGCTTGGAAAGCCAGAACACAAGAACTGAAGCAGGTTGCGGCTTCAGCTTCAGGTGTGTATGTTATTGATAACTGTCTTTCAATAAACTCTACTTCCTGGGTATTGGATACCGGATCAGGATCTCATATATGTAATTCTTTACAGGCGTTGAGAAACCGTAGGTTTTTGAAGGCAGGTGACATGACCCTCAAAGTTGCAAACGGAGCTAGCATGGATGCTAAGGCCGTGGGGGACTATCACCTGGGAATGTCAGATGGACATATTTTGGTTTTGCGTAATTGCTTTTTTGTACCCAACGCAACTTGTAATATCATTTCTGTATCTTTGGTTTCTAAAGAAAGTTATGAATTTGCGTTTGTAAGCAATGTTGTAAACATTCACCTTAATCAAGTTCTGATTGGGTCAGGTACATTAAGCAATGGTATATACGTATTAAACCAACCACAGATTTTCAATGTCCAGAATACACACAAAAGAAAGTCTCCAGAAATCAATCAGACTTTCTTATGGCATTGTAGACTGGGTCACATCAATGAGAGAAGATTGACTAAGTTTCATACAGAAGGATATTTGAATCCGTTCGAATATCAATCATATGCCACTTGTCAATCCTGTCTCAAAGGAAAGATGACAAAGACTCCGTTCACTGGACACGGAGTAAGAGCGAGCGAGCTCTTGGGACTCGTACACAGCGACGTGTGCGGTCCAATGTCTACACATGCGCGAAGCGGTTTTTCATACTTCATTACTTTTACGGATGACTTTTCAAGGTACGGTTATGACTTCTTAATGAAACATAAGTCCGAAGCCTTTGGAAAGTTCCAGGAATATAAGAATGAAGTAGAAAAACAAACCGGCAAAAGTATCAAGATTCTAAGATCGGATCGAGGTGGTGAATACTTGAGTGCCGAGTTCCTGGCCTATTTAAAAGAGAACGGAATTCTCTCTCAGCTTACTCCTCCATACACTCCGCAACATAACGGTGTATCGGAGAGACGGAACCGAACCCTATTGGATATGGTACGGTCCATGATGAGTAATGCTGAGTTACCGCGATCATTCTGGGGGTATGCGCTAGAATCAGCTGCATAACTTTTGAACCGAGTTCCAACTAAGACTGTGCTTACCACACCATATGAGATGTGGTGTGGGAAGAGACCCTATCTTAATCACATTAAGACATGGGGAAGTCCAGCTTTTGTCAAAAAGCAGCATGCGGACAAGCTCGAGGCACGCTCAGTACAGTGCAAGTTTGTGGGATATCCAAAGAACTCCAAGGGATATTTCTTCTACTGCTAAGAAGAACAAAAGGTTTTTGTTTCTCGGCATGCCCACTTTCTAGAGCACCGGTTCTTGGAAAAGGAAATTAGTGGGAGCGCAGTAGAACTGGAAGAAATTCCAGAACCACTGACTATTACTGAAAGCTTAGTGGAACCAGAGGGTTCAAAAGAACATGACATTCCTATGCCACTCCGCAGGAGTAGTAGGCAGTCTCATCCGCCCGAGAGATACTACGGTTTTCTCATAGACGGGGATAGAGAGGATTGCATCATAGATTATGATGAGCCTACTAGCTTCCAGCAGGCCGTTCAGAGCGTTGACTCGGTAAAATGGCTGGATGCAATGCGGACCGAAATGGAGTCCATGTACACCAACAAAGTATGGACATTGGACATTACTCCAGACGGGGTAAAACCCGTAGGATGCAAGTGGATCTTCAAAAGGAAGATTGGTGTAGATGGACAGGTTGAGACCTATAAAGCTAGACTGGTTGCAAAGGGTTTTCGTCAAAGACCTGGTTTGTACTATGACGAGACCTTTTCTCCAGTAGCCATGCTGAAATCCATTCAGATCCTTCTTGCCATTGCTGCCTTCCACGATTATGAGATTTGGCAGATGGACGTAAAGACCGCTTTTCTAAATGGAAATTTAGAGGAGTGTGTCTATATGGACCAGCCAGAGGGTTTCATTCCGAGTGGGAGCAGCGGAAAGGTGTGCAAGTTGCTTAAGTCCATCTATGGACTAAAGCAGGCATCGCGAAGTTGGAACATCTGTTTTGATGAGACGGTCAAGGAATTTGGCTTTATCAAAAATCCAGATGAACCATGCATCTATAGTAGATTTGTAGCGAGAACTGTAGTATTCCTCGTTTTGTACGTGGATGACATTCTCTTAATAGGAAATGACATTCCTATGCTACAATCTGTCAAGGGGTTCTTGTCACACAGGTTCTCCATGAAAGATCTGGGTGATGCCCCATACATCCTGGGGATCCGGATCCATCGTGATAGATCCAAGAGGATATTAGGACTTTCACAGTCCAGGTACATCGACACCATACTGAAAAGATTCAGTATGGAGGATTCCAAGCGCGGTAACCTACCGGCTTGTCACGGGATCACCCTCTCTAAAGAGATGTCTCCCAAGACTGATTTGGAGAGGGATCGCATTGCTAGTGTATATGCCCTAGAGGCCATTACTGTATCATACTAGTATGTATATTACTTGATGGAAGCTTGGGATATTCACAGTTGTACAGACAATCTTGCTCAATATAGTAGTATGCTACTTGGTTTGTCTCTGCTTTAATGTGTACTTGTGTGTTTATTTATTATATCACCTATACGCATTAGTAGAGCCCTTTGGATCTTTGCTTGATTACCGACGTTGTGATGGCGATCACACTCGTGGGGGCTGGGTAATCTACAAGCACATCCTTATACACGTCCCTAGTCATGGGAGTATCGAGATAGGGCATCGATACTCCGGAGTAGACTAGCGTATGCGCTTCTCATCCCAGCACGGGAGACGGTCTGTCCCACAGCCGTCGGTACGTCGTACTTGAGATAGTATGCGGGTGCTCGTTAGGTTACGAGTACACTGGACAGGACTCGTCGGGAACTGATGGTTGGTATTATACCTATCGTCAGTTATCAGTTCCCAGGTGACATGAGTACAGCTTAGTCCGCTGACTTGACACTGTCACTCCGCCTCGAGTGTGTTCCCACTGTTCTTTGATTACTACCCTACCACGGCTCTTCTGAGTCGTGCAAACAGGTAGTAGTTGGGAGCAGTCCCGAAGCACTTGGAGGCAGTGACGGTTAGACAGGATTCGTCTCTCCCGGTATTGGGGGTCGACATCGCGCTGTGTCTAGGAGAGCCATTACATAAGTAGTCCCTGGCCAGGGCAAGCGAGATATACTGGTAGGTTCCAGTGCTATCTCTGGGTGTTCTGGGCTTCACTCCGACACGACTTGTACCGCTATTAGGGGTCTGACGCTTGCCGCCCCCCTAGGCCTGACATGCGATGTATCAGACGAACAGACCGGACTGTACGGAGAATGTCACATTCAGACTCAGTAGGAGTTCAGATGGGTTTTACCTCGTCAGTCTTCTTATCGGCATCTACCTGGGGACCTTTACGCACAGCTAGTGCCGCTTGCGGTCTGTGGTTAAACCCACTGCCAGCGTAGTGTCGAGTCTTTAGAGTCCCACACAGAGGGCTATTCGCCTCTGGGCAAAAATGAGTAGAGGTCGCATGGTTTTGCGGCAGGGTTCGTTCTCATCCGCGCACTTGTGCACGTTTGGAGTCCGGACGGATTATACTAGCAGACTCTGGTTTGAGTCAGATACTGGTATATGTTTTGGGGTTGCTTTTATCTCTCAGTATTCATGTTCCCCGGAACGAGAATGCAGGTGTGTATGCACAGTTGTTTGAGGCGGAGGAAGAGGACTTTCATTAGGGTTTCGGAACGGGTGCGTATGCACAGTTGACAGTCGTCTTTTTCCAAACCCTAATGGATTTATGAAATATCAATTAATAATAGTAATTAAATGAAATTGTGTCATGGTTGATATTGTTGACTTGTTGACCATGGTTGACTTGTTGACCATGGTTGAATGTTTGACCATCATCATTGCTTTGCAAGGATACTCCTTGATTCTAGCTTACATTCATTTAATGAAGTGATGATAATAGTCATTCCAAATACAACCATTAACTATTTCATTTGAATTATTATTATTAATTAGATAATTCTTTTTCTTTTGTTATGGTTGCAAAAGGAAAAGATAGCTCATTCTATCATATAGATTCTCTCTCCTCACTTCATCTTCTTCTTCCTCAAGCTCAAGGAGAATCCTTCTCATGTGTTGAGAATCCCTCTCCTTGAAAAGAAAACACCCCTTAGACACTCTCTACTCACTCTAGGATCAAAGGTTTAGCAAGCCGAAGATTCTAGTTCTCTCAAAGTTCGAGAAAGAGCCCGAAGGTTTAACCCTCAGGTGGATCCATCTTTGACGGAAGAAGGCTACGAGGAAAGAACCATCAACCTCTACTAGGTTTCAAGAAGAAGGAGTTCAAGTTAGGTATAACCCCTAACCGAGTAGATACATCTCAAGTTAGGATGCTAGTGTATGGTTTAGCCAAGATCCGGCTTTTACGGTCCATGTTACAAAGTTTAGAAAAAATTTTGTTTTACCGTTTCCGCATCCCCGAAAGTACCGGGAGAGGTAACGTGGACCTAACACGCATGTCTATTATACCCTACGCTTCTGTGGTAGGCTCTATAATGTATGCGATGTTGTGTACCAGACCGGATGTAGCTTATGCACTTAGTGTAGGAAGCCGGTATCAGTCAAACCCCGGGGAGAAACACTGGATAGCGGTAAAGAACATTCTCAAGTACCTGAGAAGGACTAAGGAGATGTTCTTGGTGTATGGTGGAAAAGACCTCCAGATCGAGGCCTTTGCTGACTCCAGCTTCCAGAGTGACAAGGATGATTCCAAGTCCATGTCGGGTTTTGTCTTTACCCTCAATGGAGGGGCGGTGTGTTGGAAGAGTTCCAAACAGGAAACCGTTGCAGACTCGACGATGGAAGCGGAATACATCGCTGCATCTGATGCCGCAAAAGAAGTTGTCTGGATGAGGAAGTTCTTGAAAGAACTTCAGGTGGTTCCGTCCATTGTTGATCCAATACCTCTGTATTGCGACAACAACGGGGCTATAGCTTTAGCGAAGGAACCCAGGTCCCATCAGAGATCCAGACACATCTTGAGGAGGTATCACCTGATCAGGGAGATGGTGGATCGCCAGGAAATCGAGGTTCGGAGGGTTGTTTCAGAAGATAACACTGCAGATCCATTCACCAAGGCCTTGCCCCAGACTTAGTTTGAGCGGCTGATCGAGATGATAGGTCTTCGATACGCCAGTATATGGCCTTAGTGCAAGTGGGAGATTGTTAGTGTATATGCCCTAGAGGCCATTACTGTATCATACTAGTTTGTATATTACTTAATGGAAGCTTGGGATATTCACCTTGTATAAACAATCTTGCTCAAAATAGTAGTATGCTACTTGGTTTGTTTCTACTTCAATGTGTACATGTGTTTATTTTATTATATCACCTATACGCATTAGTGGAGCCCTTAGGATCTTTGCTTGATAACCAGCATTGTGATGGCAGTCACACTAGTGGGGGTTGGGTAATCTATAAGCACATCCTTATGCAGGTCCCTAGTCGCAGGACTATCGAGACAGGGCATCGATACTCCGGAGTAGACTAGCGCATGCACTTCTCATCCCAGAGTGGGAGATGGTCTGTCCCACAGCCATCAGTACGTCGTACTGGAGATAGTATGCGGGTGCTCGTTAGGTTACGAGTACACTGGACAGGACTCGTCGGGAACTGACCGGTTGGTATTATACATATCGTCAGTTATCAGTTCCCAGGTGACATGAGTACAGCTTAGTCCGCTGACTTGACACTGTCACTTCGCCTCGAGTGTGTTCCCAGTGTACTTTGATTACTACCCTACCACGACTCAAAGGAGTCGTGCAAACAGGTAGTAGTTGGGTGCAGTCCTGAAGCACTTGGAGGCAGTGACGGTTAGACAGGATTCGTCTCTCCCGGTATTGGGGATTGACATCGCGCTGTGTCTAGGAGAGCCATTACACGAGTAGTCCCTGGCCAGGGGAAGCGAGATATACTGGTAGGCTTCCAGTGTTATCTCAGGGTGTTTTGGGCTTCACTCCGACACGACTTGTACCGCTATTAGGGGACTGACGTTTACCGCCCCCCTAGGCCCGCCATGCGATGTATTAGACGAACAGACCGGACTGTACGGAGACTGTCACATTCAGGCTCAGTAGGAGTTCAGATGGGTTTCACCTCATCAGTCTTCTTATCGGCATCTACCTGGGGACCGTTACGCACAGCTAGTGCCGCTTGCGGTCTGTGGTTAAACCCACTGCCAGCGTAGTGTCGAGTCTTTAGAGTCCCACACAGAAAGCTATTCGCCTTTAGGCAAAAGAGTAGAGGTCGCATGGTTTTGCGACAGGGTTCGGTCACATCCGTGCACTTGTGCACGTACAGTGTCCGGACAGTTAACACTAGCGGGCTTTGGTTTAAGCCAGATCCTAGTGTACGTTTTGGGATTGATTTTATCTCATTTGTATTCGTGTTCCTCGGAACGCGGATGCGGGTGTGTATGCACAGTTGACAGAGAGACAGAGGCAGAGTATTCTCATTGGGGTTGTTGACTGTTGACTGTTGACAGTTGACTGTTGACCATTGACTTTTGCTTAACCCTAATGAGAATAAGATATATGATTAACATTAATATTAATTAAGTATTATAGTGACATGGTTGTTGAGGGGTTGACTTTGTTGACTTGTTGACTTTGTTGACCGGTTGACTAGGTTGGACTAGTTGACCATCATCATGACAATGGCTATCATTCCATGGCAAAGACTTTTGCTTGCTTGTTTATTTATGCAAAATGAGTGCATGAAATGATATAGCCATTTTGACTTAAACCATTTACACAATACTTGATTACTATTTTTGTTATGATGGCTTTTGGATTATGAGAGGTGAGAATGAGAAGAGTATGGTTCATTCTATCATTTGCTTTCTCTCTCTTGAGCTCTCTCATTCTCAAGCTCTCCCTCTTCCTCTTGCTCTCTCTACCTCAAGGCAAACCATTCTCATGTGTTGAGACTCATTGCCTTAGAGATAAAAAGACACCAAAACATTCCTCTACTCATTCTAGTTCACAAGGCCTAGCAAGCCAAGTGATCTAGTTTCTTCAAAGTTCGAAGAAGAAGCCAAAGGTAGAAGCTTTCGGGTGGATCCATCTTCGGCGCAAGGAGACGACGAGGTGAGGCCGATCCGTACACCGGAAGGAGTCGAAGACGAAGGAGTTCAAGAAAGGTATGGCCCCCTAACCGAGTAGGTAAACTCTTGTTAGGTTGTTAGTTAGTAGTTTAACAAAGATCCGGTTTTGAGTCCATGTTACCGCCTCTAGAAAATTGTTTTTCATCAAATTCCGCATGCCCGAAAGTACCGGGAGAGGTACCATGGACTTACAGAATGATGCCAGGAGCAACTCATCATTTCCCCCGGGAGGATTTGGGAATTGGTTTTGTTTTGGCATCAGCATTGCTGCACTGGAATAATGCCAGGAGCAACTCATCATTTGCCCCGGGAGGATTTGGATTTGGTTTGTTTGGCATCTGCATTGCTGCACTGGAATAATGCAAGGAGCAACTCATCATGTGCCCCGGGAGGATTTAGATTTGGTTTGTTTGGCATCTGCATTGCTGCACTGGAGTGATGCCAGGGGCAACTCATCATTTGTCCCGGGAGGATTTGGATTTGGTTTGTTTGGCATCTGCATTGCTGCATTGGAATGATGCCAGGAGCAACTCATCATGTGTCCCGGGAGGATTTGGGAATTGGTTTTGTTTTGGCATCTGCATTGCTGCACTGGAATGATGCCAGGAGCAACTCATCATTTGCCCCGGGAGTATTTGGGAATTGGTGGCTTAGGAGACAGGTTTAAATCCCTGTCACCTAAGGCTTTTCCATTTTGTGAGCCGTAAGGGTCTCACAAAGCATTTTCTCCCTACGGGTCGTAAGGATCCTGTAGGTGTATTTTCTCCTTAGGAGTCGTGGAGACTCCTAAGTGTGTTGCTCCTTTGTGAGTCGTAAGGATCTCACGCGGGAATTTTCTCCTCACAAAGTCGAGAGGACTTTGCGGGTGCCTTTTTTTTTAACGAGTTTGCGCCCTTTCGGGTTTTCACAAACTCGCCGGCAGTCCTGCTGTTTTTACTCATGGAGCCCTTTCGGGTTTACCTCTTTTTATTTTTATTTTATTATTTTTGGAGAGATTGGGATTGTTTTACGCCCGTAGATTGTATACGGATTTGCAGGATGTATGATCCAGACCGTAGGGCCATAAACATTTCGGGACTTTGTTGGCGTCTGCATCGCTGCACTGGAATATGGTATCAGGAGTGACTCATCATTCGCCGTTTGGGGATTTGGATTTGGAATTTGGTTGGCGTCTGCATTGCTGCACTGGAATATGGTACCAGGAGCAACTCATCATTCACCACTTGGGGGTTGGGAAGCGATGACTTAGGAGACAGGTTTAGATCCCTGTCACCTAAGACTTTTCAATTTTATGGGCCGTGAGGGTCCCATAAAAGCATTTTCTCCATGCGAGTCGTAAGGATCCCGCAGGTGTATTTTCTCCTTAGGAGTCATGAGGACTCCTAAGTGTGTTTTTCCTTTGTGACTCGTAAGGATCCCACAAAGGTTTGTTCTCCTCGTGTATCGTGAGGACACATGAGTGGGTCTTCTCAATGGGGCATAATTCGAAAAGCGGAGACCAGCCGTGTAACTGATGATTACGGTGAGGCATGGGTATGATGAGAATTATTTGAGCCCGTGGATTATATACGGCAGTCAATTTAGGGACTGGCCATAGGGCTGGGAGAATTTTGAAAATTGGATCTTGGTTGGCGTCTGCATCGCTGCACTGGAATATAGTACCAGGAGCGACTCATCATTCACCGCTAGGATTTGGAATTTTGTTGGCATCTGCATCGCTGCACTGGAATGTGGTACCAGGAGCGACTCATCATTCTCCACTTGGGAATTTGGATTTGGAATTTGGTTGGCGTCTGCATCGCTGCACTGGAATATGGTACCAGGAGCAACTTATCATTCGCCACTTGGGAATTTGGATTTGGAATTTGGTTGGCGTCTCCATCGCTGCACTGGAATATGGTACCAGGAGCGACTCATCATTCGCCACTTGGAGGTTGGGAAGCGGTGGCTTAAGAGACTGGTTTAGATCCCTGTGACCTAAGACTTTTCAATTTTATGGGCCGTGAGGGTCCCATAAAAGCATTTTCTCCCTGCGAGCCGTAAGGATCCCGCAGGTGTATTTTCTCCTTAGGAGTCGTGAAGACTCCTAAGTGTGTTTTTCTTCGTGACTCGTAAGGATCCCATAAAGGTTTGTTCTCCTCATGTATCGTGAGGACACATGAGTGGATTTCCCTCGTTCCCAGTTTAATGACTTAGAGGTCGACTGTTTCCAGTTTAACGACGTGGTGGTCATCTGTTTCTAGTTTAACGACTTAGAGGTCTACTATTTCCAGTTTAAAGACTTAGAGGTCTACTGTTTCCAGTTTAACGACTTAGAGCTCATCTGTTTCCAGTTTAACGACATAGTGGTCATCTGCTTCCAGTTTAACGACATAGTGGTCATCTGTTTCCAGTTTAAAGATTTAGAGGTCTGATGTTTCCAGTTTAACGACTTAGAGGTCATCTGTTTCCAGTTTAACGACATAGTGGTCATCTGCTTCCAGTTTAATGACATAGTGGTCATCTGTTTCCAGTTTAAAGACTTAGGGGTCGTCTGTTTCCAGTTTAAAGACTTAGGGGTCCTCTGTTTCCAATTTAACGACATAGTGGTCATCTGTTTCCAGTTTAACGACATAGTGGTCATCTGTTTCCAGTTTAAAGACTTAGAGGTCTGCTGTGTCCAGTTTAACGACATAGTGGTCCTCTGTTTCCAGTTTAACGACTTAGGGGTCGTCTGTTTCCAGTTTAAAAACTTAGGGGTCGTCTTTTTCCAGTTTTAAAGACGTGGAGGTCTATCTGTTTCCAGTTTAAAGACTTAGAGGTCATCTGTTTCCATTTTAACGACGTAGAGGTCGTCTGTCTCCAGTTTAACGACGTAGAGGTCGTCTGTTTCCAGTTTAACGACTTGGAGGTCATCTGTTTCCAGTTTAAAGACTTAGAGGTCATCTGTTTCCGGTTTAAAGACTTCGAGGTCATCTGTTTCCAGTTTAAAGACTTAGAGGTCTGCTGTTTCCAGTTTAATGACTTAGAGGTCATCTGCTTCCATTTTAACGACATAGTGGTCATCTGCTTCAAGTTTAACGACATAGTGGTCATCTATTTCCGGTTTAAAGACTTAGAGGTCTGCTGTTTCCAGTTTAAAGACTTAGGGGTCGTCTGTTTCCAGTTTAACGACATAGTGGTCATTTGTTTCCAGTTTAAAGACTTAGAGGTCTGCTGTTTCCAGTTTAACGACATAGTGGTCCTCTGTTTCCTGTTTAACGACTTAGGGGTCGTCTGTTTCCAGTTTAAAGACTAAGGGGTCTTCTGTTTCCAGTTTAAAGACTTAGGGGTCGTCTGTTTCCAGTTTAAAGACTTAGGGATCCTCTGTTTCTAGTTTTAAAGACGTGGAGGTCTATCTGTTTCCAGTTTAAAGACTTAGAGGTCATCTGTTTCCAGTTTAACGACGTAGAGGTCGTCTGTCTCCAGTTTAACGATGTAGAGGTCGTCTGTCTCCAGTTTAACGACGTAGAGGTCATCTATTTCCAGTTTAACGACGTGGTGGTCATCTGTTTCCAGTTTAACGACTTGGAGGTCATCTGTTTCCAGTTTAACGACTTGGAGGTCATCTATTTCCATTTTAAAGAGTTAGAGGTCTACCCAGGGGCATAGGTATGATGAGAATTATTTGAGCCCGTGGATTGTATACGGTAGTCAATTTGGGGACTAACCGTAGGGCCAAGGTAATTTTGAAAAATTGGATTTTTGTTTGTGTTTTTTTTAGTTTTTGTTTCACCATGATTGCTCTATCCTTTCAGCTTTTCTTATCGCTAGGATCGCGATTGCCCTATCATTTCGGCTTTTATTCGCGGTTGCCCCATCATTTCGGCTTTGTTTTCATCTTTATTTTACTCGCTGATTTTTATTGCGAGGTTCCCCATCGTTTCGGTTTTCCTCTATTTTTCTTTTATTTACACATTTTTTTGTTTATTTACACATATATATTTTTTTTACATTCCCAGTTTAACGACTTAGAGGTCGACTGTTCCCAGTTTAATGACGTGGTGGTCGACTGTTTTCAGAGAAAGGCAGATGTCTGAGAGAATGAGTTTCACGAAGAACTTCGGTCTCCGTTTGTGTGAAATTGGCGGTCGCAGTTGGACTGTTTGTTAACACGCCTTTAGACAGTTCTATCTCTCCTGCCTTGTATTTCTTTTCGACCCAATCTTTGAAGAAGCAGCCCTCAATGGCATGACCTATCACTCTGTGATAGGGGCAGTATTTGGGGTCGTCGGTCCTATTCGCTTCCTGCGGTCTTTTTGACTCTGGCAATTGTAGACCGTTCTTCAGGGCGTCTTTGAATATTTTACGGATTATGTCCCTTCTGAAGGAATAGACCTTATCCAGCTTCTCTTTCAGTGGAGATTCTCCTCCCTCTCCGAACACTGGCTTCCGAGGCTGGTTGGCGCTAGGCCCGCTCATCCCATGCTTATTTCGGTTAGCCGAAATGTTAAAAGTTCCAGAATCATCGGAGTTTCCGCCTTTGCGATTATCTTCCTTTCGGTTTCTCCAGGACCTATTGTTATTTTGGGAATCCGAGGAGGACTCCTGCTTTGAGCGCTCCAGCATTTGAACTTTCCTGGTCAGCTCTTGGAATGTTTTAAGACCCGCGGTGCATAGAAACGGGGCCATCCAATTGTTGAGATTTCCGACGAGGAGACTGACAGATTGGTCCTGCTCTATCGGCTGTTCACATTTGACGGAGAGATTGCGCCATCGGGTTATAAAATCCGTGCTGCTTTCATTGTTCTTGGGCTTGGTCCTTATGAGCTCGGCAATGGTGATCTTATCGCTGACGCTCATGAATCTTTGTCAAAACAAAGATTCCATTTGGACGAAAGTAGTAACGGAGCCATCCGGTATGCTTGCGTACCAGTCGAAAGCAACATCGGTCAAGCTATTAACGAACTGGAGGAGGAGAAGCGCATCATTGCCCCCAGTATTCCCGCATGAGGCTTTGAAGTGGGCGATGTGTTGATTCGCATTTCCCGTCCCATCGAATCTTCCGAAATTTGGGGATGACATAGCCGCTAGGAAATTCTACCAGATCATACTGAGCAGGATATGGTCTCCCACTACTGCTGATATCTTTTTGCGCTTCGGCTTCGGCCACCAATGTTTTGACTTTGCTGGCAACCAAATCCATGATTTGATCTTGAGTTAGCGGGCTACTGTCATCAGTAGCCAAGACATTCCCTGAGATAGGATGCGATTGACTTTCATGCGGTCCGCCCACCTTTGGATTTGAGGGAATAGGCACCGGCTGTCTCGGGACAACGTTTCCCGGTTCATGAGCAGAGCCCTATGCTTGATTGGGCGACTGAGAGGCAAGTTGGGCCGTAAGCCGTAAGACGACATTTGTCAAGTCGTCGATCTTTGAGTAGAGCTTGGCCATCTCTTTGTCTTTGCTTCTGAGCTGTTTTCGGAGCTCTTGGAGAAGTTGCTGCTCCGCATTCTTAGGCTGGAAAGTTGGCTCATCTTCGCTTTCCGAGCCTGACTCCTCATGAACCAAAGGGACTTTCCGCCTATCATCCTCATCGAGAAGGTTTTCATCACCCAGCGGGGGCGGCTGTTCTTGGGAAGCGGCAACCACATTCAAGCCAGATTGGATTTGAGATGTGGTGGCCCCGTCCTTGCTCTTACTGCGCGTGCCCACCGTGTAGACAGTGTGGACCACATACCCAGCCATTTCCTCATCTTCGGCGGGGTAACCCTGTTCTTTGAACCTCATGAGGTTTAGCCTGGCAGGAGCCCTACCCCTTTTGTTGGCTTTATATCTGAGCCTTTTCTCCCTTAACTTCTCGATTTTGAAGGCTTGGCGGGCATCCGCTATCCGGGAAGCCATTGTGAGTTGATCAGAGGGGAGCTTAGAGAAGACACCCGATCGAGCAGTGGTCAAGGGCACCGCTGGAGCTTGCTCGGGATGCGTTGTAGCTTTGTTGGTGTTGATGGCCTTGCCCCAAGCTGGGACCATGGAGAGTCGTTCGGAAACGGACTTGCGCTTGGGTTGAGGTGCCCTCGCGACCACCACATTTGGTCTCCTGCCTTTCGAGACCGGTTTGTCTGCCACCGGGGCTTGAGGAGCTGGGATGGCGCCAACTGGCATGAACACAATAGAGCCGAATGGTAGCAGCGGCTCCTCCCATTGTCGCCCGAGACTGGCCGGAAGCACCGTCCTGGAGTCTATCTTCATCGTGTAGGAGACGGGAGCTGAGTTCATTATCGAAGACAGCGTTGAAAGGTGATTGCTTGAAAATCTGCATGAAAGAGCATTATTTTAGTATAAATACAGGTAAGTACACTGATTGAGCTCGCATGAATGCTTAACCGAAATATGGGAGGAGAGATTGGTCCCACCGGACATGCCAGAATCTGTAGGGTGTTTTTCGTCACCCCATTAAGATGGGAATACGCGCGCGCTTGCTAGGCGTACTACAGATTCCCCCTACCTAGGGTAGGCCGGGGTTTAATGATTGTGGGGATCCGAATCTCCGGCAGCCGCGGACTAAGCTGCCGTTAATTACCTCTCGCCTTTGGATCGAGGGCACCTCCGATTGACGGGTTAAATTGGTCATGCGAACTTAATGTGCAGTGTACGTGTGTTGTGTTTTGAAAGGGGTGCTTTGGGTATATCGGGAGCCACGTAGAGTTTTTACGAGGGTCCCGCTACCCGGATAGCGGGCTGGGGTCAGGGGGCTAGCAGCCCCCTTGCGGGGTGCGGGGCAGCGCCCCGTTAGAAATTTTTTCTAACAGGGACAGTTTCGTGGAGCATGTATGTGTGTAAATATGTATACATATGTATATATATATATATGTATGTACATAAAAAGAGAGGGGAAAGACATCCAAAGGATGCGTGGGGGCAGCACCTTGGGCGCTGTGCGCCTAGGTGCTGTGTGCTCAGGCGCTAGAGTGCCACGTGTCGGCACGTGGGCGCTCTGCGCTTGAGCACTGGGCGCTTGAGCGCAAGCACGCCACGTGTCGGCACGTGGGTGCTTCACGCTTCAGCGCCTGACGCTCGAGCGCAAGTGCGCCACGTGTCGGCACGGGGGAGACTTGCGCTTGAGCACAGGGCGCTCGAGCGCAAGCGCGCCACGTGTCGGCACCGAGGCGACTTGCGCTCGCGCTTGAGCGCAAGCGCGCCACATGTCGGCACCGGGGCGACCTGCGCTCGAGCGCTTGTGCTTGAGCGCAAGCGCGCCACGTGTCGGCACGTGGGCGCTTTGCGCTCGAACGCCGAGCGCTTGAGCGCAAGCGCGCCACGTGTCGGCACGCGGGCGCTCTGCGCTTGAGCGCCGGCGAGAAAAAGAGGCTTTTAGCCTAAAAAATTTCTCGGAAGAGAAATCAGAGAGGAGTTGGACTCCTAAGTGTTTTTTTTTTTGGGGTTTAGTGAAAGGGGTTCTTCTTCTTCCTCCTCTGTTAGCTGGATCTTGAAGATTAAGAGATGTGAGATCTTAAAATCTCTCCTTTTTAGGATCTAAAGACAGATCCATGTTCCCCTTTGTGGGTTTGGTGGTGAAAAACTATTTTGTTTTGGAAAAGGAAGAGTAAAACACTTGATTTAATTGAGAAGAAAGAAGAAGGTTTGATACCTTCAGAAAAGGGAAAGAAATACAAACCCTAGGTTTTGAGAGAATGAAAAGTGTTTTTTTTATTCATCATCATGTTGCTTTATATAGGCTTACATATTTACATATAGCCCCTTAGGCTTTGCAAAATGGCATTTTGTCTATCCCATAGCTTATGTGCCATTTCATTTTTGCACATAAGCCATGGGCTTACAAAATATTGGCTTTATACCCATTTTGCATACATTCATGTATAAAAAATTACATAAAAATTATTTATTACATGATTTTGTTGTTGGCATGGGGAGGCTGGCCGCGGGCTCGACTTGGGCATGGGCCCGTTTGACCTGGGCTTGGGCCCACCTAGCTTGGGGGTTGACCTTGACTTTGACTCGGTCAACCGGGGTATAAATTTTTACCCCAACAGCTTAGAGTAGAAGCTCTCGGGTGGATTGTTTATTACAAAGAGGAAGCCGACGAGGTGGCGGTTAACGAGAAGAAGAGGGACTTGGTTCATTATGTATAATCTTCTTTCATAGTAGCTAATTACTCATATGATAGTGTTAGTTTTAGTTTAGTAAAGATCCTTTCGGTTAGTCGATGTTAGTTTAAAGAAAAAGATTGTTTTTCATATTTCCGCCTCCCCGCAACTCGTGGGGTGTACAATGTCGACTTACACTATGGACCAAGAAAGAGAAGATTTTGAGGACTTTGAGCAACTCAAGAAAATTCTTGAGTTGCCAAATGAGGTATTTTCTGAACCTTTAGCTTGATATTTCCATTACTTTTACCCCCATGTTAGATTAGAACCGATATCGTGTGGTTTGGGTGAACATTGATAACTCTAGTTATGGTTTATGGAAACTTTGGGTTGTAATGTGTAATTAAGCTCAGTAGAGACCACACAAACCCCCTAGTGCTAGAATTCAGACCTAAACCAGAGACTAGAACACCGGAATACGGATTTAGAAACCCGATATCGGAAAAATTATGAATTCTGTGGATGTAAAATGGAATCTGCTAACACCCGGAGACTCTGAAAATTATTTTGCAAGACCAGTGATACATGCAGGCACCTAGGAAGCTATAATAAAAACCCCACCCCCTATCACCCAATTCTGGCTGCAGATTTAATCCGTATGGCTGCAATTTGCGGCCTGGGTCCCACCATTTTGATCCGTGTTGATTCTTTAGCTTTATTTCATATAAACTAGACCCTTGGCATATACAAAATTGACCAATTTGACCTAGGGTGAAATCTGGGACCACTTTCAATAGTGACTGTTTTGATTCGGGTTTCGTATTGCGTATTTTAAATTCTGGATTTGCGTGTTGTGTTTTACCTCGATCACTTGACGTTTGTACGACGATATCGAGGGTTGTTTGATGGTTTTGAAAGCGTTGTCCATAGGTTTTAACCTATAGGTCTTAGCGTATCGTTTTGGTTTTCCGATATGATTTTAATGCGCGTTTACGAATGTGTTATCTTTATAGGTACCTTCATGAGGGCTCCATATGAGGAAGAAGATGAAGGAAACATCGACATCGACTGTTGGGGTAAAAATTTATGCCCCGGTTGACCAAGTCAAAATCATAGTGAACCCCAAGTCAAGTGGGCCCAAGCCCAGATCAAGTCGGCCCATGCCCGGGTCGAGCCCGAACATGAAGCGGCCGGCCTCCCCCCATGCCAAAATAAAATTTTTGTAATAAATAATTTTGTTGTATTTCTCTTATTTTATTTTTATAATAAATGTAAGAAAAATGGGCATAAAGCCAAATTTTTGTAAAGCCCATGGCTTATTTGCAAAAAGAAATGGCACATGAGCCATGGGATAGGCAAAATGCCATTTTGAAAAGCCCAAGGGGCTATATGTAAAATGTATAACCTATAAAGGAAAAGATAATGAAATATCTCAACAACTTTTTTCTCTCTGCAAAAAATCCAGTTCTGTGATCTTCTTCTTCCTCAAGGTTCTAAAACCTTCTTCTTTCTTTTGAATTAAATCAAGAGTTTTACTCTTCATTTTTCAAAACAAAATAGTTTTTCACCACAAAACCCACAAAGGGGAACTCAGATCTGTCATCAGATCTCAGAAAGGAGAGATTTTTAAAATCTCATACTTCTTGATCTTCAAGATCCGTCCAACAAAGGAAGAAGAAGGAGACCCATCTCCAGAAACCCCACTTTGGGGAAGAACTAGGGCTCAAGGGGAGAAGCCCTTCATCATCTTCAAAACATCTTAGGAGTTTAACTCCTCATATATATATATAAATATATATATATATAAATATATATAAGCACAGAGAATATTAAGTGCTCCTTTCTGGGAGTACAACTCCCATTGCAGGGACCAAGTCCCTTTTGCCGCTCGAGCACCCGCGTGCTGACACGTGGGGCGGTAGCGCTCTTGCGCTCAGAGCCCACGTGCTGACACGTGGTGCACTAGCGCTCTTGCGCTCAGAGCGCCAGCGCCCGAGCGCCCACGTGCTGACACGTGCCGTGCTAGCGCTCAAGGCGCTAGCGCTCTTGCGCTCAGAGCGCTAGCGCCCGAGCGCCTACGTGCTGACACGTGGTACGCTAGCGCTCAAAGGGCTCGCGCTCTTGCGCTCGCGCCCAAAGCGCCAGCGCTCTTGCGCTCGCGCCCAAAGCGCCAGCATTCGAGCACCACGTGTTGACACGTGGTGCGCTAGCGCTCTTGCGCTCAAAGCGCTAGCACCCAAAGCGCTGGCGCTTTTCCTCACGCATCTTTTGGATGCCCTTTCCCTTTCTTTATTATATATATATGTATATATAAATATACACACACACATACTCTACAACACTCTTCCTCCCAAAAATTTTTTTGGGCCGGGGTGCTGCCCCGTACCCCGTAAGGGGGCTGCTAGCCCCCTTTGACCCCCACCCTGCTATCCGGGTAGTGGAACCCCCATAAAAAATCTTCGTGGCTCCCGATATACCCAAGCCCCCTCCAAAACAAAACACACGTACACTGGACATTGAGTTCGCATGACCAGTTTAACCCGTTAATCGGAGGTTCCCTCGCTCCAAAGGCGAGGGGTAATTAACAGCTGCTTAGTCCTTGGCTGCCGGAGATTCAGATCCCCACAATCAATAAACCCCGGCTTACCCTAGGCAGGGGGATTCTGTAGTACGCCTGACAAGCGCGCGTATTCCCATCTCAATGGGGTGACGAAAAACACCCTACAGATTCTGGCACGCCCGGTGGGACCAATCTCTCCTCCCATATTTCGGGTCAAATGTTCATGCGAACTCAATCAATACACATATTGATTGCCTATACTGAAATGATGTTTTCTTTCCGTGCAGCAATCAACTTTTGACGACAATGTCTCCCAAGACGAATTCAGCTTCCAACGTGACCCCGATCCCATACGTGGTCAAGGTCAATGCTCGTGTGGTTCTCCCCACAAGCCTTAGTCGACAGTAGGAGGAACTGCCCCGCCTGTTTGGCTCCGTCGTCATCTACCCTGCCGGAAGCGCTCATTTGGCAGAAATCCCAATAAAACAGGTGGCCAAGCCGGTCTCAAGGGGCAGGAGGCCGAATGTTGTGATCGCTAAGGCGCCACAGCCGAAACTTAAGACAGTGCCTGAACGACTCTCTGGTGCTCCAGCTGGGGGCAAGACTTCCGGTACAAAGGGAGACATCAAATGTTGCGAACGAGCTCAGGCAATGACTCCAGCAAATGCATAATCGAGCGTATCTCCAAAATCCTCCATCGCCCGGTCTACAGTGTCTTTCCGAAGAGCCGAAGTCTGCCAAGTGCTTAAAACAGAAAAGTTAAGGCAGAAGCGGCTCAAGTATCGAGCCAACAAGAGGGCCAGGGCTTCGGCCAAGTGGAATTTTGTGAAGTTCCAAGAGCAGGGTTACTCCGTGACGACGGCTGAGTCGTCCGTAAAAATCAGCAATTCCTTCGAACCTCTGAAGTGGGTTCAGAAAAATGCCATGACCGCAAGAATTAAGAAGACAGCGGTCCGAATGTCGCTACAAAGAGACGTGTCCCGACCACAACAGAAAAAGTATGACACTGTTTTTTCAAGAGTCTATCAGGTGCTCTGTACCGCACGAAAGCAGCGGGGCAAACCCAGAAAAGAAGCGCCAACACCATTCAAGAACCTGGTCAGGCCAGCCGCCGATAATAAAAAGAGGGCTGGATATATTTGTTAGTGTACATGCCCTAGAGGGCATTACTGTATCATACGAGTTTGTATATTACTTGATGGAAGCTTGGGATATTCACAGTTGTATAGACAATCTTGCTCGAAATGGTAGTATGCTACTTGGTTTGTTTCTACTTTAATGTGTGCATGTGTTTCTTTTAGCATATCGCCTATACACATTAGTGGAGCCCTTAGGATCTTTGCTTGATTACCAGCGTTGTGATGGCAGTCAAACTAGTGGGGGCTGGGTAATCTACATGCACATCCTTATACAGGTCCCTAGTCGTTGGATTATCGAGACGGGGCATCGATACTCCGGAGTAGACTAGCGCATGCGCTTCTCATCCCAGCAGGGGAGATGGTCTGTCCCACAGCCATTAGTACGTCGTACTTGAGATAGTACGCGGGTGCTCGTTAGGTTACAAGTACACTGGACAGGACTCGTCGGGAACTGTTGGTTGGTACTATACCTATCATCAGTTATCAGTTCCCAGGTGACATGAGTACAGCTTAGTTCGTTGACTTGACACCGTCACTTCGCCTCGAGTGTGTTCCCACTGTTCTTTGATTACTACCCTACCACGGCTCAAAGGAGTCATGCAAACAGGTAGTAGTTGGGTGCAGTCCCGAAGCACTTGGAGGCAGTGACGGTTAGATAGGATTCGTCTCACCCGGTATTGGGGGTTGATATCGCGCTGTGTCTAGGAGATCCATTACACAAAGTCCATGGTCAGGGCAAGCGAGAATTAATGGTAGTGTTTCCAGTAGTTTCTCAGGGTGTTCTGGGCTACACTCCGACACGACTTGTACCGCTATTAGGGGACTGACATTTACCGCCCCCCTAGGCCCGCCATGCGATATTCTCACACGAACAGACCGGACTGTACGAAGATTGTCACATTCAGGCTCAGTAGGAGTTCGGATGGGTTTACCTCATCGGCCTTCTTATCGAGAACTACCTGGGAACCGTTACGTACAGTTAGTGCCGCTTGCGGTCTGTGGTTAAATCCACTGCTAGCGTAGTGTCGAGTCTTTAGAGTCCCACACAGAGAGTTTCCCTGCACTGGGCAAAATGTGTAGGGGCCGTATGGTTTTACAGCAAGGCTACGATCACTTACGTACACTTGTGCGCGTATGATGTTCGGGCAGACAATACTAGTGGGCTTTGGTTTAAGCCGGATCCTAGTATTGTATGGATGGATTAGTTTTGTCTTCTGTGCATTCGCATTCTACGGAATGCGGATGCGGGTGTGTATGCACAGTTGTGAGGAGCGAAAAAGAAGGAGGTGCCTTATTAGGGTTTTGACAGTTGGTTCGGTCAAAACCATTATGAGGCGGGGACATTATTTACTAATCTTTTTAATGATAATTATGTTATGGCTAATTGCTTTGACCATTTGACCATACATGACCTTGTTGACAATTTGACCATTGTTGACTAGGATCTTTCATTTGAGATCTAGAGTCTTCTTTTTTTTGTTTTGGTTTTATTTTGTGATGATAATGGTCATATCAATGTAGCCATCAATTTTATCATGATAAAGATTAGTAATTATTTTGTTTCATGGATCATTATTCTCTTTTCATTCTCTCTCTTCAAATGAGAGCTCCCATGGTTGCTCCTCCTTCTTCCTCAACTAGTTTTTTCCTTTGCTCTCATGTGTTGAGAAAATAAGGATCTAAAATGACAAACAAATCCATCTTCTTCTTCTACACCACCTAGGACATCAAGCATCGCACACTTGTTGCCTTAGTTACCTCGGCTTGAGGTGGAGCTCGGAATACAAACTCTCGGATGGATCGTCTTCGACCTCAGGAGGCCGCGGTGGTGACCAAGATCCGTATCGATCCTTGGAGCTTGCATGGACGAGGAGAACAAAGGAGAGAAGACCCGAACGACCGGTTTCGTGAAGTATAATCTCTTTAGCATAGTAGATAGAACCTCATGCAGTTTGCTAGGTTTTGTTTAGCAAAGATCTTCTAGTTTCTAGTCCATGTTGCCTTTAGAAAAAATCGTTTTTTACCAATTCCGCCTCTCCGTAAGCACCGGAGTGGGCAACGTGGACTTACAGTGGTATCAGAGCCTAGCTAAACAACAACTAGCATGTTAGCAAAGTGATTAGAACTTCGATCCGAAAAAAAATCGCGAAACATGTCAAAAACCCACACTTTCTGCCGATTTTTAAAACTGCTCTAAAAATAATTCCACATATCTTAAAAACCAGTGCAGGGTTTTTTAGAAACATACAGCAAAGCCGAGCCCACGACTCGGTCAACACGCCGCTGAACCGCGGCGAAACTACGCGTTTCGCCGTGGATCCGCGGCCGAGTTGACTTAGCCGCGACTCGGGTTTGCTGCAGTTTCTTCAGTGTTCTGTTTTGGGATTTTTAAAATATTTTGTTTCTGCCCAGAATTTCCAGAGAACAAAGTTGTGTTGGGGTATTTACAAATTGGTGTTTTGATTGAAGTTCTACAAACTTTTGCTAAATGATTATATCTGTAATGTGATATATGCACTGGACGTCAACTAATCGCTATACGTCGATTAGTGGGGATTGTGCACATCTGTGATCTGTAATGTTGTTGGATTGTGTATATGAACTTGTTGGATTGTCGCGGATGAATAGCCGGGGGTTGTGAGATGAGATTTTTCTTTATCTTTCATTTGATGTAATATGTAAATTGATGTAATATTATTTTTATGGCCGTACATCCGGGATGAGGTTGTAGCCGCCATTGTATATTATTTCTTTTACTGTTTTTGCTCCTAGGATAGACCCAAGGTGGGGTACACAAACTACCGGGTACTTTGAAGTGCCAAGTGTCCTACTCACGTTGTTGAGGGAGGTTGCTTCACTTCGGGTACTTGGCGGGTAGTTTGCCACACCCGTAGGGGTCTAGGGTGGGGTTTGGCTATTCATCGCGACCGTGTAATCCGTCTTTCATTGCAGACTTGAACGAAACGCGGATTCCTAGCATATCCAATGTGGTCATCTGTGATCTGGAATGGCTCTCATTGCATCTGACGAATGTATATATCTATATATGATATCTACTAGGCATTGCTTATGTTTTGCATCCGCGCTAGTCCAACCCCCGCTCTGTCGTTAGTTAAGTAACCTAACGGTTGATGACGGGGCCCCGTGGCGAATGCAGATAGCATAAGCGTACGTCATATTTTCTTTGTTTTCTACAATGGTAGGATAAAATGATGGGACACATTAAATTAATGCAAGAAAATAAACCAAAGTTAAGTCGTTGGAACAATTTCAAAACCACTCGGTTTCTTTTCAAAATAGAAAACTTTTAAAAAACGCGGAGCTTAAACCACTCCTTTTAAAAGCTATCAAGGTTCCTTCGATTATATCAAGTTCACTACGTTCACGGTTTCGCCAAAACCATTCGTAGCCCTCCGTCATTTCATATGAATATTCAATAGTATTCAAGCTATGTTTGTTGACCTTCATCAAGGCATAGTGATTGGTAGCTGTTGGGTGTTCATATGTAGCATAGATAGATGCGTTGGTTTGGGACAGTCGTATTACCTTGTTGACCTTCGTCAGGGGTATATACGGGTGGGTTCTAATTAACCTGGACAATGATGGGTAGAACTTGACATGTGACTTATGATTTGTTATCCTTCGTCAAGGTCATAAGAGCATGGGGCAAAAATCCATATCGGGAGTTTCTAAAGAAACTGAAACTTGCTAGTGCTGCATACCATTTGGAGTTTGATAATGTTGGTAGGATTCCTTCAGCATTATCTCACAATGATATTTGGATCCCGATCCTACTGTGAGTATCCGCTACTCCTCGGGAAACTTTTCACTTAACGATTAATACTATAAACCAAGTAGGTGTCTAGAAAGGTGTTAGCGGGGCTACGCCCACAGGGAAAAGAGGTTATTTAATTAAGAAACTTTGCGAAAGCGTCGTAAAACCTCCCTCGAAGTACCGACACTGGCCTGGCTGAACGGTTAAGCAAGTATTGTACGGTGAGATTGATCCCGACTAATTCTTCTATTATGGTTTGAGGAAGGATTCGAGAAATAGTGGGAGCCATCCTGTTTAGATAAACTAAAAACCAATCTAAACTTGCAAGAGCATCATGCTGAGTGTTTTCTTCTCTCTCTCTTAATTGCAGCGACCCAGTGACCACACATAGGTTACATCTAGATAATAAAATGACTGAATCTGACTGTTATGATTAGCAAAGGTCTGTCCAGATGTGCTTACCCATGACAAGCTGGGACACCTCTTAACTAATCAAACCCTGCCGTCTCAGGACCAGTTTCCACTATCGTGGATATTGATATCCGTAAGACATCGGAAAAAGACTGTGCGAATGCCAAGTGCCTCGTGTTGGCCTCAGTTGATGGTGCATACCAGAGGCAGCACGAGAAGATGGACTTAGTTTCTATCTTCCTCCATAAAAAAGATTTATATGGGGAGCAATCTCGTATCGCAAGATATGAGACCTCGAACGAATTGCTTCAAGCGATGTTAGCTATCGGGTCATCTGTAAGGGGCAACGTCGTTACAGAGACCAGCTATTTTGATGAGCTCACGGACCTGAAGACCACGTTGAAGAACGGGTCAAATACTGACTTGATTCTACAGTCTCTGCCCTCTACTTATACCCTGAAGGAAACCAGGGAAGTAGAAGGAAAGGGAAGGGCAAAAGTTTCAGGACTGGATGTAGTAAAGGAGGGACATTCCTATTGTTATGAGAATGAACATTGGTAGAAGGATTGCAGGGCTAGCAAAGCCAGTTTCCAGGATTCGAAGCATGTTGTGGCTTCGGCTTCGGGTGTGTTTGTAGTAGAAAACTATATGTCAGTTAACCCAACTTCTTGGGTATTGGATACCGGATTAGGATCTCACATCTGTAATTCATTACAGGCTCTGAGAAACCGTAGGGTTATCAGGATAGGTGATATGACTCTCAGGGTTGCCAACGGAATGAGCATGGATGCTGAATCCGTAGGGGAATATCATCTTGCACTGACAACTGGGCAGATATTGATTCTGCGTAACTGTTTGTATGTACTTAGTGCGACTTGTAATATCATATCTGTATCCTTACTTTCTGAGGAAGGATATGATTTTACTTTTGTAAGCGATGTGGTCCACATCCACCTAAATCAAGTTCTGATTGGGTCAGGTACATTAGAAAACGGGATATACGTATTGAATCAAGCTCAGGTTTTCAGTGTCCAGAAAACACTTAAAAGAAAGTCTCCGGAAACAAATCAGGCTTTCTTATGGCATTGTAGACTGGGTCACATTAATGAGACACGGTTAACAAAGTTATATAAAGAGGGATACTTGAATCTGTTCGAGTATCAGTCTTATGCCACTTGTGAATCTTGTCACATGGGAAAGATGACAAAAACTCCATTCACTGGACACGGAGTAAGAGCAAGCGAGCTCTTGGGACTCATACACAGTGACGTGTGTGGTCCAATGTCTACACATGCGCGGAGTGGTTATTCATACTTCATTACTTTTACGAATGATTTCTCTAGGTATGGACATGTCTTCTTGATGAAGCATAAATCCGAGGCCTTTGAGAAATTTCGAGAATACAAGAATGAAGTTGAAAAACAAACAGGCAAGAGTATAAAGACACTGAGATCTGATCGAGGTGGTGAATACTTGAGTGCCGAGTTTCTGGACTGCTTAAAAGAGAATGGAATTCTCTCTCAGCTTACTCCTCCATACACACCACAACACAACGGTGTATCTGAAAGGCGGAATCGAACCCTAATCGATATGGTTCGTTCCATGATGAGTAAGGCTGAGTTACCTCGATCTTTCTGGGGTTATGCACTAGAATCAGCTGCACATCTTTTGAACAAGGTTCCCTCCAAGACTGTGCCTACCACACCATATCAGATGTGGTGTGGGAAGAAACCCCATCTTCAATATCTGAAGATATGGGGATGTCCAGCTTTTGTTAAAAAGCAGCATGCTGACAAACTCGAGGCACGCTCAGTACTGTGTAAGTTTGTGGGATACCCAAAGAACTCCAGGGGGTATCTTTTCTATTACGCAGAGGAACAAAAGGTTTTTGTTTCTCTTCATGCCCACTTTCTGGAACATCATTTTTTAGAAAAAGGAACAAGTGGGAGAGCAATAGAACTAGAAGAAATTCCAGAACCACAAGCTATTACTGAAAGCTTGGAAGGGCCAGAAGTTTCAGGAGAACCGGACATCCTAGCGCCACTCCGCAGGAGTAGTAGGCAGTCTCATCCGCCCGAGAGATACTATGGTTTTCTCATAGACGGGAATAGAGATGATTGCACTATTGATTATGATGAGCCTACTAGCTTCCAGCAAGCCATTCAGAGCGGTGACTCAGTAAAATGGCTGGATGTATGTTAGTTATATGTATGCCCTAGAGGCCATTACTATACATAGGATGTATATTGTAGTGGATGCTTGGACATATATAGGGAGGACTTTCTTGCTCGACATGATAGTATGCTATCTGGTTGCTCTTTACCTTAACGTGTACACTGATTGTCTCCCTGTTACATGTTGGTAAAGCCCTTAAGATATGTGCTTGACTACCTGGACTATGATGCGGATCATACTAGTGGGGACATGGTAGTCCATAAGTACATCCTTCAAAGTCCCTAGTCGTGGGTGTATCGAGACGGGGCATCGATATACCAGAGTAGACTAGCGTATACCTTCTCGACCCATACAGATGGGCGATGGATGATCCCATATCCATTGGTGTTTGACATCAGAGATGATATACGGGTGCTCAGTAGAGACTGGATACACTGGACGGACTCGCCGAGAACTCCCAGATGGTATTATACCTTACGTCAGATGGCAGTTCTCTGGTGACACTGGTACAAAGTAGTCTGTTGACCCGAGATCGTCATAGAGTCTTGTGTGGTTCCCACTGTGCTTTGATTTCCATCTTACCACGTCCAAGAGGGCGTGCAAAACGGTGGTTTTTGGGTACAGTCCCGAGTCACATGGAGGCAATGAGCGATAGGAGGGGATTCGTCTCTCCCGGTATAGGGAGTTGATGTTGCGCTGTGTTCGATTGGCTATAACAGGAAATCCCTGGCCAGGTTTGCTGAGAATTACTGGTAAGTGTTACCTGTAGTTTCTCGAATTGTTATAGACCTCATATCGACACGACTTATCGAGCTATTGGGGTCTGACGTTTACCACCCCTAGGCAAGATATGCGACATATCAGACGATCAGACCGGACTGTACGGTAGTGTTACTGGTTGGATTCACTTGAGTGTGAGCGGGCTTGCTCGTCGATCTTCTGATCGCTCAATACCCGGGTGGCCGTTACGTTTAGCAGACCACTTGTGGCTTGTGGGTGTTTGATATGATCATCACCTGCTGCCGGCGTATTGACGAGTCTTTAGAGTCCTACACAGAGGTTTCCTGGCTCAAGCGAAACGAAATAGGACCGCATATGAGATATGTGCGGGACCGAGAATAATGCGTGTATGTGATACCGTATTTCATTCTCGCGATGAATGTGTCGAATGGTTATATGCGATATAACCTAGTTATCGAATCGAGGGTTGATTCGATAAGCCGATACATTGGATACTAGTCGGTTATATGCGATATGACCGGATCGTTAAATCAAGTGTTGATTTAATGATTTAATGCATAATTATATATTTGATATATTACTTTGCACTAACTAGTATTGGTTCACTTTAAATGGATATTCTCACTCGGGTGTGCACATTGTATATGTGATATACTTTTGTGCACTTGATTGTATCATGTTTGATGATGCAAGATTACTAGGGTTTGTGTAAAGAGTTAAACCTTAGTTAAGTAAATGGTTAGGGTTATTATATATTTATTCATTCATTTATTGAATGGTTTATTTCATTTTGGCAAAAGGAAAATGGTGGCTAATTTGGATATATGTTGAAGCTTCATGAAGCTTTGACTTAGTCACCATTTTTGTCTTCATACCTAACCTAACCATTCACTTAACTTGAGTTTAGTCTCTACACATAACCATGGTTGGATTATGATAAGTTTTGATTTTCTTTTCTATTTTAAATTAACTTATCATAACACTTATCTTCTTCTTGCTATCTTCTTCTTCTTCTTCACAAGAAGAAAAGCATGCTTCATCAATGGTGATTGATGAATTAGAGTGAGAAATCCAATTCTAAAGTTTACCCACTTCCTATTTCTTCATCCTCTACCTCTTGCCAAGTAGTAGAGTGTGTTTCCTTCACAAGTTTTCTTGACTTGGTGAAGTTGGAGCTTGATCTAGCGATGCTTCGACGTAGATCATCTTCGGCATGGACATCGACGACCTAGCTCGCCTATTCTCCGATGAAGCCGATGCTAGAGCCCGGAATTTGTTTTGGACAGCAAGAGGACTTCATTGCGGAGCTATGGAGGTGGAGCACCGGATCTACAAAGGTTGTATTTCCGTATTCTCTTAGTAAAGTAGTTTACTAGTTGCTTTTTCGCCTAGATTTCTAGTTAACGATCTTGTTAGGGTTTCTCGGCACCGTTAAAATTTGAAAATGGCATGGTTGATGCCTTGTGAGACCTCTTGAGTGTGCCTAGGAACCCTACAGTGGTATCAGAGCCTAGCTAGAGCCTTAGGCGAAGTCTAGACGACGTTTAAAGTCCGAACGAACCCGAAAACCCGTTTCAAAATTGCTCTCTGTCTTTTTTTCAAAAACTGGGATTTTTCCAAATTAAAAATTACTAAAAAATTCAGCAGGGAAATATAAGAATTACGGCGCAAAAATTTTCTCATGAACAGTCCAAACTGCGGCGGAACCGCGGCAGAAGCCTAGCTTCTGCGGCGGTTCCGCGGCCCATTGATGACGTCAGCTTCTTTTGTTTGCACAGTAATTCCTATTTTCTGGAGTTGGATTTTCTGGGAATTTTTAATATTTATTCAAGAGTTGAATTTTCTGGGATTGTTTTGGGGATTCGGTGTTTCGATCGGAGTATCAGATTTTGTCTATGTGGCTTTCCGGATAAATATTAGAATATGTTAAAAAGTTCGACCGGATATAAATACCCAATTTTTCCCCTGTCGGGAAATTTCCAAGTGTTGGATTTTTCCATGGTTTAAAGACGTTCTAAGTAGTGCAAGTAACGCGATGGACCCTCTAGAAGACAACAAACCTTAACTCGATTATGTGACCGTCTTGAACTGCCCTTTGAACCTTCGGGTTTGGGGCAGTACGGCATGCCACATGTGAGGCGTTGGCTTGACCCTTCTACGGCTGGACCGTTGGTACTGAGGCACGAACTGAATGTTTTTAGACTTGTTTCATGTGTTGATCTGTATTGGGAAAACTTGGGTGTTCGAATGTTCAATCGGAAAGTTTAACATTTTCTGTTTATCCGGAATCTGATACAACAATTGGAATTCACAAAATTTATGTGATAACTGAATGAACGTTATAAACATAGCAGTTTAGTCTCACTTGATCTTTTGCCACGGAATTTTGATGTGATCAAAAGTTCGTCGCAATCACGTAGTGTACGCGGATACTCGCCGGGTAAACTTAATAGACAGCCTCACTACATAGCCCCGACCAAGTGACTGTAGGAGAACCCCGTCGCCGAAAGCATCCGTTCGGGTGCTCGCGGTAGCGGTGTTCCGCCTTGGTGCACTTCGTCGACGGTATCAGGGGTGCGGCCGCCTACTAAAGTTTGCGATGAGCATTCGATCAGTTTTTCGGGAATCTTGTTGAATTGCCCGACTTGATATTGAAAAGTATTTTCGATAATGAGACTAAAATACGGGGTTTATAATTGTTAGGCATGCGATGTCTAAGTAATTCATTTGGTCAGGCATGCGATGTCTGAGGTGGTTGCGGATTCCAACTGTTGTAGTTTTACACTTTCTTTTCTGTGACCGTAAGTGTAATATGTGATATCGCCGGTTTCGTTGCTATATGTCAACGACAATTGGGATGCGCATATTTACTTACGTTGATGACATGTGATGTTATGTGTTGCTGGATATGTTATATTGGATCATCGTGTTTGAATAGCCGGGGGTTTTTATGTGAGATGAGTGTTTTTCATTTTCATTCATGTAAAAACTTGTATGTAATATTCTTTTATTGGGGCACTTCCAGGTTGCGGAAGATGTCACCTTTTGTATATTATTTACTTTTCCGCACTAGGATAGACCCAAGGAGGAGGGCACAAGTAACCGGGTTCTAGAGTCCAGTGGGAGACCAACTCGAGGAGTCGAGTCCGGGTCTCCTAACTCTAAAATTGGTAGGGTTGCTTGCCGCTCTCGTAGGGGTCTAGGGGTGTGGGTTTGGCTATTCATCGCGACCGTGGAATCCGTGTTTTATACTGGCTCGTATTGAAAACACGGACGTCCTAGTATATCCAATATTTCATATGTTTCTTCTACTGCGATATCTGTGATGTGATCATGTGATGTTCTTTGATAGATACTGTATATAGTATATATGATATATTATATAGGTGTTACTTATGTTTTACACCCGCGCTAGCCCTGCCCCGCTCTGCCGATTAGTTACCTAACCTAACGGTGCACGAGGGGACATCGAGGCGAATGCGGATGGCATAAGTGTACGTCGTATTTATCAGTGATGTTTAGGTACTTAAATGATGGGACTTCATTAATGAGATTAATGAAATAAAAGAAACCTAAGATGTTGTAGAATCGAATTTCAAAAATAAAACAGGTAGCTACAGTTCTTGCTTTGCACAGAGGTATATATGATATATTCTGCACCTTATTCGATAAGGAAAGGACCGAGATCCCTTCACCGGGAGTGACTCCTTTAGCAATAACTGGCAGATGCTACACACTCGGTTTGTCTTTTGATTGCTTTTAAGAGTTTTTGCTTTGCACAGTGATATATGTGATATATCCCGCACCTCATTCGACGAGGAAAGGACCGACGATCCCGTCACCGGGAGTGACTCCTTTAGCAAAACTAGAAAAGCCTCAAAGACACTCCATTTCAAAATCATTTGATTCTACAACGATATCAAGTTCATTACGCAATAGGTTTTCAGAAAAACCTGTCGTAGCCCTCCGTCATTTCAGATAAGTACTAGTTAGTATTCGTGCTACGTTTGTTGACTATGTTAAGGCGTAGTGTGCGGTAGCTAATTAGTGCTTATCTGCATAAGCATATGATGTGATTGGATTAGGGTAGTCGTGCGACTTTGTTGACTATGTTAAGGGTCGTGCGGATGGGTTTAATTCAATCGGGAAATGACGGGTTGAACTTGACTAGCACTTATGATTTGTTGACTATGTTAAGGTCATATAGCTGCTAGGGGCAAAATATTATCGGGAATTTCAAGTGTTGAAATTTGCAATGAGATTGCATACCTTCTATGAGATAGTTGGATCCCGATACCCGCTGCGAGTAAGAGTTACTCCTCGGAGAGTTTTATACATTACAATTAGCCGATCAAGTAGGTGTCTAGAAAGGTGTCAACGGGGTTACGCCTCTGGGAAAACGAGGTTTACATTAATTAGGTTCGTGCGAAAGCACGGGGGACCTCCCTCAAAGTACCGACACTGGCCTGGCTGAAAGATTGGCGAACTTGTAGTGTGTAATTAATCCCGGCTAGTCTTTCCTTTTAGGGTTTGAAGGAAGATTTGATAAAAAGCAGTGGGAGCCATCCTGATTAGATAAAATAATAACCAATCTATTCTTGCAAGAGCGCACGCTGAGTGTTTTCTTCTCTCTCTCTCCAGGTAGCGACCATATCACGCCTTAATCAAGATAATAATACGGATTATTGACCGAACCCGCTTGTTATACTGAGCTGGGGAACGTTGGTCCCGCTCCAACTTATAATTGTTATAAGACAGAGCAGGAAATTGGGGATTACCAGAATTCCCGTGCCGCCCAAACGAAGAGAGTGCATGCTGATGCATCATCTTCGGGTTTGTTCATTATACAGAACTGTTTCTCAGTATCCTTTACGTCCTGGGTATATGATACCGGATCAGGATCCCAGATATGTAATCTGTTACATAGGGCTACAGATAGGTAGAGAACTGAGAACGGGTGATAAGTTTCATGAGGCAGAAAACGGGGGAAGAGTTGCAGCCAAGTCTGTTGGTCACTGTCACCCTGTATTACAATACATTGATTCTGAACGAATGTTATTAGATACCGAACCTGATATACAAAATCATATCTGTCTCTTTATTAGTAAAGAAATGATAAAATTTTGTATTGTTGGATAATGTTTTGAACGTTTCCTATATCAAAAGTTGATCGGTTCAGGCACATTATCTAAAAGCGTTGATGTTCTAAATCAAACTACAGTTCTTAGTATACGGATCACACACAAGAGGAAGAGTTCACCATTGAACGATTCCTTCTTGAGGCATTGTAGACTAGGTCATATCAATGCGACCCGACTAGCTAAAGTTACATGTAGATGCATATTTAAATTAGTTTGAATTTACATCTTGTGAAACTTGCCAGTCATGTCACAAAGATCAGATGACCATAGCTCCGTTTACTGGAAACAGAGAAAGAGTTAGTGAACTTTTGGGATGATACATGTTGATGTATGTAGGTCCCCAGTCTACACTTGCCAAGACCGGTTCTTTTACTTCATTACATCCTCTGATAATCTCTCAAGATTCAGACATACGTTCCTGTTGAAACATAAGTCCGAACCTTTTGAGATATTCACAGAATATAAGTTGGAAGTAGAGAACCAAATACGGGTAAAAGTATTATGTCCTATGATGAGATCAAGGAGGAGAATACTTGAGCACGGAATTCCTGGACTATTCTAAAGGAGAATGAGATTCTCTCTCAGCATTACTCCTCCGTATACACCATAGCACGATGGTATATCGGGGCGGAGCAGATACACCCTATATGATAAGGTGTGCTCTATGATGAGTACTACTGAGTTACCTGTTTCCTTTTTGGGAGTTATGCACTTGAGAAGATGCATACCTATTGAATTAGGTTCGAATCAAATCAATGCCTACCACTTCATATGTGATATGGAAAGGGAAGAGCCCAAATCTTAAGTTAGTTAAGATTTGGGGTTGTCCAGCCTATGTCTAAAAGCATAATCCGGACAAGCTCGAGGCAAGGTCTGTACAACTGGAAAGGTTCCAGCTGTACAAACTAAAGCATATGATTTGACAGAACCAAAGGATTCAATAGTCCCCAACGAATCTCAGCCTCTCCGCCGATCTAGTAGGCTTCCTTACCCACCTGAGAGATACTTTGGTTTCTCTATGACAGTAGGAGCGAGGATTGCATCATGAGATGATGACCCAACTAGCTTCGAGCAGGCCATCGAGAGTAAGACTCTGTAAGAATGGCTGGATGTTTAGCGATCTGAGATGGAATCCTTATACACCAACAAAGTATGGACTTTGGTTGCTATATCTGAAGGGTTAAATCCCCATCAGGAGCAAGTATATCTTGAGAAGATTACTTGGTGTATATGGAAAAGTTGAGAATTTCAAAGCTAGACTTGTTAAGGGTTTTCGTCATCGACCAGGCGTGGATAATGATGAAACCTTTTCCAGTGGCTACGCTTAAGTCCATCCAGATCCTACTTGCCACGGCTACGTACCATGACTACGATATCTGGCGGTTGGGTGTCATGACTGCTTTTCTAAATGATGTTTTAGAAGAGAACGTCTATAAGTACACAGCCAGAGGGCTTCGTAGACAGTGGGAGCAGCGGAAACATGTGGAAGATGTTTTATAGGATAAAGCAGGCATCGCGGAGTTGGAACATCTGTTTTGATGGATTAGTCAAAGAGTTTGACATCATCAAAATGGTAGATGAACCTTGTATAAACAAAAAGGTAGTAGGGAGTATGGTGGTGATCCTCGTAGAGTACGTGGATAACATACTCTTGATAAGAAAGGAGTTTCTTATGCTACGCTCGATCAGTCTCCGTTTATCACAATGATTCTCCACATAGGATCAAAGTGATACCTACTAAATCCTGGATTTTGGATCTATGAGATAGATCTAATTGGATGTTAGGATTCTCACTAGTTGTAGAGAGAAGGTATCAATCGACCCTGGGGAGAATCACTGGAAGTGTTCCAGGGTGATATAGACGACTGAATGTCAGTCACAGGCATTGTCTTTACCCTCGGGAAAGGGATGGTATGTTGGAAGAGTTCCAAGCTAGATACCGTGGCATACTAGAAGATAAAGGCAGGATACATCGCTACTTAAGATGCTACCAAGGAGGATGTTTGGGTGAGTATTGGTTCATGAGATGAACTACGTTCCAACCATTATGAGACAATGGAGTTGTGGCTTATGCCAAGGAACGCCGGTCCCATCAGTGATCCAGACATATTCTAAGGCAGTATCACCTGATCATGGAGATGGTTGATCTCTAAGGGATCGAGGTTAGGAGAGTAGACTCAGAGGACAACACAGCGGATCCACTCACAAAGGCCTGTTCCCAGAGAGAGATTTTTATGGGATGGTTGAGTATGAGATACTACAACTACTGCTATCAGATGGCCCTAGTGCAAGTGGGAGATTGTTAGTTATATGTATGCCCTAGAGGCCATTACTATACATAGGATGTATATTGTAGTGGATGCTTGGATATATATAGGGAGGACTTTCTTGCTCGACATGATAGTATGCTATCTGGTTGCTCTTTACCTTAACGTGTACACTGATTGTCTCTCTGTTACATGTTGGTAAAGCCCTTAGGATGTGTGCTTGACTACCTGGACTATGATGCGGATCATACTAGTGGGGACATGGTAGTCCATAAGTACATCCTTCAAAGTCCCTAGTCGTGGGTGTATCGAGACGGGACATCGATATACCAGAGTAGACTAGCGTATACCTTCTCGACCCATACAGATGGGCGATGGATGATCCCATATCCATTGGTGTTTGACATCAGAGATAATATACGGGTGCTCAGTAGAGACTGGGTACACTGGACGGACTCGCCGAGAACTCCCAGATGGTATTATACCTTACGTCAGATGGCAGTTCTCTGGTGACACTGGTACAGAGTAGTCTGTTGACCCGAGATCGTCATAGAGTCTTGTGTGGTTCCCACTGTGCTTTGATTTCCATCTTACCACGTCCAAGAGGGCGTGCAAAACGGTGGTTTTTGGGTACAGTCCCGAGTCATATGGAGGCAATGAGCGATAGGAGGGGATTCGTCTCTCCCGGTATAGGGAGTTGATGTTGCGCTGTGTTCGATTGGCTATAACAGGAAATCCCTGGCCAGGGTTGCTGAGAATTACTGGTAAGTGTTACCTGTAGTTTCTCGAATTGTTATAGACCTCATATCGACACGACTTATCGAGCTATTGGGGTCTGACGTTTACCACCCCTAGGCAAGATATGCGACATATCAGACGATCAGACCGGACAGTACGGTAGTGTTACTGGTTGGATTCACTGGAGTGTGAGCGGGCTTGCTCATCGATCTTCTGATCGCTCAATACCCGGGTGGCCGTTACGTTTAGCAGACCGCTTGCGGCTTGTGGGTGTTTGATATGATCATCACCTGCTGCCGGCGTATTGACGAGTCTTTAGAGTCCTACACAGAGGTTTCCTGGCTCAAGCGAAACGAAATAGGAGTGCATATGAGATATGTGCGGGACCGAGAATAATGCGTGTATGTGATACCGTATTTCATTCTCGCGATGAATGTGTCGAATGGTTATATGCGATATAACCTAGTTATCGAATCGAGGGTTGATTCGATAAGCCGATACATTGGTTACTAGTCGGTTATATGCGATATGACCGGATCGTTAAATCAAGTGTTGATTTAATGATTTAATGCATAATTATATATTTGATATATTACTTTGCACTAACTAGTATTGGTTCACTTTAAATGGATATTCTCACTCGGGTGTGCACATTGTATATGTGATATACTTTTGTGCACTTGATTGTATCATGTTTGATGATGCAAGATTACTAGGGTTTGTGTAAAGAGTTAAACCTTAGTTAAGTAAATGGTTAGGGTTATTATATATTTATTCATTCATTTATTGAATGGTTTATTTCATTTTGGCAAAAGGAAAATGGTGGCTAATTTGGATATATGTCAAAGCTTCATGAAGCTTTGACTTAGTCACCATTTTTGTCTTCATACCTAACCTAACCATTCACTTAACTTGAGTTTAGTCTCTACACATAACCATGGTTGGATTATGATAAGTTCTGATTTTCTTTTCTATTTTAAATTAACTTATCATAACACTTATCTTCTTCTTGCTATCTTCTTCTTCTTCTTCACAAGAAGAAAAGCATGCTTCATCAATGGTGATTGATGAATTAGAGTGAGAAATCCAATTCTAAAGTTTACCCACTTCCTATTTCTTCATCCTCTACCTCTTGCCAAGTAGTAGAGTGTGTTTCCTTCACAAGTTTTCTTGACTTGGTGAAGTTGGAGGTTGATCTAGCGATGCTTCGACGTAGATCATCTTCGGCATGGACATCGACGACCTAGCTCGCCTATTCTCCGATGAAGCCGATGATAGAGCCCGGAATTTGTTTTGGACAGCAAGAGGACTTCATTGCGGAGCTATGGAGGTGGAGCACCGGATCTACAAAGGTTGTATTTCCGTATTCTCTTAGTAAAGTAGTTTACTAGTTGCTTTTTCGCCTAGATTTCTAGTTAACGATCTTGTTAGGGTTTCTCGGCACCGTTAAAATTTGAAAATGGTATGGTTGATGCCTTGTGAGACCTCTTGAGAGTGCCTAGGAACCCTACAATGTAATGTGGACCGAGATGGAGTCCATGTACACCAACAAAGTTTAGACTTTGGACTTTGCTCCAGAAGGGGTAAAACCCGTAGGCTGCAAATGGATCTTCAGAAAGAAGATTGGTGTAGATGGGCAGGTTGAAACCTATAAAGCCAGACTTGTTGCAAAGGGTTTTCTTCAAAGACCTGGTTTGGACTATGACGAGACCTTTTCTCCAGTGGCTATGCTCAAATCCATTCGGATCCTTCTTGCCATTATTGCCTTCCACGATTATGAGATCTGGCAGATGGACGTAAAGACGGCTTTCCAAAATGGAAATTTGGAAGAGTGCATCTATATGGATCAGCCGGAAGGATTCATTCAGAGTGGGAGCAGCGGTAAAGTGTGCAAGTTGCTTAAGTCCATCTAAGGACTGAAGCAGGCATCGCGAAGTTGGAACATCTGCTTTGATGATACTGTCAAAGAATTCGACTTTATCAAAAATCAGATGAACCATGCATTTACAGTAAGATTGTAGGGAGAACCGTGGTATTCCTCGTCTTGTACGTGAACGACATTCTCCTAATAGGAAATGATATTCCTATGCTACAGTCAGTCAAATGATTCTTTTCACAGAGGTTCTCCATGAAGGACCTGGGCGATGCCAACTACATTCTGGGGATCCAGATCTATCGTGATAGATCTAAGAGGATGTTGGGACTTTCGCAGTCCAGGTACATCGACACCATACTGAAACGATTCAGTATGGAAGATTTAAAGCACGGTAATCTACCAGCTTGTCACGGAATCACCCTCTCCAAAGAGATGTCTCCCAAGACTGATTTGGAAAGGGCTCGCATGTCATCTATACCCTACGCATCTGCGGTAGGCTCTATAATGTATGCGATGTTGTGTACCAGACCAGATGTAGCATACGCATTAATGTATGCATACGCATTAATGTATGCATACGCATTAATGTATGCGATGTTGTGTACCAGACCAGATATACCCTACGCATCTGCGGTATCAGTCGGACCCAGGGGAGAAATACTGGATAATAGTAAAGAACATTCTCAAGTACCTGAAAAGGACTAAGGAGATGTTCTTGGTGTATGGAGGAAAAGACCTCCAGATCGAGGCCTTTGCTGACTCCAGCTTCCAGAGTGACAAGGATGACTCCAAGTCCATGTCGGGTTATTTTTCTACCCTCAAAGGAGGGGCGGTTTGCTGGAAGAGCTCCAAGCAGGAAACCGTTGCTGACTCAACTATGGAAGCGGAGTACATAGCTGCTTACGATGCCGCAAAGGAAGCTGTCTGGATGAAGAAGTTCCTCACAGAGCTTCAGGTGGTTCCTACCATTGTTGATCCAATACCGCTGTATTGTGACAACAATGGCACTATAGCTTTAGCGAAGGAACCCAGGTCCCATCAGAAGTCCAGGCACATTTTGAGGCGGTACCACCTGATCAGGGAGATCGTAGATCGCCGGAAGATCGAGGTGAAGAGAGTAGATTCGGAGAATAACACTGCAGATCCATTCACGAAGGCCATACCCCAGACTCAGTTCGAGCGGCTGATCGAGATAATAGGTCATCGATACGCCATTACATGGCCCTAGTGCATGTGGAAGATTGTTAGTGTATATGCCCTAGAGGCCATTACTGCATCATACTAGTTTGTATATTACTTGATAGAAGCTTGGGATATTCACAGTTGTATAGACAATCTTTCTCGAAATGGTAGTATGCTACTTGGTTTGTTTCTACTTTAATGTGTGCATGTGTTTCTTTTAGCATATCGCCTATACACATTAGTGGATCCCTTAGGATCTTTGCTTTATTACCAGCGTTGTGATGGCAGTCACACTAGTGGGGGCTGGGTAATCTACAAGCACATCCTTATATAGGTCCCTAGTCGTTGGATTATCGAGACGGGGCATCGATACTCCGGAGTAGACTAGCGTATGCGCTTCTCATCGCAGCAGGGGAGATGGTCTGTCCCACAGCCATTAGTATGTCGTACTTGAGATAGTATGCGGGTGCTTATTAGGTTACGAGTACACTGGACAGGACTCGTCGGGAACTGTTGGTTGGTAATATACCTATCGTCAGTTATCAGTTCCCAGGTGACATGAGTACAGCTTAGTACGTTGACTTGACACCGTCACTTCGCCTCGAGTGTGTTCCCACTGTTCTTTGATTACTACCCTACCGCGGCTCAAAAAAGTCGTGCAAACAGGTAGTAGTTGGGTGCAGTCCCAAAGCACTTGGAGGCAGTGACGGTTAGATAGGATTTGTCTCTTCCGGTATTGGGGGTTGATATCGCGCTGTGTCTAGGAGAGCCATTACACAAAGTCCCTGGCCAGGGCAAGCGAAAATTACTGGTAGTGCTTCCAGTAGTTTCTCAGGGTGTTCTGGGCTACACTCCGACACGACTTGTACCGTTATTAGGGGACTGACGTTTACCGCCCCCTAGGCCCGCCATGCGATATTCTCAGACGAACAGACCGGACTGTATGGAGATTGTCACATTCAGGCTCAGTAGGAGTTCAGATGGGTTTACCTCATCGGCCTTCTTATCGACATCTACCTGGGGACCGTTACGTACAGCTAATGCCACTTGCGGTCTGTGGTTAAACCTACTGCCAGCGTAGTGTCGAGTCTTTAGAGTCCCACACAGAGAGTTTCCCTGTACTGAGCAAAAGGTGTAGAGGCCGTATAGTTTTACGGCAAGGCTACGATCACTTACGTACACTTGTGCGCATATGATGTTCGGGCAGGCAATACTAGTGGGATTTAGTTTAAGCCGGATCCTAGTATTGTATGGACGGATTAGTTTTGTCTTCTGTTCATTCGTATTCTACGGAATGCGGATGCGGGTGTGTATGCACAGTTGTGAGGAGCGAAGAAGAAGGAGGTGCCTCATTAGGGTTTTGACAGTTGGTTCGGTCAAAACCATTATGAGGCAGGGATATTATTTACTAATCTTTTTAATGATAATTATGTTATGGATAATTGCTTTGACCATTTGACCATACTTGACCTTGTTGACAATTTGACCATTGTTGACTAGGATCTTTCATGTGAGATCTAGAGTCTTCTTTTTTTTGTTTTGGTTTTATTTTGAAATGATAATGGTCATATCAATGTAGCCATCAATTTTATCATGATAAAGATTAGTAATTATTTTGTTTCATGGATCATTATTCTCTTCTCATTCTCTCTCTTCAAATGAGAGCTCCCATGGTTGCTCCTCCTTCTTCCTCCTCTAGTTTTTTCCTTTGCTCTCATGTGTTGAGAAAATAAGGATCTAAATTGACAAACAAATCCATCTTCTTCTTCTACACCACCTAGGACATCAAGCATAGCACACTTGTTGCCCTAGTTACCTAGGCTTGAGGTGGAGCTCGGAACACAAACTCTCGGGTGGATCGTCTTCGACTCTAGGAGGCCGCGGAGGTGACCAAGATCCGTATCGATCCTTGGAGCTTGCATGGACGAGGAGAACAAAGGAGAGAAGACCCGAAGGACCGGTTTCGTGAGGTATAATCTCTTTAGCATAGTAGATAGAACCTCATGCAGTTTGCTAGGTTTTGTTTAGCAAAGATCCTCTAGTTTCTAGTCCATGTTGCCTTAAAAAGAAATCTTTTTCTACCTATTCCGTCTCCCCGTAAGCACCGGGGTGGGCAACGTGGACTTACAGTATTATCCATACGGTCTACATGGCGGGTGGGTGCCCCAGCGACAACCTTCGCAGCAAAAGCAAGGAGGGGGCCACTACATCCCAAGCCCAATTTGGCTTGAATGTGGTTGCTGCTTCCCAAGAACAGCCGTCTCCGCTGGATGATGAAAACCCTCTCGACGAGGAAGATAGGCTGAAAGGCCCTTTAGTCCAGGAAGAGTCAAGCTCGGACGGCGAGGAAGAGCCGACTTTTCGCCCTAGGACCGTGGAGCATGAGCTGCTTCAAGAGCTTCGAAAATAACTCAAGAGCAAAAAGATAAAGAGATGGCCAAGCTCTATTCGAAAATTGGTGACCTAACGAATGTTGTGATGCAGTTTACAGCTCAAATTGCTCGAGCGCCTCCCAATCAAGCACAAGTCGCTGCTTATCAGCCGGGTGATGACAATCCGATGCGGCCAATGCCTGTTCCTTTGGGTCCAAGACTGGTCGTGCCACACGAAAGCCGGCCACATTCCGCTTCTGGGGACGCCTTGGCCCCAGATAACACAATCCCGCTAGCACAAGATTGGATAATGGATTTGGTCACCAGCAAGGTTAAAACATTGGTGGCCGAAGCTGAAGCCCAGAAAGAAATTGGCAGTAGTGGGCGGACATATCCCGCACAGACGATTTGATCGAGTTCCTGAGCGGCTACGTCATTCCTAAGTTCGGAAGATTTGACGAAACGGGGAATGCAAATCAGCACGTCACCCACTTCAAAGTATCATGCAGAAATACAAGGGGCAATGACGCGCTCCTTCTTCGTCAGTTTGTCAACAGCCTGACCGGTGTTGCCTTCGAATGGTACGCGAGTATACCCGACGGGCCCGTCATTACCTTTGCCCAAATGGAGTCTCTGTTTCGACAAAGGTTCATGAGTGTCAGTGATAAAATCTCCATTTCCGACCTTGTGAGGACCAAGCCGGGGAAGAATGTAAGCAACACCGACTTTATCGCCCGATGGCGTAATCTCACGGTCAAGTGCGAACCGCCCTTGGAGCAGGACCATTCCGTCAGCCTTCTCATTGGGAACCTCAGTAATTGGATGGTCCCGTTCTTGTGTACAGCAGTGCTCAAGACATTTCAGATGCTAACAAAGAAAGTCCAAATGCTGGAACGCTCGAAGCAAGAGACCCCGCCGGACTCTCAGAGAGACAAGACTTGGAAAAGCAAACGGGACGACAACCATAGAAGCGGGAGTTCCAGCAATACTAATATCTTCAATGTGTCCGATAATGAAGAAAAGCGAAGGGCAAGCGTATCTAAAACCAACCGGTCTCGAAAGCCAGTGCTGGGAGGAGAAGGGCCTTCCCTAGAGGAGAAAAAGAACAAGGTTTACTCTTTCAGGAGGGACAAGGTCCGAAAGATATTTAAAGATGCATTGAACAACGGTCTACAATTGCCAGAGTCAAAAAGACCCCAAGAAGCAAAAATGACCGACAATCCCCTGTATTGCCCGTACCACCGAGTAGTGAGCCATGCGATCGAGGATTGCTATATCTTCAAGGACCGGGTCGAGAAGCAGTATATGGCTGGAGAGATCGAGCTGTCCAAAAGTGTGTTGGTGAACAATCAAGTTGCAACCACCAACTTTATACAGATAGAAGCTGAAGCCTTCTGGGAGCAGACAGCCGAACCCGCTGCCCTGAGAAATGAAACCCATTCACCGCAGCCTCCGTGGAGTACGCACATATCTAATAAGACGAAGAAGATGATGAAAGTACTTCAGAAAGAGCCCAAGACGGAATGGGAAGGGCAGAAGAAGCCTACCATTCCAGCTGCCAATCCGGCTCCATCAGGCTTAAAGTCCAAAAAGCTCAAGAAGAAGAAAAGTGTAGCTCAGCGCGAAAAAGAGTCTGCATGGAGATCGACCATTCAAAAATATATCGATTCCCTCGAAGATTAAGAACAGAAGGAAAGAACTCTGATTCAATTGAAGGAGTTCCTCCCTGTACAAGCGGCTGAAATTCTGGAGGAGTTAGTAGAAGACTCCAATGAAGAGATCCCAGTGGTGACCTGCTACGCCATCCATCTTGGCAGTGACTCTGAGGAGGAGCTCTGTTTTCCCGAAGAGGACGAGGAGCTCGTCATAAAGGCCAACCAATTCCAGCTTAGAAGCGGCAGGGCTCTACCGCCAAATTAGGGCAATGCCCTAAAAGGGAAGGAAAAACAATTCGCTAATGAAGAAGATGGCAGAGAACTCACCCATGAAGATTTGAATCCTTCCCCAGTAGACTATAATGTTTTGGCTCACCTCCGAAAGCACCCGTCTCTCCTTAGCATCTATGATGCCTTGGTCCTATCTAAAGAGCTTAGAGATGTTCTCATTCACGCTCTACAAAACCCCGAGCGGTATCAGGCTCGCTTTGCGGAAATTAATATGAAAGAAGCTCAGTATACTTTTCAAACCGCCGCAGTCACGTTTAAGGATAAAGACTTGCTACTGGGAACGGCTGAGCATAATTGGCAGCTTTACGTGACCAGGTACAGCGACGGAGATCAGATTAATCGCATATTGATTGATCCGGGGTCTTCAGTGAAAATCATGAACTTACAGACGCTGAAGAGTTTGTCAATGGACGTCCGACACCTGTCAAGGGAAAGGATTGTCATTCAAGGCTTCAACCAAAATTGCCAGCAAGTTCTGAGGTCCATAGCTCTGCCAATCAAATTCGGGGATCTGCAAACTGAAGCTAAGATATACGTGATTGACGCCAACACGTCTTATAAGATTCTCTTGGGATGACCGTGGCTCCACGATTACAGCATCGTCCCGTCAACTCTCCATCAATGCATGAAGTATACTAAAAATGGCGAAGAAAGACGCATTGACGGAGACATCCAGCCGTTCGTTGTGCATGAAGTCCGATATGAAGATTCTCAATACTTTATGAACCACCAAAATGTTGAGCCACAGCTGACCAACGACAGAACAGCCCCGAAACTCAAAAGCAAATCTGAGCCAGCTGTCACTTTCAGAAGCAAAAACGCCCAAGTGCGCCCGCGTTTCGGTAGTGACATTGATGAGTCCGACGCGGGAAGTCCGTCCTTTCGTAAAACTCGCCCTTGTTTCGGTAGCGATACAGACGAATCTGATACTGAAGGCCCATCTAGCAGCAAAGTCCGCCCTCATCATGGCAGTGACACTGAAGAGTCGGAGGAAGAGGACCTGCCGTGCAACAGTGGTGCAGATTGGACCCCCATGCAGCAAGCGAAACTACGAGAGACCTTCGAGATTGCAGAAAGGCCCCTAACTGTCATAAGGGTGCCGGAATAGATGTACAAAGAGCTCGATACATTGTCAGTCTCTACCATGGACCAGCTGAAAACTTTCTACGTTCCTGGAAGGAAAAATGGACAGAAAGGCATCCTGTTTTATGGGTCAAACCCTGTTGTGCACCCGGACGATTTGTCTGTCGCGTGCCTTCCATATGAGAGAGGCATAAGGTCTGTCCTCAATCCCAGATACTATGCGCCTGAGATGCGGGAATACTTTAAAAAGTACGGATGCTGGTTATATCAAACGGAGTCCGAAGCAAAGTTTTACGAAGGGCTATGGCATCCGCCCCAGGTCCGAGCACTTATCGATGGATGAATTCCAGATAGACGGGGCATAGGCTTCATTCAACCGGATTCCAAAGCGTGCTACATGATCCATGTTGGTGAAGCCAGCGAAAGATCAAATGATGATGACGAGATAGCCGAGCCAAAAGAAGCTTCTCAGGAGCTTGAAGATAGCGGACAAGTAACCTTTGATGAACTAGACGAGATTGACTTAGGAACGCTCGATGATCCAAGGCCGACCTACATCTGCTCACTCTTATCAGAGGAAATGAAAGCACATATAATCGCCCTACTGCATGAGTTCGTCGATTGCTTCGCATAGATGTATAAAGAAATGCCTGGACTTCCCCGGAAGTGGCCGTGCATAAACTGGCTATATCTCTTGATGCTAAGCCAGTCAAACAAGCTCCCCGAAGATTAAGAAGGGAACTAGAAGAAAAGGTCATTGAGGAGACCAAGAAGCTCATCGATGCCGGCTTCATCAGGGAGGAGAAATATGCGGATTGGATCGCATGCATAGTCCCAGTGAAGAAGAAAAATGGGCAGATCCAAGTTTGTGTCGATTTCAGGAACCTCAACAAGGCATGTCCTAAAGATGACTTCCCGCTACCGGTCCTAGAAATGATGGTCGATGATACCTCAAATTACGAGTTGTTCACCTTTATGGATGGCTCGTATGGATATAATCAGATCAAGATGTCACCTGAGGATGAGAAACACGCAACATTTCGTACCCCGATCGGAATATATTGCTACAAGGTGATGCCGTTTAGACTAAAGAACGCAGGTGCTACATATCTAAGGGCAATGACTAATATCTTTGATTACCTAATCCATAAAGTCGTCGAATGCTATGTTGATGATCTGGTCGTCAAAACTAAAGCCAAGGCCGATCACATCCAAGATCTTAGGACCGTTCTTACCAGACTGAGGGAATACGATCTGAAGATGAATCCTATGAAGTGCGCTTTTGGTGTGTCATCGGGAAAATTCCTGGTCTTTATATTCCGACATCGGGGGATCGAAGTTGATCCATCCAAGATAAAGGCCATCATGGAGATGCCCCCTCCAAAGAGTCTGACGCAGCTGAGATCATTTCAAGGAAAGCTTTCTTATATATGGAGGTTTATCTCAAATTTATCGGGAAGATGTAGGCCCTTCTCAAAGCTTATGAAGAAAGGAGCTCCTTTTATCTGGGATGCCGAATGTCAAGCAGCGTTCGAAAGCATCAAACAGTACTTGTTGCACCCTCCAGTGCTGCCTGCTCCCATTCCAAATAAACCGCTGATTCTCTACACTGCCGCGCTAGATGAGTCACTCGGTGCGCTCCTTGACCAGAATAACGAGGAGGGAAAAGAAAATGCCCTCTACTACCTCAGTCGAACTCTAGTCGGGGCGGAACACAACTATTCCCCAATCGAAAAGCAATGCCTGGCTCTGATATTTGCTGTGAAGAAGCGGAGGCACTATCTAATTGCTCATCGGGTTATGCTGATCTCCAAGGTTGACCCGCTCAAACACTTGATGACCAAAGCAATCCTAGCCGGTAGAATGTCGAGATGGGCTGTCATGCTGCTTGAGTTTGATATAGTTTATACTCCTCAAAAAGCAGTAAAAGGGCAAGCTCTTGCGGACTTTCTCGCTGCTCATTCTATACCAGAAGGGTCACCGCTCAATTGCGAGTTATCCGACGAACAAGTGCTGCACCTAGAGAATGACGAGCCATGTTGGGAGCTCTACATCGATGGGGCCTCATCGATAAGGACCTCCAGTAAATCAAGCATCCCGGAGATAAAAGAGGGATAGGATTGGTGTTCATCATACCATCGATGGGAACCCTACGGCGTTCTTTTGCTCTCACCGAGCCTCGCACAAACAATGAGGCCGAGTATAAAGCTCTTATAGCTGGTTTGGAGCTCGCCATAGAAATGGAAATCCTTCAGCTACGGGTTTACGGTGACTCCCAGCTTGTCGTCAACCAAGTTAGCGGCGACTATAAGATATACAAACCCGAGATAGCTCGGTACAGAGGCCAAGTGGTGGAACTCATGAAACGGTTCACTCACATTGAACTAATGAGAGTCCCTAGAGCGTTGAATGGAAAGGCTGACGTACTCGCTCGCTTAGCCAAGGAGCTGGCTGATCCTGACATTGACGAAATTCTGATCACAGTCAGGAGCCGGCAAATTCTACGCCCACTCTACGAGAAGAGGAAAGAGCGGAATAGAACAGCAGTCTTGCCGAAGAAGCTTCGATTGTTCAGGACGAGCCCGATTGGAGAGGACCCTTCATAGAGTACTTCCGATACGACAAGCTGCCTGAAGGAAAATCTGCGAGGGTTCAGCTGAAGAAAGGAGCTCTCCGATACATGTTTGTAAATGACACGCTATACCGCAGGTCATATGACCAACTCTGGCTCAGGTGTCTGTCATTGGCCGAAGCCCAAAAGGTCATGAAAGAAGTCCACTCGGTCGTTTGCGGTCCTCACCAATCTGGCCCCAAGATGCGACTTCAAATTAAATGGCATGGGTATTACTGGCCCACCATGATACGGGATTGTGGAGAGCATGCAAAGAAATGTTATATCTGCCAAATTCACGGTGATTTCATTCACAAGCATCCCAATCCATTACATCCTACGGTGGCATCGTGGCCCATCGAAGTCTGGGGAACCGACATAGTTGGCCCAATTGATCCTCCGTCATCCAAAGGCCACCGGTTCATACTGGCCGCAACTGATTACTTCTCCAGATGGGCTGAAGCTGTCGCGCTAAAAGAAGTCAAGACAGAAGATATTCTGACATTCTTCCAGCATAATATTCTATACCACTTCGGTATACCAAGAAGAATCATTTTTGACAACGGGCCTTCTTTCAAGAGCTTCAAAGTCTCAAGGTTCGCTACTCAGCACAAGATAGACTGGAGATATTCCTCCATCTATAATCCAAGAGCCAATGGGCTAGCTGAAGCCTTCAATAAGACTCTATGCAAGCCCCTGAGGAAAAATGCTTCAGCCAACAAGAGAGAGTGGAATCTCAAGCTTCATAAGGCGTTGTGGGCATATCGTACGACGCACCGTACTCCAACTCAGTCCACTCCATACTCATTGTTCTTCGGAGTGGAGGCGGTCCTCCCCCTCGAAGTCGAAGTTCCAAGCTTAAGAAAGGCCGTTCAGCACGAGTTGACGGAGGAAGAAAATGTGCTCCTTCGGCTTGAAGAGCTCGACGCCCTCGAAGAAAAGAGGCTCGCAGTGCAGCAAAATCTGGAGCTATACCGATCCAAAATGTCACGGGCCTATGACAAGATAATCCGTCTCCGCGCTTTCAAGAAAGGCGAATTGGTGTTGGTCCTCAAAAGACCGATCATTCCCAATCGACATGCCAAGGGAAAATTCGAGCCAAACTGGGAAAGACCATATGTCATCGAGAAAGTGTTCGATGGAGGATCCTACCAACTAATAAGTGCCGAGGGAGAAAGGCCCATGCCACCCATTAATGGCCGATATCTCAAGAAATACCGTGCGTGAATGCTCCAAGTCGCAGGCGAATCGAGCACACAGGCCCTACGGTCCGGATCATACATCCTGCAAAACCGTATACAATCCACGGGCGTAAACGACCCTATCTCTCCCAAGTCCTGCCAGTGAGACTTTTTCTAAAGTCCCACCAGCGGCCAAAAAAAAGGGGTATGTCCACAAGCAAAACGGGCACGGATGAAAACCCGAAAGGGCTCCGTGAGTAAAAACAGCAGGACTGCCGGCGAGTTTGTGAAAACCCGAAAGGGCGCAAGCTCATGAAAAGAAATAAAACACACTCGCAAAGTCCTCTCGACCTTGTGAGGAGAAAATCCCTGCGTGAGATCCTTACGACTCACAAAGGGGCAACACACTTAGGAATCCTCACGATTCCTAAGGAGAATATACACCTGCGAGATTCTCTCGACTCGGATGGAGAAAATGCTTTTATGAGACCCTTACGGCTCATAAAATTGAAAAGCCTTAGGTGATAGGGACCCAAACCTATCTCCTAAGCCATTGTTCCCCAACAGGCAACGGCAAATGATGAGTCGCTCCTGGCATTTCGCTTCAGTGTTAGCGGTGCTGATGCCCACCAAAAACCTAAATCCCAAGTCTTCTCGAGGCAAATGATGAGTTGCTCCTGGCATTATTCCAGTGCAGCAATGCTGATGCCAAACAAGATCCAAATTCCAAGTCCCCAAACGACGAATGATGAATCGCTCCTGGTACCATATTCCAGTGCAGCGATACAGACGCCACCCTGTTAGTTATGTATATGCCCTAGAGGCCATTGTTGTACATATGATGTATATTATAATGGATGCTTGGATATATATAGAGATGACTTTCTTTCTCGTCATGATAGTATGCTATTTGGTTTCACTTTATCTTAACATGTTGACTTGTATTGGTTTACTGTTTTACTCTCACATGTTGATAAAGCCCTTAGGATCTGTACTCGACTACTGGGACTATGATGAGATCATACTAGTGGGGCCATGGTAGTCGATGAGTACATCCTATAACTGTTCCTAGTCGAGGGTATATCGAGACAGGGCATCGATACGCCAGAGTAGACTAGCGTATTCGCATCTTGACCCATATGATAGGCGATGGATGATCCCATATCCATCGGTGTTTTGACATCAGAGATGGTGTACGGGTGCTCAGTGGAGACTGGGTACACTGGACGGACTCGCCGAGAACTCCCAAATGGTGATATACCACACGTCAGATGGCAGTTCTCCGGTGACACTGGTACAGGGTAGTCTGTAGACCCGAGATCGTCATAGAGTCTTGTGTGATTCCCACTGTGCTTTGATTTCCACCTTACCACGTCCAAGAGGGCGTGCAAAACGGTGGCTTTTGGGTACAATCCCGAATCACATGGAGGCAATGAGCGATAGGAGGGGATTCGTCTCTCCCGGTATAGGGAGTTGATGTTGTGTTGTGTTCGATTGGCTATAACTGGAAGTCCCTGGCCAGGGCTGATATAGAGATTTACTGGTAAGTGTTACTAGTAGTTTCTCGACCCGTTATGAGCCACACATCGACACGATTTATCGGTTACTGGGGTCTGACGTATACCACCCCTAGACTTGATATGCGACATATCAGACGAACAGACCGGACTGTACGGGAGTGTTACTGATTGGATTCATAGGAGAACGCACAGGCTAGCTTGTTGATCTTCTGATCGCTCAATACCTGGGTGGCTGTTACGTTTAGCTAACCGCTTGCAGCTTGTGGGTGTTTGATATGATCATCACTTGCTACCGGCGTATTGACGATTCTTTAGAGTCCTACACAGAGGTTTCTTGGCTCAGGCGAAACGGAGTAGAGGCACATATGTGATATGTGCAGGACCGAGAATAATGCGATATGGGATACCGTATTATATTCTCGCGATATTTAGTTATGAACCGGGTCATCGGATCAAGTGTTGATTCGATGAATCGGTACATGATATATTAGTCGGTAATATTCGATATAGCCGGATCGTCGGATCAAGTGTTGATTCGATGATTTAATGTATAATAATATATATGATATATTATTACATTATCTAATATTGGCTCGCTTTATTATTTCATTTTCTCACTGGATGATACATTGATATATATGCGATATATGTTAATTGTATTATTTTCTTTTGTTACAAATATATAATATATATGTGATATATATTATTGTGACATGATATGATTAATTGTTAAACATGTTTAAGGATGATTAATTGAGGTTAGGGTTTGATTTGGGTTAGATGCTTCATGCACCTTCTAGAAGCTTTTTCTTTTGTCATTGTAAAGATATTTTAGGATGACACATTCTTAACCCAACCAAACCCTAACTCTAGTTTATTCTCTACTAAATCCTAGCCACTCATCCTTGACCATGGTTTATAATCAATCATATAGTCTTTCTTTCTATTCATCACAAAAGAAAATAATTCATTATTTTTTCCATTATCATCTTCTTCTCTCTTGAAGAAAGCTTACTAGATTTTCTTTATGTGATGAATAAATATGAGAAAATGATTTAAAAAGAAAGCAAAAATACTACTCTCTCATCCTCATCTCATCTAGCCCATGAGATTAGTGTGTTCATCTCTTTAGAGTGAGAAAGCTTGAGTCTTTGCAACTTCGAGGTAGATCATCGGAGATTTGGAATATTTCAAGCTAGCATGGATCGTTCGAGTCGTGGAGCCTCTCATGAGTCCGGGAGATCGTGGATCGCGGCAAAGGGACTTCTACTCGGAGCTTGTGAAGTGAAGGAGCGGACTACAAAGGTTGTAATCCCTCACACTTAGATAAAAAGTTATTATCTTGCATGTTAAACCCTAATAATCTAGCAAAGATCCCGGCTTTGGGTTGTTCGGCACGTCTAAATTTTTATCCGGGCATGTTTGATGCCTTATGAACCTTCACAAGAGTGCCTAGATACCCTACAGTGGTATCAGAGCCTAGCTAGAGCATTAGGCGATGTGTTTACGAAGTTAAAACTCTGATCGAACCCGAACCGACGGAAAAAGCCCCCTCTCTGGAAATTTTTCAAAATTTGGGATTTTTCTGAATTAAAAATATGTAAAAAAATCAGCAGGGAATTATAAGAATTACCATAAAACCCAAGCCCCCAATTTGACCAAACGGCGGCGGAACCGCGGCGCAAGCATGCTTGCGCGGCGGTTCCGCGGGGGATTAATGGATTGGCGACACGTGGCTTTTTTGGTAATGTCCGTAGGTACTTGTTGATGCTTCTGGATATTTTTAAAAGTGATTCCAGTGTTCTTTAAATCTGGGGTTTATTTTTTAATAGTAGACTCGATCAGAAATTTTAAATTTGTATTTCTTTCCGGCTATTTAGAAACTGTTAAACTATTTGAACGGATATCATTAACTCACTGTTTCCCGGTACGGCAAACTTTCAAGTGTTGAATTTTTATTGGGTTTAAATCTTTCGGAAAAATTGTACAAGTTAAGCGGTGGACCCTCTAGAAGACAACAAACCTTAACTCGATTATGTGACCGTCTTGAACTGCCTTTTGAACCTTCGGGTTTGGGGCAGTACGGCGTGCCACATGTGAGGCGTTGGCTTGACCCTTCTATGGATGGATCACTGGTACTGTGACATATTCTGGGATTATTTGAACTCCGCTCAAGTGTTGAGCAATTTAGGAAATTTTAGGTATTTGATTATCTGTTCGAAAAGTTTAATACTGTTTATTTATCTGGAATGTGATACAATATGTGGAATTCATAGAGTTGGGCATGAAATGCGGACTATGTGATATTTCGGATTTACGATGTCTAAAGTGATTGTGGATTCCAAATATTGTAGTTTTACACTTTCTTTTCTGTGACCGTAAGTGTAATATGTGATATCGCCGATTTCGTTGCTATATGTCAACGACAATTAGGATGCGCATATTTACTTACGTTGATGATATATGATATTATGTATTGCTGTGATATGTTATATTGGATCGTCGCGTTCTGAATAGCCGGGGGTTTTATGTGAGATGAGGGTTTTTATTTTCATTCATGTAAAATTCATTTGTATTGTAATATTCTTTTATTTGGGGCACTTCCAGGTTGCGGTTGCTGTCACCAGTGTATATTATTTACTTTTCCGCATAAGGTAGACCCAAGGAGGGGAGCACAAGTAACCGGGTTCTAGGGTCCAGTGGGAGGCCATCTCAAGGAGTCGAGACCGGGTCTCCTAACCCTAGAATTGGCAGTGTTACTTGCCGCTCTCGTAGGGGTCTTGGGATGTGGGTTTGGCTATTCGTCGCGACCGTGGAATCCGTGTTTTATACAGGCTCGTATTGAAAACACGGACGTCCTAGTATATCCAATATTTCATATATGTTCTTCTGCTGCAATGTTCTGTGATGAGATCATATTACTGCCTGAGACGAATGCTTATACTATATATATATGCTGATATATAAATATTACTGCTTTCGTTTCTTCTGTGTTGCTTAGGAAGCATAAGCTGATGGGATATTTATTAATGAGATTAATAAAAAGAAAAGAAACCTAAAGATGTTGTAGAATCAAAAACTTTATAAAAAAGGGTAGCTACAGTTTTGCTTTGCACAGTGATATATATGATATATCCTGCACCTTATTCGATGAGGAAAGGGCCGACGATCCCTTCACCAGGAGTGACCCCTTTAGCGAAACTGGCAGATGCTACAAAACTCGGTTCGTCTTTTGATTGCTTTTAAAGTTTTGCTTTGCACAGCGGTATATATGATATATCCTGCACCTTATTCGATGAGGAAAGGGCCGACGATCCCTTCACCGGGAGTGACCCCTTTAGCGAAACTAAGAAAAGCCTCAAAAACACTCCTTTTCAAAACTTCACTCGATTCTACAACGATATCAAGTTCATTACGCTCATGGTTTTCTGAAAAACCTGCGTAGCCCTCCGACATTTCAGATAAGTAATACTTAGTATTCGTGCTACGTTTGTTGGCTTTCGTCAAGGCGTAGTGTGCGGTAACTAATTATTACTTATCTGTTACATATGATGAGATTGGGTTAGGGTAGTCATGCGGCTTTGTTGGCTTTCGTCAAGGGACGTACGGCTGGGTTTAATTCAATCAAGAAATGTTCGGGTTGAACTTGACTAGCGGACTATGGTTTGTTGGCTTTCGTCAAGGTCATAGAACGTTAGGGGCAAAATATTATCGGGAATTTCAAGTGTTGAAATTTGCAATGAGATTGCATACCTCCTATGAGATAGTTGGATCCCGATACCCACTGCGAGTAAGAGTTACTCCTGGGAGAGTTTTACACAAAACAATTAGCCGATCAAGTAGGTGTCTAGAAAAGTGTTAACGGGGTTTCGCCTCTTGGAAAACGAGGTTTACTTTAATTAGGTCCGTGCGAAAGCACGGGGAACCTCCCTCAAAGTACCGACACTGATCTGGCTGAAAGATTGACGAAATTGTAGGGTGTAATTAATCCCGGCTAATCTTACCTTTTAGGGTTTTAAGGTAGATTTGATAAAAACAGTGGGAGACATCCTGATTAGATAAGATAAAAACCAATCTAATCTTGCAAGAGCATACGCTAAAATATTTTCTTCTCTCTCTCTCCAGGTAGCGACCATGTCAGGCCATAATCAAGATAATAATATGGATGTATTGACTGAACCCAATTATTGTACTGTGCTAGGGAATGTTGGACCCATTCTTTCTTATAAGAGTTATAAGACTGAACAGGAAACAGGAGAATATCTAGATTCTCACGCCGCCCAAAAGAACATGCATGCTGATGCATCTTCTTCGGGTGTGTTAGTTATTGAAAACTGTTTCTCAGTTCACCCTACATCCTGGGTATTAGATACCGGATCAGGATCCCACATATGTAAACAGTTACATGGGCTGCGAAAAGGTAGAGAACTGGGAAAAGGTGATCATTCCGTTCAAGTAGGGAACGGTGCAAGTATTGTAGCCAAAGCAGTTGGCGAATATCACCTAGTATTGCCGAGTCGTAATACACTGATTCTAAATGAGTGCTATTATATACCGAACATGATGTGCAACATTATATCAGTTTCTTTATTGAGTAAAGAGGGATATAATTTTGTAGTACAGGATAATGTTATGAACATATTCCTAAATCAAAAGTTGATTGCATCAGGCTCGTTACATAATGGCATATTCATTCTAAATCAGAATACAGTCCTGAATATACAAAACACACACAAGAGGAAAAGTTCAGATGTGAACGAATCCTACTTGTGGCATTGTAGACTTGGTCATATCAATGCGACACGACTGGCTAAGTTACATAAAGATGGTTATTTGAATCCGTTCGAATTATCATCTTCTGATACTTGCCATTCATGTCTCAAAGGAAAAATGACCAAACCTCCGTTTAGTGGACACGGAGAAAGAGTTACCGAACTCTTAGGACTGGTACATAGTGATGTATGCGGTCCCATGTCTACGCATGCCAGGAACGGTTCTTCCTACTTCATTACATTCACTGACGATCTCTCTAGATACGGACATGTGTTCCTGTTGAAACACAAGTCTGAAGCTTTTGAGAAATTCAGAGAATATAAGCACGAAGTAGAGAACCAAACGGGCAAAAGTATTAAGATCCTTCGATCTGATCGAGAAGGAGAATACTTGAGCAATGAGTTCCAAGATTATCTAAAAGAGAATAGGATTCTCTCTCAGCTTACTCCACCTTATACACCAAAGCACAACGGTGTATCGGAACGAAGAAATCGCACCCTATTAGATATGGTGCGTTCAATGATGAGTACAGCTGAGTTACCTATTTTCTTCTGGGGGTATGCGCTTGAGACAGCCATACACCTATTGAATATGGTTCCTACCAAATCAGTGCCTACCACTCCGTATGAGATATGGAAAGGGAAGAGACCATCTCTTAAGTATGTTAAGATATGGGGTTGTCCAGCCTATGTCAAAAGACAAAATCCGGACAAACTCGAGGCAAGATCTGTCTTATGTAAGTTTGTAGGATATCCCAAGAACTCACAAGGGTATATCTTCTACCACACTGAGGAACAAAAGGTGTTTGTTTCTAAACATGCAACCTTTTTGGAAAAGGAATTTCTTGCAAAAGAAATTAATGGCAATGAGGTAGAACTGGAAGAGGTTCCAGCGACACAAACTACAACAGATGATTTAGTGGAACCAGAGGATTCAGTAGTACCCGACGAACCCCAGCCTCTCCGCCGATCTAATAGGGTTTCTCGTCCACCTGAGAGATACTACGGTTTTCTCATTGATGGTGGAAGCGAGGATTGCATCATGGATGATGATGACCCCACTAGTTTCGAGCAGGCCATCACGAGTGGTGACTCTGTGAAATGGCTAGATGCAATGCGATCTGAGATGGAATCCATGTACACCAATAAAGTATGGATTTTGGAAAATGCTCCTGAAGGGGTGAAACCCATTGGGAGCAAATGGATTTTTAAAAAGAAATTTGGTGTAGATGGAAAAGTTGAGACTTTCAAAGCTAGGCTTGTAGCAAAGGGATTTCGTCAACGACCAGGTGTGGATTATGACGAAACCTTTTCTCCAGTGGCTATGCTTAAGTCCATCCGGATCTTACTTGCCATTGCTGCATACCATGACGACGAAATCTGGCAAATGGATGTTAAGACCGCCTTTCTAAACGGTGATTTAGAAGAGAGCGTGTACATGACTCAGCCAGAGGGCTTCGTAGATAGTGGGAGCAGCGGAAAGGTGTGCAAGCTGCTTAAATCCATTTATGGGTTAAAGCAAGCATCGCGGAGTTGGAACATCTGTTTTGATGTTATAGTCAAAGAGTTTGACTTCATCAAAAATATAGATGAACCTTGTATCTATAAGAAGGTAGCAGAGGGTAAGGTTGTCTTCCTCGTATTGTACGTGGATGACATATTCTTGATAGGAAATGATACTCATATGCTGCAATCAGTCAAGCTTTTCTTATCACAGAGATTCTCAATGAAAGATCTAGGTGATGCCTCCTGCATATTAGGAATCATGATCTATAGAGATAGATCTAAACGAATACTGGGATTGTCCCAATCCAGGTACATTGACACCATACTAAAAAGGTTTAGTATGGAAGAATCCAAGCGTGGGAACCAACCCACGATCTCTAGACTCACTCTCTCCAAAGAGATGTCTCCTAAGACTGATTTGGAGAGAGCTCGCATGCAAGGGATACCCTATGCTTCGGCAGTAGGCTCTATCATGTATGCGATGCTATGTACCAGACCCGATGTAGCATACTCACTAAGTGTAGTGAGTCGGTATCAAGCAGATCCTGGAGAGAGTCACTGGACAGCTGTGAAGAACATTCCCAAGTACTTACGAAGGACTAAGGAGATGTTCTTGGTGTATGGTAACGGAGAACTCCAGGTGGAGTCCTTTACCGATTCCATCTTCCAAAGTGATAAGGACGACTCTAAGTCGCAATCGGGTTTTGTCTTTACCCTCAATGGAGGGGCGGTATGTTGGAAGAGTTCCAAACAGGATACCGTTGCAGACTCGACGATGGAGGCTGAATACATCGCTGCCAACGATGCTGCCAAAGAGGCTGTCTGGATAAAGAAGTTCATTAGTGAACTTGGTGTGGTTCCATCCATTGAGCATCCAATACCTCTGTATTGCGATAACAATGGAGCTGTGGCTTTAGCCAAGGAACCCAGGTCCCATCAAAAGTCCAGACATATTCTGAGGCGGTATCACCTGATCAGGGAGATAGTTGATCGCTGGGAGATCGAGGTCAGGAGAGTAGATACGAAGGACAACACTGCGGATCCATTCACGAAGGCTATTCCCCAGATACAGTTTGAGAGATTATTCGGGATGCTAGGTATGCGATACTACAGCAGCTGGCCTTAGTGCAAGTGGGAGATTGTTAGTTATGTATATGCCCTAGAGGCCATTGTTGTACATATGATGTATATTATAATGGATGCTTGGATATATATAGAGATGACTTTCTTGCTCGTCATGATAGTATGCTATTTGGTTTCACTTTATCTTAACATGTTGACTTGTATTGGTTTACTGTTTTACTCTCACATGTTGATAAAGCCCTTAGGATCTGTACTCGACTACTGGGACTATGATGAGATCATACTAGTGGGGCCATGGTAGTCGATGAGTACATCCTATAACTGTTCCTAGTCGAGGGTATATCGAGACAGGGCATCGATACGCCAGAGTAGACTAGCGTATTCGTATCTTGACCTATATGATGGGCGATGGATGATCCCATATCCATCGGTGTTTTGACATCAGAGATGGTGTACGGGTGCTCAGTGGAGACTGGGTACACTGGACGGACTCGCCGAGAACTCCCAGATGGTGATATACCACACGTCAGATGGCAGTTCTCCGGTGACACTGGTACAGGGTAGTCTGTAGACCCGAGATCGTCATAGAGTCTTGTGTGATTCCCACTGTGCTTTGATTTCCACCTTACCACGTCCAAGAGGGCGTGCAAAACGGTGGCTTTTGGGTACAGTCCCGAATCACATGGAGGCAATGAGCGATAGGAGGGGATTCGTCTCTCCCGGTATAGGGAGTTGATGTTGTGCTGTGTTTGATTGGCTATAACTGGAAGTCCCTGGCCAGGGCTGATATAGAGATTTACTGGTAAGTGTTACTAGTAGTTTCTCGACCCGTTATGAGCCACACATCGACACGACTTATCAGTTACTGGGGTCTGACGTATACCACCCCTAGACTTGATATGCGACATATCAGACGAACAGACCGGACTGTACGGGAGTGTTACTGATTGGATTCATAGGAGAACGCACAGGCTAGCTTGTTGATCTTCTGATCGCTCAAGGTTATTCTTAAGTAGAGTTTTATATATAAAAATTAGATTTTTTTTTGAAAAAATAGTAGTCAAAATTCTTAGACCTTCAAAATTCATATAGACCTTCAAACTTATTAACAAGTCAAAATTCTTAGACCTTCAAAATTCATATAGACCTTCAAACTTATTAACAAGTCAAAGTACTTTATGTCATCTTAAGTTCAATTGTGTAGTTAAGTAATTTATGTCATCTTAAGTTCAATTGTAATAGCCAAGTAATTTTATGTATTTTTTATATATATAAAAAATTATTTAAAATTTAATGCCAATTTATTACTATATAGAGGTAAATTAGTACAGGCGGGACTTGGAAAAAGTATGGAATATCACACTGTGGAGGTTATTCTTATTTATAACTGGTCCCGAGTCGGGACCGGGACTTTTTATCACTATAGGGAGGTTATTCCTATATAGAGTATTCCTATACGGAGGTTTTACTGTATATGCGATATATGTTAATTGTATTATTTTCTTTTGTTACAAATATATAATATATATGTGATATATATTATTGTGACATGATATGATTAATTGTTAAACATGTTTAAGGATGATTAATTGAGGTTAGGGTTTGATTTGGGTTAGATGCTTCATGCACCTTTTAGAAGCTTTTTCTTTTGTCATTGTAAAGATATTTTAGGATGACACATTCTTAACCCAATCAAACCCTAACTCTAGTTTATTCTCTACTAAATCCTAGCCACTCATCCTTGACCATGATTTATAATCAATCATATAGTCTTTCTTTCTATTCATCACAAAAGAAAATAATTCATTATTTTTTCCATTATCATCTTCTTCTCTCTTGAAGAAAGCTTACTAGATTTTTTTTATGTGATAAATAAATATAAGAAAATGATTTAAAAAGAAAGCAAAAATACTACTCTCTCATCCTCATCTCATCTAGCCCATGAGATTAGTGTGTTCATCTCTTTAGAGTGAGAAAGCTTGAGTCTTTGCAACTTCGAGGTAGATCATCGGAGATTTGGAATACTTCAAGCTAGCATGGATCGTTCGAGTCGTGGAGCCTCTCATGAGTCCAGGAGATCGTGGATCGCGGCAAAGGGACTTCTACTCGGAGCTTGTGAAGTGAAGGAGCGGACTACAAAGGTTGTAATCCCTCACACTTAGATAAAAAGTTATCATATTGCATGTTAAACCCTAATAATCTAGCAAAGATCCCGGCTTTGGGTTGTTCGGCACGTCTAAATTTTTATCCGGGCATGTTTGATGCCTTATGAACCTTCACAAGAGTGCCTAGGAACCCTACACACCCAAAATCCAATTTCTCAAAATTCTCCCGGCCCTACGGTTAGTCCTCAAGTTGACTACCGTATACAATCCACGGGCTCAAATAATTCTCAGCATACCCATGCCCTACTGCAATCACCAGTTACACGGCTGGTCTCCGCCCTTGGGATTATGCTCCATTTGGGAAGACCCACTTATGTGTCCTTACGATACATGAGGAGAACAACCTTACGGGATCCTCACGACTCGTAAGAAAATACCTTCATGGGATCCTTACGACTCATAAAGGAAAAACACACTTGGGAGTCCCCACGACTCCTAAGGAGAACATACACCTACGGGATCCTTATGACCCGTAGGGAGAAAATGCTTTGTGAGACCCTTACGGCTCACAAAATTGAAAAGTCTTAGGTGATAGGGACCTAAAACCTATCTCCTAAGCCGTCGCTTCCGGATAAGCAAGCGCAAAGGATGATTCGCTCCTTGTACCATATTCCAGTGTAGCGATACGGATGCCAAGCAAAAACCAATTCCCAAATCCTACCAGGGCAAATGATGAGTTGCTCCTGGCATTATTCCAGTGCAGCAATGCAGATGACAGACAAAAACCGAAATCCTCAAATCCTCTCATGGCAAATGATGATTCGCTCCTGGTACCATATTCCAGTGTAGCGGTACTGATGTCAATCCAAATCACATCAAATCAACAAAACAACTAATGACCTCCCTTCCAGAATCAAATTCCACCTCGGAAACAAGTCAACTTCATCCCTGACACCGCAAGAAGCGAAGCAAGTCAAATCCAGCACCGACCGTCCAAGTCGCTAAAAGGGCAGCACCGACCGTCCACGTCGCTAAAAGGGCAGCACCGACCGTCCAAGTCGCAAAAAGGGCAGAACCGACCGTCCAAGTCGCAAAAAGGGAAGAACCGACCGTCCACGTCGCTAAAAGGGCGGCACCGACCGTCCAAGTCGCAAAAAGGGCAGAACCGACCGTCCACGTCGCTAAAAGGGCAGCACCGACCGTTCAAGTCGCAAAAAGGGCAGAACCGACCGTCCACATTGCTAAAAGGGCAGCACCGACCGTCCACGTCGCTAAAAGGGCAGCACCGACCGTCCAAATAACAAAAAGGGCAGAACCGACCGTCCAGGTCGCTAAAAGGGCAGAACCGACCGTCCAGGTCACAAAAAGGGCAGAACCGACCGTCCAGGTCACAAAAAGGGCAGAACCGACCGTCCACATCGCAAAAAGGGCAGAACCGACCGTCCACATCGCTAAAGGGAAGCAGTGACCGTTCACGTCGCTAAAAGGGCCGCACCGACCGTCCAAGTCGCAAAAAGGGAAGAACCGACCGTCCACGTCGCCAAAAGGGCAGCACCGACCGTCCACGTCGCTAAAAGGGCAGCATCGACCGTCCAAGTCGCAAAAAGGGCAGAATCGACCATCCACGTCACTAAAAGAGTAGAACCGACCGTCCACGTCGCAAAAAGGGCAGCATCGACCGTCAAAGTCGCTAAAAGGGCAGCATCGACCGTCCAAGTCGCAAAAAGGGCAGAATCGACCGTCCATGTCGTAAAAAGGGCAGTGCCAGCTTCCCAAAAGCGGGAACCAAATCAAGTCGCCTCCATGTGAAAGAAGATCCATCAATTCTATGCACACGACACACATGTGTGGTGTGCATTTATTGATGGGGGGCAATTTGTTGGGGTAAAAATTTATGCCCCGGTTGACCAAGTCAAAATCAAAGTCAACCCCAAGCCAAGTGGGCCCAAGCCCAGATCAAGTCGGCCCATGCCCGGGTTGAGCCCGAACATGAAGCGGCTGGCCTCCCCCCATGCCAAAATAAATTTTTTGTAATAAATAATTTTTTTGTATTTCTCTTATTTTATTTTTATAATAAATGTAAGAAAAATGGGCATAAAGCCAAATTTTTTTAAAGCCTGTTCATATCAGATTTTTGCATTTTTATACCGCCCAATTTTTATCATATTGCTTATCGGTAGGTACTCTTGAGCCGTGTTTGCTAGTCAATTGTAGGATACAGGTTCTCGGCTCTAAATGATGAAATTCATGGAAAAGCACGACAAAATCTGGGTTCCTGCCAACCACAGATAAAACACGGGTCTCCGCTCTCTATCCGTATGTTGCCACACACCAGTTTGAGAGACAAAATGACAAATCAATGTCATTTTCATGCACAAGGATCAATGGCAACACAAAATCCAAGAAATCTACGCGGAGCTCGAGGAAATCATGACAAAAAGATCCACATCAAATCACCTTTTGCTCAACAGAAATTCTGGAAAAATCGTGAAGAAAATCTGAGAAAAAACATGTACCAGAATAAAGGACACAGCAGACCAGGAAAGCACCAAAAATCCCTTGCCCCAATTCCACTATATGGCCGCGGAACAGCGGCCAATAGGGGGTCTAGGCCGCGGTTCCGCGGCCGTACGGCCTCCGCAGAAGGTCAAACTTCAGGGGTATTTTTGTATTTGCATGTAGAGGCAGAATTTTGCCCTAGATTTCCAGTTCCCTGCCTATAAATAGCCCAGAACCTTGTGAAGCCAAGGGTGCTTAATCTTGTATTTTAGATTTTAGGTTTTAGTTATTGTTCTACTTCCTCCTCTCATCTCTTCTCCGTTAAAAAACTTGTAGTGAGCTTTTGTGAGTGAAGAATGAATAAAGGAGTTCTTTTTACTTATCATGCTTGTCTTGTTCTTTAGTTAAATTATTATTGCTTGTAATTTTTATTTGTTAACTTAGTTGTTGTTATTTGTGTTTGTTTCTTCTTGTTCTCTTTTCCTTTTTCCATAAACAACCATGATGCTTACGCTTGATCCTTGCCAAGGTGAGGTCGCAAATAGCTAGTTGTTATCTTCTAATCTCCTTCTTTCTATCTTCCTCCTTTGTTTTATTTTTCGTTCTTCTTGTAATGGGTGAGTAGTTTCCATACTTGTTAGGGTAGGATAAGGGAAGTTTGAGAGAAGGAAATCTCTCTCACTCTTTCCTTGCCCAACATCTTAAATCAAACTCCCGTTAATTGAACCACAATCCGCTCCCTACGGCATCTTATCCTACATGATAGCGGTGATTCCGTAGTGAGACCGGTTGTGGTTGAATTAACCGGAGGTTAAGGCTAAGAGCCAAGAACGGACGGACAAGCACCAAAAGGAAGAACTTATGCGTTGGAAAGCCTAGCTTATACTCGCAAGTTCCTACCTAGTCGTGCTAATCCCCGTTGTTGCCGATTACCGTAACTCCGATATTAAGAGTGGCAACGAAAGAAGTGAGCGACTCCTAACTCAAACTAACCTAATCCTAACCCTAACAAGCTCTTTTCACATATCATTTTAACACTTAGTTAATCACAAACAAATCTGGACTTTTGGACTTAACTCGTTAAAGCACATAGAAAAAGATTCCCATCTTCCTGCGGACGACCCGTACTCAACCGGCTAGCTGTTCATATCAGATTTTTGCATTTTCATACCGCCCAATTTTTTTCACATTGCATATCGGTAGATACTCTTGAGCCGTGTTTGCTAGTCAATTGCAGGATACAGGTTCTCGGTTCTAAAACGGTGAAATTCATGAAAAACACGACAAAATCCGGGTTCCTGCCAACCACAGATAAAACACGGTCTCCGCTCTTCATCCGTATGTTGCCTGATACCAGTTTAGGAAGACAAAATGGCAAATCGATTGTCACTTTCATGCACAAGGCTCAAGGGCAGCACAAGATCCAAGAAATCTACGCGGAGCTCGAGGCAATCATGCCAAATCTTGACAAAAAGTCCACCTTTCCCTCAACAGAAATTCTGGAAAAATCGTGGAGCCAAATTGAGAAAATACATATACCAGAACTATGTACACTGAAGACCAGGGAAGCACAAAAAGACAGGGCCCCCAACTCATCTATATGGCCGCGGAAACGCGGCCTAAGCATGCTTAGGCCGCGGATCCGCGGCCGTATAGTGGCGGCAGACAAAACTTTTCCAGGGGTATTTTGGTCGTTGCATATGTGTTCTGGTGGTTGCCCTAGATTTCCATTCTCCACCCTATAAATAGCCCAGAACTTTGAGAAGGAAAGTGTTAGTTATATGTATGCCCTAGAGGCCATTACTATACATAGGATGTATATTGTAGTGGATGCTGGGACATATATAGGGAGGACTTTCTTGCTCGACATGATAGTATGCTATCTGGTTGAACTTTACCTTAACGTGTATGCTGATTGTCTCTCTGTTACATGTTGGTAAAGCCCTTAGGATCTGTACTTGACTACCTGGACTATGATGCGGATCATACTAGTGGGGACATGGTAGTCTATAAGTACATCCTTCAAAGTCCCTAGTCGAGGGTGTATCGAGACGGGACATCGATATACCAGAGTAGACTAGCGTATACCTTCTCGACCCATACAGATGGGCGATGGATGATCCCATATCCATTGGTGTTTGACATCAGAGATGATATACGGGTGCTCAGTAGAGACTGGGTACACTGGACGGACTCGCCGAGAACTCCCAGATGGTATTATACCTCACGTCAGATGGCAGTTCTCTGGTGACACTGGTACAGAGTAGTCTGTTGACCCGAGATCGTCATAGAGTCTTGTGTGGTTCCCACTGTGCTTTGATTTCCATCTTACCACGTCCAAGAGGGCGTGCAAAACGGTGGTTTTTGGGTACAGTCCCGAGTCACATGGAGGCAATGAGCGATAGGAGGGGATTCGTCTCTCCCGGTATATGGGGGTTGATGTTGCACTGTGTTCGATCGGCTATAACAGGAAGTCCCTGGCCAGGGCTGCTCAGAGAATTGCTGGTAAGTGTTACCAGTAGTTTCTCGACCCGTTATGAGCCTCATATCGACACGACTTATTGAGCTATTGGGGTCTGACGTTTACCACCCCTAGGCGAGATATGCGACATATCAGACGATCAGACCGGACTGTACGGTAGTGTTACTGGTCGGATTCACTGGAGTGTGAGCGGGCTTGCTCGTCGATCTTCAGATCGCTCAATACCCGGGTGGCCGTTATGTTTAGCAGACCGCTTGCGGCTTGTGGATGTTTGATATGATCATCATCCGCTGCCGGCGTATTGACGAGTCTTTAGAGTCCTACACAGAGGTTTCCTGGCTCAAGCGAAACGAAATAGGAGCGCATATGAGATATGTGCGGGACCGAGAATAATACGAGTATGTGATACCGTATTCTATTCTCGCGATAAATATATCGAATGGTTGTATGCGATATAACCTAGTTATCGATTCAAGCGTTGATTCGATAAGCCGATATATTGGATACCAGTCGGTTATGTGCGCATGACCGGATCATTGAATCAAGTGTTGATTTAATGATTTAATGTATAATTATATATTTGATATATTACTTTGCATTAACTAGTATCGGTTTACTTAAGATGGATTTTCTCGCTCGGATGTGCAAGTTGTATATGTGATATACTTTTGTGCATTTGATTGTATCATGTTTGATGATACATGATTGTTTGGTGTATGGTTTAAACCATGGTTGGTCAATGGTTAGGGTTTTCTTTTGCTTCATTTACTTATTTATTTATTCATTTATTTATCCATTTTGTTATTTTAGCAAAAGAAATATGATGAAGAGAAAATGGTGGCTTTATTTGTTTGTATTCTTTGAAGCTTCATGAACATTTGACCAAAGCAACCATTTTTGTCTTCTTGTCTAAACCTAACCATTCTTTAACCATGATTAACTCTCTACATCTAACCATGGTTTAGTTATGATAAGAATAGATAATTCTTTTCTTTTTCTTTATTCTTATCATAACTTTTTCATGAGCTTCTTCTTCTTCTTCAAAAAACACATGAAGAAAAAGCTTCTAGTCATCAATGGTAGATTGATGATATGAGTGAGAAATCCAATTCTAAAGTATACCCACTTCCTATTTCTTCATCCTCTACCTCTTGCCAAGTAGTAGAGTGTGTTTCCTTCACAAGATTTTAGGGTTTGGTGAAGGAGGAGCTTGATCTAGCGATGCCTCGACGTAGATCATCTTCGGCATGGACATCGACGACCTAGCTTGCCCATTCTCCGACGAAGTCAACTCTAGAGCCCGGATTTGATTTGGACAGCGGAGATGACCTCGTTGCGGAGCCGTGGAGGTGGATATCCGGATCTACAAAGGTTGTAATTTCCGTATCTCTTTAGTTAACTGTTAACTAGTTCTTGTTCGCCTAGATATCTAGCAAACGATCCGTACTTTAGGGTTTGTAGGCACCATAATTTTTGAAATTGCCATGGTTGATGGCTTGGGAGACCTCACTAGAGTGCCTAGGAACCCTGCAGTGGTATCAGAGCCTAGCTAGAGCCTTAGGCGAAGTCCAGACGGAAATTGAAGTCCGATCGAACCGAAACCATACCCGGAAAATTGCTCTCTGTCCAATTTTTAAAATCTGGTATTTTTCCACATTAAAAATGTTCAGAAAAATCATCAGGTGAATATATGAAATACTGTGAAATTCGTGCACATAATTCCTTCATATTGCCGCGCTTCCGCGGCACGAGCTAGCCTCGTGCGGCGGTTGCGCGGCGGTACGGCCATTTTGTTCAGTACAATTTGCACAGTATCTCATAATTATTAGTGCTGGTATTCCTGGGTATTTTTAATATTTATTCCAGAGTTGAATTTTTCTGAGTTGTTTTGGGAATTCGGTATTTCGATCGGGATATCAAATTTTGTCTGTGTGGCTTTCCGGATAAATTTTAGAATATGTTAAAAAGTTCGACCGGATATAAATACCCAATTTTTCCCCTGTCGGGAAATTTCCAAGTGTTGGATTTTTCCGTAGTTTAACGACGTTCTAAGTAGTGCAAGTAACGCGATGGTCCCTCTAGAAGACACAAACCTTAACTCGATTATGTGACCGTCTTGAACTGCCCTTTGAACCTTCGGGTTTGGGGCAGTACGGCGTGCCACATGTGAGGCGTTGGCTTGACCCTTCTACGGCTGGATCGTTGGTACTGAGGTACGAACGGAATGTTGTTAGACTTGTTTCATGTGTTGATCAGTTTCGGGAAAACTTGGGTGTTCGATTGTTCAATCGAAAAGTTTAACATTTTCTGTTTATCCGGAATGGGATACAATAATTGGAATTCACAATGAGTTATATGATAACTAAATGAATGTTATAAACGTAGCAATTTAGTCTCACTTGATCGGTTGCCACGGAATTTTGATGTGATCAAAAGTCCGTTGCAATCACGTAGCGTACGCGGATACTCGCCGGGTAAACTTAATAGACAGCCTCACTCCATAGCCCCGACCAAGTGACTGTAGGAGAACCCCGTCGCCGAAAGCATCCCTCCGGGTGCTCGCGGTAGCGGTGTTCCGCCTTGGTGCACTTCGTCGACGGTATCGGGGGTGCAGCCGTCTACTGAAGTTTGCGACGAGTATTCGATCAGACTGTCGGGAATCCTGTTGAATTCCCCGACTAGATATTGAAAAGTGTTTTCGATTTTGAGACTAAAATGCGGGGTTTATAATTGTTAGGCATGCGATGTCTAAGTAATTCATTTGGTCAGGCATGCGATGTCTGAAGAGATTGCGTATTCCAACTGTTGTAGTTTTACACTTTCTTTTCTGTGACCGTAAGTGTAATATGTGATATCGCCGGTTTCGTTGCTATATGTCAACGACAATTGGGATGGACATATTTACTTACGTTGATGACATGTGATGTTATGTGTTGCTGGATATGTTATATTGGATCGTCGTGTTTGAATAGCCGGGGGTTTTTATGTGAGATGAGTGTTTTTCATTTTCATTCATGTAAAAACTTGTATGTAATATTCTTTTATTTGGGGCGCTTCCAGGTTGCGGGAGTTGTCACCTGTTGTATATTATTTACTTTTCCGCACTAGGATAGACCCAAGGAGGAGGGCACAAGTAACCGGGTTCTGGAGTCCAGTGGGAGACCAACTCGAGGAGTCGGGTCCGGGCCTCCTAACTCCAAAATTGGTAGGGTTGCTTGCCGCTCTCGTAGGGGTCTAGGGGTGTGGGTTTGGCTATTCATCACGACCGTGGAATCCGTGTTTTATACTGGCTCGTATTGAAAACACGGACGTCCTAGTATATCCAATATTTCATATGTTTCTTCTGCTGCGATATCTGTGATGTGATCATGTGATGTTTCTGTGATGGATATAGTATATAGTATATATGATATATTATATAGATGTTACTTATGTTTTACACCCGCGCTAGCCCTGCCCTGCTCTGCCGTTAGTTACCTAACCTAACGGTGCACGAGGGGACATCGAGGCGAATGCGGATGGCATAAGTGTACGTCATATCTATCTGTGATGTTTAGGTACTTAAATGATGGGACTTCATTAATGTGATTAATGAAATTAAAAGAAACCTAAGATGTTGTAGAATCGAATTTCAAAATAAAACAGGTAGCTACAGTTTTTGCTTTGCACAGCGGTATATGCGATATATCCTGCACCTTATTCGATGAGGAAAGGACCGAGATCCCTTCACCGGGAGTGACTCCTTTAGCAATAACTGGCAGATGCTACACACTCGGTTTGTCTTTTGATTGCTTTTAAGTGTTTTGCTTTGCACAGTGATATATATGATATATCCCGCACCTCATTCGACGAGGAAAGGACCGACGATCCCTTCACCGGGAGTGACTCCTTTAGCAAAACTAGAAAAGCCTCAAAAGCACTCCATTTCAAAATTCATTCGATCCTACAACGATATCAAGTTCATTACGCAATAGGTTTTCAGAAAAACCTGTCGTAGCCCTCCGTCATTTCAGATAAGTACTAGTTAGTATTCGTGCTACGTTTGTTGACTATGTTAAGGCGTAGTGTGCGGTAGCTAACTATTGGTTATCTGTATTAGCATATGATGCGATTGGATTAGGGTAGTCGTGCGAATTTGTTGACTATGTTAAGGGTCGTGCGGGTGGGTTTAATTCAATCGGGAAATGACGGGTTGAACTTGACTAGCACTTATGATTTGTTGACTATGTTAAGGTCATATAGCTGCTAGGGGCAAAATATTATCGGGAATTTCAAGTGTTGAAATTTGCAATGAGATTGCATACCTTCTATGAGATAGTTGGATCCCGATACCCGCTGCGAGTAAGTGTTACTCCTGGGAGAGTTTTATACATTACAATTAGCCGATCAAGTAGGTGTCTAGAAAGGTGTCAACGGGGTTAAGCCTCTGGGAAAACGAGGTTTACAGTAATTAGGTTCGTGCGAAAGCACGGGGGACCTCCCTCAAAGTACCGACACTGGCCTGGCTGAAAGATTGGCGAACTTGTAGTGTGTAATTAATCCCGGCTAGTCTTTCCTTTTAGGGTTTGAAGGAAGATTTGATAAAAAGCAGTGGGAGCCATCCTGATTAGATAAAATAATAACCAATCTATTCTTGACAGAGCGCACGCTGAGTGTTTTCTTCTCTCTCTCTCCTGGTAGCGACCATATCACGCCTTAATCAAGATAATAATACGGAATATTGACCGAACCCGCTTGTTATACTGAGCTGGGGAACGTTGGTCCCGCTCCAACTTATAATTGTTATAAGACAGAGCAGGAATTTGGGGAATACCAGATTTCCCGTGCCGCCCAAACGAAGAGAGTGCATGCTGATGCATCATCTTCGGGTGTGTTCGTTATACAGAACTGTTTCTCAGTATCCTTTACGTCCTGGGTATATGATACCGGATCAGGATCCCACATATGTAATCTGTTACATAGGGCTACAGAAAGGTAGAGAACTGAGAACGGGTGATAAGTTTCATGAGGCAGAAAACGGGGCAAGTGTTGCAGCCAAGTCTGTTGGTCACTGTCACCCTGTATTACCGATACATTGATTATGAACGAATGTTGTTAGATATCGAACCTGATATACAAAATCATATCTGTCTCTTTATTAGTAAAGAAAAGATATAATTCTGTATTGTTGGATAATGTTTTGAACATTTCCTATATCAAAAGTTGATCGGTTCAGGCACGTTATCTAAAAGCGTTGATGTTCTAAATCAAACTACAGTTCTTAGTATACAGAACACACACAAGAGGAAGAGTTCAGAAATGAACGAATTCTTCTTGAGGCATTGTAGACTAGGTCAGATCAATGTGACCCGACTAGCTAGAGTTACATAAAGATGCATATTTAAATTAGTTTGAATTTACATCTTGTGAAACTCGCCAGTCATGTCACAAAGATAAGATGACCATGGCTCCGTTTACTGGAAACAGAGAAAGAGTTAGTGAACTCTTGGGATGATACATGTTGATATATACAGGTCCCCTGTCTACACATGCCAGGACTGGTTCTTTATACTTCATTACGTTCTCTGATAATCTCTCAAGATTCAGTCATATGTTCCTGCTGAAACATGAGTCCGAACCTTTTGAGATATTCACGGAATATAAGTTAGAAGTAGAGAACCAAAATACGGGTATAAGTATTATGTCCTATGATGAGATCAAGGAGGAGAATACTTGAGCACGGAAATACTGGACTATTCTAAAGGAGAATGAGATTCTCTCTCGGCATTACTCCTCCGTATACACCACAGCACGTTGGTATATCGGGGCGGAGCAGATACACCCTATTTGATATGGTGTGCTCTATGATGAGTACTACTGAGTTACCTTTTTCCTTCTGGGAGTTATGCACTTATGAAGTTGCATACCTATTGAATAGGGTTCGAATCAAATCAGTTGCCTACCACTCCATATGAGATATGGAAAGGGAAGAGCCCATGTCTTAAGCCAGTTAAGATTTGGATTTGTCCGGCCTATGTCTAAAAGCAAAATCCGGACAAGCTCGAGGCAAGGTCAGTTATGTACAACTGGAAAGGTTCCAGCTATACAAACTACAGCTGATGATTTGATAGAACCAAAGAATTCAATAGTTACCAACGAACCTCGGCCTCTCCGCCGATCTAGTAGGGTTCCTCACCCACCTGAGAGATACTTCGGTTTCTCTATGACAGTGGGAGCGAGGATTGCATCATGAGATGATGACCCAACTAGTTTCGAGCTGGCCATCAGGAGTAAGACTCTGTAAGAATGGCTGGATGTTTAGTGATCTGAGATGGAATCCTTATACACCAGCAAAGTATGGACTTTAGCTGCAAGATCTGAAGGGTTAAATCCCCATCAGGAGCAAGTATATCTTGAGAAGATTACTTGGTGTACATGGAAGAGTTGAGACTTTCAAAGCTAGACTTGTTAAAGGTTTTCGTCATTGACCAGGCGTGGATCATGATGAAACCTTTTCAAGTGACTATGCTTAAGTCCATCCAGATCCTACTTACCACGGCTACATACCATGACTACGATATCTGGTGGTTGGGTGTCATGACAGCTTTTCTAAATGATGTTTTAGAAGAGAACGTCTATAAGTACACAGCCAGAGGGCTTCGTAGACAGTGGGAGCAGCGGAAACGTGTGCAAGATGCTTTATAGGATAAAGCAGGCATCGCGGAGTTGGAACGTCTGTTTTGATGAAGTAGTCAAAGAGTTTGACATCATCAAAATGGTAGATGAACCTTGTATAAACAAAAAGGTAGTAGGGAGTATGGTGATGATCCTCGTAGAGTACGTGGATGACATACTCTTGATAAGAAAAGAGTTTCTTATGCTACGCTCGATCAATCTCCGCTTATCACAATGATTCTCCATATAGGATCAAAGTGATACCTACTAAATCCTGGGTTTTGGATCTATGAGATAGATCTAAATGGATGTTAGGATACTCACTAGATGTAGTGAGATGGTGTCAATCGATCCTAAGGAGAATCACTGGAAGTGTTCCAGGGTGATAAAGACGACTGAGTGTCAGTCACAGGCATTGTCTTTACCCTCAGTAAAGGGACGGTATGTTGGAAGAGTTCCAAGCTAGATACCGTGACATACTAGACGATAAAGGCTGGATACATCGCTACTTAAGATGCTACCAAAGAGGCTGTTTGGGTGTATATTGGTTCATGAGATGAACTATGTTCCTCCCATTGTGTGACAATGGAGTTGTGGCTTATGCCAAGGAACGCCGGTCCCATCAGTGATCCAGACATATTCTAAGGCAGTATCACTTGATCATGGAGATGGTTGATCTCCAGGAAGATCGAGGCAAGGAGAGTAGACTCAGAGGACAACACAGCGGATCCACTCACAAAGGCCTGTTCCCAGAGAGAGACTTTTATGGGATGGTTGAGTATGAGATACTGCAACCACTGCTACAGATGGCCCTAGTGCAAGTGGGAGATTGTTAGTTATATGTATGCCCTAGAGGCCATTACTATACATAGGATGTATATTGTAGTGGATGCTGGGACATATATAGGGAGGACTTTCTTGCTCGACATGATAGTATGCTATCTGGTTGAACTTTACCTTAACGTGTATGCTGATTGTCTCTCTGTTACATGTTGGTAAAGCCCTTAGGATCTGTACTTGACTACCTGGACTATGATGCGGATCATACTAGTGGGGACATGGTAGTCTATAAGTACATCCTTCAAAGTCCCTAGTCGAGGGTGTATCGAGACGGGGCATCGATATACCAGAGTAGACTAGCGTATACCTTCTCGACCCATACAGATGGGCGATGGATGATCCCATATCCATTGGTGTTTGACATCAGAGATGATATACGGGTGCTCAGTAGAGACTGGGTACACTGGACGGACTCGCCGAGAACTCCCAGATGGTATTATACCTCACGTCAGATGGCAGTTCTCTGGTGACACTGGTACAGAGTAGTCTTTTGACCCGAGATCGTCATAGAGTCTTGTGTGGTTCCCACTGTGCTTTGATTTCCATCTTACCACGTCCAAGAGGGCGTGCAAAACGGTGGTTTTTGGGTACAGTCCCGAGTCACATGGAGGCAATGAGCGATAGGAGGGGATTCGTCTCTCCCGGTATATGGGGGTTGATGTTGCACTGTGTTCGATCGGCTATAACAGGAAGTCCCTGGCCAGGGCTGCTCAGAGAATTGCTGGTAAGTGTTACCAGTAGTTTCTCGACCCGTTATGAGCCTCATATCGACACGACTTATTGAGCTATTGGGGTCTGACGTTTACCACCCCTAGGCGAGATATGCGACATATCAGACGATCAGACCGGACTGTACGGTAGTGTTACTGGTCGGATTCACTGGAGTGTGAGCGGGCTTGCTCGTCGATCTTCAGATCGCTCAATACCCGGGTGGCCGTTACGTTTAGCAGACCGCTTGCGGCTTGTGGATGTTTGATATGATCATCATCCGCTGCCGGCGTATTGACGAGTCTTTAGAGTCCTACACAGAGGTTTCCTGGCTCAAGCGAAACGAAATAGGAGCGCATATGAGATATGTGCGGGACCGAGAATAATACGAGTATGTGATACCGTATTCTATTCTCGCGATAAATATATCGAATGGTTGTATGCGATATAACCTAGTTATCGATTCAAGCGTTGATTCGATAAGCCGATATATTGGATACCAGTCGGTTATGTGCGCATGACCGGATCATTGAATCAAGTGTTAATTTAATGATTTAATGTATAATTATATATTTGATATATTACTTTGCATTAACTAGTATCGGTTTACTTAAGATGGATTTTCTCGCTCGGATGTGCAAGTTGTATATGTGATATACTTTTGTGCATTTGATTGTATCATGTTTGATGATACATGATTGTTTGGTGTATGGTTTAAACCATGGTTGGTCAATGGTTAGGGTTTTCTTTTGCTTCATTTACTTATTTATTTATTCATTTATTTATCCATTTTGTTATTTTAGCAAAAGAAATATGATGAAGAGAAAATGGTGGCTTTATTTGTTTGTATTCTTTGAAGCTTCATGAACATTTGACCAAAGCAACCATTTTTGTCTTCTTGTCTAAACCTAACCATTCTTTAACCATGATTAACTCTCTACATCTAACCATGGTTTAGTTATGATAAGAATAGATAATTCTTTTCTTTTTCTTTATTCTTATCATAACTTTTTCATGAGCTTCTTCTTCTTCTTCAAAAAACACATGAAGAAAAAGCTTATAGTCATCAATGGTAGATTGATGATATGAGTGAGAAATCCAATTCTAAAGTATACCCACTTCCTATTTCTTCATCCTCTACCTCTTGCCAAGTAGTAGAGTGTGTTTCCTTCACAAGATTTTAGGGTTTGGTGAAGGAGGAGCTTGATCTAGCGATGCCTCGACGTAGATCATCTTCGGCATGGACATCGACGACCTAGCTTGCCCATTCTCCGACGAAGTCGACTCTAGAGCCCGGATTTGATTTGGACAGCGGAGATGACCTCGTTGCGGAGCCGTGGAGGTGGATATCCGGATCTACAAAGGTTGTAATTTCCGTATCTCTTTAGTTAACTGTTAACTAGTTCTTGTTCGCCTAGATATCTAGAAAACGATCCGTACTTTAGGGTTTGTAGGCACCATAATTTTTGAAATTGCCATGGTTGATAGCTTGGGAGACCTCACTAGAGTGCCTAGGAACCCTGCAGAAAGGGTCCATTCTTGTATTTTCATTTTGCTAGGTTTAGTGTTTTTCTTCTTCCTCTTCTCATCTCTTCTCCATTAAACTTGTAGTGAGCTTGTGAGTGAAGAGTGATGAATAAAGAAGATCATTTTATTATCATGCTTGTCTTGCCTTTTTTATAATTGTTGTAATTTTAATTCGTTAAGTAGTTGTTGTTATTTTCTTTTTGTTTCTTTCTTCTCTCTTTTTCTTTATCCTTAATACGACAATGATGTTTACGCTCGATCCTCGCCAAGGTGGGGTCGCAAATAGCTAGTCGTATTCTTCTAATCTCCTTCTTTCTATCTTCCTCTTTTGTTTTGTTTTATTTTTCCGTATCATGATGTGTGAGTAGTTCATACTTGTTAGGGTAGGATAAGGGAAGTTTGAGAGAAGGAAATCTCTCTCACTCTTTCCTTGCCCAACAGCTTAAATCGACTCCCGTTAATTGAACCACAATCCGCTCCTCACGGCACCCTATCCTACATGATAGCGGTGATTCCGTAGTGAGACCGGTTGTGGTTGAATTAACCGGAGCTTATGGCTAAGAGCCAAGAACGGATGGACAAGCACCAAAAGGAAGGACTTATGCGTTGGAAAGCCTAGCTTATACTCGCAAGTTCCTTCCTAGTCGTGCTAATCCCCGTTGTTGCCGATTACCGTAACACCGATATTAAGAGGGGCAACGAAAGATGTGGAGACTCCTAACTCAAACTAACCTAATCCTAACCCTAACAAGCTCTCTTTAAAACATTAACTTAACACTTAGATCATCACAAACAAATCTGAACTCTCGGACTTAACTCGTTAAAACACATAGAAAAAGACTCCCATCTCCCTGCGGACGACCCGTACTCAACCGGCTAGCTACAAGCGAAACCGTCTTGATTGCGGTATTTAAACTAAAACTTGAACACGCAGAACCTCTACCAATCAAATGGCGCCGTTGCCGGGGAGACGGTAGTTTATTTCCTTGTGTAATTTCGGGTTAACTTGTGAATATAACCGAAAAACAAAACAAAAAATATACATTGTAAAAAACCATCTTGTTGTTTTTGATTAGCTTTTGTGCAAGTGTGCAGGAAAATACGATGTTCAAGATCGGCGCCAAAGACGTCGGATAATACGGAGTTCAAGTACAGTGCCAAAGACGTGGGAAGATAGACCCACATTTTGCGGCTCCACCGCGACGGATCAAAACGAAGCAAACGGTCTACTGTAAGATTCTGGAGCAGTTCCAGTGAGCAACTAAAGATTCAGCAAATCCAGACAAGCAGAGGACAAGCACAGAGACCCACACAAAAATTTTGAAGCTCCAATTCCACCACATAGCCGCGGAACCGCGGCATAAGGTGGTGTTTGCCCGCGGATCCGCGGCCACTTGGTGGCTTCAGAGCCCCAAAATCTCTCTGTAAGTCTCTCTCCTCTCTCCCACTCCTCTGAACTCCAATAAATTGTGTTTTCTGCAGATTTCTTTGCGCAAACTCTTCTCCCCCTTCCAATAAACTGTTCTTGTGCAGGATTCTTTACGCCGCAAATAAAAATTGTTTGCAGTTGATTTGTTACCGCTTTGCATTCTTTAATACGGACTTAAAGGGCTTGAAACCAATCCAGATTGGGTGGGGATTTCATCACCCTTCCCAGGACCCCAAAAATCACAAAAGCATATGCATTGTCCATTGTAAATTAAAAAAATACTAGACTTCAGCCCTAAGGACTTCGCGCTCATTAGGAGAAGATAAACCGTGTTTAGAACCTCGCTTAACGGTATATTGTTTACGGGGTGTCTAGGAAAGTGTTAAAGGCGCAACCGCCGAAAGAGAAAGGGTTATTTAATTAAGGAACTTCGCGAAAGCGTTGGACAACCTCCCCTTATCTCTGCACTTACCTGGCCTCGTGATCAGTGTATTTTTAAGCCCGTTTCTCGGCACTGTTTAACTTCGACAATCAAGTTCAGGAGCAGGTCTAGTAGACCTAGGTTACCCTAGATCTAGGTGTGATTGTGCATATCTTGTTTGTGATTGCTTAAGCCGTATATCCGTACATATTTCTGTAAAAATCTTTCTAAAAAAAAAAAGAAAAAAAAAAGAAAAAAATCAAAACTTTTATAAAAACTAGCCCTTTGTCGCCAAATCCATTTTTCACCCACCACCCATCGCCTTTCTCCATTGACGTTTTCTTACCCTCACCTTCTCCGCTTTGACTATACTAAACTCGTTTAGTGTATGTCCGCTTGGACTCGGGACACTAGCGCCCGTCTAGTCCGCGTTACGTTAGTCGCTACCGACTACGCGATCGACTCAGACGTCGATACTCCGTCCACTCCTCTTTCACCCCTTCCTTTGCCGGCCAACTCCGACGTTGATCGGAATTCTGTTCGTACATCTTCACCTTCACCAACCTCTTCTTCCGCGATGTCGGGATTTAATCCGAACATCTCTTTGACCACCGCGGGATTGGCTCCACCTCCTACGGAGACCAATATCCCACCACCACCGCCTGTTGTAGCGCCGCAGCGAATCGCGCTCCAGGATCGTTTCTATCCCACCCGTTCTGCACTTCCCACCTGCCTTTCTCTTCCTCCGGCCAATGGGGATAACTTTGAAATTAAGCCCCACTTCATCAACATGCTTCCACGTTTTCATGGGCTTGAATCTGAAGATGCCTATATCTTCATCAACAAATTTCAAAACGTCTGTGCCATGATGAAAACCACCCAGCTGTCGGACGATGCTATACGTCTACGGGTCATTCCATTCACTTTATGCGATCTTGCTGAAAAATGGCTGTATAGCACTGCTTCCCACTCAATCACCAGCTGGGACGAGTTTGTTAAAGCGTTTCTGAAAAAATTCTATCCGAATCATAAAACCGCAAGGATTCGAAATGAAATCAACCAATTCTCCCAGCTTCCTTCTGAACCCTTCTGGAAGTGCTTTGACCGGTACAAAGACCTTCTTGTTCAGTGTCCTCACCACGGTATAGAGAAATGGCAACTCTGCCAAACCTTATACGAGGGCCTGAACCCAGCAACGAAGCAGTTGTTGGAAACCATCTGTCAGGGCCACTTCCTATCCAAATCTGACGAGGAAGCGTGGCAATTCTTTGACGACCTTACGGAGCAAACGCTACAATGGGAGAGCACCAGACCGACTTCTTCTTCTTCTACCTCCACTTCTACCGGTCAGTCTAGGGTAGGAATCCACCAACTTGATGTCTCTATTGCGATGAAAGCTGAAATGGCTGCAATAACAAGAAAGCTTGAAGCAATAAAGAGCAAATTTTCTGCTCCTGCTCCTGCCCCTGTTCTCCCCCTTCGTACCATCTGCGCTTGTTGTTCCGATCCTTCTCACTTGACTGAAGAGTGTCCTTACAATCCACCCTCGCAAGGACAGGATTAGGTTAATGCTGCATTCCAGCAAAGACCGAGGAATGATCCATACTCTTCCACCTACAATCCTGGTTGGAGGAACCATCCCAATTTCGCCTGGAATCAGAATCAGAATCAATTCCAAGGCAACAATTTCCAAAGGGCCCCTCCACCGCAACAACAAGCGCAACAACAAACTCAACATCAATATCAGCAGCCTTTCCAACCCCAACCTTTTCAGAATCAGACGAACAACTTTGCACCCAACAATTCTTTTCCACCAAACAACTTTGTTCCGTCAAACAACGATAAGGTTTCCTCGCTCGAACGAAGTCTGCAGGCGTTTGTTAAACAATCGACTCAATCCACCGCCAACATCCAGTCTTCCATTCAATCCTTAGTGCAACACACTGCCGCACACGGGCAAAGCATCAAGACCATCGAGGCCCAGATTGCACAGCTGAACGCGGCCTTAAGCGAGCGAGAGAAGGGGAAGCTCCCGTCCCAACCACTCCCAAAGCCCGGTCACCCACATAATGCACATGTTGCTCTTGAACAACAGAACCATAATGTAAGTGTCGTGACCACACTGAGATCGGGGAGGATGCTGCAAAACAACATTGGCAAACGGATCAACGATGACACCCCGGCCGCTTCTTCTTCTTCTTCTTCTTCTTCTTCGTCTTCTGAGCCTATTCTCCGTTCTTCACAAGGCTCCCCTCCCTCTTCTTCTGCTCTAAACGGACCCACTTCTCACTCCACGAAGACACCTATTCCGGGATCCGTTCCAACTCCACAATCTCCTCCTCCAGCATTAGACTCAACCAATTTTCAAAATGTTCCATTTCCAAACCGGTTGAGGTCTAATAAACAAAATCCTCAAATGGAGAAGATTCTGGAGTTATTTAAGCAGGTTAACATTAACATTCCTCTTTCAGATGCTGTCCAACAAGTCCCGTCCTACGCAAAAATCTTAAAGGACTTGTGCACGAAAAAGAGGAAGTCTCAGGTACCCAAGAAAGTTTTCTTGGCTAGTGCTGTGAGTGATGCCCTTACCCAATCTTTACCATAAAAACGGAAGGACCCTGGCTGTCCTACGATTTCAATTACCATTGGGGATAAGAACATCAACCGCGCACTATTAGATCTTGGTGCCAGTGTTAACCTGCTTCCGTATTCAGTATACGAGCAATTAGGCGTCGGAGAGCTGAAACCCACACACTGCACTCTCCAAATGGCCGACCGATCGATCACCCATCCTAGGGGTGAGCTAGAGGATGTGTTAATAAAAGTCGGGGACTTCATATTCCCCGTTGACTTCATTGTCTTAGATACACAGCCTGTAGCTAACCCCCGGAATCAAATTCCGGTGATACTCGGTCGCCCATTTCTCGCAACCTCAAATGCTGTGATCAATTGTCGCAATGGTTCGATGAACCTCTCTTTTGGAAATATGACGATTGAACTCAACATTTTTAGGTTGGGGAATCAGCCCGCCGAACCTAATGCTCATATACTGGACGTCTGCTCGATCCAGGAGATCACCCCAGAAGAGTGTGAATTCGAGGAGTTTCTGTTTGATCACGATAATCTTGACGCCACTAGTGCGTTTCTCTTCGAACCTGCTGCTGTTTCTGCGCCCGACAACGACTACGAGTGTTTCACGTTCTCGAACGATCTTAGCCGCGCACAACCCGAGTTTGAATCCTTCGACTTTCCGGATGAGTTACCTGAACCATCCAACTCGGTTGCCTACACTCACTTTGAACCTTTGCTGGAGTCCTTTGAGTTCGAGACCTTTGCACCAATCTTGCCTTCCATCGTTTCACCTCCCACGCTCGAACTCAAGCCTTTGCCGTCTCACCTTAAATACGCTTACTTAGGTGAGAACGAGACCCTCCCTGTCATCATCTCGGCTTCTCTAGCTCCAGAGCAAGAGAAAGCCCTTCTCGCGGTCTTGCACAGCAACAGGCAAGCTTTTGGCTGGTCCATGGCGGACATCAAGGGGATTAGTCCCCTGATCGTTGAGCATCACATTCATCTGATGGATGATGCCAAACCAGCCCGGGATCCACAAAGACGTCTCAACCCAGTCATGAAAGAGGCTGTGAAGAAGGAGATCGTAAAATGTCTAGATAGTGGTATCATTTACCCTATCTCTGATAGCCAGTGGGTTAGCCCCATTCATGTTGTCCCCAAGAAGTCGGGCATCACGGTCATAACCAACGAGGTGAACGAGTTAATCCCTACTCGCACCCAAACTGGGTGGCGAGTTTGCATTGATTACAGAAAACTCAACGCCGCAATGCGGAAAGACCACTTTCCGCTACCTTTCATTGACCAGATGCTTGAACGATTGGCCGGACACGAGTACTACTGCTTTCTTGATGGCTACTCCGGCTATAATCAAATTCCCATCGCCGAAAAAGACCAGGACAAGACCACTTTCACTTGTCCTTTCGGCACGTTTGCATATCGTCGCATGCCCTTTGGGTTATGCAATGCGCCCGCTACCTTCCAGCGGTGTATGATGGGAATTTTCTCAGACATGGTGGAAAAATTTCTGGAGATTTTCATGGATGACTTCTCCATCTTCGGCGATTCCTTCAACGAGTGTTTGCTGCATCTTGACGCTGTCCTTACCCGATGTAAGGACAAGAATCTCACTTTGAACTGGGAGAAATGCCACTTCATGGTGCGCTAAGGTATTGTCTTAGGACATATCATCTCGCAAAATGGCATAGAGGTTGACAAAGCAAAGATTGAGGTCATTTCCAATCTGCCTCCTCCCCGATGCGTCAGAGATATCCGAGCCTTCCTTGGCCATGCCGGTTTCTATAGACGGTTCATCAAGGACTTTAGCAAGATTGCTAGGCCCTTGACTCTTTTGCTGGCCAAGGACACGCCATTCAACTTCAACTCGAGCTGTGTGACTGCATTCGAGTCACTAAAACGCTCACTCACTTCTGCTCCCGTTCTTTCTTCACCTGACTGGACACACCCATTTGAGATTATGTGCGATGCATCCGACTTTGCCATTGGTGCTGTCCTTGGACAACACATCAACAAGATGCCGCACGTAATCTATTATGCGAGCCGAACCCTGAACGACGCCCAACTCAATTATACAACAACTGAGAAGGAATTCTTAGCTGTTGTATTTGCTTTAGAAAAATTCAGGCCCTACCTCATCGGCTCTCCAGTCATTGTCTACACAGACCATTCAGCTCTGCGCCATCTTTTTGCGAAGAAAGATGCAAAATCTCGGTTAATACGTTGGATCCTCTTGCTTCAAGAGTTTGACCTTGTCATTAAGGACAAACGAGGATGTGAAAACGTAGTTGCCGACCATCTCTCACGACTTCCTTCTTCGCCTTCGCTTCCAATTCCGATCAACGACGTTTTCCCGGATGAACAGCTCTTGACAGTATCTTGCGAACCCTGGTTCGCAGATATTATGAACTATTTGGCCACAGGATTACTACCGACTGAATGGTCAAGTCAGGACAGACTTCGCTTCTTATCCCAAGTAAAACACTTTTACTGGGACGAACCCTACTTGTTCAAGTACTGTCCCGACCAGATTATTCGTCGGTGTGTCCCTGATGAGGAATTCAAGAGTGTGCTGTCATTTTGCCACGATCAAGCGTGTGGCGGGCATTTTGGGCCCATAAAGACAGCTGAGAAGATCTTGCAATGTGGTTTCTACTGGCCACAACTCTTCAAAGACGCTCATGACTATTGCAAGACTTGCTCCCGGTGCCAACACATGGGCCGGATATCCCGGAGGAACGAGATGCCGCTCCAACCGATCTTGGTTGTAGAGATTTTCGATGTTTGGGGGATAGATTTCATGGGGCCGTTTCCCAGCTCTTTTGGGAACTTGTACATCCTTCTCGCTGTTGATTACGTCTCTAAATGGGTCGAGGCTGTGCCCAGCCGAACTAACGACAACAAGGTTGTCGTTAGGTTCCTTAAAGAAAACATTTTCTCTCGTTTTGGGCACCCCCGAGCGGTCATTAGTGACAATGGAAGTCATTTCTGCAATAGGACTTTCGAGGCCTTGATGCGGAAATATTCCATTAATCATAAGCTTTCTACGCCCTACCACCCCCAAACCTGTGGGCAAGCCGAAGTTTCAAATCGGCAAATCAAGCAGATACTGGAGAAGACGGTTTCCAAGAACTGTAAGGATTGGTCGCTGAAACTCACTGATGCCCTTTGGGCATTTCGAACCGCTTATAAGACCGACCTTGGCATGTCTCCCTATCGGCTTGTGTACGGAAAAGCCTGCCACCTACCTGTCGAAATAGAGCATCGCGCATTTTGGGCGATAAAGGAGCTGAATCTGTCTCTTGAGGATGCGGGCAGCCATCGGAAGCTACAGTTAAACGAACTGAGCGAGCTTAGGGATGAGGCTTACGATAACGCGGTTGTCGTTAAGAACCGAACGAAGGTGTTTCACGATAAACACCTTTTGCGCAAAACCTTCGTACCTGGTCAGCAGGTACTGCTTTACGACACCCGACTTCATTTCCATCCAGGAAAGCTCAGATCTCGCTGGAAAGGGCCGTATTTTGTGCGGAATGTGTATCCGCAGGGCGCTGTGGATTTGGAAAATCCAAAGGACGGTTCACTTTTCAAAGTAAACGGACACCGATGCAAACCGTACCTTAGCGCCGAACCAACAAAGGAGCTCCTGTTCTTACAGGAGCCGGTTTATCCTGTATGATCTTCCTCTGCCTACCTCCAAACTTCGGTTATCCAGCCAAGAACAGTGGACACTGTTCCAAATAAGTTTGGGGGTATGTACAAACCATTTTGTATATATTAGTGTATATTCTTTTTCTTTTCTTTAAAAACAAAAACAAATAAAAATTTGTGTCTCGCTAACCGACAATTTTGACCCTTCAAATAATCTCTTCATGCAATGACAGTGAGGACACTGTCCAGTTTAAGTTTGGGGGTACGCTCGGTACGCATTTCTTACCTTCGCATTCATTTGTATATTTTGCATCTGCATATTAAAATCAATAAAATCCATAAAAATCTGAAAATTTTCTAAAAATATAAAAACTTTTTTTTCAAGTTAGCTTGTGGAAGAACTCTGATTCAACATTCGACGGTTTTTGTTTGAAAAAATAGGAATAACTAAATCTTTTGTTTGGATTTTGAAAACCTGAAAGATAACTCTCCTTTGAAGTTAACTATAGCTGATATACGTCTTTACATCACACTACACGTATCGTGAGTTTTTGGAAATTAGATGACAAGTCTTTTATGTTTAAAAACTTTTAAACAGATAAATGATTTTCTGAGGATCAAATAGGTTTGTTCTGAAATAAGTAATGTCAAGAATAGTTTATGAAGTAAAGCGAATATGAAGGAATGTTATTGATGCCGTAATTGGAACTAAGTCTGAAAAATAACCCATCTGAAACTTGATTGGAATGATTACACACCAAACCCACTAAACACGTCTTTTATTCAAAAAAAAAAAATTAAAAAATTAATTGAACTGCCGGTTATATCTCCGTTCGTATTAAATCATCTGATTTTCACGCCAAACTGTCTTTTGTTTTTGGACCTAGGTAACTTGAGTAATTAAGTCCGCTGGGGTGTTTCTACACCTAATGCCCTAAAATCAACTGGTTTGGGTGCATTGGCCCAAAGCTCGCTAAGAAGCCTAGAAAGTCCAGGTTAAAACAAAGTCAAGCAAGTGTTCTCTCCGAGTTAAAATTCCTAACGGTTCTTTGTGTGAGAATAATCTTGATAAAAGACAGGCTTTTATAAAAATTTTAGCGGAGATATGAAGGTTTTATTCTATGATAAAGACTATTGCACGTTCACAGAGGTGTGTATGAAATGAAAACAAGAAAAAGGTGGAGTGAAAAATACGACTTAATTTCCTGTTAAGGAAGATAGAAATTCTGAAGTTGAAACCTTACTGGAAAACGAAACTTGAAAAATGCTTAACTCTTTATAAAACTTATGTGATCCTTTTAAAATTGTTATCTGGGCTTTATTATGCGACATGATGACTTTAATCGATCCTTCTGGAACTTAACGACACTATCTGCACTGCACGTAAAGACATATAAAATCTGTAGTTAAATAAGAAGCGATGTGTGAAAAATAAAGATTCGATGGTCTAGACTTAGGATTATAGAATTGTTATTTTCTAAAACAAAATTTTAGGGTTTGAATCTTAGTTATTTTACAAAACCAACTTGACCGGATTTTGTGGGTAGTATCCGCTGAAAACCCTCAGGAGACAACACTCCTCCTACTAGGGACACCTAGAGGTTTAACGGCTTGTTGCACATGCTCAGTGCAATCGCGTTCCCTGCGAAAGTGAGGTTAGGAAATTTTTTGTGAATAAATTGGCTTTGCTCGGGACGAGCAAATGATAAGTTTGGGGGTATTTGTTCATATCAGATTTTTGCATTTTCATACCGCCCAATTTTTATCACATTGCATATCGGTAGATACTCTTGAGCCGTGTTTGCTAGTCAATTGCAGGATACAGGTTCTCGGTTCTAAAACGGTGAAATTCATGAAAAACACGACAAAATCCGGGTTCCTGCCAACCACAGATAAAACACGGTCTCCGCTCTTCATCCGTATGTTGCCTGATACCAGTTTAGGAAGACAAAATGGCAAATCGATTGTCACTTTCATGCACAAGGCTCAAGGGCAGCACAAGATCCAAGAAATCTACGCGGAGCTCGAGGCAATCATGCCAAATCTTGACAAAAAGTCCACCTTTCCCTCAACAGAAATTCTGGAAAAATCGTGGAGCCAAATTGAGAAAATACATATACCAGAATTATGTACACTAAAGACCAGGGAAGCACAAAAAGACAGGGCCCCCAACTCATCTATATGGCCGCGGAAATGCGGCCTAAGCATGCTTAGGCCGCGGATCCGCGGCCGTATAGTGGCGGCAGACAAAACTTTTCCAGGGGTATTTTGGTCGTTGCATATGTGTTCTGGTGGTTGCCCTAGATTTCCATTCTCCAGCCTATAAATAGCCCAGAACTTTGAGAAGGAAAGGGTCCATTCTTGTATTTTCATTTTGCTAGGTTTAGTGTTTTTCTTCTTCCTCTTCTCATCTCTTCTCCATTAAACTTGTAGTGAGCTTGTGAGTGAAGAGTGATGAATAAAGAAGATCATTTTATTATCATGCTTGTCTTGCCTTTTTTATAATTGTTGTAATTTTAATTCGTTAAGTAGTTGTTGTTATTTTCTTGTTGTTTCTTTCTTCTCTCTTTTTCTTTATCCTTAATACGACAATGATGCTTACGCTCGATCCTCGCCAAGGTGAGGTCGCAAATAGCTAGTCGTATTCTTCTAATCTCCTTCTTTCTATCTTCCTCTTTTGTTTTGTTTTATTTTTCCGTATCATGATGTGTGAGTAGTTCATACTTGTTAGGGTAGGATAAGGGAAGTTTGAGAGAAGGAAATCTCTCTCACTCTTTCCTTGCCCAACAGCTTAAATCGACTCCCGTTAATTGAACCACAATCCGCTCCTCACGGCACCCTATCCTACATGATAGCGGTGATTCCGTAGTGAGACCGGTTGTGGTTGAATTAACCGGAGGTTATGGCTAAGAGCCAAGAACGGACGGACAAGCACCAAAAGGAAGGACTTATGCGTTAGAAAGCCTAGCTTATACTCGCAAGTTCCTTCCTAGTCGTGCTAATCCCCGTTGTTGCCGATTACCGTAACACCGATATTAAGAGAGGCAACGAAAGATGTGGAGACTCCTAACTCAAACTAACCTAATCCTAACCCTAACAAGCTCTCTTTAAAACATCAACTTAACACTTAGATAATCACAAACAAATCTGAACTCTCGGACTTAACTCGTTAAAACACATAGAAAAAGACTCCCATCTCCCTGCGGACGACCCGTACTCAACCGGCTAGCTACAAGCGAAACCGTCTTGATTGCGGTATTTAAACTAAAACTTGAACACGCAGAACCTCTACCAATCACTAGCTACAAGCGAAACCGTCTTGATTGCGGTAATTAACTAAACTTGAACACGCAAAAACTCTAACAATCAAATGGCGTCGTTGCCGGGAAGACGGTAGTTTATTTCTTTGTGTAATTTCCGGTTAACTTGTGAATATAAATCTAACCGAAAAACAAAACAAAAAAATATATACATTGTAAAAAAAACCATCTTGTTATTTTTGATTAGTTTTTGTGCAAGTGTGCAGGATAATACGAAGTTCGAGTTCAGTGCCAAAGAAGTGGGATATACGAAGTTCAAGTTCAGTGCCAAAGACGTGGGAAGATAGACCCATATTTCGCAGCTACACCGCGACAGATTCAAGACGGATAAAACGGTCTACTGAAAGATTCTGGAGCAGTTGCAGTAAGCAAATCAAGATTCAGCAAATCCAGACAAGCAGAGGACAACCACAGCAGCACACACAAAAAAATTGAAAGTCCAATCCCTCTTTCTTGCCGCGGAACCGCGGCCAGAGCACCTGTTTGGCCGCGGAACCGCGGCCATTTGGAGCCTTCAGGGTGCCAAAACTTTTGTGAGTGTTTCTTTATCTCTCCCCACTTCTCTGAACTCCACTGAACTGTGTTTTATGCAGCATTCTTTGCGCAAATTCTCTTCCCCCTTCCAATAAATTGTTCTTGTGCAGGATTCTTCGCGCCGCGCTAAAAAAATAAAAATTGTTTGCAGTTGATTTGTTACTGCTTTGTATTTATTAATACGGACTTAAGGGGCTTGAAACCAATTCAGATTGGGTGGGGATTTCATCACCCTTCCCAGGACCCCAGAAATCACAAAAAGCATATGTATTGACCATTGTTAATTAAAAAATACTAGACTCGGCCCTAAGGACTTCGCGCTCAATAGGTCAGAGGACTAGTTACAGGCATCGGCCGTTTATCCTATCCTGACTTTGCGATGTCTAGGCAAGTGTGTCGAAGGCAAGTGGTTACTTAATTAGGACCACTACTTAATTAGTGGGGAGCCTCCCACTTACCTGGCACTTACCTGGCCGCAATTGGCGGAGAAGAGGCGGTTTGAGGTCCTATTTCTAGTCCTTTGGAACAGTTAGGAGCTGTCTAGCTGACCTAGGTGACCCTAGATCTAGGTGTGATTGTGCATATCTTGTTTGTGATTGCCTGAAGCCGTATATCCCTACGTATTTCTGTAAATCTCTTTCTAAAAAAAAAGGAAAAAATCAAAAAACTTTTATAAAAACTTGCCCTTTGTCGCCAAAATCCATTTTTCACCCACCACCCAATCGTATTTCTCCATTGACGTTTTCTTACCCTCACCTTCTCCGCTTTGACTATACGAAACTCGTTTAGTGTATGTCCGCTTGGACTCGGGACACTAGCGCCCGCCTAGTCCGCGTTACGTTAGTCGCTACCGACTACGCGATCGACTCAGACGTCAAAACTCCGTCCACGCCTCTTTCACCCTATCTTTGCCGGCCAACTCCGACGTTGACCGGAACCCTGTTCATACATCCCCACCTTCACCTTCACCAATCTCTTCTTCCGTGATGTCAGGATTTAATCCAAACATCTCTTTGACTCCCCCGGGATTGACTCTACCTCCTATGGAGACAAATAACCCACCACCACCGCCTGTTGTAGCGCCGCAGCGAATCGCGCTCCAGGATCATTTCTATCCCACCCGTTCTGCACTTCCCACTTGTCTTTCTCTTCCACCGGCCAATGGGGATAACTTTGAAATTAAGCCCCACTTCATCAACATGCTTCCGTGATTTCATGGGCTTGAGTCTGAAGATGCCTATATCTTCATCAATAAATTTCAAAACGTTTGTGCCATGATGAAAACTACCCAACTGTCGGACGATGCTATACGGCTACAGGTCATTCCGTTCACTTTATGCGATCTTGCTGAAAAATGGCTGTATAGCACCGCTTCCCACTCCATAACCAGTTGGGACGAGTTTGTTAAAGCGTTTCTCAAGAAATTTTATCCGAATCATAAAACCGCAAGGATCCGTAACGAAATCAACCAATTCTCCCAGCTTCCTACTGAACCCTTCTGGAAGTGCTTTGACCGGTATAAAGACCTTCTTGTTCAGTGCCCTCACCATGGTATTGAGAAATGGAAACTTTTCCAAACCTTATACGAGGGCCTGAACCCAGCAACCAAGCAATTGTTGGAAACCATTTGTCAGGGCCACTTCCTATCGAAATCTGACGAGGAAGCGTGGCAATTCTTCGCCGACCTTGCGGAGCAAACGCTACAATGGGAGAGCACCAGACCGACTACTTCTTCTTCTACCTCCACTTCTACCGGTCAGTCTAGGGTAGGAATTCACCAACTTGATGTCTCTATTGCGATGAAAGCTGAAATGGCTGTAATAACGAGAAAGCTTGAAGCGATAGAGAGCAAATTTTCTTCTCCTGCTCCTACCCCTGTTCTTCCCCTTCGTACCATTTGCGCTTGTTGTTCCGATCCTTCTCACTTAACCGAAGAGTGTCGTTACAATCCACCATCGCAAGGACAGGATCAGGTTAATGCTGCATTTCAGCAAAGACCGAGGAATGATCCATACTCTTCCACCTACAATCCCGGTTGGAGGAACCACCCAAATTTCGCCTGGAATCAGAATCAGCATCAATTCCAAGGCAACAATTTCCAGAGGCCCCCTCCGCCACAACAACAAGCGCAACAACAAACTCAACATCAATTTCAGCAGCCCTTCCAACCCCAACCTTTTCAAAATCAGACGAACAACTTTGCACCCAACAATTCTTTTCCCCGAAACAACTTTGTTTCTTCAAACAACGATAAGGTTTCCTCGCTAGAACGAAGTCTAGAGGCGTTCGTTAAACAATCGACACAGTCCATCGCCAACATCCAGTCTTCCATTCAGTCTATAGTGCAACACACTGCCGCTAACGGGCAAAGCATCAAGACCATCGAGGCCCAGATTGCACAGCTGAATGCGGCCTTAAGCGAGCGAGAGAAGTGGAAGCTCCCGTCCCAGCCACTCCCTAATCCCGGTCACCCACATAATGTACATGTTGCTCTTGAACAACAGAACCATAATGTGAGTGCCGTGACTGTTCCCACCAAAAATTTCTGCGCAAAAGAGTCCAAGGTATCAAATGGCAGCGATACGCTTAAGGAAATACGAACCAGTATCTTCCGGGCTGTTTTTTGACAAACTCCCGAATGAGAAATGGATAAATTCTATTTGTATCGAAAGCGTCTCGATAAAACCTTCGATTTGATATATTATGGGCCTCATAATTCATCCGGGATCAAAAGTTATGAGCAAATGTCTATGCACATGTGATTTAAGGAAGAAGATGCGAACCAGTATTTTCCGAGCTGTATTTTGACAAACTCCGGAACGAAAAACAACTAAATTCTGATGATATTGAAAGCATCTCGAAAAGACCTTCGATTTGATATATTATGGGCCTCATAATTCATCCGAGATCAAAAGTTATGAGCAAATGTGTTATACACGTGTAATCTAAAGTAATGCTGTACTACATGGGGAATGCATTTTTTAGTCCCACATCGGGAAAAGGAGAGCTGGCTTCTCTACCACTCCCATATAAATAAGAGGGGATACCTCTTAGAAAGGGTAGAGTAAAAATCCTCAAAGGATTCAATACTCAAAGGAGCTTAGTTCTCCAAGATAGGAGCATGCTCCTCCATAATGCGCATATGCGCAAGCGCCATGTGCGCTACGTGCAACGCACGTGTGCCTGCCATGCGGCACTACGTGCAACGCACGTGCGCACCACATGAGAATATTTAATAATATTAAAAGGAGCTTGTTCTCCATATATAGAAGCTTTGCTTCTCCTCATAATGCGCATGTGCGCCACGTGCAACGCACGTATGCCCGCCATGCGGCACCACGTGCAACGCACGTGCGCACAACAGATAGTGCCTTGCACTTGCTATGAACCTCTGGTTCTCAGATAAATAAATAAATAAAAATAGTGCCTTGCACTTGCTATGAACCTCTGGTTCTCAGATAAATAAATAAATAAAAATAGTGCCTTACACTTGCTATGAACCTCTGGTTCTCAGATAAATAAATAAATAAAAATAGTGCCTTGCACTTGCTATGAACCTCTGGTTCTCTGAGACAGAAAGAAAGAAAAGATTTTCTTTTCTCTTCTTTGATCTAAATTTAGATCATTAAAAAGTGCTCTGCACTCATTTTCTTGAATCCAAAAGATTCTTGGTGCTTTGCACTATTTGAAGGGCCAGGCCCAAATCAAAATGACCTGACAGGCCAAAATAAATTGCAAGGCAATAAATGGGCAGAGCCCAAATAAATTGATGCTTTGCATCCTTTATATAAGGGCAGAGCCCAAATAAAATTGATACCTTGCATCATTCCTAAAAGGGTAGAGCCCAAAACAAATTGATACTCTGCATCCTTTCTGGGCAAGGCCCAAATAAAAATAAAAAAAAAGAAATGCAATGCAAAAGCAAATAAAATGTTGAACATTTCAACTGGACTTGGCCCAATTTTGGCCATAAGTCCTTAAATTAAATTGACTGAGCAAAATGGCTCTCCTAAATCAATCTACATCCGGTTCGAGGGTACATCTCCGAACTCCTTTGACATCCGTCGTTGTAATTCCTCAACGACGTCAAAGAGGTGACGGGTCCCAACGACCACACATCGATATGGACTGCGGGGTCCTTAAACTCATGGACCGAGATGTCCCTAAACTAATATTGGACCGAGACGTCCTTAAACTAATATCGGACCGAAACGTCCTTAAACTAATATCGGACCGAGACGTCCTTAAACTAATGTTGGACCGAGACGTCCTTAAACTAATATCGGACCGAGACGTCCTTAAACTAATGATGGACCACTACGTCCCTAAACTGGCATCGGACCGAAATGTCCCTAAACTAATGACGGACCACCACGTCCCTAAACTGGCGATGGACCGAAATGTCCTTAAACTAATAATGGACCACTACGTCCCTAAACTGGCATCGGACCGAAACGTCCCTAAACTAATAATGGACCACTACGTCCTTAAACTGGTATCGGACCGAGACGTCCCTAAACTAATAAGGGACCACTACGTCCCTAAACTGGAACAATAGAGCCAATTGCTCTTTTGCCGGATCTAAACGATCCCGTTTAAGTTGATCTTAGCCCCAAATACGGCTAACGTATCCTTAAGCACTTAAATGGACTATAAAACCCTCAATCAGTTTTGGTTCAAGGGTACATCTCTGAGCTCCTCTGACACCTATCGTTGTAATCCTTCAACGATGTTAGAGAGGTGATGAGTCCCGATGGCCATAAATTAAATGAATCACCACGTCAGGTTGATCTTAGTCCAAAGCAAGACTAACGTATCCTTGACGAATGTTTAAGTTGATCTTAGTCACAACGCGACTAATGCATCCTTAAACTAAAAACACCAAACCCAAATCTAAGTAAATACGGATTTGGACTAATCCACGCCCTACGGGCGACGGCATTACTCAGTCTCCGTATACAATCCACGGGCAGCCACAAACAAAACAAACACACACGACACGAAGTGAAATTCTGGAGAAGGAGAAAGTTGTTACCGCAAAGCGGTAGCGTAATTAACTGCAGGGGCTTGCGCCTGCAGGGAAGAGCGTCCCCACAATCAAAAACCCCTCAAGCGAGGGGGAATCTGACAAAGTCTGCTACATCGGCCGCATCCGTCTAAACCTTCGATACACGGTGCCATAAATCAACTTGGCATCTTCGAAGAGGTGGACGGATAAAAACCAAATAGCATCTGCCCCGAACCTCAGGCACGTGACGTCCTAACGTCGCAGGCCGCCGTTCGGAGGGGAACAGATTCTGGCACGCCCGGTGGGACCTTTTCCTCTTTCCACTCCACACTTCGTGTGTCGTGTTCGCGAACGAATCGCGATTTGCTGTGGTTGCCTGTGGATTCGAGGTACTAAGATTTGGTATCTTGCTTCGTGCAGGAAACAGAAGATCAATGGTTTCAGACTGCACTACCTGCAACTGCATCTCTCGCTCCATCCCGTCCGGAGGAGTGACTTATGGGCCCCAAGCGGCCTCCCTTTTCAAGATGCCAGTGGAGCAAGTAACTCAGGCCACCGCTGGATTGTTCTTCGGGACTATGCTCCCATTGATAAGCTTCAATGCCCCAATAACATCGCAAGAAGCTCCAAAGAAGTTGGTCTTCGACCGACTTGCCACTGCCGCGACCCCTCTCAACGAGTCATCCAACTCCACTGCTTCAGGTTTTAATGGATTAGGCCAGAGCTCCATCGGGCCCATGAAGAAGCCTGCCATACCAGAAGGCGTTATCCCGAAACGGATAGCCATCCCAACTCCCGTTCCTGGCAAAATCACCAAGGTTGCTTCCCATGTTCAGAAGTCCGCTTCTGACAAGTTGGCCGTCCCCGCTCAACGGACGTCGATCTTTAAAAAGCTGGTACCGGTATATTCTGACCAACACAGGGGGCATGAGGAGGTCACCCCTATAGCTGAAACAACTCCATCAGCACGACATGCCCGACGTCGCTACTGGCGCCGAGTGAAGAAGGCTAGGGGCAACTCCCCCTCTGGACTTACTCCTCCAACTCTAATGGTGGAGATCGATACTGCTGTTCCAACCAAGAACAGCTTTGAGTTGCTGAACTCGGTGCGCAAAAACTCTCCTACTGCGGTGCTAAAGCGAACTCATTCATCTGTGAAGAATATTCCAGAGAAGAAGCTAGAGCAGCCCCTTCAACGGCTGTCCTCTAAAATTTACAAAGTCTGGCGACAAGTTCAAGAGTCGGTGATCGATCAAGACTGCCTCCGACGACAGAAAAAGATGAAGGTTCGGCAGGGGAAGGATTACTCTGTCAAAGCACAAAAAGCAAAAGCTACTTGGGTGCCCACTACAACGGCTCCCTTAACTCCAATCACTCAAAAAAGGAGGCCGCAAGAAGCCCCTGTGTCTTCGGCAAATCGCAAAGACACCGAACACAAACGCCCCAAGTCTGGGGGCATGGTGGTGCACACTGTTTATATGGCTTCTGGAAAGGAGGAAAGCCGCACTTCTATGGGCCACCGACCGCTCACCCGATCCGTGACGAAAGCCCAGGAGCAACAACAAAAGCTTCAGGAAATGATGACTACAATGGCTGCACTCACTGAGCCAAAAGAAAGCTCTGAAACGTCTTCGGATGAGCGTCAAGAACAAGAAACCGACGCTGACTTTTTACGCAGAGTCCTCGAAAAGAGGGACAAAGAAGCTGCAGAGCAAGCGGCTAACATAAAACAGATGGCGTTCCTCTTCCAAGATATGGTAGGGATGATGTTACAGCCGGACCCTCCTGCCGAAGATCCTCCGATCGTCCTTGAAGACGACAGGGGAGAAACGTCAAATCCTCCGCCGGCTCTATCAACAGCCAAGGAGGAGGCAATCTCCAAAGTTGACCTAGACGAATATATAGCTCAGCAGATCCGGGTTCATCAGGCGAATGAAGCGGCTGGGCAAATTGTTAGAACCGGACGACCGTATCCGAGCTGGTATGACCATATCAATTACCCGCCAGGATATACGATCCCTAAATTCCACGTATATAAAGGGACAGGGAATCCGCATCAGCATGTCGCTCAATTCAGGGCCTTATGCGGCAATACTGGAGGCGATGACAAATTGTTGCTACGTCAATTCGTCGGCAGCTTAGCAGAAACAGCCTTTGAATGGTATTCGGAGCTACCTAACGACTCTGTCAAAACATTTGCAGAGATGGAACTGCTGTTTACACAAAGATTCGCAAGTGCTAGTGAACGCACCCCGATTACAGCACTGATAAATGCCAGGATAAGGTCAGGCGAAACATGTGTCCAATACGCAACACGATGGCGGAACCTATGGTGGAAATGCGAACAACGCATAGAAGAGGCTCCTGCGGTAGGCATGTTTGTGGGCACTCTCGATCCGCAGGCGACCATCTCGCAATTCATGATGTTCTTCAGGCCGACCACCTTCCAGGCCTTGATCGACAAATTAGCCCAAATGGACCAGATGGGCCATAGACCGTCTCCTCCAAGACCCGATCCCCGAAATGAGAAAGGAAAAGCGATCATCGTCGCCAACGCTCAGCAACAGCCGAGCAACTCAAAGCCGGTCGCTCGCCAAAACAACGTGCGTCCACGCCCATCCCTCGAAGAGAGGCTAGGACGTCCTTACTCGTTTCCTCAGAATAAAACGAGAAGATTGTTTGAGCTGGCAGTGCGTAACAGACTCATCAATCTGCCAAGTCCAAAGCGTCTGTCGCAGCCAGGCGATCTTAATAATCCCAATTATTGCCCTTACCACCAAACGGTAAGTCACCCGATTGAGGATTGTTTCGTCTTTAAGGGATGGATTGAGGATCAATACCTGCAAGGCAAGTTCACGCTGTCTGAAAGCTGGAAGGTAAACCCCCCACAGCCGCACTCTCCAAAGAAGACGGACACGCCGGGGGCAACTTGTTCTTTCGTCGAGGATGAAAACAATGGAGAAAACTTATCGGATGAATCCGAAGACTACGTAGCGACTTGTCATGTGATTTCTCATTCACTGACGGATGAGGAGGAGGATCCTTGCGCTGAGAAATCAACGGCGGACCCTGAAACAGAAATTTCGCGGCCGTCAGACAAGTTGATCGATGCCTTCCTAAATGAAATTCGTTTGAAAGCAAAAGCCAATCAAGAGCATGAAATGGCCATACTGGAAAGAACCAAGGTATTGCCGTCAAATCAAAAGCCATACACTGCGGGTAAAAATAAATTCAAGACGAGGAAACGGTTCGCCAAAGCTCTATCAGTAGGAATGAAGCTACCGCCCTCCGAAGAAAATCCTTTCTCTGAGGTAGAGATGCACCCTAACTTCTGTTTATATCATCAGAAGATCATACATCCTACCGAAGACTGCGAGTCCTTTAACTGTTGGTGGCAAGGGTATGTCGCTCAAAAGCAACACTTCGACAGGACAAAGTGTGAAGCTTGTGGACATCGGAAAAATGCGATATATGAGCGCAAAAGAGCCACCGCCGACTGTCATATAGCCGACTTCAAGGGATCACAAATTATCACCTTTGGAAGCGACTCTGACGAAGAAGCTACCCCCAACTCTTCCATCGGGGAATCTATTTCAAAAATAAAGGAATTGAGAATCTGCGAGAACGTTCAGCCGTGCAATCGCATGCTACTCGGAAAAAATCTCGGCCCCGTAAACAAAGGATCGAACAAAAAGGATAAAGGAAAAAGAAAAACGGCCCTCGTCGCCAGCACTCACCAACAATCAGGTGACCCTAGACCGGTTGCTTGCCAAAGCAACAAGCGGCAATCCCTCCAGAAAAAGTTGAAACGTCCTTACTCGTTTCCGCAAGATAAAACAAGGGGACTGTTCGAGCTGGCAGTGTGTGACAGACTCATCAATCTGCCGAATCCAAAACGTCCATTGCGGCCAGGCGATATTAATAATCCTAATTATTGCCCTTACCACCAAACGGTAGGTCATCTGATCGAGGATTGCTACGTCTTCAAGAGCTGGGTTGAAGACCAATACCAACAGGGCAAGTTCGCGTTGTCCGAAATTTGGAAGGTGAACCCGCCACAACCGCATGCTCCGAAAAATATGGACACGCCGGGGGCATCATGCTCATTCATAGAGAAAGCCTAACGGACCACTACGTCCTAAAACTGGATAACGGACCGAAACGTCCTTAAACTAACAACGGACCGAGATGTCCTTAAACTAATGATGGACCGCAATGTCCTAAAAACTTGCAAATGACCGAAACGTCGTTAAACTACTCCCAACCCGCAGTATCTTCAGGCTGACGTTAAAAAAAAATATATAAAAATAAAAAAATAATAATAACGGTATGTCCACAAGCAGAATGGGCACGGATGAAAACCCGAAGGGGCTCCGTGAGTAAAAACAGCAGGGCTACCGGCGAGTGTTCGTGAAAACCCGAAAGGGCGCGACCTCGTTTGAAAAAAACAAAAAAAAAAAAAAAAACGGTATGTCCATAAGCAAAATGGGCACGGATGAAAACCCGAAAGGGCTCCGTGAGTAAAAACAACAGGGCTACCGGCGAGTGTTTGTGAAAACCTGAAAGGGCGCAACCTCGTTAAGAAACACTTATAGGATCCTCTCGACCCTGTAAGGAGAAACCACCTGCGTGAGATCCTTACGACTCACAAAGGAGCAACACACTTAGGGATCCCCACGATTCCTAAGGAGAAAATACACTTGCGAGATCCTCACGACTCGTAAGGAGAACTCTCTTATGTGACCCTCACGGCTCATATGATTTGAAAGTCTTAAGTCACAGAGACCTAAACCTGTGCTTAAGCAAACCCCCACAAACTTCCAATATTGCCCTACAAGCGGCTCATAATGACCCTTGTATACAATCCCAAACCCCCACAAACTTCCAATATTGCCCTACAAGCGGCTCATAATGACCCTTGTATACAATCCACGGGCACGAATAAATATTTCCCTAACAAAGTCCCATCCGTGACTAGGGATATGCTTGTACAGCAAACAACACTTGTAAGTCCTCTCGATTTACAAGGAGAAAATCCTTTTGTAAGATCCTTACGACTTACAGGGGAACATACACTTAGGAATCCTCACGATCCCTAAGGAGAAGACACACCTACAAGATCCTCACGACTTGTAGGGAGAAATACCTTTGTGAGACCCTTACGGCCCATGAAGTCAAAAGCCTTAGCCGACAGGACCCTTAACCCTGTTTACTAAGCCACCTTTGTTTAACATCGACAGAGGCAAATGATGATTCGCTCCTGGCAATATCCCAGTTGCAGCGATGCTGATGCCTAAACCGGTATCAAATTCCAAGTCCTTTCACGGCAAATGATGATTCGCTCCTGACAATATTCCAGTCACAGCGATGCTGATGCCAAGATTGGTATCGGATCCCAAATCCCCTACTCGCGAGAAAGAAAAAAATCAGCGAGCCAAAAAAAAAATGCATATGAAATAGCCGAAATGATTGGGCAACTCGCAATAAAAAACAGCGAGTAAAAATAAAATAAACAGCCGAAATTATTGGGCAACTCGCAATAAAAAGTAGCGAGTAAAAATAAAATAAACAGCCGAAATGATTGGGCACCGCGAAAAATAGCCGAAATGATTAGGCAATCGCGACCTTCGCGATATAAAAGCTGAAATGATAGAGCATCGCGGAAAGAATAAAAAAAAATGAAAGAATGAAACTTTTGCCCTACAGGTGAAATCACATCGATCCCTGTATATAATCCAGGGGCACAGATAAAAAGGAAACAATACCTTCCCAACAGGCTCCACCAGAAAGCGAAGCCAAATCTCGACGGTTCATAGATAACATAGAGACCATCTCGACATTTGTCGCAATATTACAGACACGATGTCAACAAATGAAGCAAAGGAAGGTCCCTAACTTCAGGGTCTCGACGTCAATATCGACAACTTAAAGATCACCAACGGCGTTTCTCCTCACTTCAACTAGATGCAGACATGGCGTCAACAACTGACCTCAGAATCGCAACAAACGGAACCATGACAAAGTCCCTAGTTCCAAATCTCAATGGCCACGTCTAAAGCCTGGAGACCAACAACGGTGTGCCTCCTCATTCCAACAGGACACAGATGTTACACCATCAAGCAGAGCGATGGCAGAATCCCAGCTTCACCTCAGCATTCGTCTCGATACAGTAGACGCAATGTCAACAACAGCGTTCCTCCGCAGTCCAGCTGGAGGCAGATGCAACGTCAACAAAAGACCTCACGGTCAAAACAAAGCGGAGTAACGGCAAAATCCCAACTCCACCTTAGCATTCGTCTCGTTACAACAGACGCAATGTCAACAACGGCGTTCCTTCGCAGCCCAGCGGGGTGTACATGCAAAGTTAACAAAAGACCCCATGGTCGAAACAAAGCGGAGTGATGGCAAAATCCCAGCTCCACCTCAGCATTCGTCTCAATATACCAGACGCAGTGTAAGCAAACGAAGCGAAGGCCACATTCCTAGCTTCAACGTCTTTACGGTAACTCACATAAAACCGGAAAGACAATCGGAGACCATCTCACAGAAAGTGGTCACCTCCTTGACGTTTGTCTCGATACAGTAGACGATATATCAACCCCGGCGTTCTCCCTCCAACAGGATTTGGACACACCAAAGCAAACGAAGCGAAGGCCACATTCCTAACTTCGACGTCTTAACGGTAACTCACATAAAACCGGAAAGACAATCGGAGACCATCTCACATGAAGTGGTCACCTCCATGACGTTCGTCTCGATACAGTAGACGAAATGTCAACCTCAGCGTTCTTCCTCCAGCAGGGATTCAGACACACCAAAGCAAACGAAGCGAAGGCTAAATCCCTAGCTTCAGGGTCTTAACGGCAAGTCATATAAAACCGGAAAGACAATCGGAGATCATCTCGCACCAGTGTGGAGTGGTCACCACTTCGACGTCCGTCTCGATACAGAAGACGAGATGTCACCCCAACGTTCGTCTCGACACAGCAGACGTAACGTCATCAAACAATCGGAGCCACGGCAAAATCCCTAGTTCCCACCGTGACATTCGTCTCGATACAGAGGACGCAATGCCAGCAAACGAAGCGAAGGCTAAATTCCTAGCTTCAGGGTCTTAACGGCAAGTCATATAAAACCGGAAAGACAATCGGAGATCATCTCGCACCAGTGTGGAGTGGTCACCACTTCGACGTCCGTCTCGATACAGCAGACGAGATGTCACCCCAACGTTCGTCTCGACACAGCAGACGTAACGTCATCAAACAAACGGAGCCACGGCAAAATTCCTAGTTCCAAACCTCGGCGGTTCACCAGTAACCTATAGACAACCACGACATTCGTCTCGATACAGAGGACGCAATGCCAGCAAACGAAGCGAAGGCTAAATTCCTAGCTTCAGGGTCTTAACGGCAAGTCATATAAAGCCGGAAAGACAATCGGAGATCATCTCGCACCAGTGTGGAGTGGTCACCACTTCGACGTCCGTCTCGATACAGCAGACGAGATGTCACCCCAACGTTCGTCTCGACACAGCAGACGTAACGTCATCAAACAAACGGAGCCACGGCAAAATCCCTAGTTCCCACCGCAACATTCGTCTCGATACAGCAGACGCAATGCCAGCAAACGAAGCAAAGGCCAAATTCCTAGCTTCAGGGTCTTAACGGCAACTCATATAAAGCCTGAAAGACTATCGGAGATCATCCCCACACCAGCGCGGAGTGGTTATGACTCATCGGGGCTCTCCAAAATGAGCCTAACCTCAAGTAAAAAGCGGCATGGCAAATTCCTAGCGCTTGCTCTTCTGACGGTCAAACTGCCAAGGAGGATTGCTTGAAGACGTCTTGTCCAGCCCCCGAAGGGATCAGAGACACGGCAGTCGCGGGGCTACTCGAACAGCACGATTGCCTATCGAGGACTATATCAGCTTATGCGACGGTACGATGGCCAAAACCCTAAGTACCACCAACCTTAACGGGCTTCTGTCGTAAAGAGCAGAGGTTAAATGCGACGTTAAGATGTTCTTACGAGATCTGCTCGATCCGTTTCGACTCGTGAGGAAATTGATGTCTTTGCGAGATTTTCTCGATGCGTCTCGACTCGTGAGATAAAGCCTTAGGCAGTAGGGATTAAAAAACCTGTTTCCTAAGCACTGGGACCCTGCAAGGCGGCCCAAAACGGTCTCTTGCATACTATCCACGGGTCACACTCTCCAAAGTCGAATCTCGATAAGGAGGGAAACAACCGCTTATGGGTCCTCTCGACTCGTAAGAGGGAAAACTCTCTTATAGGATCCTTACGACTTATAAGAGAAAACACACTTAGGAATCCTCACGATTCCCAAGGAGAAAATACACCTACGAGATCCTCACGACTCGTAGGGAGAAAAGTCTTTATGAGACCCTCACGGCTCGTAAAGTTGAAAAGCCTTAGGTGGCAGATCCTACCCCTGTCTCCTAAGCCATCACTGCCCTGCAAAGAAGTCAAGATGGGCCGACCATCTATGGGCCACACTTGCCAAAGCTACATGCCACTGAAATGGAGAACTTACTCATAAGCGTATGAACTACTCCACGCCAGAGTGAGACAAAAAAAGAAATAGAAGGATGCGGCTCATGGAGTTAAGGGTTGGAACTATATCCCTTAAGAGTTGAGATTTGAGTCAAAGATAAATGACGACGCTTGTGTCCGCTCGTTATCTTCTCAGATCAAGATTCTGAAAGTGATACATCAACCCAAAACTGGCCATACGCCATGCATAACTCTGCATAACTCTGCACTACTCACCCACGTACATACTTACGTGGGCAAAGTAGTGGGGGGCATTTGTTCCCACCAAAAATTTCTGCGCAAAAGAGTCCAAGGTATCAAATGGCAGCGATACGCTTAAGGAAATACGAACCAGTATCTTCCGGGCTGTTTTTTGATAAACTCCCGAATGAGAAATGGATAAATTCTATTTGTATCGAAAGCGTCTCGATAAAACCTTCGATTTGATATATTATGGGCCTCATAATTCATCCGGGATCAAAAGTTATGAGCAAATGTCTATGCACATGTGATTTAAGGAAGAAGATGCGAACCAGTATTTTCCGAGCTGTATTTTGACAAACTCCGGAACGAAAAACAGCTAAATTCTGATGATATTGAAAGCATCTTAAAAAGACCTTCGATTTGATATATTATGGGCCTCATAATTCATCCGAGATCAAAAGTTATGAGCAAATGTGTTATACACGTGTAATCTAAAGTAATGCTCTACTACATGGGGAATGCATTTTTTAGTCCCACATCGGGAAAAGGAGAGCTGGCTTCTCTACCACTCCCATATAAATAAGAGGGGATACCTCTTAGAAAGGGTAGAGTAAAAATCCTCAAAGGATTCAATACTCAAAGGAGCTTAGTTCTCCAAGATAGGAGCATGCTCCTCCATAATGCGCATATGCGCAAGCGCCATGTGCGCTACGTGCAACGCACGTGTGCCTGCCATGCGGCACTACGTGCAACGCACGTGCGCACCACATGAGAATATTTAATAATATTAAAAGGAGCTTGTTCTCCATATATAGAAGCTTTGCTTCTCCTCATAATGCGCATGTGCGCCACGTGCAACGCACGTATGCCCGCCATACGGCACCACGTGCAACGCACGTGTGCACAACAGATAGTGCCTTGCACTTGCTATGAACCTCTGGTTCTCAGATAAATAAATAAATAAAAATAGTGCCTTGCACTTGCTATGAACCTCTGGTTCTCAGATAAATAAATAAATAAAAATAGTGCCTTGCACTTGCTATGAACCTCTGGTTCTCAGATAAATAAATAAATAAAAATAGTGCCTTGCACTTGCTATGAACCTCTGGTTCTCTGAGACAGAAAGAAAGAAAAGATTTTCTTTTCTCTTCTTTGATCTAAATTTAGATCATTAAAAAGTGCTCTGCACTCATTTTCTTGAATCCAAAAGATTCTTGGTGCTTTGCACTATTTGAAGGGCCAGGCCCAAATCAAAATGACCTGACAGGCCAAAATAAATTGCAAGGCAATAAATGGGCAGAGCCCAAATAAATTGATGCTTTGCATCCTTTATATAAGGGCAGAGCCCAAATAAAATTGATACCTTGCATCATTCCTAAAAGGGTAGAGCCCAAAACAAATTGATACTCTGCATCCTTTCTGGGCAAGGCCCAAATAAAAATAAAAAAAAAGAAATGCAATGCAAAAGCAAATAAAATGTTGAACATTTCAACTGGACTTAGCCCAATTTTGGCCATAAGTCCTTAAATTAAATTGACTGAGCAAAATGGCTCTCCTAAATCAATCTACATCCGGTTTGAGGGTACATCTCCGAACTCCTTTGACATCCGTCGTTGTAATTCCTCAACGACATCAAAGAGGTGACGGGTCCCAACGACCACACATCGATATGGACTGCGGGGTCCTTAAACTCGTGGACCGAGATGTCCCTAAACTAATATTGGACCGAGACGTCCTTAAACTAATATCGGACCGAAACGTCCTTAAACTAATATCGGACCGAAACGTTCTTAAACTAATATTGGACCGAGACGTCCTTAAACTAATGTTGGACCGAGACGTCCTTAAACTAATATCGGACCGAGATGTCCTTAAACTAATATTGGACCGAGACGTCCTTAAACTAATGATGGACCACTACGTCCCTAAACTGGCATCGGACCGAAATGTCCCTAAACTAATGACGGACCACCACGTCCCTAAACTGGCGATGGACCGAAATGTCCTTAAACTAATGATGGACCACTACGTCCCTAAACTGGCATCGGACCGAAACGTCCCTAAACTAATAATGGACCACTACGTCCTTAAACTGGTATCGGACCGAGACGTCCCTAAACTAATAAGGGACCACTACGTCCCTAAACTGGAACAATAGAGCCAATTGCTCTTTTGCCGGATCTAAACGATCCCGTTTAAGTTGATCTTAGCCCCAAATACGGCTAACGTATCCTTAAGCACTTAAATGGACTATAAAACCCTCAATCAGCTTTGGTTCAAGGGTACATCTCTGAGCTCCTCTGACACCTATCGTTGTAATCCTTCAACGATGTTAGAGAGGTGATGAGTCCCGATGGCCATAAATTAAATGAATCACCACGTCAGGTTGATCTTAGTCCAAAGCAAGACTAACGTATCCTTGACGAATGTTTAAGTTGATCTTAGTCGCAACGCGACTAATGCATCCTTAAACTAAAAACACCAAACCCAAATCTAAGTAAATACGGATTTGGACTAATCCACGCCCTACGGGCGACGGCATTACTCAGTCTCCGTATACAATCCACGGGCAGCCACAAACAAAACAAACACACACGACACGAAGTGAAATTCTGGAGAAGGAGAAAGTTGTTACCGCAAAGCGGTAGCGTAATTAACTGCAGGGGCTTGCGCCTGCAGGGAAAAGCGTCCCCACAATAAAAAACCCCTCAAGCGAGGGGGAATCTGACAAAGTCTGCTACATCGGCCGCATCCGTCTAAACCTTCGATACACGGTGCCATAAATCAACTTGGCATCTTCGAAGAGGTGGACGGATAAAAACCAAATAGCATCTGCCCCGAACCTCAGGCACGTGACGTCCTAACGTCGCAGGCCGCCGTTCGGAGGGGAACAGTGACCACATTGAGATCGGGAAGGATGCTGCAAAACAACATTGGCACACGGATCAACGATGACACCCCGGCCGCTGCTTCTTCTACTTCTTCTTCTCCTTCTCCTGCTTCTTCGTCTTCTGAGCCTATTCTCCATTCTTCAAAAGGCACTCCTTCCTCTTCTTCTGCTCTGAACGGACCTACTTCTCACTCCACGAAAACACCAGCTTTGGGATCCGTTCCAACTCCACAATCTCCTCCATAAGCATTGGACTCAACCACTTTTAAAAACGTTCCATTTCCAAACCGGTTGAGGTCCAATAAACAAAATCCACAAATGGAGAAGATTCTGGAGTTATTTAAGCAGGTTAACATTAACATTCCACTTTTAGATGTTGTCCAACAAGTCCCGTCCTACGCGAAAATCTTAAAGGACTTGTGCATAAAAAAGAGGAAGTCTCAGGTACCCAAGAAAGTTTTCTTGGCTAGTGCTGTGAGTGATGCTCTTACCCAATCTTTACTGCAAAAAGGGAAGGAACCCGGCTGTCCTACGATTTCTATTACCATTGGGGATAAGAACATCAACCGCGCACTATTAGATCTTGGTGCCAGTGTTAACCTGCTTCCGTACTCAGTATACGAGCAATTATGCGTAGGAGAGCTGAAACCCACACACTGTACTCTCCAAATGGCCGACCGATCGATCACCCATCCTAGGGGTAAGGTAGAGGATGTGTTAATCAAAGTTGGGGACTTCATATTCCCCATTGACTTCATTGTATTAGACTCAAAGCCTGTAGCTAACCCCCGGAATCAAATTCCGGTGATACTCGGTCGCTCATTCCTTGCAACCTCAAATGCTGTGATCAATTGTCGCAATGGTTCGATGAACCTCTCTTTTGGAAACATGACAATTGAACTCAACATTTTTAGGTTGGGGAATCAGCCCTCCGAACCTAATGCTCATATACTGGACGTTTGCTCAATCCAGGAGATCACCCCTGAAGAGTGTGAATTCGAGGAGTTTCTGTTCGATCATGATAACCTTAACGCCACTAGTGCGTTCCTCCTCGAACCTGCTGCTGTTTCTGCGCCCGACAACGACTACGAGTGTTTCACGTTCTCGAACGATCTTAGCCGCTCACAACCCGAGTTTGAATCCTTCGAATTTCCGGATGAGTTACCTGAACCATCCAACTCGGTCGCTTACACTCGTTTTGAACCTTTGCTGGAATCTTTTGAGTTCGAGACCTTTGCACCAATCTTGCTTTCAATCGTTTCACCACTAACGCTCGAACTCAAGCCTTTGCTGTCTCACCTTAAGTACGCTTACTTAGGTGAGAACGAGACCCTCCCTGTCATCATCTCGGCTTCTTTAGCTCCAGAGCAAGAGAAAGCCCTTCTCGCGGTCTTGCATAGCAATAGGCAAGCTTTTGGCTGGTCCATGGCGGACATCAAGGGGATTAGTCCCCTGATCGTTGAACATCACATTCATCTGATGGATGATGCCAAACCAGCCAGGGATCCACAAAGACGTCTCAACCCAGTCATGAAAGAGGCTGTGAAGAAGGAGATCGTAAAATGTCTGGATAGTGGTATCATTTACCCTATCTCTGATAGCCAGTGGGTTAGCCCCATTCACGTTGTCCCCAAGAAATCAGGCATCACGGTCATAACCAACGAGGCGAACGAGTTAATCCCTACTCGCACCCAAACTGGGTGGCGAGTATGCATCGATTACAGAAAACTCAACGCCGCAACGCGGAAAGACCACTTTCCGCTACCTTTCATTGACCAAATGCTTGAACGATTGGCCGGACACGAGTACTACTACTTTCTTGATGGCTACTCCGGCTATAATCAAATTCCCATCGCCGAAAAAGACCAGGACAAGACCACATTCACTTGTCCTTTCGGCACGTTTGCATATCGTCGCATGCCCTTTGGGTTATGCAATGCGCCCGCTACCTTCCAGCGGTGTATGATGGGAATCTTCTCAGACATGGTGGAAAAATTTCTGGAGATCTTCATGGACGATTTCTCCATCTTCGGTGATTCCTTCAACGAGTATTTGCTGCATCTCGACGCTGTCTTTACCCGATGTAAGGACAAGAACCTCACTTTGAATTGGGAGAAGTGCCACTTCATGGTGCACGAAGGTATTATCTTAGGACATATCATCTCACAAAATGGCATAGAGGTTGACAAAGCAAAGATGAGGTCATTTCCAATATACCTCCTCCCAGATGCGTCCGAGACATCCGAGCCTTCCTTGGCCATGCCGGTTTCTATAGACGGTTCATCAAGGACTTTAGCAAGATTGCTAGGCCCTTGACTCTTTTGCTGGCCAAGGACACGCCATTCGACTTCAACTCGAGCTGTGTGACTGCGTTCGAGTCATTAAAAAGCTCACTCACTTCTGCTCCCGTTCTTTCTTCACCTGACTGGACTGTCACGACCCGAAAGTACGGAACGTGACCGGCACTTTGATTACGAAGCGTCTAGAGGCGCCACGTAACCTAAGTAAGCCGAAGCCCAGAAATCTAAACCATAAAAGAAGAAGAAGAAAAAAGAAAACAAGTTTAAAAGCATCAGCAAATTTCCCAAAAATTTCGGCAGAGTCTCCTTTGTAAAAACTGGCCCCAAACGGGTACAACAAGTATAAAATATACATAAACAATAAAAAGCGTCCCCAAACGGGAGCTAGCTCAACGCCAACAGGCGGAAACAACCACAACAATACACAATAGTATACAACGCCAAAGGGCGAGGCTCAAATCTCAAAGAAAACAAAACCACCAGATCAGAATAATACATGCGCGACTCTAAGGTCGAAATAAAAGACTGTTCCAATAAACTTATCAAGTAATACAAGTTTGGTTGATGGAGCTTACTAGATACAAATGAATGAATAAAAATACAATGGTGGTTCAGATACAAGTGAACCAACCTACCGTGCAAATCACCCTGGAAGAAAAGATGTGCCAGCAAGCTGTCAAGGAAACCTGTACATCGAACCTGTAATAAAATTTGGCACAACGGGGGTGAGTTGCCAACTCGTGAGTAGAAGACATCTACGAAAAGAAATCGAATGCACGACGCTATCCTAGGTCATAATAATACACTATTATATCCCAATCATCTAGTAATAGCAAGGTAAAACTACGTGTAAATGCAGATACTCCGTGCTCGTGTCAGTGCCTCATATAATACTATGCCATATGAATGGATATGCATGCACCATGAATATAAAATAATCAATCCTGAAATCCAGATATATCTGTATAAGAAATCTTTAGCTGTTATCATAATAAAATGTGTGTAGGAATCTGAAATCTCAACAATGAAATCCATGGAAATCCGTGTCAAGCATCGACACAAACATGTAAATCTCAAGTCTCATAGTCTCAATACCTCGGGCTCCGTCAGTCCGGATCGGCCCATATCATCAAATCTCACGACAACGGTCGGTATCCTCCGGATATCCGCCGCGCCAGACATCACCGGTAGGTAGCCTTCCCCTGCTAGGCTCATTGTCTACAACTCGATCTTCTTGCCCCGGGGTACCATACCGGGCCCACCATGTACCCGAGACGGTTCATCCACTCCTCGAATCGGGTCTCGAAATCCATCAGAAAACATAAAATCTCATGGTGGACGACACATACATCACGAGAAAACCGCATCTTATATTTTAAAAAGAGAGGAGGAGAGAAAGAGGTTTTTATGTATTCTTGCGGTTTTCCCCAAAATCCAAAAATCTCATAGAAATCCAAATCTCAAAATCATGAGTAAGTAAATGATAAGTGTCGGCATATGCCCCATAATACTGCATGATAACATGAGAATATGAATGCATGAATGTCTAAGTAATAAATGCCCTGTCTATACTAACATCTGAGAGTAATCACAATATTATATATCGATCTAGTTGTTAGCTGATTCTATCAATAAAAGATAATAAGATCTAAAGTGTACGTGACATAGCAATTACCGATGATGATGTGTGTGAGCCGGCAAATAAGTGTGCGTAGAATATGTGCATCATCGGTAATGGTGCTGGTGTCCTAACAGGTAAGGTTTATACTGATTATAGCAACATATGTAAGAACATGCACCATGATGATTACAGTATGAATGTGAAGACAGATGTGCATTATCCACTCCTCTGCGATATACGAGTACAACTACCACTATATGAATCGAACCTAAACTAGTGTCCATCTAACCTTCTAATGAACTAAACCTAAGAAACTAGTCAATAAGAAATAAGAGTCTACCTAAGGTCTGAATCAATATCTCTAATAGTCGGCGATCCAACCTCAATAGCGTCACGTACATAGTACGGCTTCCTCGAATCAAGAGTGCGGATCAATCATCATATCTATGCCTCGTACGGTAAAATCCATCGTACGGCATCCCAATATCGGGGTACGGGTCAAGTATCTCCTAGGTGTCTCATCATTCGTATAATGTCATCATCAACTCATCTCATGGTCAAGGTGCTAAACTGTAATCGCATACATCAATCATATATCATTGCCATCATAATATGCATCATTAGTTTATCCTCAGAAATATCATGTCATATGTATCTTATTGTGATTAAGTCATACTGATATCATATCGTCATCAAGTCACACCTATATGATATCGACGTCAGGTCACACCTATATGATGTCGTAATCAAGTCGTACATATATCATATCGTGATCAGTCACAAGTTACAGTTCGGGATCTATTTTAGAGTTCCATGTACCTCAATATCATCACTACCCATTATAATTTATGTATACCTGTTCATTATCTCATTTTCTAATGATCCGCTAACACTTTAATACGACTGTATAGTCAAGAATCACGGCATCAAACCCAGTTATACTCTTTCATTCCCGTGTATCATATCACATCAATGTATCCTACATACGTGTTGTATATATATATATATACCTATACCTAGTCCTATATATATATACACATGCACGTATACACCATGTCGAGTTTCAGTGTGTGTGTGTGTGTGTTTCTACCTGAAACCTACGAACCTCTTCCAAGGTATTCATCCTCTGATATGGTCTTCCTAAATCAGTCTAATCCAGTCTAGGGTCATTACTAGGGTCCTACGCATTAAGAATCTAGGGTCACATCTGGTTTCCTAATGTCAATAAGTACTATTCCTATTCTACGTTGCGGGGGTGCAAAAAGCCATCCACCCGACTTCCCCCCGTAGATATACATCTACTCACCTGGTCCATGTCTGCCGAAGATGGTGTCGCCATCCTCCTCTTCATCGCCCGCAGTCCACATGAGGGTACCTAAACGCAAACATATAAATAGTATCGTAAACTGAATCACATACAAAAGTCAAAACGACGCAAGGAACCCGCATAGGTTAAAACCTATGTCCCGTTCACGCAAAAGAACCAAATATCGCTCGATATCGGCGTACAAACTCCGATGGATCGAGATAAACATCAACAAATAACTCGTAGTTTTAAAACTCATTACTTATATTATAAAACATGATTAAATCCATCGAAACCCTAAAATCCATCAAATCGCCCGATTTCGTAAAACCCGAAAACGCCAATTTACCGTTTTTCTTCAAAACTTGACATTTAAATGAAACCAATGGTCATAAAACTCATTAAATAGCATAACTAGACTATACAAACCATTAATATATTTTTATTACACAAATTTGTATTAATTTGAAATTTCTAGTTTGCAACCTTTATTAATTTTTAACATCTTTCAAGCAAAATAACACAATTCCACCACAAAACTTGATTGTGCAAGAATTAATGTATTAAACTACAATTCATGATGATAATGATATAATGAAATCATAATTATATTTTTAATCTCATTTATTTAGGAATTTCCAAAATCTAGTTTGCAAAAACTAGCATAATTAGCATATTTATCATACTGTATTAACTAACAATTGAAACTAATAACTAGATTAGGTTTTGCATTCCACTAACATGTTAATATCCCTATTAAAACCATAATATAATGATAAAAACATTAATTAGAATTTTATCTCACCCACATATACATTTATAAAAAAACTAGTTAGCTAAATAGCATAATTAAATCAATTTTGGATAACAATTTATTATACCACAACCATGCAAGAATTTTCCACTCTAAAAGATGTTAAACTAGCTATTATAACCCTAATTAATTAATAAAAACCACCACTTGAATTTGCAAACCCTAACTTGAATTTTAAAATTTGCAACTAGAATTAATATAATAAATCTAATTATGCTTTAAAAGAACATCTAATAGAAATAAATCAAAAGAGAAGGATTTATACCTCCACAACCTAAAGTACAAACATGAAAATGAGCCTCCAAAATGAATGCTTTCCCACTCCAAAATCCATGTAAAAATAAGCAAAGAATAAAGGGTAGGAAATAAATTGGAATTTGTGGATTTTTAATTGAATTTTTGAAGGATTTTTGATGAATTTTGAACAAAAAATGAAGTGGAAATGGGGGGGGGGGCTGCCATGGGGTGATGGCTGGCCAAAATAGGAGGTGGGGAAGAGAAAGAAGAGAGTGAAGAATAATGTAGAAGTTTCCCCCAAAGCTTTCACTTCTTATGTCTTTTCATGATTTATTTATTTTCTTTTTATTTCTTTACTATAGCAACTCAAGAAAACTCTAGAAAATTGGAAAAATTTGCAAATAAATTTTGCATGATACACACTAAATTCTAATATGCCATGGTTCATTTTTACAAATTAAAACCATTCAAATTTGTAATTTACACTAATTTAGTGTAAAAATAAAGCTTATGTTAATATTTAAAATAATTAATTTAGGAAATATATTTAATTAAACTAAAAATTTATAAGTGGCTAAATAAACACCATTTACTAGTAATTACATAATTAAAATAGGTATTTTGGAAATTATAATGAAAAACAATCACGGTTTAGTTTTACGAAAAATACATTTTACTTTACCGAAAATCATAAAATTCACTTAAACAGTTTTATTCATTTAATTATTTATTTAATTATTTTTAAAACGTTACATGGACGCACCAGTTTGAGATTATCTGCGATGCATCCGACTTTGCCATTGGTGCTGTCCTTGGACAACACATCAACAAGATGCCGCACGTAATCTATTATGCGAGCCGAACCCTGAACGACGCCCAACTCAATTATACAACAACTGAGAAGGAATTCTTGGCTGTTGTATTTGCTTTAGAAAAGTCCAGGCCCTACCTCATCGGCTCTCCAGTCATTGTCTACACAGACCATTCTGCTCTGCGCCATCTTTTTGCGAAGAAAGATGCAAAATCTCGGCTAATACGTTGGATCCTCTTGCTTCAAGAGTTTGACCTTGTCATTAAGGACAAACGAGGATGTGAAAACGTAGTTGCCGACCATCTCTCCCGACTTCCTTCTTCGCCTTCGCTTCCAATTCCGATCAACGACGTTTTCCCGGATGAACAGCTCTTGACAGTATCTTGGGAACCCTGGTTCGCAGATATTGTGAACTATTTGGCCACAGGATTACTACCGACTGAATGGTCAAGTCAGGACAGACTTCGCTTCTTATCCCAAGTAAAACACTTTTACTGGGACGAACCCTATTTGTTCAAGTACTGTCCCGACCAGATTATTCGTCGGTGTGTCCCTGACGAGGAATTCAAGAGCGTGCTGTCATTTTGCCACGATCAAGCATGTGGCGGGCATTTTGGCCCCAGAAAGACAGCTGAGAAGATCTTGCAATGTGGTTTCTACTGGCCACAACTCTTCAAAGATGCTCATGACTATTGCAAGACTTGCTCCCGGTGCCAACACTTGGGCCGGATATCCCGGAGGAACGAGATGCCGCTCCAACCAATCTTGGTTGTGGAGATTTTCGACGTTTGGGGGATAGATTTCATGGGGCCGTTTTCCAGCTCTTTCGGGAACTTGTACATTCTTCTCGCTGTTGATTACGTCTCTAAATGGGTCGAGGCTGTGCCCAGCCGGACTAACGACAACAAGGTTGTCGTTAGGTTTCTTAAAGAAAACATTTTCTCCCGTTTTGGGCACCCCCGAGCGATCATTAGTGACAATGGAACTCATTTCTGCAATAAGACTTTCGAGGCCTTGATGCGGAAATATTCCATTAATCATAAGCTATCTACGCCCTACCACCCCCAAACCTGCGGGCAGGCCGAAGTTTCAAATCGACAAATCAAGCAGATACTGGAGAAGATGGTTTCCAAGAACCGAAAAGATTGGTCGCTGAAACTCACTGATGCCCTTTGGGCATTTCGAACCGCTTATAAGACCGATCTTGGCATGTCTCCCTATCGGCTTGTGTACGGAAAGGCTTGCCACCTACCTGTCGAAATAGAGTATCGCGCATTTTGGGCGATAAAGGAGCTGAATCTGTCTCTCGAAGATGCGGGCAGCCATCGGAAGCTGCAGTTGAACGAATTAAGCGAGCTTAGGAATGAGGCTTACGATAACGCGGTTGTCGTTAAGAACCGAATGAAGGTGTTTCACGATAAACACCTTTTGCGCAAAACCTTCGTACCTGATCAACAAGTACTGCTTTACGACACCAGACTACACTTCCATCCAGGAAAGCTCAGATCTCGCTGGAAAGGGCCGTATTGTGTGCGGAATGTGTATCCGCATGGCGCTGTGGATTTGGAGAATCCAAAGGACGGTTCATTTTTTAAAGTGAACAGACACCGACTAAAACCGTACCTTAGCGCCGAACCAACAGAGGAGCTCCTGTTCTTACAGGAGCCGGTTTACCCTGCATAATCTTCCTCTGCCTACCACCAAACTTCGGTTATCCAGCCAAGAACAGTGGACACTGTTCCAAATAAGTTTGGGGGTATGTATATACAATTTTGTATATATTTGTGGATATTCTTTTCCATTTTTTCTCTTTTTCTTTTCTTTAATAACAAAACAAAAAGAAACAAAAAAAATGTGTATATCTAACCGACAATTTTGACCCTTCAAATGATCTCTTCATGCAATGACAGTGAGGACACTGTCCAGTTTAAGTTCGGGGGTACGCTTGGTACGCATTTCTTACCTTCGCATTCATATGTATATTTTGCATCTACATATTAAAATCCATAAAATCCATAAAAATCAGAAATCAGAAAATTTTCTAAAAACATAAAAACTTTTTTGTCAAGTTAGCTAGTGGGAGGACTCTGATTCAATATTTCGACGGTTTTGTTTGATAAAATAAAAATAACTAAATCTTATGTTTAGAATTTGAAAACCTGAAAGATAACTCTCCTTTGAAGTTAACTATCGCTGATATACGTCTTTACATCACACTACACGTGTCGTGAGTTTTGGAAATTATATGACAAGTCTTTTATGTCTAAAAACTTTTAAATGGATAAATGATTTTCTGAGGATCAAATAGGTTTGTTCTGAAATAAGTAATATCAAGAATAGTTTATGAAGTGAAGTGAAAATGAAGGAATATTATTGATGCCGTAATTGGAACTAAGTCTGAAAAATAACCCATCTGGAACTTGATTGGAATGATTACACACCGAACCCACTAAACACGTCTTTTATCCAAAAAAATAATTGAACTGCCGGTTATGTCTACGTTCGTATTAAATCATCATGATTTTCATGCCAAACTGTCTTTTGTTTTTGGACCTAGGTAACTTGAGTAATTAAGTCCGCTGGGGTGTTTCTACACCTAATGCCCTAAAGCCAACTGGTTTGGGTACATTGGCCCAAAGCTCGTTAAGAAGCCTAGAAAGTCCAGATTAAAGCAAAGTCAAGCAAGTGTTCTCTCCGAGTTAAAATTCCTAACGGTTCTTTGTGTGAGAATAATCTTGATAAAAGACAGGCTTTTATAAAAAAAATTAGCGGAGATATGAAGGTTTTACTCTATGATAAAGACTATTGCACGTTCACAGATGTGTGTATGAAATTAAAACAAGAAAAAAGGTGGAGTGAAAAATAAGACCTAGTTTCCTGTTAAGGAAGATAGAAATTCTGAAGTTGAAACCTTACTGGAAAACGAAACTTGAAAAATACTTAACTCTTTATAAAACTTATGTGATCCTTTTAAAATTTTTATCTGGGCTTTATTGTATGACATGATGACTTTATTCGACCCTTCTGGAACTTAACGACACTATTTGCACTGCACGTAAAGACATATAAAATCTGTAGTTAAATAAGAAGCGAGGTGTGAAAAATAAAGGTTCGATAGTCTAGACTTAGGATAATAGAATTGTTATTTTCTGAAACAAAATTTTAGGGTGTGAATCATAGTTATTTTGCAAAACTAGCTTGACCGGATTTTGTGGGTAGTATCCGCTGAAAACCCACAGGAGACAACATTCCTCCTACTAGGGACACCTAGAGGTTTAACGGCTTGTTGCACATGCTCAGTGCAATCGCGTTCCCTGCGAAAGTGAGGTTAGAAAATTTTTTTTGAATAAATTGGCTTTGCTCGGGACGAGCAAATGATAAGTTTGGGGGTATTTGTTCATATCAAATTTTTGCATTTTTATACCGCCCAATTTTTATCATATTGCTTATCGGTAGGTACTCTTGAGCCGTGTTTGCTAGTCAATTGCAGGATACAGGTTCTCGGCTCTAAACGATGAAATTCATGGAAAAGCACGACAAAATCCGGGTTCCTGCCAATCATAGATAAAACACGGGTCTCCGCTCTCTATCCGTATGTTGCCACACACCAGTTTGAGAGACAAAATGGCAAATCAATGTCATTTTCATGCACAAGGCTCAATGGCAACACAAAATCCAAGAAATCTACGCGGAGCTCAAGGAAATCATGACAAAAAGATCCACATCAAATCACCTTTTGCTCAACAGAAATTCTGGAAAAATCGTGAAGAAAATCTGAGAAAAAGCATGTACCAGAATAAAGGACACAGCAGACCAGGAAAGCACCAAAAATCCCTTGCCCCAATTCCACTATATGGCCGTGGAACCGCGGCCAATAGGGGGTCTAGGCCGCGGTTCCGCGGCCGTACGGCCTCCGCAGAAGGTCAAACTTCAGGAATGTTTTTGTATTTGCATGTAAAGGCAGAATTTTGCCCTAGATTTCCAGTTCCCTGCCTATAAATAGCCCAGAACCTTGTGAAGCCAAGGGTGCTTAATCTTGTATTTTAGATTTTAGGTTTTAGTTGTTGTTCTTCTTCCTCCTCTCATCTCTTCTCCATTAAAAAACTTGTAGTGAGCTTTTGTGAGTGAAGAATGAATAAAGGAGTTCTTTTTACTTATCATGCTTGTCTTGTTCTTTAGTTAAATTATTATTGCTTGTAATTTTCATTTGTTAACTTAGTTGTTGTTATTTGTGTTTTTTTCTTCTTGTTCTCTTTTCCTTTATCCTTAAACAACCATGATGCTTACGCTTGATCCTTGCCAAGGTGAGGTCGCAAATAGCTAGTTGTTATCTTCTAATCTCCTTCTTTCTATCTTCCTCCTTTGTTTTATTTTTCGTTCTTCTTGTAATGGGTGAGTAGTTTCCATACTTGTTAGGGTAGGATAAGGGAAGTTTGAGAGAAGGAAATCTCTCTCACTCTTTCCTTGCCCAACATCTTAAATCGAACTCCCATTAATTGAACCACAATCCGCTCCCTACGGCACCCTATCCTACATGATAGCGGTGATTCCGTAGTGAGACCGGTTGTGGTTGAATTAACCGGAGGTTAAGGCTAAGAGCCAAGAACGGACGGACAAGCACCAAAAGGAAGAACTTATGCGTTGGAAAGCCTAGCTTATACTCGCAAGTTCCTTCCTAGTCGTGCTAATCCCCGTTGTTGCCGATTACCGTAACACCGATATTAAGAATGGCAACGAAAGAAGTGAGCGACTCCTAACTCAAACTAACCTAATCCTAACCCTAACAAGCTCTCTTCACATATCATTTTAACACTTAGTTAATCACAAACAAATCTGGACTTTTGGACTTAACTCGTTAAAGCACATAGAAAAAGATTCCCATCTCCCTGCGGATGACCCGTACTCAACCGGCTAGCTACAAGCGAAACCCTCTTGATTGTGGTAATTAACTAAACTTGAACACGCAAAAACTCTAACAATCAAAGCCCATGGCTTATTTGCAAAAAGAAATTGCACATGAGCCATGGGATAGGCAAAATGCCATTTTGAAAAGCCCAAGGGGCTATATGTAAAATGTATAGCCTATAAAGGCAAAGATAATGAAATATCTCAACAAATTTTTTCTCTCTCCAAAAAATCCAGATCTGTGATCTTCTTCTTCCTCAAGGTTCTAAAACCTTCTTCTTTCTTTTGAATTAAATCAAGAGTTTTACTCTTCCTTTTTCAAAACAAAATAGTTTTTCACCACAAAAACCCACAAAGGGGAACTCAGATCTGTCATCAGATCTCAGAAAGGAGAGATTTTTAAAATCTCATACTTCTTGATCTTCAAGATCCGGCCAATAAAGGAAGAAGAAGGAGACCCATCTCCAGAAACCCCACTTTGGGGAATAACTAGGGCTCAAGGGGAGAAGCCCTTCATCAGCTTCAAAACATCCTATGAGTTTAACTCCTCATATATATATATAAGCACAGAGAATAATAAGTGCTCCTTTCTGGGAGTACAACTCCCATTGCAGGGACCAAGTCCCTTTTGCCGCTCGAGCGCCTACGTGTTGATACGTGGGGCGCTAGCGCTCTTGCGCTCAAAGCGCTAGCGCCCAAAGCGCTAGCGCCCGATCGCCCACGTGCTGACACGTGGTGCTCTTGCGCTCAGAGCGCTAGCGTCTGAGCGCCCACGTGCTGACACATGGCGCGCTAGCGCTCAAAGTGCTAGCACTCTTGCGCTCAGAGCGCTATCGCCCACAGCGCTAGCGTCCGAGCGCCCACATGCTAACACGTGGTGCACTAGCGTTCAAAGCGCTAGCGCTCTTGCGCTCACGCCCAAAGCGCCAGTACTCGAGCACCACGTGCTGACATATGGTGCGCTGGCGCTCAGAGCGCTAACGCTCTTGCGCTCAAAGCGCTAGCACCTAAAGCGCTGGCGCTTTTCCCCACGCATCCTTTGGATGTCCTTTCCCTTTCTTTTTTTTTATATATATGTATATATAAATATACACACACACATACTCTACAACACTCTCCTTCCCAAATTTTTTTTGGGCCGGGGCGCTGCCTCGCACCCCGCAAGGGGGCTGCTAGCCCTCCTTGACCCCCAGCCCGCTATCCGGGTAGCGGGACCCCCGTAAAAACTCTGTGTGGCTCTCGATATACCCAAGCCCCTCCAAAACAAAACACGCCTACACTGTACATTGAGTTCGCATGACCAGTTTAACCCGTTAATCGGAGGTTCCCTCGCACCAAAAGCGAGGGGTAATTAACGGCAGCTTAGTCCGCGGCTGCTGGAGATTCGGATCCCCATAATCAATAAACCCGGCTTACCCTAGGCAGGAGGAATCTGTAGTACGCCTGACAAGCGCGCGCATATTCCCATCTCAATGGGGTGACGAAAAACACCCTACATCGACACGCAGGATGCAAGGTGAGTAGATTATATCTACGAGGATAGTCGGGTGGATGGTGTATAGCACCCTCGCATTTCGATGTTTAGTATACTATATATAGACTATATATATAAGTATGATAGCGTTAGGTGTGATATGGATATTCAAGATGTGATTAGGTGTACTATGGATAGATTAGGGTTTAGAAGTAAACTAGTATAGTTTCCTAGTTGCGAACCCTAGAATAGGTTTACACCCACACACACACATATGCTTTCTTGTGATACTTATACCTGGATGATGAGGATAGTATATGATATTTGGAGATGAGTCGATGAGATTGGGGATAGCGCCATGAGATCGGTGATATGATGTGATTCGTATTTGGGATACGACATGAGATTTTAGCGGGCTTTTGGGCGTGTGTTTCACACACGCATTTGTATTTATATAGATGGTATCGATTTGTACTAGACTTAGATCAGTACCCCGGATCATGAGATATTATAATAAGGATACCAGATAATTGATGAGATGAATGTTATATTGACCCGTACCCAGCTTTGGGGATGCCGTACGATGATTTACCGTACGAGCTTTATATTGATGATAGATCCGCACTCATGACTCGAGGATGTCATATGATATTATATCGTATGCGGTACCTTTGAGGCGAGATCACCGACTATTATATTTATATATATATATATGTATGTATATATATATATGTGTATGTATATATATATATATGTGTATGTATATATATATATATATGTGTGTGTGTGTGTGTGTATATATATGTATATATATATCGACTCAAATTTAGGTGGTTTCCATACCCCTCCTGATTGACTTGTTAGTTAGAGCTATAGTTTTGCTAGTAGGTGTTAGGCTAGGCCGATGTCATACCTATTTTAAAAACTAACGAATCGAGAGTAGTTAAAGACAGGCAAAAGGATACTACGGATATTTTCAAAAGACGCTTCTTTTCTTAAAAACACCGTAGCCCTTATTTTCCTAAAAATCCTGATTCGTCTTCTTTCAAATGGCAAAACAGTATGATATAGATGCATTGATGTAGATCCTACACGGTTGTGTTTAATATTCATTTTCCGCATATTCTTACTGTTTGCATCACATTGCATGTTAAATATGTTTATTGTTATATCAAAACCATGTTGTTAGGACACCAGCGCCATTATCGATGATGCATATGTTCCACGTACACCTGCTTGCCGGCTCACACACTTCATCATCGATAATTGCCATGTCACTACACTATAGGACTGTTGCATTCAGGATATGATCCCTTGCATGGTATACTTGTGTACTTACATATTGTACACTCATACTTGTGTACTTACATACTATACACTCATACTTGTGCACATACATATTGTACACTCATACTTGTGCACACACATATTGTACACTCATACTTGTGTACTTACATACTGTACACTCATACTTGTGCACTAACATATTGTACACTCATACTTGTGCACATACATATTGTACACCCATACTTGTGCACTTACATACTGTACACTCATACTTGTGCACATACCTATTGTACACTCATACTTGTGTACTTACATATTGTACACTCATACTTGTGCACATACCTGTTGTACACTCATACTTGTGTACTTACATATTGTACACTCATACTTGTGCACCTACCTGTTGTACACTCATACTTGTATACATACGTAATTGCACATACATAGATGATTCTGGGTTGATTTGGAGATTTGGGAACCGCAAGATACTCTTTAAAACTGATTCATTTTAAAAGGGCAGTTTCCCTCAATATGTGCATATTATTATTTCATGATGCATGATATACTGATATGCTTACATTTATTTGTTATGTCGCATATATCATGCCTTATGATTATACGCATTGAGATATGTAGTTTCCATGATATTTCTGGATTTGGGAACCGTGAGTATTTCAAAAGAAAGTATGTTTTGTTTTAAAAACCCGGTTACCCTTGATATGATATTTCAGTGTGTTCACCATGTGTTTTCTCGGTTCTGAGAGCGACATGTGAAACCCGATTCAAGGAGAGGTAGACACCATCTGCGGGTACATGGTGGACCTGGTGAGGTATCCCGGGGCAAGAAGACTCGTATATGTTAGACGGTGAGCCTGGCAGGGGAGTACTACCTACCGGTGATTGTTTTTGAGCTCGGCGGATATCTAGGGGATACCGACCGGAGTTGAGAGATGAAACGGGCCGATCCGGACTGACGGAGCCCTATGTATATGATAATTTACGTGCCGATGCTAGGCACAGGTTTCATGATGTTTTCGAGTGTCGATGCTTGACACTCAGGTTGTTAGTTATATGTATGCCATAGAGGCCATTACTATACATAGGATGTATATTGTAGTGGATGCTTGGACATATGTAGGGAGGACTTTCTTGCTCGATATGATAGTATGCTATCTGGTTACTCTTTACCTTAACGTGTACACTGATTGTCTCTCTGTTACATGTTGGTAAAGCCCTTAGGATGTGTATTTGTCTACCTGGACTATGATGCGGATCATACTAGTGGGGACATGGTAGTCCATAAGTACATCCTTCAAGGTCCCTAGTCGTGGGTGTATCGAGACAGGGCATCGATATTCCAGAGTAGACTAGCGTATACCTTCTCGACCCATACAGATGGGAGATGGATGATCCCATATCCATTGGTGTTTGACATCAAAGATGATATACGGGTGCTCAGTGGAGACTGGGTACACTGGACGGACTCGCCGAGAACTCCCAAATGGTATTATACCTTACGTCAGATGGCAGTTCTCTGGTGACACTGGTATAGGTTAGTCTGTAGACCCGAGATCGTCATAGAGTCTTGTGTGATTCCCACTGTGCTTTGATTTCCACCTTACCACGTCCAAGAGGGCGTTCAAATCGGTGGTTTTTGGGTACAGTCCCGATTCATATGGAGGCAATGAGCGATAGGAGGGGATTCGTCTCTCCCGGTATAGGGAGTTGATGTTGAGCTGTGTTCGATTGGCTATAACCGGAAATCCCTGGCCAGGGTTGCTGAGATTTACTGGTAAGTGTTACCAGTAGTTTCTGGAACTGTTATAGACCTCATATCGACACGAATTATCGAGCTACTGGGGTCTGACGTTTACCACCCCTAGGCGAGATATGCGACATATCAGACAAACAGACCGGACTATACGGTAAGTGTTACTGGTTGAATTCGCAGGAGTGTGAGTGGGCTTGCTCGTTGATCTTCTGATCGCTCAATACCCGGGTGGCCGTTACGTTTAGCAGACCGCTTGCGGCTTGTGGGTGATTGATATGATCACCACCTACTGCCGGCGTATTGACGAGTCTTTAGAGTCCTACACAGAGGTTTCCTGGCTCAAGCGAAACGAAATAGGAGCGCATATGAGATATGTGCGGGACCGAGAATAATACCAGTATGTGATACTGTATTCTATTATCACGATTTGTATCATTGGACGGTTATATGAGATATAGCCGGGTTACCGAATCAAATGTTGATTCGATATATTGATGCACTTAATATTAGTCGGTTATATGCAGTATGACCGGATCATGAAATCAAGTGTTGATTTAATGATTTAATGTATAATTATATATTGGATATATTGCTTTACATTGACTAGTATTGTTCACTTAAGATTGATTTTCTCACTTGATATGCACAAGTTGTATATGTGATATATGTTTGTGCACTAGTTTGTATCATGATTGATGATACATGCAAACTTGGGTATGTGTATGATTTACACCATGTTTAGTTAATGGTTAGGGTTTTATTTTCTTTATTCATTTTGTAAAAACAAAATGGTGCTTTTCTTTATTTTTGGCTTAAAGCTTCATGAAGCTTCATAGCATCTTTGAAAAGTCTGAACCATTTTGTTTTATCCTTAAAGCTAACCATTAGCTAAACTATGGTTTGCTCTCTACATGAGTTAACTTACCCATGGTTGCATTATGATAAGCTTCACTTGAATTTTCTTTTTGGAATTAATTCATTTTTCATTTACTTCTTCTTCTTCTTCTTCTTCATGAAGAAGAAAACCTTGCTATAAAATTTCAAGTGTTGAAATCAAGTGAGAAATCCAAATCCAAAGTGAACCCACTTCCTATTTCTTCATCCTCTACCACTTGCCATGTAGTAGAGTGTGTTATCTTCACAAGTTTCATGAACTAGTGAAGATGGAGCATGAGTTTGAGTCGCCTCGACGTAGATCATCTTCGGCATCGAAGTCAGCGACCTAGCCCGCCCATTTCTCCGATGAAACCGACGCTAAAGTCCGGGATTCTGATGATCGCAGCGGTGGGACGTCAACACGGAGCTAGAGAAGTGGAGGACCAGATCTATAAAGGTTGTAGTCTCTTTCACTTAGTAGCCAAGTAGTTTGCTTGCTTAGTTTCGCCTTACCTCTAGTTAACGATCTAGCATAGGGTTCTTAGGCACATGGAAAAAAATTGATTTTGGCACGGTTGATCAGTTGTAGAACCTCATGGGTATGCCTAGGATCCCTACAGTGGTATCAGAGCCTAGCAAGAGCTTTAAGAGAAGTGTAGACGATGTTAGAAACCCGATCGAACCCCGAAACCCTAAATTACACCCCTCTCTGTACATTTTCTGAAACTGTGGAATTTTGTGAATTAAAAATATGCAGAAAAATCAGCAGGGTTTTCTAAGAATTACTGTGCAAAACGTGCGCCTAAGTCGATCAAGGCGCCGCGGAACCGCGGCACGAGCATGGCTCGTGCGGCTCGTGCGGCAGTTCCGCGGCCGTTCCGTCACTTCTATCGTTATATTTTGCACAGTAATGTCATTAAGTTATTCCTGAGTTTTCTGGGATTTTTTAATTTGCACTCAAGAGTTGAGTTTTCTGGGTTGTTTTGGGGACCCGATGTTTCGATCGGATTATTTAACTTTGTTTATGGTTTTCCGGTTATTTTAGAACATGTTAAAAAGTTCGACCGGATATAAATAACCCACTTTTTCCCCTGACGGGAAATTTCCAAGTGCTGGATTTTTCCGTGATTTAAGAACGTTCTAAGTAGTGCAAGTAACGCGATGGACCCTCTAGAAGACAACAAACCTTAACTCGATTATGTGACCGTCTTGAACTGCCCTTTGAACCTTAGGGTTTGGGGCAGTACGGTATGCCACATGTGAGGCGTTGGCTTGACCCTTCTACGGCTGGACCGTTGGTTCTGTGGCATGAAGTGAATGTTTTTAAACTTATTTCATGTGTTGAGCTGTTTTGGGAAAACTTGGGTGTTTGATTGTTCGATCGGAAAGTTTAACATTTTATATTTATCCGGAATGTGATACAATATTTGGAATCCACAAGTAGTTATGTGATAACTGTTTTGAATGTTATAAACATAGCAGTTTAGTCTCAATTGATCGGTTGCCACAGAATTTTGATGTGATTGAAAGTCCGTCGCAATCACATTGCGTACGCGGATACTCGCCGGTAAACTTAATAGATAGCCACGCCCCATAGCCCCGACCAAGTGACTGTAGGAGAACCCCGTCGCCGAAAGCATCCGTTCGGGTGCTCGCGGCAGCGGTGTTCCGCCTTAGTGCACTTCATCGATGGTATCGGGGGTGCGGCCGTCTACTAAAGTTTGCGACGAGCATTCTTTCAGGATGTCGGGAATCTTGTTGAATTGCCCGACTTGATATTGAAAAGAGTTTTCGATAAATGAGACTAAAATGCGGGGTTTATAATTGTTAAGCATGTGATGTCTAAGGAATTCATTTGGTCAGGCATGCGATGTCTAATGAGTTTGCGGATTCCAACTGTTGTAGTTTTACACTTTCTTTTCTGTGACCGTAAGTGTAATATGTGATATCGCCGGTTTCGTTGCTATATGTCAACGACAATTGGGATGGGCATATTTACTTACGTTGATGACATGTGATATTATGTGTTGCTGGATATGTTATATTGGATGATGTCACCATTTGTATATTATTTACTTTTCCGCATTAGGATAGACCCAAGGAAGGGAGCATAAGTAACCGGGTTCTAGGGTCCAGTGGGAGACCATCTCGAGGAGTCGAGTCCGGGTCTCCTAACCCTAGAATTGGTAGGGTTGCTTGCCGCTCTCATAGGGGTCTAGGGGTGTGGGATTGGCTATTCATCGCGACCTTGGAATCCGTGTTTTATACAGGCTCAAAATAAAACACGGACGTCCTAGTATATCCAATGTTTCATATGTTTCTTCTGCTGCGATATCTGTGATGTGATCATTTGATGTTCTGTGAAAGATACTGTATATAGTATATATGATATATTATATAGACGTTACTTATGTTTTACACCCGCGCTAGCCCTGCCCTGCTCTGCCGTTAGTTACCTAACCTAATGGTGCAGACGGGACATAGAGGCGAATGCGGATGGCATAAGTGTACGTCGTATTTATCTGTGATGTTTAGGTGACTTAAATGATGGGACTTCATTAATGAGATTAAATAAATAAAAGAAACCTAAGATGTTGTGGAATCGAATTTTAAAAAAAAAACAGGTAGCTACAGTTCTTGCTTTGCATCGCGGTGTTCCTTGTAGAACATCCTGCTCCTTATTCGATGAGGAAAGGGCCGAGATCCCTTCACCGGGAGTGACCCCTTTAGCAATGACTGGCAGATGCTACAACACTCGGTTTGTCTTTTGATTGCTTCTATAGTTTCTGCTTTGCACAGTGATATATATGATATATCCCGCACCTCATTCGACGAGGAAAGGGCCGACGATCCCTTCACCGGGAGTGACCCATTTAGCAAAACTAGAAAAGCCTCAAAAGCACTCCATTTTAAAATCATTTGATTCTACAACGATATCAAGTTCATTACGCAATAGGTTTTCAGAAAAACCTGTCGTATACCTCCGTCATTTCAGATAAGTCCTACTTAGTATTCGTGCTACGTTTGTTGAGCTCCGTCAAGGCGTAGTGTGCGGTAGCTAACTAGTATTTATCTGTTTATGCATTTGATGCAGATTGGATTATTGTAGTCGTGCGACCTTATTGACCTTCGTCAAGGGTCGTGCGGGTGGGTTTGATTCAATCAAGAAATGACGGGTTGAACTTGACTAGTAGCCTATGGTTTGTTGACCTCCGTCAAGGTCATAGGGTGCTAGGGGCAAAATATTATCGGGAATTTCAAGTGTTGAGATTTGCAATGAGATTGCATACCTTCTATAAGATAGTTGGATCCCGATACCCGCTGCGAGTAAGAGTTACTCCTGGGAGAGTTTTACACATTACAATTAGCCGATCAAGTAGGTGTCTAGAAAGGTGTTAACGAGGTTACGCCTCTGGGAAAACGAGGTTTACTTTAATTAGGTCCGTGCGAAAGCACGGGGAACCTCCCTCAAAGTACCGACACTGGCCTGGCTGAAAGATTGGCGAACTTGTAGAGTGTAATTAATCCCGGCTAGTCTTTCCTTTTAGGGTTTGAAGGAAGATTTGATAAAAAAGTGGGAGCCATCCTTATTAGATAAAATAAATAACCAATCTAATCTTGCAAGAGCACACGCAGAGTGTTTTCTTCTCTCTCTCCAGGTAGTGACCATATCACGCCTTAATCAAGATAATAATATGGATGTATTGACCGAACCCGCTTGTTATACTGAGTTGGGGAACGTTGGTCCCGCTCCAACTTATAATTGTTATAAGACAGAGCAGTAAATAGGGGAATACCAGGATTCCCATGCCGGCCAAACGAAGAAAGTGCATGAGATGCATCTCCTTCGGGTGTGTTCATTACAAAGAACTATTTCTCAGTATCCTCTGCATCCTGGGTATTTGATACCAGATCAGGATCCCAAATATGTAATCTGTTACATGGGCTATAATAGGTAGAGAACTGAGAACGGGTGATAAGTTTCATGAGACAGAAAACGGTGCAAGTGTTGCAGCCAAGTCTGTTGGTCACTGTCACCCTGTATTACCAATACATTGATTCTGAACAAATGCTATTAGATACCGAACCTGATATACAAAATCATATCAGTCTCTTTATTAGTAAATAAATGATATAATTTTGTATTGTTGGATAATGTTTTGAACATTTCCTATTTCAAAAGTTGATCGGTTCAGGCACGTTATCTAAAAGCATTGACGTTCTAAATCAAACTACAGTTCCTAGTATACAGAACACACACAAGAGGAAGAGCTCAGAAATGAACGGATCCTTCTTGAGGCATTGTAGACTAGGTCATATCAATGCGACCCGACTAGTTTAATTTACATTTTAGATGCATACTTAAATCAGTTTGAATTTACATCTTATGAAACTTGCCAGTCATGTCACAAAGATTAGATGACCATTGCTCTGTTTATTGGAAATAGAGAAAGAGTTATTGAACTCTTGGGACTAATACATGATGCTGTATGTAAGGTCCCCTGTCTGCACATGCCAGGACCGGTTCTTTATACTTCATTACATTCTCTGATGATCTCTCAAGATTCAGTCATATATTCCTGCTGAAACATAAGTCCGAAGCTTTTGAGATATTCACAGAATATAAGTTAGAAGTAGAGAACCAAAATACGGGTATAAGTATTATGTCCTATGATAAGATCAGGGAGGATAATACTTGTGCATAGAATTCCTGGACTATTCTAAAAGAGAATGAGATTCTCTCTTAGCATTACTCCTCCGTATACACCATAGCACGTTGGTATATCGGGGCGGAGCAATCACACCATATTAGATATGATGTGCTCTATGATGAGTATTACTGAGTTACTTGTTTCTTTTAAGGGGTTGTGCACTTGATAAGCTGCATACCTATTGAATTGGGTTCGAATCAAATCAGTGCCTACCACTCCATATAAGATATGGTATGGGAAGAGCCTATCTCTTAAGTTAGTTAAGTTTTGGGATTGTCCGGCCTATGTCAAAAGCAAAATCCGGACAAGATCGAGGCAAGGTCAGTTCTGTAGAACTGGAAAGGTTCTAGCTATACAAAACTACAGCTGATGATTTGATAGAACCAAAGGGTTCAATAGTCCCCGATGAACCTCAGCCTCTCCGCCGATCTAGCAGGGTTCCTCATCCGCCTGAGAGATACTTCGGTTTCTCGATGACAGTGGGATCGAGGATTGCATCATGAAATGATGACCCAACTAGTTTCGAGCAGGCCATCGAGAGTAGGGACTCTATAAGAATGGCTGGATGCTTAGCGATCTGAGATGGAATCCATGTACACCAACAAAGTATGGACTTTGTATGCTATATCTGAAGGGTTAAATCCCCATCAGGAGCAGGTATATCTTGAGAAGATTACTTGGTGTAGATGGAAAAGTTGAGACTTTCAAAGCTAGACTTGTTAAAGGTTTTCGTCATCAACCAGGCGTGGATAATGATGAAACCTTTTCCAGTGGCTATGCTTAAGTCCATCATGATCCTACTTGCCATTGCTACATACCATGGCTACGATATCTGGTGGTTGGGTGCCATGACTGCTTTTCTAAATAATGATTTAGAAGAGAACGTCTATAAGTACACAGCCAGAGGACTTCGTAAACAGTGGGAGCAGCGGAAACGTGTGCAAGATGTTTTATGTGATAAAGAAGGCATCGTGGAGTTGGAACGTCTGTTTTGATGTGGAAGTCAAAGAGTTTGACTTCATCAAAATGGTAGATGAACCTTGTATATACAAAAAGGTAGTAGGGAGTATGGTGGTGATCCTCGTAGAGTACGTGGATGACATACTCTTGATAGGGAAGTAATTTCCTATGCTACGCTCGATCAATCTCCGCTTATCACAAAGATTCTCCATATAGGATCAAAGTGATACCTCCTAAATCCTAAGTTTTGATCTATGAGATAGATCTAATTGGATGTTAGGATTCTCACTAGTTGTAGTGAGAAGGTATCAATCGATCCTGGGGAGAATCACTGGAAAGGTTCCAAAGTGATAAGGACGACTGAATGTCAGTCGCAGGCATTGTCTTTACCCTCAGTGGAGGGACGGTATGTTGGAAGAGTTCCAAGCTAGATACCGAGACATACTAGACGATTAAAGGCAAGATACATCGTTACCAAAGATACTACCAAAGAGGCAGTTTGGGTGTATAATAGTTCATGAGATGAACTTCGTTCCTCCCATTGTGTGACAATGGAGTTGTGGCTTATGCCAAGGAACGCCCGTCCTATCAGTGATTCAGACATATTCTGAGGCAGCATCACCTGATCATGGAGATAGTTGATCTCCAGGATGATCGAGGTTAGGAGAGTAGACTCAGAGAACAACACGGTGGATCCACTCACAAAGGATTTTTCCCAGAGAGAGAGTATTATGGGATGGTTGAGTATGAGATACAACAACCACTGCTATCAGATGGCCCTAGTGCAAGTGGGAGATTGTTAGTTATATGTATGTCCTAGAGGCTATTACAATACATAGGATGTATATTGTAGTGGATGCTTGGACATATATAGGGAGGACTTTCCTGCTCGATATGATAGTATGCTATCTGGTTACTCTTTACCTTAACGTGTACACCGATTGTCTCTCTGTTACATGTTGGTAAAGCCCTAAGGATGTGTACTTGACTACCTGGACTATGATGCGGATCATACTAGTGGGGACATGGTAGTCCAGGTATTGAGACAGGGCATCGATATACCAAAGTAGACTAGCGTATACCTTCTCGACCCATACAGATGGGCGATGGATGATCCCATATCCATTAGTGTTTGACATCAGAGATGATATACGGGTGCTCAGTGGAGACTGGGTACACTGGACGGACTCGCCGAGAACTCCCAGATGGTATTATACCTTACGTCAGATGGCAGTTCTCTGGTGACACTGGTACAGGTTAGTCTGTAGACCCGAGATCGTCATAAAGTCTTGTGTGATTCCCACTGTGCTTTGATTTCCACCTTACCGCGTCCAAGAGGGCATGCAAAATGGTGGTTTTTGGGTACAGTCCCGATTCACATGGAGGCAATGAGCGATAGGAGGGGATTCGTCTCTCCCTGTATAAGGAGTTGATGTTGTGCTGTGTTCGATTGGCTATAACCGGAAATCCCTGGCCAGGGTTGCTGAGATTTACTGGTAAGTGTTACCAGTAGTTTCTCGAACTATTATAGACCTCATATCGAGATGACTTATCGAGCTACCGGGGTCTGACGTTTACCACCCCTAGGCGAGATATGCGACATATCAGACGAACAGACCGGACTGTACGGTAAGTGTTACTGGTTGGATTAGTAGGAGTGTGAGTGGGCTTGCTCGTTGATCTTCTGATCGCTCAATACCCAGGTGGCCGTTACGTTTAGCAGACCGCTTGCGGCTTGTGGGTGATTGATATGATCACCACCTACTGCCGACGTATTGATGAGTCTTTAGAGTCCTACACAGAGGTTTCCTGGCTCAAGCGAAATGAAATAGGAGCGCATATGAGATATGTGCGGGACCGAGAATAATACCAGTACGTGATACTGTATTCTATTCTCGCGATTTGTATCATTGGACGGTTATATGAGATATAGCCGGGTTACCGAATCAAATGTTGATTCGATATATTGATGTACTTAATATTAGTCGGTTATATGCAGTATGACCGGATCATGAAATCAAGTGTTGATTTAATGATTTAATGTATAATTATATATTGGATATATTGCTTTACATTGACTAGTATTGTTCATTTAAGATTGATTTTCTCACTTGATATGCACAAGTTGTATATGTGATATATGTTTGTGCACTAGTTTGTATCATGATTGATGATACATGCAAACTTGGGTATGTGTATGATTTACACCATGTTTAGTTAATGGTTAGGGTTTTATTTTCTTTATTCATTTTGTAAAAACAAAATGGTGCTTTTCTTTATTTTTGGCTTAAAGCTTCATGAAGCTTCATAGCATCTTTGAAAAGTCTCAACCATTTTGTTTTATCCTTAAACCTAACCATTATCTAAACTATGGTTTGCTCTCTACATGAGTTAACTTACCCATGGTTGCATTATGATTGTTGGAGATAGTGCCCTCAGAGTCAATTATTAGGTCACAGGTACGTGATTGCAATGATTGATGGAGGACCTATCCCGGTAGGACAGTCTTACTCGAGATGATAGTATGCTATCTGGTTTACCTTTATCATCATGTACTGCTTTAGGTGACCTGACAAGTCGCTATTACACGTTGATAGAGCCCCTAGGATTCTTGCTTGACCACCAGCAGTATGAGGGCGATCATATAAGTGGGAGCTGGGGTCTATAAGCATATCCTTAAATGGTCCCTAGTCGTGTGAGTTTCGAGACAGGGCATCGATACTCCAGAGTAGACTAGTGTATACAGTCGAGACCCCGACGAGGGGCGGTGGCCGGTCTCACAAGCCACTGGTGTCAGTTGGATCACCTAAGATGTATACAGGTGCTCATTGGGTTATGAGTACACCGGACAGGACTCGCCGGGAACATGCTAGTTGGTCATATACCAGACGTCAGATGGCAGTTCCCTGGTGACATGTGTACAGGTTAGTTCATCGACCTAGGCATCGTCATTTGTCTCGTGTGAGTTCCCACTGTACTTTGATTACTACCCTACCACGGCTCAAAGGAGTCGTGCAAACAGGTTTTAGTTGGGTACAGTCCCGAGCCACATGGAGGCAGTGAGCGTATCTTCAGGGGTTCGTCTCTCCCGGTTTTGGGGGTGAGGTCGTGCTGTGTCTAGGAGAGCCATTACACGAAGCCCTCGGCCGAGGCAACGAGATTTACTGGTAGGTATTCCAGTAGTATCTCAGGGTGTTCTGGGCTATACTCCGACACGACTTGTACCGCTTTTGGGGGTCTGACTTTTACCAACCCCCTAGGCCCGCCATGCGATACTCATAGACGAACGGACCGGACTGTACGGATATTGTCACTGACAGGCTCAGTTGGGTTGTCAGGCTGAGTTCGCTCACAGACGTCCCTTTTAGTCAATACCTGGTAGCCCGTTACGTATTGGCTTATACCTCTGACGTGCTAGTGGTTAAATCCACAACCAAGGTGTTGACGAGTCTTTAGAGTCCCCCACATTCAGTTACTCAGCTTTCGGGCGAAAGGTTGTAGAGGCCGTATGGAGATATGGCAAGGTCCGATCAGATACGTGCGGTATTGCACGGATCAGGATCGGACAGTTTGTTCTATAGGCCGTATGGATATATGGCAGGGTTCGATCAGATACGTGCGGTATTGCACGGATCAGGATCGAACGGATATTACTGGCCGGCTTTGGTTTAAGCCGGATCCTAGTATAGTACAGTGTAGATTTTGTCTCATTGCATTTGTATTTCGGTCGGAATACAAATGCGGGTGTGTATGCACAGTATCGGGGTTTTCCTGTAATTTATTACGGGACCAGTTTTCTGGAGTTGCCAGTTTGCTTTCCGTTTCGGCCAATTTCCTTTGTATCGTTCATTGGCCGAAGTTTGGTGGAGGAGGGCTTATTTGCATTGTTGCAAATAAGTGTTTGGGGAAGGGGTTCTTTGCATCTTGTTGCTTCATGATGACTTCCCCATCATTGACTTGTTTTGACTTCATCATGGTAGCACCATACCTTGACTTCTTGACTTTGTTTTTCATGATTTCTTGACTTTGGATGTGATGATGGGAGATGATATGGTTGTTGAGTGTTGGAATTATTGGAATGATGATTCTTTGCATGATAGCCTTCTCTTTCTCTCCCTTGGATTATTGCATATCTTTCTCATGCTTTACCATTACCTCCACTCTCATTCCTCCCTCTCAAATTGTCATGGCCGGCCAAGCATGGAGGAGGGGTTGCCCATTTTTGTAGTGGGGATTTTTGCTCTCTTGATGCTAGAAAAATCCCCAAGTTCCTCCACAAAAGTTCATACCTCATTTCCTCCACCAAAATGGCACCTCCATAAACCCCAAATGAGACACTAGTTCTACTATATTCTACAGCAAATCTTGGGCACGTCGACTAGCCAGCTTCGTGCCCGAGTTGCCTCGGCATTGAGGTGGGAGCCCGTAAAAGAAGTAGGCGATGTGGTGCACTTCCGGCGACGAGGAGGAGACGGGACATTCCGCAGGAGATCGGGACGACGACGAGAAGACCGGAGGACTTGGATCAGTCGGTATATCTCTCTTCCCCATCTTGTAGTTAGCTAGGACTAATTAATGGTTCGATCCGGGTATTAGTGCGCGGCGGTTTGCCAGTTCAGTAAAAATTAAAGTTTATCACCGCTTCCGCATTTGGCCGTCGGATTGACGGCCGGGGCGCCGCCGTGCACTTACAATGATAAGCTTCACTTGAATTTTCTTTTTGGAATTAATTCATTTTTCATTTCCTTCTTCTTCTTCTTCTTCATGAAGAAGAAAACCTTGCTAGAAAATTTCAAGTGTTGAAATCAAGTGAGAAATCCAAATCCAAAGTGAACCCACTTCCTATTTCTTCATCCTCTACCACTTGCCATGCAGTAGAGTATGTTATCTTCACAAGTTTCATGACCTAGTGAAGATGGAGCTTGAGTTTCAGTCGCCTCGACGTAGATCATCTTCGGCATCGAAGTCAATGACCTAGCCCGTCCATTTCTCCGATGAAACCGACGCTAGAGTCCGGGATTCTGATGATCGCATCGGAGGGACGTCAACACGGAGCTAGAGAAGTGGAGGACCAGATCTACAAAGGTTGTAGTCTCTTTCACTTAGTAGCCAAGTAGTTTGCTTGCTTAGTTTCGCCTTACCTCTAGTTAACGATCTAGCATAGGGTTCTTAGGCACATGGAAAAATTTGATTTTGGCATGGTTGATCAGTTGTAGAACCTCATGGGTGTGCCTAGGATCCCTATACAGGTTCCATGATTTTATATGTCTCGAGCGACACATGTTGATTTACATCCTCGTACTTCCATGCATATGCTTTATGATATTTACATGCATGATGCTTATTGTCATTGGGTGACACGTGGACGATTTCCACATACATATAGTTGACATTGATGATATCGATCACATAGTTGGATGATATCCACATATTCATAGACTTCATGATATAGTCGACATTGATCATACCTCATATTTATGATATGTTATTACCTGTGGCACTGGCACGAGCATTTGGCACTACACTCATGTATAGATGTTACATTGCCACCTTAGCATGCTTCAGACTTATTCATTTGAGGTTTATATATATATATATATATCTGATCGTATTGACCTAGGATTGTGTCATACATACGATTTCTGCACTGTGATGTTTTCTATTCACGAGTTGGCAACTCACCCCTGTTGTGCCACAGTTCTTGCAGGTTTTGCCGTACAGGTTCCATTGCGGCTTCTGGCACACTGCTTCCCTTACGGGTGATTTGCTTTGGTAGGTGGGTTCTTTTGCATCAGAACCACCATTGTACATGTATTATTCAGTTGTATCTAATAATTCCATCAACCAAACATGTATAATGTTTCAGACTTAGAAAACCAGTTGTGTATTATTTCGACCTTAGAGTCGCGCCATGTAGTATTATGGTTTTCTTGATATTTTGAGTTTCTTTTTTAGTTTTGATCCTCGCCATTCGGCGTTGTATATTATATTGCTTGCGTGGTTGTGACCGTCGATTGATGAAGAGCTAGCTCCCGCTTGAGGATGCCTTTTATCATTGTATATATACTATTCATGTTGTACCCCGTTTGGGGCTAGTTTTTACAAAGGAAACTCTGCCGAAATTTTCAGAAAAGCCTAGAGATTTTTGAAATGGAAATTCGGCTTACTTATTTAAAAACCTTGTTTTTAAACATGTTTTCTTCACCTCTTAAAAACTAGTTTTCTTTTTTTACTCCTTAAAATGGTTTTAGATTTCTGGGATTTTGGCTTACTTGAATTAGATGAGGTCCTATAAACCTCATATGATTCAAGGGCCAGTCACGGGCTATTTCGGGTCGTGACAGCTCAACACTTAAACTTAGCTTAAAAGCATCCATCACATGCTACAGTAGCAATGGTCCAGCAGTTGAAGGGTCAAACCAACGCCTCACATGTGGCAACGCCGAACTACCACAAACCCTAAGGTTTAGAGGCGGTTCTGACGGTCACATAATCGAGTTAAGGTTTTAGTTCTTCTAGAGGGCCCACCACGTTACTTGCACGACTTTGAATGTTCTTTAACTAAGGAAAAATCCAACACTTGGAAATTTTCCAACAGGGGAAAAAGTGAGTTATTGATATCCGTTCGAACTTTTTAACACTGTCTAAACAATCATGAAACCAAGCTAGAATTGCGAATATGAAATACTCCGAATTACCTTTTGAGTAAATAAACATCTCATGCAAATTTATCAAAAATAAACAACACCAAATATACCAAACCTCAGAGACTTGACCATGACCCAAACCTGGAGCCCAGAAAAGACTGGGGGGACGGCGTTCTCGGATTTATTGGCCAAGTGATCGGCCAAAATCCGAGCAGGGGGTGGGGTTTGGTCCATGCTCATATAGTATCTCATACAGTCTTCTGCACATGTTTGAAAAATTATTAGAGTTCAATTTAAATTCGACAGAAAGTGGGGTTTCGCATCGGGTGTTTCAGAGTTGTTTCGATTTCGTAATCCTACACTTATCCGTCTAATTCTCTAGCTAGGTTCTGATACCACTGTTGGGTTACCTACAACGGCAGCAAGGTTTCGGGAGTAATCATCAATGCCAAGTTAAAAATTTTCCATTGAAGATAACCCTACCATTAGGAACATTAACTAGAGATTCAAACAAAACTAGCATGTTAAACTCTTTAACATCTAAGAGTTAGGGATTACAACCTTTGTAGTCTGTTCCTTTGCTTCATAAGCTCCGTGTTGAGGTCCCTTCGCTGCGATCATCAAGTTCTCGGACTCTAGAGAGGCTCCATGAAGAGAAAGATGCAACCTTGCTTGAAGACTTCACTAATCCAAGATGATCTACCTTGAAGAATCTCAAACCCAAGCTCTTGCTTCACTAATCATGTATTAGCAAAGCAAACACCCTAATCTAAGTGGCTAGAATAGATGAGGATGATGAAGTAGGAATTTTGCTCTCTTTTGTTTTCATATTCTCACTCATTATCATCACTTATCAAAAACCTAGTGAAGGTTTCCATCAAAGAAGAAAGAAGAAAAAGATGAAGCAAATCTTTTTGTGATGAATAATGAATTATTGTTATGGTTACAAATCAACCATGAGTTAAGCATGAAGGCTTAACCCTTGTAGAGAATAAACTAGGGTAAAGGGTTTGGGTTGGGTTAAGAAATATCTATACAAAAAACCAAAGCAAGTAACAAAGGTCAAAGCTTCATGAAGCTTCATGGAAGCTTCATCCAAGCTTAACCCTAATCCAAACCCTAACCTTGTTTAAACTCTACAAAGCATGTTGCATTTGTAACCCTAACATGTTACAATATTATATATCACATATATAATATATTTTGTAACACAAGAAAATAATACAATTAACATTTATCACATATACATCAATGTATTATCCCGTGATAAAATGAATCAATAAAGCGAGCTTATATTAGTTAATGTAATGTAATATATCTCATATATAATATACATTAAATTATCAAATCAACACTTGATCCGATAACACGGCTATAATACATATAACCGACTAATATAACATGTACCAATTCATGGAACCAACACTTGATCCGATGACCCGGCTATATCATATATACCCGGCCGATATCACATATTGCGAGAATCGAATATAGTATCACATACTCGTATTATTCTCGGTCCCGCACATATCACATATGTGCTCCTACTCCGTTTTTCCTGAGCCAGGAAACCTCTGTGTAGGACTCTAAAGAATCGTCAATACGCCGACAGTAGGTGATGATCATATCAAACACCCACAAGCTGCAAGCGGTTAGCTAAACGTAACAGCCACCCAGGTATTGAGCGATTAGAAGATCAACAAGCAAGCCTGTACATTCTCCTGCGAATCCAATCAGTAACACTCCCGTACAGTCCGGTCTCTTCGTCTGATATGTCGCATATCTGGTCTATGGGTGGTAAACGTCAAACCCTAGTAACCGATAAGTCGTGTCGATATGAGGTCCATAACAATTCGAGAAACTACTGATAACACTTACCGGTAAATCTCAACAACCCTGGCCAGGGATTTCCAGTTATAGCTAATCGAATACAGCGCAACACCAACTCCCAATACCTGGAGAGACGAAACCCCTCCTATCGCTCATTGCCTCCATTTGATTCGGGACTGTACCCAAAAGCCACCTTTTTGCACGGCCTCTTGGACGTGGTAAGGTGGAAATCAAAGTACAGTGGGAATCACACAAGACTCTATGACGATCTCGGGTCTACAGACTAACCTGTACCAGTGTCACCAGAGAACAGCCATCTGACGTAAGGTATAATACCATCTGGGAGTTCTCGGTGAGTCCGTCCAGTATACCCAGTCTCCACTGAGCACCCGTATACTATCTCTGATGTCAAACACCAATGGATATGGGATCATCCATCGCCCATCTACATAGGTCGTGAAGCATACGCTAGTCTACTCTGGTATATCGATGCCCTGTCTCGATACACCTACGACTAGGAACATTTGAAGGATGTACTTAGCGACTACACTGTCCCCACTATTATGATCTGCATCATAGTCCTGGTAGTCAAGTACTCATCCTAAGGGCTTTATCAACATGTAACTGAGAGACAATCAGAGTACATGTTAAGATAAAGAGCAACAAGATAGCATACTATCATGTCGAGCAAGAAAGTCCTCCATAAATATGTCCAAGCATCCACTACAATATACATCTTATGTACAGTAATAGCCTCTGGGGCATACATATCACTAACACATCCATCGCCCATCAAATGGGTGAACAAACGTATACGTTAGTCTACTCTGGAATATCCATGCCCCGTCTCGATACACCCACGAATAGGAACATTTAAAGGATGAACTTGTGAACTACCCTGGCACCATTAGTATGATATGCATCATATTCCTGGTAGTCAAGTACATCCTAAGGGCTTTACCAATATGTGAGAGCAAGACAACATCACAATACAAGTCTATTTGATAAGATAAAGAGCAACCGGATAGCATACTGTCATGTCGAGCAAGAAAGACCTCTCTATATATGTCCAAGCATCCATTATAATCTACAATCATGTACAACAATGGCCTCCAGGGAATACATACAGCTAACAATATCCGACTTTCACTAAGGCCAGTTATTGTAGTATCTCATATCCAACATCCCGAAGAGTCTCTCAAATTGTATCTGGGGAATGGGCGTCATGAGTGGATCCGCCGTGTTATTCTTCGTGTCAACTCTCCTCACCTCGATCTCCCGGTGATCAACTATCTCCCGGATCAGGTGATACCACCTCAGAATATGCCTAGATCGCTGATGGGACCTGGGTTCCTTGGCTAAAGCCACAACTTCATTATTATCGCAATACAAAGGTATTGGATGCTCAATGGATAGAACCACACCAAGCTCAGTTATGAACTTCTTCATCCAGACAGCCTCTTTGGCAGCATCATTGGCAGTGATGTATTCAGCCTCCATCATCGAGTCTGCCACGGTATCATGCTTAGAACTCTTCCAACATACCGCCCCTCTATTGAGGGTGAAGACAAAACCCGAGACCGACCCAGAGTCATCCTTATCACTCTAGAAGTTCGAATCAGTAAAGGACTCCACTTGGAGTTCACCGTTACCATACACCAAGAACATTTCTTTAGTCCTTCTCAAGTACTTAAGAATGTTCTTCACAGCTGTCCAGTGATTCTCCCCAGGATCCGATTGATACCTGCTTACAACACTAAGTGCGTATGCTACATCCGGTCGGGTACATAACATTGCATGCATGATAGACCCGACTGTTAGTGTATATGCCCTAGAGTCCATTACTGTATCATACTAGTTTGTATATTACTTAATGGAAGCTTGGGATATTCACCTTGTATATACAATCTTGCTCAAAATAGTAGTATGCTACTTGGTTTGTTTCTACTTCAATGTGTACATGTGTTTATTTTAGTATATCGCCTATACACATTAGTGGAGCCCTTAGGATCTTTGCTTGATTACCAGCGTTGTGATGGCAGTCACACTAGTGGGGGCTGGGTAATCTATAAGCACATCCTTATGCAGGTCCCTAGTCACAGGACTATCGAGACAGGGCATCGATACTCCGGAGTAGACTAGCGCATGCGCTTCTCATCCCAGTGTGGGAGACGGTCTGTCCCACAGCCGTCAGTACGTCGTACTGGAGATAGTATGCGGGTGCTCGTTGGGTTACGAGTACACTGGACAGGACTCGTCGGGAACTGACCGGTTGGTATTATACCTATCGTCAGTTATCAGTTCCCAGGTGACATGAGTACAGCTTAGTCCGCTGACTTGACACTATCACTTCCCCTCGAGTGTGTTCCCACTGTACTTTGATTACTACCCTACCACGGCTCAAAGGAGTCGTGCAAACAGGTAGTAGTTGGGTGCAGTCCCGAAGCACTTGGAGGCAGTGACGGTTAGACAGGATTCGTCTCTCCCGGTATTGGGGTTGACATCACGCTGTGTCTAGGAGAGCCATTACACGAGTAGTCCCTGGCCAGGGCAAGCGAGATATACTGGTAGTTTTCCAGTGTTATCTCAGGGTGTATTGGGTTTCACTCCGACACGACTTGTACCGCTATTAGGGGACTGACGTTTACCGCCCCCCTAGGCCCGCCATGCGATGTATCAGACGAACAGACCGGACTGTACGGAGACTGTCACATTCAGGCTCAGTAGGAGTTCAGATGGGTTTCACCTCGTCAGTCTTCTTGTCGGCATCTACCTGGGGACCGTTACGCACAGCTAGTGCCGCTTGCGGTCTGTGGTTAAACCCACTGCCAGCGTAGTGTCGAGTCTTTAGAGTCCCACACAGAAAGCTATTCGCCTTTTGGCAAAAGAGTAGAGGTCGCATGGTTTTGCGACAGGGTTCAGTCACATCCGTGCACTTGTGCACGTTTAGTGTCCGGACAGTTTACACTAGCGGGCTTTGGTTTAAGCCAGATCCTAGTGTACGTATTGGGATTGGTTTTATCCAGTTTGCATTCGTGTTCCTCGGAACGCGGATGCGGGTGTGTATGCACAGTTGACGGAGAGACAGAGGCAGAGGATTCTCGTTAGGGTTGTTGACCGTTGACTGTTGACTATTGACTTTTTGCTCAACCCTAATGAGAATATGATATATGATTAACAATAATATTAATTAAGTATTGTGGTGACATGGTTGTTGAGGGGTTGACTTTGTTGACTTGTTGACTTTGTTGACCGGTTGACTAGGTTGGACTAGTTGACCATCATGATGACAATGGCTATCATTTCATGGCAAAGACTTTTCACTTGCTTGTTCTCTTTTGCAATATGAGTGCATGAAATGATATAGCCATTTTGACTTAAACCATTTACACAATACTTGATTACTATTTTTGTGATGATGGCTTTGGATTATGAGAGCCAAATGAGAAAAGTCTTCTCTCATTCTATCATTCTCATTCTCTCTCTTGTTCTTGAGCTCTCATCTTCCTCCTCTTGCTCTCCCTCTCTTGAGTCTATGGTTCACTTGTCTCATGAGTTGAGAACCAAGAACCATAGATAAAATCCCAAACAAACTCTTCTCTACTCACTCTAGTTCACAAGGTTTGGCAAACCGAGTGAACTAGTTTCTTCAAAGTTCGAAGAAGGAGCCAAAGGTAGAAGCTTTCAGGTGGATCTATCTTCGGCGCAAGGAGACGACGGGGAGAAGCCGATTCGGACAACCATCGAGGCTTGAAGACGAAGGAGTTCGAGATAAGAAATGTATAAACCCCCTAACCGAGTAGTTAACAACTTCTAGTTAGGTTGTTAGTTAGATGTTTAACAAAGATCCGGGTTTTAAGTCCATGTTAGCAAAGTAGCTAGAAGATCGATCAAAGGAAAAGTACCGGGAGAGGTAGCATGGACTTACAGTGGTATCAGAGCCTAGTTAAACTCTATCTAACATGTTAGCAAAGTAGCTAGAAGATCGATCAAAGAAAAAGTCCCGAAATGAACCCCGATATCATGCTTGCTGTCAAATTTTTCCTCTGTTCCAAAAATGATAAATCATACTTTAAAATTCGGCTCAGGGTTTTTATAACAAACTGACAAAATTTCGTCCACTGAACCGATCAAAGCGCCGCGGAAACGCGGCGGGAGCGTGCTCCCGCCGCGGTTCCACGGCCGAGTTGACTCGGTAGTGGGAAATTTTGGTTGCAGTTTGTTCAGTGGGGTATTTTGGGATTTTTGGAATATGTATTTTCTGCCCAGATTTTCCAGAACGAAAATTTTGTGTTTGGGGCCTGAAAATCCGTATTTTTGATCGAACTTCTAAAAGACTTAAGCTGACGGGTTTTTCTGTGATGTGATATTTGTATCGAACATCTGCTAATCGCTATATGTCGATTAGTGGGGGTTATACAAATCTGTGATCTGTAATGTTATTGGAATGTGTATATGAATTCATTGGATTGTCGCGGGTGAATAGTCGGGGGGTTGTGAGACGAGAGTTTTCTTTTCTTTCAACTCATGTAAATTTGTAAATTGATGTAATAATTATTTGTATGGCCGCACAACCGGGTCGGGGTTGTAACCGTCATTGTATAATTTCTTTTTACTGTTTTTGCTCCTAGGATAGACCCATGGAGGGGGTGCACAAACTACCGGGTATGCCGAAGTGCCGAGTGGCCTACTCACGGAGTTGAGGGAGGTTGCTTCGCTTCGGGTACTTGGCGGGTAGTTTGCCGCACCCGTAGGGGTCTTGGGTGGGGTATTGGCTATTCACCGCGACCGTGTAATCTGCTTTTCATTACAGGCTCGTACGAATTGCGGATTCCTAGTATATCCAATGTGTTCATCTGTGATCTGAAATGGCTATCATTGCAGTATATCTATATATGATATTATTTAGGCATTGCTTATGTTTTACAGCCGCGCTAGCCCAGCCCCCGCTCTGTCGTTAGTTAAGTAACCTAACGGGTAATGACGGGGCCCCGTGGCGAATGCGAATGGCATAAGCGTACGTCATATTTTGGTTGTTTTCTGCAATGGTAGGATTAAATGATGGGACGCATTAAAAGAACTAATGCAAGAATATCACGCATTAAAAGAACTAATGCAAGAAAATAAACCAAGTTAAAGTCGTTGGAACACTTTCGAAAAACCACTCGGTTCTTTTCAAAACCAACTTTTAAATGCGGAGCTTGAGCCACTCCTTTTTAAAAGCTATCTCGTTCCATCGATTATATCAAGTTCACTACGTTCACGGTTTAGCCAAAACCATTCGTAGCCTTCCATCATTTCAGTTAAATATTCGGTAGTATTCAAGCTATGTATTTTGACCTTACGCCAAGGCATAGTGATTGGTAGCTGCCGGATATTTATCTGTTGCATAGATAGAATGCGTTGGATTGGGACAGCCGTACTACCATTTTGGCCTACGTCAAGGGTAGGTACGGATGGGTTCAAATTAACCCGGATAATGATGGGAAGAACTTGACATGTGACTTATGACATTTTGACCTCATGCCAAGGTCATAAGAGCATGGGGCAAAAATCCACATCGGGAGTTTCAAAAGAACTGAAACTTGCTAGTGTTGCATACCATTTGGAGTGTGATGATTCTGGTAGGATTCCTTCAGTTTTGTCATGCGGTGATATTTGGATCCCGATCCTATTGTGAGTATATGCTACTCCTCGGGAAATTTCTCACTTAACGATCAATGCTATAAACCAAGTAGGTGTCTAGAAAAGTGTTAGCGGGGCTACGCCCCCAGGGAAAAGAGGTTATTTAATTAAGGAACTTCGCGAAAGCGTTGGAAAACCTCCCTCGAAGTACCGACACTGGCCTGGCTGAATGGTTAAGCAAGTATTGTACGGTGAGATTGATCCTAACTAATTCTTCCTTTTTGGTTTGATGAGGGATTCGAGAAACAGTGGGAGCCATCCTGTTTAGACAAACTAAAAACCATTCTGAACTTGCAAGAGCATCATGCTGAGTGTTTCTTCTCTCTCCTAATTGCAGCGACCAATTGACATGACTGGACTTAAGTTACTCCTAGATAAAAACATACTGACAGGGCCAAACTACAAAGATTGGCTCAGGAATGTCAAGATGGCAATCACTTACGACAAGCTGGGGTATCTTCTTACCACCAAAGCTCCCCCTGTCCCAGGTCCCAAAACCAGCGTCGCGGATAAGGAAATCCGTAAGACCTGGGAACTAGACTGCGCGAAGGCCAAGTGCCTCGTGCTTGCCTCTATGGACAATGAACATCAGAGGAGGCACGAGAATATGGACCTGGAATCCATATTTCTTCATACAAAAGAACTGTATGGAGAGCAATCTCGTATCGCAAGATACGAAGTGTCGAAGAAGTTATTTTCGGCAAGATTGGCCGTCGGATCATCGGTAGCGGAACACGTGCTTAAGATGATTAGCTACATTGAGGAGCTCGCGGACCTTGGGACCATGTTGGAGAATGAGCTCTATACGGACTTGATTCTCCAGTCCCTTCCTTCCACTTACGCCCAGTTCATACTGAACTTCAACTTACAAGAAAAGGAAGTTGAACTTTCAGAACTCCTCAACATTCTGAGGAGCGCAGAGGGCACCCTACAGAAAGGTAGGGAAACATCCACTTTGTTTGTAGGAGGATCTTCTTCTTCTAGGTCCAAGGCGAAAGCCAAGGGAAAGAAGAAGAAAGCCCCCGCCAAACCAAGGGGCGGTGTTAGTAAAGTGGATACGAAGGGAAAGACAAATGCAACAAAGAAAGTGGGAAAGCTTGTGGATAAGGAAGAATGCTTCTATTGTCATAAGAAAGGACACTGGAAGAATGATTGCAGGGCTTGGAAAGCCAGGACACAGGAATTGAAGCAGGTTGCAGCTTCAGCTTCTGGTGTTTATGTTATTGAAAACTGTCTTTCAATAAACTCTACTTCCTGGGTATTGGATACCGGATCAGGATCTCATATCTGTAATTCTTTGCAGGCGTTGAGAAACCGTAAGGTTTTGAAGGCAGGTGACATGACCCTCAAAGTTGCAAACGGAGCTAGCATGGATGCTAAGGCCGTGGGGGACTATCACCTGGGAATGTCAGATGGACATGTTTTGGTTTAGCGTAATTGCTTTTCTGTACCCAACGCAACTTGTAATATCATTTCTGTATCTTTGGTTTCTAAAGAAGGTTATGAATTTGCGTTTGTAAGTAATGTTGTAAACATTCACCTTAATCAAGTTATGTTTGGGTCAGGTACATTGAGCAATGGTATATACGTATTAAACCAACCACAGATTTTCAATGTCCAGAATACACACAAAAGAAAGTCTCCGGAAATAAATCAGACTTTCTTATGGCATTGTAGACTGGGTCACATCAATGAGAGAAGGTTGACGAAGTTACATACAGAAGGATATTTGAATCCGTTCGAATATCAATCGTATGCCACTTGTCAATCCTGTCTCAAAGGAAAGATGACAAAGACTCCGTTCACTGGACACGGAGTAAGAGCGAGCGAGCTCTTGGGACTCATACACAGCGACGTGTGCGGTCCAATGTCTACACATGCGCGAAGCGGTTTTTCTTACTTCATTACTTTTACGGATGATTTTTCAAGATTCGGACATGTCTTCTTAATGAAACATAAGTCCGAAGCCTTTGGAAAATTCCAGGAATATAAGAATGAAGTAGAAAAACAAACCGGCAAAAGTATCAAGATCCTAAGATCGGATCGAGGTGGTGAATACTTGAGTGCCGAGTTCCTGGACTATTTAAAAGAGAACGGAATTCTCTCTCAGCTTACTCCTCCATACACTCCGCAACATAACGGTGTATCGGAGAGATGGAACCGAACCCTATTGGATATGGTACGGTCCATGATGAGTAACGCTGAGTTACCGCGATCATTCTGGGGGTATGCGCTAGAATCAGCCGCATACCTTTTGAACCGAGTTCCTACTAAGACTGTGCCTACCACACCATATGAGTTATGGAGTGGGAAGAAACCCTATCTTCAATATCTGAAGATCTGGGGATGTCCAGCTTTTGTCAAAAAGCAGCATGCGGACAAACTCGAGGCACGCTCAGTACTGTGCAAGTTTGTGGGATACCCAAAGAACACCAGGGGGTATCTTTTCTACCACGCAGAGGAACAAAAAGTCCTTGTTTCTCGTAATGCCCACTTTCTAGAACACCAGTTCTTAGAAAAGGAAATTAGTGGGAGCACAGTAGAACTGGAAGAAATTCCAGAACCACGAGCTATTACTGAAAGCTTAGTGGAACCAGAGGGTTCAAAAGAACAGGACATTCCTACGCCGCTCCGCAGGAGTAGTAGGCAGTCTCATCCGCCCGAGAGATACTACGGTTTTCTCATAGACGGGGATAGAGAGGATTGAATCATAGATTATGATGAGCCTACTAGCTTCCAGCAGGCCGTTCAGAGCGTTGACTCAGTAAAATGGCTGGATGCAATGCGGACCGAAATGGAGTCCATGTACACCAACAAAGTATGGACGTTGGACATTGCTCCAGACGGGGTAAAACCCGTAGGATGCAAGTGGATCTTCAAAAGGAAGATTGGTGTAGATGGACAGGTTGAGACCTATAAAGCTAGACTTGTTGCAAAGGGTTTCCGTCAAAGACCTGGCTTGGACTATGACGAAACCTTTTCTCCAGTGGCTATGCTGAAATCCATTCGGATCCTTCTTGCCATTGCTGCCTTCCACGATTATGAGATCTGGCAAATGGACGTAAAGACCGCTTTTCTAAATGGAAATTTAGAGGAGTGTGTCTATATGGACCAACCAGAGGGTTTCATTCAGAGTGGGAGCAGCGGAAAGGTGTGCAAGTTGCTTAAGTCCATCTATGGACTAAAGCAGGCATCGCGGAGTTGGAACATCTGTTTTGATGAAACGGTCAAGGAATTTGGCTTTATCAAAAATCCAGATGAACCATGCATCTATTGTAGATTTGTAGCGAGAACTGTAGTATTCCTCGTTTTGTACGTGGATGACATTCTCTTAATAGGAAATGACATTCCTATGCTACAATCTGTCAAGGGGTTCTTGTCACACAGGTTCTCCATGAAAGACCTGGGTGATGCCTCCTACATCTTGGGGATCCGGATCCATCGTGATAGATCCAAGAGGATATTAGGACTTTCACAGTCCAGGTACATCGACACCATACTGAAAAGATTCAGTATGGAAGATTCCAAGCGCGGTAACCTACCGGCTTGTCACGGGATCACCCTCTCTAAAGAGATGTCTCCCAAGACTGATTTGGAGAGGGATCGCATGTCTATTATACCCTACGCTTCTGCGGTAGGCTCTATAATGTATGCGATATTGTGTACCAGACCGGATGTAGCTTATGCACTGAGTGTGGTAAGCCGGTATCAGTCAAACCCCGGGGAGAAACACTGGATAGCGGTAAAGAACATTCTCAAGTACCTGAGATGGACTAAGGAGATGTTCTTGGTGTATGGCGGAAAAGACCTCCAGATCAAGGCCTTTGCTGACTCCAGCTTCCAGAGTGACAAGGATGATTCCAAGTCCATGTCGGGTTTTGTCTTTACCCTCAATGGAGGGGCGGTGTGTTGGAAGAGTTCCAAACAGGAAACCGTTGCAGACTCGACGATGGAAGCGGAATACATCGCTGCATCTGATGCCGCAAAAGAAGCTGTCTGGATGAGAAAGTTCTTGAAAGAACTTCAGGTGGTTCCGTCCATTGTTGATCTAATACCTCTGTATTGCGACAACAACGGGGCTATAGCTTTAGCGAAGGAACCCAGGTCCCATCAGAGATCCAGACACATATTGAGGCGGTATCACCTGATCAGGGAGATCGTGGATCGCCAGGAGATCGAGGTTCGGAGGGTTGCTTCAGAAGATAACACTGCAGATCCATTCACCAAGGCCTTGCCCCAGACTCAGTTCGAGCGGCTCATCGAGATGATAGGTCTTCGATACGCCAGTACATGGCCTTAGTGCAAGTGGGAGATTGTTAGTGTATATGCCCTAGAGGCCATTACTGTATCATACTAGTTTGTATATTACTTAATGGAAGCTTGGGATATTCACCTTGTATATACAATCTTGCTCAAAATAGTAGTATGCTACTTGGTTTGTTTCTACTTCAATGTGTACATGTGTTTATTTTAGTATATCGCCTATACACATTAGTGGAGCCCTTAGGATCTTTGCTTGATTACCAGCGTTGTGATGGCAGTCACACTAGTGGGGGCTGGGTAATCTATAAGAACATCCTTATGCAGGTCCCTAGTCGCAGGACTATCGAGACAGGGCATCGATACTCCGGAGTAGACTAGCGCATGCGCTTCTCATCCCAGTGTGGGAGACGGTCTGTCCCACAGCCGTCAGTACGTCGTACTTGAGATAGTATGCGGGTGCTCGTTGGGTTACGAGTACACTGGACAGGACTCGTCGGGAACTGACCGGTTGGTATTATACCTATCGTCAGTTATCAGTTCCCAGGTGACATGAGTACAGCTTAGTCCGCTGACTTGACACTATCACTTCGCCTCGAGTGTGTTCCCACTGTACTTTGATTACTACCCTACCACGGCTCAAAGGAGTCGTGCAAACAGGTAGTAGTTGGGTGCAGTCCCGAAGTACTTGGAGGCAGTGACGGTTAGACAGGATTCGTCCTCCCGGTATTGGAGTTGACATCGTGCTGTGTCTAGGAGAGCCATTACACGAGTAGTCCCTGGCCAGGGCAAGCGAGATATACTGGTAGTTTTCCAGTGTTATCTCAGGGTGTATTGGGCTTCACTCCGACACGACTTGTACCGCTATTAAGGGACTGACGTTTACTGCCCCCCTAGGCCCGCCATGCGATGTATCAGACGAACAGACCGGACTGTACGGAGACTGTCATATTCAGGCTCAGTAGGAGTTCAGATGGGTTTCACCTCGTCAGTCTTCTTGTCGGCATCTACCTGGGACCGTTACGCACAGCTAGTGCCGCTTGCGGTCTGTGGTTAAACCCACTGCCAGCGTAGTGTCGATGTAGGGTTCCTAGGCACACTATAGAGGTCTCACAAGGCATCGAACATGCCAATTTAAAAAAATTATTGGTGCCGAGAAACCCTAAGACGGATCGTTTACTAGATGTTTAGGCGAAACGATAATCTAGTTAACAACTAAACTATAAGTTAGATGCTACAACCTTTGTAGATCCGGATATCCAACTCCTTAGCTCCACATGGTCATGCCCTCGCTGTCCATCTCGAATCCCGAACTCAAGCATCATCTTCGTCGGAGAAACGGGCGAGCTAGGTCGTCGGCTTCGTGCCGAAGATGATCTACGTCGAGGCATCACTAGTTCAAGCTCCGACTTCACAAACTTGTGAAACTTGTGAAGTAAACACCCAAAACAACTTGGCAAGAGGTAGAGGGTGAAGAAATAGGAGGTGGGTTCACTTTAGAATTAGATTTCTCACTTTGGATCTCAAGATGCCATTAAAGTAGCAAGCTTTTCTATTTTAAGAAGAAGAAGAAGATGAAGCTAGTTATGATAAGTTCTTATTAAAAAATGAAATAGAAAATCAATACTTATCATAACTTAACCTTGGTTAAGTGTAGAGAATATACCATGGTTAGTTGGGTGGGTTAGGGTTAAGCATGATGACAAGAATGGTAGCAAAAGTCAAGGGTTCATGAAGCATCTTATAAGAAACAAAAATGCCACCATTCTCATTTAAACTTATCCAAATAAATGAATAAACAAATAAATGAACAAATAAAAATGCAAAACCCTAATTATCATAATAACCATGGTTTAATTCTATTCACTTAACCATATGATCAAGTATCATCAAACATGATACAAAAATGTGCACAAAAGTATATCACATATACAATGTGCAATCCAAGTGAGAAAAATCCGTTTAAAGTGAACCAATACTAGTCAATGCAAAGTAATATATCAAATATATAATTATACATTAAATCATTAAATCAACACTTGATTCAATGATCCGGTCATGTCACACACGACCGACTAGTATTCAATGTATCGGCTTATCGAATCGATCTTCGATTCGATAACTAGGTTATATCGCATACAACCATTCGAAACATTAATCGCGAGAATTAAATACGGTATCACATACACGCATCATTCTCGGTCCCGCACATATCTCATATGCGCTCCTATTTCGTTTCGCTTGAACCAGGAAACCTCTGTGTAGGACTCTAAAGACTCGTCAATACGCCGGTAGCAGATGATGATCATATCAAGCACCCACAAGCCGCAAGCGGTCTGCTAAACGTAACGGCCACCCGGGTATTGAGCGATCAGAAGATCGACGAGCTAGCCCGCTCACACTCCTGCGAATCCGACCAGTAACACCTAACGTACAGTCCGGTCTCTTCGTCTGATATGTCGCATATCAAGTCTAGGGGTGGTAAACGTCAGACCCCAATAACCCGATAAGTCGTGCCGATGTGAGGCTCGTAACAGGTCGAGAAACTACTGGTAACACTTACCAGCAAATCTCTGATCAGCCCTGGCCAGGGACTTCCCTGTTACGGCCAATCGAGCACAGCGCAACATCAACCCCCAATACCGGGAGAGACGAAACCCCTCCTATCGCTCATTGCCTCCATGTGACTCGGGACTGTACCCAAAGACCACCGTTTTGCACGCCCTCATGGACGTGGTAAGGTGGAGATCAAAGCACAGTGGGAATCACACAAGACTCTATGAAGATCTCGGGTCTACAGACTAACCTGTACAAGTGTCACCTGAGAACTGCCATCTGACGTGAGGTATAATACTATCTGGGAGTTCTCGGCGAGTCCGTCCAGTGTACTCAGTCTCCACTGAGCACCCGTATACCATCTCTGATGTCAAACACCAATGGATATGGGATCATCCATCGCCCATCACATGGGTCGAGAAGCGTATACGCTAGTCTACACTGGTATATCGATGCCCCGTCTCGATACACCCACGACTAGGGACCTTGAAGGATGTACTTATGGACTACCATGTCCCCACTAGTATGATCTGCATCATAGTCCAGGTAGTCAAGTACAAATCCTAAGGGCATTATCAACATGTAGCTATAAGACAGTATAAAGAGACAAGTATACATGTTAAGATAAAGAACAACCAGATAGCATACTATCAAATCTAGCAAGAAAGTCCTCTCTATATATGTCCAAGCATCCAATATAATATACATCATCTGTACAATACTGGCCTCTAGGGCATACATACAACTAACAATCTCCCACTTGCACTAGGGCCAGCTGCTGTAGTATCGCATACCGAGCATCCCGAAGAGTCTCTCAAACTGTATCTGGGGAATGGCCTTCGTGAGTGGATCCGCAGTGTTGTCCTTCGTGTCAACCCTCCTGACCTCGATCTCCCGGCGATCAACTATCTCCCGGATCAGGTGATACCGCCTCAGAATATGCCTGGATCGCTGATGGGACCTGGGTTCCTTGGCCAAAGCCACTGCTCCATTGTTATCGCAATACAAAGGTATTGGATGCTCAATGGATGGAACCACACCAAGTTCAGTAATGAACTTCTTGATCCAGACAGCCTCTTTAGCAGCATCGTTGGCAGCGATGTATTCAGCCTCCATCGTCGAGTCTGCCACGGTTTCCTGCTTGGAACTCTTCCAGCTAACCGCCCCTCCATAAAGGGTAAAGACAAAGCCCGACTGCGACTTAGAGTCGTCCTTATCACTCTGGAAGCTCGAATCGGTAAAGGACTCCACTTGGAGCTCTCCGTTACCATACACCAAGAACATATCTCTAGTCCTTCGTAAGTACTTGAGAATGCTCTTCACAGCTGTCCAGTGACTCTCTCCAGGATCAGCTTGATACCTGCTCACTACACTTAGTGAGTATGCTACATCGGGTCTGGTACATAGCATCGCATACATGATAGAGCCTACTGCCGAAGCATAGGGTATCCCTTGCATGCGAGCTCTTTCCAAATCAGTCTTGGGAGACATCTCTTTGGAGAGAGTGACTCCAGAGATCGTGGGCAAGTTCCCACGCTTGGACTCTTCCATACTAAACCTCTTTAGTATGGTGTCAATGTACCTGGATTGGGACAATCCCAAAATCCGTTTGGATCTATCTCTATAGATCCTAATTCCCAATATGCAGGAGGCATCACCAAGATCTTTCATTAAGAATCTTTGTGATAAGAAGAGCTTGACCGCTTGCAGCATAGGAATATCATTTCCTATCAAGAGTATGTCGTCCATGTACAATACGAGGAAGACAACCTTACTCTCTGCCACCTTCTTGTAGATACAAGGTTCATCTGGATTTTTGACGAAATCAAACTCTTTGATAACGACATCAAAGCAGATGTTCCAACTCCGCGATGCTTGCTTTAATCCATAAATGGATTTAAGCAGCTTGCACACCTTCCCGCTGCTCCCACTGTCTACGAAGCCCTCTGGCTGAGTCATGTACACGCACTCTTCTAAATCACCATTTAGAAAGGCGGTCTTAACATCCATTTGCCAGATTTCGTAGTCATGAAAGGCAGCAATGGCAAGCATGATTCGGATGGATTTAAGCATAGCCACTGGAGAAAAGGTTTCGTCATAGTCCATACCTGGTCTTTGACGAAAACCCTTTGCTACAAGTCTAGCTTTGAAAGTCTCCACTTTCCCATCTACACCAAGTTTTTTCTTGAAGATCCACTTGCTCCCAATGGGTTTTACCCCTTCAGGAGCAACTTCCAAAGTCCATACTTTGTTGGTGTACATGGATTCCATCTCGGACCGCATAGCATCCAGCCATTTCACTGAGTCCCCACTCGTGATGGCCTGCTCGAAGCTAGTTGGGTCATCATCCTCCATGATGCAATCCTCGCTTCCACCATCAATGAGAAAACCGTAGTATCGCTCAGGTGGACGAGAAACCCTACCAGATCGGCGGAGAGGCTGGGGTTCGTCGGGTACTACCGAATCCTCTGGTTCCACTAAATCTTCAGTTTGAGTTTGTGTAGCCGGAATTTCTTCCAGTTCTACCATATCCCCACTAATTTCTTTTGCAAGAAATTCCTTTTCTAAAAAGGTGGCATGTCGAGAAACAAACACTTTTTGTTCCTCTGTATGGTAGAAAAGATATCCATGTGAATGTTTAGGATATCCCACAAACTTACATAGAACTGACCGTGCCTCGAGTTTGTCCGGATTTTGCCTTTTGACATAGGCCGGGCAACCCCATATCTTAACTCGTTTAAGACATGGTCTCTTCCCACTCCATATCTCATATGGTGTGGTAGGTACAGATTTAGATGGAACTTGATTCAATAGGTATGCTGCTGTCTCCAGCGCATAACCCCAGAAGGAAATAGGTAACTCAGCTGTACTCATCATAGAGCGCACCATATCTAATAGGGTGCGATTTCTCCGCTCCGATACACCGTTGTGCTGTGGTGTATAAGGAGGAGTAAGCTGAGAGAGAATCCCATTCTCTTTTAGGAATTCCAGGAATTCATTGCTTAAGTATTCTCCTCCTCGATCAGATCGTAGGATTTTAATACTTTTTCCGGTTTGGTTCTCAACTTCTTGTTTATATTCCCTAAATTTCTCAAAAGCTTCTGATTTGTGTTTCATCAGGAACACATACCCGAACCTAAAGAGATCGTCAGTGAATGTAATGAAGTATGAAGAACCATCCCTGGCATGTGTAGACATGGGACCGCATACATCACTATGTATCAGTCCCAAGAGTTCAGTAACTCTTTCTCCGTGTCCCGTAAACGGAGTTTTGGTCATCTTGCCTTTGAGACATGACTGGCAAGTGTCATAGGATGAAAATTCAAACGGATTTAAATATCCATCTTTATGCAACTTAGCTAGTCGTGTCGCATTGATGTGACCCAGTCTACAATGCCACAAGAAGGATTCGTTCAGTTCAGAACTCTTCCTCTTGTGTGTGTTTGTTATGTTCAGAACTGTTGATTGATTTAGAACATAAATGCCATTGCACAACGTGCCTGATCCAACCAACTTTTGGTTATGGAAAATGTTCATAACATTATCCTGTAATACAAAATTATATCCCTCTTTACTTAATAAAGAAACCGATATAATGTTGCATATCAGGTTTGGCATGTAATAGCATTCGTTCAGAACCAATGTATTACCAGTTGGTAATACAAGGTGATATTCCCCGACAGTCTTAGCTGCAACAATTGCACCATTTCCAACTCTAATGTCTTTATCACCTTCTCCAAGTTCTCTACCTTTTCTAAGCCCATGTAACTGATTACATATATGGGATCCTGACCCGGTATCTAATACCCAGGACGTGGAGCAAATGGAGAAACAGTTCTCTGTAACGAACACACCCGAAGAAAATGCATCAACATGTACTTTCTTCATTCGGGTGGCATGGGAATCCTGGTATTCCCCTATATCCTGTTCAGTCCTATAACTCTTATAGGTAAGAACGGAACCAACGTTCCCCAGCACAGTATAACATGCGGGTTCGGTCAATACATCCATATTATTATCTTGATTAAGGCATGAACTGGTCGCTACCTGGAGAGAGAGAGAAGAAAACACTTTAGCGTATGCTCGTGCAAGATCAGATTGGTTATTATCTTATCTAATCAGGATGGCTCCTACTGTTTTTATCAAATCTTCCTTCAAACCCTAAAAGGTAAGACTAGCCGGGATTAATTACACACTACAAGTTCGCCAATCTTTCAGCCAGGCCAGTGTCGGTACTTTGAGGGAGGTCCCCCGTGCTTTCGCACGAACCTAATTACTGTAAATCTCGTTTTCCCAGAGGCGTAACCTCGTTAACACCTTTCTAGACACCTACTTGATCGGCTAATTGTAATGTGTAAAACTCTCCCAGGAGTAACTCTTACTCGCAGTGGGTATCGGGATCCAACTATCTCATAGAAGGTATGCAATCTCATTGCAAATTTCAACACTTGAAATTCCCGATAATATTTTACCCCTAGTGTCCTATGACCTTGACAAAGGCCAACAAATCACAGGATGCTAGTCAAGTTCAACCCGCCATTTCTTGATTGAATCAAACCCACCCGCACGACCCTTGACAAAGGCCAACAAGGTCGTACGACTACCCTGAAACAATCTGCATCACATGCATAAGCAGATAAGCACTATTCAGCTACCGCACACTACGCCTTGACAAAGGCCAACAAACGCAGCACGAATACTAAACAGTTCTAATCTGAAATGACGGAGGGCTACGGCAGGTTTTTCGAAAACCTATTGCGTAATGAACTTGATATCGTTGTAGAATCAAATGAAGTTTTGAAATGGAGTGATTTTGAGGCTTTTCTAGTTTTGCTAAAGGAGTCACTCCCGGTGAAGGGATCTCGGTCCTTTCCTCATCGAATGAGGTGCGGGATATATCATATATATCGCTGTGCAAAGCAAAAACTCTTAAAAGCAATCAAAAACCAAACCGAGTGTGTAGCATCTGCCAGTTATTGCTAAAGGAGTCACTCCCGGTGAAGGGATCTCGGTCCTTTCCTCATCAATAAGGTGCAGGATATATCACATATACCGCTGTGCAAAGCAAGAACTGTAGCTACTTGTTTTATTTAAAATTTGATTCCACAACATCTTAGGTTTCTTATCTTTCATTAATCACATTAATGAAGTCCCATCATTTAAATACCTAAACATCACAGATAGATATGACGTACACTTATGCCATCCGCATTCGCCTCGATGTCCCCTCGTGCACCGTTAGGTTAGGTAACTAACGACAGAGCAGGGCAGGGCTAGCGCGGGTATAAAACATAAGTAACGTCTATATAATATATCATATATACTATATATACTATATCCATCACAGAAACACATCACAGATATCGCAGCAGAATAAACATATGAAATATTGGATATACTAGGACGTCCGTGTTTTTAATACGAGCCAGTATAAAACACGGATTCCACGGTCGTGATGAATAGCCAATCCCACACCTCTAGACCCCTACGAGAGCGGCAAGCAACCCTGCCAATTCTAGGGTTAGGAGACCCGGACTCGACTCCTCGAGTTGGTCTCCCACTGGACCCCAGAACCCGGTTACTTGTGCTCCCCTCCTTGGGTCTATCCTAATGCGGAAAAGTAAATAATATACAAAGGGTGACAACTTCCGCTACCTGGAAGTGCCCCAAATAAAAGAATATTACATACAAGTTTTTACATGAATGAAAATGAAAAACACTCATCTCACATAAAAACCCCCGGCTATTCAAACACGACGATCCAATATAACATATCCAGCAACACATAACATCACATGTCATCAACGTAAGTAAGTATGCATATCCCAATTGTCGTTGACGTATAGCAACGAAACCGGCGATATGAACATACTACACTTACGGTCACAGAAAAGAAAGTGTAAAACTACAACAATTGGAATCCGCAACTTCTTTAGACATCGCATGCCTAATCAAATGAAATACTTAGACATCACATGCCTAACAGATATAAATCCCGCATTTTAGTCTCATTATCGAAAACTCTTTTCAATATCATATGGGACTAAACTGCTAAATTTATAACATTCATTCAGTTATCTCATAACTGTTTGTGAATTCCAATTATTGTATCACATTCCAGATAAACAGAAAATGTTAAACTTTCCGATCGAACAGTCGAATACCCAAGTTTTCCCGATACAGTCCAACACATGAAATAAGTCTAGCAACATTCAGTTCGTGCCTCAGTACCAACGGTCCAGCCGTAGAAGGGTCAAGCCAACGCCTCACATGTGGCACGCCGTACTGCCCCAAACCCGAAGGTTCAAAGGGCAGTTCAAGACGGTCACATAATCGAGTTAAGGTTTGTTGTCTTCTAGAGGGTCCATCGCGTTACTTGCACTACTTAGAACGTCGTTAAACTACGGAAAAATCCAACACTTGGAAATTTCCCGACAAGAAAAATTGGGTATTTATATCCGGTCGAACTTTTTAACATATTCAAAAAATTATCCGGAAATACAGAAAGACGAAATTTGATACCCCGATCGAAACACCGAATCCCCAAAGCAACCCCAGAAAATTCAACTCTTGAATAATTTTTAAAAATTCCCATAAAACTCAGCACCAGAAAAGAAGAATTACTGTGCAAACATTATTGGGTAATGTGAACAGTTGGCAGCGGAACCGCGGCAGAAGCCATGCTTCTGCCGCGTTTCCGCGCCTGTTTGGAAGCCTCATGATCTCGTGTTTCACCATAATTCTTAGATCTTCCTGCTGAATTTTTTAGGCATTTTTAATATTGAAAAATCCCAGATTTTAGAAAATGTACAGAGAGCATATTTAGTTTAGGGTTTCGGGTTCGTTCGGGCTTCAAATTGCGTCTAGACTTCGCCTAAGGCTCTAGCTAGTCTCTGATACCACTGTAGGGTTCCTAGGCACACTATAGAGGTCTCACAAGGCATCGAACATGCCAATTTAAAAAAATTATTGGTGCCGAGAAACCCTAACACGGATCGTTTACTAGATGTTTAGGCGAAACGATAATCTAGTTAACAACTAAACTATAAGTTAGATGCTACAACCATTGTAGATCCGGATATCCAACTCCTTAGCTCCACGTGGTCATGCCCTCGCTGTCCATCTCGAATCCCGAACTCAAGCATCGTCTTCGTCGGAGAAACGGGCGAGCTAGGCCGTCGGCTTCGTGCCGAAGATGATCTACGTCGAGGCATCACTAGTTCAAGCTCCGACTTCACAAACTTGTGAAACTTGTGAAGTAAACACCCGAAACAACTTGGCAAGAGGTAGAGGGTGAAGAAATAGGAGGTGGGTTCACTTTAGAATTGGATTTCTCACTTTGGATCTCAAGATGCCATTAAAGTAGCAAGCTTTTCTATTTTAAGAAGAAGAAGAAGATGAAGCTAGTTATGATAAGTTCTTATTAAAAAATGAAATAGAAAATCAATACTTATCATAACTTAACCTTGGTTAAGTGTAGAGAATATACCATGGTTAGTTGGGTGGGTTAGGGTTAAGCATGATGACAAGAATGGTAGCAAAAGTCAAGGGTTCATGAAGCATCTTATAAGAAACAAAAATGCCACCATTCTCATTTAAACTTATCCAAATAAATGAATAAACAAATAAATGAACAAATAAAAATGCAAAACCCTAATTATCATAATAACCATGGTTTAATTCTATTCACTTAACCATATGATCAAGTATCATCAAACATGATACAAAAATGTGCACAAAAGTATATCACATATACAATGTGCAATCCAAGTGAGAAAAATCCGTTTAAAGTGAACCAATACTAGTCAATGCAAAGTAATATATCAAATATATAATTATACATTAAATCATTAAATCAACACTTGATTCAATGATCCGGTCATGTCACACACGACCGACTAGTATTCAATGTATCGGCTTATCGAATCGATCTTCGATTCGATAACTAGGTTATATCGCATACAACCATTCGAAACATTAATCGCGAGAATTAAATACGGTATCACATACACGCATCATTCTCGGTCCCGCACATATCTCATATGCGCTCCTATTTCGTTTCGCTTGAACCAGGAAACCTCTGTGTAGGACTCTAAAGACTCGTCAATACGCCGGTAGCAGATGATGATCATATCAAGCACCCACAAGCCGCAAGCGGTCTGCTAAACATAACGGCCACCCGGGTATTAAGCGATCAGAAGATCGACGAGCTAGCCCGCTCACACTCCTGCGAATCCGACCAGTAACACCTAACGTACAGTCCGGTCTCTTCGTCTGATATGTCGCATATCAAGTCTAGGGGTGGTAAACGTCAGACCCCAATAACCCGATAAGTCGTGCGGATGTGAGGCTCGTAATGGGTCGAGAAACTACTGGTAACACTTACCAGCAAATCTCTGATCAGCCCTGGCCAGGGACTTCCCTGTTACGGCCAATCGAGCACAGCGCAACATCAACCCCCAATACCGGGAGAGACGAAACCCCTCCTATCGCTCATTGCCTCCATGTGACTCGGGACTGTACCCAAAGACCACCGTTTTGCACGCCCTCATGGACGTGGTAAGGTGGAGATCAAAGCACAGTGGGAATCACACAAGACTCTATGACGATCTCGGGTCTACAGACTAACCTGTACAAGTGTCACCTGAGAACTGCCATCTGACGTGAGGTATAATACCATCTGGGAGTTCTCGGCGAGTCCGTCCAGTGTACTCAGTCTCCACTGAGCACCCGTATACCATCTCTGATGTCAAACACCAATGGATATGGGATCATCCATCGCCCATCACATGGGTCGAGAAGCGTATACGCTAGTCTACACTGGTATATCGATGCCCCGTCTCGATACACCCACGACTAGGGACCTTGAAGGATGTACTTATGGACTACCATGTCCCCACTAGTATGATCTGCATCATAGTCCAGGTAGTCAAGTACAAATCCTAAGGGCTTTACCAACATGTAACTATAAGACAGTATAAAGAGACTAGTGTACATGTTAAGATAAAGAGCAACCAGATAGCATACTATCTTGTCGAGCAAGAAAGTCATCTCTATATATGTCCAAGCATCCAATATAATATACATCATCTGTACAATACTGGCCTCTAGGGCATACATACAACTAACAGTCGAGTCTTTAGAGTCCCACACAGAAAGCTATTTGCCTTTTGGCAAAAGAGTAGAGGTCGCATGGTTTTGCAACAGGTCGCATGGTTTTGCGACAGGGTTCAGTCACATCCGTGCACTTGTGAACGTTTAGTGTCCGGACAGTTTACACTAGCGGGCTTTGGTTTAAGCCAGATCCTAGTGTACGTATTGGGATTGGTTTTATCCAGTTTGCATTCGTGTTCCTCGGAACGCGGATGCGGGTGTGTATGCACAGTTGACGGAGAGACAGAGGCAGAAGATTCTCGTTAGGGTTGTTGACCGTTGACTGTTGACTATTGACTTTTTGCTCAACCCTAATGAGAATATGATATATGATTAACAATAATATTAATTAAGTATTGTGGTGACATGGTTGTTGAGGGGTTGACTTTGTTGACTTGTTGACTTTGTTGACCGGTTGACTAGGTTGGACTAGTTGACCATCATGATGACAATGGCTATCATTTCATGGCAAAGACTTTTCACTTGCTTGTTCTCTTGTGCAATATGAGTGCATGAAATGATATAGCCATTTTGACTTAAACTATTTACACAATACTTGATTACTATTTTTGTGATGATGGCTTTGGATTATGAGAGCCAAATGAGAAAAGTCTTCTCTCATTCTATCATTCTCATTCTCTCTCTTGTTCTTGAGCTCTCATCTTCCTCCTCTTGCTCTCCCTCTCTTGAGTCTATGGTTCACTTGTCTCATGAGTTGAGAACCAAGAACCATAGATAAAATCCCAAACAAACTCTTCTCTACTCACTCTAGTTCACAAGGTTTGGCAAACCGAGTGAACTAGTTTCTTCAAAGTTCGAAGAAGGAGCCAAAGGTAGAAGCTTTCAGGTGGATCTATCTTCGGCGCAAGGAGACGACGGGGAGAAGCCGATTCGGACAACCATCGAGGCTTGAAGACGAAGGAGTTCGAGATAAGAAAGGTATAAACCCCCTAACCGAGTAGTTAACAACTCCTAGTTAGGTTGTTAGTTAGATGTTTAACAAAGATCCGGGTTTTAAGTCCATGTTACCACCTCTAGAAAATTGTTTTTCACCAAATTCCGCATGCCTGAAAGTACCGGGAGAGGTAGCATGGACTTACACCGACTGCCAAAGCATAGGGTATCCTTTGCATGCGAGCCCTCTCTAAATCAGTCTTGGGGGACATCTCTTTGGAGAGAGTGATTCATGAGATCGTAGGTAAATTCCCACGCTTGTAATCTTCCATACTAAACCTCTTTATTACGGTGTCAATGTACCTGGATTGGGACAATCCTAACATCCGCTTAGAACTATCTCTATAGATCCTAATTCCCAGGATGTAGGAGGCATCACCCAGATTCTTCATGGAGAATCTTTGTGATAAGAAGAGCTTGACCGAGTGCAGCATAGGAACATCATTAACTATCAAGATTTTGTCATCCATGTACAATACGAGGAAGACAACCATACTCTCTACAACCTTCTTGTATATACAAGGTTCATCTACGGTTTTGATGAAGTCAAACTCTTTGACTGCCACATCAAAATAGATGTTCCAACTCCGCGATGCCTGCTTTAACCCGTAGATTGATTTAAGCAGCTTGCACACCTTTCCGCTGCTCCCACTGTCCATGAAGCCCTCTGGCTGTGTCATGTACACGCTCTCTTCTATATCACCATTTAGAAAAGCGGTCTTGACGTCCATCTGCCATATTTCATAGTCATGGTATGCAGCGACGGCAAGTAGGATCCGGATGGACTTAAGCATAGCCACTGGAGAAAATGATTCATCATAATCCATACCTGGTCATTGACAAAAACCTTTTACTACAAGTCTAGCTTTAAAAGTCTCAACTTTTCCATCTACACCAAGTTCCTTCTTAAAGATCCACTTGCTCTCAATGGGTTTTACCCATTCAGGAGCAACTTCCAAAGTCCATACTTTGTTGGTGTACATGGATTCCATCTCAGACCGCATTGCATCCAGCCATTTCACAGTGCCCCCGCTCGTGATGGCCTGCTCGAAGCTAGTTAGGTCATTATCTTCCATGATGCAATCCTCGCTCCCACCATCAATTAGAAAACCGTAGTATCTCTCAGGTGGATGAGGAACCCTACTAGATCGGCGGAGAGGCTGAGGTTCGTCCGGGACTATCGAATCCTCTGGTTCCACTAAATCTTCAGTTGTAGTCTGTGTAGCTGGAACTTCTTCCAGTTGTACCTCTTTACCACTAATTTCTTTTTCAAGAAATTCCTTTTCTATAAAGGTGGAATGACGAGAAACAAACACCTTTTGTTCCTTGCTGTGGTAGAATAGATATCCATGTGAATGTTTGGGATATCCAACAAACTTACAAAGAACTGATTGTGCCTCAAGTTTTTCCGGATTTTGCCGTTTGACATAGGCCGGACAACCCCATATCTTAACTCGTCTAAGACATGGTCTCTTTCCACTCCATATCTCATATGGTGTTTTAGGCACTGATTTAGATGGAAATTGATTCAATAGGTATGCGGCTGTCTCAAGCGCATAACTCCAAAAGGAAACAGGCAACTCAGCAGTACTCATCATAGAGCGTACCATATCTAATAGGGTGCGATTCCTCCGCTCTGATACACCGTTGTGCTGTGGTGTATACGGAGGAGTAAGATGAGAGAGAATCCCATTCTTTTTTAGATAATCCAGGAACTACGTGCTCAAGTATTCTCTTTCTCGATCATATCGAAGGATTTTAATACTTTTACCCGCTTAGTTCTCAACTTCATGCTTATATTCTTTGAATTTCTCAAAAGTTTCAGACTTGTGTTTCAATAGGAACACATGTCTGAATCTTGAGAGATCGTCAGTGAATGTAATAAAGTATGAGGAACCATTCCTGGCATGTGTAGACATGGGACCGCATACATCATTATGTATCAGTCCCAAGAGTTCAGTATCTCTTTCTCCGTGTCCAGTAAACGGAGTTTTGGTCATTTTGCCTTTGAGGCATGACTGGCAAGTTTCATAAGATGTAAATTCTGTTAGTTATATGTATGCCCTAGAGGCCATTACTGTACATACGATGCATATTGTAGTGGATGTTTGGACATATATAGGGAGGACTTTCTTGCTCGACATGATAGTATGCTACCTGGTTGCTCTTTATCTTAACATGTATGCTGATTATCTCTATGTTACAGGTTGATAAAGCCCTTAGGATGAGTACTTGACTACCAGGACTATGATGCAGATCATACTAGGGGGGACAGAGTAGTCGTTAAGTACATCCTTCAAATGTTCCTAGTCGTGGGTGTATCGAGACAGGGCATCGATATACCAGAGTAGACTAGCATATAGCTTCTCGACTCATGTAGATGGGCGATGGATGATCCCATATCCATTAGTGTTTGACATCAGGGACAGTATACGGGTGCTCAGTGGAGACTTGGGTACACTGAACGGACTCGCCGAGAACTCCCAGATGGTATTATACCTGACGTCAGATGGTAGTTCTCTAGCGACACTGGTAAAGGTTAGTCTGTAGACCAGAGTTCGTCATAGAGTCTTGTGTGATTGCCACTGTGCTTTAATTTCCACCTTACCACGTTCAAGAGAACATGCAAAACGGTAGCTTTTGGGTACAGTCCCGAGTCACATGGAGGCAATGAGCGATAGGAGGGGTTTCGTCTCTCCCGGTATTGGGAGTAGATGTTGCGCTGTGCTCGATTGGCTATAACAGGAAGTCCTTGGCTAAGGCTGCATCTGAGATATACTGGTAAGTGCTATCAGTAGTTTCTCGACCCGTTATGAGTCTCATATCGACACGACTTATCGAGTTATTGGGGTCTGACGTTTACCACTCCTAGACGAGATATGCAACATATCAGACGAAGAGACCGGACTGTACGGTATTGTTACTGATTGGATTCGCAGGAGTGTGAGTAGGCTTACTTGCTGATCTTCTGATCGCTCAATACCCGGGTGGCCGTTACATTTAGCAGACTGCTTGCGGCTTGTGGGTGCTTGATATGATCATCACCTACTGCCGACGTATTGAAGAGTCTTTAGAGTGCTACACAGGGGTTTCCTGGCTCAAGCGAAACAGAGTAGGAGAACATATGTGATATGTGCGGGACCGAGATTGATACACTATGAGATTCCGTATTCTATTCTCGCGATATGAGATATCGGTTGGTTATATATGATATAGCCAGGTTATCGGATCAAGTGTTGATTCGATAAGTTGATTCATATGATAATAGTCAGTTATAGGTGATATAGCCGGATTATTAAATCAAGAGTTGATTTGATAATCTAATGTATAACTATATATTAGCTATATTAAATTACATTAACTAGTATTAGCTCACTTATGATTTCTTTTCTCACTTGATGTGCACATTGTATATATGGGATATGTATATTTGTGTACATGAATTGTGTCATGCTTGATGATACATGCATGATGAGTGTATGAGACTTATACCATACTAGGGTTTGTGTTTGGGTTTTATTTATCATTAAGTAATTCACAAAACATTTGAATTAGTCAAGGATAAGCTTGTAGAAGCTTATGGACTCATTGACTTTTTCAACTCTTTTGTCATTGCTTAAGATATTTGTTAACCCAACCCTTAACCTTAGCCCTTGGTTAATTCTCTACATGAGTTAGGCATGAGGGCTTAACTCACCCATGGTTGTAATAATTCATTTGGATTAATTCATATGATGAGTTCTTCTTCTTCTTCCTCAAAGCTTTCTAGCTTCAATGGAGGTATGAGAAAAAATATGAGAAAATCAAATCTAAAGTGAGCCCACTTCCTACTTCATCACCCACTACTACTTGCCATTTAGTATAGGGCGTTTGCTTCACTAATTCCAAAGTTAGTGAAGAGATAGCTTGGGTTAGTTTCTTCTCGACGTAGATCATCTTCGGCCTCGAAGTCTTCGAAGCAAGCATGTTCGTTTCTTCATGGGAGCCTCTCTAGAGTACGGAGTTCACAATCGTAGCGAAAGGGACAACTACACGGAACTATTGAAGTAATAGACTGGTCTACAAAGGTTGTATTCCTTGCTCATTAGACTTGCAAAGGGTTTGCATTTATATTTCCGTCGATTTCTAGTTAACGATTCTTAGTTAGGGTTAGCTAAAACGGCAAAATTTATTTGAATTTGGCATGGACAATGCCTTCCAAAACCTTGCTGCCGTCTTAGGTAACCCTGCAGTAGTATCAGAGCCATGCTAGAAATTTATACGGATTTTGTTAGGATTACGAAACCGAAATACTCCGAAACTTGAAACCGAAAAATGAAGTTTCTGTCGTTTTTAAATATTTGTCAATTTTTTATTTAAACAAGTACAGAGTGTTATATGGGATATAACATGAACACTGTGAAAATTTGAGGGGGTTTCATGAAAAAGTGGCCGGCCACCATACCCTTGATCTCGGCCAAATCTGAGCTCCCCCCTTGAAATTTTTTGTGTTCCAGTGACTTGGTTTTGATGTTTCAGGTGTTGTTTGTTTTTGCTAATTTTGCATGTGATGTAATCTTACACTATACACAATTCCGAGTGTTTCGTATTGGTATTTTAAACATTGTTTCGAATTATTTGCATGTTGTCTAGACGAAGTTAAAAAGTTCGATTGAATGTCAAAAACCCATTTTTCCAAGTTTAACGTATTCGGAAAAACATGCAAGTGATTCTATGAACCCTCTAGAAGAATAAAACCCTAACTCGACTTTTTTAGATCGCGGAACCACGATCAAGCCCTAGGCTTTGCCGTAGTTCCGTGGCGACATGCGTGAGGCGTGGGTTTGCCCTTCTACGGCTGGTGTATAGGTACTGTGGCATATTCTGGGTATTATTAAAACTGTGCTCAAGTGTTGAGCTGTCGGGAAATTGTGGGAGTTTGATGAATCGATCGAAAAGTTTAACGTCGTCCGGATATTATGTGATGGGATACAATATTTGGAATCCACATGTAGTTATGAGATAACTAATTTGAATGTTATAAATCTAGCAATTTAGTCTCATTTGATCGGTTGCCACGGGATTTTGATGTAATCAAAAGTCTGTCGCAATCACGTAGCGTATGCGGATACTCGCCGGGTAGAATTATTAGATAGCCACGCCCCATAACCCCGACCAAGTGACTGTAGGAGAACCTCGTCGCCAAAAGCATCCGTTCGGGTGCTCGCGACAGCGGTGTTTCGCCTTAGCGCACTTCGTCGATGGCATCGGGGGGTGCTTCCGTCTACTAAAGTTTCCGATGAGCATTCGATCAGGATGTCGGAAATCTTGTTGCATTGCTCGACATGATATTAAAAGGTGTTTTCAATATCAAGACTAAAATGCGGGGTTTATAATTGTTAGGCATGTGATGTCTAAGGAATTCATTTGGTTAGGCATGTGATGTCTAAGGTGGTTGTGGATTCCAACTGTTGTCGTTTTTTACTTTCTTTTCTGCGACCGTAAGTGTAATATGTGGTGTATCGCCGGTTTCGGTGCCATATGTCAACGACAATTGGGATATGCATATTTACTTACGTTGATGACATGTGATGTTATGTGTTGCTAGGATATGTTATATTGGATCGTCGTGATTGAATAGCCGGGGGTTTTATGTGAGATGAGAGTTTTCATTTTCATTCATGTAAAATTCATTGTATGTAATATTCTTTTATTGGGGCACTTCCGGGTTGAGGATGATGTCACCATTGTATATTATTTACTTTTCCACATTAGAATAGACCCAAGGCGGGGAGCACAAGTAACCGGATTCTAGGGTTTAGTGGGAGACCATCTTGAGGAGTCGAGACTGGGTCTCCTAACTCTAGAAATGGTAGGGTTGCTTGCCGCTCTTGTAGGGGTCTAGGGGTGTGGGATTGGCTATTTATCACGACCGTGGAATCCGTGTTTTATACATGCTTATAATAAAACCCGGAAATCCTAGTATATCCAATATTTCATATGTTTTATTCCGCTGCAATATTCTGTGATGTGATCATTGATTATATTCTGAGACGAATGCCTATATTATATATATGAGATATAATTAATATTGCTGCTATCGTTTCATATCTATTGCTTGGGAAGCATAATAAATAGGATCTCATTAATGAGATTAATGAAATAAAAGAAACCTAAAGATGTTGTAGAAACTTGTCTCAAAAACTGGTAGTTCTAGTTCTTGCTTTGCATAGCGGTATTCCTTGTAGAATATCCAGCACCTTATTCGATAAGGAAAGAGCCGAGATCCATTCACCGGGAGTGACCTCTTTAGCGAAACTATTAGATGCTACAAACTCGGTTTGTCTTTTGATTGCTTTTATAGTTTTTGCTTTGCATAGTGGTGTTTGTGAAATATCCTGCACCTTATTCGATAAGGAAAGAGCCGAGATCCCTTCACCGGGAGTGACCTCTTTAGCAAAACTAGTAAAAGCCTCAAAAGCACTCCTTTTTCAAAATCACTCGATTCTACGACGACATCAAGTTCATTACGCAAAGGGTTTTCTTAAAACCTGTCGTAGCCCTCCATCATTTCAGATAAGTACTAATTAGTATTCGTGCTACGTTTGTTGACCTTAGCCAAGGCGTAGTGTGCGGTAGCTAATTAGTGCTTATCTGCAAAGCATATGATGCGATTGAGTTAGGGTAGTCGTGCGACTTTCTTGACCTTAGCCAAGGGTCGTGCGGGTGGGTTTAATTCAATTGGGAAATGACAAGTTGAACTTGGCTAGCGCTTATGATTTGTTGACCTTAGCCAAGGTCATAAGTTGCTAGGGTCAAAACATTATCGGGAATTTCAAGTGTTGAAATTTGCAATGAGATTGCATACCTCCTATGAGATAGTTGGATCCCGATACCCACAGCGAGTAAGAGTTACTCCTAGGAGAGTTTTACACATCACAATTAGCCGATCAAGTAAGTGTCTAGAAAGGTGTCAACGGGGTTACGCCCCTGGGAAAATAAGGTTTATTTTAATTAGGTCCGTGCGAAAGCACGGGGAACCTCTCTCAAAGTACCGGCACTGGTATAGCTGAAAGATTGGCGAAATTGTAGGGTGTAATTAATCTCGGCTAGTCTTTCCTTTCAGGATTTGAAGGAAGATTTGACTAAAACAGTGGGATCCATCCTGATTAGATAAATTAAAAACCAATCTATTCTTGTAAGAGCATACACTGAGTGTTTTCTTCTCTCACTCTCCAGGTAGCTACCATGTCATGCCTTAATCAAGATAATAATACGGATGTATTAACCGAACCCGCTTGTTATACTGAGCTAAGGAACGTTGGTCCCGCTCTAACTTATAATTATTATAAGACCGAGTAGGAAATAGGGGATTATCAGAATTCCCGTGCCGCCCAAACGAAGAAAGTGTATGTTGATACATCTTCTTCGGGTGTGTTCATTACCGAGAACCGTTTCTCAGTTTCCTTTACGTCATGGGTATGAGATACCGGACCAGGATCCCACATATGTAATCTGTTACATGGGCTACAGATAAGTAGACAACTGAGAATGGGTGATAAGTTTCAAGAGTTGGAAACGGTGCAAGTGTTGCAGCCAAGTATGTTGGCAGTTATCACCCTGTATTACCAAATACATTGATTCCGAACGAATGTTATTAGATACCGAACCTGATATACAGCATCATATCAGTTTCTTTATTTACTAAAGAAGGATATAATTTTGTATTGTTGGAAAATGTTTTGAACATTTCCTATAACAAGAGTTGATCGGTTCAGGCACGTTATCAAAAGCATATACGATCTAAATCAAATCACAGTTCTTAATGTACAGAACACACACAAGGGGAAGAGTTCTGAAATGAACGAATCCTTCTTGAGTCATTGTAGACTAGGTCACATCAATGTGACCCGACTAGCTGAAGTTACATAAAGATGCATATTTAAATCGGTTTGAATTTACATCATGTGAAACTTGCCAGCCATATCACAATGATAAGATGACCATAGCTCCGTTTATTGGAAACAGAGAAAGAGTTAGTGAACTTTTGGGACTGATACATAATGATGTATGTAGGTCCCCTATCTACACATGCCAGGACTGATTCTTTATACTTCATTACATTCACTGATCATCTCTCAAGATTCGGACATATGTTCCTATTGAAATGTCATGACCCGAAGGTACAGAACGTGACCGGCACTTAAATTACGAAACGTCTAAAGGTGTAACGTAATCTAAGCAAGCTGAAGCCTAGAAATCTAAACCATTTAAAAGAGGAAGCGTAGGAAAAACAAGTTTAAAAGCAACATCAAATTTTCTCAAAAATTTCGGCAGAGTCTCCTTTGTAAAAACTGGCCCCAAACGGGTACAAACAAGAATATATACATAAGCAACAATAAAAGGCATCCCCAAGCGAGAGCTAGCTCTTCGCCAATTGGCTGTCACAACCACGCACACTTTAGGATATCTCGGGCTCCGGTAGTCCGGATCGGCCCATATCATCCAATCTCATGACCACGGTCGGTATCCTCCGGATATCCGCCGCGTCAAAAATAACAACAATAATCGGTCGGTAGTGCTCCCCTGCCGGGATCAACGCCATCATCTGCGATTTTCTTGCCCCGGGGTACCGCACTGGGTCCACCATGTACCTACAGATGGTGCATCCCCTCCTTGAATCGGGTATATGATACTGCTCAAGTACCGAGAAAACTCATGGTGGACGGCACACACATCACATCATGAGAAAACCGCAGTTTTTCTTTGAAAATAATAATAAGTTATGAAATTGTTGCGGTTTTCCCAAAAATCCAGAAATCTCATAGAAAATCCAAATCCCAAAATTCTGAGTAAATAAATAATAAGTATCGGCATAAGCCCTACAAAACTGTATGACAGTATGAATATATAAATGCATGAAGTGTCTGAGTAAGCAATGCAATATCTAAACTAGCACATGAAGCAAGCGTACTAAAATATGTTTAAACTACTAATTAGCAGCTATACTAAATGAAGTAGCTTGTCTTAAAGTGTGCGTGACATGGCAATTACTGATGATGATGAGTGTGAGCCGGCAAATAAGTGTACGTAGAACATGCGTATCATCGGTAATGGTGCTGGTGTCCTAACATATGGAATCATAACAGTTACGGAACATATGTATAAACATGCAGTATAATGAGAATAACATGAATATAACAGAGAAGGAATAATAACCGCAATACCGAAGAATATACATTTCTACCATACGATTCATACCGTTTTGGTGTTTGAAAAAGCACGAATCGTGGTTTTTAGAAAAATGGGGTCTATGTTGTTTTTGAGAAAAGATACATCCTTTGAAAATCCATGTTATCCCCCAGTTGTCTTTTTGAAAATGCTCACGATTCGTTGGTTTTGAAAATAGGTATGACTCGAGCCTAGACTAGCATCTACCTAAACCACTAATAGACTAACTAAGGAAATGGTCGAAATTGTAACGCCTTAGATTTCGATTAGTGTTAGTTTAGACGATAGTGCAGGTTTTTGGTAAAAAGTTTACCAATTTGGCTTACTCATATTTTATAACATTTAATTAATAATTTATTATTATTTGTTATGGCATGCACGCACGTGTGCATATTTATGTGAGGGTTTATTTGTGCTAATCTAGATTAGTGACCATGACAACTTAACCCTTAACCTAATCCTTTGCTTTATCATAATCCTTGTTTTAATATTTCCTTAACATTTTCCTTAGATATTTGTTTTGGAGAAAAGAGGTGGTATGGTGTAGTGTGAATGCATTAATGGTGTTTTAATGAAAGGGTGCACTCACCTCTTACTCTCACCTCTCTCTTTCTCTTTATCTTTTCCTTCCCTCTTTCTCTCACACTCATTTCCTTCTCATTTTCTTCATCTCTCTTCACCTCAAACTGAACACTTGCATTTCCTACACAAAACTTCATCAAATATTCACAAAAACTCACAAAAATCACATCTTTTGCCTTGATTTGCCTCTTGGATGCCTTGAAGCTTGCAAAGCTAGGATCTTTGAGTTCTTTTGGTTAGGTAATGATCTCTTTCTGTTAAGTAGGTGTTTATTGTGTTGCGTAGCTTGTTAGTTTCAGTTTACATCGCGTATAGTTTCGTTTCGGGTAAATATCGTATTTTTTGTATTGTTTTGGGGTCTCGGATGATCTGCTATCAAACCAGATATTTGTTGCAAAAGTTCCCATCACAGTGACCTAGTGTAGTGACCTAGAACCTACCCCCAAAATACGAGTCCGTTCCCTTCTTGGACAACCACAGATTTAATGGTTCTGGCCGCAATTTGTAGCCAGAGTAGGGACTGAGGTGGTGAGTTTTTGTGTAGGGGTCTCTGGGGTTGTATGTGGTCTCATGGTACTTGCAACTTTTACAGATTGTTGGTATAGAAAAATCTGGGATCACTTGCTTATTTCTTGTGTTTCGTTTCATGCGTTACGTTATCCGATACGGTGTTCTGTGTTGCAGTTGCTCCGAGTTAGTTTCGTTGTGTCTCTATACACGTTAGCCACAATACGAACACTTAAGAGTTTGTTTTGTTTTGTCGCGTCGGTCAAATGTACTTTGTACGTGTTTTGGGTCAATTGCTAATATATACTTGTTATATTGTTTTATGTTTTAGGTTCGCAGGCGGGGACTTTGGACGCTGGGAAGAAGGGGAAACAGGTGGTAGGCTTTACTTAGCCAGGAGCGTTGGTGAGTAGATTTAACATCTACAGGGGGATCGCCCGCATGGTATTATGCATCTGGGCTAGAGATGTTATGATATTGTCGCATACTATTGCATATATAGAGTTGCGCATACACCTTATTGCTTAGTTATTTTTTGTGCTTGGACTTGTACCCTTAGGACACTGCACTATTATTGACGGCTCATGTTGCACGAGCACTGATTGTATGCCACACACACCGTCAATAATTACCATGACACGCACAACACACATATATCTGATATTGTTTGGTTAGGGACATTGAGACATTGATTCATATTCCTTATTGCATATGACATATAGCATACATATATACCTACATTCTTACACATATGCCTTGACATGCTTACATGCTAGTTACCCATATACCTATATGGTATTGTACCATTAGTGATAGGTATATACACATATGAGACATAGCTACATGTAAATCTTGCATACATACTTACACTTATACCCGGAGGGTATATTACATCATTACTGATAGGTAGATACGTACACCTTACTATACCTACATATTTACACATATATCTAGCTATAGCTACATGTTTATCTTTATTTGATGTTATATAGACTTGGACAAATTAGGAACCGCATGATATATATATTAACTTTTTACAGTTAAATAGCGGCTTTTCCTTTATATGCTTACATTACAGTTTTATGTTGCATATATTATATTCATGGATTTTTGCATTGAGATATGGGTTTTTCATGATGTTTTCTGGATTTGAGGACCGTGGTAGTTTCATGAAATTATGCATTATTTGAAAAAACCCGGTTTCTCTTGATATGATATTTCAGTAGCCACCATGAGTTTTATCGGTTCTGATATATATACCCCATGCGAGGAGGAGTCGGGGGCCGTGTGAGGGTACATGGTGGGGCCCGGAGGTACCCCGGGGCGAGAAAGGGATTTCGATGGACCATGCCGATGAGGCCTGACAGGAGAACCATACCTACCGGTGACAGTACCTATGACTCGGCGGTTATCGTGGGGATACCGACGGGAGTCATGTACGTATGGATACGTCGGAAGATGAGGGTCGAAGCTGGGCACTCGGGTTTTCGGAATAGCGTATAATACGTACCTATCAGGGGGCCAGCCGTGGTGACAACACTTGATAGATCAGTATTTTTGTTTCGATACTTGACACATTGGTTTCATGATATTTTTATTCCTAAGAATATATAACAGTGGAATGGGACGCTGTTATATATGCATATATATATATATACATATATATACATATATATATATATATATATATATATATATTAGTGGAATGAAACGCTAATATATATGTATACATATCAATTCATATACATCATCATAATTATTTATGCAAATATACTTAGGAGTCGGCGATCCAGCCTCAATAGTGTAAGAAAAGTCCACCTAAAGTCCGAGTCGATACCTCTAAGAGTTGGCGATCCAGCCTCAATAGCGTCACGTACATAGTACGACTTCCTCGAGTCAAGAGTGCGGATCAATCATCATATCTATACCTCGTACGGTAAAATCCATCATACGACATCCCAAAATCGGGGTACGGGTCAACTATCATATATACATCATCATTCATATGGTATCATCAACAAACAATATCATGATCTGGCTACTGATCTACAGTCTCATACATTCCAATGCCATCCTATATTTTATCGTATATATACATATATATTTTCTTATCGCCCAACGATCTGCTATAAAATCATAACATATCTTGCATCATAACTTAATCATATATCAAATATCTCACGGTATCATGCCCAGCCATATCGACTCATCCCCAAGTATCATATAACATCCTCATGTCACGCGTATATGTTGTGTATATATTATATGTTGTGTGTGTGTGTATAAACCTACACACATTCATACACACACACACACACAAGTCAAGTGTATGTGTGTGCGTGCATGTGTGTCTGCGTGAAACATATGAATTGCCTCCATGGTAATCATCCTCTGGTTAAGTCTTTCTAAAGAAACCTAATCCTACTTAAGGTCTTCAATAGTACCCTGCTCGCCAAAATCCAAGGTCACGTCCGACTCAAAATAATAATACGCAAGAACCTTACTGTACGTTTGTGGGGTTGCTATACGCCATCCACCCGATTTCCTCCGTAGATATACATCTACTCACCTGGTCCTCATCTGCCGAAGTCGATGCCGCCATCCTCTTCTTCATCGTCCGAAATCCACGTGAGAGGTACTTATATGCAAACATATATAATATCGTAAATCGAAATCGCGGACAAAACTAAAACGGCACACGAAACGCGCATAGGTTAAAACCTATGACCCGCTCATGCAAAAGAACCAAATAACTCTCGATATCGGCGTACAAATGCCGATTGGTCGAGAAAAACCCAAACATACCAATCGCAGTTTCAAAATTCACTAAATACATATGAATTAGGGTTTAATTCATCAAAACCTCAAAATAACTTAAATCGATTTATTTTCCGAAAACCTAGAAAGCCTCAAATAACCATTTTAGCACCAAACTTGATGTTTAAACAAAACTAGTGGCCACAATAGTCACTAAATATCATAACTAGATCATACAAACCATTTCTATAATTTAATCTCATCAATTTGTATTAATCCATAAAATTTAGTTTGCAATTTTATCGAATTTTAACAATTTCCAAGTAACAATGCACAAAACAATAACTAAACTAGGCTTTGCATGATCTAAAGCGTTAAACTACAATTTATAATGTTAATGATATGATGAAAACCCTAATTAGATTTTAATCTCAATTATTTAATCAATTTCTAAAAACCTAGTTAGCAAAATAGCATAATTATCACAATTTTAAGTAAAAATTAGGAAACTAGTAACTAGATTAGGTTTTGCAGCCCATTAACATATTAATCTACCCATTAAAACCATGAATAATTGATAAAAAAATCCTCACTTGATCACAAACCCTAATCTTGAATTTTCAAATTTGAAATTGGAACCAATTAATTAGCTAATTAAATTGATTTAAAGTAGTTTATCAATAATTAAACATTTGGGTTAGGATTATACCTCCACACACATGAGATCAACATGCAACCTAGCCTCCAAAATGCTAACTTTGCTCTAAGATCCTTGCTTATTTGGCCAAAGAATAAAGGGTAATGATTTAACTATGAATTTGTGATGTTTTATTTTGATTTTTCATGAATTTTTTGAAGAATTTTGATTAGAGAAGGAGACGGAAAAATGAGGGGCAGCCATGAGGTGGTTTCGGCCATGAGGGAGGGAGTGATGGGAGAGAGAGAGAAAGAGTGTAGAAATGTGTAGAAGTTTCATTAATTAATCACCTAACTTTAGTCTTTTCATTAATTTCTTTATTTTAATTATTTTCTTTTCAAAAATAAAACCTAGAAAAATCTAGAACCATGGAGAGATTTTGAGAAAGAATTTTGCATGTTACACACTTGTTTTAAATTGTCATGGTTCACATTTGTAAAATTAACCCATTCCAATTTATAATTTGCACTAATTTAATGTATAATTAAAAGCTTATGTTAATATTAAAAATAATTAATTAAGGAAAAATATTTAAGTAAACTAATAATTTATAAGTCACTAAACAATATCAATTACTAGCAATTATATAGTTAAAATAGGTGTATTTAAATCTATATTGAAAAATAATTGTAGTTGTTAGGTCCACGTTACCTCTCCCGGTACTTTCGGGGTTGCGGAAACGGTAAAACAAATTTTTTTCTAAACTTTGTAACATGGACCGTAAAAGCCGGATCTTTGCTAAACAATACACTAGCATCCTAACAAGAGATGTATCTACTCGGTTAGGGGTTATACCTCAACTTGAACTCCTTCTCTTCTTGTTGTTCTCTTCTTTGTTGTTCTTCACTTCTTGTTGCTCTTCTCTTTGCTTGCTCAATGGTTGATCCGGACTTTGGTCACCTCTGCGGCCTCCTTGAGTCGAAGACGATCCACCCGAGAGATGTACACCGAGCTCCACCTCAAGCCGAGGTAACTAGGGCAAAGAGATTGCTAATCTAGAAGCCCTAGGATGTGTAGAGGAGATGTATAGATGTGTTTGTCAAGTGAAAACCTTTTTCTCTCAACACATGAGATCAAAGGAGAAATCAAGAGGAGGAAGAAGAAGGAGGAAGGTTAGCAACCATGGAGCTTCTCATTTCAAGAGAGAGAATGAGAATAAAATTATGATACAAAAGAAAAACAACCATGGTTGCAAATAATGCAAAACAACATCATTACTAATCCCATCAAGATAAAGTTGATGGCTACTTTGAAATGACCATTATCATAATCCAAAAGAAAAAGGAAAAGAAAAGAAAAGTGTAGAACCCTCTTGAAAGTCAATGGTCAACCCGGTCAACCGGTCAACAAAGTCAAGAGAGGTCAACGGGGTCAAATGGTCAATGCAATTAGCCATCATAAGATTATCACTAATAGGATTAGTAAATGATGTTCGCGGCTCATAATGGTTTTGACCAAACGAACTGTCAAAACCCTAATGAGTCCGCCTCAAAATGGTTTTGACCGAATCAACTGTCAAAACCCTAATGAGCCCGCCACATAACGGTTTTGGCCGAACCAACTGCCAAAACCCTAATGAGGCACCTCCTCTTTCATCACTCCGAAAAACTGTGCATACACACCTGCATCCGTATTCCGTAGAATGCGGATGCACAGAAGACAAAACAAATCCATCCGTGCAATACTAGGATCCGGCTTAAACCAAAGCCTACTAGTACTGCCTGCCCGAACACCATATGCACACAAGTGTACGTAAGTGATCGCAGCCCTGCCGTAAAACCATACGGCCTCTACACGTTTCGCTCAGTGCAGGGAAACTCTCTGTGTGGGACTCTAAAGACTCGACACTACGCTGGCAGTGGGTTTAACCACAGACCGCAAGCGGCACTAGCTGTACGTAACGGTCCCCAGGTAGATGTCGATAAGAAGGCCGACGAGGTAAACCCATCCGAACTCCTACTGAGCCTGTATGTGACAATCTCCGTACAGTCCGGTCTGTTCGTCTGATACATCGCATGTCGGGCCTAGGGGGGCGGCAAGCGTCAGACCCCTAATAGCGGTACAAGTCGTGTCGGAGTGAAGCCCAGAACACCCTGAGATAACACTGGAACCTACCAGTATATCTCGCTTGCCCTGGCCAGGGACTACTTGTGTAATGGCTCTCCTAGACACAGCGCGATGTCAACCCCCAATACCGGGAGAGACGAATCCTGTCTAACCGTCACTGCCTCCAAGTGCTTCGGGACTGCTCCCAACTACTACCTGTTTGCACGACTCAGTAGAGCCGTGGTAGGGTAGTAACCAAAGAACAGTGGGAACACACTCGAGGCGAAGTGACAGTGTCAAGTCAGCGGACTAAGCTGTACTCATGTCACCTGGGAACTGATAACTGACGATAGGTATAATACCAACCATCAGTTCCCGACGAGTCCTGTCCAGTGTACCCGTAACCTAACGAGCACCCGCATACTATCTCAAGTACGACGTACCGACGGCTGTGGGACAGACTGTCTCCCGTGCTGGGATGAGAAGCGCATACGCTAGTCTACTCCGGAGCATCGATGCCCTATCTCGATACTCCCACGACCAGGGACGTGTATAAGGATGTGCTTGTAGATTACCCAGCCCCCACGAGTGTGATCGCCATCACAACGCCGGTAATCAAGCAAAGATCCTAAGGGCTCTACTAATGCGTATAGGTGATATAATAAATAAACACACAAGTACACATTAAAGCAGAGACAAACCAAGTAGCATACTACTATATTGAGCAAGATTGTCTGTACAACTGTGAATATCCCAAGCTTCCATCAAGTAATATACATACTAGTATGATACAGTAATGGCCTCTAGGGCATATACACTAACAATCTCCCATTTGCACTAAGGCCATGTACTGGCGTATCGAAGACCTATCATCTCGATCAGCCGCTCGAACTGAGTCTGGGGTAAAGCCTTCGTGAATGGGTCCGCAGTGTTGTCCTTTGTGTCCACTCTCCGCACCTCGATCTCCTGGCGATCAATGATCTCCCTGATCAGGTGATACCGCCTTAAGATGTGCCTGGATTTCTGATGGGACCTTGGTTCCTTCGCTAAAGCTATAGCCCCATTGTTATCGCAATACAAAGGTATTGGGTCAACAATGGACGGAACCACCTGAAGTTCACTAATGAACTTCTTCATCCAGACCGCCTCTTTTGCGGCATCGCTTGCAGCAATGTATTCAGCCTCCATCGTCGAGTCTGCGACGGTATCCTGCTTGGAACTCCTCCAACATACCGCCCCTCCGTTGAGGGTAAACAAAAAACCCGAGACAGACTTGCTGTCATCTTTGTCACTCTGGAAGCTTGAATCGGTAAAGGACTCGACCCTGAGGTCTCCATTACCGTAAACCAGGAACATCTCCTTAGTCCTTCTCAGGTACTTGAGAATGTTCTTCACTGCTGTCCAGTGGTCCTCCCCTGGGTCTGACTGATACCGGCTTACCGCGCTCAACGCGTAAGCTACATCTGGTCTTGTACATAGCATCGCATACATTATAGATCCTACTGCCGAAGCGTAGGGTATAGTGCTCATGCGAACCCTCTCCTCGTCAGTCTTAGGAGACATCTTCTTGGAGAGGGTAATTCCGTGCAATGCGGGTATGTTACCGCGCTTGGAACCCTCCATACTAAATCTCTTTAGTACGGTCTCTATGTACCTGGACTGCGAAAGTCCCAATAGTCTCTTGGATCTATCTCTATAGATCTTGATCCCCAGAATGTACGAGGCATCACCCAGGTCCTTCATGGAGAACCTTTGTGACAAAAATAGCTTGACCGATTGTAGCATAGGAATGTCATTTCCTATCAAAAGAATGTCGTCCACGTACAAGACTAGGAATACGACAGTTCATCCTACAATCTTCTTATATACACAGGGTTCATCTTCGTTCTTGATGAAATCAAATTCCTTGATTGCCTCATCAAAACAGATGTTCCAGCTCCGCGATGCCTGCTTTAATCCATAAATGGATTTAAGCAACTTGCACACCTTTCCGCTGCTCCCACTGTCTACGAAACCTTCTGGTTGATCCATGTAAACGCACTCTTCCAAACAACCGTTTAGGAAAGCCGTTTTAACATCCATCTGCCAGATTTCATAGTCATGGAAGGCAGCAATGGCAAGTAGGATCCGAATGGATTTGAGCATAGCCACCGGAGAAAAAGTTTCATCATAGTCCAAACCAGGTCTTTGACGAAAACCTTTTGCAACGAGTCTAGCTTTATAGGTTTCCACCTGCCCATCTACACCAAGTTTCCTTTTGTAGATCCATTTGCATCCAACGGGTTTTACCCCAGCTGGAGCAATATCCAAGGTCCACACTTTATTGGCGTACATGGACTCCATTTCGGATTGCATTGCTTCCTGCCACTTATCAGAGTCCCTACTGATAATGGCCTGCCTGAAACTGGTAGGGTCATCTTCTTCCAAGATGCAATCCTCTCGATCCCCGTCTATGAGAAAACCGTAGTATCTCTCGGGCGGATGAGAAATCCTACCAGATCTGCGGAGTGGCTGAGGTTCGTCTGGGGTTATAGAATCTAGCGGTTCCTCCAAATTTTCAGTTACATTTTGTGGTCGCTGAATTTCTTCCAGTTCTACCGAACTCCCACTAGTTTCTTTTGCAAGAAACTCCCTTTCTAAGAAGGTGGCGTGGCGAGATACAAACACCTTCTGTTCCTCAGTGTGGTAGAACAGATATCCCAGTGAGTTTTTAGGATATCCCACAAATTTACACAGAACTGATCGTGCCTCTAGCTTGTCCGGTTTCTGTGTTTTCACATAGGCCGGACAACCCCATATCTTAATAAACTTCAGACATGGTTTCTTACTGCTCCATATTTCATACGGAGTTTTAGGCACAGATTTGGACGGAACTTGATTCAAAAGGTATGCCGCTGTCTGAAGCGCATGTCCCCAGAATGAAAGAGGTAACTCAGCACTACTCATCATGGAGCGAACCATATCCAATAGGGTACGATTCCTCCGCTCCGATACACCGTTGTGCTGTGGTGTATAAGGAGGAGTAAGCTGAGAGAGAATACCATTCTCTTTTAAGTAATCTAGGAATTCCGTGCTTAAGTACTCCCCTCCCCTGTCAGACCGGAGGATCTTGATACTTTTGCCTGTCTGGTTCTCTACTTCGTTTCTGAATTCCTTGAATTTCTCAAAAGCTTCAGATTTGTGTTTCATCAGATACACATATCCGAACCTAGAGAGATCGTCAGTGAATGTGATGAAGTACGAGAACCCACCCTTTGCATGTATAGACATCGGACCACATACATCACTATGTACGAGTCCCAAGAGCTCTGCTGCTCTTTCTCCATGTCCGGTGAACGGAGATTTGGTCATCTTCCCTTTGAGACAAGACTGACAAGTTTCATAAGATGAAAACTCGAACGCATCCAAGAGTCCATCTTTATGCAACTTACTCAGTCTTTTCTCTCCGACATGACCAAGTTTACAATGCCACAAGTAGGATTCATTCGTATCTGAATTCTTCCTCTTGCGTGTGTTTTGTATATTGAGAACTGTATTCTGATTTAGAACGTAGATACCATTACACAGTGTACCCTCTGCAACCAGTACCTTATGAAGGTAAATGTTCATGATATTCTTTTCAAGAACAAAGTTATATCCATCTTTATCGAGTAAAGAAACTGATATGATGTTGCAAACCATGGAGGGTACATAGTAGCAATCGTTCAAAATCATAGTCTTGCCATTTGGCAATACTAGGTGATATTCACCGACGGCTGCTGCATTAACTTGTGCTCCGTTCGCTACGCTGAGCGACATATCACCCGGTGCAACTTTCCTACTTTTTCTCAGTCCCTGTAATAAATTACAGATATGAGATCCTGATCCGGTATCAAGTACCCAGGAGGTAGGGCAGACCGTAAAACAGTTCTCAATTACAAGAACACCTGAAGTAGATGCAAAACCATGCTTCTTCTTCGACTGGGTATCCTGGAAATCCATACAATCCCCTTTCCCATTCTCATACTCATGACTGTTATCACAAGTTAGAGCTGAACCAACTTTCCCCAGTCCCGAATAAGAATTCGGATCGGTCAAGCGATACATTTTATTATCTTGATTAGGGCGTGAAAAGGTTGCTGCCTGGAGAGAGAGAAAAGAAACACTCAGCGTATGCTCTTGCAAGATTAGATTGGTTTATTAATTTATCTAACCAGGATGTCTCCCACTGTTTACTCAAATTCTTCATAAAACCTTTTTAAAAGAAGAACTAGTCAGGATTTTAATTCACATCACAATACTTGCTTAACCTTTCAGCCAGGCTAGTGTCGGTACTTCGAGGGAGGTTTTCCAACGCTTTCGCGAAGTTCCTTAATTCAAGAACCTCTTTTCCCTGGGGGCGTAGCCCCGCTAACACCTTTCTAGACACCTACTAGGTTTATAGCATTGATCGTTTAGTGAAATAATCTCCCAAGAGTAATCCAACTCATCAGTGGGATCGGGATCCAACTATCATTGTGTGATGACCTAGATGGAATCCACTCTAGTCACCACACTCCAGAAGGTATGCTAAATCTGCAAGTTTCAGTACTTTTGAAACTCCCGATGTGGTTTTTGCCCCTAGGACCCAAGTGAACTTGACGAATAATCAACAAATCAAAAGGTCCTAGTCAAGTTCAACCCGTCGTTATCCAGGATTGCATTAGACCCGCCCGCATGATCCTTGACGAATAATCAACAACATCATGCGACCGTCCTAACCAATCGCATCTATCAGTGCAACAGAAAATTATTACTCAGCTACCGTTCACTGTGTCTTGACGAATAATCAACAAACGCAGCACGAATACTAAGTATTAATTATCCGAAACGACGGAGGGCTACGGCTGGGTTTTTGGCGAAAAACCCGTTAACGTAATGAACTTGTTATCGTTGAAGGAACCTGGTAATCTTTTTGAAAATATAGTGGCGAAAACTTTTGCTAAAGAGGTCACTCCCTGTAAAGGGATCTCGGCTCTTTCCTCGTCGAATGAGGTGCAGGATATTCCAAACTGAATACCTCGATGCAAAGCAAGAATAATCGACTATAGTGAAGTTATTACCCTGACGCAAACTTTTGTCCAAGGGGTCACTCCCGATGAAGGGATCTCGGCCCTTGCCTCGTCGACTGAGGTGCTGGGCATTCACAACCGAATACCGCGATGCAAAACAAAAATGAACGTCCTTGCAATAACAGCTTTTTGAAAAATTGTTCCAACAACGTCTTTTAGGTTTATTTTCTTGCATTAGTTCTTTTAATGCGTCCCATCATTTAAATCCTACCATTGCAGAAAACAACCAAAATATGACGTACGCTTATGCCATTCGCATTCGCCACTGGGCCCCGTCATCACCCGTTAGGTTACTTAACTAACGACAGAGCGGGGGCTGGGCTAGCGCGGCTGTAAAACATAAGCAACGCCTAAATAGTTATTATATATAGTAATATAGCAATGATAGCCAATCCAGATCACAGATGAACACTTTGGATATACTAGGAACCCGCGATTCGTTCAAGCCTGCAACGAAAAGCGGATTACACGGTCGCGATGAATAGCCAAAACCCCACCCAAGACCCCTACGGGTGCGGCAAACTACCCGCCAAGTACCCGAAGCGAAGCAACCTCCCTCATCGCCGTGAGTAGGCCACTCAGCACTTCGAGATACCCGGTAGTTTGTGCACCCCCTCCATGGGTCTATCCTAGGAGCATAAACAGTAAAAAGAATTATACAATGACAGCTACAACCCCGACCCGGTTGTGCGGCCAAACAAATAATATTACATCAATTTACAAATTTATTACATGAATGAAAGAAAAAGAAACTCTCATCTCACATCCACCCCGGCTATTCATCCGCGACAATCCAACGAGTTCATATACACAAACCATCAACAACAATCACAGATCACAGATATGTATAACCCCGACTAATCGACATATAGCGATTAGCCGACGTTCAATACATAAGAACATCACAGATATAACCTTTATAGTCAAAGTATATTGAAGTTCGAAAAAAATACGGATTTATAGGCCCCCAAAAACAAATTTCTATTCTGGAAAATCTGGGCATATTTAAACCATCTTAAAAATCCTAATACCAAGTCAGAAACACTCTGCACCAAAAATGACCTAGTGACTCACCAAGATGGCCGCGGTTCCGCGGCAATAGCTTGCTATTGCCGCGGAAACGCGGCGCTTTGGTCGAGTTGCTGGCTCGTTTTTGGTGGCTTTCTTCTAAAAACCCTGAGATGATTTTTGGAGTATAACAAATTTTGTTTTGACCAGAAAAAATTTTAACAGAAACTCAGGTTTTCGTAACTTGGTTTTGTCGATTTTTCCATTTCGAACTTCGATACACTTCACTACCAAGCTAGTTTATGTTTAGTTAGGCTCTGATACCACTGTTAGGTCCACGTTACCTCTCCCGGTACTTTCGGGGTTGCGGAAACGGTAAAACAAAATTTTTTCTAAACTTTGTAACATGGACCGTAAAAGCCGGATCTTTGCTAAACAATACACTAGCATCCTAACAAGAGATGTATCTACTCGGTTAGGGGTTATACCTCAACTTGAACTCCTTCTCTTCTTGTTGTTCTCTTCTTTGTTGTTCTTCACTTCTTGTTGCTCTTCTCTTTGCTTGCTCAATGGTTGATCCGGACTTTGGTCACCTCCGCGGCCTCCTTGAGTCGAAGACGATCCACCTGAGAGATGTACACCGAGCTCCACCTCAAGCCGAGGTAACTAGGGCAAGGAGATTGCTAATCTAGAAGCCCTAGGATGTGTAGAGGAGATGTATAGATGTGTTTGTCAAGTGAAAACCTTTTTCTCTCAACACATGAGATCAAAGGAGAAATCAAGAGGAGGAAGAAGAAGGAGGAAGGTTAGCAACCATGGAGCTTCTCATTTCAAGAGAGAGAATGAGAATAAAATTATGATACAAAAGAAAAACAACCATGGTTGCAAATAATGCAAAACAACATCATTACTAATCCCATCAAGATAAAGTTGATGGCTACTTTGAAATGACCATTATCATAATCCAAAAGAAAAAGGAAAAGAAAAGAAAAGTGTAGAACCCTCTTGAAAGTCAATGGTCAACCCGGTCAACCGGTCAACAAAGTCAAGAGAGGTCAACGGGGTCAAATGGTCAATGCAATTAGCCATCATAAGATTATCACTAATAGGATTAGTAAATGATGTTCGCGGCTCATAATGGTTTTGACCAAACGAACTGTCAAAACCCTAATGAGTCCGCCTCAAAATGGTTTTGACCGAATCAACTGTCAAAACCCTAATGAGCCCGCCACATAACGGTTTTGGCCGAACCAACTGCCAAAACCCTAATGAGGAACCTCCTCCTTCATCACTCCGAAAAACTGTGCATACACACCTGCATCCGTATTCCGTAGAATGCGGATGCACAGAAGACAAAACAAATCCATCCGTGCAATACTAGGATCCGGCTTAAACCAAAGCCTACTAGTACTGCCTGCCCGAACACCATACGCACACAAGTGTACGTAAGTGATCGCAGCCCTGCCGTAAAACCATACGGCCTCTACACGTTTCGCTCAGTGCAGGGAAACTCTCTGTGTGGGACTCTAAAGACTCGACACTACGCTGGCAGTGGGTTTAACCACAGACCGCAAGCGGCACTAGCTGTACGTAACGGTCCCCAGGTAGATGTCGATAAGAAGGCCGACGAGGTAAACCCATCCGAACTCCTACTGAGCCTGTATGTGACAATCTCCGTACAGTCCGGTCTGTTCGTCTGATACATCGCATGTCGGGCCTAGGGGGGCGGCAAGCGTCAGACCCCTAATAGCGGTACAAGTCGTGTCGGAGTGAAGCCCAGAACACCCTGAGATAACACTGGAACCTACCAGTATATCTCGCTTGCCCTGGCCAGGGACTACTTGTGTAATGGCTCTCCTAGACACAGCGCGATGTCAACCCCCAATACCGGGAGAGACGAATCCTGTCTAACCGTCACTGCCTCCAAGTGCTTCGGGACTGCTCCCAACTACTACCTGTTTGCACGACTCAGTAGAGCCGTGGTAGGGTAGTAACCAAAGAACAGTGGGAACACACTCGAGGCGAAGTGACAGTGTCAAGTCAGCGGACTAAGCTGTACTCATGTCACCTGGGAACTGATAACTGACGATAGGTATAATACCAACCATCAGTTCCCGACGAGTCCTGTCCAGTGTACCCGTAACCTAACGAGCACCCGCATACTATCTCAAGTACGACGTACCGACGGCTGTGGGACAGACCGTCTCCCGTGCTGGGATGAGAAGCGCATACGCTAGTCTACTCCGGAGCATCGATGCCCTATCTCGATACTCCCACGACCAGGGACGTGTATAAGGATGTGCTTGTAGATTACCCAGCCCCCACGAGTGTCATCGCCATCACAACGCCGGTAATCAAGCAAAGATCCTAAGGGCTCTACTAATGCGTATAGGTGATATAATAAATAAACACACAAGTACACATTAAAGCAGAGACAAACCAAGTAGCATACTACTATATTGAGCAAGATTGTCTGTACAACTGTGAATATCCCAAGCTTCCATCAAGTAATATACATACTAGTATGATACAGTAATGGCCTCTAGGGCATATACACTAACAGTAGTTGAGTTTTACGGAAAATACGGTTTATTTTACCGATTATCAGAAAATTCACCTAAAGGATTTTATTTATCTAATATTTATTTATTTAATTTTTAAAATGTTATATGAAACACAAGTCTGAAGCTTTTGAGAAATTCAAAGAATATAAGTCAGAGGTAGAGAACCAAAACGGGTATAAGTATTATGTCCTATATTGAGATCAGGGAGGAGAATACTTGAGCACGGAGATCCTGGACTATTCTAAAGGAGAATGAGATTCTCTCAGCATTACTCCTCCGTATACACTACAGCACGTTGGTAAATTGGGGCAGAGTAATCACACCCTATGTTATATGGTATGCTCTATGATGAGTACTACTGAGTTGCCTATTTCTTTTTGGGGTTTATGCACTTGAGAAGCTGCATACCTATTGAATAGGGTTCCAATCAAATCTGGTGCCTACCACTCCATATGTGATATGGTATGGGAAGAGCCCATCTCTTAAGGATATTGAGATTTGGGGTTGTCTGGCCTATGCCAAAAGCAAAATCCGGACAAGCTCGAGGCAAGGTCAGTTCTGTGGAAGTTTGTTGGATATCCCAAGCATTCGCAAGGGAATATCTTCTACCACACTGAGGAGAAAAATATGTTTTGTTTTCTCAGCATGCCACCTTTTGGAAAGGGAATTTCTTTTGAAGAAATTAGTGGTCATGAGGTAGAACTGGAAGGAGTTCCAGCTATACAAACTACAGCTGATGATTTGGTAGAACTGAAGGATTCAATAGTTCCCGACGAATCTCAGCCTCTCCGCCGATCTGGTAGGGTTCCTCACCCACCTGAAAGATACTTCGGTTTTCTCTATGTTAGTGGGAGCGAGGATTGCATCATGAGATGATGACCAAACCAGTTTCGAGCAGGCCATCAGGAGTGGGGACTCTGTGAGAATGGCTGGATGCTAAGCGATCTGAGATGGAATCCATATACACTAACAAAGTATGGACTTTGGTTGCTTTATCTGAAGGGTTAAATCCCCATCAGGAGCAAGTATATCTTGAGAAGATTACTTGGTGTACATGGAAAAGTTGAGACTTTCAAAGCTAAGACTTGTTGCAAAAGGTTCTCGTCATCCACCAGGTGTGCATTATGATGAAACCTTTGCTAATCCCTATGCTTAAGTCCATCCGGGTCCTACTTGCCATTGCTACATACTATGACTATGATATCTGGCGGTTGGGTGTCATGACAGCTTTTCTAAATAGTGATTTAGAAGGGAGCGTCTATAAGTACACAGCCAGAGGGCTTCGTAGACAGTGGGAGCAGCTGAAACCCGTGCAAGTTGCTTTATGGGTTAAACAGGCATTGCGGAGTTGGAACATCTGTTTTGATGTGATAGTCAAAGAGTTTGACTTCATCAAAATGGTAGATGATCCTTGTATATACAAAATGGTAGTAGGGAGTATGGTGGTGATCCTTGTATTGTACATGGATGACATACTCTTGATAGGAAAGGAGTTTCTTATGCTACACTCGGTCAATCTCCTCTTATCACAAGGATTCTCCATATAGGATAAAGCTGATACCTCCTAAATTCAGGGTTTTGGATCTATGAGATAGATCTAAATGGATGTTAGGATTCTCACTAGGTGTAGTGAGATGGTATCAATCGATCCTGGGGAGAATCACTGGATAAGTTCCAGGGTGGTAAAGTCGATTGAATGTCAGTCACAGGCATTGTCTTTTCCCTCAGTTGAGGGACGGTATGTTGGAAGAGTTCCAAGTTAGATACCGTGACAAACTAGACGATAAAGGATGGATACATTGCTACCAAGGATACTACCAAAGATGTAGTCTGGATGTATAAAAGTTCATAAGATGAACTTCGTTCGTACCATTGTGTGACAATGGAGTTGTGGCTTATGCCTAGGAACCCTCGTCCCATCAGTGATCCGGACATATTCTTAGGCAGTATCACCTGATCATGGAGATGGATGATCTCCAGGGAGATCGAGGTTAGGAGAGTAGACACAGAGGACAACACCGCGGATCTACTCATAAAGGCCTATTCCCAGGAGATACTTTTATTGGATGGTTGAGTATGAGATACTTCAACCACTGCTGATTGTTGGATATGGGATACTACAACAGATGGCCCCAGTGCAAGTGGGAGATTGTTAGTTATATGTATGCCGTAGAGGCCATTACTGTACGTACGATGTATATTGTAGTGGATACTTGGACATATATAAGGAGGACTTTCTTGCTCGACATGATAGTATACTATCTGGTTGCTCTTTATCTTAACATGTACGCTGATTGTCTCTATGTTACATGTTGATAAATCCTTTAGGATGAGTACTTGACTACCAGGACTATAATACAGATCATACTAGTGGGGACAGAGTATTCGTTAAGTACGTCCTTCAAATGTTCCTAGTCGTGGTTGTATCGAGACAGGGTGTCGATATACCAGAGTAGACTAGCATATATCTTCTCGACCCATGTAGATGGGCGATGGATGATCCCATATCCATTGGTGTTTGACATCAAAGACAGTATACGGGTACTCTGTGGAGACTGGGTACAGTGAACGGACTCGCCGAGAACTCCCAGATGGTATTATACCTGACGTCAGATGGTAGTTCTCTGGTGACACTGGTACAGGTTAGTCTGTAGACCCGAGATCGTCATAGAGTCTTGTGTGATTCCTACTGTGCTTTGATTTCCACCTTACTACGTTCAAGAGAACGTGCAAAACGGTAGATTTTGGGTACAGTCCCGAGTCACATGGAGGCAATGAGCGATAGGAGGGGTTTCGTCTCTCCCGGTATTGGGAGTTAATGTTGCGCTGTGCTCGATTGGCTATAACAGGAAGTCCTTGGCCAAGGCTGCTTCTGAGATATACTGGTAAGTATTATTAGTAGTTTCTTGACCAGTTATGAGCCTCATATCGACACGACTTATCGAGTTACTGGGGTCTGACGTTTACCATCCATAGACGAGATATGCGACATATCAAACGAACAGACCGGGCTGTACGGTAGTGTTACTGATTGGATTCGCAGGAGTGTGAGCAGGCTTGCTTGTTGACCTTCTGATCGCTTAATACCTAGGTGGCCGTTACGTTTAGCAGACCGCTTGCGGCTTGTGGGTGTTTGATATGATCATCACCTACTGCCGGCGTATTGATGAGTCTTTAGAGTTCTACACAGGGGTTTCCGGGCTCAAGCAAAACGGAGTAGGAGTACATATGTGATATGTGCGGGACCGAGATTGATACGATATAAGATACCGTATTCTATTCTCGCGATATGAGATATTGGTCGGTTATATATGATATAGCCGGGTTATCGGATCAAGTGTTGATTGGATAAGTTGATTCATATGATATTAGTCGGTTATAGGTGACATATCCGGATTATTAAATCAAGAGTTGATTTGATAATCTAATGTATAATTATATATTAGATATATTACGTTACATTAATGAGTATTAGCTCACTTATGATTTATTTTCTCACTTGATGTGCACATTGTATATATGAGATATATATATTTGTGTACATGAATTGTGTCATACTTGATGATACATGCAAGATGGGTGTGTGAGACTTATACCATACTAGGGTTTGTGTTTGGGTTTTATTTATCATTAAGTAATTCATAAAACATTTCAATTAGTCAAGGATAAGCTTGTTGAAGCTTTTGTACTCATTGACTTTTCAACTCTTTTGTCATTGCTTAAGATATTTGCTAACCCAACCCTTAACCTTAGCCCTTAGTTAATTCTCTACATGAGTTAGGCATGAGGGCTTAACTCACCCATTGTTGCAATAATTCATTTGGATTAATTCATATGATGAGTTCTTCTTCTTCCTCCTCCTCAAAGCTTTCAAGCTTCAATGGAGGTATGAGAAAAAATGTGAGAAAATCAAATCTAAAGTGAGCCCACTTCCTACTTCATCATCCTATACTACTTGACATTTAGTATAGGGTATTTGCTTCACTAATTCCATAGTTAGTGAAGAGATAGCTTGGGTTAGTGTCTCCTCGACGTAGATCATCTTCGGCCTCGACGTCTTCGAAGCAAGCATGTTCCTTTCTTCACGGGAGCCCCTCTAGAGTCCGGAGTTCACGATCGCAGCGAAAGGGACAACTACACGGAGCTATTGAAGTGAATGACCGGTCTACAAAGGTTGTATTCCTTGCTTAGCAGACTTGCAAAGTGTTTGCATTTATATTTCCGTCGATTTCTAGTTAACGATTCTTAATTAGGGTTAGCTAAAACAGCAAAAATTTTGAATTTGGCATAGACGATACCTCCCGAAACCTTGCTGACGTCTTAGGTAACCCTGCAAATTCAAACAGGTTTAAATATCCATCCTTATGTATCTTAGCTAGTCGTATCGCATTGATATGACCTATTCTATAATGCCATAAGAAGGACTCATTCATTTTTGAATTTTTCCTCTTGTGTGTGTTCTGTACGTTAAGACCTGTGGTTTGATTTAAAACGTATATGCCATTACTTAACGAGCCTGATCCAATCAACCTTTGATTTAGGAAAATGTTCATATCATTATCCTGCAATACAAAATTATATCCTTCTTTACTTAATAAAGAAACTGATATAATATTGCATATCAGGTTCAGTATGTAATAATATTCGTTCAGAATCAATGTATTACCAGTTGGTAATCCAAGGTGATATTCGCCAACTATTTTGGTTGCAACAATTGCACCATTCCCGACTCTTACAGAATGATCACCTATTCCCAGTTCTCTACCTTTCCATACCCTATGTAACATATTACATATGTAGGATCCCGATCCGGTATCTAATACCCAGGACGTAGAGTGTGCTGAGAAACAGTTCTCGGTAACAAACACACCCGAAGAAGATGCATTAACATGCTCATTCCTCGTTTGGGTGGCGTGGGAATCCGGATATTCCCCTATTTCCTTCTCGGACTTATAACAGTTATAAGATAGTGCGGAACCAATGTTCCCCATCCCAGTATAACAAGCGGGTTCGGTCAATACATCCTTATTATTATCTTGATTAAGGCATGTCATGGTCTCTACCTGGAGAAAGAGAGATAAAAACACTTTAGCGTATGCTCTTGCAAGATTAAATTTGGTTATTATTTTATCTAATCAGGATGGCTCCCACTTTTTTTATCAAATCTTCCTTCAAACCCTAAAAGGTAAGACTAGCCGGGATTAATTACACCCTACAAGTTCGCTAACCGGTCAGCCAGGCCAGTGTCGGTACTTTGAGGGAGGTTTCCCATGCTTTCACACAAACCTAATTAAAGTAAACCTCATTTTCCCATAGGCATAGCCCCATTGACACCTTTCTAGACACTTAATGGGTTAACTAATTGTAAAGTGCAAAACTCTCCCAGGAGTAACACTTACTCGCAGTGGGTATCGGGATCCAACTATCTCATAGAAGGTATGCAATCTCATTGCAAATTTCAACACTTGAAATTCCCAATAATATTTTTCCCCTAACGTCCTATGACCTTGACAAAGGCCAACAAAGCATAGGGCGCTAGTCATGTTCAATCCGTCATTTCGTGATTGAATTAAACCCACCAGCACGACCCTTGACAAAGGAAAACAAGGTCGTACGACTACTCTAATCCAATCGCATCACATGCTTTGTATGTAGGGTTCCTAGGCATCCTAATGAGGTCTCACAAGGCATCAACCATGCCAATTTCAAAAATTATGGTGCCGAGAAACCCTAGTGTACGAATCGTTGGCTAGATTTCTAAGCGAAAAGTAAACTAGTTAACACTTAACTAAGAGATACGGAAATACAACCTTTGTAGATCCGGTTCTCCACCTCCATAGCTCCGCAATGAAGTCTCCTCGCTGTCCATAACAAGTCCCGGGCTCTAGCGTCGGCTTCATCGGAGAATAGGCGAGCTAGGTCGTCGATGTTCATGCCGAAGATGATCTACGTCGAGGCATCGCAAAATCAAGCTCCACCTTCACCAAGTCATGAAAACTTGTGAAGGAAACACACTCTACTACTTGGCAAGAGGTAGAGGATGAAGAAATAGGAAGTGGGTAGACTTTAGAATTGGATTTCTCACTCATTTCCATCAATCACCATTGATGGAGCTTAGTTTCTCTTCATGAAGAAGAAGAAGAAGAAGATGATAATGTTATGATAAGTTAATTAGAAAATAGAAAAATAAATGAATACTTATCATAGTCAACCATGGTCAAGTGTAGAGAATTAACTAAGGTTAGATTAATGGTTAGGGTTAAAGATAAAGACAAAGTGGTCACTTTGGTCAAAGCTTCATGAAGCTTCAAAAAGCTTCATGAAAGAAAATAAAATAAAGAAACCATTTTGCTTTTCTATTATGCTTTTATTAATATCCAAAATGAATAAACAAATAATTAAATGAAAAATCAAAACCTTAATCATTAAGTTAACCATGGTTTAATTCTATACACTTAACCAAAAGGCATGTATCATCAAACATGATACAAGCAAGTGCACAAAATCATATCGCATATGCAATGCGCACATCCGAGTGAGAAAATCCATTTAAAGTGAACCGATACTAGTTAATTCAAAGTAATATATCAAATATATAATTATACATTAAATCATTAAATCAACACTTGATTTAACGATCCGGTCATATCGCATATAACCGACTAATATCCAATGTATCGATTTATCGAATCAATCCTTGATTCGATAACTAGGTTATATCGCATACAACCATTCGACACATTCATCGCGAGAATAGAATACGGTATCACATACACGCATTATTCTCGGTCCCGCACATATCTCATATGCGCTCCTATTTCGTTTCGCTTGAGCCAGGAAACCTCTGTGTAGGACTCTAAAGACTCGTCAATACGCCGGCAGCAGGTGATGATCATATCAAACACCCACAAGCCGCAAGCGGTCTGCTAAACGTAACGGCCACCCGGGTATTGAGCGATCTGAAGATCGACGAGCAAGCCCGCTCACACTCCAGTGAATCCAACCAGTAACACTACCGTACAGTCCGGTCTGATCGTCTGATATGTCGTATATCTCGCCTAGGGGTGGTAAACGTCAGACCCCAATAGCTCGATAAGTCGTGTCGATATGATGTCTATAACAATTCGAGAAACTACTGGTAACACTTACCAGTAAATCTCAGCAACCCTGGCCAGGGATTTCCTGTTATAGCCAATCGAACACAGCGCAACATCAACCCCCTATACCGGGAGAGACGAATCCCCTCCTATCGCTCATTGCCTCCATGTGACTCGGGACTGTACCCAAAAACCACCGTTTTGCACGCCCTCTTGGACGTGGTAAGATGGAAATCAAAGCACAGTGGGAACCACACAAGACTCTATGACGATCTCGGGTCAACAGACTACTCTGTACCAGTGTCACCAGAGAACTGCCATCTGACGTGAGGTATAATACCATCTGGGAGTTCTCGGCGAGTCCGTCCAGTGTACCCAGTCTCTACTGAGCACCCGTATATCATCTCTGATGTCAAACACCAATGGATATGGGATCATCCATCACCCATCTGTATGGGTCGAGAAGGTATACGCTAGTCTACTCTGGTATATCGATGCCCCGTCTCGATACACCCTCGACTAGGGACTTTGAAGGATGTACTTATGGACTACCATGTCCCCACTAGTATGATCCGCATCATAGTCCAGGTAGTCAAGCACACATCCTAAGGGCTTTACCAACATGTAACAGAGAGACAATCATTATACACGTTAAGGTAAAGTTCAACCAGATAGCATACTATCATGTCGAGCAAGAAAGTCCTCCCTATATATGTCCCAGCATCCACTACAATATACATCCTATGTACAGTAATGGCCTCTAGGGCATACATATAACTAACAATCTCCCACTTGCACTAGGGCCATCTGTAGCAGTGGTTGTAGTATCTCATACTCAACCATCCCATAAAAATCTCTCTCTAGGAACAGGCCTTTATGAGTGGATCCGCTGTGTTGTCCTCTGAATCTACTCTCCTAACCTCGATCTCCCTGGAGATCATCCATCTCCATGATCAAGTGATACTGCCTTAGAATATGTCTGGATCACTGATGGGACCTGCGTTCCTTGGCATAAGCCACAACTCCATTGTCACACAATGGGAGGAACATAGTTCATCTCATGAACCAATATACACCCAAACATCCTCCTTGGTAGCATCTTAAGTAGCGATGTATCCTCCCTTTATCGTCTAGTATGTCACGGTATCTAGCTTGGAACTCTTCCAACATACCGTCCCTTTACTGAGGGTAAATACAATGCCTGCGACTGACATTCAGTCGTCTTTATCACCCTGGAACACTTCCAGTGATTCTCCCCAGGATCAACTGATACCATCTCACTACAACTAGTGAGTGTCCTAATATCCATTTAGATCTATCTCATAGATCCAAAACTCAGGATTTAGTAGGTATCATTTTGATCCTACACGGAGAATCATTGTGATAAACGGAGATTGATCGAGCGTAGCATAAGAAACTCTTTTCTTATCAAGAGTATGTCATCCACGTACTCTACGAGGATCACCACCATACTCCCTACTACCTTTTTGTATATACAAGGTTCATCTACCATTTTAATGATGTCAAACTCTTTGACTACTTCATCAAAACAGATGTTCCAACTCCGCGATGCCTGCTTTAATCCTATAAAGCATCTTGTACACGTTTCTGCTGCTCCCACTGTCTACGAGGCCCTCTGGCCGTGTTCTTATAGACGTTCTCTTCTAAATCATTATTTAGAAAAGTTGTCATGGCACCCAACCACCAGATATCGTAGTCATGGTATGTAGCCGTGGCAAGTAGGATCTGGATGGACTTAAGCATAGCTCCTTAGAAAAAGGTTTACTCATGATCCACACCTGGTCAATGATGCAAACCTTTAACAAGTCTAGCTTTGAAAGTCTCAACTTTTCCATCTACACCAAGTAATCTTCTCAAGATATACTTGCTCCTGATGGGGATTTAACCCTTCAGATATAGCAACCAAAGTCCATACTTTGTTGGTGTACATGGATTCCATCTCAGATCGCTAGGCATCCAACCATTCTTACAGAGTCCCAACTCTCGATGGCCAGCTCGAAACTAGTTGGGTCATCATCTCATGATGCAATCCTCGCTCCCACTGTCATAGAGAAACAGAAGTATCTCTCAGGTGGGTGAGGAACCCTACTAGATCGGCGGAGCGGCTGAGGTTCGTTGGTAACTATCGAATCCTTTGGTTCTTTCAAATCATCAGCTGCAGTTTGTATAGCTGGAACATTTCCAGTTGTACATAACAGACCTTGCCTCGAGTTTGTCCGGATTTTGCTTTCAGACATAGGCCGGACAACCCCAAATCTTAACTAACTTAAGAAACGGGCTCTTCCTTTTCCATATCACATATGAAGTGGTAGGCAACTGATTTGATTGGAACCCTATTCAATAGGTATGCAACTTCGTAAGTGCATAACTCCCAAAAGGAAAAAGGTAACTCAGTATTACTCATCATAGAGCACACCATATCAAATAGGGTGTATTTGCTCCGCCCCGATATACCATCGTGCTATGGTGTATTCGGAGGAGTAATGCTGAGAGAGAATCTCATTCTCCTTTAGAACAGTCCAGGAATTCCGTGCAGAAGTATTCTCCTCCTTGATCACATCAAAGGACATAATACTTATACCCGTATTTTGGTTCTCTACTTCTAACTTATATTCTGTGAATATCTCAAAAGGTTCGGACTTGTGTTTCAACAGGAACATAGGTCTGAATCTCGAAAGATCATCAGAGAATGTAATGAAGTACAAAGAACCGGTCCTGGCATGTGTAGACAGGGGACCTACATACATCAACATGTATCATCCCAAGAGTTCACTAACTCTTTCTCTGTTTCCAATAAACAGAGCTAGTGTCATTATATCTTTGTGACATGACTGGCAAGTTACACAAGATGTAGATTCAAACTGATTTAAATATGCATCTACATGTAACTTCAGCCAGTCGGGTCGCATTGATATGACCTAGTCTACAATGCCTCAAGAAGGATTCATTCATTTCTGAACTCTTCCTCTTGTGTGTGTTCCGTATACTAAGAACTGTAGTTTGATTTAGAACGTCAATGCTTTTAGATAACGTGCCTGAACCGATCAACTTTTGATATAGGAAATGTTCAAAACATTATCCAACAATACAAAATTATATCCTTTTTTTTCTAACAAAGAGAGTGATATGATTTGGTATATCAGGTTCGGTATCTAATAACATTCGTTCAGAATCAATGTATTGGTAATACAGGGTGACAGTGACCAACAGACTTGGCTGCAACACTTGCCCCGTTTTCTGCCTCATGAAACTTATCACCCGTTCTCAGTTCTCTACCTTTCTGTAGCCCTATGTAACAGATTACATATATGGGATCCTGATCTGGTATCACATACCCAGGACGTAAAGGACACTGAGAAACAGTTCTATATAATGAACACACCCGAAGATGATGCATCATCATGCACTCTCCTCGTTTGGGCGGCACGGGAAATCTGGTATTCCCCAATTTCCTGCTCTGTCTTATAACAATTATAAGTTGGAGCGGGACCAACGTTCCCCAGCTCAGTATAACAAGCGGGTTCGGTCAAAAATCCGTATTATTATCTTGATTAAGGCTTGATATGGTCGCTACCTGGAGAGAGAGAGAAGAAAACACTCAGCGTGCGCTCTTGCAAGAATAGATTGGTTTTTATTTTATCTAATCAGGATGGCTCCCACTGCTTTTTATCAAATCTTCCTTCAAACCCTAAAAGGAAAGACTAGCCGGGATTAATTATACACTACAAGTTCGCCAATCTTTCAGCCAGGCCAGTGTCGGTACTTTGAGGGAGGTCCCCCGTGCTTTCGCACGAACCTAATTAATGTAAACCTCGTTTTCCCAGAGGCGTAACCCCGTTGACACCTTTCTAGACACCTACTTGATCGGCTAATTGTAATGTATAAAACTCTCCCAGGAGTAACTCTTACTCGCAGCGGGTATCGGGATCCAACTATCTCATAGAAGGTATGCAATCTCATTGCAAATTTCAACACTTGAAATTCCCGATAATATTTTGCCCCTAGCTCGCTATGACCTTAACGGAGGCCAAACAACCCATAGTCCGCTAGTCAAGTTCAACCCGTCATTTCCTGATTGAATTAAACCCACCCGCACGACCCTTGACGGAGGCCAAACAACGCCGTACGAATACCCTAATCCAATCGCATCATATGCTAGCAGATAAGCACTAGTTAGCTACCGTACACTACGCCTTGACGGAGGCCAAACAACCGCAGCACGAATACTAACTAGTACGTATCTGAAATGACGGAGGGCTACGACAGGTTTTTCTGAAAACCTATTGCGTAATGAACTTGATATCGTTGTAGAATCAAATGATTTTAAAATGGAGTGCTTTTGAGGCTTTTCTAGTTTTGCTAAAGGAGTCACTCCCGGTGAAGGGATCGTCGGTCCTTTCCTCGTCGAATGAGGTGCGGGATATATCACATATATCACTGTGCAAAGCAAAAACACTCAAAAGCAATCAAAAGACAAACCGAGTGTGTAGCATCTGCCAGTTATTGCTAAAGGAGTCACTCCCGGTGAAGGGATCTCGGTCCTTTCCTCATCGAATAAGGTGCAGGATATATCATATATACCTCTGTGCAAAGCAAGAACTGTAGCTACCTGTTTTATTTTGAAATTCGATTCTACAACATCATTAGGTTTCTTTTATTTCATTAATCACATTAATGAAGTCCCATCATTTAAAGTACCTAAACATCACAGATAAATACGACGTACACTTATGCCATCCGCATTCGCCTCGATGTCCCCTCGTGCACCGTTAGGTTAGGTAACTAACGGCAGAGCGGGGCAGGGCTAGCGCGGGTGTAAAACATAAGTAACGTCTATATAATATATCATATATACTATATACTGTATCTATCAAAGAACATCACATGATCACATCACAGATATCGCAGTAGAAGAAACATATGAAATATTGGATATACTAGGACGTCCGTGTTTTCAATACGAGCCAGTATAAAACACGGATTCCACGGTCGTGATGAATAGCCAAACCCACACCCCTAGACCCCTACGAGAGCGGCAAGCAACCCTACCAATTCTAGAGTTAGGAGACCCGGACTCGACTCCTCAAGTTGGTCTCCCACTGGACTCCAGAACCCGGTTACTTGTGCTCCCCTCCTTGGGTCTATCCTAGTGCGGAAAAGTAAATAATATACAAACGGTGACAACTTCCGCAACCTGGAAGCGCCCCAATAAAAGAATATTACATACAAGTTTTTACATGAATGAAAATGAAAAACACTCATCTCACATAAAAACCCCCGGCTATTTAAACACGACGATCCAATATAACATATCCAGCAACACATAACAACACATGTCATCAACGTAAGTAAATATGTCCATCCCAATTGTCGTTGACATATAGCAACAAAACCGGCGATATCACATATTACACTTACGGTCACAGAAAAGAAAGTGTAAAACTACAACAGTTGGAATCCGCAACCACCTCAGACATCGCATGCCTGACCAAATGAATTACTTAGACATCACATGCCTAACAATTATAAACCCCGCATTTTAGTCTCATTATCGAAAACACTTTTCAATATCGAGTCGGGCAATTCAACAAGATTCTCGACATCCTGATCGAATACTCGTCGCAAACTTCAGTAGGCGGCCGCACCCCAGATACCGTCGACGAAGTGCACCGAGGCGGAACACCGCTACCGCGAGCACCCGGACGGATGCTTTCGGCGACGGGGTTCTCCTACAGTCACTTGGTCGGGGCTATGGAGTGAGGCTGTCTATTAAGTTTACCCGGCGAGTATCCGCGTACGCTACGTGATTGCGACGGACTTTTGATCACATCAAAATTCCGTGGCAACCGATCAAGTGAGACTAAATTGCTATGTTTATAACATTCATTCAGTTATCTTCTTGTGAATTCCAATTATTGTATCCCATTCCGGATAAATAGAAAATGTCAAACTTTCCGATCGAACAATCGAACACCCAAGTTTTCCCGATACAGATCAACACATGAAATATGAGTCTAACAACATTCAGTTCGTCCCTCAGTACCAACGGTCCAGCCGTAGAAGGGTCAAGCCAACGCCTCACATGTGGCACGCCGTACTGCCCCAAACCCGAAGGTTCAAAGGGCAGTTCAAGACGGTCACATAATCGAGTTAAGGTTTGTTGTCTTGTAGAGGGACCATCGCGTTACTTGCACTACTTAGAACGTCGTTAAACTACGGAAAAATCCAACACTTGGAAATTTCCCGACAGGGGAAAAGGTGGGTATTTATATCCGGTCGAACTTTTTAACATATTCTAAAATTTATCCGGAAAGCCACATAGACAAAATCTGATACTCCGATCGAAACACCGAATCCCCAAAACAACCCCAGAAAATTCAACTCTTGAATAAATATTAAAAATTCCCAGAAAATCCAGCACTATCTATTAGGAGTTACTGTGCAAGATTCGCTGAACAATGATGACGTAAGGCCGCGGAACCGCCGCACGAGCCATGCTCGTGCCGCGGAACCGCGGCAGGTTGATGGAATTAGACAGTCGAACTTCACAGTATCTCTTAAAATTGACTGCTGATTTTTCTGCATATTTTTAATTTGGAAAAATCCACGTTTTTCAAAAAAGGACAGAGAGCAAGTTTGTGATCGGGTTTCGGGTTCGTTCGGACTTCAAATTCCGTCTAGACTTCGCCTAAGGCTCTAGCTAGGCTCTGATACCACTGTAGGGTTCCTAGGAATCCTAATGAGGTCTCACAAGGCATCAACCATGCCAATTTCAAAAATTATGGTGCCGAGAAACCCTAGTGTACGAATCGTTGGCTAGATTTCTAGGCGAAAAGTAAACTAGTTAACACTTAACTAAGAGATACGGAAATACAACCTTTGTAGATCCGGTTCTCCACCTCCATAGCTCCGCAATGAAGTCTCCTCGCTGTCCATAACAAGTCCCGGGCTCTAGCGTCGGCTTCATCGGAGAATAGGCGAGCTAGGTCGTCGATGTCCATGCCGAAGATGATCTACGTCGAGGCATCGCTAAATCAAGCTCCACCTTCACCAAGTCATGAAAACTTGTGAAGGAAACACACTCTACTACTTGGCAAGAGGTAGAGGATGAAGAAATAGGAAGTGGGTAGACTTTAGAATTGGATTTCTCACTCATTTCCATCAATCACCATTGATGGAGCTTAGTTTCTCTTCATGAAGAAGAAGAAGAAGATGATAATGTTATGATAAGTTAATTAGAAAATAGAAAAATAAAAGAATACTTATCATAATCAACCATGGTCAAGTGTAGAGAATTAACTAAGGTTAGATTAATGGTTAGGGTTAAAGATAAAGACAAAGTGGTCACTTTGGTCAAAGCTTCATGAAGCTTCAAAAAGCTTCATGAAGCTTCAAAAAGCTTCATGAAAGAAAATAAAATAAAGAAACCATTTTGCTTTTCTATTATGCTTTTATTAATATCCAAAATGAATAAACAAATAATTAAATGAAAAAGCAAAACCCTAATCATTAAGTTAACCATGGTTTAATTCTATACACTTAACCAAAAGGCATGTATCATCAAACATGATACAAGCAAGTGCACAAAATCATATCGCATATGCAATGCGCACATCCGAGTAAGAAAATCCATTTAAAGTGAACCGATACTAGTTAATGCAAAGTAATATATCAAATATATAATTATACATTAAATCATTAAATCAACACTTGATTTAACGATCCGGTCATATCGCATATAACCGACTAATATCCAATGTATCGATTTATCGAATCAATCCTTGATTCGATAACTAGGTTATATCGCATACAACCATTCGACACATTCATCGCGAGAATAGAATACGGTATCACATACACGCATTATTCTTGGTCCCGCACATATCTCATATGCGCTCCTATTTCGTTTCGCTTGAGCCAGGAAACCTCTGTGTAGGACTCTAAAGACTCGTCAATACGCCGGCAGCAAGTGATGATCATATCAAACACCCACAAGCCGCAAGCGGTCTGCTAAACGTAACGGCCACCCGGGTATTGAGCGATCTGAAGATCGACGAGCAAGCCCGTTCACACTCCAGTGAATCCAACCAGTAACACTACCGTACAGTCCGGTCTGATCGTCTGATATGTCGCATATCGCGCCTAGGGGTGGTAAACGTCAGACCCCAATAGCTCGATAAGTCGTGTCGATATGAGGTCTATAACAATTCGAGAAACTACTGGTAACACTTACCAGTAAATCTCAGCAACCCTGGCCAGGGATTTCCTGTTATAGCCAATCGAACACAGCGCAACATCAACCCCCTATACCGGGAGAGACGAATCCCCTCCTATCGCTCATTGCCTCCATGTGACTCGGGACTGTACCCAAAAACCACCGTTTTGCACGCCCTCTTGGACGTGGTAAGATGGAAATCAAAGCACAGTGGGAACCACACAAGACTCTATGACGATCTCGGGTCAACAGACTACTCTGTACCAGTGTCACCAGAGAACTGCCATCTGACGTGAGGTATAATAACATCTGGGAGTTCTCGGCGAGTCCGTCCAGTGTACCCAGTCTCTACTGAGCACCCGTATATCATCTCTGATGTCAAACACCAATGGATATGGGATCATCCATCACCCATCTGTATGGGTCGAGAAGGTATACGCTAGTCTACTCTGGTATATCGATGCCCCGTCTCGATACACCCTCGACTAGGGACTTTGAAGGATGTACTTATGGACTACCATGTCCCCACTAGTATGATCCGCATCATAGTCCAGGTAGTCAAGCACACATCCTAAGGGCTTTACCAACATGCAACAGAGAGACAATCAGTATACACGTTAAGGTAAAGTTCAACCAGATAGCATACTATCATGTCGAGCAAGAAAGTCCTCCCTATATATGTCCCAGCATCCACTACAATATACATCCTATGTACAGTAATGGCTTCTAGGTCATACATATAACTAACATTGTAGATAAGCACTAATCAGCTACCGCACACTACGCCTTGACAAAGGCCAACAAACGCAACACGAATACTAAATAGAATTTATCTGAAATGATGGAGGGCTACGACAGGATTTTAAGAAAACCTTTTGCGTAATGAACTTGATATCGTTGTAGAATCGAGTGATTTAAAAAGGAGTGGTTTAAGCTCCACTTTTAAAATCATGTGTTTTTCAAAATAAACCGAGTGGGTGTAGCATCTGCTAGCTTTTGCTAAAGAGGTCATTCCCGGTGAAGGGATCTCGGCTCTTTCCTCCTCGAATGAGGTGCTGGATATCCATCAAGGAATACTGCTATGCAAAGCAAGAACTAGAGCTACTTTTTTGAAAATTTGATTCTACAACATCGTTAGGTTTCTTTCCTTTCATTAATCTAATTAATGAAGTCCCACCATTTATGCTTCCTAAGCATCACAAAAGAAACGAAAATACAACGTACGTTTATGCCATCCGCATAGGCCTTAGGGTGCATCATGCACCGTTAGGATAGTTAACTAACGGCAGAGCGGGGGCAGGACTAGTGCGGATGCAAAACATAAGCAACGTTTTTTATATATCATATATATAATCTTAAGCATTCTTCTCACGTAGTTATATGATCTCATCATAGAACATTGCAGCAGAAGTCAACATATGAAATATAGGATATACTAGGAGGTCCGTATTTTAAATTAAGCCAGTAAAAAACACGGATTCCACGGTCGGGATGAATAGCCAAACCCACATCCCTAGACCCCTACGAAAGCGGCAAGCAACCCCGCCAATTCTAGAGTTAGGAGACCCGGACTCGACTCCTCGAGATGGTCTCCCACTGGACTCTAGAACTCGGTTACTTGTGCTCCCCGCCTAGGGTCATCCTAATACGGAAAAGTAAATAATATACATCAATGGTGGCATCATCCTCAACCCGGAAGTGTCCCAATAAAAGGATATTACGTACAAGTTTTTACATGAATGAAAATGAAAAACTCTCATCTCATGCAAAAAACCCCGGCTATTCAAACGCGATGATCCAATATAACATATCAAAGCAACACATAACATCACATGTCATCAACGTAAGTAAATATGCATATCCCAATTGTCGTTGACGTATAGCAACGAAACCGGTGATACACCACATATTACACTTACGGTCGCAGAAAAGAAAGTGAAAACTACAACAATTGGAATCCGCAACCACCTTAGACATCATAAACCCGAAATATCACAAACTTCAGATTTCATGCCTAACCATATAAATTCCTTAGACATCATAAACTCGGAATATCACATATTCTGAATTTCTTGCCTAACATTATAAACCCGGCATTTTAGTCTCAAATTGAAAACACATTTCAATATCTAGTTCGACAATTCAATAAGATTCCCGACCGTTGATCGAATGCTCGTCGGAAACATTAGTAGACGGTCTTACCCTCGATGTCGTCGATGAAGTGCACTTAGGCGGAACACCGCGGCCGCGTGCACCCTAACAGATGCTTTTGGCTACGGGATTCTCCTACCGTCACTTGGTCGGGGCTATAGGGCGTGGCTATCTAGTAGTGTTTCCCGGCGAGCGTTCGTGTACTATACATGATTGCGACGGAGTTTTGATCCATATCAAAACCCCGTGGCAACCGATCAAATGAGACTAAATTGCTAGATTTATAAAATTCAAACTAGTTTTCATAAAACTAATTATTGTGGATTCCAAATATTGTATCACAAATAACAGATATCTAGATGATGTTAAGCATTTCGATCGAATCAACAAACACCCACATTTCCTAGAGACCTCAACACTTGAGACAGATTTAAAAATACCCAGAACATGTCACAAGCACCTACGGACCTACACAAGAGGGGCGTTCCTGGCCTCACCAACTGAGCCGCAGAACTGCCACAAACGCTAGGGTTTTGCCACGGTTCCACGGTCGTAGAGTCGAGTTAGGAGTTCGTTCTTCTTGGGGATCCACAGAAAACCCTACATGATTTTTTGAATATTTTTAATTTGGAAAAATCCAACATTTGGAAAAATTTCCAGAGAGCATGGGAAATATGGAGTTTTGATGTTCGATTGAATTCTTTAACATCGTCTAGGTTACCCTAAAGCTCTAGCTTAGCTATGATACCACTGTTGGGTTCCTTAGCACTCACTAGGTTTTATAAGGCATTAGGAATGCAATTTTAAAAATTTAGAGAGCAAAGCAATCCAAACCAAGGATCTAACTAGAGAATTAGGGTCTAACTAAGCAAGTAAATAACTTTACTCTAAGTGAATAAGGAATACAACCTTTGTAGACCGGTCCTTCACTTCTAAAGCTCCGTGTAATAGTCTCTTAGCTCCAAGTGGTTGTCTCCCGGACTCTTGTTAGGCTCCACCAGGCGAAAGGAACAACGTATACTAAATGACTAGTTCAAAGATGTTCGAGGCTGAAGATGATCTACGTCGAAGAATCTCTAACTCAAGCTACCTCTTCACTAACTGAGAATTAGTGAAGCAAACAACGTATACTAAATGACTAGTTTGGTATAGATTGGTGAATTCGGAATTTTGCTCACTTTAGAAATGTTTTTCTCTCTTTTATTTTTCACCTCACTCAAAGCTAGAGAGCAAGAAGGAGATGAAGAAGAAGCTCTCAAGTGATGAAGTAATGAACTATGGGTGAGAAAATATCTCATATATCCATTGTAGAGACATAACCATAGCTAAAGATAATAGTTGGGTTAATAAATATCTAGAGTAAAAAAAAATTAGTGGACTTAAGTCAAAACTTCTCCATACTTCCACAAGCATCTTAGCCATGTTAATTTCCACCTAATTTTGATTTTCTCCTTAATAGTTAAATACCCAAATTATCTTTACTTTGGTATGAGTCTCATATACCCAAGTCCATTGTATCATCTAGCATGACACATAAACAAGTACATTAACATATATCACATATATATTTAATGTATTTAGATAAAAAAATTCTTAAGTGAGCTAATATTAGTTAATGTATATTAATATATCAAATATATAATTATACATTAAATTATTAAATCAACACTTGATTTAATAATCCGGCTATATCACATATGACCGACTAATATCAATTATATCATCTTATCGAATCAACACTTGATTCAATAACCCGGCTATATCTCATATATCCGACCGATATCATATATCGCGAGATTAGAATACGGTATCACATACACATATTAATCTCGGTACCGCACATATCACATATATGCCTTACTTTGTTTCGCTTGAGCCAGGAAACCTCTGTGTATAACTCTAAAGACTCGTCAATACGCTGGCAGTAGGTAACGATCAAATCAGTTACCCACAAGCCGTCAGCGGTACTAGCTAGACATAACAGCTACCCGGGTATTGAGCGATCAGAAGATCAACAAGCAAGATTGTCCATACTCCCGTGAATCCAATAAGTAACACTACCGTACAGTCCGGTTTCTTTGTCTGATATATCGCATATCGAGTCTAGGGGTGGTAAACGTCAGACCCCAATAACTTGATAAGTCATGCCGATGTGAGGCTCATAACGGGTCGAGAAACTACTGATAACACTTACCAGTAAATCTCAGTATCAGACCTGTCCAGGGACTTCCTGTTATGGTAATCGAGCACAGCGCAACATCAACCCCCAATACCGGGAGAGACGAAACCCCTCCTACCGCTCATTGCCTCCATATGATTCGGGACCATACCCAAAATCCAACTGTTTGCATGCTCTCTTGAGCGTAGTAAGTAGGAAATCAAAGCACAGTGAGAATCACACAAGACTCTATAAGAATCTCGGGTCTACAGACTAACCTGTACTAGTGTCACCAAAGAACTGCTATCTGACGATAGGTATAATACCAACTAGGAGTTCTTGGTAAGTCCTGTTCAGTGTACCCAGTCTCCACTGAGCACCCGTATACAATCTTTGATGTCAAACACCAATGGATGTGGGATCATCCATCGCCCATCAAATGGGTCAAGAAACGTATACGCTAGTCTACTCTGGGATATCGATGTCCCGTCTCGATACACCCATGACTAGGAACATTTAAAGGATGAACTTGTGGACTACCCTGGCCCCACTAGTATGATCTGCATCATAGTCCTGGTAGTCAAGTACATCCTAAGGGCTTTACAAACATGTAAGAGCAAGAAAGTATCACAAAAAAGTCTACATGTTAAGATAAAGAGCAACCAAATAGCATACTATCATGTCGAGCAAAAAAGTCCTCTCTATATATGTCCAAGCATCCATTATAATATACAATCATATACAACAATGGCCTCTAGGGCATACATACAACTAACAGGGATCTCGGCTCTTTCCTCCTGGAATGAGGTACTGGATATTCATCAAAGAATACCACTATGCAAAGCAAGAACTAGAGAAGCTATTAAAACAAAACCGAATGGGTTGTAGCATTTACTAGTTTTGCTGAAGAGGTCACTCCCGGTGAAGAGATCTCGGCTCTTTCCTCATCGAATGAGGTGCTGGATATTCATCAAGGAATACCACTATTCAAAGTAATAACTAGAGCTACCTTTTTTTAACAACTTTTGATTCTACAACACCTTTAGGTTTCTTTTCTTTTCATTAATCTCATTAATGAAGTCCCATCATTTAATGTTGCCTTAAACATCACAAAAAAAGAAACGAAAATAGAATGTATACTTATGCCATCCGCATTTGCCACAGGGCCTCGTCATGTACCGTTAGGTTAGTTAACTAACGGCAAAGCGGGGGCTGGATTAGAGCGGGTGCAAAACATAAGCAACGTTTATTATATATATCATATATATATATATATATATATATATTAGTTTTAGTGTTAACTTTGCTAAGTGTTTGTGATAGTATAGGGTATATAAAAACCGAGTGTTTGTCAAGCACTTGGTCACAAAATACTGTAACTAAACTAAGAAAATTTAACACCAAAATGATTTTAGCATAAACATTATGAAATGGAGAAAGGGAGTGAGTATGGTATATGAAGAGGTTACAAGTAACCATGGTTTCAAAATACCATATCACATCAATACATAAACAATTTTTAAATTAGAATTGTAGGGTTCCTAGGCACACTAGTGAGGTCTCACAAGATATCGAACATGCCAAATTCAAAAAAATCTAGGTGCCGAGAGACCTGACTACGGATCGTTTGCTAGAAAACTAGGCGAAAAGTAAACTAGTTAACACTTAACTAAAAGATACGGAAATACAACCTTTGTAGATCCGGTTCTCCACCTCCATAGCTCCGCAACGAAGTCCTCTCCGCTGTCCAAAAAGAATCCGGGCTCTAGCGTCGACTTCATCGGAGAATAAGCGAGCTAGGTCGTCGATGTCCATGCCGAAGATGATCTACGTCGAGGCATCGCTAAATCAAGCTCCGACTTCACCAAGTCAAGAAACTTGTGAAGAAAACACACTCTACTACTTGGCAAGAGGTAGAGGATGAAGAAATAGGAAGTGGTAGACTTTAGAATTGGATTTCTCACTCATTTCCATCAATCACCATTGATGGAGCTTGCTTTTTCTTCATTGAAGAAGAAGAAGAAGATGAAGAAAAAGTTATGATAAGTTAATTAAAAAGAAAAGAATAATCCAATCTTTATCATAACATGACCATGGTTATGTGTAGAGACTAAACCCAAGTTAAGTGAATGGTTAGGTTAGGAATGAAGACAAAAATGGTGACTAAGTCAAAGTATTCATGAAGCTTCATGAATGAACAAAAGAATGCCACCATTTTTCTTTTCTTTTCCTTAAATGAATAATGAATATAAATAAATGAATAAGTATATAAAACCCTAACCATTCATATAACCATGGTTTAATCTTTACACAAGCACAAGTCAACATGTATCATCAAACATGATACAATGTATATGCACAAAAGTATATCACATATACAACTTGCACATCCGAGTGAGAAAATCCATTTAAAGTGAACCAATACTAGTTAATGCAAAGTAATATATCAAATATATAATTATACATTAAATCATTAAATCAACACTTGATTTAACGATCCGGTCATATCGCATATAACCGACTAGTATCTTATGTATCGGCTTATCGAATCAACCTTTGATTCGATAATTAGGGTATATCGCATATAACCTAATCGATACATTCATCGCGAGAATGGAACACGGTATCACATACACGCATTATTCTCGGTCCCGCACATATCTCATATGCACTCCTATTTCGTTTCGCTTGAGCCAGGAAACCTCTGTGTAGGACTCTAAAGACTCGTCAATACGCCGGCAGCAGGCGATGATCATATCAAACACCCACAAGCCGCAAGCGGTCTGCTAAACGTAACGGCCACCCGGGTATTGAGCGATCTGAAGATCGACGAGCAAGCCCGCTCACACTCCAGTGAATCCAACCAGTAACACTACCGTACAGTCCGGTCTGATCGTCTGATATGTCGCATATCTCGCCTAGGGGTGGTAAACGTCAGACCCCAATAGCTCGATAAGTCGTGTCGATATGAGGTCTATAACTGTTCGAGAAACTACTGGTAACACTTACCAGTAAATTTCAGCAACCCTGGCCAGGGATTTCCTGTTATAGCCAATCGAACACAGCGCAACATCAACCCCCTATACCGGGAGAGACGAATCCCCTCCTATCGCTCATTGCCTCCAAGTGACTCGGGACTGTACCCAAAAACCACCGTTTTGCACGCCCTCTTGGACGTGGTAAGATGGAAATCAAAGCACAGTGGGAACCACACAAGACTCTATGACGATCTCGGGTCAACAGACTACTCTGTACCAGTGTCACCAGAGAACTGCCATCTGACGTGAGGTATAATACCATCTGGGAGTTCTCAGCGAGTCCGTCCAGTGTACCCAATCTCCACTGAGCACCCGTATATCATCTCTGATGTCAAACACCAATGGATATGGGATCATCCATCGCCCATCTGTATGGGTCGAGAAGGTATACGCTAGTCTACTCTGGTATATCGATGCCCCGTCTCGATACACCCACGACTAGGGACTTTGAAGGATGTACTTATGGACTACCATGTCCCCACTAGTATGATCCGCATCATAATCCAGGTAGTCAAGTACAGATCCTAAGGGCTTTACCAACATGTAACAGAGAGACAATCAGCATACACGTTAAGGTAAAGGTCAACCAGATAGCATACTATCATGTCGAGCAAGAAAGTCCTCCCTATATATGTCCCAGCATCCACTACAATATACATCCAATGTACAGTAATGGCCTCTAGGGCATACATATAACTAACAATCTCCCACTTGCACTAGGGCCATCTGTAGCAGTGGTTGTAGTATCTCATACTTAACCATACCATAAAAGTCTCTCTCTGGGAACAGGCCTTTGTGAGTGGATCCGCTGTGTTGTCCTCTGAGTCTACTCTCCAAACCTCGATCACCCTGGAGATCAACTATCTCCATGATCAGGTGATACTGCCTTAGAATATGTCTGGATCACTGATGGGACCTGCGTTCCTTGGCATAAGCCACAACTCCATTGTCACACAATGGGAGGAACTAAGTTCATCTCATTAACAAATATACATCCAAACCGCCTCTTTGGTAGCATCGTAAGTAGCGATATATCCAGCCTTTATCGTCTAGTATGTCACGGTATCTAGCTTGGAACTCTTCCAACATACCGTCCCTTTACTGAGGGTAAAGACAATGCCTGTGACTGACACTCAGTCGTCTTTATCACCCTGGAACCCTTCCAGTGATTCTCCCCAGGATCGGTTGATACTGTCTCACTACAACTAGTGAGAATCCTAACATCCATTTAGATCTATCTCATAGATCCAAAAACCCAGGATTTAGGAGGTATCACTTTGATCCTACACGGAGAATCTTTGTGATAATCGGAGATTGATCGAGCGTAGCATAGGAAACTACTTCCCTATCAAGAGTATGTCATCCACGTACTCTACGAGGATCGTCACCATACTCCCTACTACCTTTTTGTTTATACAAGGTTCATCTACCATTTTGATGATGTCAACTTCTTTGACTAATCCATCAAAATAGATGTTCCAACTCCACGATGCCTGCTTTATCCTATAAAGCATCTTGCACACGTTTCCGCTGCTCCCACTGTCTACGAAGCCCTCTGGCTGTGTACTTATAGACGCACTCTTCTAAAACATCATTTAGAAAAGCAGTCATGACACCCAACCACCAGATATCGTAGTCATGGTATGTAGCCGTGACAAGTAGGATCTGGATGGACTTAAGCATAGCTACTTGAAAAAGGTTTCATCATTATCCACACCTGGTCAATGATGCACACTTTTAACAAGTCTAGCTTTGAAAGTCTCAACTTTTCGATGTACACCAAGTAATCTTCTCAAGATATACTTGCTCCTGATGGGGATTTAACCCTTCAGATATAGCAACCAAAGTCCATACTTTGTTGGTGTATAAGGATTCCATCTCAGATCACTAAACATCCAGCCATTCTTACAGAGTCTTACTCTCGATGGCCTGCTCGAAACTAGTTGGGTCATCATCTCATGATGCAATCCTCGCTCCCACTGTCATAGAGAAACCGAAGTATCTCTCAGGTGGGTGAGGAACCCTACTAGATCGGCGGAAAGGCTGAGGTTCGTTGGTATCTACTAAATCCTCTGGTTGTACCAAATCATCTGCTGTAGTTTGTATAGCTGGAACATTTCTAGTTCTACATAACAGACCTTGCCTCGAGCTTGTCTGGATTTTGCTTTTAGACATAGGCCGGACAACCCCAAATCTTAACTAGCTTAAGACATGGGCTCTTCCCTTTCCATATCACATATGAAGTGGTAGGCAACTGATTTGATTTGAACCCTATTCAATAGGTATGCAACTTCTCAAGTGCATAACTCCCTAAAGGAATTAGGTAACTCAGTAGTACTCATCATAGAGCACACCTTATCACATAGGGTGTGATTGCTCCGTCCCGATATACCATCGTGCTATGGTGTATACGGAGGAGTAATGCTGAGAGAGAATCTCATTCTCCTTTAGAATAGTCCAGGAATTCCGTGCTCAAGTATTCTCCTCCTTGATCTCATCAAAGGACATAATACTTATACCCGTATCGGTTCTCTACTTCTAACTTATATCTGTGAATATCTCAAAAGGTTCGGACTTGTGTTTCAACAGGAACATATGTCTGAATCTTAAGAGATTATCAGAGAATATAATGAAGTACAAAGAACCTGTCCTGGCATGTGTAGACAGGGGACCTTACATACATCAACATGTATCATCCCAAGAGTTTACTAACTCTTTCTCTGTTTCCAGTAAACGGAGCTATGGTCATCTTATCTTTGTGACATGACTGGCGAGTTTCACAAGATGTAAGTTCAAACTAATTTAAATATGCATCTTTATGTAACTCTAGCCAGTCGGGTCGCATTGATCTGACCTAGTCTACAATACCTTAAGAAGGATCCGTTCATTTCTGAACTCTTCCTCTTGTGTGTGTTCCGTATACTAAGAACTGTAGTTTGATTTAGAACATTAATGCTTTTAGATAACGTGCCTGAACCGATCAACTTTTGATATAGGAAATGTTCAAAACATTATCCAACAATACAAAATTTTATCGTTTCTTTACTAATAAAGAGACAGATATGATTTTGCATAACAGGTTTGGTATCTAATAACATTTGTTCAGAATCAATGTATTGTAATACAGGGTGACAGTGACCAACAGACTTGGCTGCAACACTTGCCCCGTTTTCTGCCTCATGAAACTTATCACCCGTTCTCAGTTCTCTACCTTTCTGTAGCCCTATGTAACATATTACATATCTGGGATCCTGATCTGGTATCACATACCGAGGACGTAAAGGATACTGAGAAACAGTTCTTTGTAATGAACACACCCGAAGATGATGCATCAGCATGCACTCTCTTCGTTTGGGCGGCACGGGAAATCTGGTATTCCCCAATTTCCTGCTCTGTCTTATAACAATTATAAGTTGGAGCGGGACCAACGTTCCCCAGCTCAGTATAACAAGCGGGTTCGGTCAAATATTCCGTATTATTATCTTGATTAAGGCGTGATATGGTCGCTACCTGGAGAGAGAGAGAAGAAAACACTCAGCGTGCGCTCTGTCAAGAATAGATTGGTTATTATTTTATCTAATCAGGATGGCTCCCACTGCTTTTTATCAAATCTTCCTTCAAACCCTAAAAGGAAAGAATAGCCGGGATTAATTACACACTACAAGTTCGCCAATCTTTCAGCCAGGCCAGTGTCGGTACTTTGAGGGAGGTACCCCCTGCTTTCGCACGAACCTAATTAATGTAAACCTCGTTTTCCCAGAGGCGTAACCCCGTTGACACCTACTTGATTGGCTAATTGTAATGTGTAAAACTCTCCCAGGAGTAACTCTTACTCGCAGCGGGTATCGGGATCCAACTATCTCATAGAAGGTATGCAATCTCATTGCAAATTTCAACACTTGAAATTCCCGATAATATTTTTCCCCGAACGATCTATGACCTTGACAAGGTCAACAAACCATAGACCGCAAGTCAAGTTCTACCCGTCATTTCTTGATTGAATCAAACCCACCCGCACGACCCTTGACAAGGTCAACAAGGCCGCACGACTACCCTAACCCAATCTGCATCATATGCATAAGCAGATAAATACTGGTTAGCTACCGCACACTGCGCCTTGACAAGGTCAACAAACGCAGCACGAATACTAAACAGGATTTATCTGAAATGACGGAGGGCTACGACAGGTTTTTCTGAAAACCTATTGCGTAATGAACTTGATATCGTTGTAGGATCGAATGAATTTTAAAAATGGAGTGCTTTTGAGGCTTTTCTAGTTTTGCCAAAGGAGTCACTCCCGGTGAAGGGATCGTCGGTCCTTTCCTCATCGAATGAGGTGCGGGATATATCATATATATCACTGTGCAAAGCAAAAACACTTAAAAGCAATCAAAAGACAAACCGAGTGTGTAGCATCTGCCAGTTATTGCTAAAGGAGTCACTCCCGGTGAAGGGATCTCGGTCCTTTCCTTATCGAATAAGGTGCAGGATATATCATATATACCGCTGTGCAAAGCAAGAACTGTAGCTACCTGTTTTATTTTGAAATTCGATTCTACAACATCTTAGGTTTCTTTTAATTCATTAATCACATTAATGAAGTCCCATCATTTAAATACCTAAACATCATAGATAAATACGACGTACACTTATGCCATCCGCATTCGCCTCGATGTCCCCTCGTGCACCGTTAGGTTAGGTAACTAACGACAGAGCGGGGCAGGGCTAGCGCGGGTGTAAAACATAAGTAACGTCTATATAATATATCATATATACTATATACTGTATCTATCAAAGAACATCACATGATCACATCACAGATATCGCAGCAGAAGAAACATATGAAATATTGGATATATTAGGACGTCCGTGTTTTCAATACGAGCCAGTATAAAACACGGATTCCACGGTCGTGCTGAATAGCCAAACCCACACCCCTAGACCCCTACGAGAGCGGCAAGCAACCCTGCCAATTCTAGAGTTAGGAGACCCGGACTCGACTCCTCGAGTTGGTCTCCCACTGGACTCCAGAACCCGGTTACTTGTGCTCTCCTCTTTGGGTTTATCCTAGTGCGGAAAAGTAAATAATATACAAACGGTGACATCTTCCGCAACCTGGAAGTGCCCCAAATAAAAGAATATTACATACAGATTTTTTACATGAATAAAAATGAAAAAACACTCATCTCACATAAAAACCCCCGGCTATTCAAACACGACGATCCAATATAACATATCCAGCAACACATAACATCACATGTCATCAACGTAAGTAAATATGCGCATCCCAATTGTCGTTGACATATAGCAACGAAACCGGCGATATCACATATTACACTTACGGTCACAGAAAAGAAAGTGTAAAACTACAACAGTTGGAATCCGCAACCACCTCAGACATCGCATGCCTGACCAAATGAATTACTTAGACATCGCATGCCTAACAATTATAAACCCCGCATTTTAGTCTCAAAATCGAAAACTCTTTTCAATATCAAGTCGGGCAATTCAACAAGATTCCCGACATCCTGATCGAATGCTCGTCGCAAACTTCAGTAGGAGGCCGCACCCCCGATACCATCGACGAAGTGCACTAAGGCGGAACACCGCTGCCGCGAGCACCCGAACGGATGCTTTCGGCAACGGGGTTCTCCTACAGTCACTTGGTCGGGGCTATGGAGTGAGGCTGTCTATTAAGTTTACCCGGCGAGTATCCGCGTACGCTACGTGATTGCGACGGACTTTTGATCACATCAAAATTCCGTGGCAACCGATCAAGTGAGACTAAACTGCTATGTTTATAACATTCATTTAGTTATCTCATAACTATTGTGAATTCCAATTATTGTATCCCATTCCAGATAAACAGAAAATGTTAAACTTTCCGATCGAACAATCGAACACCCAAGTTTTCCCGATACAGATCAACACATGAAATAAGTCTAACAACATTCAGTTCGTGCCTCAGTACCAACGGTCCAGCCGTAGAAGGGTCAAGCCAACGCCTCACATGTGGCACGCCGTACTGCCCCAAACCCGAAGGTTCAAAGGGCAGTTCAAGACGGTCACATAATCGAGTTAAGGTTTGTTGTCTTCTAGAGGGTCCATCGCGTTACTTGCACTACTTAGAACGTCGTTAAACTACGGAAAGATCCAACACTTGGAAATTTCCCGACAGGGGAAAAGTTGGGTATTTATATCCGGTCGAACTTTTTAACATATTCTAAAAATTTATCCGGAAAGCCACACAGACAAAATTTGATACTCCGATCGAAACACCGAATCCCCAAAAACACAGCAAAAAAATTCAACTCTTGAATAAATATTAAAAATTCCCAGAAACACCATAAATAATATATAAGAATTACTGTGCAGAAAAGGATGCACAACACGACAAAAGGGCCGCGGATCCGCCGCCTGAGCCTTCTGTAAGGCCGCGGATCCGCGCCCCCTTTAATGAATCTTTTGCCTGAGTTTGCACAGTAATTCTTATATTATTTTACTGAGTTTTCTGAATATTCTTAATCTGGAAAAATCCCAGAATTTGGAAAACGTCCAGAGAGCTATTTGTAATAGGGTTTCGGGTTCGTTCGGAGTTCAAAATCCGTCTAGACTTCGCCTAAGGCTCTAGCTAGGCTCTGATACCACTGTAGAGTTCCTAGGCACACTAGTGAGGTCTCACAAGTAATCGAACATGCCAAATTCAAAAAAATCTAGGTGCCGAGAGACCCGACTACGGATCGTTTGCTAGAAAACTAGGCGAAAAGTAAACTAGTTAACACTTAACTAAAAGATACGGAAATACAACCTTTGTAGATCCGGTTCTCCACCTCCATAGCTCCGCAACGAAGTCCTCTCCGCTGTCCAAAAAGAATCCGGGCTCTAGCGTCGACTTCATCGGAGAATAAGCGAGCTAGGTCGTCGATGTCCATGCCGAAGATGATCTACGTCGAGGCATCGCTAAATCAAGCTCCGACTTCACCAAGTCAAGAAACTTGTGAAGAAAACACACTCTACTACTTGGCAAGAGGTAGAGGATGAAGAAATAGGAAGTGGGTAGACTTTAGAATTGGATTTCTCACTCATTTCCATCAATCACCATTGATGGAGCTTGCTTTTTCTTCATTGAAGAAGAAGAAGATGATGAAGAAAAAGTTATGATAAGTTAATTAAAAAGAAAAGAATAATCCAATCTTTATCATAACATGACCATGGTTATGTGTAGAGACTAAACCCAAGTTAAGTGAATGGTTAGGTTAGGAATGAAGACAAAAATGGTGACTAAGTCAAAGTATTCATGAAGCTTCATGAATGAACAAAAGAATGCCACCATTTTTCTTTTCTTTTCCTTAAATGAATAATGAATATAAATAAATGAATAAGTATATAAAACCCTAACCATTCATATAACCATGGTTTAATCTTTACACAAGCACAAGTCAACATGTATCATCAAACATGATACAATGTATATGCACAAAAGTATATCACATATACAACTTGCACATCCGAGTGAGAAAATCCATTTAAAGTGAACCAATACTAGTTAATGCAAAGTAATATATCAAATATATAATTATACATTAAATCATTAAATCAACACTTGATTTAACGATCCGGTCATATCGCATATAACCGACTAGTATCTTATGTATCGGCTTATCGAATCAACCTTTGATTCGATAATTAGGGTATATCGCATATAACCTAATCGATACATTCATCGCGAGAATGGAACACGGTATCACATACACGCATTATTCTCGGTCCCGCACATATCTCATATGCACTCCTATTTCGTTTCGCTTGAGCCAGGAAACCTCTGTGTAGGACTCTAAAGACTCGTCAATACGCCGGCAGCAGGCGATGATCATATCAAACACCCACAAGCCGCAAGCGGTCTGCTAAACGTAACGGCCACCCGGGTATTGAGCGATCTGAAGATCGACGAGCAAGCCCGCTCACACTCCAGTGAATCCAACCAGTAACACTACCGTACAGTCCGGTCTGATCGTCTGATATGTCGCATATCTCGCCTAGGGGTGGTAAACGTCAGACCCCAATAGCTCGATAAGTCGTGTCGATATGAGGTCTATAACTGTTCGAGAAACTACTGGTAACACTTACCAGTAAATCTCAGCAACCCTGGCCAGGGATTTCCTGTTATAGCCAATCGAACACAGCGCAACATCAACCCCCTATACCGGGAGAGACGAATCCCCTCCTATCGCTCATTGCCTCTATGTGACTCGGGACTGTACCCAAAAACCACCGTTTTGCACGCCCTCTTGGACGTGGTAAGATGGAAATCAAAGCACAGTGGGAACCACACAAGACTCTATGACGATCTCGGGTCAACAGACTACTCTGTACCAGTGTCACCAAAGAACTGCCATCTGACGTGAGGTATAATACCATCTGGGAGTTCTCGGCGATCCGTCCAGTGTACCCAGTCTCCACTGAGCACCCGTATATCATCTCTGATGTCAAACACCAATGGATATGGGATCATCCATCGCCCATCTGTATGGGTCGAGAAGGTATACGCTTGTCTACTCTGGTATATCGATGCCCCGTCTCGATACACCCACGACTAGGGACTTTGAAGGATGTACTTATGGACTACCATGTCCCCACTAGTATGATCCGCATCATAATCCAGGTAGTCAAGTACAGATCCTAAGGGCTTTACCAACATGTAACAGAGAGACAATCAGCATACACGTTAAGGTAAAGGTCAACCAGATAGCATACTATCATGTCGAGCAAGAAAGTCCTCCCTATATATGTCCCAGCATCCACTACAATATACATCCAATGTACAGTAATGGCCTCTAGGGCATACATATAACTAACAAGAATCACAAATATAAGTACATTATACATAAACAGGAGGAGGAGGAAGGCAAAGCCTTTCATCTCATTTCCTCACCATCACCACAACCAAAGAAAGATTAGTTACACATAATAATAGCAAAAGAAAGCAAGTAAGAAAAGGAATTACAGAAACAAAGCAAAAGCAATATTATTTAACACTTGATGTAGTTGAGATATAAGATATTGGTAATTTTTTCAACCTCCATAATGAAGCTCTCAAAAGAAAGCTTCAAGAGGGAAGAAGAAGAAGAAACCAAGTTAAAGCCCACACAACCCTCAAGCCTAAACCAAAAACAAAAGAAAACTATGGAATATATTATACATGGCCCCTTGGCTCTAATCTTTTCTGGTATTTATAGGCATCAAAATAGAATAAACAAACAATATAAAATGGATGATGTGATGCCTATAAAGTGCCAGAAGAAAAATGAGGATATTTGGAGCAAGGGGGACCGGCTATGCCGGTTTTATTGGGGGTATCGCCGGTCCAAATCCGAGCAATGAGGCTCGTCTTGGTGTGGTGGTCAAGTGTGCTCTCCTCTTTCCCACTAGTAGTGTTTGATTTCTCTAATTAACCCTGATTTGTACTTAGTGGAATTGGAGGGAGATTTGATGCTTTATTTCACATCACACCTTTTTCATTTAACACACATCAACTCACAAGTGCCCACTAGTGCCATGGGCAGCCCCACCATGGTCCAAGTCATCAAAGAGCTATGTACACACTTGTGTTGTGTTGGACCAACATTGTGTGCACACATGTTTATTGCAAAAGTTCTTTTTGAATATCGGTCGGTTTTCTGTTCTTATTGCAGTGTCGGCTCCCAAACGTTATATCCGTGATTTTGAATGTGTTTGCAATATTTTATCACGAATACCTCAAATCTGTATTTACTGAGCAAACTCTGGTTAATAGTACCGATATATAACAAAATAGATAATGAATGAGTGGTATTAAAATGCAGTTTTCTGTGATGAACAAATACCCCCAAACTTATCTTTTGCTCGTCCCGAGCAAAACAAAATCCTAACCTCACTTTCGCCGGGAACGTGACTGCACTGAGCATGTGCAATAAGTCGTTAAATCTCTAGGTGTCTCTATTAGGAGGAGTGTTGTCTCCTAAGAGCTTTCAGCGGATTGCACCCACAAAATCTAGTCACGTTAGCGCCGTGGAGAAACTGTTGATTCTAATCTTAAGTTAAAGATCAAAATTAGAAGTTCTATCACCAAGTCAGAAACGTTAAACCCTATTTTTCACTCCTCACAATTTGTTTAACATAAGTTTTTATGCGTCTTTACGTGATTGTGCGGATAGTGTCCATAAGTTTTTAAGAATTTGATTAGGGTCATCATGTCTTAAGTATGGATCAGGACAAACTTCTAAAGGATCACACGAGTTTGAAAGGAGTTAAGATTTTCTCAAATTTCATTCTCCAGTTAGGTTTCAAGTCGGAATATACATCATTTTTAGCAGAGAACCTAAGTCTTATTCTTCACTCCTACTTTTCACCCGTTGTTGTATATACACACCTTTCGTGATCGTGCAAAACGTCTTTATAAATATTCCTTCATACCTCCGCGAAAAATCTGTTTTAATAGAAAATTTGTCTCCGCCAAGATTACTCTCCCACAAAGAACCGTGATGACTTTTAACTCGGAAAGAACACTTGCTTAGCTTATTTTATTTGCTGATTGGAAACTTAGCGAGGTTTGGGTCAATGACTCCCAAACCAGATGGTTTTAGGGCATTAGGTGTGGAGACACCCCAAAGACTTAATTACCCAAATTACCAAGGCCAAAAAATAAAAGACTCATTTTATTTAAAAATATTCTGAATTCAGTGAAAATGGAGATATAGCCAGCATTTCTTTTAAATCCGAAGATGTTACAGGTGGATAAGGTGTGTAATTACTCCAACAAGGTTCCGGATGGGTTATTTTTCAGACTTATAGCTTCTATTAAAATCTCAATAATATCCTTCATATCTACTTCACTTTATGAATTATTCTTGATATCACTTAACTTAGAACAAACTTGTTTTGATCCTAAAGATGTTTATCAATTTTAAAAAGTTTTTCAGACATGTCAGATATTCATCAAATTCTTAAATACATACGACACGTGTAAAGTGTTATAAAAGACGTATATCTGCTATGGTTAAACATAAGGGGGTTATTTTTCAGGTCGTCAGTCTTACAAAAAGGATTTAGTTATTTCTAACTTATTAACCGAACCGTCAGACTTCGAATCAAGTTCCCCCACTGGCTAACATGACAACCAAGTTTTTTATATTTTAGAATTTTTTTCAATTTTTATTAGTTTTTCAATATAATGCAATACAAAAGTAGATATGAAATGCGACTACATGCAAAGAAAAGAAAAATATATAATATAAAGTGCTGAAATGCAGGAAATATGCACATGCAGACTAAATGCCGATACAAGATGCATCCAAAACAGATCCACCCCCAAACTGAGGATGACGATGTCATCATCGTCGCTTGGCCTTGCCCTTAGTCCTGCTGCTCCCGCTTGCTTCATCCTGGTTCGCTAAGATCTAGCTTAGTTGTTCTTTTATCTCCTTATTCTTCCTGATCAAAGTTTTGATGCCACGGACCTCCATCCTGTGTAGATTATATAGATCAGTCAGAACATCCTCTCCTAAGTAAATCTCAGAGGAATTCTGTGGTGCCGCATGCTCGCTGGGGTCAGTGGGTGGCCAGATCTGCTGCTCACTTCTGTTGTCAGTATAACCGGGTGAGATCCTATCAATCTCGATCGGGATGGTGACGTACATAGTGATGCAAGCCGCGAAATCTTCCTCCTCCATGTACTAGCAACAAATTTAGGTGACAGGGACGGGAAGTAATAATTTGTGCGCCGCGACACTTTCCTTGATTGTGGTAAATATCATGCTCGCCATGCAAAACTGATAATCTTTCGGCATTAAGCAATGAACAATATGCCCCGCAATCGCTGGAAACGAGGAAACTCGAATGATCCCCCTGACATTGCGGTAAGCCCAGCGGCAAGCCGTATAGACATTTCGGTAAATCTACTGGGCATTTAGCCCAGCATCTCATAACTCGCATCGTGCCCCTATGATCGTCCTATACTGGGCAAGTTCTAACGGTCTCTGGAAACTAGGTCGGGTAGGGATGTTGGTGACATTTGAAATCGTATCCGCTAAGAATACTCTCCTTCTACCCTGAAAGTGAAATCGAATACGATCCTGGAGTATTTCACCATTTCTTAGAGCGTCGTAGAACTCATGTACCAAATGCTCACAAGCACACAACCCCTCATCCCCATACAGCAAAAACTCACATCCCAACTGTCGGATAGCGTCATGAAAATAGCTCCCAAACACTTCGTGGGTGAATATATCGACAAAATTTCTCTCTAACTCAAAAGAGACCATGATCTGTGGGTTGGTGAAGTTTTCAGAAAAATTAAACAACACAGGAGAGGGGGGAGAGAAAATCTTACAGTGCCGACGAAGGAAAACGATGATCGGAGTTGTCAAGACCGGTGGCGCCGGACTTTTCAGCGATGTCGCCGGTCGGATTCCCAGCAAAGAGGCTAGGGTTTTGGAAGATAGTTTGGGAAGAGCAAAGGAAATTTCTAGATCTGTTTGGGTGGTGAGAATAAGGAGTCAGGTCAGGGATCTGGTGACTATATAATGGACCTTTTACAAAAAAAGCCTAAAAAAACCCCACCTTTACATATTTACTCAAACCAGAAGTTAAATCAGTGTGCTATCCCCAAAAATTCAGCACTCACCCCCTAACGGGTGAGATCTTATTTTCAAAAAACTAAAAAACTAAGATTAATTACAGTATTCACAAGTTAAAAGATAATGTTAGTTCAGAAATTAATACCAGCCACTCAAAAATTTTATCGATATAATGCAAGGGCTGGTAAAAGAATACGTATATAAAAAAGAAAAGGAAAAAGAATGTGTTAGTTGTTAGCGAAGGGCATGTGTGTGTGTAAGTAGGGATCGGAAGACGTTGGAGGTGAAGATGAAGTTTTGAAGAGGCAAAAGATTGTTTGCTCGAATGAATTGAATTTTCAAGAAGCTCATGTTGAGTTTCGGAGTCAAGTTCGTTTAAAAACCGGAGTTCATCCGCTAAAAATTTAGAAAAGGAAAGGTTCATGGGATGTTCCCAAATTGATCCTAACTCAAACTCACCTAAAATATCAAGTTCATCCGCAAATAATTCTTCAAAATTTTGTATGAAAGACCATTTTTCCAGGCTGTCGTCCTCCCTATAATCCTGCACAATTCTACACTCACTGCTATAGCTCACTATTCCCAAAACAAGTTCTCCCTCATTATATTCATAAATGGGTAGGTATATGTCATCAAAAAAAGTAGGTTCCCACACTAATGTTTCTTCCGAAACAATATCAACTGGTGATACAAAAATTGTGGGTTCCTGATCATTGATTTTCTCTAATCATTTATCCCAACCATACCCGTCAAAAACACAAGCTTCCTCCTCCAAAATTGGAATGCAAAAATCAGTCGGTTCATAAATTTCTTCTTCAAGTAATATTTTAGTTAAGTTAACCTCAAAATCAAAAGTGACAGGAGGTTCAGTAGGTACCTGAAGGTTAGTGGTGGACTGACTTAGAAGGGTTTCCTGTGTGTCCTGATAACACTTAGTCAATTCATTTGTATCATCATCTATGAAATCCTCAAAATTCATTTGATCGTTTATTTCACTCGGTTAAATTCCTAGTTGACAGATATTGACACTATATGGTTCTAATTAACTGTGTTCACTCTCTAGAATCCTCACAGCTACATGCTCTTCAATTCTAGCCAAAGATTGAGCTTGTGCGTGAAACAATTGCTCAGACTGCCGTATAAATAGGGCTAGCGTCGCAGCTGTTTGATTCTCGACTGCAATCATCACTTCAATACCCTTCTCTAAAGCGGTCAACCTAGCATCCATCACACTATTATTCCCTAATGACGGGTTAGTTGTTTCAGGTAGGGAGGGTTGTGACGGTGGTGATGCTAAAGTTGTTACCCTGTCGATCTCTTTCTCTAAATTTTCAATCATTTGATATAGGGTTGAAGTGGGAATGGGTTCAAGAGTGTCAGGTGGTTGATCGTTAGCAAAACTCTGGGACGGTTGGTCATCCCCTAAGAAAGGACAGTTTTCATGAATGTAGGAAGAATCATGGAAATTTGAACAAAAGAATTGGGATTGAGTATAAATAAAGGAATAAGAATCGTGAAAAATTGAATTGAATCGTGTATCACCCATATCAACAAGAATTCAAAAATATCACACAAACCAAGAATATCACACCTCTAATAGTCTATGTTATGCTAAGTCAACTATACCTGCTCAAGAACCTGATTGTCGAAGTAAAACTGTGTCGAGAAACGGGCTCAAAATATATGGATCACGAAGGCAGGTAAGTGCAGAGATAAGGGGAGGTTTTCCAACGCTTTCGCGAAGTTCCTTAATTAGAATAACCCTTTCTCATGAACACTTGCCTAGACATCTCGTGAACGATATACCGTTAAGCAGTGTTCTAAACTTAGTTAACTTCTCCTAATGAGCGCGGAGTCCATAAAGTCAGAGTTCTAGTTGATTTTAAATTACTGTAGGTATGCAAGAATGCAGTTTTGTGATTTGTGGGTTACGGAAAAAGGTGATGAAATCCTTTACCGTATCTTGTTTGGTCCTGCCCTTAATATCTGTATTATGATGCAAATGCGGAATTCAATAAAAGAATTCAAGAATTCAATTAATAAAGCAATTCTTTTTCTGTTTAGGCTTAAGCGCTGCAACAAATACGGGTTAGTTTTCTATGCAATTGGTGGCAAGTTTGTGTGAAGAATCTTGCAGAAGATAGAGTATTGGAATGCGTCAGATTTGAGCGAAGGTGTTAGAAAATATGTACCGATACGATTTTGGGTTTCAGAAACCCCTTTGAAGTGATTATGGGTATTTGAATGTTCGCTTGCACGGGTCAAACTACCCGGATATTTGGCACTGCACTTTTACTAACGTTTTGAAATTGACTTTGATCCTTACTCCGCACGATCGCTGGTCGCAATTCCTTAAAAACCTGAAATGTCGGAAAATACGATATTTAGGGTCAAAAATCGATATGTATCCACAATTCCTGCACACTCAAAATTATAAAAATTAAACAATACCATTAGAATACCAACAAGCAACTGGATACACCACAAAAGAAAAAATGCCAAAACATCACCATTGACCCGGCGGCGCCTGTGATATGAGCAATGTCGCTAGTCTTTTTTAGGAGTTAGATGATCGAATTTGTGGTAGGTTCTCAAGGCTAGTTAAGTGTTCTTATGGTATAACTTGATTTTTAAAATAAATTTAAGGGTGCTAGCAGGTCTGAAGGACAAAGAACAAAGTAAATAGGATGTTTATTATGTTAGTTTTGAAAAAATTGAGTTAAAAGTTAGTGAGTTAGGACGAACCAGAAATAACAATTCCTAATGACTATCTGTTGGGTTTGCCTAGCACCTCACTAGGGTTTGTAATGCATCAAACATGCTACAATTTAATTTTTAGGGTGCTAAGTAAACTAACCTAGGATCAAACTAGAAATTTCAAGTAACATATGAAGTAGTATCACATACTACAAGTAATAAAACACTAAGTAAAAAGAATACGACCTTTGTAGTTCTCTTTTCTTGACTCCTTGGCTACTTGAGAGTTTGAACGGGCTTGCTAGTGATCTTCCGAGTCCACGATGATCCACCCGGAGTCCACTTTGTCCAAGCTCCAAGCTCTACTTGATCAAAAGATGAAGATGAAGCTAACACTCTAAACTAATTGGCTAGACTAGTGTAGATGATGATGTGGTTTGTTTTCTCACTTCAAAACCCTATCTTTATCACTATCTCAGTCACTAACAAAGTCAAGAGAGCAAGAGATAGGATGAAGAAGATGATGGCAACTCAAGAGCACAAAGGTTGTGATAATCTTTTTTAATAAAAATGAGAATAAAAATTATATATAATTTCCACTCTCACTTGTAACCATAGGTTAATAAATATCTTGATATTTATCATTGAGCAATAAGAGCCATAGAATGTTAACTCATGGTTATTGCAAGGTTAAGTGTAGAGAATGAAGGATAAATATCAACCATGAATTAATTCTATTTACATTAACTCAAATAATAAATATTTAGAAAAATACTTCTATGTGAGTCTTGCATTGCCACCACTAGTGTATCAACAACCATGATACACACAAGTGTATGCATGTATGTGTGCATGCACATCAACAAGTGCATCAACATAAACATATGCATACATGCATGCATACAATAAAGAAAAGGGTTTAAACAAAGTGAGCAATAAAGTCAATGTTAAATCAACACTTGATTTAATAAACTTGACATATCACATACGACCCGACCATTAGTAAATTACCCGATTAATATACGGTATCACATACACGCATTTAATCAGGTCCCCGCGCATATCACATATGCACACCACATCGTTTCACCTGGGCTAGGAAACTCCTCTGTAGGATTCTAAGACTCGTCAGTACGCCGGCAGTGGGTGATGATCATATCAAGCACCCTCAAGCCGCAAGAGATCAGCTAAATGTAATGACCGCCCGGGTATTGAGCGATCAGAAGAAAACAAGCGAGCTTATCAAAACTCCCGTCGAGCCAACTAGTAACACTACCGTACAGTCCAGTCTCTTCGTCAGGTATGCTGCATATCAAGTCTAGGGATGGCATCGTCGACCCCAATAACTTAATAAGTCATGCCGATGTATAGTCTATAATCAAACCGAGAAATTACCGATAACACTTATCAGTAAATCTCAACAGCCCTGACCAGGGACTTACTGATATATCCAATCGAGCACAGCGCAACATCAACCCCCAATACCGGAAGAGACGAAACCCCTCCTATCACTCATTGCCTCCACATGTCTCGGGACTTACCCAAAAGCCACCTGTTTGCACGACTCAGCAGAGCCGTGGTAGGGTGGAAATCAAAGTATAGTAGGAGAACACATGAGACTCTATGACGATCTCGGGTCTACAGAGTAACCTGTACCAGTGTCACCTGAGAACTGCTATCCGACGATAGATATAATACCATATAGGAGTTCTCGGCGAGTCCGTCCAGTATACCCAGTCTCCACTGAGCACCCGCATACGATCTTGATGTCAGACATCAATGGATATGGGAACATCTATCGCCCATCATATGGGTCTAGTATCATATACGCTAGTATACTCTGGAATATCGATGCCCCGTCTCGATACACCTACGACTAGGGACTTTTCAGGATATGCTTATAAACTACACATGTCCCACTTATATGATCTGCATCATAATCCCAGTAGTCAAGCAAATATCCTCAGGGCTTTATCAACATATACAAATGAATAAAAGCATGATGAAGCGAACATGTCAGATAAAGAGTAACCAGATAGCATACTATCATGTCGACCAAGAAAGTCTCCTGAATATATATATACATGTAAAGATATATCCACTATCATATAATAGCCTCTAGGACATACATATATCCAACAATCTCCCACTTGCACTAAGGCCAGTTATTGGTGTATTTCATACCCAACATCTTAAAAAGTCGCTTATGTTGCGGCTGAGGGAGGGCCTTGGTGAGTGGATCCGTAGTGTTATTCTTTGTATATACTCTCTGAATCTCGATCTCACGGCGATCAACTATCTCCCGGATCAAATGATATCGCCTTAGGATGTATCTGGACCGCTGATTGATCTCAAAGAATAATTATAACCGCAATCAAGAACGGTGTCGCTTGGTAGCTAGCCGGTGAGTACGGGTCAGTCCACAGGGATTTTGTGAATTTCTTAATCGCTCTTACGAGTTAATTCCGAACGGTGTGAACGGATTGATTAAATCTAAAAACTAAATTAATCTAGATCTAAATCTTGCCAGGGTTAGGTTTAGGTTAAGTTTGGAAAGTCAATAAATCTCATCGGTTTCTATACCCATATTAAGATCTTATTAGGAGTTATGGTAATTATTAATAGAGGGGATTAGAACCATTTGGAAAGATGTTTCTTTCTCTAGGTTCTTGTCCTTCCTTTATCAATCCTTACCCTAACCTCTATGGAAAACACACTCAACCGGGCCTTTATACTACGGTATCACCGCTACCTCATGGGATAGGGTGCCGTAGGGAGCGGTGTGTGCATGTATGAATGGAGTCATATTAATTATATGTGATGGGCAAGAAAGGGGTGAGAGATCTTCATCTCTCAAACCTTCCCCAAAACTAACCCTAACAAGCGAGGAGACTACTCACTCATTAAAGAATTGAAGAACATATCTAAACTATTTATCTAGGGCATGGAATTAAAGATCTAACTAGGGCAGATAATAAATTTAACCTAGGGCAAGGAATTAAATCTAAACTAGGGCAAGAATAGAAATTACCTAGGGCAGAAAATAAATTAAGAACTTACAAATTGATGCTCTCCAAAGAAATCTGAATTTTATTAATGAAAGGAGGTCTGACCTAATACAAGAATTTGGGCTTCTATTTATAGGACATAGAAAACCCTAGGTTTACAATCACCGCATGTCTGCATTTACAAAAATACCCCTAGGAAGACTAGTCAGCGCCGCCACAGGTTTTGGCAAAATTTTTACCAACCACGTGCTCCGCACGGCCGCGGAACCGCGGCCGCAGCCATGGTTTGGCCGCGGTTCCGCGGCCAAAAGGTGGTGTTGAAGGTTGCAACTTTCTGTGTTGGTTTCTGCTGACTTTTTATTCCTGTTTCTTCAGTACTTTTCTCAAATTGGCTTCTAGGTTTCTTCCAGATCTCCCAGTGAATAACTGTAGTGGACTTTTACCGTTGCTTCTAGACGAAGTCTTGAATTTTGCGCTGCCTCGTACTTTGTGAACTGATCTTCGTATAGGCTTGATCAAGATCCTTCTATTTGTTGGTTGTAGTCTCACTTTTACATCGTCTTTTATCTTTTTCACCGTTTTTTCTCCTAGAACCTGTAACCTGTACTATGTAGCAGACATGGGTCAAAAGCACCTGTTTATTTGTAAAATGCATAAGAATGGGGAATATAATAAAGCAATATTATGGTATGAACAAATACCCCCAAACTTATCTTTTGCTCGTCCTCGAGCAAACCTAGTTTTATTCTCGACAAAAACCTAACCTCACTTTCACAGGGAATCGCGATTGCACTGAGCTCGTGCAACAAGCCGTTAAACCTCTAGGTGTCCCTAGTAGGAGGAGTGTTGTCTCCTAAGGGTTTTCAGCGGATACTACCCATAAAATCCTATCAATTCGGCCCATTAACTTTTATTCTCCAATTAGGTTATCTAACAAGGAATTCTATTATCGTCGACTCGTAAATTATTCACCCATATTCTTCACACTTCCTCATCATTTAACTTAAGATTATATATATCCTTGTGAATTTACTTAGCTTTTGGCATCTCTTAAGTTTTCCTTCTAAGGTCCCATCTCCACTTAGGAATTTTTATCAACTCTACTAAAGATACAAGTTTTATTCTTCAGTCTTATCTCTCATCTAAACTCCAATCACATATCCCTACGTGTGTGTATAAATCACCCCTACACTTAGAAATTCAAATCAAGCAATCATATTCTTGTTCGTTGTCCAAAATACTTCTTAATTGGGGAATTTTTAAATGAATTTTGCTTACACATCCTACATGCGACCGTTAATACTTTTTGAGGTACCAACAACCGATTACAAGATGTGTTTGCACCTTAAAGCGTAATTCCTAGTCTTGTAACACCTAAGGCTTTTAGCAGTGACTCCTAAACAAGTTGGTCTAAGGCACTAGGTGATGAAGCACCCTCGCTAAATATTTTTCTATTTTTGCAGCCTTAAGTAATCACAAAAACCAGTGTTCATTTTTTTTTCTATTCACATTTGTATTTTTTTTATTTTTCTTCGTACTAAGGACTTTAGACAAGAGCATTTCAAGGTCTCCTCTACTATTCGAAGTTTCAAGGTGCGTGTTTGTGCAAGTTGTAGGGTATACCTTTTCAGAATTTAGACTTAAGCTAGGAATTATTTTTCAAAATTATACTTTAATAAAAATATCAATACTCTTCCCTTGTTTTAACTTAGCCCAAGAAGTGAACTTAAAATTTGCCTATTTCTAAATAAACTACAAAGACATATACTTTCTACCGTTAAACTTTAAGGAAGGTTATTTTTAGGGTTTTTAACTCACTAAGTCTAAGATCTAGTTGTTCCTAGCTAGTTAACCTTTTTGTCAAACTCAAATCAAATTAGGCCAAAATTGAATACATCAATTTTTATAATTTTTGAAATTTTTCAATTTTTATGGGTTTTAAAATAAGTATGCAAATGCAAAAATATACATATGAATGCGAAGGAAGAAGGCTTACCGAGCATACCCCCAAACTTAAACTTGACAGTGTCCTCACTGTCATGCTACACCAAGAGGGTCAAAATGTCGGCACTCCCTTGTTTATTTATTTATAAATTTTTTATTTTATATTGTTAAAAGAAAGACAAAATATATATACAACAAGGTTCCCCCCAAACATAAGTAAAACAGTGTTTCCACTGTTTAAGCGTTAAAGTTCAGAGTTAGGGAGGAGAAAAATCAAACTATACAAAGCCTTACACAGACCAAAAGTTAGCACCAACCATTCAAAAATCTTATCGTGATAAAGGTAGAGTTGGTGAAAGAATGGAGTGTAAAGAAAAGAAATGAGAAACACATGAAACCGTATGGGAAGAAGAGTGGAATATGGTCTCGGTGGAGGAGAAGAATGACGGAAAGGAAAAAGAAATGGTAGTGGTTCTACTTTTTCGAGTGGAGGTTGATTAATCACAAAATCCGTACCGTGTAAGAATGCGAGTTCGTCGGCGAAAATAACTTCGAAACTTTCATCGAAGGTCCAATTGAAAATTATCGAACTCAAAATATCGGATTGTGATTCATCAACACTCGGTATCATTAAAGAAAGATTAGAAGAACCAAAGAAGATGGGAATACGAACTTGAGGGTGAGGATGGAGTGTATAAATTAGCACAATTTGTAATGACCGATGTGTAAAAAGAGATTGTGCTAATCTATCAACCTGCGGAAAAATGAGATTAAATCCCTCAAGATTCGTGAGCAAACATGGGTACGTCGAACTTGGTATTGGAGATGAAAGCGTAACGGTCTCTTGTACGGTCGGAACGAGGACGGAGGGAGGTGAGTGAGGAAGGGTAAAAGATTTCGGAGGGTGTACACAATCAGTAGAAAGGGCATGATGAATTGGGAAATCCGACTCATCGAACAAAACTGGTTCATCCTCAATAATTTCCTCAATATTCTCAAAATTTAGCTCATCCATGCCATTATCATCAAAATCAAGACGCATATGAAGTTCGAGAGAAACATTTAATGACTCGGGATGATGAATTGGACATAAAATTTCAATCAAATCTACGGGTTCATCATCCAAAATATTCCCGGCGTCTATATCCTCAATCAAGTGAAAATCAATTTTTTCGGACACCTCATCAAAAGCATCGATATTTATCAATTCAGGTTCTAGAGTGGAGGTGTCGAGATCAAAGGGATTAGTGATGGTTTCACTCGAAAGGGACCCTTCACAATCTGGCAAATCAAGCACTACAAAGTCACACAACTCATTAGATGTTTTATTTTCAACTTGTGAATCATTTGGGACAATCGATGGAAAACCGGAGTTGTGGGCTTCAATTGGGTATGGGTAGGTTTGATTTGGAAAGGTGTAGAACTCACTCTCTCTTCTCAAATTCTCACTCTGTCCAACCGTCTCCTCATACATTGGAAAATTTGGAGCTAGTAGGAAACTAGCTGCCGGTTCACTAGGTTGCATAAGGGCGGTAATGGACGCATCCACATTCCTAATCATTTTGTTTGTTGCTAAAATATAATCTTCCAATGACTGTTCCAAACTAGACAGGGGTTGTGAAGGGGTTTCGGTAAAAAATTCAAAATTGTTTAGATACGTGAAACTCCCAAATGGCTGTGTAAAAGTATTGTCTAGTGAAGGAGGGAAAGTCGAGTAGGACTGGTAGGAATTGGATGGTTGGACAGGAGTAGGATCAACATTAGGATAAAAAGGTGAATGGACTTGTTGATCCCTAGAACTGGATGTGTGGAGAGGAGTGAAAGATCGGCTACGAGATTGTGCAATATGCTCAGCAATAGACATCGGTTTAGGAGTTACAAAAGGACTCGAAAAAGTGGTATCAACATAAGAAGGTGGTGAAGGTTGACATGGTTGACATAAAGTGGATTGCAACGTCGAACTGTGTCTCCTAGACGCTTCTATTTGATCTTTCAAAGAAATTTTGGGCATGGAGGGATCTTCCTTAAATCGACCGAAACAATTCACGTACGAAGCAAAGTTAGGTTCAGGATACCAAAGTTCGGCAAGAGATTTATGAGGTGGGGTACCCATGATATAAAAAGGAGAAGAGAAAGAAGGTTGGGGTGCACGGATTTCTTAGCGACAAAAGTTTGCAAGTTTTTATGAAAATTTTTCCTTTTTTTTCTTTTTCTCTTTATTTGGAACTGTTTGCAAAAAAGATTTTTTATAAAGGGCTTAAACACAAATGCAATCAACCACAAATGCACAATCAGGCCTAGATCTAGGGTCACCTAGGTCAGCTAGACAGCTCCTAACTATTCCAAAGGGCTAGAAATAGGACCTCAAACCGCCTCTTCACCGCCAATTGCGGCCAGGTAAGTGCCAGGTGAGTGGGAGGCTCCCCACTACAATTAGTGGTCCTAATTAAGTAACCACTCTCCTTAGACACACTTGCCTAGACACCGCAAAGTCAGGTTAGGATAAACGGCCGATGCCTATAACTAGTCCTCTGTCCTATTGAGCGCGACGTCCTTAGGGCTGAGTCTAGTATTTTTTAATTAAGAATGGTTAATGCAAATGCCTTATGTGATTTCTGGGGTCCTGGGAAGGGTGATGAAATCCCCACCCAATCTGAATTGGTCTCAAGCCCCTTAAAGTCCGATTACAATATGCAAAACAGTAAATTCCTTGCAATCAATTTTCTTTTAAGCGCGGCGCAAAGAATGCTGCAGAAAATCAATTATTGGAAGGGGGAAGATTTTTAAGCACAAAGAATTCTGCAGAAGATTTGGCAAAAGATATATGGGGATTTGCAGAAGAAGGGAAAAGGAAACAAACAGACGAAATTTCGCGCACTGAAATGCCAGAGGGTCCGCGGATCCGCGGTGGGAGACATCTTGCGCGGCGGAAGGGCGGCGCGGTGGTAGGTTCAGGCCTCTGGAAAAATTCTGCTGTTCTGTTTTTGAAGTCCCCTTCTATTCTGATCTTCCGTTTTCTGTTTCACACACTGGATTTTTCCAGATCCGTCGATCCTGCAAAGATTCAAAAAAAAATACACTTCACAAAATAACAAAATGAAATTTTTTTTTATTTTTTTTATTTTTCAGTTTTTATGACTTTTTTTTAATTTTATATTAACCCGAAATTGCAAAGAGGAAATAACACGCCATCCCCAGCAACGACGCCATTTGATTTATCAAAAATATTTAGTAACCGCAATCAAGAACGGCGTCGCTTGGTGGATAGCCGGTAAGTACGGGTCGGTCCACAGGGATGTTGTGAATTTCCTAATCGCTCTTACGAGTTAATTCTGATAGGTGCCGGATTGTTTTAATCTAAAAACTAAGTTGATTTATACTAAGGTTAATCTAGATCTATGTCTTACTAGGGTTAGGTTTAGGTTAAGTTTGGAAAGTCAATAAATCTCACCGCTTTCTATACCCATATTAAGATCTATTAGGAGTTATGGTAATTATTAATAAAAGGGATTAGAACCATTTGGAAAGATGTTTCTTCCTCTAGCTTCTTGTCCTTCCTTTATCAATCCTTACCCTAACCTCTATGGAAAACACGCGCAACCGGGCCTTTATACTACGGTATCACCGCTACCACGAGGGATAGGGTGCCGTAGAGAGCGGTGTGTGCATGTATGCATGGAGTACTATGAAAATATATGACGGGCAAGAAAGGGGTGAGAGATCTTCATCTCTCAAACCTTCTCCAAAGCTAACCCTAACAAGCGAGGAGACTACTCACTCATTAGGGAATTGAAGAACAGATTTAAACTATTTATCTAGAGCACGGAATTAAAGATCTAACTAGGGCAGATAATAAATTTAACCTAGGGCAAGGAATTAAATCTAAACTAGGGCAAGAATAGAAATTACCTAGGGCAGAAAATAAATTAAGAACTTACAAATTGATGCTCTCTAAAGAAATCTGAATTTTATTAATGAAAGGAGGCATGACCTAATACAAGAATTTGGGCTTCTATTTATAGGACATAGAAAACCCTAGGTTTACAATCGCCGCATGTCTGCATTTACAAAAATACCCCTAGGAAGACTAGTCAGCGCCGCCACAGGTTTTGGTAAAATTTTTACCAACTACGTGCTCCGCACGGCCGCGGAACCACAGCCGCAGCTATGGTTTGGCCGCGGTTCCGCGGCCAAAAGGCGGTGTTGAAGGCTACAACTTTCTGTGTTGGTTTCTGCTGACTTTTATTCCTGTTTCTTCAGTACTTTTCTCAAATTGGCTTCTAGGTTTCTTCCAGATCTCCCAGTGAATAACTGTAGTGGACTTTTACCGTTGCTTCTAGACGAAGTCTTGAATCTTGCGCTGCCTCGTACTTTGTGAACTGATCTTCGTATAGGCTTGATCAAGATCCTTCTATTTATTGGTTGTAGTCTCACTTTTGCATCGTCTTTTATCTTTTTCACTATTTTTGCTCCTAGAACCTGTAACCTGTACTATGTAGCAGACATGGGTCAAAAGCACATGTTTATTTGTAAAATGCATAAGAATGGGGAATATAATAATGCAATATTATGGTATGAACAACCGCTGATGGGACCTGGGCTCCTTGGCTAACGCAATAGATTTTGACTGATACCTGCTTACTACACCCAGAGATTGATTTGCTGTCGTCCTTATCACTCTGGAAGCTCGAATCAGTAAAGGTCTCAATTTTGAGATTTCCGTTACCATACACCAAGAACAATTCTTTAGTCCTTCGCAAGTACTTAAGAATGTTTTTCACAGCTATCCAGTGATTCTCTTCTGGGTTGGACTGATACCTGCTTACTACACCTAGTGCATAAGCTATATCAGGGCGTGTACATAACATCGCATACATTATAGATCCTACGGCTGAAGCATAGGGTATTGTTAAGACCAGAATACTGCATTTTAATACCGCTCATTCATTATCTATTTTTTGTATTTATCGGTACTATTAACCAGTGTCTGCTCAGTATTACAGATTACAGGTATCCATGACAAAATACTGAAAATACACTTAAAATCACGGATATTACATTTGTGAGCTGACACTGCAACCGGAACCGCAAACCGACCGATATCCAAGAGTTATTTTGCAAACAAGAGTGTGCATAATATTTTGGTCCAACACATAAAATGTGTACACACTAACTCTTGGAGCTTGGACCATAGATCTAGGGGGCAGCCATGGCACACTCATGATGGCTAGAGCAAGTGGGCTATGTGGGTGTGATGTGCATTGATTATGCATTTATTACTAAAAGTGTTGATGTGATTTGAAGGTACAAGTTCCCTCCAATATCCCTGAGTGCATCCAAAGCCTTTACTGAGAAAACAAACTACACCAGAGTGATATTGGGGACAACAAAAGACCACACACAAAGTACGAGCCCATGTGCTCGGAATTTGGCCGAGCACATGCTCACCAAATCCGGCGTCGCCGGCCCCACCACTTCCTGTGGGCCCCATTCTTCTACTGGCCCTCCATTGCTGCCATTTCATCATTATTTTATTGTTTGCTTATTTAGTTTTTGAGCCTATATATAGCAGGCAGTGGGCAAGGGGTCAAGGGTCTTCTTTAGTCCAAGTTTTCTCATTCTTTATCCAACACTTTGTAACTCTTTTTGTTTCTTTAGTTCTTGTACATAACATTCCCTTGAATTCATGCCCTTCTCTTGATCTTGCAACCTTTTTAGTGAGCTTGCAAGTTTAAGTTTAGGGTATTGATCTCAAGGTTGTATCTTGGACATAATAGAACTTTCATTTTGCACACTTGGGTTCCTAGTATTCTTGCTCTTTTTATTCTTGCTATTTTACATTCTTGCTCTTTTCATTACTTGCAATTTATTTCATGCTCTTTACTTACTTGCACTTTAAATTCCATGCACTTACTTACTTGTTGTGTTTTCTTTTCTTTTCGTCGTTCTTTTCTTTGCTCTTTTTGGTTAGTCAATATGGTGTTGTTAATATGATGTTTGTGAATATGTGTTGTCAGGAATAGAGAAAGATATTATAAGTTAAGGTTTCGTTTCCCATTTCCTTTTCCCGTATTTTTCCATTTGAAACTCCGCCCAAAGATTACGCAAGCGCTTCGTTAGGCACCCTACCCTACCAAGGTAATGGTGATTCCTAACCGCGACCGGATGCATTCGGTTTGGCCGGAGGCGAAAGCAAGAGACAAGAACGGAAGGACAAGGGTCAATAAGCCGGATTCCACGAATACTGTGCATAAGCACCATAATCCTCGTTGTTGCCGATTGCTCTAACTTCAGTAGTTGAGTTCGGCTCAAAGGACTTGAATACAGATTTCCTTAACTTACACCATTCTATCTAATCCTAACAAACGGTTACCTTGCATATAACACATAGGTTAGATAAAGAACTTTTCACCCACGCGCATTAACTCGTTACGATAAGAACCATAAACGCACCGTCTCCCTGCGGACGACCCGTGCTCATCGTGGCTAGCTGCAAAGAGACACCGTCCTGATCACGGTTAGATTTTAGAACTTCAAAACATGACACGCCAAAAGCGTGTGATTAAATGGCGCCGTTGCCGGGGAGACGGTAACGTTTTTATTCTTGTTATTTCGGATTGATCTTTGTATATCCCATTTATACATCTAACCCTTTTCTAAAAACAACATAAAAATTTAAAAAAATCCAAAACCAAAACAAAAAAATAACTAAACTAACCATTTTTGCTCTCTGGAATTCTTACCTGCTAGCACTCGGGATCTATACAGAAAAAACAAGCAAGAGAATTGACACACTTGTAGAATAACTAGAACACAAAAGAAATTTGGAGCCCCAATTCCAAGACAGAACCAGCGACATTCCCTTAACATTCGAGCTCGCCGGCCTATTCTCCTCCTTCTACTCCCAAATTTTCCTCTGTGCTCCAGTGTTATGCTTTTGTATCATTTTTATTGCTTGTTTTTCCTAATTTTTAGTGTGCAGGTATTTGGGCATTCGTATCGCTTTTTCGTACTAAAATCCGTATTTCCGACATTTCAGATTTTCCGGATTTATGAACTGCGATCGTGGGGAGCAAAGTGTACATTCAAAGTTAAGGTGATTACGAAGTACAGTGCCAAAGATCCGGGGAGTTTGACCCGCGTAAGCGAACTTTTCAAGCTTACCGGATTTGATTCAACGGGGGTTCCTTAACACAAAACTTATCGGTACGTATTTCTAACACCTTCTTTCTCAAATCCGACACATTCAATATACTATTCTTTGCAAGTTGGCTTCCAAACGCTCAAATTAACTAACCCGTATTTGTTGTAGTGCCGAGCTTAAACATAAAAAATGATTGTTTGAAATTTTGAACAAATTTTTTCATTGAATTGCGCATTGCATAAATTAATACGGACTTAAGGGCAAGCGAACCCTACAACAAACGGTAAAGGATTTCATCACCTTTTCCGTGGCCCACAAATTACGAAACTGTGCATAAACATTTACCCACAAATTTTAAAAGAAACTAAACTTTAAGCCTTAAAGACTTCACACTCACTAGGAGAGCTTAATAGTGTTTACAACATCGCTTAACGGTATATCATTTACGGGGTGTTTAGGAAAGTGTTAACGGCGAAACCGCCAAAAGAGAAAGGGTTATTTAATTAAGGACCTTCGCGAAAGCGTCGGAAAACCTCCCCTTATCTCTGCACTTACCTGGCCTCGTGATCAGTATATCTTGAGCCCGCTTCTCGACACAGGTTTACTTCAACAATCAAGTTCTGGAGCAGGTCTAGTTGACCTAGGTAAACCCTAGACCGATTAGGTGTGTGGTATTTTTGTGTCGTGGTTGTTTTTGTCCAGATTTTTTTTTGTATATTTCATTCTTTTGTTAATAACTAACTTTTAAAAAAAACGCATTCTTTTCCCCTCCATTTCACTTATTCTTCTTCCTCTCTTCATATCATGGGTGCCCCACCTCGAAAAACTCGTACTGAACTTTGGTACCCACAACCAGACATAACTTCATACGGTTCTTGCTTTGGCCGAACGTCGAACGATCCATCCATATCGAAAATTTCTTTGAAAGATTGGATAGATGCGTCTAGGACGAACAACTGGACCCCACAATCCACCTTGTATCAATCATTTCAACCTTCACCACCTTCTTACATTGATACCCCTTTTGAGATTCCAGTTGTAACTCCAAGACCTATGTCTCTTGCTGAACATATTGAACAATCTCGTAACCGATCTTTCACTCCTTTCACCACTGCGAATTCTTTGGATCAACAATTCCATTCACCTTCTTATCCGTATTTTGATCCTACCCTTGTCCAACCATTCAATTCCTATCCATCCTACCCAACTTTTGCACCTTCCCTAGACATTGCTTCTGAACCACCATTTGGGAGTTTTCAGTATCCAAACAACTTTGAATCTTTTATTGAAACCCCTTCACAAACCATGTTTAGTCTGGAACAGTCGTTGGAAGACTTTAGGGTAATGTCATGCCAACAGATGATGGATTTGAATGCGTCCATGGCCGCCCTCATACAACCTAGTGACCCAGTAGCTAGTTTTCAACTAGCTCTACATTTTCCAATGTATGATGAGGCGATAGGACAGGCTGAGAATTTGAGTGGAGAGAGTGAGCTGTACACCCTTCCAAATCAAACCTATCCGTCCCAAATTGAATCACACAACTCCAGTTTTGAATGTCTATCAAGTGTCCTAAAGGATTTACCAATTGAAGATAGAATGTTTAATAAGTTGTGCGACTTTGTAGTGTTTGATTTACCCGATTATGAAAGGTCCCTTCCAAGTGAATCTAATCCTCAACCTTTTGACCTTTACACCTCCATCTTAGAACCATAATTGATTGAACTCCATACTTTTGATGAGGTGTCTGAGAATATTGATTCTCACTTGATTGAGGATATCGACGCCGGGAATATTCGAATGATGAACCCATAACTTCTGATGAGTTTGTCTCTCAAATTCATCATTTACTTTCACTTCCATGTGGACATCATCCCGGGTCATTAACTGTCTTTCCTGAACTTCATATGCGTCTAGATATTGATGATACATGCACGGATGAGCTGAGTTTTGAGGAGAACTTTGAGCATAGTTTAGAGGATGAAGCAGTTTTAATTGATGAGTCGGATTTTTCAATTCATCCTGTCTCTTCCACTGATTGTGTACACCCTCCAGAACCCTTAACCGATACCCTTCCTCAATCACTTCCCCCCATCCTTTCCGCGTTCCGACCTTGCAAGAAACCGTAACACTTTCATTTCATATGACTGGTTTACCAAGTTCGACGTACCCATGGTTTCTCACAAATCATGAGCGATTTGACCCAATTTCTTTCTATATTGATAGATTAGTGCAATCCATCTTTTCACATAGATCATTACAGATTGTACTAATTTATTTAATCCATTTCCACCCTCAAGTTCATATTCCACTTCTTTCTCCCTTCCGCCATTCTTCTCCTCCACCGAGACCGGACGCCGCTTCTATCCCCACACGGTCTCGTGTGTTTCTTATTTCTTTTCTCTACACTCCAATCTTTCACCAACCGCCGCTTTATAACGATAAAATCTTAGAATGGTTGGTGCTCACTTTTGGCCTGTGTAAGGCCTTGTATAGTTTGAAATTGTTTTCTTTCCCCCTAATCCTGAACTTCACCGCTTAAACAGTGGAAACACTGTTTCACTTAAGTTTGGGGGGAACCCTTTTTGTGTATATATTTTTGCTTTACTTTTTATTTTGTGTATAATTTGTTTTTGGGGAGCGCCGTCAATTTTGACCATCTTGGTGTAGCCTGACAGTGAATGCACTGTCAAGTTTAAGTTTGGGGGTGTGCTCGGTAAGCTTTCTACCCTCGCATTCATATGTATATTTTGCATTTGCATACCTTATTAAAACCCTACAAAAATCGAACATTTTCCAAAAATATAAAAACTTTGTCGTCAAGTTAGCTAATAGGGCAACTTAGATTTTTATTCCAAAAGTTTAGTTGATATATTAGAAATAACAAAATTCTAGGCTTAGGAATTGAAAACCCTAAAAATAACCCTCCTTCTGTTTAAACATGATAAATATACGTCCTTACTTTTTTTTTTTATAGAAGTAGGTATTCTTGAGTTCAGTTCTTGAGTTAAGTCGAGATAAAGGGAAAGTATTGAAGCTTTTCTGAAAGAAAAGTCTGAAAAATAGTTTTTATTCTTGAGTACAAATTTAGAAAGTATATACCCTACAAACTGCACATACATGCACCTTGAAACTTGGGATAGTAGAGGATACCTAGAAATACTCTTTCCTGAAAACCTAGTATGAAAGAAAAAACGGCGTTTAAAGCTAAACACAAAAAAAAGAGGATCATTGAAAAATATATCCGGTCTTGAAAAAGAAAAATAAAGAAAAGAAAAATTGAATAAAGTCAAGACTTGGAAACTGCTATTTACGCTTTAAGCTCTCACAATCAGTAATCGGGCGTTAGTGCCTCAAGAAGCATTAATAGTCGCATGAAAGGGGTTTAAACAACACCGTCCATCATTAATGAAAAGAAGTAGTATTAGGTATTGAGGCAAGGGTACTATATCTTGAATTGAATTCTTAAGTGTAGGGGTGAAAATTTACACACATGTATGGGTATACGATCGATGTTTGGAAGAAAGATAGAAATGAAGAATAATACTTATGTTTTCTGTAAAGTTGATAAAAATCTCTGATTTGAGACCGCACTTTAGAAGGAAAACTCAAGAGATACCAACATCTTTCTAAACTTTTTTGGAACGTATAGGATCTAAGGTTAAATAAATAGGAGGTGTAAAGTATTAGGGTTGAATATTTCTAATTTAGGATAATAGAATTTCTAACCTAGATACTAAACTGTAGGAGTAGAATCTACGTTAACTTATGAAACTAGCTTGACAGGATTTTGTGGGTAGTATCAGCTGAAAACCCTCAGGAGACAACACTCCTCTTACCAGAGACACCTAGAGTAGGCTTGTTGTACGTGCTCAGTGCAATCGCGTTCCCTGCGAAAGTGAGGCTAGAATTTTGTTTTGCTCGAGACCAGCAAAAGATAAGTTTGGGGGTATTTGTTCAGACCAGAATACTGCATTTTAATACCGCTCATTCATTATCTATTTTTTGTATTTATCGGTACTAGTAACCAGTGTCTGCTCAGTATTACAGATTACAGGTATCCGTGACAAAATACTAGAAATACACTTAAAATCATGGATATTACAATTGTGAGCTGACATTGCAACCAGAACCGCAAACCGACCGATTTCCAAGAGTTATTTTGCAAAAAAGTGTGTGCACAATATTTTGGTCCAACACATAACATGTGTACAAACTAACTCTTAGAGTTTGGACCATGGACCCAAGGGGGCTGCCATAGCACACTCATGATGGCTAGAGCAAGTGGGCTATGTGGGTGTGATGTGCATTGATTGTACATTTATTGCTAAAAGTGTTAATGTGATTTGAAGATACAAGTTCCCTGCAATATCCCTGAGAGCATCCAAAGCCTTTACTGAGAAAACAAACTACACCAGAGTGATATTAGGGACAACAAAAGACCACACACAAAGTACGAACCCATGTGCTCGGAATTTGGCCGAGCACATGCTCACCAAATCCGGCGTCGCCGTCCCCACCACCTCATGTGGTCCCCATTCTTCTACTGGCCCTCCATTGCTGCCTTTTCATCATTATTTTATTGTTTGCTTATTTAGTTTTTGAGCCTATATATAGCAGGCAGTGGGCAAGGGGTCAAGGGTCTTCTTTGGTCCAAGTTTTCTCATTCTTTATTCAACACTTTGTTACTCTTTTTGTTTCTTTAGTTCTTGTACATAGCTTTCCCTTGAGTTCATGCCCTTCTCATGATCTTGCAACCACTTTAGTGAGTTTGCAAGTTTAAGTTTAGGGTATTGATCTCAAGGTTGTATCTTGGACATAATAGAACTTTCATTTTGCACATTTGGGTTCCTAGTATTCTTGCTCTTTTTATTCTTTCTATTTTACATTCTTTCTGTTTTCATTACTTGCAATTTATTATCATGCTCTTTACTTACTTGCACTTTAAATTCCGTGCACTTACTTACTTGTAGTGTTTTCTTTTCTTTTCTTTGTTCTTTTCTTTGCTCTTTTTGGTTTGTTAGTATGGTGTTGTTAATATGATGTTTGTGAATATGTGTTGTCAGGAATAGAGAAAGATATTGTAAGTTAAGGTTTCATTTGCCATTTCCTTTTCCCGTATTTTTCCATTTGAAACTCCGCCCAAACCTTACGCAAGTGCTCTTTTAGGCACCCTACCCTACCAAGGTAACGGTGATTCCTAACTGTGACCGGTTGCGTTTGGTTAGGCCGGAGGTGAAAGCAAGAGACAAGAACGGAAGGACAAGGGTCAATAAGCCGGATTCCATGAATACCGTGCTTAAGCACCCTAATCTACGTTGTTGCCGATTGCTCTAGCTTCAGTGGTTGAGTTCGGCTCAAAGGACTTGAATACAGATTTCCTTAACTTACACCATACTATCTAATCCTAACAAACGGTTACCTTGCATATAACACATAGGTTAGATAAAGAACTTTTCACCTACACGCATTAACTCATTACGACAAGAACCATAAACGCACCGTCTCCCTGCGGACGACCCGTGCTCATCGCGGCTAGCTGCAAAGCGACACCGTCCTAATCGCGGTTAGATTTTAGAACTTCAAAACACGACATGCCAAAAGCGTGCGATCAGGTATAATGCTCATGCGAGCTCTCTCTTCATCAGTCTTTGGGCAAAAGTCCTTGGAGAGAGTGACTCCATGGCAAGCGGGTAAGGCTCCCCGCTTCGAGTCTTCCATACTAAAGCTTTTTAGGATGGTGTTGATGTACCTGGTTTAGGACAATCCCAATAATCTTTTGGATCTATCCCTATAAATCCGAATGCCCAATATGTATGTGGCATCACCCAGGTCCTTCATGGAGAACCTTTGTGATAAGAATGATTTGACCGACTGCAGCATAGGAATGCCATTTCTTATCAGATGAATCTCATCCACATACAATACGAGGAATATGACAGTTCTCCCTACAGCCTTCTTATAAACACAAGGTTCGTCTAGATTTTTGATGAAACCAAACTCTTTGATAACATCATCGAAATAGATGTTCCAACTCCGTGATGCCTGCTTTAATCCATAAATGGATTTAAGCAATCTACATGCTTTCCCGCTGCTCTCATTGTCAACGAAGCCCTCTGGCTGATCCATATAAACGCATTCTTCTAAATCACCATTCTGCTAGATTTCATAGTCGTAGTGAGCAGCAATAGCAAGTAGGATCCGAATGGATTTAAGTATGGCTACGGGAGAAAAAGTTTCATCATAGTCCAGACCCGGTCTTTGACGAAATCCTTTCGCCACAAGTCTTTCCTTATAGGTCTCCACCTGCCCATCTACACTAATCTTTCTTTAAAAGATCCATTTGCACCCCACGGGTTTTACCCCAGGGGGTACAATGTCTAAAGTCCATACTTTGTTCGTGTACATAGACTCCATTTCAGATCTCATGGAATCCAGCCACTTCACAGAGTCTCCACTCGTGATAGCTTGCTGAAAACTGGTAGGATCATCATCTTCCATGATGCAATCTTCTTTATCACCATCAATGAGGAAACAGTAGTACCTTTCCGGTGGGCGAGAAGTCCTACCAGATCTACGGAGTGGTTGAGGTTCATTTGTCTCTGTTGCAATAGCCGGTTCAACCAAGTCGTCATTTGTGATTTGTGCTTCTAGAACTTCTTCTAGGTCTACCACACTGCCATCCGTATCATTTGTAAAAAATTATTTTTCTAAAAATGTGGCATACTGAGAAACAAACACCTTTTGTTCCTCCTTGTGGTAGAATAGATATCCATAGGAATTCTTTGGATACAGCACAAAATTGCACATGACTGACCGTGTCTCGAGTTTGTCCGGATTTTGCTTTTTGACATAGGCTGGACAACCCCAAATCTTAACTCGTTTAAGAGATGGTTTCTTCCCATGCCACATTTCATATGGCGTGGTAGACATGGTTTAGGTTGGAACCCTATTCAATAGAAACACTGCAGTCTCCAATGCATGCCCCGAAAATGAGACAGGTAACTCAGTATCACTCATCATGGAACGAACCATATCTAATAAGGTCCGATTCCGTCGTTCTGACACACCGTTGTGCTGTGGTGTGTAAGGAGGAGTGAGCTGAGAGAGAATCCCATTCTCTTTTAGAAAGTTTGCAAACTTTGTACCGAGATACTCTCCACCTCGATCTGATCGAAGCATTTTGATACTCAAGCCAGTTTGTTTTTCTACTTCAAGTTTGTACTCTGTGAATTTCTCGAAAGCTTCAGACTTATGCTTTAATAAAAACACATGACCGAACCTTGAGAAATCATCAGTAAAAGTTATGAAGTAAGAAAAACCGCCTCTGGCCTGTGTAGACATTGGCCCGCATACATCACTATGTATGAGGCCTAAGATCTCAGTGGCTCTTTCTCCGTGTCCTGTAAACGGATTTTTGGTCATTTTACCCTTGATACAAGACTGGCAAGTCGCATAAGATTTATATTCAAACGGGTTTAAATATCCATCTTTATGTAGCTTGTTTAGTCCTGTTTCATTAACATGACCATGTCTACAGTGCCAAAGAAAAGCTTCATTTATTTCTGAAAATTTTCTTTTATTAGTGTCCTCTGTGGGACTCTAAGACTCGTCAATACGCCGGCAGTGGGTGATGATCATATCAAGCACCCTCAAGCCGTAAGAGGTCAGCTAAACGTAACGGCCACCCGGGTATTGAGCGATCAGAGGAAAACAAGAGTACCTGTCAAAACTCCCATCGAGCCAACTGGTAACACTACCGTACAGTCCGGTCTCTTCGTCAGATATGCTGCATATCAAGTCTAGGGATGGCATCGTCGATCCCAATAACTTAATAAGTCATGCCGATGTATGGTCTAAAATCAAACCGAGAAACTACTGATAACACTTATCAATAAATCTCAACAGCCCTGGCCACGGACTTACTGATACAGCCAATCGAGCACAGCACAACATCAAACCCTAATACCGGGAGAGACGAAACCCCTCCTATCGCTCATTGCCTCCACATGTCTCGGGACTGTACCCAAAAGCCACCTGTTTCAATGACTCAACAGAGCCGGGGTAGGGTGGAAATCAAAGCACAGTGGGAGAACACATGAGACTCTATGACGATCTCGGGTTTACATACTAACCTATACCAGTGTCACCTGAGAACTGCTATCCGACGATAGATATAATACCATATAGGAGTTCTCGGTGAGTCTGTCCAGTGTACCCAGTCTCCACTAAGCACCCGCATACGATCTTGATTGCAAACATCAATGGATATGGGAACATCCATCGCCCATCATATGGGTCTAGTATTATATACGCTAGTCTATTCTGGAATATCGATGCCTCGTCTCGATACACCCACGACTAGGGACTTTTCAGGATATGCTTATAAATTGCACATGTCCCACTATTATGATTTGCATCATAATCACAGTAGTCAAGCAAATATCCTCAGGGCTTTATCAACATGTACAAATGAATAAAAGCATGATCAAGCGAACATGTCAGATAAATAGTAACCAGATAGCATACTATCACGTCAAGCAAGAAAGACTCCTGAATATATATATATACATGTAAAAATACATCCACTATCATATAATGGCCTTTAGGGCATACATATATCCAACACTATGAAATCCCCGGCAACGGCGCCAAAAACTTGTTGGGACTTTACCCGCGCGCACAAACGCGTATGTTTTGAAAATGGAATTGTTTTAAGGAAATGAATGCGCACGTGAGCTCGGTCTCGTTTAAAATTTATAAACCGCAAGTGCACAACACGTTGTAGCAAGCCGGCAACTATGGGTCGATCCGCAAGGAATTGTGTATTATGTTTTGTTGTTTAAGGTTCAAAAAATAATGAATAGATTGGTTTGTCACAAAAATATAAAATACGAAAACAAGGAAAGCGAGTTAAGAAAGAAATGGTCATGGCTTTGGCTCGGATGGTCGAATCGCGACGATTCCTTTGACGCTCCCTTGCTAATGAGTTGTCCGTCCTTGTGTCAATTCCGGTGTGAAGCATGACTTGTCAGGCGGTTGCGGAGCAAAAATCATCAATTTTCCGGATCTCGACTCAAAACACGAAACGAGTCTGTATTATTCACTTACCATTTGTATGTCCAAGCTTGAGGTATCAACACTAAGCACAAGGGTTAGCAAGCGTACGGCAACATCAAAAACACAAAGTAGCGAGTGAGAGCAATTAGTTTTAGTATTAACTTTGCTAAATGTTTGTGATAGTATAGGGTATATGAAAATCGAGGGTTTGTCAAGCACTTGGTCACAAAATACCATAACTAAACTTAGCAAATTTAACACCAAAATTATTTTAGCTTAAACACTGTGAAATAGGGAAAGGGAGTGAGTATGGTATATGAAGAGGTTACAAGTAACCATGGTTTCAAAATACCATATCACATCAATACATAAACAATCTTTAAGTTAGAATCACAAATATAAGCACATTAAATACAAACAGGAGGAGGAAGGCAAAACCTTTCATCTCATTTCCTCACCATCACCACAACCAAAGAAAGATTAGTTACACATAATAATAGCAAAAGAAAGCAAGTAAGAAAAGGAATTAAAGAAACAAAGCAAAAGAAATATTATTTAACACTTGATGTAGTTGAGATACAAGATATTGGTAACTTGTTCAACCTCCATATTGAAGCTCTCAAAAGAAAGCTTCAAGAGGGAAGAAGAAGAAAAAACCAAGTTAAAGCCCATACAACTCTCAAGCCTAAACCAAAAACAAAAGAAAACTATGGAATATATTATACATGGCCCCTTAGCTCTAATACGTTCTGGTATTTTTAGGCATCAAAATAGAATAAACAAACAATATAAAATGGATGATGTGATACCTATAAAGTGACAGAAGAAAAATGAGGATATTTGGAGCAAGGGGACCGGCCATGCCGGTTTTATTGGGGTCTCGCCGGTCCAAATCCGAGCAATGAGGCTCATCTTGGTGTGGTGGTCAAGTGTGCTCTCATCTTTCCCACTGGTAGTGTTTAATTTCTCTAATTAACCATGATTTGTACTTAGTGGAATTGGAGAGAGATTTGATGCTTTATTTCATATCACACCTTTTTGCATTTAACATACATCAACTCATAAGTGCCCACTAATGCCACGGGCAGCCCCACCATGTTCCAAGTTATCAAAGAGCTATGTGCACACTTTTGTTGTGTTGGACCAACATTGTGTGCACACATGTTTATTGCAAAATAGCTCTTTCAATATCGGTCAGTTTTCTGTTCTGATTGCAGTGTCGGCTCCCAAACGTTATATCCGTGATTTTGAGTGTGTTTTCAGTATTTTATCACGAATACCTCTAATCTGTATTTACTGAGCAGAAACTGATTAATAGTACCGATATATAACAAAATAAATAATGAATGAGTGGTATTAAAATACAGTTTTCTGTGATGAACACTACAATAATTAGAATTTACATTTCCTTAGACATCATAAACCCGAAATATCACATATTCCGAATTTCATGCCTAACCCTATAAACCATGCATTTTAGTCTCATATCGAAAACACTTTTCAACAACTTATTCAAGTAATGATTAGGGTTAACATGATATAACAAAACTTTACACTAAGAGAAAGAGGCTGCAACCTTTGTAGACCGTGTCCTTCTCTTCACAAGCTCCATGCAGTAGTCCACGCGACTCCACTAGGCTCCACTTGAAGGTTGAACAAACTTTCTTCAATGACCTTCGTGCCGAAGATGATCCACCCGAAGTCTGCTAATCCAAGCTACATCTTCACTAAACTCCTTAGTGAAGGAAACATACTACACCAAAGTGCTAATCTAGTGTAGGATGGTGAAGTAGGGGTGTTGTTTGCATACTAGGGTTCTCACAAGCTCAAGGGTTCACAACTTATGTGAGGGATTGAGCTTCGAGGTAGAGGTGAAGAAGATGGAGAGAGCTAGAGAGCAAGGAGCTCAAGTGAGGAAAATAACTCAAGTAAATGGCTAAGGAAAAACAAGTGAAGAATGTCTCTTAAGTGTTTGCTCACTTATTGTAGCATGAATAAAATGCAATAGATATAATGCACCATGCTTCAATAGTGCAAACAAATGAATAAACAAAAGAAAAAAGCCATGCCTCACCCATGCCCTCAAATGTCTCCCCATTTTCTATTTTCCCAAAATAGAAAAACCATGCCATGCTTCATATATATATATATATATAATGAAGAAAATCATTAGTGACCTAATAATATTAGTTAATATATAATTATATCAAATATAAATATATATACATATTATTAAATCAACACTTGATTTAATAATCCGGTAATATCACATATAACCGACTAATATTATTTATATGTATATCACATTATCAAATCAACACTTGATTCGATAATCCGGTTATATCACATATAACTTAACCGATAACAAATAACCGCCAGATTAGAATATGGTATCACATACTCGTATTTAATCAGGCCCCCGTACATATCAACATATGTGTCCTACTTCGTTTCGCTTGAAATAGGAAGCTTCTGTGTGGGACTCTAAAGACTCGTCAATACGCCAGCAGTAGGTAATGATCACATCAGTTATCCACAAGCCGTCAGCGGAACTAGCTGGACGTAACGGCTACCCAGGTATTGAGCGATTAGATGATCAACAAGCAAGCTTGTCCAAACTCCCATGAAGCTTATAAGTAACACGTACCGTACAGTCCAGTCTCTTCATCTGATATGTCGCATATCGAGTTTGGAGGTGGAATCTTTAGGATTGCTTGGCACGACAGCAAGGTTTCGGGAGGCATCGTCCATGCCATTTTAAAAAACTTGCCGTACAAAACAACCCTAACCTTCAACTAAAGATTTAGACAATACGATGTGTAAACTACTTTACAACTATGTGAACTAGGAATAAAACCTTTGTAGACCGGTCCTTCACTTCAATAGCTCCTTGTAGTAGTCCTTTCGCTCCAAGTAGTGATCTTGCGGACTCTAGCATGGCTTTACAAGAAGAAAGGAACAAGCTTGCACGAAGTCTTCGAGGCCGAAGATGATCTAAGTCGAGGAGACACTAACCCAAGCAACTACTTTACTAATGAGAGATTGGTGAAGCTAACACCCTAAACTAAATGGCTAATCTAGTAGAGGATGATGAAGTAGGATTTTTGCTCACTTTAGAATTGATTTTCTCACTAATTTTCCTCACCTCTCATAAACCTAGAGAGCTCTCTCAAGTGAAGAGGAAGAAGAAGCAAAATAATAGATGAGAGAGATTATGGCAACCATGGGTGAGTTTGTATCATATACTAACTCATGTAGAGACATAACCATGGCTAAGTGATAATGGTTAGGTTAATAAATATTTTAAGTAAAACAAAATTAGTGGACTAAGTCAATGCATCTACAAGCTTCCACAAGCTTCATGCATGTGACTAATTTCCATTAATTTTGGATTTATATAAAATAAATAATCTTCACAATTATCATAAGCATGGTGTAAGTCTCATACACCCATATTGCATGTGGCATCAAGCATGACACAAAAAATGTACATTAATATATATCACATATATATACTATATGCACAAAAGTGAGAAAAAGAAATCTTTAAGTGAGCTAATATTAGTTAATGTAAATTAATATATCAAATATATAATTATACATTAAATCAACACTTGATTTAATAATCCGGCTATATCTCATATGACCGACTAATATTATTTGTATCAACTTATCGAGTCAACACTTGATCCGATAACCCGGCTATATCTCATATAACCATCCGATACTGAATCGACTTATCGGATAAACATTTGATTCGATAAACCGGCTATATCTCATATAACCGATCGATACCATATATCGCGAGAATACAATACGGTATCACATACTCATACTAATCTCGGTCCCGCACATATCACATATGTGCTGCTACTTCATTTTGCTTGAGCCAGTAAACCTCTGTATAGGACTTTAAAAACTCGTCATTACGCCGACAGTAGGTGATGATCACATCAATCACCCACAAACCGTCAGCGGTACTAGCTAGACGTAACGGCTACCAGGGTATTGAGCGATCAGAAGATCAACAAGCAAGCCCGCTCTAGCTCCTGTAAAGTCTGTCAATAACACTACCGTACAGTCGGTCTTTTTGTCTGATATGTAGCATATCTAGTCTAAGGGTGGTAAATGTCAGACCCAAGTAACCGATAAGTCATGCCGATGTAAGACTCATAACGGGTCAAGAAACTACTGATAACACTTATCAGTAAATCTCCGTAGCAGCCCTGCCTAGGGACTTATCGTTATGGCCAATCGAGCACAGCGCAACATCAACCCCCAATACCGGAAGAGACGAATCCCCTCCTATCGCTCATTGCCTCCATTTGATTTGGTACTGTACCCAAAAGCCACCGTTTTGCACGTTCTCTTGAACGTGGTAAGGTGGAAATCAAAGCACAGTGGGAATCACATAAGACTCTATGACAATCTCGGGTCTACAGACTAACCTGTACTAGTGTCACCAGAGAACTGCTATATGACGATAGGTATAATACCATCTAGGAGTTCTCGGCGAGTCTGTTCAGTGTACCCAGTCTCCACTGAGCACCCGTATACCATCTTTGATATCAAACACCAATGGATGTGGGATCATCGATCGCCCATCATATGGGTCAAGATGCGTATACGCTAGTCTACTCTGGAATATCGATGCCCTGTCTCGATACACCCTCGACCAGGAAAAATTATAGGATGTACTTGTGGACTACCCTTGGCCCCACTAGTATGATTTCCATCATAGTTCTGGAAGTCAAGTACACATCCTAAGTCTTTATCAATATGTGAGAACAAGACAATATCACTATACTATTCTACATGTTAAGACAAAGAGCAACCAGATAGCATACTATCATGTCGAGCAAGAAAGTCCTCTCTATATATATCCAAGCATCTACTATAATATACATCACATGTACAATAATGGCCTCTAGGGCATACATATAACTAACAATCTCCCACTTGCACTAAGGCCAGTTGTTGTAGTATCTCATACCCAACATCGCGAAGGGTCTCTCAAATTGTATCTGGGGTTTGGCCTTTGTGAGTGGATCCGCCGTGTTGTCCTTCGTGTCAACTCTCCAGACCTCGATCTCCCGACGATCAACTATCTCCCAGATCAGGTGATACCGCCTCAGAATATGCCTGTATTGCTGATGGAACTGGGTTCCTTGGCCAATGCCACTGCTCCATTGTTATCGCAATACAAAGGTATTGGGTGCTCAATGGACGGAACCACTCCAAGTTCAGTTATGAACTTTTCATCCAGACAGCCTCTTTGGAAGCATCGTTGGCAGCGATGTTTTCAGCCTCCATCGTCGAATCTACCACGGTTTCCTGTTTGGAACTCTTCAAACAAACCGCCCCTCCATTGAGGGTAAAGACAAATCTAGAGACCGACTTAGAGTTGTCCTTATCACTCTGGAAGCTCGAATCGGTAAAGGACTCCACCTGGAGTTTGTCGTTACCATACACCAAGAATATCTCTTTAGTCCTTCTCAAGTACTTGTGAATGTTCTTCACAGCTGTCCAGTGACTCTCTCCTGGATCTGCTTGATACTTACTCACTACACTTAGTGAGTATACTACATCGGGTCTGGTATATAGCATCGCGTACATGATAGAGCCTACTGCCGAAACATACAGTATCCCTTGCATGCGTGCTCTCTCCAAATCAGTCTTGGGAGACATATCTTTGGAGAGAGTGAGTCCAGAGATCATGGGTAAATTCCCACATTTGGATTCTTCCATACTAAACCTCTTTAGTATGGTATCAATGTACCTGGATTGGGACAATCCCAGTATCCGTTTAGATCTATCTGTAGGGATTCTCAAGCACCATCCTAGGTTATGGGTTGCATCACACATGCTATAACAAAAATTTAGGGCGTGCTAAACAATTCTAACCATGAATTGAACTAGAAAAATAGAGTAACAACAACAAGTATCACATACTACAAGTGTTTAACAATAAGAGGTAAGTGATACAACCTTTGTAGACCTCCTCTTTTGTGACTCCTTGGATCGAGTAGGGTTTGAACCGGTTCGCTTGAATCCTTCCGAGTCCACGATAATCCACGACGAAATCCCTTTGCTCAAGCTCCTAGCTTCACTTGATCTATGAAGAGGTGAAGCAAACAACCTATACTAATGGGCTAGACTAGTATAGATTGGTGACGTGGGTTTGGATCTCACTCAAAAACCTTTTCTTTTTAATTTCTTCCTTTTCTTTCGAAACCCTAGAGAGCTTGAAGGAGAGAGAGGAAGAAGATGATGGATAAAACTTGACTCAAGTTAGAATAATGATAATAATAATAAACATAATCCCAAGTGAATGAGAGTTATGCCATGCCTAACTATGGTTACAAAATATCTAGATATTTTGTGACTTGAGGTTAAGAAAAACCATGGGCTAAAACCATGGGTAATTAAACCATGGTATTAATCCCATTTTTGCTTTTCTCAAATAATCAAAATATACATATATTTGTTACCATGTGAGTCTTGCATTGCCACCACCAATGTATCATCAACCATAACACATGTATGCTTGCATGTGTGCATCCATATCATCATATACATACACTCATGCATGCATCATAAAGAAATAAGTTTTAATAAATGAGCTAATGGACTTAATATGAAATCAACAGTTGATTTAATAACCCAGTCATATCACATACGACCCGCCAATAGAAAATGCCCAATTAAAATATGGTATCCAATACACACATTTAATCGAGCTCCCATGCATATCCCATATGCACCCCACATCTTTTCACCTGAGTGAGAAGACCCCTTTGTGGGACTCTAAGACTCGTCAATACGCTAGCAGTAGGCAGTGATCACATCACATACCCACAAACCTTCAGTGGCACAAGATGTACGTAACGGCTCGCAGGTATTGACCGATCAGAAGAAAAACAAGAGAACCTGCTAAAACTCCCGTCGAGCCAACTGGCAACACTTACCGTACAGTCCGGTCTCTTCGTCAATAGTGCTGCATATCAAGTCTAAGGGTGGTATCGTCGACCCCATTAACCCAATAAGTTATGCCGGTATATGGCTCATAACAGATCGAGAAACTACTGATAACACTTATCAGTAAATCTCAGCAGCCCTGGCCAGGGACTTCCTGTTATAGCCAATCGTACATAGCGCAACAACAACCCCCAATACCGGGAGAAACGAAACCCCTCCTATCGCTCATTGCCTCCATGTGCCTCGGGACTGTACCTAAAATCCACCTGTTTGCACGACTCAGTAGAGCCGTGGTAGGGTGTAGATCAAAGTATAGTGGGAGGCACACAAGACTCTATGACGTTCTCGGGTCTATAGACTAACCTGTACCAGTGTCACCTGAGAACTGCTATCCGACAATAGATATGATACCACATAGGAGTTCTCGGCGAGTCCGTTCGGTGTACCCAATTTTACTGAGCACCCGTATACAGTCTTTGGTGTCACCACACCAATGGATATGGGATCATCCATCGCCCATCATATGGGACAAGTAACATATATGCTAGTGTACTTTGGTAATATCGATGCCCCGTCTCGATACACCCACGAGTAGGAACATTTTAGGATATGCTGACAAACTACATATGTCCCACTAGTATGATCCACATCATAATCTCAGTAATCAAGAAAATATCCTAAGGGCTTTATCAACATGTACCAAATGAGTGAAAGCATGATCAAATGAACTTGTCAAGATAAAGTACAATCAGATAGCATACTATCATGTCGAGCAAGAATGTCCCCTGAACACACACACACACACACTATCATATAATGGCCTCTAAGGCATAAATATATCCAACAATCTCCCACTTGCACTAAGGCCAATTATTGGCGTATCTTATATCCAACATCTCAAAAAGTCGCTCATGATGCGGCAAAGGGAGGGCCTTAGTGAGTGGATCCGTGGTGTTATCTTTTGTATCTACTCTCCGAATCTCGATCTCACGGTGATCAACTATCTCCTGGATCAGATGATATCGCCTGAAGATGTGTCTGGATCGCTGATAGGACCTGGGCTGTTTGGCCAACGCCATAGCCTTATTATTATCAAAATACAATGGTATTAGATCAATAATGGTCGGAATTACTCCTAGCTTCGAGATGAACTTCCTCATCCAGACGGCTTCCTTGGCAGCATCATTTGCAGCAATATACTCAGCTTCCATCGTGGAGTCTGCAACGATATCCTGTTTGGAAATCTTCCAACACATCGCCCCTCCATTAAGGGTAAAGACAAACCTTGAGATAGATTTGCTGTCATCCTTATCACTCTGGAAGCTCGAATAGGTAAATGCCTCTATTTGGCGATCTCTGTTACCATACACCAAGAACATTTCTTTAGTCCTTCGCAAGTACTTAAGAATGTTCTTCACAGCTTTCCAGTGATTCTTCCCTGGGTTGGATTGATACATGCTTACTACACCCAGTGTATAAGCTACATCAGGGCGTGTACATAACATCGCATACATTATAGATCCCACAGCAGAAGCGTAGCGTATAATGCTCATGCGAGCTCTCTCTTCATCAGTCTTTGGGAAAAAGTCCTTAGAGAGAGTGACTCCATGGCTAGCGGGTAAGGCACCCCGCTTGGAGTCTTCCATACTAAACCTCTTTAGGATGGTGTTAATGTACCTGGTTTGGGACAATCCCAACAACCTTTTAGATCTATCCCTATAGATCATCATGCCCAATATGTACGAGGCATTACCCAGGTCTTTCATGGAGAATCTTTGTGATAAGAACAGTTTGACCGATTGTAGCATAGGAACATCGTTTCCTATCCGAAGAATGTCATGCACGTACAATACGAGGAATGTGATAGTACTTCCTACAATCTTCTTATAAACACAAGGTTCATCTGGATTTTTGATGAAATCAAACTCTTTGCTAACATCATCAAAACAGATGTTTCAACTCCATGATGCTTGCTTTAATCAATAAATGGATTTAAGCAACCTACATGCTTTCCTGCTGCTTCCACTATCAATGAAGCCCTCTGGCTGATCCATATAAATGCATACTTTTAAATCACCATTTAGAAAAACAGTTTTAACGTCCATCTGCCATATTCATAGTCGTAGTGAGTAGCAATAGCAAGTAGGATCCGAATGGATTTAAGCATGGCTACAGGAGAAAAGGTTTCGTCACAGTCCAGTCCTGGTCTTTTGTCGAAATCCTTTCGCCACAAGCCTTGCCTTATAGATCTCCACCTGCCTATCTACACCGATCTTTCTCTTAAAGATCCATTTGCACCCCACGGGTTTTACCCCAGAGGGTACAACATCCAAATTCCATACTTTGTTGGTGTACATAGACTCCATTTCGGATCTCATGGCATCCAGCCACTTCACAGAGCACCACTCGTGATAGCTTGCTAAAAACTCGTAGGGTCATCATCATCCATGATGCAATCTTCTCCATCACCATCAACAAAAAATCCGTAGTATCTCTCCGGTGAGCGAGAAGTCCTACCAGATCTACGGAGTGGCTGAGATTCATTAGCTTCTGTTGCAACATCAGGTTCAACTAAGTCGTCATTTGTAACTTGTGTTTCTTGAATCTCTTCTAGATCTACCATATTGCCATCAGTATCATTTTCTAAAAATGTGGCATTTCGAGAAACAAACACCCTTTGTTCCTCCTTGTGGTAGAAAAGATATCCATATGAATCTTTTGGATATCCAACAAATACACACTTGACAGATCGTGTCTCGAGTTTTTCCGGATTCTGCTTTTTGACAAATGCCGGACAACCCCAAATCTTAACTCACTTAAGAGATGGTCTCTTCCCATACTATATCTCATATGGAGTGGTAAACACAGTCTTGGTTGGAACTCTATTCAACAGAAAAGCTGTAGACCCTAATACATACCCCTAAAAGGAGAGCGACAACTCATCATCACTCATCATGGATCGTACCATATCTAATAGGGTTCGATTCCGCCGCTCTGACACACCGTTGTGCTGTGGTGTGTAAGGGGGAGTGGGCTGAGAGAGAATCCCATTCTCTTTTATGAAGTTCGAAAACTCTGTACTAAGATACTCACCACCTCGATCTGATCGAAGCATTTTGATGCTTATTCCAGTTTGTTTTTCTACTTCAAGTTTTTACTCCTTGAATTTCTCAAAAGCTTCAGACTTATGCTTCAATAAAAACAGATGACCGAATCTTGAGAAATCATCAGTAAAAGTTATGAAGAAAAACCGCCTGATCAGTCGAAAATATTGCATTTTTAACACATCAATTTCCCTACTATTTGCAATCATCTAAAGGTATTTTGTATAAATATAGAACATATTAGCAATTTGTCTACAAAAATACCAAATAACATGTGTTATACATTATAACCAGCAATATGAGGGAAATTATGTGTTTATTATTGCATACGTGATCTTTTGTGTATCAAACACTTGTCTCGAGATTGTGTGCAGGAAATTCTCCAGGTAAAAGAGCCGGATCTGCTAAAAGTGCTGATAAAATACGTCAAGTCCAAGACTTGTAATCTGGCAGTAAACAAGAAAGTATAAAAAGATTCCAGACATAAAATAATGCCCTAAGGATTAGCACCAAATCGACCTGAGAATTCCATGCAGAGATCACCTTAAACGGCCGCGGATCCGCGGCCGAGTCAAGCCGATCCACCGCGGATCTGCGGCCGTGTTGACTCATCGGCGGTTGGTCATGCTGCAGAAGTCTCCTTTTAAATGGCCAAACTTCTTCAAGACACTTCAGTTCCTAGAGATCTCCCGAAGCTTCCCCTCAAACAGCCAAGCTTCTTGTGCAAGTTTCATAACCACCAAGCTTCTCATACAAGCTAGCTAACTACCTTAATCTAGAAACTTCTGTACAACTACCTAGCTTTCTATGCAAGCTTCATAACAACCAAGCTTCCAAGGGAAGCTAGATCTATCTTCTAGGAGAAGCTTGAGGGGAAAACTATAAAAGGGCATCTAAGGCATCATTACAAAGGTTGTTGAATATTGAGCCAAAAATTCCGCGAGTTGAGTGACACAACTTGCAACTCAAAACCCTAGCCCCAAATCCAATTCAAAAGCCAGTTCAAGATTCATCGAGTACCGATTCAAGCAAGCAAATGGAGATCCTTTGAAGCAACGCCGACCTTCATCCGATCAAGAGATCCACGACGATCCGCGACTCTAGAAGATCGATGCGAAGCTAATTTCGGCGGATCTAGTTATCTCCTCAAATTATGTAACCTCGAGTTGAGTGAATTGTACCTAATCGTCGATTAATAAAGGCGGATATTGTAAATGTTGCTTTTCCTTACATTCTTGCATTATGAAAATTTATCGATTCTTGATTCTTTCCTTTTTCATGATGTGTGAGTGAAATCTCCGCTTGTAGCGGAATCGAGAAAATAGATAGATGATGATGATTAAATTCTTGAACGATTCTTAAGTCTTATGAGTTTTGTAAACTTTAGAAAATTGAATCAACGATGACCTAGTTTTGAGTGAGATGCTTTCTTGAATGTTTTCGCTCCAAATTAGAGATCAACAATCGATGATTCAATTTGCTAGAGGCTAGAATTTGAATGATAATCAATGAAAGGAAAAGGGATGATGATGAAGAAACCCTAGTTTCTTCAATAGTTCCCTAATCCTCGTTGATCGTCATCGATCTAGCAACAAATCTTCAATAGATAAGAATTTGTAATAATTAGTATTCAACATCACTATCTATTGGATCGATTCCGACAAGCCTCTTTACAAATCTTGATAATTCAAATAATTTGGGAACATTTCTTGATTCTTGATTTTAGATCTTTACTTTCTTTAAGTTTTTTGAAAACAAAAACTCACAAATCTTGAATCAATTTTATTGCAATTTCTTTTATCTTTTAATTTTCGACTCAACTAAAACAATAACGAGCAAATCACACTTTCTCAGTGGACGATCCGCATTCACCGACGAAACTACAATAGACACCGTCAATTGATTGCGGTATAAATTTCTTTGGTTGTGATCTTTTACACTTTTCAAAACACGACACGGAAACGATATCAATCAAATGGCGCCGTTGTCGAGGATAGTGTGCTGATTTGTTCGTTTTTGTAATTTGAGTTGGAAAATTTATTATTCCAACAGAATTTTTAGATCAAAATTCGCACAAGTGCTTAACGATTTGTTGTGATTTGTTGTAAGGAGATCTGGAATCTGTAGAGCGATGGGAAAAATTTTCAGGACATCTCAAAAAGTTCAGTAAGGCAATAGAAGCATTTATACCAATTTTTTTGCAGGTATCTCTTCAAAAGACCGCGCATCCGCGGCATTAGGTGGCTTCTTGCGGCGAATCCGCGGTAGGAAAGTTGATTCCCTGTTCCAAACTTCTCAGGTCCTCTTCTGTCTTTCTTATCTCCTCCCTGCTCTGTCTATTAACCAATTTCTGCAGATTTCTTTGCAAAAATTCGCTGCTCCGCAAAATGAAAAATTGTTGCGTGATTGATCTTGGTTGTTTGCATTTTTAATACAGAAATTAAGGGGCAAAGACCAAATTCAGATTAGGTGGGAGTTCATTACCCTTCCTAAGCCCAAAAAATCACAAACTTGCATCCGCATTACCCTCATTAACTAAAAAATATCTAGACATGACTCTAAGGACCGTCGTGCTCACTTAGGACAGACGAAGGTCGTGGGTAATCTATTGCTTATCCGCGTTTCTTTTGTGGTGTCTAAGGCAAGTGTGTCTAAGGCAAGTGGTTACTTAATTAGGCCCACTACTTATATAGTGGAGAACCTCCCATTTACCTGGCACTTACCTGGCCACAGAAGGGACAAAGAGGCAGTAGAAGATCTATCTTGCGACTTGTCTTTTGGAAGTCTAGGAGCGGTCTAGAGACTTGACCTAGGTGACCACTATACTTAGGGTTGCTTGTGCATTGTTTGTGTGATTTTTCAAAAAAAAAATCCGTATTTTTTTTTCAAACCAAACACCAAACTCATCTTTTCTCTAATTATCACAACGCTGCCACTTGTGCTAAACCATTTAGTGCATGCTCGACTGGACACGGGATTCTAGTGCCCGTCTTGTCCGCGTTCCTCCTATCGACTCCGAAGTCGGTATTTCTACATCTACGTTTTGTTCACCCACTACCACACCCACTTCAATGGACAATTCTCCATCAAATTTCTTTAACACTACTCTGCCACCGACCGCAGGTGCGCAGAATCCGTCCCGCATCTCTCTCCAAGAGAGATGATACCTTATGCGAGGTCCTCTTTCGACCTGTCTTACCATTCCACCAGCCAATGGGGACAACTTTAGAATCAAACTACAATACATCAATCCTCTACCCAAATATCATGGTCTCGATTCTGAAGACACATATGTATTTATTACTAAATTTGAAAATGTATGCACTATGATGGGTACTTCACAACTTTCTGTGGATGCTATGAGATTACGTCTTCTCCCATTCACTTTGTGCGATATAGCCGAGAAGTGGCTTTATAACACAGCCGCACATTCTATTTCGAACTGGGGAGAATTCGTAACAGCTTTCCTAAAGAAATTCTTCCCTAATCATAAGACAGCTCGAGTCCGGAGCAAATAAATCAATTTACCTAGCTTCCAAATGAACCATTCTCGAAGTGTTTTGAATGCTTCAAGGATCTATTAGTTCAATGTCCTCATCACGGAATTCCTAGATGGGATCTGTGCAGAATCATATATGAGGGCATTAATCCTACAACAAAACAGAATCTTGAATCCATGTGTCAAGGCACCTTCGTGAATAAAGATGATGGTGAAGCCTGGAGATTTTTAGAAGATTTCGCTAAAAAATCTTACAGTGGGAGAGTGTAAACCAGTCATCTTCTAGGAGTGGCATTCACCAAATTGATGTTTCCATAGGAGTTAGAGCTGAAATAGCAGCAATGCAAAAGAAACTCAAAGCTATGGAACATAAATTTTTAGCAGCCTCCCTAAATCAGATGTCGCTCCCCAAAACTGTCTGTGGATGCTGTTCTGATCCATCTCATATTATGGAAGAATGTCCTTTAAATTCTCCGTTTCAAGGTCAAGAGCATACCAATGCTGCTTTCTAACAAACACTTAGAAACGATCCGTATTCTTCTACTTATAATCAGGGTTGGAGGAATCACCCTAACTTTGCTTGGAACCAACAAGAAAATCAAAACACGGTTCCAAATCAAAATAATTTCCAAAGGGCTCCTCTACCACAACAGCAGCCATTTCAACTGACTCAGCACCCCTATCAATCACAAAACTTTCAAAATCCGGTCAACACACCTGCACCGTATAATCCTTTGCAGTTGACCGGTCCTGATAATTCCTCTTCACTCGAACGGACTTTGGAAATGTTTATGAAACAAATGTTGGATGAATTTAAGTCTTCCCTCGATAAATTCCAGAAAAACTCTGACCTCCAAAGTGAGAGTATTAAATCGATGGAAGCTTAAATTGCACAATTAAAAGTCGAAATGAGTGCGAGAGAGAAAGGGAAACTTCCGTCTCAACCCCTACCAAATCCTGGGCATTACAATGTGAATGCCATCACAACGTTGAGATCTGGAAGAGTGTTGAACAATCACGTTGGTGAAGAGATTGATGATAATGAAAAATCTATCAATAATACCCCGGCTGAGACTTTTCCTTCCACATCCACTTCTACTTCTACACCCACTTTATCTACCCCACCATTTTCTTACGAGCCTATTCTTCGTTTCCCCCATAGCTCGACACCTCAACATACCTCTTCTAGTCCACCAAAGACGATCCCCACTCCTATTTTGGGATCAGTTCCACACACACCACCTTCTCCAATGTTGGACCCAGCTCTTATTGCTAAAGCTCCTTATCCGAATCGGTTAAGGGGTAACAAACCGAGTCCATATATGGAGAAGATTATGGAAATGTTCAAACAGGTTAACATCAATATCCTTCTCCTAAATGCTATTCAACAAGTCCCCGCTTATGTGAAAATTCTCAAAGACATGTGCACTAGGAAGAGGAAGACTCAAGTGCCCAAAAAGGTCTTCATGACTAATAATGTTAGCACTGCTTTTACCCCACAGTTACCAAAGAAATGTAAGGACCCAGGATGTCCTACAATCTCGATTTCTATTGGGGGTAAAAACATTAACCGTGCTTTACTTGACCTGGGCGCAAGTGTTAACCTGCTTCCATATTCTGTCTACGAGCAGTTAGGGATTGGAGAGTTGAAACCAGCTCATTGCACTTTCCAAATGGCAAATCGATCAATCACCAAACCTAGGGGTGAACTGGAGGATGTGTTGATAAAAGTCGGGGAATTCATATTCCCTGTAAACTTTATTGTTCTCGATACACAATCTGTAGCAAACCCACAGAACCAAATTCCGGTAATTCTGGGTCGACCATTCCTTACCACTTCCAATGCTGTCATTAACTGTCGAAACGGTTCAATGAACCTATCTTTTGGGAAAATGACAATTGAACTGAACATCTATAAAATTGGAAGTCGGCCGTCTGAACCCTCTGCTCACATACTTGATGTCTGTTCTGTCCACGAGGTTGCTCCCGAAAGCTGCGAAGTTGATGAACTTTGCTTTGAAGATCTCGATGACACTAGCACATCAATGTTTGATCTTGCACATCTTAGTGAGGACACTCTTTCAACTCTTGAGTCTGACACTCTTGACTCTTCACTTTCTGAGTCCGTATCTTTTATAGGATACGAGCTTCTTTGTGACTCCGAATATCATTCAATGACCCCACCTTCCATAGTTTCTCCGCCAGCATTAGATATCAAACTTTTACCTTCTTATCTTAAATATGCATATTTAGGTGAGAATGAGTCTTTGCCCGTGATCATATCCGCTTCTCTAGCCTCAGAGCAAAAGAATGCGCTTTTAACGGTATTGAGATCTAATAGGCATGCGTTTGGTTGGACTATGGCTGACATCAAAGGGATAAGTCCCTTGATTGTAGAACATCATATACATCTGATGGATGAAGCCAAGCCAACCCGAGAACCACAGAGACGGTTGAACCACTTCATGAAGGATGCGGTGAAAAAAGAAATCGTCAAATGCCTTGACAATGGTATCATTAACCCAATCTCCGATAGCCAATGGGTAAGTCCAATTCATGTCGTCCCTAAGAAATCTGGCATCACGGTCATAACAAATGAGGCGAATGAGTTAATCCAGACACGCGCTCAAACTGGGTAGCGTGTATGTATTGATTATAGAAAACTCAATGCCGCAACGAGGAAAGACCACTTTCCTCTACCTTTTATTGACCAGATGTTAGAACGCTTAGCTGGACGTGAATATTACTACTTCATGGACGGATACTCTGGCTATAACCAGATCCCTATTGCCAAAAAGGATCAAGACAAAACCACATTTACTTGTCCTTTTGGTATGCTTACAGACGCATGCCCTTTGGATTATGCAATGCTCCGCTACACTTCAGCGGTGCATGATGGAGATATTCTTGGACATGGTCGAGAATTTTCTGAAGATTTTCATGGACGATTTCTCGATATTCGGAGATTCTTTTACTGACTGCCTATCTCATCTTGACGCAGTTCTTACTTGTCGCAAGGAGAAAAACTTAACCTTGAATTGGAAAAAATGCCATTTCATGGTCCAAGAGGGAATTGTGCTTGGACATGTGATTTCACGGAAAGGCATTGAGGTTGACAAAGCTAAAATAGATGTCATTCAAAACCTTCCTCATCCTAATTGCATCAAGGATATACGATCCTTTCTTTGGCCATGCAGGCTTTTATCGGAGATTCATTAAGGATTTTAGCAAAATTGCTAGACCCTTAACTCTTCTCTTGGCTAAGGACACAACCTTTCACTTTGACTCGGATTGTGAGGCAGCATTTGACTCACTCAAACACTCTCTCACTACGGCCCTCGTTCTATCATCTCTAGATTGGAAGCACCCTTTTGAGCTTATGTGTGATGCATCGGATTTTGCAGTTGGTGCAGTCTTAGGACAGCATATTGAAAAGATGCCACACGCGATCTATTATTCAAGTAAGATTCTGAATGATTCTCAAATTAACTATACAACTATCGAAAAAGAACTTTTGACAGTTGTATTCGCATTAGAAAAATTCAAGCCTTACTTGATTGGCTCATCTATTGTTGTGTACACTGACCACTCCGCCTTGAAACATCTTTTGGCAAAGAAGGATGCTAAAGGTAGGCTAGTACGTTGGATCCTTCTATTACATGAATTTGATCTTGTTATTAAAGATAAGAAAGGATGTGAAAACGTTGTAGCCGACCATCTGTCACGCATCTCTTCTTCACTTGTGACCCAGCCGATCAATGATTCTTTTCCATACGAACAACTCTTGAATGTATCTGATGAACCTTGGTTCAAGGATATTGTGAATTATCTTGCTACGGGACTTATTCCCCGCGAATGGTCAAAACAGGACAAACATCGATTTCTATCCCAAGTGAAACATTTTTACCGGGATGAACCCTATCTGTTTAAGTATTGTCCTAACCAGATCATTCGCAGGTGTGTTCCCAACGATGAATTCAAGATTGTTCTATCTTTTTGTCAAGATCAGGCATGTGGGGGTCACTTTGGTCCTCGAAAGACGGCGGAGAAGGTTTTGCAATGCGGTTTTTACTGGCCAACTTTATTCAAAGATGCATTTGATCACTGCAAAACCTGTGCACAGTGTCAACACTGTAAGTCCGTGTTGCCCATCCCGGTGCTTACGGGAGGCGGAAAACATAATAAAAAACGGATTTTTAATGACTTAGGCAACATGGACTTTGCTTGTGAGGATCTTTGCTAAACGAAAACTTGCTAACCCTAACTACAAAGTAGCTAAGTGATGAAAGGTTATACCTTTGGTCTTTAGTCCTTCTCTCCTTGCTCCTAGGAATGGTAGAAAGAGTTCACCTTGCTTGTCTTCTCCCGTCAAAGAAAGATCCACTTGAAAGCCACCACCTTTAGCTTCAACTCCAAGCTAGGAGTAACTAGAGTGCAAGAAATGCTAAGACTTGAACCCTAGAAGAGAGTAGAGAGGATCAAGTGAAGGTTTTTCTCAAGCTTTTTGTTTCTCAACACATGAGAGGGAGAGAGCTTGAGGGAGAGGATGAACAAGAGAGAGAAATGATATGAGAGAATGAGAAAATAATAGAGCTCTTCTCACTAATATGTGTGAATTAATTTAATTGAATAATTAGCTAGATAATTATCATGGTAAATCATGACATGACCATTATCATTTCAAATTGCAAAGATCAAAAAGCATCTTCCAAAAGAAATTATGATGGTCAAAGTGTCAACCTTGGTCAACAAGTCAAAGAAGTCAAAAGGTCAATAACCACAACCATGGATAATTATCAACTAATTACTAATTAACAATAACACACACATAAATATTAGGGTTAATAAAATGACAATAGCCATTAACCCTAATCAAGGTCCTCTCCCTCAATCTCAAGCAACTGTGCATACGCACCCGCATTCGTGATCCGAGGAACACGAACACAATGAGAAAAACCAATCTCTAATCATATACTAGGATCCGGCTTAAACCAAAGCCCGCTAGTATAAACTGTCCGGACAGCAAACGTGCATAAGTGCGCGGATGCGAACGAACCCTGTCGCAAAACCATGCGACCTCTACTCATTTTGCCTAAAGGCGAATAGCTCTCTGTGTGGGACTCTAAAGACTCGACATTACGCTGGCAGTGGGTTTAACCACAGACCGCAAGCGGCACTAGCTGTACGTAACGGTCCCCAGGTAGATGTCGATAAGAAGACTGACGAGGTGAACCCCATCTGCACTCCTACTGAGCCTGTATGTGACAATCTCCGTACAGTCCGGTCTGTTCGTCTGATACATCGCATGGCGGGCCTAGGGGGGCGGTGAACGTCAGTCCCCTAATAGCGGTACAAGTCGTGTCGGAGTGTAGCCCAGAACACCCTGAGATAACACTGGAAACCTACCAGTATATCTCGCTTGCCCTGGCCAGGGACTACTCGTGTAATGGCTCTCCTGGACACAGCGCGATGTCAACCCCCAATACCGGGAGAGACGAATCCTGTCTAACCGTCACTGCCTCCAAGTGCTTCGGGACTGCACCCAAAAACTACCTGTTTGCACAGCTCCTTTGAGCCGTGGTAGGGTAGTAATCAAAGTGCAGTGGGAACACACTCGAGGCGAAGTGACAGTGTCAAGTCAGCGGACTAAGCTGTACTCATGTCACCTGGGAACTGATAACTGACGATAGGTATATTACCAACCAACAGTTCCCGACGAGTCCTGTCCAGTGTACTCGTAACCTAACGAGCACCCGCATACTATCCCAAGTACGACGTACTAACGGCTGTGGGACAGACCGTCTCCCACACTGGGATGAGAAGCGCATACGCTAGTCTACTCCGGAGTATCGATGCCCTGTCTCGATAGTCCAACGACCAGGGACCTGTATAAGGATGTGCTTATAGATTACCCAGCTCCCACGAGTGCGAGCGCCATCACAACGCTGGTAATCAAGCAAAGATCCTAAGGGCTCTACTAATATGTATACCAGCAATATGCTAAAAGAAACACATGCACATATTAAAGCAGAGACAAACCAAGTAGCATACTACCATTTCGAGCAAGATTGTATATACAACTGTGAATATCCCAAGCTTCCATTAAGTAATATACAAACTAGTATGATACAGTAATGGCCTCTAGGGCATATACACTAACAATCTCCCACTTGCACTAAGGCCATGTACTGGCGTATCGAAGACCTATCATCTCGATCAGCCGCTCGAACTGAGTCTGGGGTAGGGCCTTCGTGAATGGATCTGCTGTGTTATCCTCTGATGCAACTCTCCGGACCTCGATCTCCTGGCGATCTACGATCTCCCTGATCAGGTGATACCGCCTTAAGATGTGTCTGGATTTCTGATGGGACCTGGGTTCCTTCGCTAAAGCTATAGCCCCGTTGTTGTCGCAATACAGAGGTATTGGGTCAACAATGGACGGAACCACCTGAAGTTCTTTCAAGAACTTCCTCATCCAGACAGCTTCTTTTGCGGCATCAGATGCAGCGATGTATTCCGCTTCCATAGTCGAGTCAGCAACGGTTTCCTGTTTGGAGCTCTTCCAACACACCGCCCCTCCATTGAGGGTAAAGACAAAACCCGACATGGACTTGGAATCATCCTTGTCACTCTGGAAGCTGGAGTCAGCAAAGGCCTCAACCTGCAGGTCTTTTCCGCCATACACCAAGAACATCTCCTTAGTCCTTCTCAGGTACTTGAGAATGTTCTTTACTGCTATCCAATGTTTCTCCCCAGGGTTTGACTGATACCTGCTTACCACACTCAGTGCATAAGCCACATCCGGTCTGGTACACAACATCGTATACATTATAGAGCCTACCGCAGAAGCGTAGGGTATAATAGACATGCGATCCCTCTCCAAATCAGTCTTGGGAGACATCTCTTTGGAGAGGGTGATCCCGTGACAAGCCGGTAGATTACCGCGCTTGGAATCTTCCATACTGAATCTCTTCAGTATGGTGTCGATGTACCTGGACTGCGAGAGTCCTAATATCCTCTTGGATCTGTCACGGTAGATCCGGATACCCAGAATGTAGGAGGCATCACCCAGGTCTTTCATGGAGAACCTGTGTGACAAGAACCCCTTGACAGATTGTAGCATAGGAATGTCATTTCCTATTAAGAGAATGTCATCCACGTATAAAACGAGGAATACTACAGTTCTCGCTACAAATCTACAATAGATGCATGGTTCATCTGGATTTTTGATAAAGCCAAATTCTTTGACCGTCTCATCAAAACAGATGTTCCAACTCCGCGATGCCTGCTTGAGTCCATAAATGGACTTGAGCAACTTGCACACCTTTCCGCTGCTCCCACCCTGAATGAAACCCTCTGGCTGGTCCATATAGACACACTCCTCTAAATGACCATTTAGAAAAGCTGTCTTTACGTCCATCTGCCAAATCTCATAATCGTGGAAAGCAGCGATGGCAAGAAGGATCCGAATGGATTTCAGCATAGCTACTGGAGAAAAGGTTTCGTCATAGTCCAAACCAGGTCGCTGACGAAAACCCTTTGCTACCAGTCTAGCTTTATAGGTCTCAACCTGTCCATCTACACCAATCTTCCTTTTGAAGATCCACTTGCATCCTACGGGTTTTACCCCGTCTGGAGCAATGTCCAACGTCCATACCTTGTTGGTGTACATGGACTCCATCTCGGTCCGCATTGCATCCAGCCATTTTACCGAGTCGACGCTCTGAATGGCTTGCTGGAAGCTAGTAGGCTCATCACAATCCAGGATGCAGTCTTCTCTATCCCCGTCAATGAGAAAACCGTAGTATCTCTCGGGCGGATGAGACTGCCTACTACTCCTGCGGAGTGGCATAGGAATGTCCTGTTCTTTTGAACCTTCTGGTTCCACTAAACTTTCAGTAGTAGTTTGTGGTTCTGGAATTTCTTCCAGTTCTATTGCGCTCCCACTTATTTCTTTTTCTATGAACTGATGTTCTAGAAAGTGGGCATTGCGAGAAACAAGGACTTTTTGTTCCTCTGCGTAATAGAAAAGATACCACCTGGAGTTCTTTGGGTATCCCACAAACTTACACAGTACTGAGCGTGCCTCGAGCTTGTCCACATGCTGCTTTTTGACATAAGCTGGACATCCCCAAATCTTCAAGTATTGAAGATAGGGTTTCTTCCCACTCCATAACTCATATGGTGTGGTAGGCACAGTTTTAGTGGGAACACGGTTCAAAAGATATGCAGCTGTTTCTAGCGCATATCCCCAGAATGATCGCGGTAACTCAGCGTTACTCATCATGGACCGTACCATATCCAATAGGGTTCGGTTCCGTCTCTCCGATACACCGTTATGTTGCGGAGTGTATGGAGGAGTAAGCTGAGAGAGAATTCCATTCTCTTTTAAGTAATTCAGGAATTCGGCACTTAAGTATTCTCCTCCTCGATCCGATCTTAGGATCTTGATACTTTTGCCTGTTTGTTTTTCTACTTCATTCTTATATTCCTGGAACTTATCAAAAGCTTCGGATTTATGCTTCATTAAGAAGACATGTCCGAATCTTGAGAAATCATCCGTAAAAGTTATGAAGTAAGAAAAACCGCTTCGCGCATGTGTAGACATTGGACCGCACACGTCGCTGTGTACGAGTCCCAAGAGCTCGCTCGCTCTTTCTCCGTGTCCAGAAAACGGAGCCTTTGTCATCTTTCCTTTGAGACAGGTTTGACAAGTTGCATACGATTGATATTCGAACGAATCTAAGTATCCTTCAGTATGTAACTTAGTCAATCTTCTCTCATTGATGTGACCCAGTCTACAATGCCATAAGAAAGTTTTATTAATTTCTGGAGACTTTCTTTTGTGTGTATTCTGGATATTGAAAACCTGTGGTTGGTTTAAAACGTATATACCGTTGTTCAATGTACCTGACCCAATCAACACTTGATTAAGGTGAATGTTCACTACATTACTTACAAATGCAAATTCATAACCTTCTTTAGATAATAAAGATACAGAAATGATATTACAGGTTGCATTTGGTACATAATAACAACTACGCAAAACCAAAAAGTGTCCATCTGATAATCCCAGGTGATAGTCCCCCACGGCCTCAGCATCCATGCTAGCACCGTTCGCAACTCTGAGGGTCATGTCACCTGCCTTCAAAACTCTACGCTTTCTCAACGCCTGCAAAGAATTACAGATATGAGATCCTGATCCGGTATCCAATACCCAGGAATTAGAGTTTATTGATAGACAATTTTCAATAACATACACACCTGAAGCTGAAGCTGCAACTCGCTTCAAATCCTGTGTTCTGGCTTTCCAAGCCTTGCAATCTTGTTTCCAGTGACCACTTTTGTGACAATAGAAGCATTCTTCCTTCCCCACCAGCTTCCCTGCTACCTTTGTTGCTTTACCCTTTCCCTTCGTATCCACTTTACCGACACCGCCTCTTGGTTTGGCGGGGGCTTTCTTCTTCTTGCCCTTGGCTTTCGCCCTGGACCTAGAAGAGGAAGATCCTCCTACAAACAAAGTGGATGTCTCCCTACCCTTCTGTAGGGTGCCCTCAGCAGTCCTCAACATGTTCAGAAGTTCGGCAAGTTCAACCTCCTTTCCTTGCATGTTGAAGTTAAGAATGAACTGGGCGTAAGTGGAAGGAAGGGACTGGAGAATCAAATCGGTATAGAGTTCATTCTCCAACGTGGTCCCAAGGTCCGCGAGCTCCTCTATGTAGCCGATCATCTTAAGCACGTGGTCCGCTACCGATGATCCGACGGCCAACCTTGCCGAAAAGAGCTTCTTCGACACTTCGTATCTTGCGATACGAGACTGCTCTCCATACAGTTCTTTTGTATGGAGAAATATGGACTCTAGGTCCATATTCTCGTGCCTCCTCTGATGGTCGTTGTCCATCGAGGCTAGTACGAGGCATCTGGCCCTCGCGCAATCTATCTCCCATGTCTTACGGATTTCAACATCCGCGACGCTGGAGGTGGGACCTGGGACAGGGGGAGCTTTGGTGGTAAGTATATACCCCAGCTTGTCATAAGTGATAGCCATCTTGACATTCCTGAGCCAATCTTTGTAGTTTGGCCCTGTCAATATGTTTTTATCTAATAGTAACTTAAGTCCGGTCATCTTGAATGGTCGCTGCAATTAGGAGAGAGAAAAGAAACACTTTAGCATGATGCTCTTGCAAGTTTAGAGTGGTTTTTAGTTTGTCTAAACTGGATGGCTCCCACTGTCTCTCGAATCCCTTCTCAAACCGTAAAGAAAAGGATTAGCCGGGATCATTCTCACCGTACAATACTTGCTTAACCGTTCAGCCAGGCCAGTGTCGGTACTTCGAGGGAGGTTTTCCAACGCTTTCGCGAAGTTCCTTAATTAAGTAACCTCTTTTCCCTGTGGGCGTAGCCCCGCTAACACCTTTCTAGGCACCTACTAGGTTTATAGCATTGATCGTTAAGTGAGAGTTTTCCCGAGGAGTAGCATATACTCACAGTAGGATCGGGATCCAAATATCATCGCGTGATAAAGCCGAAGGAATCCTACCAGAATTATCACACTCCAAATGGTATGCAACGCTAGCAAGTTTCAGTACTTATGAAACTCCCGATGTGGATTTTTGCCCCATGCTCTTATGACCTTGGCGTGAGGTCAAAATGTCATAAGTCACATGTCAAGTTCTTCTCATCATTATCCTGGTTAATTTGAACCTACCCGTACCTACCCTTGACGTAGGCCAAAACGGCAGTACGACTGTCTCAAATCAACGCATTCTATCTATGCAACGGATAAATATCCGGTAGCTACCAATCACTATGCCTTGGCGTGAGGTCAAAATACATAGCTTGAATACTACCGAATATTTAACCGAAATGATGGAGGGCTACGGATGGTTTTGGCGAAACCGTGAACGTAGTGAACTTGATATAATCGATGGAACGAGATAGCTTTTAAAAGGAGTGGTTCAAGCTCCGCGTTTAAAAGTTTAGTTTTGAAAAGAACCGAGTGGTTTTCAAAGTGTTCCAATCGACTTTTACTTGGTTTATTTCTTGCATTAGTTCTTTTAATGCGTCCCATCATTTAATCCTACCATTGCAGAAAACAACCAAAATATGACGTACGCTTATGCCATTCGCATTCGCCACGGGGCCCCGTCATCACCCGTTAGGTTACTTAACTAACGACAGAGCGGGGGCTGGGCTAGCGCGGCTGTAAAACATAAGCAACGCCTAAATAGTTATTATATATAAATATATAGCAATGATAGACATTACAGATCACAGATGAATACATTGGATATACTAGGAATCCGCAATGCGTTCGAGCCTGCAACGCAAAGCGGATTACACGGTCGCGGTGAATAGCCAATACCCCACCCAAGACCCCTACGGGTGCGGCAAACTACCCGCCAAGCACCCGAAGCGAAGCAACCTCCCTCACCACCGTGAGTAGGCCACTCGGCACTTCGAGATACCCGGTAGTTTGTGCACCCCCTCCGTGGGTCTATCCTAGGAGCAAAAACAGTAAAAAGAATTATACAATGACGGCTACAACCCCGACCCGGTTGTGCGGCCATACAAAGAATATTATTACATCAATTTACATGTTACAAATGAATGAAAGAAAAACAACGCTCATCTCACATCCACCCCGGCCATTCACCCGCGACAATCCAATCCATTCATATCCACAAACCAATAACAATCACAGATCATGTATAACCCCGACTAATCGTCTTATAGCGATTAGCCGACGTTCAATACATGCAAGCATTACAGATATAACCGATGTAGTTAAAGTGTAGTGAAGTTCCGAAAAATACGGATTTATAGGCCCCCAAAAGTAAATTTTAGTTCTGGAAAATCTGGGCACATATAATATATCCTAAAAATCCCAAAACCAACACAGAAACATACTGCACCAAAAACGATGCAGAGAGGTGACAAGACGGCCGCGCTTCCGCGGCAAGAGCTTCCTTATGCCGCGGAAGCGCGCTCCTCTAGACTCCTCTCTGGTTCGTCTTTGGTGGTATTTCACACAAAACCCTGAGATAATTTTTGAAGTATAAAGTTTTTTATTTTGACCAGAAAAAAAATTAACAGAAACTAGGGTTTTTCGAGTTTGGTTTTTCGATTTTCCGGTTTCGAAACTTCGTTACACTTAACTACTTAGCTAGTTTAGGTTTAGTTAGGCTCTGATACCACTGTAAGTCCGTGTTGCCCATCCCGGTGCTTACGGGAGGCGGAAAACATAATAAAAAACGGATTTTTAATGACTTAGGCAACATGGACTTTGCTTGTGAGGATCTTTGCTAAACGAAAACTTGCTAACCCTAACTACAAAGTAGCTAAGTGATGAAAGGTTATACCTTTGGTCTTTAGTCCTTCTCTCCTTGCTCCTAGGAATGGTAGAAAGAGTTCACCTTGCTTGTCTTCTCCCGTCAAAGAAAGATCCACTTGAAAGCCACCACCTTTAGCTTCAACTCCAAGCTAGGAGTAACTAGAGTGCAAGAAATGCTAAGACTTGAACCCTAGAAGAGAGTAGAGAGGATCAAGTGAAGGTTTTTCTCAAGCTTTTTGTTTCTCAACACATGAGAGGGAGAGAGCTTGAGGGAGAGGATGAACAAGAGAGAGAAATGATATGAGAGAATGAGAAAATAATAGAGCTCTTCTCACTAATATGTGTGAATTAATTTAATTGAATAATTAGCTAGATAATTATCATGGTAAATCATGACATGACCATTATCATTTCAAATTGCAATGATCAAAAAGCATCTTCCAAAAGAAATTATGATGGTCAAAGTGTCAACCTTGGTCAACAAGTCAAAGAAGTCAAAAGGTCAATAACCACAACCATGGATAATTATCAACTAATTACTAATTAACAATAACACACACATAAATATTAGGGTTAATAAAATGACAATAGCCATTAACCCTAATCAAGGTCCTCTCCCTCAATCTCAAGCAACTGTGCATACGCACCCGCATTCGTGATCCGAGGAACACGAACACAATGAGAAAAACCAATCTCTAATCATATACTAGGATCCGGCTTAAACCAAAGCCCGCTAGTATAAACTGTCCGGACAGCAAACGTGCATAAGTGCGCGGATGCGAACGAACCCTGTCGCAAAACCATGCGACCTCTACTCATTTTGCCTAAAGGCGAATAGCTCTCTGTGTGGGACTCTAAAGACTCGACATTACGCTGGCAGTGGGTTTAACCACAGACCGCAAGCGGCACTAGCTGTACGTAACGGTCCCCAGGTAGATGTCGATAAGAAGACTGACGAGGTGAACCCCATCTGCACTCCTACTGAGCCTGTATGTGACAATCTCCGTACAGTCCGGTCTGTTCGTCTGATACATCGCATGGCGGGCCTAGGGGGGCGGTGAACGTCAGTCCCCTAATAGCGGTACAAGTCGTGTCGGAGTGTAGCCCAGAACACCCTGAGATAACACTGGAAACCTACCAGTATATCTCGCTTGCCCTGGCCAGGGACTACTCGTGTAATGGCTCTCCTGGACACAGCGCGATGTCAACCCCCAATACCGGGAGAGACGAATCCTGTCTAACCGTCACTGCCTCCAAGTGCTTCGGGACTGCACCCAAAAACTACCTGTTTGCACAGCTCCTTTGAGCCGTGGTAGGGTAGTAATCAAAGTGCAGTGGGAACACACTCGAGGCGAAGTGACAGTGTCAAGTCAGCGGACTAAGCTGTACTCATGTCACCTGGGAACTGATAACTGACGATAGGTATATTACCAACCAACAGTTCCCGACGAGTCCTGTCCAGTGTACTCGTAACCTAACGAGCACCCGCATACTATCCCAAGTACGACGTACTAACGGCTGTGGGACAGACCGTCTCCCACACTGGGATGAGAAGCGCATACGCTAGTCTACTCCGGAGTATCGATGCCCTGTCTCGATAGTCCAACGACCAGGGACCTGTATAAGGATGTGCTTATAGATTACCCAGCTCCCACGAGTGCGAGCGCCATCACAACGCTGGTAATCAAGCAAAGATCCTAAGGGCTCTACTAATATGTATACCAGCAATATGCTAAAAGAAACACATGCACATATTAAAGCAGAGACAAACCAAGTAGCATACTACCATTTCGAGCAAGATTGTATATACAACTGTGAATATCCCAAGCTTCCATTAAGTAATATACAAACTAGTATGATACAGTAATGGCCTCTAGGGCATATACACTAACAAACACACGGGTAGGATTTCCCGGAGAAATGAGATGCCACTTCAACTCATCTTGGTGGTTGAAATTTTTGACGTTTGGGGTATTGACTTTATGGGTCCTTTTCCCAACTCCTTTGGGAATCTGTACATATTGCTTGCGGTTGATTACGTCTCGAAGTGGGTTGAAGCTATTCCTTGTCGCACTAATGACAAAAAGGTTGTCATTAGGTTCTTAAAAGAAAACATCTTTTCGTGATTTGGTCACCCACGCACTATGATCAGCGATAACGGGACACATTTCTGTAATAGGTCTTTTGAGACTTTGATGCAGAAATATACAATCAACCACAAACTTTCCACACCCTACCATCCCCAAACGAGCGGGCAAGCTGAGATTTCAAACAGACAAATCATACAAATTTTGGAGAAAACTGTTTCTAAAAATCGAAAAGATTGGTCAACCAAATTGACAGATACTCTTTGGGCGTTCCGAACTCCATATAAAACCGATCTAGGTATGTCTCCTTACAGACTAGTGTTTGGAAAGGCTTGTTACCTTCCGGTCGAGATTGAGCACAAAGAAATGTGGGCCATTAGAGAACTCAACTTTGACTTCAATCAAGCCTGCAACTTTCAGAAGCTGCAATTAAACGAGCTAAGCGAACTCCGTGATGAAGCTTACGATAATGCTGTGATTGTAAAGAATCGGACTAAGGTATTTCACGATAAAAATATTTTGAGAAAAACTTTTACACCTAGTCAACAAGCCCTTCTTTATGATTCACGACTCCATCTTCATGCGGGTAAGCTACGATCTCGGTGGAAAGGACCTTTTGTTGTGCGGTATGTATACCCGCACGGGGCAGTTGAAGTTGAAAATGTTGAAAACGGTACAATTTTCAAAGTAAATGGACATAGATTAAAACCGTATTTTTCCACTGACCCCACGGAGGAGCTCATGTTTTTACAGGAGCCGCTTTATCTTGATTAAAATTCCTCCGTCTCACCTCCATATCTTGTAAAAAACTGTATCATCTTTAGAATGGAGGTGAGTGAAAAGAATAAGTTTGGGGGAGAGTTTTCACGATCATATTTATTGCCCCCATTAATAAATTTCCTTCCAGGCTTACAGGTTTTTGTGATCCAGCAGATGGCAACAGTGAGGACACTGTTGAAAACAAGTTTGGGGGAGGTTTGTGCTTATTTGCGCATCATTTTGCATAAGCAAAAAACATATAAAAAAATTTAAATTTTAAAAGATAAAAATATTTAATATTTAATTTTATAATAAAAGATTAGATAGTGAAAAATTACATTTTAAAGATTGAAAAAATTTAAGAAAACCAAGAAAATTAGAAGTTTTCTTAAACGAACTAGTAATAAGTAGTTATGAGCGTTGTCCCAAGGGTTAGTCAGATGAAAAGAAGTCACTAATCTGAGGATAAAAATAAGTCTGAAAAATAGTTCCTATTCTGGAAGCCAAACATTTGAATGTTGATACCCTACTATACGCACTTACACATGTCTAGTAGAGGATACCTTGAAATGCACTTGTCTAAAAGCCAAAGTACGAAGGAAATTATAAATGAATAAAAGATAAAATGGTGAAGAAAAATGAACACTGGTTTTGTTATCACCAAGGCAGCAATAAAAAAATATAGCGAGGGTGCTTCATCACCTAGTGCCTTGGACCAACTGGTTTGGGAGTCACTGCTAAGCCTCAGGTGGTGCAAGACGAGGAAAAATACTAATATGCCTAACAAGCAAGCACATGAGTAATCGGTCAGTTAGTACCTCAAGAAGTATTAACGGTCGCATGAAAAATGTGTGAGCAATTCTATCTAAATATTCATTGATTAAAAAGTATTGAGGTCGATGGACAAGAGTATGATAGCTTGAATTGAATTCTCTGAGTGTAGGGATGTTCTTTACACACAGGTAGGGTTATATGATCGGTGTTTGGAAGAGAGATAGGAATGAAGAATAAAGACGATGTTTTATTGAGGGATGATGTGATTTCGAACATTTCTTCATGACTATTAAGATAAGTCTTTCTTTTACAATTCTTATCTTTATATGTAACTATCACGGTCTTCCTTTTATTATGGGATTTTGTAGGTGCAATCCGCTGAAAACCCTCAGGAGACAACACTCCTTCTACTAGGGACACCTAGAGGTTTAAAGGCTTGTTGCACGTGCTCAGTGCAATCGTGTTGCCTACGAAAGTGTGCTAGTAAGTTTTTCTCTTTCTTTTTATTTTCTCCTTCACCTAAATAAAACAAGTTTGTTCGAGATGACTAAAATGAAGTTTAGGGGAATTTGATCAGTCGAAAATATTGCATTTTTAACACATCAATTTCCCTACTATTTGCAATCATCTAAAGGTGTTTGGTATAAATATAGCAAATATTAGCAATTTGTCTGCAAAAATACCAAATAACATGTGTTATAAATTATAACCAGCATTATCCAAGGGAAATTGTGTGTTTATTATTGCATACGTGATCTTTTGTGTATCAAACACTTGTCTCGAGATTGGGTGCAGGAAATTCTCCAGGTAAAAGAGCCAGAACTGCTAAAAGTGCTAATAAAATACGTCAAGTTCAAGACTTGTAATCTGGCAGCAAACAAGAAAGTATAAAAAGATTCCAGACATAAAATAATGCCCTAAGGATCAGCACCAAATCAACCTGAGAATTCCATACAAAGATCACCTTAAACGGCCGCGAATCCGCGGCCGAGTCAGGCCGATCCGCCACGGATCCGCGGCAACGTTGACTCATCGGCAGTTGGTCATGTTGGAGAAGTCTCCTTTTAAATGGCCAAATTTCCTCAAGACACTTCAGTTCCTAGAGATCTCCAGAAGCTTCCCCTCAAACAGCCAAGCTTCTTGTGCAAGTTTCATAACCACCAAGCTTCACAAACAAGCTAGCTAACTACCTTAATCTAGAAACTTCTATACAACTACCTAGCTTACTATGCAAGCTTCATAACAACCAAGCTTCTAAGGGAAGCAAGATCTAGCTTCTAGGAGAAGCTTGAGGGGAAAACTATAAAAGGGCATCTAGGGCATCATTACAAAGGTTGTTGAATATTGAGCCAAAAATTCCGCGAGTTGAGTGGCACAACTTGCAACTCAAAACCCTAGCACCAAATCCAATTCAAAAGCCAATTTTGTTAGTGTATATGCCCTAGAGGCCATTACTGTATCATACTAGTTTGTATATTACTTGATGGAAGCTTGCGATATTCACAGTTGTATAAACAATCTTGCTCGAAATGGTAATATGCTACTTGGTTTGTTTCTACTTTAATGTGTGCATGTGTTTCTTTTAGCATATCGCCTATACACATTAGTGGAGCCCTTAGGATCTTTGCTTGATTACCAGCGTTGTGATGGCAGTCACACTAATGGGGGCTGGGTAATCTACAAGCACATCCTTATACAGGTCCCTAGTCATAGGATTATCGAGACGGGGCATCAATACTCCAGAGTAGACTAGCGTATACGCTTCTCATCCCAGCAGGGGAGATGGTCTAACCCACAACCGTCAGTACGTCGTACTTGAGATAGTATGCGGGTGCTCGTTAGGTTACGAGTACACTGGACAGGACTCGTCGGGAACTGTTGGTTGGAACTATACCTATTGTTAGTTATCAGTTCCCAGGTAACATGAGTACAGCTTAGTCCGCTGACTTGACACTGTCACTTCACCTCGAGTGTGTTCCCACTGTTCTTAGATTGCTACTCTACCACGGCTCAAATGAGTCGTGCAAACAGGTAGCAGTTGGGTACAGTCCCGAAGCACTTAGAAGCAGTGACGGTTAGACAGGATTCGTCTCTCCCGATATTGGGGGTTGATATCGCGCTGTGTCTAGGAGAGCCATTACACAAAGTCCCTGGCCAGGGCAAGCGAGATATACTGGTAGCGTTTCCAGTGTTATCTCAGGGTGTTCTGGGCTATACACCGACACGACTTGTACCGCTATTAGGGGACTGACGTTTACCGCCCCTAGGCCCGCCATGCTATACTCTGAGACGAACAGACCGGACTGTACGGAGATTGTCACATTCAGGCTCAGTAGGAGTTCGGATGGGTTCACCTCATCAGTCTTCTTATCGGCATCTACCTAGAGACCGTTACGTATAGCTAGTAGCGCTTGCGGCCTGTGGTTAAACCCACTGCTAGCGTAGTGTCGAGTCTTTAGAGTCCCACACAGAGGGTTATTCGCCTTTGGGCAAAACAGAGTAGAGGTCGCATGGTTTTGCGAAGAGGATCGTTCACATCCGCGCACTTGTGCACGTTTGGTGTCCGGAAGTTATTACCAGCGGTCTTTGGTTTAAGCCAGATCCTAGCATATGTTTTGGGATTGATTTTATCTCATTGTATTCGTGTTCCTCGGAACATGGATGCGGTGTGTATGCACAGTTGACAGAGGCAGAGGCAGAGGATTCTCATTAGGGTTGATGACCGTTGTCTTTTTCCAAACCCTAATGAATATGTGAAATATGATTAATAATATTAATTAAAGATAATTGTGTTATGGTTAGGGTTGTTGACCATTTGACCTTGGTTGACTTGTTGACCCAAGTTGAAATATTGACCATCATCATTTCACATGAAAGATGCCCTTTGATTCTAGCAAAATTCATTAAATGTGAAATGATAATGGTCATTTTAAATGAACCATCACCATTTTCTTTTAATTATTATTGTTAATTCATAATTCACATATATGTGAGAATGGTTGATATTTTCTCTCATTCTCTCTTGCTCATTCTCTCTCATCCTCTTCCTCTCTCTCAAAGCACTAATCTCTCATGTGTTGAGAACCATTTGCTTTTGAGATAAAACACAAAAATTCCTCTCTACTCATTCTAAGGTTCTAGGTTTAGCAAGCCAAGAACTTTAGTTACCTCTATGTTGAGGTAGGAGCTCAAGGTAGAGACCCTCGGGTGGATCTTTCTTCGACAAGAGAAGACGAAGAGGAGGAACCATTCAACCCACTCCAAGGAGCAAGAAGAGAAGGAGTTCAAGACTTAGGTATAACCCTCTAACCGAGTAGGTAAAACTTATAGTTAGTCGCTAGGTTTTTGTTTAGCAAAGATCCTATTTTCTAGTCCATGTTACCTTGCCCTAAAAAATCATTTTTTACCGTTTCCGCAACCCCGTAAGAACCGGGATGGGTAACGTGGACTTACAGTGGTATCAGAGCCTAGCTAAACACAAACTAGTATGTTAGCAAAGTATTTAGAATTTCGATCGGAAAAAAAATCGCAAAACACGTCCAAGAAATGAACTTTCTGCCGATTTTTAAACCTGTTCAAAAAATAATTCCACATACACTAAAAATCGGCTCAGGGTTTTTTAAGAAACGTCAGCAAAAACGATCCACTGAATCGGTCAACGCGCCGCGTAACCGCGGCGAGAACATGCTTCCTGCCGCGGATCCGCGGCCGAGTTGACTCGGCCGTGAATCGTTTTTACTGTAGTGTTCTCAGTGTTCTGTTTTGGGATTTTTAGGATAATTTGTTTCTGCCCAGAATTTCCAGAGAACAAAGTTGTGTTTGGGGTGGTTACAAATCCGTATGTTGATCGAAGTTCTGTAGACTTTAGCTAATGGGTTATATCTGTGATGTGATATATGTATTGAACGTCTGCTAATCGCTATACGTCGATTAGTGGGGGTTATACATATCTATGAACTGTAATGTTGATGGTTTGTGTATATGACCTCGTTGGATTGTCGCGGATGAATAGCGGGGGGGGGGGGGTTGTGAGATGAGAGTTTTCTTTATCTTTCATTTGATATAATATGTAAATTGATGTAATATTATTTGTATGGCCGCACATCCGGGATGAGGTTGTAGCCGCCATTGTATATTATTTCTTTTACTGTTTTTGCTCCTAGGATAGACCCAAGGTAGGGTGCACAAACTACCGGGTATCTCGAAGTGCCGAGTGGCCTATCTCGAAGTTCTGTAGACTTTAGCTAATGGGTTATATCGGTTAGAGGCCCTCGGGTGGATCTTTCTTCGGCAAGAGAAGGCGACGAGGAGGAACCATTCAACCCACTCCAAGGAGCAAGAAGAGAAGGAGTTCAAGACTTAGGTATAACCCTCTAACCGAGTAGGTAAAACTTGTAGTTAGTTGCTAGGTTTTTGTTTAGCCAAGATCCTATTTTCTAGTCCATGTTACCTTGCCCTAAAAAATCGTTTTTTACCGTTTCCGCAACCCCGTAAGAACCGGGACGGGTAACGTGGACTTACAGTCAAGATTCATCGAGTACCGATTCAAGCAAGCAAATGGAGATCCTTTGAAGCAACGCCGACCTTCATCCGAGCAAGAGATCCACGACAATCCGCGACTCAAGAAGATCGATGCGAAGCTAATTTCGGCGGATCTAGTTACCTCCTCAAATCTTATAAGCTCGAGTTGAGTGAATTGTACCTAATCGTCGATTAATAAAGGTGAATATTATAAATCTTTCTTTTCTTTACATTCTTGCATTATGAAAATTTATCGATTCTTGATTCTTTCCTTTTTCATGATGTGTGAGTGAAATCTCCGCTTGTAGCGGAATCGAGAAAATAGATAGATGATGATGATTAAATTCTTTAACGATTCTTAAGTCTTATGAGTTTTGTAAACTTTAGGAAATTGAATCAACGATGACCTAGTTTTGAGTGAGATGCTTTCTTGGATGTTTTCGCTCCAAATTAGAGTTCAACAATTGATGATTCAATTTGCTAGAGGCTAGAATTTGAATGAAAATCAATGAAAGGACAGTGGATGATGATGAAGAAACCTTAGTTTCTTCATTAGTTCCATAATCCTCGTTGATCGTCATCGATCTAGTAACAAATCTGTAGGAGATAGTGCCCTCAAAGTCAATTATTGGATCGCAGGTACGTGATTGCGATGATTGAGGAAGGACCTATACCGATATGACAGTCTTGCTCGAGATGATAATCTGGTTTGTCTTTATCATCGTATACATGCTTTAGCTCACTATTGCATGATGATAGAGCCCATAGGATTCTTGCTTGACTACCAGCAGTATGATGGCGATCATATACGTGGGAGCTGGGGTCTGTACGCACATCCTTAAAGTGTCCCTAGTCGTGGGAGTTTCGAGACAGGGCATCGATACTCCAGAGTAGACTAGTGTATACAGTCGAGACCCCGACGAGGGGCGATGGCCGGTCTCACAAGCCATTGGTGTTAGTTGGTTCCCCTAAGATGTATACAGGTGCTCATTAGGTTATGAGTACACTGGACAGGACTCGCCGGGAATATGCTAGTTGGTATTATACATATCGTCGGATAGCAATTCCCTGGTGACATGTGTACAGGTTAGTTCATCGACCTGAGATCGTCATTTGTCTCGTGTGAGTTCCCACTGTGCTTAGATTACTACCGTACCACGCTCAAAGGAGTTGTGCAAACAGGTTTTAGTTGGGTACAGTCCCGAGCCACATTGGAGGCAAGTGAGCGGATCTTTAGGGATTCGTCTCTCCCGGTATTGGGGGTTGATGTCGCGCAGTGCACGGGTGGCCATCACTAGGAATCCTCGGCCGAGGTAGTGGAGAATTACTGATTTGGATCAGTAGTTTCTCAGGTGGTGATGGGCTTCATACCGACACGATTTATCGCGTTATTAGGGGTCTGACTTTATCCACCCGTCTAGACTCGATATGCGATACTCCTTAGACGAATGGACCGGACTATATATACATTGTCACTGTCAGGCTCAGTAGGGTTTATAGATGAGTTCGCTCGTCAGCTTCCCTTCCAATCAATACATAGGCAAAATGTTACGTGCAGCTAGTACCTCTGACGTGCTAGTGGTTATACCCAGTGCCGATGTGTTGATGAGTCATTAGAGTCCCCATAGACACTTTCCCAAGTTCGGGCGAAACGTTGTAGAGGCCGTATGGTGATATGGCAAGGTTCGGAAAATGCACGTGCATTTTCGCGCGTGTCCATTTTCAGGCAGATAATACTGGTAGGCTTTGGTTTAAGCCGGAACCCAGTATTATACTGTGTAGATATAATATCTTTGTCTCAGTTGCATTTATATTCGGTCGTAATATAAATGCGGGTATGTTTATACTGATACGGGGTTATCCTGAAATTCGTTTCAGGATCACTTTTGGAAGTTGCCAATTTCCAGTTTTCTATCAGCCGTATTTGACAGTCGGTTAAATACGGATTTATCTTTTCTTTGGATGAGTGTAGAAGTTTCTAGAAGCTTCTAGAAGGTGGTGACAAGGCTTGATGATTCATTGTTAGCATTAATTGTTCCATTTAATGCTTGATGACTAAGCTTAAATGATTCATCACTTGCTTTAATTGTATTCATACTATGTGTCATGATAAGCTTCATTCTTATTCTCACCCACCTTGCTCCTACACTCACCCCTTCCCCTCTATTTAGTGGCCGTCCACCCTTGGTGAGGGTTATAGTTTTTGCTTGAGAGAAAAATATGATAGCTTTGGTGTATGGAAATTTCATTGCTCATTTCATTCCATCACCCGATCCAAATGGCAACTTCATTAACCGTTCGTCAATAGCCTTGGACGTAACGAGACAAAGTGTTCTACTCATTTTCTACTTCATCTTGGTCGTCTCCTTTAGCAAACTTGTCGATCGAGTTGCCTCGGTTCAGAAGCGGAAGCCCGTTTAAAGATCCGTCGATGTGGTGCCACCTGGACGAGAAGATTAGAGTTTCAGGAGATCGGAGCAGCCGCAACAAAGCGTGGGATGATGGTTGAAGACCGAAGGACTCGGATCATTCGGTATAACGTTTCTACCCATTTGTAATTTGTTAGTTTAGCTTTAATGGCAGATCCGGGTTACGGTACGCGATAGCGCCAGTTGTAAAAAGTTTTTGTTCCGCATTTGGTGTCTGTTAGACGTCCGGGGCGCTGCCGTGGACTTACAGTGGTATCAGAGCCTCACCATTAAGCTATACTAACTTGTGCTAACGCGTTTAAAAGACCGATCAAACGGAATTTACGAAACTACAAATTTCTGCACTAAAGTTTCTGTCAATTTTTAAAAGGGTCTAAAAATTATTTTAAGCACCACAGAAAAACAAGCAGGCTTTTTTAAGAAAACTCCAGAAATTTGATTCCCTGATTCTTCCGTACGGCTGCGGAACCGCCGCCAAAGCTATACTTTGGCCGCGGATCCGCGGCCATATTGGAGCTTCAGAGGGTAATATTTCTTCTGTTGTTTCTTCTTAGAAAATTATGGTTTCTGGTATATATCTTTTGGTCCCAGATTTGGTTACTGTACACCAGATGTACGTGGGGCCCACTTCGGGAAATTTAGTCGATCGAAATTTTAAACTTGTTAGTTTACAGTATTTACATTATATCTCCGACCGGGAATGTCATTTGATCGGTAAACCGCGTCTGATTGCTATAGTTCTTTTAGACGGGTTTGCGAACGTGACATTCGCGTTGATGTTCTATGTTGTGCTGTGATGTTGCGGATATGTCGTGGTGGATATCAGGGTGCAATGATAGTACAGTTTGGATTTATTTGTACATTTGATATTGCGGGGCGAGCGTCCAACATGTGGACTGCCGTTACTGCCTGTTTGTATAATATTCTTTTGGGGCACGACCGGGTCGAGGTCGATGTACCCGTTGTACATATTTTATTTTCTGTACTAGGTTTGTCCCGCGAAGGAGTGCATGGATAGCCGGGTTCTGGAGGGCAACGGGTCCGTATCTCATGGCATTGAGAGGCAGAGGGACCTCACTCTAGAATTGGCAGACTATTCGCCGCACTCGTAGGGGGTACAGTTTGACCCAAGGAGGGGTGCTCAATTTACTGGATTCCGTGAAGTGTCGGGTGTTCCATTCACTATGCTGTGGGGAATACCTTGCTTCAGGTTTTGGCGGGTAACTTGCCGCACCCGTAGGGGTCTAGGTTTCATTGCACAGGCTATCCACACGACCAGGGGAACGTCGGGTTTCAGTAGCGGCTCTGTGAAACTCGGGGATCCCAGATTATCTGTATTGTTCTGTGATGCTTATTACTTTTCTGTAATGTTGCATATTATCACGCCTGGAGCGATTATTGTATATTGGTATATATACTATTAGATGTTGTATATGTTTTACACCCGTGCTAGTCCAGCCCCCGCTCTGTCGTTAGTTAAGTAACCTAACGGGTGATGACGGGACCCAGTGACAAATGCGGATGGCATATACGTACATTTTATTTTCGTTCTTTTCTGGTGTGATTGATTGATGGGAATGCGTTGATTCTTATCAATGCAAAGACAAAACAAACCTATATTTGATGTTGTTGGAACAAATTTTAAAAGTGTTATTACAAAGATATTTCCTTTTGTTTTGCATAGCGATATTCAGTCAGAATATCCTGCACCTCATTCGACGAGGCAAGGGCCGAGATCCCTTCACCAGGAGTGACCCCTTGGGCATAAGTTTGCGTCAGGGTAATAACTTTAATATAGTCGATTACAAGTTGCTTTGCATCGCGGTATTCAGTTGGAATATCCTGCACCTCATTCCACGAGGAAAGAGCCGAGATCCCTTCACCGGGAGTGACCTCTTTAGCAAAACGTTTTCGCCACTCTATTTATAAAAAGCTATCAGTTTCCTTCAACGAGATCAAGTTCATTACGTTAAAGGTTTTTCGCCAAAAACTAGCCGTAGCCCTCCGTCATTTCTTTTGGGTATTCAGTAGTATTTTAGCCAAAGTTAAGGCATAGTGTTTGGTAGCTGCTGGGTATTCATCTGTAGCATAGATAGATGAGTTGGTTTGGGACAGTCGTTCTGCCATTTTGGCCAAAGTCAAGGGCATGTGCGGGTGGGTTCAAATTGACCTGGATAGTGACGGGTAGAACTTGGCATGTGACTTATGACATTTTGACCAAAGCCAAGGTTATAAGAGCATGGGGCAAAAATCACATCGGGAGTTTCAAACATAAAGCAAACTTGCCAGATATGCGCATACCTTCTGGAGTGTGATAACTTGAGTGGCTTCCATCAAGTTTTCATGCGATGATTGTTGGATCCCGATTCTCACTGATGAGTTGGTTTACTCTTCGGGTGATACCGACTAATTCTTCTTTCAGGTTTTGAGGAGAATTTGAGATTACAGTGGGAGGTTTCCTGATTAGATAAATTGATAACCATTCTGATCTAGGTTAGAGTGCACGCAGAGTGTTTTTTTTCTCTCTCTCTTTGGCAGCGACCTTTGACCGACCCTAGACTATGACTCAGTGACCAAGTTGACCGAACCTTCTTAAAATACTGACTTTTGGATTGTCCGAGTTGCATAAGTCATTGCCGCTCCTTCTTTTACCCTTTGCATTTCTCAGAACACCCCGTATTACTACGGATATCCACTTCCATTGGATAGATCCATCGTATGGTTATATACGAACTCGAAGGGACTTCTTCGAGGATGGATCCAGGTTCAGGAGAAATAGAATTGGTTTATTCAGTTGTCTTTTATTATCACTTTCTCTCAGGTTGCGAGGGCTCCTTAGTTTAGGAGAGTACACCTATTACGCTTATTGGATAGTCTTATTCCAAACCATAGGCTAGTGCCGAAAGGTAGGGAATGAAGAAAACCAATTAGCCTAAGTAGGGTGTGCAGAAGGTAATATGTAAAGACAAGAATAAAGGGATTAGAAAAAGGGCAAAGTAAATTGCGACTGTTATCATTCACGACCAAACCGCGTACTTCATCGCCACTCCTATTTCACCTTTGCTTTTTCCCCAGTTCGGGAGAAATAGAATAAAGTATTATTCAGTTTTCTATTATCATCACCTTCTCTCAAATTGCGAGTACTCCTAGGATTAGGAGAGTACACCTATTATGCTTACTGGATAGTCTTCTTCCAAACCATAGGCTGGTGCCGAACGGTAGGGAAGGAAGAAAACCATTTAGCCTAATGATGGTGTACAGAAGGTAACGACTAAAGACAAATAAAGGGATTTGGAGAGATAGCAAATGAAATATACGGTTATAGTCATGAATTGGATTATGGAAGAGGCATTACTAGGAATACCAGGATACCCCTACGAAACATTTTCATGTTTCAGTTACACTGTGTATTGTTAAAGGAAAACTGATTTCCCGATTAGATACTTACTCCAAGGTATGTATTTACCAGGTTACATTCTCACATTTGTATAGTTTTACAAATGATGAGTGGGAGTAAGTTATTGGGAATTAGGTGACCATCCTCATTATATCGGAATTCTTTGTAATTGGTGATATTTGAGGAAATCGCCTGGGTACAGTTTTTAACCTACGACGCACAGATTTTGAGTTATTTAACTCAGCGGACTTATACAAAGTATTGTATGTTGTCCAGTGTCCGTCAGGACAAAAGGATAGGTCCTCGTACTATGTTCTGTTTACTTATGACTTCTCTAGTTTTTAGACATGTGTTTCGCAGAAATACAATGTCTAAGTTTTGGGAAGTTATGGGTATAAAAATAAAGTGGAGAACCAGGTATCGCAAGTAACGGGATTCTTCAAAGAGGTTGAAGATGTAGATTCTTGTGATTGTTATTCAGATGATAGTAATGGTTTTTGAGAAACTTGTTTCTATTTCAGGTTACTCATAATTGGATTGATTCCTAAGTTGAGCAATGCTGATTAGCCTTTTTCCATTAAGTTGTTATGCACTGGAGACAGCTGCATGATTAGAATCTGGTTCCAAATTGAATTAGTGCCTCTGTTTCTATATTGGATATAGAATGGTTCATATCTCAACGATGTTAAGATACGGGGAGTTGTCCAGCTTATGCTTAAAACCAGACACTGGATAACTCAAGGCACGTTTCTGTAATGGCAGTTTGCGGGTTGACCCTGGCTTTGACGAGGGTTGACATTTCTACCATCTGGAAGATCAATAGTGATATTGTTCTTGACTCGCCACAGTTTTATTAAAATGGACTTGTTCAGAAAATAGTAGTGGGAGTATGGTAGAACTGGAAGTGATTCCAGAAACCGCAAACGATTACGGAAAATTTAATAGGACCTATATATTCAATCAGGTTTGACATTCCATTAGCCACTCCACAGATATGGTGGGTAATCTCAGACACCCGAGAGGTACTCAGGTAGCCTCAAGGACGGTGACAGGGAGGTTCTTGTTTACCCAGACTTGACACTACTGTTGTTCCAAACTATGCGACCCGGCAGGAGGATATGTATAGCGTCGTTCTAAACAAGCTTTAGAAGTGTACGTGTATATTATTCTGCCAGAGAGTTGTCATAGTCAGTGGGAGCAGCGGAAGCATAGTGGGCAAGTAGCTCATGTCTATTTATAGGCTTGAGCAGATATAGCAGAGATTAGATCATCTAATTTTGATAAGACAGTCATGGTTTTGACTTCATCAGAATATAGGATGGATCTGTTGAGAAGGTAGTAGGGTGTGATGTCCTGGTATTTGGATGACATACACAGAGTAGGAAGTAAAATTCCGATACTACGATCTGTTGTACTTTGGTTGTTACACAGTTTTTTCTTCACAAAGGACATGGATATAATATCAGACATTCTGATAACTAGATCTATGGTTTTTAGATATGGATTTGGGTAGTTTCCCAATGTGGGTACTTTGACAGTATTCTAATGGTATTTAGAATAGTTGACTCTTGGCATGGTGGTGTACCTGCAGATGATGGAGTCACCCTCTCTAAAGGTGTCTTAGAGACTAAAGGAGAGAGGGATGTGCATGATTGGCAGATCACTTGCTTAGGCAATTGAGTCAATCATAAGATGTCAAGTACCACACCAGATGTAGTTTTTGCACTTGATGCGATAAGTTTATATTAATCCAATCCTGAAGAAGCACAAGGAAGTAGTCTTAGAACATAGGTGCTTGTTCTACGGAATTGATGACGGCAGCCTCCTTCGGGAGACGGTTATCATTCCAGGCTTCAAAGGTGACATGGATGACAGAGTGATTGTCAGAGTTATAGTTTTCCCTCTGACAAGGGACAGTATTATGGACAGGTGGTCCAAGAGGATACTGTGGGAGGCATGGTGCTGGATACTGATTAGGTTCAGTTATCGATACAGTCTAAGAAGTTTGGATTTGGAGTTCATTTATGAACTGGGTCCCATCAGATATCCAGACATATTCTAAGACAGGTATTACTAGATTCGGGAGATGGCTTTCTCCGCGAATTTGAGATTTAGAAAGATATAGAAAGAAACTTCAGGGCGGATCCACTCAATGAGGCTATTTCTCGAACACATGAGTTTTACAAACTAGCTTTGTGAAACTGATTAGTAGAGGAGTTGGATGTTCGGTATCACACGGGCTGTGAGTATGCGACATCGCAATAATTAGCCTTGAGTGCAAGTGGGAGATTGTTGGAGACAGTGCCCTCAAAGTTAATTATTGGATCGCAGGTACGTGATTGCGATGATTGAGGAAGGACCTATACCGATATGACAGTCTTGCTCGAGATGATAGTATGCTATCTGGTTTGTCTTTATCATCGTATACATGCTTTAGTTCACTATTGCATGATCATAGAGCCCATAGGATTCTTGCTTGACTACCAGCAGTATGATGGCGATCATATACGTGGGAGCTGGGGTCTGTAAGCACATCCTTAAAGTGTCCCTAGTCGTGGGAGTTTCGAGACAGGGCATCAATACTCCAGAGTAGACTAGTGTATATAGTCGAGACCCCGACGAGGGGCGATGGCCGGTCTCACAAGCCATTGGTGTTAGTTGGTTCACATAAAATATATACAGGCGCTCATTAGGTTATGAGTACACCGGACAGGACTCGCCGGGAATATGCTAGTTGGTATTATACATATCGTCGGATAGCAATTCCCTGGTGACATGTGTACAGGTTAGTTCATCGACCTGAGATCGTCATTTGTCTCATGTGAGTTCCCACTGTGCTTAGATTACTACCCTACCACGCTCAAAGAAGTTATGCAAACAGGTTTTAGTTGGGTACAGTCCCGAGCCACATTGCAGGCAAGTGAGCGGATCGTCGGGGATTCGTCTCTCCCGGTATTGGGGGTTGATGTCGCGCAGTGCACGGGTGGCCATCACTAGGAATCTTCGGCCGAGGTAGTGGAGAATTACTGATTTGGATCAGTAGTTTCTCAGGTGGTGATGGGATTCATACCGACACGATTTATCGCGTTATTAGGGGTCTGACTTTATCTACCCGCCTAGACTCGATATGCGATACTCTTTAGACGAATGGACCGGACTGTATATACATTGTCACTGTCAGGCTCAGTAGGGTTTATAGATGAGTTCGCTCGTCAGCTTCCCTTCCAATCAATACATAGGCAAAACGTTACGTGCAGCTAGTACCTCTGACGTGCTAGTGGTTATACCCAGTGCCGATGTATTGATGAGTAGAGTCCCCCACAGACACTTTCCCAAGTTCGGGCGAAACGTTGTAGAGGCCGTATGGTGATATGGCAAGGTTCGGAAAATGCACGTGCGTTTTCGCACGTGTCCATTTTCGGGCAGATAATACAGGTAGGCTTTGGTTTAAGCCGAAACCCAGTATTATACTGTGTAGATATAATATCTTTGTCTCAGTTGCATTTATATTCGGTCGTAATATAAATGCGGGTATGTTTATACTGATACGGGGTTATCCTGAAATTCGTTTCAGGATCACTTTTGGAAGTTGCCAATTTCCAGTTTTCTATCAGCCGTATTTGACAGTCGGTTAAATACGGATTTATCTTTTCTTTGGATGAGTGTAGAAGTTTCTAGAAGGTGGTGACAAGGCTTGATAATTCATTGTTAGCATTATTTGTTCCATTTAATGCTTGATGACTAAGCTTAAATGATTCATCACTTGCTTTAATTGTATTCATACTATGTGTCATGATAAGCTTCATTCTTATTCTCACCCACCTTGCTCCTACACTCACCCCCTCCCCTCTATTTAGTGGCCGGCCACCCTTGGTGAGGGTTATGGTTTTTGCTTGAGAGAAAAATATGATAGCTTTGGTGTATGGAAATTTCATTGCTCATTTCATTCCATCACCCGATCCAAATGGCAACTTCATTAACCGTTCGTCCATAGCCTTGGACGTAACGAGACAAAGTGTTCTACTCATTCTCTACTTCATCTTGGTCGTCTCCTTTAGAAAACTTGACGATCGAGTTGCCTCGGTTCAGAGGCGGGAGCCCGTTTAAAGATCCGTCGATGTGGTGCCACCTGGACAAGAAGATTAGAGTTTCAGGAGATCGGAGCAGCCGCAACAAAGCGTGGGATGATGGTTGAAGACCGAAAGACTCGGATCATTCGGTATAACGTTTCTACCCATTTGTAATTTGTTAGTTTAGCTTTAATGGCAGATCCGGGTTACGGTACGCGATAGCGCCAGTTGTAAAAAGTTTTTGTTCCGCATTTAGCGTCTGTTAGACGGCCGGGGTGCTACCGTGGACTTACAAAATTTTCAATAGATAAGAATTTGTAATAATTAGTATTCATCATTACTATCTATTGGATCGATTCCGACAAACCTCTTTACAAATCTTGATAATTCAAACAATTTGGGAACATTTCTTGATTCTTGATTTTAGATCTTTACTTTCTTTAAGTTTCTTGAAAATAAAAACTCACAAATCTTGAATCAATTTTATTGCAATTTCTTTTATCTTTTAATTTTCGACTCAACTAAAACAATAACGAGCAAATCACACTTTGTTAGTGGACGATCCGCATTCACCGACGAAATTACAATAGACACCGTCAATTGATTGCGGTATAAATTTCTTTTGTTGTGATCTTTTACACTTTTCAAAACACGACACGGAAACGATATCAATCACCGCCTCTTGCATGTATAGACATTGGCCCACATACATCACTATGTATGAGGCCCAAAAGCTCAGTAGCTCTTTCTCCGTGTCCAGTAAACGAAGTTTTGGTCATTTTCCCTTTGATACAAGACTGACAAGTCGCATAAGATTTATACTCAAAAGAATTTAAATATCCATCTTTATGAAGCTTGTTTAGTCTTGTTTCATTAATATGACTAAGTCTACAATACCAAAGAAAAGCTTCATTTATATCTGAAAATTTTCTTTTATTTTTGTGTTGTATGTTGAAAACTGTGTGATGATTAAGGACGTATATCCCGTTATTAAGTGTACCATAACCAATCAATTCTTGATTAAGTTTAATTTTCATAACATTGTGCAGCAATACAAAATGATATCCTTCATTTTCTAACAAAGAAACAGATATTATATTACAAAGCATGCTTCGTACAAAATAACATGGGTTCAAAACCAATATACAACTCGATGGCAACCCTAGGTAATACTCTCCCACTGAAACTGCATGTACATTGGAACCATTTCCAACTCGGAGAGTATGATCACTGGTCATTAAAACTCTACTATTTCTCAAGCGCTGCATAGAATTGCAGATATAAGAAACCGAACCGGTATCCAATACCCAGGAAGCAGTGTTTATAGAAAAACAGTTTTCAGTTACGAACATACCTGAAGCTGAAGCATCACCATGCTTCCTTTTCATGAGACCAAGGTGCTCAGTACAGTTCCGCTTCCAGTGCCCCGTCTTCTTGCTATAGAAACATTCTCCTTTTCCTGACTCCGCAGCTTTGGATTTGTCTTTCCCCTTTGCCTTCTTGATTCCAGCTCTCGGCTTGGTGGATTTCTTCTTATTCTTTCCCTTGGCCTTGGCTTTTGGGACGGAAGAGGAAGATTGTACACCAAGCAGAGATGGAGACTTTGCCTTAAGCGTGCTCTCCGCATTTCTTAACATATTGAGAAGTTCGGGTAGTGACTTCTCCATGTTGTGCATGTTGAAGTTAACTATGAATGGAGCAAAGGCAGAGAGAAGAGACTGTAGAACAATATCAGTATATTGCTCGTTATCCATTGTCCATCCGAGGCCATCAAGCTCTTCAATAAGGTCTATCATCTTCAAAACGTGATCGCCTACCGATGTGCTAGGAGCCATCCGCATCTGAAACAACTTTCGAGACGCTTCGTATCGTAAGGTACGAGATTGCTCCCCATACAACTCTTTTGTATGGAGAAAGATGGATTGAACATCCATCTCCTCATGCTGCTTTTGATGAGTATTGTCTATCGATGCAAGCGCGAGGCATTTGGCAGTAGCACAGTCAATATCCCACGTTTTGCGGATCTTCCTATCCGCTACAGAAGATTCAGGGCCTAGTTTGGGCGGGGCTGAGGCAGTGAGGACATATGATACTTTATCATATGTGAGAGCAATGTTAATGTTCCTCAACTAGTCTTTATAGTTTGGTCCGGTAAACTTATTTTTCTCTAACAGTAGCTTAAGTCCAGTCATGGTTATCTGCCATTAGGAGAGAGAAAAGAATACACTCAGCGAAAGCTCTTGCAAAGATCAGATTGGTTATTTATCTTATCTAATCGATGTCTCCACTGTTTTTTATCAAATTTTCCTTCAAACCTTAAAAGGAAAAAATTGGCCCGGATTAATTACATTCTACAACTTCGCTAACTGTTCAGCCAGGCCAGTGCCGGTACTTCTGAGGGAGGTTCCCCATGCTTTCGCACGGACCTAATTAAAATAAATCTCATTTTTCCGAAGGCATAGCCCCGTTGACACCTTTCTAGACACCTAATGGGTTAGCTAATTGTAAAGTGCAAAACTCTACCGGGAGAAACTATTGCTCATAGTGGGATCGGGATCCTACTATCACATAGAAGGTATGCAATCTCATTGCAAATTTCAACACTTGAAACTCCCGATATGGTTTTTACCCCTAGTAACTTATGGCCTTGACTATAATCAACATATCATAAGTACTAGTCAAGTTCTACCAGTCATTTCATGATTAATTAGACCCACTCACATGACCCTTGACTATAATCAACATAATCACATGAATGTCCTAATTAATCGCATCATATGCTGTGTAGGAAGACATCACTTAGCTACCGTATACTATGCCTTGACTATAATGAACATACATAGCACGAATACTAAGTACTCTACTTCCTAAAATGACAGAGGGCTGCGAATAGTTTTTAAGAAAACCTTTAACGTTTTGAACTTGATATCGTTGTAGAATCTAATGGTTTAAAATGAGTGGCTCAAGCTCCGCAATTTGAAAACTTGATTTTTCATAAAAAGCCGAGTAAGCTTCAAATCTGATTCTACAACATCTTTTTAGGTTCCTTTTTGTTTACATTAATCATATTAATATAGTCTCATCATTTAAGTCCTTAAGCCATTACAGAAAAGAAACGAAAATAGAACGTACGCTTATGCCATCCGCCATAATGTCCCGTTATGTACCGTTAGGTTACTTAACTAACGGCATAGCGGGGCGGGACAAGCGCAGATGCAAAACATAAGCAACGTTTAATATATATCATATATATAATACATCATTCGTCTCAACATATTAAGTGATCACATCACAGAATATCAACAACAGAAGCACATATATGAAAATACAGGATATACTAGGAGGTCCGTATTTTGTATTTAGCCAACAATAGAAAATACGGATTCCACGGTCGCTAAATCCTGGGAGCCCTTTCTCCCACGAATACCTCAACTAGAGAAATTCACTTATTTTCATATGAATAGCCAAGCCCACACCCCAAGACCCCTACGAGAGCAGCAAGTGACCCTACCAATTCTAGAGTTTAGGAGACCCGGTCTTGACTCCTCGAGATGGCCTCCCACTGAACACTAGAACCTGGTTACTTGTGCTCCCCTCCTTGGGTCTATCCTAATGCGGAAAAGTAAATAATATACAATAATGGTGACATCATCCTCAACCCGGAAGTGCCCCATTAAAAGAATATTACATACAATTAATTTTATATGAATGAAAAGAAAAACTCTCTTCTCACATAAAACCCCCAGCTATTCATTCATGACGATCCTGCACATCATATCTCAGCAACACATAATATCACTTATCATCAATGTAAGTAAGTATGCGTACCCCAATTGTCGTTGATGTATAGCAACGAAACCGGCGATACACCACATACTACACTTATGGTCGTAGAAAAGAAAGTGAAAAACTACAACAATTGGAATCGACACTGCCTTTAAACATCATAAATCCGGAATATCACATATTCAGGATTTCATGCCTAACAATGAAAATCTTATATTTAGGTCTCAACTATGAAAACACCTTTTTCAAAAGAAGTCGGGTAATTCAACAAGATTCCCGATTCTACCGAGGCCAAAATATTAGATTTACACGTAACTAATTACTTTTCACAAAACTAATTAGTGTAGATTCCAATTATTGTATCACATTCACAAATATCAAGACAATGTTAAACGTTTTGATCGAGTCAACAAACACCCACAAATTACCCCGAGAGCTCAACACTTGAGCAAAGCTAAAATACCCAAAAACGTGCCACAGTGTCAATGGACCAACCGTAGAAGGGTCAACTCTTGCCTCACCTATGGGGCCACAGGAATACGGCAAACCCTAAGATTTAGCTGCGGTTCAATGGTCATAGAATCGAGTTAGGGTTATGTTCCTCTAGATGGTCCATAGGGTTACTTACAAGAACATTAAAATATATTTAACTTAGGAAATTCCAACACTTGGAAAATTTCCAGTGAGGGCAATGAGGGGGTGATTGATATTCATTCGAACTATTAAACGTCGTCCAAGTTACCAAAACAATGTTAAAATTACGACTACGAAATACTCCGAATAATCCCCTAAGCAAAATTAACATCACATGAAATTTTAGGCTAATCAAACAATACCTGAAACCCTAAAATCTACAGACCAGAGCACCAGAGGAAAACGAAGAACTTTGGAGGCAGGAGGCAGGCCAGGTCGGATTTTTGGGGGAAGTGGCTGGTCAAAAACCGGTGGGTGGGCCTCGTTTTTCTCCAGTGTTCTCAGTACATCATATGCTAACTTCCGCAGTTGCTAAAATAATTTTTTCGAGCCTTTTAAAAATCGACAGAAAGCACTTTTTTAGGGTTCCAGAAATCCATATTTTCGGAGTTGTTTCGGTTTCGTAATATTTAACATCGTCTAAGTTTCTAGCTTGGCTCTGATACCACTGTAGGGATTCTCTAGCACCATCCTAGGTTATGGGTTGCATCACACATGCTATAACAAAAATTTAGAGGGTGCTAAACAATTCCAACCATGAATCGAACTAGAAAATAAGAGTAACAACAACAAGTATCACACACTACAAGTGTCTAACACTAAGAGGTAAGTGATACAACCTTTGTAGACCTTCTCTTTTGTGACTCCTTGGATCGAGTAGATTTTGAACCGGTTCGTTTGAATCCTTCCGAGTCCACGATGATCCACCACGAAATCCCTTTGCTCAAGCTCTTAGCTTCACTTGATCAATGAAGAGGTGAAGCAAACGAGCTACACTAATGGGCTAGACTAGTATAGATTGGTGATGTGGGTTTGGATCTCACTCAAAAACCTTTTCTTTTTAATTTCTTCTCTTTCTTTTGAAACCTTAGAGAGCTTGAAAGAGAGAGAAGAAGAAGATGATGGCTAAAACTTGACTCAAGTTAGAATAATGATGATAATAATAATAAACATAATCCCAAGTGAATAAGAGTTATGCCATGCCTAACTATGGTTAAAAAAATATCTAGATATTTTGTGACTTGAGGTTAAGCAAAACCATGGGCTAAAACCATGGGTAATTAAACCATGGTACAAATCCCATTTTTGCTTTTCTAAAATAATCAAAATATACATATATTTGTTATCATGTGAGTCTTGCATTGCCACCACCAATGTATCATCAACCATGACATATGTATGCTTGCATGTGTTCATCCATATCATCATATACATACACTCATGCATGCATCATAAAGAAATAGGTTTTAATAAATGAGCTAATGGACTTAATATTAAATCAACACTTGATTTAATAACCCGGTCATATCACATACGACCTATCCAATAGAAAAAGCCTGATTAAAATATGGTATCCAATACACGCATTTAATCGAGCTCTCATGCATATCCCATATGCACCCCACATCTTTTCGCCTGAGCTAGGAGACCCCTTTGTGGGACTCTAAGACTCGTCAATACGCTAGCAGTAGGCAGTGATCACATCACATACCCACAAACCATCAGTGGCATAAGATGTACGTAACGGCTCCCAAGTATTGAGCGATCAGAAGAAACATAAGAGAAACTGCTAAAACCCCCGTCGAGCAAACCGGCAACACTTGCTGTACAATCCGGTCTCTTTGTCAATAGTGCTGCATATCAAGTCTAAGGGTGGTATCGTCGACCCCATTAACCCAATAAGTTATGCCGGTATATAGCTCATAACATATCGAGAAACTACTGATAACACTTATCAGTAAATCTCAGCAGCCCTGGCTAGGGACTTCCTGTTATAGCCAATCGTACATAGCGCAACAACCACCCCCAATATCAGGAGAGACGAAACCCTTCCTATCGCTTATTGCCTCCATGTGCCTCGGGTCTGTACCCAAAATCCACATGTTTGCATGACTCAGTAGAGCCGTGGTAGAGTGGTGATCAAAGTACAGTAGGAGGCACACAAGACTCTATGACCTTCTCGGGTCTACAGACTAACCTGTACCAGTGTCACCTGAGAACTGCTATCCAACGATAGATATAATACCACATAGGAGTTCTCGGCGAGTCCGTTCAGTGTACCCAGTCTCACAGAGCACCCGTATACAGTCTTTGGTGTCACCACACCAATGGATATGGGATCATCCATCGCCCATCATATGGGATAAGTAACGTATACGCTAGTGTACTCTGGTAATATCGATGCCCAGTCTTGATACACCCACGACTAGGAACATTTTATGGATATGTTGACAAACTGCATATGTCCCACTAGTATGATCCATATCATAATCTCAGTAGTCAAGCAAATATCCTAAAGGCTTTATCAACATGTACCAAATGAGTGAAAGCATGATCAAATGAACTTGTCAAGATAAAGTATAACCAGATAGCATACTATCATGTCGGGCAAGAATGTGCCCTGAGTACACACACACACACGCGCGCACATACTGGTACATACACTATCATATAATAGCCTCAAGGGCATACATATATCCAACATTATCTTTATAGATCTTAATTCCCAAGATGTAGGAGGCATCACCTAGATCTTTCATTGAGAATCTTTGTGATAAGAAGAGCTTGACCGAGTGCAGCATAGGAATATCATTTCCTATCAAGAGTATGTCATCTACGTACAATACGAGGAAGACAACCTTACTATCTGCCACCTTCTTGTATATACAAGGTTCATCTACATTTTTGATGAAGTCAAACTCTTTGACTACCACATCAAAACAGATATTCCAACTCCGCGATGCTTTCTTTAACCCGTAAATGGATTTAAGCAACTTGCATACCTTTCCGCCGCTCCCACTGTCCACGAAGCCCTCTACTTGAGTCTTGTACACGCACTCTTCTAAGTCACCATTTAGAAAGGCGGTCTTAACATCCATTTGCCAGATTTCGTAGTCATGGTATGAAGCAATGGCAAGTAGGATCCGTATGGACTTAAGTATTGCCACCGGAGAAAAGGTTTCATCATAGTACACAGTCGTTGACGAAAACCTTTTGCAACAAGTCTAGCTTTGAAAGTCTCAACTTTTCCATCTACACCAAGTTTTTTCTTAAAGGTCCATTTGCTCCCAATGGGTTTTACGCCTTCGGGAGCAACTTCCAAAGTCCATACTTTGTTGGTGTGCATGGATTCCATCTCAGATCGTATTGCATCCAGCCATTTCATAAAGTCCCCACTCGTGATGACCTGCTCAAAGCTAGTTGGGTCATCATCTTCCATGATGCAATCCTCGCTCCCACCATCAATGAGAAAACTGTAGTATCTCTCAGGTGGATGAGGAACCCTACTAGATCGTCGGAGAGGCTGGGGTTCATTGGGTACTATTGGATCCTCCGGTTCCACCAAATCGTCAGTTGTAGTCTGTGCTGCTGGAACTTCTTCCAGTTCTACCTCATTGCCACTAATTTCTTTCATAAGAAAATCCTTTTCTAAAAAGGTGGCATGTCGAGAAACAAACACCTTTTGTTCCTCGGAGTGGTAGAAGATATACCCTCGTGAATGTTTGGGATATCCTATAAACTTGCACAGAACTGACCTTGCCCCGAGCTTGTCCGGATTTTGTGTTTTCACATATGCCGGACAACCCCATATCTTAACATAATTAAGATATGGTCTCTTTCCTTTCCATATCTCATATGAAGTGGTTGGCACAGATTTGGTGGGAACCATATTCAATAGGTCTGCAGCTGTCTCCAGTGCATAACCCTAAAAGGAAATAGGTAACTCAGCAGTGCTCATCATAGAGTGTACCATATCTAATAGGGTGCGATTCCTCCGCTCCGATACACCGTTGTGCTGTGGTGTATATGGAGGAGTAAGCTGAAAGAGAATCCCATTCTCTTTTAGATAGTCACGGAATTCCGTGCTCAAGTATTCTCCTCCCCGATCGGATCATAGGATTTTAATACTTTTGCCCGTCTGATTCTCGACTTCATGCTTATATTCTTTGAATTTCTCAAAAGCTTCAGACTTGTGTTAGGAACACATGTCTGTACCTTAAGAGATCATTAGTGAATGTAATGAAGTATGAGGAACTATTCCTGGCATGTGTAGACATGGGACCGCATTCATCACTTTGTATCAGTCCCAAGAGTTCCGTAACTCTTTCTCCGTGTCCAGTAAACAGAGTTTTGGTCATCTTTCCTTTGAGACATAACTGCCAAGTTTCATAAGATGATAATTCGAACGGATTCAAATATCCATTCTTAGGTAACTTAGCTAGCCGTGTCACATTGATATGACCTAGTGTACAATGCCACAAGAAGGATTCGTTTATTTCTGAACTCTTCCTCTTGTGTGTATTTTGTACATTAAGAACTGTGTTTTGATTCAGAACGTATAACACGTTACATAACGCACCAAACCCAATCAACATTTGATTTAGGTAAATGTTCATAACAATATTCTCTTCTACAAAGTTATATCCTTCTTTATCTAATAAACAAACTAATATTAAATTGCATATCATAGAGGGCACGTAACAACATTCGTTCAAGATCAAAGTATTGCCATTTGGTAATACAAGGTGATATTCACCAACTGCTTTGGTTGCAACATTTGCACCATTACCTACTCTTATATAATGATCACCCATTCCCAGTTCTCTACCTTTTCATAGCCCAAGTAACATATTACATATGTGAGATCCTGATCCGGTATCTAATACCCAGGACATAGAGTGTACTGAAAAACAATTCTCGGTAACTAACACACCCGAAGAAGTTGCATCAACATGACCATTCTTCGTTTGGGTGGTGTGGAAATCCGGATATTCTCCTATTTCCTGCTCGGACTTATAACAATTATAAGTTGGAGCGGAACCAACGTTCCCCGGCTCAGCATAAAAAGCGGGTTCGGTCAATTCATCTATATTGTTATCTTGATTAAGGCCTGACATGGTCGCTACCTAGAGAGAGAGAGAAGAAAACATTTTAGCGTATGCTCTTGCAAGATTAGATTGGTTTATTATCTTATCTAATCAGGATGGCTCCCACTGTTTTCATCTAATCTTCCTTGAAATCCTAAAAGGTAAGACTGATTGGGATTAATTACACCTTACAAGTTCACCAATCTTTCGGCCAGGCCAGAGTTGGTACTTTGAGGGAGGTTCCCCGTGCTTTCGTATGGAACCAATTAAAATAAATCTCGTTTTCTCAGGGGCGTAACCCCGTTAACACCATTCTAGACACCTACTTGATCGGCTAATTGTGATGTGTAAAACTCTCCCAGGAGTAACTCTTACTCGCAGTGGGTATCGGGATCCAACTATCTCATAGAAGGTATGCAATCTCATTGAAAATTTCAATACTAATACTTTTGCCCCTAGCATCCTATGACCTTGACGCAGGCCAAACAACCCATAGTCGCTAGTCAAGTTCAACCCGTGCATTTATTGATTGAGTTAAACCCACCCGTACGACCCTTGACATAGGCCAAACAACACCGTACGAATACCCTAATCCAATCACATCTCATGCTGCAGATAAGTACTAATCAGCTACCGTACACTACGCCTTGACGTAGGCCAAACTACCATAGCACGAATATTGAAATAGCATTTATCTGAAATGACGGAGGGCTACGCAGGTTTTTAAGAAAACCATGAGCGTAATGAACTTGATATCGTTGTAGAATCAAGTGATTTTTGAAAAGGAGTGTTTTTGAGGCTTTTTACTAGTTTTTGCTAAAGAGGTCACTCCCGGTTAAGGGATCTCGGCTCTTTCCTTATCGAATAAGGTGAAGAATATTTCACAAATACCGCTATGCAAAGTAAGAACTAAAAGAAGAAGTCAAAGAACAAAACCGAGTGGGTTGTAGCATCTGCTAGTTTCGCTAAAGAGGTCACTCTCGGTGAAGGGATCTCGGCTCTTTCCTCATCGAATGAGGTGCTGGATATTCTACAAGGAATACCGCTATGCAAAGCAAAAACTCGAGCTTCCCTTTTTGAAAATATGATTCTACAACATCTTATAGGTTTCTTTTCTTTTTCAATAATCTCATTAATGAAGTCCCATCATTTATGCTTCCTAAGCATCACAGAAGAAACGAAAATACGACGTACGCTTTTGCCATCCGCATTCGCCACAGTGTCCCATTATGCACCGTTAGGTTATTTAACTAACGGCATAGCGGGGCGGGACTAGCGCGGATGCAAAACATAAGCAACGTTTATTATATATCATATATACAATAATAAAGCATTCGTCTCACACATATAAAGTGATCATATCACAGAATATCAGCAGCAGAAGATAACCTATGAAATATTGGATATACTAGGAATTCCGTGTTTTAAATTAAGTCAGTATAAAACACGGATTCCACGGCCGCGATGAATAGCCAAACCCACATCCCTAGACCCCTACGAGAGCGGAAAGCAACCCTATGTAAGTCCACGTTGCCCATCCCGGTGCTTGCGGGGAGGCGGAAAACGGAATAAAAATCGGATTTTTATGAGCTTAGGCAACATGGACTACACTATGAAGGATCTTTGCTAAACAAAAACAAGCTAAAGCTAACTAGAAACTAGCTAAGTGCTAGAAAGGTTATACCTTGGGCTTTATATCCTTCTCTCCTTGCTCCTTGGAGTGGTGGAAGGAGGTCACCTTAGTCGTCTTCTCACGTCGAAGCAAGATCCACCCGAAAGCCTCGACCTTTGGCTTCAACTCCAAGCTAGAAGTAACTAGGGTGCAAGAAGTGCTAATACTTGAACCCTAGATGAGAGTAGAGATTATCAAGAGAGGGTTTTTCTCAAGCTCAAGTGTTTCTCAACACATGAGAGGGGAGAGCTTGAGGGAGAGGAAGAACAAGAGAGAGAATGTGAATAATAGAATGAGAGAATAATATGAAGCATTCTCACATATATGTGAATTATTGTAATTAGATAATTAGTGAGATAATTGTCATGGCTAAATCAAGACATGACCATTATCATTTCATTTTTAATGCAAATTGCAAGGATCAAAGAGCATCTTCCAAATGAAATGATGATGGTCAAAGTGTCAACAAGGTCAACAAGTCAAGATGGGTCAAATGGTCAACAAGCATAACCATGCACAATTATTAAACTAATATCAATTAACAATAATACACACATAAGCATTAGGGTTAATAAAATGACAATAGTCATTAACCCTAATCAAAGTCCTCTCCCTCTGTCTCAAGCAACTGTGCATACACACCCGCATTCGTGATCCGAGGAACACGAATACAATGAGAAAAAGCCAATCCCAAATCATATACTAGGATTCGGCTTAAACCAAAGCCCGCTAGTATAAGCTGTCCGGACAGCAAACGTGCACAAGTGCGCGGATGTGAACGAACCCTGTCGCAAAACCATGCGACCTCTACTCATTTTGCCTAAAGGCGAATAGCTCTCTGTGTGGGACTCTAAAGACTCGACATTACGCTGGCAGTGGGTTTAACCACAAACCGCAAGCGGCACTAGCTGTACGTAACGGTCCCCAGGTAGATGTCGATAAGAAGACTGACGAGGTGAACCCCATCTGAACTCCTACTGGGCCTGTATGTGACAATCTCCGTACAGTCCGGTCTGTTCGTCTGATACATCGCATGGCGGGCCTAGGGGGGCGGTGAACGTCAGTCCCCTAATAGCGGTACAAGTCGTGTCGGAGTGTAGCCCAGAACACCCTGAGATAACACTGGAAACCTACCAATATATCTCGCTTGCCCTGGCCAGGGACTACTCGTGTAATGGCTCTCCTGGACACAGCGCGATGTCAACCCCCAATACCGGGAGAGACGAATCCTGTCTAACCGTCACTGCCTCCAAGTGCTTCGGGACTGCACCCAAAAACTACCTGTTTGCACAACTCCTTTGAGCCGTGGTAGGGTAGCAATCAAAGTGCAGTGGGAACACACTCGAGGCGAAGTGACAGTGTCAAGTCAGCGGACTAAGCTGTACTCATGTCACCTGGGAACTGATAACTGACGATAGGTATAATACCAACCAACAGTTCCCGACGAATCCTGTCCAGTGTACTCGTAACCTAACGAGCACCCGCATACTATCTCAAGTACGACGTACTGACGGCTGTGGGACAGACCGTCTCCCATACTGGGATGAGAAGCGCATACGCTAGTCTACTCCGGAGTATCGATGCCCTGTCTCGATAGTCCAACGACTAGGGACCTGTATAAGGATGTGCTTATAGATCACCCAGCTCCCACGAGTGTGAGCGCCATCACAACGCTGGTAATCAAGCAAAGACCCTAAGGGCTCTACTAATATGTATATCAGCGATATGCTAAAAGAAACACATGCGCATATTAAAGCAGAGACAAACCAAGTAGCATACTACCATTTCGAGCAAGATTGTATATACAACTGTGAATATCCCAAGCTTCCATTAAGTAATATACAAACTAGTATGATACAGTAATGGCCTCTAAGGCATATACACTAACAATCTCCCACTTGCACTAAGGCCATGTACTAGCGTATCGAAGACCTATCATCTCGATCAGCCGCTCGAACTGAGTCTGGGGCAAGGCCTTGGTGAATGGATCTGCTGTGTTATCTTCTGAAGCAACCCTCTGAACCTCGATCTCCTGGCGATCCACGATCTCCCTGATCAGGTGATACCGCCTCAAGATGTGTCTGGATTTCTGATAGGACCTGGGTTCCTTCGCTAAAGCTATAGCCCCGTTGTTGTCGCAATACAGAGGTATTGGGTCAACAATGGACGGAACCACCTGAAGTTCTCTTAAGAACTTCCTGATCCAGACAGCTTCTTTTGCGGCATCAGATGCAGCGATGTATTCCGCTTCCATAGTCGAGTCAGCAACGGTTTCCTGTTTGGAGCTCTTCCAACACACCGCCCCTCCATTGAGGGTGAAGACAAAACCCGACATGGACTTGGAATCATCCTTGTCACTCTGGAAGCTGGAGTCCGCAAAGACCTCAATCTGCAGGTCTTTTCCGCCATACACCAAGAACATCTCCTTAGTCCTTCTCAGGTACTTGAGAATGTTCTTTACTGCTATCCAATGTTTCTCCCCAGGGTTTGACTGATACCTGCTTACCACACTCAGTGCATAAGCCACATCCGGTCTGGTACACAACATCGCATACATTATAGAGCCTACCGCAGAAGCGTAGGGTATAATAGACATGCGATCCCTCTCCAAATCAGTCTTGGGAGACATCTCTTTGGAGAGGGTGATCCCGTGACAAGCCGGTAGATTACCGCGCTTGGAATCTTCCATACTAAATCTCTTCAGTATGGTGTCGATGTACCTGGACTGTGAAAGTCCTAATATCCTCTTGGATCTGTCACGGTAGATCTGGATACCCAGAATGTATGAGGCATCACCCAGGTCTTTCATGGAGAACCTGTGTGACAAGAACCCCTTGACAGATTGTAGCATAGGAATATCATTTCCTATTAAGAGAATGTCATCCACATATAAAACGAGGAATACTACAGTTCTCGCTATAAATCTACAATAGATGCATGGTTCATCTGGATTTTTGATAAAGCCAAATTCCTTGACCGTCTCATCAAAACAGATGTTCCAACTCCGCGATGCCTGCTTTAGTCCATAAATGGACTTAAGCAACTTGCACACCTTTCCGCTGCTCCCACTCTGAATGAAACCCTCTGGCTGATCCATATAGACACACTCCTCTAAATGTCCATTTAGAAAAGCTGTCTTTACGTCCATCTGCCAAATCTCATAATCGTGGAAGGCAGCAATGGCAAGAAGGATCCGAATGGATTTCAGCATAGCTACTGGAGAAAAGGTTTCATCATAGTCCAAACCAGGTCGCTGACGAAAACCCTTTGCTACCAGTCTAGCTTTATAGGTCTCAACCTGTCCATTTACACCAATCTTCCTTTTGAAGATCCACTTGCATCCTACGGGTTTTACCCCATCTGGAGCAATGTCCAACGTCCATACTTTGTTGGTGTACATGGACTCCATTTCGGTCCGCATTGCATCCAGCCATTTTACCGAGTCGACACTCTGAATGGCTTGCTGGAAGCTAGTAGGCTCATCAAAGTCTATGATGCAATCCTCTCTATCCCCGTCAATGAGAAAACCGTAGTATCTCTCGGGCGGATGAGACTGCCTACTACTCCTGCGGAGTGGCGTGGGAATGTCTTGATCTTTCGAACCCTCTGGTTCTACTAAGCTTTCAGTAATAGCTCGTGGTTCTGGAATTTCTTCCAGTTCTATTGTGCTCCCACTTAATTCTTTTTCTATGAACTGGTGTTCTAGAAAGTGGGCATGGCGAGAAACAAACACCTTTTGTTCCTCTTCACAATAGAAGATATATCCCTTGGAGTTCTTTGGATATCCCACAAACTTGCACTGTACTGAGCGTGCCTCGAGCTTGTCCGCATGCTGCTTTTTTACAAAAGCTGGACATCCCTATGTCTTAATGTGATTAAGATAGGGTCTCTTCCCACACCACATCTGATATGGTGTAGTAGGCACAGTCTTAGTTAGAACTCGGTTCAAAAGGTATGCAGCTGATTCTAGCGCATATCCCCAGAACGATCGCGGCAACTCAGCGTTACTCATCATGGACCGTACTATATCCAATAGGGTTCGGTTCCGTCTCTCCGATACACCGTTATGTTGCGGAGTGTATGGAGGAGTAAGCTGAGAGAGAATTCCATTCTCTTTTAAGTAACCCAGGAACTCGGCACTTAAGTATTCACCACCTCGATCAGTTCTCAGTGCCTTGATACTTTTGCCTGTTTGTTTTTCTACTTAATTCTTATATTCCTGGAATTTTTCGAAGGCCTCGGATTTATGTTTCATTAAGAAGACATAACCGTACCTTGAAAAGTCATCCGTAAAAGTAATGAAGTAAGAATAACCGCTTCGCGCATGTGTAGACATTGGACCGCACACGTCGCTGTGTACGAGTCCCAAGAGCTCGCTCGCTCTTACTCCGTGTCCAGTGAACGGAGTCTTTGTCATCTTTCCTTTGAGACAGGATTGACAAGTTGCATACGATTGATATTCAAACGAATCCAAATATCCTTCTGCATGTAACTTAGTCAACCTTCTTTCATTGATGTGACCCAGTCTACAATGCCATAAGAAAGTTTTATCGATTTCTGGAGACTTTCTTTTGTGTGTATTCTGGACATTGAAAATCTGTGGCTGGTTTAATACGTATATACCGTTGTTCAATGTACCTGACCCAATCAAAACTTGATTAAGGTGAATGTTCACTACATTACTTACAAATGCAAATTCATAACCTTCTTTAGATAATAAAGATACAGAAATGATATTACAGGTTGCATTTGGTACATAATAACAACTACGCAAAACCAAAAAGTGTCCATCCGACAATCCCAGGTGATAGTCCCCCACGGCTTCAGCATCCATGCTAGCACCGTTTGCAACTCTGAGGGTCATGTCACCTGCCTTCAAAACTCTACGCTTTCTCAACGCCTGCAAAGAATTACAGATATGAGATCCTGATCCGGTATCCAATACCCAGGACGTAGTGTTTATTGATAGACAGTTTTCAATAACATACACACCTGAAGCTGAAGCTGCAACTCACTTCAAATCCTGTGTTCTGGCCTTCCAAGCCTTGCAATCCTGTTTCCAGTGACCACTTTTGTGACAATAGAAGCATTCTTCCTTCCCCACTAGCTTTCCCGCTACCTTTGTTGCTTTTCCTTTTCCCTTCGTATCCACTTTACTGACACCGCCTCTTGGTTTGGCGGGGGCTTTCTTCTTCTTGCCCTTGGCTTTCGCCCTGGACCTAAAAGAGGAAGATCCTCCTACAAACAAAGTGGATGTCTCCCTACCCTTCTGTAGGGTGCCCTCAGCACTCCTCAACATGTTCAGAAGTTCGGAAAGTTCAACCTCCTTTCCTTGCATGTTGAAGTTAAGAATAAACTGGGCGTAAGTGGAAGGAAGGGACTGGAGAATCAAATCAGTATAGAGTTCATTCTCCAACGTGGTCCCAAGGTCCGCGAGCTCCTCAATGTAGCCAATCATCTTAAGCACGTGTTCCGCTACCGATGATCCTACGGCCAACCTTGCCGAAAATAACTTCTTCGACACTTCGTATCTTGCGATACGAGACTGCTCTCCATACAGTTCTTTTGTATGAAGAAATATGGACTCTAGGTCCATATTCTCGTGCCTCCTCTGATGTTCGTTGTCCATCGAGGCTAGTACGAGGCATCTGGCCTTCACGCAATCTATTTCCCAGGTCTTGTAGATTTCCTTATCTACGACACTGGTTTTGGGACCTGGGACAGGGGGAGCTTTGGTGGTAAGGACATACCCCAACTTGTCATAAGTGATTGCCATCTTGACATTCCTGAGCCAATCTTTGTAGTTTGGCCCTGTCAATATGTTTTTATCTAGTAATAACTTAAGTCCGGTCATGTTGAATGGTCGCTGCAATTAGGAGAGAGAAAAGAAACACTTTAGCATGATGCTCTTGCAAGTTTAGAGTGGTTTTTAGTTTGTCTAAACTGGATGGCTCCCACTGTCTCTCGAATCCCTTCTCAAACCGTAAAGAAAGGATTAGTCAGGATCAATCTCACCGTACAATACTTGCTTAACCGTTCAGCCAGGCCAGTGTCGGTACTTCGAGGGAGGTTTTCCAACGCTTTCGCGAAGTTCCTTAATTAAGTAACCTCTTTTCCCTGTGGGCGTAGCCCCGCTAACACCTTTCTAGAAACCTACTAAGTTTGTAGCATTGATCGTTAAGTGAGAGTTTTCCCGAGGAGTAGCATATACTCACAGTAGGATCGGGATCCAAATATCATCGTGTGATAAAACCAAAGGAATCCTCCCAGAATTATCACACTCCAAATGGTATGCAGCGCTAGCAAGTTTCAGTACTTATGAAACTCCCGATGTGGATTTTTGCCCCATGCTCTTATGACCTTGACTTTGGCCAAAATATCATAAGTCACATGTCAAGTTCTACCCGTCATTCTCCTGGTTAATTTGGACCCACCCGTACCTACCCTTGATTTTGGCCAAAATGGCAGCACGACTGTCCCAAACCAACGCATCTATCTATGCTGCACATGAATACCCAATAGCTACCAATCACTATACCTTGACTTTGGCCAAAATACATAGCTTGAATACTTTTTGACCATTCATATGGAATGACGGAGGGCTACGAATGGTTTTGGCAAAACCGTGAACGTAGTGAACTTGATATAATCGATGGAACGAGATAGCTTTTAAAAGGAGTGGTTCAAGCTCCGCGTTTAAAAGTTTAGTTTTGAAAAGAACCAAGTGGTTTTCAAAGTGTTCCAATCAACTTTTACTTGGTTTATTTTCTTGCATTAGTTCTTTTAATGCGTCCCATCAATTAATCCTACCATTGCAGAAAACAACCAAAATATGACGTACGCTTATGCCATTCGCATTCGCCACGGGGCCCCGTCATCACCCGTTAGGTTACTTAACTAACGACAGAGCGGGGGCTGGGCTAGCGCGGCTGTAAAACATAAGCAACGCCTAAATAGTTATCATATATAAATATATAGCAATGATAGACATTACAGATCACAGATGAGTACATTGGATATACTAGGAATCCGCAATCCGTTCGAGCCTGCAACGAAAAGCGGATTACACGGTCGCGGTGAATAGCCAATACCCCACCCAAGACCCCTACGAGTGCGGCAAACTACCCGCCAAGTACCCGAAGCGAAGCAACCTCCCTCACCACCGTGAGTAGGCCACTCGGCACTTCGAGATACCCGGTAGTTTGTGCACCCCCTCCATGGGTCTATCCTAGGAGCAAAAACAGTAAAAAGAATTATACAATGACGGCTACAACCCCGACCCGGTTGTGCGGCCAAACAAATAATAATATTACATCAATTTACATATTACAATGAATGAAAGAAGAAGCAACACTCATCTCACATCCACCCCGGCTATTCATCCGCGACAATCCAACCCATTCATATACACATACCATCATCAAATCACAGATCACAGATATGTATAACCCCGACTAATCGACATATAGCGATTAGCCGACATTCAATACATGTAAACATTACAGATATAACCTTTTAGTCAAAGTGTATTGAAGTTCCGGAAAAAAAAATACGGATTTATAGGCCCCCAAAAACAAATTTCTATTCTGGAAAACCTGGGAACATATAAACCATCTTAAAAATCAAAAAACCAAGCCATAAGAAAACTGCACCAAACTCGACTCAGTGAAGAGTTAAAACGGCGGCGGTTCCGCGGCAATAGCTTACTATTGCCACTGAACCGCGGCGGTTTAGACGACTCACTGGACCGGGTTTGCTGTGCTTCTTAAGAAAACCCTGAGATGATTTTTGGAGTATGACAAATTTTATTTCGAACAGAAAAATTTTTAACAGAAACTTAGGGTTTTTAAAACTCGGTTTTTCGATTTTTCCGATTCGAACTCCGATACACTCTACTACCTAGCTAGTTTATGTTTAGTTAGGCTCTGATACCACTGTAAGTCCACGTTGCCCACCCCGGTGCTTGCGGGGAGGGGGAAAACGGAATAAAAATCGGATTTTTATGAGCTTAGGCAACATGGACTACACTATGAAGGATCTTTGCTAAACAAAAACAAGCTAAAGCTAACTAGAAACTAGCTAAGTGCTAGAAAGGTTATACCTTGGGCTTTATGTCCTTCTCTCCTTGCTCCTTGGAGTGGTGGAAGGAGGTCACCTTAGTCGTCTTCTCACGTCGAAGAAAGATCCACCCGAAAGCCTCGACCTTTGGCTTCAACTCCAAGTTAGAAGTAACTAGGGTGCAAGAAGTGCTAATACTTGAACCCTAGATGAGAGTAGAGATTATCAAGAGAGGGTTTTTCTCAAGCTCAAGTGTTTCTCAACACATGAGAGGGGAGAGCTTGAGGGAGAGGAAGAACAAGAGAGAGAATGTGAATAATAGAATGAGAGAATAATATGAAGCATTCTCACATATATGTGAATTATTGTAATTAGATAATTAGTGAGATAATTGTCATGGCTAAATCAAGACATGACCATTATCATTTCATTTTTAATGCAAATTGCAAGGATCAAAGAGCATCTTCCAAATGAAATGATGATGGTCAAAGTGTCAACAAGGTCAACAAGTCAAGATGGGTCAAATGGTCAACAACCATAATCATGCACAATTATTAAACTAATATCAATTAACAATAATACACACATAAGCATTAGGGTTAATAAAATGACAATAGTCATTAACCCTAATCAAAGTCCTCTCCCTCTGTCTCAAGCAACTGTGCATACGCACCCGCATTCGTGATCCGAGGAACACGAATACAATGAGAAAAAGCCAATCCCAAATCATATACTAGGATCCGGCTTAAACCAAAGCCCGCTAGTATAAGCTGTCCGGACAGCAAACGTGCACAAGTGCGCGGATGTGAACGAACCCTGTCGCAAAACCATGCGACCTCTACTCATTTTGCCTAAAGACGAATAGCTCTCTGTGTGGGACTCTAAATACTCGACATTACGCTGGCAGTGGGTTTAACCACAGACCGCAAGCGGCACTAGCTGTACGTAACGGTCTCCAGGTAGATGTCGATAAGAAGACTGACGAGGTGAACCCCATCTGAACTCCTACTGAGCCTGTATGTGACAATCTCCGTACAGTCCGGTCTGTTCGTCTGATACATCGCATGGCGGGCCTAGGGGGGCGGTGAACGTCAGTCCCCTAATAGCGGTACAAGTCGTGTCGGAGTGTAGCCCAGAACACCCTGAGATAACACTGGAAACCTACCAGTATATCTCGCTTGCCCTGGCCAGGGACTACTCGTGTAATGGCTCTCCTGGACACAGCACGATGTCAACCCCTAATACCGGGAGAGACGAATCCTGTCTAACCGTCACTACCTCCAAGTGCTTCGGGACTGCACCCAAAAACTACCTGTTTGCACGACTCCTTTGAGCCGTGGTAGGGTAGCAATCAAAGTGCAGTGGGAACACACTCGAGGCGAAGTGACAGTGTCAAGTCAGCAGACTAAGCTGTACTCATGTCACCTGGGAACTGATAACTGACGATAGGCATAATACCAACCAACAGTTCCCGACGAGTCCTGTCCAGTGTACTCGTAACCTAACGAGCACCCGCATACTATCTCAAGTACGACGTACTGACGGCTGTGGGACAGACCGTCTCCCACACTGGGATGAGAAGCGCATACGCTAGTCTAATCCGGAGTATCGATGCCCTGTCTCGATAGTCCAACGACTAGGGACCTGTATAAGGATGTGCTTATAGATCACCCAGCTCCCATGAGTGTGAGCGCCATCACAACGCTGGTAATCAAGCAAAGATCCTAAGGGCTCTACTAATATGTATATCAGCGATATGCTAAAAGAAACACATGCACATATTAAAGCAGAGACAAACCAAGTAGCATACTACCATTTCGAGCAAGATTGTATATACAACTGTGAATATCCCAAGCTTCCATTAAGTAATATACAAACTAGTATGATACAGTAATGGCCTCTAGGGCATATACACTAACACCCTACCAATTCTAGAGTTAGGAGACCCGGACTCGACTCCTCGAGATGGTCTCCCACTGGACTCTAGAACCCGGTTACTTGTGATCCCCTCCTTGGGTCTATCCTAATGCGGAAAAGTAAATAATTTACAACAATTGTGACATCATCCTCAAGCCGCAAGTGCCCCAATAAAAGAATATTACATACAATGAATTTTACATGAATGAAAATAAAAAACTCTCATCTCACATAAAACCCTCGGCTATTCAAAACACGACGATCCAATATAACATATCACAGCAACACATAACATCACATGTCATCAACGTAAATAAATATGCGTATCACAATTGTCGTTGACATATAGCAACGAAAACGGTGATACACCACATATTACACTTACGGCCGCAGAAAAAAAATGTCAAACTACAACATTTGGAATTCACAATCACCTTAGACGTCATAAACCCAAAATATCACATACTTTGGATTTCATGCCTAACTATATGAATTCCACATATTGTATCACATTCCACAAATAGCTAAACGATATTAAACATTCCGATCGAATCAACAAACACCCAAAATTTCCCAAAAAGCTCAACAGTTGAGCGCAGTTTAATAATATTCATCACATGCCACAATACCTACGGACCAACCGTAGAAGGGTCAACCCTTGCCTCACCTATGGCGCCGTAGAACTACCGCAAACCCTAGGGTTTGGCGGCAGTTCTTACGGTCATAGAATCGAGTTAGGGTTTTGTTCTCCTAGAGAGTCCACCGCATTACTTGAATGATATTTGAATGTTCTTTAACTCGGAAAAAATCCAACTCTTGAAAAAATTTCCGTCGAGGGTTAAAGTGGGTATTTGATATTCGTTCGAATTTTTTAACACCGTCTAAATAACCCGAAATATAGTTAGAATTACGACTACGAAATACTCCGAATTTCCTTTGTAAAAAGATAATATCACATGCAAATTTAGCAAAAACAAGTAACACCTGAAACACCAAAATCCAGAGACTAGAACACATGACAAAAACGAACTACAGAAGCACTAAATAGGCTGGCCTGCTCGGTTTTTAGGTGAATGTGGACGGGTCAAAACCGTCCAATTGGGTTCTTTTTTTATCAGTGTTCATATTACATCTCATGTAACATTCTGCAATTGCTTATAAAAAAATTCGACAACTTTAAAAATTGACAGAAACTGGGTTCTTAGTTTCGAGTGTTTCGGAGTTGTTTCGGTTTCATAATTCTACAAGCATCGTCTAAATCTCTAGCTCGGCTCTGGTACCACTGTATGATTGCTTAGCACGACAGCAAGGTTTCAGGAGGCATCTTCCATGCTATTTTCAAAAATTTGCCGTACAAAACAACCCTAAACCTAGAATCTTAACTAAAGATTTAGACAATAGGACGTGTAAACTACTTTACAACTAAGTGAACTAGGAATACAACCTTTGTAGACCTGGCCTTCACTTCAATAGCTCCTTATAGTAGTCTCTTCGCTCCAAGTAGTGATCTTGGGACTCTAGCATGGCTTCACAAGAAGAAAGGACAAGCTTGCACGAAATCTTTGAGGCCGAAGATGTCTATGTCGAGGAAACATTAACCCAAGCAACTACTTCACTAATGAGAGATTAATGAAGCTAACACTCTAAACTAAATGGCTAATCTAGTAGAGGATGATGAAGTAGGATTTTTGCTCACTTTAGAATTGATTTTCTCACTAATTTTCCTTACCTCTCATAAACCTAGAGAGCTCTCTCAAGTGAAGAAGAAGAAGAAGCAAAATAATAGATGAGAGAGATTATGGCAACCATGGGTGAGTTTGTATTATATACTAACTCATGTAGAGACATAACCATGGCTAAGTGATAATGGTTAGGTTAATAAATATCTTAGGTAAAACAAAATTAGTGAACTAAGTCAATGCATCTACAAGCTTCCACAAGCTTCATGCATGTGACTAATTTCCATTAATTTTGGATTTACTTAAAATAAATAATCCTCAAAATTATCATAAACATGGTGTAAGTCTCATACACCCATGTTGCATGTGGCATCAAGCATGACACAAAAAATGTACATTAATATATATCACATATATACTATATACACAAGTGAGAAAAAGAAAGGTTTAAGAGAGCTAATATTAGTCAATGTAAATTAATATATCAAATATATAATTATATATTAAATCAACACTTGATTTAATAATCTGGCTATATCTCATATGACTGACTAATATTATTTGTATCAACTTTTCGAATCAACACTTGATCCGATAACTCGGCTATATTTCATATAACCGCCTGATACTGAATCGACTTATTGAATCAACATTTGATTCGATAACCCGGCTATATCTCATATAACCGATCGATACCATATATCGCGAGAATACAATATGGTATCACATACTCGTATTAATCTCGGTCCCGCACATACACATATGTGCTCCTACTTCGTTTTTCCTGAGCCAGTAAACCTCTATGTAGGACTCTAAAGACTCGTCAATACGCCGGCAGTAGGTGATGATCACATCAAGCACCCACAAGCCGTCAGTGGTACTAGCTGGACGTAAAGGCTACCCGGGTATTGAGTGATCAGAAGATCAACAAGCAAGCCAGCTCTAGCTCCTGTAAAGCCTGTCAGTAACACTACCGTACAGTCCGGTCTTTTCGTCTGATATGTCGCATATCTAGTCTAGGGGTGGTAAACGTCAGACCCCAGTAACCGATAAGTCGTGCCAATGTAATGCTCATAACGGGTCAAGAAACTACTGATAACACTTATCAGTAAATCTCCATAGCAGCCCTGGCCAGGGACTTATCGTTATGGCCAATCGAGCACAGCGCAACATCAACCCCCAATACCGGGAGAGACGAATCGTCTCCTATCGCTCATTGCTTCCATGTGATTCGGGATTGTACCCAAAAGCCACCGTTTTGCACGTTCTCTTGAACCTGGTAAGGTGGAAATCAAAGCACAGTGGGAATCACACAAGACTCTATGACGATCTCGGATTTATAGACTAACCTGCACCATTGTCACTAGAGAACTGCTATCTGAAGATAGGTATAATACCAGCTAGGAGTTCCCGGCGAGTCCGTTCAGTGTACCCAGTCTCCACTGAGCACCCGTATACCATCTTTGATGTCAAACACCAATGGATGTGGGATCATCCATCGCCCATCATATGGGTCAAGATGCGTATACGCTAGTCTACTCTGGAATATTGATGCCCTGTCTCGATACAGCCTTGACTAGAAACAATTATAGGATGTACTTGTGGACTAACCTTGGCCCCACTAGTATGATCTCCATCATAGTCCTGGCAGTCAAGTACACAACCTAAGGGCTTTATCAACATGTGAGATCAAGACAGTATCACTATACTAATCTACATGTTAAGACAAAGAGCAACCAGATAGCATACTATAATGTCGAGCAAGAAAGTACTCTCTATATATATCCAAGCATCGACTATAATATACATCACTGTACAATAACGGCCTCTAGGGCATACATATAACTAACAGAATCGTCAGACCCCAATAACTTGATAAGTCATGCCGATGTGTGGCCTATAACGGTACGAGAAACTACTCATAACACTTACCAATAAATCTCATCAACAGCCTTGACCAGTGACTTCCTGTTATAGCCAATCGAGCATAGCGCAACATCAAATCTCTATACCGGGAGAGATGAAACCGCTCCTATCGGTCATGGCGTCCATGTGACTCAGGACTATACCCAAAATCCACCTGTTTCCATGACTCCTTCGAGCCGTGGTAGGGAGGAAATCAATGCACAGTGGGAACTACATATGACTCTATGACGATCTCGGGTCTACAGACTAACATGTACCAATTGTGACAACCCTAAACTTTCTGTACAATTTTTTTCAAAAATACAGAAAGGGGTACTTTTGCCTGAGCACAAGTTATAAGTTTGATTTTCTTTTGAACAGCAAGAAGGAGCATGTAGCTCATTAGTAAGACCTTGCATTGCTGAACCAAAGCACCAGAGTTCAAATTCCATCAGCCACATTATTTTTTTAATTAGTTTTCTTTTATTGTTTTTAGAAGCCCAAGAGTCTACATGTGCATAACTCGTAAAAACCAAGAGTCACACATAAAACAAATGAGTCTAGAAGGTAGACCACGAGATAGGGGACACGTGGCGGCGAGACTCGTCCTGACTCGGTCGAATCGGGCAGGCGGCGCGGATGACTCAGCCGTTGCCGCCGGGTCAACTCGGCCGAAACCACAATTTTTTTGTGTAACCTGTGACTCTTTAACTCCCCATAACCCCTGTACTGTTTAATTTCCCTTCCCATTTACAGAGCAATTTAAAACCCTATTTAATCCATTTTTAATACAAAATTTTAATACACCTCTTCATTACCCTAAACCCTAATTTTTCCTATAAATACCACACTTAAAATCACCCCTCCTCAATTCCAAATCTCTGTCCAAATTCTCAAGAAAATTCCATAGACTTTTTGTGTGCAAGTGGAGTTAGCAAAGGGAGAAACTCGGGCGAACTTCCGACAACGATACGAGGAGATTCCGGCAACGAAACGACGCACCGGTGCCTCCCACTTCTTCCTTTTCCTCTCCTCTACCCTACAATCTAGTAAGTCCCTTCTCCCCATTCTTTTTACTATTCTAAAAACTTAGAAATCTAAAACCCGACGGAAGTGGAGTTAATCCGACTTCCGATTCGGTTTTTCCTTAAAAATCATATTTTTCTTAAACACAAAAATACCAAACTCTCACATCATGATCATTAAATATTAAAAAAATATATTGACAAGTTTCATATCAAAAAAAAATTTATTTCAATTTTTACAGCACTTTTACAGAAAAATACCATATAGTTTACTTTCGACATAAAACATCATTACCCCTTACTATACCTTTAGATAGTTCACGAGATAATGACTTACCTCCTCACAACACACATATGTAACATAGCATGATGATATTTAGGAACATAGATTTGGGAAAATACGATTTTACACAAAACTACCTCCGACTTATAAAAACCTTTTTCTATAAGATGTGTATTTTTAACAAATCTTTGCAATGCGCCGCTATAACCCATTTCAGAGAACCCGTTTGGGATGGTGCAGATTATCATACATCCTCGGGCTTAGTAGTGCGAGATGCAGACCTCCGCAAGGAGCATACGGTCTTGAAAAATTTAAAAATACAATTTTCGTTAGAAAATGTGATTTCCATTATAAACAAAACATATATTTTTAATAAATAAATATATATATATATATATATAATTCATATCAAAATATCTATTTTTAATATTTAAAATATTCCACATTTCCAAAATTCAAGAAAAACATTCCATTTACAAGAAAATACCATACAATTCCAATATTACAAATAAATACCATATACTATGAAATTAGATTTGATTCATTAGAAATGTCATATCGATAAAATATACATCCATGAAAACTCTAAAGACAAAAATAAAAAATTTGAGGTGTATTTTGAAAATTATACTAAATTAATTTTACATAAAACCCCCTCAAGTTATACTAAATTACAATAAGGACCCTTGTAAACATAAGTTTAAGCAAGACCAGTCTCTTGAGCCTCAGGGAGCCGGAGATATGGGTGTTTGCCTATTTAAGGTAGACAACTTAACAAACGGTGTTATCAACACAGTAATCGTCTTTGAAAAAGACACAAATTCTGCCGTCCATGTGCAGCGGTTACCGATAGCACCAAAACATAATTCAGGATTCAATTTCTTTTCTAATTGTCTGACTCAGACCGAGTCTCAATATAATCAATCTGACTTGATTATGATTCAATTACAAAACTACAATTCAATATGAATCCACATATTCAATCTGTTCAATCTAATCAATCTATATTGATTGAACCGAACAATGGATATTTTCCATTTATATGTCCATCCATTATATCCGTTCCATTACTGATATCATGGTTCCGGCAAGTCATCCATCTATACAATCTATAATATAAGACAACACAATTTACAATTCAATTTACAATTCAATACAATCAAGACATCGCGGGGTTTATAAGGGGTAGATTGGTACGGTAGGTGTTAGAAATGGCACGAGACAGCAACCATAAAGACACCTAACCAGAAATCAATCGCCGTTGTTCCGGGTATTATCACGGAGCCTTGTACTCTTGATACCTAGTCTCTGGTCTAGTGAGACTCCTCTCGTATACACTGACCTCTTCTATACTAAGCTATAAACAACAGCGTAAAAACTAAATAAAACATTATAACAATATAATACCACTTTAAAAGTTACACACACAGACACACACACACTCTCTCTCTGTCTATTCTACTTCTTCCTTATCTTTGGGGCTTACCGAGCGATTGTTCGTTGATGGCATTCTCTTTCTTCTTTTTTGGAATGTCGTCAGGTGTTTTGGACTCACTGGAGATCGAGCCCACTAGCGAGGATTTGGACCAGCTAGTTTTCGACCCGAAGCTCTAGTTACTTGTACATTTCATTTCAGTAATTTCCATTTCTGTTATGCCATTGTTTAGGCATTGCTTTCCATTCCATGTATTTACTTTACAGATGTATTGTAAAAATAATGTTAATAAATAAAGTTGCCGTTCAATTATATCTATTTTCTCTGTCTCTTATGCATTTTACTTATATTGCTTAGATACGCTCAGCGTGTTTACTTCAGAGTAAATACATAGCGTCCTCGTCGCGTCCTCTGCCCATATACTGGGAAGCGGGGCGTGACAGGTTTTGTTGGTGGCGCATGCAGGTCAGAGCTGTATGGAACCCTACCATGCAGTTCTGCTCTGCGTGGACAACCTAAGCAATATAACACAAGAACTTGCAACAGAAAACATTCTTTACAATTCATATTCCTTGAATCTATCATAACCCAAATCTTTCTTCCAAGGTTATGGATTCCCCAAACAAGACCAGTACAAATGTCAAATACACTCCCCCACCACTACCACTCACACCTGCCGTCGTTGCTCCAATCAACGAGTAGACGGTTCTGCTTGAGGCAATCTGAAACCTCCTAGAAGGACTGCGGCAGCAGACTGCTATATTATTAAACCGACCAGAAGCGGAAGCAACCGGTATAAAGCGCTCTGCCACCCAGATGGCAGGAGGAACCTATCCTATACAACCTTCAAAACCCAAGAGCCAGAAAGAAACAATTTACCAGTCAAGTCCAGGTTTTTGTTTCTGCTGCAATAGGAATGGACATTTGGTGAAGGACTATAGGCGCGCAAATGGCCTGTGTCTAATTTATGGCGCATCCAATCACGGAATTGGAAACTGTCCTTATAGACGCAACCCATCTTACACACCCATCAACTACCCGCAGCGACCGGCTATCCAGGCTCCTGCACCTCGCCTTGCACTCCCTGCTCCACCACCTGTACAGCCTACTCGCCAATTCCATTAGGCTCTGAGGAACATACCTCGAGGGCAGAGAAACATGCCCAAGGACAGAGAATTGTGCCCCCAGTTAGGAGGAATGTACCACGGCGTCAGGCTTTCCTTTTAGCGGCCGAAGAAACAGAGGCCGTATACCAAGGTATACCTGGTAATTCCTTCAACTCTCTTCAAATCTCTCGCATTTTTCGTTCTCTCACATATTTTTCATACACTACCAATAGTCCTATCACCAAACTTTCCTTGAATCTGTTACACTTATTTTTACAAATTTCGATAACGAAATTTTTTTAAGGAGGGCGGAATATAACAACCCTAAACTTTAAGTACGATTTTTTTCAAAAATACAGAAAGGGGTACTTTTTCCTGAGCACAAGTTATAAATTTGATTTGCTTTTGAACAGCAAGAAGGAGCTTGTAGCTCATTGGTAAGACCTTGCACTGCTGAACCAAATCACCAGAGTTCAAATCCCATCAGCCACATTATTTTTTTAATTTGTTTTATTTTAATTTTTTTAGAAGCCCAAGAGTCTACACGTGCATAACTCGTAAAAACCAAGAGTCACACATAAAACAAATGAGTCCCTGAGGTAGACCAAGAGACAGGGGACACGTGGCGGCGAGACTCAGCCTGACTTGGTCGAATCAGGCCGGCGGTGCGGCTGACTCGGCCGCCGCCGCCGGTTCAACTCGGCCGAAACCCCAATTTTTTTTGTGTAACCTGTGACTCTTTAACTCTCCATAACACCTGTACTGTTTAATTTCCCTGCCCATTTACAGAGCAATTTAAAACCCCATTTAATCCATTTTTTAATACAAAATTTTAATACACCTCTTCATTACCTAAACCCTAATTTTTCCTATAAATACTACACCTAAAATCACCCCTCCTCACTTCCAAATCTCTGTCCAAACTCTCAAGAAAATTCCGTTGACTTTTTGTGTACAAGTGGAGTTAACAAAGAGCGAAGCTCCGGCGAACTTCCGACGACGATACGAGGAGATTCCGGCGACGAAACGATGCACCGGCGCCTCCCACTTCTTCCTTTTCATCTCCTCTACCCTACAATCTAGTAAGTCCCTTCTCCTCCTTCTCTTTACTATTCTAAAGACTTAGAATTCTAAAACCCGACGGAAGTGGAGTTAATCCGACTTCCGATTCGGTTTTTCCTTAAAAATCATATTTTTCTTAAACACAATAATACCAAACTCTCACATCATGATCATTAAACATTAACAAAACATATTGACAAGTTTCATATCAAAAGAATTTATATTTCAAATTTTATAGCACTTTTACAGAAAAATACCATATAGTTTACTTTCGACATAAAACATCATTACCCCTTGCAATACCTTTAGATAGTTCATGAGGTAATGACCTGCCTCCTCACAACACACATATGTAACATAGCACGATCATATTTGGGAACATAGATTTGGGAAAATACGATTTTACACAAAATTACCTCCGACTTATAAAAACCTTTTTCTATAAGATATGTATTTTTAACAAATCTTTGCAATGCGCCGCTATAACCCATTTCGGGGAACCCGTTCGGGATAGTGTAGCTTATCGCATATCTTCGGGCTTAGTAGTACGACATGCAGACCTCCGCAAGGAGCATACGGTCTCGAAAGATTTAAAAATACAATTTTCTTTAGAAAATGTGATTTCTATTATAAATAAAACTTATATTTTTAGTAAATAAAAATATGTATATAATTAATATCAAAATATCTATTTTTAATATTTAAAATATTCCAAATTTCCAAAATTCAAGAAAAAATTCCATTTACAAGAAAATACCATACAATTCCAATATTACAAATAAATACCATATATTATGAAATTAGTTTTGATTCATTAGAAATGTCATATCGATAAAATATACATCCTTGAAAACTCTAAAGACGATAATAAAATACTTGAGCTGTATTTTAAAAATTATACAAAATTATTTTTACATAAAACCCCCTCAAGTTATACTAAATTACAATAAAGACCCTAGTAAACATAGGTTTAAGCGGGACCAGTCTCTTGAGCCTCAGCGAGCCGGAGATATGGGTGCTTGCCTATTTAAGGTAGAGAACTTAACAAACGGTGTTATCAACACGGTAATCGTCTTTGAAAAAGACACAAATCCCGCCGTCCATGTGCAGCGGTTACCGATAGCACCAAAACATAATTCAGGATTCAATTTCTTTTCTAATTGTCTGACTCAGACTGAGTGTCAATATAATCAATCTGACTCGAATATGATTGAATTACAAAACTACAATTCAATATGAATCCATATATTCAATCTGTTCAATCTAATCAATCTATATTGACTGAACCGAACCATGAATATTTTCCATTTACCTGTTCATCCATTATATCCATTCCATTACTGATATCATGGTTCCGGCAAGTCATCCATCTATACAGTCTATAATATAAGATAATACAATTTACAATTCAATTTACAATTCAATACAATTAAGACATCGCAGGGTTTATAAGGGGTAGATTGGTACGAAAGGTGTTAGAAGTGGTACGAGAGAACAACCATAAAGACACCTAAGCTCAATTCAATCGCCGTTGTTCTGGGTATTATCACGGAGCCTTGTACTCTTGATACTGTAGTCTCTGGTCTAGTGAGACTCCTCTCGTATACACTGGCCTCTTCTATACCAAGCTACAAACAACAGCGTTAACACTAAATATAACATTATAACAATATAATACCACTTTAAAAGTTACGCACACTCTCTATCTCTGTCTATTCTACTTCTCCCTTATCTTTGGGACTTACCGAGCAATTGTTCGCTAACAGCATTCTCTTTCTTCTTCTTTTGAATGTCGTCAGGTGTTTTGGACTCACTGGAGATAGAGCCCAACCACGAGGATTTGGACCAGCTAGCTTTTGACCTGGAGCTCTAGTTACATGTATATTTCATTTCAGTACTTTCCATTTCTGTTATGCCACTGTTTAGGCATTGCTTTCTATTCCACGTATTTACTTTTCAGATGTATTGTAAAAAGAATGTTAAAATAAATTTACTGTTCAATTATATCTATTGTCTATGTATCTTGTGCATTTTACTTATATTGTTTAGATACACTCAGTGTGTTTACTTCAAAGTAAATACGTAGCGGTCTCGTCGCGTCCTCTGCCCGTATACTGGAAAGCGGGGCGTGACCCCAGTGTCACCAGAGAACTACTGTCTGACGATAAGTATAGTACCATCTAGGAGTTCTCGGCGAGTCCTATTCGGTGTACCCATTCTCTAATGAGCACCCGTGTACAATTTTTGATGTCAAACACCAATGGATATGGGATCAACCATCGCCCAATACAGGGTCAAGAAATGTACACACTAGTCTACTCTAAAATATCAATGCCCTGTCTCGATATTCTCTCGACTAGAAACAATTGAAGGACGTGCTTGTGGACTGCTCAGGTCCTAGTAGTATGATCTACATCATAGTCCTCCTGGTAGTCAAGCATACATCTTAAGGGCTTTATCAACATGTATATGAGAGATAATATAATAATACCAGTGAACCTGTTAAGATAAAGGCAACCAGATAGCATACTATCATGTCGAGCAAGAAAGTCCTCTCTATATATGTCCAAGCATCCACTATATCATACAATAATGGACTCTAGGGCATACATATTATTAACAAAATACAAAGAAAAATAGCATACTACTGTATTGAGTCTTTATCAATATGTGTAAACAATATAAAGCAGCAAGAGAAAGAAATACACATATTAAGACAAAGATAACTCAAATAATATACTATATACAACTGGGCAAGATTGTTCTATACATACATATCCCTAGTATCCTATACAATACAGGCCTCTAGAGCATACATATCCAACAATGTATTTATGCGATACCGCAATAATTGGCCTTGTGTGCAAGTGGAAGATTGTTGGATATAGGTGCCCTAAAAGAAAATTTTGAAATTGTAAGAATGCAATTACTAAATTCATAAGGACCTATATAAAGAATAATCTTACTCGAGATGATAGTATGCTATCTGGTTTGTCTTTATCTATCATGTGTATATGTGTTACTAGTTATCACGTGTCACTAATACATGAGATAAAGCCTATAGGATCTTTGCTTGACTATCAGGATTATGATAAGCATCATACTAGTGGGGCCTGGTAGTTTATAAGCACATCCTTAAATATCCCTAGTCGTAGGAGTATCGAGACTGGGCATTGGTACGCCAGTTTAGACTAGTATATACGTTTCATGACCCTATATATGGCTGCTCCCATAGCCACTGGTGTTTGATACCGATAATGGTATGCAGGTGCTCATTGGATGAGTTACGCAGGATGTACTCGCCGAGAACCCCTAGTTGGTATTATACCAATGTTAGATAACAGTTCTCTGGCGACATGAGTACAGGGTAGTACCTAGACCTGAAATCGCCACAGTGTCTTATGTGTGTTCCCACTGTACTTAGATTACTACCCTACCATGGCTCTACTGAGTCATGCAAATAGGTTTTAGTTGGGTACAGTCCGGATGCACATGGAGGTAGTGAGCGGTCGAGGGAATTCGCCACTCTGGGTATTGGGAGTCAATATCATGCTATGCAGGAAATGACTATAACCAAAAGTCCGTGGCCACGGCAGCAGAGATAAACTGGTAAGCGTTACCAGCTGTATCTTTTTAGTTATGAGTCCTCTGTCAGCACGACTTATTGGGTTATTGGGGGTCTGACAAATTCCATACTCTTTGACGAAGAGACCGGACTGTACGATGACTGTCACTTATAAACTTTGTCGAGTCTGTTTGAGTTTTTTCAACGACCTACCTTTATCTTTCTCATACCTGGGTAGCCGTTATGTACAGTTAGTGCCACTGACAAGCTTGTGGGTTAACCCGAAAAGGGGTTGAATCTGAAAGTGTTTCAACCCGAAGAGTCTCTCAAATTGTATCTGGGGCATGGCCTTTATGAGTGGATCCGCTGTGTTATTGTTAGTGTCAACTCTCCTGACCTCAATCTCCCGGCGATCAACTATCTCCCGGATTAGGTGATAGCGCCTCAGTGTTAGTTATGTATATGCCCTAGAGGCCATTGTTGTACATATGATGTATATTATGATGGATGCTTGGATATATACAGAGAGGACTTTCTTGCTCGTCATGATAGTATGCTATTTGGTTTTCCTTTATCTTAACATGTTGACTTGTATTGGTTTACTGTCTTTCTCCCACATGTTGATAAAGCCCTTAGGATCTGTACTCGACTACTGGGACTATGATGAGATCATACTAGTGGGACAACGGCAGTCGATGAGTACATCCTTTAACTGTTCCTAGTCGAGGGTATATCGAGACAGGGCATCGATACACCAGAGTAGACTAGCGTATACGCATCTTGACCCATATGATGGGCGATGGATGATCCCATATCCATCGGTGTTTGACATCAAGGATGGTGTACGGGTGCTAAGTGGAGACTGGGTACACTGGACGGACTCGCCGAGAACTCCCAGATGGTGATATACCACACGTCAGATGGCAGTTCTCCGGTGACACTAGTACAGGGTAATCTGTTGCCCCGAGATCGTCATAGAGTCTTGTGTGATTCCCACTGTACTTTGATTTCCACCTTACCACGTCCAAGAGGGAGTGCAAAATTGTGGCTTTTGGGTGCAGTCCCGAATCACATGGAGGCAATGAGCGATAGGAGGGGATTCGTCTCTCCCGGTATAGAGAGTTGATGTTGTGCTGTGTTCGATTGGCTATAACTGGAAGTCCCTGGCCAGGGCTTATATAGAGATATACTGGTAAGTGTTACCAGTAGTTTCTCGACCTGTTATGAGCCTCACATCGACACGACTTATCGGTTTCTGGGGTCTGACGTATAACACCCCTTGACTTGATATGCGACATATCAGACGAACAGACCGGACTGTACGGCAGTGTTACTGATTGAATTCACAGGAGAACGTACAGGCTAGCTTGTTGATCTTCTGATCGCTCAATACCTGGATGGCTGTCATGTTTAGCAGACCGCTTGCAGCTTGTGGGTGTTTGATATGATCATCACCTGCTACCGGCATATTGACTATTCTTTAGAGTCCTACACAGAGGTTTCTTGGCTCAGGCAAAACGGAGTAGAGGTACATATGTGATATGTGCAGGACCAAGGATAATGCGATATGTGATACTGTATTATATTCTCGCGATATTTAGATATGAACCGGGACATCGGATCAAGTGTTGATTCGATGAATCGGTACATGATATATTAGTCGATTATATTCGATATAGCCGGATCGTCGGATCAAGTGTTGATTCGATGATTTAATGTATAATGATATATATGATATATTGTATTACATTATCTAATATTGGCTCGCTTTATTATTTCATTTTCTCACCGGATTAATACATTAATATATATGCGATATATATTAATTGTATTATTTTCTTTTGTTGCAAATATATAATATATATGTGATATATATTATTGTGACATGTTATGATTTATTATGAACCATGTTTAAGGATAATTAAAAGAGATTAGGGTTTGATTAGGGTTTTCTCTTTCTTGCACATTCTAGAAAGAATTCTTTTTGTCTTGGTTAAGATATTATGGTTGATATTTATCCATGACTCATTAGTTAACCTAACCAAACCCTAGATCTAGTTTATTCTCTACAAAGGTTATGCCTCTCATCCTTGACTATGGTTCCTTAATCAATCATATATTCTTTACTTCTATTCATCACAAAAAGATTATAATATATTATGATATTCATTCTTCATCTTCTTCTCACTTTAGCATTGAGAAAGCTTACTAGTAAATTCTTTTGTGATGATTTCTTGTGAGAAAATGATATAAAAAGAAAGCATAAATACTACTCCATCATCCTCATCTAATCTAGCCAATTAGATTAGGGTGTTCACCTCTTTAGAGTGAGAGAGCTTGAGTTATAGCAACTTCGACGTAGATCATCGGAGAAGCGGAACACTACAAGCTAGCATGGATCGTTCGAGTCGTGGAGCCTCTCTTGAGTCTGGGAGATCGTGGATCGTGGCAAAGGGACTTCTACTCGGAGCTTGTGAAGTGAAGGAGCGGACTACAAAGGTTGTAATCCCTCACACTTAGTAGTAACGTTGATTACTTGCATGTTAAACCCTAATAATCTAGCAAAGATCCCGTCTTTGGGTTGTTCGGCACGTCTAAATTTTTTTTCGGGCATGTTTGATGCCTTATGAACCTTCACTAGAGTGCCTAGGAACCCTACAGTGGTATTAGAGCCTAGCTAGAGCATTAGGTGATGTGTTAACGAAATTAAAACTCCGAACGAACCCGAATACGTCAAAATCAACCCCTCTCTGGATATTTTTTCAATCTGTGATTTTTCCGAATTAAAAATACCTGAAAAATTCAGCAGGGAAATATAAGAATTGTGGTGAAAAACGAGTACCCAATACTTCCAAACTGCCGCGGAACCGCGGCCGTACCTTGCTTAGGCCACGGATCCACGGCCGTACAGGGGAGATTGGTATTTTTTTTTACACAGTATTTCATATTTCTGTGATTTATATTTTATGGGATTTTTATTCTGACTCAAGTGTTGAGTATTTTGGGGTTTATTTTGTAATCGTAGATTTGATCGGAAAATTTAAATTCGTTATTTTTTCCGGATATTTAGAATCTGTTAAAATGTTCGAACGGATATCATTAACTCAATTTTTCCCGGCACGAAAAACTTTCAAGTGTTGAATTTTTTATCGGGTTTAAATCTTTCGGAAAAATGTGCAAGTAACACGGTGGACCCTCTAGAAGACAACAAACCTTAACTCGATTATGTGACCGTCTTGAATTGCCTTTTGAACCTTCGGGTGTGGGGCAGTACGGCATGCCACATGTGAGGCGTTGGCTTGACCCTTCTACGGCTGGATCACTGGTACTGTGACATATTCTGGGATTGTTTGAACTCCGCTCAAGTGTTGAGCACTTTAGGAAATTTTGGGTATTTGATTATCTGTTCGAAAAGTTTAATACTGTCTATTTATCTGGAATGTGATACATGTAAGTGCACGGCGGCGCCCCGGCCGTCAATCCGACGGCCAAATGCGGAAGCGGTGATAAACTTTAATTTTTACTTGAACTGGCAAACCGCCGCGCACTAAAACCCGGATCGAACCATTAATTAGTCCTAGCTATCTACAAGAAGGGGAATAGAGATATACCGACGATCCAAGTCCTCCGGTCTTCTCATCATCGTCCCGATCTCCTGCGGAATCTCCGGTCGTCGCCACCTTGCCGGAAGGGCACCACATCGTCTCCATGTTTTACGGGCTCCCACCTCAATGCCGAGGCAACTCGGGCACGAAGCTGGCTACTCGACGTGTCCAAGGTTTGCTGTAGAATGTAGTGTATAGACTTGTGTCTCATTTGGGGTTCTTGGAGGTGCCTTTTTGGTGGAGGTATGATACATGAACTTTTTCTAGGTGAACTTGGGGATTTTTCTAACATGAAAGGAGCAAAAATCCCCACTAGAAATTCTTGGACAGCCCAAAATGAGCTTGGCCGGCCACAAGAGATGAGGGAGGGAGTGAATGAGAGTGTTCTCAAAAAGAGAGAGAGTCAACCCACTTCAAGAGAGAGAGAGAGGAATGGTTATCATATGAAAAGAAATGATAGCAAGGAAAATCCAACACTCCAACACCAATGATCATCCATCATCAACAACAATCCCAATACTCTACCAACAACCATGACTAAAACCATGATGATAAAGAAAGTCAAGCAATCATGAGTTTATGAAGTCAAATGATGGGACAAGTATCATGACATGATAATATGCAAAGACCCCCTCCACAAATGCTTATTTGCAACAATGCAAATAAGCCCTCCTCCACCAATCTTCGGCCAATGAACGATACAAAGGAAATTGGCCGAAACGGAAAGCAAAATGGCAACTCCAGAAAACTGGTCCCGTAATAAATTACAGGAAAACCCCGATACTGTGCATACACACCCGCATTTGTATTCCGACCGAAATACAAATGCAATGAGACAAAATCTTCACTGTACTATACTAGGATCCGGCTTATACCAAAGCCGGCTAGTAATATCCGTTCGATCCTGATCCGTGCAATACCGTACGTATCTGATCGAACCCTGCCATATATCCATACGGCCTATAGTACAAACTGTCCGATCCTGATCCGTGCAATACCGCACGTATCTGATCGGACCTTGCCATATCTCCATACGGCCTCTACAACTTTTCGCCCGAAAGCTGAGTAACAGAATGTGGGGGACTCTAAAGACTCGTCAACACCTTGGTTGTGGATTTAACCACTAGCACGTCAGAGGTATAAGCCAATACGTAACGGGCTACCAGGTATTGACTAAAAGGGACGTCTGTGAGCGAACTCAGCCTGACAACCCTACTGAGCCTGTCAGTGACAATATCCGTACAGTCCGGTCCGTTCGTCTATGAGCATCGCATGGCGGGCCTAGGGGGTTGGTAAAAGTCAGACCCCCAAAAGCGGTACAAGTCGTGTCGGAGTGTAGCCCAGAACACCCTGAGATACTACTGGAATACCTACCAGTAAATCTCCTTGCCTCGGCCGAGGGCTTCGTGTAATGGCTCTCCTAGACACAGCGCGACCTCACCCCCAATACCGGGAGAGACGAACCCCTGAAGATGCGCTCACTGCCTCCATGTGGCTCGGGACTGCACCCAACTAAAACCTGTTTGCACGACTCCTTTGAGCCGTGGTAGGGTAGTAATCAAAGTACAGTGGGAACTCACATGAGACAAATGACGATCCCCAGGTCGATGAACTAACCTGTACACATGTCACCAGGGAACTGCCATCTGACGTCTGGTATATGACCAACTAGCATATTCCCGGCGAGTCCTGTCCGGTGTACTCATAACCCAATGAGCACCTGTATACATCTTAGGTGATCCAACTGACACCAGTGGCTTGTGAGACCGGCCACCGCCCCCTCGTCGGGGTCTCGACTGTATACACTAGTCTACTCTGGAGTATCGATGCCCTGTCTCGAAACTCTCACGACTAGGGACCATTTAAGGATATGCTTATAGACCCCCAGCTCCCACTTATATGATCGCCCTCATACTGCTGGTGGTCAAGCAAGAATCCTAGGGGCTCTACCAACGTGTAATAGCGACTTGTCAGGTCACCTGAAGCAGTACACGATGATAAAGGTAAACCAGATAGCATACTATCATCTCGAGTAAGACTGTCCTACCGGGATAGGTCCTCCATCAATCATTGCAATCACGTACCTGTGACCTAATAATTGACTCTGAGGGCACTATCTCCAACAATCTCCCACTTGCACTCAAGGCTAATTATTGCTATGTCGCATACTCACAGCCCGTGTGATATCGAACACCCAACTCCTCTACTAGTCAGTCTCACAAATCTAGTTTGCGAAACTATTGCGTTCGAGGAATAGCCTCAGTGAGTGGATCCGCTTTGATGTTTCTTTCTATGTCTCTCTATATCTCAAGTTCGCGGAGAAAACCCATCTCCCGAAATGAGCAATACCTGTCTTAGAATGTGTCTGGATGTCTGATGGGACATAGCTCATAAATGAACTCCAAATCCAAACTTCTTAGACTGTATCGTCAACTGAACTTAATCAGTATCCTGCGCCAAGCCTCCCTCAGTATTGCCTTGGACCACCTGTCCAAAATACTGCCCCTCGTCAGAAGGAAAAACTATAACTCTGACAACCTCCTTGTCGTCCAGGTCACCTTGGAAGCTTGGAATGATAACTGTCTCCCGAATGAGGCTGTCGTTATCATATCCCTAGAACATCTACTTATGTTCTAAAACTGCTTCCGACCGTTTCCCCAGGATTGGATCAATGTCAACTTATTGCATCTAGTGCAAGAACAACATCTGGTGTGGTACTTGACATCTCATGATTGACTCAATTGCCTGAGCAAGTGATCTGCCAATAATGCACATCCCTCTCTACTTTAGTCTGTAAGACACCTTTAGAGAGGGTGACTCCATCACCTGCAGGTATACTACCGTGCCAGGAGTCGTCCATTCTAAATACTCTTAGAATGTTGTCTAAGTACCCAGATTGGGAGACTACCCAAATCTAGATCTGAAACCATAGATCTAGTAACCAGTATGTCTGACATAATGTCCAAATCCCATATGGAGAAAACACTGTGTGACGACCAAAGTATAACCGATCGTAGTATAGGAGTTTCCTTTCCTATTCTGAGTATGTCATCCAAATACCAGGATATCACACCCTACTACCATCTCAACAGATCCATCCCCTATTCTGATGAAGTCAAACCTATGACTCTGACATCAGAAATAGATGATCTATCTCCGCTAAAACTGCTTTAGTCTATAAATAGACATAAGCCACCTGTCCACCAATGCTTCCGCTGCTCCTACTGACTACGACAACCCTCTGACAGAGTCATATAAACGTACACTTCTAAAGCAAGTTTAGAACGACGCTATACTCATCCTCCTGCCGGGTCTCACAGTCTGGAACAACAGCAATGGCAAGTGTGGGTAAACTAGAACCTCCCTGCCACCGTCCTTGAGGCTACCGGAGTACCTCTCGGGTGCCTGAGGTTACCCACCGTATCTGCGGAGTGGCCAATGGAATGTCAAACCAGATTGAATCTTTAGGTTCCTATCAAATCTTCAGTAATCGTTTGTGGTCCTGGAATCACTTCCAGTTCTACCATACTCCCACTACTGTTTTCTGAAAAAATCCATTTTTAATAAAACTGTGGCGAGTCTAGAACAATATCGCTATTGTTCATCCAGATGGTAGAAAGTCAACCCTCGTCATAGCCTGGGTCAACCCACAAACAGCCATTACAGAAACGTGCCTTGAGTTGTCCAGTGTCTGGTTTTAATCATAAACCGGACAACTCCCCGTACCTTAACATCGTTAAGATATAAACTGTTCTATATCCAATATAGAACCAGAGGCACTGATTTAATTGAACCAGATTCAAATCATACAGCTGTCTCCAGTGCATGTCAACTAAATGGAAGGAGGCCGATCAGCGTTACTCAACTTAGGAATGCTTCCAATTATGAGTAACCTGAAAGAGAAGCAATTTCTCTTAATCACTACTATCAACTGAATACCATATACAAGTATCTACATCTTCGATCACTTTGAAGAATCCCGATACTTGCTACACCTGGTTCTCTACTCTATTCAAATACCTATAACTTCTCCAAATTCGGACCCTGTGTTTCCACGAAACACCTGTCTAAAAACTAGAGAAGTCATAAGTAAACCGAATATAGTACGAGGACCAACCCCTCTGTCCTGATGGACCCTGGACATCATACAATACTCTGTACAAGTCCCTTGAGTCTGATAACTCACTCACTGTGTGTCGTAGGTTGAAAACTGTACTTATGGTTAAGAAGAATTACACCGCTATTTAATGCTCCTTACCTAATCATCCACTGATATAGGTAAATGTCACAGACATAATTTCAAAAAGGTATATCTCACTCTATGAAAATAGACGTACAGATATATCAATTTGAAATTGGTGCATGACAGCGGATATTCAAAACCAAACATTTGCCGTCCGGCAAACAACCCAGGTGACTTCCTCAAATATCACTGATTACAACGAATCCCGATATAATGAGGATGATCACCCAATTCCCAATAACTTACTCCCACTCATCATCTGTAAAACCATACAGATGTGAGAACCGTACCTGGTAAATACATACCCTGGAGCAAGTGTCTAATTAGGAAATCAGTTCTCCTTTAACAGTACACAGTGAAACTGAAACATTGAAATGTTTCGATGGGGTATCCTGGTATTCCTAGTAATGCCTCTTCCAGATTCACGACTGTAACCGTATAGTTCTTTGCCACTTCTCCAAATCCCTTCATATGTCTTTAGTCTTTACCTTCTGTACACCCCTTTAGGCCAAATGGTTTTCTTCCTTCCCTACCGTTCGGCACCAACCTATGGTTTGGAAGAAGACTATCCAATGAACATAATGGGTGTACTTTCCTAATCCTAGGAACACTCGCAATGCGAGAGAAGGTGAAGATAAAAGACACCTGAATAAATCTTATTCCTATTTCTCCTGAACCAGAATCTATCCCTGAACTGGAACAAGTTCCTTTCGAGTTTGTATATAACCATACGATGGAGTATCCAATAAACTGTGGATCTTCGTAGTGATACGGAGTGTCCTGAAGAAATACAAAGGTGATTTAAGATTGGCGAACGAATACTTGGTTTGGTCGTGAATATCTGTTGCAATTTACTTTGCCCTCTTACTAATCCCTTGCTTTGTCTGAACTTAATACCTTCTGTACACCATCGTTAGGCTAATTGGTTTCCTTCATTCCCTACCGGTCGGCACCAGCCTAAGGTTTTGAAGAAGAATATCCAATTTGCGTAATAGGTGTACTATCCCCTAAACCAAGGAGTACTCACAACTTGAGAGAAGGTAAAAGGAAAAGACAACTGAATAATCCTATCCGTTTTCTCCAGAACCGGAAACCATCCTCGAATAAATTCTTTCGAGTTCGTATCTAACCATACGATGGTTTTGTCCAATGGAAGTGGACATTCGTAGTAATACGGGGTGTCCTGGAGAAAAGGGTAAAAGTAGGAGTGGCAATGAGGTCTGCAACTCTGACAATCCAAAAGCCAGTGTTAAGAAGGTTCGGTCAACTTGGTCACTGAGTCATAGTTTTAGGGTCGGGTCAATGGTCGCTGCCAAAGAGAGAGAGAAAAGAAACACTCAGCGTGCACTCTAACCTAGATCAGAATGGTTACCAATTTATCTAATCAGGAAACCTCCCACTGTACCGTCAAATTCTCCTCCAAACCTAAAAGAAGAATTAGTCGGGAACACCCGAGGAGTAAACCAACTCATCAGTGGGAATCGGGATCCAACTATCATCGCATGATAACGTGACGAAATCCGCTCACGCAATCACACTCCAGAAGGTATGCGCATATCTGGCAAGTTTCAGTTCTTTTGAAACTCCCGATGTGATTTCTGCCCCATGCTCTTATGACCTTGGCGAAGGTCAACAAATCATAAGTCACATGTCAAGTTCTACCCGTCATTATCCAGGTTAATTTGAATCCACCCGTACAAGCCCTTGACGAAGGTCAACAAGGCTATACGACTGTCCCAAACCAACGCATCTATCTATGCAGCAGAAAGGTAACAAGCAGCTACCATACACTATGCCTTGACGAAGGTCAACAAACATAGCATGAATACTACGTGCTACCCGTCTGAAACGACGGAGGGCTACGAATGGTTTCTGGCGAAAACCTTTAACGTAATGAACTTGATATCGTTGAAGGAACTGATAGCTTTTAAAAATATAGTGACGAAGACCGTTGCTAAAGAGGTCACTCCCGGTGAAGGGATCTCGGCTCTTTCCCCGTAGAATGGGGTGCAGGATATTCCAACTGAATACCACGGTGCAAAGCAAAAGTAATCGGCTATAGTGAAGTTAATGCCCTGACGCAAACTTCTGTCCAAGGGGTCACTCCCGGTGAAGGGATCTCGGCCCTTGCCTCGTCGACTGAGGAGCAGGATATTCTAACTGAATATCACGATGCAAAACAAAAGTGAACGTCCTTGCAATAACAGCTTTTTGAAAAGTGTTCCAACAACATCAGATTAGGTTTGTTTTTAACTTGCATTGATCCGAATCAACGCAGTCCCATCAATTGATCACACCACAAAGAACGAAAATATACTGATGTACGTATATGCCATCCGCATTCGCCACTGGGTGCCGTCATTTCCCGTTAGGTTAGCTAACTAACGACAGAGCGGGGACTGGACTAGCGCGGATGCAAAACATATACAACATCTACTAATATATATACCAATATATTATATTCGCTCAAGGCGTGAATAAAATGCAACATCACAGAAATGTACAGCATCACAGAAACAATACAGATATTTGGGATCCCCGGGTTTCACAGAGCCGCTGAAACCTGACGTTCCCCTGGTCGTGTGGATAGCCTGTGCAATGAAATCCTAGACCCCTACGGGCGCGGCAAGTCACCCGCCAAAACCTGAAGCGAGGCAGCCCCCTTCAGCACCGTGAATGGACCACCCAGCACTTCACGGAATCCGGTAACTTGGGCACCCCTCCTGGGTCAACCTGTACCCCCTACGAGTGCGGCGAATAGCCCGCCAATCCTAGAGTGAAGACCCCTCCCTCTCAATGCCATGAGATGCGGGCTTGTTGCCCTCTAGAACCCGGCTATCCGTGCACCCCTCCGCGGGGCAATCCTAGTACAGAAAGTAAAATATACATACAACGGGTACAACGACCGCAACCTGGCCGTGCCCCAAAATAATAATACAAACAGGCAGTGACGGCAGTCCACATGTCGGACGCTCGCCCCGCAATATCAAATGTACATAATACAACAGAACTGTACTAGCATTGCATCCAGGCTATCCCCACGACCGATCCGTAACATCACAGCAAAAACAGAACATCAACGTGAAAGTCACGTTCGCAAATCCGTCTAACCGGGCTATAGCAGTTAGACCGGATTTACCGATCGAGTGACATTCACGGTCGCATATATAATGCAAATACTGTGAAATAATGTGTTTAAAATATCCGATCGATCAAAAATTAACAAGTGGGCCCCCAAGCAATACTGTAGCACTCACAGAAATTCTGGGCCCAATTTTAATATTCCAAAACCCCACTTTACACCCCAGAAAGCCTCTGTAAAAAATTGGTGCAGCAAACCCAAAATAGTGCGGCGGAACCGCGGCCCAAGGGGGTGTTTGGCCGCGGTTCCGCGCTCCTACAGTGGAGTTACGTCATCGAATTTTCACAGAACTCTTAGATTTTCCAGTACATCACTTTTCTGTAACCTGAAAAAAATTTCGACACCAAAAAATTTCAACAGAAAACTGATGTGAACAAAAATGTAGATTTTGGAATTTTGGTCGATCGGAAATGCAAAACACATTAAACAAAGCTAGACTAAGTTAATGGCGAGGCTCTGATACAACTGTAAGTGCACGGCGGCGCCCCGGCCGTCAATCCGACGGCCAAATGCGGAAGCGGTAATAAACTTTAATTTTTACTTGAACTGGCAAACCGCCGCGCACTAAAACCCGGATCGAACCATTAATTAGTCCTAGCTATCTACAAGAAGGGGAATAGAGATATACCGACGATCCAAGTCCTCCGGTCTTCTCATCATCGTCCCGATCTCCTGCGGAATCTCCGGTCGTCGCCACCTTGCCGGAAGGGCACCACATCGTCTCCATGTTTTACGGGCTCCCACCTCAATGCCGAGGCAACTCGGGCACGAAGCTGGCTACTCGACGTGCCCAAGGTTTGCTGTAGAATGTAGTGTATAGACTTGTGTCTCATTTGGGGTTCTTGGAGGTGCCTTTTTGGTGGAGGTATGATACATGAACTTTTTCTAGGTGAACTTGGGGATTTTTCTAACATGAAAGGAGCAAAAATCCCCACTAGAAATTCTTGGACAGCCCAAAATGAGCTTGGCCGGCCACAAGAGATGAGGGAGGGAGTGAATGAGAGTGTTCTCAAAAAGAGAGAGAGTCAACCCACTTCAAGAGAGAGAGAGAGGAATGGTTATCATATGAAAAGAAATGATAGCAAGGAAAGTCCAACACTCCAACACCAATGATCATCCATCATCAACAACAATCCCAGCACTCTACCAACAACCATGACTAAAACCATGATGATAAAGAAAGTCAAGCAATCATGAGTTTATGAAGTCAAATGATGGGAAAAGTATCATGACATGATAATATGCAAAGACCCCCTCCACAAATGCTTATTTGCAACAATGCAAATAAGCCCTCCTCCACCAATCTTCGGCCAATGAACGATACAAAGGAAATTGGCCGAAACGGAAAGCAAACTGGCAACTCCAGAAAACTGGTCCCGTAATAAATTACAGGAAAACCCCGATACTGTGCATACACACCCGCATTTGTATTCCGACCGAAATACAAATGCAATGAGACAAAATCTTCACTGTACTATACTAGGATCCGGCTTATACCAAAGCCGGCTAGTAATATCCGTTCGATCCTGATCCGTGCAATACCGTACGTATCTGATCGAACCCTGCCATATATCCATACGGCCTATAGTACAAACTGTCCGATCCTGATCCGTGCAATACCGCACGTATCTGATCGGACCTTGCCATATCTCCATACGGCCTCTACAACTTTTCGCCCGAAAGCTGAGTAACAGAATGTGGGGGACTCTAAAGACTCGTCAACACCTTGGTTGTGGATTTAACCACTAGCACGTCAGAGGTATAAGCCAATACGTAACGGGCTACCAGGTATTGACTAAAAGGGACGTCTGTGAGCGAACTCAGCCTGACAACCCTACTGAGCCTGTCAGTGACAATATCCGTACAGTCCGGTCCGTTCGTCTATGAGCATCGCATGGCGGGCCTAGGGGGTTGGTAAAAGTCAGACCCCCAAAAGCGGTACAAGTCGTGTCGGAGTGTAGCCCAGAACACCCTGAGATACTACTGGAATACCTACCAGTAAATCTCCTTGCCTCGGCCGAGGGCTTCGTGTAATGGCTCTCCTAGACACAGCGCGACCTCACCCCCAATACCGGGAGAGACGAACCCCTGAAGATGCGCTCACTGCCTCCATGTGGCTCGGGACTGCACCCAACTAAAACCTGTTTGCACGACTCCTTTGAGCCGTGGTAGGGTAGTAATCAAAGTACAGTGGGAACTCACATGAGACAAATGACGATCCCCAGGTCGATGAACTAACCTGTACACATGTCACCAGGGAACTGCCATCTGACGTCTGGTATATGACCAACTAGCATGTTCCCGGCGAGTCCTGTCCGGTGTACTCATAACCCAATGAGCACCTGTATACATCTTAGGTGATCCAACTGACACCAGTGGCTTGTGAGACCGGCCACCGCCCCCTCGTCGGGGTCTCGACTGTATACACTAGTCTACTCTGGAGTATCGATGCCCTGTCTCGAAACTCTCACGACTAGGGACCATTTAAGGATATGCTTATAGACCCCCAGCTCCCACTTATATGATCGCCCTCATACTGCTGGTGGTCAAGCAAGAATCCTAGGGGCTCTACCAACGTGTAATAACGACTTGTCAGGTCACCTGAAGCAGTACACGATGATAAAGGTAAACCAGATAGCATACTATCATCTCGAGTAAGACTGTCCTACCGGGATAGGTCCTCCATCAATCATTGCAATCACGTACCTGTGACCTAATAATTGACTCTGAGGGCACTATCTCCAACAATACAATATGTTGAATTCATATAGTTAGGCATTAAATGCGAAGTATGTGATATTTCGGATTTACGATGTCTAAAGTGATTGTGGATTCCAAATATTGTAGTTTTACAATTTCTTTTCTGTGACCGTAAGTGTAGTATGTAGTTGTATTACCGGTTTTCGTTGCTATACAACAACAACGATCGGTGTATGCATACTTACTTACGTTGATGATATGTGATATTATGTGTTGCTGTGATATGTTATATTGGATCGTCGTGTTCTGAATAGCCGGGGGTTTTATGTGAGATGAGGGTTTTTATTTTTATTCATGTAAAATTCAATTGTATGTAATATTCTTTTATTGGGGCACTTTCGGGATGAGGTTGATGTCACCATTGTATATTATTTACTTTTCCGCATTAGGTAGACCCAAGGAGGGGAGCATAAGTAACCGGGTTCTAGGGTCCGGTGGGAGGCCATCTCGAGGAGTCGAGACCGGGTCTCCTAACCCTAGAATTGGCAGCGTTACTTGCCGCTCTCGTAGGGGTCTAGGGATGTGGGTTTGGCTATTCATCGCGACCGTGGAATCCGTGTTTTATACAGGTTCGTATTGAAAACACGGACGTCCTAGTATATCCAATATTTCATATATGTTCTTCTGCCGCAATGTTCTGTGATGAGATCATATTACTGCCTGAGACGAATGCTTATACTATATATATATATGCTGATATATAAATATTACTGCTTTCGTTTCTTCTGTGATGCTTAGGAAGCATAAGCTGATGGGATTTTTTATTAATGAGATTAATAAAAAGAAAAGAAACCTAAAAGATGTTGTAGAATCAAAACTTTATAAAAAAGGTAGCTACAGTTTTGCTTTGCATAGCGGTATATATGATATACCCTGCACCTTATTCGATGAGGAAAAAGCCGAGATCCCTTCACCAGGAGTGACCTCTTTAGCAAAACTGGCAGATGCTACAAAACTCGGTTTGTCTTTTGATTGCTTTTAGAGTTTTGCTTTGCACAGTGATATATATAATATGTCCTGCACCTTATTCGATAAGGAAAGAGCCGAGATCCCTTCACCGGGAGTGACCTCTTTAGCAAAACTAATGAAAGCCTAAAAAACACTCCATTTCAAAATTTCACTTGATTCTACGACGATATCAAGTTCATTACGCAATAGATTTTCAGAAAAACCTGTCGTAGCCCTCCGTCATTTCAGATAAAGACTATTTAGTATTCGTGCTGCGTTTGTTGACCTCTGTCAAGGCGTAGTGTGCGGTAGCTGATTAGTAATTATCTGTAAAGCATGTGATGTGATTGGATTAGGGTAGTCGTATGACCTTGTTAACCTCTGTCAAGGGTCGTGCGAGTGGGTTTGATTCAATCAAGAAATGACGGGTTGAACTTGACTAGTGCACTATGGTTTGTTGACCTCTGTCAAGGTCATAGCACACTAGGGGCAAAATATTATCGGGAATTTCAAGTGTTGAAATTTGCAATGAGATAGTTGGATCCCGACACCCACTGCGAGTAAGTGTTACTCCTGGGAGAGTTTTACACAGGACAATTAGCCGATCAAGTAGGTGTCTAGAAAAGTGTTAACGAGGTTACGCCTCTGGGAAAATGAGGTTTACTTTAATTAGGTCCGTGCGAAAGCACGGGGAACCTCCCTCAAGTACCGACACTGATCTGGCTGAAAGATTGAAGAAATTGTAGGGTGTAATTAATCCCGGATAATCTTACCTTTTAGGGTTTGAAGGAAGATTTGATAAAAACAGTGGGAGACATCCTGATTAGATAAGATAATAACCAATCTAATCTTGCAAGATCATACGCTAAAGTGTTTTCTTCTCTCTCTCTCCAGGTAGGGACCATGTCAGGCCATAATCAAGATAATAATATGGATGTATTGACTGAACCCGCTTATTATATTGAGTAGGGGAACGTTGGACCCGTTCTTTCTTATAAGAGTTATAAGACTGAACAGGGAATAGGAGAATATTTGGATTCTCAAGCCGCCCAAAAGAACATGCATGTTGATGTATCTTCTTCAGGTGTGTTAGTTATTGAGAACTGTTTCTCAGTTCACCCTACGTCCTGGGTATTAGATACCGGATCAGGATCCCACATATGTAAATTATTACATGGTCTACATAAAGGTAGAGAACTGGGAAAAGGTGATCATTCCGTTCAAGTAGGGAACGGTGGAAGTATTGCAGCCAAAGCAGTTGGCGAATATCACCTAGTATTGCCAAATCGTAATACACTGATTCTAAATGAGTGCTATTATATACCGAACATGATGTGCAACATTATATCAGTTTCTTTATTAAGTAAAGAAGGATATAATTTTGTAGTAAAGGATAATGTTATGAACATATTTCTAGATCAATAGTTGATTGCATCAGGCTCGTTACATAATGGCATATTCATTCTAAATCAGAATACAGTCATCAATATACAAAACACACACAAGAGGAAAAGTTCAGATATGAACGAATCCTTCTTGTGGTATTGTAGACTTGGTCATATCAATGCGACACGACTGGCTAAGTTACATAAAGATGGATATTTGAATCCGTTCGAATTATCATCTTATGATACTTGCTATTCATGTCTCAAAGGAAAAATGACCAAAGCTTCGTTTAGTGGACACGGAGAAAGAGTTACGGAACTCTTAGGACTGATACATAGTGATGTATGCGGTCCCATGTCTACGCATGCCAGGAATGGTTCTTCCTACTTCATTAAATTCACTGATGATCTCTCTAGATTCGGACATGTGTTCCTGATGAAACACAAGTCTGAAGCTTTTGAGAAATTCAGAGAATATAAGCACGAAGTAGAAAAACAAACGGGCAAAAGTATTAAGATCCTTCGATCTGATCGAGGAGGAGAATACTTAAGCAATAAGTTCCTAGATTATCTAAAAGAGAATGGGATTCTCTCTCAGTTTACTCCTCCTTATACGCCACAGCACAACGGTGTATCGGAGCAGAGGAATCGCACCCTATTAGATATGGTGCGCTCTATGATGAGTACAGCTGAGTTACCTATTTCCTTCTGGGGGTATGCGCTTGAGACAGCAGCATACCTATTGAATCAAATTCCAACTAAATCTGTACCTACCACACCATATGAGATATGGAGTGGGAAGAGACCATGTCTTAAACGAGTTAAGATATGGGGTTGTCTGGCCTATGTCAAAAGGCAAAATCCAGACAAACTCGAGGCACCGTCAGTTCTATGTAAGTTTGTGGGATATCCTAAACATTCAAATGGATATTTTTTCTACCACAGCGTACAACAAAAGGTGTTTATTGCTCAACATGCCACCTTTTTAGAAAAGGAATTTCTTGCAAAAGAGATTAGTGGCTCTGAGGTAGAACTGGAAGAAGTTCCAGCAACACAAACTGTAACTGAAGATTTAGTGGAACCAGAGAATTCGGTAGTACCCGACGAACCCCAGCCTCTCCGCCGATCTAGTAGGGTTTCTCGTCCACCTGAGAGATACTACGGTTTTCTCATTGATGGTGGAAGCGAGGATTGTATCATGGAAGATGATGACCCGACTAGTTTCGAGCAGGCCATCACGAGTGGTGACTCTCTGAAATGGCTGGATGCAATGCGATCTGAGATGGAATCCATGTACACCAACAAAGTATGGACTTTGGAAAATGCTCCTGAAGGGGTAAAACCCATTGGGAGCAAGTGGATCTTTAAAAAGAAATTTGGCGCAGATGGAAAAGTTGAGACTTTCAAAACTAGACTTGTAGCAAAGGGTTTTCGTCAACGACCAGGTGTAGATTATGACGAAACCTTTTCTCCAGTGGCTATGCTTAAGTCCATCCGGATCTTACTTTCTATTGCTGCATACCATGACTACGAAATCTGGCAAATGGATGTTAAGACCGCCTTTCTAAACGGTGATTTAGAAGAGTGCGTGTACATGACTCAGCCAGAGGGCTTCGTAGATAGTGGGAGTAGCGGAAAGGTGTGCAAGCTGCTTAAATCCATTTATGGGTTAAAGCAAGCATCGCGAAGTTGGAACATCTATTTTGATATTATAGTCAAAGAGTTTGACTTCATCAAAAATATAGATGAACCTTGTATCTATAAGAAGGTAGCAGAGAGTAAGGTTGTTTTCCTCGTATTGTACGTGGATGACATACTCTTGATAGGAAATGATATTCCTATGCTGCAATCAGTCAAGCTATTCTTATCACAAAGATTCTCAATGAAAGATCTAGGTGATGCCTCCTGCATATTGGGAATCATGATCTATAGAGATAGATCTAAACGGATACTGGGATTGTCCCAATCCAGGTACATTGACACCATACTAAAGAGGTTTAGTATGGAAGAATCCAAGCGTGGGAACCAACCCATGATCTCTGGACTTACTCTCTCCAAAGAGATGTCTCCTAAGACTGATTTGGAAAGAGCTCGCATGCAAGGGATACCCTATGCTTCGGCAGTAGGCTCTATCATGTATGCGATGCTATGTACCAGACCCGATGTAGCATACTCACTAAGTGTAGTGAGTCGGTATCAAGCAGATCCTGGAGAGAGTCACTGGACAGCTGTGAAGAACATTCTCAAGTACTTGTGAAGGACTAGTGACATGTTCTTGGTGTATGGTAATGGAGAACTCCAGGTGGAGTCCTTTACCGATTCCAGCTTCGAAAATGATAAGGACGACTCTAAGTCGCACTCGGGATTTGTCTTTTCCCTCAATGGAGGGGCGGTATGTTGGAAGAGTTCCAAACAGGATACCGTTGCAGACTCGACAATGGAGGCTGAATACATCGCTGCCAACGATGCTGCCAAAGAGGCTGTCTGGATGAAGAAGTTCATCATTGAACTTGGTGTGGTTCCATCCATTGAGCATCCAATACCTCTGTATTGCGATAACAATGGAGATGTGGCTTTGGCCAAGGAACCCAGGTCCCATCAGAAGTCCAGACATATTCTGAGGCGGTATCACCTGATCAGGGAGATAGTTGATCACCGGGAGATCGAGGTCAGGAAAGTAGATACGAAGGACAACACTGCGGATACACTCATGAAGGCCATTCCCCAGATACAGTTTGAGAGATTATTCGGGATGCTAGGTATGAGATACTACAGCAGCTGGCCTTAGTGCAAGTGGGAGATTGTTAGTTATGTATATGCCCTAGAGGCCATTGTTGTACATATGATGTATATTATGATGGATGCTTGGATATATACAGAGAGGACTTTCTTGCTCGTCATGATAGTATGCTATTTGGTTTTCCTTTATCTTAACATGTTGACTTGTATTGGTTTACTGTCTTTCTCTCACATGTTGATAAAGCCCTTAGGATCTGTACTTGACTACTGGGACTATGATGAGATCATACTAGTGGGGCCATGACAGTCGATGAATACATCCTTTAACTGTTCCTAGTCGAGGGTATATCGAGACAGGGCATCGATACACCAGAGTAGACTAGCGTATACGCATCTTGACCCATATGATGGGCGATGGATGATCCCATATCCATCGGTGTTTGACATCAAGGATGGTGTACGGGTGCTCAGTGGAGACTGGGTACACTGGACGGACTCGCCGAGAACTCCCAGATGGTGATATACCACACGTCAGATGGCAGTTCTCCAGTGACATTGGTATAGGGTAGTCTGTTGACCCGAGATCGTCATAGAGTCTTGTGTGATTCCCACTGTACTTTGATTTTCACCTTACCACGTCCAAGAGGGCGTGCAAAACGGTGGCTTTTGGGTGCAGTCCCAAATCACATGGAGGCAATGAGCGATAGGAGGGGATTCGTCTCTCCCGGTATAGGGAGTTGATGTTGTGCTGTGTTCGATTGGCTATAACTGGAAGTCCCTAGCCAGGGCTGATATAAAGATATACTGGTAAGTGTTACCAGTAGTTTCTCGACCTGTTATGAGCCTCACATCGACACGACTTATCGGTTACTGGGGTCTGACGTATACCACCCCTAGACTTGATATGCGACATATCAGACGAACAGACCGGACTGTACGGGAGTGTTACTGATTGGATTCACAGGAGAACGTACAGGCTAGCTTGTTGATCTTCTGATCGCTCAATACCTGGATGGCTGTTACGTTTAGCTGACCGCTTGCAGCTTGTGGGTGTTTGATTTGATCATCACCTGCTACCGGCATAGTGACGATTCTTTAGAGTCCTACACAGAGGTTTCTTGGCTCAGGCAAAATGGAGTAGAAGCACATATGTGATATGTGCAGGACCGAGGATAATGCGATATATGATAACGTATTATATTCTCGCGATATTTAGATATGAACCGGGACATTGGATCAAGTGTTGATTCGATGAATCGGTACATGATATATTAGTCGGTTATATTCGATATAGCCGGATCGTCGGATCAAGTGTTGATTCGATGATTTATTGTATAATGATATATATGATATATTGTATTACATTATCTAATATTGGCTCGCTTTATTATTTCATTTTCTCACCGGATTAATACATTAATATATATGCGATATATATTAATTGTATTATTTTATTTTGTTGCAAATATATAATATATATGTGATATATATTATTGTGACATGTTATGATTTATTATGAAACATGTTTAAGGATAATAAAAAGAGATTAGGGTTTGATTAGGGTTAGCTCTTTCTTGCACATTCTAGAAAGAATTCTTTTTGTCTTGGTTAAGATATTATGGTTGATATTTATTCATGACTCATTAGTTAACCTAACCAAACCCTAGCTCTAGTTTATTCTCTACAAAGGTTATGCCTCTCATCCTTGACCATGGTTCCATAATCAATCATATATTCTTTACTTCTATTCTCTACAAAGGTTATGCCTCTCATCCTTGACCATGGTCCTACACAGAGGTTTCTTTACTTTAGCTATGAGAAAGCTTACTAGTAAATTCTTTTGTGATGATTTCTTGTGAGAAAATGATATAAAAAGAAAGCATAAATACTACTCCATCATCCTCATCTAATCTAGCCCATTAGATTAGGGTGTTCACCTCTTTAGAGTGAGAGAGCTTGAGTTATAGCAACTTCGACGTAGATCATCGGAGAAGCGGAACACTATAACCACCTAGCATGGATCGTTCGAGTCGTGGAGCCTCTCTTGAGTCCGGGAGATCGTGGATCGCAGCAAAGGGACTTCTACTCGGAGCTTGTGAAGCGAAGGAGCGAACTACAAAGGTTGCAATCCCTCACACTTAGTAGTAACGTTGATTACTTGGATGTTAAACCCTAACAATCTAGCAAAGATCCCGGCTTTGGGTTGTTCGGCACGTCTAAATTTTTTTCGGGCATGTTTGATGCCTTATGAACCTTCACTAGAGTGCCTAGGAACCTTATACTCAGAATATGCCTGGATTGCAGATGGGACCTGGGTTCCTTGGCCAAAGCCACAGCTCCATTGTTATCACAATACAAAGTTATTGGATGCTCGATGGACAGAACCACACCATGTTTGTTTATGAACTTTTTCATCCAGACAGCCTCTTTAGTAGGATCGTTGGCAGCGATGTATTCAGCCTCCATCGTCGAGTTTGCCATTGTTTCCTGCTTGGAACTCTTCCAACAAACCGCCCCTCCATTAAGGGTGAAAACAAATCCCGAGACCGACTTAGAGTCGTCCTTATCACTCTGGAAGCTCGAATCGGTAAAGGACTCTACTTGGAGTTCACCATTACCATACACCAAGAACATCTCTTTAATTCTTCTTAAGTGCTTGAGAATGTTCTTCATAGTCGTCCAGTGACTCTCTCCTGGATCTTCTTGATACCTACTTACTACACTTAGTGAGTATGCCACATCGGGTCTGGTACATAACATCGCATACATGATAGAGCCTATTCCCGAAGCATAGGGTATCCCTTACATGCGAGCTCTCTCCAAATCAGTCTTGGGAGACATCTCTTTGGAGAGAGTGAGTCCTGTGATTGTGGGTAAATTCCCACGCTTGGAATCTTCCATACTAAACCTCTATAGTATGGTGTCTATATACCTGGATTGGGACAATCCCAGTATCCGTTTAGATCTATCTCTATAGATCTTAATCACCAAGATGTAGGAGACATCACCTAGATCTTTCATTGAGAATCTTTGTGATAACAAGAGCTTAACCGAGTGCAGCATAGGAACATCATTTCCTATCAAGAGTATGTCATCCACGTACAATACGAGGAAGACAACCTTACTCTCTGCCACCTTCTTGTATATACAAGGTTCATCTACGTTTTTGATGAAATCAAACTCTTTGACTACCACATCAAAATAGATGTTCCTACTCCGCAATGCCTGCTTTAACCCGTAGATGGATTTAAGTAGCTTGCTCACCTTTCCGCTGCTCTCACTATCTACGAAGCCCTCTAGCTGAGTCATGTACACGCTCTCTTCTAAATCACCTTTAAGAAAGGCGGTCTTAACAACCATCTGCCAGATTTCGTAGTCATGGTATGCAGCAATAGCAAGTAGGATCTGGATGGACTTAAGCATAGCCACTGGAGAAAAGGTTTCATTATAATCCACACCCGGTCATTGAAGAAAACCTTTTATAACAAGTCTAGCTTTGAAAGTCTCAACTTATCCATCTACAGCAAATTTTTTCTTGACGATCCACTTTCTCCTGATGGATTTTACCCTTCAGGAGTATCTTCCAAAGTCCATACTTTGTTGGTGTACATGGATTCCATCTCAGATCACATTGCATCCAGCCATTTCATAGAGTCCCCACTCATGATGGCCTGCTCGAAGCTAGTTGGGTCATCATCTTCAATGATGCAATCCTCGCTCCGACCATCAATAAGAAAACCGTAGTATCTCTCGGGTGGATGAGGAACCTTACTAGATCGGCGAAGAGACTGAGGTTCGTTGGGAACTATCAAATCCTCTTATTCTATCAAATCTTCTGTCATAGTTTGTATAGATTCTTCCAGTTCTGCCTCCTTGCCACTAATTTCTTTTTCAAGAAATTCCTTTTCTAAAAATATGGCATGTCGAGAAACAAACTCATTTTGTTCCTCGGTGTGGTAGAAGATATACCCTCATGAATGTTTGGGATATCCAATAAGCTTACACAGAAAAGACCTTGCATCGAGCTTGTCAATATTTTGTGTTTTCACATATGCCGGACAACCCCATATCCTAACATAATTAAGATATGGTCTCTTTCCTTTCCATATCTCATATGGAGTGGTTGGCACAGATTTGGTGGGAACCATATTCAATAGGTCTGCAGCTGTCTCCAGTGCATAACCCTAAAAGAAAATAAGTAACTCAGCGATGCTCATCATAGAGCGCACCATATCCAATAGGGTGCGATTCCTCCATTCCGATACACCGTTGTACTGTGGTGTATACGGAGGAGTAAGCTGAGAGAGAATCCCATTCTCTTTTAGATAGTCACGGAATTCCATGCTTAAGTATTGTCATTCCCGATCAGATCATAGGATTTTAATACTTTTACCCCTTTGGTTCTCGACTTCGTGCTTATATTCTTTGAATTTCTTAAAAGCTTCAGACTTGTGTTTCAACAGGAACACATGTCTGTATCTTGAGAGATCGTCAATGAATGTAATGAAGTACGAGGAACCATTCCTGGCATGTTTAGACATGGGACCGCATACATCACTATGTATCAGTACCAAGAGTTCCGTAACTCTTTCTCCGTGTCCAGTAAACGGAGTTTTGGTCATCTTGCCTTTGATACATGACTGACAAGTTTCATAAGATGAAAATTTGAACGGATTCAAATATCCATCCTTATGTAACTTAGCTAGTCGTGTCGCATTGATATGACCTAGTCTACAATGCCACAAGAAGGATTCGTTCATTTCTGAACTCTTCCTCTTGTGTGTGTTTTGTACGTTAAGAACTGTAGTTTGATTTAGAATGTATATGCCACTACTCAGCGAGCCTGATCCAAGCAACTTTTGATCCAGGAAGATGTTCATAATATTATCCTGTAATACAAAATTATATCCTTCTTTACTTAATAAAGAAATTGATACAATATTCTGTAAGTCGATGTCGTGCACCCCACGTGTTCGCGGGGAGGCGTAATTTGCAAAAAATGATTTTTACGAGCTTCGCAACACCAACTAGAACCAAGGATCGTTCATAAACCCTAGCTAGCAAACTATTTGAGGTTTAACTACTCGGATACGAAGTTATACCTCACGATACTTGTCCTTCGGGTTTTCATCACTGTCCTCCTCGTCTACGTAGGCTCCAATGATCGATCCGGATCGTAGCTTCTTCAAGGGCCTCCTCGAGTCAAAGGCGATCCACCCGAGAGTCAATTGTCCGAGCTCCACCTTAAAACCGAGGTAACTAGGGCAACAAGCTTGCTAAACTTGATGGCCTAGGTGATGTAGAGTATGAAGATGGATTTATTTGTCTCTTGAAACCCAAGGATTCTCAACACATGAGGGCTTTTAGGGTTTTCTAGTGAGGAAGAAGAAGAGAGCTAGCATGAGAGCTCACTTAAGGAAAGAGAAAGTTTTTTGATAAATGATAATCATAATGGAAATTGTGATGGCTAGCTTGATATGTCTACAAGCATGTGATGGAAAAAATATCTAAACAAAATATCTAGATCACAAAAATATCTCACCAAAATATCTAAAGTCAAAAAGTCAATCCAAGTCAAATGGTCAATCCAAGTCAAGTGGTCAATCCAAATTAAATAGTCAAAACTAGTAGCCATGCCTCAATTATCATTTACAAAAATAACAAGTACTTTCCTCCACCTCATAATTGTTTAAATCAAGTAAATGGTCAAAACCATAATGAGGTGTCTCCTTCTGTGCTCCACACATCCGTATATACATACCCACATTCGTGTTCCGAGAAACACGAATACAATGATACGAAACTGATCCATCAATATAATACTATGATCCGGCTTAAACCAAAGCCTACTAGTATTATCCGCCCGAACATTATACGCGCACAAGTGTACGTAAGTGATCGAAGCCCTGCCGTAAAACCATACGGCCTCTACACCTTTTGCCCAGTGCAGGGAAACTCTTTGTGTGGGACTCTAAAGACTCAACACTACGCTGGCATTGGGTTTAACCACAGGCCGCAAGCGGTACTAGCTGCACGTAACGGTCCCCAAGTAGACGTCGGTAAGAAAGCCGATGAGGAAAACCCATCCGAACTCTTACTGAGCCTGAATGTAACAATCTCTGTACAGTCCGGTCTGTTCATCTAAGAGTATCGCATATCGGTCCTAGGGGGGCGGTAATCGTCAGACCCTAATAGTGCAATAAGTCATGCCAGAGTGTAGCCTAAAACACCCTGAGAAACTACTGGAATACCTACCAGTAAATCTCGTTTTCCCTGGCCAGGGACTTTGTGTAATGGCTCTCCGAACACAGCACGATATCAACCCCCAATACTGGGAGAGATGAATCCTATCTAACCGCCACAGCCTCCAAGTGCTTTGGGACTGCACCCAACTACTACCTGTTTGCATGACTCCTTTGATCTGTGGTAGGGTAGTAATCAAAGTACAGTGGGAACATACTCGAGGTGAAGTAGCAGTGTCAAGTCGACGGACTAAGCTGTACTCATGTCACCTAGGAACTGCAACCCGATGATAGGTATAATACTAACCAACAGTTTCCGATGAGTCCTGTCCAGTATTCTCGTAACCTAACGAGCACATGCATACTATCTCCAGTACGACGTACTAATGGCTGTGGGACAGACCATCTCCCCTGCTGGGATAAGAAGCGTATACACTAGTCTACTCCGAAATATCGTATCGATGCCCCGTCTTGATAATCCTATGACTAGGGACCTGTATAAGGATGTGCATGTAGATTACTCAGCCCCCACTAGTATGACTGCCATTACAACGCTGGTAATCAAGCAAAGATCCTAAGGGCTCCATTAATATGTATAAGCGATATGCTAAAAGAAACACATGCACATATTTAAGTAGAAACAAACCAAGTAGTATACTACCATTTTGAGTAAGACTGTCGATACAATTGTGAATATCCCAAGCTTCCATTAAGTAATATACAAACCAGTATGATACAATAATGGCCTCTAGGGCATATACACTGACAATCTCCCACTTGCACTAGGGCCATGTACTGGCGTATCGCAGACCTATCATCTTGATCAGCCGCTTGAACTGTGTCTGAGGGATGGCCTTCGTGAGTAGATCTGCAATGTTATTCTCCATATCTACTCTCCTCACCTTGATCTCCCGGCGATCTACGATCTCCCTGATCAGGTGGTACCGCCTCAAAATGTGTCTGGATCTCTGATGGGACCTGGGTTCCTTCCCTAAAGCTATAGCGCCGTATGTTGTCACAATACTAAAGTATTAGTCCAACAAATGGAAAGAACCACCTGAAGTTCAATTAAGAACTTCCATATCCAGACTTCCTCTTTTGCGGCATCTCATGCAGCGAACTACTCCGTTTCCAAGGTCTAGTTTGCAACGGTGTCCTTCTTGGAGCTCTTCCAACAGAACACCCCTCAACTGAGGGTAAAGCCATAACCTAACATGGACTTAGAGTCATTCTTATCACACTGGAAGCTGGAGTTAGCAAAGGCCTCGATTTGGAGGTCCTTTTCCGCTATACACCAAGAACATCTCCTTAGTCCTTCTCAGGTACTTAAGAATGTTCTTTACTTCTTCCCAGTGCTTCTTCGCTGGGTTTGACTGATACCGGCTTACCACGCTCAGTGCGGAAGCTACATCTGGTCTGGTACACAACATCGCATACATTATAGATCCTACCGTAGAAGCGTAGGGTATAATCGACATGCGAGCCCTTTCCAAATTAGTCATGGAAGACATCTCTTTGGAGAGGGTGATTCCGTGACAAGCCGGTAGACCACCGTACTTAAAATCGTCAACACTAAATATTTTCAGTATTGTGTTGTTGTACCTTGACTGTAAAAGTCCCACCATCCTCTTTGATCTATTATAATAGATCTGGATCCCCAGAATGTAGTTGGTATCACCCAGGTCTTTCATGGAGAACCTCTGTGACAAGAATCCTTTGACTGATTGTACCATAAGAATGTCATTTCCTATCAAGAGAATATCATCCACGTACTCAACGAGGAATTCCACAGTTCTTGCTACAATCTTACTATAAATGCATGGTTCATCTGGATTTTTGATAAAGTCGAATTCTTTGACTGTCTCAATGAAACAGATATTCCAACTCCGCGATGCATGCTTTAGTCCATAAATGGACTTAAGCAACTTGCACACTGTCCCGCTGCTCCCACTCTGATTGAAACCCTCTAACTGATCCATATAGACGCACTCTTCCAAATTACCGTTTAGAAAAGCCGTCCATCTGCCGGATCTCAAAATCTTAGAAGGCAGCAATGGCAAGAAGGATCCGAATAGATTTGAGCATAAACACTAGAGAAAAGGTTTCATCATGGTCCAAACTAAGTCTTTAATGAAAACCTTTTGCAACAAGTTTGGCCTTATTAGTTTCAACCTATCCATCTACACCAATCTTCTTGCTGAAGATCCATTTGCAGCCTACGGGTTTTACCCTATCTGGAACAATGTTCAAAGTGCATACTTTGTTGGTGTACATGGACTCCATTTCGGTCCATATTGCATCCAGCCATTTTACTGAGTCGCCACTCTTAATGGCTTACTGGAAGCTAGTTGGCTTATCATTGTCAATGATGCAATCCTCTCGATCCCCGTCTAGGAGAAAACCGTAGTATCTTTCGGGCGGATGAGACTGCCTACTGCGGATTAGTGTAAGGATGTCCGGTTCTTTTGAAACCTCTGGCTCTACCATACTTTCAGTAATAGTTTGTGGTTCTGGAATTTCTTCCAGTTCTAATGCGCTCCTATTATTTCCTTTTATAAAAAATAGATTTTCTAAAAAGTGGGCATGACGAGGAACAAAAACCTTTTGTTCCTCTGCGTAATAGGAAAGGTACCCCTTGGAGTTCTTTGGGTATCCCATAAACTTACACAGTACTGAGCGTGCCTCAAGCCTGTCCGCATACTACTTTTCAACAAAAGCTGGGCATCCCTATATCTTCAGATACTGAAGATAAGGTTTCTTCCCACTCCACATCTGATATAGTGTGGTAGGCACAGTCTTAGTAGGAACCTTATTCAAAAGATATGCAGCTTATTCTAGTGCATAACTTCAGATGGATCGCGGCAACTCAGCGTTGCTCATCATGGAACGAACAATATCCAATAGGGTTCTGTTCCGCCTTTCCTATACACCGTTGTGTTGTGATGTGTATGGAGAAGTAAGCTGAGAGAGAATTTCATTCTCTTTTAGGTAATCCAGGAACTCGGAAATTTAAGTATTCACCACGTCGATCAGATCTCAGTGTCTTAATACTTTTGCCTGTTTGTTTTTCCACTTCATTCTTTTATTCTCGGAATTTTTTCAAAGGGTCTGGATTTATGCTTTCACAAGAAAACATGTCCAAACCTAGAGAAATTATCCATAAAAGTAATGAAATAGGAATAACCACTTCATGCATCTGTAGATATTGGACTACACACGTCGCTGTGTATGAGTCCCAAGAGCGAGCTCGCTCTTACTCCGTGTCCAGTGAACGAGTCTTTGTCATCTTTCCTATGAGACAAGATTGACAAGTTGCATAAGACTGATATTCGAACAGATCCAAATATCTCTCTCTGTGTAACTTTGTCAACCGTGTTTCATTGATGTGGCCCAGTCTACTATGCCGTAAGAGAGCCTTATTTAATTCTGGAGACTTTTTTAAGTGTGTTTTGGACATTTGAAAACCTGAGCTTGATTCAATATATATTGTCCTCTAGTGTACCTGACCCAATCAAACTTTGATTTAGGTGGATGTGAACCACATCGCTTATAAACTAGACTTGGTACACACAAACAGTTACGTAGAATTAATATCTGCCCACTTATCAATTTTAGGTGATATACCATATGGATACAGCATCCACGCTCATTCCGTTAGCAACCCTGAGAGTCATATCACCTGCCCTGATAACTCTATGGTTTCTCAAAGCCTATAACGAATTACAGATATGAGATCCTGATCCGTTATCTAGTATCCAGGAAGTAAAGTTAATTGACAGACTATTTTCAATCACAAACACACCCGAAGTCGAAGCCACAACATGCTTCAGATCCTGGATTCTGGCTTTCCAAGCCCTGCATCCTTTCTGCCAATGCCCTTTCCTGTTACAATAGGAACATCCCTCATTCCCTACTGTTAACCCTGAAACTTTTTCCCTTCCCTTTTCTTCTACCTTACTGACACCGCCTATCATCTTTGTGGAGGTCTTCTTCTTCTCACCCTTAGCATCCGCCTTAGATCCAGAAGGGAAAGATTCCCCAATAAGCAGAGTGGGTGTCTCCCTGGTTTCCTTCAAGGTGCCCTCAACTGGATGTATAACTTTCTTCCCCTAGGCGTAAATAGGAGGTAGGGACTGTAGAATTAAGTCAGCATATGACTCGTTCTCCCAACGTAGTCTCCAGGTCCGTGAGCTTTTTAATATAGCCAATCATTATAGGGACGTGGTCCCCTACAGATGACCCGACAGCCAACCTCACTTGAAGCAATTCCTTCGAGATCTTATATCTTGCGATATGAGATTGCTCTCCATATAAAACTTTGTTATGGAGGAAGATAGAAACTAAGTCCATCTTCTCGTGCTGCCTCTGGTATATACCATCAACTGAGGCCAACACGAGGCACTTGGCATTCGCACAGTCTTTTTCCCTTGTCTTATGGATATCAACATCCGTGATGGTGGAAACTGGATCTGGGACGGGGGGGCTTGAGTAGTAATGAGGTGGTCCATCTTGTCATAGGTAATGGACATCTGGACAAACCTTTGCCAGTCAATATAGTGTAACTCAGTCATTTTATTATCTATCTATAACCTAATCTGGTTACCTTGTCGCTGTATTTAGGAGAGAGAAGAATAAACTCAGCATGATGCTCTTGCATGTTTAGATTGGTTTTTTTATTTATCTAAACAGGATGGCTCCCACTGTTTCTCGAATCCTTCCTCAAACCATAAAAGAAGAATTAGTCAGGATTGATCTCACCGTACAATACTTTCTTAACCATTCTGCCAGGCTAGTGTCGGTGCTTCGAGGGAGGTTTTGCGTCGTATTCGTGAAGCTCCTTAATTAAATAACCTCTTTTCCCTTGAGACATAGCCCCGCTAACACTGTTCTAGACACCTACTTGGTTTATAGCATTGATCGTTAAGTGAAGAATCTCCCGAGGAGTAGCGGATACTCACAGTAGGATCGGGATCTAAATATCATTGTGTGATTGTCACGACCTTAAATAGCATGTGACTGGCCTTTGAGTCAGGTGAAGTATATAGGACCACACCTAATTCAAGTAAGGCAAAAGCCCAAAAATCTAAACTATTTTAAATAAGAAGTGAAGGAAAACATGTTTAAAGCAAGTGGTTTAAATAAAATAAATGGCCTTAAACATTTAAAAGCAACATAATATTTTCCCGAAAATTTCGGCAGAGTCTCCTTTGTAAAAACTGGCCCCAAATGGGTATAAACATGAATAATATACATAATGAATAAAGGCATCCCTAAGCGAGAGCTAGCTCTTCGCCAATTGGCGGACACAACCACGTAAGCAATATAATGTACAACGCCGAAGGGCGAGGATCAAAACTCAGAATGAAATCCTATATCCTCAAGAAAACCAGAAAAGAATCATAAATACAAGTGCGCAACTCTAAGATCGAAAGAATATACATACTGGTCTTCTAAGTCTAACAATATACAAGTCTGGTTGATGGAGTTTACTAGATACAACTGAATAAATAAAAGTACTGCGGTGGTCACGATGCAAGTGAACCCACCTACCAAAGCAATTACCCGGAATGAAATAGTGTGCCAGCAAAGCCGCCAAGGAAACCTGTATGGCAAAAACCTACAAGAAACTGTGGCACAACAGGGGTGAGTTGCCAACTCGTGAGTAGAAAACATCACCGAGCAGAAATCACATGTATGACTCTATCCTAGGTCAAACAATAAAAGTCCTTAATATATAATCCGAAGCATCTAATAATGGAAAGGATAAACATCTAAACATGAGTTTAATACCATGTGCTCGTGTCAGTGCCTCAGATAGCAACATATCATATAAATGATGCATGAATGCATGAAAACCGAATACATCTTGAATAAGAAAACTGTTTTCTTTTATCTAAGTGAGATTTCTGTTTATAAATCAAAGTATCATCAATGAAATCTATAGAGAATCCGTGTCAAGCATCGACATAAAATGTATGTCCCAAAGTCTCAATATCTCGGGCTCCGGCAATCCGGACTGGCCCATATCATCAAATCTCTATATCTCGGGCTCCGGTAATCCGAACTGGCCCATAATCAAATCTCAGACTACGTCGGTATCCTCCGGATATCTGCCGCGTCACAAATAACCGGTCGGTAGTGCTCCTCTGCTGAGCTCAACGCCATCATCTGCGACCATCTTGCCTCGGGGTACCGCACCGGGTCCACCATGCACCCGCAGACGGTTCCTCCTCCTCCTTAAATCGGGTGTATGATACCGCTCAAGAGCCGAGAAAACTCATGGTGGACACCTCTCACATCATATCACGAGAAAACCGTAAATTTCTATCTTTTAAAATGATAATGAGTTTATAAAATCCTTGTGGTTTCTCCAAATCCAGAAATCTCATGGAAAAATCGAAATCCCAAAATGTCGCGAGTCAATAAACATAATATTGCAGGACAAATGAATACATATACGTGCATGGTATTTAAGCAAGAATGCAATATTTAAACTAGCATAGTAATTATATGTCGGAACTATCTACTAGCAGTTCCATCCATGAAGTAATATTCTCTAAGTGTCCGTGACATGGAAATTACCGATGATGATGTGTGTGAGCTGGCAAGTAAGTGTACGTGGATCATACGCATCATCGGTAATGGTGCTGGTGTCCTAACAATAGGGTTTTATAATGACTAACGAAAAGCACATTTAAGCATGCGATGCGATGCGAAAAGCGAGAATATATGGAAAATGCATAATTAACGCAACATTAACGAGTATACATTTATAAGTATGAGTCATACAATATTGGCATTTGAAATAGCACGAATCGTGGTTTTTAGAAAATAGGGGCTACGATGCTTTTTAAGAAAATGTACTTCCTTTGGAAAATCCGTAGTATCTACAGGCCTGTCTTTAAAATACTCACGGCTCATTAGTTTGAAAATAGTTATGACTCGAGCACAGTCTAACATCTACCTGATAAACTACAGGACTAAACTAACAGACAAATCGAAAGGGTAAGGAATTCCACCTAAAGTCCGAGTCTATATATCTATTAGTCGGTGATCCCGCCTCAATTGCGTCACGTACGATAAAATATATAATACGACATCCTCAATCAAGAGTGCAGATCAATCATCATATTTATACTTCATACGGTAAAATCTATCGTACGGCATCCCAAATCTGGGTACGGGTCAAATATCACATTTTTCTCATTATTCATGTGGTATCATTATCATAATATCATAAACTAGGGGTACTGATCTAAGTCTAGTACACTCCGATATCATCAACATATATCCGCGTGTGTATGAATACACGTCTCACATCAATCCGCTATAATATCATGTCGTATATCATAACACGACCCGATTTACATCACCGACCTCACGGCATCATGCCCAATCACATCAAATCACCTCCAAGTATCATATACTATCCTCAACATCCGTGTATACGTATATGTATTTATATATATGCACCAACGCATCCACACACACACACACACACATATATACATATAACCATATACACACCAAACATACCACGTGTGTGCATGTGTGTGCGTGTAACAACAATTCTCTAGGGTTTCGCGACTAAAAACTAAACTAAAGCATTAGCTTCCAAATATGCCAACACTAACCCAAAGTCACCTAAAGCATTTCTTGCTAAGTATACACGTCTCAAAAACACATAGGTGTGTGTGTGTGTGTATATATATATATCATAACGCGTAACATCCTACGAAATTGCGGGGGTGCTATACGCCATCCACCCGACTTCCCCCGTAGATATATATCTACTCACCTCGATCCTCGCATTACCTAAGTCGATGACGCCTTGTCCTCCCTTGTCTTCCTGAAAATCCATGTGAAGGTACCTACAATTCAACGCATATCGTAACGACATCAAAATCAATTCCGGAAACCGATATAGCAAACGAAACATACATAGGTTAGAACCTATGGTCCACGCATGCAAGAACAACCAAACAACTCCCGACGTTGACGTACAAACGTCAAACGACCGAGTCAAAACTAAAATATCCAAAAACCAAGTTTCAGAAGTCGCAAAACATCGCCAGAAATCATGTAAAACGACTATAGTTTTTTATTAATGTAAAATTAGACTTTTTTGCATACAGGGTAGGTCTAGTTATCTAAAAAGTGAGCTACAGACCATGTTTCAGACCCAAACTCAAAAATTGGGCGGTAAATTGCGGCCAAAACGAATAAAACGGCTGCCAAAATATAAAGGCTTGGGCTTGGGTTTCTAGAGTAGCTTTCTAGTGGTCTGCACATCTCACTATATCTACAAAATATTTTTCGAAGTCTCCCGGTCATAGCAGATCTCTAGAAGTCATCACAATTCCCACAAAAACCCGATATCGACAATTCTAAAGTTTAAGTCTTGGGGTTTAGTCTCTGGTTTAGCCCACAATATTAACTCTACAGGGTTTGTGGACACTAATACATCTTAATTTCACCTTATCAACTCATAAAATTACCTAAATCTCAACTTAGAATTTTCAAAGCTCACAAAACCTTACTAAATCGATTCTAAACTTAAATAGAGGCTAAAGGAGATGGATTACTACTCTAATGGTGAATGAATTACCTCATTTGCCAACTCAAGAATTTTCTTGAGTTGCCCCTAGTGCTTAAAATCCAAACTTTCTTGGTCTCCCATGCTTGTAGTGAGCTTGTGTACATTTTTAATGAAGGGAATGAGGTGTTTTGATGTGGGATTGAGGTTGTGGTGAGGAGGTGGAGGAGGTGGAGGGAAGAGGGCAGCCATGGAGAGAAAAGGAGATGGAAATGATGAAGGTGGTGAAGTGAACACAAAATGAGCCTTGGTCAATTGTCCCCTCACCCCCCTCTCTCATGCCTATACCTCCATACCATGCCCCATTCTTTATTCTTCTCTCCTTACTTTTCTTTTCTATTCTTTATCTTTTTTACAAAAAACATAAAACAAAACCACATATATGTTAAAATTGTGGAGTTTAAGCCATGGTTCATTTCAATAAAAGTAACAAGTGTATGAAGCATGCTATGTTGCATGACATGCACATAAACACGATTAGTACATGATTAGAAAATATTTATCAAGTTTAGCATAATTTGCAAACAATTAATTTATATAATAATTCATAAAATTTCTAAACCTCATAATTCCATTAAAAATCAACATTGAAGATAATTTTCCAATATTTTCCAATTTATCAGTATTTAATTATACCATTACATTAAACTAATCTCCATACACTAAAATATTCATAATATTTATTATTTTAATTATTTAATTCCCCAAAAATAATATTTTATTTTTCTGAAATGTTACAGTGATAATGCTGATGGAATCCTACCAATATTATCAAACACCAAATGGTATGCAGCACCAGCAAGTTTCAGTTTATTTAGAAACTCCCGATGTGGATTTTTGCCCCATGCTCTTATGATCTTGACGAAGGACAACATATCATAAGCCTCATGTCAAGTTCTACCCATCATTTTCCCGGTTAATTTGAACCCACCTGCACATACTCTTGACGAAGGCCAAAATAGTAGTACGACTATCCCAAACCAACGCATCTATCTATGCTACAGATGAATATCTAGCAGCTACCAATCACTATGCCTTGACGAAGGCCAAGATACATAGCTTGAATACTACTGACTATTCATATGAAATGACGGAGGGCTATGAATGGTTTTGGCGAAACCGTGAACGTAGTGAACTTGATATAATCGAAGGAACCTTATAGCTTTTAAAAGGAGTGGTTTAAGCTCCGCATTTAAAAGTCTGCTGTTTTAAAATAACCGAGTGGTTTTTAAAATTTGTTCCAACGATTCAGCTTTGGTTTGTTTGCATTGAATTAATGTAATGCAGTCCCATCAATTAACCTACCATTGCAGAAAACAAGGAAAATACAACATACGCTTATGCCATCCGTATTCGCCACGGGGCCCCGTCATCACCCGTTAGGTTACTTAACTAACGACAGAGCGGGGGATGGACTAGAGCGGATGCAAAACATAAGCAACGTCTATTATATAATACATATATAATAATATCCATTCATCAGACGCAATGATAGACATTCCAGATCATAGATGAACATATTGGATATACTAGGAATTGTAAGTCCACGTTGCGACCCCCGGTTCTTACGGGGAGGCGGAAACGGTATAAAAATCAAATTTTTAGCGCATGGGGCAACATGGACTAACAAAGTCGGGATCTTTTCCTAAACTAAAACTAGCAAACAAGCTAAAGAGAGTTAGCTACTCGGAAAGATGGTTATACCTAAACTTGAACTCCTTCTTCTTCAAACTTTTGTAGAGGTTGATGGTGCTTTCCTCGTTGCCTTCTTCCGTCAAAGATGGATCCACCTGAGGGTTCAACCTTCGGCTCTTTCTCGAACTTTGAGAGAACTAGAAACTTCGGCTTGCTAAACCTTTGATCCTAGAGTGAGTAGAGAGTGTCTAAGGGGTGTTTTCTTTTCAAGGAGAGGGATTCTCAACACATGAGAAGGATTCTCCTTGAGCTTGAGGAAGAAAAAGATGAAGTGAGGAGAGAGAATGGTTATGATAGAATGAGCTATCTTTTTCCTTTTTGCAACCATATCAAAAGAAAAAGAATTATCTAATTAATAATAATAATTCAAATGAGAATAGTTGATGGTTGTTTTGGAATGACCACTATCATCACTTCATTAAATGAATGTTGGCAAGAATCAAGGAGCATCCTTGCAAAGTAATGATGATGGTCAAACATTCAACCATGGTCAAAAAGTCAACCATGGTCAACAAGTCAACAAAACCAACCATAACATAATTTCATTTAATTACTATTATTAATTGATATCTCACTAATTCATTAGGGTTTGGAAAAAAGACGACTGTCAACTGTGCATGCGCACCCGTTCCGAAACCCTAATGAAAAACCTCTTCTTCCGCCTCAAACAACTGTGCATACACACCTGCATTCTTGTTCCGAGGAACATGAATACTGAGAGATAAAAGTAACCCCAAAACATATACCAGTATCCGGCTCAAATCAGAGCCCGCTGGCAATACCCGTCCGGACTCCAAACGTGCACAAGTGCGCGGATGAGAACGAACCCTGTCGCAAAACCATGCGACCTCTACTCTGTTTTTCCCAGAGGCGAATACCCTCTGTGTGGGACTCTAAAGACTCGACACTACGCTGGCAGTGGGTTTAACCACAGACCGCAAGCGGCACTAGCTATGCGTAACGGTCCCCAGGTAGATGCCGATAAGAAGACTGACGAGGTAAAACCCATCTGAACTCCTACTGAGTCTGAATGTGACATTCTCCGTACAGTCCGGTCTGTTCGTCTGATACATCGCATGGCGGGCCTAGGGGGCGGTAAACGTCAGTCCCCTAATAGCGGTACAAGTCGTGTCGGAGTGAAACCCAAAACACCCTGAGATAACACTGGAAGCCTACCAGTATATCTCGCTTGCCCTGGCCAGGGACTACTCGTGTAATGGCTCTCCTAGACACAGCGCGATGTCAACCCCCAATACCGGGAGAGACGAATCCTGTCTAACCGTCACTGCCTCCAAGTGCTTCAGGACTGCACCCAACTAATACCTGTTTGCACGACTCCTTTGAGCCGTGGTAGGGTAGTGATCAAAGTGCAGTGGGAACTCACTCAAGGCGAAGTGCCAGTGTCAAGTCAGCGGACTAAGCTGTACTCATGTCACCTGGGAACTGATAACTGACGATAGGTATAATACCAACTGGTCAGTTCCCGACGAGTCCTGTCCGGTGTACTCGTAACCTAACGAGCACCCGTATACTATCTCCAGTACGACGTACTGATGGCTGTGGGACAGACCATCTCCCACACTGGGATGAGAAGCGCATACGCTAGTCTACTCCGGAGTATCGATGCCCTGTCTCGATAGTCCTGCGACTAGGGACCTGTATAAGGATGTGCTTATAGATTACCCAGCCCCCACTAGTGTGACTGCCATCACAACGCTGGTAATCAAGCAAAGATCCTAAGGGCTCCACTAATGTGTATAGGTGATATCGCAAAATAAACACATGTACACATTGAAGTAGAAACAAACCAAGTAGCATACTACTATATTGAGCAAGATTGTTTATACAAGGTGAATATCCCAAGCTTCCATTAAGTAATATACAAACTAGTATGATACAGTAATGGCCTCTAGGGCATATACACTAACAATCACCCACTTGCACTAAGGCCATGTACTGGCGTATCGAAGACCTATCATCTCGATCAGCCGCTCGAACTGAGTCTGGGGTAGGGCCTTGGTGAATGGATCTGCAGTGTTTTCTTCTGAAGCAACCCTCCGAACCTCGATCTCCTTCCGATCCACGATCTCCCTGATCAGGTGATACTGCCTCAAGATGTGCCTGGATCTCTGATGGGACCTGGGTTCCTTCGCTAAAGCTATAGCCCCGTTGTTGTCGCAATACAGAGGTATTGGGTCAACAATGGACGGAACCACCTGAAGTTCTTTCAAGAACTTCCTCATCCAGACAGCTTCTTTTGCGGCATCAGATGCAGCGATGTATTCCGCTTCCATCGTTGAGTCTGCAACGGTTTCCTGTTTGGAACTCTTCCAACACACCGCCCCTCCATTGAGGGTAAAGACAAAACCCGACATGGACTTGGAATCATCCTTGTCACTCTGGAAGCTGGAGTCAGCAAAGGCCTCGATCTGGAGGTCTTTTCCGCCATACACCAAGAACATCTCCTTAGTCCTTCTCAGGTACTTGAGAATGTTCTTTACCGCTATCCAGTGTTTCTCCCCAGGGTTTGACTGATACCGGCTTACTACACTCAGTGCATAAGCTACATCCGGTCTGGTACACAACATCGCATACATTATAGAGCCTACCGCAGAAGCGTAGGGTATAATAGACATGCGATCCCTCTCCAAATCAGTCTTGGGAGACATCTCTTTAGAGAGGGTGATCCCGTGACAAGCCGGTAGGTTACCGCGCTTGGAATCTTCCATACTGAATCTTTTCAGTACGGTGTCGATGTACCTGGACTGTGAAAGTCCTAATATCCTCTTGGATCTATCACGATGGATCCGGATCCCCAGGATGTAAGAGGCATCACCCAGGTCTTTCATGGAGAACCTGTGTGACAAGAAACCCTTGACAGATTGTAGCATAGGAATGTCATTTCCTATTAAGAGAATGTCATCCACGTATAAAACGAGGAATACTACAGTTCTCGCTACAAATCTACTATAGATGCATGGTTCATCTGGATTTTTGATAAAGCCAAATTCCTTGACCGTCTCATCAAAACAGATGTTCCAACTCCGCGATGCCTGCTTTAGTCCATAGATGGACTTAAGCAACTTGCACACCTTTCCGCTGCTCCCACTCTGAATGAAACCCTCTGGCTGATCTATATAGACACACTCCTCTAAATTTCCATTTAGAAAAGCGGTTTTTACGTCCATCTGCCAAATCTCATAATCGTGGAAGGCAGCAATGGCAAGAAGGATCCGAATGGATTTCAGCATAGCCACTGGAGAAAAGGTTTCGTCATAGTCCAAGCCAGGCCTTTGACGGAAACCCTTTGCTACAAGTCTAGCTTTATAGGTCTCAACCTGTCCATCTACACCAATCTTCCTTTTGAAGATCCACTTGCATCCTACGGGTTTTACCCCGTCTGGAGCAATGTCCAACGTCCATACTTTGTTGGTGTACATGGACTCCATTTCGGTCCGCATTGCATCCAGCCATTTTACCGAGTCAACGCTCTGAACGGCCTGCTGGAAGCTAGTAGGCTCATCATAATCTATGATGCAATCCTCTCTATCCCCGTCTATGAGAAAACCGTAGTATCTCTCGGGCGGATGAGACTGCCTACTACTCCTGCGGAGCGGCGTAGGAATGTCCTGTTCATTTGAACCCTCTGGTTCCACTAAGCTTTCAGTAATAGTCTGTGGTTCTGGAATTTCTTCCAGTTCTACTGCGCTCCCACTTAATTCTTTTTCTAAGAACTGGTGTTCTAGAAAGTGGGCATGACGAGAAACAAGAACTTTTTGTTCCTCTTCGTAGTAGAAGAGATATCCCTTGGAATTCTTTGGATATCCCACAAACTTACACAGTACTGAGCGTGCCTCGAGCTTGTTCGCATGCTGCTTTTTAACAAAAGCTGGACTTCCCCAAGTCTTAATGTGACTGAGATGGGGCCTCTTCCCACACCACATCTCATATGGTGTAGTAGGCACAGTCTTAGTAGGAACTCGGTTCAAAAGGTACGCAGCTGATTCTAGCGCATACCCCCAGAAAGATCGCGGTAACTCAGCGTTACTCATCATGGACCGTACCATATCCAATAGGGTTCGGTTCCGTCTCTCCGATACACCGTTGTGTTGCGGAGTGTATGGAGGAGTAAGCTGAGAGAGAATCCCGTTCTCTTTTAAATAATTCAAGAACTCGGCACTTAAGTATTATCCACCTCGATCCGATCTTAGAATCTTGATACTTTTGCCGGTTTGTTTTTCTACTTCATTCTTATATTCCTGGAACTTTTCAAAGGCTTCGGACTTATGTTTCATTAAGAAGACATAACCGTACCTTGAAAAGTCATCCGTAAAAGTAATGAAGTAAGAATAACCGCTTCGCGCATGTGTAGACATTGGACCGCACACGTCGCTGTGTACGAGTCCCAAGAGCTCGCTTGCTCTTACTCCGTGTCCAGTGAACGGAGTCTTTGTCATCTTTCCTTTGAGACAGGATTGACAAGTGGCATATGATTGATATTCGAACGGATCCAAATATCCTTCTGTATGTAACTTAGTCAACCTTCTCTCATTGATGTGACCCAGTCTACAATGCCATAAGAAACTCTGATTGATTTCCGGAGACTTTCTTTTGTGTGTATTCTGGACATTGAAAATCTGTGGTTGGTTCAATACGTATATACCATTGTTCAATGTACCTGACCCAATCAGAACTTGATTAAGGTGAATGTTTACAACATTACTTACAAACGCAAATTCATAACCTTCTTTAGAAACCAAAGATACAGAAATGATATTACAAGTTGCGTTGGGTACAAAAAAGCAATTACGCAAAACCAAAACATGCCCATCTGACATTCCCAGGTGATAGTCCCCCACGGCTTTAGCATCCATGCTAGCTCCGTTCGCAACTCTGAGGGTCATGTCACCTGCCTTCAAAAACCTACGGTTTCTCAACGCCTGCAAAGAATTACAGATATGAGATCCTGATCCGGTATCCAATACCCAGGAAGTAGAGTTTATAGAAAGACAGTTTTCAATAACATACACACCTGAAGCTGAAGCTGCAACCTGCTTCAGTTCCTGTGTCCTGGCCTTCCAAGCCCTGCAATCTTTCTTCCAGTGTCCACTCTTGTGACAATAGAAGCATTCCTCTTTACCCACAAGCTTCCCCGCTATCTTTGTTGCCTTTGCTTTTCCCTTCGTATCCACTTTACTAACACCGCCCCTTGGTTTGGCGGGGGCTTTTCTCTTCTTTCCCTTGGCTTTCGCCTTGGACCTAGAAGAAGAAGATCCTCCTAAAAACAAAGTGGATGTTTCCCTACCTTTCTGTAGGGTGCCCTCTGCACTCCTCAGCATGTTGAGGAGTTCTGAAAGTTCAACTTCTTTTTCTTGCAAGTTGAAATTCAGTATGAACTGGGCGTAAGTGGAAGGAAGGGACCGGAGAACTAAGTCCGTATAGAGCTCACTCTCCAACGTGGTCCCAAGTTCTGCGAGCTCCTCAATGTAGCCTATCATCTTAAGCACGTGGTCCGCTACCGATGATCCGACGGCCAACTTTGCCGAAAATAACTTCTTCGACACTTCGTATCTTGCGATACGAGACTATTTTCCATACAGTTCTTTTGTATGAAGAAATATGGATTCCAAGTCCATATTCTCATGCCTCCTCTGATGTTCCATGTCCATAGAGGCAAGCACGAGGCATCTGGCCTTCGCGCAATCAATCTCCCAAGTCTTACGGATTTCCTTATCCGCGACGCTGGAGGTGGGACCTGGGACGGGGGGAGCTTTGGTGGTAAGAAGATACCCCAGCTTGTCGTAAGTGATTGCCATTTTGACATTCCTGAGCCAATCTTTGTAGTTTGGCCCTGTCAGTATGTTTTTATCTAGAAGTAACTTAAGTCCAGTCATTTCGATTTGGTCGCTGCAGGGGGGAGAGAAGAAAAACTTTAGCATGATGCTCTTGCAAGTTTAGAATGGTTTTTAATTTGTCTAAACAGGATGGCTCCCACTGTCTCTCGAATCCCTCCTCAAACCACAAAGGAAGAATTAGCCGGGATCAATCCCACCGCACAATACTTGCTTAACCGTTCAGCCTGTAGGGTTCCTAGGCACTCTCAAGAGGTCTCACAAGGCATCAACCATGCCAATTTCAAAAATTATGGTGCCGAGAAACCCTAGTGTACGGATCGTTGGCTAGATTTCTAGGCGAAAAGATAACTAGTTAACAATTAACTAATGGGAAAACGGAAATACAACCTTTGTAGATCCGGTGCTCCACCTCCATAGCTCCGCAACGAAGTCATCTCCGCTGTCCAAAAGGAATCCGGGCTCTAGAGTCGGCTTCGTCGAAGAAAAAGCGAGCTAGGTCGTCGATGTCCATGCCGAAGATGATCTACGTCGAGGCATCGCTAAATCAAGCTCCACCTTCACCAAGCCCTAAAAACTTGTGAAGGAAACACACTCTACTACTTGGCAAGAGGTAGAGGATGAAGAAATAGGAAGTGGGTAGACTTTAGAATTGGATTTCTCACTCTTTATCATCAATCACCATTGATGAAGAAAGCTTTTTCTTCCTTGCTCATGAAGAAGAAGAAGAAAGAAATATATGATAAGTTAATTAAAAAAAAATAGAAAAACAAATACTTATCATATCATTAACTATAGTCAAGTGTAGAGAATGAATCATGGTTAGTGGGAATGGTTAGGGTTAAGGATGAGATAAGAATGGTTGACTTGATCAAAGCTTCATGAAGCTTCAACTAAACTCCAAAACTAGCAACCATTCTTTTCTCTTCTTTTCCAAAATGAATAAACAAATAAATAAATGAATAAATAAAGGAAATGAAACCCTAGCCATTCTTTTAACCATGGTTTAATTCTTTGCACTTAACCAAGTAAACATGTATCATCAAACATGATACAATCAAGTGCACAAAATCATATCGCATATGTAATGCGCACATCCGAGTGAGAAAATCCATTTAAAGTGAACCAATACTAGTTAATGCAAAGTAATATATCAAATATATAATTATACATTAAATCATTAAATCAACACTTGATTTAACGATCCGGTCATATCGCATATAACCGACCAGTATCCTATGTATCGGCTTATCGAATCAACCTTTGATTCGATAACTAGGGTATATCGCATATAACCTAATCGATACATTCATCGCGAGAATGGAATACGGTATCACATACACGCATTATTCTCGGTCCCGCACATATCTCATATGCGCTCCTATTTCGTTTCGCTTGAGCCAGGAAACCTCTGTGTAGGACTCTAAAGACTCGTCAATACGCCGGCAGCAGGCGATGATCATATCAAACACCCACAAGCCGCAAGCGGTCTGCTAAACGTAACGGCCACCCGGGTATTGAGCGATCAGAAGATCGATGAGCAAGCCCGCTCACACTCCTGCGAATCCGACCAGTAACACTACCGTACAGTCCGGTCTGATCGTCTGATATGTCGCATATCTCGCCTAGGGGTGGTAAACGTCAGACCCCAATAGCTCGATAAGTCGTGTCGATATGAGGTCTATAACCGTTCGAGACACTACTGGTAACACTTACCAGTAAATCTCAGCAACCCTGGCCAGGGATTTCCTGTTATAGCCAATCGAACACAGCGCAACATCAACCCCCTATACCGGGAGAGATGAATCCCCTCCTATCGCTCATTGCCTCCATGTGACTCGGGACTGTACCCAAAAACCACCGTTTTGCACGCCCTCTTGGACGTGGTAAGATGGAAATCAAAGCACAGTGGGAACCACACAAGACTCTATGACGATCTCGGGTCAACAGACTACTCTGTACCAGTGTCACCAGAGAACTGCCATCTGACGTGAGGTATAATACCATCTGGGAGTTCTCGGCGAGTCCGTCCAGTGTACCCAGTCTCTACTGAGCACCCGTATATCATCTCTGATGTCAAACACCAATGGATATGGGATCATCCATCGCCCATCTGTATGGGTCGAGAAGGTACACGCTAGTCTACTCTGGTATATCGATGCCCCGTCTCGATACACCCTCGACTAGGGACTTTGAAGGATGTACTTATGGACTACCATGTCCCCACTAGTATGATCCGCATCATAGTCCAGGTAGTCAAGCACACATCTTAAGGGCTTTACCAACATGTAACAGAGAGACAATCAGTATACACGTTAAGGTAAAGTTCAACCAGATAGCATACTATCATGTCGAGCAAGAAAGTCCTCCCTATATATGTCCCAGCATCCACTACAATATACATCCTATGTACAGTAATGGCCTCTAGGGCATACATATAACTAACAATCTCCCACTTGCACTAGGGCCATCTGTAGCAGTGGTTGTAGTATCTCATACTCAACCATCCCATAAAAATCTCTCTCTGGGAACAGGCCTTTGTGAGTGGATCCGCTGTGTTGCCCTCTGAGTCTACTCTCCTTACCTCGATCTCCCTGGAGATCAACCATCTCCATGATCAGGTGACACTGCCTTAGAATATATCTGGATCACTGATGGGATGGTCGTTCCTTGGCATAAGCCACACCTCCATTGTCACACAATGGGAGGAACATAGTTCATCTCATGAACCAATATACACCCAAACAGCCTCTTTGGTAGCATCTTAAGTAGCGATGTATCCTGCCTTTATCGTCTAGTATGTCACGGTATCTAGCTTGGAACTCTTCCAACATACCGTCCCTTTACTGAGGGTAAAGACAATGCCTGTGACTGACACTCAGTCATCATTATCACCCTGGAACCATTCCAGTGATTCTCCCCAGGATCGATTGATACCATCTCACTACATCTAGTGAGAATCCTAACATCCAATTAGATCTATCTCATAGATCCAAAATCCATGATTTAGTAGGTATCACTTTGATCCTATTATGGAGAATTCTTGTGATAACCGGAGATTGACCGAGCGTAGCATAAGAAACTCCTTTCTTATCAAGAGTATGTCATCCACGTACTCTACGAGGATCGTCACCATACTCCCTACTACCTTTTTGTATATACAAGGTTCATCTACCATTTTGATGATGTCAACTTCTTTGACTAATCCATCAAAACAGATGTTCCAACTCCGCGATGCCTGCTTTATCCTATAAAGCATCTTGCACACGTTTCCGCTGCTCCCACTGTCTACGAGGCCCTCTGGCTGTGTACTTATAGACGCTCTCTTCCAAAATATCATTTAGAAAAGCAGTCATGACACCCAACCACCAGATATCGTAGTCATGGAATGTAGCCGTGGTAAGTAGGATCTGGATGGACTTAAGCATAGATACTTGAAAAGGTTTCATCATTATCCACGCTTGGTTGATGACGAAAACCTTTAACAAGTCTAGCTTGGAAAGTCTCAACTTTTCCATATACACCAAGTAATCTTCTCAAGATATACTTGCTCCTGATGGGGATTTAACCCTTCAGATATAGCAACCAAAGTCCATACTTTGTTGGTGTATAAGGATTCCATCTCGGATCACTAAACATCCAGCCATTCTTACAGAGTCTTACTCTCGATGGCCTGCTCGAAGCTAGTTGGGTCATCATCTCATGATGCAATCCTCGCTCCCACTGTCATAGAGAAACCGAAGTATCTCTCAGGTGGGTGAGGAACCCTACTAGATCGGCGGAGAGGCTGAGGTTCGTTGGTATCTACTGAATCCTTTGGTTCTATCAAATCATCAGCTGTAGTTTGTATAGCTGGAACCTTTCCAGTTCTACATTACAGACCTTGCCTCGAGCTTGTCCGGATTTTGCTTTTAGACATAGCCCGGACAACCCCAAATCTTAACCAACTTAAGATATGGGCTCTTCCCTTTCCATATCACATATGAAGCGGTAGGCAACTGATTTGATTTGAACCCTATTCAATAGGTATGCATCTTCATAAGTGCATAACTCCCAAAAGGAAATAGGTAACTCAGTAGTACTCATCATAGAGCACACCTTATCATATAGGGTGTGATTGCTCCGCCCCGAAATACCATCGTGCCATGGTGTATACGGAGGAGTAATGCTGAGAGAGAATCTCATTCTCCTTTAGAATAATCCAGGATTTCCGTGCTCAAGTATTCTCCTCCTCGATCTCATCAAAAGGACATAATACTTATACCTGTTATTGGTTCTCTACTTCTAACTTATATTCTGTGAATATCTCAAAAGGTTCGGACTTGTGTTTCAACAGGAACATAGGTCTGAATCTTGAGAGATCATCAGAGAATGTAATGAAGTATAAAGAACCAGTCCTGGCATGTGTAGACAGGGGACCTTCATACATCAACATGTATCATCCCAAGAGTTTACTAACTCTTTCTCTGTTTCCAATAAACAGAGCTGGTGTCATTATATCTTTGTGACATGACTGGCAAGTTTCATAAGATGTAAATTCAAACAGATTTAAATATGCATCTACATGTAACTTCAGCTAGTCGGGTCACATTGATATGACCTAGTCTACAATGCCTCAAGAAGGATTCGTTCATTTCTGAACTCTTCCTCTTATGTGTGTTCAGTATACTAAGAACTGTAGTTTGATTTAGAACGTCAATGTTTTTAGATAACGTGCCTGAACCGATCAACTTTTGATATAGGAAATGTTCAAAACATTATCCAACAATACAAAATTATATCCTTTCTTTGCTAATAAAGAGAGAGATATGATTTTGTATATCAGGTTCGGTATCTAATAACATTCGTTCAGAATCAATGTATTGGTAATACAGGGTGACAGTGACCAACAGACTTGGCTGCAACACTTGCCCCGTTTTCTGTCTCATGAAACTTATCACCCGTTCTCAGTTCTCTACCTTTCTGTAGCCCTATGTAACTGATTACATATCTGGGATCCTGATCCGGTATCATATACCCAGGACGTAAAGGATACTGAGAAACAATTCTTGTAATGAACACACCCGAAGATGATGCATCAGCATGCACTCTCTTCGTTTGGGCGGCACGGGAATTCTGGTAATCCCCAATTTCCTGCTCTGTCTTATAACAATTATAAGTTGGAGCGGGACCAACGTTCCCCAGCTCAGTATAACAAGCGGGTTCGGTCAATATTCCGTATTATTATCTTGATTAAGGCGTGATATGGTCGCTACCTGGAGAGAGAGAGAAGAAAACACTCAGCGTGCGCTCTGTCAAGAATAGATTGGTTATTATTTTATCTAATCAGGATGGCTCCCACTGCTTTTTATCAAATCTTCCTTCAAACCCTAAAAGGAAAGACTAGCCGGGATTAATTACACACTACAAGTTCGCCAATCTTTCAGCCAGGCCAGTGTCGGTACTTTGAGGGAGGTCCCCCGTGCTTTCGCACGAACCTAATTAATGTAAATCTCGTTTTCCCAGAGACGTAACCCCGTTGACACCTTTCTAGACACCTACTTGATCGGCTAATTGTAATGTATAAAACTCTCCCAGGAGTAACTCTTACTCGCAGCGGGTATCGGGATCCAACTATCTCATAGAAGGTATGCAATCTCATTGCAAATTTCAACACTTGAAATTCCCGATAATATTTTGCCCCTAGCGTCCTATGACCTTGACAGAGGTCAACAAACCATAGGCTGCTAGTCAAGTTCAACCCGTCATTTCCTGATTGAAGTAAACCCACCCGCATGACCCTTGACAGAGGTCAACAAGGTCGCACTACTACCCTAAATCAATCACATCATATGCTTATGCAGATAAGCACTAATCAGCTACCGCACACTACGCCTTGACAGAGGTCAACAAACGCAGCACGAATACTAACCAGTACATATCTGAAATGACGGAGGGCTACGACAGGTTTTTCTGAAAACCTATTGCGTAATGAACTTGATATCGTTGTAGAATCAAATGATTTTAAAATAGAGTGCTTTTGAGGCTTTTCTAGTTTTGCTAAAGGAGTCACTCCCGGTGAAGGGATCGTCGGTCCTTTCCTCGTCGAATGAGGTGCGGGATATATCATATATATCACTGTGCAAAACAAAAACTCTTAAAAGCAATCAAAAGACAAACCGAGTGTGTAGCATCTGCCAGTTATTGCTAAAGGAGTCACTCCCGGTGAAGGGATCTTGGTCCTTTCCTCATCGAATAAGGTGCAGGATATATCACATATACCGCTGTGCAAAGCAAGAACTGTAGCTACCTGTTTTAATTTTGAAATTCGATTCTACAACATCTTAGGTTTCTTTTATTTCATTAATCACATTAATGAAGTCCCATCATTTAAATACCTAAACATCACAGATAAATACGACGTACACTTATGCCATCCGCATTCGCCTCGATGTCCCCTCGTGCACCGTTAGGTTAGGTAACTAACGGCAGAGCGGGGCAGGGCTAGCGCGGCTGTAAAACATAAGTAACGCCTATATAATATATCATATATACTATATACTGTATCTATCACAGAACATCACATGATCACATCACAGATATCGCAGTAGAAGAAACATATGAAATATTGGATATACTAGGACGTCCGTGTTTTCAATACGAGCCAGTATAAAACACGGATTCCACGGTCGTGATGAACAGCCAAACCCATACCCCTAGACCCCTACGAGAGCGGCAAGTAACCCTACCAATTCTAGAGTTAGGAGACCCGGACTCGACTCCTCGAGTTGGTCTCCCACTGGACTCCAGAACCCGGTTACTTGTGCTCCCCTCCTTGGGTCTATCCTAGTGCGGAAAAGTAAATAATATACAAAGTGTGACAACTTCCGCAACCTGGAAGTGCCCCAATAAAAGAATATTACATACAAGTTTTTACATGAATGAAAATGAAAAACACTCATCTCACATAAAAACCCACGGCTATTCAAACACGACGATCCAATATAACATATCCAGCAACACATAACATCACATGTCATCAACGTAAGTAAATATGTCCATCCCAATTGTCGTTGACATATAGCAACGAAACCGGCGATATCACATATTACACTTACGGTCACAGAAAAGAAAGTGTAAAACTACAACAGTTGGAATCCGCAACCACCTCAGACATCGCATGCCTGACCAAATGAATTACTTAGACATCCCATGCCTAACAATTATAAACCCCGCATTTTAGTCTCTAAATCGAAAACTCTTTTCAATATCAAGTCGGGCAATTCAACAAGATTCTCGACATCCTGATCGAATGCTCGTCGCAAACTTTAGTAGACGGCCGCACCCCCGATGCCGTCGACGAAGTGCACCAAGGCGGAACACCACCACCGCGAGCGCCCGAACGGATGCTTTCGGCGACGGGGTTCTCCTACAGTCACTTGATCGGGGCTATGGAGTGAGGCTGTCTATTAAGTTTACCCGGCGAGTATCCGCGTACGCTACGTGATTGCGACGGACTTTTGATCATATCAAAATTCCGTGGCAACCGATCAAGTGAGACCAAAGTGCTATGTTTATAACATTCATTTAGTTATCTCATAACTTGTTGTGAATTCCAAGTATTGTATCACATTCCAGATAAATAGAAAATGCTAAACTTTTCGATCGAACAGTCAAACACCCAAGTTTTCCCGATACAGATCAACACATGAAATAAGTCTAACAACATTCAGTTCGTGCCTCAGTACCGACGGTCCAGCCGTAGAAGGGTCAAGCCAACGCCTCACATGTGGCACGCCGTACTGCCCCAAACCCGAAGGTTCAAAGGGCAGTTCAAGACGGTCACATAATCTAGTTAAGGTTTGTTGTCTTCTAGAGGGTCCATCGCGTTACTTGCACTACTTAGAACGTCGTTAAACTACGGAAAAATCCAACACTTGGAAATTTCTCGACAGGGGAAAAGTTGGGTATTTATATCCGGTCGAACTTTTTAACATATTCTAAAATTATCTGGAAAGCCACACAGACAAAATTTGATACTCCGATCGATACACCGAATCCCCAAAACAACCCAGAACATTCAACTCTGGAATAAATTTTAAATATTCCCATAAAATCCAGAATAATTAAATAGGAATTACTGTGCAGAAAATATGTGATGACGTCACAACCTAGCCGCGGAACCGCCGCAGAAGCTGGGCTTCTGCCGCGGTTCCGCGCTCTGTTGGATGAATCTTTCGCCTGAGTTTGCACAGTAATTCTTATAATTATTTATTGAATTTTTTAGGCATTTTTAACACACAAAAATCCGCATTTTCGGAAAAAGTCCAGAGAGCATATTCCTGTTTGGGTTTTCGGGTCGTTCGGACTTCAAATTCCGTCTAGACTTCGCCTAAGGCTCTAGCTAGGCTCTGATACCACTGTAGGGTTCCTAGGCACTCTCAAGAGGTCTCACAAGGCATCAACCATGCCAATTTCAAAAATTATGGTGCCGAGAAACCCTAGTGTACGGATCGTTGGCTAGATTTCTAGGCGAAAAGATAACTAGTTAACAATTAACTAATGGGAAAACGGAAATACAACCTTTGTAGATCCGGTGCTCCACCTCCATAGCTCCGCAACGAAGTCATCTCCGCTGTCCAAAAGGAATCCGGGCTCTAGAGTCGGCTTCGTCGGAGAAAAATCGAGCTAGGTCGCCGATGTCCATGCCGAAGATGATCTACGTCGAGGCATCGCTAAATCAAGCTCCACCTTCACCAAGCCCTAAAAACTTGTGAAGGAAACCCACTCTACTACTTGGCAAGAGGTAGAGGATGAAGAAATAGGAAGTGGGTAGACTTTAGAATTGGATTTCTCACTCTTTATCATCAATCACCATTGATGAAGAAAGCTTTTTCTTGCTTGCTCATGAAGAAGAAGAAGAAAGAAATATATGATAAGTTAATTAAAAAAAAATAGAAAAACAAATACTTATCATATCATTAACTATAGTCAAGTGTAGAGAATGAATCATGGTTAGTGGGAATGGTTAGGGTTAAGGATGAGATAAGAATGGTTGACTTGATCAAAGCTTCATGAAGCTTCAACTAAACTCCAAAACTAGCAACCATTCTTTTCTCTTCTTTTCCAAAATGAATAAACAAATAAATAAATGAATAAATAAAGGAAATGAAACCCTAGCCATTCTTTTAACCATGGTTTAATTCTTTGCACTTAACCAAGTAAACATGTATCATCAAACATGATACAATCAAGTGCACAAAATCATATCGCATATGTAATGCGCACATCCGAGTGAGAAAATCCATTTAAAGTGAACCAATACTAGTTAATGCAAAGTAATATATCAAATATATAATTATACATTAAATCATTAAATCAACACTTGATTTAACGATCCGGTCATATCGCATATAACCGACCAGTATCCTATGTATCGGCTTATCGAATCAACCTTTGATTCGATAACTAGGGTATATCGCATATAACCTAATCGATACATTCATCGCGAGAATGGAATACGGTATCACATACATGCATTATTCTCGGTCCCGCACATATCTCATATGCGCTCCTATTTCGTTTCGCTTGAGCCAGGAAACCTCTGTGTAGGACTCTAAAGACTCGTCAATACGCCGGCAGCAGGCGATGATCATATCAAACACCCACAAGCCGCAAGCGGTCTGCTAAACGTAACGGCCACCCGGGTATTGAGCGATCAGAAGATCGACGAGCAAGCCCGCTCACACTCCTGCGAATCCGACCAGTAACACTACCGTACAGTCCGGTCTGATCGTCTGATATGTCGCATATCTCGCCTAGGGGTGGTAAACGTCAGACCCCAATAGCTCGATAAGTCGTGTCGATATGAGGTCTATAACCGTTCGAGACACTACTGGTAACACTTACCAGTAAATCTCAGCAACCCTGGCCAGGGATTTCCTGTTATAGCCAATCGAACACAGCGCAACATCAACCCCCTATACCGGGAGAGACGAATCCCCTCCTATCGCTCATTGCCTCCATGTGACTCGGGACTGTACCCAAAAACCACCGTTTTGCACGCCCTCTTGGACGTGGTAAGATGGAAATCAAAGCACAGTGGGAACCACACAAGACTCTATGACGATCTCGGGTCAACAGACTACTCTGTACCAGTGTCACCAGAGAACTGCCATCTGACGTGAGGTATAATACCATCTGGGAGTTCTCGGCGAGTCCGTCCAGTGTACCCAGTCTCTACTGAGCACCCGTATATCATCTCTGATGTCAAACACCAATGGATATGGGATCATCCATCGCCCATCTGTATGGGTCGAGAAGGTACACGCTAGTCTACTCTGGTATATCGATGCCCCGTCTCGATACACCCTCGACTAGGGACTTTGAAGGATGTACTTATGGACTACCATGTCCCCACTAGTATGATCCGCATCATAGTCCAGGTAGTCAAGCACACATCCTAAGGGCTTTACCAACATGTAACAGAGAGACAATCAGTATACACGTTAAGGTAAAGTTCAACCAGATAGCATACTATCATGTCGAGCAAGAAAGTCCTCCCTATATATGTCCCAGCATCCACTACAATATACATCCTATGTACAGTAATGGCCTCTAGGGCATACATATAACTAACATTCAGCCAGGCCAGTGTCGGTACTTCGAGGGAGGTTTTCCAACGCTTTCGCGAAGTTCCTTAATTTAAGAACCTCTTTTCCCTGGGGGCGTAGCCCCGCTAACACCTTTCTAGGCACCTACTAGGTTTATAGCATTGATCGTTTAGTGAGAAATTTCCCGAGGAGTAGCATATACTCACAGTAGGATCGGGATCCAAATATCATCGCGTGACGAAACTGAAGGAATCCTACCAGAATCATCACACTCCAAATGGTATGCAAATCTAGCAAGTTTCAGTACTTATGAAACTCCCGATGTGGATTTTTGCCCCATGCTCTTATGACCTTGACTTTGGCCAAAATATCATAAGTCACATGTCAAGTTCTGCCCGTCACTATCCAGGTTAATTTGGATCCATCCGTGCCTACCCTTGACTTTGGCCAAAATGGCAGTACGAGTGTCCCAAACCAACGCATCTATCTATGCTACACATGAACACCCAATAGCTACCAATCACTATGCCTTGACTTTGGCCAACATACATAGCTTGAATACTATTGCCTATTCATGCGAAACGACGGAGGGCTACGAATGGTTTTGGTAAAACCGTGAACGTAATGAACTTGATATAATCGATGGAACGAGATAGCTTTTAGAAGGAGTGGCTCAAGCTCCGCATTTAAAAGTTAGTTTTGAAAAGAACCGAGTGGTTTTTCGAAAGTGTTCCAACGACTTTAACTTGGTTTATTATCTTGCATTAGTTCTTTTAATGCGTGATATTCTTGCATTAGTTCTTTTAATGCGTCCCATCATTTAATCCTACCATTGCAGAAAACAACCAAAATATGACGTACGCTTATGCGATTCGCATTCGCCACGGGGTCCCGTCATCACCCGTTAGGTTATTTAACTAACGACAGAGCGGGGGCTGGGCTAGCGCGGCTGTAAAACATAAGCAACGCCTAAATATAAAGCAATGATAGACATTACAGATCACAGATGAATACATTGGATATACTAGGAATTCGCAATCCGTTCGAGCCTGCAACGAAAAGCGGATTACACGGTCGCGGTGAATAGCCAAAACCCCACCCAAGACCCCTACGGGTGCGGCAAACTACCCGCCAAGTACCCGGTAGTTTGTGCACCCCTCCATGGGTCTATCCTAGGAGCAAAAACAGTAAAAAGAATTATACAATGACGGCTACAACCCCGACCCGGTTGTGCGGCCATACAAATAATATTATTACATCAATTTACATTTACAAATGAATGAAAGAAAAACAAAAGCTCATCTCACATCCACCCCGGCTATTCACCCGCGACAGTCCAACACATTCATATACACATTCCAATATCAAACACAAATCACAGAGATGTATAACCCCGACTAATCGACTTATAGCGATTAGCCGACGTTCAATACATACAAACATCACAGATATAACCAATATAGCCAAAGTGTAGCGAAGTTCGAAAAAAAATACGGATTTATAGGACCCCAAAAGTAAATTTCTTTTCTGGAAAATCTGGGCACATATAACATATTTGAAAAATCCCAAAACCCTACCAGAAGAACACTGCACAAAACACGATCACATGAAGAGCCTAAACGGCGGCGGATCCGCGGCGAAGAGAATAGCTGAGGCCGCGGATCCGCGGCGGTTTGAAGGTTTCATGGGATCGTTTTTCTTGGGTGTTCTCACAAAACCCTGAGCCGATTTTAGGAGTAAAAAGTTTTACTTTTAGAGCACAAAAAATTTCAACAGAAACTTAGGGTTTTAGAATTTCCGGTTTTGCGATTTTTCGGTTTCGAACTTCCATACACTTCGCTACCAAGCTAGTTTAAGTTTAGTTAGGCTCTGATACCACTGTAAGTCCACGTTGCGACCCCCGGTTCTTACGGGGAGGCGGAAACGGTATAAAAATCAAATTTTTAGCGCATGGGGCAACATGGACTAACAAAGTCGGGATCTTTTCCTAAACTAAAACTAGCAAACAAGCTAAAGAGAGTTAGCTACTCGGAAAGATGGTTATACCTAAACTTGAACTCCTTCTTTTTCAAACTTTTGTAGAGGTTGATGGTGCTTTCCTCGTTGCCTTCTTCCGTCAAAGATGGATCCACCTGAGGGTTCAACCTTCGGGCTCTTTCTCGAACTTTGAGAGAACTAGAAACTTCGGCTTGCTAAACCTTTGATCCTAGAGTGAGTAGAGAGTGTCTAAGGGGTGTTTTCTTTTCAAGGAGAGGGATTCTCAACACATGAGAAGGATTCTCCTTGAGCTTGAGGAAGAAAAAGATGAAGTGAGGAGAGAGAATGGTTATGATAGAATGAGCTATCTTTTTCCTTTTTGCAACCATATCAAAAGAAAAAGAATTATCTAATTAATAATAATAATTCAAATGAGAATAGTTGATGGTTGTTTTGGAATGACCACTATCATCACTTCATTAAATGAATGTTGGCAAGAATCAAGGAGCATCCTTGCAAAATAATGATGATGGTCAAACATTCAACCATGGTCAACAAGTCAACCATGGTCAACAAGTCAACAAAACCAACCATAACATAATTTCATTTAATTACTATTATTAATTGATATCTCACTAATTCATTAGGGTTTGGAAAAAAGACGACTGTCAACTGTGCATGCGCACCCGTTCCGAAACCCTAATGAAAAACCTCTTCTTCCGCCTCAAACAACTGTGCATACACACCTGCATTCTTGTTCCGAGGAACATGAATACTGAGAGATAAAAGTAACCCCAAAACATATACCAGTATCCGGCTCAAATCAGAGCCCGCTGGCAATACCCGTCCGGACTCCAAACGTGCACAAGTGCACGGATGAGAACGAACCCTGTCGCAAAACCATGCGACCTCTACTCTGTTTTGCCCAGAGGCGAATACCCTCTGTGTGGGACTCTAAAGACTCGACACTACGCTGGCAGTGGGTTTAACCACAGACCGCAAGCGGCACTAGCTGTGCGTAACGGTCCCCAGGTAGATGCCGATAAGAAGACTGACGAGGTAAAACCCATCTGAACTCCTACTGAGTCTGAATGTGACATTCTCCGTACAGTCCGGTCTGTTCGTCTGATACATCGCATGGCGGGCCTAGGGGGCGGTAAACGTCAGTCCCCTAATAGCGGTACAAGTCGTGTCGGAGTGAAACCCAAAACACCCTGAGATAACACTGGAAGCCTACCAGTATATCTCGCTTGCCCTGGCCAGGGACTACTCGTGCAATGGCTCTCCTAGACACAGCGCGATGTCAACCCCCAATATCGGGAGAGACGAATCCTGTCTAACCGTCACTGCCTCCAAGTGCTTCGGGACTGCACCCAACTACTACCTGTTTGCACGACTCCTTTGAGCCGTGGTAGGGTAGTGATCAAAGTGCAGTGGGAACACACTCGAGGCGAAGTGCCAGTGTTAAGTCAGCGGACTAAGCTGTACTCATGTCACCTGGGAACTGATAACTGACGATAGGTATAATACCAACTGGTCAGTTCCCGACGAGTCCTGTCCGGTGTACTCGTAACCTAACGAGCACCCGTATACTATCTCCAGTACGACGTACTGATGGCTGTGGGACAGACCATCTCCCACACTGGGATGAGAAGCGCATACGCTAGTCTACTCCGGAGCATCGATGCCCTGTCTCGATAGTCCTGCGACTAGGGACCTGTATAAGGATGTGCTTATAGATTACCCAGCCCCCACTAGTGTGACTGCCATCACAACGCTGGTAATCAAGCAAAGATCCTAAGGGCTCCACTAATGTGTATAGGTGATATCGCAAAATAAACACATGTACACATTGAAGTAGAAACAAACCAAGTAGCATACTACTATATTGAGCAAGATTGTTTATACAAGGTGAATATCCCAAGCTTCCATTAAGTAATATACAAACTAGTATGATACAGTAATGGCCTCTAGGGCATATACACTAACAGGAATTCCGCGTTTCGTTTGAGCCTGTAACGAAAACAGATTCCACGGTCGTGATGAATATTCAAACCCCACTCTAGACCCCTACGAGTGCGGCAAACTACCCGCCAAATATCCAAAATGAAGCAACCTCCCTCAACAAAGTGAGTAGGCCACTCGGCACTTCAAAGTACCGGGTAGTTTGTGCACCCTACCTTGGGTCTATCCTAGGAGCAAAAACAGCCAAATATCCAAAATGAAGCAACCTCCCTCAACAAAGTGAGTAGGCCACTCGGCACTTCAAAGTACCGGGTAGTTTGTGCACCCTACCTTGGGTCTATCCTAGGAGCAAAAACAGTAAAAGAAATAATACAACGGTGGCTACAACCTCAACCCGGATGTGCCCCGTAAAAATAATATTATATCACTTTACAAATTTTACATCAAATGAAAGAATGAAAACCCTCATCTCACATCCCCGGCTATTCATCCACGACAATCCAACAAGTTCATATACACAAACCATCACAACAACATCACAGATATGTGCAACCCCGACTTATCGACGTATAGCAATTAGTCAACGTTTCCAAACACATATATACAACACAGAGCTTGTAAAGTAACTACGGCACTAGAATTCCGCAAGCAATTAGCAAACTTAAACAATTTTCCAAGACTTGAAAATCCAGTGAGCTAAAATTCCAAAACTGAAAGTTTTGAGCCAATCTGGGAGTCGAAACGAACTCGAAACTCGCCCGAATCTTCTTGGAGGAGAAGATACATGATAATACTTCGAATAGGGTGCCTTGGGGGGTACCCACCCCTGGAGGCCACCGTGAGGTGGCCCCCAAAGGAGGGCAGACCAGAGAGCACCTGTTTCTGGTGCTCTCGGGTCGCCAGCCACCAAGTGGTGGTCTTAGGGGGTGTTCCCGGCCATTAGTCCCTCCCGGGGTATCCTCGGGGTGCGCACGCTTCACCCCGCGGTTTCTCGGTTCAAACCGTGAGCCCGCGGGGTGTGAAAACAACTCAAAATCTCACTTTTGAAAACTGTTTTTGTCGACAGTTTTTCCGCGACAAAAACGATGGAATTCTAATATTGCTACAAGCTTTCTAAGGTTTATGAGAGGCTCTGATACCAATGTATGTCAATTTCACGCACCCCACGTGTTCGTGGGGAGGTGGAATTTGCAAAAAAAAAATTTTACGAGCTTCACAACACCGACTAGAACAAGGATCGTTCATAAACCCTAGCTAGCAAACTACTTGAGATTTAACTACTCGGATACGAAGTTATACCTCATGATACTTTTCCTTTGGGTCTTCATCGCGGTCCTCTTCATCTAGGTAGGCTCCAAGGATCGATCTGGATCGTAACTTCTTCAATGGCCTCCTCGAGTCAAAGACGATCCACCCGAGAGTCTGTAGTCCGAGCTCCACCTCAAAACCGAGGTAACTAGGGCAACAAGCTTTCTAAACATGATGGACTAGGTGAATTAGAGTATGAAGATGGATTTATTTGTCTCTTGAAACCCTAGGATTCTCAAAACATAAGAGCTTTTAGGGTTTTGTAGCGAGGAAGAAGAAGAGAGCTAGCATGAGAGCTCACTTAAGGAAAGAGAAAGTTTTTTGATAAATGATAATCATAATGGAAATTGTGATGGCTAGCTTGATGTGACTACAAGCATGTGATAGAAAAAATATCTAAACAAAATATCTAGATCACAAAAATATCTCACCAAAATATCTAAAGTCAAAAAGTCAATCCAAGTCAAATGGTCAATCCAAGTCAAGTGGTCAATCCAAGTTAAATAGTCAAAACTAGTAGCCATGCCTCAATTATCATTTAAAAAAATAACAAATACTTTCCTCCACCTCATAATTGTTTTAATCAAGTAAATGGTCAAAACCCTAATGAGGTGTCTCCTTTTGTGCTCCTCACATCCGTATATACATACCCGCATTCGTGTTCCGAGAAATACGAATACAAAGAAACGAAATTGATCCATCAATATAATACTAAGATCCGGCTTAAACCAAAGCCCACTAGTATTATCTACCCGAACATCATACGCGCACAAGTGTACATAAGTGATCGAAGCCCTGCCGTAAAACCATACGTCCTCTACACCATTTGCCCAGTGCAGGGAACTCTCTGTATGGGACTCTAAAGACTCGACACTACGCTGGCAGTGGGTTTAACCACAGGCCGCAAGCGGTACTAGCTACACGTAACGGTCCCCATGTAGATGTCGATAAGAAGGCCGATGGGGAAAACCCATCCGAACTCCAACTGAGCCTGAATGTGGCAATCTCTGTACAGTCCGGCCTGTTCATCTAAGAGTATCGCATATCGGTCCTAGGGGGCCGTAATTGACAGACCCCTAATAGCGCAATAAGTCATGCCAGAGTGTAGCCCAAAACACCCTGAGAAACTACTGTAATACCTATCAGTAAATCTCGCTTGCCCTGGCCAAGGACTTTGTGTAATGGCTCTCCGAACACAGCACGATATCAACCCCCAATACCAGAAGAGACGAATCCTACCTAACCGCCACTGCCTCCAAGTGCTTCGGGACTGCACCCAACTACTACCTGTTTGCACGACTCCTTTGACCCGTGGTAGGGTAGTAATAAAAGTACAGTGGGAACACACTCGAGGCGAAGTAGCAGTGTCAAGTCGACGGACTAAGCTGTACTCATGTCACCTGGGAACTGCTACCAGACGATAGGTATAATACCAACCAACAGTTCCGACGAGTCATGTCCAGTGTACTCGTAACCTAACGAGCACCTACATACTATCTCGAGTACGACGTACTAATGGCTGTGGGACAGACCATCTTACCTGCTGGGATGAGAAGCATATACACTAGTCTACTGCAGAGTATCGATGCCCCGTCTCGATAATCCTGTGACTAGGGACCTGTATAAGGATATGCTTGTCGATTACCCAGCCCCCACTAGTGTGACTGCCATCACAACGCTGGTAATCAAGCAAAGATCCTAAGGGCTCCACTAATATGTATAAGTGATATGCTAAAAGAAACCCATGCATATGTTGAAATAGAAACAAACCAAGTAGCATACTACGATTTTGAACAAGACTGTCAATACAACTGTGAATATCCCTAGCTTCCATTAAGTAATATACAAACCAGTATTATACAATAATGGCCTCTAGGGCTTATACACTAACATATTGCATATCAGGTTCGGTAGGTAATAGCATTCGTTCAGAATCAATGTATTACCATTTGGTAATACAAGGTGATATTCGCCAGCAGCTTTGGCTGCAACATTTGCACCATTCCTTACTCTTACAGAATGATAACCTATTCCCAGTTCTTTACCTTTCCTTAGCCCATGTAACATATTACATATGTGGGATCCTGATCCGGTATCTAATGCCCAGGTCGTAGAGTGTACGGAGAAACAGTTCTCGGTAACTAACACACCCGAAGAAGATGCATCAACATCCTTATTCTTCGTTTGGGTGGCGTGGAAATCTGGATATTTTCCTATTTTCTGCTCGGACTTATAACAATTATAAGTTGGAGCGGAACCAACGTTCCCCAGCTCAGTATAACAAGCGGGTTCGGTCAATACATCCATATTATTATCTTGATTAAGTCCTGACATGGTCGCTACCTGGAGAGAGAGAGAAGAAAACACTTAGCGTATGCTCTTGCAAGATTAGATTGGTTTTTATTTTATCTAATCAGGATGGCTCCCATTGTTTTTTTTTCAAATCTTCCTTCAAACCCTAAAAGGTAAGACTAGCCGGGATTAATTACATCTTACAAGTTCACCAATCTTTCATCCAGGTCAGTGTCGGTACTTTGAGAGAGGTTCCCCATGCATTCGCACAGACCTAATTAAAATAAACCTTGTTTTCCCAGGGAAGTAACCCCGTTAACACCTTTCTAGACACCTACTTGATCGGCTAATTGTGATGTGTAAAACTCTCCCAGGAGCAACTCTTACTCGCAGTGGGTATCGGGATCCAACTATCTTATAGAAGGTATGCAATCTCATTGCAAATTTCAACACTTGAAATTTCCGATAATATTTTGCCTCTAGCGTTCTATGACCTTGATGCAGGCCAACAAACCATAGTCCGCTAGTCAAGTTCAACCCGTTCAATTCCTGATTGAATTAAACCCACCCGCATGACCCTTGACGCAGGCCAAGAAAGTCGCACGACTAACCTAATCCAATCTCATCTTATGTTGTAGATAAGCACTAGTTAGCTACCGCACACTACGCCTTGACGCAGGATAACAAACGTAGCACGAATACTAAGTAGTACTTATCTGAAATGACGGAGGGCTACGACAGGTTTTTAGAAAAACCTCTTGCATAATGAACTTGATGTCGTTGTAGAATCGAGTGATTTTGAAAAGGAGTATTTTTTAGGCTTTTACTAGTTTTGCTAAAGAGGTCACTCCCGGGGAAGGGATCTCGGCTCTTTCCTTATCGAATAAAGTGCTGGATATTCTACAAATACCACTATGCAAAGCAAGAACTAAAAATGCAATCAAAAGAAAAAACCGAGTGGGTTGTAGCATCTACTAGTTTCGCTAAAGAGGTCACTCCTGGTGAAGGGATCTCGGCTCTTTCCTTATCGAATAAGGTGCTGGATATTCTACAAGGAATACCGCTATGCAAAGCAAAAACTGGAGCTACCCTTTTTGAAAATTTCATTCCACAATATCTTTTTAGGTTTCTTTCTTTTTCATTAATCTCATTAATGAAGTCCCATCATTTATGCTTCCTAAGCATCACAGAAGAAACGAAAATACAACGTACGCTTATGCCATCTGTATTAGCCACAGTGTCCTGTTATGCATCGTTAGGTTACTTAACTAACGGCATAGTGGGGCGGGACTAGCACGGGTGCAAAACATAAGCAACATTTATTATATATCATATATACAATAATAAAGCATTCGTTTCAGACATATAAAGTGATCACATCACAGAATATCAGCAGCAGAAGATAACATATGAAATATTGGATATACTAGGAATTCCGTGTTTTAAATCAAGCTAGTATAAAACACGGATTCCACAGTCGCGATGAATAGCCAAACCCACATCCCTAGACCCCTACAATAGCGGCAAGCAACCCTACCAATTCTAGAGTTAGGAGACCCGGTCTCGACTCCTCGAGATGGTCTCCCACAGGACCGTAGAATCCGGTTACTTGTTCTCCCCTCCTTGGGTCTATCCTAATGCAGAAAAGTAAATAATATACACAATGGTGACATCATACTCAACCTGGAAGTGCCCCAATAAAAAAATATTACATACAAGCTTTTACATGAATGAAAATGAAAAACTCTCATCTCACATAAAAAAAAACCCGCTATTCAAAACACGACGATCCGATATAACAATCCCAGCAACACATAACATCACATGTCATCAACGTAAGTAAATATGCGTATCCCAATTATCTTTGACATATAAAAATGAAACCGGCGATACACAACGTATTACACTTACGGCCGCAGAAAAGAAAATGTCAAACTACAACATTTGGAATCCACAATCACCTTAGACATCATAAACCCGAAATATCATATACTTCGGATTTCATGCCTAACTGTAAGAATTCCAAATATTGTATCACATTCCACAAATAGCTAGACGATGTTGAACATTCCGATCGAATCAAAGAACACCCAAAATTTCCCAAAAAGCTCAACACTTGAGCACAGTTTAAAAATACTCGGAACATGCCACAGTACCTATGGACCAACCGTAGAAGGGACAACCCTTGCCTCACCTATGGCGCCACGGAACTACCGCGAACCCTAGGGTTTGGCGGCAGTTCTTACGGTCATAGATGTAAGTCTACGGTAGCGTCCCGGCCGTCTGTCCGAGGCCAAAATACGGAAACGAAAACTTTTCAAACTAGAAACCGGTGCTATCGTATGCTTAAAACCCGGATCGAACCATTAACCTACAACTAGCAACTAGAGAAAAGGTTGGAAAGCTATACCGATCGATCCGTGTCCTTCGGTCTTCGGCCACCATCCAAAGCTCCTCGCGGCATCTCCGGTCTCGGTCTCCTCGTCGGAAAGGGCACCACATCTTCGAGTCTTTTTACGGGCTCCCGCTTCATCCGAAGCAACTCGGGCACGAAATTCACTAGCCGACGTGTCCAAGGCGAAGTAGAGAATGTTTGTGACAACTTTGTCTCTTGCATCCATAACATGGATGGAGGTTAGAGATGTTGCCATTAACAAAGAATGGTGAGCTCAAGAAGCAAGAGGAAGAAGAAGAGGAGGAGCCATTTTCTTTTCTTTTGTTATGCTATCAAAAATGAGAGTATGAATGGAAAAATACAAGACCCAACTCTATACCATGGCTGCCTTTCTCTCTCTTCCTCTCATTTCAACTTACAAATCCATCACAAAAGGTGACATTTGCACAAGAAATGATACCATGAGTCATCTATGAAGTACATGTGTCATTTAATGCACAAAAATGATGAAATAAGCTCATAATTTCCATTTGTAAACATTAATCCAAATGTTTACAACAATAAAAAGATACGGCAACATCTAAAGTAAACTCGTGACGCATCACAAGGATACCCCTCACCTGTATATACATACCTACATCCACATTCCGAATGAATGCTAATGCGATGAGTCTAAAGTAATCCAACAAATCTAATACTAGGATCCGGCTTAAACCAAAGCCCACTAGTATGATCCTTACGATCATGATCCGTGCACTACTGCACGTATATGATCGGACCCTGCCGTATATCATACGGCCTCTACAACGTTTCGCCCGAAACTTGAAAACCGTCCGTGGGCTCTAAAGACTCGTCAATACATTGGCTGTGGATTTAACCACTAGCACGTCAGAGGTACTAGCCATACGTAACGGGCTACCAGGTATTGACTAAAAGGGAGGTCGATGAACGAACTCATCCTGACACCCTACTGAGCCTGTCAGTGACAATATCCGTACAGTCCGGTCCGTTCGTCTATGAGCATCGCATGTCGGGCCTAGGGGGTTGGTAAAAGTCAGATCCCCAAAAGCGGTACAAGTCGTGTCGAAGTACAGCCCAGAACACCCTGAGATACTACAGGAATACCTACCAGTAAATCTCCTGCCTTGGCCAAGGACTTCGTGTAATGGCTCTCCTAGACACAGCGCGATCTTACCCCCAATACCGGGAGAGACGAAACCCCTGTCGATCCGCTCACTGCCTCCATGTGGCTCGGGACTGTACCCAACTAAAACCTGTTTGCACGACTCCTTTGAGCTGTGGTGGGGTAGTAATCAAAGCACAGTAGGAACTCACATGAGACAAATGACGATCTCAGGTCGATGAACTAACCTGTACACATGTCACCAGGGAACTGCTATCTGACGTCAGGTATAATACCAACTAGCATGTTCCCGGCGAGTCCTGTCCGGTGTACTCATAACCCAATGAGCACCTGTATACATCTTAGGTGATCCAACTGACACCAATGGCTTGTGAGACCGGCCATCGCCCCTCGTCGGGGTTTCGACTGTATACACTAGTCTACTAATGGAGTATCGATGCCCAGTCTCGAAACTCCCATGACTAGGGACCACTTTAAGGATGTGCTTATAGACCCCAGCTCCCACGTATATGATCGCCATCATATTGCTGTCCGTCAAGCAAGAATCCTAAGGGCTCTATCAATGTGTAATAGTGACCTATAAGGTCACCTAAAGCAGTACACGATGATAAAGATAAACCAGATAGCATACTATCATCTTGAGTAATACTGTCCTACCGGTATAGGTCCTCCCTCAATCATTGCAATCACGTGCCTGTGATCCAATAATTGACTCTGAGGGCACTATATCCAACAATCTCCCACTTGCACTCAAGGTTAATTATTGCGATGTCGCATACTCACAGCCCGTGTGATACCGAACACCCAACTCCTCTACTAATCAGTCTCACAAAGCCCGTTTGCGAAACTATTGCGTTCGAGGAATAGCCTCAGTGAGTGGATCCGCTCTGATGTTTCTTTCTATGTCTCTCTTTATCTCAAGTTCGCGGAGAAAGCCATCTCCTGAAATGAGCAATACCTGTCTTAGAATATGTCTGGATATCTGATGGGACCTAGTTCATGAATGAACTCCAAATCCAAACTTCTTAGACTGTATCGTCAACTGAACTTAATCAGTATCCTGCGCCATGCCTCCCTCAGAATCCGCTTGGACCACCTGTCCAAAATACTGCCCCTCGTCAGAGGGAAAACTATAACTCTGACAGCCACTCTGTCATCCAGGTCACCTTAGAAGCCCGGAATGATAACCGTCCCCCGAAGAGGCTGTCGTTATCATATCCCTAGAACATCCACTTATGTTCTAAAACTGCTTCCGAACGTTTCTCCAGGATAGGATTAATATCAACTTATTGCATCTAGTGCAAAAACAACATCTGGTGTGGTACTTGGCATCTCATGATCAACTCAATTGCCTAAGCAAGTGATCTGTCAATCATGCACATCCCTCTCCCCTTTAGTCTGTAAGACACCTTTAGAGAGGGTGACTCCATCACCTGCAGGTACACTACCATGCCAGGAGTCGTCCATTCTAAAACACCTTTAGAATGCTGTCTAAGTACCCAGATTGGGAAACTACCCAAATCTAGATCTAAAACCATAGATCTAGTAACCAGAATATCTGATACAATATCCATGTCCTATGTGGAGAAACCACTGTATGACAACCAAAGTATAACCGATCGTGGTATAGGAATTTCACTTCCTACTCTGTGTAAGTCATCCAAATACCAGGACATCACACCCTACTACCTTCTTAACAGATCCATCCCTATTCTGATGAAGTCAAACCTATGACTGTCATATCAGAAACAGATGATCTATCTCCGCTATATCTGCTTTAGTCCATAAATAGACATAAGCTACCTGTCCACTATGCTTCCACTGCTCCCACTGACTACGACAACCCTCTGGCAGAGTCATATACACGTACACTTCTAAAGCTGATTTAGAACGACGCTATACTCATCCTCCAGCCGGGTCTCACAGTCTGGAACAACAACAATGGCAAGTCTGGGTAAACAAGAACCTCACTGTCACCGTCCTTGAGCATACCGAAGTACCTCTCGAGTGCCTGAGGTTACCCACCATGTCTGCGGAGTGGCCAATGGAATGTCAAACCATATTGAATCTTTAGGTTCTTATCAAATTTTCAGTAATCGTTTGCGGTTCTGGAATCACTTCCAGTTCTACCATACTCCCACTACTGTTTTCTGAAAAAATCCAATTTTATTAAAACTGTGGCGAGTCAAGAACAATATCACTATTGATCTTCCACTACTAAAATAGGGGGTTGCCCCTACGGATATTGAAATCCGTAGGGGCAGATTTATGTTGGCCCTACGGATTAATCCGTAGGGCTAGAAGGTTGCCCCTACGGGCCAAGACGTTCAAGAATAAAAATATTAATTCTTAATTTGGTGTTTGCCCCTACGGAGCCGCAAACCAAGGATCTACGGACAAATCCGTAGGGGCAACTAAATAGCGATTAAATAAAGGGCACAGATCGATCGCCTACGCCTGTTATCTCTTTCTTCCTCTCTCGATCGCGCGCGAAACAAAATCCCCAAATCATTCCCGCCGTTCTCGTCATCGCCACCGCCGTTCTCGTCGTCGCCGCCGTTCTCGTCGTCGCCACCGCCATTCAGGTTAGTAAATCTTCAACTAAATTAAAGAAATTTTTGATTATTTAGGGATAGGGTTCATGGCTGGGGCTGGGGTTGCTGTTGGAGTTAGGGTTCGGCAGGGGTTGCGGTCGGGGTTGGGGTTAGGGTTGGGGTTAGGGTTAGGGTTAGGGTTAGGGTTGGGTTTCGGCTGCGGCTGCGGCTGGGGCTGGGGTTAGGGTTTGGCTTAGGGTTGGGGTTGGGGTTTAGCTGGGGCTGGGGTTAGGGTTTGGCTGAGGGTTGGGGTTGGGGTTTAGCTAGGGCTGGGGTTAGGGTTAAGTTGGGGCGGGGCTAGGCTGGGGCTGGGGCTGGGCTGGGGCTGGGGCTAGGGTTAGGTTGGGGTTGGGGTTGGGGTGGGGCTGGGCTGGGGCTGGGTCTGGGGTTAGGGTTTGGCTTAGGGTTGGGGTTGGGGTTTAGCTGGGGCTGGGGCTGGGGTTAGGGTTAAGTTGGGGCTGGGCGGGGCTGGGGCTGGGGCTGGGGCTGGGTTGGGGCTAGGGTTAGGTTGGGGTTGAGGTGGGGCTGGGCTGGGGCTGGGTCTGGGGTTAGGGTTAGGTTGGGGTTGGGGTTTGCTGAATTTGGCAAACCTGAGAGGAATTTCCAGCAATTTTAGCCTAGTTTGATTACTAAAATTATTGTTGATCGAGAAAATCTTGGGTCCTTCTAATCAAACATTGTTTGTTACTATATGTCAACGAGTACTGATAAAAGAAAAAACCGATTTCAAGTGGAAATTAGGTATGTACAATGTTCTAATATAATTTGTATTTCTTGCCATCATCAAACATATAAAAGTACTAATATAAAATGGAAAATAAATAAATAAATAATCAAAGCTTTGGCATGTATGTAAAATCCCTTGTTACTTTTTCTTGGTTGCCCAACTTTGAAAATTCTATCTATTAAATTAGACATACTCTAAAAAGAATGATATTGCAAGAATTTGACTTGGTGGAGACTTGCATCATTAATAGAAATATGAAAGTGTAAGGACGTTCTTTACCTTCGATAGGGTTCGGTTGGGGTGGGGCTGGGCTAGCTAGGGCTTGGGCTTCATCACCTGATATAGCGAAATACAAAGCGTACTTCAGTACACCCGACCTTGTTGAGTTTCCTATTGAAGTTCCCGGTCAAACGGCATATGCATATTTTTATTCGCCATGAAATCCTAATTATCAAGCTACCGAGGACGAAAAGCCACCTTTGTTAGTCGAGAGTCATGGTAATAGACTTGTCATTATAGATCATAGTCAATTGTTTTTCTTATCATTTTCTGGATCCAGATGCTAATCAACTTGTTAATTAGTTACTGTTTTTATAACGTATTTGTCTATATTTGTTGACAGTGGCCTTTCTTTTGGATGAACATGTTTTTTTGATGCATGTTTCAGTCATGTGAATTCATATGTTGCGTATAACGCTTTATGATATCAGTATCCTACATTTGTAGTTTTAATTGTTGATTATTATAGATGAATGCCATTGCAATAATAGTTTTTGGTTGATGAATGCTATTGCAATGTAGGATGATCAGTTCTATCAATCTTGATCTCAATGGTTTAAAATCATGTTACACATACAACACGAATGCACAACAAACGCATAATTAGAGAGCGATTCGAGATGTTCAGGTTAAAACCAATATATGATACTCGATGATAATATGTAACCTTCGTATTCCCATCGATACTCATATATGAAACTAAAAGCGTCACTTAGTCCCCGTCTATCGGTTAACATACGTGCGATCCTCATCGTGACATAGAACTATACGAAGGTTGTTAAATATCGGACGGTATAGCTCGATACTAACAACCGTCGTATAGTCTACGCGACGAGAAAATTCAATCGTATGGTAACCCATAGATTTGTCCCGTGTGGACAAGTTAAGAATGTATAAAGAAAACTCCTTCATTCACTTGTGTTTTCATCCGTTTCGAGATATTTCGTCGGTACCTTTCCGCTGGTTCTCCGTGTACAAAGATAGATTAGATGTTCATTTCAACGTTGTTTCACATCTTTGAAATGATTATCTATTCAATTACAGTGTACTCGGAGAACAGCGGGGAGGTGCTACCGAAATTTACTCTAAACGGTTGAAAGCACAAGTGATGGGTGTTCGCTCTATACATTCTTAATGGGATAGAAGCCTACCCACGACAGCCGGAACACACACATACAACAAGAATACACAACAAACGCATAATTAGAGAGCGATTCGAGATGTTCGGGTTAAAACCACTATATGATAATATGAAACCTGTTAGTTATATGTATGCCCTAGAGGCCATTACTATACATAGGATGTATATTGTAGTGGATGCTTGGACATATATAGGGAGGACTTTCTTGCTCGACATGATAGTATGCTATCTCGTTGCTCTTAACCTTAACGTGTATACTGATTGTCTCTCAGTTACATGTTGGTAAAGCCCTTAGGATGAGTACTTGACTACCTGGACTATGATGCGGATCATACTAGTGGGGACATGGTAGTCCATAAGTACATCCTTCAAGGTCCCTAGTCGTGGGTGTATCGAGACGGGGCATCGATATACCAGAGTAGACTAGCGTATACCTTCTCGTCCCATACAGATGGGCGATGGATGATCCCATATCCATTGGTGTTTGACATCAGAGATGATATTCGGGTGCTCAGTGGAGACTGGGTCACTGGACGGACTCGCCGAGAACTCCCAGATGGTATTATACCTTACATCAGATGGCAGTTCTCTGGTGACACTGGTACAGAGTAGTCTGTTGACCCGAGATCGTCATAGAGTCTTGTGTGATTCCCACTGTGCTTTGATTTCCACCTTACCACATCCAAGAGGGCGTGCAAAACGGTGGTTTTTGGGTACAGTCCCGAATCACATGGAGGCAATGAGCGATAGGAGGGGATTCGTCTCTCCCGGTATAGGGGGTTGATGTTGCGCTGTGTTCGATTGGCTATAACCGGAAATCCCTGGCCAGGGTTGCTGAGATTTACTGGTAAGTGTTACCAGTAGTTTCTCAAACTGTTATAGACCTCATATCGACACGACTTATCGAGCTATTGGGGTCTGACGTTTACCACCCCTAGGCGAGATATGCGACATATCAGATGACGAGACCGGACTGTACGGTAAGTGTTACTGGTTGGATTCACAGGAGTGTGAGCGGGCTTGCTCGTCGATCTTCTAATCGCTCAATACCCGGGTGGCCGTTACATTTAGCAGATCGCTTGCGGCTTGTGGGTGTTTGATATGATCATCACCTGCTGCCAGCGTATTGACGAGTCTTTAGAGTCCTACACAGAGGTTTCCTGGCTCAAGCGAAACGAAATAGGAGCGCATATGAGATATGTGCGGGACCGAGAATAATGCGTGTATGTGATACCGTATTCTATTCTCGCGATGAATGTATCGATTGGTTGTATACGATATAACCTAGTTATCGAATCGAGGATTGATTCGATAAGTCGATACATTGGATATTAATCGGTCATATGTGATGTGACCGGATCGTTAAATCAAGTGTTGATTTAATGATTTAATGTATAATTATATATTTGATATATTACTTTACATTAACTAATATTGGTTCACTTAAGATGTTTTTCTCACTTGTTTGTGCACATTGTATATGTGATATATTTTTTTGTGCACAAGATTGTATCATGTTTGATGATACATGTAAACTTGGGTTTGTGTTGATTAAACCATGTATAAGTAAATGGTTAGGTTTTTATTTATTTATTTATTCTTTTGGAAAGATAAATGAAATGGTGGCTTGTTTTGTTCTTTTGTTGAAACTTCATGAAGGTTTGAAAGCTTGACCATTTTGTTTCTTTCCTTTAACCTAACCATTCAACTTAACCCTAGTTTATTCTCTACACTCACCCATGGTTACAAAATGATAACCATCACTTCATTTTTCCTTTTGGGATGAATTCATAATTCTTTTCTTCTTCTTCTTCCTCTTGAGAAAGCAAAGAAAAGCTTGCTTCAAAAATGTCAAGTGATGATTCCAAGTGAGAAATCCAAATTCAAAGTGAACCCACTTCCTATTTCTTCATCCTCTACCACTTTCCAAGTAGTATAGGGTGTTTTCTTCACAAGTTTCATGGCTTGGTGAAGTTGGAGCTTGATCTTGTATTGCCTCGACGTAGATCATCTTCGGCATCGAAGTCGACGACCTAGCCCGATCATTTCTCCGATGAAATCAACACTAGAGTCCGAGATCCGATGATCGCAGCGAGAGGACATCGTCATGGAGCTAAGGAAGTGGAGGACCGGATCTACAAAGGTTGTATTTCCGTTCACTTAGCACTAAAGTAGTTTAGTAGCATTTCGTTTCGCCTAAACTCTAGTTAACGATCCGTATTAGGGTTTCTCGGCACCGGAAAAATTTGAAATTGGCATGGTTGATACCTTATGAGACCTCTAGTGTGTGCCTAGGAACCCTACAGTAGTATCAGAGCCAAGCTAGAGCCTTAGGCGATGTGTAGACGAAGCTAGAAACCCGATCGAACCCGAAACCCTAACCCGAGACCACTCTCTGTACATTTTCTGAAAATATAGATTTTTCCAAATTAAAAATAGCCAAAAAATTCAGCAGGGTTTTATAGGAATTACTGTGAAATTCGTGCACCCAATTCGACTAAACCGCCGTGGAACCGCGGCAGTACCCTAGATTGGGTGGCGGTTCCGCGGCAATACAGTGAGCTTGTTCACTTTTGTTTGCACAGTAATCTCTATCTTAGGTTGCTGTATTTTATGGGAATTTTTAATTGATACTCTACAGTTGGGTTTTCTGGGGTGTATTAGGGACTCGGTGTTTCGATCGGAAAGTTTAACTCCGTCTATGTGTTTTCCGAATAATTTTTGAATATGTTAAAAAGTTCGACCGGATATAAATACCCACTTTTTCCCCTGCCGGGAAATTTCCTAGTGTTGGATTTTTCCGTGGTTTAAAGACGTTCTAAGTAGTGCAAGTAACGCGATGGACCCTCTAGAAGACAACAAACCTTAACTCGATTATGTGACCGTCTTGAACTGCCCTTTGAACCTTAGTGTTTGGGGCAGTACGGCGTGCCACATGTGAGGCGTTGGCTTGACCCTTCTACGGCTGGACCGTTGGTACTGTGGCATGAAGTGAATGTTTTTAAACTTATTTCATGTGTTGAGCTGTTTCGGGAAAACTTAGGTGTTTGACTGTTCGATCGGAAAGTTTAACATTTTCTGTTTATCTGGAATGTGATACAATATTTGGAATCCACAAGGAGTTATGAGATAACTGATTTGAATGTTATAAGCATAGCACTTTAGTCTCACTTGATCGGTTGCCACGGAATTTTGATGCGATCAAAAGCCTGTCGCAATCACGTAGCGTACGCGGATACTCGCCGGGTAAACTTAATAGACAGCTACACCCCATAGCCCCGACCAAGTGACTGTAGGAGAACCCCATCGCCGAAAGCATCCGTTCGGGTGCTCCCGGCAGCGGTGTTCCGCCTTGGTGCACTTCGTCGACGGTATCGGGGGTGCGGCCGTCTACTGAAGTTTGCGACGAGCATTCGATCAGGATGTCGGGAATCTTGTTGAATTGCCCGACTTGGTATTGAAAAGTGTTTTTGATAAATGAGACTAAAATGCTGGGTTTATAATTGTTAAGCATGCGATGTCTAAGGAATTCATTTGATTAGGCATGCGATGTCTAAAGAGTTTGCGGATTCCAACTGTTGTAGTTTTACACTTTCTTTTCTGTGACCGTAACTGTAATATGTGATATCGCCGGTTTCGTTGCTATATGTCAACGACAATTGGGATGCGCATATTTACTTACGTTGATGACATGTGATGTTATTTGTTGCTGGATATGTTATATTAGATCGTCGTGTTTGAATAGACCGGGGATTTTTATGTGAGATGAGTGTTTTTCATTTTCATTCATGTAAAAACTTGTATGTAATATTCTTTTATTGGGGCACTTCCAGGTAGCGGATGATGTCACCATTTGTATATTATTTACTTTTCCGCACTAGGATAGACCCAAGGAGGGGAGCACAAGTAACCGGGTTCTGGATTCCAGTGGGAGACCAACTCGAGGAGTCGAATCCGGGTCTCCTAACTCTAGAATTGGTAGGGTTGCTTGCCACTCTCGTAGGGGTCTAGGGGTGTGGGTTTGGCTATTCATCGCGACCGTGGAATCCGTGTTTTATACTGGCTCGTATTGAAAACACGGACGTCCTAGTATATCCAATATTTCATATGTTTCTTCTGCTGCGATATCTGTGATGTGATCATTTGATGTTCTGTGATAGATACAGTATATAGTATATATGATTTATTATATAGACGTTGCTTATGTTTTACACCCGCACTAGCCCTGCCTCGCTCTGGCGTTAGTTACCTAACCTAACGGTGCAGACGGGACTTCGAGGCGAATGCGGATGGCATAAGCGTACGTTATATTTATCTGTGATGTTTAGGTGGACTTAAATGATGGGACATTCATTAATGAGATTAATGAAAGAAAAAGAAACCTAAAGATGTTGTGGAATCGAATTTCAAAAATAAAACAGGTAGCTACAGTTCTTGCTTTGCACAGAGGTATATATGATATATCCTGCACCTTATTCGATGAGGAAAGGGCCGACGATCCCTTCACCGGGAGTGACCCCTTTAGCAATAACTGGCAGATGCTACACACTCGGTTTGTCTTTTGATAGCTTCTATAGTTTCTGCTTTGCACAGTGATATATATGATATATCCCGCACCTCATGCGACGAGGAAAGGGCCGACGATCCCTTCACCGGGAGTGAACCCTTTAGCAAAACTAGAAAAGCCTAAAAAACACTCCATTTTAAAATTATTTGATTCTACAACGATATCAAGTTCATTACGCAATAGTTTTTCAGAAAAACCTGTCGTAGCCCTCCGTCATTTCAGATAAGTGGTAGTTAGTATTCGTGCTACGTTTGTTGGCCTGCGTCAAGGCGTAGTGTGCGGTAGCTAACTAGTTATCTGCTTATGCATATGATGCAGATTGGATTAGGGTAGTCGTGCGACTTTGTTGGCCTGCGTCAAGGGTCGTGCGGGTGGGTTTAATTCAATCAGGAAATGACGGGTTGAACTTGACTAGTGCACTATGGTTTGTTGGCCTGCGTCAAGGTCATAGGACGCAAGGGGCAAAATTATCGGGAATTTCAAGTGTTGAAATTTGCAATGAGATTGCATACCATCTATGAGATAGTTGGATCCCGATACCCGCTGCGAGTAAGTGTTACTCCTGGGAGAGTTTTACACATTACAATTAGCCGATCAAGTAGGTGTCTAGAAAGGTGTTAACGAGGTTATGCCTCTGGGAAAATGAGGTTTACATTAATTAGGTTCGTGCGAAAGCACGGGGGACCTCCCTCAAAGTACCGACACTGGCCTGGCTGAAAGATTGGCGAACTTGTAGCGTGTAATTAATCCCAGCTAGTCTTTCCTTTTAGGGTTTGAAGGAAGGTTTGATAAAAACAGTGGGAGCCATCCTGATTAGATAAAATAATAACCAATCTATTCTTGCAAGAGCGCACGCTGAGTGTTTTCTTCTCTCTCTCTCTCTCCAGGTAGCGACCATATCACGCCTTAATCAAGATAATAATACGGATGTATTGACCGAACCCGCTTGTTATACTGAGCTGGGGAACGTTGGTCCCGCTCCAACTTATAATTGTTATAAGACAGAGCAGGAAATAGGGGAATACCAGAATTCCTATGCCGCCCAAACGAAGAAAGTGCATATGATGCATCCCCTTCGGGTGTGTTCATTACAAAGAACTGTTTCTCTTTATCCTCTACGTCCTCGGTATATGATACCGGATCAGGATCCCGCATATGTAATATGTTACATGGGCTACAGATAGGTAAAGAACTGAGAATGGGTGATAAGTTTCATGAGACAGAAAACGGGGCAAGTGTTGCAGCCAAGTCTGTTGGTCACTGTCACCCTGTATTACCTGAATACATTGATTTTGAACAAATGTTATTAGATACCGAACCTGATATACAAAATCATATCAGTCTCTTTATTAGTAAGGAAACGATAAAATTTTGTATTGTTGGATAATGTTTTGAACATTTCCTATATCAAAAGTTGATCGGTTCAGGCACGTTATCTAAAAGCATTGATGTTCTAAATCGAACTACAGTTCCTAATATACAGAACATACACAAGAGGAAGAGTTCAGAAACGAACGGATCCTTCTTGAGGTATTATAGACTAGGTCATATCAATGCGACCCGACTAGCTAAGTTGCACATAGATGCATATTTAAATCTGTTTGAATTTACATCTTGTAAAACTTTCCAGTCATGTCACAGAGATAAGATGACCATAGCTCTGTTTACTGGAAACAGAGAAAGAGTTAGTGAACTCTTGGGATGATACATGTTGATGTATGTAGGTCCCCTGTCTATACATGCCAAGACCGGTTCTTTGTACTTTATTACATTCTCTGATGATCTCTCAAAATTCAGACATATGTTCCTGTTGAAACACAAGTCCGAACCTTTTGAGATATTCACGGAATATAAGTTAGAAGTAGAGAACCAAAATGAGGGTATAAGTATTATGTCCTATGATGAGATCAGGGAGGAGAATACTTGAGCACGGAATTCCTGGACTATTCTAAAGGAGAATGAGATTCTCTCTCAGCATTACTCCTCCGTATACACCATAGCACGATGGTATATCGGAGAGGAGCAATTGCACCCTATTCGATATGGTGCGCTCTATGATGAGTACTACAGAGTTACCTATTTCCTTTTGGGAGTTATGCACTTGAGAAGCTGCATACCTATTGAATAGGGTTCCGATCAAATCAGTTGCCTACCACTTCATATATGATATGGAAAGGAAGAGCCCATATCTTAAGTTTGTTAAGATTTGGGGTTGTCCGACCTATGTCTAAAAGGCAAAATCCGGACAAGCTCGAGGCAAGGTCTGTTATGTAGAACTGGAAATGTTCCAGCTATACAAACTGCAACTGATGATTTGAAAGAACCAAAGGATTCAATAGTTACCAACGAACCTCAGCCTCTCCGCCGATCTAGTAAGGTTCCTCACCCGCCTGAGAGATACTTCGGTTTCTCTATGACAGTGGGAGCGAGGATTGCATCATGAGATGATGACCCAACTAGTTTCGAGCTGGCCATCAGGAGTGGGACTCTGTAAGAATGGCTGGATACTTAGTGATCTGAGATGGAATCCTTATACACCAACAAAGTATGGACTTTAGTTGCTATATCTGAAGGGTTAAATCCCCATCAGGAGCAAGTATATCTTGAGAAGATTACTTGGTATAGATGGAAAAGTTGAGACTTTCAAAGCTAGACTTATTAAAGGTTTTCGTCATCAACCAGGCGTGGATAATGATGAAACCTTTTCTGGGGCCTATGCTTAAGTCCATCCAGATCCTACTTGCCACGGCTACATACCATGACTACGATATCTGGTAGTTGGGTGTCATGACAGCTTTTCTAAATGATGTTTTAGAAGAGGGCGTCTATAAGTACACAGCCAGAGGGCTTCGTAAACAGTGGGAGCAGCGGAAACGTGTACAAGATGCTTTATAGGATAAAGCAGGCATCGCGGAGTTGGAACATCTGTTTTGATGTAGTAGTCAAATAATTTGACTTCATCAAAATGGTAGATGAACCTTGTATATACAAAAAGGTAGTAGGGAGTATGGTGGCGATCCTCGTAGAGTACGTGGATGACATACTCTTGATAAGAAAGAAGTTTCCTATGCTGCGCTCGGTCAATCTCCGCTTATCACAATGATTCTCCACATAGGATCAAAGTGATACATACTAAATCCTGGGTTTTGGATCTATGAGATAGATCTAAATGAATGTTAGGATTCTCACTAGTTGAAGTGAGATGGTATCATTTGATCCTGGGGAGAATCACTGGAAGTGTTCCAGGGTGATAAGGACGACTGAATGTCAGTCACAGGAATTGTCTTTACCCTCTATGGAGGGATGGTATGTTGGAAGAGTTCCAAGCTAGATACCGTGACATACTAGACAATTAAAGGCAAGATATATCGCTGCTTAAGATGCTACCAAAGAGGCTGTCTGAGTGTATATTAGTTCATGAGATGAACTTAGTTCCTCCCATTGTGTGACAATTTAGTTGTGGCTTATGTCTAGGAACGCCCATCCCATCAGTGATCCAGACATATTCTGAGGCAGTGTCACCTGATCATGGAGATAGTTGATCTCCAGGGTGATCGAGGTTAGGAGAGTAGACTCAGAGGACAACACGGCGGATCCACTCACAAAGGCCTTTTCCCAGAGAAAGACTTTTATGGGATAGTTGAGTATGAGATACTACAACCACTGCTATCAGATGGCCCTAGTGCAAGTGGGAGATTGTTAGTTATATGTATGCCCTAGAGGCCATTACTATACATAGGATGTATATTGTAGTGGATGCTTGGACATATATAGGGAGGACTTTCTTGGTCGACAAGATAGTATGCTATCTGGTTGCTCTTTACCTTAACGTGTACACTGATTGTCTCTCAGTTACGTGTTGGTAAAGCTCTTAGGATGAGTACTTGACTACCTGGACTATGATGCAGATCATACTAGTGGGGACATGGTAGTCCATAAGTACATCCTTCAAGGTCCCTAGTCGTGGGTGTATCGAGACGGGGCATCGATATACCAGAGTAGACTAGCGTATACCTTCTCGACCCATACAGATGGGCGATGGATGATCCCATATCCATTGGTGTTTAACATCAGAGATGATATTCGGGTGCTCAGTGGAGACTGGGTACACTGGACGGACTCGCCGAGAACTCCCAGATGGTATTATACCTTACGTCAGATGGCAGTTCTCTGGTGACACTGGTACAGAGTAGTCTGTTGACCCGAGATCGTCATAGAGTCTTATGTGATTCCCACTGTGCTTTGATTTCCACCTTACCACGTCCAAGATGGCGTGCAAAACGGTGGTTTTTGGGTACAGTCCCGAATCACATGGAGGCAATGAGCGATAGGAGGGGATTCGTCTCTTCCGGTATAGGGGGTTGATATTGCGCTGTGTTCGATTAGCTATAACCGGAAATCCCTTGCCAGGGTTGCTGAGATTTACTGGTAAGTGTTACCAGTAGTTTCTCGAACTGTTATAGACCTCATATCGACATGACTTATCGAGCTATTGGGGTCTGACGTTTACCACCCCTAGGCGAGATATGCGACATATCAGACGACGAGACCGGACTGTACGGTAAGTGTTACTGGTTGGATTCACAGGAGTGTGAGCGGGCTTGCTCGTCGATCTTCTGATCGCTCAATACCCGGGTAGCCGTTACGTTTAGCAGACCGCTTGCGGCTTGTGGGTGTTTGATATGATCATCACCTGCTGCCGGCGTATTGACGAGTCTTTAGAGTCCTACACAGAGGTTTCCTGGCTCAAGCGAAACGAAATAGGAGCGCATAAGAGATATGTGCGAGACCGAGAATAATGCGTGTATGTGATACCGTATTCTATTCTCGCGATGAATGTATCGATTGGTTATATGCGATATAACCTAGTTATCGAATCGAGGATTGATTCGATAAGTCGATACATTGGATATTAGTCGGTCATATGTGATGTGACCGGATCGTTAAATCAAGTGTTGATTTAATGATTTAATGTATAATTATATATTTGATATATTACTTTACATTAACTAATATTGGTTCACTTAAGATGTTTTTCTCACTTGTTTGTGCACATTGTATATGTGATATATTTTTTTGTGCACAAGATTGTATCATGTTTGATGATACATGTAAACTTGGGTTTGTGTTGATTAAACCATGTATAAGTAAATGGTTAGGTTTTTATTTATTTATTTATTTATTCTTTTGGAAAGATAAATGAAATGGTGGCTTGTTTTATTCTTTTGTTGAAACTTCATGAAGGTTTGAAAGCTTGACCATTTTGTTTCTTTCCTTTAACCTAACCATTCAACTTAACCCTAATTTATTCTCTACACTCACCCATGGTTACAAAATGATAACCATCACTTCATTTTTCCTTTTGGGATGAATTCATAATTCTTTTCTTCTTCTTCTTCCTCTTGTGAAAGAAAAGAAAAGCTTGCTTCAAAAATGTCAAGTGATGATTCCAAGTGAGAAATCCAAATCCAAAGTGAACCCACTTCATATTTCTTCATCCTCTACCACTTGCCAAGTAGTATAGGGTGTTTTCTTCACAAGTTTCATGGCTTGGTGAAGTTGGCGCTTGATCTTGTGTTGCCTCGACGTAGATCATCTTCGGCATCGAAGTCGACAACCTAGCCCGATCATTTCTCCGATTAAATCAACACTAGAGTCCGAGATCCGATGATCGCAGCGAGGGGACATCGTCACGGAGCTAAGGAAGTGGAGGACCGGATCTACAAAGGTTGTATTTCCGTTCACTTAGCACTAAAGTAGTTTAGTAGCATTTCGTTTCGCCTAAACTCTAGTTAACGATCCGTATTAGGGTTACTCGGCACCGGAAAAATTTGAAATTGGCATGGTTGATGCCTTGTGAGACCTCTAGTGTGTGCCTAGGAACCCTACAAAACCTTCATATTCTCATCGATACTCATATATGAAACTAAAAGCGCCACTTAGTCCCCATCTATCGGTTAACATACGTGCGATGCTCGTCGTGACATAGAACCATACGAAGGTTGTTAAATATCGGACAGTATAGCTCGATACTAACAACCGTCGTATAGTCTACGCGATGAGAAAATTCAATCGTATGGTAACCCATAGATTTGTCCCGTGTGGACAAGTTAAGAATGTATAAAGCAAACGCCTTCATTCACTTATGTTTTCATCCGTTTCGAGATATTTCGTCGGTACCTTTCCACTGGTTCTCCGTGTACAAAGATAGATTAGATGTTCATTTCAACGTTGTTTCACAGCTTTGAAATGATTATCTATTCTATTACAGTGTACTCGGAGAACAGCGGGGAGGTGCTGCCGAAATTTACTCAAAACGGTTGAAAGCATAAGTGATGGGTGTTCGCTCTATACATTCTTAATGGGATAGAAGTCTACCCCCGACAGCCGGAACACACACATACAACAAGAATACACAACAAACGCATAATTAGAGAGCGATTCGAGATGTTCGGTTTAAAACCACTATATGATAATATGAAACCTTCATATTCTCATCGATAATCATATATGAAACTAAAAGCGCCACTTAGACCCCGTCTATCGGTTAACATACGTGCGATGCTCGTCTTCTTTTCAACGACAAACGCACACACAAAGCATATACACGGATTTTCTCCTTTGTCAGTAACTATCCCGTTCTTATATTTCTCAATATAGTCAGCATAACCTACAATTTATATGTTATACAGTCTAACATGGCCCATGAGTACGTCAGAGTTAAGGACTGGATGTATGTGGATTGGAAAAAACGTATGCAACCTAAGTTTGTCGCAGGAGTTGCTGCTTTCCTTGAATTTGCACGCGCACATAATAAGATCATAATAGAGAAGATTCTCTGTCCGTGCGATAGATGTGGCAATAAGTACTGGCAGAAGGTAGAATTGGCAGAGCTTCATATTGTAAAACATGGGTTTACTAGACTTTATACAACTTGGAAATATCACGGGGAAGGAGAAGAATGCAGTACTGCGGCAGAAGAAGTAGAACACGATAATGCGGCAGGAGAAGAAGAAGAATTCGGTAATGCGGCAGAAGGAGAAGGCGGTAATTTATTTCCATCAGAAGAAATAGAGGATATGGTAGAGGCTGCCCTAGGTGAATTTATTCATACCGAAGATGACATTCCTTCCGGTCAAGGACCGTGTGCGGATAAATATGAAAATTTCATGAATGATGCTAGGAAACCAATTTATGAGAATGCGAAGTATTCCACCCTCTCATGGTTCGTCCAACTTTTCCAGATTAAGTGTCTAAATGGATGGAGCGACAAGTCATTCACAATGCTTCTTTCGTTCTTGAAAGATTCTATGCCTCCGGTAAATAATGTGCCCGACAGCTGGTACGAAGCCCAGAAGATGATGTCTGATTTGGGTCTAAAGTGCGAGAAGATTCAAGCATGTACTAAAAATTGCGTTTTGTACCGGAAAGAGAATTCAGATTTGAAAGAGTGTCCAACATGCGGAGAGGCCAGGTATAAGCCGAAAGATTCTGATAAGAAGCCTGATATACCTGTGAAGATAGCACGATACTTTCCCATAACATAGAGGCTACAGAGGCTATTCAGGTGCAAGAAAACAGCCGAGGCAATGATTTGGCATCACCGTGTTCCTCCAAGTGAAGATGGAAAAATGAGCCATCCAAGAGATTCACCGGCATGGAAGGATTTCGATAGGAGGCACGCAATATTCAGTAGTGATCCTCGCAATGTCCGGCTCGGACTGGCTACTGATGGCTTCTGCCCATTCAACTATATGGCTGGAAGTCACAGCACATGGCCCGTTGTAATGATAATTTATAATCTGTCGCCTTGGTTGGCTATGGACCAATCATACATTATGATGCCTCTTCTTATCGATGGACCAAACTCACCGGGGAACAATATCGATGTCTATCTCCGACCTCTGATCGAGGAGTTGAAATCTTTGTTCATTGATGGTTTAGAGACATATGATGCAAACACAAATACAACCTTCATACCGCGTGCGGCTTTAATGTGGACAATTAATGACTTTCCTGCGTATGGAATGCTATCAGGTTGGTCCGTACATGGTCACAAAGCATGTCCTCATTGCCATGAACACACAACATCGAAAATCTTGAATTTTAGCAGGAAGGTTTGTTATTGCGGCCATCGACGTTTTCTGCCTCCAGACCACCCCTATAGGTTGGACACGGTTCACTTTGATGGTCATCAGGAGCTTCTTGGACCTCCATCCCCATTGTCCGGAGAGGACGTGACTGCTAAATGGGATGGTTACAATAACGTGACCTTCGGGATGGATCCGACGAAACAGGTCAAACCACCATATTGGAACAAGTTAAGCATTTTCTTCGAGCTTCCGTACTGGTCTACAAATTCAGTGCGTCATTGTCTGGACGTCATGCATATAGAGAAGGGAGTATCAGAGCACATACTTAACTTGCTTCTTTGTAAAGACGGGAAATCTAAAGACAACATGAATGCTCGGATGGATCTACAAGAGTGGGGAATAAGAAGTGAATTGCACCCTAGACCGGTAGCGGGTAAACCGGGCAAGTTTGTACTTCCCAATGCCGCTTATCATATGTCACAACCGGAGAAGAAAAGATTCCTGCAGGTGTTGCATGATTTGAAAGTCCCCATAGGTTTCTCAGGATCATTCAGCAAGAAAATAAAAATTGTGAAGGGCAAGATCGATGGGATGAAAAGTCATGATCGCCATGTTATCTTGGAGCACCTTCTTCCCTTAGCCCTCAGAACTTCTCTCCCCAACTCGGTTGGTCTAGTAATCAACGACCTATGTTGTTTTTTCAGGGTGTTGTGTGCTAAAACACTGGAGGTTGTGACGCTGGATAAACTAGAAAATTCTATTGCGTTGATACTTTGCAAATTTGAGCGTATTTTCCCACCGTCATTCTTCGATATCATAATACACTTGACGGTTCATCTTGCAACTGAGGCGAAATTAGCCGGACCGGTACAATATCGATGGATGTATCCCGTCGAGAGGTACGTGTAATTTTTCGTTTCGCGTAATTTATAAATTTATTGTTGTCCTGTATGCCCGTATCGATGGATGACACCACCGCACCTGCGGGTATGTTTATATATCCTATAGTGCATGCATATTGATTTAGAACGTTATATTATTGATCTACATATTCTTTTTGCAATTACTTATATAATTTATTTTTAATTGTCTAATTATAGGTGGTGCGTCCACATCTTCCGCAGGGGCCACTCCTGCCGCTTCCATACCATCCGCATCGTCTGCGGGTTAGTATGAATAAATATAAAATATTTATTCATTTTACATATGCTCTATAGAATAAATATGAACTTCATGGAAATTTAGCGTCAATGTTTATTTTCTAGTTGCAGGGGATGCGTCCGCATCCGGGACCCCGGTTGTTCCTCACCGGAGGAACATCGTCCCGCTCGTGCTGCTGCCCGGGCCCAGGCTCGTGCGATAGTCACCGGAGGTATATATCACACTTCAATTTTCTCTTAAGCTTGATTTCTTAATACAACCTTGTCTTAATATTGATTGTCTTGATATTTCGTGCAGACGCAGGGCCTCCCCATCCCCAGAGGGGGACTCGACGCCCGAATCAGTCCCATAGGCTGAGGCCTGATAGAGCTAGGGGGAGGCAGCATTCCCCCTCTTTTTTACCCTTGACTATCGCTATACCGGTCCTCATGCCGAGAGGTTCGGCCGGTATATGGGGGATGAGAGCCGGCTCGTGAAGAACTATCCACTTCACGTTGAGTGGGGCGAGCAGCACCGGCGCTCATTCGCCTTCTTCTTTGATCAGGCTCGGGTACGTATTAATGGCCTATTTTCATTTGATTTATCCAATATATTTATTATTAACACTTGCAATCTAATAACAATGTTTTTTTTGTATTTTCAGTCGGATTACGATTTTCAGCCTGTACCCGACCCTGATCACCCTGGGAGGGTGCTCGACCTTCATGCTCTGTACAATGGCCTGATGAAGAACATGCAGACCAAGGTCAGATACAACAGGAATGAGCTGAAGGCCGACTGCTACTCCCTGTGGATGGCGACCCCCGAGGCAGAGAGAGCGGCCCTCCTATCTACTCCGGAGTTTGTGAGAGTCGACGTAGAGACATGGCCTCTATTGTGCGATTATTTCGACTCCCAACGCAAACATATATGTATTTTAAATGTAATTCATTGTTTATGATATAATTTATTTCTTTGTGTTCCTTAATTAGAAAACTAAATGTTAATACGTTGTGCAGAAACAGACCGCTCAGAATACAGAGAACAGGAAGTCGGCGAAGAGGGGTCGCTCCACTTACACAGGTGGCTCGAGGAATATTACTCGAGCTATGGAGTTATCGGTAAATTACAATAGACTGACCTTTCTGATATTCTGCAATATTAAGAGTTATTTTCTAATATTTCTAATATTAAGAGTTATTTTCTAATATTACAGACAGCTAAGACCGTGGCGCAAGGTGGTACACTGAGCGTGCTGTCCGCATATCTTGCCGTCCACGGCACCTCGACAGATCCCGCCACGGGCGAGCTTCGATATCCCGACGTCGCTACCCAGGAGTATTGCGTAAGTGTTAAATATTTATTCTACCCATATTTGAAATTTTAGTTTTGGAAGCTTCAAGTTTAAATTTTATACTTATACTTTACTGCTTAATGTGGGTGTAAGAGCGGGTGGTTGAGCAGGCCGAGGCCTCGGGGATCGATTTTACCGGACAGAGCGATCCGAGGTTACTGACCCCAGTTCTAGACGCCGCACACGGAGGGCACCACGGAGGTTGGGAGAGAGGCCGGGGACTGGGCCCTAGCAGGGCCCATATGAGGTTGGACTCCACACCGGCGGTTACTTCCTCCGTCTCCAGTGAGCGACGTGTCCAGCAGGAACTGGAGAGCTTGAGGGCCACCGTTGAGGAGTTGAAGGAGATGCTGGTATGTATACTACTTTATAGTAAAATATCATGTCATATTATAGATATCAACATATCCATAATTAGTACGTAACTTGAGCTTATTTGGTTTTAGACTTAGGTTTGATTAATCATACATACATATGTAATTAAAATAAACAACGGTTTTCCAAACTAGATATCCAAATAGGATTTCGAAATAACTTGATAATGATACGAATTCGAATAATACACAGTTCTTACACGCTTCTTACACACGTTTGGTCCAGACGCGACAGGGTACATGACATGCATCTCCTTCGGCTGCGGCTCCGCAAGCCACTACATCGGCTGCGGTTCCGCAGACAGCTCCTATAGCTCCAGCGCCCGCTCAAACTCCCGCAGCCGTGGCTCCGCAAGCGACTCCCTCGACGGCGGCTGCGCAGACCACATCGCCAGCTCCACAGGACGCTCAGACTCCCGCTCGCGCCGAATTGCAAAGTTTATTGACCGAGGAGCAGGTGTGCGTTATTCTATCGTTATTCAGAGGTGGAGCTGGACCGAGCTAGGGTAGCTTTTTGGTTCTTATTTTTTGAAACATGTATTTATTTATATCATACATATTGTACTACATTTTGAAACGATATTGATATTGATATTGGTTTATATTTATATCATATTCAGTATTTGGGTTTCTTTTGTATATTATATGCGTGAGATGTGATTATGAATACTGCGATATATGTTGTGTGATGATTAATTTTATATTTTATTGATATATATATTATTGTGCACAGGGCGAGAAAAAATAAGGCAGCCCCTTTTTAAAAAAAACAGATAATGTGTACCTACGGATTAATCCGTAGGTACACATGTTGCCCCTACGGATTAAGTCGTAGGGGCAAAATATCAGCAGTAACTGATATTTCCCCCTGATCTCAGTGTCAGGGGGGTTGGTCTTGGCCCTACGGATTTATCTGTAGGGGCAAAAAAATACCCCTACAGATATATCCGTAGGGGCAAAATATCAGGAATCCTGATATTTTGCCCCTACGGATAAGTACCTACGCATATATCCGTAGGGGATACTCCTTGGACCTACGAATATATCCGTAGGTACAGTTAATATAATTAAAATAACCGTAAATAAAATAACTTTTTTTCCCCTACGCCCTAATCCGTAGGTGCAAATGTACCTACATAGAACTCCGCAAGGGCAAGTTTTTGACCGTAGGGGCAAGTTCAGGGCTTCAACTTGTACCTACGGCGTTTGCACCTACAGATTAATTTTTTGCCCCTGCGGATATATCCGTAGGGGCAGTGAGTTGCCCCTACGGGTAAATCCGTAGGGGCACCCCTTATTTCTAGTAGTATTCCAGATGGTAGAAAGTCAACCCTCGTCATAGCCCGGGTCAACCCACAAACAGCCATTACAGAAACGTGCCTTGAGTTATCCAGAGTCTGGTTTTAAGCATAAGCCGGACAACTCCCCGTACCTTAACATTGTTAAGATATGAACTATTCTATATCCAATATAGAAATAGAGGCACTGATTTAATTGGAACCAGATTCAAATCATGCAGCTGTCTCCAGTGCATGTCAACTAAATGGAGAGAGGCCGATCAGCATTACTCAACTTAGGAGTGCTTCCAATTATGAGTAACCTGAAAGAGAAGCAACTTTTCTTAATCATTACTATTAACTGAATACCATACATAAGTATCTACATCTTCGATCATCTTGAAGAATCCTGATACTTGCAACACCTGGTTCTCTACTTTATTCTTATACCTATAACTTCTCAAAACTTGGATGTTGTATTTCTACGAAACACATGTCTAAGAACTAGAGAAGTTATAAGTAAACAGAATATAGTACGAGTACCAATCCCTCTGTCCTAATGGACACTGGACAACATACAATACTCTGTATAAGTCCCCTGAGTCTAATAACTCATTCCCTGTATGTCGTAGGTTGAAAACTGTACGTATGGTTAAGAAGAATTACACCGCTGTTTAATGCTCCTTACCTAACCATCCACCGATATAGGTAAATGTCATAGACATAATTTCAAAAAGTTATATCTCACTTTATAAAAATAAACGTATAGATATATCAATTTGAAATTGGTGCATAACAACGGATATTCAAAACCAAATATTTGCCGTCCGGCAAACAACCCAGGTGATTTCCTCAAATATCACCAATTACAACGAATCCCGATATAATGAGGATGATCACCTAATTCCCAATAACTTACTCCCATTCATCATCTGTAAAACCATACAGATGTGAGAATCAAATCTGGTAAATACATACCCTGGAGCAAGGACTAATTGGGAAATCAGTTTTCTTTTAATAATACACAGTGATACTGAAACATGTAAATGTTTCGAAGGGGTATCCGGGTATTCCTAGTAATGCCTCTTCCATTATCAGATTCACAACTATAACCGTATATTTCTTTGCCAACTCTCCAAATCCCTTTATATGTCTTTAGTCATTACCTTCTGTACACCCCTTTATGCTAAATGGTTTTCTTCCTTCCCTACCGTTCGGCACCGGCATATGGTTTGGAAGAAGACTATCCAATAAGCGTAATAGGTGTACTGTCCTAATCATAGGAGCACTCGCAGCCCGAGAGAAGGTAAAGATAAAAGACAACTGAATAAAACCTTATTCCTATTTCTCCTGAACCAAAATCCATCCCCGAACTGGAACAAGTCCCTTTGAGTTCGTATATAACCATACGATGGAGTATCCAATAAACTGTGGATCTTCGTAGTGATACGGAGTGTCCTGGAGAAATACAAAGGTAAAGTAGGAGTGGCGATGAAATACTTGGTTTGGTCGTGAATAGCAGTCGCAGTTTACTTTGCCCTCTTTCTAATCCCTTTATTTGTCTTAACTTAATACCTTCTGTACACCTTTTAGGTTAAATGGTTTTCTTCATTCCCTACCGTTCGGCACCTGCCTATGGTTTGGAAGAAGACTATCCAGTTAGCGTAATAGGTGTACTGTCCTAATCCAAGGAGCATTCACAACCTGATAGAAGGAAAAAGGAAAAGACAACTGAATAGTTCTATTCGTTTTCTCCAGAACCGGAAACCATCCTCGAATCTGGAACAAGTTCCTTCGAGTTCGTATATAACCATAAAATGGTTTTATCTAATGGAAGTGGACATTCGTAGTAATACGGGGTGTTCTGGAGAAAAGGGTAAAAGTAGGAGTGGCAATGAGGTATGCAACTCTTACAATCCAAATGCCAGTGTTTTAAGAAGGTTCGGTTAACTTGGTCACTGAGTCATAGTCAAGGGTCGGGTCATGGTCGCTTCCAAAGAGAGAGAGAGAAAAGAAACACTCAGCGTGAACTCTAACCTAGATCAGAATGGTTATCAATTTATCTAATCAGGAAACCTCCCACTGTAACTTCAAATTCTCCTCCAAACCTGAAAGAAGAATTAGTCGGGATCACCCGAGGAGTAAACCAACTCATCAGTAGGAATCGGGATCCAACTATCATCGCATGATAACGTGATGGAATCCACTCATGTTATCACACTCCAGAAGGTATGCGCATATCTGGCAAGTTTCAGTTTCTTTAGAAACTCCCGATGTGGTTTTTACCCCATGCTCTTATGACCTTGACTTTGGCCAACAAATCATAAGTCACATGTCATGTTCTACCCGTCATTATCCAGGTTAATTTGAACCTACCCGTACCTACCTTTGACTTTGGCCAACAAAACAGTACGACTGTGCCAAACCAACGCATCTATCTATGCAATAGAAAAGTAACAAATAGCTACCATACACTATGCCTTGACTTTGGCAAACAAACATAGCATGAATACTAAGTGCTACCCGTCTGAAATGACGGAGGTCTATGAATGGTTTTTGGAGAAAAACCTTTAACGTAATGAACTTGATATCGTTGAAGGAACCGAATAGCTTTTTATAAAAATATAGTGGCGATAACCTTTGCTAAAGAGGTCACTCCCGGTGAAGGGATCTCGGCTCTTTCCCCGTAGAATAAGGTGCAGGATATTCTAACTGAATACCACGATGCAAAGAAAAAAGTAATCGACTATAGTGAAGTTATTACCCTGACGCAAACTTCTGTCCAAGGGGTCACTCCCGGTGAAGGGATCTTGGCCCTTGCCTCGTCGACTGAGATGCTGGATATTCATAACCGAATACCACTGTGCAAAACAAAAGATAACGTCCTTGCAATAACAGCTTTTTTTTTGAAAAATGTTCCAACAACATCAGAATAGGTTTGTTTAGCTTGCATTGATCCGAATCAATGCAGTCCCATCAATTAATCACACCACAAAAGAACGAAAATACGATGTACATATATGCCATCCGCATTCGCCACTGGGTACCGTCATCACCCGTTAGGTTACTTAACTAACGACAGAGCGGGGACTGGACTAGCGCGGGAGTAAAACATATACAACATCTACTAGTATATATATCAATATATAATATTCGCTCAAGGCGTGATAAAATGCAACATCACAGAAATGTAATAAGCATCACAGAACAATACCGATAATCTGGTATCCCCGGGTTTCATAGAGCCGCTACTGAAACCCGACGTTCCCCTGATCATGTAGATAGCCTGTGCAATGAAATCCTAGACCCCTACGGGCGCGGCAAGTTACCCGCCAAAACCTGAAGCGAGGCAGCCCCCTTCAACAAAGTGAATGGACCACCCAGCACTTCACGGAATCCGGTAACTTGAGCACCCCTCCTTGGGTCAACCTATACCCCCTACGAGTGCGGCGAATAGCCCGCCAATTCTATAGTGAAGCCCCCTCCATCTCAAACCCATGAGATACGGGCCTGTTGCCCTCTAGAACCCGGCTATCCGTGCGCCCCACCGCGGGGTAATCCTAGTACAGAAAGTAAAATATATACAACGGGTATATCGACCTCAGCCCGGTCGTGCCCCAAAAGAATAGTATACAAACAGGCAGTGACGACAGTCCACATGTCGGACGCTCGCCCCGCAATATCAAATGTACAAATACAACCAAACTGTACTACCATTGCATCCAGGCTATCCACCACGACAAATCCGCAACATCACAGCACAATACAGAACAACAACGTGAATATCACGTTCGCAAATCCGTCTAAAAGAACTATAGAAATTAGACAGGATTTATCGATCAAATGACATTCACGGTCGCAGATATAAAGTAAATACTGTGAACCAACATATTTAAAATTTTCGATCGACAAAATTTCCCGAAGTGGGCCCCAAGTACAATACCCAGTACTCAGACAAATCTGGGCCCAAACAAAAAATACCAGAAACCACATTTCCAAGTAAAAGACCACCTCAGAAAATTTCGTGCACTATAGCTACATTACTGCGGCGGATCCACGGCCAAAACGTGGGTAAGGCCGCGGTTCCGCCGCGCTACAGTGATATCATGCAACCAATTTTCTGCCGTGTTCTTAGAAAACCCTGCCTGAATTTCTGCAATGCTCAAAATAATTTTTTGACGATAAAAAAAATTCGACAGAAACTTCATGATTGGAAATGCAGTTTTTGGAAATTTCGTCCGATCGAAGTTCTAAAGACATTAGAGCAAGCTAGTAAAGGTTAATGGCATGGCTCTGATACCATGTAAGTCTACGGTAGCGCCCCGGCCGTCTGTCCGAGCCAAAATGCGGAAACGAAAACTTTTCAAACTAGAAACCGGGGCTATCGTATGCTTAAAACCCGGATCGAACCATTAAGCCACAACTAGCAACTAGAGAAAGGGTTGGAAAGCTATACCGATCGATCCGTGTCCTTCGGTCTTCGGCCACCATCCCAAGCTCCTCGCAGCATCTCCAGTCTCGGTCTCCTCGTCCGAAAGGGCACCACATTTTTGAGTCTTTTTATGGGTTCCCGCTTCATCCGAAGCAACTCGGGCACAAAGTTCGCTAGCCGACGTGTCCAAGGCGAAGTAGAGAATGTTTGTGACAACTTTGTCTCTTGCATCCATAACATGGATGGAGGTTGGAGATGATGCCATTAACAGAGAATGGTGAGCTCAAGAAGCAAGAGGAAGAAGAAGAGGAGGAGCCATTTTCTTTTCTTTTGTTATGCTATCAAAAATGAGAGTATGAATGGAAAAATACAAGACCCAACTCTATACCATGGCTGCCTTTCTCTCTCTTCCTCTCATTTCAACTTACAAATCCATCACAAAAGGTGACATTTGCACAAGAAATGATACCATGAGTCATCTATGAAGTACATGTGTCATTTAATGCACAAAAATGATGAAATAAGCTCACAATTTCCATTTGTAAACATTAATCCAAATGTTTACAACAATAAAAAGATACGGCAACATCTAAAGTAAACTCGTGACGCATCACAAGGATACCCCTCACCTGTATATACATACCTGCATCCACATTCCGACTGAATGCGAATGCGATATGAATAAAGTAATCCAACAAATCTAATACTAGGATCTGGTTTAAACCAAAGCCCACTAGTATGATCCGTCCGATCATGATCCGTGCATTACTGCACGTATATGATCGGACCCTGCCATATATCATACGGCCTCTACAACGTTTCGCCGGAAACTTGAAAACTGTCCGTGCGGGACTCAAAAGACTCGTCAATACTTTGGCTGTGGATTTAACCACTAGCACGTAAGAGTTACTAGCCGTACGTAACGGGCTACTAGGTATTGACCAAAAGGGAGGTCGTTGTGCGAACTCATCCTGACACCCTACTGAGCCTATCGGTGACAATATCCGTACAATACCTTCATTCGTCTATGAGCATCGCATGTCGGGCCTAGGGGGTTGGTAAAAGTCAGACCCCCAAAAGCGGTACAAGTCGTATCGGAGTGCAGCCCAGAACACCCTGAGATACTACTGGAATACCTACCAGTAAATCTCCTGCCTTGGCCAAGGACTTTGTGTAATGGCTCTCCTAGACACAGCGCGATCTCACCCCCAATACCGGGAGAGACGAAACCCCTGCCGATCCGCTCACTGCCTCCATGTGGCTCGGGACTGTACCCAACTAAAACCTGTTTGTACGACTCCTTTGAGCCGTGGTAGGGTAGTAATCAAAGCACAGTGGGAACTCATACGAGACAAATGACGATCTTAGGTCAATGAACTAACCTGTACATATGTCACCAGGGAACTGCTATCTGACGTCAGGTATAATACCAACTAGCATGTTCCCGGCGAGTCCTATCCGGTGTACTCATAACCCAATAAGCACCTATATACACCTTAGGTGATCCAACCGATACCAATGGCTTGTGTGACCGGCCACCGCCTTTCGTCGGGGTCTCGACTGTATACACTAGTCTACTAATGGAGTATCGATGCCCAGTCTCGAAACTCTCATGACTAGGGACCACTTTAAGGATGTGCTTATAGACCCCAGCTCCCACGTATATGATCGCCATCATACTGCTGGCCGTCAAGAAAGAATCCTAAGGGTTCTATCAATGTGTAATAGCGACCTATACGGTCACCTAAAGCAGTACACGATGATAAAGATAAACCAGATAGCATACTATCATCTTGAGTAAGACTGTCCTACCGGTATAGGTCCTCCCTCAATCTTTGCAATCACGTGCCTGTGATCCAATAATTGACTCTGAGGGCACTATATCCAACAACAGAATCGAGTTAGGGTTTCGTTCTTCTAGAGGGTTAATCGCATTACTTGCATGATTTTTCAATGTTCTTTAACTTGTAAAAATCCAACTCTTGGAAAATTTCCATTGAGGGTTAAAGTGGGTATTTGATATTTGTTCGAACTTTTTAACGCCGTCTAAATAACCCGAAATAAAGTTAGAATTATGACTAAGAAACACTCCGAATTGCCTTTATAGAAAATTAACATCTCATGCAATTTTAGAAAAAACAAGAAACACCTGAAACACCAAAACCCTGAGACCAGAACACAGAACAAATATGAACCCAAGAAGCATCAACAGGGCCGGCCTGCTCGGAAATAATGTGCATGTCACTAGGTCAAAACCGGCGAAATGAGTTCTTATTTTTTCAGTGTTCATGTTACATCTCATATAATATTCTGCAGTTGCTTTAAAAAAATTTCGACGACTTGAAAATTTTGACAGAAACTGGGTTTTAGTTTCGAGTGTTTCGGAGTTGTTTCGATTTCGTAATTCTACAAATATCGTCTAATTCTTTAGCTTGGCTCTGATACCATTGTAGGAATGCCTAGCACGACAGCAAGGTTTTGGGAGGCATCGTCCATGCCATTTTCAAACATTTGCTAAGCTAAACAACCCTAACCCTAGAATCTTAACTAGAGATTTAGACAATACAAAGTGTAAACAACTTTACAACTAAGTGAACAAGGAATACATCCTCTGTAGACCGGTCCTTCACTTCAATAGCTCCGTGTAGTAGTCCTTTTGCTCCAAGTAGTGATCTTCCGGACTCTAGAGTGGCTCCACAAGATGAAAGGAACAAGCTTGCACGAAGTCTTCGAGGCCGAAGATGATCTACTTCTAGGAGACACCAACCCAAGCTACTCTTCACTAATTAGGGATTAGTGAAGCTAACACCCAAAACTAAATGGCTAATCTAGTAGAGAATGATGAAGTAGGATTTTTGCTCACTTTAGAATTAATTTTCTCACTCTATTTCTTCACCTTGAGAAAGCTAGAGAGCTCAATTAAGAAGATGAAGCAAATAATGGATGAGAGATTGAATGGCAACCATGGGTGAGAAATATCTCATATAACTCATGTAAATACTTAACCATGGCTTAAGTTGATGGTTGGGTTAACAAATATCTAGTGTAAGACAAAACTAGTGGACTAAGTCAATGGTTCTACAAGCTTCCACTAAGCTAACCCATGTGACTAATTTCCAACTAATATTTGATTTACTCTAAATAAATAAACCCTACATTATCATGAGCATGGTGTGAGTCTCATACACCCATGTAGCGTGTATCATCAAGCATGATACAAAAAAAGAAATACAATTAATATATATCACATATATATTAAATACATAAGTGAGAAAAGAAATACTTAAGTGAGCTAATATTAGTTAATGTAAATTAATATATCAAATATATAATTATACATTAAATCATTAAATCAACACCTGATTTAATAATCCGGCTATATCTCATATGACCGACTAATATTATTTGTATCAACATATCGAATCAACACTTGATTCGATAACCCGGCCATATCTTATATAACCGAACGATATCATAAATCGCGAGAATAGAATACGATATCACATACTCGTATTAATCTCGGTCCCGCACATATCACATATGTGCTCCTACTTTATTTTGCCTGAGCCAGTAAACCTCTGTGTAGGACTCTAAAGACTCGTCAATACGCCGGCAGTAGGTGATGATCATATCATGCACCCACAAGCCGTCAGCGGTACTAGCTGGACGTAACGGCTACCCGGGTATTGAGAGATCAGAAGATCAACAAGCAATCCTGCTCTTACTCTTGTAAAGCGTGTCAGTAACACTACCGTACAGTCCGGTCTCTTCGTTTGATATGTCGCATATTCAGTCTAGGGGTGGTAAACGTCAGACCCCAGTAACCGATAAGGCATGCCAATGTGAGGCTCATAACGGGTCAAGAAACTACTGATAACACTTACCAGTAGATCTCCGAAATAGCCCTGGCAATGGACTTCCTGTTATAGCCAATCGAGCACAGCGCAACATCAACCCCCAATACCGGGAGAGACGAATCCCCTCCTATCACTCATTGCCTCCATGTGATTCGGGACTGTACCCAAAAGCCACCGTTTTGCACGTTCTCTTGAACGTGGTAAGGTGGAAATCAAAGCACAATGGGAATCACACAAGACTCTATGAAGATCTCGGGTCTACAGACTACTCTGTACCAGTGTCACCAAAGAACTGCTATCTGACGATAGGTATAACACCAACTAGGAATTCTCGGTGAGTTCATTCAGTGTACCTAGTCTCCACTGAGCACCCGTATACCATCTTTGATGTCAAACACCAATGGATGTGGGATCATCCATCGCCCATCATATGGGTCAAGAAGCGTCTAAGCCAGTCTACTCTGGAATATCGATGTCCTGTCTCCATACACCGTCGACTAGGAACAATTATAGGATGTACTTGTGGGCTACCCTTGGCCCCACTAGTATGATCTCCATCATAGTCCTGGATGTCAAGTACACATCCTAATGGCTTTATCAATATATGAGAGCAAGAAAGTATCATAATACAAGTCATAGTGTTAAGATAAAGAGCAACCAGATAGCATACTATCATGTCGGGCAAGAAAGTCCTCTCTATATATATCCAAGCATCCACTATAATATACATCACATGTACAATAATGGCCTTTAGGGCATACATATAACTAACAGACATGTCCATACCTAGAGAAATCATCCATAAAAGTAATGAAATAGGAATAACCACTTCGTACATGTGTAGACATTGGACCACACACGTCGCTGTGTATGAGTCCCAAGATCTCGCTTTCTCTTACTCCTTGTCCAGTGAACGGAGTCTTTGTCATCTTTCCTATGAGACAAGATTACCAAGTTGCATAAGACTGACATTCGAACGGATCCAAATATCCTTCTCTTTGTAACTTCATCAACCATGTTTCATTGATGTGATCCAGTCTACAATGCCACAAGAAAGCCTTATTTAATTCTGGAGACGTTCTTTTAAGTGTGTTCTAGACGTTGAAAACCTGAGTTTGATTTAATACGTATATACCGTTATCTAGTGTACCTGACCCAATCAAAGCTTGATTTAGGTGGATGTGGACCACATCACTTACAAATGTAAAATCATATCCTTCCTTAGAAAGTAAAGATACAAATATGATATTACAAGCTAGACTGGGTACACACAAATAGTTACGTAAAATCAATATCTGCCCACTTGTCAATCCTAAGTGATATTCCCCTACGTATACAACGTCCACGCTCATTCCGTTAGCAAGAGAGTCATATCACCTTCCTTGATAACTCTATGGTTTCTCAAAGCTTATAACGAATTACAGATATGAGATCCTGATCCGGTATCTAGACCCAGGAAGTAGAGTTAATTGACATACAGTTTTCAATCACAAACACACCTGAAGCCGAAGCCACAACGTGCTTCAGATCCAGGATTCTGGCTTTCTAAGCTCTACATTCCTTCTGCCAATACCCTTTCCCGTTACAATAGCAACATCCCTCCTTCCCAACTGTTAGCCTCAAAAATTTTGCCCTGCCCTTTCCTTCTACTTTACTAACACCACCTATCGGCTTGGTGAAGGCCTTCTTCTTCTTTCCCTTGGCTTTCACCTTGGATCTAGTGTTAGGTTTCCCTTGCACCTAGTCTAGGGTTTGGTAGTATCACTCATGCCACTTTAAAATTTAGAGAGGTGCAAAGCAAACAAACCATGAATCATTACTAGAATATTTAGGGTAACAATGTTTTGTATCACATACATAGAAGTTCTACTTCTAGGAGTTTGGGATTACAACCTTTGTAGTCTGTTCCTTCGCTTCATAAGCTTCGTATTGAGGTCCCTTCACTGTGATCATCAAGAACTCTGACTCTAGAGAGGCTCCATGAGGTGAATGAGGCATCTTGCTTGAAGTCTTCTTGATCTAAGATAACCTACCTTGAAGAATCTCTAGCCCAAGTTTACACTTCACTAATGAAGTTATTAGAGAAGTGAACACCCTAATCTAAGTGGCTAGAATAGATGAGGATGAAGAAGTAAGAATTTTACTCTCTTTTGTTTTCAATTTCTCACTATTAATCACCACACACAAAAAGCTAGTGAAGCTTTTTCAAGGAGGAAGAAGAAGAAGAAAGCTTTTGTAATGAATAATGAATTATTGTTGTGGTTACAATTGCAACCTAGGGTTAAGCATGACATGCTTAACTCTTGTAGAGAATAAACCTTGGGTAGAGGTTTGGGTTAGGTTAACAAATACCTCTCCAAAATATCTATGAATGAGGACAAAGTCAAAGCTTCATGAAGCTTCTTCAAAGCTCATCCAAAACAATAACCCTAATCCAAACCCTAACATGGTTTAAACTCAAAACCCTTGTTGCATTTGTGACCCTAACTTGTTATAATATTATATATCACATATATAATTTATAATGTAACAAAAGAAAATAATACAATTAACATGTATCGCATATACATCAATGTATTATCAAGTGAGAAAAAGAATCAATAAAGCGAGCTTATATTAGTTAATGTAACGTAATATATCACATATATAATTATACATTAAATTATCGAATCAACACTTGATCCCATAATCCGGCTATATTACATGTACCAATTCATCGAATCAACACTTGATCCGATGACTCGGCTATATCACATATACCCGGCCGATATCACATATCGCGAGAATAGAATACGGTATCTCATATCGTATTATTCTCGATCTCGCACATATCACATATGTGCTCCTACTCCGTTTTACCTGAGCCAGGAAACCTCTGTGTAAGACTCTAAAGAATTGTCAATACGCCGGCAGTAGGTGATGATCATATCAAACACCCACAAGCTGCAAGCAGTCAACTAAACGTAACAACCACCCAGGTATTGAGCAATCAGAAGATCAACAAGCAAGCCTGTACATTCTCCTGTGAATCCAATCAGTAACACTTCCAAACAGTCCGACCTCATCGTCTGATATGTTGCATATCTAGTCTATGGATGGTAAACGTCGGACCCCAGTAACCGATAAGTCGTGTCGATGTGAGGCTCATAACAGGTCGAGAAACTACTGATAACTCTTACCAGTAGCACTCCATATCAGCCCTGGCCAGGGACTTCCAGTTATAGCCAATCGAACACAGCACAACATCAACTCCCTATACCGGGAGAGACAAAACCCCTCCTATCGCTCATTGCCTCCATGTGATTCGGGACTATACCCAAAAGCCAACGTTTTGCACGCTCTCTTGGACGTGGTAAGGTGGAAATCAAAGCACAGTGGGAATCACACAAGACTCTATGACAATCTCGGGTATACAAACTAACCTGTACCAGTGTCACCGGAGAACTGCTATCTGACGATAGGTTTAATACCATCTAGGACTTCTCGGCGAGTCCGTTCAGTGTACCCAGTCTCCACTGAGCACCCGTACACCATCTTTGATGTCAAACATCGATGGATATGGGATCATGCATTGCCCATCATATGGGTCAAGATGCATATACGCTAGTCTACTCTGGTGTATCGATGCCCTGTCTCGATACATCCTCGACTAGGAACAGTTATAGGATGTACCCGTTGACTACCCTGGCCCCACTAGTATGATCTCATCAAAGTCCTAGTAGTCAAGTACATATCCTAAGGGATTTATCAACATGTGATCACAAAGCAGTATTTGTTAACACGTTAAGATAAAGTGAAACCAGATAGCAAACTATCATATCGAGCAAGAAAGTCCTCTCTATACATATCCAAGCATCCATTATAATATACATCATATGTACAACAATGGCCTCTAGGGCATATATATAACTAACAATCTCCCACTTGCACTAAGGCCAGCTGTTGTAGTATCTCATACCCAACATCCCGAAGAGACTCTCAAATTGTATCCAAGGAATGGCCTTCATGAGTGGATCCGCAGTGTTGTCCTTCGTGTCAACTCTCCTGACCTCGATCTCCCTGCGATCAACTATCTCCCGGATCAGGTGATACCGCCTCAGAATATGTCTGGACTTCTGATGGGACCTGGGTTCCTTGGCCAAAGACACAGCTCCATTGTTATCACAATACAAAGGTATTGGTTGCTCAGTGGACGGAACCAAACCAAGTTCAGAGATGAACTTCTTCATCTAGACAGCCTCTTTGGCAGCATTGTTGGCAGCGATGTATTCAGCCTCCATCGTTGAGTCTGCTACGGTTTCTTTCTTGGAACTCTTCCAACAAACCGCCCCTCCATTTTGGGTAAAGACAAATCCTGAGTGCGACTTAAAGTCGTCCTTATCACTTTGGAAGCTCGAATCTGTAAAGGACTCCACTTAGAGTTCTCCGTTACCATACACCAAGAACATCTCTTTAGTCCTTCTCAAGTACTTGAGAATGTTCTTCACAACTGTCCAGTGATTCTCTTCTGGATCTGCTTGATACTTACTCACTACACTTAGTGAGTATGCTACATCGGGTCTGGTACACAGCATCGCTTACATGATAGAGCCTACTGCCGAAGCATAGGGTATCTCTTGCATGCGAGCTCTCTCCAAATCAGTCTTGGGAGACATCTCTTTGGAGAGAGTGAGTCCAGAGATCGTGGGTTGGTTCCCACGCTTGGATTCTTCCCTACTAAACCTCTTTTGTATGGTGTCAATGTACCTGGATTAGGACAATCCCAGTATCCGTTTAGATCTATCTCTATAGATCTGTATCCCTAAAATGCAGGAGGCATCACCTAGATCTTTCATTGAGAATCAATGTAATAAGAAGATCTTGACCAAGTGCAGCATAGGAACATCATTTCCTATCAAGAGTATGTCATCCACGTACAATACGAGGAAGACGACCTTACTCTCTGCAACCTTCTTGTATATACAAGGTTCATCTACGTTCTTGATGAAGTCAAACTCTTTGACGACAACATCAAAATAGATGTTCCAACTCCGTGATGCTTACTTTAACCCATAGATGGATTTAAGCAGCTTGCACACCTTTCCGCTGCTCCCACTTTCTACGAAACCCTCTGGCTGAGTCATGTACACGCACTCCTCTAAATCACCATTTAGAAAGGAGGTCTTATCATCCATTTCCCAGATTTCGTAGTCATGGTACGCAGCAATGGCAAGTAATATCCGGATGGACTTAAGCATAGCCACTGGAGAAAAGGTTTCGTCATAATCCAGACCTGGTCATTGACGAAAACCTTTGCAACAAGTCTAGCTTTGAAAGTCTCAACTTTTCCATCTACACCAAGTTTCTTCTTAAAGATCCATTTTCTCCCAATGGGTTTTACCCCTTCAGGAGCAACTTCCAAAGTCCATACTTTGTTGGTGTACATGGATTCCATCTCAGATCGTATTGCATCCAGCCATTTGACAGAGTCACCACTCGTGATGGCCTATTCGAAGCTAGTCGGGTCATCATCTTCAATGATGCAATCCTCACTTCCACCGTCTATGAGAAAACCGTAGTATCTCTCAGGTGGATAAGGAACCCTACTAGATCGGCGGAGAGGCTGGGGTTCATCGGGTACTACTGAATCATCTGATTCCATTAAATTTTCAGTCGCAGTTTGTGCTGCTGGAACTTCTTCCAGCTCTACCTCATTACCACTAATTTCTTTTGCAAGAAATTCCTTTTCTAAAATGGTGGCATGTTGAGCAACAAACACCTTTTTCTCCTCACTGTGGTAGAAAAAGTATCCAAAAGAATTCTTTGGATATCCCACAAACTTGCAGAGAACTGATCGTACCTCGAGTTTGTCCGGATTTTGCCTTTTGACATAGGCCGGACAACCCCATATCTTAACTCGTTTAAGATAAGGTCTCTTCCCACTCCATATCTCATATGGTGTGGTAGGTACAGATTTAGATGGAACTTGATTCAATAGTTATGCTGCTGTCTCAAGCGCATAACCCCAGAAGGAAATAGGCAACTCAGCAGTGCTCATCATAGAGCGCACCATATCTAATAGGGTGCGATTCCTCCGCTCTGATACACCGTTGTGCTGTGGTGAATAGGGAGGAGTAAGCTAAGAGAGAATCCCATTCTCTTTTAGATAATCCAGGAACTCATTGCTCAAGTATTCTCCTCCTCGATCGGATTGAAAGATCTTAATACTTTTGCCCGTTTGGTTCTCTACTTCGTTCTTATATTCTCTGAATTTCTCAAAAGCATCAGACTTGTGTTTCATCAGGAACACATGTCCGTATCTTGAGAGATCGTCAGTGAATGTAATGAAGTAGGAAGAACCGTTCCTGGCATTTGTAGACATGGGACCACATACATCACTATGTATCAGTCCCAAGAGTTCTTAAACTCTTTTTCCTTGTCCACTAAATGGAGTTTTAGTCATCTTGCCTTTGAGACATGACTGGAAAATGTCATAAGATGAAAATTCGAATGTATTCAAATATCCATCCTTATGCAACTTAGCTAGTCGTGTCGCATTGATATGACCTAGTCTACAATGCCACAAGAAGGATTCAATCATTTCTGAACTCTTCCTCTTGTGTGTGTTTTGTACATTAAGTATTGTAGTCTGATTGAGAACATATATGTCATTAAATAACGAGCCTGATCCAATCAACTTTTGATTCAGGAAGATATTCATAACATTATCCTGTACTATAAGATTACATCCTTCTTTACTTAATAAAGAAACTGATATAATATTGCATATCATGCTCGGAATGTAATAGCATTTGTTCAGAATCAGTGTATTACCATTTAGCAACACAAGGTGATATTCGCCAACTGCTTTGGCTGCAACATTTGCACCATTCCCTACTCTTACGGAACGATCACCCTCTCCCAGTTCCCTACCTTTACGTAGCCCATGTAACATATTACATATATGGGATCCAGATCCGGTATCTAATACCCAGGACGTAGAGTGAACTGAAAAACAGTTCTCGATAACTAACACACCCGAAGAAGATGCATCAGCATGCTTATTCTTCGTTTGGGCGGCTTGAGAATCCAGATATTCTTCTATTCCCTGCTTAGACTTATAACAATTATAAGTGGGAGCGGGACATGTTAGTTATATGTATGCCCTAGAGGCCATTACTGTACATACGATGTATATAGTAGTGGATGCTTGGACATATATAGGGAGGACATTCTTGCTCGACATGATAGTACGCTATCTGGTTGCTCTTTATCTTAACATGTACTCTGATTGTCTCTATGTTACATGTTGATAAAGCTTTTAGGATAAATACTTGACTACCAGGACTATGATGTAGATCATACTAGTGGGGACAGTGTAGTCGCCAAGTACATCCTTCAAATGTTCCTAGTCGTGGGAGTACCGAGACAGGGCATCGATACTCCAGAGTAGACTAGCGTATGCGCTTCTTGACCTATATGATGGGCGATGGATGATCCCATATCCATTGGTGTTTGACATCAGAGAAGGTATAAGGGTGCTCAGTGAAAACTGGGTACGCTGGACGGACTCGCCGAGAACTTCCAGATGGTATTATACCTCACGTCAGATAGCAGTTCTCCGGTGACACTGGTACAGCTTAGTCTGTAGACCCGAGATCGTCATAGAGTCTTGTGTGATTCCCACTGTGCTTTGATTTCCATCATACCACGTCCAATGGGGCGTGAAAAAAGGTGGCTTTTGGGTACAGTCCCGAATCACATGGAGGCAATAAGCGATAGGAGGGGATTCGTCTCTCCCGGTATAGGGAGTTGATGTTGTGCTGTGTTCGATTGGCTATAACTGGAAATCCCTGGCCAGGGTTGCCGAGATTTACTGGTAAGTGTTATCAGTAGTTTCTCAAACTATTATAGATCTCAAATCGATACGACTTATCAAGCTACTGGGGTCTGACGTTTACCACCCCTAGGCGAGATATGCGACATATCAGACGACGAGACTGGACTGTACCGGAGTGTTACTGATTAGATTCGCAGGAGAATGTACAGGCTTGCTTGTTGATTTTCTGATCGCTCAATACCCGGGTAGTCGTTACGTTTAGCAGACCGCTTGCGGCTTGTGGGTGTTTAATATGATCATCGCCTACTGCCGGCGTATTGACGAGTCTTTAGAGTCCTACACAGAGGTTTTCTGGCTCAAGCAAAACAGAGTAGTAGCGCATATGTGATATGTGCGGGAACGAAATTAATGCGAGTATGTGATACCGCATTATATTTTCGTGATATGTGACATGATTGGTTATATGTGATATAGCCGAGTTATCGGATCGAGCGTTGATTCGATAAGATGTTGCATTTGATATTAGTCGGTTATATGTGATATAGCCGGATTATTAAATCAAGAGTTGATTTGATAATTTAATGTATAATTATATATTTGATATATTATAATACATTAACTAATATTTAGCTCACTATTGTTTTCTTTTTCTCACATGATGTGCACATTGTATGTATATACGCGATATGTATATTTGTGTACATGGATTGTGTCATGTTTGATGATACATAAAAGATGGGTGTATGAGATTAACATAATGCTATGGTTAAGTTAGGGTTTCTATTTATGTTAAGCTAATTCAAAAGGGATTGAATTTGTTATGCTAAAGCTTATGGATAAGCTTTGACAAAGTCAACCCTTTTGTCAAGTTTAAGATATTTATCAAACCCAACCTTTAACCATAGCCATGAGCTAATTCTCTACAAGAGTTAGCCATGAGGGCTTAACTCAACCAAGGGTGCAATAATTCATATGGATGAATTATTCACACTTCTTCTTCTTCTTCTTCTTCAAGCTCCATGAAAAAGCTTGCTAGCTCTAATGGAGTTTTGAGAAATAATGTGAGAAAATCAATTCTAAAGTGAGCCCACCTCCTACTTCTTCATCCTCTACCACTTGCCATGTAGTAGAGTGTGTTCTCTTCACAAAGTTCATGACCTAGTGAAGGAATAGCTTGATTCAGTGTCTCCTCGATGTAGATCATTTTCGGCCTCGAAGTCATCGAAGCAAGCACGTTCGTTTCTTTGCGGGAGCCTCTCAAGAGTCCGGACGATCATGATCGCAGTGAAGGGACTACTACACGGAGCTACTGAAGTGAAGGATCGGATCTACAAAGGTTGTAATCCCTCTCACTTAGTGTTAAAGTGTTTAACATATTTGTTTTCACCTAAACTCTAGTTTAAAGATCTCGTTAAGGGTTGTTCGGCACGGCTAAATTTTTATTCGGGCATGGTTGATGCCTCATTGACCCTTGTTAGAGTGTCTAGCATCCCTACAGTGGTATCAGAGCCAAGCTAGAGCTTTAGGCGAAGTCTAGGCGAAGTTTAAAGTCCGATCGAACCCGGAAACCCCGATATATACCCTTCTCTGGATATTTTTTTAAAATGTGATTTTTTCCATATTAAAAATACTCAAAAAAATCAGCAGGGAATTCTATGGAACTTTGTGAAAAACGATCCACTGATACGCTTAAAGAGCCGCGGAACCGCGGCCGGACTATGCCTTCCGCGACGGTTCCGCGGCGCTACAGTGCGCTTGTTGTGTTCTGTTTCCACAGTAATGTCCGTACTATTTTCCTGTTTCTTCTGGGAATTTTTAATTCTTACTCAAGTGTTGATTTTTCTGGGTTGTATTGGGGACTCGTTGATTCGATCGGATAATTTAACTTCGTTTAATTTTTCCCGGATAACTTTTTGAAACTGTTAAAAAGTTCGAACGGATATCAATAACTCACTTTTTCCCCTGTCGGAAAATTTTCAAAAGTTGGATTTTTTCTCGAGTTTGAAACTTTCGGAAAATCGTGCAAGTAATGCGGTGGACCCTCTAGAAGACGACAAACCTTAATTCGATTATGTGATCGTCTTGAACTGCCTCTGAACCTTAGGGTTTGGGGCAGTACGGCGTTGCCACATGTGAGGCGTTGGCTTGACCCTTCTACGGCTGGACCATTGGTACTGTTGCATGTGATGGATATTTTTTTAACTCTGCTCAAGTGTTGAGCTATTTGGAAAATCTTGGGTGTTTGTTTATTCGATCGGAAAGTTTAACATTGTCTATTTATCTGGAATGTGATACAATATTTGGAATCCATAAGTAGTTATGAGATAACTAATTTGAATGTTATAAATCTAGCAGTTCAGTCTTAGATGATCAGTTACCACGGAATTTTGATGTGATCAAAAGTCCGTCGCAATCACGTAGTGTACGCGGATACTCGCCAGGTAAACTTAATAGACAGCCACGCCCCATAGCCCCGACCAAGTGACTGTAGGAGAACCCCGTCGCCAAAAGCATCCGTTCGGGTGCTCGCGGCAGCGGTGTTCCGCCTTAGTGCACTTCGTCGACGGCATCTGGGGGTGCGGCCGTCTACTAAAGTTTGCGACGAGCATTCGATCAGGATGTCGGGAATCTTGTTGAATTGCCCGACTTGATATTGAAAAGAGTTTTCGATAAAGAGACTAAAATGCGGAGTTTATAATTGTTAGGCATGCGATATCTAAGGAATTCATTTGGTTAGGCATGCGATGTCTAAGGAGATTGCGGATTCCAACTGTTGTAGTTTTACACTTTCTTTTCTGTAACCGTAAGCGTAGTATGTGGTGTATCACCGGCTTCGTTGCTATACATCAACGACAATCGGGATACGCATACTTGCTTACGTTGATGATATGAGATATTATATGTTGTTGTGATATGTTATATTAGATCGTCATGTTTGAATAGCCGGAGGTTTTTTGTGAGATGAGAGTTTTTTCTTTTTCATTCATGTAAAATTCATTGTATGTAATATTCTTTTATTGGGGCACTTCCGGGCTGAGGATGATGCCACCATTGTATATTATTTACTTTTCCGCATTAGGTAGACCCAAGGCGGGGAGCACAAGTAACCAGGTTCTAGGGTCCAGTGGGAGACCATCTCGAGGAGTTGAGACCGGGTCTCCTAACCCTAGAATTTGCAGTGTTACTTGCCGCTCTCGTAGGGGTCTAGGGATGTGGGTTTGGCTATTCATCGCGACCGTGGAATCCGTGTTTTATACCGGCTCATATTAAAAACACAGACGTCCTAGTATATCCAATATTTCATATATATTCTTCTGCTACAATGTTCTGTGATGAGATCATATTACTGCCTGAGACGAATGTTTATATTATATATATGAGATATATGTTATATTGCAGATTTCATTTCAAATGTGATGCTTGTGAAGCATAATAAAATGGGACTTCATTAATGAGATTAATGAAACTAAAAGAAAGCTAAAGATGTTGTAGAAACTTGTTTATAAACTGGTAGCTCTAGTTCTTGCTTTGCATAGCGGTGTTCCTTGTAGAACATCCAGCACCTTATTCGATAAGGAAAGAGCCGAGATCCCTTCACCGGGAGTGACCTCTTTAGTGAAACTAGCAGATGCTACAAACTCGGTCTGTCTTTTGATTGCTTCTATAGTTCTTTCTTTGCACAGCGGTATTTGTGAAATATCCTGCGCCTTATTCGATGAGGAAAGAACCGACGATCCCTTCACCGGGAGTGGCCTCTTTAGCGAAACTAGAAAAGTCCTCAAAAACACTCCATTTAAAATCACTCGATTCTACAACGATATCAAGTTCATTATGCAAAAGGTTTTCGTAAAAACCTGCCGTAGCCCTCCGTCATTTTAGGAAGTAGAGTACTTAGTATTCGTGCTGCGTATGTCGACTTTAGTTGAGGCGTAGTGTACGGTAGCTAAGTGATGTCTTCCTACACAGCATATGATGCGATTAGTTAGGACATTCATGTGATTATGTCGACCATAGTTGAGGGTCATGTAGGGTGGGTCTGATTAATCATGAAATGACGGGTAGAACTTGACTAGTGCTTATGATATGTTGACCTTAGTTAAGATCATAAGTGCTAGGGGTAAAATATTATTGGGAATTTCAAGAGTTGAAATTTGCAATGAGATTGCATACCTTCTATGAGATAGTTGGATCCCGATACCCGCTGCGAGTAAGAGTTACTCATGAGAGAGTTTTACACATTACAATTAGCTGATCAAGTAGGTGTCTAGAAAGGTGTCAACGGGGTTATACCTCTGAGAAAACGAGGTTTACTTTAATTAGGTCCGTGCGAAAGCACGGGAAACCTCCCTCAAAGTACCGGCACTGGACTGGCTGAAAGATTGGCGAACTTGTAGAGGGTAATTAATCCCGGCTAGTCTTTCCTTTTAGGGTTTGAAGGAAGATTTGACTAAAACAGTAGGAGACATCCTAATTAGATAAATTGATAACCAATCTAATCTTATAAAAGCGCAAGCTGAATGTTTTCTTCTTTCTCTCTCCTGGTTGCAACTATGCCACGCCTTAATCAAGATAATAAAACGGATGTATTGACCGAACCCGCTTGTTATACTGAGCTGGTGAACGTTGGTCCCGCTCCAACTTATAATTGTTATAAGACAGAGCAGGAATTTAGGGATTACCAGAATTCCCATGCCGCCCAAACGAAGAAAGTGCATGATGATGCATCATCTTCGGGTGTGTTCATTACACAGAACTGTTTCTCAGTATCCTTTACGTCCTGGGTATTTGATACCGGATCAGGATCCCACATATGTAATTTGTTACATGGGCTACAGATAGGTAGAGAACTGAGAACGGGTGATAAGTTTCATGAGATAGAAACGGTGCAAGTGTTGCAGCCAAGTCTGTTGGTCACTATCACCCTGTATTACCAGAATACATTGATTCTGAACGAATGTTATTAGATACCGAACCTGATATACAACATCATATCAGTCTCTTTATTAGTAAAGAAAGGATATAATTTTGTATTGTTGGATAATGTTTTGAACATTTCCTATATCAAGAGTTGATCGGTTCAAGTATGTTATCTAAAAGCATAGATGTTCTAAATCGAACTACAATTCTTAGTATACAAAACACACACAAGAGGAAGAGTTCAGAAATGAACGAATCCTTCTTGAGGCATTGTAGACTAGGTCATACCAATGCGACCCGTCTAGCTAAGTTATATTTAGATGAATATTTAAATTAGTTTGAATTTACATCTTGTAAAACTTGCCAGTCATGTCACAAAGATAAGATGACCACAGCTCTATTTATTGGAAACAGAGAAAGAGTTAATGAACTCTTGGGATTGATACATGATGATGTATGTAAGTCCCCTGTCTACACATGCCAAGACCGGTTCTTTATACATCATTACATTTACTGCTTATCTCTCAAGATTTGGACATATGTTCCCGTTGAAACACATGTCTGGAACTTTTGAGAAATTCAATGAATATGAGTCAGAAGTAGAGAACCAAAACAGGTATATGTATTATGTCCTTTGATGTGATCAAGGAGGAGAATACTTGAGCACGGGATTCAATAGTTTCTGTAACACCCGAGCCCAATGCTACTGTTTTCCAGTTACTGTTTGAGCATTAGGTGGTACTCATTTCATTTATCTTGCTTATTTGTGGCTTACTGTAAAATTTTACCTGGCAAAGTCATTTCTGCACATAACAAATTTTAGCATCTAAAATGAAATTAAAAATATCTATCTTGGCCTACTCGACACCCCTAGCCTTGTGGTAGCGTCCGTGTATCGTGTTCTCGACTCGTTCGGTGAAACGGGGGAGTTTGGAATGCTACGCGCGCGTACATGTGTCCATCTTGGGGGTATGCATTTTAATCGTAAGACACTCAATTTTAAAATTTGGAACCCGCTTAAAATCCTATTATTTCAATTTTGAATTTTTGGACCCAACCCGGGCGCAATTTGGAAATGTTTTAATTAGCGCCAAAATCCCAAATTTAATAATATTTAAAACCATGATATTTTCGTTAACATATATACATTGTACTGTTAAATTAAATCTTTAAAATCTTTTAACATATTTCTTAAAACCTCTAATTAATTCTCTAGCCAATCGCGAGGCGTATATCTCCTCTGGGCCCCACCTCTTCATCTCTCTCTATCTCTATCTCTCACGTCTCTCTCTCTCTCTAACCTCTCAAATCTCTCTTAAGATCTCTTTCTCTCTCTCCCTTGTATATATTCCCTCTCCTTCATTTTTTTCAAAACCACGAGCACAGAAACCCAACGAGCCTCAACCCTAGCCGCCTCCATCCTTGCCGCCGCAGCCCCGACGCCGGCGCCAGCGTCACCAGCACCCTCGCCTCGTCAGCCTCGCCTTGCCTACACCTTCTTTCTTCCACCACCGCGCACCCTGCACACCCATGGCCACCTGCAGTCTTCCCTGCAGTCGCCTGAGACGCCACCGGCGACCACCTGCGCCGCCCCTGGCCGTCGCCAATGATCCCCGACCACCCCAGAACATCTCGTAAGTGTTTCTCCCTCTCACCCTTCCTCTCTTCATTATTCAAAACTGAAACAACCCGCTGGATCTTTTCTGCAGATCGCCGGAGACGCCGTTCTCGCCGCCGTCGATCTCGCCATCGTGGCTAGTGCCCTCTAAGACCAGTGAGTAATCCCCATCATCTTCTTTCTCTGGTCGTTTCTTTCTTTCTCTAGATCTACACCCGTAGAAACCCTATTCACTGTTTTTGTGCTCACCGGAATCCGTCCGTGCCGGCGACGTATCCCGACGATCCAGCAGAGTACTCTGACCCGCGTGGTCCCAGTGTTCGTTGTTTGGGTTCAATCCGTGAACCGTGCGTCCGTCGCGAGTTACCCCGCCGACATTACGTTCCGTTTTTCCCGGTTCGCGATCCGTCAAGGCAAGTACCCCTTGCTACATGCTATACAATATATTTATATACGTATTGACACCCTAAACCAGTAAAATTAGCTTGGTACAATCGTTTTCCATTTCGGTCACAAATTGCATTATATCATTTACTATTAAACATGGAATTTACAGTTTGCCAATTTGAACCCAATAATCAAATCTACCTGTTCAATCACATTTTACTGTTAAAATAGCTGGTTGCAATTATCCCTGTAGTTCGGTTACATTCGGACACTCGCATGCATTAACCTGAAATAATTGTATTGGACCGTTACATAAATTATTGCACCGCTAAGGGTGCTTAAACCTGTTAACATGACTAAACGGCTACATTGTATTACTGCACTCTTATGATTGAATGAAACTGCTTATTATTTAATTCATTGCTTATTTCATGTTGTTAATACCCACGTGTGATTATATATCTTATTGGGAGCACACTCACGATATTGCGTACATCTTGACCTGACATTGCTACACATGTATATATTGATACACCTGACATGGTACCGTATACTGTTGACTTGACCTGATGTACCATGACCCTACCTGTTACCTGATCTCGAGCCTAATGCTAACAAACCTGACATGTAGTCCTCATGGACCGTTCCTGTTGTCTATCCAGACAAACCTGCTTTTACCTGATCCTGTGTTGGCATTAGTTCTTGATTACTGAATACCTGACTCGACATACATAACTTAGGGGTATGGGAAATCAAAGGTGAAACCGACTTGTAACTCAACAGTTCGATACCTATTCTGATCAGTCTTACGGGCTAGGCCAGCCCCGGAGTGATGATGCTGACATCACTCGCCCATCCTGCTAGTTGTTACTGCCTAGCGGCGCGTCTCGGATTCAGCCCCGAGAACCTTGACCGTGGTCCCTGTTAGTTATATGTATGCCCTAGAGGCCATTACTGTACATAGGATGTATATTGTAGTGGATGCTGGGACGTATATAGGGAGGACTTTCTTGCTCGACATGATAGTATGCTATCTGGTTGATCTTTACCTTAACGTGTATACTGATTGTCTCTCTGTTACATGTTGGTAAAGCCCTTAGGATGTGTGCTTGACTACCTGGACTATGATGCGGATCATACTAGTGGGGACATGGTAGTCCATAAGTACATCCTTCAAAGTCCCTAGTCGTGGGTGTATCGAGACGGGGCATCGATATACCAGAGTAGACTAGCGTATACCTTCTCGACCATACAGATGGGCGATGGATGATCCCATATACATTGGTGTTTGACATCAGGGATGATATACGGGTGCTCAGTAGAGATTGGGTACACTGGACGGACTCGCCGAGAACTCCCAGATGGTATTATACCTCACGTCAGATGGCAGTTCTCTGGTGACACTGGTACAGAGTAGTCTGTTGACCCGAGATCGTCATAGAGTCTTGTGTGGTTCCCACTGTGCTTTGATTTCCATCTTACCATGTCCAAGAGGGCGTGCAAAACGGTGGTTTTTGGGTACAGTCCCGAGTCACATGGAGGCAATGAGCGATAGGAGGGGATTCATCTCTCCCGGTATAGGGGGTTGATGTTGCGCTGTGTTCGATTGGCTATAACAGGAAATCCCTGGCCAGGGTTGCTGAGATTTACTGGTAAGTGTTACCAGTAGTTTCTCGAATTGTTATAGACCTCATATCGACACGACTTATCGAGCTATTGGGGTCTGACGTTTACCACCCCTAGGCGAGATATGCGACATATCAGACGATCAGACCGGACTGTACGGTAGTGTTACTGGTTGGATTCACTGGAGTGTGAGCGGGCTTGCTCGTCGATCTTCAGATCGCTCAATACCCGGGTGGCCTTTACGTTTAGCAGACCGCTTGCGGCTTGTGGATGTTTGATATGATCATCATCCGCTGCCGGCGTATTGACGAGTCTTTAGAGTCCTACACAGAGGTTTCCTGGCTCAAGCGAAACGAAATAGGAGCGCATATGAGATATGTGCGGGACCGAGAATAATGCGTGTATGTGATACCGTATTCCATTCTCGCGATGAATGTATCGATTAGGTTATATGAGATATACCCTAGTTATCGAATCAAGGATTGATTCGATAAGCCGATACATTAGACACTAGCCGGTTATATGCGATATGACCGGATCGTTAGATCAAGAGTTGATTTAATGATTTAATGCATAATTATATATTTGATATATTACTTTGCATTAACTAGTATCGGTTCACTTTAAATGGATTTTCTCGCTCGGATGTGCACATTGTATATTTGATATAGTTTTGTGCACATGATTGTATCATGTTTGATGATACATGTTAACTTGGATTTGTGTGAAGATTAAACCATGGTTGTGAGAGTGGTTAGGGTTTTGTTTATTCTCCCATTATTTATTTATTCATTTATTTGTTTATTCTTTTGGAAAATAAATGGAAAGGAGAAAAGAATGGTAGCTTAATTTGGAGTTTAGTTGAAGCTTCATGAAACTTTGATAAAGTCAACCATTCTTATCTCATTCTTAACCCTAACCATTCCTACTAACCATGATTCATTCTCTACACTTGACTAGAGTTAATATTATGATAAGTATTGTTTTTCTATTCATTTTTTAATGAACTTATCATATCATTTTTCTTCTTCTTCTTCCTTGAACTCAAGAAGAAAAGCTTAGGTCATCAATGGTGATTGATGATAAAGAGTGAGAAATCCAATTCTAAATTGAACCCACTTCCTATTTCTTCATCCTCTACCTCTTGCCAAGTAGTAGAGTGTGTTTTCTTCACAAGTTTCTTGACTTGGTGAAGTCGGAGCTTGATTTAGCGATGCCTCGACGTAGATCATCTTCGGCATGGACATCGACGACCTAGCTCGTCTATTCTCCGATGAAGCCAACGCTAGAGCCCGGGACTTGTTATGGACAGGGAGGAGACTTCATTGCGGAGCTAAGGAGGTGGAGAACCGGATCTACAAAGGTTGTATTTCCGTATCTCTTAGTTAATTGTTAACTAGTTATCTTTTCGCCTAGAAATCTAGCCAACGATCCGTAGTTTAGGGTTTCTCGGCACCGTAATTTTTGAAATTGGCATGTTCGATGCCTTGTGAGACCTCACTTGAGTGCCTAGGAACCCTACAGTGGTATCAGAGCCTAGCTAGAGCCTTAGGCGAAGTCCAGACGGAATTTGAAACCCGAACGAACCCGAAACCCACACCCGAGAATGCTTTCTGGACATTTTTGAAATATCTGGATTTTTGTGAATTAAAAATTGCTAAAAAATTCAGCATAGAAAAATAAGAATTACGGTGCAAAATGTTTCTGGTGAACAGTAATATGTGCGGCGGAACCGCGACAGAAGCCTTGCTTCTGCGGCGGTTCCGCGGCCAAATAATGACATCATCCCTAGCAATTTGCACAGTAATTCCTTATTTATTATTCTGAGTTTTTTGGGAATTTTTATTTTGACTCCAGAGTTGAGTGTTCTGGGGTTGCATTGGGAATAGAGGATTCGATCGGATTATCAAGTTTCGTTTATGTGGCTTTCCGGATATTTTACAATATGTTAAAAAGTTCGACCGGATATAAATACCCAATCTTTCCCCTGACGGAAAATTTCCAAGAGTTGGATTTTTCCGTAGTTTAACGACGTTCTAAGTAGTGCAAGTAACGCGATGGTCCCTCTAGAAGACAACAAACCTTAACTCGATTATGTGACCGTCTTGAACTGCCCTTTGAACCTTCGGGTTTGGGGCAGTACGGCGTGCCACATGTGAGGCGTTGGCTTGACCCTTCTACGGCTGGACCGTTGGTACTGAGACACGAACTGAATGTTGTTAGACTTATTTCATGTGTTGATCTGTATTGGGAAAACTTGGGTGTTCGATTGTTCGATCGGAAAGTTTAACATTTTCTATTTATCTGGAATGGGATACAATAATTGGAATTCACAAAAAGTTATGAGATAACTGAATGAATGTTATAAACATAGCAGTTTAGTCTCACTTGATTGGTTGCCACGGAGTTTTGATGTGATCAAAAGTCCGTCGCAATCACGTAGCGTACGCGGATACTCGCCGGGTAAACTTAATAGACAGCTACACCCCATAGCCACGACCAAGTGACTGTAGGAGAACCCCGTCGCCGAAAGCATCCGTTCGGGTGCTCGCGGTAGCGGTGTTCCGCCTTGGTGCACTTCGTCGATGGTATTAGGGGTGCGGCCGCCTACTAAAGTTTGCGACGAGCATTCGATCAGGATGTCGGGAATCTTGTTGAATTGCCCGACTTGATATTGAAAAGTGTTTTCGATTTTGAGACTAAAATGCGGGGTTTATAATTGTTTGGCATGCGATGTCTAAGTAATTCATTTGGTCAGGCATGCGATGTCTGAGGTGGTTGCGGATTCCAACTGTTGTAGTTTTACACTTTCTTTTCTGTGACCGTAAGTGTAATATGTGATATCGCCGGTTTCGTTGCTATATGTCAACGACAATTGGGATGCGCATATTTACTTACGTTGATGACATGTGATGTTATGTGTTGCTGGATATGATATATTGGATCGTCGTGTTTGAATAGCCGGGGGTTTTTATGTGAGATGAGTGTTTTTCATTTTCATTCATGTAAAAACTTGTATGTAATATTCTTTTATTGGGGCACTTCCAGGTTGCGGAAGATGTCACCGTTTGTATATTATTTACTTTTCCGCACTAGGATAGACCCAAGGAGGGGAGCACAAGTAACCGGGTTCTGGAGTCCAGTGGGAGACCAACTCGAGGAGTCGAGTCCGGGTCTCCTAACTCCAGAACTGGTAGGGTTGCTTGCCGCTCTCGTAGGGGTCTAGGGGTGTGGGTTTGGCTATTCATCGCGACCGTGGAATCCGTGTTTTATACTGGCTCGTATTGAAAACACGGACGTCCTAGTATATCCAATATTTCATATGATTCTTCTGCTGCGATATCTGTGATGTGATCATGTGATGTTCTGTGATAGATACAATATATAGTATATATGATATATTATATAGGCGTTACTTATGTTTTACACCCGCGCTAGCTCTGCCCCGCTCTGCCGTTAGTAACCTAACCTAACGGTGCACGAGGGGACATCGAGGCGAATGCGGATGGCATAAGTGTACGTCGTATTTATCTGTGATGTTTAGGTATTTTAAATGATGGGACTTCATTAATATGATTAATGAAATAAAAGAAACCTAAGATGTTGTAGAATCGAATTTCAAAATAAAACAGGTGGCTACAGTTCTTGCTTTGCACAGCGGTATATGTGATATATCCTGCACCTTATTCGATGAGGAAAGGACCGAGATCCCTTCACCGGGAGTGACTCCTTTAGCAATAACCGGCAGATGCTACACACTCGGTTTGTCTTTTGATTGCTTTTAAGTGTTTTTGCTTTGCACAGTGATATATATGATATATCCCGCACCTCATTCGACGAGGAAAGGACCGACGATCCCTTCACCGGGAGTGACTCCTTTAGCAAAACTAGAAAAGCCTCAAAAGCACTCCATTTTAAAATCATTTGATTCTACAACGATATAAAGTTCATTACGCAAAAGGTTTTCTTAAAAACCTGTCGTAGCCCTCCGTCATTTTAGATAGGTAATAATTAGTATTCGTGCTGCGTTTGTTGACTCAGTCAAGGCGTAGTGTGCGGTAGCTGATTATTGTTTATCTGCAAAGCATATGATGCGATTGGATTAGGGTAGTCGTGCGGCCTTGTTGACTCAGTCAAGGGTCGTGCGGGTGGGTTAAATTCAATCGAGAAATGACGGGTTGAACTTTACTTGTGGTCTATGATTTGTTGACTCAGTCAAGGTCATAGATCGCTTGGGGCAAAATATTATCGGGAATTTCAAATGTTGAAATTTGCAATGAGATTGCATACCTTCTATGAGATAGTTGGATCCCGATACCCGCTGCGAGTAAGAGTTACTCCTGGGAGAGTTTTACGCATTACAATTAGCCGATCAAGTAGGTGTCTAGAAAGGTGTCAACGGGGTTACGCCTCTGGGAAAACGAGGTTTACATTAATTAGGTTCGTGCGAGAGCACGGGGGACCTCCCTCAAAGTACCGACACTGGCCTGGCTGAAAGATTGGTGAACTTGTAGTGTGTAATTAATCCCGGCTAGTCTTTCCTTTTAGGGTTTGAAGGAAGATTTGATAAAAAGCAGTGGGAGCCATCCTGATTAGATAAAATAAAAACCAATCTATTCTTGACAGAGCGCACGCTGAGTGTTTTCTTCTCTCTCTCTCCTGGTAGCGACCATATCACGCCTTAATCAAGATAATAATACGGAATATTGAACGAACCCGCTTGTTATACTGAGATGGGGAACGTTGGTCCCGCTCCAACTTATAATTGTTATAAGACAGAGCAGGAAATTGGGGAATACCAGATTTCCCGTGCCGCCCAAACGAAGAGAGTGCATGCTGTTGCATCATCTTCGGGTGTGTTCATTACAAAGAACCGTTTCTCTGTATCCTCTACGTCCTGGGTATGTGATACCAGATCAGGATCCCAGATATGTAATCTGTTACATAGGGCTACAGATAGGTAGAGAACTGAGAACGGGTGATAAGTTTCATGAGGCAGAAAACGGGGCAAGAGTTGCAGCCAAGTCTGTTGGTCACTGTCACCCTGTATTACAATACATTGATTCTGAACGAATGTTATTAGATACCGAACCTGATATACAAAATCATATCAGTCTCTTTATTAGTAAAGAAATGATAAAATTTTGTATTGTTGGATAATGTTTTGAACATTTCCTATATCAAAAGTTGATCGGTTCAGGCACGTTATCTAAAAGCATTGATGTTCTAAATCAAACCACAGTTCTTAGTATACGGAACACACACAAGAGGAAGAGTTCAGACATGAACGAATCCTTCTTGAGGCATTGTAGAATAGGTCATATCAATGCGACCCGACTGGCTGAAGTTACATTTAGATGCATATTTAAATTAGTTTGAATTTACATCTTGTGAAACTCGCCAGTCATGTCACAAAGATAAGATGACCACAGCTCTGTTTATTGGAAACAGAGAAAGAGTTAGTAAACTCTTGGGATGATACATGTTGATGTATAAAGGTCCCCTGTCTACATATGCCAAGACTGGTTCTTTATACTTCATTACGTTCTCTGATGATCTTTCGAGATTCAGACCTATGTTCCTGTTGAAACATGAGTCCGAACCTTTTGAGATATTCACAGAATATAAGTTAGAAGTAGAGAACCAAAATACGGGTATAAGTATTATGTCCTTTGATGAGATCAAGGAGGAGAATACTTGAGCACGGAATTCCAGGACTATTCTAAAGGAGAATGAGATTCTCTCTCAGCATTACTCCTCCGTATACACCATAGCACGATGGTAAATCGGGGTGGAGCAATCACACCCTATATGATAAGGTGTGCTCTATGATGAGTAATACTGAGTTACCTGTTTCATTATTGGGAGTTATGCACTTGAGAAGCTGCATACCTATTGAATAGGGTTCGAATCAAATCAGTTGCCTACCACTTCATATGTGATATGATAAGGGAAGAACCCATCTCTCAAGTTAGTTGAGATTTGGGGTTGTCCGGCCTATGTCTAAAAGCAAAATCCGGACAAGCTCGAGGCAAGGTCTGTAATGTAGAACTGGAAAGGTTCCAGCTATACAAACTACAACAGATGATTTGATAGAGCCAAAGGATTCAGTAGATTCCGACGAACCTCAGCCTCTCCGCCGATCTAGTAGGGTTCCTCACCCACCTGAGAGATACTTCGGTTACTCTATGACAGTGGGAGCGAGGATTACATCATGAGATGATGACCCAACTAGCTTCGAGCTGGCCATCAGGAGTAAGACTCTGTAAGAATGGCTGGATGCTTAGTGATCTGAGATGGAATCCTTATACACCAGCAAAGTATGGACTTTAGCTGCTATATCTGAAGGGTTAAATTCCCATCAGGAGCAAGTATATCTTGAGAAGATTACTTGGTGTAGATGGAAAAGTTGAGACTTTCAAAACTAGACATGTTAAAAGTGTGCATCATTGACCAGGTGTGGATAATGATGAAACCTTTTTCAAGCACCTATGCTTAAGTCCATCCAGATACTACTTGCCACGGCTACATACCATGACTACGATATCTGGTGGTTGGGTGTCATGACAGCTTTTCTAAATGATGTTTTAGAATAGAGCGTCTATAAGTACACAGCCAGAGTGCCTCGTAGACAGTAGGAGCAGCGGAAACGTGTGCAAGATGTTTTATGTGATAAAGCAGGCATCGCGGAGTTGGAACATCTGTTTTGATGGATTAGTCAAAGAAGTTGACATCATCAAAATGGTAGATGAACCTTGTATAAACAAAAAGGTAGTAGGGAGTATGGTGACGATCCTCGTAGAGTACGTGGATGACATACTCTTGATAGGGAAAGAGTTTCCTATGCTACGCTCGATCAATCTCCGCTTATCACAATGATTCTCCATATAGGATCAAAGTGATACCTCCTAAATCCTGGATTTTGGATCTATGAGATAGATCTAAATGGATGTTAGATACTCACTAGTTGTAGTGAGATAGTATCCATTGATCCTGGGGGGAATCACTGGAAGTGTTCCAGGCTAATAAAGACGACTGAATGTCAGTCACAGGCATTGTCTTTACCCTCAGTAAAGGGACGGTATGTTGGAAGAGTTCCAAGCTACATACCGTGACATACTAGACGATAAAGGCAGGATACATCGCTACTTAAGATGCTACCAAAGAGGCTGTTTGGGTGTATATAGGTTCATGAGATGAACTATGTTCCTACCATTGTGTGACAATGGAGTTGTGGCTTTTGCCAAGGAACGCCGGTCCCATCAGTGATCCAGACATATTCTAAGGCAGTATCACTTGATCATGGAGATGGTTGATCTCCAGGGAGATCGAGGTTAGGAGAGTAGACTCAGAGGACAACACAGCGGATCCACTCACAAAGGCCTGTTCCCAGAGAGAGACTTTTATGGGATGGTTGAGTATGAGATACTACAACCACTGCTGTCAGATGGCCCTAGTGCAAGTGGGAGATTGTTAGTTATATGTATGCCCTAGAGGCCATTACTGTACATAGGATGTATATTGTAGTGGATGCTGGGACGTATATAGGGAGGACTTTCTTGCTCGACATGATAGTATGCTATCTGGTTGATCTTTACCTTAACGTGTATACTGATTGTCTCTCTGTTACATGTTGGTAAAGCCCTTAGGATGTGTGCTTGACTACCTGGACTATGATGCGGATCATACTAGTGGGGACATGGTAGTCCATAAGTACATCCTTCAAAGTCCCTAGTCGTGGGTGTATCGAGACGGGGCATCGATATACCAGAGTAGACTAGCGTATACCTTCTCGACCCATACAGATGGGCGATGGATGATCCCATATCCATTGGTGTTTGACATCAGGGATGATATACGGGTGCTCAGTAGAGACTGGGTACACTGTACGGACTCGCCGAGAACTCCCAGATGGTATTATACCTCACGTCAGATGGCAGTTCTCTGGTGACACTGGTACAGAGTAGTCTGTTGACCCGAGATCGTCATAGAGTCTTGTGTGGTTCCCACTGTGCTTTGATTTCCATCTTACCACGTCCAAGAGGGCGTGCAAAATGGTGGTTTTTGGGTACAGTCCCGAGTCACATGGAGGCAATGAGCGATAGGAGGGGATTCGTCTCTCCCGGTATAGGGGGTTGATGTTGCGCTGTGTTCGATTGGCTATAACAGGAAATCCCTGGCCAGGGTTGCTGAGATTTACTGGTAAGTGTTACCAGTAGTTTCTCGAATTGTTATAGACCTCATATCGACACGACTTATCGAGCTATTGGGGTCTGACGTTTACCACCCCTAGGCGAGATATGCGACATATCAGACGATCAGACCGGACTGTACGGTAGTGTTACTGGTTGGATTCACTGGAGTGTGAGCGGGCTTGCTCGTCGATCTTCAGATCGCTCAATACCCGGGTGGCCGTTACGTTTAGCATACCGCTTGCGGCTTGTGGATGTTTGATATGATCATCATCCGCTGCCGGCGTATTGACGAGTCTTTAGAGTCCTACACAGAGGTTTCCTGGCTCAAGCGAAACGAAATAGGAGCGCATATGAGATATGTGCGGGACCGAGAATAATGCGTGTATGTGATACCGTATTCCATTCTCGCGATGAATGTATCGATTAGGTTATATGCGATATACCCTAGTTATCGAATCAAGGATTGATTCGATAAGCCGATACATTGACACTAGCCGGTTATATGCGATATGACCGGATCGTTAGATCAAGAGTTGATTTAATGATTTAATGCATAATTATATATTTGATATATTACTTTGCATTAACTAGTATCGGTTCACTTTAAATGGATTTTCTCGCTCGGATGTGCACATTGTATATTTGATATAGTTTTGTGCACATGATTGTATCATGTTTGATGATACATGTTAACTTGGATTTGTGTGAAGATTAAACCATGGTTGTGAGAGTGGTTAGGGTTTTGTTTATTCTCCCATTATTTATTTATTCATTTATTTGTTTATTCTTTTGGAAAATAAATGGAAAGGAGAAAAGAATGGTGGTTTAATTTGGAGTTTAGTTGAAGCTTCATGAAACTTTGATAAAGTCAACCATTCTTATCTCATTCTTAACCCTAACCATTCCCACTAACCATGATTCATTCTCTACACTTGACTAGAGTTAATATTATGATAAGTATTGTTTTTCTATTCATTTTTTAATGAACTTATCATATCATTTTTCTTCTTCTTCTTCCTTGAACTCAAGAAGAAAAGCTTAGGTCATCAATGGTGATTGATGATAAAGAGTGAGAAATCCAATTCTAAATTGAACCCACTTCCTATTTCTTCATCCTCTACCTCTTGCCAAGTAGTAGAGTGTGTTTTCTTCACAAGTTTCTTGACTTGGTGAAGTCGGAGCTTGATTTAGCGATGCCTCGACGTAGATCATCTTCGGCATGGACATCGACGACCTAGCTCGTCTATTCTCCGATGAAGCCGACGCTAGAGCCCGGGACTTGTTATGGACAGGGAGGAGACTTCATTGCGGAGCTATGGAGGTGGAGAACCGGATCTACAAAGATTGTATTTCCGTATCTCTTAGTTAATTGTTAACTAGTTATCTTTTCGCCTAGAAATCTAGCCAACGATCCGTAGTTTAGGGTTTCTCAGCACCGTAATTTTTGAAATTGGCATGTTCGTTGCCTTGTGAGACCTCACTTGAGTGCCTAGGAACCCTACAGTCCCGGGCACGCACGGGATACTATTGAGTTACATCGACAATTCATCGATTGATTTCAAAGACTTTAGACTAGAAAACCTGATAGAACATTTTAGTTACCCACTGCACACTAACCTGCACTGCTTATTTCACATTATTGCTTTATTCATGTTTTATTTTGCATTGCCTGTTACATTGTTCATATTATTTTACTTGTTGACATGACGCGCTGACATCTGGGTTTTGCATGCCCCAGATTCTGTACCGCTGTCGCAGTCCGAGCAGGAGTATTTCAGCCAGCAGGCTGAGCTGTGAGTTTAGTTGTAGTTAGTTTTATTTCCTGCATTTATTTCCTAATGTGAGCCCGCATTATGGGACATACTTTCAGTTATTTGTATTGGATCATTTGCTTCCGCATTCATTTATGATTGACTCATGTTATTCTGGTTTATGGACATGTTTTAGATAGTTTTATCTTGTTCTTGATATCTCTACAGCCGTAATGTGATTGTGGATGGATACTTCCTACCCACAGGTAGCATGGTTGGCTATGTCACGTGCCCAATCTAGCGTACTCTGGGAAGCGGGGCGTGAGATGGTTCTTTTTGGTATCAGAGCCATAGGATAGTCGAGTTGATTCTTTTGTAGTTGGGTATTGTACCCGATACACGAATCAGAATACCCGTGTTTAGGAAACATGTCCTGCCACCTTGACCGTTTTACCATTCTTGAATCACATTCTTCCTGATTATATCTTTTACGATGTGCAAACTTCCTTTGCATATCGATTCGAAAACCTGATTCCTTGTTATCTCTAGCACTTAGGCGACTTGGGTGGAGTTAAGTAATTGTGGCTATGATACCGCGGCATAGTTACAATGCGGTACTCTATTTAAGTATCTTGGAGTTCTAGCCTTGATCTATATTCAAAATCTATCATCATGCTAATGTTGGGTATTTTGAGTTCAAGATTATGGCCGGTAAGAATTTCAAGACGTACCAGAGGCGTGTGGACGAAGCCGCCATGCTTGGAGTGATAAGAGGAATGCTGGAGAATCAAAAGAGGCAGACTGAGCTGATCCAGCAGCAAGCAGATTCGTTTCAGGAAGGTTTGCAGATCGTTCAGCAGTCTGTAAACAACGCTGGAGCTAAACCAGTTGACCGAGTAGGGACCGTGGCAGATTTCAGACGTTTGGGTCCGTCTACATTCACTGGTTTGGAGGAGCCGTTGCCAGCCGAGCAGTGGCTAGTGGACATGGAGAATTTGCTGATTGTGGCACAGATTCCAGAGGACAAAAGAGTTGATGTGGTACGCATTCAGTTAGTGGACAACGCCCGAGAGTGGTGGCTTGTGGAAGAGACCCGCTTGCCCAAGCCGATCAGTTGGGCGGATTTTTCTAAGAATTTCCTGGAGAAGTTCTTCCCGCGGACTGCACGGGAGGAAATGGAAGAGAAGTTTATTGGGCTAAGGCAGAATGGAGTACCCGTGGACGTGCATGCAGCAGAGTGGACGAGACTCAGTAGATTCGCTGGACCTTTAGTCGCCAACGATGCAGACCGGGCACGAAGGTTCATGCGCAGCTTGGATGTAGACATCCAGAGGCAGATTGTCTCCCTGGGTTTGACCACTTTCTCACAGGTTCTTACGGCAGCTCGGGAACAGCAGAGTTTATCTGGGATGAAAGGGAGCTTGCAGCAGACAGCAGTTGCGGCCAGGAAGCCCGCATTTGTACCTAACCGAGCTCATGGTCGCAAGGGTATTCCAGTGGATCGTCGTGGTGTAGCACCCATGAAGAAGCCTGTGGTCGTTGATCGAAGAAGGAGCGTGATTTGTGACTACTGCCGTTTACCTGGGCACGTGCAGAAGGATTGTCGAAGAAGGCTAGGACTTTGTTTGGTTTGTGGAGCGGCTGATCACGCAGTCGGTGCTTGTCCGTCGAAGCTTCGTACAAGGGATGATATTCAGAAGCCTCCGCAGAGACCGTTTCAAGGGCAGAAACAGCTGACTCAAGGATCTAGTCAGGCTCGAGCTTTTACCTTGACAGCTGAGGAAGCCAAGGCGTCAGGAGAAGTGGTTTCAGGTATTCTACTCGTTCATGGTTTTCCCACAGTGGCATTATTTGATTCTGGTGCATCCCACTGTTTTATGTCATCCAAATTTATAACTACACACTCGATTGACTGCATGACCCTGTCTAATTTCTAGGACATACACACTGGGAATGGGAAAATCATATCTAGTAGGGAGTGTAAAGATTGTACAGTTGTTGCGCGGACGGGAACTCTTTGCAGATTTCTTGGTGATTGATACGGGCAGCTATGAAGTCGTCTTGGGAATGGATTTTCTTGGCACTTTCCACGCTCACATTGACTGTAGGGCAAAGAAAGTAATTTTCCAGATTCCCGGACATCCTGAGTTTACCTTCACTGGAGGAAGCAGTTCTGTCGGGCCAGTCGAGTTTAGGGCTAGGCCGACAAACAATATCCTTGCAGCAATGGAAGTTGATAGTGGTGAAGAGCCGGCGGTTGTTCGCGATTTTATGGACGTGTTTGAAGATATATCGGGTTTACCGCCGAAGCGAGACGTGGAGTTCGCAATTGATCTTATCCCTGGTGCCGCGCCAGTATCTAAAGCGTATTATCCAATGGCACCAGTAGAGTTGGAAGAAGTTAAGAAACAGGTTGCTGAATTGCTTGAGAAGGGTTGGATTCGAAGCAGTAACTCGCCTTGGGGAGCTCCAGTTCTTCTAGTAAAGAAGAAGGATGGCACAAGAAGAATGTGCATCGACTATCGAGAATTAAACCGGGTGACTATCAAGAACAAGTACCCGATCCCTCGCATTGGAGAACTTTTTGAGCAGCTTAGTGGCGCGAGGGTATTCTCGAAGCTGGATTTGCGATCCGGATATCATCAGGTCCGAGTGAAAACAGAAGATATTTGCAAGACGGCATTTCGAACTCGGTACGGACATTACGAGTACTTAGTGATGCCCTTCGGAGTAACGAATGCGCCGGCAGTATTCATGGACTTGATGAACCGAATCTTTTCACCGTTCTTGGACCAGTTCATTGTGGTATTCATTGACGATATTCTGGTTTACTCAAGGAGTTTTGAGGAGCATGCTGAGCATTTAAAGATTGCACTGCAGACATTGAGACAGGAGAAATTGTATGCGAAGATGAGTAAGTGTGAGTTTTGGCTGGAGGAAGTGAAGTTTTTGGGACATGTTGTGTCTGGCGATGGCATTGCCGTCGATCCAGAAAAGATTGCAGCAATTCGAGATTGGCCGATTCCAAAGAATGTTGCGGAGATAAGAAGTTTCCTTGGATTAGCCGGATACTACAGGAGATTTGTGGAGAACTTTGCTCGTCTGGCAGAGCCGTTGACCAAGCTTACGTGCAAGGAAGTACCTTTTGTATGGACGGACAAGTGTGCGTTAGCTTTTGAGACGTTGAAGCAGAAGTTGATAACCGCCCCTATTCTGACCGTGCCAGACAATTCCGGAGGATTGGTGATTCACAGCGACGCATCTGGGAAAGGATTGGGATGTGTTTTGATGCAGCATGGGAAGGTTGTAGCGTACGCATCGAGACAACTGAAGACCCATGAGAAGAATTATCCAACTCATAACTTGGAGCTTGCGGCTGTGATTTTCGCTTTGAAGATTTGGAGACACTACCTTTTGGGCGAAAGGGTCGAAGTTTTTACTGATCATAAGAGCTTGAAGTATGTGTTCACGCAGAAGGAGCTTAATATGAGGCAGCGTAGATGGTTGGAGCTGATGGCTGACTACGACCTTGATCTTAAGTACCATCCGGGGAAGGTTAATGTTGTGCCGGATGCGCTTAGTCAGTTACCAGCAATTCAGGTGTTAACTACGCAGAAGGAGATCGTTGCAGATTTTCGAAGATTTGACTTGGAGGTTGTGCTACCGTGTTCTACGGGACAGTTGTTGCAGTTGCAAGTGCAGTCGTCTTTGATTGAGAAAATTAAAGCAGCACAATCGCAGGATCCTAGACTGCAAAAGTTTCGAGAGCAGGTTGAGGCTGGACTACGAACGGATTTACTGATCCACGAAGATGGTTCATTGAGGTATGGTAGTCGTTTGTGTGTGCCAAAGGGAGATGTTCGTGAAGAGCTTATGAAGGAGGCACACAGTTCAGCTTATTCTGTACATCCAGGAAGCACAAAGATGTACCGAGATATTCGACAGCATTTCTGGTGGGAAGGCATGAAACGGGAGATTGCTCGCTTTGTGGCTAAGTGCTTGGTGTGTCAGCAAGTTAAGACTGAACATCAAAGGGTTGCTGGTTTGTTGCAACCACTTCCGATTCCTCAGTGGAAGTGGGAACATATAACCATGGATTTCGTGACGGCTTTACCGCGGAGTCCAAAGGGCAACAATGTAGTATGGGTGATTGTTGATCGGTTGACCAAGGCAGCTCACTTTATTCCTTTCTGAGTTGGTCAATCAATGGAGACTTTGGCAGAGCGGTACATGCAGGAGATTGTAAGATTGTATGGTGTACCGGTGAGCATCGTGTCCGATCGGGACACTCGGTTCTTATCACACTTCTGGAGGAGTTTACAGGAAAGTTTGGGGACTCGATTGAAGTTTAGCACAGCTTATCATCCTCAAACTGATGGTCAGTCGGAGAGAACGATCCAAACTCTTGAAGATATATTGAGAGCATGCATGTTGGACTTCAAGGGTTCGTGGGAGGATCATCTACACTTGGTGGAGTTTTCTTACAACAACAGTTTTCAGGCAACTATCCAGATGGCTCCGTTTGAAGCTTTGTATGGTCGTAAATGCCGTTCACCTGTTTGTTGGGATGATGTCGGTGAACGAAGATTGTTGGGACCAGATTTGGTGGTGCAGACAATTGAGAAGGTTAACACTATCAGGAATCATATGAAGGCAGCACAAGACAGACAGAAGAGTTGGGCTGACACGTCAAGAAGACCTCTAGAGTTCGCCGTGGGTGATTTGGTATTCTTGAAGATATCACCGACTAGAGGGGTGATTCGTTTTGGGAGTCGAGGAAAGCTTAGTCCTCGATTTGTTGGACCCTTTGAGATATTGGAGCGTGTTGGAGAGGTAGCGTACCGTGTGGCGTTACCGCAGTCCTTGGCAGGTGTGCACGATGTGTTTCACGTATCTCAACTACGAAGGTATGTTCGAGATGAAACACATGTTTTGGATCATTCGGAGTTAACAGTACGAGAAGACTTGACTTTTGAGGAGCGACCGGTTGAAATCGTGGATCGAAGGGAAAAGGTTCTCAAGAACAAGGTTATCCCCCTTGTGCTTGTTTCTTAGGGTAATCGATCGCATGGAGAGTCCACTTGGGAACGAGAAGATGAGATCCGGCAGAAGTTTCCTCACCTTTTCCTGTAGTTTCTATCTTTGTATTCTTGGAATTTCGAGGACGAAATTCTTTTTGTAGTTGGGTATGATGTAACACCCGAGCCCAATGCTATTGTTTTCCAGTTACTGTTTGAGCATTAGGTGGTACTCATTTCATTTATCTTGCTTATTTGTGGCTTACTGTAAAATTTTACCTGGCAAAGTCATTTCTGCACATAACAAATTTTAACATCTAAAATGAAATTAAAAATATCTATCTTGGCCTACTCGACACCCCTAACCTTGTGGTAGCGTCCGTGTATCGTGTTCTCGTCCCGTTCGGTGAAACGGGCGAGTTTGGACGGCTACGTGCGCATACATGTGTCCCTCTTAAGGGTATGCTTTTTAATCGTAAGACACTCATTTTTAAAATTTGGAACCCGCTTAAAATCCTATTATTTCAATTTCGAATTTTTGGACCCAACCCGGGCGCAATTTGGAAATATTTTATTTGGCGCCAAAATCCCAAATTTAATAATATTTAAAACCATGATATTTTCGTTAACATATATACATTGTACTGTTAAATTAAATCTTAAAAATCTTTTAACATATTTCTTAAAACCTCTAATTAATTCTCTAGCCAATCGCGAGGCGTATATCTCCTCTGGGCCCCACCTCTTCATCTCTCTCTCTCTATCTCTCACGTCTCTCTCTCTCTCTCTATCTCTCACGTCTCTCTTCAGATCTCTTTCTCTCTCTCCCTCGTATATATTCCCTCTCCTTCATTTTTTTCAAAACCACGAGCACAGAAACCCAACGAGCCTCAACCTTAGCCGCCTCCATCCTTGCCGCCGCAGCCCCGACGCCGGCGCCAGCGTCACCAGCACCCTCGCCTCGTCAGCCTCGCCTCGCCCACACCTTCTTTCTTCCACTACCGCGCACCCTGCACACCCATGGCCACCTGCAGTCTTCCCTGCAGTCGCCTGAGACGCCACCGGCGACTACCTGCGCCGCCCCTGGCCGTCGCCAACGATCCCCGACCACCCCAGAACATCTCGTAAGTGTTTCTCCCTCTCACCCTTCCTCTCTTCATTCTTCAAAACTGAAACAACCCACTGGATCTTTTCTGCAGATCGCCGGAGACGCCGTTCTCGCCACCGTCGATCTCGCCGTCGTGGCTAGTGCCCTCTAAGACCAGTGAGTAATCCCCATCATCTTCTTTCTCTGGTCGTTTCTTTCTTTCTCTAGATCTACACCCGTAGAAACCCTATTCACTGTTTTTGTGCTCGCTGGAATCCGGCCGTGCCGGCGACGTGTCCCGACGATCCAGCAGAATACTCTGACCCGTGTGGTCCCAGTGTTCGTTGTTTGGGTTCAATCCGTGAACCGTGCGTCCGTCGCGAGTTTCCCCGCCGACGTTACGTTCCGTTTTTCCCGGTTCGCGACCCGTCGTGGCAAGTACCCCTTGCTACATGCTATACAATATATTTATATATGTATTGACACCCTAAACCAGTAAAATTAGCTTGGTACAATCGTTTTCCATTTCGGTCTCAAATTGCATTATATCATTTACTATTAAACATGGAATTTACAGTTTGCCAATTTGAACCCAATAATCAAATCTACCTGTTCAATCACATTTTACTGTTAAAATAGCTGGTAGCAATTATCCCTGTAGTTCGGTTACATTCGGACACTCGCATGCATTAACCTGAAATAACTGTATTGGACCGTTACATAAATTATTGCACCGCTAAGGGTGCTTAAACCTGTTAACATGACTAAACGGCTACATTGTTTTACTGCACTCTTGTGATTGAATGAAACTGCTTATTATTTAATTCATTGCTTATTTCATGCTGTTAATACCCACGTGTGATTATATATCTGATTGGGAGCACACTCACGATATTGCGTACATCTTGACCTGACATTGCTACACATGTATATATTGATACACCTGACATGGTACCGTATACTGTTGACTTGACCTGATGTACCATGACCCTACCTGTTACCTGATCTCGAGCCTAATACCAACAAACCTGACATGTAGTCCTCATGGACCGTTCCTGTTGTCTATCCAGACAAACCTGCTTTTACCTGATCCTGTGTTGGCATTAGTTCTTGATTACTGAATACCTGACTCGACATACATAACTTGGGGGTATGGGAAATCAAAGGTGAAATCGACTTGTAACTCAACAGTTCGATACCTGTTCTGATCAGTCTTACGGGTTAGGCCATCCCCGGAGTGATGATGCTGACATCACTCGCCCATCCTGCTACTTGTTACTGCCTAGCGGCACGTCTCAGATTCAGCCCCGAGAACCTTGACCGTGGTCTCGGGCACGCACGGGATACTATTGAGTTACATTGACGATTCATCAATTGATTTCAAAGACTTTAGACTAGAAAACCTGATAGAACAGTTAGTTACCCACTGCACACTAACCTGCACTGCTTGTTTCACATTATTGCTTTATTCATGTTTTATTTTGCATTGCCTGTTACATTGTTCATATTATTTTACTTGTTGACATAACGCGCTGACGTCTGGGTTTTGCATGGCCCAGATTCTGTACCGCTGTCGCAGTCCGAGTAGGAGTATTTCAGCCAGCAGGCTGAGCTGTGAGTTTAGTGGTAGTTAGTTTTATTTCCTGCATTTATTTCCTGATGTGAGCCCGCATTATGGGACATAATTTCAGTTATTTGTATTGGATCATTTTCTTCCGCATTCATTTATGATTGACTCCTATTATTCTGGTTTATGGACATGTTTTAGATAGTTTTATCTTGTTCTTGATATCTCTACAGCCGTAATGTGACTGTGGATGGATATATACTTCCTACCCACAGGTAGCATGGTTGGCTATGTCACGTGCCCAATCTAGCATACTCTGGGAAGCGGGGCGTGACAGTTTCCAACGAACCTCAGCCTCTCCGCCGATCTGGTAGGGTTCCTCATCCACCTAAGAGGTACTTCGGTTTCTCTATGACAGTGGGAGAGAAGATTTCATCATGAGATGATGACCCAACTTGTTTCGAGCTGGCCATCAGGAGTGGGACTCTGTAAGAATGGCTGGATGCTTACCGATCTGAGATGGAATCCTTATACACCAACAAAGTATGGACTTTGATTGTTTTATCTAAAGGGTTAAATCCCCATCAGAAGCAAGTATATCTTGAAAAGATTACTTGGTGTACATGGAAAAGTTAAGACTTTCAAAGCTATGCTTAAGTCCATCCAGATCCTACTTGCTATTGCTACATACCATAACTACGATGTCTGGCGGTTGGGTGTCATGACAGCTTTTCTAAAATGATAATTTAGAAGAGAATGTCTATAAGTACACAGCCAGAGGGCTTCGTAAACAATGGGAGCAGCGGAAACGTATGAAAGTTGCTTTATGGGATAAAGCAGGCATCGCAGAGTTGGAACGTTTGTTTTGATGTAGTCAAAGAATTTGACTTCATCAAAATGGTAGATGAACCTTGTATATACAAAAAAGTAGTAGGGAGTATGGTGGTGATCCTCGTAGAGTACGTGGATGACATACTCATGATAGGGAAGGAGTTTCCTATGCTACGCTCGGTCAATCTCCGCTTATCACAAGGATTCTCCATATAGAATCAAAATGATACCTCCTAAATCCTGGGTTTTGGATCTATGAGATAGATCTAATTGGATGTTAGGATTCTCACTAGTTGTAGTGAAACTGTATCAATCGATCCTGGGGAGAATCACTGGAATGGTTTCAGGGTGATAAGGACGACTGAATGTCAGTCACAGGCATTGTCTTTACCCTCAGTGGAGGGACGGTATGTTGGAAGAATTCCAAGCTAGATACCGTGACTTACTAGACGATTAAAGGCTAGATACATCGTTACCAAAGAGGAAGTCTGGATATAGATAATAGTTCATGAGATGAACTTAGTTCATGCCATTGTGTGACAATGGAGTTGTGGCTTTAGCCAAGAAACCCCCGTCCCATCAGAAATCCAGATATAATTCTTAGGCAGTATCACCTGATCATGGAGATGGTTGATCTCCAGAGAGATCGAGGTTAGGAGAGTAGACACAGAGGAAAACAGCGCGGATCCACTCACAAAGGCCTATTTCCCAGTAGAGACTTTTATGGGATGGTTGAGTATGAGATACTTCAACCACTGCTGATTGTTGGGTATGTGATACCACAACAGATGGCCCTAGTGCAAGTGGGAGATTGTTAGTTATATGAATGCCCTAGAGGCCATTACTGTACATACGATGTATATAGTAGTGAATGCTTGGACATATATAGGGAGGACTTTCTTTCTCGACATAATAGTACGCTATCTGGTTGCTCTTTATCTTAACATGTACTCTGATTGTCTCTATGTTACATGTTGATAAAGCCTTTAGGATAAGTACTTGACTACCATGACTATGATGTAGATCATACTATTGGGGACAGTGTAGTCGCCAAGTACATCCTTCAAATGTTCCTAGTCGTGGGAGTACCGAGATAGGGCAACGATACTCCAGAGTAGACTAGCGTATGCGCTTCTTGACCTATATGATGGGCGATAGACGATCCCATATCCATTGGTGTTTGACATCAGAGAAGGTATACGGGTGCACAGTGAAAACTGGGTACACTGGACGGACTCGCCGAGAACTCCCAGATGGTATTATACCGCACGTCAGATGGCAGTTCTCCGGTGACACTGGTACAGGTTAGTCTGTAGACCCGAGATCATCATAGAGTCTTGTGTGATTCCCACCGTGCTTTGATTTCCATCATACCACGTCCAATGGGGCGTGCAAAAAGGTGGCTTTTGGGTACAGTCCCGAATCACATGGAGGCAATGAGCGATAGGAGAGGATTCGTCTCTCCCGGTATAGGAAGTTGATGTTGTGCTGTGTTCGATTGGCTATAACTGGAAATCCCTGGCCAGGGTTGCCGAGATTTACTGGTAAGTGTTATCAGTAGTTTCTCGAACTGTTATAGACCTCAAATTGACACGACTTATCAAGCTACTGGGGTCTGACGTTTACCACCCCTAGGCGAGATATGCGACATATCAGACGAGACCGGACTGTACGGGAGTGTTACTGATTGGATTCGCAGGAGAATGTACAGGCTTGCTTGTTGATCTTCTGATCGCTCAATACCCGGGTGGCCGTTACGTTTAGCAGACCGCTTGCGGCTTGTGGGTGTTTGATATGATCATCACCTACTGCCGGCGTATTGACGAGTGTTTAGAGTCCTACACAGAGCTTTCCTGGCTCAAGCGAAACGGAGTAGTTGCGCATATGTGATATGTGCGGGAACAAAATTAATGCGAGTATGTGATACCGCATTATATTTTCGTGATATGTGACATGATTGGTTATATGTGATATAGCCGAGTTATCGGATCGAGCGTTGATTCGATAAGATGTTGCATTTGATATTAGTCGGTTATATGTGATATAGCCGGATTATTAAATCAAGAGTTGATTTGATAATTTGTGTAATTATATATTGATTTATTATAATACATTAACTAATATTTAGCTCACTATTGTTTTCTTTTTCTCACATGATGTGCACATTGTATGTGTATACGCGATATGTACATTTGTGTACATGGATTGTGTCATGTTTGATAATGCATAAAAGATGGGTGTATGAGATTAACATAATGCTAGGGTTAAGTTAGGGTTTCTATTTATGTTAAGCTAATTCAAAAGGGATTGAATTTGTTATGCTAAAGCTTATGGATAAGCTTTGACAAAGTCAACCCTTTTGTCAAGTTTAAGATATTTATCAAACCCAACCTTTAACCATAGCCATGAGTTAATTCTCTACAAGAGTTAGCCATGAGGGCTTAACTCAACCAAGGGTGCAATAATTCATATGGATGAATTATTCACACTTCTTCTTCTTCTTCTTCAAGCTCCATGAAAAAGCTTGCTAGCTCTAATGGAGTTTTGAGAAATAATGTGAGAAAATCAATTATAAAGTGAGCGCACCTCCTACTTCTTCATCTTCTACCACTTGCCATGTATTAGAGTGTGTTCTCTTCACAAAGTTCATGACCTAGTGAAGGAATAGCTTGATTCAGTGTCTCCTCGACGTAAATCATCTTCGGCCTCAAAGTCATCGAAGCAAGCACGTTCGTTTCTTTGCGGGAGCCTCTCAAGAGTCCGGACGATCATGATCGCAGCGAAGGGACTACTACACGGAGCTATTGAAGTGAAGGACCGGATCTACAAAGGTTGTAGTCCCTCTAACTTAGTGTTAAAGTGTTTAACATGCTTGTTTTCACCTAAACTCTAGTTTAAAGATCTCGTTAAGGGTTGTTCAGCACGGCTAAATTTTTATTCGGGCATGGTTGATGCCTTATTGACCCTTGTTAGAGTGCCTAGCATCCCTACAGGACCAACGTTCCTCTGCTCATTATAATAAGCGGGTTCAATCAATACATCCATATTATTATCTTGATTAAGTCCTTACATGGTCGCTACCTGGAGAGAGAGAGAAGGAAACACTTTAGCGTATGCTCTTGCAAGATTAGATTGGTTATTATCTTATCTAATCAAGATGGCTCCCACTGCTTTTTATCAAATCTTCCATAAAACCCTAAAAGGTAAGACTAGCCGGGATTAATTACACCTTACAAGTTCGCCAATCTTTCGGTAGGCCAGTGTTGGTACTTTGAGGGAGGTTCCCCGTGCTTTCGCACGGACCTAATTAGAGTAAAGCTCGTTTTCCCAGAGGCATAACCCCGTTAACACCTTTCTAGACACCTACTTGATCGGCTAATTGTCCTGTGTAAAATTCTCCCAGGAGTAACTCTTACTCGCAGTGGGTATCAGGATCCAACTATCTCATAGGAGGTATGCAATCTCATTGCAAATTTCAACACTTGAAATTCCTGATAATATCCTGCCCCTAGCGATCTATGATGTTGACAAGGTCAACAAAGCATAAATCGGAAGTCAAGTTCAACCCGTCATTTCCCGATTGAATTAAACCCACCCGCATGACCCTTGACAAGGTAAACAAAGACGTATGAATACCCTAATCCAATCACATCTCATGTTTAAGCAGATAAACACTAATTAGCTACCATACACTACGCCTTGACAAGGTCAACAAACGCAACATGAATACTAAGTAGGATTTATCTGAAATGACGGAGGGCTATGACAGGTTTTTCAGAAAACCTATTGCTTAATGAACTTGATATCGTTGTAGAAACAAGTGATTTTGAAATGGAGTGTTTTTTAGGCTTTTTTAGTTTCGCTAAAGAGGTCACTCCCGGTAAAGGGATCTCGGCTCTTTCCTTATCGAATAAGGTGCAGGATATTTCATAAATATCGCTGTGCAAAGCAAGAACTATAAAGTCAATCAAAAACTAAACCGTGAGTTTTTAGCATCTGCTAGTTTTGCTAAAGAGGTCACTCCCGGTGAAGGGATCTCGGCTCTTTCCTCATAGAATAAGGTGCAGGGTATATCACATATAACACTATGCAAAGCAAAAACTGTAGCTACCCTTTTTGAAAATTTGATTCTACGACATCTTTTAGGTTTCTTTTCTTTTATTAATCTCATTAATAAGTCCCATCATTTATGCTTCCTAAGTATCACAGAAGAAACGAAAATACAACGTACGCTTATGCCATCCGCATTCGCCACAATGTTCCGTTATGCACCGTCAGGTTACTTAACTAACGGCATACCGGGACGGAACTAGCATGGGTGTAAAACATAAGCAACATTTATTATATATCATATATATACGATAATAAAGCATTCATCTCGCGCATATAATATGATCACATCATAGTATATCAGCAGCAGAAGAAATATATGAAATATTGGATATTCTAGGAGGTCCATGTTTTATTTCGAGCCTGTATAAAACACGGATTCCGCAGTCGCGATGATAGCCAAACCCACATCCCTAGACCCCTACGACAGCGGCACGTAACCCTGCCAATTCTAGGGTTAGGAGACCCGGTCTCGACTCCTCGAGATGGCCTCCCACTGGACCCTAGAACCCGGTTACTTGTGCTCCCCTCCTTGGGTCTATCCTAATGCGGAAAAGTAAATAATATACAATGGTGACATCAACCTCATCCCGGAAGTGCCACAATAAAAGAATATTACATATATTTGAATTTTACATGAATGAAAATAAAAACCCTCATCTCACATAAAACCCCCGGCTATTCAGAACACGACGATCCAATATAACATATCACAGCAACACATAATATCTCATATCATCAACGTAAGCAAGTATACGTATCCCGATTGTCGTTGATGTATAGCAACGAAGCCGGCGATACACCACATACTACACTTACGGTCGCAAAAAAAAAAGTGAAAAACTACAACATTTGGAATCCACAATCGCCTTAGACATCATAAACCAGAAATATCACATATTACGGATTTCATGCCTAACTATATGAATTCCACATATTGTATCACAATCAAAGAATATTAAGACGATGTTTAACGTTTCGATCGAATCAACATACACTCACAAATTATCCGCGTCAGCTAAACACTTGAGTAAAGTCAAAACACTCAAAAACCGTGCCACGGTGTCTATGGACCGGCTGTAGAAGGAGTTAACCAATGTCTCATCTATGACACCATGGAACTACAGCAAACCGTAAGGTTCGATCACGGTTCCATAGGCATAGAATCGAGTTAAGGTTAGTATAGTCTTCTAGAGGGCCCATAGGAATACTTGCACGATTTTACGAGTACAATCAACTTCGGAATATTACAACACTGGAAATTTCAGCGGGGGTACAAAATGTGGTGTTCGAAGTTCGGTCGAACTGCTAAATATAGTCAAGGTTACCAATACAGTGTTAAATTATACGACTACGAAGTACTACGAATTAGCCCCAGGTCAAAATAATCATCACATGAAAATTGGGCTAAGCAAACAATACTAGAAACCCAAAATTGAAGACACCAGAGCACAGGAGAAATACTGAGAGCAGAGGAGGTAGGGGGGCCGGCCAAGCCGGATTCTAGGGCTTGGTGCTCGGATAAAATCTGAGCACCCCCCACGATAGTCTTCTAGAGGGCCCATAGGAATACTTACACGATTTTACGAGTACAATCAACTTCGGAATATTACAACACTGGAAATTTCAGCGGGGGTACAAAATGTGGTGTTCGAAGTTCAATCGAACTGCTAAATATAGTCAAGGTTAGCAATATAGTGTTAAATTATACAACTATGAAGTACTACGAATTAACCCCAGGTCAAAATAATCATCACATGAAAATTGGGCTAAGCAAACAACACTAGAAACCCCAAATTGAAGACACCAGAGCACATGAGAAATACTGAGAGCAGAGGAGGTAGGGGGGCCGGCCAGGCCGGATTCTAGGGCTTGGTGCTGGGCTAAAATCCGAGCACCACCCCTCGTATTTCACCCATGTTCATTGTTTGTCCCATATGCCATTCTGCACTTGTTTGAAAAAATTTTAAAGAACTTTTTAGAAAATTTACAGAGAGCAAAATGAGGGTTCCATAATACCGTATTTCGGAGTCGATTTCATTTTCGAAATTGTTTTAACACGGTGTCTAAAATTCTAGCTTGGCTCTGATACCACTGTTGGGTTTCTCTTGCACGTAGTCTAGGGTTTGGTAGCATCATTCATGCCACTTTAAAATTTAGAGAGGTGCAAAGCAAATAAACCATGAATCATTACTAGAATATTTAGGGTAACAAAGTTTTGTATCACATACAAAGAAGTTCAACTTATAAGAGTTTGGGATTACAATCTTTGTAGTCCGTTCCTTCACTTCATAAGCTCCGTGTTGAGGTCCCTTCGCTGCGATCATCAAGAATTCCAACTCTAGAGAGGCTCCATGAGGTGAATGAGGCATCTTGCTTGAAGTCTTCTTGATCTAAGAGGATCTACCTTGAAGAATCTCTAACCCAAGCTTACACTTCACTAATGAAGTTATTAGGGAAGTGAACACCCTGATCTAAGTGGCTAGAATAGATGAGGATGAAGAAGTAGGAATTTTACCCTCTTTTGTTTTCAATTTCTCACTATTAATCACCACACACAAAAAGCTAGTGAAGCTTTTTCAAGGAGGAAGAAGAAGAAGAAAGCTTTTGTGATGAATAATGAATTATTGTTGTAGTTACAATTGCAACCTAGGGTTAAGCATGTCATGCTTAACCCTTGTAGAGAATAAATCTTGGGTAGAGGTCTGGGTTAGGTTAACAAATATCTCTCCAAAATATCTATGAATGAGGACAAAGTCAATGCTTCATGAAGTTTCTTCAAAGCTCATCCAAAACAATAACCCTAATCCAAACCCTAACATGGTTTAAACTCAAAACCCTTGTTGAATTTGTAATCCTAACATGTTACAATATTATATATCACATATATAATATATAATGTAACAAAAGAAAATAATACAATTAACATATATCGCATATACATCAATGTATTATCAAGTGAGAAAAAGAATCAATAAAGCGAGCTTATATTAGTTAATGTAACGTTATATATCACATATATAATTATACATTAAATTATCGATTCAACACTTGATCCGATAATCCGTCTATATTACATATAACCGACTAATATAACATGTACCAATTCATCGAATCAACACTTGATCCGATGACTCGGCTATATCAGAAATACCCGGCCGATATCACATATCACGAGAATAGAATACAGTGTCTCATATCGTATTATTCTCGATCCTGCACATATCATATATGTGCTCCTACTCCGTTTTACCTGAGACAGGAAACCTCTGTGTAGGACTCTAAAGAATCGTCAATACGCCGGCAGTAGGTGATGATCGTATAAAACTCCCACAAGCTGCAAGCGGTCAGCTAAACGTAACAGCCACCCAGGTATTGAGCGATCAGAAGATCAACAAGCAAGCCTGTACATTCTCCTGTGAATCCAATCAGTAACACTTCCGTACTGTCCGATCTCTTCGTCTGATATGCTGCATATCTAGTCTAGGGGTGGTAAACGTCAGACCCCAGTAACCGATAAGTCGTGTCGATGTGAGGATCATTACAAGTCGAGAAACTACTGATAACTTTTACCAGTAGCACTCAATATCAGCCCAGGCCAGGGACTTCCAATTATAGCCAATCGAACAAAGCACAACATCAACTCCCTATACCGAGAGAGACGATACCCCTCCTATCGCTCATTGCCTCCATGTGATTCGGGACTGTACCCAAAAAACACCGTTTTGCACGCCCTCTTGGATGTGGTAAGGTGGAAATCAAAGCACAGTGGGAATCATACAAGACTCTATGACGATCTCGGGTCTACAAACTAACCTGTACCTGTGTCACCGAAGAACTGCTATCTGACGATAGGTATAATACCATCTAGGAGTTCTCGGTGAGTCCGTTCAGTGTACCCAGTCTCCACTGAGCACCCGTACACCATCTTTTATGTCAAACATCGATGGATATGGGATCATCCATCGCCCATCATATGGGTCAAGATGCGTATACGCTAGTCTACTCTGGTGTATCGATGCCCTGTCTCGATACACCCTCGACTAGGAACAGTTATAGGATGTACTCGTTGACTACCCTGGCCCCATTAGTATGGTCTCATCATAGTCCTAGTAGTCAAGTACATATCCTAAGGGCTTTATCAACATGTGATCACAAAACAGTATTTGTTAACACGTTAAGATAAAGTGAAACCAAATATCATACTATCATATCGAGCAAGAAAGTCCTCTCTATATATATCCAAGCATCCACTATAATATACATATATAACTAACATCTAGAAGAGGAAGAATCCTCAACAAGCAGAGCAGGTGTCTCCCTGGATTCCTTCAGGGTGTAAGTAGAAGGTAGAGACTGTAGAATCAAGTTAGTATATAACTCGTTCTCCATCGTGGTCCCCAGGTCCGCGAGCTCTTTAATATAGCTGATCATTGTAGGGACGTAGTCCCCTATAGATGACCCGACAGCCAACCTCGCATGAAGAAATTCTTTCGAGGTATCATATCTTGCGATACGAGATTGCTCTCCATATAAATCTTTGTTATGGAGGAAGATAGAAGCTAAGGCCATTTTCTTGTGCTGCCTCTGATGTTCACTATCCATTGAGGCCAACACGAGGCACTTAGCATTCGCACTGTCTTTTTCCCTTGTCTTACGGATATCAATATCCGCGACAGTGGAAACTGGACCTAGGACAGCGGGGGCTTTAGTAGTAAGGAGATAGCACAGCTTGTCATAGGTAATGGACATCTGGACAAACCTTTGCGAATCAATATAGTTTGGCTCAGTCAATTTATTATATAGTTGTAACCTAAATCTGGTCACCTGGTCACTGTAATTAAGAGATAGAGAGAGTGAGAGAGAACACTTAGCATGATGCTCTTGCAAGTTTTAGATTGGTTTTTAGTTTATCTAAACAGGATGGCTCCCACTGTATCTCGAATCCTTCCTCAAAGCATAAAAGAAGAATTAGTCAGGATTAATCTCACTGTACAATTCTTGCTTAACCTTTCGGCCAGACTAGTGTCGGTACTTCGAGGGAGGTTTTACGATGCTTTTGCAAAGTTCCTTAATTAAATAACCTCTTTTCCCTGGAGGCGTAGCCCCGCTAACACCGTTCTAGACACCAACTTGTTTTATAGCATTGATCGTTTAGTGAAAAAATCTCCCGAGGAGTACTGGATACTCACAGTAAGATCGGGATCCAAATATCTTTGTGTGATAATCCTGAAGAAATCCTACTAAAATTATCACACTCCAAATGGTATGCAAGACTAGCAAGTTTCAGTTTCCTTAGAAACTCCCGATGTGGATTTTTGCCCCAAGCTCTTATGACCTTGACGAAAGCCAACATATCATAAGTCGTAAGTCAAGTTCTACCTGTCATTGTCCAGGTTAATTTGAACCCACCCGTACAAACCCTTGACGAAGGCCAAAATAGTAGTACGACTGTCCCAAACCAATGTATCTATCTATGCTACAGATGAATATTCAGCAACTACCAATCACTGTGCCTTGGCGAAGGTCAAAATACATAGCTTGAATACTACTGAATACCCAACTGAAATGACAGAGGGCTACAAATGGTTTTGGCGAAACCGTGGACGTAATGAACTTGATTTAATCGAAGGAACCTGATAGCTTTTAAAGGAGTGGTTTAAGCTCCGCATATAAAAGTTTGCATTTTGAAAAAATCGAGTAATTTTGAAATTGTTCTAACGATTCAGCTTTGGTTTGTTTACTTTGCATTAATCATATAATGCAGTTCCATCATTTACACCTACCATTACAGAAAGAAACGAAAATACCACGTATACTTATGCCATCTGCATTCGCCACTAGGCCCCGTCTAACACCATTAGGTTACTTAACTAACGCCAGAGCGGGAGCTGGACTAGCGTGGGTGGAAAACAAAAGCAACGTCTATTATATAACATATATAATATATCCATTTGTCTTATGCAATAATAAGCATTCTAGATCACAGATGAACATATTAGATATACTAGGAATTCCGCGTTTCGTTTAACCCTGTAATGAAAGACAAATTCCACGGTCGTGATGAATAGACCTCTACGAGTGAGGAAAACTACCCGCCAAATTTCCGAAGCGAAGCATCCTCCCTCGGCAAAATGAGTAGGCTACTGGGCACATCAAAGAACCCGGTAGTTTGTGCAACGCACCTTGGGTCTATCCTAGGAGCATAAAACAGTAAATGAAATAATACAACGGTGGCTACAACCTCAACCCAGATGTGCCCCGCAAAATAATATTACATCAAATTAATTTTACATCGAATGAAAGAAAGAAAACTCCCTTCTCACATCCCCGGCTATTCATCCACGACGATCCAATAAAGTTCTATACACAAACCATCACAGATATTTGCAGCCCCCAACTAACTTACGTATAGTAATTAGCGGAAGTTTACGAACACATATAACAACTGAAACATGTTAAACATCATTAAAACCGCGACTTCGAAATACTCCGTATTTCCATAACAGAAAGATAACAGTATAATCAAAATTGGAAAAATCAAACACCACATGAAACCCTAAATCCAAGAGACAAGAACCCAGAACAAAACTCAAGACATTCGCACATAACAAAATCGGTGAGGCCGGTCATAATGAGGGTTTGGCCGGCCAAGGTCAGGTGGAATTGCCTCATTTTTGTTCTAAGTTCATCTCACAACAAATAGAGCACTATGCAATTGTTTAAAAATAATTTAGAGCCTCCAAAAAATTTGACAGAAACTTGGATTTTGATTTCGATGTTTCGGAGTTATTTCGGTTTCGTAGTTTTACACGTTGTCTAAACTGTTAGCTAAGGTTTAGTAGGATCTGATACCACTGTAAGTCGATGTCGCGCATCCCGTGGGTTCGCGGGGAAGCAGAATACCCAAAAAAAGATTTTTACGGGCTTCGCAACACCGACTTGAACTTTAGGATCGATACTAAACCCTAACTAGCAAAACTGTTTGAGGTTAACTACTCGGATAGAGAGTTATACCTCACAGAACCATGTCATTTGGGTCTTCTAGTTGTCCTCCACCTCGTTATAGTCTCCTCGGATCGTACACGGATCGGGCCTCCTCGTCGGTCCTCTCAGGTCAAAGACAATCCACCCGAAAGTCTATAGTCCGAGCTCCTACCTCAAATCTGAAGTAACTAAGGCACCTAGTTCGCTAAACTAGATGTCCTAGACGATGTAGAGAGTGAAGATTGATTAGTTTGTCTCTAATTACCCTAGGTTTCTCAACACATTAGACATTTAGGGTTAGAGGAAGAAGAAGGGAGCTTGAAGAAAAGAGAGTGTTGAATGGGCAAGTGAATGAATATGGCTAAGAGTTATCACTAATGAAGCATACCAATAATTCAAGAAAGAAAAATATCTCAACAAAATATCTGGCATGCTTGTAAAATATCAAGCATACTTCAATAGTGATCATGTGAGTCACCCACATGAGTCACCAAGTAGCCATACTTCACTTAATGCAAACCTCCACCTCATTTCCTCCACCTTATAACCATTTAATTTAAATGGTTAATACAAATATGAGGTGTCTTTTTCTAGAAACAATATTGAGTAAATTAAAAGAATGCCCCTCAACCGTATATACATACCCGTATCCGTATTCCGAAAAATACGAATACAAAGAGACGAAAATAATCCATCAATATATTAATAGGATCCGGCTTAAACCAAACCCCACTAGTATTATCCACCTGAACATCATCCGTGCACAAGTACACGTTTGTGATCGAAACCTTGCCGTAAAACCATACGGCCTCTACATCTTCTGCTCGATGCAGGGAAACCCTCTGCGTGGGACTCTAAGGACTCGACACTACGCTGGCAGTTGGTTTAACCTCAAACCGTCAGCGTTACTACCGACATGTAACGGCTACCCAGGTATCTGTCAATAAGAAGGCCGATGAGCAAACTCATCCGAACTCATACTGAGCCTATATGTGACAATCTCCGTACAATCCGGTCTGTTAGTCTAAGAGTATCGCATATCGGGCCTAAGGGGAGGTAGCCGTTAGACTACTAATATCACAATAAGACGTGTCGGAGTGTAGCCGAAAACACCTTGAGAAACTACTGGAGTACCTACCAGTAAATCTCGCTTGCCCTGGCCAGGGACTTTGTGTAATGGCTTTCCGAACACAGCGCGATAACAACCCCTGATACCGGGAGAGACGAATCCTATCTAATCGCCACTGCCTCCAAGTGCTTCGGGACAGCACCCAACTACTACCTGTTTGCATGACTCCTTTGAGCCGTGGTATGGTAGTAATCTAAGAACAATAGGAACACACTCAAGGCGAAATAACAGTGTAAAGTCGATGGACTAAGCTGTACTCATGTCACCTTGGAACTGCTACCCGACGATAGGTATAATACCCACTGGCAGCTCCCTACGAGTCCTATCCAATGTACTCATAACTCAATGAGCACCTGCATACCATCTCCAGTATGACGTACTAATGGATGTGGGACAGACCATCTCCCCTGCTGGGATGAGAAGCGTATACACTAGTCTACTCTGGAGTATCGATGCCCCGTCTCGATAATTCTATGACTAGGGACCTGTATAAGGATATGCTTATAGACTACCCAGCCCCCACTAGTGTGACTGCCATCACAACGCTGGTAATCAAGCAAAGATCCTAAGGGCTCTACCAATATGTATAAGTGATATGCTAAAAAAACACATGCACATATTGAGGTAGAAACAAACCATGTAGCATACTACCATTTCGAGCAAAACTGTTGCTATATCCGTGTATATCCCAAGCTTCCAATATATAATATACAAACCAGTATGATACAATAATGGCCTCTAGGACATATATCACTAACAATACTATCATTTAGAGTAAGATTGTTCTACCTGTATAGACCCTCCCTCAATTATCATAATCGCGTGCCTGCAATAACAATAATTGCCTTGAGGGCACTATATCCAACATGATGGCATTTCGTGTATGTAATACATGATGTGTACGTGTATGGGATACATGTACTAATACTTATTTAATATATATATATATATATTAATTCCCACCATTTTATATTATGTGTAAATTAATATACATTTATATATGTATAAAGATATATTAATGTGTGTGTATTATTTATTATACTTAATAAATGGTGGGACCCACCCTATCTCTTGTGTGTGTGTGACATACACATGAGAGAGAGAGTGGGAGAGTTTAGGTGTCATTTGTATATGACATGGATGGAAAATAATGATAAAAGAATACAATTCATTATTTTCCTAGCCATCAAAAATACTACATCTTCTTCCTTTTCATTAGAGTTTTTGCTCTCTAGGTTAATGGCAAGTATAGTCATGGTGAGGGAGTGACAAAAAGAGAAAGTACCCATCGATCACATCATCTTCCTTTACGCCTAGCTAGCCTCTGGAGGAAGTTTCTCCGCCCGGTGACAGAGTTGGAGCTCGGGCAACCCACCTTTAACACGGATCATCTACGGTGAGACAGTTGGCGTTCAGACGGGTCCGGGAGCTCACAAAGTCTAAATGGGGTCTTCCGGGATCAGTCGGACACGCTACAAAGGTTGTAGCACCTCTTTACTCTTTTCTAGTTTGCACATTGTATTGTATTTGATGATCATGGTGATGGATTGGGGTTATGCTTCGTAAAATTATTGTTTTTCAAATTCCGTCGTGGTCATGATTGCCATGACCCTAACCCCCATCCACTTACAATAGTTTCTAGTGCTCTTTAAAATTCAAGTTTTTTGATTCCGCAAAGACCGTAGTTGTCACGACATGAGCACTAGCAACTTACATAAATCTCCTCAAAACTTGGAATGAAAAAATATTTTTCAATGTTAACTTTCTCCAAAAACTCTTCGACAATCATATTCTTATCAATATAGCTCACATGTCCCAATTCAAGTTCTCGCTCAACACACTGACCTATGGGTAGGTTGATATCATCAAAAAATGTAGGTTCCCATACTAAAGTTTCGTCAAAGAGTATATCAATTGGTAACACTAAAGTCGTGGGTTCTTGATTGTGAATTTCATTGAACGTTATATGAAAACCGTACCCATCGAATTCTCAAGTCTCCTCCACTAAAATTTTATCGCTACAATCAATCGGTGCAAGAATCTCATTTTCAAGTAGTTTATCAGTTAAATCATTCTCAAGATCACAAGTGATAGGAGGTTTATTTGGTACCTGAAGGCTAGTGTCAGACTAACTCGGAGGGTTTTCTTACTTGTCCTTATAACACTCAGTCAATTCAGTTATATCATTATCATCAACTATGAAATCATCAAAATTTGTTTGATCGTTTATCTCACTCAGTTGACTTCCTAGCTAACAGATATTGCCATTATTGGTTTCAAATTGACTGTGTTCACTCCCTAGAATTTGTACAGCTAAATATTTCACTTGTTCGTCAATTCTAGCCAATGATTGAGATTAAGCGTGAAACAATTGATCAGGTTGTTGTACAAACATGTCTAGTGTCCAAGCCGTTTGATTCTCAACTGCAATCATCACTTCTAAATCTTTCTCTAAAGTGGACAACCTAGCAACCAAGTCACTATCAAACCCTATAGATATGATAATTGTTTCAGGAAGGGAGAGTTGGGATGGTAGCGATGCTAAAGCAGTCATCTTGTCGACCTCTTTCTCTAAGTTTTCAATCAATTGCTCTATATTTGAAGCGGGATTAGGTTCAAGAGTGTTAGGGGGTGGACCAATATCAAAATTTTGGCACGATTGGTTATCCCCCAAGAAAGGACAGTTGTTGAAAATGTGGGAAGAATCTTGACGGTTTGAACAAAAGAATTGGGTATGTGTATTAATAAAAGAATATGGATCGTGAAGAATCAAATTGAACTGTGTGTCACCCATATCAATAAGTATTCACAAAGTCACAAAAACAAAGAATATCGCACCCCCAGCAGTCTATGTTTTGCTAAGTCAACTAGATCAACTCAAAAACCTGATTGTTGAAGTAAAATTATGTCAAGAAACGGGTTTAAGATATACTAATCAAGAAGCCAGGTAAGTGTAGAGATAAGGTGTAACGTTTTGAAAATCGTTTAGGTGAAAATCGGTAAAATAACGGGTGTTTTCCGTAAAAATCGGGATATAAATATCTTTTAATATAAAGTTAAATATACATATTCTAGCTATGTAATTGCTAATATTTGGTATTTATTGAGCCACTAGTAAAATTTCTAGTTTACTGAAATTTTTTCTGAAATTAATTATTTTAATATTATTTTAAGCCGTCAATAATACATTTAATTAGGGATAATTACAAATTGGAATGGGTTGATACAAATTTTGTACATCATGACATATTAAACCAAAATTTATCAAGTTGTTTTTGAAATGAAAAGAAATTCCATGATGGTTCTAAAAATTTAAAGAAAAAGGTTAAAGAGAAAAAGAAAATTAAAGGAATTTATTAAACAAAAAAGTATGGTGCATGTTGTTTTGGTGTTCGGTGTTCATTGTTTCACACACACACACCACATTCCCCTCCCTCTCATGCTGGCCGAATTTTTCAGCCCACTCCCCAAGTGTCCCCACCTCTAGATTAGAAATGAAATGAAAAGAAAAAAGAACGAAAGAATATGAAGGCATGGGGTTAATTAATTGAGGCATGAGCTTTTGTCTCTTGACTTCAACACTATCCCACTCTCTCTCCTCACTCCCTCAACCATGGTCGACCCCTTACCACTAGCAGCCCCTCCCCCAAAATCCCACACAATTTTGCCTCAAAAATCCACAAAAATGCTTTAAAATCCAAATTAAAACATCACAAAATCCAAATCCAAGCCCTACCCATTTCTTCTTGGCCTATTCTACTATGGATTTCGGAGCAAGAGACCATCTTTGGAGGCTAAATTTTTCATGTTTGATCTCTTGATCATGGGGTATAAGCTTCATCCAAAATTGTTACTTGTTAATTGTTTGTTTGAATTTAGTTTTAATTAGATGTTGTTATAACCTTAATTGAAAAATGAGAATTTCAAGAGAATGGGTTGTGATCAAATTAGGGTTTTTATCATTAGATTGTGGTTGTAATGAGTAGATTAACATGTTAATATTATGTAAAACTTAATCTAGTTGCTAATTACTAATTGTTACATGCAAAATGTCCAAATTAAGCTTTTTTAGCAAACTAGGTTTTTTATAATTAATACAAATTAGTGAAATTAAAATCTAGTAAATATTTATGTGGCCTAATTAGAATAATTAGTGAATATTGTGACCACTAGTTTTGCTAAAATATCAAGATTTGTATTAAAACGGTTAACGACCGCTAACTAGGTTTTTGGGAAATAAAACGATTTGTTTAATTTTATGGTTTTGATGAATTAAACCATATTTCTTATATAATTAGTGAGTTTTGAAAGCACGATTGGTGCGTTTGAGTTTTTTGCGATCACTCGGCGTTTGTACGTCGATGTCGAGGGTTTTTGGGTTGATTTGAGAGAGCAAACCATAGGTTTTGACCTATGTGAGATACGGGTGTCGTTTTGGTCATGAGTCGGATTTTAATGTGATACGATGTGTCATGATACGTAGGTACCCTTACGAGAACTTCATGACGACAAGCAAGTGCGTGGCCACAATGGCATCGGTGAGCGAAGATTAGGTGAGTAGATTATATCTACGAGGGAAGACGGGTGGATGGCGTATAGCACCCCCGCAGTCCGTAGTATAGTTTATGATTTATATGTTTATATAGGTGTTTTATGATACGAGGATGATTATCAAGATATGATTTTGTGTTTATGGTTTAGTTTAGGATAGTTAGAAATAGCTTAGTTTAGCTTCTTAGTCGCAAACCCTAGAATAGGTTTTTACCCACACGTACACACACACATGCATACATTTATTTTACTTATGCGTATATGGGGATGTGTGTGTGTGTGTGTGTGTGTGTGTATACGTATACATATACACGGTTTATGAGGATAGTACTTGGGATTGGAGATGAGTCGATGAGATTGGGCTTGAGGCCATAAGATCGGTGATGTGATATGGTCCGTATTTGAGATACGACATGATGTTTTAGCGGGTTCTTTAGGCGTGGTGTTTTCATACACACGCATGCATTACATAGATGGTATCAGTATTGTACTAGAATTAGATCAGTACCCCCAGATCTTAATATATGATGGACCGGATACCAGATAAATGATGAGATGAATGTGATATTTGACCCGTACCTAGATTGGGATACCGTACGACGGATTTACGTACGAACTATATATTGATGATCCACACTCTTGACTCGAGAATGTCATATTATATTAGGGTATCGTATGTAATACTATTGAGGCAGGATCACCGACTATTATATATATATATATATATATGTATGTATGTATGTATGTATGTATCGACTCAGATGTTAGGCGGTTTCCTTACCTTTCGATCAGCCTGTTTAGTTTAGTCTGGTAGTTTACTTGTGAATGATAGATTAGACTTGAGTCATACCTATTTCAAAACTAACGAATCGTGAGTATTTTAAAGATAGGCCAAGCGATTCTACGGATATTTCAAAGGACGTATTTTTTCTAAAAAACATCGTAGCCCTTATTTTCAAAACACCACGATTCGTGTTATTTCAAATGGCAAAACTGTATGACTCATATTTATATAAATGCAGATTAGTTATCAGTGTGTTTATTATTCAGCTCCCGCATATTATTGTTGTTCGCATCACATTTGCATGTTTATATTGTATTTCCATATGCCATTATTGAGATCATGCTGCCAGGACACCGGCACCATTACCGATGATGCGTAAGTTCCACATACACTTACTTGCCGGCTCACACACATCATCATCGGTAATTGCCATGTCACGTACACTTTAGAAAACACTATTTCATTGACATAGCTTGCTAATTGATAGTTGCTACATGTTTTAGCTTTCATATACTAGTTAATTTATTGCATGATATCAGATGCATCAATATATTCAATGGTTATCCAGTATTATGGAGATTTATGCCGGTTTTCATTGTTTATTGATATCATGATATTGATGATTTCGGAACCTTCTTGAGATTTCTGGATTTGGGGGGAAACCGCAAGAATTTATAAACTTATTATCCTTTTAAAAATGCAAGTTGCGGTTTTCCCGTGATGTATGAGTCGTCCACCATGAGTTTTCAGGATTTCTGTTGGATTTCGAGACCCGATTCGAGGAGTTGGATGAACCGTTTTGGGTACATGGTGGGCCTGGTATAGTACCCCGGGGCAAGAAGCTCGAGTTGTATTCGATGAGCCTGGCTGGGGAGCACTACCTACCGGTGATATTATTTGGACTCGTCGGTTATCCGGAGGATACCGGCCGGAGTCATAAGATGGTTATAGACTGATCCGTTCTGCCGGAGCCCGCGGGCCGATCCCGCAGATGATACGGATGCCTGAGATATTGATATTTGAGATTTGAGATTTGAGATATTGAGATTTGATATTGAGATACTGAGAATTATGTTTTGTGTCGATGCTTGACACTGATTTCTCTGTTGCATTCATTGATGATACTTGATTTATATACATATAGAAATCTCATTGATTAAAGAAAACAGTCGTCTCACACATGATATATTCTGTTTCCATTCGTAATGCATTCATAGATCATATATCTGAATTGTTGCTATCTGAGGCACTAACACGAGTACGTGTTATTGCACGTATATGTAGATGGATCAGGATATTACTTGATATGACCTAGGATAGCGTTAGGCATGTGATTTCTACTCATTGATGTTTTCTACTCACGAGTTGGTAACTCACCCCCGTTGTGCCATAGTTCCTTGCAGGTTTTGCCGTACAGGTTTCGTTGCGACTTTGCTGGTACACTGTTCCTTCCGGGCGATTGCTTTGGTAGGTGGGTTCTTTGCATCAGGACCACCATTGTTTATTCAGTTGTATCTAGAAACTCCATCAACCAGATTGTATATTTGATAGATATAGAAGACCAGACTTGTTATTATTTTGACCTTAGAGTCACGCGTTGTATTACTATGGTTTTCATGCTGATTTTGGGTTTTCTTTTGAGTTTTTGATCCTCGCCCTTCGGCGTTGTATATTATATTGCCTGCGTGGTTGTGACCGTCGATTGACGAAGAGCTAGCTCCCGTTTGGGGATGCCTTTTTATTTATTTCGTATACTATTCATGTTGTATCCCGTTTGGGGGCCAGTATTTACAAAGGAGACTCTGCCGAAATTTTCAGAAAATACTTAAGATTTTAAAAATACATACTTCGGCCTATGTTGATTAAAACTACTTACTTTCAATTGGTTTTTCCTTCACTCTACTGCTTCTTTGGTTTTGATTTCTGGGTTTTGGCTGGCTTAGATTACGTACGCCTCGAGACGTTTCGTAATTTAAGTGCCGGTCATGTTCCGTACTTTTTGGGTTGTGACAAAGTTGGTATCAAAGCTAGGTTCCTCAATAGTAGGTCTGTGGTTCGAGGACGAACCATTGTTCAAAGGTGGGGAGAATGTCAGGACCCGGTTCTTGCTCACGGAACAAAGTGCCACACGGAGCAAAGTGCCACGCCAAGTGTCGTGTTAAGTGGACAGGGTCCACCTCTTGAATCCGTGGGGGCCACCTCTTGAGTCCGTGGGACACACTGTAGAACAATGGGGAATCTTCGGAATACATTCCGAAAGAGGGCAGACCTGTACTATAAATGAAATGATACCACTCTTCAATACAGAGGCGCCTTTTAAGTGAACTGGCACTACAGGAGTTTGAGAACTCCGTAGTTAAGCGTGCTCGGGCTAGGGAAGTCCTAGGATGGGTGACCTCCTGGGAAGTGGCCCCTGGCCGGGTCCGGTTCGCTCCGAAGGACAAAACCATGCGGCTTCGGCCAGAGCGGACAATACTCTCTGTATTGGGGGTGGGGGCGTGACAGAATGTCGAGACCCGGTTCTTGCTCATGGAACAAAGTGCCACACGGAGCAAAGTGCCACGCCAAGTGTCGTGTTAAGTGGGCGGGGGCCACCTCTTGAATCCGTGGGGGCCACCTCTTTAGTCCGTGGGACCTACCGTAGAACAATAGGGAATCTTCGGAATACATTTCGAAAGAGGGCAGACCTGTTTTATAAATGAAATGATACCACTCTTCAATACAGAGGCGCCTTTTAAGTGAACTGGCACTACAGGAGTTTGAGAACTCCGTAGTTAAGCGTGCTCGGGCCAGGGAAATCCTGGGATGGGTGACCTCCTGGGAAGTGGCCCCTGGCCGGGTCCGGTTCGCTCCGAAGGACAAAACTGTGCGGCTTCGACCAGAGCGAACAATACTCTCTGTATTGGGGGTGAGGGCATGACAGAATGGTATCAAAGCATTAGGTTTTACCTTCTGAGTGTAGGATGACCCTTGGTTGAGGGGGTAGGTGACTCAAGTAGAGTGACGTACCATGTGTATGTTCCGCGGCATACTTACGATACGATACTCCGCTTAAGAAGCTTTACGATGTACATTTCCTTGTACGGTATTATATTCCTTCCTATGATCTATCCTCATCAGTACCAGTTATGGTTTTGTTATCACGGTTGTACGGGCGTGGAGAGCTACGGCTAGAGTTGCGGTCAGCACGAGCTCGTCACGGACGAGGACTGACCAAGGCATGATTCCAGGGACATACGATTGCAAGGTGGCATCGTTTTATTGTGTTTTCGCGCCACGAGCGTTTGATGGATCGCTTTTACGAGATTTCTCGGGTGTGCAGATCAGCACCAGAGGATTAGGCTACTGTTAGAGGCCAGCCAGAATGTGATGACCGTCAATACACCGATTATTTTGAGGCACTGTTCAGCATGCGGACGAATGAGCCAGTGAATTTGGCGAATGAGGAAATATCGCCCCGCACAAGTTATACTTCGAGATATGATAGAAGATCGCTAGTCACCAGAGATGAAAGACTTGGACATGTGATTCATTGCCTATCCCGATGCGAGGTCATCAGATTGATTGATTCCAGCTAGTGACAACTTCACGCGGATACATTGAGAGTCGATAGAGACGATCGAATGTCAGGAACCCATTTTCCAAGTTTAAAGTATTCGGAAAACAATGCAAGCAATTCTACGGACCCTCTAGAAGAATGAAACCCTAACTCGACTTAATGACCATGGAACGCCGGTGAACCTTAGGGTTTGCGGAAGTTCAGCGGTGGCATTAGTGAGGCTTGGGTCTGCTCTTCTACGGTTGGTCCATAGGTGCTGTGGCATATATTCGATACTATTAAACTGTACCCAAGATGTTGAGCTCTTGGGATATTATGGAACCTCGACGAATCGATCGAAAAGTTCGACATCATTCGGATATCAGGTGATGGGATGCATTGCTTGGGAGACTCTAGATCCGAGTATAGCAGTTGGAGCATAGTCCATACAGCCACAAGGAGACGAGTCCGAAACAGTCGACAATAGAGAAAAGTTGAGTAAGAGGTTCGTACGAGATCTCGATGAGGTGATGCTCCACTCCACTGACATCAGAGATGTGATACGCAAGCAGAAGCGTTGACTGTGGATATATCTTCCAGGAGGAGTCGTGATGAGTATGCAGCCGTTCCGGAACAAGAAATAGATATAATAAAAGATGATAACTTCCGGGCAGTTCAGCAGAAACGAGGTTTGGGAAGAGACCTCGACAGGACTTTTGTGGGATACTGTACGAGAAGACTTGGACCCAGGATCGATCATATTACGCACACTCAGTAGGTCAGAGTTCGGCATCGTCGACGAGACACGTTATGAGTAACCATGACAGTCGGCCAGAGATCTTTAGAGGATGTGTTAAGAGCGGACTGCTTCCGTTATCGTTTCCATATTGGACCGTTGAGCCGAGGAGCTATGTGCTTAGCAATTCGCAGTGAGAGACGAGAGCCTAAGGGCACCAGGAGATAGGCCATGATCAGGAGGCAAGTAGATATCTTGCTCTGCTAGTATTGGATGCACCGACACCTTCGACCTTGAAGGAAGGACATATCGACGACAGTATTTACAATTTGTAAATTCGTGAGTTGACTATCACGCATCCGTCACTTTGGATTTCGGTATTTTGGGCGATTTATTGCATGATTGAGTTTTGATGACTAAGTTTCAAGATATTTGCTTTCGTGCACCATGGTTGCACCTACTGGGTATTTATATTTTGTGCATAGTTATTACACTTGAAATATTCTTTATACACCGTTGTGTGATTTATGAGTTGTGCATAGTTATTGCGCTTGATGTCGTTTTTTTTGTGTGCCTTGGATGCACATGATTTAGATTTTATTCGTGCATGATGGATGCACCTGTTTTGGATTTTCCCGCTTGTTAGGCGCATGATATGAGATGTGATTTAGGTGCACACCAGATGCACTAAATTGGGATTTTTGTGCATATCTGATGCACCTGGTATTGTGATCGAATCATCTTTCGATGTGTCGTGTTTTGAAAAGTGTAAAGATCACAACCAAAGAAATTTGTAAACCGCAATCAATAACGGTGTTTATTGTAGGTTCCTCGGTGAATGCTGATCGTCCACAGGGAAAGTGAGATTTGATCGATCTTGTTTTAGTTGAGTCGAAAATTAAAAGATAAAAGAAATTGCAATAAAATTGATTCAAGATTTGTGAGTTTTCATTTTCATGAAACTTAAAGAAAGTAAAGATCTAAAATCAAGAATCAAGAAATGTTCCCAAATTGTTTGAATTATCAAGATTTGTAAAGAGACTCGTAGGAATCGATCCAATTGATAGTGATGATAAAGAATTATGATTACAAATTCTTATCTATTGATGATTTGTTGCTAGATCGATGATGATCAACTAGAATTAAGGATCTCTTGAAGAAACTAGGGTTTCTTCATCTCATCCTTTGTCCTTTCGTTGATTAGCATTCAAATTCTAGCCTCTAAGAAATTCAATCATCGATCGTTGATCTCTAATTTGGAGCGAAAACATTCAAGAAAGCATCTCGCTCGAAACTAGGTTGTCGATGATTCAATTTCCTAAAGTTTAAAAAACTCATAAGATTTAAGAATCGTTCAAGAATTTAATCATCATCATCTATCTATTTTCTCGATTCCTCCACAAGCGGAGTTTTCACTCAAACATCATGGAAAAAAAAAAACAATCAAGAATTGACAACTCATCATAAGGCACAAATGTAAAGAAAAGCAAGATCAAGAATTTTCACCTTTCATTATTCGATATTTCGTTACAATTCACTCAAAGACTACATGAATTGAGGAGAGAACTCGATCGTCGAACTAGCTTCGCATCGTCATCTTGAGTCGCGGATCGTCGTGGATCACTTGCTCGGATGAAGATCGGGGTTGCTTCAAAAAGGCTCTTTGAATTCTTGCTCAATTTAGTACTCGATGAATCTTGATTTGGCTTTTGAATTGGATTCGGGCTAGGGTTTTGAAGTGCAAGTTGTGTCACTCAACTTGCGAAATTTTGGCTCAATTTTCAACAACCTTGTAATGATGCCCTTGGGTCCTTTTTTATAGTCTTCTCCTTTAGCTTCCCCTAGAAGCTTGATCTAGCTTCCTTTAGAAGCTAAGCTAGGTTTAGCTTCCCTTGTAAGCTTGGTAGTTATAAAGGAAACTTCTAGATTAAGGTAGTTAGCTAGCTTACTTGAGAAGCTTGGTTGTTATGAAGCTTGCACAAGAAGCTTGGCTGTTAGAAGAGAAGCTTCTGGAGATCTCTGGAGTCCAAAGTGTCATGAAGAAGTTTGCCATTTGAAAGGAGAGCTCTGAGATAGCATTCGGCCCCCTCTGAGTCAACGCGGCCGCGGATCCATGGCGGATCGGCCCATTCGGCCGTGGATCCGCGGCCGTTTAGAGGGCTTGGAGCATGATTTCTCCATGGTAATTCTTATGTTGGCTTTATGGATGTTTTCTGATGTCTGGAATCTTTTTATACATTCTTGTTTACTGCTAGATCAAAAGTCTTAGACTTGGCGTATTTTATCAGCAATTTAGCAGTTCCGGCTCTTTTACCTGGAGAATTTCCCGCACACAATCTCGAGACAAGTGTTGCGATATACAAAGATCATGCGTGCAATAATAAACATAAAATTTCCCTCATAATGCTAGTTATAATGTATAACACATGTTATTTGGTATTTTACAGACGATTTGCTAATATGTGCTATATTTATACCAAACACCTTTAGATGATTGCAAATCGTAGGGAAATTGATGTGTTAAAAATGCAATATATTTGACTGATCAAATTCCCCCAAACTTAATTTTGGTCGTCTCGAGCAAACTTGTTTTATTCAGGTGAAGAGATAGAGAAAATAAAGAAAAAGAAAAACTAACTAGCACACTTTCGTAGGCAATACGATTGCACTAAGCACATGCAACAACCCTTTAAACCTCTAGGTGTCCCTAGTAGGAGGAGTGTTGTCTCCTGAGGGTTTTCAGTGGATTGCACCCATAAAATCCCATAATTAAAGGAAGACTGTGAAAGTTACATGTAAAGATAAGAATTATAAAAGAAAGACTTTGAAAATTAGAGTTTCCAACTATACTAGCTTTTCGGTTGTCTTGAGCCCTATCTTAATAGTCATGAAAAGATGTTAGAAATCATGTCATCCCTCAATAAAACATCGTCTTTATTCTTCATTCCTACCTTTCTTCCAAACATCGATCATATAACCCTACGTGTGTGTAAAAGACATCCCTACACTCGAAGAATTCAATTCAAGCTATCATACTCTTGTCCATCTACCTCAGTACTTTTTAATTAATGAATATTTAGATGAGATTGCTCACACATTTTTCATGCGACCGTTAATACTTCTTGAGGTACTAACCGACCGATTACTCATGTGCTTGCTTATTAGGTGTCTTAGTATTTTCCTCGTCTTGCACCACCTAAGACTTAGCAGTGACTCCCAGACCAGTTGGTCTAAGGCACTAGGTGATGAAGCACCCTCGCTATATTTTTTTATTGCTGCCTTAGCTATAACAAAACCAGTGTTCATTTTTCTTCACCATTTTATCTTTTATTCATTTATTATTTCCTTCATACTTTGGCTTTTAGACAAGAGCATTTCAAGGTATCCTCTACTATCTCGAGCTTCAAGATGTGTGTAAGTGCGTATAGTAGGGTATCAACATTCAAATGTTTGGCTTCCAGAATAGGAACTATTTTTCAGACTTATTTTTATCCTCAGATTAGTGACTTCCTTCATCTTACTAACCCTTGGGACAACGGCTCATAACTACTTATTACTAGTTCGTTTAAGAAAACTTTTAATTTTCTTGGTTTTCTTAAATTTTTCTAATCTTTTGGATGTAATTTTTCACTATCTAATCTTTTATTATCTTATTTATGTACAAATTTTTTTTATATGTTTTGTGATATGTTTTGTGCTTATGCAAAGTATGATGCAAAGTGATGCGTAAATAAGCACAAACCTCCCCCAAACTTGTTTTCAACAGTGTCCTCACTGTTGTCTTCTGCTAGAGCTCAAAAACCTGTAAGCCTGGGAGGAAATTTATTAATGGGGACATGAAATATGATCATGAAAATCCTCCCCCAAACTTATTTTTGGCTCCCAATTTTAAATAAAATTTTTATTTTCAAGAGCCATACTATACCCCCCAAACTTGAGTTAAACAATGTTAATCTTTGAAAATCAAAAGAGGGGGTCAAAATTACTGGTAAATGCCAAGCTTTGCAAAGACCGAAAGTCAACACCAACTATTCGAAGATTTTATCATTGTAGTGCACCGGTTGGTGGAAGAACAAGTTGAAAAGAGCCAAGAAGAAGTGGGGAAAAGATAAGTGGTGTGAAGGAGATGGTTTGCGTCTCGTTTTGGAGAGACGACACAGTGATTGTGATGGATTACTCGCATTTTTGTAATTTTCAGGAAGAAGGGGTGGAGGTTCAATTTCATTTTCTTGTAGTTGATTCATCTCAACACCCGTGTTTGCTAAAAATGCGAGTTCTTCAGCGAAGATTTCCTCAAAACTCTCATCGATGCCCCGAAGAATAATGTCATCAAAAAGCGTGGGGTGATCTTCAGACTCCAAAAACGGTTCATAATCAGTGTTAGTTGTTGACCCGGAAAACTCGGTGGAAGAGTCCGTATGTGTATGATACATAGTTGGGTCAAACAACAACATATGAAAAGAGTCTAGATCAGTATCATGAGGCTGATCAAATTCGCTGCTGTCGACATCCATTAATTCGACAGAACAGACCTGAGCAGAAGGTTCGGAGGGTACACTTCCCAACTTGTAAATGTTAAGCTCAATTGACATCTTCCCGAAGGATAGGGTCATAGAGCCGTTATGACAGTTGATTATAGCATTTGAAGTGGCCAAAAAGGGGCGACCAAGAATCACCGGAATTTGATTCCGTGGGTTTGCTACAGGCTGTGTATCAAGTACAATAAAGTCCACAGGGAATACAAATTTCTCGATTTTGATCAACACATCCTCTAGTTCACCCCTAGGTTTGGTGATTGATCGGTCGGCCATCTGGAAAGTGCAATGAGCTGGTTTCAACTCTCCGATCCCTAACTGCTCATAAACCGAGAAAGAAAGCAGGTTAACACTTGCGCCAAGATCAAGTAGAGCATGGTTAATATGTTTATCCCAAATAGAAACAGAAATACTAGGATAGCCAGGATCCTTACGTTTCCTAGGTAATTGTTGGGGAAAATCTGTGTCTACAGTCTTTGACATGAATACCTTCTTTGGCACTTGAGTCTTTCTCTTCCTAGTGCACAAGTCCTTGAGAATTTTCGCATAAGCGGTGACTTGTTGAATTTCATCTAGAAGTGGGATATTGATGTTAACATGTTTAAAGATTTCAGTGATCTTCTCCATTTGCGGACTTGGTCTGTTTCCCTTTAACCGATTCGGATAAGGAGCTTTAGCAATAAGAGCGGGGTCCAACATTGGAGAAGATCGTGTGGGTAAGAACGATCTAAGAATAGGAGTGGGGATCGTCTTTGGTGGACTAGAAGAAGCGTGCTGAGGGGTTGAGCCTAAGGGAAAACGGAGAATAGGCTCGGAAGAAAATGGTGGGGTAGACGAACTGGGGTCAGAAGTAGAAGCAGAAGTGGAAGGAAAAGTCTCAGCCGGGATATCATCGATTAATTCTTCATTATTATCAATCTCTTCACCAACATGGTTGTCAAGCACTCTTCCAGATCTCAACGTGGTGATAGCGTTCACATGATGTGAATAGCCAGGATTTGGCAAAGGTTGAGCTGGAAGTTTCCCTTTTTCTCTAGCACTCAATTCGGCATTTATACGGGCAATTTGTGCTTCCATCGATTTAATATTCTCACTCTGGGAATCAGAGCTTTTCTGGGATTTATCGAAGGAAGACCTAAATTCAGTCGACATTTGCATGAAATTTGTCAGAAGAAAATTCATGGTTTATGCGAGTTAAGAGGATTCATCAGTACCAGTCAACTGCAAAGGATTATACGGTGCAGGTGTGTTGACCGGATTTTGAAAGTTTTGTGATTGGTAGGGGTGCTGACTCAGTTGAAGTGGTTGCTGTTGTGGTGGAGGAGCCCTTTGGAAATTGTTTTGATTTGGAACCGTGTTTTGAGTTTGTTGTTGATTCCAAGCAAAATTAGGGTGATTCCTCTAACCCTGATTATAAGTGGAAGATTACGGATCGTTTCTAGGTCTTTGTTGGAAAGCAGCATTGGTATACCCTTGACCTTGAAACAGAGAATTTAAAGGACATTCTTCCGTAAGATGAGATGGATCAGAATCGCATCCACAGACAGTTTTGGAGAGTGACATCTAATTTAGGGCGGATGCTAAAAATTTATTTTCTATAGTTTCGAGTTTCTTTTGCATTGCTGACATTTCAGCTCTAACTCCTATGGAAACATCAGATTGGTGATTACCACCCCTAGACGATGATTGACTTACACTCTCCCACTGTAAAGATTTTTCAGCGAAATCTTCTAATAATCTCCAGGCTTCACCATCATCTTTAGTCATGAAGGTGTCTTGACATATGGATTCAAGGGTCTGTTTTGTGGTAGGATTAATGCCCTCATATATGATTCTGCACAGATCCCATCTAGGGATTCCTTGATGTGGACATTGAACTAACAGATCCTTGAAGCATTCAAAACACTTCGAAAATGGTTCATTTGGAAGCTGGGTAAATAGATTTATTTCGCTACGGACTCGAGATGTTTTATGATTGGGGTAGAATTTCTTAAGGAAAGCTACGACGAATTCATCCCAGTTCGAAATAGAATGTGCGGCTGTGTTATAAAGTCACTTCTCGGCTATATCGCACAAAGTGAATGGGAGAAGACGTAGACGCATAGCATCCACAGAAAGCTGTGAAGTACCCATCATAGCGCATACATTTTCAAATTTGGTAATAAAGACATATGTGTCTTCAGACTCCAGACCGTGATACTTGGGTAGAAGATTGATGTATTGGGGTTTGATTTCAAAATTGTCCCGATTGGCTGGTGGAATGGTAAGACAGTTCGAAAGAGGACCTCGCATAGGGTAACATCTCTCTTGGAGAGAGATGCGGGGTGGATTCTGCGCACCTGCGGATGGTGGCAGAGTAGTGTTAAAGAAGTTCGATGGAGAATCGTCTATCGAAATGGGTGTGGTGGTGGGTAAAGAACAAGTAGACGTAGAAATACCGACTTCGGAGTCAATAGGAGGAACACGGACAAAACGGGCACTAGAATCCCGTTTCCAGCCGAGCATGCACTAAATGGTTTCGCACAAGTGGCAGCGTTGTGATAATTAAGGAAAAGATGAGTTTGGTGTTTGTTTTTGAAAAAGATACGGATTTTTAAAAAATCAAATCAGAAACAGTGCACAAGCAACCCTAATTCTAGTGGTCACCTAGGTCAAGTCTCTAGACCGCTCCTAGACTGCCAGAAGACAAGTCGCAAGATAAATCCTCTACTGCCTCTTTGCCCCTCCTATGGCCAGGTAAGTGCCAGGTAAGTGGGAGGTTCTCCACTACGTAATTAGTGGGCCTAATTAAGTAACCACTTGCCTTAGACACACTTGCCTTAGACACCACAAATGAAACGCGGATAAGCAATAGATTACCCACGACCTCTTTCTGTCCTAAGTGAGCGCGATGGTCCTTAGAGTCATGTCTAGATATTTTTTAGTTAATGAGGGTGATGCGGATGCAATTTTGTGATTTTTGGGCTTAGGAAGGGTAATGAACTCCCCACCTAATCTGAATTTGCTCTTTGCCCCTTAATTTCCGTATTAAAAATGCAAACAACCAAGATCAAACAAGCAACAAATTTCTTTTTAGCGGCGCTGCGAATTTTTGCAAAGAAACCTGCAGAAATTGGTTAATGGACAAAGAAGGGAGGAGATAAGAAAGTACAGAATATACCAGAGAATTTTGGAGCAATGAAGCTGCTGTATCGCCGCGGAACCGCCGCGAGAAGCTACCTATGGCCGCGGAAACGCGGTCGTATGTTGAGATCTCTGCATAAAAATTGCTGCAGATGCTCCTGTTCACTCACTGAACTCTCTGGAATGTTCAGAAAATTTTTCCTCTTGCTCCACAGATTCCAGATTTCCTCGCAATAATTTACAGCAAATCGTTAAGCGCTTGTTATGAATTTTGATCTAAAAACTGATGGAATAATAAATTTTTCAACTCAAATTACAAAAACGAACAAATTAGCACACTATCCCCGACAACGGTGCCATTTGATTAATAATCAATTTCCGTGTCGTGTTTTGAAAAGTGTAAAGATCACAACCAAAGAAATTTTTAAACCGCAATCAATAACGGTGTCTATTGTAGGTTCGTCGGTGAATGCGGATCGTCCACAGGGAAAGTGAGATTTGGTCGATCTTGTTTTAGTTGAGTCGAAAATTAAAAGATAAAAGAAATTGCAATAAAATTGATTCAAGATTTGTGAGTTTTCATTTTCAAGAAACTTAAAGAAAGTAAAGATCTAAAATCAAGAATCAAGAAATGTTCCCAAATTGTTTGAATTATCAAGATTTGTAAAGAGGCTCGTAAGAATCGATCCAATTGATAGAGATGATGAAGAATTATGATTACAAATTCTTATCTATTGATGATTTGTTGCTAGATCGATGATGATCAACTAGAATTAAAGATCTCTTGAAGAAACTAGGGTTTCTTCATCTCATCCTTTGTCCTTTCGTTGATTAGCATTCAAATTCTAGCCTCTAGGAAATTCAATCATCGATCGTTGATCTCTAATTTGGAGCGAAAACATTCAAGAAAGCATCTCGCTCGAAACTAGGTTGTCGATGATTCAATTTCCTAAAGTTTACAAAACTCATAAGACTTGAGAATCATTCAAGAATTTAATCATCATCATCTATCTATTTTCTCGATTCCTCCACAAGCGGAGTTTTCACTCAAACATCATGAAAAATAAAACAATCAAGAATTGACAACTCATCAAAATGCTCAAATGTAAAGAAAAGCAAGATCAAGAATTTTCACCTTTCATTATTCGATATTTCGTTACAATTCACTCAAAGACTATAAGAATTGTGGAGAGAACTCGATCGTCGAACTAGCTTCGCATCGTCTTCTTGAGTAGCGGATTGTCATGGATCACTTGCTCGGATGAAGATCGGCGTTGCTTCAAAAAGGCTCTTTGAATTCTTGCTCAATTTAGTACTCAATGAATCTTGATTTGGCTTTTGAATTGGATTCGGGCTAGGATTTTGAAGTCCAAATTGTGTCACTCAACTTGCGGAATTTCGGCTCAATTTTCAACAACCTTGTAATGATGTCCTTGGGTCCCATTTTATAGTCTTCTCCTTTAGCTTCCCCTAGAAGCTTGATCTAGCTTCCTTTAGAAGCTAAGCTAGGTTTAGCTTCCCTTGTAAGCTTGGTAGTTATGAAGGAAACTTCTAGATTAAAGTAGTTAGTTAGCTTGCTTGAGAAGCTTGGTTGTTATGAAGCTTGCACAAGAACCTTGGCTGTTAGAAGAGAAGCTTCTGGAGATCTCTGGAGACCAAAGTGTCTTGAAGAAGTTTGCCATTTGAAAGGAGAGCTCTGAGATAGCATTCGGCTCCTTCTGAGTCAACGCGGCCGCGGATCCGCGGCGGATCGGCCCATTCGGCCGCGGATCCGCGGCCGTTTAGAGGGCTTGGAGCATGATTTCTCCATGGTAATTCTTATGTTGGCTTTATGGATGTTTCCTGATGTCTGGAATCTTTTTGTAATTTCTTTTTTACTGCTAGATCACAAGTCTTGGACTTGGCGTATTTTATCAGCACTTTTAGCAGTTCCGGCTCTTTTACCTCGAGAATTTCCTGCACACAATCTCGAGACAAGTGTTGCGATATACAAAGATCATGCATGCAATAATAAGCATACAATTTCCCTCATAATACTGGTTATAATGTATAACACATGTTATTTGGTATTTTACAGATGATTTGCTAATATGTGCTATATTTATACCAAACACCTTTAGATGATTGCAAATAGTAGGGAAATTGATGTGTTAAAAATGCAATATTTTCGACTGATCATATTGCTGTCAGGCACACCGTTGCCACTAACAAGTATTTCGTGCTCACCCGCTGCACTTAGAAGTTGTTTCTGTGCACATGTATGGAACATTCCTGGATTTCGATTTCCTTGCGCGCCAGACGCATGTGGCATTCATATATATTTGGGATTGATTTCTTTTAGAGCGGTATATTTTATAATACTTGCTATTTGGTTTAGTACTGAGCAGGACTAGTCAGAGGACAGTACCTGAGTATATTTTTGCATGCATTGATAGTTATCGAAGGGATTTCCAAAGAGAATCTATAGTCTCAGTATTTATTTACGTGTCAGTGATGACACGAAGCTGTTTAAAATGGAAACCCTTCTAAATTGTTTTCAAAACGGCGAGACGTGTATGTTAAACAAGGGATATATATATATATATAGTTATTTTCTCACAATGGACGCCCGCCACTGTGCAGTGATACACACATCGCACAGCGATTTGAAAAAGATTTAGCATGCATTGCTTCCAGATGTTTTAATGATGTTACCTGTATAGTTCTGACGTTTCAAGGTATAGTTTTGATGTATATCATATTGATTTTCATTTTGGATCTTGACATTGGTGTTTTCACCATAACTCCGATGATTGCGAGATGCTTGACGGAGTTTTGATTTTGGTTTATATATCCGTTTTTCATGCGCATGCAGTGCGCTACGATATGTTTTATGCACTGTTGACGGAGTTTTGATTTTTTTGCTGAAATGTTTTAGTATTTGGGAGAGTTTTAATTTAAATTCGGGGACCGAATTTCTTTAAGGGGGGAAGATTGTAACGTTTTGAAAATCGTTTAGGTGAAAATTCAGAAAATCGGTAAAATAACGTGTGTTTTCCGTAAAAATCAGGATATATATATCTTTTAATATAAAGTTAAATATACATATTGTAGCTATGTAATTGCTAGTATTTGGTGTTTATTGAGGAACCTGTAAAATTTCTAGTTTACTAAAAAAAATTCCGAAATTAATTATTTTAATATTATTTTAAGCCGTCACTAATACATTTAATTAGGGATAATTACCAATTGGAATGGGTTGATACAAATTTTGTACATCATCACATATTAAACCCAAATTTATCATGTTGTTTTTGAAATGAAAAGAAATTCCATGATGGTTCTAAAAATTTAAAGAAAAAGGTTAAAGAGAAAAGGAAAATTAAAGGAATTTATTAAACAAAGAAATATGGTGCATGTTGTTTTGGTGTTTGGTGTTCATTGTTTCACACACACACCACATTCCCCTCCCTCTCATGCTGGCCGAATTTTTCAGCCCACTCCCCAAGTGTCCCCACCTCTAGATTAGAAATGAAATGAAAAGAAAAGAGAATGAAAGAATATGAAGGCATGGGGTTAATTAATTGAGGCATTGGCTTTTGTCTCTTGACTTCAACACATTCCCACTCTCTTTCCTCACTCCCTTACACATGGCCGACCCCTTACCAGCAGCAGCCCCTTCCCCAAAATCCCACACAATTTTGCCTTAAAAATCCACAAAAATGCTTCAAAATCCAAATTAAAACATCACAAAATCCAAATCCAAGCCCTACCCATTTCTTCTTGGCCTATGCTAGTATGGATTTGGGAGAAAGAGACCATCTTTGGAGGCTAAATTTTTCAAGTTTGATCTCTTGATCATGAGGTATAAGCTTCATCCAAAATTGTTACTTGTTAATTGATTTAGAAAAAGCGTACGACAAGGTACCTAGAGAGGTATTATGGGGGACAATGATGAAAAGGGGGGTCCCCGTCAAGTATATTGACATAATCAAGGATATGTACGACGGAGTAGTGGCAAATGTCAGAACTTGTGGTGGCTTAACAAGTGATTTTCCGACTACTATTGGTTTACATCAAGGATCTGCATTAAGTCCTTTCCTGTTTACCATCGTGATGGATGAGCTTACTAGAACTATCCAAGATGAGGTCCCTTGGTGTATGCTATTCGCTGATGATATTGTTCTAGTAAATGAGACGAAAGCAGGGGTTAATGCCAAATTGGATTTATGGAGACAAACATTGGAATCTCGGGGATTCAGATTGAGCAGGTCCAAGACAGCATATATGCACTGCAAATTTAGTAGCCAGAGAAGTCAAAACAATATTGGTATAACATTGGAAGGGCAAGAGATATCACCGAGCGACCAGTTTAGATATCTAGGTTCCATCATCCAAAGGAATGGGGAGATCGATAGTGATGTTAATCAAAGGATCCAAGCTGGTTGGTTGAAATGGAGGAGTGCAACAGGGATTTTGTGTGATCGTAACTTTCCGTTAAAATTGAAAGGGAAGTTTTATCGGAGCGCTATTCGGCCTGCCTTATTATATGGTACAGAATGCTGGGCTCCTAAGAAGCATCATACACAGAAGATGCACGTAGCGGAGATGCGCATGCTTCGTTGGATGTGCGGTAACACTAGAAAAGACAAGGTGCGAAATGAGGATATTCGTGCAAAAGTTGGTGTAGCACCCGTGGAGGAGAAGATGCGGGAAAACCGGCTTAGATGGTTTGGTCATGTGCGACGCAGACCTATGGAAGCACCGGTTCGACAAATAGATACTCTCGATATGGGTAATGGCAAAAGGGCAAAAGGGAGACCGAAGAAAACATGGATAGAGGTGATTCGAAACGATATGGTTGCCAAAGGACTCAATGAAAGTATATTGTTCGATAGAAGTGAGTGGAGACAGAGGATTCATGTGCTGGACCCGGCGTGATTCTCATGTTGGTTCATGTAGCCTACCCCATATGCTTGGGATAAAAGGCTCAGTTGTTGTTGTTGTTGTTGTTGTTGTATAACCTTAATTGCAAAATGAGAATTTCAAGAGAATGGGTTGTGATCAAATTAGGGTTTTTATCATTAGATTGGGGTTATAATGAGTAGATTAACATGTTAATGTTATGTAAAACTTAATCTAGTTGCTAATTACTAATTGTTACATGTAAAATGTCCAAATTAAGCTTTTTTAGCAAACTAGGTTTTTTTATAATTAATACAAATTAGTGAAATTAAAATCTAGCAAATGTTTATGTGGCCTAATTAGAATAATTAGTGAATATTGTGACCACTAGTTTTGCTAAAACATCAAGATTTGTATTAAAACGGTTAACGACCGCTATCTAGGTTTTTGGGAAATAAAACGATTTGTTTAATTTTATGGTTTTGATGAATTAAACCCTATTTCTTATATAATTAGTGAGTTTTGAAACCACGATTGGTGCATTTGAGTTTTTCGCGATCACTCGTCGTTTGTACGTCGATGTCGAGGGTTTTTGAGTTGATTTGAGAGAGCAAAACATAGGTTTTGACCTATGTGAGATACGGGTGTCGTTTTGGTCATGAGTCAGATTTTAATGCGATACGATGTGTCATGATACGTATGTACCCTCACGAGGACTTCGAGATGACAAGCAAGCACGTGGCGACATTGGCATCGGTGAGCGAAGATCAGGTGAGTAGATTATATCTACGGGGGAAGTCGGATGGATGGTGTATAGCACCCCCGCAGTCCGTAGTATAGTTTATGATTTATATGTTTATATAGGTGTTTTGATACGAGGATGATTATCAAGATATGATTTGGTGTTTATTGTTTAGTTTAAGATAGTTAGAAGTAGCTTAATTTAGCATCTTAGTCGCGAACCCTAGAATAGGTTTTTACCCACACGTACACACACACATACACACATTTATTTTACTTATGCGTATATATATATATATATATATATATATATATATATATATTTGTATGTATACATATACACGGTTTTTGAGGACAGTACTTGGGATTGGAGATGAGTAGATTAGATTGGGCTTGAGGCTATGAGATCGGTGATGTGATATGGTCCGTATTTGAGATACGACATGATGTTTTAGTGGGTTCTTTAGGCCTGGTGTCTTCATACACACGCATGCATTACATAGATGGTATCAGTATTGTACTAGACTTAGATTAGTACACCCAGATCTTGATATATGATGGAAGGGATACCAAATAAATGATGAGATGAATGTGTTATTTGACCTGTACCCAGATTGGGATGCCGTACGACGGATTTATGTACGAACTATATATTGATGATAGATCCGCACTCTTGACTCAAGAATGTCATATTATATTAGGGTATCGTATGAGATACTATTGAGGCGGGATCATCGACTATTATATATATATATGTATCGACTCAGATGTTAGGCGGTTTCCTTACCTTTCGATCAGCCGGTTTAGTTTAGTCTGGTAGTTTACTTGTGAATGATTGATTAGACTCGAGTCATACCTATTTCAAAACTAACGAATCGTGAGTATTTTAAAGGCAGGCCAAGAGATTCTACGGATATTTCAAAGGACGTATCTTTTCTAAAAAACATCGTAGCCCTTATTTTCCAAACACCACGATTCGTGTTATTTCAAATGGCAAAACTGTATGACTCATATTTATATAAATGCAGATTAGTTATCAGTGTGTTTATTATTCAGCTTCTACATATTATTGCTGTTCGCATCACATTTGCATGTTTATATTGTATTTCCATATGCCATTATTGAGATCATGCTGCCAGGACACCAGCACCATTACCGATGATGTGTATGTGTAGGGTTAGTATAGCACCTTATGAAAGTTTAGGAAGGCATCACATATGCCATATTGAAATTTTTGGGGTGCTAAACAAACCTTAACCAAGATCTTTACTTGAGAATTAAGCAAACAAGCATGTTAAACACTTTAACATCTATGAGATAGGGATTACAACCTTTGTAGTCCGTTTCTTCACTTCATAAGCTCCGTGTTGAGTTCCCTTCGCTGCGATCATCAAGTACCCGGACTCTAGAGAGGCTCCATGAAGAGAAAAATGCAAGCTTGCTTCCGATCTTCAACAACTAAGATGATCTACCTTGAAGAAACTCAAACCCAAGCTCTTGCTTTGCTAATCAAGTATTAGCAAAGCAAGCACCCTAATCTAAGTGGCTAGAATAGATGAGGATGATGAAGTAGGAATTTAGCTCACTTTTGTTTTCAATTTCTCACTCATTATCATCACATGTCAAAAAGCTAGAAAGCTTTTTTCAGGAGGAAGAAGAAGAACAATTTCATTTGTGTTGAATAATGAAAACTTGTGTGTGGTTAGAATTGCAACCATGGGTTAAGAATGAAGACTTAACCTTTATAGAGAACTAACTATGGTAAAGGGTTTGGGTTGGGTTAAGAAATATCTACACAAAATATCATAGCCAAAGTCAAAGCTTTAAGAAGCTTCTTGAAAGCTTCATGCAAGATTAACCCTAATCCAAAACCTAACCACATTTAAACTCCACAAAACATGTTGCATTTGTAACCATAACATGTTACAATATTATATATCACATATATAATATTTATTGTAACAAAATAAAATAATAGAATTAACATATATCACATATATATCAATGTATTATCCAAGTGAGAAAAAGAATCTTTAAGTGAGCTAATATTAGTTAATGTAATATAATATATCAAATATATAATTATACATTAAATTATCGAATCAACACTTGATCCGATAATCCGGCTATTTCACAAATAACCGACTAATATAATCTGTATCGGTTCATCGAATCAACACTTGATCCGATGACCCGGCTATATCACATATACCCCGCCGATATCACATATCGCGAGAATCTAATACGGTATCACATACACGTATTGTTCTCGGTCATGCACATATCACATATGTGGTCCTACTCCGTTTTGCCTGAGCCAGGAAACCTCTGTGTAGGACTCTAAAGAATCGTCAATACGCCGGCAGTAGGTGATGATCATATCAAACACCCACAAGCTGCAAGCGGTCAGCTAAACGTAACAGCCGTCCAGGTATTGAGCGATCAGAAGATCAACAAGCAAGGCTGTACATTCTACTGCGAATCCAATCAGTAACACTCCCGTACAGTTCGGTCTCTTCGTCTGATATGTCGCATATCTCGCCCAGGGGTGGTAAACGTCAGACCCTAGTAGCTTGATAAGTCGTGTCGATATGAGGTCCATAACAGTTCGAGAAACTACTGATAACACTTACCAGTAAATCTCAGAAACCCTGGCCAGGGATTTCCAGTTATAGCCAATCGAACACAGCGCAACATCAACTCCCTATACCGGGAGAGACGAAACCCCTCCTATCGCTCATTGCCTCCATGTGATTCGGGACTGTACCCAAAAGACACCGTTTTGCACGCCCTCTTAGACGTGGTATGATGGAAATAAAAGCACAGTGGGAATCACATAAGACTCTATGACGATCTCGGGTCTACAGACTAACCTGTACCAGTGTCACCAGAGAACTGCCATCTGACGTGAGGTATAATACCATCTGGGAGTTCTCGGCGAGTCCGTCTAGTGTACCCAGTCTCTACTGAGCACCCGTATACCTTCTCTGATGTCAAACACCAATAGATATGGGATCATCCATCGCCCATCATATGGGTCAAGAAGCACATACCCTAGTCTACTCTGGAGTATCGATGCCCTGTCTCGGTACTCCAACAACTAGGAACATTTGAAGGATGTACTTGGCGACTACACTGTCCCCACTAGTATGATCTGCATCATAGTCCTGGTAGTTAAGTACTCATCCTAAAGGCTTTATCAACATGTAACATAGAGACAATCAGAGTACATGTTAAGATAAAGGGCAACCAGACAGCATACTATCATGTCGAGCAATAAAGTCCTCCCTATATATGTCCTTACATCCACTACAATATACATCGTATGTACAATAATGGACTCTAGGGCATACATATAACTAACAATCTCCCACTTGCACTAGGGCCATCTGTTTTGGTATCGAATACCCAACAATCAGCTGTGGTTAAAGTATCTCATACTCAACCATCCCATAAAATTCTCTACTGGGAAATAGGCTTTTGTGAATGGATCCGCGCTGTTGTCCTCTGTGTCTACTCTCCTAACCTCGATCTCCCTGGAGATCAACCATCTCCATGATCAGGCGTTACTGCCTAAGAATATGTCTGGATCTCTGATGGGACAGGAGTTCCTAGGCATAAGCCACAACTCCATTGTCACACAATGGCAGGAACAAAGTTCATCTCATGAACTAAAATATATCCAGACTGCCTCTTTGGTAGCATCCTTGGTAACGATGTATCTTGCCTTTAATCGTCTACTAAGTCACGGTATCTAGCTTGGAACTCTTCCAACATACCGTCCCTCCACTGAGGGTAAAGACAATGCCTGCGTCTGACATTCAGTCGTCCTTATCACCCTGGAACCTTTCTAGTGATTCTCCCCAGGATTGATTGATACCATCTCACTACAACTAGTCAGAATCCTAACATCCAATTAGATCTATCTTATAGATCCATAACCCAGGATTTAGGAGGTATCACCTTGATCCTATATGGAGAATCTTTGTGATAAGAGGAGATTGACCGAACGTAGCATAGGAAACTCCTTCCCTATCAAGAGTATGTCATCCACGTACTATACGAGGATCACCACCATACTCCCTACTACCTTTTTCTATATACAAGTTTCATCTACCATTTTGATGAAGTCAAACGCTTTGACTACCACATCAAAACAGATGTTCCAACTCCGCGATACCTGTTTTAACTCATAAAGCAACTTGCACACGTTTCCGCTGCTCCCATTGTCTATGAAGCCCTCTGGCTGTGTACTTATAGACGCTCTCTTCCAAATCATCATTTAGAAAAGCAGTCATGACACCCAACCGCCAGATATCGTAGTCATGGTATGTACCAGTGGCAAGTAGGATCTGGATGGACTTAAGCATAGCTTTGAAAGTCTCAACTTTTCTATGTACACCATGTAATCTTCTCAAGATATACTTGCTCCTGATGGTGATTTAACCCTTCAGATAAAGTAACCAAAGTCCATACTTTTTTGGTGTATAAGGATTCCATCTCAGATCGCTAAGCATCCAGCCATTCTTTCTTCAGAGTCCCCACTCATGATATCCTGCTCGAAACTAGTTGGGTCATCATCTCATGATGCAATCCTCGCTCCCACTATCATAGAGAAACCTAAGTATCTCTCAGGTGAATGAGGAACCCTACCATATCGGCGGAGAGGCTGAGATTCGTTAGAAACTACTGAATCCTCCGGTTCTACCAAATCATCAGCTGCAGTTTTTTTTAGCTGGAACTACTTCCAGTTCTACCTTATGACCACTAATTTCTTCACAAGAAATTCCCTTTCCAAAAAGTGGCATGCTGAGAAACAAAAACACATTTTGCTCCCCAGTTTGGTAGAAGATATTCCCTTGCGAATGCTTGGGATATCCAACAAACTTCCACAGAACTGACCTTGCCTTGAGTTTGTCAAGATTTTGCTTTGGACAATCCCAAATATTAACATCCTTAAGAGATGGGCTCTTTCCATACCATATCACATATGGAGGGGTAGGCACCAGATTTGGTTGGAACCCTAGTCAATAGGTATGCAGCTTCTCAAGTGCATAACCCCCAAAAGAAAATAGGCAACTCAGTAGTACTCATCATAGAGCACACCATATCACATAGGGTGCGATTGCTCCGCCCTGATACACAGACGTACTGTAGTGTATACGGAGGAGTAATGCTGAGAGAGAATCTCATTCTCCTTTAGAATAGTCCAGGAATTCCGTGCTCAAGTATTCTCCTCCTTGATCTCATCAAAGGACATAATACTTATACATATTTTTGGTTCTCTACTTCTAACTTATATTCGTTGAATTTCTCAAAAGCTTCAGACTTGTGTTTCGACAGGAACATATGTCCAGATCTTGAGAGATAATCAGTGAATGTAATGAAGTACAAAGAACCAGTCCTGGCATATGTAGACATGGGACTTTCATACATCAGCATGTATCAATCCCAAGAGTTCAGTAACTCTTTCTCTGTTTCCAATAAATGGAGCTATGGTCATCTTATCTTTGTGACATGACCGGCAAGTTTCATAAGATGTAAATTCAAAACAGTTTTAAATACGCATCTAAATGTAACTTCAGCTAGTCGGGTCGCATTGATATGACGTAGTCTACAATGCCTCAAGAAGGATTCGTCCATCTCTGAACTCTTCCTCTTGTGTGTGTTCTGTACGTTAAGAACTGTGGTTTGATTTAGAACGTCTATACTTTTAGATAACGTGCCTGAACCGATCAACTCTTGATATAGGAAATGTTCAAAACATCATCCAACAATACAAAATTATATCCTTCTTTACTAAATAAAGAGACTGATATGATGTTGTATATCAGGTTTGGTATCTAATGACATTCGTTCAGAATTAATGTATTTGGTAATACAAGGTGATAACTGCCAACAGACTTGGCTTGCTACAATTGCACCGTTTCCAACTCTTGAAACTTATCACCCGTTCTCAGTTCTCTACCTATCTGTAGCCCATGTAACATATTACACTTATGGGATCCTGATCCGGTAACTCATACCCAGGACGTAAAGGATACTGAGAAACAGTTCTCGGTAATGAACACACCGGAAGATGATGCATCAGTATGTACTTTCTTCATTTGGGCGGTACAGGAATTCTGGTAATCCCTTATTTCCTGCTCTGTCTTATAACAATTATAAGTTAGAGCGGGACCAACGTTCCCCAACTCAGTATAATAAGCGGGTTCGGTCAATACATCCATATTATTATCTTGATTAAGGCGTGACATAGTCGCTACCTAGAGAGAGAGAGAAGAAAACACTCAGCGTATGCTCTTGCAAGATTAGATTGGTTATTAATATATCTAATCAGAATGTCTCCCACTGTTTTAGTCAAATCTTCCTTCAAACCCTAAAAGGAAAGACTAGCCGGGATTAATTACACCCTACAAGTTCGCCAATCTTTTAGCCAGGCCAGTGCCAGTACTTTGAGGGAGGTTCCTCGTGCTTTCGTACGGACCTAATTAAAATAAATCTCGTTTTCCCAGGGGCGTAACCCCATTAACACCTTTCTAGATACCTACTTGATCGGCTAATTGTAATGTGTAAAACTCTCCCAGGAGTAACTCTTACTCGCAGCGGGTATTGGGATCCAACTATCTCATAGAAGGTATGCAATCTTATTGCAAATTTCAACACTTGAAATTCCCAATAATATTTTGCCCCTAGCAACTTATGACCTTGGCTAAAGTCAACAAATCATAAGTGCTAGCCATGTTCAACCCGTCATTTCTCGATTGAATTAAACCTACCCGCATGACCCTTGGCTAAGGTCAACAAGGTCGCACGACTACCCTAACTCAATCGCATCATATGCTTATACAGATAAGCACTAATTAGCTACCGCACACTACGCCTTGGCTAAGGTCAACAAACGTAGCACGAATACTAAGTAGTACTTATCTGATATGACGGAGGGCTACGGCAGGTTTTTAAGAAAACCCTTTGCGTAATGAACTTGATATCGTCGTAGAATCGAGTGATTTTAAATGGAATGTTTTTGAGGCTTTTCTAGTTTTGCTAAAGAGATCACTCCCGGTGAAGGGATCGTCGGCTCTTTCCTTATCGAATAAGGTGCAGGATATTTCACAAATACCGCTATGCAAAGAAAAAACTATAAACGCAATCAAAAAACAAAACCGAGGGTTGTAGCATCTGCCAGTTATTGCTAAAGAGGTCACTCCCGGTGAAGGGATCTCGGCTCTTTCCTTATAGAATAAGTGCTGGATATTCTACAAGGAATACCGCTATGCAAAGCAAGAACTAGAGCTACCAGTTTTTAAACAAGTTTCTACAACATCTTTAGGTTTCTTTTAGTTTCATTAATCTCATTAATGAAGTCCTATTTTATTATACTTCACAAGCATCACATTTGAAACGAAATCAACAATATATAATATATATCTCATATATATAATATAAACATTCGTCTCAGGAAGTAATATGATCTCATGACAGAACATTGCAACAGAAGAACATATATGAAATATTGGATATATTAGGAGGTCCGTGTTTTAATACGAGCCTGTATAAAACACGGATTCCACGGTCGCGATGAATAGCCAAACCCACATCCCTAGACCTCTACGAGAGCGGTAAGTAACACTGCCAATTCTAGGGTTAAGAGCCCCGGTCTCGACTCCTTGAGATGGCCTCCCACTGGACCCTAGAACCCAGTTGCTTGTGCTCCCCTCCTTGGGTCTACATAATGGAGAAAAGTAAATAATATACAATGGTGACATCAACCTCAACCCGGAAGTGCCCCAATAAAAGAATATTACATACAATGAATTTTACATGAATGAAAAATAAAAACTCTCATCTCACATAAAACCCCCGGCTATTCAAAACACGACGATCCAATATAACATATCACAACAACACATAACATCACATGTTATCAACGTAAGTAAATATGCGTATCCCAATTGTCGTTGATGTATAGCAACGAAACTGGCGATACACCACATATTACACTTACGGTCGCATAATAGAAAGTGTAAAACTACAACAGTTGGAATCCGCAACCTTCTTAGACATCTCATGCCTAACCAAATGAATTCCATAGACATCGCATGCCTAATAATTATAAATCCCGCATTTTAGTCTCAATATCGAAAACACTTTTCAATATCTAGTCGGGCAATTCAACAAGATTCCCGAAATCCTAATTGAATGCTCGTCGAAAACTTTAGTAGACGGCCGCATGATTGGTAGGGATTTCACGATCAAAAATATAATTACCGCAATCAGGACAGCGTCTCTTCGCAGCTAGCCGGTGAGTGCGGGTCGATCCACAGAGACGGGTAAATTCCTTTTATGTGTCTTAACGAGTTGATTCTATTTGTCGTTTTGGTTTTATAAAAATCTAGATCTAAAACTTAATTAATCTAATTTAAATTCTTGCTAGGGTTAGGCTTAGAGGAAGTTTTGGAGATTGATGTTTCCTCACCGCTTTCAATGCCGTATTTTAGATCCATTAGGTGTTATAGTAATTATCGATAAAGTGGATACGACTCTTTTGGGAAGATGTTTTCTTCCTCTAGATTCGTATCCTTCCTTTATCGTTAATTACCCTAACCCCCATGGAAAACGCGCGCAACCGGCCCTTTATACTGCGGTTCACCGTTACCTCGATGGGTAGGGTGCCGCAGGGAGCGGTTGTGCGCGCATGCATGGAGTTCTTAATGGGTTAGGCATTGAAAGGGGTGAGAGATCTCATCTCTCAACCCTTTCCCTAAGGCTAACCCTAACAAGCGAGGAGACTACTCGCTCATTAGGGGATGAGAAGACATTATAATTAAAAGAATAAAATACTTACTAATGGTGATGGCTCCCTCCAAGCGATAAAGAACAGATCTGAATGTCACTTCCAGAATTTCTGAATTTTATTTATTGAAAAGAGGCATACAATTTTTAGATCTAAGATTACAATTTATAGGAAAATAGAAAACCTAGGGTTACAGACTCTCGCACTTGCGAATTTACAGATTTGACCCCTGAGAATCCCAACACCAGAACCGTCGCACCGATAAGCCAATTTTTCACCGACACGCGCTCTTAATGGCCGCGGATCCGCGGCGCCAGCATGGGTTTGGCCGCGGATCCGCGGCCAAACAGTGGATCCACTTTGTGAAACTTCTGGGCTTTATTCCTTGTTTCTTGGGCTTTCTATTTCCATAGTCCTTTTCTCTGTTGGACTTCTGGATCTTCTCCAGATTTTTAGTGAAGACTTGTATTGGGCTTTTTAACCGTTTCACTTGACTTTTTTGGACCTTGCACTGTTCTTCGACTAGGCTTGACTGAGATCCGTCTAATTGTTGGTCAAAAGTCCCTTTTTCTGTTGTTTTGTGTCTTTCTCACTGTATTTGCTCCAGAAACCTGTAACCTGTAATATGCAACAAACGTGCGTCAAGAGTCCTGTTTATTTATAAAAAGATAAGAAATAGGGGAATGATAAATGCAATATTATGGTCTGAACAAATACCCCCAAACTTACCTTTTGCTCGTCCTCGAGCAAACTTATTATTTTATTCACTAAAATCCTAACCGCACTTTCGCAGGGAAACGCGATTGCACTGAGCACGTGCAACAAGCCGTTAAACCTCTAGGTGTCCCTAGTAGGAGGAGTGTTGTCTCCTGAGGGTTTTCAGCGGATTACACCCACAAAATCCTATCAACTCGGCCCATTGATTTTAGTTCTCCAATTAGGTTTTCTAACAAGGAATTCTATTATCTTTTGACTCGCAAATTATCCACCCACATTCTTCACACTTCCTCATTATTTAACTTAAGATTATATATGTTATGTAGATCTACTTAGCTTTCGGCATTTCCTAAGTTTTCCTTCTAGGGTTCCATCTCCACTTAGGAATTTTTATCAACTCTACTAAAGATACAAGTTCTATTCTTTATTCCTTTTTCTCATCTAAATTCCAATCACATATCCCTACGTGTGTGTATAGATCACCCCTACACTTGGAAATTCAAATTAAGCAATCAACCCCTTGTCCGTTGTCCAAAGTATTAATTAGTTAGTGAATTTAAATGAAATTTGCTTACACATCCTTCATGCGACCGTTAATACTTCTTGAGGTACCAACGACCGATTACAAAACGCGTTTGCACTTTAAAGCATACTTCCTAGTCTTTGCAACACCCAAGGCTTTAGCAGTGACTCCCAAACCAGTTGGTCTAAGGCACTAGGTGATGAAGCACCCTCGCTAAATATTTTTCTATTTTTGCAGCCTTAAGTAATCACAAAAACCAGTGTCCATTTTTTTTTCTTTATTCACACTTTTTCATACTAAGGACTTTAGACAAGAGCCTTTCAAGGTCTCTTCTACTATTCCAAGTTTCAAGGTGCGTGATTGTGCAATTTGTAGGGTGTACGTTTTCAGAATCTAGACTTAAGCTAGGAACTATTTTTCAAACTTATACTCTAATAAGAACATCAATACTCTTCCCTCATTTTGACTTAGCCCAAGAAGTGAACCCAAAATTTGCCTATTTCTAAATAAACTACAAGGCATATACTTTCTACCGTTAAACTTTAAGGAATGTTATTTTTAGGATTTTTAACTTACTAAGTCTAAGATCTAGTTGTTCCTAGCTAGTTGACCTATTTGTCAAACTCAAGTCAATTAGCCAAAATTGAATACATTTATTTTTATAATTTTTTGAAATTTTTCAAATTTTTATGGTTTTCAAATAAGTATGCAAATGCAAAAATATGTACAAATGAATGCGAAGGAAGAAGACGTACCGAGCATACCCCCAAACTTGAACTTGACAGTGTCCTCACTGTCATGCTAAACCAAGAGGGTCAAAATACCGATACTCCCCTGTTTATTTATTTAATTTTTTTTTTTTTGAAATTTTATTTTTTTATATTTTTTATAGAAAAAGAAAACAAAAGGATATATACATATATACAAAGGTTCCCCCCAAACTTAAGCTTGGCCTTACACAAGCCAAAGGTTAGCACCAACCATTCAAAGATCTTATCGTGGTAATGGTATAGTTGGTGCAAGAATAGGGTGTGGAGGAAAGAAATGAGAAACACGCGAGACCGTGTGGGAAGAGGGGTAGAATACGGTCTCGGTGGAGGAGAAGAATGGCGGAAAGGAGAAAGAAGTGGAGTACGATCTTGAGGGTGTAAATCGAGTGAATAAATTAGCGCAATATGTGATGAACGATGTGTTAAAAGCGATTGCGCTAACCTACCAACCCGTCGGGAAATGGGGTCAAATCCCTCAAGATTCGTAAGAAAACATGGGTACGCCGAACTTGGTATAGGAGATGAAAGCGTAACGGTCATTTGTTCGGTCGGAACAATAGGAAGGAGGGAGGGTGATATAATAGTCAAAGGTTCAGGAGGCTGAATTGGAAAATCTGACACATCAAATAAAAATGGTTCAACCTCGATATTATCCTCAAGACTCTCCTCAGTACTATCCTCAATATTTAATTCATCCATGCCATTATCATCAAAATCTAGACGCATATGAGATTCGGGGGAAACATTTAATAACTCAGGATGATGATTTGAACATAAAATTTCTATTAAATCGACAGGTTCATCATCCGAAATATTCCCGGCGTCTATATCCTCAATCAAGTGAAAATTAATTTCTTTAGACACTTCATCCACAGCATGGATATTTATCAATGTAGGTTCTAGAGTGGAGGTGTAAAGATCGAAAGGATTAGGTGCGGTTTCACTCGAAAGGGGTTCCTCACAACTTGGCAAATCACACACTACAAAATCGCACAACTCATTTTTATTTTCAACTGGTGAATCATTTGGAACAATAGATGGAAAACCGGAGTTGTGGGTTTCAATTGGGTAAGGGTAGGTTTGATTTGAAAATCCTCTCTCATTCTCACTCTGTCCAACTGCCGCCTTACACATTGAAAAATTCGGAGCCAGCGGGACACTAGCTACCGGTTCACTAGGTTGCGTAAGGGCGGCCATGGATGCTTCCACTGTCCTCATCATTTTATTTGTTGCAGCAATATATGCTTCCAACGACTCTTCCAAACTAGACTTAGGTGGTGAGGGGGTTTCAGTAAAAGATTCAAAATTGGTTGGATATGTGAAACTCCCTAATGGCTGTGTCGAAACAGTGTCTAGTGAAGGTGGGAAAGTCGGGTATGACTGGTAGGAAGTGTATGGTAAGACAGGAGTAGGGTCAACATATGGATAAGAAGGTGAATAATCGTGTGGATCCCTAAAACTAGATGAGTGGAGAGGGGTGAAAGATCGACTGCGAGATTGAGCAATATGCTCAGCAATGGACATCGGCCTAGGAGTGACAGAAGGACTTGAAGAAGTGGTGTCAACATATGTAGGTTGTAAAGGTTGACTCGGTTGACACAAAGTGGGTTGAAAAGTCAAACTATTTCTCCTAGACGCCTCTATTTGATCTTTCAACGAAATTTTTGGCAAGGAGGGATCTTTTTTAAATTGACCGAAACAATTGACGAACGACGCAAAGTTAGGTTCGGGATACCAAGACTCGGCAAGAGATTTATGATGTGGGGTACCCATGATAGAAGAGTGCAAGGATTTCTTAGGGACAAAATTTTTGCAAGTTTTTAAAAGATTTTTCTTTAATTTTTTATTGGAGAGTTTTGCAATAAGGCTTTAGAAAACGGACTCGTGACACAAAAAATGTATCAACCACACATGCACAATCAGACCTAAATCAAGGGTTGCCTAGGTTTACTAGACAGCTCCTAACTAGGGCTAGAAATAGATCTCAAACCGCCTCTTCACGGACAAATACGGCCAGGTAAGTGGGAAGGAACCACTACTACAGTGGGCCTAATTAAAAACCACTAGCCTAGACACCGCAATGTCGGTTAGGATAAACGGCCGATGCCTACCCTAGTCCTTTTCCTATTGAGCTCGCTGTCCTTAGGTCTGAGTCTAATCTTCTTTTTTTTTAATTAAAGGTGGTCGATGCAAAATGCTTAGGTGTTTTCTGGGGTCCTGGGAAGGGTGATGAAATCCCCACCCAATCTGAGTTTGGTCAAATAGCCCCTTAGAATCCGGTTAAATTATGCAAAACAAATAAAATTTCACTTGCAATCAGAATTTTTTAGCGCGGCGCAAAGAAACCTGCAGAAATCTGTTATTTAGAAGGGGGAGAAAGACTTTTTACGCAAAGAACCCTGCAGAAAATTTTTACAGTGGATATATTGTAGGTTACAGAGGGGAAGAAAAAAGAACAAACAGTGCAAATCTGGTGTGCTGACGTGGCAATAGGAGCGCGGATCCGCGGCGGGAACCCTGTTCATGCGGCGGAAGCGCGGCGTCATGGTCGTTTCAGCTTCTGAAAAATTTTGTGCTGCTCTGTATTTTCATTTCCTTTCTGTTCTTATGTAACAATTTTTGTTTTGCCCTCTGTGAATTTCCAGATCCACAATTTTTCGCTGTTCCTGCAAGATTCAAATAGCAAACCCTTCAAACAGATCAAGTTGATAATTTTTATATTTTTTAATATTTTCAGATTTTTATAATTTTTCAAAATTTATATCAACCCGAAAATTCACAAAAAAGAAAAATTACGCCGTCCCCGGCAACGGCGCCATTTGATTGGTAGGGATTTCACGATCAAAAATATAATTACCGCAATCAGGACTGCGTCGCTTCGCAGCTAGCCGGTGAGTGCGGGTCGATCCACAGAGACGGGTAAATTCCTTTTATGTGTCTTAACGAGTTGATTCTATTTGTCGTTTTGGTTTTATAAAATCTAGATCTAAAACTTAATTAATCTAATTTAAATTCTTGCTAGGGTTAGGCTTAGAGGAAGTTTTGGAGATTGATGTTTCCTCACCGCTTTCAATGCCGTATTTTAGATCCATTAGGTGTTATAGTAATTATCGATAAAGTGGATACGACTCTTTTGGGAAGATGTTTTCTTCCTCTAGATTCGTATCCTTCCTTTATCGTTAATTACCCTAACCCCCATGGAAAACGCGCGCAACCGGCCCTTTATACTGCGGTTCACCGTTACCTCGATGGGTAGGGTGCCGCAGGGAGCGGTTGTGCGCGCATGCATGGAGTTCTTAATGGGTTAGGCATTGAAAGGGGTGAGAGATCTCATCTCTCAACCCTTTCCCTAAGGCTAACCCTAACAAGCGAGGAGACTACTCGCTCATTAGGGGATGAGAAGACATTATAATTAAAAGAATAAAATACTTACTAATGGTGATGGCTCCCTCCAAGCGATAAAGAACAGATCTGAATGTCACTTCCAGAATTTCTGAATTTTATTTATTGAAAAGAGGCATACAATTTTTAGATCTAAGATTACAATTTATAGGAAAATAGAAAACCTAGGGTTACAGACTCTCGCACTTGCGAATTTACAGATTTGACCCCTGAGAATCCCAACACCAGAACCGTCGCACCGATAAGCCAATTTTTCACCGACACGCGCTCTTAATGGCCGCGGATCCGCGGCGCCAGCATGGGTTTGGCCGCGGATCCGCGGCCAAACAGTGGATCCACTTTGTGAAACTTCTGGGCTTTATTCCTTGTTTCTTGGGCTTTCTATTTCCATAGTCCTTTTCTCTGTTGGACTTCTGGATCTTCTCCAGATTTTTAGTGAAGACTTGTATTGGGCTTTTTAACCGTTTCACTTGACTTTTTTGGACCTTGCACTGTTCTTCGACTAGGCTTGACTGAGATCCGTCTAATTGTTGGTCAAAAGTCCCTTTTTCTGTTGTTTTGTGTCTTTCTCACTGTATTTGCTCCAGAAACCTGTAACCTGTAATATGCAACAAACGTGCGTCAAGAGTACCTGTTTATTTATAAAAAGATAAGAAATAGGGGAATGATAAATGCAATATTATGGTCTGAACACCGCACCCCTCGATGCCATCGACGAAGTGCACTAAGGCGGAACACCACTGCCGTGAGCACCCGAACGGATGCTTTTGGCGACGGGGTTCTCCTGCAGTCACTTGATCGGGGCTATAGGGCGTGGCTATCTATTAAGTTTACTCGGCGAGTATCCGCGTACGCTACGTGATTGCGACGGACTTTTGATCATATCAAAATCCCGTGGCAACCGATCAAAAAGAGACTAAAAACTGCTTGATTTATAACATTCAAATTAGTTATCTCATAACTACATGTGGATTCCAAATATTGTATCACATTCTAGATAAATAGACAATGTTAAACTTTCAGATCGAATAAACAAACACCTAAGATTTCCATTTAGTTCTCAACACTTGAAATTAGTTTAAAAGCATCCATCACATGCCACAGTACGAATGGTCCAGCCGTAGAAGGGTCAAACCAACGCCTTACATGTGGCAACGCCGTACTGCCACAAACCCTAAGGTTTAGAGACGGTTCAGACGGTCACATAATCGAGTTAAGGTTTTAGTTCTTCTAGAGGTTCTACCGCGTTACTTACACGACTGTGAATGTTCTTTAACTAAGGAAAAAATCCAACACTTGGAAATTTTCCGGCAGGGGAAAAAGTGAGTTATTGATATCCGTTCGAACTTTTTAACACGTTCTAAATTACCCGGAAAAACTAAATGATGTTAAACTTTCTGATTGAATCAACGAATTCTTAAGATCTCCAGAAAACTCAACACTTGAGTAATATTAAAGATTCCCAGAAGCATAATGTAATACCTACGGATCACCTCATGAAGTACGATCCCTCAACCCTCAAGTACGGCCGTGGAACCGCCGCGCAAAGCATGGTATTGCCGCGGTTCCGCGGCGACTTGAGGGAATTAGGAGTTCGTATTTTACATTAATCCTTAGAATTCCCTGCTTAATTTTCTGAGTATTTTTAATATGGAAAAAACCAAATTTTTAGAAAATTTCCAGAGAGGGGGTCAAAAACGATGTTCCGGGGTTCGATCGGACTTTTAACTTCTTCTAGACAATGCCTAAAGCTATAGCTTGGCTCTGATACCACTGTAGGGTTAGTATAGCACCTTGTGAAGGTTTAGGAAGGCATCACAAATGCCATATTGAAAATTATGGGGTGCTAAACAAACCCTAAAAAAGATCTTTACTAGATAATTAAGCAAACAAGTATGTTAAACACTTTAACATCTATGAGATAGGGATTACAACCTTTGAAATCCGTTCCATCACTTTATAAGCTCCGTGTTGAGGTCCTTTCGCTGCGATCATCAAGTACCCGGACTCTAGAGAGGCACCACGAAGAGAAAGATGCAAGCTTTCTTCCGATCTTCAACAACTAAGATGATATACCTTAAAGAAACTCAAACCCAAGCTCTTGCTTTGCTAATCAAGTATTAGCAAAGCAAACACCCTAATCTAAGTGGCTAGAATAGATGAGGATGATGAAGTAGGAATTTAGCTCACTTTTGTTTTCAATTTCTCACTCATTATCATCACATGTCAAAAAGCTAGAAAGCTTTTTTCAGGAGGAAGAAGAAGAACAATTTCATTTGTGTTGAATAATGAAAACTTGTGTGTGGTTAGAATTGCAACCATGGGTTAAGAATGAAGACTTAACCCTTGTAGAGAACTAACTATGGTAAACGGTTTGGGTTGGGTTAAGAAATATCTACACAAAATATCATAGTCAAAGTCAAAGCTTCATGAAGCTTCTTGAAAGCTTCATGCAAGCTTAACCCGAATCCAAACCTTAACCACATTTAAACTCCACAAAACATGTTGCAATTTTAACCATAAAATTTTACAATATTATATATCACATATATAATATTTATTGTAACAAAATAAAATAATACAATTAACATATATCACATATATATCAATATATTATCCAAGTGAGAAAAAGAATCTTTAAGTGAGCTAATATTAGTTAATGTAATATAATATATCAAATATATAATTATACATTAAATTATCGAATCAACACTTGATCCGATAATCCGGCTATTTCACAAATAACCGACTAATATAATCTGTATCGGTTCATCGAATCAACACTTGATCCGATGACCCGGCTATATCACATATACCCCGCCGATATCACATATCGCGAGAATCTAATACGGTATCACATACACGTATTGTTCTCTGTCCCGCATATATCACATATGTGTTCCTACTCCGTTTTGCCTGAGCCCGGAAACCTCTGTGTAGGACATTAAAGAGTCGTCAATACGCCAGCAGTAGGTGATGATCATATCAAACACCCACAAGCTGCAAGCGGTCAGCTAAACGTAACAGCCACCGCGGTATTGAGCGATTAGAAGATCAACAAGCAAGCCTGTACATTCTCCTGCGAATCCAATCAGTAACACTCCCGTATAGTCCGGTCTCTTCATCTGATATATCGCATATCTCGCCTAGGGGTGGTAAACGTTAGACCCAGTAGCTTGATAAGTCATATCGATATGAGGTCCATAACAGCTCGAGAAACTACTGATAACACTTACAAGTAAATCTCAGCAACCCTAGCCAGGGATTTCTAGTTATAGCCAATCGAACACAGCGCAACATCAACTCCCTATACCGGGAGAGATGAAACCCCTCCTATCGCTCATTGCCTCCATGTGATTCGGGACTGTACCCAAAAGCCACCGTTTTGCACGCCCTCTTGGATGTGGTATGATGGAAATCAAAGCACAGTAGGAATCACACAAGTCACTATGACGATCTCGGGTCTACAGTCTAACCTGTACCAGTGTCACCAGAGAACTGCCATCTGACGTGAGGTATAATACCATCTGGGAGTTCTCGGCGAGTCCGTCCAGTGTACCCAGTCTCCACTGAGCACCTGTATACCTTCTCTGATGTCAAACACCAATGGATATGGGATCATCCATCTCCCATCATATGGGTCAAGAAGCGCATACGCTAGTCTACTCTGGAGTATCAATGCCCTGTCTCGGTACTCCCACGACTAGGAACATTTGAAGGATGTACTTGGCAACTACACTGTCCCCACTAGTATATCTGCATCATAGTCCTGGTAGTCAAGTACTCATCCTAAGAGCTTTATCAACATGTAACATAGAGACAATCAGAGTACATGTTAAGATAAAGGGCAACCAGACAGCATACTATCATGTCGAGCAAGAAAGTCCTCCCTATATATGTCCTAGAACCCACTACAATATACATCGTATGTACAGTAATGGCCTCTAGGCATACATATAACTAATAGTATGTTCCACATACACTTACTTGCTGGCTCACACATATCATCATCGGTAATTGACATGTCACGTACACTTTAGAAAATACTATTTCATTGACATAGCTTGCTAACTGATAGTTGCTACATGTTTTAGCTTTCATATGCTAGTTAATTTATTGCATGATATCAGATGCATCCATATATTCATTGGTTATGCAGTATTATGGAGATTTATGCCGGTTTTCATTGTTTATTGATATTATGATATTGATGATTTCGGACCCTTCTTGAGATTTCTGGATTTGGGGAAAACCGCAAGGATTTATAAACTTATTATCCTTTTAAAAATGCAAGTTGCGGTTTCCCCGTGATGTATGAGTCGTCCACCATGAGTTTTCAGGATTTCTGTTAGATTTCGAGACCCGATTCGAGGAGTTGGATGAACCGTCTCGGGTACATGGTGGGCCCGGTATGGCACCCCGGGGCAAGAAGCTCGAGTTGTATTCGATGAGCCTGGCAGGGGAGCACTACCTACCGGTGATATTATTTGGACTCGTCGGTTATCCGGAGGATACCGGCCGGAGTCATGAGATGGTTATAGGCTGATCCATTCTGCCGGAGCCCGTGGGCCGATCCCGCAGATGATACAGATGCCTGAGATATTGATATTTGAGATTTGAGATATTGAGATTTGATATTGAGATACTGAGACTTATGTTTTGTGTCGATACTTGACACTGATTTCTCTGTTGCATTCATTAATGATACTTGATTTATATACATATAGAAATCTCATTGATTAAAGAAAACAGTTGTCTCACTCATGATATATTTTGTTTCCATTTGTAATGCATTCATACATCATATATCTGAATTGTTGCTATCTGAGGCACTGACACGAGTACGTGGTATTGCACGTATATGTAGATGGATCAGGATATTTTTGAGGATATTATTTGATATGGCCTAGGATAGCGTTAGGCATGCGATTTCTACTCGTTGATGTTTTCTACTCACGAGTTGGCAAATCACCCCCGTTGTGCCACAGTTCCTTGCAGGTTTTGCCATACAGGTTTCGTTGCAACATTGCTGGCACACTGTTTCTTCTGGGTGATTGTTTTGGTAGGTGGGTTCTTTGCAACAGGACCACCATTGTTTATTTATTATTTCAGTTGTATCTAGAAACTCCATCAACCAGATTGTATATTTGATAGAGATAGAAGACCGGACTTGTTATTATTTCGACCATAGAGTCGCGCGTTATATTACTATGGTTTTCATGCTGATTTTGGGTTTTCTTTTGAGTTTTTGATTCTCGCCCTTCGGCGTTGTATATTATTTTGCCTGTGTAGTTGTGACCGTCGATTGACGAAGAGCTAGCTCCCGCTTAGGGATGCCTTTTTATTTATTTCGCATACTATTCATGTTGTATCCCGTTTGGGGGCCAGTATTTACAAAGGAGACTCTGCCGAAATTTTCAGAAAATACTTGAGATTTTAAAAATACATACTTCGGCCTATGTTGATTAAAACTACTTGCTTTCAATTGGTTTTTCCTTCACTCTACTGCTTCTTTGGTTTTGATTTCTGGGTTTTGGCTTACTTAGATTACGTACTCCTCGAGACGTTTCATAATTTAAGTGCCGGTCATGTTCCGTACTTTTCGGGTCGTGACATAAGGGGAGGTTTTCCAACGCTTTCATGAAGTTCCTTAATCAGAACGACCCTTTTCTCTTTCGACGGTTGCGCCTTTCACACTTGCATAGACAACCCTTAAACAATATAATTTTAAGCAGTGTTCTAAACACAATTAACTTTCCCTAATAAGCGTGAGTTCTAGTTGATTTTAAAATTGCTATGGGTATGCAAGAATACTTGGTTTTGTGATTTGTGGGCCATGGAAAGGGTGATAAAATATCTTACCATATCTTGTTGCGGTTCGCTTGCCCTTAAAGTCCGTATTAAAATGCAAATACGCAAATCAATAAAGGTTGTTCAAAATATCAAACAATCGTTTTTTTTAAATTAAGCTTTGTGCGCTACAAAAAATATGGGTTAGTCACTTTTGGCTTTTAGTGGCGAACTTGCAAAAAATCCTGCAAAAAATAAAATATTGGAGCGTCAGATTTGAGAAAGAAAGAGATAAAAAAATACGCACCAAATTTTTTGGTTTAAGAAACCCTAGTTGAGTCGATCCCGGTAGCTTGAAAAAGTACGCTTGCACGGACAAAATTACCCAGATCTTTAGCATTATACTTCGAATTCCCCAAGTTCTTGAAAGTTCAATTCGCTCTACACGTTCGCTGATCGCAAGTCCGTCTAAGATTGAAATGTTGGAAATATCAGAAAATTTAGCGGAAACACGATATATATGGCTAAATTGCTGCATGATTGATCATAAATAAGTGTTTTCGTAAATACCCGTAATCAAGACGGTGTCACTAGTAGCTAGCCGCGATGAGTACGGGTCATCCGCAGGAAAACGTGAACTCTTTTCTTGCTTTAGATGAGTTGATGAAAGATGGGTGATTGTTTGTCGTTATATTTTAAAACGGATATAAAGGTTATAATAAAAAAGCTTGTAGGGTTCATAGGACTTGGTAGTTAATGGATGAATATTAAAAATGACTCATTTTATCTTTTAATAGTTTAAAACTAGAGCGATAGTGATGAATGTAGATTAGGGTTCTTGGAGGAAACTAAGGTTTCCTCATTACTAACCCTTGTCCTTTCATTGATCTCTATTCATGTCTAGCCCTTAACAAAGCAAGTGTTAAACCAATCTCAAATCGTGGTCGTGACTATCAATAATTTGGTAGCGCGCCCGATAAAGAGGTTAACATTTATTTTGCTAAAATTTATAAACTTTAAAATGTATAAAAGAAATTAAAAGGTTTTCTTATCCATTATCCTACCATATCTTACAAACCCTAGCAAGCTAGGAATTACTCGCTCGTGGTTAACTTAGAAGAGAGGATGAAGGTGAATGAAAGCATAATGAAGATGCAGAAAAGTAAGTGTAGAAATTAAATGCGAAAAATAAATGCAAAGAGAATTAAAACTAAAATCTACCTTTATTAATCAACTATTGCATTTACAATTCTCCTCAGAAAGTCGATTACAAGAACCTTAGTTTGCTCTAGATCTCTCTCTTGTTGGAGGTAGATGAATAGATGATAACCACTCGAATACGTGGATCTCTTGATCTCTTCGGTGATGATTTTCAATGTACAGCTATCGGTCCCTTATATAGTCCTTGAAACCAGAAACCCTAGATTCCATATAGAAATAGATGAAATTAAGATCATGATCCTAAAATCCCACATCCAACGGCCCAGATTTGACCGCTGAACCACCGCATAATGCCACGTTTGGCGGCCCATCAACCGCGCTTTGGTGGGATCATTGTTAGTTATATGTATGCCCTAGAGGCCATTACTGTACATATGATGTATATTGTAGTGGATGCTTGGACATATATAGGGAGGACTTTCTTGCTCGACATAATAGTATGCTATATGGTTGCACTTTATCTTAACATATACACTTATTGTCTCTCTATTACATGTTGATAGAGCCCTTAGCATGATTACTTGACTACCAGGATTATGATGTGGATCATACTAATGGGGCAGAGGTAGTCGGCAAGTACATCCTTCAATTGTTCCTAGTCGTGGGAGTATCGAGACAGGGCAGCGATACTCCAGAGTAGAATAGCGTATACGCTTCTCGACCCATATGATAGGCGATCGATGATCCCATATCCATTGGTATTTGACATTAGAGATGGTATACGGGTGCTCAGTGGAGACTGGGTACACTGAACGAACTCGCTGAGAACTCCTAGATAGTATTATACCTATCATCAGATAGCAATTCTCTAGTGACACTGGTACAGGTTAGTCTGTCGACCCGAGATCGTCATAAAGTCTTTTGTGATTCCCACTGTGATTTGATTTCCACCATACCACGTTCAAGAGATCATGCAAAAAGGTGGTTTTTGGGTGCAGTCCCGAGTCACATGGAGGCAATGAGCGATAAGAGGGGATTCCTCTCTGCCGTTATTGGGAGTTGATTTTCGCTATGCTCGATTGGTGATTGAATACGATTTTGGATTGTGTATGTTTAGAAAATTGTATAGAAATCACAACCAAAAATATTTTGACCGCAATCAATAACGGTGTCGAATGTAGCGCGTTAGTAAGTGCGGATCGTCCACAGGGAAAGTGTAATCGTTCGTGTTTCAATTTAGATGAGTTGAAACTTTAAAGAAAAGAAAACAAACAATTCATGATTTGTAAATTGAATTTCAAGAATTAGAAAAATCTAGATCTAAGAAAACATTAAAATCAAGAATTGAGAATTTGATGATTTCCAAACCAAATATCAAGAATCGAAGTGAGGCTCGTAGGAATCGATCGGATCTATAGATGTGATGAAATCTAGCGATTACGTATTCTTATCCATCGATGAATTGATACTAGATCAATGATGATCAACGAGAATTAGGGATTTCGTGTGAAACTAGGGTTTCATCATCTATCCCTTGTTCCTTCGTCGATATCATTCACATTCTAGCCTCTAGTAAATTCAAGAATCGATCGTGGATCCCTAATTTCGAGCGATCACAATCAAGAAAGCATCGCAATGAAACTAGGTCGTCAATTCTTCAATTTGCTAGGGTTTACAAAACTCGTAGGACTTAAGAATTGTTTTAAGATTTATTACATCATCATTCTATTGATCGTCTCGACTCCTTTACGAGCGGAGTTTTACTCAAACATCACAACAAGAACCACAATTACAAATTGAGATCGAATCATGATGCAAGAATTTAAAGAAAGCAAGATTAAAGAATTTCACCTTTTATTTATCAACAATTCCGTTACAAATCGCTCAAGAACTACAAGAGGAATGAACTCGATCGTCGATTTGGCTTCGCTCGTCTCCTTGAGTCGCGGATCGGCTTGGATCACTTGCTCGATTGAAGATCGGCTCCGCTCCTAAAAGGTTGAAGTCTTCTCGCTTGAATGAACTCGGAATTCTTGATCTTGGATTGGAATTGGAATTAGGGTTAGGGTTTACAAGTTGTGTCACTCAACTTGTATTGAATTTGGGAGAGATGAAGATTGAACCACCTTGAACCCTAGATCTAGATTTCCTTTTATAGCCATAATAACCTTAGATCTAGAATTCAAATTTCAAATTTCCTTCCAAAATGAACAACTTTTCCCTCCAAAATGAACCACCTCATTTGAATTTTCCCTCCAAAATGAACTACCTCATTTGAATTTTCCCTCCAAAATGAGGTTGTTAGAAAGAATCTTCTAGAAGAAGTTTGTTAGAGAGAATATTCTAGAATGAGATTGTTACAAGGAGGCTTCTAGAAGAAGGTTGTTATAAGGAGGCTTCTAGAAGAAGGTTGTTGGAGGGAATATTCTAGAATGAGGAATATTCTTGGGTAAGGTTGTTAGGCCGAGCCTTCTGGATGAAGCCACGTGGTGTTTCTGGAGTCTTCTGGAAGCATTGTTAGTTACAGGAAGCCACGTGTTAAAATACTCAATGCTGACGTCATTAACATGCCGCGGATCCGCGGCGGGAAGCGCCTATTGGCCGCGGATCCGCCGCTCAATAGAAGCTTCAGTGCATGTTCTTTCTGTAATATACTTGTACTGACTTCTTGGCACTTTTGTAATGTGTGGAATCTTTTTATACTTCCTCTTTCACTGCCAGATCACAAGTCTTGGAGTTGGTGTATTTTTGTCAGCGCTTTTCACCATTTCGGCTCATTTCCTGCAATTTCCTGCACAGATTCTCGAGACAAGTGTTGCGCTATACAAAGATGATGCGATGCAATGATAAACACTCAATTTCCCTCAAAAATGTCGGTTATAATATATAACACATGTTATTTGGTATTTTACAGATGTTTTGCTAATATGTGCTATATTAATACCGAACACCTCTAGATGAGAGCAAATGGTAGGGAAATTGTCGTGTTAAAAAATGCAATATTTTTGACTGATCAAATTCCCCCAAACTTATTTTCGGTCGTCTCGAGCGAACCTTTTTTATTAAAAAGAGAAGGAGAAAATAAAGAAAGAGAAAAACTAACTAGAACACTTTCGTAGGCAATATGATTGCACTGAGCACGTGCAACAAGCCTTTAAACCTCTAGGTGTCCCTAGTAGGAGGAGTGTTGTCTCCTGAGGGTTTTCAGCGGATTGCACCCACAAAATCCAATAATAAAAGAAAGACCGTGAAAGTTACATTTAAAGATAAGAATTGTAAAAGAAAGACTTTGAAATTAGGGTTTCCAACTATGCTAGATTTTCGGTTGTCATGAGCCCTATCTTAATAGTCATGAAAAGATGTTAGAAATCATATCATCCCCCAATAAAACATCGTCTTTATTCTTCATTCCTATCTTTCTTCCAAACATCGATCATATAACCCTACGTGTGTATAATATACATCCCTACACCCGGAGAATTCAATTCAAGCTATCATACTCTTGTTCTTCCGCCTCAGTACTTTTTAATTAATGAATATTTAGATGAAATTGCTCACACACTTTCATGCGACCGTTAATACTTCTTGAGGTACTAACCGACCGATTACCCATGTGCTTGCTTATACGGTGTTTTTCCTCGTCTTGCACCACCTATGGCTTAGCAGTGACTCCCAGACCAGTTGGTCTAAGGCACTAGGTGAAGAGGCACCCTCGCTATATTTTTTATTGCTGCCTTGGCGATAACAAAACCAATGTTCATTTTTCTCACCATTTTATATTTTATTCATATTTTTATTTCTTTCATACTTCGGCTTTTAGACAAGAGCATTTCAAGGTATTCTCTACTATCCCGAGTTTCAAGACGTGTGTAAGTGCGAATAGCAGGGTATCAACGTTCAAAATGTTTGGCTTCCAGAATAGGAACTATTTTTCAGACTTATTTTTATCCTCAGATCAGTGACTTCCTTCATCTTACTAACCCTTGGGACAACGGCTATAACTACTTATTACTAGTTCGTATAAGAAAACTTCTAATTTTCTTGGTTTTCTTAAATTTTTCTAATCTTTTGGATGTAATTTTTTTCACTATCTAACCTTTTATTATATTATTTATGTACAAAAATATATTTTTTTTCTGAAAATTTTTTTTAAAAAAATTTTATAAGTTTTTTAGAAAATGTTTTGTGCTTATGCAAAGTGATATGCAAATGATGCGAAAATAAGCACAAATCTCCCCCAAACTTGTTTTCAACAGTGTCCTCACTGTTGCCTTCTGCTAAATCTCGAAAAACCTGTAAGCCTGGGAGGAAATTTATTAACGGGGGCAAAATATATAAGTGAAGATCTTCCCCCAAACTTATTCTTGGCTCATCATTTTGAGTAAAAAAATTTCTTTTCAAGAGTCAGATTATACCCCCCCAAACTTGAATTAAGCCATGTTAATCTTTTGAAAATCACATGAGGGGGTCAAAAATCATTGGTCGATGCCAAGCTTTGCAAAGACAGAAAGTTAACACCAACCATTCGAAAATTTTATCAATGCAGTACTCTAGTTGGTGGAAGAAGAAGTGGGGAAAGGGTAAATGGTGGAATAGAATGTGTGTGCGTCTCATTTTGGAGAGACTATGCAGTGATTGTGATGGATTACTCGCATTCTTTTTACAGTTCAGAAGAAGGGGTGGAGGTTCAATTTCATTGATTGGGAGATGAATCATCTCAACACCCGTATCATTTAAAAATGCGAGTTCATCAGCGAAGATCTCCTCAAAAGTTTCATCAATACCCCGAAGAATAATGTCATCACAAAGCGCGGGGTGATCTTCAGACTCTAAGAACGGTTCATAATCAGTGTTAGTTGTTGACTCGGACAACTCGGTGGAAGAGTCCGTATGTGTATGATACATAATTGGGTCAAACAATAACATATGAAAAGAGTCTAGATCAGTATCATGAGGATCGTCAAATTCGCTGCTGTCGACATCCATTAAGTCGACAGAACAGACCTGAGCAGTAGGTTCGGAGAGTACACTTCCCAACTTGTAAATGTTCATCTCAATTGACCTATTCCTGAAGGATAGGGTCATAGAACCATTACGACAGTTGATGATAGCGTTGGAAGTGGCCAAAAAGGGGCGACCTAAAATCACCGGAATTTTATTCCGTTGGTTCGCTACAGGCTGTGTATCGAGAACAATGAAGTCCACAGGGAATACAAATTCCCCGATTTTTATTAACACATCCTCTAGTTCACCCCTAGGTTTGGTGATTGATCGGTCAGCCATCTGGAGAGTGCAATGGGCTGGTTTCAACTCTCCGATACCTAGTTGCTCATAAACTGAATTTGGAAGCAAGTTAACACTAGCGCCAAGGTCTAGTAGAGCACGATTAATGTGTTTTTCCCTGATAGAAATGGAAATCATAGGACAGCCAGGGTCCTTACGTTTCCTCGGTAATTGTTGGGGGAAAGCTGTGTCTACAGTCTTTGCCATGAATATCTTCTTGGGCACTTGAGTCTTCTTCTTCCTAGTGCACAAGTTCTTAAGAGTTTTCGCATAGGACGGAACTTGTTGGATGGCATCTAGGAGAGGGATGTTGATGTTAACTTGCTTAAATATGTCCATAATCTTCTCCATATGTGGACTCGATTTGTTAGCCCTTAACCGATTAGGATAAGGTGCTTTAGCAATAAGCACTGGGTCTATCATAGGAGAAGGAAGTGTGTGTGGAACCGGTCCCAAAATAGAAGTGGGACTCATCTGTGGAGGAGTAGAAGAAGTGTGCTGAGGTGTCGAGCCTTGTGGGAAACAGAGAATAGGCTCGCGAGAAGGCGGTGGGGTAGAAGAACTGGGGTCAGAATTAGAAGTGTGTGTGTGAGGAAAGGTCTCAGCCGGGGTATCATCGATAGATTTTTCTGTGTCATCAATCTCTTCCCCAACGTGATTGTAAAGCACTCTTCCAGATCTCAACGTGATTGCATTCACATGATGTGAATAGCCAGGATTGGGTAAAGGTTGAGCTGGAAGTTTCCCTTTTTCTCTCGCACTCATTTCGGCTTTTAGTTGTGCAATTTGTTCTTCCATCGATTTAATATTCTCATTTTGAGAGACAATGATCTTCATCACAGTATCGAAGGAAGATTGCATTTTTGTCGTCCCTTGGATGGATTGTTTCATGAAAGTAACCAAGGTTTGTGCTAGTGCAGAGGTATTATCTGTACCGGTCAATTGCAAAGAGTTTTCATGTGGTGCAAAAGTGTTGGCCGGATTTTGGAAGTTTTGTGATTGGTAGGGGTGCTGACTCAATTGAAGTGGTTGCTGTTGTGGTGGAGGGACCCTTTGAAAATTGTTTTGGTTTGGAACCGTGTTTTGAGTTTGTGATTGGTTCCAAGCAAAGTTAGGGTGATTCCTCCAACCCTGATTATATATGGAAGAAAATGGATCGTTTCTAGGTCTTTGTTGGAAAGCAGCATTGGTGTGCTCGTGACCTTGAAACGGAGAATTTAGTGGACATTCTTCCGTGGGATGTGATGGATCGGAACAGCATCCACATACAGTTTTGGATAGTGACATTTGATTTAGGGCAGCAGCTAAAAATTTATTTTCCATAGTCTCGAGTTTCTTTTGCATTGCTGAAATTTCAGCTCTAAGTCCTATGGAAACTTCTGATTGGTTATTGCCACCCCTAAACGATTGACTCTCACCCTCCCACTGTAAAGATTTTTCAGCGAAATCTTCTAGAAATTTCCAGGCTTCCCCATCATCTTTGGTCATGAAGTTGCCTTGACACATGGATTCAAGGGTCTGTCTTTTGTTAGGATTAAAGCCCTCATAAATGATTCGGCACAGTTCCCATCTAGGGATTCTGTGATGTGGACATTGGACTAACAGATCCTTGAAGCGTTCAAGACATTTTGAAAATAGTTCATTTGGAAGCTGGGTGAATTGATTTATTTCGCTACGGACTCGAGCTGTCTTATGATGTGGGTAGAATTTCTTAAGGAATGCTTTTACGAATTCTTCCCAATTTGAAATGGAATGTGCGGTAGTGTTATACAGCCACTTCTCGGCTATATCGCACAAGGTAAATGGGAGAAGACGAAGACGCATAGCATCCACAGAAAGCTGTGAAGTACCCATCATTGCGCATACATTTTCAAATTTGGTGATAAAGGCATATGCGTCTTCAGACTCGAGACCATGATATTTTGGTAGAAGGTTGATGTATTGGGGTTTAATTTCAAAATTGTCCCCGTTGGCTGGTGGAATGGATAGACAGGTCGAAAGAGGACCTCGCATAGGATAACATCTCTCTTGGAGAGATATGCGGGGTGGATTCTGCGCACCTGCGGACGGCGGCAGAGTAGTGGTAAAGAAGTTCGATGGAGAAGGATCCATTGATGTGGGTGTGGTGGTGGGTAAAGAAGAAGTAAATGTAGAAATACCGACTTTGGGGTCGATCGGGGGAACGCGGACTAGACGGGCACTAGAATCCCGTGTCCAGCCTATCTTGCACTAAAAGGGTTTAGTACAAGTGGCAGCGTGAAAATATAATTATGGGAAATGAATGAAGTGTTTTGGCGTTTGTTTTGAAAAATATACGGATTTTTGAAAAAATGATGCGATTACAACAAATGCAACAAGCAACCCTAAAATCTAGTGGTCACCTAGGTCAAAGCTCTAGACCGCTCCTAACTGCCAAAAGACAAGTCGCGGGATCAATCCTCCACTGCCTCTTTGTCTCCCCTGTAGCCAGGTAAGTGCCAGGTAAGTGGGAAGAGACTCCACTACGTAAGTAGTGGGCCTAACTAATAACCACTAGCCTTAGACACACTTGCCTTAGACACCACAAAAGAAACGCGGATAAACAATGGATTACCCACGGCCTTCTCTTGTTCTAAGTGAGCACGACGGTCCTTAGAGTCATCTCTAGATTTCTTTTAGTTAATGAGGGTAAATGTGGATGCAAGTTTGTGATTTTTGGGGCTTAGGAAGGGTAATGAACTCCCCACCTAATCTGAATTTGGTCGTGCCCCTTAAATTCCGTATTAATATGCAAACAACCAAAAATCAAAACACGCACAATTTTTATTGCTTTTTGGCGGCGCTGCGAATTTTGCAAAGAAACCTGCATAAAATTGTTAATTGGAGCAGATTGAGAAGGAGATAAGAAAGTAAGAAATTCACCTGAGAAAAATGGTACAGAGATCTTCTTGATGTGCCGCGGAAACGCGGTGGGAGCTGCTTACTGCCGCGGAAACGCAGTTTGATTTTGGGATCACTGCACAGAATTTTGCGCACAAGCTCCTGTTCACCTTCTTAGCTCTCTGGAATGATCAGAAAATTTTTTCCACAGCTCCACAAATTCCAGATTTCCTCGCAAAAAATCACAACAACACGTTTAGTGTTTGCGCGAATTTTGATCTCAGAATTATGATGGAATAAATCTTTCAACTCAAATTTCAAAAAAAAACGAATTAGCGCACTATCCCCGGCAACGGTGCCATTTGATTGAATACGATTTCGGATTGTGTATGTTTAGAAAATTGTATAGAAATCACAACCAAAAATATTTTGACCGCAATCAATAACGGTGTCGAATGTAGTGTGTTAGTAAATGCGGATCGTCCACAGGGAAAGTGTAATCGTTCGTGTTTCGATTTAGATGAGTTGAAACTTTAAAGAAAAGAAAACAAATAATTCATGATTTGTAAATTGAATTTCAAGAATTAGAAAAATCTAGATCTAAGAAAACATTAAAATCAAGAATTGTGAATTTGATGATTTCCAAACCAAATATTAAGAATCGAAGTGAGGCTCGTAGGAATCGATCGGATCTACAGATGTGATGAAATCTAGCGATTACGTATTCTTATCCATCGATGAATTGATACTAGATCGATGATGATCAACGAGAATTATGGATTTCGTGTGAAACTGGGGTTTCATCATCTATCCCTTGTTCCTTCGTCGATATCATTCACATTCTAGCCTCTAGTAAATTCAAGAATCGATCGTGGATCCCTAATTTCGAGCGATCACAATCAAGAAAGCATCGCAACGAAACTAGGTCGTCAATTCTTCAATTTGCTAGGGTTTACAAAACTCGTAGGACTTAAGAATCGTTTTAAGATTTGTTACATCATCATTCTATTGATCGTCTCGACTCCTTTACGAGCGGAGTTTTACTCAAACATCACAACAAGAACCACAATCACAAATTGAGATCGAATCATGATGCAAGAATTTAAAGAAAGCAAGATTAAAGAATTTCACCTTTTATTTATCAACAATTCCGTTACAAATCGCTCAAGAACTACAAGAGGAATGAACTCGATCGTCGATTTGGCTTCGCTCGTCTCCTTGAGTCGCGGATCGGCTTGGATCACTTACTCGATTGAAGATCGGCTCCGCTCCTAAAAGGTTGAAGTCTTCTCGCTTGAATGAACTCGGAATTCTTGATCTTGGATTGGAATTAGAATTAGGGTTAGGGTTTACAAGTTGTCTCACTCAACTTGTATTGAATTTGGGAGAGATGAAGATTGAACCACCTTGAACCCTAGATCTAGGTTTCCTTTTATAGCCATAATAACCTTAGATCTAGATTTCAAATTTCAAATTTCCCTCCAAAATGAACAACTTTTCCCTCCAAAATGAACCACCTCATTTGAATTTTCCCTCCAAAATGAACTACCTCATTTGAATTTTCCCTCCAAAATGAGGTTGTTAGAAAGAATCTTCTAGAAGAAGTTTGTTGGAGGGAATATTCTAGAATGAGGTTATTACAAGGAGGCTTCTAGAAGAAGGTTGTTATAAGGAGGCTTCTAGAAGAAGGTTGTTGGAGGGAATATTCTAGAATGAGGAATATTCTTGGGTAAGGTTGTTAGGCCGAGCCTTCTGGATGAAGCCACGTGGTGTTTCTGGAGTCTTCTGGAAGCATTGTTAGTTACAGGAAGCCACGTGTTGAAATACTCAATGCTGACGTCATTAACATGCCGCGGATCCGCGGCGGGAAGCGCCTATTGGCCGCGGATCCGCCGCTCAATAGAAGCTTCAGTGCATGTTCTTTCTGTAATATACTTATACTGACTTCTTGGCACTTTTGTAATGTGTGGAATCTTTTTATACTTTCTCTTTCACTGCCAGATCACAAGTCTTGGCGTTGATGTATTTTTGTCAGCGCTTTTCACCATTTCGGCTCATTTCCTGCAATTTCCTGCACAGATTCTCGAGACAAGTGTTGCGCTATACAAAGATGATGCGATGCAATGATAAACACTCAATTTCCCTCAAAAATGTCGGTTATAATATATAACACATGTTATTTAGTATTTTACAGATGTTTTGCTAATATGTGCTATATTAATACCGAACACCTCTAGATGAGTGCAAATGGTAGGGAAATTATCGTGTTAAAAAATGTAATATTTTCGACTGATCAATTGGCCATAACAGGAAATCCCTGGCCAGGGTTGTTGAGATTTACTCGTAAGTGTTATCAGTTGTTTCTCGAACCGTTATGGACCTTGCATCGGCATGACTTATCAGGCTATTAGGGTCTGACGTTTTACCACCCCCAGGCTGCGATATGCGATATATCTGACGAAGAGACCGGACTGTACGGTAGTGTTGCTGATTGGATTCGCAGGAGTATGAGCAGGCTTGCTTGTTGATCTTCTGATCGCTCAATACCCGGGTGGCCGTTAAGTTTAGCAGACCGCTTGCGGCTTGTGGGTGTTTGATATGATTATCACCTACTGCCGGTGTATTGACGAGTCTTTAGAGTCCTACACAGAGGTTTCCTGGTTCATGCGAAACGAAGTTGGAGCACATATGTGATATGTGCGGGACCGAGATTAATGCGCGTATGTGATACCGTATTCTATTCTCACGATATTTGATATCGGTTGGTTATATGTGATATAGCTGGGTTATCGGATTAAGTGTTGATTCGATAGATTGTTACATTTGATATTAGCCGGTTGTATGTGATATAGCCAGATTATTAAATCATGTGTTGATTTAATAATTTAATGTATAATTTTATATATGATATATAAATTTACATTAACTAATATTTGCTCACTTAAACATTTCTTTTTCTCAGTTGTGTACACTTGGTATATATGTGATATATATTAATGTACATTAATTTGTGTCATGCTTGATGCCACATGTAACATGGATGTATGAGACTCATACCATGCTTAATATAATGTAAGGTTTTTATTTATTTAAAGTAAACCAAATTAGATGGAAATTAGTCACATGGTTGAAGCTTGTGGAACCATTGACCAAGTCCACTAATTTTGTTCTACTTGTAGATATTTATTAACCTAACCATTATTGTTAGCCATGGTTTAATCTCTACATGAGTTAGTGTATGACACTAACTCACCCATGGTTGCTATTCTCACCTAAGGAGTTTCATTCTCATCTCCACTTCATCTTCTTCTCCCTCATGAGAAAGCTCACTAGCTTTTGAAAAGGTGAAGAAATATTGTGAGATAAATTAATCTAAAGTGAGCCCAATTCCTACTTCATCATCCTCTACTATATTAGCGATTTAGTTTAGGGTGTTTGCTTCACTAATCTACCATTAGTGAAGAGGTAGCTTGAGCTTGAGTCTCCTCGACGTAGATCATCTTCGGCCTCAAAGACTTCGAGCAAGCTTGTTCATTTCTTCATGTGAACCCTTACTAGAGTTTGGGTGTTCACTACTTGGAGTGAAGGGACTACTACCCAGAGCTTTAGAAGTGAAGGACCGGTCTACAAAGATTGTATTCCTCATTCACTTAGATGTAAAGTTGTTTACATTGTTATTTCGTCTAAATCTCTAGTTAAGATTCTAGGTTAGGATTCTTTAGAACGGCAAATTTTTGAAAACGGCATGGACGATGCATCCCGAAACCTTGCTGCCGCCCTAGGGAACCCTTCAATAGTATCAGAGCCATGCTAGAGAATTAGACGATGTTTGTTAGAATTACGAAATCGAAACAACTCTGAAACACCCAATACTAAAATCTAGTTTCTGTCGAATTTTAAATGGCCTCTAAATATTTTTTTAGCAACTGCAGAATGTTGTATGTGATATAACATGAACATTATGAAAACTTGAAGCATGTTGGCCTGTTTCAGGCCGGCCACATCACCATTAAATCCAAGTCGGCCGGCCCTGTGAAGGGTTCTGGGCTTCAAATTTTTTCTGTGTTCCAGGATCTGGGTTTTGGTGTTTTAGGTGTTGCTTGTTTTTTCTAAATTTGCATGTGTTGTTATCTTTGTGCAAAGAAAATTCGGAGTGTTTCGTATTCGTAATTCTAACATGTATTCGGGTTATTTAGACGACGTTAAAAAGTTCGAACGGATATCAATAACCCATATTTTCCCTCGCTGGAAATTTTCCAAGAGTTGGATTTTTTCCAAGTTTAAAATCTTCAGAAAATCATGCAAGCGATTCTGTGGACCCTCTAGAAGAACGATACCCAAACTCAACTTTTTGGATCGCGGAACCGCGGTCATACCCTAGGGTTTGCGGCAGTTCCGTGACGACATGAGTGAGGCATGGGTCGGCCCTTCTATGGATGGTTCATAGGTGCTGTGGCATGTTCTGGGTATTTTTTAAACTCCGCTCAAGTGTTGAGCTCTTTGGGAAATTTTGGGTGTTTGTTTATTCGATCGAAAAGTTTTTTATATTTTCTAGCTATCTGTGATTGTGATACAATATTTGGAATCCACATAATTAGTTATGTGATAATTTGTTTGAATTTTATAAATTTAGAAATTTAGTCTCGTTGATTAGTTGCCACGGAATTTTGATGTGGATCAAAAGTCCGTCGCAATCACGTAGCGTACGCGGATACTCGCCGGGTAATCTCACTAAATAGCCATGCCCCATAGCCCCAACTAAGTGACAGTAGGAGAACCCCGTCGCTAAAAGTATTCGTTCGGGTGCTCGCGGCCGCGGTGCTCCGCCTAAGTTCACTTCGTCGACGGCATCGGGGGTACGGCCGTCTACTAAAGTTTCCGACAAGCATTCGATCAGGTTATCGGGAATCTTGTTGAATTACCCGACTGGTTATTGAAAAGTGCTTTCAATATCGAGACTAAAATATGGCGTTTATAATTGTTAGGCATGTAATGTCTAAGGAATTCATTTGGTTAGGCATGAAATCCAAAGTATGTAATACATTGGGTTTATGATGTCTAAGGTGGTTGCAGATTCCAATTGTTCTAGGTTTTCACTTTCTTTTCTGCGGCCGTAAGTGTAATATGTGGAGTATCACCGGTTTCGTTGCTATATGCCAATGATAATTGGGATACGCATATTTACTTACGTTGATGACATGTGATGTTATGTGTTGCTGTGATATGTTATATTGGATCGTCGTGTTTTGAATAGCCAGGGTTTTTATGTGAGATGAGAGTTTTTCATTTTCATTCATGTAAAAACTTGTATGTAATATTCTTTTATTAGGGCACTTCCAGGTTGAGGATGATGTCACCATTTTATGTATATTATTTACTTTTCCGCATTAGGATAGACCTAAGGAGGAGAGCATAAGTAACCGGGTTCTAGAGTCCAGTGGGAGACCATCTCAAGAAGTTGAGACCGGGTCTCCTAATTCTAGAATTGGTACGGTTGCTTGCCGCTCTCGTAGGGGTCTAGGGATGTGGGTTTGGCTATTCATCACGACCGTGGAACCCACGTTTTTTATTGTCTTAATTAAAACACGGAATTCCTAGTATATCCAATATTTCATATGTGTTCTTCTTCTGCTGTTATTTTGTGATGTGATCACTTGATATAATGAGACGAATGCTTATATTATATATATGATGATATATAGTAAATATTGATGCTTTCGTTTCTTCTCTGATGCTTAAGAAGCATAAATTGATGGGACTTCATTAATGAGATTAATGAAAAAAAGAAATCTAAAAGATGTTGTAGAAACTTGTTTTAAAAACTGGTAGCTCTAGTTCTTGCTTTACATAGTGATATTCCTTGTAGAATATCCAGCACCTTATTCGATAAGGAAAAGGCCGAGATCCCTTCACCGGGAGTGACCTCTTTAGCGAAACTGGCAGATGCTACAACCCACTCGGTTTGTCTTTTGATTGCTTCTATAGTTTTTGCTTTGCATAGTGGTATTTGTCAAATATCCAGCACCTCATTCGATGAGGAAAGAGCCGAGATCCATTCACCGGGAGTGACCTCTTTAGCAAAACTAGTAAAAACCTAAAAAAACACTCCTTTTCAAAATCACTCGATTCTACAACGATATCAAGTTCATTACGCAAAGGGTTTTCTTAAAAACCTGTCGTAGCCCTCCGTCATTTCAGATAAGTAGTATTTAGTATTCGTGCTGCGTTTGTTGACCTTGTTAAGGCATAGTGTGCGGTAGCTGATTAGTGTCTATCTGCAAAGCATATGATACGATTGGATTAGGGTAGTCGTGCGGCCTTGTTGACCTTGTCAAGGGTCATACGGGTGGGTTTAATTCAATCAGGAAATGACGGGTTGAACTTGACTTGCGGTCTATGGTTTATTGACCTTGTCAAGGTCATAGATCGCTTGAGGCAGAATATTATCGGGAATTTTATGTGTTGAAATTTAGAATGAGATTGCATAACTTCTATAAGATAGTTGGATCCGATACCCACTGCGAGTAAGAGTTACTCCTGGGAGAGTTTTACACATTAAAATTAGCCGATCAAGTAGGTGTCTAGAAAGGTGTTAACGGGGTTACGCCCCTGGGAAAACGAGGGTTATTTTAATTAGGTCCGTGCGAAAGCGCGGCGAACCTCTCTCAAAGTACCGAAACTGGCCTGGATGAAAGATTGGCAAACTTGTAGGATTTAATTAATCCCGGCTAGTCTTATCATTTAGGGTTTTAAGGAAGATTTGATAAAAATAGTGGGAGCCATCCTGATTAGATAAAATAATAAACCAATCTAATCTTGCAAGAGCACACGCAGAGTGTTTTCTTTTCTCTCTCTCGTGGTAGCGACCATGTCACGCCTTAATCAAGATAATAATATGGATGCTTTGACCGGACCTGCTTATTATACTGAGCTGGGGAACGTTGGTTCCGCTCCTACTTATAATTGTTACAAGCCAGAGCAGGAAATAGGGGAATATCTGGATTCCCATGCCACCCAATCGAGGAATGAGCATGTTGATGCATATTCTTCGGGTGTGTTCTTTACCGAGAACTATTTCTCAGTATGCTCTACGTCCTAGGTATGAGACACCAGATTAGGATCCCATATATGTAATCTGTTACATAGGCTACGGACAGGTAGAGAACTAAGAATAGGTGATTTTTCTATAGTGTAGAGAATGGTGCAATTGTTGCATCCAAACCAATTGGCAATGATCACCTTGTATTAAATACATTGATTCTGAACAAATGTTATTACATACCGAACCTGATATACAATATTACATCGGTTTCTTTAATAAGTTAAAGAAGGATATAATTTTGTATTGATGGATAATGTTGTGAACATTTTCCTTAATCATGAGTTGATTGGGTCAGGCACGTTATGTAATAGCATATACGTTCTAAATCAAACAACAGTTCAAAGTAATAAGAACACACACAAGAGGAGTAGTTCAGAAATGAACAAATCTTTCTTGCGGTATTGTAGACTAGGTCATATCAATGCGACAAGACCAGCTAAGTTACATAAGGATGAATATGAGAATCTGTTCAAATTTTCATCTTATGAAACTTGCCAGTCTTGTCTTAAAGGTAAAATGACCAATGCTCCGTTTACTGGAAACAGAGAAAGAGTTACTGTACTTTTGGGACGCATACATGGTGATGTATGCGGTCCTCTGTCTATAAATGCCAGGCTTGGTTCTTTTTACTTCATTACATTCATCGACGATCTTTCAAGATTCGTACATGTGTTCCTGTTGAAACACGAGTCTGAAACTTTTGAGAAATTCAAGTAATATAAGCTGAAGATTAAGAACCAAACGGGTAGAAGTATTAAAGTCCATCGACGAGATCGGGGAGGAGAATACTTGGGCATGGAGTTCCTTGATTATTTAAAGGAGAATGTGATTCTCTCTCAGCTTACTCCTTCGAGTACACCACAACACAACGGTGTATCGAGGCGGAAGTATCGTACACTATGAGATATGATGCGCTCTATGATGAGTATTGCTGAGCTGCCTGTTTCCTTTTGGAGTCATGCACTTGAGAAGCTGCATACCTATTGAATGGGGTTCCATCCAAATCAGTGCTTACCACTCCATATGAGATATGGAATGGGAAGAGACCCTGTCTTAAACGAGTTAAGATATGGGGTTGTTCGGCCTATATTGAAAAGCAAAATTCGGACAAGCTCGAGGCAACGTCAGTTCTGTATAAGTTTGTTAGGTTATCTCAAACATTTGCGAGGGTATATCTTCTACCTAACTGAGAAACAAAAAGTGTTTTGTTTCTCAGGATGCCACCTTTTTAGAAAAGGAATTTCTTGTGATGAAAGTAGTGGTCATGAGGTAGAACTGGAAGGCGTTCCAGCTAGACAAATTAACAGATGATAATTTGGTGAAACCAAAGGATTCGATAGTCTCCAACAAACCTCAGCTTCTTCGCGAATCCGGTAGGGTTCCTTAACCACTTGAGAGATACTACGATCTTCTCGGTGACAGTGGGAGCGAGGATTGCATCATGGTAGATGATGACCCAACCAGGTTAAGACAGGCCATCATAAGTAGGGACTCAGTGCAATGGCTGGATGCTATGCAATCAGAGATGTAATCCATATACACCAACAAAGTATGACTTTGAATGTTGCACCTGAAAGGGTAAAACCCATCGGGAGCAAGCAGATCTTGAGAAGATTCTTGGTGTAGATGGAAAAGTTGAGACTTTCAAAACTAGACTTGTAGTAAAAGGTTTTCGTCAATAACCAGATATGGATGTTGATAAAACCTTTTCTCCAGTGGCTATGCTTAAGTCCATCAGGATTAAAGCACGCATCGCAGAGTTGGAACATCTGTTTTGATGTGGCAGTCAAAGTGTTTGACTTTATCAAAAAGGTAGATGAACCTTGTATATACAAGAAGGTTGTAGAGAGTAAGGTTGTGTTACACGTATTGTACGTAGATGACACACTCTTGATAGGAAAGGGTTTCCTATGCTACACTTGGTCAAGCTCCTCTTATCACGAGGATTCTCCATGGAAGATCTGAATGATACCTACTACATCTTGTGGATTATGATCTATGATGATAGATCTAAGTGGAGTTGGGAGTGTCCCAAATCCATGTACATTAACACCGTACTAAAGGGGTTTAGTATGAATGATTCTAAGTGTTGTAGTTCACCCACTTACTAAGGAATCACTCTCTCCAAAAAGCTGTCTTCTAAGACTGATTTGGAAAGAGCTCGCGTGCAAGGGATACACTATGCTTCGGCAGTAGGCTCAATCATGCATGCGATGTTATGTACCAGACTAGATATAGCTAAGTCACTAGGTATAGTGATCAGGAATCAATCGGATCTTGGGAGAATCACGGGACAGCTGTGGAGGACATTCTTAGGTACTTGAGAATCACTAAAGAGATGTTCTTGTGGTTTTGGTAACGGTGAACTCCAGTGGGAGTCATTACCAATTCGAGCTTTCAAAGTGATAAGGTCGACTGAAAGTCAGTCACTGGCATTGTCTTTACCCTCAGTAGAGGGACGGTATGTTAGAAGAGTTCCAAGCTAGATACAGTGGCAAACTAGACGATAAAGGCTGAATACATTGCTGCCAACGATACTACCAAAGTGGCTGTCTGGACATTTCTTATTCATGAGATGAACAAGGTTCCCACCACTGAGCGTCCAATAATTGTTATTCTGACTACAAAAGAGTTGTGGCTTTAGCCTAGGAACACCGGTCCCATCAGCGATCCAGACATATTCTGAGGACAATATCACCCGATCAGGGAGATGGTTGATCTCCAAGGGATCGAGGTTAGGATAGTTGACGCGAAGGATAACACGGTGGATCCACTCACAAAGGCCTTTTCTTAATGAGACTTCTATAGGACGTTGAGTATGAGATACTGCAACAAATGGCCTTAGTGCAAGTGGGAGATTGTTAGTTATATGTATGCCTAAGAGGCCATTATTGTACATGTGATGTATATTGTAGTGGATGCTTGGACATATATAGGGAGGACTTTCTTGCTCGACATGATAGTATGCTATCTGGTTGCACTTTATCTTAACATGTACACTTATTGTCTCTCTATTACATGTTAATAAAGCCCTTAGGATGAGTACTTGACTACCAGGATTATGATGTGGATCATACTAGTGGGGAAAAGGTAGTCGGCAAGTACATCCTTCAATTGTTCCTAGTCGTGGGAGTATCGAGACAGGGCATCGATACTCCATAGTAGACTAGCGTATACGCTTCTCAACCTATATGATGGGCGATGGATGATCCCATATCCATTAGTGTTTGACATCAGAGATAGTATGCGGGTGCTCAGTAGAGACTAGGGACACTGACGGACTCGCCGAGAACTCCTAGATAGTATTATACCTATCGTCAGATAGAAATTCTCTGGTGACACTGGTATAGGTTAGTCTGTCGACCCGAGATCGTCATAGAGTCTTGTGTGATTCCTACCGTGCTTTGATTTCCACTATACCACGTTCAAGAGATCGTGCAAAAAGGTAGTTTTTGGGTACAGTCCTGAGTCACATGGAGACAATGAGCAATAGGAGGGGATTCGTCTCTCCCGGTATTGGGAGTTGATATTGCGCTATGCTCGATTGGCCATAACAGGAAATCCCTGGCCAGGGTTGCTGAGATCTACCGGTAAGTGTTATCAGTAGTTTCTCGAACCGTTATGGACCTTGCATCGGCATGACTTATCAGGCTATTGGAGTCTGACGTTTTACCACCCCCAGGTTGCGATATGCGATATATCTGACGAAGAGATCGGACTGTACTGTAGTGTTACTGATTGGATTCGCAGGAGTATGAGCAGGCTTGCTTGTTGATCTTCTGATCGCTCAATACTCGGGTGGCCGTTACGTTTAGCAGACCGCTTGCGGCTTATGGGTGTTTGATATGATCATCACCTACTGTCGGCGTATTGACGAGTCTTTACAGTCCTACACAAAGGTTTCCTGGTTCATGTGAAACGAAGTAGGAGCACATATGTGATATGTGCGGAACCGAGATTAATGCGCGTATGTGATACCGCATTCTATTCTCGAAATATGTGATATCGGTCAGTTATATGTGATATAGCCGGGTTATCGGATAAAGTGTTGATTCGATAGATTGTTACATTTGATATTAGCCGGTTGTATATGATATAGCCGGATTATTAAATCAAGTGTTGATTTAATAATTCAATGTATAATTTTATATATGATATATTAATTTATATTAACTAATATTTGCTCACTTAAACATTTCTTTTTACACTTGGTATATATATGATATATATTAATGTACATTATTTTGTGTCATACTTGATGCCACATGCTACATGGGTGTATGAGACCCACACCATGCTTAATATAATGTAAGGTTTTTATTTACTTAAAATAAACCAAATTAGATGGAAATTAGTCACATGGTTGAAGCTTGTGGAACCATTGACCAAGTCCACTAATTTTGTTCTACTTGTAGATATTTATTAACCTAACCATTATTGTTAGCCATGGTTTAATCTCTACATGATTTAGTGTATGACACTAACTCACCTATGGTTGCTATTCTCACCTAAGGAGTTTCATTCTCATCTCCACTTCATCTTCTTCTTGCTCATGAGAAAGCTCACTAGCTTTTGCAAAGGTGAAGAAATATTGTGAGAAAAATTAATCTAAAGTGAGCCCAATTTCTACTTCATCATCTTCTACTATATTAGCCATTTAGTTTAGGGTGTTTGCTTCACTAACCTACCATTAGTGAAAAGGTAGCATGAGCTTGAGTCCTCTCGACGTAGATCATCTTTGGCCTCGAAGACTTCGAGCAAGCTTGTTCATTTCTTCATGTGAACCCTTACTAGAGTTCGGGTGTTCACTACTTAGAGCGAAGGGACTTCTACACGGAGCTTTAGAAGAGAAGGACCGGTCTACAAAAGTTGTATTCCTCATTCACTTAGATGTAAAGTTGTTTACATTGTTATTTCGTCTAAATCTCTAGTTAAGATTCTAAGTTAGGATTCTTTAGAACGGCAAATTTTTGAAAACGGCATGAACGATGCCTCCCAAAACCATGCTGCCGCCCTAGGTAACCCTTCAATCATGACTTGGGAATTTTTTTGGCTTTCTGTGTCGAAATTTGGAGATCCTTTTGATGTATAGATTCTGAAAATATTGCTCTGAGTCTCTGCCGTTGCTAGATTCCTCGATTTGCTTGTAAAATTTGGCAGATTCAGTTTCGATATCCCGATTTGACTAGGATCTCTTACTTGGATTCCAGACCTGAGCTAATATCTGCACAATATCTCAAATTAAACTGTTAGTGGCATTTGGTATTTTTAAGATATTATCCTAACCATTTATATGATATAATATTTTAAGAATATTGATTAGAAATATTTGATATGATATGCATATTTTAATTACTAATATTTCATTTAAATATTTTATGCATATATTTTCCCTAAATATATTAATTAAAATATAGAAACATATGATAATAAACTTTTTACAAATAAACCCACATATGTTCTATATTTACAATCAACACCGTTTAGTACTTAACAATAGTAGGAAAAATGTTCATACAAATATGCAATATTTTAGACTAATCAATGTTAGGTTTCCTAGCACGACAGCAAGTTTTCGGGAGGCATCGTCCATGCCAATTTTAAAATTTTGCCGTTCTATTAAACCCTAACCCTAGAATCACTACTAGAAAACCCGATGAAAAATAATGTAAACACTTTACATGTAAAGTGAATAAGGAATACAACCTTTGTAGACCGGTCCTTCACTTCAATAGCTCTGTATAGTAGTCCCTTCTCTACGATCACGAACTCCCGTACTCTAGAGAGGCTCCCATGAAGAAACGAACAAGCTTGCATCGAAGTCTTCGAGACCGAAGATGATCTACGGCGAGGAGACACTAACCCAAGCTATCTCTTCACTAATGGTGAGATTAGTGAAGCAAACAACGTAAACTAAATGGCTAATAGTAGAGGATGATGAAGTAGGAAGTGGGCTCACTTTAGTTTTATTTTTCTCACACTAATTCTTCACTTAGAAAAAACCTAGTGAGCTTTTTCTTTGATGAAGAAGAAGAAGAATGAACTCATGAGAGAGTGAGGTTAGAATTGCAACCATGGGTAAGTTAGTGTCATGCCTAACTCATGTAGAGAATAAACCATAGTCTAAGGTTAAGAGTTGGGTTAATAAATATCTTAAGCTAGACAAACAAGTTGAATAAGTCAATGTATCCATAAGCTTCTACAAGCCTATCCATGACTAATTCCAAATGTTTTGTGAATTAATTAATGATAGATAAACCCAAACATAAACCCTAGCATGGTATAAGTCTCATACACCCTTGTTGCATATGTAACCTTGCATGACACATGAATATATATATCACATATATATTTATGTGACAAAAGAAAACAATACATATATCACATATATGTAAAGTGTATCAAATGTGTGAAAAAATTTACTTAAGTGAGCTAATATCAGTTAATATAATGTAATATATCAAATATATAATTATACATTAAATTATTAAATCAACTCTTGATTTAATAATCCAGCTATATCATATACAACCGACTAATATCATATGAATCAACTTATCGAATCAACACTTAATTCGATAACCCGGCTATATCATATATAACCGACCGATATCACATATCGTGAGAATGGAATGCGGTATCACATACACGCATTAATCTCGGTCCTGCACATATCACATATGTGCTCCTACTCCATTTTTCTTGAGCCAGTAAACCATTGTGTAGGACTCTGAAGACTCGTCAATACGCCGGCAGTAGGTGATGATCATATCAAACACCCATAAGCCGCAAGCGGTCTGCTAAACATAACGACCACCCGAGTATTGAGCGATCGAAAGATCAACAAGCAAGCCTGCTCATACTCCTGCGAATCCAATAAGTAACACTACCGTACAATCTGGTATCTTCGCTTGATATGTCGCATATCACAGCCTGGGGGTGGTATAACGTCAGACCCCAATGGCCTGATAATTCATGCCAATGCAAGGTCCATAACGGTTCGATAAACTACTGATAACACTTACCAGTAAATCTCAGCAACCCTGGCCAGGGATTTCCTGTTATGGCCAATCGAGCATAGCGCAACATCAACTCCTAATAACGAGAGAGACGAAACCCCTCCTATCGCTCATTGCCTCTATGTGACTCGGGAATGTACCTAAAAACCACCTTTTTGCACTATCTCTTGACCGTGGTATGGTGGAAATCAAAGCATAGTGGGAATCACACAAGTCTCTATGACGATCTCGGGTCTACAGACTAACCAGTACTAGTGTCACCAGAGAACTGCTATCCGACGATAGGTATAATACCATCTAGGAGTTCTCGGCGAGTCCGTCCAGTGTACCCAGTCTCCACTGAGCACCCGTATACCTTCTCTGATGTCAAATACCAATGGATATGGGATCATCCATCGCCCATCATATGGGTCAAGAAGCGCATACGCTAGTCTAGTCTGGAGTATCGATGCCCTGTCTCGATACTCCCATGATTAGGAACAATTATAGGGTGTACTTGTGGACTACCCTTATCCCCACTAGTATGATCTCCATCATTGTCCTGGTAGTCAAGTACATATCCTAAGGGCTTTATCAACATGTGAGAGCAAGACAGCATCACGTATACTTGTCAACATGTGAAGACAAAGAGCAAACAGATAGCATACTATCATGTCGAGCAAGAAAGTCCTCTCTATATATGTCCAAGCATCCACTACAATATACATCCCATGTACAGTAATGGCCTCTAAGGCATACATATAACTAATAATCTCCCACTTGCACTAAGGCCATCTGTTGTAGTATCCAATACCCAACAATATAGCAGTGGTTATAGTATCACATACTCAACCATCCCAAAAATCTCTCAAATAGTATTTGGAGAAGCAGGCCTTAGTGAGTGGATCCGCCGTGTTATCCTTCGTGTCTACTCTCCTTACCTCGATCCCTTAGAGATCAACCATCTCCCTGATCAGGTGATACTTGCCTCAGAATATGTCTGGAACACTGATGGGACGGGCGTTCCTAGGCCAAAGCCACAACTCCATTATTGTCTCAATAACACTTATTAGACGCTCAATAGTAGGAACCTTGTTCATCTCATGAACAAGAAATGTCTAGACAACTACTTTGGCAGCATCATTGGTAGCAATGTATTCAGCCTTTATCGTCTAGTATGTCACGGTATCTAGCTTGGAACTCTTCCAACATACCATCCCTCCACTGAGGGCAAAGACAATGCCTATGACTGACTCTTAGTCTACCTTATCACTCTGGAAGCTCGAATCAGGAACTTTCTTTTAGTGCTTCTCAAGCACTTAAGAATGTCCTCCACAGCTTTCCAGTGATTCTCCCAAGATCCGATTGATTCCTGATCACTACACCTAGTGAGTCATCTACATCTGGTCTTGTACATAACATCGCATTCTCTGATAGAGCCTACTGCCGAAGCATAGGGTATCCCTTGCACGCGAGCTCTCTCCAAATCAGTCTTAGGAGACATCTTTTTGGAGAGAGTGATCCATGAGTAAGTGGGCGAACCACCACACTTAGAATCTTCCATACTAAACCCCTTTAGAATGGTGTTAATGTACCTAGATTTGGGACACTCCCAATATCCACTTAGATCTATCACCATAGATCATTATCCATTAGATGTAGCAGGTATCATCCAAATCTTTTATTGAGAATCCTTGTGATAAGAGAAGCTTGACCGAATGTAGCATAGGAAACCATTTCTTATTAAGAGTATGTCATCTACGTACAATACGTGGAAGACAACCTTACTCTCTACAATCTTCTTGTATATACTAGGTTCATCTACCATTTTAATGAAGTCAAACTCTTTGACTATAACATCAAAACAGATGTTCCAATTCCGCGATGCTTACATTAATCCTGATGGACTTAGGCATAGCTTTGAAAGTCCTAACTTTTCCATCTATACCAAGAATCTTCTCAAGATCCATTTGCTCTCAATAGGTTTTACCCCTTCAGGTGCAACATGCAAAGTCATACTTTGTTGGTGTACATGGATTCCATTTTTGATCGCATAGCATCCAGCCTTTTCACAGAGTCCCCACTCATGATAGCCTGCCAGAACCTAGATGGGCCATCATCTACTATGATACAATCCTCGCTCCCACTGTCACCGAGAAGACCGTAGTATCTATCAAGTGGATGAAGAACCCTACCAGATTCGTGGAGAGGCTGAGGTTCGTTGGAAACTATTGAATCCTTTGGTTTCACCAAATCATCAGCTGTTAGTTTGTCTAGCTGGAACTCCTTCCAGTTCTACCTCATGACCACTAATTTCTTCACAAGAAATTCCTTTTCTAAAAAGGTTGCATGCTGAGAAACAAAACATCTTTTGCTCCTAAGTTAGGTAGAAGATATACCCTCACATATGTTTGGGATATCCTAACAAACTTATACAGAACTGACCTTTCCTCGAGCTTGTCCGGATTCTGCCTTTCAATATAGGCCGGAAAACCCCATATCTTAACTCGTTTAAGACATGGTCTATTCCCACACCATATCTCATATGTAGTGGTAGGCCCTGATTTGGACGGAACCCCATTCAATAGGTATGCAACTTCTCATGTGCATAACACCAAAAGGAAACAGGTAACTCAGCAGTACTCATTATAGAGCGCGCCATATCTCATAGGGTGCGATACCTCTGCCCCGATACACCGTTGTTATGTGGTTTACTCGAAGGAGTAAGCTGAGAGAGAATCACATTCTCCTTTACATAATCCAGGAACTCCATGCCAAAGTATTCTCCTCCTCGATCAGATCGTAGGACTTAATACTTCTACCCTTCTGGTTCTCAACTTTAAGCTTATATTCCTTTGAATTTCTCAAAAGTTTCAGACTTGTGTTTCAACAGGAACATATGTCTGAATCGTGAGAGATAGTCGATGAATATAACGAATTACGAAGAACCTACCTTGGCATTTGCAGACTTAGGACCGTATACATCATCATGTATGCGTCCCAAGAGTTGACTAACTGTTTCTCTATTTTCAGTAAACGGAGTATTGGTCATTTTATCTTTGAGACAATACTAGCAAGTATCATAAGATGAAAATTCGAACAGATTCTCATATTTATCCTTATGTAACTTAGCTGGTCGTGTTGCATTGATATGACCTAGTCTACAATGCCACAAGAAGGATTCGTTCATTTCTGAACTACTCCTCTTGTGTGTGTTCTACATACTTTGAACTGTGGTTTGATTTAGAACGTATATGCTATTATCTAACGTGCCTGATCGAATCAACTCTTGATTCAGGAAAATGTACACAACATTATCCTCCAATATAGAATTATATCCTTCTTTAACCTAATAAAGAAACCGATGTAATGTTGTATATCAGGTTCGGGTATGTAATAACATTCGTTCAGAATCAATGTATTAATACAGGATGATATCTGCCAACTGACTTGGCTGCAACAATTGCACCATTTTCTAACACTTAGAGACATATCACCATTCTCAGTTCTCTACCTTTCTGTAGCCTATGTAACATATTATATATGCGGGATCCTGATCCAGTATCTCATACCTAGGATGTAGAGGATACTGAAAAACAGTTCTCGGTAAATAAGGACACCCGAAGAATATGTATCAACTTGCTTAATTCTCAATTGGGTGGCATGGGAATCAGGATATTCCCCTATTTCCTGCTCAGACTTATAACAATTATAAGAAAGAACGGAACCAACGATCCCTAGCTTAGTATAATAAGCAGGTTCGGTCACTGCATCCATATTATTATCTTGATTAAGGCGTGACATGGTCGCTACCAGGTGAGAGAGAGAGAGAAGAAAACACTCTGCGTGGGCTCTTGCAAGATTAGATTGGTTAATATTTTATCTAATCAGGATGGCTCCCAATGTTTTAGTCAAATCTTCCTTCAAACCCTAAAAGGTATGACTATCCGGAATTAATTACACCCTAGAAATTAGCCAATCTTTCAGCCAGGCCAATGTCGGTACTTTGAGGGATGTTCTTCGTGCTTTCGCACGGACCTAATTAAAATAAACCTCATTTTCCCAAGGGCGTGACCCCGTTAACACCTTTCTAGACACCTACTTGATCGGCTAATTGTAACGTGTAAAACTCTCTCAGGAGTAACTCTTACTCGCAGTGGGTATCGGGATCCAACTATCTCATAGAAGGTATGCAATCTCATTGCAAATTTCAACACTTGAAATTCCCGATAATGGTTTTTACCCCTAGTGACTTTTGACCTTAACTATGGTCAACTAATCAAAAGCACTAGTCAAGTTCTACCCGTCATTTCATGATTAATTAGATCCACCCACATGACCCTTAACTATGGCCAACAAAGTCATATGACTGTCCTAATTAATCGCATCATATGCTGTGTAGGAAGACATCACTTAGCCACTGCACACTACGCATTAACTATGGTCAACAAACGTAGCACGAATACTAAGTACTCTACTTCCTAAAATGACGGAGGGCTACGACAGGTTTTTAAGAAAACCTTTTGCGTAATGAACTTGATATCGTTGTAGAATCGAGTGATTTGAAAAGGAGTGTTTTTTAGGCTTTTAGTAGTTTCGCTAAAGAGGTCACTCCCGGTGAAGGGATCTCGGCTCTTCCTTATCGAATAAGGTGCAGGATATTTCATAAATACCACTATGCAAAGCAAAAACTATAGAAGCAATCAAAAGACAAACCGAATGGGTTGTAGCATCTGCTAGTTTCTCTAAAGAGGTCACTCCCGGTGAAGGGATCTCGGCTCTTTCCTTATTGAATAAGGTGCTGGATATTCTACAAGGAATACCGCTATGCAAAGCAAAAACTAGAGCTACCAGTTTTTAAAACAAGTTTCTACAACATCTTTTAGGTTTCTTTTTTCTCAATAATCTCATTAATGAATTCCCATTAAATTATGCTTTCCAAGCATCACAGAAGAAACGAAAGCAACAATATTTATTATATCTCATATATAATATAGGCATTCGTCTCAGAATATATCAAGTGATCACATCACAGAATATCAGCAGCAGAAGAATCATATATGAAATATTGGATATACTAGGAATTCCGTGTTTTATTTAAGCCAGTAAAAATGTGGATTCCACGGTCGTGATGAATAGCCAAACCCACATCCCTAGACCTCTACGAGAGCAGCAAGCAACCCTGCCAATTCTAGAGTTAGAAGAACCGGTCTCGACTCCTCGAGATGGTCTCCCACTGGACGCTAGAACCTGGTAACTTATGCTCCCCGCCTTGGGTCTATCCTAATGCGGAAAAGTAAATAGCATACATCAATGGTGACATCATACTCAACCCGAAAGTGCCCCAATAAAAGAATATTATATACAATGAATTTTACATGAATGAAAATAAAAACCCTCATCTCACATAAAACCCCCTGCTATTCAAAACACGACGATCCAATATAACATATCACAGCAACACATAACATCACATGTCATCAACGTAATTAAATATGCGTATCCCAATGTATAGCAACGAAACTGGCGATACACCACATATTACACTTACGGTCGCAGAAAAGAAAAGTGAAAAACTACAACAATTGGAATCCGCAACCACCTTAGACATCATAAACCCAATGTATCGCATACTTTGGATTTCATGCCGAACCAAATGAATTCCTTAGACATCACATGCCTAACAATTATAAACCCTGCATTTTAGTCTCGATATTGAAAACACTTTCCAATAACCTGTCGGGTAATTCAACAAGATATCCAATAATCTGATCGAATGCTCGTCGGAAACTTTAGTAGACGGCCGCACCTACCAATGCCGTCGACGAAGTGCACTAAGGCAGAGCACCACTGCCGCGAGCACCCGAACGGATGCTTTTGACGACGGGGTTCTCCTACAGTCACTTGGTCGGGGCTATGGGGCATGGCTATCTAGTAAGGTTACCCGGTGAGTATCCGCGTACACTACGTAATTACGACAGACCTTTGATCAACATCAAAATCCCGTGGCAACCGATCAAATGAGACTAAACTGCTAGATTTATAAAATTCAAACTAGTTATCTCATAACTGATTATGTGGATTCCAAATATTGTATCACAATCACAGATAGCTAGACGAAGTTAAAATTTTCGATCGAATAATAAAACACCCAAACTTTCCCAATGGGCTCAACACTTGAGCGGAGTTCAAAAAGTACCCAGAACATGCCTCAGCTCCTATGAACCAGCCGTAGAAGGGTCAACCAATGCCTCACATATGACACCGCTGAACTACTAAAAACCCAAAGGTTTAATGGAGGTTCTGACAGTCATATAATTGAATTAGGGTTTCGTTCTTCTAGAGGGTCCACGGAATCGATTGCAAGATTTTCTGAAAATTTTAAACTCGGAAAAATCCAACTCTTGGAATATTTCTAGCGGGGGAAAAATTGGGTTATTAATATCCGTTCGAACTTTTTAACTTCGTCTAAATAACCCGATGACATGTTAGAATTATGATTATGAAACACTCCGAATTGCTTTTGCAGAAAGTTAACATCACATGAAAATTTAGCAAAAACAAACAACACCTGAAACCCCAAAACCCAAAGACTGAAACACTACTAAAATTTGAAGCCAGAACTCCACTATTCACCCGAGCACACCAGATTTTAGCCTATTGTGGCCGGCCAAATTTGGTAAAAATTGCCTTAATTTTTTGTGGTGTTCATGTTACATCACATATAACATTCTGCAGTTGTTTAAAAAAAATTTTGAAGTCTTTTTAAATTCGACAGAAACCATGTTTTCTTATCGGGTGTTTCGGAGTAGTTTCAGGTTCGTAAACCTAGCAAACATCGTCTAATTTTCTAGCATGGCTCTGATACCACTGTTGGGTTGCCAAGCACGGCAGCAAGTTTTTAGGAGGCATCGTCCATGCGAATTTTAGAATTTTGCCGTTCTAGTAAACCCTAACCCTAGAATCACTACTGGAAAACCCGACGAAACATAATGTAAACACTTTACAACTAAAGTGAACAAGGAATACAACCTTTGTAGAACGGCCTTTCACTTCAATAGTTCCGTGTACTAGTCCCTTCGCTGCGATCAAGAACTCCCGGACTCTAGAGAGGCTCCCATGAAGAAACGAACAAGCTTACATCAAAGTCTTCAAGACCGAAGATGATCTACGTGGAGGAGACACTAACCCAAGCTATCTCTTCACTAATGGTAAGATTAGTGAAGAGAACACCCTAAACTAAATGGCTAATAGTAGAAGACGATGAAGTAGGAAGTGGGCTCACTTTAGTTTTATTTTTCTCACACTATTTCTTCACTTAGAAAAAACCTAGTGAGCTTTTTCTTTGATGAAGAAGAAGAAGAATGAACTCATGAGAGAGTGAGGTTAGAATTGCAACCATGGGTAAGTTAGTGTCATGCCTAACTCATGTAGAGAATAAACCATAGTCTAAGATTAAGGGTTGGGTTAACAAAAATCTTAAGCTAGACAAACAAGTTGAATAAGTCAATGTATCCATAAGCTTCTACAAGCTTATCAATGACTAATTCAAAATGTTTTGTGAATTACTTAATGATAAATAAAACCCAAACATAAACCCTAGCATGGTATAAGTCTCATACACCCTTGTTGCATATGTAACCTTGCATGACACATGAATATATATATCATATATATATTTATGTGATAAAAGAAAACAATACATATATCACATATATGTAAAGTGTATCAAATGTGAGGAAAAGAATTTACTTAAGTGAGCTAATATTAGTTAATGTAATATAATATATCAAATATATAATTATACATTAAATTATTAAATCAACTCTTGATTTAATAATCGGGCTATATCATATACAACCGACTAATATCATATGAATCAACTTATCGAATCAACACTTGATCCGATAACCCGGCTATATCATATACAACCGACTAATATCATATGAATCAACTTATCGAATCAACACTTGATCCGATAACCCGGCTATATCATATATATCAACTGATATCACATATCGCGAGAATGGAATGCGGTATCACATACACGCATTAATCTCGGTCCCGCACATATCACATATGTGCTCCTATTCTGTTTCGCTTGAGCCAGGAAACCTCTATGTAGGACTCTAAAGACTCGTCAATACGCCGGCAGTAGGTGATGATCATATCAAACACCCACAAGCCGCAAGCGGTCTGCTAAACGTAACGGCCACACGGGTATTGAGCGATCAGAAGATAAACAAGCAAGCCTACTCGTACTCCTACGAATCTAATCAGTAACACTACCGTACAGTCCGGTCTCTTCGTCTGATATGTCGCATATCACAGCCTGCGGGTAGTATAACGTCAGACCCCAATAGCCTGATAAGTCATGCTGATGTTGTAAATCCATGTCACGCACCCCACGAACTTGTGGGGAGGCGGAATATATGAAAAACGATTATCAAAGCTTCGTAACACGGACTTGAGCGCATGAATCGTTATCTAAACCATTGCTAACTATATGCTAGAGGTTTACTACTCAGATTCGAAGTTATACCTCACGTTACATGTCCTTCGGGTCTTCATTGCTGTCCTCCACTCCTCATAGGCTCCTTAGAACATCGGCACCTCTACGGCCTCCTCGAGTCAAAGACGATCCACCCGAAAGCTCCTACGCCAAGCTTAATCTCAAACTTGAGATAACTAGGTTGCTTAAAGTGCTAATCTAAGCTACCTAGGGGATATAGAGTGAGGTTATGGATGTATTAGTCTAGCTAACCCTTGATCTCAACACATGAGAGGTTAGGGTTAGGGTTTGAAGAGAGAGTGAGCTTGAGGAGAAAGAAGGTGAAGATGATGAATGAAATGAGATAATGATCTATCATAATATATATGAAGCATTATTATTTATCCAAAAATGAAATAATAGAATTAACAACCATGCTTCATAAATATCTATGAGTGATTCAGCTCCATGAGTCATTAAGCATTTATGATGCATTAATGACATGGATGAATCACACAAATGAGTCACTAATCTCATTTAATGCAATGCCACCTTACCCCCCCCCCAAGTCACCACTCTTCTAGAAGCTTCCCGACAAATTACGAGAATGCCCCTCCAATCCGTGAAAACACGGAAAAACTTTAGACTGTATAAATCCTATAACCCGATACTAGAATCTGGCTTAAACCAAAGCCGGCTAGAAAAAACTGTCCGAAAAGTCGTACGTGCGTAAACACACGTACGCGTCTGAACCCTTGTCGTCAAACCATACGACCTCTATATCGTTTCGCCTGGAGCAGGGAAACTCTCTGTGTGGGACTCTAAAGACTCGACACTACGCTGGCAGCGGGTTTAACCACAGACCGCAAGCAGCACTAGCTGTACGTAGCGGTCCCCAGGTAGATGTCGATAAGAAGGTCGATGAAGAAAATCATCCGAACTCCCACTGAGCCTAATGTGACAATCTCTGTACAGTCCGATCTGTTCGTCTAAGACTATCGCATATCAAGCCTAGGGGGCGGCAAGCGTCAATCCCCTAATAGCTGTATAAGTCGTGTCGGAGCGAAGCCCATTACACCCTGAGAAGCTACTGGAACCTACCAGTATATCTCGCTTGCCCTGGACAGGGACTTTGCGTAATGGCACTCTGACACGGCGCGATATCAACTCCTAATACCGGGAGAGACGAATCCTATCTAACCACTACTGCCTCCAAGTGCTCGGGACTGCACCCAACTGCTACCTGTTTACACGACTCCTTTGAGCCGTGGTAGGGTAGCAATCTAAGAACAGTGGGACACACTTGAGGCGAAGTAGCAGTGTCAAGTCTGCGGAATATGCTATACTCATGTCACCTGGGAACTGTTAACTGACGATGGGTATAATACCAACCAACAGTTCCCCTGCGAGTCCTGTCCGGTGTACCCATAACCTAACGAGCACCTGTATACTATCTCCAGTACGATGTACTGATGGCTATGGGACAGACCATTTCCCCAACTGGGATGAGAAGCGTACACACCAGTCTACTCTGGAATATCGATGCCCTGTCTCGATAATCCTACGACTAGGGACCTGTATAGGATGTTGCTTATAGACTACCCAGCCCCCACTAGTGTGACTGCCATCACAACGATGGTAATCAAGCAAAGAACCTATGGGCTCTACTAATATGTATAAGTGATACGTTACAAGAAACATATGCACATATTAAAGTAGTCACAAACCAAGTAGCATACTACCATTTTTAGCAAGACTGTATATACAACTGTGAATATCCCAAGCTTCCATTAAGTAATATACAATCTAGTATGATACAATAATGACCCCTAGGGCATATACACTAACAATCTCCCACTTGCACTAGGGCCATGAGCTGGCATATCGTAGACCTATCATCTCGAATAGCCTCTCGAACTGCGTCTGAGGAATGGCCTTTGTGAATGGATCGGCAATGTTATTCTCCGTCTCTACTCTCTTCACCTCGATCTCCCGGCGATCTACGATCTCCCTGATCAGGTGATACGGCCTTAAGATGTGTCTGGACTTCTGATGAGACCTGGGTTCCTTCGCTAAAGCTATAGCGCCATTGTTGTCACAATACAGAGGTATTGGACCAATACTGGTAGGAACCACCTTATGTTCTGTGAGGAACTTCTTCATCCAGACTGCTTCTTTTGCGGCATCGTAAGCAGCTATGTACTCTGCTTCCATCGTTGAGTCAGCAACGGTCTCCTGTTTGGAACTCTTCCAACAGACCGCCCCTCCATTGAGGGTAAAGACATAACCCGACATGGACTTGGAGTCATCTTTGTCACTCTGGAAGCCGGAGTCGGCAAAGGCCTCCATCTGGAGGTCTTTTCCGCCATACACCATGAACATCTCCGTAGTCCTTCTCAGGTACTTGAGAATGTTCTTTACTGCTATCCAGTGATTCTCCCCTGGGTTTGCTTGATACCGGCTTACTACGCTCAATGCGTATGCTACATTTGGTCTGGTACATAACATCGCATACATTATAGAGCCTACCGCTGAAGCGTAGGGTATAATCGACATGCGATCCCTTTCTAAATCAATCTTGGGAGACATATATTTGGAGAGGGTGATTCCGTGACAAGCCGGTAGATTACCGCGCTTAGAATCTTCCATACTGAATTTTTTCACTATGGTGTCTATGTACCTGGACTGCGAAAGTCCCAACATCCTTTTTGATCTATCACGATAGATCCGGATCCCCAGAATGTAGGTGGCATCACCCAGGTCTTTCATGGAGAATTTCTATGATAAGAATCCTTTGACTTACTGTAACATAGGAATATCATTTCCTATTAGGAGAATGTCATCCACGTACAAGACGAGGAATACTACAGCTCTCCCTACAATCTTACTGTATATGCATGGTTCATCTGGATTTTTGATAAAGTCAAATTCTTTGACAGCATCATCAAAACAGATGTTCCAACTCCGCGAGGCCTGCTTTAGTCCATAAATGGATTTAAGCAACTTGCATACTTTACCGCTGCTCCCACTCTGAATGAATCCCTCTGGCTGATCCATATAGACGCTCTCTTCCAAATTTCCATTTAGAAAGGCCGTCTTTACGTCCATCTGCCAGATTTCATAATCATGGAAGGCAGTAATAGCAAGAAGGACCCGAATAGATTTAAGCATAGCCACTGGAGAAAAGGTTTCGTCATAGTCCAAACCAGGTCTTTGACGGAAACCCTTTGCAACAAGTCTAGCCTTATAGGTTTCAACCTGTCTATCTACAACAATCTTCTTTTTGAAGATCTATTTGCATCCTATGGGTTTTACCCCATCTGGAGCAACGTCCAAAGTCCATACTTTGTTAGTGTACATGGACTCCATTTCGGTCTGCATTGCATCCAGCCATTTTACTGAGTCACCGCTCTGAATGGCTTGCTAGAAGCTAGTAGGCTCATCATAGTCAATAGTGCAATCCTCTCTATCCCTGTCTATGAGAAAACCTTAGTATCTCTCGGGCGGATGAGATTGCCTACTACTCCTGCGAAGTGGCGTCGGGATGTCCGGTTCTTCTGAAACCTCTGGTTCTACCAAGCTTTCAGTAATAGCTTGTGGTTCTGGAATTTCTTCCAGTTCTATTGCGTTCCCACTTATCTGATTTTCTAAAAACTCAGTTTCCAAGAAGCGAGCATTATGAGAAACAAAAATCTTTTATTCCTCTACGTAATAGAAATAATATCCTTTGGAGTTCTTTGGATATCCTACAAACTTACACTGTACTGATCGTGCCTCTAGCTTGTCCGCATGCTGCTTCTTTACAAAAGCTGGACATCCCCATATCTTAATATGTTTAAGATAGGGTTTCTTTCCACACCACATCTGATATGGTGAAGTAGGCACAGTCTTGGTTGGAACTCGGTTTAAAAGGTATGCAGCTGATTCTAGTGCATATCCCCAAAATGATCGTGGTAACTCAGCTTTACTTATCATGGAACGAACCATATCTAATAGGGTTCGATTCCTTCTTTCCGATACACCGTTGTGTTGTGGTGTGTATGGAGGAGTAAGTTGAGAGAGAATTCCATTCTCTTTTAAGTAACCTAGGAACTCGGCACTTAAGTATTCACCACCTCGATTAGATCTCAGTATCTTGATACTTTTGCCTGTTTGTTTTTCCTCTTCATTCTTGTATTCTTGGAATTTCTCAAAGGCCTCGGATTTATGTTTCATTAAGAAGACATATCCATACCTAGAAAAATCATCCGTAAAAGTAATGAAGTAGGAATAACCACCTCACGGATGTGTAGACATTGGACCGCACACGTCACTGTGTACGAGTCCTAAGAGCTCGCTCGCTCTTACTCCGTGTCCAGTAAACGGAGTCTTTGTCATCTTTCCCATGAGACAAGATTCACAAGTGGTATAAAATTGATATTCGAACGGATTCAAATATCCTTCTCTATGTAACTTAGTTAATCGTGTTTCATTGATGTGACCTAGTCTACAATGCCATAAGAAAGCCTGATTTATTTCTGGAGACTTTCTTTTAAGTGTGTTCTGGACATTGAAAACCTGAGCTTGATTCAATACGTATATACCGTCATCTAATGTACCAGACCCAATCAGAACTTGATTTAGGTGGATGTGAACTACATCGCTTACGAATGTAAAGTCATATCCCTCTCTTGAAAGTAAGGACACTGATATGATATTATAAGTCAAACTAGGTACATACAGACAGTTACGTAGAATCAATATCTGCCCACTTGTCAAACCTAGGCGATATTCTCCCACGGATTCAGCGTCCACGCTCATTCCGTTGCAACTCTGAGAGACAAATCACTTACCCTTATAACTTTACGGTTTCTCAAAGCATGTAATGAATTACAGATATGAGATCCTGCTCCGGTATCTAGTACCCAGGAAGTAGAGTTAATTGACAAACAGTTCTTAATTACAAACACACTTGAGGCTGAAGCTACAACATGCTTCAAATCCTGGCTACCGGCTTTGCTAGCCCTGCAATCATTCTGCCAATGTTCATTCCTGTAACAGTAGGAACGTCCCTCTTTTACTATATCCAGTCCCGAAACTTTTGCCCTTCTCTTTCCTTCTACTTCCCTGGTTTCCTTCAGGGTAGAAGGCAGAGACTGTAGAATCAAGTCAGTATCTGACTCGTTTCACAACACGGTCTCCAGGTCCTGGAGCTCATTAATACAGCTAGTCATTGTAAGGACGTTGTCCCCTACAGATGACCCGTCAGCCAACCTCGCTTGAATTAATTCGTTCGAGGTCTCATATCTCGCGATATGAGATTGCTCTCCATATAAATCTTTGTTATGGAGAAAGATAGAAACTAAGTCCATCTTCTCGTGCTGCTTCTGTTATACACCATCAACTGAAGCTAACACAAGGCACTTAGCTTTCGCTTTATCTTTTTCCCTTGTCTGACGGATATCCATATCCGTGACAGTGGAAACTGGACCTGGGACGGCGGGATCTTGAGTAGTAATAGGGTGGTCTAGCTTGTCATAGGCAATGGACATCTGGACAGACCTTTGCCATTCATACAAGTAAGATTCAGTCAATTTATTATCTAGATGTAACCTAGTCGTGGTCACAAGGTCGCTGCAATTTAAGAGAGAGAAGAAAATACTATTAGCATGATGCTCTTGCAAGTTTAGATTGGTTTTTAATTTATCTAAACAGGATGGCTCCCATTGTTTCTCGAATCCCTCCTCAAACCATAAAAGAAGAATTAGCCAGGACTATTCTCACCGTACAATTCTTGCTTAACCGTTCAGCCAGGTCAGTGTCGATACTTCGAGGGAGGTTTTCCAACGCTTTCGCGAAGTTCCTTAATTAAATAACCTCTTTTCTCTGGGGGCGTAACCCCGCTGACACCTTTCTAGGCACCTACTTGGTTTATAGCATTGATCGTTAAGTGATGAATCTCCTGATAAGTAGTATATACTCATAGTAGGATCGGGATCCAAAATATCATCGTATGATAATGTTGAAGGAATCCTACCAACATTCATCAAACTCCAAAATGGTATGCTCTTTCTGCAAATTTCAGTTTCTTTAGAAATTCCCGATGTGGATTTTTGCCCCATGCTCTTATGACCTTGACTTTGGCCAAACAAATCATAAGTCACATGTCAAGTTCTACGGGTCATTGTCCAGGTTAATTTGAACCCATCCGTACATACCCTTGACTTTGGCCAAACAAGGAAGTACGACTGTCCCAAACCAACGCATCTATCTATGCTACATATGAATATCCAACAGCTACCAAACACTATGCCTTGACTTTGGCCAAACAAACACAGTTTGAATACTATTGACTATCCATATGAAATGACGGAGGGCTACGAATGGTTTTGGTAAAACCGTGAACGTAGTGAACTTGATTTAATCGAAGGAATCTGATACTTTTTAAAAGGAGTGGTTAAAGCTCCGCAATTAAAAATTCTGATCTTTTTAAAATAACCGAGTGGTTTCTTTTAAATTTGTTCCAACGACTTAACTTTGGTTTATTTTCTTTGCATTATAATAATGCGTCCCATCATTTATCCTATCATTGCAGAAAACAACGAAAATACCACGTCCTCTTATGCCATCCGCATTTGCCACGGGGTCCCGTCGTCACCCGTTAGGTTACTTAACTAACGACAGAGCGGGGGCTGGGCTAGCGCGGGTGTAAAACATAAGTGACATCTAATAGCTATCATATATAGATATTATACATTCGTCAGACGCAATAATAAGCATTCCAGATCACTGATGAAATTTATTGGATATATTAGCAATCCGCATTTGCTTTGAGCCTGCAATAAAAGACGGATTACACAGTTGTGATGAATAGCCATTTCCCCACCCTAGGCCCCTACGGGTACGGCAAACTACCCGCCAAGTATCCGAAGTGAAGCGGTCTCCCTCAACAAAGTGAGTAAGCAACTAAACACTTCAAAGTACCCGGTAGTTTGTGTACCCCACCTTGGGTCTATCCTAGGAGCAAAAACAGTAAAAAGAAATAATATAACGGTGGCTACAACCGCAACCTGGATGTGCCCCGCAAAAGAATATTACATCATATTACATTTACATCGAATGAATGAATATAAAACCCATCACAAACCCCGGCTAATCATCACAACATTCCAATCAAGTCCATATACACAAACAGTAAACATTACAGAAATGTGCAACCCCCTGCCAACTGACATACTAGCAGTTAGGGGAGGTTTACGAACACATTAAACATTACAAATAAAAACCCAATTAGCAAATAACTTAGAATATCGATCGACTTCCCTTTTCCGTGTCTACCCCAAAAGCAAACCTGCACTGAAGTAACCTGGGTAGAAACAGAACATACTGGAAAACAGAACACCATAAAATAAGAATAACAGAGCAAATCCGAGTCAACTCGGAGTTGACTCGGCGGTGGATCCGCGGCACAAGCACTCTATTGCCGCGGATCCGCGGCCATAACACCGAGTTGAAACCTCGTATTTTCCCAGTATTCTTAAAATACCCTGCTGTGAATTTTAAGGTATGTCAAATATTTTTTCAGACACTTTTAAAATTAACAGAAACTTGGGATTCGGGGTGTTTCGTTTTCGCGTTTTCCGTCGATCGAACTTCTAACTAGTTGCTAACAAGCTAGTAATGGTTTAGTTGGCTCTGATACCACTGTAAGTCCATGTCACGCACCCCACGAACTTGCGGGGAGGTGGAATATATGAAAAACGATTATCAAAGCTTCGTAACACGGACTTGAGCGCATGAATCATTATCTAAACCATTGCTAACTATATGCTAGAGGTTTAACTACTCGGATTCGAAGTTATACCTCACGTTACATGTCCTTCGGGTCTTCATCGCTGTCCTCCACTCCTCGTAGGCTCCTTGGAACATCGGCACCTCTACGGCCTCCTCGAGTCAAAGACGATCCACCCGAAAGCTCCTACGCCAAGCTTAATCTCAAACTTGAGATAACTAGGTTGCTTAAAGTGCTAATCTAAGCTACCTAGGAAATATAGAGTGAGGTTATGGATGTATTAGTCTAGCTAACCCTTGATCTCAACACATGAGAGGTTAGGGTTAGGGTTTGAAGAGAGAGTGAGCTTGAGGAGAGAGAAGGTGAAGATGATGAATGAAATGAGATAATGATCTATCATAATATATATGAAGCATTATTATTTATCCAAAAATGAAATAATAGAATTAACAACCATGCTTCATAAATATCTATGAATGATTCATCTCCATGAGTCATTAAGCATTTATGATGCATTAATGACATGGATGAATCATACAAATGAGTCACTAATCTCATTTAATGCAATGCCACCTTACCCCCCCCCAAGTCACCACTCTTCTAGAAGCTACCCGACAAATTACGAGAACGCCCCTCCAATCCGTGAAAACACGGAAAAACTTTAGACTGTATAAATCCTATAACCCGATACTAGAATCTGGCTTAAACCAAAGCCGGCTAGAAAAAACTGTCCGAAAAGTCGTACGTGCGTAAACACACGTACGCGTCCGAACCCTTGTCGTAAAACTATACGACCTCTATATCGTTTCGCCTGGAGCAGGGAAACTCTCTGTATGGGACTCTAAAGAGTCGACACTACACTGGCGGTGGGTTTAACCACAGACCGCAAGCGGCACTAGCTGTACGTAACGGTCCCCGGGTAGATGTCGATAAGAAGGCCGATGAGGAAAATCATCCGAACTCCCACTGAGCCCAATGTGACAATCTCCGTACAGTCCGGTCTGTTCGTCTAAGACTATCGCATATCAAGCCTAGAGGGCGGCAAGCGTCAGTCCCCTAATAGCTGTATAAGTCGTGTCGGAGCGAAGCCCATTACACCCTGAGAAGCTACTGGAACCTACCAGTATATCTCGCTTGCCCTGGCCAGGGACTTTGCGTAATGGCTCTCTGACACGGCGCGATATCAACTCCCAATACCGGGAGAGGCGAATCCTATCTAACCATTACTGCCTCCAAGTGCTCGGGACTGCACCCAACTGCTACCTGTTTGCACGACTCCTTTGAGCTGTGGTAGGGTAGCAATCTAAGAACAGTGAGACACACTTGAGGCGAAGTAGCAGTGTCAAGTCTGCGGACTATGATGTACTCATGTCACCTGGGAACTGTTAACTGACGATGGGTAAAATACCAACCAATAGTTCCCCTGCGAGTCATGTCCGGTAAACCCGTAACCTAACGAGCACTTGTATACTATCTCCAGTACGACGTACTGATGGCTATAGGACAGACCATTTCCCCAACTGGGATGAGAAGCGTACACACCAGTCTACTCTGGAATATCGATGCCCTGTCTCGATAATCCTACGACTAGGGACCTGTATGGGATGTTGCTTATAGACTACCCAGCCCCCACTAGTGTGACTGCCATCACAACGCTGGTAATCAAGCAAAGAACCTATAGGCTCTACTATTATGTATAAATGATACATTACAAGAAACATATGCACATATTAAAGTAGACAAAAACCAAGTAGCATACTATCATTTTTAGCAAGACTGTATATACAACTGTGAATATCCCAAGCTTCCATTAAGTAATATACAATCTAGTATGATACGATAATGGCCCCTAGGGAATATACACTAACAGATGCAAGGTCCATAACGGTTCAAGAAACAACTGATAACACTTACCAGTAAATCTCAGCAACCCTAGCCAGGGATTTCCTGTTATAGCCAATCGAGCATAGCGCAATATAAATTCCCAATACCGGGAGAGACGAAACCCCTCCTATCGCTCATTGCCTCTAGGTGACTCGGGACTGTACCCAAAAATCACCTTTTTGCACGATCTCATGACCGTGGTATGGTGGAAATCAAAGCACAGTGGGAATCACACAAGACTCTATGACGATCTCGGGTCTACAGACTAACCTGTACCAGTGTCGCCAGAAAACTGCTATCCGATGATAGGTATAATACCATCTAGGAGTTCTCGGCGAGTCCGTCCAGTGTACCCAGTCTCCACAGAGCTCCCGTATACCTTCTCTGATGTGAAACACCAATAGATATGGGATTATCCATCGCCCATCATATGGGTCAAGAAGCGCATATGCTAGTCTACTCTTAAGTATCGATACCCTGTCTCGATACTCCCACAACTAGGACAATTATAGGGTGTACTTGTAGACTACCCTTGGCCTCACTAGTATGATCTCCATCATAGTCCTGGTAGTCAAGTACACATCCCAAGGGCTTTATCAACATGTGAGAGTAAGACAACATCACGTATACTAGTCAACATGTTAAGACAAAGAGCAACCAGATAGCATACTATCATGTCGAGTAAGAAAGTCCTCTCTATATATGTCCAAGTATCCACTACAATATAATCCCATGTACAGTAATGGCCTCTAGGGTATACATATAACTAATAATCAAATACCCCAAACTTATCTTTGATCGTCCCGAGCTAACTAGTTGTTAAAGAGAAAAAGAAGAAAGAAAAATCTAGCACACTTTCGTAGGCAACACGATTGCACTTAGCACATGCAACAAGCCTTTAAACCTCTAGGTGTCCCTAGTAGGAGTGTTGTCTTCTGAGGGTTTTCAGAGGATTACACCCACAAAATCCCATAATAAAAGAAAGGCGATGAAAGTTACATACAAAGATAAAGAATATATAAAATAAAGAACTTGAAAATAAGAGTTTCAAACTACACTAGCTTTTTAGTTGCCACGAACCCTATCTTAATAGTCATGAAAAGATGTTCGAAATTACATCATCCCTCAATAAAACACCGTCTTTAGCCTTCCTCCCCACCCTTTCTGTTGGATATGTATGCCCTAGAGGACATTATTGTATATGTATACATATGGATGCTAAGGATATGTATGTACATGACATTCTTGCTCAGTTATATGTATATTGTTTATGTTGTCTTTATCAGGATATGTGTATTTGTTTTTATTATTGCTTTATCCAGCTTACACATATTGATAAAAACAAGATTCAGTGGTATACTATTATGGTTTGACTTTATCTTAACATGGCATATGTTATACACATTATTACATATTGCGGTTACATGTTGATAAAGCCTGTAGGATCTTTCTTGACTACCTGTGTTGTGATGGCGATCATACTTGTGGGAGCAGGGTAGTCCATAAGCACATCCTTAAATGGTTCCTAGTAGCGTGAGTATCGAGACTGGGCATTGATACTCCAGAGTAGACTAGTGTATACGTTTCTAGCCCCGACAAGGGGCAATGGTTGGTTCCGTAGCTATTGGTCAGATGCACCTAAGATCGTAACAGGTGCTCACTGGGTGTGAGTACACTGGACGGACCCGCAGAGAACTTCCAAATGGTACTATACCTATCGTCAGATAGAAGTTCTCAGGTGACATGTGTACTGGTTAGTCTTCAGACCTGAGATTGTCATTTGTCTCGTGTGAGTTCCTACTGTGCTTTGATCACTACCCTACCACGGCTCTACTGAGTCGTACAAACAGGTTTTGGTTGGGTACAGTCCCGAGCCACATGGAGGCAGTGAGTGATTTTTGGGGATTCGTCTCTTCCGGTATTAGGAGTCGATATCGCACTGTGTTCGATTGGTCAGGACCATAAGACCTTGACCAAGGCGGTTGGGATTTACTGATAGGTTGATCAGTAGTTTCCCGGATTGGTCCTGATCGAGCCAAATCAGCACGAATTATCGGATTATTAGGGTCTGATGTTTACCACCCCATAGAACCGGTATGCGATACTCTTAGACGAAGAGACCGGATTGTACGGAGATTGTCATAGATAGGCTCAGTAGGAGTTCGGATGAGTTGCTCATCGGCCTTCTTATCGACATATACCTGGACAGCCGTTACGTACAGCTAGTACCACTGACGACTTGTGGTTAAACCCATTGCCAGCGTAGTGTCGAGTCTTTAGAGTCCCACACAGAGGGTTTCCCTACATCGGGCGAAAGATGTGGAGGTCGTATGGTTTTACGACAGGGTTAGATCACATACGCGTACATGTGCACGGATGATGATTCGGACAGATATTACTAGTGGGCTTTGGTTTAAGCCGAATCCTAGTATTATATTTGTTAGTTATATGTATGCCCTAGAGGCCATTACTATACATCTGATGTATATTGTAGTGGATGCTTGGACATATATAGGGAGGACTTTCTTGCTCGACATGATAGTATGCTATCTGGTTACCCTTTACCTTAACATGTATACTGATTGTCTCTCTGTTACATGTTGGTAAAGCCCTTAGGATGTGTACTTGACTACCTGGACTATGATGCGGATTATACTAGTCGGGACATGGTAGTCCATAAGTACATCCTTCAAGGTCCCTAGTCGTGGGTGTATCGAGACGGGGCATCGATATACCAGAGTAGACTAGCATATGCCTTCTCGACTCATACAGATGAGCGATGGATGATCCCACATCCATTTGTGTTTGACATCAGAGATGATATATGGGTGCTCAGTGGAGACTGGGTACACTGGACGGACTCACCGAGAACTCCCAGATGGTATTATACCTTACGTCAGATGGCAGTTCTCTGGTGACACTGGTACAGGTTAGTCTGTAGACCCGAGATCGTCATAGAGTCTTGTGTGATCCCCACTGTGCTTTGATTTCCACCTTACCACGTCCAAGAGGGCGTGCAAAACGGTGGTTTTTTGGTACAGTCCCGAGTCACATGGAGGCAATGAGCGATAGGAGGGGTTTCGTCTCTCCCGGTATTGGGGGTTGATGTTGCGCTATGCTCGATTGGCCATAACAGGGAAGTCCCTGGCCAGGGCTGGTTTAGAGATATACTGGTAAGTGTTACCAGTAGTTTCTCGACCCGTTATGCGCCTCATATCAGCATGACTTATCGGTTATTGGGATCTGACGTTTACCACCCCTAGAACTGATATGCGACATATCAGACGAGGAGACCGGACTGTACGGTAGTGTCACTGTCAGGCTTTTTGCAGAAGTTGGAGCGGGCTTGCTTGCTGATCTTCTGATCGCTCAATACCCGGGTAGCCGTTACGTCCAGCTAGTACCGCTGACGGCTTGTGGGTGCTTGATATGACCATCATCTACTACCGGCGTATTGACGAGTCTTTAGAGTCCTACATAGAGGTTGTACTGGCTCAGGCAAAACGAGATAGGAGCGCATATGTGATATGTGCGGGACCGAGAATAATGCGTGTATGTGATACCGTATTCTATTCTCGCGATATTTGTATCGATTGGTTGTATGCGATATAACCTAGTTATCGAATCAAGGATTGATTCGATAAGTCGATACATTGATATTAGTCGGTTATATGCGATATGACCGGATCGTTAAATCAAGTGTTGATTTAATGATTTAATGTATAAATCCCATGCCCCACATTATTTTTAATATTTATTTTGTTTTAAATTTTTCTTCATGGTTGTGTCTCTTCATCTTCTAAACCCCCATTTACACTTCAAATTCCTAGATCGGTTTCAGAGACCTTTGAAATCCCCATTTACTCCATTTTAATGATTTTTTAATACATTTTTACATTAAAACCTTTCATATACCATATTTACTCCAATTTTTAATGATTTTATATATTTTTACATTAAAACCTTTCATATACCCTATTTACTCCAACTTTTAATGATTTTATACATTTTTACATTTTTATTTAAAAACCCTTCACCTACCCTACCCTTAGCCTACCCTATAAATACACCCCCTCCCCTCTACCCTCTCATCCCAAAAATCCTAAGCTCACTCTCTCAAAATTTTCCAAGAGTTGTGTACTTTGAAAACAAGCTCGCGGCGAAGCTCCGACGAAATTCCGGCGGAAATTCCGGCGACGTTTTTAGGAACTACCGGCAACGACGCAACGCATCGGCAACCCCTTTAGTCCCCCTCACTCCTTAGTATAGATCGAAACCCGTAAGTCCCATTCTATCTCCCTTTCTAATTCTAAAAAAAATACGAATTTACGAAACCCGACGGAATCGGAACAAATCCAATTTCCGATTCGGTTTTCTATAAAATTTCACTTCTTATCAATTCAATCATGCTTAAACATCTTTATCTTGACTATTAAACTTGTAAAAATCAATTTGAATGAGTTTTCACACATGAAATGATAACTTTTGCAAATACCGTATTCTTACACTTAAATACCTTCATGTTTAATATATCATATTTAACCTCTAAACTTTACTAAACCTTAAAATAAGTCACGAGATAATGACCTACCTCCACACACACGCAAATACAACCTTAATTGATATTCCCAAAATTTAGAATACGAAAATACAAGACTTTTCGCTAAAATACCATATTCTTTATAAACCTTTTCTAAAAGTTTTAAGTTGTACACAATTCTAAAACAAAATCTTTTAAAATGAAAGTACGATATGTCATGGACATCGATCGTTTATCTAAACCTGACTTTGTGGTGTCTAGGCAAGTGTGTCTAGGCTACTGGTTTTTAATTAGGCCCACTACTGTGGTTCCTTCCCGCTTACCTAGCACTTACCTGGCCGCAATTGGCGGTGAAGAGGCGATTTGAGGCTTCTAATGACTTATCGTTTAGACCTTAGAAATAGGCTAGTTGGCTTAGGAAACCCTAGAAACTAAAATACGGAAATTTATACCCTTTTACAAATAAATACCTTATATTTATAAAACCATTTTTCTAAATGAATAGTATTTATAAAATCTTTGCAAAGCGCCACTACAACCCACCTTTGGGGAACCCATTAGGGATAGTATGGTTCATCGTACACCCGCGGGCTAGTAGTGCGAGATTCAGACCTCCGCAAGGAGCATTCGGTCTCGAAAGGTTAAAATACGACATTTAAGAAAAATGAGATTTTGGAAAATGAAATATTTATTTAAAATTATTCTTGTATTAATATTTATCATTTAAACACCTATTTTATTATAAGATAAAGTTTCCACTTTTTAAAAATTACCAGATTAAAAGTTACAATAAAATACCATGAGTTCAAATAAATCAATATTATAAATTAATACTTTTATTAGGATATATTCACTAGAATAACACAAATAAAATCTACACTCATTATAACTATAAAGACGAATAATAAATACTTGAGGTGTATTTTGAAAAGTATATAAAAGTATTTTACATAAAACCCCTCAAGTTTTATAAGTTACCCTAAGGACCCTAGCAATTATAAGACCTCAATTCACATTTCTGATTGTCTGACTCGGGTTTAAGTCTGATTAATCTGACTTGAATATGATTCAAGTCAATCTATAAACTACAAGATTCCAATTCAATATGAACACATGAATCCATGAATACAATGATCAATTTACACAACTTGACTAAACCAAACCATGGATATATATTCCTTTTACATGATTCCCAGTATTCCATTTACATGACTCTACGGTTATAACCGTTTCCTGATATCATGGTTTCAGTCAGTCAATCAATCTTACAATCAATACAATTTACAAGATAACAATACAAACAAGACATCGCGGGGTTTAAGGGGTAGATTGGTACGGAAGGTGTTAAAGGTGGCACGAGACGGTAAGATTAAGACACCTAACATGAATCCAATTGCCGTTGTTCCGGGTTGTATAACGGAGCCTTGTACTTTCTTTTGCCCTGGTCTCTGGCATACTGAGACCCCTCTCGTATACACTGGCATCCTTCTGTACCAAGCTACAACAACAGCGTTAACACAATACTACAATAATATAACAATGTAATACAACCGTAACAGCCACTCTCTCCCTCTCTCTCTCTATCTATTCTCCTCTTATCTTTGGGACTTACCGAGCGATTTGTTCGTTGACAACATTTTGTTTCTCTCTTCTTTGAATGTCGTCAGGTGGTTTGGACCCGGCAGAAGTTGAGCCATCGCAAGAAGACTTGGAGCAGTTTACCGAAGACCCTGCACTGTAGTTTCATTGTACACTTTTCTTTTCAGTACTTTTCATTTCCTGTTATGCCACTGTTTAGGCATCTTTTATTACAGTTGTATTTCCTTTCATGCATTGTACAAAGAATGTTAATAAATAAAGGTTGCTGTTCTTTTTATTTCTTGTCTCTTGTGTACTTATTTTATATTGCTTAGATACGCTTAGCGTATGTACTTCTGAGTATATACGTAGCGGACCTCGTCGCGTCTCCTTCGCCGTACACTAGGAAGCGGGGCGTGACAATATGGATACAACGAATATACCACAAAACCCACCTAAGCAAAACTGCACACTATGAGCTGAAGCGGTATCCGCTGCAAAAGATGATGTGATAGATGAATAGCCTGCCTCGACTACTCTGGGGAACAACCTGCAAAACACTGTAGCACAACGGGGGTGAGTTGCCAACTCGTGAATAGTAAATAACATATGCAGGTAATCGCAAGTATGCACGTACATCGCTAATCTAACATAGGCAAGCTAATAGCAATAAAAGTCATATGTGTGCAATAGTCATGAAAGGTACACTAGCAGGTATCACTAATACATGAAGCAGTAATATAACAATATGTATTCAACAGTCATGTAATGTACCCCATCGGGTACAACTAATACATGAAACAATGATATGACAATGTATATATGCAACAGTCATGAAAGGTACTCTAGCAAGTACAACTAATACATGAAGCAATGCATATAAAATAAAGTATGTAAATGCAACAGTCATGGAAGGTACTCAATCAGGTACTACTAATACATGAAACAGTGCATAAACAATAAATGTGGAGTCTGGAATGAAACATATCATTTCCACGGAATCCTAATATCGTGGTAGGACCAAAGTCCATCAAGACAATCCAAATCACAATTCCTCAAATCAGCCCCCAAATTGGTCATATCATATAAGTCTCGCAAATCCTGAATTTACAATATCAAGTAAATCTCATATATCCTGAATGTACAAAATAAGTAAATCTCATATATCCTGTATCCAATATCAAGTGAATCTCATATATCCCGAATCCAATATCAAGTGAATCTTATATATCCTGAATAAGTATATTTGCATGAATAATTATGATGATGTAAATAAATTGAAATGTATATATATATATTAGCGTCCCATTCCACTAATATATATATATATATATAACAGCGTCCCATTCCACTGTTATATATATTTAGAAGTAAAAATATCATGAAACCAAGTGTCAAGCATCGACACATAAATACTGATCTATCAGGTGTCGTCACCACGACTGGTCCCCTGATAGGTACGTATCATACGCTATACCGAAAGCTCGAGTGCCTAGCTCTGACCCTCGCCTCTCGACGTATCCATACGCACATGACTCCCGTCGGTATCCCCACGATAACCGCCGAGTCATTGGTACTGTCACCGGTAGGTACTTGCCCACCTTCTAGGCTCAATCGACATGGATCGTCGATCATCTTGCCGATGGGAACCGTACCGGGCCCCACCATGTACCCTCACACGGTCCACGACGCTCCTCGCATGGGGTATATATATCAGAACCGATAAAACTCATGGTGGCTGCTAAAATATCATATCAAGAGAAACCGGGTTTTTCAAATAATGCATAATTTCATGAAACTACCACGGTCCTGAAATCAAGAAAATATCATGAAAAATCCATATCTCAATGCGAAAATCCATGAATATAATATATGCAATATAAAACTGCAATGTAAGCATATAAAAGGAAAAGCCGCTATTTAACTGCAACAAGTTAAAATATATATATGCGGTTCCTAATTTCTTCAAGTCTATATAACATCAAATAAAGGTAGACATGTAGCTACAACCAGATATGTGTGTAAACATGAAGGTATAGCAAGGTATATGTATCTACCTATCAATAATGATGTAATAAACCCTCCAGGTATAAGTGAAGTATGTATGCAAGGTATACATGTAGCTATGTTATTATGTGTGTATGTACTTATCGCTAATGGTACAATACCCTATAGGTATACAGGTAACTAGCATGTAATCATGTCAAGGTATATGTATAAGCTTGTATGTATACAGGTATGCGATATGTCATATGCATAAAGAAATATGAATCAATGTCTCAATGTCCCTAACCAAACAATATCACATGGGTATGTGTGTTATGCGTGTCATGGCAATTATTGACGGTGTGTGTGGCATACAATCAGTGCTCGTGCAACATGAGCCGTCAATAATAGTGCAGTGTCCTAAAAGTACAAGTCCAAGCACAACTAATAACTAAGCAATAAGGTGTATGCGCAACTCTATATATGAAATAGAATATGCGACAGTTCATAACATCTCTAGCCCAGACACATAACGCCATGCGGGCGATTCCCCTGTAGATGTTAAATCTACTCACCAACGCTCCTGGCTAAGTAAAGCCTACCACTCGCTTTCCCCTGTTCGCAGCGCCCTAAGTCCCCGCCTGCGATCCTGAACACATATAACAATAAAGCAAGCGTATATAAGCAATCGACCAAAAATATGTACAACTACGTTTAATCGACGCACCAACTCCAAACATACTCTCGAGTTTCTGTTTAGCGGCTAACATGCGTAGCGACACTACGAAACGAACTCAAGAGCAAAAGCTACACAAAGACACGAACGAAGTTGGCACGACCCTAGCTAGGAACGCAAAGTGATACAACTACCAAGTCTAGACCCTGATCGTACCGATCACGCATTCACAACACACTAATAAACGTGGAATCAATATAATTAACGTCGCAACGTCAAAAGAATCCCACGCCTAAAACTTACCGAAATCTAGTAAGCAACATATAACATTTTAGCACCAAACTACAACTTTTTACCAAACTAGAATTTACAAACATCACTAATTAGAAAGATTAAACCATTTAAACCTTTACTAGAATTTTCATCTCACTTAATTAGGATTAGTAAAAGTTTAGTTTGTTAATTAGCTTAATTATCTAATTAGGAAAATATCATTTAACAAATTAGCAACTTGGTTTAATTTTCTTCAAGCTTAACATATTAATTAACCATTTCACTAATCAAAACCCTAATTGATTAACCAAAACCATTTGCTAGAAATTCTAAATATCTAATTAAAAGCTTTAAATTAACAACTAATAAGCTAGTTTAAAGTATTAGAACAACAATTAGAGATTAGGGTTAGGATTTTATACCTTAAACTTGATTCTAAAACTTGCAAGAGAAAATCAAGATAGCCTCCAAAATGCTAACTTTTGTGAAGAATCAAGCTAGTTTAGTGAAGAAGAATAATGGGTATTGATTTATTTTTGAGTTTGTGTGATAAATTTAGGATTTTTGATGAATTCTGTGAAGCTTGAAATTAAGAAATGAAGCAAATGAGAACTAAGGGCAGCAAGGAATGAAGTTTTGGCCATGAGAAGAAAGGCTAGGATTTTGTGGAATTTTGTAGAAAAATCTAGAAGAAAAAATCAATAATTGCATAATAAAACAAAAAAACATTTTGTCACCATTTTCTTTTCTTTAAAAAATCAATTAATCTCCACAAATATCTAGATATTTAGGTGAGAAGGTTCTAAACTAATTCTAGTGATTAGATTAGCGTAGATTCATATTAGTAGTAATTAACCCACATAAAAATATAATTACCACAAATAAAGTGCACAAATAAAGCATTAAAATAATATTTAATTAGGGAAAAATTCTATGTGAACCAAAACTTCCCATTGACCCCCAAAGTCCGCGCACTAGCTTTATTCTAGCTAAACTAGGTGCCGACAAGTCTATACAGAAGTTTGTGTTGGAAATAGTGCCCTCAGAGTCAATTATTGGATCAAAGGCACGTGATTGCAATGATTGAGGGAGGACCTATACCTGTAGGACAGTCTTACTCGAGAGATTTGTATACTATCTGGTTTGTCTTTATCATCGTGTGCATGCTTTAGGTGACATTGTAGTTCACTATTACACGTTGATAGAGAATAGTATGCTACCATGATTTATCTTTATCATTGTGTACTGCTTTAGGTGACCTTACAGGTCGCTATTACACGTTGATAGAGCCCTTAGGATTCTTGCTTGACTACCAGCAGTATGATAGCGATCATATACGTGAGAGTTGGGTAGTCTATAAGCACATCCTTAAAAGGTCCCTAGTTGTGGGAGTTTCAAAACTGGGCATCGATGCTCCATTAGTAGACTAGTGTATACAGTCGAGACCCCGACGAGAGGCGGTGGCCGGTCTCACAAACCATTGGTGTCAGTTGGTTCACCTAAGATTTATACAGGTTCTCATTGGGTTATGAGTACACCGGACAGGACTCGCCGGGAACATGCTAGTTGGTATTATACCTAGCGTCAGATAGCAGTCCCCTGGTGACATGTGTACAGGTTAGTTCATCGACCTAAGATCGTCATTTGTCTCGTGTGAGTTCCCACTGTGCTTTGATTACTACCCTACCATGGCTCAAAGGAGTCGTGCAAACAGGTTTTAGTTGGGTACAGTCCCGAGCCACATGGAGGCAGTGATCGGATCGGCAGGGGTTCGTCTCTCCCGGTATTGGGGGTGAGGTCGTGCTGTGTCTAGGAGAGCCATTACACGAAATCCTTGGCCAAGACAGGAGATTTACTGGTAGGTATTCCAGTAGTATCTCAGGGTGTTCTGGGCTACACTCCGACACGACTTGTACCGCTTTTGGGGGTCTGACTTTTACCAACCCCCTAAGCCCGGCATGCGATGCTCATAGACGAACGGACCGGAATGTACGGATATTGTCACTGACAGGCTCAATAGGGTGTCAGGATGAGTTCGCTCATCGACCTCCCTTTTGATCAATACCTGGTAGCCCGTTATGTACAGCTAGTATCTCTGACGTGCTAGTGGTTAAATCCACAGCCAAAGTATTGACGAGTCTTTAGAGTCCCCCACAGACAGTTTCTCAAGTTTCGGGCGAAACGTTGTAGAGGCCGTATGATATATGGCAGGGTCCGATCATATACGTGCAGTAGTGCACGGATCATGATCGGTCGGATCATACTAGTGGGCTTTGGTTTAAGCCGGATCCTAGTATTAGATTTGTTGGATTACTTTAGTCTCGTCACATTCGCATTCAGTCGGAATGCGGATGCAAGTATGTATATACAGGTGAGGGGTGTTAGTGTATATGCCCTAGAGGCCATTACTGTATCATACTAGTTTGTATATTACTTAATGGATGCTTGGGATATTCACCTTGTATATACAATCTTGCTCAAAATAGTAGTATGCTACTTGGTTTGTTTCTACTTCAATGTGTACTTGTGTTTATTTCAGTATATCACTTATACGCATTAGTGGAGCCCTTAGGATCTTTGCTTGATTACCAGCGTTGTGATGGCAGTCACACTAGTAGGGGCTGGGTAATCTATAAGCACATCCTTATTCTGGTCCCTGGTCGCAGGACTATCGAGACAGGGCATCGATACTCCGGAGTAGACCAGCGCATGCGCTTCTCATCCCAGTGTGGGAGACGGTCTGTCCTACAGCCGTCAGTACGTCGTACTTGAGATAGTATGCGGGTGCTCGTTAGGTTACGGGTACACTGGACAGGACTCGTCGGGAACTGACTAGTTGGTATTATACCTATCGTCAGTTATCAGTTCCCAGGTGACATGAGTACAGCTTAGTCCGCTGACTTGACACTGTCACTTCGCCTCGGGTGTTTTCCCACTGTACTTTGATCACTACCCTACCACGGCTCAAAGGAGTCGTGCAAACAGGTGGTGGTTGGGTGCAGTCCCGAAGCACTTGGAGGCAGTGACGGTTAGACAGGATTCGTCTCTCCCGGTATTGGGGGTTGACATCGCGCTGTGTCTAGGAGAGCCATTACACGAGTAGTCCCTGGCCAGGGCAAACGAGATATACTGGTAGGTTTCCAGTGTTATCTCAGGGTGTATTGGGCTTCACTCTGGCACGACTTGTACCGCTATTGGGGGACTGACGTTTACCGCCCCCTAGGCCCGCCATGCGATGTATCAGACGAACAGACCGGACTGTACGGAGAATGTCACACTCAGGCTCAGTAGGAGTTCAGATGGGTTTCGCCTCGTCGGTCTTCTTGTCGGCATTACCTGGGGACCGTTACGCACAGCTAGTGCCGCTTGCGGTCTGTGGTTAAACCCACTGCCAGCGTAGTGTCGAGTCTTTAGAGTCCCACACAGAAAGCTTTTCGCCTTTAGGCAAAAGAGTAGAGGTCGCATGGTATTGCGACAGGTCGCATGGTTTTGCGACAGGGTTCGGTCACATCCGTGCACTTGTGCACGTACAGTGTCCGGACAGTCTACACTAGCGGGCTTTGGTTTAAGCCAGATCCTAGTGTACCTTATGGGATTGGATTTATCCAGTTTGCATTCGTGTTCCTCGGAACGCGGATGCGGGTGTGTATGCACAGTTGACAGGAAGGCACAGACAGCGGATTCTCATTAGGGTTGTTGACAGTTGACCGTTGACTTTTTGACTTTTTGCTCAACCCTAATGAGAATATGATATGTGATTAACTATTATATTAATTAAGTATTATGGTGATATGGTTGTTGACTTGTTGACTTTTGTTGACTTGTTGACTTTGTTGACTTGTTGACTTTTGTTGACTTGTTGACCGGTTGACTAGGCTTGACTAGTTGACCATCATGATAACCATGGTTATCATTTCATGCCTAAGACTTTTTCTTGCTTGCTCATTTGAGTAAAATGAGTGCATGACATGATAAGGTTATGGTTGCTTCTAACCATCACATAAGACTTTTTTGATATGATGAGTTATGATCACTTTGGATTATGAGAGGGTGAAAGACAAAAGAGTTGCTCATTCTTTCTTGCTCATTCTCTCTCTTGTTCTTGAGCTCTCCTCTTGCTCTCACCCTCAACCTCTTGCTCCCTCTCTTGATCTATGGTTCTCTTGTCTCATGAGTTGAGAATCAAGAACCATAGATAAAATCCCATTCTATTTCCTCTCTACTCATTCTAGTTCACTAGGTTTAGCAAACCAAGTGAACTAGTTTCTTCAAAGAACGAAGAAGGAGCTAAAGGTTGGAGCTTTCAAGTGGATCTATCTTCGGCGTACGGAGACAACGAGAAGGAGCCATCGAACCACCATCGGAGCTTGAAGAGAAAGAGTTCAAGTTTAGGTATAACCATCTTCATCCGAGTAGCTAAATATCTTTAGCTTAGTTTGCTAGTTTTAGTTTAGGTAAAGATCCCGACCTAGCTTAGTCCATGTTGCCTCTTGCGTTAAAATTTTGATTTTATACCGTTTCCGCCTCCCCGTAAGAACCGGGGGTCGCAACGTGGACTTACAGTGGTATCAGAGCCTAACTAAACTTAAACTAGCTTGGTAGTAAAGTGTAACGAAGTTCGGAATCGAAAAAAATCCAAAAACCTAACTTTTACAAAACCTGAGTTTCTGTTGAAATTTTTTCTGGTCAAAATGAAAAACTTTACACTTGTAAATTCGGCTCAGGGTTTTGTGTGAACACCCAAGAAAAACGATACAGTAATTCGTCCAAACCGCCGCCCTTCCGCCGCGTGAGCTAGGCATCCGCCGCGGAAGCGCCGCGCTTTGTCGTCTTCTGTGCATCGTTTTTCGTGCAGTGTGTGTCTGTGTTGGTTTTGGGATTTTTGGAATATATTATATGTGCCCAGATTTTCCAGAAAAGAAATTTCCTTTTGGGGTCCTATAATTCCGTATTTTTTCCGAACTTCACTGCACTTTGACTATGATGGTTATATCTGTGATGTTTGCATGTATTGAACGTCGGCTAATCGCTATAAGTCGATTGGTCGGGGTTATACATGATCTGTAATGTGCTGGAATGTGTATATAAATATGTTGGATTGTCGCGGGTGAATAGCCGGGGGTTGTGAGACGAGAGTTTTCTTTTCTTGCAATTCATGTAAATTTGTAAATTGATGTAATAATTATTTGTATGACCGCACAAACGGGTCGGGGTTGTAGCCGTCATTGTATAATTTCTTTTTACTGTTTTTGCTCCTAGGATAGACCCATGGAGGGGTGCACAAACTACCGGGTATGCCGAAGTGTCGAGTGGCCTACTCATGGAGATGAGGGAGGTTGCTACGCTTCGGGTACTTGGCGGGTAGTTTGCCGCACCCGTAGGGGTCTTGGGTGGGGTTTTGGCTATTCACCGCGACCGTGTAATCTGTTTTTTGTTACAGGCTCGTACAAATTACAGATTCCTAGTATATCCAATGTATTTATCTGTGATCTGAAATGTTTATCATTGCAGTATATCTATATATGATATTATTTAGGCGTTGCTTATGTTTTACAGACGCGCTAGCCCAGCCCCCGCTCTGTCGTTAGTTAAGTAACCTAACGGGTAATGACGGGGCCCCGTGGCGAATGCGAATGGCATAAGCGTACGTCATATTTTGGTTGTTTTCTGCAATGGTAGGATTAAATGATGGGACGCATTAAAAGAACTAATGCAAGAATATCACGCATTAAAAGAACTAATGCAAGATAATAAACCAAGTTAAAGTCGTTGGAACACTTTCGAAAAACCACTCGGTTCTTTTCAAAACCAACTTTTAAATGCGGAGCTTGAGCCACTCCTTTTAAAAGCTATCTCGTTCCATCGACCAAATCAAGTTCACTACGTTCACGGTTTTGCCAAAACCATTCGTAGCCCTCCGTCGTTTCGTATGAATATTCAATAGTATTCAAGCTGTGTTTGTTGACCTTCGTCAAGGCATAGTGATTGGTAGCTATTGGGTATTCATATGTAGCATAGATAGATGCGTTGATTTGGGACATTCGCATTACCTTGTTGACCTTCGTCAAGGGTATATACGGGTGGATTCAAATTAACCTGGATAATGACGGGCAGAACTTGACATGTGACTTATGATTTGTTGACCTTCGTCAAGGTCATAAGAGCATGGGGCAAAAATCCACATCGGGAGTTTCATAAGTACTGAAACTTGCTAGATTTGCATACCATTTGGAGTGTGATGATTCTGGTAGGATTCCTTCAGTTTCGTCACGCGATGATATTTGGATCCCGATCCTACTGTGAGTATATGCTACTCCTCGGGAAATTTCTCACTTAACGATCAATGCTATAAACCTAGTAGGTGCCTAGAAAGGTGTTAGCGGGGCTACGCCCCCAGGGAAAAGAGGTTCTCTAATTAAGGAACTTCGCGAAAGCGTTGGAAAACCTCCCTCGAAGTACCGACACCGGCCTGGCTGAACGGTCAAGCAAGTATTGTACGGTGGGATTGATCCTGACTAATTCTTCCTTTATGGTTTGAGGAGGGATTCGAGAAACAGTGGGAGCCATCCTGTTTAGACAAACTAAAAACCACTCTAAACTTGCAAGAGCATCATGCTGAGTGTTTCTTCTTCTCTCTCCTAATTGCAGCGACCATTCAACATGACTGGACTTAAGTTACTCCTAGATAAAAACAAACTGACAGGGCCAAACTATAAAGATTGGCTCAGGAATGTCAAGATAGCAATCACTTATGACAAGCTGGGGTATCTTCTTACCACCAAAGCTCCCCCTGTCCCTGGTCCAACTTCCAGCGTCGCGGATAAGGAAATCCGCAAGACTTGGGAGATTGATAGCGCGAAGGCCAAGTGCCTCCTGCTTGCCTCGATGGACAACGAACATCAGAGGAGGCATGAGAATATGGACATGGAGTCCATATTGCTCCATACAAAAGAACTGTATGGAGAGCAATCACGTATCGCAAGATACGAAGCGTCGAAAAAGTTGTTTTCGACAAGAATGGCCGTCGGATCATCAGAAGCCGAGCATGTGCTAAAGATGATCGGCTACATTGAGGAGCTCGCTGACCTAGGGATCACATTAGAGAGTGAGCTATATACGGATATAGTTCTCCAGTCCCTTCCTTCCACTTACGCCCAGTTCATACTGAACTTCAACCTACAAGAAAAAGAGGTTGAACTTTCAGAGCTCCTCAACATGCTGAGGAGCGCAGAGGGCACCCTACAGAAAGGTAGGGATACATCCACTTTGTTTGTAGGAGGATCATCTTCTTCTAGGTCCAAGGCGAAAGCCAAGGGAAAGAAGAAGAAGGCCCCCGCCAAACCAAGGGGCGGTGTTAGTAAAGTGGATACGAAGGGAAAAGCAAAAGCAACAAAGATAGCGGGGAAGCTTGTGGACAAGGAAGAATGCTTCTATTGTCATAAGAAAGGACACTGGAAGAATGATTGCAGGGCCTGGAAGGCCAGAACACAGGAATTGAAGCAGGTTGCAGCTTCAGCTTCAGGTGTGTATGTTATTGAAAACTGTCTTTCAATAAACTCTACTTCCTGGGTATTGGATACCGGATCAGGATCTCATATCTGTAATTCTTTGCAGGCGTTGAGAAACCGTAGTGTTTTGAAGGCAGGTGACATGACCCTCAGAGTTGCAAACGGAGCTAGCATGGATGCTAAAGCCGTGGGGGACTATCACCTGGGAATGTCAGATGGACATGTTTTGGTTTTGCGTAATTGCTTTTTTGTACCCAACGCAACTTGTAATATCATTTCTGTATCTTTAGTTTCTAAAGAAGGTTATGAATTTGCGTTTGTAAGTAATGTTGTAAACATTCACCTTAATCAAGTATTGATTGGGTCAGGTACATTGAGTAATGGTATATACGTGTTAAACCAACCACAGATTTTCAACGTCCAGAATACACACAAAAGAAAGTCTCCAGAACTAAATCAGACTTTCTTATGGCATTGTAGATTGGGTCACATCAATGAGAGAAGGTTGACTAAGTTACATACAGAAGGATATTTGAATGCGTTCGAATATCAATCGTATGCCACTTGTCAATCTTGTCTCAAAGGAAAGATGACAAAGACTCCATTTACTGGACAAGGAGTAAGAGCGAGCGAGCTCTTGGGACTCGTACACAGTGACGTGTGCGGTCCAATGTCTACACATGCCCGAAGCGGACATTCTTACTTCATTACTTTTACGGATGACTTCTCAAGGTACGGTTATGTTTTCTTAATGAAACATAAGTCCGAGGCCTTTGGAAAATTCCAGGAGTATAAGAATGAAGTAGAGAAACAGACCGGCAAAAGTATTAAGATTCTAAGATCGGATCGAGGTGGAGAATACTTAAGTGCCGAATTCCTGAATTACTTAAAAGAGAATGGTATTCTCTCTCAGCTTACTCCTCCATACACTCCGCAACATAATGGTGTATCGGAGAGACGGAACCGAACCCTATTGGATATGGTTCGGTCCATGATGAGTAACGCTGAGTTACCGCGATCATTCTGGGGATATGCACTAGAAGCAGCTGCGTATCTCTTGAACAAGGCTCCCACCAAGACTGTGCCTACCACCCCATATGAGATGTGGACTGGGAAGAAACCCTGTCTAAAGTATCTTAAGGTATGGGGATGTCCAGCTTTTGTAAAAAAGCAGCATGCGGACAAGCTTGAGGCACGTTCAGTACAGTGTAAGTTTGTGGGATACCCAAGGAACTCCAGGGGGTATCTTTTCTATTCCGCTGAGGAACAAAAGGTTTTTGTTTCTCAGCATGCCCGCTTCTTGGAAACTGAGTTTTTGGAAACCCAGATAAGTGGGAGCACAATAGAACTGGAAGAAGTTCCAGAACCACAGACTGTTACTGAAAGCTTAGTGGAACCAGAGGGTTCAACAGAACAGGACATTCCTGCGCCACTCCGCAGGAGTAGTAGGCAGTCTCATCCGCCCGAGAGATACTACGGTTTTCTCATAGACGGGGATAGAGAGGATTGCATCATAGATTATGATGAGCCTACTAGCTTCCAGCAGGCCGTTCAGAGCGTTGACTCAGTGAAATGGCTGGATGCAATGCGGACCGAAATGGAGTCCATGTACACCAACAAGGTATGGACGTTGGACATTGCTCCAGACGGGGTAAAACCCGTAGGATGCAAGTGGATCTTCAAAAGGAAGATTGGTGTAGATGGACAGGTTGAGACCTATAAAGCTAGGCTGGTAGCAAAGGGTTTTCGTCAAAGACCTGGCTTGGACTACGACGAAACCTTTTCTCCAGTAGCCATGCTGAAATCCATTCGGATCCTTCTTGCCATTGCTGCCTTCCACGATTATGAGATCTGGCAAATGGACGTAAAGACAGCTTTTCTAAATGGAAATTTAGAGGAGTGTGTCTATATGGACCAGCCAGAGGGTTTCATTCAGAGTGGGAGCAGCGGAAAGGTGTGCAAGTTGCTTAAGTCCATCTATGGACTAAAGCAGGCATCGCGGAGTTGGAACTTCTGCTTTGATGAGACGGTCAAAGAATTTGGCTTTATCAAAAATCCAGATGAACCATGCATCTATAGTAGATTTGTAGCGAGAACTGTAGTATTCCTCGTTTTATACGTGGATGACATTCTCTTAATAGGAAATGACATTCCTATGCTACAATCTGTCAAGGGGTTCTTGTCACACAGGTTCTCCATGAAAGACCTGGGTGATGCCTCATACATTCTGGGTATCCGGATCTACCGTGACAGATCCAAGAGGATATTAGGACTTTCTCAGTCCAGGTACATCGACACCGTGCTGAAAAGATTCAGTATGGAAGATTCCAAGCGCGGTAACCTGCCGGCTTGTCACGGGATCACCCTCTCTAAAGAGATGTCTCCCAAGACTGATTTGGAGAGGGATCGCATGTCTATTATACCTTACGCTTCTGCGGTAGGCTCTATAATGTATGCGATGTTGTGTACCAGACCGGATGTAGCTTATGCACTGAGTGTGGTAAGCCGGTATCAGTCTAACCCAGAGGAGAAACACTGGATAGCGGTAAAGAACATTCTCAAGTACCTGAGAAGGACTAAGGAGATGTTCTTGGTGTATGGCGGAAAAGACCTCCAGATCGAGGCCTTTGCTGACTCCAGCTTCCAGAGTGACAAGGATGATTCCAAGTCCATGTCGGGTTTTGTCTTTACCCTCAATGGAGGGGCGGTGTGTTGGAAGAGTTCCAAACAGGAAACCGTTGCAGACTCGACGATGGAAGCGGAATACATCGCTGCATCTGATGCCGCAAAAGAAGCTGTCTGGATGAGGAAGTTCTTGAAAGAACTTCAGGTGGTTCCGTCCATTGTTGATCCAATACCTCTGTATTGCGACAACAACGGGGCTATAGCTTTAGCGAAGGAACCCAGGTCCCATCAGAGATCCAGGCACATCTTAAGGCGGTATCACCTGATCAGGGAGATCGTGGATCGCCAGGAGATCGAGGTTCGGAGAGTCGCTTCAGAAGACAACACTGCATATCCATTCACCAAGGCCTTGCCCCAGACTCAGTTCGAGCGGCTGATCGAGATGATAGGTCTTCGATACGCCAGTACATGGCCTTAGTGCAAGTGGGAGATTGTTAGTGTATATGCCCTAGAGGCCATTACTGTATCATACTAGTTTGTATATTACTTAATGGATGCTTGGGATATTCACCTTGTATATACAATCTTGCTCAAAATAGTAGTATGCTACTTGGTTTGTTTCTACTTCAATGTGTACTTGTGTTTATTTCAGTATATCACTTATACGCATTAGTGGAGCCCTTAGGATCTTTGCTTGATTACCAGCGTTGTGATGGCAGTCACACTAGTGGGGGCTGGGTAATCTATAAGCACATCCTTATTCTGGTCCCTGGTCGCAGGACTATCGAGACAGGGCATCGATACTCCGGAGTAGACCAGCGCATGCGCTTCTCATCCCAGTGTGGGAGACGGTCTGTCCCACAGCCGTCAGTACGTCGTACTTGAGATAGTATGCGGGTGCTCGTTAGGTTACGGGTATACTGGACAGGACTCGTCGGGAACTGACTAGTTGGTATTATACCTATCGTCAGTTATCAGTTCCCAGGTGACATGAGTACAGCTTAGTCCGCTGACTTGACACTGTCACTTCGCCTCGGGTGTGTTCCCACTGTACTTTGATCACTACCCTACCACGGCTCAAAGGAGTCGTGCAAACAGGTGGTGGTTGGGTGCAGTCCCGAAGCACTTGGAGGCAGTGACGGTTAGACAGGATTCATCTCTCCCGGTATTGGGGGTTGACATCGCGCTGTGTCTAGGAGAGCCATTACACGAGTAGTCCCTGGCCAGGGCAAACGAGATATACTGGTAGGTTTCCAGTGTTATCTCAGGGTGTATTGGGCTTCACTCCGGCACGACTTGTACCGCTATTGGGGGACTGACGTTTACCGCCCCCTAGGCCCGCCATGCGATGTATCAGACGAACAGACCGGACTGTACGGAGAATGTCACACTCAGGCTCAGTAGGAGTTCAGATGGGTTTCGCCTCGTCGGTCTTCTTGTCGGCATTACCTGGGGACCGTTACGCACAGCTAGTGCCGCTTGCGGTCTGTGGTTAAACCCACTGCCAGCGTAGTGTCGAGTCTTTAGAGTCCCACACAGAAAGCTTTTCGCCTTTAGGCAAAAGAGTAGAGGTCGCATGGTATTGCGACAGGTCGCATGGTTTTGCGACAGGGTTCGGTCACATCCGTGCACTTGTGCACGTACAGTGTCCGGACAGTCTACACTAGCGGGCTTTGGTTTAAGCCAGATCCTAGTGTACCTTATGGGATTGGATTTATCCAGTTTGCATTCGTGTTCCTCGGAACGCGGATGCGGGTGTGTATGCACAGTTGACAGGGAGGCACAGACAGCGGATTCTCATTAGGGTTGTTGACAGTTGACCGTTGACTTTTTGACTTTTTGCTCAACCCTAATGAGAATATGATATGTGATTAACTATTATATTAATTAAGTATTATGGTGATATGGTTGTTGACTTGTTGACTTTTGTTGACTTGTTGACTTTGTTGACTTGTTGACTTTTGTTGACTTGTTGACCGGTTGACTAGGCTTGACTAGTTGACCATCATGATAACCATGGTTATCATTTCATGCCAAAGACTTTTTCTTGCTTGCTCATTTGAGTAAAATGAGTGCATGACATGATAAGGTTATGGTTGCTTCTAACCATCACATAAGACTTTTTTGATATGATGAGTTATGATCACTTTGGATTATGAGAGGGTGAAAGACAAAAGAGTTGCTCATTCTTTCTTGCTCATTCTCTCTCTTGTTCTTGAGCTCTCCTCTTGCTCTCACCCTCAACCTCTTGCTCCCTCTCTTGATCTATGGTTCTCTTGTCTCATGAGTTGAGAATCAAGAACCATAGATAAAATCCCATTCTATTTCCTCTCTACTCATTCTAGTTCACTAGGTTTAGCAAACCAAGTGAACTAGTTTCTTCAAAGAACGAAGAAGGAGCTAAAGGTTGGAGCTTTCAAGTGGATCTATCTTCGGCGTACGGAGACAACGAGAAGGAGCCATCGAACCACCATCGGAGCTTGAAGAGAAGGAGTTCAAGTTTAGGTATAACCATCTTCATCCGAGTAGCTAAATATCTTTAGCTTAGTTTGCTAGTTTTAGTTTAGGTAAAGATCCCGACCTAGCTTAGTCCATGTTGCCTCTTGCGTTAAAATTTTGATTTTATACCGTTTCCGCCTCCCCGTAAGAACCGGGGGTCGCAACGTGGACTTACAAGGGGTATCCTTGTGATCCGTCACGAGTTTACTTTAGATGTTGCCGTATCTTTTTATTGTTGCAAACATTTGGATTAATGTTTGTAGATGGAAATTGTGAGCTATATGTCATGATAAGAAGCATTTATTATGACACATGCACAAGTGGTGACGCATGGTCTCTTTCTTTGTGCATGTGTCACATAATGTGATAGATTTGTATTGAAATGATAAGGAGAGAGAGAAAGGCAACCATATGGTGGAAGTTTGCTCTTGTATTATTCTTGATCTCATTCATACTCTCATTATCATTTTCCATCACAAAAGAAAAAGAAAAGAGAGAGAAAGCCTTCTCTTCTTCTTCTTCCTCTAGCTCACTATTTTCCATGAATGGCAACACCTTCAACCTCCATCCAAATTAATGGATGCAAGAGACTAAGTGATCATAAACATTCTCTACATCACCTTGGACACGTCGGCTAGCACACTTCGTGCCCGAGTTGCTTCGGATGAAGCGGGAGCCCGTAAAAAGACTCGTAGATGTGGTGCCCTTTCCGACAAGGAGATCGAGACCGGAGATGCCGCGAGGAGCTTGGGATGGTGGCCAAAGACCGAAGGACACGGATCGATCGGTATAGCTTTCCAACCCTCTCTCTAGATTGCTAGTTGTAGGTTAATGGTTCGATCCGAGTTTTAAGCATACGATAGTGCCGGTTTCAAGTTTTGAAAAGTTTTTCGTTTCCGCATTTTGGCCTCGGAAAGACGGCCGGGGCGCTACCGCAGTCTTACCGTTTGATCACAATCGGGTTAAAACGGAAAATACCGACTATTTAACCCTAAAAACGGAAAATTCGCAAAACGATTTCTAAAACGTTACAACAGACTAACCTGTACACATGTCACCTGGGAACTGCTATCTGACAATAGCTATAATACCAACTAGCAGGTTCCCAGCGAGTCCATCCAGTGTACCCATAACCCAATGAGCACCAGTATACTATCTTAGGTGAACAAACTAACACCAATGGCTTGTGAGACCTGGCCACCGCCCCTCGTCGGGGTCTCGATCAGTATACACTAGTCTACACTAGAGTATCAATGCCCAATCTTGATACTCCTATGACTAGGGACATTTAACGATGTGCATATAGACCCTAGCTCCCACATATATGATCGCCATCATAATGCTGGCAGTCAAGCAAGAATTCTATGGGCTATATCAACATGTACATGATGATAAAGACAAACCAGATAGCATACTATCATCTCAAGTAAGACTGTTCTATTGGTATAGGTCCTCACTCAATCATCATAATCACATGTCCGCGACTATGATAATTGCCTTGAGGGCACTATAGCCAACAATCTCCCACTTGCACTTAAGGCCAATTATTGCGATGTCGCATACTCACAGCCCGTATGATACCGAACGCCCAACTTCTCTACTAATCAGTTTCGCAAAGCCCGCTTGCGAAACTATTGTGTTCGAGAAATAGCCTCAGTGAGTGGATCCGCTCCAATGTTTCTTTCTGTATCTCTATATATCTCAACTTCGCGGAGAAAGCTATCTCCCGAAATGAGCAATACCTGTCTTAGAATTTGTCTGGTGGAACCCATTTCATAAATGAACTTCAAATCCAGCAAACTTCTTAGACTGTATCGTCCACTGAATTTAATCAGTATCCTGGGCCATGCCTTCCTCAGTATCCGCTTGGACCACCTGTCCAACATACTGTCCCTCAAAAGAGGGAAAACTATAACTCTGACAGTCACGCTGTCATCTAGGTCACCTTGGAAGCCTGAAATGATAACCGTCTCCTAAAGGAGGCTGCCGTTACCATATCCCAAGAACATTCACTTATGTTTATAACTGCTTCCCAATGTTTCTCCAGGATTGGATTAATATATGTTTATTGCAGCTAGTGCAAAAATAACATCTGGTGTGGTACTTGATATTTCATAATTAACTCAATTGCCTAAGCAAGTGATATCCTAATCATGGAGATCCCTCTCCCCTTTAGTCTGTAAGACACCTTTAGAGAGGGTGACTCCATCACCTGCAGGTACACCACCATGTCAGGAGTCGTCCATTCTAAAGTTCCTTTAGAATAATGTCAAAGTACCCAGATTGGCATACTTCCCAAATCTAGATCTAGTAACCAGAAACCCTAATATTACATCTATATCCTGTTTGGAGAAACAACTTTGTGACAACCATAGTACAACCGATCGTAGTATAGGAATATCTCTTCCTATCAAGTGCATGTCATCCCAAATACCTGGACATCACTCTGTGCTACCTTCTTAGCAGATCCATCTCCTATTCTGATGAAGTCAAAGTCTATGACTCACATCAAAAATAGATGATCTATTTTCGCTATACCTGCTTTAGTCTATAAATAGACATAAGCTACTTGCCCACTATGCTTCCGCTGCTCCCACTGACTATAACAACCCTCTGGCAGAGTCATATATATACGTGCACTTCTAAAACTAGTTTAGAATGACGCTATACACATCCTCCGCCGGGTCTTATAGTCTAGAACAATAGCAATGACAAGTCTGGGTAAACAAGAACCTTCCTGTCACCGTCACTGAGAAGACCAAAGTACCTCTCGGGTGCCTGAGGTTACCCACCAAAATCTGCAGAGTGGCTAATGGAATGTCGAAACCATTTGAATCCTCATGTTCTATTAAATCTTCAGTAATCGTTTGTGGTTCTGGAATCACTTCCAGTTTTACCATACTCCCACTTTTGTTTTCTGAAAAAATCCATTTTACTAAAACTGTGGAGAGTCAAGAACAATATAAATATTGATCTTCCTGATGGTAGAAAGTTAACCCTCGTCAAAGTCCGGGATAACCCACAAACAGCCATTACTGAAACCTGCCTTGAGTTTATCCGGATTCTGGTTTTAAGCATCAGCCGGACAACTCCCTATACCTTAACATCGTTAAGATATAAATTGATTCTATATACATCTAATATAGGAAAAAAAGCATTAATTTAATTGGTACCAGATTCAAAATCATGCAGCTGTCACCAGTGCATATCAATCAAATAGAAAAAGGCCAATCAGCGTTACTCAACTAGGAGTGCATCCATATATGAGTAACCTGGAAGAAAAACAAGTTCTCAAAAACATTACTATCAACAGAATACCAAACACAAGTATCTACATCTTCGACTTCATCGAAGAATCTTGATACTTCCAACAAATGGTTCTCTACTTTATTCTTATACCTATAACTTCTCAAAATCTGAACCTTGTATTTGAACAAAATACTTGTCTAGAATTAGAGAAATTATGAGTAAACAGAATATAGTATGAGTACCAACCCCATTGTCCTAATGTACACTGGACAACATACAATACTTTGTATAAGTCCTCTGAGTTCAATAACTCAAACCATGTGCGTCGTAGGTTGAAAAACTATACTTTGGTTAAGAAGAGTTACACCGCTGTTGAATGCACCTTACCTAATCACCAACTGATATTAGTAAATGTCATAGACACAATTTCAAAAAGTTATATCTCACTTTATAAAATAAACGTACAGATATATCAGTTTGAAATTGGTGCATAACAACGGATATTCAAAACCAAATATTTGCCATCCGGCAAAAACCAGATGATTTCCTTAAATATCACCAATTACAACGAATTCCGATATAATGAGGATCTAATCACCCAATTTCCAATATCTTACTCCCATTCACCATCTGTAATAGCATACATATGTGAGAAACTGATCTGGCAAATATATACCCTGGAGTCAGATTCCAATTGGGAAAACAGTTTTCAATTAACATCGCACAGTGAAACTGAAACATGAAAATGTTTCAAAAAGGGGTAACCAGGTATTCCTAATAATGCCTCTTCCACCATCCTGCATGACAGTAACCATATACTTACCTGCCCTCACTGCAATCCCTTTATTATGTCTTTACTTATTACCTTCTGTACACCTCCTTTACACTAATTAGTTTTCTTCATTCCCTACCCTTCGGCACCAGCCTAAGGTTTTGAAGAAGACTATCCAATAAGCGCAATAGGTGTACTCTCCTAATCCTAGGAGCCCTCACAACCTGAGAGAAGGTAAAGAGAAAACATATCTGAATAATTCTATCCAATTTCTCTTGAACCGGAAACCATCCTCGAATCTGGAACGAATTCCTTCGAGTTCGTATATAACTATACGATGGCATATCCAATGAAAGTGGATATCCGTAGTGATACGGAGTGTTCTAGAGAAAAGAAAAGTGGATGTAGGAGTGGCAGGGGTATACACGGTCTTTGTCGTGAATGATGGTGATCGCAATTTCCTTTGCCATTATTCTAATCCCTTTATATGTCTTTACTTATTACCTTCTGTACACCACAGTTAAGCTTGTTGGTTTTCTTCCTTTCCTACCGTTCGGCACCTGCCTATGGTCTGAAAGAAGACTATCCAATAAGCTCAATAGGTGTACCCTCTCCTAATCCTAGGAGCCCTCACAAACTGAGAGAAGGTAAAGAGAAAAGACAACCGAATAATCCTATTCAATCTCTCCAGAACCAGAATCCATCCTCGAATCTGGAACAAGTTTCCTCGAGTTCGTATGTAACTATACGATGGATTTATCCAATGGAAGTGGATGTTTGTAGTAATACGGGGTGTTCTGGAGAAATGCAAAGGTGATATAAAATTGGCAATGATATATGCGACACCGTGACATTCCAAAAGCCAAAGTGTTTTAAGAAGGTTTGGTTAACTTGGTTCATGAGTTTTAGTCAAGGATAAGGTCATAGTCGCAGCCAGAGAGAGAGAGAAAAGAAACACTCAACGTGCACTCTCACCTAGATCAGAATGGTTAATCATTTTATCTGATCAGGATGGCTCCCATTGTACCCTCGAATTCTCCTCCAAACCCAAAAGGAGAATTAATCGGAATCACCCGAGGAGTAATCCTACTCATCAGTAGGAATCGGGATCCAACTATCATCGCATGATAACTTGATGGAAGCCGCTCAAGTCACCACACTCCAGAAAGTATGCGCAAGCCTGGCAAGTTTTCTGTATGTTTGAAACTCCCGATGTGTTTTTTTATCCCTAGGACCCAAGTGACCTTGACGGAGTCAACAAATCAAAGAGTCCTAGTCATGTTTAACCCGTCATTATCTTGATTGCATTAAACCCACCCGCACAAGCCCTTGACGGAGTCAACAAGGCCGCGCGACTGTCTTAACCAATCACATATCCATGCTACAAACAAGCACCACTAAACTACCGCACACTACGCCTTGACGGAGTCAACAAACGCAGCACGAATACTAAGTACTACTTGTAAGAAATGACGGAGGGCTACAGCTGGTTTTTGGCGAAAAACCTTTAATGTAATGAACTTGATATCGTTGAAGGAATCCAAGTGGTTTTTATAAATATATAGTGGCGAAAACTTTTGCTAAAGAGGTCACTCCCGGTGAAGGGATCTCGGCTCTTTCCTCGTAGAATGAGGTGCAGGATATTCTAAACTGAATACCACGATGCAAAGCAAAAATAATCGACTATAGTAAAGTTATTACATTGACGCAAACTTTTACCCAAGGGGTCACTCCCGATGAAGGGATCTCGGCCCTTGCCTCGTCGAATGAGGTGCAGGATATTCCCAATCGAATACCACGATGCAAAGCAAAAGAGAACATTTGTAATGTCAGTTTTTTAAAAAACTTGGTTCCAACAACATCATATATAGGTTTTTTTTTATTTTTGCATTGATAAGAATCAACGCAGTCTCATCAATTAATCACACCAGAAAAGAACGAAAATAAAATGTATGTATATGCCATCCGCATTCGCCAATGGGTCCCGTCATCACCCGTTAGGTTACTTAACTAACGACAGAGCAGGGACTGGACTAGCGCGGGTGCAAAACATATACAACATCTACTAGTATATATAAATATATATATATAACATTCGTCCCAGGCATGATATAAGTAACATCACAGAAACATCACAGAAGTAACACAGAATGGTGGATAATCTGGAGCCCCGGGTTTCACTTGAGCCCCAAATGAGACCCGACATTCCCTGTCGTGTGGATAGCCTGTGCAATGAAACCTAGACCCCTACGAGCACGGCAAGTTACCCGCCAAAACCAGAAGTGAGGCAGCCCCCTTCAGCAAAGTGAATGAGCCACCCGGCACTTCACGGAATACGGTAACTTGAGCAATCATCCTGGGTCAACCTATACCCCCTACGAGTGCGGCGAATAGCCCGCCAATTCTAGAGTAAGGTCCCCTCCGTCTGAACACCTTGAGATGCGGACACGTTGCCCTTTAGAACCCGGCTATTCGTGCACTCCACCGTGGGGTAATCCTAGTACAGAAAAGAAAATAATATACAAAGGCGACATCGACCTCAACCCGGTCGTGCCCCAAAAGAATAATATACAAACTGGCAGTGACGACAGACTACATGTTGGACGCTTGCCATGCAATATCAAATGTACAAATTAAATAAAACTGTACTAACATTGCACCATAGCTATCCACCACGACGATCCAACCAACATCACAGCACAACATAGAACATTAACGTGAATGTCACGTTTGCAAAACCCGTCTAAAAGATATATAGCAATTAGACGAGTTGTACCGATCAAATGACATTCACGGTCGTAGATAATAATGTATGTACTGATAAACATTTAAAACAGTATTAAAACATCGACTTCGAAACACCCCGAAATGCCCCTGAACAACTGATAACATAATTTTAAAAATGGGCTAAACAAACAATACCACTGCATCAATTTTCCAGAGACCAAACAACACACAAAATACAAACCCCAAATACCCTATTAGGGCCGGCGAGCTCGAAAAATGAGCAATGTGCTCAGCCAAAATTTCATAGAATGGGTTCGTATTTGGTGTGTGGTCTTGATTGTTTCGTAAAATTCGAGACTGTGTAAGTAAATCAACTCAAATGATCCCTGATAACGGTTTCATTTGATTGAAAAGAAGTTCTTGTTTGTGTAAATCGAATAAAGCGAATAAGTTTCTATGTGTCGGTAATATTGAATAAGATTCACAATCAAAGAATTATATTTGACCGCAATCAATTACGGTGTCAGTTGTAGATCGTAAGCGAGTGCGGATCGTCCACAGGGATTGTGCGATTCGTTTCAATGATCGATTTGTTTGAATTGAAAAGTTAATCGAAAAGAAAAGAAAACATGATTCAAGATTTTATCGATTGATTCAGGTGTCACTAATCTAATCAAGAATCAAGAAACTGATAAACAATCAAGAATCGGGTTTCGATGATATTTCCAACCAAATGTCAAGAATCTAAATGAGGCTCGTAGGAATCGATCGGATCTATAGACGTGATGTAATCATCAAGATATCGTGTTCTTGTCCTTTGAAGAATTGATTCTAGATCGATGATGATCGACGAGAATTAGGGCTTTCTCGTGAAACTAGGGTTTCATCATTTAACCCTTGTTCTTTCGTCGATATCATTCACATTCTAGCCTCTAGCAATTTCAAGAAACGATCGTAACTCCCCAATCTCGAGCGATATCATTCAAGAAAGCATCGCAACGAATTGGGTTGTCGGTTCTTGAACTTGCTAGGGTTTACAAAACTCGTAGGATTCAAGAATCGATTTAAGATATATTACATCATCATTCTATTGATCGTCTCGACTCCTCGACGAGCGGAGTATTACTCAAACATCACAACAAGAATTACAACTAGAAATTTAGATCGAATCATGATGCAAGAATTTAAAGAAAACAAGATAAAAGAATATCACCTTTTATTTATATCAACAATTTGATTACAGTCGCTCAAGAACTACAAGAGGAAGAACTAAATTGTCGATCTGGCGTCGCTCGGCTCCGTGAGTCGTGGATCGGCTTGGACCACTTGCTCTGTTGAAGATCGGCTCCGCTCATAAAAGGTTGCAAGGCTTCTTACTTGATGGGGTACTCGGGATCTTGGCTTTTGATTGGAATTAGGGTTAGGGTTTCACACAAGCCTTGTCACTAGACTTGTGGAAGAAGATGAAGAAAGAGAGTGAATGGCTCTAGATTGGCTAAAAAATGATTCTTCAATGCATAATCCTTTACAAGTGAGCCTAGGGTCTTATTTATAGATCACCCAAACCCTAGGTATAGGTTTGAAATTACAATTCCCTCCAAAAGTTTGTTGAGGCTTCTAGAAGATAGTTTGTTAGGAGTTTAGCTTAGGCTTTAAGCTAGGATTAATTAAGCTTAGAAACCCTAGTTTGCTGATCTGGCAGAAGTCTCTGGAGTATTATGGAATTTGTCATGTCTTTCTGAAGTCTGGACCCTGAGAGAGAAATAATGCCCTGAATTTGAGGAGGTGACGTGGCAAGACGGCCGCGGAACCGCGGCTCAAGCCAGCTCCGGCCGCGGTTCCGCGGCCATGTTGGCTCCTTGGGGCTTGGGGCTTCTTCTGTGGTCTTGGGATAATATTTGTAGCTTTATCTGATGTGTTGATTTGTATTTTCTCCTTTGTATTGATACCAGAATTGAAATCATTGAGCTGGCGTCATGTTTGATCGATACCATGTAAATTTTGGCCTTTCTTCTGGATTTTCCTCCACAGATCTCAAAACAAGTGTTGCGCAATATAGGGATGATGCGATGCCATGAAATGCAGTCAATTTCCTTTATAGTGCCGGTTTTAGAGTCTAACACATGCAATCTGATATTTTGCGACAGTTTTGCTAATATGTGAAATATGAATGCCGAACACTTCTATATGAATGCAAATGATGAGGAAATTGCCGGTTAAAAGATGCAATATTTTCGACTAATCAGGTCTTGTGGTCAGGTAAATAGTCTTCTGCACTTGTTTGAAAAAAATTTTGAAGACTTTGAAAATCGACAGAGAATAGAAAACTGCAATGCACTGTTATCGGGTTGTTTCGATTTTGATACTTTGACATTGTCTAAATTAGCTAGATAAGGGTTTAAAAGGTGGCTCTGATACCATGAAGGGTTACGGCAGTGCCTCGGCCATCAAAACGCGACCAAAATGCGGAACAAAAATTTCTAAACTGGCGCTACCATTACCTGAATCCCTGATCGACCTTAAACCCTAAACTAGCAATCTAAACTAAGAGTTAGAATGGTTATACCGAGTCGATCCGTGTCCTTCGGTCTTCATTCCAAGCTCCTGGTGGTTCCTTGATGTGGTTTGGTTGCCGGTCTTCCTCCAACTCCGATGATCCACCCGAGAGATGTAACTCCAGCTCTAGCTCCACAACATGATGCAAATGGAGCAACTAGGGTCTCTAGGATGCTACCCTAGAGAGCCTAGGATGTAGTGTGTATGATCTCTAAGTGTTATCTATCTCAAAACTTGAAGGTGTAAGCAATTCATGAAAGCTAGAGGAGGTGAAGCTCATGGTGAGGGAGAAGCTCAAGAACAAGGGAGGAGCTCAAGAAAAACCAACCATGCTTGCAAAAATGAACTCTTTTCATGAAAGAGAAAATAGCATGCTTGGTTTTGTAAAAAGCATTTTCCAATTTTAAATTCTCACCATGCTTGAATAGTGAACACAAATGAATTAATAATTCATTTATGTGCACTATTGCAAGCATGGTTGTCACCATACCTCCTTAAGCTAATATCCACCTCATTTATCCATTTAATAAAATGGTCAAATCAAGAAATGAGGTGGCACCTTCTAGAATGTTATCCGGAAAAAATACGGATTACATTCTGCTGTAAATATATCTGCATTCGTACCGAAATACGAATACCCAAAGAGATAGAATAACACAAAGAATATAATACTAGAATATACGTACCGAAATACATATACGTAAATTATTAAATCAATACCTGATTTAATAATCCGGCTCAAAACCGAGCCGGCTAGTATTATCAACTGTCCAATCCAAAACCCGAGTACAATGTACATCAATCGATCGGAACCCTGCACGTATCCAATGTGGCTACTACATCATTTCGCCAGAGCCAGGGAAACCCTTTGTGTGGGACTCTAAAGACTCGTCAATACGCTGGCAGTGGGTTTAACCACAAGCACGTCAACGGCACTAGCTGTACGTAACGGCTACCCAGGTATTGAGCGAAAGGGAGGCCGACGAGCACACTCATGCAGAACCCCTACTGAGCCTGACAGTGACAATATTCGTACAGTCCGGTCTGTTCGTCTAAGAGTATCGCATATCAAGTCTATGGGGGTGGATAAGTCAGACCCCCGAAAACGCGATATTTAGTGTCGGCATGAAACCCATCACCACCTGAGAAACTATCGATCCTGGATCGGTGATTCTCGTCCACCGTGGCTACAGATTTTTGGTGATGGCCATCCGTACACAACGCGACATCAACCCCCAATACCGGGAGAGACGAATCCCCGACGATCCGATCACTGCCTCCATGTGGCTCGGGACTGTACCCAACTAAAACCTGTTTGCACGACTCCTTTGAGCCGTGGTAGGGTAGTAATCAAAGCACAATGGGAACTCACATGAGATAAATGACGATCTCAGGTCGACAGACTAACCTGTACACATGTCACCTAGGAACTGCTATCTGACAATAGCTATAATACCAACTAGCAGGTTCCCGGCGAGTCCGTCCAGTGTACTCATAACCCAATGAGCACCTGTATACTATTTTAGGTGAACAAACTAACACCAATGGCTTGTGAGACCAGGCCACCGCCCCTCATCGGGGTCTCGATCAGTATACACTAGTCTACACTGGAGTATCGATGCCCGGTCTCGATACTCCTACGACTAGGGACATTTAAAGATGTGCTTATAGACCCCAGCTCCCACATATATGATCGCCATCATGATGCAGACAGTCAAGCAAGAATCCTATGGGCTCTATGAACATGTATATGATGATAAAGACAAACCAGATAGCATACTATCATCTCAAGTAAGACTGTTCTATCGGTATTGGTCCTTAATCAATCATCATAATCACCTGTCCGTGACTATGATAATTGCATTGAGAGCACTATAGCCAACAACACACTCGACTAGAAACAATTAAAGGATGTACTTGTGGACTACCCTGGCCCCACTAGTATGATCTCTATCATAGTCCTGGTAGTCAAGTACACATCCTAAGGGCTTTATTAACATGTGAGAGTAAGACAGTATCATAATACAAATCTACATGTTAAAACAAAGAGCAACCAGATAGCATATTATCATCTCGAGTAAGAAAGTCGTCTCTATATATGCCCAAGCTGTTGGATATATGTATGCCCTAGAGATCATTATATAATAGTGGATGTATTTATACATGTATATATATTCATTATACATTCTTGCTCGACATGATAGTATGCTATCCAGTTCTTCTTTATCTGATATGTTGACTTGATCATGCTTTTATTCATTTACACGTATTGATAAATCCCTGAGGATATTGGCTTGACTACTGTGATTATGATGGAGATCATACTAGTGGGACATCTGTAGCTTAAAAGCATATCCTGAAATATCCCTAGTCGTAGGTGTATCGAGATGGGGCATCGATATACCAGAGTAGACTAGCGTATATGATACTAGACCCATATGATGGGTGATGGATGTTCCCACATCCATTGATGTTTGACATCGAGATCGTATACGAGTGCTCAGTGAAGACTGGGTACACTGGACGGACTCGCCGAGAACTCCTATATGGTATTATATCTATCGTCGGATAGCAGTTCTCAGGTGACACTGGTACAGGTTGGTCTGTAGACCCGAGATCGTCATAGAGTCTTGTGTGTTCTCCCATTGCACTTTGATTACCACCCTACCACGGCTCTACTGAGTTATGGAAACAGGTGGCTTTTGGGTACAGTCCCGAGACACACGAAGACAATGAGCAATAGGAGGGATTTCGTCTCTCCCGGTATTGGGAGTCGATGTTGTGCTGTGCTCGATTAGCTATATCAGTAAGTCCCTGGCCAGGGCTGTTGAGATTTATTGATAAGTGTTATTAGTAGTTTCTCAATCTGTTATAGACCATTCATCGGCATGACTTATTGAGTTATTGGGTTCGACGTTACCATCCATAGACTCGATATGCAGCATATCTGACGAAGAGATCGGACTGTACAGTAGTGTTGCCGGTTGGCTCGACGGGAGTTGTGACAGGTTCGCTTGTTTTCTTCTGATCGCTCAATACCCGGGTGGCCGTTACGTTTAGCTGACCTCTTGCGGCTTGGGGGTGTTTGATATGATCATCACCTACTGCCGGCGTATTGACGAGTCTTAGAGTCCCATAATGGAGTTACCTAGTCCAAGCAAAACGATGTGGTGTGCATATGGGATATGCGCGGGGACCCGATTAAATGCGCGTATGAGATACCGTATATTAATCGGACGGTTTGCTATTGGTCAAGTCGTATGTGATATGACCGGTTTGCTAAATCAAGTGTTGATTTATCATTAACCATTAGCTTTTTCACTTTAAACCCTTCTTGTCTTTTGTTGTATGCATGCATGTATGCATTTATTCTCATTGATGCACATATGGATGTGCATGCACACATACATGCATACATAATTCTATCATGGTTGTTGATATAGTGGATGGTGGCAATATAAGACTCACACCATTTATAAATATATGGATTTCTTTTTGGAAAAGAAAATGGAAATGGAAATTATTATCATGCTTGATTATTTTATTCAACCACTAACCTTTGTATTAACCTTGAGTTAATTTCCATGGCCATTATGCATCCAAAAGAAAATATCTAGATATTTATTAACTTGAGTTAAGAGTGAGAAGAAGAAAATATATATATTTTTCTTTTCTCATTCTTATCTTTATCTTTATCATTATCTTTGAGCTCTTCATTTGCCATCTTTTTCTTCCTCACTCTCTTGCTCTCTAGGTTTGGTTAGTGAACAAAAGAGTGATCAAGTTAAGGTTTTGAAGTGAGAAAACAAACCACATCACCATTCTACACTGCTCTTGCCCATTAGTTTAGAGTGTTGGCTTCTACTTCTCCTTTTGATCAAGTGGAGGCTTTAGCTTGGACAAAGAGGACTCCGGGTGAATCGTCGTGGACTTGGAGGATCTCAAGCAAGCTTCTTCCAACTCTCAAGTGGCCAAGGAGTCTAGTATAGGGAGCTACAAAGATTGTATTGTTAGTGTATATGCCCTAAAGGCCATTACTGTATCATACTAGTTTGTATATTACTTAATGGAAGCTTGGGATATTCACCTTGTATAAACAATCTTGCTCAATATAGTAGTATGCTACTTGGTTTGTTTCTACTTCAATGTGTACATGTGTTTATTTTGCGATATCACCTATACGCATTAGTGGAGCCCTTAGGATCTTTGCTTGATTACCAGCGTTGTGATGGCAGTCACACTAGTGGGGGCTGGGTAATCTATAAGCACATCCTTATACAGGTCCCTAGTCGCAGGACTATCGAGACAGGGCATCGATACTCCGGAGTAGACTAGCGTATGCGCTTCTCATCCCAGTGTGGGAGATGGTCTGTCCCACAGCCATCAGTACGTCGTACTGGAGATAGTATACGGGTGCTCGTTAGGTTACGGGTACACTGGACAGGACTCGTCGGGAACTGAAAGGTTGGTATTATACCTATCGTCAGTTATCAGTTCCCAGGTGACATGAGTACAGCTTAGTCCGCTGACTTGACACTGGCACTTAGCCTCGAGTGTGTTCCCACTGCATTTTGATCACTACCCTACCACGGCTCAAAGGAGTCGTGCAAACAGGTGGTGGTTGGGTGCAGTCCCGAAGCACTTGGAGGCAGTGACGGTTAGACAGGATTCGTCTCTCCCGGTATTGGGGGTTGACATCGCGCTGTGTCTAGGAGAGCCATTACACGAGTAGTCCCTGGCCAGGGCAAGCGAGATATACTGGTAGGCTTCCAGTGTTATCTCAGGGTGTTTTGGGCTTCACTCCGACACGACTTGTTCCGCTATTGGGGGACTGACGTTTTACCGCCCCCTAGGCCCGACATGCGATGTATCAGACGAACAGACCGGACTGTATGGAGACTGTCACATTCAGACTCAGTAGGAGTACAGATGGGGTTTCACCTCGTCAGCCTTCTTGTCGACATCTACCTGGGGACCGTTACGCACAGCTAGTGCCGCTTGCGGTCTGTGGTTAAACCCACTGCCAACGTAGTATCGAGTCTTTAGAGTCCCACACAGAGGGTATTCGTCTCTGGGCAAAACAGAGTAGAGGTCGCATGGTTTTGCGACAGGGTTCGTTCTCATCCGCGCACTTGTGCACGTTTGGAGTCCGGACGGATATTACCGGCTGGCTCTGGTTTGAGTCAGATACTGGTATATGTTTTTGGGGTTGCTTTTATCTCTCAGTATTCATGTTCCTCGAAACAAGGATGCAGGTGTGTATGCACGGTTATTTGAGGAAGAGGAAGAGGGTTTTCATTAGGGTTTCGGAACGGGTGCGTATGCACAGTTGACAGTCGTTTTTTTTTCCAAACCCTAATGGATTTATGTTATATCAATTAATAATATATAATAAAATGAAATTGTGTCATGGTTGGTTTTTATGTTGACTTGTTGACCATGGTTGACTTGTTGACCATGGTTGAAGTTTTGACCATCATCATTACAAAAGAAAGATGCTCTTTGATTCTAGCAAATTCATTTAATGTTTGAAATGATAATGGTCATTCTTAAACTTTCCATCAACCTTTTCATTTTCATTATTATTATTATTTGATAATTCTTTTGCTTTATGTTATGGTTGCAAAAGAAAAAGAGCTCACTTTATCATAACAACTCTCTCTCCTCACTTCATCTTCTTCTTCCTCTAGCAAAAGAGAACGCTTCTCATGTGTTGAGAATCCTTCTCTTTAAAAAGAAAAGCACCCCTTAGACACTCTCTACTCATTCTAGGTTCAAGGTTTAGCAAGCCGGAAACCCTAGTTCACTCAAAGATCGAGGAAGAGCCCAAAGGTCGAACCCTCGAGGTGGATCCATCTTCGACGGAAGAAGGCGACAAGAAGAGAACCATCAACCTCTACAAGGTTTAAAGAAGAAGGAGTTCAAGTTTAGGTATAACCATCTTCCATAGTAGCTAACTCTCTTTAGCAGGTTTGCTAGTTTAGTTTAGACACGATCCCGACCTTGTTTAGTCCATGTTGCCTCTTGCGCTAAAAATTTGATTTTTATACCGTTTCCGCCTCCCCGTAAGAACCGGGGGTCGCAATATGGACTTACAGTGGTATCAGAGCCTAACTAAACTTAAACTAGCTTGTAGTGAAGTGTAACGAAGTTCGGAACCGAAAAAAATCCAAAATCGAAACTTTTAAAAAACCCTAGTTTCTGTTAAATTTTTTTCTGATCAAAACAAGATTTATTATACACCTAAAATCGGCTCAGGTTTTTTTATGAACACCCAAGAAAAACGATCCACTAATTCATTGAAAGAGCCGCGGATCCGCGGCCTCATCTATTGTCATGGCCACGGATCCGCCGCTGTTTGGACCCTTCATTCGATCATTTTTTGTGCAGTGTTCTGCTGGTAGGATTTTGGGATTTTTAAGATATATTATATGTGCCCAGATTTTCCAGAACAGAAATTTACTTTTGGGGTCCTATAATTCCGTATTTTTTTTCCGAACTTCACTGCACTTTGGCTATGATGGTTATATCTGTGATGTTTGCATGTATTGAACGTCGGCTAATCGCTATAAGTCGATTAGTCGGGGTTATACATGATCTGTGTTTGATATTGGAATGTGTATATGAATGTGTTGGACTGTCGCGGGTGAATAGCCGGGGTGGATGTGAGATAAGCTTTTGTTTTTCTTTCATTCATTGTAAATGTAAATTGATGTAATAATTATTATTTGTTTGGCCGCACAACCGGGTCGGGGTTGTAGCCGTCATTGTATAATTCTTTTTACTGTTTTTGCTCCTAGGATAGACCCATGGAGGGGTGCATAAACTACCGGGAACTTGGCGGGTAGTTTGCCGCACCCGTAGGGGTCTTGGGTGGGGTATTTGGCTATTCACCGCGACCGTGTAATCCGCTTTTCGTTGCAGGCTCGAAAGGATTGCGGATTGCTAGTATATCCAATGTATTCATCTGTGATCTGTAATGTCTATCATTGCTTTCTATTTAGGCGTTGCTTATGTTTTACAGCCGCGCTAGCCCAGCCCCCGCTCTGTCGTTAGTTAAGTAACCTAACGAGTGATGACGGGACCCCGTGGCGAATGCGAATGGCATAAGCGTACGTCATATTTTGGTTGTTTTCTGCAATGGTAGGATTAAATGATGGGACGCATTAAAAGAACTAATGCAAGAATATCACGCATTAAAAGAACTAATGCAAGATAATAAACCAAACTAAAGTCGTTGGAACACTTTCGAAAAACCACTCGGTTCTTTTCAAAACTAACTTTTAAATGCGGAGCTTGAGCCACTCCTTCTAAAAGCTATCTCGTTCCATCGATTATATCAAGTTCACTACGTTCACGGTTTCGCCAAAACCATTCGTAGCCCTCCGTCGTTTCGTATGAATATTCAATAGTATTCAAGCTATGTTTGTTGACCTTCGTCAAGACATAGAGATTGGTAGCTGTTGGGTGTTCATATGTAGCATAGATAGATGCGTTGGTTTGGGACAGTCGTATTGCCTTGTTGACCTTCGTCAAGGGTATATACGGGTGGGTTCAAATTAACCTGGATAATGACGGGCAGAACTTGACATGTGACTTATGATTTGTTGACCTTCGTCAAGGTCATAAGAGCATGGGGCAAAAATTCACATCGGGAGTTTCATAAGTACTGAAACTTGCTAGATTTGCATACCATTTGGAGTGTGATGATTATGGTAGGATTCCTTCATTTTCGTCACGCGATGATATTTGGATCCCGATCCTACTGTGAGTATATGCTACTCCTCGGGAAATTTCTCACTAAACGATCAATGCTATAAACCTAGTAGGTGCCTAGAAAGGTGTTAGCGGGGCTACGCCCCCAGGGAAAAGAGGTTCTTAAATTAAGGAACTTCGCGAAAGCGTTGGAAAACCTCCCTCGAAGTACCGACACTGGCCTGGCTGAACGGTTAAGCAAGTATTGTGCGGTGGGATTGATCCCGGCTAATTCTTCTTTGTGGTTTGAGGAGGGATTCGAGAGACAGTGGGAGCCATCCTGTTTAGACAAATTAAAAACCATTCTAAACTTGCAAGAGCATCGTGCTAAGTGTTTCTTCTCTCCCCCTGCAGCGACCAAATTCGAAATGACTGGACTTAAGTTACTTCTAGATAAAAACATACTGACAGGGCCAAACTACAAAGATTGGCTCAGGAATGTCAAATTGGCAATCGCTTACGACAAGCTGGGGTATCTTCTTACCACCAAAGCTCCCCCCGTCCCAGGTCCCACCTCCAGCGTCGCGGATAAGGAAATCCGTAAGACTTGGAAGATTGATTGCGCGAAGGCCAGGTGCCTCGTGCTTGCCTCTATGGACAACGAACATCAGAGGAGGCATGAGAATATGGACCTCGAGTCCATATTTCTCCATACAAAAGAACTGTATGGAGAGCAGTCTCGTATCGCAAGATACGAAGTGTCGAAGAAGTTATTTTCGACTAAGTTGGCCGTCGGATCATCGGTAGCGGACCACGTGCTTAAGATGATTGGCTACACTGAGGAGCTCGCAGAACTTGGGACCACGTTGGACAGTGAACTCTATACGGATTTAATTCTCCAGTCCCTTCCATCCACTTACGCCCAGTTTATACTGAACTTCAACTTACAAGAAAAGGAAGTTGAACTTTCAGAACTCCTCAACCTGCTGAGGAGCGCAGAGGGCACCCTACAGAAGGGTAGGAAAACACCCGCTTTGTTTGTAGGAGGATCTTCTTCCTCTAGGTCCAAGGCGAAAGCCAAGGGAAAGAGGAAGAAAGCCCCCGCCAAACCAAGAGGCGGTGTTAGTAAAGTGGGTACGAAGGGAAAAGAAAAGGCAACAAAGATTGCGGGGAAGCTTGTTGGAAAGGAAGAATGCTTCTATTGTCATAAGAGTGGACACTGGAAGAAAGATTGCAGGGCTTGGAAGGCCAGGACACAGGAACTGAAGCAGGTTGCAGCTTCAGCTTCAGGTGTGTATGTTATTGAAAACTGTCTTTCTATAAACTCTACTTCCTGGGTATTGGATACCGGATCAGGATCTCATATCTGTAATTCTTTGCAGGCGTTGAGAAACCGTAGGTTTTTGAAGGAAGGTGACATGACCCTCAGAGTTGCGAACGGAGCTAGCATGGATGCTAAAGCCGTGGGGGACAATCACCTGGGAATGTCAGATGGGCATGTTTTGGTTTTGCGTAATTGCTTTTTTGTACCCAACGCAACTTGTAATATCATTTCTGTATCTTTGGTTTCTAAAGAAGGTTATGAATTTGCGTTTGTAAGTAATGTTGTAAACATTCACCTTAATCAAGTTCCGATTGGGTCAGGTACATTGAGCAATGGTATATACGTATTAAACCAACCACAGATTTTCAATGTCCAGAATACACACAAAAGAAAGTCTCCAGATATCAATCAGGCTTTCTTATGGCATTGTAGACTGGGTCACATCAATGAGACACGGTTGACTAAGTTACATAAAGAAGGATACTTGGATCCGTTCGAGTATCAATCTTATGCCACTTGTGAATCTTGTCTCATGGGAAAGATGACAAAGACTCCGTTCACTGGACACGGAGAAAGAGCGAGCGAGCTCTTGGGACTCATACACAGTGACGTGTGTGGTCCAATGTCTACACATGCGCGAAGCGGTTATTCATACTTCATTACTTTCACAGACGATTTCTCTAGGTATGGATATGTCTTCTTAATGAAGCACAAATCCGAGGCCTTTGAGAAATTTCGGGATTACAAGAATGAAATTGAAAAACAAACAGGCAAAAGTATTAAGATTCTAAGATCGGATCGAGGTGGTGAATACTTAAGTGCCGAGTTCCTGGATTATTTAAAAGAGAATGGAATTCTCTCTCAGCGTACTCCTCCATACACTCCGCAACATAACGGTGTATCGGAAAGGAGGAATCGAACCCTATTGGATATGGTTCGTTCCATGATGAGTAAGGCTGAGTTACCGCGATCTTTCTGGGGCTATGCACTAGAAGCAGCTGCATATCTCTTGAACAAGGCTCCTACCAAGACTGTGCCTACCACTCCATATCAGATGTGGAGTGGGAAGAAACCCTGTCTTAAGTACCTTAAGATATGGGGATGTCCAGCTTTTGTAAAAAAGCAGCATGCGGACAAGCTCGAGGCACGTTCAGTACAATGTAAGTTTGTGGGATACCCAAAGAACTCCAGGGGGTATCTGTTCTATTCCGCTGAGGAACAAAAAGTTTTTGTTTCTCAACATGCCCGCTTCTTGGAAACTGAGTTTTTGGAAACCCAGATAAGTGGGAACGCAATAGAACTGGAAGAGATTCCAGAACCACAAGCTATTACTGAAGACTTGGAAGAGCCAATAAGTTCAAAAGAACAGGACATTCCTACGCCGCTCCGCAGGAGTAGTAGGCAGTCTCATCCGCCCGAGAGATACTACGGTTTTCTCATAGACGGGGATAGAGAGGATTGCATCATAGACTATGATGAGCCTACTAGCTTCCAGCAGGCCGTTCAGAGCGTTGACTCGGTAAAATGGCTGGATGCAATGCGGACCGAAATGGAGTCCATGTACACCAACAAAGTATGGACGTTGGACATTGCTCCAGACGGGGTAAAACCCGTAGGATGCAAGTGGATCTTCAAAAGGAAGATTGGTGTAGATGGACAGGTTGAGACCTATAAAGCTAGACTTGTAGCAAAGGGTTTCCGTCAAAGACCTGGTTTGGACTATAACGAAACCTTTTCTCCAGTGGCTATGCTGAAATCCATTCGGATCCTTCTTGCCATTGCTGCCTTCCACGATTATGAGATTTGGCAGATGGACGTAAAAACCGCTTTTCTAAATGGAAATTTAGAGGAGTGTGTCTATATGGATCAGCCAGAGGGTTTCAATCAGAGTGGGAGCAGCGGAAAGGTGTGCAAGTTGCTTAAGTCCATCTATGGACTAAAGCAGGCATCGCGGAGTTGGAACATCTGTTTTGATGAGACGGTCAAGGAATTTGACTTTATCAAAAATCCAGATGAACCATGCATCTATAGTAGATTTGTAGCGAGAACTGTAGTATTCCTTGTTTTATACGTGGATGATATTCTCTTAATAGGAAATGACATTCCTATGCTACAATCTGTCAAGGGTTTCTTGTTACACAGGTTCTCCATGAAAGACCTGGGTGATGCCTCTTACATCCTGGGGATCCGGATCCATCGTGATAGATCCAAGAGGATATTAGGACTTTCACAGTCCAGGTACATCGACACCGTACTGAAAAGATTCAGTATGGAAGATTCCAAGCGCGGTAACCTACCGGCTTGTCACGGGATCACCCTCTCTAAAGAGATGTCTCCCAAGACTGATTTGGAGAGGGATCGCATGTCTATTATACCCTACGCTTCTGCGGTAGGCTCTATAATGTATGCGATGTTGTGTACCAGACCGGATGTAGCTTATGCACTGAGTGTGGTAAGCCGGTATCAGTCAAACCCTGGGGAGAAACACTGGATAGCAGTAAAGAACATTCTCAAGTACCTGAGAAGGACTAAGGAGATGTTCTTGGTGTATGGCGGAAAAGACCTCCAGATCGAGGCCTTTGCTGACTCCAGCTTCCAGAGTGACAAGGATGATTCCAAGTCCATGTCGGGTTTTGTCTTTACCCTCAATGGAGGGGCGGTGTGTTGGAAGAGTTCCAAACAGGAAACCGTTGCAGACTCGACGATGGAAGCGGAATACATCGCTGCATCTGATGCCGCAAAAGAAGCTGTCTGGATAAGGAAGTTCTTGAAAGAACTTCAGGTGGTTCCGTCCATTGTTGACCCAATACCTCTGTATTGCGACAACAACGGGGCTATAGCTTTAGCGAAGGAACCCAGGTCCCATCAGAGATCCAGGCACATCTTGAGGCGGTATCACCTGATCAGGGAGATCGTGGATCGCAAGGAGATCGAGGTTCGGAGGGTTGCTTCAGAAGAAAACACTGCAGATCCATTCACCAAGGCCCTACCCCAGACTCAGTTCGAGCGGCTGATCGAGATGATAGGTCTTCGATACGCCAGTACATGGCCTTAGTACAAGTGGGAGATTGTTAGTGTATATGCCCTAGAGGCCATTACTGTATCATACTAGTTTGTATATTACTTAATGGAAGCTTGGGATATTCACCTTGTATAAACAATCTTGCTCAATATAGTAGTATGCTACTTGGTTTGTTTCTACTTCAATGTGTACATGTGTTTATTTTGCGATATCACCTATACGCATTAGTGGAGCCCTTAGAATCTTTGCTTGATTACCAGCGTTGTGATGGCAGTCACACTAGTGGGGGCTGGGTAATCTATAAGCACATCCTTATACAGGTCCCTAGTCGCAGGACTATCGAGACAGGGCATCGATACTCCGGAGTAGACTAGCGTATGCGCTTCTCATCCCAGTGTGGGAGATGGTCTGTCCCACAGCCATCAGTACGTCGTACTGGAGATAGTATACGGGTGCTCGTTAGGTTACGGGTACACTGGACAGGACTCGTCGGGAACTGAAAGGTTGGTATTATACCTATCGTCAGTTATCAGTTCCCAGGTGACATGAGTACAGCTTAGTCCGCTGACTTGACACTGGCACTTAGCCTCGAGTGTGTTCCCACTGCATTTTGATCACTACCCTACCACGGCTCAAAGGAGTCGTGCAAACAGGTGGTGGTTGGGTGCAGTCCCGAAGCACTTGGAGGCAGTGACGGTTAGACAGGATTCGTCTCTCCCGGTATTGGGGGTTGACATCGCGCTGTGTCTAGGAGAGCCATTACACGAGTAGTCCCTGGCCAGGGCAAGCGAGATATACTGGTAGGCTTCCAGTGTTATCTCAGGGTGTTTTGGGCTTCACTCCGACACGACTTGTACCGCTATTGGGGGACTGACGTTTTACCGCCCCCTAGGCCCGACATGCGATGTATCAGACGAACAGACCGGACTGTACGGAGACTGTCACATTCAGACTCAGTAGGAGTACAGATGGGGTTTCACCTCGTCAGCCTTCTTGTCGACATCTACCTGGGGACCGTTACGCACAGCTAGTGCCGCTTGCGGTCTGTGGTTAAACCCACTGCCAGCGTAGTGTCGAGTCTTTAGAGTCCCACACAGAGGGTATTCGCCTCTGGGCAAAACAGAGTAGAGGTCGCATGGTTTTGCGACAGGGTTCGTTCTCATCCGCGCACTTGTGCACGTTTGGAGTCCGGACGGATATTACCGGCTGGCTCTGGTTTGAGTCAGATACTGGTATATGTTTTTGGGGTTGCTTTTATCTCTCAGTATTCATGTTCCTCGGAACAAGGATGCAGGTGTGTATGCACGGTTATTTGAGGAAGAGGAAGAGGGTTTTCATTAGGGTTTCGGAACGGGTGCGTATGCACAGTTGACAGTCGCTTTTTTTTCCAAACCCTAATGGATTTATGTTATATCAATTAATAATATATAATAAAATGAAATTGTGTCATGGTTGGTTTTTATGTTGACTTGTTGACCATGGTTGACTTGTTGACCATGGTTGAAGTTTTGACCATCATCATTACAAAAGAAAGATACTATTTGATTCTAGCAAATTCATTTAATGTTTGAAATGATAATGGTCATTCTTAAACTTTCCATCAACCTTTTCATTTTCATTATTATTATTATTTGATAATTCTTTTGCTTTATGTTATGGTTGCAAAAGAAAAAGAGCTCACTTTATCATAACAACTCTCTCTCCTCACTTCATCTTCTTCTTCCTCTAGCAAAAGAGAACCCTTCTCATGTGTTGAGAATCCTTCTCTTTAAAAAGAAAAGCACCCCTTAGACACTCTCTACTCATTCTAGGTTCAAGGTTTAGCAAGCCGGAAACCCTAGTTCACTCAAAGATCGAGGAAGAGCCCAAAGGTCGAACCCTCGAGGTGGATCCATCTTCGACGGAAGAAGGCGACAAGAAGAGAACCATCAACCTCTACAAGGTTTAAAGAAGAAGGAGTTCAAGTTTAGGTATAACCATCTTCCATAGTAGCTAACTCTCTTTAGCAAGTTTGCTAGTTTAGTTTAGACACGATCCCGACCTTGTTTAGTCCATGTTGCCTCTTGCGCTAAAAATTTGATTTTTATACCGTTTCCGCCTCCCCGTAAGAACCGGGGGTCGCAATATGGACTTACATGTATTCCCTAAACCTAGCCTTTTTACTACTTGTATTAGAGTTAATGTTTTGTTACCCTAGCTTTTTTAGTATGATCCTTAGGTTAGTTTCTCTAGCACCCTATAAAATTTTAATATGGCATGTGTGATACTACCAAACCCTTGTAGTGGTGCTGTAGAAACACCTTCATGGTATCAGAGCCTAACTAGAAGCCTAGACGATATTATGACAATACGAAAACAAAAACTTCCGCAAAAATACGAAATTAGAAAACCTATGAAATGCTCTCTGTAAATTTTTTAAAAAGTGACCTGAAAAGTATTTAAACAACTGCAAAGTGGCATTTAAGATGATATAAGAAAACTGGTGCAAAACGAGATAGAGGGGCTCGGAAAAATCCGGCGACCCTTAGGGATTTTCCGGCAACGCCATCCGTTGTTGCTCCCCTCTGGCTTGTTCTGCTCCAGTGTTCTGTACATTATGATCTGGGGTTTCTAGTATTGTTTAGTTGTCTAGAATTGCATGTGATGTAAGTTTCTTATTGGGCAATTTGCGGAATAGTTCGTATTCGTATTTTTATAACATCGTATTGGTAACTTTGGCGACGTTAAACAGGTCGAACGAATTATCAAACACTCGTATTTTTCCAGGTTGAACGTACTCGATAACTAATGCAGGTATTCTTATGGACCCTCTAGAAGAAAGTAACCCTAACTCGAGATGTGACCACCAAACTATGACTGAACCTTAGGGTTTGCCGTAGTTAGTGGCGCCACAAATGAGGCTTGGGTCTGCCCTTCTACGGTTGGTCCATTAAATATTGTGGCATAGATTTTAGGTATTGTTTAACGGTGCTCAAGTGTTGAGCATGCTGGGGAATATGGGTGTTCGTTAATTCGATCGAAGGGTTTAACATCGCCTTGTAGTATGTGATACTTGTTTCTGCGACCGTAAGCGTAGTATGCGTATCACCGGTTTCGTTGCTATATGTCAACGGCAATTGGGGTACGCACACTTGCTTACGTTGATGACATGTGATGTTATGTGTTGCTGTGTTGTGATGTATTGGATTGTCGTGATCGAATAGCCGAGGGGTTTTATGTGAGATGAGAGTTTTACTTTTCATTCATGTAAAATTCAATTGTAATGTAATATTCTTTTATTTGGGACACTTCCGGATTGAGGATGATGTCACCATTGTTGTATATTATTTATTTTTCCGCATTAGGATAGACCTAAGGAAGAGAGCACAAGTGACCGGGTTCTGGGGTCCAGTGGGAGACCATCTCGAGGCGTCGAGACCGGGTTTCCTAACTCCAGAATTGGCAGGGTCACTTGCCGCTCTCGTAGGGGTCTAGGGTGTGGGATTGGCTATTCATCATGATCGTGGAATCCGTATTTTCTATTGTTGGCTAAATACTAAATATGGGCGTCCTAGTATATCCTATATTATCATATCTGTGTTTCTGTTGCCTATATTCTGTGATGTGATCGCTTAATATATCTGAGACGAATGCTATATTATATATGAGATATATAATAGACGTTGCTTATGTTTTACACCCGCGCTAGTCCCATCCCGGTATGCCGTTAGTTATGTAACCTAACGGTGCATAACGGAACATTGCGGCGAATGCGGATGGCATAAGCGTACGTTGTATTTTCGTTTCTTTTTTGTGATGGCTTAAGGACTTAAATGATGGGACTACATTAATATGATTAATGTAAAGAAAATAAACCTAAAAAGATGTCGTAGAATCGGATTTGAAAACCACTCGGCTTTTTACGGAAAAGCTACATTTCAAAACTGTGGAGCTTAAGCCACTCCTTTTGAAAACCATTTGATTCTACGACGATATCAAGTTCAAAGCGTTAAAGATTTTCTTAAAAATTATCTGCAACCCTCCGTCATTTTAGGAAGTAAAGTACTTAGTATTCGTGCTACGTTTGTTGAACTTAGCCAAGACGTAGTGTACGGTAGCTAAGTGATGTCTTCCTACAATGCATATGATGCAGATTAATTGGGACGGGCATGTGACTTTGTTGACCTTAGCCAAGGGTCATGTGAACGGGTCTAATTAATCAAGAAATGATGAGTTGAACTTGACTAGTGCTTATGATTTGTTGACCATAGCCAAGGTCATGAGTGTTAGGGGTAAAAACCACATCGGGGGTTTCAAGAGTTGAAATTTGCAATGAGATTGCATACCTTCCATATGATGGTTGGATCCCGATCCCACTGTGGGCAATAGTTGCTCCCAGGAGAGTTTTGCAGTTTACAATTATCTAACTCATTAGGTGTCTAGAAAGGTGTTAACGGGGCTACGCCTCTGGGAAGACGAGGTTTATATTAATTAGGTATGTGCGAAAGCACAGGGAACCTCCCTCAAGTACCGACACTGGCCTGGCTGAACGGTTTGTGAAGTTGTAGACTGTAATTAATCCTGGCTAGTTTTCTTTTTAAGGTTTGAAAGAAAAACTTGATTAAAGCAGTGGGAGACATTGATTGAATGATGGATGTTGTGATCAAAATATTTTTACCGCGATCAAGAACGGCGTCACTTGGTAGCTAGCCGGTGAGTACGGGTCGGTCCACAGGGATGTTGTGTATTTCCTAATTGTTCTAACGAGTTAATTCCAAACGGTGTTGGGATGTTTATCTCTAAAAACTAAGTTGATTTATACTAGGATTTAAAATCTTGCTAGGGTTAGGTTTAGGTTAAGTTTGGAAATTTAAGATTTCCCACCACTTTCAATGCCCTAATTTAGATCTCTTTAAGTGTTATGGTAATAATTAATAAAGGGGATTAGGATGATCGGGAAGAAACGATGTTTCTTCCTCTAAGTCCTTGTCCGTCCTTTCTTAATTCTTACCCTAAGCTCCATGGAAAACATGCACAACCGGTCTTTTAAACTACGGTATCACCGTTACCTCGTGGGTAGGGTGCCGTAAGGAGCGGTATGTATGTGTATGCATGGAGTCCTATTAATTAATATGTGATGGGCAAGAAAGGGGTGAGAGATTTTCATCTCTCAAACCTTTCCTATTCCTAACCCTAACAAGTGAGGAACTACTCACTCATTAGGAGATATTTGAGTTTTCGATTTAAAAAGACTAACTATCTAAACTACGGCAGATTAAAAAAAATTCTAATCTAATTTAACTAGGGCAGATAATAAATCTATACTAGGGCAAAAATAAAAATTAAGAATTAGGGCAATAAAAAGAATCTACTTACTTTATTGATGCTCTCAAAACATTACAAAAGATTTCTGAATTTTTGATCAATGAAAAGAGGCATGCCTCAAAAAGAGGTTTAGGGCTTCTATTTATAGATCATTGAAACCCTAGGGTTACAATCGATTCACATCTGCATTTACAATTTTACCCCTAAAGAAGACTAGTCAACGCGCCGCCAGCCGCCACAAAATTTTTGCACCGACACGGGCGACGCACGGCCGCGGATCCACGGCCAAGAGCCAGGTTTGGCCGCGGTTCCGCGGCCATAAAGGGGTCTTGTTGGCTGAGTTTTCTTAGGTTGGTTCTGGTTGCATTTTGCTTCTCGTTTCTTCACTTGGTTCTTCAGAATGTCTTCTAGTTCTCTTCCAGATTTCCACAGTGAATAACGTAGTGGATTTTACCGTTCGCTTCGTGTCAAAGTCTTGAACCTTGCGCTGTCTTTGTTCTTTGTGGAATTGTCCATTGATCTTCGTTTATTCTCCAAACTGTAGGCTTGATCAAGATTCTTCCATTTGTCGGTCGTAATCTCACTTTTGCATCGTCTTTTCATCAATTTCACTGTTTTTGTTCCGAGAACCTATAACCTGCAACTATGTAGCAGACATGGATCAAAAGCACCTGTTTATTTGTAAAATGAATAAGAATTGGGAATATAATAATGCAAAATTATAGTATGAACAAATACCCCCAAACTTATCTTTTGCTCGTCCTCGAGCAAACCTAGTTTTATTCTTGAAAAAGACCTAGCCTCACTTTCGCAGAGAAACGCGATTGCACTGAGCTCGTGCAACAAACCGTTAAATCTCTAGGTATCCCTAGTAGGAGGAGTGTTGTCTCCTGAGGGTTTTCAGCGGATACTACCCACAAAATCCTATCAATTCGGCTTATCGACTTTTATTCTCCAATTAGGTTTTCTAACAAGAAACTCTATTATCTTTGACTCAGAAATTATCAACCCGTATTTTTCACGCTTCCTTATTATTTAACTTAAGATTATATATATTCTTGTAAATTTACTTAGCTTTTAGCATCTTTTAAGTTTTCCTTCTAGGGTTCTATCTCAACTTAGGAATTTTTATCATCTCTATTAAAGATATAAGTCCTATTTTTCATTCCTATCTCTTATCTAAACCCCAATCACATACCCCTACGTGTGTGTGTATATCACCCCTACACTCGGAAGTTCAAATCAAGCTATCATACTCTTGTCCGTCGTCTAAAGCACTTCTTAATTGGTGAACTTTTAAATGAAATTTGCCCACACATCCTTCATGCTACCGTTAATACTTCTTGAGGTACCAACAACCGATTACAAAATATATTTGCACATTAAAGCGTAATTCCTAGTCTTGTAACACCTAAGGCTTTAGCAGTGACTCCCAAACCAGTTGGTCTAAGACACTAGGTGATGAAGCACCCTCGCTAAATATTTTTTCTATTTTTGCAGCCTTAAGTAATTACAAAAACCAGTGTTCATTTTTTTTTCTTTATTCACACTTGTATTTTTTTAAAAAAAATTTTCGTACTAAGGACTTTAGACAAGAGCATTTCAAGGTCTCTTCTACTATTCCAAGTTTCAAGGTTCGTGTTTGTGCAATTTGTAGGGTATATATTTTCAGAATTTATACTTAAGCTTAGCAATTATTTTTCAAACTTATACTTTAATAAAAATATCAATACTTTTCCCTTGTTTTAACTTAGCCCAAGAAGTCAACTCGAAATTTGCCTATTTCTAAATAAACTATAAAGACATATATTTTCTACCGTTAAATTTTAAGAAAGGTTATTTTTAAGGTTTTTAATTTACTAAGTCTAAGGTCTAGTTGTTCCTAGCTAGCTAACCTATTTGTCAAACTCAAGTCAATTAAGGCCAAAATTGAATGTTTTAATTTTTTATAATTTTTTCAAATTTTTCAGTTTTTATTTGATTTTTATTTTTTCTATTATCTTTTTTATTTTCAAATTTTTCAATTTTTATGATTTTTATATAAGGATGCATTGCAGAATTTAAACATGCAAAAGAAAAAGAAAAAAATATGTACAAAATTTTTTTTAAAAATATGCAGTGCAAAAGATAGCTATATACAACCACCAACTCCCCCAAACTTAACCAAAGCAATGCCCTCACTGCTTGGCCCCACGCCGCGCTCGCGAGCGTGAACGTGAACGCTCCTCCCTAGCCAGCAGGGTTTGAATCCCCCGCTCTACCTCCGTCAACCGACGGTCGTGCTCCCTCGCTGTCACCCTAAATTGCTCTCTCAACTCATCAATGCCCCTAACTGCTCTCCGCATCAATTGTGCATGTTCTAGGGGGGTCATTTCTCCTTCGCTCGCGGTTGAGCTAGAGCTAGGTGTTCGGGAGAATGCATTCTCCGCCGGTTCGGTTCTAGACCACACATTTGTCGATCGAGAATAGGACGTAGTAACGCCCTCAATAAGAGGTCTAACCGGAATGCCTCCATGCATATAAATTTCGAACTCTTCCACGGGGAGGAAATATCAACATAATTGTGTAACCAGCATGGGACAAGGGTAATTTGCGGCTCGTTTTCCCGCACCTAAAGAGTTTAGCAATACTGTGCACATGTCGAAACGGGGGTTCTTTTTCATAAGAGTATGCACAATATGCAAGGAGGGTGTAAAAAATGTTGTGTTATGAGAGCTACCGAAAATATTATTTTGTGCCCACCGGCACACAATCAAAACATTCGCGAAAAGGGTTCTCGCTTGGATACCCTTACGCGGTTCCCTTGAGCAATCGTTGCCCATCAAGGGCATGTAATCCTCAAGTTGCAAGGGTTGGTCATGTGCAGGTATGCGAGGGATTAGTGTGACTTCGTGTATAATATCCCTATCAATAACAATTTCCCGATCTCCCCATTGCAATTTAATAAAACCAAATAGGGTGAGACACCCCTCCTCCATACACTCGTAAAAATGAGTGCAATTCCGGCAATGCATATGCGTTAGGGTGATTATAAATCAGAAAGTTCCAACCCCTACGCGCGATTTCGTTCGCAAATAACTACCATACAGTTCGTGTGAAAAAACTTGCGAAAAATCGCGTTCTAGCTGCATGCTGTGTGCCATTGGTGTTCTACAGATCTTAAAATTGAAAAACAGATAGGGTTTTGGTCAGATCGTACCTCCCCTGAAATTTCAGGGGGCGAAGAGAGAAGACGGCGGCGGATCAGCGGCAGTAAGCGCTTGGGGCGGCGGTTCCGCGGCGGCGCAGAAGGGTCCTGCTGCAGAAAAAAGGTGGCGGCGCTAGGGTTTTGTGGAGATGTAAAAATTAGGGTTAGAAGCAGAGAAGGGGGTCGGGTCCTTTAAATAGGGAGAATTGATGGACATTTGCAGATAAACCCCTCTAAAAAAAGGAATTTATTTGCAAATAAAAAATTTTATTTATTTATTTAATCTGTAAAATTAAAAAATATATATATATTTTTTTATTTTTATGTTATTTTGTATTTATATATTTACAAATGATACATACCCCCAAACTTGTGTGAAACAAAGTGTTGGCTAGATGATCAAAAATTTGGGGGCAAAATGGAGGAATATCAATCAGTGTAAATCGGCTCCTGCAAAAACAGGAGCTCCTCCGACAGGTCCGCTGTGAGGAATGGTTTGAGTCGATATCCGTTCACTTTAAGCAAAGTACCGTCCTCCGGGTTTTCTAGGTCCACCGCACCGTGCGGATATACGGTGCATACCAAAAATGGCCCTTTCCACCTAGATTTTAGCTTGCCGGGGTGAAAGTGTAACCGAGTGTCATAAAGCAAAACCTGTTGACCAGGTTTAAAAGTTTTGCGCATAAGGTGTTTGTCATGGAACACCTTAGTTCGGTTTTTAATAATGACAGCATTATCATAAGCCTCATCCCGCAGCTCTTCTAGTTCATTTAATTGCATCTTTCGATTGCTGCCCGCATCTCCCATCGATAAATTCAACTCCTTGATCGTCCAAAATGCTTTGTGCTCAATCTCAACTGGGAGGTGGCAAGCCTTCCCATAAACAAGCCGGTATGGAGACATACCTAGATCGGTCTTGTATGCAGTACAGAATGCCCATAGTGCATCAATCAGTTTGTGTGACCAATCTTTATGGTTTTTAGAAACTGTTTTCTCCAGAATTTGTTTAATTTGCCGATTTGAAACTTCGGCTTGCCCACAAGTTTGGGGATGGTATGGTGTTGACAATTTGTGAGTAATGGAATATTTGCGCATTAAGGACTCAAAAGTCCTATTGCAGAAGTGAGATCCATTATCACTTATAATCGCTTGAGGGTGCCCAAACCGATAAAAGATATTTTCTTTAAGAAATCGAACGACAACCTTTTTATCATTTGTTTGGCTAGGCACAGCCTCGACCCATTTTGACACATAGTTAATAGCCAAAAGAATATACACATTCCCAAAGGAATTGGGAAATGGTCCCATGAAGTCTATTCCCCAAACATCAAAAATATCCACAACCAAAATTGGTTGGAGCGGCATTTCGTTTCTCCGCGATATCCGGCCCAAGTGTTGGCACCGGGAGCATGTCTTGCAATATTCATATGCATCTTTTAAGAGACGTGGCCAGTAGAAACCACACTGCAAGATTTTCTTGGCTGTCTTCTTTGGGTCAAAATGCCCGCCACACGCTTGATCATGGCAAAAAGACAGCACACTCTTAAACTCATTTTCAGGTACACACCGACGAATGATTTGGTTGGAACAGTATTTAAAAAGATACGGTTCATCCCAGTAAAAATGTTTTACTTGGGACAAGAATCGGATTTTATCCTGTTTCGACCAATCTGTAGGTATCAAGCCGGTGGCCAAGTAGTTTACTATATCGGTGAACCAAGGTTCGCATGATACGATTATGAGTTGCTCATCGGGAAAAACATCTTTAATTGGAATTTCAAGTGTAGGCGAAGAAGGAAGTCGTGAAAGGTGATCAGCCACTATATTTTCACATCCTCTTTTGTCCCTTATGACAAGGTCAAACTCTTGTAGCAAGAGGATCCAATGTATTAATCTCGATTTAACATCCTTCTTCGCAAAAAGGTGGCGAAGAGCTGAATGGTCCGTATACACAATCACTGGAGAGCTGATTAAATAAGGCCGGAATTTTTCAAGTGCAAACACAACGGCTAAAAATTCTTTTTCTGTTGTTGTGTAGTTCAGTTAGACCTCATTTAATGTTCGGCTAGCGTAATAAATTACGTGCAGCATCTTATTAATGTGCTGTCCAAGAAAGCACCAATGGCGAAATCTGATGCATCGCACATAATTTCAAAAGGATGCGTCCAGTCGGGAGATGAAAGAATGGGCGCAGAAATGAGTGAGTGTTTCAATGACTCGAACGCTTCCATGCAAGTTGAGTCAAAATCAAATGTTGTGTCCCTGGCCAATAAAAGAGTCAAGGGTCTAGCTATCTTGCTAACATCCTTGATGAACCGTCTATAAAAACCGGCATGGCCAAGGAAGGCTCGGATGTCTTTGACGCATTTAAGAGGAGGAAGATTGGAAATGACTTCAATCTTGGCTTTATCAACCTCTATGCCATTTTGCGAGATGACATGTCCTAAGACAATGCCCTCTCGTACCATAAAGTGGCACTTCTCCCAATTTAAAGTGAGGTTCTTATCCCTACAACGGGTAAGAACTGCGTCAAGGTGTAGCAAACACTCGTCGAAGGAGTCACCGAAAATGAAGAAATCATCCATAAAGATCTCCAAAAATTTTTCAACCATGTCTGAAAAGATCCCCATCATACACCGCTGAAATGTAGCGGGTGCATTGCATAACCCAAAGGGCATGCGACGGTAAGCGAAAGCACCGAAAGGACAAGTAAATGTGGTCTTGTCTTGATCCTTTTCGGCGATGGGGACTTGATTATAGCCGGAATAGCCATCCAAAAAGAAGTAATACTCGTGCCCAGCCAATCGTTCTAGCATTTGGTCAATGAAAGGTAAAGGAAAGTGGTCTTTCCTTGTCGCGGCATTGAGTTTTCTATAGTCGATGCGAACTCGCCACCCAGTTTGGGTGCGAGTAGGTATTAACTCATTTGCCTCATTGGTTATGACCGTAATACCCGATTTCTTTGGGACGATATGAATGGGGCTAACCCACTGGCTATCCGAGATAGGGTAAATGATACCACTATCAAGACATTTTACAATCTCCTTCTTGACAGCCTCTTTCATTATGGGGTTGAGGCGTCTTTGTGGATCCCTCACTGGCTTGGCATCATCCATCATGTGTATATGATGTTCAACTATGAGAGGACTAATCCCATTGATGTCCGCCATAGACCAGCCAAAAGCTTGCCGGTTATTTTGTAAGACCATTAAAAGGGCTTTCTCTTGCTCGAGAGCTAGAGAGGCCGATATGATAACGGGAAGGGTCTCATTCTCACCTAGGTAAGAATATTTAAGGTGCGACAGAAAAAGCTTTAATTCGAGTTTAGGAGGTGAAACAATTGAAGGTAACATTGGTGAAACTGTTTCAAACTCGAAGGATTCCATCAACAGTTCAAATCGAGTGTACGCAACCGAGTCGGATGGTTCAACTAACCCATCCGAAAAATCAAAAGACTCAAACTCGGGTGGTGATTTTTCAAAATCATCCAAAAAGGTGAAACACTCATAGTCGTTTTCCGGCGTGAAAGCTGTGTCAGATTTTAGGAGGAACGCACTAGAGGCGTCAACACTACTGTGATCGAACGGAAATTTTTCGAGCTCACAGTCCTCCTGTGTGATCTCATGGATCGAGTAAACATCAAGTATACTAGCATTAGGCTCGGAGGGCTGATTCCCCAACTTAAAAATGTTGAGTTCAATTGTCATATTTCCAAAAGATAGGTTCATTAAACCATTTCGACAATTGATCACCGCATTAGAAGTCGCTAGGAATGGTCGACCAAGTATCACCGGAATTTGACTCCGGAGGTTAGCTAGAGGTTGTGTATCCATAACAATGAAGTCAACGGGGAAAATGAAGTCCCCTACTTTAATTAACACATCCTCCAACTCACCCCTAGGATGGGTGATGGATCGGTCGGCCATTTGGAGAGTACAATGAGTGGGTTTAAGCTCTCCAACGCCTAATTGTTCGTATACTGAATAGGGTAGCAAATTGACACTAGCACCAAGATCTAATAGTGCTCTATTGATGTTCTTGTCCCCAATTGTTATCGAAATAGTAGGACAGCCGGGGTCCTTATGTTTTTGGGGTAAAGATTGGACAAGAGCATCACTAACAGCACTAGCCACGAAAACTTTCTTTGGTACTTGTGACTTCCTCTTCTTGGTGCATAAGTCCTTTAAGATTTTCGCGTAAGAAGGAACTTGTTGAATTGCATCCAAGAGAGGTATATTTATGCTAACCTGTTTGAACAACTCTACAATCTTCTCCATTTGTGGAGTTGGTTTATTGGATCTCAACCTGTTTGGAAAAGGAACATTTTGAAAATTTGTTGAGTCCAATGTGGGTGGAGTAAATTGCAGAGTTGGAACAGATCCCAGTGGAGGTGTGTTCGTGATGTGAGAAATGGGTCCGTTCGAAGTAGAAGAAGTAGAGCCTTGTGAAGAATGAAGAATAGGATCTAACGAAGAAGATGAAGATGAAGAAGAAGATGATGATGAAGAAGATGAAGAAGAACCACCGGTAGGGATGTCATTATTAATACCCACGTTATTGTGCAACACTTTTTCAGATCTCAACGTGGTCACAGCATTCACATTTGATTTTGCTGTTCATATGCCACATGTGCGTGACCGGGATTTAGTAATGGTTGAGATGGAAGCTTTCCCTTTTCTCGCTCGCTCAACGCAGCATTTAGTTGTGCAATTTGTACCTCAATTGATTTAATGCTTTGATCGTGTGAGGCACTGTTTTGCACCAAAGATTGAATGGAAGTTTCCAACCTTGCTGCGGATTGTGTAGATTGTTTTAGAAATGCATCTAGACTTCGTTCTAGCGAGATAACCTTATCATTATTAGGTTGAACAAAATTGTTTTGAGGGTAAGAGTTGTTGGGCACAAAATTGTTCATTTGGTTTGGGTAAGATTATGGTTGGAAAGGTTGCTGGTATTGAGTTTGTGGAGGTGCTTGTTGTTGTGGAGGAGGAGACCTTTGAAAGTTGTTGTTTCCTTGGAATTGTTGATTCCAAGCAAAGTTTGGGTGACTCCTCCAACCAGGATTATAAGTCGAAGAGTATGGATCATTTCTTTGTCGTTGCTGAAAGGCAGCATTGACTTGATCTTGTCCTTGAACAGGTGGATTGTAAGGACACTCTTCGGTAAGATGTGATGGATCCGAACAACAAGCACAAACAGTTCGTAGGGGTAAAGCAGGGGCAGGAGAAGGCGATGAGATTTTGGTCTTAATTGCTTCTAGCTTTTTCGTAAGTGCGGCCATTTCGGCCTTCATTACAATCGACATATCTAATTGATGTATGCCTGCCCTAGACTGACCAACAGAAGAAGATGAGGTGGTCTTGGTTATTTCCCACTGAAGTGTTTGTTCAGCAAGATCGTCAAGAAACTGTCAAGCTTCCTCGCTTGATTTGGTTAGAAAGTGACCTTGACAAATAGTTTCCAACAACTGCTTCGTTGCTGGGTTTAATCCTTCGTATAAAATTTGGCAAAGTTGCCAATTCTCGATACCATGGTGAGGGCATTGAACAAATAGGTCTTTAAATCTTTCAAAACACTTCCAAAAGGGTTTGGAAGGAAGCTGGGAAAATTGAATGATCTCATTGCGAATTCTTGCGGTCTTGTGATGTGGATAAAACTTTTTAAGAAAAGCTTTAACAAACTCTTCCCAATCTTTAATTAAGTGTGATGCTGTGCTGTATAACCATTTCTCGGCTAAGTCACATAAGGTGAAAGGAATAACCCTTAGCCTTATAGCATCTTCTGAAAGTTGGGTTGTTTTCATCATTGCACAAACGTTTTAGAATTTGTTTATGAAGATATAGGCATCTTCGGATTCCAGTCCGTGAAATTTTGGCAACATGTTGATGAAGTGGGGTTTGATATCAAAGTTATCCCCATTTGCCGGTGGGAGTGAAAGACAAGTAGGTAAGGCAGTGCGAATAGGGTAGAAAAGATCCTGGAGCGCGATTCGTTGGGGCACTTCAACAGGCGGGTGTTGTGGGTTATTCGCACCTAGCGGAGGTGGAATCAGTCCTGCGGGTAAGGGGTTGTTAGGATTAAATCCCGACATCTCCTTAGAAGACGAAGAATTTGAAGGTGAAGGTGAGGAAGTGGAAGGAATTTCGACTTCAGAGTCGAAAGCGTCGTCGGTCGGTACCAACGAGACACGGACTAATCGGGCGCTAGTGTCCCTAGTCCAACCGGACATACACTAAAGAGGTAGTGTTGTCAAAAAGGTGAAAAACAGAATGTGGGGGTAAGAAAACGTCAATGAGAAGAAAGTGGGTGTAAGTGGGGTGCACGGATTTCTTAGCGACAAGTTGCAAGTTTTTGTAAAAACTTTTTCCTTTTCTCTTTTTGTGTTTTTTTATGTGGAGCTTTTTGCAAAAAAGATTTTCGATAAAAGGCGTAGACACACGTTCAATCAATCACACCTGCACAATCAAGCCTAGATCTAGGGTCACCTAGGTCAGCTAGACAGCTCCTAACTGTTCCAAAAGGCAAGAAGTAGGACCTCAAACCGCCTCTTCACCGCCAATTGTGGTTAGGTAAGCACAAGTAGAGAAAGGAGGGATCCGCTCACGAATCACCGTGAGACGGGCCTTTTAAAGTTACCTTTCACTACCTGTCTAGCCTAGGCACCACAAAGTCGGGTTAGGATCAACGGTCGATGCCTACAACTATTCTTTTGTCCTATTGAGCGCGAAGTCCTTAGGGCTGAGTCTAATCTTTTTTAATTACTTGATGGTCAATGCAATATGCCTTATGTGATTTTTGGGGTCCTGAGAAGGGCGATGAAATCCCTATCCAATCTGGATTGGTGTTCAAGCCCCTTAAAGTCAATTAAAATATGCAAAGCAGTAACACAATCACATGCAAACAATTTTTTTAGCGCGGCGCAAAGAATCCTGCACAAGATCAATTATTGGAAGGGGGAGAAATTTTTGGCGCAAAGAATCCTGCAGGCAAATTTTTTACAGAGGAGATATCAAGGGGTTCGGAGAAGGAGAAAGGGAGCTTACAGTGATTTTTCTACCCGCTGACGTCACCAACCGACCGCGATTCCGCCGCCAAAACTGCCTCCTTGCCGCGGTTCCGCGGTGGGATGAGCGGTTCGATTCCTGAGATTTCTTCTGCTTCTCTGTTCTGATATTCCTCTGTTGTTCAGATCTACCGTTTTCTGTTCTGTTCTCTGGATTTTTCCAGATCCGAACTCGTTCGTCGATCCTGCAAAATTCACACGAAATACCCTTCAAAAAATAAAAAGATGATAAAATTTTTATATTTTTTAATTTTTTCAGTTTTTTATGAGTTTTATGATTTATATTAACCCGAAATTGCAAAAAGAAAATACTACGCCATCCCCGGCAACGGCGCCATTTGATTGAATGATGGATGTTGTGGTCAAAATATTTTTACCGCAATCAAGAACAGCGTCGCTTGGTAGCTAGCCGGTGAGTACGGGTCAGTCCACAGGGATATTGTGTATTTCCTAATTGTTCTAACGAGTTAATTCCAAACGGTGTTGGGATGTTTATCTCTAAAAACTAAGTTGATTTAGACTAGGATTTAAAATCTTGCTAGGGTTAGGTTTAGATTAAGTTTGGAAATTTAATATTTCCCACCGCTTTCAATGCCCTAATTTAGATCTCTTTAGGTGTTATGGTAATAATTAATAAAGGGGATTAGGACGATTGGGAAGAAACGATATTTCTTCCTCTAGGTCCTTGTCCGTCCTTTCTTAATTCTTACCCTAACCTCCATGGAAAATATGCACAACCGGTCTTTTAAACTACGGTATCACCGTTACCTCATAGGTAGGGTGCCGTAGGGAGCGGTATGTATATGTATGCATGGAGTCCTATTAATTAATATGTGATGGGCAAGAAAGAGGTGAGAGATTTTCATCTCTCAAACCTTTCCTATTCCTAACCCTAACAAGTGAAGAACTACTCACTCATTAGGGGATTGATAAAAGACATGTTTTTATTTGAGTTTTCGATTTAAAAAGACTAACTATCTAAACTACGGCAGATTAAAAAAAATTCTAATCTAATTTAACTAGGGCGGATAATAAATCTATATTAGGGCAGAAATAAAAATTAAGAACTAGGGCAATAAAAAGAATCTACTTACTTTATTGATGCTCTCAAAACATTACAAAAGATTTCTGAATTTTTGATCAATGAAAAGAGGCATGCCTCAAAAAGAGGTTTAGGGCTTCTATTTATAGATCATAGAAACCCTAGGGTTACAATCGATTCACATCTGCATTTACAATTTTACCCCTAAAGAAAACTAGTCAACGCGCCACCAACAGCCACAGAATTTTTTCACCGACACGGGCAACGCACGGCCGCGGATCCGCGGCCAAGAGCCAGGTTTGGCCGCGGTTTCGCGGCCATAAAGGGGTCTTGTTGGCTGAGTTTTCTTGAGTTGGTTCTGGTTGCATTTTGCTTCTCGTTTCTTCACTTGGTTCTTCAGAATGTCTTCTAGTTCTCTTCCAGATTTCCACAGTGAATAATGTAGTGGATTTTACCTTTCGCTTCGTGTCGAAGTCTTGAACCTTGCGCTGCCTTTGTTCTTTGTGGAATTGTCCATTGATTTTCGTTTATTCTCCAAACTGTAGGCTTGATCAAGATTCTTCCATTTGTCGGTCGTAATCTCACTTTTGCTTCATCTTTTCATCAATTTCACTGTTTTTGTTCTGAGAACCTGTAACCTGCAACTATGTAGCAGACATGGATCAAAAGCACCTGTTTATTTGTAAAATGAATAAGAATGGGGAATATAATAATGCAAAATTATGGTATGAACAGGCATCGATTAGATATGATAATAACCAATCTGATCTTTGCAAGAGGTTTCGCTGAGTGTATTCTTTTCTCTCTCTTAATGGCAGATACCAATGACAGGACTCAAGCTTCTACTAAATAAAAATAAACTGAATGGGACCAATTATAAAGACTGGCTGAGGAATCTTAACATTGCCTTGACTTATGATAAGGTATCATATGTCCTTACGGCTCTAGCCCCGCCCGTCCCAGACCCTAAATCCTCAGTTGCGGATATTGAAGTCCGCAAGACATGGGATGCTGACTGTGCTATGGCCAAATGCCTCGCGCTTGCATCGATGGATAACACACATCAAAAGCAGCACGAGAATATGGACGTCCACGCCATATTCCTCCATACAAAGGAGTTGTATGGAGAGAAATCTCGCGTATTAAGATACGAAGCATCCAGAAAGCTGTTTCAGATGCGAATGGCCCTTGGCACACCAGTAGGAGACCATGTTCTGAAGATGATAGCTCTTATAGAAGAGCTTGAGGACCTTGGATGGGCAATGGACAATGAACAATATACGGATATTATTCTGCAGTCTCTCCCCTCCACATTTGCTCAATTTATAGTTAACTTCAACATGCACAATATGGAGAAGGAACTACCTGAACTTCTTAATATGTTAAGGAGTGCAGAGAGCATGCTGAAATCAGTGAAGACTCCCGTTTTGAGTGTTGGGCAATCTTCCTCTTCTCACCCAAAGGCAAAAGCCAAGGGAAAGATGAAGAAGAAACCCACCAAACCTAAGGGTGGAGTCAAAAAGGTTAAGGGGAAAGACAGGTCCAAAGCTGGAGAATCGGGGAAAAGGGAATGCTATCACTGCCACAAAACAGGACACTGGAAGCGCAACTGCACGGAGTACTTGGATCTCAAGAAGAAGTATGGGGATGCTTCCGCTTCAGGTGTGTTTGTGACAGAAAACTGTTTTTCAATAAACTCTGCTTCCTGAGTATTAAATACCGGTTCAGGTTCTCGAATTTGCAATTCTATGCAGGGGCTGAGAAATAGCAAGGTTTTGAAGACAGGTGACCATACTCTCCGCGTTGGAAATGGTTCCAATGTACATACAGTTGCAGTGGGAGAGTATCACTTGGGGTTGCCATCTAGGTGTATATTGGTTTTGAACCCATGTTATTATGTACCTAGTATGCTTTGAATATAATATCCGTTTCTTTGTTGGACAATGAAGGATATAATTTTGTATTGCAGAATAATGTTATGAACATTTACCTGAATCAAATGTTGGTTGGGTATGGTACACTTAATAACGAGATATACGTTCTAAATCAACACACAGTTTTCAGCATACAACACACAAATAAAAGAAAACTTTCAGAAATAAATGAAGCTTTTCTTTGGCACTGTAGACTTGGTCATATTAACGAAACAAGACTAAACAAGTTATACAAAGATGGATATTTAAACCCTTTTGAATATAAATCTTATGCGACTTGCCAGTCTTGTATCAAGGGTAAAATGACCAAAACTCCGTTTACAGGATACGGAGAAAGAGCTACTGAGCTCTTAAGCCTCATACATAGTGATGTATGTGGGCCAATGTCTACACAGGCTAGAGGCGGTTTTTCTTACTTTATTACTTTCACTGATGATTTCTCAAAGATTCGGTCATGTATTTTTATTAAAGCACAAGTCCGAAGCTTTCGAGAAATTCACTGAATATAAACTCGAAGTAGAAAAACAAACCGGCTTGAGCATCAAAATGCATCGATCAGATCGAGGTGGAGAGTACGTCAGTACAGAGTTTGCAAACTTCCTAAAAGAGAATGGGATTCTCTCTCAACTCACTCCTCCTTACACACCACAGCACAACGGTGTGTCAGAACGACGGAATCGGACCCTATTAGATATGGTCCGTTCCATGATGAGTGATGCTGAGTTACCCGTCTCATTTTGGGGGCATGCATTGAAGACTGCAGCGTTTCTACTAAACAGGGTCCCAACTAAAACCGTGTCTAGCACGCCATATGAGATATGGCATAGGAAGAGACCATCTCTTAACCGATTTAAGATTTGGGGTTGTCCGGCCTATGTTAAAAGGCAGAATCTGGACAAACTCGAGACACGGTCCGTCATGTGTAATTTTGTGGGATATCCAAAGAATTCTTATGGATATCATTTCTACCACAAGGAGGAACAAAAGGTGTTTGTTTCTCAGCATACCACATTTTTAGAAAAAGAATTTTTTAAAAATGATACCGATGGCAGAGTGGTAGACCTAGAAGAAGTTCTAGAAACACAAATCACAAATGATGACTTGGTTGAACCGGCTGTTGCAACAGAAACTGAAAAACCTCGGCCACTCCGTAGGTCTGGTAGGACTTCTCGCCCACCGGAGAGGTACTACGGTTTCCTCATTGATGGTGACAGAGAAGACTGCATCATGGAGGATGATGATCCTACCAGCTTTCAGCAGGCTATCACGAGTGGAGACTTTGTGAAGTGGCTGGATGCCATGAGACCTGAAATGGAGTCTATGTACACCAACAAAGTATGAACTTTGGATGTTGTACCCCCTGGGGTAAAACCTGTGGGATGCAAATGGATCTTTAAAAGAAAGATTGGTGTAGATGGGTAGGTAGAGACCTATAAGGAAAGACTTGTGGCGAAGGGTTTTCGTCAAAGACCAGGTCTGGACTATGATGAAACTTTTTCTCCCGTAGCCATGCTTAAATCCATTCGGATCCTACTTGCTATTGCTGCTCACTACGACTATGAAATCTGGCAGATGGACGTTAAAACGGCATTTCTAAATGGAGATTTAGAAGAATGCGTTTATATGGATCAGCCAGAGGGCTTCATTGACAGTGGGAGCAGCGAGAAAGCATGTAGATTGCTTAAATCCATTTATGGATTAAAGCAGGCATCACGGAGTTGGAACATCTGTTTCGATGATGTTATCAAAGAGTTTGATTTCATCAAAAATCCAGATGAACCTTGTGTTTATAAGAAGGCTGTAGGGAGAGCTGTCACATTCCTCGTATTGTACGTGGATGACATTCTTCTGATAGGAAATGATATTCCTATGCTACAGTCGGTCAAATTTTTCTTATCACTAAGGTTCTCTATGAAGGACCTGGGTGATACCACATACATTCTGGGCATTAAGATCTATAGGGATAGATCCAAGAGGTTGTTGGGATTGTCCCAAACCAGGTACATCAACACCATCCTAAAAAGGTTTAGTATGGAAGACTCCAAGCGGGATGCCTTACCCGCTTGCCATGTGGTCACTCTCTCTAAGGACTATTGCCCAAAGACCGATGAAGTGAGAGCTCACATGACCATTATACCTGTTCCCCTCCGAAAGACGGCGCACAGGACTGCGAAGTCCTGACACTGAGATTCGGGGCAGATACTATTTGGTTTTATCCGTCTACCTCTCCGAAGATGCCAAGTTGATTTATGGCACCGTGTATCGGAGGTTTAGACGGATGCGACCGATGTAGCAGACTTCGTCAGATTCCCCCTCGCTTGAGGGGTTTTTGATTGTGGGGACACTCTTCCCTGTAGGCGCAAGCCCCTGCAGTTAATTACGCTACCGCATCGCGGTAACAACTTTCTCCTTCTCCAGAATTTCACTTCGTGTCGTGTGTGTTTGTTTTGTTTGTGGGTGCCCGTGGATTGTATACGGAGACTAAGTTATGCCGTCGCCCGTAAGACGTGGATTAGTCCAAATCCGTATTTACTTAGATTTGGGTTTGGAGTTTTGGTTTAAGGATGCGTTAGCCATATTTGAGGCTAAGATCAACTTAAACGTTTGTTAAGAATACGTTAGTCTAATTTGAGACTAAGATCAACTTAACGGGATCATTTAGATCCGACAAAAGAGCATTTGGGCTCTATTGTTCCAGTTTAGGGACATAGTGGTCCATTGAACATATGGTCATTGGGACCCGTCGCCTCTCTGACGTCGTTGAAGGATTACAACGATAGGTGTCAGAGGAGTTCAGAGATGTACCCTTGAAGCAAAGTTGATTAGGGGATCTAAAGTCCGATTTGGGACTAAAGTCTGTTTGAAGGTTTAAGGATACGTTAGCCATTTTTGAGGCTAAGATCAACTTAAACGGGATCGTTTAAATCCGACAAAAAAGCATTTGGGGGCTCTATTGTTCCAGTTTAAGGACATAGTGGTCCACTGCCAGTTTAAGAACATGGTGGTCCATTTAATATATGGTCGTCGGAACCCGTTACCTCTCTGACGACGTTGAATGATTACAACGGCAGGTGTCAGAGGAGTTCAGAGATGTACCCTTGAACCAGGTGTAAATTGATTTAAGAGAGCAGTCGTGCTCAGTCAATTTAATTTAAGGACTTACGGCCATGATTGGGCTAAGTCCAGTTGAGAAAAATGTTCAACATTTTTATTTGTCTTTGGCCTATTAGGCATGTGCTAGGGCTTTGCCCCCTTTTTTAATAATGCACTGCATTTTGTTGTGTTTGGGCTCTGCCCTTTTATTGCATTGCAATTTATTTTGGCCTGCTAGGCCTTTTTAATTTGGGCTTGGTCCTTCAGTAAACAATGCAGTGCATTTGTCAGACGCTTTGCGCCAATCATTGAGCGCAAGCGCTTATGGTAGTGACACGTGTCATGCAAGCGCAGTGCGCTGCGCTTGCACTGCTGACACGTGTCGCGCTCTGATGAGCGCAAGCGCAGCAGCGCAGTGCGTTGTGTCAGTGCGCTGCGCCGCTGCGCTGCTGACACGTGGCGCTTCCTGGTGGCTTGCGCCAACGCAGGAGCGCACAGTGCAGTTTTTGCAAGTGCAGGGCACTGTTTTATCTTTGGATCAATTTTAGATCAAAGAAAACAAGTTTTTTCTTGTTTTCAAAGAACCAGTGGTTCATAAAAAGTGCAAGGCACTGTCCTTATTTCTTTTTCTTTTTTATTGAAGATCATTGATCTTCTTCTTAGATCAATGATCTGTTCATAAGAGAATCTTCTCTTTTTCTAAAGGTTTTTTACCTTTTCTTTTTGTTTTTGAAGAGTTCTCTCAAATTCTTCAGAGTTCTTTTTTTTTCTTCTCGATCTTGATGATGATGTTGATTCATTCCTCTTTTGAGTTGGGGTCTAGGGGTCTTTATATAGTGCCCATAGATTTGTTAGGTTTGTTAAAGAGATCATTCTCTGAGTGATTTGGGGAATTTTCCCACCGTTGGATCTTTGATCCAAGGGCTTCTGTTTTACAGAAGACAATCTTCTTGTTTTAAGAAGAACAGAAGGATCTTACTAGAATTTTAATTCTGTTTGGCGCAGATGTCCCAGCGCGTGACACGTGTCGCGCAGCGCAGAACGCAGCGCAGCTGCGCTGCCACGTGTCGCGCAGCGCAGAGCGCAGATCATCTGAAGCGTTGCTTCTTTTAATCTTTGTTTTAAATAAAGCCTTGCTCTGATTGAGCGCGCTGCCTTGGGCGCTGCGCTACCTGCGCTGGCGTGCCTGATTTTGACACGTGGCGCTCTGCACGCAGTGCAGGGGATCTGAAACGTTGCTTCATTTATTAAAATTTAAATTTTCAAAGTAGAGCTTTGCTCTGACTGGGGGAATCAGAAGCGTTGCTTCATTTCCCGCCTTAGAATTTGAACAGAGGTTTGCTCTGATTGGGGTAAACAAATGCCCCCCCCCCACCGTTGTGCTTACGTGGTCCCCAAACGTGAGCGCAGCGGTGGCAGAATTCCAACCTTCAGGAAGTTGAAACGGCACTTATTGCCTATAAATAGGACCTTTGGTCCCTTAGATGATTTTCATCTCTTCATAGGAATTTTATTCAAAGCCCTGCTCTTTTGTTTAAGCACTTTTAAAAGTTCGCCCTTTAGGTAAAAATTAATTTGGATTAAGTTAAATTAATTTTAAGAGCCTTGCTCTCAATAGATCCCTGATCTAAAGAAGACCTATTTAGGATTTCACTTAGCAGAGCTTTGCTCTAAAGGGGTCTAAGGAGAACTAAGGAGAACCCTATTAGGGTTCCATTAATAGAGCTTTGCTCTCTAAAAGATTTTCCTTGTATTTTCTCATTTCATTAATGGAGCTTTGCTCCTTCCAAATCATATAAAAGAACTCTTGGAGTTTAAAGATGGCATTTTATTCCTTGGTGCAGTATATCGCTTTGCTTAATCAGTCTTTCTGATAATTTTGTTGATTCTTTTTCACAGAAACAATGGACGCCCACATGTACGATCTTTATGAAATCATCTCTTACGGAGACATCCGCCGACTCGGTCGTTCTCAAAACCGGGAATTTACCAACGCCGAGTGTGCCGAGATCATGAGTCGCTTCGACGCGTACAATGGTCAACTGCTTCCTCGACGCTCCTCTCTCCTGAAGCTTATCGTGGGAGCCATTTGGGAAGCACTTCCCTTATTCTGTTCCAGTGTGCCGCTTGGGGCGTTGGATGCTGCTGAGGAGAAGGTGCACTCGGTGTATCTGATGCACCTAATCTCGAAGAGACGGCGAGACAATCTTGTCGATCTCCTGCACCAGGCTTTCCAACAGTCCGCCATACTCGCTGCTTATTGGAGGGAGGAAGACATCAGGGGGGACCCCGATGCTTGTGCTCGCGAAAGAAAGCACACTAGGATGGTCCGCGAGGCTTGGAAAGTCCTAGATAGGGTTACCTTCGAGTTCCTCAACCCATGTCCTGGGTCTGAGGTTATACCATTGTAGACACTTTAATAATTTTGTTGTTTATTTCTTTATGATTGTAAGAACCCTTTTGGAATATGAGTGAACGTTTTTATTTCAGCTTGTCTTATTCCCCGTTCTGAGTCTTTTGCACATGCGTGAATAAGTGTGTCTCGAGTGCTTGATCAAACGTCAATCAGATGTCCTTTCTGTCGCTTTCTTTTTATTATCCGTATGTTACCTTAATGAACATGGTTGACAGATAACAGAGTAAGCACTTTGGTTTCTTCAAGAGATAGCGATGGCTTAGGCCGCAGGTTCAGATCTGCTGCCTAAGACTTTTCAATTCTATGAGCCATGAGGGTCTCATAGAGACTTTTCTCCCTACGAATCGAGAGGATCTCGTAGGTGGATTTTCTCCTTAGGAATCATGAGGATTCCTAAGTGTGTTTCTCTTAGAAGTCGTAAGGATCTTATAAGAGAATTTTCCCTCTTATGAGTCAAGAGGACCCGTAAGCGGTTGTTTCCCTCCTTTTCGAGATTCGACGTTGGAGAGTGAGACCTGTGGATAGTATGCAAGAGACCGTTTTGGGCCAACTTGCAGGGTCCAGTGCTTAGGAAACAGGTTTCTTTTGTGCCCACTGCCTAAGGCTTTATCTCACGAGTCGAGCCGCATCGAGAAGTTCTCGCAAAGACATCAATTTCTTCACAAGTCGAGACGAATCGAGTATTTCTCGCAAGAACATCCTAACGTCACAGTTAACCTCTGCTCTTTATGACAGAAGTCTGTTAGGGTCTGTGGTACTTAGGGCTTTGGCCTTCGTACCGTCGCATAAGCTGATATATTCCTCGATAGGCAATCGTGCAGTTCGAGTAGCCCTGCGACTGCCGTGTCTCTGATCCCTTCGGGGGCTGAACAAAACGTCTTCAAGCAATCTTCCTAGGTAGTTTGACCGTCGGAAGAGCAAGCGTTAGGAATTTGCCATGCCGCTTTTTACTTGAGGTTAGGCTCATTTTGGAGAGCCCCGATGAGTCATAACCACTCCGCGCTGGTGTGGGATGATCTCCGATAGTCTTTCAGGTTTTATGTGAGTTGCCGTCAAGACCCTGAACCTAGGAATTTGGCCTTTGCTTCGTTTGCTGGCATTGCGTCTGCTGTATCGAGACGAATGTCGCGATTGTCTCTAGGTTGCTGGTGAACCGTCGAGGTTTAGAACTAGGGATTTTGCCGTGGCTCCGTTAGTTTGATTGTCGCGTCTGAACCCTGCTGGAGGAAGAACGCTGGGGTGACAACTCTTCTGCTGTATCGAGACGAACGTCGCGGTTGTCTCTAGGTTGTTGGTGGACCGTCGAGATTTGGAACTAGGGATTTTTCCGTGGCTCCGTTTGTTTGATGATCGTGTCTGGACCCTGCTGGAGGAAGAACGCTGGGATGACAACTCGTCTGCTGTATCGAGACGAACGTCGCGGTTATCTCTAGGTTGCTGGTGAACCGTCGAGATTTGGAACTAGGGATTTTGCCGTAGCTCCATTTGTTTGATTGTGTTGCGTCTGAACCCTGCTGGAGGAAGAACGCTGGGGTGACAATTCGTCTGCTGTATCGAGACGAACGTCGCGGTTGTCTGTAGGTTGCTGGTGAACCGTCAAGATTTGGAACTAGGGATTTTGCCGTGGCTCCGTTTGTTTGATGATCGCGTCTGAACCCTGCTGGAGGAAGAACGCTGGGGTGACAACTCGTCTGCTGTATCGAGACGAACGTCGCGGTTGTCTCTAGGTTGTTGGTGGACCGTCCAGATTTGGAACTAGGGATTTTGCCGTGGCTCCATTTGTTTTGACCGCAAGGTTTTTTTTGTTGGCGTTGTATCAGCATCTTGATGGATTGCGAAGGAACGCCTTTGTTGATTCTTAGGTCGTAGATATTGCCGTTAAGATTTGGAACTAGGGACTATGCCGTGGCTCCATTTCATTGTGACTCTGAGGTCGATTGTTGACGTCAAGACGTTGAAGCTAGGGATCCTCCTTATGCTCCGTTTGTTGACATTGTGCCTACAATATTGCGACAAATATCGAGATTGTCTCTAGGTTGTCTATGAACCGTCGAGATTTGGCTTCGCTTTCTGGTGGAGCCTGTTGGGAAGATATGGTTCCTTCTTTGTTTGTGCCCCTAGATTGTATACAGGGATCAATGTGATCTCACCTGTAGGACATGAATTTCGTTATATATATTTTTCATTTTATTTCTTTCCGCGATGCTCTGTCATTTCAGCTTTTATATCGCGAAGGTCGCGATTGCCCAATCATTTCGGCTATTTTTCGCGGTGCCCAATCATTTCGGCTATTTATTTTATTTTCACTCGCTACTTTTTATTGCGAGTTGCCCCATCATTTCGGCTATTTCGCATGCATACATTTCTACTTGCTGATTTTTATTACAAGTTGCCCCATCATTTCGGCTATTTCGTATGCATGTATGGCTTGCTGATTTTTTATTTTTTTTATTTTTTTAATCGCGAGTGTGGAACTTGGAATCTGACGCCAATCTCAGCATCAGCATCGCTACAACTGGAATATTGCCAGGAGCGAATCATCATTTGCCATGAAGGGGCTTGGAATTTGATACCGGTTTAGGCATCAGCATCGCTACAACTGGGATATTGCCAGGAGCGAATCATCATTTGCCTCTGTCGATGTCAAACAAAGGTGACTTAGTGAACAGGGTTAAGGTCCTGTCGACTAAGGCTTTTGACTTCATGAGCCGTAAGGGTCTCATAAAAGTATTTCTCCCTACAAGTCGTGAGGATCTCATAGGTGTGTTTTCTCCTTAGGAGTCATGAGGATTCCTAAGTGCATGGTCTCTTATAAGTCGTAAGGATCTTACAAGAGTGCTTTCTCCTTATAAGTCGAGAGGACTTACAAGGGTTGTTCACCGTGTAAACATATCCCTAGTCACGGATGGGACTTTGTTAGGGAAATGTTTATTCGCGCCCGTGGATTGTATACAAGGGTCAATACTGAACCGCTTGTAGGGCAGTATCGAAGGGTTGTGGGAGTTGCTTAAGAACAGGTTCAGGTCTCTGCAGCTTAAGACTTTCAAATCTTATGAGCCATGAAGGTCCCATAAGAGGGTTCTCCTTATGAGTCGTAAGGATCTCGCAAGTGTAATTTCTCCTTAGGAATCGTGAGGATCCCTAAGTGTGTTGCTCCCTTGTGAGTCGTAAGGATCTCACGCGGGTGGTTTCTCCTTACAAGGTCGAGAGGACCTTGTAAGTGTCTTTCAACGAGGTTGCGCCCTTTCGGGTTTTCACAAACACTCGCCGGTAGCCCTGCTCTTTTTACTCACGGAGCCCTTTCGGGTTTTCATCCGTGCCCATTTCGCTTATGGACATACCGTCTTTTTTTTTAACGAGGTCGCGCCCTTTCGGGTTTTCACAAACACTCGCCGGTAGCCCTGCTGTTTTTAACTCACGGAGCCCTTTCGGGTTTTCATCCGTGCCCATTTCGCTTATGGACATACCGTTTTTTTTTTAGCCTAAGGATGCTGCTGTAGTAGTTTAAAGATGTTTCGGTCGTTTGCAAGTTTTAGGACATTGCGGTCTGCCGTTAGTTTAAGGACGTTTCGGTCCACTGTTAGTTTAGGGACGTTTCAGTCCACCGTCGCCGTATTTGAAGCGAATCTCTAGTTTACTGACTTTTCGGTCTATGGGGCTTTCTCTATGACTGAGCATGATGCCCCCGGCGTATCTATCTTTCTCGGAGCGTGCGGTTGTGGCGGGCTCACTTTCTAGTTTTTGGAGATGACGAACTTGCCCTGTTGGTACTGGTCTTCAACCCAGTTTTTGAAGACGTAGCAATCCTCAATCAGGTGACCTACCGTTTGGTGGTAAGGGCAATAATTGAGATCGTTAACATCGTCTGGACGCAGCGGACGTTTTGGACTTGGCAGATTGATAAGTCTGTCGCGCACTGCCAGCTCGAACAGTCTCCTTGTTTTATCTTGAGGAAACGAGTAAGGGCTTTTCAACTTTTCATGGAGGGGTTGCCGCTTGTTGTTTCGGCAAACAACCGGTCTAGGGTCACTCGATTGCTGTTGAGTATTGGCTACGAGGGCTGTTTTTCCCTTCCCTTTATCCTTTTTGCTTGATCCTTTGTTTACGGGGCCGAGATTTTTTTTCAGTAGCGTGCGATTGCACGGCTGAACGTTCTCGCAACTCCTCAATTCTTTCATTTTTGAAATGGATTCCTTGAGGAGAGGGTTGAGGGCAGCTTCTTCGTCAGAGTCGCTTCCAAAGATGATAATTTGTGATCCCTTGGAGTTGGCTATATGACAGTCGGCGGCGGCTCTTTTGCGCTCATCTATCACATTTTTCTGATGTCTATGAGCTTTACACTTTGTCTTGTTGAAGTGTTGCTTTTGAACGACATATCCTTGCCACCAACACTTAAAGGAGTCACAGTCTTCGGTAGGATGTATGATCTTCTGATGATATAAGCAGAAGTTAGGATGCATCTCTACTCCACCGAGAGTATTTTCTTCAGAGGGCGGTAGCTTCATTCCCGCTGATAGGGCTTTAGCGAACCTTTTTATGCATTTTCTTGAATTTGTTTTTACCCGCAGCGGATGACTTTTGATTTGACGGAAGTGCCTCGACTCTTTGGTCTAGTAGTCAGTGTTCGGCTCCTTCCAGTATGGCCATCTCACGCTCTTGATTGGCTTTAACTTTTAGACGAATCTCATTCAGGAAGGCATCGATCAACTCGTCTGACGGCCGCAGAATTTCTGGTTCAGGGTCCGCCCTCGGTTTCTCGGCGCAAGGAGCCTCTTTATCATTTACCACTGAGTGAGAGATCACATGACAAGTCATTATGCAATCTTCGGATTCATCTGATGAGTCTTCTCCATCGTTTTCGTCCTCGACAAAAGAACAGGCTGCCGCCATCGTGTCCGTATTCTTTGGAGAGTGCGGTTGTGGTGGGTTCACCTTCCAGTTTTCAGACAGCGCGAACTTGCCCTGTAGGTACTAATCCTCGATCCATCCCTTAAAGACGAAACAGTTCTCGATCGGGTGACTTACCGTTTGGTGGTAAGGGCAATAATTGGGATTATTGAGATCGCCCGGCTGCAACAGACGTTTTGGACTCGGCAGATTGATGAGTCTGTTGCGCACTGCCAGCTCGAACAGTCTTCTCGTTTTATTCTGAGGAAACGAGTAAGGACGTCCCAGTCTCTCCTCGAGGGATGGGCGTGGACGCACGTTATTTTGGCGAACGACCAGCTTTGAGTTGCTCGGCTGTCGTTGAGCATTGGTGACTACGATCGCTTTCCCTTTTCCTTTCTCATTTCGAGAATCTGGTTTTGGAGGAGAAGGTCCATGGCCCATCTGGTCCATTTGGGCTAACTTGTCGATCAAGGCCTGGAAGGTGGCCGGCCTGAAGAACATCATGAATTGCGAGATGGTCGCTTGCGGATCAAGGGTACCTACAAACATGCCTACTGCAGGAGCCTCTTCTATGCGTTGTTCGCATTTCGACCACAGGTTCCGCCATCGTGTTGCGTATTGGACCCACGTTTCGCCGGGCCTTATCCTGGCATTTATCAGTGCTGTTATCGTGGTACGTTCACTAGCACTCGCGAATCTTTGTGTAAATAGTAGCTCCATCTCCGCAAATATTTTGACAAAGTCGTTAGGTAGCTCCGAATACCATTCAAAGGCTGTTTCTGCTAAGCTGCCGACGAATTGGGGAAGCAACAATTTGTCATCGCCTCCAGTATTGCCGCATAAGGCCCTGAATTGAGCGACATGCTGATGCGGATTCCCTGTCCCTTTATATACGTGGAACTTGGGGATCGTATATCCCGGCGGGTAACTGATTTGGTCAAACCAGCCCGGGTACGGTCGCCCCGTTTTTACGACCTGACCGGCTGCTTCAGTCACCTGATGAACCCGGATCTGCTGAGCTATATATTCGTCCAGGTCAGCCTTGGAGATTGCCTCCGCCTTGGCTGTCGACAGAGCCGGTGGAGGATTTGACGTTTCTCCCCTATCGTCTTCAAGGACGATCGGGGGATCTTCAACTGGAGGATCTTGTCGGATCATCATTCCCACCATGTCTTGGAACAGGAGGGCTATACGCTTTATGTTGGCTGCTTGTTCAGCAGCTTCTTTATCCTTCTTCTCCAATATACGACGAAGGAATTCAGCGTCAGTTTCTTGCTCCTGGCGTTCATCCGAGGACGCTTTGGGACTTATTTTTGGCCCAGTGAGTGCAGCCATCGTGTTCATCATTTCCTGGAGCTTTTTCTGCTGCTCCTGAGCTTTGGTCACTGACCGTGTAAGCGGTCTATGACCTGTAGATCCACGGCTGTTCTCTTTTCCCGACACCATGTATACTGTATGAACTATTATGCCCCCGGATTTAGGTTCACCGCCTTTGGCATTTGCCGTGGGCGTGGGGATTTTCTACGGCCTTCTTCTTTTGTGGGCCGTTGAAGTTGAAGGGGCCGTTATAGTGGGCACCCTGGCGGTTGTTGTCCTTTGCTGTTTAATAGGACGGTCATTTTCTTCTTGCACCTTCGCCTTTTTCTGTTGACGAGAATGATCTGGGTCAATTACGGAGTCTTGAACCCTTCGCCAAACTTTATAAATTTTGGAGGATAGCCGCTGAGGGGGCTGCTCCAGCTTAATTTCCGTAACTCTTTCCGCAGGTGGAGGAGATCTTTTCAGTGTGGCCGTCGGAGAGTTCTTGCGCACTCTCCTTAGTGGTTCAAAGCTGTTCCCAGTTGGAACAACAGCATTAACTTCCACCACTGGAGCAGGTGGAGTTAGCCCTGAAGGGGAGTTGCCCCGGGCCTTCCTTACTCGTCGCCAATGGCGACGTTGAGCATGACGAGCCGTTGGGACTGGCTCAGCGATAGAGACAGCTTCTTTTTGCCCCCTGTCTGAATGAGGTGCTGCCGGTGTCAGCCTCTTAAAGACTGACGTCCGTTGAGGAGTTGTGTCCAAGTAGTCAAAAGCAGATTTCTGAGCGGGAGTGGGAATAGTCAGCCTTGTAAAGACCGACTCTTTGACGGGAGAAGCCGCCTTGGCGACTTCAGGAGCAACCGTCTTCTTTGGGATGACCGCTTCAGGTGTTATGGGCTCCTTGATAGGCCCTTTGGTGCTCGAGCTCAGCCTGGCAAAGACAGAGGCTGTTGATTTGATATTGGATGACCCGTTGGCAGGGGCCGTTATAGCAGTGAGCCGATTGAAAACCGACTTCTTGTTCGCTTCTGGTGCGAACATTGGCATGGTGAAGCTTGCCGGCGGGATCATGGTCCCGAAAAATAGGCCAGTGGTGGCCTGGGTCACTTTCTCCACGGGTATAGTAAGGACGGAGGCCGTTTGAGACCCATATGCTACGCCTCCAGGTGAGGCGGAGCGTCGGTTGCATTGGCACTTTGAGCAGTTCGAGCAATTTGAGGCCATTGATGCTTGATTTCTTTATCTGCACCAGGCAAAAGACCAAATCTTAGTAACTTGAAATCCAAAGGCAACCATTAACAAACCGCGATTCGTTCGCGAAGAAGACACACGAAGTGTGGAGTGGAAAGAAGAAAAGGTCCCACCGGGCATGCCAGAATCTGTTCCCCTCCGAAAGACGGCGCACAGGACTGCGAAGTCCTGACACTGAGATTCGGGGCAGATGCTATTTGGTTTTATCCTTCTACCTCTCCGAAGATGCCAAGTTGATTTATGGCACCGTGTATCGGAGGTTTAGACGGATGCGACCGATGTAGCAGACTTCGTTAGATTCCCCCTCGCTTGAGGGGTTTTTGATTGTGGGGACGCTCTTCCCTGCAGGCGCAAGCCCCTGCAGTTAATTACGCTACCGCATCGCGGTAACAACTTTCTCCTTCTCTAGAATTTCACTCCGTGTCGTGTGTGTTTGTTTTGTTTGTGGTTGCCCGTGGATTGTATACGGAGACTAAGTTATGCCGTCGCCCGTAGGACGTGGATTAGTCCAAATCCGTATTTACTTAGATTTGGGTTTGGAGTTTTGGATTAAGGATGCGTTAGCCATATTTAAGGCTAAGATCAACTTAAACGTTTGTTAAGGATACGTTATCCTAATTTGAGACTAAGATCAACTTAATGGGATCATTTAGATCCGACAAAAGAGCATTTGGGCTCTATTGTTCCAGTTTAGGGACATAGTGGTCCATTGAACATATGGCCGTTGGGACCCGTCGCCTCTCTGACGTCGTTGAAGGATTACAACGATAGGTGTCAGAGGAGTTCAGAGATGTACCCTTGAAGCAAAGTTGATTAGGGGATCTATAGTCCGATTTGGGACTAAAGTCTGTTTGAAGGTTTAAGGATACGTTAGCCATTTTTGAGGCTAAGATCAACTTAAACGGGATCGTTTAGATCCGACAAAAAAGCATTTGGGGGCTCTATTGTTCCAGTTTAAGGACATAGTGGTCCACTGCCAGTTTAAGGACATGGTGGTCCATTTAATATATGGTCGTCGGGACCCGTTACCTCTCTGACGACGTTGAATGATTACAACGGCAGGTGTCAGAGGAGTTCAGAGATGTACCCTTGAACCAGGTGTAAATTGATTTAAGAGAGCAGTCGTGCTCAGTCAATTTAATTTGAGGACTTACGGCCATGATTGGGCTAAGTCCAGTTGAGAAAAATGTTCAACATTTTTATTTGTCTTTGGCCTATTAGTCATGTGCTAGGGCTTTGCCCCCTTTTTTAATAATGCACTGCATTTTGTTGTGTTTGGGCTCTGCCCTTTTATTGCATTGCAATTTATTTTGGCCTGCTAGGCCTTTTTAATTTGGGCTTGGCCCTTCAGTAAACAATGCAGTGCATTTGTTAGGCGCTTTGCGCCAATCATTGAGCGCAAGCGCTTGTGGTAGTGACACGTGTCACGCAAGCGCAGTGCGCTGCGCTTGCGCTGCTGACACGTGTCGCGCTCTGATGAGCGTAAGCGCAGCAGCGCAGCAGCGCAGTGCGTTGTGTCAGTGCGCTGTGCCGCTGCGCTGCTGACACGTGGCGCTCCCTGGTGGCTTGCGCCAACGCAGGAGCGCACAGTACAGTTTTTGCAAGTGCAGGGCACTGTTTTATCTTTGGATCAATTTTAGATCAAAGAAAACAAGTTTTTTCTTGTTTTCAAAGAACCAGTGGTTCATAAAAAGTGCAAGGCACTGTTCTTATTTCTTTTTCTTTTTTATTGAAGATCATTGATCTTCTTCGTAGATCAATGATCTGTTCATAAGAGAATCTTCTCTTTTTCTAAAGGTTTTTTACCTTTTCTTTTTGTTTTTGAAGAGTTCTCTCAAATTCTTCAGAGTTCTTTTTTTTTCTTCTCGATCTTGATAATGATGTTGATTCATTCCTCTTTTGAGTTGGGGTCTAGGGGTCTTTATATAGTGCCCATAGATTTGTTAGGTTTGTTAAAGAGATCATTCTCTGAGTGATTTGGGGAATTTTCCCACCGTTGGATCTTTGATCCAAGGGCTTCTGTTTTACAGAAGACAATCTTCTTGTTTTAAGAAGAACAGAAGGATCTTACTAGAATTTTAATTCTGTTTGGCGCAGATGTCCCAGCGCGTGACACATGTCGCGCAGCGCATCTGCGCTAGCGCAACTGCGCTGCCACGTGTCGCACAGCGCAGAGCGCAGCGCAACTGCACTAGCGCAACTGCGCTGCCACGTGTCGCGCAGCGCAGAGCGCAGATCATCTGAAGCGTTGCTTCTTTTAATCTTTGTTTTAAATAAAGCCTTGCTCTGATTGGACGCGCTGCCTTGGGCGCTGCGCTCCCTGCGCTGGCGTGCCTGATTTTGACACGTGGCGCTCTGCGCGCAGCGCAGGAGATCTGAAGCGTTGCTTCATTTATTAAAATTTAAATTTTCAAAGTAGAGCTTTGCTCTGACTGGGGGAATCAAAAGCGTTGCTTCATTTTCCGCCTTGGAATTTGAACAGAGCTTTGCTCTGATTGGGGTAAACAATACCCTATGCTTCGGCAGTAGAATCTATAATGTATGCGATGTTATGTACACGTCCAGATGTAGCTTATGCACTTAGTGTAGTAAGCAAGTATCAATCCAACCCAGGGGAGAATCACTGGATAGCTGTGAAGAATATTCTTAAGTACTTGCGAAGGACTAAAGAATTATTCTTGGTGTATGGTAATGGAGACCTCCAAATGGAGGCCTTTACCGATTCGAGCTTCCAGAGTGATAAGGACGACAGCAAATCTATCTCTGGGTTTGTATTTACCCTCAATGGAGGGGCGGTAAGTTGGAAGAGTTCCAAACAGGATACCGTTGCAGACTCTACGATGGAGGCTGAGTACATTGCTGCGAATGATGCCGCCAAGGAAGCCGTCTGGATGAGGAAGTTCGTCTCGGAGCTAGGAGTAGTTCCAACCATTATTGATCCAATACCATTGTATTGTGATAGTTATGGGCTATGGCGTTAGCCAAGGAGCTCAGGACCCATCAGCGGTCCAGACACATCCTGAGGCGCTTTCATTTGATCCGGGAGATTGTAGATCGCCGCGAGATCGAGATTAGGAGAGTAGACACAAAGAATAACACCGCAGATCTACTCACCAAGGCCCTCCCTCAGCCACAGCATGAGCGGCTTTTTGAGATGTTGGGTATGAGATACGCCAATAACTGGCCCTAGTGCAAGTGGGAGATTGTTGGATATATGTATGCCCTAGAGGCCATTATATGACAGTGGATGTATTTATACATGTATATATATTCAGTATACATTCTTGCTCGACATGATAGTATGCTATCCAGTTCTTCTTTATCTGACATGTTGACTTGATCATGCTTTTATTCATTTACACATGTTGATAAAGCCCTGAGGATATTGGCTTGACTACTGTGATTATGATGGAGATTATACTAGTGGGACATTTATAGTTTATAAGCATATCCTGAAATATCCCTAGTCGTAGGTGTATCGAGATGGGGCATCGATATACCAGAGTAGACTAGCGTATATGATACTAGACCCATATGATGGGCGATGGATGTTCCCACATCCATTGATGTTTGACGTCGAGATCGTATACGGGTGCTCAGTGGAGACTGGGTACACTGGATGGACTCGCCGAGAACTCCTATATGGTATTATACCTATCGTCGGATAGCAGTTCTCAGGTGACACTGGTACAGGTTTGTCATACCCCGCTTCCCAAAATACGGAATACGAGGGGTTGACAAGGCCAGCCATGCTCCTACGGTCAAGGAAATGTCCTGCCGTAGTCACACTTCGGCTTCTAGTTTTACATGGTAAACAGTAAATGATGCGCAGGTAATGAGAAATGCAGTAACTGAATGAAACAATGTAAAGAACTGACCTGATGGGAAACAAAAGGGTATAACCCTGGATAGCTAATCAAGATGTCCGTGATGTACGTCTAGTCCCGGTCCAGGCTAAATCCTCTCCTCACGCTGAGCATGCATACTCAGGTCGTCAGAGTGACACAATAGCAATATAATATATATAAACAAGTGACAACTCGAACAGTGCTAATGGATATATATAACAGTAAATCAGAATGGTATAGATATGAACATGCAGCAATCAATGAAGTGTCTAAAGGATCAGGTGAACAGTAAAACAATAATATAATATGCCAGGTATGTCAACAACGGTAAGTAATGTATATCAATGCCATTATCCCTATCAGTCTCTAAGTCTCACTGTACAGGTCACTAAGCCTATCGTCAGTCCAAGTGTGAGAGTCAACCACTCACGAGTGTCCTCCACCCAAGGGTAGAACCCAAGGGCAAGGGACCACGGGCCGAACATGTAACTCACGGTAATAATCGTGTACCCTGTAAATCTCCATATATCTCCATATATATAAGCCGACAAGGGACTCCCGAGATTCTGTTGAACTCACACTCAAACTACCCCACATCCCGTGGTCTACATCAAACGCTAACCATAACTCTAAATACCAGTCGGTCTGTGACAAGTCTGCGCGAGAACTGGAGGCAGGACCTCCATCAAGCACGTCCCGACTAATATCTAAGATAAATGGCAGTGTCTGGTGCCTTATCTGTGACACCCATGCAAGAGCTTCCATAAGTGTCACATACCACTTATAGTCATACGTACACGCGTCCCACAGACGTCGACAATGCAATAGAATAATAAGGTTCGCTGATTGTGTACAAGTACGTGTCACTTTCACTCATTCACTTATACACGAACACTAACGTACTTGCCACAATCCTCACTAATACCTAACACTGGGTATTGCACTTTATCACTAGGTTATCAATGCAGTGACATGTGTATGATATGATGCGTAAACAGTATGTAAAGCATGATTAGGATGTCATGAATTAGTAATCTACCACTTGCAATATTTATCATAAATCAAACGTGTACAGTTTAGCGAAACGATAAATGGGGAATAAATAGTATGATTTGTTATCTAACCAGCGATTTTGGTTTCACGGCAATCGGGTTTCAGGATCATTAGTTATGGCCATTTCCTTTTAAGCGTTCACGGCTGGAAATCCGGTTTCAGAATCGGAAGTCCGTTTCGCAACGCATTTTAATCCCAGTTGGGATCAGATTTTAGCGAAGCTACAGTTGAATGAAATCTAGATCTTTCAGTAAGGTTTTTAACGCAATAGACGGATTCTAAATCGCGTCTGTACGTCAGGAGATATACACTGTTCAATACTAGTATGTCAATTCTGATTCTGTTGGGACTGTTATGCGTCCCTATCTATTAAGTTACAGATTAAATAACAAACGATAACGAAACAGAATGAAACCACTTGTGTTGTCTAGATAACAGATTCACCTTTAATAAACAGTGGAGTTCCGCAACCTACGTGTTAAGGAAATAGTGTGGTACCCATTATGGGACAGCACACGGTAAACAGAGTCGCTCTGGACTGCAGTCCAGAGTCGCACTCCGATCCAAATATTGTCATAGTTTAAGTACAGAAACAATTAGAAACTTGGATAAGGTTATAATTCGTCGAGTCGGCTTCGATTTGAGCCCTCGAACGCATCATTCCAGTATATATATAATTTATGGTGATTATAACGGTTTTCAGGTACAGGAAATTTCCAGTTTTACAAGTAAACTTGGGGGTAGTCGTTTTAGTCGTTAACGGTCATATTTTCCCAACAAAATTCACACACTAGATTCACAGCCATACGGGCCAGATTATACAATTGAATTCCGCCAAATTAAATGATGATTTCCATTGAGAACATGCATCGAACAGTTGCGACGTAATATTTAACAGAAAAGTAAAACATGGGATATACACGATTGTAATTTGTAATTATCATAAAATAGCATGTAGCAAGTAGAGAACTTGCCTGGAGACGATGAATTGCTGGCACGGTACGCGCGGGCACGACACACGCGGCAACAACGGCAAGGGTTTGGCCTCAACTGCGGTTTGGCCTCGGCTAGACGTGGAGCTTAGGGGCTCCGGCTTGGATGCAGTGATGGGGTGTCGGGGCTGGGGATCGCTGGTGCTGTCGAGGCCGATGGAGAGGGATTGCAGAGGGAGAGAGAGAGAGTTAGAGATATATAGAGAGAGAGATTTCAGAGAGTGAGAGAGAGAGGACAGAGGGAAAGAGAGAGTAGAGGGAGATGGAGACGGAGAGTGAGGGAGTGAGATGAGAGGGAACAGAGAGAGAGATTGAGAAAGAGAGGGAGAGTTAGAGATATAGAGGGAGAGTGTGTGTGAGGAGGAGAGAGAAACAGAGTGAAAGAGAGATAGAGAATAGAGGAAGGGAGAGAGGGAGAGATCATAGAGATGATGGCGATGGTGATGATGATGATGCTGCGAGGTGGTGAAGGCGGAGGCGAAGCGACGTGGGCACGATGTGGCTGCAGTCGTCGACGTCGTCGTCGGGGGAAGCGGGTGAGGCTCGGTGGCGGAGGCGTGCAGGGGCTCGAGCTCGATTGAGGGGTGAGGTAGCGAGGGAGTTCTGTTGGTGTGGGGTAGTGAACGAGGGAGAAGGGTAAGAGGTCGTAGTCGTCGCCGTCAGGGCGAGCGGCGTTGGGTGCTCGGTGACGGAGGCATGCAGGTGAACTCTTGGTGGAAGAGGAGGAAAGTTTTAGAGTTTTGGATCTTGAGAATGAGAGAGAAAGGATGCGACGAGGGTTAGAGAGGGGAGTGCGCGACGTGGGGTAACGGCTCGCGAGCGTGGGCGGAGGAGGCGGCGTGGGTTACGGCGAAGGAGCGGGTCGCGAGCGACAGGGGGCGGGAGAAGTGGGAAAGAGCCGTTGGGAAGAAGGAGAGGGTAGTGGGCCGGGTCGGGTAGGAGGCGCGGGTGAGGGTGAAGCGGGCTTGGGCTGGGTTTAAAGGGAAAAGGGAATGGGCTTGGGGCCGGGCTGAAGGAATAAAACCAAAAATAAATAAGAAAGGAAAGGGCCGGGCTTTGGTTTAAATAAAAATGAATTTCCATTTCTTTAATTTTCTGGGGCTGAAGAATGGTGTTGGGCCAGGATTGGGCCATGGAGAAAAATAAAGGAAATTTGAGGAGAAAAAGGAATGGGCCGGGGTTTTATTAAAAATTAAAAGGAAGATAGTGTTGGGCTGAGGGATTTGATTGGCTGTGGGATATGGAAATGGAAAAGTAAAGATTTAGGGTTTGGGGTTTTAGGATTTAATGGAGTTTCTTTAAAATAATTAAATAATTAAGAATAACAGAATTTATAGTTTAAAGAGAAATACGGATTTAGGCGTATATAAAAGAACCGGATATTACATCATACCACCCTTACAAAAAATTTCGTCCTCGAAATTTAAAATAAACGATAAGTTATACAAACATAGGCGAAAGCTATTATATTACAAACTAACACATAAAGATTTGCTAGAAATCCGTGGACGAAGAAATTTGAAGGTATAAACATGTAAGAACAACATACAAAAGATAAGTCTAAATAGGTATAAGGCAGGAATAACTATAGGTGCAACTACATGTATACGAGAATAGCAATAAGAACAATAACGAACAATATTATTCGAGGCGTACTCGATAAAATTGAAATTCAACTATGTGCACGTATAAGTATATCAAAGGTAGCACGATAGAAATAATAAGTATAAGGCACCATCATTTATAATAGTAAACATAGGCACAATACCCGAAAATGAAATAACGACAATAAAGTAGTGAAAGATTTGTCGGTAGGTTAAAACATTTTAGGATAATGTATCGATCAGATAACTTAGAAAACTCAAATAGTGAAAATAAGAAACATGGAACGAAAATATGCGTGATGTAAGGTTGCGCTAAAAAATTAGTGGGAAAGCTAGTAGTGAAGTACTTGAAATGCGTAAAGCGGGGATAGTCAATAAAACGCACTCTTCGATAAATACGAAATAATGAAAACTAAATTTTCGAATAACACTGTCCCTAAATATAGTTAGGGTAATAGGAAAAAAACAAAATATATAGGGCTAGCTAGGGTAGGGATTTCAATGGAGTGTGGCTCATTCAAGGGTCGGAGTGTGACGGCTTTAGACTGAAAGTCGAAGAGATTGAGGTCGGGCCAGCACAGGGAGTAAGGATGAGCAGCAAAGGACTACAAGGGAAAGATGTATGGGGAGGATACTGGTCGGTACATCATATGAATCAAAAATTTGAAGGGTTAGCGAACTCGGAAATTTTACTAAAATTTTCTCCTTCCAGAAGGAGCTCAAACGAGGCACAGACGGAGGATGAAGGGTGGACCTCTAAAAGATCGGTTGCGGTACTAGTTAATCTTAGTGAGGGTTAAGACAATGTAAGGAGTAGGGGTGGACAGATCTCAATAGGAAAATAATCGTATAGAAGAAATAATCAAGCATCAAGTGAACTAAGAAGATCAAAAGATTAGTGAACTCAGCAATTTATTTCATCGCAGAAGATTTTAAACAAAGCATTCTCAAAGACGAAAGGTGGCCCTAAACTATACACAGATTTATTGGGCCAGATAAGATAACATCTAAAAGAAATCCCGTCAGTCGCGGTTGTGGAGATTCAGCAGGTTGCGGTAGGCTCGCGCGCTCAAGTAGGGGCGTCCATTCCCATATCACCTTCCAGGGATCGCCATTGGGAGTTCTTCCACAGCAGGGTCTTGATCTTCTGGTCCTTCTTCTTCGGCTGGAGCTTCTTCATCGAGGTCTGATTCCATGTGATTCTCTTCTTCTGGATTCTCTTCCATGGGATTTTCCTCCACTGGATTTTCTTCTATCGGGTCTTCCTCGGGATCTTCCTCGGGATCTTCCTCTATCGGGTCCTCTTCAGGGTCTCCTTCCTCTTCGTCGAAATCGCCTATCATGTCAAACTCTGGGGCGGCTGCTCCTTCGTCCTCTGAATCGTTGTTTCCGAAATTGACCTGGGGACCGTTGATCTCATCGTCAGAACTCATCAGCGTGCGGTCTAAGAAAATGCATGACTGTGCATCCTCATCTAGATGCGGCGCTGCTCCAGGATGGGCCATGGTCTGAAAGGAAAAAGTCATGATTAGACAGTGAAATACATCAAGAGAATAGCTAAGGGTACGAAGTATAGGAAAATATGCGGTGGCAAGAATTGAAAAATCAAGATTAAAATGCTGTGATAATGAATAGTATGAATAAGGGGAAGGACAAGAGAATGATACATATATTACGACTCAAGTTTTATTGCATTCAACTAAAAGTTCGACGGATATAAGATTTCAAACGGAAAGAAACATTTATAAGAGGATGACAACATTATTACTGAAATTAGAAAACACGAAAATTCTTCTTTGATTGCTCAACCGCTGCATCCTCGTCACGCGAGTTGAATCCTGTGTTGGGTCCGCCTTATCCTCGAAATTCGAACTACGCAATAATCATCACTCGGCAGAAGTGGGGAGTGTAGACGAATCTCCTCCCTATAGCTCTTTCCTTTCTGGGCAACCGTTGATGAGATGTTCGTTGGATCCGCAAATCAGACATTTCCCTTGAGCGCGGCGACAATTCCTCTGAAGGTGTCCTGGCCTCTTACAGTACCCACAACATTGGGTCTTCTGCTGCTTCTGTCGCGGGGAAATAAAATGGCGCTTCATTTTCTTCTCTTTTCCTCGCCTAACAGGGATCCCTTTACAATTGGAGACTCCCGCTGGTGCCTGATTCACCGGCCTTCTCAGTCCTTCAGCTAGCAAGTCATTCGTTCGCTCGTGGGCTTCCTTCAGACCTTGCAGTACACTCAGAATCTCAACGGTCTGAATCTGGGGAGTGGAGATAGATGAAGAGTCGTTGGAAGACATGATCCTGAACCAATAATTTTGAGAACGATATAAGAATCAATTTATAATATGGATTGGGCAAGGAATCAAGAACGTCGGATGTGATGAAATTTATTACAAGTGGAAATCAACCGTAGCATTCTAAGTCACTTAAACAGAGTACGGTAGTGCGATTGCAACCACGTAACCTTGCCTGTCACCCGAAACCCTAGCGAATGGATAGCAGAACACTCGATGTGAATATGGATCAAGAATAACAAGTTTACAACCTAGACCAAGGGATGTCTTAGATTGTCAAGCTATCCACGGAAAACTGCAATCCCAATCGAAGCAAAACCTGGCTCTGATACCAACTAAACCATGTCACGCCCTGCTTCCCAAAATACGGAATACGAGGGGTTGACAAGGCCAGCCATGCTCCTACGGTCAAGGAAATGTCCTGCCGTAGTCACACTTTGGCTTCTAGTTTTACATGGTAAATAGTAAATGATGCGCAGGTAATGAGAAATGCAGTAACTGAATGAAACAATGTAAAGAACTGACCTGATGGGAAACAAAAGGGTATAACCCTGGATAGCTAATCAAGATGTCCGTGATGTACGTCTAGTCCCGGTCCAGGCTAAATCCTCTCCTCACGCTGAGCATGCATACTCAGGTCGTCAGAGCGACACAATAGCAATATAATATATATAAACAAGTGACAACTCGAACATTGCTAATGGATATATATAACAGTAAATCAGAATGGTATAGATATGAACATGCAGCGATCAATGAAGTGTCTAAAGGATCAGGTGAACAGTAAAACAATAATATAATATGCCAGGTATGTCAACAACGGTAAGTAATGTATATCAATGCCATTATCCCTATCAGTCTCTAAGTCTCACTGTACAGGTCACTAAGCCTATCGTCAATCCAAGTGTGAGAGTCAACCACTCGCGAGTGTCCTCCATCCAAGGGTAGAACCCAAGGGCAAGGGACAACGGGCCCAACATGTAACTCACGGTAATAATCATGTACCCTGTAAATCTCCATTTATCTCCATATATATAAGCCGGCAAGGGACTCCCGATATTCTGTTGAACTCACACTCAAACTACCCCACACCCCGTGGTCTACATCAAACGCTAACCATAACCCTAAATACCAGTCAGTCTGTGACAAGTCTACGCGAGAACTGGAGGCAGGACCTCCATCAAGCATGTCCCGACTAATATCTAAGATAAATGGCAGTGTCTGGTGCCTTATCTGTGACACCCATGCAAGAGCTTCCATAAGTGTCCCATACCACTTATAATCACACGTACACGCGTCCCACAGACGTCGACAATGCAATAGAATAATAAGGTTCACTGATTGTGTACAAATACGTGTCACTTTCACTTATTCACTTATACACGAACACTAACGTACTTGCCACAATCCTCACTAATACCTAACACTGGGTATGCACTTTATCACTAGGTTATCAATGCAGTGACATGTGTATGATATGATGCGTAAACAGTATGTAAAGCATGATTAGGATGTCATGAATTAGTAATCTACTACTTGCAATATTTATCATAAATCAAATGTGTACAGTTTAGCGAAACGATAAACTGGGAATAAATAGTATGATTGGTTATCTAACCAGAGATTTTGGTTTCACGGCAATCGGGTTTCAGGATCATTAGTTATGGCCATTTCCTTTTAAGCGTTCACGGCTGGAAATCCGGTTTCAGAATCGGAAGTCCGTTTCGCAACGCATTTTAATCCCAGTTGGGATAAGATTTTAGCGACGCTACAGTTGAATGAAATCTATAGATTTTAGTAAGGTTTTCAACGCAATAGACGGATTCTCAATCGCGTATGTACGTCAGGAGATATACACTGTTCAATACTAGTATGTCAATTCTGATTCTGTTGGGACTGTTATACGTCCCTATCTATTAAGTTACAGATTAAATAACAAACGATAACGAAACAGAATGAAACCACTTGTGTTGTCTAGATAACAGATTCACCTTTAATAAACAGCAGAGTTCCGCAACCTAAGTGTTAATTAAATAGTGTGGTACCCATTATGGGACAGCACACAGTAAACAGAGTCGCTCTGGACTGCAGTCCAGAGTCGCACTCCGATCCAAATATTGTCACAGTTTAAGTACAGAAACAATTAGAAACTTGCATAGGGTTATAATTCGTCGAGTCGGATTCGATTTGAGCCCTTGAACGCATCATTCCAGTACATATATAATTTATGGTGATTATAACGGTTTTCAGGTACAGGAAATTTCCAGTTTTACAAGTAAACTTGGGGGTAGTCGTTTTAGTCGTTAACGGTCATATTTTCGCAACGAAATTCACACACTAGATTCACAGCCATACGGGCCAGATTATACAATTGAATTCCGCCAAATTAAATGATGATTTCCATTGAGAACATGCATCGAACAGTTGCGACGTAATATTTAACAGAAAAGTAAAACATGGGATATACACGATTGTAATTTGTAATTATCATAAATTAGCATGTAGCAAGTAGAGAACTTGCCTGGAGACGATGAATTGCTGGCACGGTACGCGCGGGCACGACACACGCGGCAACAACGGCAAGGGTTTGGCCTCAACTGCGGTTTGGCCTCGGCTAGACGTGGAGCTTGGGGGCTCCGGCTTGGATGCAGTGAGGGGGTGTCGGGGCTCGGGATCGCTGGTGCTGTCGAGGCCGATGGAGAGGGATTGCAGAGGGAGAGAGAGAGAGTTAGAGATATATATAGAGAGAGATTTCAGAGAGTGAGAGAGAGAGGACAGAGGGAAAGAGGGAGTAGAGGGAGATGGAGACAAAGAGTGAGGGAGTGAGATGAGAGGGAACAGAGAGAGAGATTGAGAAAGAGAGGGAGAGTTAGAGATATAGAGAGAGAGTGTGTATGTGAGGAGGAGAGAGAAACAGAGTGAGAGAAAGATAGAGAACAGAGGAAGGGAGAGAGGGAGAGATCATAGAGATGATGGCGATGGTGATGATGATGATGCTGCGAGGTGGTGAAGGCGGAGGCGAAGCGACGTGGGCACGATGTGGCTGCAGTCGTCGACGTCGTCGGAGGAGGAAGCGGGTGAGGCTCGGTGGCGGAGGCGTGCAGGGGCTCGAGCTCGATTGAGGGGTGAGGTAGCGAGGGAGTTCTGTTGGTGTGGGGTAGTGAACGAGGGAGAAGGGTAAGAGGTCGTAGTCGTCGCCGTCAGGGCGAGCGACGTTGGGTGCTCGGTGACAGAGGCGTGCAGGTGAACTCTTGGTGGAAGAGGAGGAAAGTTTTAGAGTTTTGGATCTTGAGAGTGAGAGAGAAAGGAGGCGACGAGGGTTAGAGAGGGGAGTGCGCGACGTGGGGTAACGGCTCACGAGCGTAGGCGGAGGAGGCGGCGTGGGTTACGGCGAAGGAGCGGGTCGCGAGCGACAGGGGGCGGGAGAAGTGGGAAAGAGCCGTTGGGAAGAAGGAGAGGGTAGTGGGCCGGGTCGGGTAGGAGGCGCGGGTGAGGGTGAAGCGGGCTTGGGCTGGGTTTAAAGGGAAAAGGGAATTTGGTTATTAAAAGGGAATGGGCTTGGGGCCGGGCTGAAGGAATAAAACCAAAAATAAATAAGAAAGGAAAGGGCCGGGCTTTGGTTTAAATAAAAATGAATTTCCATTTCGTTAATTTTCTGGGGCTGAAGAATGGTGTTGGGCCGGGATTGGGCTATGGAGAAAAATAAAGGAAATTTGAGGAGAAAAAGGAATGGGCCGGGGTTTTATTAAAAATTAAAAGGAAGATAGTGTTGGGCTGAGGGATTTGATTGGCTGTGGGATATGGAAATGGAAAAGTAAAGATTTAGGGTTTGGGGTTTTAGGGTTTAATGGAGTTTCTTTAAAATAATTAAATAATTAAGAATAACAGAATTTATAGTTTAAAGAGAAATACGGATTTAGGCGTATATAAAAGAACCGGGTATTACAAGGTTAGTCTGTAAACCCGAGATCGTCATAGAGTCTTGTGTGTTTTCTCACTGCACTTTGATTACCACCCTACCACGGCTTTATTGAGTCGTGCAAACAGGTGTCTTTTGGGTACAGTCCAGAGACACACGAAGATAATGAGCGATAGGAGGGGTTTCGTCTCTCCCGGTATTGGGAGTTGATGCCGTGCTGTGCTCGATTGGCTATATCAGTAAGTCCCTAGCCAGGGCTGTTGAGATTTACTGATAAGTGTTATCAGTAGTTTCTCGATCTGTTATGGACCATTCATCGGCACGACTTATTGAGTTATTGGGGTCGACGTTACCATCCCTAGACTCGATATACAGCATATCTAACGAAGAGACCGGACTGTACGGTAGTGTTGCTGGTTGGCTCGACGGGAGTTGTGACAGGTTCGCTTGTTTTCTTCTAATCGCTCAATACCCGGATGACCGTTACGTTTAGCTGACCTCTTGCGGCTTGGGGGTATTTGATATGATCATCTCCCACTGCCGGCGTATTGACGAGTTTTAGAGTCCCACAATGGAGTTACTTAGTTCTGGCGAAACGATGTGGTGTGCATATGGGATATGCGCGGGGACCCGATTAAATGCGCGTATGAGATACTGTATATTAATCGGTCGGTTTGCTATTGGTCAGGTCATATGTGATATGACCGGTTTGCTAAATCAAGTGTTGATTTATTATTAACCATTAGCTTTTTCACTTTAAACCCTTCTTGTCTTTTGTTGTATGCATGAATGTATGCATTTATTCTCATTTTTGCACATATAGATGTGCATGCACACATACATGCATACATAATTCTATCATGATTGTTGATATAGTGGATGGTGGAAATATAAGACTCACACCATTTATAAATATATGGATATTTGTTTTTTGGAAAAGAAAATGGAAATGGAAATTATTAATTATTTTATTCACCCACTAACATTTGTATTAACCTTGAGTTAATTTTCATGGCCATTATGTATCCAAAAGAAAATATCTAGATATTTATTAACTTGAGTTAAGAGTGAAAAGAATGAAATATATATTTTTTTCTTTTCTCATTCTTATCTTTATCTTTATCATTATCTTTGAGCTCTTCATTTGCCATCTTCTTCTTCCTCACTCTCTTGCTCTTTAGGTTTGGTTAGTCAATAAAAAAGTGATCAAGTTAGGGTTTTGAAGTGAGAAAACAAAGCACATCACCATTCTACACTGCTCTTGCCTATTAGTTTAGAGTGTTGTCTTCTACTTCTCCTTTTGATCAAGTGGAGGTTTTAGCTTGGACAAAAAGGGCTCCGGGTGGATCATCGTGGACTTGGAGGATCTCAAGCAAGCTTCTTCCAACTCTCAAATGGCCAAGGAGTCTAGCATAGGGAGCTACAAAGGTTGTATTCACTAAACCTAGCCTTTTTACTACTTGTATAAGAGTTAATGTTTTGTTACCTTAGTTTTTCTAGTATGATCCTTAAATTAGTTTCTCTAGCACTCTATAAAATTTTAATATGGTATGTATGATGCTACCAAACCCTGCTCTAAAAACACCTTCACAAGCATCCACTATAATATACATCATATGTACAATAATGGTCTCTAGGGCATACACATAACTAACAATTAATTTTTAGATGCACGAAAAATCCTAACCGTACTTCTCCAAAAATTTCTCTAACTTACCACCAACTCATGTACAGAAAACAAGATTCTCGGACCAATACATTACAAAGAAATTAAAAATAATCTTTGATATTATATCTCTCCATCAAACATTAGTTTAATCAAATTTATGTCTCCTTCCCCCTTTAATTTATTTTAGTTTCTTTTGGATTGCTAAGGATCCAACACAATGATATAAGACATGGGCAATTTCACATCGAGACAACTGGCATGGAGGCATCGCGATTGCAAAGAGAGAGTCATTTACAGATAGTCATTTACATGGAAAACGTTCCAACTTATTCATGAAATATTGTCTAATACTTAGGATTGATGCACATCAGTTGGAAACCATCGTTCGTCATGAGAATAGCTCAATAGATTGACGCCATGTATTGCTGTCACATGAACAAGGAGTTCATAAATAAACAGGTTTTTTACAGGGAAAAACCATCATGTTTTGTAAATTAGATTGTCCTTTATTTCACTCACATGTTTTGCTCAGCAGTCCTTAATTTTTCTTATTTTCAGACCGCAAACAACACAATTGCAGAACACTAGTATTGATAAATTGGTGTATGAACGTAGAAGAATCCTAGCAAATATCCCTATCTCTACTATTATAATGCTAAAGAGAGGGATGCAAAATTTTCAAAATTGTTGCTCAGATGGCATCCTCTCCTTTTAAAATACAAAGAAAAAATATAATTTTTTCATGTCATATTCATAACTATTTTCTACCATAAATTCTCAAAATGGTAACTTCTCCCTCTCAACTTTCAAAATCAAAACACACTCTCCCTCTCTCTCATTCAAAATCAAAACACGGCTTTCTCTCCGCTAAGAAAACAATTAATCCTATTTTAAAAAATACTTATACGTGCATCGCACTGCAAAACAATAAGCAGATTAAAAGAATGATTATGTTATATAACCTACCCATAAAAGTCCTGCATGGGAAAAATTGGCAGTGCCATTGACATTAATTTGCTCATAACAAAATTGGGAGAAAACATTATATAGCATTGGATAAATTAATTTATCCAACAAATCTGAACCGTTTTTTTTAACCGCTACTTTTAAATCGTGGTTAAAATAAACGGTTCATATTTAACTTCTACTTAAAAGACGGGTTAAAATGTTTATTCGCTAATTAAAGTAGCGGTTCATATTATATAAAAGAGAAAACCGTCCCAACAGTTTCAGCGATTTAGGGTTTTGAGATCGAAATTGGGTGTTTTTTGCTATGATTTGAATTGTGATTTTTGCTGGGTGTTCTTTTGATTCTTGGATCGATTTCATAAGGTAAATTAATTACTTTAATTACTATAGATTTTGTTATTTATTTAAGGTTTTTTGTTAGGGCTTTCTGATGTAAATTGGACGTTTTTTTTCCTTTTGATTCTTGGATCGATTTCATAAAGTAAATTAATTACTTTAATTATTATAGCTTTTGTTATTTATTTAGGGTTTTTTGTTAGGGTTTTCAAATGTAAATTGGGCGTTTTCTTTCATGTGCTTTGAATTGAGGATGTTGCTAGATATTCTATTATTTCTTGGATCGATTAGTTCTGTTGCTTCTTCATCTATTTCCACAACATTCCATTTTCTTCTTCTAATTCAGGGATAGTCCACTCATAGGCTTGATTAATAAACATGACAGCGTATGAAAACGTAGAAATAAAAAATGTACCATAACCACTTCGAAAAACCTCGTTGAGGAATACGTAAACCTCCCGTGGCGGAAAATAGGGCTCGATAGTTGAGAGGGGATGTATTCCGTAACCGCTTGAAAAAAATTACTTAAGCAACGGTTGGCTTTTGATATTAACAACTACTTTTAGTAGAGGTTAAATAACAACCGTTATATTTAACCGCTAGCTTAAGCAGCGGTTAACTCTGAACGGTTCTGATTTGTTTGATAAACTAATTTTTGATTATAACTGCTACTTTAAGTATAGGTTGAATAAAAACCGTTAGATTCAACCGCTACTTAACTATAAACGGTTCTGATTTGTTGTATAATTTTTTATCTAACGTTGATATTAACCGCTACTTTAAGTTCAGTTGAATAGCAATTGTTAGATTTTAACTGCTTCTTTAAGAAGCATGGTTAATTTCGGACGGTCTTGATTTGTTGGATAAATTATTTTATCTAACATTGTATCTGGGGCCCAAACCTAACAAAATAGGAGAAAAAGAAAGGGAAAAAAAAGAATGATAAAGGTCCACAAAAGAAGCCGTTTTCCATAAACACGGATTTGGATCCGAAACATGGTATCTGAGTCATGCGATCCGTACCGACCACAACCGACTGCAACACGCCACGAGTCACGTGCTTACGCCACGTGTCATTATACAGTGCACCCTCCTTCCTCCTCTTTGGTGTTCAAGATCCAACACCGCTTCATTTCTCTCTCCCAAGTCCTCTCACTGAAAGCAACAGGCTGCAAATGACTCTTTCTCTCTCTCTCTCTCTGCCCCCAAATGGTATGGTATGTACTCACTACTCAATTCGTATCTGTTTCAAAACCCTATATCATTCCAATTATTTTATATTATCATGTTCTAAACTAATAATTTAATTAAGGATATATGATGTGATGGCGAAGATAAACAAATGATAAGTCAATTAAAACAGCTAGCTCCCTAATTAATTTAATAAGGAGCACTTTAATTAATTACGCCGACCTTTGAAAGTACAATTGCTTGTCTTCACTCGATCGGTACACGGATGTAAGGGGCTGTTTGGTTGCAGGATTATGGAATTTGGATTCCAAAAATAGTACGGTTGAAATTTCTGGATTTGGTAATTTGTTGTTTGGTTGGTTTTGGATTTGTAGATCTGGATTTGTAGATCCTTGTAATCTTTGTTTGGTTGTTGGAAAAAAAATAGGATTTGGATTTGAGGATTTTAGAGAGAGATAGAGAGAGAGAGAGGATTGTTAAATAAATAAAGTGCATGGGTCCCATCTAAAAGTACAATGAATAGTGCCAAATCCTTGAGAATCCTTGAAAATTTTTAGTTTATACTTTGCTCAATTCAAAACGTCGTCTAAAACAGATCTCTTTGTTCACAATGTGTCGCTTAGAGCGGATCTCTCTGTTCCTCTTCTTCTTCCTCCTCCTCGTCGTAGTTTTCGCTGCTCCTTTCGTCTCAGAAATAGTGGCTTCAAACCTTGTAAGTGATCGAAAAAATATCTACTCAACTCTTGAAGGTTTTGTTTGTGTATGGAATTTTATTTTTCTGAAAAGTTAGAATATAAAAATATATAATTCTTAACCTTCACCGCAAGTTCAGAGTTTCGGTGCAGCGACATGGAAGGAAGGACTGAATATTGATGCTTGCGCAGCCGAGATTCAGGTCTACCAGCGGATTGAATAGAAATATATATTGTTTCTCAAAAGATTAGGTTACTCAAATTGTGGGGATGTGTAGAGTATAAATGATGACCTATCCCCTAATCATAACCATAACTTCATAGTTTGGTGCAATGGCAGAGACTCTGAGATAGAGTAATAACCTTGCTATACTATGATGTTTTCGATCAGACATGGATGTTTCGGTGAAGTTGTAAATGGTGGGAAACTTTTGTGTAAGAGGGAGAAGACGGGGTATGTTATAACAAATTAACCCACGAAGTAGCACAAACGATAAACAAAAGATCAAATATATTGCACATATTTAATGAGATTCGACCAAACATCCTCAGGCAAAGAAGATCCCAAATTCACTATAGCAGAAATTATGAGAATTACAATGATGATGGAGGAACTCTCAAACCCTATTACTATATACACCCCAAATCTTATTGTTAAAAAGCATAAGTATTAGAGAGGGAGCGGAAAATAATGGAGAGACTACATTGTGAAAAACAGAAGAGAAACAATTGTTTATTGATAAAAAAGAAAACTACAATAATATGATATGAGAGGAGAACAACTCTACCTCTCTATTTTTAATAAATTCTTAGGATTTAATACTTGACCACTAAGTAAATCATAATCAAATTAAATATAAATCTTACCAATCTATCAAATATATCAAATCATCTCTCTCATAAATATATATTTTTTTCTTAACACTCTCTCTCAAGCTGAAGGGCACATATGATGTGTTCTCAGCTTGTTACAAGGCTAATTTCTCACTTTAAAAATAAAACCCGCAACTTCAGTGATTCTTCTTGCATCTTCTATACTGTCTTTGAAAATTTGACTTTCTCACTTTAAAAATAAAACCCGCAACTTCAGTGATTCTTCTTGCATCTTCTATACTGTCTTGAAAATTTGACTTTCATACTATCTTGAAAATTTGACTTTCATACTATCTTGAAATCTTTCTTCAGTAATTCGTTTTGGAAACTTGCAATTTGACTCGAGTTGAGATAATCATCTATGAAGATTTTTGAATGAAAACTTGTAGTTTCAGTGAAATGTCGTTTATAGTTTCTTCAAATACTTTCATAAGTGTGCCATATCGCACACATTTTCGTAAACTATCGTTAACAACTCCTTCGAATAACTAGTTTAATGACTTAGAGGTAAACAGTCGGTTTAACGATTTAGAGGTCAAACAGCCAGTTTGACGACTTAGAGGTCAATGTACCGGTTTAACGACTTAAAGGTCAATGCCACAAGTTTAATGACTTTGAGGTCAATCAACAATTTTAATGACTTTGAGGTCAATCCGCAAGTTTAATGACTTCGGGATCAATAAAGAAAGAGCTTCAACAAACAAATTCTACCAACAACTTCGACAATTTCCAACTTTTCAATGAAAAGCTTTAACGAGTAAATTCAACGAACCAACAAATTTCGTTAAATTCAAATCTCAACTTCAACTTCAAATCTCAACTCCATTGTTCCCATCCAAATTGGGTGCACCCTTTTAGAAGCGCAAGCTTCATTGCCTTGATGCGCAAGCATCAAATGCGCATGCGGCAAAATGCCATATGCAAGCCATGCACATGCGCATGTGTCAAGCTTCTAAGAAACGCAACCTTTATGTGCGCAGTTGACGAAATGTCATTTAAATAATATGGACAGGTCCAAGCGGTGCGTGTGCACTTTAATTAGAAGAAAATCTTCTTTTACTAACAAATTTAACAAATTAAATCACATTGACCTGGATATCAAAGATCCAACGATGCGCATGTACTTTAAATTGATATGAATAAATTAAAATCAAATAAAAATAAAACAATTCCCTAACTAATTGGAACAAACCCTAATTACCCTTTTTCTATAAATAGGGACCTTCGGAAAAGAAAATGAGGGAGAGAAAAAAAGAGAAAAGGGAGGAGGAGATCAGCCGAAATTAAAAAAGTGTGCACCTTTCTTCAACCAAAAAGAATTCTACAAAAAAACTCTTCAATTCCTTTCATCAACAAGGTAAAAAAAAAGAAGATAAAAAAATTTCTGTCTTTTTGATAATAAAAAAGCTTCAGTTTTATATTAAAGCATTTTCTTTTCATTGAATCCATTGATTCATTATACACAAAATCAAAAGATCTTAGGGTCGATCCCTCATTTTTAAAAATTTCGACTTTTATGAGAGATCGATCCTAAAATCCAAGACTTTGGAAAGAACCCTTATAAAAAATAAAAGAAGTGTTTTGACACTTAAAAAATAGAAGTTTCTGCTTCTCTTGAGTTTTGACTCTTTATGAAAATCATAAATTTCATAAAAATTGGATGCGCAATATAAGTGTGCTCCAAAAAATCAATGGAAAGTCAAGGCTTTCTGATAAACCATGCACACCCTACCCTAGAGCGCACTTGGTGAAAATTGTTTATAAAGACATGCGCATCACGTGATACGCACATGAGCGCCAAGAAGAAAAAGGATGCGTATCACGTGATATACACGTAAGTGATAGAAGTCAAAGGAGGGTGCACCTCATGTGATACGCACATGAGCACTAGGAAGCAAAAGATGTGCATCATATGATGTACATGTGAGCCCCAATCCACGATAACATGCGCCAGACCATATATTGGGGTCTTTATCTTAGCCCAAATTGGCTAAGTGATGGATCTTAAGATCATATGTCTACCCTAAGTCGATCTTAGTCTCAAATACGACTAAAAATCTTTAACTCATATTTCTTAATCGACCTTAGTCTCAAATATGACCAACGACTCTTAGCCAAACTTTTAAGTAAATCTTAGTCAAAAATAAGACTAACGACCTTTAAATAAAATATAAGTTCGTCAAGAAATCTTTTCAGCAAATTGGAACTTGAGTTCTAACATGTTCTCTTTCCTCATAAATGGGATCTGGTTCAAGGGTATATCCTTCCACATCTCTGATGTACGGCGTTATAATTTCTCAGCGTCTTCAGAGAAGTGGCGGGTCCCAACAACCAATGTGTTGGATATAGTGCCCTCAAGGAAATTGTTGTAATTGCAGCTAGGCGATTATGATAATTAAATGAGGACCTATACAAGTAGAACAGTTTTACTTGAGATAATAGTATGCTATCTGGTTTATTTTTATCATTGATGTGTATACGTTTTATTAAGTGTCGCTAATATATAATGATAAAGCCCGTAGGATTCTTGCTTGACAACCAGCATTATAATGGCATTCATATACGTGGGAGTTGGATAGTCCATAAGCACATCCTTAAATGTCTCTAGTCGAAAGAATATCGAGATTAGGTATCGATGTTCCGGAGTAAACTAGTGTATACGTTTCGAGACCCCTACGAGGGGCGGTGGCCGGTCTTACAAGCTATTGGTATCGTCACCTAAAATAGTATATAGGTGCTCACTGGAGGTGAGTACACCGGATGGATTCGTCGAGAACTTCTAGATGGTATTATATGCATCGTCAGATAGAAGTTCTCTAGAGGCATGAGTACAGCTTAGTCTTTTGATCTGAGGTCGTCATTTTTCTTATGTGAGTTCCTACTGTACTTATATTACTACCCTTCTACGGCTTAAAAGAGTTGTGCAAACAGGTTTTAGTTGGGTACAGTCCTGAGCCACATGGAGGTAGTGAGCAATTGTCAGAGATTCGTCTCTCCTAGTATTAGGAGTCAATGTTGCACTGTGTTTGGTTGGCCATCATCCTAAATCCGTGGACACAGTAGATGGGATTTACTGATAGGAGTTCAGTAGTTTTTCGATTGGTGATGAGCTTGACTTCGATACGACTTATCGGGTTATTAGGGGGTCTAATGTTATCCACCCTCTTATCCGGTATGCGATACCCTTAGAAGAAAAAGATCGGACTATACAAAGATTGTCACATTCAGGCTCGGTAGGGCACAAACAGAGTTGATTGTCGACCTCCCTTTCGGCATATACCTGGGTAGCCGTTACTACAGCTAATGCCGCTGACGTGCTTATGGTTATAGATTTATCTAGTAATCATTGTCAGCATATTGTCGAATTTTTAGAGTCCCACACAGAGCGTTTTCCCGGTTCAGGCGATATGATGTAGATGACGTATGTTGGTACATACATGTGTCCGATTAAATGTGTACAGCCTACACAGACTTTAATCGGACGATTGATAATACTAGCCGGCTTAGGATTAAGTCAGATTATTAAATTAAGTTTTGATTTAATAATTTATATATATATATATATATTTGATATATATATTCTAGTATTATTGTTCACTATTCATTTTCTCTTTCTTGGCTATTCGTATTTTTATATGGATACGCGTATATGTATTTCGGTATGTATACCGGGTTGTATTCCGTATTTATATAGAATACTTCTAGGAGGACACCTCATTTAAGGATTTCTTTTTTAAAGAAATCAACCAATGAGGTGGGTATGTGAGGTGGCATTTGAGCATGGATATAGAATGTAGAGAGGGATGAGCTTCATTTGTTTATGTAAAATTAGTGAGATATTTTAATTTGATGGTTGTAAATTATTATGAAGCCATTCTATTCTCATCATTCAATTCAACACTTACTCATTTTGTTATGGTTACCTCTTCTTCCTCCCCATTCTTCTTCTTGCTCTCTTAAGCATAACTTTTAGAGAGAAAAGGATAGTGGAAAATTTCTATATCCCCACTCTCCATTTTTAGCGAGCTTTTGAGCGTCGGTTGCTTCACTAGATGAAGCTGGAGCTTGGATCAGTTTTCTCGGGTCGATCATCTTTAGAAAGGACGGTCGCCTCTCAAGCTTGTTTCTGATGGCCTACAAGGAGTTTGGAGGGTCTTCCACAATTGGGTTTACAGCATCAAAGGTTGTATTTTCTAAACCATTGCATGCTTGTATTCTAGTTTAGTATTTGGATCGATCGCTAGGGATTAGTTTCTAGTGTTCTATTGAAATTTTTTGTTTTTTGGTTCCGCATCTACCGCGGCTGCCGCGGTGAGGGCATTAGGAACTTTCAATGGTATCAGAGCCATCCAAACACGTAAACTAGTTGTAGACATTGCTTAAGTTTTGAAATCGACAAATTTCTGGTTTTTCAAAACCCAAGATATCAACTTTTTGTTCGAAATTTTTTTGGTCTCTAAATTTTTTTTGGAGTATTGCAGAAGGATGATATTGGTATGTGTACAACACTGAAAGAAAACGAAGCAAATCAGAGCAAACTCAACCGTCAAAAGATTCATTTTGGCCGCAATTTGCGGTCCAAAATACTTGGTTTTGTCTCAAAAAAATTTCATGTCTTGGGTTTTGGAAAATAGGATTTTTGCAATACTTTTTTTTGCCCAGATTTGGTTTAGTGCTATTTGTGCTTTTAGGCAATTATGGAAACTTTTCGGTCAAAATTTTAGTATCGTTTATGATCCGTAGTTTGTATGTATTGTTAAATGTCGTCTAATTGCTATATGTTTATTTAGATGGGATTGCACACCTGGTTGTGTTACTTGTTTCTGTGATATATATATCTCTGTGATGGTTTAGCCGGATTGTCATGTTGGATAGCCTCTCGTGCGTTTGCTTGTGCAATTTTGATTTATAATGTTGTATTCATTTGTTCGGGATGAGCTCCAACTTATGGCCGCCGTTTCCGTATTATTTATATTCTTTTATTGGGGCTCGACCAGGATGCGATCATTGTCACCCTTGTATATATATATATTTTTATTTATGTACTAAGATTACCCCGCGGAGGAGCTCACGAATCACCGGATTCCATAATTTAGAGGGTGGCCATCTCATAGAGTTGAGACCGTGTCGTCTATTTCTAGGATTGGCGGGTGGCTCACCGCACTCGTAGGGGGTTAGGATCGATGTTGTATGTGCTATCCATATGATCGGGGAACGTTGCCTCATTTGTGGCTTAGATGAAACGTGGGGCTCCTAGTTTATCCGTTATTCCATATTGTTCGCATGCCTATGATGATTATTATCTGTCTGCGTTGTTGATATATATTATATATTTAGTAGATACTTCTATATATTTTGCATCCGCACTGGTCCTGTCCCTGCCCTGCCCTAAGTTAAGTAACCTTACGGTAAAGACCCAGGACCCAATGGCAAATGCGGATGGCATATAAAAAGTATGCTATTTTGGTTGTTTTTGGTATTGCTTAGAAACTTAATTTGATGGGACTACATTATATGTTTAATGCAAGGAAAACAAACCTTACATGATCTTGTCAGAACCAATTTTTAAAACTACTTGGTTATCTTCAAAACTATAGTCGTATTCTTTTGCTTTGCATAGAGATATTCGGTTAGGAATATCCAGCACCTCATTCAATGAGCAAAGAGCCCTCATCCCTTCACGGGGAGTTCGCTCTTAAGTAAAAGTTTATATTACTAGTTTTAAAAGCGGAGCCTAAACCACTCCATTTCAAAGCCACTCGAGTTCCTTCAACGATATCAAGTTCATTACGTTAATGGTTTTTTGCCAAAAACTAGTCGTAGCCCTCCGTCATTTCAGATTAGTCTTGCTTAGTATTCGTATTGCGTTTGTTGACCTCGTCAAGACGTAGCATTCGGTAGCTATGTAGTGCTTTTCTGTTGCATAGTAATGCGATTACCTAAGACAGTCGTACGACCTTATTGACCTTGTAAGGGCTCGTGCGGGTGGTTTAGATTAATCCAGGATAATGACATATTGAACTTGACTAGCAACTTATGGTTTGTTGATATCGTCAAGGTCATAAGACGCTAAGGGCAAAAACTATATCGGGGTTTTAAATATAAGGTAAACTTGACAAGTTTGCACATACCTTTTGGAGTATGGTAATTTTAGTCGGCTTCCGTCAAGGTTATCACACAATGATAGTTGGGTCCCGATTCCTGCTGATGAGTAGGTATTACTCTTTAGGAGATTTTCACATCACAACCAGCTAACTTATTAGGTGTTTAGAAAGTGTTAACGAGTTTACGTCTCTGCGGAAACGGGGTTATTTATTTGGGTCCGTGCGAAAGCACGGTCGCAATACCAACACTGGTATGGCTGAACGGTTAGCGAACTTGTAAAGTGTATATGATCCCGACTAGTTCTCTTTTTAGGGTTTGAAGGAGAATTCAAGGAAACAATGGGAGCCATCCTGATTAGATAAAGTGATAACCAATCTAATTTTGATAGTGCACGCTGGGTGTTTCTTTTCTCTGTCTGGGTACAGCGACCTATGACTTACCTTAAACTAAAACTCACTAACCTAGTTAACTGAACTTTCTTACACACTTTGGTTTTGGATTGTCATGATTCATGACAAAGTCGCATACTTCTCTACTATTTTTACTTTCCTTTTGCGTTTCTTCAGAATACTCTGTATCAATACGATGATCCATATTATTTGAAAAGGCCATCGTATAGTTACATACGAACTCGAAGAAGTTACTTCAGTCGAGAATGGCCATTGGTCCTGGAGAAATTAAATAGGATTATTCGGTTGTGTCTTCGTTTTACCTTCTTTTAGGTTGCGAGAGGTCCTTGTATTAGGAGAGTATACCTATTACGCTTATTGCATAGTCTTCTTCCAAACCTTAGGCTAGTGCCGAAAGGTAGGGAAAGAAAAAAAATCAATTAGCCTAAGTGTGGTATACAGAAGGTAAGATGTAAAGACATAAAGGAGTTGAAGTGAAGGCAAAGAAAATTGCGACTATTGTCATCGAACTGGGTAGTAAAAGAGGCATTACGAATACCCGGCCACTCCCTAGAAACATTTTCATGTTTCAGTTTTTCTGAATAGTTGTTACTGAAAACTGTTTTCCCAATTAATTCTGACTACAGGGTATATATTTATCGGATTTGGATCTCACATCTATATGACATTACAGATGCTGAGTAGGAGTAAAATATTAGGAAATGAGCGATTTGATCCTCAATATAGGAATTCATAGCAATTGACGATATTGGATTAAATTATCTGGTTTTACCCAACGGCAAATATTTGGTTTTGAATAACCGTTATTATGCATCAATTTTTAAAATGAAATATCTGTATCTTTATTTTATAAAATGAGATATAAATTTTGAAAATTGTGTTCCAAACATTTATCTTTATCAGTGAGAATAAAGTAATGTGTATTGAATAACAGTACATACATTCTTAACCGGAATACAGTTTTCAACTTACAACACACGGAATTTGAGTTAGTGTACTCTTGGGACTTATACATGGTAATGTATATTGTCCGGTGTCTTTTAGGACAAGAGGTTGGTACTTTTCATTCCGGTTTATCTATGAGTTTTTTGGTTTTAGACACGCATTCGTTGAAATGTAGGGTCCAAAGATTATAAGAAATTTATAGGTATAAGAATAAAATAGAGAACCATGCGTTGGAAATATCAGGATTCTTCGAAATGATCGAAGATTTAGATACTTTTGCTAGGTATTCCATCATAGTTATATTAAGAACTTGATTCTCTTACAGATTACTCATCCGTAGGTGCGCTTCTTGATGAGTAATATTGTGTTGGCCTTTTCCATTTGTGATATGCACTGGAAACAACTGCATGAAATTTGAATCTGGTTCTATCTAAATTAGTGCCTATGATTTTATATGGACATAGATTGGTTGCATGTCTTGAGGTTGTTAAGATATAGAGTTATCCGGTTTATGTTTAAAAGCAGAATCCAGACAAACTCAAGGCACGATTTGGTAATGGCAGTTTGTAGATTATCCCAATCAATTTCTAAGGTTTTGATTCTACTATTTTCAAGATCAATAGTTACATTATTCTTGGCTTGCCACCTTTTATAAAAGGAATCTTTTTGCAAAAGAAACTAGTGGGAGTATGGTAGAACTGGAAGTGATTCCAGAACCACAAACGGTTACTGAAAATTTAGTAGAACCTGAAAAGATTCAATTAAACTTGAGAAACCATTAGCCAATCCGCAGATTTTAGTAGGTGATCTCAGCCTTCCGAGAGATATTTCGGTTTTCTCGTAGATGGTGATAGGGAGGTCAGTATCATGGTTATGATGGCCCTACTAGTTATCTGCAGGTCATAGGAAGTGGTAACTTCCAGGTGACCAGATGCATTATATCCAAGATGGACTCCACGCACTCCTGTAAATTATGGATTTTGGATTTTGCTGGATGCTCCTAAAGGGGTAAAACTCATTAGGAGCAAGTAGATCTTTCGAGATCTGTGCTGGTAGAAAGGTATTTAACTTAATATGGATGGACTTGTTGTAGAGATTCTCATCAAATACCCGTTATAGACTGTGATGGGATTTTTACTTCAGTGTTTATACTGAAGTCCATACGGATATGACTTGGCACTGTTGCTGTTATTGACTATGATATATGGCAGGTGGATGACTATAACGTCTTTCTAAATGAGAATTTAGAAGTGCATGTCTATATGACTCTGCCAGAGGGTTATCGTAGTTAATGGGAGCAGCGGAAGGTGTGCAAATTGTTTATGTCTATTTCTAGACTAAAGCATGTATAACGGAGATAAATCATCTGTTTAAACAGTCAAGATGATTAACATCATCAAAATAACAGATGAACCTAAGAAGAAAGATGTAGGGAGTTATGTCTTGGGATTTGGATGACATACTCATGATAGAAAGTGATGTTCCTATATTACAATCGGTCATATTTTGGTTGTCATATGCGTTTCTCTGCATAGAATATAGATAAGATATGGGGAATTCTTGTGACCAGATCTATGGTTTTAGATCTAGATTTTGAAAGTGTCTGGGTACTTATACATCATTCTAAAATTGTTTTAGAATGGACGACTCCTGGCGTGGTGGTATACCCGCAGATAATGGACCTACTCTCTCTAAAGAGATGTCTTCGTACCGATGAGAAGAGTGACTCACATGAATGACATCATTTGCTTAGGCAAATGAGTCAATCATGTAATGTCTTGTACCAAACCAGATATTACTTCTGCACTTGCTGTAGTAAGAAGATATTAATCCAATTCTGGAGAAACAAAGGAAAGTAGTTAAGAACATAAGAGGATGTTCTTGGTATATGATAACGGCGGCCTCCTCCAGGAGGTGGTTATCGGTTTAGACTTCCAAGATGACCTGGATGGCAAAGATACTGTCAGAGTTTTGAATTTACTCTCTTCTGAGGAGCGGTATATTGGATAGGATTTCAATAAGGATACTGAGGTAGGTATGGTGTAGGATGGTGGTTATGACTCAATGGAGGATACAACCCAAGAAGTTTGTTGGATAAAATTGTTCATTTATGAACTTGGTCCCATCATGTATCCAGACAAATTCTTGAGACGGGGCATCGCTCAGTTCGGGAGATTGTTGATCTCCACGAAGTTGAAATATAGAGAGATGAAGTTGGAATATTGTAGCGTATCCACTCACTAAGGCTATTTTTCGAACACGGACGTTTCTCAAACAAGCTTTGCGAAACTGATCAGTAAAGAAATTGGGTATTCGGTAGCACGCGAGATGTGAGTATGCGATACCGCTATAATTAGCTTTAAATGTAAGTAGGAGATTGTTTGATATAGTGTCCTCAAAGCAATTATTGCAATTGCAGGTAGACGATTATGATAATTGAAGGATGACCTATACAAGTAGAACAGTCTTACTCGAGATGATAGTATGATATGTGGTTTGTCTTTATCATTGATGTGTATACGTTTTATTACGTATCGCTAATACATAAATAATAAAGCCCGTAGGATTCTTACTTAACTACCAGTATTATGATGGCGATCATATACGTGAGAGCTGAGTAGTCCATAAGTACATCCTTAAATGTCCTTAGTCGAGAGAATATTGAGACTGGGTATCGATATTCCGGAGTATACTAGTGTATACGTTTCAAGACCCTGATGAGGGGCGGTGGCCGGTCTCACAAGCCATTGGTATTGTGTCACTTAAGATAGTATACATGCGCTCACTGGAGGTGAGTACACCGGATGAACTTGCCGAGAACTTCTAGATGGTATTATATCTATTATCAGATGGAAGTTCTCTAGTGGCATGGGTACATATTAGTGTTTTGACCTGAGATCATCATTTGTCTCATGTGAGTTCCCACTGTACTTAGATTATTACCCTACCATGGCTCAAAAGAGTCGTGCAAACAGGTTTTAGTTGAGTACAACCCCGGGCCACATTGTGGCAGTGAGCGATTGTTAGGGATTCATCTCTACTAATATTAGGAATCAATACCGCGCTATGTTTGGTTGGCTATTACCCTAAATCCGTGGTCACGGTCGATGGGTTTTACTGATAGGAGTTCAGTAGTTTTTCGATTGGTGATGAGCTGGACTCCGGCACGACTTATCGGGTTATTAGGGGTCTGACGTTATCCACCCCTAGATCCGGTATGTGATACTCTTAGACGAAGAGACCAGACTGTACGGAGATTATCATATTTAGGCTCAGTAGGGTATAAACGGATTTGATTGTCGACCTCCCTTTCGGTATATACCTAGGTAGCCGTTACGTACAGCTAGTGCCGCTGATGTGTTTGTGGTTATAGATTTATCTAGTAATCACTGCCAGCGTATTGTTGAGTCTTTAGAGTTCCATATAGAGGGTTTTCCCGGTTTAGACGATATGATGTAGATGACGTATGCTGATACATACAGGTGTCCGATTAAATAAGTGTACAGGCTACACGCATTTTAATTGGACGGTTGATAAAACTAGCCGGCTTAGGATTAAGCCGGATTATTAAATCAAGTTTTGATTTAATAATATATATACATATATTTGATATATATATATATATATTCTAGTATTATTGTTCACTATTCATTTTATCTTTCTTGGCTATTCGTATTTTTATACGGATACGCAAATATGTATCTGGGTACGTATATCGAGTTGTATTTCGTATTTATACGGAATACTTCTAGAAGGATGACACCTCATTTAGGGATTTCTTTTTTAAAGAAATCAAGTAATGGGGTGACTAGGTGAAGTGTCATTTGAGCATGGTTGTGGCATGGAAAAAGGAATGGGCTTCATTTGTTTATGTAAAATTGGTGAGATATTTTAATTTGATGGTTGTAAATTATTATGAAGCTATTCTATTCTCATCATTCAATTCAACACTTACTCATTTTGTTATGGTTATCTCTTCTTCACCTCCTCCTTCTTGCTCTCTTGAGCATGACTTTTAGAAAGAAAAAGATAGTGGAAAATTCCTACATCCTGACTTTTCATTCATAGTGAGTTTGGAGTGTCGGTTACTTCACTAGGTGAAGCTGGGGTTTGGATCAGTTCCCTCGGATGGATTATTTTCGGTAAGGGCGGTTGCTTCTCAAGCTTGTTTCTAACGGCCTACGAGAAGCTTGGAGGGGTCTTCCATGATTTGGTGGACACGCATCAAAGGTTGTATTTCCTAAACTATTGCATGTTTGTATTCTAGTCTAGTGTTTAGATCGATCGTTAGGGATTATTTTTTAGCGCTCTATTGAATTTTTTTTGTTTTTTGGTTCCGCATCGCCGCAGCGAGGACACTAGGGACCTTCACAACGAGCATGGTTTTATGAAAGCATACATATATGTATATATCTTTGGAGGAAATATAAATATATACAAATTGGATCACACTCCAATATTGGGCGCATCCCATTTAGATGTTCACATCACGCGCTTCGCCACATGATATGCACGTGCGCACAAGCTAAAAGAAGCCTTTATGAGGACATGAGCACTACGTGCTATACACATGCACATCGTCAAAGCATATGTGCCAATCAATGCCCCATGGCAGACCATGCGAAGCATACGCAGCTCGTGCTCTGATGCCTTGCATATCGACAGTGCGCAAGTGCACCTGATGACAAGCTAAAGCTTAGAACTTAACCAAAATATACTAAGTATAGAAGTCTACGCTTCATATGCGATCAAATGATCAATTGAGCCCATATGCTCAAACCCTCTAAGTTGATCTTAGTCTCATATACGACTAACGATGCTTAGATCGAACTCAAATATCGTGAACTGACAAACCTCATCTATATGAGAAATGCGTCCTAAGTTCAACTCTCATTGGCAAATAAAAACACCAACGTGGACCCAAACCCTCCAATCTAATATATACGGATTTGGACTAATCCGTGCCCTACGGGCGATGACATAAATTAGTCTTCGTATACAATTTAAACGCAATCCAGAATAAACAACCTATAACACGACACATGAAAGAATAGACTTGTAGTAGAGAAAGTTATCGTTTGGCGATAACGTAATTAACTGAGGGGTTTGCGTCTGCAGGAAAAAGTGTCCCTGCAATCAATAAACCTTCCATCCATGGAAAGGAATCTGAAAAGTCAGCTACAACGGTCGTATCTATCCAAACATTTGATATACGGTGCCATAAATCAACTTGGTATCTTCGGAAAGGTGGATGGATATGCTCTGTTAAGAATAACCCGTATTATATATGGGGTTATATGTAATTAGGATAATAATAGGGATGTAATTGCATAATATGTGTCTATATAAAGAGGGAAATTAGCCATGAGCTAATTTACCCATTACATTTCCCTAAACACTCTCTCTTGTCCATCTCTCTCCTAAAATAATAATATAGTATGAGCCAAATCTGAACCGTTCAGATCTCACGATCTAATCTCAACCTTCCTCAACCTCGGCGCCGACCACCGCAGCCACCTTCACGCAACCTCAGTGCCGACCAACGCAGCCACCTTCGCGCAACCTCGACGCCTGCGCTGCCTTGCTTCTCTTTAGACGATCATCCCAAACGCCATCGCTCGACTTCTTCGACCTTGACGATCGCTTCGGCATCGACCTCGACTCCATCACTTCGACCTCGACTCCATCACCTCGACTCCATCACTTGCTGTCGGATCTCGTCGCCTCGCCTTCATCGCATATCTCGTCGCCTTCATCGCTCGACCTCACTGCTGCTGTCAGATCTCGCCTCCAGATCGACACTCAATCACTCAGATCCTCATCACACCATCGATTCCTTCATCGCCTCAAAACAGTGAACAGTGAACGCTAGACTCGGTGATCGGTGAACGGTGAACAATGAAGAAGGAATTATAAAGAAAATGGAGCGATAAGTCATAGTTCTTCGTATTTGGTAATTTTTTGGTTTCTTGATTTTCTTTGAAGTTGATTTAGAGTTTGTTATGAGTTGATTTGGAGTTTGTTGCCATTGATTGTTATGATCGATATGTTGTTGAAGGGTTTGTACTTTCGGAGATTGTTATGATGCGGTTGATTGGGGATTGTTGGCTAGCTTGCTATTAGTTTGTGTGGATCGGATCTTGAACGATCGATCACGTTTGATTTTGGTTGGTTGGTTGGCATTCTTGATTGTATTTGGGCGAGATCTTTGGAGATATCTTTCTTTTGGTGTGTAGATTCAAGCTCGTTTGTAGATACGAGCATTGTTTTGAGGGTTGCCTCGATTTCGAGAGCACCATTTCTTGTTATTTGGTAGTTGAAATTGGTGAGTTTAAGCCACCCCATTAGGTGTTTGATAAATTGATTAAGAACCTTTGCTGTTTACGAGTAGCTATGATGATCATATCGGCTGCATCGTCTCCTAATTTAGAAGGGTTCTGCGTTAATGATGAAATACAAACACTCCGTCTCCATGTATCTTCACTCACTTCAGATTTAATCAAGTCAAGAGGCAATCATATATCTTGTCTCTCGCCAACAAATGCTTCTCGTCCTTGGGTTATTGGTTCTGGAGCTACAGATCACATGACAGGGAGCAAAAATATATTGTCTTCCTATAAGGAGAGACATGGAACCACCCGGTCACTTTAGCAAATGGTATTACAGTTGAAATTGTAGGAGCGAGTTCAGTTCAGGCTACATCATAATTACCTCTGTCTTTTGTTCTATACTTGCCTCGATCCCCTTTCAACTTATTATCCGTTAACCAACAGACTCGGCAATTGAATTGTAGCGCCGCCTTTTTTCCTGGAAGATGTGTTTTTCAGGAGCGTGAGACGAAGCGAACGATTGGCACTAGGACAGAGATTGATGGACTCTACCACCTTGATGAGCACCCACGTCCTATAGCATATCCAACGTCGAGCCCTACATCAGCTTTTGATAGTCATTGCCGTTTTGGTCATCCGTCCTTACAAACGTTGAAGAAGATGATTCTATCTTTTGGTTTCTTGTCAACTCTAGAATATGAATCATGTGAGTTGGGCAACCGTCATCGCTCCAGCTGTCCATCTCGTATTAATAAGAGAGTGGACAAACCTTTTAATTTAGTTCATTCTGATGTTTGGGAGCCATGCCCTGTTGTTGTCCAGGGAGGATTTCGATACTTTGTGACCTTCATCGATGATTTTTCTCGAGTCTCGTGGTTATTTTTGATGAAATCCAGGAGTGAAGTGTTTTCTCATTTCCAGACTTTTTGTTCTGAAGTGAAAACTCAATTTGGAGTCGGCGTACATACCTTGAGTGATAATGCCAATGAGTACTTTAGTACATCTTTTCGGGCATATACAGAGCAATTGGAATTATTCATGAATCCTCTTGTCTTTATACCCCTCAACAGAATGGGGTGGCAGAAAAGAAGAATCGGTATTTGTTAGAGGTCACTTGAAGTCCCGTTTCATATGCGAATGTCTAAATCTTTTTGGGGAGATGCAGTCTTTACTGCTAATCACTTGATTAATCGTATTCTCTCGTCGGTCCTCGATGGACAGATTCTTTATTCCATATTATTCCCATCGATGGTCTCTTCTTATTCTGTCCTTCCATGGGTATTTGGATGTGTTTGTTTTGTCCATGATCTACTACCATGGGGTTTTAAACTAGATCCCAAGGCTATTAAGTGCATTTTTCTTGGGTATTCTTGGGCTCAAAAAGGATATCGTTGCAATAGTCATGAATTACGTCGTCGATTTATATCAGCCGACGTGACTTTTTATGAATCCATTCCATACTTCTCTACATCGCACACTCCTGTAAATATGGATAGTGACTTTCTTTTAGATTTCTCCTATTTTTCGTCATATGACATCTCTTCTGAATTGGTTGCTTCTCTACCTCCTGTAATGGAAATCACTCGCACCGTTCCTATTGAGCCACCTACTACTGATTCTCCACTATTGGATCTCACACCACCGATTACGAGAGTATATGCTCGTCGAGCCCATATAGCTCCCGAATCATAGCCTGCTCCTGAGCCTCAGCATCTTGTTACTGATCTCCCAGAGTCTCAAGCTCCGTCGGAGAGCGATATTGACCTCCTTTACGGAAAGGCACCCGGAGCTGCACTTCTCGCTCTATAGCTCACCATGTGGCCACATCTCACTTATCTTCGATTTATCACGTATTTATCTCCTCACTCGACTCTAATACTCTACCCAAGTCTCTTTCGGATGCTTTGTCTCGTAAAGGGTGGACCGATACTATAATTGATGAGATGCTTACCCTCAAATTGAATCAGACATGGGATTTGATTTCTTTTTCGGCTGGAAAGAAGGCTGTAGGGTGTCGCTGAGTATACACTGTGAAATTTAACCCTGATGGGACACTTTCCCGCTTGAAAGCATGTTTGGTTGCAAAAGGGTATCCGCAAACTTATGGAGTTGATTACGAGGAGACATTTTCTCCCGTGGCGAAGATGACTTCTGTTTGTCTACTTATGTCTCTTGCCGCTACTCACCATTGGCCATTGCATCAGCTTGATATGAAAAATGCCTTCCTTCATGGTTCTTTGGTCGAGGAGGTATATATGGAGCAACCACCTGGGTTTGTTACTTAAGGGGAGTGGTCTCGTTTGTCAATTAAAGAAGTCATTGTATGGTTCGAAATAGTCCCCTCGAGCTTGGTTCGGGAAATTTACTGAGGTGGTTACTATGTTTGGTCTCAAACGATGTGCACATGACCATTCGGTGTTCTATCGTAATAACACCAATGGTCTTCGTATTCCTTTGGTGGTGTATGTCGATGACATAGTGATTACCGGCGATGATGAAGCTGGTATGGCACAGCTTAAACACCACCTGCAAACAAAGTTTTAGACTAAGGACCTTAGGAGCCTTAAGTACTTTTTAGGCATCGAAGTTGCTCGGTCGAAAGAGGGCATCTACATCTCACAGCGGAAGTATGTGCTGGATATGTTGACTAAAGCTGGGATGTTAGGATGCAAACCCACAAAGACTCTAATGGATCCGAATACCAAACTACTTCCGGGACAAGGCGGCTTGGTTGAAGATCCTGGAAGGTACCGACGATTGGTCGATATATTGAATTATCTCTCCGTCATTCGACCAAACATCTCATATCCTGTTAGCGTTGTGAGCGGCTGATCCTCGAATGACTCATTGGGATGCAGTGATTCACATAATTCGTTATTTGAAGAATGCTTCGGGAAAGGGCTTATTGTACTCAGATCAATGACCATTGGCTATAGTGCCCTCAATGCAATTATCGTAATCGCAGTTAAGTGATTATGATGATTGAGGAAGGACCTATACTGGTAGAACAGTCTTATTCGAGATGATAGTATGCTATCTGGTTTGTCTTTATCATCATGTACATGTTGATAGAGCTCATAGGATTCTTGCCCGACTACCAGCATTATGATGACGATCATATACGTGGGAGCTGGGGTCTATAAGCACATCCTTAAATGTCCCTAGTCGTGGGAGTATCGAGACTGGGCATCGATACTCCGGTGTAGACTAGTGTATACTGATTGAGATCCCGACGAGGGGCGGTGACCAGGTCTCACAAGCCATTGGTGTTAGTTTGTTCACCTAAGATAGTATATAGGTGCTCATTGGGTTATGAGTACACTGGACGGACTCGCCGGGAACCTGCTAGTTGGTATTATACCTATTGTCAGATAGCAGTTCCCAGATGACATGTGCACAGGTTAGTTTGTCGACCTGAGATCGTCATTTGTTTCGTGTGAGTTCCCACTGTGCTTTGATTACCATCCTACCATGGCTCAAAGGAGTCGTGCAAACAGGTTTTAGTTGAGACAGTCCCGAGCCACATGGAAGCAGTGAGCGGATCGTCGGGGATTCGTCTCTCCCGGTATTGGGGGTTGATGTCGCGTTGTGCACGAGTGGCCATCACTAGAAATCCGTGGCAACGGTGGACGAGAATTACCGATTCAGGATCGATAGTTTCTCATGTGGTGATGGGTTTCATGCCGACACTAAATGTCGCGTTGTTAAGGGTCTGACTTTATCCACCCCCTAGACTCGATATGCGATACTCTTAGACGAACAGACCGGACTGTACGGATATTGTCACTGTCAGGCTCAAGTAGGGGTTCAAGATGAGTTTGCTCGTCGGCTTCCCTTTCGCTCAATACCTGGGTAGCCGTTACGTACAGCTAGTGCCGCTGATATGCTTTTGGTTAAACCTACTGCCAACGTATTGACGAGTCTTTAGAGTCCCACACAGAGGGTTTTCATGGTTCAGGCGATATGGTGTAAATGACGTATGTTGGTACATACAGGTGTCTGATTAAATATGTGCACATGCTGCGCAAACTTTAATCGGATGGTTGATAATACTAGCGGTTTAGGATTGAGCAGGATTATTAAATTAGGTTTTGATTTAATAATTTATATATGTATTTATATATATGTATTCTAGTATTATTATTCACTATTCATTTTCTCTCTTGGATATTCGTATTTTTGTACGAATACGCGTATATGTATTTCGATACATGTACCGGGTTGTATTCCGTATTTATACGGAATAGCTTCTAGAAGTGGACATTTCATTTGTATGATTTTCCTTTTTTTGGAAATTCATTTGTTTCACAAATGTGGTGGAGTGAGGTGGCATGAGCATAGGTCATAGAATGTAGAGAGGTATGGCTTGAAATTGTTTATTTGGAAATTGAGATGGGATATTTTTGTGCATGAGAGAGAGAGAGGCAGCCACTTCTTGCGCTCCTTGGCTCATTTGTTTTCCTCACTTGATTCTTCACTTGCTCTCTTCACTCACTCATTTTCTCACTTGGAGAAAACACTTAGAACTTTCTTGAGTTGCTCATGCCACATGTTTTCATCACCTCCTTCATCTTCTTGAGTTGCTCTTTTGAGCATTGTGATGAGAGAAAATTATAGTGACGCATTCTTATACCTCCACTCTCCATTGCTAGCAACCTTGGAGCGTCGGTTGCCTCGCTAGGCGAGGCTGAAACTTGCACGGTTTCCATCAGGTGGATCATCGTAGTTGGAGGAAGATCAGCAACCAAACTCGATCAAGGAGCCACTAGGAGCTTGGGAATGATGGTTGAAGACCGAAGGACATGGATCAACTCGGTATAACCATTCCTATCTCTTTTATTAGATTGCTAGTTTAGGGTTTAGGGTAGATCCGGGTATCGGGTAATGGTGGTGCCAGTTTAGAAAATTTTTGTTCAGCATTTGGCCACGGTTTGATGGCCGGGGCGCTGCCGTAACCCGACAAGGTATCGGAGTCAGTCTTTAAACCCTAAGTTAGCTTGTTTAGACAATGTTAAAATATCAAAACCGAAACAACTCCGAAACAGTGCACTGCATATTCCAGTCTCTGTCGATTTTTAAAGTCTTCAAAAAAAATTTTAAGCAACTGCAGAAGACTATTTAGGTGACAACTAGAACATACCCCAAATACGAACCTGTTCCACCTAATTTGACCCGAGCACATTGGCTCAAAATCCGGGCCGGCCGGCCATAGTGAGGAGTTTGGGCTTCGTATTTTGGGTGTTGTCTGGTCTCTGGAATATTGGTTCAGTGTTATTTCTTGTTTTGCCCAGTTTGGATATAGTGTTGTCTTTTGTTCAGGGGCAATTCGAGGTGTTTCGAAGTCGATAATTTAACACCGTTTGAATGTTTACAGTACTTACATTACTATCTGCGACCGTGAATGTCATTAGATCGGTACAACTTGTCTAATTGCTATAGTTCTTTTAGACGGGTTTGCAAACGTGACATTCACGTTGATGTTTTTTGTTGTCCTGATCGTCGTGGTGGATAGCTATGGTGTAATGTTAGTACAGTTTAGTTTCATTTGTACATTTGATATTGCGGGGCGAGCGTCTGACATGTGGACTGCCGTCACTTCCAGTTTGTATATTATTCGTTTGGGGCACGACCGGGTTGAGGTCGATATCACCCTTGTATATTATTTTCTTTTCTGTACTAGAATTACCCCGCAGTGGAGTGCACGAATAGCTGGGTTCTAAAGGGCAACGGGTCCGCATCTTATGGCGTTGAGACGGAGGGGACCTTACTCTAGAATTGGTGGGCTATTCGCCGCACTCGTAGAGGGTATAGGTTGACCCACGGAGGGGTGCTCAAGTTACCGGATTCCGTGAAATGCTGGGTGGCCCATTCACGTTGTTGAAGGGGGTTGCCTCACTTCTGGTTTTGGCAGGTAACTTGCCGCGCTCGTAGGGGTCTAGGTTATCATTGCACAGGCTATCCACACGACAGGGAACGTCGGGTCTCATTTGCGGCTCAAGTGAAATCCAGGGCTCCAAGATTATCCACCATTCTGTGATGCTTCTGTGATGTTGCTTTATATCATGCCTGGAACGATTGTTATATATATTTATATATATTAGTAGATGTTGTATATGTTTTGCACCCACTCTAATCCAGCTCCCGTTCTGTCGTTAGTTAAGTAACCTAACGGGTGATGACGGGGCCCAGCGGAGAATGCGGATGGCATATACGTACATCATATTTTCGTTCTTTTCTGGTGTGATTAATTGATAGGACTGCGTTGATTCTTATCAATGCAAGGATAAAACAAACATGTATGATGTTGTTGAAACCAAGTTTTTTAAAAACTGACATTACATACGTTCTCTTTTGTTTTGCACAGTGGTATTCGATTGGGAATATCCTGCACCTCATTCGACGAGGCAATGGCCGAGATCCCTTCATCGGGCGTGACCTTTTGAGTAAAAGTTTGTGTCAACGTAATAACTTCACTATGGTTGATTATTTTTGCTTTGCATCGTGGTATTCAGTTTGGAATATCCTGCACCTCATTCGACGAGGAAAGAGCCGAGATCCCTTCACCGGGAGTGACCTCTTTAGCAAAAGTTTTCGCCACTATATATTTGTAAAGCCACTTGGATTCCTTCAGCGATATCAAGTTCATTACGTTAAATGTTTTTCGCCAAAAACCAGCCGTACCCCTCCGTCATTTCAGACGAGTATTGCTTAGTATTCGTGCTACGTATGTTGACCTAGTCAAGGCGTAGTGTTCGGTAACTCTGCAGTACTTTTCTGTTGCATGGATATGCGATTGGTTAGGACAGTCGTATGGTCATGTTGACCTAGTCAAGGACTCGTACGGGTGGGTCTAATTAATCCAGGATAATGATGGGTTAAACTTGACTTGCGACTTATGATATGTTGACCTAGTCAAGGTCATAAGCCGTTTGGGGTAAAAACACACATCGGGAGTTTCAAACATACAAGAAACTTGCCATGCTTGTGCATACCTTCTGGAGTGTGGTAACTTGAGTGACTTCCATCAAGTTATCATGCGATGATAGTTGGATCCCGATTCCCACTGATGAGTAGGATTACTCCTCGGGTGATTTTAGATGATTCCGACTAATTCTCCTTTTGGGTTTGGAGAAGAATTCGACGAAACAGTGGGAGCCATCCTGATTAGATAAAATGATTAACCATTCTATTCTAGGTTAAAGTGCACGCTAAGTGTTTCTTTTCTCTCTCTCTTTGGCAGCGACCATGGCCCGACCCTTGACTAAAACTTATGAACTAAGTTAACCGAACCTTCTTAAAATACTTTGGCTTTTAGAATATCTCGGTGTCGCATACATCATTGCCACTTCTATATCACCTTTGCATTTCTCCAGAACACCCCGTATCACTACGAACATCCACTTCCATTGGATAAATCCATCGTATAGTTAGATACGAACTCGAAGGAACTTGTTCCAGATTCAAGGATGGATTCTGGTTCTGGAGAGATTGAATAGGATTATTCGGTTGTCTTTTCCCTTTACCTTCTCTCAGGTTGTGAGGGCTCCTAGGATTAGGAAAGGGTACACCTATTGAGTTTATTGGATAGTCTTCCTCCAGACTATAGGCAGGTGCCGAAGGGTAAGGAAGGAAGAAAACCAATTAAGCCTAAGTGTGGTGTACAGAAAGTAATAAGTAGAGACATATAAAAGGACTAGAATAACAACAAAGAAAATTGCAACTGCTATCATTCACGAGAAAAACCGTGTATACCCCTGCCACTCCTATATCCACTTTGCATTTCTCCAGAACACTCCGTATTACTACGGATATCCACTCCTATTGGATATGACATCATATGGTTGCATACAAACTCGAAGGAATTCGTTCCAAAGTCGAGGTAGGTTTCCGGTTCAGGAGAAATTGAATAGGATTATTCAGATGTCTTTTCCCATTATCTTCTCTCAGGTTGTAAGGGCTCCTAGGATTAGGAGAGTACACCTATTACGCTTATTGGATAGTCTTCTTCCAAACCTTAGGCTGGTGCTGAAGGGTAGGAAAGGAAGAAAACCAATTAGCCTAAAAAAGATGTACAGAAGGTAATAAGTAAAGACATAATAAAGGGATTGGAGTGAGGGCAGGTAAGTATATGGTTACTATCATGAATAAGGATAGTGGAAGAGGCATTACTAAGAATACCAGTTAACCCCTTTTGAAACATTTTTCATGTTTCAGTTTCACCGTGCGATGTTAATTGAAAATAGTTTTCTCAATTGGAATCTAACTCCAGCGTATGTGTTTCCCAGATCAGTTTCTCACATCTGTATGTTATTACGGATGGTGAGTGGGAGTAAGATATTGGGAATTGGATGATTAGATCCTCATTATATCGGAATTCGTTGTAATTGGTGATATTTGAGGAAATCTTCTGGTTTTTGCCGGATGGCAAATATTTGGTTTTGAATATCCGTTATTATGCACCAATTTCAAACTGATATATCTGTACGTTTAGTTTATAAAGTGAGATATAACTTTTTGATATTATGTCTGTGACATTTACCTATATCGGTTGGTAATTAGGTAAGGTGCATTCAATAGCGGTGTAATTCTTCTTAACCATAGTACAGTTTTTCAACTAACGACGCACAGGGTTTGAGTTATTGAACTCAGGGAACTTATACAAAGAATTGTATGTTGTCCAGTGTCCATTAGGACAATGGGGTTGGTACTCGTACTATATTCTGTTTACTAATAACTTCTCTAGTTTTAGACAAGTATTTCGTTGAAATACAAGGTTTAGATTTTGAGAAGTTATAGGTATAAGAATAATGCAGAGAACCATTTGTTGAAAGTATCAGGATTCTTCGAGGTAGTCAAAGATGTAGATACTTGCGTTTGGTATTTCGTTGATAGTAATGGTTTTGAGAGCTTGCTTCTCTTTCGGGTTACTCATATATGGATGCACTTCTAGTTGAGTAATGCTGAATGGCCTCCTTCCATTTGGTTGATATGCACTGTAGACAGCTGCATGATTTTGAATCTGGTTCCAATTAAATTAGCGCTTTTGTTTCTATATTGGATATATATGGAATCAATTTATATCTTAACGATGTTAAGATATAGGGAGTTGTCCGGCTGATACTTAAAACCAGAATCCAGATAAACTCAAGGCACGTTTCAGTAGTGGCAGTTTGTGGGTTATCCCGGGTTTTGACGAGTGTTAACTTTCTACCATCAGGAAGATCAATATTTATATTGTTCTTGACTCACCACAGTTTTAGTAAAATGGATTTTTTTCAGGATACAAAAGTGGGAGTATGGTAGAACTGGAAGTGATTCCAGAACCATAAATGATCACTGAAGATTTAATAGAACCTAAGAATTCAATTGGATTTGACATTCCATTAGCCACTCCGCAGATTTGGTGGGTAACCTCAGGCACCCGAGAGGTACTTCGGTCTTCTCAGAGATGGTGACAGGGAGGTTCTTGTTTATCCAGACTTACCATTGCTGCTATTCTAGACTATAAGATCCAGCAGGAGGATGAGTATAGCGTCGTTCTAAACTAGTTTTGGAAGTGCACGTGTATATGACTCCACCAGAGGGTTGTTGTAATCAGAGTGGAGCAGCGGAAGCATAGTGGGCAAGTAGCTTATGTCTATTTATAGACTAAAGCAGGTATAGCGGAAATATATCATCTATTTTTGATGTGACAGTCATAAGTTTTGAGTTCACCAGAATAGGAGATGGATCTGCTAAGAATGTAGTAGAGAGTGATGTCTAGGTATTAGGATGACATGCACTTGATAGGAAGAGATATTCCTATACTACGATCGGTTATACTGTGGTTGTCACACAGTTGTTTCTCCACGTAGGACATGGATATAATATCAGGGATTCTGGTTACTAGATCTATGGTTTTAGATTTAGATTTGGAAAGTATCCTAATCTGGATACTTTGACATTATTCTAAAGGTATTTTAGAATGGACGACTCCTGGTATGGTGGTCTACCTGCAGGTGATGGAGTCACCCTCTCTAAAGGTGTCTTACAGACTAAAGGGGAGAGGGTTCTGCATGATTAGCATATCACTTGCTTAGATAATTGAGTTAATCATGAAATGTCAAGTATCATACCAGATGTTTTTGCACTAGCTGCAATAAGCAGATATATTAATCCAATCCTGGAGAAACGTTGGGAAGCAGTTTATGAACATAAATGGATGTTCTAGGGATATGGTAATGGCAGCCTCCTTCAGGAGACGGTTATCATTTCAAGCTTCCAATGTGATATGGATGACAGAGTGACTGTCAGAGTTATAGTTTTCTCTCTTTTGAAGGACGGTATATTGGACAGGTGGTCCAAGCGGATACTGAGGAAAGGTATGGCGTAGGATACTGATTAAATTCAGTGGACGATACAGTCTAAGAAGTTTGCTGGATTTGGAGTTCATTTGTGAACTGGGTTCTATTAGAAATCCAGACAAATTCTAAGACAGGTATTGCTCATTTCGGGAAATAGTTGTCTTCGCGAAGTTGAGATATAGTGAGATACAGAAAGAAACATTGGAGCGGATCCACTCACTGAGGCTGTTTTTCGAACGCAATAGTTTTGTAAACGGGCTTTGCGAAACTGAATATTAGAGAAGTTGGGTGTTCGGTATCACACGGGCTGTGAGTATGCGACATCGCAATAATTGGCCTTGAGTGCAAGTAGGAGATTGTTGGCTATATGCCCTCAAGGTAATTAATGTAATCGCAGTTAGGTGATTATGATGATTGAGGGAGGACCTATACCGGTAGAACAATTTACTCGAGATGATAGTATGCTATATGGTTTGTCTTTATCATAATGTACATATTGATAGAGCCCATAGGATTCTTGCCTGACTACTAGCATTATGATAGCGATCATATACATGGGAGCTGGGGTCTATAAGCACATCCTTAAATGTCCCTAGTCATGGGAGTATCGAGACTGGGCATCGATACTCCAGTGTAGATTAGTGTATACTGATCGAGACCCCGACGAGAGGCAGTGGCCAGGTCTCACAAGCTATTGGTGTTAGTTTGTTCACCTAAGATAGTATACAGGTGCTCATTGGGTTATGAGTACACTCGACGGACTCGCCGGGAACCTGCTAGTTGATATTATACCTATTGTTCGATAGCAGTTCCCAGGTGACATGTTTACAGGTTAGTCTGTCGACCTGAGATCGTCATTTGTCTCGTGTGAGTTCCCACTGTGCTTTGATTACTACCCTACCACGGCTCAAAGGAGTCGTGCAAACAGGTTTTAGTTGGGTACAGTCCCGAGCCACATGGAGGCACTGATCGGATCGTCGGGGATTTGTCTCTCCCGGTATTGAGGGTTGATGTCGCGTTGTGCACGAGCGGCCATCACCAGAAATCCGTGGCCACGGTGGACGAGAATTACCGATCCAGGATCGATAGTTTCTCAGGTGGTGATGGGTTTCATGCCGACACTAAATATCGCGTTGTTAGGGGTTTGACTTTATCTACCCCCTAGACTCGATATGCGATACTCTTAGACGAACAGACCGGACTGTATGGATATTGTCACTGTCAGGCTCAGTAGGGGTTCGGGACGAGTTTGCTCGTCGGCCTTCCTTTCGCTCAATACCTGGATAGCTGTTATGTACGGCTAGTGCCGCTGACGTTCTTGTAGTTAAACCCACTGCCAGCATATTGACGAGTTTTTAGAGTCCCACATAGAGGGTTTTCACGGTTCAGGCTATATGGTGTAGATGACGTATGTTGGTACATACAGGTGTCCGATTAAATATTTGCACATGCTGCACAGACTTTATTCGGACGGTTGATAATACTAGCGGTTTAGGATTGAGCAGGATTATTAAATCAGGCTGTGATTTAATAATTTATATATGTATTTATATATATTATTCTAGTATTATTGTTCACTATTCATTTTCTCTCTTGGCTATTCGTATTTTTGTATGAATACGCGTATATGTATTTCGATACATGTACCGGGTTGTATTCCGTATTTATACGGAATAACTTCTAGGAGTGGACATCTTATTTGTATGATTTTCCTTTTTATGGAAATTCATTTGTTTCACAAATGAGGTGGAGGAGTGAGGTGGTATGAGCATGGGTCATGGAATGCAGAGAGGTATGGCTTGGAATTGTTTATTTGGAAATTGAGATGAGATATTTTTGTGCATGAGAGAGAGAGACAGCCACTTCTTGAGCTCCTTGGCACATTTGCTTTCCTCACTTGATTCTTCACTTGCTCTCTTCACTCATTCATTTTCTCACTTGGAGAAAACACTTAGCACTTTCTTGAGTTGCTCATGCCATACGTTTTCCTCACTTCCTTCATCTTCTTGAGTTGCTCTTTTGAGCATTATGATGAGAGAAAATTATAGTGACACATTTCTACACTTCCACTCTCCATTGCTAGCAACCTTGGAGCGTCGGTTGCCTCGCTAGGCGAGGCTGAAGCTTGCGTGGTTTCCCTCAGGTGGATCATCGTAGATAGAGAAAGACCGGCAACCAATCTCGATCAATGAGCCACTAGGAGCTTGGGGATGATTGTTGAAGACCGAAGGACACGGATTAACTCGGTATAACCATTCCTATCTCTTTTATTAGCTTGCTAGTTTAGGGTTTAGGGTAGATCCGGGTATCGGGTAATGGTAGCACCAGTTTAGAAAAAATTTGTTCCGCATTTGGCCACGGTTTGATGGCCGCCGTAACCCAACACATTCGAGAGTAGTGGGCTTTACAGATGCAGATTGGGCTGTATCTCCATTTCATCGCAGATCTACCATGGAATACTTCGTGTTTGTAGGAAGTACTTGGTCTTCTGGAAAAGTAAGAATCAAAGCGTTGTATTCCGCTCTAGCGCTGAGTCAGAATATCGAGCCATGGCGAATACCACTTGTGAGCTTGTGTGGATTCGATTTATACTCGAAGAGCTTGGTTTTGAGCCCACCTTACCTATGCGGCTATATTGTGATAATAAGGCTGCGATTTATATTGCTTCCAATCCTGTGTTCCATGAACGAACAAAGCACATTGAGATGGATTGCCACTTTGTAAGAGAGAAAGTTGAAGATGGGATTGTTGATGCCTACTATGTTTAATCAACACATCAACTTGCGGACTTATTCACAAAACCCCTAAGAAAGAATAGAGTGCAATTTCTTTGTAACAAGCTGTGCATGTTTGATATGTATGCTCCAGCTTGCGGAGGATTGTTAAGAATAACCCGTATTATATACGGGGTTATATGTAATTAGGATAATAATAGGGATATAATTGCATAATGTATTTGCCTATATAAAGAGGGAAATTAGCCTTGAGCTAATTCATCCATTACATTTCCCTAAATACTCTCTCCCATCCATCTCTCCTAAAATAATAATTGCCATATAACATCTGCCCCTAGATTCAGGCTGGACGCACTCTCCGCGCTTCAGTTCGGTTTCTGATGGTAAATAGAATCTGACACACATGATGGGACAGATTCTGGCACGCCCGGTGGGACCTTTTTCTCTTTCCATTCCACACTTCATGTATCGTGTTTTTCACGAGCAAAATCACGGTTATATGTTTATAGTTGCCATTGTGTGGTGGGATACTGAAACTGGCGTTTTGTTTCTATGTAGAGATCAATGGCTTCCGACTGCGCTAACTGCAACTCAGGCGCTACCATATCCGGTGAAGTCAAGTATGGACCACTTGCAGCCTCAACTCTTTGCATTCCGGCTCTTCAAGAAATAAATAGGCTTTTCTATGGGTTAATACTCCCACCTCCTACCCTCGGTGCCTCAACGTCGAAGGACGAAGTCCAAAAGAAGTCTGTCTTCAACAGGCTGGCTCCTCAAGCTTCAGCTCTGCCGAAGGTGTCGGTCTTCCTCCGACTGACTCCTACCGAAGGTCCCAAGCTATGCAGGGGCATGATAAAGAAACCCCGCAAGAAAAGAAGGTGCCTGCCTGGAGAAATGCCCGACATTGCTACTGGCATCAAGTAAGAAAGCTGGGGCAGTTCCCCATGAGGGTTGACTCCTGCTCCAACTCTAACGGTGAATACTGCTGTTTCAACCGGGAACAATTTCGAACTGCTGCGAAGGGTTAAACAAAATTCCCCACCGCAGTATTGAAGAAGTCCGCAGCTTGTAGAGATCCAAGGAGAGCTAAAGCCAGTTCGTTGTCTAAAAATGCTTTCCTCATCTATATTTAAGGTGTGGAAGAGGTGAAGAACTCCGTCGTTGTCCGCAGCTCTTCTCCTAAGTTCAAGAAAATGAAGCGTCAACCAAACACTGACAACCCCTTTCCAAATATAAGAGGACTTATCCAAAAGGGGTTCATGCTATGATAGTTCCTCCCAAAACGGCTTCTTACAAAAGAGGGGCCAGAAAAGATGCGAACGCCTAAGGCAAAGCCCAAGGCCCGGAGTTCTGAACACCCCAAGCGTGGGGGCATGGTAGTTCATAAGGTATACATGATGAACTCCAAATATGAAAGTCGAGCTTCAGTTAGTCATAGAGAAATTACTCGGTCTCTGATGAAAGACCAGCAACAACAAGAAAAGCTGCAGGATATACTTGCTCAAGCGGCAGAACTCATTAGTACACCGCCTAAGGCAAACCCGTAAGATGCACCCGAAAAAAGGACATTGCAGGAGTCTAATACCGACTTCTTAAAGTGTGTTCTCGAGAAGAAAGATGAAGAAGCTGCAGAGATATCCGCTAAGATGACAAGATGTCCCTCTTGATCCAGAATATGGCTGGAATGATGGCTCAATGCCAATCACCAGCAGATGAACAACCAGTGGTTGTTATTTCCAATCCTATCCAAGCCCCTTCAGCGGCGAAAGAGGAGGTGATCACAAAAGCAAAGCTGGACGAATATATAGCCCGACAAATTAAAGTTCATCAGGCCAGCGAAGCAGCAAATAAGCTGGTAAAGACCGGTCGTCCATATCCAGCATGGTATGACCAACTGCAATACCATGCGGGGATATGTAATCCCGAAGTTCAAAAGCTACAATGGAACAGGAAATCCTCAGCAACATATCGCGCAGTTTAGAGCTATTTGCGGTAATATTGGTGGTGAAGACCCGTTACTTCTCCGTCAATTTGTAGGTAATCTGACGGGAACCGTTTTTGAATGGTACTCGGAGCTCCCAAATGACTCCATTAAGACCTTCACCGAAATGGATGTGTTTTTTACGCACAAGTTCGTTAGTGCAAGTAAACACACTATGGTTTCTGCATTAATTAATGAAAGGGTGAGATCCAACGAGACTATGGTCCAATACGTCATTCAATGCAGGATTCTCTGGTCTAAATGCGAACAACGCATCGATGAAGGACCAGCAGTGGGAAGGTTCATAGGTACCCTCGATCGGCAATTAAAGGTGTACCCATTCTTGGCGTTTGCAAAGCTGACCACCTTTTAATAGCTCATCAATAATCTGGTTCAGCTGGAATAGATTGGTCAGTCTTCTTCCTCTTCAGATGGAGACTCATAAAATAATAAAAGCAAAGGTAAGACAACGTTTATCGCCAACGCTCAACAACAAACGAGCGGCTCTAAGCATCCCGTCGCCAAAATAACGACCGCGCGGGTCCCACCTTGGAAAAAGACCGGGACTCGAATACTCAAGTTAATTCTTCCAAAGAAAAAGAAGAAGACTAAGAAGCATGTCCAGCCTGCCGAATATGTAGACAGCCGAACAAATCTGCAAAATACATGATGCGCTAGAGAAATATTACCAGAAATCGCGATCACCAAGTACACTCGAAGAGTTTCTTCAGCATCTCTTAGAACATGGCGATGACGAGGAAGAAGAAAGCTCAGCAGAAGAAGAAAATGAGCATGTGGGAAGCTGCCACATGGTCTCTCACTCCTTCGTGTGTAACGAAGATGCTCCGTCAGCGGAAGAAAGCATACTGATGAGCAGGGGATAGGTACCGTGCAAAGTACTTTGTATTTCCCGCAAGACGACTCGATTGACACGATAAAAGAAGCAGTTCCAGAGGGTGAAGATAGCCTAAGACGTGAAATGGTTATTTATGAAAAAGGCCAGTTACCAACGCCTAAGTAAGCAAGCAGTGAAAGGAACGGGTTATGTAACTCCCCCACCGAAACTGGAAAGATGGACCGCTATGTCCCAAAACTGGCATTCCACCTTATGGCTGGTCTCCAAATTGACCAAAAGTCAAAGTTACCTCATGTTTCGCATGGACCATTATGTCCTTAAACTGGCACCTTGTCCTATTATGGATCTTCATATTGATCATCGTATACAATCCATAGACACAAACAATGACCCCCTACTGTGTTTTCCATGGACCGCTGTAGCCTTAAACTGCCACCTTGCCCTACGGTTGGTCACTAAATTAACCAACGTATACAATCCATGGGCATAAACAAATCATATCACCCTAAGGTGTTACCGGTATCCATGGCGAAATTGCACCTCCCTGAGTCCCACCGGCTATATAGCTCCACCAGTTATGAAGTCATCTCCAAGTCCCACCGGTAAGCGATGTTGGGTCACCCGCAGCGAAGCTACGTCTGAGAGTTCAAAAAAAGGGTACATCCACAAGCAAAATGGATACGGATGAAACTCGAAAGGGCTCCGTGAGTAAAACAGTAGGACTACCGACAGGCTTATGAAACTCAAAAGGGCGCAAACTCGTAAAAAATGTACAGTTGCAGAATCCTTTCGATTTGCAAGGAGAAAACACCTACGTGAGATCTTTACGACTCACAAAGAAGAAGCACACTTAGGAATCCTCACAATTTCTAGGGAAAAAATACACTTACGGGATCCTCTCGACTCGTAAAGAGAAAATATCCTTATGCCCTCACGTCTTTTACCTTATTCTGATCATTCAAAGGGCGATCGCGGAGTCACTCAATGAAGTCCTTCGTTTCTTTCGGAGGCGCTGCCCTGCAGCGAGGCAGATATGACTAAGTGACATATTGAATATGGCGACGACGGCATGTCATAGAAGGAAATACCAGGTGGAGCCAACGACCCATTAAGACTCACGTATCTACAACTACATCCCGAGCAGCAGTCAAATGGGGGAGTGAATGCGAGATGCCAACAGAATGATTGGCCAGACAGAGGCTAGGGCTGCTTCCTTCCCACCATGTTGTCATGTCTCGCGTCCCAGTAGACGGAAACGATGACATGGCAAGTCCGCGGCATATTTATTCAGAGAAGATCATTCCCTAAATAAATATACTAAGCTTATTGAAACAATAATACACAATACAAGAATAAATGGAGACCGTACAATTTTCAACAAATATGTTTATTTACATTCAAACTTGAAATGTTTACAGATACATGAGTTCAACTAAAAAAAAGTAAATACAGTAAAAGAAATGCCTAAACAAGTGGCATACATGAACTGAAAAGAAAAGGATAACTAGTCTAAGCCTGAACCGCGATCTGGTCATACTCATTTTCTGTAGCGTCCACCTCCTCCGTGTCCATAGTATCTGACGAAGATTCCAAGAAATAAAGATGAATGGAATTCCCGTCAGCGAACTAGCGCTCAGTAAGTCCGAAAGGTAAAAGTGGAAAGTGATAGGTAAAAAATAATTATGAAATAATGTGTGACGAGTAAAAGCATATGTAAATAAACACGGTATATGTACTATAGGTCTCTATATGGTCATTATGTTAACGTTAAGTTTCAAGTGTGAATGTCAACGCAACCGCAGAAGTATTCACGAGCTCAAGAGTGGGACCCAGGAGCAATGAAACACGGGCCCACTTCATGTGTTAGCATCGGACTCCAAGCTGTGGAGGAGTCGACCCGACAGAAATTCGAGTAAATAGAAAAAATAGGTTAATACGGGACTCCGGAAGCTCCGTTGGATTCACACAAGAAACTATCCCAAGCACCCTGAGTATAATATATTATAACTGTAAGATGTTCTTAGTTAATTTGATTTATTGATTGTAACATGTCTTGATTGAAACCATAGATTGCAAAAGTTGAAGAATGATGTCGAGTAAGTCGAGTAGAATACGAGTCATGTCAATTGCAATCCTGAATCGAGTCAAGTTAGTCGAGTGGATTGAGTTCGTGTTAGCGTTCAAGCTTGGGTTCGAGTTGGTTTAGAGTTAGTTTGCATTCGAATTATAGACATTTCTTGTGAATGGATTTAAATTTTAAATTTCTTAAGTTCGTGAGTAATCGGACAACTGCTGCACATGGACGACATAATTTGCGTCTTTTCCAATACAATTGTCATTGATAACTTTATTAATTTGCAGTGTTGTCTAACCTGAATAGGCAAGCACTCAGTTTCTCCGGCTTCCCGGGGCTCAAGAGAAATGATACCGCTTAAACCTATATTAATTTAGAGCCCTTAAAAATTTATTATTATTATTTATATTGTATTTATATTGTTTGCATTTCTCGAGGGGGTTTTATGAATAATATTTTAATATTGTTTAAAAATAAACCTCGAAGGTGATTTATAATATTTAAAGTTTTTATAAACATGTATTTTAATTTTAGTGGTATTTTTGTGATAAAACCTAGTTTTTAAAAGTTTATGATATTTTAATGAAAACTACTCCTTTTGTAAATTTGTTGGTATTTTATTAAAAATTTAATCTTTCATTTAAAAGTTTGATTTTCACAATTTGTTTTTATTGAAAATATGGATTCATAATTTTATATAATTTTTCAAAGTTTTAATTTGATTTAGAAAAAGTCGTATTCTTTTAAATCGTATTTTTTATTTCCTTTCGAGACCGAATTCTCCATGAGGAGTTCTGTATCTCACTTTACTATCCCAAGAACGTGCGGTAATCCGTACCATCCGTATATGGGTTTCCTAAAAGGGTTGGAGAGACGCAATTGTAAAGAATCCAAAAATATCGATTAAAAACATTTATTTGTAAAAACGATGGTATTTTATTGAAAAACCGTATTCTTTAAATTAACCATACATCTAAAAAACTTCGTGCTATGAAACCATAGTGTATATGTGTCATTACCCCATGAGTTTTCTAGAGGTATATATACCACTTATCGAATAAAGGGTACTTTTAAAGTTCATGGTATTTTTCTGAAATTGTTCGATTTGTGTTTATTTCGCATGAAATTTTAATTTCATTAAAATGTAAATGATATGAAAAGATTGTAAAGTGAAGTTATAGTATTTGTGTAACATATTAGGCCTATCAAAGTCTATAGAAATGTTTTAAAAGAAATGATATCAACGCCAACTCCACTTTGTCGATATCGTTTTAGAAATTGTTTTGAGATGAAAAGAAAGAGAGAGAGAAAAGGGACTTACGAGTTTGTATAGCATTGAGAATGGGGTGAGGAAAAGAGAGGGTCTTTGTGGCATCGTGGTATCGTCGAGAGTGGCTTCGGTCTTCAACGGAATGAGATCGATCGCTAATTCCACTTGACTAAGCTTAACTCCTCTTTGAACTTAGAGAATTTTAAGAATTTTTGATAGAGATTTTCAGAATGATGAGAGTTAGGGGATGTGATGTATTTATAGTGTAGGGATGAGGGGGTGTGAGTAAAATAATTTGAATTAAAAAGAATTAAAATGAGGTTAATGGGGGAATTGAAAGGTTTCTGGTTAATTGCAGAGTAATCAAACAATACATGGGAGTAGAAGGGAGCTGAAGAGGTGCACGGGTAAAGAATGGAGTGATTTGAAGCCATATCAACCGCTGGTGGCGGCCAAAGTGAGGATTTGGGCGGTCGGATTTGTACCATGTGGCTCGAGGCTTTGGGCATGAGTATTATTCTGTGTTAACTCCTCATTTATCCCGTTCAATTTTTGAAACATTTCGTTTCTCCATGTATTGCACGTGCAACTCTTGGGCTTTCGAAAAATTAAAAAAGAAAATATTAAAAATAATTGGGACTGATAGGAATCGAACACACAGATTATGTCACAACGGTATAGAGGTTTTACCAATGAACTACAAGTTGTTTCTTGTTTTTATTGAATAAAAATAACTTATAACTCCTAATCAGGCTAAAATACCCTTTTCTATACATGAAACAAGTTATTTTGTTCTGGGATTTCAGAGTCGTTACATTCTGCCCTCCTTATAAAAATTTCGTCCTCGAAATTTACATAGTGACTAATTTTCAAAAAGGTGGCTATCGTGCATGCATATCGTCTTCTCGTTCCCATGTTGATTCTCCTGGCGAATCATTTCTCCACGTCACTCGGAGTAAGTTCACCTTCTTTTCCCGTAATGTTTCACCTTTCGATCCAAGATCTCGACTGGCGGCTGCTCGCAAGTCAGATCGGTCTGTATAGTGAGCTCTGAGTGATCAAGTATGTGGCTGGGGTCGCTCACACATCATCATAGCTGGGATATGTGGAACATATTGTGCATTCCTTCTAATGAGAGTAGTAGTGCCAAGCGTAGGACACTTCTCCAACTCGTTCGAGTATGTCGAACGGTCCAATGTACCTTAGACTGAGTTTACCACTCTTGCCAAAACGTATCACTTCTATATTCTGAGAGATCTTCAAGAATACATGCTCTCCGGATTGGAACTCCAGGTGTCGACGCTTTGCATCTGCCCAATGCTTCTGTCAGTCCTGAGCTATGCGCATCCTTTATCTGATCGTGCGAACTACGTCCACCGTTGCCACGATCATCTCTGGACCTAGGAGTTCACGATCTCCAACGTCGTCTCAACTCCGCGGGAACAACACTTATGTCCATAGAGTGCTGTGAAAGGTGTCATCCCAATACTTGCCTGGTAGCTGTTATATGAAAACTTCACAAGGTGTAGGTGACCTTCTCACGAACGTCCGAAGTCTAGCATACAGGCTCTCAGCATATCTTCCAGAATCTGAATTGTTCGCTCGGACTGTCCGTCTGTTTGGGGATAATACGCCGTGCTGAAATTCAGACTCGTTCCTAGGCTAGCTTGCAAATTCTGCAAAAACTGTAATCGGAATCTAGTATCATGATTGGAGACAATGCAAACAGGTACCCCATGTAATCTCACGATCTCCTGCATGAGTTTATGGGTATCAAGACAAGTATGGTACATCTTGAAAGTTTAAATCTTACTTTAGATTTCTACTCACCTTCATGTACTTCCTTGCTAACGTCTCGGTTGACTGGCTAACTCTGAATGGAATAAAGTGAGCCGGCAACTCTAAAGCTCCAAGTGATAGTCCCTAGAACTCTTCTTAGACTCCACTTGAGAAAGGAACGAGCTTGCTTTGTAGTTTTCGATGCCGAAGATGATCCACCTTGAAGTCTCTCTAACTCGAGCTCACTCTTCACTAGTCAGGATATTAGTGAAGCAAACGACATAAACTAAAGGGCTAGTAAAGTGTAGGTTGATGAAATAGGAATTTTGCTCACAATATTTTCTTCTTTTTCTTTTTCTTTTTCACCTCAAGAAAAATCTAGAGAGGAAGAAGAAAGGGAATGAACTTGGGATGGAGAGAGAGAACCATGAGGTGAAGTGATTAGATGAGTATAGAAATATCTATGAATAAAACAAAGAGAATGGAGTGAGTCATGGCTTCTTAAGGCTTCCACAAACATCTTAGAACTCATTTCCATTTTCAATTAATTCATAAAATAAACTATTTCCTACTCATCACAACACTCATGTGTGATTTTCATACATCCTAGTTCTATGTATCATCAACCATGATACAATTGCAAATCATACATAAATATATATATACACACATAATTATATAAGGAGAAGAAAATCTCTAATGAGCTAATATTAGTTAATATATATATATATATATATATGTATATATATCAATATAAATATATATATATATATATTAAATTATTAAATCAACATTTGATTCAATAATCCGGTTATATCATATATAACCGACTAATATCATATATATATGTATATCACATTATTAAATCAACACTTTATTCAATAATCCGGTTATATCACATATAACCGTCTAATATTCAATACCCAATATCAAATCAACTCTTAATTCAATAATCCGGTTATATCACATATAATCTAACCGATATCAAATATTGCGAGATTAGAATACAATATCATATATTCGTATTTAATCAAGCTCCCGCACATATCACCATATGTGCCCTACTTTGTTTCATTTGAGTTAGGAAACCTCTATGTGGGACTCTAAAGACTCTTCAATACGCCAGCAGTAGGTAATGATCACATCAGTTACCCACAAGCCGTCAGCGGTTCTAGCTGGACGTAACGGCTACCCGGGTATTGAACGAATAGAAGATCAACAAGCAAGCTTGTCCAAACTCCCGTAAAACCTATAAGCAACACTTGTTGTATAGTCCGGTCTCTTCATCTGATAAATTGCATATCGAGTGTGAGGTGGAATCGTCAGATCCCAGTAACTTGATAAGTCATGCCGATGTGTGGCCTATAACCTTTCGAGAAACTACTGATAACACTTACCAGTAAATCTCATCAGTCCTGGCCAGGGACTTACTGTTATAGCCAATCGAGTATAGCGCAACATCAACTCTCAATACCGGGAGAGACGAAACCCCTCCTATCGCTCACTGCTTCCATGTGACTCGGGACTGTACCCAAAATCTACCTGTTTGCACGACTCTTTTGAGCCGTGGTAAGGAAGAAATCAAAGCACAGTGGGAACCACACAAGACACTATGACGATCTCGGGTCTAGAGACTAACCTGTACAAGTGTCACCAAAGAACTACTATCTGACAATAAGTATGGTACCATTTAGGAGTTCTCGGCGAGTCTTGTTCAATATACCCATTCTCTAATGAGCACCTGTGCACAATCTTTGATGTCAAACACCAATGGTTGTGGGATCAACCATCGCCCTATACAGGGTCAAGAAACATGCACACTAGTCTACTATGGAATATCGATGCCCTCACTCGATACTCACTCGAGAATATTGATGTCCTGTCTCGATACTCTCTCGACTAGGAACTGTTAAGGATGTGCTTGTGGACTACACAATCCCCACTAGTATGATCTGCATCATAGTCCTGGTAGTCAAGCCTACATCCTAAGGGCTTTATTAACATGTAACAGAGAGACAGTATAATAATACAAGTGTACATGTTAAGATAAAGAGCAACCAGATAGTATACTATCATTTCGAGTAAGAAAGTCCTTTATATATGTGTGTGTGTGTCCAAGCATCCACTATATCATACAATAATGGCATCTAGGGCATACATATTCCTAACATATTGGATGGAGCCTGTCTATATTAAAAACTCATGTACACTCATATAAATTAAAATATAAAATTGTCTCGCCCTCTCGTTCGTAAATATGTATAAAAATTTAATACTTACCAAAGACACATTTCCAATATCTCAATCAAAATTCCATAACAAAATCATAAGCTCTTTACAAGATATAAATAGTCTCCAGATACTTGCACATTAAGTAAAGTCCAAACTGTGGGGCTCCGTCCCCGCACCCTTATGCCTTGGACTTCCAGCTTGGTCAATCTCTAATGGTTCATGCCTTCAATCACATAAAATAATTACCCGGCTCGTCCAACAGGCTTGACAAGTTATGAGGGCTCGAATAACCATAGGGGCTCTATTCTGGAGCGCGACAAGCACTGTCAATAGGGCTATTTCAAGTAACGCGGAGCCCAATCACTAAATTCAAGGCACACATGATTAATCTCCTTATTGTCTTGAATTTTTCACCAAACACCTCACCAAATAAAAAGAAGGAAAAAGCAATATATTCCACTTTCTCCACAAAACCCTACTCAAGGGCACACACCAATTAAGTTCAAGCAATGCTCAAACTTAATAACTAGGAAGACTTCATCAACATATGAACATGATCATCAGCAATAGCATTCTTCTCAACACTAATCTCTCTCTTTCGTCTATGTGATTCGTCCTCTCATGATACATCTGGTCTTTAGTCATGTGAATAGTCTATTACCATCACAATAAATAATAGTAGTACCCTGGTACATCTTAATCTCCATAAACAAACCTCTCAAGCAAATTGCATCTTTCACGGTATTGGTCATGGTCATATACTTGGGACTCTGCAGTAGATAAATCCGTTGTAGACTGCAATAAACTTTTCCAACAAATGACATGACCTCCAAAGAAGGAAAACATAACTAATGATTAACCTTCAGCATTTAAGATTACCGGAATCACAATAACCTATTAGACAATCATTGCTCCTCCCAAACTCCAACTAACATGAAGAGTATCCCCTACATTTTTGCATCATCATCATCATGATTACAGTCTTAGTCAAAATGAGATTGATCATGGAGCAAGGGTCCATGAAGTTTTTGATAAAAAATATCTGGACTATTCGTGGACCATCATCATCAAGATAAAAGAGAAACTTTCCAAATCATAAATGTCTAGTTTGCTTGTTCGTATCCTCTAAATTCTATTATATACCTGGGATGTAAAGTAGGGAGGAAAAATGCCATATTGAATTATGTTCAATTTCAATCGAAGTAACAATAAATTAAGTCAAGAGCAAAACAAACACATTACCCTTCTCTACGGTATCAGCATGTTGTCAACATCAAAACTTTGCCGCTCATCGATACACTAGCTTTCCCAACATATTAAGCACCGCATGTCCCTAGATTATTATTAGAATCATGAATTCAATCCTCTTTGCATTTTTGACACTTTTTTTGCGGTGTTTTGAACTTGTCTTCTGTCGACGTTTCCAGAATATGCAATATTAGTTGCATTTGTTTTGTAGGTAATTCAATTGCAATCACTCGAGTAAACTAGCATGAGTCTTTATCCAGCTTAGTGAAAAATGATATAGTTCTAATTTTTTAATTGTTTACAAAGTACAAATATTTTTCTGATATTTGTAACACAAGCGAGTCTATGTAATTGAATACAGGAACTCATGTCTCATAAAGTCCACGGTCATCCTTTTACACATGTTTCCAGATATCATAAGTTCTGGAAGGTGGGAAATATTTCAGTTCTAATATATATTTTTCCTATTTTAATTCTCTCAATAAATCGTTATCATTTTTTGTAAATGTTCAGGAGGGAAAGCAAAGTCTTCCGGAAAAACAAATCACTTGTGAAAACGAAACTGACATTTCCGCACTCAAGGAAGTATTGAAGTATGTTGATGAAAATTTTTTCAATGACTCAAAGGTAAAGTTGTACATATCTCAATTTCTCAAAACTACAAACAACTATATCCATTTTTTAGTAATAAACTGTATAAATCATAAGAAGCTATAAAAAACTTTCGGAACAGTACCTTTTTATACAACTACCACACCAGTGTTTTACAAATTACGCTGACGTCATTATGTTAGTTCGGTAGGGCAAGGATATAATTTACTAAAAAAAAATGATTAGTATGAAGCTTATTGGTACACGCAATTTACAAAGCTTTTGGTAGTTTAGGGGGAAATGGGTATACCTATTACTAGTTTAGTGAATTTCAGCCTGAAATATACTCACAAGTTAATGACAGAGTAATGTGATTTGTTTATGCAATTTTTATAGGTTCGAGAAATGATAAAGGGTGCAGAAGAGTTCAACATGCCCGTGTTTAAAGAGAATCGCGAGCTGGTTGCCTCTGAAGATGGAGGCCTGTATAATCCATCGGTTTTAGTGTTCAATTCCTCTTGGGGAAGCAATGAAGCTCCCATAAATGTTGAAAAGTTTAACTATCCTTCTCTTTCTGGGGTAAAAAGGCCGACAAAGGAAGATGATATTGCTTTCATGACCGTAGGTTTCTAGTACTACAGAATAGATGAAGGGTGTTATATGCAAAGTCGCAAAGCCTAATTATTTCTTTCATGTCTAATTGACAACAATCCAGATACTTGAACTAGGTGCACTTCTTAGATCCAAGCAAATCACTTCGATTGAGCTCACTAACATTTTTCTTCAAAGATTAAAGACGTACGGTTGCAAATTCTTCAACACCTTTCCTGAACATGAAATCCTTTTTAACAAATTCAAAAAAGTTTCAACTGATGCCATAAAATTGAAATCACAGGTACAACCATGTGCTTGAAGTTGTGATTACTTATACCGAAGAGTTAGCTTACACTCAGGCGAAGGAAGCCGATAAATTGCTTGAGCTAGGAGTTTATCTAGGTAATTTGTTAATTTTGACTAGTGGTTTTCTAAAGGTTTTAAACTAAAATGTTGTGTAATTTGAATCTATTCTCATCCGAAACCTAACTATAGAATCCAAAATCTGGACCCTAAATTATGCGCTTGAAAAATGTTTAGTCATCGGAATCATAACATTACAATCCAAGTTCTGACCCCTATAATATATATCCTAAAATGGGCTACAGGTCCTCTCCATGGAATTCCATATGGATTGAAAGATATTATAGCCGTTCCTCACTATAAGACCACTTGGGGCTCAACAACATTCAAGAATCAGGTTCTTGACATTGAAGCTTGGGTATATAAAAGGTACATCTTGAAATTTTAACTATTTATTTTTTTTAAAAATTAGATACGTCAGGAACTCTTGAATTTATTTTGAATCCTTTTTTTGTAAGGCTAAAGGCAGCAGGGGCCGTTCTCATAGCAAAGCTTGTTTCAGGATCGCTGGCTTATGATGATATCTGGTTCAGGGGAAGGACCCGAAACCCTTGGAATATTGAAGAATTTTCTACTGGTTCATCAGCTGGGCCTGCTGCAAGCACCTCTGCAGGTTTCTCTCACTCATTTTCTTAAGTTCCTTTCATTATATCATACCATCATCACTTGTTCATACTTAAAGTTATCATTGCCTTTGTGATTTCACCTTGTTCTGTTCGAAATTGCGACCCTTAGCACTCATGCTTGAACAATTAGGCCCTGTTTGGGAATGTAGTTTAGATAACCATAGTTTATTTTTCCCAAACAGCACCTTAAGAGTGGATATCAAGTCAAGAATTAATGTTTCATGCATGAGCCTAAAACTTTTGTGAGAAAAAAAATACTTGGTTATCTCATACAAACTTTTTTTTCATCTTTTTCTGTAGAGTTAAAAACAATAACAAGGAGCCTTTGTTCCCGACTTTGGGGTCCCTTCATGAATCCTTTCAATTTGTTTAGCTTTGCCAATGGCCATAGCTTTGTCTGTATGGCTGATTTAATTATGGTTGCACTCAATTCTTTTGTGCATCTTTCAAAGTTTGACACCACCAATATCCACTTTCTCACTTGCCAATGAGTAATAGCTAAGTTGGTATGGGGACAATGCGGGGTTCGAACCCTAGGAACCCCAAGAGGGGAAGTGGCCACAAATTAACGTTTTCGGGGCAAATTCGTGGGTCCCCTGGGTGCGTGTGTGTTGTGTGCTTGTGTGGTGTGTGTGGGTGTGTTGTGTGCTTATGTGGTGTGTGTGGGTGTGTTGTGTGCGTGGGTGTGCATAGGTTAGGGCTTACGGGCCAGTGCAAAAAAAAAACAACTTTCTCACTTAAGCTAGACTCATTTTTTTGGGGACATTTCTTAATTACGAAGTAACAATGCCTAGATACTACTGCAGGCATACAACTTAATGGAACGAATAAACAAATCATTGATACATATAATTAGCATAAAAAGTAGATAAAACAATACAACTCAATGTAGAGTAGTAAAAGCTGTCTAAAAAACACACAACTGTTCTACACATCTTAGATAGCGTATGGATGAAAAATCATATTGATCGGAAGTCTTTTGCATGTCCAAGTTTTAAAATCTTTAAAACTGCATGACTTGAAATTAACCCATACATTCTGTACATGCAAAATACCTCCAATGGGCGTGTTTTTTCATCCACACACTATCTAAAACGTGTAAAACAAGCTGAACGGAGCGGATCGTCGGAAAGGCGTCACATGAAAAAATTCATGAATTTGAAAAAACGCGAACCCGTCCTAACGGATCTGTTCTCTCTCTCTCTCTCTCTCTCTATATATATATATATATATATATATATATATGGTGAGATGAGATCTTAAAGTGAGATGGAAAAATCCGACCATTATCTATCAATCAAAATGATCGGCTCCTTACGTCTTGGTTTAGATGTCAATCAACATACGTGTACAAAATTTTAGACGAGTTAGACGCTTATAAGGTATGGATATCACGATCGCAAAATGGACTGTTGTTAAAGCAATGTAAGAGTTGCATACATTGCATATCCTTTATGCATGGCTTACAAGCCTCCAAATCGTCTAATTTTTTTTACACATACGTATTTTGACATGTAGAACATGATGCAAAAATCCGATCGTCGATCCAACGGTTGGATTTGTCCATCTCATTTTATCTCATCATATCGCTACTATATATATATATATATATATATATTAAGGTCAGACCTCATTTTATAAAATGAGGCCAATTCCTCAAACACCAAACCCGTCGTATTTTTCATCGATCCGACCGGACATCATGATCTATATATAATAGATAGATTATGTATCAAATTTTATAGGATTCAGTCTCTCTAACACAACCATTAAATGGATTAGAAATTAACGGCTTTTTGATACATGAAAAATACCGAAAAATGTGATCGCTTGATCGTTGTGCAAGGGGTCTCCGAATCATGTGAAATTTAATATATAACCTATCTAAGACACAAATCGTGATGTCCGGTCGAATCAGTGATAAACATGTCGGGTTGGGTGTTTGAGGAGTTGGCCTTATTTTATAAAATGAGGTCTGGCCACAATATATCGGCTCCATATATATATATATATATATATATATATATATATATATATATAAAGAGAGAGAGAGAGAGGTATGCCTTTTTTTATACAATGAGCCGGTCCTAAAACACCCATACCCCCGTATATATCACCGATTCAAACCGGTCATCTTGATCTACGTATCATGAAACCTCTATTTACAAAAAATCTTGGGATTTAAAGACTTATAACTCGTTCATCAAGCAAATAGAAATATTAACAGCTTATCGATATAGGAAAATTGTGGTCGTTTGATAAACGCGTTAGAAGTCTTTAAATCCCGAGATTTTTTATACATAAGGTTGCATAATATGTAATCAAGATGGCCGGTTTGGAATTGGTGAAATATATAGGGAGCGACGGCTCATTTTAAAAAAGGGCTGCCGGCTTATAACCTTTTTCCTATGTGTGTGTGTTTGGGGGGACTGATCTATTGCAAACCGGTCGTGTTTCTTAAAAATGTGAACCCTCGATTTACGACATATTTGAACGATCCGATCCGTTCAAGTTGATCATCATTCCCTCAAATGTGTGTATGAAAAGTCAAAGAATTTGAAGACCTCTAACCGATGCATCGGATGAAGTTTATGTTGCATTATTTTATTTCTGCACCCATTCGATGTATTGGTTAGAGGTCTTCTAATTCTTTGATTTTTCATACACATACATTTGAGGGTAGGGTGATGAACTTGAATGGATCAGGTCGTTCAAATATGTCGTAGATTAAGAATTCCCGTTTTTAAAAAAACACGAACTAGTTTGCAATAGGACCCTCTATATATATCCATTTTAGTACTTACTATCCCAAATCATGGTTAACTTTGATTGACCAACTTAACTGGGGACAGATTATGTATAACTAATGAATGGATTAATCAAGCTTACAAATAATTTTTCTTTTCTTTTCTTTTCTTTTCTCCCCTCCATCTTTTGCTTTAAAGGCCTGGTTCCTTTTGCCATCGGCTCTGAAACTGCCGGATCCATGACATTTCCTGCCGCCCGTTGTGGAATTACTTGTTTGCGTCCAACATTTGGCACTGTTGGACGAACCGGCGTCATGAGTCTATCTGAAAGCATGGTACCCCCTCCCGCCCCCCCCCCCCCCCGCCCCCTTTCAATTCACGCTGATGCTTTTGTATACAAGCCAATGAGAAAGCTGAAATTATTATTTTTTCCATGTAACAGGATAAACTTGGTCCTTTCTGCAGAAGTGCACAAGACTGTGGAGTTATTATAGATGCTATTAGGGGAAAAGATCCCGATGATCTTTCATCTCGGCATGTGAATCTTAAGGATCCGTTCTCGGTTGACATAAAAAAACTCTCTGTTGGATATCTTGAAGATGCCGATATGGATGTGAGTAATTTACTTCTAAATGTAACTGGTGAGGCTCATAATTCCATTGTTTCTACTAAATCTTGCACGTGCAAAAAAATATTTTCGTATTTTCCAAGATGTTTTTCTTCAAAATTGGTAAACAGATTATATTATATATAAAGCTTATATGCCAAAAAAAGGGAAAAAAAGATTATATATATAAACAGAGGAATGCGGGGGGGGGGGGGGGGTCAGCTAACCTAGGAGAAAAATCTCTCTTAGGCCGTTCAAAAGCAAACTCTTTGATCAACTTTTTGTTTAATTGCTGGCAACGTTCATCTTAATCAACCTGTTCTAAGGAACGCACGCTCACACACCAACATTAATTTTGTGGTTTTGATAAACCTTACTCTTGAATTAGATGGTTGCAAGTTTAATGATTTCCTAACATCAAAAAATGCAGAGAGTTGACTTTTGGCCAGCCTAGGGAAGAGATTTCATTCTATGTTAGATGATACCCACTTTTCTCATAAATTTATATTCCTATGTTTTGAAGGGAAATTATACAAAGTGTGGAACTTAAATACTTTTCCTCTTTTAAGAGATTCATGTTTGATAATTATAAATTTTTTTTGGAAAGCCCAAATAAGTTCTAAATTACAGATTCCCATTGGAGTTTTACACTATAATGATATTGACTTTTTATTATTTGCATCAGATTAATTATTCAAGCTCTCTGTCTTCTAAGTTCACTTATTGTTCTTTGTATCAGGTTGTTCATGTTCTTTCTTCAAAGGGAGTTGAGCTCGTTCCTTTCAAGCTGAATTATACGGTTAAATCGGTTCAAGCGGTTCTGAATTTTACGATGGATGTTGATATGCTAGCCCACTTCGACAAGTGGCAGCGGTCAGGACATGATAATGACTATGAAGCTCAAGATCAGTGGCCGGTGGAATTGCGTCGTGCTCGATTGATCCCCGCAGTTGATTATATACAGGTACTTTATGGAATATTTATGTTAATTTCAATTAAAGCTAGTACTGTTATTCGATCTCAACTACATATTGATTTGCTCTCCGAACTGGGTTTGGGCAAATATGAGAATTTTACATACCCTCTCAAAATTATTCATAAAAAAACATGGAAAATGAGAGAATATAAAGCAACTGGTTGGTTACATCATAGTAATATCCAGGGTTGAACAAAATCACTATAAAAAAAAGTTCAAGATCTACCATACTTATCTTTAAAAAGATCTGACTCTACTTATTTAAGGAAGCGGCATACATCGGTCCAACATTATAATCCAACATCTTGATTAGGGAAGGAGCTAGAGGAGGGTGTGCGGGTCCCCCCTTCCAGATCCCCTGCTATTTTTTCCTGCTTTGGATTCTGTCCGTCGACAATAGAACAAAATAGGGGGAGCCTAAGATTGTTTGGGAAATCCAACGATCCACATTAGCAGAGCATGAAGAAGAGCAAGGGATCCTAATTGCATCCCCACAAATAAATAAATAAAATAAAAAACAATTCACACCAATCATTATCTCTAACGCATACTAGCGTTTTTGGCACGTGCAAACAAAGAACTTATTTTTCTATTGAATAAAGCAGCGATACATATATCCTCCAACCCAGTTTTCCATTAGAGGGCAACACATCTTCTCCAGAAGGAGACAAACATTGTAACAATTCACTGCCTTCTTTTGACTCTACTGGAACTGATTTCTCGGGCAACGAGAGTGGATTGATTTCGACACCTTCCTACTATACCTATATAGAAATTTTTATGGTAAATTTCTTTATTAATTTACCTACGTGCATCGCATTTGTAAATAATAATGACGCGACAATTTATTTACGTGCATCGTACTTTTAAAATAATAATGAGATGGTATTTAATTACGTGCATTGCACATAAAACAATGGTGTTTTTTGTTTGATTTCTCTGAAAAAATAAGAAACCACATCACCAATCAATTTCAAATTAATTGGTCTTCTTACTTTTGCCCTATACTAGAAAAGATAATAGTAGAGATGGTAACCACCTCCAAAAAAATCTCCTAGTAAATATTCTGGGAATTCTTCAATTACCCGGTTAAATAAAATCACTTTTCTACACCTTGTAAATGCTATAACTTAATGGTAATATTTTTTTCTACCAGGATTCACATTGGATACAAGGTTATCTAGGTAGTGGATAATATGGTCCATCTTGTATTCAATAAGAATCAATGTAACCTATATGGATTTCACCGCACCGGTAGAAAAAGTATTACTCTAACTTAATTCCAAATAACAACCATCTCGTAACTAGAGTTTTTTGGCACGTGCGTTACACAAAATTATAGAAATTCTTATGATAAAATTCTTTATTAATTTAACTGTGTAATTTAGCTATGTGCATCACTCTTGTAAAATAATAATGATATGGCATTTAATTGCATGCATTGCATATAAAACAACGATGTTTTTTGTTTGATTGCTATGATCACTAATCAATTTCAAAATCAAACGACCCTTCCTTTTGCCCTATAATAATTGAAATAGAGATATTCGGTCTTGTTCACAAGGTCATTTCCTGTGAATCCAACAGGCGGGGATGGGTCCCCGTCATGTGGATGGGAACCTCCCTATCCACCCCTCCCTCATGTGAGTTCATAAGAAAATGGCGTTACGAATGTTCATGGCCATATTCCTCACATTTAGGTACTTAAAACAGAATTATCAATAGATCAATTTAAATTTGATGCCTGCATAGATCCTTGTGAATCCCTAAAATTATGGCCTCTAATAATATTGTCTACACAAGTCACCTCTTTCCTCAGGAAGTAAAAATTACAACTTTTTTTACATTTCTTCTGGTCCTGTAGCTCCAAAATCTCTTTCTCTATCACAAATTAGATACTATCAAGATTTATCAAAAAGACACAATGGGTGCATTGAGTTCTTTCTTCTTTTGTGTTGTTCCCTGGTGGTACTGATTGAAAAACCTATGATGCATTATTTTCAATTAGTATATATTTTTATCCATGTACCATATTTAATTTTTCTCGAAATAATGAAATATACGTATAATATTTCTATATTTGATTCAATGTCATTAATTTCTATATGTATGTAAGTATGTCTCTGTGTGTATATGTATTTATATATGTATATATGTATGTATGTGTATATGTATATATGCATGTATGTGTATATGTGTGTGAGAGACATATGAGCCGGCGGCCCCCTTTTAAAACCGAGCCCTCGCTCCAAAACACACATACCTCTGTGTATTTCACCGATCCAAACCTACGTATGATGAAAACCTTATGTACAAGAAATATTTGTATTCAAAGATCTCTAACGCGTTCATGAAGTGACCGCAATTTTCCTATACCGATAACCGTTAATTTTTCTTTCTGCTTGATGAATGTATTAGAAGTACTTAAATCCTGAGATTTTTTTATAGATGGAGGTTTTATGATACGTAAATCAAGATGGCCGGTTTGGATCGGTGAAATACACGGGGGTATGTGTGTTTTGGGACGAGGGTTTATTTTAAAAAGGGGGCAGCCGGCTCATACCCCTTTTCCTATATATATATATATATATGAGAATAATGAAGAAAAAAGGCCCTGGGAGGCTTTTTCGTTAGGTGGCGTCAAATATCTATGCCCACGATTTTTTTCGATGATCTGCACCCATCATTATCATCATCTTTATCATGTAATATGTGGATACACCAAATTCGCATGATTCCATCACTTTTTCACCGTTGAATTAGCAATGTAAACAGTTCTATTGTCGGTAAACCGTTAACTTTTACACTGCTAAATCAACGGTAAAAATGTGATGGAATCATATGAAATTTGGTTTGTCCACGTCTTACCTGATGAAGACGATGGTGGGTGTCGATCGTCGATAAAAATCGTGGAGAGCGTATTTTTTTGACGCTATAGGAGGAAATTCCATCCTATGGCGCCTTTCCTCCATTATCCTCTCTCTCTCTCTCTATATATATATACATGCGTGCATGTATGTATATATGTGTGTACCCTATATATATATATATTTATATACATGCATGTATGTATATACGTGTGTGTATAAATATACACACATATATATACATACATGCACACACGTATATATAGAGAGGATAATAGAGGAAAGACGCCATAGGAGGGAATTTCCTCCTATGACGATGAAAAAATACGCCCTTGATGATTTTTTTCGACGATCGGCATCGATCATCTTCTTCATCATGTAAGATGTGGACGTACCAAATTACATGTGATTCCATCACCTTTTCACTGTTGATTTAGTGGATGCAAAATTAGCGGTTTACCGACAATAATTCAACGGTGAAAAAGTGGTTGAATCACATGAAATTTGGTGTATCCACATCTTACATGATAAAGATGAGTGCCGATCATCAAAAAAATTCATGGAGAATGTAGATATTCGACGCCAACTAATGAAAAAGTCTTCTAGGGCATGTTTTCTTCATTATTCTCATATATATATATATATATATTGTAGCTGATCTTATGAAGTCTGGTCTCATTTCTTATTTTGAGGTCCACTTTTTAAGCACACAATACGTCGTGTTTTTCACCGATCCTCATCGATCATCGTGATTTACACATGTTAGATAGGTTATGTATCAAATTTCATGAGATTTGGAAAGCTCTACCTAATCCATCAAATAGACTAGATATCGACGGCTTTACGATGCATGAAAAACAAGATCGGTCGGTGGACGTGTTAGATATCTCCAAATTTAATGAAACTTTATACATAACCTATCAACTACAAGTAGATCAAAGTGACCGGTATGGATCGGTGAAAAATACGGGGGTTGTGTTTAAAAGTTTGGCCTCAAAATAAGAAATGAGAACCGGCCTAATATAATGGTCTAATAAGGCAGGTTCTCATTCTTATTTTGAGGCCAAACTTTTAAACACAACCCACGTATTTTCACCGATCTATACCGGTCACTTTGATCTACTTGTATTTGATAAGTTATGTATAAAGTTTCATTAGATTTGGAGACATCTAACACATCTGTTAGGAATTTCACCAACACACGCCTTTAGTTTAAAAGAATAGTTTAAGTTAGAAATACGGCGCACGTGAGGTAGGTCTCGTTTAAAAATATTTATAACCGTAAATGCATGGCTCGTTTGCAGCGGTAGGTCTCGTTTTAAAATATTTATAATCGTAAATGCACAGCTCGTTTGCAGCGAGCTGGTAAGTACGTGTCGATCCATAAGGAATTGGTAATTAAGTGTTGTTATGGAAAGTTTAAAGAAAAGAATATTTGTTTGGCTTGTTTGTTACAAATTAGAAAATACGAAATATGAAACAAAGGCCTTTGTTTCGGCTTGGTCAAATGAATCGCGGCTACACCTTCAATTTTCTTTATCTTGATCAACGAATCCGTTACGTTCTTACTTACTATTTGAGTGTCCAAGTATATGGTATCAAAGAAACTCACTACGGATCACAAAGCATACAACATCAACAAAACACCAATTAGCACATAAGAAGACATAGTGTTAGGTTTGTTTAGTGTGACATAGTAAGTATAGAGAATATACTAAATGAGAAAAAGCCACAAAGTAAGCTACATTCCCTATCAAGAATTTTGTCAACTCCTTGCAAACTCAACATTAAATCAAAGTGTTAACCCCTAAACTTGTTAAATGAGAGAGTGTAAGTATAGAACATATGCAAGGGAAGGTGAAACCATCCAACCTTGCAACATACCCTATCAAACATTATGTGAAACACCTAGCAAGCTTGGAATTGAGCTAAACTTAATCTTAGTCTTGAGAATGTTGCAAGCTTATGAAAGTATAAGGTATATGTTAAGGAGGTAGAACCATCACATACAAACTATATGCCTTATCAAACTAAACTCAAAACATCAACAATCCTAAGATTAGTCTCATTTTAAAGCTTAAATCATGATCATAAGAGAAATGAGAAGAAGGCATGGCCATTCATCTCTCAACCTTACCTTCATCTTGGCAAAGAATACTCACACATTACAACAAGATAACAAAAGAGAAATAAAAGAGCACGAAACAAGAATAAGCAAAGAAAATTACACAAATAAACTAAAGCAAAAGAGTTCAAGTATTATTAACAATCGGTGAGATTTGAGCTATAAGATTAGATTAAAACTTCAACCTCCTTAATGGAGCTCTCAAATGAGAGCTTCAAGAGGGAAGAAGAAGAAGCAATCCATAAATTACACCCCCCCAAAATCCATCCCTAATGCTATCCACTGATTTGCTATATATAAGAGTCTCAGGCAAAAAGATGCATCCAAGTGGCTTGATATGACAGTGATGGAGACGTGGAATGAACACGAGTGCAAATGGACAAGTTTGTGCTGACCTAGGCAGCCAAAATGATTATTTGGTTGGCCCCAACGAAGAATTTGGGATCCAGCTTCATATAATGATCTTCTGATCTCCTAATTTGATTTTTAGGATATTTCTCTTCTTCTCAATCAATCAGGTTTCCAGGTTTCCACACTGGTGTTTTAAAGTCCAATGATCATGACATTTTCAACCATTTGCTTTACATCATATCAACATTTTCCATTGTGATCATTGTGCACCCATTAGAGATATGTGTCCCCCATGGTCCATGTGTTGCACGTAGGGGATATATTGGTTGCGGGAACCCGTATCTTGATCATTTGTCCGTCTGGTTTGCAATATTAGCCAAAAGTCGATGCAAATGTCCAGAGTGTGTGTTTTGCGCTGCGCATGACTTTATTTCTCAGAATACCTGAAACATGTACTTATGTAACAGTCATGGTTAATAGCACTTGTTTATTAACAAAAAAATACAGAATGGACGGTATTAAATGCAATTAATCGTGATGAACAAGTACCCCTAAACTTATCTTTTGCTTGTCCTCAAACAAAACCGTTTTATTTTCAAAATCCTAATATAACTTTCACAGGAATCGCGATTGCACCGAGCATGTGCAATAAACCGTTAAACCTCTAGATTACCCTAAAGGAGAAGTGTCGTCTCCTGAGGGTTTTCGGCGGATTACACTCACAAAATCCCGTCAAACTTGTTTCGTGCGTTAACTGTCGACTCTAATTCTAGGGTTCAGTATCTAAGTTAGAAATTCTATCACCCTAAATTAGAAACATTCAACCCTTATTTTTCACACATCACTTCATTTAAGTTAAGCTCTTATACGTCTTTACATGCTAATGCAATAGCGTCGTTTAGTCGCAAAAACTTCGATTTAAAGTCTTCATGCCTCCAGATTTATTTTATTTACATCTTATTAAAATGCCTAGGTCACTTTGTAACAAACATTAGGCCGGTGACTCCCAAACCAGACGATTTTAGGGCACCAGATGAGAAAACACCCCACAGGCTTCATGTTCGCCCAACCTAAACTCATTCGCATATATATATATATATATCAGTGTTTTAAAAGAAGAAAAGAAAAGTGGAGCAGTCGAGAAACCAAAACGCTTAAGCGCCGTTTAAGCTCTTAAGCGGTCGCTCAGGCAGCTTAGAAATCATAACATTGATGTTTCAGTAATATTCATTTTCTTGGTAATAAATAATGATTCTGATTATATTCTAACTATTTTTATGTTGGTTTTCTACTAGCAAATGTCTAAATTTAACCCAAAATTTAACAAATTTGCTTAGATAATATATTATTTGCTAAAATATGCTTCAATGCAAAATTGAAATTTTCTTAGAATTTATTAACTTATATAGTACTTATAAGATTTTCGATGCCCAACATCAAGCATCATAGCTCAATCAGTAAAAATACTTAACAAATTATTTTTAAAAATAGCTAAAAGATTGTAGCTCAAAACCAGATGGAGTCAAAATCGAATTGGAATTTCATGATCGAAATTCAAAAACTACTCGAAATCGAAATAAAAACTTAAGGATTGCTCAAAATCGATTTAGATCTCGACTTCTTGAAATTGATAAATCTAAAGTTTGGAGTTTTGAATCCTAAATCTTGAAGTGTCTCAAAATCGGCTCGACAACCATGGGATTTATCGAATCGAGCACGAAGGATAGAAACGTGGAAAAAAAGAAAAAGAAAAGATGGAATGTTGTATTAATTGGTATTTGTGAAAGTATGTCTTTAACACCTCTAGTAGGTTTCTACAAGCATCAAGTATGCAATTTTAAAAAATCTAGAGGTCTAAGCTATACTAACCTAGAATCGAACTAAAGAATTAGGGTTTTAGTGTAAGCAAACAAGTTTTAAACTAAGTGATGGAAGTTTACAACCTTTGTAGACCAGTTCTTCACTTTTCAAGCTCCAAATAGTAGTTCCTAGAACTCTTCTTTGACTCCACTTGAGAAAGGAACGAGCTTGCTTGTTGTCTTCGAAGCCAAAAATGATCTACCTTGAAGTCTCTCTAACTCAAGCCCACTCTTCACTAATCAAAGTATTAGTGAAGCAAACAACCTAAACTAATGGGCTAGATTATTATAGGTTGATGAAGTGGGAATTTTGCTCACTAGAAATTATTTTCTCTTTTCTTTTTACAACTCAAGAAAAACCGTAGAGAGGAAGTGAAGAAGTAGATGAACTTGGATGAGAGAGTGAGATTCAATGAACCATGTGGTGAAGTGATGAGATGAGATTTGATAATGATAAATATCAATGAATAATTCAAAAGAGAAGTGATGAGTCATGGCTTCTCAAGCCTTCTACAAGCAACTAAGGAATATGACTCATTTCATTTTCTTTTAATTCATTAATTTAAATCATTATCTCTTCATCTCACTTCATGTATGATTCTCATACACCCATGTTCTATGTATCATCTACCATGATACAAATCCAAATACATTTATAAATATATATATCATATATATATATAAATGTATATAAAGAGAATTAAATCTTTAGTGAGCTTTGATATTAGTTAATATATATATATATATATATATAAATATATAAATATATCAAATATATAAATATATATCAAATTATTAAATCAACACTTGATTCGATAATTCGGTTATATCATATATAACCGACTAATATCATATATATATATATATATCAAAGTATTAAATCAACACTTGATTCAATTATTCAGTAATATCACATATAACCGAGTAATATTCAATATTAGATATTAAATTAACACTTGATTCAATAATCCGGCATATCATATATAACCGGCCAATATCAAATATATATACATATATCAAAACATTAAATCAACACTTGATTCAATTATCCGGTTATATCACATATAACCTAACCGATATTAAATATCGCTAGATTAGAATACGGTATCACATACTCGTATTTAATCAAGCTTCCGCACATATCTCCATATGTGCCCTACTTCGTTTTGCTTGAACTAGGAAACCTCTGTGTGGGACTCTAAAGAATCGCCAATACGCCAGCAATAGGTAATGAACACATCAGATACCCACAAGCCGTCAGCGGTACTAGCTGGACGTAACAGCTACCCGGGTATTGAACGAATAGAAGATCAACAAGCAAACTTGTCCAAACTCCCGTAGAACCTATAAGCAACACTTACCGTACAGTTCGGTCTCTTCGTCTGATATGTCGCATATCGAGTATGAGGTGGAATCGTCAGACCCCAGTAACTTAATAAGTCATGCCGATGTATGGCCTATAATCTTTCGAGAAATTACTGATAACACTTACCAGTAAATCTCATTAGTCCTGGTCAGGGACTTGCTGTTATAGCCAATCGAGCATAGCGCAACATCAACTCTCAATATCGGGAGAGACGAAACCTCTCCTATCGCTCACTGCCTCCATGTGACTCGAGACTGTACCCAAATCCACCTGTTTGCACGACTCTTTTGAGCCGTGGTAAGAAGGAAATCAAAGCACAGTGGGAACCACACAAGACACTATGACGATCTCGGGTTTAGAGACTAACTTGTACAAGTGTCACCAGAGAACTACTATCTGATAATAGGGACAATAGGTATGGTACCATCTAGGAGTTCTCGGCGACTCCTGTTCGATATACCCATTCTCTAATGAGCACCTGTTGTAACACCCTAGTCCGATCGTACGTTTCTTTTTCTTGGATATATTGGGTTTTGTTTTACTATTATTATAATTTGGAGTTTAATACTTTTAATTAAGATATATGCATATAATTATGGTTTTTTAAGTCTGTTAAATATGCATATTATTAGTTTTTAAATATATTTTTGTCTAACACTATTTTATAACCATATTTATATTTTAGTATCATAGTTTAAACAAAAAATATTTTATTTGGTATTTCTTTAAATAATACATATACATAAAATTTTACCCCTTTTTAAATTCTATTTATAAGATATTTTGTCTTGCGATATTTATTTGGTTAAAATATTTAATTTTGAAAAGTCATGAGAGCCCTTGTTAAATCTCTTGACCATATAAATATTTTTCCTAATCTAACAATTCAATTTTTCTCTCTCCAATCACCATATATGTCTCACCTGATAACTTTATTCTTTTAAAACAAATACTATTCTCTCTCTCCAAACAAATATTTTTTCCAACAGATTTCTTTCTTCCCATATTTTATTCTATCTACATATATTTTTCTAAATCACTAACTATATTTCACCAAACCCCCGCTCTCTTTTTCTATATATATTCCCTAACAAAATCTCTCTCTCTCCAATCTAATCTAATCTCTCTCAGCAGATTCTCTTTCTCAAATTTACTCTTTTTAAATATTTTTCTACAAACATATATACATACATATATATTATTGAAGATATTTTGTTATGATAGTTTAACTGAAAATATATTTTAGTTGTTTGATATCATAAAATCCTATATATATAACTACTTATATTTATTTTCATTAACCCATGACCATATACATATCTACATATATTTTCACAATTTACTAATATGTATATATACATATACTTTTCTATTATTCTAGCTATATACAAACTAATATGTATATATACAACTTTTCTAATATCTTATAGAAGTATATAACAACCCATCATATCTTTTTTTTATAAAATCAAATCCAAATCTTATCTCATCAGAATATTTATCTCTCCAATTATAATATTCTCTCCAATCTTTAAACATCTCTCTTCTCTATAAATACCAACCTAATTATTATCATCTCTCCTCTTCTCATATAAATCAACCTTCTTTTCTTCCCATCACAAAATTTTCTTCTTCTTCAAAATTAGCCGAGCAATTAAACCTTGGAGTTGTTCTTTGTGTCGTCGTGTTTATCTGTCTCCGAGGCAAGTACTCTTACTCTTTTTTTTTAGTCGATGTAACATCGGCAATTCTCTAAATAAATTATTAACTTACAATATTTAAATAAAATTGTAATATTCTGCCGCTTTATTAATATATCTTATAATACTTGTATATATGATGAAAACCCTAGAATTTAGAATACTTATTAATCTTTTCATCAAGTGAACTACTGTAAAAGTGCAAGCGTAATAAAATAACTATTAACATGTAAATGTGGTTTAATATATAAAAAGCTTTATAAGTAATTATATATTTCTGTTGTAACAATATTGGTATACACTAGCATGCAAAATATCAACACTTATATCCTAATCTAAAACATAAAAATATACCATTATTACTGTTAATCAATAAACGCTTTGGGCTTAATATTTTATATATATAAATTAAACTTTCTACATTATCACTCATTATAATATCGCTGCACTCTATGTGCCCTAATCATATAAATTATTTTGATACTATAATTTGTATTAACATTTTCTATTATCACATGATTATAAAACTTATTATTAGCACTTACATGATGACTAGTCAATCTGTCATTTATTTTATCTTACTTACTATTATCTCGTAATTATACTATTACCACTATCCGCTTTATGCATCTGTAATTTGTCATTCCTATTTAACTATATTAACCCTTTAAAACCATATTTCAGTTTATTATTCTTTTCAATAAATAAACCCGGATGTTAAACACAGATACTTGCATATTTATGTTGAGTCTTGTTTATATTTTTGACCTTATCATATTGTCACGACCCGAGAATTCGACTCGTGACCGGCACTTAACCACGCAACGTCTACAGGCGCAACGCGGCTAAGTAAGCCGAACCCAGAAATCAAAACCAATAAATATAGAGTGATTTAAAACATTTTGTAAAAACAAATCGTACAGGTCTGAAAAACTTCCATTTATTTAGTAGAAATCCTTTTTAAGTTCAAAAGTTATAAGTTTTATAATTTTGGTAACATTTCCTTTTTAAAACATTAGCCCCGCGAGTCGGGTAGAAACAAGGTGTAACAGATATGACGAGTAAAATGAATGAAGCATCAAAATAAGATATACGACGCCGTAGCGAAGAATACACAGTAAAGCAAGGACAATATCATAAAAGATGAGACTGCAAAAGTAAAGTCGACTCACATGCGAGCTCGACACCAGAATATAAAACCATACATATCGTCCTCTCAACTGTCTCTAAGTTAATACAGAAAGGTAGATGGAGAGTACTAGATACATCAATATACAACTGAAAGATAACAGATACCGTACAAAATCCACCTATCAGCAAGAAGCTATCTCTGCTCAAAAAGGGTATCTGTGCCAAAAGATGCGGTAACAGCCAGCCGTGACTACTCCCAAGGGCAACCTGCAAACACTGTGGCACAACGGGGGTGAGTTGCCAACTCGTGAATAGAGATAACATATAAAGGTGATCGCGAGCATGCACATATAGCGTGGCTCTACTAATGCCAGCAGATGCTATCAATGCATGTCAAATAGAGGATGCAATAGTAATGCAAATACTCTAACAGGTAAATGCTACAGGATGAGATATGTAGTAGTCAATGCTGAGTATGGGATAATAACATCTACATGGACTATGTCAACATGGAAAACCATAATCGGTGCCTCAGGCTGCACTCAAATCCCAAATACACTCAGGCGCCGGCACACCCATCGGCCCTCAAATCCTGTACATCTCTGAGAAATCACGGGTGCCCAACATCGGCACCCAAAACATCATAAATACTCGTGTCCAGCATCGACACGCAAATCCTCGTATATCGGGCTCCGTCAATCCGGATCAGCCCACGGGGTCCGTCTGCGGTGTCGGCCCTCGGCCCCGGCAGCACGGGTCGTCCCGCATCCATCACTCGACTCTGGTCAGTATCCTCCGGACAACTGCCAGGTCCAACCAATCACCGGTAGGTACTCGCCCGCCTCCAGGCTCAATCGGCAAATCCCATCGATCATCTCGCCGAGGGGAACCATACCGGGCCCACCACGAACCCGCAAACGGAACATCCACTCCTCGAATCGGGTTTCAAGCACACGTCTCAGCACCGAGAAAACGCGTGGTGGACACACCAAAATATCATATCACGAGGTACCGGGTTTTCAAAATAATGCATATTTTCTTAATTATTTCCACGGTCCTCAAAACCAGAAATCACATGAAAATCCATCATCAATAAGTCAATCCAATGCGAGGTACAATATAATCAATCCATGGCAGGTATATAAGGGAAAGCCGTTTTTTTAAAATAGTTTCCGTTTTTAAAGATGTCATGCGGCTCCCAAATGTCCAGGAAATCATAATCAATCACATGTAAGATGAACTACAGCAATAATACAACAGTATAATCATGGCAGTTCTACAGTGAGTGTGGCATGGCAATTACTAACGGTGTGTGTGTAGCATGTAAATAGTGCCCGTGCAACATAAACCGTTAGTAATAGTGCGGTGTTCTATCAGTTCTAAGCAATATATATATCAACACAGCAGGGAATGCAATATGCGATGACAGTCTATGGGATGCATGCAACACATAATAATAAAGTCCTATCAGCCCTGACGCATAACGCCATGCGGGCGATATCCCCGTAGATGTGAAATCTACTCACCTAGCTTCGTGCTATGTGTATCCAACAACTTGCTTGCCCTTCTTCGCGGCGTCCGTCTCACTGGCCTGCGAACCTAAAATCACATAACATGGATCACACATAAGCTTAAATCACAAGAACGCGACAATACGGTCCAACTAGATACTCGTGCCGCAAACCAATCGCGCGTGTGCACGATACGTTAAAACATGTGTGTGCTGAACCACGAACTACCCCGACGCGCTACGATGCGTAGCACGCACCAGACCACGGAAGCATGCATGCAAGTTGCACCAAACACACACCCCAACCTAAAGGAAACAGCTCCCAGATTCTTATCTGGAAGAAATCCCACAATTAAAATAAGACCAAACACATCAAAACACCCACATAAACTACCCTGCACAAATACGACATTTTGCATCGAATCGTGAAATTGGTGGTATTTTAGCGTAATAGGGGTTGGACTAGGTTACAATGGCCTCACTAACTCACTAACAAGCTACTGAAACCACAACTCACTTCGTTGCACAAGATTCTCACAAATTACCCCATATCACACTAAAAGCACTAAAATCCGATAACCGAAGCAAATCTACACTAACTAAGCTAACTAGGGATCAAGTTAGGAAGTATACCTCACTCTCGACCCTAGGGAGCTGGAGGAAGGTGGAGAAGTGAAGGGAAGAGGCTGCACTGGGCGATGGGGCTGCTGCAGCTCACTGCTGCTGATGCTACTGCTCTCTGCTGCTGATGCTGCCTCTTGCTGCTGCTGCTCTTCTCATGTTGCTGCTGCTGTTCTCATGCTGCTGCTGCTGTGGTTTTCTTCAGTTGTGCTTGCTGTTGCTGCTGGATTTTGCTGCTGCTGCAATTGCTTCATGCTGCTGCTGCTGTCGTGGCTTCATGTTGCTGCTGCTGTTGCTTCATGCTGAGGTAAGTGTTGTGTGTGTGAGTGTGTTGGTGTGTGAGAGTGTGTTGTGTGAGTGTTTAAGAGAAAAACAAAAAGAGTTGATAGAAAGAAACCATCACAATCATCACACAAAAGTCACCCCTCTCTCTCTCTCACCTCATTTAATGCAAGCATGGCCTAAAGCCATGATGCACTCTCTCTCTCTCACACAAGTCAACACTAACTAAAAATTCAAACTAAAGTTACTTTTGGCTAACTAATTAATCCCACTTAAGAATCCAAAAGACTTAATCCTATAATTAACCCACCATGGTTAATAATTATGGTATTTACTTCATTTAAAAACCCTAGTTTACATGCACATGTGTGAGCAAGCCTAGGAAAATTTTGGAAAAATATTTATTAAGCTAGGAAAAATATTTAAAACACAATTTGGTAAACTTTTTATTAAAAACCATTATTTAATTATAATTATTCACTAACCCTTATCCTAAGATGTTACAATCTCTCCCCCTTAAAGAAATTCGTCCCCGAATTTCAAAAATCTAACTACACATACCTTCAAAAAGATGGGGATACGTCTTCATCATCTCGCTTTCGGTCTCCCAAGTGACCTCCTCACGGTTCTGACCAAGCCAAAGTACCCTAACTGATGGAATGTCCTTCGATCTCAATTTCTTCACTCGTCGATCCAAGATCATCACCGGCTGCTCTGCATAGGAAAGGTCGCGCTCAAGCTGGATCGTCGGATGCTGAATCGCGTGCGAAGGATCATGAAGATATCTGCGGAGCATCGAGACATGGAACACGGGGTGCACATCTGGAAAGCTGGGCGGAAGGGCTAAACGGTAAGCCACTGCACCGACACGCTCGAGGATCTCGAAGGGGCCCACATACCTGGGACTGAGCTTCCCCTTCTTTCCAAACCTCATCACACCTTTCATTGGGGAGACCCTCAAGAAAACATGATCACCAACAGAAAACTCAAGTCTGCGCCGTCGACGGTCTGCATAAGCTCTCTGCCTACACTGCGCTGCTCTCATCCTATCGCGAATCAACTGGATCTTCGCGGTCGTCTCCTCAACGATCTGTGGCCCTAAGATACTGCTCTCACTGAGCTCTGTCCAACAAGTAGGCGACCTGCATCTCCTCCCATAAAGAGCCTCAAATGGTGCCATCTGAATGGTCTCCTGGTAGCTGTTATTGTAGGAAAACTCTACCAAGGGCAAATGATGATCCCAGCTACCTCCGAAATCTAGTACACAAGCTCTGAGCATGTCCTCGAGAGTCTGGATGGTCCGCTCTGACTGTCCGTCGGTCTGCGGATGAAAAGCCGTGCTGAAACTCAAGCGAGTGCCCAAAGCCTCCTGAAGCCTCTGCCATAGTCTACTGGTAAACTGGGTGCCTCTGTCGGACACAATGCACGTCGGGACTCCGTGTAGTCGCACTATCTCGTCAATATAGATCTGGGCATACTGAGTAAATCCGAAAGTCGTCTTCACCGGTAAGAAGTGAGCCGCTTTCGTCAAACGATCCACGATCACCCAGATGGAGTCATACCCCCTACTAGTCCTGGGTAGACCCACCACGAAATCCATCGAAATCTGTTCCCATTTCCACTCCGGAATGGGTAACGGCTGTAGTTCTCCCGCGGGCCTCTGGTGCTCAGCCTTGACTTGCTGACAAGTCAGGCATCTCGATACAAAATCTGCAATGTCCCTCTTCATTCCGTCCCACCAGTAAACATCTCGCATATCATGATACATCTTGGTGGAACCGGGATGGACGCTATATACCGATCGATGTGCCTCCTCAAGAATCTCGCGTCTCAGCCCTTCAGCATCTGGTACGCACAGTCTGACTCCAAACCGTAGTACCCCCTGATCATCGATCACGAACTCGGAAAATCTTCCCTGTCCAATCTGTGCCATGATCTCTGAACATCGGTCATCACTGAGCTGTGCCTCACGTATACGATCGATCAACTGTGGGCGTGCACGGACATGCGCTATCTGTCCTCCAATCGGCGTGAACTCGAACTGTACTCGGCTGTCGCATAATATCTGCCAGTCTGCGGATGACTGTCCCTGTGCTGCGCTCAAACAAGCTAGACTACCCCCGGGCCTCCTGCTCAAAGCATCCGCCACCACATTTGCCTTGCCCGGGTGATATAAGATCTCGCAGTCGTAATCCTTCACTAACTCCATCCATCGACGCTGTCGAAGGTTCAGATCCCGCTGCTGAAATATGTATTTCAAACTCTTGTGATCCGTAAATATCTGGCACGACTCGCCGTATAGGTAATGTCGCCAGATCTTAAGTGCGAAGACCACTGCTGCCATCTCCAAATCATGAGTGGGGTAATTTTGTTCATGTCTCTTCAATTGTCGCGAAGCATACGCGATCACCCTGTCGTGCTGCATCAAAACGCATCCCAGCCCCACTCGAGAAGCATCACAAAAGACCACAAATCCGCCCGATCCGGAAGGTAAAGATAACACCGGTGTCGTCGTCAGCTGAGTCCGTAACTGCTGGAAACTGTGCTCGCACTCCTCCGTCCAAACGAAAGGAACTCCCTTCCGGGTCAACCCGGTCAATGGTGTAGCAATGCGGGAGAAGTCCTGCACAAAACGCCTGTAGTAACCGGCCAATCCCAAAAAGCTGCGAATCTCCGTCACCGATGTGGGTCTGGGCCAACGCTGAACGGCCTCGATCTTCCTCGGGTCTACACATATACCGTCTCGTGAAATCACGTGCCCCAAGAAATCTACGCTGTCCAGCCAAAAAGCACACTTGGAGAATTTCGCATAAAGCTGGTGCTCCCTCAATGTCTGCAATGTAATCCGCAGGTGCTGCTCGTGCTCCTCACTACTCCGGGAATACACCAAGATATCGTCAATGAAGACTATAATGAACAGATCCAAATAAGGTCGGAAAATACGGTTCATCAAGTCCATGAAGGCTGCTGGCGCATTGGTGAGTCCGAACGACATCACCAAGAACTCGTAATGGCCGTAGCGCGTACGGAAGGCTGTCCTGGGAATGTCCTCCTGTCGAACCCGCAGCTGATGATAGCCCGATCGTAAATCGATCCTCGAAAAGTACCCTGCCCCCTGGAGCTGGTCGAACAAATCGTCGATACGCGGCAAAGGATACCTGTTCCGCACTGTCACCCTGTTCAGCTGGCGGTAGTCGATACAAAGACGCAAACTGCCGTCCTTCTTCCTGACGAACAGGACTGGAGCACCCCAAGGAGAAACACTGGGTCGAATAAGTCCTTTGTCCAGCAAATCTTGCAACTGCTCCTTCAACTCTCGAAGTTCCGCCGGGGCCATCCGATAAGGCGGTATAGAAATAGGCCCCGAACCAGGAATCAAATCAATACAGAAAGAAATGTCGCGCTCGGGCGGCAACCCAGGAAGCTCGTCAGGGAACACATCAAGAAACTCGCTAACAACCGGAACCTGATCCAATGGAACCTCTGTAGCGCGAGCATCGCAAACATAGGCGAGAAATCCCTGACATCCCTTCCTCAAAAGCTGTCCAGCGCGAAAAGAAGAAATCACACTGTGAGGGGCGGCACCACGGTCTCCCAACACAACAAAAACCGACTCACCGGGGAAACAGAATCTAACTGTCTTCTCGCGGCAGTCCACAGAAGCATAGCACGTGGCTAACCAATCCATGCCCAAAAGAACGTCGAAGTCCAACATCTCCAGAAGGATCAAGTCGACAGGCAACTCTCTCTCGCCAATACAGACGATACAGGATCGGAACACGTGCCTAGCAACAAACGACTCTCCCACAGGAGTAGTCACCACAAGCGGCTGATCAAGCAAGCCGGACTCTCTACCCAGACTCAGCACAAAGTGTGTGGATACGTACGAGTGTGTGGATCCGGGATCGAACAGTACATGTGCATCAACTGAACATACAGGAAGGATACCTGAGACCACAGCATTGGACGTCTGCGCGTCCTGATGTGTCAAAGCAAAGACCCTCGCCTGTCCACCACCTGTAACTGACTGACCTCTGCCTCGGTCATCTCGTCCCCTCTGAGTAACTCCTCCACGCCCACGACCTCTCTGTGCATAAGTCTGGCGCGGAGCAACGGTAGGCACAACGGGCAACGCCCTCTGGGGTGGTGAAGGTGGTAAGGTAACATGCGGTGCTGCCGCCTCCCTCCGATGTGTCTCTGGACAATCTCGAATGAGGTGACGTAGGCTGCCACATCTGAAGCAACCCCGCGGCGACTGCTGACTCTCTCGTGGATATGAACTAAACATCCGACCTCGTCCCGAATCTCTGCTACTCCTCGTACCGGAACGGTACCCGTCGCGGCGTCTGAATGACTGCCTCCGTGCGGAAATACTGGTACGAACTCTCTTCGGCTCTGGAAGTACCGAAGTCTCAGCAAGGTGCTCCTCGACCACTAAGGCTGCGTCTACGGCTGCTGCATAGGTCTCGTAGTGCTGTGCGCTGATCGCAAGGAACAATGGTGTAAGCAAGCCTCGAACAAATCTCCGGACTCGCAACTCCTCGGTAGCCACTAAATATGGGGCGTAGACTGCTAGCTCTGTAAACAGTACGTCATACTCTGCCACTGTCATCCCTGGCGTCTGGCGCAAGGACTCAAACCTGCGTGCTCGGGCATCTCTAACACTCCGGGGAAGGAAACGGGCAAGAAATATGGTCACGAACTCCGTCCAGGTCATAGGAGGAAGACCTGCTGCTCTGCCCTTCTCCACCGAATCACACCATTTCTGCGCAAGACCCTCTAGACGAAAGCTCGCGAACTCAACCCATCTCGCATCTGCGCATCTGAGGGAACGGCATATCCTGGCCATCCTATCGATGAAAGACTGTGGGTCCTCGGCTGTATCGGTGCCTGTGAATACTGGAGGCTTCAGCCTCATGAACTCTGATAGCGATACTGTAATCACCTCCGTGGCTGCAGGGGCAACTGGCTGTGCGGTAGGTACCATAGCGGTCTCTGGAACTGGTGGAGCTACCTCTGGTCGCTGCGCTCGAAGCGTCTCAACTAGCGATCCTATCATCTGGCGCATCTCCTGCATGCTAGATCCCACCGTCTGGCGCATCTCCTGCATACCAGCCCCTAGCGTGGCGATCTGCTCTGTCACGGCAGGAACAGCCTGCTCGGGTACAACGGGTGCACTGCCCGGATCAGTCCTCGTCTCGGACGAGTCAACACGAATCTCGGCCCTCGCGGCCGCTCTCTGTGCCCTCGTAGTCTTAGGCGGCATATTGGCTGAAAGAAAATTTGGATTCGATAAGAACACGGAAATCGAATCGCAAGAATATAAGGAAGAATCAAATCAATAAGCCCTAAGGTCGCGTAGGCGGAGTACCGTGTCGTGAGCATGCCGCGGAACATACACACGCTACGCTACCCTGCTGCAGCTACCTACTCCATCATACCAGGGTCATCCTACACTCCGAAGGTAAAACCTACGCTCTGATACCAACTTTGTCACGACCCGAGAATTCGACTCGTGACCGGCACTTAACCACGCAACGTCTACAGGCGCAACGCGGCTAAGTAAGCCGAACCCAGAAATCAAAACCAATAAATATAGAGTGATTTAAAACATTTTGTAAAAACAAATCGTACAGGTCTGAAAAACTTCCATTTATTTAGTAGAAATCCTTTTTAAGTTCAAAAGTTATAAGTTTTATAATTTTGGTAACATTTCCTTTTTAAAACATTAGCCCCGCGAGTCGGGTAGAAACAAGGTGTAACAGATATGACGAGTAAAATGAATGAAGCATCAAAATAAGATATACGACGCCGTAGCGAAGAATACACAGTAAAGCAAGGACAATATCATAAAAGATGAGACTGCAAAAGTAAAGTCGACTCACATGCGAGCTCGACACCAGAATATAAAACCATACATATCGTCCTCTCAACTGTCTCTAAGTTAATACAGAAAGGTAGATGGAGAGTACTAGATACATCAATATACAACTGAAAGATAACAGATACCGTACAAAATCCACCTATCAGCAAGAAGCTATCTCTGCTCAAAAAGGGTATCTGTGCCAAAAGATGCGGTAACAGCCAGCCGTGACTACTCCCAAGGGCAACCTGCAAACACTGTGGCACAACGGGGGTGAGTTGCCAACTCGTGAATAGAGATAACATATAAAGGTGATCGCGAGCATGCACATATAGCGTGGCTCTACTAATGCCAGCAGATGCTATCAATGCATGTCAAATAGAGGATGCAATAGTAATGCAAATACTCTAACAGGTAAATGCTACAGGATGAGATATGTAGTAGTCAATGCTGAGTATGGGATAATAACATCTACATGGACTATGTCAACATGGAAAACCATAATCGGTGCCTCAGGCTGCACTCAAATCCCAAATACACTCAGGCGCCGGCACACCCATCGGCCCTCAAATCCTGTACATCTCTGAGAAATCACGGGTGCCCAACATCGGCACCCAAAACATCATAAATACTCGTGTCCAGCATCGACACGCAAATCCTCGTATATCGGGCTCCGTCAATCCGGATCAGCCCACGGGGTCCGTCTGCGGTGTCGGCCCTCGGCCCCGGCAGCACGGGTCGTCCCGCATCCATCACTCGACTCTGGTCAGTATCCTCCGGACAACTGCCAGGTCCAACCAATCACCGGTAGGTACTCGCCCGCCTCCAGGCTCAATCGGCAAATCCCATCGATCATCTCGCCGAGGGGAACCATACCGGGCCCACCACGAACCCGCAAACGGAACATCCACTCCTCGAATCGGGTTTCAAGCACACGTCTCAGCACCGAGAAAACGCGTGGTGGACACACCAAAATATCATATCACGAGGTACCGGGTTTTCAAAATAATGCATATTTTCTTAATTATTTCCACGGTCCTCAAAACCAGAAATCACATGAAAATCCATCATCAATAAGTCAATCCAATGCGAGGTACAATATAATCAATCCATGGCAGGTATATAAGGGAAAGCCGTTTTTTTAAAATAGTTTCCGTTTTTAAAGATGTCATGCGGCTCCCAAATGTCCAGGAAATCATAATCAATCACATGTAAGATGAACTACAGCAATAATACAACAGTATAATCATGGCAGTTCTACAGTGAGTGTGGCATGGCAATTACTAACGGTGTGTGTGTAGCATGTAAATAGTGCCCGTGCAACATAAACCGTTAGTAATAGTGCGGTGTTCTATCAGTTCTAAGCAATATATATATCAACACAGCAGGGAATGCAATATGCGATGACAGTCTATGGGATGCATGCAACACATAATAATAAAGTCCTATCAGCCCTGACGCATAACGCCATGCGGGCGATATCCCCGTAGATGTGAAATCTACTCACCTAGCTTCGTGCTATGTGTATCCAACAACTTGCTTGCCCTTCTTCGCGGCGTCCGTCTCACTGGCCTGCGAACCTAAAATCACATAACATGGATCACACATAAGCTTAAATCACAAGAACGCGACAATACGGTCCAACTAGATACTCGTGCCGCAAACCAATCGCGCGTGTGCACGATACGTTAAAACATGTGTGTGCTGAACCACGAACTACCCCGACGCGCTACGATGCGTAGCACGCACCAGACCACGGAAGCATGCATGCAAGTTGCACCAAACACACACCCCAACCTAAAGGAAACAGCTCCCAGATTCTTATCTGGAAGAAATCCCACAATTAAAATAAGACCAAACACATCAAAACACCCACATAAACTACCCTGCACAAATACGACATTTTGCATCGAATCGTGAAATTGGTGGTATTTTAGCGTAATAGGGGTTGGACTAGGTTACAATGGCCTCACTAACTCACTAACAAGCTACTGAAACCACAACTCACTTCGTTGCACAAGATTCTCACAAATTACCCCATATCACACTAAAAGCACTAAAATCCGATAACCGAAGCAAATCTACACTAACTAAGCTAACTAGGGATCAAGTTAGGAAGTATACCTCACTCTCGACCCTAGGGAGCTGGAGGAAGGTGGAGAAGTGAAGGGAAGAGGCTGCACTGGGCGATGGGGCTGCTGCAGCTCACTGCTGCTGATGCTACTGCTCTCTGCTGCTGATGCTGCCTCTTGCTGCTGCTGCTCTTCTCATGTTGCTGCTGCTGTTCTCATGCTGCTGCTGCTGTGGTTTTCTTCAGTTGTGCTTGCTGTTGCTGCTGGATTTTGCTGCTGCTGCAATTGCTTCATGCTGCTGCTGCTGTCGTGGCTTCATGTTGCTGCTGCTGTTGCTTCATGCTGAGGTAAGTGTTGTGTGTGTGAGTGTGTTGGTGTGTGAGAGTGTGTTGTGTGAGTGTTTAAGAGAAAAACAAAAAGAGTTGATAGAAAGAAACCATCACAATCATCACACAAAAGTCACCCCTCTCTCTCTCTCACCTCATTTAATGCAAGCATGGCCTAAAGCCATGATGCACTCTCTCTCTCTCACACAAGTCAACACTAACTAAAAATTCAAACTAAAGTTACTTTTGGCTAACTAATTAATCCCACTTAAGAATCCAAAAGACTTAATCCTATAATTAACCCACCATGGTTAATAATTATGGTATTTACTTCATTTAAAAACCCTAGTTTACATGCACATGTGTGAGCAAGCCTAGGAAAATTTTGGAAAAATATTTATTAAGCTAGGAAAAATATTTAAAACACAATTTGGTAAACTTTTTATTAAAAACCATTATTTAATTATAATTATTCACTAACCCTTATCCTAAGATGTTACACATATCCTATCATCTATATTTAACATTTTACTTGAGACTATCATTGTCGGCATGCTTGAGAAATCTTAACATGCTATTCTTGTTTATGAACACTATCATTTTATAACTATTATACTTGACATGCCATGATTACTCATTGCTCCAGACTACTCATATTAAAACAAGTTCTCTAATTTGAATGCTGAATTACATGACATGGCACGCCACTATTCACCAGTTTATTTCCATACAATTACCATACAACAAGTTCCTGTCTTTTCAGCATTCTTAATTAGTGATTTTAATCTTTACCGTAGCAGCTATAAATACGTGGGTGTTGGGGTAGTTTGAGTGTGAGTTGTACAACAGGATCTCAGGAGTCCCATGCCGGCAGCTCGTACCGGGCTATAGCGGTCACATGATTACAGCTCGTACCGGGCTATAGCGGTCTCATGATTACAGCTCGTACCGGGCTATAGCGGTCACATGTTTACAGCTCGTACCGGGCTATAGCGGTCTCTTGTTCATTCCACAGTTGGGCCCGTGTTTCCTAGCTCCTGGGGCACCACTCTTGGGTTAGGAATACTCCTGCAGAGGTTGACGCACACACTCAAGCTTACTATAGGATAGTTTACCTTTTAGTGGCCAGTTACGTTATGACATGATCCCTTACATACATGTTTCATAATGTCAGTGCATTTAATTACTTATATACATGTTTTCTTGCGCACCGGGCTTCACTTTTATATATTCTTGTTATTATGCTACACACATTTTATACGTTGAGTACTTGCTGGGATGTTCTGACATCCCTGAGATTTGCCATCTCAGGTTTAGAGACAGATCTGCAGGCTGAGCAGGATCAGAGCGGCTGCCAGAACTTTGTTGAAGATCAGTAATCGTAGATTTATTTTCCTTTACTTTTAGCCTTTAACATGTGCGCCCTTATGGGACATTAGGACTTTTGTATCTCTTTCGGATCTTATTTTATTCCGAATCTTTTGTTTTGGATCTTTAATTTCATCAATTATCTAGTGGACCCATTTTTAGGATTTCTTGTGGTTTCATTGCAGCATGATTATCAGTATTATTTCTTTTGGTATTGGATTTTATTTTTGACAGGTTAATCTAGACAGCCTTATGTGACTATGGAAGGACTTTTCCTTACCGTAGGTAGCACGGCTGGCCTTCGTCGCTTCCCGTATTCCACATTTTGGGAAGCGGGGCGTGACACCTGTGCACAATCTTTGATGTCAAACACCAATGGTTGTGGGATCAACCATCGCCCTATACAGGATCAAGAATCGTGCACACTGGTTTACTATGGAATAATGATGACCTATCTCGATACTCGCTTGATTAGGAACCGTTAAAAGATATGCTTGCGGACTACAAGCTCCACTAGTATGATCTGTATCATAATCCTGATAGTCAAGTCTACATCCTAAGGGCTTTATTAACATGTATCAAAGAGACTGTATAAAAATACAAGTGTACATGTTGAGATAAAGAGCAAGCAGATAGCATACTATCTTATCGAGCAAGAAAGTCCTCTATATATATCAAAGCATCCACTATATCATATAATAATGGCCTCTAAGGCATACATATTCCCAATAATTTGTGTATTCTTACTCTAATAACAATAGTTATATACCCTTTATAACACTTATTAGGTGTATACATAAATAAAATAGGTTATACAATATCACTTGTTTAAGCGGGATAAAGCGAAGCGGTGAAACCCGCTCGGCCGCTTAAACACTTAAGCGGCTGCTTTTTAAAACACTGATATATATTCTTTTGTTGGCACCCTCAGTAGTTTAGACTACCTACTATGTGCATCTTTTGCGAATTTTTTTGTTTTTGTTTTTTCTCCTTTCTTTTCTGTGTGGCACCTTTCGGTAGTTTAGACTACCTACTATGTACATCTTTTATTTGGAGACATTTCAAACTCATCATCTCATTATTAAAACTCACGACACATGTAGTGCAATGCAAAAACGTATATTTGCTATGGTTAAACTCAAAGAAGAGTTATTTTTTGGGTTTTCAATTTCTAATCCTAAAATTTAGTTATTTCTAGCCTATCAATCTCAACTGTCGGATTTTTAGTCTAATGTTTCCCCCACTAGCTAACTTGACGACAATATTTTTATTTTTTTGGAAAAAAAATTCAAATTTTTATGGGTTTTAAGGTTTTGTGATTTTTTTTGGATTTTTTAATATCAATGCACTGCGGAATTTAAACATGATGCATTGCGGAAATTAAACATGCAAAAGAAAAGCAAAATTGCAAAAAAGGAAACGTGCAAATGCAGCTACATGATATATACATGAACTATCTTCATTCTCACCCCCAAAACTTATTCTTGGCATGTGCTCATCATTGCTCCCGTCTCCGACTGCTAGACTTAGACTATAAGGTGAGCTTTTTATTCACAGTTTAGCAAAAAGAAACCTAAAAACTAAGAAGCAAAAAAAGGTATTTACAAAATATTAACTAATTACAGTAGTTGAAGTTAGGGGATTGTGTTAGTCCATAAATTAATACCAGCCATTCAAAATTTTTGTCAATGTAAGACCGAGACTGGTAAAATAAATAGTATATGTCAAAGAAAAAGAAAATATTAGTGTTATGGTTAGATGTTAGCGTCGGGTATGGGTGCATGAATGTAGAGATCAGAAAACGTTCAAGATGAAAACAAAATTTTGAATGGGTTAAAGAAGTGTTGCTCGGATGAATTTTATCTACAAGAATCATGTGGTGAGTTTCGTGGTCAAGTTCGTTTAAACACCAGAGTTCATCCTTAAAAGTTCATCAAAAAAGAGGTCCTTAGATGTTTCCAAATTAATCGAGGCTCAAACTAATCAAGAATAGAAAGTTCATCCGTATAAATCTCCTCAAAACTCGGCATGGGAGTATTTGCCAACTTTAACTTTCTCCATATAATCCTCTACAATCATATTCTCATCAATATCACCACTGCTCTCATCTCGCAATTCAAGTTCTCCCTCCTCACATTCATTTATGGGTAGATCTATGTCATCTAGGAATGCATGTTCCCCACTCTAGAATTTATTCAAATTTTTTATCAATCGGTAAAACTAGAGTCGTGGATTCCATATCATTAATTTTCTCGAACAGTATATCTGATAGGTTGCCATGCTCGCCGGACGGGTTTCGAAAACTTTTGTGGAAGCGTAAAAACGACAAAATTCGAGTGAATAAGACACCCAAACCCGTTGAATACTACCATAGACTATAACTTGTAAACAAAAGAATGGAGTTAGGAGAAGATACTGTAAGTCTACGGTAGCGTCCCGGCCGTCTTTCAGATGCCAAAATACGGAACAAAAACTTTTATAACTGGCGCTATCGCATACTATAACCCGGATCTGCCATTAACGCTAAACTAACAATCTACAAAAAGGGAAGTAAGGTTATACCGAACAATCCGAGTCCTTCGTTCTTTAACCATCATCCTACGCTCCGTTGCGGATGCTCCGATCTCGTCGATCTCCGATCTTCTCGTCCAGGTGGCACCACATCATCGGATCTTTAAACGGGCTCCCGCCTCTGACTCGAGGCAACTCGGTCATCAAGTTTGCTAGAAGAGATGACCAAGATTGATGTAGAGAATGAGTAGAAGACTTTGTCTCGCTTCGTCCAAAACCATGGATGAACGGTTAATGAAATTGCCATTTTTAGTCGGGTGATAGAATGAAATGAGATATGAAATTTCCATACACCAAAAAAACTATCATCTTTTTAAAACAACAACCATTTCTTTTTCTTCCAAGTGAATGAGAGAGTGGGGAGGGGGCCGGCCATATATGAGGAGGGGGGAGGTGAGTGTAGGAGAGGGGGGGTGATAATAAGAGAAAATATCAAGTGTGAACACAAAGTGTGAACACAATTAATAAAATGATGAATCATTAACCTAGTCATCATGCATTAATGGAATCATTAAATGCAACCATGACTCACAAAACACCTCACCACTTCTAGAACCTTCTAGAAGCTTCCACACTCATCTCAAGAAAAGATAAATCCGTATTTAACCGAATGTTAAATACGGCTGATAGAAAACTGGAAACTGGCAGCTTCCAAAAGTGATCCCGAAACGAATTTTAGGATAACCACGTAACTGTATAAATATACCCGCATTTGTATTACGACCGAATACAAATGCAACTGAGACAAAGATATTATATCTACTCTGTATAATACATGAATCCGGCTTAAAGCAAAGCCCACCAGTATTATCTACCCGAAAAATAACACGTGCGTAAACGCACGTGCATTTTCCGAACCCTGCCATAAAACCATACGGCCTCTACAACGTTTCGCCCGAACTTGGGAAACTATCTGTGGGGGACTCTAATGACTCGTCAGTACCCTGACAGTGGGTTTAACCACAAGCCGTCAGCGGCACTAGCTGTGCGTAACGGCTGCCCATGGACTGACCTCAAGGGAGGCCGATGAGCGAACTCATCCGGAAACCCTACTGAGCCTGACAGTGACTATGTATATACAGTCCGGTCCGTTCGTCTATGAGTATCGCATATCCTGCCTAGGGGGCTAGTAACGTCAGACCCCCAATAGCTGTATAAGTCGTGTCGGAGACAAGTCCTGAACACCCTGAGATACTACTGGAGTACCTACCAGTAAATCTCACCTGCCTTGGCCAAGGACTTGGTGTAATGGCTTTCCTAGACACAGCGCGACCTCCACCCCCAATACCGGGAGAGACGAATCCCCTGCCGATCCGCTCACGTACCTCCATGTGGATCGGGACTGTACCCAAAAACTACCTGTTTGCACGACTCCTTTGAGCCGTGGTAGGGTAGAAATCAAAGCATAGTGGGAACTCACACGAGACAAATGACGACCTCAGGTCGATGAACTAACCTGTACACATGTCACCAGGGAACTGCTATCTGACGATATGTATAATACCAACTAGCAGGTTCCCGGTGAGTCCTGTCCGGTGTACTCATAACCCAATGAGCACCTGTATACATCTTAGGTGATCCAACTGACACCAGTGGCTTGTGAGACCAGCCACCGCCCCTCGTCGGGGTCTCGACTGTATACACTAGTCTACTCCGAAGTATCGATGCCCTGTCTCGAAACTCCCACGACTAGGGACCACAATTAAGGATATGCTTATAGACCACCCAACTCTCACTTATATGATCGCCCTCATACTGTTGGTAGTCAAGCAAGATCCTAAGGGCTCTATCAAAGTGTAATCGTGATCAGTCACCTGAACCTATACACGACTGATAAAGGCAAACCAGATAGCATACTATCATCTCGAGTAAGACTGTCCTACCGGCATAGGTCCTCCTCAATCATTGCAATCACGTGCCTGCGATCCAATAATTGACTTTGAGGGCACTATATCCAACAATCTCCCACTTGCACTTAAGGCTAATTATTGCGATGTTGCGTACTCACAGCCCGTGTGAAACCAACACCCAACTCCTCTACTAATCAGTTTCACAAAGCCCGTTTGTAAAACTATTGTGTTCAAGAAATAGCCTCAGTGAGTGGATCCGCCCTGATGTTTCTTTTTATGTCTCTCTTAATCTCAAGTTCGCGGAGAAAGCCATCTTCCGAATCGAGTAATACCTGTCTTAGAATATGTCTGGATATCTGATGGGACCTAGTTCATAAATGAACTCCAAATCCAAACTTCTTAGACTGTATCGATAACTGAACCTAATCAGTATCCTGCACCATGCCATCCACAGTATCCTCTTGGACCACCTGTCCATAATACTGTCCCTCTTCGTCAGAGGGAAAACTATAACTCTGACAATCACTCTGTCATCCATGTCACCTTTGAAGCCTGGAATGATAACCGTCTCCTGAAAGAGGCTGCCGTTATCAAATCCCTAGAACATCCACTTATGTTCTAAAACTGCTTCCTTATGTTTCTCCAGGATTGGATTAATACAAACTTATTGCATCTAGTGCAAAAACAACATTTGGTGTGGTACTTGACATCTCATGATTGACTCAATTTCCTAAGCAAGTGATCTGCCAATCATGTACATCCCTCTCCCCTTTAGTCTGTAAGACACCTTTAGAGAGGGTGACTCCATCACCTGCAGGTACACCACCATGCCAGGAGTCATTTATTCTAAAAACCATTAGAATACTGTCAAAGTACCCACATTGGGAAACTACCCAAATCCAGATCTAAAACCATAGATCTAGAAACTAGAATGTCAAATATTATATCCATATCCTGTCTGGAGAAACAACTGTGTGACGACCAAAGTACAACCGATCGTAGTATAGGAATTTTACTTCTTACTCTGTGTATGTCATCCAAATACCAGGACATTACACCCTACTACCTTCTTAACAGATCCATCCCCTATTCTGATGAAGTCAAACCCATGACTGTCACATCAAAATTAGATGATCAATCTCCGCTATAACTGCTCTAGCCTATAAATAGACATAAGCTACTTGCCCACTATGCTTCCGCTGCTCCCACTGACCACAACAACCCTCCTACTGGGTCTCATAGCCTGGAACAACAGTAGTGTCAAGTCTGGGTAGATAAGAACCTCCCTGTCACCGTCCTTGAGGCTACCGGAGTACCTCTCGGGTGTCTGAGGTTACCCACCAAATCTGCGGAGTGGCTAATGGAATGTCAAACCTGATTGAATCTTTAGGTCCTATTAAATTTTCCGTAATCGTTTGCGGTTCTGGAATCACTTCCAGTTCTACCATACTCCCACTACTGTTTTCTGAAAAAATCCATTTTACTAAAACTGTGGCGAGTCAAGTACAATATCACTATTGATCTTCCAGATGGTAGAAAGTCAACCCTCGTCATAGCCTGGGCCAACCCACAAACAGCTATTACAGAAACGTGCCCTGAGTTATCCAGAGTCTGGTTTTAAGTATAAGCCAGACAACTCCCCGTACCTTAACAACGTTAAGATATGATCCATTCTATATCTAATATAGAAACTTTGGCACTTATTTAATTGGAACTAGATTCTAATCATGCAGCTGTCTCCAGTGCATATCAACTTTAATGGAGAGAGGCTAATCAGCATTACTCAACTTAGAAATCCATCCAATTATGAGTAACCCGAAAGAGAAACAAGTTTCTCAAAAAAAAACCATTACTATCAACTGAATACCAATCACAAGTATCTACATCTTTGATCTCTTTGAAGAATCCCGATACTTGCGACATCTGGTTCTCTACTTTATTCTTATACCCACAACTTCTTAAAACTTAGACCTTGTATTTCTACGAAACACTTGTCTAAAAACTAGAGAAGTCATAAGTAAACAGAACATAGTACGAGGACCTACCTCTTTGTCCTGATGGACGCTGGACAACATACAATACTCTGTATAAGTCCGCTGAGTTGAATAACTCAAAACCTGTGCGTCGTAGGTTGAAAACTGTACCCAGACGATTTCCTCAAATATCACCAATTACAACGAATTCCGATATAATGAGGATGATCATCTAATTCCCAATAACTTCTCCCACTCATCATCTATAAAACCATACAGATATGAGAATGAAACCTGGTGAATACACACCCTGGAGTAAGTATCTAATCGGGAAAACTGTTTTTCCTTTAACAATGCACTGAAACATGAAAATGTTTCGTAGGGGTATCCTGGTATTCATAGTAATGCCTCTTCCATAATCCAATTCATGACATTAACCGTATATTTCTTTGCCATCTCTCCAAATCCCTTTATTTGTCTTTAGTCATTACCTTCTGTACACCATCGTTAGGTTAAATGGTTTTCTTCCTTCCCTACCGTTCGGCACCAGCCTATGGTTTGGAAGAAGACTATCCAGTAAGCATAATAGGTGTACCCTCCTAAACCAAGGAGTACTCGCAACTGAGAGAATGTGATGATAAAAGACAACTGAATAATACTTTATTCTTTTTAAAGGTGAAATAGGAGTGGCGATGAAGTACGCGGTTTGGTCGTGAATGATAACAGTCGCAACTTACTTTTCCCTCTTTCTAATCCCTTTATTTTGTTTTTACATATTACCTTCTGTACACCCTACTTAGGCTAATTAGTTTTCTTCATTCCCTACCGTTCGGCATCTGCCTATGGTTTGGAAGAAGACTATCCAATAAGCGTAATAGGTGTACTCTCCTAAACTAAGGAGCCCTCGCAACTTGAGAGAAGGTGATAATAAAAGACAACTGAATAAACCAATTCTATTTCTCCTGAACTTTGATCCATCCTCGAAGAAGTCCCTTCGAGTTCGTATATAACCATACGATGGATCTATCCAATGGAAGTGGAAGTCCGTAGTAATACGAGGTGTTCTGAGAAATGCAAAGGGTAAAAGAAGGAGTGGCAATGACTTATGCAACACAGACAATCCAAAAGCCAGTATTTTAAGAAGGCTCGGTCAACTTGGTCCCTGAGTCATAGTCTAGGGTCGGTCAAAGGTCGCTGCCAAAGAGAGAGAGAAAAGAAACACTCTGCGTGCACTCTAACCTAGATCAGAATGGTTATCACTTTATCTAATTCGGAAACCTCCCACTGTACTGTCAAATTCTCCTCCAAACCTAAAAGAAAAATCAATCGGGGTCACCCGAAGAGTAAACCAACTCATCAGTGGGTACCGGGATCCAACTCTCATCGCATGATAACGTGACGGAATCCACTCACGTTATCACACTCCAGAAGGTATGCGCATGCCTGGCAAGTTTCAGTTTCTTTAGAAACTCCCGATATGATTTTTACCCCATGTTCTTATGACCTTGACGAAAGCCAACAAATCATAAGTCACATGTCAAGTTCTGCCCGTCATTATCTTGTTAATTTGAACCCACCCGTACATACCCTTGACGAAAGCCAACAAGGTAATACGACTGTCCCAAACCAACTCATCTATCTATGCAACAAATGAATACCCCAGCAACTACCAAACACTATGCCTTGACGAAAGCCAACAAACATAGCTTGAATATTACTAACCATCCATAAGAAACGACGGAGAGCTACGGCTGGTTTTTGGCGAAAAACCTTTAACGTAATGAACTTGATCTCGTTGAAGGAACCTGATGGCTTTTTATAAAAATATAGTGGCGAAAACCTTTTGCTAAAGAGGTCACTCCCGGTGAAGGGATCTCGGCTCTTTCCTCGTGGAATGAGGTGCAGGATATTCCACTGAATACCGCGATGCAAAGCAACATGTAATCGACTATAGTGAAGTTATTACCCTGACGCAAACTTCTGCCCAAGGGTTCAGTCCCGGTGAAGGGATATCGGCCCTTGCCCCGTCGAATGAGGTGCAGGATATTCCAACCGAATACCACTGTGCAAAACAAAAGGAAACATCTTTGTAATAACACCTTTTTAAATTGTTTCAACAACATCCAAACAGGTTTGTTTTGCTTTGCATTGATCAGAATCAACGCAGTCCCATCAATTAATCACACTAGAAAAGAACGAAAATAAAATGTACGTATATGCCATCCGCATTCGTCACTGGGTCCTGTCATCACCCGTTAGGTTACTTAACTAACGACAGAGCGGGGACTGAACTAGCGCGGGTGTAAAACATATACAATATCTAATAGTATATAAATTAATATACAATAATCGCTCCAGGCGTGATAATATGCAACATTACAGAAAATTAATAAGTATCACAGAACAATACAGATAATCTGGGATCCCCGGGTTTCACAGAGCCGCTGCTGAAACCTGACGTTCCCCTGGTCGTGTGGATAGCCTGTGCAATGAAACCTAGACCCCTACGGGTGCGGCAAGTTACCCGCCAAAACATAAAGCGAGGCAGCCCCCCTACAGCATAGTGAATGAACCACCCAGCACTTCACGGAATCCGGTAATCTTGGGCACCCCTCCTTGGGTCAACCTGTACTCTCTACGAATGCGGCGAATAGTCTGCCAATTCTAGAGTGAGGCCCCTCTGCCTCTCAAAGCCATGAGATGCGGACCCGTTGCCCTCCAGAACCCGGCTATCCGTGCACTCCATCGCGGGGCAAAACCTAGTACAGTAATGAAAAATATATACAACGGGTACATCGACCTCGACCCGGTCGTGCCCCAAAAGAATATTATACAAACAGGCAGTGACGGCAGTCCACATGTTGGACGCTCGCCCCGCAATATCAAATGTACAAATAAACTCAAACTGCATTACCATTGCACACTGCTATCCACCACGACAAATCCGCAACATCACAGCACAACACAGAACATCAACGCGAATGTCACGTTCGCAAACCCGTCTAAAAGAACTATAGCAATCAGACGCGGTTTACAGATCAAATGACATTCCCGGTCGGAGATATAATGTAAGCACTGTAAACTAACATGTTTAAATTTCGATCGACTAAATTTCCCGAAGTGGGCCCCACGCAAATCTGCTGTACAGTAAAAAACACTGGGCCCAAATGAACAGTTCCAGAAACCACAATTTCCCTAGTAGAATCCACAGAAGAAAGATGACCCACTGATTCACCTAGACGGCCGCGGTTCCGCGGCCAAAGCATGGCTTTGGCGGCGGTTCCGCGGCCATACTGTCGGATCAGTGGGTCGAATTTCTTCTGTTTTCTTTAAAAACCCTGCTTGATTTTCTGGTATGGTCAAAATGATTTTTAGACCAGTTTGAAAATTAACAGAAACTTTAGACTTGAAAAATTGTAGTTTTTGAAAATCCGATCGATCGATGTTTTAAAACGTGTTAGCACAAGTTAGCAAAGCTTAATGGCGTAGCTCTGATACCATGTAAGTCTACGGTAGCGCCCCGGCCGTCTTTCAGACGCCAAAATGCAGAACAAAAACTTTTATAACTGGCGCTATCGCATACTATAACCCGGATCTGCCATTAACGCTAAACTAACAATCTACAAAGAGGAAAGTAAGGTTATACCGAACGATCCGAGTCCTTCGTTCTTTAACCATCATCCCACGCTTCGTTGCGGCTGCTCCGATCTCGTCGATCTCCGATCTCCTCGTCCAGGTGGCACCACATCATCGGATCTTTAAACGGGCTCCCGTCTCTGACTCGAGGCAACTCGGTCATCAAGTTTGGTATAAGAGATGACCAAGATTGATGTAGAGAATGAGTAGAAGACTTTGTCTCGCTTCGTCCAAAACCATGGACGAACGGTTAATGAAGTTGCCATTTTTAGTCGGGTGATGGAATGAAATGAGATATGAAATTTCCATACACCAAAAAAACTATCATCTTTTTAAAACAACAACCATTTCTTTTTCTTCCAAGTGAATGAGAGAGTGGGGAGGGGGCCGGCCATATATGAGGAGGGGGGAGGTGAGTGTAGGAGAGGGGGGATGACAATAAGAGAAAATATCAAGTGTGAACACAATTAATAAAATGATGAATCATTAACCTAGTCATCATGCATTAATGGAATCATTAAATGCAACCATGACTCACAAAACACCTCACCACTTCTAGAACCTTCTAGAAGCTTCCACACTCATCTCAAGAAAAGATAAATCCGTATTTACCCGAATATTAAATACGGCTGATAGAAAACTGGAAACTGGCAACTTCTAAAAGTGATCCCGAAATGAATTTCAGGATAACCACGTAACTGTATAAATATACCCGCATTTGTATTACGACCGAATACAAATGCAACCGAGACAAAGATATTATATCTACTCTGTATAATACATGGATCCGGCTTAAACCAAAGCCCACCAGTATTATCTGCCCGAAAAATAACACGTGCGTTTACGCACGTGCATTTTCCGAACCCTGCCATAAAACCATACGGCCTCTACAACGTTTCGCCCGAACTTGGGAAACTATCTGTGGGGGATTCTAATGACTCGTCAGTACCCTGACAGTGGGTTTAACCACAAGCCATCAGCGGCACTAGCTGTGCGTAACGGCTGCCCATGGACTGACCTCAAGGGAGGCTGATGAGCGAACTCATCCGGAAACCCTACTGAGCCTGACAGTGACTATGTATATACAGTCCGGTCCGTTCGTCTATGAGTATCGCATATCCTGCCTAGGGGCTAGTAACGTCAGACCCCCAATAGCTGTATAAGTCGTGTCGGAGACAAGCCCTGAACACCCTGAGATACTACTGGAGTACCTACCAGTAAATCTCACCTGCCTTGGTCAAGGACTTGGTGTAATGGCTTTCCTAGACACAGCGCGACCTCCACCCCCAATACCGGGAGAGACGAATCCCCTGCCGATCCGCTCACGTGCCTCCATGTGGATCGGGACTGTACCCAAAAACTACCTGTTTGCACGACTCCTTTGAGCCGTGGTAGGGTAGAAATCAAAGCATAGTGGGAACTCACACGAGACAAATGACGACCTCAGGTCGATGAACTAACCTGTACACATGTCACCAGGGAACTGCTATCTGACGATATGTATAATACCAACTAGCAGGTTCCCGGTGAGTCATGTCCGGTGTACTCATAACCCAATGAGCACCTGTATACATCTTAGGTGATCCAACTGACACCAGTGGCTTGTGAGACCGGCCACCGCCCCTCGTCGGGGTCTCGACTGTATACACTAGTCTACTCCGGAGTATCGATGCCCTGTCTCGAAACTCCCACGACTAGGGACCACAATTAAGGATATGCTTATAGACCACCCAACTCTCACTTATATGATCGTCCTCATACTGTTGGTAGTCAAGCAAGATCCTAAGGGCTCTATCAAAGTGTAATCGTGATCAGTCACCTGAATCTATACACGACTGATAAAGGCAAACCAGATAGCATACTATCATCTCGAGTAAGACTGTCCTACCGGCATAGGTCCTCCTCAATCATTGCAATCACGTGCCTGCGATCCAATAATTGACTTTGAGGGCACTATATCCAACAGATACAACCTTTGAAATTTCTTCTCATACTCCAGTGATGGAACCTAGGACTCCAGCTAAGTTTCGAGACGCTCCGGATCTCGCTTGGTTCCCAATCGGTTTTGTCGAAGATGATCCACACGAAGACCACCGGTTCTAGCTTCAACATCAATAACTTAATGTAACTCTCTTTTCATACTTGCTAGACACGAGTTGGGAGGGATGTAGAAAATGTAGTGAATTCTTGAACTCTCTTTCTTTTTTCCTTCTTCATTTCTCCATTTTTGGAATGAGAGAAAAAATGTTTCAAATGAAAAAACATACCATCCAAAAAACCAAAAATGAACTCATGGTGGTATGAGTAGAGTAGAAACTCTCCACCACAAAGCCATCTCATTTTCTCTCATACAAGTGTCATATATCATGGATGAGTAAGCAAAAGAAAATACTCCACCTCACCATTCAACATGGAAAAAGAATTAAGGAAAAGAAAATAAAAGAAAATACATATTAATGCATATTACACACACATATATATATACAAGTATATAAATATACGTGAGATATAACATGCACATGATATGTAACAAAAAGAGTCAATCACACAATAATACTAGTTTATACATGTATCATCATATATAAGTAATATCATTATATCAACACTGATTTAATGATCCGGTTCAATCATAAACCGGCTAGTATCATTCATCCGATTAATACATGTAGTATCGCATACACATGTTTAATTGGACCCCGCACGCATCGCCGTACGTGCACATCATTTTGCTAGAACGGAAAAACCCTCCATGTGAGACTCTAAAGACTCGACAATACGCTGGCAGTAGATTAGGATCATATCCGATTGATCTGAAACACTTTCAGATCAATCCCTACCGGGTTAACCTACAAGCACGTTAGGTATTGAATGAAAAGTCGGTCAACAAGCAAGCTCATTCGTACCCTGCTAGAGCCTATCAGTGATATTCACCGTATATTTTGGTCTCTTCGTCTAAGCCTATCGCATACCGGGTCTGCGAGGTGGAAACCGTTAGACTCCCAATAACCCGATAAGTCGTGATGACGTCAAGCTCATGACCATCAGAGAAATTACTGATAACATTTATTACTAAATCTCATCTGCCTTGACTAAGGACTTATGGTCATAACCAACTGTGCACTGTGTGAGATCAACTCCTTAGAGAGACGAATTCTCTCGACCGCTCACTGCTGTTGGGTTACCCTAACGCCCTAGCCATCATCTGTGGCGGTTTGCGGAACAAAATTTTTCTACAAAACGGTGCTAGAATAAGCCAATTAAAATGGATCTTTCCATAAACCTAACTTGCTAAACAAAGAGAGCTAACTACTATGAAAAGAAGTCTTACCAAACGATCCAAGTCCTTCGGTCTTCTTTCCTCATCGTTCGCTCCAAATGGCCACCATGTTCTGCTTGATCTCCTTTGCTCGCTCCATCGGTACTCCGGGATTGAGCTTGCTCTTCGGTCCTCCTCCGTCGAAGATGATCCACCTAAAAGATGTGATCCATGGCTTTAGCCCATGCTAAGTAACAAAAGGAGCAACTAGGGAACTTGGGATGTTTATCCAAGATCTCTAAGATGTAGTGTGAAGTTCTAAGTGTTTTACTATCTTTATCTAGCCTCCTTTCTTGTTTCTCAACACATGAGAGTATAGAGAGGAGGAAGATGGTGAAGGTGGAGGAACTGAAGAGAAAGAGAGGAGAATGAAGCAAAAATGATGAGCACTAAAGAAATGAGCAACCATGAGAGAGAAAAAACCCCATAATGGTTTTGTATATGAATATCCATGAATAAACAATATGACCCATGCTTCAATAGTTGCCACAAATGAATAAAGAATTCATTTGTCAACTATTGAGGCATGGTCCTCACCGTACTCCCCTCACCTCACACTTTACACCTCATTTCCATTTATCAAATAAATAGAAAAAGTCAAGATGAGGTGTCTACCTTCTAGTATGTTATCCGTAACAAAATACGGATTACAGTCTACAGTATATACATACCTGCATTCGGATAAAAACACGAATGCCCAAAGAGATAGAATAACACGAAGAACGTAATACTAGAATATGAATATCGAAATACATGTATGTAAATTATCAAATCAATACCTGATTTAATAATCCGGCTCAAGCCCGAGTCGGCTAGTATTACCAACTGTCTAATCGAAAGTCCGGGTACAAAGTACATCAATCGATCGGAACCCTACACGTATCCAATACAGCTAGTACATCATTTCGTCTGAATCAGGGAAACCCTCTGTGTGGTACTCTAAAGACTCGACAGTATGCCGACAGTGAGTTACTGGATAAATCCATAACCATAAGCACGTCAACAGCACTAGCTGTACGTAATGGATACCCAGGTGTTAGTTATGTATATGCCCTAGAGGCCATTGTTGTACATATGATGTATATTATAATGGATGTTTGGATATATATAGAGAGGACTTTCTTGCTCGTCATGATAGTATGCTATTTGGTTTCACTTTATCTTAACATGTTGACTTATATTAGTTTACTTACTTCACATGTTGATAAAGCCCTTAGGATATGTACTCGACTACTGGGACTATGATGAGATCATACTAGTAGGGCCAGGGTAGTCAACGAGTACATCCTATAACTGTTCCTAGTCGAGGGTGTGTCGAGACAGGGTATCGATACACCAGAGTAGACTAGCGTATACGCATCTTGACCCATATGATGGGCGATGATGATCCCATATCCATCGGTGTTTGACATCAAAGATGGTGTACGGGTGCTCAGTGGAGACTGGGTACACTGGACGGACTCGCCGAGAACTCCCAGATGGTATTATACCTCACGTCAGATGGCAGTTCTCCGGTGACACAGGTACATGTCAGTCTGTAGACCCGATATCGTCATAGAGTCTTGTATGATTCCCACTGTGCTTTGATTTCCACCCAACCACGTCCAAGAAGGCGTGCAAAACGGTGGCTTTTGGGTACAGTCCCGAATCACATGGAGGCAATGAGCGATAGGAAGAGATTCGTCTCTCCCGGTATAGCGAGTTGATGTTGTGCTGTGTTCGATTGGCTATAACTGGAAGTCCCTGGCCAGGGCTGATATAGAGTACTACTGGTAAGTGTTATCAGTAGGTTCTCGACCTGTTATGAGCCTCACATCGACACGACTTATCGGTTATTGGGGTCTGACGTTTACCATCCTTAGACCAGATATGTGACATATCAGACGAAGAGACCGGACTGTACGGTAGTGTTACTGATTGGATTCACAGGAGAATGTACAGGCTTGCTTTTTTATCTTCTGATCGCTCAATACCTGGGCGGCTGTTACGTTTAGCTGACCGTTTGCAGCTTGTGGGTGTTTGATATGATCATCACCTACTGCCGGCGTATTGACGATTCTTTAGAGTCCTACACAGAGGTTTCTTGACTCAGGCAAAACGGAGTAGGAGCACATATGTGATATGTGCAGAACTGAGGATAATACGATATGAGATACCGTATTCTATTCTCGCGATATTAGATATCAGCCGGGTATATACGATATAGCCGGGTCATCGGATCAAGTGTTGATTTGATGAACTGATATAGTTTATATTAGTCGGTTATTTGAGAAATAGCCGGATTGTCGGATCAAGTGTTGATTCGATAATTTAATGTATAATTATATATGTGATATATTACATTACATTATCTAATATTGGCTCGCTTTATTGATTCATTTTCTCACCGGGTAATACATTGATATATATGCAATATATGTTAATTGTATTATTTTCTTTTTTTACAAAAATATATTATATATGTGATATATAATATTGTAACAAGTTATGTTTACAAATGCAACATGATTAGTGGAGATTAAACATGGTTAGGGTTTGATTTGGGTTAGTCTTTTCTTGAAGCTTCTAGAAGCTTTTGTTTTGTTTTAAGCAAAGATATTATATGTTGATATTTTGGAGATATTATTTAACCCAACCCAAACCCTTAACCCTAGTAAACTCTCTACATGAGTTAATGCTTCATATTATTAACTCAAGGTTCATTTGTAAGCATAGTAACTTTTCATTATTCATCACAAAAGAAATCATCTTCTTCTTCCTTCATGAAAGCTTTCTAGCTTTTTGATTTTGTGATGAATTAGTGTGAGATCTTAAAAATAAAAGAGAGCATAATTCCTACTTCGTCATCCTCATCTAATCTAGCCAATTAGATTAGGGTGTTCACTTCATTAATTCTTGATTATAGAAGTGAGAGTTTGAGTTAAAGAAACTTTAAGGTAGATCATCTTCGAAAAGGAAGACTTCAAGCAAGCATGGATCATTCGGGTTGTGGAGCCTCTCTTGAGTCCGGAAGATCATGGATCGCGGCGAAGAGACTACTACTCGGAGCTTATGAAGCGAAGGAGCAGACTACAAAGGTTGTAATCCCTCTCTCTTAGATGTAAGGATATTTACATGTTTAGTTAACCCTAATAATCTAGCAAAGATCCCCGCTTTAGCTTGTTCGGCACTTCTAAATTTTAAATCGGGCATGGTTGATGCCTTATAGACCCTTGTGGCAGTGCCTAGTAACTCTACAGTGGTATCAGAGCCAAGCTAGAGCATTAGGCGACGTGTATACGAAGTTAAAAGTCCGATCGAACCCCGAAACGTCGGTTTTGAACCCCTCTCTGGAAATTTTTTTAAATGTTGATTTTTTCTGTATTAAAAATACTCAGAAAATTAAGCAGGGAATTCTAAGGATTACTGTGAAAAACGACATCCTAATTCCTTTAAAGCGCCGCGGAACCGCGTCAATACCATACCTTGCGCAGCGGTTCCGCGGCCGTACAGGGGTATTAGGGTTAGCTTTTTTCACAGTAATATCCATAGGTACTTTTGCATGCTTCTGAGAATTTTTAATTCTATTCAAGTGTTGAGTTTTCTGGAGATCTTTTGTATTCGTTGATTCGATCGGAAAGTTTAACTTTGTTTAAGTGTTTTCCGGATAATTTAGAACGTGTTAAAATGTTCGAACGGATATCAATAACTCACTTTTTCCCGACACGAAAAACTTTCAAGTGTTGAATTTTTCTTGAGTTTGAATCTTTCGGAAAAATATGCAAGCATATCTGTGGACCCTTTAGAAGAACGTAACCTTAACTCGATTATGTGACCGTTAAAACTTCCACTGAACCCTTGGGTTTGTGGTAGTTTAGCGTTGCCACATGTGAGGCGTTGGTTTGACCCTTCTACGGTTGGTTCATTGGGGCGGTGACATGTTCTGGGATTTTTGAACTCCGCTCAAGTGTTGAGCTATTTGGGAATTCTTGGGTGTTCGATTATTCGATCGGAAAGTTTAATATTGTCTATTTATCTGGAATATGATACAATATGTGGAATTCATATAGTTAGGCATGAAATGCGAAGTATGTGATATTTCGGATTTAAGATGTTTAAAGTGATTGTGGATTCCAAATGTTGTAGTTTTACTCTTTCTTTTCTGTGACCGTAAGCGTAGTATGTGGTGTATCGCCGGCTTCGTTGCTATACATCAACGACAATCGGGATACGCATACTTGCTTACGTTGATGATATGAGATTTTATGTGTTGCTGTGATATGTTATATTGGATCGTCGTGTTCTGAATAGCCGGGGTTTTTATGTGAGATGAGGGTTTTTATTTTCATTCATGTAAAATTCATTTGTATGTAATATTCTTTTATTGGGGCACTTCCGGGATGAGATTGATGTCACCATTGTATATTATTTACTTTTCCGCATTAGGTAGACCCAAAGAGGGGAACACAAGTAACCGGGTTCTAGGGTACAGTAGGAGACCATCTCGAGGAGTCGAGACCGGGTCTCCTAACCCTAGAATTGGCAGTGTTGCTTGCCGCTCTCGTAGGGGTCTAGGGATGTTGGTTTGGCTATTCATCGCGACCGTGGAATCCGTGTTTTATACAGGCTCGATATAAAACACGGACGTCCTAGTATATCCAATATTTCATATGTTATCTTCTGCTGCAATGTTCTGTGATGAGATCATATTACTGCCTGAGACGAATTCTTATACTATATATATATGTTGATATAAATATTACTGCTTTCGTTTCTTCTATGATGCTTAGGAAGCATTAACTGATGGGATTTATTAATAAGATTAATAAAAGAAAAGAAAGCTAAAAGATATTGTAGAATCAAAACTTTATAAAAAGGGTAGCTACAGTTTTGCTTTGCATAGCAGTACATATGATATACCTTGCACCTTATTCGATGAGGAAAGAGCCGAGATCCCTTCACCGGGAGTGAGCTCTTTAGCTAAACTGGCAGATGCTACGAACTCACGGATTAGTTTTTGATTGCTTCTATAGTACTTGCTTTGCACAGCGGTATATATGATATACCCTGCACCTTATTCGATGAGGAAAGAGCCAAGATCCCTTCACCGGAAGTGACCTCTTTAGCGAAACTGGAAAAGCCTCAAAGACAATCCTTTTCAAAATCACTTGTTTCTACAACGATATCAAGTTCATACGCTCATGGTTTTCTGAAAAACCTGCGTAACCCTCCATCATTTTTGGAAAATAGAGTACTTAGTATTCGTGCTGCGTTTGTTGACCATAATTAAGGCGCAGTGTACGGTAGCTGAGTGATGTTTTCCTATATAACATATGATGTGATTAATTAGAATAGTCATATGATTTTGTTGACCATAGTTAAGGGTCATGTAGGTGGGTCTAAATTAATCAAGAAATGACGGGTAGAACTTGACTAGTACTTATGATTTGTTGACCATAGTTAAGGTCATAAGTCACTAGAGGTAAAAGCATTAACGGGAATTTCAAGTATTGAAATTTGCAATGAGATTGCATACCTTCTATAAGATAGATGGATCCTGATACCCACTGCGAGTAAAAGTTACTCCTGTGAGACTTTTTACACATGACAATTACCCGATCAAGTAGGTGACTAGAAAGGTGTTTACGGGGTTATGCCTCTGGGAAAACGAGGTTTATTTTAATTAGGTGCGTGCGAAAGCACGGGGAACCTCCCTCAAAGTACCAACACTGGCCTGGCTGAAAGATTGGCGAACTTGTAAAGGTGTAATTAATCCCGGCTAGTTTTTCCTTTTAGGGTTTGAAAGAAAATTTGATAAAAAACAGTGGGAGATATCCTGATTAGATAAGATAATAACCAATCTAATCTTGCAAGAGCATACGCTAAAGTGTTTCCTTCTCTCTCCAGGTAGCGACCATGTCAGGCCTTAATCAAGATAATAATATGGATGTATTGACTGAACCCGCTTATTATACTGAGCAGGAGAACGTTGGTCCCGTTCTTTCTTATAAGTGTTATAAGACTGAACAGGAAATAGGAGAATATTTGGATTCTCACGCCGCCCAAACGAAGAACAAGCATGTTGATGCATCTTCTTCGGGTGTGTTAGTTATTAAGAACTGTTTCTCAGTTCACCGTACGTCCTGGGTATTAGATACCGGATCGGGATCCCACATACGTAATTTGTTACGTGGGCTACGTAAAGGTAAAGAACTGGGAAAGGGCGATCATTCCGTACAAGTAGGGAATGGTGCAAATATGGCATCCAAAGCTGTTGGCGAATATCACCTTGTATTACAAAGTAGTAATACATTGATTCTGAACGAGTGCTATTATATACCGAACATGATGTGCAACATTATATCGATTTCTTTATTAAGTAAAGAAGGATATAATTTTGTAATACAGGATAATGTTATGAACATCTTCCTAAATCAAAAGTTGATTGGATCAGGCTCGTTACATAATGCCATATATGTTCTCAATCAAACTACAGTCCTTAATATACAAAACACACACAAGAGGAGAGTTCAGAAATGAATGAATCCTACTTATGGCATTGTAGACTAGGTCATATCAATGCGACACGACTAGCTAAGTTATATAAGGATGGATATTTGAATCCGTTCAAATTATCATCTTATGAAACTTGCCATTCATGTCTCAAAGGTAAAATAACCAAAACTCCGTTTAGTGAACACGGAGAAAGAGTTGAGGAACTCTTAGGACTGGTACATAATGATGTATGCGGTCTCATGTCTACATATACCAGGAACGGTTCTTCCTACTTCATTACATTCACTAATGATCTCTCAAGATACGGACATGTGTTCCTGATGAAGCACAAGTCTGAAGCTTTTAAGAAATTCAGGGAATATAAGCACGAATTAGAGAACCAAACGGGCAAAAGTATTAAGATCCTTCGATCTGATCGAGGAGGAGAATACTTGAGCAATGAGTTCCTGGACTATCTAAAAGAGAATGGGATTCTCTCTCAGCTAACTCCTCCCTATACACCACAGCACAACGGTGTATCGGAGCGGAGGAATCGGACCCTATTGGATATGGTGCGCTCTATGATGAGCACCGCTGAATTACCTATTTCCTTTTGGGGTTATGCACTGGAGACAGCAACATACCTATTGAATAGAGTTCCAACTAAATCAGTGCCTACCACTCCATATGAGATTTGGAATGGAAAGAGACCATCTCTTAAACGAGTTAAAATATGGGGTTGTCCGGCCTATGTTAAAAAGCAAGATCCGGACAAACTCGAGGCAAGATTAAGTTTATGTAAGTTTGTGGGATATCCAAAAGATTCCCATGGATATATCTTCTACCACAGTGAGGAACGAAAGGTGTTTGTTTCTCAATATGCCACCTTTTTAGAAAAGGAATTTCTTGCAAAAGAAATTAGTGGCGAAGAGATAGAGCTGGAAGAGGTTCCAGTGACACAAACTGCAACTGAAGATTTAGTGGAACCAGATGATTCAGTAGTACCCAACGAACCCCAGCCTCTCCGCCGATCTAGTAGGGTTTCTCATTCACCTGAGAGATACTACGGTTTTCTCGTTGATGGTGGGAGTGAGGATTGCATCATGGAAGATGATGACCCAACTAGCTTCGAACAGACCATCACGAGTGGTGACTCTGTGAAGTGGCTGGATGCAATGCGATCTGAGATGGAATCTATGTACACCAACAAAGTATGGACTTTGGAAGTTGCTCCTGAAGGGGTAAAACCCATTGGGAGCAAATGGATCTTTAAGAAGAAACTTGGTGTAGATGGAAAAGTTGAGACTTACAAAGCTAGACTTGTTGCAAAGGGTTTTTGTCAACGACCAGGTGTGGATTATGACGAAACCTTTTCTCCAGTGGCTATGCTTAAGTCCATCCGGATCTTACTTGTCATTGATGCATACTATAACTACGAAATCTGGCAGATGGATGTTAAGACCGCCTTTCTAAATGGTGATTTAGAAGAGTGCGTGTACATGACTCAGCCAGAGGGCTTCGTAGATAGTGGGAGCAGCGGAAAGGTGTGCAAGCTGCTTAAATCTATGTACGGGTTAAAGCAGGCATCGCGGAGTTGGAACATCTGCTTTGATGTTGTAATCAAAGAGTTTGACTTCATCAAAAATGTAGATGAACCTTGTATTTATAAAAAGGTTGCAGAGAGTAAGGTTGTCTTCCTCGTATTGTACGTCGATGACATACTCTTGATAGGAAATGATGTTCCTATGCTGCAATCGGTCAAGCTCTTCTTATCACAAAGATTCTCAATGAAATATCTTGGTGATGCCTCCTGCATACTGGGAATTATGATCTATAGAGATAGATCTAAACGGATACTGGGGTTGTCCCAATCCAGATACATTGACACCATACTAAAGAGGTTTAGTATGGAAGAATCCAAGCGTGGGAACCTACCCATGATCTCTGGACTCTCTTTCCAAAGAGATGTCTCCCAAGACTGATTTGGAGAGAGCTCAAATGCAAGGGATACCCTATGCTTCGGCAGCAGGCTCTATCATGTATGCGATGCTATGTACCAGACCCCATGTAGCATACTCACTAAGTATAGTGAGTAGGTATCAAGCAGATCCTGGAGAGAACCACTGGATAGCTGTGAAGAACATTCTCAAGTACTTGAGAAGAACTAAGGAGATGTTCTTGGTGTATGGTAACGGAAAACTCCAGGTGGAGTCCTTTACCGATTCAAGCTTCCAAAGTGATAAGGACGACTCTAAGTCGCACTCGGGATTTGTCTTTACCCTCAATGGAGGGGCGGTATGTTGGAAGAGTTCTAAACAGGAAACCGTTGCAGACTCGACGATGGAGGCTGAATACATCGCTGCCAACGATGCTGCAAAAGAGGTTGTTTGGATGAAGAAGTTCATTACTGAATTTGGTGTGGTTCCGTCCATTGAGCATCCAATACCTTTGTACTGTGATAACAATGGAGCTGTGGCTTTGGCCAAGGAACCCAGGTCCCATCAGAAGTCCAGACATATTCTGAGGCGGTATCACCTGATCAGGGAGATAGTTGATCGCCGGGAGATCGAGGTCAGGAGAGTTGATACGAAGGACAACACTGTGGATCCACTCACGAAGGCCATTCCCCAGACACAGTTTGAGAGACTCTTCGGGATGCTGGGTATGAGATACTACAACAGCCGGCCTTAGTGCAAGTGGGAGATTGTTAGTTATGTATATGCCCTAGAGGCCATTGTTGTACATATGATGTATATTATAATGGATGCTTGGATATATATAGAGAAGACTTTCTTGCTGGTCATGATAGTATGCTATTTGGTTTCACTTTATCTTAACATGTTGACTTATATTAGTTTACTGTCTTATTCTCACATGTTGATAAAGCCCTTAGGATATGTACTCGACTACTGGGACTATGATGAGATCATACTAGTGGGGCCAGGGTAGTCAACGAGTACATCCTATAACTGTTCCTAGTCGAGGGTGTGTCGAGACAGAGCATCGATACATCAGAGTAGACTAGCGTATACGCATCTTGACCCATATGATGGGCAATGGATGATCCCATATCCATCGGTGTTTGACATCAAAGATGGTGTACGGGTGCTCAGTTGAGACTGAGTACACTGGACGGACTCGCCGAAAACTCCTAGATGGTATTATACCTCACGTAAGATGGCAGTTCTCCGGTGACACAGGTACATGTTAGTCTGTAGACCCGGGATCGTCATAGAGTCTTGTGTGATTCCTACTGTGCTTTGATTTCTACCCTACCACGTCCAAGAGGGCGTGCAAAACGGTGGCTTTTGGGTACAGTCCCGATTCACATGGAGGCAATGAGCGATAGGAGGGGATTCGTCTCTCCCGATATAGGGAGTTGATGTTGTGCTGTGTTCGATTGGCTATAACTGGAAGTCCCTGGCCAGGGCAGATATAGAGTACTACTGGTAAGTGTTATCAGTAGGTTCTCGACCTGTTATGAGCCTCACATCGACACGACTTATCGGTTACTGGGGTTTGACGTTTACCACCCCTAGACCAGATATGCGACATATCAGACGAAGAGACCGGACTGTACGGTAGTATTACTGATTGGATTCACAGGAGAATGTACAGACTTGTTGATCTTCTGATCGTTCAATACCTGGGTGGCTGTTACGTTTAGCTAACCGCTTGCAGCTTGCGGGTGTTTGATATGATCATCACCTACTGCCGGCGTATTGACGATTCTTTAGAGTCCTACACAGAGGTTTCTTGACTCAGGCAAAACGGAGTAGGAGCACATATATGATATGTGCAGAACCGAGAATAATACGATATGAGATACCGTATTTTATGCTCGCGATATTAGATATCAGCCGGGTATATGCGATATAGCCGGGTCATCGGATCAAGTGTTGATTCGATAAACTGATACAGTTTATATCAGTCGGTTATTTGAGAAATAGCCGGATTGTCGGATCAAGTGTTGATTCGATAATTTAATGTATAATTATATATGTGATATATTACATTACATTATCTAATATTGGCTCGCTTTATTGATTCATTTTCTCACCGGGTAATACATTGATATATATGCATATATGTTAATTGTATTATTTTCTTTTGTTATAAAAATATATTATATATGTGATATATAATATTGTAACAAGTTATGTTTACAAATGCAACATGATTAGTGGAGATTAAACATGGTTAGGGTTTGATTTGGGTTAGTCTTTTCTTGAAGCTTCTAGAAGCTTTTGTTTTGTTTTAAGCAAAGATATTATGTGTTGATATTTTGGAGATATTATTTAACCCAACCCAAATCCTTAACCCTAGTAAACTCTCTACATGAGTTAATACTTCATATTATTAACTCAAGGTTCATTTGTAAGCATAGTAACTTTTCATTATTCATCACAAAAGAAATCATCTTCTTCTTCCTTCATGAAAGCTTTCTAGCTTTTTGATTTTGTGATGAATTAGTGTGAGATCTTGAAAATAAAAGAGAGCATAATTCCTACTTCATCATCCTCATCTAATCTAGCCAATTAGATTAGGGTGTTCACTTCATTAATACTTGATTATAGAAGTGAGAGCTTGAGTTAAAGAAACTTTAAGGTAGATCATCTTCGAAAAGAAAGACTTCAAGCAAGCATGGATCATTCGGGTTGTGGAGCCTCTCTTGAGTCCGGGAGATCATGGATCGCGGCGAAAGGACTACTACTCGTAGCTTATGAAGCGAAGGAGCGGACTACAAAGGTTGTAATCCCTCTTTTTTAGATGTAAAGATATTTACATGTTTAGTTAACCCTAATAATCTAGCAAAGATCCTCGCTTTAGGTTGTTCGGCACTTCTAAATTTTAAATCGGGCATGGTTGATGCCTTATATACCCTTGTGGCAGTGCCTAGTAACCCTACAGCAGGTACCTGTCGAAAAGGAATGCCGACGAGCAAACTCATGTGGATCCCTTCTGAGCCTATCTATGACAATCTCCATACAACCCGGTCTCTTCGTCTGAGAGTATCGCATACCAGGTCTAGGGGGTGGTAAACGTCAGACCCTAATAACCCGATAATTCATGCTGATGCGGCTCAGGACCAATCCGGAAAACTACTGATCAGCCTATCAGTAAATCCCAACTGCCTTGGCCAAGGTCTTATGGTCCTGACCAATCGAACACAGTGCGATATCGATTCCCTATACCGGGAGAGACGAATCCCCAACAATCGCTCACTGCCTCCATGTGGCTCGGGACTGTACCCAACCAAAACCTGTTTGCACGACTCAGTAGAGCCGTGGTAGGGTAGTGATCAAATCACAGTGGGAACTCACACGAGACAAATGATGATTTCAGATCTAAAGACTAACATGTACTCATATCACCTGAGAACTTCCATATGACGATAGGTATAGTACCATCTAGAAGTTCTCGGCGAGTCCGTCCGGTGTACTCACACCCAGTGAGCACCTGTATACGATCTTAGGTGCGAAAGACCAATGGTTGCGGGACCATACCATCGCCCATCGTCAGGGTCTAGAAACGTATACTGTCACGCCCCGCTTCCCAGAGTACGCTAAGATAGGCACGTGACATAGCCAACCATGCTACCTGTGGATAGGAAATATCCTTTCACGGTCACATTACGGCTGTAGAGATATCAAGAACAAGAAAGTAAACTAAACTATCTAGTACATGTCCATGAGCCAAAATAAATGAGTCAAGAAATGATAATATGCGGAAGCAAAAGATCCAATAAATAAAACACCTGGAAAGTAAAACTGCATACCAACAGGATCCTCACCGCTCGGTCTAACAGTGGCAATACTCCTGATCAGTCGGCAACAAAGGTAGAGGATCTGGGCCATGCAAAACCCAGACGTCAGCGCGTCATAACATCAAGCAATAATATATAAACAGGGTAGCAAGACATGCAAGTATGATTATAGAAGGTAAAGCAGGTGTAACAGCAATATAAATCAGGACAGTGAAAGGTAGTGTGCAGTGAGTAATCTAAACTGGTATATTAGGTTAATTATTCTCAAGTCTTTGAAATCAATTTGATGAATCATCGATATAACTCAATAGTATCCCGTGCGTGCCCGGGATCACGGTCTATGACTCTCAGGCTGAATCCGAGACGTGCCGCAAGGCAGTAAAAGGGTAGTAGGTAATGACGAGTGATGTCAGCAGCATCACCCCGGGGCTGGCCTAGCCCGTAAGACTGATCAGAAAAGGTAGAGAACTGTCGGGTTACAAGTCAGGTTTCATCATTGATTTTCCCATACCCCCAAGTTATATGTGCTCAAGTCAGGTATTAAATAATCTGGAGCTAATACCAACTCAGGATTAGGCAAGTACAGGTTTGTCTGGATAGACAACAGGAACTGTCCGTAAGGACAATAGGTCAGGTTTGTTGGCATTAGACATAAGATCAAGTAACAGGTAAAGCCATGGTACATCAGGTCAAGCCAGGCAGTATATAGGTATCAAGTCATGTCGAGAGTTGCACGGTACCATGTCGTGTCAAGTAGTAGGTGTAACAAGTCATGTCAGGGGTGCACAAAATGTCATATGGGTGCTCATAATCAAACTAACATAAGTATGGATAAACAAAACCAGCATGGGGTACTAGTGGAACAATAAAAAATGGAACACTGTAATGTAAAATGCAATCAGGTACAGATTAAGGTATAAAGATGCGCAGTTATGATTGGGATTAAAGTTAAAGTTCCAATACTAATTAAACTACAATATATTAAATATGGAATGTTAATATTATAATATTATATATTCAAGTGATCTATGGGTGCAATAACATGTATACTAGACGAGATGGATGCGAACGGGTGTTTGAACGGTTATAAAGTATTTTACATGGTACTATGGGCTATGCAGATAATTATTATGTGATTTAAATATGGGCATGGGTACACGATATTGTAATCTAACAAGCAACAATGTATAATTCAAGATCCAAATCTAAAATGATATATGGAACATTGAAAAGGAAAAAAAATGGAACATGTGGCACTATATGTAATCTACAGATTTATAATGCAATTAAATAGGTATAAAATAACATAGATAGCATGTAGCAAGTTTCACTTGCCTCGATAGATCGCGATACAGATACGCACGGCAATGTCGAATATCGGGAACACGTCGCAATGTGTCCACGCGAGCACAGAACAGAACTAGGTACTGCAAGAATACGACCACGCTGGATATGGACATCTACTGGGTCGCCTGGATCGTCAGCGACGAGCATGGATCCGGCGGGTGATCATCGGGAAAGGAACGAGATCAAGAAAAGAGAAGGAAAGAAAAGAAGAAGAAGAAGAAGAAAGAAAGGAATATTTGGGGTGGCTCTGGTGTGGTGCTGGGGCCAGAGGAGGTGGCCAGGGAGTTGTCGACGATGGGTTTCCGGCGATAGGGTTTGCCGGCAAGATCTCACGGAAAAGGCAGTAGGGTTTCAAGATTGTCGGGGATCGGGGTGTGTAGGGTTTTTGGTGCTCAGGTGAGTAGATGAGAGAGGAGGGATATGGTGGTGATGGGGTAAGGCCGACGGGGTCGGAGCTCCATCGAGGTGCAAGCGAGGGTTGCAGGCGAGGGTTGCAAGCAAGGGTTTCTGGGGCTGTCGGGTGTGGGTGATGGTGGTGTCGGAAGTGGAGAAGGGTGATGAGGGAGAGGAAGTGGAGACAAGGCGAGGTCGAGGAGGTCGTTGGTGACGAAAGGTCAGATCTCCGGTGATGGGTTAAGGTTGCAGGGGATGTAAGCGAGGTCAGGTTGGGTTACGGTGCAGGTTCTGTGCAGGGGGAGAGAGCTCGGGAATGAGGAGAGAGGGGAGAAGAGAAGATGGAGAATACGACGGCGAAGCGACGTCGGCAATAGCGACGAGGTGCACGCGAGGCTAGGGCGTCGGTCGTGGGTTAGGTTTAAGGTTCGGGAAAGGTTTGCAGATGAGAGGAGAGAGGTGAGGTGGTCGAAGCGAGGTGAGAAGGCGGAGGCGGCGATGAGGCGAGCGCGGGGCGAAGCGCGCGCGCTCGAGGCGGGAAAACGAAAGAAAATGAAGAAGATGAAGGGGAGAGAGAGACGTGTATGGGGAGAGGGAATAATTAATATATAAAAAATTAAATAGAAAGCGAGAGAGAGAGGCTGTTGAGAATCTGTTAGGATCTTAATATATAAAAAATATTTATATAAAGAAAGAGAGGGAGAGGGAGAAAACTGTGAGATTTAGATTTAAGTTAAAAAAAAATATTTTTTAGTTAAAGAAAACGTTAGAAGGAAATAAAGATTATAATATTATAATATTAGTCCGTTTTGAGATCTTGGCAAATACAAACCTACTCCAAAACACGTCCGGGTCTGATCTAAAAATCCGGTTTTAAAATATTAAAAATATATGCGACTTCCAAATCTCAAAATGAAATCCTAGTTAAAGAAAATGCATACCCCCAAGAATGGATGCACGTACGTGCGCGTAGCCATCCAAACACCTCCGATTCACTGAACGGGACGAGAACAAGACGTGCGGATGCCACCACGGGGTTAGGGGTATCATGGAGGTTATGAAATACAATTTTAAATTATTTTCTATGACCTAAAATGTTATATGATAAAATATGCAATACTAGATAAAATACCAGTATGTACTAAACATGAGATGCACGTGTCTATGCAACAAGTCAAGATAATCTATAAATAAGAATCAAATAAGTTCAAGCAAGCGGGTCGGGTCGAATGCAATGTAAAATGTAAAACACCGTTCGCACCCAAACACGAAAGATCAATAAAATGCCACAAATAAATAAATACGGAAACTGGAATTGGTATAAATGGACTCGGTTGTTACATTATACCCAACTACATAAAGAATTTCGTCCTCGAAATTCCAAGAACAAAGAAGGATAAACAATTAAGAAACTACAAAAATAGATGTGGAAACTTCTGCCGGATTTCATCTTCTCTGTCACGGCAGGAACAGCCTGCTCGGGTACAACGGGTGCACTGCCCGGATCAGTCCTCGTCTCGGACGAGTCAACACGAATCTCGGCCCTCGCGGCCGCTCTCTGTGCCCTCGTAGTCTTAGGCGGCATATTGGCTGAAAGAAAATTTGGATTCGATAAGAACACGGAAATCGAATCGCAAGAATATAAGGAAGAATCAAATCAATAAGCCCTAAGGTCGCGTAGGCGGAGTACCGTGTCGTGAGCATGCCGCGGAACATACACACGCTACGCTACCCTGCTGCAGCTACCTACTCCATCATACCAGGGTCATCCTACACTCCGAAGGTAAAACCTACGCTCTGATACCAACTTTGTCACGACCCGAGAATTCGACTCGTGACCGGCACTTAACCACGCAACGTCTACAGGCGCAACGCGGCTAAGTAAGCCGAACCCAGAAATCAAAACCAATAAATATAGAGTGATTTAAAACATTTTGTAAAAACAAATCGTACAGGTCTGAAAAACTTCCATTTATTTAGTAGAAATCCTTTTTAAGTTCAAAAGTTATAAGTTTTATAATTTTGGTAACATTTCCTTTTTAAAACATTAGCCCCGCGAGTCGGGTAGAAACAAGGTGTAACAGATATGACGAGTAAAATGAATGAAGCATCAAAATAAGATATACGACGCCGTAGCGAAGAATACACAGTAAAGCAAGGACAATATCATAAAAGATGAGACTGCAAAAGTAAAGTCGACTCACATGCGAGCTCGACACCAGAATATAAAACCATACATATCGTCCTCTCAACTGTCTCTAAGTTAATACAGAAAGGTAGATGGAGAGTACTAGATACATCAATATACAACTGAAAGATAACAGATACCGTACAAAATCCACCTATCAGCAAGAAGCTATCTCTGCTCAAAAAGGGTATCTGTGCCAAAAGATGCGGTAACAGCCAGCCGTGACTACTCCCAAGGGCAACCTGCAAACACTGTGGCACAACGGGGGTGAGTTGCCAACTCGTGAATAGAGATAACATATAAAGGTGATCGCGAGCATGCACATATAGCGTGGCTCTACTAATGCCAGCAGATGCTATCAATGCATGTCAAATAGAGGATGCAATAGTAATGCAAATACTCTAACAGGTAAATGCTACAGGATGAGATATGTAGTAGTCAATGCTGAGTATGGGATAATAACATCTACATGGACTATGTCAACATGGAAAACCATAATCGGTGCCTCAGGCTGCACTCAAATCCCAAATACACTCAGGCGCCGGCACACCCATCGGCCCTCAAATCCTGTACATCTCTGAGAAATCACGGGTGCCCAACATCGGCACCCAAAACATCATAAATACTCGTGTCCAGCATCGACACGCAAATCCTCGTATATCGGGCTCCGTCAATCCGGATCAGCCCACGGGGTCCGTCTGCGGTGTCGGCCCTCGGCCCCGGCAGCACGGGTCGTCCCGCATCCATCACTCGACTCTGGTCAGTATCCTCCGGACAACTGCCAGGTCCAACCAATCACCGGTAGGTACTCGCCCGCCTCCAGGCTCAATCGGCAAATCCCATCGATCATCTCGCCGAGGGGAACCATACCGGGCCCACCACGAACCCGCAAACGGAACATCCACTCCTCGAATCGGGTTTCAAGCACACGTCTCAGCACCGAGAAAACGCGTGGTGGACACACCAAAATATCATATCACGAGGTACCGGGTTTTCAAAATAATGCATATTTTCTTAATTATTTCCACGGTCCTCAAAACCAGAAATCACATGAAAATCCATCATCAATAAGTCAATCCAATGCGAGGTACAATATAATCAATCCATGGCAGGTATATAAGGGAAAGCCGTTTTTTTAAAATAGTTTCCGTTTTTAAAGATGTCATGCGGCTCCCAAATGTCCAGGAAATCATAATCAATCACATGTAAGATGAACTACAGCAATAATACAACAGTATAATCATGGCAGTTCTACAGTGAGTGTGGCATGGCAATTACTAACGGTGTGTGTGTAGCATGTAAATAGTGCCCGTGCAACATAAACCGTTAGTAATAGTGCGGTGTTCTATCAGTTCTAAGCAATATATATATCAACACAGCAGGGAATGCAATATGCGATGACAGTCTATGGGATGCATGCAACACATAATAATAAAGTCCTATCAGCCCTGACGCATAACGCCATGCGGGCGATATCCCCGTAGATGTGAAATCTACTCACCTAGCTTCGTGCTATGTGTATCCAACAACTTGCTTGCCCTTCTTCGCGGCGTCCGTCTCACTGGCCTGCGAACCTAAAATCACATAACATGGATCACACATAAGCTTAAATCACAAGAACGCGACAATACGGTCCAACTAGATACTCGTGCCGCAAACCAATCGCGCGTGTGCACGATACGTTAAAACATGTGTGTGCTGAACCACGAACTACCCCGACGCGCTACGATGCGTAGCACGCACCAGACCACGGAAGCATGCATGCAAGTTGCACCAAACACACACCCCAACCTAAAGGAAACAGCTCCCAGATTCTTATCTGGAAGAAATCCCACAATTAAAATAAGACCAAACACATCAAAACACCCACATAAACTACCCTGCACAAATACGACATTTTGCATCGAATCGTGAAATTGGTGGTATTTTAGCGTAATAGGGGTTGGACTAGGTTACAATGGCCTCACTAACTCACTAACAAGCTACTGAAACCACAACTCACTTCGTTGCACAAGATTCTCACAAATTACCCCATATCACACTAAAAGCACTAAAATCCGATAACCGAAGCAAATCTACACTAACTAAGCTAACTAGGGATCAAGTTAGGAAGTATACCTCACTCTCGACCCTAGGGAGCTGGAGGAAGGTGGAGAAGTGAAGGGAAGAGGCTGCACTGGGCGATGGGGCTGCTGCAGCTCACTGCTGCTGATGCTACTGCTCTCTGCTGCTGATGCTGCCTCTTGCTGCTGCTGCTCTTCTCATGTTGCTGCTGCTGTTCTCATGCTGCTGCTGCTGTGGTTTTCTTCAGTTGTGCTTGCTGTTGCTGCTGGATTTTGCTGCTGCTGCAATTGCTTCATGCTGCTGCTGCTGTCGTGGCTTCATGTTGCTGCTGCTGTTGCTTCATGCTGAGGTAAGTGTTGTGTGTGTGAGTGTGTTGGTGTGTGAGAGTGTGTTGTGTGAGTGTTTAAGAGAAAAACAAAAAGAGTTGATAGAAAGAAACCATCACAATCATCACACAAAAGTCACCCCTCTCTCTCTCTCACCTCATTTAATGCAAGCATGGCCTAAAGCCATGATGCACTCTCTCTCTCTCACACAAGTCAACACTAACTAAAAATTCAAACTAAAGTTACTTTTGGCTAACTAATTAATCCCACTTAAGAATCCAAAAGACTTAATCCTATAATTAACCCACCATGGTTAATAATTATGGTATTTACTTCATTTAAAAACCCTAGTTTACATGCACATGTGTGAGCAAGCCTAGGAAAATTTTGGAAAAATATTTATTAAGCTAGGAAAAATATTTAAAACACAATTTGGTAAACTTTTTATTAAAAACCATTATTTAATTATAATTATTCACTAACCCTTATCCTAAGATGTTACAATCTCTCCCCCTTAAAGAAATTCGTCCCCGAATTTCAAAAATCTAACTACACATACCTTCAAAAAGATGGGGATACGTCTTCATCATCTCGCTTTCGGTCTCCCAAGTGACCTCCTCACGGTTCTGACCAAGCCAAAGTACCCTAACTGATGGAATGTCCTTCGATCTCAATTTCTTCACTCGTCGATCCAAGATCATCACCGGCTGCTCTGCATAGGAAAGGTCGCGCTCAAGCTGGATCGTCGGATGCTGAATCGCGTGCGAAGGATCATGAAGATATCTGCGGAGCATCGAGACATGGAACACGGGGTGCACATCTGGAAAGCTGGGCGGAAGGGCTAAACGGTAAGCCACTGCACCGACACGCTCGAGGATCTCGAAGGGGCCCACATACCTGGGACTGAGCTTCCCCTTCTTTCCAAACCTCATCACACCTTTCATTGGGGAGACCCTCAAGAAAACATGATCACCAACAGAAAACTCAAGTCTGCGCCGTCGACGGTCTGCATAAGCTCTCTGCCTACACTGCGCTGCTCTCATCCTATCGCGAATCAACTGGATCTTCGCGGTCGTCTCCTCAACGATCTGTGGCCCTAAGATACTGCTCTCACTGAGCTCTGTCCAACAAGTAGGCGACCTGCATCTCCTCCCATAAAGAGCCTCAAATGGTGCCATCTGAATGGTCTCCTGGTAGCTGTTATTGTAGGAAAACTCTACCAAGGGCAAATGATGATCCCAGCTACCTCCGAAATCTAGTACACAAGCTCTGAGCATGTCCTCGAGAGTCTGGATGGTCCGCTCTGACTGTCCGTCGGTCTGCGGATGAAAAGCCGTGCTGAAACTCAAGCGAGTGCCCAAAGCCTCCTGAAGCCTCTGCCATAGTCTACTGGTAAACTGGGTGCCTCTGTCGGACACAATGCACGTCGGGACTCCGTGTAGTCGCACTATCTCGTCAATATAGATCTGGGCATACTGAGTAAATCCGAAAGTCGTCTTCACCGGTAAGAAGTGAGCCGCTTTCGTCAAACGATCCACGATCACCCAGATGGAGTCATACCCCCTACTAGTCCTGGGTAGACCCACCACGAAATCCATCGAAATCTGTTCCCATTTCCACTCCGGAATGGGTAACGGCTGTAGTTCTCCCGCGGGCCTCTGGTGCTCAGCCTTGACTTGCTGACAAGTCAGGCATCTCGATACAAAATCTGCAATGTCCCTCTTCATTCCGTCCCACCAGTAAACATCTCGCATATCATGATACATCTTGGTGGAACCGGGATGGACGCTATATACCGATCGATGTGCCTCCTCAAGAATCTCGCGTCTCAGCCCTTCAGCATCTGGTACGCACAGTCTGACTCCAAACCGTAGTACCCCCTGATCATCGATCACGAACTCGGAAAATCTTCCCTGTCCAATCTGTGCCATGATCTCTGAACATCGGTCATCACTGAGCTGTGCCTCACGTATACGATCGATCAACTGTGGGCGTGCACGGACATGCGCTATCTGTCCTCCAATCGGCGTGAACTCGAACTGTACTCGGCTGTCGCATAATATCTGCCAGTCTGCGGATGACTGTCCCTGTGCTGCGCTCAAACAAGCTAGACTACCCCCGGGCCTCCTGCTCAAAGCATCCGCCACCACATTTGCCTTGCCCGGGTGATATAAGATCTCGCAGTCGTAATCCTTCACTAACTCCATCCATCGACGCTGTCGAAGGTTCAGATCCCGCTGCTGAAATATGTATTTCAAACTCTTGTGATCCGTAAATATCTGGCACGACTCGCCGTATAGGTAATGTCGCCAGATCTTAAGTGCGAAGACCACTGCTGCCATCTCCAAATCATGAGTGGGGTAATTTTGTTCATGTCTCTTCAATTGTCGCGAAGCATACGCGATCACCCTGTCGTGCTGCATCAAAACGCATCCCAGCCCCACTCGAGAAGCATCACAAAAGACCACAAATCCGCCCGATCCGGAAGGTAAAGATAACACCGGTGTCGTCGTCAGCTGAGTCCGTAACTGCTGGAAACTGTGCTCGCACTCCTCCGTCCAAACGAAAGGAACTCCCTTCCGGGTCAACCCGGTCAATGGTGTAGCAATGCGGGAGAAGTCCTGCACAAAACGCCTGTAGTAACCGGCCAATCCCAAAAAGCTGCGAATCTCCGTCACCGATGTGGGTCTGGGCCAACGCTGAACGGCCTCGATCTTCCTCGGGTCTACACATATACCGTCTCGTGAAATCACGTGCCCCAAGAAATCTACGCTGTCCAGCCAAAAAGCACACTTGGAGAATTTCGCATAAAGCTGGTGCTCCCTCAATGTCTGCAATGTAATCCGCAGGTGCTGCTCGTGCTCCTCACTACTCCGGGAATACACCAAGATATCGTCAATGAAGACTATAATGAACAGATCCAAATAAGGTCGGAAAATACGGTTCATCAAGTCCATGAAGGCTGCTGGCGCATTGGTGAGTCCGAACGACATCACCAAGAACTCGTAATGGCCGTAGCGCGTACGGAAGGCTGTCCTGGGAATGTCCTCCTGTCGAACCCGCAGCTGATGATAGCCCGATCGTAAATCGATCCTCGAAAAGTACCCTGCCCCCTGGAGCTGGTCGAACAAATCGTCGATACGCGGCAAAGGATACCTGTTCCGCACTGTCACCCTGTTCAGCTGGCGGTAGTCGATACAAAGACGCAAACTGCCGTCCTTCTTCCTGACGAACAGGACTGGAGCACCCCAAGGAGAAACACTGGGTCGAATAAGTCCTTTGTCCAGCAAATCTTGCAACTGCTCCTTCAACTCTCGAAGTTCCGCCGGGGCCATCCGATAAGGCGGTATAGAAATAGGCCCCGAACCAGGAATCAAATCAATACAGAAAGAAATGTCGCGCTCGGGCGGCAACCCAGGAAGCTCGTCAGGGAACACATCAAGAAACTCGCTAACAACCGGAACCTGATCCAATGGAACCTCTGTAGCGCGAGCATCGCAAACATAGGCGAGAAATCCCTGACATCCCTTCCTCAAAAGCTGTCCAGCGCGAAAAGAAGAAATCACACTGTGAGGGGCGGCACCACGGTCTCCCAACACAACAAAAACCGACTCACCGGGGAAACAGAATCTAACTGTCTTCTCGCGGCAGTCCACAGAAGCATAGCACGTGGCTAACCAATCCATGCCCAAAAGAACGTCGAAGTCCAACATCTCCAGAAGGATCAAGTCGACAGGCAACTCTCTCTCGCCAATACAGACGATACAGGATCGGAACACGTGCCTAGCAACAAACGACTCTCCCACAGGAGTAGTCACCACAAGCGGCTGATCAAGCAAGCCGGACTCTCTACCCAGACTCGGCACAAAGTGTGTGGATACGTACGAGTGTGTGGATCCGGGATCGAACAGTACATGTGCATCAACTGAACATACAGGAAGGATACCTGAGACCACAGCATTGGACGTCTGCGCGTCCTGATGTGTCAAAGCAAAGACCCTCGCCTGTCCACCACCTGTAACTGACTGACCTCTGCCTCGGTCATCTCGTCCCCTCTGAGTAACTCCTCCACGCCCACGACCTCTCTGTGCATAAGTCTGGCGCGGAGCAACGGTAGGCACAACGGGCAACGCCCTCTGGGGTGGTGAAGGTGGTAAGGTAACATGCGGTGCTGCCGCCTCCCTCCGATGTGTCTCTGGACAATCTCGAATGAGGTGACGTAGGCTGCCACATCTGAAGCAACCCCGCGGCGACTGCTGACTCTCTCGTGGATATGAACTAAACATCCGACCTCGTCCCGAATCTCTGCTACTCCTCGTACCGGAACGGTACCCGTCGCGGCGTCTGAATGACTGCCTCCGTGCGGAAATACTGGTACGAACTCTCTTCGGCTCTGGAAGTACCGAAGTCTCAGCAAGGTGCTCCTCGACCACTAAGGCTGCGTCTACGGCTGCTGCATAGGTCTCGTAGTGCTGTGCGCTGATCGCAAGGAACAATGGTGTAAGCAAGCCTCGAACAAATCTCCGGACTCGCAACTCCTCGGTAGCCACTAAATATGGGGCGTAGACTGCTAGCTCTGTAAACAGTACGTCATACTCTGCCACTGTCATCCCTGGCGTCTGGCGCAAGGACTCAAACCTGCGTGCTCGGGCATCTCTAACACTCCGGGGAAGGAAACGGGCAAGAAATATGGTCACGAACTCCGTCCAGGTCATAGGAGGAAGACCTGCTGCTCTGCCCTTCTCCACCGAATCACACCATTTCTGCGCAAGACCCTCTAGACGAAAGCTCGCGAACTCAACCCATCTCGCATCTGCGCATCTGAGGGAACGGCATATCCTGGCCATCCTATCGATGAAAGACTGTGGGTCCTCGGCTGTATCGGTGCCTGTGAATACTGGAGGCTTCAGCCTCATGAACTCTGATAGCGATACTGTAATCACCTCCGTGGCTGCAGGGGCAACTGGCTGTGCGGTAGGTACCATAGCGGTCTCTGGAACTGGTGGAGCTACCTCTGGTCGCTGCGCTCGAAGCGTCTCAACTAGCGATCCTATCATCTGGCGCATCTCCTGCATGCTAGATCCCACCGTCTGGCGCATCTCCTGCATACCAGCCCCTAGCGTGGCGATCTGCTCTGTCACGGCAGGAACAGCCTGCTCGGGTACAACGGGTGCACTGCCCGGATCAGTCCTCGTCTCGGACGAGTCAACACGAATCTCGGCCCTCGCGGCCGCTCTCTGTGCCCTCGTAGTCTTAGGCGGCATATTGGCTGAAAGAAAATTTGGATTCGATAAGAACACGGAAATCGAATCGCAAGAATATAAGGAAGAATCAAATCAATAAGCCCTAAGGTCGCGTAGGCGGAGTACCGTGTCGTGAGCATGCCGCGGAACATACACACGCTACGCTACCCTGCTGCAGCTACCTACTCCATCATACCAGGGTCATCCTACACTCCGAAGGTAAAACCTACGCTCTGATACCAACTTTGTCACGACCCGAGAATTCGACTCGTGACCGGCACTTAACCACGCAACGTCTACAGGCGCAACGCGGCTAAGTAAGCCGAACCCAGAAATCAAAACCAATAAATATAGAGTGATTTAAAACATTTTGTAAAAACAAATCGTACAGGTCTGAAAAACTTCCATTTATTTAGTAGAAATCCTTTTTAAGTTCAAAAGTTATAAGTTTTATAATTTTGGTAACATTTCCTTTTTAAAACATTAGCCCCGCGAGTCGGGTAGAAACAAGGTGTAACAGATATGACGAGTAAAATGAATGAAGCATCAAAATAAGATATACGACGCCGTAGCGAAGAATACACAGTAAAGCAAGGACAATATCATAAAAGATGAGACTGCAAAAGTAAAGTCGACTCACATGCGAGCTCGACACCAGAATATAAAACCATACATATCGTCCTCTCAACTGTCTCTAAGTTAATACAGAAAGGTAGATGGAGAGTACTAGATACATCAATATACAACTGAAAGATAACAGATACCGTACAAAATCCACCTATCAGCAAGAAGCTATCTCTGCTCAAAAAGGGTATCTGTGCCAAAAGATGCGGTAACAGCCAGCCGTGACTACTCCCAAGGGCAACCTGCAAACACTGTGGCACAACGGGGGTGAGTTGCCAACTCGTGAATAGAGATAACATATAAAGGTGATCGCGAGCATGCACATATAGCGTGGCTCTACTAATGCCAGCAGATGCTATCAATGCATGTCAAATAGAGGATGCAATAGTAATGCAAATACTCTAACAGGTAAATGCTACAGGATGAGATATGTAGTAGTCAATGCTGAGTATGGGATAATAACATCTACATGGACTATGTCAACATGGAAAACCATAATCGGTGCCTCAGGCTGCACTCAAATCCCAAATACACTCAGGCGCCGGCACACCCATCGGCCCTCAAATCCTGTACATCTCTGAGAAATCACGGGTGCCCAACATCGGCACCCAAAACATCATAAATACTCGTGTCCAGCATCGACACGCAAATCCTCGTATATCGGGCTCCGTCAATCCGGATCAGCCCACGGGGTCCGTCTGCGGTGTCGGCCCTCGGCCCCGGCAGCACGGGTCGTCCCGCATCCATCACTCGACTCTGGTCAGTATCCTCCGGACAACTGCCAGGTCCAACCAATCACCGGTAGGTACTCGCCCGCCTCCAGGCTCAATCGGCAAATCCCATCGATCATCTCGCCGAGGGGAACCATACCGGGCCCACCACGAACCCGCAAACGGAACATCCACTCCTCGAATCGGGTTTCAAGCACACGTCTCAGCACCGAGAAAACGCGTGGTGGACACACCAAAATATCATATCACGAGGTACCGGGTTTTCAAAATAATGCATATTTTCTTAATTATTTCCACGGTCCTCAAAACCAGAAATCACATGAAAATCCATCATCAATAAGTCAATCCAATGCGAGGTACAATATAATCAATCCATGGCAGGTATATAAGGGAAAGCCGTTTTTTTAAAATAGTTTCCGTTTTTAAAGATGTCATGCGGCTCCCAAATGTCCAGGAAATCATAATCAATCACATGTAAGATGAACTACAGCAATAATACAACAGTATAATCATGGCAGTTCTACAGTGAGTGTGGCATGGCAATTACTAACGGTGTGTGTGTAGCATGTAAATAGTGCCCGTGCAACATAAACCGTTAGTAATAGTGCGGTGTTCTATCAGTTCTAAGCAATATATATATCAACACAGCAGGGAATGCAATATGCGATGACAGTCTATGGGATGCATGCAACACATAATAATAAAGTCCTATCAGCCCTGACGCATAACGCCATGCGGGCGATATCCCCGTAGATGTGAAATCTACTCACCTAGCTTCGTGCTATGTGTATCCAACAACTTGCTTGCCCTTCTTCGCGGCGTCCGTCTCACTGGCCTGCGAACCTAAAATCACATAACATGGATCACACATAAGCTTAAATCACAAGAACGCGACAATACGGTCCAACTAGATACTCGTGCCGCAAACCAATCGCGCGTGTGCACGATACGTTAAAACATGTGTGTGCTGAACCACGAACTACCCCGACGCGCTACGATGCGTAGCACGCACCAGACCACGGAAGCATGCATGCAAGTTGCACCAAACACACACCCCAACCTAAAGGAAACAGCTCCCAGATTCTTATCTGGAAGAAATCCCACAATTAAAATAAGACCAAACACATCAAAACACCCACATAAACTACCCTGCACAAATACGACATTTTGCATCGAATCGTGAAATTGGTGGTATTTTAGCGTAATAGGGGTTGGACTAGGTTACAATGGCCTCACTAACTCACTAACAAGCTACTGAAACCACAACTCACTTCGTTGCACAAGATTCTCACAAATTACCCCATATCACACTAAAAGCACTAAAATCCGATAACCGAAGCAAATCTACACTAACTAAGCTAACTAGGGATCAAGTTAGGAAGTATACCTCACTCTCGACCCTAGGGAGCTGGAGGAAGGTGGAGAAGTGAAGGGAAGAGGCTGCACTGGGCGATGGGGCTGCTGCAGCTCACTGCTGCTGATGCTACTGCTCTCTGCTGCTGATGCTGCCTCTTGCTGCTGCTGCTCTTCTCATGTTGCTGCTGCTGTTCTCATGCTGCTGCTGCTGTGGTTTTCTTCAGTTGTGCTTGCTGTTGCTGCTGGATTTTGCTGCTGCTGCAATTGCTTCATGCTGCTGCTGCTGTCGTGGCTTCATGTTGCTGCTGCTGTTGCTTCATGCTGAGGTAAGTGTTGTGTGTGTGAGTGTGTTGGTGTGTGAGAGTGTGTTGTGTGAGTGTTTAAGAGAAAAACAAAAAGAGTTGATAGAAAGAAACCATCACAATCATCACACAAAAGTCACCCCTCTCTCTCTCTCACCTCATTTAATGCAAGCATGGCCTAAAGCCATGATGCACTCTCTCTCTCTCACACAAGTCAACACTAACTAAAAATTCAAACTAAAGTTACTTTTGGCTAACTAATTAATCCCACTTAAGAATCCAAAAGACTTAATCCTATAATTAACCCACCATGGTTAATAATTATGGTATTTACTTCATTTAAAAACCCTAGTTTACATGCACATGTGTGAGCAAGCCTAGGAAAATTTTGGAAAAATATTTATTAAGCTAGGAAAAATATTTAAAACACAATTTGGTAAACTTTTTATTAAAAACCATTATTTAATTATAATTATTCACTAACCCTTATCCTAAGATGTTACACATATCCTATCATCTATATTTAACATTTTACTTGAGACTATCATTGTCGGCATGCTTGAGAAATCTTAACATGCTATTCTTGTTTATGAACACTATCATTTTATAACTATTATACTTGACATGCCATGATTACTCATTGCTCCAGACTACTCATATTAAAACAAGTTCTCTAATTTGAATGCTGAATTACATGACATGGCACGCCACTATTCACCAGTTTATTTCCATACAATTACCATACAACAAGTTCCTGTCTTTTCAGCATTCTTAATTAGTGATTTTAATCTTTACCGTAGCAGCTATAAATACGTGGGTGTTGGGGTAGTTTGAGTGTGAGTTGTACAACAGGATCTCAGGAGTCCCATGCCGGCAGCTCGTACCGGGCTATAGCGGTCACATGATTACAGCTCGTACCGGGCTATAGCGGTCTCATGATTACAGCTCGTACCGGGCTATAGCGGTCACATGTTTACAGCTCGTACCGGGCTATAGCGGTCTCTTGTTCATTCCACAGTTGGGCCCGTGTTTCCTAGCTCCTGGGGCACCACTCTTGGGTTAGGAATACTCCTGCAGAGGTTGACGCACACACTCAAGCTTACTATAGGATAGTTTACCTTTTAGTGGCCAGTTACGTTATGACATGATCCCTTACATACATGTTTCATAATGTCAGTGCATTTAATTACTTATATACATGTTTTCTTGCGCACCGGGCTTCACTTTTATATATTCTTGTTATTATGCTACACACATTTTATACGTTGAGTACTTGCTGGGATGTTCTGACATCCCTGAGATTTGCCATCTCAGGTTTAGAGACAGATCTGCAGGCTGAGCAGGATCAGAGCGGCTGCCAGAACTTTGTTGAAGATCAGTAATCGTAGATTTATTTTCCTTTACTTTTAGCCTTTAACATGTGCGCCCTTATGGGACATTAGGACTTTTGTATCTCTTTCGGATCTTATTTTATTCCGAATCTTTTGTTTTGGATCTTTAATTTCATCAATTATCTAGTGGACCCATTTTTAGGATTTCTTGTGGTTTCATTGCAGCATGATTATCAGTATTATTTCTTTTGGTATTGGATTTTATTTTTGACAGGTTAATCTAGACAGCCTTATGTGACTATGGAAGGACTTTTCCTTACCGTAGGTAGCACGGCTGGCCTTCGTCGCTTCCCGTATTCCACATTTTGGGAAGCGGGGCGTGACACCTGTGCACAATCTTTGATGTCAAACACCAATGGTTGTGGGATCAACCATCGCCCTATACAGGATCAAGAATCGTGCACACTGGTTTACTATGGAATAATGATGACCTATCTCGATACTCGCTTGATTAGGAACCGTTAAAAGATATGCTTGCGGACTACAAGCTCCACTAGTATGATCTGTATCATAATCCTGATAGTCAAGTCTACATCCTAAGGGCTTTATTAACATGTATCAAAGAGACTGTATAAAAATACAAGTGTACATGTTGAGATAAAGAGCAAGCAGATAGCATACTATCTTATCGAGCAAGAAAGTCCTCTATATATATCAAAGCATCCACTATATCATATAATAATGGCCTCTAAGGCATACATATTCCCAATAATTTGTGTATTCTTACTCTAATAACAATAGTTATATACCCTTTATAACACTTATTAGGTGTATACATAAATAAAATAGGTTATACAATATCACTTGTTTAAGCGGGATAAAGCGAAGCGGTGAAACCCGCTCGGCCGCTTAAACACTTAAGCGGCTGCTTTTTAAAACACTGATATATATTCTTTTGTTGGCACCCTCAGTAGTTTAGACTACCTACTATGTGCATCTTTTGCGAATTTTTTTGTTTTTGTTTTTTCTCCTTTCTTTTCTGTGTGGCACCTTTCGGTAGTTTAGACTACCTACTATGTACATCTTTTATTTGGAGACATTTCAAACTCATCATCTCATTATTAAAACTCACGACACATGTAGTGCAATGCAAAAACGTATATTTGCTATGGTTAAACTCAAAGAAGAGTTATTTTTTGGGTTTTCAATTTCTAATCCTAAAATTTAGTTATTTCTAGCCTATCAATCTCAACTGTCGGATTTTTAGTCTAATGTTTCCCCCACTAGCTAACTTGACGACAATATTTTTATTTTTTTGGAAAAAAAATTCAAATTTTTATGGGTTTTAAGGTTTTGTGATTTTTTTTGGATTTTTTAATATCAATGCACTGCGGAATTTAAACATGATGCATTGCGGAAATTAAACATGCAAAAGAAAAGCAAAATTGCAAAAAAGGAAACGTGCAAATGCAGCTACATGATATATACATGAACTATCTTCATTCTCACCCCCAAAACTTATTCTTGGCATGTGCTCATCATTGCTCCCGTCTCCGACTGCTAGACTTAGACTATAAGGTGAGCTTTTTATTCACAGTTTAGCAAAAAGAAACCTAAAAACTAAGAAGCAAAAAAAGGTATTTACAAAATATTAACTAATTACAGTAGTTGAAGTTAGGGGATTGTGTTAGTCCATAAATTAATACCAGCCATTCAAAATTTTTGTCAATGTAAGACCGAGACTGGTAAAATAAATAGTATATGTCAAAGAAAAAGAAAATATTAGTGTTATGGTTAGATGTTAGCGTCGGGTATGGGTGCATGAATGTAGAGATCAGAAAACGTTCAAGATGAAAACAAAATTTTGAATGGGTTAAAGAAGTGTTGCTCGGATGAATTTTATCTACAAGAATCATGTGGTGAGTTTCGTGGTCAAGTTCGTTTAAACACCAGAGTTCATCCTTAAAAGTTCATCAAAAAAGAGGTCCTTAGATGTTTCCAAATTAATCGAGGCTCAAACTAATCAAGAATAGAAAGTTCATCCGTATAAATCTCCTCAAAACTCGGCATGGGAGTATTTGCCAACTTTAACTTTCTCCATATAATCCTCTACAATCATATTCTCATCAATATCACCACTGCTCTCATCTCGCAATTCAAGTTCTCCCTCCTCACATTCATTTATGGGTAGATCTATGTCATCTAGGAATGCATGTTCCCCACTCTAGAATTTATTCAAATTTTTTATCAATCGGTAAAACTAGAGTCGTGGATTCCATATCATTAATTTTCTCGAACAGTATATCTGATAGGTTGCCATGCTCGCCGGACGGGTTTCGAAAACTTTTGTGGAAGCGTAAAAACGACAAAATTCGAGTGAATAAGACACCCAAACCCGTTGAATACTACCATAGACTATAACTTGTAAACAAAAGAATGGAGTTAGGAGAAGATACTGTAAGTCTACGGTAGCGTCCCGGCCGTCTTTCAGATGCCAAAATACGGAACAAAAACTTTTATAACTGGCGCTATCGCATACTATAACCCGGATCTGCCATTAACGCTAAACTAACAATCTACAAAAAGGGAAGTAAGGTTATACCGAACAATCCGAGTCCTTCGTTCTTTAACCATCATCCTACGCTCCGTTGCGGATGCTCCGATCTCGTCGATCTCCGATCTTCTCGTCCAGGTGGCACCACATCATCGGATCTTTAAACGGGCTCCCGCCTCTGACTCGAGGCAACTCGGTCATCAAGTTTGCTAGAAGAGATGACCAAGATTGATGTAGAGAATGAGTAGAAGACTTTGTCTCGCTTCGTCCAAAACCATGGATGAACGGTTAATGAAATTGCCATTTTTAGTCGGGTGATAGAATGAAATGAGATATGAAATTTCCATACACCAAAAAAACTATCATCTTTTTAAAACAACAACCATTTCTTTTTCTTCCAAGTGAATGAGAGAGTGGGGAGGGGGCCGGCCATATATGAGGAGGGGGGAGGTGAGTGTAGGAGAGGGGGGGTGATAATAAGAGAAAATATCAAGTGTGAACACAAAGTGTGAACACAATTAATAAAATGATGAATCATTAACCTAGTCATCATGCATTAATGGAATCATTAAATGCAACCATGACTCACAAAACACCTCACCACTTCTAGAACCTTCTAGAAGCTTCCACACTCATCTCAAGAAAAGATAAATCCGTATTTAACCGAATGTTAAATACGGCTGATAGAAAACTGGAAACTGGCAGCTTCCAAAAGTGATCCCGAAACGAATTTTAGGATAACCACGTAACTGTATAAATATACCCGCATTTGTATTACGACCGAATACAAATGCAACTGAGACAAAGATATTATATCTACTCTGTATAATACATGAATCCGGCTTAAAGCAAAGCCCACCAGTATTATCTACCCGAAAAATAACACGTGCGTAAACGCACGTGCATTTTCCGAACCCTGCCATAAAACCATACGGCCTCTACAACGTTTCGCCCGAACTTGGGAAACTATCTGTGGGGGACTCTAATGACTCGTCAGTACCCTGACAGTGGGTTTAACCACAAGCCGTCAGCGGCACTAGCTGTGCGTAACGGCTGCCCATGGACTGACCTCAAGGGAGGCCGATGAGCGAACTCATCCGGAAACCCTACTGAGCCTGACAGTGACTATGTATATACAGTCCGGTCCGTTCGTCTATGAGTATCGCATATCCTGCCTAGGGGGCTAGTAACGTCAGACCCCCAATAGCTGTATAAGTCGTGTCGGAGACAAGTCCTGAACACCCTGAGATACTACTGGAGTACCTACCAGTAAATCTCACCTGCCTTGGCCAAGGACTTGGTGTAATGGCTTTCCTAGACACAGCGCGACCTCCACCCCCAATACCGGGAGAGACGAATCCCCTGCCGATCCGCTCACGTACCTCCATGTGGATCGGGACTGTACCCAAAAACTACCTGTTTGCACGACTCCTTTGAGCCGTGGTAGGGTAGAAATCAAAGCATAGTGGGAACTCACACGAGACAAATGACGACCTCAGGTCGATGAACTAACCTGTACACATGTCACCAGGGAACTGCTATCTGACGATATGTATAATACCAACTAGCAGGTTCCCGGTGAGTCCTGTCCGGTGTACTCATAACCCAATGAGCACCTGTATACATCTTAGGTGATCCAACTGACACCAGTGGCTTGTGAGACCAGCCACCGCCCCTCGTCGGGGTCTCGACTGTATACACTAGTCTACTCCGAAGTATCGATGCCCTGTCTCGAAACTCCCACGACTAGGGACCACAATTAAGGATATGCTTATAGACCACCCAACTCTCACTTATATGATCGCCCTCATACTGTTGGTAGTCAAGCAAGATCCTAAGGGCTCTATCAAAGTGTAATCGTGATCAGTCACCTGAACCTATACACGACTGATAAAGGCAAACCAGATAGCATACTATCATCTCGAGTAAGACTGTCCTACCGGCATAGGTCCTCCTCAATCATTGCAATCACGTGCCTGCGATCCAATAATTGACTTTGAGGGCACTATATCCAACAATCTCCCACTTGCACTTAAGGCTAATTATTGCGATGTTGCGTACTCACAGCCCGTGTGAAACCAACACCCAACTCCTCTACTAATCAGTTTCACAAAGCCCGTTTGTAAAACTATTGTGTTCAAGAAATAGCCTCAGTGAGTGGATCCGCCCTGATGTTTCTTTTTATGTCTCTCTTAATCTCAAGTTCGCGGAGAAAGCCATCTTCCGAATCGAGTAATACCTGTCTTAGAATATGTCTGGATATCTGATGGGACCTAGTTCATAAATGAACTCCAAATCCAAACTTCTTAGACTGTATCGATAACTGAACCTAATCAGTATCCTGCACCATGCCATCCACAGTATCCTCTTGGACCACCTGTCCATAATACTGTCCCTCTTCGTCAGAGGGAAAACTATAACTCTGACAATCACTCTGTCATCCATGTCACCTTTGAAGCCTGGAATGATAACCGTCTCCTGAAAGAGGCTGCCGTTATCAAATCCCTAGAACATCCACTTATGTTCTAAAACTGCTTCCTTATGTTTCTCCAGGATTGGATTAATACAAACTTATTGCATCTAGTGCAAAAACAACATTTGGTGTGGTACTTGACATCTCATGATTGACTCAATTTCCTAAGCAAGTGATCTGCCAATCATGTACATCCCTCTCCCCTTTAGTCTGTAAGACACCTTTAGAGAGGGTGACTCCATCACCTGCAGGTACACCACCATGCCAGGAGTCATTTATTCTAAAAACCATTAGAATACTGTCAAAGTACCCACATTGGGAAACTACCCAAATCCAGATCTAAAACCATAGATCTAGAAACTAGAATGTCAAATATTATATCCATATCCTGTCTGGAGAAACAACTGTGTGACGACCAAAGTACAACCGATCGTAGTATAGGAATTTTACTTCTTACTCTGTGTATGTCATCCAAATACCAGGACATTACACCCTACTACCTTCTTAACAGATCCATCCCCTATTCTGATGAAGTCAAACCCATGACTGTCACATCAAAATTAGATGATCAATCTCCGCTATAACTGCTCTAGCCTATAAATAGACATAAGCTACTTGCCCACTATGCTTCCGCTGCTCCCACTGACCACAACAACCCTCCTACTGGGTCTCATAGCCTGGAACAACAGTAGTGTCAAGTCTGGGTAGATAAGAACCTCCCTGTCACCGTCCTTGAGGCTACCGGAGTACCTCTCGGGTGTCTGAGGTTACCCACCAAATCTGCGGAGTGGCTAATGGAATGTCAAACCTGATTGAATCTTTAGGTCCTATTAAATTTTCCGTAATCGTTTGCGGTTCTGGAATCACTTCCAGTTCTACCATACTCCCACTACTGTTTTCTGAAAAAATCCATTTTACTAAAACTGTGGCGAGTCAAGTACAATATCACTATTGATCTTCCAGATGGTAGAAAGTCAACCCTCGTCATAGCCTGGGCCAACCCACAAACAGCTATTACAGAAACGTGCCCTGAGTTATCCAGAGTCTGGTTTTAAGTATAAGCCAGACAACTCCCCGTACCTTAACAACGTTAAGATATGATCCATTCTATATCTAATATAGAAACTTTGGCACTTATTTAATTGGAACTAGATTCTAATCATGCAGCTGTCTCCAGTGCATATCAACTTTAATGGAGAGAGGCTAATCAGCATTACTCAACTTAGAAATCCATCCAATTATGAGTAACCCGAAAGAGAAACAAGTTTCTCAAAAAAAAACCATTACTATCAACTGAATACCAATCACAAGTATCTACATCTTTGATCTCTTTGAAGAATCCCGATACTTGCGACATCTGGTTCTCTACTTTATTCTTATACCCACAACTTCTTAAAACTTAGACCTTGTATTTCTACGAAACACTTGTCTAAAAACTAGAGAAGTCATAAGTAAACAGAACATAGTACGAGGACCTACCTCTTTGTCCTGATGGACGCTGGACAACATACAATACTCTGTATAAGTCCGCTGAGTTGAATAACTCAAAACCTGTGCGTCGTAGGTTGAAAACTGTACCCAGACGATTTCCTCAAATATCACCAATTACAACGAATTCCGATATAATGAGGATGATCATCTAATTCCCAATAACTTCTCCCACTCATCATCTATAAAACCATACAGATATGAGAATGAAACCTGGTGAATACACACCCTGGAGTAAGTATCTAATCGGGAAAACTGTTTTTCCTTTAACAATGCACTGAAACATGAAAATGTTTCGTAGGGGTATCCTGGTATTCATAGTAATGCCTCTTCCATAATCCAATTCATGACATTAACCGTATATTTCTTTGCCATCTCTCCAAATCCCTTTATTTGTCTTTAGTCATTACCTTCTGTACACCATCGTTAGGTTAAATGGTTTTCTTCCTTCCCTACCGTTCGGCACCAGCCTATGGTTTGGAAGAAGACTATCCAGTAAGCATAATAGGTGTACCCTCCTAAACCAAGGAGTACTCGCAACTGAGAGAATGTGATGATAAAAGACAACTGAATAATACTTTATTCTTTTTAAAGGTGAAATAGGAGTGGCGATGAAGTACGCGGTTTGGTCGTGAATGATAACAGTCGCAACTTACTTTTCCCTCTTTCTAATCCCTTTATTTTGTTTTTACATATTACCTTCTGTACACCCTACTTAGGCTAATTAGTTTTCTTCATTCCCTACCGTTCGGCATCTGCCTATGGTTTGGAAGAAGACTATCCAATAAGCGTAATAGGTGTACTCTCCTAAACTAAGGAGCCCTCGCAACTTGAGAGAAGGTGATAATAAAAGACAACTGAATAAACCAATTCTATTTCTCCTGAACTTTGATCCATCCTCGAAGAAGTCCCTTCGAGTTCGTATATAACCATACGATGGATCTATCCAATGGAAGTGGAAGTCCGTAGTAATACGAGGTGTTCTGAGAAATGCAAAGGGTAAAAGAAGGAGTGGCAATGACTTATGCAACACAGACAATCCAAAAGCCAGTATTTTAAGAAGGCTCGGTCAACTTGGTCCCTGAGTCATAGTCTAGGGTCGGTCAAAGGTCGCTGCCAAAGAGAGAGAGAAAAGAAACACTCTGCGTGCACTCTAACCTAGATCAGAATGGTTATCACTTTATCTAATTCGGAAACCTCCCACTGTACTGTCAAATTCTCCTCCAAACCTAAAAGAAAAATCAATCGGGGTCACCCGAAGAGTAAACCAACTCATCAGTGGGTACCGGGATCCAACTCTCATCGCATGATAACGTGACGGAATCCACTCACGTTATCACACTCCAGAAGGTATGCGCATGCCTGGCAAGTTTCAGTTTCTTTAGAAACTCCCGATATGATTTTTACCCCATGTTCTTATGACCTTGACGAAAGCCAACAAATCATAAGTCACATGTCAAGTTCTGCCCGTCATTATCTTGTTAATTTGAACCCACCCGTACATACCCTTGACGAAAGCCAACAAGGTAATACGACTGTCCCAAACCAACTCATCTATCTATGCAACAAATGAATACCCCAGCAACTACCAAACACTATGCCTTGACGAAAGCCAACAAACATAGCTTGAATATTACTAACCATCCATAAGAAACGACGGAGAGCTACGGCTGGTTTTTGGCGAAAAACCTTTAACGTAATGAACTTGATCTCGTTGAAGGAACCTGATGGCTTTTTATAAAAATATAGTGGCGAAAACCTTTTGCTAAAGAGGTCACTCCCGGTGAAGGGATCTCGGCTCTTTCCTCGTGGAATGAGGTGCAGGATATTCCACTGAATACCGCGATGCAAAGCAACATGTAATCGACTATAGTGAAGTTATTACCCTGACGCAAACTTCTGCCCAAGGGTTCAGTCCCGGTGAAGGGATATCGGCCCTTGCCCCGTCGAATGAGGTGCAGGATATTCCAACCGAATACCACTGTGCAAAACAAAAGGAAACATCTTTGTAATAACACCTTTTTAAATTGTTTCAACAACATCCAAACAGGTTTGTTTTGCTTTGCATTGATCAGAATCAACGCAGTCCCATCAATTAATCACACTAGAAAAGAACGAAAATAAAATGTACGTATATGCCATCCGCATTCGTCACTGGGTCCTGTCATCACCCGTTAGGTTACTTAACTAACGACAGAGCGGGGACTGAACTAGCGCGGGTGTAAAACATATACAATATCTAATAGTATATAAATTAATATACAATAATCGCTCCAGGCGTGATAATATGCAACATTACAGAAAATTAATAAGTATCACAGAACAATACAGATAATCTGGGATCCCCGGGTTTCACAGAGCCGCTGCTGAAACCTGACGTTCCCCTGGTCGTGTGGATAGCCTGTGCAATGAAACCTAGACCCCTACGGGTGCGGCAAGTTACCCGCCAAAACATAAAGCGAGGCAGCCCCCCTACAGCATAGTGAATGAACCACCCAGCACTTCACGGAATCCGGTAATCTTGGGCACCCCTCCTTGGGTCAACCTGTACTCTCTACGAATGCGGCGAATAGTCTGCCAATTCTAGAGTGAGGCCCCTCTGCCTCTCAAAGCCATGAGATGCGGACCCGTTGCCCTCCAGAACCCGGCTATCCGTGCACTCCATCGCGGGGCAAAACCTAGTACAGTAATGAAAAATATATACAACGGGTACATCGACCTCGACCCGGTCGTGCCCCAAAAGAATATTATACAAACAGGCAGTGACGGCAGTCCACATGTTGGACGCTCGCCCCGCAATATCAAATGTACAAATAAACTCAAACTGCATTACCATTGCACACTGCTATCCACCACGACAAATCCGCAACATCACAGCACAACACAGAACATCAACGCGAATGTCACGTTCGCAAACCCGTCTAAAAGAACTATAGCAATCAGACGCGGTTTACAGATCAAATGACATTCCCGGTCGGAGATATAATGTAAGCACTGTAAACTAACATGTTTAAATTTCGATCGACTAAATTTCCCGAAGTGGGCCCCACGCAAATCTGCTGTACAGTAAAAAACACTGGGCCCAAATGAACAGTTCCAGAAACCACAATTTCCCTAGTAGAATCCACAGAAGAAAGATGACCCACTGATTCACCTAGACGGCCGCGGTTCCGCGGCCAAAGCATGGCTTTGGCGGCGGTTCCGCGGCCATACTGTCGGATCAGTGGGTCGAATTTCTTCTGTTTTCTTTAAAAACCCTGCTTGATTTTCTGGTATGGTCAAAATGATTTTTAGACCAGTTTGAAAATTAACAGAAACTTTAGACTTGAAAAATTGTAGTTTTTGAAAATCCGATCGATCGATGTTTTAAAACGTGTTAGCACAAGTTAGCAAAGCTTAATGGCGTAGCTCTGATACCATGTAAGTCTACGGTAGCGCCCCGGCCGTCTTTCAGACGCCAAAATGCAGAACAAAAACTTTTATAACTGGCGCTATCGCATACTATAACCCGGATCTGCCATTAACGCTAAACTAACAATCTACAAAGAGGAAAGTAAGGTTATACCGAACGATCCGAGTCCTTCGTTCTTTAACCATCATCCCACGCTTCGTTGCGGCTGCTCCGATCTCGTCGATCTCCGATCTCCTCGTCCAGGTGGCACCACATCATCGGATCTTTAAACGGGCTCCCGTCTCTGACTCGAGGCAACTCGGTCATCAAGTTTGGTATAAGAGATGACCAAGATTGATGTAGAGAATGAGTAGAAGACTTTGTCTCGCTTCGTCCAAAACCATGGACGAACGGTTAATGAAGTTGCCATTTTTAGTCGGGTGATGGAATGAAATGAGATATGAAATTTCCATACACCAAAAAAACTATCATCTTTTTAAAACAACAACCATTTCTTTTTCTTCCAAGTGAATGAGAGAGTGGGGAGGGGGCCGGCCATATATGAGGAGGGGGGAGGTGAGTGTAGGAGAGGGGGGATGACAATAAGAGAAAATATCAAGTGTGAACACAATTAATAAAATGATGAATCATTAACCTAGTCATCATGCATTAATGGAATCATTAAATGCAACCATGACTCACAAAACACCTCACCACTTCTAGAACCTTCTAGAAGCTTCCACACTCATCTCAAGAAAAGATAAATCCGTATTTACCCGAATATTAAATACGGCTGATAGAAAACTGGAAACTGGCAACTTCTAAAAGTGATCCCGAAATGAATTTCAGGATAACCACGTAACTGTATAAATATACCCGCATTTGTATTACGACCGAATACAAATGCAACCGAGACAAAGATATTATATCTACTCTGTATAATACATGGATCCGGCTTAAACCAAAGCCCACCAGTATTATCTGCCCGAAAAATAACACGTGCGTTTACGCACGTGCATTTTCCGAACCCTGCCATAAAACCATACGGCCTCTACAACGTTTCGCCCGAACTTGGGAAACTATCTGTGGGGGATTCTAATGACTCGTCAGTACCCTGACAGTGGGTTTAACCACAAGCCATCAGCGGCACTAGCTGTGCGTAACGGCTGCCCATGGACTGACCTCAAGGGAGGCTGATGAGCGAACTCATCCGGAAACCCTACTGAGCCTGACAGTGACTATGTATATACAGTCCGGTCCGTTCGTCTATGAGTATCGCATATCCTGCCTAGGGGCTAGTAACGTCAGACCCCCAATAGCTGTATAAGTCGTGTCGGAGACAAGCCCTGAACACCCTGAGATACTACTGGAGTACCTACCAGTAAATCTCACCTGCCTTGGTCAAGGACTTGGTGTAATGGCTTTCCTAGACACAGCGCGACCTCCACCCCCAATACCGGGAGAGACGAATCCCCTGCCGATCCGCTCACGTGCCTCCATGTGGATCGGGACTGTACCCAAAAACTACCTGTTTGCACGACTCCTTTGAGCCGTGGTAGGGTAGAAATCAAAGCATAGTGGGAACTCACACGAGACAAATGACGACCTCAGGTCGATGAACTAACCTGTACACATGTCACCAGGGAACTGCTATCTGACGATATGTATAATACCAACTAGCAGGTTCCCGGTGAGTCATGTCCGGTGTACTCATAACCCAATGAGCACCTGTATACATCTTAGGTGATCCAACTGACACCAGTGGCTTGTGAGACCGGCCACCGCCCCTCGTCGGGGTCTCGACTGTATACACTAGTCTACTCCGGAGTATCGATGCCCTGTCTCGAAACTCCCACGACTAGGGACCACAATTAAGGATATGCTTATAGACCACCCAACTCTCACTTATATGATCGTCCTCATACTGTTGGTAGTCAAGCAAGATCCTAAGGGCTCTATCAAAGTGTAATCGTGATCAGTCACCTGAATCTATACACGACTGATAAAGGCAAACCAGATAGCATACTATCATCTCGAGTAAGACTGTCCTACCGGCATAGGTCCTCCTCAATCATTGCAATCACGTGCCTGCGATCCAATAATTGACTTTGAGGGCACTATATCCAACAGATACAACCTTTGAAATTTCTTCTCATACTCCAGTGATGGAACCTAGGACTCCAGCTAAGTTTCGAGACGCTCCGGATCTCGCTTGGTTCCCAATCGGTTTTGTCGAAGATGATCCACACGAAGACCACCGGTTCTAGCTTCAACATCAATAACTTAATGTAACTCTCTTTTCATACTTGCTAGACACGAGTTGGGAGGGATGTAGAAAATGTAGTGAATTCTTGAACTCTCTTTCTTTTTTCCTTCTTCATTTCTCCATTTTTGGAATGAGAGAAAAAATGTTTCAAATGAAAAAACATACCATCCAAAAAACCAAAAATGAACTCATGGTGGTATGAGTAGAGTAGAAACTCTCCACCACAAAGCCATCTCATTTTCTCTCATACAAGTGTCATATATCATGGATGAGTAAGCAAAAGAAAATACTCCACCTCACCATTCAACATGGAAAAAGAATTAAGGAAAAGAAAATAAAAGAAAATACATATTAATGCATATTACACACACATATATATATACAAGTATATAAATATACGTGAGATATAACATGCACATGATATGTAACAAAAAGAGTCAATCACACAATAATACTAGTTTATACATGTATCATCATATATAAGTAATATCATTATATCAACACTGATTTAATGATCCGGTTCAATCATAAACCGGCTAGTATCATTCATCCGATTAATACATGTAGTATCGCATACACATGTTTAATTGGACCCCGCACGCATCGCCGTACGTGCACATCATTTTGCTAGAACGGAAAAACCCTCCATGTGAGACTCTAAAGACTCGACAATACGCTGGCAGTAGATTAGGATCATATCCGATTGATCTGAAACACTTTCAGATCAATCCCTACCGGGTTAACCTACAAGCACGTTAGGTATTGAATGAAAAGTCGGTCAACAAGCAAGCTCATTCGTACCCTGCTAGAGCCTATCAGTGATATTCACCGTATATTTTGGTCTCTTCGTCTAAGCCTATCGCATACCGGGTCTGCGAGGTGGAAACCGTTAGACTCCCAATAACCCGATAAGTCGTGATGACGTCAAGCTCATGACCATCAGAGAAATTACTGATAACATTTATTACTAAATCTCATCTGCCTTGACTAAGGACTTATGGTCATAACCAACTGTGCACTGTGTGAGATCAACTCCTTAGAGAGACGAATTCTCTCGACCGCTCACTGCTGTTGGGTTACCCTAACGCCCTAGCCATCATCTGTGGCGGTTTGCGGAACAAAATTTTTCTACAAAACGGTGCTAGAATAAGCCAATTAAAATGGATCTTTCCATAAACCTAACTTGCTAAACAAAGAGAGCTAACTACTATGAAAAGAAGTCTTACCAAACGATCCAAGTCCTTCGGTCTTCTTTCCTCATCGTTCGCTCCAAATGGCCACCATGTTCTGCTTGATCTCCTTTGCTCGCTCCATCGGTACTCCGGGATTGAGCTTGCTCTTCGGTCCTCCTCCGTCGAAGATGATCCACCTAAAAGATGTGATCCATGGCTTTAGCCCATGCTAAGTAACAAAAGGAGCAACTAGGGAACTTGGGATGTTTATCCAAGATCTCTAAGATGTAGTGTGAAGTTCTAAGTGTTTTACTATCTTTATCTAGCCTCCTTTCTTGTTTCTCAACACATGAGAGTATAGAGAGGAGGAAGATGGTGAAGGTGGAGGAACTGAAGAGAAAGAGAGGAGAATGAAGCAAAAATGATGAGCACTAAAGAAATGAGCAACCATGAGAGAGAAAAAACCCCATAATGGTTTTGTATATGAATATCCATGAATAAACAATATGACCCATGCTTCAATAGTTGCCACAAATGAATAAAGAATTCATTTGTCAACTATTGAGGCATGGTCCTCACCGTACTCCCCTCACCTCACACTTTACACCTCATTTCCATTTATCAAATAAATAGAAAAAGTCAAGATGAGGTGTCTACCTTCTAGTATGTTATCCGTAACAAAATACGGATTACAGTCTACAGTATATACATACCTGCATTCGGATAAAAACACGAATGCCCAAAGAGATAGAATAACACGAAGAACGTAATACTAGAATATGAATATCGAAATACATGTATGTAAATTATCAAATCAATACCTGATTTAATAATCCGGCTCAAGCCCGAGTCGGCTAGTATTACCAACTGTCTAATCGAAAGTCCGGGTACAAAGTACATCAATCGATCGGAACCCTACACGTATCCAATACAGCTAGTACATCATTTCGTCTGAATCAGGGAAACCCTCTGTGTGGTACTCTAAAGACTCGACAGTATGCCGACAGTGAGTTACTGGATAAATCCATAACCATAAGCACGTCAACAGCACTAGCTGTACGTAATGGATACCCAGGTGTTAGTTATGTATATGCCCTAGAGGCCATTGTTGTACATATGATGTATATTATAATGGATGTTTGGATATATATAGAGAGGACTTTCTTGCTCGTCATGATAGTATGCTATTTGGTTTCACTTTATCTTAACATGTTGACTTATATTAGTTTACTTACTTCACATGTTGATAAAGCCCTTAGGATATGTACTCGACTACTGGGACTATGATGAGATCATACTAGTAGGGCCAGGGTAGTCAACGAGTACATCCTATAACTGTTCCTAGTCGAGGGTGTGTCGAGACAGGGTATCGATACACCAGAGTAGACTAGCGTATACGCATCTTGACCCATATGATGGGCGATGATGATCCCATATCCATCGGTGTTTGACATCAAAGATGGTGTACGGGTGCTCAGTGGAGACTGGGTACACTGGACGGACTCGCCGAGAACTCCCAGATGGTATTATACCTCACGTCAGATGGCAGTTCTCCGGTGACACAGGTACATGTCAGTCTGTAGACCCGATATCGTCATAGAGTCTTGTATGATTCCCACTGTGCTTTGATTTCCACCCAACCACGTCCAAGAAGGCGTGCAAAACGGTGGCTTTTGGGTACAGTCCCGAATCACATGGAGGCAATGAGCGATAGGAAGAGATTCGTCTCTCCCGGTATAGCGAGTTGATGTTGTGCTGTGTTCGATTGGCTATAACTGGAAGTCCCTGGCCAGGGCTGATATAGAGTACTACTGGTAAGTGTTATCAGTAGGTTCTCGACCTGTTATGAGCCTCACATCGACACGACTTATCGGTTATTGGGGTCTGACGTTTACCATCCTTAGACCAGATATGTGACATATCAGACGAAGAGACCGGACTGTACGGTAGTGTTACTGATTGGATTCACAGGAGAATGTACAGGCTTGCTTTTTTATCTTCTGATCGCTCAATACCTGGGCGGCTGTTACGTTTAGCTGACCGTTTGCAGCTTGTGGGTGTTTGATATGATCATCACCTACTGCCGGCGTATTGACGATTCTTTAGAGTCCTACACAGAGCTTTCTTGACTCAGGCAAAACGGAGTAGGAGCACATATGTGATATGTGCAGAACTGAGGATAATACGATATGAGATACCGTATTCTATTCTCGCGATATTAGATATCAGCCGGGTATATACGATATAGCCGGGTCATCGGATCAAGTGTTGATTTGATGAACTGATATAGTTTATATTAGTCGGTTATTTGAGAAATAGCCGGATTGTCGGATCAAGTGTTGATTCGATAATTTAATGTATAATTATATATGTGATATATTACATTACATTATCTAATATTGGCTCGCTTTATTGATTCATTTTCTCACCGGGTAATACATTGATATATATGCAATATATGTTAATTGTATTATTTTCTTTTTTTACAAAAATATATTATATATGTGATATATAATATTGTAACAAGTTATGTTTACAAATGCAACATGATTAGTGGAGATTAAACATGGTTAGGGTTTGATTTGGGTTAGTCTTTTCTTGAAGCTTCTAGAAGCTTTTGTTTTGTTTTAAGCAAAGATATTATATGTTGATATTTTGGAGATATTATTTAACCCAACCCAAACCCTTAACCCTAGTAAACTCTCTACATGAGTTAATGCTTCATATTATTAACTCAAGGTTCATTTGTAAGCATAGTAACTTTTCATTATTCATCACAAAAGAAATCATCTTCTTCTTCCTTCATGAAAGCTTTCTAGCTTTTTGATTTTGTGATGAATTAGTGTGAGATCTTAAAAATAAAAGAGAGCATAATTCCTACTTCGTCATCCTCATCTAATCTAGCCAATTAGATTAGGGTGTTCACTTCATTAATTCTTGATTATAGAAGTGAGAGTTTGAGTTAAAGAAACTTTAAGGTAGATCATCTTCGAAAAGGAAGACTTCAAGCAAGCATGGATCATTCGGGTTGTGGAGCCTCTCTTGAGTCCGGAAGATCATGGATCGCGGCGAAGAGACTACTACTCGGAGCTTATGAAGCGAAGGAGCAGACTACAAAGGTTGTAATCCCTCTCTCTTAGATGTAAGGATATTTACATGTTTAGTTAACCCTAATAATCTAGCAAAGATCCCCGCTTTAGCTTGTTCGGCACTTCTAAATTTTAAATCGGGCATGGTTGATGCCTTATAGACCCTTGTGGCAGTGCCTAGTAACTCTACAGTGGTATCAGAGCCAAGCTAGAGCATTAGGCGACGTGTATACGAAGTTAAAAGTCCGATCGAACCCCGAAACGTCGGTTTTGAACCCCTCTCTGGAAATTTTTTTAAATGTTGATTTTTTCTGTATTAAAAATACTCAGAAAATTAAGCAGGGAATTCTAAGGATTACTGTGAAAAACGACATCCTAATTCCTTTAAAGCGCCGCGGAACCGCGTCAATACCATACCTTGCGCAGCGGTTCCGCGGCCGTACAGGGGTATTAGGGTTAGCTTTTTTCACAGTAATATCCATAGGTACTTTTGCATGCTTCTGAGAATTTTTAATTCTATTCAAGTGTTGAGTTTTCTGGAGATCTTTTGTATTCGTTGATTCGATCGGAAAGTTTAACTTTGTTTAAGTGTTTTCCGGATAATTTAGAACGTGTTAAAATGTTCGAACGGATATCAATAACTCACTTTTTCCCGACACGAAAAACTTTCAAGTGTTGAATTTTTCTTGAGTTTGAATCTTTCGGAAAAATATGCAAGCATATCTGTGGACCCTTTAGAAGAACGTAACCTTAACTCGATTATGTGACCGTTAAAACTTCCACTGAACCCTTGGGTTTGTGGTAGTTTAGCGTTGCCACATGTGAGGCGTTGGTTTGACCCTTCTACGGTTGGTTCATTGGGGCGGTGACATGTTCTGGGATTTTTGAACTCCGCTCAAGTGTTGAGCTATTTGGGAATTCTTGGGTGTTCGATTATTCGATCGGAAAGTTTAATATTGTCTATTTATCTGGAATATGATACAATATGTGGAATTCATATAGTTAGGCATGAAATGCGAAGTATGTGATATTTCGGATTTAAGATGTTTAAAGTGATTGTGGATTCCAAATGTTGTAGTTTTACTCTTTCTTTTCTGTGACCGTAAGCGTAGTATGTGGTGTATCGCCGGCTTCGTTGCTATACATCAACGACAATCGGGATACGCATACTTGCTTACGTTGATGATATGAGATTTTATGTGTTGCTGTGATATGTTATATTGGATCGTCGTGTTCTGAATAGCCGGGGTTTTTATGTGAGATGAGGGTTTTTATTTTCATTCATGTAAAATTCATTTGTATGTAATATTCTTTTATTGGGGCACTTCCGGGATGAGATTGATGTCACCATTGTATATTATTTACTTTTCCGCATTAGGTAGACCCAAAGAGGGGAACACAAGTAACCGGGTTCTAGGGTACAGTAGGAGACCATCTCGAGGAGTCGAGACCGGGTCTCCTAACCCTAGAATTGGCAGTGTTGCTTGCCGCTCTCGTAGGGGTCTAGGGATGTTGGTTTGGCTATTCATCGCGACCGTGGAATCCGTGTTTTATACAGGCTCGATATAAAACACGGACGTCCTAGTATATCCAATATTTCATATGTTATCTTCTGCTGCAATGTTCTGTGATGAGATCATATTACTGCCTGAGACGAATTCTTATACTATATATATATGTTGATATAAATATTACTGCTTTCGTTTCTTCTATGATGCTTAGGAAGCATTAACTGATGGGATTTATTAATAAGATTAATAAAAGAAAAGAAAGCTAAAAGATATTGTAGAATCAAAACTTTATAAAAAGGGTAGCTACAGTTTTGCTTTGCATAGCAGTACATATGATATACCTTGCACCTTATTCGATGAGGAAAGAGCCGAGATCCCTTCACCGGGAGTGAGCTCTTTAGCTAAACTGGCAGATGCTACGAACTCACGGATTAGTTTTTGATTGCTTCTATAGTACTTGCTTTGCACAGCGGTATATATGATATACCCTGCACCTTATTCGATGAGGAAAGAGCCAAGATCCCTTCACCGGAAGTGACCTCTTTAGCGAAACTGGAAAAGCCTCAAAGACAATCCTTTTCAAAATCACTTGTTTCTACAACGATATCAAGTTCATACGCTCATGGTTTTCTGAAAAACCTGCGTAACCCTCCATCATTTTTGGAAAATAGAGTACTTAGTATTCGTGCTGCGTTTGTTGACCATAATTAAGGCGCAGTGTACGGTAGCTGAGTGATGTTTTCCTATATAACATATGATGTGATTAATTAGAATAGTCATATGATTTTGTTGACCATAGTTAAGGGTCATGTAGGTGGGTCTAAATTAATCAAGAAATGACGGGTAGAACTTGACTAGTACTTATGATTTGTTGACCATAGTTAAGGTCATAAGTCACTAGAGGTAAAAGCATTAACGGGAATTTCAAGTATTGAAATTTGCAATGAGATTGCATACCTTCTATAAGATAGATGGATCCTGATACCCACTGCGAGTAAAAGTTACTCCTGTGAGACTTTTTACACATGACAATTACCCGATCAAGTAGGTGACTAGAAAGGTGTTTACGGGGTTATGCCTCTGGGAAAACGAGGTTTATTTTAATTAGGTGCGTGCGAAAGCACGGGGAACCTCCCTCAAAGTACCAACACTGGCCTGGCTGAAAGATTGGCGAACTTGTAAAGGTGTAATTAATCCCGGCTAGTTTTTCCTTTTAGGGTTTGAAAGAAAATTTGATAAAAAACAGTGGGAGATATCCTGATTAGATAAGATAATAACCAATCTAATCTTGCAAGAGCATACGCTAAAGTGTTTCCTTCTCTCTCCAGGTAGCGACCATGTCAGGCCTTAATCAAGATAATAATATGGATGTATTGACTGAACCCGCTTATTATACTGAGCAGGAGAACGTTGGTCCCGTTCTTTCTTATAAGTGTTATAAGACTGAACAGGAAATAGGAGAATATTTGGATTCTCACGCCGCCCAAACGAAGAACAAGCATGTTGATGCATCTTCTTCGGGTGTGTTAGTTATTAAGAACTGTTTCTCAGTTCACCGTACGTCCTGGGTATTAGATACCGGATCGGGATCCCACATACGTAATTTGTTACGTGGGCTACGTAAAGGTAAAGAACTGGGAAAGGGCGATCATTCCGTACAAGTAGGGAATGGTGCAAATATGGCATCCAAAGCTGTTGGCGAATATCACCTTGTATTACAAAGTAGTAATACATTGATTCTGAACGAGTGCTATTATATACCGAACATGATGTGCAACATTATATCGATTTCTTTATTAAGTAAAGAAGGATATAATTTTGTAATACAGGATAATGTTATGAACATCTTCCTAAATCAAAAGTTGATTGGATCAGGCTCGTTACATAATGCCATATATGTTCTCAATCAAACTACAGTCCTTAATATACAAAACACACACAAGAGGAGAGTTCAGAAATGAATGAATCCTACTTATGGCATTGTAGACTAGGTCATATCAATGCGACACGACTAGCTAAGTTATATAAGGATGGATATTTGAATCCGTTCAAATTATCATCTTATGAAACTTGCCATTCATGTCTCAAAGGTAAAATAACCAAAACTCCGTTTAGTGAACACGGAGAAAGAGTTGAGGAACTCTTAGGACTGGTACATAATGATGTATGCGGTCTCATGTCTACATATACCAGGAACGGTTCTTCCTACTTCATTACATTCACTAATGATCTCTCAAGATACGGACATGTGTTCCTGATGAAGCACAAGTCTGAAGCTTTTAAGAAATTCAGGGAATATAAGCACGAATTAGAGAACCAAACGGGCAAAAGTATTAAGATCCTTCGATCTGATCGAGGAGGAGAATACTTGAGCAATGAGTTCCTGGACTATCTAAAAGAGAATGGGATTCTCTCTCAGCTAACTCCTCCCTATACACCACAGCACAACGGTGTATCGGAGCGGAGGAATCGGACCCTATTGGATATGGTGCGCTCTATGATGAGCACCGCTGAATTACCTATTTCCTTTTGGGGTTATGCACTGGAGACAGCAACATACCTATTGAATAGAGTTCCAACTAAATCAGTGCCTACCACTCCATATGAGATTTGGAATGGAAAGAGACCATCTCTTAAACGAGTTAAAATATGGGGTTGTCCGGCCTATGTTAAAAAGCAAGATCCGGACAAACTCGAGGCAAGATTAAGTTTATGTAAGTTTGTGGGATATCCAAAAGATTCCCATGGATATATCTTCTACCACAGTGAGGAACGAAAGGTGTTTGTTTCTCAATATGCCACCTTTTTAGAAAAGGAATTTCTTGCAAAAGAAATTAGTGGCGAAGAGATAGAGCTGGAAGAGGTTCCAGTGACACAAACTGCAACTGAAGATTTAGTGGAACCAGATGATTCAGTAGTACCCAACGAACCCCAGCCTCTCCGCCGATCTAGTAGGGTTTCTCATTCACCTGAGAGATACTACGGTTTTCTCGTTGATGGTGGGAGTGAGGATTGCATCATGGAAGATGATGACCCAACTAGCTTCGAACAGACCATCACGAGTGGTGACTCTGTGAAGTGGCTGGATGCAATGCGATCTGAGATGGAATCTATGTACACCAACAAAGTATGGACTTTGGAAGTTGCTCCTGAAGGGGTAAAACCCATTGGGAGCAAATGGATCTTTAAGAAGAAACTTGGTGTAGATGGAAAAGTTGAGACTTACAAAGCTAGACTTGTTGCAAAGGGTTTTTGTCAACGACCAGGTGTGGATTATGACGAAACCTTTTCTCCAGTGGCTATGCTTAAGTCCATCCGGATCTTACTTGTCATTGATGCATACTATAACTACGAAATCTGGCAGATGGATGTTAAGACCGCCTTTCTAAATGGTGATTTAGAAGAGTGCGTGTACATGACTCAGCCAGAGGGCTTCGTAGATAGTGGGAGCAGCGGAAAGGTGTGCAAGCTGCTTAAATCTATGTACGGGTTAAAGCAGGCATCGCGGAGTTGGAACATCTGCTTTGATGTTGTAATCAAAGAGTTTGACTTCATCAAAAATGTAGATGAACCTTGTATTTATAAAAAGGTTGCAGAGAGTAAGGTTGTCTTCCTCGTATTGTACGTCGATGACATACTCTTGATAGGAAATGATGTTCCTATGCTGCAATCGGTCAAGCTCTTCTTATCACAAAGATTCTCAATGAAATATCTTGGTGATGCCTCCTGCATACTGGGAATTATGATCTATAGAGATAGATCTAAACGGATACTGGGGTTGTCCCAATCCAGATACATTGACACCATACTAAAGAGGTTTAGTATGGAAGAATCCAAGCGTGGGAACCTACCCATGATCTCTGGACTCTCTTTCCAAAGAGATGTCTCCCAAGACTGATTTGGAGAGAGCTCAAATGCAAGGGATACCCTATGCTTCGGCAGCAGGCTCTATCATGTATGCGATGCTATGTACCAGACCCCATGTAGCATACTCACTAAGTATAGTGAGTAGGTATCAAGCAGATCCTGGAGAGAACCACTGGATAGCTGTGAAGAACATTCTCAAGTACTTGAGAAGAACTAAGGAGATGTTCTTGGTGTATGGTAACGGAAAACTCCAGGTGGAGTCCTTTACCGATTCAAGCTTCCAAAGTGATAAGGACGACTCTAAGTCGCACTCGGGATTTGTCTTTACCCTCAATGGAGGGGCGGTATGTTGGAAGAGTTCTAAACAGGAAACCGTTGCAGACTCGACGATGGAGGCTGAATACATCGCTGCCAACGATGCTGCAAAAGAGGTTGTTTGGATGAAGAAGTTCATTACTGAATTTGGTGTGGTTCCGTCCATTGAGCATCCAATACCTTTGTACTGTGATAACAATGGAGCTGTGGCTTTGGCCAAGGAACCCAGGTCCCATCAGAAGTCCAGACATATTCTGAGGCGGTATCACCTGATCAGGGAGATAGTTGATCGCCGGGAGATCGAGGTCAGGAGAGTTGATACGAAGGACAACACTGTGGATCCACTCACGAAGGCCATTCCCCAGACACAGTTTGAGAGACTCTTCGGGATGCTGGGTATGAGATACTACAACAGCCGGCCTTAGTGCAAGTGGGAGATTGTTAGTTATGTATATGCCCTAGAGGCCATTGTTGTACATATGATGTATATTATAATGGATGCTTGGATATATATAGAGAAGACTTTCTTGCTGGTCATGATAGTATGCTATTTGGTTTCACTTTATCTTAACATGTTGACTTATATTAGTTTACTGTCTTATTCTCACATGTTGATAAAGCCCTTAGGATATGTACTCGACTACTGGGACTATGATGAGATCATACTAGTGGGGCCAGGGTAGTCAACGAGTACATCCTATAACTGTTCCTAGTCGAGGGTGTGTCGAGACAGAGCATCGATACATCAGAGTAGACTAGCGTATACGCATCTTGACCCATATGATGGGCAATGGATGATCCCATATCCATCGGTGTTTGACATCAAAGATGGTGTACGGGTGCTCAGTTGAGACTGAGTACACTGGACGGACTCGCCGAAAACTCCTAGATGGTATTATACCTCACGTAAGATGGCAGTTCTCCGGTGACACAGGTACATGTTAGTCTGTAGACCCGGGATCGTCATAGAGTCTTGTGTGATTCCTACTGTGCTTTGATTTCTACCCTACCACGTCCAAGAGGGCGTGCAAAACGGTGGCTTTTGGGTACAGTCCCGATTCACATGGAGGCAATGAGCGATAGGAGGGGATTCGTCTCTCCCGATATAGGGAGTTGATGTTGTGCTGTGTTCGATTGGCTATAACTGGAAGTCCCTGGCCAGGGCAGATATAGAGTACTACTGGTAAGTGTTATCAGTAGGTTCTCGACCTGTTATGAGCCTCACATCGACACGACTTATCGGTTACTGGGGTTTGACGTTTACCACCCCTAGACCAGATATGCGACATATCAGACGAAGAGACCGGACTGTACGGTAGTATTACTGATTGGATTCACAGGAGAATGTACAGACTTGTTGATCTTCTGATCGTTCAATACCTGGGTGGCTGTTACGTTTAGCTAACCGCTTGCAGCTTGCGGGTGTTTGATATGATCATCACCTACTGCCGGCGTATTGACGATTCTTTAGAGTCCTACACAGAGGTTTCTTGACTCAGGCAAAACGGAGTAGGAGCACATATATGATATGTGCAGAACCGAGAATAATACGATATGAGATACCGTATTTTATGCTCGCGATATTAGATATCAGCCGGGTATATGCGATATAGCCGGGTCATCGGATCAAGTGTTGATTCGATAAACTGATACAGTTTATATCAGTCGGTTATTTGAGAAATAGCCGGATTGTCGGATCAAGTGTTGATTCGATAATTTAATGTATAATTATATATGTGATATATTACATTACATTATCTAATATTGGCTCGCTTTATTGATTCATTTTCTCACCGGGTAATACATTGATATATATGCATATATGTTAATTGTATTATTTTCTTTTGTTATAAAAATATATTATATATGTGATATATAATATTGTAACAAGTTATGTTTACAAATGCAACATGATTAGTGGAGATTAAACATGGTTAGGGTTTGATTTGGGTTAGTCTTTTCTTGAAGCTTCTAGAAGCTTTTGTTTTGTTTTAAGCAAAGATATTATGTGTTGATATTTTGGAGATATTATTTAACCCAACCCAAATCCTTAACCCTAGTAAACTCTCTACATGAGTTAATACTTCATATTATTAACTCAAGGTTCATTTGTAAGCATAGTAACTTTTCATTATTCATCACAAAAGAAATCATCTTCTTCTTCCTTCATGAAAGCTTTCTAGCTTTTTGATTTTGTGATGAATTAGTGTGAGATCTTGAAAATAAAAGAGAGCATAATTCCTACTTCATCATCCTCATCTAATCTAGCCAATTAGATTAGGGTGTTCACTTCATTAATACTTGATTATAGAAGTGAGAGCTTGAGTTAAAGAAACTTTAAGGTAGATCATCTTCGAAAAGAAAGACTTCAAGCAAGCATGGATCATTCGGGTTGTGGAGCCTCTCTTGAGTCCGGGAGATCATGGATCGCGGCGAAAGGACTACTACTCGTAGCTTATGAAGCGAAGGAGCGGACTACAAAGGTTGTAATCCCTCTTTTTTAGATGTAAAGATATTTACATGTTTAGTTAACCCTAATAATCTAGCAAAGATCCTCGCTTTAGGTTGTTCGGCACTTCTAAATTTTAAATCGGGCATGGTTGATGCCTTATATACCCTTGTGGCAGTGCCTAGTAACCCTACAGCAGGTACCTGTCGAAAAGGAATGCCGACGAGCAAACTCATGTGGATCCCTTCTGAGCCTATCTATGACAATCTCCATACAACCCGGTCTCTTCGTCTGAGAGTATCGCATACCAGGTCTAGGGGGTGGTAAACGTCAGACCCTAATAACCCGATAATTCATGCTGATGCGGCTCAGGACCAATCCGGAAAACTACTGATCAGCCTATCAGTAAATCCCAACTGCCTTGGCCAAGGTCTTATGGTCCTGACCAATCGAACACAGTGCGATATCGATTCCCTATACCGGGAGAGACGAATCCCCAACAATCGCTCACTGCCTCCATGTGGCTCGGGACTGTACCCAACCAAAACCTGTTTGCACGACTCAGTAGAGCCGTGGTAGGGTAGTGATCAAATCACAGTGGGAACTCACACGAGACAAATGATGATTTCAGATCTAAAGACTAACATGTACTCATATCACCTGAGAACTTCCATATGACGATAGGTATAGTACCATCTAGAAGTTCTCGGCGAGTCCGTCCGGTGTACTCACACCCAGTGAGCACCTGTATACGATCTTAGGTGCGAAAGACCAATGGTTGCGGGACCATACCATCGCCCATCGTCAGGGTCTAGAAACGTATACTGTCACGCCCCGCTTCCCAGAGTACGCTAAGATAGGCACGTGACATAGCCAACCATGCTACCTGTGGATAGGAAATATCCTTTCACGGTCACATTACGGCTGTAGAGATATCAAGAACAAGAAAGTAAACTAAACTATCTAGTACATGTCCATGAGCCAAAATAAATGAGTCAAGAAATGATAATATGCGGAAGCAAAAGATCCAATAAATAAAACACCTGGAAAGTAAAACTGCATACCAACAGGATCCTCACCGCTCGGTCTAACAGTGGCAATACTCCTGATCAGTCGGCAACAAAGGTAGAGGATCTGGGCCATGCAAAACCCAGACGTCAGCGCGTCATAACATCAAGCAATAATATATAAACAGGGTAGCAAGACATGCAAGTATGATTATAGAAGGTAAAGCAGGTGTAACAGCAATATAAATCAGGACAGTGAAAGGTAGTGTGCAGTGAGTAATCTAAACTGGTATATTAGGTTAATTATTCTCAAGTCTTTGAAATCAATTTGATGAATCATCGATATAACTCAATAGTATCCCGTGCGTGCCCGGGATCACGGTCTATGACTCTCAGGCTGAATCCGAGACGTGCCGCAAGGCAGTAAAAGGGTAGTAGGTAATGACGAGTGATGTCAGCAGCATCACCCCGGGGCTGGCCTAGCCCGTAAGACTGATCAGAAAAGGTAGAGAACTGTCGGGTTACAAGTCAGGTTTCATCATTGATTTTCCCATACCCCCAAGTTATATGTGCTCAAGTCAGGTATTAAATAATCTGGAGCTAATACCAACTCAGGATTAGGCAAGTACAGGTTTGTCTGGATAGACAACAGGAACTGTCCGTAAGGACAATAGGTCAGGTTTGTTGGCATTAGACATAAGATCAAGTAACAGGTAAAGCCATGGTACATCAGGTCAAGCCAGGCAGTATATAGGTATCAAGTCATGTCGAGAGTTGCACGGTACCATGTCGTGTCAAGTAGTAGGTGTAACAAGTCATGTCAGGGGTGCACAAAATGTCATATGGGTGCTCATAATCAAACTAACATAAGTATGGATAAACAAAACCAGCATGGGGTACTAGTGGAACAATAAAAAATGGAACACTGTAATGTAAAATGCAATCAGGTACAGATTAAGGTATAAAGATGCGCAGTTATGATTGGGATTAAAGTTAAAGTTCCAATACTAATTAAACTACAATATATTAAATATGGAATGTTAATATTATAATATTATATATTCAAGTGATCTATGGGTGCAATAACATGTATACTAGACGAGATGGATGCGAACGGGTGTTTGAACGGTTATAAAGTATTTTACATGGTACTATGGGCTATGCAGATAATTATTATGTGATTTAAATATGGGCATGGGTACACGATATTGTAATCTAACAAGCAACAATGTATAATTCAAGATCCAAATCTAAAATGATATATGGAACATTGAAAAGGAAAAAAAATGGAACATGTGGCACTATATGTAATCTACAGATTTATAATGCAATTAAATAGGTATAAAATAACATAGATAGCATGTAGCAAGTTTCACTTGCCTCGATAGATCGCGATACAGATACGCACGGCAATGTCGAATATCGGGAACACGTCGCAATGTGTCCACGCGAGCACAGAACAGAACTAGGTACTGCAAGAATACGACCACGCTGGATATGGACATCTACTGGGTCGCCTGGATCGTCAGCGACGAGCATGGATCCGGCGGGTGATCATCGGGAAAGGAACGAGATCAAGAAAAGAGAAGGAAAGAAAAGAAGAAGAAGAAGAAGAAAGAAAGGAATATTTGGGGTGGCTCTGGTGTGGTGCTGGGGCCAGAGGAGGTGGCCAGGGAGTTGTCGACGATGGGTTTCCGGCGATAGGGTTTGCCGGCAAGATCTCACGGAAAAGGCAGTAGGGTTTCAAGATTGTCGGGGATCGGGGTGTGTAGGGTTTTTGGTGCTCAGGTGAGTAGATGAGAGAGGAGGGATATGGTGGTGATGGGGTAAGGCCGACGGGGTCGGAGCTCCATCGAGGTGCAAGCGAGGGTTGCAGGCGAGGGTTGCAAGCAAGGGTTTCTGGGGCTGTCGGGTGTGGGTGATGGTGGTGTCGGAAGTGGAGAAGGGTGATGAGGGAGAGGAAGTGGAGACAAGGCGAGGTCGAGGAGGTCGTTGGTGACGAAAGGTCAGATCTCCGGTGATGGGTTAAGGTTGCAGGGGATGTAAGCGAGGTCAGGTTGGGTTACGGTGCAGGTTCTGTGCAGGGGGAGAGAGCTCGGGAATGAGGAGAGAGGGGAGAAGAGAAGATGGAGAATACGACGGCGAAGCGACGTCGGCAATAGCGACGAGGTGCACGCGAGGCTAGGGCGTCGGTCGTGGGTTAGGTTTAAGGTTCGGGAAAGGTTTGCAGATGAGAGGAGAGAGGTGAGGTGGTCGAAGCGAGGTGAGAAGGCGGAGGCGGCGATGAGGCGAGCGCGGGGCGAAGCGCGCGCGCTCGAGGCGGGAAAACGAAAGAAAATGAAGAAGATGAAGGGGAGAGAGAGACGTGTATGGGGAGAGGGAATAATTAATATATAAAAAATTAAATAGAAAGCGAGAGAGAGAGGCTGTTGAGAATCTGTTAGGATCTTAATATATAAAAAATATTTATATAAAGAAAGAGAGGGAGAGGGAGAAAACTGTGAGATTTAGATTTAAGTTAAAAAAAAATATTTTTTAGTTAAAGAAAACGTTAGAAGGAAATAAAGATTATAATATTATAATATTAGTCCGTTTTGAGATCTTGGCAAATACAAACCTACTCCAAAACACGTCCGGGTCTGATCTAAAAATCCGGTTTTAAAATATTAAAAATATATGCGACTTCCAAATCTCAAAATGAAATCCTAGTTAAAGAAAATGCATACCCCCAAGAATGGATGCACGTACGTGCGCGTAGCCATCCAAACACCTCCGATTCACTGAACGGGACGAGAACAAGACGTGCGGATGCCACCACGGGGTTAGGGGTATCATGGAGGTTATGAAATACAATTTTAAATTATTTTCTATGACCTAAAATGTTATATGATAAAATATGCAATACTAGATAAAATACCAGTATGTACTAAACATGAGATGCACGTGTCTATGCAACAAGTCAAGATAATCTATAAATAAGAATCAAATAAGTTCAAGCAAGCGGGTCGGGTCGAATGCAATGTAAAATGTAAAACACCGTTCGCACCCAAACACGAAAGATCAATAAAATGCCACAAATAAATAAATACGGAAACTGGAATTGGTATAAATGGACTCGGTTGTTACATTATACCCAACTACATAAAGAATTTCGTCCTCGAAATTCCAAGAACAAAGAAGGATAAACAATTAAGAAACTACAAAAATAGATGTGGAAACTTCTGCCGGATTTCATCTTCTTGTTCCCAAGTTGATTATCTATGTGAGCGATTTCCCCAAGAAATAAGTACGAGAGGGATAAATTTGTTCTTAAGAACCTTTTCCCTTCGATCCATAATCGACATTGGTCGCTCCTCAAAGGTCAAATCTTCACGTACAGTTAACTCAGAATGATCCAGCACGTGTGTGTTACCTCGAACACAATTACGGAGTTAAGATACGTGAAACACGTCATGAACATTCTCCAAAGATTGCGGTAACGCCAAACGATACGCCACTTCTCCAACACGTTCCAAAATCTCGAAAAGCCCAACGAATCAAGGACTAAGCTTTTCTCGACTCCCAAAGCGAATCACTCCTCTAATCGGCGATATCTACAAGAATACCGGATTACCAACAGCAAACTTTAGAGGTCTTCTCGATGTATCTGCCCAACTCTTCTGTCAGTCTTGTGCTGCTTTCATATGATTCCGGATAGTGTTAACTTTCTCCACTGTCTGCACGATCAAATCCGGTCCCAACAATCTTCGTTCTCCAATATCGTCCCAACAGACATGTAAACGACACTTGCGACCATATAAAGCTTCGAATGGAGCTATCTGAATAGTCGCCTGGAAACTGTTGTTGTAAGAAAACTCCACTAAATGTAGATGATCCTCCCATGAACCCTTGAAGTCTAACATACAAGTTCTCAACATGTCTTCAAGAGTTTGAATCGTTCTCTCCGACCGGCTATCTGTTTGAGGATGATAAGCTGTGCTAAATTTCAAACGAGTCTCCAAACTTTCCTGTAAGCTCCTCCAAAAGTGTGATAAGAAACGAGTGTCACGGTCGGACACGATGCTCATCGGTACACCATGTAATCTTACAATTTCTTGCATGTACCGTTCTGCCAAAGTTTCTGTTGATTGACCAACCCGAGAAGGGATGAAATGAGTCGCCTTGGTCAATCTATCAACAATCACCCAAACTGCCTTGTTGCCCTTTGGACTCTGCGGTAAAGCCGTCACGAAATCCATGGTTATATGTTCCCACTTCCACTGAGGAATCGGAAGTGGTTGCAATAAACCAGCAACCCTTTGATGTTCAGCCTTAACTTGCTGACACACCAAGCACTTTGCTACAAAGCGGGCAATCTCCCGTTTCATGCCTTTCCACCAGAAATGCTGTCGTATATCTCGGTACATCTTCGTGCCTCCTGGATGTACGGAATACGCGAAACTGTGTGCCTCCTTCATAACTTCTTCACGGATATCTCCCCTTGGCACACACAAACGGCTACCATAATGCAACGTATCACCTTCATGAATCAATAAGTCCGTTCGAATTTTAGCTTCAACCTGTTCTCGAAACCTTTGCAATCTTGGGTCCTTCAATTGCACTGCTTTAATACTCTCGATCAATGACAACTGTACTTGCAGCTGCATCAACCGTCCCGAAGAATGCGGTAGCACAATCTCCAACTCGAATCTCCGAAAAATCTTCAATAAATTCCTTCTGTGTAGTCAACATCTGAATTGCTGGCAACCGACTAAGCGCATCCGGCACAACATTAACTTTCCCCGGATGGTACTTAAGATCAAGATCGTAGTCAGCCATCAGCTCCAACCATCTGCGCTGCCTCATATTAAGCCCCTTCTGTGTGAACACCTATTTCAGGCTTTTGTGATCGGTGAATACTTCGATCCTTTCGCCCAGTAAGTAGTGTTTCCAAATCTTCAAAGCGAAAATCACAGCTGCTAACTCCAAATCATGGGTTGGGTAATTCTTCTCATGGGTCTTCAACTGTCTCGACGCGTAAGCTACAACCTTCCTATGCTGCATCAAAACACATCCAAATCCTTTTCCAGATGCGTCGCTATGAATCACCAATTCTTCGGAACCGTCTAGTACGGTCAAAATAAAAGCGGTTATCCATCCTTACTTCAACGCCCCAAAAGCTGACGCACCCTTATCCGTCCACTCAAATGGTACTTCCTTGCGCGTAAGCTTGGTCAACGGCTCCGCCAGACGAGCAGAGTTCTCCACGAACCTTCTGTAATAGCCGGCGAGTCCAAAAAACTTCTGTCTCTGCTACGTTTTTCGGAATCGGCCAATCTTGAACTGCTGCAATCTTCTCAGGATCAACGGCGATTCCATCTCCGGATACGACATGCCCCAAAACTTCACTTCTTCAAGCCAAAACTCGCACTTGCTCGTCTTTGCATACAATTTTCTTGCTTCAATGTCTGTAATGCGATCTTCAAATGTCCCGCATGCTCTCCAATACTTCTCGAGTAGACCAGAATATCATCAATGAACACCACTATAAACTGGTCGAAGAATGGTGAAAAGATTCGGTTCATCAAGTCCAAGAATATCGCCGGTGCATTCGTTATTCCGAAGGGCATCACTAAATACTCGTAATGTCCATACTGAGTTATGAACGCCGTCTTGCAATCATCCTCTGATTTAATTCGGACCTGATGATATCCGGATCGTAAATCCAGTTTCGAGAATATCCTCGCGCCACTAAGCTGCTCAAATAATTCACCAATGCGAGGGATCGGGTACTTGTTCTTAATAGTCACCCGGTTTAATTCTCGATAATCGATGCACATCCTCCTTGTGACATCTTCTTTACTAGAAGAACTGGAGCACCCCAAGATGAGTTACTGCTGCGAATCCAACCCTTTTCAAGTAATTCAGCAACCTGCTTCGTGACTTCTTCCAACTCCACTGGTGCTATTGGATAATACGCCTTTGAGATTGGCGCTGCACCAGGAACAAGATTAATCGCGAACTCCACATCTCGTTTTGGCGATAAACCCGAGATGTCTTCGAACACGTCCATGAATTCTCGAACTATAGCCGGCGCTTCTTTCTTATCAACTTCTATCGACGAAAGAACATTGTTTGTCGGCCTAGCCCTAAACTCGACTGGCCCGACAGTACTGCTTCCTCCAGCAAAACAAGCTCCGGATGTCCGGGAATTTGGAGAATCACTTTCCTTTCCTTACAATCAATATGAGCGTGGAAAGTGCCGCGAAAATCCATTCCCAAGACAACAACAAACAAAGAGATGCACCAGAATTGAATAATCCTAATGCGGGAAAACATGAACAAGTAAGATACCGAGATGACTTCATCCGAAGTCAAGATACTGAAGAGGATTAAGCACGGTAAATATGATTCAAGCTGGCGATAAAACAATAACTGGTAAGCAATAAAACCGAGAGAAGCAAGGTAATATAACGATCATGAAACAAGGAAATGAATCAAAACCAGGACTCCAAGTTACTTCAATTGAGTACCGCATTGTAACCATGTTGCAGTTCATGGGTACAATTACATAACTCCACTCAAGTCGCCCAAATCCTAGTATCAGAATCAAGGAACGGGGAGAAACAATGGTGAACCAAAAAGATTTCAAGCCGAGATGCAAAGTTGTTTGTATATCGTCAAGACGAAGGATAAAAGAAAGATATGATTCAAGAATCACGATAACAAGGTGGCAGGACATGTTCCTAATCACGAGTATTCTGATTTGTGTATTGGGTCCAATACCCAACTACAAAAGAATCAAACTCGATTAACCTATATCCTAGGGCTCTGATACCAAAAGAACCATGTCATGCCCCGCTTTCCAGAGTACGCTAAGATAGGCACGTGACATAGCCAACCATGCTACCTGTGGATAGGAAATATCCTTCCACAGTCACATTACGGCTGTAGAGATATCAAGAACAAGAAAGTAAACTAAACTATCTAGTACATGTCCATGAGCCAAAATAAATGAGTCAAGAAATGATAATATGCGGAAGCAAAAGATCTAATAAATAAAACACCTGGAAAGTAAAACTGTATACCAACAGGATCCTCACCGCTCGGTCTAACAGCAGTAATACTCCTGATCAGTCGGCAACAAAGGTAGAGGATCTGGGCCATGCAAAACCCAGACGTCAGCGCGTCATAACATCAAGCAATAATATATAAATAGGGTAGCAAGACATGCAAGTATGATTATAAAAGGTAAAGCAGGTATAACAGCAATATAAATCAGGACAGCGAAAGGTAGTGTGCAGTGAGTAATCTAAACTGGTCTATTGGGTTAATTATTCTCAAGTCTTTGAAATCAATTTGATGAATCATCGATATAACTCAATAGTATCCCGTGCATGCCCGGGATCACGGTCTATGACTCTCGGGCTGAATCCGAGACGTGCCGCAAGGCAGTAAAAGGGTAGTAGGTAATGACGAGTGATGTCAGCAGCATCACCCCGGGGCTGGCCTAGCCCGTAAGACTGATCAGAAAAGGTAGAGAACTGTCGGGTTACAGGTCAGGTTTCATCATTGATTTCCCCATACCCCCAAGTTATATGTGCTCAAGTCAGGTATTAAATAATCTGGATCTAATGCCAACTCAGGATTAGCCAAGTACAGGTTTGTCTGGATAGACAACAGGAACTGTCCGTAAGGACAATAGGTCAGGTTTGTTGGCATTAGACACAAGATCAAGTAACAGGTAAAACCATGGTACATCAGGTCAAGCCAAGTAGTATATAGGTATCAAGTCATGTCGAGAGTTGCACGGTACCATGTCGTGTCAAGTAGTAGGTGTAACAAGTCATGTCAGGGGTGCACAAAATGTCATGTGGGTGCTCATAATCAAACTAACATAAGCATGGGTAAACAAAACCAGCATGGGATACTAATGGAACAATAAAAAATGGAACACTGTAATGTAAAATGCAATCAGGTACAGATTAAGGTATAAAGATGCGCAGTTATGATTGGGATTAAAGTTAAAGTTCCAATACTAATTAAACTACAATATATTAAATGTGGAGTGTTAATATTATAATATTATATATTCAAGTGATCTATGGGTGCAATAACATGTATACTAGACGAGATGGATGCGAACGGGTGTTTGAACGGTTATAAAGTATTTTACATGGTACTATGGGCTATGCAGATAATTATTATGTGATTTAAATATGGGCGTGGGTACACGATATTGTAATCTAACATGCAACAATATATAATTCAAGATCCAAATTTGAAATGATATATGGAACATTGAAAAGGAAAAAAAATGGAACATGTGGCACTATATGTAATCTACAGGTTTATTATGCAATTAAATAGGTATAAAATAACATAGATAGCATGTAGCAAGTTTCACTTGCCTCGATGGATTGCGATACGGATACACATGACAACGTCGAATGTCGGGAACACGTCGCGATGTGTCCACGCGAGCACAGAACAGAACCAGGTACTGCAAGAATACGACCACGCTGGATATGGACATCTACTGGGTCGCCTGGATCGTCAGCGACGAGCACGGCTCCGGCGGGTGATTACCGGGAAAGAAACGAGATCAAGAAAAGAGAAGGAAAGAAAAGAAGAAGAAGAAGAAGAAGAAAGAAAGGAATATTTGGGGTGGCTCTGGTGTGGTGCTGGGGCCAGAGGAGGTGGCCAGGGAGTTGTCGACGATGGGTTTCCGGCGATAGGGTTTGCCGGCAAGATCTCACGGAAAAGGCAGTAGGGTTTCAAGATTGTCGGGGATCGGGATGTATAGGGATTTTGGTGCTCAGGTGAGTAGATGAGAGAGGAGGGATATGGTGGTGATGGGATAAGGCCGATGGGGTCGGAGCTCTGTCGAGGTGCAAGCGAGGGTTGCAGGCGAGGGTTTCTGGGGCTGTCGGGTGTGGGTGATGGTGGTGTCGGAAGTGGAGAAGGGTGATGAGGGAGAGGAAGTGGAGACAAGGCGAGGTCGAGGAGGTCGTTGGTGACAAAAGGTCGGATCTCCGGTGATGGGTTAGGGTTGCAGGGGATGTAAGCGAGGTCAGCTTGGTTACGGTGCAGGTTCTGTGCAGGGGGAGAGAGCTCGGGAATGAGGAGAGAGGGGAGAAGAGAAGATGGAGAATACGACGGCGAAGCGACGTCGGCGATGGCGACGAGGTGCACGCGAGGCTAAGGCGTCGGTCGTGGGTTAAGTTTAAGGTTCGGGAAAGGTTTGCAGGTGAGAGGAGAGAGGTGAGGTAGTCAAGGCGAGGTGAGAAGGCGGCGACGGCGATGAGGCGAGCTCCAGGCGAGGCGCGCGCGCTCAAGGCGGGAAAACGAAAGAAAACGAAGAAGAAGATGAAGGGGAGAGAGAGACGTGTATGGGGAGAGAGAATAATTAATATATAAAAATTAAATAGAAAGAGAGAGAGGCTGTTGAGAATCTGTTAGGATCTTAATATATAAAAATTATTTATATAAAGAAAGAGAGGGAGAGAGAGAAAACTGTGAGATTTAGATTTAAGTTAAAAAAATATATTTTTTAGTTAAAGAAAACGTTAGAAGGAAATAAAGATTATAATATTAGTCCGTTTTGAGATCTTGGCAAATACAAACCTACTCCAAAACACGTCCGGGTCGGGTCTAAAAATCCGGTTTTAAAATATTAAAAATATATACGACTTCCAAATCTCAAAATGAAATCCTAGTTAAAAAAAATGCATACCCCCAAGAATGGATGCACGTACGTGCGCGTAGCCATCCAAACACGTCCGCTTCACTGAACGGGACGAGAACAAGACGTGCGGATGCTACCACGGGGTTAGGGGTATCATGCAGGTAATGAAATGCAATTTTAATTATTTTCTGTGACCTAAAATGTTATATGATAAAAGATGCGATACTAGATAAAATACCAGTATGTACTAAACATGAGATGCACGTGTCCATGCAACAAGTCAAGGTAATCTATAAATAAGAATCAAATAAGTTCAAGCAAGCGGGCCGGGTCGAATGCAATGTAAAATGTAAAACACCGTTCGCACCCAAACACGAAAGATCAATAAAATGCCATAAATAAATAAATACGGAAACTGGAATTGGTATAAATGGACTCGGTTGTTACATATACACTAGTCTACTCTGAAATATCGATGCTCAGTCTCGATATTCTCACGACTAGGGACCATTTAAGGATGTGTGTACCGACTACCCAACTCCCACAAGTATGATCGCCATCACAACACATGTAGTCTAGCAATGATCCTACAGGCTTTATCAACATAAATGAATGATATGTAATAGCAAGTAAAACATATGCATATGTTAAGATAAAGATAAACCAGATTGCATAATATCATATCGAGTAAGACTGTCCTGTACATGTATATGTCCAAGCATCCACATATATACATTTACAATAATGGCCTCTAAGGTATACATATCCAACAATCTCCAACTTGCACTAAGGTTATATATTGGCGTACCGAATACCCTACGTCTGCTCTAAGGCCAGCTGTTGGCGTATCGTATACCCAATATCTCAAAAAGTCTCTCGAACTGTGCTTAAGAAAGGGCCTTGGTGAATAGATCCACTGTGTTGTCTTTTGTGTCCATTCTCCGCATCTCGATCTCCCGGCGATCAGTGATCTCCCTGATCAGGTGATACCGCCTCAAGATGTGCCTGGATTTCTGATGGGACCATGGTTCCCTTGCTAAAGCCATAACTCCATTATTGTCGCAATATACAGGTATTGGGTTAGCAATGGATGGAACCACCTGAAGTTCAGTAATGAACTTCTTAATCCAGACAGTTTCTTTTTCGGCATCGTTGACAGCAATGTATTCAGCCTCCATCGTCGAGTCTGCGACGGTGTCCTGTTTGGAGCTCTTCCAACAAACCGTCACTCCGTTGAGGGTAAACTCAAAACCCAAAACAGACTTGTTGTCATCCTTGTCACTCTGGAAGCTCGAATCGGTGAAAGACTCCACCTGGATGTCCCCATTACCGAATACCAGGAACAGTTCTTTAGTCCTCCTCAGATACTTCAGAATGTTCTTAATAGCTGTCCAATGGTTCTCACCTGGGTTAGACTGATACCGACTCACCACGTTAAGCACGTAAGCTACATCTGGTCGGGTACATAGCATCGCATATATTATAGATCCTACCGCCGAAGCGTAGGGTATAGTGCTCATGCGAACTCTTTTCTCATCAGTCTTGGGAGACATCTCTTTGGAGAGGGTGATTCCGTGCAATGCGGGTATGTTATCACGCTTGGAATTTTTCATACTAAATCTCTTTAGTACAGTCTCTATGTACCTGGACTGTGAAAGTCCCAGTAATCTCTTGGATCTATCTCTGTAGATCTTAATCCCCAGAATGTACGAAGCATCACCCAGGTCCTTCATGGAGAACCTTTATGACAAGAACAACTTGACCGATTGTAGCATAGAAATATCATTTCCTATCAAAAGAATGTTGTCCACGTACAAGACTAGAACACGACAATTCGGCCTACAATCTTCTTATATATACAAGACTCATCTTCGTTCTTGATGAAGTCAAATCCCTTGACTGTTTCATCAAAACAGATGTTCCAGCTCTGCGATGCCTGCTTTAATCCATAAATGGATTTAAGTAACTTGCACATCTTCCCGCTGCTTCCACTGTCTACGAAACCCTCCGGCTGATCCATATAAACACTCTTCTAAACTTCCGTTCAGAAAAGCCGTTTTTACGTCCATCTACCAGATTTCATAGTCATGGAAGGCAGCAATGGAAAGTAGGATCCGAATGGATTTGAGCATAGCCACTGGAGAAAAGGTCTCGTCATAGTCCACACCTGGTATTTGACGAAAACCTTTTGCAACAAGTCCAGCCTTATAGGTTTCCACCTGCCCATTTACACCAAATTTCTTTTTGTAGATCTATTTGCATCCAACGGGTTTTACCCCAGGTGGAGCAACATCCAAGGTCCACACTTTACTGGTGTACATGGACTCCATTTCGGATTGCATAGCATCCAGCGACTTATTAGAGTCTCTACTGATGATGGCCTACCTGAAACTAGTAGGATCATCTTCTTCCAAGATGCAATCCTCTCGATCCCCGTCTATGAGAAAACCGTAGTATCTCTCGGGCGGATCAGAAATCCTACTAGATCTGTGGAGTGGCTGAGGTTCGTCTGGGATTACTGAATCTAACGATTCCACTAAATCTTCAGTTTCAGTTTGTGGTTCAGAAGTTTCTTCTAGTTCTACCATACTCCCACTTATTTCTTTTGCAAGAAATTGCCATTCTAAAAACTTGGCGTGTTGAGCAACAAACACTTTCTGTTTCTCAGTGTGGTAGAACAGATATCCATAACCATTCTTTGGATATCCCATAAACTTACATAGAACTGACCATGCCTCTAGTTTATCCAGATTATGCTTTTTAACGTAAGCCGGACAACCCTATATCTTAAATATTTTAAGATATGGCATCTTACTATTCCATATCTCGAATGGTGTCTTAGGCACGAATTTGGATGGAACATCATTCAACAGAAATGCCGCTGTTAGAAGCGTATGTCCCCAAAATGAAAGTGGCAACTCGGCGTCACTCATCATGGAGCGAATCATATCCAATAGGGTACGGTTCCTCGGCTCCGATACACCGTTGTGTTGTGGTGTATACGGAGGAGTAAGCTGAATAGGGTACAATTCCATTCTCTTTTAGGTATTCTAGGAATTCCGTACTTAAGTACTCCCTTTCTCTATCAGATCAGAGGATCTGGATATTTTTGCCAGTTTGGTTCTCTACTTCGTTTCTGAATTCTTTGAATTTCTCAAAAACTTCAGATTTGTATTGCATGAGATACACATATTCGAACTTAGATAGATCGTCAGTGAATGTGATGAAGTACAAGAACCCACCCTTGCATGTATAGATATTGGACCACATACATCACTGTGTACGAGTCCCTAGAGCTATGCTGCTCTTTCTCCGTGTCCGGTGAACGGAGATTTGGTCATTTTTCCCTTGAAACAAGATTGACAAGTTTCATAAGATGAAAATTCGAACGTATCTAAAAGTCCATCTTTATGCAACTTACTTAGTCTTTTCTCTCCGATATGACCAAGTCTACAATGCCATAAGTAGGATTCGTTCACTTCTGAACTCTTCCTCTTGCATGTGTTTTGTATACTGAGAACTGTGTTTTGATTAAGAACATGGATACCATTACACAGTGTACCTTCTGCAACCAATACCTGATTAAGGTAAATGTTCATGATATTTCTATCAAGAACAAACTTATATCCATCTTTATCAAGTAAAGAAACTGATATGATGTTGCAAACCATGGAAGGTACATAGTAGCAATTGTTCAAAATCATAGTATTGGCAATGCTAGGTGATATTCACCGACGGCTGAAGTATCAACTTATACTCCGTTCCCTACTCTGAGGGACATATCACCAGGTCTAACCATCCTACTTTTTCTCAGTCTCTGCAATAAATTACAGATGTGAGATCCTGATCCGGTATCTAGTACCCAGAAGGTAGAACTAACCGAAAAACAATTTTCAATAACAAGAACACCTGAAGAAGACACGATACTATACTTCTTCTTCGATGGGGTCATCAAGGAATTCATGCAATCCTCTTTCCCTTTCTCATACTCATGATTGTTGTCATAAGTTAGCGCCGAACCAACGTTCCCTAGCCCTGAATAAGAATTTGGATCGGTCAATCGATACATTTTATTATCTTGTTTAAGACATGAAGTGGTTGCTAGCTGGAGAGAGAGAAAAGAAACACTCAACGTGCGCTCTTTCAAGATTAGATTGGTTATTAGTTTATCTAATCAAGATGGCTGCCATTGTTTCCTCGAATTCTTCTTCTAACCTTAAAAGAAGAATTAGTTGGGATTAATCGCACGTCACAATACTTGTTTAACTTTTCGGCCAGGCTAGTGTCGGTACTTCAAGGGAGGTTTTCCAACGCTTTCGTGAAGCCCCTGTAGTTAATTACCCCTCCGTATTAAACGGAGAGAACTTTCTATAAGTGGTTTATTTCTGAATGCATTTAAACGCAAGAGCAAAACAAATGGCAATGGCATATACATATACATACATACATATACATACATATATATATATATATATATATATATATATATATATATATTCAACAACAAAAGTATATTGAGACAGCAATTAGAATATGTATTTCATAATTATCATATACAACATTGTACATCTCAATTTACATCTGTCTCTGCCGTTGAGAAAACATGCACTCGAACCGCTATTTATGCTCATGGATTGTATACGGTTTTATAGAATGTATTGTCCAGACCGTAAGGCAGCTATGTGAGAACATGTAGTATGTGCTTGTAAGGAGAAGCTTGTAGATGGTATACGCCAGGTGGTATAGATATAGTTGGCTTCTGTGCCACGATGGTAGCCCATGTATTGTCTATGACAAGTTATTTTTCTTGCTATAGAGTCATACATATATATTAGTTTAAAGTCATTTCGGACATGTATATTAGTTTAAAGGCATCTCGTACGTGGGTACTAGTTTAGAGTCATCTGTACGTGGGTACTAGTTTAAAGTTATCTCGTACGTAGGTACTAGTTTAAAGCCATCTCGGACATTTTGGGGATTTGTGCCGCAGATGGGTAATATGGTAATCTTCACATGTTGACTTCTATGTCATGAAGGTAGCCCGTGAATACTATACGATAGTCAGATTTAAGCTAAACATAGGGCAATTTTGGTTATATGGTTTTCTGACTTCAATATTACGAAGGTTACCCGTGAATAGCATATGGAAGTTGATTTTAAGCTAGCCATAGGGCATGACACGCTTAGTGGGACGAATGGTATATTTGTTGACTTCTGTGTCATTATAGTAGTCCGTGAATAATGTATGACAAGTTATTTTACTTGCCATATGGAAAAATTCCAGTTTAGGAACGCAGTGGTCCATTAATCCAGTTTAGAGACTTGATGGTCCATTTTGGGGATTTTTAGCAGAGTTTTCCAGTTTAAGAATGTAGAAATCCATTAGATCCAGTTTAGGGACTTGGGGGTCCATTGTCATATGTAGTCAGTTTCTATGCCACGGTGGTCGTCCGTGGATAGTGTATGACAAATTATTTTATTTGCCATAGGACAATAAGGTGTTGGGGGTATATTTGTTGACTTTTGTGTTACGATGGATGTCCATGGATCACATATGACAAGTTATTTTACTTGCCATAGGGCAATTGTGGGACTTGTAGATGACAGATTAACATTGTCATAGGGGAGATATTGTTGACTTTTTTTGTTACGATAGATACATGTGGATTGTATATGATAGGTTAAATAATATAACCATGCCATAGGGTGTTTTGGTGTTTAATATCAAATAGATTAATGTTAAAATGGCTTTGATAGCAAGTGTGGGGACCACTGAAAGGGCCCACTATAACATTTGATAGGAAGAGAGGACCTCTGGGGGTCTCCGTCTTAACTTTTGATAGGGAGCGGAGACCTCTGAAGGGGTGTCCGCCATTAGTTTTATGGGGGTCTTCGCAATTGATTTATGAGGGGTCTCCGCAATTGACCACTTTATCAACGAATCATTTAAGTCTCGGATTATATGTCATATAAGGCAGGTCAAGTATGCATATGTGTACATTTGGTGTATATGCCTATGAAATCCATTATGGGACAATCACACAGGGATAACTCCAAAGAGCATCCATATTCATGAGGATTACTCCGAAGAACATCTAAAAATAATAACTTTTGCAAGCATCCATACTTTTAAAATCATCATGAGAGCAGTGGATCTTCAAGTCCTCGAATTGTTCAAAACATGGTTATATAACTTGTATTTTGGGATAACTCTTATGGATCATCCCTCGACTCCCAACTTTTATAGCAATTAAAGAGTGAATCACTGAGGCAGAGGAATTTGCAAAGAAGAGGAGTTCCATTGGTTCATACTTACATGAGTTTAAGTCTTCTTCTCTTCTTTTTCCTCTCGAAAAAATTTGATTTGTAAGCGTCTTATGTGTTTTTTAGTGATCAACGGTGATCAAGAGTCATTAACCCTTGCCTGGATGCATATAAGGATTATTTATAACCTATGTGGCAATTGGGAACGTAGCTATGAACATAGGCCACGAAATGATAACGCGGGGTTGCGGTTATAACTAATTCCCTATGTTAAGTGAGGACCTCCTCGCTGTCGGGGACCCCCTTGGGCGTCGGGGACCTCTAAGTCAGGAACCCTCATGTCGGGGACCCTTTTTGGGTGTTAGGGACCTCTATGTCAGGGACCCCCTTGGGTATGGCGGAGACTCTGTATCGGGGACCCCTTTGGGTATCTTCTTGGGTTTTTGAACCTTGTTTGATGGCTCAGATAACTTCATCAAGTGAGTGTACTCTTTCTGAGACTGCAAGTTTAGGGAGCGACACAAGCGTCGTCATCCAAAGCAGAACCGGTCTCGGCCAGAATGTGCCCATCCAATGAGATAGATATAGTAGATTTGCCTGGTATTTATAGAGAGGTCAACAACAACATACATTTGGGCGTGGGATGATCAACTTGAATGGATCGGATCGTTCAAATATATCGTAGATCGAAAGTCATCGTTTTTAAAAAACGCAAACCGGATTGCAATAAATCACTCCATATATAATAATAATAATAATAATAATAATAATAATAATAGAAAACATGGCATGGCTTATTAACGCATAGGAAGTAATTGTTAGTGGTGCTTTATTGATTTTATATGCAAACTTAAGACTCGTTAAATTATTATAGCATGAACTAGGATAATAAAGCTTTTGAGAGGATAAATAGATATGGAGCTTATATTTTTGTTTAGTTTTTCTAAAAAATCATGTTGGTGTCCATTACTTTTAGATTGGTTGACCATCCCCCAAAATCAAGATACTAGCTCCATCCTTGATCTTGATTATTGTTTGTAGATGATATTGTTTTAGTGGATTAGACTAGGGAGGGGTCTGTTGTAAAATAGTGAAGTGGATCGAGCACCCATGAAGTTTAAGGCCTAGTTTGGCAACAAGGTTTCCGAGACCTTGGTTTCGTTTAAATCAAAGCGAAATTGTATACAAACTGTGGTTTTGTAAAAATGGGAATTTAGGATCGTTTGGCAATGTAGTGTTAAAATCAAGATTTAAAAAACAGAATAAGTTAAAACTTTGCGAAATTCCAGTCTTTTAGGAGTTTAAAAAAATGAGGTTTCGAGGTCTCAAAACTTTTTGAAACCGCGATTTGGGAAACTTTTTTGTGGTTACAGTTTTTAGAGTTTAGCCTCGAAAACCCACGAAACCTTGGCTCCGGAAACCGTATCCCTTTTGCCAAATGAGGCCTAAGATTTTAGAATTAGCACGACAATATATTAATGACTAATTACCAAGAAGAATCAAGGGACATTAAATTTGATGAGCGATAATTTTCCTGCATAGAATCGCTGCATCTTCAAGTTCAAGTTTATAAGCATACTCTATTAAGCTTGACTCCATGATAAAAAAGATGAGTACATCCGAAATGAGTCACAAATGGCTAGGCAAAAATTATCTAATCTTTGTGTATATCGGTGCTAGCTATTTTTTCATATCCTATATACACCAGCATTGTCATGTTAATTTGAAGAGGATATACTGTTTACAGGCTCAAAGGGTTCGGGGAAAATTAATTCGGGAAGTTCGAGAGAGCTTTACAGTTGATGCATTTGTTGGAAACGCGACTGATTGGGAAAGGGTCTGCTTAGGAAATCTAGTTGGGATTCCTGTTGTTGTGGTCCCTACCGGCCTTAAAAGCATTGAGAACCCACCTAAAAGCGGCACACGAAGAAGAACTACGATAACTACAGGCATATATGCGCCTCCTGATCATGATCACATTGTAAGCTTAATTTTATTTATTATTGTTCATTTGGGATTTTCTCGTATATCACCCCCAATACGTAGCTCTCTCCAGCTAGAACCCCAATATTTGTTTTTCCGTGTATCGATCACCTCCAAAACCTTTCCATTATTCAAATAACTCCACCTTACCGGTTGCTTTCAATCGATTTAACTTGTTATCACAAAACTAATCACGGCTGCATTAATTGCTTCATCTACAAGTTATTTGAAAAACCAATACACCTAGGTATCATATTCCCTACAGTTTCTTCTAATTGAGGAATATATTAGTTGGTATATTTTGATCATCGTAAAGAGAAAAATGTCCATTTACTATTATGCAATCAAATTTTTACTGTTGTAATGCAACAGTTAGGGAATATTGTCAAATATCCTATTTATGTTGTTATAAATATGGTATTTGAGAGAATGACAATAGGATAGGAAAATATTACCTCTTCTCTTCTTTATTTATAGAAAACAAATTAGGGTTTGGGTAAGTACATTTACCTCAATACCCTTACATAGACATAAACCCTAATATGGGTATACCTCGTATTCTAGCACTCCCCCTTAAGTTGAAGTGTACACATCACGCATGCCAACATGTCACGTAAAAAGATTACTCTAGATTTGCCCAAGGGTTTGGTAAACAACTCCGCTTACTCATGTACTGATCAACTCCGCTTACTCATGTACTGATTTTATATAGAAGGTATCAATAACCCTTCAATTTTATCTTTGATAAAATGACTATCAACTTCAATATGCTTCGTACACTCATAAAACACAGGATTATTAACGATGTAGATAGCAGCCTTATTGTCACAATACAATCTCATAGAAAGTGTGGAGTCGGAACCAAGTATTCGGAGCAAGAAAGATATCCATACCAACTCGCTTGTGGTATTTTCCACAGCACGATATTCGGACTCGGCACTAGAACGGGAAACCATGCTCTGTTTCTTACTCATCCACGACACTAGATTTCCGTTTATAAATACGCAATAGCCCGTAATTGATCGCCTATCACTCGAAGAGCCAACGTAGTGATGCAGGAGCATATGCCGAAATCAATTAAAAGATCTTACGGGATATATGTTGAGATCTAGAAAGATTCGGTAAGAGATTATTTACAATTTAAATTGAGGTTTAATTAAGATTTGTTGCAATTTAAATTGTTTAGATCTTATTAGTTTAGATTAGATTTATTTTATTGTCTTTTCTTTTTAGTTAAGACTTATTTCTTAAGGTTTAAGTTTTTATTCTCCTAGTTAAAAGAGATGAGAACTATTTGTAGGGTTACGTAGCGCGGCAGCAAGATTTTAGGATGCATCGTCCATACCAATTTCAAAAATTTGCCGTACTAAAGAACCCTAACCTAGAATCTTTAACTAGAGATTTAAACGATACAGCATGCAAACAACTTTGCATACAAAGTGAATGAGGAATACAACCTTTGTAGACCGGTCCTTCACTTCTAAAGCTCCGTGTAGTAGTCCCTTCGCTCCAAGTAGTGAACACCTGAACTGTACTAAGGCCTTCACATGAAAAAATGAACAAGCTTACTTGAAGTTTTCGAGACCGAAGATGATTTACGTCGAGAAAACTCAAGCTCATGCTATCTCTTCACTAATGGTAGATTAGTGAAGCAAACACCCTAAACTAAATGGCTAATATAGTAGAGAATAATGAAGTAGGAAATGGGCTCATTTTAGATTTAATTTTCTCACAATATTTTCTCACTTAGAAAAAAGCTAGCAAGCTTTTTCTCAAATGAAGAAGAAGATGAAGTGAAGAAGAGAGAATGATCTCATGAGGTGAGAATAGCAACCATGGGTAAGTTAGTGTCATACACTAACTCATATAGAGAATCAACCATAGTAAGGATAATGGTTAGGTTAATAAATATCTTTAGCAAAACAAAAATAGTGGACTTAGTTAATGGTTATCCACAAGTTTTCTCAAAACTTCTAGCCATTTATAATTCCACCAATTTTGAATTACTTTGATAAATAAAAACCCTAGGATTATCCTAACTATAGTGTAAGTCTCATACACCCATGAAACATGTGGCATCAAGTATGATACAATAAATTTTACATTAATATATATTACATATATACTATATACACACTAGTGAGAAAAAGAAATGTTTAGTGAGCAAATATTAGTTAATGTAAATTAATATATCAAATATATAATTATACATTAAATTATCAAATCAACACTTGATTTAATAATCCGGCTATATCACATACAACCGACTAATATCTAATTAATCAACTTATCGAATCAACACTTGATCCGATAATCCGGCTATATCACATATAACCGACCGATATCACATATCGCGAGAATAGAATACGGCATCACATACGCGTATCAATCTCGGTCCCGCATATATCACATATGCGCTCCTACTCCGTTTCGCATTAACCAGGAAACCTTTGTGTAGGACTCTAAAGACTCGTCAATACGCCGGCAGTAAGTGGTGATCATATCAAACACCCACAAGCCGCAAGCGGTCTGCTAAACGTAACGGCCACCCGGGTATTGAGTGATCAGAAGATCAACAAGCAAGCCTGCTCATACTCCTGCGAGTCAAATCAGTAACACTACCGTACAGTCCGGTCTTTTCGTCAGATATGTTGCATATCGCAGTCTGGGGGTGGTATAACGTCAGACCCCAATAGCCTGATAAGTCATGCCGATGCAAGGTCCATAACGGTTCGAGAAACTACTGATAACACTTACCAGTAGATCTCAACAACCATGGCCAGAGATTTCCTGTTATGGCCAATCGAGCATAGCACAACATCAACTCCCAATACCGGGAGAGACGAATCTCCTCCTATCGCTCATTGTCTCCATGTAACTCGGGACTGTATCTAAAAACCACCTTTTTGCACGATCTCTTGACCGTGGTATGGTGGAATCAAAGTACAGTGGGAATCACATAAGATTCTATGACGATCTCGGGTCGACAGACTAACTTGTATCAGTGTCATCAGAGAACTGCTATCTGACGATAGGTATAATACCATCTAGGAGTTCTCGTCGAGTCCGTTCAGTGTACCCAGTCTCCACTGAGCACTCGTATACCATCTCTGATGTCAAACACCAATAGATATGAGATCATCCATCGCCCATCACATGGGTCGAGAAGCGTATACGCTAGTCTGCTCTGGAGTATCGATGTCCTGTCTCGATACTCCCACGACCAGGAACATTTGAAGGTTATACTAACCGACTACCTTGTCCCCACTAGTATGATCTGCATCATATTCCTGGTAGTCAAGTACTCATCCTAAGGGCTTTATCAACATGTAACAGAGAGACAATAAGTGTACATGTTAAGATAAAGTGCAACCAGATAGCATACTATCATGTCGAGTAAGAAAGTCCTCCCTATATATATCCAAGCATCCACTACAATATACATCACATGTACAGTAATGGCCTCTAGGGTATACATATAACTAACAATCTCCTACCTGCACTAAGGCTATTTGTTGCAGTATCTCATACTCAACGTCCTATAGAAGTCTCTCTAGGGAAACCCTTTGTGAGTGAATCCGCCTTGTCGTCCTTCATGTCTACTCTCCTGACCTCGATCCCTTGGAGATCAACTATCTCCCTGATCAGGTGATACTTGTCTCAGAATATGTCTTGATCGCTGATGGGACCGGTGTTCCTAAGCTAAAACCACAACACCATTGTAGTCATAATAACAGTTATTGGACTTTCAATGGTAGGAACTTGTTCATCTCATGAACAAGAAATGCCCAGACAGCCACTTTGGCAGCATTATTGGTAGCGATTTATTTAGCCTTTATCATCTAGTATGCCACGGTATCTAGCTTGGAACTCTTCCAACATACCGTCCCTCCACTGAGGGTAAAGACAATGCCTGTGACTGAATTTCAGTCGTCCTTATCACTCTGAAAGCTCGAACCAACAACATTCATTTAGTGCTTCTCAAGTACTTAAGCATGTCCTCCACAGCTGTCCAGTGATTCTCCTAAGATCCGATTGATTCCTGATCACTACACCTAGTGAGTCATCTACATCTGGTCTGGTACATAACATCGCATACATGATAGAGCCTACTTCCGAAGCATAGGGTATCCCTTGCACGCGAGCTCTCTCCAAATCAGTCTTTGAAGACATCTTTTTCGAGAGAGTGATTCCTGAGTAAGTGGGGGAACACCACGCTTAGAATCTTCCATATTAAACCCTTTTAGTACGGTGTTAATGTACCTGGATTTGGGACACTCCCAATATCCACTTAGATCTATCATCATAGATCGTAATCCACAAGATATAGTAGGTATCATGCAGATCTTTCATGGAGAATCCTCGTGATAAGAGGAGATTGACCGAGTGTAGCATAGAAAACCATTTCCTATCAAGAGTATGTCGTCTATGTACAATACGCAGAGGACAATCTTACTCTCTACAACCTTCTTGTATATACAAGGTTCATCTACCTTTTTGATGCAGTCAAACTGTTTGACTGCCACATCAAAACAGATGTTCCAACTTCACGATGCGCGCATTGATCCTGATGGACTTAAGCATAGTTTTAAAAGTCTCAACTTTTCCATTTACACCAAGAATCTTCTTAAGATCCATTTGCTCCCAATGGGTTTTACCCATTCAGGTGCAACATTCAAAGTCATACTTTGTTGGTGTACATGGATTCCATCTTTGATCGCATAGCATCCAGCCATTTCACAGAGTCGTCACTCGTGATGGCCTGCCTGAACCCAGTTGGGCCATCATCAATCATGATGCAATTCTCGCTCCCACTGTCACCGAGAAGACCGTAGTATCTCTCAAGTGGATGAGGAACCTTACCATATTCGCGGAGAGGCTGAGGCTCGTTGGAGACTATTGAATCTTTTGGTTTCACTAAATTATCAGCTGTTAGTTTGTTCCAGCTGGAACTCCTTCCAGTTCTACCTCATGACCACTAATTTCTTCATAAGAAATTCCTTTTCTAAAAAGACGGCATGCTGATAAACAAAACACCTTTTGTTCCTCAGTGTGGTAGAAGATATTCCCTCACGAATGTTCGGGATATCCAACAAACTTATACATCTTGCCTCAAGCTTGTCCGGATTTTGCTTTTCAACATAGGCCGGACAACCCCATATCTTAACTCGTTTAAGATATGGTCTCTTCCCATACCATATCTCATATGGAGTGATAGGCACTGATTTGGATGGAACCCCATTCAATAGGTATGCAGCTTCTCAAGTGCATAACTCCAAAAGGAAACAGGCAACTCAGCAATACTCATCATAGAGCGCACCATATCTCATAGGATGCGATACCTCCGTCCTGATACACCGTTGTGCTGTAGTGTATATGAAGGAGTAAGCTGAGAGAGAATCTCATTCTCCTTTTAGAAAATTCAGGAACTCCATGCCAAAATATTCTCCTCCTCGATCTCATCGTAGGACTTTAATACTTCCACCTGTCTGGTTCTCAACTTCAAGCATATATTCCTTGAATTTTTCAAAAGTTTCAAACTCGTGTTTCAACAGGAACACATGTCCGAATCTTGAGAGATCGTCGATGAATGTAATGAAGTATGAAGAACCAACCCTGGCATTGTAGACATAGGACCGTATACATCATCATGTATCTGTCCCAAGAGTTTAGTAACTCTTTCTATGTTTCTAGTAAACGGAGTATTGGTCAATTTACCTTTGAGACAAGACTGACAAGTAGCATAAGATGAAAATTCGAACATATTCTCATATTCATCCTTATATAACTTAGCTGGTCGTGTCGCATTGATATGACCTAGTTTATAATACCACAAGAAGGATTCGTTCATTTCTGAACTATTCCTCTTGTGTATGTTCTAAATACTTTGAACTGTGGTTTGATTTATAGCGTTTATGCTATTATATAACGTGCCTGATCCAATCAACTCTTGATTCAGGAAAATGTTCACAATATTATCCTCCAATACATAATTATATCCTTCTTTAACTCATTAAAGAAACCGATGTAATGGTGTATATCAGGTTCGGTATGTAATGACATTCGTTCAGAATGAATGTATTAATACAAGGTTATATTTACCAACTGGTTTGGTTGCAACACTTACACCATTCTCTACACTTAGAGACATATCACCCAATCTCAGTTCTCTACCTTTCTGTAGCCCATGTAACATATTACATATACGGGATCCTGATCCGGTATCATATATCCAGGATGTAGAGGATACTGAGAAACAGTTCTCGGTAATGAACACACCCGAAGAAGATGCATTAACATGCACTTTCTTCGATTGGGTGGTATGGGAATCCGGATATTCCCCTATTTTCTGCTCGGACTTATAACAGTTATAAGATAGAGCAGAACCAACATTCCCTAGCACAGTATAATAAGCAGGTTCGGTCAATGCATCCATATTATTATCTTGATTAAGGCGTGACATAGTCGCTACCAGGAGAGAGAGAAGAAAACACTCTGCATGCGCTCTTATAAGATCAGATTGGTTATTATTTTATCTAATGGCTTCCACTATTTTTATCAAATGTTCCTTCAAACCTTAAAAGGTAAGACTAGCCGGGATTAATTACACCCTATAAATTCGCCAATCTTTCGGTCATGCCAGTGTCGGTACTTTGAGAGAGGTCCCCCGTGCTTTCGCACGGGCCTAATTAAAATAAATCTCGTTTTCTCATGGGCGTAACCCCGTTAACACCTTTCCAGACACCTACTTGATCGGCTAATTGTAATATGTAAAACTCTCCCAGGAATAACTCTTACTCGCAGTGGGTATCGGGATCCAACTATCTCATAAAAGGTATGCAATCTCATTGCAAATTTCAACACTTAAAATTCCCGATAATAGTTTACCCCTAGCTTCCTATGATCTTGACGGAGGCCAACAAACCATAGGCTGCTAGTCAAGTTCAACCCGTACATTTCATGATTGAATTAAACCCACTCGCACGACCCTTGCCGAAGGCCAACAAAGTCGTACGACTACCCTAATCCAATCTCATCTTATGTTGCAGATAAATACTAGTTAGCTACCACACACTACGTCTTGACGGAGGCCAACAAACGTAGCACGAATACTAAGTAGTACTTATCTGAAATGACGGAGGGTTACGACAGGTTTTCAACAAAGTCGCACGATTACCCTAATCCAATCTCATCTTTAGGTTTCTTTTATTTCATTAATATCAATAATGAAGTCCCATCAATTATGCTTCCTAAGCATTACAGAAGAAACGAAAGCAGCAATAGTTATTATATATCATATATATAATATAAGCATTCGTCTCAGAATATCAAGTGATCACATCACAGAATATCAGCAGCAGAAAAATCACATATGAAATATTGGATATACTAGAAATTCCGTGTTTTAAATTAAGCCAGTAAAAAACGCGGATTCCACGGTCGTGATGAATAGCCAAACCCACATCCCTAGACCCCTACGAGAGCGGCAAGCAACCCTACCAATTCTAGAGTTAGGAGACCCGGTCTCGATTCCTCAAGATGCTCTTCCACTGGACCTTAGAACCCGGTTACTTATGCTCTTCTCTTTGGGTCTATCCTAAGAAGAATCACATATGAAATATTGGATATATTAGGAATTCCGTGTTTTAAATTAAGCCAGTAAAAACACGGATTCCACGGTCGTGATGAATAGCCAAACCCATATCCCTAGGCCCCTATGAGAGCGGCAACCAACTCTACCAATTCTAGATTTAGGAGACCCGGTCTCGACTCCTCGAGATAGTCTTCCACTGGACCCTAGAACCCGGTTACTTATGCTCTCCTCTTTGGGTCTATCCTAATCCGGAAAAGTAAATAATATACATCAATGGTGACATCATCCTCAACCCGGAAGTGCCCAATAAAAGAATATTACATACAATGAATTTTACATGAATGAAAATAAAAAAACCCCATCTCACATAAAAACCCCGGGTTATTCAAAACACGACGATCCAATATAACATATCACAGCAACACACAACATCGCATGTCATCAACGTAAGTAAATATGCGTATCCCAATTGTCGTTAACGTATAGCAACGAAACCGACGATACACCACATATTACACTTACGGCCGCAGAAAAGAAAGTGAAAAACTACAACAGTTGGAATGCACAACTCCCTTAGACATCATAAACCCAATGTATCACATACTTTGGATTTCATGCCTAACCAAATGAATTTCTTAGACATCACATGCCTAACAATTATAAACCCTGCATTTTAGTCTCGATATTGAAAACGCTTTCCAATAACCAGTCAGGTAATTCAACAAGATTCCCGATAACCTGATCGAATGCTCGTTGGAAACTTTAGTAGACGGCCGGACTCCCGATCCCGTCGACGAAGTGCACTTAGGCGGAACACCGCGACCGCGAGCACCCGAACGGATGCTTTTGACAACGGGGTTTTCCTACAGTCACTTGGTCGGGGCTATGGGTCGTGACTATCTAGTAAGGTTACCCGACGAGTATCCGCGTACACTACGTAATTGCGACGGACTTTTGATCCACATCAAAATTCCGCGGCAACCGATCATTTGAGACTAAATTGCTAGATTTATAAAATTCAAATTAGTTTTCACAAAACTAATTATTGTGGATTCCAAATATTGTATCACATTCCACAGATAGCTAGACGATGTTAAACGTTTCGATCGAATCAACGGATTCCCAAAATTTCCCAGAAAGCTCAATACTTGAGCAGTGTTAGAAATACCCAGAACCATACACCAATACCCATGGACCAGCAGCTGAAGGCCCGTCCTAAGCCTCTCAAGTGGCGTCGCGGAACCGCCGCCAAAACCATGTTTTGGCCGCGGTTTCGCGGTCACTTAGACGAGTTAGGGACTCGTTCTTCAGGTAGGTCTATGAAATTACCTGCATGATTTTTAGAGTATTTTCCAGATTCATGACATTAATCGTAATTTCCTTTACCCTCACTTCAATCCCTTTATATATCTCTGCATTTTACCTTCTGCACACCGTTTCTGTGCTAACTGGTTTTCTTCCTTCCCTACCTTTCGGCACCTGCCTAAGGTTTGGAAGAAGACTATCCAATAAGCGTAATGGGTATACTCTCCTAATACAAGGAGCTCTCGCAATATGAGAGAAAGTAAAGGGAAAAGACAACCGAATAATTCTATTCAATTTCTTCAGAACCTGTGGCCATCCTTGACTGAAATAACTTTTTCGAGTTCGTATGTAACTATACGACAGCTGTTCCAAGCAATATGGATCATCATAGTGATACGATATGTTATGAAGAAATGCAAAAGGTAAAGTAGGAGTGGCAGGGATATATGTGACTTTGTCACGAATCAAGATAAGCCAAAACCAAAGGGTGTAAAAAGGTTTGGTCAAATTGGTTCATGAGTTTTTAAGGTAAGTCATGGGTTGCTGTACCAGAGAGAAAAGAAACATTCAGCGTGCACTCTATCAAGATCAGATTGGTTATCACTTTATCTGATCAGGATGGCTCCCACTATATCCTCGAATCCTTCTTGAAACCCTAAAAGAACTAGTCGAAATCATTTACATTATACAAGTTCGCTAACCGTTCCGCCAGGTCAGTATTGATACTCCGAGTGAGGTCCACCGTGCTTTCGCACGGACCCAATTAATAACCTCGTTTCCGCAGAGGCGTTATCTCGTTAACACTTTCTATACACCTAATATGTTAGCTAATTACGAAGTGAAAAATCTTTCGAGAAGTAATACATACTCATCAGTAGGAATCAGGACCCAACTATCATCATGTGATAACTGTTGGGATCATGCGCCCGTGCCGAGGAGGCCGCAACCGAGGCGGAAGCGAAAACAAAAACTTTTTGCGGGCCCCGGACGCGCACACCCGAGGATTCGAACCAAACACCCTAAACTAGAATACTAAAACATGCAAGGTTGAGAAATATAACATTTGTCGCGTGTCCATCCAATTGTGGAAGACCCCTCTAAGCTCGTAGCCGCCGGAAACGCGCTTGAGTATCGACCACCCTTACCGAAGACAATCCACCTAAGGGAACGCGGAGGAGACTCTAACCGACGGTCCAAAGTTGCTAGGTTTGGATGGCCGATGATGTAGGAATACTTCACTATATTTTTCTCTCTAGAATCTTGCTTAAAAATGATAGCAAGAAGAAGGAGAAGGAGAAGATGAAGCAAGAGCCATGGTGGAGGAGATGAAGAAAAAATCTCATCAAGTGAACAAGTGTAGAGAAGCATGGCTATATAAAATCAACCATGATGCAATAGTGCATCCAAATGAAATAATCATTTTAAAACAAAGCCATGCCTCTCTACATTGTTCACACCATGCTTCACTTTCTCCACTTGCCACCTCATTTCCTTATTTGTTTTTCTAAAAAGAAAAACAAATATGAGGTGTCCATCTTCTAGAATCATTCCCTTATAAATACGGAATACTTCACCTGGTATATGTATCGCTACACATACGCGTATCCATATAAAAATACGGATAACACCAAAGAGAGAAAATGAATAGTGAACGATAATACTAAAATATATGTATCAAAATACATATATAAATTATTAAATTAAAACCTGATTTAATAATCCGGCTTAATCCTAAGCCGGCTAGTATTATCAACCGTCCAATTAAAATCCGTGTATCACATATTTAATCGGACCCCCTGCACGCACCAAAGTTTGGCTCCTCCATCTGTCGCCTGAACCGGGAAAACCCTCTATGTGGGACTCTAAAGACTTGACAATACGCTGGCAGTGGGTTTAACCACAAGCACGTCAGCGACACTAGCTGTACGTAACGGCTACCTAGATACTTGTCGAAAGGGGGGTCGACAATCAAGTGCGTCCGTACCCTACTGAGCCTGAATGTGATAATCTCCGTACAGTCCGGTCTCTTCGTCAAAAAGTATCGCATATCGGATCTAGGGGGTGGATAACGTCAGACCCCTACTAACTCAATAAGTCGTGTCTAAGTCTAGCTCATCACCAACTGAGATACTACTGATCAACTATCAGTAAATCTCCCCTACCATGGCCACGGATTTCTAGTGATAGCCAACTGAACACAGCGCGATATCGACTTCTAATACCAGGAGAGACGAATTCCTGACAGTCGGCCACTGCCTCCATGTGGTTCGGAACTGTACCTAACTAAAACCTGTTTGCATGACTCTTTTGAGCTGTGGTAGGGTGGTAATCAAAGTACAGTTGGAACTCACACGAGACTAATGATGACTTCAGGTCAAAGGACTAAGCTGTACTCATGCCACCGGAGAACTTCCATCTGACGATAAGTATAATACCATCTAGATGTTCTCGGCGAGTCCGTCCAGTGTACTCACCTCCAGTGAGCACCTGTATATTATCTTAGGTAACACAACACTAATGGCTTATGAGACCGGCCACTGGCCCTCGTCGGGTTCTCGAAAAGTAAACACTAGTCTACTCCAGAGTATCGATACCCAGTTTCGATACTCCCATGACTAGGGACATTTAAAGATGTGCTTATAGACCATCCAGCTCTCACGTATATGACCGCCATCATAATGCTGGTAGTCAAGCAAGAATCCTATGGGCTCTATCAGCATGTAATAGTGATCTGCAATACCACATAATGCATGCACATGATGATAAAGACAAACCAGATAGCATAATATCATTTTGAGTAAGATTGTTCTATCTGTATAGGTCCTCCCTCAATTATCATTATCGCGTGCCTGCAATTGCAATAATTGCCTTGAGGGCACTATATCCAACAATAACTTGACGGAATCCACTCAAGTCACCACACTCCAGAAGGTATGCACATGCCTGACAAGTTTCCCGTATGTTTGAAACTCCCGATATGGTTTTTGCCCCTAGGACCCAAGTACCTTGACAAATAATCAAGGGTCATAGTCAAGTTCAACTCGTCATTATCTTGATTGCGTTAAACCCACCCGCACGACCCTTGACGAATGATCAACAAAGTCGTACAACTGTTCTAACCAATCCACATATCCTTGCAACAAAAAAGTATTACAGAGCTACCGCACACTACGCCTCGGCAAATAGCAACAACAAACGTAGCACGAATACTAAGTAATAGTAATCTGAAATGACGGAAGGCTACGGCTGGATTTTGACGAAAAACCTTTAACGTAATAAACTTGATATCGTTGAAGGAACTCGAGTGACTTTGAAATAGAGTAGTTTAAACTCCGCATTTTAAAACTAGTAACATAAACTTTTGTTTAAGAGCGAACTCCTAATGAAGAGATCAAGGATCTTCCCTCATAGAATGAGGTGCGGGATATTCCTAACCGAATAGCTCTATGCAAAGCAAAAGAATACGACTTTGAGTTTTGAAGAAAACTGAGTAGTTTTAAAATTAGTTCCGACAACATCATTTAGGTTTATTTTCCTTGCATTATATCGATAATGTGTTCCCATCATTTTAAGTTTTCAAGCCACAAAAGAAACAACCAAAATAACATGCTTTTTATATGCCATCCGCATTCGCCACGAGGCCCCGTCATGCACCGTTAGGTTACTTAACTAACGGCAGAGCGGGGCCAGGACTAGCGCGGATGCAAAACATATAGAAGCATCTACTAAATTATATAATATATATATCAATATCGCAGGCAGATAATAGTCATCACAGCAGATAAAAATCATCACAAGTATGCGAACAACAATATGGAATAACAGATAATTTAGGAGCCCCGCGTTTCATTTGAGCCATAAATAAGACGCGACATTCTCCAGTCGTGTGGATAGCCAGTGCAATAAAGATCCTAGACCCCTATAAGTGCGGCAAGTTACCCGCCAATCCCCGAAGTGAGGCAGCCCCAATCAACAAAGTGAATGGGCAACCCAGCACTTCGCGGAATCCAGTAACTTAAGCATCCCTCCGTGGGTTAACCTATACCCTCTACGAGTGCGGCGAATAGCCCGCCAATTCTAGAGTAAGCCCCCCCGTCTCAACGCCATGAGATGCGGGCCCGTTGCCCTTAGAACCCGGCTATTCGAGCACTCCTTCGCGAGGTAATCCTAATACAGAAAAGAAAAAATATATTTATAATAGTGACACCGACCTCAACCCGGTCGTGTCCCAATGAAAGAATATACATAACTGGCAGTGACGACAGTCTACATGTCGGACGCTCGTCCCGTAATAATGAATATACAAATGAATCTGAACTGTACATTTAATATCGCACACAAGGCTATCCATCACGACAATCCATCCATAATATCAGTGCAACACAGAACATCAACTTGAATATCATGTTTGTAAACCCATCTGATTGTGCATATAGCAACCAGTCGGATTGTACCGCTCTATGATATTCACGGTCGCAGAAACTAACATATGCACCGATAAACATGAATTCAAAATTTCGATCGATTAAAACTTTCCGCATTGGCTCTAAGTACAAACCAGTACTGAAACAAATCTGGGCCAAAACCAAAAATCACATTTCCATATTTCAGAGCACCAGAAGAAAGTTGGGGAACAACGGCCCAAATTCGACTGCGGGACCGTAGCCAATAGCCATGCTAGGCGGTGGTTCCGCGGCCAAAATTTGGGCTCATGTGCCCAAATTTCTTTCTGGCCTATAGAATTGCCCGCACATAATTTAAGGTACTCTAAATATTGTTTTGAACAACTTCCAAATTCGGACAGTGGCAATGATAATGGAAATGCGATTCGGAAAATTTCGTCGATCGAGACTTTAAACTTGTGCAAACTAGCTAGTAAAGGTTTATAGAGTGGATCTGATACCATGTTAGGATCTGGTGCCCGCGCCGCGGAACCGCGGCCGAGGCGGAAGCGAAAACAAAAACTCTTGCAAGCACCGGACACCCGTCAAACCCAGGATTCGAACCATAGATCTAAACTAGCTAATCTACAAGTGCAAGGGTTGAGAAAATACAACCTTTGTCGCGTGTCCATCCAATTATGGAAGACCCCTCCAACCTCGTAGCCGCCGGGATCGCGCTTGAGAATCGACCACCCTTGCCGAAGACGATCCGCCCGAGGGAATCTGATGGAGGCTCTAACCGACGATCCAGACTTGCTAGGTTTGGATGGATGGTGATTTAGGAATACTTCACTAAATTTTTCTCTCTAGAATCTATGCTCAAGATGAGAGCAAGATGAAAAAAGTGAAGGAGGTGAGGAAGCAACCATGGAGCATCCATGGAGCATGATCAAGTGAGGAATGAACCATGAAGCAGCCAGATGAAAGAATCTCATCATCAAGTCCAACTTATGAAAATGAGAATGGCTACATATAACCCACCATGCATCAATAATGCATAATAAATGCTAGAACCATATCTATCACCATGCTTCATTAAACCATACCTCCACCTCATTTCCTATTTAATTTTCTGAAAAAGAAAATCAAATATGAGATGTCCTTCTTCTAGAAGCATTCCTGTATAAATACGGAATACTTCACCTGGTATATGTCTCGCTGCATATACGCATATCCGTATAAAAATACGGATAACACCAAAGAGAGAGAATAAACAGTGAACAATAATTCTAAAATATATGTATAAAAATACATATATAAATTATTAAATCAAAACCTGATTTAATAATCCGGCTTAATCCTAAGCCGGCTGGTATTATCAACCGTCCGATTAAAATCCGTGTAACACATACACGTATTTAATCGAACCCCTACACGTACCACCGTATGCATCTACATCTGTCGCCTGAACCAGGAAAAACCCTCTGTGTGGGACTCTAAAGACTCGACAATACGCTGGCAGTTGGTTTAACCACAAGCCCGTCAGCGACACCAGCTGCACGTAACGGCTACCTAGGTACTTGTCAAAAGGGGGGTCGATAATCAAGTACGTCCTTACCCTACTGAGTCTGAATGTGATAATCTCCGTACAGTCCGATCTCTTCGTCAAAGAGTATCGCATATCGGGTCCAGGGGGTGAATAACGTCAGACCTCTACTAACCCGATAAGTCGTGTCTGGGTCAAGCTCATCACCAATAGAGATATTACTGATCAACTATCAGTGAATCTCAACCACCGTGGTCACGGATTTCTGGTGATAGCCAACTGAACACAGGGTGACATCAACACCTAATGTCAGGAGGGACGAATCCCTGACAGTCGACCACTGCCTCCATGTGGCTCAGGACTGTACCCAACTAAAACTTGTTTGCACGACTCTTTTGAGCCGTGGTAGGGTAGTAATCAAAGTACCGTGGGAACTCACATGTGACAAATGACGTCTTCAGGTCAAAAGACTAACCTGTACTCATGTCACCTGAGAACTTCGATCTGACGATAGATATAATACCATCTAGAAGTTCTCGGCGAGTCCGTCCAGTGTACTCACCTCTAGTGAGCACCTGTATACTATTTTAAGTGACACAACACCAATAGTTTGTGAGATCGGCCACCGCCCTTCGTCGGGGTTTAAAAGTGTATACACTAGTCTATTCCGGAATTTCGATGCCCAGTCTCGATATTCATACGACTAGAGACATTTAAGAATGTGCTTATGGACAATCCAGCTCCCACATATATGATCGCCATCATAATGCTGGTTGTCAAGCAACAATCCTATGAGTTTTATCAATGATGAAGACAAACCAGATAGTATACTACCATCTCGAGTAAGTCTGTTATATCTGTATAGATCCTCCTTTAATTATCATAATCGCTTACTTACGATCATAATAATTGCCTTGAGTGCACTATATCCAACAACATCGGCGATTGGTAAGGTATTCGATACCCGCGGTGTCTAGCCTCCGCCTAGGTCTCCTTATAGGAACATCCAATATTCAACTCAAAGAAACATTTACAACTGATGGACCACCTCCACCGGGTAATCTTTTAACAGGATCATATCAAACCTGTACAATACAGCACTGATGGACCACCTCCACCGGGTAATTTTTTACACAGGCTAAGATCAAACCTTTACAACTTTCAAATACAACTCAATAACCCAAACTAACTCCTAATCTCATATAAGAATCAACACAAGTTTAAAACCGGAGAATTAGGGTATTTGATAAAATCAAGTTTAAAGTTCTTTTTAATCTCAAAAGGATTTACGACGAGTTTAAATGAGATCAAGATTTTTGCATAGGAATAAAAAACCTAAGCAATAAATAAAACTAAAAAGCTTTCGAAAAACCCACAAGAATTTCAAACTTGGTGATAACCAGGGTTTCAAAAACTTTAATGAAGATGATGAACTTTTAGAACCAAGAGATAATCACAGATTAGAGAATGCAAGAATTGTCGTTGATAAAATTCGACCAAGACCATATTTAAAGAATTGGGAAATAATCCCACAAAACTAGAAACAAATTGGTTAAAAATAATTTCAGAGATTTCAAACGGCCAGCAGTTGAGACGTCTTAAGAAATGCGTGAGACGTCTCAAGGAGACAGATCAAAAACATCAACAACATGCAAATGGTGAGATGTCTCAAAATAATGTGAGTCGTCTCCCACAATGTAGAAATGAGTTATATGGATCAAAGTGATACCGCCCAAGCAAGACATGAGACGTCTTAGAGCAACAAAGTAGAAATGAAAGAATCAAAGGGTATGTGAGACGTCTCAAACAGGATATGAGACATCTTAAGCAACAGAGCAGAAATGAAAGAATCAAAGGGTATGTGAGACGTCTCAAATAGGATATGAAACGTCTTAAAGCAACATAGCAAAAATGAAAGAATCAAAGGGTATGTGAGACGGCTCAAATAGGATATGAAACGTCTTAAAGCAACAGAGCAAAAATAAAAGAATCAAAGGGTATGTGAGACGTCTCAAAGAAAGTTGAGACGTCTTAAAAACTGATATTTCAGATACTTGAGATATTTTAAAGACTTTAAAATCGTGTAACTCATACGAGATACCTACGATTCAATAAAAAGAGAAATACACGTTTTAGACCTTTATATCACGTTCTCTGAATCGTTTTGAGTCTTCATCTCTGAATTCATGTCCCTTTGATGCTTTAATCTTTGTCTTGATATATCATTATTGCTATGTCCCTTTTTCACTTCATTTGTACCAGATATCATTCTTTTGATATCTTCATCTGTACGTCTTGAGATTTCATATCATCATATCTGCTTTGTTATTTGATATCGTTATGCTTGTTCTTTTCCATCAATATTGAAAAACCGGTTATGTCTCTTATACTCAAAATACAAAACTTAACCACAAGTACAGTCAATGTGTAAAATAGTTAAATAGTTTTTTGTTCAATATCAAAACTAAAGTGATGTTACCCAACAAGGTCAACAATCTCCCCCTTTTTAATATTTGACATAACCTATTTACAGTATATGATATTAAAACATAACCAAATGTAAAAACACAGAAAATACTAAAAACTCCCCCTGAATTCAATATCCATAAAAATATGCGAGAATTCAAATATAGAACTTACAAAACCAAAAGAAATGAACCTCAGACACTTCGGAAAAAGAAATGAACCTCGGACACAAAGAAATGAACAAGTCAACTTACCAACATCACCATCATTGCAAAAGCATATCGCATATACCATATACTTGTAAATAATATTTTTCTCCCCCTTTTTTGTCGAAAATCAAAAAGGCAATACATGTAGATATATTGTGACACGGATCAATTCGGTATAACCATTCTTAACTCCTATATATTTAGTTTGCTAGTTTAGGGTTCATAGTAGATCCGGGTAGCGGGTTGTGTTAGCGCCAGTTTTGAAAAATTTTGTTCCGCAATCGGCCACGGTTTGATGGCCAAGGCGCTTGCATAACCCAACAACGTCAACAACTATAACATGAGATTCATCTGAAGGAAAATCCTCATTGATAGATGAAAGAGAATGTTTGGTAGAAAAATATAGGGTGTGCTCATGAAAGTTAACGTTGGCAGAAATGAATGTCTTGTTCAACTCTGGACTATTGCATTTATATCCTTTTTAGGTATGAAGGTATCCTACAAATACACACTTGATAGTCTTAGGGTCTAGTTTGGACAATCCATGCCGATGGTCATGAACAAAGTAAGTACAACAAAAAATCCAAGGTGGAAGAGAAAAAGGAGATTTTGATGGACATATAATATAAATAAAGGCGTCTTAACCCCCCCCCCCCCAAAAAAAATAAGGAAGGCATATAGATAATTGACCAACAAGCAGTCATGACTGTATCATCCCAGAAATGTTTGGGGGTGTCCATGTGAATCATAAGAGTGCGAGCCATCTCAAATGTATTTTTCCTTTCCAATACAACATTATGTTGAGGAGTGAATGGACAGTATGATTGATGTTCAATACCCGAATTATCTAAAATTGCAAAAAATCATGACTAAAATATTCTTTTGCATTATCACTTCTCCAAATAGACGCGTAAGAACCAAATTGAGTTTGAATTTGAGCACAAAAGGATTTAAAAGTATCAAGCACTTTAGAGCGAGATTTTAATACGTAGATCCAAGTTGCACGAGAAAAATCATCAATAAAAGTCACAAAATAGCGATAACCATTTTTAGACACTACAGAACAAGGCCCCAATATATCTGAATGAATAACCTCAAACGATTTTCCACTTATTTGTCTTAGGGGATAGGAAGTACAAGAATGCTTTTCTATCTCACAGGACTCACACTCTAAAACAAACACTTGACTGAGAGAACTAATTTCTTCAGAGTGTCCAAACACGGATGACCAAAATGACAATGTGCATCAAACAATGCACTAGAGCTAACATAAGCAATTGATGGTGACGTCTAGTAGAGACCACCCATCTTATACCCTGAACCAATAAGGCTTTTCGTCTCCAAATCCTGCATGGTGCTACCAGAAGGAGAAAAATTTACCGAACAATTCATAATATGAACAATTTTACTAACAGAAAGCAAATTGAATAGAAAGATAGGAATATAGAGAACATCAGACACGGGAAGAGAAGGAGATTGCACAAGCTTGCCCGTGCCTTCCATCTTAGAGATAGAACCATTGGCCAAGATAACAGGTGGACCGAGTGAATTAGAACGAAACGAGGTAAGTTTACTTTTCTCCCGTCATATGATCTAATGCTCTGAAATTAATGATCCAGGTCTTAGGTGCAGGAGCTATGGAGAGGAGACATGTATCACCTTTAGCCATAGTTGCAGCAGGAGCCTCAGCCGACGATGATGACGATGAGGCTTGAGATCCGAAAAAGAAGGCATCGGAAGCAGAGCATCTCATCCTCTGTAAAAGGAAATGATGTACCAAATGTCGAATTAGGAAGTGGAGTGGTGGCAACAAGATGAGCAGTTCGAGGTCTTAACTCCGGGCGAAGAATGTATCACCGCACCTTGGTGTGTCCTTGCATCTCACAACGAGTACGGTATCTCTTTATATCTCTCTCCTCTTCCTCGTCCAATAGGACCACGTCCTTCTCTACCTCCGCCACGACCCCCACCACGTCCTCTAATTCCGTCACCGCAGCCTATAATAGTATGTGTTGATGAAATACGTGTAGAATTATCCTCGGACAACTCTTTTCGTGAATGGTCTGATAAACCTTTTGTAATAGACGTAGGAAAGGTGTGGAGAATGGTTGCATAAGAATCTATAAAGGACATAATATCCGGAGTGTCCAAAATCTAAGGTTGGATACTATCAAATTCCGGTCCAATAGTCTCTAAAAACTTCATAACAGTATCTTCTCACGGTTCTGGTGCATTTGTTGAATATCGCTTGTAATAGGAAACATAGAGCCACACAGTGTCGAGTTTTTTAAACTCGGCATAACATAAAGTCAGTGACCTAGATCCTCGCTTAAGATGGTCCGGACTTTTGAGAATATCATAGGCCCTGTTAATATTCTTCTTCACTTCAAATATCGACGGTAAGTATGCCCAGATTTTTCTTGCATCCGCTAGGTGATACACCTGGTCAGCAATGTCATCTTCCATCGCCTCAGTCATCAGACGACGCAGCATAGCATCGTCCGCGAGCCAATGTTCAGTAGATGATTTAGGAGGCTCTTCGGTAAGATGTTTCATTAATTTCTTTTGCGTTGCAGACATATCAACTGCATTTTTCCATCTCTTATAATTATTCACATTTAGATGCCAAATGCATGATATGAAAAGAAGACCATAACTCCTTCCTTTTGTTTTCTTCAATCTTTAACAAATAGATCAAAAAAAAGTATAGACTCAAAAGTTCTCTCTTAAAAAAAGGGAACCACAACAATGGTCTAAAACAAATCGTGACTTGTCTCAAAGACTCAAATCAACGAATTACAACCCACCGTCGTCCTTAAAAAATAGGGTCGGAGCCTAAAATGCGGTCTCTGAGAGCACATACATCTCGAACACATCGACTGTGCAATCACAAATCACTAGAGGCTTTAATGCCAAAAAGTTCGTGGCTTTAATGCCAAAAAGTTCGTTACATGGCTTTAATGCCAAAGAAAAAAACATGGCTTTAATGCCAAAAATCTCTTGGGTTGTGTGGGATCGGCTAGGGCTTGATGGTGGGGATCAGGATCTGGCTTGGGGCAGCGAGCAGAGGGGATCGGTGGCGGCTTGAGGCAGCGCTGGTGAGAGGATGAGGGGCAGCAGGGGCATCGATTGTGGGCACCTTGATGAGGGGTGATGGCTAGGTTTTAGGGCTAGGGTTTTGTGGAGGCTCTGATACCATGTTATAAATACGGTATTTGAGAGAATGATAATAGGATAGAGAAATATCTCCTCTTCCCCTCTTTATTTATAGCGAACAAATTAGGGTTTGGATAAGTACATTTACCTCAATATCTTTACATAGAAATAAACCCCAATTCAGATATACCCCGTATTCTAACATATGCAAAACCGAAGGGGGAATTTGAATAACTAATAGAGTTTAGGGGTGATGTAAGAAGATATAACTTTTAGGGGTGATGTGTGGAAATAACTATGTTTTTTGGGCGGTATATATGAAAATCCCTATTCCTTTAAATTAAATCATTTAGTAATTTAGTGACGTTTCATTGAGTAATTGTGGAATCTCCTTTTGGCTTTTTCCTGTGATCTGAAAGAATTTGTAGGGCACCAACTAATCATACATCAATTACAAGCGTTGATCTCAAGGTCGATAATCGGTCATAAAACATTGTTAAATCTTTAATTTTTTAATGGAGCCTTGTGTTATGCCCGAACCCATTTTCACTGGATAGGCTTAGATGATACGCTAATGATGATTAATATTGTACACCGGCAGCAGTAGAGCTGGCAGTTCAGTTTTCAACCGTCCAACAGTCTTGACCATTTTCACCATTCAGGTCGCCGGTGGTCAAAACTGTCATTGGTATTTGGTGGCCTTGTTTGGAGTAGTGTGATTTTGTTAATAAGGTGCTAACTTGATTTAACAAATACTAATGCTATGTACTTCAGGCACTAGCATTGGCCATGGCATACCAGTCAGTTACCGATCACCATAAAATGTGGCCGCCTATCAATGATCTCGGGCCGAATGATCCAGTCCCAATCAATGGTACACGGTATTCTATTAGCTCGCTTTCATCCAAAAAAAATAAAAATGAAAAATCTCTTAGTTGTATTTACATTTCGCTGATCGACTCTTATCAACATAGCTTCATGTTTACATCTCCATCTAGAGATCACAGCTTGATATTGCTTTCTTCTTCTTCTTCTGCAGGTGACTAAACATCAGTTGTTCTTGAATGGCTAGATATTGGAAAGTGATTCAAAAGAATTTTACAGGAACCAGTGCAAAAGATAAACTAGTTGAAATATTTTCCTTCATTTCATTACTTACCATAGCGTTTGTTTAAATAGCCTATCTCCAGTGGAAGACTTGGTGACCGCAAGGTTTCGGATGTATTGCTTTTTTTTCTTTCTTCTTTTTTTCTTTCTTTTTTTGACGAAAGTGCTGGGTTCATGAGGGCTGCCTCATGAAAATCTTTTAGTGAATGAAGATCGTAGTAAAACAAATACAAGAAAAAAAAAGAAGCAAAAAGTTACCTATACATCATACCCTCTCCCAGTAAGTGGGAGAAAGAGACTAGTGCATCTATACATGGATATCTACCCTAAAGGTTTCAACGGAAGCTAACAATATAAGTATACAACATATTGAAACATTAAACGAGTGGAAAAAGAAACTTCAAGTTTAAATTTTCTTGAGCTCCTTAACTATTTCCTTCTCTCCTTCAGCGGCAACAAAATAATTCTTTTATAGTGATCACCAGTCTTTCAATTGATCAAGAGAAAAAACCTCACGACATCTAATTTATATAGCTCTTGTTTGTGATGTTTCTTGAATCCATCGTCTTTTGGTTATAATCATAATAATCTGCTGCTTCAATTTTATCAGTTCCAGCATTTAAACTAAATACTGAAACCGAAATGCAAGAAATTAATGCCAGCACGGGTTGTATCAAACTAGTAAAATTTTGACCAGTGCTCATTTGGATTAAAAGAAATTACAAAAGATGTAGCGGTAACCTGAAAATGTTAGAAATTTTACAACAGCAACCCATGAACAAAGATATCTGCAAATGAAAATGAGCTTGTAGTCTTAGATTAATAGGAGGGAGAACCATTCAGATTGTAAATATGATATATTCCCTTTAGAAAGGCTCAATCTATCATGAGGATTCAAGTAGACCTTGATTGTCAAACAAAAATTATTGTCACCATGCGCATTGCTAAACTTATTTAGAAACATTTCCCCCAAGTCATATATGGAAATGCTTAATTTGTATATGAGGGATGCAAACTAGTTTTATGTTTATACGTAAGTTGATGTCTATCCGACCAGTTCTTGAGATTTTAGAAGTAATATGAATATAAATAATTATTACAGGTTCCTAAAATTATATATGCCCGAGTCCCCCCATTGCCCACCCGTCCGTCCTTGAGTTTCTACCACATTTCATTTGCTTATTCAATTAGTGACAAAGATTTAAATCTATAACTTATAGTTAGGAAGCATTAAAAGTCAAATACGGAAAAAGACTACATATATTAACATGGATTAAATGAGAGAGAAGTCAATAGATTTTATTTATTGGACATTCAATAGTTCAGAGCAATGCAAAAACATCGAGTGATATTTCAGTAAAGTTTGCATCATTATCAACTTATCTTCTCAAACTATCTCAGTTCAGCTGATTCATAAAGCATGTATTAACCTAGAACCTTTTTCATTTTTCCTTTTTGTTGTTGGAGGGAAGCTTCTTTGAATCATTTCATGTGCTCATGACTCATAAGTAGTAGGCATATTTCTAAAAAGCAACATGAACCATGTTAAGTACTAGCTATATTTCTAAAAAGCAACATGAACCATGTTAAGCATCAACAATATGGTTTTGTTGCATACAAAACGATTAGAAGTCTAAATATTTGATTTCTTAAGCATGTTGAGAGACCCTCAAGAAATGTTTGCTTAGAGTCTCTAAATAAGTTCTCGTGTGATCATAATAATTTGTATCTATATATTGTCGTGGTTGTTGTATTTCCTTTGTTTTAACATTACTTATGTCCAAATATTCTTGATCTGGTTATTTTATAAATTTAGCATATCTGTGTACATTTCCACGATTAATATCCACTTTGCACATTTATCCACTTTGCACATTTGAAGAAGTTGGTAGGTTATAACATTTCCTAAGCCACCCATATCTAGAAATACTATTACAAGAAAAATAAAGCTTCTATAGACTAGACAACGCACAGGTTATCCCTAGAATAAATTTTGATGAGAGTTTGGGAGGAAAAAACAAGGATGGAGAGCTTATTTGTTTGTGTAAGGTGCTTATATTATGGTAGCTGTAATAGTGGAGGAGCAATTCAAATGAGCATAGCAACTTTTAGATGTGAAATCATTGGATCGAGTAATGGTTTGAAACAGGAAAAAGAAAGAATTAATGGTGTGAACCGCACACTCAAAATTTATGACAGATCATGACTGCTAGTTGGTTTTTCCTCTTTTTTATTTTTTATTTGCAAGTAGAATGTGAAATCACTAGCTAAAAGATGAATTTGGAACAATTGGATGACATATGACACATCTACAACGCTTATCTCTACTATTACACCTAACACAAGAATTAATATGTAATATTGTTAAACCTTTTTATCTCTCACACCATATAATTTTTTGATGCCTATGTAATGTATTTTAAGAGAGGGGGTTTAAATTGAAAATTTCAGTATAATATTGCATAAGACAAGTAAAAGAAATATTCTTACCACAATATGATAATTAAATTATAGAAAAATTCATTTATAATTACTCGATTCATCTCAATTTTTTAAGAATAACAAGACTTCAACATATCTCTATTTAATAAGAAATCTTTAGGTATCATTTAATACTATTTTTAAATCTAGCATGCACGACAAGCAAATATTGCAGTGCATGAGGAACAGGACTTCTACTCAAGAATAAGATCTGATTACCATCACTCATTATACTCGCCTCCGGTCTCAAACCATAGTAAAAATAAACGAGCTCAACTATTGTTGTTCTAAAGGCATAAATTAATATCCAATTCTATGAAAAGTTTACTTTTATCCATGCAAAATTATTTAAATAAAAAATTTACCTAGTAAGCTTACAATTTTACGCTCTTGCCTACTTATTCAGAATTAGTCAATCAAGGGAATATAACATACAAAGGGAAAAAATATAAAAATATAGCTCTCTAGCGCGCAGACCAAATTTAGGAAGAACAATCTCTTTCAAACTGAGAAGTGGCACAACAAAGATTGTCAAAAAATATCCCTGGTTGGTCTCTTACCAATTACCAACACATCGAATAAGGTCTAAAGCAACCACAGTACAACCATTGAGAATTCTTGGGACACATAAACCACAACTGGCAACTGAGCAGACTGGTTAACAAAACTTTCAGGCCATATAAGCTCATAACAAGAGAGATGATTTCAATCACATATAATACACCGACTCTATTATATTTATGTCTCTCTCCTAGCTGACGACCTCCAGGGCCGAGGTGCTGCAGCATCCTCTTTCTCATTCTCATCTTTTTCGGCGCTGCTTGCCGCAGCGTCGGTTTCAATGGTTTCAGTGGTGCTCTCGGTTACTGGAGTGGGCTTTGCAGGTGCCTGAAGAAAAAATTAGAGCAAATCATTTACAAATGTGTAAACAAGAAATGAGTTCTTTGAATGAGCAACAAATCGCAGAAAGAAATGGTAAAGAGATGAAAAGCTCACCGCTGGTTTCTTTCCCCCGAAGAGAACCCTGAAGATAATGGTTGAAACGATGACCACGATAGATGCAAGGATGCCGATCGCCAAGTTAGGTTGTTTTTCTCCCTTCTCAATGAGATCCTGCAAACATGAGATATTGAACTTCAGGAACCAACATGATACAGAATGCTAATGCTGCTGGAATCGCAAGTGACAAAATATGAATGGAGGTGGTACTGAGAAACACAGTATGCAGCTAGTTTAACAGGAAGCCAAAGAGTATTTTTTTGTTCTTCTTGGATAATATTTAACTGGTTATGCTATATATAGAGATTTTTTTCAAAAATATAACAGAGGATGAACCATATTCTACGCGACTATGATGAACTATATTCTACATAGGGGCAACGTTTCCGAGACAACTAATCTGGACTATCATAATGCAAAAACCTTGGAGTACGCCCATTTTGCAATTGAATTAGTTTTAATAGATAATAATACCATGTGGTCAGTTTGTCTATTTCTAAACTGTAAGCTTTCCCAAAATGAGTAAAATTGTAACAAAAAAATCAAATAGGAATTTGCCTCCAGTCATATATTACCTATCATGGTCTCTCTCTCTCTCTCTCTCTCTCTCTCACACACACACACACACACACACACACACTCTAAATGAATGCATTACATAAGTGAGAAGTGAAAGCTTTGGAAGGTAAGTGAGAAGTGAAAAGTGAAGGAAAGCTAAGGTGAGGGGAAATAGTGGTACGTGCTTGGAGCATTGATGGAAAAGTAGAGGCATTGGGAGATGAAGAGAGTTGTTATGAGCCATTAATGGATTTGGAAGATATATTTTCATTAAGTAGGAAGAAGATGATGGTATTACAAGGATGAAAGTATTTCATTTGAAAATAAATAGATATTTTACATATTTGACAGCAAAGTAATGATGTTATTTTTTTAATGAAGATTTGAGGGGGATTTAAATATATGTGATGATTTGTGAGGTATATCAAAAGCACATAATATTTCGACAGTTTGGAAACGGGGTTGCAGCTTCCGAAACCATGGTTTCATGGAGTTTCAAGGTTAAACTCTAAGAATCGGTTTCAAAAGATTTCAAGGGCTCTATACACCTTTTTTTTCTTTTTCCTTTTTCCTATTTGGGGGGGGGGGGGGGGGGCAATGGAGTTTCACAAAGTTGACTTCTTGAGACACACTACCAAACTTAAACGAAACCGAGGTTTCCGAAACCTTGTTGGGTATATACCAAAAACACCCTTTTCTTGGCACATGCAACATGCAAAAACCAAAAGAATAAGAAAACAGCAACCCACTACAACACAAAGAAACCAATAACTGATACTTACAACGATCTTTATCTTGTAGGCCTCGAGGAAAGGAATATCTGCCACCTTATAAAGAACATCAAATACCTTCTTCTGCATTTATAGGAGGGGAAAAGTTGTAAGGAGACATAAGTAACAATGGATAGACTAAACTCTCAGATGGGATGAATGAGACAGAAATATTACCTGGAAGCCTGAAAGCCCATCTGAAAGCCCAGCAGCTGCCTCTTCTTCCTTCTGTTTTTCCTTCTCAACCTCATACTTCACTTTCCAAGTATTCTCCCGATACGACTCTGCCACCTTCTCATCACTCGTTATCAACACATTGTCAAACAAAATCCCATCCTGCATCGTCCAAATCTCAATTCCAATAGCAGCAATGGGCTCAAAATCAGGTCTCTCAAGTTCAAAGTATTCGGGATTTGGTATCTCCTGTGGCTTCCAAATTCCGTTATAGTTAGGGTTATCAATTAAAGGAGCATACCATTTCCCTTTATAAGCGGGATTTCTCTTCATTGGTCTCTTCCACTCACCACAACCTGGTGCTGCTTCACATTTTGGGTTATCGATTTTTGGAGCCTCAAATTCTCCATCCTCCTCATCGTCCCAGTCCTCAGGTTTAGTAGCCTCAGGATCATCAATTTCCTCGGGCTCATCATCCAACCAACCCTCAGGCTTAACGGCTTCCCCATCCTCAATCTCCATTGGAGCATCCTCATCCCAATCATCAGGCTTTACAGCATCAGGGTCTGGGATTTTGGCCCTCTCGTCCCAATCCTCAGGCTTCTTATCCTCGGGATCCGGAATGGTCTTTGGTGGAATAAGCGCAGGCTCAAAATCGTCAGCAGATAAGAAATTTGCCTTCTTCTCTTCGCCGTCGATCAAAATACGCAACTCATTACCGGGATTGAGAATTGCAGTGTAGACGTGAGATAGTTTATCAGAAGGAACAGATGGCGGATACTTTAGATGATGCTCAACAAAATTCCCAGTCTTTGGATTTTTATGCTTAAGGATGAAATGGACCTTATTCGTGGACCCACACTTGTCTGGACCAAACATGATAGTATAAGGAGAGTCGTTGTTGAACTCTTTGGGGATCCATCCAGCCTCTTGAGGTCGAAGATATTTAAGATATGCTCCTCCACACTCGAGACCATTTTGAAGTCTAGTCTCGTATTGTAAAACAATGGTCCCGTCCTTGAGATTAACTGGTTCATCGAGTTCCTTGACAATCGCATACTTCCTTGCCTTCTCACTCACAAGAAGCCCATAATCATCATGCCCCTCGCTCTTGGAATGTTTCCACACACCTTTACACACAGACACATAATAATGCAACAATGCAAGATAGGTAAAAGTGATGGGATCAAAGGTTCACTTTGTTAGGTGTCATTGAAGACCTGAGATAGCTAAAAGCAGTAAGAATAAAAGGATTACTTGGTTACGTGTCATTGAAAAGTCGTGACCTTTTTAGAAATTCAAGAAGTTGAGATCATGCAAGTGCAAAATTTCGCATGTTCGGTTACTTGTAACTACGATGTACAAATTTCAGTCAATTCAGCCTTAGTTGTTCTGGTGAATCTACATTCACAATTTAACACTTTTCCATTAACAAAGACATGCAACCTCTTTCAGAAATCCTGCATTGTAATTTGCACGAGTAAACGTGTTAATCCAATACAATAGAGAATCTTGAGTTAGTTGATTGTAGCTGGATTCCCAATCAATAATTTCTCTTGTACAATGAGCTTAAAAAATATGTATTTAGAATTATGTGGTTCATAAGTGAACCGAATCAAATGCAACTCCAGCTTAGACATCAATAGGAAAGAAGGCACGCAAATTATATATAAGCTGATTTCCTCAATATAGATGTCTTCAGAAGTCTACCTACAGCTAAACATGCTTTCACAAAATATAGAACAACAGAAATTTAGTTTAATGAATGTCGTCAAGGTAGTGATATCCAATACCTGCGTGAAGGATTTATTGAGGGTGAGGTGACCATAATGTTAAGGGGATTTGGAACAAATGGAAGAAAGAGTTGCATTAAATACCTTTGGATGCAAACAACATAGAAATACAATTGCAGGCAAGTGCATTCACTGCATATATTTATTTATGGGATATCTTTACTCTGTAAACTATTTTAAAACATAACAATAGCCTCCATTTATCCAAGTCAATAGTCCACCTATATAATGTTTTCTATCTTGGCATCTGTTGGACTTAAATGTCTATTAATTGAAAAAATCAATGAACATGATCAAATCATAGCTGGAATCCTGTAATGGGACATCAAAATTGGAAAACCCATGCCCACAGATGATTTGCTAAAGGTGTCGCATAAACCATAAAGTCACATCAGGTAATCACTTATCAATGACATATAACTTAAATTTCTTGAAAATAACCATTAACCAATCAGGTGGATAATGATAAATTTAGGTTATCTTCTGAAAATTATAATCGAATGTAGAGCATATTAGCAGGTCAATTAAACATAGCCGCTAAGGACTAAAACTTACTCATAATTCCAAAAGTATTTAATCTACCACATGCTTTAAACAACAATAAAGCTGTTAGCTAATCCATTAGGTTAAGATAATAACAACTAACTACTTTCTATAACTAAAATTGCATTAAAATATATGTCCCTCATCACCACAACCATAAACCCTCAACCAGAGATGACTAAGCTTACAAATTTGAAACTTCATTCACATTTCTCATCTTATAAGATTCAAGGAATTGTATGCTACTAAAACTATCAGCTTTTATTTATAGCACGACAAGTATTCTTGTCTTAAGTTTAAACGCACCCTCTGATCTTATTTCTTTCATATTTTTTCCCTTTACCGCTACAAATTCTCATATCTAATAAACTTCAAGGTTACATTACCAATATATTTTCTTAACATCATTTAGGTCCCATTGGAATATCTCTTCAATTTTATCTCTCTATCAATTCATGCTTGAAAGCTCGAATAACCAGCTCTTCTAGTTCTAGGCAGTAGGGTTCTACTCGTCATATCTCTATCAATTCATGCTTCCATTCTTCGAACCTTGAACTAATTTCTAAACTCCAATTTCTCAAGAATGTCGCCCTCTCATTAATGGGAATAACTTTTCAATGCTTCTATCTCCAAGAAACTTGCTTCCTATCATCATTCTATAATGTTAAACCTCACATCTTTCTAGAGCATTCACCCGTCACAGTCCCAATGTTGATGCAATCAACATGTGAAGATTGTAGCCGTAATATGGCTAGGTAACTAACAAAGATTCTAGATTAATCAAATTTTAGGTTTATTGTCGGATGGGAAATCGAGGGCTAATATAGATTAAACTAAGACATTTAGGACTGAAATGTAATTAAAAATAATAATATTTGTCATTCAAGAATTTTTTAAAAGGCAAAGCAGATTTTTACAACTGAATGTTTATTCATAAAGCATGAAGCAGTAACTGATGACTATTCAATTTTAAGATCATTAAAGTGAGATGTTTCGTTGACAATTACTTTTAGTTACCAACTTAAACCCTAAACCACAAAAGCTCTAACGACATTGGCAAACTTTCTACATAAAAATTCTTGTGCTCAGATCTATGGAAACAAAGAGATCGTAAACTGAATATCTGAGATCTGAAAGCAATACCTGTGTACTCATCTTTCTCCGATACGATCCAACGCCCCTCGAACGATTCATCGAATGATTCATAAAACAACTGAAGAAAAACCTTTACAAAGTTATTTTCCAACTCGAAATTGTTAGAAATCGAACTAAATTCGAAAGGTTTGAGTGAGAAATTACCGGATCCGAAGCGTAAATATGAATCGCAGAGCAAGCGAACAAAAGGAGAAGGATCTGCAGCTTCATCGTCATCGCAATCTCATGCGAGATGGATCGGAGAGAGAGATTTCTGAGGGTACAAAAATCTTTAGCAAACGAAACCCTGGTTCCTAAAATCCATCGATTTGATAAATGGGAATGAGACCTCCCTCAATGGGGAGTGCCATAATAAATAACGCTGCAGGTGAGATGGTTCAACCAATGATATTTGGACAATTTTTTTTATATGAAACCATATTAAAATGATATTTAAAAAAAAAACGCATTCAAAACATATAACAAAAACATGTCGCTTCCTACCTCGTAGGTATGGCGCTGACATGGATAAAAAAAATTTTATTAAGGGACGCAACGTCCATTACAAATGCATGGGGCGCACTTTCAAACCGCGTCGCTTACAATTATACTGGACGCAGTTTTAAACCGCACCCATATATTTTAGTGCAAAATAGTGGGACGCATTTTCAAAGTGCGTCCATTCCTCTACTCAATAAATTTGATCTATTAACTTTCCTCATTTCTCACTATTCTCTCTTTCAGTCGCTCTGTCTCTCTCTCTCAGGTACCCTCTCTCTCTCGATCTCAATCTCTTTCCCCCGTGACCTTTATTCCTCTCGACCTCCCTCTCAGACCTCCTCTTCTCTCTCCCCCCGACCTCCCCCCGGTGATCTCCTCTCCCTCACCTGCAAACTCTCTCTCTCTCTCATCTCTTTCCCTCTGTCTCTCTCTCTCTCTCTCTCTCTCATCTCTTGTTTCACTCAGCCCTCTTGACCTCACAGTTTTTCGCTCGTGCGGATTTAGGTGGAAATTCACGGACGAACAATCATCTTCATTCTCATCATTGTCATCACCACTGTGAGCATCTAGAAGGTTAGCTAAACCCTAATTTTATTTTAAAATAATTCATAAAAAAATTGGTTAAAATTGCGTATTGGAAAAGCAATTCGAACAAATTAGGTATATATTAGGGGTTTGTCTCAATTTTACTTGTGAAGGATCAATGAGTAGGATAAAAGTTCTTGCAACTTCGTACATGCTATAAATATAGATTTTATTGTAATTTTATGTAACTAGGTGAGTATAAATATGAAAATAAATAAGTAGGTTATATGATGAGAACTCTATAAACATGAGTCAATATTTCTGGCAGGTAGAAAAATAACGGATAATTACATCTCTTTAGTTTGCTATTTTGGTGGCCAATTATTGATTGGAAAAAATAATATTCCTGAATACGTCGGAGGAAAAACTAAGTTAATTAGAGTCAAGAAATCTAGCACATACAACAAGCCGTGCTAAGAAGTGTACAAAACTACCCAAATCAATCTGTTAGGGTTCAATATCTCTTTAATATGCAAATGGCCGACGTTGCATGAATATACCGCCATTGAAGTATCCGATGACGAGGATACACAAGTCATGCTTGCATCGGAATCGAAATCGAAATCGAAATCGATCGAGCTGTTTGTGAAGAAAGAGATATTGACGTTCGCTCAACTGCCCGAATCTTATTCTGAAGTGCCTGATCCTTCATTTCGAGCATCCGAGTATTACCCATAAGGAGAAATGACACGCATGCTCAATATGAATGCTGATTCTACCGGTTTTATGTTTCCCACCAATGATGAACAGTATAGAGATCAAAGTTACGTAGGTGAAGACACATCAAACGGGACGCTAGTGAATTGACAGTTTACGAAGTAAGTATTATCTTACATATGTTTATACCTGTAACCTTTTAGAAAATAGAAAAAATTATTTTAGAATTTAAATAATAAAATAATAAATTTTACGGATGTTATACAAGTATGGATTTGAGTTTTAGTAGAATGATATAGTTATATACCTCTATTTTTTGAAAATAATTGGGATTTAAAATGAATTATTAATTATGAAAACATTTATTTGATTTGGGCTTTTTATAAACTAGTATATAATTATTTCCATACATGTTTAAGATTAAAATTAATTAGTGTTTTACTAATTACCACAATAAACCATATTTTATTTTGTCAACCATGCTTGTGTGCATGACATGTTATTTACATATTATCTTTTCTTTTATTTTTGGTGGCTTTACATTTGCAAAAGAGAAAAAGAAAAGAAAAGAAAATGATATGAGACATGAGAGCATGACCTTGTATTTTAATAAGAGAGGTATGGGCAAGGAGGGAGAGAGAGGAGGGTATGGTTATAACCATTTGTTTGCATTTTCTCACGTCATTTCTTCATCTTCTTTATCTTCCACTTTCTCCCCCTCCTCCACCTCATCTACAACCCCACAAACCCCGCCATAAACTTCATCAAAACATCACATAGCCTTTATAAATAATGTTCACAAACTCATCCTAAACATCATGGTGGGATCAAGTTTTCATTTTGAGGACTTTGTGCCATCTTGGAAAATTCTTGAGTTGCTATTATAAGGTAATAACCCCACTTTTAGAATAGTTTTTAAGTATTCTTACCTTCACAACTAGTTTAGAGTTAAAAAGTTTATGTTTTCAAGTATTGAAAATTCTAGAGTGAGCTTTGATGGATAAAATGAGTTGTGGTGATGTAGTTGAGGGTTGATTAGTGACCACACCCTTATTAAGTGATAGATGAGGGCCTGTTAGTGCAAGTATCCTTAGTTAATATGAGTTTAGAATTTTCCAATGCCGGTTTTGATTGAGTTTTGAGGTTCAAATGAAATTTGGGATAATTAGGGAACTCTGAAAATTAATTAGAGGATACAGAGAGATGTGTGAACCAGTAGAAGATCACCGTAGAAGCCCGAGCCACTAATCCTTATTCATGGCCGCAAATTTATTCGTTTTGGTCGCAATTGTCGGGTCAAGTTTGGAGGTAGGGTGTGGATTTTGTTCTGTAGCTCACTCACTAGATAACTAATCATACTCTATATGCTAAAAAGTCTTAGATCATCTGAAGAAAAATCCGGAGTTGTTCTACTTGATGTTGGCGATGTTTTTGCGATATTTGAAACTTGATTTTTGAATATTTGTGTCTTGACTCGGTCGTTTAACGTTTGTACGTCAACGCCAGGGGGTCTTTTGTTGTTTTAGCACGCGTTGACCATAGGTTCTAACCTATGTGCGTTTCGCTCGTGATTTCAAATTCGATTCGAATTTTATGCGATTTTCGTTATGATTTCGAGTGTAGGTAAAATTGCGTGGACTTCCGAGACGATGAAGGAGAGCAAGGGGTCCATCGACTTCGACTAGAGGGAGGCGTTTGTCGGTGAGTAGATGTATCTACGGGGGGAGTTGGGTAGATGGCGTATAACACCCTCGCAACCGTAGAATTAGGATATTATAAATATACATATATTGGGATAGTATATATGGCCTATAGGTTTTACGAATACTATATGCGTATATTCCTACACTCAGTAGAAGTGATACCCTTAATCTATATTTCTTGCTATTAGGCTATTCATATATACACGTATATATATAAGATATGATGATATGAGTCGATATGATACGATATGATGATATGAGGCGATGCGATATGATATGATACGAGATAATACGATGTACGTGACTATAGATCCGTACTATTGATTTGATGATATCGTATGATGAATATTCCGTACGTGATATGATGAGGATGGATCGCCGATATTTATTTCGACTCGAGAAATCTTGTTTAAAATCACAAAGTAGATATTATGAGATATTTAGAGCCATACCTACTTTCAAAACTAACGAATTGTTACGTACTTTTAAACGATAACTTTAAGGGGACGCTACGACTTTTCAAATGGTATCTTCTTTTGGGGTGTTTGGTTTTGGCCCAGATTTGTTTGAGTACTTGTTTGTACTTGGAGCCAATGCGGAAAGTTTTAATCGATCAAAATTTTGAATTCGTGTTTTTCAGTGCATATGTTATTTTCTGCGACCGTGAATATCATAGAGCGGTACAATCCGACTGGTAGATATATGCACAATCAGACGGGTTTACGAACATGATATTCACGTTGATATTCTATGTTGCACTGAAGTTATGGATGGATTGTCGTGATGGATAGCCTTGTGTGCAATGTTAGATGTACAATTCAGATTCATTTATATATTGATTATTGCGAGGTGAGCGTCCTACATGTGGACTGCCGTTTCTTCCAGTTTGTATATTCTTTTATTGGGGCACGACCGGGTTGAGGTCAGTGTCACCGTTGTATATATATTTTCTTTTTTGTACTAGGATTACCCCACAGAGGAGTGCTCGAATAGACGAGTTCTAGAGGGCAGTGGGCTCACATCTCATAGCGTTGAGACCGGGGGGCCTTACTCTAGAATTGGCGGGCTATTCGCTGTACTCTTTGGGGGTATAGGTTGACCCACGGAGGCGTGCTCAAGTTATCGGATTTCGTGAAGTGCTGGGTGGCCCATTCACTTTGTTGATTGGCGTCGCCTCACTTCCGGGATCGGCGGGTAACTTGACGCACTCGGAGGGGTCTAGGTTCTTTATTGCACTGGCTATCCACACGATTGGGGAACGTCACGTCTCATTTACGGCTCAAATGAAACGCGGGGCTCCTAGATAATCCGCTATTCCATATTGTTGTTCGCATGCTTGTGATGATTTATATCTTCCTGTGATGATTATTATCTGCATGCGATATTGATATATATATATATATAAATATATTTAGTAGATACTTCTATATTTGCATCCGTGCTAGTTCTGACCCCGCTCTGCTGTTAGTTAAGTAACCTAACGGTGCATGATGGGGCCCCGTGGCGAATGCGGATGGCATATAAAAATCATGTTATTTTGGTTGTTTCTTTTGTGGCTTGGAAACATAAAAAGATGGGAACGCATTATCTAAATAATGTAAGGAAAAATAAACCTAAATGATATTGTCGGAACCAATTTTAAAACTACTCGGTTTTCTTCAAAACCCATGGTCGTATACTTTTGCTTTGCATAGAGGTATTCGGTTAGGAATATTCCGCACCTCGTTCTATGAGGGAAGAGCCTAGATCTCTTCATTGAGAGTCTGCTCTTAAGCAAAAGTTTATGTTATTAGTTTTAAAAAGAGGAGTTTAAACCACTCCATTTCAAAGCCATCTGAGTTCCTTCAACGATATCGAGTTCATTATGTTAAAGGTTTTTGGCCAAAAACCAGCCATAGCTGTCACGACCCGGAATTTGGAACGTGACCGGCACGAGAATCACGTGAAGTCTATAGGACTCCACTGTAATCCAAGTAAGCCAAAAGCTCAGAAATCTAAATCTTTTTTGGAAAATAATGGAGGTGCAGTTTTGAAATGTCGGCATAATGAATTCAAATCCTTCTTTTGAAAGTATAAGTAATATTATATGAAAATGCAATGGTTTGTATACTATCTTTGAAAACATTTTCGTTCTTGAAATTTGGGCAGCACCTCCTTTGTAAAATTTGATCCAAAACCAATACAACACAGCAATAATATAGGCATCCTCAAGTGGGAGCTAGCTCTTCACCAATTGGCGGAAACATAACCACGCATAATACACACACACACACACACACACACATACATACACGATGCCCAAGGCGAAGATCAATCACAAAAAGAAAATAAAAGAAGACCAAGACATCATCAAGCTCAGATCAGGAACATACACCCATCTTGCTCTGAGTCTCAAAGAATATATAAATCTATGTCTAGGTCTACCAAATATACAAAGTCTGGTTGATAGAGTTTTTAACTAGATACAACTGAATAAATATATACAAAGGTGGTCATGATCCAAATGTGTACTCTACCTACCAATGCAAAACACCCAGAAACAAGTTGTGTGCCAGCGAGCTACTACTGATCCGAGCGGTTGATCCTGCAGGAAAACGGTGGCACAACGGGGGTGAGTTGCCAACTCGTGAGTAGAAAATATCAGCAGGTAGAAATCGAATGTACAACAATCCCTAGGTCTTACTGTAACATAAAAGTAATACTGTGGTATCTAGAGTGATCGTGTATACATATGTGTAGTGATAACAAGGTCATGCTAGTAACGGTATATAGTAACCAATCATCTGAAACACATGCATGTATACATGTGTATTGACCAACGTGTGTCCATCAACGACACATCAAATCATCATAAAATCTGAGTGTCCAGTATTGGCACTTGAAAATATCATAAAAACCCATGTCCAGTTTCGACACGTAAATCCTCATATCTCGGGTGTCGTCTCATCGGATCGGCCCTCATATCCATCTGATCGCACGACTCCAGTCGGTATCCTCCGGATATCCGCCGAGCTCAAATTATCATCGGTCGGTAGTGCTTCCTACCGGGTTCAACGTCTCTCTATACGATCTTCTTGTCCCGGGGTACCGTACCGGGTCCACCATGTATCCGTAGACGGTGCCTCCTCACTCCTCGAATCGGGTATACTCATAGCTCAGAACCGAGAAAACTCATGGTGGACGCCACAAATCATATCACGAGAAACCGCGTTTTTTAAAAACAATCATAAGACTTTTAAAATATATCTGCGGTTCTTAAATCTAGAGATCTCATGAAAACAGAATCTTATATGCATATAACATAAAGGTACAGTAAATGCAATGCACAGAACAATACTGTAAAGTATTACAACTGTTTTCATGTAAGCATGTCGTGTAATAATTTCTGAACAATGAGTTATAATTCTACATTTTAAGAACAATACGGCGATATAACAGTTCTAATGTGTAAGTGGCATGGCAATTACCGATGATGAGTATGTGAGCCAGCAAATCTATGTACGTGTAACATGCACATCATCGGTAATGGTGTATATGTCCTAACAGACGAAGCAATATAAGGTAAGTGCCGGAAACGCAGTACGTATATCGCGAGGAAAGAATACAACGTAAGCATGAACGGTATAAAGTACGTAACTACACATGAACCATACGGTTATAGTTTAAATAATATGAATCATAGTTTTTGGAAATGGGGGCTACGGTGTTTTTTTGAGAAAAAGATACCATTTGAAAATCCGTAGCGTCTCTTGATGTTTTCATTTAAAAGTGCATACGATTCGTTAGTTTTGGAAATAGATATGGTTCAAATGTAATCCATTATCTACCGAGGTGTTTAGAAAGCAATGATCTTCCAAATCAAGTCAATCCATAAGTCGGCGATCCAGCCTCATAGTATCAGATGTGATATAATCCATCGTACGTCATCCTCGAGTCAAGAGTGTGGATCAATCATCCGGTATATCATACTACGTACGGTATAATCCATCGTAAGGTATCATCAAATCAGAATAAGGATCTATCGTCCTATATATAATATCGCGTACGGTATAATACATTGTACGTATCATAAATCAAAGGTACGGATCTATGGTCTCGTACATCATATTTTCTCATATTCTCATATATATATATATATATATCATATCTTGGCATATGTATATGTGTATATATATTGCCTCGCATCCTCATATCAAACATCTCAACTCATGTTATCTTGTTTCATCATACCCTCATTTCATTATGTCATATCGTATTTATCCTTGTGATTATATCCGTAAGTACATAAGCTTAGGTTTATATATATATATATATATTCTACATCTCGGGTTTCCCATTACTATGGTTGCGGGGGTGTTATACGCCATCCACCCGACTTCCCCCATAGATATATATCTACTCACCTGCTATCCTTGCTCTAGTCGAAGTCGATGATCATCTTGCTCTCCTTCGTCGTCTCGGAAGTCCACGCAAAGGTACCTACAAATCAATACACATCGTGACGGGATCAAAACCAAATTCGAAAACTGATACGGCATGTGAAGTGTACATAGGTTAGAACTTATGGCCCATGCATGCAAGAACAACCAAACAACCCTTAGCGTTGACGTACAAATATGAAATGACCGAGTCAAAACTCAAATACTAAAACTCAAGTTTTCAAGAGTCGTAAACCGAAATCAGCAACTTAGAAAAACACTCCCAGATTTTAACTCAGGTGAAATTATGATATTTTGCATATACGGTAGGTCTATATATCAGAAGATTGAGCCATATAACCAAAGCCAAACCCTAACTCACTGGTCAGGCCGCAATTTGCGGCCAGGATGATTAAATTGTTAGTGATATATGCCCTAGAGGCCATTATTTTATCATACTGGTTTGTATATTACTTAATGGAAGCTTGTAATATACATGGATATAGTAACAGTTGTAACGTTTTGAAAATCGTTTCGGTAAAATTTCGGAAAATCGGTAAAATAAGGGGGGTTTTCCGTAAAAAATCAAAATACAAATATCTTTATTATAAAATTAAATATACATATTTTAGCTATGTAATTGCTAGAATTTGGTGTTTATTGAGCCACTGGTGAAATTTCAAATTTTCTGAAATTTTTTCCGAAATTAATTATTTTAATATTATTTTAAGCCGTCCCTAATACATTTAATTAGGGAAAATTACAAATTGAAATGAGTTGAAACAAATTTTATGCATCATAACACATTAAACAAAATTTTATCATGTGGTTTTTGAAATGAAATGGTTTGCCAAAACGGTTTAGAAAATATCGAAGAAAAAGGCTTTTTTCAGTGAAATTAGTGTTAATGGAAGTGGGGTACAATATTTATCTTTTTTTCTCACCCAAACAAAACCCACACCCACTCTCCTATAGCTCTGGCCGGCCCCCTCGACAGCCCACCATTCTTAGGCCTCTCATCTCACAAAAATAAAATAAAGAAAAGAAAAGAAAAGAAAAAGGAAATGTAGAATTAAGGTGGACTTTGACTAGATATTATCTTTCCCCACCTCACTCTCTCTCCTCTTCCCTCAATTCCAGCCGAGCCCTCCAAATTCCTGCATCAACAACAGCCCCTCTTTCTCCCTCTCTTATTTTGCATAAAAAATTCATCAAAATACCTCAAAAATCAAGCTAAAATCCAAATCCGACTCCTACCCATTTTCCCTCATTTTCTTTAGCATGGATCTTGGTGCAAGGATTTCAAATTGGAGGTCTAGATTTGTAGTTTGATTCATGGTTGTGAGGTATAACTTTTGACCCATTGTTCTTTTTGGTTTAAATTCCTTATTGAAGCTTGTTAGGTGCTTAATTTCGGTTTAATTGAAAGTTGTGGGGTTGCAAGAGAAGGTTTAGATTAGGATTTGTGAAAAATCTAGTTAGGGTTTTGTGTTGTGAGACTATGGTTGTGGGAGGTATTTGCCATATTAATATTTTGCTAAATCAAATTAAGTTGCTAATTTGCTTTTTGTTGATTTAAATTGTGATAATTATATAAAGTGTAAACTAGGTTTTTAAAATAATTATATTTTGGTGAGATAAAATTCTAATTAAGGTTGCATGTCATTATAAATATTATATTGAGTGGTTTAATGCTTTTAGTTCATGAAAATCCAAGCTAAATTGTTGTTTGTGCATTTTTGCTATAAATTGTTAAAATTTGGGTATATTGTAAACTAGAATTTTGGGTTAATGAAATTTATTGGGATTAAATTATGGAAATTGTTTTTATGACTTATTTAAGATATTTAATAAGTATTATGTCTACTAGATTTGTTTAAATGTCGAGTTTTGTACTAAAACGGGTAATTTTTGCTTGCTAGATTTTCGGAAAAATGGCTTTTAAGGTGAATTTGGGGTTTTTGTGAATTTTAACCTATTTTATATTATAATTAGTGTTCGTGAATGCGCAAATGAGAGTGTTTGGGTTTTTCTTGATGGTTTGACGTTTGTACATCGACATCGATGGTTGGTTTGGCTATTCTTGCATGCGTAGGCGATAGGTTTTGACCTGTGCGTGATACGCGTGCCGATTTGATTTTCGTATGCCGTTTCGATTTCGAATTTGGTTTTAATACGATACGGTGCGTTATGATATGTAGGTACCCCATGTGGACTTCGAGACGACAAACAAGCGCGTGGCGACGTCGGCACCGGCGGGCAAGGACCAGGTGAGTAGATTTATATCTACGGGGAGAAGTCGGGTGGATGGCGTATAGCACCCCCGCAGTTCGTGGTGATGTATACAAATACGTATACACACATATATTTTGATTATATATATTATGTTGATATGAGACTTGATGATAAAGGTGGGTTCTAGGTGTTCATGAATTAGTTTAGTGTTAGTAGCGAAACCCTAGAGTAGTTGTTACACCCACACACGCACGCACACACATGCATACATCTATGTTATTACCTGTGCGTATATGGGGAGATGTGGTTATGTGTTCACCTGGGTTTGGGACTAGGTGTTCACATACTGGATTTGCGGATGATACTTGGGATTGAGATGATTCGATGAGATTTGAGTTGAGGCCGTGAGATCGGTGATATGGCAGGATTCGTACTTGAGATACGTCCTGATGTTATAGCGGATCTTTGGATGACAATGCCATGTGAATAGTGATATTAGTAGTGTACTAGACGTAGGTCAGTACCCCAGATGATGATCTTGATAAAGAGGATACCGGATGAACAGTGTGATGAGTATGATATTGACCCGTACCCAGATTTGGGGATGCCGTACGACGGATTTACGTACAAGCTATATATTGATATTGATCCGCACTCTTGACTTGGGATGTCTGATTATAGATATGGTATCGGATATGATATTATTGAGGCGGGATCACCGAATAATATATATACGGGTATGTATACGTATCGACTCAGATGTTAGGCGGTTTCCTTACCTGTAGTTCAGCTTGTTAGTTCAGCCGTATAGTTTAGTGTAGTTGTTAGACTAGATTAGACTCCTACCTATTTCAAAACTAACGAATCGTGGGTATTTTAAAAGACAGGTCAAGGGATTCTACGGATATTTCAAAAGACGTATCTTTTCTTAAAAACACCGTAGCCCTTATTTTCAAAACACCGCGATTCGTGTTATTTCAAAGGCACTATTGTAGGACTTATATTAGGGTAATGCAGTTTAGTTATCGTTGTGTCTAGTATTCAGCTCCCACATATTATTGCTGTTGCTCCGTATCGCATACTTATTGTAATTCATATTTCATTATTGATTTCATGCTGTTAGGACACCATCACCATTACCGATGATGCGTATGTACCACGTACACTTACTTGCCGGCTCACACACATCTTCATCGGTAATTGCCATGTCACGAACACTTTAGAAAATACTATTTCATTTGACATAGGTTGTTAGCTAATAGTTTAGACATGATATTAGTGTACTTACCTTATATGCTAGTTTAGACATTGTAGTTATTACTTGCTACTTCATGCATGTTATTATTCATTGATATGCCGCATTCATGGATTTTTATGTCCATATTCACTGTTTACATGCTATTGAGGATTTGGATTCGGATTTTCATGAGATTTCCTGGATTTGGGGGAAAACCGCAAAAACACTTATAAACTTCTTTTTCTTTTTTTTAAGAAAAAGTGCGGTTTTCCCATGATGTATGAGTCGTCCACCATGAGTTTGCTGATGGATTTCGAGATCCGATTCGAGGAGTTGGATGAACCGTTTCGGGTACATGGTGGACCCGGTAAGGTACCCCAGGGCAAGAAGGTCGTGTTGCTGACGTTGAGCCTGGCAGGGGAGCACTACCTACCGGTGATTTTACCCGACGCGTCGGATATCCGGAGGATACCGTCGTGGTCTTGAGATTGATGGTAGGGGCCGGTCTGGACTGACGGCACCCTAGATAGTGAGATTGATACAGAGATTCTGAGATATTGAGGTACAGAGATTTGATGATACAGGCCAGTCCGGATAGCCGGAGCCTGAGATTTTGAGACATTGGGATTTACGTTTTGTGTCGATGCTAGACACTGTTTATGCTGATTTCATTATGATACCTCGTTTTAAAAATACAGAAAATCTCACTAATTTATGAAAGTAGTTTCCTACAGTACATGCATTCTGTTTCGTGCATTCATACATCATCCATGTGATACATTGCTACCTGAGGCACTGACACGGGCACATAGGATTGCACTTGGGTTATATATTTACCCTAGCCATTGTTATAGGCTGCTGGTTATATATTGAGGATATATTATGATCGTTGACCTAGGATTGCGTTGTTCATGCGATTTCTGTTTGTAGATGTTTTTTCTACTCACGAGTTGGCAACTCACCCCTGTTGTGCCACAGTCTCTTGCAGGTTTTGCCGTACAGGTTTCTTTACGGCTTTGGTGACACTGCTTCTTTTGGGTGACTTGCTAGTAGGTGGGTTTATTTGTATCGTACCCATCATTATACATTGTATATTATTATTCAGTTGTATCTAGAAGTTCCATCAACCAAACATGTATTGATTTTTGAGCTAGAGACAGTGATGTTATTCTTTCGGCCTTAGAGTCGCGCGTTATTTTTTTTGTGGATTTCTTGTTGTTTTGAGTTCCTTTGAGTTTTGATCTTCGTCCTTAGCATTGTATATTATATTGTTTGTATGGTTGTGACCGTCGTTTGACGAAGAGCTAGCTCCCGCTTAGAGATGCCTTTTATTGATTTCGTATACTATTCATGTTGTATCCCGTTTGGGGGCCAGTATTTACAAAGGAGACCCTGCCGAAATTTTCAGGAAATATTTGATGTTTTTAAAAAACGCATAATTCGGCTTATGCTATTAAAATTACTTGATTTAAATTGGTTTTCCTTCACTCTAATACTTTTCTTGGTTTGGATTTCTGGGTTTTCGGCTTACTTAGATTACGTACGCCTCGAGACGTTTCGTAGTTTAAGTGCCGGTCATGTTCCATCCTTTCGAGACGTGACAAAGTTGGTATCAGAGCTTTAGGTTTTACCTTCGGAGCGTAGGATGACCCTTGGTTGATGGAATAGGTGACTAAAGTAGACTGACGTACCGTGGGTATGTTCCGCGGCATACTTATGATACGCTACTCCACTTAAGAAGCCTTAGGATGTACATTTCTTTGTTCAGTATTATATTCATTCCTGATTTAGCTTCATCGGTATCAGTTATGGTTTTGCTGCCACGATTACGGGCATGGAGAGCTACGGCTAGAGTTGCGGTCAGCACGAGCTCGTTACGAACGAGGACTGACCAAGGCGTGATTCCGGCGACATACGATTGCATTGAGAGGCGTCGTCTGATTGTGTTTTTGCGCCACGAGCGTTTGGATGGATCACTGTATGAGATTACTCAGACGTGCAGATCAGCGCCAGAGGATTGAGCCAATGATAAGAGGCCAGCCAGATTTTGATGACCGTTGGCGTATTGCTTATTCATGATGATTGAGGCACTGTTCAGCGTGCAGACGAATGAGCCAGTTGTTGCTGCGAACGACGAGATATCGTCCCAGATGTTAGAGCTGTTGCAGTACGGGTTGTACTAAGAGATGATAGAAGGTCGCTAGTCACCCGAGGATGAATGACTAGGACATGTGGTTCGTTCGCCTATCCCGATGCGAGGTCATCAGATAGATTGATTCCAGCTAGAGACGACTTCACGCGGAGACGTTGAGAGTCGACAGAGACGATCGAATGTCAGCAACCTATTATTCCAAGTTTAAAGTATTCGGAAAGGTATGCAGGCAATTCTATGGACCCTCTAGAAGAATGAAACCCTAACTCGACTTAATGATCGTGTGAAAGCTTTTGAACCTTAGGGTTTGCGGCAGTTTCGCGGCGCCATTAGTGAGGCTTGGGTTTGCCCTTCTACGGCTGGACCATCGATACTGTGGTACGTACTCAATACTATTAAACTGTACCAAGATGTTGAGCTCTTGTGGGATTATGAGGTTTTGACGAATCGATCGGATGGTTCGACTTCATTTGGATGCTAGGTGGTGAGATGCATTTCTTGGGAGACTCCAGATACGAGGATAGTCGTAGGAGCTCAGTCCATGCAGCCACGACGAGACGAGTCTGAAGCAGTCGACATCAGAGAAAAGTGGAGTAAGAGATTCGTACGAGGTCTTGATGAGACGACGTTCCACTCCGCCGACATCAGAGATGCGATACGCATACCGAGGCATTGTACTTGGATATACCTTCCAGAAGGAGTCGCGATGAGTTTGCAGCCGTTCCGGAACGAGAACAGATCTAGTAAGGAACGATGACTTCCGGACAGTTCGGTAGAGACGAGATTTGGGAGAGATCTCGATAGGACCTTTCTGGAATAAATTACGAGAAGACTTGGACCCAGGAGTGTCATGTTATGCACACCGGCAGGCCAGAGTTCAGGATCGTCGACGAGACATGCTATGAGTGACCACGACAGTTGGCCAGAGATTCTTGGAGGATGTGCTTGAGCGGGACTATTCCGCCATATTTGATTTTGGTATTTTGGACGATCTATTTGCATGACTGATTTTGATGATTGAGTTTCATCGTATTTGTTTTCATGTACCATGGTTGCACCTACTGAGCATTTACGATTTTTGCACAGTTGTTGCACTTGATATCATTTTCGTGCCTTGGTTTCGCATGTTTATGATTTTATGGGTTTCATACAGTTGAGTTGATTTTGTGCGTATGTACGCACACGATTTGGTTTTTGCACTCGGTATAGTTCATATATGCTTGTAGTGCAGTGTTATGCATTTTGTGCACTTAGATGCACTGGACTTCGATTTCGATTGTGATACTCGATATTTGTTTTGTGCACCTTGTGCACCTGATTTGATTTTGCGCATGTTCGACGCTTGATATTGGATTTCATGATCTTGTGCATGATGGATGCACCTGGTTTGGATTTTCGCGCATGTTGAGCGCATGTTTTGAGAAGCGATTTTGGTGCACACCAGATACACTAAATCGAGATTCTTCGTGCGTGTCAGATGCACCTGTCCTTGCTGTCAGGCACTCACGTTGCCTATGACAGATGTTGTGTGCACACCCGATGCACTTAGATCTTGTTTCTGTGCACATGTTGGCACATATATGGATTTTGTTTTCCGTGCGCACCAGACACACGTAGTATTCGTATGCATATTTTGGGATTGATTTCTTATAGAGCAGTACGTTTTTATGATATTTGCTATGTGTTTTCGTACTGAGCAGGACTAGTCAGAGGACAGTACCTGAATGTATTTTGCATGCATTGATAGCTATCGAAGGGAATTCCAAAAGCGAGCTATAGACTCAGTATTTACCTACGTGTCTGATATGACACGAAACGTTTAAAACAAGAAAACCCTTCCAAATTGTTTCCCAAAATGGCGGAACGTACAGTTCAAACAAAAGGTATACATGTATATGATTATTTTCTTATGATAGGCGTCCGCCACTGTGCAGTGTTATGCGCATTGCACAGCGACTTTAAGAGATTTGGCATGCATTCCCTTCAGATATTTACATATATAGATTTGATATTTACATGTATAGTTTCGAGTTATATCATATTGGTTTTGTATTGGATTTGACATTTGTGTCTTTACTATGACTCCGATGATTGCGGGATGCTTGACGGAGTTTTGATTTTGAGTCATATGCTCATTTTTCATGCGCATGCGCCGCGGTACGATTTGTTTTATGTATTTACGATTTCGGAGCCCCGACGACTTGATGGTTTTGCTTAGATGTTTTAGTATTTAGGGGGAGTTTTAATTTAAATTCGGGGACCGAATTTCTTTAAGGGGGGAAGATTGTAACGTTTTGAAAATCGTTTCGGTAAAATTTCGGAAAATCGGTAAAATAAGGGGGGTTTTCCGTAAAAAGTCAAAATACAAATATTTTTATTATAAAATTAAATATATATATTCTAGCTATATAATTGCTAGTATTTGGTGTTTATTGAGCGAGCCACTGGTGAAATTTCAAATTTTCTGAAATTTTTTCCGAAATTAATTATTTTAATATTATTTTAAGCCGTCCCTAATACATTTAATTAAGAAAAATTACAAATTAAAATGAGTTGAAATAATTTTTGTGCATCATAACACATTAAACAAAAATTTATCATGTGGTTTTTGAAATGAAATGGTTTGCCAAAACGGTTTAGAAAATATCGAAGAAAAAGGCTTTTTCGGTGAAATTAGTGTTAATGGAAGTGGGGTACAATATTTATCTTTTTTTCTCACCCAAACAAAACCCACACCCACTCTCCTATAGCTCTGGCTGCCCCCCTTGACAGCCCACCATTCTTGGGCCTCTCATCTCACAAAAATAAAACAAAGAAAAGAAAAGAAAAGAAAAAGGAAATGTAGAATTAAGGTGGACTTTGACTAGATATTATCTTTCCCCACCTCACTCTCTCTCCTCTTCCCTCAATTCTAGCCGAGCCCTCCAAATTCCTGCATCAACAACAGCCCCTCTTTCTCGCTCTCTCATTTTGCATAAAAAATTCATCAAAATACCTCAAAAATCAAGCTAAAATCCAAATCCGACTTCTACCCATTTTCCCTCATCTTCTTTAGCATGGATCTTGGTGTAAGGATTTCAAATTGGAGGTCTAGATTTATAGTTTGATTCATGGTTGTGAGGTATAACTTTTGACCCATTGTTCTTTTTGGTTTAAATTCCTTATTGAAGCTTGTTAGGTGCTTAATTTCGGTTTAATTGAAAGTTGTGGGGTTGCAAGAGAAGGTTTAGATTAGGATTTGTGAAAAATCTAGTTAGGGTTTTGTGTTGTGAGACTATGGTTGTGGGAGGTATTTGCCATATTAATATTTTGCTAAATCAAATTAAGTTGCTAATTTGCTTTTTGTTGATTTAAATTGTGATAATTATATAAATTGTAAACTAGGTTTTTAAAATAATTATATTTTGGTGAGATAAAATTCTAATTAAGGTTGCATGTCATTATAAATATTATATTGAGTGGTTTAATGCTTTTAGTTCATGAAAATCCAAGCTAAATTGTTGTTTGTGCATTTTTGCTATAAATTGTTAAAATTTGGGTATATTGTAAACTAGAATTTTGGGGTTAATGAAATTTATTGGGATTAAATTATGGAAATTGTTTTTATGACTTATTTAAGATATTTAATAAGTATTATGGCCACTAGATTTGTTTAAACGTCGAGTTTTGTACTAAAACGGGTAATTTTTGCTTGCTAGATTTTCGGAAAAATGGCTTTTAAGGTGAATTTGGGGTTTTTGTGAATTTTAACCTATTTTATATTATAATTAGTGTTCGTGAATGCGCAAATGAGAGTGTTTGGGTTTTTCTTGATGGTTTGACGTTTGTACATCGACATCGATGGTTGGTTTGGCTATTCTTGCATGCGTAGGCGATAGGTTTTGACCTGTGCGTGATACGCGTGCCGATTTGATTTTCGTATGCCGTTTCGATTTCGAATTTGGTTTTAATGCGATACGGTGGGTTATGATATGTAGGTACCCCATGTGGACTTCGAGACGACAAACAAGCGCGTGGCGACGTCGGCACCGGCGGGCAAGGACCAGGTGAGTAGATTTATATCTACGGGGAGAAGTTGGGTGGATGGCGTATAGCACCCCCGCAGTTCGTGGTGATGTATACGAATATGTATACACATATATATTTTGATTATATATATTATGTTGATATGAGACTTGATGATAAAGGTGGATTCTAGGTGTTCATGGATTAGTTTAGTGTTAGTAGCGAAACCCTAGAGTAGTTGTTACACCCACACACGCACGCACACACATGCATACATCTATGTTATTACCTGTGCGTATATGGGGAGATGTGGTTATGTGTTCACCTGGGTTTGGGACTAGGTGTTCACATACTGGATTTGCGGATGATACTTGGGATTGAGATGAGTCGATGAGATTTGAGTTGAGGCCATGAGATCGGTGATATGGCAGGATTCGTACTTGAGATACGTCCTGATGTTATAGCGGATCTTTGGATGACAATGCCATGTGAATAGTGATATTAGTAGTGTACTAGACGTAGGTCAGTACCCCAGATGATGATCTTGATAAAGAGGATACCGGATGAACAGTGTGATGAGTATGATATTGACCCGTACCCAGATTTGGGGATGCCGTACGACGGATTTACGTACGAGCTATATATTGATGATTGATCCGCACTCTTGACTTGGGATGTCTGATTATAGATATGGTATCGGATATGATATTATTGAGGCGGGATCACCGACTAATATATATACAGGTATGTATACGTATCGACTCAGATGTTAGGCGGTTTCCTTACCTGTAGTTCAGCTTGTTAGTTCAGCCGTATAGTTTAGTGTAGTTGTTAGACTAGATTAGACTCCTACCTATTTCAAAACTAACGAATCGTGGGTATTTTAAAAGACAGGTCAAGGGATTCTACGGATATTTCAAAAGACGTATCTTTTCTTAAAAACACCGTAGCCCTTATTTTCAAAACACCGCGATTCGTGTTATTTCAAAGGAACTATTGTAGGACTTATATTAGGGTAATGCAGTTTAGTTATCGTTGTGTCTAGTATTCAGCTCCCGCATATTATTGCTGTTGCTCCGCATCGCATACTTATTGTAATTCATATTTCATTATTGATATCATGCTGTTAGGACACCATCACCATTACCGATGATGCGTATGTACCACGTACACTTACTTGCCGTCTCACACACATCTTCATCGGTAATTGCCATGTCACGAACACTTTAGAAAATACTATTTCATTTGACATAGGTTGTTACCTAATAGTTTAGACATGATATTAGTGTACTTGCCTTATATGCTAGTTTAGACATTGTAGTTATTACTTGCTACTTCATGCATGTTATTATTCATTGATATGCCGCATTCATGGATTTTTATGTCCATATTCTCTGTTTACATGCTATTGAGGATTTGGATTCGGATTTTCATGAGATTTCCTGGATTTGGGGAAAAACCGCAAAAACATTTATAAACTTCTTTCTCTTTTTTTTTTAAAGAAAAAGTGCGGTTTTCCCATAAAGTATGAGTCGTCCACCATGAGTTTGCTGATGGATTTCGAGATCCGATTTGAGGAGTTGGATGAACCGTTTCGGGTACATGGTGGACCCGGTAAGGTACCCCGGGGCAAGAAGGTCGTGTTGCTGACGTTGAGCCTGACAGGGGAGCACTACCTACCAGTGATTTTACCCGACGCGTCGGATATCCGGAGGATACCGTCGTGGTCTTGAGATTGATGGTAGGGTCCGGTCTGGACTGACGGCACCCTAGATAGTGAGATTGATACAGAGATTCTGAGATATTGAGGTACAGAGATTTGATGATACAGGCCAGTCCGGATAGCCGGAGCCTGAGATTTTGAGACATTGGGATTTACGTATGCTAGACACTGTTTATGCTGATTTCATTATGATACCTCGTTTTAAAAATACATAAAATCTCACTAATTTATGAAAGTAGTTTCCTACAGTACATGTATTCTGTTTCGTGTATTCAATCATCATCCATGTGATACATTGCTACCTGAGGCACTGACACGGGCACATGGGATTGCACTTGGGTTATATATTTACCCTAACCATTGTTATAGGCTGCTGGTTATATATTTGAGGATATATTATGATCGTTGACCTAGGATTGCGTTGTTCATGCGATTTCTGTTCGTAGATGTTTTTCTACTCACGAGTTGGCAACTCGCCCCCGCTGTGCCACAGTTTCTTGCAGGTTTTGCCGTACAGGTTTCTTTACGGTTTTGGTGGCACTGCTTCTTTCGGGTGACTTGCTAGTAGGTAGGTTTATTTGTATTGTACCCATCATTATACATTGTATATTATTATTCAGTTGTATCTAGAAGTTCCATCAACCAAACATGTATTGATTTTTGAGCTAGAGACAGTGATGTTATTCATTCGACCTTAGAGTCGCGCGTTATTTTTTTCTGTGGATTTCTTGTTGTTTTGAGTTCCTTTGAGTTTTGATCCTCGCCCTTGGCGTTGTATATTATATTGCTTGTGTGGTTGTGACCGTCGTTTGACGAAGAGCTAGCTCCCGCTTGGGGATGCCTTTTATTGATTTCGTATACTATTCATGTTGTATCCCGTTTGGAGGCCAGTATTTACAAAGGAGACTCTGCCGAAATTTTCAGGAAATATTTGATGTTTTTAAAAAACGCATAATTCGGCTTATGCTATTAACACTACTTGATTTAAATTGGTTTTCCTTCACTCTACTACTTTTCTTGGTTTGGATTTCTGGGTTTTCGGTTTACTTAGATTACGTATGCCTCGAGACGTTTCGTAGTTTAAGTGCCGGTCATGTTCCATCCTTTCGGGACGTGACAACAGTCTTGCTCGAAATGGTAGTATGCTACCTGGTTTATTTCTACCTCAATATGTGCATGTGTTTCTTTTAGCATATCGCTTATACATATTGGTAGAGCCCTTAGGATATTTGCTTGATTACCAGCGTTGTGATGGAAGTCACACTAGTGGAGGATGGGTAGTCTATAAGCACATCCTATACAGGTCTTTAGTCATAGGATTATCGAGACGGGGCATCGATACTCTAGAGTAGACTAGTGTATACGCTTCTCATCCTAGCAGGGGAGATGGTCTGTCCCACAGCTATTAGTACGTCATACTGGAGATAGTATGCATCTACTCATTGGGTTATGAGTATACTGGATAGGACTCGTAGGGAGCTGCTGGTGGGTGTTATCCTATCGTCGGGTAGCAGTTCCCAGGTGACATGAGTACAGCTTAGTCTGTCGACTTGACACTGCTACTTCTCCTTGAGTGTGTTCCCACTGTTCTTAAATTACTACCCTACCACAGCTCAAAGGAGTCATACAAATAGGTAGTAGCTGTTAGTCTATGTTACCCACCCCGGTAGTTCACGGGGAGGCGGAATAGGTAAAAATCGAATTTTTTCTTTGCAAGATAATATAGACTAGCCACTAGGATTTTTGCTAAATATTAACTAACAAACTAACTATAAGTGTTAACTACTATGTTAGAAGATTATACCAAAAGATTGAACTCCTTCTTCTCCTTGTTGTGGTCCTCCTTGTTGTGAGCTCCTTGGAGTGGTTGTGGATGGTTCCTCCTCATCGGCTTCTCTGCGTCAAAGAAGATCCACCCGAAGGCCTCTATCTTGAGCTCGAACCTCTACAATGAAGTAACTAGAGTCCTTGGTGTGCTAGACTAAGAACCCTAGAGTAAGTAGAGAAGTGTTTTGATGGTTTGGTCTCAAAAGCTCTTGATTTTCAACTCATGAAACACTTGAGCTTTGAGAGAGAAAGAGGATAGAGCAACCATGAGAGAGAATGTCTCTTGATAAAATGAAGGGTGAGCTTTCATATTAGGAAAAAGAATAATCAAAATTTTATTAAGATAATTGTCATGGTTGATATTGATTTGACCATTATCATGTCACAATTAATACTAAGCACAAATATCTTTTGCTCAACAAAAATATCTAAGTCAACAAGGGTCAACATGGTCAAACCAAATTATCCATAACACAATTATCTCTAATAAAAGATTAATAATCAATTTCCCCATCTCATTAAGGTTTTAATCAAGTCACTGGTCAAAACCCTAATGAGGTGTCTCTTTCTTTGCCTCTGTCAACTGTATATACATACACGCATCCGTGTTCCGAAGAACACGAAATGCAATGAGACTGAACCAACCCAAAATCAGATACTAGGATCTGGCTTAGACCAAAATCCACCAGTATCAACTGCCCGAACACCAAAACACGCACAAGTACGCGTATGTGAATGAACCCTGTCGTAAAACCATACGACCTCTACCTCATTTCGCCCAAAAGTGAACAACCCTCTGTGTGGGACTCTAAAAATTCGACACTACGCTGGCAGTGGGTTTAACCACAGGTCGCAAGCAGTACTAGCTGTACATAACGGTCCCCAGGTAGATGTCGATAAGAAGGCCGATGAGCGAACTCGTCCGAAACCCCTACCGAGCCTGTCCGTGACAATATCTATGCAGTCCGGTCTGTTCATCTGAGACTATCGCATGTAAGGTCTAGGGGAGTGGAAAACGTCAGACCCCTAATAACCGTACAAGTCATGTCGGTGTGGGACATGACCATCCGAGGATCTACTGGTCCGTCCACCAATAATTCTCAATCAGCCCTGGCCAGGGACTTATGGTAATGACCAACCGATCACTGTGCGATATCGACTCTCTATACCGGAAGAGACGAATCCCTAACAGTCGCTCACTGCCTCCATGTGGCTCGGGACTGTACCCAACTAAAACCTGTTTGCATGACTCCTTTGAGCCGTGGTAGGGTAGTAATCAAAGCACTGTAGGAACTCACACGAGACAAATGACGACCTCAGGTCGACAGACTATCTGCACACATGTCACCAGAGAACTGCTATCTGACGCTAGGTATAATACCATCTAGTCAGTCCTCGGCGAGTCCTGTCCGATGAACTCACACCCAGTGAGCATCTGTATACAATTTTAGGTGCACATCACCAATGGCTGCGGGACCAATCCACCGCCCCTCGTCAGGGTCTAGATATGTATACACTAGTCTACTCTGGAGTATCGATGCCCAGTCTCAATACTCCTGCGACTAAGGACACTTAAGAATGTGCCTATTGACCACCCAGCTCCCACAAGTATGACTACCATCACAACGCTGGTAGTCAAGAAAACACCCTATGGACTTTATCAACATGTTCACAATATATGAAACACAGAGTAAAATATATCACATGTTACGATAAAGACAAACCAAATAGCGTACTATCATATCGAGCAAGATTGTCCTGTACATACATATCCCTAGCATCCTATACAATGAAGGCCTCTAGGGCATATATATCTAACAATCTCCCACTTTCACTAAGGCCTGTAATTGGTGCAATGAGTACCCAATGTCTGTACTAGATCCAGTTGCTGGCGTACCGCATGCCCAACATCTCAAACAGCCTCTCGAACTGGACTTGAGGGATGGCCTTGGTGAATGGATCTGCCGTATTGTCCTTTGTGTCCACTTTCTGCACCTCGATCTCCCAGCAATCCACGATCTCCCTGATCAGGTGATACCGCCTCAAGATATGCCTGGATTTCTGATGGGACCTTGGTCCCTTCTTTAATGCCACAGCCCCATTGTTATCACAATACAAAGGTATTGGATTGGCAATGGATGGAACCACTTGAAGTTCAGAGATGAATTTCTTCATCCAGACAGCCTCTTTTGCGGCATCGTTAGCAGTTATATACTCAGCTTCCATTGTTGAGTCTGCGACGGTATCCTGTTTGGAACTCCCAACATACCGTCCCTCCATTGAGGGTAAACACAAAACTCGAAACGGATTTAGAGTCATCTTTGTCACTTTGGAAACTGGAGTCGGTAAAAGCCTCTACCTGGAGGTCCCCATTACCGTAAACCAAGAATATCTCCTTAGTCCTTCTTAGGTACTTGAGAATGTTCTTTACCGCCATCCAATGCTTCTCACCTGGGTCAGACTGATACCTGCTTACCACACTAAGTGCGTAAGCTACATCTGGTCTGGTGCATAACATCGCATACATTATAGATCTTACAGCCGAAGCATAGGGTATGATGCCCATGTGAGCCCTCTCTTCATCAGTCTTTGGAGACATCTCTTTGGAGAGGGTGATCCCGTGACAAGCGGGTAAATTACTGCACTTGGAATCTTCCATATAAATCTCTTTAGTACAGTGTTAATGTACCTGGACTGTGAAAGTTCCAACATTCTTTTGGATCTATCACGATAGATCTTAATCCTCAGAATGTAGGAGGCATCTCCCAAGTCTTTCATGGAGAATTTCTGTGACAAGAAGAGCTTTACTGATTGTAGCATAGGGATATCATTCCCTATCAGCAGTATGTCATCGACGTATAGAACGAGGAAGACTACTGCTCCTTCTACAATCTTCCTATAAATGCATGGTTCATCTACATTTTTGATAAAGTCAAATTCTTTGACTATCTCATCAAAGCAGATGTTCCAACTCTGCGATACTTGCTTTAATCCATAAATGGATTTAAGCAACTTGCACACTTTTCCGCTGCTCCTACTGTCTAAGAAACCTTCTGGTTGATCCTTGTAAACACTTTCTTCTAAATGTCGATTTAGAAAAGCTGTTTTTACGTCCATCTGCCAGATTTCATAGTCATGGAAGGCAGCAATGGCAAGCAGGATCTGAATGGATTTAAGCATAGCTACCGGAGAAAAGGTTTCGTCATAGTCCAATCCTGTTCTTTGACGAAAACCTTTTGCAACGAGCCTAGCTTTGTAGGTTTTCACTTGTCTAAATGCACCAATCTTCTTTTTGAAAATCCATTTGCATTCAACTGGTTTTACCCCAGGAGGAGCAACATCTAAAGTCCATACTTTATTGGTGTACATGGATTCCATTTCGAATCTCATAGCATCCAGCCACTTCACCGAGTCATTACTCGTGATAGCCTGCTAAAAATTAGTAGGCTTATTATCATCGATAATGCTATCCTCTCGATCCCCATCTACAAGAAACCCATAGTATCTGTCAGGCGGACAAGAAAGACTACTAGATTTGCGGAGCGGTGTTGGTTCGTCGGGTTCTATTGAAACCTGAGGTTCTACTAAGTCCTCGGCAGCAGTTTGTGGTTCTTGAATTTTTTCCAGTTTTACCGCGCTCCCACTAATTTCTTTTGTAAGAAATTCGCTCTCTAAGAAGACAATGTGGCGAGCGACAAACACCTTTTGTTCTTCAGTGTGGTAGACAAGATATCCCCTTGAATGCTTGGGGTTTCCCACAAACTTGCACAAAACCGATCGTGCCTCGAGCTTGTCCGGATTCTACTTTTTAACAAATGCTGGACACCCCCATATCTTGAGATACTTAAGATATGGTCTCTTCCCACTCCACATTTCATATGGAGTGGTAGGCACAGACTTAGTTGGAACTCTATTCAATAGGTATGCAACTGATTCTAGCGCAAAACCCCAGAACAAAAGTGGCAACTCAGCACTACTCATCATTGAACGCACCATGTCCAGTAGCGTGCGATTCCTTCTTTCTGATACACCATTATCCTGAGGTGTATACAGAGGAGTAAGCTGAGAGAGAATTCCATTCTCTTTTAAGAATTCAAGGAAACTGGTACTTAAGTATTCTCCACCTCGATCAGATCGATGCATCTTTATGCTTTTACCAGTCTGTTTCTCTACTTCATTTTTATACTCCTTAAATTTCTCAAAGGCCTCGGATTTATGCTTCATTAAGAACACATGTCCATACCTCGAGAAATCATCAGTAAAAGTGATGAAGTAGGAGTGACCGCTTCGTGCATGTGTAGACATCGGACCACATACATCGCTGTGTATAAGTCCCAAGAGCTCCGTGGCTCTTTCTCCATGTCCGGTGAACGGAGATTTGGTCATTTTCCCTTTGATACATGATTGACAAGTTGTATATGCTGAATATTCAAATGGATCTAAATATCCATCTTTATGCAACTTAGTCAACCTTGTTTCATTTATATGACCAAGTCTACATTGTCATAGGAAGGCTTGGTTTAAATCTGGAGCCTTTCTTTTGAGTGTGTTTTGAATATTGAAAACTTGGGGTTGATTAAGTATGTATATGCCGTTTTCCAGTGTACCAAACCCAATCATTTCTTGATTCAGGAGAATGTTCATGAAATTTCTTTCAAGTGCAAAATTATATCCTTTATTAAATAACAAAGATACTGATATAATATTACATAACATACTGGGAATACAAAAACAGCCGTACAACACCAAAATGTGCCCACTAGTCAACCCCAGGTGATAATCCCCCACTGCAACAATATCCACATTTGTTCCATTGCTAACCTGGAGGGTCATATCACCTGCCTTCAGTGCTCTACGGTTTCTCAGAGCTTGCAAAGAATTACAGATGTGAGAAAAAGAACCGGTATCAAGTACCCATGATGTAGAGCTTACTGAAAAACAGTTTTCGATTACAAACATACCTGAAGCAGAAGCAGCAGCTTGCTTCGTGTCCTTGGCTTTGAAAGCCATGCAATCCTTTTTCCAGTGCCCCTGCTTGTGACAATAGTAGCATTCATTCTTGTCCGCTTTCACTTTCCCTGCCTTGTTCGTTCCCTGCACCTTCTTGACCCCACCTTTCGGTTTGGTGGCTTTCGTCTTCTTCTTCCCCTTAGCTTTCGCTTTGGATTTAGAAGAGGATGATTGGCCAACATACAGAATGGGGGTCTTCTCCTTTTTCAAGGAGCTCTCTGCTACCCTCAGCATGTTGGGGAGCTTTGGAAGACCGGCTTTCATATCGTGCATATTAAAGTTCAGCACGAACTGAGAGAAGGTGTGGGGAAGGGACTGCAAAATCAAGTCGATGTATAACTCATTTTCTAGCACGCATCCCAGGTTTGCGAGTTCTTCAATGAGGCTAATCATTTTCAGGACGTGCTCTCCTACAGGTGATCCTGGAGCTAACCTCATCTGGAATAGTTTCTTTGAGGTCTCGTACCTCGCGATACGAGAGTGCTCTCCATACAATTCCTTGCAATGGAGAAAAATGGATTTAATATCCATACTTTCGTGCTGTTTCTGGAGTTCATTGTTCATGGATGCCAGCACGATACACTTAGCTTTCTCACAGTTTAGATCCCAAGTTTTGCGGACCTCTTTGTCCGCAACTGAGGAATCTGGTTTTGGGATAGGGAGAGAGTTAGCGGTGGTGACATATGCAACTTTGTCATAAGTCAGTGCAATGTTGATGTTCCTTAGCCAATCTTTATAGTTTGGCCCGGTCAGTGTATTCTTTTCAAGTAATAGTTTTAGTCCTGTCATGGTAGCTGCCAGAGAGAGAGAGAAAAAAACACTCAGCATATGCTCTTGCAAGTTTAGATTGGTTTATTAGTTTATCTAAATAGGATGGCTCCCACCGTTTCCTCAAATTCTCCTTCAAACCCTAAAAAAAGAATTAGTCAGGATTAATCGCACGTCATAATACTTGCTTAACCTTTCAGCCAGGCTCGTATCGGTACTTCGAGGGAGGTTTTCCAATGCTTTCTCGAAGTTCCTTAATTATATAACCTTTTTTCCCTAGAGGCGTAGCCTCGCTAACACCGTTCTAGACACCTACTTGGTTTATAGCATTGATTGTTAAGTGAGAAAATTTCCCGAGAGTAATCCTACTCATCAGTGGGATCGGGATCCAACTATCATTGTATGATGACCTAGATGGAGGCCACTCTAGTCACCACATGTCACGACCCAAAATTTGGTCCGTAACCGGCACTTAAACTACGTAACGTCTACAGGCGTACGCAACTTAAGTAAGCCGAAACCCAGAAATCTAAACCACCCAAAACTGGATAAACGGAGAAAAACATAGTTTAAAACATTCAGAAAATCACAAGTAAAATCTCTAACTCTAGTTTTCTTTCTTGAAAATTTCGGCAGCACCTCCTTTGTAAAAACTAGCCCCGAAAACGGGTACAACATAAATAATATATAAAGCATCTCAAACGGGAGCAAATCACACCCAACGGCGGAGACAACCACCACAAACATATATACGACGCTGAAGCAAAGAAATATAAAAGAAAACTGCATAAAGAAGTAAACTTTTCAACAAGTCCGGCTCCCACGAGCACGGCACCTAAAGTCACCAAAATAATAATACAACACCGAATCCTCACAACTCGTCTCTAAGTCAAATACAAGAAGTGGTAGATGGAGAATACTAGATCCAACAAAAAGATATACAATGTACAAACAGATAACCGCAAACCCACCTAAAAGCAAAGGCCTCACAGCCAAACGTAGCGGTATCCGCAAAAGTAGAGATGATAAAACGCCCTGCCGCGACTACTCTGAGGGTAAGTCCTGCAAAACACTGTGGCACAACGGGGTCAGTTTCCAACTCATGAATAGTAAATAACATCATACTATAATCGCAAGTATGCACGAATAACGATTAATCTATCCCAGGTAATCTGATAGCATAAGTATGACAATAAGAATATGCAACAATCATGTAAAGGTACATCATCAGGGTACTACAACAACATGAAGCAATGTATATCAAAAATAATCCTGAGTGTATGCGATGATATAATAAAATCTCATGCAAAATCATCAGCATGGAAAAACACCAGTGTCCCTCACTGACACATCAAATCCCAAATCCTCAGGCACCGCATCCACAGATCGGCCCTCACATCCTGTAAGTCTCATGGAACCTGAGTGTCAAACATCGACACCCGAAACATCATGAAAACATATCCCTGTATGTATATGTATATATATATATATATATATATATATATATATATATAAGTATGAGGATATCAACCCCGTATGTCCACCGACGATACGTAGAAATCATGGAAAACCTGAGAGTCTAACACCGACACTCGAAACATCATGAAACCCGTGTCTAGCATCGACACGTAAATCCTCATAACTCAGGTGCTGTCACCATGACTGGCCCTGACGATATGTCATATATCACTCCTGTCGGTATCCCCACGATAACCGCCGAGTCTAAATAAAATCACCGGTAGGTAGTGGTCCCTCTGCCAGGCTTATCGTCTACACTACAAAATCACCACTCGCCCCGGGGTACCATACCGGGTCCACCATGTACCCGCAGACGGTGTCTCCCGCTCCTCGAATCGGGTATCACAAACCAAATCTCAGAACCTAGAAATCACACGGTGGATGCACTGAAATATCATATCAAGAGAAACCGGGTTTTCAAACAATACACAGTTTTCTTGAAATACCCCCACGGTTCTCAAATTCATAAATCATATGAAATCCATATCTCAATGCGTAAATCCATGAAAAACTGATATATGCAACATAAAACAACAATATGAGTATATCAAGGGAAAGCTGCTCTTTCAAATGAATCCATTTTTAAAATACATCTTGCGGTTCCCAAAATCCTCCGAAAAATAAGTGCAGCATCATAAGAGGTTTACATGTAAGTGTAGCAAGGTTTAAGTATCTACATGTAAGCAAGTATGTATGATGCATTTCATAAGCGCAAAAATCAACGACTCAATATCACATGTCAAAACAATACCACTCAGGGTATATACAACTATAGCAAAAATATGCGGGTGTACATGTCAGTATGTGTGCATGATGTACATGTAACTATAATCGAGTATGTGGGTGTACATGTCAATATGTATGCATGATGTACAAGTAGCTATAGCAAGGTATACGTGAAATGGAATAAGGGTCACTACCTCAACTATCCCTGCCCAAAGCAATATCACGTATGTATGTGTCAACAATATTTCATATGCACAATGGAATAAGAGTCACTACCTCAATTATCCCTATCCACTACAATAACACGTATGTATGTGGGTTGTGCGTGTCATGGAAATTACTGATGGTGTGGGTGTAGCATAAAATTTAGTGCTCGTGCAACATGATCCGTTAGTAATGTGATATTTAAAGGTACAAGTCAAGGTACAACAGATAATACTATGCAATGACGTTCATATGAAATTAACTAATATGCAATAACATGCAGCTATCATATCCTATCAGCCCCGACGCATAACGCCATACGGACGATTTCCCCGTAGATGTTAAATCTACTCACCGATGGCCTCAAGCTATGAAAATCCGACAACCTGCTTCCCCTTGTTCGCACCGTCCGAAGTCCCCGCTTGCGACGCTATAAATCCACAAACAAATAAACAGAGCAAAATCCCAGAAATCGACCAATATAACGTAAAACTACGTTGTAAATGACGCACCAACACTAAACTTGTAGGGTTACTAGGCACTCTAATAAGGTTCTATAAGGTATCAACCATGCTGGATTAAAATTTTAGCAGTGCCGAATAACCCTAAACAAGATCATTGCTAGAAAATTAGGGTTTCATATGCTAGTAAACTACGTTTACGACTAAGTGAATACGAAATACAACCTTTGTAGATCGGTCCTTCACTTCTTTAGCTCCTTGTTGAAGTCCCTTCGCTGCGATCGTGGTTCTCCCGGACCCTTGCATGGCTTCACGAGGCGAAAGACGCGTCCTTGCTTGAAGTCTTCGAGGCCGAAGATGATCTACGTCGAGGGGATGCCAACTCAAGCTTCTACTTCACTAACTTGACAATTAGTGAAGCAAACACCCTAAACTAAAGTGCTAGTCTAGTAGAGGATGGAGAAATAGGAAGTGGATTCTCTTTAGAATTTTATTTCTCACAATCTTTCTCACTTTGGATCAAACCCTAGCAAGCTTTTTCTTTTTAACAATGAAGAAGAAGAACAAAAGAAAGAGATGAGGATAATGATCAAGTGAGAAAGCTAACCATGGTGAGTGAGTATCATATACTAACTCTTGTAGAGACTTAACCCATGGCTAACCCTTATGGTTGGGTTAAGAAATATCCATAGTAAAAACAAATTTAGTGGAATTAGTCAATGCTTCCACAAGCTTCAAGCATTTAGCTAATCCTCCATTAATTTTGTAATTACTTAAAATATAAAAAACCCAACATAATAGATAGCATGGTGTAAGTCTCATACACCCAAGTCATGTGTATCATCAACCATGATACAATAAGAAAACACATTTTTAATATATATCATATATACATTAAAGTTGCGCTTATGTGAGAAAAACCCTAAAGTGAACAAGTGTTAGTTAATGTAAACTAGTATATCAAATATACAATTATACAATAAATTATTAAATCAACACTTGACTTAATAATCCGGTCATATCACATATAACCGACTAACATCTAATGTATCGACTTATCGAATCAACACTTGATTGGATAACCCGGCTATATCATATATAACCGACCGATACAAAAAGTCGCGAGAATAGAATATGGTATCACATATACGCATTATTCTCGGTCTCGTACATATCACATATGCGCTCCTATTTCATTTTGCCTGAGCCAGTAAAACCTCTGTGTAGGACTCTAAAGACTCGTCAATACGCCGGCAGTAGGTGATGATCACATCAAGCACCCACAAGCCGTCAGCGGTACTAGCCGGACATAACGGCTACCCGGGTATTGAGCGATCAGAAGATCAGCAAGCAAGCCCGCTCCAACTCCTGTAAAAGCCTGCCGGTAACACTTTCCATACAGTCCGGTCTCCTCATCTGATATGTCGCATATCAAGTCTAGGGGTGGTAAACGTCAGACCCCAATAACCGATAAGTCGTGCTGATGTGAGGCTCATAACGGGTCGAGAAACTACTGGTAACACTTACCAGTAAATCTCTAAATCAGCCCTGGCCAGGGACTTCCCTGTTACGGCCAATCGAGCACAGCGCAACATCAACCCCCAATACCGGGAGAGACGAAACCCCTCCTATCGCTCATTGCCTCCATGTGACTCGGGACTGTACCAAAAAACCACCATTTTGCATGCCCTCATGGACGTGGTAAGGTGGAAATCAAAGCACGGTGGGAATCACACAAGACTCTATGACGATCTCGGGTCTACAGACTAACCTGCACAAGTGTCACCAGAGAACTGCCATCTGACGTGAGGTATAATACCATCTGGGAGTTCTCGGCGAGTCCGTCCAGTGTATCCAGTCTCCACTGAGCACCCGTATACCATCTCTGATGTCAAACACCAATGGATATTGGATCACCCATCGCCCATCTCATGGGTCGAGAAGCGTATACGCTAGTCTACACTGGTATATCGATGCCCCGTCTCGATACACCCACGACTAGGGACCTTGAAGGATGTACTTATGGACTACCATGTCCCCACTAGTATGATCCGTATCATAGTCCAGGTAGTCAAGTACACATCCTAAGGGCTTTACCAACATGTAACTATAAAACAGTATAAAAAGACAAGTATACATGTTAAGATAAAGAGCAACCAGATAGCATACTATCATGTCGAGCAAGAAAGTCCTCTCTATATATGTCCAAGCATCCAATATAATATACATCATCTGTACAATACTGGCCTCTAGGGCATACATACAACTAACAATCTCCCACTTGCACTAGGGCCAGCTGCTGTAGTATCGTATACCAAGCATCCCGAAGAGTCTCTCGAACTGTATATGGGGAATGGCCTTCGTGAGTGGATCCGTTGTGTTGTTCTTCGTGTCAACCCTCCCGACCTCGATCTCCCGGCGATCAACTATCTCCCGGATCAGGTGATACCGCCTCAGAATATGCCTGGATCGCTGATGGGACCTGGGTTCCTTGGCCAAAGCCATCGCTCCATTGTTATCGCAATACAAAGGTATTGGATGCTCAATGGATGGAACCACTCCAAGTTCAGTAATTAACTTTTTGATCCAGACAGCCTCTTTGGCAGCATCGTTGGCAGCGATGTATTCAGCCTCCATCGTCGAGTCTGCCACGGTTTCCTGCTTGGAACTCTTTCAGCTAACCGCCCCTTCGTAAAGGGTAAAGATAAATCCCGACTGCGACTTAGGGTCATCCTTATCACTCTGGAAGCTCGAATCGGTAAAGGACTCCACTTGGAGTTCTCCGTTACCATACACCAAGAGCATCTCCTTAGTCCTTCGCAAGTACTTGAGAATGCTCTTCACAGCTGTCCAGTGACTCTCTCCAGGATCAGCTTGATACCTACTCACTGCACTTAGTGAGTATGCTACATCGGGTCTGGTACATAGCATCGCGTACATGATAGAGCTTACAGCCGAAGCATAGGGTATCCCTTGCATGCGAGCTCTCTCCAAATCAGTCTTGGGAGACATCTCTTTGGAGAGAGTGAGCCCTGAGATCGTGGGTAAAAACCCACGTTTGGACTCTTCCATACTAAACCTCTTTAGTATGGTGTCAATGTACCTGGATTGGGACAATCCCAATATCCTTTTTGATCTATCTCTATAGATCATAATTCCCAATATGCAGGAGGCATCACCAAGATCTTTCATTGAGAATCTTTGTGATAAGAAGAGCTTGACCGATTGCAGCATAGGAATGTCATTTCCTATCAAGAGTATGTCGTCCACGTATAATACGAGGAAGACAACCTTACTCTCTGCCACCTTCTTGTAGATACAAGGTTCATCTACGTTTTTGACGAAATCAAACTCTTTGATAACGACGTCAAAGCAGATGTTCCAACTCCGCGATGCTTGCTTTAATCCATAAATGGATTTAAGCAGCTTGCATACCTTCCCGCTGCTCCCACTATCTACGAAGCCCTCTGGCTGAGTCATGTACACGCACACTTCTAAATCACCATTTAGAAAGGTGGTCTTAACATCCATTTGCCAGATTTTGTAGTCATGATATGCAGCGATGGCAAGCATGATCCGGATGGATTTAAGCATAGCCACTGGAGAAAAGGTTTCGTCATAGTCCACACCTGGTCTTTGACGAAAACCCATTGCAACAAGTCTAGCTTTGAAAGTCTCTACTTTCCCATCTACACCAAGTTTTTTCTTGAAGATCCACCTGCTCCCAATGGGTTTTACCCCTTCAGGAGCATCTTCCAAAGTCCACACTTTATTGGTGTGTTAGTTATATGTATGCCCTAGAGGCCATTACTATACATAGGATGTATATTGTAGTGGATGCTTGGACATATATAGGGAGGACTTTCTTGCTCAACATGATAGTATGCTATCTGGTTGCTCTTTACCTTAACGTGTACACTGATTGTCTCTCTGTTACATGTTGGTAAAGCCCTTAGGATGTGTACTTGACTACCTGGACTATGATGCAGATCATACTAGTGGGGACATGGTAGTCCATAAGTACATCCTTCAAAGTCCCTAGTCGTGGGTATATCGAGACGGGGCATCGATATACCAGAGTAGACTAGCGTGTACCTTCTCGACCCATACAGATGGGCGATGGATGATCCCATATCCATTGGTATTTGACATCAGAGATGATATACGGGTGCTCAGTGGAGACTGGGTACACTAGACGGACTCGCCGAGAACTCCCAGATGGTATTATACCTTACGTCAGATGGCAGTTCTCTGGTGACACCGGTACAGGTTAGTCTGTAGACCCGAGATCGTCATAGAGTCTTGTGTGATTCCCACTGTGCTTTGATTTCCACCTTACCACGTCCAAGAGGGCGTGCAAAATGGTGGTTTTTGGGTACAGTTCCGAATCACATGGAGGCAATGAGCGATAGGAGGGGATTCGTCTCTCCCGGTATAGGGAGTTGATGTTGCGCTGTGTTCGATTGGCTATAACCGGAAATCCCTGGCCAGGGTTGCTGAGATTTACTGGTAAGTGTTACCAGTAGTTTCTCGAACTGTTATAGACCTCATATCGACACGACTTATCGAGCTACTGGGGTCTGACGTTTACCACCCCTAGGCGAGATATGCGACATATCAGACGATCAGACTGGACTGTACGGTAAGTGTTACTGGTTGGATTCACAGGAGTGTGAGCGGGCTTGCTCGTCAATCTTCTGATCGCTCAATACCCAGGTGGCCGTTACGTTTAGCAGACCGCTTGCGGCTTGTGGGTGCTTGATATGATCATCATCTGCTGCCGGCGTATTGACGAGTCTTTAGAGTCCTACACAGAGGTTTCCTGGCTCAAGCGAAACGAAATAGGAGCGCATAGCGGGACCGAGAATAATGCGTGTATGTGATACCATATTCTATTCTCGCGATGAATGTATCGATTGGTTGTATGCGATATAACCTAGTTATCGAATCAAGGATTGATTTGATAAGTCGATATATTGGATATTAGTCGGTCATATGCGATATGACCGGATCGTTAAATCAAGTGTTGATTTAATGATTTAATGTATAATTATATATTTGATATATTACTTTACATTAACTAGTATTGGTTCACTTAAGATAGATTTTCTCACTTGATGTGCACATTGTATATATGATATAGTTTTGTGCACTAGTTTGTATCATGTTTGATGATACATGTAAACTTGGGTGTGTATGATTAAACCATGGTTATGTTAATGGTTAGGGTTTTGATTTACTTATTTATTTATTCTCTTTATTCATTTTGGCAAAGGAAAATGAAATGGTGGCTTGCTTTGTCTTTTGTTGAAGCTTCATGAAGCTTTGAAGAAGTAACCATTTTGTTTCTTTCCTTTAACCTAACCATTCAACTTAACCCTAGTTTATTCTCTACACTCACCCATGGTTAAAAAATGATAACCATCACTTGATTTTGTTTTAATTGATTATTCTTTTTCATTCTTTTTCTTCTTCTTCTTCAAGAGAAAAAGAAAAGCTTTGCTTGAAAAAGATAAAGTGATGATTCCAAGTGAGAAATCAAAATCCAAAGTGAACCCACTTCCTATTTCTTCATCCTCTACCACTTGCCATGTAGTATAGGGTGTTTTCTTCACAAGTTTCATGACTTGGTGAAGTTGGAGCTCGAGTTAGAGTCGCCTCGACGTAGATCATCTTCGGCATCGAAGTCATCGACCTAGCCCGATCATTTCTTCAATGAAACCACCGCGAGAGTCCAGGATCCGATGATCGCAGCGGAGAGACATCATCATGGAGCTAAGGAAGTGGAGCACCGGATCTACAAAGGTTGTATTTCCATTCACTTTAGAGTAAAGTTGTTTACTTGCATTTGTTTTCGCCTATCCTCTAGTTAACGATCCGTATTAGGGTTTGTAGGCACATGAAAAAATTTGAAATTGGCATGGTTGATGCCTTGTGAGACCTCATTAGTGTGCCTAGGAACCCTACAGTGGTATCAGAGCCTAGCTAGAGCCTTAGGCGAAGTGTAGACGAAGTTAGAAACCCGATCGAACCCGAAACCCTAACCCGAGACCACTCTCTGTACATTTTCTGAAAATGTGGATTTTTCCAATTTAAAAATAGCCAAAAAATTCAGCAGGGTTTTATAGGAATTAATGTGAAATTCGTGGACCCAATTCGACTAAACCGCCGCGGAACCGCGGCCGTACCCTAGGTTGGGCGGCGGTTCCGCGGCAATACAGTGAGCTTGTTCACTTTTCTTTGCACAGTAATCTCTGTCTTCAGTTGCTTTATTTTATGGGAGTTTTTAATTGATACTCTATAGTTGGGTTTTCTGGGGTGTATTGGGGACTCGGTGTTTCGATCGGAAAGTTTAACTCCGTCTATGTGTTTTCCGGATAATTTTTGAATATGTTAAAAAGTTCGACCGGATATAAATACCCACTTTTTCCCCTGCCGGGAAATTTCCAAGTGTTGGATTTTTCCGTGGTTTAAAGACGTTCTAAGTAGTGCAAGTAACGCGATGGACCCTCTGGAAGACAACAAACCTTAACTCGATTATGTGACCGTCTTGAACTGCCCTTTGAACCTTAGGGTTTGGGGCAGTACGTCGTGCCACATGTGAGGCGTTGGCTTGACCCTTCTACGGCTGGACCGTTGGTACTGTGGCATGAAGTGAATGTTTTTAAACTTATTTCATGTGTTGAGCTGTTTCGGGAAAACTTGGGTGTTTGATTGTTCGATCGGAAAGTTTAACATTTTCTATTTATCTGGAATGTGATACAATAATTGGAATTCACAAGTAGCTATGAGATAACTGAATGAATGTTATAAATCTAGCGGTTTAGTCTCACTTGATCGGTTGCCACGGAATTTTGATGTGATCGAAAGTCCGTCGCAATCACGTAGCGTACGCGGATATTCGCCGGGTAAACTTAATAGACAGCCACGCCCCATAGCCCCGACTAAGTGACTGTAGGAGAACCCCGTCGCCGAAAGCATCCGTTCGGGTACTCACGGCAGCGGTGTTCCGCCTTGGTGCACTTCGTCGACGGCATCGGGGGTGCGGCCGTCTATTGAAGTTTGCGACGAGCATTCGGTCAGGATGTCGGGAATCTTGTTGAATTGCCCGACTTGATATTGAAAAGAGTTTTCGATAATGAGACTAAAATGCGGGGTTTATAATTGTTAGGCATGTGATGTCTAAGGAATTCATTTGGTTAGGCATGCGATGTCTATGCGAGTTGCGGATTCCAACTGTTGTAGTTTTACACTTTATTTTCTGTGACCGTAAGTGTAATATATGATATCGCCGGTTTTGTTGCTATATGTCAACGACAATTGGGATACGCATGTTTACTTACGTTGATGACATGTGATGTTATGTGTTGCTGGATATGTTATATTGGATCGTCGTGTTTGAATAGCCGGGTTTTTTTTATGTGAGACGAGTGTTTTTCATTTTCATTCATGTTAAATCTTGTATGTAATATTCTTTTATTGGGACACTTCCAGGTTGCGGAAGATGTCACCTTTTGTATATTATTTACTTTTCCGCACTAGGATAGACCCAAGGAGGAGGGCACAAGTAACCGGGTTCTGGAGTCCAGTGGGAGACCAACTCGAGGAGTCGAGTCCGGGTCTCCTAACTCTAGAATTGGTAGGGTTGCTTGCCGCTCTCGTAGGGGTCTAGGGGTGTGGGTTTGGCTATTCATCACGACCGTGGAATCCGTGTTTTATACTGGCTCGTATTGAAAACACGGACGTCCTAGTATATCCAATGTTTCATATGTTTCTTCTGCTGCGATATCTGTGATGTGATCATTTGATGTTCTGTGATAAATACTGTATATAGTATATATGATATATTATATAGGCGTTACTTATGTTTTACACCCGCGCTAGCCCTGCCCCGCTCTGCCGTTAGTTACCTAACCTAACGGTGCACGAGGGGACATCGAGGCGAATGCGGATGGCATAAGTGTACGTCGTATTTATCTGTGATGTTTAGGTACCTTAATGATGGGACTTCATTAATATGATTAATGAAAGAAAAAGAAACCTAAAGATGTTGTGGAATCGAATTTCAAAATTAAAACAGGTAGCTACAGTTCTTGCTTTGCACAGCGGTATATATGATATATCCTGCACTTTATTCGATGAGGAAAGGGCCGACGATCCCTTCACCGGGAGTGACCCCTTTAGAAATAACTGGCAGATGCTACACACTCGGTTTGTTTTTTGATTGCTTCTATAGTTTCTGCTTTGCACAGTGATATATATGATATATCCCGCACCTCATTCGACGAGGAAAGGGCCGACGATCCTTTCACCGGGAGTGACCCCTTTAGCAAAACTAGAAAAGTCTAAAAAACACTCCATTTTAAAATCATTCGATCCTATAACGATATCAAGTTCATTACGCAATAGGTTTTCAGAAAAACCTGTCGTAGCCCTCCGTCATTTCAGATAAGTCCTGCTTAGTATTCGTGCTGCGTTTGTTGACCTTGTCAAGGCGCAGTGTGCGGTAGCTAACAAGTATTTATCTGCTTATGCATATGATGCATATTGGGTTAGGGTAGTCGTACGGCCTTGTTGACCTTGTCAAGGGTCGTGCGGGTGGGTTTGATTCAATCAAGAAATGACGGGTTGAACTTGACTTACGGTCTATGGTTTGTTGACCTTGTCAAGGTCATAGATCGTTTGGGGCAAAATATTATCGGGAATTTCAAGTGTTGAAATTTGCAATGAGATTGCATACCTTCTATGAGATAGTTGGATCCCGATACCTGCTGCGAGTAAGAGTTACTCCTGGGAGAGTTTTACACATTACAATTAGCCGATCAAGTAGGTGTCTAGAAAGGTGTCAACGGGGTTACGCCTCTGGAAAAACGAGGTTTACATTAATTAGGTTCGTGCGAAAGCACGGGGGACCTCCTTCAAAGTACCGACACTGGCCTGGCTGAAAGATTGGCGAACTTGTAGCGTGTAATTAATCCCGGCTAGTCTTTCCTTTTAGGGTTTGAAGGAAGATTTGATAAAAACAGTGGGAGCCATCCTGATTAGATAAAATAATAACCAATCTATTCTTGCTAGAGCGCACGCTGAGTGTTTTCTTCTCTCTCTCCAGGTAGCGACCATATCACGCCTTAATCAAGATAAAAATACGGATTATTGACCGAACCCGCTTGTTATACTGAGCTGGGGAACGTTGGTCCCGCTCCAACTTATAATTGTTATAAGACAGAGCAAGAAATAGGGGAATACCAGAATTCCTATGCCGCCCAAACGAAGAAAGTGCATATGATGCATCCCCTTCGGGTGTGTTCATTACAAAGAACTGTTTCTCTGTATTCTCTACGTCCTAGGTATTTGATACCGGATCAGGATCCCAAATATGTAATCTGTTACATAGGGCTACAGATAGGTAGAGAACTGAGAACGGGTGATAAGTTTCATGAGACAGAAAACGGGGCAAGTGTTGCAGCCAAGTCTGTTGGTCACTGTCACCCTGTATTCCAAATACATTGATTCTGAATGAATGTTATTAGATGCCGAACCTGATATACAAAATCATATCAGTCTCTTTATTATTAAAGAAATGATAAAATTTTGTATTGTTGGATAATGTTTTGAACATTTCCTATATCAAAAGTTGATCGGTTCAGGCACGTTATCTAAAAGCATTGATGTTCTAAATCAAACTACAGTTCTTAGTATACGGAACACACACAAGAGGAAGAGTTCAGAAATGAACGAATTCTTCTTGAGGTATTGTAGACTAGGTCATATCAATGCGACCCGACTAGCTGAAGTTACATATAGATGCATATTTAAATCAGTTTGAATTTACATCTTGTGAAACTTGCCAGTCATGTCACAAAGATAAGATGACCATAGCTCCGTTTACTGGAAACAGAGAAAGAGTTAGTGAACTCTTGGGACTGATACATGATGATGTATGTAAGGTCCCCTGTCTACACATACCAAGACCGGTTCTTTGTATTTCATTACATTCTCTGATGATCTCTCAAGCCTCAGTCATATGTTCCTGTTGAAACATAGGTCCGAAACTTTTGAGATAATCACTGAATATAAGTTAGAAGTAGAGAACCAAAAACCGGGTATAAGTATTATGTCCTATGATGAGATCAGGGAGGAGAATACTTGTGCATGGAATTCTTGGACTATTCTAAAGGAGAATGAGATTCTCTCTCGGTGTTACTCCTCTGAATACACCACAGCACAACGGTGTATCGGGGCGGAGCAATTGCACCCTATACGATATGGTGCGCTCTATGATGAGTACTACTGAGTTACCTGTTTCCTTTTGGGGGTTATGCACTTGAGAAGCTGCATACCTATTGAATTGGGTTCAAATCAAATCAGTTGCCTACCACTTCATATGTGATATGGAAAGGGAAGAGCCCATATCTTAAGTTAGTTAAGATTTGGGGTTGTCCGGCCTATGTCTAAAAGCAAAATCCAGACAAGCTCGAGGCAAGGTCTGTAGTGTAGAACTGGAAAGGTTCCAGCTATACAAACTACATCAGATGATTTGGTAGAACAAAGGATTCAATAGATTCCAACGAACCTCAGCCTCTCCACCGATCTAGTAGGGTTCCTCACCCACCTGAGAGATACTTCGGTTTCTCTATGACAGTGGGAGCGAGGATTGCATCATGAGATGATGACCCAACTAGTTTCGAGCTGGCCATCAGGAGTGGGACTCTGTAAGAATGGCTGGATGCTTAGCGATCTGAGATGGAATCCTTATACACCAATAAAGTATGGACTTTGGTTGCTTTATCTGAAGGGTTAAATCCCCATCAGGAGCAAGTATATCTTGAGAAGATTACTTGGTGTACATGGAAAGGTTGAGACTTTCAAAGCTAGACTTGTTAAAGGTTTGCATCATTGACCAGGTATGGATTATGTTGAAACCTTTTCTAAGGATCTATGCTTAAGTCCATCCAGATCCTACTTGCCACGGCTACATACCATGACTACGATATCTGGCGGTTGGGTGTCATGACTGCTTTTCTAAAATGATGTTTTAGAAGAGAGCGTCTGTAAGTACACAGCCAGAGGGCTTCGTAGACAGTGGGAGCAGCGGAAACGTGTACAAGATGCTTTATAGGATAAAGCAGGCATCGCGGATTTGGAACGTCTGTTTTGATGTAGTAGTCAAAGAGTTTGATATCATCAAAATGGTAGATGAACCTTGTATAAACAAAAAGGTAGTAGGGAGTATGGTGGTGATCCTCGTAGAGTACGTGGATGACATACTCTTGATAGGGAAAGAGTTTCCTATGCTACGCTCAGTCAATCTCCGCTTATCACAATGATTCTCCACATAGGATCAAAGTGATACCAGCTAAATCCTGGGTTTTGGATCTATGAGATAGATCTAATTGGATATTAGGATACTCACTAGTTGTAGTGAGACGGTATAAATTGATCCTGGGGAAAATCACTGGAAAGGTTCCAGAGTGATAGGGACGACTGAATGTCAGTCACAGGCATTGTCTTTACCCTTAGTAAAGGGACGGTATGTTAGAAGAGTTCCAAGCTAGATACCGTGGCATACTAGACGATTAAAGGCAAGATACATCGCTACTTAAGATGCTACCAAAGAGGCAGTCTGGGTGTATATTGGTTCATGAGATGAACTTAGTTCCTTCCATTGTGTGACAATGGAGTTGTGGCTTATGCCAAGGAACGTCCGTTCCATCAGTGATCTAGACATATTCTAAGGCAGTATCACCTGATCATGGAGATGGTTGATCTCCAGGGTGATCGAGGTTAGGAGAGTAGATTCAGAGGACAACACGGCGGATCCACTCACAAAGGCCTTTTCCCAGAGAGAGAATTTTATGGGATGGTTGAGTATGAGATACTACAACCACTGCTATCAGATGGCCCTAGTGCAAGTGGGAGATTGTTAGTTATATGTATGCCCTAGAGGCCATTACTATACATAGGATGTATATTGTAGTGGATGCTTGGACATATATAGGGAGGACTTTCTTGCTCAACATGATAGTATGCTATCTGGTTGCTCTTTACCTTAACGTGTACACTGATTGTCTCTCTGTTACATGTTGGTAAAGCCCTTAGGATGTGTACTTGACTACCTGGACTATGATGCGGATCATACTAGTGGGGACATGGTAGTCCATAAGTACATCCTTCAAAGTCCCTAGTCGTGGGTATATCGAGACGGGGCATCGATATACCAGAGTAGACTAGCGTGTACCTTCTCGACCCATACAGATGGGCGATGGATGATCCTATATCCATTGGTGTTTGACATCAGAGATGATATACGGGTGCTCAGTGGAGACTGGGTACACTAGACGGACTCGCCGAGAACTCCCAGATGGTATTATACCTTACGTCAGATGGCAGTTCTCTGGTGACACTGGTACAGGTTAGTCTGTAGACCCGAGATCGTCATAGAGTCTTGTGTGATTCCCACTGTGCTTTGATTTCCACCTTACCACGTCCAAGAGGGCATGCAAAACGGTGGTTTTTGGGTACAGTCCTGAATCATATGGAGGCAATGAGCGATAGGAGGGGATTCGTCTCTCCCGGTATAGGGAGTTGATGTTGCGCTGTGTTCGATTGGCTATAACCGGAAATCCCTGGCCAGGGTTGCTGAGATTTACTGGTAAGTGTTACCAGTAATTTCTCGAACTGTTATAGACCTCATATCGACACGACTTATCGAGCTACTGGGGTCTGACGTTTACCACCCCTAGGCGAGATATGCGACATATCAGACGATCAGACCGGACTGTACGGTAAGTGTTACTGGTTGGATTCACAGAAGTATGATCGGGCTTGCTCGTCGATCTTCTGATCGCTCAATACCCGGGTGGCCGTTACGTTTAGAAGACCGCTTGAAACTTGTGGGTGCTTGATATGATCATCATCTGCTGCCGGCGTATTGACGAGTCTTTAGAGTCCTACACAGAGGTTTCCTGGCTCAAGCGAAACGAAATAGGAGCGCATATGAGATATGTGTGGGACCGAGAATAATGCGTGTATGTGATACCGTATTCTATTCTCGCGATGAATGTATCGATTGGTTGTATGCGATATAATCTAGTTATCGAATCAAGGATTGATTTGATAAGTCGATACATTGGATATTAGTCGGTCATATGCGATATGACCGGATCGTTAAATCAAGTGTTGATTTAATGATTTAATGTATAATTATATATTTGATATATTACTTTACATTAACTAGTATTGGTTCACTTAAGATAGATTTTCTCACTTGATGTGCACATTGTATATATGATATAGTTTTGTGCACTAGTTTGTATCATGTTTGATGATACATGTAAACTTGGGTGTGTATGTTTAAACCATGGTTATGTTAATGGTTAGGGTTTTGATTTACTTATTTATTTATTCTCTTTATTCATTTTGGCAAAGGAAAATGAAATGGTGGCTTGCTTTGTCTTTTGTTGAAGCTTCATGAAGCTTTGAAGAAGTAACCATTTTGTTTCTTTCCTTTAACCTAACCATTCAACTTAACCCTAGTTTATTCTCTACACTCACCCATGGTTAAAAAATGATAACCATCACTTGATTTTGTTTTAATTGATTATTCTTTTTCATTCTTTTTCTTCTTCTTCTTCAAGAGAAAAAGAAAAGCTTTGCTTGAAAAAGATAAAGTGATGATTCTAAGTGAGAAATCAAAATCCAAAGTGAACCCACTTCCTATTTCTTCATCCTCTACCACTTGCCATGTAGTATAGGGTGTTTTCTTCACAAGTTTCATGGCTTGGTGAAGTTGGAGCTCGAGTTAGAGTCGCCTCGACGTAGATCATCTTCGGCATCGAAGTCATCGACCTAGCCCGATCATTTCTTCGATGAAACCACCGCGAGAGTCCGGAATCCGATGATCGCAGCGGAGAGACATCATCACGGAGCTAAGGAAGTGGAGCACCGGATCTACAAAGGTTGTATTTCCATTCACTTTAGAGTAAAGTTGTTTACTTGCATTTGTTTTCGCCTATCCTCTAGTTAACGATCCGTATTAGGGTTTGTAGGCACATGAAAAAATTTGAAATTGGCATGGTTGATGCCTTGTGAGACCTCATTAGTGTGCCTAGGAACCCTACATGGTGTACATGGATTCCATCTCAGACCACATTGCATCCAGCCATTTCACTGAGTCCCCACTCGTGATGGCCTGCTTGAAGCTAGTTGGGTCATCATCCTCCATGATGCAATCCTCACTTCCACCATCCATGAGAAAACCGTAGTATCTCTCAGGTGGGTGAGGAACCCTCCTAGATCGGCGGAGTGGCTGAGGTTCGTTGGGAACTACTGAATCCTCCGGTTCCACTAAATCTTCAGTTGCGGTTTGTGTATCTGAAACCTCTTCCAGCTCTACCACTTTGCCACTAATTTCTTTTACAAGAAATTCCTTTTCTAAAAAGGTGGCATGTTGAGCAGCAAATACCTTTTGTTCCTCATTGTGGTAGAAAAAATACCCATATGAGTTCTTTAGATATCCCACAAACTTGCAAAGAACTGACCGTGCCTCGAGTTTGTCCGGATTTTGTCTTTTGACATAGGCCGGACAACCCCATATCTTAACACGTTTAAGATATGGTCTCTTCCCACTCCATATCTCATATGGTGTGGTAGGTACAGATTTAGATGGAACTTCATTCAATAGGTATGCTGCTGTCTCCAGCGCATACCCCCAGAAGGAAATAGGTAACTCAGCTGTGCTCATCATAGAGCGCACCATATCTAATAGGGTGCGGTTTCTCCGTTCCGATACACCATTGTGCTGTGGTGTATATGGAGGAGTCAGCTGAGAGAGAATCCTATTCTCTTTTAGGAAGTCCAGGAATTCATTGCTCAAGTATTCTTCTCCTCGATATGATCGTAGGATTTTAATACTTTTCCCGGTTTGGTTCTCGACTTCTTGTTTATATTCTCTAAATTTCTCAAAAGCTTATGATTTGTGTTTCATCAGGAACACATATCCGAATCTAGAGAGATCGTCAGTGAATGTAATGAAGTACGCAGAACCATTCCTGGCATGTGTAGACATAGGGCCGCATACATCACTATGTACCAGTCCCAAGAGTTCCGTAACTCTATCTCCGTGTCCCGTAAACGGAATTTTGGTCATCTTGCCTTTGAGACATGACTGGCAAGTGTCATAAGATGAAAATTCAAACGGATTTAAATATCCATCCTTATGCAACTTAGCTAGTCGTGTCGCATTTATATGACCAAGTCTACAATGCCACAAGAAGGATTCGTTCATTTCTGAACTCTTCCTCTTGTGTGTGTTTGTTATACTTAGAACTGTTGATTGATTTAGAACATAAATGCCATTGCACAACGTGCCTGATCCAACCAACTTTTGATTTAGGAAAATGTTCATAACATTATCCTGTAATACAAAATTATATCCCTCTTTACTCAACAAAGAAACCGATATAATGTTGCATATCAGGTTCGGCATGTAATAGCATTCGTTCAGAATCAATGTATTACCAGTTGGCAATACAAGGTGATATTCCCCGACGGTTTTAGCTGCAACAATTGCACCATTTCCAACCCTTATGTCTTTACCACCTTCTCCAAGTTCTCTACCTTTCCTAAGCCCATGTAACTGATTACATATATGGGATCCTGACCCGGTATCTAATATCCAGGACGTAGAACAAATGGAGAAACAGTTCTCTGTAACGAACACACCTGAAGAAAATGCATCAACATGTACTTTCTTCATTCGGGTGGTATGGGAATCCTGGTATTCCCCTATATCCTGTTCAGTCTTATAACTTTTATAAGAAAGAACGGAACCAACATTCCCCAGCACAGTATAACATGCGGGTTCGGTCAATTCATCCATATTATTATCTTTATTAAGGCATGATATGGTCGCTACCTGGAGAGAGAGAGAAGAAAACACTTTAGCGTATACTCTTGCAAGATCAGATTAGTTATTATTTTATCTAATCATGATGGCTCCCACTGTTTTTATCAAATCTTCCTTCAAACCCTAAAACGAAAGACTAGCCGGAATTAATTACACCCTACAACTTCGCCAATCTTTCAGCCAGGCCAGTGTCGGTACTTTGAGGGAGGTTCCCCGTGCTTTCGCACGGACCTAATTAAAGTAAACCTCATTTTCCCAGAGGCGTAACCCCGTTGACACCTTTCTAGACACCTACTTGATCGGCTAATTGTCCTGTGTAAAATTCTCCCAGGAGTAACAATTACTCGCAGTTGGTATCGGGATCCAACTATCTCATAGAAGGTATGCAATCTTATTGCAAATTTCAACACTTGAAATTCTCGATAATATTTTGCCCCAAATGATCTATGACCTTGACAAGGTCAACAAACCATAGACCATAAGTCAAGTTCAACCCGTCATTTCTTGAATGAATTAAACCCACCCGCATGACCCTTGACAAGGTCAACAAGGCCGTACGACTACCCTAATCCAATCTTCATCATATGCATAAGCAGATAAATACTGGTCAGCTACCGCACACTACGCCTTGACAAGGTCAACAAACGCAGCACGAATACTAAGCAGGACTTATCTGAAATGACGGAGGGCTACGATAGGTTTTCTGAAAACCTATTGCGTATCGAACTTGATATTGTTGTAGAATCGAGTGAATTTTGAAAAAGCAGTGTTTTTGAGGCTTTCACTAGTTTTTCTCAAGAGGTCACTCCCGGTGAAGGGATCTCGGCTGTTTCCTCATCGAATAAGGTGCAGGACATATCATATATATCACTATGCAAAGCAAAACTCCAAAAGCAATCAAAAGACAAACCGAGTTTTGTAGCATCTGCCAGTTTTGCTAAAGAGGTCACTCCCGGTGAAGGGATCTCGGCTCTTTCCTCATCGAATAAGGTGCAGGATATATCATATATATCGCTGTGCAAAGCAAAACTGTAGCTACCCTTTTTGAAAAAATTGATTCTACAACATATTTTTAGGTTTCTTTTCTTTCATTAATCACATTAATGAAGTCCCATCATTTAAGTCACCTAAACATCACAGATAAATACGACGTACACTTATGCCATCCGTATTCGCCTCGATGTCCCCTCGTGCACCGTTAGGTTAGGTAACTAACGGCAGAGCGGGACAGGGCTACCGCGGGTGTAAAACATAAGTAACGCCTATATAATATATCATATATACTATATACAGTATTTATCACAGCATCAAATGATCACATTACAGATATTGCAGCAGAAGAAACATATGAAACATTGGATATACTATGACGTCCGTGTTTTATTTTGAGCCTCTATAAAACACGGATTCCACGGTCGCGATGAATAGCCAAACCTACACCCCTAGACCCCTACGAGAGCGGCAAGCAACCCTTCCAATTCTAGAGTTAGGAGACCCGGACTCGACTCCTCGAGTTGGTCTCCCACTGGACTCCAGAACCCGGTTACTTGTGCTCTCCTCCTTGGGTCTATCCTAGTGCGGAAAAGTAAATAATATACAAATGGTGACATCGACCTCATCCCGGAAGTGCCCCAATAAAAGAATATTGCATACATTTAATTTTACATGAATGAAAATAAAAACTCTCATCTCACATAAAAACCCCCGGCTATTCAAAACGCGACGATCCAATATAACATATCCAGCAACACATAACATCACATGTCATCAACGTAAGTAAATATGCGCATCCCAATTGTCGTTGACATATAGCAACGAAACCGGCGATATCACATATTACACTTACGGTCGCAGAAAAGAAAGTGTAAAACTACAACATTTGGAATCCACAATCTCTTTAGACATCGTAAATCCGAAATATCACATGTTTCGCATTTCATGCCTGACTGTATGAATTCCACATATTGTATCACATTCCAGATAAATAGACAGTATTAAAATTTCCGATCGAATAATCAAATACCCAAGATTTCCTAAATAGCTCAACACTTGAGCGGAGTTCAAAAATTCCAGAATACATCATAGTAGCAACGGTCCAGCCGTAGAAGGGTCAAGCCTACGCCTCACATGTGGCACGCCGTACTGCCCCAAACCCTAAGGTTCAAAAGGCAGTTCAAGACGGTCACATAATCGAGTTAAGGTTTGTTGTCTTCTAGAAGGTCCATCGCGTCACATGCACGTTTTTCCGAAAGATTTAAACCCGAGAAAAATTCAACAGTTGAATGTTTTTCGTGCCGGGAAAAATTGAGTTAATGATATCCATTCGAACATTTTAATACTTTCTAAATTATCCGGAATAACAAAACAAAATTAAATTCTCCGATCGAATCGACGATTACAAAATAAACCCCAAAATACTCAACACTTGAGTCAGTTTAAAAATACCCAGAAAATTGCACTATCATATATTAGTATTACTGTGCAAAAACCAAGTCAAACACTCACTGTACGGCCGCGGATCTGCGGCACAAGCAGTCTATTGCCGCGGTTCCGCGGCCGTCCGTACGGCTTACGTCACCGTTTTGCACAGTAATGCTTAGAAAACCCTGCTGAATTTTTTAGGTATTTTTAATACTGAAAATACACAGTTTTGAAAAAATGTATAGAGAGGGGGTTAACTTTGACATATTCGGGTTTGTTCGGAGTTTTAACTTCATTAACACATTGCCTAATGCTCTAGCTTGGCTCTGATACCACTGTAGGGTTACTAGGCACTCTAATAAGGTTCTACAAGGCATCAACCATGCCGGATTAAAATTTTAGCCGTGCCGAATAACCCTAAAGAAGATCGTTGCTAGAAAATTAGGGTTTCATATGCTAGTAAACTACGTTTACAACTAAGTGAATACGAAATACAAGCTTTGTAGATCGGTCCTTCACTTCTTTAGCTCCTTGTTGAAGTCCCTTCGCTGCGATCGTGGTTCTCCCGGACCCTTGCATGGCTTCACGAGGCGAAAGACGCGTCCTTGCTTGAAGTCTTCGAGGCCGAAGATGATCTACGTCGAGGGGATGCCAACTCAAGCTTCTACTTCACTAACTTGACAATTAGTGAAGCAAACACTCTAAACTAAAGTGCTAGTCTAGTATAGGATGGAGAAATAGGAAGTGGGTTCTCTTTAGAATTTTATTTCTCACAATCTTTCTCACTTTGGATCAAACCCTAGCAAGCTTTTTCTTTTTAACAATGAAGAAGAAGAACAAAAGAAAGAGATGAGGATAATGATCAAGTGAGAAAGCTAACCATGGTGAGTGAGTATCATATACTAACTCTTGTAGAGACTTAACCCATGGCTAACCCTTATGGTTGGGTTAAGAAATATCCATAGTAAAAACAAATTTAGTGGAATTAGTCAATGCTTCCACAAGCTTCAAGCATTTAGCTAATCCTCCACTAATTTTGTAATTACTTAAAATATAAAAAAACCCAACATAATAGATAGCATGGTGTAAGTCTCATACACCCAAGTCATGTGTATCATCAACCATGATACAATAAGAAAACACATTTTTAATATATATCATATATACATTAAAGTTGTGCTTATGTGAGAAAAACCCTAAAGTGAACAAGTGTTAGTTAATGTAAACTAGTATATCAAATATACAATTATACAATAAATTATTAAATCAACACTTGACTTAATAATCCGGTCATATCACATATAACCGACTAACATCCAATGTATCGACTTATCGAATCAACACTTGATTCGATAACCCGGCTATATCATATATAGCCGACCGATACAAAAAGCCGCGAGAATAGAATATGATATCACATATACGCATTATTCTCGGTCTCGCACATATCACATATGCGCTCCTATTTCGTTTTGCCTGAGCCAGTAAAACCTTTGTGTAGGACTCTAAAGACTCGTCAATACGCCGACAGTAGGTGATGATCACATCAAGCACCCACAAGCCGTCAGCGGTACTAGCTGGACATAACGGCTACCCGGGTATTGAGCGATCAGAAGATCAGCAAGCAAGCCCATTCCAACTCCTGTAAAAACCTACTGGTAACACTTCCCGTACAGTCCGGTCTCCTCGTCTGATATGTCGCATATCAAGTCTAGGGGTGGTAAATGTCAGACCCCAATAACCGATAAGTCGTGCCGATGTGAGGCTCATAACTGGTCGAGAAACTACTGGTAACACTTACCAGTAAATCTCTAAATCAGCCCTGGCCAGGGACTTCCCTGTTACGGCCAATCGAGCACAGCGCAACATCAACCCCCAATACCGGGAGAGACGAAACCCCTCCTATCGCTCATTGCCTCCATGTGACTCAGGACTGTACCCAAAACCACCGTTTTGCACGCCCTCATGGACGTGGTAAGGTGGAAATCAAAGCACGGTGGGAATCACAAAAGACTCTATGATGATCTCGGGTCTACAGACTAACCTACACAAGTGTTACCAGAGAACTGCCATCTGACGTGAGGTATAATACCATCTGGGAGTTCTCGGCGAGTCCGTCCAGTGTACCCAGTTTCCACTGAGCACCCATATACCATCTCTGATGTCAAACACCAATGGATATGGGATCACCCATCGCCCATCTCATGGGTCGAGAAGCGTATACGCTAGTCTATACTGGTATATCGATGCCCCGTCTCGATACACCCACGACTAGGGACCTTGAAGGATGTACTTATGGACTACCATATCCCCCCTAGTATGATCCGCATCATAGTCAAGTACACATCCTAAGGGCTTTACCAACATGTAACTATAAAACAGTATAAAGAGACAAGTATACATGTTAAGATAAAGAGCAACCACATAGCATACTATCATGTCGAGCAAGAAAGTCCTCTCTATATATGTCCAAGCATCCAATATAATATACATCATCTGTACAATACTGGCCTCTAGGGCATACATACAACTAACAAAACTAACTCACGAGTGTCCGTCTAGTGGCTAACGTGCGTAACGATACCACGAAACCTACCCAAGTACAGCAGCTGCACAAGATCACGATTCGTGTCGGATTACGTAACACGCGGACACAAAACACTAGATTATATGAAAACGATCCCAGATTTTGCATACTGTAATTACTCAAAAATTAAACAGTACCGAACACCTTTAACCCACAGCAGACAACTACCCACAAAAAAACCAACACCCATCTCCCCTCCAAAACCGGTGTCGCCGGAATTTGCAAAAAGGTCGCCGACCAAAGCCGGTGGGGTGGGTCTCATGTCTCAGGTGGGATCTTAGGTTCACTAGTACATCACTAAAATATTGTTTGGTCACTCAGTAAAAATCCCAGGTCACAACAGATCACAGAGGTTTTAAAAAGACACTAAAAACCCGATATTACACTAATCGATACTTAAAGTGTTCTATGCAACAACCAACGAGCTATACATCATAAAAACTCCTATTTAACAGATTAGGGATTTTACCTATCAATACTTGCTCACAAGATCCAAGCTTTCCTAACTCCAAGTGATCAAAGAAGCCAAAGTAATACTTGAAGTGTTTTTATGATTTATTTTGGAAATTTTGGAGATTTATTGATTTGGAATTGTTGCAAATGGAAAAGAATTGATCAAGAGCAGAAGGAGGAAGAAGGAGCTCGGCCAAGGGAAGAGGTGGGGGCTTTGTGAAGGTATGTGTGGATTGTTCTAGCTAATTCTAGCAATAAATGAACATAAATGCATATGCATGCACATGCCACCTCTCCCATTCATTTCTTTTCTTTAAAATTTAATCCTTTTCTCACAAGAATATCTAGATATTAAGTAGGGTTTGGTTTTACTTAAACTTGATTTGTTTGAAAAGATACAAATTTTGGAGAATTTTCCCAAACCCAAAATGTAAATATCACATTAAAATAATATTAAAATAAGGAAAAATTCTTTTTGAACCAAAACGTCCCATATACCCCTAAAGCTTGCGCACTAGTTTTATTTTAGCTAAACTAGGTGCCGGCAAGTCTATATGGACATTTGATCACAGTCGGGTTAAAACGGAAAATACCGACAATTTTACCCTAAAACGGAAAAATTCGCAAAGCGATTTCTAAAACATTACACCACACTCCAGAAGGTATGCTAAATTTGCAAGTTTCCTTTTATGTTTAAAACTCCCGATGTGGTTTTTACCCCAAACTCTTATGACCTTAATGTAGGCCAACAAATCATAAGACGCAAGTCAAGTTCTACCCGTCGTTGTCCTGATTAATTTAGACCCATCTGTACTCGTCCTTAACGTAGGCCAACAAGGCTGTACGACTGTTCTAAACTAATGCATCTATCTATGCAATAAATAAGCAACACATTGCTACCATTCACTATGCCTTGACGTAGGCCAACAAACATAGCATAAATACGATGTGTTGTTTATTTGAAACGACGGAGGGCTACGGCTAGTTTTTGGTGAAATCGTTAACGTAATGAACTTGATATAATCGAAGGAACCATGATAGCTTTTTAAAAAAGGAGTGGTTTAAGTTCCGCATTTAAAATTTGCTTTTTTTTTGAAGAAAACCGAGTGGTTTTGAAATTGTTTTAACGATTTAGTTTAGGTTTGTTTTATTTGCATTAACGAATTAATGCAGTCCCATCAATTAATCCTACCATTGCAGAAAGAAACGAAAATACAACGTACGCTTATGCCATCCGCATTCGCCATGGGGCCCCGTCATCACCCGTTAGGTTACTTAACTAATGACAGAGCGGGGGCTGGACTAGCGCGGGCGCAAAACATAAGCAACGCCTAATAAATATCATATATAGATATATCCATTCGTCTCATGCAATAATTGGCATTCTAGATCACAGATGAACATATTGGATATACTAGGAATCCACATTTCGTTTGAGCCTGCAACGAAAGACGGATTACACGGTTGCGATGAATAGCCAAAACCCCACCCTAGACCCCTACGGGTGCGGCAAACTACCCGCCAAATACCCGAAGTGAAGCAACCTCCCTCAACAAAGTGAGTAGGTCACTTGGCACTTCTAAGTACCCCGGTAGTTTGTGCACCCCACCTTGGGTATATCCTAAGAGCAGAAAACAGTAAAAGAAATTGTAGGTGCACGGCGGCGCCCCGGCCTCCATCCCGAGGCCAAATGCGGAAGCGATGGTTAACTTTAATTTTTCAAACCGGCACCACCGCGCACTAAAACCCGGATCGGGCCATTAAACTAGTCCTAGCTAACTACAAGATGGAAAGAGAGATATACCGAGTGATCCGTGTCCTCCGGTCTTCTCGTCGTCGTCCCGATCTCCCGCGGAAGCTCCGGTCTCCACCTCGTCGCCGGAAGGGCACCACGTTGCCGGCTTCTTTTACGGGCTCCCGCCTCTATACCGAGGCAACTCGGGCACGAAGTTGGCGAGCCGACGTGCCCAAGGTTTGCTGTAGAATCTGGTGTAGAATCATGTCTCATAGGGTTCATGGAGGTTGCCTTTTGGTGGAGGGATGATACATGGAATTTTTGTGGAGCTATATGATTTTTCCAAAGCCAAAAGGGATGAAATCCCACTCCAACAAATTTTGGACAGCCCCATTAGAGCTTGGCCGGCCATGCTCTGAGGAATGGAGAGAATGAGAGAGGGAAACAAAAAGGGGGGAGCAATCATACAACAAGGAGAGAGAAAGTGTGATCATCAAAAACCAATCCTCACTCCACCAACCTTACCCTTCAACATCATCAACAATCATGTCCTACAAAAGTCAAGCCATGATGAAGATAGAAGTCAAGGTCAAAGAAGAGTTATCATGATACAACAATATGCAAAGACCCCCTCCACAAATACTTATTTGCACAAATGCAAATAAGCCCTCCTCCACCAATCTTCGGCCAATGAAAGATACAAAGAAATATGGCCGAAACGGAAAGCAAACTGGCAACCCCAGAAAACTGGTCCCGTAATAAATTACAGGAAAACCCCGATACTGAGTATACACACCCGCATTTGTATTCTGACCGAAATACAAATGCAATGAGACAAAATCTACACTGTACTATACTAGGATCCGGCTTAAACCAAAGCCGGCTAGTAATATCCGTTCGATCCTGATCCGTGCAATACCGTACGTATCTGATCGAACCCTGCCATATCTCCATACGGCCTCTACAGCTTTTCGCCCGAAAACTTGAGCAACTGAATGTGGGGGACTCTAAAAGACTCGTCAACACCTTGGTTGTGGATTTAACCACTAGCACGTCAGAGGTATAAGCCAATACGTAATGGGCTACCAGGTATTGACCAAAAGGGACGTCGATGAGCGAACTCATCCTGACACCCTACTGAGCCTGTCAGTGACAATATCCGTACAGTCCGGTCCGTTCGTCTATGAGCATCGCATGGCGGGCCTAGGGGGTTGGTAAAAGTCAGACCCCCAAAAGCGGTACAAGTCGTGTCGGAGTGTAGCCCAGAACACCCTGAGATACTACTGGAATACCTACCAGTAAATCTCCTGCCTCGGCCGAGGGCTTCGTGTAATGGCTCTCCTAGACACAGCGCGACCTCACCCCCAATACCGGGAGAGACGAACCCCTGAAGATCCGCTCACTGCCTCCATGTGGCTCGGGACTGTACCCAACTAAAACCTGTTTGCACGTCTCCTTTGAGCGTGGTAGGGTAGTAATCAAAGTACAGTGGGAACTCACACGAGACAAATGACGATCCTCAGGTCGATGAACTAACCTGTACACATGTCACCAGGGAACTGCTATCTGACGTCAGGTATAAGACCAACTAGCATGTTCCCGGCGAGTCCTGTCCGGTGTACTCATAACCCAATGAGCACCTGTATACATCTTAGGTGATCCAACTGACACCAATGGATTGTGAGACCGGCCACCGCCCCTCGTCGGGATCTCGACTGTATACACTAGTCTACTCTGGAGTATCGATGCCCTGTCTCGAAACTCCCACGACTAGGGACCTTTTAAGGATGTGCTTATAGACCCCAGCTCCCACTTATATGATCGCCCTCATACTGCTGGTGGTCAAGCAAGAATCCTAGGGGCTCTATCAACGTGTAATAGCGACATGTCAGGTCACCTAAAGCAGTACACGATGATAAAGATAAACCAGATAGCATACTATCATCTCGAGTAAGACTGTCCTACTGGGACAGGTCCTCCCTCAATCATTGCAATCACGTGCCTGTGATCCAATAATTGACTCTGAGGGCACTATCTCCAACAATCTCCCACTTGCACTCAAGGCTAATTATTGCGATGTCGCATACTCACAGCCCGTGTGATACCGAACACCCAACTCCTCTACTAGTCAGTCTCACAAAGCTGGTTTGCGAAACTATTGCGTTCGAAGAATAGCTTCAGTGAGTGGATCCGCTTTGATGTTTCTTTCTATGTCTCTCTATATCTCAAGTTCGCGGAGAAACCCATCTCCCGAAATGAGCAATACCTGTCTTAGAATGTGTCTGGATGTCTGATGGGACCTAGCTCATAAATGAACTCCAAATCCAAACTTCTTAGACTGTATCGTCAACTGAACTTAATCAGTATCCAGCGCCATACCTCCCTCAGTATTGCCTTGGACCACCTGTCCAAAATATTGCCCCTCGTCAGAAGGAAAAACTATAACTCTGACAACCTCCTTGTCGTCCATGTCACCTTGGAAGCCTGGAATGATAACTGTCTCCCGAATGAGGATGTCGTTATCATATCCCTAGAACATCCACTTATGTTCTAAAACTGCTTCCAACTGTTTCTCTAGGATTGGATCAACATCAACTTATTGCATCTAGTGCAAGAACAACATCTAGTATGGTACTTGACATCTCATGATTGACTCAATTGCCTGAGCAAGTGATCTGCCAATCATGCACATCCCTCTCCCCTTTAGTCTGTGAGACACCTTTAGAGAGGGTGACTCCATCACCTGCAGGTACACTACCGTGCCAGGAGTCGTCCATTCTAAATACTCTTAGAATGCTGTCTAAGTACCCAGATTGGGAAACTACCAAAATCTAGATCTAAAACCATAGATCCAGTAACCAGTATGCCTGATATAATGTCCAAGTCCCATGTGGAGAAACCACTGTGTGACGACCAAAGTAGAACCGATCGTAGTATAGGAATATCACTTCCTACTCTGTGTATGTCATCCAAATACCATGACATCATACCCTACTACCTTCTTAACAGATACATCCCCTATTCTGATGAAGTCAAACCTATGACTGTCATGTCAGAAATAGATGATTATCTCCGCTATATCTGCTTTAGTCTATAAATAGACATAAGCTACCTGTCCACCAATGCTTCCGCTGCTCCCACTGACTACGACAACCCTCTGGCAGAGTCATATACACGTACACTTCTAAAACTAGTTTAGAACGACGCTATACTCATCCTCCTGCCGGGTCTCGCAACCTGGAACAACAGCAATGGCAAGTGTGGGTAAACAAGAACTTTCCTGTCACCGTCCTTGAGGCTACCGAAGTACCTCTCGGGTGCCTGAAGTTACCCACCATATCTGCGGAGTGGCCAATAGAATGTCAAACCAGATTGAATCTTTAGGTTCCTTTCAAAATCTTCAGTAATCGTTTGTGGTTCTGGAATTACTTCCAGTTCTACCATACTCCCACTACTGTTTTCTGAAAAAATCCATTTTTATTAAAACTGTGGCGAGTCTAGAACAATATTTCTATTGATCTTCCAGATGGTAGAAAATCAACCCTCTTCATAGCCTGGGTCAACCCACAAACAGCCATTACAGAAACGTGCCTTGAGTTATCCAGAGTCTGGTTTTAATCATAAGCCGGACAACTCCCCGTACCTTAACAACGCTAAGATACGAACTGTTCTATATCCAATATAGAAACAGAGGCACTGATTTAATTGAACTAGATTCAAATCATGCAGCTGTCCCCAGTGCATGTCAACTAAATGGAAGGAGGCCGATCAGCGTTACTCAACTTAGGAATGCTTCCAATTATGAGTAACCTGAAAGAGAAGCAAGTTCTCTTAACCATCACTATCAACTGAATACCATACGCAAGTATCTACATCTTCGATCACTTTGAAGAATCCCGATACATGCAATACCTGGTTCTCTACTTTATTCAAATACCTATAACTTCTCAAAATTCGGACCCTGTGTTTCCACGAAACACCTGTCTAAAAACTAGAGAAGTCATAAGTAAACCGAATATAGTACGAGGACCAACCCCTCTGTCCTGGTGGACCCTGGACAACATACAATACTCTGTATAAGTCCCTTGAGTCTGATAACTCATTCACTGTATGTCGTAGGTTGAAAACTGTACTTATGGTTAAGAAGATTTACACCGCTGTTTAATGCTCCTTACCCAACCATCCACTGATATAGGTGTTCAGACCATAATATTGCATTTTCCATTCCCCTATTCTTATCCTTTTTATAAATAAACAGGTACTCTTGACGCACGTTTGTTGCATATTACAGGATACAGGTTTTTGGAGCAAATACAGTGAAAAAGACACAAAACAACAGAAAAAGGGACTTTTGACCAACAATTAGACGGATCCTAGTCAAGCCTAGACGAAGAACAGTGCAAGGTCCAAAATGTCAAAGTGAACGGTCAAAAGATACGAACAAGTTTTCACTGAAGATCTGGAGAAGACCCAGAAGCCAAACAGAGAAAAGTTATGAAGAACTAAGAAGCCCTAACAACCAAGATGCGGCCCAGAAAAGATGGCGGCCCAAGACCACCAAATGGCCGCGGATCCGCGGCCCAAGCCAACATTTGCCGCGGATCCGCGGCCGTCTAATGCCCGTGTCGGCTCAAACTTTCTGAGTTGGTGCGTCGGTGCGGGTGTTGGGATTTTTCGTGGGCAAATCTGTAATTGCGCATGTGCGAGAATCTGTAACCCTAGGTTTCCTATAAATTGTAATTTTAGATCTGTAAAATGTTATGCATCTTTTCAATCAATAAATTTCAGAATTTCTGAGAGATAAATTCAGATCTGTTCTTCTTGTTTGGAGGGAGCCGTCAACTTAGGAAGGTATTTTATTTCTGTTTCTTTTAATTAAAATGTTTTCTCATCCCCTAATGAGCGAATAATCTCCTCGCTTGTTAGGGTTAGCCTTAGGGAAAGGGTTGAGAGATGAGATCTCTCACCCCTTTCAATGCCACCTTCACCTAATGAATTAGAACTCCACGCATACGAGCACAACCGCTCCCTGCGGCATCCTACCCTTCGAGGTAACGATGAACCGTAGTAGAAAGGGCCGGTTGCGCGCGTTTTCCGTGGGGGTTAGGGTAATTATCAACAAAGGAAGGATACAAATCTAGAGGAAGAAAAATCTTCCCAAAAGATTTGGATCCACTTTATTAATAATTACATTAACATCTAATAGATCTAAAAAAAGAAGGCATTGAAAGCGGTGAGGAAAAACGTTAATCTTCAAAACTTCCCCTAAGCCTAACCCTAGCAAGACTCTTAATTAGATTAATTAGATCCAGTTTTTATAGATTTTTATAAACCAACCAAAACGACATTTTGAATCAACTCGTTAAAACACATAAAAGAAATTTACCCGTCTCTGTGATCGACCCGTACTCACCGGCTAGCTGCGAAGCGACGCCGTTTCTGATTGCGGTAAACTTATATTTTTGACACTAATCAAATTGCGCCGTTGCCGGGGATGGCGTAATATTTCTTTTTTGTGAATTTTCGGGTTGATATAAATTTTAAAAATTATAAAAATCTGAAAATATAAAAAAATACAAAAAATTATCAATTTTGATCTGTTTGAAGGGTGTATATTTTTTGAATCTTGCAGGAATAGCGACGAATCGGGGATCTGGAAATTTACAGAGGGCAAACCAGGAAAATTCACATAAGAACAGAGAGGAATTACAAGTACAGAACCCTACAAATTTTTTCAGAGCCTGAACACCTCATAAGGCCGCGGTTCCGCCGCAAATAGCCCATCAAGGCCGCGGAACCGCCGCGTAGCTGCCACGTCAGCACATCAAAATTGCAGGGTTTGTTTTCTTTTCCTCCCCTCTGCAACCTCCATATCTCCACTGTAAAAATTTTTCTGCAGGAATTCTTTGCGTAAAGAGTCTTTCTCCCCCTTCTAAATAACAGATTTTCTGCAGGTTTCTTTGCGCCGTGCTAAAAATTGATTGCAAGTGAAATTTTATTGTTTTGCATAATTTAACCGGACTCTAAGGGGCTAATTGACCAAACTCAGATTGGGTGGGGATTTCATCACCCTTCCCAGGACCCCAGAAAACACCTAAAGCATTTTGCATCGACCGCAATTAATTAAAAAAGATTAGACTCAGACCTAAGGACATCGAGCTCAATAGGAAAAGGACTAGTATAGGCATCGGCCGTTTATCCTAACCGACTTTGCGGTGTCTAGGCTAGTGGTTATTAATTAGGCCCACTGTAGTGGTGGTTCCTTCCCACTTACCTGGCCGTACTTGCCGGTGAAGAGGCGGTTTGAGGACCTATTTCTAGTCCTAGTTAGGAGCTGTCTAGCAGACCTAGGCGACCCTAGATCTAGGCCTGATTGTGCATGTGTGGTTGATACATTTGTGTCACAAGTCCCTTTTCAAAAACTTCTTTGCAAAACTCTCACATAAATTTAAAAAAATAAAAAAAATCTTTTCAAAACTTGCAACTTGTCGCTAAGAAAACTTGCAACTCACTTCCACCACTTCCCTCCATTGACGTTATCTTACCCCCACATTCTGTTTTTCTATTTTTTTCTGACTACACTACTCCTTTAGTATATGTCACTTTGGACTAGGGATACTAACGTCCGATTAGTCCGTGTTTCGTTGGTACCGACCGACGAACCCTTCGTCGACATTCCGTCCATTTCCTTACCTCCACCTTCAAGTTCTTCTTTCGAAGGTATGTCGGGATTCAACCCCAACGATACCTTACCGACGGGAATGATTCCACCTCCGCCAGGTGCGAATAACCCGAATCTTCCGCCTGTTGTAGCGCCCGCACGAGTTGCGCTCCAGGATCTCTTCTACCCCGTCCGCACTTCTTTACCTACATGTCTTTCACCCCCACCGGCGAAAGGGGATAATTTTGAAATAAAACTACATTTCATCAATATGCTGCCAAAATTTCATGGTTTGGAATCGGAAGATGCGTATATTTTTATTAATAAATTCCAAAACGTTTGCGCCATGATGAAGACAACCCAATTAAGTGATGACGCAATAAGGCTAAGGGTCATTCCTTTTACCTTATGTGACCTAGCCGAGAAGTGGCTATACAGCACCGCATCACATTCCATTAGAAATTGGGACGAGTTTGTGAGAGCTTTTCTGAAAAAGTTCTATCCTCATCACAAAACTGCTAGAATCCGTAACGAGATTATACAATTTTCACAGCTTCCTTCCGAACCATTTTGGAAGTGCTTCGAGAGATTTAAAGACCTACTTGTTCAATGCCCTCATCATGGGATAGAAAGTTGGCAACTTTGCCAAACATTATACGAGGGATTGAACGCAGCAACGAAGCAGTTGCTAGAAACAATATGTCAAGGTCATTTTCTCTCCAAGTCTAGCGACGAAGCTTGGCAGTTTCTTGAGGATCTTAGTGAGCAAACAATTCAGTGGGAGAGTACCAAGACCACATCATCTTCTAGTGGTCAATCTAGGGCAGGCATACATCAAGTAGATATGTCGATTGCTATGAAGGCCGAGATGGCCTCACTTATGAAAAAGCTAGAAGCCATTGAGACAAAAATCTCATCGTCTTCTCCTGCCCCTACTCTACCCACACGAACTGTTTGTGCTTGTTGTTCTAATCCATCGCATTTAACTGAAGAGTGTCCTTATAATGCACCTATTCAAGGACAGGATCAAGTCAATGCTGCATTTCAGCAACGACAAAGAAACGATCCGTACTCTTCGACATACAATCAGGGGTGGAGAAGTCACCCAAATTTCGCTTGGAACCAAAATCAACAAGTCCAAGGAAATAACAATTTTCAAAGATCTCCTCCTCCACAACAACAACAAGCACCTTCACAAACTCAAAACCAGCAACCTTTCCAACAACAACCTTATACAAATCAAACGAACAATTTGGTTCAACCAAATGATGATAAGGTTATCTCGCTCGAAAAAAGTCTAGATGCATTTCTTAAGCAATCTACAGAATCCACAGCAAGATTTGAAAGTTATGTTCAATCTTTAATGAATAACAATGCCTCACACGATCAAAGTATCAAATCTATTGAGGCACAAATTGCACAATTAACTGCTGCGTTGAGCGAGAGAGAAAAGGGAAAGCTTCCATCTCAACCATTGCCCAATCCCGGTCACACACAAAACGCATATCACAATCACAATGTAAATGCGGTGACCACGTTGAGATCCGGAAGAGAGTTGCAAAATAATGTGGGAACTAGTGATGACATCCCCGCCGGTGGTTCTTCTTCCCCTTCTTCATTTTCTTCACTTCCTTCTTCACCTTTTTCTTTAGAGCCTATTCTCCACCCTTCACACGGCTCTACTTCTTCTGACTCGAACGGACCCATTTCTCACAACACGAACACATCCACACTGGGATCCGTTCCTACTTCACATTCTACTCCACAGACTTTTGACTCAACAAATTTTCAGAATGCTCCATTCCCAAACAGGTTGAGTCCTAATAAACCAAATGCACAAGTGGAGAAGATTGTGGAGATATTTAAGCAGGTTAGCATAAATATACCTCTCTTGGATGCTATCCAACAAGTCCCTTCATACGCGAAAATCTTAAAGGGCTTATGTACCTCGAAGAGAAAGGCATCTCAAGTACCCAAGAAAGTGCTAGTGGCTAGTGCAGTGAGCAATGCTATTAACCACCATCAAACCTTACCCCAAAAACGAAAGGACCCCGGCTGTCCTACGATTTCCATCACAATTGGGGATAAGAAAATTAATCGAGCACTTTTAGATCTTGGGTCTAGTGTTAACCTGATTCCCTACTCCGTGTACGAACAATTAGGGGTTGGAGAGTTGAAACCCACTCGTTGCACTCTCCAAATGGCTGATCGATCAATCACCCATCCAAGGGGTCAACTAGAGGATGTGTTGATCAAAGTCGGGGAGTTCATATTCCCCGTTGATTTTATCGTTATGGATACACAACCTGTTGCTAACCCAAGAAACCAAATTCCGGTGATCCTTGGTCGACCATTTTTGGCCACTTCCAATGCTGTAATAAACTGTCGCAATGGCTCCATGACTCTATCCTTTGGGAAGATGTCTAGTGAGTTCAATATCTATAAGATGGGAAGTCTGCCCCCTATACCAAAAACTAGTACACGAGAAGTTTGCTCTATTCACGAAATCACGCAGGAGGACTGCGAGCTTGAAAGATTCTTGTTTAATGAAAACAGTTTTGACGCCACTAGTGCGTCCCTCCTTGAGCCTACCACCGTTGACACAACCGATATTGATTATGAATGTTTCACTTTTTTGGATGATGACGACTCACAGCCCGAATATGAGTCGTTTGAATTTTTGGATGAGTCAGTCGAGCCATCCGAATCGGTTGTTTGCAGTGATTTCTAACCTGTGTTGGAGTCCTTTGAGTTCGAGGTAGATTTCGCAATGATTCTTTCGCCTCTGAAACTCGAACTCACGCCCTTGCTGTCTCACCTTAGATATGCTTACATAGGTGAGAATGAGACCCTTCCCATTATCATATCGGCTTCTCTAGCCCTCGAGCAAGAGAACGCCCTCTTAATGGTCTTACAAGATAGGCGGCAAGCTTTCGGTTGGACCATGGCGGACATCGAGGAGATAAATTCCCTCATAATTGAATATCATACAAAATTGATGGATGATGCCAAGTCACTAGAGGACACACAAGAACATCTTGGGGGTATTGTGGTGAGTCAACCTCCTCCTTTAGAAGTTGAAATACCCCCATTTCTTTTAATAAGCTACGAGAATGCCAACACTCCACTGATTGCTGATTATTTACATTCTCGTGTTGATGCATCACCACCTCATGTATATTCGTTTCCACACCTTCCATACCACCACTTCTATCTTCCCCAATTCTTTTTGGACCGCCACAACTTATTCTTCCACCAACCAATACTCTTTACTGATAAATTTTTCAAATGGTTGGTGCTGACGTTTGGTCGATGCAAAGTTTGGCAGTAATGTCTAACATAGTTTAAATGAAGTTTGGGGGAGGGCCTTTTTGTATATATTTTTGTTTTTCTTAACAATAAAAAATTATAAATAAATAAACAGGGAAGTGCCGGTATTTTGATCCTCTTGGTTTAGTATGACAGTGAGGACACTGTCAAGTTCAAGTTTGGGGGTATTTATGCTCGGTACGTCTTCTTCCTTCGCATTCATTTGTACATATTTTTGCATTTGCATACCTATTTGAAAACCCATAAAAATTGAAAAATTTCAAAAATTATAAAAATTATTGTATTCAATTTTGGCTAATTGACTAGAGTTTGACAGATAGGTTAACTGGCTAGGAACAACTAGATCTTTGATGTAGTAAATTAAAAACCCTAAAGATAACCTTCCTTAAAGTTTAAAGGTAGAAAGTATATGCCTTTGTAGTTTATTTAGAAATAGGCAAATTTTGGGCTCACTTCTTGGGCTAAGTCGAAACAAGGGAAGAGTATTGATGTTCTTATTAGAGTATAAGTTTGAAAAATAGTTCCTAGCTTAAATCTAGATTCTGAAAACGTATACCCTACAATTTGCACAATCACGCACCTTGAAACTTGGAATAGTAGAAGAGACCTTGAAATGCTCTTGTCTAAAGTCCTTAGTATGATGAAAATAAAAAATATATAAGTGTGAATAAAGAATAAAAAAATGGACACTGGTTTTTGTGATTACTAAAGGCTGCAAAAATAGAAAAATATTTAGCGAGGGTGCTTCATCACCTAGTGCCTTAGACCAACTGGTTTGGGAGTCACTGCTAAAGCCTTGGGTGTTGCAAAACTAGGAAGTACGCTTTAAAGTGCTAACGCATCTTGTAATCGGTTGTTGGTACCTCAAGAAGTATTAACGGTCGCATGAAGGATGTGTAAGCGAAATTCAATTAAAAGTTCACTAATTAATAAGTGCTTTGGACAACGGACAAGGGCATGATTGCTTGATTTGAATCTCCAAGTGTAGGGGTGATCTATACACATACGTAGGGGTATGTGATTGGAATTTAGATAAGAGAGAGGAATGAAAGATAGAACTTGTATCTTTAATAGAGTGATAGAAATTCCTAAGTGGAGATGGAACCCTAGAAGGAAAACTTAAGAGATGCCGAAAGCTAAGTAGGTCTACATAACATGTATAATCTTAAGTTAAATAATGAGGAAGTGTGAAGAATGTGGGTGGATAATTTACGGGTCGACGATAATAGAATTCCTTGTTAGAAAATCTAATTGGAGAACAATAGTAAATGGGCCGAGTTGATAGGATTTTGTGGGTGTAATCCGCTGAAAACCCTCAGGAGACAACACTCCTCCTACTAGGGACACCTAGAGGTTTAACGGCTTGTTGCACGTGCTCAGTGCAATCGCGTTTCCCTGCGAAAGTGTGGTTATGATTTTAGTGAATAAAATAATAAGTTTGCTCGAGGACGAGCAAAAGGTAAGTTTGGGGGTATTTGTTCAGACCATAATATTGCATTTTCCATTCCCCTATTCTTATCCTTTTTTATAAATAAACAGGTACTCTTGACGCACGTTTGTTGCATATTACAGGATACAGGTTTCTGGAGCAAATACAGTGAAAAAGACACAAAACAACAGAAAAAGGGACTTTTGACCAACAATTAGACGGATCCTAGTCAAGCCTAGACGAAGAACAGTGCAAGGTCCAACATGTCAAAGTGAACGGTCAAAAGATACGAACAAGTTTTCACTGAAGATCTGGAGAAGACCCAGAAGCCAAACAGAGAAAAGTTATGAAGAACTAAGAAGCCCTAACAACCAAGATGCGGCCCAGAAAAGATGGCGGCCCAAGACCACCAAATGGCCGCGGATCCGCGGCCCAAGCCAACATTTGCCGCGGATCCGCGGCCGTCTAATGCCCGTGTCGGCTCAAACTTTCTGAGTTGGTGCGTCGGTGCGGGTGTTGGGATTTTTCGTGGGCAAATCTGTAATTGCGCATGTGCGAGAATCTGTAACCCTAGGTTTCCTATAAATTGTAATTTTAGATCTGTAAAATGTTATGCATCTTTTCAATCAATAAATTTCAGAATTTCTGAGAGATAAATTCAGATCTGTTCTTCTTGTTTGGAGGGAGCCGTCAACTTAGGAAGGTATTTTATTTCTGTTTCTTTTAATTAAAATGTTTTCTCATCCCCTAATGAGCGAGTAATCTCCTCGCTTGTTAGGGTTAGCCTTAGGGAAAGGGTTGAGAGATGAGATCTCTCACCCCTTTCAATGCCACCTTCACCTAATGAATTAGAACTCCACGCATACGAGCACAACCGCTCCCTGCGGCATCCTACCCTTCGAGGTAACGATGAACCGTAGTAGAAAGGGCCGGTTGCGCGCGTTTTCCGTGGGGGTTAGGGTAATTATCAACAAAGGAAGGATACAAATCTAGAGGAAGAAACATCTTCCCAAAAGATTTGGATCCACTTTATTAATAATTACATTAACATCTAATAGATCTAAAAAAAGAAGGCATTGAAAGCGGTGAGGAAAAACGTTAATCTTCAAAACTTCCCCTAAGCCTAACCCTAGCAAGACTCTTAATTAGATTAATTAGATCCAGTTTTTATAGATTTTTATAAACCAACCAAAACGACATTTTGAATCAACTCGTTAAAACACATAAAAGAAATTTACCCGTCTCTGTGGATCGACCCGTACTCACCGGCTAGCTGCGAAGCGACGCCGTTTCTGATTGCGGTAAACTTATATTATTGACACTAATCAATAGGTAAATGTCATAGACATAATTTCAAAAAGGTATATCTCACACTATGAAAATAGACGTACAGATATATCAATTTGAAATTGGTGCATAACAGCGGATATTCAAAACCAAATATTTGCCGACCGGCAAACAGCCTAGGTGATTTCCTCAAATATCACCGATTACAACGAATCCCGATATAATGAGGATGATCACCCAATTCCCAATAACCTACTCCCACTCATCATCTGTAAAACCATACAGATGTGAGACTCATACCTGGTAAATACATACCCTGGAGCAAGTATCTAATCGGGAAATCGGTTTTCCTTTAACAGTACACAGTGAAACTGAAACATTGAAATGTTTCGATGGGGTATCCCGGTATTCCTAGTAATGCCACTTCCAGATTCACGACTGTAACCGTATAATTCTTTGCCATCTTTCCAAATCCCTTTCTATGTCTTTAGTCATTACCTTCTGTACACCCCTTTAGGCCAAATGGTTTTCTTCCTTCCCTACCGTTCGGCACCAGCCTATGGTTTGGAAGAAGACTATCCAATGAACATAATGGGCGTACTGTCCTAATCCTAGGACCACTCGCAATGCGAGAGAAGGTGAGGATAAAAGACAACCGAATAAACCTTATTCCTATTTCTCCTGAACCAGAATCCATCCCCGAACTGGAACAAGTTCCTTTCGAGTTCGTATATAACCATACGATGGAGTATCCAATAAACTGTGGATCTTCGTAGTGATACGGAGTGTTCTGGAGAAATACAAAGGTGATTTTGGAGTGGTAATGAAATACCTGGTTTGGTCGTGAATATCAGTCGCAATTTACTTTGCCCTCTTACCAATTCCTTTCTTTGTCCTAACTTAATACCTTCTGCACACCATCGTTATGCTAATTGGTTTTCTTCATTCTTCACCGGTCGGCACCAGCCTAAGGTTTGGAAGAAGACTATCTAATTTGCGTAATAGGTGTACTATCTCCTAAACCAAGGAGTACTCGCAACCTGAGAGAAGGTAAAAGGAAAAGACAACTGAATAGTCCTATCCGTTTTCTCCAGAACCGGAAACCATCCTCGAATAAATTCCTTCGAGTTCGTATATAACCATACGATGGTTTTGTCCAATGGAAGTGGACGTTCGTAGTAATACGGGGTGTCCTGGAGAAAAGGGTAAAAGTAGGAGTGGCAAAGAGGTTTGCAACTCTGACAATCCAAAAGCCAGTGTTTAAGAAGGTTCGGTCAACTTGGTCACTGAGTCATAGTCTTAGGGTCGGGTCAATGGTCGCTGCCAAAGAGAGAGAGAGAAAAGAAACACTCAGCGTGCACTCTAACCTAGATCAGAATGGTTACCAATTTATCTAATCTGGAAACCTCCCACTGTACCGTCAAATTCTCCTCCAAACCTGAAAGAAGAATTAGTCGGGATCACCCGAGGAGTAAACTAACTCATCAGTGGGAATCGGGATCCAACTATCATCGCATGACAACGTGACGGAATCCTCTCACGGTATCACACTCCAGAAGGTATGCGCATATCTGGCAAGTTTCAGTTCTTTTGAAACTCCCGATGTGATTTTTGCCCCATGCTCTTATGACCTTGACGAAGGTCAACAAATCATAAGTCACATGTCAAGTTCCACCCGTCATTGTCCAGGTTAATTTAAACCCACCCGTACAAGCCCTTGACGAAGGTCAACAAGGCTATACGACTGTCCCAAACCAACGCATCTATCTATGCTGCATATGAATACCCCAATAGCTACCAATCACTGTGCCTTGACTTTGGCCAACATACACAGCTTGAATACTATTGACCATCCATATGAAACGACGGAGGGCTACGAATGGTTTCTGGCGAAAACCTTTAACGTAGTGAACTTGATATTGTTGAAGGAACGGATAGCTTTTATAAAAATATAGTGACGAAAACCTTTGCTAAAGAGGTCACTCCCGGTGAAGGGATCTCGGCTCTTTCCCCGTAGAATGAGGTGCAGGATATTCCAACTGAATACCACGATGCAAAGCAAAAGTAATCGGCTATAGTGAAGTTATTGCCCTGACGCAAACTTTTTGTCCAAGGGGTCACTCTCGGTGAAGGGATCTCGGCCCTTGCCTCGTCGACTGAGGAGCAGGATATTCCAACTGAATACCACGATGCAAAACAAAAGTGAACGTCTTTGCAATAACAGCTTTTTGAAAAGTGTTCCAACAACATCAGATTAGGTTTATTTTTAACTTGCATTGATCCGAATCAACGCAGTCCCATCAATAGATGACACCACAAAGAACGAAAATATACTGATGTACGTATATGCCATCCGCATTCGCCACTGGGTCCCGTCATTACCCGTTAGGTTAGCTAACTAACGACAGAGCGGGGACTGGACTAGCACGGATGCAAAACATATACAACATCTACTAATATATATACCAATATATTATATTCGCTCAAGGCGTGATAAAAATGCAACATCACAGAAATGTACAGCATCACAGAAACAATACAGATATCTGGGATCCCCGGGTTTCACAGAGCCGCTGAAACCCGACGTTCCCCTGGTCGTGTGGATAGCCTGTGCAATGAAATCCTAGACCCCTACGGGCGCGGCAAGTTACCCGCCAAAACCTGAAGCGAGGCAGCCCCCTTCAGCACCGTGAATGGACCACCCAGCACTTCACGGAATCCGGTAACTTGGGCACCCCTCCTGGGTCAACCTGTACCCCCTACGAGTGCGGCGAATAGCCTGCCAATCCTAGAGTGAATCCCCCTCCGTCTCAATACCATGAGATGCGGGCTTGTTGCCCTCTAGAATCCAGCTATCCGTGCACCCATCCGCGGGGCAATCCTTGTACAGAAAGTAAAATATACATACAACGGGTACATCGACCGCAACCTGGTCGTGCCCCAAAATAATAATACAAACAGGCAGTGACGGCAGTCCACATGTCGGACGCTCGCCCCGCAATATCAAATGTACATAATACAAAAAAAACTGTACTAGCATTGCATCCATGCTATCCCCCACGACCGATCCGCAACATCACAGCAAAATCACAGAACATCAACGTGAAAGTCACGTTCGCAAATCCGTCTAACCGGGCTATAGCAGTTAGACAGGATTTACCAATCAAGTGACATTCACGGTCGCAGATATAATGTAAATACTGTGAAATAATGTGTTTAAAATATCCGATCGATCAAAATTATAACAAGTGGGCCCCAAGTACTACTGTAGCACATCAAGAAATTCTGGGCCCAAAATTAATATTCCAGAAACCACATTTTCAACTCAGGAACATTCTGCGAAATTTTGAGGGACTGAACAGTTAAAGTCGCGGCGTAACCGCGGCCCAAGCATGGGTTTGGCCGCGGTTCCGCGGTGGTTTGGACTGTTCACGAGCCCAAATTTTCACAGAACTCTTAGAATTTCCTACACATCATTCTGAAACAACCTGAAAAATTTTTGGACTTCACAAAATTTCGACAGAAACTGATGTGAAGAAAAATACGGTTTTTGGAAAATTGTTCGATCGGAAATGTAAAACACATTAGACAAAGCTAGACTAAGTTAATGGCGAGGCTCTGATACCACTGTAGGTGCACGGCGGCGCCCCGGCCTCCATCCCGAGGCCAAATGCGGAAGCGATGGTTAACTTTAATTTTTCAAACCGGCACCACCGCGCACTAAAACCCGGATCGGGCCATTAAACTAGTCCTAACTAACTACAAGATGGGAAGAGAGATATACCGAGTGATCCGTGTCCTCCGGTCTTCTCGTCGTCGTCCCGATCTCCCGCGGAAGCTCCGGTCTCCAGCTCGTCGCCGGAAGGGCACCACATCGCCGGCTTCTTTTACGGGCTCCCGCCTCTATACCGAGGCAACTCGGGCACGAAGTTGGCGAGCCGACGTGCCTAAGGTTTGCTGTAGAATCTGGTGTAGAATCATGTCTCATAGGGTTCATGGAGGTTGCCTTTTGGTGGAGGGATGATACATGGAATTTTTGTGGAGCTATATGATTTTTCCAAAGCCAAAAGAGATGAAATCCCACTCCTACAAATTTTGGACAGCCCCATTAGAGCTTGGCCGGCCATGCTCTGAGGAATGGAGAGAATGAGAGAGGGAAACAAAAAGGGGGGAGCAATCATACAACAAGGAGAGAGAAAGTGTGATCATCAAAAACCAATCCTCACTCCACCAACCTCACCCTTCAACATCATCCACAATCATGTCCTACAAAAGTCAAGCCATGATGAAGATAGAAGTCAAGGTCAAAGAAGAGTTATCATGAAACAACAATATGCAAAGACCCCCTCCACAAATACTTATTTGCACAAATGCAAATAAGCCCTCCTCCACCAATCTTCAGCCAATGAAAGATACAAAGAAATATGGCCGAAACAAAAAGCAAACTGGCAACCCCAGAAAACTGGTCCCGTAATAAATTACAGGAAAACCCCGATACTGAGTATACACACCCGCATTTGTATTCTGACCGAAATACAAATGCAATGAGACAAAATCTACACTGTACTATACTAGGATCCGGCTTAAACCAAAGCCGGCTAGTAATATCCGTTCGATCCTGATCCGTGCAATACCACACGTATCTGATCGAACCCTGCCATATCTCCATACGGCCTCTACAGCTTTTCGCCCGAAAACTTGAGCAACTGAATGTGGGGGACTCTAAAGACTCGTCAACACCTTGGTTGTGGATTTAACCACTAGCACGTCAGAGGTATAAGCCAATACGTAATGGGCTACCAGGTATTGACCAAAAGGGTCGTCGATGAGCGAACTCATCCTGACACCCTACTGAGCCTGTCAGTAACAATATCCGTACAGTCCGGTCCGTTCGTCTATGAGCATCGCATGGCGGGCCTAGGGGGTTGGTAAAAGTCAGACCCCCAAAAGCGGTATAAGTCGTGTCGGTGTGTAGCCCAGAACACCCTGAGATACTACTGGAATACCTACCAGTAAATCTCCTGCCTCGGCCGAGGGCTTCGTGTAATGGCTCTCCAAGACACAGCGCGACCTCACCCCCAATACCGGGAGAGACGAACCCCTGAAGATCCGCTCACTGCCTCCATGTGGCTCGGGACTGTACCCAACTAAAACCTGTTTGCACGTCTCCTTTGAGCGTGGTAGGGTAGTAATCAAAGTACAGTGGGAACTCACACGAGATAAATGACGATCCTCAGGTCGATGAACTAACCTGTACACATGTCACCAGGGAACTGCTATCTGACGTCAGGTATAAGACCAACTAGCATGTTCCCGGCGAGTCCTGTCCGGTGTACTCATAACCCAATGAGCACCTGTATACATCTTAGGTGATCCAACTGACACCAATGGCTTGTGAGACCGGCCACCGCCTCTCGTCGGGGTCTCGACTGTATACACTAGTCTACTCTGGAGTATCGATGCCCTGTCTCGAAACTCCCACGACTAGGGACCTTTTAAGGATGTGCTTATAGACCCCAGCTCCCACTTATATGATCGCCCTCATACTGCTGGTGGTCAAGCAAGAATCCTAGGGGCTCTATCAACGTGTAATAGCGACATGTCAGGTCACCTAAAGCAGTACACGATGATAAAGATAAACCAGATAGCATATTATCATCTCGAGTAAGACTGTCCTACTAGGACAGGTCCTCCCTCAATCATTGCAATCACGTGCCTGTGATCCAATAATTGACTCTGAGGGCACTATCTCCAACAATCTCCCACTTGCACTCAAGGCTAATTATTGCGATGTCGTATACTCACAGCCCGTGTGATACCGAACACCCAACTCCTCTACTAGTCAGTCTCACAAAGCTGGTTTGCGAAACTATTGCGTTCGAAGAATAGCCTCAGTGAGTGGATCCGCTTTGATGTTTCTTTCTATGTCTCTCTATATCTCAAGTTCGCGGAGAAACCCATCTCCCGAAATGAGCAATACCTGTCTTAGAATGTGTCTGGATGTTTGATGGGACCTAGCTCATAAATGAACTCCAAATCCAAACTTCATAGACTGTATCGTCAACTGAACTTAATCAATATCCAGCGCCATACCTCCCTCAGTATTGCCTTGGACCACCTGTCCAAATTACTGCCCCTCGTCAGAAGGAAAAACTATAACTCTGACAACCTTCTTGTCGTCCATGTCACCTTGGAAGCCTGGAATGATAACTGTCTCCCGAATGAGGTTGTCGTTATCATATCCCTAGAACATCCACTTATGTTCTAAAACTGCTTCCAACTGTTTCTCTAGGATTGGATCAACATCAACTTATTGCATCTGGTGCAAGAACAACATCTGGTGTGGTACTTGACATCTCATGATTGACTCAATTGCCTGAGCAAGTGATCTGCCAATCATGCACATCCCTCTCCCCTTTAGTCTGTAAGACACCTTTAGAGAGGGTGACTCCATCACCTGCAGGTACACTACCGTGCCAGGAGTCGTCCATTCTAAATACTCTTAGAATGCTGTCTAAGTACCCAGATTGGAAAACTACCCAAATCTAGATCTAAAACCATAGATCCAGTAACTAGTATGCCTGATATAATGTCCAAGTCCCATGTGGAGAAACCACTGTGTGACGACCAAAGTATAACCGATCGTAGTATAGGAATATCACTTCCTACTCTGTGTATGTCATCCAAATACCATGACATCACACCCTACTACCTTCTTAACAGATACATCCCCTATTCTGATGAAGTCAAACCTATGACTGTCATGTCAGAAATAGATGATCTATCTCCGCTATATCTGCTTTAGTCTATAAATAGACATAAGCTACCTGTCCACCAATGCTTCCGCTGCTCCCACTGACTACGACAACTCTCTGGCAGAGTCATATACACGTACACTTCTAAAACTAGTTTAGAACGACGCTATACTCATCCTCCCGCCGGTTCTCGCAACCTGGAACAACAGCAATGGCAAGTGTGGGTAAACAAGAACTTTCCTGTCACCGTCCTTGAGGCTACCGAAGTACCTCTCGGGTGCCTGAAGTTACCCACCATATCTGCGGAGTGGCCAATGGAATGTCAAACCAGATTGAATCTTTAGGTTCCTTTCAAAATCTTCAGTAATCGTTTGTGGTTCTGGAATTACTTCCAGTTCTACCATACTCCCACTACTGTTTTCTGAAAAAATCCATTTTTATTAAAACTGTGGCGAGTCTAGAACAATATTTCTATTGATCTTCCAGATGGTAGAAAATCAACCCTCTTCATAGCCTGGGTCAACCCACAAACAGCCATTACAGAAATGTGCCTTGAGTTATCCAGAGTCTGGTTTTAATCATAAGCCGGACAACTCCCCGTACCTTAACAACGCTAAGATACGAACTGTTCTATATCCAATATAGAAACAGAGGCACTGATTTAATTGAACTAGATTCAAATCATGCAGCTGTCCCTAGTGCATGTCAACTAAATGGAAGGAGGCCGATCAGCGTTACTCAACTTAGGAATGCTTTCAATTATGAGTAACCTGAAAGAGAAGCAAGTTCTCTTAACCATCACTATCAACTGAATACCATACACAAGTATCTACATCTTCGATCACTTTGAAGAATCCCGATACATGCAATACCTGGTTCTCTACTTTATTCAAATACCTATAACTTCTCAAAATTCGGACCCTGTGTTTCCACGAAACACCTGTCTAAAAACTAGAGAAGTCATAAGTAAACCGAATATAGTACGAGGACCAACCCCTCTGTCCTGGTGGACCCTGGACAACATACAATACTCTGTATAAGTCCCTTGAGTCTGATAACTCATTCACTGTATGTCGTAGGTTGAAAACTGTACTTATGGTTAAGAAGATTTACACCGCTGTTTAATGCTCCTTACCCAACCATCCACTGATATAGGTAAATGTCATAGACATAATTTCAAAAAGGTATATCTCACTCTATGAAAATAAACGTACAGATATATCAATTTGAAATTGGTGCATAACAGCGGATATTCAAAACCAAATATTTGCCGACCGGCAAACAGCCTAGGTGATTTCCTCAAATATCACCGATTACAACGAATCCCGATATAATGAGGATGATCACCCAATTCCCAATAACCTACTCCCACTCATCATCTGTAAAACCATACAGATGTGAGACTCATACCTGGTAAATACATACCCTGGAGCAAGTATCTAATCGGGAAATCGGTTTTCCTTTAACAGTACACAGTGAAACTGAAACATTGAAATGTTTCGATGGGGGTATCCCGGTATTCCTAGTAATGCCTCTTCCAGATTCACGACTGTAACCGTATAATTCTTTGCCATCTTTCCAAATCCCTTTCTATGTCTTTAGTCATTACCTTCTGTACACCCCTTTAGGCCAAATGGTTTTCTTCCTTCCCTACCGTTCGGCACCAGCCTATGGTTTGGAAGAAGACTATCCAATGAACATAATAGGTGTACTGTCCTAATCCTAGAAGCACTCGCAATGCGAGAGAAGGTGAGGATAAAATACAACCGAATAAACCTTATTCCTATTTCTCCTGAACCAGAATCCATCCCCGAACTGGAACAAGTTCCTTTCGAGTTCGTATATAACCATACGATGGAGTATCCAATAAACTGTGGATCTTCGTAGTGATACGGAGTGTTCTGGAGAAATACAAAGGTGGTTTGGGAGTGGTAATGAAATACCTGGTTTGGTCGTGAATATCAGTCGCAATTTACTTTGCCCTCTTACTAATCCCTTTCTTTGTCTTAACTTAATACCTTCTGCACACCATCGTTATGCTAATTGGTTTTCTTCATTCTTCACCGGTTGGCACCAGCCTAAGGTTTGGAAGAAGACTATCTAATTTGCGTAATAGGTGTACTATCTCCTAAACCAAGGAGTACTCGCAACCTGAGAGAAGGTAAAAGGAAAAGACAACTGAATAGTCCTATCCGTTTTCTCCAGAACCGGAAACCATCCTCGAATAAATTCCTTCGAGTTCGTATATAACCATACGATGGTTTTGTCCAATGGAAGTGGACGTTCGTAGTAATACGGGGTGTCCTGGAGAAAAGGGTAAAAGTAGGAGTGGCAAAGAGGTTTGCAACTCTGACAATCTAAAAGCCAGTGTTTAAGAAGGTTCGGTCAACTTGGTCACTAAGTCATAGTCTTAGGGTCGGGTCAATGGTCGCTGCTAAAAAGAGAGAGAGAAAAGAAACACTCAGCGTGCACTCTAACCTAGATCAGAATGGTTACCAATTTATCTAATCTGGAAACCTCCCACTGTACCGTCAAATTCTCCTCCAAACCTGAAAGAAGAATTAGTCGGGATCACCCGAGGAGTAAACTAACTCATCAGTGGGAATCAGGATCCAACTATCATCGCATGACAACGTGACGGAATCCGCTCACGGTATCACACTCCAGAAGGTATGCGCATATCTGGCAAGTTTCAGTTCTTTTGAAACTCCCGATGTGATTTTTGCCCCATGCTCTTATGACCTTGACGAAGGTCAACAAATCATAAGTCACATGTCAAGTTCCACCCGTCATTGTCCAGGTTAATTTGAACCCACCCGTACAAGCCCTTGACGAAGGTCAACAAGGCTATACGACTGTCCCAAACCAACGCATCTATCTATGCTGCATATGAATACCCCAATAGCTACCAATCACTGTGCCTTGACTTTGGCCAACATACACAGCTTGAATACTATTGACCATCCATATGAAACGACGGAGGGCTACGAATGGTTTCTGGCGAAAACCTTTAACGTAGTGAACTTGATATCGTTGAAGGAACGGATAGCTTTTATAAAAATATAGTGACGAAAACCTTTGCTAAAGAGGTCACTCCCGGTGAAGGGATCTTGGCTCTTTCCCCGTAGAATGAGGTGCAGGATATTCCAACTGAATACCACGATGCAAAGCAAAAGTAATCGGCTATAGTGAAGTTATTGCCCTGACGCAAACTTTTTGTCTAAGGGGTCACTCCCGGTGAAGGGATCTCGGCCCTTGCCTCGTCGACTGAGGAGCAGGATATTCCAACTGAATACCACGATGCAAAACAAAAGTGAACGTCCTTGCAATAACAGCTTTTTGAAAAGTGTTCCAACAACATCAGATTAGGTTTATTTTTAACTTGCATTGATCCGAATCAACGCAGTCCCATCAATAGATCACACCACAAAGAACGAAAATATACTGATGTACGTATATGCCATCCGCATTCGCCACTGGGTCCCGTCATTACCCGTTAGGTTAGCTAACTAACGACAGAGCGGGGACTGGACTAGCACGGATGCAAAACATATACAACATCTAATAATATATATACCAATATATTATATTCACTCAAGGCGTGATAAAAATGCAACATCACAGAAATGTACAGCATCACAGAAACAATACAGATATCTGGGATCCCCGGGTTTCACAGAGCCGCTGAAACCAGACGTTCCCCTGGTCGTGTGGATAGCCTGTGCAATGAAATCCTAGACCCCTACGGGCGCGGCAAGTTACCCGCCAAAACCTGAAGCGAGGCAGCCCCCTTCAGCACCGTGAATGGACCACCCAGCACTTTACGGAATCCGGTAACTTAGGCACCCCTCCTGGGTCAACCTGTACCCCCTACGAGTGCGGCGAATAGCCTACCAATCCTAGAATGAAGCCCCCTCCGTCTCAATGCCATGAGATGCGGGCTTGTTGCCCTCTAGAATCCAGCTATCCGTGCACCCCTCCGCCGGGCAATCCTAGTACAGAAAGTAAAATATACATACAACGGGTACATCGACCGCAACCTGGTCGTGCCCCAAAATAATAATACAAACAGGCAGTGACGACAGTCCACATGTCGGACGCTCGCCCCGCAATATCAAATGTACATAATACAAAAAAAACTATACTAGCATTGCATCCAGGCTATCCCCCACGACCGATCCGCAACATCACAACAAAATCACAGAACATCAACGTGAAAGTCACGTTCGCAAATCCGTCTAACCGGGCTATAGCAGTTAGACAGGATTTACCGATCAAGTGACATTCACGGTCGCAGATATAATGTAAATACTGTGAAATAATGTGTTTAAAATATCCGATCGATCAAAATTATAACAAGTGGGCCCCAAGTACTACTGTAGCACATCAAGAAATTCTGGGCCCAAAATTAATATTCCAGAAACCACATTTTCAACTCAGGAACATTCTGCTAAATTTTGGGGGACTGAACAGTTAAAGTCGCGGCGGAACCGCGGCCCAAGCATGGGTTTGGCCGCGGTTCCGCGGTGGTTTGGACTGTTCACGAGCCCAAATTTTCACAGAACTCTTAGAATTTCCTACCCATCATTCTGAAACAACCTGAAAAATTTTTGGACTTCAAAAAATTTCGACAGAAACTGATGTGAAGAAAAATACGGTTTTTGGAAAATTGTTCGATCGGAAATGTAAAACACATTAGACAAAGCTAGACTAAATTAATGGCGAGGCTCTGATACCACTGTAGGTGCACGGCGGCGCCCCGGCCTCCATCCCGAGGCCAAATGCGGAAGCGATGGTTAACTTTAATTTTTCAAACCGGCACCACCGCGCACTAAAACCCGGATCGGGCCATTAAACTAGTCCTAGCTAACTACAAGATGGGAAGAGAGATATACCGAGTGATCCGTGTCCTCCGGTCTTCTCGTCGTCGTTCCGATCTCCCGCGGAAGCTCCGGTCTCCACCTCGTCGCCGGCTTCTTTTACGGGCTCCCGACTCTATACCGAGGCAACTCGGGCATGAAGTTGGCGAGCCGACGTGCCCAAGGTTTGCTGTAGAATCTGGTGTAGAATCATGTCTCATAGGGTTCATGGAGGTTGCCTTTTGGTGGAGGGATGATACATGGAATTTTTGTGGAGCTATATGATTTTTCCAAAGCCAAAAGAGATGAAATCCCACTCCTACAAATTTTGGACATCCCCATTAGAGCTTGGCCGGCCATGCTCTGAGGAATGGAGAGAATGAGAGAGGGAAACAAAAAGGGGGGAGCAATCATACAACAAGGAGAGAGAAAGTGTGATCATCAAAAACCAATCCTCACTCCACCAACCTCACCCTTCAACATCATCAACAATCATGTCCTATAAAAGTCAAGCCATGATGAAGATAGAAGTCAAGGTCAAAGAAGAGTTATCATGATACAACAATATGCAAAGACCCCCTCCACAAATACTTATTTGCACAAATGCAAATAAGCCCTCCTCCACCAATCTTCGGCCAATGAAAGATACAAAGAAATATGGCCGAAACAAAAAGCAAACTGGCAACCCCAGAAAACTGGTCCCGTAATAAATTACAGGAAAACCCCGATACTGAGTATACACACCCGCATTTGTATTCTGACCGAAATACAAATGCAATGAGACAAAATCTACACTGTACTATACTAGGATCCGGCTTAAACCAAAGCCGGCTAGTAATATCCGTTCGATCCTGATCCGTGCAATACCGCACGTATCTGATCGAACCCTGCCATATCTCCATACGGCCTCTACAGCTTTTCGCCCGAAAACTTGAGCAACTGAATGTGGGGGACTCTAAAGACTCGTCAACACCTTGGTTGTGGATTTAACCACTAGCACGTCAGAGGTATAAGCCAATACGTAATGGGCTACCAGGTATTGACCAAAAGGGACGTCGATGAGCGAACTCATCCTGACACCCTACTGAGCCTGTCAGTGACAATATCCGTACAGTCCGGTCCGTTCGTCTATGAGCATCGCATGGCGGGCCTAGGGGGTTGGTAAAAGTCAGACCCCCAAAAGCGGTACAAGTCGTGTCGGAGTGTAGCCCAGAACACCCTGAGATACTACTGGAATACCTACCAGTAAATCTCCTGCCTCGGCCGAGGGCTTCGTGTAATGGCTCTCCTAGACACAGCGCGACCTCACCCCCAATACCGGGAGAGACGAACCCCTGAAGATCCGCTCACTGCCTCCATGTGGCTCGGGACTGTACCCAACTAAAACCTGTTTGCACGTCTCCTTTGAGCGTGGTAGGGTAGTAATCAAAGTACAGTGGGAACTCACACGAGACAAATGACGATCCTCAGGTCGATGAACTAACATGTACACATGTCACCAGGGAACTGCTGTCTGACGTCAGGTATAAGACCAACTAGCATGTTCCCGGCGAGTCCTGTCCGGTGTACTCATAACCCAATGAGCACCTGTATACATCTTAGGTGATCCAACTGACACCAATGGATTGTGAGACCGGCCACCGCCCCTCGTCGGGGTCTCGACTGTATACACTAGTCTACTCTGGAGTATCGATGCCCTGTCTCGAAACTCCCACGACTAGGGACCTTTTAAGGATGTGCTTATAGACCCCAGCTCCCACTTATATGATCGCCCTCATACTGCTGGTGGTCAAGAATGAATCCTAGGGGCTCTATCAACGTGTAATAGGGACATGTCAGGTCACCTAAAGCAGTACACGATGATAAAGATAAACCAGATAGCATACTATCATCTCGAGTAAGACTGTCCTACTGGGACAGGTCCTCCCTCAATCATTGCAATCACGTGCCTGTGATCCAATAATTGACTCTGAGGGCACTATCTCCAACAGAAATAATATACAATGGTGGGTACAATCTCAACCCGGATGTGCGACCATAAAATAATATTACATCAATTTACAATTTACATCAAATGAAAGATAAACACTCATCTTACAACCCCGGCTATTCATCCATGACAATCCAACAAGTTTATATACACAAACCAATATCACAGATCACAGATATGTGCAACCCCCACTAATCGACGTATAGCGATTAGTAGACGTTCAAAACATATAACGCATTACAGATATAATCCGATTAGATAAAGTTTATAGAATTCCGATCAATAACTATATTTGAATCTACTCCAAGTACAACACTGTACACAATAATTCCTGAGCAGAAACAAAATATCCCAGAAAACACAAAACCAACAAAGAGAGCACCAAAAAAAAATTAGACCAACTCGGAGTCGACTCGGCTGCGGATCCGCGGCGGAACGCTTGGTTCGTCCGCGGTTCCGTGGTGGTCTGACCGAGTTAGGCCCCCAAATTTCTTTAGAGTTCTAGAAAAAGCCTGCACGTATTTTTCAGGTCTCTGAAAATATCTTTAGACCCGTTTTTAAAATCGACAGAAAAAGCAATTTTTGTTCGTGTTTTCGGGATTATTCCGTGATCGAAGTTCTAAAAACTTTGCTAACATGTTAGTTATGGTTTAGCTAGGCTCTGATACCACCGTTTGTCTATGTTACCCACCCCGTAGTTCACGGGGAGGCGGAATAGGTAAAAATCGAATTTTTTCTTTGCAAGATAACATAGACTAGCCACTAGGATCTTTGCTAAACATTAACTAACAAATTAACTAGAAGTGTTAACTACTATGTTAGAATATTATACCAAAAGCTTGAACTCCTTCTTCTCCTTATTGTGGTCATCCTTGTTGTGAGCTCCTTGGAGTGGTTGTGGATGGTTCCTCCTCACCGGCTTTTCCGCGTCAAAGAAGATTCATCCGAAGGCCTCTACCTTGAGCTCCAACCTATACAATGAAGTAACTAGAGTCCTTGGTGTGCTAGACTAAGAACCCTAGAGTGAGTAGAGAAGTGTTTTGGTGGTTTGGTCTCAAAAGCTTTTGATTTTCAACTCATGAAACACTTGAGCTTTGAGAGAGGAAGAGAATAGACAACCATGAGAGAGAATTTCTCTTGATAAAATGAAGGGTGAGCTTTCATATTAGGAAAAAGAATAATCAAAATTTTATTAAGATAATTGTCATGGTTGATGTTGATTTGACCATTATCATGTCACAATTAATGCTAAGCACAAATATCTTTTGCTCAACAAAAATATCTAAGTCAACAAGGGTCAACATGGTCAAATGGTCAAACCAAATTAGCCATAACACAATTATCTCTAATAAAAGATTAATAATCAATTTCCCCATCTCATTAAGGTTTTAATCAAGTCACTGGTCAAAACCCTAATGAGGTGTCTCTTTCTCTGCCTCTGTCAACTGTATATACATACACGCATTTGTGTTCCGAAGAACACGAAATGCAATGAGACTGAACCAACCCAAAATCAGATACTAGGATCTGGCTTAGACCAAAGCCTACTAGTATCAACTGCCTGAACACCAAAACATGCACAAGTACGCGTATGTGAACGAACCCTGTCGTAAAACCATACGACCTCTACCTCATTTTGCCCAAAAGTGAATAACCCTCTGTGTGGGACTCTAAAGACTCGATGCTATGCTGGCAGTGGGTTTAACCACAGGCCACAAGCGGTACTAGCTGTACATAATGGTCCCCAAGTAGATGTCGATAAGAAGTCCGACGAGCGAACTCGTCCGAAACCCTTACCGAGCCTGCCCATGACAATATCCGTGCAGTCCGGTCTGTTTGTCTGAGAGTATCGCATGTAAGGTCTAGGGGGTGGAAAACGTCAGACCCCTAATAACCGTACAAGTCATGTCGGTGTGGTACATGGCCATCCGAGGATCTACTGGTCCGTCCACCAGTAATTCTCAATCAGCCCTGGCCAGGGACTTATTGTAATGACCAACCGATCACTGTGCGATATCGACTCCCTATACCGGGAGAGACGAATCCCTAACAGTTGCTCACTGCCTCCATGTGGTTCGGGACTGTACCCAACTAAAACCTGTTTGCACGACTCCTTTGAGCCGTGGTAGGGTAGTAATCAAAGCACAGTGGGAACTCACATGAGACAAATGACGACCTCAGGTCGACAGACTATCTGCATACATGTCACCAGAGAACTGCTATCTGACGCTAGGTATATTACCATCTAGTCAGTCCTCGGTGAGTTCTGTCCGGTGAACTCACACCCAGTGAGCATTTGTATACAATCTTAGGTGCACATCACCAATGGCTGCGGGACCAATCTATCGCCCCTCGTCAGGGTCTAGATATGTATACACTAGTCTACTCTGGAGTATCGATGTCCAGTCTCAATACTCCTATGACCAGGGACACTTAAGGTTGTGCCTATTGACCACCAAGCTCCCACAAGTATGACTGCCATCACAACGCTGGTAGTCAGGTAAACACCCTACGGGCTTTATCAACATGTTCACAATATATGAAACACAGAGTAAAATATATCACATGTTAAGATAAAGACAAACCAAATAGCGTACTATCATATCGAATAAGATTGTCCTGTACATACATATCCCTAGCATCCTATACAATGAAGGCCTCTAGGGCATATATATCCAACAGTAGTTGGGTGTAGTCCCGAAGCACTTGGAGGAAGTGGCGGTTAGATAGGATTCGTCTCTCCTGATATTGGGGGTTGATATCGCGCTGTGTTTGGAAAGCCATTACACAAAGTCCTTGACCAAGGCAAGCGAGATTTACTGGTACGTACTCCAGTAGTTTCTCAGGATATTTTGGGCTACATTCCGACACAACTTATTGCGCTATTAGGGGTCTGACGATTACCGCCCCTAGGCCCGATATGCGATACTCTTAGACATCAAGTTTGTATGGATTCCTTCTTTGTTACCAGGGTCGACCAGATTTTCTTCGAAAAGATCTTCCAAAAGGTGCTTACTACTTAGATGCTTTCAGCAGTTATCCGGACCCAAAAATGGATCGTCTTTCTTCTCCGAACAAAGAAAATCGAAGAAGAAATTTTAGGGATCTTTCTCCTCCGCTAAACCATGTTTGTTTTCTTTTTTTTTTGTAGACCAGACTGTACGAAGATTGTCACAGATAGGCTCAGTAGGAGTTCGGATGAGTTTGCTCATCAGCCTTCTTATCGACAGATACTTGGGTAGCCGTTACGTGCAGCTAGTACCGCTGACGTGCTTGTAGTTAAACCTACTGCCAGCGTAGTGTCGAGTCTTTAGAGTTCCACACAGAGGGTTTCCCTGCATCGGGCAAAAGATGTAGAGGCCGTATAGTTTTACGGCAGGGCTTCGATCGCATACGTGTACTTGTGCACGTATGATGTTCGGGTGGATAATACTAGTGGACTTTGGTTTAAGCCGGGTCCTAGTATTATATTGATGGATTATTTTCGTCTCATTGTATTCGTATTTTTCGGAATATGGATACGGGTATGTATATACGGATGAGGGGCATTCTTGTAATTTACTCAAAATTGCTTCTAGAAGAAGACACCTCATTAGGTTTTTTTTTCTTTTGATTAAAAGATTAATGAGGTGGAGGTTTATATTGAATGAAGCATGGCTACTTGGTGACTCATGGGATGACTCACTAGGTGACTCACATTGTGATATTTTGATGGATGCTAGATATTTTGTGGTTGCATTATTAGTATGCGTTATTCATTACAAATGGTCACAACTCTTAGCCATCTTCATTCTAATGTTTTTATACACTCTCTTTTCCTCAAGCTCCTTCTTCTTCCTCTAACCCTAAATCTCTCATGTGTTGAGAATCCTAAGGTACTTAGAGAAATACTAATCTATCTACACTCTCTACATCATCTAGGTCTAGTTTAGCGAACTAGATGCCTTAGTTACCTCAGATTTGAGGTTGGAGCTCGGACTATAGACTTTCGGGTGGATCGTCTTTGACTCGAGAAGGCCGATGAGATTGCCCGATCCGTTACGATCCTTGGAGCCTATGATGAGGAGGAGGATGTTGGGTTACGGCAGCGCCCCGGCCATCAATCCGTGGCCAAATGCGGAACAAAATATTTTAGAAACCGGCGCTAACGGAACCCTAATTTACGGATCGAACCATTAACCCTATACTATCTATATAAAAGGAGTTTAGAGAGGTTATACCATACGATCCATGTCCTTCAGTCTTCAACCTCTATCCCAAGCTCCTCGTGGCTTCCTCGATCATGTTTTCTCTCCGGTCTCCCCACATCAAAGAAGATCCACGTCGAGGGTTAGTAATACGGGCTCCCGCCTCAAATCCGAGGCAACTCGGGTATCTAGTTTTCTAGCCTAGATAGCCAAGATGAAGTAGAGAGAGTGTGTGATTACTTTGTCTCAATACACCCAAGGATTCTCAACTCATGAGAGAGTTTGGGTGGAGGTTGAAGAAGATTCCATAGGAGAAGAAAGTGTGAAGCAAAAAAATTTGGCAAAAGAAAAAAAGGCTTCTCAAGAAAAAGAAGCAGCTGCCTCTTTCTTTTTGGTGTTGTGTTGTGAGATATTGGTTGTGAGCAACTAAAGAAAAACACCTCAAGAAAAAAATATGCCAAGCTCACAACAAATATCTTACACTACAAACCAAAACCTTAGCATGTCACCCATGACCCACCATGAGTCACACCCATGTGGCATGCATGAACCAAAGCCAAACAATAATTCACACTTTCCACCACTTAAACATTTAAACCAAAATGTTTAATCTAAAAAGAAATGGCAATCTTCCAAAGTAAACTTGTAATAGCCACGACTTGAAATTTAGTTCGTGACCGGCACTTAAATCACGCTACGTCTAAAGGCGTAACGTAAATTAAGTAAGCCGAAGCCCAGAAATCTAAATCTTTTACAGAAAATAAAAGAGGTGAAGTTTTGAAATAAAGGTATGATGAAATCAAATGTTTTCTTAAATACATAGATAATGGAACATGAAAAATGCAAGTGGATTTTACTAGTTGAAAAACATGTTTCGTCTTTTAAAAATTTGGGCAGCACCTCCCTTGTATATTTTGATCCAAAACCACATATACATGATAACAATAAAGGCATCCCAAAGCGGGAGCTAGCTCTTCGCCAATCGGCGGAATCACAACCATGCAAGACAGAAATATAAGTATACGACGCCCAACGGCGAAGATCAACACAAAGGATAATGAAATAAGCAAGACATCAACCCACCAAGAGAACATATAACCCATCGCTCTAAGTCTCGCAACCACAAGTCTCTTCTAAGTCTTACTACTTATACAATTACTAGTTTCTGATTTATGGAGTTGACTAGATACAATAGGAATAATAATACAAGAGTAGCACGATCCAATATGTACCACTCACCAAAGCAAATCACCTGAATGCAAGCTATGTACCAGCGATGCCGCTAGTGATCCATGCGGTCAACCTGCAAGAACTGTGGCACAACGGGGGTGAGTTGCCAACTCGTGAGTAGAAAACATCATCAAGTAGAAATCGAATAAAACAACGATTCCTAGGTCAACTATATCATAAAGGTAATACTATGATATTTAGGGTGACCGTATCTGCATATGTGCCAACAATATAATCAATGCCTGTAAGCATGTAGATAACATCTACGTGTCCATCAATGACACAACATCATGCATGTAAATATCATGAAAGCATATGTATGTAAATATGAAGATATCAATCAATGTGTGTCCATCAATGACACATCAAAATCATGGAACCTGAGTGTCCAACATCGACACTCGAAACATCATGAACCCCGTGTCCAGCATTGACACATAAATCTTCATATCTCAGGCGCCGCATCCTCAGATCGGCCCTCAGGCGCCGCATACTCTGGTTGGCCCTCATATCCATCTCACGACTCCGGTCGGTATCCTCCGGATAACCGCCGAGTCCAAATACTATCACTGGTAGGTAATGCTCTCCTGCCAGGCTCACCGCCTAACTATACGAGTCTTCTTGCCCCGGGGTACCTCACTGGGTCCACCATGTACCCGCAGATGGTGCCTACCTCTCCTTGAATCGGGTTTCACATACCAATCTCAGAACCGAGAAAACACATGGTGGACGTCTCAAAATATCATATCAAGAGAACCGGGTTTTTAAAACAATACATATTTTCCTTTGAAATATAACCACGGTTCTCAAATCCAGAATCTCATGAAAACAACATCTCAATGCGTAATAACATAAAGTATGATGTATGCAAACATAGAACAGAAATGTGAGCATATCCGTATATCATGCAACATATCAAAATGATGTGAACATAGCAAGTATATCATGCAAAGAGTCATATGACAGTATTGAACAATTAAGAGTCATAGCATGATGTAGCAATTCTACTGTATAGTGACATAGCAATTATCGATGATGAAAGTGTGTGAGCCGGCAATCTGTGTAAGTGTAACATACGCATCATCGATAATGGTGTAGGTATATTAGCACAGGTATATGTAATGCAATGAGAATATCATGAACGTAGCATAAAGTACATCGTAAGAGAAATGCTATAAGGTATACGTATATACAACATATTCGAGTCGGTGAATCTATCAATCGGCATCCAGCCTCACAACATCACGTACGGTATAATCCATCGTACGACATCCTCTAGTCAAGGGTACAGATCAATCATCAAGTAAAACTCATCACGTACGGTATCCATCGTACGACAGCATTAAACAATTAGGGATTCTATCAACCTATATGACAATGAGGGTACGGACCTAATGTCTCGTACGGCATATCACTCATTATTCACATCATTATCCATATATATATATATACCTATCTCTTAGGTCACATCCATATCAATCTCATATCGACTCGCATCCATATAACGATATATCAAACCAAGTCATCATACCACATCATATACTCTTTTCATCACATTAATATCTCACATCAAGTCATCTTCTTTATCTCATACTGATTCTCTTTCACTACATATAAATATATCGTGATTCACATTCACGTTTCACATCCTTATATATTAATTCAAGACATCATTTCTATCATATCATGTCACACTAAATCATAAACTATAACCTTAAGTCGTGGTATATCTTGTCTCCTACTAATTCATTAACCATATCCATAAGTTTCTAACATGGTTTCCTTAACCATATTCTATATATATCGTTTCCATTATAATTTGCGGGGGTGCTATACGCCATCCACCCGACTTCCCCCGTAGATATAAATCTACTCATCTGCGGAACTCCTTGTTCAGCCGTAGTCGATGTGCTTCGTCGTCTCGGAATCCACGCGAAGGTACCTACAAATCAACACATATCGCCACGTTATGAAAACCAAATCCGGAAAACCGATACGGCACACGGTGCGATCATAGGTTAGAACCTATAGCCTACGCATGCAAAAACGACCAAACAACCCTCGTCGTTGACGTACAAACATCAAATGACCAAATCTCATAATTACTATCAAAACTAAGAATTCCAAAATACAGAAAATATAACCCAAAACATCCCAATATGCTCCCAGATTTTAGTTCAGCTAATCTGGGACAAAAAGAAAAATACAGTAGCTATGTTATAAGGTATGTGAGCTACAGCCAAAACCCCAACACCAAAGCTGCTACAGTAACCGACCTAACTGCTACAGTAACCAGCCAGCCCGGCCCCACCTTGGAGTTTGGGCCTCGTCTTCTCGTGGTGGTCTCCTATTGGTCTAACTAGGTTAATGTATATTTTTGATTTTTTATAAAGGTCCCGGGTTGCTCCAGATTCCCTGTAGACCTCAAAAATGTCACAAAACCGACACGGAAAGTTTCTAAGTTCGTATTTTGGTTTCTATTCTGTGTTCTAGGCCATAAAATCAACACTAAACAGCCACTGAATATCACCACAACACAACTCAAACTCTAAACCTCATCTAGGAAATTTCTAAGATCATAATCCACACTAAATCACATTCTAAACTAAACTAGAATACACTAAACATAATAACTTAGCTAGAGTCTAGAATTATACCTCATTTGGCAACTCAAGAATTTTCTTGAGTTGCTCAAAGTCTTCAAAATCCAACTTTGAAAGGTCCAATGGGTTTGTAGAGAGGTGAGGATCATTTTTAATGAAGGGAGTATAGGGTTTTGGTGAAGAAATTGAGATGATACTTGGAGGTGAAGGTGGAGGGAATATGAGGAGGAAGAAGATGAAGAAAACAAATGGGGGAAAATGAATGAGGCATCCCTTTCTTTCTCTCCTATCCTCACCTTCTCTTATTCTCACCCCCTCACAAGCACATGCCTCACACTCTCTCTCCAATAATTCACTCTTTTTCCCTTTTCTCCATTTCTTTTCTCTAAAAGCCAAATATCAACAAATACCAATGAAACAACATGCAACCAAATGCAATATGTCATGGTGCACTAACCATGGAAAAATGTAGAAACACGGATTTGGCTTAATCGCGATTAGTAGTGCACTAATCAATTTTTATTCAAACCGCACATAATTAATTATAAAAATGCCAAATCCGATAAATATATTTTTAAATGAATAAATCATTTTAATCTCTTATTATTTCATAAATATTGGTTTATATTTATACCAATTTACGAAAACCCCAATTTCGCAAATCGGGTAGTTTTCGCGAAATATATTATTTTAATATTAAATTCCAAAAATAATATTTTATATTTTTTGAAATGTTATAGTAACGAATTACAAGAATACCCCTCATCCGTATATACATACCCGCATCCGTATTCCGACTGAATACCAATACAATGAGACGAAAATAATCCAAAGATATAATACTAGGATTCGGCTTAAACCAAAGCCCACTAGTATTATCCGTCCGATCATGATCCATGCATAAGTGCACGTATATGATCGAACCCTTCCATAAAATCATACGGCCTCTACAACGTTTCGCCCGAAGCAGTGAAACTCTCTGTGTGGGACTTTAAAGATTCGTCAATACGCTGGCAGTGGGTTTAACCACAAGCACGTCAGTGCCACTAGCTGTACGTAACGGCTACCCAGGTATTGAGCAAAAGGGAGTCCGATGAGCAAACTCATCGTTAAACCCCTACTGAGCCTGACAGTGACAATATCCGTACAGTCTGGTCCGTTCGTCTATGAGTCTCGCATATCGAGTCTAGGGGGTGGATACAGGCAGACCCCTAATAACGCGACATTTAGTGTCGGTATGAAGCCCATCTCCACCTGAGAAACTACTGATCCGAATCAGTAATTCTTGACTACCTTGGCCAAGGATTTCTGGCGATGGTCACCCGTGCACTCCGCGACATCAACCCCCAATATCGGGAGAGACAAATCCCCTGACGATCCGCTCACTGCCTCCATGTGGCTCGGGACTGTACCCAATTAAAACCTGTTTGCATGACTCCTTTGAGCCGTGGTAGGGTAGTAATCAAAGCACAGTGGGAACTCACACAAGACAAATGACGATCTCAGGTCGATAGACTAACCTGTACACATGTCACTAGGGAACTGCTATCTGACAATAGGTATAATATAACTAGCATGTTCCCGGCGAGTCCGTCCGGTGTACTCATAACCCAATGAGCACCCGTATACATCTTAGGTGAACCAACTGACACCAATGGCTTGTGAGACCGGCCACCGCCCTTCATCAGGGCCTCGATCAGTATACACCAGTCTACTCTTAGAGTATCAATACCCAGTCTCGAAATTCCCATGACTAAAGACATTTTAAGGATGTGCTTATAGACCATCCAACTCCCACGTAAATGATCAACATCATACTGCTGGTAGTCAAGCATGAATCCTATGGGCTCTATCAACATGTAATAGTGATCTGTTATGTCACCTGAAGTATGCACACGATGATAAAGACAAACCAGATAGTATACTATCATCTCGAGTAAGACTGTTCTACCGGTATAGGTACTCCCTCAATCATTGCAATCATGTGCCTGCGATCCAATAATTGACTTGAGGGCACTATAGCCAACAATCTCCTACTTGCACTTAAGGCTAATTGTTGCGGTGTCGCATACTAATAGCCCGTGTGATACCGAGCACCCAACTTCTCTACTAATCAGTTTCACAAAGCTCGTTTGTAAAACTATTGCGTTCGAGAAATTGCCTCAGTGAGTGGATCCGCCCCAATGTTTCTTTCTATGTCTCTCTTTATCTCAAGTTCGCGGAGAAAGCCATCTACCGAAATGAGCAATACCTGTCTTAGAATATGTCTGGATATCTGATGGGACACAGTTCACAAATGAACTCCAAATCCAGCAAACTTTTTAGACTGTATCGTCCACTGAATTTAATCAGTATCCTGTGCCATGCCTCCCTCAGTATCCGCTTGGACCACCTGTCCAAACTACTGCCCCTCGTCAAGAGGGAAAACTATAACTCTGACAGTCACTCTGTTATCCAGGTCACCTTGGAAGCCTGGAAAGATAACCGTCTCCCGAAGGAGGCTGCCGTTGCCAAATCCCAAGAACATCCACTTATGTTTATAAACTGCTTCCGAACGTTTCTCCAGGATTGTATTAATATATAAACTTATTGCAGCCAGCGCAAAAACAACATCTGGTGTGGTACTTGATATCTCATGATTGACTCAATTGCCTAAGCAAGTGATATGCCAATCATGCACATCCCTCTCCCCTTTAGTCTGTAAGATACCTTTAGGGAGGGTGACTCCATCACCTGCAGGTACACCATTATGCCAGGAGTTGACCATTCTAAAACACCTTTAGAATAGTGTCAAAGTACCCAGATTGGGAAACTACCCAAATCTAGATCTAAAACCATAGATCTAGTAACCAGAATGCCTGATATAATATCCATATCATATGTGGAGAAACCACTGTGTGACAACCACAGTATAACCGATCGTAGTATAGGAATTTCACTTCCTACAAAGTGTATGTCATCCAAATACTCGGACATCACACCCTACTACCTTCTTAACAGATCCATCTCCTATTCCGATGAAGTCAAAGCCTATGACTGTCATATCAAATTTAGATGATCTATCTCCGCTATATTTGCTTTAGTCTATAAATAGACACAAGCTACTTGTCCATTATGCTTCCACTGCTCCCACTAAACTCTGGCAGTGTCATATACACGTGCACTTCTAAAGCTAGTTTAGAACGACGCTATACTCATCCTCCTGCCGGGTCTCACATTCTAGAACAGCAGTAATGGCAATTCTGGGTAAACAAGAACCTCCCTGTCACCGTCTTTGAGGATATCGAAGTACCTCTCGGGCGCCTGAGGTTACCCACCATATCTGCGGAGTGGCTAATGGAATGTCATACCCGATTGAATGTTTAGGTTCTATTAAATTTTCAGTAATCGTTTGTGGTTCTGGAATCACTTCCAGTTCTACCATACTACTGTTTTCTGGAAAAGTCCATTGTACTAAAACTGTGACGAGTCAAGAACAATATCACTATTGATCTTCCAGATGGTAGAAAGTTAACCTTCGTCATAGTCCGGGATAACCCACAAACTGCCATTACAGAAACGTGCCTTGAGTATGTCCAGAGTCTGGTTTTAAGTATTAGCCGGACAACTCAATATACCTCAACATCGTTAAGATATGAATCATTCTATATACAATATAAAAACAGAGGCACTGATATAATTGGAACCAGATTCAAATCATGCAGCTGTCTCCATGTAACGTTTTAAAAATAAATAAATAAATAAATAAATAAATAAATAAAATCCTTTAGGTGAATTTTCTGATAATCGGTAAAATAAACCGTATTTTTCGTAAAACCAAGATATAATTAGTTTTCAATATAGACTTAAATATACCTATTTAGGCTATGTAATTACTAGTATTTGGTATTTAATTGGTCACTTATAAATTTCTAGTTCACTAAAATATTTTCCGAAATTAATTATTTTAAATAATATTTTAAGCTTTCGAATATACATTAAATTAGTGTAAATTACAAATTGGAATGGGTTAATTGTGCAAATTTGAACTATGACAACTTATAATTAAGCTTGTAGCATGCACTTCTCTTCTTGAGTTGTCTCCATAATTCTAGAGGTTTCTAGGATTTATTTAGAAATGAAATTAAAATAGAATTAAAGAAAGGTGCATTAAATGAGATTTGTAGAGTATCTAAACTAGAATTTCTACACACTTAAACACTCGCACACCCAAAACCTTATTCTTGGCCAAGCCTAGCTGCCCCATTCCCCAAAATTTTTCCCCACTTTAAAAGTTAAAGAAAAGAGAAAAATTAAAAAGAAATAATAAAGAAAGAAGCATGGGGGTTTTTCTTGGACATTCTACACAATTCCACACACACCTACACACCTCATCTTCTCTTTTTGCTGGCCAAGAGCCTCCCCTTGGCTGCCCACAAATTTTCTCCACTCATTTTCCACTCAAAACTCTTCAAAAAATCATCAAAAATCAATACAAATTAGCACAAAATCATCCTTTAACTTTCATCCAATATTCTTTGGCCAAACAAGCTTGGATCTTGGAGCAAAGTTAGCATTTGGAGATTAAGTTGCATGTTTGATCTCATGTTTTTGAGGTATAATCTTAAACCAATTGTTACTTGATGTTTAATTAATTCAATTTAATGAATTTCGGTGTTTAATTATGAATCTAATTGCTAAATTAAACTTTCAAGAAAGGGTTTGTGATCAAATTAGGGTTTTTATCATTAGATTATGGTTTTAATGAGTAGATTAACATGTTAATGCTATGCAAAACTTAATCTTGTTACTTATTGCTAATTGTAACATTTAAAATATCCAAATTAAGATTTTTAAGCAAACTAGGTTTGTAGAATTAATTAAAAATGTGAGATTAAAATCTAGTTAAGGTTTTCAACACATCATTAACATTATAATTTGTAGTTTAACACTTTAGATCATGCAAAACCTAGTCTAGTTGTTGATTTGTGTATTGTTACTTTAAAATTGTTAAAATTGGATAATTTTACAAACTAGAATTTTGGGGTTAATGAAAATTGATGAAATTAAATTATAGTAATGGTTTGTATGATCTAGTTATGATATTTAGAGTATATTGTGGCCACTAGTTTTGTTTAAACATCAAGTTTTGAAGTAAAACGGTTATTTGATGCTTTCTAGGTTTTTGGAAATAAATCGATTTGATTTATTTTGAGCTTTTGATGAATTACAACTTATTTCATATTATAATTAGTGAGTTGTGAAACCACGAATGGTACGTTTTGGTTTTTCTCGATCAATCAGCGTTTGTACTGTTGGGTTACTAGGCACACTAATAAGGCTCTACAAGGCATCGACCATGCCAAAATTAAATTTTTTAGGTGCCGAACAACCCTAAGCAAGATCGTATACTAGAGTTTAGGCGAATCGAAAGGCAAGTAAACATCTTTACTCTAAGAGATCACGAAATACAACCTTTGTAGATCGGTCCTCCACTTCTTTAGCTCCTTGATGAAGTCCCTTCGCTACGATCGTGGTTCTCCCGGACCCTTGCATGGCTTCACGAGGCGAAAAGGTGCGACCTTGCTTGAAGTCTCCGAGGCCGAAGATGATCTACGTCGAGGGAATTCCGACTCAAGCTCCTACTTCACTAACTAGAGAATTAGTGAAGTAAACACCCTAAACTAAAGTGCTAGTCTAGTAGAGGATGGAGAAATAGGAAGTGGGTTCTCTTTAGAATTTTGTTTCTCACTTTGTTTCTCACTTTTGATCAAACCCTAGTAAGCTTTTCTTTTTGAACTAAAGAAAGAAGATGATGAACAAAAGAAAAGAGATGAGGATAATGATCAAGTGAGTATCTTAACCATGGTGAGTGAGTATCATATACTAATTCTTGTAGAGACATAACCATAGCTAATCTAGATGGTTAGGTTAAACAAAGATCTAAGGTAAAACAAAACAAGTGGACTTTTTCAAAGCAACCACAAGCTTCTACAAGCTTCATGCTTATGAAAAACTCCACTAATTTGTAATTACCTTAAATAAATGTAAACCATCATTTAAATATAGAATGGTGTATGTCTTGTACACCCATGTTTAGTGTATCATCAACCATGATACAAAAGAAAACACTTTTAATATATATATCATATATATATATATTCAAGTGTGCAAGTGTGAGAAAAACCCTAAAGTGAACAAGTGTTAGTAAATGCAAACTAGTATATCTAATATACAATTATACACTTAATCATTAAATCAACACTTGACTTAATAATCCGGTTATATCTCATATAACCGACTAACATTCATCGTATCGACTTATCGAATCAACACTTGATTCGATAACCCGGTCATATCATATATAACCGACCGATACAAAAAGTCGCGAGAATAGAATACGGTATCACATACTCGCATTTATTCTCGGTCTCGCACATATCACATACGTGCTCCTATTTCGTTTTGCCTGAGCCAGTAAAACCTCTGTGTAGGACTCTAAAGACTCGTCAATACGCCGGCCGTAGGTGATGATCACATCAAGCACCCACAAGCCGTCAGCGGTACTAGCTGGACGTAACGGCCACCTGGGTATTGAGCGATCAGAAGATCAGCAAGCAAGCCCGCTTCAACTCTTCTAAAAGGCCGCCGGTAACACTTCCCGTACAGTCCGGTCTCCTCGTCTGATATGTCGCATATCAAGTCTAGGGGTGGTAAACGTCAGACCCCAATAACCGATAAGTCGTGCCGATGTGAGGCTCATAACGGGTCGAGAAACTACTGGTAACACTTACCAGCAAATCTCTAAATCAGCCCTGGCCAGGGACTTCCCTGTTACGGCCAATCGAGCACTGCACAACATCAACCCCTAATACCGGGAGAGACGAAACCCCTCCTATCGCTCATTGACTCCATGTGACTCGGGACTGTACCCAAAAACCACCGTTTTGAACGCCCTCATGGACGTGGAGTAAGTGCACGGCAGTGCCCCGGCCGTCGATCCGACGCCGGAATGCGGAAACGAAAAACTTTGCAAACTAGCAAACCGGCACCACCGCGCACTTTTTTAACCCGGATCGGGCCATTAACCTAGCTACTAGCAAACTAAAAGATGGGTGAAGAGATATACCAAGCGATCCGTGTCCTTCGGTCTTCGTCTCTACTCCGATCTCCCGCGGAATCTCCGTCCGTCACCTCCTCGTCGGAAAGGGCACCACGTAGCCGGGTTCGTTTACGGGCTCCCACCTCTGGACCGAGGCAACTCGGGCGTGAAGTTGGCTAGCCGACGCATCCAAGATTTGCTGTAGATGTAGTGTAGTAAGCTATGTCTCTTTAGAGTTTAGTGTAGTTGCCATGGTATGTGGAGAAAATGAACCTTTTTGGAGAGGTAAGGAATTTTTAGTAAGCTAGAAATGTGATGAAGGAAAAATGCCACACCTCATGAACCTCTCTCCTCCCTCTCTTTTTGTGGCCGGCCCCTACAAAGAATGGTGGAGGTCAATGAATCAAATAATGTAAGGAAGGAATAATAGAATAGAAAAATGGTCACACCAAATCACATATCAATCCTTCACAACACCATCTCATAAATGCAAAGGATGAGACCATAATGGAATCTCATGATTATGAAGGCACAAATGCAAGAAACCCCTCCACAAATAAGTTATTTGCACTCTTGCAAATAACCCCCTCCAACGGAAAGTCCGGCCGCGAAAGAACAAAGGAAAACCGACCGGAACGGAATGCAAACTGGCAACTTCAGAAAACTGATCCCGTAATAAATTACAGGAAAACCCCACTACTGCATATACATGCCCGCATTTGTATTCCCTCTGAACACAAATGCAAAGAGACAAAAACTACACTGTCTAATACTAGGATCCGGCTTAAACCAAAGCCGGCTAGTAAAATCCGTCCGATCACGATCCGTGCAATACCGCACGTATCTGATCGAACCCTGCCATATCTCCATACGGCCTCTACAGCGTTTCGCCCGAAACTTGAGTAACTGTGTGTGTGGGACTCTAAAGACTCGTCAATACTATAGCTGTGGATTTAACCACTAGCACGTCAGAGGTATTAGCCATACGTGACGGGCTACCAGCTATTGACCAAAAGGGACGTCGATGAGCGAACTAATCCTGACACCCTACTGAGCCTGTCAGTGACAATATCCGTACAGTCCGGTCCGTTCGTCTATGAGCATCGCATGGCGGGCCTAGGGGGTTGGTAAAAGTCAGGCCCCCAATAGCGGTACAAGTCGTGTCGGAGTGTAGCCCAGAACACCCTGAGATACTACTGGAATACCTACCAGTAAATCTCCTGCCTTGGTCAAGGACTTTTCATATACTGGCTCTCCTAGACACAGTGCGACCTCACCCCAAATACCGGGAGAGACGAACCCCTGCAGATCCGCTCGCTGCCTCCATGTGGCTCGGGACTGTACCCAACTAAAACCTGTTTGCACGTCTCCTTTGAGCGTGGTAGGGTAGTAATCAAAGCACAGTGGGAACTCACATGAGACAAATGACGATCTCAGGTCGATGAACTAACCTGTACACATGTCACCAGGGAACTGCTATTTGACGTCAGGTATAATACCAACTAGCAGGTTCCCGGCGAGTCCTGTCCGGTGTACTCATAACCCAATGAGCACCTGTATACATCTTAGGTGAACCAACTGATACCGGTGGCTTGTGAGACCGGCCACCGCCCCTCGTCGGGGTCTCGACTGTATACACTAGTCTACTCTGGAGAATCGATGCCCTGTCTCGAAACTCCCACGACTAGGGACCTTTTAAGGATGTGCTTATAGACTCCAGCTCTCATGTATATGATCGCCCTCATACTGCTGGTAGTCAAGCAAGAATCCTAGGGGCTCTATCAACGTGTAATAGCGACTCGTAAGGTCACCTAAAGCAGTATACGATGATAAAGATAAACCAGATAGCATACTATCATCTCGAATAAGACTGTCCTACCGGCATAGGTCCTCCTCAATCATTGCAATCACGTGCCTGTGATCCAATAATTGACTCTGAGGGCACTATATCCAACAATCTCCCACTTGCACTCAAGGCTAATTATTGCGATGTCGCATACTCACAGCCCGTGTGATACCGAACACCCAACTCCTCTACTAGTCAGTCTCACAAAGCTCGTTTGTGAAACTATTGCGTTCGAGGAATAACCTCAGTGAGTGGATCCGCTGTGATGTTTCTTTCTATGTCTCTCTATATCCCATGTTCGCGGAGAAAGCCATCTCCCGAAATGAGCAATACCTGTCTTAGAGTATGTCTGGATATCTGATGGGACCTAGCTCATAAATGAACTCCAAATCCAAACTTCTTAGACTGTATCGTCAACTGAACTTAATCAGTATCCTGCGCCATGCCTTCCTTCAGTATCCACCTGGACCATCTGTCCAAAATACTGCCCCTCGTCAGAGGGAAAACTATAACTCTGACAGCCACTTTGTCATCCAGGTCACCTTGGAAGCCTGGAATGATAACCGTCTCCTAAAGGAGGCTGTCGTTATCATATCCCTAGAACATCCACTTATGTTCTAAAACTGCTTCCGACTGTTTCTACAGGATTGAATCAATATCAACTTATTACATCTACTGCAAGAACAACATCTGGTGTGGTACTTGACATCTCATGATTGACTCAATTGCCTAAGCAAGTGATCTGTCAATCATGTACATCCCTCTCTACTTTAGTCCGTAAGACACCTTTAGAGAGGGTGACTCCATCACTTGCAGGTACACTACCGTGCCAGGAGTCGTCCATTCTAAATACTCATAGAATGCTGTCTAAGTACCCAGATTGGGAAACTACCCAAATCTAGATCTAAAACCATAGATCTAGTAACCAGAATGTCTGATATAATATCCAAGTCCTGTGTGGAGAAACTACTGTGTGACAACCAAAGTATAACCGATCGTAGTATAGGAATATCACTTCCTATTCTGTGTATGTCATCCAAATACCAGGACATCACACCCTACTACCTTCTTAACAGATCCATCCCTTATTCTGATGAAGTCAAACCTATGACTGTCACATCAGAAATAGATGATCTATCTCCGCTATATCTGCTTTAGTCTATAAATAGACATAAGCCTCCTGTCCACCAATGCTTCCACTGCTCCCACTGACTACGACAACCCTCTAGCAAAGTCATATAGACGTACACTTCTAAAGGTAGTTTAGAACGACGCTATACTCATCCTCCTGCCGGGTCTCACAGTCTGGAACAACAGCAATGGCATGTCTGGGTAAGCAAGAACCTCCCTGTCACCGTCCTTGAGGCTACCGGAGTACCTCTCGAGCGCCTGAGGTTACCCACCATATCTGCGGAGTGGCCAATGGAATGTCAAACCAGATTGAATCTTTAAGTTCTTATCAAATCTTCAGTAATCGTTTGCGGTTCTGGAATCACTTCCAGTTCTACCATACTCCCACTCCTGTTTTCTGAAAAAAATCCATTTTTGTTAAACCTGTGGCGAGTCTAGAACAATATCACTATTGATCTTCCAGATGGTAGAAAGTCGACCTTCGTCATAGCCCGGGTCAACCCACAAACAGCCATTACAGAAACGTGCCTTGAGTTATCCGGAGTCTGGTTTTAAGCATAAGCCGGACAACTCCCCGTATCTTAACAATGTCAAGATATGAACTGTTCTATGTCCAAGAAACAGAGGCACTGATTTAATTGAACCAGATTCAAATCATGCAGCTGTCTCCAGTGCATGTCAACTAAATGGAAGGAGGCCGATCAGCGTTACTCAACTTAGGAATACTTCCAATTATGAGTAACCTGAAAGAGAAGCCTGTTCTCTTAATCATTACTATCAACTGAATACCATTCACAAGTATCTACATCTTCGATCACCTTGAAGAATCCCGATACTTGCAACATCTGGTTCTCTACTTTATTCATATACCTATAACTTCTCAAAACTTGGACCCTGTGTTTCTACGAAACACCTGTCTAAGAACCAGAGAAGTCATAAGTAAACCGAATATAGTATGAGGACCTACCCCTTTGTCCTAATGGACACTGGACAATATACAATACTCTGTATAAGTCCCCTGAGTGTAGTGACTCATTCACTGTGTGTCGTAGATTGAAAACTGTACTTATGGTTAAGAAGAATTACACCGCTGTTTAATGCTCCTTACCTAACCATCCACTGATATAGGTAAATGTCATTGAAATAATCTCAAAAAGGTATATCGCACTCTATGAAAATAGACGTACAGATATATCAATTGAAATTGGTGCATAACCGCGGATATTCAAAACCAAATATTTGCCATCCGGCAAACAACCCAGGTGACTTCCTCAAATATCACCGATTACAACGAATCCCAATATAATGAGGATGATCAACCAATTCCCAATAACTTACTCCCACTCATCATCTGTAAAACCATGCAGATGTGAGAATCAAACCTGGTAAATACATACCCTGGAGCAAGTGTCTAATTGGGAAATCAGTTTTCTTTTAACAGTACACAGTGAAACTGAAACATTGAAATGTTTCGATGGGGTATCCGGGTATTCCTAGTAATGCCTCTTCCATTGTCCAGATTCACAACTATAACCGTATAATTCTTTGCCACCTCTCCAAATCCCTTTATATGTCTTTAGTCATTACCTTCTGTACACCCTCTTAGGCCAAATGGTTTTCTTCCTTCCCCACCGTTCGACACCAGCCTATGGTTTGGAAGAAGACTATCCAATAAGCATAATGGGTGTACTGTCCTAATCCTAGGAGCACTCGCAATGCGAGAGAAGGTGAAGATAAAAGACAACCGAATAAACCTTATTCCTATTTCTCCTGAACCAGGATCTATCCCCGAACTGGAACAAGTTCCTTACGAGTTCGTATATAACCATACGATGGAGTATCCAATAAACTTGGGATCTTCGTAGTGATACGGAGTGTCCTGGAGAAATACAAAGGTGATTTAGGATTGGCGAAGAAATACTTGGTTTGGTCGTGAATAGTAGTCGTAATTTACTTTGCCCTCTTACTAATCCCTTGATATGTCTTTACTTAATACCTTCTGTACACCGTTTAGGCTAACTGGTTTTCTTCATTCCCTACCGGTCGGCACCAGCCTAAGGTTTGGAAGAAGACTATCCAATTCGCGTAATAGGTGTACTATCTCCTAAACCAAGGAGTACTCGCAACCTGAGAGAAGGTAAAAGGAAAAGACAACTGAATAGTCCTATTCGTTTTCTCCAGAACCAGAAACCATCCTTGAATAAATTCCTTCGAGTTTGTATATAACCATACGATGGTTTTGTCCAATGGAAGTGGACGTTCGTAGTAATACGGGGTGTCCTGGAGAAAAGGGTAAAAGTAGGAGTGGCAATGAGGTTTGCAACTCTGACAATCCAAAAGCCAGTGTTAAGAAGGTTCGATCAACTTGGTCACTGAGTCATAGTCTAGGGTCGGGTCAATGGTCGCTGCCAAAGAGAGAGAGAAAAGAAACACTCAGCGTGCACTCTAACCTAGATCAGAATGGTTATCACTTTATCTAATATGGAAACCTCCCACTGTAACGTCAAATTCTTCCCCAAACCTGAAAGAAGAATTAGCCGGGATCACCCGAGGAGTAAACCAACTCATCAGTGGGAATCGGGATCCAACTATCATCGCATGATAACGTGATGGAATCCGCTCACGTTATCACACTCCAGAAGGTATGTGCATATCCGGCAAGTTTCAGTTTCTTTAGAAACTCCCGATGTGGATTTTTGCCCCATGCTCTTATAACCTTGGCGAAGGTCAACAAATCATAAGTCACATGTCAAGTTCTACCCGTCATTGTCCAGGTTAATTTGAACCCACCCGTACAAGCCCTTGACGAAGGTCAACAATGCTATACGACTGTCCCAAACCAACGCATCTATCTATGCAGCAGAAAGGTAACAAGCAGCTACCATACACTATGCCTTGACGAAGGTCAACAAACATAGCATTAATACTACGTGCTACCCGTCTGAAACGACGGAGGGCTACGAATGGTTTCTGGCGAAAACCTTTAACGTAATGAACTTGATATCGTTGAAGGAACGGATAGCTTTTTATAAAAATATAGTAACGAAAACCTTTGCTAAAGAGGTTACTCCCGGTGAAGGGATCTCGGCTCTTTCCCCGTAGGATGGGGTGCAGGATATTCCAACTGAATACCACGATGCAAAGCAAAAGTAATCGGCTATAGTGAAGTTATTGCCCTGACGCAAACTTCTGTCCAAGGGGTCACTCCCGGTGAAGGGATCTCGGCCCTTGCCTCGTCGATTAAGGAGCAGGATATTCCAACTGAATACCACGATGCAAAACAAAAGTGAACGCCCTTGCAATAACAGCTTTTTGAAAAATGTTCCAACAACATCAGAATAGGTTTGTTTATCTTGCATTGATCCGAATCAACGCAGTCCCATCAATTGATCACACCAATAAAGAACGAAAATAATGACGTACGTATATGCCATCCGCATTCTCCACTGGGTCCCGTCATCACCCGTTAGGTTAGCTAACTAACGACAGAGCGGGGACTGGACTAGCGCGGATGCAAAACATATACAACATCTACTAGTATATATGTCAATATATAATATTCGCTCAAGGCGTGATAAAATGCAACATCACAGAAATGTAATCAGCATCACAGAACAATACAGATATATGGTATCCCTGGGTTTCATAGAGCCGCTACTGAAACCCTACGTTCCCCTGGTCGTGTGGATAGCCTGTGCAATGAAATCCTAGACCCCTACGGGCGCGGCAAGTTACCCGCCAAAACCTGAAGCGAGGCAGCCCCCTTCAGCAACGTGAATGGACCACCCAGCACTTCACGGAATCCGGTAACTTGGGCACCCCTCTTGGGTCAACCTGTACCCCCTACGAGTGCGGCGAATAGCCCGCCAATTTTAGAGTAAAGCCCCCTCCGTCTCAAAGCCATGAGATGCGGGCTCGTTGCCCTTTAGAACCCGGCTATCCGTGCACCCCTCCGCGGGGTAATCCTAGTACAGAAAGTAAAATATACATACAACGGGTACATCGACCTCGACCCGGTCGTGCCCCAAAAGAATAATACAAACAGGCAGTGACAGCAGTCCACATGTCGGACGCTCGCCCCGCAATATCAAATGTACATATAAAACAAAACTGTACTTGTCACGACCCGAAAGAGCACGTGACTGGCCCTTGAACCATATGAAGTCTATAGGACCCCATCTGATCCAAGTAAGCCAAAAGCCCAGAAATCTAAAACCATTTAAAGAGTAAATAAGGAAAACTGGTTTTTAAGAAGTAAAGAAATCGTGTTTCAAAAATCCAAGTTTTTAAATAACTAAGCCGAATATGTATTTTTAAAATGTGTAACCTTTCCTGAAAATTTCGGCTGAGTTTCCTTTGTAAAAACTGGCCCCGAACGGGGTACAACAAGAATAATATATATGAAATGATAAATGGCATCCCCAAGCGGGAGTTAGCTCTTCGTCAAACGACGGTCACAACCACGCAAGCAATAATAATATACAACGCCAAAGGGCGAGGATCAAAACCCAAAAAAAGAAACTCAAAACAGCCAGAAAACCGTAATACTACAAACGCGACTCTAAGGTCGAAATAATACAACACTGTTTTCTAAGTCTGAAGCAATATACAAGTTTTGGTTGATGGAATTACTAGATACAATGAATAATACAGGAGCAATGGCGGTTCTGATACAAAGAACCCACCTACCCACGCAAGTCACCCATAAGGAAGCAGTGTGCCAGAAATGCCGCTATGGAATCTGTACGGCAAAAACCTGCAAGGACTGTGGCACAACGGGGGTGAGTTGCCAACTCGTGAATAGAAAATATCTACAAGCAGAGATCGAATGCATGACCCAACCTAGGTCAATACGATCAGATATAAATAAACCTCAATATGAATAAAGCTGAAGCATGCTAAACTGGCAATGTAATCTCTATACATGAGTGTAGTGCCAAGTGCTCGTGCTAGTGCCTCAGGTAATAGCATATCATGAATGTGAGGTATGATCAAAATAATTAAATCTGCATGTACGTGGATCCCGTCCACTCGTCACCCAATGACAAAACCATCATGCATGTAAATATCATCAGCATATGCATGGAAATATGAGGATATAAACCACCTGTGTCCCTCGCGACACGTCAAAATCATGGAACCGGAGTGCCCAGCATCGGCACTCGAAAACATCATGAAAACTGTGCCCAGCATCGGCACGTAAATCCTCATATATCGGGCTCCGTCAGTCCGGATCGGCCCACAGGCTCTGTCTGCGGTATCGGCCCTCGGCCCCGGCAGTACGCCATATCCATCTATCGACTCCGGTCGGTATCCTCCGGATAACCGTCAGGTCCAACAAAATCACCGGTAGGTACTCGCCACCTTGCCAGGCTCATCGTCTACTCCACGAAAACATTTCTTGCCCCAGGGAACCATACCGGGTCCACCATGTACCTGCAATCGGCCTCATCCGCCTCCTCGAATCGGGTTTCATATGTCGCTCTCAGCACCGAGAAAACACATGGTGGACGCACTGAAATATCATGTCAAGGGTAACCGGGTTTTAAAACAATTCCATATTCTCTTTTTAAAACACCCACGGTTCCCAAAACCAGAAATATCATGGAAATAACATATCTCAATGCGTATAATCAGAAAGCATGACGTATGCGACATGTGAAGAAATGTAACATACACTGAATGCAACAGTACTACAGTGTAGTGACATGGCAATTATCGATGATGAAGTGTGTGAGCCGGCAAACATGTGTACGTGGAACATACTCATCATCGAAAATTGTGCTGGTGTCCTAGCAGCATGACTGAAATGTATCAACAATATAAGCGATGCAATGCAACAGCATGAATATGCGGAATCGAGTAATCACGCAACAGTAAAGAACCTGCCTCAATAATTATATCATGCAACCTTGCCTTTTGAAATAAGACGAATCAGGGCTTTTGGTAAAATAAGGGCTACGGTGTTTTAAGAAAAGACGCGTTGTTTGAAAATATCCGTATAAACCCTTTTTGCTCTATCTTTAAAATATCCCCGATTCGTTAGTTTTGAAATAGGTATGACTCGGGTCTAGCCTAACGCCTACTAGGCGAACTACGAACCCAACAATCAAGCCAATCGAGAGGGGTATGAAAACCATCTAAATCTGAGTCGATATCACAATATCTCGTCACATGACAGGCATCACTACCATCATATCACCTCTCCAATACGAACTCTGTCATGTCGCCAAATCTCGCGGCCTCAATCGAATCTCATCGACTCATCTCAATCCCACGTATCATCCTCAAAACCCGTATATAAACACATAGTGCCATACCCATGTGTAGATATACACACCATCATATGCGCACAGATATATGAAAGGATGTATGCAAGTATGTGTGTATGTGTGAGTGTGGGTGAAACCACTACTCTAGGGTGTCGCACTATACTCAACCAATACATCCTTATCACCAACAATCCATTATTACTATAAATAATCCTAAACAACACATAATAAATATATGTGTGTATACGTATTCGTATACATCACCACGGACTGCGGGGGTGCTATACGCCATCCACCCGACTTCTCCCCGTAGATATAAATTTACTCACCTTGCTTCTCATGTGTCGGTGCCGATGTCGCCATCTTCATCTTCTTTGCCTCACATCTCGTAGGGTACCTACAAGGATATCACAAATGCTAAAGCACATGAAAATCACATCAGAAACCAAAACGGCACACGCTACGCTTATAGGTAAAAACCTATAACCTCGCATGCAAACACGATCAATATCCACTTGTCGTTGACGTCCAAACGCCACCCGACAGGAACGAAACACCAAATACCAAAATCCATACTAACACAAGTCGTAAACCATCCACCAACATAGGAAAATCAACCCAGATTTCACCCTAGATGGAATCAGTCAAAACTAGACATACCCAGGGTCAAGAATATAGGAAATGGGGCCATGCACAAAAATCGAGGCAATTCCCTCCTGCTCTGGCCGTAATTTGCGGCCAGAAGGAATTAATTGGCGGCCTCAGTTTGGAGTTGGGGGCTAGGGTTTGGTGTGGTGGTTCCATGGTGCCTGCACATCTCACTGTCAACTCAGTTTTATTTTTAGGGTCTCGGGGTAATAGCAGATTACACAAAACACTTCCAGATTTACAGTTTTCCCCGATATCGATTCCGTAATTCCGTATTCTGGTTTCAAGTTCAGGTTTGGGTCCAAACTAACATCACACCAGGGTTTCTAAGGTCACCACCATCCTCAAATTCATCTTTGATATCAGTTTTACCCTAAACCCTAACTTGAATTCTCCAAAGTCCACAAACGACACAATATCGATATGAAACTAGAATAGATGCACAAGGAAATGAAATACTACTCTAATAGGTGCAGAAATTACCTCCTTTAGCAACTCAAGAAAATTCTTGAGTTGCTCAAAGTTCTCCAAATCCAATCTTGCTTGGTTCAATGTGTAGCTAGTGAGCTTGGGAGTAAGTTTTATGAAGTGGGAATGGGGTTTTGGCTTTGTTTTCATGGTGGATCTAGGGTTTTAGTGAAGAGGGTGAGAGAGGGAGAGAGAGCAGCAGCAGCTTCAACAAGGGGAGGGAGAGAAAATGAGAAGGGAAATGATGGGGGGGCATGGGTCAAAAGAGGTGAAGGTTGACTTGGTCCCTTTCTCTCTCTCATCATACTACTTTTTCTTTTCTTTTCTTCACTAAACTCTTCTCACTTGAATAGTAGACCCAAAAGAAAAGCCATGGTAGAAATGCACAAGCAACACAAGTGTAGAAAATGATATGTGCACATTTTTGCACAAAAATGCTAAAAATCCAATTAGCGATTCTTAATCGCGATTAGCACTAAATTAGCATATAACTAATCTTAAAAACTTTAAAATGGCATAATTCCATAAAATACCTTATTTTAGAATTTTCCATAATTTTTCCCCATTTATTTGTATTTAATTATACCAGAATATTAAAATATTCATTAAAATAATATTAAATTATAGAATTTCCCAAAAATCATATTTTATTATTTTGGAAACGTTACAATCTACCTCCTTAAAGAAATTCGGTCCCCGAATTTAAATTTAAACCCCCAAATACTAAAATATTGCAATACAAATTCCAAGTCATCGGGGCTCCGAAATCTGCAATACATAAAACGTATTATAGCGCAATGCATGCGCATAAGTACTGAGCAGATAACTCAAAAGCAACACTCCATCAAGCATCCCGCAATCATCGGAGTCATGGTAAAGACACAAATGTCAAATCCAATACAAAACCAATATGATATAGATCAGAACTATACATGTAGACAACCAATCTATACATGTAAATAGCTGATGTAAATGCATGCCCAATCTTTTTAAGTCGCTGTGCGATGCGCGTAACACTGCACAGTGGCGGACGTTTTTCACAAGAAAATAACTATATATGTATATATATATCCTTTGTTTAATAGGTACGTTCCGCCGTTTTGAAAACAATTTTGAAGGGTTTCCTTGTTTTTAAACGTTTCGTGTCATATCGGACACGTAAGTATATATATATCGAGACCATAGCTCGCTCTTTGGAAATCCCTTCGAACTATCAATGCATGCAAAATATATCCAGGTACTGTTCTCTGACTAGTCCTGCTCGGTACAAAACGAATGTCAGATATCATAGAAATGTACTGCTCCAAAAGGAATAAATCCCAAAAATGCACATAACACCACCCTGTGCGTCTGGTGCGCACGGAAATCAAAATCCATATATGTGCCATACAGGTGCACAAAACAACATCTAGGTGCAACGGGTGTGCACGAAACATCTGTCATAGGCAACGTGTGTGCCTGACAGCCCAAACATGTGCATCTGACATGCACGAAGAATCTCGATTTAGTGCATCTGGTGTGCCCCAAAATCGTATCTCAAAACATGCGCCCAACATGCGCGAAAATCCAAATCGGTGCATCCATCGTGCACGAATGAAAATCTAAACCCTGCGCACTCAACATGCACGGAATCACAAAATCCAATAGCAACGCCGAACATGCGTAAGTCCAGTCAAAAGCACGGAGTGCAAGAATCCACATCAATATCACAATCAAAATCGATATATCGAAAGACATCAAATCGAAGTCAGGTGCAACCGTAATGCACAAAATGTAAATCCGGTGCAACAAAGGCATGATATATAAATCTGATGCGATAAACGCAAGAAACATAAAACTGGTGCGACAAACGCACGAAGTATAGAACTGGTGCATCCCATGCACAAATATCAAGCAATAACTCAAATACGTAAGCAGCAACACCAAGTGTACCCAGGTATAAAGGAAATCATAAACGTGTGCAACTGCGTGCACAAAACACACATCAATGCACTACAAGCACATATATGCTATACCGAGTGCAAAAATCAAATCGTGTGCGTAACATATGCACAACATCAATCAACCGTATGAAATCCATAAAGTCATAAGCAGGTGCAGCCAAGGCACGAAACGATATACAACGCGGCTCAATCAAAATCACGTGTACCGCGATGGAAAAACTCACAACCGTGTGCATCAGCGTGCACAAATCAAAACACTAAAAGTACATGAAACTATGCTGGAAGCGTAAATCAAATCACCGACATAAAATAGGCATGAAATCACAATCAATACCTCAAGAGTAATAACTATGTGCAAGGTATAAATATCCAGTAGGTGCAACCATAGTGCACAAATTCAAATATCATAGAACTCGGTCACCCAAAACCAATCATGCAAATAGATCGCCCAAAATACCGAAATCCCAAAGTGACGGATACGTGATAGTCGAATCACAAAATCACAAATCATAAATACCGTCGTCGGTATATCCTCCTTCGAAGTCGAGAAGGTGCCGGTACATCCAATGCTCGCGGCGCAAGATATCTACTTGCCTCTTGCTCGCGGCTGGCGCCCTCTGCCTCAGGTTCCTGATCTTTCCTGTAGATTACCAATCTCGCAATCCATCGGCTCAACGGCCCGGTCAGGTGTGCTGACAGGGACGATTCTGTCATGGCACTTCCTTGGTCATCTCTCGGTCAATCCTCACGACCGCTCGTAAAGCAGCACATCTCTGGCGCCGACCTCGGGTCCTCTGAATGCACATCACGCATCTGCTCCTGGTGCAAATCTTATTGCAGCAGTGTATTGGAAGGAATCCCTGCTCAAGGTCTCTTCTGATTTTGCCTAGGCCAAACTGTACAGGGCTGGTACTTTGGCATAATCTTTTCTCGCTCTCTGGACATCTGCGTCCTTAGTACAACATCTCCTCGGAAGCTGGTCGCATCCCTGTGCCTCTGTATGCATATCCGACTTTTAATCTTAACGGGGTGTAGTAGCAGCTCGTCTGCTTCTCGCACGAACTTCTTGTCCCGCTTGTCTGTATCATCGACCATTTCGACATCACGTCTCTATTTGCGCACTTCAATTCCATCGGCTACGGTCCCTCCGAAGTCTCTAACACGGACTCGAAATCACGAACTCAGTACCTTCGTCACTCAGTAGGAGATATCTAGCCGAACACGTCCTCAGCGTGCATATCGCATCTCTGATGTCAGCGGAGTGAAACGTCATCTCGTCGAAATCTCATGCGAACTCTTTACTCCACTCTGCTTCAATATCGACTGATTCGGACTCATCTCATCGTGGCTACACAGACTGCGCTCCAACGGCTATGCTCGTATCTGGAGTCTCCCAAGCAGTGTCCCATCACATGATATCCGAATGATGTCGAATCGTCCGATCGACTCGTCAGAACCTCATAATCCCCAAGAGCTCAACATCTCGGGTACAGTTTAATAGTATCGAGTACATACCACAGCATCGGTGGTCCAGCCGTAGAAGGGCAAACCCAAGCCTCACAAATAGTGCCGCGGAACTGCCGCAAACCCTAAGGTTCAAAGGCTTTCACACGGTCATTATGTCGAGTTAGGGTTTCATTCTTCTAGAGGGTCCATAGAATCGCTTGCATGTCTTTCCGAATACTTTAAACTTGGAAGATGGGTTCCTGACATTCGATCGTCTGCATCGACTCTCCACGAACCTGCGTGAAGTCGTCTCTAGCTGGGATCAATCTGCCTGATGACCTCGCATTGGGGTAAGCGAACGAACCACATGTCCTAGTCATTCATCCTCGGTGACTAGCGACTCACCATCATATCTCTAAGAATATGCTCATGCTGCAGTAGCTCCAATCATCTGGGAGATATCTCATCATTCGCAGCAACAACTGGCTCAATCGTCGGTACGCTAAGCAGCTCCTCAACCATCATGAATAAGCGATATATCAACAGTCACCACATCCTGACTGGCCTCTATCAGTGGCTCAATCCTCTGGTACCGACCGGTACATCCGAGAAATCTCGCAACAGCGATCTGTCAAACGCTCATAGTGCGGAAACACAAAATACGGAGCCTCAATGCAACCGTATGTCTCTGGAATCACGCCCCGGTCAGCCCTCGTCCCCGACGAGCTCATGCTGACACAACTCGAGCCGTAGCTCACTCTGCCCGTGCAATCGCGGCAGCAAAACCATAACCAGTATCGATGAAGGTAGATCATAGGAAGGAATATAATACGGTGCAAGGAAATGTACAACCTAAGGTTTCTTAAGCGGAGTGGCGTGTCGTAAGTATGCCGCGGAACATACCCACGGTACGTCACTCTACTTTAGTCACCTATTCCATCAACCAAGGGTCATCCTACACGATGAATGTTCGGGTCTAATACCCCCTCGACTAAGTCTAAGTTCCGTAAGGTCAAGCCTAAGTTCCGTATATAAATAACGCCCTAGGCTCCACATAGTCAAACTCAGACTCGAACCAAGGTCAACCTAGCACTTTGATACCAACTTTGTCACGACCCGAAAGAGCACGTGACTGGCCCTTGAATCATATGAAGTCTATAGGACCCCATCTGATCCAAGTAAGCCAAAAGCCCAGAAATCTAAAACCATTTAAAGAGTAAATAAGGAAAACTGGTTTTTAAGAAGTAAAGAAATCGTGTTTCAAAAATCCAAGTTTTTAAATAACTAAGCCGAATATGTATTTTTAAAATGTGTAACCTTTCCTGAAAATTTCGGCAGAGTTTCCTTTGTAAAAACTGGCCCCGAACGGGGTACAACAAGAATAATATATATGAAATGATAAAAGGCATCCCCAAGCGGGAGCTAGCTCTTCGTCAAACGACGGTCACAACCACGCAAGCAATAATAATATACAACGCCAAAGGGCGAGGATCAAAACCCAAAAAAAGAAACTCAAAACAGCCAGAAAACCGTAATACTACAAACGCGACTCTAAGGTCGAAATAAGACAACACTGTTTTCTAAGTCTGAAGCAATATACAAGTTTTGGTTGATGGAATTACTAGATACAATGAATAATACAGGAGCAATGGCGGTTCTGATACAAAGAACCCACCTACCCACGCAAGTCACCCATAAGGAAGCAGTGTGCCAGAAATGCCGCTATGGAATCTGTACGGCAAAAACCTGTAAGGACTGTGGCACAACGGGGGTGAGTTGCCAACTCGTGAATAGAAAATATCTACAAGCAGAGATCGAATGCATGACCCAACCTAGGTCAATACGATCAGATATAAATAAACCTCAATATGAATAAAGCTGAAGCATGCTAAACTGGCAATGTAATCTCTATACATGAGTGTAGTGCCAAGTGCTCGTGCTAGTGCCTCAGGTAATAGCATATCATGAATGTGAGGTATGATCAATATAATTAAATCTGCATGTACGTGGATCCCGTCCACTCGTCACCCAATGACAAAACCATCATGCATGTAAATATCATCAGCATATGCATGGAAATATGAGGATATAAACCACCTGTGTCCCTCGCGACACGTCAAAATCATGGAACCGGAGTGCCCAGCATCGGCACTCGAAAACATCATGAAAACTGTGCCCAGCATCGGCACGTAAATCCTCATATATCGATCTCCGTCAGTCCGGATCGGCCCACAGGCTCTGTCTGCGGTATCGGCCCTCGGCCCCGGCAGTATGCCATATCCATCTATCGACTCCGGTCGGTATCCTCCGGATAACCGCCAAGTCCAACAAAATCACCGGTAGGTACTCGCCACCCTGCCAGGCTCATCGTCTACTCCATGAAAAACATTTCTTGCCCCGGGGAACCATACCGGGTCCACCATGTACCCGCAATCGGCCTCATCCGCCTCCTCGAATCGGGTTTTACATGTTGCTCTCAGCACCGAGAAAACACATGGTGGACGCACTGAAATATCATGTCAAGGGTAACCGGGTTTTAAAACAATTCCATATTCTCTTTTTAAAACACCCACGGTTCCCAAAACCAGAAATATCATGGAAATAACATATCTCAATGCGTATAATCAGAAAGCATGACGTATGCGACATGTGAAGAAATGTAAGCAACATACACTGAATGCAACAGTACTACAGTGTAGTGACATGGCAATTATCGATGATGAAGTGTGTGAGCCGGTAAACAAGTGTACGTGGAACATACGCATCATCGATAATTGTGCTGGTGTCCTAGAAGCATGACTGAAATGTATCAACAATATAAGCGATGCAATGCAACAGCATGAATATGCGGAATCGAGTAATCACGCAACAGTAAAGAACCTGCCTCAATAATTATATCATGCAACCTTGCCTTTTGAAATAAGACGAATCAGGGCTTTTAGTAAAATAAGGGTTACGGTGTTTTAAGAAAAGACGCGTCGTTTGAAAATATCCGTATAAACCCTTTTTGCTCTATCTTTAAAATATCCCCGATTCGTTAGTTTTGAAATAGGTATGACTCGGGTCTAGCCTAACGCCTACTAGGCAAACTACGAACCCAACAATCAAGCCAATCGAGAGGGGTATGAAAACCACCTAAATCTGAGTCGATATCATAATATCTCGTCACATGACAGGCATCACTACCATCATATCACCTCTCCAATACGAACTCTGTCATGTCGCCAAATCTCGCGGCCTCAATCGAATCTCATCGACTCATCTCAATCCCACGTATCATCCTCAAAACCCGTATATAAACACATAGTCTCATACCCATGTGTAGATATACACACCATCATATGCGCACAGATATATGAAAGGATGTATGCAAGTATGTGTGTATGTGTGAGTGTGGGTGCAACTACTACTCTAGGGTGTCGCACTATACTCAACCAATACATCCTTATCACCAATAATCCATTATTACTATAAATAATCCTAAACAACACATAATAAATATATGTGTGTATACGTATTCGTATACATCACCACGGACTGCGGGGGTGCTATACGCCATCCACCCTACTTCTCCCCGTAGATATAAATCTACTCACCTTGCTTCTCATGTGTTGGTGCCGATGTCGCCATCTTCATATTCTTTGCCTCACATCTCGTAGGGTACCTACAAGGATATCACAAACGCTAAAGCACATGAAAATCACATCGGAAACCAAAACGGCACACGTTACGCCTATAGGTAAAAACCTATAACCTCGCATGCAAACACGATCAATATCCACTTGTCGTTGACTTCCAAACGCCACCCGACAGGAACGAAACACCAAATACCAAAATCCATACTAACACAAGTCGTAAACCATGCACCAACATTGGAAAATCAACCCAGACTTCACCCTAGATGGAATCAGTCAAAACTAGACATACCTAGGGTCAAGAATATAGGAAATGGGGCCATGCACAAAAATCGAGGCAATTCCCTCCTGCTCTGGCCGCAATTTGCGGCCTGAAGGAATTAATTGGCGGCCTCAGTTTGGAGTTGGGGGCTAGGGTTTGGTGTGGTGGTTCCATGGTGCCTGCACATCTCACTGTCAACTCAGTTTTATTTTTGGGGTCTCGGGGTAACAGCAGAGTACACAAAACACTTCCAGATTTACAGTTTTCCCCGATATCGATTCCGTAATTCCGTATTCTGGTTTCAAGTTCAGGTTTGGGTCCAAACTAACATCACACCAGGGTTTCTAAGGTCACCACCATCCTCGAATTCATCTTTGATATCAGTTTTACCCTAAACCCTAACTTGAATTCTCCAAAGTCCACAAACGACACAATATCGATATGAAACTAGAATAGATGCACAAGGAAATGAAATACTACTCTAATAGGTGCAGAAATTATCTCCTTTGGCAACTCAAGAAAATTCTTGAGTTGCTCAAAGTTCTCCAAATCCAATCTTGCTTGGTTCAATGTGTAGCTAGTGAGCTTGGGAGTAAGTTTTGTGAAGTGGGAATGGGGTTTTGGCTTTGTTTTCATGGTGGATCTAGGGTTTTAGTGAAGAGGGTGAGAGAGGGAGAGAGAGCAGCATCAGCTCCAACAAGGGGAGGGAGAGAAAATGAGAAGGGAAATGATGGGGGGGGCATGGGTCAAAAGAGGTGAAGGTTGACTTGGTCCCTTTCTCTCTCTCATCATACTACTTTTTCTTTTCTTTTCTTCACTAAACTCTTCTCACTTGAATAGTAGACCCAAAAGAAAAGCCATGGTAGAAATGCACAAGCAACACAAGTGTAGAAAATGATATGTGCACATTTTTGCACAAAAATGCTAAAAATCCAATTAGCGATTCTTAATCGCGATTAGCACTAAATTAGCATATAACTAATCTTAAAAACTTTAAAATGGAATAATTCCATAAAATACCTTATTTTAGAATTTTCCATAATTTTTCCCCATTTATTTGTATTTAATTATACCAGAATATTAAAATATTTATTAAATTATAGAATTTCCCAAAAATCATATTTTATTATTTTGGAAACGTTACAGTACTAACATTGCATCCAGGCTATCCCCACGACCAATCCACAACATCACAGCACAACACAGAACATCAACGTGTATGTCACGTTCGCAAATCTGTCTAAAAGGGCTATAGCAGTTAGACAGGATTTACCGATCAAATTACATTCACGGTCGCAGATATAATGTAAATACTGTGAACTAGCATGTTTAAAATATCCGATCGAATAAATTTATCAAAGTGGGCCCCAAGCACTACTGTAGCACTCACAGAAAATCTGGGCCCAAAAAAATATCCCAAAACCCCTATTTCCATCCCAGAAGCCTTCTGTAGAATTTTGATGCACTGAAAAGTAAATACTGCGGCGGAACCGCGGCCCAAGCATAGGTTTGGCCACGATTCCGCAGTCGTATAGTGCGTTCACGTGATCAAATTTCTACAGAGGTCTTAGAATTCTCTGCACATCATTCTGAAACAACCTGAAAAAGTTTTGGAGCAAAAAAAATTTCGACAGAAACCCGATGCACTAGAAAATACGGTTTTTGGGGTTTTATTGTTCGATCGAGTTCTAAACACGTTAGAGCAAGCTAGGCTAAGTTAATGGCGTGTCTCTGATACCAATGTAAGTGCACGGCGGCGCCCCGGCCGTCGATTCGACGCCGGAATGCGGAAACGAAAAACTTTGCAAACTAGCAAACCGGCACCACCGCACACTTTTATAACCCGGATCGGGCCATTAACCTAGCTACTAGCAAACTAAAAGATGGGTGAAGAGATATACCAAGCGATCCGTGTCCTTCGGTCTTCGTCTCCACTCCGATCTCTCGCGGAATCTCCGTCCGTCACCTCCTCGTCGGAAAGGGCACCACGTAGCCGGGTTCGTTTACGGGCTCCCACCTCTGGACCGAGGCAACTCGGGCGCGAAGTTGGCTAGCCGACGCGTCCAAGATTTGCTGTAGATGTAGTGTAGTAGGCTATGTCTCTTTGGGGTTTAGTGTAGTTGCCATGGTATGTGGAGAAAATGAACCTTTTTGGAGAGGTGAGAAATTTTTAGTAAGCTAGAAATGTGATGAAGGAAAAATGCCACACCTCATGAACCTCTCTCCTCCCTCTCTTTTTGTGGCTGGCCCCTATAAAGAATGGTGGAGGTCAATGAATCAAATAATGCAAGGAAGGAATAATAGAATAGAAAAATGGTCACACCAAATCACATATCAATCCTTCACAACACCATCTCATAAATGCAAAGGATGAGACCATAATGGAATCTCATGATTATGAAGGCACAAATGCAAGAAACCCCTCCACAAATAAGTTATTTGCACTCTTGCAAATAACCCCCTCCAACGGAAAGTCCGGCCGCGAAAGAACAAAGGAAAACCGGCCGGAACGGAATGCAAACTGGCAACTTCAGAAAACTGATCCCGTAATAAATTACAGGAAAACCCCACTACTGCATATACATGCCCGCATTTGTATTCCCTCTGAACACAAATGCAAAGAGACAAAAACTACACTGTCTAATACTAGGATCCGGCTTAAACCAAAGCCGGCTAGTAAAATCCGTCCGATCATGATCCGTGCAATACCGCGCGTATCTGATCGAACCCTGCCATATCTCCATACGGCCTCTACAGCGTTTCGCCCGAAACTTGAGTAACTGCGTGTGTGGGACTCTAAAGACTCGTCAATATTATGGCTGTGGATTTAACCACTAGTACGTCAGAGGTATTAGCCATACGTGACGGTCTACCGGCTATTGACCAAAAGGGACGTCGATGAGCGAACTCATCCTGACACCCTACTGAGCCTGTCAGTGACAATATCCGTACAGTCCGGTCCGTTCGTCTATGAGCATCGCATGGCGGGCCTAAGGGGTTGGTAAAAGTCAGACCCCCAATAGCGGTACAAGTCGTGTCGGAGTGTAGCCCAGAACACTCTGAGATACTACTGGAATACCTACCAGTAAATCTCCTGCCTTGGCTAAGGAATTTTCATGTACTGGCTCTCCTAGACACAGCGCGACCTCACCCCCAATACCGGGAGAGATGAACCCCTGCAGATCCGCTCACTGCCTCCAAGTGGCTCGGGACTGTACCCAACTAAAACCTGTTTGCACGTCTCCTTTGAGCGTGGTAGGGTAGTAATCAAAGCACAGTGGGAACTCACACGAGTCAAATGACGATCTCAGGTCGATGAACTAACCTGTACACATGTCACCAGGGAACTGCGATCTGATGTCAGGTATAATACCAATTAGCAGGTTCCCGGCGAGTCCTGTCCGGTGTACTCATAACCCAATGAGCACCTGTATACATCTTAGGTGAACCAACTGACACCAGTGGCTTGTGAGACCGGCCACCGCCCCTCGTCGGGGTCTCGACTGTATACACTAGTCTACTCTGGAGAATCGATGCCCTGTCTCGAAACTCCCACGACTAGGGACCTTTTAAGGATGTGCTTATAGACTCCAGCTCTCACGTATATGATCGCCCTCATACTGCTGGGAGTCAAGCAAGAATCCTAGGGGCTCTATCAACGTGTAATAGCGACTCGTAAGGTCACCTAAAGCAGTACTCGATGATAAAGATAAACCAGATAGCATACTATCATCTCGGGTAAGACTGTCCTACCGGCATAGGTCCTCTTCAATCATTGCAATCACGTGCCTGTGATCCAATAATTGACTCTGAGGGCACTATATCCAACATGTGGTAAGGTGGAAATCAAAGCACAGTGGGAATCACACAAGACTCTATGACGATCTCGGGTCTACAGACTAACCTGCACAAGTGTCTCCAGAGAACTGCCATCTGACGTAAGGTATAATACCATCTGGGAGTTCTCGGCGAGTCCGTCCAGTATACCCAGTCTCTACTGAGCACCCGTATACTATCTCTGATGTTAAACACCAATGGATATGGTATCATCCATCGCCCATCTCATGGGTCGAGAAGCGTATACGCTAGTCTACTCTTGTATATCGATGCCCTGTCTCGATACACCCACGACTAGGGACCTTGAAGGATGTACTTATGGGCTACCATGTCCCCACTAGTATGATCCGCATCATAGTCCAGGCAGTCAAGTACATATCCTAAGGGCTTTACCAACATGTAACTATAAGACAGTATAAAGAGATAAGTATACATGTTAAGATAAAGAGCAACCAGATAGCATACTATCATATCGAGCAAGAAAGTCCTCTCTATATATGTCCAAGCATCCAATATAATATACATCATCTGTACAATACTGGCCTCTAGGGCATACATACAACTAACATGTACGCCGATGTTGAGGGTTATTTGGTTCTTTTGCATGAGCGGGTCATAGGTTTTAACCTATGCGCGTTTCGTGTGCCGTTTTGGTTTTGTCCACAATTTCGGTTTACGATATGATATATGTTTGCAATAGGTATCTCTCACGTGGACTTCGGACGATGAAGAAGAGGATGGCGGCATTGACTTCGGCAGATAAGGACCAGGTGAGTAGATGTATATCTACGGGGGAAGTCGGGTGGATGGCGTATAGCACCCCCGCAACTTCGTAGGATATGTCGTGATCTTGAGATAGTTATATATATATATATATGTTATTGCGAGATACAAATACTGAGCAAGAAAGGTTTTAGGAGACCACGGATCAGAAATTGTGTAAGTGGGATGATAGTGCTTTTAGTCTAGTTCTTAGTCGCGAGACCCTAGAGTAAAGGTTGACACACACACACACGTACACACACACACACACTTGTTTCTTATGTGTGTGTGTATAAGTATGTGAGTAAGTACACACACACACACACATACATACATACATATATATACACGGATGATGAGGATATTACGTGATACTTGGGAATGAGTTGATATGATCGGGCATGATGCTGTGAGATATTTGATTTGTGATCGAATTATGATTTGAGATATGTTATGATATTTATAATGGATTGCTTGGGCGACGCATACTTCTATATGATAATATGTGTTGATGACATCGGATTGTATGAGACTTTAGATCAGTAACCAAATCATGATATTGTTTGATGATGATACCATATGAATGATGATATATATTTGATAGTTGGCCCGTACCTCGATTTTGGGATGCCGTACGATGGATTTTACCGTACGAGATATATATGTGATGATTGATCCGCACTCTTGACTTGAGAAAGTCGTACTTTGTACGTGACGCTATTGAGGCTGGATCGCCGACTACTAGAGATATCGACTCGGACTGTAGGTGGATTCTTCTTACCTATCGACTAATTCTTTAGTTTAGTCCCTTAGTTGGTTAGGTAGATATTAGTTTAGGCTCGAGTCATACTTCTTTTTCAAAACTAACGAATCGTGCGCATTTTTAAACACAGCCGAGGGATACTACGGATTTTTCAAAGGACATATCTTTTCTCAAAAACCCCATAGCCCCTATTTTTCTAAAAACCATGATTCGTGCTATTTCAAACACCAAAACGGTATTACTCGTATAGTAGAAATGTATATCTTTCAATGTTGCGGTTATTTCTCCTTCCCTATTTTATGCATGTTATTCTCATTTCACTGCATGTTATACATATGTTTCCATAACTGTTATGATTCCATCCGTTAGGACACCCGCACCATTATCGATGATGCGCATGTTTCACATACACTTGTTTGCCGGCTCACACACATCATCATCGGTAATTGCCATGTCACGTACACTTTAGAACATATTATCTCATTGATATAATCAGCTAAAAGCTAGTTACCACATAATATTTGTGTGATTGCTCTCATGTGTTAACTTAGAGATTGCATTCGTTACATAGATACTTCATGCATTCATATATTCACTCATATACTATTCTGGGGCTTTATGCCGATATTCACTGTTTACTTACTCTTGATTCTTGGATTTCGGATTTCCATGAGATTTCTGGATTTTGGGGAAAACCGCAAGAATTTATAATAACTTCTCTCTCTCTCTCTCATTTTAAAATGCAAGTTGCGGTTTTCTCGTGATGTATGGGTCGTCCACCATGAGTTTTCATGTTTTCTGTTGGATTTTGAGACCCGATTCGAGGAGTGGAGGAACCGTCTCGGGTACATGGTGGGCCCGGTAGGTACCCTGGGGCGATATAGAGATTTCGTGGGGATGACGATCAGCCTGGCAGGGGTACGGACTACCTACCGGTGATGTCTGGCGCGGCGGATATCCGGAGGATACCGACCGTTGTCGTGAGATTTGATGATATGGGCCGATCCGGACTGACGGAGCCCGAGATATTGAGACATTGAGACATTGAGACTTGAGATATTGAGATATTGTGTCGATGCTTGACACGGACTTTCTGTCGTTTTCACTGATGATGTTTCAGTTTTATTATACAAGATTCATTGATGATTTTCTTATATCAGATTATTCAGATTTCGTGCTGGATTTTTTTTCATTCATGATGCATTCATACATCAGATACATGACTTATTACTGTTTAGTGACACAGATACGAGCACCGAGTATTGCACTTATGCATAGATTATTACCCTGTCACTACCAGAGGGCCAGTGTTATATATGTATATTATTATGACTTAGGAGATCGTCGTGCATGCGATTTCTACCCGCAGATGTCTTCTACTCACGAGTTGGCAACTCACTCCCGTTGTGCCAAATTTTCCTACAGGTTTAGATGTACAGGTTTCCTTGGGGCTTGCTAGCACACCATTTCATTCAAGGTGATTGCTTGGTAGGTTGGTTCACTTGTATCGTGACCGCCGTTGTACTTTTATTTATTTCAGTTGTATCTAATAAGCTCGATCAACCAGACTTGTATTATTTGATAGATTTAGAAGACCGGTTGTTTTTCTTTCGACCTTAGAGTCGCGCTTGTATTATTATGGTTTTCTGGTGGTTTTGATGGTTTTCTTCTGAGTTTTGTTCCTCGCCCTTCGGCGTTGTATATTATTTTGCTTGCGTGGTTGTGACCGCCAATTGGCGAAGAGCTAGCTACCGCTTGGGGATGCTTTTATTATTGCTTATGTATATTATTCTTGTTTGTACCCGTTTGGGGCCAGTTTTTACAAAGGAGACTCTGCCGAAATTTTTGAGAAAATTTGATGTTGTTTTTAAACATGTTTTCCTTCAGTTCTTCTTTTAAATGGTTTAGATTTCTGGGATTCGGCTTACTTAGATTACGTTGCGCCTCTAGACGTTTCATAATTTAAGTGCTGGTCACGTTCCGTACCTTCGGGTCATGACACTCCAGTGCATGTCAACTAAATGGAAGGAGGCCGATCAGCATTACTCAACTAGGAGTGCATCCAAATATGAGTAACCTGAAAGAGAAGCAAGCTCTCAAAACCATTACTATCAACTGAATACCAAACATAAGAATCTACATCTTCGATCACCTTGAAGAATCCTGATACTTGCAACACATGGTTCTCTACTTTATTCTTCTACCTATAACTTCTCAAAACTTGGACCTTGTATTTCTACGAAATACTTGTCTAAAACTGGAGAAGTCACAAGTAAACAGAATATAGTACGAGTACCATCCCCTTTGTCCTAATGGACATTGGACAACATACAATACTTTGTATAAGTCCCCTGAGTTGAATAACTCAAACCCTGTGCGTCGTAGGTTGAAAACTGTACTATGGTTAAGAAGAATTACACCGCTGTTTAATGCTCCTTACCCAATCATCAACTGATATAGTCATGGACATAATTTCAAAAAGTTATATCTCACTTTATGAAATAAACGTACAGATATATCAATTTGACATTAGTGCATAACAACGGATATTCAAAACCAAATATTTGCCGTCAGGCAAAACCCAGGTGATTTCCTCAAATATCACCAATTACAATGAATTCCGATATAATGAGGATATAATCACCTAATTCCCAATAACATACTCCCACTCATCATCTGTAAAACCATACAGATGTGAGAATCAAACCTGGTAAATACATACCTTGGAGCAAGGATCTAATTGGAAAATCAGTTTTCAATTAACAACGCATAGTGAAAATGAAACATGAAAATGTTTCGAAGGGGTGGCCGGGTATTCCTAGTAATGCCTATTCCATTATCCAGATTCATGACTGTAACCTTATATTTCCTTGCCTTCTCTCCAAATCCATTTATTTATCTTTACTCAATACCTTCTGTACACCACCCTTAGGCTAAATGGTTTTCTTCCTTCCCTACCGTTCGGCACCAGCCCATGGTTTGGAAGAAGACTATCCAATGAGCGTAATACGTGTACTCTCCTATCCTAGGAGCCCTCGCAACCTGAGAAAAGGTAAAGATAAAAGACAACTGAATAATCCTTATTCTATTTCTCCTAAACCAGAATCCATTCTTGTACTGGAACAAGTTCCTTCGATTCGTATGTAATGTAACGCTTCGAAAATCGTTTAGGCAGTTTTTCGGTAATCGGCAAGATTAGCAGTCTTTTCCGTAAAAAGTCAAAATATGTATTTTTTTCTATATAGGCCTAATTATACAAAATTTAGATAAGATATTGCTAAAATTTGGTCACTAATTTGTTAGTTATATGTATGCCCTAGAGGCCATTAATATACATAGGATGTATATTGTAGTGGATGCTGGGACATATATAGGGAGGACTTTCTTGCTCGACATGATAGTATTCTATCTGGTTGATCTTTACCTTAACATGTACACTGATTGTCTCCCTGTTACATGTTGGTAAAGCCCTTAGGATCTGTACTTGACTACCTGGACTATGATGCGGATCATACTAGTGGGGACATGGTAGTCCATAAGTACATCCTTCAAAGTCCCTAGTCGAGGGTATATCGAGACGGGGCATCGATATACCAGAGTAGACTAGCGTATACCTTCTCGACCCATACAGATGGGCGATGGATGATCCCATATCCATTGGTGTTTGACATCAGAGATGATATACGGGTGCTCAGTGGAGACTAGGTACACTGGACGGACTCGCCGAGAACTCCCAGATGGTATTATACCTTACGTCAGATGGCAGTTCTCTGGTGACACTGGTACAGAGTAGTCTGTTGATCCGAGATCGTCATAGAGTCTTGTGTGGTTCCCACTGTGCTTTGATTTCCATCTTACCACGTCCAAGAGGGCGTGCAAAACGGTGGTTTTTGGGTACAGTCCCGAGTCACATGGAGGCAATGAGCGATAGGAGGGGATTCGTCTCTCCCGGTATAGGGAGTTGATGTTGCGCAGTGTTCGATTGGCTATAACAGGAAATCCCTGGCCAGGGTTGCTGAGATTTACTGGTAAGTGTTACCAGTAGTTTCTCGAGTTGTTATAGACCTCATATCGACACGACTTATCGAGCTATTGGGGTCTGACGTTTACCACCCCTAGGCAAGATATGCGACATATCAGACGATCAGACCGGACTGTACGGTAGTGTTACTGGTTGGATTCACTGGAGTGTGAGCGGGCTTGCTCGTCGATCTTCTGATCGCTCAATACCCGGGTGGCCGTTACGTTTAGCAGACCGCTTGCGGCTTGTGGATGTTTGATATGATCATCATCTGCTGCCGGCGTATTGACGAGTCTTTAGAGTCCTACACAGAGCTTTCCTGGCTCAAGCGAAACGAAATAGGAGCGCATATGAGATATGTGCGGGACCGAGAATAATGCGTGTATGTGATACCGTATTTCATTCTCGCGAACAATGTATCGAATGGTTGTATGCGATATAACCTAGTTATCGAATCGAAGATTGATTCGATAAGCCGATACATTTGATACTAGTCGGTTATATGCGATATGACCGGATCGTTAAATCAAGTGTTGATTTAATGATTTAATGTATAATTATATATTTGATATATTACTTTGCATTAACTAGTATCGGTTCACTTTAAATGGATTTTCTCGCTCGGATGTGCGCATTATATATGTGATATGATTTTGTGCACATGCTTGTATCATGTTTGATGGTGCATGTAAAATTGGTTAAGTATAAAGAATTAAACCTTGGTTAATGAAATGGTTAGGGTTTATTATTTGCTTATTTATTTATTCATTCATTTATCTATTTCTTTTTGGATGAAAAGAATGATAAAAGAAAACAAATGGTTGCTTTCTTAGAAGCTTCTTCAAGCTTCATGCAACTTTGACCAAAGCAACCATTCTTGTCTTCTTCTCTAACCCTAACCATTCCACCTAACTAAAGTTAATTCTCTACACTTTACCATGGTTAAAGTTATGATAAGTATTATATTTCTTTTCTATTTTTATTAACTTATCATAATCATCATCATCTTCTTCTTCATCTTCTTCAATGAAGAAACCTTCACTTCATCAATGGTGATTGATGAAAATAAGTGAGAAATCCAATTCTAAAGTCTACCCACTTCCTATTTCTTAATCCTCTACCTCTTGCCAAGTAGTAGAGTGTGTTTCCTTCACAAGTTTTTTTGACTTGGTGAAGTTGGAGCTTGATTTAGCGATGCCTCGACGTAGATCATCTTCGGCACGTCGTCGTTGACCTAGCCCGCTCTTTCTCCGATAAGTCCGACGCTAGAGCCCGGGATTTGATTTGGACAGCGGAGAGGACCTCATCACGGAGTCGTGGAGGTGGAGGACCGGATCTACAAAGGTTGTATTTCCGTTTACTTGTAGTTAAGTGTTAACTAGTTTCTTTTTCGCCTAGAAATCTAGCCAACGATCCGTTCTAGGGTTTCTCGGCACCGTTTAAATTTGAAATTGGCATGGTTGATGCCTTGTGAGACCTCATTAGGGTGCCTAGGAACCCTACAGTGGTATCAGAGCTACTAGGCATTGATGTCGACCTATGGGGGGTTCTCACTGTGTGACAGTGTGGCGAAGCATAGGCTCTTACCCCCAGGGTGTCCCGAGACCGGAAGGTGTTCCGGCGGGTTGTAGTCCTCGCGAGGCGGCATGCGCAAAAAGTAGCGGCTGAGGGACCCGTTGGTGCCACGGCAACCCCATTGGATGGGGTGGCTGCCTGACCTAAAAATACCCAGAGAACTCAGCACCTGAAACAATGAATTACTGTGCAAACAGTTAGGGCTGACGTCACAATTCTGCCGCGGAACCGCCGCCGATTACACTGTTCATGCAAAACTTTTTGCGCCGTAATTCTTAGATTTCCCTGCTGAGTTTTCTGCATATTTTTAATTTGGAAAAATCCATGATTTTAGAAAAAGTACAGAGAGCATGTTTGGAATTGGGTTTCGGGTTCGTTCGGACTATCAGATTTTGTCTAAATGGCTTTCCGGATAATTTTTTGAATATGTTAAAAAGTTCGACCGGATATAAATACCCAATTTTTCCCCTGTCGGGAAATTTCGAAGTGTTGGATTTTTCTGTAGTTTAACGACGTTCTAAGTAGTGCAAGTAACGCGATGGACCCTCTAGAAGACAACAAACCTTAACTCGATTATGTGACCGTCTTGAACTGCCCTTTGAACCTTAGGGTTTGGGGCAGTACGGCGTGCCACATGTGAGGCGTTAGCTTGACCCTTCTACGGCTGGACCGTTGGTACTGAGGCACGAACTGAATGTTGTTAGACTTATTTCATGTGTTGAGCTGTATCGGGAAAACTTGGGTGTTTGACTGTTCGATCGAAAAGTTTAACATTTTCTAATTATCCGGAATGGGATACAATAATTGGAATTCACAAAGAGTTATGAGATAACTGAATGAATGTTATAAACATAGCAGTTTAGTCTCAATTGATCGGTTGCCACGGAATTTTGATGTGATCAAAAGTCCGTCGCAATCACGTAGCGTACGCGGATACTCGCCGGGTAAACTTAATAGACAGCCTCACTTCATTGCCCCGACCAAGTGACTATAGGAGAACCCCGTCGCCGAAAGCATCCGTTCGGATGCTCGCGGCAGCGGTGTTCCGCCTTGGTGCACTTCGTCGACGGCGTTAGGGGTGCGGCCGCCTACTGAAGTTTGCGACGAGCATTCGATCAGGATGTCGGGAATCTTGTTGAATTGCCCGACTTGATATTTAAAAGTGTTTTCAAAAATGAGACTAAAATGCGGGGTTTATAATTGTTAGGCATGCGATGTCTAAAGAAATTCATTTGGTCAGGCATGCGATGTCTGAGGTGGTTGCGGATTCCAACTGTTGTAGTTTTACACTTTCTTTTCTGTGACCGTAAGTGTAATATGTGATATTGCCGGTTTCGTTGCTATATGTCAACGACAATTGGGATGCGCATATTTACTTACGTTGATGACATGTGATGTTATGTGTTGCTGGATATGTTATATTTGATCGTCGTGTTTGAATAGCCGGGGGTTTTTATGTGAGATGAGTGTTTTTCATTTTCATTCATGTAAAAACTTGTATGTAATATTCTTTTATTGGGGCACTTCCAGGTTGCGGAAGATGTCACCCTTTGTATATTATTTACTTTTCCGCACTAGGATAGACCCAAGGAGGAGGGCACAAGTAACCGGGTTCTGGAGTCCAGTGGGAGACCAACTCGAGGAGTCGAGTCCGGGTCTCCTAACTCTAGAATTGGTAGGGTTGCTTGCCGCTCTCGTAGGGGTCTAGGGGTGTGGGTTTGGCTATTCATCACGACCGTGGAATCCGTGTTTTATACTGGCTCGTATTGAAAACACGGACGTCCTAGTATATCCAATATTTCATATGTTTCTTCTGCTGCGATATCTGTGATGTGATCATGTGATATGTTCTGTGATAGATACATTATATAGTATATATGATATATTATATAGACGTTACTTATGTTTTACACCCGTGCTAGCCCTGCCCCGCTCTGCCGTTAGTTACCTAACCTAACGGTGCACGAGGGGACATCGAGGCGAATGCGGATGGCATAAGTGTACGTCGTATTTATCTGTGATGTTTAGGTACTTAAATGATGGGACTTCATTAATGTGATTAATGAAATAAAAGAAACCTAAGATGTTGTAGAATCGAATTTCAAAATAAAACAGGTAGCTACAGTTCTTGCTTTGCACAGAGGTATATGTGATATATCCTGCACCTTATTCGATGAGGAAAGGACCGAGATCCCTTCACCGGGAGTGACTCCTTTAGCAATAACTGGCAGATGCTACACACTCGGTTTGTCTTTTGATTGCTTTTAAGAGTTTTTGCTTTGTACAGTGATATATATGATATATCCCGTACCTCATTCGACGAGGAAAGGACCGATGATCCCTTCACCGGGAGTGATTCCTTCAGCAAAACTAGAAAAGCCTCAAAAGCACTCCATTTTAAAATCATTTGATTCTACAACGATATCAAGTTCATTACGCAATAGGTTTTCAGAAAAACCTGTCGTAGCCCTCCGTCATTTCAGATAAGTAGTAGTTAGTATTCGTGCTGCGTTTGTTGGCCTTTGTCAAGGCGCAGTGTGCGGTAGCTAACTGGTGCTTATCTGCTTATGCATATGATGCAGATTGAGTTAGGGTAGTCGTGCGACCTTGTTTGCCTTTGTCAAGGGCCGTGCGGGTGGGTTTAATTCAATCAGGAAATGACGGGTTGAACTTGACTAGCATCCTATGGTTTGTTGGCCTTTGTCAAGGTCATAGGAGGTTAGGGGCAAAATATTATCGGGAATTTCAAGTGTTGAAATTTGCAATGAGATTGCATACCTTCTATGAGATAGTTGGATCCCGATACCCACTGCGAGTAATTGTTACTCCTGGGAGAGTTTTATACATTACAATTAGCCGATCAAGTAGGTGTCTAGAAAGGTGTCAACGGGGTTACGCCTCTGGGAAAATGAGGTTTACATTAATTAGGTTCGTGCGAAAGCACGGGGGACCTCCCTCAAAGTACCGACACTGGCCTGGCTGAAAGATTGGCGAACTTGTAGTGTGTAATTAATCCCGGCTAGTCTTTCCTTTTAGGGTTTGAAGGAAGATTTGATAAAAAGCAGTGGGAACCATCCTGATTAGATAAAATAATAACCAATCTATTCTTGCAAGAGCGCACGCTGAGTGTTTTCTTCTCTCTCTCTCTCCAGGTAGCAACCATATCACGTCTTAATCAAGATAATAATACGGAATATTGACCGAACCCGCTTGTTATATTGAGCTGGGGAACGTTGGTCCCGCTCCAACTTATAATTGTTATAAGACAGAGCAGGAAATTGGGGAATACCAGATTTCCCGTGCCGCCCAAACGAAGAGAGTGCATGCTGATGCATCATCTTCGGGTGTGTTCATTACAGAGAACTGTTTCTCAGTATCCTTTACGTCCTGGGTATGTGATACCAGATCAGGATCCCAGATATGTAATCTGTTACATAGGGCTACAGAAAGGTAGAGAACTGAGAACGGGTGATAAGTTTCATGAGGCAGAAAACGGTGCAAGTGTTGCAGCCAAGTCTGTTGGTCACTGTCACCCTGTATTACCAATACATTGATTCTGAACGAATGTTATTAGATACCGAACCTGATATACAAAATCATATCTGTCTCTTTATTAGTAAAGAAACGGTAAAATTTTGTATTGTTGGATAATGTTTTGAATATTTCCTATATCAAAAGTTGATCGGTTCAGGCACGTTATCTAAAAGCGTTGATGTTCTAAATCAAACTACAGTTCTTAGTATACGGAACACACAAAAGAGGAAGAGTTCAGAAATGAACGAATCCTTCTTGAGGCATTGTAGACTAGGTCAGATCAATGTGACCCGACTAGCTAGAGTTACATATAGATGCATATTTAAATCAGTTTGAATTTACATCTTGTGAAACTCGCCAGTCATGTCAGAAAGATAAGATGACCACAGCTCTGTTTATTGGAAACAGAGAAAGAGTTAGTAAACTCTTGGGATGATACATGTTGATGTATGTAAGGTCCCCTGTCTACACATGCCAGGAAAGGTTCTTTGTACTTCATTACATTCTCTGATAATCTCTCAAGATTCAGACATATGTTCCTGTTGAAACATGAGTCCGAGCCTTTTGAGATATTCACAGAATATAAGCGAGAAGTAGAGAACCAAAATACGGGTATAAGTATTATGTCCTATGATGAGATCAGGGAGGAGAATACTTGAGCATGGAATTCATGGACTATTCTAAAGGAGAATGAGATTCTCTCTCAGCATTACTCCTCCGTATACACCATAGTACGATGGTATATCGGGGCGGAACAATCACACCCTATATGATAAGGTGTGCTCGATGATGAGTAATACTGAGTTACCTGTTTCCTTTTGGGAGTTATGCGCTTGAGAAGCTGCATACCTATTGAATAGGGTTCCAATCAAATCAGTTGCCTACCATTTCATATGTGATATGATAAGGGAAGAGCCCATGTCTTAAGCTAGTTAAGATTTGGGGTTGTCCGGCCTATGTCTAAAAACAAAATCCGGACAAGCTCGAGGCAAGGTCTGTAATGTAGAACTGGAAAGGTTCCAGCTATACAAACTACAGCAGATGATTTGATAGAGCCAAAGGATTCAGTAGATTCCAATGAACCTCAGCCTCTCCGCCGATCTAGTAGGGTTCCTCACCCACCTGAGAGATACTTCGGTTTCTCTATGACAGTGGGAGCGAGGACTGCATCATGAGATGATGACCCAACTAGTTTCGAGCTGGCCATCAGAAGTGTGACTCTGTAAGAATGGCTGGATGCTTAGTGATCTGAGATGGAATCCTTATACACCAACAAAGTATGGACTTTGGTTGCTATATCTGAAGGGTTAAATCCCCATCAGGAGCAAGTATATCTTGAGAAGATTACTTGGTGTACATCGAAAAGTTGAGACTTTCAAAGCTAGACTTGTTAAAAGTTTGCATCATTGACCAGCTATGGATAATGATGAAACCTTTTCAAGTACCCATGCTTAAGTCCATCCAGATCTTACTTGCCACGGCTACATACCATGACTACGATATCTGGTGGTTGGGTGTCATGACAGGTTTTCTAAATGATGTTTTAGAAGAGTGCGTCTATAAGTACACAGCCAGAGGGCTTCGTAGACAGTGGGAGCAGCGGAAACGTGTGCAAGATGATTTATAGGATAAAGCAGGCATCGCGGAGTTGGAACATCTGTTTTGATGAAGTAGTCAAAGAGTTTGACATCATCAAAATGGTAGATGAACCTTGTATAAACAAAAAGGTAGGAAGGAGTATGGTGACGATCCTCGTAGAGTACGTGGATGACATACTCTTGATAGGGAAGGAGTTTCCTATGCTACGCTCGATCAATCTCCGCTTATCACACTGATTCTCCATATAGGATCAAAGTGATACCTCCTAAATCCTGGGTTTTGGATCTATGAGATAGATCTAAATAGATGTTAGGATTCTCACTAGTTGTAGTGAGATGGTATCAATCGATCCTGGGGAGAATCACTGGAAAGGTTCCAGAGTGATAAAGACGACTGAATGTCAGTCACAGGCATTGTCTATACCCTCAGTAAAGGGATGGTATGTTGGAAGAGTTCCAAGCTAGATACCGTGACATACTAGACGATAAAGGCTGGATACATCGCTACTTAAGATGCTACCAAAGAGGCTGTTTGGGTGTATATTGGTTCATGAGATGAACTATGTTCCTCCCATTGTGTGACAATGGAGTTGTGGCTTATGCCAAGGAACGCAGGTCCCATCAGTGATCCAGACATATTCTAAGGCAGTATCACCTGATTATGGAGATGGTTGATCTCCAGGGTGATCGAGGTTAGGAGAACAGACTCAGAGGACAACACAGCGGATCCACTCACAAAGGCCTGTTCCCAGAGAGAGACTTTTATGGGATGGTTGAGTATGGGATACTACAACCACTGCTATCAGATGGCCCTAGTGCAAGTGGGAGATTGTTAGTTATATGTATGCCCTAGAGGCCATTACTATACATAGGATGTATATTGTAGTGGATGCTGGGACATATATAGGGAGGACTTTCTTGCTCGACATGATAGTATGCTATCTGGTTGATCTTTACCTTAACATGTACACTGATTGTCTCCCTGTTACATGTTGGTAAAGCCCTTAGGATCTGTACTTGACTACCTGGACTATGATGCAGATCATACTAGTGGGGACATGGTAGTCCATAAGTACATCCTTCAAAGTCCCTAGTCGAGGGTATATCGAGACGGGGCATCGATATACCAGAGTAGACTAGCGTATACCTTCTCGACCCATACAGATGGGCGATGGATGATCCCATATCCATTGGTGTTTGACATCAGAGATGATATACGGGTGCTCAGTGGAGACTGGGTACACTGGACGGACTCGCCGAGAACTCCCAGATGGTATTATACCTTACGTCAGATGGCAGTTCTCTGGTGACACTGGTACAGAGTAGTCTGTTGACCCGAGATCGTCATAGAGTCTTGTGTGGTTCCCACTGTGCTTTGATTTCCATCTTACCACGTCCAAGAGGGTGTGCAAAACGGTGGTTTTTGGGTACAGTCCCGAGTCACATGGAGGCAATGAGCGATAGGAGGGGATTCGTCTCTCCCGGTATAGGGAGTTGATGTTGCGCAGTGTTCGATTGGCTATAACAGGAAATCCCTGGCCAGGGTTGCTGAGATTTACTGGTAAGTGTTACCAGTAGTTTCTCGAGTTGTTATAGACCTCATATCGACACGACTTATCGAGCTATTGGGGTCTGACGTTTACCACCCCTAGGCAAGATATGCGACATATCGGACGATCAGACCGGACTGTACGGTAGTGTTACTGGTTGGATTCACTGGAGTGTGAGCGGGCTTGCTCGTCGATCTTCTGATCGCTCAATACCCGGGTGGCCGTTACGTTTAGCAGACCGCTTGCGGCTTGTGGATGTTTGATATGATCATCATCTGCTGCCGGCGTATTGACGAGTCTTTAGAGTCCTACACAGAGCTTTCCTGGCTCAAGCGAAACGAAATAGGAGCGCATATGAGATATGTGCGGGACCGAGAATAATGCTTGTATGTGATACCGTATTTCATTCTCGCGAACAATGTGTCGAATGGTTGTATGCGATATAACCTAGTTATCGAATCGAAGATTGATTCGATAAGCCGATACATTTGATACTAGTCGGTTATATGCGATATGACCGGATCGTTAAATCAAGTGTTGATTTAATGATTTAATGTATAATTATATATTTGATATATTACTTTGCATTAACTAGTATCGGTTCACTTTAAATGGATTTTCTCGCTCGGATGTGCGCATTATATATGTGATATGATTTTGTGCACATGCTTGTATCATGTTTGATGGTGCATGTAAAATTGGTTAAGTATAAAGAATTAAACCTTGGTTAATGAAATGGTTAGGGTTTATTATTTGCTTATTTATTTATTCATTCATTTATCTATTTCTTTTTGGATGAAAAGAATGAGAAAAGAAAACAAATGGTTGCTTTCTTAGAAGCTTCTTCAAGCTTCATGCAACTTTGACCAAAGCAACCATTCTTGTCTTCTTCTCTAACCCTAACCATTCCACCTAACTAAAGTTAATTCTCTACACTTTACCATGGTTAAAGTTATGATAAGTATTATATTTCTTTTCTATTTTTATTAACTTATCATAATCATCATCATCTTCTTCTTCATCTTCTTCAATGAAGAAACCTTCACTTCATCAATGGTGATTGATGAAAATAAGTGAGAAATCCAATTCTAAAGTCTACCCACTTCCTATTTCTTCATCCTCTACCTCTTGCCAAGTAGTAGAGTGTGTTTCCTTCACAAGTTTTCTTGACTTGGTGAAGTTGGAGCTTGATTTAGCGATGCCTCGACGTAGATCATCTTCGGCACGTCGTCGATGACCTAGCCCGCTCTTTCTCCGATAAGTCCGACGCTAGAGCCCGGGATTTGATTTGGACAGCGGAGAGGACCTCATCATGGAGCCGTGGAGGTGGAGGACCGGATCTACAAAGGTTGTATTTCCGTTTACTTGTAGTTAAGTGTTAACTAGTTTTTTTTCGCCTAGAAATCTAGCCAACGATCCGTTCTAGGGTTTCTCGGCACCGTTTAAGAAATTGGCATGGTTGATGCCTTGTGAGACCTCATTAGGGTGCCTAGGAACCCTACATAATTTGTCACTTAAAATTTTCTAGTTAATTAAAATTTTTTCCTTAATTAATTATTTTTAATATTATTTTAAGCTTTTAAAAATATATTTAATTAGTGATAAATACAAATTTAATTGGGTAAATTACATAATTAGGAACCATTATAAACTAAAATGAAGTGTAACAAAAATTTTAGCAAAACATTTCAAGTTTAGTTGTTTATGGTAAATGGGTTGACAAATGAAATGAAAAGGGTTTTTTAAAAAAAGTTTTGATGTAACATGCATTAATTGAACTTTGATGATATTTTTGTGTGGAAATTTCCACACAACTCTTTCATTTCATCCCTTCCCACTCCTGGCTGAGCTAAACCTATAGGAAACCCCTCATTTTTTTTCCATTTCTTGCTTCTAAAATCATGCTAAAATCATCAAAAATCCACAAAAATCCACCATTTCCTTCACTAATTCAAACCTAACCCTTATGCTATCCCTTCTCAAGCCCAAATTGGTCCAAGACAAGGAGAAAGGAGACCTCTTTAGAGGCTAGGTGCAAGGGGATCACAACTTGGGAGGTATAATTTTTAATCTAGCTGTTAAATTGGTAGCTTAAATATGTTAAATTAGATATCTAAAGTGTGAAATTTGGTTAACTTTGCTTGCTAGTGAATTTCAAGAGAAGGGTAGATGTTCTAATTAGGGTTTGATGTAGGATGAGTGGGTTTAAGTTAGTGTTGTGGCCATCTAGTTGGTTAGATTGGTTGTTTGTGCGATGTAGCGATCGCTATATCATTAAATCGCGATATTTGCATCAAAATTGCTATGTCAATGCTTACTAGATTTTCTAAAATATTAGGAGGCGATCTAATTGAGATATATGGACGATAGCTATAGCATCTCATATGACTTTTATGTTAGTGTATATGCCCTAGAGGCCATTACTATATCATACTAGCTTGTATATTACTTAATGAAAGCTTGGGATATTCACAGTTGTATAGACAATCTTGCTCAAAATGGTAGTATGCTACTTGGTTTGTCTCTACTTCAATATGTGCATGTGTTTCTTTTAGCATATCGCTTATATACATATTAGTGGAGCCCTTAGGATCTTTGCTTGATTACCAGCGTTGTGATGGCAGTCGCACTTGTGGAGGCTGGGTAATCTATAAGCACATCCTTATACAGGTCCCTAGTTATAGGACTATCGAGACAGGGCATCGATACTCCGGAGTAGACTAGCGTATGCGCTTCTCATCCCAGCAGGGGAGGCGGTCTGTCCCACAGCCATCAGTACGTCGTAGTGGAGATAGTATGCGGGTGCTCGTTGGGTTATGAGTACACTGGACATGACTCGTCGGGAACTGTTGGTTGGTATTATACCTATCCTCAGTTATCAGTTCCCAGGTGACATGAGTACAGCTTAGTCCGCTGACTTGACACTGTCACTTCGCCTCGAGTGTGTCCCACTGTACTTAGATTACTACCCTACCACGGCTCAAAGGAGTCATGCAAACAGGTAGTAGTTGGGTGCAGTCCCGAAGCACTTGGAGGCAATGACGGTTAGACAGGATTCGTCTCTCCCGGTATTGGGGGTTGACATCGCACTGTGTCTAGGAGAGCCATTACACGAGTAGTCCCTGGCCAGGGTAAGCGAGATATACTGGTAGGTTTCCAGTGTTATCTCAGGGTGTTCTGGGCTTCACTCCGACACGACTTGTACCGCTATTAAGGGACTGACGTTTACCGCCTCCTAGGCCCGCCTTGCGATGTATCAGACGAACAGCTCGGACTGTACGGAGATTGTCACATACAGGCTCAGTAGGAGTTCGGATGGGTTTACCTCATCGGCCTTCTTATCGATATCTACCTGGGGACCGTTACGTTCAGCTAGTGCCACTTGCGGTCTATGGTTAAACCCACTGCCAGCGTAGTGTCGAGTCTTTAGAGTCCCACACAGAGAGTTTCCCTGCACTGAGCGAAACGTGTAGAGGCCGTATGGTTTTACGGTAGGGCTGCGATCACTTACGTGCACTTGTGTGCGTATGCTGTTCGGGCAGGCAATACTAGTGGGTTTTGGTTTAAGCCGGATCCTAGTATTGCACAGATGGATTAGTTTTGTCTTCTGTGCATTCGCATTCTACGGAATGCGGATGCGAGTGTGTATGCACAGTTTTGCGGAGCGATGAAGGAGGAGGTGCCTCATTAGGGTTTTGACAGTTGATTCGGTCAAAACCATATTGAGGCGGACTCATTAGGGTTTTGGCAATTCGTTCGGTCAAAACCTTTATGAGCCGGGGACATCATTGCTAATCCTCTTAGTGATAATTATTTGATGGCTAATTGCTTTGACCATTTGACCTTCTTTGACCACTCTTGACTTTGTTGACCCGTTGACCAAAGTTGACCATTGACCTTCATGAGAGGTCTACACTCTTCTTTGGTTTTCTTTTTCTTTTTATTTCTTGAGTTATGAAAATGGTCAAGTCATTAGTGCCATCAACTTTATCATGATAGGATTTGTAATGATAACTTTTGTGTTTTATTGCAACCATGGTTAGTTTTTTTCTTTAGTTGATAATTTCATTTCTCATCTCTCATTCTCTCTCTTGTTAGTGAGAAGAAAGAAAGAGCTCCATGGTTGCTTCTCCTCCTTCATCTTCTTCCTCTTGAAAAATTCTTTTGATCTCATGTGTTGAGAGAAAAAGAATCCACATAGACAAACACTTCCATCTTTCTCTTTTACACAACCTAGGACATCAAGACTAGCAATCTTGTTGCCCTAGTTGCTTCGGCTCGAGGTGGAGCTCGGTGTACAACTCTCGGGTGGATCGTCTTCGACTCAAGAAGGCCGCGGAGGTGACCAAGATCCGGATCGATCCTCGGAGCGTGGATGGACGAGGAGGACAGCAGAATGAAGACCCGAAGCACCGGTTTCGTGAGGTAGAATTTCTACGGCATAGTAGTTAACACCTCTAGTAGTTTGCTAGTTCATAGTTTAGCAAAGATCCGGCTTTTAGTCCATGTTGCCTTTGCGCTAAATAATCGTTTTTTGCCGTTTCCGCCTCCCCGTAAGAACCGGGGTGAGCAACGTGGACTTATAGTGGTATCGGAGACTAGCTAAACATAAACTAGCAAGTTAGCAAAGTATTTAGAATATCGATCGGAAAAAAGTCGCAAAACAAGTCCGGAAAAAAAAGCATGTTTCTGTCGAATTTTTATACTACTCTAAAAATGATTTAACATACATGAAAATTTGGCTCAGGGTTTTGTAAAAACACAGCACAAAAACAGTCCACTGAATCGATCAAACCACCGAGGTTCCGCGGCAAGAACATGGTTCTTGCCGCGGTTCCGCGGCCGATTTGACTCGGTCGTGGACTAGGTTTTGTGCAGCGTTTTTATTTGGCTGTTTTGGGATTTTTAGTACATGTTGTTTCTACCCAGATTTTCCAGAGAAGAAATTGATTTTTCGGGTGGTTACAAATCCGTATTTTGATCGATATTCCGTACACTTTGGCTAATGAATATTTTCTGTGATGTGATATATGTATTGAACGTCCGCTAATCGCTATACGTCGATTAGTGGGGGTTATACATATCTGTGATCTGTAATATTGATGGTTTGTGGATATGAACTCGGTGGATTGTTGCGGATGAATAGCCGGGATGGATGTGAGATGAGAGTTTCTTTTTCTTTCATTCATTGTAAAATTTGTAAATTGATGTAATATTATTTATTTGGCCGCACAACCGGGGTGAGGTTGTAGCCGTCATTGTATAATTTCTTTTTACTGTTTTTGCTCCTAGGATAGACCCAAGGTGGGGTGCACAAACTACCGGGTATCTCGAAGTGCCGAGTGGCCTACTCACGGGTTGAGGGAGGTTGCTTCGCTTCGGGTACTTGGTGGGTAGTTTGCCGCACCCGTAGGGGTCTAGGGTGGGGTATTGGCTATTCATCGCGACCGTGTAATCCGCTTTTCGTTGCAGGCTCGAACGAATCGCGGGTTCCTAGTATATCCAAAGTGTTCATCTGTGATCTGGAATGGCTATCATTGCTTTATATCTATATATGATATCTATTTAGGTGTTGCTTATGTTTTGCATCCGCGCTAGTCCAGCCCCCGCTCTGTCGTTAGTTAAGTAACCTAACGTGTGATGACGGGACCCCGTGGCAAATGCGGATGGCATAAGCGTACGCCATATTTTGGCTGTTTTCTGCAATGGTAGGATTAAATGATGGGACGCATTAAAATTAATGCAAGAAAATAAACCAAGTAAAAGTCGTTGGAACACTTTCAAAACCACTCGGTTCTTTTCAAAAACCAGCTTTTTAAACGCGGAGCTTGAACCACTCCTTTTGAAAGCTATCTCGTTCCATCGATTATATCATGTTCACTACGTTCACGGTTTCGCCAAAACCATTCGTAGCCCTCCATCATTTCAGTTAAATATTCAGTAGTATTCAAGCTATGTATTTTGACTTTCGCCAAGGCATAGTGATTGGTAGCTGCTAAATATTTATCTGTAGCATAGATAGATGCGTTGGTTTGGGACAGTCGTACTACTATTTTGGCCTTCGTCAAGGGTATGTACGGGTGGGTTCAAATTAACCTGGACAATGACGGGTAGAACTTGACATGTGACTTATGATATGTTGGCCTTCGTCAAGGTCATAAGAGCATGGGGCAAAAATCCACATCGGGAGTTTCAAAAGAACTGAAACATGCTAGCACTGCATACCATTTGGAGTGTGATGATTCTGGTAGGATTCCTTCAGTTTTGTCACGCGATGATATTTGGATCCCGATCCTACTGTGAGTATATGCTACTCCTCGGGAACTTTCTCACTTAACGATCAATGCTATAAACCAAGTAGGTGTCTAGAAAGGTGTTAGCGGGGCTACGCCCCCAGGGAAAAGAGGTTACTTAATTAAGGAATTTCGCGAAAGCGTTGGAAAACCTCCCTCGAAGTACCGACACTGGCCTGGCTGAACGGTTAAGCAAGTATTGTACGGTGAGATTGATCCTGACTAATTCTTCCTTTATGGTTTGAGGAGGGATTCGAGAGACTGTGGGAGCCATTCTGTTTAGATAAATTAAAAACCAATCTAAACTTGTAAGAGCATCATGCTGAGTGTTTTCTTCTCTCTCTCTCTTAATTGCAGCGACCCAGTGACCACACCTAGGTTACATCTAGATAATAAAATGACTGAATCTGACTGTTATGACTGGCAAAGGTCTGTCCAGATGTCCATTGCCCATGACAAGCTGGGACACCTCTTAACTAATCCTACCCCTGCCGTCTCAGGTCCAGTTTCCCCTGTCATGGATATTGATATCCAAAGGACATCGGAAGAAGACTGTGCAAAAGCCAAGTGCCTCATGTTAGCCTCAGTTGATGGTGTATACCAGAGGCAGCACGAGAAGATGGACTTAGTTTCTATCTTCCTCCATAACAAAGACTTATATGGAGAGCAATCTCGTATCGCAAGATATGAGACCTCGAACGAATTGCTTCAAGCGAGGTTGGCTATCGGGTCATCTGTAGGGGGCAACGTCCTTACACAGACCAGCTGTTTTGAGCTCACGGACCTAAAGACCACGTTGAAGAACGAGTCAGGTGCTGACTTGATTTTGCAGTCTCTACCTTCTACCCTGAAGGAAACCAGGAAAGTAGAAGGAAAGGGAAGGGCAGAAGTTTTGGGGCTGGATGTAGTAAAAGAGGGACGTTCCTATTGTTACGGGAATGAACATTGGCAGAAGGATTGCAGGGCTAGTATAGCTAGTAGCCAGAATTCGAAGCATGTTGTGGCTTCGGCTTCGGGTGTGTTTGTAATAGAGAACTGTATGTCAGTTAACCCTACTTCCTGGGTATTGGATACCGGATCAGGATCTCATATCTGTAATTCGTTACAGGCTCTGAGAAACCGTAGGGTTATCAAGATAGGTGATATGACTCTCAGGGTTGCTAACGGAATGAGCATGTATGCTGAATCCGTAGGGGAATATCATCTTGGACTGACAACTGGGCAGATATTGATTCCGCGTGACTGTTTTTATGTACCAGGTGCGACTTGTAATATCATATCTGTATCCTTACTTTCTAAGGAAGGATATGATTTTACTTTTGTAAGCGATGTAGTAAACATCCACCTAAATCAAGTTCTGATTAGGTCAGGTACATTGAAAAATGGTATATACGTACTGAATCAAGCTCAGGTTTTCAGTGTCCAGAACACACCTAAAAGAAAGTCTCTGGAATTAAATCAGGCTTTCTTATGGCATTGTAGACTGGGTCACATTAATGAGACACGGTTGACTAAGTTACATAAAGAAGGATACTTGGATCCGTTCGAGTACCAGTCTTATGCCACTTGTGAATCTTGTCTCATGGGAAAGATGACAAAGACTCCGTTCACTGGACAGGGAGAAAGAGCAAGCGAGCTCTTGGGACTCATACACAGTGATGTGTGTGGTCCAATGTCTACACATGCGCGAAGTGGTTATTCATACTTCATTACTTTCATAGATGATTTCTCTAGGTATGGACATGTCTTCTTGATGAAGCACAAATCCGAGGCCTTTGAGAAATTTCGGGAATACAAGAATGAAGTTGAAAAACAAACAGGCAAAAGTATCAAAACACTAAGATCTGATCGAGGTGGTGAATACTTGAATGCCGAGTTTCTGGGCTTCTTAAAAGAAAATGGAATTCTCTCTCAGCTTACTCCTCCATACACACCACAACACAACGGTGTATCGGAAAGGCGAAATCGAACCCTATTGGATATAGTTCGTTCCATGATGAGTAAAGCTGAGTTACCGCGATCCTTCTGGGGTTATGCACTAGAATCAGCTGCATATCTTTTGAACAAGGTTCCCTCCAAGACTGTGCCTACCACACCATATTAGATGTGGTGTGGGAAGAAACCCCAACTTCAATATTTGAAGATATGGGGATGTCCAGTTTTTATAAAAAAGCAGCATGCGGACAAGCTCGAGGCACGCTCAGTACTGTGTAAGTTTGTGGGATACCCAAAGAACTCCATGGGGTATTTTTTCTATTACGCAGAGGAACAAAAGGTTTTTGTTTCTCGTCATGCCCACTTTCTGGAACATCAGTTTTTAGAAAAAGAAACAAATGGGAGCGTAGTAGAACTGGAAGAAATTCCAGAACCACAAGCTATTACTGAAAGCTTGGAAGAACCAGAAGGTTCAAGAGAACTGGACATCCCAGCGCCACTCCGCAGGAGTAGTAGGCAGTCTCATCCGCCCGAGAGATACTACGGTTTTCTCATAGACGGGGATAGAGAGGATTGCACCATGGATTATGGTGAGCCTACTAGCTTCCAGCAAGCCATTCAGAGCGGTGACTCGGTAAAATGGCTGGATGCAATGCGGACCGAGATGGAGTCCATGTACACCAACAACGTTTAGACTTTGGACTTTGCTCCAGAAGGGGTAAAACCCGTAAGATGCAAATGGATCTTCAGAAAGAAGATTGGTGTAGATGGGCAGGTTGAAACCTATAAAGCTAGACTTGTTGCAAAGGGTTTTCGTCAAAGACCTGGTTTGGACTATGACGAGACCTTTTCTCAAGTGGCTATGCTGAAATCCATTCGGATCCTTCTTGCCATTGCTGCCTTCCACGATTATGAAATCTGGCAGATGGACGTAAAGACGGCTTTCCTAAATGGAAATTTAGAAGAGTGCGTCTATATGAATCAGCCAGAGGGATTCATTCAGAGTGGGAGCAGCGGTAGGGTGTGCAAGTTGCTAAAGTCCATCTATGGACTGAAGCAGGCATCGCGGAGTTGGAACATCTGCTTCGATGATACTGTCAAAGAATTCGACTTTATCAAAAACCCAGATGAACCATTCATTTGCAGTAAGATTGTAGGGAGGACTGTGGTATTCCTCGTCTTGTACGTGGATGACATTCTCCTAATAGGAAATGATATTCCTATGCTACAGTCAGTTAAAGGATTCTTGTCACAGAGGTTCTCCATGAAGGACCTGGGTGATGCCAACTACATTCTGGGGATCCAGATCTATCGTGATAGATCTAAGAGGATGTTGGGACTTTCACAGTCCAGGTACATCAACACCATACTGAAAAGATTCAGTATGGAAGATTCCAAGCGCGGTAATTTACCGGCTTGTCACGGGATCACCCTCTCCAAAGAGATGTCTCCCAAGACTGATTTGGAAAGGGATCGCATGTCTATTATACCCTACGCTTCTGCGGTAGGCTCTATAATGTATGCGATGTTATGTACCAGACTAGATATAGCATACGCATTGAGCGTTGTAAGCCGGTATCAGTCGGACCCAGGGGAGAAACACTGGATAGCGGTAAAGAACATTCTCAAGTACCTGAGAAGGACTAAGGAGATGTTCTTGGTGTATGGCGGAAAAGACCTCCAGATCGAGGCCTTTGCTGACTCCAGCTTCCAGAGTGACAAAGATGACTCCAAGTCCATGTCGGGTTATGTCTTTACCCTCAATGGAGGGGCGGTTTGCTAGAAGAGTTCCAAGCAGGAGACCGTTGCTGACACAACTATGGAAGCGGAGTACATAGCTGCTTGCGATGCCGCAAAAGAAGCTGTATGGATGAAGAAGTTCCTCACGGAGCTTCAGGTGGTTCCTACCATTGTTGATCCAATACCGCTGTATTGCGACAACAACGGAGCTATAGCTTTAGCGAAGGAACCCAGGTCCCATCAGAAGTCCAGGCACATTTTGAGGCGGTACCACCTGATCAGGGAGAACATAGATCGCCGGGAGATCGAGGTGAAGAGAGTAAATTCGGAGGATAACACTGCAGATCCACTCATGAAGGCCCTACCCCAGACTCAGTTCGAGCGGCTGATCGAGATGATAGGTCTTCGATACGCCAGTACATGACCTTAGTGCAAGTGGGAGATTGTTAGTGTATATGCCCTATAGGCCATTACTGTATCATACTAGCTTGTATATTACTTAATGGAAGCTTGGGATATTCACAGTTGTATAGACAATCTTGCTCAAAATGGTAGTATGCTACTTGGTTTGTCTCTACTTCAATATGTGCATGTGTTTCTTTTAGCATATCATTTATATACATATTAGTGGAGCCCTTAGGATCTTTTCTTGATTACCAGCGCTGTGATGGTAGTCACACTTGTGGGGGCTGGGTAATTTATAAGCACATCCATATACAGGTCCCTAGTCATAGGACTATCGAGACAGGGCATCGATACTCCGGAGTAGACTAGCGTATGCGCTTCTCATCCCAGCAGGGGAGGTGGTCTGTCCCACAGTCATAAGTATGTCGTACTGGAGATAGTATGCGGGTGCTCGTTGGGTTATGAGTACACTGGACAGGACTCGTCGGGAACTGTTGGTTGGTATTATACCTATCGCCAGTTATCAGTTCTGTTGGAGATAGTGCCCTCAGAGTCAATTATTGGATCACAGGCACGTGATTGCAATGATTGAGGGAGGACCTATCCCGGTAGGACAGTCTTACTCGAGATGATAGTATGCTATCTGGTTTATGTTTATCATCGTGTATTGCTTTAGGTGACCTGACTGTCGCTATTACACGTTGATAGAGCCCCTAGGATTCTTGCTTGACTACCAGCAGTATGATGGCGATCATATACGTGAGAGCTGGCGGTCTATAAGTACATCCTTAAAAGGTCCCTATTCGTAGGAGTTTCAAGACAGGGCATCGATACTCCATTAGTAGACTAGTGTATACAGTCGAGACCCCGACGAGGGGCGGTGGCCGGTCTCACAAGCCACTGGTGTCAGTTGGTTCACCTAAGATGTATACAGGTGCTCATTGGGTTATGAGTACACCGGACAGGACTCGCCGGGAACCTGCTAGTTGGTCTTATACCAGATGTCAGATAGCAGTTCCCTGGTGACATGTGTACAGGTTAGTTCATCGACCTGAGATCGTCATTTGTCTCGTGTGAGTTCCCACTGTGCTTTGATTACTACCCTACCACGGCTCAAAGGAGTCGTGCAAACAGGTTTTAGTTGGGTACAGTCCCGAGCCACATGGAGGCAGTGAGCGGATCTGCAGGGGTTCGTCTCTCCCGGTATTGGGGGTGAGGTCGCGCTGTGTCTAGGAGAGCCATTACACAAAGCCCTCGGCCGAGGCAGGAGATTTACTGGTAGGTATTCCAGTAGTATCTCAGGGTGTTCTGGGCTACGCTCCGACACGACTTGTACCGCTTTTGGGGGTCTGACTTTTACCAACCCCCTAGGCCCGCCATGCGATACTCATAGACGAACGGTCCGGACTGTACGGATATTGTCACTGACAGGCTCAGTAGGGTGTCAGGATGAGTTCGCTCATCGACGTCCCTTTTGGTCAATAGCTGGTGGCCCGTCACGTATTGGCTTATACCTCTGACGTACTAGTGGTTAAATCCACAGCCATAGTATTGACGAGTCTTTAGAGTCCACCACACTTTCAGTTACTCAAGCTTTCGGGCGAAACGCTGTAGAGGCCGTATGGAGATATGGCAGGGTCTGATCAGATACGTGCGGTATTGCACGAATCAGGATCGGACGGTTTGTACTAGTGGCCGTATGGATATATGGCAGGGTTCGATCAGATACGTGCGGTATTGCACGGATCAGGATCGAACGGATATTACTAGCCGGCTTTGGTTTAAGCCGGATCCTAGTTTAGTACAGTGTAGATTTTGTCTCATTGCATTTGTATCCGGTCGGAATACAGATGCGGGTGTGTATGCACAGTGTCGGGGTTTTCCTGTAATTTATTACGGGACCAGTTTTCTGGAGTTTCCTGTTTGCATTCCGTTCCGGCCGGTTTTCCTTTGTTCTTTCCCGGCCGGACTTTTCTGATGGAGGGTGTTATTTGCAAGTTTGCAAATAACACATTGTGGAGGGGTTTCATGCAAATGGTTTGATTATGAAAGCATCTTTTGATACCATTCTTATCTATCATCATCACTTTCTTTTTATTGATTTGAGGTGATTAGTAGTTGATGTGAGTTTGTTATGATGATGTTTGGATATGGTCACCCTCTCTCTTTTTCCTACACTCACCTCCCTCTTGCTTATGTATTCTTTCCTCCACCATTCTAGTATGATAAGGTTTCATTTTTGAGAAAAGAGAAGAAGAGGTTTTCATTCTTGAGAGTGTGGCATTCTTGATCTCATTTTCATGCTAGAAAAATGCAAGCACCATTTTTCTCATCTTGATTCCTCCATCATCTTCAAAGGCAACAAAATCCCAAATGAGACATAGCCTCTACACTACACATTCTACAGCAAATCTTGGACGCGTCGGCCAGCCAACTTCGCGCCCGAGTTGCCTCGGTATTGAGGTGGGAGCCCGTAAAAGATACAGGCGATGTGGTGCCCTTTTCGGCAAGGAGGCGATGATATGGAGACAGGACTTTCCGCGGGAGATCGGGACGATGACGAGAAGACCGGAGGACTCGGATCACTTGGTATACTTCTCTTCCCATCTCTTGTTTGCTAGTATAGGTTAATGGTTAACGATCCGGGTTTTATTGTCCGCGGTAGCGCCAGTTTCCAAGTAAGGAAAATTTTTGATTCCGCATTTTGGCCTCGGTAAGACGGCCGGGGCGCTGCCGTGGCGCAACATGGTATCAGAGCCACGCCATTAACCTTGCCTAGCTTGTTCTGATGCGTTTTACTTATCTGATCGTCCAAAATTCCAAAATCCGCGTTTTGCATGCATCAGTTTTCTGTCGTTTTTTTCTGGGCTCTAAAAATTTTTCAGGTTGTAGAAAACTGATGTACAAGAAGTTCTAAGAGTTCTGGGAAAATTCGAGACATTGATCTCTCAGGTAGAGCGCGGAACCGCGGCAAAACCCCCCTTGTTGCCGCGGTTCCGCCGCCGTCTTGAGGGATCAATGCGTCAAAATTTTCCCATGGGCTGGTGGGCTGAAAGTAGGGGTTTTGGAATATTAAAATTGGGCCCAGAATTTCTGTGAGTGCTACAGTATTGCTTGGGGGCCCACTTGTTAATTTTTGATCGATCGGATATTTTAAGCACATTATTTCACAGTATTTACATTATATCTGCGACCGTGAATGTCACTCGATCGGTAAATCCTGTCTAACTGCTATAGCCCGGTTAGACGGATTTGCGAACGTGACATTCACGTTGATGTTCTATGTTTATGCTGTGTTGTTGCGGATCGGTCGTGGGGGATAGCCTGGATGCAATGTTAGTACAGTTTTGTTTTATATGTACATTTGTTATTGCGGGGCGAGCGTCCGACATGTGGACTGCCGTCACTGCCTGTTTGTATTATTCTTTTGGGGCACGACCTGGTTGCGGTCGATGTACCCGTTGTATGTATATTTTATTTTCTGTACTAGGATTACCCCGCGGAGGGGTGCACGGATAGCCGGGTTCTGGAGGGCAACGGGCCCGCATCTCATGGCATTGAGACGGAGGGGGCTTCACTCTAGGATTGGCGGGCTATTCGCCGCACTCGTAGGGGGTACAGGTTGACCCAGGAGGGGTGCCCAAGTTACCGGATTCCATGAAGTGCTGGGTGGTCCATTCACGGTGCTGAAGGGGGTTGCCTCGCTTCAGGTTTTGGCGGGTGACTTGCCGCGCCCGTAGGGGTCTAAGTTTTCATTGCACAGGCTATCCACACGACCAGGGGAACGTCGGGTTTGAGCAGCGGCTCTGTGAAACCCGGGGCTTCCAGATATCTGTATTGTTCTGAGATGCTGTATATTTCTGTGATGTTGCATTTTATCACGCCTTGTGCGAATATAATATATTGGTATATATATTAGTAGATGTTGTATATGTTTTACATCCGCGCTAGTCCAGTCCCCGCTCGGTCGTTAGTTAGCTAACCTAACGGGTAATGACGGGACCCAGTGGCGAATGCGGATGGCATATACGTACATCAGTATATTTTCGTTCTTTGTGGTGTGATCAATTGATGGGACTGCGTTGATTCGGATCAATGCAAAATAAACAAACCTATTCTGATGTTGTTGGAACACTTTTAAAAAAGCTGTTATTACAAGGACGTTCACTTTTGTTTTGCATCGTGGTATTCACTTGCAATATCCTGCTCCTCAGTCGACGAGGCAAGGGCCGAGATCCCCTCACCGGGAGTGATCCCTTGGACAGAAGTTTGCGTCAGGGCATTAACTTCACTATAGCCGATTACTTTTTCTTTGAATCGTGGTATTCAGTTGGAATATCCTGCACCTCATTCTACGGGGAAAGAGCCGAGATCCCTTCACCGGGAGTGACCTCTTTAGCAAAGGTTTTCGTCACTATATTTTTATAAAAAGTTATCCGGTTCCTTCAACGATATCAAGTTCATTACGTTAAAGGTTTTTCGCCAAAAACCAGCCGTAGCCTTCCGTCATTTCAGATTAGTATTGCTTAGTATTCGCGCTACGTTTGTCGTTGCTATTCGCCGAGGCGTAGTGTGCGGTAGCTCTGTAATGCTTTCTGTCGTATGGATATGTCGATTGGTTAGGACAGTCGTACGACTTTGTTGATTATTCGTCAAGGGTCGTGCGGGTGGGTTTAACGCAATCAAGATAATGACGGGTTGAACTTGACTAGGACCTTTTGATTTGTTGATTATTCGTCAAGGTCACTTGGGTCCTAGGGGTAAAATCACATCGGGAGTTTCAAAAGAACTGAAACTTGCCAGGCATGCGCATACCTTCTGGAGTGTGGTGACTTGAGTGGATTCCGTCAAGTTATCATGCGATGATAGTTGGATCCCGATTCCCACTGATAAGTTGGTTTACTCCTCGGGTGATCCCGACTAATTCTTCTTTCAGGTTTGGGGAAGAATTTGAGGTTACAGTGGGAGGTTTCCAGATTAGATAAAGTGATAACCATTCTGATCTAGGTTAGAGTGCACGCTGAGTGTTTCTTTTCTCTCTCTCTGGCAGCGACCATTGACCCGACCCTAAGACTATGACTCATTGACCAAGTTGACCGAACCTTCTTAACACTGGCTTTTGGATTGTCAGAGTTGCAAACCTCATTGCCACTCCTACTTTTACCATTTTCTTCAGGACATCCCGTATTACTACGAACGTCTACTTCCATTGGACAAAACCATCGTATGGTTATATACAAACTCGAAGGACTCCGGAAAACGAATAGGATTGTTCAGTTGTCTTTTCTTTTCACCTTCTCTCATTGCGAGTACTCCTTGGTTTAGGAGATAGTACACCTATTACGCAAATTGGATAGTCTTCTTCCAAACCTTAGACAGGTGCCGACCGGTAGGGAATGAAGAAAACCAATTAGCATAACGATGGTGTGCAGAAGGTATTAAGTTAAGACAAAGCAAGGGATTAGTAAGAGGGCAAAGTAAATTGTGACTGCTATTCACGATCAAACCAAGTATTTTCTTCGCCAATCCTAAATCACCTTTGTATTTCTCCAGGACACTCCGTATCACTACGAAGATCCACAGTTTATTGGATACTCCATCGTATGGTTATATACGAACTCGAAAGGAACTTGTTCTAGTTCGGGGATGGATTCTGGTCCAGGAGAAATAGGAATACGGTTTATTCGGTTGTCTTTTCTCTTCACCTTCTCTCGCATTGCGAGTGCTCCTAGGATTAGGACAGTACACCCATTATGCTTATTGGATAATCTTCTTCCAAACCATAGGCTGGTGCCGAACGGTAGGGAAGGAAGAAAACCAATTGGCCTAAAGGGGTGTGCAGAAGGTAATGACTAAAGACATATAAAGGGATTTGGAGAGGTGGCAAAGAATTATACGGTTATAATTGTGAATCTGGATGATGGAAGAGGCATTACTAAGAATACCGGAATGCCCCACCGAAACATTTCAATGTTTCAGTTTCACTGTGTAATGTTAAAAGAAAACTGATTTCCCGATTGGATACTTGCTCCAGGGTATGTATTTACCAGGTTTGATTCTCACATCTGTATGGTTTTACAGATGATGAGTGGGAGTAAGTTATTGGGAATAGGGTAATCATCCTCATTATATCGGGATTCGTTGTAATCGGTGATATTTGAGGAGATCATCTGGGCTGTTTGCCGGTCGGCAAATATTTGGTTTTGAATATCCGCTGTTGTGCACCAATTTCAAATTGATATATCTGTACGTCTATTTTTATAGAGTGAGATATACCTTTTGATATTATGTCGATGACATTTACCTATATCAGTGGATGGTTAGGTAAGGAGCATTAAACAGCGGTGTAATTCTTCTTAACCATAAGTACAGTTTTCAACCTACGACACACAGTGAAAGAGTTGTTAGACTCAGCGGACTCATACAGAGTATTGTATGTTGTCCAGTGTCCATTAGGACAGAGGGGTTGGTCCTCATACTATATTCTGTTTACTTTTAAGTTCTCTAGTTCTTAGACATGTGTTTTGTAGAAACACAGGGTCTAAGTTTTGAGGAGTTATAGGTATTTGAATAGAGTAGAGAACCAGGTGTAGCAAGTATCGGGATTCTTCAAAGTGATCGAAGATGTAGATACTTGTGTATGGTATTCAGTTGATAGTAATGATAAAGAGAAATTGCTTCTCTTTCAGGTTACTCATAATTGGAAATATTCCTAAGTTGAGTAACGCTGATCGGCCTCTCTCCATTTAGTTGACATGCATTGGAGACAGCTGCATGATTTGAATCTGGTTAAATTAAATCAGTGCCTCTGGTTCTATATTGGATGTAGAACAGTTCATATCTTAACGTTGTTAAGATACGGGGAGTTGTCCGGCTTATGATTAAAACTAGACACTGGACAACTCAAGGCACGTTTCTGTAATGGCTGTTTGTGGGTTGACCCAGGCTATGGCGAGGGTTGACTTTCTACCATCTGGCAGATCAATAGAAATATTGTTCTAGACTCGCCACAGTTTTATTAAAAATGGATTTTTTCAAAAACAGTAGTGGGAGTATGGTAGAACTGGAAGTGATTCCAGAACCGCAAACGATTGCTGAAGATTTGATAAGGAACCTAAAGATTCAATCTGATTTGACATTCCATTGGCCACTCCGCAGATAAGGTGGGTAACTACAGGCACCCGAGAGGTACTCCGGTAGCCTCAAGAACGGTGACAGGGAAGTTCTTGTTTACCCACACTTGCCATTGTTGTTGTTCCAGGCTGCGAGACCCGGCAGGAGGATGAGTATAGCGTCGTTCTAAACTAGCTTTAGAAGTGCACATCTATATGACTCTGCCAGAGGGTTGTCGTAGTCAGTGGGAGCAGCGGAAGCATTGGTGGACATCAGGCTTATGTCTATTTATAGACTAAAGCAGATATAGCGGAGATAGATCATCTATTTCTGATGTGACAGTCATGGGTTTGACGTCATCAGAATAGGGGATGAATCTGTTGAGAAGGTAGTAGGGTGTGATATCCGGATTTTTGGATGACATACACAAAGTAGGAAAAGAAACTCCTATACTACGATCGGTTATACTTTGGTCGTCACACAGTGGTTTCTCCACAAAGGACTTGGACATTATATCAGACATACTGGTTACTAGATCTATGGTTTTAGATCTAGATTTGGGTGGTTTCCCAATCTGGGTACTTTGACAACATTCTAAGAGTATTTAGAATGGACGACTCCTGGCACGGTAGTGTACCTGCAGGTGATGGAGTCACCCTCTCTAAAGGTGTCTTATAGACTAAAGTAGAGAGGGATGTGCATGATTGGCAGATCACTTGCTTAGGCAATTGAGTCAATCATGAGATGTCAAGTACCACACAAGATGTTGTTCTTGCAGTAGGTGCAATAAGTTAATATTAATCCAATCCTGGAGAAACAGTCGGAAGCAGTTTTAGAACATAAGTTGATGTTCTAGGGATGTGATAACGACAGCCTCTTTTAGGAGACGGTTATCATTCCAGGCTTCCAAGGTGACATGGATGGCAGAGTGACTGTCAGAGTTATAGTTTCTCCTCCTGACGAGGGGCAGTATTTTGGACAGGTGGTCCAATGCAATACTGAGGGAGGCTTGGCGCTGTGTACTGATTAAGTTCAGTTATCGATACAGTCTAAGAAGTTTTGGATTTGGAGTTCATTTATGAGCTAGGTCCCATCAGATATCCAGACATACTCTTAGACAGGTATTGCTCATTTCGGGAGATGGTTTTCTCTGTGAACTTGAGATATAGAGAGACATAGAAAGAAACATCACAGCGGATCCACTCACTGAGGCTATTCCTCGAACGCAATAGTTTCGCAAACGAGCTTTGTGAGACTGACCAGTAGAGGAGTTGGGTGTTCGGTATCACACGGGCTGTGAGCATGCGACATCGCAATAATTAGCCTTGAGTGCAAGTGGGAGATTGTTGGAGATAGTGCCCTCAGAGTCAATTATTGGATCACAGGCACGTGATTGCAATGATTGAGGGAGGACCTATCCCGGTAGGACAGTCTTACTCGAGATGATAGTATGCTATCTGGTTTATCTTTATCATCGTGTATTGCTTTAGGTGACCTGACATGTCGCTATTACACGTTGATAGAGCCCCTAGGATTCTTGCTTGACTACCAGCAGTATGATGGCGATCAAATACATGAGAGCTGGCGGTCTATAAGCACATCCTTAAAAGGTCCCTAGTCGTAGGAGTTTCGAGACAGGGCATCGATACTCCATTAGTAGACTAGTGTATACAGTCGAGACCCCGACGAGGGGCAGTGGCCGGTCTCACAAGCCACTGGTGTCAGTTGGTTCACCTAAGATGTATACAGGTGCTCATTGGGTTATGAGTACACCGGACAGGACTCGCCGGGAACCTGCTAGTTGGTCTTATACCAGATGTCAGATAGCAGTTCCCTGGTGACATGTGTACAGGTTAGTTAATCGACCTGAGATCGTCATTTGTCTCGTGTGAGTTCCCACTGTGCTTTGATTACTACCCTACCACGGCTCAAAGGAGTCATGCAAACAGGTTTTAGTTGGGTACAGTCCCGAGCCACATGGAGGCAGTGAGCGGATCTGCAGGGGTTCGTCTCTCCCGGTATTGGGGGTGAGGTCGCGCTGTGTCTAGGAGAGCTATTACACAAAGTCCTCGGCCGAGGCAGGAGATTTACTGGTAGGTATTCCAGTAGTATCTCAGGGTGTTCTGGGCTACGCTCCGACACGACTAGTACCGCTTTTGGGGGTCTGACTTTTACCAACCCCCTAGGCCCGCCATGCGATACTCATAGACGAACGGACCAGACTGTACGGATATTGTCACTGACAGACTCAGTAGGGTGTCAGGATGAGTTCGCTCATCGACGTCCCTTTTGGTCAATAGCTGGTGGCCCGTCACGTATTGGCTTATACCTCTGACGTACTAGTGGTTAAATCCACAGCCATAGTATTGACGAGTCTTTAGAGTCCACCACACTTTCAGTTACTCAAGCTTTCGGGCGAAACGCTGTAGAGGCCGTATGGAGATATGGCAGGGTCTGATCAGATATGTGCGGTATTGCACGAATCAGGATCGGACGGTTTGTACTAGTGGCCGTATGGATATATGGCAGGGTTCGATCAGATACGTGCGGTATTGCACGGATCAGGATCGAACGGATATTACTAGCTGGCTTTGGTTTAAGCCGGATCCTAGTTTAGTACAGTGTAGATTTTGTCTCATTGCATTTGTATCCGGTCGGAATACAGATGCGGGTGTGTATGCACAGTGTCGGGGTTTTCCTGTAATTTATTACGGGACCAGTTTTCTGGAGTTGCCTGTTTGCATTCCGTTCCGGCCGGTTTTCCTTTGTTCTTTCCCGGCCGGACTTTTCTGATGGAGGGTGTTATTTGCAAGTTTGCAAATAACACATTGTGGAGGGGTTTCATGCAAATGGTTTGATTATGAAAGCATCTTTTGATACCATTCTTATCTATCATCATCACTTGCTTTTTATTGATTTGAGGTGATTAGTAGTTGATGTGAGTTTGTTATGATGATGTTTGGATATGGTCACCCTCTCTCTTTTTCCTACACTCACCTCCCTCTTGCTTATGTATTCTTTCCTCCACCATTCTAGTATGATAAGGTTTCATTTTTGAGAAAAGAGAAGAAGAGGTTTTCATTCTTGAGAGTGTGGCATTCTTGATCTCATTTTCATGCTAGAAAAATGCAAGCACCATTTTTCTCATCTTGATTCCTCCATCATCTTCAAAGGCAACAAAATCCCAAATGAGACATAGCCTCTACACTACACATTCTACAGCAAATCTTGGATGCGTCGGCCAGCCAACTTCGCGCCCGAGTTGCCTCGGTATTGAGGTGGGAGCCCGTAAAAGATACAGGCGATGTGGTGCCCTTTTCGGCAAGGAGGCGATGATATGGAGACAGGACTTTCCGCGGGAGATCGGGACGATGACGAGAAGACCGGAGGACTCGGATCACTTGGTATACTTCTCTTCCCATCTCTTGTTTGCTAGTATAGGTTAATGGTTAACGATCTGGGTTTTATTGTCCGCGGTAGCGCCAGTTTCCAAGTAAGGAAAATTTTTGATTCCGCATTTTGGCCTCGGTAAGACGGCCGGGGCGCTGCCGTGGCGCAACAAGTTCCCAGGTGATATGAGTACAGCTTAGTCCGCTGACTTGACACTGTCACTTCGTCTCGAGTGTGTTCCCACTGTACTTAGATTACTACCCTACCATGGCTCAAAGGAGTCGTGCAAACAGGTAGTAGTTGGGTGCAGTCCCGAAGCACTTGGAGGCAGTGACGGTTAGACAGGATTCGTCTCTCCTGGTATTGGGGGTTGACATCGCGCTGTGTCTAGGAGAGCCATTACACGAGTAGTCCCTGGCTAGGGTAAGCGAGATATACTGGTAGGTTTCCAGTGTTATCTCAGGGTGTTCTGGGCTTCACTCTGACACGACTTGTACCGCTATTAGGGGACTGACGTTTACCGCCCCCTAGGACTGCCATGCGATGTATCGGACGAACATACCGGACTGTACGGAGATTGTCACATACAGGCTCAGTAGGAGTTCGGATGGGTTTACCTCATCGGCCTTCTTATCGATATCTACCTGGGGACCGTTACGTACAGCTAGTGCCTCTTGCGGTCTGTGGTTAAACCCACTGCCAGCGTAGTGTCGAGTCTTTAGAGTCCCACACAGAGAGTTTCCCTGCACTGAGCGAAACGTGTAGAGGCCGTATGGTTTTACGGTAGGGCTGCGATCACTTACGTGCACTTATGTGCGTATGCTGTTCGGGCAGGCAATACTAGTGGGCTTTGGTTTAAGCCGGATCCTAGTATTGCACAGATGGATTAGTTTTGTCTTCTGTGCATTCGTATTCTACGGAATGCGGATGCGGGTGTGTATGCACAGTTTTGCGGAGCGATGATGGAGGAGGTGCCTCATTAGGGTTTTGACAGTTGATTCGGTCAAAACCATATTGAGGCGGACTCATTAGGGTTTTGGCAATTCGTTCGGTCAAAACCTTTATGAGCCGGGGACATCATTGCTAATCCTCTTAGTGATAATTATTTGATGGCTAATTGCTTTGACCATTTGACCTTCTTTGACCACTCTTGACTTTGTTGACCCATTGACCAAAGTTGACCATAGACCTTTATAAGAGGTCTACACTCTTCTTTGGTTTTCTTTTTCTTTTTATTTCTTGAGTTATGAAAATGGTCAAGTCATTAGTGCCATCAACTTTATCATGATAGGATTTGTAATGATAGCTTTTGTGTATTATTGCAACCATGGTTAGTTTTTTTCTTTAGTCGGTAATTTCATTTCTCATCTCTCATTCTCTCTCTTGTTAGTGAGAAGAAAGAAAGAGCTCCATGGTTGCTTCTCCTCCTTCATCTTCCTCCTCTTGAAAAATTCTTTTGATCTCATGTGTTGAGAGAAAAAGAATCCACATAGACAAACACTTCCATCTTTCTCTTCCACACAACCTAGGACATCAAGACTAGCAATCTTGTTGCCCTAGTTGCTTCGGCTCGAAGTGGAGCTCGGTGTACAACTCTCGGGTGGATTGTCTTCGACTCAAGAAGGCCGCGGAGGTGACCAAGATCCGGATCGATCCTCGGAGCGTGGATGGACGAGGAGGACAGCGGAATGAAGACCAGAACGACCGGTTTCGTGAGGTATAATTTCTACGGCATAGTAGTTAACACCTCTAGTAGTTTGCTAGTTCATAGTTTAGCAAAGATCCGGCTTTTAGTCCATGTTGCCTTTGTGCTAAATGATAGTTTTTTGCCGTTTCCGCCTCCCCGTAAGAACCGGGGTGAGCAACGTGGACTTACATTTTAGGGTGTGCTAATGCGGATTTTGATTTAGTCGGGTTTTAGTTTTGACGGTTGTTCGTAACGACGATTTTAGTTAAGGTTTTAGTGATTTTCGTGTGTTTTCCGCGCACCGAGTGCATGTTGTGATTAATTCATGAGCGTTGATATTTTCATATGGTGGCTTGCGTTGTTTCATGAGGTGAAATCTTATGTTACGTGTTGTGCAATTCTAGGATCGGTTGCGGAAACATCGGACGCGGCGCGCAAAGGCAAAGCGGAGGCTGGATCAGATTAGCGAGGCGTCTAGGTGAGTAGATGTATACATCTATGGGGGAATCATCTGGATGGCGCGAGGTACCCCATAGTTAGGCTTACTATATTACTTGCAACAATATGCATTGTTAGTTAGCTAACCCCCCTCATTCACATTGCATATCTTTATAGCTATTCGTCTGCTAGATTTGCATGGATATCCATATACACATGTGTGATATCACCTCGTAGGACACGTACATCATTACCATTGGCTCCTGTTGCATGCGCACGGTTCATGTGACACACACGCCTTTGGTAATTGCCATGCCACGAGCACTGTAGAACCTGTTTAGTTTAGTATCACCACTTGCATTATACACGATATATGAAATCGCATAGCATGTATATACCTCGCATCATCATCATGCTTACATAGTTTTCTAGCCACAAATCACATTGCATACCTTGATATCATAGACATTTATCATATACAACATGTTGGGTATTATGATTTTCTTGAGGATTTCAGTATTGCTACGATTTCTGGATTTTGGGGGAAAACCGCAAGAATTTAACAAAAGCTTATTATTATCATTTTTAAAACAAAGTTGAGGTTTTCTCGTGATGTATGTGTCGTCCACCATGAGTTTTCATGTTTTCTGTTGGATATCAAGACCCGATTCGAGGAGTGGATGAACCGTCTCGAGTACATGGTGGGCCCGGTATGGTACCCCGGGGCAAGAAGGTCGTGTTGTAGACGATGAGCCTGGAAGGGGAAGACTACCTACCGGTGATGTTTGGCGCAGCGGATATCCGGAGGATACCGACCGTTGTCATGAGATTTGATGATATGGGCCGATCCGGACTGACGGAGCTCGATATTTATATTGAGACATTGATACAGTGAGACATTGAGAAAAATATATTTCCATATTTGGTTTCGATGCTTGATACGGTTTTCAGATGATTTCATGAGGATACTTAGCTATTGTGCGGATATTCTTTTTCTAAAAGTTAAGAATGCAGAGCTTATAGTATTTTAAAACACTTAAAGATTTCATATTGATGTTGCATACATGTGCATACATACTAGTGGCATCACATCACATCTAGACATACATGTTATGACGCATTTGCGTGCATTCTTACGATAGCCTTATTAGATGTTACTTGCTACTCACGAGCTGGCAACTCACCCCCGTTGTGCCACAGTGTTTTGCAGGTCGGACCCGTCAGCCTTCTAGCGGCGGAATTTTCTTATCATTGGCTCCATTATATGAGACTCGCGACATTGCTCATAGGTGGGTTGCGAGGGCACTTTTATCTCTTTTTGTATAATTTTTGTATCTATTATTCTCCATCTACCACTTCTTATTTGTATATGCGACCTAGTGATGAGACTGAGAGATTTGTGTATATGTGGTTTCTTTTGGGTCGAGCTCACTTGAGCTGACGTTGTGTTTTCTTATATTTTTCATTTCTTTATGCTCTTTTTCTTGATATTACATATATATTGCGTGTGGTTGCGATCCGCCTTGGGCGAAGAGCTAGCTCCCGCTTGGGGATGCCATTTTGTTATTACAGGTTTATATATCTTGTTGTACCCATTTTGGGGGATAGTATTTACAAAGGAGACTCTGCCGAAATTTTCGGAAATTTTTGATGTTTTTAAAAAGGGGTTAAATGCAACTTAATTGATTTCAAAGTCGTTTTCATGAAAGGTTTCCTTTACTCTTTTGATTTTGGTTTAGATTTTTTCTGGGCTTTGGCTGACTTAGGTTACGTTACGCCTTTAGACGTCTCGTAATCGAAGTGCCAGTCATGTTCCGTACTTTCGGGTCGTGACAAAGTTGGTTTCAGAGCATAGGTTTTACCTTTCTGAGTGTAGGACAACCCTTGGTAGGTGGTGTAGGTGGCTTAAGCAGAGTGGCGTAGCATGGGTATGTTCCGCGGCATACTTACGATACGGTACTCCGCCTAAGTAAGCTTAGGAAATAATTGCTTGTATTTCCTTTCTTGATTCCTTGCATTCCTTGATTCAATTGCAATGTTCTTATCGCTCCTGTTTCTTATTCCAGTTTCGATGCCGCCAAAGACTACGGAGCTCAGCGGGCTGCCGGTAGGGATGAGCTTCGAGCGGGCTCGTCTGAGGCGAGGATCGAGCGGGATGATATTGTTAGTTATATGTATGCCCTAGAGGCCATTACTGTACATTGGATGTATATTGTAGTGGATGCTTGGACATATATAGGGAGGACTTTCTTGCTCGACATGATAGTTTGCTATCTGGTTACTCTTTACCTTAACGTGTACATTGATTGTCTCTCTGTTACATGTTGGTAAAGCCCTTAGGATGTGTGCTTGACTACCTGGACTATGATGCGGATCATACTAGTGGGGACATGGTAGTCCATAAGTACATCCTTCAAAGTCCCTAGTCGAGGGTGTGTCGAGACGGGGCATCGATATACCAGAGTAGACTAGCGTGTACCTTCTCGACCCATACAGATGGGCGATGGATGATCCCATATCCATCGGTGTTTGACATCAGAGATGATATACGGGTGCTCAGTAGAGACTGGGTACACTGGACGGACTCGCCGAGAACTCCCAGATGGTATTATACCTCACGTCAGATGGCAGTTCTCTGGTGACACTGGTACAGAGTAGTCTGTTGACCCGAGATCGTCATAGAGTCTTGTGTGGTTCCCACTGTGCTTTGATTTCCATCTTACCACGTCCAAGAGGGCGTGCAAAACGGTGGTTTTTGGGTACAGTCCCGAGTCACATGGAGGCAATGAGCGATAGGAGGGGATTCGTCTCTCCCGGTATAGGGAGTTGATGTTGCGCTGTGTTCGATTGGCTATAACAGGAAATCCCTGGCCAGGGTTGCTGAGATTTACTGGTAAGTGTTACCTGTAGTTTCTCGAATTGTTATAGACCTCATATCGACACGACTTATCGAGCTATTGGGGTCTGACGTTTACCACCCCTAGGCGAGATATGCGACATATCAGACGATCAGACCGGACTGTACGGTAGTGTTACTGGTTGGATTCACTGGAGTGTGAGCGGGCTTGCTCGTCGATCTTCAGATCGCTCAATACCCGGGTGGCCGTTACGTTTAGCAGACCGCTTGCGGCTTGTGGGTGTTTGATATGATCATCACCTGCTGCCGGTGTATTGACGAGTCTTTAGAGTCCTACACAGAGGTTTCCTGGCTCAAGCGAAACGAAATAGGAGCGCATATGAGATATGTGCGGGACCGAGAATAATGCGTGTATGTGATACCGTATTTCATTCTCGCGATGAATGTGTCGAATGGTTGTATGCGATATAACCTAGTTATCGAATCGAGGATTGATTCGATAAGCCGATACATTGGATACTAGTCGGTTATATGCGATATGACCGGATCGTTAAATCAAGTGTTGATTTAATGATTTAATGTATAATTATATATTTGATATATTACTTTGCATTAACTAGTATCAGTTCACTTTGAATGGATTTTCTCACTTGGATGTGCGCATTGTATATGCGATATGATTTTGTGCACATGTTTGTATCATGTTTGATGATGCATGCTTTATTGGTTAAGTGTAAAGATTAAACCATGGTTGTGAATGGTTAGGGTTTTGTTTTCTTTTTCATTTATTTATTTATTATTTAGTTATTCATTTGGAAAAAGAAAAAGGGTGAGAAAAATGGTGGCATTCTTTTAATCTTTCATGAAGCTTCATGAACACTTTGACTATGTCACCATTTTTGTCTCATGCTTAACCCTAACCACTCCACTAACCCTTGTTCACTCTCTACACTTTACCATGGTTACCTTTATGATAAGAATGATTATTCTTTTCTTTTCTAATTAATCTTATCATAATATTCTTCTTCTTCTTCCTTTCTTCACTTGAAGAAAGCAAGCTCCATCAATGGTGATTGATGGAAATGAGTGAGGAATCCAATTCTAAAGTCTACCCACTTCCTATTTCTTCATCCTCTACCTCTTGCAAAGTAGTAGAGTGTGTTTCCTTCATAAGTTTTCATGACTTGGTGAAGGTGGAGCTTGATTTAGCGATGCCTCGACGTAGATCATCTTCGGCATGGACATCGACGACCTAGCTCGCCATTTCTCCGACGAAGCCGACGCTAGAGCCCGGGAATTCATTTGGACAGCAAAGGGACTTCGTTGCGGAGCTATGGAGGTGGAGCACCGGATCTACAAAGGTTGTATTTCCGTTTCTTTGTAGTTAAGTTGTTAACTAGATTATATTTTCGCCTAGAATTCTAGCCAACGATCCGTAGTCGGGTTTCTCGGCACCGTTTAAATTTAAAATTGGCATGGTTGATGCCTTGTGAGACCTCATTAGGGTGCCTAGGAACCCTACAGCGGTATCAGAGCTACTAAGCATTGGATGTTGACCTATGGGGGGTTCTCACTGTGTGACAGTGTGGCGAAGCATAGGCTCTTACCCCCAGGGTGTCCCGAGACCGGAAGGTGTTCCGGCGGGTTGTAGTCCTCGCGAGGGGGCATGCGTAAAAAGTAGCCGCTGAGGGACCCGTTGGTGCCACGGCGACCCCATTGGATGGGGTTGCTGCCTGACCTACAGTGGTATCAGAGCCTAGCTAGAGCCTTTGGCGAAGTCTAGACGAAGTTTGAATCCCGATCGAACCCGAAACCTCATTTTTCCCTTGCTCTCTGTACTTTTTTCAAAACAGTGCATTTTTCCACATTAAAAATATGCAGAAAATTAAGCAGGGTATTATATGAATTACTGTGAAATACGGGGGCCTAATTCAATTAAACCACCGCGGAACCGCGGCACGTGCTTGGCATGCGCGGCGGTTCCGCGGCCTTATGGTCTCCTCTTGCGTTGACTTTTGCACAGTAATTCCTATTTTACAGTGATGAGTTCTCTGGGTATTTTTAATATTTATTCAAGAGTTGAATAATCTGGGATGTTTTGGAGCTTCGATGATTCGATCGGGTTTATCAGACTTTGTCTATTTCGCTTTCCGGATAATTTTTGAATATGTTAAAAAGTTCGACCGGATATAAATACCCAATTTTTCCCCTGTCGGGAAATTTCCAAGTGTTGGATTTTTCCGTAGTTTAACGACGTTCTAAGTAGTGCAAGTAACGCGATGGACCCTCTAGAAGACAACAAACCTTAACTCGATTATGTGACCGTCTTGAACTGCCCTTTGAACCTTCGGGTTTGGGGCAGTACGGCGTGCCACATGTGAGGCGTTGGCTTGACCCTTCTACGGCTGGACCGTTGGTACTGAGGCACGAACTGAATGTTTTTAGATTTATTTCATGCATCGGGAAAACTTGGGTGTTCGATTGTTCGATCGGAAAGTTTAACATTTTCTATTTATCCGGAATGTGATACAACAATTGGAATTCACAAATAGTTATGAGATAACTGAATGAATGTTATAAACATAGCAGTTTAGTCTCACTTGATCGGTTGCTACGGAATTTTGATGTGATCAAAAGTCCGTCGCAATCACGTAGCGTACGCGGATACTCGCCGGGTAAACTTAATAGACAGCCTCACCCCATAGCCCCGACCAAGTGACTGTAGAAGAACCCCGTCGCCGAAAGCATCCGTTCGGGTGCTCGCGGCAGCGGTGTTCCGCCTTGGTGCACTTCGTCGACGGCGTCGGGGGTGCGGCCGTCTACTGAAGTTTGCGACGAGCATTCGATCAGGATGTCGGGAATCTTGTTGAATTGCCCGACTTGATATTGAAAAGTGTTTTCGATAATGAGACTAAAATGCGGGGTTTATAATTGTTGGGCATGTGATGTCTAAGTAATTCATTTGGTCAGGCATGCGATGTCTGAGGTGGTTGCGGATTCCAACTGTTGTAGTTTTACACTTTCTTTTCTGTGACCGTAAGTGTAATATGTGATATCGCCGGTTTCGTTGCTATATGTCAACGACAATTGGGATGTGCATATTTACTTACGTTGATGACATGTGATGTTATGTGTTGCTGGATATGTTATATTGGATCGTCGTGTTTGAATAGCAGGGTTTTTTTTATGTGAGATGAGTGTTTTTTATTTTCATTCATGTAAAAACTTGTATGTAATATTCTTTTATTGGGGCACTTCCAGGTTGCGGAAGTTGTCACCGTTTGTATATTATTTACTTTTCCGCACTAGGATAGACCCAAGGAGGAGGGCACAAGTAACCGTGTTCTGGAGTCCAGTGGGAGACCAACTCGAGGAGTCGAGTCCGGGTCTCCTAACTCTAGAATTGGTAGGGTTGCTTGCCGCTCTCGTAGGGGTCTAGGGGTGTGGGTTTGGCTATTCATCACGACCGTGGAATCCGTGTTTTATACTGGCTCGTATTGAAAACACGGACGTCCTAGTATTTCCAATATTTCATATGTTTCTTCTGCTGCGATATCTGTGATGTGTTCATGTGATGTTCTGTGATAGATACTGTATATAGTATATATGATATATTATATAGACGTTACTTATGTTTTACACCCGTGCTAGCCCTGCCCCGCTCTGCCGTTAGTTACCTAACCTAACGGTGCACGAGGGGACATCGAGGCGAATGCGGATGGCATAAGTGTACGTCGTATTTATCTGTGATGTTTAGGTACTTAAATGATGGGACTTCATTAATGTGATTAATGAAAGTAAAGGAAACCTATGATGTTGTAGAATCGAATTTCAAAATAAAACAGGTAGCTACAGTTCTTGTTTTGCACAGAGGTATATGTGATATATCCTGCACCTTATTCGATGAGGAAAGGACCGAGATCCCTTCACCGGGAGTGACTCCTTTAGCAATAACTGGCAGATGCTACACACTCGGTTTGTCTTTTGATTGCTTTTAAGAGTTTTTGCTTTGCACAGTGATATATATGATATATCCCGCACCTCATTCGACGAGGAAAGGACCGGCGATCCCTTCACCGGGAGTGACTCCTTTAGCAAAACTAGAAAAGCCTCAAAAACACTCCATTTCAAAATTCATTCGATCCTACAACGATATCAAGTTCATTACGCAATAGGTTTTCAGAAAAACCTGTCGTAGCCTTCCGTCATTTCAGATAAGTCCTATTTAGTATTCGTGCTACGTTTGTTGACCTCCGTCAAGGCGTAGTGTGCGGTAGCTAACTAGTATTTATCTGCTTATGCATATGATGCAGATTGGATTAGGGTAGTCGTGCGGCCTTGTTGACCTCCGTCAAGGGTCGTGCGGGTGGGTTTAATTCGATCAAGAAATGACGGGTTGAACTTGACTAGTAGCCTATGGTTTGTTGACCTCCGTCAAGGTCATAGGGTGCTAGGGGCAAAATATTATCGGGAATTTCAAGTGTTGAAATTTGCAATGAGATTGCATACCTCCTATGAGATAGTTGGATCCCGATACCCGCTGCAAGTAAGAGTTACTCCTGGGAGAGTTTTACACATTACAATTAGCCGATCAAGTAGGTGTCTAGAAAGGTGTCAACGAGGTTACGCCTCTGGGAAAACGAGGTTTACATTAATTAGGTTCGTGCGAAAGCACGGGGGACCTCCCTCAAAGTACCGACACTGGCCTGGCTGAAAGATTGGCGAACTTGTAGTGTGTAATTAATCCCGGCTAGTCTTTCCTTTTAGGGTTTGAAGGAAGATTTGATAAAAAGCAGTGGGAACCATCCTGATTAGATAAAATAATAACCAATCTATTCTTGTAAGAGCGCACGCTGAGTGTTTTCTTCTCTCTCTCTCCAGGTAGTGACCATATTACGCCTTAATCAAGATAATAAAACGGAATATTGACCGAACCCGCTTGTTATACTGAGCTGGGGAACGTTGGTCCCGCTCCAACTTATAATTGTTATAAGACAGAGCAGGAAATTGGGGATTACCAGAATTCCCGTGCCGCCCAAACGAAGAGAGTGCATGATGATGCATCATTTTCGGGTGTGTTCATTATTCAGAACTGTTTCTCAGTATCCTCCGCATCCTGAGTATATGATACCGGATCAGGATCCCAGATATGTAATCTGTTACATAGGGCTACAGAAAGGTAGAGAACTGAGAACGGGTAATAAGTTTCATGAGACAGAAAACGGGGCAAGAGTTGCAGCCAAGTCTATTGGTCACTGTCACCTTGTATTCCAAATACATTGATTCTGAACGAATGTTATTAGATACCGAACCTGATATACAAAATCATATCAGTCTCTTTATTAGTAAAGAAAGGATAAAATTTTGTATAGTTGGATAATGTTTTGAACATTTCCTATATCAAAAGTTGATCGGTTCAGGCACGTTATCTAAAAGCGTTGATGTTCTAAATCAAACTACAGTTCTTAGTATATGGAACACACATAAGAGGAAGAGTTCAGAAATGAACGGATCCTTCTTAAGGTATTGTAGACTAGGTCAGATCAATGTGACCCGACTAGCTGAAGTTACATGTAGATGCATATTTAAATCAGTTTGAATCTACATCTTGTGAAACTTGCCAGTCATGTCACAAAGATATAATGACACTAGCTCTGTTTATTGGAAACAGAGAAAGAGTTAGTGAACTCTTGGGATGATACATGTTGATGTATGTAGGTCCCCTGTCTACACATGCCAAGACCGGTTCTTTGTACTTCATTACATTCTCTGATAATCTCTCAAGATTCAGACATATGTTCCTGTTGAAACACAAGTCCGAACCTTTTGAGATATTCATAGAATATAAGTTAGAAGTAGAGAACCAATAAGGGTATAAGTATTATGTCCTTTGATGTGATCGAGGAGGAGAATACTTGATCACAGAAATCCTGGACTTTTCTAAAGGAGAATGAGATTCTCTCTCAGCATTACTCCTCCGCATACACCATAGCACGATGGTATATCGGGGTGGTGCAATTACACCCTATGTGATAAGGTGTGCTCTATGATGAGTAATACTGAGCTACCTATTTCCTTTTGGGTGTTATGCACTTGAGAAGCTGCATACCTATTGAATAGGGTTCTAATCAAATCAGTTGCTTACCGCTTCATATGTGATATGGAATGGGAAGAACCCATGTCTTAAGTTAGTTAAGATTTGGAGTTGTCCGGCCTATGTCTGAAAGCAAAATCCGGACAAGCTCGAGGCAAGGTCTGTAATGTAGAACTGGAAAGGTTCCAGCTATACAAACTGCAGCTGATGATTTGAAAGAACCAAAGGATTCAATAGTTACCAACGAACCTCAACCTCTCCGCCGATCTAGTAGGGTTCCTCACCCACCTGAGAGATACTTTGGTTTCTCTATGACAGTGGGAGCGAGGATTACATCATGAGATGATGACCCAACTAGTTTCAAGCTGGCCATCAGGAGTAAGACTCTGTAAGAATGGCTGGATGTTTAGCGATCTGAGATGGAATCCTTATACACCAACAAAGTATGGACTTTGGTTGCTATATCTGAAGGGTTAAATCCCCATCAGGAGCAAGTATATCTTGAGAAGATTACTTGGTGTAGATGGAAAAGTTGAGACTTTCAAAGCTAGACTTGTTAAATGTTTGCATCATTGACCAGATGTGGATTATGTTGAAACCTTTTCTAAGGATCTATGCTTAAGTCCATCCAGATCCTACTTACCACGGCTATATACCATGACTACGATATCTGGCGGTTGGGTGTCATGACTGCTTTTCTAAATGATATTTTAGAAGAAGAGCGTCTATAAGTACACAGCCAGAGGGCTTCGTAGACAGTGGGAGCAGCGGAAACGTGTGCAAGATGCTTTATAGGATAAAGCAGGCATCGCGGAGTTGGAACATCTGTTTTGATGGATTAGTCAAAGAAGTTGACATCATCAAAATGGTAGATGAACCTTGTATATACAAAAAGGTAGTAGGGAGTATGGTGACGATCCTCGTAAAGTACGTGGATGGCATACTCTTGATAGGGAAGGAGTTTCCTATGCTACGCTCGATCAATCTCCGCTTATCACCATGATTCTCTATATAGGATCAAAGTGATACCTCCTAAATCCTGGGTTTTGGATCTATGAGATAGATCTAAATAGATGTTAGGATACTCACTAGTTGTAGTGAGATGGTATCAGTTGATCCTGGGGAAAATCACTGGAAGTGTTCCAGGGTGATAAAGACGACTGAATGTCAGTCACAGGCATTGTCTATACCTTCAGTAAAGGGACGGTATGTTGGAAGAGTTCCAAACTAGATACCGTGACATACTAGACGATAAAGGCTGGATACATCGCTACTTAAGATGCTACCAAAGAGGCTGTTTGGGTGTATATTGGTTCATGAGATGAACTATGTTCCTCCCATTGTGTGACAATGGAGTTGTGGCTTATGCCAAGGAACGCCGGTCCCATCAGTGATCCAGACATATTCTAAGGCAGGATCACTTGATCATGGAGATGGTTGATCTCCAGGGAGATCGAGGTTAGGAGAGTAGACTCAGAGGACAACACAGCGGATCCACTCACAAAGGCCTGTTCCCAGAGAGAGACTTTTATGGGATGGTTGAGTATGAGATACTACAACCACTGCTACAGATGGCCCTAGTGCAAGTGGGAGATTGTTAGTTATATGTATGCCCTAGAGGCCATTACTGTACATTGGATGTATATTGTAGTGGATGCTTGGACATATATAGGGAGGACTTTCTTGCTCGACATGATAGTATGCTATCTGGTTACTCTTTACCTTAACGTGTACATTGATTGTCTCTCTGTTATATGTTGGTAAAGCCCTTAGGATGTGTGCTTGACTACCTGGACTATGATGCGGATCATACTAGTAGGGACATGGTAGTCCATAAGTACATCCTTCAAAGTCCCTAGTCGAGGGTGTGTCGAGACGGGGCATCGATATACCAGAGTAGACTAGCGTGTACCTTCTCGACCCATACAGATGGGCGATGGATGATCCCATATCCATCGGTGTTTGACATCAGAGATGATATACGGGTGCTCAGTAGAGACTGGGTACACTGGACGGACTCGCCGAGAACTCCCAGATGGTATTATACCTCACGTCAGATGGCAGTTCTCTGGTGACACTGGTACAGAGTAGTCTGTTGACCCGAGATCGTCATAGAGTCTTGTGTGGTTCCCACTCTGCTTTGATTTCCATCTTACCACGTCCAAGAGGGCGTGCAAAACGGTGGTTTTTGGGTACAGTCCCGAGTCACATGGAGGCAATGAGCGATAGGAGGGGATTCGTCTCTCCCGGTATAGGGAGTTGATGTTGCGCTGTGTTCGATTGGCTATAACAGGAAATCCCTGGCCAGGGTTGCTGAGATTTACTGGTAAGTGTTACCTGTAGTTTCTCGAATTGTTATAGACCTCATATCAACACGACTTATCGAGCTATTGGGGGTCTGACGTTTACCACCCCTAGGCGAGATATGCGACATATCAGACGATCAGACCGGACTGTACGGTAGTGTTACTGGTTGGATTCACTGGAGTGTGAGCGGGCTTGCTCGTCGATCTTCAGATCGCTCAATACCCGGGTGGCCGTTACGTTTAGCAGACCGCTTGAGGCTTGTGGGTGTTTGATATGATCATCACCTGCTGCCGGCGTATTGACGAGTCTTTAGAGTCCTACACAGAGGTTTCCTGGCTCAAGCGAAACGAAATAGGAGCGCATATGAGATATGTGCGGGACCGAGAATAATGCATGTATGTGATACCGTATTTCATTCTCGCGATGAATGTGTCGAATGGTTGTATGCGATATAACCTAGTTATCGAATCGAGGATTGATTCGATAAGCCGATACATTGGATACTAGTCGGTTATATGCGATATGACCGGATCGTTAAATCAAGTGTTTATTTAATGATTTAATGTATAATTATATATTTGATATATTACTTTGCATTAACTAGTATCGGTTCACTTTGAATGGATTTTCTCACTCGGATGTGCGCATTGTATATGCGATATGATTTTGTGCACATGTTTGTATCATGTTTGATGATGCATGCTTTATTGGTTAAGTGTAAAGATTAAACCATGGTTGTGAATGGTTAGGGTTTTGTTTTCTTTTTCATTTATTTATTTATTATTTAGTTATTCATTTGGAAAAAGAAAAAGGGTGAGAAAAATGGTGGCATTCTTTTAATCTTTCATGAAGCTTCATGAACACTTTGACTATGTCACCATTTTTGTCTCATGCTTAACCCTAACCACTCCACTAACCCTTGTTCACTCTCTACACTTTACCATGGTTACCTTTATGATAAGAATGATTATTCTTTTCTTTTCTAATTAATCTTATCATAATATTCTTCTTCTTCTTCCTTTCTTCACTTGAAGAAAGCAAGCTCCATCAATGGTGATTGATGGAAATGAGTGAGGAATCCAATTCTAAAGTCTACCCACTTCCTATTTCTTCATCCTCTACCTCTTGCCAAGTAGTAGAGTGTGTTTCCTTCACAAGTTTTCATGACTTGGTGAAGGTGGAGCTTGATTTAGCGATGCCTCGACGTAGATCATCTTCGGCATGGACATCGACGACCTAGCTCGCCATTTCTCCGACGAAGCCGATGCTAGAGCCCGGGAATTCATTTGGACAGCAAAGGGACTTCGTTGCGGAGCTATGGAGGTGGAGCACCGGATCTACAAAGGTTGTATTTCCGTTTCTTTGTAGTTAAGTTGTTAACTAGATTATATTTTCGCCTAGAATTCTAGCCAACGATCCGTAGTCGGGTTTCTCGGCACCGTTTAAATTTGAAATTGGCATGGTTGATGCCTTGTGAGACCTCATTAGGGTTCCTAGGAACCCTACAGATATGCCTACCCCTCAGGGTCAGATTGATCCGCCTTCTCCCGACCGTATTGCCAGATTAGAGGCCGGTATGCAGGACTTGCGACAGATGATGGGATCTTTAGTTGAGTCCAGTCGGGCACAGAGATCCGAGGACGTTCCTTCCACCGCACAGACCAAGATTGTACCTGCTGCACAGATGGTCACTCCTGCTACCACTGCGACTATCCCTGTTTCACTACAGGAGTTTATGAGATTGAGACCTCCAGCTTTTACCGGTACGGATGCGATAGAGGACCCACAGGCATTTCTTGATAGGATGGCTAGGATTTGCCGTTCGTTGAGGTGTTCGGATGATAGATGGGTGGAGTTCATGAGTTTTCGTCTGGAGAGCCTTGCTCAGACATGGTACGATTCAGTAGAGAGAGGCCGAGCTGCAGGTCTACCTTCTATGACCTGGGACAAGTTTACAGTTGCATTTCTTGCCCGTTTTCTTCCGGAGAGTGTACGAGATGCTCGAGCCCGTAGTTTTGAGTCTTTGCGTAAGACTCCTGGGATGACAGTGTCGGAGTATGATATACAGTTTTCCCAGTTGTCTCGATATGCTCCGTACCTAGTAGACACGGAAGAGAAGAGAATAAAGAGGTTTGTGCAAGGGCTTGACACACAGCTATTCCTTGCCATTGGCACCCAGCACTTTGATACATACGCAGTCGCGATGGATGCAGCATTACTTTTGGAGGAGCGCATTTCTGAGACTCCAGTCGCTTCTGGGCCGAAGAGGATCCATACTGATACGCCAGCTCAGCGACAGATGGGTAGACACCACGATAAATTATTTCCAGGAGATGGTGGCGGCAGAGGATTGAGACGAGGTCAGTTATTTGGTTCATATCCGCAGACCCAGCAGCCGTCGCCAGGATGTATTCGGTACGGGAGTCAGTACCACCGTATCAGAGACTGTACCATGGGATGCCAGGGCGCGGCGACTGTCCCGCATGTGACCTTACCACCTTCACCACCTCCTCAGAGAGCTCTACTTCCTACCCCTGATGATGCTCCACGCTAGCCAGATGTTCCTAGAGGTCGTGGGCGTGGCGGTCAGGTTCAGAGAGGACGAGGCGACAGAGGCAGAGGCAGAGGAAGAGGTAGAGGCAGAGGACAACCAGCTATTAGTGGTGGACAGGCCCGGGTGTTCGCGTTGACTCCTCAGGATGCGCAGGCATCCAATGCCGTCGTGACAGGTACTTTGCCAGTATGTTCTTTTGATGCATGGGTATTATTTGATCTAGGCTCCACACATTCCTATGTATCCACGTACTTTGCACCGAGGTTGGGCCGAGAGTCTTCTCCGTTAGATCAGCCGCTTGTCGTTATTACTCCGGTAGGCGAGTCGTTTGTTGCCTGGTTTGTGTACCGATCATGTCCCGTTCGTATCGGGGAGAGAGATTCTTCAGTTGATTTGATTCTCCTCGATATGTTAGACTTCGACGTTCTTCTTGGTATGGACTGGCTAGCCACCTGTTATGCATCTGTGGATTGCTGTGAGAAGGCAGTTAGATTCAGCTTTCCTGGTGAGCCGGTTCTTGTTATTCAGGGAGATAGTAGCGCTACCCTTCCCAGCTTGATTTCTTCCCTTCGCGCTGGTCAGCTCTTGCGGAAAGGGTGTCAGGGATTCTTAGCCTATGTTTGTGATACTAGCTCCACAGAGGTTCCGTTGGACCAGGTCCCTATAGTGAGAGAGTTCCCTGATGTATTCCCTGATGAGCTGCCTGGTCTGCCACCAGAGCGCGAGATTGAGTTCTGCATCGACTTGATCCCCGGCACGGGGCCTATCTCTATACCGCCTTATCGGATGGCCCTGGCGGAGCTGAAAGAGCTGAAGGATCAGTTACAGGACTTGCTGGACAAAGGGCTTATCCGACCGAGTGTGTCACCTTGGGGTGCTCCCGTCCTGTTTGTTAAGAAGAAGGACGGCAGTATGCACTTATGCATTGATTATCGTCAGTTGAACCGAGTTACTGTGCGGAACAGATATCCCCTACCCCGCATTGATGACTTATTCGATCAGCTCCAGGGTACAGGGTTTTTCTCAAAGGTTGATTTACGGTCAGGTTATCACCAGTTGCGGGTTCGGAAGGAGGATATTCCGAAGACCGCTTTCCGTACTCGATATGGTCATTATGAGTTCTTGGTGATGTCGTTCGGGCTCACCAATGCCCCGGCAGCATTTATGGACTTGATGAACTGTGTATTCAGGCCGTATCTCGATCAGTTCATCATTGTATTCATTGACGACATCTTGGTTTATTCGTGGAGCCGGGAGGAGCATGAGCAGCACTTGCGTATCACATTGCAGACTTTGAGGGAGCATCAGCTGTTCGCCAAATTTTCCAAGTGCGCATTCTGGCTAGACAGTGTCGATTTCTTAGGTCATGTGGTGACGAGAGATGGTATTTGTGTGGACCCGAAGAAGATCGAGGCAGTTCAGCGTTGGCCTAGACCGGTATCAGTTACAGAGGTTCGCAGCTTTCTAGGTCTGGCCGGCTATTATCGACGTTTTGTCCAGGATTTCTCCCGTATTGCTGCACCGTTGACCGGGTTGACCCGGAAAGGGGTTCCTTTCGATTGGACCCAGGCATGTGAGGATGGTTTCCAGCAGTTGAAGACTCGTCTGACTACTGCAATAGCACCCTATGAGATATGGTGCGCTCTATGATGAGTACTACTGAGTTACCTTTTTCCTTTTGGGGGTTATGCACTTGAGAAGCTGCATACCTATTGAATTGGGTTCGAATCAAATTAATGCCTACCACTCCATATAAGATATGGTATGGGAAGAGCCTATCTCTTAAGTAAGTTAAGATTTGGGATTGTCCGGCCTATGTCAAAAGCAAAAATCCGGACAAGATCGAGGCAAGGTCAATTCTGTAGAACTGGAAAGGTTCCAGCTATACAAAACTGCAGCTGATGATTTGACAGAACCAAAGGATTCAATAGTCCCCGACGAACCTCAGCCTCTCCGCCGATTTGGTAGGGTTCCTCATCCGCCTGAGAGATACTTCGGTTTCTCGATGACAGTAGGAGCGAGGAATGCATCATGAGATGATGACCCAACTAGTTTCGAGCAGGCCATCGAAAGTAGGGACTCTGTAAGAATGGCTGGATGCTTAGCGATCTGAGATGGAATCCATATACACCAACAAAGTATGGACTTTGGTTGCTATATCTGAAGGGTTAAATCCCTATCAGCAGCAAGTATATCTTGAGAAGATTACTTGGTGTAGATGGAAAAGTTGAGACTTTCAAAGCTAGACTTGTTAAAGGTTTTCGTCATCGACCAGTCATGGATAATGATGAAACCTTTTCCAGTGGCTATGCTTAAGCCCATCCTGATCCTACTTGCCATTGCTACATACCATGACTACGATATCTGGTGGTTGGGTGCCATGACTGCTTTTCTAAATAATGATTTAGAAGAGAACGTCTATAAGAACACAGCCAGAGAGCTGTAGACAGTGGGAGCAGCGGAAACGTGTGCAAGTTGCTTTACAGATTAAAGCAGGCATCGCGGAGTTGGAACATCTATTTTGATGAGTTAGTCAAAGAGTTTGACATCATCAAAATGGTAGATGAACCTTGTAAATACAAGAAGGTAGTAGGGAGTATGGTGGTGATCCTCGTAGAGTACGTGGATAACATACTCTAGATGGGGAAGGAGTTTCCTATGCTACGCCCGGTCAATCTCCGCTTGTCACAAGGATTCTCCACATAGGATCAAAGTGATACCACCTTAATCCTAGGTTTTGGATCTATGAGATAGATCTAAATGGATATTAGGGTTCTCACTAGGTATAATGAGATGGTATCAATCAATCCTGGGGAGAATCACTGGAAAAGTTCCAGGGTGATAAAGACAACTGAATGTCAGTCACAGGCATTGTCTTTACCCTCAGTAGAGGGACGGTATGTTGGAAGAGTTCCAAGCTAGATACCGTGGCAAACTAGACGATAAAGGCTGGTAACATCGCTATTAAAGATACTACCAAAGAGGCAGTTTGGGTGTATATTGGTTCATGAGATGAACTAGGTTCCTACCATTGTGTGACAATGGAAGTGTGGCTTTGTCCCAGGAACTCTGGTCCCATCAGTGACCCAGACATATTCTAAGGCAGCATCACCTGATCATAGAGATAGTAGATCTCCAGGGTGATCGAGGTTATGAGAGTAGACTCAGAGGACAACACGGCGGATCCACTCACAAAGGCCTTTTCCCAGAGAGAGACTTTTATGGGATGGTTGAGTATGAGATACTGCAACCACTGCTACAGATGGCCCTAGTGCAAGTGGGAGATTGTTAGTTATATGTATGTCCTAGAGGCTATTACTGTACATAGGATGTATATTGTAGTGGATGCTGGGACATATATAGGGAGGACTTTCTTGCTTGACATGATAGTATGCTATCTGGTTGCTCTTTATCATAACGTGTACATTGATTGTCTCTCTGTTACATGTTGGTAAAGCCCTTAGGATGTGTACTTGACTACCTGGACTATGATGCGGATCATACTAGTGGGGACATGATAGTCCATAAGTACATCCTTCAAGGTCCCTAGTCGTGGGTGTATCGAGACAGGGCATCGATATACCAGAGTAGACTAGCGTATACCTTCTCGACCCATACAGATGGGCGATGGATGATCCCATATCCATTGGTGTTTGACATCAGAGATGATATACGGGTGCTCAGTGGAGACTGGGTATACTGGACGGACTCGCCGAGAACTCCCAGATGGTATTATACCTTACGTCAGATGGCGGTTCTCTGGTGACACTGGTACAGGTTAGTCTGTAGACCCGAGATCGTCATAGAGTCTTGTGTGATTCCCACTGTGCTTTGATTTCCACCTTACCACGTCCAAGAGGGCATGCAAAACGGTGGTTTTTGGGTACAGTCCCGAATCACATGGAGGCAATGAGCGATAGGAGGGGATTCGTCTCTCCCGGTATAGGGAGTTGATGTTGCGCTGTGTTCGATTGGCTATAACCAGAAATCCCTGGCCAGGGTTGCTGAGATTTACTGGTAAGTGTTATCAGTAGTATCTCGAACTGTTATACACCACATATTGACATGACTTATCGAGCTACTGGGGTCTGACGTTTACCACCCCTAGGCAAGATATGCGACATATCAGGCGAACAGACCGGACTGTACGGTAAGTGTTACTGGTTGGATTCACAGGAGTGTGAGCGGGCTTGCTCGTTGATCTTCTGATCGCTCAATACCCGGGTGGCCGTTACGTTTAGCAGACCGCTTGCGGCTTGTGGGTGTTTGATATGATCATCACCTGCTGCCGGCGTATTGATGAGTCTTTAGAGTCCTACACAGAGGTTTCCTGGCTCAAGCGAAACGAAATAGGAGCGCATATGAGATATGTGCGGGACCGAGAATAATACCAGTATGTGATACTGAATTCTATTCTCGCAATTTGTATAATCGGACGGTTATATAAGATATAGCCGGGTTACCGAATCAAATGTTGATTCGATATATTGATACACTTGATATTAGTCGGTTATATGCAGTATGACCGGATTATTAAATCAAGTGTTGATTTAATGATTTAATATATAATTATATATTTGATATATTACTTTACATTAACTAGTATTTGTTCACTTAAGATGGATTTTCTCACTTGATGTGCACAAGTTGTATATATGATATATGTTTGTGCACTAGTTTGTATCATGATTGATGATACATGCAAACTTGGGTGTGTGTATGCTTTAAACCATGTTTATGTTAATGGTTAGGGTTTTATTTTATTTATTTATTTTTGCAAAAACAAAATGGTGGCTTTCTTTCTTTCTTTGCTTCAAGCTTCATGAAGCTTCTTAGCATCTTTGAAAGTCTTAACCATTTTGTCTTTTCCTTTAACCTAACCATTACACCTAAACCCTAGTTTATTCTCTACATGTGTTAACTTCACCCATGGTTGCATTATGATAAGTCTTCACTTGATTTATTTTTTAATTAATTCATTTTCATTTTCCTTCTTCTTCTTCATGAAGAAAAGAAAACCTTGCTAGAAAAATTTCAAGTGATGAAATCAAGTGAGAAATCCAAATCCAAAGTGAACCCACTTCCTATTTCTTCATCCTCTACCACTTGCCATGTTGTATAGGGTGTTATCTTCACAAGTTTCATGACCTAGTGAAGATGGAGCTTGAGTTTGAGTCGCGTCGACGTAGATCATCTTCGGCACCGAAGTCAACGACCTAGCCCGATCTGTTACGTCCCGAGAGTACGGAACAAGACAGGCACTTAAACTACGAACGTCTCGAGGCGTACGTAATCTAAGTAAACCGAGACCCCAGAAATCCAAACCAAGAAAAGTAGTAGAGTGAAGGAAAACCAATTTAAAACAAGTAGTTTCAATAGAATAAGCCGAATTATGCGAGTTTCTAAAAACATCAAAAATTTCCTGAAAATTTCGGCAGAGTCTCCTTTGTAAATACTGGCCCCCAAACGGGATACAACATGAATAGTATACGAAATCAATAAAAAGGCATCCCCAGGCGGGAGCTAGCTCTTCGTCAAACGACGGTCACAACCACACAAGCAATATAATATACAACGCCAACAGCGAGGATCAAAACTCAAAAGGAAACTCAAACCACAAGAAAACCACAGAGATAAAACGCGCGACTCTAAGGTCGAAAGAAAAACATCACTGGTCTCTATCTCAAAATAAGTACATGTTTGGTTGATGGAACTTCTAGATACAACAGAATAATGATATACAAGATATATAATGGGGGTACGATACAAGTAAACCCACCTACTAGCAAATCACCCGAAGGAAACTATGCCCGCAAAGCCGTAAAGAAACCTGTACGGCAAACCTGCAAGAAACTGGGGCACAACGGGGGTGAGTTGCCAACTCGTAAATAGAAAAACATCTACGGAAAGAAATCGCATAAATAACGCAACCCGGGTCAATGATCATAATATATCCTCAAATATATGTATAACATGCAGCCTATAACAATGGCTAGGGTAATATCTAACCGAGTGTGATCTCATGTGCCCGTGTCAGTGCCTTAGGTAGCAATATATCATATGGATGATGTATGAATGCATGAAACAGAATGCATGTACTGAATAAAACTGGTTTCATAAATCAGTGAGATTTCTGTATTTTAAAAGAAATGAGGTACCATATATGAAATCAGCATAAAACAGTGCCCAGCATCGACACAAAACAAGTGTCCATATACCTCGATATCTCTGTGTCACAATCTATGTACCTCAAGTCTCAATCACAATATCTAGGGCGCCGTCAGTCCAGACCGGCCCCTACCATCCATCTCAAGACCACGACGGTATCCTCCGGATATCCAACGCGTCGGGTAATATCACCGGTAGGTAGTGCTCCCCTGCCAGGCTCACATCGTCATCATCACGCGCTTCTTGCCCCGGGGTACCTTACCGGGTCCACCATGTACCCGAAACGGTTCATCCGTCTCCTCGAATCGGGTCTCGAAATCCATCAGCAAACTCATGGTGGACAACTCATACATCATGGGAAAACCGCACTTTTTATTTTAAAAGAGAGAAAAGGTTTATTTATGTTTTTGCGGTTTTCCTCCAAATCCAGAAAATCTCATGGAAATCCGAATCCGAAACCTCAATAACACGTAAAATAGTGAATATATGCATGAGAATCCATGAATGCGGCATAACAATGAATAACAGTATGCATGAAGTAGCAGGTAATAACTACAATGTCTAAACTAACATATAAGGCAAGTACGCTAATATCATGTCTAAACTATTAGCTAACATGCTATGTCAAGCAATAATATTTTCTAAGGTGTACGTGACATGGCAATTACCGATGAAGATGTGTGTGAGCCGGCAAGTAAGTGTACGTGGTACATACGTATCATCGGTAATGGTGCTGGTGTCCTAACAGCATGATATCAATAATGGAGTATGAAACATAATATAAGCATGCGATGCGAAGCGAACCACAATAATGAGCGGGAGCTGAATACTAGACGCAACTATAACCAATCTGCATTAATCTAATATAAGTCCTACAAATGGTGCCTTTTGAAATAACACGAATCATGGGGTTTTGAAAATAGGGGCCACGGTGTTTTTATGAAAAGATACGTCTTTTGAAATATCCGTAGGATCCCTTGGGCTGTCTTTTAAAATACCCACGATTCGTTAGTTTTGAAATAGGTAAGAATCGAATCTAATCTAACAACTAAACTAAACTAAAGGGCTAAGCTAACAAGCTGGACTACAGGTAAGGAAACCGCCTATCATCTGAGTCGATACATATACATACCTGTATATGTATAGTCGGTGATCCCGCCTCAATAATATCATATCCATAACCAGACATCCCAAGTCAAGAGTGCGGATCAATCATCAAAATATAGCTCGTACGTAAATCCGTCGTACGGCATCCCCAAATCTGGGTACGGGTCAATATCACATTCATCATACTATTCACCTGGTATCCTCTTTATCAAATATCATGATCGGGGTACTGATCTACGTCTAGTACAATACTGATACCGCCTAAGTATGCATGGACGTGTGTGAAACAATATGTCAAGGACCCGCTACAACGTCATGTCGTATCTCAAATACGAATCCTGCCATATCACCGAAGTCACAACCTCAATACAAATCTCATCGACTCATCTCAAACCCAAGCCTCAAATCCGTATGTGAACACATAGTCCCATACCCATGTGAACACATAACTATATATTCCCGTATAAGCACAAATGAAAGAAGAAAGTATGCAAGTATGGGTTGGTGTGTGCATGTGTAGTGCGACCACTACTCTAGGGTTTCGGGACACTAAATCATCCAAGAACACAAAATATCCATATTATCATCAATACACTGAAAAAATATATAAACAATATATATATGTGTGTATACGTATTCGTATACATCACCACGAACTGCGGGGGTGCTATACGCCATCCACCCGACTTCTCCCCGTAGATATAAATCTACTCACCTGGTCCTCGCTTGCTGGTGCCGACGTCGCCACGCGCTTGCTTGTCGTCTCAAAGTCCACATGGGGTACCTACATATCATAATGCACCGTATCGCATTAAAATCCGACTCATGACCAAAACGACACACGAATCCCACATAGGTCAAAACCTATGGTTTGCTTTCCCAAATCAACCCAAAAACCCTCGACATCGGCGTACAAACGCCAGACCATCGAGAAAAACCCAAATACTCTCATTTTCACATTCACGAACACTAATTTTAATATAAAACAGGTTAAAACTCACAAAAACCCCAATTTCACTTAAAAAGTTATTTTTCCGAAAATCTAGCAAGCACAAATCACCGTTTTAGTACAAAACTCGATGTATGAACGAATCTAGCGGCCACAATATTCACTAAATATCTTAAATAAGTCATAAAAACCCTAATTAGATTTTTAATCTCACTAACTTTCATTAACCCGAAATTCTAGTTTACAATTTTACCCAATTTTAACACTTTTAAAGCAACAATACATAATTCAACAACTAGACTTGGTTTCGCACAACCTAAGGTGTTAAAATACTCATTAACATGCCAAAGACATGATGAAAGCCTTACCATATTTTAATTCTCAATTTAACATAATATTTACAAAAACTAGTTTGCAATATATATAATTATCACAAATTTAAATTAACAAAAATGCAACTAGCAACTAGATTTGATTTTAGCAAGCAATTATATGTTAATCTACCCATCACAACCCTAATCCAATGCTCAAACCATAATCTTCATTCAAAACCATACACTTGAAATTTCAAACTTTAATTCAAAACCCTTTTTTTTAAACACCTAATTAAACACTTAATTAACTTAGATTAAGCAATATAAACAACAAATTCTATATAGGGTCAAAGTTTATACCTCCCAATTTTTGAGATCTAGCTTGAAATCTAGCCATTCAAAAATCTCTCCTTTCACCACAATCCATGCATCGAAGGCTACACTAAAATGGGCAAGAGTTTGATATAGATTTTTGGATTTTTTTGATGGGTATTTGATGAATTTTTGAAACAAAAGAGATAGGAAAATGAGGTCAAGAAAATGGGGGGGGGGCTGCTTGAGGGATAGGCTCGGCCAGATTTGAGGAGGGGGAGAAGAGAGGGTGTGGGGGTGTTTGTAAAGTCAAGGAAAAGTCCAAGTCAACATTATCTAACACCATACCTCTTTATTTAATATTTCCTTTATTCTTTTCTCTTGATTTTCTTTTCTTTTATCAAAAGAAGTGGGGACAATTGATGGGGCTGCTGAATTCAGCCAAGGGAGGGAATAAATGAGGGTGTGTGAGTGTGGGTATGGGTGTGGGGTGATGAAAAATGATAAATACAATACCCCAAACATCCATTTACACTATAAAAAAAAGCCTTTTTTCTTCAATAATTTCTAAACCGTTTTGGCAAACGATTTCGTTTCAAAAATCACGTGATAAAATTTTATTTAATGTTTTATGATGCACAAAATTTGTTTCAACTCATTCCAATTTGTAATTTTCCCTAATTAAATATATTAGTGACGGCTTAAAATAATATTAAAATAATTAATTTCGGAAAATTTTTCAGAAAATTTGAAATTTCACCAGTGGGTCAATAAACACCAAATACTAGCAATTACATAGCTAGAATATGTATATTTAATTTTATAATAAAGATATTTGTATTTTGACTTTTTACCGAAAATCCCCTTATTTTACCGTTTTTTTGAAATTTCACCGAAACGATTTTCAAAACGTTACACGATCATTTCTCTGATGAAACCAACGCTAGAGTCCGGGATCCTGATGATCGCAGTGGAGGGACATCATCACGGAGCTAAAGAAGTGGAGGACCAGATCTACAAAGGTTGTAATCCCTTTCACTTGTAGTTAAAGTAGTTAACTTGCTATGCTTCGCCTTACCTCTAGTTAACGTTCTAGCATTAGGGTTTCTCAGCACATGGAAATTTTGATTTTGGCATGGTTGATGCCTTGTAGAACCTCATTAGTGTGCCTAGTAACCCTACAGATTTTATACCATCCGGGCAAGGTGAATGTGGTGGCAGATGCTTTGAGTAGGAGGCCCGGAGGTAGCCTATCTTGTTTGAGCGCAGTACAGATGCAGTCGACGGCGGATTGGCAGGTTTTATGTGATAGCAGAGTGCAGTTCGAGTTTACTCCTACAGGGGGACAGCTGGACCATTTCAGAGCATGCCCACAGTTACTTGACCGTATCCGCGAGGCACAGTCCGGCGATGCCCGTATTTTAGAGATTATCGAGCAGATTCGACAGGGTAGAGTTTCTGAGTTCGTGATTGATGATCAGGGGATACTTCGATTTGGGACTCGACTGTGCGTACTAGATTCTGAGGGATTGAGGCGTGATATTCTTGAGGAGGCCCATAGATCCGTATACAGTGTGCATCCAGGTTCCACCAAGATGTACCGTGATTTGAGAGAGGTTTACTGGTGGGACGGGATGAAGAAGGATGTTACGGACTTTGTGTCGAGATGCCTGACTTGTCAGCAAGTCAAGGCCAAGCACCAGAGGCCAGCCGGCGAGTTACAGCCTTTTCCCATCCCTGAGTGGAAGTGGGAACATGTCTCCATGGACTTCATTATGGGTCTACCCAGGACCAGTCGAGGGTATGACTCTATTTGGGTGATTGTGGATCGACTGACGAAAGCGGCTCACTTCCTGCCAGTGAAAACCACTTTTGGATTTGCTCAGTACGCCCAGATTTATATTGATGAGATCGTGCGACTGCATGGCGTCCCGACTTGCATCGCGTCCGACCGGGGCACCCAATTTACCAGCCGATTGTGGCAGAAACTTCAGGAAGTTTTGGGCACCCGATTGAGTTTTAGCACAGCCTTTCATCCGCAGACTGACGGTCAGTCAGAGCGTACTATTCAGACTCTTAAGGACATGCTCAGAGCTTGTGTTTTAGATTTCGGTGGTAGCTGGGATCGTCATTTTCCTTTGATCGAGTTCTCCTACAATAATAGCTTCCAGGAGACGATACAAATGGCACCTTTTGAGGCTTTATATGGGAGGAGATGTCGATCGCCTGTGTGTTGGACAGAGCTCAGGGGGTGCAGTATTTTGGGCCCGTAGATCATATAGGAGACGACAAAAAAGATACAGCTGATTCGGGACAGGATGAGAGCAGCACAGAGTAGGAAGAAATCGTATGCTGACAGGCGCCGTCGCAGACTCGAGTTCGCCGTTGGCGATCATGTTTTCCTGAGGGTCTCTCCGATGAAGGGTGTGATGAGATTTGGGCAGAAAGGGAAGCTTATTCCTAGATATGTTGGTCCCTTCGAGATCTTAGAGCGTGTCGCTTCGGTGGCTTATCGATTAGCTCTTCCGCCCAGCTTCCCCGATGTTCACCCCGTGTTCTATGTTTCGATGCTCCGCAAGTACCTTCATGATCCTTCCCATGTGATTCAGCACCAGACGATCCAGCTAGAGCGTGATCTTTCATTCACCGAGCAGCCGGTGGTAATTTTGGATCGGCAGGTGAAGAAATTGAGGTCGAAGGTTATACCGTCCGTTAAGGTTCTGTGGCGTGGCCCGAACAGCGAGGAAGTCACCTGGGAGACCAAGGTCGAGATGAGGAAGAAATATCCCCATCTTTTTTAAGGTACGCGTAGTTAAATTTTAAAGTCGGGGACCGAATTTCTTTAAGGGGGGAAGATTGTAACGCTTCGAAAATCGTTTAGGCAGTTTTTCGGTAATCGGCAAGATTAGCAGTCTTTTCCGTAAAAAGTCAAAATAGGTATTTTTTTCTATATAGGCCTAATTATACAAAATTTAGATAAGATATTGCTAAAATTTGGTCACTAATTTGTCACTTAAAATTTTCTAGTTAATTAAATTTTTTTCCTTAATTAATTATTTTTAATATTATTTTAAGCTTTTAAAAATATATTTAATTAGTGATAAATACAAATTTAACTGGGTAAATTACATAATTAGGAACCATTATAAACTAAAATTAAGTGCAACAAAAATTTTAGCAAAACATTTCAAGTTTAGTTGTTTATGGTAAATGGGTTGAAAAATGAAATGAAAAGGGTTTTTTTTTGAAAAGTTTTGATGTAACATGCATTAATTGAACTTAGATGATATTTTTGTGTGGAAATTTCCACACAACTCTTTCATTTCATCCCCTCCCACTCCTGACCGAGCCAAACCTGCAGGAAACCCCTCATTTTTTTCTTCCATTTCTTGCTTCTAAAATCATGCTAAAATCATCAAAATTCCACAAAAATCTACCATTTCCTTCATTAATTCAAACCTAACCCTTATGCTATCCCTTCTCAAGCCCAAATTGGTCCAAGACAAGGAGAAAGGAGACCTCTTTAGAGGCTAGGTGCAAGGGGATCACAACTTGGGAGGTATAATTTTTAATCTAGGTGTTAAATTGGTAGCTTAAATATGTTAAATTAGATATCTAAAGTGTGAAATTTGGTTAACTTTGCTTGCTAGTGAATTTCAAGAGAAGGGTAGATGTTCTAATTAGGGTTTTATGTAGGATGAGTGGGTTTAAGTTAGTGTTGTGCCATCTAGTTGGTTAGATTGGTTGTTTGTGCGATGTAACGATCGCTATATCGTTAAATTGCGATATTTGCATCGAAATTGCTATGTCAATGCTTACTAGATTTTCTAAAAATTTAGGAGGTGATCTAATTGCGATATATGGATGATAGATATAGCATCTCATATGACTTTTAGGGTGTGCTAATGCGGATTTTGATTTAGTCGGGTTTTAGTTTTGACAGTTGCCCGAAACGACGATTTTAGTTAAGGTTTTAGCGATTTTCGTGTGTTTTCCGCGCACCGAGTGCACGTTGTGATTAATTCATGAACGTTGATCTTTTCATATGGTGGCTTGCGTTGTTTCATGAGGTGAAATCTTATGTTATGTGTTGTGCAATTCTAGGATCGGTTGCGGAAACATCGGACGCGGCGCACAAAGGCAAAGCGATGGCTGGATCAGATTAGCGAGGCGTCCAGGTGAGTAGATGTATACATCTATGGGGGAATCATATGGATGGAACGAGGCGCCCCATAGTTAGGCTTACTATATTACTTGCAACAATATGCATTGTTAGTTAGCTAACCCCCCCATTCACATTGCATATCTTTATAGCTATTCGTCTGCTAGATTTGCATGGATATCCATATACACATGTGTGATATCACCTCGTAGGACACGTACATCATTGCCATTGGCTCCTGGTACACGCGCACGGTTCATGTGACACACACGCCTTTGGTAATTGCCATGCCACGAGCACTGTAGAACCTGTTTAGTTTAGTATCACCACTTGCATTATACACGATATATGAAATCGCATAGCATGTATATACCTCGCATCATTATCATGCTTACATAGTTTTCTAGCCACAAATCACATCGCATACCTTGATATCATAGATATTTATCATATACAACATGTTGGGTATTATGATTTTCTTGAGGATTTCAGTATTGCTGCGATTTCTGGATTTTGGGGGAAAACCGCAAGAATTTAACAAAAGCTTATTATTATCATTTTTAAAACAAAGTTGCGGTTTTCTCATGATGTATGTGTCGTCCACCATGAGTTTTCATGTTTTCTGTTGGATTTCGAGACCCGATTCGAGGAGTGGATGAACCGTCTCGGGTACATGGTGGGCCCGGTATGGTACCCCGGGGCAAGAAGGTCGTGTTGTAGACGATGAGCCTGGAAGGAGAAGACTACCTACCGGTGATGTCTGGCACGGCGGATATCTGGAGGATACCGACCGTTGTCGTGAGATTTGATGATGGGCCGATCTGGACTGACGGAGCCCGATATATATATTGAGACATTGATACAGTGAGACATTGAGACAGATATATATCCATATTTGGTGTCGATGCTTGATACGGTTTTCAGATGATTTCATGAGGATACTTAGCTATTGTACGGATATTCTTTTTCTAAAAGTTAAGAATGCAGAGCTTATAGTATTTTAAAACACTTAAAGATTTCATATTGATGTTGCATACATGTGCATACATACTAGTGGCATTACATCACATCTAGATATACATGTTGTGACGCATTTGCGTGCATTCTTACGATAGCCTTATTAGATGTTACTTGCTACTCACGAGCTGGCAACTCACCCCCGTTGTGCCACAGTGTTTTGCAGGTCGGACCCGTCAGCCTTCTAGCGGCGGAATTTTCTTATCATTGGCTCCATCATCTCAGACTCGCGACATTGCTCGTAGGTGGGTTGCGAGGACACTTTTATCTCTTTTTGTACTATTTTTGTATCTAGTATTCTCCATCTACCACTTCTTATTTGTATATGCGACCTAGTGATGAGACTGAGAGATTTGTGTATATATGGTTTCTTTTGGGTCGAGCTCACTTGAGCCGACGTTGTGTTTTCTTATATTTTGCATTTCTTTATGCTCTTTTTCTTGATATTACATATATATTGCGTGTGGTTGTGATCCGCCTTGGGCGAAGAGCTAGCTCCCGCTTGGGGATGCTATTTTGTTATTACAGGTTTATATATCATGTTGTACCCATTTTGGGGGATAGTATTTACAAAGGAGACTCTGCCGAAATTTTCGGAAATTTTTGATGTTTTTAAAAGGGGGTTAAATGCAAATTAATTGATTTCAAAGTCGTTTTCATGAAAGGTTTCCTTCACTCTTTTGATTTTGGTTTAGATTTTTTCTGGGCTTTGGCTGACTTAGGTTACGTTACGCCTTTGGACGTCTCGTAATTAAAATGCCAGTCACGTTCCGTACTTTCGGGTCGTGACATGTAACTATACGATGGATTATCCAATAAATTTGGATCTTCGTAGTGATACGGGGTGTTCTGGAGAAATGCAAATATGAAATAGGAGTGGCGATGATATATACGGTTTCGTCGTGAATGATAGTAGTCGTAATTTACTTTGCCCTCTTTCTAATCCCTTTTTTTTGTCTATACTTATTACTTTCTGTACACCATACTTAGGCTAACTGGTTTTCTTCCTTCCCCACCTTTCGGCACCTGTGTATGGTTTGGAAGAAGACTATCCAATAAGCGCAATAGATGTACCCTCTCCTAATCCTAGGAGCCCTCACATCCTGAGAGAGGGTAAAAGGAAAAGACAACTGAATAGTCCTATTCATTTTCTCCAGAACCGGAAACCATTCTCGAATCTGAAACAAGTTTCTTCGAGTTCGTATGTAACTATACGTGTAGGGTTCCTTAGGGTCGCCACTGGGTTTCGGGAGGCATCGACCATGCCGTTTTAAAAAATTTGGCACGCTAAAGAACCCTAACTTAGAATCTTAACTAGAGAATTAGACGAAACTAGTATGTAAACATCTTTACATCTAAGTGAACAAGGAATACAACCTTTGTAGACCGGTCCTTCACTTCAATAGCTCCGTGTAGTAGTCCCTTTGCTCCAAGTAGTGAACTCCCGGACTCTAGAAAGGCTCCACAAGATGAAAGGAACAAGCTTGCTTGAAGTCTTTGAGGCCGAAGATGATCTACGTTGAGGAGACACTAACGCAAGCTACCTCTTCACCAAGTGATGAACTAGTGAAGAAACAACCCAATCTAAATGGATAGTATAGAAGAGGTTGATGAAGTAGGAATTTTGCTCACTTTAGAAATTATTTTCTCACTCATTTTCTTCACCTTCCAAAAAGCTAGAGAGCTTGAGGAAGGAGATGAAGAAAAGCAAGCATGGAAAAAGTTAAGTGTAGAATGGGAACCATGGGTGAGTTAATATGATATACTAACTCATGTAGAGACTAAACCATGGCTAATCATAATGGTTGGGTTAATAAATATCTTAAGTAAAATAAAATTGGTGGACTTTGTCAATGATTCTACAAGCTTCCACTAAGCATCAACCATGACTAATTTCCACTCAATTTTGAATTACTTTAAATAAATAAAACCCTTGATTATGTTAAGCATGGTGTGAGTCACATACACCCATGTCACATGTATCATCTAGCATGACACACAAAAATGTTTATTAATATATATCACATATATACTAAGTCTACACAAGTGAGAAAAAGAAATCTTAAGTGAGCTAATATTAGTTAATATAAGATAATATATCAAATATATAATTATATATTAAATTATTAAATCAACACTTGATTTAATAATCCGGCTATATCACATACAACCGACTAATATCAAATGTATCAACTTGTCGAATCAATACTTGATTCGACAGCTTGGCTATATCACATATAACCGACCGATATCACATATCGCGAGAATAGAATATGGTATCACATATACATATTAATCTCGGTCCCGCACATATCACATATGTGCTCCTACTTCGTTTCGCCTGAGCCAGGAAACCTCTGTATAGGACTCTAAAGACTCGTTAATACGCCGGCAGTAGGTTGTGATCATATCAGTCACCAATAAGCCTCAAGCGGTCTGCTAAACGTAACGGCCACCCGGGTATTGAGCGATCAGAAGATCAATAAGCAAGCCTGCTCATACTCCTGTGAATCCAATCAGTAACACTACCGTACAGTCCGGTCTTTTTGTCTGATTTGTCGCATATCACAGCATGGGGTGGTAAACATCAGACCCCAATAACCTGATAAGTCATGCCGATGTGAGGCCCATAACGGTTCGAGAAACTACTGATAACACTTACCAGTAAATCTCAGCAATCCTGGCTAGGGATTTCCTGTTATGGCCAATCGAGCATAGCGCAACACCAACCTCCAATACCGGGAGAGACGAAATCCCCTCCTATCGCTCATTGCCTCCATGTGACTCAGGACTATACCCAAAAACCACCATTTTTCACGATCTCCTGAACATGGTAAGGTGGAAATCAAAGTATAGTAGGAATCACATAAGACTTTATGACGATCTCAGGTCGACAGACTAACCTGTACCAGTGTCACCAGAGAACTGCTATCTGACGATAGGTATAATACCATCTAGGAGTTCTCGGCGAGTCCGTTCAGTGTACCCAGTCTCCACTAAGCACCCGTATACCTTCTCTGATGCTAAACACCAATGGATGTGGGATCATCCATCGCCCATCATATGGGTTAAGAAGCGTATACGCTAATCTACTCTAGAATATCGATGCCCCGTTTCGACACTCCCACTACTATGAACATTTGAAGGATGTACTTACCGACTACCTTTACCCTACTAGTATGATCTGCATCATAATCCTGGTAGTCAAGTACTCATCCTAAGGGCTTTATCAACATGTAATAGAGAGACAACAAGTGTACATGTTAAGATAAAGAGCAACCGGATAGCATACTATCATGTCAAGCAAGAAAGTCCTCCCTATATATGTCTAAGCATCCACTATAATATACATCACATGTATAATAATGGCCTTTAGGGCATACATATAACTAATAATACGATGGTTTATATCCAATAAATGTGGATCTTCGTAGTGATACGGAATGTTTCGGGGAAAAGAAAAGGGAAAAAGTAGGAGTGGCAATGAAGTATGCAACTCTGACAATGCAAAAGCCAGTGTGTTTTAAGAAGATTCGGTTAACTTGGTTCATGAGTTCTAGTCTAGGGACGGGCTATGGTCGCTGCCAAAGAGAGAGAGAGAGTAAAGAAACACTCAGGGTGCACTCTAACTTAGATCAGAATGGTTAATCACTTTATCTAATATGGATGTCTCCCACTGTATCCTCAAATTCTCCTCCAAACCCTAAAGAAGAATTAGTCGGGATCATCTAAAATCACTCGAGGAGTAAACCAACTCATAAGTGGGAATCGGGATCCAACTATCATCGCATGATAACCTGATAGAATCCACTCAAGTTATCACACTCCAGAAGGTATGCGCATGTCTGGCAAGTTTCCTGTATGTTTGAAACCCCAGATATGATTTTTACCCCATGCTCTTATGACCTTGACGAAGGCCAACAAATCATAAGTTACATGTCAAGTTCTACCCGTCATTGTTCAGGTTAATTTGAACCCACCCGTACATACCTTTGACGAAGGCCAACAAAGTAGTACGACTGTCCCAAACCAACGCATCTATCTATGCAACAGAAAAGTAACAAGCAGAGACCATACACTATGCCTTGATGAAGGTCAACAAACATAGCATGAATACTAAGTTCTGCCTGTCTGAAATGACGGAGGGCTACGAATGGTTTTTTGGAAAAAAACCTTTAACGTAATGAACTTGATATCGTTGAAGGAACCAGATAGCTTTAAAAATATATAGTGACGAAAACCTTTGCTAGAGAGGTCATTCCTGGTGAAGGGATCTCGGCTCTTTCCTCGCAGAATGAGGTGCAGGATATTCCCTATTGAATACCACGATGCAAAGAAAAAAGTAATCGACTATAGTGAAGTGTCACGACCCGAAAGAGCACGTGACTGGCCCTTGAATCATATGAAGTCTATAGGACCTCATCTAATCCAAGTAAGCCAAAAACCCAGAAATCTAAAACCATTTTAAGGAGTAAATAAAGAAACTAGTATTTAGGAAGTAAGAAAACATGTTTAAAAGTGAGGTTTTTAAATAAGTAAGCCGAATATACATTTTAAAAATCTCTAGTCTTTTCTGAAAATTTCGGCAGAGTTTCCGTTGTAAATAATGGCCCCGAACGGGGTACAACATGAATAATATATATATATATACATAATGAAAAGGCATCCGTAAGCGGGAGCTAGCTCTTCGTCAATCGACGGTCACAACTACGCAAGCAATATAATATACAACGCCAAAGGGCGATGATCAAAACTCAAAAAGAAACTCAAAATCAATATGAAAACCATAATACTACAACGCGTGACTCTAAGGCCGAAATAATACATAACTGGTTTTCTAAGTCTGAAACAATATACAAGTTTGGTTGATGGAATTTCTAGATACAATTGAATAATACATATACAATGGTGGTTCTGATGCAAAAGAATCCACCTACCAAAGAAAATCACCCAGAAAGGAAGCAGTGTGCCAGAAAAGCCGCAATGGAACCTGTACGGCAAAACCTGCAAGAACTGTGGCACAACGGGGGTGAGTTGCCAACTCGTGAGTAGAAAACATCGCAGAGTAGAAATCGTATGCATGACATAATCCTAGGTCAATACGATCAGGTATATATATAAACCTCAAATGAATAAGTCTAAAGCAAGATAAGGTGGCAAAGTAACATCTATACATGAGTGTAGTGCCAAGTGCTCGTGCCAGTGCCTCAGGTAATAACATATCATAAATATGAGGTATGATCAATGTAATCAATGTCAACTATATCAGGAAGTCTATGAGTATGTGGATATCATCCAACTATGTGATCAATGTCAATATATGTAATCGTCCACGTGTCACCCAATGACAATAAGCATCATGCATGTAAATATCATAAACGTATGCACGGAAGTATGAGGATGTAAATCAACATGTGTCGCTCGCGACATATCAAATCATGGAACCTGAGTGCCAAGCATCGACACTCGAAAACATCATGAAACCTGTGCCTAGCATCGGCACGTAAATCCTCATATATATATAGGGCCCCGTTCGTCCGGATCGGCCTATATCATCTCTCAACTCCGGTCGGTATCCCCCAGATATCCGCCGAGCTCAAATAATATCACCGGTAGGTAGTACTCCCCTGCCGGGCTCACCGTCTAGCATATACGAGTCTTCTTGCCCTGGGATACCTCACCGGGTCCACCATGTACCCGCAGACGGTGCCTACCGCTCCTCGAATCGGGTTTCACATGCCACTCTCAGAACCGAGAAAACACATGGTGGACGCACTGAAATATCATATCAAGGGTAACCGGCTTTTTCAAACAATACATACTTTCTTTTAAAATACCCATGGTTCCCAAATCCAGAAACATCATGGAAACAACATATCTCAATGCGTATAATCAGAAAGCATGATGTATGCGACATATAAAAGAAATGTAAGCATACCAGTATATCATGCAATATGGAATAGTAATATGCACATATTTCGGGAAGACCGCTTCTTTAAAATGAATCAGTTTTAGAAAGTATCTTGCGGTTCCCAGATCTCCAAGTCAAACCAGAATCATCTATGTATGTGCAAATATGTATGTATACAAGTATGAGTGTACAACAGGTAGGTGCACGAGTACGAGTGTACAATAGATGTGTGCACAAGTATGAGTGTACAATATGCAAGTACACGAGTATGAATATACAATAGATGTGTGCACAAGTATGAGTGTACAATATGTAAGTACACGGGAATGAATGTACAAAAGGTGTGTGCACAAGTATGAGTGTACAACATGTAAGTACACGGGTATGAATGTACAATAGATGTGTGCACAAGTATGAGTGTACAATATATAAGTACACGAGTATGAATGTCCAAAAGGTGTGTGCACAAGTATGAGTGTACAACATGCAAGTACACGAGTATGAATGTACAATAGATATGTGCATAAGTATGAGTGTACAATATGTAAGTACACGAGTATGAATGTACAATAGATTTGTGCACAAGTATGAGTGTACAATGTGTAAGTACACGAGTATGAATGTACAATAGGTGTGTGCACAAATATGAGTGTACAATATGTAAGTACACGAGTATGAATGTACAAAAGATGTGTGCACAAGTATGAGTGTACAATATGTAAGTACACGAGTATGAATGTACAAAAGGTGTGTGCACAAGTATGAGTGTACAATATGTAAGTACACGAGTATGAATGTACAATAAATGTGTGCATAAGTATGAGTGTACAATATGTAAGTACACGAGTATGAATGTACAAAAGGTGTGTGCGCAAGTTTGAGTGTACAATATGTAAGTACACGAGTATGAATGTACAATAGATGTTTGCACAAGTATGAGTGTACAATATGTAAGTACACGAGTATGAATGTACAAAATGTGTGTGCACAAGTATGAGTGTACAATATGTAAGTACACGAGTATGAATGTACAATAGATGTGTGCACAAGTATGAGTGTACAATATGTAAGTACACGAGTATGCCATGCAAGGGTCATATCTTGAATACAACAGTACTACAGTGTAGTGAAATGGCAATTATCGATGATGAAGTGTGTGAGCCGGCAAGCAGGCGTACGTAGAACATATGCGTCATCGATAATGGTGCTGGTGCCCTAACAGCATGAGTTTAATATAACAATAACTATATTTATCATGCAATGCGATGCAAACAGTAAGCATATGCAGCAAATGAATAATAAACATAACAGTGTAGAAGCTACATCAATACATTCATATCATACTGTGTTGCCATTTGAAAGAAGAAGAATCGGGGTTTTTAAGAAAATAAGGGCTACGGTGTTTTTAAGAAAAGATGCGTCCTTTGAAAATATCCGTAGAATTCCTTTGCCTGTCTTTAAAATACTCCCGATTCGTTAGTTTTTGAAATAGGTATGACCTCAGCCTAGCCTAACATTTACTAGCAAAACTACGGCTCTAACTAACAAGTCAATCAGGAGGGGTATGGAAACCACCTAAATCTGAGTCGATATAAATATATATAAAAAATATAATAGTCGGTGATCTCGACTCAAAGGTACCGCGTACGATACAATATCATATGACATCCTCGAGTCATGAGTGCGGATCTATCATCAATATAAAGCTCGTACAGTAAATCATCGTACGGCATCCCAAAAGCTGGGTACGGGTTGATATCACATTCATCTCATCAATTATCTGGTATCCTTATCATCATATATCATGATCTGGGGTACTGATCTAGTCTAGTACAAATCGATACCATCTATATAAATATAAATGCGTGTTAGTTATATGTATGCCCTAGAGGCCATTACTGTACATACGATGTATATTGTAATGGATGCTTAGACATATATAGGGAGGACTTTCTTGCTCGAAATGATAGTATGCTATCTGGTTGTACTTTATCTTAACGTGTACTCTGATTGTCTCTATGTTACATGTTGATGAAGCCCTTAGGATATGTACTCGACTACTGGGACTATGATGAGATCATACTAGTGGGGCCATGGTAGTCAGCGAGTACATCCTATAACTGTTCCTAGTCGAGGGTGTATTGAGACAGGGCATCGATACACCAGAGTAGACTAGCGTATACGTATCTTGACCTATATGATGGGCGATGGATGATCCCATATCCATTGGTGTTTGACATCAAGGATGGTATACGGGTGCTCAGTGGAGACTGGGTACACTGGACGGACTCGCCGAGAACTCCCAGATGGTATTATACTTCACGTCAGATGGCAGTTTTCCGGTGACACTGGTACAGGGTAGTCTGTTGACCCGAGATCATCATAGAGTCTTATGTGATTCCCACTGTGCTTTGATTTCCATCATACCACGTCCAAGAGGGCGTGCAAAAAGGTGGCTTTTGGGTACAGTCCCGAATCACATGGAGGCAATGAGCGACAGGAGGGGATTCGTCTCTCCCGGTATAGGGAGTTGATGTTGTGCTGTGTTCGATTGGCTATAACTGGAAATCCCTGGCCAGGGTTGCTGAGATTTACTGGTAAGTGTTATCAGTAGTTTCTTAAACTGTTATAGACCTTATATCGACATGAATTATCAAGCTACTGGGGTCTGACGTTTACCACCCCTAGGCGAGATATGCGACATATCAGACGATGAGACCGGACTGTACGGGAGTGTTACTGATTGGATTCACAGGAGAATGTACAGGCTTGCTTTTTGATCTTCTGATCGCTCAATACCCGGGTGGCCATTACGTTTAGCAGACCGCTTGCGGCTTGTGGGTGTTTGATATGATCATCACCTACTGCCGGCGTATTGACGAGTCTTTAGAGTCCTACACAGGGGTTTCCTAGCTCAAGCGAAACGGAGTAGGAGCGGATATGTGATATGTGCGGGACCGAGATTGATACGATATGAGATACCGTATTCTATTCTCGCGATTTGTGACATTGATCGGTTGTATGCGATATAGCCGGGTTATCGGATCAAGTGTTGATTCGATAAGTTATTACTTTTGATATTAGTCGGTTATAGCCAGATTATTAAATCAAGAGTTGATTTAATAATTTAATGTATAATTATATATTTGATATATTACATTACATTAACTAGTATTAGCTCACTTAAGATTTATTTTCTCACTTGATTGTGCATAAGTGTATATGTGATATATATTTGTGTACATATGAATGTGTCATGCTTGATGATACATCAAAGATGGGTGTATGAGACTTATACCAAGATTAGGGTAAAGATTAGGGTTTTGTTTATATCTTAAGAATAACAAAAGAGAAAGACTTTGTCAAAGTTCTCAAGCTTTCATGAAGCTTGTGGAAACATTGACAAAGTCAACTCTTTTGTCATTCTTTAGGATATTTAGTTAACCCATCCCTTAACCATATACCATGGTCAATTCTCTACATGAGTTAAGCATGATAGCTTAACTCACCCATGGTTACATAATTGAAAAAGATAATTCATATGATGATATTATTCTTTCTTCTTCTTCTTCTTCATCAAGCTCTATGAAAAGCTTGCTAGCTCTAATGGTGCCATGAGAAAAAGTGTGAGCAAATCAATTCTAAAGTGAGCCCACTTCCTACTTTTTCATCCTTTACCACTTGCCATGTAGTAGAGTGTGTTCTCTTCACAAAGTTCATGACCGAGTGAAGGAATAGCTTGAGTTAGTGTCTCCCCGACGTAGATCATCTTCGGCCTCGAAGTCATCGAAGCAAGCACGTTCGTTCTTCTTGTGGAGCTTCTCTAGAGTCCGGGTTTCATGATCGCAGCGAAGAGGACATTTACAAGGAGCTATTGAAGTGAAGGACCGGATCTACAAAGGTTGTAGCCCCTTTCACTTAGTGTTAAAGTGTTTAACATGCTTGTTTTCGCCTAAACCCTAGTTTAAAGGTCCGGCTTTAGGTTGTTCAGCACGGCTAATTTTTTAATCGGGCATGGTTGATGCCTCGTAGAACCTTGTGAGCGTGCCTAGCAACCCTACAATGCGTATGTGAAACACACGTCTAAAGGCCCGCTAAAATCTCATGTCGTATTCCAAATACGAATCACATCATATCACCGATATCATGGCACTATACCCAATCTCATCGACTCATCTCCAAATATCATACACTATCCTCATCATCACGGTATAGGTATAACAAGCAAGCATGTGTGTGTGTGTGTGTGGGTGTAAACCTATTCTAGAGTTCACAACTAGGAAACTATACTAGTTTACTTCTAAACCCGAATCTATCCATAATACACCATATCACATCTAGAATATCCAAAACACACTTAACGCTATCATACATATATATATAGTGTATATATAGTATACTAAGTATCGAACTGCGGGGGTGCTATACGCCATCCACCCGACTTCCCCCGTAGATATAATCTACTCACCTTGATCTTGCTTGCCGATGTCGATGTCGCCACTTCTTCTTCATCGTCTCGGATCACCGTGGGGGTACCTACATGCCACACGAATCGCATCACATTAAAACCAAATCAAGACTAAAACGACACGCGAAAACCAAAACGATACGCTTAAAAGCCTATAGGTTAGTACCTATGGACTACTCTTTCAAAACCACCAAATAACACTTGATATAGACGTACAAACGTCAAGCGATCAAGTACAATACCAAATATCAAAACTTGAATTCATAAACAACACTAAATACAAGGCAAAAACCAAGAAAACATGCCCCAGATTTTGTCTCAGGTGAAACCAAGGTTCCAAAACAACACTAGAGTGATATATAGGGTACATATGACCTACTGAAGCAACCTGGACCCACCCCCTTACCAAGTGGCCGAGCCCTCGCCCCTAAATTCCGTCCAGGCCGGCCCTGGGTGCTCCTCTATGGTTCGTCTTGCTACAGGGGTTCCTAGGGTCTTAATTTGGTCTCTGGACTTGTTTATTTTTCTAGTAAAAATCCTAGTTCATTCCAGATTTCCCTGCACACTCTAAGTCATCACAAACCGATATGAAAGTTCCGTAATTCCGTATTTTTGGGTTTCAGGTTATGTATATGTGTTTGGTCTGGGTTTAAAACATTGTACGGGGGTTTAAGGTCACCAAACACACTCAAGTTCACCACACCACTCAATTTAAACCCTAACCCTCTTTTGTAATGTCCAAAGTGCACTAAACTACCCGACATCGATTTCAAACTTGAAATGAGGCTTAAGCATAAGAAATACTACACTAATTGTGAAGGAATTACCTCACTAGACACTCATGAATCCTCAACAACGCCAAAATGAATACTTTCTTGGTCCAAAGGGTTGCTTGAGGGCTTGTGCACATTTTTTGTGAAATGGGGATTAGGTTTTGGAGTTGTTTTGGAGATGAAGTGAGTGGATTTGTGGAGGGGAGAATGAGGGTAGCAACACCTAAGGAAATAGGGGGGGGGAATGATGGAGGAAGAAGAAAGAAACACATGGGCATGGCTCTCCTTTGACACCTCACTTTCTCTCACTTGCCCATACCTCATTATAATATCATTCCTTTTCTTTTTCTTTTCTCCTCTAATTTCCTTCTCTCCTCAATAGTAAACCCAAAACAAACCATGGTAGAAAATGCACAAGTGTAAAAAAAAGATATGGTGAATGTTTGCACAAAATACGCTTAAAACGCGATTAGCGATTTTTAATCGCGATTAGCACTAAATTAGTGTCAAGCTAATCATAAAAACTTAAAATTTGCATAATTCACATAAAAAAACCTCTTTCTAGTAATTTCTATAATTTTCCAAATTTTCCCCATTTTATCGGTATTTAATTATACCGAAATATTAAAATATTCATTAAAATTAATATTAAATTATAAAAATTCCCCAAAAATAATATTTTATTTTTTTGAAATGTTACATGAAGTTATTACCTTGACGCAAACCTCTGCCCAAGTGGTCACTCCCGGTGAAGGGATCTCGGCTCTTGCCTCATGTAATGAGGTGCTGGATATTCATAACCGAATACCGCTGTGCAAAACAAAAGAAAACGCCCTTGTAATAACAGCTTTTGAAAATTTGTTCCAATAATATCGAATAGGTCTGTTTTCCTTGCATTGATCAGAATCAACACAGTCCCATCAATTAATCACACCAGAAAAGAACGAAAATATTATATGCCATCCGCATTCGCCACTCGGCCCGTCATCACCCGTTAGGTTACTTAACTAACGACAGAGCGGGGGCTGGACTAGCGCGGGTGTAAAACATATACAACATCTACAAGTATTTATATAACAATATATAATATCGTTCCAGGCATGATTGTAACGTTTTGAAAATCGTTTCGGTGAAATTTCGAAAAAATCGGTAAAATAAGGGGGTTTTCGGTAAAAAGTCAAAATACAAATATCATTATTATAAAATTAAATATACATATTCTAGCTATGTAATTGCTAGTATTTGGTGTTTATTGAGTCACTGGTGAAATTTCAAATTTTCTGAAAATTTTTCCGAAATTAATTATTTTAATATTATTTTAAGCCGTCACTAATACATTTAATTAGGAAAAATTACAAATTGGAATGAGTTGAAACAAATTTTGTGCATCATAAAACATTAAATAAAATTTTATCATGTGGTTTTTGAAATGAAATCGTTTGCCAAAACGGTTTAGAAAATATCGAAGAAAAAGGCTTTTTTCGATGAAATTAGTGTTAATGGGAATTGGGGTATAGCATTTATCTTTTTCCTAACCCACACACCCACACCTCACCCTCTCCCCATGTGGCCGGCCCCACCATGACAGCCCTCCCCCTCTCCCTCTCTCCAATCACCTCTTTTTTCAAAAGAAAAGAAAAGGAAAGAATAGAAAATGAAAGAAACAAAAGTGGACTTTGACTAGATGTTACTTTCTCCACCTCACTCTCTCTCCTCCCTCACCCATTCCCTCTTCCCCTTGGCTGAAACCTGCAGCAACAATAGCCCTCTCATTTCTTCTTCTCTTTTCTCTTCAAAATTCCATCAAAAAATCATCCAAAATGCTTCAAAAATTCCACAAAATCAAAATCTAATCCCTACCCATTTTTACTTGACCATTCTAGTATGGATCTAGGAAACAAGATGGCAATTTGAGGGGCTTGATTTCAAGTTGGATCAATGAGTTGTGAGGTATAAAAATCTTGACCTTTTTGTTGAATTGTTGATTAATGCTTGTGTTAGCTTAATTAAGTGTTAATTAGGTTTTATATGGGTTCAAATTGCATGATTGGAAAATTCAAGAATATGGTTTGAAGCTAATTTGGGTTTAACCATCACTATTAGGATAATCAAGTGTAGATTATCATCTTGTGGAATTGTAAAACCCAACCTAATTGTTAGTTTGCAAATGGTTAGGTTGATATTGTTATAATTAAGCTATATTGCTAACTAGGTTTTAGAAATTTAATTAAAATATGGGATTAAAAATCTAATTATGTTTTTCATGACTTCATTAACATTATTAAGTGTAGTTTAACACTTTAGTTCATGGAAATCCAACCTAAATTGTGGTTTGTGCATTTTGCTATAAAATTGTTAAAATTTAGGTATTTTGTAAACTAGAATTTTAGGATTTTTGGAATTTAACGAGATTAAATTATGGGAGTTGTTTTTATGACTTATTTAAGATATTTAGTGAATATTGTGGCCGCTAGATTCATTTATACATCGAGTTTTGTACTAAAACGGTGATTTGTGCTTGCTAGATTTTCGGAAAAAATGACTTTTTAAGTGAAATTGGGGTTTTTGTGAATTTTAAGCTATTTTATACTATAATTAGTGCTTGTAATTGTACAAATGAGTGTGTTGGGAGTTTTCTCGATGGTTTGGCGTTTGTACACCGACGTCGAGGGTTTTTGTGTCGATTTGTGAAAGCAACCATAGCTTTTGACCTATGTGGGATTCGTGCGTTGTTTTGGTCATGAGTCGGATTTTAATGCGATATGGTGCGTTATGATATGTAGGTACCCCATGTGGACTTCGAGACGACAAGCAAGCGCGTGGCGACGTCGGCACCGGCGAGCGAGGACCAGGTGAGTAGATTTATATCTACGGGGAGAAGTCGGGTGGATGGCGTATAGCACCCCCGCAGTCGTGGTGATGCATACGAATACGTATACACACATTTATTGATTATATTTTTTTTGAGTTTATTGATGATAAATATGGATGGTTTAGTATCGCGAAACCCTAGAGTAGTGGTCGCACCATACATGCACACACCCACCCATACTTGCATACATTCTTTTTCCATTTGTGTTTATGGGAATATATGTAGTTATGTGTTCACATGGGTATGGGACTATGTGTTCACATACGGATTTGAAGATGATACTTGGGATTGAGGTGAGTCGATGAGATTTGTATTGAGGTTGTGAATTCGGTGATATGGCAGGATTCGTATTTGAGATACGTCCTGATGTTATAGCGGGTCTTGAACGACGATACGGGTGAATTGTGTTATTAAATAAAATGGTCGACATGTGATCGTGATATGAGATATGATATACTAGGATATTGATACTAGGCCGTATTGGGCGATGTATACCCCTTGATGAGGATATGTGCTGATGATATCGGTTTGTACGAGACTGTCGATCAGTAGTCAGATCATGACTATATTGATGATATTAGTATTGTACTAGACATAGGTCAGTACCCTAGACTATGATCTTGGATAAAGAGGATACCAGAGGAATAGTGTGAGGAATATGATATTGACCCGTACCCAGATTTGGGGATGCCGTACGACGGATTTACGTACGAGCTATATCTTGATGATTGATCCGCACTCTTGACTTGGGATGTCTGATTATAGATATGGTATCGGATATGATATTATTGAGGCGGGATCACCGACTAATATATATACATGTATGTATATGTATCGACTCAGATGTTAGGCGGTTTCCTTACCTGTAGTCTAGCTTGTAGCTTAACCCTTTAGTTTAGTTAGTCGTTAGATTAGATTCGGTTCCTACCTATTTCAAAGCTTACGAATCGTGCGTATTTTAAAAGACAAGTTAAGGGATTCTACGGATATTTAAAAAAAAAACGTATCTTTTCTTAAAAACACTGTAGCCCTTATTTTCAAAACCCCACGATTCGTGTTATTTCAAAAGGCACCATTGTAGGACTTATATTAGGTTAATGCAGATTAGTTATCGTTGCGTCTAGTATTCAGCTCCCGCTCATTATTGTTGTTCGCTCCGCATCACATGCTTGAATTATGCTTCATATTCTACTGTTGATATCTTGTGGTTAGGACACCAGCACCATTACCGATGATGCGTATGTACCACGTACACTTACTTGCCGGCTCACACACATCTTCATCGGTAATTGCCATGTCACGCACACCTTAGAAAATATTATTGCTTGACATATCCTGTTAGCTAATAGTTTAGACATGATATTAGTGTACTTGCCTTATATGTTAGTTTAGACATTGTAGTTATTACCTGCTACTTCATGCATACTGTTATTCATTGTTATGCCGCATTCATGGATTCTCATGCATATATTCACTTTTTACGTGCTATTGAGGTTTTGGATTCGGATTTCCATGAGATTTTCTGGATTTGGGGAAAACCGCAAAACATATACAAACTTCTTCTTTCTCTTTTTAAATGAAAAGCGTGGTTTTTCCCATGATGTATGAGTCGTCCACCATGAGTTTGCTGATGGATTTCGAGACCCGATTCGAGGAGTTGGATGAACCGTTTCGGGTACATGGTAGACCCGGAAAGGTACCCCGGGGCAAGAAGCTCGTGGTGATGACGATGAGCCTGGCAGGGGGAGACTACCTACCGGTGATTTTACCCGACGCGTCGGATATCCGGAGGATACCGTCGTGGTCTTGAGATGGATGGTAGGGGCCGGTCTGGACTGACGGCGCCCTAGATATTGAGATTGAGACATTGAGATTTCGAGATATTGAGGTACTGAGATTTGATGATATAGGCCAGTCCGGATAGCCGGAGCCTGAGGTTTTGAGACATTGAGATGTATGTTTTGTGTCGATGCTAGACACTGTTGATGCTGATTTCATTTATGATACCTCATTTTTAAAAATACAAAGGAAATCTCACTAATTTATGAAAACAGTTTCTTCATTTACATGTATTTTGTTTTCATGCATTCATACCTCATTCATATGATATATTGCTACCTGAGGCACTGACACGGGCACATGAGTCACACTCGGGTTAGATATTACCCTAGCCATTGTTATAGGCTGCATGTTATTCATATATTTGAGGATATATTATGATCATTGACCTAGGTTGCGTTATTTATGCGATTTCTGTGCGTAGATGTTTTTCTATTCACGAGTTGGCAACTCACCCCCGTTGTGCCCCAGTTTCTTGCAGGTTTGCCGTACAGGTTTCATTACGGCTTGCGGGCATAGTTTCCTTCGGGTGATTTGCTAGTAGGTGGGTTACTTGTATCGTACCCCCCATTATATAACTTGTATATTATTACTCTGTTGTATCTAGAAGTTCCATCAACCAAACATGTATTTATTTCAGAGATAGAGACCAGTGATGTTATTCTTTCGACCTTAGAGTCGTGCGTTTTATTTCTGTGGTTTTCTTGTGGTTTTGAGTTTTTGATCCTCGCCGTTGGCGTTGTATATTATATTGCTTGTGTGGTTGTGACCGTCGATTGACGAAGAGCTAGCTCCCGCTTGGGGATACCTTTTTTTGGATTTCATATACTATTCATGTTGTATCCCGTTTGGGAGCCAGTATTTACGAAGGAGACTCTGCCGAAATTTTCGGGAAATATTGATGTTTTTTTTTAAAACCGCATAATTCGGCTTATGCTATTAAAACTACTTGTTTTAATTGGTTTTCCTTCACTCTACTACTTTTCTTGGTTTGGATTTCTGGGTTTTCGGCTTACTTAGATTACGTACGCCTCGAGACGTTCGTAGTTTAAGTGCCGGTCATATTCCGTACTTTCGGGACGTGACAATGATATATGCAACATCACAGAATAAGCGATAAGCATCACAGAATAATACTGATAATCTGGGAGCCCCGGGTTTCCTTTGAGCCGCAACTGAAATCCGATGTTTCCCAGGTAGTGTGGATAGCCTGTGCAATGAAAATCTAGACCCCTACGAGTGCGGCAAGTTATCCGCCAAAACTAGAAGTGAGGCAGCCCCCTTCATTAAAGTGAATGGGCCACCCGGCACTTCACGGGATCCGATAACTTGAACACCCCTCCTTGGGTCAACCTATACCCCCTACGAGTGCGGCGAATAGCCCGCTAATTCTAGAGTGAGGCCCCCTCCGTCTCAACGCCATGAGACGTGGACCCGTTGCCCTCCAGAACTCGGCTATTCGTGCACTCCATCGCAGGGTAATCCTAGTACAGAAAAGAAAAATATGTACAACGGTGACATTGACCTCAACTCGGCCGTGCCCCAAACAAATAATATACAAACAGGCAATGACGGCAGTCCACATGTTGGACGCTCGCCCTGCGATATCAAATGTAAAAATAAATCTAAACTGTACTAACATTGCACCTAAGCTATCCACCACGACGATCCAGCCAACAAACACAGCACAACACAGAATATCAACGTGAATGTCATGTTCGCAAACCCGTCTAAAAGAACTATAGCAATTAGACAAGTTGTACCGCTCTAATGACATTTACAGTCGCACATAGTAATGCATGTACTTTAAACTTTAAACAGTATTAGAAATATCAACTTCGAAAACACCCCGAATAGCCCCCAAACTTAAAGACAAAACCATATCTAAACTGGGCTAAACTAGCAATACCACTGAACCAATATTCTAGAGACTAGACCACACCATAAAAATCAAGTCCAGAAGCTTTCAAAAAACCGGCCACCTCGGGATTTTTGATGATCTGGCTGGTCCATTATATGAGTCTGGGGTTCATGTTTGGGGTGTGTTCTAGTGGTCATACAGGTAGTGATCATACAGGTAGTATTCTGCAGTTGCTTAAATATTTTTAGAAGACTCAGAAAAATTTGACAGAAACTAGAATACATCGGGTATTTTTTCGGAGTTGTTTCGGTTTCGATACTTTAACATCATCTAAACAAACTAGTATGTGGTTAATGGGTTGGCTCTGATACCATGTTGGGTTACGACAACGCCCCAGCCATCAATCCGTGGCCAAATGCGGAACAAAAACTTTTAGAAACCGGCGTTAATGGAACCCTAATCTACAGATCGAACCATTAACCCTATACTAGCTATATAAAAGGAGTTTAAAGAGGTTATACCAAACGATCCACGTCCTTCGGTCTTCAACCTCTTTCCCAAGCTCCTCGCGGCTTCCTCGATCATGTTTGCTCTCCGGTCTCCCCACATCGAAGAAGATCCACGTCAAAGAGGTTATACCAAATGATCCGTGTCCTTCGGTCTTCAACCTCTTTCCCAAGCTCCTCGCGGCTTCCTCGATCATGTTTGCTCTCCGGTCTCCTCACATCGAAGAAGATCCACGTCGAGGGTTAGTAAGACGGGCTCCTGCCTTAAATCCGAGGCAACTCGGGTATCTAGTTTGCTAGCCTAGATAGCCAAGATGAAGTAAAGAGTGTGTGTGATTACTTTGTCTCAATATCCCAAGGATTCTCAACTCATGAGAGGGTTTTGGTGGAGGTTGAAGAAGATTCCATAGGAGAAGAAAGTGTGAAGCAAAAAAATTTGGCAAAAGAAAAAAAGCTTCTCAAGAAAAAGAAGTGGCTGCCTCTTTCTTTTTGGTGTTGTGTTGTGAGATATTGGTTGTGAGCAACTAAAGAAAAACACCTCAAGAAAAAATATCCCAAGCTCACAACAAATATCTTACACTACAAACCAAAACCCTAGCATGTCACCCATGACCTACCATGAGTCACACCCATATGGCATGCATGAACCAAAGCCAAACAATAATTCACACTTTCCACCACTTAAATATTTAAACCAAAATGTTTAATCTAAAAAGAAATGGCAATCTTCCAAAGTAAACTTGTAACGAATTACAAGAATACCCCTCATCCGTATATACATACCCGCATCCGTATTCCGACCGAATACGAATACAACGAGACGAAAATAATCCAACAATATAATACTAGGATCCGGCTTAAACCAAAGCCCACTAGTATTATCCGTCCGATCATGATTCGTGCATAAGTGCACGTATATGATCGAACCCTGCCATAAAACTATATGGCCTCTACAACGTTTCGCCCGAAGCAGTGAAACCCTCTGTGTGGGACTCTAAAGACTCGTCAATACGCTGGCAGTGGGTTTAACCACAAGCACGTCAGTGGCACTAGCTGTACGTAACGGCTACCCAGGTATTGAGTGAAAGGGAGGCCAACGAGCAAACTCATCCTTAAACCCCTACTTAGCTCGACAGTGACAATATCCGTACAGTCTAGTCCGTTCGTTTATGAGTATCACATATCGAGTTTAGGGGGGTGGATAAAGCCAGACCCATAATAACGCGACATTTAGTGTCGGTATGAAGCCCATCGTCACCTGAGAAACTACTGATCCGAATCAGTAATTCTCGACTACCTTGGCCAAGGAATTCTGGTGATGGCCACCCGTACACTCCACGACATCAACCCCCAATACCGGGAGAGACGAATCCCCTGACGATCCATTCACTGCCTCCATGTGGCTCAGGACTGTACCCAAGTAAAACCTGTTTGCACGACTCCTTTGAGCCATGGTAGGGTAGTAATCAAAGTACAGTGGGAACTCACACGAGACAAATGACTATCTTAGGTCGATAGACTAACTAGTACACATATCACCAGGGAACTGCTATCCGAAAATAGGTATAATACCAACTAGCATGTTCCCGGCGAGTCCGTCTGGTGTACTCATAACCCAATGAGCACTTGTATACATCTTAGGTGAACCAACTAACACCAATGGCTTGTGAGACGAGCCACATGTTGGGTTTACCTAGCACCTCATTAAGGGTTTGGAAGCATCACATATGCCACAATCAAATTTTAAAGGTGCTAAGTGAACTTGACAAGAATCATAACTAGAAATTTAGGTTTTCATTCAACTACGAATCACACGCAAATGAAAAACTATCACTAAGGGTAGAGATTACAACCTTTGTAGACCTCCTTTGGTGACTTCTTGGCACTATGAGAGTTTGGAACGGATCGATGGAAGCCTTCCTAGTCCACGAAGATCCACCCGGAGTCCCTTTGCCCAAAGCTCCTTGCTTTACTTGGTTTGTGAATGAAGTAGAGCACACTGTTAGTTGTATGTATGCCCTAGAGGCCAGTATTGTACAGATGATGTATATTATATTGGATGCTTGGACATATATAGAGATGACTTTCTTGCTCGATATGATAGTATGCTATCTGGTTACTCTTTATCTTAACATGTACACTAGTCTCTTTATACTGTCTTATAGTTACATGTTGGTAAAGCCCTTAGGATATGTACTTGACTACCTGGACTATGATGCAGATCATACTAGTAGGGACATGGTAGTCCATAAGTACATCCTTCAAGGTCCCTAGTCGTGGGTGTATCGAGACGGGGCATCGATATACCAGTGTAGACTAGCGTATACGCTTCTCGACCCATGTGATGGGCGATGGATGATCCCATATCCATTGGTGTTTGACATCAGAGATGGTATACGGGTGCTCAGTGGAGACTGAGTACACTGGACGGACTCGCCGAGAACTCCCAGATGGTATTATACCTCACGTCAGATGGCAGTTCTCAGGTGACACTTGTACAGGTTAGTCTGTAGACCCGAGATCGTCATAGAGTCTTGTGTGATTCCCACAGTGCTTTGATCTCCACCTTACCACGTCCATGAGGGCGTGCAAAACGGTGGTCTTTGGGTACAGTCCCGAGTCACATGGAGGCAATGAGCGATAGGAGGGGTTTCGTCTCTCCCGGTATTGGGGGTTGATGTTGCGCAGTGCTCGATTGGCCGTAACAGGGAAGTCCCTGGCCAGGGCTGATCAGAGATTTGCTGGTAAGTGTTACCAGTAATTTCTCGACCCGTTATGAGCCTCACATCGGCACGACTTATCGGGTTATTGGGGTTTGACGTTTACCACCCCTAGACTTGATATGCGACATATCAGACGAAGAGACCGGACTGTACGGTAAGTGTTACTGGTTGGATTCACAGGAGTGTGAGCGGGCTAGCTCGTCGTTCTTCTGATTGCTCAATACCCGGGTGGCCGTTACGTTTAGCAGACCGCTTGCGGCTTGTGGATGCTTGATATGATCATCATCTGCTACCGGCGTATTGACGAGTCTTTAGAGTCCTACACAGAGGTTTCCTGGCTCAAGCGAAACGAAATAGGAGCGCATATGAGATATGTGCAGGACCGAGAATAATGCGTGTATGTGATACCGCATTTTATTCTCGCGATATATGTTTCGATTGGTTATATTCGATATGACCTAGTTATCGAATCATTCATTCGATAAATCGATACATTGGATTCTAGTCGGTTATGTGCGACATGACCGGATCATTGAATCAAATGTTGATTTAATGATTTAATGCATAATTATATATTTGATATATTGTTTTGCATTAGCTAGTATTGGTTCACTTTATATGGATTTTCTCACTCGATGTGCAAGAAGTATATATGATATACTTTTGTGCACTACTTTGTATCATGTTTGATGATACTTGATAATGTGGTTAAGTGTAAAGGGTTAAACCATGGTTAAGTGATGATTAGGGTTTTGGTTTTTCATTTATTTATTTGTTTATTTATTTGAAAAGTATTAAGTTAAGAATGGTGGCTTATTTTGGAGCTATGTTGAAGCTTCTTGAAGCTTTGACAAAGTCCACCATCCTTATCTCATCCTTAACCCTAACCACTCTAACTAACCTTGGTTTAATCTCTACACTTGACCATGGTCAAGATATGATAAGTATTCATATTAGTTTTATTTTAAAATGTGAAGACTTATCATTCTTTCTTCATCTTCATCTTCTTCTTCTTCTTCAAGCTTGCTACTTTAATGGCAACTTGAGATCTAGTGAGATAAATCCAATTCTAAAGTGAACCCACCTCCTATTTCTTCACCCTCTACCTCTTGCCAAGTTGTTTTGGGTGTTTTCTTCACAAGTTTCACAACTTTGTGAAGTCGGAGCTTGAGCTTGTGCAACCTCGACGTAGATCGTCTTTGACACGAAGCCGACGACCTATTCCGCACGTTTCTCCGATGAAGCCGTCACGAGAGTCCAAGGTTCAAGATGGACAGCGAGAGGACGCCCTCGTGGAGCTAAGGAAGTGGGTATCCGGATCTACAAAGGTTGTAGCATCTTAACTTTAGTTAAATTGTTAACTAGATTTATATTTCGCCTAGAATTCTAGCGACGATCCGTAGTCTAGGGTTTCTCGGCACCATTTTTTTTGAAATTGGCATGTTCGATGCCTTGTGAGACCTCACTAGGGTGCCTAGGAACCTTTCACTGGTATCAGAGCCTAGCTAGAGCCTTAGGCGAAGTCTAGACGGAATTTGAAGTCCGATCGAACCCGAAACCGCATATTTTACATGCTCTCTGGACTTTTTCTAAAAAGTGGGATTTTTCAAGATTAAAAATGTCTAAAAAATTCAGCAGGAATATCTAAGAATTATGGTGAAACACGACATCATGTATCGTTCAAATAGCCGCGGAAATGCGGCAGAAGCATGGCTTCTGCCGCTGTTCCGCGGCCCACTGTTCACTTTGTACAATTTGTGTTGCACAGTAATTCATCATTTCTGTTGCTGAGTTTTATGGAAATTTTTAATAATTATTCAAGAGTTGAATTTTCTGGGATGCTTTGGGGATTCGGTGTTTCGATCGGGGTATCAAATTTCGTCTTTGTGGCTTTCCGGATAAATTTTAGAATATGTTAAAAAGTTCGACCGGATATAAATACCCAATTTTTCCCCTGTCGGGAAATTTCCAAGTGTTAGATTTTTCCGTAGTTTAACGACGTTCTAAGTAGTGCAAGTAACGCGATGGACCCTCTAGAAGACAACAAACCTTAACTCGATTATGTGACCGTCTTGAACTGCCCTTTGAACCTTCGGGTTTGGGGCAGTACGGCGTGCCACATGTGAGGCGTTGGCTTGACCCTTCTACGGCTGGACCGTACTGAGGCACGAACTGAATGTTGTTAGAGTTATTTCATGTGTTGAGCTGTATCGGGAAAACTTGGGTATTCGACTGTTCGATCGGAAAGTTTATCATTTTCTGTTTATCTGGAATGTGATACAATAATTGGAATTCACAAGTAGTTATGAGATAACTGAATGAATGTTATAAATCTAGCAATTTAGTCCCATATGATATTGAAAAGAGTTTTCGATAATGAGACTAAAATGCGGGATTTATATCTGTTAGGCATGCGATGTCTAAAGAAGTTGCGGATTCCAACTGTTGTAGTTTTACACTTTCTTTTCTGTGACCGTAAGTGTAGTATGTTCATATCGCCGGTTTCGTTGCTATACGTCAACGACAATTGGGGTATGCATACTTACTTACGTTGATGACATGTGATGTTATGTGTTGCTGTATATGTTATACTGGATCGTCGTGTTCGAATAGCCGGGGGTTTTTATGTGAGATGAGTGTTTTTCATTTTCATTCATGTAAAAACTTGTATGTAATATTCTTTTATTTGGGGCACTTCCAGGTAGCGGAAGTTGTCACCCTTTGTATATTATTTACTTTTCCGCATTAGGATAGACCCAAGGAGGGGAGCACAAGTAACCGGGTTCTGGGGTCCAGTGGGAGACCAACTCGAGGAGTCGAGTCCGGGTCTCCTAACCCTAGAATTGGCAGGGTTGCTTGCCTCTCTCGTAGGGGTCTAGGGGTGTGGGATTGGCTATTCATCACGACCGTGGAATCCGTGTTTTATACTGGCTCGTATTGAAAACACGGACGTCCTAGTATATCCAATATTTCATATGTTTATTCTTCTGCGATATCTGTGTTGTGACTCTGTGATGGATATAGTATATAGTATATATGATATATTATATAGACGTTACTTATGTTTTACACCCGTGCTAGCCCTGCCCTGCTCTGTCGTTAGTTACCTAACCTAACGGTGCACGAGGGGACATCGAGGCGAATGCGGATGGCATAAGTGTACGTCATATCTATCTGTGATGTTTAGGTATTTAAATGATGGGACTTCATTAATGTGATTAATGAAAGATAAGAAAACAAAGATGTTGTAGAATCAAATTTTAAAAAAAAACAGGTAGCTACAGTTCTTGCTTTGCACAGTGATATATATGATATATCCCGCACCTTATTCGATGAGGAAAGGACCGAGATCCCTTCACCGGGAGTGACTCCTTTAGCAATAACTGGCAGATGCTACACACTTGGTATGCTTTTGACTGCTTTTGGGTTTTTGCTTTGCACAGCGATATATATGATATATCCCGCACCTCATTCGACGAGGAAAGGACCGAGATCCCTTCGCCGGGAGTGACTCCTTTAGCAAAACTAGAAAAGCCTCAAAATCACTCCATTTCAAAACTCCATTCGATTCTACAACGATATCAAGTTCATTACGCTCATGGTTTTTTATGAAAGAACCCGCGTAGCCCTCCGTCATTTCAGATAGATATTATTTAGTATTCGTGCTATGTTTGTTGACTTAGTCAAGGCATAGTGTATGGTAGCTAAATTATGTTTATCTGTAACAACATGAGATGTGATTGGATTGGAGCATTCGCACGGCCTTGTTGACTCAGTCAAGGGTCGTACGGGTGGGTTTAATTCAATCGGGAAATGTACGGGTTGAACTTGACTTGCGATCTATGGTTTGTTGACTTAGTCAAGGTCATAGATCGCTAGGGGCAAAAGCATTATCGGGAATTTCAAGTATTGAAATTTGCAATGAGATTGCATACCTTCTATGAGATAGTTGGATCCCGATACCCACTGCGAGTAAGAGTTACTCCTGGGAGAGTTTTACACATTACAATTAGCCGATCAAGTAGGTGTCTAGAAAGGTGTTAACGAGGTTAAGCCTCTGGGAAAACGAGGTTTACATTAATTAGGTTCGTGCGAAAGCACGGGGGACCTCCCTCAAAGTACCGACACTGGCCTGGCTGAAAGATTGACGAACCTGTAGTGTGTAATTAATCCCGGCTAGTCTTTCCTTTTAGGGTTTGAAGGAAGATTTGATAAAAAGCAGTGGGATCCATCCTGATTAGATAAGATAATAACCAATCTGATCTTGCACGAGCTTACGCTAAAGTGTTTTCTTCTCTCTCTCTCCAGGTAGCGACCATTTCATGCCCTAATGAAGATAATAATATGGATGTATTGACCGAACCCGCATGTTATACTGTGCAGGGGAACGTTGGACCCGTTCTATCTTATAAATGTTATAAGACTGAACAGGAAACAGGAGAATATCTGGATTCTCACACCGCCCAAACGGAGAACATGCATGTTGATGCATCATCTTCGGGTGTGTTTGTCATTGAGAACTGTTTCTCAGTTCACCCTACGTCCTGGGTATTAGATACCGGGTCAGGATCCCACATATGTAAGATGTTACATGGGCTGCGAAAAGGTAGAGAACTGAGAAAAGGTGATCATTCCGTTCATGTAGGGAATGGGGCAAATGTTGCAGCCAAAGCAGTTGGCATATATCACCTGGTATTACCAAATGGTGATACACTAGTCCTGAATGAGTGCTATTATATACCGAACATGATGTGCAACATTATATCAGTTTCTTTATTAAGTAAAGAAGGATATAATTTTGTAGTAAAGGATAATGTTATGAACATATTCCTGGATCAAAAGTTGATTGCATCAGGCTCGCTACATAATGGCATATTCATTCTCAATCAAAATACAGTCTTCAATATACAAAACACACACAAAAGGAAAAGCTCAGAAATGAACGAATCCTTTTTGTGGCACTGTAGACTTGGCCATATCAATGAGACACGACTAGCTATGTTGCATAAGAATGGATATTTGAATTCATTCGAATTATCATCTTATGACACTTGCCATTCATGTCTCAAAGGAAAAATGACCAAAACTCCGTTTACGGGACACGGAGAAAGAGTTACTGAACTCTTGGGACTGGTGCATAGTGATGTATGCGGTCCAATGTCTACACACGCCAGAAATGGTTCTTCCTACTTCATTACATTCACTGACGATCTCTCTAGATACGGGCATGTGTTCCTGTTGAAACACAAGTCTGAAGCTTTTGAGAAATTCAAAGAATATAAGCATGAGGTAGAGAACCAAACGGGCAAAAGTATTAAGGTTCTTCGATCTGATCGAGGAGGTGAATACTTAAGCAGTGAATTCCTGGATTATCTAAAAGAGAATGGGATTCTCTCTCAGCTTACTCCTCCTTATACACCACAGCACAACGGTGTATCGGAACGAAGGAATCGCACCCTATTAGATATGGTGCGTTCAATGATGAGTAATGCTGAGTTACCTATTTCCTTTTGGGGGTATGCGCTTGAGACAGCCATATACCTATTGAATCTGGTTCCGTCTAAATCTGTACCTACCACACCATATGAGATATGGAGTGGGAAGAGACCATATTTTAAACGAATTAAGATATGGGGTTGTCCGGCCTATGTCAAAAAACAGAATCCGGACAAACTCGAGGCACGATCAGTCCTTTGCAAGTTTGTGGGATATCCTAAGAATTCTCAAGGATATTTTTTCTACTAACCTGAGGAACAAAGAGTGTTTGTTGCTCAACATGCCACCTTTTTGGAAAGGGAATTTCTTGCAAAAGAAATTAATGGCAAAGAGGTAGAGCTGGAAGAGGTTCCCGCACCACAAACTGCAACTAACGATTTGGTAGAACCAGAGGATTCAGTAGTACCCGACGAACCCCAGCCTCTCCGCCGATCTAGTAGGGTTCCTCGCCAACCTGAGAGATACTATGGTTTTCTCATTGATGGTGGCAGTGAGGATTGCATCATGGAGGATGATGACCCAACTAGCTTCGAGCAGGCCATCACGAGTGGGGACTCAGTGAAATGGCTGGATGCTATGCGGTCTGAGATGGAATCCATGTACACCAACAAAGTATGGACTTTGGACGTTGCTCCTGAAGGGGTAAAACCCATTGGGAGCAAGTGGATCTTCAAGAAGAAACTTGGTGTAGATGGGAAAGTAGAGACTTTCAAAGCTAGACTTGTAGCAAAGGGTTTTCGTCAAAGACCAGGTGTGGACTATGACGAAACCTTTTCTCCAGTGGCTATGCTTAAATCCATCCGGATCATGCTTGCCATCGCTGCATATCATGATTACGAAATCTGGCAAATGGATGTTAAGACCGCCTTTCTAAACGGTGATTTAGAAGAGTGCGTGTACATGACTCAGCCAGAGGGCTTCGTAGACAGTGGGAGCAGCGGAAAGGTGTGCAGGCTGCTTAAATCCATTTATGGATTAAAGCAAGCATCGCGGAGTTGGAACATCTGCTTTGACGTCGTTATCAAAGAGTTTGATTTCGTCAAAAATCCAGATGAACCTTGTATCTACAAGAAGGTGGCAGAGAGTAAGGTTGTCTTCCTCGTATTGTACGTGGACGACATACTCTTGATAGGAAATGTTATTCCTATGCTGCAATCGGTCAAGCTCTTCTTATCACAAAGATTCTCAATGAAAGATCTTGGTGATGCCTCCTGCATATTGGGAATTAGGATCTATAGAGATAGATCCAAACGGATTTTTGGATTGTCCCAATCCAGGTACATTGACACCATACTAAAGAGGTTTAGTATGGAAGAGTCCAAGCGTGGGAACTTGCCCACGATCTCTGGAGTCACTCTCTCCAAAGAGATGTCTCCCAAGACTAATTTGGAGAGAGCTCGCATGCAAGGTATACCCTATGCTTCGGCAGTAGGCTCTATCATGTATGCGATGCTATGTACCAGACCCGATGTAGCATACTCACTAAGTATAGTGAGCAGGTATCAAGCTGATCCTGGAGAGAGTCACTGGACAGCTGTGAAGAGCATTCTCAAGTACTTGCGAAGGACTAGAGATATGTTCTTGGTGTATGGTAACGGAGAACTCCAAGTGGAGTCCTTTACCGATTCGAGCTTCCAGAGTGATAAGGACGACTCCAAGTCGCAGTCGGGCTTTGTCTTTACCCTTTACGGAGGGGCGGTTAGCCGGAAAAGTTCCAAGCAGGAAACCGTGGCAGACTCGACAATGGAGGCTGAATACATCGCTGCCAACGATGCTGCCAAAGAGGCTGTCTGGATCAAGAAGTTCATTACTGAACTTGGAGTGGTTCCATCCATTGAGCGTCCAATACCTTTGTATTGCGATAACAATGGAGCGGTGGCTTTGGCCAAGGAACCCAGGTCCCATCAGCGATCCAGGCATATTCTGAGGCGGTATCACCTGATCCGGGAGATAGTTGATCGCCGGGAGATCGAGGTCAGGAGGGTTGACACGAAGAACAACACGGCGGATCCACTCACGAAGGCCATTCCCCAGATACAGTTTGAGAGACTCTTCGGGATGCTCGGTATGCGATACTACAGCAGCTGGCCCTAGTGCAAGTGGGAGATTGTTAGTTGTATGTATGCCCTAGAGGCCAGTATTGTACAGATGATGTATATTATATTGGATGCTTGGACATATATAGAGATGACTTTCTTGCTCGATATGATAGTAGTCTATCTGGTTACTCCTTATCTTAACATGTACACTAGTCTCTTTATACTGTCTTATAGTTACATGTTGGTAAAGCCCTTAGGATATGTACTTGACTACCTGGACTATGATGCAGATCATACTAGTAGGGACATGGTAGTCCATAAGTACATCCTTCAAGGTCCCTAGTTGTGGGTGTATCGAGACGGGGCATCGATATACCAGTGTAGACTAGCGTATACGCTTCTCGACCCATGTGATGGGCGATGGATGATCCCATATCCATTGGTGTTTGACATCAGAGATGGTATACGGGTGCTCAGTGGAGACTGAGTACACTGGACGGACTCGCCGAGAACTCCCAGATGGTATTATACCTCACGTCAGATGGCAGTTCTCAGGTGACACTTGTACAGGTTAGTCTGTAGACCCGAGATCGTCATAGAGTCTTGTGTGATTCCCACTGTGCTTTGATCTCCAACTTACCACGTCCATGAGGGCGTGCAAAACGGTGGTCTTTGGGTACAGTCCCGAGTCACATGGAGGCAATGAGAGATAGGAGGGATTTCGTCTCTCCCGGTATTGGGGGTTGATGTTGCGCAGTGCTCGATTGGCCGTAACAGGGAAGTCCCTGGCCAGGGCTGATCAGAGATTTGCTGGTAAGTGTTACCAGTAATTTCTCGACCCGTTATGAGCCTCACATCGGCACGACTTATCGGGTTATTGGGGTCTGACGTTTACCACCCCTAGACTTGATATGCGACATATCAGACGAAGAGACCGGACTGTACGGTAAGTGTTACTGATTGGATTCACAGGAGTGTGAGCGGGCTAGCTCGTCGATCTTCTGATTGCTCAATACCCGGGTGGCCGTTACATTTAGCAGACCGCTTGCGGCTTGTGGATGCTTGATATGATCATCATCTGCTACCGGCGTATTGACGAGTCTTTAGAGTCCTACACAGAGGTTTCCTGGCTCAAGCGAAACGAAATAGGAGCGCATATGAGATATGTGCAGGACCGAGAATAATGCGTGTATGTGATACCGCATTTCATTCTCGCGATATATGTTTCGATTGGTTATATTCGATATGACCTAGTTATCGAATCATTCAATCGATAAATCGATACATTGGATTCTAGTCGGTTATGTGCGACATGACCGGATCATTGAATCAAATGTTGATTTAATGATTTAATGCATAATTATATATTTGATATATTGTTTTGCATTAGCTAGTATTGGTTCACATTATATGGATTTTCTCACTCGATGTGCAAGAAGTATATATGATACACTTTTGTGCACTACTTTGTATCATGTTTGATGATACTTGATAATGTGGTTAAGTGTAAAGGGTTAAACCATGGTTAAGTGATGATTAGGGTTTTGGTTTTTCATTTATTTATTTGTTTATTTATTTGAAAAGGATTAAGTTAAGAATGGTGGCTTATTTTGGAGCTATGTTGAAGCTTCTTGAAGCTTTGACAAAGTCCACCATCCTTATCTCATCCTTAACCCTAACCACTCTAACTAACCTTGGTTTAATCTCTACACTTGACCATGGTCAAGATATGATAAGTATTCATATTAGTTTTATTTTAAAATGTGAAGACTTATCATTCTTTCTTCATCTTCATCTTCTTCTTCTTCTTCAAGCTTGCTACTTTAATGGCAACTTGAGATCTAGTGAGATAAATCCAATTCTAAAGTGAACCCACCTCCTATTTCTTCACCCTCTACCTCTTGCCAAGTTGTTTTGGGTGTTTTCTTCACAAGTTTCACAACTTTGTGAAGTCGGAGCTTGAGCTTGGGCAACCTCGACGTAGATCGTCTTTGACACGAAGCCGACGACCTATTCCGCACGTTTCTCCGATGAAGCCGTCACGAGAGTCCAAGGTTCAAGATGGACAGCGAGAGGACGCCCTCGTGGAGCTAAGGAAGTGGGTATCCGGATCTACAAAGGTTGTAGCATCTTAACTTTAGTTAAATTGTTAACTAGATTTATATTTCGCCTAGAATTCTAGCGACGATCCGTAGTCTAGGGTTTCTCGGCACCATTTTTTTTGAAATTGGCATGTTCGATGCCTTGTGAGACCTCACTAGGGTGCCTAGGAACCTTTCACACACACCCTACACAAATGGGCTAGATGTGTGTAGTATGATGATGTGGTTTGTATTATATAATCAAAACCCTATCTTTTTATCAACCTCACTCAAGAGAAAAATCAAGAGATGAAGAAGAAGATGATAGCTTAGCTTGAGCTCAAAGTATTTGTGATGAATAATTGAGATGAGAATGAATAATCAATAATATATCCTTCTCACTTCAACCATGGTTAGTAATTATCTAGATATTTACTTATTGAGTTAATTGTCAAAAGAGAATTAACTCATGGTTAAAAGTTAGGTAAAGTTTAGTCAAATGTGGATAATTGACCATGAGTGAATTATCTTTAGATTAACACAAAATGATAAATATATATATATATATATATATATATATATATATATATATATATATAATTACTACAATATGAGTCTTGCATTGCCACCAAATTTGTATCAACAACCATGATACAAAGTATGTATGTATGTGTCCATGCACATCATCATGTGCATACATGCAAGCATACAAAATAGAAAAGGGTTTAATTAAAGAATTAATCTAAAAGTCATTTGTTAAATCAACACTTGATTTAGCAAACCGGTCATATCACATACGACCTAACCAATAGAAAATGCCCGATTAATATACGGTATCACATATCCGTAATTAATCAGATCCCCGTGCATATCTCATATGCATACCAAATCTTTTCGCCTGAGCCAGGAAACTTCATTGTGGGACTCTAAGACTCGTCAATACGCCGGCAATAGGTGATGATCATATTAAATACCTACAAGCCGTAAGCGGTCAGCTAAACGTAACGGCCACCCGGGTATTGAGCTATCAGAAGAAAACCAGCGAAGCTGTCAAAACTCTCGTCGAGCCAACTGGCAACACTTACCGTATAGTCCGGTCTCCTCGTCAGATATGTTGCATATCAAGTCTAGGGATGGAATCGTCGACCCCAATAACTTAATAAGTCATGCTGGTGTATGGCTCATAACAGATCGAGAAACTACTGATAACACTTATCAGTAAATCTCAGCAGCCCTGGCCAGAGACTTCCTATTATAGCCAATCGAGCATAGCACAACATCAACTCCCAATACCGGGAGAGACGAAACCCCTCCTATCGCTCATCGCCTCCATGTGCCTCGAGACTGTATCCAAAGTCCACCTGTTTCCACGACTCGGTAGAGCCGCGGTATGGTGGAGATCAAAGCACAGTAGGAGGACACACAGGACTCTATGACGATCTTGGGTCTACAGACTAACCTGTACCAGTGTTACCTGAGAACTGCTATCCGACGATAGATATAATACCACATAGGAGTTCTCGGCGAGTCCGTTTAGTGTACCCAGTCTACACTGAGCACCCGCATACAATCTTTGGTGTCACCTCACCAGATGGATATGGGATCATCCATTGCCCATCATATAGGACAAGAATAGTATACGCTAGTCTACTTTGGAATATCGATGCCCCGTCTCGATACACCCACGACTAGGAACAGTTCAAGGATATACTTATAAACTACACATGCCCCACTAGTATGATCCGCATCATAGTCACAGTAGTCAAGCAAATATCCTGAGGGCTTTATCAACATGTGCAAATGAATAAAAGCATGATCAAATCAACATGTCAAGATAAAGTAAACCAGATAGCATACTATCATGTTGAGCGAGAAAGTCATCTATATACATATATACATGTCCAAGCATCCACTATATATATAATGGCCTCTAGGGCATACATATATGTACAATCTCTCACTTGCACTAAGGCCAGTTATTGGTGTATCTCATACCCAATATCTCAAAAAGTCGCTCATGCCGCGGCAGTGGAAGGGCCTTGGTGAGTGGATCCGCTGTGTTATCCTTTGTATCTACTCTCCGAATCTCGATCTCCTGGAGATCTACTATCTCCCGGATCAAATGATATCACCTCAGGATGTGTCTGGATTTCTGATGGGACCTTGGTTCTTTGGCTAACGCCATAGCTCCATTATTATCACAATACAATGGTATTGGATCAACAATGGTTGGAACTACTCCTAGTTCCACGATGAATTTCCTCATCCAGACGGCTTCCTTGGCAGCATCATTTGCAGCAATATACTCAGCTTCCATCGTGGAGTCTGCAACGGTATCCTGTTTGGAACTCTTCCAACTAACCGCCCCTCCATTGAGGGTAAATACAAACCTTAAGATAGATTTGCTGTCATCCTTATCACTTTGAAAGATGGAATCGGTAAAGGCCTCCATCTGGAGATCCCCATCACCATACATCAAGAACAATTCTTTAGTCCTTCGCAAGTACTTAAGAATGTTCTTTACTGTTGGATTGATACCTGCTTACTACATCTAGTGCATAAGCTACATCAGGGTGAGTACATAACATTGCATACATTATAGATCCTACGGCTGAAGCGTAGGGTATAACGCTCATGCGAGCTCTCTCTTCATCAGTCTTCGGACAGAAGTATTTGGAGAGAGTGATTCCATGACAAGCAGGCAAGGCACCATGCTTGGAATCTTCCATACTAAACCTTTTTAGGATGGTGTTTATGTACTTTGATTGGGACCGTCCCAATAACTTTTTGGATCTATCTCTATAGATCCTAATGCCCAAAATGTATGAGGCATCACCCAGGTCCTTCATGGAGAACCTTTGTGATAAGAATAGTTTGACCGATTGTAGCATAGGAATATCATTTCCTATCAGGAGAATGTCATGTACGTACAATACGAGAAATGTGACAGTACTCCCTACAATCTTCTTATAAATGCATGGTTCATCTATATTTTTGATAAAATCAAACTCTTTGATTATATCATCAAAGCAGATGTTCCAGCTCCATGAGGCCTGCTTTAATCCATAAATGGATTTAAGCAATCTACATGCTTTCCCGCTGCTCCCACTGTCAATGAAGCCCTCTAGCTGATCCATAAAAACGCATTCTTCTAAATCACCATTTAGAAATGCAGTTTTAACGTCCATCTGCCAGATTTCATAATCATAGTGAGCAGCAATAGCAAGTAGGATCCTAATGGATTTAAGCATTACTACTGGAGAGAAAGTTTCATAATAGTCCAATCCTGGTTTTTGACGAAAACCTTTCACTACTAGCCTTGCTTTAAAGGTCTCTACCTGTCCATCTACACCTATCTTTCTTTTAAAGATCCATTTTCACCCAACGGGTTTTATCTCAGGAGGCGCAACGTCCAAAGTCCATACTTTGTTGGTGTACATGGACTCCATTTCGGATCTCATGGCTTCCGGCCACTTCACTGAGTCACCACTCGTGATAGCTTGCTGAAAACTAGTAGGGTCATCATCATCGATGATGCAATCTTCTCTATCACCATCAATGAGAAACCCATAGTATCTCTCTGGTGGGCGAGAAGTTTTACGAGATCTCCGGAGCGGCTGAGGTTCCTGAAGTTCTACTGCAACATCAGTTTCAACCAATTCGTCATGAGCAATTTATATCTCTGGAATCTCTTCTAGTTCTACCGCATTGCCATCAGTACTATCTATCTGTAAAGATTTCATTTTCCAAAAATGTGGCATGCTGAGCAACAAACACCTTTTGTTCCTCCTTGTGGTAGAATAGATATCCATATGAATATTTTGGATATCCCACAAATTTACACATGACCGATCGTGTCTCTAGTTTGTTTAGATTCTTCTTTTTAACAAAAGCCGGACAACCCCAAATCCTAACTCTTTTAAGAGATGGTCTCTTTCCACTCCATATTTCATATGGAGTGGTAGACACGGTCTTGGTTGGAACCCTGTTTAACAGATACATCACTGTCTCTAATGCATGCCCCCAAAAGGAAAGTGGTAACTCAGCATTACACATCATGGATCGTACCATATCTAATAGGGTACGATTCTTCCGTTCTGACACACCATTGTGCTGTGGTGTATAAGGAGGAGTGAGCTGAGAGAGAATCCCATTCTCTTTTAAGAAATCTAAAATATCTGTACTTAAATATTCTCCACCTCGATCTGATCGAAGTTTCTTGATGCTCAAGCCTGTTTGTTTTTCTACTTCAAGTTTGTACTCCTTGGATTTCTCGAAAGCTTCGGATTTGTGCTTTATCAAAAACACGTGTCCGAATCTTGAGAAATCATCAGTAAAAGTAATGAAGTATGAAAAACCACCTCTAGCATATGTAGACATTGGTCCGCATACATCACTATGTATGAGGCTTAAGAGTTCCACAGCTCTTTCTCCGTGTCCAGTAAACGGAGTTTTGGTCATTTTTCCTTTGATACAAGACTGACAAGTCGCATAAGATTTATATTCAAAAGGATTTAAATATCCATCTTTATGTAGCTTGTTTAGTCTTGTTTCATTAATATGACTAAGTCTACAATGCAAAAAAAAGCTTCATTTATATCTGAAAACTTTCTTTTATTAGTATGTTGTACATTGAAAACTGTGTGTTGGTTCAGGACGTAAATACCGTTATTTAGTGTACTATACCCAATTAACTTTTGATTCAAGTTAATGTTCATAACATTATTTTGTAATACAAAATGATATCCTTCATTGTCCAACAAAGAAATGGATATTATATTACACAGCATACTAGGTACAAAATAACACGGGTTCAAAACCAAAATACAACCCGAAGGCAACCCAAGATGATACTCTCCTACGGATACAACATGTACATTAGAACCATTTCCAACCCGCAGAGTATGGTCATCTGTCTTCAAAACTCTACTGTTTCTCAATCCCTGCATACAATTGCAAATGTGAGAACCAGAACTGGTATCTAATACCCAAGATGCAGAGTTTACAGAAAAACAAACACACCTGAAGTGGAAGCATCAACATGCTTCTTCTTCTTGAGATCAGCAAGATACACAGCACAGTTGCATTTCCAATGTCCCAACTTGTGGTAGTAAAAACATTCTCCTTTCCCGCTTCCCGCAGCCCCGGATTTTCCTTTCCCCTTCGCCTTTTTAACTCCACCTTTCGGTTTGATGGACTTCTTCTTCTTCTTTCCCTTGGCCTTGGCTTTAGGGACTGAAGAGGAAGATGGCCCAGCAAGCAGAGCGGGAGTCCTCGTTGTTTTCAATGTGCTCTCTGCACTTCTCAACATATTAAGAAATTCAGGCAATGATTTCTCCAAATCGTTCATATTGAAATTCACTATGAACGGAGCAAAGGCAGGGGGGAGAGGCTGTAGAACAATATCCGTATATTGCTCATTATCCATGGTCCATCCCAGTTCCTCAAGTTCTTCTATAAGACCAATCATCTTCAAAACATGGTCTCCTACTGATGTACCAGGGCCATTCGCATCTGAAACAACTTTCGAGATGCCTCGTATCTCAAAGTACGAGATTGCTCTTCATATAAATCTTTTGTGTGAAGAAAGATGGATTGCACATCCATATTCTCGTGTTTCTTCTGATGGATATTGGCCATAGAAGCAAGCGCGAGGCACTTGGCCGTGTTAAAATCAATATCCCATGTTTTTCGGATCTCCCTATCCGAAACAGATGATTCAGGTCCTGGGACGAGTGGGGCTTTAGTTGTGAGGACATATGATACTTTATCATATGTGAGTGCAATGCTCAAGTTCCTCAACCATTCTTTATAGTTTGGTCCTGTCAGTTTATTTTTCTCTAGTAGAAACTTAAGTCCCGTCATCGGTATCTGCCATTAGGAGAGAGAAAAGAATACACTCAGCGGAATGCTCTTGCAAAGATTTAGGTTGGTTATTATCCTATCTAATCGATGTCTCCCACTGCTTTTATCAAATTTTCTTTTAAAACCTGAAAAGAAAACTAGCCAGGATTAATTACATTCTACAGTTTCGCTAACCGGTCCGCCAGGCCAGTGTCGATACTTTGAGGGAGGTTCCCCGTGCTTTCGTACGGACCTAATTAAAATAAACCTCATTTTCCCAGAGGTCAAACCCCGTTAACACTTTTCTAGACACCTACTGGATTAGCTAATTGTAAAGTGCAAAACACTCCTAGGAGTAACTCTTACTCACAGTGGGATCGGGATCCAACTATCATATAGATGGTATGCAATCTCATTGCAAATTTCAACTCTTGAAACTCCCGATATGGTTTTTACCCCTAGTTACTTATGACCTTGGCTATGGTCAAAATATCATAAGCACTAGTCAAGTTCTACCCGTCATTTCGAGATTAACTAGACCCACCCATATGACCCTTGACTATGATCAACATAATCACATGAATGTCCTAACTGATCGCATCATATGCTTTGTAGGAAGACATCAATTAGCTACCGTACACTACGCCTTGACTATGATTAAAATACGCAGCACGAATACTAAGTACTCTGCTTCCTAAAATGATGGAGGGTTGCGGATGTTTTTTATGAAAACCTTTAACGCTTTGAACTTGATCTCGTTGTAGAATCAAAACAGTTTAGAAAAGGAGTGGCTTAAGCTCCACATCTTTTGAAACTTGCATTTTTCACAAAAAGGCCGAGTGGGTTTCAAATCTAATTCTACAACATCTTTTAGCTTTCTTTTTCTTTACATTAATCTCATTAATGTAATCCCATCATTTAAGTTCCTAATCCATCACAGAAAAGAAACGAAAATAGAACGTACACTTATGCCATCCGCATTCGCCATAGTGTCCCGTTATGCACCGTTAGGTTACTTAACTAACGGCATAGCGGGGCGGGACTAGTGCGGGTGTAAAACATAAGTAACGTTTATTATATATCATATATATAATAATAATCCATTCGTCTCAGATACTAAGTAATCACATTACAGAATATCAACAGCAGAAACACATATGAAAATAAAAGGATATCTAGGATGTCCGTATTTTGTATTTAGCCAATAATAGAAAATACAGATTCCACGGTCGCGATGAATAGCCAAGCCCACAACCCTAGACCCCTACGAGAGGGGCAAGTGATCCTGCCAATTCTAGAGTTTAGGAGACCCGGTCTTGACTCCTCGAGATGGCCTCCCACTGAACCCTAGAACCCGGTCACTTGTGCTCCCCTCCTTGGGTCTATCCTAATGCGGAAAAGTAAATAATATACAATGATGAAAACATCTTCCTCAACCTGGAAGTAACAAAAAAAAGAATATTGTTGGATATGTATGCCCTAGAGGCCATTATTGTATAGTACTAGTTTGTATAATACATTTTGGAGGCTTGGGATATATATACGGGTTTACGACAGTCTTGCTCGATATAGTAGTATGCTACTTGGTTTGTTTCTATCTTAATATGTGTATATGTTTCTTTTAACATATCGCTAATACATATTGATGGAGCCCTTAGGATCTTTGCTTGACTACCGGCGTTGTGATGGCGATCACACTGGTGGGGGCTGGGTAGTCTATAAGCACATCCTTATTTTGGTCCCTAGTCGTAGGATTATCGAGACAGGGCATCGATACTCCATAGTAGACTGGTGCATACGCTTCTCGTCCCAGCAGGGGAGATGGTCTGTCCCACAGCCATTAGTACGTCATACCGGAGATAGTATGCAGGTGCTCGTTAGGTTACGAGTACACTGGACATGACTCGTCGGGAACTGTTGGTTGGTATTATACCTATCGTCAGTTAACAGTTCCCAGGTGACATGAGTACAGCTTAGTCCGTTGACTTGACACTGTCACTTCGCCTCAAGTGTATTCCCACTGTTCTTAGATTACTACCCTACCATGGCTCTATTGAGTCGTGCAAACAGGTAGTAGTTGGGTGCAGTCCCGAAGCACTTGGAGGCAGTGACGGTTAGACAGGATTCGTCTCTTCCGGTATTGGGAGTTGATATCGCTCTGTGTCTAAGAGAGCCATTACACATAGTCGTCCCTGACCAGGGCAAGCAAGATTTGCTGGTAGTGTTACCAGAAGTTTCTCAGGGTGTTCTGGGCTACACTCCGACACGACTTGTACCGCTGTTAGGGGACTGATGTTTACCGCCCCCTTAGGCCCGCCATGCGATACTCTCAGACGAACAGACCGGACTGTACGGAGATTGTCACGTTCAGGCTCAGTAGGAGTTCGGATGGGTTCACCTCATCAGTCTTCTTATCAGCATCTACCTGCGGACCGTTACGTACAGCTAGTACCGCTTGCGGCCTGTGGTTAAACCCACTGTAAGCGTAGTGTCGAGCCTTTAGAGTCCCACACAGAGGGTTATTCGCCTTTGGGCAAAACAGAGTAGAGGTCGCATGGTTTTGCGACGGGGTTCGTTCACATCCGCGCACTTGTGCACGTTTGGTGTCCGGGCAGTTATTACTAGCGGGCTTTGGTTTAAGCCAGATCCTAGTATTTGTTTTGGGATTGGTTTTGTCTCATTGTATTCGTGTTCCTTGGAACACGGATGCGGGTGTGTATGCACAGTTGACAGAGGCAGAGGATTCTCATTAAGGTTGTTGACCGTTGACTTTTTCCAAACCCTAATGAGAATGAGAGATATGATTAATGATATTAATTAAGGATAATTGTGCCATGGTTAGGTTGACCATTTGACTTTTGTTGACCTTTTGATTTTGGTTGACCGGTTGACTATTGTTGACATTTTGACCATCATCATTTCACATGAAAGATGCTTCTTGATTCTTGCACATTTCATTTAATGTGAAATGATAATGGTCATTTCAAAACTAACCATCACATTGTCACTTAATTATTATTATTATTATTATTTCTCTCATATGAGCATGGTTGTAGATTTCTACTCTCATTCTCTCTTGCTCTTTCTCTCTCATGTTCTTGAGCTCTCCCTCTTCCTCTCAAAGGTTTAATCTTTCATGTGTTGAAAATCAAAAGCTCTTGAGACAAAGCCAGCAAAACTTCTCTCTACTCTTTCTAGGGTTCTTTGTCTAGTAAACCAAGCACTCTAGTTACCTCTTGGATGAGGTAGGAGCTCAAGGTAAAGGCTCTCGGGTGGATCTATCTTCGGTAAAGAGAAGACGACGAGGAGGAGCTGTCTACACGACTACAATGAGTAAGTAAGAAGGAGAACCACAACAAGAAGAGAAGGAGTTCAAGACCTAGGTATAACCATTCTACATAGTAGCTAGAACTTGTAGTTAGTGTGTTAGTTTTTGTTTAGCAAAGATCCTTCATGCATGGTCCATGTTACCTTGTGAGAAAAATTTGATTTTTACCTATTCCGCCTCCCCGAAAGAACCGGGGTAGGTAACGTGGACCTAATAGTGGTATCAGAGCCTGGCTAAACAACAACTAGCATGTTAGCAAAGTGTTTTGAACTTCGATCCGAAAAAAATCGCAAAATTCATCTAAAAACATATACTTTCTGCCGATTTTTAAAACCGCCCTAAAAATATTTCCACATACCTCAAAAATCGGTGCAGGGTTTTTTTAGGAACAGGCAGCAAAAACGAGCCCACGACTCGGTCAATGCGCCACGGAACCGCGGCGAAACCACGCGTTTTGCCGCGGATCCACGGCCGAGTTGACTCGGCTGCGACTCGGGTTTGCTGCAGTTTGTTCAGTTTGGTGTTCTGTGATTTTTAAGATATTTTGTTTTTGCCCAGATTTTCCAGAGAACAATGTTGTGTTTGGGGTAGTTACAAATTGGTATTTTGATCGAAGTTCTACAAACTTTTGCTAAATGGTTATATCTGTAATGTGATATATGCACTGAACGTCGACTAATCGCTATACGTCGATTAGTGGGGTTGTGCATATCTGTGATCTGTAATGTTGTTGGATTGTGTATATGAACTTGTTGGATTGTCGCGGATGAATAGCCGGGGTTTTGTAAGATGAGAGTTTCTTTATCTTTCATTTGATGTAATATGTAAATTGATGTAATATTATTTTATGGCCGTACATCCGGGATGAGGTTGTAGCCGCCATTGTATATTATTTCTTTTACTGTTTTTGCTCCTAGGATAGACCCAAGGTGGGGTGCACAAACTACCGGGTACTTTGAAGTGCTGAGTGGCCTACTCACGTTGTTGAGGGAGGCTGCTTCACTTCGGGTATTTGGCGGGTAGTTTGCCGCATCCGTAGGGGTCTAGGGTGGGGTTTGGCTATTCATCGCGACCGTGTAATCCGACTTTCGTTGCAGGCTCGAACGAAACGCGGATTCCTAGCATATCCAATGTGTTCGTTTGTGATCTGGAATGTCTATCATTGCATCTGACGAATGTATATATCTATATATGATATCTAGTAGGCGTTGCTTATGTTTTGCATCCGCGCTAGTCCAGCCCCCGCTCTGTTGTTAGTTAAGTAACCTAACGGGTGATGACAGGGCCCCGTGGCGAATGCGGATGGCATAAGCGTACGTCATATTTTCGTTGTTTTCTGCAATGGTAGGATTAATTGATGGGACGCATTATATTAATGCAAAGAAAAACAAACTTAAAAGACTTTGTTGGAACAATTTTCAAAAAGCTGTTATTGCAAGGACGTTCTCTTTTGTTTTGCACAGAGGTATTCGGTTATGAATGCCGAGCACCTCATTCGACGAGGCAAGGCCCGAGATCCCTTCATCGGGAGTGACCCCTTAGACAAAAGTTTGTGTCAGGGTAATAACTTCACTATAGTCGATTATTCTTGCTTTGCATCGAGGTATTCAGTTTGGAATATCCTGCACCTCATTCGACGAGGAAAGAGCCAAGATCCCTTCACAGGGCGTGATCTCTTTAGCAAAAGTTTTCGCCACTATATTTTTAAGAAAAAAGCCAATCATGTTCCTTCAACGATATCAAGTTCATTACGTTAACGGGTTTTTCGCCAAAAACCCAGCCGTAGCCCTCCGTCATTTCTTATAAGTAATACTTAGTATTTGTGCTGCGTTTGTTGACTCCGTCAAGGCGTAGTGTACGGTAGCTGAGTAATACTTGTTTGTAGCAGTATATGGGATTGGTTAGGACAGTCGTATAACCTTGTTGACTCCGTCAAGGGGTAGTGTACGGTAGCTGAGTAATACTTGTTTGTAGCAGTATATGGGATTGGTTAGGACAGTCGTATAACCTTGTTGACTCCGTCAAGGGTTATACGGGTGGGTTCAATCCAATCCAGATAATGACGGGTTGAACTTGTCCAGTACTCTTTGATATGTTGACTCCGTCAAGGTCACTTGGGTCCTAGGGGCAAAAATCCACATCGGGAGTTTCTAAAGAAACTGAAACTTACAGATTTAGCATACCTTCTGGAGTGTGGTGACTAGAGTGGATTCCATCTAGGTCATCGCACAATGATAGTTGGATCCCGATCCCACTGATGAGTTGAATTACTCTCGGGAGATTATTTCACTTAACAATCAATGCTATAAACTAAGTAGGTTTCTAGAACGGTGTTAGCGGGGCTACTGTTCATACCATAATATTGCATTATTATATTTCCCATTCTTATTCATTTTATAAATAAACAGGTGCTTTTGACCCATGTCTGCTACATAGTACATGTTACAGGTTCTTGGATCTAAAACAGTGAAAAAGATAAAAGACAATGCAAAAGTGGAACTACAACCAACAAATAGAAGGATCTTGATCAAGCCTACATAAAAGATAAAGTTCACAAAGTACAAGGCAGTGCAAGGTCCAAGATTTCGTCTCGAAGCAACGGTTAAAATCCACTACATTATTCACTGGAGATCTGGAAGAAACCTCGAAGCCCAATTGAGAAAAGTACAGAAGAAATAAGAAGAACAAAATTACCAGAGCCAGCCCAAGAAAGATGAAGGCCCAAGCCCACTGTTGGACCGCGGAACTGCGGCCAAACAGGGCCTCGGGCCGCGGTTCCGCGGCCATCCAGAGATCTTGATGGAAATAAATTTTACCATAATTTTAAGACGGCTTTGACTAGTCAACCTAGGGTTATTTTGGTAAATATAGACATGAGGGTCAATTGTAATCTAGGGTTTCTATGCCTTATAAATAGAAGCCCAAATCATTGTATTCTTTTCATGCCTCCCTATGCCACTTTTTATCAATAAAATTTAGATTTCTTTTGGAGAGCATCGATGCCTTTTTTCATTTCAGAAATTCAGATCTGACAAGTCTTGTGTTGATGTTTGGAGAGAGCCATCTGTAAAGTAAGTAGGTAATTTCAATTCTTGCCCTAGGTAATTTTTCATTCTCTGCCCTAGATTAAATTTAATTCCTTGCCCTAGTTAGATAGTTAGATCTTTAATTCAATTGCCCTAGATTAATTTAGTTTTTAGATTTAATTAATCCATTCACACCGTTTGGAATTAACTCGTAAGAGCGATTAGGAAATTCACAACATCCCTGTGGACCGACCCGTATTCACCGGCTAGCTACATGCGACGCCGTTCTTGATTGCGGTAATAGATAGTTTTTGAGATCAATCAAATGGCGCCGTTGCCGGGGATGGCATAGTATTTCCTTTTTGCAATTTCGGGTTAATCTAAAATTAAAAAATCATAAAAACTGAAAAATAAAAAAAAACAAAAATATAAAAATTTATCATTTTTTTTATTTTTGGGAAGGGTATTTTTGTGTGAATTTTACAGGATCTACGAACAAATTCGGATCTGGAAATCTACAGAGATCAAAACAGCAAATATCAAATCCGAACAAACAGAGAAATATCACAATAGACAACAGAAGAAATTTGGAGGACCGAGTCAATAAGAAGAATCGCGGTGATCTGGTCCAAAAAAAAAACTGCCGAAGCGACCAACACGCGGCGGAACCGCCGTGATACCCCCCTTCCGGCCGCGGAACCGCCGCGCCCTGGTGACATCACCAGAAAAAAAAACAGTTCCGCCACTGCAAATCTCTGTGAGTTTTCTCTCTCCTCTGCAAATCTCTGATATATCTTCTGAAAAATCTCCTGCAGGATTCTTTGCGCTTAAAAAATCTTTCCCCTTCCAATAACAAATCTTGTGCAGGATTCTTTGCGCCGCGCATAAAATAAAAAGATTTGATTGCAAGTGATTTACTATTTTGCATATCTTTAATCGGACTTTAAGGGGCTTTTGACCAATTCAGATTGGGTGGGGATTTCATCACCCTTCCCAGGACCCCAGAAATCACATAAGGCATTTGCATTGACCAATCTTTAATTAAAAAATACTAGACTTAGCCCTAAGGACTTCGAGCTCAATAGGACAGAGGACTAGTTATAGGCATCGACCGTTTATCCTAACCTGACTTTACGGTGTCTAGGCAAGTGTGTCTAAGGCAAGTGGTTACTTATTAGGACCGCTACTTGTAGCGGGGAGCCTCCCACTTACCTGGCCGCAATTGGCGGTGAAGAGATGGTTTGAGGTCCTATTTCTAGCCCTTTGGAATAGTTAGGAGCTGTCTAGCTGACCTAGGTGACCCTAGATCTAGACCTGATTGTGCATTTGTGGTTGATCGCATTTGTGTCAAAGTCTCTTTTCAAAAATCTTTTTGCAAAATTTCCAAATATAGAGAAAAAGGAAAAAGGAATTTTTTTTTAAACAAAACTTGCAAAGTTTGCCGCTAAGAAATCCTTGCACCACCTACCTTCTTTCTCTTCTCTTTCTTCTATCATGGGTACCCCACATCATAAATCTCTTGCCGAACTTTGGTATCCCGAACCTAACTTTGCCTCTACGTCAATTGCTTCGGTCGATTTAAGGAAAATCCCTCCATGCCCAAATTTTCTTTGAAAGATCAAATAGAAGAGTCTAGGAGAAACAGTTCGACTTTGCAACCCACTTTGTGTCAACCATGTCAATCTTCACCACCTTCATATGTTGATACCACTTTTTCAAGTCCTGCTGTAACTCCTAAACCGATGTCCATTGCTGAGCATATTGCTCAATCTCGTAGCCGATCTTTCACCCCTCTCCACTCATCTAGTTCTTGGGATCCACAAGACTATTCACCTTTTTATCCACATGTTGACCCTACCCCTGTCCAACCACCCACTTCCTACCTGTCCTACTCGACTTTCCCACCGTCACTAGACACTGTTTCTACACAGCCTTTTGGGAGTTTCACATATCCAAACAATTTCGAATCTTTTACCGAAACCCCCTTACCACCCAGTCTAGTTTGGAAGAGTCATTGGAGGCTTATATCTTAGCAACAAACAAAATGATTAGGAATGTGGATGCGTCCGTAGACGCCCTTATACAACCTAGTGAACCGGTAGCTAGTTTTCCACTAGTTTCAAATTTTTCAATGTATGAGGAGGCGGTTGGACAGAGGGAGAATTTGAGAGGAGCGAGTGAGTTCTACACATTCCCAAATCAAACCTACCCATACCCACTTGAAGCCCACAACTCCGGTTTTACATCGATTGTCCCAAATGCTTCACAAGTTACAAACAAAACATCTAGCGAGTTGTGTGACTATATAGTGATTGATTTGCCAGATTGTGAAGAACCCCTTTCGAGTGAAACCACACTTAATCCTTTCGATCTTTACACCTCCAATCTAGAACCTAAATCGATAAATATCCATGCTTTTGATGAGGTGTCAGAAAAAATTGATTTTCACTTGATTGAGGATATAGACGCCGGGAATATTTTGGATGATGAACCCGTCGATTTGATTGAAATTTTATGTCCAATTCATCATCCCGAGTCATTAATTGTTTCTCCCGAACTTCATAGGCGTCTTGATTTTGATGATAATGGCATGGATGAGATAAATATTGAGGAGAATTATGAGGATAGTATTGAGGAGAGTAGTGAGGATAATATTGAAGTTGAACCATTTTTGTTTGATGTGTCGGATTTTCCAATTCATCGTCCTGAACCTTTAACTGTTATATCACCCTCCCTCCTTTCCATCGTTCCGATCACGCTTGAATACTGTGAGCTTGAAAAATTTTCCTTTGAATCTGACACAGTTCTCACAGCCGATAACACTTACGAGTGTTTCACTTTTTCGGACGATGTGGAAGACTCACCGCCCGAGTTTGAGTCCTTTGAATTTTCATAAGAGTTAGTTGAACCATCAAACTCGGTTGCTTACAGTTGTTTCGAACCATTGATGGAATTTTTCAAGTTCGAGACAACTTACTACGGTAAGAATGAGACTATCCCTAATTCACTCCCTTTCGTCCTTCCTATCGTTCCGACCGTGCAAGAGACCATTACGCTCTCATCTCCTATACCAAGTTCGACGTGCCCATGCTTTCTTGCGAATCTTGAGGGATTTGACCCCATTTCTCGACAGGTTGATAGATTAGCATAATCACTTTTAACACATCGGTCATCACAAATTGCGCTAATTTATTCCCTCAATTTACACCCTCAAGATCGTACTCCACTTCTTTCTCTTTTCCGCCATTCTTCTCCCCCACCGAGACCATATTCTACCTTTCTTTCCACACGGTCTCGTGTGCTTCTCATTTTGTTTTTTTCCACTCCATTCTTTCACCAACTCTACCATTACCACGATAGAATTTTTGAATGGTAGGTGCTAATCTTTGGCTTGTGTAAGGCCAAGTTTAAGTTTGGGGGGAACCTTGTTGTATATATATTTTTTGTTTTTCTTTTAACAATAAAAAAATAAAAAATAAAAAAATTTATAAATAAATAAACAGGGGAGTGCCGACATTCTCAACCCTTTTGGTGTAGCATGACAGTGAGGACACTGTCAAGTTTAAGTTTAGGGGTATGCTCGGTACGTTTTCTTCCTTCGCATTCATATGTACATTTTGCATTTGCATACTTATTTGAAAACCCATAAAAATTTGAAAATTTTATAAATTATAAAAATAAATGTATTCAATTTTAGCCATATTTTGACTTGAGTTTGACAAATAGGTTAACTGGTTAGGGACAACTAGATTTTAGACTTAGTAAATTAAAAACCCTAAAAATAACCTTTCTAAAATTTTAACGGTAGAAAGTATATGTCTTTGTAGTTTCTTTAGAAATAGGCAAATTTTGAGTTCACTTCTTGGGCTAAGTCGAAACGAAGGAAAAGTATTGATATTTTTATTATAGTATAAGTTTGAAAAATAATTCCTAGCTTAAGTCTAGATTCTGAAAATGTATACCCTACAATTTGCACAAACATGCACCTTGAAACTTGGAATAGTAGAGGAGACCTTGAAATGCTCTTGTTTAAAGCCCTTAGTACGAAGAAAAGAAAATAAAAAATACAAGTGTGAATAAAGAAAGAAAAAAATGAACACTGATTTTTGTGATTACTTAAGGCTACAAAAATAGAAAAAAATATTTAGCGAGGGTGCTTCATCACCTAGTGCCTTAGACCAACTAGTTTGGGAGTCACTGCTAAAAAGCCTTGGGTGTTGCAAGACTAGGAATTAGCTTTAATGTGCAAACACATCTTGTAATCGGTTTTTGGTACCTCAAGAAGTATTAACGGTCGCATGAAGGATGTGTAAGCAAAATTCATTTAAAAATTCACCTATTAATAAGTACTTTGGATAACGGACGAGAGTATGATTGCTTGATTTGAATTTCCAAGTGTAGGAGTGATCTATACACACACGTAGGGATATGTGATTGGAGTTTAGATGAGAGAAAGGAATGAAGAATAGAACTTGTATCTTTAGTAGAGTTGATAAAAATTCCTAAGTGGAGATGGAACCCTAGAAGGAAAACTTAAGAAATGGCAAAAGCTAAGTAAGTCTATAGAACATGTATAATCTTAAGTTAGATGATGAAGAAGTGTGAAAAATGTGGGTGGATAATTTACGAGTCGACGATAATAGAATTCCCTGTTAGAAAACCTAATTGGAGAACAAAAGTCGAAAAAGCTAAATTGATAGGATTTTGTGGGTAGTATCCGCTGAGAACCCTCAGGAGACAACACTCCTCCTACTAGGGACACCTAGAGGTTTAACGGCTTGTTGCACGAGCTCAGTGCAATCGTGTTTCCCTGCGAAAGTGCGGTTAGGTTTTTGTAGAGAATAAAAAAATAAGTTTGCTCGACGACGAGGAAAAGATAAGTTTGGGGGTATTTGTCCATACCATAATATTGCATTATTATATTCCCCATTCTTATTCGTTTTATAAATAAACAGGTGCTTTTGACCCATGTCTGCTACATAGTACAGGTTACAGGTTCTTGGATCTAAAACAGTGAAAAAGATAAAAGACAATGCAAAAGTGGAACTACAACCAACAAATAGAAGGATCTTGATCAAGCCTACATAAAAGATAAAGTTCACAAAGTACAAGGCAGTGCAAGGTCCAAGATTTCGTCTCGAAGCAACGGTTAAAATCCACTACATTATTCACTGGAGATCTGGAAGAAACCTCGAAGCCCAATTGAGAAAAGTACAGAAGAAATAAGAAGAACAAAATTACCAGAGCCAGCCCAAGAAAGATGAAGGCCCAAGCCCACTGTTGGACCGCGGAACCGTAGCCAAACAAGGCCTCGGGCCGCAGTTCCACGGCCGTCCAGAGATCTTGATGGAAATAAATTTTACCATAATTTTAAGACGGCTTTGACTAGTCAACCTAGGGTTATTTTGGTAAATGTAGACATGCGGGTCAATTGTAACCTAGGGTTTCTATGCCTTATAAATAGAAGCCCAAATCATTGTATTCTTTTCATGCCTCCCTATGCCTCTTTTTATTAATAAAATTTAAATTTCTTTTGGAGAGCATCGATGCCTCTTTTCATTTCAGAAATTCAGATCTGACAAGTCTTGTGTTGATGTTTGGAGAGAGCCATCTGTAAAGTAAGTAGGTAATTTCATCCGTAGGTAATTTTTCATTCTCTGCCCTAGATTAAATTTAATTCCTTGCCCTAGTTAGATAGTTAGATCTTTAATTCAATTGCCCTAGATTAATTTAGTTTTTAGATTTAATTAATCTATTCACACCGTTTGGAATTAACTCGTAAGAGCGATTTGGAAATTCACAACATCCTTGTGGACCGACCCGTATTCACCGGCTAGCTACATGCGACGCTGTTCTTGATTGCGGTAATAGATAGTTTTTGAGATCAATCAGCTACGCCTCCAGGGAAAAGAGGTTATTTAATTAAGGAACTTCGCGAAAGCGTTGGAAAACCTCTCTCGAAGTACCAACACTAGCCTGGCTGAAAGGTTAACCAAGTATTGTGACGTGCGATTAATCCTGACTAGTTCTTCTTTTAGGGTTTGAAGAAGAATTTGAGGAAACAGTGGGAGCCATCCTGGTTAGATAAATTAATAAACCAATCTAATCTTGCAAGAGCGCACGCTGAGTGTTTCTTTTCTCTCTCTCCAGGTAGCAACCATTTCACGCCCTAATCAAGATAATAAAATGTATCGCTTGACCGTTCCGAATTCTTATTCGGGGCTGGGGAACGTCGGTTTGGCTCTAACTTATGACAATTGTCACAAGTATGAGCAAGGGAAAGAGGACTGTATGGATTCCAAGGAGACCCAGTTGAAGAAGAAGCATAGTTTTGCATCTACTTCAGGTGTTCTTGTAATTGAGAACTGCTTTACGGTCAGCCCTACCTCCTGGGTACTTGACACCGGATCAGGATCTCATATCTGTAATTTATTGCAGGGACTGAGAAAAAGTAGGAAAGTTGTACCTGGTGATATGTCGCTCAGGGTAGCGAATGGAGCACAAGTTAATGCTGCAGCCGTCGGTGAATATCACCTAGTGTTGCCAAATGGAAATACTATGATTTTGAACGATTGCTACTATGTACCTTCCATAGTTTGCAACATCATATCCGTTTCTTTACTCAATCAAGATGGATATAACTTTGTTCTTGATAGAAATATCATGAACATTTACCTTCATAAGGTACTGGTTGCAGAAGGTACACTGTGTAATGGTATCTACGTTCTAATTCAGAATACAGTTCTCAATGTACAAAACGCATGCAAGAGGAAGAATTCAGACACGAATGAATCCTACTTGTGGCATTGTAGACTTGGTCATATCGGAAAGAAAAGACTAAGTAAGTTGCATAAAGATAGACTCTTGAATACGTTCGAGTTCTCATCTTATGAAACTTGTCAGTCTTGTCTCAAAGGAAAGATGACCAAATCTCCGTTCACCGGACATGGAGAAAGAGCAACAGAGCTCTTGGGACTCATACACAGTGATGTATGTGGTCCAATGTCTATACATGAAAGGGGTGGGTTCTCGTACTTCATCACATTCACAGACGATCTCTCTAGGTTCGGGTATGTGTATCTGATGAAACACAAATCTGAAGCTTTTAAGAAATTCAAGAAATTCAGAAACGAAGTAGAGAACCAGACTGGCAAAAGTATCAAGATCCTCCGATCGGATAGGGGAGGGGAGTACTTAAGCACGGAATTCCTAGATTACTTAAAAGAGAATGGAATTCTCTCTCAGCTTACTTCTCCTTATACACCACAGCACAACGGTGTATCGGAGTGGAGGAATCGTACCCTATTAGATATGGTTCGCTCTATGATGAGTAGTGCCGAGTTGCTTCTTTCATTTTGGGGACACGCGCTTCAGACAGCGGCATACCTACTGAACTACGTTCCATCCAAATCTGTGCCTAAGACTCCATATGAAGTATGGAGTGGAAGAAATCTATATCTTAAGCGATTTAAGATATGGGGTTGTCCGGCCTATGTGAAAACACAGAAACCGGACAAGCTAGAGGCACGGTCAGTTCTTTGTAAATTTGTGGGATATCCTAAAGATTCACTAGGATATCTTTTCTACCACACTGAGGAACAGAAGGTGTTTGTATCTCGCCATGCCACCTTTTTAGAAAGGGAGTTCTTGCAAAAGAAACTAGTGGGAGTTCGGTAGAACTGGGAGAAATCCATGAACCACAAAATGTAACTGAAAATTTGGAGGAACCACTGGATTCAATAACCCCAGACGAACCTCAGCCACTCCGCAGATCTGGTAGGATTTCTCATCCCCCCGAGAGATACTACGGTTTTCTCATAGACGGGGATCGAGAGGATTGCATCTTGGAAGAAGATGACCTTACCAGTTTCAGGCAGGCCATTATCAGTAGGGACTCTGATAAGTGGCTGGATGCTATGCAATCCGAAATGGAGTCCATATACACCAATAAAGTATGGACCTTGGATATTGCTCCACCTGGGGTAAAACCCGTTGGATGCAAATGGATCTACAAAAGGAAACTTGGTGTAGATGGGCAGGTGGAAACCTATAAGGCTAGACTCGTTGCAAAAGGTTTTCGTCAACGACCTGGTGTGGACTATGACGAAACTTTTTCTTCAGTGGCTATGCTCAAATCCATTCGGATCCTACTTGCCATTGCTACCTTCCATGACTATGAAATCTGGCAGATAGACGTAAAAACGGCTTTTCTAAATGGCTGTTTGGAAGAGTACATTTACATGGATCAGCCAGAAGGTTTCGTAGACAGTGGGAGCAGCGGGAAGGTGTGCAAGCTGCTTAAATCCATTTATGGATTAAAGCAAGTACCGTGGAGCTGGAACATCTGTTTTGATGAGGCAATCAAGGAATTTGATTTCATCAAGAACGAAGATGAACCTTGTGTCTATAAGAAGATTGTAGGACGAACTGTCGTGTTCCTAGTCTTATACGTGGACGACATTCTTTTGATAGGAAATGACCTTCCTATGCTATAATCGGTCAAGCTATTCTTGTCACAACGATTCTCCATGAAGGACCTGGGTGATGCCTCGTACATTCTAGGGATCAAGATCTACAGAGATAGATCCAAGAGACTACTGGGACTTTCGCAGTCCAGGTACATAGAGACCGTACTAAAGAGATTTAGTATGGAAGATTCCAAGCGCGGTAATATACCCGCATTGCACGGAATCACCCTCTCCAAGAAGATGTCTCCTAAGACTGATGAGGAGAGGGTTCGCATGAGCACTATACCCTACGTTTCGGCGGTAGGATCTATAATGTATGCGATGCTATGTAATAGACCAGATGTAGCTTACGCGCTGAGCGTAGTGAGCCGGTATCAGTCAGACCCAGGTGAGGACCATTGGACGGCAGTGAAGAACATTCTCAAGTACCTGAGAAGGACTAAGGAGATGTTCCTGGTTTACGGTAATAAAGACCTCAGGGTCGAGTCCTTTACCGATTCAAGCTTCCAGAGTGACAAAGATGACAACAAGTCTGTCTCAGGTTTTGTGTTTACCCTTAACGGAGGGGCGGTGTGTTGGAGGAGTTCCAAATAGGATACCGTCGCAGACTCGACGATGGAGGCTGAATACATTGCTGCAAGCAATGCCGCAAAAGAGGCGGTCTGGATGAAGAAGTTCATTAGTGAACTTCAGGTGGTTCCGTCCATTGTTGACCCAATACCATTGTATTGGGATAACAATGGGGCTATAGCTTTAGCGAAGGAACCAAGTAACATCAGAAATCCAGACACATCTTAAAGCGGTATCACCTGATCAGGGAGATCATTGATCGCCAGGAGATCGAGGTACGGAGAGTGGACACAAAAGACAACACGGCGAATCCATTCATAAAGGCCCTTCCTCAAACATAGTTCGAGCGACTTTTTGAGCTATTGGGAATGCGGTACGCCAGCAGCTGGCCTTAGTGCAGACGTTGGGTATGCGGTACACCAATTACTGGCCTTTAGTGCAAGTGGGAGATTGTTGGATATGTATGCCCTAGAGGCCATTATTGTATAGTACTAGTTTGTATAATACATTTTGGAGGCTTGGGATATATATACGGGTTTACGACAGTCTTGCTCGATATAGTAGTATGCTACTTGGTTTGTTTCTATCTTAATATGTGTATATGTTTCTTTTAATATATCGCTAATACATATTGATGGAGCCCTTAGGATCATTGCTTGACTACCGGCGTTGTGATGGCGATCACACTGGTGGGGGCTGGGTAGTCTATAAGCACATCCTTATTTTGGTCCCTATTCGTAGGATTATCGAGACAGGGCATCGATACTCCAGAGTAGACTGGTGCATACGCTTCTCGTCCCAGCAGGGGAGATGGTCTGTCCCACATCCATCAGTACGTCGTACCGGAGATAGTATGCAGGTGCTCGTTAGGTTACGAGTACACTGGACATGAATCGTCGGGAACTGTTGGTTGGTATTATACCTATCGTCAGTTAACAGTTCCCAGGTGATATAAGTACAGCTTAGTCCGTTGACTTGACACTGTCACTTCGCCTCAAGTGTGTTCCCACTGTTCTTAGATTGCTACCTACCACGGCTCTATTGAGTCGTGCAAACAGGTAGTAGTTGGGTGCAGTCCCGAAGCACTTGGAGGCAGTGACGGTTAGATAGGATTCTTCTCTCCCGGTATTGGGAGTTGATATCGCGCTGTGTCTAGGAGAGCCATTACACATAGTCGTCCTTGGCCAGGGCAAGCGAGATTTGCTGGTAGTGTTACCAGTAGTTTCTCAGCGTGTTCTGGGCTACACTCCGACACGACTTGTACCGTTATTAGGGGACTGACGTTTACCGCACCCTAGGCCCGCCATGCAATACTCTCAGACGAACAGACCGGACTGTACGGAGATTGTCACGTTCTGGTTCAGTAGGAGTTCGGATGGGTTCACCTCATCAGTCTTCTTATCGGCATCTACCTGGGGACCGTTACGTACAGCTAGTACCGCTTGCGGCCTGTGGTTAAAGCTACTGCCAGTGTAGTGTCGAGCCTTTAGAGTCCCACACAGAGGGTTATTCGCCTTTGGGCAAAACAGACTAGAGGTCGCATGGTTTTGCGACGGGGTTCGTTCACATCCGCGCACTTGTGCACGTTTGGTGTCCGGGCAGTTATTACTAGCGGGCTTTGGTTTAAGCCAGATCCTAGTATTTGTTTTGGGATTGGTTTGTCTCATTGTATTCGTGTTCCTCGAAACACGGATGCGGGTGTGTATGCACAGTTGACAGAGGCAGAAGATTCTCATTAGGGTTGTTGACCGTTGACTTTTTCCAAACCCTAATAAGAATGAGAGATATGATTAATGATATTAATTAAGGATAATTGTGCCATGGTTAGGTTGACCATTTGACTTTTGTTGACCTTTTGACTTTGGTTGACCGGTTGACTATTGTTGATATTTTGACCATCATCATTTCACATGAAAGATGCTTCTTGATTCTTGCACATTTCATTTAATGTGAAATGATAATGGTCATTTCAAAACTAACCATCACATTTTCACTTAATTATTATTATTATTATTATTATTATTATTTCTCTCATATGAGCATGGTTGTAGATTTCTACTCTCATTCTCTCTTGCTCTTTTTCTCTCATGTTCTTAAGCTCTCCCTCTTCCTCTCAAAGCTTTAATCTTTCATGTGTTGAAAATCAAAAGCTCTTGAGACAAAGCCACCAAAACTTCTCTCTACTCTTTTTAGGGTTCTTTGTCTAGCAAACCAAGCACTCTAGTTATCTCTTGGATGAGGGAGGAGCTCAAGGTAGAGGCCCTCGGGTGGATCTATCTTCGGCAAAGAGAAGACGACGAGGAGGAGCCGTCTACGCAACTACAAGAGCAAGTAAGAAGGAGAACCACAACAAGAAGAGAAAGAGTTCAAGACCTAGGTATAACCATTCTACATAGTAGCTAGAACTTGTAGTTAGTGTGTTAGTTTTTGTTTAGCAATGATCCTTCATGCATGGTCCATGTTACCTTGTGAGAAAAATTTAATTTTTACCTATTCCGCCTCCCCGAAAGAACCGGGGTGGGTAACGTGGACCTAACAAATATTACATACAATTAATTTATACATGAATGAAAATAAAACTCTCATTTCAAATAAAACCCCCGGCTATTCAATTGCGACAATCCTGCACATCATATCTCAGCAACACATAATATCTCATATCATCAACGTAAGCAAGTATGCGTATCCCGATTGTCATTGATGTATAACAACGAAATTGGCGATACACCACATACTACACTTACGGTCGCAGAAAATAAAGTGAAAAACTACAACATTTGGAATCCATAATCACTTTAGACATCGTAAATCCGAAATATCACATACTTCGCATTTCATGCCTAACTTTATAATTTCCACATATTGTATCACATTCCAGATAAATAGACAATGCTAAAATTTTCGATCGAATAAACAAATACCCAAGATTTCCCAAATTGCACAACACTTGAGCCGAGTTCAAAATTTCCAGAACATGTCACAGCCCGTATGATCCAGCCATAGAAGGGTCAAACTAACGCCTCAAATGTGGCAACGCTAAACTACCACAAACCCTAGGGTTCAGTGGTAGTTTTGACGGTCACATAATCGAGTTAAGGTTACGTTCTTCTACAGGGTCCACAGATACGCTTGCATGATTTTCCGAAAGTTTCAAACTCGTGAAAAATCCAACACGTGAAAATCTTCCAATACGGGAAAAAGTGAGTTATTGATATTTGTTCGAACATTTTAACACGTTCTAAATTACCTGAAAAACTAAACGATGTTAAACTTTCCGATCGAATCAACGAATACAAAATATCTCCAGAAAACTCAACACCTGAGTAATATTAAAAATACCCAGAAGCATGTAGTAATACATACGGATGAACCCTAGAAATAACTATCCCTGACAACCAAGTACTGCCACGGAACCGCCGCTAAAATCATGGTATGGCCGCGGTTCCACGGCGACATAAAGGCTACGGTGACTTGTATTTCACAGTAATCCATACAATTACCTGCTTGATTTTTTGAGTATTTTTAATGTGGAAAAAATCAATTTTTTTAGAAAATTTTTAGAGAGGGGTCTAAATAGGTGTTTCGTGGTTCGATCGGACTTTTAACTTTGTCTACGCATTACCTAAAGCTCTAGGTTGGCTCTGATACCATTGTTGGGTTTACCTAGCACCTCATCAAGGGTTTGGAAGAATCACATATGCCACAATAAAATTTTAAAGGTGCTAAGTGAACTTTACAAGAATCATAACTAGAAATTTAGGGTTCATTCAACTAAGCATCACATGCAAATGAAAAACTATCACTAAGGGTAGAGATTACAACCTTTGTAGACCTCTCTTAGTGACTCCTTGGTACTATGAGAGTTTGGAACGGATCAAAGGAAGCCTTCCTAGTCTACGAAAATCCACCCGAAGTCTCTTTTCCCAAAACTCCTTGCTTTACTTGATTTGTGAATGAAGTAGAGCAAACACCCTACACAAATGGGCTAGATGTGTGTAGTATGATGATGTGGTTTGTATTCTATAATCAAAACCCTATCTTTTTATAAACCTCACTCAAGAGAAAAATCAAGAGAGGAAGAAGAAGATGATAGCTTAGCTTGAGCTTAAAGTATTTGTGATGAATAATTGAGATGAGAATGAATAATCAATAATATATCCTTCTCACTTCAACCATGGTTAGTAATTATCTAGATATTTACTTATTGAGTTAATTGTCAAAAGAGAATTAACTCATGGTTAAAAGTTAGGTAAAGTTTAGTCAAGTGTGGATAATTGACCATGAGTGAATTATCTTTAGATTAACTCAAAATGATAAATATATATATAATTACTATAATATGAGTCTTGAATTGCCACCAAATTTGTATCAACAACCATGATACAAAGTATGTATGTATGTATCCATGCACATCATCATGTGCATACATGCAAGCATACAAAATAGAAAAGGGTTTAATTAAAGAATTAATCTAAAAGTCATTTGTTAAATCAACACTTGATTTAGCAAACCGGTCATATCACATATGACCCGACCAATAGAAAATGCCCGATTAATATACGGTATCACATATCTGTATTTAATCGGATCCCCGCGCATATCTCATATGCATACCACATCTTTTCGCCTGAGCCAGGAAACTTCATTGTGGGACTCTAAGACTCGTCAATACGCCGGCAGTAGGTGATGATCATATCAAATACCTACAAGCCGCAAGTGGTCAGCTAAACGTAACGGCCACCCGGGTATTGAGCTATCAGAAGAAAACCAGTGAAGCTGTCAAAACTCTCGTCGAGCCAACTGGCAACACTTACCGTACAGTCCGGTCTCCTCGTTAGATATGTTGCATATCAAGTCTAGGGATGGAATCGTCGACCCCAATAACTCAATAAGTCATGCTGGTGTATGGCTCTTAACAGATCGAGAAACTACTGATAACGCTTATCAGTAAATCTCAGCAGCCCTGGCCAGGGACTTCCTGTTATAGCCAATCGAGCATAGCACAACATCAACTCCCAATACCGGGAGAGACGAAACCCCTCCTATCGCTCATCGCCTCCTTGTACCTCGAGACTGTACCCAAAGTCCACCTGTTTGCACGACTCAGTAGAGCCGTGGTATGTTGGAGAACAAAGCACAGTAGGAGGACACACAAGACTCTATGACGATCTTGGGTCTACAGACTAACCTGTACCAGTGTTACCTGAGAACTGCTATCCGACGATAGATATAATACCACATAGGAGTTCTCGACGTGTCCGTTTAGTGTACCCAGTCTACACTGAGCACCCGCATACAATCTTTGGTGTCACCTTACCAGATGGATATGGGATCATCCATTGCCCATCATATAGGACAAGAATAGTATACGCTAGTCTACTCTGGAATATCGATGCCCCGTCTCGATACACCCACGACTAGGAACAGTTCAAGGATATGCTTATAAACTACACATGCCCCACTAGTATGATCCGCATCATATTCACAGTAGTCAAGCAAATATCCTGAGGCTTTATCAACATGTGCAAATGAATAAAAGCATGATCAAATCAACATGTCAAGATAAAGTAAACCAAATAGCATACTATCATGTTGAGCGAGAAAGTCATATATATACATATATACATGTCCAAGCATCCACTATATATATAATGGCCTCTAGGGTATACATATATCTAACACCACCACCCCTCGTCGGGGTCTCGATCAGTATACACCAGTCTACTCTTGGAGTATCGATGCCCAGTCTCGAAACTCCCACAACTTGGGACATTTTAAGGATGTTCTTATAGACCACTCAACCCCCACGTATATGATCGCCATCATACTGCTGGTAGTCAAGCATGAATCCTATGGGCTCCATCAACATGTAATAGTGATCTGTTATGTCACCTCAAGAATGTACACGATGATAAAGACAAACCAGAAAGCATACTATCATCTCGAGTAAGACTGTTCTACCGGTATAGGTCCTCCCTCAATCATTGCAATCATGTGCCTGCGATCCAATAATTGACTTGAGGGCACTATAGCCAATAGAGGACAGCGACAAGAAGACCCGAAGGACATGAATCCGTGAGGTATAAACTTCTTTCCGAGTAGTTAACCTCATACAGTTTTGTTAGTTAGGGTTTAGCATCGATCCTGGAGTTCAAGTCGGTGTTGCGACACCCGTAAAAATCGTTTTTATGTATTCCGCCTCCCCGCGAACCCGCGGGGTGCGCGACATCGATTTACAGTGGTATCAGAGCCTACTAAATCTTAACTAGCATGTTAGCAAGTAGTTAGAACTCCGATCGTCGAAAAAACTCGAAATCATAACTCAAAATCCTTTCTTGCTGTCTTTTTAAAAATCTAGTCTTAAAAATATTTCAGAGGCCATAAAAATACAAGCAGAGAATTCTAAGAACACACAAGAAATACGAGTCAGTAACTCGTCAAGACCGCCGCGGAAGCGCGGTGAAATAGTGCGTTTCGCCGCGTTTCCGCGGTCGAGTCGAGGCCGAGTCAACTCATATTTCTTCTGTGGGTATTATATGTTGTGTTGTGATTTTTGGTATATTTGGTTTCTACCCAGTATTGTTTGTGTGCTGGTTTGTATATGGGGTAGACACGCAAAATATGTTTCGATCGAAATTCTAAAATTCTTGGCTAAGTATCGTTTCTGCAGTTGTTATATGTGTTTTGAAACATCCGCTAATTGCTATACATCGATTAGTGGGGGTTGCACATATCCGTGTTGCTATTCTTATTGGTTTGTGTATATGAAATTTATTGGATCGTCCTGGATGAATAGCTAGGGATGTGAGAAGAGAGTTTTCTTTCTTTCATTACATATAATTGTAAAGTGATGTAATATTATTTTATGGGGCACATCTGGATTGAGGTTGTAGCCACTGCTATATTATTTCTTTTACTGTTTTTTCTCCTAGGATAGACCCAAGGTAGGGTGCACAAACTACCCGGTTCTTTGAAGGGCCGAGTTGCCTACTCATTTTACTGAGCGAGGTTGCTTCACTTCGGGAATTTGGCGGGTAGTTTTCCACACCCGTAGGGGTCTAGGGTGGGGTTTAGCTATTCAGCACGACCGTGGAATCCATCTTTCGTTACAGGCTTAAACGAAACGCAGAATTCCTAGTATATCTAATATGTTCATCTGTGATCTGGAATGCCTACTATTGCGTGAGACGAATGGTTATTATATATATGCTATATAGTAGACGTTGCCTATGTTTTGCACCCGCGCTAGTCCAGCCCCCACTCTGGCGTTATTTAAGTAAACTAACGGTGTTAGACAGGGCCCAGTGGCGAATGCGGATAGCAAGTAGTTAGAACTTCGATCGTCGGAAAAACTCAAAATCATAACTCAAAATCCTTGCTTGCTGTCTTTTTAAAAATCTGGTCTTAAAAATATTTCAGAGGCCATAAAAATACAAGAAGAGAATTCTAAGAACACACAAGAAATACGAGTCAGTAACTCGTTAAGACCGCCGCGGAAGCGCGGCAAAACAGTGCGTTTCGCCGCGCTTCCGCGGCCGAGTCGAGGCCGAGTCAACTCGTATTTCTTCTGTGGGTATTATATGTTGGTTTGTGATTTTTGGTATATTTGGTTTCTACCCAGTATTGTTTGTGTGCTGGTTTGTATATGGGGTAGACACGCAAAATATGTTTCGATCGAAATTCTAAAATTCTTGGCTAAGTATCGTTTCTGCAGTTGTTATATGTGTTTCGAAACGTCCGCTAATTGCTATACATCGATTAGTGGGGGTTGCACATATCTGTGTTGCTGTTCTTATTGGTTTGTGTATATGAACTTTATTGGATCGTCGTGGATGAATAGCCAGGGATGTGAGAAGAGAGTTTTCTTTCTTTCATTCGATATAATTGTAAAGTGATGTAATATTATTTTGTGGGGCACATCCGGGTTGAGGTTGTAGCCACTGTTGTATTATTTCTTTTACTGTTTTTTCTCCTAGGATAGACCCATGGTAGGGTGCACAAACTACCGGGTTCTTTGAAGTGCCGAGTGGCCTACTCATTTTACTGAGCGAGGTTGCTTCACTTCGGGAATTTGGCGGGTAGTTTGCCGCACCCGTAGGGGTCTAGGGTAGGGTTTAGCTATTCAGCACGACCGTGGAATCCATCTTTCGTTAGAGGCTTAAACGAAACGCAGAATTCCTAGTATATCTAATATGTTCATCTGTGATCTGGAATGCCTATTATTGCGTGAGACAAATGGTTATTATATATATGCTATATAGTAGACGTTACTTATGTTTTGCACCCGCGCTAGTCCAGCCCCCACTCTGGCGTTATTTAAGTAAACTAACGGTGTTAGACAGGGCCCAATGGCGAATGCGGATGGCATAAGCGGACGCGGTATTTTCGTTTCTCTCTGTGATGATAGGTGTAAATGATGGGACTGCATTAGATTAATGCAAAGCAAACAAACCAAAGCTGAATCGTTGGAACGAATTTCAAAACCACTCATTTTTTTCAAAACAGAAACTTTTAAATGCAGAGCTTAAACCACTCCTTTAAAAGCTATCGGGTTCCTTCGATTAAATCAAGTTCATTACATTCACGGTTTCGCCAAAACCAGCTGTAGCACTCCGTCATTTCAGTTGAATATTCAGTAGTATTCAAGCTATGTATTTTGATCTTTGCCAATGCATAGTGATTGGTAGCTGCTGGATATTCATCTGTACTATAGATAGATGTGTTCGTTTGGGACAGTCGTACTACTATTTTGGCCTTCATCAAGGGTATGTACGGGTGGGTTCAAATTAACCTGGACAATGACGGGTAGAACTTGACATATGACTTATGATATGTTGGCCTTCGTCAAGGTCATAAGAGCATAGGGCAAAAATTTACATCGGGAGTTTCTAAGGAAACTGAAACTTACTAGTGCTGCATACCATTTGAAGTGTGATAATGTTAGTAGGATTCCTTCAGGATTAACACATAATGATATTTGGATCCCGATCCTACTGTGAGTATATGCTACTCCTTGGGAGATTTTTTACTTAACGATCAATGCTATAAACCAAGTAGGTGTCTAGAACAGTGTTAGCGGGGATACACCTCTAGGGAAAAGAGGTTATTTAATTAAAGAACTTCGTGAAAGCGTCGTAAAACCTCCCTCGAAGTACCGACACTAGCCTGGCCGAATGGTTAAGCAAGTATTGTACGGTGAGATTAATCCTGACTAATTCTTCTTTTATGGTTTGAGAAAGGATTCGAGAAACAGTGGGAGCCATCCTGTTTAGATAAATTAAAAACCAATCTAAACTTGCAAGAGCATCATGCTGAGTGTTTTATTCTCTCCCTCCTAATTACAGCGACCAGGTGACCATATTAGGTTACAGTTAGATAATAAAATGACTGAGTTATACTATATTGACTGGCAAAGATTTTTCCAGATGTCCATTACCTATGACAAGCTGGACCACCTTATTACTACTCAAGCCCCAGCCGTCCCAGGTCCAGTTTCCATCGTCACGGATGCTGATATCCGTAAGACAAAGGAAAAAGGACTGTGCGAATGCCAAGTGCCTCATGTTGGTCTCAGTTGATGGTGTATACTAGAGGCAGCACGAGAAGATGGACTTAGTTTCCATCTTCCTCCATAACAAAGTATTATATGGAGAGCAATCTCGTATCGCAAGTTATGAGACCTCGAAGGAATTGCTTCAAGCGAGGTTGGCTATCGGCTCATCTGTAGGGGACCGCGTCCCTATAATGATTAGCTGTATTAAACAGCTCACGGACCTGGAGACTATGTTGGTGAACGAGTCATATTCTGACTCGATTCTACAGTCCCTACCTTCTACTTACGCCCAAGGGAAGAAAGTTATACTTCCAGTTGAGGGCACTATGAAGGAAACCAGGGAGACACCCGCTCTGCTTATTGGGGAATCTTCCTCTTCTGGATCCATGGCGAAAGCCAAGGGTGAGAAGAAGAAGAACTCCACAAAGCCGATAGGCTGTGTCAGTAAGGTAGAAGGAAAAGGCAAGGCAAAAGTTTCGGGGTTAACCGTAGGGAAGGAGGGTTGTTCTTATTGTCACAGGAAAGGGCATTGGCAGAAGGGATGCAGGGCTTGGAAAACCAGAATCCAGGATCCGAATCATATTGTGGCTTCGACTTCGGGTGTGTTTGTAATTGAAAACAGTCTGTCAATTAACTCTACTTCTGGGTATAAGATACCGGATCTGGATCTCATATCTGTAATTCATTACAGGCTTTAAGAAAACGTAGAGTTATCAGGGTAGGTGATATGACTCTCAAGGTTGTTAACGGAAGGAGCCTGGACGCTGTATCCATAGGGAATATCACCTAGGATTGACAAGTGGGCAGATATTGATTCTACGTAACTATTTGTGTGTACCTAGTCTAGTTTGTAAGCGATGTGGTTCACGTCCACCTTAATCAAAGTATGATTGGGTCAGGTACACTAGAGGACAATATATACGTGTTAAATCAAGCTCAGGTTTTCAACATCCAGAACACACTTAAAAGAAAGTCTCCAGAATTGAATAAGGCTTTCTTATGGTATTGTAAACTGGGTCACATCAATAAAACACGGTTGTCGGAGTTAAATAGAGAGGGATATTTGGATCCATTCGAATATCAGTCTTATGCAACTTGTCAATCTTGTCTCATAAGAAAGATGACAAAGACTCCGTTCACTGGACACGGAGCAAGAGCGAGCGAGCTCTTAGGATTCATACACAGCGATGTGTATAGTCCAATATCTACAGATGCACGAAGTGGTTATTCCTATTTCATTACTTTTTATGGATAATTTCTCTTGGTAAGGATATATCTTCTTGATGAAGCATAAATCCGAGGCCTTATGAGAAATTCTGGGAATAATAGAATGAAGTGGAAAAACAAACAGGAAAAAGTATCAAGACACTGAGATCTGATCGATGCGGTGAATACTTGATTGCCGAGTTCCTGGATTACTCAAAAGAGAATGGAATTCCCTCTCAGCTTACTTCTCCATACACACCACAACACAACGGTGTATCGGAAAGGCGGAACAGAACCCTATTAGATATCGTTCGTTCCATGATAAGTAACGCTGAGTTGCCGCGATCCTTCTGTAGTTATGTACTAGAATCAGCTGCATATCTTTTGAATAAGGTTCCTACTAAGACTGTGCCTACCACACCATATCAGATGTGGAGTGGGAAGAAACCTTATCTTCAGCATCTGAAGATATAGAGATGTCCAGTTTTTGTCAAAAAGCAGTATGCGGACAAGTTCGAGACACGCTCAGTACTGTGTAGGTTTGTAGGATACCTAAAAAACTCCAGGGGGTATCTTTTCTATTACGCAGAGGAACAAAAGGTTTTTGTTTCTCGTCATGCCCATTTTTTTTAGAAAATCAATTTTTCGAAAATGGACTAGTGAGAGTGCAATAGAACTGGAAGAAATTCCAGAACCACAAACTATTACTGAGAGTATGGTAGAACCAGAGATTTCAAAAGAACAGGACATCCCTGCGCCAATCTGCAGGACTAGTACGAAATCTCATCCGCTCGAGAGATACTATAGTTTTCTCATAGACAGGGATAAAGAGGATTGCATAATTGACAATGATGAGCCAACTAGCTTCCAGCAAGCCATTCAGAGCGGCGACTCGGTAAAATGGCTGGATGCAATGCGGATAGAGATGGAGTCCATGTACACCAACAAAGTATGCACTTTGAACATTGCTCAAGAAGGGGTAAAACCCATAAGCTGCAAATGGATCTTCAGAAAGAAGATTAGTGTAAATGGACAGGATTAAACCTATAAGGCTAGACTTGTTGCAAAATGTTTTTCATCAAAGACCTGGTTTGGACTATGATGAAACCTTTTCTCCAGTGGCTATGCTCAAATCCATCTGGATCCTTCTTTCCATTGCCGCCTTCCAAGATTTTGAGATCCGACAGATGGACGTAGAGACGACTTTTCTAAATGGTTATTTGGAAGAGTGCGTCTATATGAATCAGCCAGAAGGTTTCAATCAAAGTGGGAGCAGCGGGAAAGTATGCAAGTTGCTTAAGTCCATTTATGGACTAAAGTAGGCATCGCGGAGTTGGAACATCTGTTTTAATGAGACGGTCAAAGAATTCGACTTTATCAAAAATCTAGATGAACTATGCATTTATAGTAAGATTGTAGAGAGAACTGTGGGATTCCTCGTCTAGTACGTGGATGACATTCTCTTGATAAGAAATGACATTCCTATACTACAATCAGTCAAAAGTATTCTTGTCACTAAGGTTCTCCATAAAAGACCTGGGTGACACCAACTACATTCTGGGGATCCGATCTATCGTGATAGATCAATGTTCATATCATATTTTTGCATTTTTATACCGCCCAATTTTTATCATATTGCTTATCGGTAGGTACTCTTGAGCCGTGTTTGCTAGTCAATTGCAGGATATATGTTCTCGGCTCTAAACGGTGAAATTCATGGAAAAGCACGACAAAATCCAGATTACTGTCAACCACAGATAAAACACGGGTCTCCGCTCTCTATCCGTATGTTGCCGCATACCAGTTTAAAGAGACAAAATGGCAAATCAATGTCATTTTCATGCACAAGGCTCAATGGTAACACAAGATCCAAGAAATCTACGCGGAGCTCGAGGAAATCATGGCAAAAAGATCCACATTCATCACCTTTTTGTTCAACAGAAATTCTGGAAAATTCATGAAGAAAATATGAGAAAAAACATATAACAGAATCATGGGCACAGAAGACCAGGGCAGCACAAAAAATCCTATGACTCTAAAGCGCCGCGGTTCCGCGGCATAAGCATGCTTAGGCCGCGGAACCGCGGCCGTACGGCCTCCTCAGTTGACGAAACTTCAAGGTTATTTTGGTCTTTTTATGAAGAGACAGATTGTTGCCCTAGATTTCCAGTTCCCTGCCTATAAATAGTCCAGAACTTGCCAAAACCAAGGGTGCTTAATCTTGTATTTTAGGTTTTAGAATACTTGTTGTTCCTCTTCCTCTTCTCATCACTTCTCCATTAAAAAACTTGTAGTGAGCTTTTGTGAGTGAAGGATGATGAATAAAGATCTTTTTGTTATTATATTTGTCTTGTTCTTGTTATGTTAATTGCTTGTAATCTTCATTTGATAATTTAGTTGTTGTTATTTATTGTTGTTTCTTTCTTGTTCTCTTTCCTTTATCCTTAAACAACCATGATGCTTACGTTTGATCCTTGCCAAGGTGAGGTTGCAAATAGCTAGTTGTTATCTTCTAATCTCTTTCTTTCTATCTCCTCCTTTGTTTTATTTTTCGTTCTTCTTGTAATGGGTGAGTAATTTCCATACTTGTTAGGGTAGGATAAGGGAAGTTTGAGAGAAGGAAATCTCTCTCACTCTTTCCTTGCTCAATATCTTAAATCGACTCCCGTTAATTGAACCACAATCTGCTCCCTACGGCACCCTATCCTACATGATAGCGGTGATTCCGTAGTGAGACCGGTTGTGGTTGAATTGACCGGAGGTTAAGGCTAAGAGCCAAGAACGGACGGACAAGCACCAAAAGGAAGAACTTATGCGTTGGAAAGCCTAGCTTATACTCGCAAGTTCCTTCCTAGCCGTGCTAATCCCCATTGTTGCCGATTACCGTAACACCGATATTAAGAGTGGCAACGAAAGAAGTGAGCGACTCCTAACTCAAACTAACCTAATCCTAATCCTAACAAGCTCTCTTTACATATCATTTTAACACTTAGTTAATCACAAACAAATCTAGACTTTTGGACTTAACTCGTTAAATCACATAGAAAAAGATTCCCATCTCCCTGCGGACGACCCGTACTCAACCGGCTAGCTACAAGCGAAACCGTTTTGATTGCGGTAATTAAGTAAACTTGAACACACAAAAAATCCAACAATCAAATGGCGCCGTTGCCGGGGAGACGGTAGTTTATTTCTTTGTGTAATTTCGGGTTAATTTGTGAATATAAAGCTAACCGAAAAACAAAACAAAAAAAAGATACATTTTAAAAAACCATCTTGTTATTTTTGATTAGTTTTTGTGCAAGTGTGCAGGAACAAAAGACGGTCGAGTTCAGTGCCAAAGACGTGGGAAGTTAGACCCACATCTCGCGGCTAAACCGCGACGGATCAAAACGAAGCAAACGGTCTACTATAAAAATCTGGAGCAGATACAGTGAGCAAATCAAGATTCAGCAAATCCAGACAAACAGAGGACAACCACAGCAGCACACCCAAAATTTTTGGAAGCCCAATCCCTCCTTACAGCCGCGGAACCGCGGTCTTACCACGTGTTTGGCCACGGAACAGCGGCCATTTGTTGGCTTCAGTGGCCTAAATTTTTGGTAACTCTCTCTCTCCTCTTCCCCACTCCTCTGGACTCCACTAAACTGTGTTTTCTGCAGCATTCTTTGCGCAAATTCTCCCCCCTTCCAATAAACTGTTTTTGTGCAGGATTCTTTGCGCCGCGCTAAAAAAAATAAAAATTGATTGCAGTTGATTTGTTACTGCTTTGCATTTATTAATACGGACTTTAAGGGGCTTGAAACCAATTCAGATTGGGTGGGGATTTTATCACCCTTCCCAGGACCCCAGAAATCACAAAAAGCATATGCATTGGCTATTGTTAATTAAAAAATACTAGACTCAGCCCTAAGGACTTCGCGCTCAATAGGATAGAGGAGTAGTTATAGGCATCGGCCGTTTATCCTATCCTGACTTTGCGGTGCCTAGGCAAGTGTGTCGAAGGCAAGTGGTTACTTAATTAGGACCACTACTTACGTAGTAGGGAGCCTCCCACTTACCTGGCACTTACTTGGCCACAATTGGCGGAGAAGAGGCGGTTTGAGGTCCTATTTCTAGTCCTTTGGAACAGTTAGGTGCTGTCTAGCTGACCTAGGTGACCCTAGATCTAGGTGTGATTGTGCATATCTTGTTTGTGATTGCTTGAAGCCGTAAATCCGTACGTATTTCTGTAAATCTCTTTCTAAAAAAAAAGGAAAAAATCAAAAACTTTTACAAAAACTTGCCCTTTGTCGCCAGAATCCATTTTTTTTCACCCACCACTCATCGTATTTCTCCATTAACGTTTTCTTACCCTCACCTTCTCCGCTTTGACTATACTAAACTCGTTTAGTGTATGTCCGCTTGGACTCGGGACACTAGCGCCCGCCTAGTACGCGTTACGTTAGTCGCTACCGACTACGCGATCGACTCAGATGTCGAAACTCCGTCCATGCCTCTTTCACCCTTACCTTTGCCGGCCAACTCCGACGTTGACCGGAATTCTGTTCATACATCCTCACCTTCACCATCACCAACCTCTTCTTCCGCGATGTCAGGATTTAATCCAAACATCTCTTTGACTCCCCCGGGATTGACTCCACCTCCAATAGAGGCAAATAACCCACCACCACCGCCTGTTGTAGCGCCGCAGCGAATCGCGCTCCAGGATCATTTCTATCCCACCCGTTCTGCACTACCCACCTGTCTTTCTCTTCCACCGGCCAATGGGGATAACTTTGAAATTAAGCCCCACTTCATTAACATGCTTCCGCGATTTCATGGGCTTGAATCTGAAGATGCCTATATCTTCATCAACAAATTTCAAAACGTTTGTGCCATGATGAAAACCACCCAGCTGTCGGACGATGCTATACGGCTACGGGTCATTCTGTTCACTTTATGCGATCTTGCTGAAAAATGGCTGTATAGCACCGCTTCCCACTCCATAACCAGTTGGGATGAGTTTGTAAAAGCGTTTCTCAAGAAATTTTATCCGAATCATAAAACCGCAAGGATCCGTAACGAAATCAACCAATTCTCTCAGCTTCCTTCTGAACCCTTCTGGAAGTGCTTTGACTGGTATAAATACCTTCTTGTTCAGTGTCCTCACCATGGTATCGAGAGATGGAAACATTGCCAAACCTTATACGAGGGCCTGAACCCAGCAACCAAGCAGTTGTTGGAAACCATTTGTCAGGGCCACTTCCTATCGAAATCTGACGAGGAAGCGTGGCAATTCTTCGACGACCTTGCGGAGCAAACGCTACAATGGGAGAGCACCAGACCAACTTCTTCTTCTTCTACCTCCACTTCTACCGGTCAGTCTAGGATAGGAATTCACCAACTTGATGTCTCTATTGCGATGAAAGCTGAAATGGCTGCAATAACGAGAAAGCTTGAAGCGATAGAGAGCAAATTTTCTTCTCCTGCTCCTACCCCTGTTCTTCCCCTTCGTACCATTTGCGCTTGTTGTTCCGATCCTTCTCACTTAACCGAAGAGTGTCCTTATAATCCACCATCTCAAGGACAGGATTAGGTTAATGCTGCATTTCAGCAAAGACCGAGAAATGATCCATACTCTTCCACCTACAATCCCGGTTGGAGGAACCACCCCAATTTCGCATGGAATCAGAATCAGCATCAATTCCAAGGCAACAATTTCCAGAGCCCCCCTCCTCCGCAACAACAAGCGCAACAACAAACTCAACATCAATTTCAGCAGCCCTTCCAACCCCAACCTTTTCAAAATCAGACGAACAACTTTGCACCCAACAATTCTTTTCCCCAAAACAACTTTGTTCCGTCAAACAACGATAATGTTTCCTCGCTTGAACGAAGTCTGGAGGCGTTCGTTAAATAATCAACTCAGTCCACCGCCAACATCCAGTCTTCCATTCAGTCCTTAGTGCAACACACTGCTGCTCACGGGCAAAGCATCAAGACCATCGAGGCCTAGATTGCACAACTGAATACGGCCTAAAGCGAGCGAGAGAAGGGGAAGCTCCCGTCCCAGCCACTCCCAAATCTCGGGCACCCACATAATGTACATGTTGCTCTTGAACAACAGAACCATAATGTGAGTGCCGTGACCACATTGAGATCGGGAAGGATGCTAGAAAACAACATCGGCACACGGATCAACAATGACACCCCGGCCACCACTTCTTCTTCTTCTTCTTCTTCTTCTTCTTCTTCTTCTGCTTCTTCGTCTTCTGAGCCTATTCTCCATTCTTCAAAAAGCTCTCCTCCTTCTTCTTCTGTTCTAAATGGACCCACTTCTCACTCCATGAAAACACCAATTCTGGGATCCGCTCCAGCTCCACAATCTCCTGCACAAGCATTGGACTCAACTAATTTTAAAAACGTTCCATTTCCAAACCGGTTGAGGCCCAATAAACAAAATCCACAAATGGAGAAGATTCTGGAGTTGTTTAAGTAGGTTAACATAAACATTCCCCTTTTAGATGCTGTCCAACAAGTCCCGTCCTACGCGAAAATCTTAAAGGACTTGTGCATGAAAAAGAGGAAGTCTCAGGTAACCAAGAAAGTTTTCTTGGCTAGTGCTGTGAGTGATGCTCTTACCCAATCTTTACCACAAAAACAGAAGGAACCTGGCTGTCCTACGATTTCTATTACCATTGGGGATAAGAACATCAACCGCTCACTATTAAATCTTGGTGCCAGTGTTAACCTGCTTCCGTACTCAGTATATGAGCAATTAGGTGTAGGAGAGCTGAAACCCACACACTGTACTCTCCAAATGGCCGACCGATCGATCACCCATCCTAGGGGTGAGCTAGAGGATGTGTTAATCAAAGTCGGGGACTTCATATTCCCCGTTGACTTCATTGTCTTAGACACACAGCCTGTAGCTAACCCCCGGAATCAAATTCCGGTGATACTTGATCGCCTATTCCTTGCAACCTCGAATGCTGTGATCAATTGTCGCAATGGTTCGATGAACCTATCTTTTTGAAACATGACAATTGAACTCAATATTTTTAGGTTGGGGAATCAGCCCTCCGAACTTAATGCTCATATATTAGACGTTTGCTCAATCCAGGAGATCACCCCTGAAGAGTATGAATTCGAGGAGTTTCTGTTCGGTCACGATAACCTTAACGCCACTAGTGCGTTCCTCCTCGAACCTGCTGCTGTTTCTGCGCCCGACAATGACTACGAGTGTTTCACTTTCTCGAACGATCTTAGCCACTCACCACCCGAGTTTGAATCCTTCGAATTTCCGGATGAGTTACCAGAACCATCCAACTCGGTCGCTTACACTCGTTTTGAACCTTTGCTGGAGTCCTTTGAGTTCGAGACCTCTTCACCAATCTTGCCTTCCATCATTTCACCTCCAACGCTCGAACTCAAGCCTTTGCCGTCTCACCTTAAGTACGCTTACTTGGGTGAGAACGAGACCCTCCCGGTTATCATCTCGGCTTCTCTAGCTCCCGAGCAAGAGAAAGCCCTTCTTGCGGTCTTGCACAGCAACAGGCAAGCTTTTGGCTGGTCCATGGCGGACTTCAAGGGGATTAGTCCCCTGATCGTTGAATATCACATTCATCTGATGGATGATGCCAAACCAGCCAGGGATCCACAAAGACGTCTCAACCCAGTCATGAAAGAGGCTGTGAAGAAGGAGATCGTAAAATGTCTGGATAGTGGTATCATTTACCCTATCTCTGATAGCCACTAGGTTAGCCCCATCCACGTTGTCCTCAAGAAATCAGGTATAATGGTCATCACTAACGAGGCGAATGAGTTAATCCCTACTCGCACCTAAACTGGGTGTCGAGTATGCATCGATTACAGAAAACTCAACGCCGCAACGCCGAAGGACCACTTTCCGCTACCTTTCATTGACCAAATGCTTGAGCGACTGGCCGGACACGAGTACTACTACTTTCTTGATGGCTACTCCGGCTATAATCAGATTCCCATCGCCAAAAAAGACCAGGACAAGACCACATTCACTTGTCCTTTCGGCACGTTTGCATATCGTTGCATGCCTTTTGGGTTATGCAATGCGCCCGCTACCTTCCAGCGGTGTATGATGGGAATCTTTTCAGACATGGTGGAAAAATTTCTGGAGATCTTCATGGACGATTTCTCCATCTTCGGCGATTCCTTCAACGAGTGTTTGCTGCATCTTGACGCTGTCCTTACCCGATGTAAGGACAAGAATCTCACTTTGAATTGGGAGAAGTGCCACTTCATGGTGCGCGAAGGTATTGTCTTAGGACATATCATTTCGCAAAATGGCATAGAGGTTGACAAAGCGAAGATTGAGGTCATTTCCAATCTCCCTCCTCCCCGATGCGTTAGAGATATCCGAGCCTTCCTTGGCCATGCCGGTTTCTATAGACGGTTCATCAAGGACTTTAGCAAGATTGCTAGGCCCTTGACTCTTCTACTGGCCAAGGACACGCCATTCGATTTCAACTCGAGCTGTGTGACTGCGTTCGAGTGACTAAAAAGCTCACTCACTTCTGCTCCCGTTCTTTCTTCACCTAACTGGACGCACTCATTTGAGATTATGTGCGATGCATCCGACTTTGCCATCGGTGCTGTCCTTGGACAACACATCAACAAGATGCCGCACGTAATCTATTATGCTAGCCGAACCCTGAACGACGCCCAACTGAATTATACAATAACTGAGAAGGAATTCTTGGCTGTTGTATTTGCTTTAGAAAAGTTCAGGCCCTACCTTATTGGCTCTCCAGTCATTGTCTACACAGACCATTCTGCTCTGCGCTATCTTTTTACGAAGAAAGATGCAAAATCTCGGCTAATACGTTGGATCCTCTTGCTTCAAGAGTTTGACCTTGTCATTAAGGACAAACGAGGATGTGAAAACGTAGTCGCCGACCATCTCTCACGACTTCCTTCTTCGCCTTCGCTTCAAATTCCGATCAACGACGTTTTCCCGGATGAACAGCTCTTGACACTATCTTGCGAACCCTGGTTCGCAGATATTGTGAACTATTTGGCCACAGGATTACTACCGACTGAATGGTCAAGTCAGGACAGACTTCGCTTCTTATCCCAAGTAAAACACTTTTACTGGGATGAACCCTATCTGTTCAATTACTGTCCCGACCAGATTATTCGTCGGTGTGTCCCTGACGAGGAATTCAAGAGTGTGCTGTCATTTTGCCACGATCAAGCATGTGGCGGGCATTTTGGCCCCAGAAAGACAACTGAGAAGATCTTGCAATGTGGTTTCTACTGGCCACAACTCTTTAAAGGCCCTCATGACTATTGCAAGACTTGCTCCCGGTGCCAACACATGGGCCGGATATCCCGGAGGAACGAGATGCCGCTCCAACCAATCTTGGTTGTGGAGATTTTCGACGTTTGGGGGATAGATTTCATGGGGCCGTTTCCCAGCTCTTTTGGGAACTTGTACATCCTCCTTGCTGTTGATTACGTCTCTAAGTGGGTCGAGGCTGTGCCCAGCCGGACTAACGACAACAAGGTTGTCGTTAGGTTTCTTAAAGAAAACATTTTCTCCCATTTTGGGCACCCCCGAGCGATCATTAGTGACAATGTAACTCATTTCTGCAATAAGACTTTCGAGGCCTTGATGCGGAAATATTCCATTAATCATAAGCTATCTATGCCCTACCACCCCCAAACCTGTGGACAGGCCAAAGTTTCAAATCGGCAAATCAAGCAGATACTGGAGAAGACGGATTCCAAGAACCGTAAGGATTGGTCGCTGAAACTCATTGATGCCCTTTGGGCATTTCGAACTGCTTATAAGACCGATCTTAGCATGTCTCCCTATCGGCTTGTGTACGGAAAGGCTTGCCACCTACCTGTTGAAATAGAGCATCGCGCATTTTGGGCGATAAAGGAGCTGAATCTGTCCCTCGAAGATACGGGCAGCCATCGGAAGCTGCAACTGAACGAATTGAGCGAGCTTAGGGATGAGGCTTACGATAACGCAGTTGTCGTTAAGAACCGAACGAAGGTGTTTCACGATAAACACCTTTTGCGCAAAACTTTGGTACCTGGTCAACAGGTACTGCTTTACGACACCAGACTACACTTCCATCCAGGAAAGCTCAGATCCCGCTAGAAAGGGCCGTATTTTGTGCCGAATGTGTATCCGCATGGCGCTGTGGATTTGGAGAATCCAAAGGACGGTTCTTTTTTCAAAGTAAATGGACACCGACTAAAACCGTACCTTAGTGCCGAACCAACAGAGGAGCTCCTGGTCTTACAGGAGCCGGTTTACCCTGCATAATCTTCCTATGCCTACCACCAAACTTCGGTTATCCAGCCAAGAACAGTGGACACTGTTCCAAATAAGTTTGGGGGGTATGTATATACCTTTTTGTATTTATTTGTGGATATTCTTTTTCTTTTTCTTTACTCTTTAAAAACATAAAAAAAAATCATAAATTTTTTTTGTGTATATCTAACCGACAATTTTGACCCTTCAAATGATCTCTTCATGCGATGACAGTGAGGACACTGTTCAGTTTAAGTTTTGTGGTACGCTCGGTACGCATTTCTAACCTTCGCATTCATATGTATATTTTGCATCTGCATATTAAAATCCATAAAATCCATAAAAATCTGAAAATTTTCTAAAATCATAAAAACTTTTTTGTCAAGTTAGCTTGTGGGAGGACTCTGATTCAACATTTCGACGGTTTTGTTTGATAAAATAAGAATAACTAAATCTTATGTTTAGATTTTGAAAACTTGAAAGATAACTCTCCTTTGAAGTTAACTATAGCTGATATACGTCTTTACATCACACTACACGTGTCGTGAGTTTTAGAAATTAGATGACAAGTCTTTTATGTCTAAAAACTTTTAAATAGATAAATGATTTTCTGAGGATCAAATAGGTTTGTTCTGAAATAAGTAATACCAAGAATAGTTTATGAAGTGAAGTGAATATAAAGGAATGTTATTGATGCCTTAATTGGAACTAAGTCTGAAAAATAACCCATCTGGAACTTGATTGGAATGATTACACACCGAACCCACTAAACACGTCTTTTATCCAAAAAAAATATAAATTGAACAGCCGGTTATATCTCCGTTCGTATTGAATCATCATGATTTTCATGCCAATTTGTCTTTTGTTTTTAGACCTAGGTAACTTGAGTAATTAAGTTCGCTGGGGTGTTTCTACACCTAATGCCCTAAAGTCAACTGGTTTGGGTGCATTGGCCCAAAGCTCGCTAGGAAGCCTCGAAAGTCCAGATTAAAACAAAGTCAAGTAAGTGTTCTCTCCGAGTTAAAATTCCTAACGGTTCTTTGTGTGAGAATAATCTTGATAAAAGACAGGCCTTTATAAAAAAATTTAGCGGAGATATGAAGGTTTTATTCTATGATAAAGACTATTGCACGTCACAAAGGTGTGTATGAAATGAAAACAAGAAAAAGGTGGAGTGAAAAATAAGAGCTAGTTTCCTGTTAAGGAAGATAGAAATTCTGAAGTTGAAACTTTACGGGAAAATGAAACCTGAAAAATGCTTAACTCATTATAAAACTTATGTGATCCTTTTAAAATTTTTATCTGGGCTTTATTGTGTGACATGATAACTTTATTCGATCCTTCTGGAACTTAACAACACTATTTGCACTGCACGTAAAGACATATAAAATCTGTAGTTAAATAAGAAGCGAGGTGTGAAAAATAAGGGTTCGATAGTCTAGACTTAGGATCATAGAATTGTTATTTTCTGAAACAAAACTTTAGGGGTTTGAATCATAGTTATTTTGCAAAACTAACTTGACCGGATTTTGTGGGTAGTATCCGCTGAAAACCCTCAGGAGACAACACTCCTCCTACTAGAGACACCTAGAGGTTTAACGGCTTGTTCCACATGCTCAGTGCAATCGAGTTCCCTGCGAAAGTGAGGTTAGGAAATTTTTTGTGAATAAATTGGCTTTGCTCGGGACGAGCAAATGATAAGTTTGGGGGTATTTGTTCATATCAGATTTTTGCATTTTTATACCGCCCAATTTTTATCATATTGCTTATCGGTAGGTACTCTTGAGCCGTGTTTGCTAGTCAATTGCAGGATATATGTTCTCGGCTCTAAACGGTGAAATTCATGGAAAAGCACGACAAAATCCGGATTACTGTCAACCACAGATAAAACACGGGTCTCCGCTCTCTATCAATATGTTGCCGCACACCAGTTTAAAGAGACAAAATGGCAAATCAATGTCATTTTCATGCACAAGGCTCAATGGTAACACAAGATCCAAGAAATCTACGCGGAGCTCGAGGAAATCATGACAAAAAGATCCATATTCATCACCTTTTTGTTCAACAGAAATTCTGGAAAATTCGTGAAGAAAATATGAGAAAAAACATATACCAGAATCATGGGCACAGAAGACCATGGCAGCACAAAAAATCCTATGACCCAAATCCTCTAAAGCGCCGCGGTTCCGCGGCATAAGCATGCTTAGGCCGCGGAACTGCGGCCGTACGGCCTCCTCAGTTGACGAAACTTCAGGGTTATTTTGGTCTTTTTATGAAGAGGCAGATTGTTGCCCTAGATTTCCAGTTCCCTGCCTATAAATAGTCCAGAACTTGCCAAAGCCAAGCGTGCTTAATCTTGTATTTTAGGTTTTAGAATACTTGTTGTTCCTCTTCCTCTTCTCATCACTTCTCCATTAAAAAACTTGTAGTGAGCTTTTGTGAGTGAAGGATGATGAATAAAGAAGATCTTTTTGTTATTATATTTGTCTTGTTCTTGTTATGTTAATTGCTTGTAATCTTCATTTGATAATTTAGTTGTTCTTATTTATTGTTCTCTTTCCTTTATCCTTAAACAACCATGATGCTTACGTCTGATCCTTGCCAAGGTGAGGTCGCAAATAGCTAGTTGTTATCTTCTAATCTCTTTCTTTCTGTCTTCCTACTTTGTTTTATTTTTCGTTCTTCTTGTAATGGGTGAGTAATTTCCATACTTGTTAGGGTAGGATAAGGGAAGTTTGAGAGAAGGAAATCTCTCTCACTCTTTCCTTGCCCAACATCTTAAATCGACTCCCGTTAATTGAACCACAATACGCTCCCTACGGCACCCTATCCTACATGATAGCGGTGATTCCGTAGTGAGACCGGTTGTGGTTGAATTAACCGGAGGTTAAGGCTAAGAGCCAAGAACGGACGGACAAGCACCAAAAGGAAGAACTTATGCGTTGAAAGCCTAGCTTATACTCGCAAGTTCCTTCCTAGCCGTGCTAATCCCCGTTGTTGCCGATTACCGTAACACCGATATTAAGAGTGGCAACGAAAGAAGTGAGCGACTCCTAACTCAAACTAACCTAATCCTAACCCTAACAAGCTCTCTTTACATATCATTTTAACACTTAGTTAATCATAAACAAATATGGACTTTTGTACTTAACTCGTTAAAGCACATAGAAAAAGATTCCCATCTCCCTGCGGACGACCCGTACTCAACCGGCTAGCTACAAGCGAAACCGTTTTGAATGCGGTAATTAACTAAACTTGAACACGCAAAAAATCCAACAATCAATCAAAGTGGATAGTAGGATTTTCACAGTCAAGGTACATCAACACCATACTAAAAATATTTAGTATGGAAGATTCAGAGCGCGGTAGTCTACTGGCTTGTCACGGAATCACCCTCTCCAAATAGATGTCTCCTAAAGACTGATTTGGAAAGGGCTCGCATGTCGATTATATCCTACACTTCTGCGGTAGGCTCTATAATGTATGCGATGTTGTGTACCAGACCAGATGTTGCTTACGCACTCAGCGTGCTAAGCCGGTATCAGTCAAACCCAGGGGAGAAGCACTGGATAGCGGTAAAGAACATTCTCAAGTACCTAAGAAGGAATAAGGAGATGTTCTTGGTGAATGGTGGAAAAAGATCTCCAGATCGAGGCCTTTGCTGACTCCAGCTTCAAGAGTGATAAGGATGACTCCAAGTCCATGTCGGGTTATGTCTTTACCCTCAGTGGAGGGGCGGTCTATTGGAAGAGCTCCAAACAGTACACCGTTACAGACTTGATGATGGAAACGTAGTAGTTCGCTGCATGAGACGCCGCAAAAGAGGTAGTCTGGATGAGGACGTTCTTAACTGAACTTCAGGTGGTTCCTTCCATTGTTGATCCGATACTCTAGTATTGTGACAACATACGGCGCTATAGCTATAGGGAAGGAACCCAGGTCTCGTCAGAGATCCAGACATATCTTGAGGCGGGACCACCTGATCAAGGAGATCGTTGATCCCCAGGAGGTCGAGGTGAGGAGAGTAGATATGGAGAACAACACCGCAGATCCACTCATAGAGGCCATCCCTCAGACAGAGTTCGAAAGGTTATTCGAGATCTTCGGTCTGCGATATGCCAGTATATGTCCTTAGTGCAAGTGGGAGATTGTTAGTGATATATTCCCTAGAGGCCATTATTGTATCATACTGGTTTGTATATTACTTAATGGAAGCTTGGGATATACACGGATATAATAACAGTCTTGCTCGAAATGGTAGTATGCTACCTGGTTTGTTTCTACCTCAATATGTGCATGTGTTTTCTTAGCATATCTCTTATACGTATTGGTAGAGCCCTTAGAATCTTTTGCTTGATTACCAGCATTTTGATGGTAGTCACACTAGTGGGGGCTGGGTAGTCTATAAGCACATCCTATACAGGTCCCTAGTCGTAGGATTATCGAGACGGGGAATCGATACTCCAGAGTAGACTAGTGTATACGCTTCTCATCCTAGCAGGGGAGATGGTCTGTCCCATAGCCATTAGTATGTCGTACTGGAGATAGTATGCAGGTGCTCATTAGGTTATGAGTACACTGGACAGGACTCGTCGGGAACTGCTGGTGGGTATTATACCTATCGTCGGGTAGCAGTTCCCAGGTGACATGAGTACATCTTAGTCAGTCGACTTGACACTGCTACTTTGCTTCGAGTGTGTTCCCACTGTACTTTGATTACTACCCTACCATAGCTCAAAGGAGTCATACAAACAGGTAGTAGTTAGGTGCAGTCCTGAAGCACTTGGAGGCAGTAGCGGCTAGATAGGATTCGTCTCTCCCGGTATTGGGGGTTGATATCGCGCTGTGTTCGGAAGGCCATTACACAAAGTCCTTGGCTTAGGCAAGCAAGATTTACCGGTAGGTATTCCAGTAGTTTCTCAGGGTGTTTTGGACTACACCCCGACACGACTTATTGCGCTATTAGGGGTCTGACGATTACCGCGCCCTAGGACCGATATGCGATACTCTTAGACGAACAGACCGGACTGTATGGAGATTGTCACAGATAGGCTAAATAGGAGTTTGGATGAGTTAGCTCATTGGCCTTCTTATCGACACATACCTGGGTAGCCATTACATTTAGCTAGTACTGCTTGCGGTTTGTGGTTAAACCCACTGCCAGCGTATTGTCGAGTCTTTAGAGTCCCACATAGAGAGTTTCCCTGCACCGGGCAAAAAGTGTAGAGGCCGTATGGTTTTACGGCAGGGCTTCGATCACTTACGTGTACTTGTACACGTATGATGATCGGGCGGATAATACTAGTGTGCTTTGGTTTAAGCCGGATCCTAGTATTATATTGATGGATTGTTTTCGTCTCATTATATTCGTTTTCTTTGGAATATGAATGCGGGTATGTATATACGGATGGGGGGGGCGTTCTCGTAATTTCTCGGGAAAGCTTCTAGAAGGAGAAAACTTAATTAGGGTTTTGATTTTCTTTTTGAGATTAAAACCTAATTTGGGTGGAGGAAAATTAGGTGGAGATATTTTGGCAAATAAAGCATGACTCACTCTCATGACAAAATAGATATTTTCAAGCATGCTAGATATTTGTGAGATATTTATCTCTCAAGTATTTGTATGCTTGAATATTCTAGACATGAGCCATTCTTTTTCCAAGCTCATTCTTCACTAGCTTTTCCTCAAGTGACCATCTTCTTCCTCATAACCCTAAACCTTTCATGAGTTGAGAAACCTAGGGTTCCAAGAGACAAATCACTCCATCTTCTCACTCTACACCACCTAGGACTTCTAGTTTAGCGAACTAGAAGCCGTAGTTATCTCATATTTGAGGTTGGAGCTCAGATTATAGACTCTCGGGTGGATCGTCTTTGACTCGAGGAAGCCGACGAGGAAGCCACGATCCGTTACGATCCTCACAGCCTATGATGACGAGGAGGACAACAAAGAAGACCCAAAGGACTTGTATCATGAGGTATAAACTCCTTTCCGAGTAGTTAACCCTTTACCAGTTAGCTAGTTAGGGTTTAGTATCGATTCTGGAGTTCAAGTCGGTGTTGCGAGCTTTGAAAAATCATTTTTTGCATATCCCGCCTCCCCGCAAACACGCGGGGTGCGCGACATTGACTTACACTATCTTAGGTGACTAGCTGACACCAATGGCTTGTTGGACCGGCCACCGCCCCTCATCGGGGTCTTGATAAGTATACACTAGTCTACTCCGGAGTATCGATGCTCAGTCTCGATACTTCCATGATCAGGGACATTTAAGGATGTGCTTATAGATCACCTAGCTCCCACGTATATGATCGCCATCATAACGCTGGTAGTCAAGCAAGAATCATATGGGCTCTATCAACATGTAATAGTGATCTGTAATGCCACTTAATGCTGCACATGATGATAAAGACAAACCAGATAGCATACTATCATCTCGAGTAAGACTGCTCTTCCCGTATAGGTCCTCCCTCAATCATCACAATCGCTTGCCTACAATTCAATAATTGACTTGAGGGCACTATAGCCAACGATCTCCCGCTTGCACTTAAGGCTAATTATTGCGGTGTCGCATACTCATAGCCCGTGTGATACCAAACACCCAACTTTTCTACTAATCAGTTTCGCAAAGCTCGTTTGTGAAACTATTGCGTTCGAGAAATAGCCTCCGTGAGTGAATCCGCTCTAGTGTTTCTTTCTGTATCTCTCTATATCTCAACTTCGCGGAGAAATACTATCTCCCGAAATGAGCGATACCTGTCTTAGAATTTGTTTGGATATCTGATGGGACCCAGTTCACAAATGAACTCCAAATCCAACAAACTTCTTAGACTGTATCATCCACTGAATTTAATCAGTATCCTGCGCCATGCCTTCCTCAGTATCCGCTTAGACCACCTGTCCAACATACCGCCCCTCAAAAAAAGAGGGAAAACTATAACTCTGACAGCTAATCTGTCATCCAGGTCACCTTGGAAGCCTCAAATGATAACCGCCTCTAGAAGGAGGTTGTCGTTACCATATACCAAGAATATCCACATATGTTCATAACTACTTCCCAACGTTTCTCCACGATTGGATTAATATATATGCTCATTGCATCTAGTGCAAAAGCATTATCTAGTGTGGTACTTGGTATTTCATGATTGACTCAATTGCCTAAGCAAGTGATATATCAATCATGCAAATCCCTCTCCTCATCATTCTAGAAGACATCTCTTTAGAGAGGGTGACTCCATCATCTGCGGGTACACCACCATGCCAGGAGGCGTCCATTATAAAATACTTTAGAATAGTGTCAAAGTACCCAAATTGGAACACTTCCTAAATTTAGATCTAAAACCATAGATCTAGTAACCAGAACCTCTGATATTTTATCCAGATCCTTTGTGGAGAAACACCGTCTGACAACCATAGTATAACCGATCGTAATATAGGAAGATTACATCCTATCAAGAGCATGTCATCTAAATACCAGGATATCACCCCTACTACCTTCTTACTAGATCCATCTGTTATCCTGGCGAAGTCAAACTCTATGACTATCACATAAAAATAGATGATCTATTTCCGCTATTTCTGCTTTAGTTTATAAATAGACATAAGCTACTTGTCCACTATGCTTCCGCTGCTCTCACTGACTACAATAACCATCCGGCAGAGTCATATACACGTGCACTTCTAAAGCTAATTTAGAACGACGTTATACTCATCCTCCTGCCAGATCTTATAGTCTAGAACAACAGTAGTGGCAAGTTTGGGTAAACAAAAACCTCCATGTCACCATCTTTGAGGAGACTGAAGTACCTCTCGGGTGGCTGAGGTTACCCACCAAATCTGCGGAGTGGCTAATTGATTGTCGAATCCAATTGAATGTTTAAGTTCTATTAAATTTTCAGTAATCGTTTATGGTTCTGGAATCACTTCCAGTTCTACCATACTCTCACTAATGTTTTCTGAAAAGAATTCATTTTTACTAAAACTGGTGGCGAGTCAAGAATAATAAAACTATTGATCTTCCAGATGGTAGAATGTTAACCCTTGTCAATTCCTGGGATAACCCACAAACTGCCATTACTGAAACATGCCTTGAGTTTATCCAGATTCTAGTTTTAAGCATAAGCTGGACAACTCCGTATACCTTAACATCATTAAGATATGAATCCATTCTATATCCACTATAGAAACAAAGGCACTAATTTAATTGGAACCAGATTCAAAGTACATGCAGCCGTGTTCAGTGCATATCAACAAAATGGAAGGAGGCCAAGAAGCATTACTCATCAAGGAAAGCACCCACGTATGAGTAACCTGAAAGAGAAGCAAGTTCTCAAAATATTTACTTACGACGGAATACCTAGCACAAGTATCTACATCTTCAATCACCTTGAAGAATCCTGATACCTTGCAACATATGGTTCTTTACTTTATTCTTATACCTATAACTTCTCAAAACTTGGACCTTGTAGTTTAACGAAATACTTGTCTAAAACTAGAGAAGTCATGAGTATACAGAATATAGTACGAATACCAACCCCTTTGTCCTAACGGACACCGGACAACATACAATACTTTGTATAAGTCCACTGAGTTTAATAACTCAAACCCTGTGCGTCGTAGGTTGAAAACTGTGTTATGGTTAAGAAGAATTACACCGCTGTTGAATGCTCCTTACCTAACTATCAACTGATATAGGTAAATGTCATAAACATAATTTCAAAAAGTTATATCTCTTTATAAAATAAACGTACAGATATATCAGTTTGAAATTGGTGCATAATAACGGATATTCAAAACCAAACTATATGCCGCTAGGCAAAAACCCAGGTGATTTCCTCAAATATCACCAATTACAAAGAATTCTGATATAATGAGGATATAATCATCCAATTCCGAAAATCTTACTCCCACTCAGCATCTGCAGCACCATACAGATGTGAGAATCAAATCTGGTAAATACATACCCTAGAATCAAAATCTAATTGGAAAAACAGTTTTCAATTAACACCGCACAGTAAAACTGAAACATGAAAAATGTTTTGAAGGGGTAGTCAGGTATCCCAAGTTATGCCTCTTCCACTATCCAGATTCATGACAGTAACCGTATATTTTCTTGCCCTTACTCCAATCACTTTATATGTCTTTACTTATTACCATCTGTACACCGCACTTAGGCTAAATGGTTTTCTTTCTTCCCTACCTTTCGGCACCTACCTATGGTTTGGAAGAAGACTATCCAATAAGCGTAATAGGTGTACTCTCCTAATACTAGGAGCTTTCACAACCTGAGAGAAGGTAAAGAGAAAAGACAACTGAATAATTATATTTAATTTCTCCAGAACCGGAAACCATCATCGAACTGAAACAAGTTCATTCGAGTTAGTATGTAACTATACGATGGCATATCCAATAAATATGGATCTTCGTAGTGATACGGAGTGTTCTGGAGAAATGCAAAGGTGAGGTAGGAGTGGTAGAGATATACGCGGTTTCGTCGTGAATGATAGCAGTCGCAATTTCCTTTGCCCTCATTCTAATCCCTTTATTTGTCTTTACTTATTACCTTCTGTACACCACCCTTAGGCTAAATGGTTTTCTTCCTTCCCTACCTTTCGGCACCTACCTATGGTTTGGAAGAAGACTATCCAATAAGCGTAATAGGTGTACTCTCCTAATACCAGGAGCCCTCGCAACCTGAGAGAAGGTAAAGGGAAAAGACAACCGAATAATCCTATTCGATTTCTTCTGAATCGGAAACCATCCTCGAACTGGAAAAAGATCCTTCAAGTTCTTATATAACTATATTATGGCGTATCCAATAAATGTGGATCTTCATAGTGATACGAAATGTTCAGGAGAAATGCAAAAGAAAAGTAGGAGCGGCAATGAGTTATGCGACTCTGACAATCCAAAAGCCAAAGTATTTTAAGAAGGTCTGGTTATCTTAGTTCATGAGTTTTAGTTTAAGTCGGGTCATGGTCACTGCCAAAGAGAGAGAGAAAAAAAACACCCAATATACACTCTAACCTAGATTAGATTGGTTAATCAATTTATCTAATCAGGGTGTCTCCCACTGTTTCCTCGAATTCTTCTTCAAACCCTAAAAGGATAATTGGACTGGATCATCTAAAATCACCCGAAGAGTAACACCTACTCATCAGTGGGAATCGGGATCTAACCATCATCGCATGATAACTTGATGGAAGCAACTCAAATCACCACATTCCAGAAGGTGTGCGCATGCCTGGCAAGTTTCCTGTATGTTTAAAACTCCCGATGTGGTTTTTACCCCAAGCGGTTTATGATCTTGACAAAGGCCAACAAATCATAAACCACTAGTCAAGTTCAACCCGTCATTATCCAGGATTAATCTAGACCCACTCGTACAAATCCTTGACAGAGGCCAACAAGGCTATACAACTGTCCTAGATAATCGCAACACTATGAAATAGACAAGCAATATCTAGCTACCGTACACTACGCCTTGACAAAGGCCAACAAACGCAGCACGAATACTAGGTACTACTCATCCAACATGACGGAGGGCTACGGCCGGTTTTTGGAGAAAAACCTTTAACGTAATGAACTTGATATCGTTGAAGGAACTCGAGTGGTTTTACAAATATATAGTGGCAATACCTTTTTTTCCAATCTCGTCGGTTTTTCTTGGGAGTTGGCTGTTGAGTTTTCTAGGGCAGCTACCTGTATATATTTTAGGGTATCTGGTATAGTTAGATTATGTTCTATGTTCTGTATATAAAATACGGAAGCAAATTCTTATTTTGGTTATAGTTCTAAATACGATACGGATATTTCGTGTCACAATTCTGTTTTCCCAGTTACGAACAACGAAGGGTTAGCTCAGGTTAGTATAAGTTTTAGATAGTTCACAATATTCGCACGTAGCACGTTTAGTATGTATTTGGGGGTGGGTTGTGACATGAAGGAACTCGAGTGGTTTTACAAATATATAGTGGCAATAACTTTTGCAAAAGAGATTACTCCCTGTGAAAGGATCTTGGCTCTTTCCTCATCGAATGAGGTGCAGGATATTCCAAACTGAATACCATGATGCAAAGCAAAAGAATCGACTATAGTAAAGTTATTATGATGACGCAAACTTTTGCTCAAGAGGTCACTCCCGATGAAGGGATCTCAGCTCTTGCCTCGTCGAATGAGGTGCGGGATATTCTGAACCGAATACCGCTGTGCAAAGCAAAAGGAAACGTCTTGTAATAACAGTTTTTGAAAATTTGTTTCCAATAACATCATTTGGGTTTATATTTCCTTGCATTGATCAGAATCAATGCAGTCCCATCAATTGATCCATATCACACCAAAGAAAAGGAACGAAAATAAAATGTACGTATATGCCATCCGCATTCGCCACTGGGCCGCGTCATCACCCGTTAGGTTACTTAACTAATGACAGAGCGGGGGCTGGACTAGCGCGGGTGCAATACATATACAACATCTAGTGTGTGTGTGTGTGTGTGTGTGTATAACATTCGTCCTAGGCATGATATAAGCAACATCACAGAATCTCAGCAAGCAACACAGAATGTTGGATAATCCTGGAGCCTCGGGTTTCATTTGAGCAGCAAATGAGACCCGACGTTCCCTGTCATGTAGATAGTCTGTGCAATGAAACCCTGGACTCCTACGAGTGCGGCAAATTACCCGCCAATCCCAGAAGTGAGGCAACCCCAATCAACAAAGTGAATGGGCCACCCAGCACTTCACGGAATATGGTAACTTGTGCACCCCTCCGTGGGTCATCCTATACCCCCTACGAGTGTGACGAACAGCTCGCCAATTCTAGAGTAAGACTCCCTCTGTCTCAATACCATGAGATGCAGGCCTGTTGCCCTCTAGAACCCGGCTATTCATGCACTCCACCACGGGATAATCCTAGTACAGAAAAGAAAAGTATATACAATTGCGACATCGACCTCAACCTGGTCGTGTCCCAATAAAAGAATATAAAATCTGGCAGAGATGAACGCCCACATGTCGGACGCTCGCCCCGCAATACTGAATATACAAATGAATCTGAACTGTACTACTAACATTGCACTCCAGGCTATCCACCACGACAATCCAACCACAATATCAGCATAACACAGAACATCAACATGAATATTATGTTCGTAAACCTGTCTAGTTGAACATATAGCAACTAGTCGGGTTGTACCGCTCAATAATATTCATGGTCGAAGATATCAACAAATGTACTGATAAATACACAGTTAAAATTTTGATCAACTAAAACTTTCTAAAATTGGCCCCATATGCAAACCGGCACTTTAAACAAATCTAGGACAAAGCCAAATATCTCAAAAATCAAATTTCCATGAATTATAGTGCCAGAAAAAATTTGGCGCCATTTCGCCACAAAAGCGCCGCGGAACCGCTGCAAATAGGCAACTTACGCGGCGGTTCCGTGGCCAAAATGTTGGCTTAGGCGCTCAAATTTCTTTTGGTTCACAAAAAATGCCTGCATGTATTTTTAAGACACACAGAATAATTTTTTTGAACACTTTTAAAAAACGACAGCAAGCATGTGAAAAAAATTTGGTCGATCGATATTATAACTTCATGCAAACTAGCTAGTATTGGTTTATGGGTGGCTCTGATACCATGTTGGGTTTTCTCCTGCGCCCTGGAAATCTACCGTGGCCGGTGCGGAACAAAAACGGGCGTTTAAAATTTTTTTTAGCGCAAACAAAACCCTCTCATGATCGAGCCATAAACCTACACTAGCAAATAACAAAGAGCTGAACTAAAGGGTTAGAGGTGAATGAACCAAGTCCTTCGGTCTTCCATCAACTTCCTTAGCTCCTTGAGGCGTGCTCGAACAAGCTTGGCCGCCGGTCTTCCTCCGTCGAAGATGATCCACTCGAGGGATGTAGCTCATGGCTCTAGCTCCACATCGAAAGCAAGTGAAGCAACTAGGGATTCTAGGATGCTAGTCTAGAATGCCTAGAATGTAGTGGTCTAAGTGTTTATCTATCTCATCTCACCTTCTCTCATGATTCTCAACACATGAGAGGGTTGAGAGGAGGTGGAAGATGAAGGTGGAGGAAATTCAAGAGAACCAAAAGGAGAGTGATGCTAATGGTGAAGAGAAGAGAGCTCAAGAAATGAACCATCTCTTTTTTCAACCAAAAAGCCAAGTGTGTTTTCAAGTGAGGAAAAAACTCACCCTAGAAATGGTTTTACAAAAACATTTTCCAATTAAAATATACCACCCATACTTGAATAGTATGCACAAATGAATTAATAATTCATTTATGCACACTATGCAAGCATGGTCCTCACCATACTCCCATCAAGTCCATGCTACCTCATTTATCCATTTATAATAAATGGTCAAACCCTAAAATGAGGTGTCCACCTTATAGAATGTTTTCTGGAAAAAATAAGGATTACAATCTACAGTATATATATACCTGTATTCGTACCGAAGTACAAATACCCGAAGAGATAGAATAACACAAAGAACATAATACTAGAATATACATATCGAAATATATACATGTAAATTATTAAATCAATACCTGATTTAATAATTCGGGTCAAACCCGAGCCGGCTAGTATTATCAACTGTCCGATCGAAAGTCTGGATACATAGTACAATCAATCGATCGGAACCCTGCACGTATCCAATACGGCTACTACATCATTTTACCAGAACCAGGGAAACCCTATGTGTGGGACTCTAAAGACTCGTCAAAATGTTGGCAGTGGGTTTAACCATAAGCACGTCAGTGGCACTAGCTGTACGTAACGGTTACTTAGGTATTGAGCGAAAGGAAGGCTGACGAGAAAACTCATCCAAACCCCTACCGAGCATGTCCGTGACAATCTCCATACAGTCCGGTCTGTTCATCTAAGAGTATCGCATTTCGGGTCTAGAGAGGCGGATAATGTCAGACCCCTAATAACGCGACATTTCGTGTCGGTATGAAGCCCATCACCCACTGAGAAACTACTGATCCAAATCAGTAATTCTCGTCCACCGTGGTCACGGATTTCTGGTGATGGCTACTGATTGAAAGAGATTTTACGATAAAAAATAATATGTTACCGCAATCAAGAACGGCATCGTTTGGTAGCTAGCTGGTGAATATGGGTCGGTCCACAGGGATGGTGTTAATTTCTTAATTGCTCTAACGAGCTAATTCCAAAGGGTGTTTGGATCTTTTATCACAAAAACTAATTTGAGTTATACTGGGATTAGGAAACTTGCTAGGGTTAGGTTTAGGTTAAGTTTGGTAAATTAAAATTTCCCACCTCTTTCAATGCCCTAAATTAGATCTTTTTAGGTGTTATGGTAATTATTAATAGAGGGGATTAGGACGATCGGGAAGAAACGATGTTTCTTCCTCTAGGTCCTTGTCCTTCTTTTATTAATCTTTACCCTAACCTCCATGGAAGACATGCATATCCGGTCTTTTATATTACGGTGTCACCGTTACCTCATGGGTAGGGTGCCGTAGGGAGCGGAATATGAAAGTATGCATGGAGTCCTAATTATTCACAAGTGATTGGGCAAGAAAGGGGTGAGAGATTTTCATCTCTCAAACCCTTCCCTATTCCTAACCCTAACAAGCGAGGAAACTACTCGCTCAATGAGGGATCTACAAAAGACATGATTTTTATTTTGTTTTAAGAGTTAAGAGATTAATGATCTACTGCAGATTAATAAAAATTCTAATTTAGATTTAAAACTAAGGCAAAGAATAGATTTATCTAGGGCAGAAATTAAAACTAAGAACTAAGGCAGAAAATAAAACCTACTTACAAATTGATGCTCTCCAAAACTTCAAGAGAATTCTGAATTTTATTAATGAAAGGAGGCATGACCTAATACAAGAATTTGGGTCTCTATTTATAGGACATAGAAAACCCTAGGTTTACAATCGCCGCATGTATACTTTTACAAAAATATCCCTAGGAAGACTAGTCAGCGCCGCCACAGAATTTTGGTAATTTTTTTTGCCTCTACGTGCTCTACCCGGCAGCGGAACCGCGGCCATAGGCCAGGTTTAGCCGCGGTTCCGCGGCCAAATGATGAGCTTGGGTCTTGAAATTTCTTCTGCTGGCTCTGGTCTTGTTGGTCTTACTACTTCTTTAGTTCTTTTCTCAGATTGGCTTCTAGGTTTCTTCCAGATCTCCACAGTGAATAATTGTAGTGGACTTTTACCGTTGCTTCATAACGAAGTCTTGAACCTTGCGCTGCTTTTGTTCTTTGTGAACTGATCTTCGTGTAGGCTTGATCAAGATTCCACCATTTATTGGTCGTAGTCTCACTTTGTATCATCTTTTTCATCAATTTCACTGTTTTTGCTCCGAGAACCTGTAACCTGTAACTAAGTAGCAGACATGGGTCAAAAGCACCTGTTTATTTGTAAAATGCATAAGAATGGGGAATATAATAATGCAATATTATGGTATGAACAAATACCCCCAAACTTATCTTTTGCTCGTCCTCGAGCAAACCTAGTTTTATTCTCGACAAAATCCTAACCTCACTTTCGCAGGGAAACGCGATTGCACTGAGCTCGTACAACAAGCCGTTAAACCTCTAGGTGTCCCTAGTAGGAGGAGTGTTGTCTCCTGAGGGTTTTCAGCGGATACTACCCACAAAATCCTTTCAATTCGGCTCATCGACTTTTATTCCCTAATTAGGTTTTCTAATATGAAATTCTATTATCTTTGACTCATAAATTATCCACCCATATTCTTCACGCTTCCTAATCATTTAACTTAAGATTATATATGTTCTGCAGACCTATTTAGCCTTTAGCATCTCTTAAGTTTTCCTTCTAGGGTTCTATTTCAACTTAGGAATTTTTATCATCTCTATTAAAAATATAAGTCCTATTCTTCATTCCTAACTCTTATCTAAACCCCAATCACATACCCCTACGTGTGTGTATATATCACCCTTACACTTGGAAATTCAAATCAAGCAATCATACTCTTGTCCGTTGTTCAAAGCACTTCTTAATTGGTGAATTTTTAGATGAATTTCGCTCACACATCCTTCATGCGACCGTTAATATTTCTTGAGGTACCAACAACCGATTACAAGATGTGTTTGCACATTAAACCGTAATTCCTAGTCTTGCATCACCTAAGGCTTTAGCAGTGACTCCCAAACCAGTTGGTCTAAGGCACTAGGTGATGAAGCACCCTCGCTAAATATTTTTCTATTTTTTTCAGCCTTAAGTAATCACAAAAACCAGTGTTCATTTTTTTTATTATCTCTTTATTCACACTTGAAATTTTATTTCATTTTCTTTGTACTATGGACTTTAGACAAGAGCATTCCAAGGTCTCCTATACTATTCCAAGTTTCAAGGTGCGTGTTTGTGCAATTTGTAGGGTATATATTTTCAGAATTTAGACTTAAGCTAGGAATTATTTTTCAAACTTATACTTTAATAAAAATATCAATACTTTTTCTTTGTTTTAACTTAGCCCAAGAAGTGAACTCAAAATTTGCCTATTTCCAAATAAACTACAAAGACATTACTTTCTACCGTTAAATTTTAAGAAAGGTTATTTTTAGGGTTTTTAATTTACTAAGTCTAAGATCTAGTTGTTCTTAGCTAGTTAACCTATTTGTCAAACTCAAGTCAAATGAGGCCAAAATTGAATACATTAATTTTTATAATTTTTTGAAATTTTCAATTTTTATGGGTTTTTCTTTTTCTGTATATATATATCTTTTTTCCTTTAAATTTTTCAATTTTTATGATTTTTATATAAGGATGCAAATGCAAAAATATACATATGAATGCGAAGGAAGAAAACTTACCGAGCATGCCCCCAAACTTAAACTGGACAGTATCCTCACTGTCAGGCTGTACCAAGTGGGTCGAAATTGTCGGCAATTTCCTGCTTATTATTAATTTTTTTTTATATTGTAATCATATGTACAAATGATACACACCCCCAAACTTATTTGAAATAAAGTTTTGAAAAAAATGATAAAAAATTTGGGGGTAAAATGGAGGAAAATAAATCGGTGTAAATCGGCTCCTGCAAAAACAGGAGCTCCTCCGACAGGTCCGCAGTGAGGAACGGTTTCAATCAATGTCCGTTTACTTTAAATAAAGTACCGTCCTCCGGATTTTCAAGATCTACCGCACCGTGCGTATATACGGTGCATACTAAAAATGGTCCTTTCTACCTAGATCGGAGCTTGCCTGGGTGAAAGTGTAACCGAGTGTCATAGAGTAAAACCTGTTGACCAGGTTTAAACGTTTTGCGCATAAGTTGTTTGTCATGGAATACCTTAGTTCGATTTTTAACAATGACAGCATTATCATATGCTTCATCCTGCAGCTCTTCTAGTTCGTTTAATTGCAGCTTTCGATTGCTGCCCGCATCTCCCATTGATAAATTCAACTCCTTGATCGCCCAAAATGCCTTGTGCTCGATCTCAACTGGGAGGTGGCAAGCCTTCCCATAAACAAGCCGGTATGGAGACATACCAAGATCGGTCTTGTATGCAGTACGGAATGCCCATAGTGCATCGATCAGTTTGAGTGACCAATCTTTACGGTTTTTAGAAACCGTTTTCTCCAAGATTTGCTTAATTTGCCGATTCGAAACCTCAGCTTGCCCACATGTTTGGGGATGGTATGGCGTTGACAGCTTGTGAGTAATAGAATATTTGCGCATTAAGGACTCAAAAGTCATATTGCAAAAGTGAGATCCATTATCACTTATAATCGCTCGAGGGTGCCCAAATCGAGAAAAGATATGTTCTTTAAGAAATCGAACGACAACCTTGTTATCATTCGTTCGGCTAGGCATAGCCTCGACCCATTTCGACACGTAGTCAATAGCCAAAAGAATATACACATTCCCAAAGGAATTGGGAAATGGTCCCATGAAGTCTATTCCCCAAACATCAAAAACATCCACAACCAAAATTGGTTGGAGCGGCATTTCGTTTCTCCGCGATATCCGGCCCAAGTGTTGGCACCGGGAGCATGTTTTGCAGTATTCATATGCATCCTTAAAGAGTCGTGGCCAATAGAAACCACACTGCAAGATTTTCTCGGCTGTCTTCTTTGGGCCAAAGTGCCTACCACACGCTTGATCATGGCAAAAAGACAACACACTCTTAAACTCATTTTCCGGTACACACCGAAGAATGATTTGGTCGGAACAGTATTTAAAAAGATAAGGTTCATCCCAGTAAAAATGCTTTACTTGGGACAAGAATCGGAGTTTATCCTGTTTCGACCAATCTTTAGGTATCAAGCCGGTGGCCAAGTAGTTTACTATATCAGCGAACCATGGTTCGCAAGACACGGTTAAGAGTTGCTCATCGGGAAAAATATCTTTGATTGGAATTTCAAGTGTAGGCAAAGAAGGAAGTCGTGAAAGGTGATCGGCCACTACGTTTTCACATCCTCTTTTGTCCCTTATGATAAGGTCAAACTCTTGTAGTAAGAGGATCCAACGTATTAGCCTCGATTTAGCATCCTTCTTCGCAAAAAGGTGGCGAAGAGCTGAGTGGTCCATATACACAATAACTGGAGTGCCGATTAAATAAGGCCGGAATTTTTCAAGTGCAAACACAACAGCTAAAAATTCTTTTTCTGTTGTTGTGTAGTTCATTTAGGCCTCATTTAATGTACGGCTAGCGTAATAAATCACGTGCGGCATCTTATTAATGTGTTGTCCAAGAACAGCACCAATGGCAAAATCTGATGCGTCGCACATAATTTCGAAGGGATGCGTCCTGTCTGGAGATGAAAGAATGGGCGCAGAAATGAGAGAGTGTTTCAAAGACTCGAACACTTCCATGCAAGTTGAGTCAAAATAAAATGTTGTGTCCTTGGCCAGTAAGAGAGTCAAGGGTCTAGCAATCTTGCTAAAATCCTCGATGAACCGTCTATAAAAACCAGCATGGCCAAGGAAAGCTCGGATGTCTTTGACGCATTTAGGAGGAGGAAGATTGGAAATGACTTCAATTTTGGCTCTATCAACCTCTATGTCGTTTTGCGAGATGACATGTCCTAAGACAATGCCTTCTCGTACCATAAAGTGACACTTCTCCCAATTTAAAGTTAGGTTCTTATCCCTACAACGGGTAAGAACTGCGTCAAGGTGTAGCAAACACTCGTCGAAGGAGTCACCAAAAATGGAGAAATCATCCATAAAGATCTCCAAAAACTTTTCAACCATGTCTGAAAAGATCCCCATCATACACCGCTGAAATGTAGCGGGTGCACTGCATAACCTAAAGGGCATGTGACGATAAGCAAAAGTGCCAAAAGGACAAGTAAATGTGGTCTTGTCTTGATCCTCTTTGGCGATGGGGACTTGGTTATAGCCGGAATAGCCATCCAAAAAGCAATAGAACTCATGCCCAGCCAATCGTTCTAGCATTTGGTCAATGAAAGGTAAAGGAAAGTGGTCTTTCCTTGTCGCGGCATTGAGTTTTCTATAGTCGATGCAAACTCGCCACCCAGTTTGGGTGTGAGTAGGTATTAACTCATTTGCCTCATTGGTTATGACTGTAATGCCTGATTTTTTTGGCACAACATGAATGGGGCTAACCCACTGGCTATCCGAGATAGGGTAAATGATACCACTATCAAGACATTTAACAATCTCCTTCTTGACAGCCTCTTTCATTATGGGGTTGAGGCGTCTTTGTGGATCCCTTATCGGCTTGGCATCATCCATCAAGTGTATATGATGTTCAACTATGAGGGGACTAATCCCCTTGATGTCCGCAATAGACCAGCTAAAAGCTTGCCGATTATTTTGTAAGACCATTAAAAGGGCCTTCTCTTACTCGAGAGCTAGAGAGGCCGATATGATAACGGGAAGGGTCTCATTCTCACATAGATAAGCATATTTAAGGTGCGACGGCAAAAGCTTTAGTTCGAGTTTAGGAGGTGAAACAATTGATGGTAACAATGCTGTTTTTGTTTCAAACTCGAAGGATTCCATCAACGGTTCAAATCGAGTGTACACAACCGAGTCGGATGGTTCAACTAACTCAACCGAAAAAGCAAAAGACTCAAACTCGGGTGGTGAGTCTTCAAAATCATCTACAAAGGTGAAACACTCATAATCGTTATCCGGCGTGAAAGCTGTGTCGGATTCTAGGAGGAACACACTAGAGGCGTCAACACTGCTGTGATCGAACATAAAATTTTTGAACTCACAGTCCTCCTCCGCGATCTCATTGATCGAGCAAACATCAAGTACGCTAGAATTAGGCTCGGAAGGCTGATTTCCCAACTTAAAAATGTGGAGTTCAATTGTCATATTGCCAAAAGATAGATTCATTGAACCATTACGACAATTGATCACCGCATTAGAAGTCGTAAGGAATGGTCGACCAAGTATCACCGGAATTTGACTCCGGGGGTTAGCTACATGTTGTGTATCCATAACAATAAAGTCAACGGGGAAAATGAAATCCCCTACTCTAATTAACACATCCTCCAACTCTCCCCTAGGATGGGTGATGGATCGGTCGGCCATTTGGAGAGTACAATGAGTGGGCTTAAGCTCTCCAACGCCTAATTGCTCATACACAGAATAAGGTAGCAAATTGACACTAGCACCAAGATCTAATAGTGCTCTATTGATGTTCTTGTTGTAGGGTTCCTAGGCACTCTCAAGAGGTCTCACAAGGCATCAACCATGCCAATTTCAAAATTTAACGGTGCCGAGAAACTCTAATACGGATCGTTGGCTAGAAGTTTAGGCGAAAAACAAACTAGTTAACACTTAACTACAAGAATACGGAAATACAACCTTTGTAGATCCGGTCCTCCACCTTCATGGCTCCATGATGAAGTCCTCTCCACTGTCCTCATGCAATCCCGGGCTCTAGCGTCGGCTTCATCGGAGAAGAAGCGGGCTAGGTCATCGACGACGTGCCGAAGATGATCTACGTCGAGGCATCACTAGATCAAGCTCCACCTTCATCAAGCCTTGAAAGCTTGTGAAGGAAACACACTCTACTACTTGGCAAGAGGTAGAGGATGAAGAAATAGGAAATGGGTTCACTTTAGAATTGGATTTCTCACTAATTTTCATCAATCACCATTGATGAAGAAAGGTTTTCTTCAAGTGAAGAAGAAGAAGACGATGAAGATAATATTATGATAAGTCTATTAGAAAATAGAAAATAAAAGAATACTTATCATAATCAACCATGGTCAAGTGTAGAGAATTAATCATGGTTAGTGGGAATGGTTAGGGTTAAGCATGGAGACAAAATGGTCACTTGGTCAAAGCTTCATGAAGCTTCAACATCCATCCAAAGAAAGCCACCATTTTGCACTTTATGCAAATTATTTTCCAAAAAGAAATGGATAAATAAATAAGTGAATAAAACAAAACCCTAACCATTATCATGTAACCATGGTTTGATCATTACACAAAAACCCTAGCAAACATGTATCATCAAACATGATACAATCAAGTGCACAAAAGTATATCACATATACAATGTGTACATCCGAGTGAGAATATCCATTTAAAGTGAACCAATACTAGTTAATGCAAAGTAATATATCAAATATATAATTATGCATTAAATCATTAAATCAACACTTGATTCAATGATCCGGTCATATCGCATGTAACCGACTAGTATCCAATGTATCGGCTTATCGAATCAACCCTCGATTTGATAACTAGGTTATATCGCATATAACCATTCGATACATACATCGCGAGAATGGAATACGGTATCACATACACGCATTATTCTCGGTCCCGCACATATCTCATATGCGCTCCTATTTCATTTCGCTTGAGCCAGGAAACCTCTGTGTAGGACTCTAAAGACTCGTCAATATGCCGGCAGCAGGTGATGATCATATCAAACACCAACAAGCCGCAAGCGGTCTGCTAAACGTAACGGCCACCCGGGTATTGAGCGATCAGAAGATCGACGAGCAAGCGCGCTCACACTCCTGTGAATCCAACCAGTAACACTACCGTACAGTCCGGTCTGATCGTCTGATATGTCGCATATCTCGCCTAGGGGTGGTAAACGTCAGACCCCAATAGCTCGATAAGTCATGTCGATATGAGGTCTATAACAGTTCGAGAAACTACAGGTAACACTTACCAGTAAATCTCAGCAACCCTGGCCAGGGATTTCCGGTTATAGCCAATCGAACACAGCGCAACATCAACTCCCTATACCGGGAGAGACGAATCCCCTCCTATCGCTCATTGCCTCCATGTGATTCGGGACTGTACCCAAAAACCACCGTTTTGCACGCCCTCTTAGACGTGGTAAGATGGAAATCAAAGCACAGTGGGAACCACACAAGACTCTATGACGATCTCGGGTCAACAGACTACTCTGTACCAGTGTCACCAGAGAAATGCCATCTGACGTAAGGTATATTACCATCTGGGAGTTCTCGGCGAGTCCGTCCAGTGTACCCAGTCTCCACTGAGCACCCGTATATCATCTCCGATGTCAAACACCAATGGATATGGGATCATCCATCGCCCATCTATATGGGTCGAGAAGGTATACGCTAGTCTACTTTGGTATATCGATGCCCCGTCTCGATACACCCACGACTAGGGACTTTGAAGGATGTACTTATGGACTACCATGTCCCCACTAGTATGATCCGCATCATAGTCCAGGTAGTCAAGTACACATCCTAAGGGCTTTACCAACATGTAACAGAGAGACAATTAGTATACACGTTAAGGTAAAGTTCAACCAGATAGCATACTATCATGTCGAGCAAGAAAGTCCTCCCTATATATGTCCCAGCATCCACTACAATATACATCCAATGTACAGTAATGGCCTCTAGGGCATACATATAACTAACAATCTCCCACTTGCACTAGGGCCATCTGATAGCAGTGGTTGTAGTATTTCATACTCAACCATCCCATAAAAATCTCTCTCTGGGAACAGGCCCTTGTGAGTGGATCCGCTGTGTTGTCCTCTGAGTCTACTCTCCTGACCTCGATCCCCTGGAGATCAACCATCTCCATGATCTGGTGATACTGCCTTAGAATATGTCTGGATCACTGATGGGACCGTCGTTCCTTGGCTTAAGCCACAACTCCATTGTCTCACAATGGTTGGAACGTAGTTCATCTCATGAACCAATATACACCCAAACAGCCTCTTTGGTAGCATCTTAAGTAGCGATGTATCCTGCCTTTATCGTCTAGTATGCCACGGTATCTAGCTTGGAACTCTTCCAACATACCGTCCCTTTACTGAGGGTAAAGACAATGCCTGTGACTGACATTCAGTCGTCTTTATCACTCTGGAACCTTTCCAGTGATTTTCCCCAGAATCGTTTGATATCATCTCACTACAACTAGTGAGAATCCTAACATCCAATTAAATCTATCTCATAGATCCAAAACTCAGGATTTAGGAGGTATCATTTTGATCCTACACGGAGAATCTTTGGGATAAACGGAGATTGATCGAGCGTAGCATAAGAAACTCCTTTCTTATCAAGAGCATGACATCCACGTACTCTACGAGGATCATCACCATACTCCCTACTACCTTTTTGTATATACAAGGTTCATCTACCATTTTGATGATGTCAAACTCTTTGACTATTTCATCAAAACAGATGTTCCAACTCCGCGATGCCTGCTTTATCCTATAAAGCATCTTGCACACGTTTCCGCTGCTCCCACTGTCTACGAGGCCCTCTGGCTGTGTACTTATAGACGCTCTCTTCTAAAACATCATTTAGAAAAGCTGTCATGACACCCAACCACCAGATATCGTAGTCATGGTATGTAGCCGTGGCAAGTAGGATCCGGATGGACTTAAGCATAGCCACTGGAAAAGGTTTCATCATTATCCACGCCTGGTCGATGACGAAAACCTTTAACAAGTCTAGCTTTGAAAGTCTTAACTTTTCCATGTACACCAAGTAATCTTCTCAAGATTTACTTGCTCCTGATGGGGATTTAACCCTTCAGATATAGCAACTAAAGTCCATACTTTGTCGGTGTATAAGGATTCCATCTCAGATCACTAAGCATCCAGCCATTCTTATAGAGTCTTACTCCTGATGGCCAGCTCGAAACTAGTTGGGTCATCATCTCATGATGCAATCCTCGCTCCCACTGTCATAGAGAAACCGAAGTATCTCTCAGGTGGGTGAGGAACCCTACTAGATTGGCGGAGAGGCTGAGATTCGTTGGTAACTATTGAATCCTTTGGTTTTATCGAATCATCTGCTGTAGTTTGTATAGCTGGAACCTTTCCAGTTCTACATTACAGGTCTTGCCTCGAGCTTGTCCGGATTATGCTTTTAGACATAGCCCGGACAACCCAAATCTTAACCAACTTAAGATATGGGCTCTTCTCTTTCCATATCACATATGAAGCGGTAGGCAATTGATTTGATTGGAACCCAATTCAATTGATATGCAGCTTCTCAAGTGCACAACTCCCAAAAGGAAATAGGAAACTCAGTAGTACTCATCATAGAGCACACCATATCACATAGGGTGCTATTGCTCCGCCCCGATATACCATCGTGCTATGGTGTATTCGGAGAAGTAATGCTGAGAGAGAATCTCATTCTCCTTTAGAAAAGTCCAGGAATTCCGTGCTCAAGTATTCTCCTCCTCGATCTCATCAAAGGACATAATACTTATACCCGTATTGGTTCTCTACTTCTAACTTATATTCTGTGAATATCTCAAAAGGTTCGGACTTGTGTTTCAACAGGAACATAGGTCTGAATCTCGAAAGATCATCAGAGAATGTAATGAAGTACAAAGAACCAGTCTTGGCATGTGTAGACAGGGGACCTACATACATCAACATGTATCATCCCAAGAGTTCACTAACTCTTTCTCTGTTTCCAGTAAACAGAGCTATGGTCATCTTATCTCTGTGACATGAATGGCAAGTTTTACAAGATGTAAATTCAAACTGATTTAAATATGCATCTATATTTAACTTCAGCCAGTCGGGTCGCATTGATATGACCTAGTCTACAATGCCTCAAGAAGGATTCGTTCATTTCTGAACTCTTCCTTTTGTGTGTGTTCCATATACTAAGAACTGTAGTTTGATTTAGAACATCAATGCTTTTAGATAACGTGCCTGAACCGATCAACTTTTGATATAGGAAATGTTCAAAACATTATCCAACAATACAAAATTTTATCATTTCTTTACTAATAAAGAGACTGATATGATTTTGTATATCAGGTTCGGTATCTAAAAACATTTGTTCAGAATCAATGTATTTGGATTACAGGGTGACAGTGACCAACAGACTTGGCTGCAACTCTTGCCCCGTTTTCTGCCTCATGAAACTTATCACCCGTTCTCAGTTCTCTACCTTTCTGTAGCCCTATGTAACATAATACATATCTGGGATCCAGATCCGGTATCATATACCCAGGATGCGGAGGATACTGAGAAACAGTTCTTTGTAACGAACACACCCGAAGATGATGCATCAGCATGCACTCTCTTCGTTTGGGCGGCACGGGAATTCTGGTAATCCCCAATTTCCTGCTCTGTCTTATAACAATTATAAGTTGGAGCGGGACCAATGTTCCCCAGCTCAGTATAACAAGCGGGTTCGGTCAATATTCCCGTATTATTATCTTGATTAAGACGTGATATGGTCGCTACCTGGAGAGAGAGAGAAGAAAACACTCAGCGTGCGCTCTTGCAAGAAGAGATTGGTTATTATTTTATCTAATCAGGATGGCTCCCACTGCTTTTTATCAAATCTTCCTTCAAACCCTAAAAGAAAAGACTAGCCGGGATTAATTACACACTACAAGTTCGCCAATCTTTCAGCCAGGCCAGTGTCGGTACTTTGAGGGAGGTCCCCCGTGCTTTCGCACGAACCTAATTAATGTAAACCTCGTTTTCCCAGAGGCGTAACCTCGTTAACACCTTTCTAGACATCTACTTGATCGGCTAATTGTAATGTATAAAACTCTCCCAGGAGTAACTCTTACTCGCAGCGGGTATCGGGATCCAACTATCTCATAGAAGGTATGCAATCTCATTGCAAATTTCAACACTTGAAATTCCCGATAATATTTTGCCCCTAACGTGCTGTGACCTTGACGAAAGCCAACAAACCATAGCCCACTAGTCAAGTTCAACCCGTACATTTCTTGATTGAATTAAACCCACCCGCACGACCCTTGACGAAAGCCAACAAAGCCGCACGACTACCCTAATCCAATCGCATCGTATGCTGGCAGATAAGCAGCATATAGCTACCGCACACTGCACCTTGACGAAAGCCAACAAATGCAGCACGAATACTATATACAACTTATCTGAAATAACGGAGGGCTACGACAGGTTTTTCTGAAAACCTATTGCGTATTGAACTTGATATCGTTGTAGGATCGAATGAATTTTGAAATGGAGTGTTTTTGAGGCTTTTCTAGTTTTGCTAAAGGAGTCACTCCCGGTGAAGGGATCGTCGGTGCTTTCCTCGTCGAATGAGGTGCGGGATATATCATATATATCACTGTGCAAAGCAAAAACTCTTAAAAGCAATCAAAAGACAAACCGAGTGTGTAGCATCTGCCAGTTATTGCTAAAGGAGTCACTCCCGGTGAAGGGATCTCGGTCCTTTCCTCATCGAATAAGGTGCAGGATATATCACATATACCGCTGTGCAAAGCAAGAACTGTAGCTACCTGTTTTATTTTGAAATTCGATTCTACAACATCTTAGGTTTCTTTTATTTCATTAATCACATTAATGAAGTCCCATCATTTAAGTTACCTAAACATCACAGATAAATACGACGTACACTTATGCCATCCGCATTCGCCTCGATGTCCCCTCGTGCACCGTTAGGTTAGGTAACTAACGGCAGAGCGGGGCAGGGCTAGCGCGGGTGTAAAACATAAGTAACGTCTATATAATATATCATATATACTATATACAGTATCTATCACAGAACATCACATGATCACATCACAGATATCGCAGCAGAAGAAACATATGAAATATTGGATATACTAGGACGTCCGTGTTTTCAATACGAGCCAGTATAAAACACGGATTCCACGGTCGTGACGAATAGCCAAACCCACACCCCTAGACCCCTACGAGAGCGGCAAGCAACCCTACCAATTCTAGAGTTAGGAGACCCGGACTCGACTCCTCGAGTTGGTCTCCTACTGGACCCCAGAACCCGGTTACTTGTGCTCCCCTCCTTGGGTCTACCCTAGTGCGGAAAAGTAAATAATATACAAAAGGTGATAACTTCCGCAACCTGGAAGTGTCCCAATAAAAGAATATTACATACAAGTTTTTACATGAATGAAAATGAAAAACACTCATCTCACATAAAAACCCCCGGCTATTCAAACACGACGATCCAATATAACATATCCTGCAACACATAACATCACATGTCATCAACGTAAGTAAATATGCGCATCCCAATTGTCGTTGACATATAGCAACGAAATCGGCGATATCACATATTACACTTACGGTCACAGAAAAGAAAGTGTAAAACTACAACAGTTGGAATCCGCAACCTGCATAGACATCACATGCCTAATCGAATGAATTCCTTAGACATCGCATGACTAACAATTATAAACCCCGCATTTTAGTCTCAAAATCGAAAACACTTTTCAATATCAAGTCGGGCAATTCAACAAGATTCCCGAAATCTTGATCGAATGCTCGTCGCAAACTTTAGTAGGTGGCCGCACCCCCGATACCGTCGACGAAGTGCACCAAGGAGGAACACCGCTGCCGCGAGCACCCGAACGGATGCTTTCGGCGACGGGGTTCTCCTACAGTCACTTGGTCGGGGCTATGGAGTGAGGCTGTCTATTAAGTTTACCCGGCGAGTATCCGCGTATGCTACGTGATTGCGACGGACTTTTGATTGCATCAAAATTCCGTGGCAACCGATCAAGTGAGACTAAACTGCTATGTTTATAACATTCATTCAGTTATCTCATAACTACTTGTGAATTCCAATTATTGTATCACATTCCGGATAAATAGAAAATGTTAAACTTTCCGATCGAACGTTCAAACACCCAAGTTTTCCCGATACTAGATCAACACATGAAACAAGTCTAAAAACATTCAGTTCGTGCCTCAGTACCAACGGTCCAGCCGTAGAAGGGTCAAGCCAACGCCTCACATGTGGCACGCCGTACTGCCCACAAACCCTAAGGTTCAAAGGGCAGTTCAAGACGGTCACATAATCGAGTTAAGGTTTGTTGTCTTCTAGAGGGTCCATCGCGTTACTTGCACTACTTAGAACGTCTTTAAACCATGGAAAAATCCAACACATGGAAATTTCCCAGCAGGGGAAAAAGTGGGTATTTATATCCGGTCGAGCTTTTTAACATATTCAAAAATTATCCGGAAAGCCACACAGACAAAATTTGATAATCCGATCGAACATTCGAATCCCCAAAACAACTCAGAAAATTCAACTCTTGAAAAAATATTAAAAATTCCCAGGAAAACCAGCACTGCATATTATGAATTACTGTGCAAATTTGGATGCCACAAAAGACAAAACGGCCGCGGATCCGCCGCACGAGCCATGCTCGTGCCGCGGAACCGCGGCGCATTGATGGAATTAGGCACACGAATTTTACAGTATCCCTTAGAATTTCCTGCTGATTTTTCTGCATATTTTTAATATGGAAAAACTCCAGATTTTAGAAAAAGTCCAGAGAGCATGTTTGGTTTAGGGTTTCGGGTTCGTTCTGGTTTCAAACTTCGTTTAGACTTCGCCTAAGGCTCTAGCTAGGCTCTGATACCACTGTAGGGTTCCTAGGCACTCTCAAGAGGTCTCACAAGGCATCAACCATGCCAATTTCAATATTTAACGGTGCCGAGAAACTCTAATACGGATCGTTGGCTAGAAGTTTAGGCGAAAAACAAACTAGTTAACACTTAACTACAAGAATACGGAAATACAACCTTTGTAGATCCGGTCCTCCACCTTCATGGCTCCATGATGAAGTCCTCTCCGCTGTCCTCATGCAATCCCGGGCCTTAGCGTCGGCTTCATCGGAGAAGAAGCGGGCTAGGTCATCGACGACGTGCCGAAGATGATCTACGTCGAGGCATCACTAGATCAAGCTCCACCTTCATCAAGCCTTGAAAGCTTGTGAAGGAAACACACTCTACTACTTGGCAAGAGGTAGAGGATGAAGAAATAGGAAGTGGGTTCACTTTAGAATTGGATTTCTCACTCATTTTCATCAATCACCATTGATGAAGAAAGGTTTTCTTCAAGTGAAGAAGAAGAAGAAGATTAAGATAATATTATGATAAGTCTTTTAGAAAATAGAAAATAAAAGAATACTTATCATAATCAACCATGGTCAAGTGTAGAGAATTAATCATGGTTAGTGGGAATGGTTAGGGTTAAGCATGGAGACAAAATGGTCACTTGGTCAAAGCTTCATGAAGCTTCAACATCCATCCAAAGAAAGCCACCATTTTGCACTTTATGCAAATTATTTTCCAAAAAGAAATGGATAAATAAATAAGTGAATAAAACAAAACCCTAACCATTATCATGTAACCATGGTTTGATCTTTGCACAAAAACCCTAGCAAACATGTATCATCAAACATGATACAATCAAGTGCACAAAAGTATATCACATATACAATGTGTACATCCGAGTGAGAATATCCATTTAAAGTGAACCAATACTAGTTAATGCAAAGTAATATATCAAATATATAATTATGCATTAAATCATTAAATCAACACTTGATTCAATGATCCGGTCATATCGCATATAACCGACTAGTATCCAATGTATCGGCTTATCGAATCAACCCTCGATTCGATAACTAGGTTATATCGCATATAACCATTCGATACATTCATCGCGAGAATGGAATACGGTATCACATACACGCATTATTCTCGGTCCCGCACATATCTCATATGCGCTCCTATTTCGTTTCGCTTGAGCCAGGAAACCTCTGTGTAGGACTCTAAAGACTCGTCAATACGCCGGCAGCAGGTGATGATCATATCAAACACCCACAAGCCGCAAGCGGTCTGCTAAACGTAACGGCCACCCGGGTATTGAGCGATCAGAAGATCGACGAGCAAGCGTGATCACACTCCTGTGAATCCAACCAGTAACACTACCGTACAGTCCGGTCTAATCGTCTGATATGTCGCATATCTCGCCTAGGGGTGGTAAACGTCAGACCCCAATAGCTCGATAAGTCGTGTCGATATGAGGTCTATAACAGTTCGAGAAACTACAGGTAACACTTACCAGTAAATCTCAGCAACCCTGGCCAGGGATTTCCGGTTATAGCCAATCGAACACAGCGCAACATCAACTCCCTATACCGGGAGAGACGAATCCCCTCCTATCGCTCATTGCCTCCATGTGATTCGGGACTGTACCCAAAAACCACCATTTTGCACGCCCTCTTGGACGTGGTAAGATGGAAATCAAAGCACAGTGGGAACCACACAAGACTCTATGACGATCTCGGGTCAACAGACTACTCTGTACCAGTGTCACCAGAGAACTGCCATCTGAAGTAAGGTATATTACCATCTGGGAGTTCTCGGCGAGTCCGTCCAGTGTGTCCAGTCTCCACTGAGCACCCGTATATCATCTCCGATGTCAAACACCAATGGATATGGGATCATCCATCGCCCATCTGTATGGGTCGAGAAGGTATACGCTAGTCTACTCTGGTATATCGATGCCCCGTCTCGATACACCCACGACTAAGGACTTTGAAGGATGTACTTATGGACTACCATGTCCCCACTAGTATGATCCGCATCATAGTCCAGGTAGTCAAGTACACATCCTAAGGGCTTTACCAATATGTAACAGAGAGACAATTAGTATACACGTTAAGGTAAAGTTCAACCAGATAGCATACTATCATGTCGAGCAAGAAAGTCCTCCCTATATATGTCCCAGCATCCACTACAATATACATCCAATGTACAGTAATGGCCTCTAGGGCATACATATAACTAACACTTGTCCCCAATTGTTATCGAAATAGTAGGACAACCGGGGTCCTTGTGCTTTTGGGGTAAAGATTGGACAAGAGCATCGCTAACAGCACTAGCAACGAAAACTTTCTTTGGTACTTGTGACTTCCTCTTCTTGGTGCATAAGTCCTTTAAGATTTTTGCATATGAAGGAACTTGTTGGATTGCATCCAAGAGAGGGATATTTATGCTAACCTGTTTGAACAACTCAACAATCTTCTCCATTTGTGGAGTTGGTTTATTGGATCTTAACCGGTTTGGAAAAGGAACATTTTGAAAATTTGTTGAGTCCAATTTTTGTGGATCAGATTGTGGAGTTGGAACGGAACCCCGTGTAGATGTGTTCGTGTTGGGAGAAGTGGGTCCGTTCGAGCTAGAAGATGTAGAGCCTTGTGAAGAATGAAGAATAGGCTCTAACGAAGAAGAAGATGAAGAAGAAGGTGAAGAAGATGAAGAAGGACCACCGGCAGGGGTGTCATTGTTAATACCCACATTATTTTGCAACGCTTTTCCGGATCTCAACGTGGTCACAGCATTTACGTTATGATTTTGCTGTTGATATGCAACATGTGCGTGACCCGGATTTGGCAGTGGTTGAGATGGAAGCTTAACTTTTTCTCGCTCGCTCAACGCAGCATTGAGTTGTGCAATTTGTGCCTCAATAGATTTGATGCTTTGATCGTGTGAGGCACTGTTTTGCACCAAAGATTGAATAGAAGTCTCCAACCTTGCTGCGGATTGTGTAGATTGCTTTAGGAATGCATCTAGACTTCTTTCTAGCGAGTTAACCTTATCATTATGAGGTTGAACAAAGTTGTTTTGAGGGTAAGAATTGTTGGGCACAAAATTGTTCGTTTGGTTAGGGTAAGGTTGCTGTTGGAAAGGTTGCTGAAATTGAGTTTGTGGAGGTGCTTGTTGTTGAGGAGGAGGAGGCCTTTGAAAATTGTTTTTTCCTTGGAATTGTTGATTTTGGTTCCAAGCGAAATTTGGGTGACTCCTCTACCCCGGATTATAGGTCGAAGAGTATGGATCACTTCTTTGTCGTTGCTGAAAGGCAGCATTGACTTGATCATGTCCTTGAGCAGATAGATTGTAAGGACACTCTTCGATGAGATGTGATGGATCCGAACAACAAGCACAAACAGTTCGTGGGGGCACAACAGGGGCAGGAGAAGGCGATGAGATTTTGGTCTCAATCGCTTCTAGCTTTTTCGTAAGTGCGGCCATCTTGGCCTTCATAGCAATCGACATATCTAAGTGATGTATGCCTGCCGTAGACTGACCAATAGAAGAAGATGAGGTGGTCTTGGTGCTTTCCCACTGAATTGTTTGTTCACTAAGATCCTCGAGAAACTGCCACGCTTCCTCACTAGATTTGGTTAGAAAGTGACCTTGGCAAATGGTTTCTAGCAACTGCTTCGTTGCTGGGTTCAATCCCTCGTATAATGTTTGGCAAAGTTGCTAATTTTCGATTCCATGGTGAGGGAATTGAACAAGTAGGTCTTTGAATCTTTCAAAACACTTCTAAAATGGTTCGGAAGGAAGTTGGGAAAATTGTATAATCTCATTGCGTATTCTAGCAGTCTTGTGATGAGGATAGAACTTTTTAAGAAAAGCTTTCACAAACTCTTCCCAATTCTTAATTGAATGCGACGCTGTGCTGTATAACCACTTCTCGGCTAAGTCACATAAGGTGAAAGGAATGACCCTTAGCCTTATAGCATCGTCGGATAATTGGGTTGTTTTCATCATAGCGCAAACGTTTTGGAATTTGTTGATAAAAATATAGCCATCTTTGGATTCCAATCCGTGAAATTTTGGCAGCATATTGATGAAATAGGGTTTGATCTCGAAATTGTCCCCATTTGCCGGTGGGAGGGAAAGACAAGTAGGAAGGGCGGTGCGGATTGGGTAAAAAAGATCCTGGAGCGCGATTCGTTGGGGCGCTTCAACAGGCGGGTGATTCATATTATTCACACCTAACGGAGGTGGAATCAGTCCTGTGGGTAAGGTGTTGTTAGGATTATATCCCGACATATCTTCGGAAGAAGAATTTGAAGGTGAAAGTGAAGAAGTGGAAAGGATTTCGACTTCGGAGTCAAAATGCTCGTCGGTCGGTACCAACGAAACATGGACTAATCGGACGCTAGTGTCCCTAGTCCAACCGGACATACACTAAAGAAGTAGTGTAGTCAAAAAGGTGAAAGACAGAATGTGGAGGTAAAAAAACGTCAATGAGATGAAAGTGGTGTAAGTGGAGTGCAAGGATTGCTTTAGCGATAAGTTGCAAGTTTTTGTAAAAAATTTTCTTTTTTTTTCTTTTTTATGTGGATCTTTTTGCAAAAGATTTTCGATAAGAGACTTTGACACAAATGCAATCAACCACAAATGCATAATCAGGCCTAGATCTAGGGTCACCTAGGTCAGCTAGACAACTCCTAACTGTTCCAAAGGGCTAGAAATAGGACCTCAAACCGCCTCTTCACCGCCAATTGCGGCCAGGTAAGTGCCAGGTGAGTGGGAGGCTCTCCACTACAAGTAGTGGCCCTAATTAAGTAACCACTCGACTTAGACACACTTGCCTAGACACCGCAAAGTCAGGTTAGGATTAACGGCCGATGCCTATAACTAGTCCTCTGTCCTATTGAGCGCGACGTCCTTAGGGCTGAGTCTAGTATTTTTTTAATTAATAATGGTCAATGCAAATGCCTTATGTGATTTCTAGGGTCATGGGAAGGGTGATGAAATCCCCACCCAATCTGAATTGGTCTCAAGCCCCTTAAAGTCCGATTAAAGATATGCAAAACAGTAAAAATCACTTGCAATCAGTTTTTAGCGCGGCACAAAGAATCCTGCAGAAAATCAATTATTGGAAGGGGGAAGATTATTTTTAAGCGCAAAGAATCCTGCAGAAGATTTGACAGAAAAGATATTTTAGGTTGCAGAGGAGGAGAGAGAAAGACAAACAGTGGGATTTCCAAGTGCCGACTCGACCAGATGGCCGCGTTTCCACGGTTAGAGAGGGTATACGGCGGTGCTTCCGCGGTTCTTTGTTCAGTTCAGATCACGAGAAAAATTCTACCGTTCTGTTGTTGAAATCCCCTTCTGTTCTGATCTCCCGTTTTCTGTTTCGCACTCTGGATTTTTCCAGATTCGTCGACCCTGCAAAGATTCACACAAGAAACCCTTCAAACAATAAAAGATGATAGAATTTTTTTATTTTGTATTTTTTCAGTTTTTTTTTATGATTTTTATATTTTATATTAACCCGAAATTACAAAAAGGAAATATTACGCCATCCCCGGCAATGGCGCCATTTGATTGAAAGAGATTTTACGATCAAAAATAATATGTTACCGCAACCAAGAACGACATCGCTTGGTAGCTAGCCGGTGAATACGGGTCGGTCCACAGGGATGGTGTTAATTTCCTAATTGCTCTAACGAGCTAATTCCAAAGGGTGTTTGGATCTTTTATCACAAAAACTAATTTGAGTTATACTAGGATTAGGGAACTTGCTAGGGTTAGGTTTAGGTTAAGTTTGGTAAATTAAAATTTCCCACCTCTTTCAATGCCTTAAATTAGATCTTTTTAGGTGTTATGGTAATTATTAATAGAGGGGATTAGGACGATCGGGAAGAAACGATGTTTCTTCCTCTAGGTCCTTGTCCGTCCTTTATTAATCTTTACCCTAACCTCCATAGAAGACATGCATATCCGGTCTTTTATACTACGGTGTCACCGTTAACTCGTGGGTAGGGTGTCGTAGGGAGTGAAATATGAAAGTATGCATGGAGTTCTAATTATTCATAAGTGATTGGGCAAGAAAGGGGTGAGAGATCTTCATCTCTCAAACCCTTCCCTATTCCTAACCCTAACAAGCGAGGAAACTACTCGCTAATTGAGGGATCTACAAAAGACATGATTTTTATTTTGTTTTAAGAGTTAAGAGATTAATGATCTACTGCAGATTAATAAAAATTCTAATCTAGATTTAAAATTAAGGCAAAGAATAGATCTATCTAGGGCAGAAATTAAAACTAAGAACTAAGGCAGAAAATAAAACCTACTTACAAATTGATGCTCTCCAAAACTTCAAGAGAATTCTGAATTTTTTTAATGAAAGGAGGCATGACCTAATACAAGAATTTGGGTCTCTATTTATAGGACATAGAAAACCCTAGGTTTACAATCGCCGCATGTATGCTTTTACAAAAATACCCCTATAAAGACTAGTCAGTGCCGCCACAGAATTTTGGTAAATTTTTTTGCCTCTACATGCTCTACCCGGCCGTGGAACCGCGGCCATAGGCCAGGTTTGGCTGCGGTTCCACAGCCAAATGATGAGCCTGGGTCTTGAAATTTCTTCTGCTGGCTCTGGTCTTGTTGGTCTTACTACTTCTTTAGTTCTTTTCTCAGATTGGCTTTTAGGTTTCTTCCAGATCTCCACAGTGAATAATTGTAGTGGATTTTTACCGTTGCTTCGTGACGAAATCTTAAACCTTGCACCGCTTTTGTTTTTTGTGAACTGATCTTCGTGTAGGATTGATCAAGATTCCACCATTTATTGGTCGTAGTCTCACTTTGTATCATCTTTTTCATCAATTTCACTTTTTTTGCTCCGAGAACCTGTAACCTGTAACTAAGTAGCAGACATGGGTCAAAAGCACCTGTTTATTTGTAAAATGCATAAGAATGGGGAATATAATAATGCAATATTATGGTATGAACAGTCACCCGTGCACAACGCGACATCAACCCCTAATACCGGGAGAAACGAATCCCCGACGATCCGCTCACTGCCTCCATGTGGCTCGGGACTGTACCCAACTAAAACCTGTTTGCACGACTCCTTTGAGCCATGGTAGGGTAGTAATCAAAGCACAGTAAGAACTCACACGAGACAAATGACGATCTCAGGTCGACAGACTAACCTGTATTCATATCACCTGGGAATTGCTATCTGACAATAGGTATAATACCAACTAACATGTTCCCGGCGAGTCCGTCCAGTGTACTCATAACCCAATGAGCACCTGTATACTATCTTAGGTGACTAACTGACACCAATGGCTTGTGAGAACGGCCATCGCCCCTCGTCGGGGTCTTGATAAGTATACACTAGTCTACGCCGGAGTATCGATGCCCAGTCTCGATACTCCCACGACTAGGGACATTTAAGGATGTGCTTATAGACCACACAACTCCCACGTATATGATCACCATTATAATACTGGTAGTCAAGCAAGAATCCTATGGGCTCTATCAACATGTAATAGTGATCTGTAATGCCACCTAATACTGTACATGATAATAAAGACAAACCAGATAGCATACTATCGTCTCGAGTAAGACTGTTCTTCCTGTCACGACCCGTAATTTAGCACGTGACCAGCACTTAAATCACGTAACGTCTAAAGGCGTAACATAATTCAAGTAAGCCGAATCCCAGAAAATCTAACCTGTTTGCAGAAAATAGCGGGGGGTGCCGTTTTGAAACATTGTCATTAAAAATTCAAGCCTTCATTTTAAAGAGTTTAAGTCATATAATATAAAAATGTTGGGTTACGGCAGCGCCCCGGCCATCAAACCGTGGCCAAATACGGAACAAAATTTTTCTAAACTGGCGCTACCATGACCCGATGCCCGGATCATGGAAATCTCATGGAAATCCGAAATCCCTATCTCAAGGGTAAATAAACAATGAAATACCGGTAATAAGTTCCATAATATTTCCTGACAAATGAAAATACACATGCATGAGATATCACAGTGATAAATGCCATGTCTAAGCTATCATATATAAGCAAGCGTACTAGTACTATTTCGAAACTATCAGCTAGCAATTTATACTAATGAAATAGTGTTTTCTAATGTGTACGTGACATGGCAATTACCGATGATGATGTGTGTGAGCCGGCAAGAAGGTGTACGTGGAGCATGCGCATCATCAGTAATGATGCTGGTGTCCTGACAGCATGGTTTTATAATAACTACGAAAACACATTTAAGCATGCAATGCGATGCGAATAGCAAGAACATATGGAAAATGATTAGTAAACGCAACAATAAAGAATGTACAATATATATATATATATATATATATATATATATATAAGTCATACAGTTTTGGCATTTGAAATAACACGAATCGTAGTGTTTAGAAAATAAGGGCTATGGTGTTTTTAAGAAAATGTACGTCCTTTGAAATATCTGTAGAATCCCTCGGCCTGTCTTTAAAATACTCACGATTCGTTAGTTTTGAAATAAGTATGACTCGAGTCCAGTCTAATATCTACAAGTAAACTACAGGACTAAACTAACAGACCAGTCGAAAGGGTAAGGAAAACCACCTAAGCCTGAGTCGATAAATGTATCTAGTAGTCGGTGATCTCGCCTCAATAGTATCACGTACGATACAATATATAATATGACATCCTCGAGTCAAGCGTACAGATCTATCATCATAATCATATCATGTACAGTAAATCCATCGTACGACATCCCAAATCTGGGTACGGGTCGAATATCACGTTTATCTCATTATTCACCTGGTATCCTTATCATCATATCCTGAATTAGAGGTACTGATCTAAAGTCTAGTACTGACTGATACCATTAACATATATATGTGCGTGTGTATGAAAACACATCACCTAAAGACCCGCTATAATATCATGTTATATCTCATAATACGAACCAAGTCACATCACCGATCTCATGGCATCATGCCCCATCACATTGACTCATCTCCAAATACCATATACTATCCTCATTATCCATGTATATGTATACATACATACATACATATATACATACATATATATATACACACACACACACACACATACACACACACATACTCACATACACACACATATCTCCATATACGCACAAGTAAATCAAAAGTATGCGTGTATGTGCGTGTGTGCAAAACTTTACTCTAGGGTTTCGCGACTAAGAAGCTAAACTAAGTTACTTCTAATTACACTAAAACTAACCCATGAACACCTAAAACCTATCTTGAAAATCATCTACTCTCATAATAAACATATTTACATATATAGGTATACGTATTCGTATACTACACTAAGAAACTGCGGGAGTGCTATACGCCATCTACCCGACTCCCCCAGTAGATATATATCTACTCACCTGATTCTTGCTTGCCGAAGTCGATGTCGCCATCCTCTTCTTCCTCATCCGATGTCCATGTGAGGGTACCTACATATCACACATAGTATCGTAAACCGAAATCACACACGAAAACCAAAACGGCACGCGTATCACACATAGGTTAAAACTTATGGTCTACACGTGCAAGAATGACCAAACAACCCTCGAGATTGACGTGTAAACGTCACACCACCGAGTCAAAACACAATATCCAAATTTCAAGTCATAAACAACCACGAAACCAAAACAGAATCGCAGAAAACATACTCCAGATTTTACCCTAGGTGAAATTAGCCAATTTTGCATATGTGGAGGGTCTAGTTTACTGATATAGGAGCTACAGAACAAGCACGAGGCCCAAATCTTATGCCCTGGCCGCAAATTATGGCCATAAGGGTTATAATTGCGGCCCTGCAGTGGAATTGGGGTCCAGGGTTTCAGTGGTAGCTTCTAGGATGCCTTCTTGTATCACTGTAATCGCTAAATATTTTTCAGGTGCCCAGGGTCATAGCAGATCTCTAAAACATCCTCACAAATCCACAAAAATCCGATATCGACAAATCTAAAGTTCACATCTTGGTGTCTAGTCTCTGGTTTAGTCCAGAATTCTAACACTAGAAGGGTTATATGGCTTCTACTAACCTCAATTTATACTTCACAACTCTTAAAAACCTCTAACCCTCATCTTGGAATTTTCAAACCTCACTACACTACATAATATCACTTCTAAGTTAACATGGATGCTAAAGTGAATGAAATATAATGCTAATGGTAAAGAAAATACCTCATTTGGCAACTCAAGAATTTTCTTGAGTTGCCCCAAGTCTTCAAAATCCAATTTTTCTTGGTCCAAAATGCTTGTAGTGAGCTTGTGCACATTTTTAAGGAAAGGGAGATGATGTTTTGATGTATTTTGGGGTGTGTTGTGAGGCGTTTGAGGAGGGGTAGATGGAAAGCAGTCATGGAGAAAGAGGAGAGGAAAATGATGAAGAAAAATGAGGGGGAAACAAATGGGGATTTGGTCAAATGACCCCTTACCCCCCCCCCCCCCATCTCTCTCTCTCTCTCTCTTGCCCATACCCAATATTCTAATCCTTCCCTTTTCTTTTCTATTCTTTTCTCTTCTCATTTTTAAAAATAAACCATGCATGAAGAAAAGAAAAGCCATGGTAGAAAAATGTAGCAAATGTGAAAAATGACTTGGTGCATGTCACATGCACAAAACAAGCTTAATGCACGATTAGTGATATTTAATCACGATTAGCATAAAAATGGAATATAATTAATTATATAAAAATCTATAAATGCTCCATTCTCATAATCTCTTTAAATTTCAACAATTAACATAATTTCCAAATATTTCCCAATTTATCGGTATATAATTATACCGCATCATTAAAATATTCGTAATATTTATTATTTAATTATATAAATTCCCAAAAATAATATTTTATTTTTCTGAAATGTTACATTTAACCACAAGCACATCAGCGGCACTAGCTGTACGTAACGGCTACCCAGGTATTGAGCGAAAGGAAGGCCGACGAGCAAACTCATCCAAACCCCTACTGAGCCTGACAATGACAATATCCGTACAGTTCGGTCTGTTCGTCTAAGAGAATCGCACATCGAGTCTAGGGGGTGGATAAAATCAGACCCCTACTAACGCGATATTTAGTGTCGGTATAAAATCCATCACCACCTGAGAAACTATCGATCATGGATCGGAGGTAATTCTCGTCTACCCCGGCCGAGGATTTCTGGTTATGGCCACCCGTGCACAACGGGACATCAACCCCCAATACCGGGAGAGACGAATCCCCGACGATCCGCTCACTGCCTCCATGTGGCTCGGGATTGTACCTAACTAAAATCTGTTTGCACGACTCCTTTGAGCCGTGATAGGGTAGTAATCAAAGCACAGTGGGAACTCACACGAGACAAATGACGATCTCAGGTCGACAGACTAACCTGTACACATGTTATCTGGGAACTGCTATCTGACAATAGGTATAATACCAACTAGAAGGTTCCCTGTGAGTCCGTCCAGTGTACTCATAACCCAATGAGCACCTGTATACTATCTTAGGTGAACAAACTAACACCAATGGCTTGTGAGACCTGGCCACCGCGCCTCGTTGAGGTCTCGATCAGTATACACTAGTCTACACTGGAGTATCAATGCCCAGTCTGGAAACTCCCACGACTAGGGACATTTAAGGATTTGCTTATAGACCCCCAACTCCCACATATATGATCGCCATCATAATACTGGTAATTAAGCAAGAATCCTATGTGCTCTATCAACATGCAATAGTGATGATCAAGACAAACCAGATAGCATACTATCATCTCGAGTAAGACTGTTCTACCGGTATAGGTCCTCCTTCAATCATCATAATCACTTGCCTACGACTACGATAATTGCCTTAAGGGAACTATAGCCAACAATCTCCCACTTGCACATAAGGACAATTATTGCGGTGTCGTATACTCACAGCTCGTTTGATACCGAACACCCAACTTCTCTACTAAGCAGTTTCTTAAAGCACGTTTGTGAAACTATTGTGTTCAAGAAATAGCCTCAGTGAGTAAATCAGCTCTGGTATTTCTATCTTTATCTCTCTATATCTCAACTTCGCGGAGAAAGTTATCTCCCGAAATGAGCAATACCTGTCTTAGAATATGTCTGGATATTTTATGGGACCCAGTTCACAAATGAACTCCAAATCCAGCAAACTTCTTAGACTGTATCGTCCACTGAACTTAATCAGTATACTGCGCCATGCCTTTCTCAGTATCCGCTTGGACCACCTGTCCAACATACTGTCCCTCAGAAGAGGAAAAAACTATAACTCAGATAGCCACTCTGTCATCCAGGTCACTTTGGAAGCCTGAAATGATAACCGTCTCCTGAAGAAGGTTGCTGTTACTATATCCCTAGAACATCCATTTATGTTCATAAACTGTTTCCCTACATTTCTCCAGGATTGGATTAATATATGTTTATTGCAGCTAGTGCAAAAACAACATCTGGTGTGATACTTTACATTTCATGATTAACTCAATTGTCTAAGCAAGTTATATGCTAATCATGCAGATCCCTTTTCCCTTTAGTCTGTAAGACACCTTTAGAGAGGGTGACTCCATCACCTGCAGGTACACCACCATGCCAGGAGTCGTCCATTCTAAAACACCTTTAGAATAGTGTCAAAGTACCCAGATTGGGACACTACCCAAATCTAGATCTAAAACCATAGATCTAGTTACTAGACTACCTGATATATTATCCATATCCAATATGGAGAAACCAATGTGTGACAACCACAGTATAACCGATCGTAGTATAGGAATTTCACTTCCTATAAAGCGCATGTCATCCAAATACCAGGACATCACACCCTACTATCTTCTTAACAGATCCATCTCCTATTCTGATGAAGTCAAAGCCTATGACTTTCACAACAAAAAATAGATGATCTATCTCCGCTATACCTACTTTAGTCTATAAATAGACATAACCTACTTGCCCACTATGCTTCCGCTGCTCCCACTGACTACAACAACCCTCTGGAAGAGTCATATACACGTGCACTTCTAAAGCTAGTTTAGAATGACGCTATACTCATCCTCCTGCCGGGTCTTATAGTCTAGAACAGCAGCAATGGCAAGTCCGGGTAAACAAGAACCTCCCTTTCACCGTCTCTGAGAAGACCGAAGTACCTCTCGGGTGCCTGAGGTTACCCACTAAATCTGCGGAGTGGCTAATGGACCGTCGAAACCAATTGAATCCTCAGGTTCTATTAAATCTTCAGTGACTGTTTGTGGTTTTGGAATCACTATTAGTTCTACCATACTCCCATTTCTGTTTTCTGAAAAAATCCATTTTACTAAAACTGTGGCGAGTCAAGAATAATATCACTATTGATCTTCCTGATGGTAGAAAGTTAACCCTCGTCAAAACCCGGGATAACCCACAAACAGCCATTACTGAAACATGTCTCAAGTTTATCCGGATTCTGGTTTTAAGCATCAGCCGGACAACTCCCTATACCTTAACATCGTTAAGATATAAATTGATTCTATATATATCCAATATAGAAACAAAAGCACTAATTTATTTGGAACCAGATTCAAAATCATGCAGCCGTCTCCAGTGCATATGAATCAAATGGAATGAGGCATATCAGCATTACTCGTCAAGGAGTGTATCCATATATGAGTAACCCGAAGTGAAGCAAGTTCTCAAAAACCATTACTATCAACGGATTACCAAACACAAGTATCTACATCTTCGACTATCTCGAAGAATCCTGATACTTACAACAAATGGTTCTCTACTTTATTCTTATACCTATAACTTCTAAATATCTGGACCTTGCATTTCAATGAAATACTTGTCTAGAACTGGAGAAGTCATGAGTAAACAGAATATAGTACGAGTACCAACCTCTTTTTCTTAATGGATACCGGACAACATACAGTACTTTGTATAAGTCTACTGAGTTTAATAACTCAAACCCTGTGCGTCGTAGGTTGAAAACTGTACTATGGTTAAGAAGAATTACACCGCTGTTGAATGCACCTTACCTAATCACCAACTGATATAGGTAAATATCATAGACATAATTTCAAAAAGTTATATCTCACTAAAATAAACGTACAGATATATCAGTTTGAAATTGTTGCATAACAATCGGATATTCAAAACCAAATATTTGTCGTCAGGCAAAAACCCAGGTGATTTCCTCAAATATCATCAATTACAATGAATTCCGATATAATGAGGATATAGTCACCTAATTCCCAATATCTTACTCCCACTCAGCATCCGTAACGCCATACAGATGTGAGAAACGAATCTGGTAAATACGTACTCTGGAGTTAGAATCCAATTGGGAAAATAGTTTTCAATTAACATTGCACAGTCAGGCTGAAACATGAAAATGTTTCGAAGGGGTAGCCGGGTATTCCTAGTAATGGCTCTTACACTATCCTGATTCATGACAGTAACCGTATATTTCCTTGCCCACACTCCAATCCCTTGATATGTCTTTACTTATTACCTTCTGTACACCACACTTAGGCTAATTGGTTTTCTTCCTTCCCTACCCTTCGGCACCAGCCTAAGGTTTGGAAGAAGACTATCTAATAAGAGTAATAGGTATACTCTCCTAATACCAGGAGCCCTCACAACTTGAGAGAAGGTAAAGAGAAAAGACAACTGAATAATCCTTATTCTATTTCTCCAGAACCAGAATCCATCCTCGAATCTGGAACGAATTCCTTCGAGTTCGTATGTAACTATACAATGGCATGTCCAAGAATTATGGACGTTCGTAGTGATACAAAGTGTTCTGGAGAAATCCAAAGTGGATGTGGGAGTGGCAGGGGTATACACGGTTTTGTCGTGAATGATAGTAGTCGCAATTTTCTTTGCCATTATTCTAATCCCTTTATATGTCTTTACTTATTACCTTCTGTACACTGCCTTTAAGCTAATTGGTTTTCTTCCTTCCCCACCTTTCGGCACCTACCTATGGTTTGGAAGAAAACTATCCAATAAGCGTAATAGGTGTATTCTCCTAATCCTAGGAGCTCTTGCAACCTAAGAGAAGGTAAAGAGAAAAGATAACTAAATAATCCTATTCAATTTCTCCAAAACCGGAAACCATCCTCGAACTGGAACAAGTTCCATCGAGTTCTTATGTAACTATACGATGGCATATCCTATAAATGTGGATCTTCGTAGTGATACGGAATGTTCCGGGGAAATACAAAGGGAAAGTAGTAGTGGCAATGAGTTATGCGACACCGTGACATTCCAAAAGCCAAAGTGTTTTAAGAAGGTTCGGTTAACTTGGTTCATGAATTTTAGTCTAGGGTCGGGCCATGGTCGCTACCACAGAGAGAGAGAGAGAGAGAGAGAAAAGAAACACTCAGCGTGCACTCTAACCTAGATCAGAATGGTTAATTACTTTATCTAATCGGATGTCTCCCACTGTTTCTTCGAATTCTCCTCCAAACCCTAAAGGAGAATTATTCAGGATCATCTAAAATCACCCGAAGAGTAATCCTCCTCATTAGTGGGAATCGGGATCCAACTATCATCTCATTATAGCTTGATGGAAGCCACTCAAGTCACCACACTGCAGAAGGTATGCGCATGCCTGGCAAGTTTCCTGTATGTTTGAAACTCCCGATGTGATTTTTACCCCTAGGACCCAAGTGACCTTGACACAGTCAACATATCAAAGGGCCCTAGTCAAGTTCGACCCGTCATTATCTTGATTGCATTAAACCCACCCGTACAAGTCCTTGACACAGTCAACATGACCGCATGACTGTCCTAACCAATCCACATATCCATGCGACAGAAAAGCATTACAGAGCTACCGCACACTGCGCCTTGACACAGTCAACATACGTAGTACGGATACTAAGAAATACTAATCTGAAATGACGGAGGGTTACGGCTGGTTTTTGGCGAAAAACCTTTAACGTAATGAACTTGATATCGTTGAAGGAATCCAAGTGGTTTTGTAAATATATAGTGGCGCAAACTTTTGCTAAAGAGGTCACTCCCGATGAAGGGATCTCGGCTCTTTCCTCATCGAATGAGGTGCAGGATATTCCAAACTAAATACCATGATGCAAACCAAAAGAATCGACTATAGTAAAGTTATTACGCTGATGCAAACTTCTGCCCAAGGGGTCACTCCCGATGAAGGGATCTCGGCCCTTGCTTCGTCGAATGAGGTACAGGATATTCCCAAACGAATACCACGATGCAAAGCAAAAGAGAACGTATGTAATGTCAGTTTTTAAAAACTTGGTTCCAACAACATCATATATAAGTTTGTTTTATCCTTGCATTGATCAATATCAATGCAGTCCCATCAATTAATCACACCAGAAAAGAATGAAAATATGATGTATGTATATGCCAAACGCATTCGCCACTGGGTCCCGTCATCACTTGTTAGGTTACTTAACTAACGACAGAGCGGGGACTGGACTAGCGCGGGTGCAAAATATATACAACATCTACTAGTATATATATAAATATATATAACAATCATCCCAGGCATGATACAAAGCAACATCACAGAATCTCAGCCAACAACACAGAATGGTGGATAATCCTGGAGCCTTAGGTTTCACTTGAGCCACAAATGAGACCCGATGTTCATGTGGATAGCCTGTGCAATGAAAACCTAGACCCCTACGAGTGCGGCAAGTTACCCGCCAATCCCAGAAGTGAGGCAACCCCAATCAACAACGTGAATGGGCCACCCAGCACTTTACGGAGTCCGGTAACTTAGGCACCCCTCCGTGGGTCTACCTATACCCCCTACGAGTGCGGCGAATAACCCGCCAATTCTAGAGTAAGGTCCCCTTTGTCTCAACGCCATGAGATGTGGACCTGTTGCCCTCTAGAACCGGCTATTCATGCACTCCACCCCGGGGTAATCCTAGTACAGAAAAGAAAATACTATGTACAAGGGTGACATCTACCTCAACCCGGTCGTGCCCCAAAAAAATAATATACAAACTGGCAGTGACGGCAGTCCACATGTCGGACGCTCGCCCCGCAATATCAAATGTACAAATGAAACCAAACTGTACTAACATTGCACCCAAGCCCACGACGATCCAACTACAACACAACTCAACATAGAACATCAACGTGAATGTCACGTTCGCAAACCCGTCTAAAAGAACATATAGCAATTAGACGAGTTGTACCGCTCGAATGACATTCACGTTCGTAGATAGTAGTGCATATACTGATAAACATTTAAACAGTGTTAAATTATCGACTTCGAAACACCCCAAATTTTCTCTGAATAATAGATAACAAAATATCCAAACTAGGCAAAACAAACAATACTATTACACCAATATTTCAGAGACTAGATAACCCTGCAAAACTCAAGTCCCAACTCAATAAAAAAACCGGCCACACCCATTTTTTTGCAATTCTGGCCAGGTCAAATCCGGCGTATGGGGCTCGTTTTTGTAGGGTGTTCTAGTTGTCTCATAAATAGCCTTCTGCAATTGCTTAAATTTTTTTTGAAGACTTTGGAAAATCGACAGAAACTGGAATACATCGGGGTGTTGTTTCGGTTTCGATACTTTAACATTGTCTAAAACTGTTAGTAAGGGGTTTACGGGTTGTCTCTGACACCATGTTGGGTTACGGCAGTGCCCCGGCCATCAAACCGTGGTCAAATGCGGAACAAAATTTTTCTAAACGGGCGCCACCATGACCGGATGCCCAGATCTACCTTAAACCCTATACTAGCAATATGTAAAACTAGGAGTTGGATGGTTATACCGAGTTGATCCGTGTCTTTCGGTCTTCAATCTTCATTACAAGCTCCTAGTGGTCGTTTGGATCAAGTTTGGTTGCCGGTCTTCCTCCATCTACGATGATCTACCTGAGGGAAACGACGCAAGCTTCAGCCCCGCCAAGCGAGGCAACCGACGCTCCAAGATTGCTAGCAATGGAGAGTGGAGGTGTCGGAATGTGTCACTATAATTTTTCTCTCATCACAAATGCTCCATGAGCAACCATAGAAGATCAAGAGGAGGTGAGGAAACATGTGGCATGAGCAACTAAAGAAACATGCTATACTTTCTCCAAGTGAGAAAATGAGCAAGTAATGAAGCAAGTGAAGAATCAAGTGAAGAAAAGAAGTGAGCAAGGCAACTAAAGAATGTGGCTGCCCCCTTCTCTCTTAATCATGCACACACAAAATATCTCTTTTCATTTTACCAATAAACAAATGCAAACCATAACTCTCTACATGCCATCACCCATAGTCATGCCAACTCACCCTCCACCTCATTTCCAAAATGATTTTCTAAAAAGAAAATCAATTAATGAGGTGGCTATCTTCTTGAAACTATTCCGTATAAATATGGAATACAACCTGGTACATGTATCGAAATAAATATACGCATATACGTATAAAAATACGAATAGTCAAGAGTGAAAATGAATAGTGAACAATAATACTAGAATACATATATATAAATACGTATATATAAATTATTAAATCAAAACCTGATTTAATAATCCGGCTTAATCCTAAGCCGCTAGTATTATCAACTGTCCGATTAAAGTCTGTGCAGCCTGTACACATATTTAATCGGACACCTGTATGTACCAACATACGTCATCTACACCGTATCGCCTGAACCGTGAAAACCTTCTGTGTGGGATCTAAAGACTCGTCAATACACTGGCAGTGGGTTTAACTACAAGCACGTCAGCGGCACTAGCTGTACGTAACGGCTACCCAGGTATTGAGCGAAAGGAAGGCCGACGAGCAAACTCATCCAAATCCCTACTGAGACTGACAGTGACAATATCCGTACAGTCCGGTCTGTTCGTCTAAGAGTATCGCATATCGAGTCTAAGGGGCGGATAAAGTCAAACCCCTACTAACGTGATATTTAGTGTCGGTATAAAATCCATCACCACCTGAGAAACTATCGATCCTGTATCGGTAATTCTCGTCCACCTCGGCCGATGATTTCTGGTGATGGCCACCCGTGTACAACGTGACATCAACCCCCAATACCGGGAGAGACGAATCCCCGACGATCTGCTCACTGCCTCTATGTGGCTCGGTATTATACCCAACTAAAACCTATTTCCATGACTTCTTTGAGCCGTGGTAGGGTAGTAATCAAAACACAGTGGGAACCCACACGAGACAAATGACGATCTCAAGTCGACAGACTAACCTATACACATGTCACTTGGGAACTGCTATCTGACAATAGGTATAATACCAACTAGCAGGTTCCCGGCGAGTCCGTCCAGTGTACTCATAACCCAATGAGCACATGTATACTATCTTAGGTGAACAAACTAACACCAATGGCTTGTGAGACCTGGCCACCACCCCTCGTCGGGGTCTCGATCAGTATACACTAGTCTACACTGGAGTATCGATGCCCAGTCTGGAAGCTCCCACATATGTGATCTCCATTATCAAGCAAGAATCCTATGGGCTCTATCAACATGCAATGGTGATGATAAAGACAAACCAGATAGCATACTATCATCTCGAGTAAGACTGTTCTACTGGTATAGGTCCTCCCTCAATCATCATAATCACCTACCTGCGACTACGATAATTGCCTTGAGAGCACTATAGCCAACAAAAAAGGCAATGAATGTATACTATCTTTGAAAACATTTTTCTTCTTTAAAAATTTGGGCAGCTCCTCCCTTATATATTTTGATCCATAAACCACATACAAGCAATAAAAGGCATCCCCAAGCGGGAGCTAGCTCTTCGCTAACTGGAGGAATCACAACTACGCAATACACATATATCCGACGCCCTACGGCAAAGATCAACATTGAAAGAACAATAAATAAGCAAGACATCAAAACCTCAAAGAAAGCGAACATACACTCATCGCTCTAAGTCTCGCAAAATACCTAAGTTTGACTAGGTCTCCAAATATACAAATTCTAGTTTCTGATTGATGGAGTTTATCTAGATACAACATAATATAAAAGTACGAGAGTGGGCACGATCCAATATGTGTCCCACCTATCAAAGAAAAACACTCTAGTTGAAGCTGTGTGCCAGCGATACCGCTACTGATCTCAAGCGGCCAAACCTGCAAGAACTGTGGCACAACGGGGGTGAGTTGCCAACTCGTGAATAGAAAAACATCAGCAGGTAGAAAATCGAATAAAACAACGAATTCCTAGGCCACTATATTAAGAAGGTAATACTATGATATCTAGGGTGACCATGTATGCATACATGTTAACAATCGAATTAATGCGAATGACATATATAAATAAACATCTGAACTCATATGCCTGCATGCATGTGGATATCATCCACGTGTCCATTAATGACACAAACAATATCATAGAACCTGAGTGTCCAACATCGACACTCGAATCATCATGAAAACATATGCCTGTATGTATGAGGATATCAACCACGTGTGTCCATCAACGTCACATCAAAATCATGGAACCTGAGTGTCCAACACCGACACTCGAAACATCATGAAAACCCGTATCCAGCATCGACACGTAAAACCTCATATCTCAGGAACCGCATACTCAGATTGGACCTCATATCTATCTCATCTCAGACGCCGCATACTCTGATCGGCCCTTATATCCATCTCACGACTTCGGTCGGAATCCTCCGGATAACCGCCGGGTCCAAAAATATCACCGGTAGGTAGTGCTCTCCCTGCCGGGTTCATCGTCTACACCACAAAAATCATTTCTTGCCCCGGGGTATCATACCGGGTCCACCATGTATCCACAGACGGTGCATCCCTCACCTCGAATCGGGTATACTCATAACTCAGAACCGAAAAAATTCATGGTGGACACCTCGAAATATCATATTAAGAGAACCCGCGTTTTTAAAACAATACACCATTTCCTTTAAAATATAACCACGGTTCTCAAATCCAGAGATCTCATAAAAACAGCATCTCAATGCATATAACCATAAAGTACGATGTATGCAATATAGGACAGTAATATGAGCATATCAAGCAAGCATGTACTATGATAGTACTGAATAATGAATGTACTTACGGTTATGAATAATATCATGATACAATAGTTCTACTGTGCAAGTAGCATGGCAATTACCGATGATGAATGTGTGTGAGCCGGCAAATCTGTGTTAGTGTAACATGCGCATCAACGGTAATTGTGCAGGTGTACTAGCAGATGATATCATATAGTAATAAGTACCGGAGTGTGGTATGTACATCATGAGGGGTAATATCCTACACAACATGAACAATCAACGGGTATATCTATCTACACATGAACCATATGGTTAGTTTTAAAAGATACGAATCGTAGTTTTGAAAGTGTGGGCTATGGTGTTTTAAGGAAAAGACACCATTTGAAAATCCGTAGCGTCCCTTGAGGTTTTTATTTAAAAGATGCATACGATTCGTCAGTTTGGAAATAAGTATGGTTCAGGTGGTATCTTTACATCGGCGATCCTGCCTCATAGCATCCTATATGGCAATATCCTCGATCATCATCCTCAAATCATAAGCGCGGATCAATCATCCGATAAAACACATCGCGTACGATAATCCATCGTACGGTGACATCAAACAGAATAGGGATTCTATCGTCCTATTCATCAATAAGGGTACGGATTCTATGGTCTCGTACGTCATATCTTACCGATCTCATAACCCACCTAGCTCAATCTTATCGCAACTATCGATCTCATGTCACATCGATATCGATCTCATATCACATCGATATCGATCTCATATCACGCCACTATAAGTCTCACACCTGTCCTCTTTCAATCACATATATCACGATTTACATCCATATATACATATAACATCAATCTCATGTCATCACTATATTAATCTCATTATATATCTTGGCACATGTCTTGTGCATCTATACCGCCTCACATCCTCATATCAATCGCATCCGCTCGTATCATCTTATCTCATTATATTGATATCTCAATTCTCATCATCATGTATTAATCATATCATCTCCTACTAACTCTTTTAACTATATCTATAAGTTTCTAACATGGTTCCTTCGACCATATTCTATATATCAGTTTCCATTTATAATTTGCGGGGGTGCTATACGCCATCCACCCGACTTTCCCCGTAGATATAAATCTACTCACCTGCAATCTCCTCGCTTAGCTGAAGTCGATATGGTTCGTCGTCTCGGAAATCCACGCGAAGGTACCTACAATCAATACACAATCGCAATACTATTAAAACCAATATCTGAAAACTGATATAGCACACAAATTGATTATAGGTTAGAACCTATAGCTTACGCATGCAAAAATAACCAATTATTCCTCGTCATTGACGTACAAACGTCCAACGACCAAATCAATCTCAAATACCAAAACCAAGTTTCAGAATCGCAAAACCGAAATCAGCAACGAAGTAAATCACTCCCAGATTTCACCCTAGGCCAAACTAAGGAATTTTGCATATAGGATTGCTCTAGATATCACATCAGGGAACCATAAACCAAAAATCACCCAAATCCACCACTACTTGGCTGCAATTTGTGGCCAAACCAATTAAATCTGTGGCCAGAATAAATCATTAGGGGCTAGGGTTTCAGGGGGTGTTTTTATATTTCCTACTTGTCTCATGGTCACGGGAACTTATTTTATGGTGGTCTCGGGTCATCCCAGATTCCTAAATACCATCACAATTCTGTCGAAATTCCGAAGTCGGGAAATTCTAACTTCGTGTTTTAGGTTTAAGTCTTCTAATTGGTCTAGAAAATCATCACCTAAGTCTTGTAAACACTCACTAAACCTCACTTGCATCATTACAAATCAAATCACCTACTAAGCCTCAACCTAGAAAATTCTAAGGTCACTAAACAAGATAAATCAAACCCTAACCTAACTAGGAGGTAAAGAAACAAATAGACAAGATGAGAAATGATGGTTATACCTCATGGATGCAACTCAAGAAAAACCCTGGATTCCCAAAGTCTTTAAAATCCAAATTTGAACTTGCTATGGGGGGTAGGATGAGGTGGGGATCATTTCTTGTGAAGGTGGGATGGGTTTTTGATGAAGATTTGAGGTGGATTCATGGAGATAGAGAAGGATGAAGGAGGAGGAGAAGGATATGAAGAAAATGGTGAAGAAATGAAGAAGGAAGAAGAATGGGTGAGGGGTGGAGGAGAAGGATATGAAGAAAATGGTGAAGAAATGAAGAAGGAAGAAGAATGGGTGAGGGGTGGAGCCATATCCCCCCCTCTCTCTCATACCCTCACATGGCATGCTTCATGACATCATTATGTCCCCCCCTCTCTCTTCTCAATCATGGCATCTTTTTTCTTTTCTCACAAAGCCCAAATACAAATGGAACAAGCACAATGAAACAACATGCAATAAGAATGCAACATAACGTGGTGCACTCGCCATGGAAAATGTGAAAATATGGATTTGGCCTTATCGTGATTAGTAGTGCACTAATCAAGTTTAATTTAAATCTGCATATAATTAATTATAAAAATTCCAAAATCCGATAAATATATTTATAATAAATAAATCATTTTAATCTCCACTTATATTCCAAATATTGGTATATAATTATACCCTTTACGAAAACACCAATTCGTAAATCGAATAGTTTTCGTGAAATATATTATTTTAAATATTTAAATTCAAAAAATAATATTTTATATTTCTGAAATGTTACACTTCCCGTATAGGTCCTCTCTTAATCATCACAATCGCGTGCCTGCAATTCAATAATTGACTTAAGGGCACTATAGCCAACATGAAGAAATTTCCTCATCTCTTCGAAGGTACGCATAGTAAGATTTTTAAATTCGGGGACCGAATTTCTTTAAGGGGGAAGATTGTAATACCTTAGAATGCGATTAGAGTTAATTAAGCGTTTTAATGCGGGTTTTAATAAAATTTAACCAAGAATTATTTTCATATATTTTATTATAATTAATTAATATTTTATTTAATTATTTTTGTACTTGCACACACATGTGCATGTTAATCTTAGGGTTAAGGAGGTGTTAAACATGCTTTACTAGCCATGGCACACTTAACCATTTTCATGTCATGCTATATATTTATATCTATTTTAATTATTAAAGGGTTTTGTTTTGAAAATAAAAAGAAAGAAAGAAGAGTTGAATAAGTGAAGGCATGGAATGATGATGCATGGCATGGGAGACAAGGCATGGGGAGCATTAAATGAAGTGAGAGATGTTGGAGATAGTGCCCTCAGAGTCAATTATTGGATCACAGGCACGTGATTGTAATGATTGAGGGAGGACCTATGCCGGTAGGACAGTCTTACTCAAGATGATAGTATGCTATCTGGTTTATCTTTATCATCGTGTACTGCTTTAGGTGACCTTACAGGTCACTATTGCACGTTGATAGAGTCCCTAGGATTCTTGCTTGACTGCCAGCAGTATGATAGCGATCATATACGTGGAAGCTGGGGTCTATAAGCACATCCTTAAAAGGTCCCTAGTTGTGGGAGTTTCGAGACAGGGCATCGATACTCCAGAGTAGACTAGTGTATAAAGTCGAGACCCCGACGAGGGGCGGTGGCCGGTCTCACAAGCCACTGGTGTCAGTTGGTTCACCTAAGATGTATACAGGTGCTCATTGGGTTATGAGTACACCGGACAGGACTCGCCGAGAACATGCTAGTTGGTCTTATACCTGACGTCAGATAGCAGTTCCCTGATGACGTGTGTACAGGTTAGTTCATCGACCTGAGATCGTCATTTGTCTCGTGTGAGTTCCCACTGTACTTTGATTACTACCCTACCACGGCTCAAAGGAGTCGTGCAAACAGGTTTTAGTTGGGTACAGTCCCGAGCCACATGGAGGCAGTGAGCGGATCTGCAGGGGTTTGTCTCTCCCGGTATTAGGGGTGAGGTCGCGCTATGTCTAGGAGAGCCATTACACGAAGTCCTTGGCTAAGGCAGGAGATTTACTGGTAGGTATTCCAGTTGTATCTCAGGGTGTTCTGAGTTACACTCCGACACGACTTGTACCGCTTTTGGGGGTCTGACTTTTACCAATCCCCTAGGCCCGCTATGCGATGCTCATAGACGAACGGACTGGACTGTACGGATATTGTCACTGACAGGCTCAGTAGGGTGTCAGGATGAGTTCGCTCATCGACGTCCTTTTTGGTCAGTAGCTGGTAGCCCGTCACGTATGGCTAATACCTCTGACGCGCTAGTGGTTAAATCCACAGCCAAAGTATTGACGAGTTTTTAAAGTCCTCCACAGACAGTTTCTCAAGTTTCGGGCGAAACGCTGTAGAGGCCGTATGGATATATGGCAGGGTTCGATCATGTACGTGTGGTATTGTACGGATCATGATCGGACGGATAATACTAGCGGGCTTTGGTTTAAACCGGATCCTAGTATTGTACAGTGTAGATTTTGCCTCATTGCATTTGTATTCGGTCGCAATACAAATGCGGGTTTGTATATATAGTCGCGGGGTTTTCCTGTAATTTATTACGGGATCGGTTTTCTGAAGTTGCCAGTTTGCTTTCTGGTTTCGACCATTTTCCTTTGTTTCTTTCTTTGGCTGAATTTTGGTAGAGGGGGTTATTTGCAATTGTGCATGGGGAAGACTTTTAGTGGCACATGGTTGCTTCATGATTGTGCATCATCATTGCTTGACTTTTGTGATGAGATGTGAGATGGTTGTTTATGAGTGTGGACTTTTGTTGTGATCATTTTATTCTTTCATCATCACTTATCATTCTTTCTTACATTATTGATCCACTCTCTCTCCTCTCTCATTTGGGATGAAGCTTGGCCGGCCACATATAGAAAGGGGGCTGTCCCAATTTTTGGAGATGAGTTTTGGCTTTCATTTGGCTTGAAAAAGTTCTCTAGTTCATCACAAAATTTCACATTTCATTCCTCCACCAAAAATGGCAACTTCTTTAAACCCCTTGAGACAAAGAGTACTACACTTAGCCTACAGTATTCTTGGACACGTCGACTCGCCAACTTCGTGCCCGAGTTGCCTCGGTCCAAAGGTGGGAGCCCGTAAAAGAACCCGGCGATGTGGTGCCCTTTCCGATGAGGAGATGAAGACCGGAGATTCCGCGAGGAGATCGGGACGGAGGCCGAAGACCGAAGGACACGGATCGCTCGGTATAGCATCCTACCCATTCTTTAGTTTGCTAGCATTAGGTTAATGGCCCGATCCGGGTTTAAAAGTCCGCGGTAGCGCCGGTTCTAGTTTATAGAAAAGTTTTGTATTCCGCATTTTGGCCTCGTACAGACGGCCGGGGCGCTGCCGTGCACTTTCACTGGTATCAGAGCCATGCCATTAACCTAGTCTAGCTTGCTCTAACGTGTTTAGAACTCGATCGAACAAAAATCCCAAAACCGCGTTTTCAAATTGACAGTTTCTGTCGATTCTGTTCTGTGCTCAGAAAATTATTTGGTACATTGTATAAATACAGGCAGGGTTTTTAATGGAATCTGGGAAAATTTGGTGGAGTGATCTTCCTCTTTAGCCGCAGAACCGCGGCCGTACCCCTGCTTTGGCCGCGGTTCCGCCGCAGTAAAGAAGAATCACTGCACAAAATTTCTTCCAGTGATTCCTGAGTTGAAAATGGGGGTTTTGGAATACTCTGTTTGGGCCCAGATTTATTTTGAGTGCTACAGTTGTGCTTGGGGCCCACTTCGGGAATTTTGGTCGATCGAAAATTTTAAACATGTTAGTTCACAGTATTTACATTATATCTGCGACCGTGAATGTCACTTGATCGGTAAATCCTGTCTAACTGCTGTAGCCCTTTTAGACGGATTTGCGAACGTGACATTCACGTTGATGTTCTGTGTTGTGCTGTGATGTTGCGGATTGTCGTGGTGGATAGCCTGGATGCAATGGTAGTACAGTTTGGTTTATTATGTACATTTGATATTGCGGGGCGAGCGTCCGACATGTGGACTGCCGTCACTGCCTATTTGTATATTATTCTTTTGGGGCACGATTGGGCTGAGGTCGATGTATCCGTTGTATGTATATTTTACTTTCTGTACTAGGATTACCCCGCGGAGGGGTGCACGGGTAGCCGGGTTCTAGAGGGCAACGAGCCCGCATCTCATGGCGTTGAGACGGAGGGGGCTTCACTCTAGAATTGGCGGGCTATTCGCCGCACTCGTAGGGGGTATAGGTTGACCCAAGGAGGGGCGCCTAAGTTACCGGATTCCGTGAAGTGCTGGGTGGCCCATTCACGTTGCTGAAAGGGGCTGCCTCGCTTCAGGTTTTTGCGGATAACATGCCGCACCAGTAGGGGTCTAGGATTTCATTGTACAGGCTATCCACACGACCAGGGGAACGTCGGGTTTCAGTAGCGGCTCTGTGAAACCCGGGGATCCCAGATATCTGTATTATTCTGTGATGCTTATTACATTTCTGTGATGTTGCATTTTATCACGCCTTGAGCGAATATTATATATTAATATATATACTAGTAGATGTTGTATATGTTTTGCATCCGCGCTAGTCCAGTCCCTGCTCTGTCGTTAGTTAAGTAACCTAACGGGTGATGACGGGACCCTATGGCGAATGCGGATAGCATATACGTACATCATTATTTTCGTTCTTTATTGGTGTGATCATTTGATGGGACTGCGTTGATTCAGATCAATGCAAGCTAAACAAACCTATTTTGATGTTGTTGGAACAATTTTCAAAAAGCTGTTATTGCAAGGGCGTTCTCTTTTGTTTTGCATAGTGGTATTCGGTTATGGATATCCAGCACCTCAGTCGACGAGGCAAGGGCCGAGATCCCTTCACCGGGAGTGACCCCTTGGACAGAAGTTTGCGTCAGGGCAATAACTTCACTATAGTCGTTTACTTTTGCTTTGCATCGTGGTATTCAGTTGGAATATCCTGCACCTCATTCTACGGGGAAAGAGCCGAGATCCCTTCACCGGGAGTGACCTCTTTAGCAAAGGTTTTCACCACTATATTTTTAAAAAGCTATCCGGTTCCTTCAACGATATCAAGTTCATTACCTTAAAGGTTTTTCGCCAAAAACCATTCGTAGCCCTCCGTCATTTCAGACATGTAGCACGTAGTATTCATGCTATATTTGTTGGCCTTTGTCAAGGCATAGTGTATGGTAGCTGCTTGTTACCTTTCTGCTGCATAGATAGATGCGTTGGTTTGGGATAGTCGTATAGCCTTGTTGGCCAAAGTCAAGGGCTTGTGCGGGTGGGTTCAAATTAACCTGGGCAATGACGGGTAGAACTTGACATGTGACTTATGATTTGTTGGCCTTCGTCAAGTTCATAAGAGCATGGGGCAAAAATCACATCGGGAGTTTCTAAAGAAACTGAAACTTGCCAGATATGCGCATACCTTCTGGAGTGTGATAACGTGAGTGGATTCCATCACGTTATCATGCGATGATAGTTGGATCCTGATTCCCACTAATGAGTTGGTTTACTCCTCGGGTGATCCCGACTAATTCTTTTTTCAGGTTTGGAGGAGAATTTGACGTTACAGTGGGAGGCTTCTTGATTAGATAAATTGATAACCATTCTGATCTAGGTTAGAGTGCACGCTGAGTGTTTCTTTTCTCTCTCTCTTTGGCAGCGACCATGGCTCGACCCTAGACTATGACTCAGTGACCAAAATTAACCGAACCTTCTTAAACACTGGCTTTTGGATTGTCAGAGTTGCAAACCTCATTGCCACTCCTACTTTTACCCTTTTCTCCAGGACACCCCGTATTACTGCGAACGTCCACTTCCATTGGATAAAACCATCGTATGGTTATATACGAACTCGAAGGAATTTATTCGAGGATGGTTTCCGATTCTGGAGAAAACGAATAGGACTATTCAGTTGTCTTTTCCTTTTACCTTCTCTCAGGTTGCGAGTGCTCCTTGGATTAGGGGATAGTACACTTGTTACGCTTATTGGATAGTTTTCTTCCAAACCATAGGCAGGTGCCGAAAGGTAGGGAATGAAGAAAACCATTTAGCCTAAATGGTGTAGGTAATAAGTTAAGACAAATAAAGGGATTAGTAAGAGGGCAAAGTAAATTGCGACTGCTATTCACGACCAAACCAAGTATTTCTTCGCCAATCCTACATCATCTTTGTATTTCTCCAGAACACTCCGTATCATTATGAAGATCCACAGTTTATTGGATACTCCATCGTATGGTTATATACGAACTCGAAAGGAACTTGTTCCAGTTCGGGGATGGATTCTGGTTCAGGAGAAATAGGAATAAGGTTTATTCGGTTGTCTTTTATCTTCACCTTCTCTCGCATTGCGAGTGCTCCTAGGATTAGGATAGTACACCCATTATGCTTATTGGATAGTCTTCTTCCAAACCATAGGCTGGTGTCGAACGGTAGGGAAGGAAGAAAACCATTTAGCCTAAGAGGGTGTACAGAAGGTAATGACTAAAGACATATAAAGGGATTTAGAGAGATGGCAAAGAAAGATACGGTTATAGTTGTGAATCTGGATAATGGAAGAGGCATTACTAGGAATACCCGGATACCCCATCGAAACATTTCAATGTTTCAGTTTCACTGTGTACTGTTAAAAGAAAACTGATTTCCCAATTAGCCCTTGCTCTAGGGTATGTATTTACCAGGTTTGTTTCTCACATCTGTATGGTTTTACAGATGATGAGTGGGAGTAAGTTATTAGGAATTAGGTGACCATCCTCATTATATCGGAATTCGTTGAAATTGGTGATATTTGAGGAAATCGCCTGGGTTGTTTGCCGGACGGCAAATATTTGGTTTTGAATATCCGCTGTTATGCACCAATTTCAAATTGATATATCTGTACGTCTATTTTTATATAGTAAGATATACCTTTTTGAAATTATGTCTATGACATTTACCTATATCAGTGGATGGTTAGGTAAGGAGCATTAAACAGCGGTGTAATTCTTCTTAACCATAAGTACAGTTTTCAACCTACGACGCACAGGGTTTGAGTTATTAGACTCAGAGGACTTATACAGAGGATTTTATATTGTCCAGTGTCCATTAGGACAGTGGGGTTGGTCCTCGTACTATTTTCGGTTTACTTATGACTTCTCTAGTTTTTAGACAAGTGTTTCGTAGAAACACAAGGTCCAAGTATTGAGAAGTTATAGGTATAAAAAAAAAGTAGAGAACCAGGTGTCACAAGTATCGGGATTCTTCAAGGTGATCGAAGATGTAGATACTTGTGTATGGCATTCAGTTGATAGTAATGGTTTTGAGAAACTTGTTTCTCTTTCAGGTTACTCATATCTGGATACATTCCTAAGTTGAGTAACGCTGATAGTCCTCCTTCCATTTAGTTGACATGCACTGGAGACAGCTGCATGATTTGAATCTGGTTCTAATTAAATCAGTGCCTCTGTTTCTATATTGGATATAGAACAGTTCATATCTTAACGATGTTAAGGTACGGGGAGTTGTCCGGCTTATGCTTAAAACCAGACTCTGGATAACTCAAGGCACGTTTCTGTAATGGCTGTTTGTGGGTTGACCCAAGCTATGATGAGGGTTGATTTTCTACCATCTGGAAGATCAATAGTGATATTGTTCTAGACTCGCCACAGTTTTAACAAAAATAGATTTTTTCAGAAAACGGTAGTGGGAGTATGGTAGAACTGGAAGTGATTCCAGAACCGCAAACGATTACTGAAAATTTGATAAGAACATAAAGATTCAATCTGGTTTGACATTCCATTGGCCACTCCGCAGATAAGGTGGGTAACCGCAGGCACCCGAGAGGTACTCCGGTAGCCTCAAGGACGGTGGCAGGGAGGTTCTTGTTTACCCAGACTTGCCATTGCTGTTGTTCCAGACTATGAGACCCGACAGGATGATGAGTATAGCATCGTTCTGAACTGGCTTTAGAAGCGTACGAGTATATGACTCTGCCAGAGGGTTGTCGTAGTCAGTGGAAGCAGCGGAAGCATAGTGGACATGTAGCTTATGTCTATTTATAGACTAAAGCAGAGATAGCGGAGATAGATCATCTATTTCTGATGTGACAGTCATATGTTTGACTTCATCAGAATAGGGGATGGATCTGTTAAGAAGGTAGTAGGGTGTGATGTCCTGGTATTTGGATGACATACACAGAGTAGGAAGTGAAATTCCTATACTACGGTCGGTTATACTTTGTTTGTCACAGAGTGGTTTCTCCACATAGAAATTGGGTATTATATCAAACATTCTGGTTACTAGATCTATGGTTTTAGATCTAGATTTGGATAGTACCCAATCTGGGTACTTAGACAGCATTCTTAAGGTGTTTTAGAATGGACGACTCCTGGCACGGTAGTGTACCTGCAGGTGATGGAGTCACCCTCTCTAAAGGTGTCTTACAGACTAAAGGGGAGAGGGATGTGCATGATTGGCAGATCACTTGCTTAGGCAATTGAGTCAATAATGAGATGTTAAGTACCCACCAGATGTTTTTGCACTAGATGCAATAAGATGATATTGATCCTATCCTGGAGAAACATTCGGAAGCAGTTTTAGAACATAAGTGGATGTTCTAGGGATATGATAACAAAAACCTCTTTTTTAGGAGACAGTTATCATTCCAGGCTTCCAAGGTGACCTAGATGACAGGGTGGTTGTCAGAGTTATAGTTTTCCTTCGGACGAGGGGCGGTATTTTCGACAGGTGGTCAAGGGGATACTGAGGGAGGCATGGCGCAGGATACTAATTAAGTTCAGTTGATGATACAGTCTAAGATTTTTGGATTTGGAGTTCATTTATGAACTAGGTCCCATCAGATATCCAGACATATTCTAAGACAGGCATTGATCATTTCGGGAGATGGTTTTCTCCGTGAACTTGAGATAAAGAGAGACATAGAAAGAAACATTAGAGCGGATCCACTCACTGAGGCTATTCCTCGAACGCATTTATTTTGCAAACGGGTTTTGTGAGACTGATTAGTAGAGGAGTTGGGTGTTCGGTATCACACGGGCTGTGAGTATGCGACATCGCAATAATTAGCCTTGAGTGCAAGTGGGAGATTGTTGGAGATAGTGCCCTCAGAGTCAATTATTGGATCACAGGCACGTGATTGCAATGATTGAGGGAGGACCTATGCCGGTAGGACAGTCTTACTCAAGATGATAGTATGCTATCTGGTTTATCTTTATCATCATGTACTGCTTTAGGTGACCTTACAGGTCACTATTGCACATTGATAGAGCCCCTAGGATTCTTGCTTAACTGCCAGCAGTATGACGGCGATCATATACGTGGGAGCTGGGGTCTATAAGCACATCCTTAAAAGGTCCCTAGTTGTGGGAGTTTCGAGACAGGGCATCGATACTCCAGAGTAGACTAGTGTATACAGTCGAGACCCCGACGAAGGGTGGTGGCCGGTCTCACAAGCCACTGGTGTCAGTTGGTTCACCTAAGATGTATACAGGTGCTCATTGGGTTATGAGTACACCGGACAGGACTCGCCGGGAACATGCTAGTTGGTCTTATACCTGACGTCAGATAGCAGTTCCTTGGTGACATGTGTACAGGTTAGTTCATCGTCCTGAGATCGTCATTTGTCTCGTGTGAGTTCCCACTGTACTTTCATTACTACCCTACCACGGCTCAAAGGAGTCGTGCAAACAGGTTTTAGTTGGGTACAGTACCGAGCCACATGGAGGCAGTGAGCGGATCTGCAGGGGTTCGTCTCTCCTGGTATTGGGGGTGAGGTCGCGTTGTGTCTAGGAGAGCCATTACACGAAGTCCTTAGCCAAGGCAGGAGATTTACTGGTAGGTATTCCAGTAGTATCTCAGGGTGTTCTGGGTTACACTCCGACACGACTTGTACCGCTTTTGGGGGTCTGACTTTTACCAACCCCCTAGGCCAGCCATGCGATGCTCATAGACGAACGGACCGGACTGTATGGATATTGTCACTGACAGGCTCAGTAGGGTGTCAGGATGAGTTCGCTCATCGACGTCCCTTTTGGTTAATAGCTGGTAGCCCGTCACGTATGGCTAATACCTCTGACGCGCTAGTGGTTAAATCCACAGCCAAAGTATTGACGAGTCTTTAGAGTCCCCCACAGACAGTTTCTCAAGTTTCGGGCGAAACGCTGTAGAGGCCGTATGGATATATGGCAGGGTTCGATCAGGTACGTGTCGTATTGCAAGGATCATGATCGGATGGATAATACTAGCGGGCTTTAGTTTAAGCCGGATCCTAGTATTGTACAGTGTAGATTTTGTCTCATTACATTTGTATTCGGTAGCAATACAAATGCGGGTATGTATATATAGTCGTGGGGTTTTCCTGTAATTTATTACGGGATCGGTTTTCTAAAGTTGTCAGTTTGCTTTCCGGGTTCGGCCATTTTCCTTTGTTTCTTTCTTTGGCTGAATTTTGGTGGAGGGGGTTATTTGTAATTGTGCATGGGGAAGGCTTTTAGTGGCACATGGTTGCTTCATGATTGTGCATCATCATTGGTTGACTTTTGTGATGAGATGTGAGATGGTTGTTTATGAGTGTGGACTTTTGTTGTGATCATTTTATTCTCTCATCATCACTCATCATTCTTTCTTACATTATTGATCCACTCTCTCTCCTCTCTCATTTGGGATGAGGCTTGGCCGGCCACATATAGAAAGGGGACTGTCCCAATTTTTGGAGATGAGTTTTGGCTCTCATTTGGCTTGAAAAAGTTCTCTAGTTCATCACAAAATTTCACATTTCATTCCTCCACCAAAAATAGCAACTTCTTTAAACCCCTTGAGACAAAGAGTACTACACTTAGCCTACAGTATTCTTGGACACGTCGACTCGCCAACTTCGTGCCCGAGTTGCCTCGGTCCAGAGGTGGGAGCCCGTAAAAGAACCCGGCGATGTGGTGCCCTTTCCGACGAGGATATGAAGACCGGAGATTCCACGAGGAGATCGGGACGGAGGCCGAAGATCGAAGGACACGGATCGTTCGGTATAGCATCCTACCCATTCTCTAGTTTACTAGCATTAGGTTAATGGCCCGATCCGGGTTTAAAAGTCCGCGGTAGCGCCGGTTCTAGTTTATAGAAAAGTTTTGTATTCCGCATTTTGGCCTCGTACAGACGGCCGGGATGCTTCCGTGCACTTACAAGAGAAAGGGCATGTTCAACTCTCACCCTCACCCTCTCACTCTCTCTCATTTCCTCACAACTCCTACTCTCTTATTTCTTCACCTCTCTCTCTCTCTCATTTTCTCCTTCTTCTTCACTAAAAATCTCCACTTGATCTCTTTTTTTCCACAACCTCAAGCCTAAATCTTCATCAAACCTCACTAAACCCTTCACAAATCATGCTTAAGCCCTCTTGTGATGACTTGGATCTTGATGGGTAGGGTTTCATTCAAGTTGTTGTGAGGTAATGATCCTTAACAGTTATTTAGGCCTTAAGGAAGGGTTTTGTGTTATATAGTTTCAGTTTAATACCTTAATGTTTTAAGTTTAGTGTTTACATCGTGTTTTTCCTAAGTTTAGGGTCTCTGTTGAATCTGCTATCGACCCAGGTAATTGTTTAGAAAGTTGCCATCACTGAGAGATGTATTTGAGGCCTAGAACACACCACGAGAACCTGAGACCAATACCTTTAAATTTGGCCGCAGATTTATTGTTTCTGGCTGCAATTTGCGGCCAGACTGGTGAGCTAGGATTTGTGTCTTGGTCGTAGAGTCTCAGGGGTTATTGTAGGCTCGTGGTATATGCAACTTTCACTAATTCATTGTGTAGCAAAATCTGGGACCATTTAGCTAGAATTCAAGCGATTCGGCAACATGCGATATGGATTTATCCGACTTTTGTTTAAGTGTTTCATGCGTTTAACAGCCGTAGGTTTGTTCTAGGATGTCACCGCACGCTTTTAGCCAGGTAAGCTAACACTTGGTAGCTTATGGGAGTCGATTCGTTAGTTGCCGTTTGTGTTCATGTGTTATCGTTAGTTTACTAATTTCTTGAGAATTGATTTATGTGATATTAGGATCATTTGCGAGGACTTCGGACGCTGCTAGGAAGGGAAAAGAGGTGATTGGATTCACCTAGCTCGAGATCGTCCTGTGAGTAGATTTAACATCTACGGGGGAATCGCCTGTATGGCGTTAAGCGTCGAGGGCTAGATCCAGTGATTTAACCATATGCTTATATGTATATATATTGATCGTGCATGAGTACCATTTTTCATATCCTATTACCTGTTGTATATTGACATAGTATTATTGGACATTGCACCATTACTAACGGTTCATGTTGCACGAGCACCGAATTGTATGCCACACACACACTATTTGTAACATTTCAAAAAAATAAAATATTATTTTAGGAATTTTCATAATTTAATATTAAGTTTTAATGAATATTTTAATAGTTGGTATAATTAAATACCGATAAACGGTGAAAATTCCGGAGAAAATTATGGAAATTCTAAATTTGGGCATTTTGTGGAAAGATTACAGTTTTTATGATGGATTATATGCTATTTCAATGTTAAAACGCGATTAAAAATCGCTAATTGGATTTTTGGCTTCTGTGCAAAAATGTGCACATGGCATTTCCTACACTTGTTACGCTTGTTTCATGTTTTGGTCATGGTAGCCTAGGGTTAACCTTGTCTAATTGGACTTGATGGTTTAAACCTTTTGGTTATGTTAATTAGCTTAATTAAGGGTTTTAGCTTGTTAAGGGTGATTAGGGTAGGGGTTGACTAGTAGGTAGGTGAGAGAGAGAGAGAGGCAAGATGGTTTTGGGCATGCTAACATCTAATGGAAAGATAAGGGTGAGGGGGGTTAACTTGAGGTTGTGCCTTAATCCATTGTTTCCTTCACACTCCCTCTCATTGATCACATCTCTCCCTCTCACTCACACTCACATCTCTCACAACCTCAGCCCAAAACAAAACACATCAGCCCCAGTAGTAGCAGCTGCTGCACCCACACACAAAAGGAAAACAAAAGAGAAAAACATCAGCAGCTACATTAACTACAACCACTGATACACCATATTAGCCCCTATGCCCTCACATCAACAGCTACCTCAGCCCCCAATAGATGCAGCCACTAGCCCCTAGCACCTCAGCACACTTTTCAGCCCCAATCTCATCACATCAGCCACCCCAACAGCAGTAGCCACATCAACAGCAGCACCATCATTTGACTCAGCCCAATCTTTGCCCAATTTTCTGCCAGCAGCAGCCCCATCATAGAGACACACACACCAGCCTCAACCCCATATCACACTTCACCACAAATACATCAAACCCCTTCCTTAACTACTGCTGCAACACTCATACACAAAATATAGCCAAAACAACAGCAGCAGTTTCAGCCAAAACAACATCAGCTCAGCACACTTCAGCCCCCATATACACCATCAGCCCATATCAAACCTCAGCAACATCATATACAACAACCCCACACCCTCATCACACCACACTTATCACGAAAGCAACCACAGCAAAATATCAGCCACTGTAGTTGCTGCTGCAACAGCAACAACAAAAAGGGGAATAGCAAGCAGCAGCAGCAGCCAGATACAGCAACAGCCACAAGCAGGAGCTCAGCATCAGCAAACCCACTTCCCCACCTCCTCCTCCTTCCCTTCTACTTCATTCCAGGACTCCCTTGAGGTATAATCCCACAACCCAACTTCTATTTTGCTAAGTTTTGGTTATATAGCTGAAACTTAGTGTTATTTAAGAAGATTAGTGCTAGTTTAGATAAATTTGAGTGAGATGTGGCCAAGTGATGGTTTTGATTGCTAGGGTAACCTTATTAGGTGTATTTGAGACCATTGTAACCAAGAAACCCCAGATCTCTAGTTAGTTACCATAGTTGTTCGACTTGGTGTAAATTAGCGTTTTCGCCGATTTTGTGACCTTTCTGAGACCTGCTTTCACCCGGGACCTCCTAGAGTAAAATTGACTTGGCAGTGAGCTGTGCCGGCACCCTGGAACCACTACCCAAAGCCCTAGCCCTCATCTCAAAACCCTGGCCGCAGTTTTATTCCCCTGGCCGCAATTTGCAGCCAGACCATGGTGAAACCCCCTCGTTTTGCATGCACGGCTCTATTTCATGTAAACTTGACTCCCTGTATGTCTAGTTTTGACTATTTCCAGTTAGGGTAAAATCTGGGTTGTTTTTCATGAGTTGGCGTATGATTTACGACTTGTTTTCCGTATGGATTTTTGGTATTCGATGATTCGTTTCTGTCGGGTGGCGTTTGGACGTCAACGACAGCGGATATTGGCTGTGTTTTCATGCGAGGCCACAGGTTTTTACCTATGGGCGTAGCGTGCACCATTTTAGTTTCCGACATGGTTTTCATGTGTTTTAGCGTATGATATCCTTGTAGGTACCCCACGTGGCGTCGGAGCGTTGGAGATGCAAATGGCGACATCGGCACCGGCACACATATAACAAGGTGAGTAGATTTATATCTACGGGGAGAAGTCGGGTGGATGGCGTATAGCACCCCTGCAGTCCGTGGTGATATATACGGATGCGTATATACACCAACAATTTATTATATTGTTGTTGGGATTAATTATTGATGTTTAATTGGATATTGGTATATTGGATTGGTGAAAGATTACGAAACCTTAGGGTAGTGGGTGCACTACACATACATACACACATATACATACTCGCATACTTCCTTATTTCATATGTGATTATGGGATTCTATATCGAGATGTGTTCACATGGGTTTGGGACTATATGTTCACATACAGATTTGAGGATGATACTTGGGATTTAAATGAGTCGATGAGAGTTGATCTGAGATTATGATATCAGTGATACGGTAAAATTCATACTTGTGATACGTTTGATGATTTAGAGGATTTTGGGGATGATAACGCCATAGGAATGGTGATATAAATATATTAAGTGATCGATATGTGATTATGCTTTGAGATATGATATGATATGATATGACAGGATACTTGTGATAAACCGCCTTAGGCGATGTATACTCTTGGTGATGATGTATGATGGCAATATCGATTTATACTAGATTGTAGATCAGTAGTCAGATCTTGATTATAGTGTTAATGTTAGTATTGTACTAGGCATAGGTCAGTACCCAGATTATGATAATTGATAAAGAGAATACCTGATGAGTAATATAATGATTGTGATATTGACCCGTACCCAGACTTGGGGATGTCGTACGACGGATTTACGTAAGAGCTATATTTTGATGTTCGATCCGCCTACTTGACTTGGGAATAACCGATTATAGAGATATGGTATCGGATGTGATATGATCGAGGTGGGATCACCGACTATATATGTGTATATATATGTATCGACTCAGAGATTAGGTGGTTTCCTTTACCTACTGTTGGCTTTAGCTCAGTCTTATAGTGGTGTATCTATATGACTCTTATGACATTAGATGCAGTTTAGTGATCATGTTGTTCAGTATTTCAGCTCCCGCATATTATTATTGTTGCTCTGCATCGTATACTGTTGTAATTCATATTCTATTATTGATATCCTGCTGCTAGGACACCAGCACCATTACCGATGATGCGTATGTACCACGTACACTTATTTGCTGTCGCACACATATCTTCATCGGTAATTGCCATGTCACGTACACTTAGAGAATATTATTGCCTGATTTAGCTTGTTAGCTAGTAGTGATATGATATTAGTGTACTTGCCTCATATGCCAGCTTGACATTGTAGCTATCTCTAGTCACATCATGCATACTGTTGTTCATTATATGTCGCATTCATGGTTTCTCATGCTTATATTCATGGTTTACATACTATTGATGATTCGGATTTCCATGATGTTTTCTGGATTTGGAGGAAAACCGCAAAACATATATATACTGCTTTCTCTCTTTTTAAAATAAATGCGGTTTTTCCATGATGTATGAGTCGTCCACCATGAGTTTGCTGATGGATTTCGAGACCCGATTCGAGGAGTGGAGGAACCGTTTCGGGTACATAGTGGGCCCGGTGCGGTACCCCGGGGCAAGAGGATCGCAGATGATGGCGTTGAGCCTGGCAGGGGAGCACTACCGACCGGTGATTTTACCCGACACGTCGGATATCCGGAGGATACCGTCGTAGTCATGAGATGGATGGTAGGGGCCGATCTGGACTGATGGCGCCCTGGATTTATGATTGAGATATTGTGATTTGAGATATTGAGGTACAAAGATTGTGATACAGAGATATCGAGATATTGAGATTATGTTTTGTGCCGATGCTAGGCACTGTTTTATGCCGATTTCATTATGATACCTCATTTTAAAATACAGAAATCTCACAAATTTATGAAAGCAGTTTTCTTCAGTATATGCATTCTGTTTCATGCATTCATACATCATGCATATGATATATTGCCACCTGATGCACTGACACAGGCACATGGGTTTACACTTGGGTTAGGTATTTACCCTAGTCTTGTTATAGATTGCTGGTTTTATATTTGAGGATTATATATTTTGATCGTATGACCTAGGATTGCGTCATACATGCGATTTTCTGTTCGTAGATCTTTTTCTACTCACGAGTTGGCAACTCACCCCCGTTGTGCCCCAGTTTCTTGCAGGTGTTGCCGTACAGGTTTCATTACGGCTTTGCGGGCACCGTTCCTTTCGGGTGACTTGCTAGTAGGTGGGTTATTGTATCGTACCCATCATTATACATTGTATATTATATTCAGTTGTATCTAGAAGTTCCATCAACCAAACATGTACTTATTTGAGATAGAGACCAGTGATGTTTATTCTTTCGACCTTAGAGTCGCGTGTTTCATTTCTGTGGATTTCTTGTTGTTGGAGTTTCCTTTCTGTTGTGATCCTCGCCTTTAGGCGTTGTATATTATGTTGCATACAGGTTGATTTTATATGGTTCTTCCTCCTCTCCACTACATTTCTAGGTTTGGATTTCTGGGTTCGGCTTACTTAGAGTACGTACGCCTCGAGACGTTCGTAGTCTAAGTGTCGGTCATGCCCCGTACTTTCGGGTCGTGACAAAGTTGGTATCAGAGCGTTAGGTTTTACCTTCGGAGTATAGGATGACCCTTGGTTGATGGAATAGGTGACTAAAGTAGAGTGACGTACCGTGGTATGTCCGCGGCATATTTACGATACGCCACTCCACTTAAGAAGCCTTATGATGTACATTTCCTTGTTCAGTATTATATTCCTTCCTGATCTAGCCTCATCGGTACCAGTTATGGTTTGCTACCACGATTACGGGCAGGGAGAGCTGCGGCTAGAGTTGCGGTCAGCACGAGCTCGTCACGAACGAGGACTGACCAGGGCGTGATTCCGACGACACACGATTGCAGAAATGTGTCGTTTGATTGTGTTTTTGCGCCACGAGCGTTGGATGGATCGCTGTATGAGATTACTCGGACGTGCGGATTAGCACCAGAGGATTGAGCCACTGACAGAGGCCAGCCAGATATTGATGACCGTTGGTGTATTGCTTACTCATGATGATTGAGGCACCGTCCAGCGTGCAGAAGAGTGAGCCAGTTATTGCCGAGGACGACGGGATATCGCCCCAGATGTTGGAGCTATTGCAGTACGAGATTGTACTAAGAGATAATAGAAGGTCGCTAGTCACCTAGGATGAATGACTAGGACATGTGGGTCGTTTGCTACCCCGATACGAGGTCATCAGATAGATTGATTCCAGCTAGAGACGACTTCACGCGGAGACGTTGAGAGTCGACAGAGACAATCGAATGTCAGAAACCTACTATTCCAAGTTTAAAGTGTTCGGAAAGACATGCAGGCAATTCTATGGTCCCTCTAGAAGAATGAAACCCTAACTCGACTTAATGACCGTGTGAAAGCCTTTGAACCTTATGGTTTACGACAGTTATGCGGCGCCATTAGTGAGGCTTGGGTTTGCCCTTCTACGGCTGGACCACCGATGCTGAGGTATGTACTCGATACTATTATACTGTACCCAAGATGTTGAGCTCTTGGGGAATTATGAGGTTTTGACGACTCGATCGGATGGCTCGACTTAATTGGGATGCTAGATGGTGAGGTGCATTTCTTGGGAGACTCCGGATACGAGGATAGCCATTGGAGCTCAGTCCATGCAGCCACGACGAGACGAGTCCGAAGCAGTCGATATTAGAGAAAAGTGGAGTAAGAGATTTGTACGAGGTCTTGATGAGACGACGTTCCACTCCGCCGACATCAGAGATGCGAAGCGCATACCTAGGCATAGTACTTGGATACACCTGCTAGAAGAAGTCGGGATGAGTATGCAACCGTTCCAGAACAAGAAGCAGATATGGTAAGGACGATGACTTCCGGACAGTTAAGCAGAAACGAGACTTGGAAGAGACCCTGAGCAGGATTCCTTCCAGGACACGGCTGTAATGATATTTGCACCCAGGATCAGATGTGTTACTTGCATTCAAAGAGCCAGAGGCCGACGCCAGTGACATACTGCTTACGAGTGGTCGCGATGATTGACCGAGAGATGACCAGAGAAGTGCCGGAACGGAATCGTCCCCGTTAGCACATCTGACAGGGCCGATGAGCCGATGGATCGTGAAATTGGTAATCCATAGAGAGGATAAGGACCCTTCTGAAACAAGTTGCAAGAAGACCTGGACCCAGGAGTGGTCATGTTATGCACACCAGCAGGCCAGAGTTCAGGATCGTCGACGAGATATGCTATGAGTAATCACGACAGTTGGCCAGAGATTATTGAAGGATGCGCTTGAGCGGAACTATTCCACCATACTTGATTTCGGTATTTTGACGATTTATTTGCATGATTTGATTTTGATGATTGAGGATTTACGATTTTTGCACCGTTGTTGCATTTGATATTGTTTTCGTGCCTTGGTTTCACATGTTTATGATTTCATGGGTTTCATACATTTGAGTTGAATTTGTGCGTATGCACGCACACGAATTGGTTTTTGCACTCTGTATAGTTTACATATGCTTGCAGTGCAGTGACATGTATTTTGTGCACTTGGATGCACTGGACTTCGATTTCGATAGTGATGCTCGATATTGGTTTTGTGCACTTTATGCACCTGATTGGATTTGCGCATGTTCGGCGCTTGATATTGGGTTTTCATGATGGATGCACCGGATTTGGATTTGTAGCGCATGTTGGGCGCATGTTCTGAGATGAGATTTGGTGCACACCAGATGCACTAAATCGGGATTTTTCGTGCATGTCAGATGCACCTGATTTTGCGGTCAGGCACACACGTTGCCTATGACCAATGTTGTGTGCACGCCCGTTGCACCGTGATGTCGTTTTGTGCACCTGCTTTGCACACGTTTGGATTTTGATTTCCGTGCGCACCGGACGCACAGGGTTCTCATATGCACTTTTGGATTGATTTCTTATGGAGCAGTACATTTTTTATGATATTACGATATGTTTTCGTACTGAGCGGGACTAGTCAGATGACAGTACCTGAGTGTGTTTTGCATGCATTGATAAATTTCAAAGGGGTTTCCAAAAGCGAGCTATAGTCTCATTATTTACATACGTGTCCAATACGACACGAAACATTTAAAACGAGGGAACCCTTCTAAATTATTTTCAAAACGGCGGATCGTACATACTAAACAAAAGATATATACGTATATGGCTATTTTCTTATAGAGACGTCCGCCACTGTGCAGTATTATGCGCATTGCACCTCGATTTAAGGGATTTGGCATGCATTTCCTTCATATATTTACATGTATAGTTCCGATTTCTAGCCTATCGGTTTTACCTTGGATTTGGCATTCGTGTTTTCACCTTGACTCCGACGATTGCGAGATGCTTGACGGAGTTTTGTTTTCGAGTTATCTGCTCGTTACTCGTGCGCATGTATTGCGCTATGATGCATTCTATGGATTGATAATTTCGGAGCCCCGTTGACTTGGACATTTTATTGAAATGTTTGGAATTTGGAGGTTTAAATTTAAATTCGGGGACCGAATTTCTTTAAGGGGGGAAGACTGTAACATTTCAAAAAAAAAATATTATTTTGGGAATTTTCATAATTTAATATTAAGTTTTCATGAATATTTTAATAGTTGGTATAATTAAATACCGATAAACAGTGAAAATTCCGGAGAAAATTATGGAAATTCTAAATTTGGGCATTTTGTGGAAAGATTACAGTTTTTATGATGGATTATATGCTATTTCAATGTTAAAACGCGATTAAAAATCGCTAATTGGATTTTTGGCTTTTGTGCAAAAATGTGCACATGACATTTCCTACACTTGTTACGCTTGTTTCATGTTTTGGTCATGGTAGCCTAGGGTTAACCTTGTCTAATTGGACTTGATGGTTTAAACCTTTTGGTTATGTTAATTAGCTTAATTAAGGGTTTTAGCTTGTTAAGGGTGATTAGGGTAGGGGTTGACTAGTAGGTAGGTGAGAGAGAGAGAGAGAGGCAAGATGGTTTTGGGCATGCTAACATCTAATGGAAAGATAAGGGTGAGGGGGGTTAACTTGAGGTTGTGCCTTAATCCATTGTTTCCTTCACACTCCCTCTCATTGATCACATCTCTCCCTCTCACTCACACTCACATCTCTCACAACCTCAGCCCAAAACAAAACACATCAGCCCCAGTAGTAGCAGCTGCTGCACCCACACACAAAAGGAAAACAAAAGAGAAAAATATCAGCAGCTACATTAACTACAACCACTGATACACCATATCAGCCCCCATGCCCTCACATCAACAGCTACCTCAGCCCCCAATAGATGCAGCCACTAGCCCCTAGCACCTCAGCACACTTTTCAGCCCTAATCTCATCACATCAGCCACCCCAACAGCAGCAGCCACATCAACAGCAGCACCATCATTTGACTCAGCCCAATCTTTGCCCAATTTTCTGCCAGCAGCAGCCCCATCATAGAGACACGCACACCAGCCTCAACCCTATATCACACTTCACTACAAATACATCAAACCCCTTCCTTATCTACTGCTGCAACACTCATACACAAAATATAGCCAAAACAATAGCAGCAGTTTCAGCCAAAACAACATCAGCTCAGCACACTTCAGCCCCCATATACACCATCAGCCCATATCAAACCTCAGCAACATCATATACAACAACCCCACACCCTCATCACACCACACTTATCACCAAAGCAACCACAGCAAAATATCAGCCACTGTAGTTGCTGCTGCAACAGCAACAACAAAAAGGGGAATAGCAAGCAGCAGCAGCAGCCAGATGCAGCAACAGCCACAAGCAGGAGCTCAGCATCAGCAAACCCACTTCCCCACCTCCTCCTCCTTCCCTTCTCCTTCATTCCAGGACTCCCTTGAGATATAATCCCATAACCCAACTTCTATTTTTCCAAGTTTTGGTTATATAGCTGAAACTTAGTGTTATTTAAGAAGATTAGTGCTAGTTTAGATAAATTTGAGTGAGATGTGGCCAAGTGATGGTTTTGATTGCTAGGGTAACCTTATTAGGTGTATTTGAGACCATTGTAACCAAGAAACCCCAGATCTCTAGTTAGTTACCAGAGTTGTTCGACTTGGTGTACATTAGCGTTCATCGATTTTGTGACCTTTCTGAGACCTGCTTTCACCCGGGACCTCCTAGAGTAAAATTGACTTGGCAGTGAGCTGTGCAGGCACCCTGGAACCACTACCCAAATCCTTAGACCTCATCTCAAAACCCCGGCCGTAGTTTTATTCCCTTTGGCCACAATTTGCGGCCAGACCATGGTGAAACCCCCTCGTTTTGCGTGCACGGCTCTATTTCGTGTAAACTTGACCCCCTGTATGTCGAGTTTTGATTGTTTCCAGTTAGGGTAAAATCTGGGTTGTTTTTCATGAGTTGGCATATGATTTACGACTTGTTTTCCGTATGGATTTTTGGTATTCGATGATTCGTTTCTGTCGGGTGGCGTTTGGACGTCAACGACAGCGGATATTGGCTGTGTTTTCATGCGAGGCCACTGGTTTTTACCTATGGGCGTAGTGTGCACCATTTTGGTTTCCGACATGGTTTTCATGTGTTTTAGCGTGTGATATCCTTATAGGTACCCCACGTGGCGTCGGAGCGTTGGAGATGCAAATGGCGACATCGGCACCAGCACACATATAACAAAGTGAGTAGATTTATATCTACGGGGAGAAGTCGGGTGGATGGCGTATAGCTCCCCCGCAGTCCGTGGTGATGTATACGGATGCGTATACACACCAACAATTTTTTATATTGTTGTTGGGATTAATTATTGATGTTTAATTGAATATTGATATATTGGATTGGTGAAAGATTACGAAACCTTAGGGTAGTAGGTGCACTACACATACATACACACATATACATACTCGCATACATCCTTATTTCATATGTGATTATGGGATTCTATATAGAGATGTGTTCACATGGGTTTTGGACTATATGTTCACATACAGATTTGAAGATGATACTTGGGATTTAAATGAGTCGATGAGAGTTGATCTGAGATTATGATATCAGTGATACGGTAAAATTCATACTTGTGATACGTTTGATGATTTAGAGGATTTTAGGGATGATAACGCCATAGGAATGGTGATATAAATATATTAAGTGATCGACATGTGATTATGCTTTGAGATATGATATGATATGACAGGATACTTGTGATAGGCCGCCTTGGGCGATGTATACTCTTGGTTATGATGTATGATGACAATATCGATTTATACTAGATTGTCGATCAGTAGTCAGATCTTGATTATAGTGTTAATGTTAGCATTGTATTAGGCATAGCTCAGTACCCAGATTATGATAATTGATAAAGAGAATACCTGATGAGTAATATAATGATTGTGATATTGACCCGTACCCAGACTTAGGGATGCCGTACGACGGATTTACGTACGAGCTATATTTTTATGTTTGATCCGCCTACTTGACTTAGGAATAACCGATTATAGAGATATGGTATCGGATGTGATATGATCGAGGCGGGATCACCGACTATATATGTGTATATATATGTATCGACTCAGTGATTAGGTGGTTTCCTTTACCTACTGTTGGCTTTAGCTCAGCCTTATAGTGGTGTAGCTATATGACTCTTATGACATTAGATGCAGTTTAGTGATCATGGTGTTCAGTATTTCAGCTCCCGCATATTATTATTGTTGCTCTGCATCGTATACTATTGTGATTCATATTCTATTATTGATATCCTGCTGCTAGGACACCAGCACCATTACCGATGATGCGTATGTACCACGTACACTTATTTGCTGTCGCACACACATTTTCATCGGTAATTGCCATGTCACGTACACTTAGAGAATATTATTGCCTGATTTAGCTTGTTAGCTAGTTGTGACATGATATTAGTGTACTTGCCTCATATGCCAGCTTGACATTGTAGCTATTGCTTGTCACATCATGCATACTGTTGTTCATTATATGCCGCATTCATGGTTTCTCATGCTTATATTCATGGTTTACATACTATTGATAATTCGGATTTCCATGATGTTTTCTGGATTTGGAGGAAAACCGCAAAACATATATATACTGCTTTCTCTCTTTTTAAAATAAATGCGGTATTTCCATGATGTATGAGTCGTCCACCATGAGTTTGCTGATGGATTTCGAGACCCGATTCGAGGAGTGGAGGAACCGTTTCGGGTACATGGTGGGCCCGGTGCGGTACCCTGGGGCAAGAGGATCGCAGATGATGGCGTTGAGCCTGGCAGGGGAGCACTACCGACCGGTGATTTTACCCGACACGTCGGATATCCGGAGGATACCGTCGTAGTCATGAGATGGATGGTAGGGGCCGATCTGGACTGACGGCGCCCTGGATTTATGATCGAGATATTGAGATTTGAGATATTGAGGTACAGAGATTGTGATACAGAGATATCGAGATATTGAGATTATGTTTTGTGCCGATGCTAGGCACTGTTTTATGCCGATTTCATTATGATACCTCATTTTAAAATACAGAAATCTCACAAATTTATGAAAGCAGTTTTCTTCAGTATATGCATTCTATTTCATGCATTCATACATCATGCATATGATATATTGCCACCTGATGCACTGACACAGGCACATGGGTTTACACTTGGGTTAGGTATTTACCCTAGTCTTGTTATAGATTGCTGGTTTTATATTTGAGGATTATATATTTTGATTGTATGACCTAGGATTGCGTCATACATGCGATTTTCTGTTCTTAGATCTCTTTCTACTCACGAGTTGGCAACTCACCCCCGTTGTGCCCCAGTTTCTTGCAGGTGTTGCCGTACAGGTTTCATTACGGCTTTGCGGGCACTGTTCCTTTCGGGTGACTTGCTAGTAGGTGGGTTATTGTATCGTACCCATCATTATACATTGTATATTATATTCAGTTGTATCTAGAAGTTCCATCAACCAAACATGTACTTATTTGAGATAGAGACCAGTGATGTTTATTCTTTCGACCTTAGAGTCGCGTGTTTCATTTCTGTGGATTTCTTGTTGTTGGAGTTTCCTTTCTTTTGTGATCCTCGCCTTTAGGCGTTGTATATTATGTTGCATACAGGTTTATTTGATATGGTTCTTCCTACTCTCCACTACATTTCTTGGTTTGGATTTCTGGGTTCGGCTTACTTAGAGTACGTACGCCTCGAGACGTTCGTAGTCTAAGTGCCGGTCATGCTCCGTACTTTCGGGTTGTGACACTATTGGTAATTTCTATGACACGCTCACTATAGAAATTTCCATGGATAAATATATTATACAGCTTTTATTATTATTAACAGTTAGATATTGATTCTTGTTCTATTGCGTATTATGAATTGCATCATACGTACATACATACATGCATACATACAGACATTGCTATAGTGACATATATACTCTCATATGGTGTTTTATTTCGATTTCATGGATTTGGGAAACCGCAAGATACCTTTTGAAACTTGATATATTTAAAAAGTGCGACTTTCCCTTAATATGCTCACATTACTGTTCTATGTTTGCATACATCGTACTTCATGGATATATGCATTGAGATACCGTTTTCATACGATTTCTGGATTTGAGAACTGTAGAAATATTTCAAAGAAAATTATAAATTATTTTCAAACCACGGTTTTTCGTGATGTGATTTCGAGGCATCCACCATGAGTTTTCTCGGTTCTGAGCTTGTTTTCGAGACCCGATTCGAGGAGTTGGATGAACCGTTTGCGGGTACTTGGTGGACCCAGTAAGGTACCCCGGGGCAAGAAGCTCGAGATGTAGACGATGAGCCTGGCAGGAGGGAACACTACTTAACGGTGATTGTATGGAAACTCGACGGATATCCGGAGGATAACGTTTCGGAGTTATGAGATGAGATAGATATGAGGGCCGATCGGAGAATGCAGCGCCTGAGATAAAAGGGCTTACGTGTCGATGCTGGACACGGATTTCATGATGTTTCGAGTGTTGATGTTGGACACTCAGGTTCCATGATGTGATGATATGAGGGCCGATCAGAGTGACGGCGCCTGAGATATTGGGATTTGGGGTGTCGTTGATGGACCCCAGATTTTATGATGATGATTCATTGATTAGGATTATGTTTTATTCCACACTCAGGATTTATATTATGACATACACGGTTTCATGTAGTTGTTGTACCCTGGTGGTGTACCTTGATCATGATTTGTTGCATATCCATACTGCTATACTTATGCCATCAGATTGCATATTTCGGATTATCGCTTTTCGTATATGCTTGCGATTATCTGTACGATGTTATTTACTATTCACGAGCTAGCAACTCACCCCCGTTGTGCCACAGTGTTTTGCAGGCAGGGTTCTTATTGCACCTACTTCTGCGGATACCGCTACTGTTGGTCGTGATTTTGGTGTAGGTGGGTTTTGCGGGTATCTGTATGATTCCATTGTATATCTTATTTTGTATCTAGTACTCTCCATCTACCACTTATATGTATTTGACTTAGAGACGAGATTGTGGGATTCGATATTGTATCTTATGCGACTCTGGGTGTTGTGCTCGTATGAGCCAGCTTTTATTTATGTTGCGATGTTGTTTTACCTCTTTTTATGATGTTTTCACTTCTTAATTGCTTATTTCTTCGCTACAGCGTATATATAGCTGTTGTGGTTTTGTTCCGCTTTTAGGCGTTAGTTGTGTTAGTGATACGTATGCTCTAGAGGCCCTTATTGTATGATATAATGGATGCTTAGACATATATATGGAGGACTTTCTTGCTCGACATGATAGTATGCTAGCCGGTTGCCTTTATCTTAACATATTCACTGGTATTATTATTGTAGGGTTACGGCAGCGCCCCGACCATCAATCCGGGGCAAACGCGGAACAAAAACTTTAAAACTCTGGTGCTAACGAAACCCTGATCGACGGGTCGTACCATTAACCCTATATTAGTTCTATAAAAAGAGGTTGGAGAGGTTATAACGATCGATTCGTGTCCTTCAGTCTTCAACCTCTGCCCCAAGCTCCTCGCGGCTTCCTCGATCAAGTCCGATCTCTGGCCTCCCTCGTCGAAGACGATCCACGTCGAGGATTAGTAATACGGGCTCCCGCTTCAAAACCGAAGCAACTCGAGCATCCAGTTTGTTAGCCTAGATACCCAAGATGAAGTAGAGAGAATGTGTGATCATTTTGTCTCAATACACCCAATGATTCTCAACTCATGAGATGGAACGGGTGGAGGTTAAAGAAGTTGCCAAGTGAAAAATGTGAGCTCAAGAATTTTTAGCCAAGTGAAGAAAAGACTCTTTGTTGTTTTTCTTGTGTGTGTTTCCAACTAAAGAAAACCCTCTGCTAGAAACCCAACCTTTACTAAATATCTCATAACACACTCCATACAAATATTTCATAACTCACCAAAAACCATCGATGCACCATGACCCACCATATGATCCACCAAGTGCATGCACCAAGAGTTAATGCACACCCATGACTCACACCAAGCCACAAACTAGGCCTCACGAATTTGCTCACAAAGAATTAGCCAAAAATCCATTACTCACAATTTCCACAATATACATTAAACTAAATGTTTAAAGAAAGAAAAAGAAATGGCAACCCTAAAGTTATCTTGTAACGAATTACAAGAATACCCCTCATCCGTATATACATACCCGCATCTGTATTCTGACTGAATACGAATACAATGAGACGAAAATAATCCAACAATAAAATACTAGGATCCGGCTTAAACCAAAACCCACCAGTATTATCCGTCCGATCATGATCGGTGCACAAGTGCACGAATATGATCGAACCCTGCCATAAAACCATACGGCCTCTACAATGTTTCGCCCGAACTAGGGAAACCTTCTGTGTGGGACTCCAAAGACTCGTCAATACGCTGGCAGTGGGTTTAACCACAAGCACGTCAGTGGCACTATCTGTACGTAACGGCTACGCAGGTATTGAGCGAAAGGGAGGCCGGCGAGCAAACTCATCCTAAAACCCTACTGAGCCTGACAGTGACAATATCCGTACAGTCCGGTCCGTTCGTCCATGAGTATCGCATATCGAGTCTAGGGGGGAAGATAAAGTCAGACCCTTAATAATGCGACATTTAGTGTCGGCATGAAACCTATCACCAACTGAGAAACTATCGATCCTAGATCGGTAATTCCCGTCTCCCCCGGCCGAGGATTTCTGGTGATGGCTGATCAGTCGAAAATATTGAATTTTTAACACATCAATTTCCCTACTCTTTGCAATCATCTAAAGGTGTTTGGTATAAATATAGCACATATTAGCAATTTGTCTGCAAAATACCAAATAACATGTGTTATACATTATAACCAGCATTATGAGGAAAATTGTGTGTTTATTATTGCACGCGTGATCTTTGGTATATCAAACACTTGTCTCGAGATTGTGTGTAGGAAATTCTCTAGGTAAAAGAGCCGGAATTGCTAAAAGTGCTGATAAAATACATCAAGTCTAAGACCTGAAATCTGGCAGTAAACAAAAAAGTATAAAAATATTCCAGACATCAGGAAATTGCCATAAAACCAACATCAAAATACCCTGAAGATTTCATGCAGCAACTCCATCAAACGGCTGCGGATCCGCGGCCGAGTCAGGCCGATCCGCCGTGGATCCGCGGCCGATCTGACTCATCGGCAGTTGGTCATGTGGGCAGAGGTCTCCTTGTAATTGGCCAAACTTCTTCAAGACACTTCAGTTCCTAGAGATCTCCAGAAACTTCCCTTCTAACAGCCAAGCTTCTTGTGCAAGCTTAATACCTACCAAGTTTCTCATGCAAGCTAGCTAACTACCTTAATTTAGAAACTTCTACATAACTACCTCGCTTCCTATGCAAGCTTCATAACAACCAAGCTTCCAAGGGAAGCTAGACCTAGCTTCTAGGGGAAACTAAAGGAAAATCTATAAAAAGGGACCCAGGGCTTCATTACAGAGGTTGTTGTTGTTCATCAATTAGGGTAAAATTCTAGTGAGATCCAAATCAATTTTAAACAAATTGAGTGACACAATTTGATCCAAATCAAGATTCATCGAGTACCAAATTAAGCAAGAATCCAACGAGCCTTTTGAAGCAACGCCGATCTTCATCCGAGCAAGAGATCCACGACGATCCGCGACTCAAGAAGACAATGCGAAGCTAGTTCGATGATTTAGTTGCTCCTCAAATCTTGTAGTCTTTGAGTGTATTGTAACGAAACGTCGATTAAATAAAAGGTGAAATTTTTTGATCTTTCTTTTCTTTACATTTGAGCATTATGAAGAGTTACCAATTCTTGACTGTTTTCTTTTTCATGATGTTTCAGTGAAAACTCCGCTTGTGGAGGAATCGAGAAAATAGGTAGATGATGATGATTAAATTCTTGAACGATTCTTAAGTCTTATGAGTTTTGTAAACTTTAGAAAATTGAATCAACGATGACCTATTTTCGAGCGAGATGCTTTCTTGAATGGTTTCGCTCCAAATTAGAGATCAACAATTGATGATTGAATTTGCTAGAGGCTAGAATTTGAATGCTAATCAACGAAAGGACAAGGGATGATGATGGAGAAACCCTAGTTTCTTCAATAGATCCCTAATTCTCGTTGATCATCATCGATCTAGCAACAAATCTTCAATAGATAAGCATTTGTAATCATAAGTATTCATCATCATTATCAATTGGATCGATTCCTACAAGACTCTTTACAAATCATGATAATTCATTCGATTTGGACATCTTCTTGATCTTTAGTATTTCTTGATTGTAGATCTAGTTCTTGATGATTCTTGAAACTAAATTTCATAATTATTGAATCATTTTTCTTTTACCTTTTAATTTTCAACTCAATTAAAACAAGATCGATCAAATCACACTTTCTCAGTGGGCGATCCGTTCTCATTGACGAAACTACAATAGACACCGTCAATTGATTGCGGTATAAATTTCTTTGGTTGTGAAACATTTCTAAACACGACACGGAAACGATCAATCAAATGGCGCCGTTGCCGGGGGTAGTGTGCTAATTTGTTCGTTTTTGTAATTTGAGTTGGAAAATTTATTATTCCATCAGAATTTTTAGATCAAAATTCGTAACAAGCGCCTAACAATTTATTGTGATTTGTTGCAAGGTGATCTGGAATATCTGGAGCGAGAGGAAAAATTTTCAGAGCATTACAGAGAGTTCAGTGAGTGAACATGAGCATTTGCATAAGTTTTTGTGCAGTGATCTCTTCATCGCGCGGTGGAACCGCGGTCTTTGGAGCCTTATTACGGCGGATCCGCAGCGGGAAAGTTGATTCCCTGTTCCAAACTTCTCAGGTATATCTCTGTCTTTCTTATCTCCTCCCTGCTCTGTCCATTAACAAATTTCTGCAGGATTCTTTGCAAAAATTCGCAGCGCTGCAAAAAAAAGAAAAATTGTTGCGTGTTTGATCTTGGATGTTTGCATTATTAATACGGAAATTAAGGGGCAAAGACCAAATTCAAATTAGGTGGAGAGTTCATTACCCTTCCTAAGCCCCCAAAATCACAAACTTGCATCCGCATCACCCTCATTAACTAAAAAATATCTAGACATGACTCTAAGGACCGTCGCGCTCACTTAGGACAGAAGGAGGTCGTGGGTAATCTATTGCTTATCCGCGTTTCTTTTGTGGTGTCTAAGGCAAGTGTGTCTAAGGCAAGTGGTTACTTAATTAGGCCCACTACTTACATAGTGGAGAACCTCCCACTTACCTGGCACATACCTGGCCACAGAAGGGGCAAAAGGGCAGTAGAGGATCTATCTTGCGACTTGTACTCTGGAAGTCTAGGAGCGGTCTAGAGACTTGACCTAGGTGACCACTAGATTTAGGGTTGCTTGTGCATTGTTTGTGTGATTTTTCAAAAAAAATCCGTCTTTTTCAAACCAAACACTAACTCATCTTGTCCTTAATTATCATTTAACGCTGCCACTTATGCTAAACCATTTAGTACATGCTCGGCTGGACACGGGATTCTAGTGCCCGTCTTGTCCGCGTTTCTCCTATCGACTCCGAAGTCGGTAATTCTACTTCTACTTTTTCTTTACCCTCCACCACACCCACTTCGATGGACAATTCTCTATCAAACTTCTTTAACACCACTCTGCCACCATCCGCAGGTATGCAGAATCCGCTCCGCATTTCTCTCCAAGAGAGATGTTACCCTATGAGAGGTTCTCTTTCGACCTGTCTCACCATTCCACCAGCCAATGGGGACAATTTTGAAATCAAACCACAATACATCAATCTTCTACCAAAATATCATGGTCTCGAGTCTGAAGACGCATATGTCTTTATTACCAAATTTGAAATTGTATGCGCTATGATGGGTACTTCACAACTTTCTGTGGATACTATGCGTCTACGTCATCTCCCATTAACTTTGTGCGATATAGCTGAGAAGTGGCTTTATAACACATCCGCACATTCTATTTCGAGCTGGGGAGAATTCGTAACAGCTTTCCTAAAGAAATTCTACCCCAATCATAAAACAGCTCGAGTCCGTAGCGAAATAAATCAATTTACCTAGCTTCCAAATGAACCATTCTCGAAGTGTTTTGAACGCTTCAAGGTGTTAGTGTATATTCCCTAGAGGCCATTACTGTATCATACTAGTTTGTATATTACTTGATGGAAGCTTGGGATATTCATAGTTGTATAGACAATCTTGCACAAAATGGTAGTATGCTACTTGGTTTGTCTCTACTTCAATATGTGCATGTGTTTCTTTTAGCATATCGCTTATACATATTAGTAGAGCCCTTAGGATCTTTGCTTGATTACCAGCGTTGTGATGGCAGTCACACTTGTGGGCTGGGTAATTTATAAGCACATCCTTATACAGGTCCCAAGTCGTAGGACTATCGAGACAGGGCATCGATACTCTGGAGTAGACTAGCGTATGCGCTTTTCATCCAAGCAGGGGAGATGGTCTGTCCCACAGCCATCAGTACGTCGTACTGGAGATAGTATGCGGGTGCTCGTTAGGTTACGAGTACACTGGACAGGACTCGTCGGGAACTGCTGGTTGGTATTATACCTATCGTCAGTTATCAGTTCCCAGGTGACATGAGTACAGCTTAGTCCGCTGACTTGACACTGTCACTTCGTCTCGAGTGTGTTCCCACCGTACTTAGATTACTACCCTACCACGGCTCAAATGAGTCGTGCAAACAGGTAGTAGTTGGGTGCAGTCTCGAAGCACTTGGAGGCAGTGACGGTTAGACAGGATTCGTCTATCCCGGTATCGGGTGTTGATATCGCGTTGTGTCTAGGAGAGCCATTACACAAGTAGACCCTGGCCAGGGCAAGCGAGATATACTGGTAGGTTTCCAGTGTTATCTCAGGGTGTTCTGGGCTACACTCCGACACGACTTGTACCGCTATTAGGGGACAGACGTTTACCACCCCCCTAGGCCCGCCATGCGATATTGTCAGACGAACGGACCGGATTGTACGGAGATTGTCACATACATGCTCAGTAGGAGTTCGGATGGGTTTATCTCATCGGCCTTCTTATCGACATCTACCTGGGGACCGTTACGTACAGCTAGTGCCGCTTGCGGTCTGTGGTTAAACCCACTGCCAGTGTAGTGTCGAGTCTTTAGAGTCCTACACAGAGAGTTTTCCTGCACTGAGCGAAACGTGTAGAGGCCGTATGGTTTTACGGCAGGGCTACGATCACTTACGTGCACTTGTGTACGTATGTTGTTTGGGCAGGCAATACTAGCGGGCTTTGGTTTAAGCCGGATCCTAGTATTGCACGGATGGATTTGTTTTGTCTTCTGTGCATTCGCATTCTGCGGAATGCAGATGCGGTTGTGTATGCACAGTTGTGAGGAGCGAAGAGGAAGGAGGTGCCTCATTAGGGTTTTGACAGTTGATTCGGTCAAAACCATAATGAGGCGGACTCATTAGGGTTTTGGCAGTTCGTTCGGTCAAAACTATTATGAGCCGGAGACATTATTTACTAATCTTTTTAGTGATAATTATGTGATAGCTAATTGCTTTGTCCATTTGACTACACTTGACTTTGTTGACCGTTTGACCAAAGTTGACTTGGACCTTTATGAGAGGTCTAGAGTATTCTTTGGTTTTCTTTTTATTTTTGATATGAAAATGGTCAATTCAAATGTAGCCATCGACTTTATCATGAAAGGATTGGTAATGATGATGTTTGTGTATTATTGCAACCGTGGTTCATTTTCTTTGGTTCATAATTCATTTCTCATTCTCTCTCTTGAAAAAGAAAATGAGAAAGCTCCATGGTTGCTAGATTCATCTTTCACCTCTTGAAAATTTCCTTTGATCTCATGTGTTGAGAGAAAAAGGATCCTAGTTGACAAAAACATCCAACTATCTCTTCTACACAACCTAGGACATCAAGACTAGCGATCTTGTTGCCCTAGCTGCCTCGGCTCGAGGTGGAGCTCGGAGCACAACTCTCGGGTGGATCGTCTTCGACTCAAGAAGGCCGCGGAGGTGACCAAGATCCGGATCGATCCTCGGAGCTTGGATGGACGAGCAGGACAGCGGAGAGAAGACCCGAAGGACCGGTATCGTGAGGTATAATCTCTATGGCATAGTAGATAGCACCTCTAGTAGTTTGCTAGTTTGTTGTTTAGCAAAGATCCTTCTTTTAGTCCATGTTGCCTTTGCACCAAAAAATCGTTTTTCGCCGTTTCCGCCTCCCCGTAAGAACCGGGGTGAGCAACGTGGACTTACAGTGGTATCAGAGCCTACCTAAACATATACTAGCAAGTTAGCGAAGTGTTTACAATTTCGATCGGAAAAAAATCGCAAAACACGTCCGGAAAAACCATGTTTCTTTTGTTTTTTTATACTGCTCTAAAAATTATTTAACATACATGAAAAATCGGCTCAGGGTTTTGTAAAAACACAGAACAAAAACGATCCAGTGACTCGGTCAAAGCGCCGTGGATCCGTGGCAAGAACATGCTTTCTGCCGCGGATCCACGGCCGAGTTGACTCGGCCGTGGACCGGGTTTTGTGCAGTGTTCTTATTTGGATGTTTTGGGATTTTTAGTATAGTTTAATTCTGCACAGATTTTCCATAGAACAAATTTGTTTTTAGGGTGGTTACAAATCCGTATTTTGATCAAAATTTCATAGACTTTGGCTAATGGATATTATCTGTGATGTGATATATGTATTGAACGTCTACTAATCTCTATACGTCGATTAGTAAGGGTTATACATATCTGTGATCTGTAATGTTGATGGTTTGTGGATATGAACTCGTTGGATTGTCGCGGATGAATAGCCGGGTGGATGTGAGATGAGAGTTTCTTTTTCTTTCATTCAATGTAAAATTTGTAATTGATGTAATATTATTTTATGGCCGCACATTCGGGATGAGATTGTAGCCGCCATTGTATAATTTCTTTTACTGTTTTTGCTCCTAGGATAGACCCAAGCTGGGGTGCACAAACTACCGGGTATCTCGAAGTGACGAGTGGCCTACTCACGTTGTTGAGGGAGGTTGCTTCGCTTCGGGTACTTAGCAGGTAGTTTGCCGCACCCGTAGGGGTCTAGGGTGGGGTTTGGCTATTCATCGCGACCGTGTAATCCGCTTTTCGTTGCAAGCTCGAACGAATCGTGGATTCCTAGTATATCCAAAGTGTTCATCTGTGATCTGGAATGGCTATCATTGCATCTGACGAATGTATATATCTATATATGATATCTTTTTAGGCGTTACTCATGTTTGCATCCACGCTAGTCCAGCCCCCGCTCTGTCGTTAGTTAAGTAACTTAACGGGTGATGACAGGACCCCATGGCGAATGCGGATGGCATAAGCGTACATCATATTTCGTTGTTTTCTGCAATGGTAGGATTAAATGATGGGACACATTAAAATTAATGCAAGAAAATAAACCAAGTAAAAGTCGTTGGAACACTTTCAAAATCACTCGGTTCTTTTCAAAAACCAACTTTTAAACGCGGAGCTTGAACAACTCCTTTTAAAAGCTATCTCGTTCCTTCGATTATATCAAGTTCACTACGTTCACGGTTTTGCCAAAACCATTCGTAGCCCTCCGTCGTTTCATATGAATATCCAACAGTATTCAAGCTGTGTTTGTTGGCCCTAGTCAAGGCACAGTGTTTGGTAGCTGGTGGGTATTCATATGTTGCATAGATAGATGCGTTGGTTTGGGACAGTCGTATTACTTTGTTGGCCATAGTCAAGGGTATATACGGGTGGGTTCAAATCAACCTGGACAACGACGGGTAGAACTTGACATGTGACTTATGATTTGTTGGCCTTAGTCAAGGTCATAAGAGCATGGGGCAAAATTCCACATCGGGAGTTTCTAAAGAAACTAAAACTTGCTAGTGCTGCATACCATTTGGAGTGTGATGATTCTGGTAGCATTCCTTCAGTTTTATCGCACGATGATATTTGGATCCCGATCCTACTGTGAGTATATGCTCCTCCTCGGGAACTTTCTCACTTAACGATCAATGCTATAAACCAAGTAGGTGTCTAGAAAGGTGTTAGCGGGGCTACGCCCACAGGGAAAAGAGGTCACTTAATTAAGGAACTTCACGAAAGCGTTGGAAAACCTCCCTCGAAGTACCGACACTTGCCTGGCTGAACGGTTAAGCAAGTATTGTACGGTGAGATTGATCCTGACTAATTCTTCCTTTATGGTTTGAGGAGGGATTCGAGAGACAGTGGGAGCCATCCTATTTAGATAAATTAAAAACCAATCTAAACTTATAAGAGCATCATGCTGAGTGTTTTCTTCTCTCTCTCTTAATTGCAGCGATCCGGTGACCACACCTAGGTTACATCTAGATAATAAAATGACTGAATCTGACTGTTATGACTGGCAAAGGTCTGTCCAGATGTCCATTGCCCATGACATGCTGGAACACCTCTTAACTAATCCAACCCTTGCCGTCTCAGGACCAGTTTCCCCTGTCACGGATATTGATATCCGTAAGACATCGGGAAAAGACTGTGCGAAAGCCAAGTGCCTTGTGTTAGCCTCAGTTGATGGTGCATACCAGAGGCAGCATGAGAAGATGGACTTAGTTTCTATCTTCCTCCATAACAAAGATTTTTATGGAGAGCAATCTCGTACAGCAAGATATGAGACCTCGAACGAATTGCTTCAAGCGAGGTTGGCTATCGGGTCATCTGTAGGGGGCAACGTCCTTACAGAGACCGGCTATTTTGAGCTCACGGACCTGAAGACCACGTTGAAGAACGGGTCAGGTGCTGACTTGATTCTACAGTCTCTGCCTTCTACCCTGAAGGAAACCAGGGAAGTAGAAGGAAAGAGAAGGGCAAAAGTTTCGGGACTGGATGTAGTAAAAGAGGGACGTTCCTATTGTTACGGGAATGAACATTGGCAGAAGGATTGCAGGTCTAGTAAAGCCAGTAGCCAGGATTCGAAGCATGTTGTGGCTTCGGTTTCGGGTGTGTTTGTGATAGAGAACTGTATGTCAGTTAACCCTACTTCCTGGGTATTGGATACCGGATCAGGATCTCACATCTGTAATTCGTTACAGGCTCTGAGAAACCGTAGGGTTATCAAGATAGGTGATATGACTCTCAGGGTTGCTAACGGAATGAGCATGTACGCTGAATCCGTAGGGGAATATCATCTTGGACTGACAACTGGGCAGATATTGATTCTGTGTGACTGTTTTTATCTACCAGGTGCGACTTGTAATATCATATCTGTATCCTTACTTTCTAAGGAAGGATATGATTTTACTTTTGTAAGCGATGTAGTCAACATCCACCTAAATCAAGTTCTGATTGGGTCAGGTACATTGAAAAACGGGATATACGTATTGAATGAAGCTCAGGTTTTCAGTATCCAGAACACACTTAAAAGAAAGTCTCCGAAATTAAATCAGGCTTTCTTATGGCATTGTAGACTGGGTCACATTAATGAGACACGGTTAACAAAGTTACATAAAGAAAGATACTTGGATCCGTTCGAGTACCAGTCTTATGCCACTTGTGAATCTTGTCTCATGGGAAAGATGACAAAGACTCCGTTCACTAGACACGGAGAAAGAGCAAGCGAGCTCTTGGGACTCATACACAGTGACGTGTGTGGTCCAATGTCTACACATGCGCGAAGTGGTTATTCATACTTCATTACTTCCACAGATGATTTCTCTAGGTATGGACATGTCTTCCTGATGAAGCATAAATCCGAGGCCTTTGAGAAATTTTGGGAATACAAGAATGAAGTTGAAAAACAAATAGGCAAGAGTATCAAGACACTGAGATCTGATCGAGGTGGTGAATACTTGGGTGCCGAGTTTCTGGGCTTCTTAAAAAAGAATGGAATTCTCTCTCAGCTTACTCCTCCATACACACCACAACACAATGGTGTATCGGAAAGACGGAATCGAACCCTATTGGATATGGTTCGTTCCATGATGAGTAAGGCCGAGTTACCGCGATCCTTCTGGAGTTATGCACTAGAAACAGCTGCATATCTTTTGAACTAAGTTCCTACTAAGTCAGTGCCTACCACACCATAACAGATGTGGAGTGGGAAGAAACCCTGTCTTAAACACTTTATGACATGGGGATGTCCAGCTTTTGTCAAAAAGCAGCATGCGGACAAGCTTGAGGCGCGCTCAGTACAGTGTAAGTTTGTGGGATACCCAAGGAACTCCAAGGGGTATCTTTTCTATTACGCAGAGGAATAAAAGGTTATTGTTTCTCGTCATGCCCGCTTCTTGGAAACTGAGTTTTTGGAAAACCAGATAAGTGGGAGCGCAATAGAACTGGAAGAAATTCTAGAACAACGAGCTATTACTGAAAGCTTAGTAGAACCAGAGGGTTCGAGAGAACAGGACATTCGTACGCCGCTCTGCAGGAGTAGTAGGCAGTCTCATCCGCCCGAAAGATACTATGGTTTTCTCATAGACGGGGATAGAGAGGATTGCACTATTGATTATGATGAGCCTACTAGCTTCCAGCAAGCCATTCAGAGCGGTGACTCGGTAAAATGGCTGGATGCAATGCGGACCGAGATGGAGTCCATGTACACCAACAAAGTTTGGACTTTGGTCTTTGCTCCAGAAGGGGTAAAACCCGTAGGCTGCAAATGGATCTTCAGAAAGAAGATTGGTGTAGATGGGCAGGTTGAAACCTATAAAGCTAGACTTGTTGCAAAGGGTTTTCGTCAAAGACCTGGTTTGGACTATGATGAGACCTTTTCTCCAGTGGCTATGCTCAAATCCATTCGGATCCTTCTTGCCATTGCTGCTTTCCACGATTATGAAATCCGGCAGATGGAAGTAAAGACGGCTTTCCTAAATGGAAATTTAGAAGAGTGCGTCTATATGGATCAGCCAGAGGGATTCATTCAGAGTGGGAGCAGCGGTAAAGTGTGCAAGTTGCTCAAGTCCATCTATAGACTGAAGCAGGCATCGCGGAGTTGGAACATCTGCTTTGATGATACTGTCAAGGAATTCGACTTTATCAAAAACCCAGATGAACCATGCATTTACAGTAAGATTGTAGGGAGAACTGTGGTATTCCCCTTCTTGTACGTGGATGACATTCTCCTAATAGGAAATGATATTCCTATGCTACAGTCAGTGAAAGGATTCTTGTCACAGAGGTTCTCCATGAAGGACCTGGGCGATGCCAACTACATTCTGGGGATCCAGATCTATCGTGATAGATCTAAGAGGATATTGGGACTTTCACAGTCCAGGTACATCGACACCATACTGAAAAGATTCAGTATGGAAGATTCCAAGTGCGGTAATTTACCGGCTTGTCACGGGATCACCCTCTCCAAAGAGATGTCTCCCAAGACTGATTTGGAAAGGGATCGCATGTCTATTATACCCTACGCTTCTGCGGTAGGCTCTATAATGTATGCGATGTTATGTACCAGACCAGATGTAGCATACGCATTGAGCATTGTAAGCCGGTATCAGTCGGACCCAGGGGAGAAACACTGGATAGCGGTAAAGAACATTCTGAAGTACCTGAGAAGGACTAAGGAGATGTTCTTGGTGTATGGCGGAAAAGACCTCCAGATCGAGGCCTTTGCTGACTCCAGCTTCCAGAGTGATAAGGATGGCTCCAAGTCCATGTCGGGTTATGTCTTTACCCTCAATGGAGAGGCGGTTTGCTGGAAGAGTTCAAAGCAGGAAACCGTTGCTGACTCAACTATGGAAGCGGAGTACATAGCTGCTTGCGATGCCCCAAAGGAAGCTGTCTGGTTGAAGAAGTTCCTCACGGAGCTTCAGGTGGTTCCTACCATTGTTGATCCAATACCGCTGTATTGCGACAACAGCGGCGCTATAGCTTTAGCGAAGGAACCCAGGTCCCATCAGAAGTCCAGGTACATTTTGAGGCGGTACCACCTGATCAGGGAGATCGTAGATCGCCGGGAGATCGTAGATCGCCGGGAGATCGAGGTGAAGAGAGTAGATTCGTAGGATAACACTGCAGATCCACTCACGAAGGCCCTACCCCAGACTTAGTTCGAGCGGCTGATCGAGATGATAGGTCTTCGATACGCAAGTACATGGCATTAGTGCAAGTGGGAGATTGTTAGTGTATATGCCCTAGAGGCCATTACTGTATCATACTAGTTTGTATTTTACTTGATGGAAGCTTGGGATATTCACAGTTGTATAGACAATCTTGCTCAAAATGGTAGTATGCTACTTGGTTTGTCTCTACTTCAATATGTGCATGTGTTTCTTTTAGCATATCGCTTATACATATTAGTAGAGCCCTTAGGATATTTGCTTGATTACCAGCGTTGTGATGGCAGTCACACTTATGGGGGCTGGGTAATCTATAAGCACATCCTTATACAGGTCCCTAGTCGTAGGACTATCGAGACAGGGCATCGATACTCCGGAGTAGACTAGCGTATGCGCTTCTCATCCCAGCAGGGGAGATGGTCTGTCCCACAGCCATCAGTACGTCGTACTGGAGATAGTATGCGGGTGCTCGTTAGGTTATGAGTACACTGGATAGGACTCATCGGGAACTGTTGGTTGGTATTATACCTATCGTCAGTTATCAGTTCCCAGGCGACATGAGTACAGCTTAGTCCGCTGACTTGACACTGTCACTTCGCTACGAGTGTGTTCCCACTGTACTTAGATTACTACTCTACCACGGCTCAAAGGAGTCGTGCAAACAGGTAGTAGTTGGGTGCAGTCCCGAAGCACTTGGAGGTAGTGACGGTTAGACAGGATTCGTCTCTCCCGGTATCGGGAGTTGATATCGCGCTGTGTCTAGGAGAGCCATTACACAAGTAGTCCCTGGCCAGGGCAAGCGAGATATATTGGTAGGTTTCCAGTGTTATCTCAGGGTGTTTTGGGCTACACTCCGACACTACTTGTACCGCTATTAGGGGACTGACGTTTACCACCCCCTAGGACCGCCATGCGATATTCTCAGACGAACGGACCGGACTGTACGGAGATTGTCACATACAGGCTCAGTAGGAGTTCGGATGGGTTTATCTCATCGACCTTCTTATCGACATCTACCTGGGGACCGTTACGTACAGTTAGTGCCGCTTGCGGTCTGTGGTTAAACCCACTGCCAGCGTAGTATCGAGTCTTTAGAGTCCCACACAGAGAGTTTCCCTGCACTGAGCGAAACGTGTAGAGGCCGTATGGTTTTATGGCAGGGCTACGATCACTTACATGCACTTGTATACGTATGTTGTTCGGGCAGGTAATACTAGTGGGCTTTGGTTTAAGCCGGATCCTCGTATTGCACGGATGGATTTGTTTTGTCTTCTGTGCATTCACATTCTACGGAAAGCGGATGCGGGTGTGTATGCACAGTTGTGAGGAGCGAAGAGGAAGGAGGTGCCTCATTAGGGTTTTGACAGTTGATTCGGTCAAAACCATAATGAGGCGGACTTATTAGGGTTTTGGCAGTTCGTTCGGTCAAAACCATTATGAGCCGGGGACATTATTTACTAATCTTTTTAGTGATAATTATGTGATGGCTAATTTCTTTGACCATTTGACCACACTTGACTTTGTTGACCGTTTGACCAAAGTTGACTTGGACCTTCATGAGAGGTCTAGAGTATTCTTTGGTTTTCTTTTTATTTTTGATATGAAAATGGTCAATTCAAATGTAGCCATCAACTTTATCATGAAAGGATTAGTAATGATGATGTTTTTGTATTATTGCAACCATGGTTCATTTTCTTTGGTTCATAATTCATTTCTCATTCTCTCTCTTGAAAAAGAAAATGATAAAGCTCCATGGTTGCTAGCTTCATCTTCCTCCTCTTGAAAATTTTCTTTGATCTCATGTGTTGAGAGAAAAAGGATCCTAGTTGACAAAAACATCCATCTATCTCTTCTACACAACCTAGGACATCAAGACTAGCGATCTTGTTGCCCTAGTTGCCTCGGCTCGAGGTGGAGCTCGGAGCACAACTCTTGGGTGGATCGTCTTCGACTCAAGAAGGCCGCGGAGGTGACCAAGATCCGGATCGATCCTTAGAGCTTGGATGGACGAGCAGGACAGTGGAGAGAAGACCCGAAGGACCGGTATCGTGAGGTATAATCTCTATGGCATAGTAGATAGCACCTCTAGTAGTTTGCTAGCTTGTTGTTTAGCAAAGATCCTTCTTTTAGTCCATGTTGCCTTTGCGCCAAAAAATCGTTTTTCGCCGTTTCCGCCTCCCCGTAAGAACCGGGGTAAGCAACGTGGACTTACACAAGGATCTATTAGTTCAATGTTCTCATCACGGAATTCCTAGATGGGATCTGTGCAGAATTATATTTGAGGGCATTAATCCTACCACAAAACAGACCCTTGAATCCATGTGTTAAGGCACCTTTATGACTAAAGATGATGGTGAAGCCTGGAGATTTTTAGAAGATTTCGCTGAAAAATCTTTACTGTGGGAGAATGTGAGTTAACCATCGTCTAGGGGTGGTAATCACCAATCTGATGTTTCCATAGGAGTTAGAACTGAAATGGCAGCAATGTAAAAGAAACTCGAAACTATGGAACATAAATTTTTAGTTGCCTCCCTGAATCAGATGTCACTCTCCAAAACTTTCTGTGGATGCTGTTCTGATCCATCTCAACTTACGGAAGAATGTCCTTTAAATTCTCCGTTTTAAGGTCAAGAACATACCAATGCCGCTTTCCAACAAAGACACAGAAATGATCCATATTCTTCCACGTATAATCAGGGTTGGAGGAATCACCCTAAGTTTGCTTGGAACCAATCACAAAGCCAAAACACGGTTCCAAACTAAAACAATTTTCAAAGAGCTCCTCCACCACAACAGCAGCCATTTCAAATAAGTCAGCACCCCTACCAAACACAAACTTTTCAAAATCCGGCCACAAATTCTGTACCTGGGAATAATTCTTTCCAAACGTTCGGTTCAGATAACTCCTCTTCACTCGAACAAACCATGAATTTGCTTCTGACAAATTTCATGCAAGCTACGGCAAATTTTCAGTCTTCCGTCGATGACATAAAAAGGAACTCTGCCTCCCAAAGTGAGAGTATTAAATCGATGGAAGCACAAATTTCCCGTATAAATGTCGAATTGAGTGCTAGAGAGAAAGGGAAACTTCCAGCTCAACCTTTACCAAATCCTGGCTATCCACATCATGTGAACGCTATCACCATGTTGAGATTTGGAAGAGTGCTTTACAATCATGTTGGTGAAGAGATTGATAAATGATAAATCAATCGATGATACCCCGGCTGAGACTTTTCCTTCCACTTTCACTTCTACTTCTGACCCCAGTTCGTCTACCCCACCTCCTTCTTACGTGCCTATTCTCCGTTTTCCCCAAGGCTTGAACCCTCAGCACACTTCTTCTAGTCCACCAAAGACGATCCCCACTCCTATTCTACCCATACGATGTTCTCCAATGTTGGACCCCGCTCTTATTGCTAAAGCTCCTTATCCGAATCAGTTAAGGGAAAACAGACCAAGTCCGCAAATGGAGAAGATCACTGAAATTTTTAAACAGGTTAACATCAATATCCTTCTTCTAGATGCTATACAACAAGTCCCGGCTTATGCGAAAATTCTCAAGGACTTGTGCACTAGGAAGAGGAAGACTCAAGTGCCAAAAAAGGTGTTCATGTCAAGTACTGTAGACACAGCTTTTCCCCAACAATTATCTAGAAAACGTAAGGACCCTGGTTGTCCTACAATTTCTATTTCTATTGGGGGTTAACACATTAACCATGCTCTACTTGACCTTGGCGCAAGTGTTAACCCGCTTCCTTACTCGGTTTATGAGCAGTTAGGGATTGGAGAGTTGAAACCAGCTCACTGCACTCTCCAGATGGCTGACCGATCAATCACCAAACCTAGGGGTGAACTAGAGGATGTGTTAATAAAAATCGGGGAATTTGTATTCCCTGTGGACTTTATTGTTCTTGATACACAGCCGGTAGTGAACCCACGGAAACAAATTCCGGTGATCCTTGGTCGCCCCTTTTTGGCCACTTCCAATACTATAATCAACTGTCGTAACGGCTCTATGACCCTATCTTTCGGGAAGATGTCAATTGAGCTTAACATTTACAAGTTGGGACGTGTACCCTCCGAACCTTCTGCTCAGGTTTGTTCTGTCGAATTAATGGATGTCGACAGCAGCGAATTTGATCAGCCTCATGATACTGATCTAGACTCTTTTCATATGTTGTTGTTTGACCCAACTATGTATCATTCACATACAGACTCTTCCACCGAGTTGTCCGGGTCAACAACTAACACTGATTATGAACCGTTTTTGGAGTCTAAAGATCACCCCGCGCTTTTTGATGACATTATTCTTCGGGGTATCGATGAGAGTTTTGAGGAAATTTTCGCTGAGGACCTCGCATTTTTAAAAGACATGGGTGTTGAGATGAATCCACTTCAATACAAAGAAATTGAACCTCCACCCCTTCTTCTGGACTATAAAGAGAATGCGAGTAATCCATCACAATCACTGTGTCGTCTCTCCAAAATGAGACGCAAACACATTCTTTTCCATCACTTACCTTTTCCCCACTTCTTCCTGGCTCCTTATAACTTGTTCTTCCACCAACCGGTGCACTACACGGATAAAATCTTCGAATGGTTGGTGTTGACTTTCGGTCTTTGCAAAGCTTGGTATTGACCAGTAACTTTGACCCCTTCTTATGATTTTCAATTAACATTGTTTAACTCAAGTTTGGGGGGGGGGTATAATCTGGCTCTTGAAAATAAAATTTTTACTTAAAATTGTGAGCCAAAAATAAGTTTGGGGGAGGATTTTCACGATCATATTTATTGCCCCCGTTAATAAATTTCCTCCCAAGCTTACAGGTTTTTGTGATCCAGCGGATGACAACAGTGAGGACACTGTTGAAAACAAGTTTGGGGGAGGTTTGTGCTTATTTGCGCATCATTTGCATCATACTTTGCATAAGCACAAAACATTAATAATAATAATAATAATAATAATAATAATAAATAAATTTTTTTGTACATAAATAAGATAATAAAAGATTAGATAGTGAAAAATTACATCCAAAAGATTAGAAAAATTTAAGAAAACCAAGAAAATTAGAAGTTTTCTTAAACGAAACTAGTAATAAGTGTTAGTTATATGTATGCCCTAGAGGCCATTACTGTACATACGATGTATATTGTAGTGGATGCTTGGACATATATAGGGAGGACTTTCTTGCTCGACATGATAGTACGCTATCTGGTTACCCTTTATCTTAACATGTACTCTGATTGTCTCTATGTTACATGTTGATAAAGCCCTTAGGATATGTACTCGACTACTGGGACTATGATGAGATCATACTATTGGGGCCACGGTAGTCGACGAGTACATCCTATAACTGTTCCTAGTCGAGGGTGTATCGAGATAGGGCATCGATACACCAGAGTAGACTAGCGTATACGTATCTTGACCCATATGATGGACGATGGATGATCCCATATCCATCGGTGTTTGACATCAACGATGGTGTTCGGGTGCTCAGTGGAGACTGGGTACACTGGACGGACTCACGGAGAACTCTCAGATGGTATTATACCTCATGTCAGATGGCAGTTCTCCGATGACACTGGTACAGAGTAGTCTGTTGACCCGAGATCGTCATAGAGTCTTGTGTGATTCCCACTGTGCTTTGATTTCCATCATACCACGTCCAAGAGGGCGTGCAAAAAGGTGGCTTTTGGGTACAGTCTCGAATCATATGGAGGCAATGAGCGATAGGAGGGGATTCTTCTCTCCCGATATAGGGAGTTGATGTTGCGCTGTGTTCGATTGGCAATAACTGGAAATCCCTAGCCAGGGTTGCTGAGATTTACTGCTAAGTGTTATCAGTAGTTTCTCGAACAGTTATAGACCTCATATCGATACGACTTATCAAGCTACTGGGGTCTGACGTATACCACCCCTAGGCGAGATAAGCGACATATCAGACGACGAGACCGGACTGTACGGGAGTGTTACTGATTGGATTCACAGGAGAATGTACAGGCTTGCTTGTTGATCTTCTTAGCGCTCAATACCTGGGTTGCTGTTACGTTTAGCTGACTGCTTGCAGCTTGTGGGTGTTTGATATGATCATCATCTACTGCCGGCGTATTGACGATTCTTTAGAGTCCTACACAGAGGTTTCTTGGCTCAGGAAAATGGAGTAGGGGCACGTATGTGATATGTGCGGGACCGAGGATAATGCGATATGAGATACCGTATTCTATTCTCGCGATATTTGATATCAGCCGGGTCATCGGATCAAGTGTTGATTCGATGAATCGGTAAATGATATATTAGTCGGTTATATGCGATATAGCCGGATTGTCGGATCAAGTGTTGATTCGATAATTTAATGTATAATAATATATATGATATATTAAATTATATTAACTAATATTAGCCCACTAAAAGATTCTTTTTCTCACTCGGATAATACATTGATATATATGCGATATATGTTAATTGTATTATTTTATTTTGTTACAATAAATATTATATATGTGATATATAATATTGTAACATGATATGATAACTAATGCAACATGATTAGTGGAGATTAAATAGGATTAAGGTTTGATTTGGGTTAATGCTTTCTAGAAGTTTCTAGAAGGTTTTTATTTTGTCATGAAAAAGATATTTACAAATGACTCATCTTTAACCTAACCCAAACCCTACACCCTTGGTTAATTCTCTACAAAGGTTTAGCAACAATGGTTGCATTATTGATCATTATCTTCTTTCATTATTCATCACAAAAGAATTCTAATGATTATTCATCTTCTTCTTCCTTCTTCTTTCTTTCATGGAAAAAGCTTTCTAGCTTTTTTCCAAGTGATGAAAATGAGTGAGAACAAGAAAATAAAAGAGAGCAAAAATCCTACTTCATCATCCTCATCTACCCTTGCCATTTAGATGAGGGTGTTCACTTCATTTAGTGAGTGTTAGCTTGTGTTAATGAAACTTCAAGGTAGATCATCTTTGTTATCGAAGATCGGAAGCAAGCTTGCATCTTTCTCTTCGTGGAGCCTCTCGAGAGTCCGGAACACGATGATCACAGCGAAGGGACCTCAACACGGAGCTTATAAAGTGAAGGACCGGATCTACAAAGGTTGTAATCCCTCTCACTTAGTGTTAAAGTGTTTACATGCTAGTTTTCACCTAAACACTAGTTTAAAGATCCGGCTTTGGGTTGTTCGGCACGGCTAAATTTTAAATCGGGCATGGTTGATGCCTCGTAGATCCTTGTGCGCGTGCCTAGAAACCCTACAATAAGTAGTTATGAGCCGTTGTCCCAAGGGTTAGTAAGATGAAGGAAGTCACTAATCTGAGGATAAAAATAAGTCTGAAAAATAGTTCCTATTCTGGAAGCCAAACATTTGAATGTTGATACCCTACTATACGCACTTACACACGTCTTGAAACTCGGGATAGTAGAGGATACCTTGAAATGCTCTTGTCTAAAAGCCAAAGTATGAAGAAGATAATAAATGAATAAAAGACAAAATTGTGTAGAAAAATGAACACTGGTTTTGTTATCACCAAGGCAGCAATAAAAAAATATAGCGAGGGTGCTTCATCGCCTAGTGCCTTAGACCAACTGGTTTGGGAGTCACTGCTAAGCCTTAGGTGCTGCAAGACGAGGAAAATGCTACTTACGCCTAATAAGCAAGCACATGAGTAATTGGTTGGTTAGTACCTCAACAAGTATTAACGTTCGCATGAAAAATGTGTGAGCAAATCTATCTAAATGTTCATCAAATTAAAAAGTACTGAGGCAGATGGACAAGAGTATGATAGCTTGAATTGAATTCTCCGAGTGTAGGGATGTCTTTTACACACACGTAGGGGTATATGATCGATGTTTGTAAGAAAGGTAGGGATGAAGAATAAGGACGATGTTTTATTGAGGGACGATGTGATTTCTAACATCTTTTCATGTCTATTAAGATAGGGCTCATGGCAACCGAAAAGTTAGTATTAGTTAGAAACTCTAAATTTTCAAAGTCTTTCTTTTATAATTTTGATCTTTATATGTAACTTTCATGGTCTTCCTTTTATTATGGGATTTTGTGGGTGCAATCCGCTGAAAACCCTCAGGAGACAACACTCCTCCTACTAGGGACACCTAGAGGTTTAAAGGCTTGTTGCACGTGCTTAGTGCAATCGTGTTGCCTACGAAAGTGTGCTAGTTAGTTTTTCTTTTTCTTAATAAATTTTCTCCTTCTCTTAAAAAAATAAAACAAATTTGCTCGAGATGACCAAAATTAAGTTTGGGGGAATTTGATCAGTCGAAAATATTGCATTTTTTACACATCAATTTCCCTACTCTTTGCAATCATTTAAAGGTGTTTGGTATAAATATAGCACATATTAGCAATTTGTCTGCAAAATACCAAATAACATGTGTTATACATTATAACCAGCATTATGAGGAAAATTGTGTGTTTATTATTGCACGCGTGATCTTTTTTATATCAAACACTTGTCTCGAGATTGTGTGTAGGAAATTCTCTAGGTAAAAGAGCCGGAATTGCTAAAAGTGCTGATAAAATACGTCAACTCTAAGACTTGAAATCTGTCAGTAAACAAGAAAGTATAAAAATATTCCAGACATCAGGAAATTGCCATAAAGCCAACATCAGAATACCTTGAAGATTTCATGCAGCAACTCCATCAAACGGCCGCGGATCCACGGCCGAGTCAGGCCGATCCGCCGCGGAACCGCGGCTGATCTGACTCATCGGCAGTTGGTCATGTGGGCAGAGGTCTCCTTGTAAATGGCCAAACTTCTTCAAGACACTTCAGTTCCTAGAGATCTCCAGAAGCTTCCCTTCTAACAGCCAAGCTTCTTGTGCAAACTTAATACCTACCAAGCTTCTCATGCAAGCTAGCTAACTACCTTAATCTAGAAACTTCTACATAACTACCTCGCTTCTTATGCAAGCTTCATAACAACCAAACTTCCAAGGGAAGCTAGACCTAGCTTCTAGGGAAAGCTAAAGGAAAAGCTATAAAAAGGGACCCAGGACTTCGTTACAGAAGTTGTTGTTGTTCATCAATTAGGGTAAAATTCTAGTGAGATCCAAATCAATTCTAAACAAATTGAGTGACTGTAACGTTTTGAAAATCGTTTCGGTGAAATTTCGAAAAAACGGTAAAATAAGGGGGTTTTCTGTAAAAAGTCAAAATACAAATATCTTTATTATAAAATTAAATATAAATATTCTAGCTATGAAATTGCTAGTATTTGGTTTTTATTGACCCACTGGTGAAATTTCAAATTTTCTGAAAATTTTTCCAAAATTAATTATTTTAATATTATTTTAGGCCGTCACTAATATATTTAATTAGGGAAAATTACAAATTGGAATGAGTTGAAACAAATTTTGTGCATCATAAAACATTAAACAAAATTTTATAATTTGGTTTTTGAAACGAAATCGTTTGCCAAAACGGTTTAGAAATTATTGAGGAAAAAAGGCTTTTTTTAGTGTAAATGGATGTTTGGGGTATTGTATTTATCATTTTTCATCACCCCACACCCATACCCACACTCACACACCCCCATTTATTTCCTCTCTTGGCTGAAATTCAGCAGCCCACCCCCTATTTCCCCACTCCATTTCCACACAAATTAGAACAAGGAAAAGAAAACATTGAAATTAAAGGAAAAGAATAAACATAAAATTATGCCTTTGACTTTCAACACCTCATTCTCTCTCTCCCATCCCCCACCCACATGGCCGAAACCCCCACTTCTCCCAAATTCAGCAGCAGCCCCATCCATTTCATCTCTCTTTTCTCTTCAAAAAATTTATCAAAAATGCATCAAAATTCCTACAAATTCAAAGCAAACTTAAAATCCAACCCTTACCCATTTTTCCTTGGCCATTCAAGCATTGATCTTGGAGCTTGGAAGAAAGTTTGGAGGTCATGTTGCATGCTAGATCTCTGGATTTGTGAGGTATAAACCTTAACCTATGTTTTGATTGTTGGTTAATTACTCCAATTTAGTTAAATTTGGTGTTTAATTTTGGTTCTAGTTGCTAACTTGAAAATTTAAGTTTAGGGTTGGATCTAGTTAGGGTTTTGATCATTTATTTGTGGTGGTGAGTTGTAGTTTAACATGTTAAATAATGTAAAAGATAAGCTAGTTGCTAGGTTGCTAATTGTTAAATTAAAATTTTGCTAAATATGCTATTTTTGCTAACTAGGTTTTTGAAATTAAATTACAATATGGGATTAAAATCTAAATTAAGGTTTCATGTCATTATTAATATTATAATGAGTGGTTTAATGACTTTGGTTCATGCAAAACCAAGCTTAATTGATGAATTGTGAATTTTGCTTTAAAATGTGTTAAAAATTGATATTTTTGCAAACTAGGATTTTGGAAATTATGCAAATTTATGAGATTAAATTATGGAAATGGTTTTTATGACTTATTTAAGATATTTAGTGAATATTGTGGCCGCTAGATTCGTTTATACATCGAGTTTTGTACTAAAACGGTGATTTGTGCTTGCTAGATTTTCGGAAAAATGACTTTTTAAGTGAAATTGGGGATTTTGTGAATTTTAAGCTATTTTATATTATAATTAGTGCTTGTAATTGTACAAATGAGTGTGTTGGGAGCTTTCTCGATGGTTTGGCGTTTGTACGCCGACGTCGAGGGTTTTTGGGTCGATTTGTGAAAGCAACCATAGGTTTTGACCTATGTGGGGATTCGTGCGTCGTTTTGGTCATGAGTCGGATTTTAATAGGATATGGTGCGTTATGATATGTAGGTACCCCTTGTGGACTTCGAGACGACAAGCAAGCGCGTGGCGACGTCGGCACAGGCGAGCGAGGACCAGGTGAGTAGATTTATATCTACGGGGAGAAGTCGGGTGGATGGCGTATAGTACCCCCGCAGTTCGTGGTGATGTATACGAATACGTATACACACATATATATATATATATTGTTTATATATTGTTTGAGTTATTGATGATAAATATGGATATTTGGTGTTCTTGGATGATTGAGTGCCGCGAAACACTAGAGTAGCGGTCGCACACACTTGCACACACCCACCCATACTTGCATACTTTCTTCTTTCTTTTGTGCTCATACGAGAATATATAGTTATGTGTTCACATAGGTATTGGACTATGTGTTCACATACGGATTTGGGGATGATACTTGGGATTGAGATGAGTCGATGAGATTTGTGTTGAGATTGTGATAGCGGTGATATGGCAGGATTCGTACTTGAGGTACGTCCTGGTGTTATAGCGGATCTTGGAGAGACGATACGGGTGAATAGTGTTATAAATAAGTGGTCGACATGTGATCGTGATATGAGATATGATATGCTAGGATATTGATCCTAGGCTGTATTGGGCGATGTATACCCCTTGATGATGATATGTGCTGATGATATCGGTTTGTATGAGACTGTCGATCAGTAGTCAGATCATGACTATATTGATAATATTAGTATTGTATTAGACATAGGTCAGTACCTTAGACTATGATCTTTGATAAAGAGGATACCGTATGAATAGTGCGATGAATATGATTTTGACCCATACCCAGATTTGGGATGCCATACGACGGATTTACATACGAGCTATATATTGATGATTGATCCGCACTCTTGACTTGGGATGTCTGATTATAGATATGGTATCGGATATGATATTATTGAGGCGGGATCACCGACTATACATATACAGGTATGTATATGTATCGACTCAGATGATAGGCGGTTTCCTTACCTGTAGTTCAGCCGTATAGTTTAGTGTAGTTGTTAGATTAGATTAGACTCCTACCTATTTCAAAACTAGCGGATCGTGGGTATTTTAAAAGACAGGTCAAAGGATCTACGGATATTTCAAAAGACGTATCCTTTCTTAAAACTACCGTAGCCCTATTTTCAAACCCCACGATTCGTGTTATTTCAAATGGCACCATTGTTCAATATTTATCTCCCGCTCATTTTGGTTGCTCGCTCCGCATCGCATAGTTACATTGTTATTTCATATTGCATTGTTGACATTATGCTGTTAGGACACCAGCACCATTACCGATGATGCGTATGTACCACATACACTTACTTGCCGGCTCACACACATCTTCATCGGTAATTGCCATGTCACGTACACCTTAGAAAATATTATTGCTTAACTTAGTTTGATAGCCAGTAGTTTGACATAATATTAGTGTACATACTTTATACGCCAGCTTAGATATTGTAGTTATTACTTGTGGCTTCATGCATACCGTTATTCATTGTTATGCCGCATTCATGGATTCTCATGCATATATTCACTATTTTACGTGTTATTGAGGTTTTGGATTCGGATTTCCATGAGATTTTCTGGATTTGGAGGAAAACCGCAAAAACATAAATAAACCTTTTCTCTCTTTTAAAATAAAAAGTGCGGTTTTCCCATGATGTATGAGTCATCCACCATGAGTTTGCTGATGGATTTCGAGACCCGATTCGAGGAGTGGAGGAACCGTTTCGGGTACATGGTGGGCCCGGTGCGGTACCCGGGGCAAGAGGATCGTGTTGTTGACGTTGAGCCTGGCAGGGGAGCACTACCGACCGGTGATTTTTCCCGACGCGTCGGATATCCGGAGGATACCGTCGTGGTCTTGAGATGGATGGTAGGGGCCGGTCTGGATTGACGGCGCCCTAGATATTGTGATTGAGATATTGAGATTTTGAGATATTGAGGTACAGAGATTGTGATACAGAGATATCGAGATATTTGGACACTTATTTTGTGTCGATGCTGGGCACTGTTTTATGCTGATTTCATTTATGGTACCTCACTTTTAAAACACAGAAATCTAACTGATTTATGAAAGCAGTTTTCTTTAGTACATGCATTCTGTTTCATGCATTCATACATTGCGACCTGAGACACTGACACGGGCACATGGATTTACACTTGGGTTAGATATTTGCCCTAACCATTGTTATGGGTTGCTGGTTATATTTTTTAAGGATATATTATGGTCATTGACCTAGGATTGCGTTATTTATGCGATTACTTTTCGTAGATGTTTTTCTATTCACGAGTTGGCAACTCACCCCCGTTGTGCCCCAGTTTCTTGCAGGTTTGCCGTACAGGTTTCATTACGGCTTTGCGGGCATAGTTTCCTTCGGGTGATTTGCTAGTAGGTGGGTTTACTTGTATCGTACCCCCATTATATATCTTGTATATCATTATTCTGTTGTATCTAGAAGTTCCATCAACTAACATGTATTTATTTTGAGATAGAGACCAGTGATGTTATTCCTTCGACCTTAGAGTCGCGTGTTATATTTATGTGGTTTTCTTGTGGTTTTGAGTTTCCTTCTGAATTTTGATCCTCGCCGTTGGCGTTGTATATTATATTGTTTGTGTGGTTGTGACCGTCGATTGACGAAGAGCTAGCTTCCGCTTGGGGATGCCTTTTTATTGATTTCGTATACTATTCATGTTGTATCCCGTTTGGGGGCCAGTATTTACAAAGGAGACTCTGCCGAAATTTTCGGGAAATATTTGATGTTTTTTTTAAAACCGCATAATTTGGCTTATGCTATTAAACTACTTGTTTTAAATTGGTTTTCCTTCACTCTACTACTTTTCTTGGTTTGGATTTCTGGGTTTTCGGCTCACTTAGATTACGTACACCTTGAGACGTTAGTTTAAGTGCCGGTCATGTTCTGTACTTTCGGGGCGTGACAGTGACACAATTTGATCCAAATCATGATTCATCGAGTACCAAATTGAGCAAGAATCTAATGAGCCTTTTGAAGCAACGCCGATCTTCATCCGAGCAAGAGATCCACGACGATCCGTGACTTAAGAAGACGATGCTAAGCTAGTTCGATGATTTAGTTCCTCCTCAAATCTTGTAGTCTTTGAGTGTATTGTAACGAAACGTCGATTAAATAAAAGGTGAAAATTCTTGATCTTGCTTTTCTTTTCATTTGAGCATTATGAAGAGTTACCAATTCTTGACTGTTTTCTTTTTCATGATGTTTGAGTGAAAACTCCGCTTGTGGAGGAATCGAGAAAATAGGTAGATGATGATAATTAAATTCTTGAACGATTCTTAAGTCTTATGAGTTTTGTAAACTTTAGGAAATTGAATCAACGATGACCTAGTTTCGAGCGAGATGCTTTCTTGAATGGTTTCGCTCCAAATTAGAGATCAACAATCGATGATTGAATTTGCTAGAGGCTAAAATTTGAATGCTAATCAACGAAAGGACAAGGGATGATGATGGAGAAACCCTAGTTTATTCAATAGATCCCTAATTCTCATTGATCGTCATCGATTTAGCAACAAATCTTCAATAGATAAGAATTTGTAATCATAAGTATTCATCATCACTATCAATTGGATCGATTCCTACAAGCCTCTTTACAAATCTTGATAATTCATTCGATTTGGACATCTTCTTGATCTTTAGTATTTCTTGATTGTAGATCTAGTTCTTGATGATTCTTGAAACTAAATTTCACAATTATTGAATCATTTTTCTTTTACCTTTTAATTTTCAACTCAACTAAAACAAGATCGATCAAATCACACTTTCTCAGTGGACGATTCGTTCTCATTGTCAAAACTACAATAGACACCGTCAATTGATTTCGGTATAAATTTCTTTGGTTGTGAAACATTTCTAAACATGACACGTAAACGATCAATCAATGGCCACCAGTGCACACCGCGATATCAACCCCCAATATACCGGGAGAGACGAATTCTCTTACGATCCGCTCACTGCCTCCATGTGGCTCGGAACTGTACCCAACTAAAACCTGTTTGCATGACTCCTTTGAGCCGTGGTTGGGTAGTAATCAAAGCACAGTGGGAACTCATACGAGACAAATGCCAATCTCAGGTCGATAGACTAACCTGTACACATGTCACCAGGGAACTGCTATCTGACAATAGGTATAATACCAACTAGCATGTTCCCGGCAAGTCCGTCCGGTGTACTCATAACCCAATGAGCACCTGTATACATCTTAGGTGAACCAACTAACACCAATGGCTTATGGAACCGGTCACCGCCTCTCGTCGGGGTCTCGATCCGTATACACTAGTCTACTCTTGGAGTATCGATGCCCAGTCTCGAAACTCCCACGACTAGGGACATGTTAAGGATGTGCTTATAGACCACCCAACTCCCATGTATATGATCGCCATCATACTGCTGGTAGTCAAGCAAGAATCCTATGGGCTCTATCAACATGTAATAGTGATCTGTAATGTCACCTGAAGCATGTACACGATGATAAAGACAAACCAGATAGTATACTATCATCTCGAGTAAGACTGTTCTACGTGCCTATGATCCAATAATTGACTTGAGGGCACTATAGCCAACAATTATACTGTCTCTCAGATATATGTTGATAAAGCCCTTAGGGTGTAGGCTTGACTACCAGGACTATGATGCGGATCATACTACTGGGACCTGGGTAGTCCACAAGTACATCTTTTAATTGTTCCTAGTCAAGGGTATATCGAAACAGGGCATCGATACACCAGAATAGACTAGTGTGTACGTTTCTTGACCCTGTATGGGGGCAATGGTTGATCCCATATCCATTAGTATTTGACATCAAAGATTGTACACAGGTACTCATTAGAGAATGGGTACACCGAACAGGACCCGCCGAGAACTCCTAGTTGGTATTATACCTATCGTCAGATAGCAGTTCTTTGGTGAAACTGGTACAGGTTAGTCTGTAGACCCGAGATCATCATAGAGTCTTGTGTGGCTCCCACTGTACTTTTATTTCCTCCCTACCACGGCTCAAAGGAGTCGTGCAAATAGGTGGATTTTAAGTATAGTCCCGAGTCACATGGAGGCAATGAGCGATAAGAGGGGTTTCATCTCTCCCGGTATTGGGAGTTGATGTTGCGCTATACTCGATTGGCTATAACTGGAAGTCCCTGGCCAGGGCTGCTGTTGAGATTTACTGATAAGAGTTATCAGTAGTTTCTCGAACCGTTATAGGCTAGACATCGGCATGACTTATCACGTTAGTAGGGTCTGACGATTCCACCCCTAGACATGATATGTGACATATCAGACGAAGAGACCGGACTGTACGGTAAGTGTTACTTATAGGTTTCATGGGAGTTTGGACAAGCTTGCTTGTTGATTTTCTAATCGCTCAATACCTGGGTAGCCGTTACGTCCAGCTAGTACCGCTGGCGACTTGTGGGTGACTGATATGATCATCACCCACTGCTAGCGTATTGACGAGTCTTTAGAGTCCTACACAGAAGTTTCGTGGTTCAAGCGAAACGAAGTAGGGCATATATGCTGATATGTGCGTGGGCCTAATTAAATACGAGTATGTGATACCGTTTTGTAATCTGGAAGTTATTTGTTATCGGTTAGGTTATATGTGATATAACCAGATTATCGAATCAAGTGTTGATTTGATAATGTGATATACAAATAAATGATATTAGTCTGTTATATGTGATAGAACCGGATTATTAAAACAAGTGTTGATTTAATAATTTGATATATATTATATTTGATATAATTATATATTAACTAATATTATTAGCTCACTAATTATTCTTCATTATATATATATATTAATATATATATATACATGATATATATATATATATATCATGTATATATATTATATATATATATATATACATGATATATATATATATCATGTATATATATTATATATATATATATATATAATATGAAGCATGGCATGGATTTTCTTATATATATAATATGAAGCATGGCATGGATTTTCTTTTAAAATGAGGTGTAATATATGGAGATATTTGTGGAATGGGCAAGAATGGGCTTTATCATTTGTTTATTGCTCTTGACTCACTATTCAAGCATGGTTGCAATTTCTTATTGCAATTTTTCCATGCTTGAATAAGTGAGGTCAAGGGGGTTGCCATTCTACAATTCATTCTTGACTTGAGTTATGATTCTTTTGCTCCTTCTTGAGCTCATGAGATGTGTTCTAGCATTCTCCATTTTCTTCACCTCATACTTCAAGCTTTAAACCCTCACATGTGATGTGAACCATAGAGCTTGAAACCCTAGTGAGCAAATAAAACCCCTACTTCATCATCCTACACTTCATTACCACTCTAGTGTAGTGTGTTTCCTTCACTAAAGAGTTTAGTGAAGAGGTAGCTCAGATTGGCGGACTTCGGGTGGATCATCTTCGACACGAAGATCATCGGAGGAACCTTTTTCATTCTTCAAGTGGATCCTAGTGGAATCGCATGGACCACTACCCGGAGCATTTGAAGAGAAGGATACAGTCTACAAAGGTTGTAGCCTCCTTCTCTTCTCTTAGTTTTCATATCATCACATAGTAAACCCTAATATTCTAGTTAAAATCTTGGTTAGTATTCGTTAGCACCCGAAATTTTTAAAAATTGCATCTGTGATGCCCGTTTAAACCCCATCGCGGAGCTAGCATACAATTTCATGATATCAGAGCCAAGCTAGAAGATTTGGGGATGTCTTTATGTCGGTAAAGTGTTCGATCGGTTTTCGAAAACCCCATATTTTTAAAGTTTCTGTCGATTTTCAAAAGTTGAAAATTTTGAGACTAAAAATATGCAGAAAAACGTGCATGGTTTTATATGGAGCCCCAAGAAATTTCATACCCTAATTCCCTCAAAGAGCCGTAGAACCGCTGCATAAACCCTAGTTTGGCCGCAGTTCCGCCGCATGTTTGGGGTTTTATGGTTTGATTTTTCTTATGCTGCTCCACCGTTAGATTTTTCACTTTCCGAATGTTTTTAATGAGACTCGAGCTGTTGAGGTCTCTGTGATTTGTGGGTGTTTGTTAAATCGATCGAAATATTTAGCGTCGTATAGATTATGATGATATGTGATACAATTTTTGGAATCCACAATAATTAATTTTGTGAAAACTAGTTAGTATATTGTAAATCTAGCCGTTTAGTCTCATTTGATCGATTGCCATGGAGTTTTGATTCGGATCAAAACTCTGTCGCAATTGCGTATAGTATGCGATCACTTAGTCGGGAATCTTGTTGAATTATCCGACACCTTATTGAAAAGAGTTTTCAATTTGAGACTAAAATACAAGATGTATCTGGTTAGGCATGAAATCCGGAATATGAGATATTCCGGGTTTATGATATCTAAGAATATTGCGGATTCTAATTATTGTAGTTTTCCATTTTTTTTCTGTGACTGTAAGTGCAATATGTGGGGTATCCCGATCTCGTTGCTATATGTCAACGACATTCGGGATACACGTATTTACTTACGTTGATGATATGTAATATTATGTGTTGCTGTGATATGTTTTATTGGATCGTCGTGATTGATTAGCCGGGAGGTTTTATGTGAGATGAGTGTTTTCATTTTCATTCATGTAAAATCTGTATGTAATATTCTTTTATTGGGGCACTTACGGGTTGAGGATGATGTCACCACTGATGTATATTATTTACTTTTCCATATTAGGATAGACCCAAGGCGGGGAGCACAAGTAACCGGGTTCTGGAGTCCAGTGGGAGACCATCTCGAGGAGTCGAGACCGGGTCTCCTAACTCTAGAATTGGCAGGGTTGCTTGCCGCTCTCGTAGGGGTCTAAGGATGTAGGTTTGGCTATTCATCATGACTGTGGAATTTGTGTTTTACATTATTGGATGAATTTAAAACACGGACCTCCTAGTATATCCAATATTTCATATGTTGCTTCTGCTGCTTGGTTCTGTGATGTGATCATATAACTGCGTGAGACGAATGCTATATTATATATATGATATATAATAAACGTTGCTTATGTTTTGCACCTGCGCTAGTCCGGCCCCCGCTCTGCCGTTAGTTAAGTAACCTAACGGTGCATGACGGGGCCCGTGGCGAATGCGGATGGCATAAGCGTACGTTCTATTTTCGTTTCATTTTTTGTGATGTTTAGGGAAACATTAAATGATGGGACTGTTAGTTATATGTATGCTCTAGAGGCCATTACTGTACATTGGATGTATATTGTAGTGGATGCTGGGACATATATAGGTAGGACTTTCTTTCTCGACATGATAGTACGCTATCTGGTTACTCTTTATCTTAACATGTAAACTTTCTGTCTCTCTGTTACATGTTGATAAAGCCTTTATGATGTGTACTCGACTTCCAGGACTATGATGCAGATCATACTAGTGGGGCCTGGGTAGTCAATGAGTACATCCTTCAATGTTCCTAGTCGTGGGAATATCGAGACGGGGCATCAATATTCCAGAGTAGACTAGCGTATATCTTCTCGACCCATGTGATGGGCGATAGATGATCCCATATCCATTGGTGTTTGACATCAGAGATGGTATGCGGGTGCTCAGTGGAGACTGGGTACACTGAACGGACTCGTCGAGAACTCCCAGATGGTATTATACCTCACGTCAGATGGCAGTTCTCTGGTGACACTGGTACAGCTTAGTCTGTTGACCCGAGATCGTCATAGAGTCTTGTATGTCTCCCACTGTGCTTTGATTTCCACCCTACCACGGCTCTACTGAGACGTGCAAACAGGTGGTTTTTGGGTACAGTCCCGATTCACATGGAGGCAATGAGCGATAGGAGGGGATTCGTCTCTCCCGGTATTGGGGGTTGATGTTGCGCTATGCTCGACTGGCCATAACAGGAAATCCCTGGCCAGGGTTGCCGTGATATACTTGTAAGAGTTATCAGTGTTAGTTGTATGTATGCCCTAGAGGCCAGTATTGTACAGATGATGTATATTATATTAGATGCTTGGACATATATAGAGATGACTTTCTTGCTCGATATGATAGTATGCTATCTGGTTACTCTTTATCTTAACATGTACACTTGTCTCTTTAAACTGTCTTATAGTTACATGTTGATAAAGCCCTTAGGATGTGTACTTGACAACCTGGACTATGATGCAGATCATACTAGTGGGGACATGGTAGTCCATAAGTACATCCTTCAAGGTCCCTAGTCGTGGGTGTATCGAGACAGGGCATCGATATACCAGTGTAGACTAGCGTATACGCTTCTCGACCCATGAGATGGGCGATGGATGATCCCATATCCATTGGTGTTTGACATCAGAGATGATATACGGGTGCTCAGTGGAGACTGGGTACACTGGACGGACTCGCCGAGAACTCCTAGATAGTATTATACCTCACGTCAGATGGCAGTTCTCAGGTGACACTTGTACAGGTTAGTCTGTAGACCCGAGATCGTCATAGAGTCTTGTGTGATTCCCGCTGTGCTTTGATCTCCACCTTACCACGTCCATGAGGGCGTGCAAAACGGTGGTCTTTGGGCACAGTCCCGAGTCACATTGAGGCAATGAGCGATAGGAGGGGTTTCGTCTCTCCCGGTATTGGGGGTTGATGTTGCGCTGTGCTCGATTGGCCGTAACAGGGAAGTCCCTGGCCAGGGCTGATCAGAGATTTGCTGGTAAGTGTTACTAGTAGTTTCTCGACCCGTTATGAGCCTCACATCGGCACGACTTATCGGTTATTGGGGTCTGACGATTACACCCCTAGACTTGATATGCGACATATCAGACGAACAGACCGGACTGTACGGTAAGTGTTACTGGTTGGATTCACAGGAGTGTGAGCGGGCTAGCTCGTCGATCTTCTGATCGCTCAATACCCGGATGGCCGTTACGTTTAGAAGACCGCTTGTGGCTTGTGGATGCTTGATATGATCATCATCTGCTACCGGCGTATTGACGAGTCTTTAGAGTCCTACACAGAGGTTTCCTGGCTCAAGCGAAACGAAATAGGAGCGCATATGAGATATGTGCGGGACCGAGAATAATGCGTGTATGTGATACCGCATTTCATTCTCGCGATGAATGTTTCGATTGGTTATATACGATATAACCTAGTTATCGAATCGTAGATTGATTCGATAAGTCGATACATTGGATACTAGTCGGTTATGTGCGACATGACCGGATCATTGAATCAAGTGTTGATTTAACGATTTAATGTATAATTATATATTTGATATATTACTTTGCATTAACTGGTAATGGTTCACTTTAATAGGATTTTCTCACTTGTAGCTCACAAGTTGTATATGTGATATACTTTTGTGCACTACTATGTGTCATGTTTGATGATGCATGTAGTTTGGTTTTGTGTTAAGACTTAAACCATGGTTATGATAATAGTTAGGGTTTTTATTAATTTACTTATTTATTTATCTATTCTTTTTTGATAAATAAATAAATGATAATAAAATGGTTTCTTTCATGAAGCTTGATGAAGCTTCATGAAGCTTTGACTAAAGTGACCATTTTGTCATCATCCTTAACCCTAACCATTCTCATTTGACCATGGTTTATTCTCTATACTTAACCAAGGTTAGAAGATGATAAGTATTGATTTTATTATTCTTTTTATAACAAACTTATCATATTCTATCTACTTCTTCTTCTTCATCTTCAAGAGAAAAAGCTTGATTCCATCAACGGCATCTTGAGTTCCAAAGTGAGAAATCCAATTCTAAAGTGAACCCACCTCCTATTTCTTCACCCTCTACCTCTTGCCAAGTTGTTTTGGGTGTTTTCTTCATAAATTTCTCAACTTGGTGAAGTTGGAGCTTGAACTTGTGCAACCTCGACGTAGATCATCTTCGGCACGAAGCCGACGACCTATTCCTCTCATTTCTTCGATGAAGCCGATGCGAGAGTCCGAGATCCAACTAGGACAGCGAGAGGACGCCTACGTGGAGCTTAGGAAGTGGAGAAACGGATCTACAAAGGTTGTAGCCTCTCTCCTTTAGTTAAAGTGTTAACTAGATTTGTATTTCGTCTAGAATTCTAGTCTACGATCCGTATTAGGGTTTCTCGGCACCCACTAACTTTAAAATTGGCATGGTTGATGCCTTGTGAGACCTCTATTGCGTGCCTAGGAATCCTACAGTGGTATCAGAGCCTAGCTAGACCCTTAGGCGAAGTCTAGACGACGTTTGAAACCCGAATACGCATCGAAACCCTAACACATCATGCTCTCTGGACTTTTTCTAAAAACTGGGATTTTTCCAGATTAAAAATGCTTAAAAAATTCAGCAGGGAAATCTAAGAATTACGATGCAAAAATTATTCCATGAACAGTAAATAGTGCGGCGGAACCGCGGCAGAACCCTGGCTTCTGCGACGATTCCGCGGCAGTATGATGACGTCAGACCTCATTCTTTGCACAGTAATTCATAATTTCAGCAGCTGAGTTTTATGGGTATTTTTAATATTTTTTCAAGAGTTGAATTTTCTGGGGTGTTTTAGAGCTTCGATGTTTCGATCGGATTATCAAATTTCGTCTTTGTGTTTTTCCGGATGACTTTAGAATATGTTAAAAAGTTCGACCGGATATAAATACCCAACTTTTCCCCTGCCGGAAACTATCCAAGTGTTGGATTTTTGTGTGGTTTAAGGACGTTCTGAGTAATGCAAGTAACACGATGGTCCCTCTAGAAGACAACAAACCTTAACTCGATTATGTGACCGTCTTGAACTGCCCTTTGAACCTTAGGGTTTGGGGCAGTACGGCGTGCCACATGTGAGGCGTTGGCTTGACCCTTCTACGGCTGGACCATTGGTACTGAGGCATGAAGTGAATGTCTTTGAACCTATTTCATGTGTTGAACGGTTTCGGGAAAACTTGGGTGTTCGAATGTTCGATCGGAAAGTTTAATATATTCTATTTATTCGGAATGGGATACAATAATTGGAATTCACAAACAGTTATGAGATAACTGAATGAATGTTATAAATCTAGCAGTTTAGTCCCATATGATATTGAAAAGAGTTTTCGATAATGAGACTAAAATGCGGGGTTTGTAACTGTTAGGCATGTGATGTCTAAGTATTTCATTTGATTAGGCATGTGATGTCTAAAGAGGTTGCGGATTCCAACTGTTGTAGTTTTACACTTTCTTTTCTGTGACCGTAAGTGTAATATGTGATATCGCCGGTTTCGTTGCTATATGTCAACGACAATTGGGATACGCATGTTTACTTACGTTGATGACATGTGATGTTATGTGTTGCTGGATATGTTATATTGGATTGTCGTGTTTGAATAGCCGGGGGTTTTATGTGAGATGAGTGTTTTTCATTTTCATTCATGTAAAAACTTGTATGTAATATTCTTTTATTGGGGCACTTCCAGGTTGCGGAAGCTGTCACCCTTTGTATATTATTTACTTTTCTGCACTAGGATAGACCCAAGGAGGGGAGCACAAGTAACCGGGTTCTAGGGTCCAGTGGGAGACCATCTCGAGGAGTCGAGTCCGTGTCTCCTAACCCTAGAATTGGTAGGGTTGCTTGCCGCTTTCGTAGGGGTCTAGGGGTGTGGGATTGGCTATTCATCACGACCGTGGAATCCGTGTTTTATACAGGCTCGTATTGAAAACACGGACGTCCTAGTTGTTAGTTATATGTATGCCCTAGAGGCCATTACTATACATGGGATGTATATTGTAGTGGATGCTGGGACATATATAGGGAGGACTTTCTTGCTCGACATGATAGTATGCTATCTGGTTGATCTTTACCTTAACGTGTACACTGATTGTCTCCCTGTTACATGTTGGTAAAGCCCTTAGGATCTGTACTTGACTACCTGGACTATGATGCGGATCATACTAGTGGGGACATGGTAGTCCATAAGTACATCCTTCAAAGTCCCTAGTCATGGGTATATCGAGACGGGGCATCGATATACCAGAGTAGACTAGCGTGTACCTTCTCGACCCATACAGATGGGCGATGGATGATCCCATATCCATTGGTGTTTGACATCAGAGATGATATACCGGTGCTCAGTAGAGACTGGGTACACTGGACGGACTCGCCGAGAACTCCCAGATGGTATTATACCTTACGTCAGATGGCAGTTCTCTGGTGACACTGGTACAGAGTAGTCTGTTGACCCGAGATCGTCATAGAGTCTTGTGTGGTTCCCACTGTGCTTTGATTTCCATCTTACCACGTCCAAGAGGGCGTGCAAAACGGTGGTTTTTGGGTACAGTCCCGAGTCACATGGAGGCAATGAGCGATAGGAGGGGATTCGTCTCTCCCGGTATAGGGGGTTGATGTTGCGCTGTGTTCGATTGGCTATAACAGGAAATCCCTGGCCAGGGTTGCTGAGATTTACTGGTAAGTGTTACCAGTAGTTTCTCGAATTGTTATAGACCTCATATCGACACGACTTATCGAGCTATTGCGGTCTGACGTTTACCACCCCTAGGCAAGATATGCGACATATCGACGAGCAAGCCCGCCCACCCTAGGCACCATAATGAGGTCTCACAAGGCATCAACCATGCCAATTTCTAAAAATACGGTGCCGAGAAACCCTAGACTAGTATATCCAATGTTTCATATATTTATTCTACTGCGATATCTGTGATGTGATCATGTGATGTTCTGTGATAGATACAGTATATAGTATATATGATATATTATATAGACGTTACTTATGTTTTACACCCGCGCTAGCCCTGCCCTGCTCTGTCGTTAGTTACCTAACCTAACGGTGCACGAGGGGACATCGAGGCGAATGCGGATGGCATAAGTGTACGTCGTATTTATCTGTGATGTTTAGGTATTTAAATGATGGGACTTCATTAATGTGATTAATGAAAGAAAAGAAACCTAAGATGTTGTAGAATCAAATTTTAAATAAAACAGGTAGCTACAGTTCTTGCTTTGCATAGCGGTATATGTGATATATCCTGCACCTTATTCGATGAGGAAAGGACCGAGATCCCTTCACCGGGAGTGACTCCTTTAGCAATAACTGGCAGATGCTACACACTCGGTTTGGCTTTGATTGCTTTTAAGAGTTTTTTTCTTTGCACAGCGATATATATGATATATCCCGCACCTCATTCGACGAGGAAAGGACCGAGATCCCTTCACCGGGAGTGACTCCTTTAGCAAAACTAGAAAAGCCTCAAAATCACTCCATTTCAAAACTTCATTTGATTCTACAACGATATCAAGTTCATTACGCTCATGGTTTTTATGAAAAACCTGCGTAGCCCTCCGTCATTTCAGATAAGTACTAGTTAGTATTCGTGCTGTGGTAGTTTGGCCTCCGTCAAGGCGCAGTGTACGGTAGCTAACTAGTGCTTATCTGCTAGCATGTGATGCGATTGGATTAGGGTATTCGTACGGCGTTGTTTGGCCTCCATCAAGGGTCGTGCGGGTGGGTTTGATTCAATCAGGAAATGACGGGTTGAACTTGACTAGCGGACTATGGGTTGTTTGGCCTCCGTCAAGGTCATAGGACGCTAGGGGCAAAACATTATCGGGAATTTCAAGTGTTGAAATTTGCAATGAGATTGCATACCTTCTATGAGATAGTTGGATCCCGATACCCGCTGCGAGTAAGAGTTACTCCTGGGAGAGTTTTACACATTACAATTAGCCGATCAAGTAGGTGTCTAGAAAGGTGTTAACGAGGTTACGCCTCTGGGAAAACGAGGTTTACATTAATTAGCTTCGTGCGAAAGCACGGGGGACCTCCCTCAAAGTACCGACACTGGCCTGGCTGAAAGATTGGCGAACTTGTAGTGTGTAATTAATCCCGGCTAGTCTTTCCTTTTAGGGTTTGAAAGAAGATTTGATAAAAAGCAGTGGGAGCCATCCTGATTAGATAAGATAATAACCAATCTGATCTTGCACGAGCATACGCTAAAGTGTTTTCTTCTCTCTCTCTCTCCAGGTAGCGACCATTTCATGCCCTAATAAAGATAATAATATGGATGTATTGACCGAACCCGCATGTTATACTGTGCAGGGGAACGTTGAACCCGTTCTATCTTATAAGTGTTATAAGAATGAACAGGAAACAGGAGAATATCTGGATTCTCACACCGCCCAAAAGGAGAACATGCATATTGATGCATCATCTTCGGGTGTGTTTGTCATTGAGAACTGTTTCTCAGTTCACCCTACGTCCTGGGTATTGGATACCGGATCAGGATCCCACATATGTAAGATGTTACATGGGCTACGGAAAGGTAGAGAACTGGGAAAAGGTGATCATTCCGTTCAAGTAGGGAATGGGGCAAATGTTGCAGCCAAAGCAGTTGGCGAATATCACCTAGTATTACCAAGTGGTGATACAATGATTCTGAATGAGTGCTATTATATACCGAACATGATGTGCAACATTATATCAGTTTCTTTATTGAGTAAAGAAGGATATAATTTTGTAGTACAGGATAATGTTATGAACATATTCCTAGATCAAAAGTTGATTGCATCAGGCTCGTTACATAATGGCATATTCATTCTAAATCAAAATACAGTCCTCAATATACAAAACACACACAAGAGGAAAAGTTCAGAAATGAATGAATCCTACTTGTGGCATTGTAGACTTGGTCATATCAATGCGACACGACTGGCTAAGTTACATAAGGATGGTTATTTGAATCCGTTCGAATTATCATCTTATGATACTTGCCATTCATGTCTCAAAGGAAAAATGACCAAAGCTCCGTTTAGTGGACACGGAGAAAGAGTTACTGAACTCTTAGGACTGGTACATAGTGATGTATGCGGTCCCATGTCTACCCATGCCAGGAATGGTTTTTCGTACTTCGTTACATTCACTGACGATCTCTCAAGATTCGGATATGTGTTCCTGATGAAACACAAATCAGAAGCTTTTGAGAAATTTAGAGAATATAAACAAGAAGTAGAGAACCAAACGGGCAAAAGTATTAAGATCCTTCGATCTGATCGAGGAGGAGAATACTTAAGTAACGAATTCAGAGATTATCTAAAAGAGAATAGGATTCTCTCTCAGCTTACTCCTCCTTATACACCACAGCACAACGGTGTATCGGAGCGGAGAAATCGCACCCTATTAGATATGGTGCGCTCTATGATGAGTGCAGCTGAGTTACCTATTTCCTTCTGGGGATATGCACTGGAGACTGCTGCATACCTATTGAATAGAGTTCCAACCAAATCAGTGCCTACCACTCCATATGAGATATGGAATGGCAAGAGACCATGTCTTAATTTTATTCAGATATGGGGTTGTCCGGCCTATGTTAAAACACAAAATCCGGACAAGCTCGAGGCAAGATCTGTTCTATGTAAGTTTGTTGGATATCCCAAACATTCGCGAGGGTATATCTTCTACCACTCCGAGGAACAAAAAGTGTTTGTTTCTCGACATGCCACTTTCTTAGAAAAGAGTTTTCTTATGAAACAGACAAGTAGCATTGAGGTAGAACTGGAAGAGGTTCCAGCAACACAAACTGTAACAGAAGACTTGGTAGAACTGGAGGATTCAATAGAACTCAACGAACCCCAGCCTCTCCGTCGATCTAGTAGGGTATCTCGTCCACCTGAGAGATACTACGGTTTTCTCATTGACGGTGGAAGCGAGGATTGCATCATGGAGGATGATGACCCAACTAGCTTCGAGCAGGCCATCACGAGTAGGGACTCAGTGAAATGACTGGATGCTATGCGGTCCGAGATGGAATCCATGTACACCAACAAAGTATGGACTTTGGATGTTGCTCCTGAAGGGGTAAAACCCATTGGGAGCAAGTGGATCTTCAAGAAGAAACTTGGTGTAGATGGGAAAGTGGAGACTTTCAAAGCTAGACTTGTAGCAAAGGGTTTTCGTCAAAGACCAGGTGTGGACTATGACGAGACCTTTTCTCCAGTGGCTATGCTTAAATCCATCCGGATCATGCTTGCCATCGCTGCATATCATGATTATGAAATCTGGCAAATGGATGTTAAGACCGCCTTTCTAAATGGCGATTTAGAAGAGTGCGTGTACATGACTCAGCCAGAGGGCTTCGTAGACAGTGGGAGCAGCGGGAAGGTGTGCAAGCTGCTTAAATCCATTTATGGATTAAAGCAAGCATCGCGGAGTTGGAACATCTGCTTTGACGTCGTTATCAAAGAGTTTGATTTCGTCAAAAATCCAGATGAACCTTGTATCTACAAGAAGGTGGCAGAGAGTAAGGTTGTCTTCCTCGTATTGTACGTGGACGACATACTCTTGATAGGAAATGATATTCCTATGCTGCAATCGGTCAAGCTCTTCTTATCACAAAGATTCTCAATGAAAGATCTTGGTGATGCCTCCTGCATATTGGGAATCAGGATCTATAGAGATAGATCCAAACGGATATTGGGATTGTCCCAATCCAGGTACATTGACACCATACTAAAGAGGTTTAGTATGGAAGAATCCAAGCATGGGAACTTGCCCACGATCTCTGGAGTCACTCTCTCCAAAGAGATGTCTCCCAAGACTGATTTGGAGAGAGCTCGTATGCAAGGGATACCCTATGCTTCGGCAGTAGGCTCTATCATGTATGCGATGCTATGTACCAGACCCGATGTAGCATACTCACTAAGTGTAGTGAGCAGGTATCAAGCTGATCCTGGAGAGAGTCACCGGACAGCTGTGAAGAGCATTCTCAAGTACTTACGAATGACTAAAGAGATGCTCTTGGTGTATGGTAACGGAGAACTCCAAGTGGAGTCCTTTACCGATTCGAGCTTCCAGAGTGATAAGGACGACTCTAAGTCGCAGTCGGGATTTGTCTTTACCCTTTACGGAGGGGCGGTTAGCTGGAAGAGTTCCAAGCAGGAAACCGTGGCAGACTCGACGATGGAGGCTGAATACATCGCTGCCAACGATGCTGCCAAAGAGGCTGTTTGGATCAAGAAGTTCATTACTGAACTTGGAGTGGTTCCATCCATTGAGCATCCAATACCTTTGTATTGCGATAACAATGGAGCGGTGGCTTTGGCCAAGGAACCCAGGTCCCATCAGCGATCCAGGCATATTCTGAGGCGGTATCACCTGATCCGGGAGATAGTTGATCACCGGGAGATCGAGGTCAGGAGAGTTGACACGAAGAACAACACGGCGGATCCACTCACGAAGGCCATTCCCCAGATACAGTTTGAGAGACTCTTCGGGATGCTCGGTATGCGATACTACAGCAGCTGGCCCTAGTGCAAGTGGGAGATTGTTAGTTGTATGTATGCCCTAGAGGCCAGTATTGTACAGATGATGTATATTATATTGGATGCTTGGACATATATAGAGATGACTTTCTTGCTCGATATGATAGTATGCTATCTGGTTACTCTTTATCTTAACATGTACACTTGTCTCTTGTTCAGACCATAATATTGCATTTATCATTCCCCTATTCTTATCCTTTTTATAAATAAACAGGTACTCTTGACGCACATTTGTTGCATATTACAGGTTACAGGTTTCTGGAGCAAATACAGTGAGAAGGACACAAAACAACAGAAAAAGGGACTTTTGACCAACAATTAGACGGATCTCAGTCAAGCCTAGTCGAAGAACAGTGCAAGGTCCAAAAAGTCAAGTGAAACGGTTAAAAAGCTCAATACAAGTCTTCACTAAAAATCTGGAGAAGAACCAGAAGCCCAACAGAGAAAATACATATAAAAATACAGAGCCCAAGAAGCAGAGAAGGAAGCCCAAAAGTCTCATGGCCCAACTCCTTTCTTTGGCCGCGGATCCGCGGCCAAACCCTACCTCGCGCCGCGGTTCCGCGGCCATATAGTGCGCGTGACGGTGAATTTTTCTTCTGCTGTTGCGACGTTGTGGGTGTTGGGATTCTTAGGGGGCAAATCAGTAATTGCGCATGTGCGAGACTCTGAAACCCTAATTCTCCTGTTTGCTTATAAATTGTAATTTTAGATCTAAAAATTGTATGCCTCTTTTCAATAAATAAAATTCAGAAATTCTGGACGTGACATTCAGATCTGTTCTTTATCGCTTGGAGGGAGCCATCACCATTAGTAAGTATTTTTCTTTTATTCTTTTAATGTTATTTCATCCCCTAATGAGCGAGTAGTCTCTTCGCTTGTTAGGGTTAGCCTTAGGGAAAGGGTTGAGAGATGAGATCTCTCACCCCTTTCAATGCCTAACCCATTAAGAACTCCATGCATGCGCGCACAACCGCTCCCTGCGGCACCCTACCCCTCGAGGTAACGGTGAACCGCAGTATAAAGGGCCGGTTGCTCGCGTTTTCCATGGGGGATAGGGTAATTAACGATAAAGGAAGGATACGAATCTAGAGGAAGAACACATCTTCCCAAAAGAGTCGTATCCACTTTATCGATAATTACTATAACACCTAATGGATCTAAAATACGGCATTGAAAGCGGTGAGGAAACATCAATCTCCAAAACTTCCTCTAAGCCTAACCCTAGCAAGAATTTAAATTAGATTAATTAAGTTTTAGATCTAGATTTTTATAAAACCAAAACTACAAATAGAATCAACTCGTTAAGACACACTAAAGGAATTTACCCGTCTCTGTGGATCGACCCGCACTCACCGGCTAGCTGCGAAGCGACGCCGTCCTGATTGCGGTAATTATATTTTTGATCGTGAAATCTCTATCAATCAAATGGCGCCGTTGCCGGGGACGGCGTAATCTTTCTTTTTGTGAATTTTCGGGTTGATATAAATTTTAAAAATTATAAAAATCTGAAAATATAAAAAATATAAAAATTATCAAATTTGATCTGTTTGAAGGGTGTACAATTTTGAATCTTGCAGGAACAGCGTCGAATCGAGGATCTGGAATTTTACAGAGGGCAAATCAAAATTTCGTACATAAAAACAGAGAAGAATCACAAGCACAGAACAACAGAAATTTTTTCAGAGCGCGATCCCACTTCCTGACCGCGTTTCCGCGGCTAAAGGGCCTTCTAGACCGCGTTTCCGCGGCTTCCACGTGGCTTTGTTGCGAAAAATTTGCACTGTTTGTTTTCTTCTCTTTCCCTCTGTAACCTCCATATATCCACTGTTAAAAATTTTTCTGCAGGATTTCTTTGCGTAAAGAGTCTTTCTCCCCCTTCTCGATAACAGATTTTCTGCAGGTTTCTTTGCGCCGCACTAAAAATTTTGATTGCAAGTGATTTTATTTGTTTTGCATAATTTAACCGGACTCTAAGGGGCTATTTGACCAAATCCAGATTGGGTGGGGATTTCATCACCCTTCCCAGGACCCCAGAAAACACTTAAGCATTTTGCATCGACCACCTTTAATAAAAAAAAAAGATTAGACTCAGACCTAAGGACAGCGAGCTCAATAGGAAAAGGACTAGGGTAGGCATCGGCTGTTTATCCTAACCGACATTGCGGTGTCTAGGCTAGTGGTTTTTAATTAGGCCCACTGTAGTGGTGGTTCCTTCCCACTTACCTGGCCTTATTTGTCTGTGAAGGGGCGGTTTGAGGTCTATTTCTAGTCCTAGTTAGGAGCGGTCTAGCAGACCTAGGCGACCCTAGATCTAGGCCTGATTGTGCATGTGTGTTTGATACTTTTGTGTCACAAGTCCGTTTTCAAAAACCTCCTTGCAAAACTCACAAATAAAAAAAAATAAAGAAAATCTTTTAAAACTTGCAACTTGCCGCTAAAGAAAACTTGCAAACTCACTTCCACCACTTCTTCTCACTGACGTTATCTTACCCCCACATTCTGTTTTTCTCTTTTTTCTGACTGCACTACCCTTTAGTGTATGTCATTTTGGACTAGGGATACTAACGCCCGATTAGTCCGTGTTTCGTTGGTACCGACCAACGAACCCTTCGACGAACCCTTCGTCGATCTTCCGTCCACTTCCTTACCTCCACATTCAAATTCTTCTTTCGAAGGTATGTCGGGATTCAACCCCAACGATACCTTAACGACGGGAATGATTCCACCTCCGCCAGGTGCGAATAACCCGAATCTTCCGCCTGTTGTAGCGCCCGCACGAGTCGCGCTCCAGGATCTCTTCTACCCCGTCCGCACTTCTTTACCCACATGTCTTTCACCCCCACCGGCGAATGGGGATAATTTTGAAATAAAACCACACTTCATCAATATGCTGCCTAAGTTTCATGGTTTGGAATTCGAAGATGCATATATTTTCATTAATAAATTCCAAAACGTTTGCAGCATGATGAAGACAACCCAATTAAGTGATGACGCAATAAGGCTAAGGGTCATTCCTTTTACCTTATGTGACCTAGCCGAGAAGTGGCTATACAGCACCGCATCACACTCCATTAGAAATTGGGACGAGTTTGTGAGAGCTTTTCTGAAAAAGTTCTATCCTCACCACAAAACTGCTAGAATCAGAAACGAAATCATACAATTTTCACAGCTTCCTTCCGAACCATTTTGGAAGTGCTTCGAGAGATTTAAGGACCTACTTGTTCAATGTCCTCATCATGGGATAGAAAATTGGCAACTTTGCCAAACATTATACGAGGGATTGAACGCAGCAACGAAGCAGTTGCTAGAAACAATTTGTCAAGGTCATTTTCTCTCCAAGTCTAGCGACGAAGCTTGGCAGTTTCTTGAGGACCTAAGTGAGCAAACAATTCAGTGGGAGAGTACCAAGACCACATCATCTTCTTCAGTTGGTCAATCTAGGGCAGGCATACATCAAATAGATATGTCGATAGCTATGAAGGCCGAGATGGCCTCACTTATGAAAAAGCTAGAAGCCATTGAGACAAAAATCTCATCGACTTCTCCTGCCCCTACTCTACCCACACGAACTGTTTGTGCTTGTTGTTCGAACCCATCGCATTTAACCGAAGAGTATCCTTATAATGCACCTATTCAAGGACAGGATCAAGTCAATGCTGCATTTCAGCAACGACAAAGAAATGATCCTTACTCTTCGACATACAATCAGGGGTGGAGGAGTCACCCGAATTTTGCTTGGAACCAAAATCAACAAGTCCAAGGGAACAATAATTTTCAAAGAGCTCCTCCACAACAACAACAAGCACCCTTACAAACTCAAAACCAGCAACCTTTCCAATAACAACCTTATACAAATCAAACGAACAATTTGGTTCAACCTAATGATGATAAGGTTAGCTCGCTCGAGAAAAGTCTTGAAGCATTTCTCAAGCAAACTACAGAATCCGCAGCAAGATTTGAAAGTTATGTGCAATCTTTAATGAATAACAATGCCTCACACGATCAAAGTATCAAATCTATTGAGGCACAAATTGCACAATTAACTGCTGCGTTGAGCGAGAGAGAAAAGGGAAAGCTTCCATCTCAACCATTGCCCAATCCCGGTCACCCACAAAACGCATATCCAAATCACAATGTTAATGCGGTGACCACGTTGAGATCCGGAAGAGAGTTGCAAAATAATGTGGAAACTAGTGATGACATCCCCGCCGGTGGTTCTTCTTCTTCTTCCTCTTCTTCATTTTCTTCACTTCCTTCTTCACCTTTTTCTTTAGAGCCTATTCTCCACCCTTCACACGGCTCTACTTCTTCTGACTCGAACGGACCCATTTCTAACAACACGAACACATCTACACCGGGATCCGTTCCTACTCCACATTCTACTCCACAGACTTTTGACTCAACTAATTTTCAAAATGCTCCATTTCCAAACAGGTTGAGTCCTAATAAACCAAATACACAAGTGGAGAAGATTGTGGAGATCTTTAAGCAGGTTAGCATAAATATACCTCTCTTGGATGCTATCCAACAAGTCCCTTCATACGCGAAAATCTTAAAGGGATTATGCACTTCAAAGAGAAAAGCATCTCAAGTACCCAAGAAAGTGCTAGTGGCTAGTGCAGTGAGCAATGCTATTAACCACCATCAAACCTTACCCCAAAAACGAAAGGACCCCGGCTGTCCTACGATTTCAATTACAATTGGGGATAAGAAAATTAATCAAGCACTTTTAGATCTTGGGGCTAGTGTTAACCTGATTCCCTACTCTGTGTACGAACAATTAGGGGTTGGAGAGTTGAAACCCACTCGTTGCACTCTCCAAATGGCTGATCGATCAATCACCTATCCAAGGGGTCAACTAGAGGATGTGTTGATCAAAGTTGGGGAGTTCATATTCCCCGTTGATTTTATCGTTATGGATACACAACCTGTTGCTAACCCAATAAACCAAATTCCGGTGATTCTTGGTCGACCATTTTTGGCCACTTCCAATGCCGTAATAAATTGTCGCAATGGCTCCATGACCCTATCCTTCGGGAAGAGGTCTAGTGAGTTCAATATCTATAAAATGGGAAGTCTGCCCCCCGTGCCTAAAAGTAGTACACGAGAAGTTTGCTCTATTCACGAAATCACGCAGGAGGACTGCGAGCTTGAAAGATTTCTATTTGATGAAAACAGTTTTAACGCCACTAGTGCGTCCCTCCTTGAGCCTACCACCGTTGACACAACCGATGTTGATTATGAATGTTTCACTTTTTTGGATGATGACGACTCACAGCCCGAATATGAGTCGTTTGAATTTTTGGATGAGTCGGTCGAGCCATCTGAATCGGTTGTTTGCCGTGATTTCGAACCTGTGATGGAGTCCTTTGAGTTCGAGGTAGATTCCGCAATGATTCTTTCGCCTCCGAAACTCGAACTCACGCCCTTGCCGTCTCACCGTAGATATGCTTACATAGGTGAGAATGAGACTTTTCCCATTATCATATCAGCCTCTCTAGCCTTCGAGCAAGAGAACGCTATTTTAAAAGTCTTACAAGATAGGCGGCAAGTTTTCAGTTGGACTATGGCGGACATCGGGGAGATCAGTTCCCTCATAATTAAATATCATACACAATTGATGGATGATGCCATGTCAATAGAGGACCCACAGGAACATCTTGGGGGTATTGTGGTGAGTCAACTTCCTCCCTTAGAAGTTGAAATACCCCTATTTCTTTTAATAAGGTACGAGAATGCTAACACTCCACTGATTGCTGATCATTTACATTCTCGTTTCGATGCATCACCATCACCTGTATATTCACCTCCACACCTCCCATTCCACTACTTCTATCTTCCCCAATTCCTTGCGGACCACCACAACTTAATTTTTCACCAACCAATATTCTTTACTGATAAATTTTTCAAATGGTTGGTGTTGACTTTTGGCCGATGCAAGGTTTGGCAGTAATCTCTAACATAGTTTAAATGAAGTTTAGGGGAGGGGATTTTTGTATATATGTTTGTTTTTCTTAACAATAAAAAAAAATTATAAATAAATAAACAGGGGAGTATCGGTATTTTGACCCTCTTAGTTTAGCATGACAGTGAGGACACTGTCAAGTTCAAGTTTGGGGGTATGCTCGGTACGTCTTCTTCCTTCGCATTCATTTGTACATTTGCATACTTATTTGAAAACCCATAAAAATTTGAAAAATTTCAAAAATTATAAAAATAAATGTATTCAATTTTGGCTAATTGACTTGAGTTTGACAAATAGGTCAACTAGCTAGGAACAACTAGATCTTAGACTTAGTAAGTTAAAAACCCTAAAAATAACATTCCTTAAAGTTTAACGGTAGAAAGTATATGCCTTGTAGTTTATTTAGAAATAGGCAAATTTTGGGTTCACTTCTTGGGCTAAGTCGAAACAAGGGAAGAGTATTGATGTTCTAATTAAAGTATAAGTTTGAAAGATAGTTCCTAGCTTAAATCTAAATTCTGAAAATGTATACCCTACAATTTGCACATTCACGCACCTTGAAACTTGGAATAGTAGAAGAGACCTTGAAATGCTCTTGTCTAAAGTCCTTAGTGCAATGAAAATGAAAAAAATATATAAGTGTGAATAAAGAATAAAAAAATGGACACTGGTTTTTGTGATTACTTAAGGCTGTAAAAATAGAAAAATATTTAGCGAGGGTGCTTCATCACCTAGTGCCTTAGACCAACTGGTTTGGGAGTCACTGCTAAAGCCTTGGGTGTTGCAAGGACTAGGAAGTACGCTTTAAAGTGCAAACGCATTTTGTAATCGGTCGTTGGTACCTCAAGAAGTATTAACGGTCGCATGAAGGATGTGTAAGCAAATTTCATTCACCAACTAATTAGTACTTTGGACAATGGACAAGGGCATGATTGCTTGAATTGAATTTCCGAGTGTAGGGGTGATCTATACACACACGTAGGGGTATGTGATTGGAATTTAGATAAGAGAGAGGAATGAAGAATAGAACTTGTATCTTTAGTAGAGTTGATAGAAATTCCTAAGTGGAGATAAAACCCTAGAAGGAAAACTTAAGAAATGCCGAAAGCTAAGTAGTATATATAATCTTAAGTTAAATGATGAGGAAGTGTGAAGAATATGGGTGGATAATTTACAAGTAGAAGATAATAGAATTCCTTATTAGAAAACCTAATTGGAGAACTAAAATCAATGGGCCAAGTTGATAGGATTTTGTGGGTGTAATCCGCTGAAAACCCTCAGGAGACAACATTCCTCCTACTAGGGACACCTAGAGGTTCAACGGCTTGTTGCACGTGCTCAGTGCAATCGCGTTTCCCTGCGAAAGTGCGGTTAGGATTTTAGAGAATAAAATAATAAGTTTGCTCGAGGACGAGCAAAAGGTAAGTTTGGGGGTATTTGTTCAGACCATAATATTGCATTTATCATTCCCCTATTCTTATCCTTTTTATAAATAAACAGGTACTCTTGACGTACATTTGTTGCATATTACAGGTTACAGGTTTCTGGAGCAAATACAGTGAGAAGGACACAAAACAACAGAAAAAGGGACTTTTGACCAACAATTAGACGGATCTCAGTCAAGCCTAGTCGAAGAACAGTGCAAGGTCCAAAAAGTCAAGTGAAACGGTTAAAAAGCTCAATACAAGTCTTCACTAAAAATCTGGAGAAGAACCAGAAGCCCAACAGAGAAAATACATATAAAAATACAGAGCCCAAGAAGCAGAGAAGGAAGCCCAAAAGTCTCATGGCCCAACTCCTTTCTTTGGCCGCGGATCCGCGGCCAAACCCTACCTCGCGCCGCGGTTCCGCGGCCATATAGTGCGCGTGACGGTGGATTTTTCTTCTGCTGTTGCGACGTTGTGGGTGTTGGGATTCTTAGGGGGCAAATCAGTAATTGCGCATGTGCGAGACTCTGAAACCCTAATTCTCCTGTTTGCTTATAAATTGTAATTTTAGATCTAAAAATTGTATGCCTCTTTTCAATAAATAAAATTCAGAAATTCTGGACGTGACATTCAGATCTGTTCTTTATCACTTGGAGGGAGCCATCACCATTAGTAAGTATTTTTCTTTTATTCTTTTAATGTTATTTCATCCCCTAATGAGCGAGTAGTCTCCTCGCTTGTTAGGGTTAGCCTTAGGGAAAGGGTTGAGAGATGAGATCTCTCACCCCTTTCAATGCCTAACCCATTAAGAACTCCATGCATGCGCGCACAACCGCTCCCTGCGGCACCCTACCCCTCGAGGTAACGGTGAACCGCAGTATAAAGGGCCGGTTGCGCGCGTTTTCCATGGGGGATAGGGTAATTAACGATAAAGGAAGGATACGAATCTAGAGGAAGAACACATCTTCCCAAAAGAGTCGTATCCACTTTATCGATAATTACTATAACACCTAATGGATCTAAAATACGGCATTGAAAGCGGTGAGGAAACATCAATCTCCAAAACTTCCTCTAAACCTAACCCTAGCAAGAATTTAAATTAGATTAATTAAGTTTTAGATCTAGATTTTTATAAAACCAAAACTACAAATAGAATCAACTCGTTAAGACACACTAAAGGAATTTACCCGTCTCTGTGGATCGATCCGCACTCACCGGCTAGCTGCGAAGCGACGCCGTCCTGATTGCGGTAATTATATTTTTGATCATGAAATCTCTATCAATCATCTCTTTAAACTGTCTTATAGTTACATGTTGATAAAGCCCTTAGGATGTACACTTGACTACCTAGACTATGATGCAGATCATACTAGTGGGGACATGGTAGTCCATAAGTACATCCTTCAAGGTCCCTAGTCGTGGGTGTATCGAGACAGGGCATCGATATACCAGTGTAGACTAGCGTATACGCTTCTCGACCCATGAGATGGGCGATGGATGATCCCATATCCATTGGTGTTTGACATCAGAGATGATATACGGGTGCTCAGTGGAGACTGGGTACACTGGACGGACTCGCCGAGAACTCCCAGATGGTATTATACCTCACGTCAGATGGCAGTTCTCAGGTGACACTTGTACAGGTTAGTCTGTAGACCCGAGATCATCATAGAGTCTTGTGTGATTCCCACTGTGCTTTGATCTCCACCTTACCACATCCATGAGGGCGTGCAAAACGGTGGTCTTTGGGCACAGTCCCGAGTCACATGGAGGCAATGAGCGATAGGAGAGGTTTCGTCTCTCCCGGTATTGGGGGTTGATGTTGCGCTGTGCTCGATTGGCCGTAACAGGGAAGTCCCTGGCCAGGGCTGATCAGAGATTTGCTGGTAAGTGTTACCAGTAGTTTCTCGACCCGTTATGAGCCTCACATCGGCACGACTTATCGGTTATTGGGGTCTGACGTTTACCACCCCTAGACTTGATATGCGACATATCAGACGAACAGACCGGACTGTACGGTAAGTGTTACTGGTTGGATTCACAGGAGTGTGAGCGGGCTAGCTCGTCGATCTTCTGATCGCTCAATACCTGAAAGGTTCCTAGGCACTCTAGTTAGGTCTCACAAGGCATCGAACATGCCAATTTAAAAAAAAATAGTGCCGAGAAACCCTAGACTACGGATCTTAGACTAGATGTTTAGGCGAAACGGTAAACTAGTTAACTACTTAACTAAAGGAAGAGAGCTACAACCTTCGTAGATCCGGATATCCACTTCCTTAGCTCCACGTAGTGCTCCTCTCGCTGTCCTTTTCCAATCTTAGACTCGTTCATCGGTTTCATCGGGAAAGCGAGCGGAATAGGTCGTCGGCTTCGTGTCAAAGACGATCTAAGTCGAGGTTGCACTAGTTCAAGCTCCGACTTCACAAAGTTGTGAAACTTGTGAAGAAAACACCCAAAACAACTTGGCAAGAGGTAGAGGGTGAAGAAATAGGAGGTGGGTTCACTTTAGATTTGGATTTCTCACTCTAGAAATGAAGTTGCCATTGATGGCATCAAGCTTTTCCTTTTTGAAGTGAAGAAGAAGATGAAGCTAGAAATATGATAAGTCTTCTATTTTTAAAAAAGAAACTAATATGAATACTTATCATATCTAGACCATGGTCAAGTGTAGAGATTAAACTAAGGTTAGTTGGAGTGGTTAGGGTTAAGGATGAGATAAGGATGGTGGACTTTGTCAAAGCTTCAAGAAGCTTCAACATAGCTCCAAAATAAACCAGCATTCTTAACTTAATCCTTTCCAAATAAATAAAAAAATAAATAAATGAAAAACCAAAACCCTAATCATCACTTAACCATGGTTTAACCCTTTACACTTAACCACATTATCAAGTATCATCAAACATGATACAAAGTAGTGCACAAAAGTATATCATATATACTTCTTGCACATCGAGTGAGAAAATCCATATAAAGTGAACCAATACTAGCTAATGCAAAATAATATATCAAATATATAATTATGCATTAAATCATTAAATCAACATTTGATTCAATGATCCGGTCATGTCGCACATAACCGACTAGAATCCAATGTATCGATTTATCGAATCAATGATTCGATAACTAGGTCATATCGAATATAACCAATCGAAACATATATCGCGAGAATGAAATGCGGTATCACATACACGCATTATTCTCGGTCCTGTACATATCTCATATGCGCTCCTATTTCGTTTCGCTTGAGCCAGGAAACCTCTGTGTAGGACTCTAAAGACTCATCAATACGCCGGTAGCAGATGATGATCATATCAAGCACCCACAAGCCGCAAGCGGTCTGCTAAACGTAACGGCCACCCGGGTATTGAGCGATCAGAAGATCGACGAGCTAGCCCGCTCACACTCCTGTGAATCCAACCAGTAACACTTACCTTACAGTCCGGTCTGTTCGTCTGATACGTCGCATATCAAGTCTAGGGGTGGTAAACGTCAGACCCCAATACTCGATAAGTCGTGCCGATGTGAGGCTCATAACGGGTCGAGAAACTACTGGTAACACTTACCAGCAAATCTCTGATCAGCCCTGGCCAGGGACTTCCCTGTTACGGCCAATCGAGCACAGCGCAACATCAACCCCCAATACCGGGAGAGACGAAACCCCTCCTATCGCTCATTGCCTCCATATGACTCGGGACTGTACCCAAAGACCACCGTTTTGCACGCCCTCATGGACGTGGTAAGGTGGAGATCAAAGCACAGTGGGAATCACACAAGACTCTATGACGATCTCGGGTCTACAGACTAACCTGCACAAGTGTCACCTGAGAACTGCCATCTGACGTGAGGTATAATACCATCTGGGAGTTCTCGGCGAGTCCGTCCAGTGTACCCAGTCTCCACTGAGCACCCGTATACCATCTCTGATGTCAAACACCAATGGATATGGGATCATCCATCGCTCATCACATGGGTCGAGAAGTGTATACGCTAGTCTACTCTGGTATATCGATGCCCCGTCTCGATACACCCATGACTAGGGACCTTGAAGGATGTACTTATGGACTACCATGTCCCCACTAGTATGATCTGCATCATAGTCCAGGTAGTCAAGTACACATCCTAAGGGCTTTACCAACATGTAACTATAAGACAGTATAAAGAGACTAGTGTACATGTTAAGATAAAGAGTAACCAGATAGCATACTATCATATCGAGCAAGAAAGTCATCTCTATATATGTCCAAGCATCCAATATAATATACAACATCTGTACAATACTGGCCTCTAGGGCATACATACAACTAACAATCTCCCACTTGCACTAGGGCCAGCTGCTGTAGTATCGCATACCGAGCATCCCGAAGAGTCTCTCAAACTGTGTCTGGGGAATGGCCTTCGTGAGTGGATCCGCCGTGTTGTCCTTCGTGTCAACCCTCCTGACCTCGATCTCCCGGCGATCAACTATCTCCCGGATCAGGTGATACCGCCTCAGAATATGCCTGGACCGCTGATGGGACCTGGGTTCCTTGGCCAAAGCCACCGCTCCATTGTTATCGCAATACAAAGGTATTGGACGCTCAATGGATGGAACCACTCCAAGTTCAGTAATGAACTTCTTGATCCAGACAGCCTCTTTGGCAGCATCGTTGGCAGCGATGTATTCAGCCTCCATCGTCGAGTCTGCCACGGTTTCCTGCTTGGAACTCTTCCAGCTAACCGCCCCTCCGTAAAGGGTAAAGACAAATCCCGACTGCGACTTAGAGTCTTCCTTATCACTCTGGAAGCTCGAATCGGTAAAGGACTCCACTTGGAGTTCTCCGTTACCATACACCAAGAACATATCTCTAGTCCTTCGCAAGTACTTGAGAATGCTCTTCACAGCTGTCCAGTGTCTCTCTCCAGGATCAGCTTGATACCTGCTCACTATACTTAGTGAGTATGCTACATCGGGTCTGGTACATAGCATCGCATACATGATAGAGCCTACTGCCGAAGCATAGGGTATCCCTTGTATGCGAGCTCTCTCCAAATCAGTCTTGGGAGACATCTTTTTGGAGAGAGTGACTCCAGAGATCGTGGGCATGTTCCCACGCTTGGACTCTTCCATACTAAACCTCTTTAGTATGGTGTCAATGTACCTGGATTGGGACAATCCCAAAATCTTTTTGGATCTATCTCTATAGATCCTGATTCCCAATATGCAGGAGGCATCACCAAGATCTTTCATTGAGAATCTTTGTGATAAGAAGAGCTTGACCGATTGCAGCATAGGAATATCATTTCCTATCAAGAGTATGTCGTCCACGTACAATACGAGGAAGACAACCTTACTCTCTGCCACCTTCCTGTAGATACAAGGTTCATCTGGATTTTTGACGAAATCAAACTCTTTGATAACGACGTCAAAGCAGATGTTCCAACTCCGCGATGCTTGCTTTAATCCATAAATGGATTTAAGCAGCTTGCACACCTTCCCGCTGCTCCCACTGTCTACGAAGCCCTCTGGCTGAGTCATGTACACGCACTCTTCTAAATCACCGTTTAGAAAGGCGGTCTTAACATCCATTTGCCAGATTTCGTAGTCATGATATGCAGCGATGGAAAGCATGATCCGGATGGATTTAAGCATAGCCACTGGAGAAAAGGTCTCGTCATAGTCCACACCTGGTCTTTGACAAAAACCCTTTGCTACAAGTCTAGCTTTGAAAGTCTCCACTTTCCCATCTACACCAAGTTTCTTCTTGAAGATCCACTTGCTCCCAATGGGTTTTACCCCTTCAGGAGCAACGTCCAAAGTCCATACTTTGTTGGTGTACATGGATTCCATCTCGGACCGCATAGCATCCAGCCATTTCACTGAGTCCCCACTCGTGATGGCCTGCTCGAAGCTAGTTGGGTCATCATCCTCCATGATGCAATCCTCGCTCCCACCATCAATGAGAAAACCGTAGTATCTCTCAGGTGGACGAGAAACCCTACCAGATCGGCGGAGAGGCTGGGGTTCGTCGGGTACCACTGAATCCTCTGGTTCTACTAAATCGTTAGTTGCAGTTTGTGGTGCTGGAACCTCTTCCAACTCTACCTCTTTGCCATTAATTTCTTTTGTAAGAAATTCCCTTTCCAAAAAGGTGGCATGTTGAGCAACAAACACTCTTTGTTCCTCAGCTTGGTAGAAAAAATATCCTTGAGAATTCTTAGGATATCCTACAAACTTGCAAAGGACTGATCGTGCCTCGAGTTTGTCCGGATTTTGCTTTTTGACATAGGCCGGACAACCCCATATCTTAATTCGTTTATAATATGGTCTCTTCCCACTCCATATCTCATATGGTGTGGTAGGTACAGATTTAGACGGAACCAGATTCAATAGGTATATGGCTGTCTCAAGCGCATACCCCCAGAAGGAAATAGGTAACTCAGCTGTACTCATCATTGAACGCACCATATCTAATAGGGTGCGATTCCTTCGTTCCGATACACCGTTGTGCTGTGGTGTATAAGGTGAAGTAAGCTGAGAGAGAATCCCATTCTCTTTTAGATAATCTTGGAACTCATTGCTCAAGTATTCTCCTCCTCGATCAGATCGAAGGATCTTAATACTTTTGCCCGTTTGGTTCTCTACTTCGTGCTTATATTCTCTGAATTTCTCAAAAGCTTCAGACTTGTGTTTCAACAGGAACACATGCCCGTATCTAGAGAGATCGTCAGTGAATGTGATGAAGTAGGAAGAACCATTTCTGGCATCTGTAGACATTGGACCGCATACATCACTATGCACCAGTCCCAAGAGTTCAGTAACTCTTTCTCCGTGTCCCGTAAACGGAGTTTTGGTCATTTTTCCTTTGAGACATGAATGGCAAGTGTCATAAGATGATAATTCGAATGAATTCAAATATCCATTCTTATGCAACTTAGCTAGTCGTGTCTCATTGATATGGCCAAGTCTACAGTGCCACAAGAAGGATTCGTTCATTTCTGAGCTTTTCCTTTTGTGTGTGTTTTGTATATTGAAAACTGTATTTTGATTGAGAATGAATATGCCATTATGTAGCGAGCCTGATGCAATCAACTTTTGATCCAGGAATATGTTCATAACATTATCCTTTACTACAAAATTATATCCTTCTTTACTTAATAAAGAAACTGATATAATGTTGCACATTATGTTCGGTATATAATAGCACTCATTCAGGACTAATGTATCACCATTTGGTAATACCAGGTGATATATGCCAACTGCTTTGGCTGCAACATTTGCCCCATTCCCTACATGAACGGAATGATCACCTTTTCTCAGTTCTCTACCTTTTCGCAGCCCATGTAACATCTTACATATGTGGGATCCTGACCCGGTATCTAATACCCAGGACGTAGGGTGAACTGAGAAACAGTTTTCAATGACAAACACACCCGAAGATGATGCATCAACATGCATGTTCTCCGTTTGGGCGGTGTGAGAATCCAGATATTCTCCTGTTTCCTGTTCAGTCTTATAACATTTATAAGATAGAACGGGTCCAACGTTCCCCTGCACAGTATAACATGCGGGTTCGGTCAATACATCCATATTATTATCTTGATTAAGGCATGAAATGGTCGCTACCTGGAGAGAGAGAGAAGAAAACACTTTAGCGTAAGCTCGTGCAAGATCAGATTGGTTATTATCTTATCTAATCAGGATGGCTCCCACTGCTTTTTATCAAATCTTCCTTCAAACCTTAAAAGGAAAGACTAGCCGGGATTAATTACACACTACAAGTTCGCCAATCTTTCAGCCAGGCCAGTGTCGGTACTTTGAGGGAGGTCCCCCGTGCTTTCGCACGAACCTAATTAATGTAAACCTCGTTTTCCCAGAGGCGTAACCTCGTTAACACCTTTCTAGACACCTACTTGATCGGCTAATTGTAATGTGTAAAACTCTCCCAGGAGTAACTCTTACTCGCAGTGGGTATCGGGATCCAACTATCTCATAGAAGGTATGCAATCTCATTGCAAATTTCAACACTTGAAATTCCCGATAATGCTTTTGCCCCTAGCGATCTATGACCTTGACTAAGTCAACAAACCATAAATCGCAAGTCAAGTTCAACCCGTACATTTCCCGATTGAATTAAACCCACCCGTACGACCCTTGACTGAGTCAACAAGGCCGTACGAATGCTCTAATCCAATCACATCTCATGTTGTTACAGATAAACATAATTTAGCTACCATACACTATGCCTTGACTAAGTCAACAAACATAGCATGAATACTAAATAATATCTATCTGAAATGACGGAGGGCTACGCGGGTTCTTTCAGAAAAAACCATGAGCGTAATGAACTCGATATCGTTGTAGAATCGAATGAAGTTTTGAAATGGAGTGATTTTGAGGCTTTTCTAGTTTTGCTAAAGGGGTCACTCCCGGTGAAGGGATCGTCGGCCCTTTCCTCATCGAATGAGGTGCGGGATATATCATATATATCACTGTGCAAAGCAAAAACCCAAAAGCAGTCAAAAGCAAACCGAGTGTATAGCATCTGCCAGTTATTGCTAAAGGAGTCACTCTCGGTGAAGGGATCTCGGTCCTTTCCTCATCGAATAAGGTGCGGGGTATATCATATATACCGCTGTGCAAAGCAAGAACTGTAGCTACCTGTTTTATTTTAAAATTCGATTCAAAAACATCTTAGGTTTCTTATCTTTCATCAATCACATTAATGAAGTCCCATCATTTAAATACCTAAACATCACAGATAGATATGACGTACACTTATGCCATCCGCATTCGCCTCGATGTCCCCTCATGCACCGTTAGGTTAGGTAACTAACGACAGAGCAGGGCAGGGCTAGCGCGGGTGTAAAACATAAGTAACGTCTATATAATATATCATATATATACTATATATAGTATCTATCACAGAACATCACATGATCACATCACAGATATCGCAGCAGAAGAAACATATGAAATATTGGATATACTAGGACGTCCGTGTTTTCAATACGAGCCAGTATAAAACACGGATTCCACGGTCGTGATGAATAGCCAATCCCACACCCCTAGACCCCTACGAGAGCGGCAAGCAACCCTGCCAATTCTAGGGTTAGGAGACCCGGACTCGACTCCTCGAGTTGGTCTCCCACTGGACCCCAGAACCCGGTTACTTGTGCTCCCCTCCTTGGGTCTATCCTAATGCGGAAAAGTAAATAATATACAAAGGGTGACAGCTTCCGCTACCTGGAAGTGCCCCAAATAAAAGAATATTACATACAAGTTTTTACATGAATGAAAATGAAAAACACTCATCTCACATAAAAACCCCCGGCTATTCAAACACGACAATCCAATATAGCATATCCAGCAACACATAACATCACATGTCATCAACGTAAGTAAATATGCGCATCCCAATTGTCGTTGACATATAGCAACGAAACCGGCGATTCACATATTACACTTACGGTCACAGAAAAGAAAGTGTAAAACTACAACAGTTGGAATCCACAACCTCTTTAGACATCACATGCCTAACAGTTACAAACCCCGCATTTTAGTCTCATTATCGAAAACTCTTTTCAATATCGTATGGGACTAAACTGCTAGATTTATAACATTCATCCAGTTATCTCATAACTGTTTGTGAATTCCAATTATTGTATCACATTCCAGATAAACAGAAAATGTTAAACTTTCCGATCGAACAGTTGAATACCCAAGTTTTCCCGATACAGTCCAACACATGAAATAAGTCTAGCAACATTCAGTTCGTGCCTCAGTACCAACGGTCCAGCCGTAGAAGGGTCAAGCCAACGCCTCACATGTGGCACGCCGTACTGCCCCAAACCCGAAGGTTCAAAGGGCAGTTCAAGACGGTCACATAATCGAGTTAAGGTTTGTTGTTTTCTAGAGGGTCCATCGCGTTACTTTCACTACTTAGAACGTCGTTAAACTACGGAAAAATCCAACACTTGGAAATTTCCCGACAGGGGAAAAATTGGGTATTTATATCCGGTCGAACTTTTTAACATATTCTGGAAATTATCCGGAAATACACAAAAGACGAAATTTGATAATCCGATCGAAATACCGAATCCCCAAAACAACCCCAGAAAATTCAACTCTTGAATGAATACTAAAAATTTCCAGAAGACTCAGCACTACAAGACATGAATTACTGTGCAAGCCACGTGCTGTAAATCAACACAGTGGCCGCGGAACCGCCGCGATGCCTATGGTGGGGGCCGCGGTTCCGCACCTCTGTTGTAGAGTTATCAGCACGTGCTTCACAGTAACTCACTAAATTCCCTGCTGAATTTTTTGGCAATTTTTAATTTGGAAAAATCCACGTTTTCAGAAAAAGTACAGAGAGCAATTTGTATTGGGGTTTCGGGTTCGTTCGGAATTCAAATTCCGTCTAGACTTCGCCTAAGGCTCTAGCTAGGGTCGGATACCAGTGAAAGGTTCCTAGGCACTCTAGTTAGGTCTCACAAGGCATCGAACATGCCAATTTAAAAAAAATAGTGCCGAGAAACCCTAGACTACGGATCTTAGACTAGATGTTTAGGCGAAACGGTAAACTAGTTAACTACTTAACTAAAGGAAGAGAGCTACAACCTTCATAGATCCGGATATCCACTTCCTTAGCTCCACGTAGTGCTCCTTTCGCTTTCCTTTTCCAATCTTAGACTCGTTCATCGGTTTCATCGGAAAAGCGAGCGGAATAGGTCGTCGGCTTCGTGTCAAAGACGATCTACGTCGAGGTTGCACTAGTTCAAGCTCCGACTTCACAAAGTTGTGAAACTTGTGAAGAAAACACCCAAAACAACTTGGCAAGAGGTAGAGGGTGAAGAAATAGGAGGTGGGTTCACTTTAGATTTGGATTTCTCACTCTAGAAATGAAGTTGCCATTGATGGCATCAAGCTTTTCCTTTTTGAAGTGAGGAAGAAGATGAAGCTAGAAATATGATAAGTCTTCTATTTTTAAAAAAGAAACTAATATGAATACTTATCATATCTAGACCATGGTCAAGTGTAAAGATTAAACTAAGGTTAGTTGGAGTGGTTAGGGTTAAGGATGAGATAAGGATGGTGGACTTTGTCAAAGCTTCAAGAAGCTTCAACATAGCTCCAAAATAAGCCACCATTCTTAACTTAATCCTTTCCAAATAAATAAACAAATAAATAAATGAAAAACCAAAACCCTAATCATCACTTAACCATGGTTTAACCCTTTACACTTAACCACATTATCATGTATCATCAAACATGATACAAAGTAGTGCACAAAAGTATATCATATATACTTCTTGCACATCGAGTGAGAAAATCCATATAAAGTGAACCAATACTAGCTAATGCAAAATAATATATCAAATATATAATTATGCATTAAATCATTAAATCAACATTTGATTCAATGATCCGGTCATGTCGCACATAACCGACTAGAATCCAATGTATCGATTTATCGAATCAATGATTCGATAACTAGGTCATATCGAATATAACCAATCGAAACATATATCGCGAGAATGAAATGCGGTATCACATACACGCATTATTCTCGGTCCTGCACATATCTCATATGCGCTCCTATTTCGTTTCGCTTGAGCCAGGAAACCTCTGTGTAGGACTCTAAAGACTCGTCAATACGCCGGTAGCAGATGATGATCATATCAAGCACCCACAAGCCGCAAGCGGTCTTCTAAACGTAACGGCCACCCGGGTATTGAGCGATCAGAAGATCGACGAGCTAGCCCGCTCACACTCCTGTGAATCCAACCAGTAACACTTACCGTACAGTCCGGTCTGTTCGTCTGATACGTCGCATATCAAGTCTAGGGGTGGTAAATGTCAGACCCCAATACTCGATAAGTCATGCCGATGTGAGTCTCATAACGGGTCGAGAAACTACTGGTAACACTTACCAGCAAATCTCTGATCAGCCCTGGCCAGGGACTTCCCTGTTACGGCCAATCGAGCACAGCGCAACATCAACCCCCAATACCGGGAGAGACGAAACCCCTCCTATCGCTCATTGCCTCCATGTGACTCGGGACTGTACCCAAAGACCACCGTTTTGCATGCCCTCATGGACGTGGTAAGGTGGAGATCAAAGCACAGTGGGAATCACACAAGACTCTATGACGATCTCGGGTCTACAGACTAACCTGCACAAGTGTCACCTGAGAACTGCCATCTGACGTGAGGTATAATACCATCTGGGAGTTCTCGGCGAGTCCGTCCAGTGTACCCAGTCTCCACTGAGCACCCGTATACCATCTCTGATGTCAAACACCAATGGATATGGGATCATCCATCGCCCATCACATGGGTCGAGAAGTGTATACGCTAGTCTACTCTGGTATATCGATGCCCCGTCTCGATACACCCACGACTAGGGACCTTGAAGGATGTACTTATGGACTACCATGTCCCCACTAGTATGGGCATCATAGTCTAGGTAGTCAAGTACACATCCTAAGGGCTTTACCAACATGTAACTACAAGACAGTATAAAGAGACTAGTGTACCTGTTAAGATAAAGAGTAACCAGATAGCATACTATCATATCGAGCAAGAAAGTCATCTCTATATATATCCAAGCATCCAATATAATATACAACATCTGTACAATACTGGCCTCTAGGGCATACATACAACTAACAATACCCGGATGGCCGTTACGTTTAGCAGACCGCTTGCGGCTTGTGGATGCTTGATATGATCATCATCTGCTACCGGCGTATTGACGAGTCTTTAGAGTCCTACACAGAGGTTTCCTGGCTCAAGCGAAACGAAATAGCAGCGCATATGAGATATGTGCGGGACCGAGAATAATGCGTGTATGTGATACTGCATTTCATTCTCGCGATGAATGTTTCGATTGGTTATATACGATATAACCTAGTTATCGAATCATAGATTGATTCGATAAGTCGATACATTGGATACTAGTCGGTTATGTGCGACATGACCGGATCATTGAATCAAGTGTTGATTTAATGATTTAATGTATAATTATATATTTGATATATTACTTTTCATTAACTGGTATTGGTTCACTTTAATAGGATTTTCTCACTTGTAGTTCACAAGTTGTATATGTGATATACTTTTGTGCACTACTATGTGTCATGTTTGATGATGCATGTAGTTTGGTTTTGTGTTAAGACTTAAACCATGGTTATGATAATAGTTAGGGTTTTTATTAATTTACTTATTTATTTATCTATTCTTTTTTGATAAATAAATAAATGATAACAAAATGGTTTCTTTCATGAAGCTTGATGAAGCTTCATGAAGCTTTGACTAAAGTGACCATTCTGTCATCATCCTTAACCCTAACCATTCTCATTTGACCATGGTTTATTCTCTACACTTAACCAAGGTTAGAAGATGATAAGTATTGATTTTATTATTCTTTTTATAACAAACTTATCATATTCTATCTACTTCTTCTTCTTCATCTTCAAGAGAAAAAGCTTGATGCCATCAATGGCATCTTGAGTTCCAAAGTGAGAAATCCAATTCTAAAGTGAACCCACCTCCTATTTCTTCACCCTCTACCTCTTGCCAAGTTGTTTTGGGTGTTTTCTTCACAAGTTTCTCAACTTGGTGAAGTTGGAGCTTGAACTTGTGCAACCTCGACGTAGATCATCTTCGGCACGAAGCCGACGACCTATTCCGCTCATTTCTTCGATGAAGCCGATGCGAGAGTCCGAGATCCAACTAGGACAGCGAGAGGACACCTACGTGGAGCTTAGGAAGTGGAGAAACGGATCTACAAAGGTTGTAGCCTCTCTCCTTTAGTTAAAGTGTTAACTAGATTTGTATTTTGCCTAGAATTCTAGTCTACGATCCGTATTAGGGTTTCTCGGCACCCACTCACTTTAAAATTGGCATGGTTGATGCCTTGTGAGACCTCTATTGCGTGCCTAGGAACCCTACAATCAGTAGTTTCACGATTGTTATGGACCTCACGTCGGCATGACTTATCGAGCTATTAGGGTCTGACGTTTACCACCCCTAGGCGAGATGTGCGACATATCAGACGAACAGACCGGACTGTACGGTAAGTGTTACTGGTTAGATTCACAGGAGTGTGAGAGGGCTTGCTCGTCGATCTTCTGATCGCTCAATACCCGGGTGGCCGTTACGTTTAGCAGACCGCTTGCGGCTTGTGGGTGTTTGATATGATCATCACCTGCTGCCGGCGTATTGACGAGTCTTTAGAGTCCTACACAGAGGTTTCCTGGCTCAAGAGAAACGAAATAGGAGCGCATATGAGATATGTGCGGGACCGAGAATAATGCGTGTTTGTGATATCGTAATCTATTCTCGCGATGAATGTATCGATTGGTTGTATGCGATATAGCCTAGTTATCGAATCAAGGATTGATTCGATAAGCCGATACATTAGATATTAGTCGGTCATATGCGATATGACCGGATCGTTAAATCAAGTGTTGATTTAATGATTTAATGCATAATTATATATTTGATATATTACTTTGCATTAACTAGTATTGGTTCACTTAAGATGGATTTTCTCACTTGATGTGCACAAGTTGTATATATGATATATTTTTGTGCACTTGTTTGTATCATATTTGATGATACATGCAAACATGGGTGTGTGTAAGACTTAAACTATGTTTAGTTGATGGTTTAAGGTTTTTACTTGTTTATTCATTCTTTTTATTTATTTTTGGCAAAATATAACATGGTGGCTTTCTTTGTTTGATACTTGAAGCTTCTTGAAGCTTTAAAAAGTCTAGCTAGTTTGTCTTTTGCCTTAACCCTAACCATTCAACTAAACCCTAGTTTATTCTCTACACTAAACCATGGTTGCAAATATGATAAGAATCACTTTATTTTCTATATTCATAATTCTTATCATATTCTTTTTCTTCTTCTTCTTCTTCTTCTTCAAGAAGAAAGAAGCTTGCTAGCTTCAATGGTGACTTGAGAAAAAGAGTGAAAAATCCAATTCTAAAGTGAACCCACTTCCTATTTCTTCATCTTCTACCACTTGCCAAGTAGTATAGGGTGTTTTCTTCACAAGTTTCATGACTTGGTGAAGTTGGAGCTTGATCTTGAGTTGCCTCGACGTAGATCATCTTCGGTATCGAAGTCGACGATCTAGCGCGATCATTTTTTCGATGAAACCATTACTAGAGTCCGGGATCCGATGATCGCAGCGAAGGAACGTCAACGCGGAGCTATGGAGGTGGAGGACCGGATCTACAAAGGTTGTAGTCACTTTCCATTTAGCAATAAAATTGTTTACTTGCTTGCATCGCCTTACCTCTAGTAACGATCTAGTTTAGGGTTTCTCGGCACATAGGAAATTTTTGAATTGGCCATGTTTGATCACTTGTGGAACCTCATGGGTGTGCCTAGGAACCCTACAGGGACTTCATTAATGAGATTAATGAAAAGAAAAGAATCCTAAAGATGTTGTAGAATCAAAAGTTTTTAAAAAGGTAGCTCTAGTTCTTGCTTTGCATAGTGGTATTCTTTGATGAATATCCAGCACCTCATTCGATGAGGAAAGAGCCGAGATCCCTTCACCGGGAGTGATCTCTTTAGCAAAACTAGAAAATGCTACAACCCACTCGGTTTATCATCACAGCTTTCGTAGTTCTTACTTTGCATAGTGGTATTCCTTGATGAATATCCAACACCTCATTCGATGAGGAAAGAGCCGAGATCCCTTCACCGAGAGTGACCTCTTTAGCAACAGCCAGTAAAAGCCATTCGGTTTTTTTTTGAAAACTTCTCGATTATAAAAGCGAAGATTAAACCACTCCTTTCCAAAATCACTAGATTCTATAACAATATCAAGTTCATTACGCTAAAGGTTTTCTTAAAAAACCAACGTAGCCCTCCGTCATTTCAGAAAAGTGCTAGAGTATTCATGCTGCGTTTGTTGACCTTGTCAAGGCGTAGTGTGCGGTAGCTGATTAGTGCTTATCTGCCGCATGTGATGCGATTGGATTAGGGTAGTCGTGCAGCCTTGTTGACCTTGTCAAGGGTCGTGCGGGTGGGTTTAATTCAATCAAGAAATGAACGGGTTGAACTTGACTTGCGGTTTATAGTTTGTTGACCTTGTCAAGGTCATAAATCGCATGGGGTAAAAACAATATTGGGAATTTCAAGTGTTGAAATTTGCAATGAGATTGCATACCTTCTATATGATAGTTGGATCCCGATACCTACTGCGAGTAAGAATTACTCCTGGGAGAGTTTTGCACTTTACAATTAGCCAATCCATTAGGTGTCTAAGAAAGGCGTTAACAGGGTGATACGCCTGCGGAAACGAAATTATTTAATTAGTTCCATGCAAAAGCATGGGGAGACTCCCTCGGAGTACCAATACCTGCCTGGCCGAACGATTGGCGAACTTGTAGGGTGTAATTAATCCCGGCTAATCTTACCTTTTAAGGTTTGAAAGAAGATTTGATAAAAACAGTGGAAGCCATCTTGATTAGATAAAATAATAACCAATCTAATCTTGCAAAGAGCGCACGCAAAATGATTATCCTTCTCTCTCTCCTGGTAGCGACCAATGACACGCCTTAATCAAGATAATAATATGGATGTATTGACCGAACCTACTTATTATACTGGGCTAGGTTCCGCTCTATCTTATGATTGTCATAAGTCTGAGCAAGGAATAAAGGAATATCTAGATTCCCACGCCACCCAAATGAAGAAAAAGCATGTTGATGTATCGTCTTCGGGCGTGTTCGTTACCAAGAACTGTTTCTCAGTTAACTCTACGTCCTAGGTATTTGATACCGGATCAGGATCCCACGTATGTAATTTGTTACATGGGCTAAAGATAGGTAGAGCACTGGGAAAGGGTGATATGTCTCTGGGAGTAGGGAATGGAGCAATTATTGCAGCCAAAGCAGTTAGTGAATATCACCTAGTGTTGCCAACTGGTAATACAATGATTCTGAGCGACTATTATTTCGTACCAAAAATATTGTGAATGTTTTCCTGAATTAAGTGTTGATTGGGAATGGTACGTTGTATAACGGTACATACGTTCTAAATCACAATACAGTTCTAAGTATACAGAACACACACAAGGGGAACAATTCAGAAATGAACGAAGTCTTCTTGTGGCATTATAGACTAGGTCATATCAATGCGACACGACTGGCTAAGTTGCATAAGGATGGATATTTGAATCCGTTCAAAATTACATCTTATGAAACTTGCTAGTCATGTCTCAAAGGCAAGATGACCAAATCTCCGTTTACTGGACACGGAGAAAGAGCTATTGAACTCTTGGGACAGATATATAGTGATGTATGCGGTCCTATGTCTACACATGCCAGGAATGGTTCCTTGTACTTTATTACATTCACCGATGATCTCTCAATATACGGACATGTGTCCTGTTGAAACACAAATCTGAATCTTTTGAGAAATTCAAGGAATATAAGAACGGAGTTGAGAACCAGACGGGTAAAAGTATTAAAATCCTTCGATATGATCGGGGAGGAGAATACTTGAGCACGGAATTCAGAAACTACTTAAACGAGAATGTGATTCTCTCTCAGCTTACTCCTCCGTATAAACCACATCACAATAGAGTTTCGGAGTAGAGGAATCGCACCCTATTAGATATGGAGCGCTCTATGAAGAGTAATACTGAGTTACCTATTTCCTTTTGGGGTTATGCACTTGCATACCTATTGAATAGAGTTCTACCAAATCCGTTTCCTACCACTCCATATGAGATATGGGATGGGACGAGACCATCTCTTAAATGAGTTAAGATATAGGGTTTTCTGGCCTGTGTTAAAAACAAAATCCGGACAAGCTCAAGGCAAGGTCAGTTCTGTGCAAGTTTGTTGGATATCCCAAACAAACGCGAGGGAATATTTTCTACCACACCGAGGAACAAAAGGTCTTTGTTTCTCGACATGCCACATTTTTAGAAAAAGAACTTTTTTGTGAAAGAAATCAGTGGCAATGAAGTAGAATTGGAAGAAGTTCCAGCAACTCAAACTATAACTGACAATTTGGTGGAACCGGAGGATTCAATACTCCCCAACGAACCTCAGCCACTCCGAATATCTAGTAGGGTTCCTCACCCACTTGAGAGATACTACGGTTTTCTCATAGACGGTGGGAGCGAGGATTGCATCATGGAAGATGATGACCCAACTAGTTTCGAGCAGGATATTACAAGTGGAGACTATGTGAAATGGCTGGATGCTATGTAATCTGAGATAGAATCCATGTACACCAACAAAGTATGGATCTTTAATGTTGCTCCTGAAGGGGTAAAACCCATCGGGAGCAAGTGGATCTTGTGAAGATATTTGGTGTAGATGGAAAAGTTGAGACTTTCAAAGCTAGACTTGTAGCAAAAGGTTTTCGTCAACGACCTAGTGTCGACTACGATGAAACCTTTTCTCCAGTGGCTATGCTTAAGTCCATCAGGATCCTACTTGCCGTTGCTGCATACCATAAGTACGAAATCTGGCAGGTTGCACGTCAAGACTACTTTTCTAAATGGTGATTTAGAAGAGAGCGTGTACATGACACAGCCAGAGGGCTTCGTAGATAGTGGGAGCAGCAGAAGCGTGTGCAAGCTGCTTAAATCAATTTATGGATTAAAGCAAGAATCGCGGAGCTGGAACATCTGTTTCGATAAAGCTGTCAAAGAGTTTGACTTCATCAAAAATGTAGATGAACCATGTATATATATAAGAAGGTTGTAGAGAGTAAGGTTTTCTTCCTCGTATTGTACGTGGATGATATACTCTTGATAGGAAATGATGTTCCTATGCTACACTCAGTCAAGCTCTTCTTATCACACAAGTTCTCCATGAAAGATCTAAGTGATGCCTCCTACATATTGGGGATATAGATCTATAGAGATAGATCTAGACGGATGTTGGGATTGTCTCAATCCAGGTATATTGATACCATACTAAAGAGGTTTAGTATGGAAGATTCTTAGCGTGGTAATGTACCCGCTTGTTCAGGAATCACACTCTCCAAAGAGAAGTCTCCCAAGACTGATTTGGAGAGGGCTTGCATGCAAGGGATACCCTATGCTTCGGTAGTCGGGTCAATCATGTATGCGATGTTGTGTACCAGACCGAATGTAGCTTACTCACTAGGTATAGTAAGTAGGTATCAATTAGATCCAGGGGAGAAATACTGGATAGCTGTGAAGAACATTCTTAAGTACTTGAGAAGGACTAAAGAGATGTTCTTGGTGTATTATAACGGTGAACTCCAGGTGGAGTCCTTTACCGATTCGAGCTTCCAGAGTGATAAGGACGACAGTAAGTCGGTCTCGGGTTTTGTCTTTACCCTCAGTAAAGGGACGGTATGTTGGAAGAGTTCCATGCTAGATACCGTAGCAGACTCGACGATGAAGGCTGAATACATCGCTAACAACGATGCTGCCATAAAGGCTGTCTGGATGAAGAAGTTCATGGGATGAACTTGGTGTGGTTCCTACCATTGAGCATCGAATACATGAGTATTGTGATAATAATGGAGTTGTGGCTTTGTCCTAGGAACCCCGATCCCATCAGCGATCCAGACATATTCTTAGACGATATCACCTGATCAGGGAGATATAGATCTCCGGGAGATCGAGGTCAGGAGAGTTGACATTGAGGATAACATAGCAGATCCACTCACCACCGTCCCCCCAGATGCTAATCGAGAGACTTTCTGGGATGTTGGGTATGAGATACTACAACAACTGGCTTTAGTGCAAGTGAGAGATTGTTAGTGATATGTATGCCCTAGAAGCCATTATTGTATGATATAGTGGATTCTTGGACATATATATGGATGACTTTTGTCATGACCCGAAATATTAGCTCGTGACCAGCACTTAAATCACGCAACGTCTAAAGGTGTAACGTAATTCAAGTAAGCTGAGACCCAGAAATCTAAACCCTTTTAAGAAAACAAAGGAGGTGAAGTTTTGAAATAAAGGTATAATGAAATCAAGTTTTCTTAAATGCATAGAAAAGGAACATGAATAATGCATGTGAAATTTACTAGTTTGAAAACATGTTTCGTCTTTTGAAAATTTGGGCAGCATCTCCTTTGTATATTTTGATCCAAAACCACATATATAAGAAAATGATAAAGGCATCCCAAGCGGGAGCTAGCTCTTCGCCAAACGGCGGATCACAACCATGCAAGACAGTAAATATAAGTATACGACACCCAACGGCGAAGTTCACCACAAAAGATAAAGAAATAAGCAAGACATCAAAACCACAAGTAGCGGAAAACTCCTCGCTCTAAGTCTCGCAACCACAATCTCACAAAGTCTCATTACTTATAAAAATTATTAATTTTGATTGATGTAGTTGACTAGATACAATATGGAATATAAATACAAGAGTGGGTACGATACAAATGCCCCCACCTACCAAAGCAAAACACCCGAATGAAGCTATGTGCCAGCGATTCCGCTACGGATCCATGCGGTCAACCTGCAAGAACTGTGGCACAACGGGGGTGAGTTGCCAACTCCTGAGTAGAAAAACATCTACAAGTAGAAATCGAATAAACAACGACTCTGTAAGTCCACGTTGCCACCCCCGGTTCTTACGGGGAGGCGGAAACGGTATAAAAATCAAATTTTTAGCGCATGGGGCAACATGGACTAACAAAGTCGGGATCTTTTCTAAACTAAACTAGCAAACATGCAAAGGAGAGTTAACTACTCGGCAAACTGGTTATACCTAACTTGAACTCCTTCTTCTTGAAACCTAGTAGAGGTTGATGGTTCTTTCCTCGTAGCCTTCTTCCGTCAAAGATGGATCCACCTGAGGGTTCAACCTTCGGGCTCTTTCTCGAACTTAGAGTGAACTAGGATCTCCGGCTTGCTAAACCTTGAACCCTAGAGAGAGTAGAGAGTATCTAATGGGTGTTTCTCTTTCAAGGAGAGGGATTCTCAACACATGAGAAGGATTTTCCTTAAGCTTGAGGAAGAAGAAGATGAAGTGAGGAGAGAGAATCAATATGATAGAATGAGCTCATTTTCCTTTTGCAACCATAACAAAAGGAAAAATAATTATCTAATTAATAATAATAATTCAAAATGAAATAGTTGATGGTTGTTTTTGGAATGACCACTATCATCACTTCATTAAATGAATGTAAGCTAGAATCAAGGAGTATCCTTGCAAAGTAATGATGATGGTCAAACATTCAACCATGGTCAACAAGTCAACCATGGTCAACAAGTCAACAAAACCAACCATGACACAATTTCATTTAATTACTATTATTAATTGATATTTCATAAATCCATTAGGGTTTGGAAAAAGACGACTGTCAACTATGCATACGCACCCGTTCCGAAACCCTAATGAAAGACCTCTTCCTCCACCTCAGACAACTGTGCATACACACCTGCATTCTCGTTCCGAGGAACAAGAATACTGAGAGATAAAAGCAACCCCAAAACATATACCAGTATCTGACTCAAACCAGAGCCAGCCAGTAATATCCGTCCGGACTCCAAACGTGCACAAGTGCGCGGATGAGAACGAACCCTGTCGCAAAACCATGCGACCTCTACTCTGTTTTGCCCAATGGCGAATAGCCCTCTGTGTGGGACTCTAAAGACTCGACACTTACGCTGGCAGTGGGTTTAACCACAGACTGCAAGCGGCACTAGCTGTGCGTAACGGTCCCCAGGTAGATGCCGATAAGAAGACTGACGAGGTGAACCCCATCTGAACTCCTACTGAATCTGAGTGTGACAGTCTCCGTACAGTCCGGTCTGTTCGTCTGATACATCGCATGGCGGGCCTAGGGGGCGGTAAACGTTAGTCCCCTAATAGCGGTACAAGTCGTGTCAGAGTGAAGCCCAAAACACCCTGAGATAACACTGGAAGCCTACCAGTATATCTCGCTTGCCCTGGCCAGGGACTACTCGTGTAATGGCTCTCCTAGACACAGCGCGATGTCAACCCCCAATACCGGGAGAGACGAATCCTATCTAACCGTCACTGCCTCCAAGTGCTTCGGGACTGCACCCAACTACTACCTGTTTGCACGACTCCTTTGAGCCGTGGTAGGGTAGTGATCAAAGTGCAGTGGGAACACACTCGAGGCGAAGTGCCAGTGTCAAGTCAGCGGACTAAGCTGTACTCATGTCACCTGGGAACTGATAACTGACGATAGGTATAATACCAACTGGTCAGTTCCCGACGAGTCCTGTCCAGTGTACTCGTAACCTAACGAGCACCCGTATACTATCTCCAGTACGACATACTGATGGCTGTGGGACAGACCATCTCCCACACTGGGATGAGAAGCGCATACGCTAGTCTACTCCGGAGTATCGATGCCCTGTCTCGATAGTCCTGCGACTAGGGACTTGTATAAGGATGTGCTTATAGATTACCCAGCCCCCACTAGTGTGACTGCCATCACAACGCTGGTAATCAAGCAAAGATCCTAAGGGCTCCACTAATGTGTATAGGTGATATACAAAAATAAACACATGTACACATTGAAGTAGAAACAAACCAAGTAGCATACTACTATATTGAGCAAGATTGTTTATACAAGGTGAATATCCCAAGCTTCCATTAAGTAATATACAAACTAGTATGATACAGTAATGGCCTCTAGGGCATATACACTAACAATCTCCCACTTGCACTATGGCCATGTACTGGCGTATCGAAGACCTATCATCTCGATCAGCCGCTCGAACTGAGTCTGGGGTAGGGCCTTGGTGAATGGATCTGCAGTGTTTTCTTCTAAAGCAACCCTCCGAACCTCGATCTCCTTGCGATCCACGATCTCCCTGATCAGGTGATACCGCCTCAAGATGTGCCTGGATCTCTGATGGGACCTGGGTTCCTTCGCTAAAGCTATAGCCCCGTTGTTGTCGCAATACAGAGGTATTGGGTCAACAATGGACGGAACCACCTGAAGTTCTTTCAAGAACTTCCTCATCCAGACAGCTTCTTTTGCGGCATCAGATGCAGCGATGTATTCCGCTTCCATCGTCGAGTCTGCAACGGTTTCCTGTTTGGAACTCTTCCAACACACCGCCCCTCCATTGAAGGTAAAGACAAAACCCGACATGGACTTGGAATCATCCTTGTCACTCTGGAGGCTGGAGTCAGCAAAGGCCTCGATTTGGAGGTCTTTTCCGCCATACACCAAGAACATCTCCTTAGTCCTCCTCAGGTACTTGAGAATGTTCTTTACTGCTATCCAGTGTTTCTCCCTAGGGTTTGACTGATACCGGCTTACTACACTCAGTGCATAAGCTACATCCGATCTGGTACACAACATCACATACATTATAGAGCCTACCGCAGAAGCGTAGGGTATAATAGACATGCGATCCCTCTCCAAATCAGTCTTAGGAGACATCTCTTTAGAGAGGGTGATCCCGTGACAAATCGGTAGATTACCGCGCTTGGAATCTTCCATACTGAATCTTTTCAGTACGGTGTCGATGTACCTGGGCTGTGAAAGTCCTAATATCCTCTTGGATCTATCACGATGGATCCGGATCCCCAGGATGTATGAGGCATCACCCAGGTCTTTCATGGAGAACCTGTGTGACAAGAACCCCTTGACAGATTGTAGCATAGGAATGTCATTTCCTATTAAGAGAATGCCATCCACGTATAAAACGAGGAATACTACAGTTCTTGCTACAAATCTACTATAGATGCATGGCTCATCTGGATTTTTGATAAAGCCAAATTCTTTGACCGTCTCATCAAAGCAGATGTTCCAACTCCGCGATGCCTGCTTTAGTCCATAGATGGACTTAAGCAACTTGCACACCTTTCCGTTGCTCCCACTCTGAATGAAACCCTCTGGCTGGTCCATATAGACACAATCCTCTAATTTTCCATTTAGAAAAGCGGTTTTTACGTCCATCTGCCAAATCTCATAATCGTGGAAGGCAGCAATGGCAAGAAGGATCCGAATGGATTTCAGCATAGCCACTGGAGAAAAGGTTTCATCATAGTCCAAGCCAGGTCTTTGACGGAAACCCTTTGCTACAAGTCTAGCTTTATAGGTCTCAACCTGCCCATCTACACCAATCTTCCTTTTGAAGATCCACTTGCATCCTACGGGTTTTACCCCATCTGGAGCAATGTCCAACGTCCATACTTTGTTGGTGTACATGGACTCCATTTCGGTCCGCATTGCATCCAGCCATTTTACTGAGTCAATGCTCTGAACGGCCTGCTGGAAGCTAGTAGGCTCATCATAATCTATGATGCAATCCTCTCTATCCCCGTCTATGAGAAAACCGTAGTATCTCTCGGGCGGATGAGACTGCCTACTACTCCTGCGGAGCGGTGTAGGAATGTCCTGTTCATTTGAACCCTCTGGTTCCACTAAGCTTTTAGTAATAGTCTGTGGTTCTGGAATTTCTTCCAGTTCTACTGCGCTCCCACTTAATTCTTTTTCTAAGAACTGGTGTTCTAGAAAGTGGGCATGACGAGAAACAAGAACTTTTTGTTCCTCCTCGTAGTAGAAGAGATATCCCTTGGAATTCTTTGGATATCCCACAAACTTACACAGTACTGAGCGCGCCTCGAGCTTGTCCGCATGCTGCTTTTTAACAAAAGCTGGACTTCCCCAAGTCTTAATGTGACTGAGATGGGGCCTCTTCCCACACCACATCTCATATGGTGTAGTAGGCACAGTCTTAGTAGGAACTCGGTTCAAAAGGTACGCAGCTGATTCTAGCGCATACCCCCAGAATGATTGCGGTAACTCAGCGTTACTCATCATGGACCGTACCATATCCAATAGGGTTCGGTTCCGTCTCTCCGATACACCGTTGTGCTGCGGAGTGTATGGAGGAGTAAGCTGAGAGAGAATCCCGTTCTCTTTTAAATAATTCAGGAACTCGGCACTTAAGTTTTCTCCACCTCGATCCGATCTTAGAATCTTGATACTTTTGCCGGTTTGTTTTTCTACTTCATTCTTATATTCCTGGAATTTTTCAAAGGCTTCGGACTTATGTTTCATTAAGAAGACATAACCGTACCTTGAAAAATCATCCGTAAAAGTAATGAAGTAAGAATAACCGCTTCGCGCATGTGTAGACATTGGACCGCACACGTCGCTGTGTACGAGTCCCAAGAGCTCGCTCGCTCTTACTCCGTGTCCAGTGAACGGAGTCTTTGTCATCTTTCCTTTGAGACAGGATGACAAGTGGCATATGATTGATATTCGAACGGATCCAAACATCCTTCTGTATGTAACTTAGTCAACCTTCTCTCATTGATGTGACCCAGTCTACAATGCCATAAGAAAGTCTGATTGATATCTGGAGACTTTCTTTTGTGTGTATTCTGGACATTGAAAATCTGTGGTTGGTTTAATACGTATATACCATTGCTCAGTGTACCTGACCCAATCAGAACTTGATTAAGGTGAATGTTTACAACATTACTTATAAACGCAAATTCATAACCTTCTTTAGAAACCAAAGATACAGAAATGATATTACAAGTTGCGTTGGGTACAAAAAAGCAATTACGCAAAACCAAAACATGCCCATCTGACATTCCCAGGTGATAGTCCCCCACGGCTTTAGCATCCATGCTAGCTCCGTTCGCAACTCTGAGGGTCATGTCACCTGCCTTCAAAACCCTACGGTTTCTCAACGCCTGCAAAGAATTACAGATATGAGATCCTGATCCGGTATCCAATACCCAGGAAGTAGAGTTTATCGAAAGACAGTTTTCAATAACATACACACCTGAAGCTGAAGCCGCAACCTGCTTCAGTTCCTGTGTCCTGGCTTTCCAAGCCCTGCAATCTTTCTTCCAGTGTCCACTCTTATGACAATAGAAGCATTCCTCTTTACCCACCAGTTTCCCCGCTATCATTGTTGCTTTTTCTTTTCCCTTCTTTTCCACTTTACTAACACCGCCCCTTGGTTTGGTGGGGGCTTTCTTCTTCTTTCCCTTGGCTCTCGCCTTGGACCTAGAAGAAGAAGATCCTCCTACAAACAAAGTGGGTGTTTCCCTACCTTTCTGTAGGGTGCCCTCTGCGCTCCTCAGCATGTTGAGGAGTTCTGAAAGTTCAACTTCCTTTTCTTGCAAGTTGAAATTCAGTATGAACTGGGCGTAAGTGGAAGGAAGGGATTGGGGAACTAAATCCGTATAGAGTTCGCTTTCCAACGTGATCCCAAGTTCCGCGAGCTCCTCAATGTAGCCAATCATCTTAAGCACGTGGTCCGCTACCGATGATCCGACGGCCAACTTTGCCGAAAATAACTTCTTCGACACTTCGTATCTTGCGATACGAGACTGCTCTCCATTCAGTTCTTTTGTATGAAGAAATATGGATTCCAAGTCCATATTCTCGTGCCTCCTCTGATGTTCGTTGTCCATAAAGGCAAGCACGAGGCACCTGGCCTTCGCGTAATCAATCTCCCAAGTCTTACGGATTTCCTTATCCGCGACGCTGGAGGTGGGACCTGGGACGGGGGGAGCTTTGGTGGTAAGAAGATACCCCAGCTTGTCGTAAGTGATTGCCATTTTGACATTCCTGAGCCAATCTTTGTAGTTTGGCCCTGTCAGTATGTTTTTATCTAGAAGTAACTTAAGTCCAGTCATGTTGAATGGTCGCTGCAATTAGGAGAGAGAGAAGGAACACTCAGCACGATGCTCTTGCAAGTTTAGAATGGTTTTTAATTTGTCTAAACAGGATGGCTCCCACTCTCTCTCGAATCCCTCCTCAAACCACAAAGGAAGAATTAGCCGGGATCAATCCCACCGCACAATACTTGCTTAACCGTTCAGCCAGGCCAGTGTCGGTACTTTGAGGGAGGTTTTCCAACGCTTTCGCGAAGTTCCTTAATTTAAGAACCTCTTTTCCCTGGGGGCGTAGCCCCGCTAACACCTTTCTAGGCACCTACTAGGTTTATAGCATTGATCGTTTAGTGAGAAATTTCCCGAGGAGTAGCATATACTCACAGTAGGATCGGGATCCAAATATCATCGCGTGACGAAACTGAAGGAATCCTACCAGAATCATCACACTCCAAATGGTATGCAAATCTAGCAAGTTTCAGTACTTATGAAACTCCCGATGTGGATTTTTGCCCCATGCTCTTATGACCTTGACTTTGGCCAAAATATCATAAGTCACATGTCAAGTTCTACCCGTTACTATCCAGGTTAATTTGGATCCACCCGTACCTACCCTTGACTTTGGCCAAAATGGCAGTACGACTGTCCCAAACCAACGCATCTATCTATGCTACACATGAACACCCAATAGCTACCAATCACTATGCCTTGACTTTGGCCAACATACATAGCTTGAATACTATTGCCTGTTCATGCGAAACGACGGAGGGCTACGAATGGTTTTGGTAAAACCGTGAACGTAGTGAACTTGATATAATCGATGGAACGAGATAGCTTTTAGAAGGAGTGGCTCAAGCTCCGCTTTTAAAAGTTAGTTTTGAAAAGAACCGAGTGGTTTTTCGAAAGTGTTCCAACGACTTTAACTTGGTTTATTATCTTGCATTAGTTCTTTTAATGCGTGATATTCTTGCATTAGTTCTTTTAATGCGTCCCATCATTTAATCCTACCATTGCAGAAAACAACCAAAATATGACGTACGCTTATGCCATTCGCATTCGCCATGGGGTCCCGTCATCACCCGTTAGGTTACTTAACTAACGACAGAGCGGGGGCTGGGCTAGCGCGGCTGTAAAACATAAGCAACGTCTAAATAGTTATAAATATAGCAATGATAGACATTACAGATCACAGATGAAAACATTGGATATACTAGGAATCCGCAATCCGTTCGAGCCTGCAACGAAAAGCGGATTACACGGTCGCGGTGAATAGCCAAAACCCCACCCAAGACCCCTACGGGTGCGGCAAACTACCCGCCAAGTACCCGGTAGTTTGTGCACCCCTCCATGGGTCTATCCTAGGAGCAAAAAACAGTAAAAAGAATTATACAATGACGGCTACAACCCCGACCCGGTTGTGCGGCCATACAAATAATAATATTACATCAATTTACATTTACAATGAATGAAAGAAAAGAAAACGCTCATCTCACATCCACCCCGGCTATTCACCCGCGACAATCCAATACATTCATATACACATACCATCAACAAACACAGATCACAGATATGTATAACCCCGACTAATCGACATATAGCGATTAGCCGACGTTCAATACATTCAAACATCACAGATATAACCAATATAGTCAAAGTGTAGTGAAGTTCGGAAAAAATACGGAATTATAGGCCCCCAAAAACAAATTTCTATTCTGGAAAATCTGGGCACATATAATATATCTCAAAAATCCTAAAACCAATCCAGAAATACACTGCACCAAAATCGAGGCAGAGAGGAGACAAGACGGCCGCGGATCCGCGGCAACATAGCTTGCTATTGCCGCGGAAACGCGGTCGTTTGGTCAGATCTCTGGCTCGTTTTTGGTGGTTATCTTTAAAAAACCCTGAGATGATTTTAGGTGTATGACAAATTTTGTTTTGACCTGAAAAAAAATTAACAGAAACTAGGGTTTTTGAAAAGTTTGGTTTTTGGATTTTTCGGTTCCGAACTTCGTTACACTTCACTACCTAGCTAGTTTATGTTTAGTTAGGCTCTGATACCACTGTAAGTCCATGTTGCCACCCCCGGTTCTTACGGGGAGGCGGAAACGGTATAAAAATCAAATTTTTAGCGCATGGGGCAACATGGACTAACAAAGTCGGGATCTTTTCTAAACTAAACTAGCAAACATGCAAAGGAGAGTTAACTACTCGGCAAAGTGGTTATACCTAACTTGAACTCCTTATTCTTGAAACCTAGTAGAGGTTGATGGTTCTTTCCTCGTAGCCTTCTTCCGTCAAAGATGGATCCACCTGAGGGTTCAACCTTCGGGCTCTTTCTCGAACTTAGAGTGAACTAGGATCTCCGGCTTGCTAAACCTTGAACCCTAGAGAGAGTAGAGAGTATCTAAGAGGTGTTTCTCTTTCAAGGAGAGGGATTCTCAACACATGAGAAGGATTCTCCTTGAGCTTGAGGAAGAAGAAGATGAAGTGAGGAGAGAGAATCAATATGATAGAATGAGCTCATTTTCCTTTTGCAACCATAACAAAAGGAAAAAGAATTATCTAATTAATAATAATAATTCAAAATGAAATAGTTGATGGTTGTTTTTGGAATGACCACTATCATCACTTCATTAAATGAATGTAAGCTAGAATCAAGGAGTATCCTTGCAAAGTAATGATGATGGTCAAACATTCAACCATGGTCAACAAGTCAACCATGGTCAACAAGTCAACAAAACCAACCATGACACAATTTCATTTAATTACTATTATTAATTGATATTTCATAAATCCATTAGGGTTTGGAAAAAGACGACTATCAACTGTGCATACGCACCCGTTCCGAAACCCTAATGAAAGACCTCTTCCTCCGCCTCAAACAACTGTGCATACACACCTGCATTCTCGTTCCGAGGAACAAGAATATTGAGAGATAAAAGCAACCCCAAAACATATACCAGTATCTGACTCAAACCAGAGCCAGCCAGTAATATCCGTCCGGACTCCAAACGTGCACAAGTGCGCGGATGAGAACGAACCCTGTCGCAAAACCATGCGACCCTACTCTGTTTTGTCCAATGGCGAATAGCCCTCTGTGTGGGACTCTAAAGACTCGACACTTACGCTGGCAGTGGGTTTAACCACAGACCGCAAGCGGCACTAGCTGTGCGTAACGGTCCCCAGGTAGATGCCGATAAGAAGACTGACGAGGTGAACCCCATCTGAACTCCTACTGAGTCTGAGTGTGACAGTCTCCGTACAGTCCGGTCTGTTCTTCTGATACATCGCATGGCGGGCCTAGGGGGCGGTAAACGTCAGTCCCCTAATAGCGGTACAAGTCGTGTCGGAGTGAAGCCCAAAACACCCTGAGATAACACTGGAAGCCTACCAGTATATCTCGCTTGCCCTGGCCAGGGACTACTCGTGTAATGGCTCTCCTAGACACAGCAAGATGTCAACCCCCAATACCGGGAGAGACGAATCCTATCTAACCGTCACTGCCTCCAAGTGCTTCGGGACTGCACCCAACTACTACCTGTTTGCACGACTCCTTTGAGCCGTGGTAGGGTAGTGACCAAGTGCAGTGGAAACACACTCGAGGCGAAGTGCCAGTGTCAAGTCAGCGGACTAAGCTGTACTCATGTCACCTGGGAACTGATAACTGACGATAGGTATAATACCAACTGGTCAGTTCCCGACGAGTCCTGTCCAGTGTACTCGTAACCTAACGAGCACCCGTATACTATCTCCAGTACGACGTACTGATGGCTGTGGGACAGACCATCTCCCACACTGGGATGAGAAGCGCATACGCTAGTCTACTCCGGAGTATCGATGCCCTGTCTCGATAGTCCTGCGACTAGGGACCTGTATAAGGATGCGCTTATAGATTACCCAGCCCCCACTAGTGTGACTGCCATCACAACGCTGGTAATCAAGCAAAGATCCTAAGGGCTCCACTAATGTGTATAGGTGATATACAAAAATAAACACATGTACACATTGAAGTAGAAACAAACCAAGTAGCATACTACTATATTGAGCAAGATTGTTTATACAAGGTGAATATCCCAAGCTTCCATTAAGTAATATACAAACTAGTATGATACAGTAATGGCCTCTAGGGCATATACACTAACAGACTGCTAGGTCAACTATATAATAAAGGTAATATTATGATATCTAGGGTGACCATATCTGTATGTGTGCCAACAGTGTAATCAACACCCAAATGTAAGCGGATATCATCTAACCATATAATCATTGTATGTGTGCATGTTGATCTCGTCCAACCATATAATCAACGTATGTATGCAAGTAAGTATGAGGATATAAATCAACGATGTCCCTCGCGACACATCAAAATCATGGAACATGGGTGTCCAACATCGACATCCGAAAACATCATGAAACCCGTGTCCAGCATCGATACGTAAATCCTCATATCTCGGGCTCCGTCTGTCCGGATCTGTTGGAGATAGTGCCCTCAGAGTCAGTTATTGGATCAAAGGCACGTGATTGCAATGATTGAGGGAGGACCTATCCCGGTAGGATAGTCTTACTCAAGATGATAGTATGCTATCTGGTTTATCTTTATCATCGTGTACTGCTTTAGGTGACCAGACAGGTCGCTATTACACGTTGATAGAGCCCCTAGGATTCATGCTTGACTGCCAGTAGTATGAGGGCGATCATATACGTGGGAGCTGGTAGTCTATAAGCACATCCTTAAAAGGTCCCTAGTCGTGGGAGTTTCGAGACAGGGCATCGATTCTCCAGAGTAGACTAGTGTATACAGTCGAGACCCTGACGAGGGGCGGTGGTTGGTCTCACAAGCTACTGGTGTCAGTTGGTTCACCTAAGATGTATACAGGTGCTCATTGGGTTATGAGTACACCGGACAGGACTCGCCGGGAACCTGCTAGTTGGGATTATACCAGACGTCAGATAGCAGTTCCCTGGTGACATGTGTACAGGTTAGTTCATCGACCTGAGATCGTCATTTGTCTCGTGTGAGTTCCCACTGTACTTTGATTACTACCCTACCACACTCAAAGGAGACGTGCAAACAGGTTTTAGTTGGGTATAGTCCCGAGCCACATGGAGGCAGTGAGCGGATCTTCAGGGGTTCGTCTTTCCCGGTATTGGGGGTGAGGTCGCGCTGTGTCTAGGAGAGCCATTACACGAAGCCCTCGGCCGAGGCAGGAGATTTACAGGTAGGTATTCCAGTAGTATCACAGGGTGTTCTGGGCTACACTCCGACACGACTTGTACCGCTTTTGGGGGTCTGACTTTTACCAACCCCGTAGGACCGCCATGCGATGCTCATAGACGAACGGACCGGACTGTACGGATATTTTCACTGACAGGCTCAGTAGGGTGTCAGGATGAGTTCGCTCATCGACGTCCCTTTTGGTCAATAGCTGGTAGCCCGTGACGTATGGCTAATACCTCTGACGTGCTAGTGGTTAAATCCACAGCCATAGTATTGACGAGTCTTTAGAGTCCACCACACACACAGTTACTTAAGTTTCGGGCGAAACGCTGTAGAGGCCGTATGGAGATATCGCAGGGTTCGATCAGATACGTGCGGTATTGCACGGATCATGATCGGACGGAAAATACTAGCGGGCTTTGGTTTAAGCCGGATCCTAGTATTGCACAGTGTAGATTTTGTCTCATTGCATCTGTATTTCGGTCGGAATACAAATGCGGGTGTGTATACACAGTAGCGGGGTTTTCCTGTAATTTATTACGGGATCAGTTTTTGGAGTTGCCAGTTTGTTTTCCGTTTTGGCCATATTTCTTTGTATCTTTGATTGGCCGAAGATTGGTGGAGGAGGGCTTTTTTGCATTTGTGCAAATAAGCATTTGTGGAGGGTGTTCTATGCATTTTGTTGCATCATGATGGTTTTCATGATGGGTGCACCATCTATTGACTTGATTAATCCATCATTGCTTGACTTTTGCAAGCCATGATGGTTGGTTGAGTGTTGGTTTTATGGTAATGATTTTATTCTCACATCATCACTCATCATTCTTGCTTCACATTTCTTATGGTCACCTCCTTTTGGGTTCCTACACTCACCACCATCACATGATCATATATTGTGGCCGGCTATTCCTTAGGGAGTGGGCTGAAAATTTTTTGGGGTGATTTTGAGCTCTCATTTGGTTTCAAAATACTCTCTAGTTCACCACAAAAATTCCATATATCATTCCTCCACTTATATGGAAACTTCCCCAATACCCCATGAGACACATAGCTCACTACACTATTCTAGTCTAGATTCCGCAGGAGATGTGGTGCCCTTCCGGCGACGTGATGGAGACCGGAGATTCCGCAGGAGATCGGGACGACGACGAGAAGACCGGAAGACTCGGATCACTCGGTATATCTCTCCAACCCTTCTCTTGTTAGCTAGGACTAGTTTAATGGCACGATCCGGGTTTATAGTGCGCGGTGGTGCCGGTTCAGAATATTAAAGAAAAGCATCGCTTCCGCATTCCGGCGTCGGATTGACGGCCGGGGCGCCGCCGTGCACTTACAGTGGTATCAGAGCCTCGCCATTAACCTAGTCTAGCTTTGTCTAATGTGTTTACATTTCCGATCGAACAAAAATTCCAAAATCCGCGTTTTCAATAGCATCAGTTTTCTGTCGATTTTTTTCTGGCTCGAATTTTTTTTCAGTATATTGCAGAATAATGTGCAGGGAATTATAAGACTTCTGTAGAAATTTGATCACGTGAACGTTTTATACGACCGCGGAACCGCGGCCAAACCCATGCTTGGGCCGCGGTTCCGCCGCATTATTTGCAGTTCAGTGGATCAATTTTTTACAGAGGGTCTCTAGGCTGAAAATTGGGGTTTTGGAATATTATTTTTGGGCCCAGGATTTCCTTAACTGCTACAGTAATGCTTGGGGCCCACTTGGTAAAATTTGATCGATCGGATATTTTAAACATGTTAGTTCACAGTTTTTACATTATATCTGCGACCGTGAGTGTCACTTGATCGGTAAATCCTGTCGAACTGCTATAGCCAGATTAGACGGATTTGCGAACGTGACCTTCACGTTGATGTTCTGTGTGCTGCTGTGATGTTGCGGATCGGTCGTGGGGGATAGCCTGGTTGCAGTGGTAGTACAGTTTTGTTGTATTATGTACATTTGATATTGCGGGGCGAGCATCCGACATGTGGACTGCCGTCACTGCCTGTTTGTATTATTATTTTGGGGCACGACCAAGTTGCGGTCGATGTACCCGTTGTATGTATATTTTACTTTCTGTACTAGGATTACCCCACGGAGGGGTGCACGGATAGCCGGGTTCTAGAGGGCAACGAGCCCGCATCTCATGGCATTGAGACGGAGGGGGCATCACTCTAGAATTGGCGAGCTATTCACCGCACTCGTAGGGGGTACAGGTTGACCCTGGAGGGGTGCCCAAGTTACTGGATTCCGTGAAGTGCTGGGTGGTCCATTCACGGTGCTGAAAGGGGCTGCCTCGCTTCAGGTTTTGACGGGTAACTTTCCGCCCCCGTAGGGGTCTAGGATTTTATTGCACAGGCTATCCACACGACCAGGGGAACGTCGGGTTTCAGCGGCTCTGTGAAACCCGGGGATCCCAGATATCTGTATTGTTCTGTGATGCTGTACATTTCTGTGATGTTGCATTTTATCACGCCTTGAGCGAAAATTATATATTATATATATATTAGTAGATGTTGTATATATTTTGCATCCGCGCTAGTCCATTCCCCGCTCTGTCGTTAGTTAGCTAACCTAACGGGTAATGACGGGACCCAGTGGCGAATGCGGATGGCATATACGTACGCCATTATTTTCGTTCTTTATTGGTGTGATCAATTGATGGGACTGCGTTGATTCGGATCAATGCAAGTTAAACAAACCTATTCTGATGTTGTTGGAACATTTTTCAAAAAGCTGTTATTGCAAGGACGTTCACTTTTGTTTAGCACAGTGGTATTCAGTTGGAATATCCTGCTCCTCAGTTGACGAGGCAAGGGCCGAGATCCCTTCACCGGGAGTGACCCCTAGGACAAAATTTTGCGTCAGGGCAATAACTTCACTATAGCCGATAACTTTTGCTTTGAATCGTGGTATTCAGTTGGAATATCCTGCACCTCATTCTACAGGGAAAGTGCCAAGATCCCTTCACCGGGAGTGACCTCTTTAGCAAAGGTTTTCGTTACTATATTTTTATAAAAGTTATCCAGTTCCTTCAACGATATCAAGTTCATTACGTTAAAGGTTTTCGCTAGAAACCATTTGTAGCCCTCCGTCGTTTCAGACTGGAAGCACGTAGTATTCATGCTATGTTTGTTGACCTTCGTCAAGGCATAGTGTATGGTAGTTGCTTGTTGCCTTTCTGTTGCATAGATAGATGCGTTGGTTTGGGACAGTCGTATAGCCTTGTTGACCTTCGTCAAGGGCTTGTACGGGTGGGTTGAAATTAACCTGGACAATGACGGGTAGAACTTGACATGTGACTTATGATTTGTTGACCTTCGTCACGGTCATAAGAGCATGGGGCAAAAATCCCATCGGGAGTTTCTAAAGAAACTGAAACTTGCCAGATATGCGCATACCTTCTGGAGTGTGATAACGTGAGCGGATTCCGTCACGTTATCATGCGATGATAGTTGGATCCCGATTCCCACTGATGAGTTGGTTTACTCCTCGGGTGATCCCGACTAATTCTTCTTTCAGGTTTGGAGGAGAATTTGACGTACAGTGGGAGGTTTCCAGATTAGATAAATTGGTAACCATTCTGATCTAGGTTAGAGTGCACGCTGAGTGTTTCTTTTCTCTCTCTCTTTGGCAGCGACCATTGACCCAACCCTAGACTATGACTCAGAGACCAAAATTAACCGAACCATCTTAAACATTGGCTTTTGGATTGTCAGAGTTGCAAACCTCATTGCCACTCCTACTTTTACCCTTTTCTCCAGGACACCCCGTATTACTACAAACGTCCACTTCCATTGGACAAAACCATCGTATGGTTATATACGAACTCGAAGGAATTTATTCGAGGATGGTTTCCGGTTCTGGAGAAAACGAATAGAACTATTCAGTTGTCTTTTCCTTTTTACCTTCTCTCAAGTTGCGAGTACTACTTGGTTTAGGAGATAATACACCTATTACGCAAATTTGATAGTCTTCTTCCAAACCATAGGCAGGTGCCGAACGGTAGGGAATGAACAAAACCAATTAGCCTAACAATGGTGTACAGAAGGTATTGAGTTAAGACAAAGAAAGGGATTAGAAGGAGGGCAAAGTAAATTGCGACTGCTATTCACGACCAAACCAAGTATTTCATTACCACTCCCACTTCACCTTTGTATTTCTCCAGGACACTCCGTATCACTACGAAGATCCATGGTTTATTGGATACTCCATCGTATGGTTATATACGAACTCGAATGGAACTTGTTCCAGTTCGGTGATGGATTCTGGTTCAGGAGAAATAGGAATAAGGTTTATTCGGTTGTCTTTTATCCTCACCTTCTCTCGCATTGAGAGTGCTCCTAGGATTAGGACAGTACACCCATTATGCTTATTGGATAGTCTTCTTCCAAACCATAGGCTGGTGCCGAACGGTAGGGAAAGAAGAAAACCATTTGGCCTAAAGGGATGTACAAAAGGTAATGACTAAAGACATATGAAGGGATGTGGAGAGGTGACAAAGAAATATACGGTTACAGTTGTGAATCTGGATAATGGAAGAGGCATTACTAGGAATACCCAGGATACCCCATCGAAACATTTCAATGTTTCAGTTTCACTGTGTACTGTTAAAGGAAAACTGATTTCCCAATTAGTCCTTACTCCAGGGTATGTATTTACCAGGTATGATTCTCACATCTGTATGGTTTTACAGATGATGAGTAGGAGTAAGTTATTGGGAATTAGGTGATCATCCTCATTATATCGGGATTCGTTGTAATCGGTGATATTTGAGGAAGTCACCTGGGTTGTTTGCTGGACGACAAATATTTGGTTTTGAATATCCGCTGTCATGCACCAATTTCAAATTGATATATCTGTACGTCTATTTTTATAGAGTGAGATATAACTTTTTGAAATTATGTCTATGACATTTACCTATATCAGTTGATTGTTAGGTAAGGAGCATTAAACAACAGTGTAATTCTTCTTAACCATAAGTACAGTTTTCAACCTACGACACACAGGAAATGAGTTGTTAGACTTAGGGGACTTGTACAGAGTATTGTATATTATCCAGTGTCCATTAGAACAGAGGGGATGGTCCTCGTACTATATTCAGTTTACTTATGACTTCTCTAGTTCTTAGACTGGTGTTTCGTAGAAACACAGGGTCCAAGTTTTGAGAAGTTATAGGTATAAGAGTAAAGTAAAGAACCAGGTGTTGCAAGTATTAGGATTCTTCAAGGTGATCGAAGATGTAGATACTTGTGTATGGTATTCAGTTGATAGTGATGGATATTAAGAGAACTTGCTTCTCTTTCAGGTTACTCATAATTGGAAGCATTCCTAAGTTGAGTAACGCTGATCGGCCTCCTTCCATTTAGTTGACATGCACTGGAGACAGATGCATGATTTGAATCTGGTTCAATTAAATCAGTGCCTCTGGTTCTAAATTGGATATAGAACAGTTCGTATCTTAACGATGTTAAGGTACGGGGAGTTGTCCAGCTTATGCTTAAAACCAGACTCTGGATAACTCAAGGCACGTTTCTGTAATGGCTGTTTGTGGGTTGACCCAGGCTATGACGAGGGTTGACTTTCTACCATTTGGAAGATCAATAATGATATTGTTCTAGACTCGCCACAGTTTTAATAAAAATGGATTTTTTCAGAAAACAGTAGTGGGAGTATGGTAGAACTAGAAGTGATTCCAGAACCACAAACGATTACTGAAGATTTTGATAGGAACCTAAAGATTCGATCTGGTTTGACATTCCATTGGCCACTCCGCAGATACGGTGGGTAACCTCAGGCACCCGAGGGGTACTCCGGTAGCCTCAAGGACGGTGACAGGGAGGTTCTTGTTTACCCAGACTTGCCATTGCTGTTGTTCCAGACTGTGAGACCCGGCAGGAGGATGAGTATAGCGTCGTTCTGAACTAGCTTTAGAAATGTACGTCTATATGACTCTGCCAGAGGGTTGTCGTAGTCAGTGGGAGCAGCGGAAGCATTGGTGGAAAAGTAGCTTATGTCTATTTATAGACTAAAGAAGATATAGCGGAGATAGATCATCTATTTCTGATGTGACAGTCGTAGGTTTGACTTCATCAGAATAGGGGATGGATCTGTTAAGAAGGTAGTAGGGTGTGATGTCCTGGTATTTGGATGACATACACAGAGTAGGAAGTGAAATTCCTATACTACGGTCGGTTACACTTTGGCTGTCACACAGTGGTTTCTCCACATAAGGCTTGGATATTGTATCTGACATTCTGGTTACTAGATCTATAGATCTAGATTTGGGTGGTTTCCCAATCGGGGTACTTAGACAGCATTCTAAGAGTATTTAGAATGGACGACTCCTGACACGGTTGTGTACCTGCATGTAATGGAGTCACCCTCTCTAAAGGTGTCTTATAGACTAAAGTAGAGAGGGATGCGCTTGATTGGCAGATCACTTGTTTAGGCATTTGAGTCAATCATGAGATGTCAAGTAGCACACCAGATGTTGTTCTTGAAGAAGATGCAATAAGTTGATATTAATCCTATCCTGGAGAAACGATCGGAAGCAGTTTTAGAACATAAGTGGATGTTCTAGGGATATGATAACGGCAGCCTCGTTCAGGAGACAGTTATCATTCCAGGCTTCCAAGGTGATATGGACGACAGGGTTGTCGTCAGAGTTATAGTTTTCCCTCTGACGAGGGGCAGTATTTTGGGCAGGTGATCCAAGCAGATACTGAGAGAGGCATGGCACAGGATACTGATTAAGTTCAGTTGACGATACAGTCTAAGAAGTTTGGATTTAGAGTTCATTTATGAACTAGGTCCCATCAGACATCCAGACACATTCTAAGCCAGGTATTGCTCATTTCGGGAGATGGGTTTCTCTGCGAACTTGAGATTTAGAGAGACATAGAAAGAAACATCAATGCGGATCCACTCACTAAGGCTATTCCTTGAACGCAATAGTTTCGCAAACGGGATTTGTGAAACTGACTAGTAGAGGAGTTGGGTGTTCGGTATCACACGGGCTGTGAGTATGCGACATCGCAATAATTAGCCTTGAGTGCAAGTGGGAGATTGTTGGAGATAGTGCCCTCAGAGTCAATTATTGGATCACAGGCACGTGATTGCAATGATTGAGGGAGGACCTATCCCGGTAGGACAGTCTTACTCAAGATGATAGTCTGCTATCTGGTTTATCTTTATTATCGTGTACTGGTTTAGGTGACCAGACATGTCGCTATTACACGTTGATAGAGCCTCTAGGATTCATGCTTGACTGCCAGCAGTATGAGGGCGATCATATACGTGGGAGCTGGTAGTCTATAAGCACATCCTTAAAAGGTCCCTAGTCGTGGGAGTTTCGACACAGGACATCGATTCTCCAGAGTAGACTAGTGTATACAGTCGAGACCCCGACGAGGGGCGGTGGCTGGTCTCACAAGCCACTGGTGTCAGTTGGTTCACCTAAGATGTATACAGGTGCTCATTGGGTTATGAGTACACCGGACAGGACTCGGCGGGAACCTGCTAGTTGGGATTATACCAGACGTCAGATAGCAGTTCCCTGGTGACATGTGTACAGGTTAGTTCATCGACCTGAGATCGTTATTTGTCTCGTGTGAGTTCCCACTGTACTTTGATTACTACCCTACCATGCTCAAAGGAGACGTGCAAACGGGTTTTAGTTGGGTACAGTCCCGAGCCACATGGAGGCAGTGAGCGGATCTTCAGGGGTTCGTCTCTCCTGGTATTGGGGGTGAGGTCGCGCTGTGTCTAGGAGAGCCATTATACGAAGCCCTCGGCCGAGGCAGGAGATTTACTGGTAGGTATTCCAGCAGTATCTCAGGGTTTTCTGGGCTACACTCCGACACGACTTGTACCGCTTTTGGGGGTCTGACTTTTACCAACCCCCTAGGCCCGCCATGCGATGCTCATAGACGAACGGACCGGACTGTATGGATATTGTCACTGACAGGCTCAGTAGGGTGTCAGGATGAGTTCGCTCATCGACGTCCCTTTTGGTCAATAGCTGGTAGCCCGTCATGTATGGCTAATACATCTGACGTGCTAGTGGTTAAATCCACAGCCATAGTATTGACGAGTCTTTAGAGTCCACCACACACACAGTTACTTAAGTTTCGGGCGAAACGCTGTAGAGGCCGTATGGAGATATGGCAGGGTTCGATCAGATACGTGCGGTATTGCACGGATCATGATCGGACGGAAAATACTAGCGGGCTTTGGTTTAAGCCGGATCCTAGTATTGCACAGTGTAGATTTTGTCTCATTGCATTTGTATTTCGGTCGGAATACAAATGCGGGTGTGTATACACAGTAGCGGGGTTTTCCTGTAATTTATTACGGGATCAGTTTTTGGAGTTGGCAGTTTGTTTTCCGTTTCGGCCATATTTCTTTGTATCCTTCATTGGCCGAAGATTGGTGGAGGAGGGCTTATTTGCATTTGTGTAAATAAGCATTTGTGGAGGGTGTTCTTTGCATTTTGTTGCATCATGATGGTATTCATGATGGGTGCACCATCCATTGACTTGATTAATCCATCATTGCTTGACTTTTGCAAGTCATGATGGTTGGTTGAGTGTTGGTTTTATGGTAATGATTTTATTTTCACATTATCACTCATCATTCTTGCTTCACATTTCTTATGGTCACCTCCTTTTGGGTTCCTACACTCACCACCATCATATGATCATATATTGTGGCCGGCCATTCCTTAGGGAGTGGGCTGAAAATTTTTTGGGGTGATTTTGAGCTCTCATTTGGTTTCAAAATACTCTCTAGTTCACCACAAAAATTCCATATATCATTCCTCCACTTATATGGCAACTTCCACAATACCCCATGAGACACATAGCTCACTACACTATTCTACAGCAATCCTTGGGCACGTCGACTAGCCAACTTCGTGCCCGAGTTGCCTCGGACCAGAGGTGGGAGCCCGTAAAAGAAGCCGGCGATGTGGTGCCCTTCCGGCGACGTGATGGAGACCGGAGATTCCGCGGGAGATCGGGACGACGACGAGAAGACCGGAGGACTCGGATCACTCGGTATATCTCTCCAACCCTTCTCTTGTTAGCTAGGACTAGTTTAATGGCACGATCCGGGTTTATAGTGCGCGTTGGTGTCGGTTCAGAAAATTAAAGAAAAGCATCGCTTCTGCTTTCCGGCGTCGGATTGACGGCCGGGGCGCCGCCATGCACTTACAGTGGTATCAGAGCCTCGCCATTAAGCTAGTCTAGCTTTGTCTAATGTGTTTACATTTCCGATCAAACAAAAATTCCAAAATCCGCGTTTTCAATAGCATCAGTTTTCTGTCGATTTTTTTCTGGCTCGAAATTTTTTTCAGTATATTGCAGAATGATGTGCAGGGAATTATAAGACTTCTGTAGAAATTTGATCACGTGAACGCTCTATACGACCGCGGAACCGCGGCCAAACCCATGCTTGGGCCGCGGTTCCGCCGCAGTATTTGCAGTTCAGTGGATCAATTTTTTACAGAGGGTCTCTGGGCTGAAAATTGGGGTTTTGGAATATTATTTTTGGGCCCAGGATTTCTTTAACTGCTATAGTAATGCTTGGGGCCCACTTTGTAAAATTTGATCGATCGGATATTTAAAACATGTTAGTTCACAGTTTTTACATTATATCTGCGACCGTGAATGTCACTTGATCAGTAAATCCTGTCTAACTGCTATAGCCCGGTTAGACGGATTTGCAAACTTGACCTTCACGTTGATGTTCTGTGTATTGCTGTGATGTTGCGGATCGGTCGTGGGGGATAGCCTGGTTGCATTTGTAGTACAGTTTTGTTGTATTATGTACATTTGATATTGCGGGGCGAGCGTCCGACATGTGGACTGCCGTCACTGCCTGTTTGTATTATTATTTTGGGGCACGACCAGGTTGCGGTCGATATACCCGTTGTATGAATATTTTACTTTCTGTACTAGGATTACCCCGCGGAGGGGTGCACGGATAGCCGGGTTCTAGAGGGCAACGAGCCCGCATCTCATGGCATTGAGACGGAGGGGGCTTCACTCTAGAATTGGCGGGCTATTCGCCGCACTCGTAGGGGGTACAGGTTGACCCAGGGGGGTGCCCAAGTTACCGGATTCCGTGAAGTGCTGGGTGGTCCATTCACGGTGCTGAAAGGGGCTGCCTCGCTTCAGGTTTTGGCGGGTAACTTTCCGCGCCCGTAGGGGTCTAGGATTTTATTGCAAAGGCTATCCACACGACCAGGGGAACGTCGGGTTTCAGCGGCTCTGTCAATCCCGGGGATCCCAGATATCTGTATTGTTCTGTGATGCTGTACATTTCTGTGATGTTGCATTTTATCACGCCTTGAGTGAAAATTATATATTATATATATATTAGTAGATGTTGTATATGTTTTGCATCCGCGCAAGTCCAGTCCCCGCTCTTTCATTAGTTAGCTAACCTAATGGGTAATGACGGGACCCAGTGGCGAATGCGGATGGCATATACGTACGTCATTATTTTCGTTCTTTATTGGTGTGATCAATTGATGGGACTGCGTTGATTCGGATCAATGCAAGTTAAACAAACCTATTCTGATGTTGTTGGAACATTTTTCAAAAAGCTCTTATTGCAAGGACGTTCACATTTGTTTAGCACAGTGGTATTCAGTTGGAATATCCTGCTCCTCAGTCGACGAGGCAAGGGCCGAGATCCCTTCACCGGGAGTGACGCCTTGGACAAAATTTTGCGTCAGGGCAATAACTTCACTATAGCCGATTACTTTTGCTTTGCATCGTGGTATTCAGTTGGAATATCCTGCACCTCATTCTACGGAGAAAGAGCCGAGATCCCTTCACCGGGAGTGACCTCTTTAGCAAAGGTTTTCGTTACTATATTTTTATAAAAGCTATCCAGTTCCTTCAACGATATCAAGTTCATTACGTTAAAGATTTTCGCTAGAAACCATTCGTAGCCCTCCGTCGTTTCAGACGGGTAGCACGTAGTATTCATGCTATGTTTGTTGACCTTCGTCAAGGCAAAGTGTATGGTAGCTGCTTGTTTCCTTTCTGTTGCATAGATAGATGCATTGGTTTGGGACAGTCGTATAGCCTTGTTGACCTTCGTCAAGGGCTTGTACGGGTGGGTTCAAATTAACCTGGACAATGACGGGTAGAACTTGACATGTGACTTATGATTTTTTGACCTTCGTCAAGGTCATAAGAGCATGGGGCAAAAATCCCATCGGGGGTTTCTAAAGAAACTGAAACTTGCCAGATATGCGTATACCTTCTGGAGTGTGATAACGTGAGCGGATTCCGTCATGTTATCTGCGATGATAGTTGGATCCCGATTCCCACTGATGAGTTGGTTTACTCCTCGGGTGATCCCGACTAATTCTTCTTTCAGGTTTGGAGGAGAATTTGACGGTACAGTGGGAGGTTTCCAGATTAGATAAATTGGTAACCATTCTGATCTAGGTTGGAGTGCATGCTGAGTGTTTCTTTTCTCTCTCTCTCTTTGGCAGCGGCCATTGACCCGACCCTAGACTATGACTCAGAGACCAAAATTAACCGAACCTTCTTAAACATTGGCTTTTGGATTGTCAGAGTTGCAAATCTCATTGCCACTCCTACTTTTACTTTTTCTCCAGGACACCCCGTATTAGTACGAACGTCCACTTCCATTGGACAAAACCATCGTATGGTTATATACGAACTTGAAGGAATTTATTCGAGGATGGTTTCCGGTTCTGGAGAAAACAAATAGAGCTATTCAGTTGTCTTTTCCTTTTTACCTTCTCTCAAGTTGCGAGTACTCCTTGGTTTAGGAGATAGTACACCTATTACGCAAATTGGATAGTCTTCTTCCAAACCATAGGCAGGTGCCGAACGGTAGGGAATGAAGAAAACCAATTAGCCTAACAACGGTGTACAGAAGGTATTGAGTTAAAACAAAGAAAGGGATTAGAAGGAGGGCAAAGTAAATTGCGACTGCTATTCACGACCAAACCAAGTATTTCATTACCACTCCCACTTCACCTTTGTAGTTCTCCAGAAAACGCATGGTGGACGCACTGAAATATTATATCAAGAGAAACCGGGTTTTTAAAACAGTACATACTTTTTTTGAAATAGCCACGGTTCTCAAATCCAGAAATCTCATGAAAACAGCATTTCTCAATGCGTAAAATCATAAAGCATGATGTATGCGACATATGATAGAAATGTAAGCATATCCGTATATCTTGCAACATGGAACAGTAATATGACATATTAAGGGAAAACCGCACTTTTAAAATGATTCCAGTGTTTAAATATATCCTGCGGTTCCCAATTTCTCCAAAGTCAAATGCAACATCGTATAAAGGTGTATATGTGTATATACGCAAGTATGGACATACAAATGTGTATGTCTGCAAGTATGGTGTACAATATGTATGAGCGCAAGTATGAGATACAATATGTATGTGCGCAAGTATGGTGTACAATATGTATGTGCGCAAATATGGTGTACAATATGTATATCATGATGCAGCAACCCTACTGTGTAGTGACATGGCAATTATCGATGATGAAGTGTGTGAGCCGGCAAATCTGTGTACGTGTAACATACACATCATCGATAATGGTGCAGGTGTACTAGCACAGGTATAAGCAATGCAATGAAAATAATATGAATGCAGCATAAGGTAAATCATATCCAAATGATGACGGTATACGTATCTAACAAGATCGAGTTGGTGAATCAATCAATCGGCATCTAGCCAGACAACATCCCGTACGGTATACACCATCATACGGCATCCTCTAGTCAAGGGTATGGATCGAACCTCAAGTCAACTCATCACGTACGGAAAATCATCGTACGACGGCATTAAGCTATCAGGGATCCTATCATCTTATAAGAAGAGAAGGGTACGGACCTAACGTCTCGTACTGCTATCACTCATGACTCACAACATATATAAATATCTCTATATACCTATGTCGCAGGTCACATCCGCAATAATCTCATATCAGGGGACTGGCAGGATATAAATCATCTCAATCGACTCGCATCCGTATACCAACATATCACCAAATCATCATATCGCGTCATATATCCTTTTCATCGCATTTATATCCCTCATCAGGTCAATTTTACAAATACATGATACCTTTACTATAAGCATAAGTATCTAATCTAACATACACACCTGCACTATACAAACAGTTTTTTTGAAAGATGCGAATCGTAGTTTTGAAAGTAGGGGCTACGGTGTTTTTAAAGAAAGATATCATTTGAAAATCCGTAACGTCTCTCAAGGTATCTGTTTAAAAGATGCATACGATTCTTCTACTTAGAAATAAGTATGGTTCGGATGATGTATCTATGTCGGCTATCTAGTCCTATAGTACCCTAAACGGTACTATCGTCAAACGTCATCCTCAAATCCTATCATCATATATTAGTCGTATCAAACACTTCTAACTATGCTTCAGTTTTTAATATGGTTTCTATAGCTATCTCTTAATTCTAACCCTAGTTGGTACTCTAGGTTTTCTTAACCATATGCTACAAATCGGTTTCCACCAAAACTTTGCGATGGTGCTATACGCCATCCACTCGACTTTCCCCGTGGATATAGATCCACTCACCTTGGTCTTCGCTTGCCGAAGTCGATGACGCCACGCTCCGTCGCCTCGGAATCCAAGCGAAGGTACCTACAATAACATCACATATCGCAACGCTATTAAAACCAAGTTCTAAAATCCAATACGGCACGCGCATTTCTCATAGGTTAGAACCTATAGCTTACGCATACAAAATCAACCAAACAACCCTTGTTGTTGATGTACAGACATCTAACAACCAAATACGAATCCAAATATCAAAAATGAGTATCTTAAAATGCGGAAAACATATCCAAAATCACACTAATGTGCCCCAGATTTTGACTCGGGTCAAACTAGCCAAAGTTGCATATACACAGGGTCTAGTTTACTGGAGAACAAGACATGGGCCAAATACGAACACTTTTCCTCACACCCTGGCCGCAAATTGCGGCCAGGAACAATAAATTTATGGCTACACTTGAAGGGTAGGGGCTCAGGTCTTGGGTGAATGTTCCAGGTTGGCTGCACACTCCTCTGTGTTTGCCAAATAATTCGTAGTGCCTCCGGGTGATAGCAGATCACAAAATACCAACACAAATTCCACAATTTCCCGATATCGATGAATCTAAATTTCGTGTTTTAGGGTTTGGTCATTGGTCCAAGTCAAGAATTGGTCTTTAGGGTCTTATAACAGCCACTAGGCATCTTCCAATCCACCCAACACTCAAACCCCTCTTTAGAATTTTCCAAGTTCACAAATCCACATCTTAAACCCATTTCTAACTAACTAGAATATAAAGAAACTTAAAACTATATGAATGGTAGAAATTATACCTCAAAGATGCAACTCAAGAAAAACCCTAGTTTGCCAATGTTGCCAAAATCCCACTTTTCTTTGTCCAATGTGTAGAGGAGAAGGAGAAGATCAACTTTAATAAAAGGAGTTTAGGGTTTTGAGAAGTATTTTGAGATTGATCTAGGGTTGAGGGTGGAGGGAAGTGAGGAGGAAGAAGATGAAGGAAAAATATGAGAAGGGAAATAATGGTCAGCTCTCTCTCTCTCTCTTTCTTATTCTCACCCTCTCACTCTTATGTCTCACCCTCTCCCCCTCTCTCTCCAATCGTTCTCTTTTAACCCCTTTTTCTTTTCTTTTCATTTCTCACCCAAAAGCCCAACCACAATATAAAACAACACAAATGAAATAACATGTAATATGTCATGGTGCACTTACCATGAAAACTGTAGAAATACGAATTTGGCCTAATCGCGATTAGCAGTGCACTAATCGGGTTTTTATCGAAACTACATATAAATTTTTTTTTAAAATGCCAAATCTTTTAAATATATTATTAAATTAGTAAATAATTTTAATTTCCATTTATTCCACAATTATCAGTATATATTTATACCATTTTTCGAAAACCCCAATTTCGCAAATCGGGCAGTTTTCGAGAAATATATTATTTTAATATTAAATTCCAAAAATAATATTTTATATTTTCTGAAATGTTACATTCTTCCCCCCTTAAATAAATTCGGTCCCCGAATTTAAATTTAAACCCCCAAAATCTAAAACATTTCAATAATCGCTCAAATCAACGGGGCTCCGAAATCACGGAAAATACAGAAGTAACACAGCACATCACGCCAAGTGCGCATGAAAACGAGTACAAAACTCAAAATCGAACTCCATCAAGCGTCACGCAAATCATCTGATTAGCACGCATATCCTCGGAGTTACAATAGAGATACAGATCTCGAAATCTACTACTGAAATCCAATATACACTAGTCAAATACTATAACATGTATATAGTACGCATCCTTGAAAACCCCCAAAATTTGAATAAAATACATGCAAAATCCTTTCTGAATCGCCGTGTGATGCGTAACTCACGGCATAAGTGACGGACGCTCATTTGTAAAATAGTAAATATAGTTTCATATATGTTTTGCTCAAATATACGTTCCGTCTTTTCTGAAATATTCCAACAAGGTTTTCCTTTATAAACGTTCGTGTCGCTCACGGACACGTAGGAAATAGCGAGACTATAGCTCCTTTTGAAAACCCTCTTGGTAATTTTTTAATGCATGCAAAGTACTCAGGTACTGTCCTCGGACCAGTCTTGTTCGGTAACTTCATAATATAGTGCCTATCATGAAAACAAGGTGCTTAAAAGCAAAATCAGCCTTAAAAGGCGTATCCAATAATCGCGTGCGTCTGATGCGCATGGAAATCAAATCCAAATACAGGTGCCACAATATGCACAAAAGCAAAACTAAGTGCAACAGGTGTGCACGAAAGCACCTATCCAGTGCAATGGGTGTGCATGACAATCAATATCCGGTGCATCTATTGTGCACGGAAATCTCAAATCCGGTGCATCAAATGCGTGAAACACAAGTACGGTGCAACCAAGGCACGAAAATCACATTAAATGTTAGGTTTACCTAGCACCCTATGAAAGGTTTGGAAGCATCACATGTCACAAAGATTAGATTTTTATGGTGCTAAGTAAGCATACAAAGGATCTATCCTAGAAAAATTAGGGTTTCATAACTTTAAAACACATCACAAGAACAAAAGCTAGGGTTTTGAGAGTACAACCTTTGTAGCAGCTCCCTTCGCTAGACTCCTTGGACACTTGAGAGTTGGAAAATGGTTAGCTTGAGGTCTTCTAACGTCCACGACGATCCACCCGAAGCACCTTTGTCCAAGCTAGCAACTTCACTTTATCAAAAGAAAAGAATGAAGCTAACACTCTAAACAAGTGGGCAAGACTTGTGTAGAATGATGTTGTGGTGGCTTTTCTCACTTCAAAAACCTAACTTGATGAGTATTTTTCTCACTACAAAAGTATAGAGAGCAAAATAGGAAGAAAGAAGAAGATGATGGCTTTTTGAGCAAGAGTGAAAGAAAAACTCTAATGAGAACATGAAAAATATATATATATATATTTTCCACTTCTCATCTCAAACCATGGTTAAAATGATAAAGATATTATTGTATTTAAGTTTAAAACACAAAAGAAAAATTAACCCATGGTTAATAAGTAGGTGAGCATGGTAAGATGAAGAAGAGTGTAGAAACTAATCCATGAATTAACCCTTTTTCTTTTTCTTTTTGTTTTAACACAAATGCAATAATAATCCATATAAAAACCCATGGTGTGAGTCTTATATTGCCACCATTTTCATTGTATAAACAACCATAAAGGATGATGTATGTATGTATGTGTGTATGCACATCCATATGTGCATGAATCAAGAAAGAATGCATACATGCATGCATACATCAAAAATACACGAAAGGATTTCAAGTGAGAAACTAATGGTTAAATGATAAATAAACACTTGATTTATCAATCCGGCCATATCACATACGACCTAACCAAAAGCAAGCCGCCCGATTAATATACGGTATCTCATACGCGCATTTTAACCGGGTCCATGTGCATATCGCATACGCGCACCACAACGTTTCGCCTGGACTAGGTAACTCCTTTGTGGGACTCTAAGACTTGTCAATACACCGGCAGTGGGTGATGATCATATCAAGCACCCCCAAGCCGCAAGCGGTCAGCTAAACATAACGGCCACCCGGGTATTGAGCGATCATAAGAAAACAAGCAAACCTGCTACAACTCCCGTCGAGCCAACCGGAAACACTACCGTACAGTCCGGTCTCTTCGTCAGATATGCTGCATATCGAGCCTAGGGATGGTCACGTCGACCCCAATAACTCAATAAGTCGTGCCGGTGAATGGTCTATAACAGATCGAGAAACTACTGATAACACTTATCAGTAAATCTCAGCAGCCCTGGCCAGGGACTTACTGATATAACCAGTCGAGCATAGCACAACATCAACTCCCAATACCGGGAGAGGCGAAACCCCTCCTATCGCTCATCGCCTTCGTGTGTCTCGGGACTGTACCCAACGGCCACCTGTTTGCACGGCTCAGTAGAGCCGTGGTAGGGTGGTAATCAAAGAACAGTGGGAGAACACACAAGACTTTATGACGATCTCGGGTCTACAGACTAACCTGAGAACAGCTATCCTACGATAGATATAATTCCATATAGGAGTTCTCAGTAAGTCCGTCCAGTGTACCCAGTCACCACTGAGCACCCGTATACGATCTCGATGTCAAACATCGATGAATGTGGGAACATTCATCGCCCATCATATGGGTCTAGTATCATATACGGTAGTCTACTCTGGTATATCAATGCCCCGTCTCGATATACCTATGACTAGGGACATTTCAGGATATGCTTAAACTACAGATGTCTCACTAGTATGATCTCCATCATAATCACAGTAGTTAAGCCGATATCCCCAGGGCTTTATCAGCATGTATGAATGAATAAAAGCATGATCAAATCAACATGTCAGATAAAGAAGAACCAGATAGCATACTATTATGTCGAGCAAGAATGTACACTGAATATATATACATGTACAGATACATCCACTATCAAATAATGGCCTCTAGGGCATACATATATCCAACAATCTCCCACTTGCACTAAGGCAAGTTATTGGCGTATCTCATACCCAACATATCAAAAAGTCGCTCATGCTGCGGCTGAGGGAGGGCCTTGGTGAATGGATCCGCGGCGTTATTCTTTGTGTCTACTCTCCTAATCTCGATCTCGTGGCGATCTACAATCTCCCGGATCAAATGAAAACGCCTCAGGATGTGTCTGGACCGCTGATGAGATCTGGGCTCCTTGGCTAACGCCATAGCCCCATTATTATCATAATATAATAGTATTGGATCAATAATGGTTGGAACTACTCCTAGCTCCGAGACGAACTTCTTCATCCAGACGGCTTCCTTTGCGGCATCATTCGCAGCAATGTACTCAGCTTCCATCGTTGAGTCTGCAACGGTATCCTGTTTGGAACTCTTCCAACTTACCGTCCCTCCATTGAGGGTAAATACAAACCCAGAGATAGATTTGCTGTCGTCCTTATCGCTCTGGAAGCTCGAATCGGTAAAGGCCTCCATTTGGAGATCTCCATTACCATATACCAAAAACAATTCTTTAGTCCTTCGTAAGTACTTAAGAATGTTATTCACAGCTGTCCAGTGGTTCTCCCATGGGTTGGATTGATACCTGCTTACAACACTTAGTGCATAAGCTACATCTGGGCGTGTACATAACATCGCATACATTATAGATCCTACTGCCGAAGCATAGGGTATAATGCTCATGCGAGCTCTCTCTTCATCGGTCTTTGGGCAAGAGTCCTTGGAGAGAGTGACCCCATGGCAAGCGGGTAAGGCACCCCGCTTGGAGTCTTCCATACTAAACCTTTTTAGGATGGTGTTAATGTACCTGGTTTGGGACAATCCCAATAACCTCTTGGATCTATCCCTATAGATCCTTATGCCCAGAATGTATGTGGCATCACCCAGGTCCTTCATGGAGAACCTTAGTGATAAGAAGGATTTGACCGACTGTAGCATAGGAATATCATTTCCTATCAGATGAATGTCATCTACGTACAATACGAGGAATGTGACAGCTCTCCCTACAGCCTTCTTATAAATAGAAGGTTCATCTGGATTTTTGATGAAATCAAACTCTTTGATGACATCATAGAAACAGATGTTCTAACTCCGTGATGCCTGATTTAACCCATATATGGATTTAAGCAACTTACATGCTTTCCCGCTGCTCCCACTGTCAATGAAGCCCTCTGGCTAATCCATATAAACACATTCTTCTAAATTTCCATTTAGAAATGCTGTTTTAACGTCCATCTGCCAGATTTCATAGTCGTGGTGAGCAGCAATAGAAAGTAGGATCCGAATGGATTTAAGCATGGCTACGGGTGAAAAAGTCTCGTCATAGTCCAAACCTGGTCTTTGACGAAAACCCTTCACCACAAGTCTTGCCTTATAGGTCTCCACCTGCCCATCTACACCAATCTTTCTTTTAAAGATCCATTTGCACCCCACAGGCTTTACCCCAGGGGGTACAACGTCCAAAGTCTATACTTTGTTGGTGTACATAGACTCCATTTCAGATCTCATGGCATCCAGCCACTTCACAGAGTTTCCACTCGTGATACCTTGCTGAAAACTGGTAGGATCATCATCATCCATGATGCAATCTTCTCCGTCACCATCAATGAGGAAACCGTAGTACCTCTCTGGTGGGCGAGAAGTCCTACCAGACCTACGGAGTGGCCGAGGTTCCTCAGTTTCTATTGCAACAGCCGGTTCAACCAAGTCGTCATTTGTAGTTTGTGTCTCTAGAATCTCTTCTAGATCCACCACCTTGCCATCATCTTTATCTGTGAAAAACTCTTTTTCCAAGAATGTGGCATGCTGAGAAACAAACACATTTTGTTCCTCCTTGTGGTAGAATAGATATCCATAAGAGTTCCTTGGATATCCCACAAAGTTGCACATGACTGACCGTGTCTCGAGTTTTTCCGGATTCTGCTTTTTAACATAGACCGGGCAACCCCAAATCTTAATTCTCTTAAGAGATGGTCTCTTCCCATGCCATATCTCATATGGCGTGGTAGACACGGTTTTGGTTGGAACCATGTTCACTAGAAACGCTGCAGTCTCCAATGCATGCCCCCAAAATGAGACGGGTAACTCAGCATCACTCATCATGGAACAGACCATATCTAATAGGGTCCTATTCCGTCGTTCATGTTAGTTATATGTATGCCCTAGAGGCCATTACTGTACATAGGATGTATATTGTAGTGGATGCTGGGACATATATAGGGAGGACTTTCTTGCTCGACATGATAGTATGCTATCTGGTTGAACTTTACCTTAACGTGTATACTGATTGTCTCTCTGTTACATGTTAGTAAAGCCCTTAGGATGTGTGCTTGACTACCTGGACTATGATGCGGATCATACTAGTGGGGACATGGTAGTCCATAAGTACATCCTTCAAAGTCCCTAGTCGAGGGTGTATCGAGACGGGGCATCGATATACCAGAGTAAACTAGCGTATACCTTCTCGACCCATACAGATGGGCGATGGATGATCCCATATCCATTGGTGTTTGACATAAGAGATGATATACGGGTGCTCAGTAGAGACTGGGTACACTGGACGGACTCGCCGAGAACTCCCAGATGGTATTATACCTCACGTCAGATGGCAGTTCTCTGGTGACACTGGTACAGAGTAGTCTGTTGACCCGAGATCGTCATAGAGTCTTGTGTGGTTCCCACAGTGCTTTGATTTCCATCTTACCACGTCCAAGCGGCCGTGCAAAACGGTGGTTTTTGGGTACAGTCCCGAGTCACATGGAGGCAATGAGCGATAGGAGGGGATTCGTCTCTCCCGGTATAGGGAGTTGATGTTGCGCTGTGTTCGATTGGCTATAACAAGAAATCCCTGGCCAGGGTTGCTGAGATTTACTGGTAAGTGTTACCTGTAGTTTCTCGAAGTGTTATAGACCTCATATCGACACGACTTATCGAGCTATTGGGGTCTGACGTTTACCACCCCTAGGCGAGATATGCGACATATCAGACGATCAGACCGGACTGTACGGTAGTGTTACTGGTTGGATTCACTGGAGTGTGAGCGGGCTTGCTCGTCGATCTTCAGATCGCTCAATACCCGGGTGGCCGTTACGTTTAGCAGACCGCTTGCGGCTTGTGGGTGCTTGATATGATCATCACCTGCTGCCGGCGTATTGACGAGTCTTTAGAGTCCTACACAGAGGTTTCCTGGTTCAAGCGAAACGAAATAGGAGCGCATATGAGATATGTGCGGGACCGAGAATAATGCGTGTATGTGATACCGTATTCCATTCTCGCGATGAATGTATCGATTGGTTATATTCGATATAACCTAGATATCGAATCAAGGATTGATTCGATAAGCCGATACATTGGATACTAGTCGGTTTTGTGCGACATGACCGGATCATTGAATCAAGTGTTGATTTAATGTATAATTATATATTTGATATATTACTTTGCATTAACTAGTATCGGTTCACTTTTAAACGGATTTTCTCACTCGGTTTGTGCACATTGTATATGTGATATACTTTTGTACACATGATTGTATCATGTTTGATGATACATGCTTTTTGGTTAAGTGTAAAGAATTAAACCAAGGTTAAGTTGTTGATTCGGGTTTTACTTATTCATTTATCTTATTTATTTATTCATTTTGAATAAATTGAAAGATAAATGAATGGTGGCTTCATTTGTTTTTAGTTGAAGCTTCATGAAGCTTTGACTTGATGACCTTTTTGTTCTCATCCTTAACCCTAACCAATCAACCCAACCTTAGTCAATTCTCTACACTTAACTAAGGTTAAGATTATGATAAGTATTCTTTTATTTTCTATTTTTCTAATAACTTATCATAACATTATTCTTCTTCTTCTTCATTTCTTCAAGTGAAGAAAGCTTGCCTCCATCAATGGCAAGTGATGAAAAAGAGTGAGAAATCCAAATCTAAAGTGAACCCACCTCCTATTTCTTCATCCTCTACCTCTTGCCAAGTAGTAGAGTGTGTTTCCTTCACAAGTTTCTTGACTTGGCGAAGTTGGAGCTTGATCTAGCGATGCCTCGACGTAGATCATCTTCGGCATGGACATCGACGACCTAGCTCGCCATTTCTCCGACGAAGCCGACGCTAGAGCCCGGGAATTCATTTGGACAGCGAGAGGCCTTCATTGCGGAGCTATGGAGGTGGAGCACCGGATCTACAAAGGTTGTATTTCCGTATTCTCTTAGTAAAGTAGTTTACTAGTTGCTTTTTAGCCTAGACATCTAGCCAACGATCCGTTCTAGGGTTTCTCGGCACCGTTTAAATTTGAAATTGGCATGGTTGATGCCTTGTGAGACCTTATTAGGGTGCCTAAGAACCCTACAGTGGTATCAGAGCCTAGCTAGAGCCTTAGGCGAAGTCTAGACGGAATTTGAAGTCCGAACGACCCGAAAACCCAAACCTTAACATGCTCTCTGTCCTTTTTCTAAAATCGTGGATTTTTCCAAGTTAAAAATTGCTAAAAAATTCAGCAGGAAGATCTAAGAGTTATGGTGAAACACGACATTCCAATTCATCTATACCGCCGCGGTTCCGCGGCATGAGCATGGCTCATGCGGCGGTTCCGCAGCCGTACGGGCCTGTCTCACTGTAATATTTACACTATAACTCCTATTTTCTGATGCTGGATTTTATGGGAATTTTTAAATTTTATTCAACAGTTGAATTTTCTGGGGTTGTTTTGGGGATTCGGTGTTTCGATCGGAGTATCAGATTTTGTCTATGTGGCTTTCCGGATAAATTTTAGAATATGTTAAAAAGTTCGATCGGATATAAATACCCAATTTTTCCCCTGTCGGGAAATTTCCAAGTGTTGGATTTTTCCGTAGTTTAACGACGTTCTAAGTAGTGCAAGTAACGCGATGGACCCTCTTGAAGACAACAAACCTTAACTCGATTATGTGACCGTCTTGAACTGCCCTTTGAACCTTCGGGTTTGGGGCAGTACGGCGTGCCACATGTGAGGCGTTGGCTTGACCCTTCTACGGCTGGACCGTTGGTACTGAGGCACGAACTGAATGTTGTTAGACTTATTTTATGTGTTGGATTGTATCGGGAAAACTTGGGTGTTCGATTGTTCGATCGGAAAGTTTAACATTTTCTGTTTATCTGGAATGTGAAACAATAATTGGAATTCATAAATAGTTATGAGATAACTGAATGAATATTATAAACATAGCACTTTAGTCTCACTTGATCGGTTGCCACGGAATTTTGATGTGATCAAAAGTCCGTCGCAATCACGTAGCGTACGCGGATACTCGCCGGGTAAACTTAATAGACAGCCTCACCCCATAGCCCCGACCAAGTGACTGTAGGAGAACCCCGACACCGAAAGCATCCGTCAGGGTGCTCGCGGTAGCGGTGTTCCGCCTTGGTGCACTTCATCGACGGTATCGGGGGTGCGGCCGCCTACTAAAGTTTGCGACGAGCATTAGATCAGGATGTCGGGAATCTTGTTGAATTACCCGACTTGGTATTGAAAAGTGTTTTCGATTTTGAGACTAAAATGCGGGGTTTATAATTGTTAGGCATGCGATGTCTAAGTAATTCATTTGGTCAGGCATGCGATGTCTGAGGTGGTTATGGATTCCAACTGTTGTAGTTTTACACTTTCTTTTCTGTGACCGTAAGTGTAATATGTGATATCGCCGGTTTCGTTGCTATATGTCAACGACAATTGGGATGGACATATTTACTTATGTTGATGACATGTGATGTTATGTGTTGCTGGATATGTTATATTGGATCGTCGTGTTTGAATAGCCGGGGGTTTTTATGTGAGATGAGTGTTTTTCATTTTCATTCATGTAAAAAACTTGTATGTAATATTCTTTTATTGGGGCACTTCCAGGTTGCGGAAGTTGTCACCGTTGATGTATATTATTTACTTTTCCGCACTAGGATAGACACAAGGAGGAGAGCACAAGTAACCAGGTTCTGGAGTCCAGTGGGAGACCAACTCGAGGAGTCGAGTCCGGGTCTCCTAACTCTAGAATTGGTAGGGTTGCTTGCCGCTCTCGTAGGGGTCTTGGGGTGTGGGTTTGGCTATTCATCATGACCGTGGAATCCGTGTTTTATACTGGCTCGTATTGAAAACACGGACGTCCTAGTATATCCAATATTTCATATGTTTCTTCTGCTGCGATATCTGTGATGTGATCATGTGATATTCTGTGATAGATACAGCATATAGTATATATAATATATTATATAGACATTACTTATGTTTTACACCCGCGCTAGCCCTGCCCCGCTCTGCCGTTAGTTACCTAACCTAACGGTGCACGAGGGGACATCGAGGCGAATGCGGATGGCATAAGTGTACGTCGTATTTATCTGTGATGTTTAGGTACATAAATGATGGGACTTCATTAATGTGATTAATGAAAGTAAAAGAAACCTAAGATGTTGTAGAATCGAATTTCAAAAATAAAACAGGTAGCTACAGTTCTTGCTTTGCATAGCGGTATATGAGATATATCCTGCACCTTATTCGATGAGGAAAGGACCGAGATCCCTTCACCGGGAGTGACTCCTTTAGCAATAACTGGCAGATGCTACACATTCGGTTTGTCTTTTGATTGCTTTTAAGAATTTTTGCTTTGCACAGTGATATATATGATATATCCCGCACCTCATTCGACGAGGAAAGGACCAACGATCCCTTCACCGGGAGTGACTCCTTTAGCAAAACTAGAAAAGCCTCAAAAGCACTCCATTTTAAAAATCATTTGATCCTACAACAATATCAAGTTCATTACGCAATAGGTTTTCAGAAAAACCTGTCGTAGCCCTCCGTCATTTCAGATAAATCCTGTTTAGTATTCGTGCTGCGTTTGTTGACCTTGTCAAGGCGCAGTGTGCGGTAGCTAACTAGTATTTATCTGCTTATGCATATGATGCAGATTGGGTTAGGGTAGTCGTGCGGCCTTGTTGACCTTGTCAAGGGTCGTGCGGGTGGGTTTGATTCAATCAAGAAATGACGGGTTGAACTTGACTTGCGGTCTATGGTTTGTTGACCTTGTCAAGGTCATAGATCGTTCGGGGCAAAATATTATCGGGAATTTCAAGTGTTGAAATTTGCAATGAGATTGTATACCTTTTATGAGATAGTTGGATCCCGATACCCGCTGTGAGTAAGAGTTACTCCTGGGAGAGTTTTATACATTACAATTAGCCGATCAAGTTGGTGTCTAGAAAGGTGTCAACGGGGTTACGCCTCTGGGAAAACGAGGTTTACATTAATTAGGTTCGTGCGAAAGCACGGGGGACCTCCCTCAAAGTACCGACACTGGCCTGGCTGAAAGATTGGCGAACTTGTAGTGTGTAATTAATCCCGGCTAGTCTTTCCTTTTAGGGTTTGAAGGAAGATTTGATAAAAAGCAGTGGGAGCCATCCTGATTAGATAAAATAATAACCAATCTGATCTTGCAAGAGCATACGCTGAGTGTTTTCTTCTCTCTCTCTCCAGGTAGCGACCATATCACGCCTTAATCAAGATAATAATACGGATAATTGACCGAACCCGCTTGTTATACTGAGCTGGGGAACGTTGGTCCCACTCCAACTTATAATTGTTATAAGACAGAGCAGGAAATTGGGGAATACCAGAATTCCCGTGCCGCCCAAACGAAGAGAGTGCATGCTGATGCATCATCTTCGGGTGTGTTCATTACAAAGAACTGTTTTTCTGTATCCTCTACGTCCTGGGTATGTGATACCAGATCAGGATCCCAGATATGTAATCTGTTACATAGGGCTACAGCTAGGTAGAGAACTGAGAACGGGTGATAAGTTTCATGAGACAGAAAACGGGGCAAGAGTTGCAGCCAAGTCTGTTGGTTACTGTCACCCTGTATTACAAATACATTGATTCTGAACGAATGTTATTAGATACCGAACCTGATATACAAAATCATATCACTCTCTTTATTATTAAAGAAATGATAAAATTTTGTATTGTTGGATAATGTTTTGAACATTTCCTATATCAAAAGTTGATCGGTTCAGGCACGTTATCTAAAAGCATTGATGTTCTAAATCAAACTACAGTTCTTAGTATACGGATCACACACAAGAGGAAGAGTTCAGAAATGAACGAATTCTTCTTGAGGTATTGTAGACTAGGTCATATCAATGCGACCCGACTAGCTAAGTTACATTTAGATGCATATTTAAATCAGTTTGAATTTACATCTTATGAAACTTGCGGGTCATGTCACAGAGATAAGATGACCATAGCTCTGTTTACTGGAAACAGAGAAAGAGTTAGTGAACTCTTGGGATGATACATGTTGATGTATAAAGGTCCCCTGTCTACACATGCCAAGACCGGTTCTTTGTACTTCATTACATTCTCTGATGATCTTTCAAGATTCAGACCTATGTTCCTGTTGAAACACAAGTCCGAACCTTTTGAGATATTCACAGAATATAAGTTAGAAGTAGAGAACCAATACGGGTATAAGTATTATGTCCTTTGATGTGATCAGGGAGGAGAATACTTGTGCATAGAATTCCTGGACTATTCTAAAGGAGAATGAGATTCTCTCTCAGCATTACTCCTCCGAATACACCATAGCACGATGGTATATCGGGGTGGAGCAATCTCACCCTATATGATAAGGTGTGCTCTATAATGAGTACTACTGAGTTACCTATTTCCTTTTTTGGGAGTTATGCACTTGAGAAGCTGCATACCTATTGAATAGGGTTCCAATCAAATCAGTTGCCTACCATTTCATATGTGATATGGAAAGGGAAGAGCCCATTTCTTAAGTTAGTTAAGATTTGGGGTTGTCCGGCCTATGTCTGAAAAGCAAAATCCAGACAAGCTCGAGGCAAGGTCAGTCATGTAGAACTGGAAATGTTCCAGCTATACAAAACTGCAGCTGAAGATTTGACAGAACCAAAGAATTCAATAATTACCAATGAACCTCAGCCTCTCCGCCGATCTAGTAGGGTTCCTCACCCACCTGAGAGATACTTCGGTTTCTCTATGACAGTGGGAGCGAGGATTGCATCATGAGATGATGACCCAACTAGTTTCGAGCTGGCCATCAGGAGTAAGACTCTATAAGAATGGCTGGATGCTTAGTGATCTGAGATGGAATCCTTATACACCAACAAAGAATGGACTTTGGTTGCTATATCTGAAGGGTTAAATCCCCATCAGGAGCAAGTATATCTTGAGAAGATTACTTGGTGTACATGGAAAAGTTGAGACTTTCAAAGCTAGACTTGTTAAGGGTTTTCGTCATCGACCAGGCGTGGATAATGATGAAACCTTTTCCAGTGGCTATGCTTAAGTCCATTCAGATCCTACTTACCACGGCTACATACCATGACTACGATATCTGGTGGTTGGGTGTCATGACTGTTTTTCTAAATGATGATTTGGAAGAGAGCGTCTATAAGTACACAGCCAGAGGGCCTCGTAGACAGTGGGAGCAGCGGAAACGTGTGCAAGCTGCCTTATAGGATAAAGCAGGCATCGCGGAGTTGGAACGTCTGTTTTGATGAAGTAGTCAAAGAAGTTGACATCATCAAAATGGTAGATGAACCTTGTATAAACAAAAAGGGAGTAGGGAGTATGGTGACGATCCTCGTAGAGTACGTGGATGACATACTCTTGATAGGGAAGGAGTTTCCTATGCTACGCTCGATCAATCTCCACTTATCACAATGATTCTCCATATAGGATCAAAATGATACCTCCTAAATCCTGAGTTTTAGATCTATGAGATAGATTTAATTGGATGTTAGGATTCTCACTAGTTGTAGTGAGATGATATCAATCGACCCTGGGGAGAATCACTGGAATGGTTCCAGGATGATAAAGACGACTGAATGTCTGTCACATGCATTGTCTTTACCCTCAGTAAAGGGACGGTATGTTGGAAGAGTTCCAAACAAGATACCGTGACACACTAGACGATAAAGGCTGGATACATCGCTACTCAAGATGCTACCAAGGAGGATGTTTGGGTGTATATTGGTTCATGAGATGAACTACGTTCCAACCATTGTGAGATAATGGAGTTGTGGCTTATGCCAAGGAGCGCCGATCCCATCAGTAATCCAGACTTATTCTAAGGCAGCATCGCCTGATCATGGAGATAGTTGATCTCCAGGGTGATCGAGATTAGGAGAGTAGATTCAGAGGACAACACAGCGGATCCACTCATAAAGGCCTGTTCCCAGAGAGAGATTTTTATGGGATGGTTGAGTATGAGATACTACAACCACTGCTACAGATGGCCCTAGTGCAAGTGGGAGATTATTAGTTATATGTATGCCCTAGAGGCCATTACTGTACATAGGATGTATATTGTAGTGGATGCTGGGACATATATAGGGAGGACTTTCTTGCTCGACATGATAGTATGCTATCTGGTTGAACTTTACCTTAACGTGTATACTGATTGTCTCTCTGTTACATGTTGGTAAAGCCCTTAGGATGTGTGCTTGACTACCTGGACTATGATGCGGATCATACTAGTGGGGACATGGTAGTCCATAAGTACATCCTTCAAAGTCCCTAGTCGAGGGTGTATCGAGACGGGGCATCGATATACCAGAGTAGACTAGCGTATACCTTCTCGACCCATACAGATGGGCGATGGATGATCCCATATCCATTGGTGTTTGACATCAGAGATGATATACGGGTGCTCAGTAGAGACTGGGTACACTGGACGGACTCGCCGAGAACTCCCAGATAGTATTATACCTCACGTCAGATGGCAGTTCTCTGGTGACACTGGTACAGAGTAGTCTGTTGACCCGAGATCGTCATAGAGTCTTGTGTGGTTCCCACTGTGCTTTGATTTCCATCTTACCACGTCCAAGAGGGCGTGCAAAACGGTGGTTTTTGGGTACAGTCCCGAGTCACATGGAGGCAATGAGCGATAGGAGGGGATTCGTCTCTCCCGGTATAGGGAGTTGATGTTGCGCTGTGTTCGATTGGCTATAACAGGAAATCCCTGGCCAGGGTTGCTGAGATTTACTGATAAGTGTTACCTGTAGTTTCTCGAAGTGTTATAGACCTCATATCGACATGACTTATCGAGCTATTGGGGTCTGACGTTTACCACCCCTAGGCGAGATATGCGACATATCAGACGATCAGACCGGACTGTACGGTAGTGTTACTGGTTGGATTCACTGGAGTGTGAGCGGGCTTGCTCGTCGATCTTCAGATCGCTCAATACCCGGGTGGCCGTTACGTTTAGCAGACCGCTTGCAGCTTGTGGGTGCTTGATATGATCATCACCTGCTGCCGGCGTATTGACGAGTCTTCAGAGTCTTACACAGAGGTTTCCTGGTTCAAGCGAAACGAAATAAGAGCGCATATGAGATATGTGCGGGACTGAGAATAATGCGTGTATGTGATACCGTATTCCATTCTCGCGATGAATGTATCGATTGGTTATATTCGATATAACCTAGATATCGAATCAAGGATTGATTCGATAAGCCGATACATTGGATACTAGTCGGTTATGTGCGACATGACCGGATCATTGAATCAAGTGTTGATTTAATGATTTAATGTATAATTATATATTTGATATATTACTTTGCATTAACTAGTATCGGTTCACTTTTAAATGGATTTTCTCATTCGGTTTGTGCACATTGTATATGTGATATACTTTTGTACACATGATTGTATCATGTTTGATGATACATGCTTTTTGGTTAAGTGTAAAGAATTAAACCAAGGTTAAGTTGTTGATTAGGGTTTTACTTATTCATTTATCTTATTTATTTATTCATTTTGAATAAATTGAAAGATAAATGAATGGTGGCTTCATTTGTTTTTAGTTGAAGCTTCATGAAGCTTTGACTTGATGACCTTTTTGTTCTCATCCTTAACCCTAACCAATCAACCCAACCTTAGTCAATTCTCTACACTTAACTAAGGTTAAGATTATAATAAGTATTCTTTTATTTTCTATTTTTCTAATAACTTATCATAACATTATTCTTCTTCTTCTTCATTTCTTCAAGTGAAGAAAGCTTGCCTCCATCAATGGCAAGTGATGAAAAAGAGTGAGAAATCCAAATCTAAAGTGAACCCACCTCCTATTTCTTCATCCTCTACCTCTTGCCAAGTAGTAGAGTGTGTTTCCTTCACAAGTTTCTTGACTTGGCGAAGTTGGAGCTTGATCTAGCGATACCTCGACGTAGATCATCTTCTGCATGGACATCGACGACCTAGCTCGCCATTTCTCTGACGAAGCCGACGCTAGAGCCCGGGAATTCATTTGGACAGCGAGAGGCCTTCATTGCGGAGCTATGGAGGTGGAGCACCGGATCTACAAAGGTTGTATTTCCGTATTCTCTTAGTAAAGTAGTTTACTAGTTGCTTTTTCGCCTAGACATCTAGCCAACGATCCGTTCTAGGGTTTCTCGGCACCGTTTAAATTTGAAATTGGCATGGTTGATGCCTTGTGAGACCTCATTAGGATGCCTAGGAACCCTACAGTTCAGACACACCGTTGTGCTGTGGTGTGTAAGGAGGAGTGAGCTGAGAGAGAATCCCATTCTCTTTTAGGAAGTTTGCAAATTCTGTACTGAGATACTCACCACCTCGATCTGATCGAAGCATCTTTATACTCAAGCCGGTTTGTTTTTCTACTTCTTGTTTATATTCAATGAATTTCTCGAAAGCTTCGGACTTGTGCTTTAATAAAAATACATGACCGAATCTTGAGAAATCGTCAGTGAACGTGATGAAGTATGAAAAACCGCCTCTAGCCTGTGTAGACATTGGTCTGCATACATCACTATGTATGAGGCCTAGGAGCTCAGTAGCTCTTTCTCCGTGTCCGGTAAACGGAGTTTTGGTCATTTTACCCTTGATACAAGACTGACAAGTTGCACAAGATTTATATTCAAAAGGGTTTAAATATCCATCTTTGTGTAACTTGTTTAGTCTTGTTTCGTTAATATGACCAAGTCTACAGTGCCAAAGAAAAGCTTCATTTATTTCTGAAAGTTTTCTTTTATTAGTGTGTTGTATACTGAAAACTGTATGTTGATTTAGGACGTATATCCCGTTATTTAGCGTACCATACCCAACCAACATTTGATTCAGGTGAATGTTCATAACATTGTTCTGCAATACAAAATTATATCCTTCATTGTCTAACAAAGAAACAGATATTATATTACAAAGCATACTTGGTATAAAATAACATGGGTTCAAAACCAATATACATCCAGATGGCAACCCCAAGTGATACTCTCCCACTGCGACTGTATGTACATTGGAACCGTTTCCAACGCGGAGAGTATGGTCACCTGTCTTCAAAACCTTGCTATTTCTCAACCCCTTCATAGAATTGCAAATGTGAGAACCTGAACCGGTATCTAATACCCAGGAAGCAGAGTTTATTGAAGAACAGTTTTCTGTCACAAACACACCTGAAGCGGAAGCATCCCCATGCTTTTTCTTGAGATTCAAGTACTCGGTGCAGTTGCGCTTCCAATGTCCTGTCTTGTGGCAATGAAAACATTCCCCTTTCCCCGAGTCTCCAGCTTTGGACTTTTCCTTTCCCTTCACCTTTTTAACTCCACCCTTAGGATTGGTGGGCTTCTTCTTTTTCTTTCCCTTGGCCTTAGCCTTTGGGCGAGAAGAGGAAGACTGTCCAACAGTCATAACGGGAGTTTTTGCTGATTTCATAGTACTCTCTGCACTCCTTAAGATATTAAAGAGTTCAGGTAGCTCCCTCTCCATGCCGTGCATGTTGAAGTTAACTATGAATTGAGCAAAGGTGGAGGGGAGGGACTACAGAATAATATCTGTATATTGTTCATTGTCCATAGTCCATCCAAGGTCCTCAAGCTCTTCTATAAGAGCTATCATCTTCAAAACATGGTCTCCTACTGGTGTGCCAGGGGCCATTCGCATCTGAAACAATTTCTTTCATGCTTCATATCGTAATACGTGGGATTGCTCTCCATACAACTCCTTTGTATGGAGCAATATGGTTTGAATGTCCATATTCTCGTGCTGCTTTTGATGTGTATTGTCCATCGATGCAAGCGCGAGGCATTTGGCCGTGGCACAGTCAGCGTCCCATGTCTTGCAGACTTCAATATCCGCAACTGAGGATTTTGGACCTGGGGTGGGCGGGGCTGAAGCCGTGAGGACATATGATACTTTATCATAAGTCAAGGCTATTTTCAAATTCCTCAGCAAGTCTTTATAATTGGTCCCATTCAGTTTGTTTTTATCTAGTAGAAGCTTGAGTCCAGTCATGGGTATCTGCCATTAAGAGAGACAAAAGAATACACTCAGCGAAAGCTCTTGCATAGATCAGATTGGTTATTATCTTGTCTAATCGATGTTTCCCACTGCTTTAATCGAGTTTTTCTTTCAAACCTTAAAAAGAAAACTAGCCAGGATTAATTACAGTCTACAACTTCGCTAACCGTTCAGCCAGGCCAGTGTCGGTACTTGAGGGAGGTTCCCCGTTCTTTCGCACGGACCTAATTAAAGTAAACCTCATTTTCCCAAAGGCGTAGCCCCGTTAACACCTTTCTAGACACCTAATGAGTTACCTAATTGTAAACTGTAAAACTCTCATAGGAGCAACTATTGCCCATAGTGGGATCGGGATCCAACCATCATATGGAAGGTATGCAATCTCATTGCAAATTTCAACTATTGAAATTCCCGATTTGGTTTTTACCCCTAGCACTCGTGACCTTGGCTAAGGTCAACAAATCACAAGCACTAGTCAAGCTCAACCCGTCATTTCTTGATTAATCAGACCCGTTCACATGACCCTTGGCTAAGGTCAACAAAGTCATATGCCCGTCCTAATTAATCTGCATCATATGCATTGTAGGAAGACATCACTTAGCTACCGTCCACTACGCCTTGGCTAAGGTCAACAAACGTAGCACGAATACTAAGTACTCTACTTCCTAAAATGACGAAGGGTTGCGGATGATTTTTAAGAAAATCTTTAACGCTTTGAACTTGATATCGTTGTAGAATCAAATGGTTTTCAAAAGGAGTGGCTTAAGCTCCGCAGTTTTGAAATGTAGCTTTTTCATTAAAGGCCGAGTGGTTTTCAAATCCGATTCTACAACATCTTTTTTTTTAGGTTTATTTTCTTTACATTAATCACATTAATGTAATCCCATCATTTAAGTCCTTAAGCCAATCACAGAAAAGAAACGAAAATAACACGTACGTTTATGCCATCCGCATTCGCCGCAATGTTCCGTTATGCACCGTTAGGTTACTTAACTAACGGCATACCGGGACGGGACTAGCGTGGGTGTAAAACATAAGCAACGTCTACTATATATCATATATATAATATGTCATTCGTCTCAGATATCACAGAACACAGGCAGCAGAAACATATATATATAATGTGGGATATACTAGGACGCCCGTATTTAGTATTTAGCCAACAATAGAAAATACGGATTCCACAGTCGCGATGAATAGCCAAGCCCACACCCCTAGACCCCTACGAGAGCGGCAAGCGACCCTACCAATCTTGGAGTTTAGGAGACCCGGTCTCGACTCCTCGAGATGGCCTCCCACTGAACCCCAGAACCCGGTCACTCGTGCTCCCCTCCTTGGGTCTATCATAATGCGAAAAAGTAAATAATATACAACACTGGTGGCATCAAACTCAACCCGGAAGTTCCCCGAATAAAAGAATATTACATTACATTTGAATTTTACATGAATGAAAAATAAAACTCTCATCTCACATAAAACCCCCCGGCTATTCTATCGCGACAATCCTGCACATCATATCTCAGCAACACATAATATCATATATCATCAACGTAAGTAAGTATGCGTACCCCAATTGTCGTTGATGTATAGCAACGAAACCGGCGATATCGACATACTACACTTACGGTCACAGAAAAGAAAGTGTAAAACTACAATATTTGGAATCCGCATTCTCTTTAGACATCGTAAATCCGAGATATCACATAGCTCGCATTTCATGCCTAACTATATGAATTCCACATATTGTATCACATTCCAGATAAATAGACAGTATTAAATTCTTCGAACGAATAATCAAATACCCAAAAATTCTCTAAAGCTCAACACTTGAGCGGAGTTCAAAAACCCGGAGTGTGACACAGTAGTAGCGGTCTAGCCGTAGAAGGGTCAAGCCAACGCCTCACATGTGGCACGCCGTACTGCCTCAAACCCTAAGGTTCAAAAGGCAGTTCAAGATGGTCACATAATCGAGTTAAGGTTTGTTGTCTTCAAAAGGGTCCACCATAAAAAAAAAACTTGCACGTATTTCCGAAAGATTTAAACCCCGTGAAAAAGTGAGTAAATGATACTTGTTCAAACAATTCAATACTTTCTAATTTACCCGGAAAAGACACGAAATCAAAATTCCGATCGAATCATTGAACTCAAAACCATCCCCAGAATATTCAGCACAAGAATCAGATTAAACATACCTAAAACAATATACAAGCAGGTATAGGAATTACTGTGCAAATAATAAGCCATGAAGCCTCTGTACGGCCGCGGAGCCGCGGCCCAAGCAAGGATTGGCCGCGGTTCCGCGGTGGCTTGAACGGCTCATGGCTTCGTATTTCACAGTATTTCTTAGATTTTCCTGCTGTATTTTTTAAGTATTTTTAATTCTGAAAATAACCAGGTTTGAAAAAATGTCCAGAGAGGGTACCGAAAATCCGTATTTTGGTTCGATCGGAGTTTTTACATCGTTAAAGTGTCTCCTAATGTTCTAGGTCGGCTCTGATACCAATGTTAGGTTTACCTAGCACCCTATGAAAGGTTTGGAAGCATCACATATCACAAAGATTAGATTTTTATGGTGCTAAGTAAGCATACAAAGGATCTATCCTAGAAAAATTTGTTTCATAACTTTAAAACACATCACAAGAACAAAAGCTAGGGTTTTGAGAGTACAACCTTTGTAGCTCCCTACGCTAGACTCCTTGGCCACTTGAGAGTTGGAAAACGGTTAGCTTGAGGTCTTCTAACGTCCACGACGATCCACCCGAAGCACCTTTGTCCAAGCTAGCAACTTCACTTTATCAAAAGAAAAGAATGAAGCTAACACTCTAAACAAGTGGGCAAGACTTGTGTAGAATAATGTTGTGGTGGCTTTTCTCACTTCAAAAACCTAACTTGATGAGTATTTTGCTCACTACAAAAGTCTAGAGAGCAAAATAGAAAGGAAGAAGAACATGATGGCTTTTTGAGCAAGAGTGAAAGAAAAACTCTAATGAGAAAATGAGAAATATATGTATATATATTTTCCACTTCTCATCTCAAACCATGGTTAAAATGATAAAGATATTATTGTATTTGAGTTTAAAACACAAAAGAAAAATTAACCCATGGTTAATAAGTAGGTGAGCATGGTAAGATGAAGAAGAGTGTAGAAACTAATCCATGAATTAACCCTTTTTCTTTTTCTTTTTGTTTTAACACAAATGCAATAATAATCCATATAAAAACCCATGGTGTGAGTCTTATATTGCCACCATTTTCATTGTATAAACAACCATGAAGGATGATGTATGTATGTATGTGTGTATGGACATCCATATGTGCATGAATCAAGAAAGAATGCATACATGCATGCATACATCAAAAATACAAGAAAGGATTTCAAGTGAGAAACTAATGGTTAAATAATAAATCAACACTTGATTTATCAATCCGGCCATATCACATACGACCTAACCAAAATCAAGCCGTCCGATTAATATACGGTATCTCATACGCGCATTTTAACCGGGTCCATGCGCATATCACATACGCGCAACACAACGTTTCCCCTGGACTAGGTAACTCCTTTGTGGGACTCTAAGACTCGTCAATACGCCGGCAGTGGGTGATAATCATATCAAGCACCCCCAAGCCGCAAGCGGTCAGCTAAACGTAACGGCCACCCGGGTATTGAGCGATCAGAAGAAAACAAGCGAACCTGCTACAACTCCCGTCGAGCCAACCGGAAACACTACCGTACAGTCCGGTCTCTTCGTCAGATATGCTGCATATCGAGCCTAGGCATGGTCACGTCGACCCCAATAACTCAATAAGTCGTGCCGGTGAATGGTCTATAACAGATCGAGAAACTACTGATAACACTTATCAGTAAATCTCAGCAGCCCTGGCCAGGGACTTACTGATATAACCAGTCGAGCACAACACAGCATCAACTCCCAATACCGGGAGAGACGAAACCCCTCCTATCGCTCATCGCCTTCGTGTGTCTTGGGACTGTACCCAACGGCCACCTGTTTGCACGACTCAGTAGAGCCGTGGTAGGGTGGTAATCAAAGTACAGTGGGAGAACACACAAGACTCTATGACGATCTCGGGTCTACAGGCTAACCTGCACCAGTGTCACCTGAGAACTGCTATCCGACGATAGATATAATTCCATATAGGAGTTCTCAGTGAGTCCGTCCAGTGTACCCAGTCACCACTGAGCACCCGTATACGATCTCGATGTCAAATATCGATGAATGTGGGAACATTCATCGCCCATCATATGGGTCTAGTATCATATACACTAGTCTACCTGGTATATCGATGCCCCGTCTCGATATACCTACAACTAGGGACATTTCAGGATATGCTTAAACTACAGATGTCCCACTTGTTTGATCTCCATCATAATCACAGTAGTCAAGCCAATATCCTCAGGGCTTTATCAGCATGTATGAATGAATAAAAGCATGATCAAATCAACATGTCAGATAAAGAAGAACCAGATAGCATACTATCATGTCGAGCAAGAATGTACACTGAATATATATACATGTACAGATACAACCACTATCAAATAATGGCTTCTAGGGCATACATATATCCGACATTAATAACTCAAATGCATATAAAAACGACACCGAGTGTACCAAGGTGTATAAATTAAAAATGTGTGCAACTATGTGCGCAAATCCATATCAATGCACTGCAAGCACATGTGAGCTATACCGAGTGCAAAAATCACATCATCCGTATGAAATCCACGAAATCATAAACACATGCTACGAAGGTACAGAATCGACATCAAATGCAATAGATATACACAAATCGCAAATCAACACAACGGTGTATAAAATATCTATCAAGTGCGATAACTATGCGCAAACATGTAAATACCCAGCAGGTGCAGCCATTGTGCACGAAAACGATATCATGGAACTCGATCCTCAAAACTCAAATCCAAGTGTTATAAGCGTGATACTCGGATCACAAACGCAAATCACAACAAATGACATTGAGGTACACCTCCTATAATGTCGAAAAAATAAATCGGTGTACCTAAAACCTGCAGAACAAGAACATCCGCTTGCCTCCTGCTCACGGTCTAGCATCCTCAGTCTCTGGGTCCTTATCTTCTCTGCAGATTCACCAATCTCGCAATCCATCGGCCCGGTCAGGTGTGCTAACGGGAACGATTCCGCTCTAGCACTTCTCTGGTCATCTTTCGGCTAATCATCACGACCACTCGTAAAGCAGCACGTTTCTGGCGTTGGGCTATGGCTCTCTGAATACACGTGACACAACTGATCCTCGGTGCAAATCTTATTGCAGCAGTGTCCTGGATGGAACCTGCTCAGGGTCTCTTCCAATCTTGCTTATGCCGAACTGTACGGAGGCTATACTCTTTCATAATCCTTTCTCATTTTCTAGACATCTGCGTTCTCGGTACAACATTTGCTCGGGAATTGGCCGTATCCCAACGCCTCTGTATGCATATGAGAACTCTAATCTCGACGGGGAGTAACAACAGCTCGTCGGCGTCTCACACGAACCCTTGGTTCCGCTCGTCTTTATCATCGTCCACCTTGATGTCACGCCATGCTATCTGCGTACTGCATTGTTTCTCTGCCACGGTCAATCCGAAGTCTCTCACACGGACTCGAAGTCATGAAATCGGTATCGTCATCACTCTGTCGAAGATATCTTGCCGAACACGTCCTCGGGAACTCGTCCTAACCATCGGAAGATTACTCAATCCTCGTCCGTTCTTGATCAGCTCACAACGCATCTGGGTGAGGCCCTCTATCCGAAACTGGTCAGCTTACTGATTTCTTATCACATGATATCTGGACGACGTCAAACTTTTCGATCGAGTCATCGAGGTCCCAAAATTTCCCGAAGGCTCAAACCTGAGCACAGTCTAAGAATATCTGGTACATACCACAGTACCTATGGACCAGCCGTAGAAGGGCAAACCCAAGCCTCACTGATGGCACCGCTAAATTGCCACAAACCCTAAGGTTCAAAAGCGGTTCCATGGTCATCATGTCGAGTTAGGGTTTCATACTTCTAGAGGGTCTACAGAATTACCTGCATATTCCTCCGAACACTTTAAACTTGGGAAAAATTAGTTTCTGACACTCGCTCGAACTCTTTAGTGTTAGTTATATGTATGCCCTAGAGGCCATTACTGTACATTGGATGTATATTGTAGTGGATGCTGGGACATATATAGGGAGGACTTTCTTGCTCGACATGATAGTATGCTATCTGGTTGAACTTTACCTTAACGTGTATACTAATTGTCTCTCTGTTACATGTTGGTAAAGCCCTTAGGATGTGTACTTGACTACCTGGACTATGATGCGGATCATACTAGTGGGGACATGGTAGTCCATAAGTACATCCTTCAAAGTCCCTAGTCGTGGGTGTATCGAGACGGGGCATCGATATACCAGAGTAGACTAGCGTATACCTTCTCGACCCATACAGATGGGCGATGGATGATCCCATATCCATTGGTGTTTGACATCAGAGATGATATACGGGTGCTCAGTAGAGACTGGGTACACTGGACGGACTCGCCGAGAACTCCCAGATGGTATTATATCTTACGTCAGATGGCAGTTCTCTGGTGACACTGGTACAGAGTAGTCTGTTGACCCGAGATCGTCATAGAGTCTTGTGTGGTTCCCACTGTGCTTTGATTTCCATCTTACCACGTCCAAGAGGGCGTGCAAAACGGTGGTTTTTGGGTACAGTCCCGAGTCACATGGAGGCAATGAGCGATAGGAGGGGATTCGTCTCTCCCGGTATAGGGGGTTGATGTTGCGCTGTGTTCGATTGGCTATAACAGGAAATCCCTGGCCAGGGTTGCTGAGATTTATTGGTAAGTGTTACCAGTAGTTTCTCAAATTGTTATAGACCTCATATCGACACGACTTATCGAGCTATTGGGGTCTGACGTTTACCACCCCTAGGCGAGATATGCGACATATCAGACGATCAGACCGGACTGTACGGTATGTGTTACTGGTTGGATTCACTGGAGTGTGAGCGGGCTTGCTCGTCGATCTTCCGATCGCTCAATACCCGGGTGGCCGTTACGTTTAGCAGACCGCTTGCGTCTTGTGGGTGCTTGATATGATCATCACCTGCTGCCGGCGTATAGACGAGTCTTTAGAGTCCTACACAGAGATTTCCTAGCTCAAACGAAACGAAATAGGAGCGCATATGAGATATGTGCGGGACCGAGAATAATGCGTGTATGTGATACCGTATTCTATTCTTGCGATGAATGTATCGAATGGTTGTATGCGATATAACCTAGTTATCGAATCAAGGATTGATTCGATAAATCGATACATTGGATATTAGTCGGTTATATGCGATATGACCGGATCGTTAAATCAAGTGTTGATTTAATGATTTAATGTATAATTATATATTTGATATATTACTTTGCATTAACTAATATTGGTTCACTTTAAATGGATTTTCTCGCTCGGATGTGCACATTGTATATTCGATATAGTTTTGTGCACTTGATTGTATCATGTTTGATGATACATGTTTACTTGTGTTTGTGTGAAGATTGAACCATGGTTATATAAATGGTTATGGTTATGATTATTTATTCATTCATTTATTTATTTATTAGTTTTGGAAAATAATAGCAAAAGAGAAAAATGGTGGCTTTCTTTGTTCTTTCTTGAAGCTTCATGAAGACTTTGACCAAGTGACCATTTTGTCTCATGCTTAAGCCTAACCATTCCACTCAACCATGATTTATTCTCTACACTTGACCATGGTTATATTATGATAAATATTCATATTATTTTCTTTGAGGATAATACCTATCATAAGATAATATTCATCTTCTTCTTCTTCTTCTTCATCTTCTTTCATGAAGAAAGCTTCACTTCATCAATGGTGATTGATGAAAATGAGTGAGAAATCCAATTCTAAAGTGAACCCACTTCCTATTTCTTCATCCTCTACCTCTTGCCAAGTAGTAGAGTGTGTTTCCTTCACAAGTTCTCAAGGCTTGATGAAGGTGGAGCTTGATCTAGTGTTGCCTCGACGTAGATCATCTTCGGCACGTCGTCGATGACCTAGCCCGCTCTTTCTCCAATGAAGCCGACGCTAGAGCCCGGGATTTGATATGGACAGCGGAGAGGGCTTCATCACGGAGCCGTGGAGGTGGAGGACCGGATCTACAAAGGTTGTATTTCCGTTCTTGTAGTTAAGTTGTTAACTATTCGCTTTTTTCGCCTAATCATCTAGCCAACGATCTTGTTAGGGTTTCTCGGCACCGTTAAAATTTGAAATTGGCATGGTTGATGCCTTGTGAGACCTTCTTAGGGTGCCTAGGAACCCTACAGTGGTATCAGAGCCTAGCTAGAGCCTTAGGCGATGCGTAGACGCAATTTGAAGCCCGAACGAACCCGAAACCCTAACACAAACATGCTCTCTGGACTTTTTCTAAAATCTGGAGTTTTTCGGAAAAAAAAATATTCAGAAAAATCAGCAGGAAGATCTAAGGGTTACTGCAAAATTCGAGAGCCTAATTCCTTAATATCGCCGCGGATCCGCGGCATGAGCATGCTCATGCGGCGGTTCCGCGGCCACTTTGTCTTTTTGTGCATCGAATTTTGCACCTTAATTCTTAGTTTTCAGTTCTGGTTTTCCTGGGAATTTCTAAAAAATTTTCCAGAGTTTTATTTTCTGGGTTGTATTGGGGATTCGGAGATTCGATCGGACTGTCTAATTTTGTCTGTGTGTTTTTCCGGGTAAATATTAGAATATGTTAAAAAGTTCGACCGGATATAAATACCCAATTTTTCCCCTGTCGGGAAATTTCCAAGTGTTGGATTTTTCCGTAGTTTAAAGACGTTCTAAGTAGTGCAAGTAACGCGATGGACCCTCTAGAAGACAACAAACCTTAACTCGATTATGTGACCGTCTTGAACTGCCCTTTGAACCTTCGGGTTTGGGGCAGTACGGCGTGCCACATGTGAGGCGTTGGCTTGACCCTTCTACGGCTGGACCGTTGGTACTGAGGCATGAACTGAATGTTTTTAAACTTATTTCATGTGTTGATCTGTTTCGGGAAAACTTGGGTGTTTGAATGTTCGATCGGAAAGTTTAACATTTTCTGTTTATCTGGAATGGGATACAATAATTGGAATTCACAAGGAGTTATGTGATAACTGAATGAATGTTATAAACATAGCAGTTTAGTCTCACTTGATCGGTTGCCACGGAATTTTGATGTGATCAAAAGTCCGTCGCAATTACATAGCGTACACGGATACTCGCCAGGTAAACTTAATAGACAGCCTCGCCTCATAGCCCCGACCAAGTGACTGTAGGAGAACCCCGTCACCGAAAGCATCCGTTCGGGTGCTCGCGGCAGCGGTGTTCCGCCTTGGTGCACTTCGTCGACGGTATCGGGGGTGCGGCCGTCTACTGAAGTTTGCGACGAGCATTCGATCAGGATGTCGGGAATCTTGTTGAATTGCCCGACTTGATATTGAAAAGAGTTTTCGATAATGAGACTAAAATGCGGGGTTTATAATTGTTAGGCATGCGATGTCTAAGGAATTCATTTGATTAGGCATGCGATGTCTATGCAGATTGCGGATTCCAGCTGTTGTAGTTTTACACTTTCTTTTCTGTGACCGTAAGTGTAATATGTGATATCGCCGGTTTCGTTGCTATATGTCAACAACAATTGGGATGCGCATATTTACTTACGTTGATGACATGTGATGTTATGTGTTGCTGGATATGTTATATTGGATCTTCGTGTTTGAATAGCCGGGGGGGGGAGGGTTTTATGTGAGATGAGTGTTTTTTCATTTTCATTCATGTAAAAACTTGTATGTAATATTCTTTTATTGGGGCACTTCCAGGTTGCGGATGTTGTCACCATTTGTATATTATTTACTTTTCCGCACTAGGATAGACCCAAGGAGGGGAGCATAAGTAACCGGGTTCTGGGGTCCAGTGGGAGACCAACTCGAGGAGTCGAGTCCGGGTCTCCTAACTCCAGAATTGGTAGGGTTGCTTGCCGCTCTCGTAGGGGTCTAGGGGTGTGGGTTTGGCTATTCATCGCGACCGTGGAATCCGTGTTTTATACTGGCTCGTATTGAAAACACGGACGTCCTAGTATATCCAATATTTCATATGTTTCTTCTGCTGCGATATCTGTGATGTGATCATGTGATGTTCTGTGATAGATACAGTATATAGTATATATGATATATTATATAGGCGTTACTTATGTTTTACACCCGCGCTAGCCCTGCCCCGCTCTGCCGTTAGTTACCTAACCTAACGGTGCATGAAGGGACATCGAGGCGAATGCGGATGGCATAAGTGTACGTCGTATTTATTTGTGATGTTTAGGTAACTTAAATGATGGGACTTCATTAATATGATTAATGAAATAAAAGAAACCTAAGATGTTGTAGAATCGAATTTCAAAATAAAACAGGTAGCTACAGTTCTTGCTTTGCACAGCGGTATATATGATATATCCTGCACCTTATTCGATAAGGAAAGGACCGAGATCCCTTCACCGGGAGTGACTCCTTTAGCAATAACTGGCAGATGCTACACACTCGGTTTGTCTTTTGATTGCTTTTGAGTGTTTTTTCTTTGCACAGTGATATATATGATATATCCCGCACCTCATTCGACGAGGAAAGGACCGACGATCCCTTCACCGGGAGTGACTCCTTTAGCAAAACTAGAAAAGCCTCAAAAACACTCCATTTCAAAATTCATTTGATTCTACAACGATATCAAGTTCATTACGCAATAGGTTTTCAGAAAAACCTGTCGTAGCCCTCCGTCATTTCAGATAAGTACTAGTTAGTATTCGTGCTGCGGTTGTTTGGCATGCGTCAAGGCGTAGTGTACGGTAGCTAACTAGTGCTTATCTGCTAGCATACGATGCGATTGGATTAGGGTATTCGTACGGCGTTGTTTGGCATGCGTCAAGGGTCGTGCGGGTGGGTTTAATTCAATCAAGAAATGTACGGGTTGAACTTGACTAGCAGACTATGGGTTGTTTGGCATGCGTCAAGGTCATAGCGAGCTAGGGGCAAAATATTATCGGGAATTTCAAGTGTTGAAATTTGCAATGAGATTGCATACCTTCTATGAGATAGTTGGATCCCGATACCCGCTGCGAGTAAGAGTTACTCCTGGAAGAGTTTTACACATTGCAATTAGCTGATCAAGTAGGTGTCTAGAAAGGTGTTAACGAGGTTACGCCTCTGGGAAAACGAGGTTTACATTAATTAGGTCCGTGCGAAAGCACGGGGCACCTCCCTCAAAGTACCGACACTGGCCTAGCTGAAAGATTGGTGAACTTGTAGTGTGTAATTAATCCCGGCTAGTCTTTCCTTTTAGGGTTTGAAGGAAGATTTGATAAAAAGCAGTGGGAGCCATCCTGATTAGATAAAATAAAAACCAATCTATTCTTGCAAGAGCGCACACTGAGTGTTTTCTTCTCTCTCTCTCCAGGTAGCGACCATGTCACGCCTTAATCAAGATAATAATACGGAATTTTGACCGAACCCGCTTGTTATACTGAGCTGGGGAACGTTGGTCCCGCTCCAACTTATAAATGTTATAAGACAGAGCAGGAAATTGGGGAATACCAGATTTCCCGTGCCGTCCAAACGAAGAAAGTGCATATGATGCATAATCTTCGGGTGTGTTCGTTACAAAGAACTGTTTCTCAGTATCCTTTACGTCCTGGGTATGTGATACCAGATCAGGATCCCAGATATGTAATCTGTTACATAGGGCTACAAAAGGGTAGAAAAACTGAGAACGGGTGATAAGTTTCATGAGACAGAAAACGGGGCAAGTGTTGCAGCCAAGTCTGTCGGTCACTGTCACCCTGTATTACCAATACATTGATTCTGAACAAATGGTATTAGATACCGAACCTGATATACAAAATCATATCAGTCTCTTTATTAGTAAAGAAATGATAAAATTCTGTATTGTTGGATAATGTTTTGAACATTTCCTATATCAAAAGTTGATCGGTTCAGGCACGTTGTCTAAAAGCATTGACGTTCTAAATCAAACTACAGTTCTTAGTATACAGAACACACACAAGATGAAGAGTTCAGAAATGAACGAATCCTTCTTGAGGCATTGTAGACTAGGTCATATCAATATGACCCGACTAGCTGAAGTTACATAAAGATGCATATTTAAATGAGTTTGAATTTACATCTTATGAAACTTGCCAGTCATGTCACAAAGATAAAATGACCATAGCCCTGTTTATTGGAAACAGAGAAAGAGTTAATGAACTCTTGGGACTGATACATGATGATGTATGTAAGGTCTCCTGTCTACACATGCCAGGACTGGTTCTTTATACTTCATTACATTCTCTGATGATCTTTCGAGATTCAGACATATGTTCCTGTTGAAACACAAGTCCGAACCTTTTGAGATATTCACAGAATATAAGTTAGAAGTAGAGAACCAAAATACGGGTATAAATATTATGTCCTATGATGAGATCAAGGAGGAGAATACTTGAGCACGGAAATCCTGGACTATTCTAAAGGAGAATGAGATTCTCTCTCAGCATTACTCCTCCGAATACACCATAGCACGATGGTATATCGGAGCGGAGCAAAAGCACCCTATGTGATATGGTGTGCTCAATGATGAGTACTACTGAGTTTCCTATTTCCTTTTGGGAGTTATGTACTTGAGAAGCTGCATACCAATTGAATTGGGTTCCAATCAAATCAGTTGACTACCGCTTCATATGTGATATGGAAAGGGAAGAGCCCATATCTTAAGTTAGTTATGATTTGGGGTTGACCGGCCTATGTCTAAAAGCAAAATCCGGACAAGCTCGAGGCAAGGTCTGTTATGTAGAACTGGAAAGGTTCCAGCTATGCAAACTAAAGTAGATAATTTGGTAGAACCGAAGGATTCAATAGTAACCAACGAACCTCAGCCTCTCCGCCGATCTGGTAGGGTTCCTCACCCACCTGAGAGTTACTTCGGTTTCTCTATGACAGTGGGAGCGAGGATTGCATCATGAGATGATGACCCAACTAGTTTCGAGCTGGCCATCAGGATTAAGACTCTGTAAGAATGGCTGGATGCTTAGTGATCTGAGATGGAATCCATCTACACCAACAAAGTATGGACTTTGGTTGCTATATCTGAAGGGTTAAATCCCTATCAGGAGCAAGTATATCTTGAGAAGATTACTTGGTGTAGATGGAAAAGTTGAGACTTTCAAAGCTAGACTTGTTAAAGCTTTTCTTCATCGACCAGGCGTGGATTATGATGAAACCTTTTCAAGTGGCTATGCTTAAGTCCATCCAGATCCTACTTGCCACGGCTACATACCATGACTACGATATCTGGCGGTTGAGTGCCATGACTACTTTTCTAAATAATGATTTAGAAGAGAATGTCTATAAGAACACAGCCAGAGGGCTTCGTAGATAGTAGGAGCAGCGGAAACGTGTGCAAGATATTTTATGTGATAAAGCAGGCATCGCGGAGTTGGAACATCTGTTTTGATGGATAAGTCAAACAGTTTGACATCATCAAAATGGTAGATAAACCTTGTATATACAAAAAGGTAGTAGGGAGTATGGTGATGATCCTCGTAGAGTACGTGGATGACATACTCTTGATAGGGAAGGAGTTTCCTATGCTACGCTCGGTCATTCTCCGCTTATCACAATGATTCTCCATAAAGGATCAAAGTGATACCTTCTATATCCTGGGTTTTGGATCTATGAGATAGATCTAATTGGATGTTAGGATACTCACTAGCTGTAGTGAGATGGTATTAATCGATCCTGGGGAGAATCACTGGAAGTGTTCCAGGGTGATAAGGACGACTGAAAGTCAGTCACAGGCATTGTCTTTACCCTCAGTAAAAGGACGGTATGTTGGAAGAGTTCCAAGCTAGATACCGTGGCATACTAGACGATAAAGGCAGGATACATCGCTACTTAAGATGCTACCAAAGAGGCTGTTTGGGTGTATATTGGTTCATGAGATGAACTACGTTCCCACCATTGTGAGACAATGGAGTTGTGGCTTATGCCAAGGAACGCAGGTCCCATCAGTGATCCAGACATATTCTAAGGCAGTATCACCTGATCATGGAGATGGTTGATCTCCAGGGGATCAAGGACAGGAGAGTAGACTCAGAGGACAACACAGCGGATCCACTCACAAAGGCCTGTTCCCAGAGAGAGATTTTTATGGGATGGTTGAGTATGAGATACTACAACCACTGCTATCAGATGGCCCTAGTGCAAGTGGAAGATTATTAGTTATATGTATGCCCTAGAGGCCATTACTGTACATTGGATGTATATTGTAGTGGATGCTGGGACATATATAGGGAGGACTTTCTTGCTCGACATGATAGTATGCTATCTGGTTGAACTTTACCTTAACGTGTATACTAATTGTCTCTCTGTTACATGTTGGTAAAGCCCTTAGGATGTGTACTTGACTACCTGGACTATGATGCAGATCATACTAGTGGGGACATGGTAGTCCATAAGTACATCCTTCAAAGTCCCTAGTCGTGGGTGTATCGAGACGGGGCATCGATATACCAGAGTAGACTAGCGTATACCTTCTCGACCCATACAGATGGGCGATGGATGATCCCATATCCATTGGTGTTTGACATCAGAGATGATATACGGGTGCTCAGTGGAGACTGGGTACACTGGACGGACTCGCCGAGAACTCCCAGATGGTATTATACCTTACGTCAGAGGGCAGTTCTCTGGTGACACTGGTACAGAGTAGTCTGTTGACCCGAGATCGTCATAGAGTCTTGTGTGGTTCCCACTGTGCTTTGATTTCCATCTTACCACGTCCAAGAGGGCGTGCAAAACGGTGGTTTTTGGGTACAGTCCCGAGTCACATGGAGGCAATGAGCGATAGGAGGGGATTCGTCTCTCCCGGTATAGGGGGTTGATGTTGCGCTGTGTTCGATTGGCTATAACAGGAAATCCCTGGCCAGGGTTGCTGAGATTTATTGGTAAGTGTTACCAGTAGTTTCTCGAATTGTTATAGACCTCATATCGACACGACTTATCGAGCTATTGGGGTCTGACGTTTACCACCCCTAGGCGAGATATGCGACATATCAGACGATCAGACCGGACTGTACGGTAAGTGTTACTGGTTGGATTCACTGGAGTGTGAGCGGGCTTGCTCGTCGATCTTCTGATCGCTCAATACCCGGATGGCCGTTACGTTTAGCAGACCGCTTGCGGCTTGTGGGTGCTTGATATGATCATCACCTGCTGCCGGCGTATTGACGTGTCTTTAGAGTCCTACACAGAGGTTTCCTGGCTCAAGCGAAACGAAATAGGAGCGCATATGAGATATGTGCGGGACCGAGAATAATGCATGTATGTAATACCGTATTCTATTCTTGCGATGAATGTATCGAATGGTTGTATGCGATATAACCTAGTTATCGAATCAAGGATTGATTCGATAAATCGATACATTGGATATTAGTCGGTTATATGCGATATGACCGGATCGTTAAATCAAGTGTTGATTTAATGATTTAATGTATAATTATATATTTGATATATTACTTTGCATTAACTAATATTGGTTCACTTTAAATGGATTTTCTCGCTCGGATGTGCACATTGTATATTCGATATAGTTTTGTGCACTTGATTGTATCATGTTTGATGATACATGTTTACTTGTGTTTGTGTGAAGATTGAACCATGGTTATATAAATGGTTAGGGTTATGATTATTTATTCATTCATTTATTTATTTATTAGTTTTGGAAAATAATAGCAAAAGAGAAAAATGGTGGCTTTCTTTGTTCTTTCTTGAAGCTTCATGAAGACTTTGACCAAGTGACCATTTTGTCTCATGCTTAACCCTAACCATTCCACTCAACCATGATTTATTCTCTACACTTGACCATGGTTATATTATGATATGTATTCATATTATTTTCTTTGAGGATAATACTTATCATAAGATAATATTCATCTTCTTCTTCTTCTTCATCTTCTTTCATGAAGAAAGCTTCACTTCATCAATGGTGATTGATGAAAATGAGTGAGAAATCCAATTCTAAAGTGAACCCACTTCCTATTTCTTCATCCTCTACCTCTTGCCAAGTAGTAGAGTGTGTTTCCTTCACAAGTTCTCAAGGCTTGATGAAGGTGGAGCTTGATCTAGTGATGCCTCGACGTAGATCATCTTCGGCACGTCGTCGATGACCTAGCCCGCTCTTTCTCTGATGAAGCCGACGCTAGAGCACAGGATTTGATATGGACAGCGGAGAGGACTTCATCACGGAGCCGTGGAGGTGGAGGACCGGATCTACAAAGGTTGTATTTCCGTTCTTGTAGTTAAGTTGTTAACTATTCGCTTTTGTCGCCTAATCATCTAGCCAACGATCTTGTTAGGGTTTCTCGGCACCGTTAAAATTTGAAATTGGCATGGTTGATGCCTTGTGAGACCTCCTTGGGGTGCCTAGGAACCCTACATTTAGCTTCGCCTATACAACATGTGAATACTCTTCGCTCGCATGATAAACAATGCCTCAATCCTCCAGGAAAGACGATAAATCAACGGTCATCTCTGGATCGGTCTGCTCTAGATCTGAGTAAGACTCTCCACACTAAAAATCTTCAACTCAACTGGGCCTGCGTCGGTGCTTAAATCTGACGAATCACCTTCGTCTCTCAAATCGGGGTAGATTAGCTATCACCTGTCGCATTTATGCCAAGAAGCTCCGGCGATCTCAGCTCGTAAGCTCTGGAAGCGACATCCTATCAATCTCAGCAACAACTGTGCCATCTGTCTGCATGGTAGAAGGCATCACAATCTCTGAGGTAGACTGTACATCAACAGTCCTCTCGCAACTGGCAGCTCTAACAATGGCCCGATCATCCGGTGCGAAACCAACCACTCGCCCATACAAGAGGTCACAACACATAAACTAACTCGATATGTTCCCATGTCACCAGAAAGCACAATTGTCAGTCCTCGTCCATGACGAGCTTGCCCTGACCGCAACACTAGCAGCAGCTCAATCTGCGCTCAAACATGGTGAAAGGAATCTCAATCGAGTATCGAAGAGAGCAGATCAATGGCAAGAAAGGAAACGACAGATCAAGAATGGATACATGATCATAAGAAGGAACAACATCAATAAGAGTATGATCACGGAAACGAATAGAATCAAGTAACTCAAAATATGTACATCCTAAGGTTTCTTAAGTGGAGTATCGTATCGTAAATATGCCGCGGAACATAACTACGGCACGTCACTCTACCCAAGCTACCTACTCCATCAATCAGGGTCAGCCTATGAAACGAAAGTTCGGGTCTAATACCCCCCCTGTTTAAGTCTAAGTTCCGTAAGGTCAAGCCTAGGTTCCGAAATACATACCCGCCCTAGACTCCACATAGTCAAACATAGACTTGAACCAAGGTTAAACCTAACGCTCTGATACCAACTTTGTCACGACCCGAAATATTAGCTCGTGACCAGCACTTAAATCACGCAATGTCTAAAGGCGTAACGTAATTCAAATAAGCTGAAACCTAAAAATCTAAACCCTTTTAAGAAAACAAAGGAGGTGAAGTTTTGAAATAAAAGTATAATGAAATCAAGTTTTCTTAAATGCATAGATAAAGAACATGAATAATGCAAGTGAAATTTACTAGTTTGAAAACATGTTTCGTCTTTTGAAAATTTAGGCATCACCTCCTTTGTACATTTTATCCAAAACCACATATACAAGATGATGATAAAGGCATCCCCAGGCAGGAGCTAGCTCTTCGCCAAACGGCGGATCACAACCACGCAAGACAGTAAATATAAGTATACGACGCCCAACGGTGAAGTTCACCACAAAAAATAAAGAAATAAGCAAGACATCAAAACCACAAGTAGCGGAAAACCCCTCGCTCTAAGTCTCGCAACCACAATCTCACTAAGTCTCATTACTTATACAAATTTCTAATTTTGATTGATGGAGTTGACTAGATACAATATGGAATATAAATACAAGAGTGGATGATTGATCATATTCTTGGTATCGTGTTTGGAATGTTTCACAACCAAAGAAATTTATACCTTAATCAATTAACGATGTCGATGTAGCGCGTTAATGAATATGGATCGCCCACTGAGATGTGTGTTTTGATCGAATTTGTTTTAGATGAGTCGAAATGAAAAGATAAAAGAAAATTTGCAAGAAAATTGATTCAAGATTTGTGAAATTTAGTTTCAAGAATCATAAAGAACTAGATCTAAAATCAAGAATCAATAAAGTTCAAGAAGATATCCAAATCGAATGAATTATCAAGATTTGTAAAGAGACTTGTAGGAATCGATCCAATCGACAGTGATGATGAAGACTTATGATTACAAATTCTTATCCATTGATGATTTGTTGCTAGATCAATGACGATCAACGAGAATTAGGGATCTCTTGAAGAAACTAGGGTTTCTCCTTCTATCCCTTATCCTTTCGTTGATTAGCATTAAAATTCTAGCTTCTAGGAAATTCAATCATCGATCGTTGATCTCTAATTTGGAGCGAAAACATTCAAGAAAGCATCTCGCTCAAAACTAAGTTGTCGATGATTCAATTTCTAAAAGTTTACAAAACTCATAAGATTTAAGAATCGCTCAAGAATTTAATCATCATCATCTATCTATTTTCTCGATTCCTCCACAAGCGGAGTTTTCACTCAAACATCATAAAAAGAAAACAATCAAGAATTGAGAACTCTTCATAATGCAAGAATGTAAAGAAAAGCAAGATCAAGAATTTTCACCTTTTGTTATTCAACGTTTTGTTACAATTCACTCAAAGACTACAAGAATTGAGGAGAGAACTCGATCGTCGAACTAGCTTCGCATCGTCTTCGTGAGTCACGGATCGTCATGGATCACTTTCTCGGATGAAGATCGGCTTTGCTTCAAAAAGGCTCGATGGATGCTTTCTTTGGCCCGGCACTCGATAGATCTTGATTTGGATCAAATTGTGTCACTCAATTTGATTTAGATTTGATTTGGATCTACAATTTTCCCCTCCAATTTCAACAACTTTTCCCTCCAAAAAATGAACAACCTCAAAACCCTAGATCCAGATCTCATTTTATAGCCATCTCATTTGAATCTTCCCTCCAAAGCTAGGTTGTTACAGAGAGGCTTCTAGAAGAAATTTGTTGGAGGGAATATTCTAGAATAAGGTATATTCTAGGATAAGGTTGTTAGGCCGAGCCTTCTGGAAGAAGCCACGTGGTCTTTTAGAGTCTTCTGGAAACCTGACCGTTACAAGAAAGCATGTGGGGAAATCCTGGCTGATGACGTGTCCAACTAGCCGCGGATCCACGGCGGATAGGCTGACTTAGCCGCGGATCCGCGGCCAAGTGAGAAGCTTGCTGCATGATTTCTCTTGGCTGCTATGTGTTGGCTTTTTGGCACTTCATAGGATGATTGGAATCTTTTTATTCTTTCAGAATCATTGCCAGATTACAAGTCTTGGACTTGATGTATTTTTATCAGCTCATTTAGCAGTTCCGGCTCTTTTACCTGGAATTTCCTGCACACAATCTCGAGACAAGTGTTGTGATATACAAAAGATCATGCGTGCAATAATAAACACACAATTTCCCTCAAAATGCCGGTTATAATGTATAACATATGTTATTTGGTATTTTACAGACAAATTGCTAATATGTGCTATATTCATACCGAACACCTTTAGATGATTGCAAATAGTAGGGAAATTGATGTGTTAAAAATGCAATATTTTTGACTGATCAAATTCCCCTAAACTTATTTTTGGTCCTCTCGAGCAAACTTGTTTTATTAAAAAGAGAAGGAGAAAATATAAGAAAAAGAAAAAAAAACTAATTAGCACACTTTCGTAGGCAACACAATTGTACTGAGCACGTGCAACGAGCCTTTAAACCTCTAGGTGTCTCTTTTAGGAGGAGTGTTGTCTCCTGAGGGTTTTCAGCGGATTGCACCCACAAAATCGAATAATAAAAGAAAGACCGTGAAAGTAAAATGTAAACATAAGAATTACAAAAAAAAGACTTTGAAAATTAGAGTTTCCAACTATACTAGTTTTTCGGTTGTCATCAGCCCTATCTTAATAGTCATGTAAATATGTTAGAAATCACATAATCCCTCAATAAAATATCGTCTTTATTCTTCATTTCTATCTTTCTTCCAAACACCGATCATATACCCCTACGTGTGTGTAAAAGACATCCCTACACTCGAAGAATTCAATTCAAGCTATCATACTCTTGTCCATCTACCTCAGTACTTTTTAATCGATGAATATTTAGATGGATTGCTCACACATTTTTCATGCGACCGTTAATACTTCTTAAGGTACTAACCGACCGATTACTCATGTGCTTGCTTATTAAGTGTATTAGTATTTTCCTCGTCTTGCACCACCTAAGGCTTAGCAGTGACTCCCAGACCAGTTGGTCTAAGGCACTAGGTGATGAAGCACCCTCGCTATATTTTTTTATTGCTGCCTTGGCGATAATAAAACCAGTGTTCATTTTTCTATACCATTTTATATTTTCTTCATTTTTTATTTTCTTCATACTTTGGCTTTTAGACAAGAGTATTTCAAGATATCCTCTACTATCCCGAGTTTCAAGACGTGTGTAAGTGTGTATAGTAGGGTATCAACATTCAAATGTTTGGCTTCCAGAATAGGAACTATTTTTCAGACTTATTTTTATCCTCAGATTAGTGACTTCTTTCATCTTACTAACTCTTGGGACAAAGGCTCATAACTACTTATTACTAGTTCTGTTTAAGAAAACTTCTAATTTTCTAGGTTTTCTTAAATTTTTCCAATCTTTTGGATAAATTTTTCACTATCCAATCTTTTATTATCTTATTTATGTACACATTTTTTTTATATGTTTTGTTTTGTGCTTATGCAAAGTATGAGGCAAAGTGATACGTAAATAAGCACAAACCTCCCCCAAACTTGTTTTCAACAGTGTCCTCGCTGTTGCTATCTGCTAAACCTCAAAACACCTTTATGCTTGGGAGGACATTTATTAACGGGCGCAAAATATATTAAAGTGAAAATTCTCCCCCAAACTTATTTTTGGCTCTCAATATTGAGGACAACAGTTATTTCAAGAGCCAAAAATTCACCCCCCTCAAACATGAGTTAGACAATATGAAGCATTTTAAGAGGGGGTGAGTCATTTGGTCAAAATAAGACTTTACAAAGACCAAAAGTAAATACCAACCATCCAAAGATTTTATCAGTGTAGCATATAGATCGGTAGAAGAATATGTTGTATCGAGTTAGGAAAAAGTGGGGAAGGGATAAGAGATGGTCTGGAAAGGGTTTGAGTTTTAAATTAGAGAAAAGAAAGAATAAGGATGAATGTGAATGATTAGGAAGAAGGACTGGTGGCGGTTCAACTTCTATAGGTGGAGGTTGATCAATCACAAAATCCGTATTTTTTAGGAATGCAAGTTCGTCAGCAAAAAGTTCTTCAAAACTTTCATCGATGATGTAATCAAACATTTTGCTGTCAAAAAGTTTTGTGCCAGATTTTACCATACTTGATTTGTCAAAATACATGGAGGTAGAAGACTCGAAAAACTCATCTACCCTATTTTCAAAAATATCTAAATCAAGTTGGCTTTATGAGATTGTCGAACTTGACTTAACGGATTGTGATTCATCAACACTCACTATCATTTCAGGAACAGAAGAAGAACCAGAGAGAGTGGAAGATGAAATGGGTAAACCTATTGATGTGTCGAGTGTCGCTAAACCAGATGTGGGAGATGAAGGCTGAATTTCGATCTGATCTTCGGTCATACGATTATCATCAACTTCAAGACGTATTTGGGGTTCGGGAAGAATTAAAGGCTCAAGATGATGACCATAAGGAAGTGAAAGGACCTGATGAATTGGTGGGACAAACTCATCCAAAATTTCGGGTTCATCAATCAATATATCCCCAACGCCAATCACCTCATTCTAGTGAAGGTTAAAATTCTCAAACACCTCATCAAAAGTATGGTTTTCAATCAGTTTTGGTTCAAGAGTGGAGGTGTAGAGATCACAAGGATTTGGCATGGTTTCACTTGAAATGGAACCATCACAGTCGGGTAAATCAAACATCGCATTATTACACAACTTCTCATACATTCTATCGTCAATTGGTGAATCCTTTGGTGTACTCGATGAATCTGTGAAACTGGAGTTGTGAATTTCAGTTTGGAAATGGAATGTTTGATTGGGAAAGGTGTACAGTTCTCTCTTACTACCCAAATTCTCATTTTGTCCTATGCCCGAATTATATACTGAAAAATTTTGGGCTGGTTTGAAATTATTTGCTTGCCCCCACTCTGTCATTTCCTTCCTAATTTGGTTCGACAAATCCAGATATTTCTCTAATGTCTGCTCAAGACTAGACTTGGGTCGATAAGGGGTTTCCTTATAAGATTGAAATTCTTGTGGACAATTAAAACTCCCAAATAGCTGATTAGAAGGACTGTCTAGAGAAGGTGGAAAAGTCGGATTGGATTGATAGGAATAGAATAGTTGGGAAAATTGGGTAGGAGTCGGGTCAACATTATGATAAGAAGAATTTTGATATTGGTTCGTTGGTTGGCTATTGGACATCATACATGCCACAAACCGATTATGAAATTCTTCTTTGGAAAGTGGAGGTGATGGTTGATATTGGTCCGGGTTGAAACTTTGGCCTCTAGCCCTAGCGATATGCTCAGCAATGGAAATGCGTCTAGGGGCATCCTCACTCGGAGTATCAACTGAAATGGATGTAGGATTAGGATACGGTTGATATTTGTTCGGATTGAAACTTTGGCTCCTAGCCCTAGCTATATGCTCAGCAATGGACATACGTCTAGGGGCATCCTCACTCGGAGTATCAACTGAAATGGATGTAGAATTAGGATACGGTTGATAAGACCTGGACTGAGGTGGCCAACTGTTTCTACCCGCTTGTTCTACCCGATCTCTTAAGGACATGGGAGAGTCGGACGGTATACCGAAGGGATTACGAAAACAAGAAATATCTGGTTGTGGACAGCAAAGCTCGGCAAGAGTTTTTCTGTTTGGGTCACCCATTATAAGAAGAGAAGAGGGGGAAAAGGGTAAAAAAAAAAAGGAGGAAATAAATGGTTTGTTTTGAAAAAGGACGGATTTATGAAAATTCACACAAACATGCACAAGTAACCCTATATCTAATGGTCACCTATATCAAGTCTCTAGACCGCTCCTAGACTTCCAGAAGACAAGTCGTAAGATAGATCCTCTACTGCCTCTTTGTCCTCCTGTGGCCAGGTAAGTGGGAGGTTCTCCACTACGTAAGTAGTTGGCCTAATTAAGTAACCACTTGTCTTAGACACACTTGCCTAGACACCACAAAAGAAACGCGAATAAGCAATAGATTACCCACGACCTCCTTCTGTCCTAATTGAGCGCGACGGTCCTTAGAGTCTTGTCTAGATTTCTTTTAATTAATGAGGGTGATGCGGATGCAAGTTTGTGATTTCCGGGGCTTAGGAAGGGTAATGAACTCCCCACCTAATCTGAATTTGGTCTTTACCCCTTAATTTCCGTATTAAAATATGCACAAAACAATCAATTTCAAGAATCGCAACAAATTTAATTTTTTTTAGCGGCGCTGAATTTTGCAAAGAATCCTGCAAGAAATTGATTATTGGACAAGATCAGAGAGGAGAAGAGAGAACAGAGAGCAAGCCTGAGAAATTTGGCATAATGCAAACCCTAAACGGAAGCGGAACCGCCGCAAAAATGCCACTATGGCCGCGGATCCGCGGCGCTATGGGGGAATTAGGGTTTGGAAATTTTTGTGCAGGTCCCTGTGCTTCTCTGGATTCTTCAGATGTTCTCTGAATCTTGATCTCACTGCTGAAATGATTCCAGATCCCCTCGCAAAAATTCAAACACTAATCGTTAAGCACTTGAAGTGAATCTTGGATGAAAATTTGATGGAATAATAATCTTTCAACTAAAATAACAAAAACGAACAAAATAGCACACATCCCCGGCAACGGAGCCATTTGATTGATCATATTCTTGGTGTCGTGTTTGGAATGTTTCACAACCAAAGAAATTTATACCGCAATCAATTAACGGTGTCGATGTAGCGCATTAATGAATACAGATCGTCTACTGAGATGTGTGTTTTGATCGATTTTGTTTTAGATGAGTCGAAATGAAAAGATAAAAGAAAAATTGCAAGAAAATTGATTCAAGATTTATGAAATTTAGTTTCAAGAATCATAAAGAACTAGATCTAAAATCAAGAATCAATAAAGTTCAAGAAGATATCCAAATCGAATGAATTATCAAGATTTGTAAAGAGACTTGTAGGAATTGATCCAATCGATAGTGATGATAAAGACTTATGATTAAAAATTCTTATCCATTGATGATTTGTTGCTAGATCGATGACGATCAACGAGAATTAGGGATCTCTTGAAGAAACTATGGTTTCTCCTTCTATCCCTTGTCCTTTCGTTGATTAGCATTCAAATTCTAGCCTCTAGGAAATTCAATCATCGATCGTTGATCTCTAATTTGGAGCGAAAACATTCAAGAAAGTATCTCGCTCAAAACTAGGTTGTCGATAATTCAATTTTCTAAAGTTTACAAAACTCATAAGTCTTAGGAATCGTTCAAGAATTTAATCATCATCATCTATCTATTTTCTCGATTCCTCCACAAGCGGAGTTTTCACTCAAACATCATGAAAAAGAAAACAATCAAGAATTGAGAACTCTTCATAATGCAAGAATGTAAAGAAAAACAAGATCAAGAATTTTCACCTTTTATTATTCAACGTTTCGTTACAATTCACTCAAAGGCTACAATAATTGAGGAGAGAACTCGATCGTCGAACTAGCTTCGCATCGTCTTCGTGAGTCGCGGATCGTCGTGGATCACTTTCTCGGATGAAGATCGGCGTTGCTCCAAAAAGGCTCGATGGATGCTTGCTTTGGCCCGGCACTCGATAGATCTTGATTTGGATCAAATTGTGTCACTCAATTTGATTTAGATTTGATTTGGATCTACAATTTTCCCCTCCAATTTCAACAACTTTTCCCTCCAAAAAATGAACAACCTCAAAACCCTAGATTTAGATCTCATTTTATAGCCACCTCATTTGAATCTTCTCTCCATAGCTAGGTTGTTAGAAAGAGGCTTCTAGAAGAAATTTGTTGGAGGGAATATTCTAGAATAAGGTATATTCTAGGATAAGATTATTAGGACGAGCCTTCTGGAAGAAGCCACGTGGTCTTTTAGAGTTTTCTGGAAGCCTGACCGTTACAAGATAGCATGTGGGGAAATCCTGGCTGATGACGTGTCCAACTAGCCGCGGATCCGCGGCTTATAGGCTGACTCGGCCGTGGATCCACGGCCAAGTGGGAAGCTTGTTGCATGATTTCTCTTGGCTGCTATGTGTTGGCTTTTTGGCACTTCATGGGATGATTGGAATCTTTTTATTCTTTCAGAATCATTGCCAGATTACAAGTCTTGGACTTGATGTATTTTTATCAGCACTTTTAGCAGTTCCGGCTCTTTTACCTAGAATTTCCTGCACACAATCTCGAGACAAGTGTTGCGATATACAAAAGATCATGCATGCAATAATAAACACACAATTTCCCACAAAATGCCGGTTATAATGTATAACACATGTTATTTGGTATTTTACAGACAAATTGCTAATATGTGCTATATTCATACCGAACACCTTTAGATGATTGCAAATAGTAGAGAAATTGATGTGTTAAAAATGCAATATTTTCGACTGATCAGTGCGTACGATACAAATGCCCCCACCTACCAAAGCAAAACATCCGAATGAAGCTATGTTCCAGCGATACCGCTATGGATCCATGCGGTCAACCTGCAAGAACTGTGGCACAACGGGGGTAAGTTACCAACTCGTGAGTAGAAAAACATCTACAAGTAGAAATCGAATAAACAACGAATCCTATGTCAACTATACATAAAAGTAATACTATGATATCTAGGGTGACAATATCTGTATGTGTGCCAACAGTGTAATCAACACCCAAATGTATGCGGATATCATCCAACCATATAATCAATGAATGTGTGCATGTTGATCTCGTCCAACCATATAATCAATGTATGTATGCAAGTAAGTATGAGGATATAAATCAACGATGTCCCTCGCGACACATCAAAATCATGGAACCTGGGTGTCCAACATCGACACCCGAAAACATCATCAAACCAGTGTCTAGCATCGATACGTAAATCCTTATATACCGGGCTCCGTCATTCCGGATCGGCACACGGGCTCGGTCAGTCCGGATCGGCCCATATCATCTCTCGACTCCGATCGGTATCCTCTGAATATCCGCCAAGCCCAACTAATCACCGGTAGGTAGTAGTCCCTCTGCTAGGCTCATCGTCATCCACACGAAATCTCTCTCGCCCCGGGGTACCATACCGGGTCCACCATCTACCCGCAAACGGAATCATCCACCTACTCGAATCGGGTTTCACATGTCACACGTCTCAGAACCGAGAAAACGCATGGTGGACGCACTGAAATACCATATCAAGAGAAACCGGGTTTTTAAAACAGTACATATTTTCTTTTGAAACAGCCACGGTTCTCAAATCAAGAAATCTCATGAAAACATCATATCTCAATGCGTAAAATCATAAAGCATGATGTATGCGACATATGATAGAAATGTAAGCATATCCGTATATCATGCAACATGGAACAGTAATATGATATATTAAGGGAAAACCGCTCTTTTAAAATGATTCTAGTTTTTAAATATATCCCGCGGTTCCCAATTTCTTCAAAGTCAAATACAAAATCGTATAAAGGTGCATATATGTATATACACAAGTATGGATGTACAAATGTGTATGTCCGCAAGTATGGTGTACAATATGTTTGTGCGCAAGTATGGGGTACAATATGTATGTTCGCAAGTATGGTGTACAATATATATATCATGATGCAGCAACCCGACTGTGTAGTGACATGGCAATTATCGATGATGAAGTGTGTGAGCCGGTAAATCTGTGTATGTGTAACATACGCATCATCGATAATCGTGCAGGTGTACTAGCACAGGTATAAGCAATGTAATGAGAATAATATGAATGCAGCATAAGGTAAATCATATGCAAATGCTGACGGTATACGTATCTAACATGATCGATTCGGTGAATCAATCAATTGGCATCTAGCCAGACAACATCCCGTACGGTATATCCCATCGTACGGCATCCTCTAGTCAAGGGTATGGATCTAACCTCAAGTCAACTCATTACATACGGAAAATCATCGTACGACGGCATTAAGCTATCAGGGATCCTATCATCCTCTAAGACGAGGAGGGTACGGACCTAACGTTTCGTACGGCTATCACTCACGATTCACAACATATATAAATATCTCAATATACCTATGTCCCAGGTCACATCCGCAAAAATCTCTTATCAGGGGACCGGCAGGGTATAAATCATCTCAATCAACTCGCATCCGTATACCAATATATCACCAAAATCATCATATCGCGTCATATATCCTTTCATCGCATTTATATCCCTCTTCAGGTCAATTTTACAAATACATGCTACCTTTACTATAAGCATAAGTATCTAATCTAACATACACACCCGCACCATACAAATAGTTTTTTTGAAAGATGTGAATCGTAGTTTTGAAAGTAAGGGCTACGGTGTTTTTAAAGAAAGATATCATTTGAAAATCCATAACGTCCCTCAAGGTATCTGTTTAAAAGATGCATACGATTCTTCATTTTAGAAATAAGTATGGTTCGGATGATGTATCTACGTCGGCTATCTAGTCCTATAGTACCCTAAACGGTACTATCGTCAAACGTCATCCTCAAATCCCATCATCATGTATTAGTCGTATCAAACACTTCTAACTATCCTTTAGTTTTTAATACGCTTTCTATAGCTATCTCTTAATTCTAACCCTAGTTGCTACTCTAGGTTTTCTCAACCATATGCTACAAATCGGTTTCCACCAAAACTTTGCGGGGCTGCTATACGCCATCCACCCGACTTCCCCCGTAGATATAGATCCACTCACCTTGGTCTTCGCTTACCGAAGTCGATGACGCCACGCTCCGTCGCCTCGGAATCCACGTGAAGGTACTTACAATGACAACACATATCGCAATGCTATTAAAACTAAGTTCTAAAATCCAGTACGGCATGCGTATTTCTCATAGGTTAGAACCTATAGCTTACGCATACACAAAATCAACCAAACAACCCTTGTTGTTGATGTACAGAAATCCAACAACCAAATACGAATCCAAATATCAAAAATGAGCATCTCAAAAACTGGAAAACATATCCAAAATCACACTAATGTGCCCCAGATTTTGACTCAGGTCAAACTAGCTAAAGGTGCACATACACAGGGTCTAGTTTACTGGAGAACAAGACATGGGCCAAATACGAACACTTTTCCTCACACCCATGCCGCAAATTGCGACAAGGAATAATAAATTTGCGGCCACACTTGAAGGGTAGGGGCTCAGGTCTTGGGTGAAGGTTCCAGGTTGCTTGCACACTCCTCTATGTTTGCTAAATAATTCCTAGTGCCCCCGGGTGATAGCAGATCACAAAATACCAACACAAATTCCTAAATTTCCTAATATCGACGAATCTATAGTTTGTGTTTTGGGGTTTGGCCACTGGTCCAGGTCAAGAACTGGTCTCTAGGGTCTTATAACAGCCCACAAGGCATCCCCTAATCCACACAACACTCAAACCCCTCTCTAGAATTTTCCAACTTCACAAATCTATATCTTAAACCCATTTCTAACTAACTAGAATATAAAGAAACTTAAAACTATCTAAATGGTAGAAATTATACCTCATAGATGCAACTCAAGAAAAACCCTAGTTTGCCAATGTTGCCAAAATCCCACTTTTCTTGGTCCAATATGTAGAGGAGAAGGAGGAGATCAACTTTAATGAAAGGGGTTTAGGGTTTTGAGAAGTATTTTGAGATGGATATAGGGTTGAGGGTGGAGGGAAGTGAGGAGGAAGAAGATGAAGGAAAAATATGAGAAGGGAAATAATGGGCTGCCCTCTCTCTCTCTCTCTTTCTTATTCTCGCCCTCTCACTCTCATGTCTCACCCTCTCTCTCTCTTTCCAATCATTCTCTTTTAACCCCTTTTTCTTTTATTTTCTTTTCTCACCCTAAAGCCCAACCACAACATAAAACAACACAAATGAAATAACATGTAACATGTCATGGTGCACTAACCTTAAAAACTGTAGAAACACGGATTTGGCCTAATCGCGATTAGCAGTGCACTAATCGGGTTTTTATCGAAGCTGCATATAAAAAAATTTTAAAAATGCCAAATCCTTTAAATATATTATTAAATGAATAAATCATTTTAATTTCAATTTATTTCACAATTATCGGTATATATTTATACCCTTTTTCGAAAACCCCAATTTCGCAAATCGGGCAGTTTTCGGGAAATATATTATTTTAATTTTAAATTCCAAAAATAATATTTTATATTTTTTGAAATGTTACAATCTTCCCCTCTTAAATAAATTTGGTCCCCGAGCTTAAATTTAAACCCCCCAAATCTAAAACATTTCAATAATCAGCTCAAATAAACGGGGCTCCGAAATCACGGAAAATACAGAAATAACACAGCACATCGCACCAAGTGTGCATGAAAATGAGTACAAAACTCAAAATCGAACTTCGTCAAGCGTTACGCAAATCATCTGATTAGTACGCATATCCTCAAAGTTACAATAGAGATACAGATCTCGAAATCCACTACTGAAATCCAATATACACTAGTCAAATACTATAACTTGTATATAGTATGCTTCCTTGAAAACCCCCAAAATTTGAATAAAATACATGCAAAATCCTTTCTGAATCGCCGTGTGATGCATAACTCACGGCATAAGTGACGGATGCTCATTTGTAAAATAGTAAATATAGTTTCATATATGTTTTGCTCAAATATACGTTCCGTCTTTTTTGAAATATTCCAACAAGGTTTTCCTTTATAAACGTTCGTGTCGTTCACGGACACGTAGGAAATAGCGAGACTATAGCTCCTTTTGAAAACCCTCTTGGTAATTTTTTAATGCATGCAAAGTACTTAGGCATTGTCCTCGGATCAGTCCTGTTCGGCAACTTCATAATATAGTGCCTATCATGAAAACAAGGTGCTCAAAATCAAAATCAGCCTCAAAATCCGTATTCAATAATCGCGTGCATCTGGTGCGCACAGAAATCAAATCCAAATACAGGTTCCACAATATGCACAAAAGAAAAACTAAGTGCAACAGGTGTGCACGAAAGCACCTGTCCAGTGCAACGGGTGTGCACGACAATCAATATCTGGTGCATCTATTGTGCACGGAAATCTCAAATCCGGTGCATCAAATGCACGAAACACAAGTACGGTGCAACCAAGGCATGAAAATCACATTAATAACTCAAATGCGTATAAAAACGACACCGAGTGTACCAAGGTTTATAAAAAAAAATGTGTGCAACTATGTGCACAAATCCGTATCAATGCACTGCAAGCACATATGAGCTATGCCGAGTGCAAAAATCACATCTTCCGTATGAAATCCACGAAATCATAAACACATGCTATGAAGGTACAAAATCGACATCAAATGCAATAGATATACACAAATCGCAAATCAACACAACGGTGTATAAAATATATATCAAGTGCGATAACTATGCGCAAACATGTAAATACCCAGCAGGTGCAGCCATGGTGCACGAAAACGATGTCATGAAACTCAATCCTCAAAACTCAAATCCAAGCGATATAAGCGTGATACTCGTATCACAAACGCAAATCGCAACAAATGACATTGAGGTACACCTCCTACAATGTCGAAAAAATAAATCGGTGCGCCTAAAACCGGCAGAACAAGAACATCCACTTGCCTCCTGCTCACGGTCTAGCGTCCTCAGTCTTTGGGTCCTTATCTTCTCTGCAGATTCACCAATCTCGCAATCTATCGGCTCATCGGCCCGGTCAGGTGTGCTAACGGGAACGATTCCGCTTTAGCATTTCTCTGGTCATCTTTTGGCCAATCATCACGACCACTCGTAAAGCAGCACGTCTCTGGCATCGGCCTCTGGCTCTCTGAATACACGTGACACAACCGATCCTCGGTGAAAATCTTATTGCAGCAGTGTCCTGGAAGGAACCTGCTCAGGGTCTCTTCCAATCTTGCCTATGCCGAACTATATGGAGGCTGTACTCTTTCATAATCCTTTCTCGTTTTCTGGACATCTGCGTTCTCGGCATAACAATTCCTCGAGAATTGGCCGTATTCCAACGTCTCTGTATGCATATCAGATCTCTAATCTTGACGCGGAGTAACAACAGCTCGTCAGCGTCTCGCACGAACCTCTGGTTTCGCTCGTCTTTATCATCGTCCACCTTGACGTCACGCCATGCTATCTGCGTACTACAATATTTCTCGGCCACGGTCAATCCGAAGTCTCTCACACGGATTCAAAGTCACGAACTCGATATCGTCATCACTCTGTAGAAGATATCTTGCCAAACACGTCATCGGGAACTCGTCCCAACTATCGGAAGAATACTCAATCCTCGTCCATCCTCGATCAGCTCACAACGCATCTGGGTGAGGTCCTCTATCCGAAGCTGGTCAGCTTACTGATTTCTTATCACATGATATCTGGACGACGCCAAACTTTTCGATCGAGTCATCGAGGTCCCAAAATTTCCCGATGGCTCAACACCTGAGCACAGTCTAAGAATATCTGGTACATACCAAGTACCGCTGGACCAGCCGTAGAAGGGCAAACCCAAGCCTCACTGATGGCACCGCTAAACTGCCACAAATCCTAAGGTTCAAAAGCGGTTCCATGGTCATCATGTCGAGTTAGGGTTTCATTCTTCTAGAGGGTCTACAGAATTACCTGCATGTTCCTCCGAACACTTTAAACTTGGGAAAAATGGGTTTATGACACTCTCTTGAACTCTTTAGCTTCGCCTATACAACATGTGAATACTCTTCGCCCGCATGCTAAACAATGCCTCAATCCTCCAGGAAAGATGATATATCAACGGTCATCTCTGGATCGGTCTGCTCTAGATTTGAGTAAGACTCTCCACACTGAAAATCTTCAACTCAACTGGGCCTGCGTCGGTGCATAAATCTGACGAATCACCTTCGTCTCCCAAGTCGGGGTAGACTAGCTATCACCTGTCGCATTTCTGCCTGGAAGCTCCGGTGATCTCAGCTCGTAAGCTCTGGAAGTGACATCCTATCAATCTCAGTAACAACTGTGCCATCTGTCTGCACGGCAGACGACATCACAATCTCTGAGGTAGACTGTACATCAACAGTCCTCTCGCAACTGGCAGCTCTAACAATAGCTCGATCATCCGGTGCGAAACCAACCACTCGCCTATACTAGAGGTCACAACACAAAAACTAACTCTATACGTTCCTATGTCACCAGAAAGCACAATGGTCAGTCCTCATCCATGATGAGCTCGCCCTGACTGCAACACTAGCAGCAGCTCAATCTGCGCTCAAACATGGTGACAGGAATCTCAATCGAGTATCGAAGAGAGCAGATCAACGGCAAGAAAGGAAACGACAGATCCAGAATGGATACATGATCATAAGAAGGAACAACATCAATAAGAATATGATCACGGAAACGAATAGAATCCAGTATCTAAAAATATGTACATCCTAAGGTTTCTTAAGTGGAGTATCGTATCGTAAATATGTCGCGGAACATACCTACGGTACGTCACTCTACCAAAGCTACCTACTCCATCAATCAGGGTCAGCTTATGAAACGAAAGTTCGGGTCTAATACCCTCCGTTCAAGTCTAAGTTCTATAAGGTCAAGCCTAGGTTCCGAAATACATACCCGTCCTAGACTCTGCATAGTCAAACATAGACTCGAACCAAGGTTAAACCTAACGCTCCGATACCAACTTTTTCACGACCCGAAATATTAGCTCGTGACCAGCACTTAAATCATGCAACGTCTAAAGGCGTAACGTAATTCAAATAAGCTGAAACCCAGAAATCTAAACCCTTTTAAGAAAACAAAGGAGGTGAAGTTTTGAAATAAAGGTATAATGAAATCAAGTTTTCTTAAATGCATTGAAAAGGAACATGAATAATGCAAGTGAAATTTACTAGTTTGAAAACATGTTTCGTCTTTTGAAAATTTGGGCAGCACCTCCTTTGTATATTTTGATCCAAAACCACATATACAAGATAATGATAAAGGCATCCCCAAGCGGGAGGTAGCCGCCAAACGGTGGATCACAACCACGCAAGACAGTAAATATAAGTATACGACGCCCAACGACGAAGTTCACCACAAAAGATAAAGAAATAAGAAAGACATCAAAACCTCAAGTAGCGGAAAGCCTCTCGCTCTAAGTCTCGCAACCACAATCTCACTAAGTCTCATTACTTATACAAATTACTAATTTTGATTGATGTAGTTGACTAGATACAATATGGAATATAAATACAAGAGTGGGTACGATACAAATTCCCCCACCTACCAAAGAAAAACTCCCGAATGAAGCTATGTGCCAGCGATGCCGCTACGGATCCATGCGGTCAACCTGCAAGAACTGTGGCACAACGGGGGTGAGTTTCCAACTTGTGAGTAGAAAAACATCTACAAGTAGAAATCGAATAAACAATGACTCCTAGGTCAACTATATCATAAAGGTAATACTATGATATCTAGGGTAACCATATCTGCATGTGTGCCAACAGTGTAATCAACACCCAAATGTATGCGGATATCATCCAACTATATAATCAATGTATGTGTGCATGTGGATCTCGTCCAACCATATAATCAATGTATGTATGCAAGTAAGTATGAGGATATAAATAAACGATGTCCCTCGCGACACATCAAAATCATGGAACCTGGGTGTCCAACTTCGACACCAGAAAACATCATGAAACCCGTGTCCAGTATCGATACGTAAATCCTCATATCCCGGGCTCCGTTAGTCCGGATCGGCCCACGGGCTCCGTCAGTCCGGATCGGCCCATATCATCTCTCGACTCCGGTCGGTATCCTACGGATATCCGCCAGGCCTAACCAATCACCGGTAGGTAGTAGTCCCTCTGCCAGGCTCATCATCATCCATACGAAATCTCTCTCTCTCTCTTGGCCCTGGGTACCATACCGGGTCCACCATGTACCCGCAAACGGAATCATCCGCCTCCTCGAATCGGGTTTCACATGTCACACGTGTCAGAACCGAGAAAACGCATGGTAGACGCACTGAAATATCATATCAAGAGAAACCAGGTTTTTAAAACAGTACATACTTTCTTTTGAAATAGCCACGGTTCTCAAATCCAGAAATCTCATGAAAACAGCATATCTCAATGCGTAAAATCATAAAGCATGATGTATGCGACATATGATAGAAATGTAAGCATATCCGTATATCATGAAACATTGAACAGTAATATGACATATTAAGGGAAAACCGCTCTTTTAAAATGATTCCAGTTTTTAAATATATCTTGCGGTTCCCAATTTCTTCAAAGTTGAATGCAACATCGTATAAAGGTGCATATGTGTGTGGACGTACAAATGTGTATGTGCGCAAGTATGGTGTACAATATGTGTGCGCAAGTATGGAGTACAATATGTATATTATGATGCAGCAACCCTATTGTGTAGTAACATGGCAATTATCGATGATGAAATGTGTGAGCCGGCAAATCTGTGTACGTGTAACATATGCATCATCGATAATGGTGCAGGTGTACTAGCACAGGTATAAGCAATGCAATGAGAATAATATGAATGCAACATAAGCTAAATCATATGCAAATGCTGACGGTATACGTATCTAACATGATCGAGTCGGTGAATCAATCAATCGGCATCTAGCCAGACAACATCCCGTACGGTATACCCCATCGTACGGCATCCTCTAGTCAAGTGTATGGATCGAACCTCAAGTCAACTCATCACGTACGGAAAATCATCGTATGGCGGCATTAAGCTATCAGGGATCCTATCATCCTATAAGACGAGGAGGGTACGGACCTAACGTCTCGTACAGCTATCACTCACGATTCACAACATATATAAATATCTCTATATACCTATGTCCCAGGTCACATCTGCAATAATCTCATATCAGGGGACCGGCAGGGTATAAATCATCTCAATCGACTCGCATCCGTATACCAATATATCACCAATTCATCATATCGCATCATATATCCTTTTCATCATATTTATATCCCTCATCAGGTCAATTTTACAAATACATGCTACCTTTACTATAAGCATAAGTATCTAATCTAACATACACAGCCGCACCATACAAACAATTTTTTTGAAAGATGCGAATCGTAGTTTTGAAAGTAAGGGCTATAGTGTTTTTAATGAAAGATATCATTTGAAAATCCATAACGTCCCTCAAGGTATCTGTTTAAAAGATGCATATGATTCTTCATTTTAGAAATAAGTATGGTTCGGATGATGTATCTGTAAGTCCATGTCACGCACCCCACGAACTTGCGGGGAGGCGGAATATATGAAAAACGATTATCAAAGCTTCGTAACACGGACTTGAGCGCATGAATTGTATCTAAACCGTTACTAACAAACTACTTGAGGTTCGAAGTTATACCTCACGTTACATGTCCTTCGGGTCTTCATCGCTGTCCTCCACTCCTCGTAGGTTCCTTGGAACATCGACACATCAATGGCCTCCTCGAGTCAAAAACGATCCACCCGAAAGCTTCTTCTCCAAGCTTGATCTCTAAACTTGAGATAACTAGGTTGCTTAAAAGGCTAATCTAAGGTACATAGGGGATATAGATTGAGGCTATGGAAGTATGAGTCTAGCTAACCCTTGATCTCAACTCATGAGAGGTTAGGGTTAGGGTTTGAAGAATGAGAGAGCTTGAGGAGAGAGAAGGTGAAGATGAGAATGAAATGAGATAATGATCTATCATAATATTTATGAATCATTATTATTTATCAAATAAATAAATAAATGAATAATCTACCATGCTTCATAAATGCATTTGAGTGATTCATCTCCATGAGTCATTAAGCATTTATGATGCATTAATGACATGGATGAATCACACAAATGAGTCACTAATCTCATTTAATGCAATGCCACCTTACCCCCCAAGTCACCATGCTTCTAGAAGCTTCCCGACAAATTACGAGAACGCCCCTCCAATCCGTGAAAACACGGAAAAACTTTAGACTGTATAAATCCAATAACCCGATACTAGAATCTGGCTTAAACCAAAGCCTGCTAGTAAAAACTGTTCGAAAAGTAGTACGTGCATAAACACACGTACGCGTCCGAACCCTTGTCGTAAAACCATACGACCTCTATATCGTTTCGCCTGGAGCAGGGAAACTCTCTCTGTGGGACTCTAAAGACTCGACACTACGCTGGCAGTGGGTTTAACCACAGACCGCAAGCGGCACTAGCTGTACGTAATGGTCCCCAGGTAGATGTCGATAAGAAGGCCGATGACGAAACCCATCCGAACTCCCACTGAGCCTGATGTGACAATCTCCATACAGTCCGGTCTGTTCGTCTAATACTATCGCATATCGAGCCTAGGGGGCAGCAAGCGTCAGTCCCCTAATAGCTGTATAAGTCGTGTCGGATCGAAGCCCATTACACCATGAGAAACTATTGGAACCTACCAGTAAATCTCGCTTGCCCTGGCCAGGGACTTTGCGTAATGGCTCTCTGACACTGTGCGGTATCATCTCCTAATACCGGAAGAGACGAATCCTGTCTAACCACTACTGCCTCCAAGTGCTCGGGACTGCACCCAACTGCTACCTGTTTGCACGACTCCTTTGAGCCGCGGTAGGGTAGCAATCTAAGAACGGTGGGACACACTCGAGGCGAAGTAGCAGTGTCAAGTCTGCGGACTATGCTGTACTCATGTCACCTGGGAACTGTTAACTGACGACAGGTATAATTCCATCTAACAGTTCCCCTGCAAGTCCTGTCTGGTATACCCGTAACCTAACGAGCACCTGTATACTATCTCCAGTACGACGTACTAATTCCTATGGGATAGACCATCTCCCTAACTGGGATGAGAAGCGTACACACTAGTCTACTCTGGAGTATCGATGCCCTGTCTCGATAATCTTACGACTAGGGACCTGTATAGGATGTTGCTTATAGACTACCCAGCCCCCACTAGTGTTACTGCCATCACAACGCTGGTAATCAAGCAAAGAACCTATGGGCTCTACTAATATGTGTAAGTGATACGTTACAAGAAACATATGCACATATTAAAGTAGACATAAACCAAGTAGCATACTACCATTTTTAGCAAGACTGTATATATAACTATGAATATCTCAAGCTTCCATTAAATAATATACAATCTAGTATGATACAATAATGACCCCTATGGCATATACACTAACAATCTCCCACTTGCACTAGGGCCATGAGCTAGCATATCGTAGACTTATCATCTCGAATAGCCTCTCGAACTGCGTTTGAGGAATGGCCTTTGTGAATTGATCAGCAATGTTATTCTCCGTCTCTACTCTTTTCACCTCGATCTCCCGGCGATCTACGATCTCCCTGATCAGGTGATACCGCCTTAAGATGTGTCTGGACTTCTGATGGGACCTGGGTTCCTTCGCTAAAGCTATAGCGCCGTTGTTATTACAATACAGAGGTATTAGACCAACACTGGAAGGAACCACCTGAAGTTCTGTGAGGAACTTCTTCATCCAGACAGCTTCTTTTGCGGCATCGCAAGCAGCTATGTACTTCGCTTCCATCGTTGAGTCAGCAACGGTTTCCTGCTTGGAACTCTTCCAACAGACCGCCCCTCCATTGAGGGTAAAGACATAATCCGACATGGATTTGGAGTCATCTTTGTCACTCTGGAAGCCGGAGTCGGCAAAGTCCTCCATCTGGAGGTCTTTTCCGCCATACACCAAGAACATCTCCTTAGTCCTCTTCAGGTACTTAAGAATGTTCTTTACTGCTATCCTGTGATTCTCCTCTGGGTTTGCTTGATACCTGCTTACTAAGCTCAATGCGTATGCTACATCTGGTCTGGTACATAACATCGCATACATTATAGAGCCTACTGCTGAAGCGTAGGGTATAATCGACATGCAATCCCTTTCTAAATCAGTCTTGGGAGACATAACTTTGGAGAGGGTGATTCCGTGACAAGCCGGTAGGTTACCGCGCTTAGAATCTTCCATACTGAACCTTTTCAATATGGTGTCTATGTACCTAGACTGCCAAAGTCCCAATATCCTTTTAGATCTATCACGATAGATCTGGATCCCTAGAATGTAGGTGGCATCACCCAGGTCTTTCATGGAGAATTTTTGTGACAAGAATCTTTTGACTAACTATAACATAGGAATATCATTTCCTATTAGGAGAATGTCATCCACGTACAAGACGAGGAATACTACAGGTCTCCCTACAATCTTACTGTATATGCATGGTTCATCTGGAATTTTGATAAAGTCAAATTCCTTGACAGTATCATCAAAACAGATGTTCCAACTCTGAGATGCCTGCTTTAGTCCATAAATGGACTTAAGCAACTTGCATACTTTACCGCTGCTCCCACTCTGAATGAATCCCTCTGGCTGATCCATATAGACGCTTTCTTCCAAATTTCCATTTAGAAAGGCCGTCTTTACGTCCATCTGCCAGATCTCATAATCGTGGAAGGCAGCAATAGCAAGAAGGACCCTAATAGATTTCAGCATAGCTTCTGGAGAAAAGGTTTCGTCATAGTCCAAGCCAGGTCTTTGACGAAAACCCTTTGCAACAAGTCTAGCCTTATAGGTTTCAACCTGTCGATCTACACCAATCTTCTTTCTGAAGATCCATTTGCATCCTACGGGTTTTACCCCATCTGGAGCAATGTCCAAAGTCCATACTTTGTTAGTGTACATGGACTCCATTTCGGCCCGCATTGCATCCAGCCATTTTACCGAGTCGCCGCTCTGAATAGCTTGCTGGAAGCTAGTAGGGTCATTATCATCAATGACGCAATCCTCTCTATCCCCATCTATGAGAAAACCGTAGTATCTTTCAGGCGGATGAGACTGCCAACTACTTCAGCGGCGTGGCGCTGGGATGTCCGGTTCTCCTGAACCTTCTTGTTCTACCAAGGTTTCAGTAATAGCTTGTGGTTCTGGAATTTCTTCCAGTTCTATTGCGCTCCCACTCTTCTGATTTTCCAAAAATTCAGTTTCCAAGAAGCGGCCATGTTGAGAAACAAAGACCTTTTGTTCCTCTGCGTAATAGAAACAATATCCCATGGAGTTCTTTGGATATCCCACAAACTTACACTGTACTGAGCGTGCCTCGAGTTTGTCCGCATGCTGCTTCTTTACAAAAGCTGGACATCCCCATGTCTTAAGATACTTAAGATAGGGTTTCTTTCCACTCTACATCTGATATGGTGTGGTAGGCACAGTCTTGGTAGGAACTCGGTTCAAAAGATATGCAGCTGATTCTAGTGCATATCCCCAGAATGATCGCGGTAACTCAGCGTTACTCATCATGGAACGCACCATATCTAATAGGGTTCGGTTCCGTCTTTCCGATACACCATTGAGCTGTGGTGTGTATGGAGGAGTAAGCTGAGAGAGAATTCCATTCTCTTTTAAGTAACCTAGGAATTCGGCACTTAAGTATTCACCACCTCGATCAGATCTCAGTGTCTTGATACTTTTGCCGGTTTGTTTTTCCACTTCATTCTTGTATTCTTGGAATTTCTCAAAGGCCTCGGATTTATACTTCATTAAGAAGATATATCCATACCTAGAGAAATCATCCGTAAAAGTAATGAAGTAGGAATAACCACCTCGCGCATGTGTAGACATTGGACCGCACACATCACTGTGTACGAGTCCCAAGAGCTCGCTTGCTCTTACTCCGTATCCAGAAAACGGAGTTTTTGTCATCGTTCCCATGAGACAAGATTCACAAGTAGCATAAGATTGATATTCGAACGGATTCAAATATCCCTCTCTATGTAACTTAGTCAACCTTCTCTCATTGATGTGACCTAGTCTACAATGCCATAAGAAAGCCTGATTTAATTCCAGAGACTTTCTTTTAAGTGTGTTCTGGACACTGAAAATCTGAGTTTGATTTAATACGTATATTCCTTTTTGTAATGTACCTGACCCAATTATAACTTGATTTAGGTGGATGTGAACTACATCACTTACGAATGTAAAACCATATCCTTCTTTAGAAAGTAAGGATACAGATATGATATTACATGTTATACCTGGTACATAAAAACAGTTACGCAGAATCAATATCTGTCCAGTTGTCATTCCAAGATGATATTCCCCTACAGATTCAGCGTTCATGCTCATTCTGTTAGCAACCGTGAGGGTCATATCACCTATCCCGATAACCCTACGGTTTCTCAGAGCCTGTAATGAATTACAGATGTGAGATCCTGACCCGGTATCCAATACCCAGGAAGCAGGGTTAACTGACATACAGTTCTCTATCATAAACACACTTGAGGCTGAATCCACAACATGCTTCGTATCCTGGTTACTGGCTTCTAAAGCCCTGCAATCTTTCTGCCAATGTCCAATCCTATAATAATAGGAACTACCCTCTTTTACTACATTAAGTCCTGAAACTTTTGCCCTTCTCTTTCCTTCGGCTTCCCTGGTTTCCTTCAGGGTAGAAGGTAGAGACTGAAGAATCAAGTCAGTATCTGACCTGTTTCCCAACGTGGTCTCCAGGTTCTGGAGCTCATCAATATAGTTAGTCATTGTAAGGACGTTATCCCCTATAAATGACCCGACGGCCAACCTCGCTTGATTTAATTCGGTCGAGATCTCATATCTTGCGATATGAGATTGCTCTCCATATAAATCTTTGTTATGGAGAAAGATGGAAACTGAGTCCATCTTCTCGTGCTGCTTCTGGTATATACCATCAACTAAAGCTAACACGAGGCACTTGGCTTTCGCTTTATCCTTTTCCTTTGTCTGTCAGATATCCATATCCGTGATGGTGGAAACAGGATCTGGGACGGCGGGATCTTGAGTAGTAATAGGGTGTTCCAGCTTGTCATAGGCAATGGACATCTGGACAGACCTTTACTGGTCATATAAGTCAGATTCAGTCAATTTGTTATCTAGATGTAACCTATGTGTGGTCACAAGGTCGCTGCAATTAAGAGAGAGAGAAGAAAACACTATTAGCATGATGCTCTTGCAAGTTTAGAGTGGTTTTTAGTTTATCTAAACTGGATGGCTCCCACTGTTTCTCGAATCCTTCCTCAAACCATAAAAGAAGAATTAGCCAGGACAATTCTCACCATACAATACTTGCTTAACCGTTCAGCCAGGCCAGTGTCGATACTTCGAGGGAGGTTTTCCAACGCTTTCGCGAAGTTCCTTAATTAAATAACCTCTTTTCTCTGGGGGCGTAACCCCGCTGATACCTTTCTAGGCAACTACTTGGTTTATAGCATTGATCGTTAAGTGACAAATCTCCTGATAAGTAGTATATACTCACAGTAGGATCGGGATCCAAAATATCATCGTATGATAATGTTGAAGGAATCCTACCAACATTCATCAAACTCCAAAATGGTATGCATCTCTCTGCAAATTTCAGTTTCTTTAGAAATTCCCGATGTATATTTTTGCCCCATGCTCTTATGATCTTGACTTTAGTCAACAAATCATAAGTCACATGTCAAGTTCTATCCGTCATTATCCAGGTTAATTTGAACCCACCCGTACATACCCTTGACTTTAGTCAACAAGGTAATACGACTGTCCTAAACCAACGCATCTATCTATGCTACATATGAATATCCAACAGCTACCAAACACTGTGCCTTGACTTTAGTCAACAAACACAACTCGAATACTATTGATTATTTATATGAAATGACGGAGGGCTACGACTGGTTTTGGCAAAACCGTGAACGTAATGAACTTGATATAATCGAAGGAACCTGATACTTTTTAAAAGGAGTGGTTAAAGCTCCGCAATTTAAAAATTCTGATCTTTTTAAAATAACCGAGTGGTTTCTTTTAAATTTGTTCCAACGATTCAACTTTGGTTTATTTTCTTTGCATTATAATAATGCGTCCCATCATTTATCTTATCATTGCAGAAAACAACGAAAATACCACGTCCTCTTATACCATCCGTATTCGTCACTGGGTCCCGTCATCACCCATTAGGTTACTTAACTAACGACAGAGTGGGGGCTGGGCTAGCGCGGGTGTTAAACATAAGTGACGTCTAATAGCTATCATATATAGATATTGTACATTCGTCAGACGCAATAATAAGCATTCCAGATCACAGATGAACTTTATTGGATTTACTAGCAATCCACATTTGCTTTGAGCCAGCAATAAAAGACGGATTACAGAGTTGTGATGAATAGCCATTACCCCACCCTTGACCCCTACGGGTACGGCAAACTACCCGCCAAGTACCCAAAGTGAAGCGGTCTCCCTCAACAACGTGAGTAGGCCACTAAACACTTCAATGTACCCGGTAGTTTGTGTACCGCACCTTGGGTCTATCCTAGGAGCAAAAACAGTAAAAATGAAATAATACAACGGTGGCTACAACCGCAACCTCGATGTGCCCCGCAAAAGAATATTACATCATATTACATTTACATTGAATGAATGAATATTAAACATATCTTAAACCCCGGCTAATCATCACAACAGTCCAATACAGTTCATATACATAAACAATAAACATTTCAGAAATGTGCAACCCCCTGCCAACCGACATACTAGCAGTTAGGGGAGGTTTACGAACACATTAAACATTACAGATAAAAACCCAATTAGCAAATATCTTAGAATAAAGATCGATTACCATATTCCGTATCTACCCCAAAAGCAAACCTGCACTGAAATAACCTGGGCAGAAACAGAACATACAAGAAAACAGAACACTAAAATATATGAATAACAGAGCAAATCCGAGTCAACTCGGAGTTGAATCGGCGGCGGATCCGCGGCCAAAGGCATCATCTTGCCGTGGATCCGCGGCTATCTAACCGAGTTGAAGTCTCATATTTTCCCAGAATTCTTATAATTCCCTGCTGTGAATTTTAAAGTATATAAAATATTTTTTCAGACATGTTTAAAATTAACAGAAACTAGGAATTTCGTGGTTTGGTTTTCGTGTTTTCCGTCGATCGAACTTATAATTAGTTGCTAACAAGCTAGTAATGGTTTAGTTGGCTCTGATACCGCTGTAAGTCTATGTCACGCACCCCACGAACTTACGGGGAGGCGGAATATATGAAAAACGATTATCAAAGCTTCGTAACACGGACTTGAGCGCATGAATCGTATCTAAACCGTTACTAACAAACTACTTGAGGTTCGAAGTTATACCTCACGTTACATGTCCTTCGGGTTTTCATCGCTGTCCTCCACTCCTCGTAGGTTCCTTGGAACATCGGCACCTCAATGGCCTTCTCGAGTCAAAGACGATCCACCCGAAAGCTCCTTCTCCAAGCTTGATCTCTAAACTTGAGATAACTAGGTTGCTTAAAAGGCTAATCTAAACTACCTAAGGGATATAGAGTGAGGTTATGGAAGTATTAGTCTAGCTAACCATTGATCTCAATTCATGAGAGGTTAGGGTTAGGGTTTGAAGAATGAGAGAGCTTGAGGAGAGAGAAGGTGAAGATGAGAATGAAATGAGATAATGATCTATCATAATATTTATGAAGCATTATTATTTATCAAATAAATAAATAAATGATTAATCAACCATGCTTCATAAATGCATTTGAGTGATTCATCTCCATGAGTCATTAAGCATTTATGATGCATTAATGACATGGATGAATCACACAAATGAGTCACTAATCTCATTTAATGCAATGCCACCTTACCCCCCAAGTCACCATGCTTCTAGAAGCTTCCCGACAAATTACGAGAACGCCCCTCCAATCCGTGAAAACACGGAAAAACTTTAGACTGTATAAATCTAATAACCTGATACAAGAATCTGGCTTAAACCAAAGCCTGCTACTAAAAACTGTCCGAAAAGTCGTAGTGCGTAAACACACGTACACGTCCGAACCCTTTTCGTAAAACCATACGACCTCTATATCGTTTCTCCTGGAGCAGGGAAACTCTCTGTGTGGGACTCTAAAGACTCGACACTACGTTGGCAGTGGGTTTAACCACAGACCGCAAGCGGCACTAGCTGTACGTAACGGTCCCCAGGTAGATGTCGATAAGAAGGCCGATAAAGAAATCCATCCGAACTCCCACTGAGCCTGATGTGACAATCTCCATACTGTCCGGTATGTTCAACTAATACTATCGCATATCGAGCCTAGGGGGCGGCAAGCGTCAGTACCCTAATAGTTGTATAAGTCGTGTCGGAGCGAAGCCCATTACACCATGAGAAACTACTGGAACCTACCAGTAAATCTCGCTTGCCCTGGCCAGGGACTTTGCGTAATGGCTCTCTGACACAGCACGATATCATCTCCCAATACCGGGAGAGACGAATCCTGTCTAACCACTACTGCCTCCAAGTGCTCGGGACTGCACCTAACTGCTATCTGTTTGCACGACTCCTTTGAGCCGTGGTAGGGTAGCAATCTAAGAACAGTGGGACACACTCGAGACGAAGTAGCAATGTCAAGTCTGCGGACTATGCTGTACTCATGTCACCTGGGAACTGTTAACTGACGACGGGTATAATACCATCTAACAGTTCCCCTACGAGTCCTGTCCAGTGTACCCGTAACCTAACGAGCACCAGTATACTATCTCCAGTACGACGTACTGATGGCTATGGGACAGACCATCTCCCCAACTGGGATGAGAAGCGTACACACTAGTCTACTTTGGAGTATTGATGCCCTGTCTCGATGATCCTACGACTAGGGACCTGTATAGGATGTTGCTTATAGACTACCCAGCCCCCACTAGTGTGACTGCCATCACAACGCTGGTAATCAAGCAAAGAACCATGGGCTCTACTAATATGTATAAGTGATACGTTACAAGAAACATATGCACATATTAAAGTAGACACAAAGCAAGTAGCATACTACCATTTTTAGAAAGACTGTATATATAACTGTGAATATCCAAAGCTTCCATTAAGTAATATACAATCTAGTATGATACAATAATGGCACCTAGGGCATATACACTAACAGTATCTACATCGGCTATCTAGTCCTATAGTACCCTAAACGGTACTATCGTCAAACGTCATCCTCAAATTCCATCATCATGTATTAGTTGTATCAAACACTTCTAACTATCCTTTAGTTTTCAATATGGATTCTATAGCTATCTCTTAATTCTAACCCTAGTTGCTACTCTAGGTTTTCTTAACCATATGCTACAAATCGGTTTCCACCAAAACTTTGCGGGGGTGCTATACGCCATCCACCCGACTTCCCTCGTAGATATAGATCCACTCACCTTGGTCTTCGCTTGCCGAAGTCGATGACGCCACGCTCCGTTGCCTGGGAATCTACGCGAAGGTACCTACAATAACAACACATATCACAACGCTATTAAAACCAAGTTCTAAAATCCAATACGGCACGCGCATTTCTCATAGGTTAGAACCTATAGTTTATGCGTACACAAAATAAACCAAACAACCCTTGTTGTTGATGTACAGACATCCAACAACCAAATACAAATCCAAATATCAAAAATGAGCATCTCAAAAACCGGATAACATATCCAAAATCACACTAATGTGCCACAGATTTTGACTCAGGTCAAACTAGCCAAAGTTGCACATACACAGGGTCTAGTTTACTGGAGAACAAGACATGGGCCAAATACGAATACTTTTCCTTACACCCATGCCACAAATTGCGGCAAGGAACAATAAATTTGCGGCCACACTTGAAGGGTAGGGGCTCAGGTCTTGGGTGAAGGTTCCAGGTTGCCTGCACACTGCTCTGTGTTTGATAAATAATTCCTAGTGCCCTCGGGTGATAGCAGATCACAAAATACCAACACAAATTCCACAATTTCCCGATATCGACGAATCTAAAGTTCGTGTTTTGGGGTTTGGCCACTGGTCCAGGTCAAGAATTGGTCTCTAGGGTCTTATAACAGCCACTAGGCATCCCTCAATCCACACAACACTCAAACCCCTCTCTAGAATTTTCCAAGTTCACAAATCCACATCTTAAACCCATTTCTAACTAACTAGAATATAAAGAAACTTAAAACTATCTAAATGGTAGAAATTATACCTCATAGATGCAACTCAAGAAAAATCCTAGTTTGCTAATGTTGCCAAAATCCCACTTTTCTTGGTCCAATATGTAGAGGAGAAGGAGGAGATCAACTTTAATAAAAGGGGTTTCGGGTTTTGAGAAGTATTTTGAGATGGATCTAGGGTTGAGGGTGGAGGGAAGTGAGGAGGAAGAAGATGAAGGAAAAATATGAGAAGGGAAATAATAGGCAGCCTTCTCTCTCTCTCTTTCTTATTCTCACCCTCTCACTCTCATGTCTCACCCTCTCCCTCTCTCCAATCATTCTCTTTTAACCCCTTTTTCTTTTCTTTTCTTTTCTTTTCTCACCCAAAAGCCCAACCACAACATAAAACAATACAAATGAAATAACATGTAACATGTCATGGTGCACTAACCATGAAAACTGTAGAAACACGGATTTGGCCTAATCGCGATTAGCAGTGCACTAATCGGGTTTTTATCGAAACTGCATATAAATTTTTTTTTAAAATGCCAAATCCTTTAAATATATTATTAAATGAATAAATAATTTTAATTTCAACTTATTTCACAATTATCGGTATATATTTATACCCTTTTTCGAAAACTCTAATTTCGCAAATTGGGCAGTTTTCGGGAAATATATTATTTTAATATTAAATTCCAAAAATAATATTTTATATTTTCTGAAATGTTACAAATTTATTTCTCGACATTATAGTATGCTATCCGGTTTTCTTTATCTTAACATGTTCACTGGTATTATTATATTGTCTCTCAGATACATAATGATAAAGCCCTTAGGATAAAGGCTTGACTACCAGGACTATGATGCAGATCATACTACTGGGACCTGGGTAGTCTACAAGCATATCCTTTATGTTAGTTATATGTATGCCCTAGAGGCCATTAATGTATATTTGATGTATATTGTAGTGGATGCTTGGACATATATAGGGAGGACTTTCTTGCTCGACATGATAGTATGCTATCTGGTTGCTTTTTATCTTAACATGTACACTTATTGTCTCTCTATTACATGTTGATAAAGCCTTTAGGATGAGTACTTGACTACCAGGATTATGATGCGGGTCACACTAGTGGGGCAGAGGTAGCCGGCAAGTACATCTTTCAAATGTTCCTGGTCGTGGGAGTATTGAGACAGGGAATCGACACTCCCGTGTAGACTAGCGTATACGCTTCTCGACCCATATGATGGGCGATGGATGTTCCCACATCCATTAGTGTTTGACATCAGAGAATGTATACGGGTGCTCAGTGGAGACTAGGTATACTGAACGGACTCGCCGAGAACTCCTAGATGGTATTATACCTATCGTCAGATAGCAGTTCTCTGGTGACACTGGTACAGGTTAGTCTGTCGACCCGAGATCGTCATGGAGTCTTGTGTGATTCCCACCGTGCTTTGATTTCGACCATACCACGGTCAAGAGATCATGCAAAAAGTTGGTTTTTGGGTACAGTCCCGAGTCACATGGAGGCAATGAGCGATAGGAGGGGATTCGTCTCTCCCGGTATTGGGGGTTGATGTTGCGCTATGCTTGATTGGCCATAACAGGAAATCCCTGGCCAGGGTTGCTGAGATCTACTGGTAAGTGTTATCAGTAGTTTCTCAAACCGTTATGGACCTTGCATCGGCATGACTTATCAGGCTATTGGGGTCTGACGTTATACCACCCCAGGCTGTGATATGCGACATATCAGACGAAGAGACCGGACTGTACGGTAGTGTTACTAAATAGATTCACAGGAGTATGAGCAGGCTTGCTTGTTGGTCTTCTATCGCTCAATACCCGGGTGACCGTTACGTTTAGCAGACCGCTTGCGGCTTGTGCGTGTTTGATATGATCATCACCTACTGCCGGCGTATTGACGAGTCTTTATAGTCCTAAACAGAGGTTTCCTGGTTCATGCGAAACGAAGTAGGAGCACATATGTGATATGTGCGGGACTGAGATTAATGCGCGTATGTGATACCGCATTCTATTCTCGCGATATGTGATATCGGACGGTTATATGAGATATAGCCGGGTTATCGGATCAAGTGTTGATTCGATAAGTTGATTCATATGATATTAGTCGGTTGTATGTGATATATCCGGATTATTAAATCAAGTGTTAATTTGATAATTTAATGTATGATTATATATTTGATATATTAGCTTACATTAACTAATATTTGCTCACTAAACATTTCTTTTTCTCACTTGTGTGCATGTAGTATATATGTGATATATATTAATGTACATTTTATTGTGTCATGCTTGATGCAACATACTTCATGGGTGTATAAGACTTACACTATGCTTGATATAATGTAGGGTTTATATTTATCTAAGTAATTCAAAAATTGGATGGAAATTGTCATGGCTACAAACTTGTTGAAGCTTATGGAAATATTGACCAAGTCCACCATTTTTGTTTCACTTGTGGATATTTGTTAACCTAACCATTATACCTTAGTCATGGTTCATTCTCTACATGAGTTAGTGTATGACACTAACTCAACCATAGTTGTTATTCTTATCTCATGAGTTCATTCTCTTCATCACTTCATCTTCTTCCTCATGAGAAAAAGCTTGCTAGCTTTTTTCTAAGTGAGAAAATATTGTGAGAAAATTAAATCTAAAGTGAGCCCATTTCCTACTTCATCATTCTCTACTATATTAGCCATTTATTTTAGGGTGTTTACTTCACTAATTTACCATTAGTGAGGAGGTAGCATGAGCTTGAGTCTCCTCGACGTAGATCATCTTCGGCCTCGAAGACTTCGAGTAAGCTTGTTCATTTCTTCATGTGAACCCATACTAGAGCTCGGGTGTTCACTATTTGGAGCGAAGGGACTACTACACGGAGCTTTAGAAGTGAAGGACCGGTCTACAAAGGTTGTATTCCTCATTCACTTTGTATGCAAAGTTGTTTGCAAGTTATATTTTTTAATTCTCTAGTTAAGATTCTTGGGTTAGGGTTCTTTAGTACGGCAAAATTTGAAAACGGCATGGACGATGCCTCTCGAAACCTTGCCGCCGCGCTCGGTAACCCTATAGTGGTATTAGAGCCAAGCTAGAGATTTAAACGATGTTTTTTAGATTACGAAATCGAAACAACTCCGAAACACCCGATACACATTCCTATTTTCTGTCGAATTTTAAATGGCCTCTAAATTTTTTTTTAGAAAATGCAGAATGTTGTATGTGATATAGCATGCACACCATAGAAATTTGAAGCAATTTTATCATATTTTGGACGGCCACAACCCTACTAAAACCGAGCTCATTGGGTCATTCTGGGCTTTCTGGCTTCAAATTTTCCTGGTGTTCCAGTCTTTGGGTTTTGGTGTTTCAGGTGTTGCTTGTTTTTGCTAAATTTGCATGTGATGTTAACTTTCTGCAAAGGCAATTCGGTGTGTTTCGTAGTCGTATTTCTAACATGTATTCGGGTTATTTAGATGACACCAAAACTATTTGAACGGATATCAATAACCCATATTTTCCCTCGCTGGAAATTTTCCAAGAGTTGGATTTTTTTCAAGTTTAAAATCTTCAGAAAATTATGCAAACGATTCTGTGGACCCTTTAGAAGAACGATACCCAAACTCGACTTTTTGGATCACAGAACCGCGGTCATACCCTAGAGTTTGCGGCAGTTCCGCGGCGAAATGAGTGAGGCATGGGTGGACCTTTCTATGGATGGTTCATAGGAGCTGTGGCATGTTCTGGGTACTTTTTGAACTCTGCTCAAGTGTTGAGCTCTTTGGGAAAGTTTGGGTGTTTGTTTATTCGATCAAAAAGTTTAACACCGTTTAGCTATCTGTGATTGTGATACAATATTTGGAATCCATAAATTTAGTTATGTGATAACTAGTTTGAATTTTATAAATCTAGCAAGTTAGTCCTATTTGATCGGTTGCTATGGAATTTTGATGAGGATCAAAAGTTCGTCGCAATTATGTAGTGTACGCGGATACTCGCCGGGTAACCTTACTAGAGAGCCACGCTCCATAGTCCCGACCAAGTGACTGTAGGAGAACCCCGTCGCCAAAAACATCCGTTCGGGTGCTCACGGCCGCGGTGTTCCGCCTTAGTGCACTTCGTCGACAGCATCGGGGGTGCGGCCGTCCATTAAAGTTTTCGACAAGCATTCGACCAGGTTATCGGGAATCTTGTTGAATTACCCGACAGGTTATTGGAAAGTGTTTTCAATATCGAGACTAAAATGCGGGGTTTATAATTGTTAGGCAAGCGATGTCTAAGGAATACATTTGGTAAGGCATGAAATCTAAAGTATGCGATACATTGGGTTTATGTTGTCTAAGGTGGTTGCGGATTCCAATTGTTGTAGTTTTTCACTTTCTTTTCTGCGACTGTAAGTGTAATATATGGTGTATCACCGGTTTCGTTGCTATACGTCAACGACAATTGGGATACGCATATTTACCTATGTTGATGACATGTGATGTTATGTGTTGCTGTGATATGTTATATTGGATCGTCGTGTTTTGAATAGCCGGGTTTTTTTATGTGAGATGAGAGTTTTTTTTATTTTCATTCATGTAAAAGCTAGTATATAATATTCTTTTATTGGGGCACTTCCGGGCTGAGGATGATGTCACCATTGATGTATATTATTTACTTTTCCGCATTAAGATAGATCCAAGGAGGTAAGCACAAGTAACCGGGTTCTAGGGTCCAGTGGGAGACCATCTCGAGGAGTCAAGACCGGGTCTCCAACTCTAGAATTGGTAGGGTTGCTTGCCGCTCTCGTAGGGGTCTATGGATGTGGGTTTGGCTATTCATCATGACCGTGGAATCCGCATTTTTTATTAGCTTAATTAAAACACGGAATTCCTAGTATATCCAATATTTCATATGTGATTCTTCTGCTGCTGATATTCTGTGATGTGATCACTTTATATATTGAGACGATTGCTTATATTATATATGAGATATAATAAATATTAATGCTTTCGTTTCTTATGTGATGCTTAGGAAGCATACTTGATGGGGCTTCATTAATGAGATTAATGAAAGAAAAAGAAACCTAAAGATGTTGTAGAAACTTGTTTTAAAAACTGGTAGCTCTAGTTCTTGCTTTGCATAGCGGTATTCCTTGTAGAATATCCAGCACCTTATTCGATAAGGAAAGAGCCGAGATCCCTTCACCGGGAATGACCTCTTTACCGAAACTGGCAGATGCTACAAACCACTCGGTTTGTCTTTTGATTGCTTCTATAATTTTTTGCTTTGCATAGCGGTATTTATGAAATATCCTGCACCTTATTCGATAAGAAAAGAGCCGAGATCCCTTCACCGGGAGTGACCTCTTTAGCAAAACTAGTAAAAGCCTAAAAAACACTCCTTTTCAAAATCACTCAATTCTACAACGATATCAAGTTCATTACGCAAAAGGTTTTCTTAAAAAGCTGTCGTAGCCCTCCGACATTTCAGATAAGTAGTATTTAGTATTCGTGCTGCGTTTGTTGGCTTTCGTCAAGGCATAGTGTGCGGTAGCTGATTAGTGCTTATCTGCTTAAGCATATGATGCGATTGGATTAGGGTAGTTATACGACTTTGTTGGCTTTCGTCAAGGGTCGTGCGGGTGGGTTTAATTCAATTATAAAATGTACTGGTTGAACTTGGCTAGTGGACTATGGTTTGTTGGTTTTCTTTAAGGTCATAGGACGCTAGGGGCAGAGTATTATCGGGAATTTCAAGTGTTGAAATTTGCAATGAGTTTGCATACCTTCTATGAGATAGTTGGATCCCGATACCCATTGTGAGTAAGAGTTACTCCTGGGAGAGTTTTACACATTACAATTAGCCGATCAAGTAGGTGTTTAGAATGGTGTTAACGGGGTTACGCCCTTGGGAAAACGAGGTTTATTTTAATTAGGTCCGTGCGAAAGTACGGGGAACCTTCCTCAAAGTACCGACACTGGCTTGGCCGAAAGATTGGCAAACTTGTAGGGTGTAATTAATCCTGGCTAGTCTTACCTTTTAGGATTTGAAGGAAGATTTCATAAAAACAGTGGGAGCCATCCTGATTAGATAAAATAATAACCAATCTGATCTTGCAAGAGCGCATGCAGAGTGTTTTCTTCTCTCTCTCTCTTCTGGTAGCGACCATGTCACACCTTAATCAAGATAATAATATGGATGTATTGACCGAACCTGCTTATTATACTGAGCTGGGGAACGTTGGTTCCACTTTATCTTATAATTGTTATAAGTCCAAGCAGGAAATAGGGGAATATCCGGATTCCCATGCAACCCAAACTAGGAATAAGTATATTGATGCATATTCTTCAGGTGTGTTCATTACCAAGAACTGTTTCTCAGTATCCTCTACGTCTTAGGTATGATATACCGGATTAGGATCCCACATATGTAATTTGTTACATGGGCTATGAAAGGTAGAGAACTGGGAATGGGTGATATGTCTCTAAGTATTAGAGAATGGTGCAAGTGTTGTGGCCAAACCAGTTGGCAAATATCACCTTATATTAATACATTGATTCAGAACAAATGTTATTAGATACCGAACCTGATATACTACATTACATCAGTTTCTTTAATAAGTTAAAGAAGGATATAATTCTGTATTGGAGGATAATGTTGTGAATATTTTTCTTAATCAAGATTTGATTGGATCAGGCATGTTATGTAATGGCATATAATTTCTAAATCAAACTACAGTTCAAAGTATATAGAACATACACACAAGAGAACTAGTTCAGAAATGAACAAATCCTTCTTGTGGCATTGTAGACTAGGTCATATCAATGCGACACGACCAGCTAAGTTATATAAGGATGAATATGAGAATCTGTTTGAATTTTCATCTTATAATACTTGCCAGTCTTGTCACAAAGGTAAAATGACCAATACTCCGTTTACTGGAAACAGAGAAAGAGTTACTGAACTCTTGGGACGGATACATGATGATGTCTACAAATGCCAAGGATGGTTCTTTGTACTTCATTACATTCATCGACGGTCTCTTAAGATTCAGACATGTGTTCCTGTTGAAACACAAGTCTGAAGCTTCTGAGAAATTCAACGAATATAAGCTTGAAGTTAAGAACCAGACAGGTAAGAAGTATTAAAGTCCTTCGATGTGATCGAAGAGGAGAATACTTGGGCATGGAGTTCCTGAATTTTCTGAAAGGAGAATGAGATTCTCTCTCAGCTTACTCCTTCGTATACACCACAACACAACGGTGTATCGGGAAGGAGGTATCACACCCTATGAGATATGGCGTGCTCTATGATGAGTATTGCTGAGTTACCTGTTTCCTTTTTGGAGTTATGCACTTAAGAAGCTGCATACCTATTGAATGGGGTTCCATCCAAATCAGTGTAGGGTTAGCTTAGCACCTTAGCAAGGTTTTGCAAGCATCAAACATGCTATATTAAAATTTTTAGGGTGCTAAACAAACCAACCAAGTAATCGAACTAGAGAATTAGGGTTAACTTTGCATGTAAACAACTTTACATCTAAGAGAGATGGATTACAATATTTGTAGTCCGTTCCTTCGCTTCATAAGCTCCGAGTAGTAGTCCCTTCGTCATGATCCATGATCTCCCGGACTCTAAAGAGGCTCCAGAAGTCGAATGATCCATACTTGCTTGAAGTCTTCCTTTTCGAAGATGATCTACCTTGAAGAATCTCAAACCCAAGCTCTCACTTCTCTAATTAAATATTAGTGAAGTGAACACCCTAATCTAAGCGGCTAGAATAGATGAGGATGATGAAGTAGGAATTTTGATCTCTTTTGTTTTCAATTTCTCACTTTAAATCATCACAACACAAAAAGCTAGAAAGCTTTTTCAAGGAGGAAGAAGAAGAAGAAACCTTTTGTGATGAATAAATGAATTGTTGTGGTTACAATTAAAACCATGAGTTAATAAAATGATGGCTTTAACTCATGTAGAGAATAAACTATGGTTAAGGGTTTGGGTTGGGTTAACAAATATCTACTCAAAATATCAAGCTAGATGACAAAAGTCAAAAGCTTCATGAAAAAGCTAACCCAAAAGCTAACCCAAATCCAAACCCTAACTTGGTTTAAACTCAACAACCATATTGCATTTGCAACCCTAACATGTTACAATATTATATATCACATATATAATATATAATGTAACAAAAGAAAATAATACAATTAACATATATCTCATATATATCAACGTATTATTCGGTGAGAAAATGAATCAATAAAGTGAGCTTATATTAATTAACGTAATGTAATATATCACATATATAATTATACATTAAATTATCGAATCAACACTTGATCCGACAATCCGGCTATATTACATATAACCGACTAATATAACATGTACCATTTCATCGAATCAACACTTGATCTGATGACCCGGCTATATCACATATACTCGGCTGATATCTCATATCGCGAGAATAGAATACGGTATCTCATATCGTATTATTTCGGTCCCGCACATATCACATATGTGCTCCTACTTCGTTTTGCCTGAGCCAAGAAATCTCTGTATAGGACTCTAAAGAATCGTCAACACGCCGGCAGTAGGTGATGATCATATCAAACACCCACAAGCTGCAAGCGGTCAGCTAAACGTAACAGCCACCCAGGTATTGAGCGATCAGAAGATCAACAAGCATGCCTGTACATTCTCCTGTGAATCCAATCAGTAACACTATCATACAGTTCGGTCTCTTCGTCTGATATGTCGCATATCCAGTCTAGGGGTGGTAAACATCAGACCCCAGTAACCGATAAGTCGTGTCGATGTAAGGCTCATAACGGGTCGAGAAACTACTGATAACTCTTACCAGTAAATCTCCATATCAGCCCTGGTCAGGGACTTCCAATTATAGCCAATCGAACACAGCACAACACAACTCCCTATACCGGGAGAGGCGAAACCCCTCCTATCGCTCATTGCTTCCATGTGATTCGGGGTTGTACCTAAAAGCCACCGTTTTGCATGCCCTCTTGGACGTGGTAAGGTGGAAATCAAAGCACAGTGGGAATCACACAAGACTCTATGACGATCTCGGGTCTACAGACTAACATGTACCAGTGTCACCGAAGAACTGCTATATGACGATAGGTATAATACCATCTAGGAGTTCTCGGTGAGCCCGTTCATGTAACATTTCAAAATAATAAAATATCATTTTCGGGAAATTTTATAAATTAATATTACTTTATTGAATATTTTAATAATTCGGTATAATTAAATACAGATAAATGGAGAAAAATTTGGAAAAATTATGAAAAATTCTAAAATAGGGTAATTTAGAGAATTATACCATTTTTAAGTTGTTATGATTAGTTATATGCTAATTGAGTGCTAATCGCGATTAAAAAATCGCTAATCGAGTTTTCTGGCAATTTTGTGTAAAACATGCACATATCATTTCCTACACTTATGTTGCATTTTTCTTGCCATGGTTTTATTTTGGGGTTCACTATTTGAGTGAGAAGGAATTTGAGGGAAAAGAAAAGAAAGGAAAAAGAAAAAGGAAAAGGATTATAATATGGTGGTAGGTGGATGAGAGAGAGAAAAGAGAGGGGGTAGCTTTGACTTAGCCATTGCCCTTCACTTCCTTAACTCACTTTCTCTTTCCCTCTTCCCCTTCAGCTGCTGCTGCTGCCCCTCATCTCCCTCCCCTCTTCATTAGCCCCAAATCACCATGAAAACTACACCAACACCCCATCTTCATTTCACAAAAAAATGTGCACAAGCTCGAGATCTACACATAGGACCAAGAAAGCAAAGATTTTGGCCACTAGGGGCAACTCAAGAAAATTCTTGAGTTGCCAAATGAGGTATTTACTGAACCCTTAACTTAGTTTTAGTATTACTTATACCCCATGTTCAGTTTAGAACCAATATTGTGTGTTTTTGTGGATTGGAGAAAACCTAGTTAGGGTTTGAGGGAATTTTGGGTTATAATATGAAATTGAGCTCAGTTGAGGTTAGATAAATACCCTAGTGCATGAATTGAGACCCCAACCTGAGAGTTGAAACCCGAAATACGGATTTAGAAACCGATATCGGAAAAGTTATGAAATCTGGGAAGCTTTTATGAGATCTGCTATCACCCGAGACATCCTAAAATAAAATTGAATGGACAGTGACATGTGCAGGCACCCAGGAAGCTACCACCAAGACCCTAGCCCCTAACTCCATGACCCGGCCGCTAATTAATTCCCTCTGGCCGCAAATTGCGGCCAGACCTGCACCAATTTGGGTCGTTTTGGTTCTGCTGCTCCTACATCTGTAGTTTAGGCCCCTGGCATGTATAGATTTGTCTAATTTGACCTAGGGTGAAATCTGGAGCCTATTTCCTTAATTGCTGTTTTGGATTCGTGTTTCCGTATTACGTATTTTTAATTCTGAATTTGTGTATTGTGTTTTACCTCGACTATTTGGCGTTTATACGACGATATCGAGGGTTGTTGATGGGTTTGGAAGGCGTTGTCTATAGGTTCTAACCTATAGATCTTAGCGTATCATTTTGAGATTCGTATGCCGTTTTAGTTCGGAATTAGTTTTGATACGCATTTGCGATACGTTAATGTGTAGGTACCCCATGAAGACTTCGGGACGACAAGCAAACGCGTGGTGACGTCGACAATGAAGACGCAAGGTGAGTAGATTATATCTATAGGGGGAAGTCGAGGGGTGACGTATAGTACCCCCGCAGTCCGTAGTTGATATACAATATATGATAGTTATAGTGTGTCATGGATACTGTGTTAGGTGTTTTATGGATAGTTTAGGCTTAGAAGTAAACTAGTGTAGTTCATAGCCACGAACCCTAGAATAGGTTTACACCCACACGCACACCCTTGCATATTCACTATACTTACACTGTGTTGATGATGATATTTGATGACTTTGGAGATGAGTCGATGATATTGGGCATGGTGCCGCGAGATCGGTGATTTGATATGATTCGTATTTGGGATACGATATGTGATTCTTAGCGGGCCTTTGGGCATGTGTTTTACCCCCGCATTCATAATTATATAGATGGTATCGATTTGTACTAGACTTAGATTCAGTATCCCAGATTATGTGTTATGATGATAAGAATACCAGGTACTTGATGAGATAATGTGATATTGACCGGCACCCAGCTATTGGGATGCCGTACGCCGATTTACCGTACGAGCTTTATATTGATGATAGATCCGCACTCATGACTTGAGGATTGTTATATGATATACTGTATTGTACGCGATACTATTGAGGCGGGATCACCGACTATTATATGTATATATATTTATATCGACTTAGATTTAGGTGGATTCCACACCCCTCCCGGTTGACTTGATACTTAGATCTGTGGTTTGCATAATAGATGTTAGACTAGACCCAAGTCATACCTATTACAAAAACCCCGATTTGTCTTATTTCAAATGGCAAGCTGCATTATTATTCATTTACCATTTATTCTACGGCTCGCATTGCATTGCATGCTCATATGTTATTGATTCATATTCCTTGTGCATATGCCTTTACGTAGTTGCATGCTTATATTAGTGTTCTTGTTGCATGTATTATAATTCATGGATTTCGCACTGTAATATGGTTGCATATGATGATTCTGGATTGTTTTACTCCTGCGTATATATATCAGTGGTATGGGACGCTGAAATATATATGTATACCCATAGAGTATATATATATATTAGTGGTATGGGACGCTAATATATATATATATACGCATACTTAATATATCATCATGATGATCTATGCAAATTTACATATGCATTATGAGAGGAGCCTATGTGCTCGGAGCCTATGAGCTCGATGTGAGAGGAACCTATGTGCTCGGAGCCTATGAGCTCGATGTGAGAGGATCCTATGTGCTCGGAGCCTATGAGCTCGATGTGAGAGGAGCCTATGTGCTCGGAGCCTATGAGCTCGATATGAGAGGAGCCTTTGTGCTCGGAGCCTATGAGCTCGATTTGAGAGGAGCCTATGTGCTCGGGGCCTTTACGGTCGATGGCATATTATATCTCCCCTACCCCACATTTATTGTATATGCATTGCATCACATATTATTAGTACCTGATAGAGTACCTTCATGAATGCTGCATACATATCAGATCCATGATATATAGGTTTCACTTGATTTTGAGATATATAGTTTGTGTCGATGCTCGACGTTGATTTTCTAATGATTTCATTCATGATATCTTCTGTTTTCATTTTACCACATACATACATCATACTTATGATATATTATTACATGAGGCACTGGCACGAGTACTTGGCACTACACTTATGTTCAGATGTTAGATTGCCATTTTACTATGATTCAGACTTATTCATTTGAGGTTTATATTATATCTGATCGTTTGACTTAGGATTATGTCATGCTTTCAATTTCTGCTTGTAGATATTTTCTATTCACGAGTTGGCAACTCACCCCCGTTGTGCCACAGTTCCTGCAGGTTTTGCCGTACAGGTTCCATAGCGGCATTTCCGGCACATTGCTTCCTTTGCTGGTGATTTGCTTGGTAGGTGGGTTCTTTGCATCAGAACCATCCTTGTATATGTATTATTCTTTGTATCTAGAAATTCCATCAACCAAAACTTGTATATTGTTTCAGACTCAGACACCAGTGATGTATTATTTCGACCTTAGAGTCGCGCTTAGTAGTGTTAAGGTTTTCATGTTATTGTGAGTTTCTTTTGAGTTTGATCCTCGCCCTTCGGCGTTGTATATTATATTGCTTGTGTGGGTTGTGCTCTTTGTTTATGCGTAGTAAGTGTTAGATAAAATGCCTCAAGGGAAATTAATTTACAAGATATGTTTCTTTACTCTTAAAATGGTTTTAGATTTCTGGGCTTTTGGCTTACTTGGATCAGATGGAGTCCTATAGACTTCATATGGTTCAAGGGCCAGTCACGTGCTCTTTTGGGTCGTGATAGTTCAGTGTACCCAGTCTCCACTGAGCACCCGTACACCATCTTTGATGTCGAAGATCAATGGATGTGGGATCATCCATCTCCCATCTAATGGGTCAAGATGCGTATACGCTAGTCTACTCTGGAGTATCGATGCCCTGTCTCGATACACCCTCGACTAGGAACAGTTATAGGATGTACTCGTAGACTACCCTGGTCCTACTAGTATGATCTTAATCATAGTCCCAGTAGTTAAGTACATATCCTACGGTCTTTATCAACATGTGAGAGCAAGACAGTAAATTAATACAAGTCAACATGTTAAGACAAAGTGAAACCAGATAGCATACTATCATGTCGAGCAAGAAAGCCCTCTCTATATATATCCAAGCATCCATTATAATATACATCATATGTACAACAATGGCCTCTACAGCATATACATAACTAACAATCTCCCACTTGTACTAAGGCCAGCTGTTGTAGTATCTCATACCCAACAACCCGAAGAGTCTCTCAAAATGTATCTGGGGTATGGCCTTCGTGAGTGGATCCACAGTGTTTTCCTTCGTATCAACTCTCCTGACCTCGATCTCCCGGCGATCAACTATCTCTCGGATCAGGTGATACCGCCTCAGAATATGTTTGGACTTCTGAAGGGACCTGGGTTCCTTGGCCAAAGGCACAGCTCCATTGTTATCACAATACAGAGGTATTGGATGCTCAATGGATGAAACCACACCAAGTTCAGTGATGAACTTCTTTATCCAGACTGTAAGTGCACGGCGGCGCCCCGGCCGTCAATCCGACGCCGGAATGCGGAAGCGGTGAATAACTTAAAATTTGCGGACTTAGCAAACCGGCACCACCGCGCACTATCACCCGGATCGTTACCATTAACTAGTCTAAGCTAACTACAAGAAAGGGAATAGAGATATACCGACGATCCAAGTCCTCCGGTCTTCTCGTCATGGTCCCGATCTCCTGCGGAAAAGTCCCGTCTCCTCCTCGTCGCCGGAAGTGCACCACATCGCCTTCTTCGTTTACGGGCTCCCACCTCAATGCCGAGGCAACTCGGGCACGAAGCCGGCTACTCGACGTGCCCAAGGTTCGCTGTAGAATATGTGTAAAAACTTGTGTCTCACTTTTGGGGTATTAGGAATTGCCTTTTGTGGAGGGATTGAGCTATGGAGTTGAACTAGGGAATTTTGGTGAAGCAAGAATGATATATGATGAACCAAAAGACCCCACCAATTTGGACAGCCCCACCTCCAAGTGAATGGCCGGCCAATGCAAGTGAGAGGGTGAGTGAGAATGAGGGAGAGGTATGATAGATGAGAAAAACATCCAATAATACAAAATGGAGAGAGAAAGAATGCTATCATGCCAAAAAGGAAATGATCACAATAATAAACCCACACTCAACCAACCTCACCCCTCATCATCATCAACCATCATGCCCACTAAAAGTCAAGCCATCATGAGAAGGAGAAGTCAATGATGGTGCTATAATCATGACATGAATATATGCAAAGACCCCCTCCACAAAAGTCTATTTGCAACAATGCAAATAAACCCTCCTCCACCAATTTTCGGCCAATGAACGGAACAAAGGGAATTGGCCGAAACGGAAAGCAAACTGGCAACTCCAGAAAACTGGTCCCGTAATAAATTACAGGATAACCCCGATACTGTGCATACACACCCGCATCTGTATTTCGACCGAAATACAAATGCAATGAGACAAAGTCTACACTGTACTATACTAGGATCCGGCTTATACCAAAACCGGCTAGTAATATCTGTTCGATCCTGATCCGTGCAATACCGCACGTATCTGATCGAACCCTGCCATATAACCATACGGCCTATAGTACAATCTGTCCGATCCTGATCCGTGCAATACCGCACGTATCTGATCGGACCTTGCCATATCTCCATACGGCCTCTACAACCTTTCGCCCGAAAGCTGAGTAACTGAATGTGGGGGACTCTAAAGACTCGTCAACACCTTGGTTGTGGATTTAACCACTAGCACGTCAGAGGTATAAGCCAATACGTGACGGGCTACCAGGTACTGACCAAATGGGACGTCGATGAGGAAGCTCACCCCGACACCCAACTGAGCCTGTCAGTGACAATATCCGTGCAGTCCGGTCCGTTCGTCTATGAGTATCGCATGGCGGGCCTAGGGGGTTGGTAAAAGTCAGACCCCCAAAAGCGGTACAAGTCGTGTCGGAGTGTAGCCCAGAACACCCTGAGATACTACTGGAATACCTACCAGTAAATCTCCTTGCCTTGGCCAAGGACTTTGTGTAATGGCTCTCCTAGACACAGCACGACCTCACCCCCAATACCGGGAGAGACGAACCCCTGAAGATACGCTCACTGCCTCCATGTGGCTCGGGACTGTACCCAACTAAAACCTGTTTGCACGACTCCTTTGAGCCGTGGTAGGGTAGTAATCAAAGTACAGTGGGAACTCACACGAGACAAATGACGATCCCCAGGTCGATGAACTAACCTGCACACATGTCACCAGGGAACTGCCATCTGACGTCTGGTATATGACCAACTAGCATGTTCCCGGCGAGTCCTGTCCGGTGTACTCATAACCCAATGAGCACCTGTATACATCTTAGGTGATCCAACTGACACCAGTGGCTTGTGAGACCGGCCACCGCCCCTCGTCGGGGTCTCGACTGTATACACTAGTCTACTAATGGAGTATCGATGCCCGGTCTCGAAACTCCCACGACTAGGGACCTTTTAAGGAAATGCTTGTAGACCCCCAGCTCCCACTTATATGATCGCCCTCATACTGCTGGTGGTCAAGCAAGAATCCTAGGGGCTCTATCAACGTGTAATAGCGACGTGTCAGGTCACCTAAAACAGTACACGATGATAAAGGTAAACCAGATAGCATACTATCATCTCGAGTAAGACTGTCCTACCGGGATAGGTCCTCCCTCAATCATTACAATCACGTACCTGTGACCTAATAATTGACTCTGAGGGCACTATCTCCAACAATCTCCCACTTGCACTCAAGGCTAATTATTGCGATGTCGCATACTCACAGCCCGTGTGATACCAAACATCCAACTCCTCTACTAGTCAGTCTCACAAAGCTCGTTTGCGGAACTATTGCGTTCGAGGAATAGCCTCAGTGAGTGGATCCGCATAGTTGTTTCTTTCTATGTCTCTCTATATCTCAAGTTCGCGGAGAAAGCTATCTCCCGAAAAGAGCAATACCTGTCTCAGAATATGTCTGGATGTCTGATGGGACATAGCTCATAAATGAACTCCAAATCCAAACTTCTTAGACTGTATCGTCAACTGAACTTAATCAGCATTCTGCGCGCCATGCCTCCCTCAGTATTGCCTTGGACCACCTGTCCAAAATACTGCCCCCCTCATCAGAAGGAAAACTATAACTCTGACAACCTCCTTGTCGTCCATGTCACCTTGGAAGCCTGGAATGATAACTGTCTCCTGAATGAGGCTGTCGTTATCATATCCTTAGAACATCCACTTATGTTCTAAAACTGCTTCTGACTGTTTCTCCAGGATTGGATTAATGTCAACTTATTACATCTAGTGCAAGAACAACATCTGGTGTGGTACTTGACATCTCACGATTGACTCAATTGCCTGAGCAAGTGATCTGCCAATCATGCCCGTCCCTCTCCCCTTTAGTCTGTAAGACACCTTTGGAGAGGGTGACTCCATTACCTGCAGGTACACTACCGTGCCAGGAGTCGTCCATCCTAAATACTCTTAGAATGCTGTCAAGTACCCTGATTAGGAAACCACCCAAATCTAGATCTAAGACCATAGATCTAGTAACCAGTATGTCTGATATAAAATCCATTTCCTTTATGGAGAAACAACTGTGTGACGACCAAAGTATAACCGATCGTAGTGTAGGAGTTTCTTTTCCTACTCTGTGTATATCATCCAAATACCAGGATATCACACCCTACTACCTTCTCAACAGATCCATCCCCTATTCTGATGAAGTCAAACCCATGACTGTCACGTCAGAAATAGATGATCTATCTCCGCTACATCTGCTCTAGTCTATAAATAGACATAAGCAACCTGTCCACCAATGCTTCCGCTGCTCCCACTGACTACGACAACCCTCTGGCAGAGTCATATAGACGTACACTTCTAAAACTAGTTTAGAACGACGCTATACTCATCCTCCCGCCGGGTCTCGTAACCTGGAACAACAGCAATGGCAATTGTGGGTAAACAAGAACTTCCCTGTCACCGTCCTTGAGGCTACCGTAGTGCCTCTCGGGTGCCTGAAGTTACCCACCTTATCTGCGGAGTGGCCAATGGAATGTCAATCCAGATTGAATCTTTAGGTTCCTTATCAAATCTTCAGTAATCGTTTGTGGTTCTGGAATCACTTCCAGTTCTACCATACTCCCACTACTGTTTTCTGAAAAAATCCATCTTTAATAAAACTGTGGCGAGTCTAGAACAATATCGCTATTGTTCATCCAGATGGTAGAAAGTCAACCCTCGTCATAGCCTGGGTCAACCCACAAACAGCCATTACAGAAACGTGCCTTGAGTTGTCCAGTGTCTGGTTTTAATCATAAACCGGACAACTCCCCGTACCTTAACATCGTTAAGATATGAACTGTTCTATATCCAATATAGAAACAGAGGCACTGATTTAATTGAACCAGATTCAAATCATGCAGCTGTCCCCAGCGCATGTCAACTAAATGGAAGGAGGCCGATCAGCGTTACTCAACTTAGGAATACTTCCAATTATGAGTAACCTGAAAGAGAAGCAAGATCTCTTTATCATTACTATCAACTGAACACCATACACAAGTATCTACATCTTCGATCTCTTTGAAGAATCCCGATACTTGCTATACCTGGTTCTCTACTCTATTCAAATACCTATAACTTCTCAAAATTTGGACCCTGTGTTTCCGCGAAACACTTGTCTAAAAACTAGAGAAGTCATAAGTAAACCGAATATAGTACGAGGACCAACCCCTCTGTCCTGATGGACCCTGGACAACATACAATCCTTTGTATAAGTCCCTTGAGTCTGATAACTCATTCACTGTGTGTCGTAGGTTGAAAACTGTACTTATGGTTAAGAAAAATTACACCGCTGTTTAATGCTCCTTACCTAACCATCCACTGATATAGGTAAATGTCGTAGACATAATTTCAGAAAGGTATATCTCACTCTATGAAAATAGACGTACAGATATATCAATTTGAAATTGGTGCATAACTGCGGATATTCAAAACCAAATATTTGCCGACTGGCAAACAACCCAGGTGACTTCCTCAAATATCACTGATTCCAACGAATCCCGATATAATGAGGGTGATCACCTAATTCCCACTAACCTACTCCCACTCATCATCTGAAAAACCATACAGATGTGAGAGTCATACCTGGTAAATACATACCCTGGAGTAAGTGTCTAACTGGGAAATCAGTTTTCCTTTAACAGTACACAGTGAAACTGAAACATTGAAATGCTTCGATGGGATATTCTGGTATTCCTAGTAATGCCTCTTCCAGATTCACGACTGTAACCGTATAGTTCTTTGCCACCTCTCCAAATCCCTTCATATGTCTTTAGTCTTTACCTTCTGCACACCCTTTTAGGCCAAATGGTTTTCTTCCTTCCCTGCCGTTCGGCACCAGCCTATGGTTTGGAAGAAGACTATCCAATAAGCATAATGGGTGTACTGTCCGCATCCTAGGAACACTCGCAATGAGAGAGGGTGAAGATAAAAGACAACCGAATAAACCTTATTCCTATTTCTCCTGAACCAGAATCCATCCCCGAACTGGAACAAGTTCCATTCGAGTTCGTATATAACCATACGATGGAGTATCCAAATAAACTGTGGATCTTCGTAGTGATACGGAGTGTCCTGGAGAAATACAAAGGTGATGTGGGAGTGGTAATGAAATATTTGGTTTGGTCGTGAATATCTGTTGCAATTTACTTTGCCCTCTTACTAATCCCTTGCTTTGTCTGAACTTAATACCTTCTGCACACCATCGTTATGCTAATTGGTTTTCTTCATTCCCTACCGGTCGGCACCAGCCTAAGGTTTGGAAGAAGACAATCCAATTTGCGTAATAGGTGTACTACCCCTAAACCAAGGAGTACTCGTAACCTGAGAGAGGGTAAAAGGAAAAGACAACTGAATAATCCTATCCGTTTTCTCCAGAACCGGAAACCATCCTCGAATAAATTCTTTCGAGTTCGTATCTAACCATACGATGGTTTTGTCCAATGGAAGTGGACGTTCGTAGTAATACGGGGTGTCCTGGAGAAAAAGGGTAAAAGTAGGAGTGGCAATGAGGTCTGCAACTCTGACAATCCAAAAGCCGGTGTTTAAGAAGGTTCGGTCAAGTTGGTCACTGAGTCAAAGTCTTAGGGTCGGGTCAATGGTCGCTGCCAAAGAGAGAGAGAAAAGAAACACTCAGCGTGCACTCTAACCTAGATCAGAATGGTTACCAATTTATCTAATCTGGAATCCTCCCACTGTACCTCAAATTCTCCTCCAAACCAGAAAGAAGAATTAGTCGGGGTCACCCGAGGAGTAAACCAACTCATCAGTGGGAATCGGGATCCAACTCTCATCGCATGATAACGTGACGGAATCCGCTCACGGTATCACACTCCAGAAGGTATGCGCATATCTGGCAAGTTTCAGTACTTTTGAAACTCCCGATGTGATTTTTACCCCATGCTCTTATGACCTTGACTAAGGCCAACAAATCATAAGTCACATGTCAAGTTCTACCCGTCATTATCCAGGTTAATTTGAATCCACCCGTACAAGCCCTTGACTAGGGCCAACAAGGCTATACGACTGTCCCAAACCAACGCATCTATCTATGCAGCATATGAATACCCAATAGCTACCAAACACTGTGCCTTGACTAAGGCCAACAAACACAGCTTGAATACTATTGACTACCCATATGAAACGACGGAGGGCTACGAATGGTTTCTGGCGAAAACCTTTAACGTAATGAACTTGATATCGTCGAAGGAACGGATAGCTTTTTGAAAATATAGTGACGAAAACCGTTGCTAAAGAGGTCACTCCCGGTGAAGGGATCTCGGCTCTTTCCCCGTAGAATGGGGTGCAGGATATTTCAACTGAATACCACGATGCAAAGCAAAAGTAATCGGCTATAGTGAAGTTAATGCCCTGACGCAAACTTTTTGTCCAAGGGGTCACTCCCGGTGAAGGGATCTCGGCCCTTGCCTCGTCGACTGAGGAGCAGGATATTCTAAATGAATACCGCGATGCAAAACAAAAGTGAACGTCCTTGCAATAACAGCTTTTTGAAAAGTGTTCCAACAACATCAGATTAGGTTTGTTTTTAACTTGCATTGATCCGAATCAATGCAGTCCCATCAATTGATCACACCACAAAGAACGAAAATATACTGATGTACGTATATGCCATCCGCATTCGCCACTGGGTCCCGTCATTACCCGTTAGGTTAGCTTACTAACGACAGAGCGGGGACTGGACTAGCGCGGATGCAAAACATATACAACATCTACTAATATATATACCAATATATTATATTTCGCTCAAGGCGTGAAAGAAATGCAACATCACAGAAAATGTACAGCATCACAGAAACAATACAGATATCTAGGATCCCCGGGTTTCATAGAGCCACTACTGAAACCCGACGTTCCCCTGGTCGTGTGGATAGCCTGTGCAATGAAATCCTAGACCCCTACGGGCGCGGCAAGTCACCCGCCAAAACCTGAAGCGAGGCAGCCCCCTTCATCACCGTGAATGGACCACCCAGCACTTCACGGAATCCGGTAACTAGGGCACCCCTCCTGGGTCAACCTGTACCCCCTACGAGTGCGGCGAATAGCCCGCCAATCCTAGAGTGAAGCCCCTCCGTCCCAATGCTATGAGATGCGGGCTTGCTGCCCTCCAGAACCCGGCTATCCGTGCACCCCTCCGCGGGGCAATCCTAGTACAGAAAGTAAAATATACATACACCGGGTACATCGACCGCAACCAGGTCGTGCCCCAAAATAATAATACAATCAGGCAGTGACGGCAGTCCACATGTCGGACGCTCGCCCCGCAATATCAAATGTACATAATACAACAGCACAGTACTAGCATTGCATCCAGGCTATCCCCCACGACCGATCCGCAACATCACAGCAAATACATAGAACATCAACGTGAAAGTCACGTTCGCAAATCCGTCTAACCGGGCTATAGCAGTTAGACCGGATTTACCGATCGAGTGACATTCACGGTCGCAGATATAATGTAAATACTGTGAAAAATGTGTTTAAAATATCCGATTGATCAAACTTTAACAAGTGGGCCCACAAAGAATACTGTAGCAGTCACAGAAATAATTGGCCCAATTTTAATATTCCAAAACCCATACTTTAAGCCCAGAAAACTACTGAAGAAATTTGATGCAGGGATCAGAACAGTAAGCGGCGGAAGGGCGGCGCTTAAGGAAGGTCAGGCCGCGCTTCCGCGCTTGTACTGTTGACTGACACTCTCGAATTTTCTCAGTAGCCTTGAAATCTCCAGTACATTAATATTTTACAACCTGAAAAAATTTTCGAGACCAAAAATTTTCAACAGAAAACTGATGCGACAAAATACGGGTTTTTGGACTTTTTGATCGATCGGAAATGCAAACACATTACACAAAGCTAGACTAAGTTAATGGCGAGGCTCTGATACCACTGTAAGTGCACGGCGGCGCCCCGGCCGTCAATCCGACGCCGGAATGCGGAAGCGGTGAATAACTTAAAATTTACGGACTTAGCAAACCGGCACCACCGCGCACTATCACCCGGATCGTTACCATTAACTAGTCTAAGCTAACTACAAGAAAGGGAATAGAGATATACCGACGATCCAAGTCCTCCGGTCTTCTCGTCATGGTCCCGATCTCCTGCGGAAAAGTCCCGTCTCCTCCTCGTCGCCGGAAGTGCACCACATCGCCTTCTTCGTTTACGGGCTCCCACCTCAATGCCGAGGCAACTCGGGCACGAAGCCGGCTACTCGACGTGCCCAAGGTTCGCTGTAGAATATGTGTAAAAACTTGTGTCTCACTTTTGGGGTATTAGGAATTGCCTTTTGTGGAGGGATTGAGCTATGGAGTTGAACTAGGGAATTTTGGTGAAGCAAGAATGATATATGATGAACCAAAAGACCCCACCAATTTGGACAGCCCCACCTCCAGGTGAATGGCCGGCCAATGCAAGTGAGAGGGTGAGTGAGAATGAGGGAGAGGTATGATAGATGAGAAAAACATCCAATAATACAAAATGGAGAGAGAAAGAATGCTATCATGCCAAAAAGGAAATGATCACAATAATAAACCCACACTCAACCAACCTCACCCCTCATCATCATCAACCATCATGCCCACTAAAAGTCAAGCCATCATGAGAAGGAGAAGTCAATGATGGTGCTATAATCATGACATGAATATATGCAAAGACCCCCTCCACAAAAGTCTATTTGCAACAATGCAAATAAACCCTCCTCCACCAATCTTCGGCCAATGAACGGAACAAACGGAATTGGCCGAAACGGAAAGCAAACTGGCAACTCCAGAAAACTGGTCCCGTAATAAATTACAGGATAACCCCGATACTGTGCATACACACCCGCATCTGTATTTCGACCGAAATACAAATGCAATGAGACAAAGTCTACACTGTACTATACTAGGATCCGGCTTATACCAAAACCGGCTAGTAATATCTGTTCGATCCTGATCCGTGCAATACCGCACGTATCTGATCGAACCCTGCCATATAACCATACGGCCTATAGTACAATCTGTCCGATTCTGATCCGTGCAATACCGCACGTATCTGATCGGACCTTGCCATATCTCCATACGGCCTCTACAACCTTTCGCCCGAAAGCTGAGTAACTGAATATGGGGGACTCTAAAGACTCGTCAACACCTTGGTTGTGGATTTAACCACTAGCACGTCAGAGGTATAAGCCAATACGTGACGGGCTACCAGGTACTGACCAAATGGGACGTCGATGAGGAAGCTCACCCCGACACCCAACTGAGCCTGTCAGTGACAATATCCGTGCAGTCCGGTCCGTTTGTCTATGAGTATCGCATGGCGGGCCTAGGGGGTTGGTAAAAGTCAGACCCCCAAAAGCGGTACAAGTCGTGTCGGAGTGTAGCCCAGAACACCCTGAGATACTACTGGAATACCTACCAGTAAATCTCCTTGCCTTGGCCAAGGACTTTGTGTAATGGCTCTCCTAGACACAGCACGACCTCACCCCCAATACCGGGAGAGACGAACCCCTGAAGATACGCTCACTGCCTCCATGTGGCTCGGGACTGTACCCAACTAAAACCTGTTTGCACGACTCCTTTGAGCCGTGGTAGGGTAGTAATCAAAGTACAGTGGGAACTCACACGAGACAAATGACGATCCCCAGGTAGATGAACTAACCTGCACACATGTCACCAGGGAACTGCCATCTGACGTCTGGTATATGACCAACTAGCATGTTCCCGGCGAGTCCTGTCCGGTGTACTCATAACCCAATGAGCACCTGTATACATCTTAGGTGATCCAACTGACACCAGTGGCTTGTGAGACCGGCCACCGCCCCTCGTCGGGGTCTCGACTGTATACACTAGTCTACTAATGGAGTATCGATGCCCGGTCTCGAAACTCCCACGAATAGGGACCTTTTAAGGAAATGCTTGTAGACCCCCAGCTCCCACTTATATGATCGCCCTCATACTGCTGGTGGTCAAGCAAGAATCCTAGGGGCTCTATCAACGTGTAATAGCTACGTGTCAGGTCACCTAAAACAGTACACGATGATAAAGGTAAACCAGATAGCATACTATCATCTCGAGTAAGACTGTCCTACCGGGATAGGTCCTCCCTCAATCATTACAATCACGTACCTGTGACCTAATAATTGACTCTGAGGGCACTATCTCCAACACAGACAGCCTCTTTGGCAGCATCGTTTGCAGCGATGTATTCAGCCTCCATCGTTGAGTCTGTCATGGTTTCCTGTTTGGAACTCTTCTAACAAACCGCCCTTCCATTTAGGGTAAAGACAAATTCCGAGTGCGACTTAGAGTCGTCCTTATCACTTTGGAAGCTCGAATCGGTAAAGGACTCCACCTGGAGTTCTCCGTTACCATACACCGAGAACATCTCTTTGGTCCTTCTCAAGTACTTGAGAATGTTCTTCACAGCTATCCAGTGATTCTCTCCAGGATCTGCTTGAAACCTACTCACTATACTTAGTGAGTATGCTACATCGGGTCTGGTACATAGCAACGCGTATATGATAGAGCCGACCGCCGAAGCATAGGGTATCCCTTGCATGCGAGCTCTCTCCAAATCAGTCTTAGGAGACATCTCTTTGGAGAGGGTGAGTCCAGAGATCGTAGGTAAATTACCACGCTTGGATTCTTCCATACTAAACCTCTTTAGTATGGTGTCAATGTACCTGGATTGGGACAATCTCAGTATCCGTCTAGATCTATCTCTATAGATCTTAATTCCTAAAATGCAGGAGGCATCACCTAGATATTTCATTGAGAATCTTAGTGATAAGAAGAGCTTGACTGAGTGCAGCATAGGAACATCATTTCCTATTAAGAGTATGTCATCCACGTACTGTAAGTCCATGCTATCTCTCCCGTTACTTTCGGGCATGCGGAATTTGATGAAAAACAATTTTCTAGAGGCGGTAACATGGACTCAAAACCGGATCTTTGTTAAACATCTAACTAACAACCTAACTAGGAGTTGTTAACTACTCGGTTAGGTAGTTATACATTTCTTTCTTGAACTCCTTCGTCTTCAAACCTCGATGGTGTACGGATCGGCTTCACCCCGTCGTCTCCTTGCGCCGAAGATCGATCCATCTGAAAGCTTCTACCTTTGGCTTCTTCTCGAACTTTGAATAAACTAGTTCACTCGGTTTGCTAAACCTTATGAACTAGAGTGAGTAGAGGAGAGTGTGTTGGTATTTTCTCTATGGTTCTTGGTTCTCAACACATGAGACAAGTGAACCATAAACTAAAGAGAGGGAGAGCAAGAGGAAGAAGATGAGAGCTCAAGAACACAAGAGAGAGAAAGGAAAATGAAAGAATGAGCAAGACTTTTCTCTCTTGGCTCTCATAATCCAAAACCATCAAAACCAATAATAGCAATCAAGTATTAGTGATGGTTTAAGCTACAATAGCCATATCATTTCATGCACTCATTTTGCATAAGAGAACAAGCAAGCAAAAGTCTTTGCCATGAAATGATAGCCATTGTCATCATGATGGTCAACTAGTCCAACCAAGTCAACCGGTCAACAAAGTCAACAAGTCAACAAAGTCAACCCCTCAACAACCATGTCACTATAATACTTAATTAATATTATTGTTAATTACATATCATATTCTCATTAGGGTTGAGCAAAAAGTCAATAGTCAACAGTCAACGGTCAACAACCCTAATGAGAATCCTCTGCCTCTGTCTCTCCGTGAACTGTGCATACACACCCGCATCCGCATTCCGAGGAACACGAATACATACGGGATAAAACCAATCCCAAAACGTACACTAGGATCTGGTTTAAACCAAAGCCCGCTAGTGTTAACTGTCCGGACACTAAACGTGCACAAGTGCACGGATGTGACCGAACCCTGTCGCAAAACCATGCGACCTGTCGCAAAACCATGCGACCTGTCGCAAAACCATGCGACCTCTACTCTTTTGCCTAAAGGCGAATAGCTTTCTGTGTGGGACTCTAAAGACTCGACACTACGCTGGCAGTGGGTTTAACCACAGACCGCAAGCGGCACTAGCTGTGCGTAACGGTCCCCAGGTAGATGCCGACAGGAAGACTGACGAGGTGAAACCCATCTGAACTCCTACTGAGCCTGAATGTGACAGTCTCCGTACAGTCCGGTCTGTTCGTCTGATACATCGCATGGCGGGCCTAGGGGGCCGGAAAAATGTCAGTCCCCTAATAGCGGTACAAGTCGTATCGGAGTGAAGCCCAAAACACCCTGAGATAACACTGGAAGCCTACCAGTATATCTCGCTTGCCCTGGCCAGGGACTACTCGTGTAATGGCTCTCCTAGACACAGCGCGATGTCAACCCCCAATACCGGGAGAGACGAATCCTGTCTAACCGTCACTGCCTCCAAGTGCTTCGGGACTGCACCCAACTACTACCTGTTTGCACGACTCCTTTGAGCCGTGGTAGGGATAGTAATCAAAGTACAGTGGGAACACACTCGAGGCGAAGTGACAGTGTCAAGTCAGCGGACTAAGCTGTACTCAGGTCACCTGGGAACTGATAACCGACGATAGGTATAATACCAACCGGTCAGTTCCCGACGAGTCATGTCCAGTGTACTGGTAGCCCAACGAGCACCCGCATACTATCTCCAGTACGACGTACTGATGGCTGTGGGACAGACCATCTCCCACACTGGGATGAGAAGCGCATACGCTAGTCTACTCCGGAGTATCGATGCCCTGTCTCGATAGTCCTGCGACTAGGGACCTGCATAAGGATGTGCTTATAGATTACCCAGCCCCCACTAGTGTGACTGCCATCACAACGCTGGTAATCAAGCAAAGATCCTAAGGGCTCCACTAATGCGTATAGGTGATAAAATAAACACATGTACACATTGAAGTAGAAACAAACCAAGTAGCATACAACTATTTTGAGCAAGATTGTATATACAAGGTGAATATCCCAAGCTTCCATTAAGTAATATACAAACTAGTATGATACAGTAATAGCCTCTAGGGCATATACACTAACAATCTCCCACTTGCACTAAGGCCATGTACTGCCGTATCGAAGACCTATCATCTCGATCAGCCGATCGAACTGAGTCTGGGGCAAGTCCTTGGTGAATGGATCTGCAATGTTATCTTCTGAAGCAACCCTCCGAACCTCGATCTCCCTGATCAGGTGATACAGCCTCAAGATGTATCTGGATCTCTGATGGGACCTGGGTTCCTTCGCTAAAGCTATAGCCCCGTTGTTGTCGCAATACAGAGGTATTGGATCAACAATGGACGGAACCACCTGAAGTTCTTTCAAAAACTTCCTCATCCAGACAGCTTCTTTTGCGGCATCAGATGCAGCGATGTATTCCGCTTCCATCGTCGAGTCTGCTACGGTTTCCTGTTTGGAACTCTTCCAACACACCGACCCTCCATTGAGGGTAAAGACAAAACCCGACATGGACTTGGAATCATCCTTGTCACTCTGGAAGCTGGAGTCAGCAAAGGCCTCGATCTGGAGGTCTTTTCCGCCATACACCAAGAACATCTCCTTAGTCCTTCTTAGGTACTTGAGAATGTTCTTTACCGCTATCCAGTGTTTCTCCCCAGGGTTTGACTGATATCGGCTTACCACACTTAGTGCATAAGCTACATCCGGTTTGGTACACAACATCGCATACATTACAGAGCCTACCGCAGAAGCGTAGGGTATAATAGACATGCGATCCCTCTCCAAATCAGTCTTGGGAGACATCTCTTTAGAGAGGGTGATCCCGTGACAAGCCGGTAGGTTACCGCGCTTAGAATCTTCCATACTGAATCTTTTCAGTATGGTGTCGATGTACCTGGACTGTGAAAGTCCTAATATCCTCTTGGATCTATCACGATGGATCCGGATCCCCAGGATGTATGAGGCATCACCCAGGTCTTTCATGGAGAACCTGTGTGACAAGAACCCCTTGACAGATTGTAGCATAGGAATGTCATTTCCTATCAAGAGAATGTCATCCACGTATAAAACGAGGAATACTACAGTTCTCGCTACAAATCTACTATAGATGCATGGTTCATCTGGATTTTTGATAAAGCCAAATTCCTTGACCGTCTCATCAAAACAGATGTTCCAACTCCGCGATGCCTGCTTTAGTCCGTAGATGGACTTAAGCAACTTGCACACTTTTCCGCTGCTCCCACTCTGAATGAAACCCTCTGGCTAGTCCATATAGACACACTCCTCTAAATTTCCATTTAGAAAAGCGGTCTTTACGTCCATCTGCCAAATCTCATAATCGTGGAAGGCAGCAATGGCAAGAAGGATCCGAATGGATTTCAGCATAGCCACTGGAGAAAAGGTTTCGTCATAGTCCAAACCAGGTCTTTGACGAAAACCCTTTGCAACAAGTCTAGCTTTATAGGTCTCAACCTGTCCATCTACACCAATCTTCCTTTTGAAGATCCACTTGCATCCTACGGGTTTTACCCCGTCTGGAGCAATGTCCAACGTCCTTACTTTGTTGGTGTACATGGACTCCATTTCGGTCCGCATTGCATCCAGCCATTTTACCGAGTCAACGCTCTGAACGGCCTGCTGGAAGCTAGTAGGCTCATCATAATCTATGATGCAATCCTCTCTATCCCCGTCTATGAGAAAACCGTAGTATCTCTCGGGCGGATGAGACTGCCTATTACTCCTGCGGAGCGGCGTAGGAATGTCCTGTTCTTTTGAACCCTCTGGTTCCACTAAGCTTTCAGTAATAGCTCGTGGTTCCGGAATTTCTTCCAGTTCTACTGTGCTCCCACTTATCTGGTTTTCCAAAAACTCAGTTTCCAAGGAGTAGGCATGACGAGAAACAAAAACCTTTTGTTCCTCTTCGCAGTAGAAAAAATATCCCTTGGAGTTCTTTGGATATCCCACGAACTTGCACTGTACTGAGCGTGCCTCGAGCTTGTCCGCATGCTGCTTTTTGACAAAAGATGGACATCCCCATGTCTTAATGTTCTTAAGATAGGGTTTCTTCCCACACCACATCTCATATGGTGTGGTAGGCACAGTCTTAGTGGAAACTCGGTTCAAAAGGTATGCAGCTGATTTTAGCGCATACCCCCAGAATGATCGCGGTAACTTAGCGTTACTCATCATGGACCGTACCATATCCAATAGGGTTCGGTTCCGTCTCTCCGATACACCGTTATGTTGCGGAGTGTATGGAGGAGTAAGCTGAGAGAGAATTCCGTTCTCTTTTAAATAGTCCAGGAACTCGGCACTCAAGTATTCACCACCTCGATCCGATCTTAGAATCTTGATACTTTTGCCGGTTTGTTTTTCTACTTCATTCTTATATTCCTGGAACTTTCCAAAAGCTTCGGACTTATGTTTCATTAAGAAGACATAATCGTACCTTGAAAAGTCATCCGTAAAAGTAATGAAGTAAGAATAACCGCTTCGTGCATGTGTAGACAATGGACCGCACACGTCGCTGTGTACGAGTCCCAAGAGCTCGCTCGCTCTTACTCCATGTCCAGTGAACGGAGTCTTTGTCATCTTTCCTTTGAGACAGGATTGACAAGTGGCATACGATTGATATTCGAACGGATTCAAATATCCTTCTGTATGTAACTTCGTCAACCTTCTCTCATTGATGTGACCCAGTCTACAATGCCATAAGAAAGTCTGATTGATTTCCGGAGACATTCTTTTGTGTGTATTCTGGACATTGAAAATCTGTAGTTGGTTTAATACGTAAATACCATTGCTCAATGTACCTGAACCAATCAAGACTTGATTAAGGTGAATGTTTACAACATTACTTACAAACGCAAATTCATAACCTTCTTTAGAAACCAAAGATACAGAAATGATATTCCAAGTTGCGTTGGGTACAAAAAAGCAATTACGTAAAACCAAAACATGTCCATCTGACATTCCCAGGTGATAGTCCCCCACGGCCTTAGCATCCATGCTAGCTCCGTTTGCAACTTTGAGGGTCATGTCACCTGCCTTCAAAAACCTACAGTTTCTCAACGCCTGCAAAGAATTACAGATATGAGATCCTGATCCGGTATCCAATACCCAGGAAGTAGAGTTTATTGAAAGACAGTTATCAATAACATACACACCTGAAGCTGAAGCCGCAACCTGCTTCAGTTCCTGTGTTCTGGCTTTCCAAGCCCTGCAATCATTCTTCCAGTGTCCTTTCTTATGACAATAGAAGCATTCCTCTTTATCCACAAGCTTTCCCACTTTCTTTGTTGCTTTTGCCTTTCCCTTCGTATCCACTTTACTAACACCGCCCCTTGGTTTGGTGGGGGCTTTCTTCTTCTTTCCCTTGGCTTTCGCTTTGGACCTAGAAGAAGAAGATCTTCCTACAAACAAAGTGGATGTTGCCCTACCTTTCTGTAGGGTGCCCTCTGCGCTCCTCAGCATGTTGAGGAGTTCTGAAAGTTCAACTTCCTTTTCTTGTAAGTTGAAGTTCAGTATAAACTGGGCGTAAGTGGAAGGAAGGGACTGGAGAATCAAGTCCGTATAGAGCTCATTCTCCAACGTGGTCCCAAGGTCCGCGAGCTCCTCAATGTAGCCAATCATCTTAAGCACGTGTTCCGCTACCGATGATCCGACGGCCAATCTTGCCGAAAATAGCTTCTTCGACACTTCGTATCTTGCGATACGAGATTGCTCTCCATACAGTTCTTTTGTATGGAGAAATATGGATTCGAGGTCCATATTCTCGTGCCTCCTCTGATGTTCATTGTCCATAGAGGCAAGCACGAGGCACTTGGCCTTCGCGCAGTCTAGTTCCCAGGACTTACGGATTTCCTTATCCGCGACGCTGGTTTTGGGACCTGGGACAGGGGGAGCTTTGGTGGTAAGAAGATACCCCAGCTTGTCGTAAGTGATTGCCATCTTGACATTCCTGAGCCAATCTTTGTAGTTTGGCCCTGTCAGTATGTTTTTATCTAGAAGTAACTCAAGTCCAGTCATGTCGATTGGTCGCTGCAATTAGGAGAGAGAAGAAACACTCAGCATGATGCTCTTGCAAGTTTAGAGTGGTTTTTAGTTTATCTAAACAGGATGGCTCCCACTGTCTCTCGAATCCCTCCTCAAACCAAAAAGGAAGAATTAGTCGGGATCAATCTCACCACACAATACTTGCTTAACCGTTCAGCCAGGCCAGTGTCGGTCCTTCGAGGGAGGTTTTCCAACGCTTTCGCGAAGTTCCTTAATTAAATAACCTCTTTTCCCTGGGGGCGTAGCCCCGCTAACACCTTTCTAGACACCTACTAGGTTTATAGCATTGATCGTTAAGTGAGAAATTTCCCGAGGAGTAGCATATACTCACAGTAGGATCGGGATCCAAATATCATCGCGTGACGAAACTGAAGGAATCCTACCAGAATCATCACACTCCAAATAGTATGCAACACTAGCAAGTTTCAGTTCTTTTGAAACTCCCGATGTGGATTTTTGCCCCATGCTCTTATGACCTTGACTTTGGCCAACAAATCATAAGTCACATGTCAAGTTCTACCCGTCGTTCTCCAGGTTAATTTGAATCCACCCGCACCTACCCTTGACTTTGGCCAACAAGGCAGTACGACTGTTCCAAACCAACGCATCTATCTATGCTGCACATGAATACCCAATAGCTACCAATCACTATGCCTTGACTTTGGCCAACAAACATAGCTTGAATACTATTGACTATTCATGTGAAACGACGGAGGGCTACGAATGGTTTTGGCGAAATCGTGAACGCAGTGAACTTGATATAATCGATGGAACGAGATAGCTTTTAAAAGGAGTGGCTCAAGCTCCGCATTTAAAAGTTGGTTTTGAAAAGAACCGAGTGGTTTTTCGAAAGTGTTCCAACGACTTTTACTTGGTTTATTTTCTTGCATTAGTTCTTTTAATGCGTGATATTCTTGCATTAGTTCTTTTAATGCGTCCCATCATTTAATCCTACCATTGCAGAAAACAACCAAAATATGACGTACGCTTATGCCATTCGCATTCGCCACGGGGCCCCGTCATTACCCGTTAGGTTACTTAACTAACGACAGAGCGGGGTCTGGGCTAGCGCGGCTGTAAAACATAAGCAACGCTTAAATAATATCATATATAGATATATTGCAATGATAGCCATTTCAGATCACAGATGAACACATTGGATATACTAGGAATCCGCAATTCATACGAGCCTGTAACGAAAAGCAGATTACACGGTCGCGGTGAATAGCCAATACCACACCCTAGACCCCCACGGGTGCGGCAAACTACCCGCCAAATATCCGAAGCGGGGCAACCTCCCTCAACGACGTGAGTAGGCCACTCAGCACTTCGAGATACCCGGTAGTTTGTCCACCCCCTCCATGGGTCTATCCTAGGAGCAAAAACAGTAAAAATATATTATACAATGACGGCTACAACCCCGACCTGGTTGTGCGGCCATACAAATAATTATTACAACAATTTACAAATTTACATGAATTGAAAGAAAAGAAAACTCTCGTCTCACAACCCCCGGCTATTCACCCGCGACAATCCAATGAATTCATATACACATTCCAATAACATTACAGATCACAGATTTGTATAACTCCCACTAATCGACATATAGCGATTAGCAGACGTTCAATACAAATATCACATCACAGATAAATACCCGTCAGCTTAAGTCTTTAGAAGTTCGATCAAAAATACGGATTTTTAGGCCCCAAACATAAAATTTTCGTTCTGGAAAATCTGGGCTGAAAAGACATATTTCAAAAATCCCAAAATAACCCCAGAAATACACTGCACAAAGTTTGGACCTCGGCCGAGTCAACTCGGTCGCGGAACCGCGGCGGGAGCGTGCTCCCGCCGCGTTTCAGCGGCGCTTTGATCGGTTCGTGGGACCAAATTTTGTGGTTATTCAATAAAAAGCCTGAGCCGATTTTTAAGATGAAATTTATCAATTTTTGAACAGAAAAAAATCGGCAGAAACTTGACATATCGGGTTCGTTTCGTGACGTTTTCTTTGATCGATCTTCTAGTTACTTTGCTAACATGTTAGATAGAGTTTAACTAGGCTCAGATACCACTGTAAGTCTATGCTACCTCTCCCGGTACTTTCAGGCATGCGGAATTTGATGAAAAACAATTTTCTAGAGGCGGTAACATGGACTCAAAACCGGATCTTTGTTAAACATCTAACTAACAACCTAACTAGGAGTTGTTAACTACTCGGTTAGGGGGTTATACCTTTCTTTCTTGAACTCCTTCGTCTTCAAACCTCGATGGTGTACGGATCGGCTTCACCCCGTCGTCTCCTTGCGCCGAAGATCGATCCACCTGAAAGCTTCTACCTTTGGCTTCTTCTTCGAACTTTAAAAGAAACTAGTTCACTCGGTTTGCTAAACATTATGAACTAGAGTGAGTAGAGAAGAGTGTGTTGGGATTTTCTCTATGGTTCTTGGTTCTCAACACATGAGACAAGTGAACCATAAACTAAAGAGAGGGAGAGCAAGAGGAAGAAGATGAGAGCTCAAGAACACAAGAGAGAGAAAGGAAAATGAAAGAATGAGCAAGACTTTTCTCCCTTGGCTCTCATAATCCAAAACCATCAAAACCAATAATAGCAATCAAGTATTAGTGATGGTTTAAGCTACAATAGCCATATCATTTCATGCACTCATTTTGCACAAGAGAACAAGCAAGCAAAAGTCTTTGCCATGAAATGATAGCCATTGTCATCATGATGGTCAACTAGTCCAACCTAGTCAACCGGTCAACAAAGTCAACAAGTCAACAAAGTCAACCCCTCAACAACAATGTCACTATAATACTTAATTAATATTATTGTTAATTACATATCATATTCTCATTAGGGTTGAGCAAAAAGTCAATAGTCAACAGTCAACGGTCAACAACCCTAATAAGAATCCTCTGCCTCTGTCTCTCCGTGAACTGTGCATACACACCCGCATCCGCATTCCGAGGAACACGAATACATACGGGATAAAACCAATCCCAAAACGTACACTAGGATCTGGTTTAAACCAAAGCCCGCTAGTGTTAACTGTCCGGACACTAAACGTGCACAAGTGCACGGATGTGACCGAACCCTGTCGCAAAACCATGCGACCTGTCGCAAAACAATGCGACCTCTACTCTTTTGCCTAAAGGCGAATAGCTTTCTGTGTGGGACTCTAAAGACTCGACACTACGCTGGCAGTGGGTTTAACCACAGACCGCAAGCGGCACTAGCTGTGCGTAACGGTCCCCAGGTAGATGCCGACAAGAAGACTGACGAGGTGAAACCTATCTGAACTCCTACTGAGCCTGAATGTGACAGTCTCCATACAGTCCGGTCTGTTCGTCTGATACATCGCATGGCGGGCCTAGGGGGCCGGAAAAACGTCAGTCCCCTAATAGCGGTACAAGTCGTGTCGGAGTGAAGCCCAAAACACCCTGAGATAACACTGGAAGCCTACCAGTATATCTCGCTTGCCCTAGCCAGGGACTACTCGTGTAATGGCTCTCCTAGACACAGCGCGATGTCAACCCCCAATACCGGGAGAGACGAATCCTGTCTAACCGTCACTGCCTCTAAGTGCTTCGGGACTGCACCCAACTACTACCTGTTTGCACGACTCCTTTGAGCCGTGGTAGGGTAGTAATCAAAGTGTAGGGTTCCTAGGCAACCTAATGAAGTCTCACAAGGCATCAACCATGCCAATTTCAAAAATTATTGGTGCCGAGAAACCCTAACACGGATCGTTGACTAGATGTTTAGGCGAAATGAGAATCTAGTTAACTACTTAACTAAAAGTTAGATGCTACAACCTTTGTAGATCCGGATATCCACTTCCTTAGCTCCACGTAGTCATCCTCTCGCTGTCCTTTTTGAATCCTAGACTCATTCGTCGGCTTCATCGGGAAAACGAGCAGAATAGGTCGTCGGCTTCGTGTCAAAGACGATCTACATCGAGGTTGCACAAGCTCAAGCTCCGACTTCACAAAGTTGTGAAACTTGTGAAGAAAACACCCAAAACAACTTGGCAAGGGGTAGAGGGTGAAGAAATAGGAGGTGGGTTCACTTTAGAATTGGATTTCTCTCACTTTTGCTCAAGTTGCCATTGATGGCATCAAGCTTTTCTTAAAGAAGAAGATGATGAAGAAGAAAGAATATGATAAGTTTCTTATTTGAAAAAGAAACTAATATGAATACTTATCATATCTTGACCATGGTCAAGTGTAGAGATTAAACTAAGGTTAATAAGAATGGTTAGGGTTAAGGATGAGATAAGGATGGTGGACTTTGTCAAAGCTTCAAGAAACTTCAACAAGAGACAAAGAAAGCCACCATTCTCATCTAAACCTTTTCTAAATAAATAAACAAATAAATAAATAAAAAGGCAAAACCCTAACCATCTCTTAACCACGGTTTAATACTTCACACTTAACCTAATGAGCAAGTATCATCAAACATGATACAAAGATGTGCACAAAAGTATATCACATATACAACATGTACATCAAGTGAGAAAATCCATTTAAAGTGAAACAATACTAGTTAATGCAATGCAATATATCAAATATATAATTATGCATCAAATCATTAAATCAACATTTGATTCAATGATCCGGTCATGTCGCACATAACCGACTAGAATCCAATGTATCGATTTATCGAATCAATGATTCGATAACTAGGTCATATCGAATATGACCAATCGAAACATATATCGCGAGAATGAAATGCGGTATCACATACACGCATTATTCTCGGTCCTGCACATATCTCATATGCGCTCCTATTTCTTTTCGCTTGAACCAGGAAACCTCTGTGTAGGACTCTAAAGACTCGTCAATACGCCGTTAGCAGATGATGATCATATCAAGCACCCACAAGCCGCAAGCGGTCTGCTAAACGTAATGGCCATCCGGGTATTGAGCGATCAGAAGATCGACGAGCTAGTCCGCTCACACTCCTGTGAATCCAACCAGTAACACTTACCGTACAGTCCGGTCTGTTCGTCTGATACGTCGCATATCAAGTCTAGGGGTGGTAAACGTCAGACCCCAATAACCGATAAGTCGTGCCGATGTGAGGCTCATAACGGGTCGAGAAACTACTGGTAACACTTACCAGCAAATCTCTGATCAGCCCTGGCCAGGGACTTCCCTGTTACGGCCAATCGAGCACAGCGCAACATCAACTCCCAATACCGGGAGAGACTAAACCCCTCCTATCGCTCATTGCCTCCATGTGACTCGGGACTGTACCGAAAGACCACCGTTTTGCACGCCCTCATGGACGTGGTAAGGTGGAGATCAAAGCACAGTGGGAATCACACAAGACTCTATGACGATCTCGGGTCTACAGACTAACCTGTACAAGTGTCACCTGAGAACTGCCATCTGACGTGAGGTATAATACCATCTGGGAGTTCTCGGCGAGTCCGTCCAGTGTACCCAGTCTCCACTGAGCACCCGTATACCATCTCTGATGTCAAACACCAATGGATGTGGGATCATCCATCGCCCATCTCATGGGTTGAGAAGCGTATACGCTAGTCTACTCTGGTATATCGATGCCCCGTCTCGATACACCCACGACTAGGGACCTTGAAGGATGTACTTATGGACTACCATGTCCCCACTAGTATGATCTGCATCACAGTCCAGGTAGTCAAGTACATATCCTAAGGGCTTTACCAACATGTAACTATAAGAAAGTATAAAGAGACTAGTGTACATGTTAAGATAAAGAGTAACCAGATAGCATACTATCATATCGAGCAAGAAAGTCATCTCTATATATGTCCAAGCATCCAATATAATATACATCATCTGTACAATACTGGCCTCTAGGGCATACATACAACTAACAATCTCCCACTTGCACTAAGGCCAGCTGCTGTAGTATCGCATACCGAGCATCCCGAAGAGTCTCTCAAACTGTATCTGGGGAATGGCCTTCGTGAGTGGATCCGCCGTGTTGTTCTTCGTGTCAACCCTCCTGACCTCGATCTCCCGGCGATCAACTATCTCCCGGATCAGGTGATACCGCCTCAGAATATGCCTGGATCGCTGATGGGACCTGGGTTCCTTGGCCAAAGCCACTGCTCCATTGTTATCGCAATACAAAGGTATTGGATGCTCAATGGATGGAACCACTCCAAGTTCAGAAATGAACTTCTTGATCCAGACAGCTTCTTTAGCAGCATCGTTGGCAGCGATGTATTCAGCCTCCATCGTCGAGTCTTCCACGGTTTCCTGCTTGGAACTCCTCCAGCTAACCGCCCCTCCGTAAAGGGTAAAGACAAAGCCCGACTGCGACTTAGAGTCGTCCTTATCACTCTGGAAGCTCGAATCGGTAAAGGACTCCACTTGGAGTTCTCCGTTACCATACACCAAGAACATATCTCCAGTCCTTCGCAAGTACTTGAGAATGTTCTTCACAGCTGTCCAGTGACTCTCTCCAGGATCTGCTTGATACCGACTCACTACACTTAGTGAGTATGCAATATCGGGTCTGGTACATAGCATCGCATACATGATAGAGCCTACTGCCGAAGCATAGGGTATCCCTTGCATGCGAGCTCTCTCCAAATCAGTCTGGGAGACATCTCTTTGGAGAGAGTGAGTCCAGAGATCGTGGGTAAGTTCCCACGCTTGGATTCTTCCATACTAAACCTCTTTAGTATGGTGTCAATGTACCTGGATTGGGACAATCCCAATATCCGTTTGGATCTATCTCTATAGATCCTGATTCCCAATATGCAGGAGGCATCACCTAGATCTTTCATTGAGAATCTTTGTGACAAGAAGAGCTTGACCGATTGCAGCATAGGAATATCATTTCCTATCAAGAGTATGTCGTCCACGTACAATACGAGGAAGACAACCTTACTCCCTGCCACCTTCTTGTAAATACAAGGTTCATCTGGGTTTTTGACGAAATCAAACTCTTTGATAACGACATCAAAGCAGATGTTCCAACTCCGCGATGCTTGCTTTAATCCATAAATGGATTTAAGCAGCTTGCACACCTTGCCGCTGCTCCCACTGTCTACGAAGCCCTCTGGCTGAGTCATGTACACGCACTCTTCTAAATCACCATTTAGAAAGGCGGTCTTAACATCCATTTGCCAGATTTCGTAATCATGATATGCAGCGATGGCAAGCATGATCCGGATGGATTTAAGCATAGCCACTGGAGAAAAAGTCTCGTCATAGTCCACACCTGGTCTTTGACGAAAACCCTTTGCTACAAGTCTAGCTTTGAAAGTCTCTACTTTCCCATCTACACCAAGTTTCTTCTTGAAGATCCACTTGCTCCCAATGGGTTTTACCCCTTCAGGAGCAACTTCCAAAGTCCATACTTTGTTGGTGTACATGGATTCCATCTCGGACGGCATAGCATCCAGCCATTTCACTGAGTCCCTACTCGTGATGGCCTGCTCGAAGCTAGTTGGGTCATCATCATCCATGATGCAATCCTCGCTTCCACCATCAATGAGAAAACCGTAGTATCTCTCAGGTGGACGAGAAACCCTACTAGATCGGCGGAGAGGCTGGGGTTCGTCGGGTACTATCGAATCTTCTGGTTCCACTAAATCTTCAGTTATAGTTTGTGTATCTGGAATTTCTTCCAGCTCTACCACTTTGCCACTAATTTCTTTTTCAAGGAATTCCTTTTCTAAAAAGGTGGCATATTGAGAAACAAACACTTTTTGTTCTTCAGCATGGTAGAAAAAATATCCTTGGGAATTCTTAGGATATCCCACAAACTTGCAGAGAACTGACCGTGCCTCGAGTTTGTCTGGATTTTGCCTTTTGACATAGGCAGGACAACCCCATATCTTAACTCGTTTAAAATATGGTCTCTTCCCACTCCATATCTCATATGGTGTGGTAGGTACAGATTTAGATGGAACTTGATTCAATAGGTATGCAGCCGTCTCCAGTGCATATCCCCAGAAGGAAATAGGTAACTCAGCTGTGCTCATCATAGATCGCACCATATCTAATAGGGTGCGATTCCTCCGTTCAGATACACCGTTGTGCTGTGGTGTATATGGAGGAGTCAGCTGAGAGAGAATCTCATTCTCTTTTAGGAAGTCCAGGAATTCATTGCTCAAGTATTCCCCACCTCGATCAGATCGTAGGATTTTAATACTTTTTCCGGTTTGGTTCTCAACTTCTTGTTTATATTCCCTAAATTTCTCAAAAGCTTCTGATTTGTGTTTCATCAGGAACACATACCCGAACCTAGAGAGATCGTCAGTGAATGTAATGAAGTATGAAGAACCATCCCTGGCATGTGTAGACATGGGACCGCATACATCACTATGTATAAGTCCCAAGAGTTCGGTAACTCTTTCTCCGTGTCCCGTAAACGGAGTTTTGGTCATCTTGCCTTTGAGACATGACTGGCAAGTGTCATAAGATGAAAATTCGAAAGGTTTCAAATATCCATCCTTATGCAACTTAGCCAGTCGTGTCACATTGATGTGACCCAGTCTACAATGCCACAAGAAGGAATCGTTCAGTTCTGAACTCTTCCTCTTGTGTGTGTTTGTTATGCTCAGAACTGTTGATTGGTTTAGAACATAAATGCCATTGCACAACGTGCCTGATCCAACCAACTTTTGGTTACGGAAAATGTTCATAACATTGTCCTGTAATACAAAATTATATCCCTCTTTACTCAGCAAAGAAACCGATATAATGTTGCATATCAGGTTCGGCATGTAATAGCATTCGTTCAGAACCAATGTATTTCCAGTTGGTAATACAAGGTGATATTCTCCGACAGTCTTAGCTGCAATAATTGCACCATTTCCAACTCTAATGTCTTTATCACCTTCTCCAAGTTCTCTACCTTTCCTTAGCCCATGTAACTGATTACATATATGGGATCCTGACCCGGTATCTAATACCCAGGACGTAGAGCAAATGGAGAAACAGTTCTCTATAACGAACACACCCGAAGAAAATGCATCAACATGTACTTTCTTCATTCGGGTGGCATGGGAATCCTGGTATTCCCCTATATCCTGTTCATTCCTATAACTCTTATAAGAAAGAACGGAACCAACGTTCCCCAGCACAGTATAACATGCGGGTTTGGTCAATACATCCATATTATTATCTTGATTAAGGCATGAAATGGTCGCTACCTGGAGAGAGAGAGAAGAAAACACTTTAGCGTATGCTCGTGCAAGATCAGATTGGTTATTATCTTATCTAATCAGGATGGCTCCCACTGCTTTTTATCAAATCTTCCTTCAAACCCTAAAAGGAAAGACTAGCCGGGATTAATTACACACTACAAGTTCGCCAATCTTTCAGCCAGGCCAGTGTCGGTACTTTGAGGGAGGTCCCCCGTGCTTTCGCACGAACCTAATTACTGTAAACCTCGTTTTCCCAGAGGCGTAACCTCGTTAACACCTTTCTAGACACCTACTTGATCGGCTAATTGTAATGTGTAAAACTCTCCCAGGAGTAACTCTTACTCGCAGTGGGTATCGGGATCCAACTATCTCATAGAAGGTATGCAATCGCATTGCAAATTTCAACACTTGAAATTCCCGATAATATTTTGCCCCTAGCAGCTATATGACCTTAACATAGTCAACAAATCATAAGTGCTAGTCAAGTTCAACCAGTCATTTCCCGATTGAATTAAACCCACCCGCACGACCCTTAACATTGTCAACAAAGTCGCACGACTACCCTAATCCAATCGCATCATATGCTTATACAGATAAGCACTAATTAGCTACCGCACACTAGGCCTTAACATAGTCAACAAATGTAGCACGAATACTAACTAGTACTTATCTGAAATGACGGAGGGCTACGTCAGGTTTTTCTGAAAACCTATTGCGTAATGAACTTGATATCGTTGTAGAATCAAATGAAGTTTTAAAATGGAATGATTTTGAGACTTTTCTAGTTTTGCTAAAGGGGTCACTCCTGGTGAAGGGATCGTCGGCCCTTTCCTCGGCGAATGAGGTGCGGGATATATCATATATATCACTGTGCAAAGCAAAAACTCTTAAAAGCAATCAAAGCCAAACCGAGTGTGTAGCATCTGCCAGTTATTGCTAAAGGAGTCACTCCCGGTGAAGGGATCTCGGTCCTTTCCTCATCGAATAAGGTGCAGGGTATATCATATATACCGCTATGCAAAGCAAGAACTGTAGCTACCTGTTTTGTTTAAAATCTGATTCTACAACATCTTAGGTTTCTTTTCTTTCATTAATCACATTAATGAAGTCCCATCATTTAAATACCTAAACATCACAGATAGATATGACGTACACTTATGCCATCCGCATTCGCCTCGATGTCCCCTCGTGCACCGTTAGGTTAGGTAACTAACGACAGAGCAGGGCAGGGCTAGCGCGGGTGTAAAACATAAGTAACGTCTATATAATATATCATATATACTATATACTATATCCATCACAGAACATCACATGATCACATCACAGATATCGCAGCAGAAGAAACATATGAAACATTGGATATACTAGGACGTCCGTGTTTTCAATACGAGCCAGTATAAAACACGGATTCCACGGTCGTGATGAATAGCCAATCCCACACCCCTAGACCCCTACGAGAGCGGCAAGCAACCCTGCCAATTCTAGGGTTAGGAGACCCGGACTCGACTCCTCGAGTTGGTCTCCCACTGGACCCCAGAACCCGGTTACTTGTGCTCCCCTCCTTGGGTCTATCCTAATGCGGAAAAGTAAATAATATACAAAAGGTGACAACTTCCGCTACCTGGAAGTGCCCCAAATAAAAGAATATTACATACAAGTTTTTACATGAATGAAAATGGAAAACACTCATCTCACATAAAAAACCCCGGCTATTCAAACACGACGATCCAATATAACATATCCAGCAACACATAACATCACATGTCATCAACGTAAGTAAGTACGCATACCCCAATTGTCGTTGACGTATAGCAACGAAACCGGCGATATGAACATACTACACTTACGGTCACAGAAAAGAAAGTGTAAAACTACAACAATTGGAATCCGCAACCTCTTTAGACATCGCATGCCAAACAGATATAAATCCCGCATTTTAGTCTCATTATCGAAAACTCTTTTCAATATCATATGGGACTAAATTGCTAGATTTATAACATTCATTCAGTTATCTCATAACTACTTGTGAATTCCAATTATTGTATCACATTCCAGATAAACAGAAAATGTTAAACTTTCCGATCGAACAGTCGAATACCCAAGTTTTCCCGATACAACTCAACACATGAAATAAGTCTAACAACATTCAGTTCGTGCCTCAGTACCAACGGTCCAGCCGTAGAAGGGTCAAGCCAACGCCTCACATGTGGCACGCCGTACTGCCCCAAACCCGAAGGTTCAAAGGGCAGTTCAAGACGGTCACATAATCGAGTTAAGGTTTGTTGTCTTCTAGAGGGTCCATCGCGTTACTTACACTACTTAGAACGTAGTTAAACTACGGAAAAATCCAACACTTGGAAATTTCCCGACAGGGGAAAAATTGGGTATTTATATCCGGTCGAACTTTTTAACATATTCTAAAATTTATCCGGAAAGCCACATAGACAAAATCGGATACTCCGATCGAAACACCGAATCCCCAAAACAATCCCAGAAAATTCAACTCTTGAATAAATATTAAAAATTCCCAGAAAATCCAGCACCAGAAAACAAGAATTTCTGTGCAAACAGTATTGCGCAATTTGAACAGTTGGCCGCGGAACAGCGGCAGAAGCCATGCTTCTGCCGCGTTTCCGCGGCTGTATAGATGTATCATGAGCTCGTGTTTCACCATAATTCTTAGATCTTCCTGCTGAATTTTTTAGGCATTTTTAATCTGGAAAAATCCCAGAATTTAGAAAAAGTCCAGAGAGCATCTTAAAGTTAGGTTTTCGGGTTCGTTCGGACTTCATACTCCGTCTAGACTTCGCCTAAGGCTCTAGCTAGGCTCTGATACCACTGTAGGGTTCCTAGGCATCATAATGAAGTCTCACAAGGCATCAACCATGCCAATTTCAAAAATTATTGGTGCCGAGAAACCCTAACACGGATCGTTGACTAGATGTTTAGGCGAAATGAGAATCTAGTTAACTACTTAACTAAAAGTTAGATGCTACAACCTTTGTAGATCCGGATATCCACTTCCTTAGCTCCACGTAGTCATCCTCTCGCTGTCCTTTTTGAATCCTAGACTCATTCGTCGGCTTCATCGGGAAAACGAGCGGAATAGGTCGTCGGCTTCGTGTCAAAGACGATCTACGTCGAGGTTGCACAAGCTCAAGCTCCGACTTCACAAAGTTGTGAAACTTGTGAAGAAAACACCCAAAACAACTTGGCAAGGGGTAGAGGGTGAAGAAATAGGAGGTGGGTTCACTTTAGAATTGGATTTCTCTCACTTTTGCTCAAGTTGCCATTGATGGTATCAAGCTTTTCTTAAAGAAGAAGATGATGAAGAAGAAAGAATATGATAAGTTTCTTATTTGAAAAAGAAACTAATATGAATACTTATCATATCTTGACCATGGTCAAGTGTAGAGATTAAACTAAGGTTAATAGGAATGGTTAGGGTTAAGGATGAGATAAGGATGGTGGACTTTGTCAAAGCTTCAAGAAACTTCAACAAGAGACAAAGAAAGCCACCATTCTCATCTAAACCTTTTCTAAATAAATAAACAAATAAATAAATAAAAAGGCAAAACCCTAATCATCTCTTAACCATGGTTTAATACTTCACACTTAACCTAATGAGCAAGTATCATCAAACATGATACAAAGATGTGCACAAAAGTATATCACATATACAACATGTACATCAAGTGAGAAAATCCATTTAAAGTGAACCAATACTAGTTAATGCAATGCAAGATATCAAATATATAATTATGCATCAAATCATTAAATCAACATTTGATTCAATGATCCGGTCATGTCGCACATAACCGACTAGAATCCAATGTATCGATTTATCGAATCAATGATTCGATAACTAGGTCATATCGAATATGACCAATCGAAACATATATCGCGAGAATGAAATGCGGTATCACATACACGCATTATTCTCGGTCCTGCACATATCTCATATGCGCTCCTATTTCGTTTCGCTTGAACCAGGAAACCTCTGTGTAGGACTCTAAAGACTCGTCAATACGCCGGTAGCAGATGATGATCATATCAAGCACCCACAAGCCGCAAGCGGTCTGCTAAACGTAATGGCCATCCGGGTATTGAGCGATCAGAAGATCGACGAGCTAGTCCGCTCACACTCCTGTGAATCCAACCAGTAACACTTACTGTACAGTCCGGTCTGTTCGTCTGATACGTCGCATATCAAGTCTAGGGGTGGTAAACGTCAGACCCCAATAACCGATAAGTCGTGCCGATGTGAGGCTCATAACGGGTCGAGAAACTACTGGTAACACTTACCAGAAAATCTCTGATCAGCCCTGGCCAGGGACTTCCCTGTTACGGCCAATCGAGCACAGCGCAACATCAACTCCCAATACCGGGAGAGACGAAACCCCTCCTATCGCTCATTGCCTCCATGTGACTCGGGACTGTACCCAAAGACCACCGTTTTGCACGCCCTCATGGACATGGTAAGGTGGAGATCAAAGCACAGTGGGAATCACACAAGACTCTTTGACGATCTCGGGTTTACAGACTAACCTGTACAAGTGTCACCTGAGAACTGCCATCTGACGTGAGGTATAATACCATCTGGGAGTTCTCGGCGAGTCCGTCCAGTGTTCCCAGTCTCCACTGAGCACCCGTATACCATCTCTGATGTCAAACACCAATGGATGTGGGATCATCCATCGCCCATCTCATGGGTCGAGAAGCGTATACGCTAGTCTACTCTGGTATATCGATGCCCCGTCTCGATACACCCACGACTAGGGACCTTGAAGGATGTACTTATGGACTACCATGTCCCCACTAGTATGATCTGCATCTCAGTCCAGGTAGTCAAGTACATATCCTAAGGGCTTTACCAACATGTAACTATAAGACAGTATAAAGAGACTAGTGTACATGTTAGGATAAAGAGTAACCAGATAGCATACTATCATATCGAGCAAGAAAGTCATCTCTATGTATGTCCAAGCATCCAATATAATATACATCATCTGTACAATACTGGACTCTAGGGCATACATACAACTAACACAAAGTACAGTGGGAACACACTCGAGGCGATGTGACAGTGTCAAGTCAGCGGACTAAGCTGTACTCATGTCACCTGGGAACTGATAACTGACGATAGGTATAATACCAACCGGTCAGTTCCCGACGAGTCCTGTCCAGTGTACTCGTAACCCAACGAGCACCCGCATACTATCTCCAGTACGACGTACTGATGGCTGTGGGACAGACCATCTCCCACACTGGGATGAGAAGCGCATACGCTAGTCTACTCCGGAGTATCGATGCCCTGTCTCGATAGTCCTGCGACTAGGGACCTGCATAAGGATGTGCTTATAGATTACCCTGCCCCCACTAGTGTGACTGCCATCACAACGCTGGTAATCAAGCAAAGATCCTAAGGGCTCCACTAATGCGTATAGGTGATAAAATAAACACATGTACACATTGAAGTAGAAACAAACCAAGTAGCATACAACTATTTTGAGCAAGATTGTATATACAAGGTGAATATCCCAAGCTTCCATTAAGTAATATACAAACTAGTATGATACAGTAATGGCCTCTAGGGCATATACACTAACACGTACAATACGAGGAATACAACCATACTCTCTGCAACCTTCTTGTATATACAAGGTTCATCTATGTTTTTGATGAAGTCAAACTCTTTGACTACTACATCAAAACAGATGTTTCAACTCCGCGATGCCTGCTTTAACCCATAAATGGATTTATGCAGCTTGCACACCTTTCCGCTGCTCCCACTGTCTATGATGCCCTCTGGTTGAGTCATGTACATGCACTCCTCTAAATCACCATTTAGAAAGGCGGTCTTAACATCCATTTGCCAGATTTCGTAGTCATGGTATGCAGCAATGGCAAGTAGGATCCGGATGGACTTAAGCATAGCCACTGGAGAAAAGGTTTCGTTATAATCCACACCTAGTCGTTAACGAAAACCCTTTGCAACAATTCTAGGTTTGTAAGTCTCAACTTTTCCATCTACACTAAGTTTCTTCTTAAAGATCCATTTTCTCCCAATAGGTTTTACCCCTTCAGGAGCAACTTCTAAAGTCCATACTTTGTTGGTGTATATGAATTCCATCTCAGATCGCATTGCATCCAGCCATTTCACAGAGTCCCTACTCGTGATGGCCTGTTCGAAGATAGTCGGGTCATCATCTTCCTTGATGCAATCCTCACACCCAGCATCAATGAGAAAACCGTAGTATCTCTCAGGTGGATGAGGAACCCTACTAGATCGGCGGAGCGGCTGAGGTTCATCGGTAACTACTGGATCTTCTGGTTCCACTAAATCTTCAGTTGCAGTTTGTGTTATTGGAACTTCTTCCAGCTCTACCTCTTTGCCAAAAATTTCTTTAACAAGAAATTCCTTTTCTAAAAAGGTGGCATGCTGAGCAACAAACACTTTTTGCTCCTCACTGTGGCAGAAAAAATATCCATATGAATTCTTTGGATATCCCACAAACTTGCAGAGAACTGAACGTGCCTCGAGTTTGTCTGGATTTTGTCCTTTGACATAGGCAGGACAACCCCATATCTTAACTCGTTTAAGATATGGGCTCTTCCCACTCCATCTCTCATATGGTGTGGTAGGTACAGATTTAGATGGAACTTGATTCAATAGGTATGCTGCTGTCTCAAGCGCATAACCCCAAAAGGAAATAGGCAACTCAGCGAAGCTCATCATAGAGCGCACCATATCTAATAGGTTGCGATTCCTTCATTCCGATACACCGTTGTGCTGTAGTGTATAGGGTGGAGTAAGATGAGAGAGAATCCCATTCTCTTTTAAATAGTCCAGGAACTCATTGCTCAAGTATTCTCCTCCTAGATCTGATCGAAGGATCTTAATACTTTTACCCTTTTGGTTCTCTACTTCGTGTTTATATTCATTGAATTTCTCAAAAGCTTCAGACTTGTGTTTCATCAGGAACACATGTCCGTATCTTGAGAGAACGTCAGTGAATGTAATGAAGTACGAGGAACCATTCCTGGCATGTGTAGACATGGGACTACATACATCACTATGTATCAGTTCTAAGAGTTCCGTAACTCTTTCTCCGTGTCCACTAAACGGAGTTTTGGTCATTTTTCCTTTGAGACATGAATGGCAAGTTTCATAAGATGAAAATTTGAACGGATTCAAATATCCATCCTTATGCAACTTAGCTAGTCGTGTCGCATTGATATGACCTAGTCTACAATGCCACAAGAAGGATTCATTCATTTCTGAACTCTTCCTCTTGTGAGTGTTTTGTATATTAAGAACCGTTTATTGATTTAGAACGTATATGCCATTATGTAACGAGCCTGATCAAATCAACTTTTTATTTAGGAAGATGTTCATAATATTTTCCTGTACTACAAAATTATATCCTTCTTTGTTAATAAAGAAACTGATATAATATTGCATATCAGGGTCGGTATGTAATAGCATTCGTTCAGAATCAATGTATTGCTATTTGGTAATACAAGGTGATATTCGCCAACTGATTTGGCTGCAACATCTACACCATTCCCAACTCTTACGGAATGATCACCCATTCCCAGTTCCCTACCTTTCTGTAGCCCATGTAACATATTAAATATGTGGGATCCTGATCCGGTATCTAATACATAGGACGTAGAGTGAACTGAGAAACAGTTCTCGATAACTAACACACCCGAAGAAGATGCATCAGAATGCTTATTCTTCGTTTGGGCGGCTTGAGTATCCGGATATGTCTCTATTCCCTTCTCAGTCTTATAAAATTTATAAGAAAGAACGGGACCAACGTTCCCCTGCTCAGTATAATAAGCGGGTTCGGTTAATACATCCATATTATTATCTTGATTAAGGCCTGACATGGTCGCTACCCGGAGAGAGAGAGAAGAAAACAGTTTAGCGTGCGCTCTTGCAAGATTAGATTGATTATTATCTTATCTAATCAGGATGGCTCCCACTGTTTTAATCAAATCTTCCTTCAAAACCTAAAAGGTATGATTAGCCAGGATTAATTACACCTTATAAGTTCATCAATCTTTCAGCTAGATCAGTGTTGGCACTTTGAGGGAGGTTCCCCGTGCTTTCGCACGGACCTAATTAGAATAAACCTCGTTTTCCCAGAGGCATAACCCCGTTAACACCTTTCTAGACACCTACTTGATCGGCTAATTGTCATGTGTAAAACTCTCCCAGGAGTAACTCTTATTCGCAGTGGGTATCAGGATCCATCTATCTCATAGAAGGTATGTAATCTCATTGCAAATTCCAACACTTGAAATTCCCGATAATTATTCTGCCCCTAGCGATCTATGATCTTGACAAGGTCAACAAACCGTAAATCGCAAGTCAAGTTCAACCCGTCATTTCCCGATTGAATTAAACCCACCCGCACGACCCTTGACAAGGTCAACAAGGCCGTACGACTACCCTAATCCAGTCGCATCTCATGCTTTAGCAGATAAATACTAATTAGCTACTGTACACTATGCCTTAACAAGGTCAACAAACGCAGCACGAATACCAAGTAGGACTTATCTGAAATGACGGAAGGCTACGACAGGTTTTTTTATGAAAACCTTTTGCGTAATGATTGGTAGTTATTCTGCGTGTTCTAGTTTAGTTAATTACCGCAATCAAGACGGTTTCGCTTGTAGCTAGCCGGTTGAGTACGGGTCGTCCGCAGGGAGATGGGAATCTTTTTCTATGTGCTTTAACGAGTTAAGTCCAGTTTTCCAGATTTGTTTGTGATTATCTAAGTGTTAAATTGATATGTAAAGAGAGCTTGTTAAGGTTAGGATTAGGTTAGTTTGAGTTAGGAGTCCCTCACTTCTTTCATTGCCACTCTTAATATCGGTGTTACGGTAATCGGCAACAACGGGGATTAGCACGACTAGGAAGGAACTTGCGAGTATAAGCCAGGCTTTCCAACGCATAAGTTCTTCCTTTTGGTGCTTGTCCGTCCGTTCTTGGCTCTTAGCCATAACCTCCGGTTAATTCAACCACAACCGGTCTCACTACGGAATCACCGCTATCATGTAGGATAGGGTGCCGTAAGGAGCGGATTGTGGTTCAATTAACGGGAGTCGATTTAAGATGTTGGGCAAGAAAAGAGTGAGAGAGATTTCCTTCTCTCAAACTTCCCTTATCCTACCCTAACAAGTATGGAAACTACTTACCCATAATACGGAAAAATAAAACAAAAGTGGAAGATAGAAAGAAGGAGATTAGAAGATAACAACTAGCTATTTGCGACCTCACCTTGGCAAGGATCAAGCGTCAGCATCATGGTTGTTTTAAGGATAAAGAAAAAGAGAGAAGAAAGAAACAACAAGAAATAACAACAACTAAGTTAACAAATGAAAATTACAACAATTAACAAGTTAACTAAAGAACAAGACAAGCATGATAAGTAAATGGTTCTTCTTTATTCATCATTCTTCACTCACAAAAGCTCACTACAAGATTTTCAATGGAGAAGAGATGAGAAGAGGAAGAAGAAACAAGTATTCTAAACCTAGAAAAATACAAGATTATGCACCCTTGGCTTCACAAGGTTCTGGGCTATTTATAGGCAGGGAAATGGAAATGTAGGGCAAAATTCTGCCTGTACATAGAAAAACCAAAATACCCCTGAAAGTTGACAGCATGCGGCGCCAGTACGGCCGCGGAACCGCGGCCTAGACCCCCTATTAGCCGCGGTTCCGCGGCCCTATAGGAGAGTTGGGGCATGGGCTTTTTGGTACTTCCCTGGTTTGCTGGGTACTTCATTCTGGTATATGTTTTTTCTCAAGTTGTCTTCACGATTTTTCCAGAATTTCTGTTGATCAAAAGGTGGATCTTTTGTCATGATTTTCTTGAGCACCGCGTAGATTTCTTGGTCTTGGTGTTGCCATTGTGCTTTGTGCATGAAGGTGACAACCGATTTGTCATTTTGTCTCTTAAACTGGTGTCTGGCAACATACGGATGAAGAGCGGAGACCGTGTTTTATCAGTGGTTGGTAGGAACCCGGGTTTTGTCGTGTTTTTCCATGAATTTCACCGTTTGGAGCCGAGAACCTGTATCCTGCAATTGACTAGCAAACACGGCTCAAGAGTATCTACCGATATGCAATGTGATAAAAATTGGGCGGTATGAAAATGCAAAAATCTGATATGAACAAATACCCCCAAACTTATCATTTGCTCGTCCCGAGCAAAGCCAATTTATTCACAAAAAATTTCCTAACCTCACTTTCGCAGGGAACGCGATTGCACTGAGCATGTGCAACAAGCCGTTAAACCTCTAGGTGTCCCTAGTAGGAGGAGTGTTGTCTCCTGAGGGTTTTCAGCGGATACTACCCACAAAATCCGGTCAAGCTAGTTTTGTAAAATAACTAAGATTCAAACCCTAAAGTTTTGTTTCAGAAAATAACAATTCTATTATCCTAAGTCTAGACTATCAAACCCTTATTTTTCACACCTCGCTTCTTATTTAACTACAGATTTTATATGTCTTTACGTGCAGTGCAAATAGTGTCGTTAAGTTTCCGGACGGATCGATTTACGTCGTCATGTCACACAATAAAGCCCAGATAAAATTTTTGAAAGGATCACATAAGTTTTATAAAGAGTAAAGCTTTTTTCAAGTTTCGTTTTCCAGTAAAGTTTCAAATTTAGAATTTCTATCTTCCCTAACAGGAAACTAGGTCTTATTTTTCACTCCACCTTTTTCTTGTTTTCATTTCATACACACCTCTGTGAACGTGCAATAGTCTTTATCATAGAATAAACCCTTCATATCTCCGCTAAATTTTTTTTTTTTATAAAAGTCTGTCTTTTATCAAGATTATTCTCACACAAAGAACCGTTAGGAATTTTAACTCGGAGAGAACACTTGCTTGATTTTGTTTTAAACTGGACTTTCTAGGCTTCTTAGCGAGCTTTGGGCCAATGCACCCAAACCAGTTGGTTTTAGGGCATTAGGTGTAGAGACACCCCAGCGGACTTAATTACTCAAGTTACCTAGGTCCAAAAACAAAAGACAGTTTGGCGTGAAAATCATGATGATTCAATACGAACGGAGATATAACCGGCAGTTCAATTATTTTTTGGATAAAAGACGTGTTTAGTGGGTTTTGGTGTGTAATCATTCCAATCAAGTTTCGGATGGGTTATTTTTCAGACTTAGTTCCAATTAAGGCATTAATAACATTCCTTCATATTCACTTCACTTCATAAACTATTCTTGACATTACTTATTTCAGAACAAACCTATTTGATCCTCAGAAAATCATTTATCCATTTAAAAGTTTTTAGACATAAAAAGACTTGTCATCTAATTTCCAAAACTCACGACACGTGTAGTGTGATGTAAAGACGTATATCAGCTATAGTTAACTTCAAAGGAGAGTTATCTTACAGGTTTTCAAAATCTAAACATAAGATTTAGTTATTCTTATCTTATCAAACCAAACCGTCGAAATGTTGAATCAGAGTCCTCCCACTAGCTAACTTGACAAAAAAGTTTTTATGTTTTTAGAAAATTTTCAGATTTTTATGGATTTTATGGATTTTAATATGGAGATGCAAAATATACATATGAATGCGAAGGTTAGAAATGCGTACCGAGCGTACCCCCAAACTTAAACTGGACAGTGTCCTCACTGTCATTGCATGAAGAGATCATTTGAAGGGTCAAAATTGTCGGTTAGCGAGACACAATTTTTTATTTTTGTTTTTGGTTTTAAGAAAAACAAAAAGGAAAAGAATATCCACAAAAATGTACAAAATGGTATATACATACCCCCAAACTTATTTGGAACAGTGTCCACTTGTTCTTGGCTGGATAACCGAAGTTTGGAGGTAGGCAGAGGAAGATCATGTAGGGTAAACCGGCTCCTGTAAGACCAGGAGCTCCTCTGTTGGTTCGGCGCTAAGGAACGGTTTTAGTCGGTGTACGTTCACTTTGAAAAATGAACCGTCCTTTGGATTCTCCAAATCCACAGCGCCATGCGGATACACATTCCGCACAAAATACGGCCCTTTCCAGCGAGATCTGAGCTTTCCTGGATGGAAGTGAAGTCGGGTGTCGTAAAGCAGTACCTGCTCACCAGGTACGAAAGTTTTGCGCAAAAGGTGTTTATCGTGAAACACCTTCGTTCGGTTCTTAACGACAACCGCGTTATCGTAAGCTCATCCCTAAGCTCGCTCAATTTGTTCAACTGCAGCTTCCGATGGCTGCCCGCATCTTCGAGAGACAGATTCAGCTCCTTTATCGCCCAAAATGCGCGATGCTCTATTTCGACAGGTAGGTGGCAGGCTTTTCCGTACACAAGCCGATAGGGAGACATGCCAAGGTCGGTCTTATAAGCGGTTCGAAATGCCCAAAGGGCATCAGTGAGTTTCAGCGACCAATCTTTTCGGTTCTTGGAAACCGTCTTCTCCAGTATCTGCTTGATTTGCCGATTTGAAACTTCGGCCTGCCCGCAGGTTTGGGGGTGGTAGGGCGTGGATAGCTTATGATTAATGGAATATTTCCGCATCAAGGCCTCGAAAGTCTTGTTGCAGAAATGACTTCCATTGTCGCTAATGATTGCTCGGGGGTGCCCAAAACGGGAGAAAATGTTTTCTTTAAGAAACCTAACGACAACCTCGTTGTCGTTAGTCCGGCTGGGCACAGCCTCGACCCATTTAGAGACGTAATCAACAGCGAGAAGGATGTACAAGTTCCCGAAAGAGCTGGGAAACGGCCCCATGAAATTTATCCCCCAAACATCGAAAATCTCCACAACCAAGATCGGTTGGAGCGGCATCCCGTTCCTCCGGGATATCCGGCCCAAGTGTTGGCACCGGGAGCAAGTCTTCCAATAGTCATGAGCGTCTTTGAAGAGTTGTGGCCAGTAGAAACCATATTGCAAGATCTTCTCAGCTGTCTTTCTGGGGCCAAAATGCCCGCCACACGCTTGATCGTGGCAAAATGACAGCACACTCTTGAATTCCTCGTCAGGGACACACCGACGAATAATCTGGTCGGGACAGTACTTGAACAAATAGGGTTCGTCCCAGTAAAAGTGTTTTACTTGGGATAAAAAGCGAAGTCTGTCCTGACTCGACCATTCAGTCGGTAGTAATCCCGTGGCCAAATAGTTCACAATATCTGCGAACCAGGGTTCGCAAGATACTGTCAAGAGCTGTTCATCCGGGAAAACGTCGTTGATCGGAATTGGAAGCGAAGGCGAAGAAGGAAGTCGTGAGAGATGGTCGGCAACTACGTTTTCATATCCTCGTTTGTCCTTAATGACAAGGTCAAACTCTTGAAGCAAGAGGATCCAACGTATTAACCGAGATTTTGCATCTTTCTTCGCAAAAAGATGGCGCAGAGCAGAATGGTCGGTGTAGACAATGACTGGAGAGCCGATGAGGTAGGGCCTGAACTTTTCTAAAGCAAATACAACAGCCAAGAATTCCTTCTCAGTTGTTGTATAATTGAGTTGGGCGTCGTTCAGGGTTCGGCTCGCATAATAGATTACGTGCGGCATCTTGTTGATGTGTTGTCCAAGGACAGCACCAATGGCAAAGTCGGAGGCATCGCACATAATCTCAAATGGGTGCGTCCAGTCATGGGAAGAAAGAACGGGAGCAGAAGTGAGTGAGTGTTTTAATGACTCGAATGCAGTCACACAGCTCGAGTTGAAGTCGAATGGCGTATCCTTGGCCAGCAAAAGAGTCAAGGGCCTAGCAATCTTGCTAAAGTCCTTGATGAACCGTCTATAGAAACCGGCATGGCCAAGGAAGGCTCGGATATCTCTGACGCAACGGGGAGGAGGTAGATTGGAAATGACCTCAATCTTTGCTTTGTCAACCTCTATGCCATTTTGCGAGATGATATGTCCTAAGACAATACCTTCGCGCACCATGAAGTGGCACGTCTCCCAATTCAAAGTGAGATTCTTGTCCTTACATCGGGTAAGGACAGCGTCAAGATGCAGCAAACACTCGTTGAAGGAATCGCCGAAGATGGAGAAATCATCCATGAAGATCTCCAGAAATTTTTCCACCATGTCTGAGAAGATTCCCATCATACACCGCTGGAAGGTAGCGGGCGCATTGCATAACCCAAAGGGCATGCGTCGATATGCAAACGTGCCGAAAGGACAAGTGAAAGTGGTTTTGTCCTGGTCTTTTTCGGCGATGGGAATTTGATTATAGCCGGAGTAGCCATCAAGAAAGCAGTAGTACTCGTGTCCGGCCAATCGTTCAAGCATCTGGTCAATGAAAGGTAGCGGAAAGTGGTCTTTCCGCGTTGCGGCGTTGAGTTTTCTGTAATCAATGCATACTCGCCACCCAGTTTGGGTGCGAGTAGGGATTAACTCGTTTGCCTCGTTGGTTATGACCGTGATGCCCGACTTCTTGGGGACAACATGAATGGGGCTAACCTACTGGCTATCAGAGATAGGGTAAATGATACCACTATCTAGACATTTTACGATCTCCTTTTTCACAGCCTCTTTCATGACTGGATTGAGACGTCTTTGTGGATCCCGGGCTGGTTTGGCATCATCCATCAGATGAATGTGATGCTCAATGATCAGGGGACTAATCCCCTTGATGTCCACCATGGACCAGCTAAAAGCTTGCCTGTTGCTGTGCAAGACCGCGAGAAGGGCTTTCTCTTGCTCTGGAGCTAGAGAAGCCGAGATAATGACAGGGAGGGTCTCGTTCTCACCTAAGTAAGCGTACTTAAGTTGAGACGGCAAAGGCTTGAGTTCGAGCGTTGGAGGTGAAACGATGGAAGGCAAGATTGGTGCAGAGGTCTCGAACTCAAAGGACTCCAGCAAAGGTTCAAAACGAGTGTAAGCGACCGAGTCGGATGGTTCAGGTAACTCATCCAAAAATTCGAAGGATTCAAACTCGGGTTGTGAGCGGCTAAGATCGTTCAAGAACGTGAAACACTCGTAGTTGATGTCGGGCGCAGAAACAGCAGCAGGTTCGAGGAGGAACGCACTAGTGGCGTCAAGATTAACGTGATCAAACAGAAACTCCTCGAATTCACATTCTTCTGGGGTGATCTCCTGGATCAAGCAGACGTCCAGTATATGAGCATTAGGTTCGGCGGGCTGATTTCCCAACCTAAAAATGTTGAGTTCAATCATCATGTTTCCAAAAGAGAGGTTCATCGAACCATTGCGACAATTGATCACAGCATTTGAGGTTGCAAGGAATGGGCGACCGAGTATCACCGGAATTTGATTCCGGGGGTTAGCTATAGGCTGTGTGTCTAATACAATGAAGTCAACGGGGAATATGAAGTCCCCGACTTTTATTAATACATCCTCTAGCTCACCCCTAGGATGGGTGATCGATCGGTCGGCCATTTGGAGAGTGCAGTGTGTGGGTTTCAGCTCTCCGATGCCTAATTGCTTGTATACTGAGTACGGAAGCAGGTTAACACTAGCACCAAGATCTAATAGTACGCGGTTGATGTTCTTATCCCCAATGGTAATAGAAATCGTAGGACAGCCAGGGTCTTTCCGTTTTTGTGGTAAAGATTGGGTAAGGGCATCACTCACAGCACTAGCCAAGAAAACTTTCTTGGGTACCTGAGACTTCCTCTTTTTCGTGCACAAGTCCTTTAAGATTTTTGCGTAGGACGGGACTTGTTGGACAGCATCTAAAAGAGGAATGTTAATGTTAACCTGCTTAAATAACTCCAGAATCTTCTCCATTTGAGGATTTTGTTTATTAGACCTCAATCGGTTTGGAAATGGGACGTTTTTAAAATTGGTTGAGTCTAATGCTTGTGGAGGAGATTGTAGAGTAGGAACGGATCCCAAAACAGGTGTTTTCGTGGAGTGAGAAGTCGGTCCATTCAAAGCAGAAGAAGAGGAAGGAGAGCCTTATGAAGAACGGAGAATAGGCTCAGAAGACGAAGAAGCAGGAGACGAAGAAGAAGAAGTAGAAGAAGAAGCGGCCGGGGTGTCATCATTGATCCGTGTGCCGATATTGTTTTGCAGCAGCCTTCCCGATCTCAATGTGGTCACGGCACTCACATTATGATTCTGTTGTTCAAGAGCAACATGTACATTCTGTGGGTGACCGGGATTTGGGAGTGGTTGGGACGGGAGCTTCCCCTTCTCTTGCTCGCTTAAGACCGCATTCAGCTGTGCAATCTGGGCCTCGATGGTTTTGATGCTTTGCCCGTGTGCGGCAGTGTGTTGCACTAAGGACTGAATGGAAGACTGGATGTTAGCAGTGGATTGTGTCGATTGTTCGACGAACGCCTCCAGACTTCGTTCGAGCGAGGAAACCTTATCGTTGTTTGACAGAACAAAGTTGTTTGGTGGGAAAGAATTGTTGGGTGCAAAGTTGTTCGTCTGATTTTGAAAAGGTTGGGGTTGGAAGGGCTGCAGAAATTGAGTTTGTTGTTGCACTTGTTGTTGCGGCGGAGGGGGCCTTTGGAAATTGTTGCCTTGGAATTGATTCTGATTCTGATTCCAGGCGAAATTGGGGTGGTTCCTCCAACCGGGATTGTAGGTGGAAGAGTATGGATCATTCCTCGGTCTTTGCTGGAATGCAGCATTAACCTGATCCTGTCCTTGCGATGGTGGATTGTAAGGACACTCTTCGGTCAAGTGAGAAGGATCGGAACAACAAGCGCAAATGGTACGAAGGGGGAGAACAGGGGTAGGAGCAGGAGAAGAAAATTTGCTCTCTATCGCTTCAAGCTTTCTCGTTATTGCAGCCATTTCAGCTTTCATTGCAATAGAGACATCAAGTTGGTGAATTCCTACCCTAGACTGACCGGTAGAAGTGGAGGTAGAAGAAGAAGAAGTCGGTCTGGTGCTCTCCCATTGTAGCGTTTGCTCCGCAAGGTCGTCAAAGAACTGCCACGCTTCCTCGTCAGATTTCGATAGGAAGTGGCCCTGACAGATGGTTTCCAACAACTACTTCGTTGCTGGGTTCAGGCCCTCCTATAAGGTTTGGCAAAGTTGCCATTTCTCTATACCGTGGTGAGGACACTGAACAAGAAGGTCTTTGTACCGGTCAAAGCACTTCCAGAAGGGTTCAGAAGGAAGCTGAGAGAATTGGTTGATTTCATTGCGAATCCTTGCGGTTTTATGATTCGGATAGAACTTTTTGAGAAACGCTTTAACAAACTCGTCCCAACTGGTTATGGAATGGGAAGCGGTGCTATACAGCCATTTTTCAGCAAGATCGCATAAAGTGAATGGAATGACCCGTAGACGTATAGCATCGTCCGACAGTTGGGTAGTTTTCATCATGGCACAGACGTTTTGAAATTTGTTGATGAAGATATAGGCATCTTCAGATTCAAGCCCATGAAATCGTGGAAGCATGTTGCTGAAGTGGGCCTTAATTTCAAAATTATCCCCATTGGCCGGTGGAAGAGAAAGGCAGGTGGGAAGTGCAGAACGGGTGGGATAGAAACGATCCTGGAGCGCGATTCGCTGCGGCGCTACAACAGGCGGTGGTGGTGGGTTATTGGTCTCTGTAGGAGGTGGAGCCAATCCAGGGGTAGTCAAAGAGATGTTCGGATTAAATCCTGACATCGCGGAAGAAGAGGTTGGTGATGGTGAAGGTGAAGATGTATGAACAGAATTCCGGTCAACGTCGGAGTTGGCCGGCAAAGGAAGGGGTGAAAGAGGAGTGGACGGAGTTTCGACGTCTGAGTCGATCACGTAGTCGGTAGCGACTAACGTAACGCGGACTAGGCGGGCGCTAGTGTCCCGAGTCTAAGCGGACATACACTAAACGAGTTTAGTATAGTCAAAGCGGAGAAGGTGAGGGTAAGAAAACGTCAATGGAGAAAGGCGATGGGTGGTGGGTGAAAAATGGATTTTGGCGACAAAGGGAAAGTTTTTATAAAAGTTTTTGATTTTTTCCTTTTTTTTTTAGAAAGATCTTTACAAAGATATGTACGGATATACGGCTTAAGTAATCACAAACAAGATATGCACAATCATACTTAGATCAAGGGTCACCTAGGTCTGCTAGACCTGCTCCAGAACTTGATTGTCGAAGTAAAACTGTGTCGAGAAACGGGCTCAAGATACACTGATCACGAGGCCAGGTAAGTGCAGAGATAAGGGGAGGTTTTCCAACGCTTTCGCGAAGTTCCTTAATAAAGTAACCCTTTCTCTTTTGGCGGTTGCGCAGTTAACACTTTCCTAGACACCCCGTAAACAATATACCGTTAAGCGAGGTTCTAAATACGGTTAACTTCTCCTAATGAGCGCGAAGTCCTTAGGGCTGAGTCTAGTATTTTTTAATTTACAATGGACAGTGCATATGCTTTTGTGTTTTTTGGGGTCCTGGGAAGGGTGATGAAATCCCCACCCAATCTGAATTGGTTTCAAGCCCCTTAAGTCCGTATTAAAGAATGCAAAGCGGTAACAAATCAACTGCAAACAATTTTTATTTTTTTTAGCGCGGCGGAAAGAATCCTGCACAAGAACAGTTTATTGGAAGGGGGAAGAGAATTTGCGCAAAGAAGGCTGCAGAAAACACAGTTCAGTGGAGTTCAGAGGAGTGGGAGAGAGGAGAAAGACTTATCAAAAAAATTTAGCACCCTGAAGGCACTATCTGGCCGCGGTTCCGCGGCCAAACACCAGCAATGGCCGCGGTTCCGCGGCTTAGTTGAGGGATTGGGGCTTCTATTTTCTTGTGTGAGCTTCTGTGCTTGTCCTCTGCTTTTCTGGATTTTCTGAATCTTGATTTGCTCACTGTATCTGCTCCAGATTTTTACAGTAGACCGTTTGCTTCGTTTTGATCCATCGCGGTGTAGCCGCGAAATGTGGGTCTATCTTCCCACGTCTTTGGCACTGAACTTGAACTCCGTATATCCCACTTCTTTGGTACTGAACTTCAAACTTCGTATTATCCTGCACACTTGCACAAAAACTAATCAAGAATAACAAAAAGATTTTTTACAATGTATATTTTTTTTTTGTTTTGGTTATATTTATATTCACAAGTTAACCCGAAATTACACAAAGAAATAAACTACCGTCTCTCCGGCAGCGGCGCCATTTGATTGGTAGTTATTCTGCGTGTTCTAGTTTAGTTAATTACCGCAATCAAGACGGTTTCGCTTGTAGCTAGCCGGTTGAGTACGGGTCGTCAGCAGGGAGATGGGAATCTTTTTCTATGTGCTTTAACGAGTTAAGTCCAGTTTTCCAGATTTGTTTGTGATTATCTAAGTGTTAAATTGATATGTAAAGAGAGCTTGTTAGGGTTAGGATTAGGTTAGTTTGAGTTAGGAGTCCCTCACTTCTTTCATTGCCACTCTTAATATCGGTGTTACGGTAATCGGCAACAACGGGGATTAGCACGACTAGGAAGGAACTTGCGAGTATAAGCTAGGCTTTCCAACGCATAAGTTCTTCCTTTTGGTGCTTGTCCGTCCGTTCTTGGCTCTTAGCCATAACCTCCGGTTAATTCAACCACAACCGGTCTCACTACGGAATCACCGCTATCATGTAGGATAGGGTGCCATAAGGGGCGGATTGTGGTTCAATTAACGGGAGTCGATTTAAGATGTTGGGCAAGAAAAGAGTGAGAGAGATTTCCTTCTCTCAAACTTCCCTTATCCTACCCTAACAAGTATGGAAACTACTCACCCATAATACGGAAAAATAAAACAAAAGAGGAAGATAGAAAGAATGAGATTAGAAGATAACAACTAGCTATTTGCGACCTCACCTTGGCAAGGATCAAGCGTCAGCATCATGGTTGTTTTAAGGATAAAGAAAAAGAGAGAAGAAAGAAACAACAAGAAATAACAACAACTAAGTTAACAAATGAAAATTACAACAATTAACAAGTTAACTAAAGAACAAGACAAGCATGATAAGTAAATGGTTCTTCTTTATTCATCATTCTTCACTCACAAAAGCTCACTACAAGATTTTCAATGGAGAAGAGATGAGAAGAGGAAGAAGAAACAAGTATTCTAAACCTAGAAAAATACAAGATTATGCATCCTTGGCTTCACAAGGTTCTGGGCTATTTATAGGCAGGGAAATGGAAATCTAGGGCAAAATTCTGCCTGTACATAGAAAGACCAAAATACCCCTGAAAGATGACAGCATGCGGCGCCAGTACGGCCGCGGAACCACGGCCTAGACCCATTATTGGCCGCGGTTCCACGGCCCTATAGGAGAGTTGGGGCATGGGCTTTTTGGTACTTCCCTGGTTTGCTGGGTACTTCATTCTGGTATATGTTTTTTCTCAAGTTGTCTTCACGATTTTTCCAGAATTTCTGTTGATCAAAAAGTGGATCTTTTGTCATGATTTTCTTGAGCACCGCGTAGATTTCTTGGTCTTGGTGTTGCCATTGTGCTTTGTGCATGAAGGTGACAACCGATTTGTCATTTTGTCTCTTAAACTGGTGTCTGGCAACATACGGATGAAGAGCGGAGACCGTGTTTTATCAGTGGTTGGCAGGAACTCGGGTTTTGTCGTGTTTTTCCATGAATTTCACCGTTTGGAGCCGAGAACCTGTATCCTGCAATTGACTAGCAAACACGGCTCAAGAGTATCTACCGATATGCAATGTGATAAAAATTGGGCGGTATGAAAATGCAAAAATCTGATATGAACACGTAATGAACTCGATATCGTTGTAGAAACATGTGATTTTGAAAAGGAGTGTTTTTGAGGCTTTTCTAGTTTCGCTAAAGAGGTCACTCCCAGTGAAGGGATCTCGGCTCTTTCCTCATCGAATAAGGTGCAGGATATTTCATAAATACCGCTATGCAAAGTAATAACTATAGAAGCAGTCAAAAACAAAACCGAGTGAGTTGTAGCATTTGCTAGTTTCGATAAAGAGGTCACTCCCGGTGAAGCGATCTCGGCTCTTTCCTTATCGAATAAGGTGCTGGATATTCTATAAGGAATACTGCTATGCAAAGCAAAATCTAGAGCTACCCTTTTTATAAAATTTGATTCTACAACATCTTTTAGGTTTCTTTTCTTTCCATTAATCTCATTACTGAAATCTCATCATTTAAGCTTCCTAAGCATCACAGAAGAAACAAAAGCAATAATATTTATTTATCATATATATACAGTATAAGCATTCGTCTCACGCATATAAAATGATCACATCACAGTATATCAGCAGCAGAAGATAACATATGAAATATTGGATATACAAGGAGGTCGGTGTTTTAGTTTGAGCCTGCATAAAACACGGATTCCACAGTCACGTTGAATAGCCAAACCCACATCCCTAGACCCCTACGAGAGCGGCAAGTAACCCTGCCAATTCTAGGGTTTGGAGACCCGGTCTCGACTCTTCGAGATGGCCTCCCACTGGACCCTAGAACCCAGTTACTTATGCTCTCCATCTTGGGTCTATCCTAATGCGGAAAAGTAAATAATATACAATGGTGACATCATCCTCAACCCGGAAGTGCCCCAATAAAAGAATATTACATATAAATGAATTTTACATGAATGAAAAAGAAAACTCTCATCTTATATAAAACCCCCGGCTATTCAACACAAAACGATCCAATATAACATATTACAGCAACAGATAATTATCACAGATAACTAAGCGAAGTTAGATAATTCGATAGATACAATGAATTCCTAAGAATTCCCAGAGAGCTCAACACTTGAGCACGACTAAAATTAACCAGAGACATACCACAGTACCTATGGACCAACAGCTGAAGGGCCGAACCAAGCTTCTCAAGTGGCGCCGCGGATCCGCTGCCAAAACCAGGTTTTGGCCGCGGATTCGCGGTCACTTAGACGAGTTAGGGTTTCGTTCTTCAGGTGTGTCCATAGAATTCCCTGCATTATTTTTTGAGTATTTTTAACATGGAAAAATTCAACTTTTTGAAAAATTTCCAAGAAAGGGGTCATTTCGGGGTTTTGGGGTTCGATCGGACTTCTAAGTTCGTCTAGACAACTCCTAATGTTCTAGCTTGGCTCTAATACCACTGTAGGGTTATCTTAGCACCTTAGCAAGGTTTTGTCAAGTATCAAACATGCTATATTAAAATTTTTGGGGTGCTAAACAAACCAACCAAGTAATCGAACTAGAGAATTAGGCTTAACTTTGCATGTGAACAACTTTACATCTAAGAGAGAGGGATTACAACCTTTGTAGTCTGTTCGTTCGCTTCATAAGCTCTGAGTAGTAGTCCCTTCGCTGTGATCCATGATCTCCCGGACTCTAGAGAGGCTCCAGAAGTCGAATGATCCATGCTTGCTTGAAGTCTTCCTTTTCGAAGATGATCTACCTTGAAAAATCTCAAACCCAAGCTCTCACTTCTCTAATTAAGTATTAGTGAAGTGAACACCCTAATCTAAGTTGCTAGAATAGATGAGGATGATGAAATAGGAATTTCCTCTCTCTCTCTTTCAATTTCTCACTTTAAATCATCACAACATAAAAGGCTAGAAAGCTTTTTCAAGGAAGAAGAAGAAAAAGAAAGCTTTTGTGATGAATAAATGAATTGTTGTGGTTACAATTACAACCATGAGTTAATAAAATGAAGACTTTAACTCATGTAGAGAATAAACTATGGTTAAGCGTTTGGGTTGGGTTAAAAAATATCTACTCAAAATATCAAGCTAAATGACAAAAGTCAAAAGATTCTTGAAGCTTCATGAAAAAGCAAACCCAAAAGCTAACCCAAATCCAAACCCTAACCTGGTTTAAACTCAACAACCATATTGCATTTGTAACCCTAATATGTTACAATAATATATATCACATATGTTAGTTATATGTATGCCCTAGAGGCCATTACTGTACATACGATGTATATTGTAGTGGATGCTTGAACATATATAGGGAAGACTTTCTTGCTCGACATGATAGTACGCTATTTGGTTGCTCTTTATCTTAACATGTACTCTGATTGTCTCTATGTTACATGTTGATAAAGCCCTTAGGATATGTACTCGAATACTGGGACTATGATGAGATCATACTAGTGGGGCCACGGTAGTCGACGAGTACATCCTATAACTGTTCCTAGTCGAGGATGTATCGAGACAAGGCATCAATACACCAGAGTAGACTAGCGATACGCATCTTGACCCATATGATGGGCGATGGATGATCCCATATCCATCGGTGTTTGACATCAAGGATGGTGTACGGGTGCTCAGTGGAGATTGGGTACACTGGACGGATTCGCCGAGAACTCCCAGATGGTATTATACCTCACGTCAGATTGCAGTTCTATGGTGACACTGGTACAGGTTAGTCTGTAGACCCGAGATCATCATAGAGTCTTATGTGATTCCCACTGTGCTTTGATTTCCATCATACCACGTCGAAGAGGGCGTGGAAAAAGGTGGCTTTTGGGTACAGTTCCGAATCACATGGAGGCAATGAGCGATAGGAAGGGATTCGTCTCTCCCGGTATAGGGAGTTGATGTTGTGCTGTGTTCGATTGGCTATAACTGAAAATCCTTGGCCAGGGTTGCTGAGATTTACTGGTAAGTGTTATCAGTAGTTTCTCGAACTGTTATAGACCTCATATCGACACGACTTATCAAGCTACTGGGGTCTAACGTTTACTACCCCTAGGCGAGATATGCGACATATCAGACGAAGAGACCGGACTGTACAGGAGTGTTACTGACTGGATTCACAGGAGAATGTACAGGCTTGCTTGTTGATCTTCTGATCGCTCAATACCTGGGTGGTTGTTACGTTTAGCTGACCGCTTGCAGCTTGTCGGTGTTTGATATGATCATCACCTACTGCCGGCGTATTGACGATTCTTTAGAGTCCTACACAGAGGTTTCTTAACTCAGGCAAAACGGAGTAGGAGCACATATATAATATGTGCGGGACCGAGAACAATACGAGTATGTGATACCGTATTAGATTCTTGCGATATGAGATATCGGCCTGGTATATGTGATATAGCCGGGTCATCGGATCAAGTGTTGATTCGATGAACTGATACAGATTATATCAGTCGGTTATTTGTGAAATAGCCGGATTATCGGATCAAGTGTTGATTCGATAATTTAATGTATAATTATATATTTGATATATTAAATTACATTAACTAATATAAGCTCACTAAAAGATTCTTTTTCTCACTCGGGTATTATATTGATATATATAAGATATATGTTAATTGTATTATTTTATTTTGTTACAATAAATATTGTATATGTGATATATAATATTGTAACATGTTAGGATGATATTTAGTTAACCCAACCCAAGTCTTGACCATGGTTCATTCTCTACATGGGTTAAGTTATCATAGTTAACCCATGGTTGCGTTTCTAACCTTACATGGATTCATGATTCATCACAAAAGAGATGGTTCTTCTTCTTCCTTCTCTTTTTCAATGGAAAAGCTTACTAGCTTTTTCATTAGTGATGATTTTGAGTGAGAAATAGAAAACAAATGAGAGCTAAAATCCTACTTCATCATCCTAATCTATCCTAGCCATTTAGATTAGGGTGTTCACTTCATTTGTGAGTGAGAGATTGTGTTAAAGAAACTTCAAGGTAGATCATTTTTGTTATCGAAGATCGGAAGCAAGCTTGCATCTTTCTCTTCATGGAGCCTCTCTAGAGTCCGGGTACTCGATGATCGCAGCGAAGGGACCTCAACACGGAGCTTATGAAGCGAAGGACCGGACTACAAAGGATGTAATCCCAAACTCTTAGATGTTAAAGTGTTTAACATGCTTTGTTTCGCCTAATCTCTAGTTTAAAGATCTTGGTTAGGGTTGTTCGGCACGTCTAAATTTTAAATCGGGCATGTTTGATGCCTTGTAGACCCTTGTGAGAGTGCCTAGCAACCCTACAGTGGTATCAGAGCCAAGCTATAGCTTTAGGCGAAGTCTATGCGAAGTTTAAAGTCCGGTCGAACTCCGAATACCCGTAAAACCCTAGTTTCTGGAAAAATTTTCAAAAGTTGACAGTTTTCATATTAAAAATGCTCAGAAAATTCAGCAGGTGATTTTATGGAATACTGTGAAAAACGTGCCCAAAACACCTTTATTGCGCCGCGGAACCGCGGCAATTACCTTGCTTGCGCGGCGGTTCCGTGGCCAAAAGTAACTTTTAGGTTTGGTTTTCACACAGTAAAATCCGTACAGATTTCCTGATTGTTCTGGGAATTTTTATTCTACTTAAGTGTTGAGTTTTCTGGGTTGTATTGGGAGCTCGTTGATTCGATCGGAAAGTATAACTTCGTTTAGTTTGTCCGGGTAATTTTTAGAACATGTTAAAAAGGTTCGAATGGATATCAATAACTCACATTTTCCCCTGCCGGAAAATTTCCAAGCGTTGGATTTTTCCGTAGTTTAAGAACGTCCTAAGTCGTGCAAGTAACGTGGTGGACCCTCTAGAAGAACACAAACCTTAACTCGATTATGTGACCGTCTTGAACTGCCACAAAACCTTAGGGTTTGGGGCAGTACGGCGTTGCTACATGTGAGGCGTTGGCTTGACCCTTCTACGGCTGGACCATTGGTACTGTGGCATGTGATTGATGTTTTTAAACTAATTTCAAGTGTTGAGCTATTTGGGAAAACTTGGTTGTTTGATTATTCGATCGGAAAGTTTAACATTGTCAATTTATCTGGAATGTGATACAATATTTGGAATCCACAAGTAGTTATGAGATAACTAATTTGAATGTTATAAATCTAGCAATTTAGTCTCAGATGATCTGTTGCCACGGGATTTTTATGCGATCAAAAGTCCGTCGCAATCACGTAGCGTACGCGGATAGTCGCCGGGTAAACTTAATAGACAGCCACGCCCCATAGCCCCGACCGAGTGACTGTAGGAGAACCCCGTCGCCAAAAGCATCCGTTCGGGTGCTCGCGGCAGTGGTGTTCCGCCTTAGTGCACTTCGTCGACGGCATCCGAGGGTACGGCCGTCTACTAAAGTTTTCGACGAGCATTCGATCAGGATGTAGGGAATCTTGTTGAATTGCCCGACTTGATATTGAAAAGAGTTTTCGATAATGAGACTAAAATGTGGGGTTTATAATTGTTAGGCATGCGATGTCAAAGGAATTCATATGGTTAGGCATGCGATGTCTAAGGAGGTTGCGGATTCCAACTGTTGTTGTTTTACACTCTCTTTTCTGCGACCGTAAGTGTAATATGTGGTGTATCGCCGGTTTCGTTGCTATACATCAACGACAATTGGGATACGCATATTTACTTACGTTGATGATATGTGATATTATGTGTTGCTGTAATATGTTATATTGGATCGTCGTGTTCTGAATAGCCGGGGGTTTTATGTGAGATGAGAGTTTTTCTTTTTCATTCATTTATATGTAATATTCTTTTATTGGGGCACTTCCGGGCTGAGGATGATGTCACTATTATATATTATTTACTTTTCCACATTAGGTAGACCCAAGGCGGGGAGCACAAGTAACCGGGTTCTAGGGTCAGTGGGAGACCATCTCGAGGAGTCGAGACCGGGTCTCCTAACCCTAGAATTGGCAGTGTTTCTTCCCGCTCTCGTAGGGGTCTAGGGATGTGGGTTTGGCTATTCATCGCGACTGCGGAATCTGTGTTTTATACAGGCTCATATTAAAACACGGACCTCCTAGTATATCCAATATTTCATATATCTTTCTTTTGCTGCAATGTTCTGCGATGAGATCATATTACTGCCTGAGAAGAATGTTTATATTATATATATGAGATATATGTTATATTGCAGATTTCGTTTCAAATTGATGCTTGTGAAGCATATTAAAAAATAGGACTTCATTAATGAGATTAATGAAACTAAAAGAAACCTAAAGATGTTGTAGAAACTTGTTTAAAAACTGGTAGCTCCAGTTCTTGCTTTGAATAGCGGTGTTCCTTATAGAACATCCAGCACCTTATTCGATAAGGAAAGAGCCGAGATCCTTTCACCGGGAGTGACCTCTTTAGCGAAACTAGCAGATGCTACAAACTCGGTTTGTCTTTTGATTGTTTTTATAGTTTTTGCTTTGCATAGCGGTATTTGTGAAATATGCTGCACCTTATTCGATGACGAAAGAGCCGACGATCTCTTCACCGGGAGTGACCTCTTTAGCAAAACTAGAAAAGGCCTAAAAAACATTCCATTTAAAATCACTTGATTCTACAACGTTATCAAGTTCATTACGCTCATGGTTTTCTTAAAAACCTGCATAGCCTTCCGTCATTTTAGATATGTACTACTTAGTATTCGTGCTGCGGTAGTTTGGCCTCCGTCAAGGCGTAGTGTACGGTAGCTAACTAGTGCTTATATGCTAGCATACGATGCGATTGGATTAGGGTATTCGTACGATGTAGTTTGGCCTCCGTCAAGGGTCGTGCGGGTGGGTTTAATTCAATCAGGAAATGACGGGTTGAACTTGACTAGAGGACTATGGGTAGTCTGGCCTCCGTCAAGGTCATAGGACGCTAGGGGTAAAATATTATTGGGAATTTCAAGTGTTGAAATTTGCAATGAGATTGCATACCTTCTATGAGATAGTTCGATCCCAATACCCGCTGCGAGTAAGAGTTACTCCTGGGAGAGTTTTACACATTACAATTAGCCGATCAAGTAGGTATCTAGAAAGGTGTTAACAGGGTTACGCCCCTAGGAAAACGAGGTTTATTTTAATTAGGTCCGTGCGAAAGCACGGGGAACCTCCCTCAAAGTACCGGCACTGGCCTGGCTGAATGATTGGCGAACTTGTAGAGTGTAATTAATCCCGACTAGTCTTTCCTTTTAGGGTTTGAAGGAAGATTTGACTAAAACAGTGGGAGACATCCTGATTAGATAAATTGATAACCAATCTAATCTTGTAAAAGTGCACGCTGAGTGTTTTCTTCTCTCTCTCTCCTGGTTGCGACTATGTCACGCCTTAATCAAGATAATAATACGGAAGTATTGACCGAACCCGCTTGTTATACTGCGCTAAGGAACGTTCGTCCTGCTCCAACTTATAATTGTTATAAGACAGAGCAGGAAATAGGGGATTACCAGAATTCCCGTGCCGCCCAAACGAAGAAAGTGCATGCTGATGCATCTTCTTCGGGTTTGTTCATTACACAGAACTGTTTCTCAATATCCTTTACGTCCTAGGTATTTGATACCGGATCAGAATCCCACATATGTAATTTGTTACATGGGCTATAGATAGGTAGAGAACTGAGAACGGGTGATAAATTTCATGAGATAGAAACGGTGAAAGTGTTGCAGCCAAGTCTGTTGGTAGTTATCACCCTGTATTACCAGAATACATTGATTCTGAACGAATGTTATTAGATACCGAACCTAATATACAACATCATATCAGTCTCTCTATTAGTAAAGAAGGATATAATTTTGTATTATTGGATAATGTTTTGAACATTTCCTATATCAAGAGTTGATCGGTTCAGGCACGTTATCTAAAAGCATAGACGTTCTAAATCAATCCACAGTTCTTAACGTACAGAACATACACAAAAGGAAGAGTTCAGAAATGAATGAATCCTTCTTGAGGCATTGTAGACTAGGTCATATCAATGCGACCAGACTAGCTGATGTTACATAAAGATGCATATTTAAGTTAGTTTAGATTTACATCTTGTAAAACTTGCCAGTCATGTCACAAAGATAAGATGACCACAGCTCCATTTATTAGAAACAGAGAAAGAGTTAGTGAACTCTTGGGATTGATACATACTGATGTATGAAGGTCCTCTACCTACAGATGCCAAGACCGGTTCTTTGTACTTCATTACATTCATTGATGATCTTTCAAGATTCAGACATATGTTCTTGTTGAAACACAAGTCCGAAACTTTTGAGATAATCACAGAATATAAGTTAGAAGTAGAGAACCAAAGTCGGGTATAAGTATTATGTCCTTTGATAAGATCATGGAGGAGAATACTTGAGCACGGAATTCCTGGACTATTCTAAAGGAGAATGAGATTCTCTCTCAGCATTACTCCTCCGAATACACCACAACACGTCGGTGTATCGGGGCAGAGCAATCGCACCCTATGTGATATGGTGTGCTCTATGATGAGTACTATTGAGTTGCCTATTTCCTTCAGGGAGTTATGCGCTTGTGAAGCTGCATACCTATTGAATAGGGTTTCAACCAAATCAGATGCCTACCAATCCATATGCGATATGGTATGGAAAGAGCCCATCTCTTAATGATGTTAAGATTTGGGGTTGTCCAGCCTATGTCTAAAAGTAAAATCCGGACAAGCTCGAGGCAAAATCAGTTCTGTAGAAGTTTGTTGGATATCCCAAGCATTCGCAAGGGAATATCTTCTACCAAACCGAGGAACAAAAGTTGTTTTGTTTCTCAGCATGCCACCATCGTGAAAGGGAATTTCTTATGAAGAAATTATTGGTCATGAGGTAGAACTGGAAAGAGTTCCAGCTATACAAACTGCAGCTGATGATTTGGTAGAACCAAAGGATTCAATAGTTTCCAACGAACCTCAGCCTCTCTGCCGATCTAGTTGGGTTCCTCACCCACCTGAGAGATACTTCGGTTTTCTCTATGACAGTGGGAGCGAGGATTGCATCATGAGATGATGACCCAACTAGTTTCGAGCTGGCCATCAGGAGTGGGACACTGTAAGAATGGCTGGATGCTTAGCGATCTGAGATAGAATCCTTATACACCAACAAAGTATGGACTTTGGTTGCTTTATCTGAAGGGTTAAATCCCCATCAGGAGCAAATATATCTTGGGAAGATTAGTTGGTGTACATAGAAAAGTTGAGACTTTCAAAGCTATGCTTAAAGTCCATCTAGATCCTACTTGCCACGGCTACATGTAGGGTTACTAGCCACTCTAACAAGGGTCTATAAGGCATCAACCATGCCCGATTTAAAATTTAGTCGTGCCGAACAACCCTAAACCAAGATCTTAGACTAGAGATTAGGTGAAACAAAGCATGCTAAACACTTTAACACTAAGTGAGAGGGATTACAACCTTTGTAGATCCTGTCCTTCACTTCTAAAGCTCCGTGTTGAGGTCCCTTCGCTGCGATCATCGTGCATTCGGACACTAAAGAGGCTCCACGAAGAGAATGATACAAACTTGCTTCCGATCTTCGATAACAAAGATGATCTACCTTGAAGTTTCATTAACACAAGCTCTCACCCACTAAATGAAGTGAACACCCTCATCTAAATGGCAAGGATAGATGAGAATGATGAAGTAGGATTTTTGCTCTCATTTGTTTTCTTATTCTCACTCACTTTCATCACCTTTGAAAAAGCTAGAAAGCTTTTCCATGAATAACTCAAGGAAGAAGAAGAAGAATTCTTTTGTGATGAATAATGAAAATGTAATAATCATAACTTATGCAACCATGGTTGCTAAATGAAAAGGCTAACCAATGTAGAGAATTAACCAAGGGTGAAGGGTTTGGGTTGGGTTAACCATGAGTCACTAAAATGTCAACCAAAATATCTTAGCACAAAACAAAAGAAAACCTTCTAGAAGGTTCATGAATGGACTAACCCAAATCAAACCCTAACCTTGTTTAATCTCCACTAATCATGTTGCATTAGTTATCATAACTTGTTACAATATTATATATCACATATATAATATATTTTGTAATAAAAGAAAATAATACAATTAACATATTTCGCATATATATCAATGTATTACCCGAGTGAGAAAAAGAATCTTTTAGTGAGCTTATATCAGTTAATGTAATTTAATATGTCAAATATATAATTATACATTAAATTATCGAATCAACACTTGATCCGACAATCCGGCTATATCGCATATAACTAACTAATATAATCTATACCGATTCATCGAATCAACACTTGATCCGATGATCCAGCTCATATCAAAATAACGCGAGAATATAATACGGTATCTCATATCGCATTATCCTCGGTCCTGGACATATCACATATGTTCCCTTACTCCGTTTTGCCTGAGTCAAGAAACCTCTGTGTAGGATTCTAAAGAATCGTCAATACGCCGGCAGTAGGTAATGATCATATCAAACACCCACAAGCTACAAGCGGTCACCTAAACGTAACAGCTGTAAGTCGATGTACAACACCCCATGACTTGCGGGGAGGTGGAAATATGAAAAACGATCTTGTTCTTTGCTTAAACATCGACTAACCGCATGAATCGAAGCTAAACGATAACTAACATCAAACATAGAAGTTAATAACTACTATGTAAAGGGATTATACCAAAAGAACCGTGTCCTTCGTCTTTATGAACTCCACCTCCTCCTCGGCCTTCTCGAAGTAGTAGACGATCCACCCGAGAGCTTTACTCCATGCTTAGCCTCTAAACTTGAGGCAACTAACTTTCTTTAAGTGCTAATCAAAGAAGCTAGGTGATATAGAGTGAGGGTTATGGTTTAATTAGTCTAACTAATCCTTGTACTCAACACATGAGAGGGGAGGATTAGGGTTTGAAGAGGGAGAGCTTGAGGAGAGAGAAGGTGAAGATAATAATGAAGTGAGAATAATGAGTTATGATAATATATATCAAGCATTTCTTTTATCAAGAAAAGAAAATAAAACAATTTAACAACCATGCTTGATAATATCTAGTGATGATTCATCTCCATGAGTCATTAAGCATTTATGATGCATTAATGACATGGATGAATCATCCATATGACTCACTAATCACATTCATTGTATATGCCACCTAAACCTCCTTAGTCACCACCTTCTAGAAGCTTCTCGGGCAATTACGAGAACGCCCCTCCTTTCCGCAAAAATACGGAAAAACTTTAGACTGTATAAATCCAATAACCGGATACCAGTAACTGGCTTAAACCAAAGCCGACTGGTAAAAACTGTCCGAAAGTCGTACGTGTGTAAACACACGTATGCGTCCGAACCCTTGTCGTAAAACCATACGACCTCTATATCGTTTCGCCTGGAGTAGGGAAACTCTCTGTGTGGGACTCTAGAGACTCGAATACTACGCTGGCAGTGGGTTTAACCACAGACCGCAAGCGGCACAAGCTGTACGTAACGGTCCCCAGGTAGATGTCGATAAGAAGGCCGATGAGGAAGCCCATCCGAACTCCTATTGAGTCTGATGTGACAATCTCCGTACAGCCCGGTCCGTTCGTCTAAGACTATCGCATATTGGGCCTAGGGGGCGGCAAGCGTCAGTCCCCTAATAGCGGTATAAGTCGCGTCCGAGCGAAGCCCATTACACCCTGAGAAACTACTGGAACCTACCAGTAAATCTCGCTTGCCCTGGCCAGGGACTTTGCGTAATGGCTCTCTGACACAGCGCGATATCAACCCCAATACCGGGAGAGACGAATCCTGTCTAACCGCCACTGCCTCCAAGTGCTTGGGACTGCACCCAACTGCTACCTGTTTGCACGACTCCTTTGAGCCGTGGTAGGGTAGCAATCTAAGAACAGTGGGACACACTCAAGGCGAAGCAGCAGTGTCAAGTCTGCGAACTATGCTGTACTCATGTCACCTGGGAACTGTTCACTGACGACTGGTATAAAACCATCCAACAGTTCCCTGTGAGTCCTGTCCGGTGTACCCGTAACCCAACGAGCACCTGCATACTATCTCCAGCACGACGTACTGACGGCTGTGGGACAGACCATCTGCCCAACTGGGAGAAGCGTACACACTAGTCTACTCCGGAGTATCGATGCCCTGTCTCGATAATCCAACGACTAGGGACCTGAATAAGGATGTGCTTGTAGACTACCCAGCCCCCACTAGTGTGACTGCCATCACAACGCCGGTAGTCAAGAAAGATCCTAAGAGCTCTATCAATACGTATACTCACATATTAAGATAGAAAAACCAAGTAGCATACTACCATGTTTAGCAAGACTGTTATATACATGTGAATATCCCAAGCTTCCATTAAGTAACATACAAACTAGTATGATACAATAATGGCCCCTAGGGCATATACACTAACAATCTCCCACTTGCACTAGGGCCATGTACTGGCATATCGAAGACCGATGATCTCGAGTAGCCTCTCGAACTGAATCTGAGGTAGGGCCTTCGTGAATGGATCAGCAATGTTCTCTTCAGAAGCAACTCTCCGTACCTCGATCTCCTGACGATCAATGATCTCCCTGATCAGGTGATACCGCCTTAAGATGTGTCTGGACTTCTGATGGGACCTTGGTTCCTTTGCTAAAGCTATAGCTCCGTTGTTGTCGCAATACAGAGGTACTGGATCAACTATGGTAGGAACCACCCGAAGTTCTGTTAGGAACTTCTTCATCCAGACTGCTTCTTTTGCGGCATCGCAAGCAGCTATATACTCCGCTTCCATCGTCGAGTCAGCAACGGTGTCCTGCTTGGAGGTCTTCCAGCACACCGCCCCTCCATTGAGGGTAAAGACATAACCCGACATGGACTTGGAATCGTCCTTATCACTCTGGAAGCCGGAATCAGCAAAGGCCTCCAACCTGAGGTCTTTTCCGCCGTAAACCAAGAACATCTCCTTAGTCCTTCTCAGGTACTTGAGAATGTTCTTTACTGCTGTTCAGTGCTTCTCCCCTGGGTCTGACTGATACCGGCTTACCACGCTCAGTGCGTAAGCTACATCTGGTCTGGTGCACAACATTGCATACATTATAGAGCCAACCGCAGAAGCGTAGGGTATAATAGACATGCATTCCCTTTCCAAATCAGTCTTGGGAGACATCTCTTTGGTGAGGGTGATTCCGTGACAAGCCGGTAGATTACCGCACTTTGAATCTTCCATACTGAATCTTTTCAGTACAGTGTCGATATACCTGGACTGCGAAAGTCCCAACATCCTCTTGGATCTATCACGATAGATCCGGATTCCCAGAATGTAAGAGGCATCACCTAGGTCTTTCATGGAGAACCTGTGTGACAAGAATCCTTTGACAGATTGTAGCATAGGAATGTCATTTCCTATCAATAGAATGTCATCCACGTACAAGACGAGGAATACGACACTTCTCGCTACAAATTTACTATATATGCACGGTTCATTTGGATTTTTGATAAAGTCATATTCTTTGACTGTTTCATCAAAACAGATGTTCCAACTCCGCGATGCCTGCTTTAGTCCATAAATGGACTTAAGCAGCTTGCATACTTTCCCGCTGCTCCCACTCTGATTGAAACCTTCTGGCTGATCCATATAGACGCACTCTTCTAAATTTCCAATCAGAAAAGCCGTCTTTACGTCCATCTGCCAGATTTCATAATCATGGAAGGCAGCAATAGCAAGAAGGACCCGAATGGATTTGAGCATAGCCACTGGAGAAAAAGTTTCGTCATAGTCCAAACCAGGTCTTTGACGAAAACCCTTTGCAACAAGTCTAGCCTTATAGGTTTCCACCTGTCCATCTACACCAATCTTTTTCTTGAAGATCCATTTGCATCCTATGGGTTTTACCCCATCTGGAGCAAAGTCCAAAGTCCATACTTTGTTGGTGTACATGGACTCCATTTCGGTCCGCATTGCATCTAGCCATCATACCGAGTCACCGCTCTGGATGGCCTGGTGGAAGTCAGTAGGTTCATCATCACCTATGATGCAATCCTCTCTATCCCCATCTATGAGAAAACCGTAGTATCTCTCAGGCGGATGAGACGGCCTACTACTCCTGCGGAGGGGTGCGGGAATGTCCTGTTCTTCTTGAACTTCCGGTTCTACCAAACTTTCAGTAGCAGCTTGTGGTTCTGGAATTTCTTCCAGTTCTATTTCGCTCACACTTATTTCCTTTTCTAAAAACTGATGTTCTAGAAAATGGGCATTACGAGAAACAAAAACCTTTTGTTCCTCTGCGTAATAGAAATAATATCCCTTGGAGTTCTTTGGATATCCCACAAACATACATTTTACTGATCGTGCCTCGAGCTTGTCCATATGCTGCTTTTTAACAAAAGCTGGACATCCCCAAATCTTCATATGCTGAAGATAGGGTTTCTTCCCAGTCCACATCTGATATGGAGTGGTAGGCACAGTCTTGGTAGGAGCCCTGTTCAGAAGATATGCTGCTGATTCAAGCGCATAACCCCAAAAAGATCGCGGTAACTCAGCATTACTCATCATGGATCGTACCATATCCAATAGGGTTCGATTCCGTCTCTCCGATACACCGTTATGCTGTGGAGTGTATGGAGGAGTAAGCTGAGAGAGAATTCCTTTCTCTTTTAGGTAATAGGAACTCGGCACTCAAGTATTCACCACCTCGATCAGATCTAAGTGTCTTGATACTTTTGCCGGTTTGGTTTTCTACTTCATTCTTATACTCTTGGAATTTCTCAAAAGCCTCGGATTTATGTTTCATCAGATAAATGAATCCGTATCTTGAGTAATCATCCGTGAAAGTAATGAAATAGGAAAAACCACCTCTTGCATGTGTAGACAATGGACCACATACATCGGTGTGTATGAGTCCTAAGAGCTCGCTCGCTCTTACTCCTTGTCCAGTGAATGGAGTCTTTGTCATCTTTCCTTTGAGACAAGATTGACAAGTGTCATAAGTTTAATATTCGAACGAGTCTAAATATCCTTCTCTATGCAACTTAGTCAACCTTCTCTCATTGATGTGACCCAGTCTACAATGCCAAAAGAAAGCTTTATTTAAATCTGGAGACTTTCTTTTTAGTGTGTTCTGGACATTGAAAATTTGGAGTTGGTTTAAAACATATATACCGTTATTTAGTGTACCGGACCCAATCAAACCATGATTAAGATGGATGTTAACAACATCTCTTACAAACGTGAAATCATAACCTTTATTTGATAACAAGGAAACTGATATGATATTACACGTTAAGCTTGGTACAAAAAAACAGTTATGTAAAACCAAAATGTGTCCACTCGTCAATCCTAGGTGATAATCCCCGACGGATGCAGCTCCCACGCTAGCTCCGTTAGCAACATTTAGGGTCATATCACCTTCCTTCAGCACTCTACGGTTTCTCAGTGCCTGCAATGAATTGCAAATATGAGATCCTGATCCGGTATCTAATACCCAGGAAGTAGAGTTGATCGACAGACAATTCTCAATTATAAACACACCTGAAGTCGAAGCCACAGCTTGCTTCGGTTCCTGGTTCTTGGCGTTCCACGCCTTGCAATCCTTTTTCCAGTGCCCTTTCCTGTGACAATGGAAGCACTCATCTTGGCCTACTACCGGTACCACAAACTTTTTCTTTCCCTTCCCTCCCACCTTACTAACACCTCCTCTAGGTTTGGTGGCGGCCTTCTTCTTCCTTCCTTTGGCCCTTGCCTTGGACCCGGAAGAAGATGTACCGCTAACAAACATAGCGGGTGTTTCCCTTGTCTTCTGCAAGGTGCCCTCTGCACTCCTTAACATGTTCAGGAGTTCCGGAAGTTCAACTTCTTTTCTTTGAATGTTGAAGTTCAGGATAAACTGGGCGTAGGTGTGAGGAAGGGACTGGAGAATAAGGTCTGTATAGAGCTCATTATCCAAAGTCGTCCCAAGGTCTGCGAGCTCTTCAATATAGCCGATCATCTTTAGGACATGTTCTTCTACCGATGAACCGACAGCCAACCTCACTCGAAACAAGTTCTTAGAGGTCTCGTATCTTGCTATACGAGATTGCTCTCCATAAAGTTCCTTTGTATGGAGAAATATGCCATCAAGGTCCATATCCTCGTGCCTCCTCTGATGTTCATTGTTCATTGAGGCAAGCACGATGCACTTGGCTTTCGCGCAATCTAAATCCCAGGTTTTGCGGATTTCCTTATCCGCATTGCTGGATTTGGGACAAGGGACAGCAGGTGCCGTAGCGGTGAGGACGTACCCCAATTTGTTATAGGTCAAAGCCATTTTGACATTCCGCAGCCAATCTTTATAGTTTGGCCCTGTCAGTATATTTTTCTCTAAAAGTAACTTAAGTCCAGTCATTTTCAGGGTCGCTGCAATTAGGAGAGAGAGAAGAAAACTCTTTAGAATGATGCTCTTGCAAGTTTAGAGTGGTTTTTAGTTTATCTAAACTGGATGGCTCCCACTGTTTCTCGAATCATTCCTCAAACCATAAAAGAAGAATTAGCCAGGACTATTCTCACTGTACAATTCTTGCTTAACCGTTAAGCCAGGCTAGTGTCGATACTTCGAGGGAGGTTTTCCAACGCTTTCGCGAAGTTCCCTAATTAAATAACCTCTTTTCTCTGGGGGCGTAACCCCGCTGACACCTTTCTGGACACCTACTTGGTTTATAGCATTGATCGTTAAGCGACGAATCTCCTGATAAGTAGCATATACTCACAGTAGGATCGGGATCCAAATATCATCGTATGATAATGTTGAAGGAATGCTACCAACATTCATCAAACTCCAAATGGTATGCATCACTTTGCAAATTTCAGTTTCTTTAGAAATTCCCGATATAAGTTTTTGCCCCATGCTCTTATGACCTTGGCTTTGGTCAAAATGTCATAAGTCACATGTCAAGTTCTACCCGTCATTATCTTGTCAATTTGAACCCATCCGTATATACCCCTGACTTTGGTCAAATGATAATACGACTGTCCCAAACTAACTCATCTATCTTATGCAACAAATGAAAACCCAGCAGCTATCAAACACTATGCCTTGACTTTGGCCAAAATGCATAGCTTGAATACTACTGAATACCCAAATGAAATGACGGAGGGCTACGAATGGTTTTGGCGAAACCGTGAACGTAGTGAACTTGATATAATCGAAGGAACCTGATAGCTTTTAAATTGTTCCAACGATTAACTTTTTGTTTATTTTCTTTGCATTATAAATAATGCGTCCCATCATTAACCTATCATTGCAGAAAACAACGAAAATACAACGTCCTCTTATGCCTTCCGCATTCGCCACGGGGTCCCGTCATCACCCGTTAGGTTACTTAACTAACGACAGAGCGGGGGCTGGGCTAGCGCGGGTGTAAAACATAAGTGACGTCTAAATAGCTATCATATATAGATATTGTATATTCGTCAGACGCAATAATAGGCATTCCAGATCACAGATGAACTTTATTGGATTTGCAAGCAATCCGTGTTTGTTTTGAGCCTGCAACAAAAGACAGATTACACTGTTGTGATGAATAGCCATTACCCCACCCAAGACCCCAACGGGTACGGCAAACTACCCGCCCGGCAGTTTGTGCACCCCACCTTGGGTTTGTCCTAGGAGTAAAAACAATAAAATAAAATAATACAACGGTGGCTACAACCGCAACCTGGATGTGCCCCGCAAAATAATATTACAACAAATTACATTTACATCAAATGAATTAAATAATAACCCATCACATAACCCCGGCTATACATCACAACAGTCCAACACAGTTCATATGCACAAACAGTAAAAACCATTACAGAAATGTGCAACCCCCTGCCAACCGACATACTAGCAGTTAGGGGAGGTTTACGAACACATTATACAAACACAGATATAATCCAACAAGCAAATACTGTATAATTTCGATCGATTAAACACTTTTATTTTTGCTCCAATACTTCTCTGTAAATCTGAAACCTGAGCAAAAATAAAATATTCCAGAAAATACCAAATATCACAGAGAAGCAACACAGGAAAATTGGGTTCCTGAATCGCCAACTCGGTGGCGGAATCGCGGCGGATCGGTGGGATCCGCCGCGGTTCCGCGGCGCTTTAGGCGATTCAGGGGCCCAATTTTCTTGGGTGTTCTTCTACTGTCTTTTAAAGCTTTCTGAACATCCCTGAAAAATTTTTGGACTTCATTTAAAAATCGACAGAAACTTGTGATTTCGGGCTTTTCCGGTTTCGTTTTTTCCGTTCGAAATTCATACAAATTTGCAAGTAAGTTATTTATTGTTTAGCGAGGCTTTGATACCACTGTGAGTCGATGTACAACACCCCACGACTTGCGAGGAGGCGGAAATATGAAAAACGATCTTGTTCTTTGCTTAAACATCGACTAACCGCATGAATCGAAGCTAAACGATAACTAACATCAAACATAGAAGTTAACAACTACTATGTAAAGGGATTATACCTAAAGAACCGTGTCCTTCGTCTTTACGAACTCCACCTCCTCTTCGGCCTTCTCGAAGTAGTAGACGATCCACCCGAGAGCTTTACTCCAAGCTTAGCCTCTAAACTTGAGGCAACTAACTTTCTTTAAGTGCTAATCAAAGAAGCTAGGTGATATAGAGTGAGGGTTATGGTTTAATTAGTCTAACTAATCCTTGTACTCAACACATAAGAGGGAAGGATTAGGGTTTGAAGAGGGAGAGCTTGAGGAGAGAGAAGGTGAAGATAATAATGAAGTGAGAATAATGAGTTATGATAATATATATCAAGCATTTCTTTTATCAAGAAAAGAAAATAAAACAATTTAACAACCATGCTTGATAATATCTAGTGATGATTCATCTCCATGAGTCATTAAGCATTTATGATGCATTAATGACATGGATGAATCATCCATATGACTCACTAATCACATTCATTGTATATGCCACCTAAACCTCCTTAGTCACCACCTTCTAGAAGCTTCTCGCGCAATTACGAGAACGCCCCTCCTTTCCGCAAAAATACGGAAAAACTTTAGACTGTATAAATCCAATAACCGGATACCAGTAACTGCCTTAAACCAAAACCGACTGGTAAAAACTGTCCGAAAGTCGTACGTGTGTAAACACACGTATGCGTCCGAACCCTTGTCGTAAAACCATACGACCTCTATATCGTTTCGCCTGGAGTAGGGAAACTCTCTGTGTGGGACTCTAGAGACTCGACTACTACGCTGGCAGTGGGTTTAACCACAGACCGCAAGCGGCACTAGCTGTACGTAACGGTCCCCAGGTAGATGTCGATAAGAAGGCCGATGAGGAAGCCCATCCGAACTCCTACTGAGTCTGATGTGACAATCTCCGTACAGTCCGGTCCGTTCGTCTAAGACTATCGCATATCGGGCCTAGGGAGGCGGCAAGCGTCAGTCCCCTAATAGCGGTATAAGTCGTGTCGGAGCGAAGCCCATTACACCCTGAGAAACTACTTGAACCTACCAGTAAATCTCGCTTGCCCTGGCCCGGGACTTTGCGTAATGGCTCTCTGACACAGCGCGATATCAACCCCCAATACCTGGAGAGACGAATCCTGTCTAGCCGCCACTGCCTCCAAGTGCTCGGGACTGCACCCAACTGCTATCTGTTTGCACGACTCCTTTGAGCCGTGGTAGGGTAGCAATCTAAGAACAGTGGGACACACTCGAGGCGAAGCAGCAGTGTCAAGTCTGCAGACTATGCTGTACTCATGTCACCTGGGAACTGTTCACTGACGACTGGTATAAAACCATCCAACAGTTCCCTGTAAGTCCTGTCCGGTGTACCCGTAACCCAACGAGCACCTGCATACTATCTCCAGTACGACGTACTGACGGCTGTGGGACAGACCATCTCCCCAACTGGGATGAGAAGCGTAGACACTAGTCTACTCCGGAGTATCGATGCCCTGTCTCGATAATCCAACGACTAGGGACCTGAATAAGGATGTGCTTGTAGACTACCCAGCCCCCACTAGTGTGACTGCCATCACAACACCGGTAGTCAAGCAAGATCCTAAGAGCTCTATCAATACGTATACTCATATATTAAGATAGAAAAACCAAGTAGCATACTACCATGTTTAGCAAGACTGTTATATACATGTGAATATCCCAAGCTTCCATTAAGTAATATACAAACTAGTATGATACAATAATGGCCCCTAGGGCATATACACTAACAACAGCCACCCAGGTATTGATCGATCAGAAGATCAACAAGCAAGCCTGTACATTCTCCTGCGAATCCAATCAGTAACACTCCCGTACAGTCCGGTCTCGTCGTCTGACATGTTGCATATCTCGCCTAGGGGTGGTAAACGTCAGACCCCAGTAGCTTGATAAGTCGTGTCGATATGAGGTCTATAACAGTTCGAGAAACTAATGATTACACATACCAGTAAATCACACCAACTGTGGCCAGGGATTTCCAGTTATAGCCAATTGAACACAGCACAACATCGACACCCTATACCGGTGGAGACGAATCCCCTCCTATCGCTCATTGCCTCCATGTGATTCGGGACTGTACCCAAAAGCTATCTTTTTGCACGCCCTCTTCGACGTGATATGATGGAAATCAAAGCACAGTGGGAATCACACAAGTCTCTATGACGATCTCGGGTCTACAGACTAACCTATACCAGTGTCACCGGAGAACTGCCATCTGACGTGAGGTATAATACCATCTGGGAGTTCTCGGCAAGTCCATCCAGTATACCCAGTCTCCACTGAGCACTCGTACACCATCCTTGATGTCAAACACCGATGGATATGGGATCATCCAACGCCCATCATATGGGTCAAGATACGTATACGCTAGTCTACTCTGGTATATCGATGCCCTGTCTCGATACACCCTCGACTAGGAACAGTTATAGGATGTACACGTCGACTACCATGGCCCCACTAGTATGATCTCATCATAGTCCCAGTAGTCGAGTACATATCCTAAAGGCTTTATCAACATGTAACATAGAGACAATCAGAGTACATGTTATGATAAAGTACAACCAGATAGCGTACTATCATGTCGAGCAAGAAAGTCCTCCCTATATATGTCCAAGCATCCACTAAACTATACATCGTATGTACAGTAATGGCCTCTAGGGCATACATATAACTAACAATCTCCCACTTGCATTAGGGCCATCTGTTGTGATATCACATACCCAACAATTAGCTGTGGTTGAAGTATCTCATACTCAACCATCCCAAAAAAAAGTCTCTACTGGGAAAAAGGCCTTTGTGAGTGGATCCACGCTGTTGTCCTCTGTGTCTACTCTCCTAACCTCGATCTCCCTGGAGATCAACCATCTCCATGATCAGGTGATACTGCCTAAGAATTATATCTGGATTTCTGATGGGACGGTAGTTCCTTAGGTAAAGCCACAACTCCATTGTCACACAATGGTAGGAACGAAGTTCATCTCATGAACTTATATATCCAGACTGCCTCTTTGGTAGCATCCTTGGTAACGATGTATCTTGCTTTTAATCGTCTAGTATATCACTGTATCTAGGTTGGAACTCTTCCAACATACCGTCCCTCCACTGAGGGTAAAGACAATGCCTGCGACTGACATTCAGTCGTCCTTATCACCCTGGAACCTTTCCAGTGATTCTCCCCAGGATTGATTGATACCATCTTACTACAACTAGTGAGTATCCTAACATCCAATTAGATCTATCTCATAGATCCAAAACCCAGGATTTAGGAGGTATCATTTTGATCCTATATGGAGAATCCTTGTGATAAGCAGAGATTGACCGAGCGTTGCATAGGAAACTCCTTCCCTATCAAGAGTATGTCATCCACGTACTCTACGAGGATCACCACCATACTCTCTACTACCTTTTTGTATATACAAGGTTCATTTACCATTTTGATGAAGTCAAAATCTTTGACTATCTCATCAAAACAGACGTTCCAACTCCGCGATGCCTGTTTTATCGCATAAAACATCTTGCACACGTTTCCGCTGCTCCCACTATCTACGAATCTCTCTAGCTGTGTACTTATAGATGCTCTCTTCCAAATCATCATTTAGAAAAGCAGCCATGACACCCAACCACCAGATATCGTAGTCATGGATGTAGCAGTGGCAAGCAGGATCTGGATGGACTTAAGCATAGCTTTGAAAGTCTCAACTTTTCCATGTACACCAAGTAAACTTCTCAAGATATACTTGCTCCTGATGGGGATTTAACCCTTCAGATAAAGCAACCAAAGTCCATACTTTGTTGGTGTATAAGGATTCCATCTCAGATCACTAAGCATCTAGCCATTCTTACAGAGTCTCACTCCTGATGGCCAGCTCGAAACTAGTTGGGTCGTCATCTCATGATGCAATCCTCGCTCCCTCTATCATAGAGAAACCGAAGTATCTCTCAGGTGGGTGAGGAACCCTACTAGATCGTTGGAGAGGCTGAGGTTCGTTGGAAACTATTGAATCCTTTGGTCCTACCAAATCATCAGCTGCAGTTTTGTATAGCTGGAACTCTTTCCAGTTCTACCTTATGACCACTAATTTTTCCACAAGAAATTCCCTTTCACAAAGGTGGCATGTTGAGAAACAAAACATCTTTTGTTCCTCGGTTAGGTAGAAGATATTCCCTTGAGTATGCTTGGGATATCCAACAAACATCCATATATCTGACATTGCCTCGAGCTTGTCCGGATTTTGCCTTTTAGAAATAGGCCGGACAACCCCAAATCTTAACAAACTTAAGATATGGGCTCTTCCCATTCCATATCACGTATGATGTGGTAGGCAACTGATTTGATTTGAACCCTATTCAATAGGTATGCAGCTTCTCAAGTGCATAACTCCCAAAAGGAAATAGGAAACTCAGTAGTACTAATCATAGAGCACACCATATCAAATAGGGTGTATTTGCTCTGCCCCGATACATTATCGTGCTATGGTGTATACGGAGGAGTAATGCTGAGAGAAAATTTCATTCTCCTTTAGAATAGTCCAGGAATCTCCGTGCTGTAGTATTCTCCTCCTTGATCTCATCAAAGGACATAGTACTTATACCCGTTTTTGGTTCATTACTTATAACTTATATTCTGTGGATATCTCAAAAGCTTCGGGCTTGTGTTTCAACAGGAACACATGTGCGAATCTTGAGAGATCATCAGCGAATATAATAAAGTACAAAGAACCGGTCCTGGCATGTGTAGACAGGGGACTTCATACATCAGCATGTATCAATCCCAAGAGTTCACGAACTCTTTCTCTGTTTCTAATAAACGGAGCTGTGGTCATCTTATCTCTGTGACATGACCTGCAAGTTTCACAAGATGTAAATTCAAACTAATTTAAATATGCATCTATATATAACTTCAGCTAGTCGGGTCGCATTGATATGACCTAGTCTACGATGCCTCAAGAAGGATTCCTTCATTTCTGAACTCTTCCTCTTGTGTGTGTTCTGTTCGTTAAGAACTGTGGTTTGATTTAGAACGTCTATGCTTTTAGATAACGTGCCTGAACCGATCAACTCTTGATATAGGAAATGTTCAAAACATTATCCAACTATACAAAATTATATCCTTTCTTTACTAATAAAGAGACTGATATGATGTTGTATATCAGGTTCGGTATCTAATAACATTCGTTCAGAATCAATGTATTCTGGTAATACAGGGTGATAACTACCAACAGACTTGGCTGCAACACTTGCACCGTTTCTATCTCATGAAATTTAACACTCGTTCTCAGTTCTCTACCTTTCTGTAGCCCATGTAACAGATTACATTTGTGGGATCCTGATCCGGTATTAAATACCCAGGACGTAAAGGATATTGAGAAACAGTTCTCTGTAATGAATACACCCGAAGAAGATGCATCAGCAAGCACTTTCTTCGTTTGGGCGGCACAGGAATTCTGGTAATCCCTTATTTCCTGCTCTGTCTTATAACAATTATATGTTGGAGCGGTACCAACGTTCCCCAGCTCGGTATAACAAGCGGGTTTGGTCAATACATCCGTATTATTATCTTGATTAAGGCATGATATGGTCGCTACCTGGAAAGAGAGAAAAGAAAACACTCAGCGTATGCTCTTGCAAGATTAGATTGGTTATCTAATAAATCTAATCAGGATGTCTCCCACTGTTTTAGTCAAATCTTCCTTCAAACCCTAAAAGGAAAGACTAGCCGGGATTAATTACACGCTACAAGTTCGCCAATCTTTCAGCCAGGCCAGTGCCGGTACTTTGAGGGAGGTTCCTCGTGCTTTCGTACGGACCTAATTAAAGTAAACCTCGTTTTCCCAGGGGCATAACCCCGTTAACACCTTTCTAGACACCTACTTGATCGGCTAATTGTAATGTGTAAAACTCTCCCAGGAGTAACTCTTACTCGCAGCGGGTATTGGATCCAACTATCTTATAGAAGGTATGCAATCTCATTGCAAATTTCAACATTTGAAATTCCCAATAATATTTTACCCCTAGCGTCCTATGACCATGACGGAGGTCAACAAAACATAGGCAGCTAGTCAAGTTCTACCCGTCATTTCCTGATTTAATTAAACCCACCCGCACGACGCATAACGGAGGTCAACAAGGCCGCACGACTACCGTAAAACAATCTGCATCATATGCATAAGCAGATAAATCCTAGTCGGCTACCGCACACTATGCCTTGACGGAGGTCAACAAACGTAGCACGAATACTAAGTAGTTCTTATCTGAAATGACGGAGGGCTACGACAGGTTTTTAAGAAAACCCTTTGCGTAATGAACTTGATAACGTTGTAGAATCGAGTGATTTTAAATGGAGTGTTTTTGAGGCTTTTCTAGCTTTGCTAAAGAGGTCACTCCCGGTGAAAGGATCGTCGGCTCTTTCCTCATCGAATAAGATGCAGGATATTTCACAAATATCACTATGCAAAGCAAAAACTATAGAAGCAATCAAAAGACAAACCGAGTATGCAGCATCTGCTAGTTTCGCTAAAGAGGTCACTCCCGGTAAAGAGATCTCGGCTCTTTCCTTATCGAATAAGGTGCTGGATGTTCTACAAGGAACACCGCTATGCAAAGCAAGAACTAGAGCTACCAGTTTTTAAACAAGTTTCTACAACATCTTTAGGTTTCTTTTATTTCATTAATCTCATTAATGAAGTCCCATTTTATTATGCTTCACAAGCATCGCATTTGAAACGAAATCTGCAATATAACATATATCTCATATATATAATATAAACATTCGTCTCAGGCAGTAATATGATCTCATCATAGAACATTGCAGCAGAAGAACACATATGAAATATTGGATATACTAGGACGTCCGTGTTTTAATACGAGCCTGTATAAAACACGGATTCCACGGTCGTGATGAATAGCCAAACCCACATCCCTAGACCCCTACGAGAGCGGCAAGCAACACTGCCAATTCTAGGGTTAGGAGACCCGGTCTCGACTCCTCGAGATGGTCTCCCACTGGACCTAGAACCCTGTTACTTGTGCTCCCCGCCTTGGGTCTACCTAATGCGGAAAAGTAAATAATATACAATGGTGACATCATCCTCAGCCCGGAAGTGCCCCAATAAAAGAATATTACATTCAAATGAATTTTACATGAATGAAAAAGAAAAACTCTCATCTCACATAAAACCCCCGGCTATTCAGAGCACGACGATCCAATATAACATATCACAGCAATACATAATACCTTATATCATCAACGTAAGCAAGTATGCGTATCCCGATTGTCGTTGATGTATAGCAACGAAGCCGGCGATACACCACATACCACGCTCACGGTCACAGAAAAGAAAGTATAAAACTACAACAGTTGGAATCCGCAACCTCCTTAGACATCGCATGCATAACCAAATGAATTCCTTAGACATCGCATGCCTAACAATTACAAACCCCGCATTTTAGTCTCATTATCGAAAACTCTTTTCAATATCAAGTCGGGCAATTCAACAAGATTCCCGACATCCTGATCGAATGCTCGTCGCATACTTTAGTAGACGGCCGCACCGTCGGATGCCGTCGACGAAGTGCACTAAGGCGGAACACCGTTGCCGCGAGCACCCGAACGGATGCTTTTAGCGACAGGGTTCTCCTATAGTTACTTGGTCGGGGCTATGGGGCGTGGCTGTCTATTAAGTTTACCCAGCGAGTATCCGCGTATGCTACGCGATTGCGACGGACTTTTGATCGCATCAAAATCCCGTGGCAACCGATCAACTGAGACTGAACTGCTAGATTTATAACATTCAAATTAGTTATCTCATAACTACTTATGGATTCCAAATATTTTATCACATTCCAGATAAATAGACAGTGTTAAACTTTTCGATCGAATAAACAAACACCCATGATTTCCCAAATAGCTCAACACTTAAGCGGAGTTCAAAAAGTATCCATCACATGCCACAGTACTGATGGTCCAGCCGTAGAAGGGTCAAGCCAACGCCTCACATGTGGCAGGCCATACTGCCCCAAACCCTAAGGTTCAGAGACGGTTCAGACGGTCACATAATCGAGTTAAGGTTTGTTGTTTTCTAGAGGGTCCACCGCGTTACTTGCACGGCTTAGAACGTTCTTAAACTACAGAAAAATCCAACATTTGGAAATTTTCCGGCAGGGGAAAAAATGAATTATTGATATCCGTTTGAACTTTTCAACACGTTCTAAAAATTACCCGGACAAAATAAACGAAGTTAAACTTTCCGATCGAATCAACAAGTTCCCAATACAACCCAGAAAACTTAACACTTAAGTAAAATTAAAATTTCCCAGACGAATCAGGAATTAGATACGGACATTACTGCGTAAAAACTATCTCGCAATCTACAGTAACTGCCGCAGAACCGCCGCCAATACCCTGGTTTGGCCACGGTTCCACGGCACTTTAATTGATTTAGGGGGTCTTTTTTCACAGGTGTCCATAGAATTCCCTGCTGATTTTTTGAGTATTTTTAATATGAAAAAATCAACATTTTTTAAAAATTTCCAGAAACTAGGGTTTTACGGGTATTCGGAGTTCGATCGGACTTTAAACTTCGCCTAGACTTCGCCTAAAACTCTAGCTTGGCTCTGATACCACTGTAGGGTTACTAGGCACTCTAACAAGGGTCTATAAGGCATCAACCATGCCCGATTTAAAATTTAGCCGTGCCGAACCACCCTAAACCAAGATCTTAGACTAGAGATTAGGTGAAATAATGCATGCTAAACACTTTAACACTAAGTGAGAGGGATTACAACCTTTGTAGATCCTGTCCTTCACTTCTAAAGCTCCGTGTTGAGGTCCTTTCGCTGCGATCATCGTGCATCCGGACTCTAGAGAGGCTCCACGAAGAGAATGATGCAAACTTGCTTCTGATCTTCGATAACAAAGATGATCTACTTTGAAGTTTCATTAACACAAGCTCTCACTCACTAAATGAAGTGAACACCCTCATCTAAATGGCAAGGATAGATGAGGATGATGAAGTAGGATTTTTGCTCTCATTTGTTTTCTTATTCTCACTCACTTTCATCACCATTGAAAAAGCTAGAAAGCTTTTCCATGAAGAACACAAGGAAGAAGAAGAAGAAGAATCCTTTTGTGATGAATAATAAAAATGTAATAATCATAACTTATGCAACCATGGTTGCTAAATGAAAAGGCTAACCAATGTAGAGAATTAACCAAGGGTGAAGGGTTTGGGTTGGGTTAACCATGAGTCACTAAAATGTCAACCAAAATATCTTAGCACAAAACAAAAGAAAACCTTCTAGAAGGTTCATGAATGGACTAACCCAAATCAAACCCTAACCTTGTTTAATCTCCACTAATCATGTTGCATTAGTTATCATAACTTGTTACAATATTATATATCACATATATAATATATTTTGTAACAAAAGAAAATAATACAATTAACATATATCGCATATATATCAATGTATTACCCAAGTGAGAAAAAGAATCTTTTAGTGAGCTTATATCAGTTAATGTAATTTAATATATCAAATATATAATTATACATTAAATTATCGAATCAACACTTGATCCGACAATCCGGCTATATCGCATATAACCGACTAATATAATCTGTACCGATTCATCGAATCAACACTTGATCCGATGATCCGGCTCATATCAAAATAACGCGAGAATATAATACGGTATCTCATATCGCATTATTCTCGGTCCTGCACATATCATATATGTGCGCCTACTCCATTTTTCCTGAGTCAAGAAACCTCTGTGTAGGACTCTAAACAATCGTCAATACGCCGGCAGTAGGTGATGATCATATCAAACACCCACAAGCTGCAAGCGGTCAGCTAAACGTAACAGCCACCCAGGTATTGATTGATCAGAAGATCAAAAAGCAAGCCTGTACATTCTCCTGCGAATCCAATCAGTAACACTCCCGTACAGTCCTGTCTCGTCGTCTGATATGTCGCATATCTCGCCTAGGGGTGGTAAACGTCAGACCCCAGTAACTTGATAAGTCGTGTCGATATGAGGTATATAACAGTTCAAGAAACTACTGATAACACATACCAGTAAATCTCAGCAACCATGGCCAGGGATTTCCAGTTATAGCCAATCGAACACAACACAACATCAACTCCCTATACCGGGAGAGACGAATCCCCTCCTATCGCTCATTGCCTCCATGTGATTCGGGACTGTACCCAAAAGGCACCATTTTGCATGCCCTCTTGGACATGGTATGATGGAAATCAAAGCACAGTGGGAATCACATAAGACTCTATGACGTTCTCGGGTCTACTGACTAACCTGTACCAATGTCATTAGGGAACTGCCGTTTGACGTGAGATATAATACCATCTGAGAGTTCTCGACGAGTTCGTCCAGTGTACCCAGTCTCCACTGAGCACCCGTACACCATCCTTGATATCAAACACTGATGGATAAAGGATCATCCATCGCCCATCATACGGGTCAAGATGCGTATACGCTAGTCTACTCTGGTGTATCGATGCCCTGTCTCGATACACCCTTGACTAGGAACAGTTATAGGATGTACTCGTCGACTACCATGGCCCCACTAGTATGATCTCATCATAGTCCCAGTAGTCGAGTACATATCCTAAAGGCTTTATCAATATGTAACATAGAGACAATCAGAGTACATGTTAAGATAAAGTACAACCAGATAGCGTACTATCATGTCGAGCAAGAAAGTCCTCCCTATATATGTCCAAGAATCCATTACAATATACATCGTATGTACAGTAATGGCTTCTAGGGCATACATATAACTAACACTACATACCATGACTATGATGTCTGGCGGTTGGGTGTCATGACTGCTTTTCTAAATGATGATTTGGAAGAGAGCATCTATAAGTACACAGCCAGAGGGCTTCGTAGATAGTGGGAGCAGCGGAAACGTGAGCAAGATGTTTTATGTGATAAATCAGGCATCGCGGAGTTGGAACGTCTGTTTTGATGAGAAAGTCAAAGAGTTTGACTTCATCAAAATGGTAGATGAACCTTGTATATACAAAAAAGTAGTAGAGAGTATGGTGGTGATCCTCGTAGAGTACGTGGATGACATACTCTTGATAGGGAAGGAGTTTCCTATGCTACGCTCGGTCAATCTCCTCTTATCACAATGATTCTCCATATAGGATCAAGGTGATACCTCTTAAATCCTGGGTTATGGATCTATGGGATAGATCTAATTGGATGTTAGGAATCTCACTAGTTGTAGTGAGATGGTATCAAACGATCCTGGAGAGAATCACTGGAAAGGTACCAGGGTGATAAGAACGACTGAATGTCAGTCGCAGGCTTTGTCTTTACCCTCAGTGGAGGGACGGTATGTTGGAAGAGTTCCAAGCTAGATACCGTGACTTACTAGACGATTAAAGGTAAGATACATCGTTACCAAGGATGCTACCAAAGAGGCAGTCTGGATATATCTTAGTTCATAAGATGAACTTCGTTCCTACCATTATGTGACAATGGAGTTGTGGCTTATGCCAAGGAACCCCCGTCCCATCAGAAATCCAGATATAATTCTTAGGCAGTATCACCTGATCATGGAGATGGTTGATCTCCAGGGAGGTCGAGGTTAGGAGAGTAGACACAGAGGACAATAGCGCGGATCCACTCACAAAGGCCTTTTTCCCAGTATAGACTTTTATGGGATGGTTGAGTATGAGATACTTCTACCACAGCTAATTGTTGGGTATGCGATACCACAACAGATGGCCCTAGTGCAAGTGGGAGATTTTTAGTTATATGTATGCCCTAGAGGCCATTACTGTACATACGATGTATATTGTAGTGGATGCTTGGACATATATAGGGAAGACTTTCTTGCTCGACATGATAGTACGCTATCTGGTTGCTCTTTATCTTAACATGTACTCTGATTGTCTCTATGTTACATGTTGATAAAGCCCTTAGGATATGTACTCGACTACTGGGACTATGATGAGATCATACTAGTGGGGCCACGGTAGTCGACGAGTACATCGTATAACTGTTCCTAGTCGAGGGTGTATCGAGATAGGGCATCGATACACCAGAGTAGACTAGCGTATACGCATCTTGACCCATATGATGGGCGATGGATGATCCCATATCCATCGGTGTTTGACATCAAGGATGGTGTACGGGTGCTCATTGGAGACTGGGTACACTGGACGGACTTGCCGAGAACTCCCAGATGGTATTATACCTCACGTCAGATGGCAGTTCTCCGGTGACACCGGTACAGGTTAGTCTGTAGACCCGAGATCGTCATAGAGTCTTGTGTGATTCCCACTGTGCTTTGATTTCCATCATACCACGTCGAAGAGGGCATGCAAAAAGGTGGCTTTTGGGTACAGTCCCGAATCACATTGAGGCAATGAGCGATAGGAGGGGATTCATCTCTCCCGGTATAGGGAGTTGATGTTGTGCTGTGTTCGATTGGCTATAACTGGAAATCCCTGGCCAGGGTTGCTGAGATTTACTGATAAGTGTTATCAGTAGTTTCTCGAACTGTTATAGATCTCATATCGACACGACTTATCAAGCTACTCGGGTCTGACGTTTACCACCCCTAGGCGAGATATGCGACATATCAGACGAAGAGACCGGAAAGTGCAGGAGTGTTACTGATTGGATTCACCGGAGAATGTACAGGCTTGCTTGTTGATCTTCTGATCGCTCAATACCTGGGTGGCTGTTACATTTAGCTGACCGCTTGCAGCTTGTGGGTGTTTGATATGATCATCACCTACTGCCGGTGTATTGACGATTCTTTAGAGTCCTGTACAGAGGTTTCTTGACTCAGGCAAAACGGAGTAGGAGCACATATATGATATGTGCGGGACCGAGAACAATACGAGTATGTGATACGTATTAGATTCTCGCGATATGAGATATCGGCCGGGTATATATGATATAGCCGGGTCATCGGATCAAGTGTTGGTTCGATGAATTGATACAGATTATATCAGTCGGTGTCACGACCCGAAGGTACGGAACGTGACTGGCACTTAGATTACGAGACGCCTAAAGGCGTACCATAACCTAAGTTAGCCAAAGCCCAGAAAAATCTAAACCAAAATCAAAAGAGAGTGAAGGAAAACCTTAAATGAAAATGGTTTAGAAATCAATTAAGTTGCATAGAATCCCTTTTAAAAGAAAAAAAAACATCAAAAATTCCCGAAAATTTCGGCAGAGTCTCCCCTGTATTTTCTATCCCCCAAAATGGGTACAACAAGATAATAACCCTGTAATCATAAAAAAATGGCATCCCCAAGCGGGAGCTAGCTCTTCGCCCAAGGCGGATCACAACCACATGCAATATAATAGCAATATCAAGAAAAGAGCATGAAAGAAACACAAAATATCTGAAACACAACACCGGCTCAAGTGAGCTCGACCCAAAAGAAACCACAAATATACAAATCTCTCAGTCTCATCACTAGGTCGCATATACAATATAAAGTGGTAGATGGAGAATACTAGATACAATGATAAAGCAAAAGAAATAAAGTGTGCTCGCAACCCACCTACGGGCGATGTCGCGAGTCTGAGCAAAAGGAGCTGATGATAAGATAGCCGCCGCTACAAGACTGATGAGTCCGACCTGCAAGACATTGTGGCACAACGGGGGTGAGTTGCCAGCTCGTGAGTAGAATATAACATCTAGTAAAGCAATCGTAAGAATGCACGCAATGCACCACAACATGTATGTCCATATGTGATATAATAGCTCTAGTATGCATGCACCTGTATGCAATGTCATTACTAAATCTTTAAGTGTTTTAAATGCTAAGGGTATTGAATTCTTAACTTTAGAAAATGAATATCTGTATAATAGCTAAGTACCATCAAGAAATCATCTGAAAACCCGTGTCAAGCATCGACACCAAATAGGAATCATATCTGTCTCAATATCAGGCTCCGTCAGTCCGGATCAGCCCATATCATAAATCTCACGACAACGGTCGGTACCCTCCGGATATCCGCCGCGCCAGACATCACCGGTAGGTAGTCTTCCCCTGCCAAGCTCATCGTCTACAACTCGATCTTCTTGCCCCGGGGTACCATACCGGGCCCACCATGTACCCGAGACGGTTCATCCACTCCTCGAATCGGGTCTCGAAATCCAACAGAAAACATGAAAACTCATGGTGGACGACACATACATCACGAGGGAAAACCGCAAATTTGTTTTAAAAATGATAAATATAAGCTTTTGTTAAATTCTTGCGGTTTTTCCCAAAAATCCAGAAATCGCAGCCATACTGAAATCCTCAAGAAAATCATAATGTTCACATGTTATATATAATAAATGTCTATGATATCAATGTATATGATGTGAATTTTGGATAGAATCTATGTAAATATGATGATAATGCGAGGTATATGCATGCTATGCAATTTCATATATCATGTATGAATGCTAATTGCGATATTAAGTTAAACAGGTTCTATAGTGCACGTGGCATGGCAATCACCAAAGGCGTGTGTGTCACATGAATAGTGCGCGTGCAATAGATGCCAATGGTAATAGTGTTCGTGTCCTACGAAGTGATATCGCATAAGTGTAGATGAATGTCCATGCAATCTAATATACGGTTAGCTATAAGGGTATGCAATGTACATAAAAGGAATAAGTTAACTAACAATATAAATCTTGCAAGAAGTAGGGTAATCCTAACTAGGGGGCGCATCGCGCCATCCAGACGATTTCCCCATAGATGAATACATCTACTCACCTGAAATCCCCGCTAATCCGATCCGACCACCGCCTTGCCTTTACGCGCCGTGTCCGATGTTTCCCCGACCGATCCTATATTTGCACAACACCAAGCATAAGATTACATAACCTAAAACGATGCAAGTCACAATATACAATTATCGACGCTCTCGAATTAAACATAACATACACTCGGTGCGCGGGGAAAACGCACGAAAATCGCTAATCGTTAACTAGAATCGTCATTTCGGGAAAATCGACAAAACTAAAACCCGACTAGACAAAACCCCGCGTTCGCGCACTCTAATAGTCCTATACGAAGCTAATTATATCGCTAACATAACGCAATTTGATCGCATTCTAATTTTTGTAAAAATCTAGTAAGCAAATTTCAAACCGATTCGATGCAAACGTCGCAATTTAACGATTTAGCGAGCGTAGCCTTACGCAATTAACCACTCTAATCAAATAGGTAACCAAAGCCCTAACTTAACTCTAACAACCATGCTTCAAACCCTAGTTCAACACCAAATCCCATTCTTGATTTTCATGAACAAGAATTTACAACTAAATTAATACTTCAAAATTGAATTTTTAGCACATATAACTACAAGTTAACAAACTAGTTTAGGATTTTACCTCACAAGTGGAACCCTAGCATGATCAAGCCACCAAAGAAGCCTCCTTTCTCCTAGTTGTGAACTAAATTTGGTTGAGCAGAGAGTGGATTAGGGTTTGGCTTTGAATTGAGATGGAAATTTATGAATTTTATTGAATTTTAGCAAGGAAATGAAGCAAGAAAAAGTGAGAAGTGAGGGAATTTCCTGCAGCAAGGGTTCGGCCAGCAGCTTGAGGAGGTGATGGGGGGAGTTTTGGAGAAGTTTCTAGGTCAACAAAACACCATATGTTCTCATTTAATGCTTTCACATCAACATTTTCACAAAAAGCCTCATTTTAATTCATTTTTTTCATAAATTTCCAACCCTAAAACCAAAAATTTGCAAGTCATGATACAATTTTATTAACACCATATTTTAGCTTATAAAGATTCCTAATTATGAAATTTACCTAATTAAATTTGTATTTATCACTAATTTAATATATTTAAAAAGGCTTAAAATAATTAAAAAAATAATTAATTACGAAATTTTTTTTATTTAACTAGAAAATTATATGTGACATTTTAGTGACAAAATTATAGTAATATCTTATCTAAATTTTGTATAATTAGATCTACAATGTAAAATACCTATTTTGACTTTTTACGGAAAAAGCCAAAAAATTAGCCGATTACCGAAAAACTGCCTAAACGATTTTCGAAGGGTTACAATCTTCCCCCTTAAAGAAATTCGGTCCCCGAATTTAGAATTTAACTACGCGTACCTTCAAAAAGATGGGGATATCTCTTCCTCATCTCGACCTCGGTCTCCCAGGTGACCTCCTCGCTGTTCGGGCCACGCCAAAGGACCTTGACGGACGGTATGACCTTCGACCTCAATTTCTTCACCTGCCGATCCAAGATGACCACCGGCTGCTCGGTGAAAGAAAGATCACGCTCTAGCTGGATCGTCTGGTGCTGAATCGCCTGGGAAGGATCATGAAGGTACTTGCGGAGCATCGAGACATGGAATACGGGGTGAACATCGGGGAAGCTAGGCGGAAGAGCTAACCGATAAGCGACTGGACCAACACGCTCTAGGATCTCGAAAGGACCCACATATCTAGGACTCGGCTTCCCTTTCCGCCCAAATCTCATCACACCTTTAATCGGAGAGACCTTCAGGAAAACATGATCGCCAACAACGAACTCGAGTCGGCGACGGCGCCTGTCAGCATATGATTTCTGCCTGCTCTATGCCGCTCTCATCCTGTCCCGAATCAACTGTATCTTCTCGGTTGTCTCCTGTACGATCTGCGGCCCCAAAATACTGCTCTCCCTGAGCTCTGTCCAACATACAGGCAATCGACATCTCCTCCCATATAAAGCCTCAAAAGGTGCCATCTGAATCGTCACCTGGAAGCTATTATTGTAGGAAAACTCGATCAAAGGCAAATGACGATCCCAGCTACCACCGAAATCTAAAACACAAGCTCTGAGCATGTCCTCAAGAGTCTGAATCGTACGCTCCGACTGACCGTCAGTCTGCGGATGGAAGGCTGTGCTAAAACTCAATCGGGTGCCCAAAGCTTCCTGGAGTTTCTGCCACAATCGGCTGGTAAACTGGGTGCCCCTGTCGGACACGATGCAAGTCGGTACACCATGCAGTCGCACTATCCCATCAATATAAACCTGGGCGTACTGAGAAAATCCAAAAGTGGTCTTCACTGGCAGGAATTGAGCCGCTTTCGTCAGTCGATCCACAATCACCCAAATAGAGTCATACCCTCGACTGGTTCTGGGTAGACCCACAATGAAATCCATGGAGACCTGTTCCCACTTCCACGCAGGGATAGGCAAAGGCTGTAACTCGCCGGCTGGCCTCTGGTGCTCGGCCTTGACTTGCTGACAAGTCAGGAATCTCGACACAAGGTCTGTAATATCCTTCTTCATTCCGTCCCACCAGTAAACCTCTCTCAAATCATGGTACATCTTGGTGGAACCTGGGTGAACACTGTATACTGATCTATGTGCCTCCTCGAGAATATCACGCCTCAGTCCCTCTGAATCTGGCACGCACAGTCGAGTCCCAAATCGAAGTATCCCCTGATCATCAATCACGAACTCGGAAACTCTGCCCTGCCGAATCTGCTCAATAATCTCTAATGTACGGGCATCGCCGGACTGTGCCTCGTGGATACGGTCAAGTAACGGTGGGCGTACTCTGAAATGGGCCAGCAGTCCCCCTGTAGGAGTAAACTCAAACTGCACTCTGCTGTCACATAAAACCTGCCAATCCGCCGTCGACTGCATCTGTACTGCGCTCAAACAAGATAAGCCACCTCCGGGCCTCCTACTCAGAGCATCTGCCACCACATTCGCCTTGCCCGGATAGTATAGAATCTCGCAGTCATAATCCTTCACCAGCTCCATCCATCGGCGCTGTCTCAGGTTCAGATCTCGCTGCTGGAAAATATACTTCAAACTCTTGTGGTCAGTGAATATCTGGCACGACTCACCGTATAGGTAATGTCTCCAGATCTTAAGTGCAAATACCACTGCAGCCATCTCTGAATCATGGGTGGGGTAGTTCTGTTCGTGTTTCCTCAGCTGCCGAGAAGCATACGCGATAACTCTGTCGTGCTGCATCAATACACATCCCAACCCCACTCTAGAAGCATCACAATATACCACGAACCCGCCTGATCCTGAAGGCAATGCTAACACTGGTGCAGTAGTCAGACGAGTTTTCAACTGCTGGAAACTATCCTCACATGCCTGGGTCCAATCAAAAGGAACCCCCTTCCGGGTCAACCCGGTCAAAGGTGCAGCAATGCGGGAGAAATCCTGGACAAAACGTCGATAGTAGCCGGCCAGACCTAGAAAACTGCGAACCTCTGTAACTGATACTGGTCTAGGCCAACGCTGAACTGCCTCGATCTTCCTCAGGTCCACACAAATACCATCTCTCGTCACCACATGACCCAAGAAGTCGACACTGTCTAACCAGAATGCGCACTTGGAGAATTTGGCGAACAGCTGATGCTCACTCAAAGTCTGTAAGGTGATACGTAAGTGCTGTCATGCTCCTCCCGGCTCCGAGAATAAACCAAGATGTCGTCAATGAACACAACAATGAACTGATCGAGATACGGCCTGAATACGCGGTTCATCAAATCCATAAATGCTGCCGGGGCATTGGTGAGCCCGAACGACATCACCAAGAACTCATAATGACCATATCGAGTACGGAAAGCGGTCTTCGGAATATCCTCCTTCCGAACCCGCAACTGGTGATAACCTGATCGTAAATCAACCTTCGAGAAGAACCCTGCACCCTGGAGCTGATCAGAATAAGTCATCAATACGGGGTAGGGGATACCTGTTCCGCACAGTAACCCGGTTCAGCTGACGATAATCAATGCATAAATGCATACTTCCGTCCTTCTTCTTAACAAACAAGACGGGAGCACCCCAAGATGACACACTCGGTCGGATAAGCCCTTTGTCCAGCAAGTCCTGTAACTGGTCCTTTAGCTCTCTCAGCTCCGCCGGGGCCATCCGATAAGGCGGTACAGAGATAGGCCCCGTGCCGGGGATCAAGTCAATACAGAACTCAATCTCGCGCTCTGGTGGCAGACCAGGCAGCTCGTCAGGGAATACATCAGGAAACTCTCTCACAACAGGGACCTGGTCCAACGGAACCTCTGTGGAGCTAGTATCACAAACATATGCTAAGAATCCCTGACACCCTTTCCTTAAGAGCTGACCAGCGCGAAGAGAAGAAATCAAGCTGGGAAGGGTAGCGCTACGATCTCCCTGAATAACAAGAACCGGCTCACCAGGAAAACTGAATCTGACTGCTTTTTCACGGCAGTCCACGGATGCATAACTGGTGGCTAGCCAGTCCATACCAAGAAGAACGTCAAAGTCTAGCATATCGAGGAGAATCAAATCAACTGAAGAATCTCTCTCCCCGATACGAACGGAACACGATCGGTACACAAAACGGGCAATAAAAGACTCGCTTACCGGGGTAATAACGACGAGCGGCTGATCTAACGGAGAAGACTCTCGGCCCAACCTCGGTGCAAAGTACGTGGAAACATAGGAATGTGTGGAGCCTGGATCAAATAATACCCGTGCATCAAAAGAACATACTGGCAGAGTACCTGTCACGACGGCATTGGATGCCTGTGCATCCTGAGGAGTCAACGTGAACACTCGGGCCTGTCCACCACTAATAGCTGGCTGTCCTCTGCCTCTACCTCGGCCTCTGCCTCTGCCTCTGTCGCCTCGTCCTCTCGGAACTGGACCGCCACGCCCACGGCCTCTAGAAGCATCTGACTGACGTGGAGCATCATCAGGAGTAGGAAGTAAAGCTCTCTGAGAAGGTGGTGAGGGTGGTAAAGTCACATGCGGGACTGTCGCCGCGCCCGGACGCCCCATGGTACAGTCTCTGACATGGTGGTACTGACTCCCGCACCGAAAACATCCTAGAGACGACTGCTGGGTCTGTGGATATGAACCAAATAACTGACCTTGTCTCAATCCTCTTCCTCCACCATCTCCCGGAAATAATCTATCACGATGTCTGCCCATCTGCCGCTGAGCTGGCGTATCAGTACGGATCCTCTTCGGCCCAGAAACGACCGGAGTCTCAGAAATACGCTCCTCCAAAAGTAAGACTGCATCCATCGCGGCTGCGTATGTATCAAAGTGCTGGGTGCCGATGGAAAGGAATAGCTGTGTATCAAGCCCTCGTACAAACCTCTTTATTCTCTTCTCTTCTGTGTCTACTAGGTACGGAGCATATCGAGACAACTGGGTAAACTGTATATCATACTCCGACACTGTCATCCCAGGAGTCTTGCGCAAAGACTCAAAACTACGGGCTCGAGCATCTCGGACACTCTCCGGAAGAAAACGGGCAAGAAATGCAGCTGTAAACTCATCCCAGGTCATAGAAGGTAGACCTGCAGCTCGGCCTCTCTCTACTGAATCGTACCAGGTCTGGGCAAGACCCTCCAGACGAAAACTCGCAAACTCCACCAATTTATCATCAGAACACCTCAACGAACGGCAAATCCGAGCCATCCTTTCAAGAAATGCCTGTGGGTCCTCTGTCGCATCTGTACCGGTAAAAGCTGGAGGTCTCAATCTCATGAACTCCTGTAATGAAACAGGGATAGTCTCCGTAGTAGCAGCAGGAGTGACTATCTGTGCAGCAGGTACGATCGTGGTCTGTGCGGTGGAGGGAACGTCCTCGGATCTCTGTGCCCGGCTGGACTCAACTAAAGATCCCATCATCTGCCGCAACTCTTGCATGCCGGCCTCTAGTCTGGCAATACGGTCTGGATAAGGCGGATCAGTATGAGCCTGAGGGGTAGGCGTATCCTCCCGCTCGATCCTCGCCTCAGACGGGCCCGCCCGAATCTCATCCCTAGCGGCAGCCTGCTGAGCTCTCGTAGTCTTTGGCGGCATCGAGCTGGAATAAGAAACAGGACTGATAAGATCATTGCAATTGAATCAAGGAATCAAGAAAGGAAATACAAGCAATTATGTCCTAAGGTCACTTAGGCGGAGTACCGTATCGTAAGTATGCCGCGGATCATACCCATGCTACGCCACTCTGCTTAAGTCACCTACTCCATCTACCAAGGTCGTCCTATACCCAGAAAGGTAAAACCTACGCTCTGATACCAACTTTGTCATGACCCGAAAGTACGGAACGTGACTGGCACTTAGATTACGAGACGTCTAAAGGCGTACCGTAACCTAAGTCAGCCAAAGCCCAGAAAAATCTAAACCAAAATCAAAAGAGAGTGAAGGAAAACCTTAAATGAAAATGGTTTTGAAATCAATTAAGTTGCATAGAATCCCTTTTAAAAGAAAAAAAAACATCAAAAATTCCCGAAAATTTCGGCAGAGTCTCCCCTGTATTTTCTATCCCCCAAAATGGGTACAACAAGATAATAACCCTGTAATAAAAAAAAAATGGCATCCCCAAGCGGGAGCTAGCTCTTCGCCCAAGGCGGATCACAACCACATGTAATATAATAGCAATATCAAGAAAAGAGCATGAAAGAAACGCAAAATATCAGAAACACAACACCGGCTCAAGTGAGCTCGACCCAAAAGAAACCATAAATATACAAATCTCTCAGTCTCATCACTAGGTCGCATATACAATATAAAGTGGTAGATGGAGAATACTAGATACAATGATAAAGCAAAAGAAATAAAGTGTGCTCGCAACCCACCTACGGGCGATGTCACGAGTCTGAGCAAAAGGAGCTGATGATAAGATAGCCGCCGCTACAAGACTGATGAGTCCGACCTGCAAGACACTGTGGCACAACGGGGGTGAGTTGCCAGCTCGTGAGTAGAATATAACATCTAGTAAAGCAATCGTAAGAATGCACGCAATGCACCATAACATGTATGTCCATATGTGATATAATAGCTCTAGTATGCATGCACCTGTATGCAATGTCATTACTAAATCTTTAAGTGTTTTAAATGCTAAGGGTATTGAATTCCTAACTTTAGAAAATGAATATCTGTATAATAGCTAAGTACCATCAAGAAATCATCTGAAAACCCGTGTCAAGCATCGATACCAAATAGGAATCATATCTGTCTCAATATCGGGCTCCGTCAGTCCGGATCGGCCCATATCATAAATCTCACGACAACGGTCGGTACCCTCCGGATATCCGCCATGCCAGACATTACCGGTAGGTAGTCTTCCCCTGCCAGGCTCATCGTCTACAACTCGATCTTCTTGCCCCGGGGTACCATACCGGGCCCACCATGTACCCGAGACGGTTCATCCACTCCTCGAATCGGGTCTCGAAATCCAACAGAAAACATGAAAACTCATGGTGGACGACACATACATCACGAGAAAACCGCAAATTTGTTTTAAAAATGATAAATATAAGCTTTTGTTAAATTCTTACGGTTTTCCCCAAAAATCCAGAAATCGCAGCCATACTGAAATCCTCAAGAAAATCATAATGTTCACATGTTATATATAATAAATGTCTATGATATCAATGTATATGATGTGAATTTTGGATAGAATCTATGTAAATATAATGATAATGCGAGGTATATGCATGCTATGCAATTTCATATATCATGTATGAATGCTAATGGCGTTATTAAGTTAAACATGTTCTATAGTGCACGTGGCATGGCAATCACCAAAGGCGTGTGTGTCACATGAATAGTGCGCGTGCAATAGATGCCAATGGTAATAGTGTTCGTGTCCTACGAAGTGATATCGCATAAGTGTAGATGAATATCCATGCAATCTAATATACGGTTAGCTATAAGGGTATGCAATGTACATAAAAGGAATAAGTTAACTAACAATATAAATCTTGCAAGAAGTAGGGTAATCCTAACTAAGGGGCGCATCACGCCATCCAGACAATTTCCCCCATAGATGAATACATCTACTCACCTGAAATCCCCGCTAATCCGATCCGACCACCGCCTTGCCTTTACACGCCGTGTCCGATGTTTCCCCGACCGATCCTATATTTGCACAACACCAAGCATAAGATTACATAACCTAAAACGATGCAAGTCACAATATACAATTATCGACGCTCTCGAATTAAACATAACATACACTCGGTGCGCGGGAAAACGCACGAAAATCGCTAATCGTTAACTAGAATCGTCATTTCGGGGAAATCGAAAAAACTAAAACCCGACTAGACAAAACCCCACGTTCGCGCACTCTAATAGTCCTATACGAAGCTAATTATATCGCTAACATAACGCAATTTGATCGCATTCTAATTTTTGTAAAAATCTAGTAAGCAAATTTCAAACCGATTCGATGCAAACGTCGCCATTTAACGATTTAGCGAGCGTAACCTCACGCAATTAACCACTCTAATCAAATAGGTAACCAAAGCCCTAACTTAACTCTAACAACCATGCTTCAAACCTTAGTTCAACACCAAATCCCATTCTTGATTTTCATGAACAAGAATTTACAACTAAATTAATACTTCAAAATTGAATTTTTAGCACATATAACTACAAGTTAACAAACTAGTTTAGGATTTTACCTCACAAGTGGAACCCTAGCATGATCAAGCCACCAAAGAAGCCTCCTTTATCATAGTTGTGAACTAAATTTGGTTGAGGAGAGAGTGGATTAGGGTTTGGCTTTGAATTGAGATGGAAATTTGTGAATTTTTATTGAATTTTAGCAAGGAAATGAAGCAAGAAAAAGTGAGAAGTGAGGGAATTTCCTGCAGCAAGGGTTCGGCCAGCAGCTTGAGGAGGTGATGGGGGGAGTTTTGGAGAAGTTTTTAGGTCAACAAAACACCATATGTTCTCATTTAATGCTTTCACATCAACATTTTCACAAAAAGCCTCATTTTAATTCATTTTTTTCATAAAATTTCCCACCCTAAAACCAAAAATTTGCAAGTCATGATACAATTTTATTAACACCATATTTTAGCTTATAAAGATTCCTAATTATGAAATTTACCTAATTAAATTTGTATTTATCACTAATTTAATGTATTTAAAAAGGCTTAAAATAATAAAAAAAATTAATTAATTACGAATTTTTTTTTATTTAACTAGAAAATTAGAAGTGACATTTTAGTGACAAAATTATAGTAATATCTTATCTAAATTTTGTATAATTAGATCTACAATGAAAAATACCTATTTTGACTTTTTACGGAAAAAGCCAAAAAATTAGCCGATTACCGAAAAACTGCCTAAACGATTTTCGAAGGGTTACAGTCGGTTATTTGTGAAATAGCCGGATTATCGAATCAAGTGTTGATTCGATAATTTAATGTATAATTATATATTTGATATATTAAATTACATTAACTAATATAAGATCACCAAAAGATTCTTTTTCTCACTCGGGTAATACATTGATATATATGCGATATATGTTAATTGTATTATTTTATTTTGTTACAATAAATATTGTATATGTGATATATAATATTGTAACATATTAGGATGATATTTAGTTAACCCAACCCAAGCCTTGACCATGGTTCATTCCCTACATGGGTTAAGTTATCATACTTAACCCATGATTGCATTTCTAACCTTACATGGATTCATGATTCATCACAAAAGAGATGGTTTTTCTTCTTCCTTCTCTTTTTTAATGGAAAAGCTTATTAGCTTTTTCATTAGTGATGATTTTGAGTGAGAAATAGAAAGCAAATGAGAGTTAAAATCGTACTTCATCATCCTAATCTATCCTAGCCATTTAGATTAGGGTGTTCACTTCATTTGTGAGTGAGAGCTTGTGTTAAAGAAACTTCAAGGTAGATCATCTTTCTTATCGAAGATCGGAAGCAAGCTTGCATCTTTCTCTTCGTGGAGCCTCTCTAGAGTCGGGATACTCGATGATCGCAGCGAAGGGACCTCAACACGGAGCTTATGAAGCGAAGGACCGGACTACAAAGGTTGTAATCCCAAACTCTTAGATGTTAAAGTGTTTAACATGCTTTGTTTCGCCAAATCTCTAGTTTAAAGATCTTGTGTCATGACCCGAAAGTACGGAACATGACCGGCACTTAAACTACGAACGTCTCGAGGTGTACGTAATCTAAGTAAACCGAAAACCCAGAAATCCAAACCAAGAAAATAGTAGAGTGCAGGAAAAACAACTTAAAGCAAGTAATTTCAATAGCATAAGCCGAATTATGCGGTTTTTAAAACATCAAAAATTTACTGAAAATTTCGGCAGAGTCTCCTTTGTAAATGCTGGCCCCCAAACGGGATACAACATGAATAGTATACGAAATTAAGAAAAAGGCATCTCCAAGCGGGAGCTAGCTCTTCGTCAATCGACGGTCACAACCACACAAGCAATATAATATACAACGGTAACGGCGAGGATCAAAACTCAAAAGGAAACTCAAAACCACCAGAAAAATAACGAGCGACTCTAAGGTCGAAAGAATAACCAACACTGGTCTCTATCTCAATAAATACATGTTTGGTTGATGGAATTCTAGATACAACAGAATAATGATATACAAGATAAATAATGGGGGTATGATACAAGTAAACCCACCTACTAGCAAATCACCCGAATGAAACTATGCCCGCAAAGCCGTAATGAACCTGTACGGCAACCTGCAAGAAACTGGGGCACAACGGGGGTGAGTTGCCAACTCGTGAATAGAAAAACATCTACGCACAGAAATCGCATAAATAACGCAATCCTAGGTCAATGATCATAATATATCCTCAAAAATATGTATAACATGCAGCCTATAACAATGGCTAGGGTAATATCTAACCGAGTGTAATCTCATGTGCCCGTGTCAGTGCCTCAGGTAGCAATATATCATATGAATGAGGTATGAATGCATGAAAACAGAATACATGTAAATGAAGAAACTGTTTTCATAAATTAGTGAGATTTCCTTCTGGTTTTTAAACTGAGGTATCATAATGAAATCAGTATCAACAGTGTCTAGCATCGACACAAAACATAAATCTCACTGTCTCGAAATATCAATGTCTCAATCTCAATATCTAGGGCGCCGTCAGTCCAGACCGGCCCCTACCATCCATCTCAAGACCACGACGGTATCCTCCGGATATCCGATGCGTCGGGTAATATCACCGGTAGGTAGTGCTCCCCAGCCAGGCTCAACGTCAACACCACATTCCTCTTGCCCCGGGGTACCATACCGGGCCCACCATGTACCCATTACGGTTCCTCCACTCCTCGACACGGATCTCGAAAACCACAGCAAACTCATGGTGGACGACACTTACATCACTAGAAAACCGCAATTTACATATTTTAAAAATATAATAAGTTTAGAAATTTTGCGGCTTTCCCCCGAAATCCAGAAATATCATAAATCTCAAGAAATCATCACAAGTGCATATGTCAATGATAATGAATGTATATGGTATCAATAACCAAGTTGCAATGTGTGATTAATAACTAGGCATGAACAATGGAATAACAGTATGCATGAAGTGACAAGTAATAACTACAATGTCTAAACTGGCATATAAGGCAGGTACACTAATATCGTATCAACTACTAACTAACAACCTAAGTCAAGCAATAGTATTTTCTAAGTGTACGTGACATGGCAATTACCGATGAAGATGTGTGTGAGCCGGCAAGTAAGTGTATGTGTGTATGTGTGTGTGTATGTGTAGTGCAACACTACCCTAGGGTTCGCAACGCTAAAATAATCCAACACACCAATATCCATCCTAAGCATCGTTATTAAACCCAAATAACATATAATAATTGTTGGTGTGTATACGCATCCGTATACACCACCACGGACTGCGGGGGTGCTATACGCCATTCACCCGACTTCTCCCCGTAGATATAAATCTACTCACCTGGTCCTCGCTAGCCGGTGCCGACGTCGCCACGCGCCTGCTTGTCGTCTCGAAGTCCACATGGGGGTACCTACATATCATAACGCACCATATCGCATTAAAACTAAATTCGAGATCGAAACGGCATACGAAAATCAAATCGGCACGCGTATCACGCATAGGTCCAAACCTATCGCCTACGCATGCAAGAATAGTAAAACCAACCCTCGATGTCGATGTACAAATGTCAAACCATCGAGAAAAATCCAATCACACTCATTTGCACATTCACGAACACTAATTTTAATATAAACTAGGTTAAAACTCACAAAAACGCCAATTTCACTTAAAAAGTCATTTTTCCGAAAATCTAGCAAGCACAATTCGCCGTTTTTGTACAAAACACGATGTTTAAATGAATGTAGCGGCCAATATATTTATTAAATATCTTAAATAAGTCGTATAAATAATTTCCGGAATTTAATCTCATTAAATTACAAAAATCCTAATATTCTAGTTTACAAAAATACCCTTTTTAACAATTTCAAAGCAAAAATGTACAAACTACAATCTAGCTTAGATTTGCATGATCTAAAGCATTAAACCACACTTAATAAAGTAAATGAAGTCATGAAAACCCTAAACACATTTTTAATCCCAAGAATTTAACAAATTTCAAAAACCTAGTAAGCAATTTAGCAAATTAACACAATTTTAAAACTAACCATTCACACTAGCTACTAACCTTGTATTATCATGACAACAAAGCCTAAATATAACACACAACCATACACCAATTTTATAAAACCCTAACTTGCAATCAAATTCACAACTTGAATTCCAAAACTTGCAATTAAACTCACATAACCAAATTAACACTTAAGTAAATTAGCTTAAGAAATTAGTAACAAATTAAGCAACAAAAAGTTTAGAATTATACCCAAAAACATATGAAGATCCACAAGCATCCATGGCCCTCCAAAATACTCTCTTTTCACAAGGATACATGCTATACGGGCTAAGCTAAAATGGGTAGGAGTCGGATTTGGATTTAGCTTTGAATTTGCATGGATTTTGAAGTGATTTGTGGATTTTTTTGATGAAGAAAGAGTGGGATTTGAGGGGGGGCTGCTGCTGTTGGGAGGCCAGAAATGGGAGTGAGGAGAGAGAGGGAGGTAGAGAAAATGCAAGGGAGGAAAGTCAAGGTCAAGGTAAGGTCAAAAGTCCACCTAATTCATCCATTTTCTTTTCTTTTCTTTCATTTCTTTTCCTTTGAAATCAAGTGGGGAAAAATTATGGTGGGTGCTGAATTCAGCCATGGGGAGGAGTAAGTGGGGGTGTGTGGGTGTGGGTACGGGTGTGGGGTGATGAAAAATGATAAATACAATACCCCAAACGTCCATTTACGCTAAAAAAAGCCTTTTTTCTTCAATAATTTATAAACCGTTTTGGAAAATGATTTCGTTCCAAAAACCACATGATAAAATTTTATTTAATGTTTTATGATGCACAAAATTTGTTTCAACTCATTCCGATTTGTAATTTTACCTAATTAAATGTATTAGTGACGGCTTAAAATAATAATAACATAATATTTTTTTCAGAAAATTTGAAATTTCACCAGCGGCTCAATAAACACCAAATAATAGCAATTACATAGCTAGAATATGTATATTTAATTTTTATAATAAGATATTTGTATTTTGACTTTTTACAGAAAACCCCCTTATTTTACCGATTTTTCGAAATTTCACCGAAACGATTTTCAAAACGTTACAATCTTCCCCGCTTAAAGAAATTCGGTCCCCGAATTTAAATTCAAACTCCCCCAAATACTAAAACATTTAAGAAAAACCATCAAGTCATCGGGGCTCCGAAATTGTAAATACATAAGACAAATCGTAGCGCAGCGCATGCGCTTGAAAAATGAGTATATAACTCAAATCAAAACTCCGTCAAGCATCCCGCAATCATCGGAGTCTTGGAGAAGACATCAATGCCAAATCCAAATCAAAACCAATATGATATAACTCGAAACTATACATGTAAATATCGAATCTATATCTGTAAGTATCTGAAGGAAATGCATGCCAAATCTCTTTAAGTCGCTGTGCAACGCGTATAACACTGCACAGTGGCGGACGTCTATCATGAGAAAATAACTATATACATATATACCTTTGTTTGAAATGTACGTTCCGCCGTTTTGAAAACAATTTAGAAGGGTCTCCTTGTTTTAAACATTTCGTGTCATATCAGACACGTAGGTAAATACTGAGGCTATAGCTCGCTTTTTGGAAATCCCTTCAGTAACTATCAATACATGCAAAATATATTCAGGTACTGTCCTCTGACTAGTCCTGCTCAGTACGAAAACACATAGCAATATCATAAAAACGTACTGCTCTATACGAAATCAATCCCCAAAATATGCACATGAATGCTACGTGCGTCTGGTGCGCACGGAAATCAAAATCCATGAATGTGCCATACATGCGCACAGAAACAACATCTAAGTGCATCGGGTGTGCACGAAACATCTGTCGCAGGCAACATGTGTGCCTGACAGCAAAATCAGGTGCATCTGACATGCACGAAAAATCTCAATTTAGTGCATCTGGTGTGCACCAAAATCGCATCTCAAGACATGCGCTCAACATGCGCGAAAATCCAAATCAGGTGCATCCATCGCGCACGAAATCATGAAATCCAATATCAAGCGCCGAACATGCGCAAAATCAATCAGGTGCACAAGGTGCACAAAACAAATATCGAGTATCATAATCGAAATCAAAGTCCAGTGCATCTAAGTGCACATAAGGCGTATCACTGCACTGCAAGCATATATAAACTATACCGAGTGCAGGAACGAAATCGTGTGCATGCATACGCACAAAACCAACTCAACTGTTTAAAACCGTAATATCACAAACATGTGAAACTAAAGCACGAAAACGATATCAAGTGCAACACTGTGCAAAGGTCGTAAATCCTCAATCATCAAAATCAAATCATACGAATAAATCACCCAAAACATCGTAATCAATAATGGCGGAATAGTACCGCTCAAGTGCATCCTCTAAGAATCTCGGCCAACTATCGTGGTCACTAGTGGGACGTCTCGTCGATGATCATGAACTCTATCCTGCTGGTGTGCGTAACCATGACCACTCCTGGGTCAAGGTCTTCACTGTGAATTACCAATCTTTCAGTCCATCGGCCCTGTCAGGTGTGCTAACGGGGACGATTCTGTTCTGGCACTTCTCTGGTCATCTCTTGGTCAATCATCGCGACCACTCGTAAGACAGCATATCACTGGCGTCGGCCTCTGGCTCTCTGAATGTACGTGACACATCTGATCCTGGGTGCAAGTATCATTGCAGCAGTGTCCTGGAAGGAATCCTGCTCACGGTCTATTCCATGTCTCGTCTCTGCCAACTGTCCGGAAGTCATCGTCCTTTCCTATATCTGCATCTTGCTCTGGAACGACTGCATACTCATCGCGACTCCTTCTGGAAGGTATATCCAGTACTCTGCCTCGGCATGCGCATCGCATCTCTGATGTCGGCGGAGGGGAACGTCATCATATCTGGATCTTATACGAACCTCTTACTCCATTTTCTCTAATGTCGACCGCTTCGGACTCGTCTCGTCGTGGCTGCATGGACTGAGCTCCAACGGCTATCCTCGTATCTGGAGTCTCCCAAGAATGCATCTCACCACCTAGCATCCGATTGAAGTCGAACCATTCGATCGATTCGTCGAAACCTCATAATCGCCCAAGAGCTCAACATCTTGGGCACAGTTTAATAGTATCGAATATATATACCACAGCATCGGTGGTCCAGCCGTAGAAGAGCAAACCCAAGCCTCACTAATGGCGCCGTGGAACTGCCGCAAACCCGAAGGTTCAAAGGCTTTCACACGGTCATTATGTCGAGTTAGGATTTCATTCTTCTAGAGGGACCATAGAATTGCCTGCACGTCTTTCTGAATACTTTAAACTTGGAATAATAGGTTTTCCGACATTCGATCGTCTCTGTCGACCCTCACGTCTCTGCGTGAAGTCGTCTCTAGCTGGAATCAATCTATCTGATGACCTCGCATCGGGAGGCGAACGAACCACCTGTCCTAGTCATTCATCATCGGGTGACTAGCGACCTTCTATCATCTATTCGTACAACTCGCCCCGCAATAGCTCCAACATATGGGGCGATATCTCGTCGCTCGCAGCAACAACTGGCTCGCTCGTCTGCACGCTGAACATTGCCTCGATCATCAGGAGTAAGCAACACACCAACTGTCATCAAAATCTGGCTGGCCTCCATCATCGGCTCAATTCTCTAGTGTCGACCAGCACCTCCAAGTAACCTCATAAGGGCGATCCGCCAAACGCTCGTGGCGCGGAAACACAGTAAGAAGACACATCTCTGCAATCGTGTCGCCGGAATTTCGCCCTGGTCAGTCCTCGTTCGTGACGAGCTTGTGCTGACCGCAAATCTAGCCGTAGCTCTCCCTGCCCGTAACCGTAGTAGCAAAACAAAACTGGTACCGATGAGGCTAGATCAGGAAGGAATATAATACTGAACAAGGAAATGTACATCCTAAGGCTCCTTAAGTGGAGTGGCGTGTCGTAAATATGCCGCGGAACATACCAACGGTACGTCACTCTACTTTAGTCACCTATTCCATCAACCAAGGGTCATCCTACGCTCCGAAGGTAAAACCTAACGCTCTGATACCAACTTTGTCACGACCCGAAAGTACGGAACATGACCGGCACTTAAACTACGAACGTCTCGAGGCGTACGTAATCTAAGTAAACCGAAAACCCAGAAATCCAAACCAAGAAAATAGTAGAGTGCAGGAAAAACAACTTGAAGCAAGTAATTTCAATAGCATAAGCCGAATTATGCGGTTTTTAAAACATCAAAAATTTACTGAAAATTTCGGCAGAGTCTCCTTTGTAAATGCTGGCCCCCAAACGGGATACAACATGAATAGTATACGAAATTAAGAAAAAGGCATCCCTAAGCGGGAGCTAGCTCTTCGTCAATCGACGGTCACAACCACACAAGCAATATAATATACAACGCCAACGGCGAGTATCAAAACTCAAAAGGAAACTCAAAACCACCAGAAAAATAACGAGCGACTCTAAGGTCGAAAGAATAACCAACACTGGTCTCTATCTCAATAAATACATGTTTGGTTGATGGAATTCTAGATACAACAGAATAATGATATACAAGATAAATAATGGGGGTATGATACAAGTAAACCCACCTACTCGCAAATCACCCGAATGAAACTATGCCCGCAAAGCCGTAATGAACCTGTACGGCAACCTGCAAGAAACTGGGGCACAACGGGGGTGAGTTGCCAACTCGTGAATAGAAAAACATCTACGCACAGAAATCGCATAAATAACGCAATCCTAGGTCAATGATCATAATATATCCTCAAAAATATGTATAACATGCAGCCTATAACAATGGCTAGGGTAATATCTAACCGAGTGTAATCTCATGTGCCCGTGTCAGTGCCTCAGGTAGCAATATATCATATGAATGAGGTATGAATGCATGAAAACAGAATACATGTAAATGAAGAAACTGTTTTCATAAATTAGTGAGATTTCCTTCTGGTTTTTAAACTGAGGTATCATAATGAAATCAGTATCAACAGTGTCTAGCATCGACACAAAACATAAATCTCACTGTCTCGAAATATCAATGTCTCAATCTCAATATCTAGGGCGCCGTCAGTCCAGACCGGCCCCTACCATCCATCTCAAGACCACGACGGTATCCTCCGGATATCCGACGCGTCGGGTAATATCACCGGTAGGTAGTGCTCCCCAGCCAGGCTCAACGTCAACACCACATTCCTCTTGCCCCGGGGTACCATACCGGGCCCACCATGTACCCGTGACGGTTCCTCCACTCCTCGACACGGATCTCGAAAACCACAGCAAACTCATGGTGGACGACACTTACATCACTAGAAAACCGCAATTTACATATTTTAAAAATATAATAAGTTTAGAAATTTTGCGGCTTTCCCCCGAAATCCAGAAATATCATAAATCTCAAGAAATCATCACAAGTGCATATGTCAATGATAATGAATGTATATGGTATCAATAACCAAGTTGCAATGTGTGATTAATAACTAGGCATGAACAATGGAATAACAGTATGCATGAAGTGACAAGTAATAACTACAATGTCTAAACTGGCATATAAGGCAGGTACACTAATATCGTATCAACTACTAACTAACAACCTAAGTCAAGCAATAGTATTTTCTAAGTGTACGTGACATGGCAATTACCGATGAAGATGTGTGTGAGCCGGCAAGTAAGTGTATGTGTGTATGTGTGTGTGTATGTGTAGTGCAACACTACCCTAGGGTTCGCAACGCTAAAATAATCCAACACACCAATATCCATCCTAAGCATCATTATTAAACCAAAATAACATATAATAATTGTTGGTGTGTATACGCATCCGTATACACCACCACGGACTGCGGGGGTGCTATACGCCATCCACCCGACTTCTCCCCGTAGATATAAATCTACTCACCTGGTCCTCGCTAGCCGGTGCCGACGTTGCCACGCGCCTGCTTGTCGTCTCGAAGTCCACATGGGGGTACCTACATATCATAACGCACCATATCGCATTAAAACTAAATTCGAGATCGAAACGGCATACGAAAATCAAATCGGCACGCGTATCACGCATAGGTCCAAACCTATCGCCTACGCATGCAAGAATAGTAAAACCAACCCTTGATGTCGATGTACAAACGTCAAACCATCGAGAAAAATCCAATCACACTCATTTGCACATTCACGAACACTAATTTTAATATAAACTAGGTTAAAACTCACAAAAACGCCAATTTCACTTAAAAAGTCATTTTTCCGAAAATCTAGCAAGCACAATTCGCCGTTTTTGTACAAAACACGATGCTTAAATGAATGTAGCGGCCAATATATTTATTAAATATCTTAAATAAGTCGTATAAACAATTTCCGGAATTTAATCTCATTAAATTACAAAAATCATAATATTCTAGTTTACAAAAATACCCTTTTTAACAATTTCAAAGCAAAAATGTACAAACTACAATCTAGCTTAGATTTGCATGATCTAAAGCATTAAACCACACTTAATAAAGTTAATGAAGTCATGAAAACCCTAAACACATTTTTATTCCCAAGAATTTAACAAATTTCAAAAACCTAGTAAGCAATTTAGCAAATTAACACAATTTTAAAACTAACCATTCACACTAGCTACTAACCTTGTATTATCATGACAACAAAGCCTAAATATAACACACAACCATACACCAATTTTATAAAACCCTAACTTGCAATCAAATTCACAACTTGAATTCCAAAACTTGCAATTAAACTCACATAACCAAATTAACACTTAAGTAAATTAGCTTAAGAAATTAGTAACAAATTAAGCAACAAAAAGTTTAGAATTATACCCAAAAACATATGTAGATCCACAAGCATCCATGGCCCTCCAAAATACTCTCTTTTCACAAGGATACATGCTATACGGGCTAAGCTAAAATGGGTAGGAGTCGGATTTGGATTTAGCTTTGAATTTGCATGGATTTTGAAGTGATTTGTGGATTTTTTTGATGAAGAAAGAGTAGGATTTGAGGGGGGGGCTGCTGCTGTTGGGAGGCCAGAAATGGGAGTGAGGAGAGAGAGGGAGGTAGAGAAAATGCAAGGGAGGAAAGTCAAGGTCAAGGTAAGGTCAAAAGTCCACCTAATTCACCCATTTTCTTTTCTTTTCTTTCATTTCTTTTCCTTTGAAATCAAGTGAGGAAAAATTATGGTGGGTGCTGAATTCAGCCATGGGGAGGAGTAAGTGGGGGTGTGTGGGTGTGGGTACGGGTGTGGGGTGATGAAAAATGATAAATACAATACCCCAAACATCCATTTACGCTAAAAAAAGCCTTTTTTCTTCAATAATTTCTAAACCGTTTTGGCAAATGATTTCGTTCCAAAAACCACATGATAAAATTTTATTTAATGTTTTATGATGCACAAAATTTGTTTCAACTCATTCCGATTTGTAATTTTCCCTAATTAAATGTATTAGTGACGGCTTAAAATAATAATAAAATAATATTTTTTTCAGAAAATTTGAAATTTCACCAGCGGCTCAATAAACACCAAATAATAGCAATTACATAGCTAGAATATGTATATTTAATTTTTATAATAAGATATTTGTATTTTGACTTTTTACAGAAAACCCCCTTATTTTACCGATTTTTCGAAATTTCACCGAAACGATTTTCAAAACGTTACATCTTGTTTAGGGTTGTTCGGCACGTCTAAATTTTAAATCAGGTATGATTGATGCCTTGTAGACCCTTGTGAGAGTGCCTAGCAACCCTACAACATATATAATATATAATGTAACAAAAGAAAATAATACAATTTGTTAGTTATATGTATGCCCTAGAGGCCATTACTGTACATTGGATGTATATTGTAGTGGATGCTGGGACATATATAGGGAGGACTTTCTTGCTCGACATGATAGTATGCTATCTGGTTACTCTTTACCTTAACGTGTACACTGATTGTCTCTCTGTTACATGTTGGTAAAGCCCTTAGGATGTGTACTTGACTACCTGGACTATGATGCGGATCATACTAGTGGGGACATGGTAGTCCATAAGTACATCCTTCAAAGTCCCTAGTCGTGGGTGTATCGAGACGGGGCATCGATATACCAGAGTAGACTAGCGTATACCTTCTCGACCCATACAGATGGGCGATGGATGATCCCATATCCATTGGTGTTTGACATCAGAGATGATATACGGGTGCTCAGTGGAGACTGGGTAAACTGGACGGACTCGCCGAGAACTCCCAGATGGTATTATACCTTACGTCAGATGGCAGTTCTCTGGTGACACTGGTACAGAGTAGTCTGTTGACCCGAGATCGTCATAGAGTCTTGTGTGGTTCCCACTGTGCTTTGATTTCCACCTTACCACGTCCAAGAGGGCGTGCAAAACGGTGGTTTTTGGGTACAGTCCCGAATCACATGGAGGCAATGAGCGATAGGAGGGGATTCGTCTCTCTCGGTATAGGGAGTTGATGTTGCGCTGTGTTCGATTGGCTATAACCGGAAATCCCTGGCCAGGGTTGCTGAGATTTACTGGTAAGTGTTACCAGTAGTTTATCGAATTGTTATAGACCTCATATCGACACGACTTATCGAGCTATTGGGGTCTGACGTTTACCACCCCTAGGCGAGATATGCGACATATCAGACGATCAGACCGGACTGTACGGTAAGTGTTACTGGTTGGATTCACAGGAGTGTGAGCGGGCTTGCTCGTCGATCTTCTGATCGCTCAATACCCGGGGGGCCGTTACGTTTAGCAGACCGCTTGCGGCTTGTGGATGTTTGATATGATCATCATCCGCTGCCGGCGTATTGACGAGTCTTTAGAGTCCTACACAGAGGTTTCCTGGCTCAAGCGAAACGAAATAGGAGCGCATATGAGATATGTGCGGGATCGAGAATAATACCAGTATGTGATACTGTATTTGATTCTCGCGATTTGTGACATTGATCGGTTACATGCGATATAGCCGGGTTATCGAATCAAGTGTTGATTCGATAAGATGTTACTAATGATACTAGTCGGTTATATGCGATATGACCGGATCGTTAAATCAAGTTTTGATTTAGTGATTTAATGTATAATTATATATTTGATATATTACTTTGCATTAACTAGTATCGGTTCACTTTAAATGGATATTCTCACTCGGATGTGCACATTGTATATGTGATATACTTTTGTGCACTTGATTGTATCATGTTTGATGATACATATTTGCTAGGGTTTTTGTGTAAAGATCAAACCATGGTTACATGATAATGGTTAGGGTTTTGTTTTATTCACTTATTTATTTATCTATTGTTTTTTGGAAAATGAAAAGCATAAAGAGAAAATGGTGGCTAACTTTGTTGTATATTGAAGCTTCATGAAGCTTTGACTATGTGACCATTTTGTCTCATGCTTAACCCTAACCATTCCCACTAACCCTAGTTTAGTCTCTACACTTGACCATGGTTGCCATATGATAAGTATTGTTTTATTTTCTTTTTGAGAAGAACTTATCATAATTCTTTTCATCATCTTCTTCTTCTTCAAAGATGAAGAAAGCTTGCTTCATCAATGGCAACTTGAGTAATTGAGTGAGAAATCCAATTCTAAAGAGAACCCAACTCCTATTTCTTCATCCTCTACCTCTTGCCAAGTAGTATAGGGTGTTTTCTTCACAAGTTTCACAACTTGATGAAGTTGGAGCTTGAACTTGTGTTGCCTCGACGTAGATCATCTTCGGCATCGTTGTCGATGACCTAGCCCGCCCATTTCTCCGATGAAGCCGACGCTAGAGCCCGGGATTGGATTTGGACAGCGAGGAGACTTCATTGCGGAGCTATGGAGGTGGAGCACCGGATCTACAAAGGTTGTATTTCCGTTCTTTTAGTTAAGTTGTTAACTAGCTTACTCTTTTCGCCTAAAATTCTAGTTAACGATCCGTATTAGGGTTTCTCGGCACTTGTAATTTTTGAAATTGGCATGGTTGATGCCTTGTGAGACCTCTTGAGAGTGCCTAGGAACCCTACAGTGGTATCAGAGCCTAGCTAGAGCCTTAGGCGATGCTTAGACGATGTTTGAAACCCGATCGAACCCAAAACCCTAACTTTTTCATGCTCTCTGGACTTTTTCTAAAAACTGGGATTTTTCCACATTAAAAATGCTTAAAAAATTCAGCAGGGAATTATAAGAATTACGGTGCAAAATTTAACTCATGAACAGTCCAAACCGCGGCGGAAGCCTGGCTTCTGCGGCGGTTCCGCGGCAAGATGATGACATCATCCTCCCCTTTTTGCACAGTAATTCCTTTTAAATGATGCTGAGTTTTCTGGGAATTTTTAATTTGACTCAAGAGTTGAGTATTCTGGGGTTGTTTTGGGGATTTGATTATTCGATCGGATTATCACACTTTGTCTATGTGTTTTCCGGATAATTTTTTGAATTTGTTAAAGAGTTCGGCCGGATATAAATACCCAATTTTTCTCCTGTTGGGAAATTTCCAAGTGTTGGACTTTTCCGAAGTTTAATAACGTTCTATGTAGTGCAAGTAACGCGATGGTCCCTTTAGAAGACAACAAACCTTAACTCGATTATGTGACCGTCTTGAACTACCCTTTGAACCTTCGGGTTTGGGGCAGTACGGCGTGCCACATGTGAGGCGTTGGCTTGACCCTTCTACGGCTGGACCGTTGGTACTGAGGCATGAACTGGATGTTTTTAAACTTGTTTCATGTATTGAGCTGTATCGGGAAAACTTGGGTGTTCGAATGTTCGATCGGAAAGTTTAACATTTTCTGCTTATCCGGAATGGGATACAATAATTGGAATTCACAAGAAGTTATGAGATAACTGAATGAATGTTATAAACATAGCAGTTTAGTCTCACTTGATCGGTTGTTACGGAATTTTGATATGATCAAAAGTCCATCGCAATCACGTAGCGTACGCGGATACTCGCCGGGTAAACTTAATAGACAGCCTTGCCCCGTAGCCCCGACCAAGTGACTATAGGAGAACCCCGTCGCCGAAAGCATCCGTCCGGGTGCTCGCGGCAGCGGTGTTCCGCCTTGGTGCACTTCGTCGACGGCATCGGGGGTGCAGCCGTCTACTGAAGTTTGCGACGAGCATTCGATCAGGATGTCGGGAATCTTGTTGAATTACCCGACTTGACATTGAAAAGTGTTTTCGATAATTGAGACTAAAATGCGGGGTTTATAATTGTTAGGCATGCGATGTCTAAAGAATTCATTTGATTAGGCATGCGATGTCTATGGATGTTGCGGATTCCAACTATTGTAGTTTTACACTTTCTTTTCTGTGACCGTAAGTGTAATATGTGATATCGTCGGTTTCGTTGCTATATGTCAACGACAATTGGGATGCGCATATTTACTTACGTTGATGACATGTGATGTTATGTGTTGCTGGATATGTTATATTGGATCGTCGTGTTTGAATAGCCGGGGGTTTTATGTGAGATGAGTGTTTTTTCATTTTCATTCATGTAAAAACTTGTATGTAATATTCTTTTATTGGGGCACTTCCAGGTTGCGGAAGATGTTACCCTTTGTATATTATTTACTTTTCCGCACTAGGATAGACCCAAGGAGGGGAGCACAAGTAACCGGGTTCTGGAGTCCAGTGGGAGACCAACTCGAGGAGTCGAGTCCGGGTCTCCTAACTCTAGAATTGGTAGGGTTGCTTGCCGCTCTCGTAGGGGTCTAGGGGTGTGGGTTTGGCTATTCATCGCGACCGTGGAATCCGTGTTTTATACTGGCTCGTATTGAAAACAGGGACGTCCTAGTATATCCAATATTTCATATGATTCTTCTGCTGCGATATCTGTGATGTGATCATGTGATATGTTCTGTGATAGATACTGTATATAGTATATATGATATATTATATAGGCGTTACTTATGTTTTGCACTCGCGCTAGCCCTGCCCCGCTCTGCAGTTAGTTACCTAACCTAACGGTGCACGAGGGGACATCGAGGCGAATGCGGATGGCATAAGTGTACGTCGTATTTATCTGTGATGTTTAGGTGCTTAAATGATGGGACTTCATTAATATGATTAATGAAAGAAAAGAAACCTAAGATGTTGTAGAATCGAATTTCAAAATAAAACAGGTAGCTACAGTTCTTGCTTTGCACAGCGGTATATATGATATATCCTGCACCTTATTCGATAAGGAAAGGACCGAGATCCCTTCACCGGGAGTGACTCCTTTAGCAATAACTGGCAGATGCTACACACTCGGTTTGTCTTTTGATTGCTTTTAAGAGTTTTTGCTTTGCACAGTGATATATAAGATATATCCCGCACCTCATTCGACGAGGAAAGGACCGACGATCCCTTCACCGGGAGTGACTCCTTTAGCAAAACTAGAAAAGCCTCAAAAAACATTCCATTTTAAAATCATTTGATTCTACAACGATATCAAGTTCATTACGCAATAGGTTTTCAGAAAAACCTGTCGTAGCCCTCCGTCATTTCAGATATGTACTGGTTAGTATTCGTGCTGTGTTTTTTGACCTCTGTCAAGGCGTAGTGTGCGGTAGCTGATTAGTGCTTATCTGTATAAGCATATGATGTGATTGATTTAGGGTAGTCGTGCGACTTTGTTGACCTCTGTCAAGGGTCGTGCGGGAGGGTTTACTTCAATCAGGAAATGACGGGTTGAACTTGACTAGCAGCCTATGGTTTGTTGACCTCTGTCAAGGTCATAGGATGCTAGGGGCAAAATTATCGGGAATTTCAAGTGTTGAAATTTGCAATGAGATTGCATACCTTCTATGAGATAGTTGGATCCCGATACCCGCTGCGAGTAAGAGTTACTCCTGGGAGAGTTTTACACATTATAATTAGCCGATCAAGTAGGTGTCTAGAAAGGTGTCAACGGGGTTACGCCTCTGGGAAAACGAGGTTTACATTAATTAGGTCCGTGCGATAGCACGGGGCACCTCCCTCAAAGTACCGACACTGGCCTGGCTGAAAGATTGGCGAACTTGTAGTGTGTAATTAATCCCGGCTAGTCTTTCCTTTTTGGGTTTGAAGGAAGATTTGAAAAAAAACAGTGGGAGCCATCCTGATTAGATAAAATAATAACCAATCTGATCTTGCAAGAGCGCACGCTGAGTGTTTTCTTCTCTCTCTCTCCAGGTAGCGACCATATCACGCCTTAATCAAGATAATAATACGGAGGTATTGATCGAACCCGCTTGTTATACTGAGCTGGGGAACATTGGTCCCGCTCCAACTTATAATTGTTATAAGACAGAGCAGGAAATTGGGGATTACCAGAATTCCCTTGCCGCCCAAACGAAGAGAGTGCATGCTGATGCATCATCTTCGGGTGTGTTCATTATGCAGAACTGTTTCTCAGTGTCCTTTACGTCCTGGGTATATGATACCGGATCAGGATCCCGCATATGTAATATGTTACATAGGGCTACAGGAAGGTAGAGAACTGAGAACGGGTGATAAGTTTCATGAGGCAGAAAACGGGGCAAGTGTTGCAGCCAAGTCTGTTGGTCACTGTCACCCTGTATTCTAAATACATTGATTCTGAACGAATGTTATTAGATACCGAACCTGATATACAAAATCATATCACTCTCATTAATAGTAAAGAAATGATAAAATTTTGTATTGTTGGATAATTTTTTGAACATTTCCTATATCAAAAGTTGATCGGTACAGGCACGTTATCTAAAAGCATTGATATTCTAAATCAAACTACAGTTCATAGTATACAGAACACACACAAGAAGAAGAGTTCAGAAATGAACGAATCCTTCTTGAGGTATTGTAGACTAGGTCATATCGATGCGACCCGACTAGCTAAGTTGGACATAGATGCATATTTAAATCAGTTTGAATTTACATCTTGTGAAACTTGCCAGTCATGTCACAGAGATAAGATGACCACAGCTCTGTTTATTGGTAACAGAGAAAGAGTTAGTGAACTCTTGGGACGATACATGTTGATGTATGAAGGTCTCTTGTCTACATATGCCAGGACTGGTTCTTTGTACTTCGTTACATTCTCTGATAATCTCTCAAGATTCAGACATATGTTCCTGTTGAAACACAAGTCCGAACCTTTTGAGATATTCACAGAATATAAGTTAGAAGTAGAGAACTAACAGCGGGTATAAGTATTTTGTCCTTTGATGTGATCAAGGAGGAAAATACTTGAGCACGGAATTCTTGGATTATTCTAAAGGAGAATGAGATTCTCTCTCAGCATTACTCCTCCGTATACACCATAGCAAGATGGTATATCGGGGCGGAGCAATCACACCCTATATGATAAGGTGTGCTCTATGATGAGTACTACTGAGTTACCTATTTCCTTTTTGGGAGTTATGCACTTGAGAAGCTGCATACCTATTGAATAGGGTTCAAATCAAATCAGTTGCCTACCACTCCATATGAGATATGGTATGGGAAGAGCCCATGTCTTAAGCTAGTTAAGATTTGGGGTTGTCCGGCCTATGTCTAAAAGCAAAATCCGGACAAGCTCGAGGCAAGGTCAGTTATGTAGAACTGGAAAGGTTCCAGCTATACAAACTACAGCAGATAATTTGGTAGAACCAAAGGATTCGATAGTAACCAAGGAACCTCAGCCTCTCCGCCGATCTAGTAGGGTTCCTCATCCGCCTGAGAGATACTTCGGTTTCTCGATGACAGTGGGAGTGAGGATTGCATCATAAGATGATGACCCAACTAGTTTCGAGCTGGCCATCAGGAGTGTGACTCTGTAAGAATGGCTGGATGCTTAGTGATCTGAGATGGAATCCTTATACACCAACAAAGTATGGACTTTAGTTGCTTTATCTGAAGGGTTAAATCCCCATCAGGAGCAAGTATATCTTGAGAAGATTACTTGGTATACTTGGAAAGGTTGAGACTTTCAAAGCTAGACTTGTTAAAGGCTTTCGTCATCAACCAGACGTGGATAATGATGAAACCTTTTCAAGTGGCTATGCTTAAGTCCATCCGGATCCTACTTGCCACGGCTACGTACCATGACTACGATATCTGGCGGTTGGGTGTCATGACAGCTTTTCTAAATGATGTTTTAGAAGAGAGCGTCTATAAGTACACAGCCAGAGGGCTTCGTAGACAGTGGGAGCAGCGGAAACGTATACAAGATGCTTTATAGGATAAAGCAGGTATCGCGGAGTTGGAACATCTGTTTTGATGTATTAGTCAAACAGTTTGACATCATCAAAATGGTAGATGAACCTTGTATAAACAAAAAGGTAGTAAGGAGTATAGTGACGATCCTCGTAGAGTATGTGGATGACATGCTCTTGATAGGGAAGGAGTTTCCTATGCTACGCTCAGTCAATCTCCGCTCATCACAATGATTCTCCAATAGGATCAAAGTGATACCTTCTAAATCCTGTGTTTTGGATCTATGAGATAGATCTAATTGGATATTAGGTCTATCACTAGTTGTAGTGAGATGGTATCAATCGATCCTGGGAAGAATCACTGGAAGTGTTCCAGGGTGATAAAGACGACTGAGTGTCAGTCACAGGCATTGTCTTTACCCTCCGTGGAGGGACGGTATGTTGAAAGAGTTCCAAGATAGATACCGTGGCATACTAGACGATAAAGGCTGGATACATCGCTATTTAAGATGTTACCAAAGAGGCGGTCTGGGTATATATTAGTTCATGAGATGAACTTCGTTCCTCCCATTGTGAGACAATGGAGTTGTGGCTTATGCCAAGGAACGCCTGTCCCATCAGTGATCCAGACAAATTCTAAGGCAGTATCACCTGATCATGGAGATGGTTGATCTCCAAGGTGATCGAGGTTTGGAGAGTAGACTCAAAGGACAACACAGCGGATCCACTCACAAAGGCCTGTTCCCAGAGAGAGATTCTTATGGGATGGTTGAGTATGAGATACTACAACCACTGCTATCAGATGGCCCTAGTGCAAGTGGGAGATTGTTAGTTATATGTATGCCCTAGAGGCCATTACTGTACATTGGATGTATATTGTAGTGGATGCTGGGACATATATAGGGAGGACTTTCTTGCTCGACATGATAGTATGCTATCTGGTTACTCTTTACCTTAACGTGTACATTGATTGTCTCTCTGTTACATGTTGGTAAAGCCCTTAGGATGTGTACTTGACTACCTGGACTATGATGCGGATCATACTAGTGGGGACATGGTAGTACATAAGTACATCCTTCAAAGTCCCTAGTCGTGGGTGTATCGAGACGGGGCATCGATATACCAGAGTAGACTAGCGTATACCTTCTCGACCCATACAGATGGGCGATGGATGATCCCATATCCATTGGTGTTTGACATCAGAGATGATATACGGGTGCTCAGTGGAGACAGGTATACTGGACGGACTCACCGAGAACTCCCAGATGGTATTATACCTTACGTCAGATGGCAGTTCTCTGGTGACACTGGCACAGAGTAGTCTGTTGACCCGAGATCGTCATAGAGTCTTGTGTGGTTCCCACTGTGCTTTGATTTCCACCTTACCACGTCCAAGAGGGCGTGCAAAACGGTGGTTTTTGGGTACAGTCCCGAATCACATGGAGGCAATGAGCGATAGGAGGGGATTCGTCTCTCCCGGTATAGGGAGTTGATGTTGCGCTGTGTTCGATTGGCTATAACCGGAAATCCCTGGCCAGGGTTGCTGAGATTTACTGGTAAGTGTTACCAGTAGTTTCTCGAATTGTTATAGACCTCATATCGACACGACTTATCGAGCTATTGGGGTCTAACGTTTACCACCCCTAGGCGGGATATGCGACATATCAGACGATCAGACCGGACTGTACGGTAGTGTTACTGGTCGGATTCGCAGGAGTGTTAGCGGGCTTGATCGTCGATCTTCTGATCGCTCAATACCCGGGTGGCCGTTACGTTTAGCAGACCGCTTGCGGCTTGTGGATGTTTGATATGATCATCATCCGCTGCCGGCGTATTGACGAGTCTTTAGAGTCCTACACAGAGGTTTCCTGGCTCAAGCGAAACGAAATAGGAGCGCATATGAGATATGTGCGGGACCGAGAATAATACCAGTATGTGATACTATATTAGATTCTCGCGATTTGTGACATTGATCGGTTACATGCGATATAGCCGGGTTATCGAATCAAGTGTTGATTCGATAAGATGTTACTAATGATACTAGTCGGTTATATGCGATATGACCGGATAGTTAAATCAAGTGTTGAGTTAATGATTTAATGTATAATTATATATTTGATATATTACTTTGCATTAACTAGTATCGGTTCACTTTAAATGGATATTCTAACTCGGATGTGCACATTGTATATGTGATATACTTTTGTGCACTTGATTGTATCATGTTTGATGATACATGTTTGCTAGGGTTTTTGTGTAAAGATCAAACCATGGTTACATGATAATGGTTAGGGTTTTGCTTTATTCACTTATTTATTTATCTATTGTTTTTTGGAAAATGAAAAGCATAAAGAGAAAATGGTGGCTAACTTTGTTGTATATTGAAGCTTCATGAAGCTTTGACTATGTGACCATTTTGTCTCATGCTTAACCCTAACCATTCCCACTAACCCTAGTTTAGTCTCTACACTTGACCATGGTTGCCATATGATAAGTATTGTTTTATTTTCTTTTTGAGAAGAACTTATCATAATTCTTTTCATCATCTTCTTCTTCTTCAAAGATGAAGAAAGCTTGCTTCATCAATGGCAACTTGAGTAATTGAGTGAGAAATCCAATTCTAAAGAGAACCCAACTCCTATTTCTTCATCCTCTACCTCTTGCCAAGTAGTATAGGGTGTTTTCTTCACAAGTTTCACAACTTGATGAAGTTGGAGCTTGAACTTGTGTTGCCTCGACGTAGATCATCTTCGGCATCGTTGTCGATGACCTAGCCCGCCCATTTCTCCGATGAAGCCGACGCTAGAGCCCGGGATTGGATTTGGACAGCGAGGAGACTTCATTGCGGAGCTATGGAAGCGGAGCACCGGATCTACAAAGGTTGTATTTCCGTTCTTTTAGTTAAGTTGTTAACTAGCTTACTCTTTTCGCCTAAAATTCTAGTTAACGATCCGTATTAGGGTTTCTCGGCACTTGTAATTTTTGAAATTGGCATGGTTGATGCCTTGTGAGACCTCTTGAGAGTGCCTAGGAACCCTACACAATTAACATATATCGCATATATATCAACGTATTATTCGGTGTGAAAATGAATCAATAAAGCGAGCTTATAATAGTTAACGTAATGTAATATATCACATATATAATTATACATTAAATTATCGAATCAACACTTGATCCGACAATCCGGCTATATTACATATAACCGACTAATATAACATGTACCATTTCATCGAATCAACACTTGATCCGATGATCTGGCTATATCACATATACCCGGCCGATATGTCATATCGCAAGAATAGAATGCGATATCTCATATCGTATTATTCTCGGTCCCGCACAAATCACATATGTGCTCCAACTCCGTTTTGCCTGAGCCAGGAAACCTCTGTAGGACTCTAAAGAATCGTCAATACGCCGGCAGTAGGTGATGATCATATCAAAACCCACAAGCTGCAAGCGGTCAGCTAAATGTAACAGTCACCCAGGTATTGAGCGATCAGATGATCAACAAGCAAGCTTGTACATTCTTCTGTGAATCCAATCAGTATCACTAGCATACAGTCCGGTCTCTTCGTCTGCTATGTCGCATATCCAGTCTAGGGGTGGTAATCGTCAGACCCCAGTAACCGATAAGTCGTGTTAATGTAAGGCTCATAACGGGTCGAGAAACTACTGATAACTCTTACCAGTAAATCTCTATATCAGCCCTGGCCAGGGACTTCCAGTTATAGCCAATCGAACACAGCACAACATAAACTCCCTATACCGGGAGAGACGGAACCCCTCTTATCGCTCATTGCCTCCATGTGATTCGGGACTGTACCCAAAAGCCACCGTTTTGCACTCCCTTTTGGATGTGGTAAGGTGGAAATCAAACCATAGTGGAAATCACACAAGACTCTATGACGATCTCGGGTCTACAGACTATCCTGTACCAGTGTCACCGGAGAACTGCTATCTGACGATAGGTATAATACCATCTAGGAGTTCTCGGCGAGTCCGTTCAGTGTACCCAGTCTCCACTGAGCACCTGTACACCATCTTTGATGTCGAACACCAATGGATGTGGGATCATCCATCGCCCATCTAATGGGTCAAGATGCGTATACGCTAGTCTACTTTGGAGTATCGATGCCCTGTCTCGATACACCCTCGACTAGGAACAGTTATAGGATGTACTCATAGACTACCCTGGCCGCACTAGTATGATCTTTATCATAGTCCCAGTAGTTAAGTACATATCCTAAGGGCTTTATCAACATGTGAGAGCAAGACAGTAAACTAATACAAGTCAACATGTTAAGACAATATGAAACCAGATAGCATACTATCATGTCGAGCAAGAAAGTCCTCTCTATGTATATCTTAGCATCCATTATAATATACATCATATGTACAACAATGGCCTCTAGGGCATATACATAACTAACAATCAGTACCTACCACTCCATATGAGATATAGAATGGGAAGAGACCAGGTCTTAAACGAGTTAAGATATGGAGTTGTCCGGCCTATGTTGAAAAGAAAAATTCGGACAAACTCGAGACAAGGTCAGTTCTGTATAAGTTTGTTGGATATCCCAAACATCAGCGAGGGAATATCTTCTACCACACTGAGGAGCAAAAGGTGTTTTTGTTTCTCAGCATGCTACCTTTTTTTAAAAGGAATTTCTTGTGAAGAAATTTGTGGTCATGAGGTAGAACTGAAAGTTGTTTCTTGACAAACTAACAGCTGATGATTTAGTGGAACCAAAGGATTCAAAAGTCTCCAACGAACCTCAGCCTCTCCGTGAGTCTGGTAGGGTTCTTCATCCACTTGAGAGATACTACGATCTTCTCGGTGACAGTGGGAGCGAGGATTGCATCATGGTAGATGATGGCCCAACTAGGTTCATATAGGCCATCATAAGTGGAGACTTTATGAAATGGTTGGATGCTATGCGATCAAAGATGGAATCCATGTACACCAACAAAGTATGACTTTGAATGTTGCACCTGAAGGGGTAAAACCCATTGGGAGCAAATTGATCTTGAGAAGATTCTTGGTGTAAATGGAAAGGTTGATACTTTCAAAGCTATGCTTAAGTCCATCAGGATCAATATATGCATCGTGGAGTTGGAACATCTGTTTTGATGTGGGAGTCAAAGAGTTTGGCTTCATCAAAATGGTATATGAAGCTTGTATATACAAGAAGGTTGTAGAGAGTAAGGTTGTCTTCCACGTATTGGACGTAGATGACATACTCTTGATAGGAAATGGTTTCCTATGCTACACTCGGTCAAGCTCCACTTATCACGAGGATTGTCCATGGAAGAACTGGATGATACCTACTACATCTTGTGGATTATGATCTATGGTGATAGATCTAAATGGATGTTGGGAGTGTCCTAAATCGAGGTACATTAACACCATACTAAAGGGGTTTAGTATGAAAGATTCTAAGCGTGGTGGTTCGTCCACTTACTCAGGAATCACTCTCTCCAAAAGGATGTCTTCCAAGAGTGATTTGGAGAGAGCTCGCGTGCAATGGATACCCTATGCTTCGGCAGTAGGCTCTATCATGTGTGCTATGTTATGTACCCACCAGATGTAGATGACTCACTAGGTGTAGTGATTAGGAATCAATCGGATCTTGGGAGAATCATTGAACAGCTATGGAGGACATTCTTAAGTACTTGAGAAGCACTAAATGAATGTTCTTGGTTCGAGCTTCCAGAGTGATTAGGTCGACTGAAAGTCAGTCACAGGCATTGTCTTTACCTTCAGTGGAGGGACAGTATGTTGGAAGAGTTCCAAGTTAGATACCGTGACATACTAGACGATAAAGGCTGAATACATTGCTACCAGCGATACTACCAAATTAGCTGTGTGGAAATTTCTTGTTCATGAGATGAACATGGTTCCTACCATTGAGCGTCCAATAACTGTTAATGTGACAACAATGGAGTTGTGGCTTTAGCCTAGGAATGCAGGTCACATCAGCTTTCCAGACATATTCTGAGGCAAGTATCACCTGATCAAGGAGATGGTTGATCTCCAAGGGATCAGTATAGTAGACCCGAAGGATAACACAGCTGATCCACTCACAAAGGCCTTACCCTAGAGAGACTTCTATAGGACGTTGAGTATGAGATACTGCAACAAATGACCTTAGTGCAAGTTGGAGATTGTTAGTTATATGTATGCCCTAGAGGCCATTACTGTACATGTGATGTAAATTGTAGTGGATGCTTGGACATATATAAGGAGGACTTTCTTGCTCGATATGATTGTATGTTATCTGGTTGCTCTTTATCTTAACATGTACACTTATTGTCTCTCTATTACATGTTGATAAAGCCCTTAGGATGAGTACTTGACTACCAGGATTATGATGCGGGTCATACTAATGGGGCAGAGTGTAACATTTTCAAAAATATAAAATATTAATTTTGGGAATTTTTATAATTTAATATTATTTTATTGATTATTTTAATATTAAATGCAAATAAATAGGAAAAATGTTAGAAAAAATTATGAAAAATTATGGAAAATTCTAAAATAGGGTAAATTAGTGGATTATGGCATTTTTAAGTTTTTGTGATTAGTTTGACAATAATTTAGTGCTAATCGCGATTAAAATCGCTAATCGGGTTTTTTGGCAATTTTGTGCAAAACTTACACGTATCACTTTTTCTACACTTGTGCATTTTTCTAGCCATGGTTTTCTTTTGGGATTACTATTGATGTGAGAAGGTTTGGATTTTAAAAGAAAAGGAAAAGAAAGGAAAATATAATGATGAGGGTAGGTGAGAGAGAGAGGTGGACTTTGACTTAGCATACTTAGCCATTCTCCTCGTTTTCTGTGCACAGCCCCTGTTCCTCTAGTGTTGACCCAGGGTACTTCTAGTTTTGACAGATTCTATCTAGGGTGAAATCTGGGACATATATCCTAAGTTGCTATTTTGGATTCGTGTTTCCGTATTCCGTATTTTTGATTCTGAAATGGTGGAATGTGTTTTGCCTCGACTAATTGTCGTTTATACGACGATGTAGAGGATTTATTGATGGTTTTGAAGGCGTGCCATAGGTTCTCACCTATAGGCCCCCTTATCGTATCGTTTTGGATTTCGTGCGCCGTTTTAGATTGGATTTGGTTTTAATGCGCATATACGATATTTTGATGTGTAGATACCCATGAAGACTTCGGGACGACAAGCAAATACGTGGTGACGTCCGCAATTGGTGATGCAAGGTGAGTAGATTATATCTACAGGGGGAAGTCGGGTGGATGGCGTATAGCACCCCCGCAGTCCGTAGATAGATTACTATGTAGTTTATTGTGATATTAGGTGTATTGTGGATAATGTAGGGTTAGAAGTGACTAGTGTAGTTCATAGTCGCGAACCCTAGGGTAGAATTACACCTACACACACCCTTGCTTATCACTTGTACTTGCACTGTGATTGATGATATGTGATGACTTTGGAGATGAGTCGATGATGTGGGCTGGGTGCCCTGGGATCGGTGATTTTATACGATTCATATGTGGGATATGACTTGTGATTCTTGCGGGCTTGGGATATGTGTTTACCCCCGCATGCATACTTACTGAGGTTACCGTTTTGTACTAGACATAGAGTAGTACTCCAGACTATATGATCTGACGATGGTGATATCTGTTATGTGATGAGACAGTGAGATACTGACTCCTACCCAGCTATGGGGATGCCGTACGATGATTTACCGTACGAGCCGATATTGATGATAGATCCGCACTCATAACTCGAGGATATCTTATGATATGACATTGAGGCGAGATCACCGACTATATACTTTTATACATGTATCGACTCAGATTTAGGTGGTTTCCACACCTACCCCTCCTGATTGACCGGATACTTAGATGTAGTTTGCATAGTAGATACTTCACTGTGGTGTTGACTACTAGATATCTGCATTTTCCTGCTATTCGCATTGCTGGCATATGTTCATTGTTATATTATTATCATGCTGTTAGGACACCAGCACCATTATCGATGATGCGTATGTTTCACGTACACTATTTGCCGGCTCACACACTTCATCATCGATAATTGCCATGCCACTACACTGTAGTACTGTTGCATTCATGATATGATTACTGCTTGGCATATTGTACACATGTACCTGTACACAAACATAGATGATTCTGACTTGATTGAGATTGAGGACCGCAAGATATTCTTTAAACTGATTCATTCTAAAGGAGCGGTTCCTCCCGACATATGTACATTACTATTCCATGTTGCATGATTTCCGATATGATTATCTCTCTTTACATGTCGCATACATCATGGATTGATTGCATAGCACATTGCATTGGATTTACTTCTTGATGTGGATTTTCATGTGATTTCTGATTTTGAGGACCGTGGGATTATTTAAGAAAAGATGTTCTTTTATGAAAACCCGGTACCTCGTGATATGATATTTGGGTGCGTCCACCACGCGTTTTCTCGGTGCTGAGACGTGTGCTTGAAACCCGATTCGAGGAGTGATGATCCGTTTGCGGGTTCGTGGTGGGCCCGGTATGGTTCCCCTCGGCGAGATGATCGATGGGTTATGCCGATTGAGCCTGGAGGCGGGCGAGTACCTACCGGTGATTGTATTTGAGCTCGGCGGATATCCGGGGGATACCGCCTGGAGCCGAGAGATGGGCGTACTGCCGGGGGCCGACGGGCCGCTACCGCAGACGGAGCCCAGAGATGGACATGGGTTGACTCGTGCTGCCGGGGCCGAGGGCCGATACCGCAGACGGAGCCCCATATGGATGAGGATTTACGTGTCGATGCTTGGCACGGGTTTCATGATGTTTTCCATGATATTGTTTATATCCTCATACTTGCATACATGATGCTTACTGTCAGTGGGTGACAGGTGGACGGGTTCCACATATATACAGACATGGATCATATACAGACTGGATTTACACTTGTCATACTTCATTTGTATATATAACAGGGTATGAGGGCGCTGTTATATATACCCTTACACCAATATTAGTGGTATGGGACGCTAATATATGTGTATTGATATCATTGATATTTCATCATACTTACCTCATGCAGGCATACCTTACACTGATGACATGTTATTACCTGAGTACCTGGCACTACATACATGATTAGATGTTACCTTGCCACCTTATTACACTCAGATGCACTCTTGTGGATTGTATTACTGATCGTTGACTTAGGTTTATGTCTTGCATTCGGTTTCTGCTTGTAGATATTTCTATTCACGAGTTGGCAACTCACCCCCGTTGTGCCACAGTCCTTGCAGGTTCTGCCGTACAGGTTTCATTGCGGCATTTCGGGCACACTACCTTCTTGCGGGTGATTTGCTTTGGTAGGTGGATTCTTTCGCATCAAGAATCACCATTTTATTCATGTATTTCATTGTATCTAGAAATTGTCCATCAACCAAAAACTTGTATATTCTTTCAGACTTAGAGACAGTGTGGTATTATTCGACCTTAGAGTCGCGCTTAGTAGTATTGCGGTTTTCTTGCTGCTTTTTGAGCTTTCCTTGATTTTGATCCTCGCCACTTGGCGTTGTATATTATCATATCATCGTGTGGTTGTGACCGTCGATTGACGAAGAGCTAGCTCCCGCTTGGGGATGCCTTTATCATTTTATATATTGTTATTCATGTTGTACCCCATTCGGGGCCAGTTTTACAAGAGAAACTCTGCCGAAAATTTTAGAAAAGACTGTACGGTTTTCAAATGCACATTCGGCTTAGTTATTTAAAAACCTTGATTTCAAACATGTTTTTCTACACTTCTTTAAACCAGTTTTCTTTACTTATTCTCAAAAATGGTTTTAGATTTCTGGGCTTTTGGCTTACTTGGATCAGATGGAGTCCTATAGACTTCATATGGTTCAAGGGCCAGTCACGTGCTCTTTCGGGTCGTGACAAAGTTGGTATCAGCGCCAGGTTGACCTTGGTTCGAGTCTAAGTTTGACTATGTGGAGCCTAGGGAGTTGTTTATATACGGAACTTAGGCTTGACCTTACGGAACTTAGACTTGGTCGAGGGGGTGTAAACCCGAACTTTCGTCGTTTTAGGATGACCCTTGGTTGATGGATTTGGTGACTAAAGTAGAGTGACGTACCGTTGGTATGTTCCGCGGCATACTTACGACACGCCACTCCGCTTAAGGAACCTTAGGATGTACATACTTTCGAGATCAGTGATTCTCTTTATATCCAGGATTATTCATCCATTTGAGATCCCCGATTCTATTAGTTTCATGATCATACCTTCATTGATACTGTTCCTTCCTATGATCATGTATCCACTTTGGATCTGTTGTTTCCCTTCTTGCCACTGATGTGCTCTCTTTGATACTCGATTGAGATTCCTGTCACCGTGTTTGAGCGCAGTTTGGGCTGCTGCTAGGGTTACGGCCGGTGTGAGCTCGTTTGGTACGAGGGCCGACCTTTGTGTTTTCTGGTGACATGGGAACGTCTCGAGTTAGTGTTGGTGATTGTGACCTCTAGTGGAGGCGAGTGCTTGGTCTTGCACCGGATGATCGGGCCTTTGTTAGAGCTGCCAGTTGAGAGAGGACTGTTGATGTACAGCATACCTCAGAGATGGTGATGTCGCCTACCGTGCAGACAGATGGACCAGCTGTCGCTGAGATTGACAGGGTGTTGCTTTCGGAGCTTACGAGCTGAGATTTGCCGGAGCTTTCAGGCAGTTATGCGACAGATGATAGCTAGTCTACCCGATTTGAGAGACGAAGGTGATTCGTCCGATTTTGCGCCAGAGCGGGCCCAGTTGAGTTGAAGATTTCCAGTGTGGAGAGTCTTACTCAGATCTAGAGCAGGCTGATTCAGCGATGACCGCTTATGTATTGCCTTTCCTGGAGGATTGAGGCGTTGTTCGGCGTACAGGCATATGAGCCAGTTGTTGCTGCAAATGATGAGATATCGCCCAGATGATTGGAGCTACTGCAGCATGAGCATGTTCTTAGAGAGATGATAGCGAGTTGCTAGTCACCGAGGATGGATGACTAGGACGCGTGGTGAGTTCGCTTACCCCGATGCGAGGTCATCAGGTGGATTGATTCCAGCTAGAGACGACTTCACGCAGATTCGTTGAGAGTCGATTGAGACGATCGAATGTCAGGAGCCTATTTTCCAAGTTTAAAGTATACGGAAAGACATGCAGGTGATTCTATGGACCCTCTAGAAGAATGAAACCCTAACTCGACTTAATGACCGTGTGACAGCCTTGGAACCTTAGGGTTTACGGCGGTTCCGCGGCGCCATTAGTGAGGCTTGGGTTTGCCCTTCTACGACTGGACCACCGACGCTGTGGCATGTACTCAATACTATTAAACTGTACCCGAGATGTGAGCTCTTGGGGGATTATGAGGATCTGACGAGTCGATCGGATGGTTCGACATCTTTCGGATATCGTGATGGGACACTGCTTGGGAGACTCCAGGTGCGAGCATAGCCGTCGGAGCGCAGTTCGTGCAGCCATGATGAGACGAGTCCGAATCAGTCGACACTGATGCAGAGTGAAGAAAAGATTTCGCAAGATATTTCGACGAGATGACGTCCCACTCCGCCGACATCAGATATGTTATACGCACCCAGAGGCGTGGTATATGGATATACCTTCCAGAAAGAAGCGCGATAGGTATGCAGCCGTTCCGGAATAAGCTTTAGCTTCAGCATTGGATGATGACTTCCGGGCATTTCGGCAGGATTGAGATTTGAGAAAGGAACCTCGGCAGGACCTTTCTGGAGTACGATACGAGAAGACCTAGACCAGGAGTGGTCGTGTTGCGCACACCCAGCAGGCCAGAGTTCGGCATTGTCGACGAGGTAGTTGACCAAGTTCGGATAAAGGAACTTACCCAGATGCGTTGCGAATGGATCAAGGACGGACGAGTGATGAGTATTCCTCCGATGGTTGGGACGTGTTTCCGAGGACCAGTTCGGCCTGACATCTGCTACAGAATGATGAAGCTACAGAGTACGCGATTTCGAGTCCGTGTGAGAGACTTCAGATTGACCGTGGCCGAGAGCAGTGCAGTGTATAGTAGCTTGGCGTGACGTCATAGTGGACGACGATGGAGACAAGTGGAACCAGAGGTTCGTGTGAGATACTGACGAGCTGTCATTGCTTCCCGTCGAAACTAGAGACCTGATATGCTTACAGAAACGTTGGGATGTGACCAATTTCCGAGAAATGTTGTGCTGAGGACACAGATGTCTTTCCAGCGAGAAGAGATAGTACAAGAGAGGCAGCCTCTGTACAGATCGGCATATGCATGATTGGAAGAGACCTTGAGCAGGATTCCTTCCAGGACATTGCTGCAATGATGTTTGCACCCAGGATCAGATGTGTGACGTGCATTCAGATAGCCAGAGACCGACGTCAGTGATATGCTGCCTTACGAGTGGTCGTGAGGTTTGACCGAGAGGTGACCAGAAAAGTGCCAGAACGGAATCGTCCCCGTTAGCACACCTGACAGGGCCGATGAGCCGATTGACCGCGTGATAGGTAATCCGCAGAGAAGATAAGGACCTAGAGAGTCAGAAGACGCCAGACCGTGAGCAAGAGGCAGGTAGATATCCTGCGCTGCTAGCAGTGGATTACACTGACTCCTTCTCGACCTTGAAGGAGAAACTACCGAAGACGGTATTTATGATTTGTGATTTTGTGATTCGATTATCACGTATCCGTCATTTTGGATTTCGGTATTTTGGGCGTTCTATTTGCACGATCTAGTTTTGGTGACTGAGTTTCATGATATTGGTTTCATGCACCCACTGGATATTTATATATTTTGCGCAGAGTTTTCATGCATTTTAGTGTTAGGCTTTGATTCGTGCACGCTGATGCACACGGTTGTGAGATTTTCCTTGCGGTACCCTGATTTTGGTTTGAGCCGCATTATATCGTTGATTTTGACCCGGATTTTGATGGTTGATTTTTGCACTCCGTGCTGGCGATGTGCTTTACGCCTGTTCGGTGTTTGCTATTGGATTTCGTGATTTCCGTGCATGTTGAGTGCGCAGGGTTTAGATTTTCATTCGTGCACGATGGATGCACCGGTTTGGATTTTCGCGCATGTTGGGCGCATGTTTTTAGATACGATTTTGGTGCACGCCAGATGCGCTAAATCGGGATTCTTCGTGCATGTCACATGCACCTGATTTATTTTGCTGTCAGGCACATACGATGCCCATGACAGATGCTTCGTGCACACCCGTTGCACTTGGATGTTGTTTTGTGCACCTGTTTAGCACATATATGGATTTTTTTTTGATTTCAGTGCGCACCAGACGCACAGGATGGTGTTATGTTTAGATTGGATGTCTACATGTGTAGTTCCGATCCATATCATATCGGTTTTGTATTGGATTTGACATTGTGTTTTTTTTACATTGACTCCGATGATTGCGGGATGCTTGACGGAGTTTTGTTTTCGAGTTATCTGCTCAGTACCCTTGCGCATGCATTGCGCTGTGACGTTCTATGTGTTGATGATTTCGGAGCCCCGACGACTTTGGTTTATTACTGAGATGTTTTTGTATCTGGGGGTTTAAATTTAAAATTCGGGGACCGAATTTCTTTAAGGGGGGTAGATTGTAACATTTTCAAAAATATAAAATATTAATTTTGGGAATTTTTATAATTTAATATTATTTTATTGATTATTTTAATATTAAATGCAAATAAATAGGAAAAATGTTAGAAAAAATTATGAAAAATTATGGAAAATTCTAAAATAGGGTAAATTAGTGGATTATGGCATTTTTAAGTTTTTGTGATTAGTTTGACAATAATTTAGTGCTAATCGCGATTAAAATCGCTAATCGGGTTTTTTGGCAATTTTGTGCAAAACTTACACGTATCACTTTTTCTACACTTGTGCATTTTTCTAGCCATGGTTTTCTTTTGGGATTACTATTGATGTGAGAAGGTTTGGATTTTAAAAGAAAAGGAAAAGAAAGGAAAATATAATGATGAGGGTAGGTGAGAGAGAGAGGTGGACTTTGACTTAGCATACTTAGCCATTCTCCTCGTTTTCTGTGCACAGCCCCTGTTCCTCTAGTGTTGACCCAGGGTACTTCTAGTTTTGACAGATTCTATCTAGGGTGAAATCTGGGACATATATCCTAAGTTGCTATTTTGGATTCGTGTTTCCGTATTCCGTATTTTTGATTCTGAAATGGTGGAATGTGTTTTGCCTCGACTAATTGTCGTTTATACGACGATGTAGAGGATTTATTGATGGTTTTGAAGGCGTGCCATAGGTTCTCACCTATAGGCCCCCTTATCGTATCGTTTTGGATTTCGTGCGCCGTTTTAGATTGGATTTGGTTTTAATGCGCATATACGATATTTTGATGTGTAGATACCCATGAAGACTTCGGGACGACAAGCAAATACGTGGTGACGTCCGCAATTGGTGATGCAAGGTGAGTAGATTATATCTACAGGGGGAAGTCGGGTGGATGGCGTATAGCACCCCCGCAGTCCGTAGATAGATTACTATGTAGTTTATTGTGATATTAGGTGTATTGTGGATAATGTAGGGTTAGAAGTGACTAGTGTAGTTCATAGTCGCGAACCCTAGGGTAGAATTACACCTACACACACCCTTGCTTATCACTTGTACTTGCACTGTGATTGATGATATGTGATGACTTTGGAGATGAGTCGATGATGTGGGCTGGGTGCCCTGGGATCGGTGATTTTATACGATTCATATGTGGGATATGACTTGTGATTCTTGCGGGCTTGGGATATGTGTTTACCCCCGCATGCATACTTACTGAGGTTACCGTTTTGTACTAGACATAGAGTAGTACTCCAGACTATATGATCTGACGATGGTGATATCTGTTATGTGATGAGACAGTGAGATACTGACTCCTACCCAGCTATGGGGATGCCGTACGATGATTTACCGTACGAGCCGATATTGATGATAGATCCGCACTCATAACTCGAGGATATCTTATGATATGACATTGAGGCGAGATCACCGACTATATACTTTTATACATGTATCGACTCAGATTTAGGTGGTTTCCACACCTACCCCTCCTGATTGACCGGATACTTAGATGTAGTTTGCATAGTAGATACTTCACTGTGGTGTTGACTACTAGATATCTGCATTTTCCTGCTATTCGCATTGCTGGCATATGTTCATTGTTATATTATTATCATGCTGTTAGGACACCAGCACCATTATCGATGATGCGTATGTTTCACGTACACTATTTGCCGGCTCACACACTTCATCATCGATAATTGCCATGCCACTACACTGTAGTACTGTTGCATTCATGATATGATTACTGCTTGGCATATTGTACACATGTACCTGTACACAAACATAGATGATTCTGACTTGATTGAGATTGAGGACCGCAAGATATTCTTTAAACTGATTCATTCTAAAGGAGCGGTTCCTCCCGACATATGTACATTACTATTCCATGTTGCATGATTTCCGATATGATTATCTCTCTTTACATGTCGCATACATCATGGATTGATTGCATAGCACATTGCATTGGATTTACTTCTTGATGTGGATTTTCATGTGATTTCTGATTTTGAGGACCGTGGGATTATTTAAGAAAAGATGTTCTTTTATGAAAACCCGGTACCTCGTGATATGATATTTGGGTGCGTCCACCACGCGTTTTCTCGGTGCTGAGACGTGTGCTTGAAACCCGATTCGAGGAGTGATGATCCGTTTGCGGGTTCGTGGTGGGCCCGGTATGGTTCCCCTCGGCGAGATGATCGATGGGTTATGCCGATTGAGCCTGGAGGCGGGCGAGTACCTACCGGTGATTGTATTTGAGCTCGGCGGATATCCGGCGGATACCGCCTGGAGCCGAGAGATGGGCGTACTGCCGGGGGCCGACGGGCCGCTACCGCAGACGGAGCCCAGAGATGGACATGGGTTGACTCGTGCTGCCGGGGCCGAGGGCCGATACCGCAGACGGAGCCCCATATGGATGAGGATTTACGTGTCGATGCTTGGCACGGGTTTCATGATGTTTTCCATGATATTGTTTATATCCTCATACTTGCATACATGATGCTTACTGTCAGTGGGTGACAGGTGGACGGGTTCCACATATATACAGACATGGATCATATACAGACTGGATTTACACTTGTCATACTTCATTTGTATATATAACAGGGTATGAGGGCGCTGTTATATATACCCTTACACCAATATTAGTGGTATGGGACGCTAATATATGTGTATTGATATCATTGATATTTCATCATACTTACCTCATGCAGGCATACCTTACACTGATGACATGTTATTACCTGAGTACCTGGCACTACATACATGATTAGATGTTACCTTGCCACCTTATTACACTCAGATGCACTCTTGTGGATTGTATTACTGATCGTTGACTTAGGTTTATGTCTTGCATTCGGTTTCTGCTTGTAGATATTTCTATTCACGAGTTGGCAACTCACCCCCGTTGTGCCACAGTCCTTGCATGTTCTGCCGTACAGGTTTCATTGCGGCATTTCGGGCACACTACCTTCTTGCGGGTGATTTGCTTTGGTAGGTGGATTCTTTCGCATCAAGAATCACCATTTTATTCATGTATTTCATTGTATCTAGAAATTGTCCATCAACCAAAAACTTGTATATTCTTTCAGACTTAGAGACAGTGTGGTATTATTCGACCTTAGAGTCGCGCTTAGTAGTATTGCGGTTTTCTTGCTGCTTTTTGAGCTTTCCTTGATTTTGATCCTCGCCACTTGGCGTTGTATATTATCATATCATCGTGTGGTTGTGACCGTCGATTGACGAAGAGCTAGCTCCCGCTTGGGGATGCCTTTATCATTTTATATATTGTTATTCATGTTGTACCCCATTCGGGGCCAGTTTTACAAGAGAAACTCTGCCGAAAATTTTAGAAAAGACTGTACGGTTTTCAAATGCACATTCGGCTTAGTTATTTAAAAACCTTGATTTCAAACATGTTTTTCTACACTTCTTTAAACCAGTTTTCTTTACTTATTCTCAAAAATGGTTTTAGATTTCTGGGCTTTTGGCTTACTTGGATCAGATGGAGTCCTATAGACTTCATATGGTTCAAGGGCCAGTCACGTGCTCTTTCGGGTCGTGACACAGAGGTAGCCGGCTAGTACATCATTCAATTGTTCCTAGTCGTGGTGGTCTCGAGACAGGGCATCGACACTCCAGTGTAGACTAGCGTATATGCTTCTTGACCCATATGATGGGCGATAGATGTTCCCACATCCATTTGTGTTTGACAGCAGAGAAGGTATACGGGTGCTCAGTGGAGACTAGGTACACTGAACGGACTCGCCGAGAACTCCTAGATGGTATTATACCTATCGTCAGATAGCAGTTCTCTGGTGACATTGGTATAAGTTAGTCTGTCGCCCCGACATCGTCATAGAGACTTGTGTGATTCCCACTGTGCTTTGATTTCCACCATACCACGGTCAAGAGATCATGCAAAATGGTGGTTTTTGTGTACAGTCCCGAGTCACATGGAGGTAATGAGCGATAGGAGAGGATTCGTCTCTCCCGGTATTGGGGGTTGATATTGCGCTATGCTTAATTGGCCATAACAGGAAATCCCTGGCCAGGGTTGCTGAGATCTACTGGTAAGTGTTATCAGTAGTTTCTCGAACCGTTATGGACCTTGCATCGGCATGACTTTTCAGGCTATTAGGGTCTGACGTTAGACCACCCCCAGGCTGTGATATGTGATATATCAGACGAAGAGACCGGACTGTACAGTAGTGTTACTGAATGGATTCGTAGGAGTATGAGCAGGCTTGCTTGTTGGTCTTCTGATCGCTCAATACCCGTGTGGACGTTACATTTAGCAGACCGCTTGCTGCTTGTGGGTGTTTGATATGATCATCACCTAATACCGGCGTATTGACGAGTCTTTAGAGTCCTACGCAGAGGTTTCCTGGTTCATGTGAAATGAAGTAGGAGCACATATGTGATATGTGTGGGGCCAAGATTAATGCGCGTATGTGATACTGCATTCTATTCTTGCGATATGTGATATTGGACGGTTATATGAGATATAACCGGGTTATCGGATCAAGTGTTGATTCAATAAGTTGATTCATATGATATTAGTCTGTTGTATGTGATATAGCCGGATTATTAAATGAAGTGTTGATTTGATAATTTAATGTATAATTATATATTTGATATATTAACTTACATTAACCAATATCTGCTCACTAAACATTTCTTTTTCTCACTTGTGTGCATGTAGTATATATGTGATATATATTAATGTACATTTCATTGTGTCATGCTTGATGCCACATACTTCATGGGTTTATGAGACTTACACCATGCTTGATATAATGTAGGGTTTATATTTACCTAAGTAATTCAAAAATTGGATGGAAATTGTCATGGCTACAAACTTGTAGAAGCTTGTGGAAACATTGACCAAGTCTACCATTTTTATTTCACTTGTAGATATTTGTTAACCTAACCATTATACCTTAGCCATGGTTCATTCTCTACATGAGTTACCGTATGACACTAACTCATCCATGGTTGCTATTCTCACTTCATGAGTTCATTCTCTTCATCACTTCATCTTCTTCCTCATGAGAAAAATCTTGCTAGCTTTTTTCTAAGTGAGAAAATATTGTGAGAAAATTAAATCTAAAGTGGGCCCATTTCCTACTTCATCATCCTCTACTATATTAGACATTTAGTTTAGGGTGTTTGCTTCCCTAATCTACCATTAGTGAAGAGGTAGCATGAGCTTGAGTCTTCTTGACGTAGATCATATTTGGCCTCGAAGACTTCGAGCAAGCTTGTTCATTTCTTCATATGAACCCTTACTAGAGTTCGGGTGTTCACTATTAGGAGCGAAGGGACTACTATACGGAGCTTTAGAAGTGAAGGACCGGTCTACAAAGGTTGGATTCCTCATTCACTTTGTATGCAAAGTTGTTTGCAATTTGTATTGTTTAATTCTCCAGTTAAGATTCTAGGGTTAGGGTTCTTTAGTACAAAAAAAATTTGAAAACGGCATGAATGGTGCCTCCCGAAACCTTGCTGCCGCGCTAGGTAACCCTACACTTTTATTGTTCCTAGTCGAGGGTATATCGAGACAAGGCATCGATACACTAGAATAGACTAGCGTGTACGTTTCTTGACCCTTTATGGGGGCGATGGTTGATCCCATATCCGTTGGTGTTTGACATCAAAGATTGTACTCAAGTGCTCATTAGAGAATGGGTACACCGAACATGACTCGCCGAGAACTCCTGGTTGGTATTATACCTATCGTCAGATAGCAGTTCTTTGGTGACACTGGTACAGGTTAGTCTGTAGATCCAAGATCGTAATAGAGTCTTGTATGGCTCCCACTGTGGTTTGATTTTCTCCCTACCACGGCTCAAAGGAGCTACGCAAACAGGTGGATTTTGGGTACAGTCCCGAGTCATATGGAGGCAATGAGTGATAGGAGGGGTTTCGTCTCTCCCAGTATTGGGAGTTGATGTTGCGTTATGCTCGATTGGCTATAACTGGAAGACCCTGGCCAGGGCTGCTGCTGAGATTTACTGATAAGAGTTATCAGTAGTTTCTCGAACCGTTATAGGCCAAACATTGGGATGACTTATCACGTTACTTGGGTCTGACGATTCCACCCCGAGACATGATATGCAACATATCAGACGAAGAGACCAGACTGTACGGTAAGTGTTACTTATAGGATTCATAGGAGTTTGGACAAACTTGCTTATTGATCTTCTAATCACTCAATACCTGGGTAGCCGTTACGTCCAGCTAATACAGCCGATGGCTTGTAGGTGACTAATGTAATCATCACATACTGCTGGCGTATTGACGAGTCTTTAGAGTCCTACACAGAAGTTTTCCGGTTCAAGCGAAATGGTGTAGGGCACATATGCTGATATGTGCGTTGGCCTGATTAAATACGAGTATATGATACCGTATTGTATTCTGGCAGTTATTTGTTATCCGTTAGGTTATATGTGATATAACCAGATTATCGAATCAAGTATTGATTTGATAATGTGATATACAGATAAATGATATTAGTCGGTTATATGTGATATAACCGGATTATTAAATCAAGTGTTGATTTAATAATCTGATATAATTATATATTAACTAATATTATTACCTCTAACTAATATTATTTGCTCACTAATTATTCTTCATTATATATATATATATATATATATATATATATATATATGAAGCATGGCATGGATTTTCTATTTTTCCGAAAATAGAAAATGAGGTGTAATATATGGAGATATTTGTGGAATGGGCAAGCATGGGCTTTATCATTTGTTTATTACTCTTGACTCACTATTCAAGCATGGTTGCAATTTCTTATTGCAATTTGTTCTATGCTTGAATAAGTGAGGTCAAAGGGGTTGCCATTCTACAATTCATTCTTGACTTGAGTTATGATTCTTTAGCTCCTTCTTGAGCTCATAAGATGAGTTCTAGCATTCTCCATTTTCTTCACCTCATACTTCAAGCTCTAAACCCTCACATGTGATGTGAACCATAGAGCTTGAAACCCCAGTGAGCAAATAAAACCCCTACTTCACCATCCTACACATCATTAGCACTCTAGTGTAGTGTGTTTCCTTCACTAAAGAGTTTAGTGAAGAGGTAGCTTAGATTGGAGGACTTCGGGTGGATCATCTTGGGCACGAAGATCATCGGAGGAACCTTGTTAATTCTTCAAGTGGAGCTTAGTGGAGTCGCGTGGACTACTTCCTGGAGCATTTGAAAAGAAGGACACGGTCTACAAAGGTTGTAGCCTCCTTCCCTTCTCTTAGTTTTCATATCATCACATAGTAAACCCTAATATTCTAGTTAAGATCTTGGTTAGTGTTCGTTAGCACCCGAAATTTTTAAAAATTGCATGTGTAATGCCCGTTTAAACCCCATCGCCGAGCTAGAGTACACTTTCTGTTGGATATATGTATGCCTAGAGGCCACTATATGATTGTATATGTACTGATGTGTGTGTGTGTGTATATATATATTCAGATAACAGTCTTGCTTGACATGATAGTATGCTATCTGGTTTCTCTTTATCATATGTTCACTTGATCATGTTTTTTACTCATTTGGTACATGTTGATAAAGCTCTAAGGATATTGGCTTGACTACTGGGATTATGATGTGGATCATACTAGTTGGACACCTGTAGTTATAAGCATATCCTTGAAATGTTCCTAGTCGTGGGTATATCGAGACAGGGCATCGATATTCCAGTGTAGACTAGCGTATACTATTCTTATTCCATATGATGGGCGATGGATGATCCCATATCCGTCTGGTGTGTTGATACCAAAGATTGTATACGGGTGCGCAGTAAGACTGGGTATACTGAACGGACTCACCGAGAACTCCTATATGGTATTATATCATACGTCGGATAGCAGTTCTTAGGTGACACTGGTACAGCTTAGTCTGTAGACCCGAGATCGCTATAGAGTCTTGTGTGTCCTCCCACGGTATCTTGATTTCCACCCTACTACGGCTCTACTGAGTCGTACAAACAGGTGGATTTTGGGTACAGTCCCGACGCATATGGAGGCAATGAGCGATAGGAGGGGTTTTGTCTCTCCCGGTATTGGGGGTTGATGCTGTGCTGTGCACGATTGGCTATAACAGGAAGTTCCTGGTCAGGGCTGCTGAGATATTACTGATAAGTGTTATCAGTAGTTTCTCGATCTGTTGTAGACCATATACCGGCATGACTTATTAAGTTATTGGGGTCGACGATTCCATCCCTAGACTCGATATGCAGCATATCTGACGAAGAGACTGGACTGTACGGTAAGTGTTTCCAGTTGGATTGACGGGAGTTTTGACAGGTTCGCTTGTTCTTCTTTTGATCGCTCAATACCCGGGTAGCCGTTACGTTTAGCTGACCGCTTGCGGCTTGTAGGTGTTTGATGTGATCATCACCTACTGCCGGCGTATTGACGAGTCTTAGAGTCCCACATAGGAGTTTCCTGGCTCAGGCGAAACGATGTGGTGTACATATGAGATATGTGCAGGAGCTCGATTAAATACGTGTATATGATGCCGTATTTTAATCGGGTGTTTTATATTGGTCGGGTCGTATGAGATATGACCGGTTTATTAAATCAAGTGTTGATTTAATATTTACTTTTATCTCATTTAAATAAACATTTTCTTTACGATGGATGCATGCATGTATATGTACATGTTGATGTGCATACACACATACATACATGCATTAGTATCATGATTGATGATATATCAAAGATGGCAATATAAGAAATACATGGAAAGTAAATATATTTGTATATATTAGAATGAGAAAAAGAAAATTGATTATTCATCATTGTTGACTTTTCTTTACTTGACCAAAATTAAACTATGGTTTGATTTTCCTTTGTTTTTTTTCTCATTCTAAAATATCTATATATTTTATTAACCATGGTTTGAGTTTAGATATTTATGCTTGATATTTATCTCTCTCTCTCTCTCATTATCTTTATCATTATCTTTTTCATCCAAAAGAAAAGATAAGCCATCTTCATCTTCCTCTCTCTAGCTCTCTCTTGAGTTTTATAAATTGAGTGAGGTTAAAAGAAAGAAAGGGTTTTTATATGAGAACATAACCATATCATCACACAACACTTCTTTAGCCCTTCGGTGTAGTTTGTTTGCTTCATCTTCTTTGTGATCTATTGGAGTAAGGAGATTTGAGCAAAGGAACTCCGGGTGGATCGTCGTGGACGTGGAGGAGGTTCAAGATAGCTCGTTCAAACCCTAGGAGGTCTACAAAAGTTGTAGTCTCTCCACATAGTCATAAATTAACTTTAGTATGTGATACTATATGTTTTACCTATATTTCTAGTTCGATTCCTAGTTAAGTTTGCTTAGCACCTCTTAAAATCAAAGTTGTGGCATGTGTGATGCTTCCAAACCCTATATGAGGTGATAAGGAAACCCTACAGTGGTATCAGAGCCAAGCTAGAGCTTTAGAGTAACCTAGACAATGTTAAAAACCTCGAACGAACGAAATACGACGCTCGGAGGGCGCTCTCTAGAAATTTTTCGAAAACGTGGATTTTTTCATATTAAAAATACTCAGAAAATCGTGCAGGGTATTTTATGGGCCCACAAGAAGTACGAAGCCCTAACTCCACTATTGGACCGCGAAACCGTGGCAAGAATGGTCATTCTGCGGCGGTTCCTCGACGCCGTTGGTGCAGGTGGGGCTGTGCCTTCTTGCGCTGGCCCGTATGTACTTATTGCAGTTTCTGGTAAATTTTAAATCTGCTCAAGTGTTGAGCTTTCTGAGAAGTCTTTGGGTGTTTAATCGTTATATCGAATGTTTTAACTGCACCTAGTTTATTAGTATTTGATACAATAATTGGAATCTATAAATTTGTTTGTTGCATGTAAATCTAGCATTTCGGTCTCAGGAATAATCGGAAATCTTGTTGAATTATCCGACTTATTTTGAAAAAGGTGTTTTGTAACACCTTAGGATGTGTTTAGTGACCTTTATATTTAAGTAATGGGTTTTTAATAAAAAGTTTACCAAATTGTGTTTCAAATATTTTTCCTAAATTAATAAATATTTTTCTAAAATTTTCCTAGGCTTGCACACACATGTGCATGTAAACTAGGGTTTTTAATTGAGTTGTTACCATGATTAGTAACCATGGTAGGTTAATCATGGGGATTAAGTCTTTTGGGTTTTAATTAAGTTTAAATTAGTTAATTAATAGTTGCTTTAATTTGAATTTCTTGGGGTGTTGACTTGGTGAGAGAGAGAGAGTGCATCATGGCTTAAGCCATGCTTGCAATTAATGAGGAGAGAGAGAGGAGGGGTTGACATTGGGGTGATGATTTGTTTTCCTCTCATTTCTTTTGTTCTTCTCTCAAACCACACTCTCACACACACACACACACACACACTTACCTCTACAGCAGTAGCAGCAGCAAACACAACAGCAGCAGCAGCAACTTCAGCCTCAGCAGCAGCAGCTACAGGCAGCAGCAACAGCTCCAGGCAGCAGCAACAGCACCCCAGCAGCTCCATTCCCTCTTCTTCTTCTCCTTCTACTTGCTTGTGAGATTTCTTGAGGGTATAACCTCTAAACTTATTCCTACGTTCGCTTAATTGAGTAGATTAGCTTCGATTAGCGATAGTTTTGTGTATTTAGTGCTTTATGTGGTGATTGGTGGGAACCTTGACCAAGTGATGTTTGAAACGGTTCTGTTAGTTATATGTATGCCCTAGAGGCCATTACTGTACATAGGATGTATATTGTAGTGGATGCTGGGACATATATAGGGAGGACTTTCTTGCTCGACATGATAGCATGCTATCTGGTTGAACTTTACCTTAACGTGTATACTGATTGTCTCTCTGTTACATGTTGGTAAAGCCCTTAGGATGTGTGCTTGACTACCTGGACTATGATGCGGATCATAATAGTGGGGACATGGTAGTCCATAAGTACATCCTTCAAAGTCCCTAGTCGTGGGTGTATCGAGACGGGGCATCGATATACCAGAGTAGACTAGCGTATACCTTCTCGACCCATACAGATGGGCGATGGGTGATCCCATATCCATCGGTGTTTGACATCAGAGATGATATACGGGTGCTCAGTAGAGACTGGGTACACTGGACGGACTCGCCGAGAACTCCCAGATGGTATTATACCTCACGTCAGATGGCAGTTCTCTGGTGACACTGGTACAGAGTAGTCTGTTGACCCGAGATCGTCATAGAGTCTTGTGTGGTTCCCACTGTGCTTTGATTTCCATCTTACCACGTCCAAGAGGGCGTGCAAAACGGTGGTTTTTAGGTACAGTCCCGAGTCACATGGAGGCAATGAGCGATAGGAGGGGATTCGTCTCTCCCGCTATAGGGGGTTGATGTTGCGCTGTGTTCGATTGGCTATAACAGGAAGTCCCTGGCCAGGGCTGCTCAGAGAATTGCTGGTAAGTGTTACCAGTAGTTTCTCGACCCGTTATGAGCCTCATATCGACACGACTTATCGAGCTATTGGGGTCTGACGTTTACCACCCCTAGGCGAGATATGCGACATATCAGACGATCAGACCGGACTGTACGGTAGTGTTACTGGTTGGATTCACTGGAGTGTGAGCGGGCTTTCTCGTCGATCTTCAGATCACTCAATACCCGGGTGGCCGTTACGTTTAGCAGACCGCTTGCGGCTTATGGGTGTTTGATATGATCATCATCTGCTGCCGGCGTATTGACGAGTCTTTAGAGTCCTACACAGAGGTTTCCTGGCTCAAGCAAAACGAAATAGGAGCGCATATGAGATATGTGCGGGACCGAGAATAATACGAGTATGTGATACTGTATTCGATTCTCGCGATGTGACATTGATCGGTTATATGCGATATAGCCGGGTTATCGGATCAAGTGTTGATTCGATAAGATGTTACTAATGATACCAGTCGGTTATGTGCGTCATGACCAGATCGTTAAATCAAGTGTTGATTTAATGATTTAATGCATAATTATATATTTGATATATTACTTTGCATTAACTAGTATCGGTTCACTTTAAATGGATTTTCTCGCTCGGTTGTGCACATTGTATATTCGATATATTTTCGTGCACTTGATTGTATCATGTTTGATGATACATGTTTAACTATAGTTAAGTGCAATGGATTAAGCCATGGTTAAACTAATGATTAGGGTTTTCTTTTCTTACTTATTTATTTATTTATTTATTTAAAATAGATAAGAAAAGAATGGTTGCTAATTTTGGAGTTTAGTTGAAGCTTCATGAAGCTTTGACTTTGTAACCATTCTTGTCTTCATCTTTAACCCTAACCATTAATCTAACCTTAGTTAATTCTCTACACTTGACCATGGTTTAGATTATGATAAGTTTTGATTTTTCTTTTCATTTTTAAAATAACTTATCATAACATTTCTTCTTCTTCTTCCTTGAACACAAGAAGAAAACCTCCACTTCATCAATGGTGATTGATGAAAACAAGTGAGAAATCCAATTCTAAAGTCTACCCACTTCCTATTTCTTCATCCTCTACCTCTTGCCAAGTAGTAGAGTGTGTTTCCTTCACAAGTTTTCAAGGCTCGGTGAAGGTGGAGCTTGATCTAGTGATGCTTCGACGTAGATCATCTTCGGCACGTTGTCGGTGACCTAGCCCGTCCATTCTCCGATGAAGCCGACGCTAGAGCCCGGATTTGATTTGGACAGCGGAGAGGACCTCGTTGCGGAGCTATGGAGGTGGAGCACTGTAAGTGCACGGCGGCGCCCCGGCCGTCAATCCGTCGGCCAAATGCGGAAGCGGTGATAAACTTTATTTTTCTTGAACTGGCAAACCGCCACGCACTAATACCCGGATCGAACCACTAACTAGTCCTAGCTAACAATAGGATGGGAAAGAGATATACCGACGATCCAAGTCCTCCGGTCTTCTCGTCGTCGTCCCAATCACCTGCGGAATGTCCCGTCTCCTCCTCGTCGCCGGAAGTGCACCACATCGCCTACTTCTTTTACGGGCTCCCACCTCAATGCCGAGGCAACTCGGGCACGAAGCCGGCTACTCGACGTGCCCAAGATTCGCTGTAGAATATGTAGTCCTCAAGTCTTATTTTCGGGTTCATGGAGATGCCTTTGTGGTGGAGGAAAAAGAACTTGGAGAGAGGTGAGGAAAAATGTATCATCAAAAAAAATGAGAGTGACATTTTTCTCACTACCAAAAGAAAAGCCCTCACCCTCACTAGTGGCCGGCCAAGCATCATGGTGGTAGGTGGGCATGGAGTGAAGTCAAAATGAAAGACAAGGGAGTGGGTGAGCTATCATGCAAGGAAGAATAATGAGTGATGATCAAAACAATATCATCACAAACAAAAACAAACACTCCAAAGCAACCATGATGACTCCAAATGGTCAAGCCATCATGAAGAAGTCAAGAAGTCAAGGTCAATGGAGCAACCATCATGATCCAACCAATAAGCAAAGACCCCCTCCACAAATACTTATTTGCAACAATGCAAATAAGCCCTCCTCCACCAATCTTCGGCCAATGAACGGAACAATGGAAATCGGCAGAAACGGAAAGCAAACTGGCAACTCCAGAAAACTGGTCCCGTAATAAATTACAGGAAAACCCCGATACTGTGCATACACACCAGCATCTGTATTTCGACCGAAATACAAATGCAATGAGACAAAATCTACACTGTACTATACTAGGATCCGGCTTATACCAAAGCCGGCTAGTATTATCCGTTCGATCCTGATCCGTACAATACCGCACGTATCTGATCGAACCCTGCCATATAACCATACGGCCTATAGTACAAACTGTCCGATCCGGATCCGTGCAATACCGCACGTATCTGATCGGACCTTGCCATATCTCCATACGGCCTCTACAACCTTTCGCCCGAAAGCTGAGTAACAGAATGTGGGGGACTCTAAAGACTCATCAACACCTTGGTTGTGGATTTAACCACTAGCACGTTAAAGGTATAAGCCAATACGTAACGGGCTACCAGGTATTGACTAAAAGGGACGTCTGTGAGCGAACTCAGCCTGACAACCCTACTGAGCCTGTCAGTGACAATATCCGTACAGTCCGGTCCGTTCGTCTATGAGCATCGCATGGCGGGCCTAGGGGGTTGGTAAAAGTCAGACCCCCAAAAGCGGTACAAGTCGTGTCGGAGTGTAGCCCAGAACACCCTGAGATACTACTGGAATACCTACCAGTAAATCTCCTTGCCTCGGCCGAGGGCTTCGTGTAATGGCTCTCCTAGACACAGCACGACCTCACCCCCAATACCGGGAGAGACGAACCCCTGAAGATACGCTCACTGCCTCCATGTGGCTCGGGACTGCACCCAACTAAAACCTGTTTGCATGACTCCTTTGAGCCGTGGTAGGGTAGTAATCAAAGTACAGTGGGAACTCACACGAGACAAATGACGATCCCCAGGTCGATGAACTAACCTGTACACATGTCACCAGGGAACTGCCATCTGACGTCTGGTATATGACCAACTAGCATGTTCCCGGCGAGTCCTGTCCGGTGTACTCATAACCCAATGAGCACCTGTATACATCTTAGGTGATCCAACTGACACCAGTGGCTTGTGAGACCGGCCACCGCCCCTTGTCGGGGTCTCGACTGTATACACTAGTCTACTATGGAGTATCGATGCCCTGTCTCGAAACTCACACGACTAGGGACCATTTAAGGATATGCTTATAGACCCCAGCTCCCACTTATATGATCTCCCTCATACTGCTGGTGGTCAAGCAAGAATCCTAGGGGCTCTATCAACGTGTAATAGCGACTTGTCAGGTCACCTGAAGCAGTACACGATGATAAAGGTAAACCAGATAGCATACTATCATCTCGAGTAAGACTGTCCTACCGGGATAGGTCCTCCATCAATCATTACAATCACGTACCTGTGACCTAATAATTGACTCTGAGGGCACTATCTCCAACAATCTCCCACTTGCACTCAAGGCTAATTATTGCGATGTCGCATACTCACAGCCCGTGTGATACCGAACACCCAACTCCTCTACTAGTCAGTCTCACAAAGCTCGTTTGCGAAACTATTGCGTTCGAGGAATAGCCACAGTGAGTGGATCCGCTTTGTTGTCTCTTTCCATGTCTCTCTATATCTTAAGTTCGCGGAGAAAGCCATCTCCCGAAATGAGCAATACCTGTCTTAGAATGTGTCTGGATGTCTGATGGGACATAGCTCATAAATGAACTCCAAATCCAAACTTCTTAGACTGTATCGTCAACTGAACTTAATCAGTATCCTGCGCCATGCCTCCCTCAGTATTGCCTTGGACCACCTGTCCAAAATACTGCCCCTCTCATCAGAAGGAAAAACTAAAACTCTGACAACCTCCCTGTCGTCCAGGTCACCTTGGAAGCCTGGAATGATAACTGTCTCCTCAACGAGGCTGTCGTTATCATATCCCTAGAACATCCACTTATGTTCTAAAACTGCTTCCGACTGTTTCTCCAGGATAGGATCAATATCAACTTATTGCATCTAGTGCAAGAATAACATCTGGTGTGGTACTCGACATCTCATGATTGACTCAATTGCCTAAGCAAGTGATCTGTCAATCATGCACATCCCTCTCCTCTTTAGTCTATAACACACCTTTAGAGAGGGTGACTCCATCTTCTGCAGGTACACTACCGTGCATGGAGTCGTCCATTCTAAATACTCTTAGAATGCTGTCTAAGTACCCTGATTGGGAAACCACCCAAATCTAGATCTAAAACCATAGATCTAGTAACCAGTTTGTCTGATATAATGTCCAAGTCCCATATGGAGAAACTACTGTGTGACGACCAAAGTATAACCGATTGTAGTATAGGAGTTTCTTTTCCTACTCTGTGTATGTCATCCAAATACCATGACATCACACCCTACTACCTTCTCAACAGATCCATCCCCTATTCTGATGAAGTCAAACCCATGACTGTCACGTCAGAAATAGATGATCTATCTCCGCTACATCTGCTTTAGTCTATAAATAGACATAAGCTTCCTGTCCACCAATGCTTCTGCTGCTCCCACTGACTACGACAACCCTCTGGCAGAGTCATATAGACGTACACTTCTAAAGCAAGTTTAGAACGACGCTATACTCATCCTCCTGCCGGGTCTCACAGTCTGGAACAACAGCAATGGTAATTGTGGGTAAACAAGAACTTCCCTGTCACCGTCCTTGAGGCTACCGTAGTACCTCTCGGGTGCCTGAAGTTACCCACCTTATCTGCGGAGTGGCCAATGGAATGTCAATCCAGATTGAATCTTTAGGTTCCTTATCAAATCTTCAGTAATCGTTTGTGGTTCTGGAATCACTTCCAGTTCTACCATACTCCCACTACTGTTTTCTGAAAAAAATCCATTTTTATTAAAACTGTGGCGAGTCTAGAACAATATTGCTATTGTTCATCCAGATGGTAGAAAGTCAACCCTCGTCATAGCCTGGGTCAACCCACAAACAGCCATTACAGAAACGTGCCTTGAGTTGTCTAGTGTCTGGTTTTAATCATAAACCGGACAACTCCCCGTACCTTAACATCGTTAAGATATGAACTGTTCTATATCCCATATAGGACCAGAGGCACTGATTTAATTGAACCAGATTCAAATCATGCAGCTGTCTCCAGTGCATGTCAACTAAATGGAAGGAGGCCGATCAGCGTTACTCAACTTAGGAATGCTTCCAATTATGAGTAACCTGAAAGAGAAGCAATTTCTCTTAATCACTACTATCAACTGAATACCATATACAAGTATCTACATCTTCGATCACTTTGAAGAATCCCGATACTTGCTACACCTGGTTCTCTACTCTATTCAAATACCTATAACTTCTCAAAATTCAGACCCTGTGTTTCCGCGAAACACTTGTCTAAAAACTAGAGAAGTCATAAGTAAACCGAATATAGTACGAGGACCAACCCCTCTGTCCTAATGGACCCTGGACAACATACAATACTCTGTATAAGTCCCTTGAGTCTGATAACTCATTCACTATGTGTCGTAGCTTGAAAACTGTACTTATGGTCAAGAAGAATTACACCGCTGCTTAATGCTCCTTACCTAACCATCCACTGATATAGGTAAATGTCCTAGACATAATTTCAGAAAGGTATATCTCACTCTATGAAAATAGACGTACAGATATATCAATTTGAAATTGGTGCATAACAGCGGATATTCAAAACCAAATATTTGCCGACCGGCAAACAGCCCAGGTGATTTCCTCAAATATCACCGATTACAACGAATCCCGATATAATGAGGATGATCACCCAATTCCCAATAACCTACTCTCACTCATCATCTGTAAAACCATACAGATGTGAGAATCATACCTGGTAAATACATACCCTGGAGCAAGTGTCTAATCGGGAAATCAGTTTTCCTTTAACAGTACACAGTGAGACTGAAACATCGAAATGTTTCGATGGGGTATCCTGGTATTCCTAGTAATGCCTCTTCCAGATTCACGACTGTAACCGTATAGTTCTTCGCCACCTCTCCAAATCCCTTCATATGTCTTTAGTCTTTACCTTCTGCACACCCCTTTAGGCCAAATGGTTTTCTTCCTTCCCTACCGTTCGGCACCAGCCTATGGTTTGGAAGAAGACTATCCAATAAGCATAATGGGTGTACTGTCCTAATCCTAGGAGCACTCGCAAAGAGAGAGAAGGTGAAGATAAAAGACAACCGAATAAACCTTATTCCTATTTCTCCTGAACCAGAATCCATCCCCGAACTGGAACAAGTTCCTTTCGAGTTCGTATATAACCATACGATGGAGTATCCAAATAAACTGTGGATCTTCGTAGTGATACGGAGTGTTCTGGAGAAATACAAAGGTGATTTGGGAGTGGTAATGAAATACCTGGTTTGGTCGTGAATATCTGTTGCAATTTACTTTGCCCTCTTACTAATCCCTTGCTTTGTCTTAACTTAATACCTTCTGCACACCATCGTTATGCTAATTGGTTTTCTTCATTCCCCACCGGTCGGCACCAGCCTAAGGTTTGGAAGAAGACTATCCAATTTGCGTAATAGGTGTACTATCCCCTAAACTAAGGAGTACTCACAACTTGAGAGAAGGTAAAAGGAAAAGACAACTGAATAATCCTATCCGTTTTCTCCAGAACCGGAAACCATCCTCGAATAAATTCCTTCGAGTTCGTATCTAACCATACGATGGTTTTGTCCAATGGAAGTGGACGTTCGTAGTAATACGGGGTGTCCTGGAGAAAAGGGTAAAAGTAGGAGTGGCAATGAGGTTTGCAACTCTGACAATCTAAAAGCCGGTGTTGAGAAGGTTCGGTCAACTTGGTCACTGAGTCATAGTCTTAGGGTCGGGTCAATGGTCGCTGCCAAAGAGAGAGAGAAAAGAAACACTCAGCGTGCACTCTAACCTAGATCAGAATGGTTACCAATTTATCTAATCAGGAAACCTCCCACTGTACCTCAAATTCTCCTCCAAACCTGAAAGAAGAATTAGTCGGGGTCACCCGAGGAGTAAACTAACTCATCAGTGGGAATCGGGATCCAACTATCATCGCATGATAACGTGACGGAATCCGCTCACATCATCATACTCCAGATGGTATCCGCATATCTGGCAAGTTTCAGTTCTTTTGAAACTCCCGATGTGATTTCTACCCCATGCTCTTATGACCTTGACTAAGGCCAACAAATCATAAGTCACATGTCAAGTTCTACCCGTCATTGTCCAGGTTGATTTGAACCCACCCGTACAAGCCCTTGACTAGGGCCAACAAGGCTATACGACTGTCCCAAACCAACGCATCTATCTATGCAGCATATGAACACCCAATAGCTACCAAACACTGTGCCTTGACTATGGCCAACAAACACAGCTTGAATACTATTGACTATCCATATGAAACGACGGAGGGCTACGAATGGTTTCTGGCGAAAACCTTTAACGTAAAGAACTTGATATCGTTGAAGGAACCGGATAGCTTTTTGAAAATATAGTGACGAAAACCTTTGCTAAAGAGGTCACTCCCGGTGAAGGGATCTCGGCTCTTTCCCCGTAGAATGAGGTGCAGGATATTCCAACTGAATACCACGGTGCAAAGCAAAAGTAATCGGCTATAGTGAAGTTAATGCCCTGACGCAAACTTTTGTCCAAGGGGTCACTCCCGGTGAAGGGATCTCGGCCCTTGCCTCGTCGACTGAGGAGCAGGATATTCCATCTGAATACCACGATGCAAAACAAAAGTGAACGTCCTTGCAATAACAGCTTTTTGAAAAAGTGTTCCAACAACATCAGATTAGGTTTGTTTTTAACTTGCATTGATCCGAATCAACGCAGTCCCATCAATTGATCACACCACAAAGAACAAAAATATACTGATGTACGTATATGCCATCCGCATTCGCCACTGGGTCCCGTCATTACCCGTTAGGTTAGCTAACTAACGACAGAGCGGGGACTGGACTAGCGCGGATGCAAAACATATACAACATCTACTAATATATATACCAATATATTATATTTCGCTCAAGGCGTGAATAAAATGCAACATCACAGATATGTACAGCATCACAGAAACAATACAGATATCTGGGATCCCCGGGTTTCACAGAGCCGCTGAAACCCGACGTTCCCTTGGTCGTGTGGATAGCCTGTGCAATGAAATCCTAGACCCCTACGGGCGCGGAAAGTTACCCGCCAAAACCTGAAGCGAGGCAGCCCCCTTCAGCTCCGTGAATGGACCACCCAGCACTTCACGGAATCCGGTAACTTGGGCACCCCTCCTGGGTCAACCTGTACCCCCTACGAGTGTGGCGAATAGCCCGCCAATCCAAGAGTGAAGCCCCCTCCGTCTCAATGCCATGAGATGCGGGCTTGTTGCCCTCTAGAACCCGGCTATCCGTGCACCCCTCCACGGGGTAAGCCTAGTATAGAAAGTAAAATATACATACAACGGGTACATCGACCGCAACCTGGCCGTGCCCCAAAATAATAATACAAACAGGCAGTGACGGCAGTCCACATGTCGGACGCTCGCCCCGCAAATATCAAATGTACATAATACAACCACAACTGTACTAGCATTGCATCCAGGCTATCCCCCACGACCGATCCGCAACATCACAGCAAAAACAGAACATCAACGTGAAAGTCACGTTCGCAAATCCGTCTAACCGGGCTATAGCAGTTAGACTGGATTTACCGATCAAGTGACATTCACGGTCGCAGATATAATGTAAATACTGTGAAATAATGTGTTTAAAATATCCGATCAATCAGATTTTAACAAGTGGGCCCCCAAGCAATACTGTAGCAGTTAAAGAAATTCTGGGCCCAATGTTAATATTCCAAAACCCCTAAAATCTCCCCAGAAGCCCACTGTAAAAACCCAACCCACTGATTCCTCCTTACTGCGGCGGAACCGCGGCCACAAGTGGGTTTTGGCCGCGGTTCCGCGCTCTGGTTAGAAGATCAGTGGCTCGAATTTGTACAGTAGTCTTACAATTTCTAGTACATTAATATTTTACAACGTGAAAAATTTTTGGACACCAAAAAATTCCAACAGAAAACTGATGTGAACAAAATTGCGGATTTTGGGATTTTGGTCGATCGGAGATGTAAACACATTAAACAAAGCTAGACTAAGTTAATGGCGAGGCTCTGATACCACTGTAAGTGCACGGCGGCGCCCCGGCCGTCAATCCGACGGCCAAATGCGGAAGCGGTGATAAACTTTATTTTTCTTGAACTGGCAAACCGCCGCGCACTAATACCCGGATCGAACCACTAACTAGTCCTAGCTAACAATAAGATGGGAAAGAGATATACCGACGATCCAAGTCCTCCGGTCTTCTCGTCGTCGTCCCAATCACCTGCGGAATGTCCCGTCTCCTCCTCGTTGCCGGAAGTGCACCACATCGCCTACTTCTTTTACGGGCTCCCACCTCAATGCCGAGGCAACTCGGGCACGAAGCCGGCTACTCGACGTGTCCAAGATTCGCTGTAGAATATGTAGTCCTCAAGTCTCATTTTGGGGTTCATGGAGATGCCTTTGTGGTGGAGGAAAAAGAACTTGGAGAGAGGTGAGGAAAAATGTATCATCAAAAAAAATGAGAGTGACATTTTTCTCACTACCAAAAGAAAAGCCCTCACCCTCACTAGTGGCCGGCCAAGCATCATGGTGGTAGGTGGGCATGGAGTGAAGTCAAAATGAAAGACAAGGGAGTGGGTGAGCTATCATGCAAGGAAGAATAATGAGTGATGATCAAAACAATATCATCACAAACAAAAACAAACACTCCAAAGCAACCATGATGACTCCAAATGGTCAAGCCATCATGAAGAAGTCAAGAAGTCAAGGTCAATGGAGCAACCATCATGATCCAACCAATAAGCAAAGCCCCCCTCCACAAATACTTATTTGCAACAATGCAAATAAGCCCTCCTCCACCAATCTTCGGCCAATGAACGGAACAATGGAAATCGGCCGAAACGGAAAGCAAACTGGCAACTCCAGAAAACTGGTCCCGTAATAAATTACAGGAAAACCCCGATACTGTGCATACACACCCGCATCTGTATTTCGACCGAAATACAAATGCAATGAGACAAAATCTACACTGTACTATACTAGGATCCGGCTTATACCAAAGCCGGCTAGTATTATCCGTTCGATCCTGATCCGTACAATACCGCACGTATCTGATCGAACCCTGCCATATAACCATACGGCCTATAGTACAAACTGTCCGATCCGGATCCGTACAATACCGCACGTATCTGATCGGACCTTGCCATATCTCCATACGGCCTCTACAACCTTTCGCCCGAAAGCTGAGTAACAGAATGTGGGGGACTCTAAAGACTCATCAACACCTTGGTTGTGGATTTAACCACTAGCACGTTAGAGGTATAAGCCAATACGTAACGGGCTACCAGGTATTGACTAAAAGGGACGTCTGTGAGCGAACTCAGCCTGACAACCCTACTGAGCCTGTCAGTGACAATATCCGTACAGTCCGGTCCGTTCGTCTATGAGCATCGCATAGCGGGCCTAGGGGGTTGGTAAAAGTCAGACCCCCAAAAGCGGTACAAGTCGTGTCGGAGTGTAGCCCAGAACACCCTGAGATACTACTGGAATACCTACCAGTAAATCTCCTTACCTCGGCCGAGGGCTTCGTGTAATGGCTCTCCTAGACACAGCACGACCTCACCCCCAATAACGGGAGAGACGAACCCCTGAAGATACGCTCACTGCCTCCATGTGGCTCGGGACTGCACCCAACTAAAACCTGTTTGCACGACTCCTTTGAGCCGTGGTAGGGTAGTAATCAAAGTACAGTGGGAACTCACACGAGACAAATGACGATCCCCAGGTCGATGAACTAACCTGTACACATGTCACCAGGGAACTGCCATCTGACGTCTGGTATATGACCAACTAGCATGTTCCCGGCGAGTCCTGTCCGGTGTACTCATAACCCAATGAGCACCTGTATACATCTTAGGTGATCCAACTGACACCAGTGGCTTGTGAGACCGGCCACCGCCCCTCGTCGGGGTCTCGACTGTATACACTAGGCTACTATGGAGTATCGATGCCCTGTCTCGAAACTCACACGACTAGGGACCATTTTAGGATATGCTTATAGACCCCAGCTCCCACTTATATGATCGCCCTCATACTGCTGGTGGTTAAGCAAGAATCCTAGGGGCTCTATCAACGTGTAATAGCGACTTGTCAGGTCACCTGAAGCAGTACACGATGATAAAGGTAAACCAGATAGCATACTATCAACTCGAGTAAGACTGTCCTACCGGGATAGGTCCTCCATCAATCATTACAATCACGTACCTGTGACCTAATAATTGACTCTGAGGGCACTATCTCCAACAAGCACCGGATCTACAAAGGTTGTATTTCCGTATCCTGTAGTTAAGTGTTAACTAGTTAGCTTGTTCGCCTAGTTTTCTAGCAAACGATCCGTAGTCGGGTCTCTCGGCACCGATAAAATTTTATATTGGCATGTTCGATGCCTTGTGTGACCTCACTAGGGTGCCTAGGAACCCTACAGTGGTATCAGAGCCTAGCTAGAGCCTTAGGCGAAGTCTAGACGGATTTTGAACTCCGAACGAACACGAAACCCATCACAAAACATGCTCTCTGTCCAGATTTTAAAATTGTGGATTTTTCAAGATTAAAAATATGCAGAAAATCAAGCAGGGTTTTCTAAGAATTACTGTAAATTTCATGGGCCTAAATCAACTTTTCCACCGCGGAACCGCGGCACGTGCTATGCATGTCGCGGCGGTTCAGCGGTGGTTTTGTCGTTTTGCGCAATTTTCTTTTCACAGTAATTCTCAGATTTCTGTGCTGATTTTCCTGGGATATTTTAATATTTATTATACAGTTGAGTTTTCAGGGGTTGTTTTGGGTTTTTATGAGTTCGATCGGATTATCAAATTTTGTCTGTGTGGCTTTCCGGATAAATTTTAGAATATGTTAAAAAGTTCGACCGGATATAAATACCCAATTTTTCCCCTGTCGGGAAATTTCCAAGTGTTGGATTTTTCCGTAGTTTAACGACGTTCTAAGTAGTGCAAGTAACGCGATGGACCCTCTAGAAGACAACAAACCTTAACTCGATTATGTGACCGTCTTGAACTGCCCTTTGAACCTTCGGGTTTGGGGCAGTACGGCGTGCCACATGTGAGGCGTTGGCTTGACCCTTCTACGGCTGGACCGTTGGTACTGAGGCACGAACTGAATGTTGTTAGACTAATATTTCATGTGTTGAGCTGTATCAGGAAAACTTGGGTGTTCGATTGTTCGATCGAAAAGTTTAGCATTTTCTATTTATCCGGAATGGGATACAATAATTGGAATTCACAAAAGTTATGTGATAACTGAATGAATGTTATAAACATAGCAGTTTAGTCTCACTTGATCGGTTGCCACGGAATTTTGATGTGATCAAAAGTCCGTCGCAATCTCGTAGCGTACGCGGATACTCGCCGGGTAAACTTAATAGACAGCCTCACGCCATTGCCCCGACCAAGTGACTGTAGGAGAACCCCGTCGCCGAAAGCATCCGTCCGGGTGCTCGCGGTGGCGGTGTTCCGCCTTGGTGCACTTCGTCGACGGTATCGGGGGTGCGGCCGTCTACTGAAGTTTGCGACGAGCATTCGATCAGGATGTCTGGAATCTTGTTGAATTACCTGACTTGATATTGAAAAGTGTTTTCGATTTTGAGACTAAAATGCGGGGTTTATAATTGTTAGGCATGCGATGTCTAAGAAATTCATTTGGTCAGGCATGCGATGTCTGAGGAGGTTGCGGATTCCAACTGTTGTAGTTTTACACTTTCTTTTCTGTGACCGTAAGTTTAATATGTGATATCGCCGGTTTCGTTGCTATACGTCAACGACAATTGGGATGGACATATTTACTTACGTTGATGACATGTGATGTTATGTGTTGCTGGATATGTTATATTGGATCGTCGTGTTTGAATAGCCGGGGGTTTTTATGTGAGATGAGTGTTTTTCATTTTCATTCATGTAAAAACTTGTATGTAATATTCTTTTATTTGGGGCGCTTCCAGGTTGCAGAAGTTGTCACCTCTTGTATATTATTTACTTTTCCGCACTAGGATAGACCCAAGGAGGAGGGCACAAGTAACCGGGTTCTGGAGTCCAGTGGGAGACCAACTCGAGGAGTCGAGTCCGGGTCTCCTAACTCTAGAATTGGTAGGGTTGCTTGCCGCTCTCGTAGGGGTCTAGGGGTGTGGGTTTGGCTATTCATCACGACCGTGGAATCCGTGTTTTATACTGGCTCGTATTGAAAACACGGACGTCCTAGTATATCCAATATTTCATATGATTCTTCTGCTGCGATATCTGTGATGTGATCATGTGATGTTCTGTGATAGATATAGTATATAGTATATATGATATATTATATAGACGTTACTTATGTTTTACACCCGCGCTAGCCCTGCCCTGCTCTGTCGTTAGTTACCTAACCTAACGGTGCACGAGGGGACATCAAGGCGAATGCGGATGGCATAAGTGTACGTCATATCTATCTGTGATGTTTAGGTACTTAAATGATGGGACTTCATTAATGTGATTAATGAAATAAAAGAAACCTAAGATGTTGTAGAATCGAATTTCAAAATAAAACAGGTAGCTACAGTTCTTGCTTTGCATAGCGGTATATGAGATATATCCTGCACCTTATTCGATGAGGAAAGGACCGAGATCCCTTCATCGGGAGTGACTCCTTTAGCAATAACTGGCAGATGCTACACACTCGGTTTGTCTTTTGATTGCTTTTAAGAGTTTTTGCTTTGCACAGTGATATATATGATATATCCCGCACCTCATTCGACGAGGAAAGGACCGACGATCCCTTCACCGGGAGTGACTCCTTTAGCAAAACTAGAAAAGCCTCAAAAGCACTCCATTTTAAAATCATTTGATTCTACAACGACAACAAGTTCATTACGCAATAGGTTTTCAGAAAAACCTGTCGTAGCCCTCCGTCATTTCAGATAAGTATTAGTTAGTATTCGTGCTGCGGTTGTTTGGCATGCGTCAAGGCGTAGTGTACGGTAGCTAACTAGTGCTTATCTGCCAGCATATGATGCGATTGGATTAGGGTATTCGTACGGCGTTGTCTGGCATGCGTCAAGGGTCGTGCGGGTGGGTTTAATTCAATCAAGAAATGTACGGGTTGAACTTGACTAGCAGACTATGGGTTGTTTGGCATGCGTCAAGGTCATAGCGAGCTAGGGGCAAAATATTATCGGGAATTTCAAGTGTTGAAATTTGCAATGAGATTGCATACCTTCTATGAGATAGTTGGATCCCGATACCCGCTGCGAGTAAGAGTTACTCCTGGGAGAGTTTTACATATTACAATTAGCCGATCAAGTAGGTGTCTAGAAAGGTGTTAACGAGGTTACGCCTCTGGGAAAACGAGGTTTACATTAATTAGGTTCGTGCGAAAGCACGGGGGACCTCCCTCAAAGTACCGACACTGGCCTGGCTGAAAGATTGGTGAACTTGTAGTATGTAATTAATCCCGGCTAATCTTTCCTTTTAGGGTTTGAAGGAAGATTTGATAAAAAGCAGTGGGAGCCATCCTGATTAGATAAAATAATAACCAATCTATTCTTGACAGAGCGCACGCTGAGTGTTTTCTTCTCTCTCTCTCCAGGTAGCGACCATATCACGCCTTAATCAAGATAATAATACGGATTATTGACCGAACCCGCTTGTTATACTGAGCTGGGGAACGTTGGTCCCGCTCCAACTTATAATTGTTATAAGACAGAGCAGGAATTTGGGGAATACCAGATTTCCCGTGCCGCCCAAACGAAGAGAGTGCATGATGATGCATCATCTTCGGGTGTGTTCATTATACAGAACTGTTTCTCAGTATCCATTACGTCCTGGGTATGTGATACCAGATCAGGATCCCAGATATGTAATCTGTTACATAGGGCTACAGAAAGGTAGAAAACTGAGAACGGGTGATAAGTTTCATGAGGCAGAAAACAGGGCAAGAGTTGCAGCCAAGTCTGTTGGTCACTGTCACCCTGTATTACAATACATTGATTCTGAACGAATGTTATTAGATACCGAACCTGATATACAAAATCATATCAGTCTCTTTATTAATAAAGAAATGATAAAATTTTGTATTGTTGGATAATGTTTTGAACATTTCCTATATCAAAAGTTGATCGGTTCAGGCACGTTATCTAAAAGCATTGATGTTCTAAATCAAACTACAGTTCTTAGTATACAGAACACACACAAGAGGAAGAGTTCAGAAATGAACAAATCCTTCTTGAGGTATTGTAGACTAGGTCATATCAATGCGACCCGACTAGCTAAGTTCCACATAGATGCATATTTAAAACAGTTTGAATCTACATCTTATGAAACTTGCCAGTCATGTCACAAAGATAAGATGACCATAGCTCCGTTTATTGGAAACAGAGAAAGAGTTAGTGAACTCATGGGATGATACATGTTGATGTATGTAGGTCCCCAGTCTACACATGCCAAGACCGGTTCTTTGTACTTCATTACATTCTCTGATAATCTCTCGAGATTCAGACATATGTTCCTGTTGAAACACAAGTCCGAACCTTTTGAGATATTCACAGAATATAAGTTAGAAGTAGAGAACCAATACGGGTATAAGTATTATGTCCTATGATGAGATCAAGGAGGAGAATACTTGTGCACGGAAATCCTGGATTATACTAAAGGAGAATGAGATTCTCTCTCAGCATTACTCCTCTGTATACACCATAGCACGATGGTATATCAGTGCGGATCAATCACACCCTATATGATAAGGTGTGCTCTATGATGAGTACTACTGAGTTACCTTTTTCCTTTTTGGGAGTTATGCACTTGAGAAGCTGCATACCTATTGAATAGGGTTCCAATCAAATCAGTTGCCTACCATTTCATATGTGATATGGAAAGGGAAGAGCCCATGTCTTAAGCTAGTTGAGATTTGGGGTTGTCCGGCCTATGTCTAAAAGCAAAATCCGGACAAGCTCGAGGCAAGGTCAGTCATGTAGAACTGGAAATGTTCCAGCTATACAAAACTGCAGCTGAAGATTTGACAGAACCAAAGGATTCAATAGTTACCAACGAACCTCGGCCTCTCCGCCGATCTAGTAGGGTTCCTCACCCACCTGAGAGTTACTTCGGTTTCTCTATGACAGTGGGAGCGAGGATTGCATCATGAGATGATGACCCAACTAGCTTCGAGCTGGCCATCAGGAGTAAGACTCTGTAAGAATGGCTGGATGCTTAGTGATCTGAGATGGAATCCTTATACACCAGCAAAGTATGGACTTTAGCTGCTATATCTGAAGGGTTAAATCCCCATCAGGAGCAAGTATATCTTGAGAAGATTACTTGGTGTACATGGAAAAGTTGAGACTTTCAAAGCTAGACTTGTTAAAAGTTTGCATCATTGACCAGGTTTGGATAATGATGAAACCTTTTCAAGTAGCTATGCTTAAGTCCATCCAGATCCTACTTATCACGGCTACATACCATGACTGCGATATCTGGTGGTTGGGTGTCTTGACTGCTTTTCTAAATGATGATTTAGAAGAGAGCGTCTATAAGTACACAGCCAGAGGGCCTCGTAGACAGTGGGAGCAGCGGAAACGTGTGCAATATGTTTTATATGATAAAGCAGGCATCGCGGAGTTGGAACATCTGTTTTTGATGAATTAGTCAAAGAGTTTGACATCATCAAAATGGTAGATGAACCTTGTATAAACAAAAAGGTAGTTGGGAGTATGGTGACGATCCTCGTAGAGTACGTGGATGACATACTCTTGATGGGGAAGGAGTTTCCTATGCTACGCTCGATCAATCTCCGGTTATCACAAGGATTCTTCACATAGGATCAAAATGATACCTCCTAAATCCTGAGTTTTAGATCTATGAGATAGACTTAAGTGGATGTTAGGATTCTCACTAGTTGTAGTGAGACGGTATCAACCGATCCTGGGGAGAATCACTGGAAGTGTTCCAGGGTGATAAAGACGACTGAGTGTCAGTCACAGGCATTGTCTTTACCCTCAGTAAAGGGACGGTATGGTGGAAGAGTTCCAAGCAAGATACCGTGACATACTAGACGATAAAGGCACGATACATCGCTACTTAAGATGCTACCAAAGAGGCAGTCTGGGTGTATATTGGTTCATGAGATGAACTACGTTCCAACCATTGTGTGACAATGGAGTTGTGGCTTATGCCAAGGAACGTCCGTCCCATCAGTGATCCAGACATATTCTAAGGCAGTATCACTTGATCATGGAGATGGTTGATCTCCAGGGAGATCGAGGTTAGGAGAGTAGACTCAGAGGACAACACAGCGGATCCACTCACAAAGGCCTGTTCCCAGAGAGAGACTTTTATGGGATGGTTGAGTATGAGATACTGCAACCACTGCTATCAGATGGCCCTAGTGCAAGTAGGAGATTGTTAGTTATATGTATGCCCTAGAGGCCATTACTGTACATAGGATGTATATTGTAGTGGATGCTGGGACATATATAGGGAGGACTTTCTTGCTCGACATGATAGTATGCTATCTGGTTGAACTTTACCTTAACGTGTATACTGATTGTCTCTCTGTTACATGTTGGTAAAGCCCTTAGGATGTGTGCTTGACTACCTGGACTATGATGCGGATCATACTAGTAGGGACATGGTAAGTACATCCTTCAAAGTCCCTAGTCGTTGGTGTATCGAGACGGGGCATCGATATACCAGAGTAGACTAGCGTATACATTCTCGACCCATACAGATGGGCGATGGATGATCCTATATCCATCGGTGTTTGACATCAGAGATGATATACGGGTGCTCAGTAGAGACTGGGTATACTGGACGGACTCGCCGAGAACTCCCAGATGGTATTATACCTCACGTCAGATGGCATTATACCTCACGTCAGATGGCAGTTCTCTGGTGACACTGGTACAGAGTAGTCTGTTGACCCGAGATCGTCATAGAGTCTTGTGTGGTTCCCACTGTGCTTTGATTTCCATCTTACCACGTCCAAGAGGGCGCGCAAAACGGTGATTTTTGGGTACAGTCCCGAGTCACATGGAGGCAATGAGCGATAGGAGGGGATTCGTCTCTCCCGGTATAGGGGGTTGATGTTGCGCTGTGTTCGATTGGCTATAACAGGAAGTCCCTGGCCAGGGCTGCTCAGAGAATTGCTGGTAAGTGTTACCAGTAGTTTCTCGACCCGTTATGAGCCTCATATCGACACGACTTATCGAGCTATTGGGGTCTGACATTTACCACCCCTAGGCGAGATATGCGACATATCAGACGATCAGACCGGACTGTACGGTAGTGTTACTGGTTGGATTCACTGGAGTATGAGCGGGCTTGCTCGTCGATCTTCAGATCGCTCAATACCCGGGTGGCCGTTACGTTTAGCAGACCGCTTGCGGCTTGTGGGTGTTTGATATGATCATCATCTGCTGCCGGCGTATTGACGAGTCTTTAGAGTCCTACACAGAGGTTTCCTGGCTCAAGCAAAACGAAATAGGAGCGCATATGAGATATGTGAGGGACCGAGAATAATACGAGTATGTGATACTGTATTCGATTCTCGCGATGTGACATTGATCGGTTATATGCGATATAGCCGGGTTATCGGATCAAGTGTTGATTCGATAAGATGTTACTAATGATACCAGTCGGTTATGTGCGTCATGACCAGATCGTTAAATCAAGTGTTGATTTAATGATTTAATGCATAATTATATATTTGATATATTACTTTGCATTAACTAGTATCGGTTCACTTTAAATGGATTTTCTCGCTCGGTTGTGCACATTGTATATTCGATATATTTTCGTGCACTTGATTGTATCATGTTTGATGATACATGTTTAACTATAGTTAAGTGTAATGGATTAAGCCATGGTTAAACTAATGATTAGGGTTTTCTTTTCTTACTTATTTATTTATTTATTTATTTAGAATAGATAAGAAAAGAATGGTTGCTAATTTTGGAGTTTAGTTGAAGCTTCATGAAGCTTTGACTTTGTAACCATTCTTGTCTTCATCTTTAACCCTAACCATTAATCTAACCTTAGTTAATTCTCTACACTTGACCATGGTTTAGATTATGATAAGTTTTGATTTTTCTATTCATTTTTAAAATAACTTATCATAACATTTCTTCTTCTTCCTTGAACACAAGAAGAAAACCTCCACTTCATCAATGGTGATTGATGAAAACAAGTGAGAAATCCAATTCTAAAGTCTACCCACTTCCTATTTCTTCATCCTCTACCTCTTGCCAAGTAGTAGAGTGTGTTTCCTTCACAAGTTTTCAAGGCTCGGTGAAGGTGGAGCTTGATCTAGTGATGCTTCGACGTAGATCATCTTCGGCACGTTGTCGGTGACCTAGCCCGTCCATTCTCCGATGAAGCCGACGCTAGAGCCCGGATTTGATTTGGACAGCGGAGAGGACCTCGTTGCGGAGCTATGGAGGTGGAGCACCGGATCTACAAAGGTTGTATTTCCGTATCTTGTAGTTAAGTGTTAACTAGTTAGCTTGTTCGCCTAGTTTTCTAGCAAACGATCCGTAGTCGGGTCTCTCGGCACCGATAAAATTTTATATTGGCATGTTCGATGCCTTGTGTGACCTCACTAGGGTGCCTAGGAACCCTACAGGTTCTAGTAGGTTGATGGAGTGTTGTTAGGGCCATATTAACCCAGCTTAACCCCCAATTGCACTAAAATACCACCAGATTTCTTTTTGAGGCAGATTCGTCGTTTTAAGGCAAATCATGCGTTTCTGTAAACTGCTTTCGACCCGGTGAGTTCAGAACAATTTTGAGAAGACTGAAGTATAGTTGTTAGGTGCTGATACCCCAGGTAGAACCCGACCCCCTTTCTTCTTGTTGAGGCCGCCGGAAAATTGTATCTGGCCGCAAATTGCGGCCAGATGGGTAGGGTTTGGGTTGGGGTTTGGTCCTATGGGCGTCTTCTGTTATTTGTAGTTTTGTGATATATATATTTTTGTAATTTAAGTTCTGTATAAAAATCTGGGACTAAATACCTATTTCTCGTATTTTAAACCTTCGCGACACGCGTGATACGTGTGTGGGTTTGGGATTTGTGCGTATCGCGACGCGTCAGGATAGTTTCAGGCGCGTGATCACACGTTTTAGCGTATCGCGTACACGCGCGATTGGTGTATGACACGGGTGTCTAGTTGGACCGTAATATCACATTTTTATGAAATTGAGCTTATTTGTGATATATCTTATGTGATTATAGGTTCGCAGGCGAGTGAGACGGACATGTTGGAGATAGTGCCCTCAGAGTCAATTATTGGATCACAGGCACGTGATTGCAATGATTGAGGGAAGACCTATCCCGGTAGGACAATCTTACTCGAGATGATAGTATGCTATCTGGTTTATCTTTATCATCGTGTACTGCTTTAGGTGACCTGACATGTCGCTATTACATGTTGATAGTGCCCCTAGGATTCTTGCTTGACCACCAGCAGTATGAGGGCGATCATATAAGTGGGAGCTGGGGTCTATAAGCACATCCTTAAAAGGTCCCTAGTCGTGGGAGTTTCGAGACAGGGCATCGATACTCCAGAGTAGACTAGTGTATACAGTCGAGACCCCGACGAGGGGCGGTGGCCGGTCTCACAAGCCACTGGTGTCAGTTGGTTCACCTAAGATGTATACAGGTGCTTATTGGGTTATGAGTACACCGGACAGGACTCGCCGGGAACATGCTAGTTGGTCTTATACCTGACGTCAGATAGCAGTTCCCTGGTGACATGTGTACAGGTTAGTTCATCGACCTGAGGATCGTCATTTGTCTCGTATGAGTTCCAACTGTACTTTGATTACTACCCTACCACGCTCAAAGGAGACGTGCAAACTGGTTTTAGTTGGGTACAGTCCTGAGCCACATGGAGGCAGTGAGCGGATCTTCGGGGGTTCGTCTCTCCCGGTATTGGGGGTGAGGTCGCGCTGTGTCTAGGAGAGCCATTACATAAAGCCCTCGGCCGAGGCAGGAGATTTACTGGTAGGTATTCCAGTAGTATCTCAGGGTGTTCTGGGCTACACTCCGACACGACTTGTACCGCTTTTGGGGGTCTGACTTTACCAACCCCCTAGGCCCGCTATGCGATGCTCATAGACGAACGGACCGGACTGTACGGATATTGTCACTGACAGGCTCAGTAGGGTGTCAGGATGAGTTCGCTCATCGACGTCCCTTTTGGTCAATAGCTGGTGGCCCATCACGTATGGCTAATACCTCTGACGTGCTAGTGGTTAAATCCACAGCCATGGTGTTGACGAGTCTTTAGAGTCCCCCACATTCAGTTGCTCAAGTTTTCGGGCGAAAAGCTGTAGAGGCCGTATGGAGATATGGCAGGGTCCGATCAGATACGTGCGGTATTGCACGGATCAGGATCGGACGGTTAGTACTAGAGGTCGTATGGATATATGGCAGTGTTCGATCAGATACGTGCGGTATTGCACGGATCAGGATCGAACGGATAATACTAGCCGGCTTTGGTTTAAGCCGGATCCTAGTATAGTACAGTGTAGACTTTGTCTCATTGCATTTGTATTTCGGTCGGAATACAAATGCGGGTGTGTATACACAGTATCGGGGTTTTTCTGTAATTTATTATGGGACCAGTTTTCTGGAGTTGCCAGTTTGCTTTCCGTTTCGGCCGATTTCCTTTGTATCGTTCATTGGCCGAAGATTGGTGGAGGAGGGCTTATTTGCATTTGTGCAAATAAGCAATTGTGGAGGGGGTCTTTGCATATTCTTGTATCATGATGGTGCACCATTCTTTGACCTTGACTTCTTCTTCTATCATGATGGCTTGACCTTTGAAGCAATCATGGTTGTTGATTGGTTGGTGGAGTGAGGGTTTGCTTTGTGATCATTGTTTGTTATCATCACCCTTTCTCTCTTTTGTTTGATGGGTTGGCTCACTCTCTCACCACTTCACTCCCTCTCTCATTCTCTCCATTCCACAAGCCTTGGCCGGCCAAGCATATGGTGGGCTGTCCAAAAATTTGTAGTGGGGATTTTTGCTCTCTTGATGCTAGAAAAATCCCCAAGTTCCTCCACAAAAGTTCACAGTTAATTTCCTCTACCAAAGGCGACTTCAAGTAACCCCAAAATGAGACATGAGTTCTACACACATTCTACAGCAAATCTTGGGCACGTCGGCTCGCCAACTTCGTACCCGAGTTGCCTCGGTATACAGGTGGGAGCCCATAAAAGAAGCCGGCGACGTGGTGCCCTTCCGGCGACGAGGTGGAGACCGAAGCTTCCGCGGGAGATCGGGACGACAACGAGAAGACCGGAGGAAACGGATCAGTCGGTATATCTCTCTTCCCCATCTTGTAGTTAGCTAGGACTAGTTAATGGCCCGATCCGGGTTTTAGTGCGCGGTGCTGCCGGTTCAAGAAAAAATTAAAGTTAACCATCGCTTCCGCATTTGGCCTCGGGATGGAGGCCGGGGCGCCGCCGTGCACTTACAGGACACTGCAAAGAAGGGCAAGCAAGTCGTCGGCTACACTTAGCGCGAGACTTCGGTGAGTAGATTTCACATCTACGGGGATATCGCCCGCATGGCGTTATGCGTCAGGGCTGATAGGACCTTATTATTATATGTTGCATTTACCTCATGGACCGTCATTGCATATTGCATTCCCTGCTATATATATATGCTTAGCATTGATAGAACACCACACTATTACTAACGGTTTATGTTGCACGAGCACTAATCTGCATGCTACACACACACCGTTAGTAATTGCCATGACACACTCACTGTAGAACTGCCATGATTATATTGCTGTAGTTCATTTCATATATGATTCGATAGGACTTTCATGGAAATTGGGAGCCGCATGATATCTTTAAAAACGGAAACTAATTTTAAAAGCGGTTTTCCCTTATACCTATATCTTGGATTGATGTACATAGCACATCGCATTGGATTTACTTCTTGGTGTTGGATTTTCATGTGATTTCTGGTTTTGAGGACCGTGGGATTTTTAAAAAAAGATGCATTATTTGAAAACCCGGTTCCTCGTGATATGATATTTTGGTTTGTCCACCACGCGTTTTCTCGGTGCTCAGATGTGTGCTTGAAACCCGATTCGAGGAGATGGATAATCCGTTTGCGGGTTCGTGGTTGACCCGCTATGGTTCCCCAGGGCGAGAAATGTTTTTCGTGGAGTAGACGATGAGCCTGGCAGGGTGGCGAGTACCTACCGGTGATTGGTTGGACCTGGCGGTTATCCGGAGGATACTGACCAGAGTCGAGAGATGGATGCGGGATGACCCGTACTGCCGGGGCCGAGGGCCGATACCGCAGACGGAGCGCGTGGGCTGATCCGGACTGACGGAGCCCCATATATGAGGATTTGCGTGTCGATGCTGGACACGAGTATTTTAAGATATTTTAGGTGCCGATGTTGGGCACTCGTGATTTCTTAGAGATTTACAGGATTCGAGGGCCGATGGGTGTGCCGGCGCCTGAGTTATTTGGGATTTGGGTGCAGTTGTGGGCACCGATTATTTTCCACGTTGATATTCCATGTAGATGTTGTTTATCCCATGCTCAGCATTGATTATCATATGTCTCATCCTGTAGTTATTTTACCTGATAGAGCATCTGCATGGTTATTGCACCTACTGCTTATTTCGCATTGATATCATCTGCTGGCATTTGTTAGGGTAGCGCAATACGTGCATGCTCGCGATTACCTTTATATGTTATCTCTATTCACGAGTTGGCAACTCACCCCCGTTGTGCCACAGTATTTGCAGGTTGCCCTCAGCATAGTCCCGGCAGGCTGTCTTTTGCATCTTTTGGCTACAGATACCACTACAGTTGCGGCGAGAGCTGTTTTGCATTTAGGTGGGTTGTGGTATCTGATTACTTTTATTGTATCCCTTTTTCTATCTAGTGCTCTACATCTACCATTTATGTATTGGACTTAGATACTGTGTGAGGACGATGATGTATATTTTGTATTCTGGTGTCGAGCTCGTGGGAGACGACTGTTTTTATTTGCAGTTTATATTCTGTGATGGTTACTTATTGCTCAATCTTCGCTACGGCGTCGTATATTACTCTTGTGATGATGGTTTCCGCCGTTGGGCGTGATTTCTCCCGTTTGGCAATGTTTTGTTTCTTTATATCTCATTTTTACTCATATCCTCTTTTATACCTAGCCTCGGGGCTACTTTTACAAAGGAAATGCTGCCAAAATTATTTAAGGTTTTCTAAATGTTTTACTAAATGTTTTCAACACTCACTATTTTTTTTAAATGGTTTTGATTTCTGGGTTCGGCTTACTTAGTCGCGTTACGCCTGTAGACGTAGCGTGGTTAAGTGCCGGTCACGAGTCGAAATATTCGGGTCGTGACAAAGTTGGTATCAGAGCGTAGGTTTTACCTTCGGAGTGTGGGATGACCCTGGTATGATGGAGTAGGTAGCTGCAGCAGGGTAGCGTAGCGTGTGTTTGTTCCGCGGCATACTCATGACACGGTACTCCGCCTAAGCGACCTTAGGACTTATTGATTTAATTCCTTCTTGTGTATATATATATTCTTGTGATTCAATTTCCGTATTCTTATCGAATCCTAATTTCCTTTCAGCCATTATGCCGCCAAAGACTACGAGGGCGCAGAGAGCGGCCGTGAGGGCCGAGATTCGAGTTGACTCGTCCGAGACGAGGACTGATCCGGGCAGTACACCGGTTGTACCCGAGCAGGCTGTTCCTGCCATGACAGATCAGATTGCCACACTAGGGGCTGGTGTGCAGGAGATACGCCAGACGGTGGGATCCAGCATGCAGGAGATGCGCCAGATGATAGGATCGCTAGTTGAGACGCTTCGAGCGCAGCGACCAGAGGTAGCTCCACCTATTCCAGAGACCGCGATGGTACCTACCGCACAGCCAGTTGCCCCTGCAGCCACGGAGGTGATTACAGTATCGCTGTCAGAGTTCAAGAGGCTGAAGCCTCCAGTCTTCATAGGCACCGATACAGCTGAGGACCCACAGTCTTTCATCGACAGGATGGCCCCGATATGCCGTTCCCTCAGATGCGCAGATGCGAGATGGGTTGAGTTCGCGAGCTTTCGCCTGGAAGGTCTTGCGCAGAAGTGGTGTGATTCAGTTGAGAAGGGCAGAGCAGCAGGTCTTCCTCCTATGACCTGGACGGAGTTCGTGACAGTATTTCTAGCCCGTTTCCTTCCCCAGAGTGTTAGGGATGCCCGAGCACGTAGATTTGAGTCCTTGCGCCAGATGCCAGGGATGACAGTGGCAGAGTATGACGTGCTGTTTACCGAGCTAGCAGTCTATGCCCCGTATTTAGTGGCTACCGAGGAGTTGCGAGTCAAGAGATTTTTTCGAGGCTTGCTTACACCACTATTCCTTGCAATCAGTGCGCAGCACTACGAGACCTATGCAGCAGCTGTAGACGCAGCCCTATTAGTCGAGGAGCGCCTTGCAGAGACTTCAGTAGTTCCAGAGCCGAAGAGAGTTCGTACTAGTATATCCGCACGGAGGCAGTCATTCAGACGCCGCGACAGGTATCGTTCTGGTGCGAGGAGTAGCAGAGATTCGGGACGAGGCCAGATGTTTAGTTCGTATCCCCAGGAGAGTCAGCAGTCGTCACGGGGTTGCTTTAGATGCGGCAGTCTACTTCACCTCGTTAGAGATTGTCCTGAGATACACCGGAGGGAGGCGGCAGCACCGCATGTTACCTTACCACCTTCACCACCCCAGAGGGCGTTGCCCGTTGTACCTACCGTTGCTCCGCGCCAGACTCATACACAGAGAGGTCGTGGGCGTGGAGGAGTTGCTCAGAGAGGACGGGATGACCGAGGCAGAGGGCAGTCAGTCGCAGGAGGTGGACAGGCGCGGGTTTTTGCTTTGACGGATCAGGACGCGCAGGCGTCCAATGCGGTGGTTTCAGGTATCCTTCCCGTATGTTCAGTTGATGCACACGTATTTTTCGATCCCGGATCCACGCACTCGTACGTATCCACACACTTTGTGCCGAGTTTGGGTAGAGAGTCCGGTTTGCTTGATCAGCCGCTTGTTGTGACGACTCCTGTGGGAGAGTCGTTTGTTGCTAGGCACGTGTTCCGATCCTGTACCGTCTGTATTGGCGAGAGGGAGTTGCCTGTCGACTTGATCCTTCTGGAGATGTTGGACTTCGACGTTCTTTTGGGCATGGATTGGTTAGCCACGTGCTATGCTTCTGTGGACTGCCGTGAGAAGACAGTTAGATTTTGTTTTCCCGGCGAGTCGGTTTTTGTTGTGTTGGGGGACCGTGGTGCCGCCCCTCACAGTGTGATTTCTTCTTTTCACGCTGGACAGCTTTTGAGGAAGGGATGTCAGGGATTTCTCGCCTATGTTTGCGATGCTAGTGCTATACAGGTTCCATTAGATCAGGTTCCGGTTGTTAGCGAGTTCCCTGATGTGTTCCCTGACGAGCTTCCTGGGTTACCGCCCGAGCGCGACATTTCCTTCTGTATTGATTTGGTTCCTGGCTCGGGGCCTATTTCCATACCGCCTTATCGGATGGCCCCGGCGGAACTTAGAGATTTGAAGGGTCAGTTGCAAGATTTGCTGGACAAGGGACTTATTCGACCCAGTGTTTCTCCTTGGGGTGCTCCAGTCCTGTTCGTCAAGAAGAAGGATGGCAGTTTGCGTCTGTGTATCGACTACCGCCAGCTGAACAGGGTGACAGTGCGGAACAGGTATCCTTTGCCGCGCATCGACGATTTGTTCGACCAGCTTCAGGGGGCAGGGTACTTTTCGAGGATCGATTTACGATCGGGCTATCATCAGCTGCGGGTTAGACAGGAGGACATTCCCAGGACAGCTTTCCGTATGCGCTACGGCCATTATGAGTTTTTGGTGATGTCGTTCGGACTCACCAATGCGCCAGCAGCATTCATGGACTTGATGAACCGTATTTTCCGGCCATATTTGGATCTGTTCATCATAGTCTTCATTGATGATATCTTGGTGTATTCCCGGAGTAGTGAGGAGCACGAGCAGCACCTGCGGATTACACTGCAGACTTTGAGGGAGCACTAGCTTTATGCGAAATTCTCCAAGTGTGCTTTCTGGCTGGACAGCGTAGACTTCTTGGGGCATGTGATTTCACGAGACGGTATATGTGTGGACCCGAGGAAGATCGAGGCCGTGCAGCGTTGGCCCAGACCCACATCGGTTACGGAGATTCGCAGCATTTTGGGGTTGGCCGGTTACTACAGGCGTTTTGTGCAGGACTTCTCCAGTATTGTTACACCTTTGACCGGGTTGACCCGGAAGGGAGTCCCTTTCGATTGGACGGAGGAGTGCGAGCATAGTTTTCAGCAGCTACGGACTCGGCTGACGACGGCACCGGTATTATCATTACCTTCAGGCTCAGGCGGATTTGTGGTCTATTGTGATGCTTCTCGAGTGGGGCTAGGATGCGTTTTGATGCAGCATGGCAGGGTGATCGTGTATGCTTCGCGACAATTGAAGAAACATGAACAGAACTACCCCACTCATGACTTGAAGATGGCTGCAGTGGTCTTTGCACTCAAGATCTGGCGACATTACCTTTACGGCGAGTCGTGCTAGATATTCACGGATTACAAGAGTCTAAAATATATATTTCAACAGCGGGACCTGAACCTTAGACAACGCCGATGGATGGAGTTAGTGAAGGATTACGACTACGAGATCTTTTATCACCCGGGCAAGGCAAATGTGGTGGCAGATACTTTGAGCAGGAGGCCCGGGGGTAGTCTATCTTGTTTGAGCGCAGTACGGGGGCAGTCGTTGGCAGATTGGCAGATATTATGCGACAGCCGGATACAGTTCGAGTTCACGCCGATTGGAGGACAGATCGCGCATGTTCGTGCACGCCCACAGTTACTTGATCGCATACATGAGGCACAGCGCAGTGATGACCGATGTTCGGAGATCATGGCACAGATTGGACAGGGCAGATTTTCCGAGTTCGTGATCGATGATCAGGGGGTACTACGATTTGGGACTAGACTGTGCGTACCAGATGCTGAGGGACTGCGGCACGAGATTCTTGAGGAGGCACATCGATCGGTATATAGTGTCCATCCCGGTTCCACCAAGATGTATCATGATATGAGAGGTGTTTACTGGTGGGATGGAATGAAGAGAGACATCGCAGAATTTGTGTCAAGATGCCTGACTTGTCAGCAAGTCAAGGCTGAGCACTAGAGGCCCGCAGGAGAGCTACAGCCGTTACCCATTCCGGAGTGGAAATGGGAGCAGGTTTCGATGGATTTCATGGTGGGTCTACCCAGGACTAGGCGAGGGTATGACTCCATTTGGGTGATCGTAGATCGTTTGACGAAAGCGGCTCAGTTCCTGCCAGTGAAGACGACTTTCGGATTTGCTCAGTACGCCCAGATTTACATTGACGAGATAGTACGACTGCACGGAGTCCCGACATGTATCATGTCCGACAGAGGCACCCAGTTTACCAGTCGACTATGGCAGAGGCTTCTGGAGGCTTTGGGCACTCGCTTGAGTTTCAGCACAGCTTTTCATCCGCAGACCGACGGACAGTCAGAGCGGACCATTCAGACTCTCGAGGACATGCTCAGAGCTTGTGTATTAGATTTCGGAGGTAGCTGGGATCATCATTTGCCCTTAGTAGAGTTCTCCTACAATAACAGCTACCAGGAGACCATTCAGATGGCACCATTTGAGGCTCTTTATGGGAGGAGATGCAGATCGCCCGCCTGTTGGACAGAGCTCAGTGAGAGCAGTATCTTAGGGCCACAGATCGTTGAGGAGACGACCGCGAAGATCCAGTTGATTCGCGATAGGATGAGAGCAGCCCAGAGTAGGCAGAGATCTTATGCAGACCGTCAGCGGCGCAGACTTGAGTTTTCTGTTGGTGATCATGTTTTCTTGAGGGTCTCCCCAATGAAAGGTGTTATGAGGTTTGGGAAGAAGGGGAAGCTCAGTCCCAGATATGTGGGCCCCTTCGAGATCCTCGAGCGTGTTGGTGCAGTTGCGTACCGGTTAGCCCTTCCGCCCAGTTTTCCAGATGTGCATCCCGTATTTCACGTATCGATGTTCCGTAGATATCTTCATGATCCCTCGCATGCGATTCAACATCCGACGATCCAGCTCGAGCGCGACCTTTCCTATGCAGAGCAGCCAGTGATGATCTTGGATCGACAAGTGAAGAAGTTGAGATCAAAGGATATTCCATCTGTTAAGGTACTTTGGCATGGCCAGGGCCGTGAGGAGGTCACTTGGGAGACCGAGAGCGAGATGAAGCAGAAGTATCCCCATCTTTTCGAAGGTACGTGTAGTTAGATTTTGAAATTCGGGGACGAATTTCTTTAAGGGGGAGAGATTGTAACACCTTAGGATGTGTTTAGTGACCTTTATATTTAAGTAATGGGGTTTTAATAAAAAGTTTACCAAATTGTGTTTCAAATATTTTTCCTAAATTAATAAATATTTTTCTAAAATTTTCCGAGGCTTGCACACACATGTGCATGTAAACTAGGGTTTTTAATTGAGTTGTTACCATGATTAGTAACCATGGTGGGTTAATCATGGGGATTAAGTCTTTTGGGTTTTAATTAAGTTTAAATTAGTTAATTAATAGTTGCTTTAATTTGAATTTCTTGGGGTGTTGACTTGGTGAGAGAGAGAGAGAGTGCATCATGGCTTAAGCCATGCTTGCAATTAATGAGGAGAGAGAGAGGAGGGGTTGACATTGGGGTGATGATTTGTTTTCCTCTCATTCCTTTTGTTCTTCTCTCAAACCTCACTCTCTCTCACAAACACACACACACTTACCTCTACAGCAGTAGCAGCAGCAAACACAACAGCAGCAGCAGCAACTTCAGCCTCAGCAACAGCAGCTCAGGCAACAACAGCAGCAGCTACGGGCAGCAGCAACAGCTCCAGGCAGCAGCAACAGCACCCCAGCAGCTCCATTCCCTCTTCTTCTTCTCCTTCTACTTGCTTGTGAGATTTCTTGAGGGTATAACCTCTAAACTTATTCCTACGTTCGCTTAATTGAGTAGATTAGCTTCGATTAGCGATAGTTTTGTGTATTTAGTGCGTTATGTGGTGATTGGTGGGAACCTTGACCAAGTGATGTTTGAAACGGTTCTAATAGGTTGATGGAGTGTTGTTAGGGCCATATTAACCCAGCTTAACCCCCAATTGCACTAAAATACCACCAGATTTCTTTTTGAGGCAGATTCGTCGTTTTAAGGCAAATCTTGCGTTTCTGTAAACTGCTTTCAACCCGGTGAGTTCAGAACAATTTTGAGAAGACTGAAGTATAGTTGTTAGGTGCCGATACCCCAGGTAGAACCCGACCCCCTTTCTTCTTGTTGAGGCCGCCGGAAAATTGTATCTGGCCGCAAATTGCGGCCAGATGGGTAGGGTTTGGGTTGGGGTTTGGTCCTATGGGTGTCTTTTGTTATTTGTAGTTTTGTGATATATATATATTTTTGTAATTTAAGTTCTGTATAAAAATCTGGGACTAAATACCTATTTCTCGTATTTTAAGCCTTCGCGACACGTGTGATACGTGTGTGGGTTTGGGGTTTGTGCGTATCGCGGCGCGTCAGGATAGTTTCAGGCGCGTGATCACACGTTTTAGCGTATCGCGCACACGCGCGATTGGTTTATGACACGGGTGTCTAGTTGGACCGTAATATCACGTTTTTATGAAATTGAGCTTATTTGTGATATATGTTATGTGATTATAGGTTCGCAGGTGAGTGAGACGGACGCTGCAAAGAAAGGCAAGCAAGTCGTCGGCTACACTTAGCGCGAGACTTCGGTGAGTAGATTTCACATCTTCGGGGATATCGCCCGCATGGCGTTATGCGTCAGGGCTGATAGGACCTTATTATTATATGATGCATTTACCTTATGGACCGTCATTGCATATTACATTCCCTGCTATATATATATGCTTAGCATTGATAGAACACCGCACTATTACTAACGGTTTATGTTGCACGAGCACTAATCTGCGTGCTACACACACACCGTTAGTAATTGCCATGACACACTCACTGTAGAACTGCCATGATTATATTGCTGTAGTTCATTTCATATATGATTCGATAGGACTTTCATGGAAATTGGGAGCCGCATGATATCTTTAAAAACGGAAACTAATTTTAAAAGCGGTTTTCCCTTATACCTATATCTTGGATTGATGTACATAGCACATCGCATTGGATTTACTTCTTGGTGTTGGATTTTCATGTGATTTCTGGTTTTGAGGACCGTGGGATTTTTAAGAATAGATGCACTATTTGAAAACCCGATTCCTCGTGATATGATATTTTGGTGTGTCCACCACGCGTTTTCTCGGTGCTCAGATGTGTGCTTGAAACCCGATTCTAGGAGATGGATGATCCGTTTGCGGGTTCGTGGTGGACCCGCTATGGTTCCCCGGGGCGAGAAATGTTTTTCGTGGAGTAGACGATGAGCCTGGCAGGGTGGCGAGTACCTACCGGTGATTGGTTGGACCTGGCGGTTATCCGGAGGATACTGACCAGAGTCGAGAGATGGATGCGGGATGACCCGTACTGCCGGGGCCGAGGGCCGATACCGCAGACGGAGCCCGTGGGCTGATCTGGACTGACGGAGCCCGATATATGAGGATTTGCGTGTCGATGCTGGACACGAGTATTTTATGATATTTTGGGTGCCGATGTTGGGCACTCGTGATTTCTCAGAGATTTACACGATTCGAGGGCCGATGGGTGTGCCGGCGCCTGAGTTATTTGGGATTTGGGTGCAGTTGTGGGCACCGATTGTTTTCCTCGTTGATATTCCGTGTAGATGTTGTTTATCCCATGCTCAGCATTGATTATCGTATGTCTCATCCTGTAGTTATTTTACCTGACAATGCATCTGCATGGTTATTGCACCTACTGCTTATTTCGCATTGATATCATCTGCTGGCATTTGTTAGGGTAGCGCAATACGTGCATGCTCGCGATTACCTTTATATGTTATCTCTATTCACGAGTTGGCAACTCACCCCCGTTGTGCCACAGTATTTGCAGGTTGCCCTCAGCATAGTCCCGGCAGGCTGTCTTTTGCATCTTTTGGCTACAGATACCACTACAGTTGCGGCGAGAGCTGTTTTGCATTTAGGTGGGTTGTGGTATCTGATTACTTTTATTGTATCCCTTTTTGTATCTAGTGCTCTCCATCTACCATTTATGTATTGGACTTAGATACTGTGTGAGGACGATGATGTATATTTTGTATTCTGGTGTCGAGCTCGTGGGAGCCGACTGTTTTTATTTGCAGTTTATATTCTGTGATGGTTACTTATTGCTTAATCTTCGCTACGGCGTCGTATATTACTCTTGTGATGATGGTTTCCGCCGTTGGGCGTGATTGCTCCCGTTTGGCAATGTTTTGTTTCTTTATATCTCATTTTTACTCATATCCTCTTTTATACCTGGCCTCGGGGCTACTTTTACAAAGGAAATGCTGCCAAAATTATTTACGGTTTTCTAAATGTTTTACTAAATGTTTTCAACACTCACTATTTTTTTTAAATGGTTTTGATTTCTGGGTTCGGCTTACTTAGTCGCGTTACGCCTGTAGATGTAGCATGGTTAAGTGCCGGTCACGAGTCGAAATATTCGGATCGTGACATGTTTTCATGGGTTTGACCAAAATGCGAGCTTTACATTGTTAGGCATGAAATCTTAGATATGTGCTATTTCGGGTTTGTGTTGTCTAAAGGCAGTTACGATTCCAATTGTTGTAGTTTTTCATTTTATTTCTCTGTGACCGTAAGTGTAGTATGTGGTGTATCGCCGGTTTCGTTGCTATACATCAATGACAATCGGGGTACGCATACTTACTTACGTTGATGATATGTGATATTATGTATTGCTGAGATTTGATATGCAGGATTGTCGTGATTGAATAGCCGGGGGTTTTATGTGAGATGAGAGTTTTCTTTTCATTCATGTAAAATTCAATTGTATGTAATATTCTTTTATTTAGGGCACTTCCGGGTTGAGGATAATGTCATCAGTGTTGTATATTATTTACTTTTCTGCATTACGATAGACCCAAGGAGGGGAGCACAAGTGACCGGGTTCTGGGGTTCAGTGGGAGGCCATCTCAAGGAGTCGAGACCGGGTCTCCTAAACTCCAGAATTGGTAGGGTCGCTTGCTGCTCTCGTAGGGTTCTAGGGGTGTGGGCTTGGCTGTTCATCGCGACCGTGGAATCCATATTTTCTATTGATGGCTAAATACAAAATACGGACCTCCTAGATATCCTATATGTGCTTCTGCTGCTTATATTCTTTGATGTGTTCATTTAATATATCTGAGACGAATGGAATATTATATATATGATATATAATAGACGTTGCTTATGTTTTGCACCCGCGCTAGCCCCGTCCAGGTATGCCGTTAGTTAAGTAACCTAACGGTGCATAACGGGACACTGTGATGAATGCGAGTGGCATAAGCGTACGTTATATTTTCGTTTCTTTCTGTGATGGCTTTAGGACTTAAATGATGGGACTGCATTAATGAGATTAATGTAAATGAAAAATGAACCTAAAAAGATGTTGTAGAATCGGATTTGAAACACACTCGGTTTTTTTTAATGAAAAAGCAAGTTTCAATATGCGGAGCTTAAGCCACTCCTTTTTAAACCAATTGGATTCTACAGCGATATCAAGTTCAAAGCATTAAAAGTTTTCTTAAAAACTATCCGCAGCCCTCCGTCATTTTAGGAAGTAGAGTACTTAGTATTCGTGTTGCGTATTTTGATTTTAGTTAAGGCGTAGTGTACGGTAGCTAAGTGATGTCTTCCTACACTGCATATGATGCAGATTAGTTAGGACATTCATATGATTATGTTGACATTAGTTAATGGTCATATAGGTGGGTCTAGTTAATCACGAAACGACGGGAAGAACTTGACTAGTACTTATGATATGTTGACTATAGTTAAGATCATGAGTGCTAGGGGTAAAAATAATATCGGGAATTTCAAGAGTTGAAATTTGCAATGAGACTGCATACCTTCTATATGATAGTAGGATCCCGATCCCACTGTGAGCAAAAGTTGCTCCCGGGAAAGTTTTGCACTTTACAATTAGCTAACACATTAGGTGTCTAGAAAGGTGTCAAACGGGGCAACGCCTCTAAGAAGACGAGGTTTATTTTAATTAGGTCTGTGCGAAAGCACGGGGAACCTCCCTCAAGTACCGGCACCGGCCTGGCTGAACGGTTAGCGAAGTTGTAGAATGTAATTAATCCTGGCTAGTTTTCTTTTTAAAGGTTTTAAAGAAAATTTGATAAAAACTGTGGGAGACATCGATTAGACAAGATAATAACCAATCTGATCTTTGCAAGAGCTTTCACTGAATGTATTTTTTTCTCTCTCTTAATAGCATATACAAATGTCAGGACTCAAGCTTCTATTAGATAAAAATAAACTGAATGGGACCAATTATAAAGATTTGCTGAGGAATCTCAATATTGCCTTGACTTATGATAAGGTATCATATGTCCTCACGGCTCCAACCCCGCCCATCCTAGGTCCTAAACCTTCAGTTGCGGTTAGGGAAATCTGCAAGACATCGGACGCTGACTGTTCCACGGCCAAAGGCCTCGCGCTTGCATTGATGGATAACACACATCAGAAGTAGCACGAGAATATGGACGTACAATCCATATTCCTCCATACAAAAGAGTTGTATGGAGAGCAATCTCGCGTATTACGATACGAAGCATCCAGAAAGCTGTTTCAGATGCGAATGGCCCCTGGCACAGCAGTAGGAGACCATGTTTTGAAGATGATAGCTCTCATAGAAGAGCTTGAGGACCTTGGGTGGACAATGGACAATGAGCAATATACGAATATTATTCTGCAGTCTCTCCCCTCCATCTTTGCTCAATTTATAGTTAACTTCAACATGCACAACATGGAGAAGGAACTACCTGAACTCCTTAATATGTTAAGGAGTGCAGAGAGCACGCTGAAGTCAGTAAAGACTCCCGTTTTGGGTGTTGGGCTATCTTCCTCCTCTCGCTCGAAGGGTAGGGCCAAGGGAAAGATGAAGAAGAAACTCACCAAACCTAAGAGAGGAGTCAAAAAGGTTAAGGGGAAAGATAAGTCCAAGGTTGGGGAATCGGGGAAAGGAGAATGTTTCCACTGCAAGAAGACGAGACACTGGAAATGGAACTGTACTGAGTACCAGAAGAAGCATGGTGATGCTTCAGCTTTAGGTGTGTTCATAGTTGAAAACTGTTTTTCTACTAACTCTGCTTCCTGGGTATTAGATACCGGTTTGGGTTCTCATATTTGCAATTCTGTGCAGGAGTTGAGAAATAGCAGAGTTTTGAAGACAGGTGATCATACTCTCCAAGTTGGAAATGGTTCCAATGTAAATGAAGTTTTAGTAGGAGAGTATCACCTAGGGTTGCCATCGGGTTGTATATTGGTTTTGAACCCATGTTATTTTGTGCCAAGTATGCTTTGTAATATTATATCCGTTTCTTTGTTAGACAATGAAGGATATCATTTTGCTGTGCAACACAATGTTATGAACATTAGACTTAATCAAGAGTTGATTGGTTGTGGTACACTAAATAACGGGATATACGTTCTTAATCAACATACAGTTTTCAACATTCAACACACAAGTAAAAGAAAATTTTCAGATATAAATGAAGCTTTTCTTTGGAATTGTAGACTTGGTCATATTAATGAAACAAGACTAAACAAGCTTCATAAAGATGCATATTTAAATTCTTTTGAGTATAAATCTTATGCAACTTACTAGTCTTGTATCAAAGGTAAAATGACTAAAACTCCGTTTACTGGACACGGAGAAAGAGCTACTAAGCTCCTAGGCCTCATACATAGTGATGTATGTGGGCCAATGTCTACACATGCAAGAGGCAGTTTTTCTTACTTCATAACTTTTACTGATGATTTCTCAAGATTCAGTCATGTGTTTTTGATAAAGCATAAGTCTGAAGCTTTTGAGAAATTCAAGGACTACAAACTTGAAGTAGAAAACCAAACATGAATGAGAATCAAGATACTTCGATTAGATCGAAGGTGGAGAGTACTTAAGTACTGAGTTCTTGGACTTCCTAAAAGGGAATTGGATTCTCTCTCATCTCACTCCCCCTTACACACCACAGCACAATGGTGTGTCAGAGCGACGAAATCGTACCCTATTAGATATGGTACGATTCATGATGAGTGATTCTAAGTTACCCCTCTCCTTTTGGGGGCATGCATTGGAAACTGCAGCTTTTCTGTTAAACAAAGTTTCAACCAAGATCGTGTCTACCACTCCATATGAGATATGGCATGGGAAGAGACCATCTCTTAAACGAGTTAAGATTTGGGGTTGTCCGGCATTTGTCAAAAAGCAGAATCCAGACAAACTAGAGACACGATCGGTCAAATGTATATTTGTGGGATATCCAAAACATTCGTTTGGGTATCTTTTCTACCACAAGGATGAACAAAAGGTGTTTGTTTCTCAGTATGCCACATTTTTAGAAAATGAGATTTTTCCAAATGATGCTGATGGCAATGTGGTAGATCTAGAAGAGGTTCTAGAAACACAGGTTACAAATGATGACTTGGCTGAACCTGATGTTGTAACAGAATCTAATGAACCTCAGCCACTCCGTAGATCTGGTAGGACTTCTCCCCCGACGGAGAGATACTATGGTTTTCTCATTGATGGTGATAAAGAAGACTGCATCATGGATGATGATGATCCTGCCAGTTTTTATCAAGCTATCACGAGTGGTGACTCTGTAAAATGGCTGGATGCCATGAGATCTGAAATGGAGTCCATGTACACCAAAAAAGTATGGACTTTGGAGGATGTACCTTCCGGGATAAAACCTATAGGCTGCAAATGGATCTTTAAAAGAAAGATCGGTGTAGATGGACAGGTAGCGACCTATAAGGCAAGGTTAGTAGCGAAAGGTTTTTGTCAAAGACCAGGTTTGGACTATGACGAGACTTTCTCTCTGGTAGCCATGCTTAAATCCATTCGGATCCTACTTGCTATTGATGCTCACTACGACTATGAAATCTGGCAGATGGACGTTAGAACTGCATTTCTAAATGGTGATTTAGATGAATGCGTTTATATGGATCAGCCAGAAGGCTTCATTGACAGTGGGAGCAGCGGAAAAGCATGTAAGTTGCTTAAATCCATTTATGGATTAAAGCAGGCATCACGGAGTAGGAACATCTGTTTTGATGATGTTATCAAAGAGTTTGATTTTATCAAAAATCCAGATGAACCTTGTGTTTATAAGAAAACTGTAGGGAGAAATGTCACATTCCTCGTATTGTACGTGGATGATATACTTCTGATAGGAAATGATATTCCTATGCTACAGTGGTCAAATCATTCTTATCACAAAGGTTCTCCATGAAGGACATGGGTGATGCCACGTACATATTGGGCATAAGGATCTATAGGGATAGATCCAAACGGTTATTGGGATTGTCCCAAACCAAGTACATCAACACCATCCTAAAGAGGTTTAGTATGGAAGACTCCAAGCAGGGTGCCTTACCCGCTTGCCACGGGGTCACTTTCTCCAAGGACGATTGCCCAAAGTCTGATAAAGAGAGAGCTCGCATGAGCATTATTCCCTATGCTTTAGCAGTAGGATCGATAATGTATGCGATGTTGTGTACATGTCCTGATGTAGCTTATGCACTTAGTGTAGTAAGCAGGTATCAGTCAAACCCAGGGGAGAATCACTGGATTGCTGTGAAGAACATTCTTAAGTACTTGCGAAGGACTAAAGAATTGTTCTTGGTGTATGGTAACGGGGATCTCCAAATGGAGGCCTTTACCGATTCAAGCTTCCAGAGTGACAAAGATGACAGCAAATCTATCTCAGGGTTTGCATTTACCCTCAATGGAGGAACGGTAAGTTGGAAGAGTTCCAAACAGGATACCGTTGCAGACTCAACGATGGAAGCTGAGTACATTGCTGCAAATGATGCTGCCAAGGAAGCCCTCTGGATAAGAAAGTTCATTTCGAAGCTACGAGTAGTTCCAACTATTATTGATCCAATACCTTTGTATTGTTACAATAATGGGGCTATGGCATTGGCCAAAGAGCCTAGGTCCCATCAGAAGTCCAGACACATCCTGAGGCGATATCATATGATCCGGGAGATAGTTGATCGCCATGAGATCGAGATTAAGAGAGAAGATACAAAGGACAACACCGCGGATCCATTCACCAAGGCCCTCCCTCAGCCGCAGCATGAGCGACTTTTTGAGATGTTGGGTATGAGATATGCCAATAATTGGCCTTACTGCAAGTGGGAGATTGTTGGATATATGTATGCCCTAGAGGCCATTATATGATAGTGTATGTACTGATGTGTGTGTGTTTGTATATATATATTCAGAAAACAGTCTTGCTTGACATGATAGTATGCTATCTGGTTTCTCTTTATCATATGTTCACTTGATCATGTTTTTTACTCATTTGGTACATGTTGATAAAGCCCTAAGGATATTGGCTTGACTACTGGGATTATGATGTGGATCATACTAGTGGGACACCTGTAGTTTATAAGCATATCCTTGAAATGTTCCTAGTCGTGGGTATATCGAGACAGGGCAACGATATTCCAGTGTAGACTAGCGTATACTATTCTTGTTCCATATGATGGGCGATGGATGATCCCATATCCGTCTGGTGTGTTGACACCAAAGATTGTATACGGGTGCTCAGTGAGACTGGGTACACTGAATGGACTCACCGAGAACTCCTATATGGTATTATATCATACGTCGGATAGCAGTTCTCAGGTGACACTGGTACAGGTTTGTCTGTAGACCCGAGATCGCCATACAGTCTTGTGTGTCATCCCACTGTATCTTGATCTCCACCCTATTACGGCTCTACTGAGTCATACAAACAGGTGGATTTTGGGTACAGTCCCGAGGCATACGGAGACAATGAGCGATAGGAGGGGTTTCGTCTCTCCCGGTATTGTGGTTGATGCTGTGCTATGCACGATTGGCTATAACAGGAAGTCCCTGGCCAGGGCTGCTGAGATATTACTGATAAGTGTTATCAGTAGTTTCTCGATCTGTTGTAGACCATATACCGGCATGACTTATTGAGTTATTGGGGTCGACGATTCCATCCCTAGACTCCATATGCAGCATATCTGACGAAGAGACCGGACTGTACGGTAAGTGTTGCCAGTTGGATTGACGGGAGTTTTGACAGGTTCGCTTGTTCTTCTTCTGATCGCTCAATACCCGGGTAGTCGTTATGTTTAGCTGACCGCTTGCGGCTTGTAGGTGTTTGATGTGATCATCACCTACTTCCGGCGTATTGACGAGTCTTAGAGTCCCACATAGGAGTTTCCTGGCTCAGGTGAAACGATGTGGTGTACATATAAGATATGTGCAGGAGCTCGATTAAATACGTGTATATGATGTCGTATTTTAATCGGGTGTTTTATATTGGTCGGGTCGTATGAGATATGACCGGTTTATTAAATCAAGTGTTGATTTAATATTGACTTTTATCTCATTTAAATAAACCTTTTCTTTATGATGGATGCATGCATGTATATGTACATGTTAATGTGCATACACACATACATACATGCATTAGTATCATGGTTGATGATACATCAAAGATGGAAATATAACAATTACATGGAACGTAAATATATTTGTATATATTAGAATGAGAAAAAGAAAATTGATTATTCATCATTGTTGACTTTTCTTTACTTGACCAAAATTAAACTATAGTTTGATTTTCCTTTATTATTTTTCTCATTCTAAAATATCTAGATATTTTATTAACCATGATTTGAGTTTAGATATTTATGCTTGATATTTATCTCTCTCTCTCTCATTATCTTTATCATTATTTTTTTCATCCAAAAGAAAAGATAAGCCATCTTCATCTTCCTCTCTCTAGCACTTTCTTGAGTTTAATAAATTGAGTGAGCTTATATGAGAACATAACCATATCATCACACTACACTTCTTTAGCCCCTTGGTGTAGTTTGTTTGCTTCATCTTCTTTGTGATCTATTGGAGCAAGGACTTTTGAGCAAAGGAACTCCGGATGGATCGTCGTGGATGTGGAGGAGGTTCAAGATAGCTCGTTCAAATCCTAGGAGGTCTACAAAGGTTGTAGTCTCTCCACCTAGTCATAAATTAACTTTAGTATGTGATACTATAAGTTTTACCCTATATTTCTAGTTCGATTCCTAGTTAAGTTTGCTTAGCACCTCTTAAAATCAAAGTTATGGCATGTGTGATGCTTCCAAACCCTATATGAGGTGATAAGGAAACCCTACACTTTCAAGTTGCTCCCGTTTGGGTTTGCCTTTTATATATTCTATGCTTGTACCCGTTTGGGGCTAGTTTTTACAAAGGAGATGCTGCCGAAATTTTTAAGAAAATAAATTTAAGTTTGAGATTTTATAACTTGAGATTTTTAAATGTTTTTAACTATTGTTTTATCACTTTACTTCTTTTCTTGGTTTAGATTTCTGGGTTTTCGGCTTACTTGAATTGCGTTACGCCTTTTGACGTCGCGTGATTTAAGTGCTGGTCGCGTTCCTAAATTGGGTCGTGACATAAAATTTATCTCTTGACCGATCCAAATTCTTATTCGAGGCTGGGGAACGTCGGTTCGGCTCTAACTTATGACAACAGTCATGAGTATGAGCAAAGGAAAGAGGATTGCATGAATTCCTTGATGACCCCATCGAAGAAGAAGCATATCATTGCGTCTCCTTTAGGTGTTCTTGTTATTGAGAACCGATTTTCATTCAGTCCTACCTCCTGGGTACTAGATACCGGATCAGGATATCATATCTGTAATTTATTGCAGAGACTGAGAAAAAGTAGGATGGTTGGACCTGGTGATATGTCCCTCAGAGTAGAGAACGGAGCACAAGTTAATACTGCTGCCGTCGGTGAATATCACCTAGCATTGCCAAATGGCAATACTATGATTTTGAACAATTGCTACTATATACCTTCCATAGTTTGCAACATCATATCAATTTCTTTACTTGATAAAGATGGATATAAGTTTGTTCTTGATAGAAATATCATGAATATTTACCTTAATCAGGTAATAGTTATAGAAGGTACACTGTGTAATGGTATCTATGTTCTAAATCAAAACACAGTTTTCAATAGACAAAACACACACAAGAGAAAGAGTTCAGAAGAGAACAAATCCCATTTGTGGCATTGTAGACTTAGTCATATCGGAGAGAAAAGACTGAGTAAATTGCATAAGGATGGATATTTGAATACGTTCGAATTTTCATCTTATGAAACTTTTCAGTCCTGTCTTAAGGGAAAGATGACCAAATCTCCGTTCATCGGACACGGAGAAAGAGCAACAGAGCTCTTGGGACTCATACACAGTGATGTGTGTAGTTCGATGTCTATACATGCAAGGGGTGGGTTCTCGTACTTCACCACATTCACTAACGATCTTTCTAGGTTCGGATATGTGTATCTCATGAAACACAAATCTGAAGCTTTTGAGAAATTCAAAGAATTAAGAAATGAAGTAGAGAACCATACTGACAAAAGTATCAAGATCCTCCGATCTGATAGAGGAGGGGGGGGGTTACTTAAGCACGGAATTCCTAGAATACTAAAAAGAGAATGGAATTCTCTCTCGGCTTACTCCTCCGTATACACCACAGCACAATGGTGTATCGGAGCGGAGGAACCGTACACTATTTGTAACATAATGAAAATTTAGAAATAAATAAAATTAATTAATTAAATAATAAAATGCCAATTATAAAAAGTTATTAAAACAAAATAGAACATTTTCATAAGTAGTATGTGAAACAAATTAAATTGAAATTTTAGTATGTAACATTAATCTATTACAAGGGTTTTAGTGATAAATTTAGCTTCATTTTAATAAAATGGTGTTTATATAATAACATAGGTAGTGAAGGGTCTTTTTGTAAATTTAGGAAAAATGTGCAAACTTGAAATTGTTGAGGGTGTATGTGTAAAAGGGTTAGGAAATGTTTTGGCTCAGAAATTCCTCAAATTACCACAAATTAGGATTTATCTTACACATCCACCTCATCCTTGTATGAAAATCCCACCTTTTCTCCTTGCTACACCACCTCCTTGCATGAAACAAGCACACCCTTACTTGGTGACACCTCCTCCTATACCTCACTCATTCTCTTTATCCTATACCTTGTGTTCAGATCACTTAACCAAATAAAAATTAGAAAAGATCAAAAAAAGAAAGAAAACACTTGAACTCACAAAAGAAAAATAAAAGAGAAGAGAAAAGAGAAGAAGAACTAGGAGCTAAAGAGTTCACCATTAAGCTAGGAGTGAAGGACTTGGGTATCTTGGAGGAAGGCTTTCAACCATTCTCAGTAGGTATAATTCTTAATTCAGTAGGTTTTAGTTCTGTAAATTGTAAAATTTTAGAAATCGGATATCGGAAAAGTTGGTATTTTAGGCAAATATAGTCTCTGTGAAGATCTGCTATCACTTAGATAATAACTAATTTGACCAAACAGTACCTTAATATTATACACAAGACCTAGAAGTTACCATAAGAATACGAGAAAGGGGCTCGGATTTTAGCCGGCGACCAACACTAGAATTCCGGCGTCGCCCGATTTTTGAAGGAGTTGGGTGTTTTTGGTTTTTGGCGCAGCTCTCTGTGTAGGTGTTATGATATTTAGTATTGTTTATTTAAGTTAATTTAACAGTATATGGAATCTGGGGACTAATATCGTAAAAGGGATCAAAATTCTAAAATACGACACGGTAAATTCGTAACGCGTTTAAGTTTTCTGTTGTAAACAGCGAGAGGTTAAAGTCCAGTCAAGATAAGTGTTAGATAGTTTAGAATAGTCGCACGTGGTATAGTTAATACTTAACTCTCATATTTTTATGATTCGCCGTATCGAAGTTAGCCGTTTCTTATTCAAATAAATTTCGATGTTAGATTCAAATACGGAAACTTCGGAGGCCGCAAGGAAGGGAAAAGGATTGGCAATTTCTGAGTAGTTTACGACGTATTCCGGTGAGTAGACTAAACATCTACCGGGGGATCTTGTAAAGATGGCGTGATACGCCCGTAGTTTAGTTTAAATAAAATAGGCTTTTGTATGTTATGTTAATTCTATTCATTCATATATATCTATAGATTGCTATGTTAATAGCTGTTAGAACACTGCACAATTATCGACGAGTTATGCCTCACATGCACATATCTATATGTTACACTACACCTTGTCAATATTGACATGTCACTTTCACACTTAGTAATTATCCTGTTAAATATGATTCCTATCATACCTTAAACATCAACAACAGTAATAAATTGCATCAATGACATCATGTTTCGTATTCAAGTGTTACCAGTTGATATAAGAGTTATTTGTACTATTGAGGATTTATGGTTTTGAGTTTTCCTATCTTATTGCGTAAATTCAGTGATTTTCATAATGATGTGAGCTGTCCACCATGAGATGCTGTTTTTATGATTTGATTTTATTCCGGACCGAGTAGGGGAGCTATACGGTCGCGGATTTTTACGTTATCCGGACTGAGTGGGGGAGCTATACAGTCGGATTCTTGGTGGACACGGTCGAGACCAAGGGGCAGGAAAGCCGCATTTGAGGCGGGGAGCCTAGCGGGGATACTCGATACCGGAGATAGTAGTGAAACATGGCGGATATCTAGATGATACCGACCGGTGTTAGTGATTACAGGATCGTTCGAGGAACGATGCCTGAGGGAAACAGAAGATTTGTGTCGATGTTGGACACGGAAAGATGAACTTGATTTGGAAATAAGTGATGAGATTGTAAGTCCACGTTACCCGTCCCCGGTTGTCTGGGGTTGCGGAAATGATGAAAAACGATTTTCTACGGTGGGGTAACATGGACTCAAAAACGGATCATTGTTAAACTAACTATCTAACAACCTAACTAGGAGTTTTACCAACTCGGTTAGGGGGTTATACCTTAACTTAAACTCCTTCTCTTCGACTCCTTGTGGTGGTTGGATGGTTCTCTCCACGTCGTCTCCTTGTGCCGAAGATGGATCCACCCGAAAGCTTCTACCTTTGGCTCCAACCTCAATATAGAGGAAACTAGATCACTTGGTTTGCTAAACCTTGTATGCTAGGATGAGTAGAGAACTGTTTTGGGTTTTTATCTCCAAGGAAATGGTTCTCAACTCATGAGAGGGAGTTTCCTTAAGCTAGAGAGAGAGCAAGAGGAAGAGGGAGAGCTTGAGGATGAGAGAGAATGAGAATGATAGAATGAGCAAGACTTTTTACACCCTTGCACTCATAATCCAAAATAATTATAACAAATATTAATAATTGAGTATTATGTGATGGTTGTTATCATATCAAATGGCAATATCATTTCATGCATTAAATGCAATTTGTGAACAAAACAAGCAAGCAAAGGTCAATGCCATGAAATGATAGCCATTGTCATGATGATGGTCAACAAGTCCAACCTAGTCAACCGGTCAACATGTCAATAAAGTCAACCTTTCAACCCAACCATGGCACAATAATACTCAATTAATATTATTATTAATCATATTTCTAATTCTCATTAGGGTTTAGCAAAATTCAACAGTCAACAACCCTAATGAGAATCCTCTACCTCTGTCTCTCTCAACCGTGCATACACACCCGCATCCGTGTTCCGAGGAACACGAATAAAAATGAGATAAAACCAATCCCAAAACGTATACTCGGATCTGGCTTAAACCAAAGCCCGCTAGTAATAACTGTCCGGACACCAAACGTGCACAAGTGCATGGATGTGACCGAACCCTGTCGCAAAACCATGCGACCTCTATTCTTTTGCCTAAAAGCGAATAGCTCTCTGTGTGGGACTCTAAAAACTCAACACTACGCTAGCAGTGGGTTTAACCACAGACCGCAAGCGGCACTAGCTGTGCGTAACGGCCCCCAGGTAGATGCCGATAAGAAGACTGACGAGGTGAAACCCATCTGATCTCCTACTGAGCCTGAATGTGACAATCTCCATACAATCCGGTCTGTTCGTCTGAGAATATCGCATGGCAGGCCTAGGAGGGCGGTAAACGTCAGTCCCCTAATAGCGGTACAAGTCGTGTCGGAGTGTAGCCCAGAACACCCTAAGATAACACTGGAAACCTACCAGTACATCTCGCTTGCCCTGGCCAGGGACGACTATGTGTAATGGCTTTCCATGACACAGCGCGATATCAACTCCCAATACCGGGAGAGACGAATCCTGTCTAACCGTCACTGCCTCCAAGTGCTTTGGGAATGCACCCAACTACTACCTGTTTGCATGACTCCGTTGAGCCGTGGTAGGGTAGTAATCAAAGTACAGTGGGAACACACTCGAGGCGAAGTGACAGTGTCAAGTCAGCGGACTAAGCTTTACTCATGTCACCTGGGAACTGATAACTGACGATAGGTATAGTACCAACTAATCAGTTCCCGACGAGTCCTGTCCAGTGTACCCGTAATCTAACGAGCACCCGCATACTATCTCAAGTACGGCGTACTGACGGCTGTAGGACAGACCGTCTCCCCTGCTGGGATGAGAAGCTCATTCGTTAGTCTAGTCCGGAGTATCGATGCCCTGTCTCGATAGTCCTATGACTAGGGACCTGTATAAGGATGTGCTTGTGGATTACGGAGTCCCCACGAGTGTGACTGCAATCACAACGCTGGTAATCAAGCAAAGATCCTAAGGGCTCCACTAATGTGTATAGGTGATATAATAAAATAAACACATGTACACATTAAAGTAGAAACAAACCAAGTAGCATACTACTATTTTGAGCAATATTGTCTATACAACTGTGAATATCCCAAGCTTCCATCAAGTAATATACAAACCAGTATGATACAGTAATGGTCTCTAGGGCATATACACTAACAATCTCCCACTTGCACTAAGGCCATGTACTGGCGTATCGAAGACCTAATATCTCGATCAGCCGCTCGAACTGAGTCTGGGGTAAGGCCTTCATGAGCGGATCAGCAGTGTTATCTTCCGTAGCAGCCCTCCGAACCTCGATCTCCTGGCGATCCACGATCTCCCTGATCAGGTGATACCGCCTCAAGATGTGTCTGGACTTCTGATGGGACCTGGGTTCCTTTGCTAAAGCTATAGCCCCGTTGTTGTCGCAATACAGAGGTATTGGATCAACAATGGACGGAACCACCTGAAGTTCTGTCAAGAACTTCCTCATCCAGACGGCTTCTTTTGCGGCATCAGCAGCAGCAATGTATTCCGCTTCCATCATCGAGTCAGCAACGGTTTCCTGTTTGGAACTCTTCCAACACACCGCCCCTCCATTGAGGGTAAAGACAAAACCCGACATGGACTTGGAATCATCCTTGTCACTCTGGAAGATGGAGTCAGCAAAGGCCTCGATCTGGAGGTCTTTTCCTCCATACACCAAGAACATCTCCTTAGTCCTTCTCAGGTACTTGAGAATGTTCTTTACCGCTATCCAGTGCTTCTCCCCGGGGTTTGACTGATACCGGCTTACCACACTCAGTGCATACGCTACATCTGATCTGGTACACAACATCGCATACATTATAGAGCCTACCGCAGAAGCGTAGGGTATAATAGACATGCGATCCCTTTCTAAATCAGTCTTGGGAGACATCTCTTTGGAGAGGGTGATCCCGTGACAAGCCGGTAGATTACCGCCCTTGGAATCTTTCTTACTGAATCTTTTCAGTATGGTGTCGATATACCTGGACTGAGAAAGTCCTAATATCCTCTTGGATCTATCACGATGGATCCGGATCCCCAGAATGTAAGTGGCATCACCCAGGTCTTTCATGGAGAACCTGTGTGACAAGAACTCTTTGTCAGATTGTAGCATAGGAATGTCTTTTCCTATCAAAAGAATGTCATCCACGTATAAAACGAGGAATACGACAGTTCTTGCTACAAATCTACTTAGATGCATGGTTCATCTGGATTTTTGATAAAGCCAAAATCTTTGACTGTCTCATCAAAACAGATGTTCCAACTCCGTGATGCCTGCTTTAGTCCATAGATGGACTTAAGCAACTTGCACACCTTTCCGCTACTCCCACTCTGAATGAAACCCTCTGGCTGGTCCATATAGACACACTCCTCTAAATTTCCATTTAGAAAAGTGGTCTTTACGTCCATCTGCCAAATCTCATAATCGTGGAAGGCAGCAATGGCAAGAAGGATCCAAATGGATTTCAGCATAGCCACTGGAGAAAAGGTTTCGTCATAGTCCAAACCAGGTCTTTGATGAAAGCCCTTTCCAACAAGTCTAGCCTTATAGGTCTCAACCTGTCCATCTACACCAATCTTCTTCTTGAAGATCCACTTGCATCCTACGGGTTTTACCCTATCTGGAGCAATGTCCAAAGTCCATACTTTGTTGGTGTACATAGACTCCATTTCGGTCCGCATTGCATCCAGCCATTTACCGAGTCAACGCTCTGAATGGCCTGCTGGAAGCTAGTAGGCTCATCACTATCAATGATGCAATCCTCTCTATCCCCGTCTATAAGAAAACCGTAGTATCTCTCGGGCGGATGAGACTGCCCACTACTCCTGCGGAGCGGCGTAGGAATGTCATGTTTGTTGCGCCACGGCAGCGCCCCGGCCGTCTTACTCGAGGCCAAATTGCGGAATCAAATTTTTTTTTTCTTACTCGGAAACCGGCGCTACCGCGGACAAAGAAAACCCGGATCGTTAACCATTAACCTACGCTAGCTAACAAGAGATGGAAAAGGAAGTATACCAAGAGATCCGAGTCCTCCGGTCTTCTCATCATCGCCCCGATCTCCCGCGGAAAGTGTAGTCTCCATATCGTCGCCTCCTCGCCGGAAGGGGCACCACATCGCCTTCGTCTTTTACGGGCTCCCGCCTCAATACCGAGGCAACTCGAGCATGAAGCCGGCAACTCGACATGCTCAAGATATGCTGTAGAATGTGTAGTGTCTCACTTGGGGTTGGTTGCCATTTGGAGATGATGGAGGAAATGAGATAAGAAAAATGGTGCTTGCATTTTTCTAGCATGAATGAGATCAAAAAGATGAAACTCTCAAGAATGAAGAACTCTCTCCTTCTTCATCTCTCTTTTCTTTTTCCTCTCATGAAAAACTTATCATATTCCTCTAAGAATAAAATGGTGGAGGAAAGAAAGTATATGAAGCATGAAGGGAGGTGAGTGTAGGAGCATAAGAATGGTGACCACATCAAGAGACAAAGAAACATCAACCATGCTTCTTCTCCTATTCACTCCATAACCTTTCAAATCTCATTAATTCAAAAGCATGGAGCAAAAGAAATGAAAGCTATCATAATCAATACTTTTGCAATAAAACCCTCCACAAAGTGTTATTTGCAAACTTGCAAATAACCCCCTCCGCCAGAAAAGTTCGGCCGGGAAAGAACAAAGGAAAACCGGCCGGAACGGAATGCAAACTGGCAACTCCAGAAAACTGGTCCCGTAATAAATTACAGGAAAACCCCAATACTGTGCATACACACCCGCATCTGTATTCCGTCCGGATACAAATGCAATGAGACAAAATCTACACTGTACTAGACTAGGACCGGCTTAAGCCAAAGCCGGCTAGTAATAACCGTCCGATCCTGATCCGTGCAATACCGCACGTATCAGATCGAACCCTGCCATATAACTATACGGCTACTAGTACAAAACTGTCCGATCCTGATCCGTGCAATACCGCACGTATCTGATCGGACCCTGCCATATCTCCATACGGCCTCTACAGCGTTTCGCCCGAAAGCTGAGTAACTGAAAGTGTGGTGGACTCTAAAGACTCGTCAATATAATGGCTGTGGATTTAACCACTAGCACGTCAGAGGTATAAGCCAATACGTAACGGGCCACCAGCTATTGACCAAAAGGGACGTCGATGAGCGAACTCATCCTGACACCCTACTGAGCCTGTCAGTGACAATATCCGTACAGTCCGGTCCGTTCGTCTATGAGCATCGCATGTCGGGCCTAGAGGGTTGGTAAAAGTCAGACCCCCAAAAGCGGTACAAGTCGTGTCGGAGTGTAGCCCAGAACGCCCTGAGATACTACTGGAATACCTACCAGTAAATCTCCTGCCTCGGCCGAGGGCTTTGCGTAATGGCTCTCCTAGACACAGCGCGACCTCACCCCCAATACCGGGAGAGACGAACCCCTGAAGATCCGCTCACTGCCTCCATGTGGCTCGGGACTGTACCCAACTAAAACCTGTTTGCACGACTCCTTTGAGCCGTGGTAGGGTAGTAATCAAAGCACAGTGGGAACTCACACGAGACAAATGACGATCCTCAGGTCGATGAACTAACCTGTACACATGTCACCAGGGAACTGCTATCTGACGTCAGGTATAAGCCCAACTAGCAGGTTCCCGGCGAGTCCTGTCCGGTGTACTCATAACCCAATGAGCACCTGTATACATCTTAGGTGAACCAACTGACACCAGTGGCTTGTGTGACCGGCCACCGCCCCTCGTCGGGGTCTCGACTGTATACACTAGTCTACTAATGGAGTATCGATGCCCAGTCTCGAAACTCCCACGACTAGGGACCTTTTGAGGATGTGCTTATAGACCCCAGCTCCCACGTATATGATCGCCATCATACTGCTGGTCGTCAAGCAAGAATCCTAGGGGCTCTATCAACGTGTAATAGCGACATGTCAGGTCACCTAAAGCAGTACACGATGATAAAGATAAACCAGATAGCATACTATCATCTCGAGTAAGACTGTCCTACCGGGATAGGTCCTCCCTCAATCATTGCAATCACGTGCCTGTGATCCAATAATTGACTCTGAGGGCACTATCTCCAACAATCTCCCACTTGCACTCAAGGCTAATTATTGCGATGTCGCATACTCACAGCCCGTGTGATACCGAACACCCAACTCCTCTACTAGTCAGTCTCACAAAGCTCGTTTGTGAAACTATTGCGTTCGAGGAATAGCCTCAGTGAGTGGATCCGCTGTGATGTTTCTTTCTATGTCTCTCTATATCTCAAGTTCGCGGAGAAAGCCATCTCCCGAAATGAGCAATACCTGTCTTAGAATGTCTGGATGTCTGATGGGACCTAGCTCATAAATGAACTCCAAATCCAAACTTCTTAGACTGTATCATCAACTGAACTTAATCAGTATCCTGCGCCATGCCTCCCTCAGTATTGCCTTGGATCACCTGTCCAAAATACAGTCCCTCATCAGAGGGAGAACTATAACTCTGACAACCTCCTTGTCGTCCATGTCACCTTGGAAGCCTGGAATGATAACTGTCTCCCAAAAGAGGCTGTCGTTATCATATCCCTAGAACATCCACTTATGTTCTAAAACTGCTTCCGACTGTTTCTCCAGGATTGGATCAATATCAACTTATTGCATCTAGTGCAAGAACGACATCTGGTGTGGTACTTGACATCTCATGATTGACTCAATTGCCTAAGCAAGTGATCTGCCAATCATGCACATCCCTCTCTACTTTAGTCTATAAGACACCTTTAGAGAGGGTGACTCCATCAACTGCAGGTATACTACCGTGCCTGGAGTCGTCCATTCTAAATACTCATAGAATGCTGTCAAGGTACCCAGATTGGGAAACCACCCAAATCTAGATCTAAAACCATAGATCTAGTAACCAGTATGTCTGATATAATGTCCAAGTCCTTTGTGGAGAAACCACTGTGTGACGACCAAAGTATAACCGATCGTAGTATAGGAATATCACTTCCTACTACCTTCTTAACAGATCCATCCCCTATTCTGATGACGTCAAACCTATGACTGTCACATCAGAAACAGATGATCTAACTCCGCTACATCTGCTTTAGTCTATAAATAGACATAAGCCTGATGTCCACCAATGCTTCCGCTGCTCCCACTGACTACGACAACCTTCTGGCAGAGTCATACAGACGTGCACTTCTAAAGCTAGTTTAGAACGACGCTATACTCATTCTCCTGCCGGGTCTCGCAGCCTGGAACAACAGCAATGGTAATTGTGGGTAAACAAGAACTTCCCTGTCACCGTCCTTGAGGCTACCGGAGTACCTCTCGGGTGCCTGAAGCTACCCACCTAATCTGCGGAGTGGCCAATGGAATGTCAAATCAGATTGAATCTTTAGGTTCTTTATCAAATCTTCAGTAATCGTTTGTGGTTCTGGAATTACTTCCAGTTCTACCATACTCCCACTACTGTGGCGAGTCTAGAACAATATTTCTACTGTTCATCCAGATGGTAGAAAATCAACCCTCGTCATAGCCTGGGTCAACCCACAAACAGCCATTACAGAAACGTGCCTTGAGTTGTCTAGTGTCTGGTTTTAAGCATAAGCCGGACAACTCCCCGTACCTTAACAACGTTAAGATATGAACTGTTCTATATCCAATATAGAAAAAGAGGCACTGATTTAATTGAACCAGATTCAAATCATGCAGCTGTCTCCAGCGCATGTCAACTAAATGGAAGGAGGCCGATCAGTGTTACTCAACTTAGGAGTACTTCCAATTATGAGTAACCTGAGAAAGAAGCAATTTCTTTTTATCATTACTATCAACTGAATACCATATACAAGTATCTACATCTTCGATCACTTTGAAGAATCCCGATACTTGTAATACCTGGTTCTCTACTCTATTCAAATACCTATAACTCCTCAAAAACTTAGACCCTGTGTTTCTACGAAACACATGTCTAAGAACTAGAGAAGTTAAAAGTAAACAGAATATAGTATGAGGACCAACCCCTCTGTCCTAATGGACACTGGACAACATACAATACTCTGTATAAGTCCGCTGAGTCTAACAACTCTTTCACTGTGCGTCGTAGGTTGAAAACTGTACTTATGGTTAAGAAGAATTACACCGCTGTTTGTTGCTCCTTACCTAACCATCCACTGATATAGGTAAATGTCATCGACATAATATCAAAAGGTATATCTCACTCTATGAAAATAGACGTACAGATATATCAATTTGAGATTGGTGCACAACAGCGGATATTCAAAACCAAATATTTGCCGACCGGCAAACAATCCAGGTGATCTCCTCAAATATCACTGATTACAACGAATCCCGATATAATGAGGTTGATCACCCAATTCCCAATAACTTACTCCCACTCATCATCTGTAAAACCATACAGATGTGAGAATCAAACCTGGTAAATACATACCCTGGAGTAAGTATCTAATCGGGAAATCAGTTTTCTTTTAACATTATACAGTGAAACTAAAACATTGAAATGTTTCGGTGGGGTATTCTGGTATTCCTAGTAATGCCTCTTCCATTGTCCAGATTCACAACTGTAACCGTATATCTCTTTGCCATCTGTCCAAATCCCTTTATATGTCTTTAGTCATTACCGTCTGCACACCCCTTTAGGCCAATTGGTTTTCTTCCTTCCCTACCGTTCGGCACCAGCCTATGGTTTGGAAGAAGAGTATCCAAAAAGCATAAAGGGTGTACTGTCCTAATCCTAGGAACACTCGCAATGCGAGAGAAGGTGAAGATAAAAGACACCTGAATGTACTTTATTCCTATTTCTCCTGAACCAGAATCCATCCCCGAACTGGAACAAGTTCCTTTCGAGTTCGTATATAACCATACGATGGAGTATCCAATAAACGGTGGATCTTCGTAGTGATACGGAGTGTCCTGGAGAAATACAAAGATGATTTAGGATTGGCGAAGAAATACTTGGTTTAGTCGTGAATATCAGTCGCAATTTACTTTGCCCTCCTACTAATCCCTTGCTTTGTCTTAACTTAATACCTTCTGCACACCATCGTTATGCTAATTGGTTTTCTTCATTCCCTACCGGTCGGCACCAGCCTAAGGTTTGGAAGAAGACTATCCAATTTGCGTAATAGGTGTACTACTCCTAAACCAAGGAGTACTCGAAACCTGAGAGAAGGTGAAAAGAAAAGACAACTGAATAGTCCTATCCGTTTTCTCCAGAACCAGAAACCATCCTCGATGTCCTTCGAGTTCGTATCTAACCATACGATGGTTTTGTCCAATGGAAGTGGACGTTTGCAGTAATACGGGGTGTCCTGGAGAAAAGGGTAAGAGTAGGAGTGGCAATGAGATCTGCAACTCAGACAATCCAAAAGCCAGTGTTAAGAAGGTTCGGTCAACTTGGTCACTGAGTCAAAATCCAGGGTCGGGTCAATGGTCGCTGCCAAAGAGAGAGAGAAAAGAAACACTCAGCGTGCACTCTAACCTAGATCAGAATGGTTATCACTTTGTCTAATCTGGAAACCTCCCACTGTACCTCAAATTCTCCTCCAAACCTGAAAGAAGAACTAGTCGGGGTCACCCGAGGAGTAAACTAACTCATCAGTGGGAATCGGGATCCAACTATCATCGCATGATAACTTGACGGAATCCACTCAAGTCACCACACTCCAGAAGGTATGCGCATGCCTGGCAAGTTTCAGTTCTTTTGAAACTCCCGATGTGATTTTTACCCCAAGCGGTTTATGACCTTGACTAGGTCAACAAACCATAAACCGCCAGTCAAGTTCAACTCGTCATTTTTCTGGATTGCATTAAACCCACCCGTACGTGCCCTTGACTAGGTCAACAAGGCCGCACGACTGTCTTAACCAATCCCACTTATGCAACAAACAAGTACCACTTAGCTACCGAACACTACGTCTTGACTAGGTCAACAAACGCAGCACGAATACCAAATAATACCTGTAGGAAATGACGGAGGGCTACGAATGGTTTTTAGAGAAAAACCTTTAACGTAATGAACTTGATATCGTTGAAGGAACTGCACAACTTTTTATAAAATATAGTGACGAAAACCTTTACTAAAGAGGTCACTCCCGGTGAAGGGATCTCGGCTCTTTCCCCGTAGAATGAGGTGCAGGATATTCCAACTGAATACCACGATGCAAAGCAAAAGTAATCGGCTATAGTGAAGTTATTGCCCTGACGCAAACTTCTGTCCAAGGGGTCACTCCCGGTGAAGGGATCTCGGCCCTTGCCTCGTCGACTGAGGAGCAGGATATTCCAAATGAATACCACGATGCAAAACAAAGGTGAACGTTCTTGCAATAACAGCTTTTTGAAAAATGTTCCAACAACATCAGAATAGGTTTGTTTAACTTGCATTGATCCGAATCAACGCAGTCCCATCAATTGATCACACCACAAAGAACGAAAATATACTGACGTACGTATATGCCATCCGCATTCGCCACTGGGTCCCGTCATCACCCGTTAGGTTAGCTAACTAACGGCAGAGCGGGGACTGGACTAGCGCGGATGAAAAACATATACAACATCTACTAATATATATACCAATATATAGTATTTCGCTCATGGCGTGAATAAAATGCAACATCACAGAAATGTACAGCATCACAGAACAATACAGATATCTGGAAGCCCCGGGTTTCACAGAGCCGCTGCAGAAACCCGACGTTCCCCTGGTCGTGTGGATAGCCTGTGCAATGAAATCCTATACCCCCTACGAGTGCGGCGAATAGCCAGCCAATCCTGGAGTGAAGCCCCCTCCGTCCCAATGCCATGAGATGCGGGCTTGTTGCCTTCTAGAACCCGGCTATCCGTGCACCCCTCCGTGGGGTAACCCTAGTACAGAAAGTAAAATATACATACACCGGGTACATCGGCCGCAACCAGGTCGTGCCCCAAAAGAATAATACAATCAGGCAGTGACGGCAGTCCACATGTCGGACGCTCGCCCCGCAATATCAAATGTACATAACACAACAGCACTGTACTAGCATTGCATCCAGGCTATCCCCCACGACCGATCCGCAACATCACAGCATAAACATAGAACATCAACGTGAAAGTCACGTTCGCAAATCCGTCTAACCGGGCTATAGCAGTTAGACCGGATTTACCGATCGAGTGACATTCACGGTCGCAGATATAATGTAAATACTGTGAAAAATGTGTTTAAAATTTTCCGATTGACCAAAAATTAACAAGTGGGCCCCCAAACAAAACTGTAGCACTCACAGAAAACCTGGGCCCAATATTAATATTCCAAAACCCCTAAAATAAGCCCACAAGCCCACTGAAAAAAGTTGGTGAAGTGAAGCCTATTTCCTGCGGCGGAAGCGCGGCCAAAAGTGGCTTTTGGCCGCCCTTCCGCGGTCTTACGGAACGATCACTTTACCAAATTGTTTCAGTATTCTTAGAACTCCCTGCACATCATTCTGAGACCACCTGAAAAATTTTTAGACTCCAAAAAAATTCGACAGAAACTGATGTGCAAGAAAAATACGGTTTTTGGAAATTTCGGTCGATCGGAGACGCAAACACATGAAACGAAGCTAGGTAAGGTTAATGGCGTGGCTCTGATACCATGTTGCGCCACGGCAGCGCCCCGGCCGTCTTACTCGAGGCCAAATTGCGGAATCAAAATTTTTTTTTCTTACTCGGAAACCGGCGCTACCGCGGACAAAGAAAACCCGGATCGTTAACCATTAACCTACGCTAGCTAACAAGAGATGGGAAAGGAAGTATACCAAGAGATCCGAGTCCTCCGGTCTTCTCATCATCGCCCCGATCTCCCGCGGAAAGTGTAGTCTCCATATCGTCGCCTCCTCGCCGGAAGGGGCACCACATCGCCTTCGTCTTTTACGGGCTCCCGCCTCAATACCGAGGCAACTCGAGCATGAAGCCGGCAACTCGACATGCTCAAGATATGCTGTAGAATGTGTAGTGTCTCACTTGGGGTTGGTTGCCATTTGGAGATGATGGAGGAAATGAGATAAGAAAAATGGTGCTTGCATTTTTCTAGCATAAATGAGATCAAGAAGATGAAACTCTCAAGAATGAAGAACTCTCTCCTTCTTCATCTCACTTTTCTTTTTCCTCTCATGAAAAACTTATCATATTCCTCTAAGAATAAAATGGTGGAGGAAAGAAAGTATATGAAGCATGAAGGGAGGTGAGTGTAGGAGCATAAGAATGGTGACCACATCAAGAGACAAAGAAACATCAACCATGCTTCTTCTCCTATTCACTCTATAACCTTTCAAATCTCATTAATTCAAAAGCATGGAGCAAAAGAAATGAAAGCTATCATAATCAATACTTTTGCAATAAAACCCTCCACAAAGTGTTATTTGCAAACTTGCAAATAACCCCCTCCACCAGAAAAGTTCGGCCGGGAAAGAACAAAGGAAAACCGGCCGGAACGGAATGCAAACTGGCAACTCCAGAAAACTGGTCCCGTAATAAATTACAGGAAAACCCCAATACTGTGCATACACACCCGCATCTGTATTCCGTCCGGATACAAATGCAATGAGACAAAATCTACACTGTACTAGACTAGGACCGGCTTAAGCCAAAGCCGGCTAGTAATAACCGTCCGATCCTGATCCGTGCAATACCGCACGTATCAGATCGAACCCTGCCATATAACTATACGGCTACTAGTACAAAACTGTCCGATCCTGATCCGTGCAATACCGCACGTATCTGATCGGACCCTGCCATATCTCCATACGGCCTCTACAGCGTTTCGCCCGAAAGCTGAGTAACTGAAAGTGTGGTGGACTCTAAAGACTCGTCAATACAATGGCTGTGGATTTAACCACTAGCACGTCAGAGGTATAAGCCAATACGTAACGGGCCACCAGCTATTGACCAAAAGGGACGTCGATGAGCGAACTCATCCTGACACCCTACTGAGCCTGTCAGTGACAATATCCGTACAGTCCGGTCCGTTCGTCTATGAGCATCGCATGTCGGGCCTAGAGGGTTGGTAAAAGTCAGACCCCCAAAAGCGGTACAAGTCGTGTCGGAGTGTAGCCCAGAACGCCCTGAGATACTACTGGAATACCTACCAGTAAATCTCCTGCCTCGGCCGAGGGCTTTGCGTAATGGCTCTCCTAGACACAGCGCGACCTCACCCCCAATACCGGGAGAGACGAACCCCTGAAGATCCGCTCACTGCCTCCATGTGGCTCGGGACTGTACCCAACTAAAACCTGTTTGCACGACTCCTTTGAGCCGTGGTAGGGTAGTAATCAAAGCACAGTGGGAACTCACACGAGACAAATGACGATCCTCAGGTCGATGAACTAACCTGTACACATGTCACCAGGGAACTGCTATCTGACGTCAGGTATAAGCCCAACTAGCAGGTTCCCGGCGAGTCCTGTCCGGTGTACTCATAACCCAATGAGCACCTGTATACATCTTAGGTGAACCAACTGACACCAGTGGCTTGTGTGACCGGCCACCGCCCCTCGTCGGGGTCTCGACTGTATACACTAGTCTACTAATGGAGTATCGATGCCCAGTCTCGAAACTCCCACGACTAGGGACCTTTTAAGGATGTGCTTATAGACCCCAGCTCCCACGTATATGATCACCATCATACTGCTGGTCGTCAAGCAAGAATCCTAGGGGCTCTATCAACGTGTAATAGCGACATGTCAGGTCACCTAAAGCAGTACACGATGATAAAGATAAACCAGATAGCATACTATCATCTCGAGTAAGACTGTCCTACCGGGATAGGTCCTCCCTCAATCATTGCAATCACGTGCCTGTGATCCAATAATTGACTCTGAGGGCACTATCTCCAACAATGTTCTTTTGAACCCTCTTGTTCTACTAAGCTTTCAGTAATAGTCTGTGGTTCTGGAATTTCTTCCAGTTCTATTGCGCTCCCACTAATTTCCTTTTCTAAGAACTGGTGTTCTAGAAAGTGGGCATTACGAGAAACAAAGACCTTTTGTTCCTCTGCGTAATAGAAAATATACCCCCTGGAGTTCTTTGGGTATGCCACAAACTTGCACAGTACTGAGCGTGCCTCGAGTTTGTCCGCATGCTGCCAAAAGCTGGATATCCCCAGATTTTCAGATATTGAAAATAGGGTTTCTTCCCACTCCATATCTCATTTGGTGTGGTAGGCACAGTCTTAGTTGGAACTCGGTTCAAAAGGTATGCAGCTGATTCTAGCGCATATCCCCAGAAGGATCGCGGTAACTCAGTATTACTCATCATGGAACGTACCATATCCAATAGGGTTCGGTTCCGTCTCTCCGATACACCGTTATGTTGCGGAGTGTACGGAGGAGAAAGCTGAGAGAGAATTCCATTCTATTTTAAGTAATCCAGGAACTCGGCACTTAAGTATTCCCCACCTCGATCAGATCTTAGTGTCTTGATACTTTTTCCTGTTTGTTTTTCTACTTCATTCTTATATTCCTTGAATTTTTCAAAGGCTTCAGATTTATGCTTCATCAAGAAGACATGTCTGAACCTTGAAAAATCATCCGTAAAAGTAATGAAGTAAGAATAACCGCTTCGCGCATGCGTAGACATTAGACCGCACATGTCACTGTGTACGAGCCCCAAGAGCTCGCTCGCTCTTACTCCGTGTCCAGTGAACGGAGTCTTTGTCATCTTTCCTTTGAGACAGGATTGACAAGTTGCATATGAATGATATTCGAACGGATCCAAATATCCTTCTGTATGTAACTTCGTCAACCTTATCTCATTGATGTGACCTAGTATACAATGCCATAAGAAAGCATGATTGATTTCTGGAGACTTTCTTTTGTGTGTATTCTGGACATTGAAAATCTGTGGTTGGTTTAATACGTATATACCATTGTTTAATGTACCTGACCCAATCAAAACTTGATTAAGGTGAATGTTTACAACATTGCTTACAAATGCAAATTCATAACCTTCTTTAGATAATAAAGATACAGATATGATATTACAAGTTGCATTGGGTACAAAATAACAATCACGCAAAACCAAAACATGTCCATCTGACATTCCCAAGTGATAGTCCCCCACGGACTCAGCATCCATGCCAGCTCCGTTTGCAACTCTGAGGGTCATATCACCTGCCTTCAAAACCCTACGCTTTCTCTGTGCCTGCATGGAATTACAAATATGAGATCCTGATCCGGTATCCAATACCCAGGAAGTAGAGTTTATTGATAGACAGTTTTCAATAACATACACACCTGAAGCCGAAGCCGCAACTTGCTTCGGGTCCTGGTTCTTGGCCTTCCAAGCCCTGCAATCCTTTTTCCAGTGTCCATTCTTATGACAATAGAAGCACTCTTCTTTTCCTATAAGATGCCCCGCTATCTTTGTTGCCTTTGCTTTTCCCTTCGTTTCCACTTTACTAACACCGCCCCATGGTTTGGCGGGGGCTTTCTTCTTCTTTCCCTTGGATTTCGCCTTGGACTTAGAAGAGGAAGATCCTCCTACAAACAAAGTGGATGTTTCCCTACCTTTCTGTATGGTGCTCTCTGCACTCCTCAGCAGGTTGAGGAGTTCTAAAATTTCAACTTCTTTTTCTTGCAAGTTGAAGTTCAGGATAAACTGGGCGTAAGTGGAAGGAAGGGACTGGAGAATCAAGTCAGTATAGAGCCCGTTCTCTAATATGGTCCCAAGGTCCGCGAGCACTTCAATATATCCAATCATCTTAAGCTCGTGTTCCGTTACCGATGATCCGACGGCCAATCTCGCCGAAAACAGCTTTTTCGAGACTTCGTATCTGGCGATACGGGATTGCTTTCCATACAGTTCTTTTATATGGAGAAATATGGATTCAAGGTCCATATTCTCGTGCCTCCTCTGATGTTCATTGTCCATAGAGGCAAGCACGAGGCACTTGGCCTTCGCGCAGTCGATCTCCCAGGTCTTACGGATTTCCTTATCCGCGACGCTGGAGGTGGGACCTAGGACAGGGGGAGCTTTGGTGGTAAGAAGATACCCCAGCTTGTTATAAGTGATTGCCATTTTGACATTCCTGAGCCAATCTTTGTAGTTTGGCCCTGTCAGTATGTTTTTATCTAGAAGTAACTTAAGTTCGGTCATGACGATTGGTCGCTGCAATTAGGAGAGAGAGAAGAAACACTCAGCATAATGCTCTTGCAAGTTTAGAGTGGTTTTTAGTTTGTCTAAACAGGATGGCTCCCACTGTCTCTCGAATCCCTCCTCAAACCATAAAGGAGGAATTAGTCGGGATCAATCTCACCGTACAATACTTGCTTAACCGTTTAGCCAGGCCAGTGTTGGTACTTCGAGGGAGGTTTTCCAACGCTTTCGCGAAGTTCCTTAATTAAATAACCTCTTTTCCCTGGGGGCGTAGCCCCGCTAACACCTTTCTAGACACCTACTTGGTTTATAGCATTGATCGTTAAGTGAGAATTTTCCCGAGGAGTAGCATATACTCACAGTAGGATCGGGATCCAAATATCATCGCGTGATAAAACTGAAGGAATCCTACCAGAATCATCACACTCCAAATGGTATGCGGCGCTAGCAAGTTTCAGGTTCTTTTGAAACTCCCGATGTGGATTTTTGCCCCATGCTCTTATGACCTTGGCGTAGGTCAAAATGTCATAAGTCACATGTCAAGTTCTACCCATCATTAACCAGGTTAATTTGAACCCATCCGTACCTACCCTTGACGTAGGCCAAAATGGCAGTACGACTGTCTCAAACCAACGCATTCTATCTATGTAACAGATAAATAACCGGCAGCTACCAATCATTATGCCTTGGCGTAGGTCAAAATATATAGCTTCAATACTACCGAATATTTAACTGAAATGATGGAGGGCTACGAATGGTTTTGGCGAAACCGTGAACGTAGTGAACTTGATATAATCGATGGAACGAGATAGCTTTTAAAAGGAGTGGTTCAAGCTCCACATTTAAAAGTTGGTTTTTGAAAAGAACCGAGTGGTTTTGAAAGTGTTCCAACGACTTTTACTTGGTTTATTTTCTTGCATCAATTTTAATGTGTCCCATCATTTAATCCTACCATTGCAGAAAACAACGAAAATATGACGTACGCTTATGCCATCCGCATTCGCCACGGGGCCCCGTCATTATCCGTTAGGTTACTTAACTAACGACAGAGCGGGGGCTGGACTAGCGCGGATGCAAAACATAAGTAACGCCTAAATAGATATCATATATAGATATATACATTCGTCAGATGCAATGATAGCCATTCCAGATCACAGATGAATACATTGGATATACTAGGAATCCGCATTCCGTACGAGCCTGTAATGAAAAGCGGATTACACGGTCGCGATGAATAGCCAATACCCCACCCTAGACCGCTACGGGTGCGGAAAACTACCCGCCAAATACCCGAAGTGAAGCAACCTACCTCAACAACGTGAGTAGGCCACTCGACACTTCGAGATACCCGGTAATTTGTGCACCCCCTCCATGGGTCTATCCTAGGAGCAAAAACAGTAAAAGAAATTATACAATGACGGCTATAACCTCATCCCGGTTGTGCGGCCATATAAATAATACTACATCAATTACGTTACATGAATTGAAAGATAAAGAAAACTCTCATCTCACAACCCCGGCTATTCATCCGCGACAATCCAATGAATTCATATATACATACCATCAACATTACAGATCACAGTTATGTATAACCCCTACTAATCGACGTATAGGGATTAGCAGACGTTCAATACATATATCACATCACAGATATAACCCGTTAGCTAAAGTCTTTAGAAGTTCGATCAAAATACGGATTTTTAAACCCCAAAAATAAATTTTGCTTTCTGGAAAATCTGGGCAGAAAAATCATATTCCAAAAATCCCAAAACACCCCACTGAACAAACTGCAGGAAAAATTTCCCACGACCGAGTCAACTCGGCCGCAGATCCGCGGCGGGAGCATGCTCCGGCCGCGGTTCCGCGGCGCTTTGACCGAGTTAGTGGACCATTTTTCTTGCTTGTTCTTTAAAAACCCTGAGCCAATTTTTAGAACATGATTTATTATTTTTTGAACAGAAATAAAAATCGGCAGAAAGTTGATATTTCGGGCATGTTTTGTGATTTTTTCTCTGATCGAACTTCTAGTTACTTTGCTAACATGTTAGATAGTGTTTAACTAGGCTCTGACACCACTGTAAGTCCACGTTACCCGTCCCCGGTTGTCTGGGGTTGTGGAAATGATGAAAAACGATTTTCTACGGTAGGGTAACATGGACTCAAAAACGGATCTTTGTTAAACTAACTATCTAACAACCTAACTAGGAGTTTTACCTACTCGGTTAGGGGGTTATAACTTAACTTGAACTCCTTCTCTTCGACTCCATGTGGTGGACGGATGGTTCTCTCCTCGTCGTCTCCTTGTGCCGAAGATGGATCCACCCGAAAGCTTCTACCTTTAGCTCCAACCTCAATCTAGAGGAAACTAGAACACTTGGTTTGCTAAACCTTGTATGCTAGGATGAGTAGAGAAGTGTTTTGGGTTTTTATCTCCAAGGAAATGGTTCTCAACTCATGAGAGGTAGTTTCCTTGAGCTAGAGAGAGAGCAAGAGGAAGAGGGAGAGCTTGAGGACGAGAGAGAAATAGAATGATAGAATGAGCAAGACTTTTTCCACCCTTGCTCTCATAATCCAAAATAATCATAACAAATAATAATAATTGAGTATTATGTGATGGTTGTTATCATATCAAATGGCAATATCATTTCATGCATTAAATGTAATTTGTGAACAAAACAAGCAAGCAAAGGTCAATGCCATGAAATGATAACCATTGTCATGATGATGGTCAACAAGTCCAACCTAGTCAACCGGTCAACGAAGTCAACAAGTAAACAAAGTCAACCTTTCAAACCAACCATGGCACAATAATACTCAATTAATATTATTATTAATCATATTTCTAATTCTTATTAGGGTTTAGCAAAAGTCAACAGTCAACAACCCTAATGAGAATCCTCTGCCTCTGTCTCTGTCAACCGTGGATACACACCCGCATCCGCGTTCCGAGGAACATGAATACAAACGAGATAAAACCAATCCCAAAACGTATACTAGGATCTGGCTTAAACCAAAGTCTGCTAGTAATAACTGTCCGGACACCAAACGTGCATAAGTGCACGGATGTGACCGAACCCTGTCGCAAAACCATGCGACCTCTACTATTTTGCCTAAAGGAGAATAGCTCTCTGTGTGGGACTCTAAAGACTCAACACTACGCTGGCAGTGGGTTTAACCACAGACCGCAAGCGGCACTAGCTGTGAGTAACGGCCCCCAGGTAGATACCGATAAGAAGACTGACGAGGTGAAACCCATCTGAACTCCTACTGAGCCTGAATGTGACAATCTCCGTACAGTCCGGTCTGTTCGTCTGAGAATATCGCATGGCGGGCCTAGGGGGGCGGTAAACGTCAGTCCCCTAATATTGGTACAAGTCGTGTCGGAGTGTAGCCCAGAACACCCTGAGATAACACTGGACACCTACTAGTGCATCTCGCTTGCCCTGGCCAAGGACGACTATGTGTAATGGCTCTCCATGACACAGCGCGATATCAACTCCCAATACCGGGAGAGACGACTCCTGTCTAACCGTCACTGCCTCAAAGTTCTTCGGGACTGCACCCAACTACTACCTGTTTGCACGACTCCATTGAGCCGTGGTAGGGTAGTAATCAAAGTACAGTGGGAACACACTCGAGGCGAAGCGACAGTGTCAAGTCAGCGGACTAAGCTGTACTCATGTCACCTGGGAACTGATAACTGACGATAGGTATAGTACCAACCAATCAGTTCCCGACGAGTCCTGTCCAGTGTAACCGTAACCTAACGAGCACCCGCAAACTATCTCAAGTACGACGTACTGACGGCTGTGGGACCGACCGTCTCCCCTGCTGGGATAAGAAGCGCATACGCTAGTCTATTCTGGAGTATCGATACCCTGTCTGGATAGTCCTACGACTTGGGACCTGTATAAGGATGTGCTTGTGGATTACCCAGCCCCCACGAGTGTGACTGCCATCACAACCCTGGTAATCAAGCAAAGATCCTAAGGGCTCCACTAATGTGTATAGGTGATATACTAAAATAAACACATGTACACATTAAAGTAGAAACAAACCAAGTAGCATACTGCCATTTTGAGCAAGATTGTCTATACAACTGTGAATATCCCAAGGTTCCATCAAGTAATATACAAACTAGTATGATACAGTAACGGCCTCTAGGGCATATACACTAACAGAGATTTCATTCTTGATATATATGATTATTAGTATAAATTCATGCTTTCACATTCTATTATACATCATACTCGTCCTTAATGAAAATTACTTATAGTTGTCATATTTACATTATCAACCGTTACATGTTAGTCTTATTCATTGAGTTGGCAACTCACCACTGTTGTGCCACAGTTCCTTGCAGGGGTAGAGTGGACGGTTAGAAGCAGCGCAGATCCACTTATCATCTTTTATCGCATCTTTTTTTAGGTGGGTTATCTATGTAGTAACCTCCTCTTTTGATATTGTATATTGAATCTAGAATATCTCCACCAGACCCTATATTATGACTTAAAATGAGAAGTGGTTGTATGTATATTATTTCACAGATGAGATCGTTTGGTTATATGGACTGATATTTCTTTTACTTATATCAGAGATTCTTACTGAGGTCGTGTAAAGTTGTATATTTATATTCCGTTGTTGGCATTGTTGATCCCAATTAGGGATACAACCAAATTAAACACCTTATAATTGTTTTTGTTATGAATTCAATAGGGAGTTACCGTTAAGATTCTCAATTACTTAACGTTGTGATTTTTACTTAAAAACTACATTTTTTCTAAAATTCCGCAAAAAAGGGTTTTGATCTTTGTTTTTGGCTTACTCGGGTTATATAGATATCTTTAGATATTATACAATCTAAGTGCCGGTCACATCCAAACTTTGGGTCGTGACAAAATTGGTATCAGAGCTTAGGATTAACCTTACGGAATCGAATAGTGAGTTATGATAAGTCGACTTGAGTTCGTTACGTAGGTTGACCTTTGGTTTGATGGAGTAGGTGAATTAGGAGATGCTGTTCATACTTCTTTCCTTGATTCCATGTATCTTATGATTCGATTGTAATGTCCTTATCAATCCTGTTTCTTACTCCATCCACTATGTCATTAACGACTACGGGGACTCAGAGTACTGCTGTGCGAGATGAGATTGGAGCGGGCTCGTCTGAAACGGGGACAGACCTGGGCAGTACGCCTATCTTTCATGAACCGATTGATGCACCCTATATTGATCGTATAGCTAGGATGGAGGCAAGTGTTCACCAAATGATCGGATCCTTTTTAAGGATTAGTTGAGCATGGAGATCGACCACTACTCTACGTACGGTGGTTCAGAGACCAAGGAAAAATTGTAATAATACATCAGCACCTAGACGTGTTCGTAGAGGCCGTGGCAGATTCTATATGGATCGGTCCAATCACTTATACCCATATGTTCAGCAGCCTATGCAAAGATGTTCCAGGTGTGGGTGTCCGTATCACTTTATTAGGAATTGTCTCGTAATGCGACAGGGTGAGGCATCAGTTGCACATGTGACTTCACCACCTTCACCACCTCCTTCAACCACATTACCTCTTACACCTGTTGTCATTCAACGCCAGATCAACGCCCATAGAAGCCGGGGTCGTGACGGTCGTAATTCAATAGGACGAGGAGGTCGAGGCAGATTTAATCCAGGCTGCAGTTTTGGTTGAGATAGGACTCAGGGCCAGATGTTCAGTTAATACCCCGTTGAGCAGTGGCCCCCATCTATCTGTTTTAATTATGAACGTCCAGGGCATTTCGCTAGGAATTGTAGACTCTAAGGAGGGACGTCAGGATGCTGGTAGGGGCCAGGCATCCAATGCAGTCGTAACAGGTATTCTTTCAGTATGTTCCTTAAACGTGCATATTTTAGTCTATTCCGGTTCTACGCATTCATACATATTTGCACACTTTGCACTTTCTTTGGGAAGAGAGTCATCATTGTTTGAGTAACCGCTAGTTGTGTTTACTCCTTTAGGAGATTCTTTTGTAGCTCGACACGTATTCAGATCATGTTCAGTATGTGTTGGTGATAGGGATTTATTAGTGGAATTGATTGTCCTAGATAAGTTAGTTTTAATATATTTCTTGGTACGGATTGGTTGGCCGCTTGTCATGCGTAGTAGATTGTCGGAGGAGAGCGGTCAGATTCTATTTTCCAGGCGGACCGATGTTATTGTGCAGGGATACTGTAGTTTAACTCCTGCCAACATGATTTCTGCTTTTTGTGCGGGACGACTCTTGAAGAAGGGTTGTCATAGGTTCTTAGCATTTGGTCAGGACTTAGGAGCCGCTGAGATTCCGTTAGACCAGGTTTCGATCGCACGAGAGTTTCTGAATGTATTTCCTGCTGAATTACCAGGATTTCCGCCAGATCGCGATATTGAATTTTGTATCGACTTGATTCCGGGTGCGGGGCCTATTTCTATACCACCCTATCGGATGGCCCCAACGGAGTTGAAGGAACTCGAAAGCCAGTGCAAGAGTTGTTAGATAGGAGACTTGTTCGTCCAAGTGTATCACCATGGGGAGCTCCTGTCTTAATTGTTAAGAAGAAGGACGGTAGTATGAGACTGTGCATCGATTACAGGCAGCTGAATCGAGTTACCGTGCGAAATAGGTATCCATTACCTCTTATCGATGACTTATTCGATCAGCTACAGGGAGCTGGATAATTCTCAAAGATTGATTTGCGGTCAGGGTATCACCAGTTGAGGGTTCGGAAGGATGATATTCCGAAGACTTCTTTTCGCATACGTTATGGGCATTATGAGTTTCTGGTGATGTCGTTTGGACTCACCAATGCTCCAGCAGCTTTCATGGATACGATGAACCGTATTTTCCGGCCATTTCTTGATCAGTTTATTATAGTATTCATTGACGATATTCTTGTTTATTCACGGAGCCGAGAGGAGCACGAGTAGCATTTGCGCATCACGTTGCAGACCTTGAAGGAGCATCAACTGTTCGCTAAATTCTCCAAGTGTGCTTTCTGGCTGGTCAGTGTAGATTTCTTGGTTCATGTAGTTACGAGAGATAGGATACGTGTGGACCCAAAGAAGATAGAAGCAGTACAACAATGGCCCAGACCTGTGTCAGTTACAGAGGTTCGATGTTTCTTCGGTCGGGCCGGTTATTATAGACGTTTTGTGCAGGATTTTTCTCGGATCACTGCACCGTTGATCGGATTGACTAGGAAGGAAGTTCCATTTCTTTGGACAGATACATGTGAGCAGAGTTTCAGCAGTTGAAGACTCGCTTGACGATTGCACCTGTCTTATTTTTACCTTCCGGGTCAGGTGGGTTCGTGGTGTATTATGATGCCTCTCGAGTGGGTTTAGGATGTGTGTTGATGCAGCATGTAGGGTTATAGCTTATGCTTCTTGGCAGTTGAAGAGGCACGGGCAGAACTACCCCACTCATGATTTGGAGATGGCTGCAGTAGTTTTCGCACTGAAGATTGGAGGATTACATGTATGGAAAGTCATGCCAGATTTTTATAGATCATAAGAGCTTGAAGTATATTTTTCAGCAAAGGGATCTAAATCTAAGGCAGCGTCGATGGATGGAACTCGTGAAGGATTACGATTGTGAGATCTTGTATCATCCAGGCAAAGCGAATGTTGTAGCAGATGCTTTGAGTCGGAGGCCTGGAGGTAGCTTATCTCAATTGCGCACCTTGCAGAGACAGTCTTCTACAGACTGGCATATTCTATGTGATAGCCGTGTACAGTTTGAGTTCCCCTTGACAGGAGGACAGTTAGCACATGTTCGCACCATCCTCAGTTATTGGATCGTATTCGAAAAACCTAGCCCACAGATGCTTGTATATCGGAGATTATGGATCAGGTTAGGCAGGGCAGAGAGTTAGAGTTCGTGATAGATGACCGTGAAGTATTACGTTATGGGACTCGTCTTTGTGTGCCAGATTCGGATGGACTGAGACGTGAAGTCTTAGAGGAGGCCCATCGATCAGTATACAGTATTCATCTTGGTTTCACCAAGAGTATCATGACTTGAAGGATGTTTATTTATGGGAAGGAATGAAGAGTGCAGAGTTTGTTTCGAGATGCTTGACTTGTCAGCAAGTCAAGGCCGAGCACCAGAGACCGGTAGGAGAGTTGCAGCCCTTGCCCATTCCGGAGTGGAAATGGGAACAGATTTCCATGGATTTTGTTGTGGGTCTACCCAGGACTAGCATAGGGTATGACTCCATCTGGGTGATTGTAAATAGATTGACAAAGGCATCTCACTTTCTTTCGGTGAAGACGACGTATGGGTTTGCATAGTATGCTCAGATTTATATCGATGAGATTGTACGATTACATGGGGTTCCGACGTGCATAGTGTCCGATAGGGGTACCCAGTTTACCAGCAGGCTATGGTAGAAACTTCAAGAAGCTCTTGATACACGATTGATTTTTAGCATAGCTTTCCACCCACAGACAGATGGTCAGTCAGAGCGGACATTCAGACGCTAGAGGATATGCTTCGAGCTTGCAGCCTTGATTTTGGTGGTAGTTGGGATCGTCACTTACCTTTGACAACAAAAGTTTTTAGGAGACGATCCAGATGGCACCCTTTGAAGCTTTGTATGGGAGGAAATGTTGATCACCTGTGTGCTGGATGGAACTGAGCGAGAGTAGCATTTTGGGACCGCAGATAGTACAAGAGACTTCGAAAAAGATTCAGTTGATACGGGACAGAATGAGAACGGCCCAGTGCAGACAGAAATCATATGCAGATCGACGACGTCATAGACTCGAGTTTCAGGTGGGAGATCATGCGTTCCTTCGTGTATCTCCGATGAAAGGTGTGATGCGTTTCGGGAAAAAGGGGAAGCTCAGCCCCAAATATGTCGGACCTTACGAGATTCTAGAGAGAGTGGGTGTTGTGGCTTATCGTTTTGCACTTCCATTGAGTTTTCCCGATGTGCATCCTATGTTTCACATGTCTATGCTTCGCAAGTATCTTCACGATCCTTCTCACGCGATCCAGCATCAGACCTTAAAGCTTGAGCCGGATTTATCTTACACAGTGCAGTCAGTAGCTATTCTAGACCGGCAGGCAAAGAAACTGAGATCAAGGGTAATTCCATATGTAAAGGTTCTTTGGCGAGGGACGAATCACAAGGAGATTACTTGGGAGACCGAGGATGCGACGCGAAAGAAATTTCCACATCTTTTTAAAGGTATGTCTAGTTAAGTTTTAAATTCGGGGACCGAATTTTCTTAAGGGGGGAATATTATAACATAATGAAAATTTAGAAATAAATAAAATTAATTAATTAAATAATAAAATGCCAATTTAAAAAATTTATTAAAACAAAATAGGACATTTTCATAAGTAGTATGCAAATTAAATTGAAATTTTAGTATGCAACATTAATCTATTACAAGGGTTTTAGTGATAAATTTAGCTTCATTTTAATAAAATGGTGTTTATATAATAACATAGGTAGTGAAGGGTCTTTCTGTAAAATTTAGGAAAAATGTGCCTACTTGTAATTGTTGAGGGTGTATGTGTAAAAGAGTTAGGAAATGTTTTGGCTTAGAAATTCCATAAATTACCACAAATTAGGATTTATCTTACACATCCACCTCATCCTTGCATGAAAATCCGACCTTTTCTCCTTGCTACACCACCTCCTTGCATGAAACAAGCACACCCTTACTTGGTGACACCTCCTCCTACACCTCACTCATTCTCTTTATCCTATACCTTGTGTTCAGATCACTTAACTAAATAAAAATTAGAAATGATCGAAGAAAGAAAGAAAACACTTGAACTCACAAAAGAAAAATAAAAGAGAAGAGCAAAGAGAAGAAGACCTAGGAGCTAAAGAGTTCACCATCAAGCTAGGAGTGAAAGACTTGGGTATCTTGGAGGAAGGCTTTCAACCATCCTCAATAGGTATAATTCTTAATTCTGTAGTTTTTAGTTCTGTAAATTGTAAAATTTTAGAAATCGGATATCGAAAAAGTTGGTATTTTAGGAAAATATAGTCTCTGTGAAGATCTGCTATCACTTAAATAATAACTAATTTGACCAAACAGTACCTTAATATTATACACAAGACCTATAAGTTAGCATAAGAATACGAGCAAGGTGCTCGGATTTTGGCCGGCGACCAACAATAGAATTCCGGTGTCGCCGGATTTTTGAAGGAGTTGGGTGTTTTGGGTTTTTGGGGTGGGTCTCTGTCTAGGTATTATGATATTTGGTATTGTTTATTTAAGTTAATTTAACAGTATATGGAATCTAGGGACTAATATCGTAAAAGAGATCAAAATTCTAAATTACGACACGGTAAATTCGTAACGCGTTTAAGTTTTCTGTTGCAAACAGCGAGGGGTTAAAGTCCAGTTAAGATAAGAGTTAGATAGTTTAGAATAGTCGCACGTGGTATAGTTAATACTTAACACTCGTATTTTTATGATCCGTCGTATCGAAATTAGTCGTTTCTTATTCAAATAAATTTCGATGTTAGATTCAAATGTTAGTGTATATGCCCTGGAGGCCATTACTTTATCATACTAGTTTGTATATTACTTAATGGAAGCTTGGGATATTCACAGTTGTATAGACAATCTTGCTCAAAATGGTAGTATGCTACTTGGTTTGTTTCTATTTAAATGTGTACATGTGTTTCTTTTAGTATATCACCTATACACATTAGTGGAGCCCTTAGGATCTTTGCTTGATTACCAACGTTGTGATGGCAGTCACACTCGTGGGGGCTGGGTAATCCACAAGCACATCCTTATACAGGTCCCTAGTCATAGGACTATCGAGACAGGGCATCGATACTCCGGAGTAGACTAGCGTATGCGCTTCTCATCCCAGCAGGGGAGACGGTCTGTCCCACAGCCGTCAGTACGTCGTACTTGAGATAGTATGCGGGTGCTCGTTAGGTTACGAGTACACTGGACAGGACTCATCGGGAACTGATTGGTTGGTACTATACCTATCGTCAGTTATCAGTTCCCAGGTGACATGAGTATAGCTTACTCCGCTGACTTGACACTGTCACTTCGCCTCGAGTGTGTTCCCACTGTACTTTGATTACTACCCTACCACGGCTCAAAGGAGTCGTGCAAATAGGTAGTAGTTGGGTGCAGTCCCGAAGCACTTGGAGGCAGTGACGGTTAGACATGATTCGTCTCTCCCGGTATTGGGAGTTGATATCGCGTTGTGTCAAGGAGAGCCATTATACACAGTCGTCCCTGGCCAGGGCAAGCGAGATACACTGGTAGGTTTCCAGTGTTATCTCAGGGTGTTCTGGGATACACTCCGACACGACTTGTACCGCTATTAGGGGACTGACGTTTACCGCCCCCCTAGGCCCGATATGCAATATTCTCAGACGAACAGATCGGACTGTACGGAGACTGTCACATTCTGGCTCAGTAGGAGTTCAGATGGGTTTCACCTCATCCGTCTTCTTATCGGCATCTACCTAGGGGCCGTTACGCACAGGTAGTGCCGCTTGCGGTCTGTGGTGAAACCCACTGCCAGCGTAGTGTCGAGTCTTTAGAGTCCCACACAAAGAGCTATTCGCCTTTAGGCAAAAGAGTAGAGGTCGCATGGTTTTGCGACAGGGTTCGATCACATCCGCGCACTTGTGCACGTTTGGTGTCCGGGCAGTTATTACTAGTGGGCTTTGGTTTAAGCCAGATCCTAGTATACGTTTTGGGATTGGTTTTGTCTCTTTGTATTCGTGTTCCTCGGAACACGGATGCGGGTGTGTATGCACAGTTGACAGAAACAGAGGCAGAGGATCTATTTGTATTCGTGTTCCTCGGAACACGGATGCGGCTGTGTATGCACAGTTGATAGAGGCAGAGGATTCTCATTAGGGTTGTTGACTGTTGACTTTTTCTAAACCCTAATGAGAATATGAAATATGATTAATAATAATATTAATTAAGTATTATTGTGCCATGGTTGGGTTGAAAGTTTGACTTTGTTGACTTGTTGACTTTGTTGACCGGTTGACTAGTTTTGACTTGTTGACCATCATCATTGCATGGCTATCATTTCATGGCTATGACTTTTGCTTGCTTGTTGTGGTTTACAAAATGAGTGCATGAAATGATATAGTCATTGACATGAACAATCACATAATACTCAATTACTATTATTATTATGATTATTTTTTATTATGAGAGGATGGTGAAAAAAAGTCTTGCTCATTCCATGATATTCATTCTCTCTCATCCTCAAGCTCTCCCTCTTCCTCTTGCTCTCCCTCTTCCTCTAGCTCAAGGAAAAAATCTTTCATGTGTTGAGAACCATTTGCCTTGGAGATAAAACCCTAAAACACTTCTCTACTCATCCTAAGGTCCAAGGTCTAGCAAACCAAGGATTTTAGTTTCCTCTAGATTGAGCTTGGAGCCAAAGGTAGAAGCTTTCGGGTGGATCCATCTTCGGCACAAGGAGACGACGAGGTGAGGGCGATCCGACCACCACAAGGAGTCGAAGAGAAGGAGTTCAAGTTTAGGTATAACCCCTAACATAGTAGTTAAACTCTTAGTTAGGTTGTTAAATAGTTTGTTTAGCAAAGATCCGTTTTTAGAGTCCATGTTACCTCCACCGAAAAAATCGTTTTTCATCATTTCCGCAGCCCCAAAGAACTGGGGACGGGTAACGTGGACTTACAGTGGTATCAGAGCCTAGCTAAACACTATCTAACATGTTAGCAAAGTAACTAGAAGTTCGATCGGAGAAAAAATCATAAAACATGCCCGAAATATCAACTTTCTGCCGATTTTGTTTTCTGTTCAAAAATTAATAAATCATACACTAAAAATCGGCTTAGGGTTTTTAAAGCACACCCATGAAAAATGGTCCAGCGACTCGGTCAAAGCGCCGCGGAACCGCGGCAGGAGCATGCTTCCGCCGCGGATCCGCGGCCGAGTTGACTCGGATGTGGGCAATTTTTCTTGCAGTGTGTTCAGTAGGGTGTTTTAGGATTTTTACAATATGTTTTTTCTGCCCAGATTTTCCAGAAAACAAATTTGTGTTTTGGGGTGGTTACAAATCCGTATTTTGATCGAACTTCTATAGACTTTAGCTAACGAGTTATATCTGTGATGTGATATATGTATTGAACGTCTGCTAATCGCTATACATCGATTGGTGGGGATTATACATATCTGTGATCTGTAATGTTGCTGGTATGTGTATATGAATTCGTTGGATTGTCGCGGATGAATAGCCGGGGGTTGTGAGATGAGAGTTTTCTTTATCTTTCAATTCATGTAATTTGTAATTGATGTAATATTATTTATATGGCCGCACATCCGGGATGAGGTTGTATCCGCCATTGTATAATTTCTTTTATTGTTTTTTGCTCCTAGGATAGACCCAAGGAGGGTTGCACAAACTACCGGGTACCTCGAAGTGCCGAGTGGCCTACTCACGTTGTTGAGGGAGGTTGCTTCACTTCGGGTATTTGGCTAGTAGTTTGCCGCACCCGTAGGGGTCTACGGTGGGGTATTGGCTATTCATCGCGACCGTGTAATCCGCTTTCCGTTACAGGCTCGTACAGAATGCGGATTCCTAGTATATCCAATGTGTTCATCTGTGATCTGGAATGGCTATCATTGCATGTGACGAATGTATATATCTATATATGATATCTATTTAGGCGTTGCTTATGTTTTGCATCCGCGTTAGTCCAGCCCCCACTCTTTCGTTAGTTAAGTAACCTAACGGGTAATGACGGGGCCCCATGGCGAATGCAGATGGCATAAGCCTACGTCATATTTTCGTTGTTTTCTGCAATGGTAGGATTAAATGATGGGACGGATTAAAATTAATGCAAGAAAATAAACCAAAGTTAAAGTCGTTGGAACAATTTCAAAAACCACTCGGTTCTTTTCAAAAACCAACTTTTAAACGCGGAGCTTGAACCACTCCCTTTAAAAGCTATCTCGTTCCATCGATTATATCAAGTTCACTACGTTCGCGGTTTCGCCAAAACCATTTGTAGCCCTCCGTCATTTCAGTTAAATATTCAGTAGTATTCAAGCTATGTATTTTGACCTTCGCCAAGGCATAGTGATTGGTAGCTGCTGAATATTTATCTGTAGCATAGATAGATGCGTCGGTTTGGGACAGTCGTACTACTCTTTTGGCCTTCGTCAAGGGTATGTACGGGTGGGTTCAAATTAACCTGGATAATGATGGGTAGAACTTGACATGTGACTTATGATATGTTGGCATTCGTCAAGGTCATAAGAGCATGGGGCAAAAATCCACATCGGGAGTTTCTAAAGAAACTGAAACTTGCTAGCGCTGCATACCATTTGGAGTTTGATGATTCTGGTAGGATTCCTTCAGTTTTGTCACGCGATGATATTTGGATCCCGATCCTACTGTGACTATATGCTACTCCTCGGAAACTTTCTCACTTAACGATCAATGCTATAAACCAAGTAGGTGTCTAGAATGGTGTTAGCGGGGCTACACCCCCAGGGAAAGGAGGTTATTTAATTAAGGAACTTCGTGAAAGCGTTGGAAAACCTCCATCGAAGTACCGACACTGGCCTGGCTGAACGGTTAAGCAACTATTGTACGGTGAGATTGATCCCGACTAATTCTTCCTTTTTGGTTTGAGGAGGGATTCGAGAAATAGTGGGAGCCATCCTGTTTAGATAAATTAAAAACCAATATAAACTTGCAAGAGCATCATGCTGAGTGTTTTCTTCTCTCTCTCTTCATTGCAGCGACCCAGTGACCACACATAGCTTACATCTAGATAATAAAATGACTGAATCTGACTGTTATGATTGGCAAAGGTCTGTCCAGATGTCTATTGCCCATGACAAACTGGGACACCTCATAACTAATCCAACCCCTGCCGTCTCAGGACCAGTTTCCCCTGTCATGGATAGTGATATCCGTAAGACATCGGAAAAGGGCCGTGCGAAAGCCAAGTGCCTCGTGTTAGCCTCAGTTGATGGTGCATACCAGAGGCAGCACGAGAAGATTGACTTAGCTTCTATCTTCCTCCATAACAAAGGTTTATATGGAGAGCAATCTCGTATCGCAAGATATGAGACTTCGAACGAATTGCTTCCAGCAAGGTTGGCTATCGGGTCATCTATAGGGGGCAACGTCCTTATAGAGACCAGCTATCTTGTGCTCACAGACCTGAAGACCACGTTGTAGAACGGGTCAGATGCTGACTTGATTCTACAGTCTTTACCTTCTACCCTGAAGGAAACCAGGGAAGTAGAAGGAAAGGGAAGGGCAAAAGTTTCAGGACTGAATGTAGTAAAAGAGGGACGTTCCTATTGTTAAGGGAATGAACATTGGCAGAAGGATTGCAGGGCTAGCAAAGTCAGTAGCCAGAATTCGAAGCATGTTTTGGCTTCGGCTTCGGGTGTGTTTGTAATAGAGAACTGTATGTCAGTTAACCCTACTTCCTGGGTATTGGATACCGGATCAGGATCTCACATCTGTAATTCGTTACAGGCTCTGAGAAACCGTAGGGTTATCAGGAAAGGTGATATGACTCTCAGGGTTGCTAACGGAATGAGCATGGACGCTGAATCCGTAGGGGAATATCATCTTGGACTGACAACTGGGCAGATATTGATTCTGCGTAACTGTTTGTATGTACCAGGTGCGTCTTGTCTGTATCCTTACTTTCTAAGGAAGGATATGATTTTACTTTTGTAAGCGATGTGGTCCACATCCACCTAAATCAAGTTCTGATTGGGTCAGGTATATTAGAAAACGGGATCGTATTGAATCAAGCTCAGATTTTCAGTGTCCAGAACAAACTTAAAAGAAAGTCTCCGGAATTAAATCAGGCTTTCTTATGGCATTATAGACTGGGTCACATTAATTAGACACGATTAACTAAGTTACATAAAGAGGGATACTTGAATCCGTTCGAGTATCAGTCTTATGCCACTTGTGAATCTTGTCTCATGGGAAAGATGACAAAGACTCCATTCACTGGACACGAAGTAAGAGCAAGCGAGCTCTTAGAACTCATACACAGTGACGTGTATGGTCCAATGTTTACACATGCGCGAAGTGGTTATTCATACTTCATTACTTTCACAGATGATTTCTCTAGGTATGGACATGTCTTCCTGATGAAGCATAAATCCGAGGCCTTTGAGAAATTTCGAGAATACAAGAATGAAGTTGAAAAACAAACATGCAAGAGTATAAAGATACTGAGATCTGATCGAGGTGGTGAATACTTGAGTGCTGAGTTTCTAGACTACTTAAAAGAGAATGGAATTCTCTCTCAGTTTACTCCTCCATACACACCACAGCACAACGGTGTATCGGAAAGGCGGAATCGAACCCTATTGGATATGGTTCGTTCCATGATGAGTAAGGCTGAGTTACCGCGATCCTTCTGGGGTTATGCACTAGAATCAGCTGCATATCTTTTGAACAAGGTTCCCTCCAAGACTGTGCCTACCACACCATATCAGATATGGTGTGGGAAGAAACCCCATCTTCAATATCTGAAGATATGGGGATGTCGAGCTTTTGTTAAAAAGCATCATGCGGACAAACTCAAGGCACGCTCAGTACTGTGTAAGTTTGTGGGATACCCAAAGAACTCCAGGGGGTATCTTTTCTATTACGCAGAGGAACAAAAGGTTTTTGTTTCTCGTCATGCCCACTTTCTAGAACATCAGTTTTTAGAAAAAGGAATAAGCGGGAGCGCAATAGAACTGGAAGAAATTCGAGAACCATAAGCTATTACTGAAAGCTTAGAAGAACCAGAAGTTTTAGGAGAACCGGACATTCCTGCGCCGCTCCGCAGGAGTAGTAGGCAGTCTCATCCGCCCGAGAGATACTACGGTTTTCTCATAGACGGGGATAGAGAGGATTGCACTGTTGATTATGATGAGCCTACTAGCTTCCAGCAAGCCATTCAGAGCGGTGACTCAGTAAAATGGCTGGATGCAATGCGGACCGAGATGGAGTCCATGTACACTAACAAAGTTTGGACTTTGGACTTCGCTCCAGAAGGGGTAAAACCCGTAGGCTGCAAATGGATCTTCAGAAAGAAGATTGGTGTAGATGGGCAGGTTGAAACCTATAAAGCTAGACTTGTTGCAAAGGGTTTTCGTCAAAGACCTGGTTTGGACTTTGACGGGACCTTTTCTCCAATGGCTATGCTCAAATCCATTCGGATCCTTCTTGCCATTGCTGCCTTTCACGATTATGAGATCTGGCAGATGGACGTAAAGACGACTTTCCTAAATGGAAATTTGGAAGAGTGCGTCTATATGGATCAGCCGGAGGGATTCATTCAGAGTGGGAGCAGCGGTAAAGTGTGCAAATTGCTCAAGTCCATCTATGGACTGAAGCAGGCATCGCGGAGTTGGAACATCTGCCTTGATGATACTGTCAAAGAATTCGACTTTATCAAAAACCCAGATGAAGCATGCATTTACAGTAAGATTGTAGGGAGAACTGTGGTATTCCTCTTCTTGTACGTGGATGACATTCTCCTAATAGGAAATGATATTCCTATGCTACAGTCAGTCAAAGGATTCTTGTGACAGAGGTTCTCCATGAAGGACCTGGGCGATGCCAACTACATTCTGGGGATCCAGATCTATCATGATAGATCTAAGAGGATGTTGGGACTTTCGCTGTCCAGGTACATCGACACCATACTGAGACGATTCAGAATGGAAGATTCCAAGCGCGGTAACCTACCGGCTTGTCACGGAATCACCCTTTCCAAAGAGATGTCTCCCAAGACTGATTTGGAAAGGGCTCGCATATCATCAATACCCTACGCATGTGCGGTAGGCTTTATAACGTATGCGATGTTGTGTACCAGACCAGATGTAGCATACGCATTGAGCGTTGTAAGCCGGTATCAGTCGGACCCAGGGGAGAAACACTGGATAGCAGTAAAGAACATTCTCAAGTACGTGAGAAGGACTAAGGAGATGTTCTTGGTGTATGGCGGAAAAGACCTCCAGATCGAGGCCTTTGCTGACTCCAGCTTCCAGAGTGACAAGGATGACTCCAAGTCCATGTCGGATTATGTCTTTACCCTCAATGGAGGGGCGGTTTGCTGGAAGAGTTCCAAGCAGGAAACCGTTGCTGACTCAACTATGGAAGTGGAGCACATAGCTGCTTGCGATGCCGCAAAGGAAGCTGTCTGGATGAAGAAGTTCCTTACGGAGCTTCAGGTGGTTCCTACCATTGTTGATCCAATACCGCTGTATTGTGACAACAATGGCGCTATAGCTTTAACGAAGGAACCCAGGTCGCATCAGAAGTCCAGGCACATTTTGAGGCGGTACCACCTGATCAGGGAGATCGTAGATCGCCGGGAGATCGAGGTGAAGAGAGTAAATTCAGAAGATAACACTGCAGATCCACTCACGAAAGCCTTACCCCAGACTCAGTTCGAGCGGCTGATCGAGATGATAGGTCTTCGATACGCCAATACATGGCCTTAGTGCAAGTGGGAGATTGTTAGTGTATATGCCCTAGAGGCCATTACTGTATCATACTAGTTTGTATATTACTTAATGGAAGCTTGGGATATTCACAGTTGTATAGACAATCTTGTTCAAAATGGTAGTATGTTACTTGGTTTGTTTCTACTTTAATGTGTACATGTGTTTCTTTTAGTATATAACCTATACACATTAGTGGAGCCCTTATGATCTTTGCTTGATTACCAACGTTGTGATAGCAGTCACATTCGTGGGGGCTGGGTAATCCACAAGCACATCCTTATACAGATCCCTAGTCGTAGGACTATCGAGACAGGGCATCGATAGTCCGGAATAGACTAGCGTATGCGCTTCTCTTCCCAGCAGGGGAGACGGTCTGTCTCACAGCCGTCAGTACGTCGTACTTGAGATAGTATGCGGGTGCTCATTAGGTTACGAGTACACTAGACAGGACTCGTCGGGAACTGATTGGTCGGTACTATACCTATCGTCAGTTATCAGTTCCCAGGTGACATGAGTACAGCTTAGTCCGCTGACTTGACACTGTCACTTCGTCTCGAGTGTGTTCCCACTGTACTTTGATTACTACCCTATCACGGCTTAAAGGAGTCGTGCAAACAGGTAGTAGTTGGGTGCAGTCCCGAAGCACTTGGAGGCAGTGATGGTTAGACATGATTCATCTCTCCCGGTATTAGGAGTTGATATCACGCTGTGTCAAGGAGAGCCATTACACACAGTCGTCCCTGGCCAGGGCAAGCGAGATACACTGGTAGGTTTCCAGTGTTATCTCAGGGTGTTCTGGGCTACACTCCGACACGACTTGTACCGCTATTAAGGGACTGATGTTTACCGCCCCTTAGGCCCGCCATGCGATATTCTCTGACGAACAGACCGGATTGTACGGAGACTGTCACATTCAGGCTCAGTAGGAGTTCAGATGGGTTTCACCTCATCCGTCTTCTTATCGGCATCTACCTCGGGGCCGTTACGCACAGCTAGTGCCGCTTGCGGTCTGTGGTTAAACCCACTGCCAGCGTAGTGTCGAGTCTGTAGAGTCCCACACAGAGAGCTATTCTCCTTTAGGCAAAAGAGTAGAGGTCGCATGGTTTTGCGACAGGGTTCGGTCACATCCACGCACTTGTACATGTTTGGTGTCAGGGCAGTTATTACTAGCGGGCTTTGGTTTAAGCCAGATCCTAGTATACGTTTTGGGATTGGTTTTGTCTCTTTGTATTCGTGTTCCTCGGAACATGGATGCGGGTGTGTATGCACAGTTGATAGAGACAAAGGCAGAGGATCTATTTGTATTCGTGTTCCTCGGAACACGGATGCGGGTGTGTATGCACAGTTGACAGAGACAGAGGCAGAGGATTCTCATTAGGGTTATTGACTGTTGACTTTTTCTAAACCCTAATGAGAATATGAAATATGATTAATAATAATATTAATTAAGTATTATTGTGCCATGGTTGGGTTGAAAGTTTGACTTTGTTGACTTGTTGACTTTGTTGACCGGTTGACTAGTTTGGACTTGTTGACCATCATCATTGCATGGCTATCATTTCATGGCTATGACTTTTGCTTGCTTGTTGTGGTTTACAAAATGAGTGCATGAAATGATATAGCCATTGAAATGAACCATCACATAATACTCAATTACTATTATTATTATGATTATTTTGTATTATGAGAGGATGGTGAAAAAAGTCTTGCTCATTCTATGATATTCATTCTCTCTCATCCTCAAGCTCTCCCTCTTCCTCTTGCTCTCCCTCTTTCTCTAGCTCAAGGCAAAAATCTCTCATGTGTTGAGAACCATTTGCCTTGGAGATAAAACCCTAAAACACTTCTCTACTCATCCTAAGGTCCAAGGTCTAGCAAGCCAAGGATTTTAGTTTCCTCTAGATTGAGGTTGGAGCCAAAGGTAGAAGCTTTCGGGTGGATCCATCTTCGGCACAAGGAGACAATGAGGTGAGGGCGATCCGACCACCACAAGGAGTCAAAGAGAAGGAGTTCGAGTTTAGGTTTAACCCCTAACATAGTAGTTAAACTCTTAGTTAGGTTGTTAGATAGTTTGTTTAGCAAAGATCCGTTTTTAGAGTCCATGTTACCTCCACAGAAAAAATCATTTTTCATCATTTCCGCAACCCCAAAGAACCGGAGATGGGTAACGTGGACTTACATCAAATACGGAAACTTCGGAGGCCACGAGGAAGGGAAAAGGATTGGCGATTTCTGGGTAGTTTACGATGTATTCCGGTGAGTAGACTAAATATCTACCGGGGGATCTTGTAAAGATGGCGTGATACGCACGTAGTTTAGTTTAAATAAAATAGGCTTTTGTATGTTAAGTTAATTCTATGCATTCATATATATCAATACATCGCCATGTTAATAGCTATTAGAACACTGCACAATTATCGACGAGTTATACCGCACATGTACATATCTACAAGTTACACTACACCTCGTCGATATTGACATGTCACTTTCACACTTAGTAATTATCCTGTTAAATATGATTCCTATCATACCTTAAACATCAACAACAGTAGTAAATTGCATCAATGACATCATGTTTCGTATTCAAGTGTTATCAGTTGATATAAGAGACATTTGTACTATTGAAGATTTATGGTTTTGAGTTTTCCTATCTTATTGCGTAAATTCAGTGATTTTCATAATGATGTGAGCTGTCCACCATGAGATGCCGTTTTTATGATTTTATTTTGTTCCGGACCGAGTGGGGGAGCTATACGGTCGTGGATTTTTACGTTATCCGGACTAAGTGGGGGAGCTATACAGTCGGATTCATAGTGGACCCGATCGAGACCGAGGGGCAGGAAAGCCGCATTTGTGGCGGGAAGCCTAGCGGGGATACTCGATACCGGAGATAGTAGTGAAACACGGCGGATATCTAGATGATACCGACCGGTGTTAGTGATTACATGATCGTTCGAGGAACGATGCCTGAGGGAAACAAAAGATTTGTGTCGATGTTCGATATGGAAAGATGAACTTGATTTGGAAATAAGTGATGAGATTTCATTCTTGATTTATATGATTATTAGTATAAATTCATGCTTTCACATGCTATTATACATCATACTCATCCTTATCGAAAATTACTTATAGTTGTCATATTTACATTATCAGCCGTTATTTGTTAGTCTTATTCACTGAGTTGGCAAATCACCCCCGTTGTGCCACAGTTCCTTGCAGGGGTAGAGTGGACGGTTAGCAGCAGCGCAGATCCACTTATCATCTTTTATCGCATCTTTTTCTAGGTGGGTTATCTATGTAGTAACCTCCTCTTTTGATATTGTATATTGAATCTTGAATATCTCCATCAGACCCTATATTATGACTTAGAACGAGAAGTGGTTGTATCTATATTATTTGACAGATGAGATCGTTTGGTTATATGGACTGATATTTCTCTTACTTATATCTGAGATTCTTACTGAGATCGTGTAAAGTTGTATATTTATATTCCGTTGTTGGCATTGTTGATCCCAACTAGGGATACAACCAAATTAAACACTTTATAACTGTTTTTGTTATGAATTGAATAGGGAGTTACCGTTAAGATTCTCAATTACTTAACACTATGATTTTTACTTAAAAACTACATTTTTTCTAAAATTCCGCAAAAAGGGGTTTTGATCTTGGTTTTTTGCTTACTCGGGTTGTGTAGATATCTTTAGATATTATACAATCTAAGTGCCAGTCATATCCAAACTTTGGGTCGTCACACTATTGGACATGGTTCGCTCTATGATGAGTAACGCCGAATTGCCTCTTTCATTTTGGGGACATGCACTTCTGACATTAGCATATCTATTGAATGATGTTCCATCCAAATCCGTGCCTAAGACTCCATTTGAGATATGGAATGGTAAGAGGCCATATCTTAAAAGATTTAAGATATGGGGTTTTCCGGCTTACGTTAAAAAGCATAATCTGGATAAACTAGAGGCACAGTCAGTTTTATGTAAGTTTGTGGGATATCTAAAGAATGGTTATGGATATCTGTTCTACCACACCAAGGAACAGAAGGCGTTTGTTGTTCAGCACGCCGTTTTCTTAGAAACGTAATTTCTTGCAAAAGAAATTAATGGGTGCACAGTAGAATTGGAAGAAATTCAGGAACCACAAACTGAAACTGAAGATTTGGTGGAACGTCAGGATTCAATAATCCGGGACGAACCTCAGCACTCCGCATATCTAGTAGGATTTCTCATCTGCCTGAGAGATACTACGGTTTTCTCATAGACGGGGATAGAGAGGATTGCATCATAGAAGAAGATGATCCTACTAGTTTCAGGCATACCATTATCAGTAGAGACTCTGATAAGTGGCTGGATGCTATGCGATCCGAGATGCAGTCCATGTACACCAATAAAGTATGGACCTTGGATATTGCTCCACCTGGGGTAAAACCTGTTGGATGCAAATGGATCTACAAAAAGAAGTTTGGTGTAGATGGGTAGGTGGAAACCTATAAGGCTAGACTTGTTGCAAAAGGTTTTCATCAAAGACAAGGAGTGGACTATGATGAAACCTTTTCTCCCTTGGCTATGCTCAAATCCATTCGGTTCCTACTTACCATTGCTACCTTCCATGACTATGAAATTTGGCAGATGGACGTAAAAACGGCTTTTTCAAACGGATGTTTTGAAGAGTGCATTTATATGGATCATCCGGAAGGTTTTGTAGACAGTGGGAGCAGCGGGAAGGTGTGCAAGTTGCTTAAATCCATTTGTGGATTAAAGCAGGCATCGCGGAGCTGGAATATCTATTTTGATGAAACGGTCAAGAAATTTGACTTCATCAAGAACGAGGATGAGCCTTGTATATATAAGAAGATTGTAGGACCAAATGTCGTATTCCTAGTCTTGTACGTGGACGACATTCTTTTGATAGGAAATGATATTCCTATGCTATAATCGGTCAAGCTATTCTTGTCACAAAGGTTCTCCATGAAAAACCTAGGTGATGCCTCGTACATTCTGGGGAACAAGATCTACAGAGATAGATCCAAGAGATTGTTGGAACTTTCCTAGTCCAGGTACCTAGAGACCGTACTAAAGAGATTTAGTATGGAAGATTCCAAGCGCGGTAACATACCGGCATTGCATGGAATCATCCTCTCCAAAGAGATGTCCTCCAAGACTGATGAGGAGGGGGTTCGCATGAGAACTATACCCTACATCTCGGCGGTAGGATCTATAATGTATTAAATGCTATGTACAAGACCAAATGTAGCTTACGCGCTTAGCGTGGTAGCCGGTATCAGTCATACCCAGGTGAGAACCACTGGACGGCAGTGAAGAACATTCTCAAGTACCTGAGAAGGACTAAGGAGATGTTCTTGGTTTACGGTAATGGAGACCTACAGGTCGAGTCCTTTACCGATTCAAGCTTCTAGGGTGACAAGGATGACAGCAAATCTGTCTCGGATTTTGTGTTTACCCTCAATAGAGGGGCGGTGTGTTGGAAGAGTTCCAAACAGGACACCGTCGCAGACTCGACGATGGAGGCTGAATACATTGTTGCCAACGATGCCGCAAAAGAAGCCCTCTGAATTAAGAAGTTCATTATTGGACTTGAGGTGGTTCCATCCATTGTTAATCCAATACCTCTGTATTGTGATAACAATGCGGCTATAGCTTTAGTGAAGGAACCACGGTCCCATCAGAAATCCAGACACATCTTGAGGCGGTATCACCTGATCAGGGAGATCGTTGATCGCCAGGAGATCGAGGTGCGGAGAGTGGACACAAAAGACAGTATGGTGGATCCATTCATAAAGGCCCTCCCTCAAGCGTAGTTCGAGCGACTTTTTGAGATGTTGGATATGCGATACGCCAACAGCTGGCCCTAGAACAGACATTCGGTACTCGGTACGCCAATATATGGCCGTAGTGCAAGTGGAAGATTGTTGGATATGTATGCTCTAGAGGCCATTATTGTATATGTATACATGTGCATGTTTGGACATATATATGTACAGGACAATCTTGCTCGATATGATAGTATGCTATATGGTTTGTCTTTATCTTAACATATGCATATGTTTTACTTGTTATTACATATCATTTATACATGTTGATAAAGCCCGTAGGATCATTGCTTGACTGTCTGCGTTGTGATGGCGATCCTACTTATAGGAGCAAGGTAGTCGATAAGCACATCCTTAAAAGGACCTTAGTCGTGGGAGTATCGAGATTGTGCATCGATATTCCGGAGTAGACTAGTGTATACGTTTCTAGACCCCGATGAGGGGTGGTGGTTAGTCCCACAACCATTGTTGTGATTACCTAAGATTGTATACAGGTGCTCACTGGGGGTGAGTATACTAGACGGACTCGCCGAGAACTTCTAGATGGTATTATACCTATTGTCAGATGGAAGTTCTCAGGTGACATGAGTACAGGTTAGTCTTCGGACCTGAGATCATCATTTGTCTCGTGTAAGTTCCCACTGTACTTTGATCACTACCCTACCACGGCTCTATTGAGTCGTGCAAACAGGTTTTGGTTGGGTACAGTCCCGAGCCACATGGAGGCAGTGAGTGATTGTTGGGGATTCTTCTCTCCTGGTATAGGGAGTCGATATCGCACTGTGTTCAATTGATCAGGACCATAAGACCTTGGCCAAATCAGTTGGGATTTACTGATAAGTTGATTAGTAGTTTCCCGGATTGGTCCTGAACTGCATCAGCACGAATTATCGGGTTATTAGGGTCTGACGTTTACCACCCCTAGACCCAGTATGCGATACTCTTAGACGAAGAGAACGGACTGTACGGAGATTGTCACGGATAGTCTTAGTAAGGATCCGGATGAGTTTGCTCGTCGTCCTTCCTTTTCGACAGGTACCCGGGTAGCCGTTACGTACAGCTAGTGCCGCTGACGTGCTTGTGGTTATAGATTTATCCAGTAACTCACTACCGGCGTACTGTCGAGTCTTTAGAGTCCCACACAGAGGGTTTTCCTGGTTCAGACGAAATGATGTAGTAGCCATATTGGATACGTGCAGGGTCCCGATTGATTGATGGTACTATGTACCCGGACTTTCGATCGGACAGTTGATAATACTAGCCGTCTAGGGTTTTGAGCCGGATTATTAAATCAGGTATTGATTTAATAATTTACAAATATATATTTCGATATATATATTCTACTATTATGTTCTTTGTGTATTCTATCTCGCAGGGTATTCGTATTTTTTATACGAATGCGGCTATGTATATACGATAGACTGTAATCCGTATTTTATACGGAATACAGTCTAGATGGTGGACACCTCATTATGGCTTTTTCATTTAATTTTAAATAAGAAATGAGGTGTAAAGCAAGGTGAGAGGAAAATGGTGAGAACCATGCCTCAATAGTGTTGACAAATGAATTATTAATTCATTTGTGCTAACTATTGAAGCATGGCTGCTTTATTATATTGTAAAAATGATTTTACAAAACCAAAGTGAGGATTTTCTCTCACTTGCATGCTTCATTTTTTTTCCTGGAGCTCACCATTTTCTCTCTCCCTTCCTTGCTCTTGTGCTCTTCCACCTTCATCTCCAACCTCCTCTCTACTCTATCATGTGTTGAGAATCAAGAGAGGAGGTGAGATAGAAACACATAGAACCTTAGACTACATCCTAGACCACTTAGACTAGCAATCCAAGTTTTTTAGTTTCTTTATTTGATACTTAGTGTGGAGCTAGAACCATGGACCATATTCTCCTGGTGAATCATCTTCGATGAGGAGGACCGACGAACAAACTAGATCTCGAAGGACCGAAGGAGAAAGCAAAGGAGATCAAGCTCGATCATGGAGGCCACTTGGAGCTAAGGAAGAGGAGAAAAGAACGAAGGACACGGATCTTTTTGTGAGACTCTTTTTCATAGTAAATAGTTCCTCTAGTGTTAGCTAGTTTAGGCTTTATGATAGATCCGGTTATCGGGTTACATTTAGCGCCAGTTTAAACTCGTAGTAAAAATTTTTGTTCCGCAAATGGCAACGGTAGATGGCCGGGGCATTAGTGTAACCCAACACTTAAGTGCCGAGTTCCTGGATTACTTAAAATAGAATGGAATTCTCTCTCAGCTTACTCCTCCATACAAACCTCAACACAACGGTGTATCGGAAAGGCGGAACCGAACCTTATTAGATACGTTCCGTGATGAGTAACGATGAGTTACCGCGATCCTTCTACAGTTATGCACTAGAATCAGCTATATATCTTTTGAAAAAGGTTCCTACTAAGTCAGTGCCTACCACACTGATTTAGATAGATTTTATGATCAAAAATAATTACCGCAATCCAGAACGGCGTCGCTTGGTAGCTAGCCGGTGAATACGGGTCGGTCCACAGAGATGTTGTAAATCTCCTAAATGTTCTTACGAGCTAATTCCAAATGGTGTTGGATCTTTTAATTAAATCTAAAAACTAAGTTATGTTATACTAGGATTAGGAAATTTGCTAGGATTAGGCTTAGGTAAAGTTTGGTAAATAAAGATCTACACCTCTTTCCAATGCCTTAAATTAGATATCATATTAGGGGTTATGGTAAATATTAATAAAGGGGATTAGGATGATTGGGAAGATGTTTCTTCCTCTAGATCCTTGTCCTTCCTTTCTTAATCTTTACCCTAACCTCCATGGAAAACTTACAGATCCGGTATTTTATACTACGGTTTCACCGTTACCTCGTAGGTAGAGTGCCGTAGGGAGCGGAAGATGAAAGTATGCATGGAGTCCTAATGTTCATAAGAAATTGGCAAAGAAAGAGATGAGAGATCTTCATCTCTCAAACCCTTCCCTATTCCTAACCCTAACAAGCGAGGAAACTACTCGCTCATTGAAAGATCTACGAAAGACATAATTTTTATTTTGTTTTGATTTAAGAGATGAAAAGATCTACTACAAGTTAATAAAAAATTCTAAACTATATTAAACTAGAGCATGGAAAGAAATTATCTAGGGCAGAAATTAAAATTAAAACTATGGCAGAAATTAAACCTACTTACGAATTGATGCTCTCCAAACTTCAAAGAAAATCTGAAATTTTATTGATGGAAAGAGGCATGAGAAAATACAATGATTTGGGTTCTATTTATAGGACATAGAAACCCTAGGTTACAATTGATTCGCACGTCTGCATTTACCAAAATACCATAGGAAGACCTAGTCAGAGTAGACTCAAGTTTTGGTAAAAAATTCTCCGAGTACGGGCACAAGATGGCCGCGGAACCGCGGCATGGGTAGGGGTTGGGCCGCGGTTCCGCGGCCCAATAGTGGCATTGAAGTCTGAAATTTTAGTGTCTGCTTCTGGGTCTTTTGGGGCTTCTGATTCTTTGGTTCTTTTATCCATTTGGATTCTAGGTCTTCTCCAGATCTTTCAGTGAAAACTTGTAGTGGTCTTTTAACCGTTTGCTTTGACATCTTGGACCTTGCGTTGCCTTGTACATTGTGAACTGTTCTTCATCTAGGCTTGACTAAGATCCTTCTATTTGTTGGTCAAAAATCCTCTTTTGTATCGTTTTTTGTCTTTTTCACTGTTTTTGCTCCAAGAACCTGTAACCTGTACTATGTAGCAGACATGGGTTAAAAGCACCTGTTTTATTGTAAAATGCATAAGAATGGGGAATGTAATAATGCAATATTATGATATGAACAAATACCCCCAAACTTATCTTTTGCTCGTCCTCGAGCAAACCTAGTTTTATTTTCGACAAAAAAGCTTAACCGCACTTTCACAGGGAAACGCGGTTGCACTGAGCTCATGCAACAAGCCGTTAAACCTCTAGGTGTCCCTAGTAGGAGGAGTGTTGTCGCCTAAGGGTTTTCCGCGGATACTACCCACAAAATCCTATCAATTCGGCTTTTCGACTTTTGTTCTCCAATTAGGTTTTCTAACAAGGAATTCTATTATCGTCGACTCGTAAATTATCCACCCATATTCTTCACACTTCCTCATCATTTAACTTAAGATTATATACGTTCTATAGACTTACTTTGCTTTCGGCATTTCCTAAGTTTTCCTTCTAGGGTTCCATCTCCACTTAGGAATTTTGATCAATTTTACTAAAGATACAAGTTCTATTCTTCACTCTTTTCTTTTACCTAAACTCCAATCACATACCCCTACGTGTATGTAAATATCACCCCTACACTTGGAAATTCAAATCAAGCAATCATACTCTTGTCCGTTGTCCAAAGCACTTATTAATTGGTGAATTTCTAATTGAATTTTGCTTACACATCCTTCATGTGACCGTTAATAATTCTTGAGGTACCAACAACCGATTACAAGATGCGTTTGCACTTTAAAGCATACTTCCTAGTCTTGTAACACCCAAGGCTTTAGCAGTGACTCCCAAACCAGTTGGTCTAAGGCACTAGGTGATGAAGCACCCTCGCTAAATATTTTTTCTATTTTTTAGCCTTAAGTAATCAAAAAAACCAGTGTTCATTTTTTTTTCTTTATTCACACTTATATTTTTTTCATTTTCTACGTACTAAGGACTTTAGACAAGAGCATTTCAAGGTCTCCTCTACTATTCCAAGTTTCAAGGTGCGTGATTGTGCAATTTGTAGGGTAAACATTTTCAGAATCTAGACTTAAGTTAGGAATTATTTTTCAAACTTATACTCTAATAAAATATCAATACTTTTCCTTTGTTTCGACTTAACCCAAGAAGTGAACTCAAAATTTGCCTATTTCTAAATAAACTACAAAGACATATACTTTCTACCGTTAAATTTTAAAGAAGGTTATTTTTAGGGTTTTTAATTTACTAAGTCTAAGATCTAGTTGTTCCTTGCCAGTTAACCTATTTATCAAACTCAAGTCTAATAAGGCCAAAATTGAATACATAAATTTTTATAATTTTTTGAAATTTTCAATTTTTTTTGGGTTTTTCTTTTTCTTTATCTTTTTTTTCTAATTTTTATGATTTTTATATAAGGAAGCAATGCAGAAATATACATATGAATGCGAAGGAAGAAAACTTACCGAGCATACCCCCAAACTTAAACTTGACAGTGTCCTCACTGTCATGCTGCACCAAGCGGGTCGATATTGTCGGCAATTTCCTGTTTATTAACATATTGACAAATGATACACACCTCCAAACTTATTTGAAATAAAGTTTTGGAAAAAAAAATTTGATTGGAAATTTGGGGGTAAAATGGAGGAGATTTAATCGGTGTAGATCGGCTCCTGCAAAAACAGGAGCTCCTCCGAATGGTCCGCTGTGAAGAACGGTTTCAATCGATGTCCATTTACTTTGAATAAAGCACCGTCTTCCGGATTTTCAAGATTGACCGCACCGTGAGGATAAACGGTGCGAACTACATAAGGTCCTTTCCATCTAGAATGGAGCTTGCCGGGGTGATAATGTAACCGAGTATCATAGAGCAAAACCTGTTGACCAGGTTTAAATGTTTTTCGCAGAAGGTGTTTATCGTGGAACACCTTAGTTCCGTTTTTAACAATTACAGCATTATCATAAGCCTCATCCTGCTGCTCTTCTAGTTCATTTAATTGCAGCTTTCGATTGCTGCCCGCATCTCCTAATGATAAATTCAACTCTTTGATTGCCCAAAATGCCTTATGGTCAATCTCTACTGGGAGGTGGCAAGCCTTCCCGTAAACAAGCCGGTATGGAGACATGCCAAAATCGGTCTTGTATGCAGTACGGAAAGCCCATAATGCATCGATCAATTTGAGTGTCCAATCTTTACGGTTTTTGGAAACCGTCTTCTCCAAGATTTGCTTGATTTGTCGATTTGAAACGTCGGCTTGCCCACATGTTTGGGGATGGTATGGCGTTGACAGCTTGTGGGTAATAGAATATTTGCGCATTAAGGACTCAAAAGTCCTATTGCAAAAGTGAGAACCATTATCACTTATTATCGCTCGAGGGTGCCCAAATCGAGAAAAGATATGTTCTTTAAGAAATCGAACGACAACCTTATTGTCATTCGTTCGGCTAGGCACTACCTCGACCCACTTTGAAACATAGTCAACAGCCAAAAGAATATAAACATTCCCAAAAGAATTTGGAAATGGTCCCATGAAGTCTATTCCCCAAACATCAAAAACATCCACAACCAAAATTGGTTGGAGCGACATCTCATTTCTCCACGATATCCGGCCCAAGTGTTGACACCGTGAGCAAGTCTTGCTGTATTCATATGCATCCTTAAAGAGTTGTAGCCAATAGAAACCACACTGCAAGACTTTCTCGGTTGTCTTCTTTGGGCCAAAATGCCCGTCACATGCTTGATCGTGGCAAAAAGACAGCACACTCTTAAACTCGTTTTCCGGTACACACCGACGAATGATTTGGTCGGAACAGTATTTAAAAAGATAAGGTTCATCCCAGTAAAAATGATTTGCTTGGGACAAGAATCGAAGTTTATCTTGTTTCGACCAATCTTTAGGTATCAAGCCGGTGGCTAAGTAGTTTACTATATCAGAGGACCATGGTTCGCAAGAAACGGTTAAGAGTTGCTCATCGGGAAAAACATCTTTGATTGGAAGTTCAAGTGTAGGCGAAGAAGGAAGTCGTGAAAGGTGATCGGCCACTACGTTTTCACATCCTCTTTTGTCCCTTATGACAAGGTCAAACTCTTGTAGCAAGAGGATCCAACATATTAGCCTTGATTTAGCATCCTTCTTCGCAAAAAGGTGGCGAAGAGCTGAATGGTCCGTGTACACAATAACTGGAGAGCCGATTAAATAAGGCCGGAATTTTTCAAGTGCAAACACAACTGCTAAAAACTCTTTTTCCGTTGTTGTGTAGTTTAGTTGGGCCTCATTTAGTGTTCGGCTAGCGTAATAAATCACATGCGGCATCTTATTAATGTGTTGTCCAAGAACAGCACCAATGGCAAAATCTGATGCGTTGCACATAATTTCGAAAGGATGCGTCCAGTCTGGAGATGAAAGAATGGGTGCAGAAATGAGAGAGTGTTTCAAAGACTCGAACGTTTCCATGCAAGTTGAGTCAAAATCAAATGTTGTGTCCTTGGCCAATAAGAGAGTCAAGGGTCTAGCAATCTTGCTAAAATCCTTGATGAACTGTCTATAAAAACCGGCATGGCCAAGGAAAGCTCGGATGTCTTTGACACATTTAGGAGGAGGAAGATTAGAAATGACTTCAATTTTGGCTCTATCAACTCTATGCCGTTTTGCGAGATGACATGTCCTAAGACAATGCCTTCTCGTACCATAAAGTGGCACTTCTCCCAATTCAAAGTTATGTTCTTATCCCTACAGCGGGTAAGAACTGCGTCAAGATGTAGTAAACACTCGTCGAAAGAGTCACCAAAAATGGAGAAATCATCCATAAAGATCTCCAAAAACTTTTCAACCATGTCTGAAAAGATCCCCATCATACACAGCTGAAATGTAGCGGGTGCATTGCATAACCTAAAGGGCATGCGACGATAAGCAAAAGTGCCAAAGGGACAAGTAAATGTGGTCTTGTCTTGATCCTCTTTGGCTATGGGGACTTGGTTATAGCCGGAATAGCCATCTAAAAAGCAGTAGAACTCGTGCCCAGCCAATCGTTCTAGCATTTGCTCAATGAAAGGTAAAGGAAAGTGGTCCTTCCTTGTCGCGGCATTGAGTTTTCTATAGTCGATGCAAACTCGCCACCCAGTTTGGGTGCGAGTGGGAATTAACTCATTTGCCTCATTGGTAATGACCGTGATGCCCGATTTCTTTGGTACAACATGATTGGGGCTAACCCATTGGCTATCCGAGATAGGATAAATGATACCACTATCAAGACATTTAACAATCTCCTTCTTGACAGCCTCATTCATAATGGGGTTGAGGCGTCTGTGTGGATCCCTTACCGGCTTGGCATCATCTATCAAGTGTATATGATGTTCGACTATGAGGGGACTAATCCCCTTGATGTCCGCCATAGACCAGCCAAAAGCTTGCCGATTGTTTTGTAAGACCATTAAAAGGGCCTTCTCTTGCTCAAGAGCTAGAGAAGCCGATATGATGACGGGTAAGGTCTCATTAGTACCTAGATAAGCATATTTAAGGTGCGTCAGCAAAAGCTTTAGTTCGAGTTTAGGAGGTGAAACAATAGATGGTAACAATGGAGTAACTGTTTCAAACTCGAAGGATTCCATCAAAGGTTCAAATCGAGTGTACGCAACCGAGGCGGATGGTTCAACTGACTCATCCGAAAAAGCAAAAGACTCAAACTCGAGTGGAGAGTCTTCAAAATCGTCTACAAAGGTGAAACACTCATAATCTTTGTCCGCCGTGAAAGCTGTGTCGGATTCTAGGAGGAACGCACTAGTGGCGTCAACATTGCTGTGATCAAACATAAAATTTTCGAACTCAAAGTCCTCCTCCGCGATCTCATTGATTGAGCAAACATCAAGTACGCTAGAATTAGGCTCATAAGGCTGATTTCCCAACTTGAAAATGTTGAGTTCAATTGTCATATTGCCAAAAGATAGATTCATTGAACCATTACGACAATTGATCACCGCGTTAGAAGTTGCAAGGAATGGTCGACCAAGTATCACCGGAATTTGACTCTGGGGGTTAGCGACAGGTTGTGTATCCATAACAATAAAGTCTACGGGGAAAATGAAATCCCCAACTCTAATTAACACATCCTCCAACTCTCCCCTAGGATGGGTGATTTATCGGTCGGCCATTTGGAGAGTACAATGAGTAGGCTTAAGCTCTCCAACGCCTAATTGCTCGTACACCGAATAAGGTAGCAAATTGACACTAGCACCAAGATCTAATAGTGCTCTATTGATGTTCTTGTCCCCAATTGTTATCGAAATAGTAGGACAATCGGGGTCCTTGTGCTTTTGGGGTAAAGATTGGACAAGATCATCGCTAACAGCACTAGCCACGAAAACTTTCTTTGGTACTTGTGACTTCCTCTTTTTGGTGCATAAGTCCTTTAAGATTTTTGCATATGAAGGAACTTGTTGGATTGCATTCAAAAGAGGGATATTTATGCTAACCTGTTTGAACAACTCTACAATCTTCTCTATCTGTGGAGTTGGTTTATTGGATCTCAACCAATTTGGAAAAGGAACATTTTGAAAAGTTGTTGAGTCCAATTTTTGCGGATCACATTGTGGAGTTGGAACGGATCCCCGTGTAGGTGTGTTCGTGTTGTGAGAAATGGGTACGTTCGAGCTAGAAGAAGTAGAGCCATGTGAAGGATGGAGAATAGGCTCTAACGACGACGAAGAAGAAGAAGGTGAAGAAGATGAAGAAGGACCACCGGCAGGGGTGTCATGGTTAATACCCACATTGTTTTGCAACACTTTTCCGGATCTCAACGTGGTCACAGCATTTACGTTATGATTCTGCTGTTCATATGCAACATGTGCGTGACCGGGATTGGGCAGTGGTTGAGATGGAAGCTTTCCTTTTTCTCGCTCTTTCAACGCAGGTTGAGTTGTGCAATTTGTGCCTCAATAGATTTGATGCTTTGATCATGTGAGACACTGTTTTGCACCAAAGATTGAATAGAAGTTTCTAATCTTGCTGCGGATTGTGTAAATTGCTTTAGGAACGCATCTAGACTTCTTTCGAGCGAGCTAACCTTGTCATTCTGAGGTGGAACAAAATTTTTTGGCGGGTAAGAATTGTTTGGCACAAAATTGTTCACTTGATTAGGGTAAGGTTGCTGTTGGAAAGGTTGTTGAAATTGAGTTTGTGGAGGTTCTTGTTGTTGTGGAGGAGGAGGCCTTTGAAAATTGTTGTTTCCTTGGAATTGTTGATTTTGGTTCCAAGCGAAATTTGGGTGACTCTTCCAACCCGGATTGTATGTCGAAGAGTATGGATCATTTCTTTGTCGTTGCTGAAAGGCAGCATTGACTTGATCATGTCCTTGAGTAGATGCAGTGTAAGGACACTCTTCGGTGAGATGTAATGGATCCGAACAACAAGCACAAACAGTTCGTGGAGGCACAACAGGGGCAGGAGAAGGCAATGAGATTTTGGTCTCAATCGCTTCTAGCTTTTTCGTAAGAGCGGCCATCTCGGCCTTCATAGCAATCGACATATCTAAGTGATGTTTGCCTGCCCTAGATTGACTAATAGAAGAAGATGATGTGGTTTTGGTGCTCTCCCACTGAATTGTTTGTTCACTAAGATCCTCAAGAAACTGCCACGCTTCCTCACTAGATTTGGATAGAAAGTGACCTTGACAAATGGTTTCTAGCAACTGCTTCGTTGCCGGGTTCAATCCCTCGTATAATGTTTGGCAAAGTTGCCAACTTTCGATCCCATGATGAGGGCATTGAACGAGTAGGTCTTTGAATCTTTCAAAACACTTCCAAAATGGTTCGGAAGGAAGCTGTGAAAATTGTATAATCTCATTACGGATTCTAGCAGTTTTGTGATGAGGATAGAACTTTTTAAGAAAGGCTTTCACAAACTCTTCCCAGTTCTTAATTGAATGTGATGCGGTGCTGTATAGCCACTTCTCGGCTAAGTCACATAAGGTGAAAGGAATGACCCTTAGCCTTATAGCGTCATCACTTAATTGGGTAGTTTTCATCATGGCGCAAACGTTTTGGAATTTATTGATAAAGATATATGCATCTTCGGATTCCAAACCATAAAACTTAGGCATCATATTGATGAAGTTGGGTTTGATCTCAAAATTGTCCCCATTTGCCAGTGGGAGGGAAAGACAAGTAGGAAGGGCGGTGCGGATGGGGTAGAAGAGATCCTGGAGCGCGACTCGTGTGGGCGCTTCAACAGGTGGGTGATTCGGGTTATTCGCACCTAACGGAGGTGGAATCATTCCCGTCGGTAAGGTATTGTTAGGATTGTATCCCGACATACCTTCAGAAGAAGAATTTGAAGGTGAAAGTGAAGAAGTGGAAAGGATTTCGACTTCGGAGTCGAAAGGTTCGTCGGTCGGTACCAACGAAATACGGACTAATCGGGCGCTAGTGTCCCTAGTCCGACCGGACATACACTAAAAGGGTAGTGTAGTCAAAAAGTTGAAAGACAGAATGTGGAGGTAAGAAAACATCAATGAGAGAAAGTGGTGTAAATGAAGTGCAAAGATTTCTTTAGCGACAAGTTGCAAATTTTGAAAAGATTTTTCCTTTTTCTTTTATGTGGAGCTTTTGCAAAAAGATTTTTGAAAAGAGACTTTGACACAAATGCAATTAACCACAAATGCACAATCAGGCCTAGATCTTGGGTCACCTAGGTCAGCTAGACAGCTCCTAACTGTTCCAAAGGGCTAAAGATAGGACCTCAAACCGCCTCTTCACTGCCAATTGCGGCCAGGTAAGTGCCAGGTAAGTGGGAAGGAACCACAGTAGTGGGCCTAATTAAAAACCACTAGGCTTTGACACACTTGCCTAGACACCGCAAAGTTAGGTTAGGATAAACGACCGATGCCTATAACTAGTCCTCTGTCCTAGTGAGCGCGACGTCCTTAGGGCTGAGTCTAGTATTTTTTAATTAAGAGTGGTCAATGCAAATGCTTTAAGTGATTTCTGGGGTCCTGGGAAGGGTGATGAAATCCCCACCCAATCTGAATTGGTCAAAAGCCCCTTAAAGTCCGATTAAAATATGCAAAGCAGTAAATCACTTGCAATCAATTTTCTTTTAAGCGCGGCGCAAAGAATCCGGCAGAAAATCAATTATTGGAAGCGGGAAGAAGATTTTTAGCGCAAAGAATCCTGCAGAAGATTTGGCAAAAGTTATATGGAGATTTGCAGAGGGGAGAAGAAGAAAACAAACAGAGCAAAATTCGCGCGCTGATACCACGGAACGACCGCGGAACCGCAGTTTGGAGTGAAATTCGGCCGCGGAAGGGTGGCGGGATAATGAGTTCAGGTATCTGTATTTTCTCTGCTGTTTTGTTGCTGAAATTCCCCTCTGTTTTGATCTCCTGATTTCTGTTTAGCTCTCTGGATTGGTTCAGATCCGTCGATCCTGCAAAGATTCACACGAGAAACCCTTCAAACAATAAAAGATGATAGAATTTTTATATTTTTGATTTTTTCAATTTTTATGTTTTTTATATTTTATATTAGCCCGAAAATACAAAAAGGAAATTTTACGCCATCCCCGGCAACGGCGCCATTTGATTTAGATAGATTTTACGATCAAAAATAATTTACCGCAATCAAGAACGGCGTCGCTTGGTAGCTAGCCGGTGAATACGGGTCGGTCCACAGAGATATTGTAAATCTCCTAAATGTTCTTACGAGCTAATTCCAAATGGTATTGGATCTTTTAATTAAATCTAAAAACTAAGTTGTGTTATACTAGGATTAGAAAACTTGCTAGAATTAGGTTTACGTAAAATTTGGTAAATAAAGATCTACACCTCTTTCCAATACCTTAAATTAGATATCATATTAGGGGTTATGGTAAATATTAATAAAGGGGATTAGGATGATTGGAAAGATGTTTCTTCCTCTAGATCCTTGTCCTTCCTTTCTTAATCTTTACCCTAACCTCCATGGAAAACTTACAGATCCGGTCTTTTATATTACGGTATCACCGTTACCTCGTGGGTAGAGTGCCGTAGGGAGCGGAAGATGAAAGTATGCATGGAGTCCTAATGTTCATAAGAAATTGGCAAAGAAAGAGATGAGAGATCTTCATCTCTCAAACCCTTCCCTATTCCTAACCCTAACAAGCGAGGAAACTACTCGCTCATTGAGGGATCTACGAAAGACATAACTTTTATTTTGTTTTGATTTAAGAGATGAAAAGATCTACTACAAGTTAATAAAAAATTCTAAACTATATTAAACTAGAGCAAGGAAAGAAATTACCTAGGGCAGAAATTAAAATTAAAACTAGGGCAGAAATTAAATCTACTTACGAATTGATGCTCTCCAAACTTCAAAGAAAATCTGAAATTTTATTGAAGAAAAGAGGCATGAGAAAATACAATGATTTGGGTTCTATTTATAGGATATAGAAACCCTAGGTTACAATTGATTCGCACGTCTGCATTAACCAAATTACCCATAGGAAGACCTAGTCAGAGTAGACTCAAGTTTTGGTAAAAAATTCTCCGAGTACGGGCACAAGATGGCCGCGGAACCGCGGCATTGGTAGAGGTTGGGCCGCGGTTCCGCGGCCCAATAGTGGCATTGAAGTCTGAAATTTTGGGGTCTGCTTCTGGGTCTTTTTGGGCTTCTGATTCTTTGGTTCTTTTCTCCATTTGGATTCTAGGTCTTCTCTAGATCTTTCAGTGAAAACTTGTAGTGGTCTTTTTTTTAGTTATATGTATGCCCTAGAGGCCATTACTGTACATAGGATGTATATTGTAGTGGATGCTGGGACATATATAGGGAGGACTTTCTTGCTCGACATGATAGTATGCTATCTGGTTGAACTTTACCTTAACGTGTATACTGTTTGTCTCTCTGTTACATGTTGGTAAAGCCCTTAGGATGTGTACTTGACTACCTGGACTATGATGCGGATCATACTAGTGGGGACATGGTAGTCCATAAGTACATCCTTCAAAGTCCCTAGTCGTGGGTGTATCGAGACGGGGCATCGATATACCAGAGTAGACTAGCGTATACCTTCTCGACCCATACAGATGGGCGATGGATGATCCCATATCCATTGGTGTTTGAAATCAGAGATGATATACGGGTGCTCAGTAGAGACTTGGTACACTGGACGGACTCGCCGAGAACTCCCAGATGGTATTATACCTCACGTCAAATGGCAGTTCTCTGGTGACACTGGTACAGAATAGTCTGCTGACCCGAGATCGTCATAGAGTCTCGTGTGGTTCCCACTGTGCTTTGATTTCCATCTTACCACATCCAAGAGGGCGTGCAAAACGGTGGTTTTTGGGTACAGTCCCGAGTCACATGGAGGCAATGAGCGATAGGAGGGGATTCGTCTCTCCCGGTATAGGGGGTTGATGTTGCGCTGTGTTCGATTGGCTATAACAGGAAATCCCTGGCCAGGGTTGTTGAGATTTACTGGTAAGTGTTACCAGTAGTTTCTCGAAATATTATAGACCTCATATCGACACGACTTATCGAGCTATTGGGGTCTGACGTTTACCACCCCTAGGCGAGATATGCGACATATCAGACGATCAGACCGGACTGTACGGTAGTGTTACTGGTTGGATTCACTGGAGTGTGAGCGGGCTTGCTCGTCGATCTTCAGATCGCTCAATACCCGGGTGGCCGTTATGTTTAGCAGACCGCTTGCGGCTTGTGGGTGTTTGATATGATCATCACCTGCTGCCGGCGTATTGACGAGTCTTTAGAGTCCTACACAGAGGTTTCCTAGCTCAAGCGAAACGAAATAGGAGCGCATATGAGATATGTGCGGGACCGAGAATAATGCGTGTATGTGATACCGTATTCTATTCTCGCGATAAATGAATCGAATGGTTGTATGCGATATAACCTAGTTATCGATTCAAGCGTTGATTCGATAAGCCGATATATTGTATACTAGTCGGTTGTGTGCGACATAACCGGATCATTGAATCAAGTGTTGATTTAATGATTTAATGCATATTTATATATTTGATATATTACTTTGCATCAACTAGTATCGGTTTACTTAAGATGGATTTTCTCACTCGGATGTGCACATTGTATATTCGATATAGTTTTGTGCACTTGATTGTATCATGTTTGATGATACATGTTTGCTTGTGTTTGTGTAAAGATTGAACCATGGTTATTTAAATGATTAGGGTTTACATTTTCATATCTATTTATTTATTTATTTTTTATGGAAATGATAATGAGAAGAATGGTTGCTAGTTTTGTTTTATTCTTTGAACCTTCATGAAGCATTGACTTTAGTCAACCATTCTTATCTCATCCTTAACCCTAACCATTCAAACTAACCTTGGTTTAATCTCTACACCTAACCATGGTTTGCTTATGATAAGAATGGATTTTCTTTTCTCTTTTAATTATTCTTATCATAACAATTTCCTTCTTCTTCCTCATTTTTCTTCAAGTGAAGAAAGCAAGGTCATCAATGGTGATTGATGATAAAGAGTGAGAAATCCAATTCTAAAGTTTACCCACTTCCTATTTCTTCATCCTCTACCTCTTGCCAAGTAGTAGAGTGTGTTTTCTTCACAAGTTTCTTGACTTGGTGAAGTCGGAGCTTGATTTAGCGATGCCTCGACGTAGATCATCTTCGGCATGGACATCGACGACCTAGCTTGCCCATTCTCCGACGAAGCCGACGCTAGAGCCCGGATTTGATTTGGACAGCGGAGAGGACTTCGTTGCGGAGCTATGGAGGTGGAGCACCGGATCTACAAAGGTTGTATTTCCGTATTCCCTTAGTTAAGTGTTAACTAGTTTACTTTTCGCCTAGATTTCTAGCTAACGGTCCTTAGTCGGGTTTCTCGGCACCTAGATTTTTTGAAATTGGCATGTTCGATGCCTTGTGAGACCTCATTAGGGTGCCTAGGAACCCTACAGTGGTATCAGATCCTAGCTAGAGCCTTAGGCGAAGTCCAGACGAAGTTTGAAACCCGAACGAACCCGAAACCCCAACTCAAATGTGCTCTCTGTACTTTTTCTAAAAACAGGGATTTTTCAGTATTAAAAATATGCAGAAAAATAAGCAGGGTTTTCTAAGAATTACGGTAAAAAATTTTGGTCGTAATTCCATCAAACAGCCGCGGAACCGCGGCCTTAGCCCACGTGGAGCTGCGGTTCCGCGGCAACACTGTTGCATCGTTGACCAAAATTTACACAGTAATTATTAGTTTGCTGTGCTGAGTTCTCTGGGTATTTTTAATATTTTATTCAAGAGTTGAATTTTCTGGAGTTGTTTTGGGGATTCGGTGTTTCGATCGGGGTATCAAATTTTGTCTGTGTGGCTTTCCGGATAGTTTTTAGAATATGTTAAAAAAGTTCGACCGGATATAAATACCCAATTTTTCCCCTGTCGGGAAATTTCCAAGTGTTCGATTTTTCCGTAGTTTAACGACGTTCTAAGTAGTGCAAGTAACGCGATGGACCTTCTAGAAGACAACAAACCTTAACTCGATTATGTGACCGTCTTGAACTGCCCTTTGAACCTTCGGGTTTGGGGCAGTACGGCGTGCCACATGTGAGGCGTTGGCTTGACCCTTCTACGGCTGGACCGTCGGTACTGAGGCACGAACTGAATGTTGTTAGACTTATTTCATGTGTTGATCTGTATCGGGAAAACTTGGGTGTTCGAATGTTCAATCGGAAAGTTTAACATTTTCTAATTATCTGCAATGGGATACAATAATTGGAATTCACAAAAGTTATGTGATAACTGAATGAATATTATAAACGTAGCAATTTAGTCTTACTTGATCGGTTGCCACGGAATTTTGATGTGATCAAAAGTCCGTCGCAATCACGTAGCGTACGCGGATACTCGCCGGATAAACTTAGTAGACAGCCTCACCCCATAGCCCCGACCAAGTGACTGTAGGAGAACCCCGTCGTCAAAAGCATCCGTTCGGGTGCTCCCGGCAGCGGTGTTCCGCCTTGGTGCACTTCGTCGACGGTATCGGGGGTGCGGCCGTCTACTGAAGTTTGCGACGAGCATTCGATCAAATTGTCGGGAATCTTGTTGAATTGCCCGACTTGATATTGAAAAGTGTTTTCGATTTTGAGACTAAAATGCGGGGTTTATAATTGTTAGGCATGCGATGTCTAAGTAATTCATTTGGTCAGGCATGCGATGTCTGAGGTGGTTGCGGATTCCAACTGTTGTAGTTTTACACTTTCTTTTCTGTGACCGTAAGTGTAATATGTGATATCGCTGTTTTCGTTGCTATATGTCAACGACAATTGGGATGCGCATATTTACTTATGTTGATGACATGTGATGTTATGTGTTGCTGGATATGTTATATTGGATCGTCGTGTTTGAATAGCCGGGGTTTTTTATGTGAGATGAGTGTTTTTCATTTTCATTCATGTAAAAACTTGTATGTAATATTCTTTTATTGGGACGCCTCCAGGTTGCGGAAGTTATCACCGTTTGTATATTATTTACTTTTCCGCACTAGGATAGACTCAAGGAGGAGGGCACAAGTAACCGGGTTCTGGAGTCCAGTGGGAGACCAACTCGAGGAGTCGAGTCCGGGTCTCCTAACTCTAGAATTGGTAGGGTTGCTTGCCGCTCTCGTAGGGGTCTAGGGGTGTGGGTTTGGCTATTCATCACGACCGTGGAATCCGTGTTTTATACTGGCTCGTATTGAAAACACGGACGTCCTAGTATATCCAATATTTCATATGATTCTTCTGCTGCGATATCTGTGATGTGATCATGTGATGTTCTGTGATAGATACAGTATATAGTATATATGATATATTATATAGACGTTACTTATGTTTTACACCCGCGCTAGCCCTGCACCGCTCTGCCGTTAGTTACCTAACCTAACGGTGCACGAGGGGACATCGAGGCGAATGCGGATGGCATAAGTGTACGTCGTATTTATCTGTGATGTTTAGGTATTTAAATGATGGGACTTCATTAATATGATTAATGAAATAAAAGAAACCTAAGATGTTGTAGAATCGAATTTCAAAATAAAACAGGTAGCTACAGTTCTTGCTTTGCACAGCGGTATATGTGATATATCCTACACCTTATTCGATAAGGAAAGGACCGAGATCCCTTCACCAGGAGTGACTCCTTTAGCAATAACTGGCAGATGCTACACACTCGGTTTGTCTTTTGATTGCTTTTAAGTGTTTTTGCTTTGCACAGTGATATATATGATATATCCCGCACCTCATTCGACGAGGAAAGGACCGACGATCCCTTCACCGGGAGTGACTCCTTTAGCAAAACTAGAAAAGCCTCAAAAACACTCCATTTCAAAATTCATTCGATCCTACAACGATATCAAGTTCATTATGCAATAGGTTTTCAGAAAAACCTGTCGTAGCCCTCCGTCATTTCAGATAAATCCTGTTTAGTATTCGTGCTGCGTTTGTTGACCTTGTCAAGGCGCAGTATGCGGTAGCTAACCAGTATTTATCTGCTTATGCATATGATGCAGATTGGGTTAGGGTAGTCGTGCGGCCTTGTTGACCTTGTCAAGGGTCGTGCGGGTGGGTTTGATTCAATCAAGAAATGACGGGTTGAACTTGACTTGCGGTCTATGGTTTGTTGACCTTGTCAAGGTCATAGATCGTTCGGGGCAAAATTATCGGGAATTTCAAGTGTTGAAATTTGCAATGAGATTGCATACCTTCTATGAGATAGTTGGATCCCGATACCCGCTGCGAGTAAGAGTTACTCCTGGGAGAGTTTTACATATTACAATTAGCCGATCAAGTAGGTGACTAGAAAGGTGTTAACGAGGTTACGCCTCTGGGAAAACGAGGTTTACAATAATTAGGTTCGTGCGAAAGCACGGGGGACCTCCCTCAAAGTACCGACACTGGCCTGGCTGAAAGATTGGCGAACTTGTAGTGTGTAATTAATCCCGGCTAGTCTTTCCTTTTAGGGTTTGAAGGAAGATTTGATAAAAAGCAGTGGGAGCCATCCTGATTAGATTAAATAATAACCAATCTATTCTTGCAAGAGCGCACGCTGAGTGTTTTCTTCTCTCTCTCTCCAGGTAGCGACCATATCACGCCTTAATCAAGATAATAATACGGAATATTGACCGAACCCGCTTGTTATACTGAGCTGGGGAACGTTGGTCTCGCTCTAACTTATAATTGTTATAAGACAGAGCAGGAAATTGGGGATTACCAGAATTCCCGTGCCGCCCAAACGAAGAGAGTGCATGCTGATGCATCATCTTCGGGTGTGTTCATTATACAGAACTGTTTCTCGGTATCCTTTACGTCCTGGGTATGTGATACCAGATCAGGATCCCAGATATGTAATCTGTTACATAGGGCTACAGATAGGTAGAAAACTGAGAACGGGTGATAAGTTTCATGAGACAGAAAACGGGGCAAGAGTTGCAGCCAAGTCTGTTGGTCACTGTCATCCTGTATTACAATACATTGATTCTGAACGAATGTTATTAGATATCGAACCTGATATACAAAATCATATCAGTCTCTTTATTAGTAAAGAAACGGTAAAATTTTGTATTGTTGGATAATTTTTGAACATTTCCTATATCAAAAGTTGATCGGTTCAAGCACGTTATCTAAAAGCGTTGATGTTCTAAATCAAACTACAGTTCTTAGAATATGGAACACACATAAGAGGAAGAGTTCAGAAATGAACGGATCCTTCTTGAGGTATTGTAGACTAGGTCAGATCAATGTGACCCGACTAGCTAGAGTTACATATAGATGCATATTTAAATTAGTTTGAATTTACATCTTGTGAAACTCGCCAGTCATGTTACAAAGATAAGATGACCATAGCTCCGTTTACTGGAAACAGAGAAAGAGTTAGTGAACTCTTGGGATGATACATGTTGATGTATGTAGGTCCCCTGTCTACACATGCCAGGACTGATTCTTTATACTTCATTGCATTCTCTGATAATCTCTCAAGATTCAGATATATGTTCCTGTTGAAACACAAGTCAGAACCTTTTGAGATATTCACAGAATATAAGTTAGAAGTAGAGAACCAATACGGGTATAAGTATTATGTCCTTTGATGAGATCAAGGAGGAGAATACTTGAGCACGAAATTCCTGGACTATTCTAAAGGAGAATGGGATTCTCTCTCAGCATTACTCCTCCGTATACACCATAGCACGATGGTATATCGGGGCGGAGCAATAACACCCTATATGATAAGGTGTGCTTTATGATGAGTACTACTGAGTTACCTTTTTCCTTTTGGGAGTTATGCACTTGAGAAGCTGCATACCTATTGAATAGGGTTCCAATCAAATCAGTTGCCTACCACTTCATATGTGATATGGAAAGGGAAGAGCCCATGTCTTAAGCTAGTTAAGATTTGGGGTTGACCGGCCTATGTCTAAAAGCAAAATCCGGACAAGCTCGAGGCAAGATCTGTTATGTAGAACTGGAAATGTTCCAGCTATACAAACTACAGCAGATGATTTGATAGAACCAAAGGATTCAATAGTCACCAACGAACCTCAGCCTCTCCGCCGATCTAGTAGGGTTTTCTCACCCACCTGAGAGATACATAGGTTTCTCTATGACAGTGGGAGCGAGGATTGCATCATGAGATGATGACCCAACTTGTTTCGAGCAGGCCATCAGGAGTAAGACTCTGTAAGAATGGCTGGATGCTTAGTGATCTGAGATGGAATCCATATACACCAACAAAGTATGGACTTTGGTTGCTATATCTGAAGGGTTACATCCCCATCAGGAGCAAGTATATCTTGAGAAGATTACTTGGTGTACATGGAAAAGTTGAGACATTCAAAGCTAGACTTGTTAAGGTTTTGCATCATTGACCAGGTGTGGATCATGATGAAACCTTTTCAAGTGACTATGCTTAAGTCCATCCAGATCCTACTTGCCACGGCTACATACCATGACTGCGATATCTGGTGGTTGGGTGTCTTGACTGCTTTTCTAAATGATGATTTAGAAGAAAGCGTCTATAAGTACACAGCCAGAGGGCTTCGTAGTCAGTGGGAGCAGCGGAAACGTGTGCAAGATGCTTTATAGGATAAAGCAGGCATCGCGGAGTTGGAATATCTGTTTTGATGAAGCGGTCAAAGAGTTTGACATCATCAAAATGGAAGATGAACCTTGTATATACAAAAAGGTAGTAGGGAGTATGGTGACGATCCTCGTAGAGTACGTGGATGACATACTCTTGATAAGAAAGGAGTTTCTTATGCTACGCTCGATCAATCTCCGCTTATCACAAAGATTCTCCATATAGGATTAAAGTGATACCTACTAAATCCTGGATTTTGGATCTATGAGATAGATCTAAATGGATGTTAGGATACTCACTAAATGTAGTGAGATGGTGTCAATCGATCCTGAGGAGAATCACTGGAAGGGTTCCAGGGTGATAAAGACGACTGAATGTCAGTCACAGGCATTGTCTTTACCCTTAGTAAAGGGACGGTATGTTGGAAGAGTTCCAAGCTGGATACCGAGACATACAAGACGATAAAGGCAGGATACATCGCTACTTAAGATGCTACCAAAGAGGCTGTTTGGGTGTATATAGGTTCATGAGATGAACTATGTTCCTACCATTGTGTGACAATGGAGTTATGGCTTTTGCCAAGGAACGCCGGTCCCATCAGTGATCCAGACATATTCTAAGGCAGTATCACTTGATCATGGAGATGGTTAATCTCCAGGGAGATCGAGGTTAGGAGAGTAGACTCAGAGGACAACACAGCGGATCCACTCACAAAGGCCTGTTCCCAGAGAGAGATTTTTATGGGATGGTTGAGTATGAGATACTACAACCACTGCTACAGATGGCCCTAGTGCAAGTGGGAGATTGTTAGTTATATGTATGCCCTAGAGGCCATTACTGTACATAGGATGTATATTGTAGTGGATACTGGGACATATATAGGGAGGACTTTCTTGCTCGACATGATAGTATGCTATCTGGTTGAACTTTACCTTAACGTGTATACTGTTTGTCTCTCTGTTACATGTTGGTAAAGCCCTTAGGATGTGTACTTGACTACCTGGACTATGATGCGGATCATACTAGTGGGGACATGGTAGTCCATAAGTACATCCTTCAAAGTCCCTAGTCGTGGCTGTATCGAGACGGGGCATCGATATACCAGAGTAGACTAGCGTATACCTTCTCGACCCATACAGATGGGCGATGGATGATCCCTTATCCATTGGTGTTTGACATCAGAGATGATATACGGGTGCTCAGTAGAGACTGGGTACACTGGACGGACTCGCCGAGAACTCCCAGATGGTATTATACCTCACGTCAGATGGCAGTTCTCTGGTGACACTGGTACAGAGTAGTCTGTTGACCCGAGATCGTCATAGAGTCTCGTGTGGTTCCCACTGTGCTTTGATTTCCATCTTACCACGTCCAAGAGGGCGTGCAAAACGGTGGTTTTTGGGTACAGTCCCGAGTCACATGGAGGCAATGAGCGATAGGAGGGGATTCGTCTCTCCCGGTATAGGGGGTTGATGTTGCGCTGTGTTCGATTGGCTATAACAGGAAATCCCTGGCCAGGGTTGCTGAGATTTACTGGTAAGTGTTACCAGTAGTTTCTCGAATTGTTATAGACCTCATATCGACACGACTTATCGAGCTATTGGGGTCTGACGTTTACCACCCCTAGGCGAGATATGCGACATATCAGACGATCAGACCGGACTGTACGGTAGTGTTACTGGTTGGATTCACTGGAGTGTGAGCGGGCATGCTCATCGATCTTCAGATCGCTCAATACCCGGGTGGCCGTTACGTTTAGCAGACCGCTTGCGGCTTGTGGGTGTTTGATATGATCATCACCTGCTGCCGGCGTATTGACGAGTCTTTAGAGTCCTACACAGAGGTTTCCTGGCTCAAGCGAAACGAAATAGGAGCGCATATGAGATATGTGCGGGACCGAGAATAATGCGTGTATGTGATACCGTATTCTATTCTCGCGATAAATGTATCGAATGGTTGTATGCGATATAACCTAGTTATCGATTCAAGCGTTGATTCGATAAGCCGATATATTGTATACTAGTCGGTTGTGTGCGACATAACCGGATCATTGAATCAAGTGTTGATTTAATGATTTAATGCATATTTATATATTTGATATATTACTTTGCATCAACTAGTATCGGTTTACTTAAGATGGATTTTCTCACTCGGATGTGCACATTGTATATTCGATATAGATTTGTGCACTTGATTGTATCATGTTTGATGATACATGTTTGCTTGTGTTTGTGTAAAGATTGAACCATGGTTATTTAAATGATTAGGGTTTACATTTTCATATCTATTTATTTATTTATTTTTTATGGAAATGATAATGAGAAGAATGGTTGCTAGTTTTGTTTTATTCTTTGAACCTTCATGAAGCATTGACTTTAGTCAACCATTCTTATCTCATCCTTAACCCTAACCATTCAAACTAACCTTGGTTTAATCTCTACACCTAACCATGGTTTGCTTATGATAAGAATGGATTTTCTTTTCTCTTTTAATTATTCTTATCATAACAATTTCCTTCTTCTTCCTCATTTTTCTTCAAGTGAAGAAAGCAAGGTCATCAATGGTGATTGATGATAAAGAGTGAGAAATCCAATTCTAAAGTCTACCCACTTCCTATTTCTTCATCCTCTACCTCTTGCCAAGTAGTAGAGTGTGTTTTCTTCATAAGTTTCTTGACTTGGTGAAGTCGGAGCTTGATTTAGCGATGCCTCGACGTAGATCATCTTCGGCATGGACATCGACGACCTAGCTTGCCCATTCTCCGACGAAGCCGACGCTAGAGCCCGGATTTGATTTGGACAGCGGAGAGGACTTCGTTGCGGAGCTATGGAGGTGGAGCACCGGATCTACAAAGGTTGTATTTCCGTATTCCCTTAGTTAAGTGTTAACTAGTTTACTTTTCGCCTAGATTTCTAGCTAACGGTCCTTAGTCGGGTTTCTCGGCACCTAGATTTTTTGAAATTGGCATGTTCGATGCCTTGTGAGACCTCATTAGGATGCCTAGGAACCCTACACTTTTAACCGTTTGCTTTGACATCTTGGACCTTGCGTTGCCTTGTACATTGTGAACTGTTCTTCATCTAGGCTTGACTAAGATCCTTCTATTTGTTGGTCAAAAGTCCTCTTTGTATCGTCTTTTGTCTTTTTCACTGTTTTTGCTCCAAGAACCTGTAACCTGTACTATGTAGCAGACATGGGTGAAAAGCACCTGTTTTATTGTAAAATGCATAAGAATGGGGAATGTAATAATGCAATATTATGATATGAACACACACTATATCAGATGTGGAGTGGGATGAAACCCTATCTAAAGTATTTAAAGATATGGGGATGTCCGGCTTTTGTAAAAAAGCAGCATGCGGACAAACTCGAGGCACGTTCGGTACCGTGTTAGTTTGTGGGATACCCAAAGCACTCCAGGGGGTATCTTTTCTATTACGCAGAGGAACAAAAGGTCTATGTTTCTCGGCATGCCCACTTTTTGGAAACTCAATTTCTTTAAAATGAAATAAGCGGGAGCGCAATAGAACTGGAAGAAATTCTAGAATCACAAGCTAATACTGAAAGTATAGTGGTGTTGGGATTTCCTAGCGCCCTGACCATCTACCGTGGACATTTGCGGAACAAAAATTTTAGGGTTTAAAAAACTGGCGCTAGAATAATCCGATGTCGGATCTACCATAAACCTAAACTAGCTAACATGAGAGGAGCTAACTACTATGATAGGAATTTCTAACCAAAAGATCTGTGTCCTTCGGTCTTCTTTCCTCTTCGTTTGCTCCTAGAGATCTCCTTGATCGAGCTTGTTATTCTTTGTTTGCTCCTTCGGTTCTCCAGGATCGAGCTTGATGGACGGTCTTCCTCCGTCGAAGATGATCGACCCGAGGGATGTAGTCTATGGCTCTAGCTCCACACTAAGAGTCAAGTGGAGCAACTAGAGACTTTAGATTGCTAGTCTAAAGTGTTTAGAATGTAGTGTAAGGTTCTATGTGTATTTCTATCTCACCTTCTCTCTTGATTCTCAACACATGAGATTGTAGAGAGGATGTTGAAGATGAAGGTGGAGGAGCTCAAGAAAGCTAGTGAGGAGAGTGAAACCAAATGGTGAGAATGAAAAATGAAATCCCATGAGAGAGAAAAAGACCAAGCATGGTTTTGTAAAACCCCTTTTTTCAATATAAAAATACACCCATATTTGAATAGTGTTGACAAATGAATATTCAATTCTTGTCAATACTATTCAAGCATAGCTCTCACCATTCTCACCTTACTACCTTTACACATCATTTTCCATTTAAATAAATGGATAAAACAAAAATGAGGTGTCCACCTTCTAGAATGTTTTCCGTATAAATACGGATTACACTCTACTATATATACATACCTGTATTCGTATCAAAATACGAATACCCAAAGAGATAGAATAACACAAAGAACATAATATTAGAATATACATATCGAAATACATATATGTAAATTATTAAATCAATACCTGATTTAATAATCCGGCTCAATCCCTAGCCGGCTAGTATTATCAACTGTCCGATCGAAAGTCCGGGTAACTAGTACAATCAATCGATCGGAACCCTGCACGTATCCAATACAGCTACTACATCATTTCTCCTAAACCAGGAAAACCCTCTGTGTGGGACTCTATAGTCTCGATAGTACACCGGCAGTGAGTTACTGGATAAATCCATAACCATAAGCACGTCAGCGACACTAGCCGTACGTAATGGCTACCCGGGTACCTGTCGAAAAGGAAGGTCGACGAGCAAACTCATCCGGATCCCTACTGAGCCTATCTGTGACAATCTCCATACAGTCCGGTCTCTTCGTCTGTGAGTATCGCATGCCAGGTCTAGGAGGTGGTAAACGTCAGACCCTAATAACCCGATATTTTGTGCTGATGTAGCTCAGGACCAATCCGGGAAACTACTGATCAACCTATCAGTAAATCCCAACTGCCTTGGCCAAGGTCTTATGGTCCTGGCCAATCGAACATTGTGTGATATTAACTCCCTATACAGGGAGAGGCGAATCCCCAACAATCGCTCACTGCCTCCATGTGGCTCGGGACTATACCAACCAAAACCTGTTTGCATGACTCAGTAGAGCCGTGGTAGGGTAGTGATCAAACTACAATGGGAACTCACACGAGACAAATGACAATCTCAGGTGTGAAGACTAACTTGTACTCATGTCACCGGAGAAATGCTATCAGACGATAGGTATAGTACGATCAAGAAGTTCTCGGCGAGTCCGTCCTGTGTACTCACACCAGTGAGCACCTGTATACGATCTTAGGTGCGAAAGACCAATGGCTGCGGGACCAACCATTGCCCCTCATCGGGGTCTAAAAACGTATACACTAGTCTACTCTGGAATATCGATGCCCAGTCTCGATACTCCCATGACTAGGGACCTTTAAGGATGTGCTTATCGACTACTCAGCACCCACAAGTATGATCGCCATCACAACGCAGATAGTCAAGCAATGATCCTACGGGCTTTATTAACATGTATAAATGATATATAATAACAAGTAAAACATATGCACATGTTAAGATAAAGACAAAGCAGATAGCATACTATCATATCGAGCAAGATTGTCCTGTACATACATATGTCCAAGCATCCACATTTATGCATATACAATAATGGCCTCTAGGGCATACATATCCAACAATCTCCCACTTGCACTAAGGCCATATATTGGCGTACCGAGTACCTAACGTCTGCACTAGGGCCAGTTGTTGGCATATCGCATACCCAACATCTCAAATAGTCTCTCGAACTATGCTTGAGGAACGGCCTTGGTGAATGGATCCGCCGTGTTGTCTTTTGTGTCCACTCTCCGCACCTTGATCTCCCGGCAATCAACGATCTCCCTGATAAGGTGATACCGCCTCAAGATGTGTCTGGATTTCTGATGGGACCGTGGTTCCTTCGCTAAAGCCATAGCTCCATTGTTGTCACAATACAAAGATATTGGATTAAAAATGGATGGAACCACCTGAAGTTCACCAATAAACTTCTTAATCCACACGGCTTCTTTTGCGGCATCGTTGGTAGTAATGTATTCAGTCTCCATCGTCGAGTCTGTGACGGTGTCCTGTTTGGAACTCTTCCAATAGATCGCCCCTCCATTGAGGATAAACACAAAACCCGAGATAGACTTGCGGTCATCCTTGTCACTCTTGAAGCTCGAGTCGGTAAAGGACTCCACCTGGAGGTCCCCATTACCGAATAACAGGAACAGTTCTTTAGTCCTTCTCGAGTACTTAAGAAAGTTCTTCACTGCTGCCCAGTGGTTCTCACCTGGGTTTGACTGATACCGGCTCACCATGCTAAGCGCATAAGCTACATCTGGTCTGGTACATAGCATCGCATACATTATAGATCCTACCGCCGAAACCTAGGTTATAGTGCTCATGCGAACCCTCTTCTCATCAGGCTTGGGAGACATCTCTTTGGAGAGGGTGATTCCGTGCAATGCGGGTATGTTACCGCGCTTGGAATCTTCCATACTAAATCTCTTTAGTATGGTCTTTATGTACCTGAACTACGAAATTCCCAATAATCTCTTGGATCTATCTCTGTAGATCTTAATCCCCAGAATGTACGAAGCATCACCCAGGTCTTTCATGGAGAACCTTTGTGACAAGAACATCTTGACCAATTGAAGCATAGGGATATCATTTCCTATCAAAAGAATGTCATCCACGTACAAGACTAGAAATACGTCAGTTCATCCTACAATATTCTTATATATACAAGGCTCATCCTCGTTCTTGATGAAGTCAAATTCCTTGACTGTTTCATCAAAACAGATGTTCCAACTCCGCGATGCCTGCTTTAATCCATAAATGGATTTAAGCAACATGCACACCTTCCCTCTGCTCCCACTGTCTACAAAACCTTCCAACTGATCCATATAAATGCACTATTCCAAACTTCCATTTAGAAAATCCGTTTTTACGTCCATCTACCATATTTCATAGTCATAGAAGGCAGCAATAGCAAGTAGGATTCGAATGGATTTGAGCATAGTCACTGGAGAAAAGGTTTCGTCATAGTCCACACCTGGTCTTTGACGAAAACCTTTTGCAACAAATCTAGCCTTATAGGTTTCTACCTGCCCATCTACACCAAATTTCCTTTTGTAGATCCATTTGCATCCAACGGGTTTTAGCCCGGGAGGAGCAATATCCAAGGTCCACACTTTATTGGTGTACATGGACTCCATTTCGGATCGCATAACATCCAGCCATTTATCAGAGACCCTACTGTTAATGGCCTGCATGAAACTAGTAGGATCATCTTCTTCCAAGATACAATCCTCTCGATCCCCGTCTATGAGAAAACCGTAGTATCACTCGGGCGGATGAGAAATCCTAGTAGATCTGCGGAGTGCCTAAGGTTCGTCCGGGACTACTGAATCTAGCGGTTCAACCAAATCTTTAGTTTGAGTTTGTGGTTCAGAAATTTCTTTCAGTTCTACCGTACTCCCACTGATTTCTTTTGCAAGAAATTACCATTCTAAAAAGGTGGCGTGCTGAGCAACAAACACCTTCTATTCCTCGGTGAACTAAAGTCTGCGACGACGTTGTTGGCTATAGTGCCCTCAAGTCAATTATTGGATCACAGGCACATGATTGCAATGATTGAGGGATGACTTATACCGGTAGAACAGTCTTACTCGAGATGATAGTATGCTATCTGGTTTGTCTTTATCATCGTGTACATGCTTCAGGTGACATTACAGATCACTATTACATATTGATAGAGCCCATAGGATTCATGCTTGACTACCAGCAGTATGATGGCGATCAGATACATGGGAGCTGGGTGGTCTATAAGCACATCCTTAAAATGTCCCTAGTCGTAGGAGTTTTGAGACTAGGCATCGATACTCCAAGAGTAGACTATTGTATACTGATCGAGACCCCAACCAGGGGTGGTAGCCGGTCTCACAAGCCATTTGTGTTAGTTTGTTCACTTAAGATGTAACAGGTGCTCATTGGATTATGAGTACACCAGACGGACTCGCCGGGAACATTCTAGTTGGTATTATACCTATTATCAGATAGCAGTTCCCTGGTGACATGTGTACAGGTTAGTCTATCGACCTGAGATCGTCATTTTTCTCATGTGAGTTCCCACCGTGCTTTGATTACTACCCTACCACGGCTCAAAGGAGTTGTGCAAACAGGTTTTAGTTGGGTACAGTCCCGAGCCACATGGAGGCAGTGAGAGTATCGTCAGGGGATTCGTCTCTCCCGGTATTGGGGGTTGATGTCGCGGTGTGCACAGGTGGCCATCACCAGAAATCCTTGGCCAAGGTAGTCAAGAATTACTGATTTAGGATCGGTAGTTTCTCAAGGGGTGATAGGTTTCATACCGACACTAAATGTCAAGTTATTAGGGGTCTGACTTTATCCAACCCCCTAGACTCGATATGCGATACTCATAGACGAACGGACCGGACTGTACGGATATTGTCAATGTCAGGCTCAGTAGGGGTTTCAAGATGAGTTTGCTCGTCGGCCTCCCTTTTGCTCAAAACCTAGGTAGCCGTTTGTCACGACCAGAAATTGGCACGTGACGGCCCTTAAACTACGCAACGTCCACAGGCGTAACACAATTTAAGTAACCCAAAAACCCAGCAATCTAAACCATCAAAAGTAGTAAGTGATAATAGAAATTTTAAAACTTTTGAAATCTCAACCCAAATTCTTTAAAAGTCCAACTTTATTTCCTTTAAAATTTTGGCAGCACCTTCTTTGTAAAAACTAACCCCAAAAATGGGTACAACAAAGATATAAATAAAGCATCCGCAAACGGGAGCAAATCTACGCCCAACGGCGGAAAACAACCACCACAACTGATATACGACGCCGTTGCGAAGAAATAAAGGACGATATAAGTAAAACTGCATAAAAGACATCCAAGTCACCAAAACAATATCGTCCTCACATCAAGTCTCTAAGTCATACACATGAAAGTGGTAGATGGGGAGTACAGGATACAACGAATATTCAATACGCAACATCGGATAACCGTAAAACCCACCTATAGCAAAACTGTACGGAGTCAGCCGTAGCAGTATCCGCAGCAAAAGGTGATACGAAAGATGAAAAGCCTGCTGCGACTGCCCTGAGGGACTACCTGCAATACACCGTGGTACAACGGGGGTGAGTTGCTAACTCGTGAATAGTAAATACCATATGCAGGTAATCGTAAATATGCACGTACAGCGCGAATCCAACATAGGCAAGCTAATAGCAATAAAAGTCATATGTGTGCAATAGTCATGAAAGGTACACTAGCAGGTACATCTTATACATGAAGCAATAATATGACAATCTGTATGCAACAATCATGTATGGTACTCTATCAGGTACTTACTAGTACATGAAGCAATGATATGACAATGTATATATGCAACAGTCATGAAAGGTACATTAGCAGGTACAACTAATACATGAAGCAGTGCATAAACAATAAATGCGAAGTATGGGATGAAACATGTCATTTCCACGGAATACTGACCTCGTGATACGACCAAAGTCCATCAAGACAGACTAAATCCCATTTTCCTCAAATCAGCCCCCAAATTGGCTCTCATATCATGTAAGTTTCATATATCCTGTATCCAATATCAAGTAAATCTCGAATATCCTGAATCCAATATCAAGTGAATCTCAAATATCCTAAATCCAATATCAAGTGAATCTCAAATATCCTAAATATATTTGCATGAATAATTATGATGATGTATATGAATTGATATGTATACATATATATTAGCGTCCCATTTCACTAATATATATATATACACACACACATATATATATATGCATATATATATATATATGCAAACATAACAGCGTCCCATTCCACTGTTATATACTTAGGAGTAAAAATATCATGAAAACCTGTATCAAGCATCGACAGATAATACTGATCTATCAGGTGCTGTTACCATGACTGGCCTCCTGATAGGTACGTATCATACGCTATTCCGAAAACCCGAGTGCCCAGCTTCGACCCTCGTCTTTCGACATATCCATACGTACATGACTCCTGTCGGTATCCCCATGATAACCGCCGAGTCATAGGTACTGTCACCGGTAGGTACTTGCCCACCTTCTAGGCTCAATCGGCATGGTCCGTCGATCTTCTTATCGAGGGGAACCATACCGGGCCCCACCATGTACCCTCACACGGCCCACGACGCTCCTCGCATGGGGTATATATATCAGAACCGATAAAACTCATGGTGGCTGCTGAAATATCATATCAAGAGAAACCGGGTTTTTCAAATACTGCATAATTTCATGAAACTACCACGGTCCTCAAATCCAGAAAACATCATGAAAAATCCATATCTTAATGCGAAAATCTATGAATATAATATATGCAACATAAAACTGTAATGTAAGCATATAAAGGAAAAGACGATATTTAACCGCAACAAGTTAAAATATATATCATGTTGTTCCTAATTTCTCTAAGTCTATATAATATCAAGTAAAGGTAAACATGTAGCTATAGCCAGATATATGTGTAAACATAAAGGTATAATATGGTATATGTATCTACCTATCAGTAATGATGTAATATACCCTCCAAGTATAAGTGAAGTATGTATGCAAGGTATACATGTAGCTATGTCATTATGTGTGAAATATACCAATCACTAATGGTACAATACCATATATGTATATAAGTAACTAGCATGTAAGCATGTTAAGGCATACGTGTAAGCATGTTGGTATACAGGTATGCTATACGTCATATGCAACAAGGAATATGAATCAATGTCTCAATGTCCCTAACCAAACAATATCAGATATGTATGTGTGTTGTGCGTGTCATGGAAATTATTGATGGTGTGTGTGGCATACAATCAGTGCTCGTGCAACATACGCCATCAATAATAGTGCAGTGTCATAAGGGTACAAGTCCATGCACAACAAGTTACTAAGCAATATGGTGTATGCGCAACACTATATATGCAATAGAATATACGATAATATCATGTCGTCTCTAGCCTAAACGCATAACGCCATGCGGGCGATTCCCCTGTAGATGTTAAATCTACTCACCAACGTTCTTGGCTAAGTAAAGCCAACTACTCGCTTTCCCCTGTTCGCAGCGCCCGAAGTCCCCGCCTGCGATCCTGAAAGCATATAATAATATAACAAGTATATATTAGAAATTGATCAATAACACGTACCAACTACGTTTGACCGACGCACCAACTCTAAACATACTCTCAAGTGTTCGTCAAGTGGCTAACGCGCGTAGCGATACTACGAAACCAACTCAAGAGCAAAACCTACACAAAGACACGAACGACATCGGCACAACCCTAGCAAGGAACGCTAAACGACACAACCATCAAGCCTAGACCCTGATCGTACCGATCGTGCATTCACAATACAAGATATAGCATGGAATTAATATAAATATCGTCGCAATGTCGAAAGAAACCCACGCCAAAATTGTCCGAAAATCTAGTAAGCAATATATCGCAATATTTTGCACAAGTCTAAAGCTAATACAATTCTAGCGATTTCAAACATCTTAAAATAGCTTAACTAAGTTATCGAAACCACCTCCAGATTTTTAAACTTGCTTAATTAAGCTTTAGTAAAAATCTAGTAAGCTAAAACTTTTAATTAGACAAAGTAGGAATTAACAACAATTAACATATTCCACCACTAGAATAAGTTTTCTAAATATCAATTAACATTTAACACTTCATCAAGTTTAAACCCTAACTTGAATTTCTTAAAATTATGATGAATGAATTAATCAAGAGTTTAAAGCTATAATAACCATTTAATTAACTAACCAAGTGGTTTTAATATAACAATTAAAGATTTAAGTGGAAATTATACCTGTTTAAGAACCACCCAAAGCAACTAGATTCATCAACCTTAGCCTCCAAAAACCATGTTTTTCTTGATGATCCAAGAAAGATTAGTGAAGGGAAATGATGTTTTAATTTTATTTAGGAATTTGTGGATTTATTTTTGGGATTTTTGATGAGTTTTGAAGCAAGAGAATGAAGAAATGAGCAAGGAAAGAAAATGGGGCAGATTTGGGGAGGGGCTCGGCCAAATGGTGAAAGGGGTGTTTGTGTAAATTGTGAAGAAAGTTCTAGCAAAATTCATTAAATGCTTCATTAAATGCAAATGCCACCATTTCATTCATTTCTTTTCTTCTTAAAATTAAAACCTTTTGTCACAACAAATATCTAGATATTAGAATGAATGGTTTTAATTAACTTAAACATGGTTAGTTTAGCAAAGGTTCTTATCAGTAGTAATTAACCCAAACCAAAAAGTAATTACCACTAATAAAGTGCACAAATAAAGCATTAAAATAATATTTAATTACGGAAAAATTCTATGTGAACCAAAACTTCCTATTGACCCCTAAACCCTGCGCACTAGCTTCATTCTAGCTAAACTAGGTGCCGTGAAGTCTATACAGAAGTTTGATCACAATCGGGTTAAAACGGAAAACATCGACTATTTTATCCTAAAAACGGAAAATTCGTAAAACGATTTCTAAAACGTTACAATCTTCCCCCTTAAAGAAATTCGGCCCCCAAATTTAAAATTCTCACTAAGCGTACCTTCAAAGAGATGAGTACAAAACTTCCAAATCTCGCTCGCAGCCTCCCAAGTGATCACCTCACTATACGGCTACGCGAAAGAAACCTTCACAGATAGCCAGACCCTTAACCAAAGTTTCTCTACCTGCTGATCCACTCTAACTATCGGCTGCTGGTGAACGAAAAGATCGCGTCCAAATGGTCTGGTGCTGAATCATGTGAGAAAGGTCATGAAGGTATTTGCGAAGTAACGACACAAGGAAAACGGGTGAATATTCAAAAATCTGGGCGGAAGTGCCATATTATAGGCAACGGAACTTACTCGCTCGAGGATCTCAAAGGACCAACAATATGGGACTAAACTTCCCAAAACTCAACATGCTATTTCATCGGAAAAATCCGTAGGAATACATGATCTCCCACTGCGAACTCAAGTCTGTGACATCTACGGTCGGCATAAGACTCCTGTCTGCACTGGGGTGCTATCATCCTGACCTGAATCAACTGGATCTTCTCCATAGTCTCATGACTAGCTGGGGTCCAAAATCCTACTCTCGCAGAGTCAGAAAAACAGACTGGCGATCGACACGACCTACCAAAAAAAACCTAAATGTTGCCAATTGGAACATCCCCTGATACCAGCTATCAAAAGAGAACCCTAACAATGGCAAGTGATGATCCCAACTGTCCACAAACACTTAGTACGTATGCACAAGCATATCCTCCAGAGTCTGTATACCCCGCCCTCACAAAACCATCATCCTGCGAATGGAAAAGCGGAGCTAAAGCTCAACCAGTACCTGAGGATTCCTGAAGCTTCTGCCCAAGACGGAAAGCGAATAGGGTGCTTCCATTGGATACAACGCATGAAGGAACTCCGTGCAAACGCACAAACTTAACAAAGGACTACTGAGAAAACTGAGCATAACCGGACAATAAACACCCAAATGGAGTCATACCTTGACTAGACCTGCGTAGACACCATAACGAAATTCGTGGAGATCTGCTCCTATTCCCACTCCGAAACGGTTAAAGGTTGCAACTCTTCAGCCGGTCTCAAATTCTCAACCTCAGCTCACAACAAGATAGACACCTCGAAACGAAATCCGACTTTTCATCCCTGCCCACCCGTAACTATCTCACAAGTCACGTCACATCATGGTGGAACTTGGACGAACACAGAAGGATGATTGGTATGCCTTTTCTAGGATCTCGTGTATCTACCCATCAGTATCAGGTACACACAACGCGTCCCTAAACGTAGCACACCCTAGTCACAAATCAAGGACTCCGAATCTTTACCCTGCCGAACATGCCCAAGTATCACAGACAACGAGCATCGGTGGGCTGTGCCTCACGAAAACGATTAAGTAAAAGTGGACGGGCGCGGACACGAGCAAGCTATTTCCCCCTTAAGAGGAGGCGAACTTAGCTATACTCCGCAATCACACAAGAACTGTAACTTTGCAGAAGACTGTCTCTGAACTGAGCACAACTGGAACAAGCTACCCCTAGGCCTATGACTCAAAGCATCAGCTGCCACAATCGCCTTGCCATGGGAAACATAGGACTTCACAAACCCAATCCTTCACAAGCTCCATCCAACGGCGTTGTCTCAACAATCAAAACCCGCTGTAGGAAGATGTATATTAAGCTCTGGTGGTCCGTGAAAATCTGACACGACTCTCCGCACAAGTAGTGTCTCCAAATCTCCAATGCACGACCACCGCGGCCATCTCCAGATCATGAGTAGGATATCCTGCTCGTACTTCCTCCAACTGTCGGGAAGCAAAACCGATAACTCTATAATGCCACATCAATGCAAAATCGAGCCCCACTCGCGAAACATCACAGTTAAACAACAAAGTCGCCCGAAACAGAATGCAAAGAAAGAACTAGTGCAGCTATCAACCGAGTCTTCAACTGCTGAAAAACACCGCACACATGCCTCAGTCCAAGAAAAGGAACCGCCTTTCTGGTCAGTCCAGTCAACGGTGCAGCGATAAACAAGCAATCCTGCACGAAACGGCGGTAAAAACCTGCTAAGCCCAAAAATCTGCAGACCTCCGTCCTGTACACAAGTCTGGGCCAAAGCTGTACGGCCTCGATCTTCCTCGGGTCCATACGAAAACCGTCTCCCGTAACTACAAGACCTAGGAGTCAACACAATCAAGCCTGAAGGAACACTCCGAGAATTTAGCAAATAGTTGGCGCTCTCCCAGTGTTTGCAAAGCAAATCCTCAAGTGCTCCCTAGTTCCTCACGACTTTTGGAATAGACCAGAATGTCATCACTAACACAATAATCAACTGGTCGAGGAACGGCCTGAAGAAATCTGGTTCATCATATCCAGGAATTCTGCTAGGGCATTGGTGAGTCCAATGACACCACCAAAACACATACTGCAAGTAGCGCGCACAAAAGCAGTCTTCGAAATGACTTCACTCCTTACCCGCAACAATGATGACCTGATCCCAAACAAACTTAGAAAAAGTCTCGCACTCTGGAGCTGATCGAAGAAATCATCAATGGGAGGTAAAGGATACCTATCCGCACCGTAACTCAGTTCAATTGATGATCAATCAACACACAATCTCAAACTGCCGTCTTTCTCCCTGACGAACAGAATATGAGCTCGCCAAAGTGAAACACTCAGACACACAAGGCTCTCAAACAAACAACTCTGCAGCTGATCCTTAAGCTCCCTAAGCTCCGCCGGCTCATCTGGAACAAAGTAGGAAACTCCCGCACGATAGGAAAGCCGGTCCAACAAACCCACTGTGGCTCCAGTATCCTGAATGAAAGCCATGAATCCTCGACATCCTCTCCTCAAAAGCCGACTAGCGAAAAAGGCTGAATTCAAGCCGTGAGAGGCGGCACCACTGTCCCCCTACACAACAAGAACTGACTCACCGGGAAAACAAAACCTGACTGTTTTCTCGCGGCAATCCACTGACGCCTAGCACGTAGCTAACCAGTTCGTGCCTAGGAGAACGTCAAATCCAACATCTGAAGAAGAATCAAAACGACGGACGAATCTCTATCTCCTATCCGATTGGCACACGACCGAAATACGTATCGCGCAATAAAAGAATCGCTGACATAAATTAACACAACAAACGGATGATCTAGCCAACAAGACTCTCGGCCCAACCATGGCGCAAAGTGTGTAAAACAAACAAGTGCATCAAAAGAACATACGACTTAAGAATACCTGAAAAATTTGCATTGGACGCCCGCACGTCCCGATGAGTAGAAGCACACTCTCGTGTCTGCCACCTACCCGCAACTGGCTGAACTCCTTCTCTGCCAACCTGTCCCCTCTGAGCGAACCCTCCGCATCCACGACCTCTCTGAATACGACCCTGACACGGTGTTAAGCAACAACTCCTGATGTGGTGATCAAGGTCCCCGCACCGATAGCATCCTTTCAATGGTTGCCGACCCTCCTGGAAATACGAGCTAAAATAATGACCTCATCCCAAGCCTCCGTTATTCCCGCGACATGCCCAATATCTGTCTCGACGATCTGTCTCTGGGCTGGTACACCGGTACGAGTCCTCCACTCTTCCGGAACTCCTAAAGTCTCTGGAAGACGTGCCTCGTCAACTGGGGCTGCATCCACTGGTGCTGTATTCGTAACACTATGCTGTGTGCTGATCGCAAGGAACAACTGGGTAACAGGGTGACAACCTCCTGTCGCTGCGTTCTGCTGGCCTCAACCAAAGACCTCATCATCTGGCGCAAATCCTGCATCTCTGCCATAAGCCTAGCGATATGATCCGTCGAAGGCGGATCCATCTGCTCCAGTGCAACGGGCATACCATCCTGGTCAGTCCTTGTCCCACCCGAGTCAACTCTGACCTCGGCCCTCGCTGCATCACTCTGAGTCTCCATAGTCATCGGCGGCAAAGGCTATAAATGGAAATAAGATTCGATAAGAACACGGAAATCGAATCACAAGGATATGTATCATCAAGGAAGGAATTTCGAGCAATTTGTACTTAGGTCACTTTAGGTGGAGTACCGTGATCGTGAGTTTGTCGCGGACATACACACACTACGTTATTCTGCTTAAGCTACCTACTCCATCATACCAAGGTCATCCTACACTCCGAAAGGTAAAACCTAGCTCTCTGATACCAACTTTGTCATGACCCGAAATTGGCATGGGACTGCCCTTAAACTACGCAATATCCACAGGCGTAACGCAATTTAAGTAAGCCGAAAACCCAGCAATCTAAACCAACAAAAGTAGTAAGTGATAATAGAAATTTTAAAACTTTTGAAATCTTAACCCAAATTCTTTAAAAGTCCAACTTTATTTCCTTTAAAATTTTGGCCGTACCTCCTTTGTAAAAACTAACCCCAAAAATGGGTACAACAAAAATATAAATAAGGAATCCCCAAACGGGAGCAAATCCATGCCCAACGGCGGAAAAAAACCACCACAACAGATATACGACGCCGTAGCGAAGAAATAAAAGATGATTTAAGTAAAACTGTATAAAAGACATCCAAGTCACCAAAATAATATACAATATCGTCCTCACATCAAGTCTCTAAGTCATACACATGAAAGTGGTAGATGGAGAGTACAAGATAAAACGAATATACAATACGCAACATCGGATAACCGTAAAACCCACCTATAGCAAAACTGTACACAGTCAGCCGTAGCGGTATCCGCTGCAAAAGGTGATACGAAAGATGAAAAGCCTGCCGCGACTGCCCGGAGGGACTACCTGAAAAACACTGTGGCACAAAGGGGTGAGTTGCCAACTCATGAATAGAAAATAACATATGCAGCTAATCGCAAGTATGTACGTATATCACAAATCCGACATAGGCAAGCTAATAGCAATAAAAGTCATATGTGTGCAATAGTCATGAAAGGTACACTAGCAGGTACATCTAATACATGAAGCAATAATATTGCAGGGTTACTAGGCACTCTCACAAGAGTCTACAAGGCATCAACCATGCCCGATTTAAAATTTAGACGTGCCGAACAACCCTAACCAAGATCTTTAAACTAGAGATTAGGCGAAACACAGCATGTAAACAACTTTACATCTAAGTGATGGGGATTACAACCTTTGTAGTCCGTTCCTTCACTTCTAAAGCTCCGTGATGTGGTCCCTTCACTGCGATCATCAAGTTCCCGAACTCTAGAGAGGCTCCACGAAGATAAAGATGCAAGCTTGCTTCCGATCTTCGATAACTAAGATGATCTACCTTGAAGTTTCTTTAACACAAGCTCTCACTCACTAAATGAAGTGAACACCCTAATCTAATTGGCAAGAATAGATTAGGATGATGAAGTAGGAATTTAGCTCTCATTTGTTTTCTTAATCTCACTCATTTTCATCACAAAATCATAAGCTAGAAAGTTTTGCAAAGAGGAAGAAGAAGATGATTCAATTTACTTTGTGATGAATAATGAATTTCTCATAATGATTAATGATGCAACCATGGTTGAATATGAAGAGGCTAACCATTGTAGAGACTTAACCTAGGGTGAAGGGTTTGGGTTGGGTTAGAAATATCTAGCAAAAATATCAAAAATAATATCTTTGCTAGAAACAAAGTAAAACCTTCTAGAAGTATCAAGAAAGAACTAACCCAAATCAAACACTAACCTTCTTTAATCTCCACTAAACATATTGCATTAGTAATCATATCATGTTACAATATTATATATCACATATACAATATTTATTGTAACAAAATAAAATAATACAATTAACATTTATCGCATATATATCAATGTATTACCCGAGTGAGAAAAAGAATCTTTTAGTGAGCTTATATCAGTTAATGTAATTTAATATATCAAATATATAATTATACATTAAATTATCGAATCAACACTTGATCCGATAATCTGGCTATTTCACAAATAACTGACTAATATAATCTATTTCAGTTCATCGAATCAACACTTGATCCGATGACCCGGCTATATCACATATACCCGGCCGATATCTCATATCGGGAGATTCTAATATGGTATCACATACACGTATTATTCTCGGTCCCGCACATATCATATATGTTCTCCTACTCCGTTTTGCCTGAGTCAAGAAAGCTCGGTGTAGGACTCTAAAGAATCGTCAATACGCCGGCAGTAGGTGATGATCATATCAAACACCCACAAGCAGCAAGCGGACAGCTAAACGTAACAGCCACCTAGGTATTGAGCAATCAGAAGATCAACAAGTAAGCCTGTACTTTCTCCCGTGAATCAAGTCAGAAACACTCCCGTACAGTCTGGTCTCTTTGTCTGATATGTCGCATATCTCGCCCAGGGGTGGTAAACGTCAGACCCCAGTAGCTTGATAAACCGTGTCGATATGAGGTCCATAACAGTTCGAGAAACTACTGATAACACTTACCAGTAAATCTCAGCAATCCTGGCCAGGGATTTCTAGTTATAGCCGATCGAACACAGCGCAACATCAACTCCCTATACCGGGAGAGACGAAACCCCTCCTATCGCTCATTGCCTCCATGTGATTCGGGACTGTACCCAAAAGCCACCATTTTGCACTCCCTCTTGGACATAGTATGATGGAAATCAAAGCAAAGTGGGAATCACACAAGACTCTATGACGGTCTCAGGTCTACAGACTAACCGGTACCAGTGTCACCAGAGAACTGCCATCTGACGTGGTGTATAATACCATCTGGGAGTTCTCGGCGAGTCCGTCCAGTGTACCCAGTCTCCACTGAGCACCAGTATACCATCCTTGATGTCAAACACCGATGGATATGGGATCATCCATTGCCCATCATATGGGTCAAGATGCGTATACGCTAGTCTACTCTGGTGTATCGATGCCCCGTCTCGATACACCCTCGACTAGGAACTGTTATAGGATGTACTCATCGACTACCGTAGCCCCACTAGTATGATCACATCATAGTCCCAGTAGTCGAGTACATATCCTAAGGGCTTTATCAACATGTAACATAGAGACAATCAGAGTACATGTTAAGATAAAGTGCAACCAGATAGCATACTATCATGTCGAGCAAGAAAGTCCTCCCTATATATGTCCAAGCATCCACTACAATATACATCATATGTACAGTAATGGCCTCTAGGGCATACATATAACTAACAATCTCCCACTCGCACTAGGGCCATCTGTTGTGGTATCGCATACCCAACAATTAGCTGTGGTTGAAGTATCTCATACTCAACCATCCCATAATAGTCTCTACTAGGAAGTAGGCCTTTGTGTGTGGATCCGCGCTGTTGTCCTCTGTGTCTACTCTCCTAACCTTGATCTCCCTGGAGATCAACCATCTCCATGATCAGGTGATACTGCCTAAGAATTATATCTGGATTTCTGATGGGACGGAGGTTCCTTGGCATAAGCCACAACTCCATTGCCACACAATGGTTGGAACGAAGTTCATCTCATGAACTTATATATATCCAGACTGCCTCTTTGGTAGCATCCTTGGTAACGATGTATCTTGCCTTTAATCGTCTAGTATGTCACGGTATCTAGCTTGAAACTCTTCCAACAAACCGTTCCCCCACTGAGGGTAAAGACAATGCCTGCGACTGACATTCAGTCGTCCTTATCACCCTGGAACTTTTCCAGTGATTCTCCTCAGGATCGATTGATACAATCTCACTACAACTAGTGAGAATCTTAACATCCAATTAGATCTATCTCATAGATCCATAACCCAGGATTTAGGAGGTATAACCTTGATCCTATATGGAGAATCCTTGTGATAAGCGGAGATTGACCGAGCGTAGCATAGGAAACTCCTTCCCTGTCAAGAGTATGTCATCACGTACTCTACGAGGATCACCACCATACTCCCTACTACCTTTTTGTATATACAAGGTTCATCAACCATTTTGATGAAGTCAAACTCTTTGACTACCACATCAAAACAGATGTTCCAACTCCGCGATACCTGATTTTTCACATAAAATATCATGCTCACGTTTCCGCTGCTCCCACTGTCTACGAAGCCCTCTGGCTGTGTACTTATAGACGCTCTCTTCCAAATCATCATTTAAAAAAGCTGTCATGACACCCAACCGCCAGATATCGTAGTCATGGTATGTAGCCGTGGCAAGTAGGATCTGGATGGACTTAAGCATACCTTTGAAAGTCTCAACTTTTCCATGTACACCAAGTAATCTTCTCAATATATACTTACTCCTGATGGGGATTTAACCCGTCAGATTAAGCAACCAAAGTCCATACTTTGTTTGTGTATAAGGATTCCATCTCAGACCGTTAAGCATCCAGCCATTCTTACAGAGTCCCGCTCTTGATGGCCAGCTCGAAACTAGTTGGGCCATCATCTCATGATGCAATCCTCGCTCCCACTGTCATAGAGTAAACCGAAGTATCTCTTAGGTGGGTGAGGAACCCTACTAGATCGGCGGAGAGGCTAAGATTCGTTGGAAACTATTGAATCCTTTGGTTCTACCAAATCATCAGCTGTAGTTTGTATAGCTAGAACTCTTTCCAGTTCTACCTCATGACCAATAATTTCTTCACAAGAAATTCCCTTTCATAAATGTGGCATGCTGAGAAACAAAACATCTTTTGTTCCTCGGTTTGGTAGAAGATATTCCCTTGCGAATGCTTGGGATATCCAACAAACTTCTACAGAACTGACTTTGCCTCGAGCTTGTCCGGATTATGCTTTTAGACATAGGCTGGACAACCCCAAATCTTAACATACTTAAGATATGGGCTTTTCCCATTCCATATCACATATGAAGTGGTAGGCAACTGATTTGATTAGAACCCTATTCAATAGGTATGCAGCTTCTCAAGTGCATAACTCTTAAAAGGAAATAGGAAACTCAGTAATACTCATTATAGAGCACACCATATCACATAGGGTGTATTGCTCCGCCCCGATATACCATCGTGCCATGGTGTATACGGAGGAGTAATGCTGAGAGAGAATCTCATTCTCCTTTAGAATAGTCCAGGAATTCCGTGCTCTAGTATTCTCCTCCTTGATCTCATCAAAGGACATAATACTTATACCCGTTTTTGGTTCTTTACTTCTAACTTATATTCATTGAATTTCTCAAAAGTTACAGACTTTGTGTTTCAACAGGAACATATGTCCGGATCTTGAGAGATAATCAGTGAATGTAATGAAGTACAAAGAACCGGTCTTGGAATGTGTAGACAGGGGACCTTCATACATCAACATGTATCAATCCCAAGAGTTCACTAACTCTTTCTCTGTTTCCAATAAACAGAGCTATAGTCATCTTATCTTTGTGACATGACCGACAAGTTTCACAAGATGTAAATTCAAACTAATTTAAATATGCATCTAAATGTAACTTCAGCTAGTCGGGTCACATTGATATGACCTAGCCTACAATACCTCAAGAAGGATTCGTTCATTTCTGAACTTTTCCTCTTGTGTGTGTTCTGTACATTAAGAACCGTGGTTTGATTTAGAACGTCTATGCTTTTCGATAACGTGCCTGAACCGATCAACTCTTGATATAGGAAATGTTCAAAACATTATCCAACAATACAAAATTATATCCTTCTTTACTAATAAAGAGACTGATATGATGTTGTATATCAGGTTCGGTATCTAATAACATTCGTTTAGAATCAATGTATTTGTTAATACAGGGTGATAACTACCAACAGACTTGGCTGCAACACTTGCACCGTTTCTATCTCATGAAATTTATCACCCGTTCTCAGTTCTCTACCTCTCTGTAGCCCATGTAACAAATTACATATGTGGGATCCTGATCCGGTATCAAATACCCAGGACGTAAAGGATATTGAGAAACAGTTCTGTGTAATGAACACACCCGAAGAAGATGCATCAACATGTACTTTCTTCTTTTTGGCGGCACGGGAATTCTGGTAATCCCCTATTTCCTGCTCTGTCTTATAACAATTATAAGTAGGAGCAGGACCAACGTTCCTTAGCGCAGTATAACAAACGGGTTCGGTCAATACTTCCATATTATTATCTTGATTAAGGTGTGACATAGTCGTAACTAGGAAAGAGAGAGAAGAAAACACTCAGCGTGCGCTTTTATAAGATTAGATTGGTTATCAATTTATCTAATCAGGATGGCTCCCACTGTTTTAGTCAAATCTTCCTTCAAACCCTAAAAGGAAGGACTAGCCGGGATTAATTATACTCTATAAGTTCGCCAATCTTTCAGCCAGGCCAGTGCCGGTACTTTGAGGGAGGTTCCCCGTGTTTTCGCACGGACCTAATTAAAGTAAACCTCGTTTTCCCAGGGGCGTAACCCCGTTAACACCTTTCTAGGCACCTACTTGATTGGCTAATTGTAATGTCTAAAACTCTCTCAGCAGTAACTCTTACTCGCAGCGGGTATCGGGATCCAACTATCTCATAGAAGGTATGCAATCTCATTGCAAATTTCAACACTTGAAATTCCCAATAATATTTTACCCCTAGCAGCTATATGACCTTAACATGGTCAACAAATCATAAGTGCTAGTCAAGTTTAACCCGTCATTTCTCGATTGAATTAAACCCACCCGCATGACCCTTAACATGGTCAACAAAGTCACACGACTAGCCTAATCCAATCGCATCATATGCTTATACAGATAAGCACTAATCAGCTACCGCACACTACGCCTTAACATGGTCAACAAACGTAGCACGAATACTAACTAGTACTTATCTGAAATGACGGAGGGCTACGACAGGTTTTTAAGAAAACGCTTTGCGTAATGAACTTGATATCGTTGTAGAATCGAGTGATTTTTAAAAGGAGTGTTTTTGAGGCTTTTCTAGTTTCGCTAAAGAGGTCACTCCCGGTGAAGGGATTGTCGGCTCTTTTCTTATCGAATAAGGTGCAAGATATTTCACAAATACCACTATGCAAAGCAAAAACTATAGGAGAAATCAAAAGACAAACCGTGTTTGTAGCATCTGCTAGTTTCACTAAAGAGGTCACTGCCGGTGAAGGGATCTCGGCTCTTTCCTTATCGAATAAGGTGCTGGATGTTCTACAAGGAACACCGCTATGCAAAGCAAGAACTAGAGCTACCAGTTTTTAAACAAGTTTCTACAACACCTTTAGGTTTCTTTTAGTTTCTTTAATCTCATTAATGAAGTCCCATTTTATTATGCTTCACAAGCATCTCATTTGAAACGAAATCTGCAATATAACATATACCTCATATATATAATATAAACATTTGTCTCAGGCAGTAATATGATCTCATCACAGAACATTGCAGCAGAAGAACATATATGAAATATTGGATATACTAGGAGGTCCGTGTTTTGATACGAGCCTGTATAAAACAAGGATTCCACGGTCGCAATGAATAGCCAAACCAACATCCCTAGACCCCTACGAGAGCGGAAAGCAACACTGCCAATTCTAGGGTTAGGAGACCCGGTCTCGACTCCTCGAGATGGTCTCCCACTGGACCCTAGAATCCGGTTACTTGTGCTCCCCGCCTTGGGTCTACCTAATGCGGAAAAGTAAATAATATACAATGGTGACATCATCCTCAGCCCGGAAGTGCCCCAATAAAAGAATATTACATACAAATGGATTTTACATGAATGAAAATAAAAACCCTCATCTCACAAAAGACCTCCAGCTATTCAAAACGTGATGATCCAATATAACATATCACAGCAACACATAATATCTCATATCATCAACGTAAGCAAGTATGCGTATCCCGAATGTCGTTGATGTATAGCAACGAAGCCGGCGATACACCACATACTACGCTTACGGTCGCAGAAAAGAAAGTGTAAAACTACAACAGTTGGAATCTGCAACTTCCTTAGACATCGCATGCTTAACCAAATGAATTCCTTAGATATCTTATGCTTAACAATTATAAACCCCGCATTTTAGTCTCTATATCGAAAACTCTTTTCAATATCAAGTCGGGCAATTCAACAAGATTCCCGACATCAGATCGAATGCTTGTCGCAAACTTTAATAGACGGCCGCACCCCCGGATGCCGTCAACGAAGTGCACTAAGGCAGAATATTGCTGCCGCGAGCACCCGAACAGATGCTTTTGGCGACGGGGTTCTCCTACAGTCACTTGGTCGGGGCTATGGGGCGTGGCTATCTATTAAGTTTAGCCGGCGAGTATCCGCGTACGCTACGTGATTGCGACGGACTTTTGATCGCATCAAAATCCCGTGGCAACCGATCATCTGAGACTGAACTGCTAGATTTATAACATTCAAATTAATTATCTCATAACTACTTGTGGATTCCAAATATTGTATCACATTCCAGATAAATAGACAATGTTAAACTTTCCAATTGAATAATCAAACACCCAAGTTTTTCCAAATAGCTCAACACTTGAGCAGAGTTTAAAAGCATCTATCACATGCCACAGTACCAATGGTCCAGCCGTAAAAGGGTCAAGCCAACGCCTCACATGTGGCAACGCCGTACTGCCACAAACCCTATGGTTTAGAGGCAGTTCAGACGGTCACATTGTTAGTTATATGTATTCCCTAGAGGTCATTACTGTACATTGGATGTATATTGTAGTGGATGCTGGGACATATATAGGGAGGACTTTCTTGCTCGACATGATAGTATGCTATCTGGTTGCTCTTTACCTTAACGTGTACACTGATTGTCTCTCTGTTACATGTTGGTAAAGCCCTTAGGATGTGTACTTGATTACCTGGACTATGATGCAGATCATACTAGTGGGGACATGGTAGTCCATAGGTACATCTTTCAAGGTCCCTAGTCGTGGGTGTATCGAGACGGGGCATCGATATACCAGTGTAGACTAGCGTATACCTTCTCGACCCATACAGATGGGCGATGGATGATCCCATATCCATTGGTGTTTGACATCAGAGATGATATACGGGTGCTCAGTGGAGACTGGGTACACTGGATGGACTCGCCGAGAACTCCCAGATGGTATTATACCTTACGTCAGATGGCAGTTCTCTGGTGACACTGGTACAGAGTAGTCTGTTGACCCGAGATCGTCATAGAGTCTTGTGTGGTTCCCACTGTGCTTTGATTTCCATCTTACCACATCCAAGAGGGCGTGCAAAACGGTGGTTTTTGGGTACAGTCCCGAATTACATGGAGGCAATGAGCGATAGGAGGGGATTCGTCTCTCCCGGTATAGGGAGTTGATGTTGCGCTGTGTTCGATTGGCTATAACCGGAAATCCCTGGCCAGGGTTGCTGAGATTTACTGGTAAGTGTTACCAGTAGTTTCTCGAACTGTTACAGACCTCATATCGACACGACTTATCGAGCTATTAGGGTCTGACGTTTACCACCCCTAGGCGAGATATGCGACATATCAGACGACGAGACCGGACTGTACGGTAAGTGTTACTGGTTGGATTCACAGGAGTGTGAGCGGGCTTGCTCGTCGATCTTCTGATCGCTCAATACCCGGGTGGCCGTTATGTTTAGCAGACCGCTTGCAGCTTGTGGGTGTTTGATATGATCATCACCTGCTGCCGGTGTATTGACGAGTCTTTAGAGTCCTACACAGAGGTTTCCTGGCTCAAGCGAAACGAAATAGGAGCGCATATGAGATATGTGCGGGACCGAGAATAATGCGTGTATGTGATACCGTATTCTATTCTCGCGATGAATGTATTGATATGGTTGTATGCGATATAACCTAGTTATCGAATCAAGGATTGATTCGATAAGCCGATACATTAGATATTAGTCGGTTATATGCGATATGACCGGATCGTTAAATCAAGTGTTGATTTAATGATTTAATGCATAATTATATATTTGATATATTACTTTGCATTAACTAGTATCGGTTCACTTTAAATGGATTTTCTCACTTGCTTTGTGCAAGTTGTATATGTGATATACTTTTGTGCACTTAGATGTATCATGTTTGATGATACATGTTTGCTAGGGTGTATGTTTAGATTAAACCATGGTTATGTAATGGTTAGGGTTATGATTTGATTCACTTATTCATTTATTTATTTTATTTATTTCATTTTGAAAAGATAAAGAGAATGGTGGCTTATTTTGTAATTTTGTGGAAACTTCATGAAGTGTTGATAGCTTGACCATTCTTGTTCTTTTCCTAAACCTAACCATTAACCCTAACCATGGTTTATTCTCTACACCTAACTATGGTTACCATTATGATAAGTATCATATTATTTCTTATTTTAAAAAGACTTATCATATGATTATCATCTTCTTCTTCTTCATCTTAATGAAGAAAGCTTTCTACCAACAATGGTGAATTGTGAAAATGAGTGAGAAATTCAATTCTAAAGTGAACCCACCTCCTATTTCTTCATCCTCTACCTCTTGCCAAGTAGTATAGGGTGTTTTCTTCACAAGTTTCATGACTTGGTGAAGTGGGAGCTTGATCTTGTGTTGCCTGGACGTAGATCATCTTCGGCATCGTAATCGATGACCTAGCCCGCCCATTTCTCCGATGAAGCCGACGCTAGAGCCCGGGATTGGATTTGGACAGCAAGGGGACTTCATCATGGAGCTATGGAGGTGGAGAACTGGATCTACAAAGGTTGTATTTCCGTTCTTTTAGTTAAGTTGTTAACTAGTTGCTTGTTTCGCCTAAAATTCTAGTTAACGATCCGTATTAGGGTTTCTCGGCACTTGTAAAATTCGAAATTGGCATGGTTGATGCCTTGTGAGACCTCATTAGTGTGCCTAGGAACCCTATATTGGTATCAGAGCCTAGCTAGAGCCTTAGGCGATGCGTAGACGGAGTTAGAAATCCTTTCGGACCGAAACCCTAACCCTAAACATGCTCTCTGGACAATTTTGTAAAATGTGGATTTTTCTATATTAAAAATATGCAGAAAAATCAGCAGGAGATTATAAGAATTACTGAGAAGCCCGTACCCCTGAATCCACCAAAGTGCGGCGGAACCGCGGCATTATCATGGCTAATGCGGCGGTTCCGCGGCCATGTGGTCTCTTCATGCGTTAAATTTTGCACAGTAATTCTTAGTTTGCTGTGATGGTTTTCCTGGGAATTTTTAATATTTTTTCAAGAGTTGAATTTTCTGGGTTGTATTGGGGTCTCGGTGTTTCGACCGGATTGTCTAATTTTGTCAGTGTGTGTTTTCCGGGTAATTTTAGAATATGTTAAAAAGTTCGACCGGATATAAATACCCAAGTTTTCCACTGTTGGGAAATTTCCAATTGTTGGACTTTTCCAGGGTTTAAAGACGTTCTGAGTAGTGCAAGTAACGCGATGGTCCCTCTAGAAGACAACAAACCTTAACTCGATTATGTGACCGTCTTGAACTGCCCATTGAACCTTCGGGTTTGGGGCAGTACGGCGTGCCACATGTGAGGCGTTGGCTTGACCCTTCTACGGCTGGACCGTTGGTACTGAGGCACGAAGTGAATGTCTTTGAACTTATTTCATGAGTTGAGCTGTTTTGGGAAAACTTGGGTGTTCGATTGTTCGATCGGAAAGTTTAACATTTTCTATCTTATTCGGAATGTGATACAATAATTGGAATTCACAAGTAGTTATGAGATAACTGATTTGAATGTTATAAACATAGCAGTTTAGTCTCACTTGATCGGTTGCCACGGAATTTTGATGTGATCAAAAGTCCGTCGCAATCACGTAGCGTACGCGGATAATCGCCGGGTAAACTTAATAGACAGCCTCACTCCATAGCCCCGACCAAGTGACTGTAGGAGAACCCCGTCGCCGAAAGCATCCGTTCGGGTGCTCGCGGCAGCGGTGTTCCGCCTTGGTGCACTTCGTCGACGGTATCGGGGGTGCGGCCGTCTACTGAAGTTTGCGACGAGCATTCGATCAGGATGTCGGGAATCTTGTTGAATTACTCGACTTTATATTGAAAAGTGTTTTCGATTTTGAGACTAAAATGCGGGGTTTATAATTGTTAGGCATGCGATGTCTAAGGAATTCATTTGATTAGGCATGCGATGTCTATGCAGGTTGCGGATTCCAACTGTTGTAGTTTTATACTTTCTTTTCTGTGACCGTAAGTGTAATATGTGATATCACCGGTTTCGTTGCTATATGTCAACGACAATTGGGATGCGCATATTTACTTACGTTGATGACATGTGATGTTATGTGTTGCTGGATATGTTATATTGGATCGTCGTGTTTGAATAGCCGGGGGTTTTTATGTGAGATGAGTGTTTTTCATTTTCATTCATGTAAAAACTTGTATGTAATATTCTTTTATTGGGGCACTTCCAGGTTGCGGAAGATGTCACCGTTTGTATATTATTTACTTTTCCGCACTAGGATAGACCCAAGGAGAGGAGCGCAAGTAACCGGGTTCTGGAGTCCAGTGGGAGACCAACTCGAGGAGTCGAGTCCGGGTCTCCTAACTCTAGAATTGGTAGGGTTGCTTGCCGCTCTCGTAGGGGTCTAGGGGTGTGGGTTTGGCTATTAATCACGACCGTGGAATCCGTGTTTTATACTGGCTCGTATTGAAAACACGGACGTCCTAGTATATCCAATATTTCATATTTTTCTTCTGCTGCGATATCTTTGATGTGATCATGTGATATGTTCTGTGATGGATACTTTATATAGTATATATGATATATTATATAGGCGTTACTTATGTTTTACACCCGTGCTAGCCCTGCCCCGCTCTGCCGTTAGTTACCTAACCTAACGGTGCATGAGGGGACATCGAGGCGAATGCGGATGGCATAAGTGTACGTCGTATTTATCTGTGATGTTTAGGTACTTAAATGATGGGACTTCATTAATATGATTAATGAAAGAAAAAGAAACCTAAAGATGTTGTAGAATCGAATTTCAAAAATAAAACAGGTAGCTACTGTTCTTGCTTTGCACAGCGGTGTATATGATATATCCTGCACCTTATTCGATAAGGAAAGGACCGAGATCCCTTCACTGGGAGTGACTCCTTTAGCAATAACTGGCAGATGCTACACACTCGGTTTGTCTTTTGATTGCTTTTAAGAGTTTTTGCTTTGCACAGTGATATATACGATATATCCCGCACCTCATTCGACGAGGAAAGGACCGACGATCCTTTCACCGGGAGTGACTCCTTTAGCAAAACTAGAAAAGCCTCAATAGCACTCCATTTTAAAATCATTTGATTCTACAACGATATCAAGTTCATTACTCAATAGGTTTTCAGAAAAACCTGTCGTAGCCCTCCGTCATTTCAGATAAGTTGTATATAGTATTCGTGCTGCATTTGTTGGCTTTCGTCAAGGTGCAGTGTGCTGTAGCTATATGCTGCTTATCTGCTGCATACGATGCGATTGGATTAGGGTAGTCGTGCGGCTTTGTTGGCTTTCGTCAACGGTCGTACGGGTGGGTTTAATTCAATCAAGAAATGTACGGGTTGAACTTGACTAGCGGGCTATGGTTTGTTGCCTTTCGTCAAGGTCATAGCACGTTAGGGGCAAAATATTATCGGGAATTTCAAGTGTTGAAATTTGCAATGAGATTGCATACCTTCTATGAGATAGTTGGATCCCGATACCCGCTGCGAGTAAGAGTTACTCCTGGGAGAGTTTTGCACATTGCAATTAGCCGATCAAGTAGGTGTCTAGAAAGGTGTCAACGGGGTTACGCCTCTGGGAAAACAAGGTTTACATTAATTAGGTTCGTGCGAAAGCACGGGGGACCTCCCTCAAAGTACCGACACTGGCCTGGCTGAAAGATTGGCGAACTTGTAGTGTGTAATTAATCCCGGCTAGTCTTTCCTTTTAGGGTTTGAAGGAAGATTTGATAAAAAGCAGTGGGAGCCATCCTGATAAGATAAAATAATAACCAATCTATTCTTGCTAGAGCGCACGCTGAGTGTTTTCTTCTCTCTCTCTCCAGGTAGCGACCATATCACGCCTTAATCAAGATAATAATATGGATATTTGACCGAACCCGCTTGTTATACTGAGCTGGGGAACGTTGGTCCCGCTCCAACTTATAATTGTTATAAGACAGAGCAGGAAATAGGGGATTACCAGAATTCCCGTGCCGCCCAAACGAAGAGAGTGCATGCTGATGCATCATCTTCGGGTGTGTTCATTACAAAGAACTGTTTCTCAGTATCCTCTGCATCCTGGGTATATGATACCGGATCAGGATCCCAGATATGTAATCTGTTACATAGGGCTACAGAAAGGTAGAGAACTGAGAATGGGTGATAAGTTTCATGAGGCAGAAAACGGGGCAAGAGTTGCAGCCAAGTCTGTTGGTCACTGTCACCCTGTATTACCAATACATTGATTCTGAACGAATGTTATTAGAGACCGAACCTGATATACAAAATCATATCAGTCTCTTTATCAGCAAAGAAATGATAAAATTTTGTATTGTTGGATAATGTTTTGAACATTTCCTATATCAAAAGTTGATCGGTTCAGGTACGTTATCTAAAAGCATTGACGTTCTAAATCAAACTACAGTTTTTAAGGATACAGAACACACACAAGAGGAAGAGTTCAGAAATGAACGGATCCTTCTTGAGGTATTGTAGACTAGGTCATATCAATGCGACCCGACTAGCTAAGTTCCACATAGATGCATATTTAAATCTGTTTGAATTTACATCTTGTGAAACTTGCCAGTCATGTCACAAAGATATAATGACACCAGCTCTGTTTATTGGAAACAGAGAAAGAGTTTGTGAACTCTTGGGATGATACATGTTGATGTATAAAGGTCCCCTGTCTACACATGCCAAGACCGGTTCTTTGTACTTCATTACATTCTCTGATGATCTCTTTAGATTCAGACATATGTTCCTGTTGAAACACAAGTCCGAACTTTTTGAGATATTCACAGAATATAAGTCAGAAGTAGGGAACCAATAATGGTATAAGTATTATGTCCTTTGATGTGATCAAGGAGGAGAATACTTGAGCACGGAATTCCTGGACTATTCTAAAGGAGAATGAGATTCTCTCTCAGCATTACTCCTCCGTATACACCATAGCACGATGGTATATCGGGGCGGAGCAATAGCACCCTATATGATATGGTGTGCTCTATGATGAGTACTACTGAGTTACCTGTTTCCTTTTTGGGAGTTATGCACTTGAGAAGCTGCATACTTATTGAATAGGGTTCAAATCAAATCAGTTGCCTACCACTTCATATGTGATATGGAAAGGGAAGAGCCCATATCTTAAGATGGTTAAGATTTGGGGTTGTCCATCCTATGTCTAAAAGCAAAATCCGGACAAGCTCGAGGCCAGGTCTGTTATATAGAACTGGAAAGGTTCCAGCTATACAAACTGCAGCTGATGATTTGAAAGAACCGAAGGATTCAATAGTTACCAACGAAGCTCAGCCTCTCCGCCGATCTAGTAGGGTTCCTCACCCACCTGAGAGATACTTCGGTTTCTCGATGACAGTTGGAGCGAGGATTGCATCATGAGATGATGACCCAACTAGTTTCGAGCTGGCCATCAGGAGTGAGACTCTGTAAGAATGGCTGGATGCTTAGTGATCTGAGATGGAATCCTTATACACCAACAAAGTATGGTCTTTGGTTGCTATATCTGAAGGGTTAAATCCCCATCAGGAGCAAGTATATCTTGAGAAGATTACTTGGTGTACATGGAAAAGTTGAGACTTTCAAAGCTAGACTTGTTAAAGGTTTGCATCATTGACCAGGTGTGGATTATGATGAAACCTTTTCAACTGGCTATGCTTAAGTCCATCCAGATCCTACTTGCCACGGCTACATACCATGACTACGATATCTGGCGGTTGGGTGCCATGACTACTTTTCTAAATGATGTTTTAGAAGAGGACGTCTATAAGTACACAGCCAGAGGGCTTCGTAAACAGTGGGAGCAGTGGAAACGTGTACAAGATGCTTTATAGGATAAAGCAGGTATCGCGGAGTTGGAACATCTGTTTTGATGTGTTAGTCAAAGAGTTTGATATCATCAAAATGATAGATGAACCTTCTATAAACAAAAAGGTAGTAGGGAGTATGGTGATGATCCTCGTAGAGTACGTGGATGACATACTTTTGATGGGGAAGGAGTTTCCTATGCTACGCTCGGTCAATCTCCGCTTATCACAATGATTCTCCATAAAGGATCAAAGTGATACCTCCTAAATCCTGGGTTTCGGATCTATGAGATAGATCTAATTGGATGTTAGGATTCTCACTAGTTGTCGTGAGATGGTATCAATTAATCCTGGGGAGAATCACTGGAAGTGTTCCAGGGTGATAAAGACGACTGAATGTCAGTCACAGGCATTGTCTTTGCCCTTAGTAAAGGGACGGTATGTTGGAAAAGTTCCAAGCTAGATACCGTGGCATACTAGACGATAAAGGCTGGATACATCGCTATTTGAGATGCTACCAAAGAGGAAGTCTGGGTGTATTTTAGTTCATAAGATGAACATCGTTCCTACCATTGTGAGACAATGGAGTTGTGGCTTATGCCAAGGAACGCCAGTCCCATCAGTGATCCAGACATATTCTAACGCAGTATCACCTAATCATGGAGATGGTTGATCTTCAGGGTGATCGAGGTTAGGAGAGTAGACTCAGAGGACAACACGGCGGATCCACTCACAAAGGCCTTTTCCTAGTGAGAGTCTTTTATGGGATGGTTGAGTATGAGATACTACAACCACTGCTATCAGATGGCCCTAGTGCAAGTGGGAGATTGTTAGTTATATGTATGCCCTAGAGGCCATTACTGTACATTGGATGTATATTGTAGTGGATGCTGGGACATATATAGGGAGGACTTTCTTGCTCGACATGATAGTATGCTATCTGGTTGCTCTTTACCTTAACGTGTACACTGATTGTCTCTCTGTTACATGTTGGTAAAGCCCTTAGGATGTGTACTTGATTACCTGGACTATGATGCAGATCATACTAGTGGGGACATGGTAGTCCATAAGTACATCCTTCAAGGTCCCTAGTCGTGGGTGTATCGAGACGGGGCATCGATATACCAGTGTAGACTAGCGTATACCTTCTCGACCCATACAGATGGGCGATGGATGATCCCATATCCATTGGTGTTTGACATCAGAGATGATATACGGGTGCTCAGTGGAGACTGGGTACACTGGATGGACTCGCCGAGAACTCCCAGATGGTATTATACCTTACGTCAGATGGCAGTTCTCTGGTGACACTGGTACAGAGTAGTCTGTTGACCCGAGATCGTCATAGAGTCTTGTGTGGTTCCCACTGTGCTTTGATTTCCATCTTACCACGTCCAAGAGGGCGTGCAAAACGGTGGTTTTTGGGTACAGTCCCGAATCACATGGAGGCAATGAGCGATAGGAGGGGATTCGTCTCTCCCGGTATAGGGAGTTGATGTTGCGCTGTGTTCGATTGGCTATAACCGGAAATCCCTGGCCAGGGTTGCTGAGATTTACTGGTAAGTGTTACCAGTAGTTTCTCGAACTGTTACAGACCTCATATCGACACGACTTATCGAGCTATTGGGGTCTGACGTTTACCACCCATAGGCGAGATATGCGACATATCAGACGACGAGACCGGACTGTACGGTAAGTGTTACTGGTTGGATTCACAGGAGTGTGAGCGGGCTTGCTCGTCGATCTTCTGATCGCTCAATACCCGGGTGGCCGTTACGTTTAGCAGACCGCTTGTGGCTTGTGGGTGTTTGATATGATCATCACCTGCTGCAGGCGTATTGACGAGTCTTTAGAGTCCTACACAGAGGTTTCCTTGCTCAAGCGAAACGAAATAGGAGCGCATATGAGATATGTGCGGGACCGAGAATAATGCGTGTATGTGATACCGTATTCTATTCTCGCGATGAATGTATCGATATGGTTGTATGCGATATAACCTAGTTATCGAATCAAGGATTGATTCGATAAGCCGATACATTGGATATTAGTCGGTTATATGCGATATGACCGGATCGTTAAATCAAGTGTTGATTTAATGATTTAATGCATAATTATATATTTGATATATTACTTTGCATTAACTAGTATCGGTTCACTTTAAATGGATTTTCTCACTTGCTTTGTGCAAGTTGTATATGTGATATACTTTTGTGCACTTGGATGTATCATGTTTGATGATACATGTTTGCTAGGGTGTATGTTTAGACTAAACCATGGTTATGTAATGGTTAGGGTTATGATTTGATTCACTTATTCATTTATTTATTTTATTTATTTCATTTTGAAAAGATAAAGAGAATGGTGGCTTATTTTGTAGTTTTGTGGAAACTTCATGAAGTGTTGATAGCTTGACCATTCTTGTTCTTTTCCTAAACCTAACCATTAACCCTAACCATGGTTTATTCTCTACACCTAACTATGGTTACCATTATGATAAGTATCATATTATTTCTTATTTTAAAAAGACTTATCATATGATTATCATCTTCTTCTTCTTCATCTTAATGAAGAAAGCTTTCTACCAACAATGGTAAATTGTGAAAATGAGTGAGAAATTCAATTCTAAAGTGAACCCACCTCCTATTTCTTCATCCTCTACCTCTTGCCAAGTAGTATAGGGTGTTTTCTTCACAAGTTTCATGACTTGGTGAAGTGGGAGCTTGATCTTGTGTTGCCTCGACGTAGATCATCTTCGGTATCGTAGTCGATGACCTAGCCCGCCCATTTCTCCGATGAAGCCGACGCTAGAGCCCGGGATTGGATTTGGACAGCAAGGGGACTTCATCATGGAGCTATGGAGGTGGAGAACCGGATCTACAAAGGTTGTATTTCCGTTCTTTTAGTTAAGTTGTTAACTAGTTGCTTGTTTCGCCTAAAATTCTAGTTAACGATCCGTATTAGGGTTTCTCGGCACTTGTAAAATTCGAAATTGGCATGGTTGATGCCTTGTGAGACCTCATTAGTGTGCCTAGGAACCCTACACACATAATCGAGTTAAGGTTTGTTGTCTTCTAGAGGGTCCACCGCGTTACTTGCACGACTTTCCGAAAGTTTCAAACTCGAGAAAAAATCCAACTTTTGAAAATTTTCTGACAGGGGAAAAAGTGAGTTATTGATATCCGTTCAAACTATTTAACACGTTCTAAAATTACCCGGAAAAAATTTAAACGAAATTAAATTATCCGATTGAATCAACGAATACAAAAGATCTCCAGAAAACTTAATACTTGAGTAATATTAAAAATCCTCAGAAGCATTAGGAAATACCTACGGTTCAACTGTTGGAAAAACGATCCACCGATTCTCAAGTCTTGCCGCGGAACCGCCGCCAATACCCTGGGTTGGCCGCGTTTCCGCGGCGCTTTGATTGACTCAGTGGTTCGTTTTTCACACACATCCTTAGAATTCCCTGCTGATTTTTTTGAGTATTTTTAATGTAGAAAAAAATCATATTTTGAAAAAATTTCCAGAAACTAGGGTTTTACAGGTATTCGGAGTTTGATCGGTTTTTAAACTTCGCCTAAAGCTCTAGCTTGGCTCTGATACCACTGCAGGGTTACTAGGCACTCTCAGAAGGTTCTACAAGGTATCAACGATGCCCGATTTAAAATTTAGACGTGCCGAACAACCCTAACCAAGATCTTTAAACTAGAGATTAGGCGAAACAAAGCATGTAAATAACTTTACATCTAAGAGATAGGGATTACAACCTTTGTAGTCCGTTCCTTCACTTCTAAAGCTCCGTGTTGTGGTCCCTTCGCTGCGATCATCAAGTTCCCGAACTCTAGAGAGGCTCCACGAAGAGAAAGATGCAAGCTTGCTTCCGATCTTCGATTACTAAGATGATCTACCTTGAAGTTTCTTTAACACAAGCTCTCACTCACTAAATGAAGTAAACACCCTAATCTAATTGGCAAGAATAGATTAGGATGATGAAGTAGGAATTTAGCACTCATTTGTTTTCTTAATCTCACTCATTCTCATCACAAAATCATAAGCTAGAAAGCTTTGCAAGGAGGAAGAAGAAGATGATTCAATTTCTTTGTGATGAATAATGAATTTCTCATAATGATTAATGATGCAATCATGGTTGAATATGAAGAGGCTAACCATTGTAGAGACTTAACCTAGGTTGAAGGGTTTGGGTTGGGTTAGAAATATCTAGCAAAAATATCAAACATAATATCTTTCCTAGAAACAAAGTAAAACCTTCTAGAAGTATCAAGAAAGAACTAACCCAAATCAAACACTAACCTTGTTTAATCTCCACTAAACATGTTGCATTAGTAATCATATCATGTTACAATATTATATATCACATATACAATATTTATTGTAACAAAATAAAATAATACAATTAACATATATCGCATATCTATCAATATATTACCCGAGTGAGAAAAAGAATCTTTTAGTGAGCTTATATCAGTTAATGTAATTTAATATATCAAATATATAATTATACATTAAATTATCGAATCAACACTTGATCCGATAATCCGGCTATTTCATAAATAACCGACTAATATAATCTTTATCAGTTCATCGAATCAACACCTGATCCGATGACCCGGATATATCACATATACCCGGACGATATCTCATATCGCGAGAATCTAATACGGTATCACATACACATATTGTTCTCGGTCCCGCACATATCATATATGTGCTCCTACTCCGTTTTGCCTGAGTCAAGAAACCTCTGTGTAGGACTCTAAAGAATCGTCAATACGTCGGTAGTAGGTGATGATCATATCAAACACCCACAAGCTGAAAGCGGTCAGCTAAACGTAACAGCTACCCAGGTATTGAGCGATCAGAAGATCAACAAGCAAGCCTGTACTTTCTTCTGTGAATCCGGTCAGTAACACTCCCGTACAGTCCGGTCTCTTCGTCTGATATGTCGCATATCTCACCTAGGGGTGTTAAACGTCAGACCCCAGTAGCTTGATAATTCGTGTCGATATGAGGTCCATAACAGTTCGAGAAACTACTGATAACACTTACCAGTAAATCTCAGCAACCCTGGCCAGGGATTTCTAGTTATAGCCAATCGAACACAGCGCAACATCAACTCCCTATACCGGGAGAGACGAAACCCCTCCTATCGCTCATTGCCTCCATGTGATACGGGACTGTACCCAAAAGCCATCTTTTTGCGCGCCCTCTTGGACGTGGTATGATGGAAATCAAAGCACAGTGGGAATCATACAAGACTCTATGACGATCTCGGGTCTACAGACTAACCTGTACCAGTGTCACCATAGAACTGCCATCTGACGTGGTGTATAATACCATCTGGGAGTTCTCGGCGAGTCCGTCCAGTGTACCCAGTCTCCACTGAGCACCCGTATACCATCCTTGATGTCAAACACTGATGGATATGGGTTCATCCATCGCCCATCATATGGGTCAAGATGCGTATACGCTAGTCTATTCTGGTGTATCGATGCCCCGTCTCGATACACCATCGACTAGGAACTGTTATAGGATGTACTCATCGACTACAGTGACCCCACTAGTATGATCTCATCATAGTCCCAGTAGTCGAGTACATATCCTAAGGGCTTTATCAACATGTAACATCGAGACAATCAGAGTACATGTTAAGAGAAAGTGCAACCAGATAGCATACTATCATGTCGAGCAAGAAAGTCCTCCCTATATATGTCCAAGCATCCACTACAGTATACATCTTATGTACAGTAATGGCCTCTAGGGCATACATATAACTAACAAATATGACAATCTGTATGCAACAATCATGTATGGTACTCTATCAGGTACTACTAGTACATGAAGCAATGAAATGACAATGTATATATACAACAGTCATGAAAGGTACGCTAGCAGGTACAACTAATATATGAAGCAATGCATATAAGATAAAAGTATGTAAATGTAACAGTCATGGAAGGTACTCTATCAGGTACAACTAATATATGAAGCAGTGCATAAACAATAAATGCGAAGTATGGGATGAAACATGTCATTTCCACGAAATCCTGATCTCGTGATAGGACCAAAGTCCATCAAGACAAGCCAATCCCATTTTCCTCAAATCAGCCCCCAAATTGGCTCTCATATCATGTAAGTCTCATATATCCTTTATCCAATATCAAGTAAATCTCGAATATCCTGAATCCAATATCAAGTGAATCTCGAATATCCTGAATCTAATATCAAGTGAATCTCAAATATCCTAAATCCAATATCAAGTGAATCTCAAATATCCTAAATATATTTGCATGAATAATTATGATGATGAATATGAATTGATATGTATACATATATATTAGCATCCCATTCCACTAATATATATATATATGTATGCATATATAACAGCGTCCCATTCCACTGTTATATATACTTAGGAGTAAAAATATTATGAAAACCTATGTCAAGCATTGACACATAATACTGATCTATCAGGTGCTGTCACTACGACTGGCCTCTTAATAGGTACGTATCATCGCTATTCCGAAAACCTGAGTGCCCAGCTTCGACCCTCGTCTTTCGACATATCCATACGTACATGACTCCCGTCGGTATCCTCACGATAACCGCCGAGTCATAGGTACTGTCACCGGTAGGTACTTGCTCACCTTCTAGGCTCAATCGGCATGGAGTGTCGATTTTCTTGCCGAGGGGAACCGTACTGCGCCCCACCATGTACCCTCACATGACCCACGATGCTCCTCGCATGGGGTATATATATCAGAACCGATAAAACTGATGGTGGCTGCTGAAATATCATATTAAGAGAAACCGGGTTTTTCAAATAATGCATAATTTCATGAAACTACCACGGTCCCCAAATCCAGAAAACATCATGAATATAATATATGTAACATAAAACTGTAATGTAAGCATATAAAGGAAAAGCCGCTATTTAACCGCAATAAGTTAAAATATATATCATGCGGTTCCTAATTTCTCCAAGTCTATATAACATCAAGTAAAGGTAAATATGTAGCTATAGCCAGATATATGTGTAAACATAAAGGTATAACAAGATATATGTATCTACCTATTAGTAATGATGTAATATACCCTCCAGGTATAAGTGAAGTATGTATGCAAGGTATACATCTAGCTATGTCATTATGTGTGAAATATACCTATCACTAATGGTACAATACCATATAAGTATACAGGTAACTAGCATGTAAGCATGTCAAGGCATATGTGTAAGTATGTTAGTATACAGGTATGCTATACGTCATATGCAACAAGGAATATGAATCAATGTCCCTAACCGAACAATATCATATATGTATGTGTGTTGTGCGTGTCATGGCAATTATTGATGGTGTGTGTGGCATACAATCAAAGCTCGTGCAACATGAGCCGTCAATAATAGTGCATTGTCCTAAGGATACAAGTCCAAGCACAATAAATAACTAAGCAATAAGGTGTATGTGCAACTCTATATATGCAATAGAATATGGGATAATATCATGTCATCTCTAGCCCAGACGCAAAACGCCATCCAGGTGATTCTCCTGTAGATGTTAAATCTACTCACCAACGTTCCTGGCTAAGTAAAACCAACTACTCATTGTCCCCTATTCGCAGCGCCCGAAGTCCCCGCCTGCGATCCTGAAAGCATATAACAATATAATAAGTATATATTAGCAATCGATCAATAACATGTACCAAATACGTTTGACCGACGCACCAACTCCAAACATACTCTCAAGTGTTCGTCAAGTGGCTAACGCACGTAGCGACACTATGAAACCAACTCAAGAGCAAAAGCTACACAAAGACATGAACGACGTCGACACGACCCTAGCTAGGAATGCTAAACGACACAACCATCATGCCTAAACCCTGATCGTACCGATCGCGCATTCACAACACAAGATATAGTACGGAATTAATATAAATAGCATTGCAACGTCAAAAGAAACCCACGCCAAAATTGTCCGAAAATCTAGTAAGCAATATATCGCAATATTTTGCACAAGTCTAAAGCCAATACAATTCTAGCGATTTCAAATATCTTAAAATAGCTTAACTAAGTTATCAAAACCACCACCAGATTTTTAAACTTGCTTAATTAAGTTTTAGTAAAAATCTAGTAAGCTAAAACTTTTAATTAGACAAAGTAGGAATTAACAACAATTAACATATTCCACCACTAGAATAAGTTTTCCTAAACTTCAATTAACATTTAACACTTCATCAAGTTTAAACCCTAACTTGAATTTCTTAAAATTATGATGAATGAATTAATCAAGAGTTTAAAGCTATATTAACCATTTAATTAACTAACTAAGTGGTTTTAATACAACAATTAAAGATTTAAGTGGAAATTATACCTCTTCAAGAACCACCCAAAGCAACTAGATTCATCAACCTTAGCCTCCAAAAACCAAGTTTTTCTTGATGATCCAAGCAAGGTTAGTGAAGGGAAATGATGTTTTAATTTTATTTAGGTATTTGTGGATTTATTTTTTGGATTTTTGATGAGTTTTGAAGCAAGAGAATGAAGAAATGAGCAAGGAAAGAAAATAGGGCTGATTTGGGGAGGGGCTTGGCCAAATGGTGAAGGGGTGGTGTTTATGTAAATTGTGAAGAAAGTTCTTGCAAAATTCGTTAAATGCTTCATTAAATGCAAATGCCACCATTTCATTCATTTCTTTTCTTTTTAAAATTAAAACCTTTTGTCACCACAAATATCTAGATATTAGAATGAATGGTTTTGATTAACTTAAACTTGATTAGTTTAGCAAAGATTCTCATTAGTAGTAATTAACCCAAGACAAAAAGTAATTACCACTAATAAAGTGCACAAATAAAGCATTAAAATAATATTTAATTAGGGAAAAATTCTATGTGAACCAAAACTTCCCATTGACCCCCAAAGCCCGCGCACTAGCTTCATTCTAGCTAAACTAGGTGCCGTGAAGTCTACACAGAAGTTTGATCACAATCGGGTTAAAACGGAAAACACCGACTATTTTACCCTAAAAAAGGAAAATTCGTAAAATGATTTCTAAAATGTTACACCGTTACGTACAACTAGTGCCGCTGACGTGCTTGTGGTTAAACCCACTACTAGCATATTGACGAGTCTTTATGGCAGGGTTTCCCTGCTTCGGGAAAAACGTTGTAGAGGCCGTATGGTTTTATGGCAGGGTTCGAACATATACGTGCACTTGTACACGGATCATGATTCGGACGGATAATACTAGTGGGCTTTTGTTTAAGCCGGATCCTAGTATTATATTGTTGGATTATTTTCATCTCGTTGTATTCATATTCTTTCGGAATACAGATGCGAGTATGTATATACGGATGAGGGGTATTCTTGTAATTCTATTACAAGATTACTTTAGTAGATTCCATCTCTTTTTTGATTAAATCATTTTAGGTTAAATGGTTTGTGAGTGGAAAGTGTGAGTCATTGTTTGCATTCATTCATGCATGCCACATGGGTGTGACTCATGGTGGTGGGTCATGTTGTGACTCATGGTGGTATGATGATTTCTTTTTTGTAGTATGAGATATTTGTTGTGATCCATGGGATATTTTTTCTTGAGTTGGGTTTCTTTAGTTGCTAGCATTGCTTACAAGAAATAACTCACTCACACAACACAAAAGAAAAGAGGGAGCCCCCATTATTTTTCTTGAGTTGCCAAACTTTGCTTCACATTTTCCTCTCTTAGCATCTTCTTCAACCTCTATCCTATATGTATCATGTGTTGAGAAACCTAGGGTGTATTGAGACAAAGTAATCATAAACACTCTCTACTTCATCTTGGCTATCTAGGTTAGCAAACTAGATACTCGAGTTACTTCGGTTTTGAGGTCGGATCCCGTAATACAAACTCTCGAGCTGGATCTTCTTCGATGGGGGAGACCGGAGATCAAACATAGTCGAGGAAGCCGCGAGGAGCTTGGGACAGAGGTTGAAGACCGAAGGACATGGATCATTTGGTATAACCTCTCTAAACTCCTTTTTATATAGCTAGTTTAGGGTTAATGGTCGATCCGTAGATTAGGGTTATGTTAGCGCTAGTTTTTTTAAAGTTTTTGTTCCGCATTTGGCCATGGATTGATGGCCGGGGCACTGGCGTATCCCAACATGGTATCAGAGCCAACCCATTAACCCCATACTAGTCGTTTTAAAGGATGTTAAAGTATCAAAACCGAAACAACACCGAAATAATACCAACACATAATCCAGTTTCTGTCGAATTTATTTTAGTCTTCTAAAAATATTTAAGCAATTGCCGAAGACTACCTTGATGACAACTAGACTGCACCCCAAAAATGAACACATTTCACCCGTATTGACCCGACCACATAGGCTAAAATTCCGGCCTGGCCGGTTTTCCTCTGGACTTTGGGCTTGGAATTTTGGGTGTGGTCTAGTTTCTGGAATATTGGTTTAGTAGTATTTGTTGTTTAGCCCAATTTGGATATGGATTTATCTATTAGTTTGGGGGCTATTCGGGGTATTTCGAAGTCGATATTTCTAACATTGTTTAAAGTTCTACAGTACATGCATTACTATCTGGGACCGTGAATGTCATTAGAGCGGTACAACTTGTCTAATTGCTATAGTTCTTTTAGACGAGTTTGCGAATGTGACATTCACGTTGATGTTCTGTGTTGTGCGGTGTTTTGGCTGAATCGTCGTGGTGGATAGCTTGGATGAAATGTTAGTACTGTTTAGTTTTATTTGTACATTTGATATCGCGGGGTGAGCATCCGACATGAGGACTACCGTCACTGCCTGTTTGTATATTATTTGTTTGGGGCACGACCGGGTTAAAGTTGACGTCATCATTGTACATATTTTCTTTTCTGTACTAGGATTACCCCGCGATAAGGTGCACGGATAGTCGAGTTCTAAAGGGTAACGGGCCAGCATCTTATGGCGTTGAGACAAAGGGGGCCTCACTCTAGAATTGACGGGCTATTCGTCGCACTCGTAGGGGGTACAGGTTGACCCAAGGAGGGGTGCTCAAGTTACCTGATTCCGTGAAGTGCCGGGTGGCCCATTCACTTTGATGAAGGGAGTTTCCTCACCTCTGGTTTTGGCGGGTAACTTGCCGTGCTCGTAGGGGGTCTAGGTTTTCATTGCACAGGCTATCCATACGACTAGGGAACGCTGGGTTTCACTTGCCGCTCAAAGGAAATCCGGGGCTCCCAGATTATCAGTATTGTTCTGTGATGCTTATCGCTTATCTGTGATGTTGGATTTATCATGTCCGGAGCGATTATTATATATTGTTATATATATACTAGTAGATGTTGTATATGTTTTGCACCCGCGCTAGTCTAGCCCCACTCTATCGTTAATTAAGTAACCTAACGGGTGATGACGGGGCCCAATGGAGAACGCGGATGCCATATACGTACATCATATTTTCGTTCTTTTCTGGTGTGATTAATTGATGGGACTGCGTTGATTCTGATCAATGCAAGGATAAAACAAACCTATTTGATGTTGTTGGAACCAATTTTTTTTTGAAAACAGACATTACAGACGTTTGCTTTTGTTTTGCACAGTGGTATTCGGTTATGAATATCCAGCACCTCATTCTACGAGGCAAGGGCCGAGATCCCTTCATCGGGAGTGACCCCTTGAGCAGAAGTTTGCGTCAACGTAATAACTTTATTGTAGTTGATTATTTTTGCTTTGCATCGTGGTATTCAGTTTGGAATATCCTGCACCTCATTCGATTAGGAAAGAGCCGAGATCCTTTCACCGGGAGTGACCTCTTTAGCAAAAGTTTTCGCCACCATATATTTGTAAAACCACATGGATCCCTACAACGATATCAAGTTCATTACGTTAAAGGTTTTTCGCCAGAAACCAGCCGTAGCCCTCCGTCATTTCTTACAGGTATTACTTAGTATTCATGCTGTGTATGTTGACTTCTGTCAAGGCACAGTGCTTGGTAGCTGGGTAATGCTTGTTTGTTGCATAGATATACGATTAGTTAGGACAGTCGCATGGTTGATTTTGACTTCTGTGAAGGGCACGTGCGGGTAGGTCTAAGTTAATCCAGGACAATGACGGGTTGAACTTGACTTGCGAATTATGATATGTTGACCTCTGTTAAGGTTATAAGCCGCTTGGGGTAAAAAAAATCACATCGGGAGTTTCAAACATACAAGAAACTTTCCAGGCATGCGCATACCTTCTGGAGTGTGATAACTTGAGTGGATTCCATCAAGTTATCATGCGATGATAGTTGGATCCCAATTCCCACTAATGAGTTGGTTTACTCCTCGGGTGATTTTAGATGATCCCGCTAATTCTTCTTTTACGTTTGGAGGAGAATTTGAGGATACAGTGGGAGACATCCTGATTAGATAAAGTGATTAACCGTTCTGATCTAGGTTAGAGTGCACGCTGAGTGTTTCTTTTCTCTCTCTCTTTGGCAGCGACCATGCCCCGACCATAGACTAGAACTCATAAACCAAGTTAAACGAACCTTCATTAAACACACTAACTTTGGGATTGTCAGAGTTGCATACTTTATTGCCACTCCTACTTTTACCCTTTGCTTTTCTACGGAACATTCCGTATCGCTACGAAGATCCACATTTATTGGATATAACCATCGTATAGTTACATACGAACTCAAAGAAACATGTTTCAAGTTCGAGAATGGTTTCCGGTTCTGGAGAAATTGAATAGGACCATTCAGTTGTCTTTTCCTTTTACCTTCTCTCAGGTTGTGAGGACTCCTAGGATTAGGAAAGGGTACACCTATTGCGCTTATTGGATAGTCTTCTTCCAAACCATAGGCAGGTGCCGAAAGGTTGGGAAGGAAGAAAACCAATTAGCCTAAGTGTGGTGTACAGAAGGTAATAAGTAAAAACAAATAAAGGGATTAGAAAGAAGGCAAACTAAATTGCGACTACTATCATTCATGATGAAACCGAGTATATCATCGCCACTCCTACTTCACCATTGAATTTCTCCAGAACACCCCGTATCACTACGAAGATCCACATTTATTGGATAATCCATCGTATAGTTACATACGAACTCGAAGGAACTTGTTCCAGTTCGAGAATGGATTCTGGTTCAGGAGAAATAGATTAAGGATTATTCAATTGTCGTTTATCTTTACCTTCTCTCAGTTTGCGAGGGCTCCTAAGACTAGGAGAGTACACGTATTACGCTTATTGGATAGTCTTCTTCCGAACCATTGGCTGGTGCCGAAAAGTATGGAAGAAGAAAACCATTTAGCTTAAGTGCGGTGTACAGAAGGTAATAAGTAAAGACAAATAAAGGGATTGGAGAGATGGCAAGAATATATACAGTTACAGTCATGAATCTGGATAGTGGAAGAGGCATTACTAGGAATACCCGGATACCCCTTTTGAAACATTTTCATGTTTCAGTTTCACTATGCGTTGTTAATTGAAAACTGATTTTCCAATTAGATCCTTGCTCCAGGGTATGCATTTACCAGGTTTGATTCTTACATCTATATGGTTTTACAGATGATGAGTAGGAGTAAGTTATTGGGAATTAGGTAATTATATCCTCTTTATATCGGAACTCGTTGTAATTGGTGATATTTGAGGAAATCTCCTGGGGTTTTGCCTGACGACAAATATTTGGTTTTGAATATCCGTTGTTATGCACCAATTTCAAACTGATATATCTGTACGTTTATTTTATAAAGTGAGATATAACTTTTTGAAATTATGTCCATGACATTTACCTATATCAGTTCATGATTAGGTAAGGAGCATTAAACAGCGGTGTAATTCTTCTTAACCATAGTACGGTTTTCAACCTACGACGCACAGGGTTTGAGTTATTCAACTCAGGGGACTTATACAAAGTATTGTATGTTGTCCAGTGTCCATTAGGACAGAGGGGTTGGTGCTCGTACTATATTCTGTTTACTTATGACTTCTCCAGTTTTAGACAAGTATTTCATAGAAATACAAGGTCCAAATTTTGAGAAGTTATAGGTACAAGAATAAAGTAGAGAACCATGTGTTGCAAGTATCAGGATTCTTCAAGGTGATCGAAGATGTAGATACTTGTGTTTGGTAATCAGTTGATAGTAATGGTTTTGAGAACTTGCTTCTCTTTCAGGTTACTCATATCTGGATGCACTCCTAGTTGAGTAATGCTGATCGGCCTCCTTCCATTTAGTTGACATGCACTGGAGACAGCTGCATGATTTGAATCTGGTTCCAATTAAGTTAGTGCATTTGTTTCTATATTGTATATAGAATGGTTCATATCTTAACGATGTTAAGGTATATGGAGTTGTCCGGCTTATGCTTAAAACCAGACTCTGGATAACTCAAGGCACGTTTCTGTAATGGCAGTTTGTGGGTTATCCTGGGCTATGACGAGGGTTAACTTTCTACCATCTAGAAGATCAATAGTGTTAGTTATATGTATGCCCTAGAGGCCATTACTGTACATACGATGTATATTGTAGTGGATGCTAGGACATATATAGGGAGGACTTTCTTGCTCGACATGATAGTATGCTATCTGGTTGTACTTTATCTTAACATGTACTCTGATTGTCTCTATATTACATGTTGATAAAGCCCTTAGGATATGTACTCGACTACTGGGACTATGATGAGATCATACTAGTGGGGCCACGGTAGTCGACGAGTACATCCTATAACTGTTCCTAGTCGAGGGTGTATCGAGACAGGGCATCGATGCACCAGAGTAGACTAGCGTATACGCATCTTGACCCATATGATGGGCGATGGATGCTCCATATCCATCGGTGTTTGACATAAGGGATGGTGTACGGGTGCTCAGTGGAGACTGGGTACACTGGACGGACTCGCCGAGAACTCCCAGATGGTATTATACCATACGTCAGATGGCAGTTCTCCGGTGACACTGGTACAGAGTAGTCTGTCGACCCGAGATCGTCATAGAGTCTTGTGTGATTCCCACTGTGCTTTGATTTCCATCATACCACGTCCAAGAGGGCGTGCAAAAAGGTGGCTTTTGGGTACTGTCCCGAATCACATGGAGGCAATGAGCGATAGGAGGGGATTCTTCTCTCCCGGTATAGGGAGTTGATGTTGTGCTATGTTCGATTGGCTATAACCGGAAATCCCTGGCCAGGGTTGCTGAGATTTACTGGTAAGTGTTATCAGTAGTTTCTCGAACTGTTATAGACCTCATATCGACACGACTTATCGAGCTACTGGGGTCTGACGTTTACCACCCCTAGGCGAGATATGCAACATATCAGACGACGAGACCGGACTGTACGGGAGTGTTACTCTTTAGATTCACAGGAGAATGTGCAGGCTTGCTTGTTGATCTTCTGAGCGCTCAATACCTGGGTAGTTGTTACGTTTAGCTGACCGCTTGCAGCTTGTGGGTGTTTGATATGATCATCACCTACTGCCGGCGTATTGACGATTCTTTAGAGTCCTACACAGAGGTTTCTTGACTCAGGCAAAACGGAGTAGGGGCACATATGTGATATGTGCGGGACCGAGGATAATGCGATATGTGATACCGTATTCTATTCTCGCGATATTTGATATCAGCCGGGTCATCGGATCAAGTGTTGATTCGATGAATCGGTACGGATAAATATTAGCCGGTTATATGCGATATAGCCGTATTGTCGGATCAAGTGTTGATTCGATAATTTAATGTATAATAATATATATGATATATTAAATTGCATTAACTAATATTTGCTCACTAAAAGATTCTTTTTCTCACTCGGGTAATACATTGATATATATGCGATATATGTTAAATGTATTATTTTATTTTGTTACGATAAATATTATATATGTGATATATAATATTGTAACATGATATGAAAACTAATGCAACTTGTTTAGTGGAGTTTAAACATGATTAGGGTTTGGATTAGGGTTAATCTTTCTAGATGTTTCTAGAAGCTTTTCTTTTTGTCATGATAAAGATATTTTCAAGTGAGTCATGCTTTAACCCAACCCAAACCCTAACCCTAGTTAATTCTCTACAAAGGTTCACTTGACCATGGTTGCATAATTCTATCATATTATTCTTTTCCTATTCATCATAAAAGGATTCTAATATTGTTCATCATCTTCTTCCTTCTTCTTCTTTGCTTGAAATGGTTTCTTGCTTTGATTTTTGTGATGGATAAATATGAGAAAAAGATAAATAAAGAGAGCAAAAATCCTACTTCATCATCCTCATCTTCCATTGCCATTTAGATGAGGGTGTTCACATCATTTCATGAGTGTTAGCTTGTGTTAAAGAAACTTCAAGGTAGATCATCTTAGTATCGAAGATCGGAAGCAAAGGTTGCGTCTTTCTCTTCGTGGAACCTCTCGAGAGTCCGGATCCCGATGATCGCAGCGAAGGGACCACAACACGGAGCATATGAAGTGAAGGACCGGATCTACAAAGGTTGTAATCCCTCTCACTTAGTGTTAAAGTGTTTAGCATGTTTGTTTTCGCCTAATCTCTAGTTTAAAGTTCCGTATTCGGGTTGTTCGGCACGGCTAAATTTTTAATCGGGCATGGTTGATGCCTCGTAGACCCTTGTGCGCGTGCCTAGCAACCCTTCAGTGGTATCAGAGCCAAGCTAGAGCTTTAGGCGAAGTCTAGACGAAATTTAAAGTCCGATCGAAACCCGAAACCCCGATAAAACCTGCTCTCTGGACTTTTTCTAAAAACTGGGATTTTTCCACATTAAAAATGCTTAAAAAATTCAGCAGGGAATTATAAGAATTACGGTGCAAAAAGTTTTTGATGAACAGTAAAAAGCGCAGCGGAACCGCGGCAGAAGCATGCCTTCTGCGGCGGTTCCGCGGCGAATTGATGACGTCAGCATTTCCTGTTTGCACAGTAACTCCTATTTTACTATGCTGGATTTTCTGGGAATTTTTAATTTTATTAAAAAGCTGAATTTTCTAGGGTTGTTTTGGGGATTCGATGACTCGATCGGATTATCAGATTTTGTCTATGTGTTTTCCGGATAATTTTTAGAAACTGTTAAAAAGTTCGAACGGATATCAATAACTCACTTTTTCCCCTGTCGGAAAATTTCTCAAAAGTTGGATTCTTTCTCGTGTTTAAGAATGTTCTAAATCGTGCAAGTAACTCGGTGGACCCTCTAGAAGACAACAAACCTTAACTCGATTATGTGACCGTCTTGAACTGCCCTTTGAACCTTAGGGTTTGGGGCAGTACGACGTGCCACATGTGAGGCGTTGGCTTGACCCTTCTACGGCTGGACCATTGGTACTGTGGCATGTAATGAATGTTTTTAAACTGATTTCAAGTGTTGAGATATATTGGGGAAATCTTGTGTGCTTGATGATTCGATCGGAAAGTTTAACTTTTTCTATTTATCTGGAATGTTATACAATATTTGGAATCCACAGGTAGTTATGAGATAACTGATTTGAATATTATAAACATAGCAGTTTAGTCTCAGATGATCGGTTGCCACGGAATTTTGATGTGATCAAAAGTCCGTTGCAATCACGCAGTGTACGCGGATACTCGTCGGGTAAACTTAATAGACAGCCACGCCCCATAGCCCCGACCAAGTGACTGTAGGAGAACCCCGTCGCCGAAAGCATCCGTTCGGGTGCTCCCGGTAGCGGTGTTCCGCCTTGGTGCACTTCGTCGACGGTATCGGGGGTGTGGCCGTCTACTAAAGTTTGCGACGAGCATTCGATCAGGAAATCGGGAATCTTGTTGAATTGCCCGACTTGATATTGAAAAGAGTTTTCGATAATGAGATTAAAATGCGGGGTTTATAAGGAATTCATTTGGTTAGTCATGTGATGTCTAAGGAGGTTGCGGATTCCAACTGTTGTAGTTTTACACTTTCTTTTCTGTGACCGTAAGCGTAGTATGTGGTGTATCGCCGGCTTCGTTGCTATACATCAACGACAATCGGGATACGCATACTTGCTTACGTTGATGATATGAGATATTATGTGTTGCTGTGATATGTTATATTGGATCGTCGCGTTTGAATAGCCGGGGGTTTTATGTGAGATGAGAGTTTTTCTTTTTCCTTCATGTAAAATTCATTTGTATGTAATATTCTTTTATTGGGGCACTTCCAGGTAGCGGAAGATGTCACCGTTGTATATTATTTACTTTTTCGCATTAGGTAGACCCAAGGAGGGGAGCACAAGTAACCGGGTTCTAGGGTCCAGTGGGAGACCATCTCGAGGAGTCGAGACCGGGTCTCCTAACCCTAGAATTGGCAGTGTTACTTGCCGCTCTCGTAGGGGTCTAGGGATGTGGGTTTGGCTATTCATCGCGACCGTGGAATCCGTGTTTTATACAGGCTCGTATTAAAAACACGGACGTCCTAGTATATCCAATATTTCATATATGTTCTTCTGCTGCAATGTTCTGTGATGAGATCATATTACTGCCTGAGACGAATGTTTATATTTTATATATATGAGATATATGTTATATTGCAGATTTCGTTTCAAAAGAGATGCTTGTGAAGCATATTAAAATGGGACTTCATTAATGAGATTAATGAAATAAAAGAAACCTAAGATGTTGTAGAAACTTGTTTTAAAAACTGGTAGCTCTAGTTCTTGCTTTGCATAGCGGTGTTCCTTGTAGAACATCCAGCACCTTATTCGATAAGGAAAGGACCGAGATCCCTTCACCGGGAGTGACTCCTTTAGCAATAACTGGCAGATGCTACAAACTCGGTTTGTCTTTTGATTGCTTCTATAGTTTCTGCTTTGCATAGTGATATTTGTGAAATATCCTGCACCTTATTCGATGAGGAAAGGGCCGACGATCCCTTCACCGGGAGTGACCCCTTTAGCAAAACTAGAAAAGCCTCAAAAACACTCCATTTAAAATCACTCGATTCTACGACGATATCAAGTTCATTACGCAAAGGCTTTTCTTAAAAACCTGTCGTAGCCCTCCGTCATTTCAGATAAGTACTAGTTAGTATTCGTGCTGCGTTTGTTGACCTTGTCAAGGCGTAGTGTGCGGTAGCTGATTAGTGCTTATCTGTATAAGCATATGATGCGATTGGATTAGGGTAGCCGTGTGACTTTGTTGACCTTGTCAAGGGTCGTGCGGTTGGGTTTAATTCAATCAGGAAATGACGGGTTGAACTTGACTTGCGGTCTATGGTTTGTTGACCTTGTCAAGGTCATAGATTGCTTGGGGCAAAATATTATTGGGGATTTCAAGTGTTGAAATTTGCAATGAGATTGCATACCTTCTATAAGATAGTTGGATCCCGATACCCGCTGCGAGTAAGAGTTACTCCTGGGACAGTTTTACACATTACAATTAGCCGATCAAGTAGGTGTCTAGAAAAGTGTTAACGGGGTTACGCCTCTGGGAAAACGAGGTTTACTTTAATTAGGTTCGTGCGAAAGCACGGGGGACCTCCCTCAAAGTACCGACACTGGCCTGGCTGAAAAATTGGCGAACTTGTAGCGTGTAATTAATTCCGGCTAGTCTTTCCTTTTAGGGTTTGAAGGAAGATTTGATTAAAACAGTGGGAGACATCCTGATTAGATATATTATATAACCAATCTAATCTTGCAAGAGCATACGCTGAGTGTTTTCTTCTCTCTCTCTCCAGGTAGCGACCATATCACGCCTTAATCAAGATAATAAAACGAATATATTGACCGAACCCGCTTGTTATACTAAGCTGGGGAACGTTGGTCCCGCTCCAACTTATAATTGTTATAAGACAGAGCAGGAAATTGGGGAATACCAGATTTCCCGTGCCGCCCAAACGAAGAAAGTGCATGCTGATGCATCATCTTCAGGTGTGTTCATTATAGAGAACTGTTTCTCAGTATCCTTTACGTCCTGGGTATGTGATACCGGATCAGGATCCCGTATATGTAATCTGTTACATGGGCTACAGATAGGTAGAGAACTGAGAACGGGTGATAAGTTTCATGAGATAGAAAACGGTGCAAGTGTTGCAGCCAAGTCTGTTGGTCACTGTCACCCTGTATTACCAGAATACATTGATTCTGAACAAATGTTATTAGATACCGAACCTGATATACAAAATCATATCAGTCTCTTTATTAGTAAAGAAAGGATATAATTTTGTATTGTTGGATAATGTTTTGAACATTTCCTATATCAAGAGTTGATCGGTTCAGGCACGTTATCTAAAATCATTGACGTTCTAAATCAAACTACAGTTCTTAATATACAGAACACACACAAGTGGAAGAGTTCAGAAATGAACAAATCCTTCTTGAGGCATTGTAGACTAGGTCATATCAATGCGACCCGACTGGCTGAAGTTACATTTAGATGCATATTTAAATTAGTTTGAATTTACATCTTATGAAACTTGCCAGTCATGTCACAAAGATAAGATGACCATAGCTCTGTTTATTGGAAACAGAGAAAGAGTTAGTGAACTCTTGGGATTGATACATGATGATGTATGAAGGTCCCCTGTCTACACATGCCAAGACCGGTTCTTTGTACTTCATTACATTCTCTGATAATCTCTCAAGATTCAGACATATGTTCTTGTTGAAACACAAGTCCGAACTTTTTGAGATATTCACAGAATATAAGTTAGAAGTAGAGAACCAAAATACGGGTATAAGTATTATGTCCTTTGATGAGATCAAGGAGGAGAATACTTGAGCATGGAATTCCTGGATTATTCTAAAGGAGAATGAGATTCTCTCTCAGCATTACTCCTTCGAATACACCACAGCACGTCGGTGTATCGGGGCGGAGCAACAGCACCCTATGTGATATGGTGTGCTCTATGATGAGTACTACTGAGTTTCCTATTTCCTTTCGGGAGTTATGCACTTGAGAAGCTGCATACCTATTGAATAGGGTTCAAATCAAATCAGATGCCTACCACTTCATATGTGATATGGAAATGGAAGAGCCCATATCTTAAGTTTGTTAAGATTTGGGGTTGTCCGGCCTATGTCTAAAAGCAAAATCCGGACAAGCTCCAGGCAAGGTCTGTTATGTAGAACTGGAAAGGTTCCAGCTATACAAACTGCAGCTGATGATTTGGTAGAACCAAAGGATTCAATAGTTTCCAACGAACCTCAGCCTCTCCGCCGATCTAGTAGGGTTCTTCACCCACCTGAGAGATACTTCGGTTTCTCTATGACAGTGGGAGCGAGGATTGCATCATGAGATGATGACCCAACTAGTTTCGAGCTGGCCATCAGGAGTGGGACTCTGTAAGAATGGCTGGGTGCTTATCGATCTGAGATGGAATCCTTATACACCAACAAAGTATGGACTTTGGTTGCTTTATCTGAAAGGTTAAATCCCCATCAGGAGCGAGCATATCTTGAGAAGATTACTTGGTGTACATAGAAAAGTTGAGACTTTCAAAGCTATGCTTAAGTCAATCCAGATCCTACTTGCCACGGCTACATACCATGACTACGATATCTGGTGGTAGAGTGTCATGACTGCTTTTCTAAATGATGTTTTAGAAAAGAGCATCTATAAGTACACAGCCAGAGGGCTTCGTAGACAGTGGGAGCAGCGGAAACATGTGTAAGATGTTTTATATGATAAAACAGGCATCGCGGAGTTGGAACATCTGTTTTGATGTGGTAGTCAAAGAGTTTGACTTCATCAAAATGGTAGATGAACCTTGTATATACGAAAAGGTAGTAGAGAGTATGGTGGTGATCCTCGTAGAGTACGTGGATGACATACTCTTGAAAAGGAAGGAGTTTCCTATGCTACGCTCGGTCAATCTCCGCTTATCACAAGGATTCTCCATATAGGATCAAAGTGATACCTCCTAAATCCTAGGTTTTGGATCTATGAGATAGATCTAATTGGATGTTAGGATACTCACTAGTTGTAGTGAGATGGTATAAATAGATCCAGGGGAGAATCACTGGAAAGGTTCCAGACTGATAAGGACGACTGAATGTCAGTCGAAGGCATTGTCTTCACCCTCAGTGGAGGGACGGTATGTTGGAAGAGTTCCAAGCTAGATACCGTGACATAGTAGACGATTAAAGGCAAGATACATCGTTACCAAGGATGCTACCAAAGAGGCAGTCTGGATATATATAAGTTCATAAGATGAACTTCGTTCCTACCATTGTGTGACAATGGAGTTGTGGCTTCAGCCAAGGAACTACCGTCCCATCAGAAATCCAGATATAATTCTTAGGCAGTATCACCTGATCATGGAGATGGTTGATCTCCAGGGAGATCGAGGTTAGGAGAGTAGACACAGAGGACAACAGCGTGAATCCACTCACAAAGGCCTTTTTCCCAGTAGAGACTTTTATGGGATGGTTGAGTATGAGATACTTCAACCGCAGCTAATTGTTGGGTATGCGATACCATAACAGATGGCCCTAGTGCAAGTGGGAGATTGTTAGTTATATGTTTGCCCTAGAGGCCATTACTGTACATACGATGTATATTGTAGTGGATGCTAGGACATATATAGGGAGGACTTTCTTGCTCGACATGATAGTATGCTATCTGGTTGTACTTTATCTTAACATGTACTCTGATTGTCTCTATATTACATGTTGATAAAGCCCTTAGGATATGTACTCGACTACTGGGACTATGATGAGATCATACTAGTGGGGCCACGGTAGTCGACGAGTACATCCTATAACTGTTCCTAGTCGAGGGTGTATCGAGACAGGGCATCGATGCACCAGAGTAGACTAGCGTATACGCATCTTGACCCATATGATGGGCGATGGATGATCCCATATCCATCGGTGTTTGACATCAAGGATGGTGTACGGGTGCTCAGTGGAGACTGGGTACACTGGACGGACTCGCCGAGAACTCCCAGATGGTATTATACCATACGTCAGATGGCAGTTCTCCGGTGACACTGGTACAGAGTAGTTTGTCGATCCGAGATCGTCATAGAGTCTTGTGCGATTCCCACTGTGCTTTGATTTCCATCATACCACGTCTAAGAGGGCGTGCAAAAAGGTGGCTTTTGGGTACAGTCCCGAATCACATGGAGGCAATGAGCGATAGGAGGGGATTCTTCTCTCCCGGTATAGGGAGTTGATGTTGTGCTGTGTTCGATTGGCTATAACCGGAAATCCCTGGCCAGGGTTGCTGAGATTTACTGGTAAGTGTTATCAGTAGTTTCTCGAACTGTTATAGACCTCATATCGACACGACTTATCGAGCTACTGGGGTCTGACGTTTACCACCCCTAGGCGAGATATGCAACATATCAGACGACGAGACCGGACTGTACGGGAGTGTTACTCTTTAGATTCACAGGAGAATGTGCAGGCTTGCTTGTTGATCTTCTGAGCGCTCAATACCTTGGTAGCTGTTACGTTTAGCTGACCGCTTGCAGCTTATGGGTGTTTGATATGATCATCACCTACTGCCGGCGTATTGACGATTCTTTAGAGTCCTACACAGAGGTTTCTTGACTCAGGCAAAACGGAGTAGGGGCACATATGTGATATGTGCGGGACCGAGGATAATGCGATATGTGATACCGTATTCTATTCTCGCGATATTTGATATCAGCTGGGTCATCGGATCAAGTGTTGATTCGATGAATCGGTACGGATAAATATTAGCCGGTTATATGCGATATAGCCGGATTGTCGGATCAAGTGTTGATTCGATAATTTAATGTATAATAATATATATGATATATTAAATTGCATTAACTAATATTTGCTCACTAAAAGATTCTTTTTCTCACTCGGGTAATACATTGATATATATAATATATATGTTAAATGTATTATTTTATTTTGTTACGATAAATATTATATATGTGATATATAATATTGTAACATGATATGAAAACTAATGCAACTTGTTTAGTGGAGTTTAAACATGATTAGGGTTTGGATTAGGGTTAATCTTTCTAGATGTTTCTAGAAGCTTTTCTTTTTGTCATGATAAAGATATTTTCAAGTGAGTCATGCTTTAACCCAACCCAAACCCTAACCCTAGTTAATTCTCTACAAAGGTTCACTTGACCATGGTTGCATAATTCTATCATATTATTCTTTTCCTATTCATCACAAAAGGATTCTAATATTGTTCATCATCTTCTTCCTTCTTCTTCTTTGCTTGAAATGGTTTCTTGCTTTGATTTTTGTGATGGATAAATATGAGAAAAAGATAAATAAATAGAGCAAAAATCCTACTTCATCATCCTCATCTTCCCTTGCCATTTAGATGAGGGTGTTCACATCATTTCATGAGTGTTAGCTTGTGTTAAAGAAACTTCAAGGTAGATCATCTTAGTATCGAAGATCGGAAGCAAAGGTTGCATCTTTCTCTTCGTGGAACCTCTCGAGAGTCCGGATCCCGATGATCGCAGTGAAGGGACCACAACACGGAGCATATGAAGTGAAGGACCGAATCTACAAAGGTTGTAATCCCTCTCACTTAGTGTTAAATTGTTTAGCATGCTTGTTTTCGCCTAATCTCTAGTTTAAAGTTCCGTATTCGGGTTGTTCGGCACGGCTAAATTTTTAATCGGGCATGGTTGATGCCTCGTAGACCCTTGTACGCGTGTCTAGCAACCCTTCAAATAGTGATATTGTTCTTGATCCACTACAGTTTTAGTAAAATGGACTTTTTCAGAAAACAGTACTAGGAGTATGGTAGAACTGGAAGTGATTCCAGAACCACAAACGATTACTGAAAATTTAATAGAACCTAATGATTCAATCAGTATTGACATTCTATTAGACACTCCGCAGATATGGTGGGTAACCTCAGACATCTGAAACGTACTTAGTTCTTCTCAGAGAAGGTGACAGGGAGGTTCTTGTTTATCCAGACTTGCCATTACTGCTGTTCTAGACTATGAGACCCGGCAGGAGGATGAGTATAGCGTCGTTCTAAACTATCTTTAGAAGTGCACGCATATATGACTCTGCCAAAGGGTTGTTGTAGTCAGTGGGAGCAGCGGAAGCATAGTGGACAAGTAGCTTGTGTCTATTCATAGACTAAAGCAGGTATAGCGGAGATAGATCATCTATTTTTGATGTGACAGTTATAGGCTTTGACTTCATCAGAATAGGAGATGGATCTATTAAGAAGGTAGTAGGGTGTGATGTCCTGGTATTTGGATGACATACACTTTGTAGGAAGTGAAATTCCTTCACTACGATCGGTTATACTGTGGTTGTCATACAATTGTTTCTCCATATAGGATATGGATATTATATCAGGCATTCTGGTTACTAGATCTATGATTTTAGATCTAGATTTGGGTAGTTTCCCAATCTGGGTACTTTGAGACTATTCTAAAGGTGTTCAGAATGGGCGACTACTGGCATGGTGGTGTACCTGCAGGTGATGGAGTCACCCTCATTCAAGGTGTCTTACAGAGTAAAGGGGAGAGGGATGAGCATGATTGGCATATCACTTGTTAAGGCAATTGAGTCAATCATGAGATGTCAAGTACTATACCAAATGTTGTTTTTGCACTAGCTACAATAAGTTTATATATTGATCCAATCCTGGAGAAACGTTCGGAAGCAGTTTATAAACATAAGTGGATGTTCTAGGGATATGGTAACTGCTGCCTCCTTCCGGAGACGATTATCATTCCAGGCTTCCAAGGTGACCTGGATGACAGAGTGACTGTCAGAGTTATGGTTTTCTTTCTTTTGAGGGGCGGTAATTTGGACAGGCGGTCCAAGAGGATACTGAGGGAGGCATGGCACAGGATACTGATTAAATTCAGTGGACAATATAGTCTAAGAACTTTTCTGGATTTGGAGTTCATTTGTGAACTGGGTCCCAACAAATATCCAGACATATTCTAAGACAGGTATTGCTCATTTCGGGAGATGGATTTCTCCGCGAACTTGAGATAAAAAGAGACATAAAAGAAAACATTGGAGCGGATCCACTCACTGAGGCTAATTCTCAAACGCAATAGTTTTACAAACGAGCTTTATGAAACTGATTAGTAGAGAAGTTGGGTGTTCGGTATCACACGGGCTGTGATTATGCGACACCGCAATAATTGGCCTTAAGTGCAAGTGGGAGATTATTAGCTATAGTGCCCTCAAGTCAATTATTAGATTGCAGGCATGTGATTGCAATGATTTAGGGAGGACCTATACCGGTAGAACAGTCTTACTCAAGATGATAGTATTCTATCTGGTTTGTCTTTATCATCGTGTACATGCTTCAGGTGACATTACAGATCACTATTACCTGTTGATAGAGCCCATAGGATTCATGCTTGACTACCAGTTGTATGATGGTGATCATATACGTAGGAGCTGGGTGGTTTATAAGCATATCCTTAAAATGTCCCTAGTTATGGTTGTTTGGAGACTGGGCATCGATACTCCAAGAGTAGAGCAGTGTATACTGATTGAGACCCCGACGAGGGGCGGTGGCTGGTCTCACAAGCCATTGGTGTTAGTTTGTTCACCTAAGATGTATACAGGTGCTCATTGGGTTATGAGTACACCGGACGGACTCGCCGGGAACATGCTAGTTGGTATTATACCTATTGTCAGATAGCAGTTCCCTGGTGACATGTATACAGGTTAGTCTATCGACCTGAGATCGTCATTTGTCTCGTGTGAGTTCTCACTGTGCTTTGATTACTACCCTACCATGGCTCAAAGGAGGCGTGCAAACAGGTTTTAGTTGGGTACAGTCCCGAGCCACATGGAGGCAGTGAGCGGATCGTCAGGGGATTCTTTTCTCCTGGTATTGGGGGTTGATGTCACGGTGTGCACGGGTGGCCATCACCAGAAATCCTTGGCCAAGGTAGTCGAGAATTACTGATCTAGGATCGGTAGTTTCTCAGGTGGTGATAGGTTTCATACCGACACTAAATGTCATGTTAGGTCTGACTTTATCCACCCCAAGACTCGATATGCTATCGGACTGTACGAATATTGTCACTGTCAGGCTCAGTAGGGGTTTCAGGATGAGTTTGCTCGTCGGTCTCCCTTTCGCTCAATACATGGGTAGTCGTTACGTACAGCTAGTGCCGCTGACGTGCTTATGGTTAAACCTACTGCCAGCATATTGACGAGTGTTTAGAGTCCCACACAGAGGGTTTCCTTGGTTCGGGCAAAACGTTGTAGAAGCCGTATGGTTTTATGGCAGGGTTGAACATATACGTGCACTTGTGCACGGATCATGATTCGAACGGATAATACTAGCGGGCTTTGGTTTTAACCGGATCCTAGTATTATATTGTTGGATTATTTTCGTCTCGTTGTATTCATATTCTTTCGGAATACGGATGCGAGTATGTATAAACGGATGAGGGGTATTCTTGTAATTCTATTAAAAGATTACTTTAGTAGATGCAATCTCTTTTTAGATTAAATCATTTTAGATTAAATGGTTTGTGAGTGGAAAGTGTGAGTCATTGTTTGCATTCATTCATGCATGCCACATGGGTGTGACTCTTGGTGGTGGGTCATGTTGTGACTCATGGTGGCATGCTGATTTCTTGTTTGTAGTATGAGATATTTGTTATTGTAAGTGCACGGCGGCTCCCCGGCCGTCAATCCGACTCCGGAATGCGGAAGCGGTGATTTACTTTAACTTTTCTGAACCGGAACCACCACGCACTAAAATCCCGGATCGGGCCATTAACATAGATCTAGCTATCTAGAGAACGGGTAAAGAGATATACCGAGTGATCCGAGTCCTCCGGTCTTCTCGTCGTCGTCCCGATCTCCCGCGGAATCTCCGGTCTCCATCACGTCGCCGGAAGGGCACCACATCGCCGGCTTCTTTTACGGGCTCCCACCTCTGGTCCGAGGCAACTCGGGCACGAAGTTGGCGAGTCGACGTGCCCAAGATTTGCTGTAGAATATAGTGTGGTGCTATGTCTCATTTTGGGATTTATGGAGGTTGCCATAGTGGTGGAGGAATGAGATGTAGTTTGGAGATGGAACTTGTGGGAATTTTTCAAAGCCAAATGAACAAAAAACCCACCCAAAAATTTTTGGACAGCCCCCTAAGAATTGTGGCCGGCCAAGGCAATAGAGAGAGAGAGAAAAGGGAGTGAGTGAGTGGAACCAATAATGCAAGAGGGAATGATGCAAGATTATGAGAAGAAATCATCACCAATCAAAAACAACACTCCACCAACCTCATCATCACCCATCACCATCACAAAAGTCATGCCATGATGAACTCAAGAAAGAGTCAATGGGTCAAGGTCAAACAAGAGCTATCATGAAGCATCAATATGCAAAAACCACCTCCCACAAAGCTTATTTGCGCAATTGCAAATATGCCCTCCTCCACCAAACTTCGGCCAATGAAAGATACAAAGAAATATGGCCGAAACGGAAAGCAAACTGGCAACTCCAAAAACTGATCCCGTAATAAATTACAGGAAAACCCCGCTACTGTGTATACACACCCGCATTTGTATTCCGACCGAAATACAAATGCAATGAGACAAAATCTACACTGTACAATACTAGGATCCGGCTTAATCCAAAGCCCGCTAGTATTATCTGTCCGATTATGATCCATGCAATACCGCACGTATCTGATCGAACGCTGCCATATCTCCATACGGCCTCTACAGCGTTTCGCCCGAAAACTTGAGCAACTGAATGTGGGGGACTCTAAAGACTCGTCAATACTATGGCTGTGGATTTAACCACTAGCACGTCAGAGGTATTAGCCATACGTGACGGGCTACCAGCTATTGACCAAAAGGGACGTCGATGAGAGAACTCATCCTGACACCCTACTGAGCCTGTCAGTGACAATATCCGTACAGTCCGGTCCGTTCGTCTATGAGCATCGCATGGCGGGCCTAGGGGGTTGGTAAAAGTCAGACCCCCAAAAGCGGTACAAGTCGTGTCGGAGTGTAGCCCAGAACACCCTGAGATACTACTGGAATACCTATCAGTAAATCTCCTGCCTCGGCCGAGGGCTTTGTGTAATGGCTCTCCTAGACACAGCGCAACCTTACCCCCAATACCGGGAGAGACGAACCCCTGAAGATCCGCTCACTGCCTCCATGTGGCTCGGGACGGTACCCAACTAAAACCTGTTTGCACGTCTCCTTTGAGCGTGGTAGGGTAGTAATCAAAGTATAGTGGGAACTCACACGAGACAAATGACGATCCTCAGGTCGATGAACTAACCTGTACACATGTCACCAGGGAACTGCTATCTGACGTCTGGTATAATCCCAACTACCAGGTTCCCGGCGAGTCCTGTCCGGTGTACTCATAACCCAATGAGCACCTGTATACATCTTAGGTGAACCAACTGACACCAGTGGCTTGTGAGACAGGCCACCGCCTCTCGTCGGGGTCTCGAATGTATACACTAGTCTACTCTGGAGTATCGATGCCCTGTCTCGAAACTCCCACGACTAGGGACCTTTTAAGGATGTGCTTATAGACTACCAGCTGTAGGGTTCCTAGGCACACTATAGAGGTCCCACAAGGCATCGAACATGCCAATTTAAAATTTTATGGGTGCCGAGAAACCCTAATACGGATCGTCGGCTAGAATTCTAGGCAAAACTAAAAACTAGTTAACACTTTAACTAAAAGTTAGATGCTACAACCTTTGTAGATCCGGTTCTCCACTTCCTTAGCTCCACGTGGGTGTCCTCTCGCTGTCCATCATGAATCCCGAACTCATTCGTCGGCTTCATCGGAGAAACGAGCGAGCTTGGTCGTCGGCTTCGTGTCAAAGACGATCTACGTCGAGGCATCACAAGTTCAAGCTCCGACTTCAAAAAGTTATGAAACATGTGAAGAAAACATCCAAAACAACTTGGCAAGAGGTAGAGGGTGAAGAAATAGGAGGTGGGTTCACTTTAGAATTGGATTTCACTCACTTTTGCTCAAGTTGCCATTGATGGCATCTAGTTTTCTCTCTTGAAGATGAAGAAGAAGAAGTAGATAGAATATGATAAGTAATGTGAAAAAAGAATAATAAAATCAACACTTATCATCTTCTAACCTAGGTTAAGTGTAGAGAATAAACCATGGTCAAATGAGAATGGTTAGGGTTAAGGATGATGACAAAATAGTCACTTTAGTCAAAGCTTCATGAAGCTTCATCAAGCTTCATGAAAGAAACCATTTTGTTATCATATATATATTTATTTATCAAAAAGAATAGATAAATAAATAAGTAAATAAATAAAAACCCTAACTATTATCATAACCATGGTTTAAGTCTTAACACAACACCAAACTACATGTATCATCAAACATGACACAAAGTAGTGCACAAAAGTATATCATATATACTTCTTGCACATCAAGTGAGAAAATCCATACAAAGTGAACCAATACTAGTTAATGCAAAGTAATATATCAAATATATAATTATACATTAAATCATTAAATCAACATTTGATTCAATGATCCGGTCATGTCGCACATAACCGACTAGTATCCAATGTATCGATTTATTGAATCAATGATTCGATAACTAGGTCATATCGAATATAACCAATCGAAACATTTATGGCGAGAATGAAATGCGGTATCACATACACGCATTATTCTCGGTCCCGCACATATCTCATATGCGCTCCTATTTCGTTTCGCTTGAGCCAGGAAACCTCTGTGTAAGACTCTAAAGACTCGTCAATACGCCGGTAGCAGATGATGATCATATCAAGCACCCACAAGCCGCAAGCGGTCTGCTAAACGTAACAGCCATCCGGGTATTGAGCGATCAGAAGATCGACGAGCTAGCCCGCTCACACTCCTGTGAATCCAACCAGTAACACTTACCGTACAGTCCGGTCTGTTCGTCTGATACGTCGCATATCAAGTCTAGGGGTGGTATACGTCAGACCCCAATAACCGATAAGTCGTGCCGATGTGAGGCTCATAACGGGTCGAGAAACTACTGGTAACACTTACCAGCAAATCTCTGATCAGCCCTGGCCAGGGACTTCCCTGTTACGGCCAATCGAGCAGAGCGCAACATCAACTCCCAATACCGGGAGAGACGAAACCCCTCCTATCGCTCATTGCCTCCATGTGACTCGGGACTGTACCCAAAGACCACCGTTTTGCACGCCCTCATGGACATGGTAAGGTGGAGATCAAAGCACAGTGGGAATCACACAAGACTCTATGACGATCTCGGGTCTACAGACTAACCTGTACAAGTGTCACCTGAGAACTGCCATCTGACGTGAGGTATAATACCATCTGGGAGTTCTCGGCGAGTCCGTCCAGTGTACCCAGTCTCCACTGAGCACCCGTATACCATCTCCGATGTCAAACACCAATGGATATGGGATCATCCATCGCCCATCTCATGGGTCGAGAAACGTATACGCTAGTCTACACTGGTATATCGATGCCCCATTTTGATACACCCACGACTAGGGACCTTGAAGGATATACTTATGGACTACCATGTCCCCACTAGTATGATCTGCATCATAGTCCAGGTAGTCAAGTAGACATCCTAAGGGCTTTACCAACATGTAACTATAAAACAGTTTAAAGAGACTAGTGTACATGTTAAGATAAAGAGTAACCAGATAGCATACTATCATATCGAGCAAGAAAGTCATCTCTATATATGTCCAAGCATCCAATATAATATACATCATCTGTACAATACTGGCCTCTAGGGCATACATACAACTAACAATCTCCCACTTGCACTAGGGCCAGCTGCTGTAGTATCGCATACCGAGCATCCCGAAGAGTCTCTTAAACTGTATCTGGGGAATGGCCTTCGTGAGTGGATCCGCCGTGTTTTTCTTCGTGTCAACCCTCCTGACCTCGATCTCCCGGCGATCAACTATCTCCCGGATCAGGTGATACCGCCTCAGAATATGCCTGGATCGCTGATGGGACCTGGGTTCCTTGACCAAAGCCACCGCTCCATTGTTATCGCAATACAAAGGTATTGGATGCTCAATGGATGGAACCACTCCAAGTTCAGTAATGAACTTCTTGATCCAGACAGCCTCTTTGGCAGCATCGTTGGCAGCGATGTATTCAGCCTCCATCGTTGAGTCTGCCACGGTTTCCTGCTTGGAACTCTTCCAGCTAACCGCCCCTCCGTAAAGGGTAAAGACAAAGCCCGACTGCGACTTAGAGTCGTCCTTATCACTCTGGAAGCTCGAATCGGTAAAGGACTCCACTTGGAGTTCTCCGTTACCATACACCAAGAACATATCCCTAGTCCTTCGCAAGTACTTGAGAATGTTCTTCACAGCTGTCCAGTGACTCTCTCCAGGATCTGCTTGATACCGACTCACTACACTTAGTGAGTATGCAACATCGGGTCTGGTACATAGCATCGCATACATGATAGAGCCTACTGCCGAAGCATAAGGTATCCCTTCCATGCGAGCTCTCTCCAAATCAGTCTTGGAGACATCTTTTTGGAGAGAGTGAGTCCAGAGATCGTGGGAAAGTTCCCACGCTTGGATTCTTCCATACTAAACCTCTTTAGTATGGTGTCAATGTACCTGGATTGGGACAATCCCAGTATCCGTTTGGATCTATCTCTATAGATCCTGATTCCCAATATGCAGGAGGCATCACCAAGATCTTTCATTGAGAGTCTTTGTGATAAGAAGAGCTTGACCGATTGCAGCATAGGAATATCATTTCCTATAAAGAGTATGTCGTCCACGTACAATACGAGGAATACAACCTTACTCTCTGCTACCTTCTTGTAGATACAAGGTTCATCTGGATTTTTGACGAAATCAAACTCTTTGATAACGACGTCAAAGCAGATGTTCCAACTCCGCGATGCTTGCTTTAATCCATACATGGATTTAAGCAGCTTGCATACCTTCCCGCTGCTCCCAATATCTACGAAGCCCTCTGGCTGAGTCATGTACACGCACTCTTCTAAATCACCATTTAGAAAGGCGGTCTTAACATCCATTTGCCGGATTTCGTAATCATGATATGCAGCGATGGCAAGCATGATCCGGATGGATTTAAGCATAGCCACTGGAGAAAAGGTCTCGTCATAGTCCACACCTGGTCTTTGACGATAACCCTTTGCTACAAGTCTAGCTTTGAAAGTCTCCACTTTCCCATCTACACCAAGTTTTTTCTTGAAGATCCATTTGCTCCCAATGGGTTTTACCCCTTCAGGAGCAACTTCCAAAGTCCATACTTTGTTGGTGTACATGGATTCCATCTCGGACCGCATAGCATCCAGCCATTTCACTGAGTCCCCACTCGTGATGGCCTGCTCGAAGCTAGTTGGGTCATCATCCTCCATGATGCAATCCTCGCTCCCACCGTCCATGAGAAAACCGTAGTATCTCTCAGGTTGGCGAGGAACCCTACTAGATCGGCGGAGATGCTGGGGTTCGTCGGGTACTACTGAATCCTCTGGTTCCACTAAATCTTCAGTTTGAGTTTGTGTAGCCGGAATTTCTTCCAGTTCTACCATATCCCCAGTAATTTCTTTTGCAAGAAATTCCTTTTCTAAAAAGGTGGCATGTCGAGAAACAAACACTTTTTGTTCCTCTGCATGGTAGAAAAGATATCCATGTGAATGTTTGGGATATCCCACAAACTTGCATAGAACTGACCATGCCTCGAGCTTGTCCGGATTTTGCCTTTTGACATAGGCCGGGCAACCCCATATCTTAACTCGTTTAAGACATGGTCTCTTCCCACTCCATATCTCATATGGTGTGGTAGGTACAGATTTAGATGGAACTTGATTCAATAGGTATGCTGCTGTCTCCAGTGCATATCCCCAGAAGGAAATAGGTAACTCAGCTGTGCTCATCATAGAGCGCACCATATCCAATAGGGTGCGGTTCCTCCGTTCAGATACACCGTTGTGCTGTGGTGTATATGGAGGAGTCAGCTGAGAGAGAATCCCATTCTCTTTTAGGAAGTCCAGGAATTCAATGCTCAAGTATTCACCTCCTCGATCAGATCGTAGGATTTTAATACTTTTTCCGGTTTGGTTCTCTACTTCTTGTTTATATTCTCTAAATTTCTCAAAAGCTTCTGATTTGTGTTTCATCAGGAACACATCCGAATCTAGAGAGATCGTCAGTGAATGTAATGAAGTACGAAGAACCATCCCTGGCATGTGTAGACATGGGACCGCATACATCACTATGTATCAGTCCCAAGAGTTCGGTAACTCTTTCTCCGTATCCCGTAAACGGAGCTTTGGTCATCTTGCCTTTGAGACATGACTGGCAAGTGTCATAGGATGAAAATTCAAACGGATTCAAATATCCAACCTTATGCAACTTAGCCAGTCGTGTCGCATTGATGTGACCCAGTCTACAATGCCACAAGAAGGATTCATTCATTTCAGAACTCTTCCTCTTGTGTGTGTTAGTTATGCTCAGAACTGTTGATTGATTTAGAACATAAATACCATTGCACAACGTGCCTGATCCAACCAACTTTTGGTTACGGAAAATGTTCATAACTTTGTCCTGTAATACAAAATTATATCCCTCTTTACTTAATAAAGAAACTGATATAATGTTGCATATCAGGTTCGGCATGTAATAGCATTCGTTCAGAACCAATGTATTACCAGTTGGTAATTCAAGGTGATATTCCCCGACAGTCTTAGCTGCAACAATTGCACCATTTCCGACTCTAATGTCTTTATCACCTTCTCCAAGTTCTCTACCTTTTCTAAGCCCATGTAACTGATTACATATATGGGATCCTGACCCGGTATCTAATACCCAGGACGTAGGGCAAATGGAGAAACAGTTCTCTGTAACGAACACACCCGAAGAAAATGCATCATCATGTACTTTCTTCATTCGGGTGGTATGGGAATCCTGGTATTCCCCTATATCCTGTTCAGTCCTATAACTCTTATAGGTAAGAACGGAACCAACGTTCCCCAGCACAGTATAACATGCGGGTTCGGTCAATACATCCATATTATTATCTTTATTAAGGCATGAAATGGTCGCTACCTGGAGAGAGAGAGAAGAAAACACTTTAGCGTAAGCTCGTGCAAGATCAGATTGGTTATTATCTTATCTAATCAGGATGGCTCCCACTGTTTTTATCAAATCTTCCTTCAAACCCTAAAAGGAAAGACTAGCCGGGATTAATTACACACTACAAGTTCGCCAATCTTTCAGCCAGGCCAGTGTCGGTACTTTGAGGGAGGTCCCCCGTGCTTTCGCACGAACCTAATTACTGTAAACCTCGTTTTCCTAGAGGCGTAACCTCGTTAACACCTTTCTAGAGACCTACTTGATCGGCTAATTGTAATGTGTAAAACTCTCCCAGGAGTAACTCTTACTCGCAGTGGGTATCGGGATCCAACTATCTCATAGAAGGTATGCAATCTCATTGCAAATTTCAACACTTGAAATTCCCGATAATATTTTGCCCCTAGCGTCCTATGACCTTGACAAAGGCCAACAAATCATAGCATGCTAGTCAAGTTCAACCCGTCATTTCTTGATTGAATCAAACCCACCCGCACGGCCCTTGACAAAGGCCAACAAGGTCGCACGACTACCCTGAAACAATCTGCATCATATGCATAGGAAGATAATCACTATTCAGCTACCGCACACTACGCCTTGACAAAGGCCAACAAACGCAGCACGAATACTAAACAGTTCTTATCTGAAATGACGGAGGGCTACGGCAGGTTTTTCTGAAAAGCTATTGCGTAATGAACTTGATATCGTTGTAGAATCAAATGAAGTTTTAAAATGGAGTGATTTTGAGGCTTTTCTAATTTTGCTAAAGGGGTCACTCCCGGTGAAGGGATCGTCGGCCCTTTCCTCGTCGAATGAGGTGCGGGATATATCATATATATCACTGTGCAAAGCAAAAGTCAAAAGCAATCAAAAGCAAACCGAGTGCGCAGCATCTGCCAGTTATTGCTAAAGGAGTCACTCCCGGTGAAGGGATCTCGGTCCTTTCCTCATCGAATAAGGTGCAGGGTATATCATATACACCGCTATGCAAAGCAAGAACTGTAGCTACCTGTTTTATTTAAAATTTGATTCTACAACATCTTAGGTTTCTTTTCTTTCATTAATCACATTAATGAAGTCCCATCATTTAAATACCTAAACATCATAGATAGATATGACGTACACTTATGCCATCCGCATTCGCCTCGATGTCCCCTCGTGCACCGTTAGGTTAGGTAACTAACGACAGAGCAGGGCAGGGCTAGCGCGGGTGTAAAACATAAGTAACGTCTATATAATATATCATATATACTATATACTATATCCATCACAGAATCACATCACAGATATCGCAGCAGAAGAAACATATGAAATATTGGATATACTAGGACGTCCGTGTTTTCAATACGAGCCAGTATAAAACACGGATTCCACGGTCGTGATGAATAGCCAATCCCACACCCCTAGACCCCTACGAGAGCGGCAAGCAACCCTACCAATTCTAGGGTTAGGAGACCCGGACTCGACTCCTCGAGTTGGTCTCCCACTGGACCCCAGAACCCGGTTACTTGTGCTCCCCTCCTTGGGTCTATCCTAATGCGGAAAAGTAAATAATATACAAAAGGTGACATCTTCCGCTACCTGGAAGTGCCCCAAATAAAAGAATATTACATACAAGTTTTTACATGAATGTAAATGAAAAACACTCATCTCACATAAAAACCCCCGGCTATTCAAACACGACGATCCAATATAACATATCCAGCAACACATAACATCACATGTCATCAACGTAAGTAAGTATGCATACCCCAATTGTCGTTGACGTATAGCAACGAAACCGGAGATATGAACATACTACGCTTACGGTCACAGAAAAGAAAGTGTAAAACTACAACAATTGGAATCCGCAACCTCTTTAGACATCATATGCCTAACAGTTATAAACCCCGCATTTTAGTCCCATTATCGAAAACTCTTTTCGATATCAAGTGAAACTAAACCGCTAGATTTATAACATTCATTCGGTTATCTCATAACTGTTTGTGAATTCCAATTATTGTATCACATTCCAGATAAACAGAAAATGTTAAACTTTCCGATCGAACATTCGAATACCCAAGTTTTCCCGATACAGCTCAACACATGAAATAAGTCTAACAACATTCAGTTCGTGCCTCAGTACCAACGGTCCAGCCGTAGAAGGGTCAAGCCAACGCCTCACATGTGGCACGCCGTACTGCCCCAAACCCGAAGGTTCAAAGGGCAGTTCAAGACGGTCACATAATCGAGTTAAGGTTTGTTGCCTTCTAGAGGGTCCATCGCATTACTTGCACTACTTAGAACGTCGTTAAACTACGGAAAAAATCCAACACTTGGAAATTTCCCGACAGGGGAAAAATTGGGTATTTATATCCGGTCGAACTTTTTAACATATTCTAAAATTTATCCGGAAAGCCACATAGACAAAATCTGATACTCCGATCGAAACACCGAATCCCCAAAACAATCCCAGAAAATTCAACTCTTGAATAAATATTAAAAATTCCCAGAAAATCCAGCACTGCAAAGTAAGAATTACTGTGTGAAAACTTTTGAACAGTGGGGCCGTACGGCCGCGGAACCGCCGCACGAGCCATGCTCATGCCGCGGAACCGCGGCAGTTTAATTGAATTATACCATCGAATTTCACAGTAAATCTTACAATCTCCTGCTGATTTCTCTGCATATTTTTAATATGGAAAAAACCCCATTTTTGGAAAAAGTCCAGAGAGCTCATGGGTTTTAGGGTTTCGGGTTCGTTTGGACTTCAAACTCCGTCTAGACTTTTCCTAAGGCTCTAGCTTGTCTCTGATACCACTGTAGGGTTCCTAGGCACACTATAGAGGTCTCACAAGGCATCGAACATGCCAATTTAAAATTTTATGGGTGCCGAGAAACCCTAATACGGATCGTCGGCTAGATTTCTAGGCGAAACTAAAAACTAGTTAACACTTTAACTAAAAGTTAGATGCTACAACCTTTGTAGATCCGGTTCTCCACTTCCTTAGCTCCACGTGGGTGTCCTCTCGCTGTCCATCATGAATCCCGAACTCATTCGTCGGCTTCATCGGAGAAACGAGCGAGCTTGGTCGTCGGCTTCGTGTCAAAGACGATCTACGTCGAGGCATCACAAGTTCAAGCTCCGACTTCACAAAGTTGTGAAACTTGTGAAGAAAACACCCAAAACTACTTGGCAAGAGATAGAGGGTGAAGAAATAGGAGGTGGGTTCACTTTAGAATTGGATTTCACTCACTTTTGCTCAAGTTGCCATTGATGGCATCTAGTTTTCTCTCTTGAAGATGAAGAAGAAGAAGTAGATAGAATATGATAAGTATTGTGAAAAAAGAATAATAAAATCAACACTTATCATCTTCTAACCTAGGTTAAGTGTAGAGAATAAACCATGGTCAAATGAGAATGGTTAGGGTTAAGGATGATGACAAAATAGTCACTTTAGTCAAAGCTTCATGAAGCTTCATCAAGCTTCATGAAAGAAACCATTTTGTTATCATATATATATTTATTTATCAAAAAGAATAGATAAATAAATAAGTAAATAAGTAAAAACCCTAACTATTATCATAACCATGGTTTAAGTCTTAACACAACACCAAACTATATGTATCATCAAACATGACACAAAGTAGTGCACAAAAGTATATCATATATACTTCTTGCACATCAAGTGAGAAAATCCATACAAAGTGAACCAATACTAGTTAATGCAAAGTAATATATCAAATATATAATTATACATTAAATCATTAAATCAACATTTGATTCAATGATCCGGTCATGTCGCACATAACCGACTAGTATCCAATGTATCGATTTATCGAATCAATGATTCGATAACTAGGTCATATCGAATATAACCAATCGAAACATTTATCGCGAGAATGAAATGCGGTATCACATACACGCATTATTCTCGGTCCCGCACATATCTCATATGCGCTCCTATTTCTTTTCGCTTGAGCCAGGAAACCTCTGTGTAGGACTCTAAAGACTCGTCAATACGCCGGTAGCAGATGATGATCATATCAAGCACCCACAAGCCGCAAGCGGTCTGCTAAACATAACGGCCATCCGGGTATTGAGCGATCAGAAGATCGACGAGCTAGCCCGCTCACACTCCGGTGAATCCAACCAGTAACACTTACCGTACAGTCCGGTCTGTTCGTCTGATACGTCGCATATCAAGTCTAGGGGTGGTATACGTCAGACCCCAATAACCGATAAGTCGTGCCGATGTGAGGCTCATAACGGGTCGAGAAACTACCGGTAACACTTACCAGTAAATCACTGATCAGCCCTGGCCAGGGAATTCCCTGTTACGGCCAATCGAGCACAGCGCAACATCAACTCCCAATACCGGGAGAGACGAAACCCCTCCTATCGCTCATTGCCTCCATGTGACTCGGGACTGTAACCAAAGACCACCGTTTTGCACGCCCTCATGGACGTGGTACGGTGGAGATCAAAGCACAGTGGGAATCACACAAGACTCTATGACGATCTCGGGTCTACAGACTAACCTGTACAAGTGTCACCTGAGAACTGCCATCTGACGTGAGGTATAATACCATCTAGGAGTTCTCGGCGAGTCCGTCCAGTGTACCCAGTCTCCACTGAGCACCCGTATACCATCTCCGATGTCAAACACCAATGGATATGGGATCATCCATCGCCCATCTCATGGGTCGAGAAACGTATACGCTAGTCTACACTGGTATATCGATGCCCCGTTTCGATACACCCACGACTAGGGACCTTGAAGGATGTACTTATGGACTACCATGTCCCCACTAGTACGATCTGCATCATAGTCCAGGTAGTCAAGTAGACATCCTAAGGGCTTTACCAACATGTAACTATAAGACAGTTTAAAGAGACTAGTGTACATGTTAAGATAAAGAGTAACCAGATAGCATACTATCATATCGAGCAAGAAAGTCATCTCTATATATGTCCAAGCATCCAATATAATATACATCATCTGTACAATACTGGCCTCTAGGGCATACATACAACTAACAATCTCCCACTTGCACTAGGGCCAGCTGCTGTAGTATCGCATACCGAGATTCCCGAAGAGTCTCTTAAACTGTATCTGGGGAATGGCCTTCGTGAGTGGATCCGCCGTGTTGTTCTTCGTGTCAACCCTCCTGACCTCGATCTCCCGGCGATCAACTATCTCCCGGATCAGGTGATACCGCCTCAGAATATGCCTGGATCGCTGATGGGACCTGGGTTCCTTGACCAAAGCCACCGCTCCATTGTTATCGCAATACAAAGGTATTGGATGCTCAATGGATGGAACCACTCCAAGTTCAGTAATGAACTTCTTGATCCAGACAGCCTCTTTGGCAGCATCGTTGGCAGCGATGTATTCAGCCTCCATCGTTGAGTCTGCCATGGTTTCCTGCTTGGAACTCTTCCAGCTAACCGCCCCTCCGTAAAGGGTAAAGACAAAGCCCGACTGCGACTTAGAGTCGTCCTTATCACTCTGGAAGCTCGAATCGGTAAAGGACTCCACTTGGAGTTCTCCGTTACCATACACCAAGAACATATCCCTAGTCCTTCGCAAGTACTTGAGAATGTTCTTCACAGCTGTCCAGTGACTCTCTTCAGGATCTGCTTGATACCGACTCACTACACTTAGTGAGTATGCAACATCGGGTCTGGTACATAGCATCGCATATATGATAGAGCCTACTGCCGAAGCATAGGGTATCCCTTCCATGCGAGCTCTCTCCAAATCAGTCTTGGAGACATCTCTTTGGAGAGAGTGAGTCCAGAGATCGTGGGAAAGTTCCCACGCTTGGATTCTTCCATACTAAACCTCTTTAGTATGGTGTCAATGTACCTGGATTGGGACAATCCCAGTATCCGTTTGGATCTATCTCTATAGATCCTGATTCCCAATATGCAGGAGGCATCACCAAGATCTTTCATTGAGAGTCTTTGCGATAAGAAGAGCTTGACCGATTGCAGCATAGGAATATCATTTCCTATAAAGAGTATGTCGTCCACGTACAATACGAGGAATACAACCTTACTCTCTGCTACCTTCTTGTAGATACAAGGTTCATCTGGATTTTTGACGAAATCAAACTCTTTGATAACGACGTCAAAGCAGATGTTCCAACTCCGCGATGCTTGCTTTAATCCATAAATGGATTTAAGCAGCTTGCATACCTTCCCGCTGCTCCCACTATCTACGAAGCCCTCTGGCTGAGTCATGTACACGCACTCTTCTAAATCACCATTTAGAAAGACGGTCTTAACATCCATTTGCCAGATTTTGTAATCATGATATGCAGCGATGGCAAGCATGATCCGGATGGATTTAAGCATAGCCACTGGAGAAAAGGTCTCGTCATAGTCCACACCTGGTCTTTGACGATAACCCTTTGCTACAAGTCTAGCTTTGAAAGTCTCCACTTTCCCATCTACACCAAGTTTTTTCTTGAAGATCCATTTGCTCCCAATGGGTTTTACCCCTTCAGGAGCAACTTCCAAAGTCCATACTTTGTTGGTGTACATGGATTCCATCTCGGACCGCATAGCATCCAGCCATTTCACTGAGTCCCCACTCGTGATGGCCTGCTCGAAGCTAGTTGGGTCATCATCCTCCATGATGCAATCCTCGCTCCCACCGTCCATGAGAAAACCGTAGTATCTCTCAGGTTGGCGAGGAACCCTACTAGATCGGCGGAGATGCTGGGGTTCGTCGGGTACTACTGAATCCTCTGGTTCCACTAAATCTTCAGTTTGAGTTTGTGTAGCCGGAATTTCTTCCAGTTCTACCATATCCCCAGTAATTTCTTTTGCAAGAAATTCCTTTTCTAAAAAGGTGGCATGTCGAGAAACAAACACTTTTTGTTCCTCTGCATGGTAGAAAAGATATCCATGTGAATGTTTGGGATATCCCACAAACTTGCATAGAACTGACCATGCCTCGAGCTTGTCCGGATTTTGCCTTTTGACATAGGCCGGGCAACCCCATATCTTAACTCGTTTAAGACATGGTCTCTTCCCACTCCATATCTCATATGGTGTGGTAGGTACAGATTTAGATGGAACTTGATTCAATAGGTATGCTGCTGTCTCCAGTGCATATCCCCAGAAGGAAATAGGTAACTCAGCTGTGCTCATCATAGAGCGCACCATATCCAATAGGGTGCAGTTCCTCCGTTCAGATACACCGTTGTGCTGTGGTGTATCTGGAGGAGTCAGCTGAGAGAGAATCCCATTCTCTTTTAGGAAGTCCAGGAATTCAATGCTCAAGTATTCACCTCCTCGATCAGATCGTAGGATTTTAATACTTTTTCCGGTTTGGTTCTCTACTTCTTGTTTATATTCTCTAAATTTCTCAAAAGCTTCTGATTTGTGTTTCATCAGGAACACATCCGAATCTAGAGAGATCGTCAGTGAATGTAATGAAGTACGAAGAACCATCCCTGGCATGTGTAGACATGGGACCGCATACATCACTATGTATCAGTCCCAAGAGTTCGGAACTCTTTCTCCGTATCCCGTAAACGGAGCTTTGGTCATCTTGCCTTTGAGACATGACTGGCAAGTGTCATAGGATGAAAATTCAAACGGATTCAAATATCCATCCTTATGCAACTTAGCCAGTCGTGTCGCATTGATGTGACCCAGTCTACAATGCCACAAGAAGGATTCATTCATTTCAGAACTCTTCCTCTTGTGTGTGTTAGTTATGCTCAGAACTGTTGATTGATTTAGAACATAAATACCATTGCACAACGTGCCTGATCCAACCAACTTTTGGTTACGGAAAATGTTCATAACTTTGTCCTGTAATACAAAATTATATCCCTCTTTACTTAATAAAGAAACTGATATAATGTTGCATATCAGGTTCGGCATGTAATAGCATTCGTTCAGAACCAATGTATTACCAGTTGGTAATTCAAGGTGATATTCCCCGACAGTCTTAGCTGCAACAATTGCACCATTTCCGACTCTAATGTCTTTATCACCTTCTCCAAGTTCTCTACCTTTTCTAAGCCCATGTAACTGATTACATATATGGGATCCTGACCCGGTATCTAATACCCAGGACGTAGGGCAAATGGAGAAACAGTTCTCTGTAACGAACACACCCGAAGAAAATGCATCATCATGTACTTTCTTCATTCGGGTGGTATGGGAATCCTGGTATTCCCCTATATCCTGTTCAGTCCTATAACTCTTATAGGTAAGAACGGAACCAACGTTCCCCAGCACAGTATAACATGCGGGTTCGGTCAATACATCCATATTATTATCTTTATTAAGGCATGAAATGGTCGCTACCTGGAGAGAGAGAGAAGAAAACACTTTAGCGTAAGCTCGTGCAAGATCAGATTGGTTATTATCTTATCTAATCAGGATGGCTCCCACTGTTTTTATCAAATCTTCCTTCAAACCCTAAAAGGAAAGACTAGCCGGGATTAATTACACACTACAAGTTCGCCAATCTTTCAGCCAGGCCAGTGTCGGTACTTTGAGGGAGGTCCCCCGTGCTTTCGCACGAACCTAATTACTGTAAACCTCGTTTTCCTAGAGGCGTAACCTCGTTAACACCTTTCTAGAGACCTACTTGATCGGCTAATTGTAATGTGTAAAACACTCCCAGGAGTAACTCTTACTCGCAGTGGGTATCGGGATCCAACTATCTCATAGAAGGTATGCAATCTCATTGCAAATTTCAACACTTGAAATTCCCGATAATATTTTGCCCCTAGCGTCCTATGACCTTGACAAAGGCCAACAAATCATAGCATGCTAGTCAAGTTCAACCCGTCATTTCTTGATTGAATCAAACCCACCCGCACGGCCCTTGACAACGTGTAAAAGCGACATGTCAGGTCACCTGAAGCATCACACGATGATAAAGATAAACTAGATAGCATACTATCATCTTGAGTAAGACTGTCCTACCGGGATAGGTCCTCCCTCAATCATTGCAATCACGTGCCTGTGATCCAGTAATTGACTCTGAGGGCACTATCTCCAATAGTTATGAGCCATGGGATATTTTTTCTTGAGTTGGTTTTCTTTAGTTACTAGCATTACTCACAAGAAATAACTCACTCACACAACACAAAAGAAAAGAGGCAGCCACTATTATTTTTCTTGTGTTGCCAAATTTTGCTTCACACTTTCCTCTCTTGGCATCTTTTTCAACCTCCACCCTATATGTCTCATGTGTTAAAAAACATAGGGTGTATTGAGACAATGTAATCACAAACACTCTCTACTTCATCTTGGATATCTTGGTTAGAAAACTAGATACTCGAGTTGCTTCGGTTTTGAGGTCGAAGCCCGTAATACAAACTCTCGAAGTGGATCATCTTTGATGGGGGAGACTGAAGATCGAACATGGTCGAAGAAGCCGCGAGGAGCTCAGGGCAGAGGTTTAAGAATGAAGGACACGGATCATTCGATATAACCTCTCTAAACTCCTTTTCATATAGCTAGTTTAGGGTTAATGGTTGATCTGTTGAATTGGGTTTCGTTAGCGCCATTTTTTTTAAAGTTTTTGTTCCGCATTTGGCCACGGATTGATGGCCGGGGTGCTGGTGTAACCCAACAGACGTCTATCAGCATAAGATTTCTGCCTGCTCTGGTCCGCTCTCATCCTGTCCCGAATCAACTGGATCTTTTCTGTCGTCTCTTGTACAAGCTGTGGTCCCAAAATACTGCTCGCACCGAGCACTGTCCAATAAACCGATGATCAACATCTCGTCCCATACAATACCTCGAAGGGTGCCATCTGGATCGTCTCCTGGAAGATGTTATTGTAGGAGAACTCTATCAAGGGAAAGTGACAATCCCAACTGCCACCGAAATTTCGACCGCAATCTCGGTGCATATCCTCGAGAGTCTGTATCGTCCGCTCTGACCGACCGTCGGTCTGCCGATGGAAAGCTGTACTGAAACTCAATCGGATGCCTAAAGCCTCCTGAAGTTTCTGCTAAAGGCGGCTGGTGAACTGGGTGCCTCTGTCGGACACAATGCAAGTCGGAATGCCGTGTAGTCGCACAATCTCTTCAACATATATTTGTGAATACTGAGCGAATCCGAAAGTGGTCTGTTGGAGATAGTGCCCTCAGAGTCAATTATTGGGTCACAGGTACGTGATTGCAATGATTGATGGAGGACCTATCCCGGTAGGACAGTCTTACTCGAGATGATAGTATGCTATCTGGTTTGCCTTTATCATCGTGTACTGCTTCAGGTGACCTGACAGGTCACTATTACACGTTGATAGAGCCCCTAGGATTCTTGCTTGACCACCAGCAGTATGAGGGCGATCATATAAGTGGGAGCTGGAGGTCTTTAAGCACATCCTTAAATGGTCCCTAGTCGTGTGAGTTTCGAGACAGGGCATCGATACTCCAGAGTAGACTAGTGTATACAGTCGAGACCCCGACGAGGGGCGGTGGCCGGTCTCACAAGCCATTGGTGTCAGTTGGATCACCTAAGATGTATACAGGTGCTCATTGGGTTATGAGTACACCGGACAGGACACGTCGGGAACATGCTAGTTGGTCATATACCAGACGTCAGATGGCAGTTCCCTGGTGACATGTGTACAGGTTAGTTCATCGACCTGGGGATCGTCATTTGTCTCGTGTGAGTTCCCACTGTACTTTGATTACTACCCTACCACGCTCAAAGGAGACGTACAAACAGGTTTTAGTTGGGTACAGTCCCGAGCCACATGGAGGCAGTGAGCGTATCTTCAGGGGTTCGTCTCTCCCGGTATTGGGGGTGAGGTCGCGCTGTGTCTAGGAGAGCCATTACACAAAGCCCTCGGCCGAGGCAAGGAGATTTACTGGTAGGTATTCCAGTAGTATCTCAGGGTGTTCTGGGCTACACTCCGACACGACTTGTACCGCTTTTGGGGGTCTGACTTTTACCAACCCCCTAGGCCCGCCATGCGATACTCATAGACGAACGGACCGGACTGTACGGATATTGTCACTGACAGGCTCAGTAGGGTTGTCAGGCTGAGTTCGCTCATAGACGTCCCTTTTAGTCAATACCTGGTAGCCCGTTACGTATTGGCTTATACCTCTGACGTGCTAGTGGTTAAATCCACAACCAAGGTGTTGACGAGTCTTTAGAGTCCCCCACATTCAGTTACTCAGCTTTCGGGCGAAAAGCTGTAGAGGCCGTATGGAGATATGGCAAGGTCCGATCAGATACGTGCGGTATTGCACGGATCAGGATCGGACAGTTTGTACTAGAGGCCGTATGGTTATATGGCAGGGTTCGATCAGATACGTGCGGTATTGCACGGATCAGGATCGAACGGATATTACTAGCCGGCTTTGGTTTAAGCCGGATCCTAGTATAAGTACAGTGTGAATTTTGTCTCATTGCATTTGTATTTCGGTCGGAATACAAATGCGGGTGTGTATGCACAGTATCGGGGTTTTCCTGTAATTTATTACGGGACCAGTTTTCAGGAGTTGCCAGTTTGCTTTCCGTTTCAGCCGATTTCCTTTGTATCGTTCATTGGCCGAAGATTGGTGGAGGAGGGCTTATTTGCATGGTTGCAAATAAGTGGTTGTGGAGGGGGTCTTTGCATTTTTGTTGCATCATGATTATAGCCCCATCCATTGACCTTGACTTCTAGACTTCCTCATGATGGCTTGACTTTTAAAGTCATCATGGTTGTTGGTGATGATGGTGTTGGAGTGAGGGTTTTCTTGTGATCATTGTTTTGTGATGATCACCCTTTCTCTCTCTTGCTTGATTGGATGGATCTCTCTCTCATTTTCTATCATATGACACTTTCATTCTCCTCACTCACTCACTCTCTTTCCAAGGAGAAGAGGCCTGCCACTTGAGGTGGGGCTGTCCAAATTGGTGGGGGTCTTTTGGTTCATCATATATCATTTTTGCTTCACCAAAATTCCCTAGTTCAACTCCATAGTTCAATCCCTCCACAAAAGGCAATTCCTACAACCCCAAAATGAGACTTCTTCACTACACATTCTACAACGAATCTTGGGCACGTCGACTAGCCAGCTTCGTGCCCGAGTTGCCTCGGCATTGAGGTGGGAGCCCGTAAAAGAAGTAGGCGATGTGGTGCACTTCCGGCGACGAGGTGGAGACCGGAGCTTCCGCAGGAGATCGGGACGACGACGAGAAGACCGGAGGACTTGGATCAGTCGGTATATCTCTCTTCCCCATCTTGTAGTTAGCTAGGACTAATTAATGGTTCGATCCGGCTATTAGTGCGCGGCGGTTTGCCAGTTCAAGAAAATTTAAAGTTTATCACCGCTTCCGCATTTGGCCGTCGGATTGACGGCCGGGGCGCCGCCGTGCACTTACAGTGGTATCAGAGCCTCGCCATTAACTTAGTCTAGCTTGGTATAATGTGTTTTGCATTTCCGATCGACCAAAATTCCAAAATCTACATTTTCACTAGCATCAGTTTCTGTTGAAAATTTTTTGGTCTCGAAAAATTTTCAGGTTGTAAAACATTGATGTACTGGAGATTATAAGAGCTCTGTAAAAATTCGATGAAGTGATTCCACTGTGGGAGCGCGGAACCGCCGCAAACACTCCCTTATCGCCGCGGTTACGCCGCGCACTGTGGAGATCCCTGCACCAAATTTCTACAGTGTCTTTGTGGGCTTAAAATATGGGTTTTGGAATATTAATTTTGGGCCCAGAATTTCCTGATCTGCTACAGTAGTGCTTGGGGGCCCACTTGTTAAAATTTGATCGATCGGATATTTTAAACACGTTATTTCACAGTATTTACATTATATCTACGACCGTGAATGTCACTTGATCGGTAAATCCGGTCTAACTGCTATAGCCCGGTTAGACGGATTTGCGAACGTGACTTTCATGTTGATGTTCTGTTTTTGCTGTGATGTTGCGGATCGGTCGTGGGGATAGCCTGGTTGCAATGCTAGTACAGTTGTTGTTGTATTATGTACATTTGATATTGCAGGGCGAGCGTCCGACATGTGGACTGCCGTCACTGCCTGTTTGTATTATTATTTTGGGGCACGACCAGGTTGCGGTCGATGTACCCGTTGTATGTATATTTTACTTTCTGTACTAGGATTACCCCGCGGAGGGGTGCACGGATAGCCGGGTTCTAGAAGGCAACGAGCCCGCATCTCATGGCATTGAGACGGAGGGGGCATCACTCTAGGATTGGCGGGCTATTCGCCGCACTCGTAGGGGGTACAGGTTGACCCAGGAAGGGTGCCCAAGTTACCGGATTCCGTGAAGTGCTGGGTGGTCCATTCACGGCGCTGAAGGGGGCTGCCTCGCTTCAGGTTTTGGCGGGTGACTTTCCGCGCCCGTAGGGGTCTAGGTTCTCATTGCACAGGCTATCCACACGACCAGGGGAACGTCGGGTTTCAGTAGTGGCTCTGTGAAACCCGGGGATCCCAGATATCTGTATTGTTTCTGTGATGCTGTACATTTCTGTGATGTTGCATTTCTTTCACGCCTTGAGTGAAATATAATATATTGGTATATATATTAGTAGATGTTGTATATGTTTTGCATCCGCGCTAGTCCAGTCCCCGCTCTGTCGTTAGTTAGCTAACCTAACGGGTAATGACGGGACCCAGTGGCGAATGCGGATGGCATATACGTACATCAGTATATTTTCGTTCTTTTTGGTGTGATCAATTGATGGGACTGCATTGATTCGGATCAATGCAAGTTAAAACAAACCTAATCTGATGTTGTTGGAACACTTTTTCAAAAAGCTGTTATTGCAAGGACGTTCACTTTTGTTTTGCATCGCGGTATTCATTTAGAATATCCTGCTCCTCAGTCGACGAGGCAAGGGCCGAGATCCCTTCACCGGGAGTGACCCCTTGGACAAAAAGTTTGCGTCAGGGCAATGACTTCACTATAGCCGATTACTTTTGCTTTGCATCGCGGTATTCATTTGGAATATCCTGCACCCCATTCTACGGGGAAAGAGCCGAGATCCCTTCACCGGGAGTGACCTCTTTAGCGAAAGTTTTCGTCACTATATTTTCAAAAAGCTATCCGTTCCTTCAACGATATCAAGTTCATTACGTTAAAGGTTTTCGCCAGAAACCATTCGTAGCCCTCCGTCGTTTCAGACGGGTAGCACGTAGTATTCATGCTGTGTTTGTTGACCTTCGTCAAGGCATAGTGTATGGTAGCTGCTTGTTACCTTTCTGCTGCATAGATAGATGCGTTGGTTTGGGACAGTCGTATAGCCTTGTTGGCCTTCGTCAAGGGCTTGTACGGGTGGATTCAAATTAACCTGGATAATGACGGGTAGAACTTGACATGTGACTTATGATTTGTTGACCTTCGCCAAGGTCATAAGAGCATGGGGCAGAAATCACATCGGGAGTTTCAAAAGAACTGAAACTTGCCAGATATGCGCATACCATCTGGAGTATGATGATGTGAGCGGATTCCGTCACATTATCATGCGATGATAGTTGGATCCCGATTCCCACTGATGAGTTAGTTTACTCCTCGGGTGTTCCCGACTAATTCTTCTTTTAGGTTTGGAGGAGAATTTGAGGTATAGTGGGAGGTTTCCAGATTAGATAAATTGGTAACCATTCTGATCTAGGTTAGAGTGCACGCTGAGTGTTTCTTTTCTCTCTCTCTTTGGCAGCGACCATTGACCCGACCCTAAGACTATGACTCAGTGACCAAGTTGACCGAACCTTCTTAACACTGGCTTTTGGATTGTCAGAGTTGCAGACCTCATTGCCACTCCCACTTTTACCCTTTTCTCCAGGTCACCCCGTATCATTACGAACGTCCACTTCCATTGGACAAAACCATCGTATGGTTAGATACGAACTCGAAGGAATTTATTCGAGGATGGTTTCCGGTTCTGGAGAAAACGAATAGGACTATTCAGTTGTCTTTTCCTTTTACCTTCTCTCAGCTTGCGAGTACTCCTTGGTTTAGGAGATAGTACACCTATTACGCAAATTGGATAGTCTTCTACGAAACTTTAGGCTGGTGCCGACCGGTAGGGAATGAAGGAAACCAATTAGCATAACGATGGTGTGCAGAAGGTATTAGGTTAAGACAAAGCAAGGGATTAGTAAGAGGGCAAAGTAAATTGCGACTGCTATTCACGACCAAACCAAGTATTCCTTCGCCAATCCTAAATCACCTTTGTATTTCTCCAGGACACTCCGTATCACTACGAAGATCCACAGTTTATTGGATACTCCATCGTATGGTTATATACGAACTCGAAAGGAACTTGTTCCAGTTCGGGGATGGATTATGGTTCAGGAGAAATAGGAATAAGGTTTATTCGGTTGTCTTTTATCTTCACCTTCTCTCGCTTTGCGAGTGCTCCTAGGATTAGGACAGTACACCCATTATGCTTATTGGATAGTCTTCTTCCAAACCATAGGCTGGTGCCGAACGGTAGGGAAGGAAGAAAACCATTTGGCCTGAGGGGTGTGCAGAAGGTAATGACTAAAGACATATGAAGGGATTTGGAGAGGTGGCAAAGAATTATACGGTTACAGTCGTGAATCTGGAAGAGGCATTACTTGGAATACCCAAATACCCCATCGAAACATTTCGATGTTTCAGTTTCACCGTGTACTGTTAAAGGAAAACTGATTTCCCAATTAGTCCTTACTCCAGGGTATGTATTTACCAGGTACGATTCTCACATCTGTATGGTTTTACAGATGATGAGTGGGAGTAAGTTATTGGGAATTGGGTGATCATCCTCATTATATTGGGATTCGTAGTAATCGGTGATATTTGAGGAAGTCACCTGGGTTGTTTGCCGGTCGGCAAATATTTGGTTTTGAATATCCGCAGTTATGCACCAATTTCAAATTGATATATCTGTACGTCTATTTTCATAGAGTGAGATATACCTTTCTGAAATTATGTCTACGACATTTATCTATATCAGTGGATGGTTAGGTAAGGAGCATTAAACAGCGGTGTAATTCTTCTTAACCATAAGTACAGTTTTCAACCTACGACACACAGTGAATGAGTTTTCAGACTCATGGGACTTATACAGAGTATTGTATGTTGTCCAGGGTCCATCAGGACAGAGGGGTTGGTCCTCGTACTATATTCGGTTTACTTATGACTTCTCTAGTTTTTAGACAGGTGTTTCGTAGGAAACACAGGGTCCAAATTTTGAGAAGTTATAGGTATTTGAATAGAGTAGAGAACCAGGTGTAGCAAGTATCGGGATTCTTCAAAGTGATCGAAGATGTAGATACTTGTCAATGGTATTCAGTTGATAGTAGTGATTAAGAGAACTTGCTTCTCTTTCAGGTTACTCATAATTGGAAGCATTCCTAAGTTGAGTAACGCTGATCGGCCTCCTTCCATTAAGTTGACATGCACTGGAGACAGCTGCATGATTTGAATCTGGTTCAATTAAATCAGTGCCTCTGTTTCTATATTGGATATAGAACAGTTCATATCTTAACGTTGTTAAGGTACGGGGAGTTGTCCGGTTTATGATTAAAACCAGACACTAGACAACTCAAGGCACGTTTCTGTAATGGCTGTTTGTGGGTTGACCCAGGCTATGACGAGGGTTGACTTTCTACCATCTGGATGAACAATAGCAATATTGTTCCAGACTCGCCACAGTTTTATTAAAAATGGATTTTTTCAGAAAACAGTAGTGGGAGTATGGTAGAACTGGAAGTGATTACAGAACCACAAACGATTACTGAAGATTTGATAAGGAACCTAAAGATTCAATCTGGATTGACATTCCATTGGCCACTCCGCAGATAAGGTGGGTAACTTCAGCCACCCGAGAGGTACTACGGTAGCCTCAAGGACGGTGACAGGGAAGTTCTTGTTTACCCACAATTACCATTGCTGTTGTTCCAGGCTGCGAGACCCGGCGGGAGGATGAGTATAGCGTCGTTCTAAACTAGTTTTAGAAGTGGACGTCTATATGACTCTGCCAGAGGGTTGTCGTAGTCAGTGGGAGCAGCGGAAGCATTGGTGAATAGGTAGCTTATGTCTATTTATAGACTAAAGCAGATATAGCGGAGATAGATCATCTATTTCTGACGTGACAGTCATAGGTTTGACTTCATCAGAATAGGGGATGGATCTGTTGAGAAGGTAGTAGGGTGTGATGTCCTGGTATCTGGATGACATACACAGAGTAGGAAAAGAAACTCCTATACTACAGTCGGTTATACTTTGGTCGTCACACAGTGGTTTCTCCACAAAGGAAATGGATTTTATATCAGACATACTGGTTACTAGATCTATGGTTTTAGATCTAGATTTGGGTGGTTTCCCAATCTGGGTACTTAGACAGCATTCTAAGGGTATTTGGAATGGACGACTCCATGCACGGTAGTGTACCTGCAGAAGATGGAGTCACCCTCTCTAAAGGTGTCTTACAGACTAAAGGGGAGAGGGATGTGCATGATTGGCAGATCACTTGCTCAGGAAATTGAGTCAATCATGAGATGTCAAGTACCACACCAGATGTTGTTCTTGCACTAGATGCAATAAGTTGACATTGATCCAATCCTGGAGAAACAGTCGGAAGCAGTTTTAGAACATAAGTGGATGTTCTAGGGATATGATAACGACAGCCTCATTCGGGAGACAGTTATCATTCCAGGCTTCCAAGGTGACATGGACGACAAGGAGGTTGTCAGAGTTATAGTATTCCTTCTGACGAGGGGCAGTATTTTGGACAGGTGGTCCAAGGCAATACTGAGGGTGGCATGGCGCAGGATACTGATTAAGTTCAGTTGACGATACAGTCTAAGAAGTTTGGATTTGGAGTTCATTTATGAGCTAGGTCCCATCAGACATCCAGACACATTCTAAGACAGGTATTGCTCATTTCGGGAGATGGGTTTCTCCGCGAACTTGAGATATAGAGAGACATAGAAAGATACAACAAAGCGGATCCACTCACTAAGGCTATTCCTCGAACGCAATAGTTTCGCAAACGAGCTTTGTGAGACTGACTAGTACAGGAGTTGGGTGTTCGGTATCACACGGGCTGTGAGTATGCGACATTGCAATAATTAGCCTTGAGTGCAAGTGGGAGATTGTTGGAGAAAGTGCCCTCAGAGTCAATTATTAGGTCACAGGTACGTGATTACAATGATTGATGGAGGACCTATCCCGGTAGGACAGTCTTACTCGAGATGATAGTATGCTATCTGGTTTGCCTTTATCATCGTGTACTGCTTCAGGTGACCTGACAAGTCACTATTACACGTTGATAGAGCCCCTAGGATTCTTGCTTGACCACCAGCAGTATGAGGGCGATCATATAAGTGGGAGCTGGAGGTCTATAAGCACATCCTTAAATGGTCCCTAGTCGTGGGAGTTTCGAGACAGGGCATCGATACTCCAGAGTAGACTAGTGTATACAGTTGAGACCCCGACGAGGGGCGGTGGCCGGTCTCACAAGCAATTGGTGTCAGTTGGATCACCTAAGATGTATACAGGTGCTCATTGGGTTATGAGTACACCGGACAGGACTCGCCGGGAACATGCTAGTTGGTCATATACCAGACGTCAGATGGCAGTTCCCTGGTGACATGTGTACAGGTTAGTTCATCGACCTGGAGATCGTCATTTGTCTCGTGTGAGTTCCCACTGTACTTTGATTACTACCCTACCACGCTCAAAGGAGACGTGCAAACAGGTTTTAGTTGGGTACAGTCCCGAGCCACATGGAGGCAGTGAGCGTATCTTCAGGGGTTCGTCTCTCCCGGTATTGGGGGTGAGGTCGCGCTGTGTCTAGGAGAGCCATTACACAAAGCCCTCGGCCGAGGCAAGGAGATTTACTGGTAGGTATTCCAGTAGTATCTCAGGGTGTTCTGGGCTACACTCCGACACGACTTGTACCGCTTTTGGGGGTCTGACTTTTACCAACCCCCTAGGCCCGCCATGCGATACTCATAGACGAACGGACCGGACTGTACGGATATTGTCACTGACAGGCTCAGTAGGGTTGTCAGGCTGAGTTCGCTCACAGACGTCCCTTTTAGTCAATACCTGGTAGCCCGTTATGTATTGGCTTATACCTCTGACGTGCTAGTGGTTAAATCCACAACCAAGGTGTTGACGAGTCTTTAGAGTCCCCCACATTCAGTTACTCAGCTTTCGGGCGAAAAGCTGTAGAGGCCGTATGGAGATATGGCAAGGTCCGATCAGATACGTGCGGTATTGCACGGATCAGGATCGGACAGTTTGTACTAGAGGCCGTATGGTTATATGGCAGGGTTCAATCAGATACGTGCGGTATTGCACGGATCAGGATCGAACGGATATTACTAGCCGGCTTTGGTTTAAGCCGGATCCTAGTATAAGTACAGTGTGAATTTTGTCTCATTGCATTTGTATTTCGGTCGGAATACAAATGCGGGTATGTATGCACAGTATCGGGGTTTTCCTGTAATTTATTACGGGACCAGTTTTCAGGAGTTGCCAGTTTGCTTTCCGTTTCAGCCGATTTCCTTTGTATCGTTCATTGGCCGAAGATTGGTGGAGGAGGGCTTATTTGCATTGTTGCAAATAAGTGGTTGTGGAGGGTGTCTTTGCATTTTTGTTGCATCATGATTATAGCCCCATCCCTTGACCTTGACTTCTTGACTTCCTCATGATGGCTTGACTTTTAAAGTCATCATGGTTGTTGGTGATGATGGTGTTGGAGTGAGGGTTTTCTTGTGATCATTGTTTTGTGATGATCACCTCTCTCTTGCTTGATTGGATGGCTCTCTCTCTTATTTTCTATCATATGACACTTTCATTCTCCTCACTCACTCACTCTCTTTCCAAGGAGAAGAGGCCGGCCACTTGAGGTGGGGCTGTCCAAATTGGTGGTGGTCTTTTGGTTCATCATATATCATTTTTTCTTCACCAAAATTCCCTAGTTCAACTCCATAGTTCAATCCCTCCACAAAAGGCAATTCCTACAACCCCAAAATGAGACTTCTTCACTACACATTCTACAGCGAATCTTGGGCACGTCGACTAGCCAGCTTCGTGCCCGAGTTGCCTCGGCATTGAGGTGGGAGCCCGTAAAAGAAGTAGGCGATGTGGTGCACTTCCGGCGACGAGGTGGAGACCGAAGCTTCCGCAGGAGATCGGGACGACGACGAGAAGACCGTAGGACTTGGATCAGTCGGTATATCTCTCTTCCCCATCTTGTAGTTAGCTAAGACTAATTAATGGTTCGATCCGGCTATTAGTGCGCGGCGGTTTGCCAGTTCAAGAAAATTTAAAGTTTATCACCGCTTCCGCATTTGGCCGTCGGATTGACGGCCGGGGCGCCGCCGTGCACTTACATGGTCTTCACTGGAAGAAAGTGAGCCGCTTTCGTTAATCGGTCTATGATGACCTAAATAGAGTCATACCCTCGACTGGTCCTAGGTAGACCCACGATGAAATCCATAGAGATCTGCTCCCATTTTTACTCCAGAATGGGCAAAGGCTGTAACTTTCTAGCCGGCCTTTGATGCTCGGCCTTGACTTGCTGGAAAGTTAGGCATCTTAAAATGAAACCTGCGACATCTCTCTTCATCCCATCCCACCAGTAGACATCTCTCAAGTCATGATACATCTTGGTGGAACCCGGATGAACACTATATGCTGACTGATGTGCCTCCTCTAAAATCTCGCGTCTCAGCCCCTCGGAATCTGGAACACATAATCGAGTCCTAAACCGTAGAACTCCCTGGTCATCGATGATGAACTCTGAGACTCTACCCTACCGAACCTTCTCCATGACCTCTGACAAACAAGCATCGTCGGACTGTGCCTCTCGAATGCGACCAAGTAACTGTGGACGGGTGTGGACCTGGGTAAGCTGTCCTCCGATCGAAGTAAACTCAAACTGTACTCGGCTGTTGCATAAGATCTGCCAATCTATGGAAGACTGTCTCTGAACTACGCTTAAATAGGAAAAACTACCGTCGGGCCTCCGACTCAAGGCATTAGCCACAACATTCGCCTTGCCCGGATGATAAAGAATCTCGCAGTCATAGTCCTTCACAAGCTCCATCAAACAGCGCTTTCTCAAATTCAGATCCCGCTGCGGGAAGATATACTTTAAGCTCTAGTGATCCGTGAATATCTGGCACGACTCGCCGTATAAGTAGTGTCTCCAGATCTTGAGTGCAAAAACCACCGCGGCCATCTCTAAGTCATGAGTGGGATAGTTCTGATGCTTCTTCAACTGTTGAGAAGCGTAGGTGATGACCCTGTCATGCTGCATCAACACATAGCCTAAACCCACTCGAGAAGCATCATAATAAACGACAAAGCCGCCTGAACCTGATGGCAAGGATAAAACCGGTGCAGTCGTCAAACAAGTCTTCAACTGCTGAAAACTCTGCTCACATACCTTGGTCCAAAGAAAAGGAACTCTATTCCGGGTAAACCCGTTCAACGGTGCAGTGATACGAGAAAAATCCTGAACAAAGCATCGGTAGTAGCCGGCCAAACCCAAGAAGCTGCGAACCTCCGTCATCGATACATGTTTGGGCCAGTGCTGAACGACCTCGATCTTCTTCGGGTCTACACGTATACCATCTCTCGTAACTACGTGACCCAAGAAATTGACACTGTCAAGCAAGAAGGCACACTTAGAGAATTTAGCGAACAGCTGGTGCTCCCTCAAAGTCTGCAACGTAATCCTCAAATGTTGCTCATGCTTCTCTCGACTCCGGGAGTATACTAGAGTATCGTCGATGAACACGATGACGAACTGGTCAAGAAACGTCCTGAATATGCGGTTCATCAAATCTATGAATGCAGCTAGGGCATCAGTGAGTCCGAACGACATCACCAAAAACTCGTAATGCCAATAACATGTACGAAAAGCAGTCTTCGGAATGTCATCATTCCGAACTCGTAACTGATGATAACCCGACAGCAAGTCAATCTTCGAGAAATGTCCTGCACCCTGGAGTCGATGAAATAAATCGTCAATGCAAGGTAGAGAATATCTATTCCGCACAGTAACTTGATTCAATTGACAATAATCAATGTACAATCGCATAATTCCGTCTTTCTTCTTGATGAACAGGACAGGAGCTCCCCAAGGTGACACACTCGGACGAATAAACCCTTTATCCAGCAAATCTTGCAACTGATCCTTCAGCTCTCTAAGCTCCGCCGGGGCCATCCGATAGGGCTGTATAGAAATAGGCTCCGTGTCGGGGATCAAGTCAATGCAGAACTCGATATCATACTCTGGCAGCAATCCAGGAAACTCGTCAGGAAAGACATCGGAGAGCTCGCTCACAATCAGGACCTGCTCCAACGGGACCTCTGCGACTCCAGCATCATGTACATATGCTAAGAATTCCTAACATCCTTTCCTCAAGAGCCGACTAGCGTGAAGGGAAGAAATTAGACTAAGGAGGGTGGCACTATGGTCTCCCTGAATAACAAAAACTGGCTCACCTGGAAAACTAAATCTGACTGCCATCTCACAGCAGTCCACGGACGCATAACATGTGGCTAACCAGTCCATGCCCAGATGAACGTCAAAATTTAACATATCGAGAAGAATCAAATCAACAGAAGAATCCCTATCTCCAATACGAACAAAACATGATCGAAATACATGTCGAGCGATAAAAGACACCTACAGGAGTAATAACAACCAGTGGCTGATCAAGCAAAGACGACTCTCGGCCCAACCTTGGTACAAAGTCTGTAGATACATAAGAATGCATAGAACCTGGGTAGAATAATACACGCATGTCAAAGGAACACACTGGAAGAGCACCTGTCACCACTGCGTTCGATACCTGTGCATCCTGAGGAGTCAATGCAAAAACTCGGGCATGTCCTTTGCCGGTACCCGGCTGTCCTCGGCCTCTACCGCCTTATCCTCTATGAACCGGACCGCCATGACCACGTCCTCTCGGGGCATCAATCTGGCATGGAGCAACAATAGGTTCCTAGGCACACCCATGAGGTTCTACATTTTTCATGTGCCTACAAACCCTAATACGGATCGTTAACTAGATGTATAGGCGATGCAATGCGAGTAAACTGCTTTAACTAAGGGGAAAGTGATTACAACCTTTGTAGATCCGGTCCTCCACCTCTCTAGCTCCGTGTTGACGACCCTCCGCTGTACACTCCGGATCCCGGACTCTCGCGGTGGTTTCATCGAAGAATTGAACGGGCTAGGTCGTCGACTTCGATGCCAAAGATGATCTACGTCGAGGCAACTCAAGATCAAACTCCAACTTCACCAAGTCATGAAACTTATGAAGAAAACACCCTATACTACTTGGAAAGTGGTAGAGGATGAAGAAATAGGAAGTGGGTTCACTTTAGAATTGGATTTCTCACTCTTTTTCTCAAGTTGCCATTGATGGTTGCAAGGTTTCTTCATTGTTGAAGATGAATAAAGAATATGATAAGTGTTTTAAAAATAGAAAATAACATGAATACTTATCATATACCAACCATGATTAGGTGTAGAGAATGAACTATGGTTAGGATGAATGGTTAGGGTTAAGCATGAGACAAAAATGGTGGACTTGTTCAAAACTTCATGAAGCTTCAGCAAAATCCAAAGAAAGCCACCATTTTTATCTTAAGCCAAAATGAAAAAAATAAATAGTTAATAAAATCAAAACACTAACCATTACACAACCATGGTTTAATCTTTACACAAACTCAAGTTAGCATGTATCATTAAACATGATACAATCAAGTGCACACAAAAATATATCACATATACAATGTGCACATCAAGTGAGAAAATCCTTTTAAAGTGAACCAATACTAGTTAATGCAAAGTAACATATCAAATATATAATTATGCATTAAATCATTAAATCAATACTTGATTTAACGATCCGGTCATATCGCATATAACCGACTAATATCCAATGTATCGGCTTATCGAATCAATCCTTGATTCGATAACTAGGTTATATCGCATACAACCATTCGACACATTCATCGCGAGAATGGAATACGGTATCACATACACGCATTATTCTCGGTCCCGCACATATCTCATATGCGCTCCTATTTCGTTTCGCTTGAGCCAGGAAACCTCTGTGTAGGACTCTAAAGACTCGTCAATACGCCGGCAGCAGATGATGATCATATCAAACACCCACAAGCCGCAAGCGGTCTGCTAAATGTAACGGCCACCCGGGTATTGAGCGATCAGAAGATCGACGAGCAAGCCCGCTCATACTCCTGTGAATCCAACCAGTAACACTTACCGTACAGTCCGGTCCGTTCGTCTGATATGTCGCATATCTCGCCTAGGGGTGGTAAACGTCAGACCCCAATAGCTTGATAAGTAATGCCGACGTGAGGTCCATAACAATCAAGAAACTACTGATAACTCTTACCAGTATATCACAGCAACCCTGGCCAGGGATTTCCTGTTATGGCCAGTCGAGCATATCGCAACATCAACCCCCAATACCGGGAGAGACGAATCCCCTCCTATCGCTCATTGCCTCCATGTGAATCGGGACTGTACCCAAAAACCACCTGTTTGCACGCCTCAGTAGAGCCGTGGTAGGGTGGAAATCAAAGCACAGTGGGAGACACACAAGACTCTATGTCGATCTCGGGTCAACAGACTAAGCTGTACCAGCGTCACCAGAGAACTGGCATCTGACGTGAGGTATAATACCATCTGGGAGTTCTCGGCGAGTTCGTTCAGTGTACCCAGTCTCCACTGAGTACCCGCATACCATCTTTGATGTCAAACACCAAAGGATATGGGATCATCCATCGCCCATCACATGGGTCGAGAAGATATACGCTAGTCTACACTGGAATATCGATACCCCGTCTCGATATTCCCACGACTAGGAACATTGAAGGATGTACTCATGGACTATCCAGGCCCCACTAGTATGATCTACATCATAGTCCTGGAAGTCGAGCACACATCCTAAGGGCTTTATCAACATGTAATCAGAGAGACAGAGAGTATACATGTTAAGATAAAGAGCAACCAGATAGCGTACTATCATGTCGAGCAAGAAAGTCCTACCTATATATGTCCCAGCATCCACTACAATATACAACCAACGTATAGTAATGGCCTCTAGGGCATACATATAACTAACAATCTCCCACTTGCACTAGGGCCATCTGTAGCAGTGGTTGCAGTATCACATACTCAACCATCCCCTAAAAGTCTCTCTTTGGGAAAAGGCCTTCGTGAGTGGATCCGCCGTGTTGTCCTCTGAGTCTACTCTCCTAACCTCGATCATCCTGGAGATCAATTATTTCCATGATCAGGTGATGCTTCCTCAGAATATGTCTGGGTCACTGATGGGACCAGGGTTCACGGGCCAAAGCCACACTTCCATTGTCACACAATGGTAGGAACCTAGTTCATCTTATGAACCAATATACACCCAAACTGCCTCTTTGGTAGTATCTTTAATAGCGATATTACCAGCCTTTATCGTCTTGTTTGCCACGGTATCTAGCTTGGAACTCTTCCAACATACCGTCCCTTTACTGAGGGTGAAGACAATGCCAGTGACTGACATTCAGTCGTCCTTATCACCCTGGAACACTTCCAGTGATTCTCCCCAGGATCGATTGATACCATCTCACTACAACTAGTGAGAATCCTAACATCCATCTAGATCTATCTCATAGATCCAAAACCGAGGATTTAGGATGTATCACTTTGATCCTATATGGAGAATCTATGTGATAAGAGGAGATTGACCGTGCGTAGCATAGGAAACTCTTTTCCTATAAGAGTATGTTGTCCACGCACAATACGAGGATGACCACCTTACTCTCTACTACCTTTTTGTACATACAAGGTTCATCTACCATTTTGATGAAGTCAAACTCTTTGACTACCACATCAAAACAGACGTTCCAACTCCGCGATGCTTGCTTTATCATGTAAAGCAACTTGCACACGTTTCCGCTGCTCCCACTGTTTATGAAGCCCTCTGGCTGTGTTCTTATAGACGTTCTCTTCCAAATCATTATTTAGAAAAGTAGTCATGGCACCCAACCACCAGATATCACAGTCATGGTATGTAGCAATATCAAGTAGGATCTGGATGGACTTAAGCATAGTCACTGGAAAAGGTATCATCATTATCCACGCCTGGTTGATGACTAAAAACTTTAACAAGTCTAGCTTTGAAAGTCTCAACTTTTCCATCTACACCAAGTAATCTTCTCAAGATATACTTGCTCCTGATGGGGATTTAACCCTTCAGATATAGCACCCAAAGTCCATACTTTGTTGGTGTACATGGATTCCATCTCAGATCGCTGAGCATCCAGCCATTCTTACAGAGTCCCTATTCTCGATGGCCTGCTCGAATCTAGTTGGGTCATCATCTTATGATGCAGTCCTCGCTCCCACTGTCATCGAGAAACCGAGGTATCTCTCAGGCGGATGAGGTACCCTACTAGATCGGTGGAGAGGCTGAGGTTCGTCGGGAACTATTGAATCCTTTGGTTCTGTCAAATCATCAGCTGCAGTTTTGTATAGCTGGAACCTTTCCAGTTCTACAGAACTGACATTGCCTCGATCTTGTCCGGATCTTGCTTTTGACACAGGCCGGACAATCCCAAATCTTAACTTACTTAAGAGATAGGCTCTTCCCATACCATATCTTATATGGAGTGGTAGGCACTGATTTGATTCGAACCCTATTCAATAGGTATGCAACTTCATAAGTGCATAACTCCCTAAAAGGAAATAGGAAACTCAGTAGTACTCATCATAGAGCGCACCATATCATATAGGGTGCAATTGCTCCACCCTGATGTACCATCGTGCTATGGTGTATACGGAGGAGTAATGCTGAGAGAGAATCTCATTCTCCTTTAGAATAGTCCAGGAATTCTATGCACAAGTATTCTCCTCCCTGATCACATCAAAGGACATAATACTTATACTCGTATTGGTTCTCTACTTCTAGCTTATATTCTATGAATATCTCAAAAGGTTCGGACTTGTATTTCAACAGGAACATATGACTGAATCTTGAGAGATTATCAGAGAATATAATGAAGTACAAAGAACCGGTCCTGGCATGTGTAGACAGGGGAGTTTACATACATACATCATATATCAGTCCCAAGAGTTTACTAACTCTTTCTCTGTTTCCAATAAACAGAGCTATGGTCATCTAATCTTTGTGACATGACTGGTAAGTTTCACAAGATGTAAATTCAAACTGATTTAAATATGCATCTAAAATGTAACTTCAGCTAGTCGGGTCGCATTGATATGACCTAACCTACAATGCTTCAAGAAGGATTCGTTCATTTCTAAACTCTTCCTCTTGTGTGTGTTCTGTATACTAGGAACTGTAGTTTGATTTAGAACATTAATGCTTTTAGATAACGTGCCTGAACCGATCAACTTTTGATAGGAAATGTTCAAAACATTATCCATCAATACAAAATTTTATCATTACTTTAATAAATAAAGAGATTGATATGATTTTGTATATCAGGTTTGGTATCTAATAGCATTAGTTCAGAATCAATGTATTGGTAATACAGGGCGACAGTGACCAACAGACTTGGCTGCAACACTTGCCCCGTTTTCTGTCTCATGAAACTTATCACCCGTTCTCAGTTTTCTACCTTTTTGTAGCCCTATGTAACAGATTACATATCTGGGATCCTGATCCGGTATCAAATACCCAGGATGTAGAGGATACTGAGAAACAGTTCTGTATAATGAACACACCCGAAGGAGATGCATCATATGCACTTTCTTCGTTTGGGCGGCATAGGAATTCTGGTTTTCCCCTATTTTCTGCTCTGTCTTATAACAATTATAAGTTGGAGCGGGACCAACGTTCCCCAGCTCAGTATAACAAGCGGGTTCGGTCAATACATCCATATTATTACCTTGATTAAGGTGTGATATGGTCGCTACGTGGAGAGAGAGAAGAAAACACTCTGCGTGCGCTCTTGCAAGATTACATTGGTTATATATTTTATCTAATCAGGATGGCTCCCACTGTTTTTATCAAATCTTCCTTCAAACCCAAAAAGGAAAGATTAGCCGGGATTAATTACACTCTACAAGTTCGCCAATCTTTCAGCCAGGCCAGTGTCGGTACTTTGAGGGAGGTTTCCCGTGCTTTCGCACGGACCTAATTACAGTAAACCTCGTTTTCCCAGAGGCGTAACCCCGTTGACACCTACTTGATCAGCTAATTGTAAAGTGCAAAACTCTCCCAGGAGTAACAATTACTCGCAGTGGGTATCGGGATCCAACTATCACATAGAAGGTATGCAATCTCATTGCAAATTTCAACACTTGAAACTCCCGATAAAGGTTTTTACCCCTAGCGCTTATGACCTTAACTATGGTCAACAAATCATAAGCACTAGTCAAGTTCTACCCGTCATTTCGTGATTAATTAGACCCACCCAAATGACCCTTAACTAAGGTCAACAAAGTCACGCGACTGTCCTAACTAATCGCATCATATGCGGTGTAGGAAGACATCACTTAGCTACCGTACACTGTGCCTTAACTAAGGTCAACAAACACAGCACGAATACTAAGTACTCTACTTCCTAAAATGACAGAGGGTTGCGGATGGTTTTTATGAAAACCTTTAACGCTTTGAACTTGATCTCGTTGCGGAATCAAATGGTTTTTAAATGGAATGTTTTTGAGGCTTTTCTAGTTTTGCTAAAGGGGTCACTCCCGGTGAAGGGATCGTCGGCCCTTTCCTCGTCGAATGAGGTGCGGGATATATCATATATATCACTGTGCAAAGCAGAAACTATAGAAGCAATCAAAAGACAAACCGAGTGCGTAGCATCTGCCAGTTATTGCTAAAGGAGTCACTTCCGGTGAAGGGATCTCGGTCCTTTCCTCATCGAATAAGGTGCAGGATGTTCTACAAGGAACACCGCGATGCAAAGCAAGAACTGTAGCTACCTGTTTTTATTTTGAAATTCGATTCCACAACATCAATTAGGTTTATTTTCTTTCATTAATCTCATTAATGAATATCCCATCATTTAAGTCCACCTAAACATCATAGATAAATATAACGTACGCTTATGCCATCCGCATTCGCCTCGATGTCCCGTCTGCACCGTTAGGTTAGGTAACTAACGCCAGAGCGAGGCAGGGCTAGCGCGGGTGTAAAACATAAGCAACGTCTATATAATATATCATATATACTATATAAAGTATCCATCTGAACATATCTCATGATCACATCATAGATAACGCAGCAGAAAATTTCATATGAAATATTGGATATACTAGGACGTCCGTGTTTTCAATACGAGCCAGTATAAAACACGGATTCCACGGTCGTGATGAATAGCCAATCCCACACCCCTAGACCCCTATGAGAGCGGCAAGCAACCCTACCAATTCTAGGGTTAGGAGACCCGGACTCGACTCTTCGAGATGGTCTCCCACTGGACCCTAGAACCCGGTTACTTGTGCTCCCTTCCTTGGGTCTATCCTAATGCGGAAAAGTAAATAATATACATCAACGGCGACATCTTCCGCAACCTGGAAGTGCCCCAATAAAAGAATATTACATACAAGTTTTTACATGAATGAAAATGAAAAACACTCATCTCACATAAAAACCCCCGTCTATTCAAACACGACGATCCAATATAACATATCCAGCAACACATAACATCACATGTCATCAACATAAGTAAATATGCGCATCCCAATTGTCGTTGACATATAGCAACGAAACCGGCGATATCACATATTACACTTACGGTCACAGAAAAGAAAGTGTAAAACTACAACAGTTGGAATCCGCAACCTCTTTAGACATCGCATGCCTAATCAAATGAATTCCTTAGACATTGCATGCCTAATAATTATAAACCCCGTATTTTAGTCTCATTATCGAAAACTCTTTTCAATATTAAGTTGGGCAATTCAACAAGATTCCTGACAGGCTGATCGAATGCTCGTCGCAAACTTTAGTAGGCGGCCGCACCCCCGATACCGTCGACGAAGTGCACTAAGGCGGAACACCGCTACCGCGAGCACCCGAACGGATGCTTTCGGTGACGGGGTTCTCCTACAGTCACTTGGTCGGGGCTATGGGGTGAGGCTGTCTATTAAGTTTATCCGGCGAGTATCCGCGTACGCTACGTGATTGCGACGGACTTTTGATCTCATCAAAATTCCGTGGCAACCGATCAAGTGAGACTAAATTGCTATGTTTATAACATTCATTCAGTTATCTTATAACTACTTGTGAATTCCAAATGTTGTATCACATTCCGGATAAGATAGAAAATGTTAAACTTTCCGATCGAACAATCGAACACCCAAGTTTACCCGATACAGCTCAACACATGAAATAAGTTTAAAAACATTCAGTTCATGCCTCAGTACCAACAGTCCAGCCGTAGAAGGGTCAAGCCAATGCCTCACATGTGGCATGTCGTACTGCCCCAAACCAGAAGGTTCAAAGGGCAGTTCAAGACGGTCACATAATCGAGTTAAGGTTTGTTGTCTTCTAGAGGGACCATCGCGTTACTTGCACTACTTAGAACGTGATTAAACTACAGAAATATCCAACAATTGGAAATTTCCCGGCAGGGGAAAAATGGGTATTTATATCCGGCCGAACTTTTTAACATATTCTAAAATTACCCGGAAAAACATATAGACAAAGTTTGACAATCCAATCGAATCTACGAACTCCCAATACAACCCAGAAAACCCAACTCTTGGGTTCAGATAAAAAAATTCCCAGGAAAACCAGCACTGCAAAATAGGAATTACTGTGTAAAATTCATTGAACAAGGAGACCATACGGCCGCGGAACCGCCGCACGAGCCATGCTCGTGCAGCGGAACCGCGGCGGTTTGATGGAATTGGGCGATCGAATTTCACAGTAACTCTTACAATCTCCTGCTGATTTTTCTGCATATTTTTAATTCGTAAAAATCCCCGATTTTAAAAAATGTACAGATAGCATTTTAGAGTTAGGGTTTCGGTTCGATCGGACTTCTAACTCCGTCTGTGCATCGCCTAAGGCTCTAGTTAGGCTCTAATACACTGTAGGGTTCCTAGGCACACCCATGAGGTTCTACAAGTGATCAAACATGGACAATTCAAAATTTTCATGTGCCTACAAACCTTAATACGGATCGTTAACTAGATGTATAGGCGATGCAATGCGAGTTAACTGCTTTAACTAAGGGGAAAGTGATTACAACCTTTGTAGATCTGGTCCTCCACCTCTCTAGCTCCGTGTTGACGACCCTCCGCTGTACACTCCGGATCCTGGACTCTCGCGGTGGTTTCATCGAAGAATTGATCGAGCTAGGTCGTCGACTTCGATGCCGAAGATGATCTACGTCGAGGCAACTCAAGATCAAACTCCAACTTCACCAAGTCATGAAACTTGTGAAGAAAACACCCTATACTACTTGGCAATTGGTAGAGGATGAAGAAATAGGAAGTGGGTTCACTTTAGAATTGGATTTCTCACTCTTTTTCTCAAGTTGCCATTGATGGTTGCAAGGTTTCTTCATTGTTGAAGATGAAGAAGATGAAGAAAGAATATGATAAGTGTTTTAAAAATAGAAAATAACATGAATACTTATCATATACCAACCATGATTAGGTGTAGAGAATGAACTATGGTTAGGATGAATGGTTAGGGTTAAGCATGAGACAAAAATGGTGGACTTGTTCAAAACTTCATGAAGCTTCAACAAAATCCAAAGAAAGCCACCATTTTTATCTTAAGCCAAAATGAAAAAAATAAATAGTTAATAAAATCAAAACCCTAACCATTACACAACCATAAATCAAAACCCTAACCATTACACAACCATGGTCTAATCTTTACACAAACTCAAGTTAGCATGTATCATCAAACATGATACAATCAAGTGCACACAAAAATATATCACATATACAATGTGCACATCAAGTGAGAAAATCCTTTTAAAGTGAACCAATACTAGTTAATGCAAAGTAATATATCAAATATATAATTATGCATTAAATCATTAAATCAATACTTGATTTAACGATCCGGTCATATCGCATATAACCGACTAATATCTAATGTATCGGCTTATCGAATCAATCCTTGATTCGATAACTAGGTTATATCGCATACAACCATTCAACACATTCATCGCGAGAATGGAATACGGTATCACATACACGCATTATTCTCGGTCCCGCACATATCTCATATGCGCTCCTATTTCGTTTCGCTTGAGCCAGGAAACCTCTGTGTAGGACTCTAAAGACTCGTCAATACGCCGGCAGCAGATGATGATCATATCAAACATCCACAAGCCGCAAGCGGTCTGCTAAACGTAACGGCCATCCGGGTATTGAGCGATCAGAAGATCGACGAGCAAGCCCGCTCACACTCCTGTGAATCCAACCAGTAACACTTACCGTACAGTCCGGTCTGTTCGTCTGATATGTCGCATATCTCGCCTAGGGGTGGTAAACGTCAGACCCCAATAGCTTGATAAGTCATGCCGACGTGAGGTCCATAACAATCGTGAAACTACTGATAACTCTTACCAGTATATTACAGCAACCCTGGCCAGGGATTTCCTGTTATGGCCAGTCGAGCATAGCGCAACATCAACCCCCAATACCGGGAGAGACGAATCCCCTCCTATCGCTCAATGCCTCCATGTGAATCGGGACTGTACCCAAAAACCACCTGTTTGCACGACTCAGTAGAGCCGTGGTAGGGTGGAAATCAGAGCACAGTAGGAGACACACAAGACTCTATGACGATCTCGGGTCAACAGACTAAGCTGTACCAGAGTCACCAGAGAACTGCCATCTGACGTGAGGTATAATACCATCTGGGAGTTCTCGGCGAGTCCGTTCAGTGTACCCAGTCTCCACTGAGCACCCGCATACCATCTCTGATGTCAAACACCAATGGATATGGGATCATCCATCGCCCATCACATGGGTCGAGAAGATATACGCTAGTCTACACTGGAATATCGATGCCCCGTCTCGATATTCCCACGACTAGGAACATTGAAGGATGTACTCATGGACTATCCAGGCCCCACTAGTATGATCTACATCATAGTCCTTGAAGTCGAGCACACATCTTAAGGGCTTTATCAACATGTAATCAGAGAGACAGAGAGTATACATGTTAAGATAAAGAGCAACCAGATAGCGTACTATCATGTCGAGCAAGAAAGTCCTACCTATATATGTCCCAGCATCCACTACAATATACATCCAATGTACAGTAATGGCCTCTAGGGCATACATATAACTAACATAGGTATAGGAAGGAAAGCGCTCGGAGGAGGGGGTGTAGGTCGTAAAGTCAAATGTGGAACTGTCGCCTCGCCCTGGCGCCTCTTGGGATAGTGTTTGACACGGTGCTGCGGACTCCTACATCGAAAATATCCTGGAAATGGCTGCTGCCCCGGTAAATAAGAGCTGAACAACTGGCCTCATATCATGCCTCAACCACCACCACGGCCTCTGCCTGTCATATTTCTTCCCAAAAGCACTGGAGCTGATATACCTGTACGAATCCTCTTCAGCACTGTAGCTTCAGAAATACAATCCTCAATTAATATAGCCGCGTCTATTGCTGCAGCGTAGGTGTCAAAGTGCTGGGCGTCGATAGAAAGAAACAGCTGTGTGTCAAGGCCTCGTACGAATATCATTATGCATTTCTCTTCAATGTCCACCAGGTAAGGAGCATATCTGGACGGTCGAGTAAACTAAATATCATACTCGGACACGGTTATCCTAGGAGTCTTGCGCAAAGACTCGAAACTACGGGCCCGAGCATCTCGGACGCTCTCCAGAAGGAAACGAGCGAGAAACAACACCGTGAACTCATCCCAGGTTATATAAGGTAGACCTGCAGCTCGGCCTCTTTCAACTGACTCACACCACGTCTGAGCAAGACCCTCCATACGAAAACTCGCAAGCTCGACCGATCTCTCATCAGAACATCTCACCGAACGGTGAATCCTAGCTATCCTGTCAAGGAATGTCTGTGGATCCTCCGCTGCATCTGTGCCGGTAAAAACTGGAGGGTTCAGCCTCATATACTCCTGTAATGATACGGGCATAGTCTCGGTAGCAGCAGGTACAACTGTCTGGACAACAGGTACAATCACAGTCCCCGTAGTAGGAGGAACAACATCGGATCTTGGTGCTCGGCTGGCCTCAACTAGGGATCCAACCATTTGGTGCAAATCCTTAATGCTCGCCTCCAGGCTAGCTATCTTTCCTGGAGAAGGGGGATCAGTCTGTCCTTGAGGGGTAAGCGTACCGCCCTGGTCGATCCTCGTCTCAGACGATCCCTCTCTAATCTCATCTCTGGCGGAAGCCCTCTGGGCCCTCGTAGTCTTCGGCGGCATAGTGGCTGGAACAAGAAACAAGATTTGATGAGAATATTGCAACTGAATCAAAGGTTATATGAAATCAAGGAAGGAAGTAAAAGCAATTATATATCCTAAGGTCACTTAGGCGGAGTATCAGATCGTGGGTATGTCGCGGAACATACACACGCCACATCACTCTGCTTAAGTCACCTACTCCATCATACCAAGGGTCATCCTACACTCAGAAAGGTAAAACTTAATGCTCTAATACCAACTTTGTCACGACCCGGATGTGCAGAACGTGACTGACACTTAAATCAAGCAACGTCTAGAGGCGTAGAGTAATCTAAGTAAGCCAAAGCCCAGAAATCTAAACCGTTTAAATAAATAGGGTGAAGAAATGCTTGTTTTAAAAAAGTGGTTTTAATAAAATAAAGTTATATTAAACATTTTAAAAGCATCAAGTTTTTCCGAAAATTTCGGCAGAGTTTCCTTTGTAAAAACTGGCCCCAAACGGGTATAAAGCAAGAATATGTATAAACAACGAAATAAGGCATCCCCAAGCGGGAGCTAGCTCTTTGCCCAATGGCGGAACACAACCACATACAAGATACATCATAATAGTGTGAAATAAGCATAAAAAGCAAGAAATAAGAAAGCACCAAGTCGGCTCACATGAGCTCGACACCAGAGAACAAAAATATACAAATCTCACTGTCCAGTCTCTAGGTCACATATACATATGGTCGACGGAGTGTACTAGATACAAAATAAATATACATGGTGGGAACAAAAGAATATCCTCCCAAAAACCCACCTATGCACAAGTCCTCGAGTCGTAGCAAAAGGAAGAAGAAGAAGAAGAAGAAGAAGTATGCTCGCCGCTACTATGCTGGCCGGTCGGTCCTGCAAGACACTATGGCACAACGGGGGTGAGTTTCCAATTCGTGAGTAGTAAGTAACATCTAATAAGGCTATCACAAGCATGCACGCAAATGCATCGCAACCTATGTATACCACAATGATGTTATACACTAATATGAATGCGACATGAATGAATGATCAAGCACGAAATCTGGTTATATATCTGGTATGAGGAAAATCTGTGTTCTTATTGTAACGTCTTCAAAATAATAAAATATGATTTTTGGGAAATTTTATAATTTAATATTATTTTAATGAATATTTTAATATTCTGGTATAATTAAATACAGATAAATGGGGAAAAATTATGGAAAATTCTAAAATAAGGTATTTTAAGGAATTGCCTCGTTTTCTGTGCATGCCCCCATTTCCTCTAGTTTTGACCCTGAGTATGTCTAGTTTTGACTGATTCCATCTAGGGTGAAATCTGGGTTGATTTTCCTATGTTGGTGTATAATTTGGGACTTGTTTTAGCATGGATTTTGGTATTTGGTGATTCATTCCTGTCGGGTGGCGTTTGGACGTCAACGACAAGTGGATTTTGATTGTGTTTACATGCGAGTCGATAGGTTTTTACCTATGCGGGTAGCGTGTGCTATTTTGGTTTCCGATGTGATTTTCATGTGCTTTAGCATTGTGATATACTTGTAGGTACCCCGCGTGATGTTGAGGAAAAGGAGGTGAAGATAGCGACATCGGCTTTGGCACACGAGAAGCAAGGTGAGTAGATTTATATCTACGGGGAGAAGTTGGGTGGATGGCGTATAGCACCCCCGCAGTCCGTGGTGATGTATACGAATACTTATACACACGAATATTTATTATGTGTTGTTTAGGGTTATTGATGGTAATAATGATATTTTGATGATAAGAATATATTGGTTTAGTATAGTGCGAACCCTAGAGTAGTGGTTGCACTCACACATACATTTACACACATACTTGCATTCATTCTTTCATTTATTAGAGTGCATATGATGGTGCGTATATCTACACATGGGTATGGGACTATGTGTTTATATACGGGATTGGAGGATGATACGTGGTTTGAGATGATACTTGATGTGAGGCCGTGAGATCGGCGATGTGACATAGTTTGCCTTTGAGGTGCGATATGATAGTTTTAGCGGGCCTTTGGACATGTGCTTTACCCGCATTCATATTTTATAGATGGTATCGATTTGTACTAGACTTACAGTAGTACCCCAGATTGTGTGATCTGATGATAAGTGATACCTGATATGTGATGAGATAGTGTGATATTGACCCCTACCCAGCTATTGGGATGCCGTACGACGATTTACCGTACGAGCCGATATTGATGATAGATCCGCACTCATGACTCGAGGATATCATACGATATGTTATTGAGGCGAGATCACCGACTATCATATCTATATATTTATATATTGACTCAGATTAGGTGGTTTCATACCCCTCCTGTCTAGATTATTTAGTAGACATTAGACTAGACCGAGTCATACCTATTTCAAAACTAACGAATCGGGGATATTTTAAAGATAAGCAGAAGGGTTATACGGATATTTTCAAATGATGCATCTTTTCTTAAAACACCGTAGCCCTTACTTTACCAAAAGCCCTGATTCGTCTTATTTCAAAAGGCAAGGTTGCATGACATATCTATTGGGGCAGGTTCTGTACTTTTGCGTTGATCATTCGTTTCCGCATATTCCAGCTATTTGCATTGCATAGCTTGTATTGTTGTGACATTCAGTCATGCTGCTAGGACACCAGCACCATTATCGATGATGTATATGTTCCACGTACACTTGTTGCCGGCTCACACACTCATCATCGATAATTGCCATGTCACTACACTATAGTACTATTGCATTCATGAGATGATTCTGGCATGGCATATTGTACACTTATACCTGTACACATATATAGATGATTCTAGCTTGATTGGGGATTTGGGAACCGCAAGATACTCTTTAAAAACAGATTCCTTTTAAAAGAGCGGTCTCCCTCGACATGTGCACATTATTATTCCATGTTGCATGACTTACTGATATGCTTGCATTACTGTTACATGCCGCATACATCATGCTTTGACTGTACGCATTGAGATATGTTGTTTCTATGATATTTCTGGATTTGGGAACCGAGGGTATTTCAAAAGAGAATATGTCATTTCTTTAAAAACCCGGTTACCCTTGATATGATATTTCAGTGCGTCCACCATGTGTTTTCTCGGTGCTGAGAGCGATATGTGTAACCCGAATCGAGGCGTGGATGAGCCGATTGCGGGTACATGGTGGACCCGGTATGGTTCCCCTCGGCAAGATGATCGACGAGCTTTGCCGATTGAGCCTGGAGGCGGGCGAGTACCTACCGGTGATTGGTTGGACCTGGCGGTTATCCGGAGGATACCGACCAGAGTCGATAGATGTTTTGGGCATACTGCCGGGGCCGAGGGCCGATACCGCAGACAGAGCCCGCGGGCCGATCCGGACTGACGGAGCCCGATATATGAGGATTTACGTGCCGATGCTGGGCACAGTTTTCATGATGTTTTCGGGTGTCGATGCCGGGCACCCTGGTTCCATGATTTTGATGTGTCGCGAGGGACACGGGTGGTTATATCCTCATATTATTTCCCATGTACATGATTCATGATATGTACATGCATGGTGGTTATTGTCAGTGGGTGACGAGTGGACGGGATCCACGAGTGTGCAGATTTGATTACATTGGTTATACCTCATATTCATGACATGCTATTACCTGAGGCACTAGCACGAGCACTTGGCACTACACTCATGTATAGAGATTACATTGCCAGTTTAGCATGCTTCAGCTTTATTCATATTGAGGTTTATTTATTATCTGATCGTATTGACCTACGATAGGTCATGCATTCGATCTCTGCTTGTAGATATTTTCTATTCACGAGTTGACAACTCACCCCCGTTGTGCCCCAGTTCTTGCTGGTTTTTGCCGTACAGATTCCATAGCGGCATTTCTGGCACACTGCTTCCTATGGGTGACTTGCTTAGTTAGGTGGGTTCTTTGTATCAGAACCGCCATTGTTCATGTATTTTTATTGTATCTAGAATTGTCCATCAACCAAAACTTGTAGTTTGTTTCAGACTTAGAAAACAGTGTTGTTTTATTTCGACCTTAGAGTCGAGCTAGTAGTATTACGGTTTTCTGGCTGTTTGAGTTTCTTTTTTTTTGGGTTTTGATCCTCGCCCTTTGGCGTTGTATATTATTATTGCTTGCGTGGTTGTGACCGTCGATGGACGAAGAGCTAGCTCCCGCTTGGGGATGCCTTTTATCATTTCATATATATTATTCTTGTTGTACCCCGTTCGGGGCCAGGTTTTACAAAGGAAACTCTGCCGAAATTTTCAGGAAAGGTTACACATTTTAAAAAATGCATATTCGGCTTAGTTATTTAAAAACTTTGATTTCCAAACATGATTTCCTTACTTTTCAAAAACAGTTTTCCTTATTTACTCTTAAAATGGTTTTAGATTGCTGGGCTTTTGGCTTACTTGGATCAGATGGGGTCCTATAGACTTCATATGGTTCAAGGGCCAGTCACGTGCTCTTTCGGGTCGTGACAAAGTTGGTATCAGAGCCAGGTTGACCTTGGTTCGAGTCTAAGTTTGACTATGTGGAGCCTAGGGCGTTACTTATATACGGAACTTAGGCTTGACCTTACGGAACTTAGACTTGGTCGAGGGGGTATTAGACTCGAACTTTCTTCGCGTAGGATGACCCTTGGTTGATGGAATAGGTGACTAAAGTAGAGTGACGTACCGTTGGTATGTTCCGCGGCATACTTACGACACGCCACTCCGCTTAAGAAACCATAGGTTGTACATTTCCTTGCATTGTGTCATATTCCTTCCTATGATCTATCTTCATCGATACTGGTTGTGGTTTTGCTGCCGCGATTGCACGGGCAGAGTGAGCTACGGCTCGAGTTGTCAGCATGAGCTCGTCGCGGACGAGGGCTGACCGGGGCGTGATTCCAGAGACATACGGTTGCATTGAGGCTTCGTATTTTGTGTTTCCGCACTTTGAGCGTTTGACAGATCGCTGCTGTGAGATTTCTAGGATGTACCGGACGGTACCAGAGGATTGAGCCACTGATAGAGGCCAGCCAGGATGTGATGACTGCTGATATATCGCTTATTCATGATGGTTGAGGCGCTGCTTAGCGTACCGACGAATGAGCCAGTTGTTGCTGCGAGTGATGAGATATCGCCCAGATGATTGGAGCTACTGCAGCATGAGCATATTCTTAGAGATATGGTAGTGAGTCACTAGTCACCGAGGATGAATGACTAGGACATGTGGTTCGTTCGCTTACCCCGATGCGAGGTTATCAGGTAGATTGATTCCAGCTAGAGGCGACTTCACGCAGATTCGTCGAGAGTCGATTGAGACGATCGAAGGTCAGGAACCCATTTTCCAAGTTTAAAGTATACGGAAAGACATGCAGGTGATTCTATGGACCCTCTAGAAGAATGAAACCCTAACTCGACTTAATGACCGTGTGAAAGCCTTTGAACCTTAGGGTTTGCGGCAGTTCCTCGGCGCCATTAGTGAGGCTTGGGTTTGCCCTTCTACGGCTGGACCACCGACGCTGTGGCATGTACTCGATACTATTAAACTGTACCCAAGATGTTGAGCTCTTGGGGGATTGTGAGGTTCTGACGAGTCGATCGGATGATTCGACATCATTCGGATATCATGTGATGGGACACTGCTTGGGAGACTCCAGATACGAGCATAGCCGTCGGAGCGCAGTCTGTGTAGCCATGATGAGATGAGTCCGAACCAGTCGATATTGGAGAAAGGTGGAGTAAAGAGTTCGCACGAGATTTCGACGAGATGACGTTCCACTCCGCTGACATCAGAGATGTGACATGCACGTTGAGGATGTGTTCGGCTAGATATCTTCTACTGAGTGATGAAGATACTGAGTTCGTGATTTCGAGTCCGTGTTAGAGACTTCGGGTGGACCGTAGCCGAGGACATTGCAGTGTGCAGATAAAGACGCGGCGTCGAATGGTCGATGATACAGACAAGCGGGACAAGAAGTTCGTGCGAGAGGCAGACGAGCTGTTACTACACCCCGTTAAGATTAAAGGCCGGACATGCATACAGAGGCGCAGAGATGCGACCAGCTTCCGAGGAGATGTTGTACTAAGGACGCAGAGGTCCAGAGAGCGAGAAAAGATTACGCCAGAGTACCAGCCTCCTTACAGTTTGGCTTAGGCAAGATCAGAAGAGACCTTGAGTAGGATTCCTTCCAGTACACTTCTGCAATAAAAGTTGCACCCAGGATCGGATGTGTGATATGCATTCAGAGGACCCGAGGTCGGCGCCAGAGATGTGCTGCTTTACGAGCGGTCGTGAGGATTGACCGAGAGATGACCAGGGAAGTGCAAGAACGGAATCGTTCCTGTCAGCACACCTGACCGGGCCGATGAGCCGATGGATTGCGAGTTGGTAATCTACAGGAAAGATCAGGAACCAGAGGCAGAGGACGCCAGCCGCGAGCATGAGGCAAGTAGATATCTTGCGCCGCTAGCATTGGATGTACCGGCACCTTCTCGACTTTGAAGGAGGATATACCGACGACGGTATTTATGATTTGTGATTTTGTGATTCGACTATCACGTATCCGTCACTTTGGGATTTCGGTATTTTGGCGATCTATTTGCATGATTTAGTCTTGATGACTGAGTTCCATGATATTTGATTTTGTGCACCATGGTTGCACTTACTGGGTATTTATACCTTGTACATAGTTATTACTCTTGAGCTGTTGATTGCGATTTCATGCCTATTTTATGCTGGTGATTTGATTTACGCTTCCAGCAGAGTTTCATGTAATTTTAGTGTTTTGATTTTCCACTCGGTATAGCTTATATGTGCTTGTAGTGCATCGATATGTGTTTTGTGCCCGCAGCTGCACACGTTTATGATTTTCTTCATATCTGGATACACTTGGTGTTGCTGCTTACGTATTTGAGTTATTGCTTGGTATTTGTGCATGGGATGCACCAGTTCTATACTTCGTGCATTTGTCGCACCAGTTTTATGTTTCTTGCGTTTATCGCATCAGATTAATATTTCGTGCCTTTGTTGCACCGGATTTATATTTTGTGCATTACGATTGCACCTGACTTCGATTTGATGCCTTTCGGTATGTCGATTTTGATTGTGATATTGATGTGGATTCTTGCACTCCGTGCTTTTGACTGGACTTACGCATATTCGACGTTGCTATTGGATTTTGTGATTCCGTGCATATTGAGTGCGCAGGGTTTAGATTTTCATTCGTGCACGATGGATGCACCGATTTGGATTTTCGCGCATGTTGGGCGCATGTTTTGAGATACGATTTTGGTGCACACCCGATGCACTAAATCGAGATTTCTTCGTGCATATCAGATGCACCGGAGTTTGGGCTGTCAGGCACACACGTTGCCTATGACAGATGTTTCGTGCACACCCGTTGCACCTAGATGTTGTTTTGTGCACATGTTTAGCGCATATATGGATTTTGATTCCCGTGCGCACCAGATGCACAGGGTGGGTTATGTATATTTTTGAGATTTATTCCTTTTGGAACATTACATTTTTATGATGTGGGATATTTGCTTTCATACTGAGCAGGACTAGTCAGTGGACAGTGCCTGGATATATTTTGCATGCATCGATAGTTATCGAAGGGATTTCCGAAAAGCGAGCTATAGTCTCAGTATATACCTACGTGTCCGATATGACACAAAACGTTTTAAAAACAAGGAAACCCTTCTGATTATTTTCAAAATGGTGGAACGTGCTTATTAAACAAAGGATATATATACACATATATAGTTATTTTCTTATGAGAAACGTCCGCCACTGTGCAGTGTTACGCGCATCGCACAGCGACTTAAAAAGATTTGGCATACAGTTGCATCAGCTATTCACATGTATAGATTGGATGTCTGCATGTGTAGTTCTGATCCATATCATATCGGTTTTGTATTGGATTTGACATTGTGTCCTTACCTTGACTCCGATGATTGCGGGATGCTTGATGGAGCGTTGTTTTTGAGTTATCTGCTCAGTACTCATGCGCATGCATTGCGCTGTGACGTTTTATGTGTTGATGATTTCGGAGCCCCGACGACTTGGAATTCGTATCGAAATGTTTTAGAATTTGGGGTTTTAAATTTAAATTCGGGGACCGAATTTCTTTAAGGGGGGTAGATTGTAACGTCTTCAAAATAATAAAATATGATTTTTGGGAAATTTTATAATTTAATATTATTTTAATGAATATTTTAATATTCTGGTATAATTAAATACAGATAAATGGGGAAAAATTATGGAAAATTCTAAAATAAGGTATTTTAAGGAATTGCCTCGTTTTCTGTGCATGCCCCCATTTCCTCTAGTTTTGACCCTGAGTATGTCTAGTTTTGACTGATTCCATCTAGGGTGAAATCTGGGTTGATTTTCCTATGTTGGTGTATAATTTGGGACTTGTTTTAGCATGGATTTTGGTATTTGGTGATTCATTCCTGTCGGGTGGCGTTTGGACGTCAACGACAAGTGGATTTTGATTGTGTTTACATGCGAGTCGATAGGTTTTTACCTATGCGGGTAGCGTGTGCTATTTTGGTTTCCGATGTGATTTTCATGTGCTTTAGCATTGTGATATACTTGTAGGTACCCCGCGTGATGTTGAGGAAAAGGAGGTGAAGATAGCGACATCGGCTTTGGCACACGAGAAGCAAGGTGAGTAGATTTATATCTACGGGGAGAAGTTGGGTGGATGGCGTATAGCACCCCCGCAGTCCGTGGTGATGTATACGAATACGTATACACACGAATATTTATTATGTGTTGTTTAGGGTTATTGATGGTAATAATGATATTTTGATGATAAGAATATATTGGTTTAGTATAGTGCGAACCCTAGAGTAGTGGTTGCACTCACACATACATTTACACACATACTTGCATTCATTCTTTCATTTATTAGAGTGCATATGATGGTGCGTATATCTACACATGGGTATGGGACTATGTGTTTATATACGGGATTGGAGGATGATACGTGGTTTGAGATGATACTTGATGTGAGGCCGTGAGATCGGCGATGTGATATAGTTTGCCTTTGAGGTGCGATATGATAGTTTTAGCGGGCCTTTGGACATGTGCTTTACCCGCATTCATATTTTATAGATGGTGTCGATTTGTACTAAACTTACAGTAGTACCCCAGATTGTGTGATCTGATGATAAGTGATACCTGATATGTGATGAGATAGTGTGATATTGACCCCTACCCAGCTATTGGGATGCCGTACGACGATTTACCGTACGAGCCGATATTGATGATAGATCCGCACTCATGACTCGAGGATATCATACGATATGTTATTGAGGCGAGATCACCGACTATCATATCTATATATTTATATATTGACTCAGATTAGGTGGTTTCATACCCCTCCTGTCTAGATTATTTAGTAGACATTAGACTAGACCGAGTCATACCTATTTCAAAACTAACGAATCGGGGATATTTTAAAGATAAGCAGAAGGGTTATACGGATATTTTCAAATGATGCATCTTTTCTTAAAACACCGTAGCCCTTACTTTACCAAAAGCCCTGATTCGTCTTATTTCAAAAGGCAAGGTTGCATGACATATCTATTGGGGCAGGTTCTGTACTTTTGCGTTGATCATTCGCTTGCGCATATTCCTGCTATTTGCATTGCATCGCTTGTATTGTTGTGACATTCAGTCATGCTGCTAGGACACCAGCACCATTATCGATGATGTATATGTTCCACGTACACTTGTTGCCGGCTCACACACTCATCATCGATAATTGCCATGTCACTACACTATAGTACTATTGCATTCATGAGATGATTCTGGCATGGCATATTGTACACTTATACCTGTACACATATATAGATGATTCTAGCTTGATTGGGGATTTGGGAACCGCAAGATACTCTTTAAAAACAGATTCCTTTTAAAAGAGCGGTCTCCCTCGACATGTGCACATTATTATTCCATGTTGCATGACTTACTGATATGCTTGCATTACTGTTACATGCCGCATACATCATGCTTTGACTGTACGCATTGAGATATGTTGTTTCTATGATATTTCTGGATTTGGGAACCGAGGGTATTTCAAAAGAGAATATGTCATTTCTTTAAAAACCCGGTTACCCTTGATATGATATTTCAGTGCGTCCACCATGTGTTTTCTCGGTGCTGAGAGCGATATGTGTAACCCGAATCGAGGCGTGGATGAGCCGATTGCGGGTACATGGTGGACCCGGTATGGTTCCCCTCGGCAAGATGATCGACGAGCTTTGCCGATTGACCCTGGAGGCGGGCGAGTACCTACCGGTGATTGGTTGGACCTGGCGGTTATCCGGAGGATACCGACCAGAGTCGATAGATGTTTTGGGCATACTGCCGGGGCCGAGGGCCGATACCGCAGACAGAGCCCGCGGGCCGATCCGGACTGACGGAGCCCGATATATGAGGATTTACGTGCCGATGCTGGGCACAGTTTTCATGATGTTTTCGGGTGTCGATGCTGGGCACCCTGGTTCCATGATTTTGATGTGTCGCGAGGGACACGGGTGGTTATATCCTCATATTATTTCCCATGCACATGATTCATGATATGTACATGCATGGTGGTTATTGTCAGTGGGTGACGAGTGGACGGGATCCACGAGTGTGCTGATTTGATTACATTGGTTATACCTCATATTCATGACATGCTATTACCTGAGGCACTAGCACGAGCACTTGGCACTACACTCATGTATAGAGATTACATTGCCAGTTTAGCATTCTTCAGCTTTATTCATATTGAGGTTTATTTATTATCTGATCGTATTGACCTAGGATAGGTCATGCATTCGATCTCTGCTTGTAGATATTTTCTATTCACGAGTTGGCAACTCTGTTGCGCCACGGCAGCGCCCCGGCCTCGTGCTCGAGGCCAAAATGCGGAATCAAAAATTTTCCTTACTCGGAAACCGGCACTACCGCGGACAATTACCCGGATCGTTAACCATTAACCTACGCTAGCTAACAAGAGATGGGGTGAGAAGTATACCGAGTGATCCGAGTCCTCCGGTCTTCTCGTCATCGTCCCGATCTCCCGCGGAAAGTGTTGCCTCCACATCGTCGCCTCCTCGCCGGAAAGGGCACCACATCGCCTTCTTCTTTTACGGGCTCCCGCCTCAATACCGAGGCAACTCGCGCATGAAGCCGGCAACTCGACATGCTCAAGATGTGCTGTAGAATGTGTAGTGTAGTGTCTCACTTGGGGTTTGTTGCCATTTGAAGATGATGGAGGAAATGAGATAAGAAAAATGGTGCTTGCATTTTTCTAGCATGAATGAGATCAAGAAATGAAACTCTCAAGAAGAAGATCTCTTCTTCTTCTTCTCTCTTTCTTTTTCCTCTCATGAAAACTTATCATATTCCTCAAACGAGAAGAAGAAAGGTGGAGGAAACAATATCAAGCATGAAGGGAGGTGATGGTAGGAGCATAAGTGGTGACCATAGCCAAACAAAATCATTACAAACTTACATCAACCATTCTTATCATTTCTAATCAAGATAAAGCATGAAAAGATCAAGGAAAAGAATGGCATCTAAAAAAGCTATCATGATAAATACATATGCAAGAAAATCCTCCACAAAGTGTAATTTGCAAAACTGCAAATTACCCCCTCCATCGGAAAAGTCCGGCCGGGAAAGAACAAAGAAAAACCGGCCGGAACGGAATACAAACTGGCAACTCCAGAAAACTGGTCCCGTAATAAATTACAGGAAAAACCCCGATACTGTGTATACACACCCGCATCTGTATTCCGACCGGATACAAATGCGATGAGACAAAATCTACACTGTACTAAACTAGTACCGGCTTAAACCAAAGCCGACTAGTAAAATCCGTTCGATCCTGATCCGTGCAATACCGCACGTATCTGATCGAACCCTGCCATATTTCCATACGGCCACTAGTACAAAAACTGTCCGATCCTGATCCGTGCAATACCGCACGTATCTGATCGGACCCTGCCATATCTCCATACGGCCTCTACAGCGTTTCGCCCGAAAGCTTGAGTAACTGTAAGTGTGGTGGACTCTAAAGACTCGTCAATACAATGGCTGTGGATTTAACCACTGGCACGTCAGAGGTATAAGCCAATACGTGACGGGCCACCAGCTATTGACCAAAAGGGACGTCGATGAGGAAGCTCACCCCGACACCCAACTGAGTCTGTCAGTGACAATATCCGTACAGTCCGGTCCGTTCGTCTATGAGTATCGCATGGCGGGCCTAGGGGGTTGGTAAAAGTCAGACCCCCAAAAGCGGTACAAGTCGTGTCGGAGCGTAGCCCAGAACACCCTGAGATACTACTGGAATACCTACCAGTAAATCTCCTGCCTCGGCCGAGGGCTTTGTGTAATGGCTCTCCTAGACACAGCGCGACCTCACCCCCAATACCGGGAGAGACGAACCCCTGCAGATCCGCTCACTGCCTCCATGTGGCTCGGGACTGTACCCAACTAAAACCTGTTTGCACGACTCCTTTGAGCCGTGGTAGGGTAGTAATCAAAGCACAGTGGGAACTCACATGAGACAAATGACGATCTCAGGTCGATGAACTAACCTGTACACATGTCACCAGGGAACTGCTATCTGACATCTGGTATATGACCAACTAGCAGGTTCCCGGCGAGTCCTGTCCGGTGTACTCATAACCCAATGAGCACCTGTATACATCTTAGGTGAACCAACTGACACCAGTGGCTTGTGAGACCGGCCACCGCCCCTCGTCGGGGTCTCGACTGTATACACTAGTCTACTAACGGAGTATCGATGCCCTGTCTCGAAACTCCTACGACTAGGGACCTTTTAAGGATGTGCTTATAGACCACCAGCTCCCACGTATATGATCGCCATCATACTGCTGGCAGTCAAGCAAGAATCCTAGGGGCTCTATCAACGTGTAATAGCGACATGTCAGGTCACCTAAAGAAGTACACGATGATAAAGGTAAACCAGATAGCATACTATCATCTTGAGTAAGACTGTCCTACCGGGATAGGTCCTCCCTCAATCATTGCAATCACGTGCCTGTGATCCAATAATTGACTCTGAGGGCAATATCTCCAACAATCTCCCACTTGCACTCAAGGCTTAATTATTGCGATGCCGCATACTCACAGCCCGTGTGATACCGAACACCCAACTCCTCTACTAGTCAGTCTCACAAAGCTCGTTTGCGAAACTATTGCGTTCGAGGAATAGCCTCAGTGAGTGGATCCGCTGTGATGTATCTTTCTATGTCTCTCTATATCTCATGTTCGCGGAGAAAGCCATCTCCCGAAATGAGCAATACCTGTCTTAGAATGTCTGGATGTCTGATGGGACCTAGCTCATAAATGAACTCCAAATCCAAACTTCTTAGACTGTATCAACAACTGAACTTAATCAGTATCCTGCGCCATGCCTCCCTCAGTATTGCCTTGGACCACCTGTCCAAAATACTGTCCCTCGTCAGAGGGAGAGCTATGACTCTGACAACCTCCTTGTCGTCCATGTCACCTTGGAAGCCTGGAGTGATAACTGTCTCCCAAATAAGGCTGTCGTTATCATATCCCTAGAACATTCACTTATGTTCTAAGACTGCTTTCGACTGTTTCTCCAGGATTGGATCAATATCAACTTATTGCATCTAGTGCAAGAACAACATCTGGTGTGGTACTTGACATCTCATGATTGACTCAATTGCCTAAGCAAGTGATCTGCCAATCATGAGTATCCCTCTCCCCTTTAGTCTATAAGACACCTTTAGAGAGGGTGACTCCATCAACTGCAGGTGCACTACCATGCCAGGAGTCGTCCATTCTAAATACTCATAGAATGCTGTCAAGGTACCCAGATTGGGAAACCACCCAAATCTAGATCTAAAACCATAGATCTAGTAACCAGAATGTCTGATATAATATCCAAGTCCTGTGTGGAGAAACCACTGTGTGACGACCAAAGTATAACCGATCGTAGTATAGGAATATCACTTCCTACTACCTTCTCAACAGATCCATCCCTATTCTGATGACGTCAAACCTATGACTGTCACATCAGAAATAGATGATCTATCTCCGCTACATCTGCTTTAGTCTATAAATAGACATAAGCCAGATGTCCACCAATGCTTCCGCTGCTCCCACTGACTACGACAACCCTCTGGCAGAGTCATATAGACGTGCACTTCTAAAGCTAGTTTAGAACGACGCTATACTCATCCTCCTGCCGGGTCTCGCAGCCTGGAACAACAACAATGGCAAGTGTGGGTAAACAAGAACTTTCCTGTCACCGTCCTTGAGGCTACCGGAGTACCTCTCGGGTGCCTGAAGTTACCCACCTTATCTGCGGAGTGGCCAATGGAATGTCAAACCAGATTGAATCTTTAGGTTCCTTATCAAATCTTCAGTAATCGTTTGTGGTTCTGGAATCACTTCCAGTTCTACCATACTCCCACTACTTTTTCTGAAAAAATCCATTTTTATTAAAACTGTGGCGAGTCTAGAACAATATTGCTATTGTTCATCCAGATGGTAGAAAATCAACCCTCGTCATAGCCTGGGTCAACCCACAAACAGCCATTACAGAAACGTGCCTTGAGTTGTCCAGTGTCTGGTTTTAAGCATAAGCCGGACAACTCCCCGTATCTTAACATCGTTAAGATATGAACTGTTCTATATCCAATATAGAACCAGAGGCACTGATTCAATTGAACCAGATTCAAATTATGCAGCTATCTCCAGTGCATGTAAACTAAATGGAAGGAGGCCGATCAGCGTTACTCAACTTAGGAATGCTTCCAATTATGAGTAACCTGAAAGAGAAGCTAGTTCTCTTAAACATTACTATCAACTGAATACCATACACAAGTATCTACATCTTCGATCACTTTGAAGAATCCCGATACTTGCTATACCTGGTTCTCTACTCTATTCAAATACCTATAACTCCTCAAAACTTAGACCCTGTGTTTCCACGAAACACATGTCTAAGAACTAGAGAAGTTAAAAGTAAACAGAATATAGTACGAGGACCAACCCCTCTGTCTTAATGGACACTGGACAACATACAATACTCTGTATAAGTCCGCTGAGTCTAACAACTCTTTCACTGTGTGTCGTAGGTTGAAAACTGTACTTATGGTTAAGAAGAATTACACCGCTGTTTAATGCTCCTTACCTAACCATCCACTGATATAGGTAAATGTCATCGACATAATATCAAAAGGTATATCTCACTCTATGAAAATAGACGTACAGATATATCAATTTGAAATTGGTGCACAACAGCGGATATTCAAAACCAAATATTTGCCGACCGGCAAACAACCCAGGTGACTTCCTCAAATATCACCGATTACAACGAATCCCGATATAATGAGGATGATCACCCAATTCCCAATAACTTACTCCCACTCAGCATCTGTAAAACCATACAGATGTGAGAATCCAACCTGGTAAATACATACCCTGGAGCAAGTGTCTAACTGGGAAATCAGTTTTCCATTAACAGTACACAGTGAAACTGAAACATTGAAATGTTTCGATGGGGTATCGTGGTATTCCTAGTAATGCCTCTTCCATTATCCAGATTCACAACTGTAACCGTATAATTCTTTGCCACCTCTCCAAATCCCTTTATGTGTCTTTAGTCATTACCTTCTGTACACCCCTTTAGGCCAAATGGTTTTCTTCCTTCCCTACCGTTCGGCACCAGCCTATGGTTTGGAAGAAGACAATCCAAAAAGCATAAAGGGTGTACTGTCCTAATCCTAGGAGCGCTCGCAATGCGAGAGAAGGTGAAGATAAAAGACACCTGAATGTACTTTATTCCTATTTCTCCTGAACCAGGATCCATCCCCGAACTGGAACAAGTTCCTTTCGAGTTCGTATATAACCATACGATGGATTATCCAATAAAATGGGATCTTCGTAGTGATACGGAGTGTCCTGGAGAAATACAAAGGTGATTTAGGATTGGCGAAGAAATACTTGGTTTGGTCGTGAATAGCAGTCGCAACTTACTTTGCCCTCTTACTAATCCCTTGCTTTGTCTTAACTTAATACCTTCTGTACACCGTTTTAGGCTAACTGGTTTTCTTCATTCCCTACCGGTCGGCACCAGCCTATGGTTTGGAAGAAGACTATCCAATTTGCGTAATAGGTGTACTACTCCTAAACCAAGGAGTACTCGCAACCTGAGAGAAGGTGAAAAGAAAAGACAACTGAATAATCCTATCCGTTTTCTCCAGAACCAGAAACCATCCTCGAAGTCCTTCGAGTTCGTATATAACCATACGATGGTTTTGTCCAATGGAAGTGGACGTTCGTAGTAATACGGGGTGTCCTGGAGAAAAGGGTAAAAGTAGGAGTGGCAATGAGGTCTGCAACTCAGACAATCCAAAAGCCAGTGTTAAGAAGGTTCGGTCAACTTGGTCACTGAGTCAAAGTCCAGGGTCGGGTCAATGGTCGCTGCCAAAGAGAGAGAGAAAAGAAACACTCAGCGTGCACTCTAACCTAGATCAGAATGGTTACCACTTTGTCTAATCTGGAAACCTCCCACTGTACCTCAAATTCTCCTCCAAACCTGAAAGAAGAATTAGTCGGGATCACCCGAGGAGTAGACCAACTCATCAGTGGGAATCGGGATCCAACTATCATCGCATGATAACATGACGGAATCCACTCACGTCACCACACTCCAGAAGGTATGCGCAAGCCTGGCAAGTTTCAGTTCTTTTGAAACTCCCGATATGATTTTTACCCCTAGGACCCAAGTGACCTTGACGAATAATCAACAAATCAAAAGGTCCTAGTCAAGTTCAGCCCGTCATTATCTTGATTGCGTTAAACCCACCCGCACGACCCTTGACGAATAATCAACAAAGTCGTACGACTGTCCTAACCAATCCACATATCCATGCGACAGAATAGCACAACAAAGCTACCGCACAATACGCCTCGGCGAATAGCAACGACAAACGCAGCGCGAATACTAAGCAATACTGATCTGAAATGACGGAGGGCTACGACTGGTTTTTGGCGAAAAACCTTTAACGTAATGAACTTGATATCGTTGAAGGAACTGGATAACCTTTTATAAAATATAGTGACGAAAACCTTTACTAAAGAGGTCACTCCCGGTGAAGGGATCTCGGCTCTTTCCCCGTAGAATGGGGTGCAGGATATTCCAACTGAATACCACGATGCAAAGCAAAAGTAATCGGCTATAGTGAAGTTAATGCCCTGACGCAAACTTCTGTCCAAGGGGTCACTCCCGGTGAAGGGATCTCGGCCCTTGCCTCGTCGACTGAGGAGCAGGATATTCCAAATGAATACCACGATGCAAAACAAAAGTGAACGTCCTTGCAATAACAGCTTTTTGAAAAGTGTTCCAACAACATCAGAATAGGTTTGTTTATCTTGCATTGATCCGAATCAACGCAGTCCCATCAAATGATCACACCACAAAGAACGAAAATATACTGACGTACGTATATGCCATCCGCATTCGCCACTGGGTCCCGTCATCACCCGTTAGGTTAGCTTACTAACGACAGAGCGGGGACTGGACTAGCGCGGATGAAAAACATATACAACATCTACTAATATATATACCAATATATTATATTTCGCTCAAGGCGTGATAAAATGCAACATCACAGAATGTACAGCATCACAGAACAATACAGATATCTGGAAGCCCCGGGTTTCACAGAGCCGCTGCTGAAACCCGACGTTCCCCTGGTCGTGTGGATAGCCTGTGCAATGAAAACCTAGACCCCTACGGGCGCGGCAAGTCACCCGCCAAAACCTGAAGCGAGGCAGCCCCCTCCAGCACCGTGAATGGACCACCCAGCACTTTACGGAATCCGGTAACTTGGGCACCCCTCCTGGGTCAACCTGTACCCCCTACGAGTGCGTCGAACAGCCCGCCAATTCCAGACTGAAGCCCCCTCCGTCCCAATGCCATGAGATGCGGGCTTGTTGCCCTCCAGAACCCGGCTATCCGTGCACTCCACCGCGGGGCAATCCTAGTACAGAAAGTAAAATATACATATACCGGGTACATCGACCGCAACCAGGCCGTGCCCCAAAAGAATAATACAAACAGGCAGTGACGGCAGTCCACATGTCGGACGCTCGCCCCGCAATAACAAATGTACATAATACAACAAAACTGCACTAGCATTGCATCCAGGCTATCCCCCACGACCGATCCGCAACATCACAGCATAAACAAAAAACATCAACGTGAAAGTCACGTTCGCAAATCCGTCTAACCGGGCTATAGCAGTTAGACTGGATTTACCGATCGAGTGACATTCACGGTCGCAGATATAATGTAAATACTGTGAAATAATGTGTTTAAAATTTTCCGATTGACCAAAAATTAACTTGTGGGCCCCCAACCAATACTGTAGCAGTTACAGAAAACCTGGGCCCAAATTTAATATCCCAAAACCCACAAAATAAGTCCAGAAGCCCACTGAAAAAAGATGAGGCAATGACCCGACTAACTTGCGGCGGAAGCGCGGCCAAAAGGTGGTTTTGGCCGCCCTTCCGCGGTCGTGATAGGGGCTCACTGTCTCGTTTTTTTTCAGTGTTCTTATAACTCCCTGCACATCTTTCTGAGATCACCTGAAAAATTTTTAGAGACCAAAAATATCCAACAGAAAACTGATGTGAAGGAATATGTGGTTTTTGGAATTTCGGTCGATCGGATAAGCAAAACACATTAGAACAAGCTAGGAAAGGTTAATGGCGTGTCTCTGATACCATGTTGCGCCACGGCAGCGCCCCGGCCTCGTGCTCGAGGCCAAAATGCGGAATCAAAAATTTTCCTTACTCGGAAACCGACACTACCGCGGACAATTACCCGGATCGTTAACCATTAACCTACGCTAGCTAACAAGAGATGGGGTGAGAAGTATACCGAGTGATCCGAGTCCTCCGGTCTTCTCGTCATCGTCCCGATCTCCCGCGGAAAGTGTTGCCTCCACATCGTCGCCTCCTCGCCGGAAAGGGCACCACATCGCCTTCTTCTTTTACGGGCTCCCGCCTCAATACCGAGGCAACTCGCGCATGAAGCCGGCAACTCGACATGCTCAAGATGTGCTGTAGAATGTGTAGTGTAGTGTCTCACTTGGGGTTTGTTGCCATTTGAAGATGATGGAGGAAATGAGATAAGAAAAATGGTGCTTGCATTTTTCTAGCATGAATGAGATCAAGAAATGAAACTCTCAAGAAGAAGATCTCTTCTTCTTCTTCTCTCTTTCTTTTTCCTCTCATGAAAACTTATCATATTCCTCAAACGAGAAGAAGAAAGGTGGAGGAAACAATATCAAGCATGAAGGGAGGTGATGGTAGGAGCATAAGTGGTGACCATAGCCAAACAAAATCATTACAAACTTACATCAACCATTCTTATCATTTCTAATCAAGATAAAGCATGAAAAGATCAAGGAAAAGAATGGCATCTAAAAAAGCTATCATGATAAATACATATGCAAGAAAATCCTCCACAAAGTGTAATTTGCAAAACTGCAAATTACCCCCTCCATCGGAAAAGTCCGGCCGGGAAAGAACAAAGAAAAACCGGCCGGAACGGAATACAAACTGGCAACTCCAGAAAACTGGTCCCGTAATAAATTACAGGAAAAACCCCGATACTGTGTATACACACCCGCATCTGTATTCCGACCGGATACAAATGCGATGAGACAAAATCTACACTGTACTAAACTAGTACCGGCTTAAACCAAAGCCGGCTAGTAAAATCCGTTCGATCCTGATCCGTGCAATACCGCACGTATCTAATCGAACCCTGCCATATTTCCATACGGCCACTAGTACAAAAACTGTCCGATCCTGATCCGTGCAATACCGTACGTATCTGATCGGACCCTGCCATATCTCCATACGGCCTCTACAGCGTTTCGCCCGAAAGCTTGAGTAACTGTAAGTGTGGTGGACTCTAAAGACTCGTCAATACAATAGCTGTGGATTTAACCACTGGCACGTCAGAGGTATAAGCCAATACGTGACGGGCCACCAGCTATTGACCAAAAGGGACGTCGATGAGGAAGCTCACCCCGACACCCAACTGAGTCTGTCAGTGACAATATCCGTACAGTCCGGTCCGTTCGTCTATGAGTATCGCATGGCGGCCCTAGGGGGTTGGTAAAAGTCAGACCCCCAAAAGCGGTACAAGTCGTGTCGGAGCGTAGCCCAGAACACCCTGAGATACTACTGGAATACCTACCAGTAAATCTCCTGCCTCGGCCGAGGGCTTTGTGTAATGGCTCTCCTAGACACAGCGCGACCTCACCCCCAATACCGGGAGAGACGAACCCCTGCAGATCCGCTCACTGCCTCCATGTGGCTCGGGACTGTACCCAACTAAAACCTGTTTGCACGACTCCTTTGAGCCGTGGTAGGGTAGTAATCAAAGCACAGTGGGAACTCACATGAGACAAATGACGATCTCAGGTCGATGAACTAACCTGTACACATGTCACCAGGGAACTGCTATCTGACATCTGGTATATGACCAACTAGCAGGTTCCCGGCGAGTCCTGTCCGGTGTACTCATAACCCAATGAGCACCTGTATACATCTTAGGTGAACCAACTGACACCAGTGGCTTGTGAGACCGGCCACCGCCCCTCGTCGGGGTCTTGACTGTATACACTAGTCTACTAACGGAGTATCGATGCCCTGTCTCGAAACTCCTACGACTAGGGACCTTTTAAGGATGTGCTTATAGACCACCAGCTCCCACGTATATGATCGCCATCATACTGCTGGCAGTCAAGCAAGAATCCTAGGGGCTCTATCAACGTGTAATAGCGACATGTCAGGTCACCTAAAGCAGTACACGATGATAAAGGTAAACCAGATAGCATACTATCATCTTGAGTAAGACTGTCCTACCGGATAGGTCCTCCCTCAATCATTGCAATCACGTGCCTGTGATCCAATAATTGACTCTGAGGGCAATATCTCCAACAAACTCACCCCCGTTGTGCCCCAGTTCTTGCAGGTTTTTGCCGTACAGATTCCATAGCGGCATTTCTGGCACACTGCTTCCTATGGGTGACTTGCTTAGTTAGGTGGGTTCTTTGTATCAGAACCGCCATTGTTCATGTATTTTTATTGTATCTAGAATTGTCCATCAACCAAAACTTGTAGTTTGTTTCAGACTTAGAAAACAGTGTTGTTTTATTTCGACCTTAGAGTCGCGCTAGTAGTATTACGGTTTTCTGGCTGTTTGAGTTTCTTTTTTTTTGGGTTTTGATCCTCGCCCTTTGGCGTTGTATATTATTATTGCTTGCGTGGTTGTGACCGTCGATGGACGAAGAGCTAGCTCCCGCTTGGGGATGCCTTTTATCATTTCATATATATTATTCTTGTTGTACCCCGTTCGGGGCCAGTTTTTACAAAGGAAACTCTGCCGAAATTTTCAGGAAAGGTTACACATTTTAAAAAATGCATATTCGGCTTAGTTATTTAAAAACTTTGATTTCCAAACATGATTTCCTTACTTTTCAAAAACAGTTTTTCTTATTTACTCTTAAAATGGTTTTAGATTGCTGGGCTTTTGGCTTACTTGGATCAGATGGGGTCCTATAGACTTCATATGGTTCAAGGGCCAGTCACGTGCTCTTTCGGGTCGTGACACTTATCTTAGTAAAACTTTTGTATAATAAGACTGGGGTATCATCAAATGAAATCAATAGAAAAACTGTGTCAAATATCGACACCATACATACATATATACATACATACATATATATATCAAATCTCGGTAGCCGTCTTTCAGATCGGCCACCAAATCTGTCAAATCACACGACTCCAGTCGGTATCCTCCGGATGACCGCCGGGTCAAAAATCACCGGTAGGTAGTGCTCCCCTGCTTAGCTCAACTCTCTCTATAAGACCTTCTTGCCTCGCGGTATCTTACCGGGCCCACCATGTACCCGCAGATGGCGTCTCTCTCCTCGAATTTGGTATATGTACATGCGTAGCTTAAGAACCGAGAAATCTTATGGTGGACGCCACACACATCATATCACGAGAAAACCGCACTTTATATTTGAAATCTTTATAAGTTTATGAAATCCCTTTGCGGTTTTTCCAAAATCCAGAAATCTCATGAATACGGAAATCTCCAAGAAAATCACAATATATGAATATGTGGGTAACTTTGAATGTCTATGATATCAATATGATGCAATGCGATGTATGACAAGAAGACTATATATAAATGATGATGCAATGAAGCATATGACTAGAAAACTACATATCATACATGATGAAAATTTTGGATATAGTGCCCTCAAAGTCAATTATTGGATTGCAGGTACGTGATTGCAATGATTGAGGGAGGACCTATACCTATAGGACAGTCTTACTCGAGATGATAGTATGCTATCTCGTTTGTCTTTATCATCATGTACAGCTTTTTGGTGACATGATCACTATTACACGTTGATAGAGCCCTTAGGATTCTTGCTTGACTATCAGCAGTATGATGGCGATCATATACGTGAGAGTTAGGTAGTCCATAAGCACATCCTTAAAAGTAGTCCTTAGTCATGGGAGTTTCGAGACAGGGCATCGATACTCTAGAGTAGACTAGTGTATACAGTCGAGACCCCGACGAGGGGCGGTGGCCGGTCTCACAAGCCATTGGTGTCAGTTAGTTTACCTAAGTTGTATACAGGTGCTTATTGGGTTATGAGTGCACCGGACAGAACTCGCCGGGAACCTGCTAGTTGGTATTATACCAAGCGTCAGATATCAGTTACCAAGTGACATGTGTACAGGTTTGTTCATCGACCTGAGATCGTCATTTGTCTCGTGTGAGTTCTCACTGTGCTTAGATTACTACCCTACCACGGCTCAAAGGAGTCCTGCAAACAAGTTTTAGTTGGGTACAGTCCCGAGCCACATAGAGGCAGTGAGCGGATCGGCAGGAGATTCGTCTCTCCCGGTATTGGGGGTGAGATCGCGCTGTGTTTAGGAGAGCCATTACACCAAGTCCTTGGCCAAGGCAGGTGAGAATTACTGGTAGGTATTCCAGTAGTTTCTCAAGGTGTTCAGGGCTACCCTCCGACACGACTTATACCGCTATTGGGGGTCTGACGTTACCAGCCCCCTAGGCCAGATATGCGATGCTCATAGATGAACGGACCGGGCTGTACAGATATTGTCACTGATAGGCTCAGTAGGGTTTCAGGATGAGTTCGCTTATCGGTTTCCCTTTCGGTCATTACATGGGAAGCCGTTACGCACAGCTAGTGCCGCTGACGTGCTTGTGGTTAAACCCACTGCCAGGGTACTGACGAGTCTTTAGAGTTCCCCACAGATAGTTTCCCAAGTTCGGACGAAATGTTGTAAAGGCCGTATGGTTTTATGGCAGGGTTCGAACATGCACGTGCACTTGTGCACGTGTCATGATTCAGACAGATAATACTGGTGGGCTTTGGTTTAAGCCAGATCTAAGTATTATATTGAGTCGGGATATTTTTTGTCTCATCGTATTCGTATTCGGTCGGAATACGGATACAGGTATGTATATATAGGTGAGTAGTATTCTCGTAATCAGTTATGAGATTACTTTAGAAGATGCATTTCTTTTTGGGTTAATCATTTTAGTTTAAATGATTATTGGATTTGGAAAGTGTGACTCATTTTTGGTGACTCATTAGTTCTAGCATGTTCACTAATGACTCATGCTAATGAGTCATGTAGTGAGTCATGAAGAGTTAATGAGTTTTGTTTTGGGTGTGATTTTTTAGGGTTGAGTTGGAGATATTTTCTTTGTTTTTCCAATACGAAAACCTCATATATATCACACACAAAATAAAAGGGCAGCCAAGGTTATTATTTTTGGTGCTTGGTTTTTTTTGCTCTCTTGATAGTTTCTTGAGCTCACAATTTCCATCTCTTTGCATCTTCTTCAACCTCCACCTTAACCCTCTCATGTGATGAGAACCCTAGGGTGTACTGAGACAAAGTATTCTACTCTTTCTCTACTTCATCTTGGTCATCTCTTTTAGCAGACTTGATGTCCGAGTTGCCTCGGTATAGAGGCGGTAGCCCGTATAAAGATTCGTTGGCGTGATGCCACCTCGACGAGAAGATCGGAGTCGCAACAACGAGCGTGGGATGATGGCTAAACACCGAAGGACACGGATCGATCGGTATAGCCTTTCTACCTCTTTACAGTTAGTTAGTTTAGCATTAATGGCAAGATCCGGATTATTGTATGCGATAGCGCCAGTTGTAAAAGTTTATGTTACGCGTTTGGCCTCAGATTGACAGCCGGGGCGCTATCGTAGACTTACATAGTATCAAAGCCACGCCATTAATCTTTACTAGCTTGTTCTAACATGTTTAAAACATCGATCGAACGAAATTTCCAAAACCGCATTTTCAATATTAAAGTTTCTGTTGAATTGTTAAACTGGTCTAAAAATAATTTTGGGTATGCCAGAAAATTGTGCAGGCTTTTCTAAGACTACTGTAGAAATTTGGTCGACTGAACCTTCAAGACCGCCGCGGAACCACTGCACAAGCCTTGTATTGGCCGCGGTTCCGCCGCCGTTTTGGGGCTTCAGTGCACCATTTTTCTTCACGGTGTCTTTCATGTGGAATTGTGCATTCTGGAATATTTTGTTTGGACCCTGATTTTGTTTGAGTACTGGATATGTACTTGGGGCCCACTTCGGGAAGTTTTGTCGATCGGAATTTTAAATATGTTAGTTTACAGTACTTACATTATATCTCCGACCGTGAATGTCATTCGAGCTGTAAATTGTGTCTAATTGCCATAGCTCTTATAGACGGGTTTGCGAACGTGACATTCGCGTTGATGTTCTGTGTTGTGCTGTGATGTTGCGGATTTGTCGTGGTGGATAGATGTGTGCAATGGTAGTGCAGTTTGGATTTATTTGTACATTTGATATTGCAGGGCGAGCGTCCAACATGTGGACTGCCGTCATTGCCTGTTTGTATATTATTCTTTTGGGGCACGACCGGGTTGAGGTCGATGTACCCGTTGTACATATTTTCATTTCTGTACTAGGTTTACCCCGCGACGGAGTGCACGGATTGCCGGGTTCTGGAAGGTAACGGGTCCGCATCTCATGGCTTTGAGAGGCAGGGGGCCTCACTCTAGAATTGGCAGACTATTCGCCGCACTCGTAGGGGGTACAAGTTGATCCAAGATGGATTGCCCAAGTTATCGGATTCCGTGAAGTGCTGGGTGGTCCATTCACTTTGCTGTAGGGGCTGCCTCGCTTCAGGTTTTGGAGGGTAACATGCCGCACTCGTAGGGGTTTAGGTTTCATTGCACATGCTATCCACACGACCAGGGGAACGTCGGGTTTCAGTTGCGGCTCTGTGAAACCCGGGGATCCCAAATTATCTGTATTGTTCTATGATGCTCATTATTTTTCTGTGTTGTTGCATTTATCACGCCTGGAGTGATTATTGTATATTGGTATATATACTAGTAGATGTTGTATATATTTTGCACCCGCGCTAGTCCAGTCCCCGCTCTGTCATTAGTTAAGTAACCTAACGGGTGATGACGGGACCCAGTGACGAATGCGGATGGCATATACGTAATTTTATTTTCGTTCTTTTCTTGTGTGATTAATTGATGGGACAGCGTTGATTTTCATCAATGCAAAGAAAACAAACCTGTTTGACGTTGTTGGAACAGTTTTCAAAAAGTGTTATTACAAGGACGTTTTCTTTTGTTTTGCACAGTGGTATTCAGTTGGAATATCCTGCACCTCATTCGACGAGGCAAGGGCCGAGATCCCTTCACCGGGAGTGACCCCTTGGGCAGAATTTTGCGTCTGGATAATAACTTCACTATAGTTGATTACTTGTTTGCTTTGCATCGCGGTATTCAGTTGGAATATGCTGCACCTCATTCCTCGAGGAAAGAGCCGAGATCCCTTCACCGGGAGTGATCACTTTAGCAAAGGTTTTCGCCGCTATATTTTTGTAAAAAGCTATCAGGTTCCTTCAGCGATATCAAGTTCGTTACATTAAAGGTTTTTCGCAAAAAACCAGTCGTAGCCCTCCGTCATTTCAGTTGGGTATTCAGTAGTATTCAAGCTATGTATTTTGACCAACGCCAAGGCATAGTGTTTGGTAGCTGCTGGGTATTCATCTGTTGCATAGATAGATGAGTTGGTTTGGGACAGTCGTTCTGCCATTTAGCCAACATCAGGGGTATGTACGAATGGGTTCAAATTAACAAGATAATGATGGGTAGAACTTGACATGTGACTTATGACATTTTGGCCAACGTCAAGGTCATAAGAGCCTGGGGCAAAAATCCACATCGGGAGTTTCTAAAGAAACTGAAACTTGCCAGGCATGCGCATACCTTCTGTAGTGTGATAACGTGAGTGGATTCCTTAACGTTATCATGCGATGATAGTTAGATCCCGATTCCTACTGATGAGTTAGTTTACTCTTCGGGTGATCCCGACTAATTCTTCTTTCAGGTTTGGAGGAGAATTTGACGGTACAGTTGGAGGTTTCCTGATTAGATAAAGTGATAACCATTCTGATCTAGGTTAGAGTGCACGCAGAGTGTTTCTTTTCTCTCTCTCTTTGGCAGCGACCATTGACCGACCCTAGACTATGACTCAGTGACCAAGTTGACCGAACCTTCTTAAAATACCGGCTTTTGGATTGTCTGAGTTGCATATATCATTGCCACTCCTTCTTTTACCCTTTGCATTTCTCCAGAACACCTCATATCACTACGAACATCCACTTCCATTGGATAAATCCATCGTATGGTTATATACGAACTCGAAGGGACTTCTTCGAGGATGGATCCAGGTTCAGGAGAAATTGAATTGGTTTATTCAGTTGTCTTTTATCATCACCTTCTCTCAGGTTGCGAGGGCTCCTTGGTTTAGGAGAGTACACCTATTACGCTTATTGGATAATCTTCTTCTAAACCATAGGCAGGTGTTGAAAGGTAGGGAATGAAGAAAACCAATTAGCCTAAGTAGGGTGTACAGAAGGTAATAAGTAAAGACAAAATAAAGGGATTAGAAAGAGGGCAAAGTAAAATGGGACTGCTATCATTCACGACCAAACCGCGTAGTTCATCACCACTCCTACTTCACCTTTGCTTTTTCTCCAGTTCAGGAGAAATAGAATAAGGTTTTATTCAGTTGTCTTTTATCATCACCTTCTCTCAGGTTGTGAGTACTCCTAGGATTAGGACTATACACCTATTACGCTTATTGGATAGTCTTCTTCCAAACCATAGGCTGGTGCCGAACGGTAGGCAAGGAAGAAAACCATTTAGCCCAACGATAGTGTACAGAAGGTAACGACTAAAGACAAATAAAGGGATTTGGAGAGATGGCAAAGAAATATACGGTTACAGCCATGGATTGGATTACGGAAGAGGCATTACTACGAATACCAGGATACCCCTTCGAAACATTTTCATGTTTCAGTTTCACTATGCGTTGTTAAAGGAAAACTGTTTTCCCGATTAGATACTTACTCCAGTGTATGTATTTACCAGGTATGATTCTCATATTTGTATGGTTTTACAGATGATGAGTGGGAGTAAGTTATTGGGAATTAGGTGATCATCCTCATTATATCAGAATTCATTGTAATTGGTGATATTTAAGGAAATCGCCTGGGTTTTTGCCTGACGGCAAGTATTTGGTTTTGAATATCCGTTGTTATGCACCAATTTCAAATTGATATATCTGTACGTTTATTTTCATAAAGTGAGATATAACTTCTGAAATTATGTCTGTGCCATTTACCTATATCAGTTGATGATTGGGTAAGGAGCATTGAACAGCGGAGTAGTTCTTAACCATAAATACAGTTTTCAACCTACGATGCACAGGTTTTGAGTTATTCAACTCAGCGGACTAATACAGAGTATTGTATGTTGTCCAGTGTCTATTAGGATAAAGGGGTTGGTCCTCATACTATGTTCTGTTTACTTGTGACTTCTCTACTTTTTAGACAAGTGTTTCGTAGAAATACAAAGTCTATGTTTTGAGAAGTTAAAGGTAAAAGAATAAAGTAGAGAACCAGGTGTTGCAAGTATCAGGATATTTCAAGGTGATCGAAGATGTATATACTTGTGTATGGTATTTAGTTGATAGTGAGGGTTTTGAAAAACTTGTTTCTCTTTCGGGTTACTCATAATTGGATGCATTCTTAAGTTGAGTAATTCTGATCGGCCTCTCTCCATTTTGGTGACATGCAGTGGAGAAAGCTGCATGATTTGAATCTGATTCCAATTAAATCAATGCTAAAGTTTCTATATTGGATATAGAATGGTTCATATCTTAACGATGATAAGGTACGGGGAGTTATCCGGCTTATGCTTAAAACCAGACTCTGGATAACTCAAGGCACGTTTCTGTAATGGCAGTTTGTGTGTTGACCCGGGCTATGATGAGGGTTGATTTTCTACCGTCTGGAAGATCAATAGTGATATTGTTCTTGACTCGCCAAAGTTTTAGTAAAATGGATTTTTTCAGAAAACAGTAGTGGGAGTATGGTAGAACTGGAAGTGATTCCAGAACCGCAAACGATTACTGAAAATTTAATAGGACCTAAAGATTCAATCAGGTATGACATTCCATTAGCCACTCGGCAGATATGGTGGGTAACCTCAGGCACCCGAGAGGTCCTTCGGCAGCCTCAAGGATGGTGACAGGGAGGTTCTTATTTACCCAGACTTGACACTACTGTTGTTCCAGGCTATGAGACCCGGCAGGAGGATGAGTATAGCGTCGTTCTAAACTAGCTTTAGAAGTGCACGTATATATTATTCTCCAAGAGGGTTGTTAAGGTCAGTGGGAACAGCGGAAGCATAGTGGGCAAGTAGCTTATGTCTATTTATAGACTAGAGCAGATATAGCAGAGATTGATCATCTAATTTTGATATGACAGTCATGGCTTTGACTTCATCAGAATAGGGGATGAATCTGTTAAGAAGGTAGTAGGGTGTGATGTCCTGGTATTTGGATGACATACACAGAGTAGGAAGTAAAATTCCTATACTACGATCGGTTATATTGTGGTTGTCACACAGTTGTTTCTCCTTACAGGATATGGATATAATATCAAACATTCTAGTTACTAGATCTATGGATTTAGATCTAGATTTGGGTAGTTTCCCAATCTGGGTACTTAGACAGTATTCTAAATGGTATTTTAGAATGGACGACTCCTGACATGGTGATGTACCTGCAGGTGATAGAGTCTCCCTCTCTAAAGGTGTCTTACAGACTAAACGGGAGAGGGATGTGCATGATTGGCATATCACTTGTTTAGGCAATTGAGTCAATCATGTGATGTCAAGTACCACACCAGATGTTGTTTTTGCACTAGATGCAATAAGTTTATATTAATCCAATCCTGGAGAAACATACGGAAGCAGTTTTAGAACATAAGTGGATGTTCTAGGGATTTGATAACGGCAGCCTCCTTTGGGAGACAGTTATCATTCCAGGCTTCCAAGGTGACATGGATGACAGAGTGACTGTCAGAGTTATAGTTTTCCCTCTGACGAGGGGCAGTAGTTTCGACAGGTGGTCCAACAGGATACTGTGGGAGGCATGGTACAGGATACTGATTAGGTTCAGTTGTCGATACAGTCTAAGAAGTTAGGATTTGGAGTTCATTTATGAACTAGGTCCCATCAGATATCCAGACATATTCTAAGACGGGTATTACTCAATTCGGGAGATGACTTTCTTCACAAACTTGAGATTAAGAGAGACATAGAAAGAAACATCAGGGCGGATCCACTCACTGATGCTTTTTCTCGAACACAAGTGTTTTACAAATGAGCTTTGTGAAACTGATTAGCAGAGGAGTTGAGTGTTCGATATCACACATGCTGTGAGTATGCGACTGATCAGTCGAAAATACTGCATTTTTAACACGGCAATTTCCCTATCATTTGCACTATCTAGATGTGCTCGGTATTCATATTGCACATATTAGCAAAACATCTTTGAAATACCAGTTTGCATGTGTTAGACTTTAAAACCGGCACTTTTAGGGAAATTGTGTGTTTATCATGCCATCGCATCATCCTTGTATTGCGCAACTCTTGTCCCGAGAAATTGTGCAGGAAATTGCAGGAACAAAGCCAAAATTGGGAAAAGAGCTGATCAAAAATACACCAACTCCAAGTTTTGAGATCTGGTAGCAATCTAGAGGGAAACATGAAATTCAACACATCAAAACAAGGCCCAAATATTATAGCAGGAATTACCAAAAAAGAATCAAGCCCAAGGCCCAAAAACCATCGCGGATCCGCGGCGGGAGCCCGCTTGTGCCGCGGATCCGCGGCGAGGTGACGTCATCACTTCCTCAGTTTTTCTGCACGTGCTTTTTATAATGGCCCAAGCTTCCAGAACATTGTAGAAATGTCACGTGGCTCATCTAGAAGGCTCGGCTTAACAAACATTTGGAGGGAAATTCAAATCTCTAGTTAACAAACTTTTGGAGGGAAATTCAAATTTGAAATCCTAGATCTAGGGTTTTGAGGTCTATAAAAGAGAGCCTAGATCTAGGGTTGAGGGAGTTCATTATTTCATTAATTCTTCATTCTCTCTTCATCTTCCATCCACAAGTTGAGTGACACGACTTGTGCGAAACCCTAACCCTAATTCCAATTCAAGATCAAGATCAAGATCCCGAGTACCATTCAAGCAAGAGAGCCTTCAACCTTTAGCAAGCGACGCCGGATTCCATCGGAGCAAGAGATCCAAGCCGATCCGCGACTCAAGGAGCCGAGCGAAACCGAAATCGACGATCTAGTTCCTTCCTTTTATAAATTCAAGAGAGTTATAACGAAATTTGTCGATATATAAAGGTGAAATTTCTATATCTTGCTTATCTTTTGATTCAACATTATGATTCGATCTCTATTTGTGATTGCGTTTGATATTATGATGTTTGAGTAAACTCCGCTCGTATAGGAGTTGTGACGATCAATAGAATGATGATGATTTAGATATTTTTACAATTCTTAAATCTTATAACGATTGTAAATTCTTGTGAATCAAATGATCGATGACCTAGTTTCGGGATGATCCTTTCTTGATTGTGTTCACTCGAAACTAGGGAACAACAATTGATCATTTGATTAACTAGAAGCTAGAATTTGAATGAGATTCATTGAAAGGATAATGGATAAGACGAGGAAACCCTAGCTTCTTCGCAAGATCCTTAACCTCGATGAATTATCATCGATCTAGTATCAATTCGTTAAAGGATAAGAACATGAAATCATTAGATCTCATCACATCTATAGATCTGATCTACTCCTACGAGCTACACTTCGAATCTTGATTGTTGGTTGGAAATCATCCCAAATTATCACTTCTTGATTTTTAATGCTTTCTTAGATTTAGATATTTTCTCTTTCTTGAAATGCAATTTTATAAATCATGAATGGTTTTATTTTCTTTTCCTTAAAGTTTCGACTCATCTAATTCGAAAGACAAACGATTACACTTTCCCTGTGGACGATCCGCACTCGCTAACGCGCTACATCCGACACCGTTATTGATTGCGGTCAAAATATTTTTGGTTGTGATTTCTATATTCAATTTTCCAACATACACAATCCGGAAATCGCAATCCAATCAATAACCGTTGTGAGTATGCGACATCGCAATAATAAGCCTTAAGTGCAAGTGGGAGATTGTTGGATATAGTGCCCTCAAAATCAATTATTAGATTACAGGTACATGATTGCAATGATTGAGGGAGGACCTATACCGGTAGGACAGTCTTACTCGAGATGATAGCATACTATCTGGTTTGTCTTTATCATTGTGTACAGCTTTTTGGTGACATGATCACTATTACACGTTGATAGAGCCCTTAGGATTCTTGCTTGACTACCAGCAGTATGATGGCGATCATATGCGTAAGAGTTGGGTAGTCCATAAGCACATCCTTAAAAGTAGTCCCTAGTCATGGGAGTTTCAAGACAGGGCATCGATACTCCGGAGTAGACTAGTGTATACAGTCGAGACCCCGACGAGGGGTGGTGGTCGGTCTCACAAGCCATTGGTGTCAGTTGGTTCACCTAAGATGTATACAGGTGCTTATTGGGTTATGAGTGCACCGGATAGGACTCGCCGGGAACTTGCTAGTTGGTATTATACCTAGCGTCAGATAGCAGTTCCCTGGTGACATGTGTACAGGTTTGTTCATCGACCTGAGGTCATCATTGTCTCGTGTGAGTTCCCACTGTTCTTAGATTACTACCCTACCACGGCTCAAAGGAGTTGTGCAAACAGGTTTTAGTTGGGTACAGTCTCGAGCCACATAGAGGCAGTGAGCGGATCGGCAGGGGATTCGTCTCTCCTGGTATTTTGGGTGAGATCGCGCTGTGTCTAGGAGAGCCATTACACCAAGTCCTTGGCCAAGGCAGGTGAGAATTACTGGTTGGTATTCCAGTAGTTTCTCAGGGTGTTCAGGGCTACCCTCCGACACGACTTATACTGCTATTGGGGGTCAGACGTTACCAGCCCCCTAGGCCAGATATGCGATGCTCATACACGAACGGACCGGACTGTACAAATATTGTCACTGATAGGCTCAGTAGGGAACACCAAACCACAACTAGAGGTTACTATGCGTAGCAAACACCAAACCTATAATCTAATCATTCGAATCGCACAAGACATCACACGAACTAATTGGGAAAAATGTTGTAGATCATCACAACCTAAAACTTAACTAAAACCTTTCTTTTAAAAAAAACTAGTTAGCAACCCTAAGGTATTTTAGTGCAAATCTAGGTGGTTTAGTAAGCCTATTAGTCACTAATTACACTTAAATATCTTAATTAACCCATACAAACATAAACTAAACTTAACCTCACTTAAACACACTAAACAAGCAATTAAGTTACATTAACACTTAATTTAGACAAATAAAAACAAAGATTTACAAGTAAACAGTTAGATTAGTTTTATACCTCAAAATGGTTTGGAAAAAGATCCAAACTTGCTAGCCAAAATGAAGACTTGAATCAAAGAACCATGCTTAGTTTGGACAAATGAATTTTTGTGATGACTTTAGTAGAATTTAGTGTAGGTTTTGAGGAAATTTGAGTGAGGTAGTGATGTTTTAGCAAAGAAAAAGAAGAGGGGGGGCAATGAGGACTGCAGTTTGAGGAGGAGGGGAAGAGAAAGTGATGGTGAGGTAACCATACCTCCACACACACCCCATGCCACAATAAATGCACCTTACCTCATTTTCTTTTCATTTTATTTTATTTTTAATCTTTTATGTATAAACAAACTAGAACCATCTTGATTTTTTTTGAAAGTGAGCATGCTACAAAAATGGGTTTTAGTTGTGTCATGGTGCACTAATTATGTATTAATCTATACCAATTTGTAATTAACACTAATTTAGTGTGTATGTGCATGTTTAAAATAATATTTAAAAATTACAAAATAAGGAAAATAATTAAGTAACCTAGCAATTAAATAACTAATTAAATACCCATACATAAGCAATTGCATAATTAAAATAGGTACATTTATGTCTATGTGGAAAAATAATTATAACTAGGTTTTACGGAAAACACGAGTTATACTACTAATTATCATACAAATAGCCTAAACGATTTTTTCTAAAGTGTTACCTTCCCCGTGCTCTCGCACGGACCTAATTAAAATAAAACTCGTTTTCGCAGAGGCGTAGCCCCGTTAACACTTTTATAAACACCTAATCGGTTAGCTAATTGTGAAGTGAAAAATATCTCCCACGAGTAATCCAACTCATCAGTGGGACCAGGATCCAACTATCATTGCGTGATAAACCAGATGGAAGCCACTCCAGTCAACACACTCCAGAAAGTATGCAACACTAGCAAGTTTCCTGTATATTTGAAACTCCCGATGTGGTTTTTGCCCCAACCGGCTTATGACCTTGATAGAGGTCAATATGTCATAAGTCGCAAGTCAAGTTCAACCCGTCATTGTCCTGAATTAATTTAGACCCGTCCGCACAAGCCCTTGACAGAGCTCAACATGACCGTGCAACTGTCCTAAATAATCGCATATCTATGCAACAAACAAGTATTACCTAGCTGTAGGGTGTTTTTCGTCACCCTATTGAGATGGGAATACGCCTGCGCTTGTCAAGCATACTACAAATTCCCCCTGCCTAGGGTAGGCCGGGGTTTATTGATTGTGGGGATCCGAATCTCCGGCAGCCGCGGACTAAGCTGCCGTTAATTACCCCTCGCCTTTGGAGCGAGGGAACCTCAGATTAACGGGTTAAACTAGTCATGCGAACTCAATGTGCAGTGTATGTGTGTTTTGTTTTGGAGGGGGCTTGGATATATCGGGAGACACGCAGAGTATGTATGTGTGTGTGTATATACATACATATATATAAAATAAAAAAGGGAAGGGGCATCCAAAGGATGCGTGGGAAAAGAGCCAGCGCTTTGGGCGCTCGCGCTTTGGGCGCTCGCGCTTTGAGCGCAAGGGCGCTAGCGCTTTACTCGCTAGTGCACCACGTGAGCGCTAGCGCTATGAGCGCTAGCGCACCCCGTGTCAGCACGTGGGCGTTCGGGCGCTAGCGCTTTATGCGCTAGCGCTTTATGCGCTAGCGCTCTGAGCACAAGAGCACTAGCGCTCTGAGCGCTAGCGCCCCACGTGTCAGCACGTGGGTGCTCGGGCTTTAGCGCTCTGGGGGCTAGCGCTCTGAGTGCAAGAGCGCTAGCGCACCACGTGGGCGCTCGGGCGCTAGCGCTTTTGGGAGCTAGCGCTCTGAGTGCAAGAGCGCTAGCGCTTTGAGCGCTAGAGCACCACGTGTCAGCATATGGGCTTTCGAGCGGCAAAAGGGACTTGGTCCCTGCAATGGGAGTTGTACTCCCAGAAATGAGCACTTATTATTATCCGTATATATATATATATATATATATATATATATATATATATGTATGTATGTATATATATAAGGAGTTAAACTCCTAGGCTATTTTGAAGCTGATGAAGGTGGGGCTTCTCCCCTCGAGCCCTGGAGCTTCCCCAAGATGGGGTTCTTAGAGATGGGTCTCCTTCTTCTTCCTTTGTTGGCCAGATCTTGAAGATCAAGGAGTATGAGATTTTAAAAATCTCTTCTTTTTGAGATCTGATGGCAGATCTGAGTTCCCCTTCGTGGGTTTTGTAGTGAAAAACTATTTAATATTGGAAAAGGAAGAGTAAAACTCTTGATTTAATTCAAAAGAAAGAAGAAGGTTTAGAACCTTCAGAAAGGGGAAAGAGGCACAAACCCTAATTTTTTGGGGGGAATGAAAAGTATATTTGATATTTTCATCATGTTGCCTTATATAGGCTTACATATTTATATATAGCCCCTTGGGCTTTACGAAATGGCATTTTGCCCATCCCATGGCTTATGTGCCATTTCTTTTTGCACATAAGCCATGGGCTTTACAAAAATTTGGCTTTATGCCCATTTTGCATACATTCATGCATAAAAAATTACATAAAAATTATTTATTACATGATCTATATTTTGGCATGGAGGAGGCTGGCCGCGGGCTCTACTTGGGCATGGGCCCACCTGGCTTAGGGTTGACATTGACATTGACTTGGTCAACTAGGGTGCAAATTTTGACCCCAACAAAGTGCCCCCCATCAATGAATGCACACCACGCATATGAGTTGTGTGCATGAAATTGATGGATCTTGAAGTTGGACTTCGAGGTGGAATATCATTTTAGGGGCAGAGCATCATCCCGAGAGCATAATTCCGCGGATTAGAGCATAATTCCGAGTGTTGGAGCATAATTCCGGGATCGGAGCATCATTCCTGGAGAGAGGAGTATGATTCCAGGGGATCGGAGCATCATTCCGAAGAGCGGAGCATGATTCCAGGGATCGGAGCATCATTCCGAAGGGCGGAGCATGATTCAAGGATCGGAGCATCATTCTGAAGAGCGGAGCATGATTCGAGGGGATCGGAGCATCATTCTGAAGCGCGGAGCATGATTCCAGGGGATCGGAGCATCATTCCGAAGAGCGGAGCATGATTCCAGGGGATCGGAGCATCATTCCGAAGAGCGGAGCATGATTCCGGGGGGGTCGAAGCATAATTCCGACGAGCGGTAGACATTCTGACCGAAGCATAATTTCGATGCAGAGGTTGATTCCCCGGCGAAGAATAATTCTGATAGGGAAGCAAATACTCCGAGGCGAAGCATGATTTCGACACGGGGTACATTCTGAGACGGAGCATGATTCCGGCGCAGAGCTTGTTGGCCGACTTGATTCCGAGACGAAGCATAATTTCGATAAGGAAGGTAGATACACCGAGGCGAAGCATGATTTCGACACGGGGTGCACATTATGAGACGAAGCATGATTCCGACGCAGAGCTTGGTAGTTGACTTGATTCCGAGGCGAAGCATAATTTCGACAGGGAAGGTCAATATCCCGAGGCGAAGCATGATCTCGACACGGGGTAAATTCTGGGACGGAGCATGATTCCACCACAGAGGTTGTTGGTTTGATTTGATTTGAGGCGGGGCTTAATTCTGACGAGGAGGTCGCTGGTTGATTCCGAGCCGACGCATAATTCCGACAGGTAAGGCATATACACCAAGGTGAAGCTTGATTTCGACGTGGGGTACACTCTGAGACGAAGTATGATTCCGACGCAGAGCTGGTTGGTCGATTTGATTCCGAGGCGGGGCTTAATTCCGACGAGGAGGACGCTGGTTGATTCCGAACCGAAGCATAATTCTGACAGGGAAGGCAGATACACCGAGGCGAAGCTTGATTTCGACGCGGTGTACACTCTGAGACGAAGTATGATTCCGACGCTGAGCTGGTTGGTTGATTTGATTCCGAGGCGGAGCATAATTCCGGCAGGGAAGGTAGATATCCCGAGGTGAAGCATGATTTCGACACGTGGTAAATTCTGGGACGGAGCATGATTCCGCCGCAAAGGTTGTTGGTTTGATTTGATTTGGGTTGACATCAGCATCGCTATACTGGAATATGGTATCAGGAGCGAATCATCATTTGCCATGAGTGTATTTGAGGATTTCGGTTTTTGTTTGGCATCTGCATTGCTGCACTGGAATAATGCCAGGAGCAACTCATCATTTGCCCCGGGAGGATTTGGGAATTAGTTTTTTCTTGGCATCAGTATTGCTACACCGGAATATGGTACCAGGAGCGAGTCATCATTTGCGCCTGTTTATCAGGAAGCGAAGGCTTAGGAGACAGGTTTTAGGTCCCTATCACATAAGACTTTTTCAATTTTGTGAGCCGTAAGGGTCTCACAAAGCATTTTCTTCCTACGGGTCGTAAGGATCCCGTAGGTGTATTTTCTCCTTAGGAGTCGTGAGGAGCCCCAAGTGTGTTGCTCCTTTGTGAGTCGTAAGGATCTCACGCGGGAATTTTCTCCTCACAAAGTCGAGAGGACTTTGTGAGTGCATTTCATCTCTTTTTTCACGAGATTGCGCCCTTTCAGGTTTTCACAAACTCGCTGGCAGTCCTGCTGTTTTTACTCACGGAGCCCTTTCGGGTTTTCATCCGTGCCCATTTTGCTTGTAGACATACCATTTTATTTATTTTATTATTATTATTATTTTGGTTGGACTTTGAATGTGGTCTCACCGGTAAAACTTGGGAGAGATTGGGATTGTTTTACGCCCGTGGATTGTATACGGTTTTGCAGGATGTATGATCCAAACCGTAGGGCCAGAAAAAAAATTTTGGGACTTTGTTGCCGTCTGCATCGCTGCACTGGAATATGGTACCAGGAGCGACTCATCATTCACCGTTGGGAATTTGAGTTTGGAATTTGGTTGGCGTCTGCATCACTACACTGGAATATAGTACCAGGAGTGACTCATCATTCTCCATTTGAGAGTTGGAATTTGGTTGGTATCTGCATCGCTACACTGGAATATGGTACCAGGAGCGACTCATCATTCGCCACTTGGGGATTGGGGAGCGATGGCTTAGGAGACAGGTTTGGATCCCTATCACCTAAGGCTTTTCAGTTTTATAGGCCGTAAGGGTCCCATAAAAGCATTTTCTCCCTACGGGTCGTAAGGATCCCGTAGGTGTATTTTCTCCTTAGGAGTCGTGAGGACTCCCAAGTATGTTTTTCCTTTGTGAGTCGTAAGGATCCCACGAAGGTTTTTTCTCCTCATGCATCGTGAGGACACATGAGTGGGTCTTCCCAATGGACCATAATTCCAAGGGTGGAGACCAGCCGTGTAACTGGTGATTATGGTGGGGCATGGATATGATGAGAATTATTTGAGATCGTGGATTGTATACGGTATTCAATTTGGGGACTGGACGTAGGGCCGGAAGAATTTTGGGAAGTTGGATTTTGGTTGGCGTCTGCATCACTGCACTGGAATATGGTACCAGGAGCGACTCATCATTCGCCGTGTTTTTTTGTTTTACCGCAATTGCTCTATCATTTCAGCTTTTCTTATCGCGAAGATCGCGATTGCCCCATCTTTTCGGCTTTTATTCGTGGTTTACTCATCATTTTGGCTTTTATTCGCGGTTTCCCCATCATTTCGGATTTATTTTCATCTTTTTTTTACTCGCTGATTTTTATTGCGAGTTGCCCCATCATTTCGGCTTTTCTTTATTTTTCTTTTATTTACACATTTTTTGTTTATTTACATATATATATATATATATATTTTACATTCCCAGTTTAACGACTTAGAGGTCGATTGTTCCCAGTTTAATGACGTGTTGGTCGATTGTTTTCAGAGAAAGTCAGACATATGAGAGAATCAGTTTCGCGAAGAACTTCGGTCTCCGTTTGTATGAAATTGGCGGTTGCAGCTTGACTGTTTGTTAACACGCCTTTGGACAGTTCTATCTTTCTTGCCTTGTATTGCTTTTCGACCCAATCTTTGAAGACGAAGCAGTCCACAATGGCATGACCTATCACTCTGTGATAGGGGCAGTATTTGGGGTCGTCGGTCCTATTCGCTTCCTGCGGTCTTTTTGAATCTGGCAGTTGTAGACCGTTCCTCAGAGCGTCTTTGAATATTTTACGGATTTTGTCCCTTCTGAAGGAATAGACCTTGTCAAGCTTCTCTTTCAGTGGAGATTCTCCTCCTCTCCGAACATTGGCTTCCGAAGCTGGTTGGCATTAGGCCCGCTCGACCCTTGCTTATTTTGGTTAGCCGAGGCGTTGAAATATTCAGTATCGTCGGAATTTCCGCCTTTGCGAATTTCGTCCTTTTGGTTTCTCCAGGACCTATTGTTATTTTGGGAGTCAGAGGAGGACTCTTATTTGAGCGTTCCAACATCTGGACTTTCCTGGTCAGCTCTTGGAATGTTTTGTGACCCGCTGTGCATAGAAATGGGGTCATCCAATTGTTGAGATTTCCGACGAGAAGACTGACAGATTGGTCCTGCTCTATCGGTGGTTCGCATTTGAAGTGGAGATTACGCCATCGGGTTATAAAATCCGTGCTGCTTTCGTTGTTCTTTTGCTTGGTCCTTACGAGGTCGGCGATGGTGATCTTATCGCTAACGCTCATGAACCTCTGCCGAAACAGAGACTCCATTTGGACGAAAGTTATGATGGAGCCATCCGGTATGCTCGCGTACCAGTCGAAAGCAACATCGGCCAAGCTATTAACGAACTGGCGGAGGAGAAGCGCATCATTGCCCCCAGTATTCCCGCATGAGGCTTTAAAGTGGGCGATGTGCTGATTCGCATTTCCCGTCCCATCGAATCTTCCAAATTTAGGGATGACGTAGCCGCTAGGAAATTCTACCAGATCATACTGAGCAGGATATGGTCTCCCGCTACTGCTAACATCTTTTTGCGCTTCGGCTTCGGCTACAAATGTTTTAACTTTGTTGGCAACCAAATCCATGATTTGATCTTGAGTTAGCGGGCTATTGTCATCGGTAACAAAGAAATTTCCCGAGATAGGATGCGACTGACTTTCATGCAGTCCGCCCATCTTTGGATTTGAGGGAACGGGCGTCGGCTGTTTCGGGACACCGTTTCCCAGTACATGAAAGCCTTGCGCCTGATTAGGCGGCTGAGAGGTAAGTTGGGCCGTGAGCTGTAAGACGACGTTTGTCAAGCCGTCAATTTTTGAGTAAAGCTTGGCCATCTCCTTGTCTTTGCTTCTGAGCTGTTTTTGGAGCTCTTGGAGAAGTTGCTGCTCTGCGTTCTTGGGACGGAAGATTGTGTAACACCCGAGCCCAATAATACTATGTATATTACTAGTTGAGGGTTATTTATTGCTCATTCCAATTTTCCTGATTTTCTGGGTTTATTGCTAAATTTTACCCGGTTAAGTCATTTTGGCACATAACAAATTTTAACTCCGAAAATGAAATTTAAGATGTCCATATTGGCCTACTCGTCGCCACTAGTCGCGTGGTAGCGTCCGCGTGTCGAGATTCCGTTCCGTTTGGTTAAACGGGCCAGTTTGGGCGACTACGCGCGCGTGCAAGTGTCCGACTTGGGGGCATGCATTTTAATCACTAAACACCTATTTTCAAAATTTGGAACCCGCTTAAAATCCTATAATTTGAATTTGGAACATTTGAGCGCGACCCGGGCTCGATTTGGAAATGTTTCATTTCGCGCCAAAATGGCCCATTTAAATTTAATATCGAATATAAAAATATACATCCTAATCTATATTTCCTAACTGCTGATCCCTCAAAATCCTACTAAATCCTTCTCATAAATTTTTCCCCGGCCAATCATGAGCTCCTATTGAGCTCGTGGGCCCCCTCCTTCTATCTCTCTCTCTGCCTCTCTCCTCTTTCTCTCTCTCTCTCTCTCTCTCATAATATTAACTCTCTCTCTCTCCAATCTCTCTCTCTCTCTTACTCTATATAACCCCATGCACGCAGCCGCCTCCTCGACCCACCTTCCGTCGCGAGAAACCCTAACCCTAGCTTACCGCAGACCTCACCGCCGGCCTCCTCGCGACCTCGCCGTCGCCGCCCTCACCACCACGACCTCCACCGCACCCACCTACCCTCTTCCCCCGTTCTCCCGCTCCTCCCCGCGCCTGCAACCCATTCCCGACCTCGCCTCCACCCGCGCAAACCTCGCCGTCGACGCCACCCATCGTCGTCGACGACCCCACGACCCCCTTTCACCCTACTCGACCCGACCTCGTCGTCGTTTCCCTCCTCCCCTCGCCGGAACAGTAAACCCTAGCCTTCATCCTTCACCTACCCCGCTGTTCGCCGGAGAAACGTGCCGGCGACCTCGTCGACACCACCTCCGACCACCTCCCTCTCTCCCACGACCACCAGAGCCGACCCCTCTCCTCCAACTCGCCGCAGCACACTACCCTGCACACCCGAGGCCCTTCCCCTTGCTGCAGCCGCCGCCGTCGCTTCGCCGGCGATCCAGTGCCGTCGAGCCATCGTGTTTGCACCCTGTTTCTTCTCGGTGAGTTTTCCTTGTGCTTCCTCTTGGTGCAATCCCTCCGCTGATCCGTATTTTGGATGCGTAGTTTGTGTTTGCTAACTTTGTTGTTTCTGTTTGCTGCCGGATCCGACCGTGCCGCCTGACGAACCCGACGCTCCAGCGAAGCCCCCTGGTCCGTGTGATTCCGTTGACCTCTGTTGGGACTCGATCCGTGGCCCGTGCTTCCATATCGCAGTTTCTGCCGACACCGCATCCGTGTTTCGGTTTGCGGAACCGCCGAGGCAAGTATCCGAATACTTGCTCTAACATGCTACAACTTAATCATCATACTATAACCACACTACTATCATAACATCGATACCTTTTATAACTTAGAATTGCTGATCACGATTATCCGTAACTTTAAATCAATGAAATCATTGCTCGTATTAACCGGTCTGCTTTTAATTCATACTTAACTAATCAAACCAAGTAGATCATCCCCACTTCATTTGTTAAATCACTCGTGAGACAATTATTATGCTTAGTTCAAATTCATGTAACTCCATTGCGTATATTATCGATATTGTTTTGTCTTGTGGCTATTGCACCTCAAAGGTGCGTGAACCGGATTAATATGAAAATACAAACATCACTGTGTTCACATAGAATAATATTTGTTAGTTACTGTTTCCTGCTACTGTTCATTATTTGTTACTATACCTGTTATCATCATATACCCGATTGCATTACATATTGACCGATCTTGATACACCTGACACATGTACTGATACACCGGACACAACACCCTGTACATATCAACTCTACCTGTTGAAAGTAACCTGACCTGTTACCTGATCTCATGCCTAATGCCGACAAACCTAACCATTCCTGCTGTCGATCCAGACAGACCTACCTTTACTTGACTTGTGTTGGCATTAGTCCTTGACTACTGAATACCTGACTGACATACATAGCTTGGGGGTATGGGGAAATCAAAGGTGAAACCGACGTGTAACTCAACAGTTCGATACATTGTTCTGATCAGTCTTACGGGCTTGGCCAGCTCCGGAGTGTTGATGCTGACATCACTCATCTATCCTACTACCTTTTACTGCTTAGCGGCACGTCTCGGATTCAGCCCCGAGGATCATGACCGTGGTCCCGGGCACGCACGGGATACTATTGAGTTACATCGACGATTCATCAATTGGTTTCAAAGACTATAGAGTAGAAAACCTGATAGGACAGTTTAGTCACTACTGCACATTACCCTGTTTATTACTTCTTATTACTGCTTTATTCATGTTCATGCTTGCATTGTTTATTACCATGTTTATGCTACATACTTGATATCATGACGCGCTGACGTCTGGGTTTTGCATGGCCCAGATTCCGTACCTTTGTCGTCGACCGAGCAGGAGTACTTCAGCCAGCCGGCTGAACTGTGAGTTCTTTAGAGTTTAGTTTATTTATGTCATTTCATTTCCAGATGTGAGCCCGCATTATGGGACATACTGTTTACTCATTGTATTGGATCATTAGCTTCCGCACTTATTGTTTATTGATTCCTGTTATTATGGATTTGGACATGTATTTAGTTTATTTTATCTTGTTCTTGATATCTTTACAACTGTAATGTGACTGTGGATGGATACTTCCTACCCACAGGTAGCATGGTTGGCTATGTCACGTGCCCAAATCTTGCGTACTCTGGGAAGCGGGGCGTGACATGGTTTTATGGTATCAGAGACATAGGTTAATTGGGTTGATTCTTTGTAGTTGGGTATCGCACCCGATACACGAATCAGAATACCCGTGATTAGGAAACATGTCCTGCCATCTTGACCGTTTTACCATCCTTGAATCATTCTTCCGGATCATGTCGGCATGCAAACTTACTTTGCATTGTCAAACTTGAAAACCTAACTTCTTGTTATCTCTAGGACTTAGGCGACTTGGGTGGAGTTAAGTAATTGCGGCTATGATACCGCGGCATAGCTACAATGCGGCACTCTATTTAAGTATCTTGGAGTTCTAGCCTTGATCTATACTCGAAAACCATCATCATGCTAACGTTGGGTACTTTGATTTCCAGGGATATGGCCGATCAGAATTTGGAGGTGGACCCAGGGCATGCGGTCTTAGCCGCCAGGCGAAGAGTGATAAGGGGATTGTTGGAGAAACTAAAGGAACAACTCGAGCTGGAACCAGCATTTGCACTGGACCCCATGTCCGTACGTAGAAGTATTCCAGTGAACAGGCGCAGCGTGGCACCAATGAAGAAAACAAGTATGGGTGATCGGAAGGGGAGCGTGATCTGTAGCCACTGCCATAAACCCGGACATGTGCGAAGGGAGTGTCGTTTGAGGCTGGGACTCTGTTTTAGATGTGGAGCGGCAGATCACACCGTTGATGCTTGTCCGTCGAAGCCTCGCACAAAGGATGATACACAGAAGCCTCCGCAGGGACCGTTCCAAGGACAGGAACCGCTTACTCAAGGACCACAGCAGGCTCGAGCGTTCACGTTGACGGCTGAAGAAGCTAAGGCATCGGGAGAATTGGTTTCAGGTAATTTACTCGTTCATGGTTTTCCCGCTTTGGCATTACTTAATTTTGGAGCATCCCATTGTTTATGTCATCCAATTTATAACTACACACTCGATCACCTGCACGACCCTGTCTAGTTTCTGGGACATACACACTGGGAATGGGAAAATCATAGCTAGTAAGGAAGGTAGAGATTGTACAGTTGTTGTTTGCGGACGGGAGCTTTTGCAGACTTCTTGGGGATAGATACGGGCAGTTATGAGGTTGTCTTGGGGATGGATTTTCTTGACACTTTCCACGCCCACATTGGCTGTAGGGCAAGGAAGGTAATTTCCAGATTCCCGGACATCCTAAGTTTACTTTCATTGGAGAAAGAAATTCTGTCGGGCCAGTCGAGTTTAGGGCTAGGCTGACGAACAGTGTTCTTGCGGCTATGGTAGTGGAGAGTGATGAAGAGCCGGCAGTTGTCCGCGACATTATGGATGTGTTTGAAGACATTTCGGGCTTACCACCGAAGCGAGATGTGGAGTTTGCGTTTGACCTTACTCCTGGTGCAACGCCAGTATCAAAAGCTGACTATCCAATGGCACCAGTAGAATTGGAGGGAGTTAAGAAACAAGTGAGTGAATTACTCGAGAAGGGATGATTCGAAGCAGCAACTCACCTTGGAAAGCTCCAGTTCTTTTAGTGAAGAAGAAGGATCGCACTGCCGACGCTGAGACGAGAGAAATTATTCGCGAAGACGAGTAAGTACGAATTCTGGCTGGAAGAAGTGAAGTTTCTGGGGCACGTCGTGTCGGGCGATGGAATCGCCGTTGATCCCGAGAAGATTGCAGCAGTTCGGGATTGGCCTGTTCCAAAGAATGTTGCGGAGATAAGGAGTTTTCTTGGACTCGCCGGATACTACAGAAGATTTGTGGAGAACTTCGCTCGTTTAGCTGAGCCGTTAACCAAGCTTACGCGTAAGGAGGTACCGTTTGTGTGGACAGATGGATGTGCATTGGCCTTCGAGACGTTGAAGCAGGAGTTGATAACTGCCCCTATCCTAACCGTACCGGACAATTCCGAAGGACAGAGGATTCACAGCGACGCATCTGGAAAAGGATTGGGATGTGTTTTGATGCAGAATGGGAAAGTCGTCGCTTACGCATCGAGACAGCTGAAGACTCATGAGCAGAACTATCCGACTCATGACTTGGAGCTTGCAGCCGTGATCTTCGCCCTGAAGATTTGGAGACACTACCTTCTGGGCGAGAGAGTTGAAGTCTTTACGGATCACAAGAGTTTGAAATATGTGTTCACTCAGAAGGAGTTGAACATGAGGCAACGCAGATGGTTGGAGCTGATGGCCGACTACGACCTCGATCTTAAGTACCATCCGGGAAAGGTTAATGTCGTGCCAGATGCACTAAGTCGGTTACCAGCAATTCAGTTATTGATTGCACAGAGAGAGATCATTGAGGAGTTTCGGAGATTTGACTTAGAGGTTGTGCTACCGCGTGCTACAGGACAGTTGATGCAGTTGCAAGTACAATCGTCCTTAGTGGAGAAGATTAAGTGGCGCAAACGCAGGATCCTAGACTGCAAAAGTTTCGAGAGCAGGTTGGAGCTGGACTACGAACCGATTTACTGATCCATGAAGATGGTTCGTTGAGATATGGTAGCCGTGTGTGTGTGCCAAAAAGGAGATGTGCGTGAGGAGCTTATGAAGGAGGCGCACAGTTCAGCTTACTCTGTACATCCAAGAGGGACAAAGATGTACCGAGATATTCGACGGCATTTCTGGTGGGAAGGTATGAAATGGGAAATTGCCCGCTTCGTGGCTAGGTGCTTGGTGTGTCAGCAAGTCAAGGCTGAACACCAAAGGGTTGCTGGTTTGCTGCAACCACTTCCGATTCCTCAATGGAAGTGGGAACATATAACCATGGGTTTTCGTGACGGCTTTACCCCGGAGTCCAAAGGGCAACAATGCTGTATGGGTGATTGTCGATCGGTTGACCAAGGCAGCTCGCTTTATTCCTTTTTGGGTTGGTCAATTGACGGAGACTTTGGCAGAGCGGTACATGCAGGAGATTGTCAGTTTGCATGGAGTACTGGTAAGCATCGTGTCCGATCGGGACACTCGGTTCTTGTCACACTTTTGGAGGAGTTTACAAGAAAGTTTGGGGACTCGATTGAAGTTTAGCACAGCTTATCATCCTCAGACCGATGGACAATCGGAGAGAACGATCCAGACCCTTGAAGATATGTTGAGGGCTTGCATGTTGGACTTCAAAGGTTCTTGGGAAGATCATCTACACCTGGTGGAGTTTTCGTACAACAATAGTTTCCAAGCGACAATCCAGATGGCTCCGTTTGAAGCGTTGTATGGTCGTAAGTGCCGTTCACCTGTTTGTTGGGAAGTTGTTGGTGAACGAAGGTTACTAGGACCAGATTTGGTGGTACAGACAGTCGAGAAGGTGAATACAATCAGGAAGCTTATGAGGGCAGCTCAAGACAGACAGAAGAGTTGGGCCGACACGTCAAGAAGACCTTTAGAGTTCGCCGTGGGCGATTTGGTATTCCTGAAGATATCACCGACTAGAGGGGTGATTCGCTTTGGAAGTCGGGGAAAGCTTAGTCCCCGGTTCGTTGGACCCTTCGAGATTCTGGAGCGTGTTGGAGAGGTATCGTACAGGTTGGCGTTACCACCGTCATTAGCAGGAGTTCACGATGTGTTCATGTGTCTCAACTACGGAGGTATGTTCGTGATGAGACTCATGTCTTGGATCATTCGGAGTTGACCGTTCGGGAGGACCTGACTTTTGAGGAGCGACCAGTCGAGATCAAGGATCGAAGAGAAAAGGTTCTTAAGAACAAGGTTATCCCTCTTGTGCTAGTTTCTTGGGGTAACCGATCGCAAGGAGAATCTACTTGGGAGCGAGAAGACGAGATCCGGCAGAAATTCCCTCATCTTTTCCAGTAGTTAGTTATCTTGTATTCTTGGAATTTCGAGGAGGAAATTCTTTTGTAGTTGGGTATGATGTAACACCCGAGCCCAATAATACTATGTATATTACTAGTTGAGGGTTATTTATTGCTCATTCCAATTTTCCTGATTTTCTGGGTTTATTGCTAAATTTTACCCGGTTAAGTCATTTTGGCACATAACAAATTTTAACTCCGAAAATGAAATTTAAGATGTCCATATTGGCCTACTCGTCGCCACTAGTCGCGTGGTAGCGTCCGCGTGTCGAGATTCCGTTCCGTTTGGTTAAACGGGCCAGTTTGGGCGACTACGCGCGCGTGCAAGTGTCCGACTTGGGGGCATGCATTTTAATCACTAAACACCTATTTTTAAAATTTGGAACCCGCTTAAAATCCTATAATTTGAATTTGGAACATTTGGGCGCGACCCGGGCTCGATTTGGAAATGTTTAATTTCGCGCCAAAATGGCCCATTTAAATTTAATATCGAATATAAAAATATACATCCTAATCTATATTTCCTAACTGCTGATCCCTCAAAATCCTACTAAATCCTTCTCGTAAATTTTTCCCCGGCCAATCACGAGCTCCTATTGAGCTCGTGGGCCCCCTCCTTCTATCTCTCTCTCTGCCACTCTCCTCTTTCTCTCTCTCTCTCTCTCTCATAATATTAACTCTCTCTCTCTCCAATCTCTCTCTCTCTCTTACTCTATATAACCCCATGCACGCAGCCGCCTCCTCGACCCACCTTCCATCGCGAGAAACCCTAACCCTAGCTTACCGCAGACCTTACCGCCGGCCTCCTTGCGACCTCGCCGTCGCCGCCCTCACCACCACGACCTCCACCGCACCCACCTACCCTCTTCCCCCGTTCTCCCGCTCCTCCCCGCGCCTGCAACCCATTCCCGACCTCGCCTCCACCCGCGCAAACCTCGCCGTCGACGCCACCCATCGTCGTCGACGACCCCACGACCCCCTTTCACCCTACTCGACCCGACCTCGTCGTCGTTTCTCTCCTCCCCTCGCCGGAACAGTAAACCCTAGCCTTCATCCTTCACCTACCCCGCTGTTCGTCGGAGAAACGTGCCGGCGACCTCGTCGACACCACCTCCGACCACCTCCCTCTCTCCCACGACCACCAGAGCCGACCCCTCTCCTCCAACTCGCCGCAGCACACTACCCTGCACACCCGAGGCCCTTCCCCTTGCTGCAGCCGCCGCCGTCGCTTCGCCGGCGATCCAGTGCCGTCGAGCCATCGTGTTTGCACCCTGTTTCTTCTCGGTGAGTTTTCCTTGTGCTTCCTCTTGGTGCAATCCCTCCGCTGATCCGTATTTTGGATGCGTAGTTTGTGTTTGCTAACTTTGTTGTTTCTGTTTGCTGCCGGATCCGACCGTGCCGCCTGACGAACCCGACGCTCCAGCGAAGCCCCCTGGTCCGTGTGATTCCGTTGACCTCTGTTGGGACTCGATCCGTGGCCCGTGCTTCCATATCGCAGTTTCTGCCGACACCGCATCCGTGTTTCGGTTTGCGGAACCGCCGAGGCAAGTATCCGAATACTTGCTCTAACATGCTACAACTTAATCATCATACTATAACCACACCACTATCATAACATCGATACCTTTTATAACTTAGAATTGCTGATCACGATTATCCGTAACTTTAAATCAATGAAATCATTGCTCGTATTAACCGGTCTGCTTTTAATTCATACTTAACTAATCAAACCAAGTAGATCATCCCCACTTCATTTGTTAAATCACTCGTGAGACAATTATTATGCTTAGTTCAAATTCATGTAACTCCATTGCGTATATTATCGATATTGTTTTGTCTTGTGGCTATTGCACCTCAAAGGTGCGTGAACCGGATTAATATGAAAATACAAACATCACTGTGTTCACATAGAATAATATTTGTTAGTTACTGTTTCCTGCTACTGTTCATTATTTGTTACTATACCTGTTATCATCATATACCTGATTGCATTACATATTGACCGATCTTGATACACCTGACACATGTACTAATACACCGGACACAACACCCTGTACATATCAACTCTACCTGTTGAAAGTAACCTGACCTGTTACCTGATCTCATGCCTAATGCCGACAAACCTAACCATTCCTGCTGTCGATCCAGACAGACCTACCTTTACTTGACTTGTGTTGGCATTAGTCCTTGACTACTGAATACCTGACTGACATACATAGCTTGGGGGTATGGGGAAATCAAAGGTGAAACCGACGTGTAACTCAACAGTTCGATACATTGTTCTGATCAGTCTTACGGGCTTGGCCAGCTCCGGAGTGTTGATGCTGACATCACTCATCTATCCTACTACCTTTTACTGCTTAGCGGCACGTCTCGGATTCAGCCCCGAGGATCATGACCGTGGTCCCGGGCACGCACGGGATACTATTGAGTTACATCGACGATTCATCAATTGGTTTCAAAGACTATAGAGTAGAAAACCTGATAGGACAGTTTAGTCACTACTGCACATTACCCTGTTTATTACTTCTTATTACTGCTTTATTCATGTTCATGCTTGCATTGTTTATTACCATGTTTATGCTACATACTTGATATCATGACGCGCTGACGTCTGGGTTTTGCATGGCCCAGATTCCGTACCTTTGTCGTCGACCGAGCAGGAGTACTTCAGCCAGCCGGCTGAACTGTGAGTTCTTTAGAGTTTAGTTTATTTATGTCATTTCATTTCCAGATGTGAGCCCGCATTATGGGACATACTGTTTACTCATTGTATTGGATCATTAGCTTCCGCACTTATTGTTTATTGATTCCTGTTATTATGGATTTGGACATGTATTTAGTTTATTTTATCTTGTTCTTGATATCTTTACAACTGTAATGTGACTGTGGATGGATACTTCCTACCCACAGGTAGCATGGTTGGCTTTGTCACGTGCCCAAATCTTGCGTACTCTGGGAAGCGGGGCGTGACAGATTGGCTCATCTTCGCTTTCCGAGACCGACTCCTTATGGACCGAAGGGTCTTTCTGCCTATCATCCTCATCGAAAGGGTTTTCATCACCCAGCATAGGCGGCTGTTCTTGGGAAACGGCGACCGCATTCAAGCCAGATTGGATTTGAGATGTGGTGGCCCCGTCCTTCCTCTTGCTGCGCGTGCCCACCATGTAGACAGTGTAGACCACATATCCAGCCATTTCCTCATCTTTGGCAGGATAACCCTGTTTCTCGAACCTCATGAGGTTCAGCCTAGCAGGAGCCCTAGCCCTTTTGTTGGCTCTGTACCTGAGCCTTTTCTGTCTTAGCTTCTCGATTTTGAAGGCTTGGCGGGCATTCGTTATCCGAGAAGCCATTGTGAGTCGATTAGCAGGGAGCTTAGAGAAGACACCCGATCGAGCAGTTGTTAGGGGCACCGCTGGAGCTTGCTCGAGACGCGTTGTAGTTTTGTTGGTTTTGATAGCCTTGCCCCCAACTGGGGCCAAGGAAAGTTGTTCAGACACCGACTTGCGTTTGGGTTGGGGCACCCTCGAGATCACTACATTTGGTCTCCTACCTTTCGAGACCGGTCTGTCTATTGCTGGAGCTTGAGGAGCTGGAATGGCGTTAGCTGGAACGAACAAAATAGAGCCGAACTATAGCAGCGGCTCCTCCCATTGTCGCCCGAGACTGGCCGGAAGGACCGTCTTGGAGTCTATCTTCATCGTGTAGGAGACGGGAGCTGAGTTCATCTTTGGAGACATTGTTGAGAAGTGATTGCTTGAAAACCTGCATGAAAGAGTATTATTTTAGTATAAATATAGGTATGTATATTGATTGAGTTCGGATGAACGTTTAACCCGAAATATGGGAGGAGAGATTGGTCCCACCGGGCCCCCCAGAATCTGTAGGGTGTTTTTCGTCACCCCATTGAGATGGGAATACGTGCGCGCTTGTCAGGCGTACTACAGATTCCCCCTGCCTAGGGTAGGCCGGGGTTTATTGATTGTGGAGATCCGAATCTCCGGCAGCCGCGGACTAAGCTGACGTTAATTACCCCTCGCCTTTGGAGCGAGGGAACCTTCGATTGACTGGTTAAACTGGTCATGCAAACTCAATGTGCAGTGTATGTGTGTTTTGTTTTGGAAGGGGGGCTTGGATATATCGGGAGTCACGCAGAGTTTTTACGGGGGTCCCGCTACCCGGATAGCGGGCTGGGGGTTAAGGGGGCTAGCAGCCCCCTTGTGGGATGCGGGGCAGCTCCCCGAACCAATTTTTTTTTGAGAGGGATAATGTTGTAGAGTATGTGTGTGTGTGTGTGTATACATATATATATATAAAATAAAAAAGGGAAGGGGGATCCAAAAGTTGCGTGGGAAAAGCACCAGCGCTTTGGACGCTGGCGCTTTGAGCGCTAGCACACCACGTGTCAGCACGTGGGCGCTCGGGTGCTAGCACTTTGGGCGCTAGCGCTCTGAGCACAAGAGCGCTAGCACTTTGAGTGCTAGCGCCCCACGTGTCAGCACGTGGGTGCTCGGGCGCTAGCGCTCTGAGCGCAAGAGCGCTAGCGCACCACGTGTCAGCACGTGGGCGCTCGGATGCTAGCGCATTTGGTCGCTAGCGCTTTGAGCGCAAGAGCACTAGCGCACCACGTGTTAGCACGTGGGCGTTCGAGCGGCAAAAGGGACTTGGTCCCTGCAATGGAAGTTGTACTCCCAGAAATAAGCACTTATTATTCTCTCTCTCTCTCTCTACATATATATATATATATATATATATATATATATATATATATATGAGCAGTTAACTCCTAGGCTATTTTGAAGCTGATGAATGGGGGGCTTCTCCCCTCGAGCCCTGGAGCTTCCCCAAGATGGGGTTCCTGGAGATGGTTCTCCTTCTTCTTCCTTTGTTGGCCGGATCTTGAAGATCAAGAAGTATGAGATTTTAAAAATCTCTTCTTTTTGAGATCTGATGGCAGATCTGAGTTCCCCTTCGTGGGTTTTGTGGTGAAAAACTATTTAGTTTTGGAAAAGGAAGAGTAAAACTCTTGATTTAATTCAAAAGAAAGAAGAAGGTTTAGAACCTTCAGAAAGCGGAAAGAGGCATAAACCCTAATTGTTTGGGGGGAATGAAAAGTATATTAGATATTTTCATCATATTTCCTTATACAGGCTTACATATTTACATATAGGCCCTTGGGCTTTAAAAAATAGCATTTTGCCCAACCCATGGCTCATGTGCCATTTCTTTTTGCACATAAGCCATGGCTTTACAAAAATTTGGCTTTATGCCCATTTTGCATACATTCATGCATAAAAAATTACATAAAAATTATTTATCACATGATCTATATTTTGGCATGGAGGAGGCTGGCTGCGGGATCTACTTGGACATGGGCCCGCTTGACCTGGGCTTGGGCCCACCTGGCTTAGGGTTGACTTTGATTTTGACTTGGTCAACCGGGGTGCAAATTTTGACCCCAACACTAGCTACCATTCACTATGCGTTGACAGAGGTCAACATACACAGTATGAATACTAATTAATACTTGTAAGAAATGACGGAGGGCTACGGCTGGGTTTTTGGCGACAAAACCTTTAACGTAATGAACTTGATATCATTGAAGGAACCGAGTAGTTTTGAAAATTAGTGGTTCAGGCTCCGCTTTTGAAAACTTGTGGTTTTGAAGAAAACCGAGTAATTTACAGTATAAACTTTTTCTCAAGAGGTCACTCCCCTCGAAAGGATCTAGGCTCTTGCTTCCTAGAATGAGGTGCTGGATATTCATGACCGAATACCACAATGCAAAGCGAAAGAATATGACTATAGTCTTTTGAAATTTGTTCCAACAACATCTTTTAGGTTTATTTTCTAGCATTAATCAAAATTAATGCGGTTCCATTAATTAATTCCCATCACACCAGAAAAGAACGAAAATATAATGTATGTATATACCATTCGCATTCGCCATGGGGCCCCGTCATGCACCGTTAGGTTACTTAACTAACGACAGAGCGGGGACTGGACTAGCGCGGGTGAAAAACATATACAACATCTACTAGTATATATAAATATATATATGACATTCGTCCCAGGCATGATAAGAGCAATATCACAGATCAACAACAAGCAACACAGAATGATGGATAATTTTAGAGCCTCGGGTTTCATTTGAGCCGCAAATAAAACCCGACAGTCCCGGTCATGTGGATAACCCGTGCAATGATAACATTGACCCCTACGAGCGCGGAAAGTTAACCACCAATCCCAGAAGTGAGGCAACCGCAATCAATAAAGTGAATGGGCTACCCAGCACTTCACGGGATCCGGTAACTTGAGTGCCCCGCCGTGGGTCATCCTATACCCGCTACGAGTGTGGCGAATAGCCCGCCAATTCTAGAGTAAGGCCCCCTCCATCTCAACGCCATGATATGCGGGCCCATTGCCCTTTAGAACTCAGCTATTCGTGCACTCCACCATGGGGTAATCCTAGTACAAAAAAGAAAAAAAATATATGTACAGTGGTGACACCGACCTCAACCCGATCGTGCCCCAATAAAAAAATATACAATCCGACAGAAACGGTGTTAGTTGTATGTTTTCCCTAGAGGCCATTATTGTATATGATTGTATATTATAGTGGATGCTTGGGCATATATAGAGAGTACTTTCCTGCTCGACATGATAGTATACTATCTGGTTGTTCTTTATCTTAACATGTAGACTGTTATTGTGATACTGTCTTTCTCTCACATGTTGATAAAGCCCTTAGGATGTATACTTGACTACCAAGACTATGATGGAGATCATATTAGTAGGGCCAGGGTAGTCTATAAGTTCATCCTTTAATTGTTCCTAGTCGTAGGAGTATCGAGACAGGGCATCGATATTCCAGAGTAGTCTAGTGTGTACGTTACTTGACCCATGGGGTGATGGATGATCCCACATCCATTGGTGTTTGACATCAAAGATTGTACACATGTGCTCATTGGAGAATGGGTACACCGAACATGACTCACCGAGAACTCCTAGATGGTATTATACCTATCGTCAGATAGCAGTTCTTTGGTGATACTGGTATGGTTAGTCTGTAGACGCGAGATCGTCATAGAGTCTTGTGTGATTCCCACTGTGCTTTGATTTCCTCCCTACCATGCTCAAGAGAGCATGCAAACAGGTGGATTTTAAGTACGGTCCTGAGTTACATGGAGGCAATGAGCGATACGAGGGGTTTCGTCTCTCCCGATATTGGGGGTTGATGTTGCGCTGTGCTCGATTAGCTATAACTGGAAGTCCCTGGCCAGGGATGATGATGAGATTTATTGGTAAGTGTTATCAGTAGTTTCTCGACCCGTTATGAGCCTCACATCGGCATCACTTATCAAGTTATTGGGGTCAGACGTTTACCACCCTGAGACTCGATATGCGACATATCAGACGAAGAGACCGGACTGTACGGTAGTGTTACTTATTGGATTCACGGGTGTATGAGCAAGCTTGCTTGTTGATCTTCTGAACGCTCAATACCCGGGTAGCCGTTACGTCTAGCTAGTACCTATGACGGCTTGTGGGTAACTGATTTGATCATTATCTACTGCCGGCGTATTGACGAGTCTTTAGAGTCCTACACAGTGGTTTCCTAGCTCATGCGAAACGAAGTAGGGCACATATATGATATGTGCGGGACCGAGATTGATACTTGTATGTGATACAGTATTCTAATCTCGCGATATAGGTTATATGTGATATAACTGGATTATTGAATCAAATGTTGATTCAATAATTTGTTATATGTATATTTGATATACATGTATATGATATTAGTCGGATGTATGTGATACAGCCAGATTATTAAATCAGGTGTTGATTTAATAATTTAATATATAATTATATATTTGATATATTAATATGCATTAACTAATATTATCTCACTTAAGAAAATGTTTTCTCCAAATACATACAAATATATATGTGATATATATTAATGTATTTATTTATGTGTCATGCTAGATGATACATTGGACTTGGGTGTATGAGACTCATACCTAACTTCAAAAAATTTGGTTGTTTAAATATTAAGGGAAAAATCAAAATTAGGTGGAAATTAGCATGGCTTGAGATGCTTGTGGAAGGATGGAGAAGTTTTGACTTAAGTCCACTAATTTTGTTTTACTCTAGATATTTATTAAGCTAACCATTATGTTTAGCCATGGTTTAGTCTCTACATGAGTTTATATGAGATATTTTCTCACCGATGGTTCATTACACTTGATCACTTGATCTTTTCTTCATCTCCTTGCTTTCTCTCTAACTTTCTTGTGAGAAGAAAAAGAAAAAGAAAAAGAGAAATTTAATTCTAAAGTGAGCAAAATTCCTACTTCACCAATCAATATCAAACTAGCCATTTAGTATAAGTTGTTTCATTCACTAATTCTAAATTAGTGAAGAAGTAGCTTGAGTTAAAGATTCTTCGACGTAGATCATCTTCAGCCTTGAAGATCCTTGAGCAAGCTCGTTACTTTCACCTAGTGGAGCCTAAGGAGAGTCCGGGAGACCACTACTTGGAGCAAAGGGACTACTACACGGAGCTTTAGAAGTGAAGGACTGGTCTACAAAGGTTGTATTCCTATATCACATAGTGTAAAGTTGTTTACATGTTTTAAAAACCCTAATTCTCTAGTTAGATCCTTGGTTCGGGCTCACTCGGCACCCTAAAATTTTAAAATAGCATACTTGATGCTTGCCGAAACCGTGTCGGGGTGCTAAGCGAAGCCAGCAGTAGTATCAGAGCCATGCTAGAGCATTAGGAGTAGTCTAGGTGAAGTTAAAGTATTCGATCGACTTTTCGAAACCCGAATTATCCACTCTCTGGAATTTTTTTCAAAAGTTGGAATTTTTCTAATTAAAAATATTCAGAAAATTGCGCAGAGTTTTCTACAGGCCCACAAGAAAAAAGACGGCCCAACTCAACCAAACGACCGCAGAAGCGTGGCCAAAAAATGCATTTAGCGGTGGTTCCACAGCGCCTTTGGTGAGGCAGGGAGCGTGCCTTCTTGTGTTGGTCCGTAAGTACATAGGGCACTCTCTGTGTATTCTTAACTGTGACTCAAGTTTTGAGGTCTCTGGGAATTTTGGGTGTTTGATAAATCGATCGAAATGTTTAACATCGTCTAGATATCTGTAATTTGTGATACAATATTTGGAATCCAAAAGAATCGGTTTTGTGAAAACTAATTAGTGTTTTGTAAATCTAGCAATTTAGTCTCTTTTGATCGGTTGCCGTGGGGTTTTGATTCAGCTCAAAACTCCGTCGCAATTTCGTATAGTATGCGAACGCTTGCCGGGTACACTACTAGATAGCCATGCCGTATAGCCCTGACCAAGTGACTGTAGGAGGACTGATTGATCATTTCATGTCGTGTTTTGAAAAGTGTAAAAGATCACAACCTAAGGAATTTGTAAACCGCAATCAATTAACGGCGTCTATTGTAGGTTCGTTAGCGAGAGCGGATCGTCCACAGAGATTGTGTGAATTTGTTCGAAATCGTTTTAGTTGAGTTGAATAGAAAAGATGAAAGAAAACGATTCAATATTTGTGAGATTTAGTTTCAAGAATCCTAAAGAAATAGATCTAAAATCGATAATTAATAAAGATCAAGAAAATGACTAAACCATTTGAATTATCAAGATTTGTAAAGTAGCTTGTAGGAAGTGATCGAATAAGTAGTGATTATGAATACTAAAGATTTCGAAATCTTATCTACTGAGAATTTGTTGCTAGATCGATGACGATCAATGATGATTAGGGATCTATTGAAGAAACTAGGGTTTCTCCTTCACCATCGCTTGTCTTTTCATTGATTATCATTCAAATTCTAGCCTCTAGTCAAGAAAATCACCGATCGTTGATCACTAAGTTGGAGCGAAAACATTCAAGAAAGCGATCTCGCTCAAAATTAGGTTTTCGATAATTCAATTTCCTAGAGTTAACAAACCTCATAAGACTTAGGAATCGTTCAAGAATTTCATCATCATCATTTACCTATTCTCTCGATTCCGCTACAAGCGGAGATTTCACTCACACATCATGAAAAATGAAAGAATCAAGAATCGATAAATTTTCATAATACAAGAATGTAAAGAAAGCAAGATTTACAATTTTCACCTTTATTAATCGACGATTAGGTACACATTCACTCAATTCGAGGTTACAAGATTTGAGGAGGTAACTAGATCCAACGAAATTAGCTTCGCATCGATCTTCTTGAGTCATGGAATGGTAGCGATCACTTGCTCTTGATGAAGACCGGCGTCGCTACAAAGGATCGTTGATGGCTTGCTTGATTCGCTTCTCGATGGATCTTGACTTAGCTTTGGAATTGGATTTGGGCTAGGGTTTTGAGTTACAAGTTGTGTCACTCAACTTGTTTGTGGATTTGGTTCAATGTTCAACAACTCAACAACCTGTAATGAAACCATAGGTCCCCTTTTATAGTTTTTCTTTTATCTTCTCCTAGAAGCTAGGTTGTTATGAAGCTTGCACAGGAAGCTAGGTAGTTGTAGGGAAGTTTCTAGATTAAGGTAGTTATCTAGCTTGTATGAGAAGTTTGGCTGTTGGAGGGAAGATTCTGGAGATTTCTAGGGACTTTGAAGCGTCTTGAAGAAGTTCGTCAGTTGAGAGGAAGCCTCGGGAAAAGTTTCAATTCGCCGAAGAGTCGAATCGGCCGTGGATCCGCGGCGGATCGGCCTGACTCGGCCGTGGATTCGCGGCCATATAATGGGCTTGATGGCTGAAATCTTCAGGGGTATTTTGTGTTATCTTTTGGATACTTTTCTGATGCCTGGAATATTATAATTCTTTGTTGATTGCTGGAAGATCTCAAGTATTAGACTTGTTGTATTTTATCGTCACTTTTAGCAATTCCATTTCTTTGACCTGAAGAATTTCTGCACAAAATCTTGAGACAAGTGTTGAGATATACAAAAATCATGCGTGTAGTAATAAACACTCAATTTCCCTCTAGAATGTCGATTATAACTATAACACAGGATATTTGGTATTTTCCAGATGAATTCGTAATCTGTGTTATGTTTATAATAAACACCTTTATAAAAGCAATAAGAGTAGGGAAATTGACGTGTTGAGAATGCAATATTTTCGACTGATCAAATTCCTCCAAACTTAATTTTGGTCGTCTCGAGCAAACATCTTTTATTTTTAAGAGAAGGAGAAAATAAATAAAAAGAAAAACTAACTAGCACAATTTTGTAGGCAACACGATTGCACTGAGCACTTGCAACAAGCCTTTAAACCTCTAGGTGTCCCTAGTAGGAGGAGTGTTGTCTCCTGAGGGTTTTCAGCGGATTGCACCCACAAAATCCTATAATAAAAGGAAGACTGTGAATGTTACATATAAAGATAAGAATTGTAAAAGAAAGACTTTGAAAATCAGAGTTTCCAACTAGCTTTTCGGTTGTCATGAGCCCTTTTTAATAGTCATGAAAAGATGTTATAAATCACATCATCCCTCAATAAAATATCGCCTTTATTCTTCATCCCTATCTTTCTTCCAAACACCGATCATATACCCCTACGTGTGTGTAAAAGACATCCCTACACTCGGAGAATTCAATTCAAGCTATCATACTCTTGTCCATCTACCTCAGTACTTTTTAATCGGTGAATATTTAGATGGATTTTCTCACACATTTTTCATGCGACCGTTAATACTTCTTGAGGTACTAACCGACCGATTACTCATGTGCTTGCTGATTTGGTGTATTAGTATTTTTCTCGTCTTGCAACACCTAAGGCTTAACAGTGACTCCCAAACCAGTTGGTCTAAGGCACTAGGTGATGAAGCACCCTCGCTGTATTTTTTTATGCTGCCTTGGTGATTACAAAACTAGTGTTCATTTTTCTTCACCATTTTATCTTTTATTTATTATATATTTTCATACTTTGGCTTTTAGACAAGAGCATTTCAAGTTATCCTCTACTATCCCGAGTTTCAAGACGTGTGTAAGTGTGTATAGTAGGGTATCAACATTCAAATTTTTTGCTTCGAGAATAAGAACTATTTTTCAGACTTATTTTTATCCGTAGATTAGTGACTTCCTTCATCTTAGTAACCCTTGGGACAACGGCTCATAACTACTTATTACTAGTTCATTTAAGAAAACTTCTAACTTTCTAGGTTTTCTTAAATTTTTCTAATCTTTTGGATGTAATTTTTCACTATCTAATCTTTTATTATAAAATTAAATATTAAATATTTATTTTTTAATTTTTTATATGTTTTGTGCTTATGCAAAGTATGATATAAAGTGATGCGCAAATAAGCACAAACCTCCCCCAAACCTGTTTACAACAGTGTCCTCACTGTTGCTATCTGTTAAATCTCAGAAACCTGTAGACTTGGGAGGAAATTTATTAATGGGGGAAAGAATATATGAACATGAAAATTTTCCCAAAACTTATTCTTTTCACTCACCTCCATTCTAAAGATGATATAGTATTTTTCAAGACATGGAGGTGAGACGGAGGAATTTTAATCAAGATAAAGCGGCTCCTGTAAAAACAAGAGCTCCTCCGTGGGGTCAGTGGAAAAATACGGTTTTAATCTATGTCCATTTACTTTGAAAATTGTACCGTTTTCAACATTTTGAACCTTAACTGCGCCGTGCGGGTATACATACTGATTGTTCATAAACTTCCGATTGTGTGTATCAAATCAAATACTCAAATGATCCCTGATAACGGTTTCATTTGATTGTAATGATTTCTTGTTTGTGTAAATCGAATAAAGCGAATAAGTTTCAATGTATAGGTAATATTGAATAAAATTCACAATAAAAAAATTATATTTGACCGCAATCAATTACGGTGTCGGTTGTAGATCGTAAGCGAGTGCGGATCGTCCACAGGGATTGTGCGATTCGTTTCTGTATTTAATTTGTTTGAATTGAAAAGTTAATCGAAAAGAAACGAAAGCATAATTCAAGATTTATCAATTGTTTCAAGTGTCACTATTCTATTCAAGAATTCAAGAAATGATAAACAATCGAGAATCGGGTTTCGATGATATTTTCCAATCAAATGTCAAGAATCTAAATGAGGCTCGTAGGAATCGATCGGATCTATAGACGTGATATAATCTCAAGATTTCGTGTTCTTGTCCTTCGAAGGATTGTTACCAGAACGATGATGATCGATGAGAGTTAGGGCTTTCTTGATGAAACTAGGGTTTCATCGTTTAACCCTTGTTCTTTCGTCGATATCATTCACATTCTAGTCTCTAGCAATTTCAAGAAACGATCGTAACTCCCCAATCTCAAGCGATATCAATCAAGAAAGCATCGCAACGAATTGGGTCGTCGATTCTTGAACTTGCTAGGGTTTACAAAACTCGTAGGATTCCAGAATCGATTTAAGATATGTTATATCATCATTCTATTGATCGTCTCGACTGCTCGACAAGCGGAGTATTACTCAAACATCATCACACAGAAAGCATTCAAGAATTGAAAAGATATCATGATGCAAGAACTTAAAGAAAACAAGATAAAAGAATATCACCTTTTATTTATATCAACAATTTGATTACAGTCGCTCAAGAACTACAAAAGGAAGAACTAAATTGTCGAAATGGCTTTGCTCGGCTCCGTGAGTCGCGGATCGGCTTGGACCACTTGCTCTGTTGAAGATCGGCTCGCCTCATAAAAGGTTACAAGGCTTCTTGCTTGATGGGTACTCGGGATCTTGGCTTTTGATTGGAATTAGGGTTAGGGTTTCACACAAGTCCTCTCACTAGACTTGTGGAAGAAGAAGATGGAGAAAGAGAGTGAATGGACCAATCAATTTCAATGAATGAATAATCCTTTTACAAGTGAGCCTGGGGTCCTATTTATAGATTTCCCAAACCCTAAGCCTTGAGTTTGAAATAGAAGTTCCCTCCAAAAGTTTGTTGAAAGACTTCTAGAAGTAGTTAGTTAGGCTTAGCTTAGGGTTTAAGCTAGGGTTTAGGGAGAAGTTTCTAGAATGATAGGCTAGTTTAGTGTAGATCCAAGTGCTTGCTGATCTGGCAGAGGGTTCTGGGGTCTTCTGGAATTTGACATGTCTTGATGAAGTGTGGGCCCTGAGTGAAGCATTGTGCACCAAAAATTTTTCGCTGACGTGGCAATACCGCCGCGGAACCGCGGCACAAGGTGGCTTAGGCCGCGGTTCCGCGGCCATGTAGGCTCCTTATGGCTTGGTTCTTCTGGTATGGTCTTGGGTTGATACTTGGGCCTTTATCTGATATGTTGATTTGTATTTGTCCCTTTGGATTGATACCAGAATTGAAATCATTGAGTTGGCGTAATATTTGATCGGTACCATGTAAATTTTGGCCTTTCTTCTGGATTTTCCTGCACAGATCTCAAAACAAATGTTGCGCAATATAGGGATGATGTGATGCCATGAAATACAGTCAATTTCCCTAGAAATGCCGGTTTTAAGGTCTAATACATGTAATCTGATATTTTACGACAGATTTGCTAATATGTGAAATATGAATACCGTACACTTCTAAATGAATGCAAATGATGAGGAAATTGTCGGCTGAAATATGCAATATTTTCGTCTAATCAGATTCCCCCAAACTTAATTTCGATCGTCTCGAGCGAACTGTTTATTAAAAAGAGAAGGAGAAAATAAAGAAAGAGAAAAAATTAACTAGCACACTTTCGTAGGCAACACGGTTGCACTGAGCACGTGCAACAAGCCTTTAAACCTCTAGGTGTCCCTAGTAGGAGGAGTGTTGTCTCCTGATGGTTTTCAGCGGATTGCACCCACAAAATCAAATAATAAAAGAAAGATCCTGAATATTACATTTAAAGAAAAGAATTGTAAAAGAAAAGCTTTGAAAATTACGGTTTCCAACTAAGCTAGCTTTTCGGTTGTCATGAGCCCTATCTTAATGGTCATGAAAAAATTTCAGAAATCACGTCCTCCCTCAATAAAACATCGTCTTATTCTTCATTCCTATCTTTCTTCCAAAACATCGATCATATCACCCTGCGTGTGTGTAAAGGACATCCCTACACCCGGAGAATTCAATTCAAGCTATCATACTCTTGCCCGTCAGCCTCAGTACTTTTTAATTAATGAACATTTAGATGAGATTGCTCACACACTTTCATGCGATCGTTAATACTTCTTGAGGTACTAACCGACCGATTACTCATGTGCTTGCTTACTTGGTGTATTTTCCTCGTCTTGCACCATCTCAGGCATAGCAGTGATTCCCAGACCAGTTGGCCTTAGGGCACTAGGTGAAGAAGCACCCTCGCTATACATTTTTATTACCCTCGGTGATAACAAAACCAGTGTCCATTTTTCTCACCACTTTATATTTTTTTATTCACCTTTTTTTTCTTTTTATTTCCTTCATACATCGGCTTTAAGACAAAAGCATTTCAAGGTATCCTCTACTATCCCATGCTTCAAGACGTGTGTAAGTGCGAATAGCAGGGTATCAACGTTCAAAATGTTTAGCTTCCAGAATAGAAACTATTTTTCAGACTTATTTTTATCCTCAGATTAGTGACGTCCTTCATCTTACTAACCCTTGGGACAACGGCTCATAACTACTTATTACTAGTTCGTATAAGAAAACTTCTAATTTTCTTAGTTTTCTTAAATTTTTCTAATCTCATGGATGTAATTTTTCACTATCTAAACTTTCATTATCTTATTTATGTTCAAAAAAGTGTAAATATTAAAATTATTTTTATACTTGAAATTTTTTTTAAATTTTTTATGGGTTTTGAAAATTTTTCAATTTTTATAGATTTTTAAAGAAATGTTTTGTGCTTATGCAAATGATATGCAAATGATGCGAAAATAAGCACAAACCTCCCCCAAACTTGTTTTCAACAGTGTCCTCACTGTTGCCAACAGCTATATCTACTAAACCTGTAAGCCTAGGGGGAATTATTAGTGGGGGCAAAATATATAAGTGAAGAACTTCCCCCAAACTTACTCTTTTCACTCACCTTCATTCAAAAAATGATGCAGTGATATACAGGATATGAAGGTGAAACGGAGGAATTTTAATCCAAATAAACTGGCTCTTATAAGAACAAGAGCTCCTCCATGGGGTCAGTGGAAAAATACGGCTTTAGTCTATGTCCATTTACTTTGAAAAAGGTGCCGTTTTTAACATTTTCTACTTCTACTGCCCCGTCGGGTATACAGACCGCACAACAAAAGGTCCCTTCCATCGAGATCGGAGCTTGCCCGTGTGAAGGTGTAATCGTGAATCATAAAGAAGGACTTGTTGACCAGGTGAAAATGTTTTCCTCAAAATGTTTTTATCGTGAAAAACCTTAGTCCTATTCTTTATGATTACAGCGTTATCATAAGCTTCATCGCGGAGTTCGCTTAGCTCATTTAGTTGCAGCTTCCGAAAGTTGCAAGCAAGGTTTAGATCAAAATTCATTTCTTTTATAGCCCACAATGCTTTATACTCTATCTCGACGAGTAAATGACATGCTTTCCCAAACACTATCCTATATGGAGACATTCCTAGGTCGGTCTTATAAGCAGTCCAGAATGCCCAAAGAGCATCCGTCAGTTTGGTCGACCAGTCTTTTCTATTTTTAGCAACAGTTATCTCCAGGATAAGTTTTATTTGTCTGTTTGAGATTTCAGCCTGCCCGCTTGTTTGGGGATGATAGGGTGTAGAAAGTCGGTGGTTGATTGAATATTTTCGCATCAGAGTCTGGAAAGACCTGTTGCAGAAATGTGTCCCATTATCGCTAATAATAGCGCGTGGGTGTCCAAATCGCGAAAAGATATTCTCTTTTAAAAACTTAATGACAACTTTCTGGTCATTAGTGTGACATGGAATGGCTTCTACCCACTTGGAGACATAATCAACCGCCAGCAGTATGTACAAATTACCAAAGGAGTTGGGAAAAGGACCCATAAAATCAATGCCCCAAACATCGAAGATTTCAACAACCAGAATGGGTTGTTGAGGCATTTCATTCCTCCGGGAGATTCTACCCGTGTACTGACACTGTGTACATGTTTTGCAATATTCAAATGCGTCCTTGAATAAGGTCGGCCTATAAAATCCACATTGCAAAACCTTTTCAGCCGTCTTTTTAGGACCAAAGTGACCCCCACAGGCCTGATCATGACAAAAAGAAAGAACACTCTTGACCTCTTCATTCGGGACACTCCGGCGAATGATCTGATCAGGACAATATTTAAACAGATAGGGTTCATTCCAGTAAAAGTGTTTTACTTGGGATAGAAAACGGTATTTGTCCTGTTTTGACCAATCGCTGGGTATCAGTCCCGTGGCATGATAGTTCACAATATCCCTGAACCATGGTTCATTGGATACGCTAAAGAGTTGTTCGTCAGGGAACGAATCATTGATCGGCAGGGTCACAGGGGAAGAAGAGATGCGTGAAAGATGGTCAGCTACTACGTTTTCACATCCTTTCTTATCTTTAATAACAAGATCGAATTCTTGTAACAGAAGGATCCAACGTATTAGTCGACCTTTTGCATCTTTCTTCGCCAGAAGATGTTTTAAAGCGGAATGGTCAGTATACACAACTATAGGAAAGCCAATTAAGTAAGGTCTGAATTTTTCTAATGCAAATACAACCGCTAAAAGTTCTTTCTCAGTGGTTGTATAGTTAATTTGTGCATCGTTCAGGGTCTTACTTGCATAGTAGATCACGTGTGGCATCTTTTCGATGTGCTGTCCTAAGACTGCACCTACTGCAAAATCAGATGCGTCACACATCAGCTCAAAGGGGTAGTCCCAGTTTGGTAATGATAGCACGGGGGCTGAAGTGAGTGAGTGTTTAAGTGAGTCGAAAGCTGTCTCGCAGTCCGAGTCAAAATGGAAGGTCGTATCCTTGGCCAGGAGAAGAGTTAAAGGTCCAGCAATTTTGCTAAAGTCCTTAATGAATCTCCTATAAAAGCCCGCATGGCCAAGGAAAGATCGAATATCTTTGACGCTTTTGGGATGAGGGAGGTTTTGAATGACATCTATCTTAGCTCTGTCAACCTCAATGCCTTTCTGTGAAATGACATGTCCAAGTACAATTCCTTCTTGGACCATAAAATGGCATTTTTCCCAGTTCAAAGTCAAGTTCTTCTCTTTGCAACGAGTAAGAACTGCGTCAAGATTCGATAGGCAATCGGAAAAAGAGTCTCCAAAAATCGAGAAGTTGTCCATAAAGATCTCCAGAAAATTCTCTACCATATCAGAGAATATCCCCATCATACACCGCTGAAAGGTAGCGGGTGCATTGCATAGCCCGAAGGGCATGCGACTATAAGCAAAGGTACCAAAAGGACAAGTAAAAGTGGTTTTATCTTGATCCTTTTTGGCGATGGGGACCTGATTATAGCCTGAGTATCCGTCCATAAAACAATAATACTCTCGTCCCGCTAAGCGTTCCAGCATCTGATCAATGAATGGTAGAGGAAAGTGGTCTTTCCTCGTGGCAGCATTGAGTTTTGTATAATCAATACATACACGCCACCCAGTTTGGGCACGTGTCTGAATCAACTCATTTGCCTCATTGGTTATAGCAGTGATGCCGGATTTCTTAGGAACGACATGTATAGGACTCACCCACTGGCTATCGGAGATGGAGTAAATAATACCATTATCTAAGCATTTGACGATCTCTTTCATGACCGCTTCCTTCATGACGGGATTCAACCGTCTCTGTGGTTCTCGGGTTGGTCTGGCATCATCCATCAAGTGTATATGATGTTCGACAATCAAGGGACTAATCCCTTTGATGTCCGCCATACTTCAACCAAACGCCTCTTTATTAGTGTTGGAGATATTGCCCTCAGAGTCAATTATTGGATCACAGGTACGTGATTACAATGATTGAAGGAGGACCTGTCCCAGTAGGACAGTCTTACTCGAGATGATTGTATGCTATCTAGTTTATCTTTATCATCGTGTACTGCTTAGGTGACCTGACAGGTCGCTATTACACGTTGGTAGGATTCTTGCTTGACCACCAGCAGTATGAGGGCGATCATATACGTGGGAGCTGGCAGTCTATAAGCATATCCTTAAATGGTTCCTAGTCGTGAGAGTTTCGAGACAGGGCATCGATACTCCAGAGTAGACTAGTGTATACAGTCGAGACCCCGACGAGGGGCGGTGGCCGGTCTCACAAGCCATTGGTGTCAGTTGGATCACCTAAGATGTATACAGGTACTCATTGGGTTATGAGTACACCGGACAGGACTCACCGGGAACATGCTAGTTGGTCATATACCAGACGTCAGATGGCAGTTCCCTGGTGACACGTGTACAGGTTAGTTCATCGACCTGGGGATCGTCATTTGTCTCGTGTGAGTTCCCACTGTACTTTGATTACTACCCTACCACGCTCAAAGGAGACGTACAAACAGGTTTTAGTTGGGTACAGTCCCGACCCACATGGAGGCAGTGAGCGTATTTTCAGGGGTTCGTCTCTCCCGGTATTGGGGGTGAGGTCGCGCTATGTCTAGGAGAGCCATTACACAAAGCCCTCGGCCGAGGCAGGAGATTTACTGGTAGGTATTCCAGTAGTATCTCAGGGTGTTCTGGGCTACACTCCGACACGACTTGTACCGCTTTTGGGTGTCTGACTTTTACCAACCCCCTAGGCCCGCCAAGCGATGCTCATAAACGAACGGACCGGACTGTACGGATATTGTCACTGACAGGCACAGTAGGGTTGTCAGGCTGAGTTCGCTCACAGACGTCCCTTTTAGTCAATACCTGATAGCCCGTTACGTATTGGCTTATACCTCTGACGTGCTAGTGGTTAAATCCACAACCAAGGTGTTGACGAGTCTTTAGAGTCCCCCACATTCAGTTACTCAGCTTTCGGGCGAAAAGATGTAGAGGCCGTATGGAGATATGGCAAAGTCCGATCAGATACGTGCGGTATTGCACGGATCAGGATCGGACAGTTTGTACTACAGGCCGTATGGATATATGGCAGGGTTCGATCAGATACGTGCGGTATTGCACAGATCAGGATCGAACGGATATGACTAGCCGGCTTTGGTTTAAGCCGGATCCTAGTATAGTACAGTGTAGATTTTGTCTCATTGCATTTGTATTTCGGTCGGAATACAAATGCGGGTGTGTATGCACAGTAGCGGGGTTTTCCTGTAATTTATTACGGGACCAGTTTTCTGGAGTTGCCAGTTTGCTTTCCGTTTCGGCCGATTTCCTTTGTATCGTTCATTGGCCGAAGATTGGTGGAGGAGGGCTTATTTGCATTTGTGCAAATAAGCAATTTGGAAGGGGGTCTTTGCATTTTGTTGTATCATGATGACTTAGCCTCCATTGACTTCTAGGATCATGATGGTTCATGATTGCTTATCTTTTGTCATGGTGATGGTGATGGTTTATGATGGTGGAGTATGATTTTGGTTATGATGATTCTTGATCATCATCACACCTTTTCTCTCTCTCTCTCTCTTGCATTATGAGGGTCTCTCTTTTGTTTTTGATAACACACTCTCCTCTCTTGCTCTTGCTCATGCCATGGCCGGCCACATTAGGGGTGGGCTTTCCAAATTTTTGGGTGTGGGATTTGTTGTTCTTTTGATGCTCCAAAAATCCCCAAGTCCCTCTATATAGTTCTTGTATCATCCCTCCACCAAAATGGCACCTCCATGAACCCCAAAATGAGACATAGCCTCTACACTACATTCTACAGCAAACCTTGGGCACGTCGACGAGCCAGCTTCGTGCCCGAGTTGCCTCGGCATTGAGGTGGGAGCCCGTAAAAGATGCAGATGATGTGGTGCCCTTCCGGCAAGGAGGCGACGACCGGAGTTTCCGCGGGAGATCGGGACGACGACGAGAAGACTGGAGGACTTGGATCAGTCGGTATATCTCTCTTCCCCATCTTGTAGTTAGCTAGGACTAGTTAATGGTTCGATCCGGGTTTTAGTGCGCGGTGGTGTCGGTTTGCTAGTTTGCAAAATTAAAGTTTATCACCGCTTCCGCATTTGGCCTCGGGATAGAGGCCGGGGCGCCGCCGTGCACTTACAGTGGTATCAGAGCCTCGCCATTAACTTAGTCTAGCTTTGTTTAATGTGTTTACATTTCCGATCGATCAAAATTCCAAAATCCGCGTTTTCTTCACATCAGTTTTCTGTTGAATTTTTTCTTGCTTGAAAATTTTTTCAGGTTGCAAAAAAGTGATGTACTGGAAATTATAAGAACACTGTAGAAATTCGATACAGTGACTCCACAGTTGGAGCGCGGAACCGCGGCCAAACACCCCTTTGGGCCGCGGTTCCGCCGCACTCTGTTGAGATCACTGCATCAAATTTCTGCAGTTGCTCTCTGGGTTGATTTTAGGGTTTTTGGAATAATAATTTTGGGCCCAGAATTTCTTGATGTGCTACAGTTGTACTTGGGGCCCACTTGTTAAAATTTGATCGATCGGATATTTAAAACACATTAGTTCACAGTTTTTACATTATATCTGCGACCGTGAATGTCACTTGATCGGCAAATCCTGTCTAACTGCTATAGCTCGGTTAGACGGATTTGCGAACGTGACTTTCACGTTGATGTTCTGTGTATTGCTGTGATGTTGCGGATTGGTCGTGGGGGATAGCCTGGTTGCAGTGGTAGTACGGTTTTGTTGTATTATGTACAATTGATATTGCGGGGCGAGCGTCCGACATGTGGACTGCCGTCACTGCCTGTTTGTATTATTATTTTGGGGCACGACCAGGTTGCGGTCGATGTACCCGTTGTATGTATATTTTACTTTCTGTACTAGGATTGCCCCGCGGAGGGGTGCACGGGTAGCCGGGTTCTAGAGGGCAACGAGCCCGCATCTCATGGCATTGAGACGGAGGGGGCTTCACTCTAGAATTGGCGGGCTATTCGCCGCACTCGTAGGGGGTACAGGTTGACCCAGGACGGGTGCCCAAGTTACCGGATTCCGTGAAGTGCTGGGTGGTCCATTCACGTCGCTGAAGGGGGCTGCCTCGCTTCAGGTTTTGGCGGGTAACTTGCCGTGCCCGTAGGGGTCTAGGATTTCATTGCACAGGCTATCCACACGACCAGGGGAACGTCGGGTTTCAGTAGTGGCTCTGTGAAACCCGGGGATCCCAGATATCTGTATTGTTCTGTGATGCTGTACATTTCTTTGATGTTGCATTTTATCACGCCTTGAGCGAATATAATATATTGGTATATATATTAGTAGATGTTGTATATGTTTTGCATCCGCGCTAGTCCAGTCCCCGCTCTGTCGTTAGTTAGCTAACCTAACAGGTAATGACGGGACCCAGTGGCGAATGCGGATGGCATATACGTACGTCATATTATTTTCGTTCTTTGTGGTGTGATCATTTGATGGGACTGCGTTGATTCGGATCAATGCAAGTTAAAAACAAACCTAATCTGATGTTGTTGGAACACTTTTCAAAAAGCTGTTATTGCAAGGACGTTCACTTTTGTTTTGCATCGTGGTATTCAGTTGGAATATCCTGCTCCTCAGTCGACGAGGCAAGGGCCGAGATCCCTTCACCGGGAGTGACCCCTTGGACAAAAAGTTTGCGTCAGAGCATTAACTTCACTATAGACGATTACTTTTGCTTTGCATCGTGGTATTCAGTTAGAATATCCTGCACCTCATTCTACGGGGAAAGAGCCGAGATCCCTTCACCGGGAGTGACCTCTTTAGCAGAGGTTTTCGTCACTATATTTTTAAATGCTATCCGTTCCTTCAACGATATCAAGTTCACTACGTTAAAGGTTTTCGCCAGAAACCATTCGTAGCCCTCCGTCGTTTCATATGGATGGTCAATAGTATTCAAGCTGTGTATGTTGGCCAAAGTCAAGGCACAGTGATTGGTAGCTATTGGAGTATTCATATGCAGCATAGATAGATGCGTTGGTTTGGAACAGTCGTACTGCCATTTTGGCCAAAGTCAAGGGTAGGTACGGGTGGATTCAAATTAACCTGGAGAATGACGGGTAGAACTTGACATGTGACTTATGATATGTTGGCCAAAGTCAAGGTCATAAGAGCATGGGGCAAAAATCACATCGGGAGTTTCAAAAGAACTGAAACTTGCCAGATATGCGCATACCTTCTGGAGTGTGATACCGTGAGCGGATTCCGTCACGTTGTCGTGTGATGATAGTTGGATCCCGATTCCCACTGATGAGTTAGTCTACTCCTCGGGTGACCCCGACTAATTCTTCTTTCAGGTTTGGAGGAGAATTTGACGGTACAGTGGGAGGTTTCCAGATTAGATAAATTGGTAACCATTCTGATCTAGGTTAGAGTGCACGCTGAGTGTTTCTTTTCTCTCTCTCTTTGGCAGCGACCATTGACCCGACCCTAAGACTATGACTCAGTGACCAAGTTGACCGAACTTTCTTAAACACCGGCTTTTGGATTGTCAGAATTGCAAACCTCATTGCCACTCCTACTTTTACCCTTTTCTCCAGGACACCCCGTATTACTACGAACGTCCACTTCCATTGGACAAAACCATCGTATGGTTAGATACAAACTCGAAAGAATTTATTCGAGGATGGTTTCAGGTTCTGGAGGAAACGGATAGGACTATTCAGTTGTCTTTTCCTTTTACCTTCTCTCAGGTTGCGAGTACTCCTTGGTTTAGGAGTAGTACACCTATTACGCAAATTGGATAGTCTTCTTCCAAACCATAGGCAGGTGCCGACCGGTAGGGAATGAAGAAAACCAATTAGCCTAACAGTGGTGTACAGAAGGTATTAAGTAAAGACATATCAAGGGATTAGTAAGAGGGCAAAGTAAATTGTGACTGCTATTCACGACCAAACCAGGTATTTCATTACCACTCCCACTTCACCTTTGTATTTCTCCAGGACACTCCGTATCACTACGAAGATCCACAGTTTATTGGATACTCCATCGTATGGTTATATACGAACTCGAAAGGAACTTGTTCCAGTTCGGGGATGGATCCTGGTTCAGGAGAAATAGGAATAAGGTTTATTCGGTTGTCTTTTATCTTCACCTTCTCTCGCATTGCGAGTTCTCCTAGGATTAGGACAGCACACCCATTATGCTTATTGGATAGTCTTCTTCCAAACCATAGGCTAGTGCCGAACGGTAGGGAAGGAAGAAAACCATTTGGCCTAAAGGGGTGTGCAGAAGGTAATGACTAAAGACATATAAAGGGATTTGGAGAGGTGGCAGAGAATTATACGGTTACAGTCGTGAATCTGGAAGAGGCATTACTAGGAATACCGGGATACCCCATCGAAACATTTCAATGTTTCAGTTTCACTGTGTACTGTTAAAGGAAAACTGATTTCCCAGTTAGACACTTGCTCCAGGGTATGTATTTACCAGGTATGATTCTCACATCCGTATGGTCTTACAGATGATGAGTAGGAGTAAGTTATTGGGAATTGGGTGATCATCCTCATTATATCGAGATTCCTTGCAATTTGAGGAAATCACCTGGGTTGTTTGCCGGGCGGCAAATATTTGGTTTTGAATATCCGCTGTTGTGCACCAATTTTAAATTAATATATCTGTACGTCTATTTTCATAGAGTGAGATATACCTTTTTGAAATTATGTCTATGACATTTACCTATATCAGTGGATGGTTAGGTAAGGAGCATTAAACAGCGGTGTAATTCTTCTTAACCATAAGTACAGTTTTCAACCTACGACACACAGTGAATGAGTTATCAGACTCAAGGGACTTATACAGAGTATTGTATGTTGTCCAGGGTTCATCAGGACAAAGGGGTTGGTCCTCGTACTATATTCGGTTTACTTATGACTTCTCTAGTTTTTAGACAGGTGTTTCATGGAAACACAGGGTCCGAATTTTGAGAAGTTATAGGTATTTGAATAAAGTAGAGAACCAGGTATTGCAAGTATCGGGATTCTTCAAAGTGATCGAAGATATAGATACTTGTGTATGGTATTCAGTTGATAGTAATGATAAAGAGAACTTGCTTCTCTTTCAGGTTACTCACAATTGGAAGCATTCCTAAGTTGAGTAACGCTGATCGGCCTCCTTCCATTTTGTTGACATGCACTGGGGACGGCTGCATGATTTGAATCTGGTTCAATTAAATCAGTGCCTCTGGTTCTATATTGGATATAGAACAGTTCATATCTTAACGATGTTAAGGTACGGGGAGTTGTCCGGTTTATGATTAAAACCAGACACTGGACAACTCAAGGCACGTTTCTGTAATGGCTGTTTGTGGGTTGACCCAGGCTATGACGAGGGTTGACTTTCTACCATCTGGATGAACAATAGCAATATTGTTCTAGACTCGCCACAGTTTTATTAAAAATGGATTTTTTTCAGAAAACAGTAGTGGGAGTATGGTAGAACTGGAAGTGATTCCAGAACCGCAAACGATTACTGAAGATTTGGTAAGGAACCTAAAGATTCAATCTGGTTTGACATTCCTTTGGCCACTCCGCAGATACGGTGGGTAACCTCAGGCACCCGAGAGGTACTCCGGTAGCCTCAAGGACGGTGACAGGGAGGTTCTTGTTTACCCACACTTGCCATTGCTGTTGTTCCAGGCTGCGAGACCCGGCAGGAGGATGAGTATAGCGTCGTTCTAAACTGGCTTTAGAAGTGTACGTCTATATGACTCTGCCAGAGGGTTGTCGTAGTCAGTGGGAGCAGCGAAAGCATTGGTGGACAGGTAGCTTATGTCTATTTATAGACTATAGCAGATATAGCGGAGATAGATCATCAATTTCTGATGTGACAGTCATAGGTTTGACATCATCAGAATAGGGGATGGATCAGTTGAGAAGGTAGTAGGGTGTGATGTCATGGTATTTGGATGACATACACAGAATAGGAAAAGACACTCCTATACTACGATCGGTTATACTTTGGTCGTCACACAGTGGTTTCTCCACATGGGACTTGGACATTATATCAGACATACTGGTTACTAGATCTATGGTTTTAAATCTAGATTTGGGAGGTTTCCCAATTAAGGGTACTTTGACAGCATTCTAAGAGTATTTAGAATGGACGACTCCTGGCACGGTAGTGTACCTGCAGGTGATGGAGTCACCCTCTCTAAAGGTGTCTTACAGACTAAAGGGGAGAGGGATGTGCATGATTGGCAGATCACTTGCTTAGGCAATTGAGTCAATCATGAGATGTCAAGTACCACACCAGATGTTGTTCTTGCACTAGATGCAATAAGTTGACATTGATCCAATCCTGGAGAAACAGTCGGAAGCAGTTTTAGAACATAAGTGGATGTTCTAGGGATATGATAACGACAGCCTCATTCGGGAGACAGTTATCATTCCAGGCTTCCAAGGTGACCTGGACGACAAGGAGGTTGTCAGAGTTATAGTTTTCCTTCTGACGAGGGGCAGTATTTTGGACAGGTGGTCCAAGGCAATACTGAGGGAGGCTTGGCGCAGGATACTGATTGAGTTCAGTTGATGATATAGTCTAAGAGGTTTGGATTTGGAGTTCATTTATGAGCTATGTCCCATCAGACATCCAGACACATTCTAAGATAGGTATTGCTCATTTCGGGAGATGGCTTTCTCCACGAACTTGAGATATAGAGAGACATAGAAAGAAACATCAAAGCGGATCCACTCACTGAGGCTATTCCTCGAACGCAATAGTTTCTCAAACAGGCTTTGTGAGACTGACTAGTAGAGGAGTTGGGTGTTCGGTATCACACAGGCTGTGAGTATGCGACATCGCAATAATTAGCCTTAAGTGCAAGTGGGAGATTGTTGGAGATAGTGCCCTCAGAGTCAATTATTGGATCACAGGTACGTGATTACAATGATTGAAGGAGGACCTGTCCCAGTAGGACAGTCTTACTCGAGATGATAATATGCTATCTGGTTTATCTTTATCATCGTGTACTGCTTAGGTGACCTGACAAGTCGCTATTACACGTTGGTAGAGCCCCTAGGATTCTTGCTTGACCACCAGCAGTTTGAGGGCGATCATATACGTGGGAGCTGGCAGTCTATAAGCATATCCTTAAATGGTCCCTAGTCGTGAGAGTTTCGAGACAGGGCATCGATACTCCAAAGTAGACTAGTGTATACAGTCGAGACCCCGACGAGGGGCGGTGGCCGGTCTCACAAGCCATTGGTGTCAGTTGGATCACCTAAGATGTATACAGGTGCTCATTGGGTTATGAGTACACCGGACAGGACTCGCCGGGAACATGCTAGTTGGTCATATACCAGACGTCAGATGGCAGTTCCCTGGTGACATGTGTACAGGTTAGTTCATCGACCTGGGGATCGTCATTTGTCTCGTGTGAGTTCCCACTGTACTTTGATTACTACCCTACCACGCTCAAAGGAGACGTGCAAACAGGTTTTAGTTGGGTACAGTCCCGAGCCACATGGAGGCAGTGAGCGTATCTTCAGGGGTTCGTCTCTCCCGGTATTGGGGGTGAGGTCGCGCTGTGTCTAGGAGAGCCATTACACAAAGCCCTCGGCCGAGGCAGGAGATTTACTGGTAGGTATTCCAGTAGTATCTCAGGGTGTTCTGGGCTACACTCCGACACGACTTGTACCGCTTTTGGGGGTCTGACTTTTACCAACCCCCTAGGCCCGCCATGCGATGCTCATAGACGAACGGACCGGACTGTATGGATATTGTCACTGACAGGCTCAGTAGGGTTGTCAGGCCGAGTTCGCTCACAGACGTCCCATTTAGTCAATACCTGGTAGCCCGTTACGTATTGGCTTATACCTTTGACGTGCTAGTGGTTAAATCCACAACCAAGGTGTTGACGAGTCTTTAGAGTCCCCCACATTCAGTTACTCAGCTTTCGGGCGAAAAGCTGTAGAGGCCGTATGGAGATATGGCAAGGTCCGATCAGATACGTGCGGTATTGCACGGATCAGGATCGGAAAGTTTGTACTACAGGCCGTATGGATATATAGCAGGGTTAGATCAGATACGTGCGGTATTGCACAGATCAGGATCGAACGGATATTACTAGCCGGCTTTGGTTTAAGCCGGATCCTAGTATAGTACAGTGTAGATTTTGTCTCATTGCATTTGTATTTCGGTCGGAATACAAATGCGGTTGTGTATGCACAGTAGCGGGGTTTTCCTGTAATTTATTACGGGACCAGTTTTCTGGAGTTGCCAGTTTACTTTCCGTTTCGGCCGATTTCCTTTGTATCGTTCATTGGCCGAAGATTGGTGGAGGAGGGCTTATTTGCATTTGTGCAAATAAGCAATTTGGAAGGGGGTCTTTGCATTTTGTTGTATCATGATGACTTAGCCTCCATTGACTTCTAGGATCATGATGGTTCATGATTGCTTATCTTTTGTCATGGTGATGGTGATGGTTTATGATGGTGGAGTATGATTTTGGTTGTGATGATTCTTGATCATCATCACACCTTTTCTCTCTCTCTCTCTCTCTTGCATTATGAGGGTCTCTCTTTTGTTTTTGATAACACACTCTCCTCTCTTGCTCTTGCTCATGCCATGGCCGGCCACATTGGGGGTGGGCTGTCCAAATTTTTGGGTGTGGGATTTGTTGTTCTTTTGATGCTCCAAAAATCCCCAAGTCCCTCTATATAGTTCTTGTATCATCCCTCCACCAAAATGGCACGTCTATGAACCCCAAAATGAGACATAGCCTCTACACTACATTCTACAGCAAACCTTGGGCACGTCGACTAGCCAGCTTCGTGCCCGAGTTGCCTCGGCATTGAGGTGGGAGCCCGTAAAAGATGCAGACGATGTGGTGCCCTTCCGGCATGGAGGCGTCGACCGGAGTTTCCGCGGGAGATCGGGACGACGACGAGAAGACCGGAGGACTTGGATCAGTCGGTATATCTCTCTTCCCCATCTTGTAGTTAGCTAGGACTAGTTAATGGTTCGATCCGGGTTTTAGCGCGCGGTGGTGCCGGTTTGCTAGTTTGCAAAATTAAAGTTTATCACCGCTTCCGCATTTGGCCTCGAGATGGAGGCCGGGGCGCCGCCGTGCACTTACAATTAGATCTTAATACCGATAAAAGTGCATTCTCTTGCTTTGATGCAAGAGATGCGGAAATAATAACCGGTAAAGACTCATTCTCACCTAAATAAGCATATTTAAGATTAGAAGGTAAAATTTTTAGATCTAATTCAGGCGGAGAAATAATAGAAGGTGGGATCATCGAGTGATTTTTGGAATTACAAAGAAGCTCAGAGCCTGTGAAAGATACAGACTCGGGTGGAGTAAAGTCAGGAGTGCAGGACTCAAGTGTAGGAAAAGTGTCCTGTGTAAGATCAAGCAGAGATGTGGTAATGTCGTCGAGATCTAGAAAGCAAAGATCCTCAGCTCCACAACTATCGGGAGCGATCTCGTGGACAGAGCACACATCTAAAATATGAGCAGAGGGTTCTGATGGCTGACTTCCAACTTTGTAGATGTTTAGTTCAATGGTCATATTTCCAAATGATAAGTTCATTGAACCATTTCTACAGTTTATAACAGCGTTGGAAGTGGCAAGGAAAGGACGACCCAGAATCACCGGAATTTGGCCCCGGGGGTTTGCTACAGGCTGTGTGTCGAGCACAATGAAGTCTACAGGGAAAACAAATTCCCCGACCTTTATCAACACATCCTCTAATTCACCCCTTAGTTTGGTGATTGAACGGTCTGCCATTTGGAGAGTGCAGTGAGCAGGTTTTAGCTCTCCAATCCCTAGTTGCTCATAGACAGAATATGGAAGGAGGTTAACACTTGCACCAAAGTCTAAAAGAGCACGATTTATGTTTTTACCCCCAATAGAAATCGATATTGTAGGACATCCTTGGTCCTTACGTTTCTTTGGTAGCTGTGGGATAAAAGCAGTGCTAATATTATTAGACATAAAGACCTTCTTCGGCACTTGAGTCTTCCTCTTCCTAGTGCACAAGTCCTTAAGAATTTTCGCATAAGCGGGGACTTGTTGAATCGCATCTAGGAGAGGGATATTGATGTTAACCTGTTTGAACATTTCTATTATTTTCTTCATATGTGGACTCGTTCTATTAGCCCTTAACCGGTTCGGGTAAGGTGCTTTCGCAATGAGCGTCAGGTCCATCACAGGAGAAGAAAGAGGGGGTAGACGAGGTCCCAAAAGAGGTGTGGGGACCGTCCGTGGAGAACTATAGGAGTTGGGTTCTGGTGTCGAGCCTAATGGGAAATGGAGAATAGGCTCGCGAGAAGATGGTGTGGTAGAAGAAGAAGGATCAGAAGGAGAAGTGTGTGTGTGTGGAAAGGACTCAGCCGGGGCGTTGATATGATTTTCAGTATCATCAACTTCTTCCCCAACATGATTGTTCAGCACTCTTCCCGATCTCAACGTTGTGATGGCATTTACATTGTAATGCCCAGGATTTTGTAGGGGTTGAGAGGGAAGTTTCCCATTTTCTCTTGCACTCATTTCGGCTTTAAGTCGTGTGATTTCAGCTTCCATCGTTCTGATACTCTCAGCTTGGGACGCCGAGTTTTTCTTTATCTCACCGACGGAAGATCTAACCTCAGCCGAAACCTCTATGAAATTTGACAAAAGTGATTTCATGGTTTGAGTGAATTGAGAGAATTCGTCAGAACAAGTCATAGGATTAGACTGTGCAGGAGTGTTGACCTGATTTTCGAAATTTTGTGACTGATAGGGGTGCTGAGTGAGTTGAAGGGGTTGCTGTTGTGGTGGAGGAAGAGCCCTTTGAAATTGATTCGTGTTTGGAACCGTGTTTTGAGATTGGTTTTGGTTCCAAGCGAAATTCGGGTGATTCCTCCAACCCTGATTGTACGTGGAAGAATATGGATCATTTCTCAGTCTTTGAAATACGGCATTAGAATGCTCGTGACCTTGAAACGCAGAGTTTAATGGACATTCTTCCGTTAAATGAGACGGATCAGAACAGCACCCACGAACAGTTTTGGGGAGCGACATTGGTTTTAGGGAAGCTGCTGCAAATTTGTGTTCCATAGCGTCGAGCTTCTTTTGCATTGCTGCCATCTCAGCTCGAACACCTATGGACACATCTATTTGGTGTATGCCACCCCTATTCAATGGTTGGGGTCCACTCTCCGACTGTAGTGATTTTTCAGCGAACTCTTCTAAATACTTGCAGGCTTCCCCATCATCTTTGGTCATAAAAGTACCTTAACACATGTTTTCAAGGCTCTATTTAGTGTTTGGGTTAATGCCCTCATAAATGATTCGGCAAAGCTCCCATCTCGGGATGCCGTGATGAGGACACTGAACCAATAGATCCTTGAAACGTTCAAAGCATTTTGAAAATGGTTCAGTAGGGAGCTAGGCAAATTGATTCAGTTCGCTACGGATTCGAGCTGTCTTTTGTATTGGGTAAAATTTCTTAAGGAATGCAGCGACGAATTCTTCCCAATTCGTAATAGAGTGTGCGGTAGTGTTATATAGCCACTTCTCGGCTATATCGCACAATGTAAATGGAAGAAGTCGTAGACGCATAGCATCCACTGAAAGTTGTGACGTACCCATCATTGCGCATACGTTTTCAAATTTGGTAATGAAAACGTAAGCGTCCTCAGTCTCGAGTCCGTGGAATTTGGGTAAAAGATTGATATACTGGGGCTTAATCTCAAAGTTATCCCCATTGGCTGGTGGTGTGGATAAGCAGGTCGAAAGAGGACCTCGAATAGGGTAGCACCTCTCCTGGAGAGAGATGCGGGGTGGATTCTGCGCACCAACGGACGGCGGCAGATTAGGGTTAAAGAAGTTCGATGGATTCGGATCCATCGGTGTGGGTGTGGTAGTGGGTAAAGAAAAGGTAAATGGAGAAATATCGACTTCGGAGTCGACAAAGGGCACGCGGACTAAACGGGCACCAGAATCCCGTGTCCAGCCTATCTTGTACTAAAATGGGTTAGTACAAGTGGCAGCGTTGACTTATAATTAGGGGTAAATGAATGCGGTGTTTGCTTTTGAAAAAGGGACGGATTTTTGAAAAAATGATGCGACACAACAAATGCAGCACACAAACCCTAGAATCTAGTGGTCACCTAGGTCTGGCTCTAGACCGCTCCTAACTGCCAAAAGACAAGTCGCAGGATAGAATCCTCCACTGCCTCTTTGTCCCCCTGTGGCCGGATAAGTGCCAGGTAAGTGGGAAGGTACTCTACTACGTAAGTAGTGGGCCTAATTAGAAACCACTAGCCTTAGACACACTCGCCTTAGACACCACAAGAAAACGCGGATAAGCAATGAATTACCCACGGCCTTCTTCTGTCCTAATTGAGCGTGACAGTCCTTAGAGTCATCTCCAGATTTCTTTTAGTTAATGTGGGTCAATGCGGATGCAAGTTTTGTGATTTTCGGGGCCTAGAAAGGGTAATGAAATCCCCACCTAATTTGGATTTGGCCGTGCCCCTTAATATCCGTATTAGAATGCAAACAACCAAGAAACAAAATCACGCACAAATTTAATTTTTGCTTTTTGCGGCGCTGCGATTATTTGCAAAGAAACCTGCAGAAAATTATTAGTTGGAGCTAAAAGAGGAGAGAAGAGAAGGTAAGAAGGTACCTGAGGAAATTTAGCACAGAGAAGGCTCAAGGCTGCCGCGGTTCCGCCGCATATGGGCCTTACTGCCGCGCTTCCGTGGTCTGACAATGGGAACACTGCACCAAATTTTACCAGGGAGCTTCTGTAGACTCCCTCTGTTCTCTGGTATTTTCCAAAAATTTTCTTCAATTACCAAACAGCTCCAGATTTCCTTACAATGAATCACAACAAATCGTTTAGGGTTTGCACGAATTTTGATCTCAAAATAACAATGGAATAATTCTTTCAATTCAAACTATAATATGAAACGAATTAGCGCGCGATCCCCGGCAACGGCGCCATTTTATTGTTCATAAACTTCCGATTGTGTGTATCAAATCAAATACTCAAATGATCCCTGATAACGGTTTCATTTGATTGTAATGATTTCTTGTTTGTGTAAATCGAATAAAGCGAATAAGTTTCAATGTTTAGGTAATATTGAATAAAATTCACAATCAAAGAATTATATTTGACCGCAATCATTTACGGTGTCGGTTGTAGATCGTAAGCGAGTGCGGATCGTCCACAGGGATTGTGCGATTCGTTTCTGTATTTAATTTGTTTGAATTGAAAAGTTAATCGAAAAGAAACGAAAGCATGATTCAAGATTTATCAATTGTTTCAAGTGTCACTATTCTATTCAAGAATTCAAGAAATGATAAACAATCGAAAATCGGGTTTCGATGATATTTTCCAATCAAATGTCAAGAATCTAAATGAGGCTCATAGGAATCGATCGGATCTATAGACGTGATGTAATCTCAAGATTTCGTGTTCTTGTCCTTCGAAGGATTGATACCAGAACGATGATGATCGACGAGAGTTAGGGCTTTCTTGATGAAACTAGGGTTTCATCGTTTAACCCTTGTTCTTTCGTCGATATCATTCACATTCTAGCCTCTAGCAATTTCAAGAAACGATCGTAACTCCCCAATCTCGAGCGATATCAATCAAGAAAGCATCTCAACGAATTGGGTCGTCGATTCTTGAACTTGCTAGGGTTTACAAAACTCGTAGGATTCAAGAATCGATTTAAGATATGTTATATCATCATTCTATTGATCGTCTCGACTCCTCGACGAGCGGAGTATTACTCAAACATCATCACAAAGAAAGCATTCAAGAATTGAAAAGATATCATGATGCAAGAACTTAAAGAAAACAAGATAAAAGAATATCACCTTTTATTTATATCAACAATTTGATTACAGTCGCTCAAGAACTACAAGAGGAAGAACTAAATTGTCGAATTGGCTTTGCTCGGCTCCGTGAGTCGCGGATCGGCTTGGACCACTTGCTCTGTTAAAGATTGGCTCGGCTCATAAAAGGTTGCAAGGCTTCTTGCTTGATGGGTACTCGGGATCTTAGCTTTTGATTGGAATTAGGGTTAGGGTTTCACACAAGTCCTCTCACTAGACTTGTGGAAGAAGAAGATGGAGAAAGAGAGTGAATGGACCAATCAATTTCAATGAATGAATAATCCTTTTGCTAGTGAGCCTAGGGTCCTATTTATAGATTTCCCAAACCCTAAGCCTTGAGTTTGAAATAGAAGTTCCCTTCAAAAGTTTGTTGAATGACTTCTAGAAGTAGTTAGTTAGGCTTAGCTTAGGGTTTAAGCTAGGGTTTAGGGAGAAGTTTCTAGAATAATAGGCTAGTTTAGTGTAGATCCAAGTGTTTGCTGATCTGGCAGAGGGTTCTGGGGTCTTCTGGAATTTGACATGTCTTCATGAAGTGTGGGCCCTGAGAGAAGCATTGTGCACCAAAATTTTATCGCTGACGTGGCAATACTGCCGCGGAACCGCGGCACAAGGTGGCTTAGGCCGCGGTTCCGCGGCCATGTAGGCTCCTTGTGGCTTGGTTCTTCTGGTATGGTCTTGGGTTGATACTTGGGCCTTTATCTAATATGTTGATTTGTATTTGTCCCTTTGGATTGATACAAGAATTGAAATTATTGAGTTGGCGTAATGTTTGATCGGTACCATGTAAATTTTGGCCTTTCTTCTGCATTTTCCTGCACAGATCTCAAAACAAGTGTTGCGCAATATAGGGATGATGCGATGCCATGAAATGCAGTCAATTTCCCTAGAAATGCCGGTTTTAAGGTCTAATACATGTAATCTGATATTTTGCGACAGATTTGCTAATATGTGAAATATGAATACCGTACACTTCTAAATGAATGCAAATGATGAGGAAATTGCCGGCTGAAATATGCAATATTTTCGACTAATCACATACCGCACAATAAAATGTCCTTTCCACCGAGATTTTAGCTTACCCACATGAAGATGGAGACGTGAATCATAAAAAAAGGACTTGTTGACCAGGTGTAAAAGTTTTTCTCAAAATATTTTTATCATGAAATAGCTTAGTCCGATTCTTTACTATCACAGCATTATCATAAGCTTCATCGCGGAGTTCGCTTAGCTCGTTTATTTGCAGCTTTTGAAAGTTTCAGGCTTGATTTAAGTCAAAGTTCAGTTCTTTAATAGACCACATTGCTTTGTGTTCAATCTCAACCGGCAAGTGACAAGCCTTTCTAAACACTAGACGATCCGTCAATTTAGTTGACCACTCTTTTCGGTTTTTAGACACAGTTTTCTCCAAAATTAATTTGATCTGCCTGTTGGAAATGTTAGCTTGCCTACTCGTTTGGGGATGATAGGGTGTGGAAAGTTTGTGGTTGATTGCATATTTCCACATCAAGGTCTCAAAACACCGATTACAGAAATGCGTCGCTAATGATAGCACGTGGGTGTCCAAATCGTGAAAAGATATTTTCTTTTAAGAACTTAATGACAACCTTTTTGTCATTAGTGCGATAAGGAACAGCTTCCACCCATTTTGAGACGTAATCAACCGCAAGCAATACGTACAAATTCCCAAAAGAGTTGGGAAAAGGACCTATAAAATCAATGCCCCAAGCGTCAAAAATTTCAACCACCAAGATCGGTTGAAGAGGCATCTCATTTCTTCGAGAAATCCTACCCGTGTGTTGGCACTGAGGACAGGTTTTGCAATGATCAAATGCATCTTTGAATAATGTCGGTCAGTAAAATCCGCATTGCAAAACCTTCTGCACCGTCTTTCTTAGACCAAAGTGACCTCCACATGCCTGGTCATGACAAAAAGATAAAACACTCTTGAACTCATCATTGGGGACACATCTGCGAATGATCTAGTCAGGATAATATTTAAACAAATAGGGTTCATCCCAGTAAAAGTGTTTTACTTGGGAAAGAAATCGATGTTTGTCCTGTTTCGACCAATCGCGGGGAATAAGTCCCGTAGCAAGATAATTCACAATATCCACAAACCAAGGTTCGTCGGATACTTTCAAGAGTTGTTCGTCCGGAAAGGAGTTATTAATTGGCAGGATCACAGGTGAAGAAGAGATGCGCGAAAGATGGTCGGCTACTACGTTTTCACATCTTTTCTTATCTCGAATAACAAGATCAAATTCTTGTAATAGAAGGATTCAACGTATTAAACTACCTTTAGCATCCTTCTTTGCCAAAAGATGTTTTAAGGTGGAGTGGTCAGTGTACACAACAATTGGTGAGCCAATCAAGTAAAGCCTGAATTTTTCTAATGTAAATACAGCTGCCAAAAGTATTTTTTTCGGTAGTTTTATAATTAATTTGAGCATCAATCAGGGTCTTGCTTGCATAATAAATCACGTGTGGCATCTTTTCAATGTGTTGCCCTAAGACTGCACCTACGGTAAAATCTGATGCATCACACATAAGCTCAAACGGGTGGTTCTGATCTGGAGATGATAGAATGAGGGCTGTAGTGAGAGAGTTTTTAAGTGAGTCAAATACAGCCTCACAATCCGAGTCAAAGTGAAAGGTTGTGTGCTTGGCCAAGAGAAGAGTTAAGGTTCTAGCAATTTTGCTAAAATCCTTAATGAATCTCCTGTAAAATCCTTCATGGCCAAGGAAAGATCGTATATCTTTAATGCATTTGGGATGAAGAAGGTTATGAATGACATCTATTTTAGCTCTGTCAACCATAATGCCTTTTTGTGAAATCACATGTCCAAACATAATTCCTTCTTGGACCATGAAATGGCATTTTTCCTAATTCAAGGTTAAGTTCTTCTCTTTACAACGAGTAAGAACTGTGTCAAGATGAGATATGCAGTCGGCAATAGAATCTCAGAATATCGAGAAATCGTCCATGAAAATCTGCAGAAAATTCTCGACCATGTCCGAGAATATCCCCATCATACACCGCTGAAATGTAGCGGGAGCATTGCATAACCCAAAGGGCATGCGTCTATAAGTAAAAGTACCAAAAGGACAAGTAAATGTGGTTTTGTCTTGATCCTTTTCGGCAATAGGGACCTGGTTATAGCTAGAGTATCCATCCATGAAGCAGTAATATTCACATCCAGCTAAGCGTTCCAGCATCTGGTCAATGAAAGGTAGAGGAAAATGGTCTTTTCTCATTGCGGCATTGAGTTTTCTGTAATCAATATATACATGCCACCCAGTTTGAACGCGTGTCTGGATTAACTCGTTAGCCTCATTTGTAATGACCGTTATACCATATTTCTTAGGGACTACATGAAGAATTGGACTTACCCATTGGCTATCAGAGATTGGGTAAATGATACCACTGTCAAGGCATTTGATGATTTCTTTCTTTACCGCCTCCTTCATTATGGGATTCAACCGTCTTTGTGGTTCTCGGGTTGGCTTGGCTTCATCCATCAGATGTATATGATGTTCAACAATCAAGGGACTAATCCATTTGATGTCAGCCATTGTCCAACCAAACGCCTGTTTATTAGATCTCAATACCGTCAAAAGAGCATTCTCTTGCTTTAGGGCTAGAGAAGCTGATATGATCAAAGGTAAAGACTCATTCTCACTTAAATATGCATATTTAAGAAGAGAAGGTAAAAATTTGAGATCTAATATCGGCGGAGAAACTATAGAAGCTGGGGTCAGCGAATGATATTCGGATTCACAAAGAAGCTCGTAGCTTGCAAATGATCCAGACTCGGAAAGTGATGAGTCAAGAGTTTCAGACTCAGGAGTGGACACATCGAAAGTGTCCTCATTAAGATGTGCAAGGTCAAACATTGATGTGCTAGTGTCGTCGAGATCTTTAAAGCAAAGTTCATCAACCTCGCAGCTTTCGGGAGCTATCTCGTGGACAGAACAGACATCAAGTATGTGAGCAGAGGGTTCAGACGGCTAACTTCCAATTTTGTAAATGTTCAGTTTAATTGACATCTTCCCGAAGGATAGGGTCATAGAATCGTTTTGACAATTTATTATAGCATTGGAAGTTGCAAGGAATGGTCGACGCAGAATCACCGGAATTTGGTTCCGTGGGTTTGCTACAGGTTGTGTATCAAGAACAATAAAGTACACAGGGAATATAAATTCCCCGACTTTTATCAACAAATCCTCAAGTTCACCCCTAGATTTGGTGATTGATCGGTCTGCCATTTGGAGAGTGCAATGAGCTGGTTTCAACTCTCCAATCGCTAACTGCTCGTAAACAGAATATGGAAGAAGGTTAACACTTGCGCCAAGGTCAAGTAAAGTACGATTAATGTTTTTACCCCCAATAGAAATCGAGATTGTAGGACAGCCAGGGTCATTACATTTCATTGGTAACTGTGGGGTAAAAGCAGTGCTAACATTATTTGTCATGAAGACCTTTTTGGGCACTTGAGTCTTCCTCTTCCTAGTGCACAAGTCCTTTAAAATTTTCGCATAAGATGGAACTTGTTGGATAGCATCTAGGAGAGAGATGTTGATGTTAACCTGTTTAAACATTTCCATAATCTTCTCCATATGTGAACTTGATCTGTTTCCTCTTAACCGATTCGGATAAGGAGCTTTAGCAATAATAGCTGGGTCCAACATTAGAGAAGGTGGTGTGTGTGGAACTGATCACAGAATAGGAGTGGGGATCGTCTTTGTGGACTAGAAGAAGTATGCTGAGAGTTCGAGCCTTGAGGAAAACGAAGAAGAGGCTTACAAGAAGGTGGTGGGGGTAAATGAATAAGGATCAGAAGTAGAAGTGGATGTGGAAGGAAAAGTGGAAGTGAAAGCCGGGGTGTTATTGATTAATTCATCATGATTATCAATCTCTTCACCGACTTGATTACTCAGCACTCTTCTGGATCTCAACGTTGTAATTGCATTCACATTGTAATGTTGTGAATGTCCAGGATTCGGTAGGGGTTGAGACGGAAGTTTCCCTCTCTTTCTAGCACTCAATTCGGCTTTTAATTGTGCAATTTGTGCTTCCATCGATTTAATACTCTCACTTTGGGAGTCAGAGTTTTTCTGGATCTTATCGAGGGAAGACTTAAATTCAGCCGACATTTGAATGGACTACTTTATAAACATTTCAAAAGTCCGTTCAAGTGAAGAGGAATTATCAGTACCGGTCAACTAGAAAGGATTATACAGTGCAGGTGTGTTGACCGGATTTTGAAAGTTTTGTAATTGGTAGGGGTGTTGACTTATTTGAAGTGGTTGCTGTTGTGGTGGAGGACCCCTTTGAAAATTGTTTTGATTTGGAACCGTGTTTTGAGTTTGTGATTGGTTCCAAGCAAAGTTAGGGTGATTCCTCCAACCCTAATTATAAGTGGAAGAATACGGATCGTTTCTTGGTCTTTGTTGAAAAGCAGCATTTATGTGCTCTTGACCTTGAAACGGAGAATTTAAAAGACATTCTTCCGTAAGATGAGATGGATCAGAATAGCATCCACAGACAGTTTTAGAGAGTGACATCTGATTTAGGGAGGCTGCTAAAAATTTTTGTTCCACAGCTTCGAGTTTCATTTGCATTGCTGCCATTTCAGCTCTAACTCCTATGGAAATATAAAGTTGATGAATGCCACCGCTAGACGATGACTGGTTTACACTTTCCCATCGTAAAGTTCTTTCAGCGAAATCTTCTAAAAATCTCCAAGCTTTGTTAGTGTATGTAAGTCCATGCTACCTCTCCCGGTACTTTCGGGCATGCGGAATTTGATAAAAAACGATTTTTTACAAAGATGGTACCATGGACTTAAAACCCGGATCTTGTTAAACATGTTAGTGTATATGCCCTAGAGGCCATTACTGTATCATACTGGTTTGTATATTACTTAATGGATGCTTGGGATATTCACCTTGTATATACAATCTTGCTCAAAATAGTAGTATGCTACTTGGTTTGTTTCTACTTCAATGTGTACATGTGTTTATTTTTGTATATCGCCTATACACATTAGTAGAGCCCTTAGGATCTTTGCTTGATTACCAGCGATGTGATGGCCGTCACACTAGTGGGGCTGGGTAATCTATAAGCACATCCTTATGCAGGTCCCTGGTCGCAGGACTATCGAGACAGGGCATCGATACTCCGGAGTAGACCAGCGCATGCGCTTCTCATCCCAGTGTGGGAGACGGTCTGTCCCACAGCCGTCAGTACGTCGTACTTGAGATAGTATGCGGGTGCTCGTCAGGTTACGGGTACACTGGACAGGACTCGTCGGGAACTGACTAGTTGGTATTATACCTATCGTCAGTTATCAGTTCCCAGGTGACATGAGTACAGCTTAGTCCGCTGACTTGACACTGTCACTCCGCCTCGAGTGTGTTCCCACTGTACTTTGATCACTACCCTACCACGACTCAAAGGAGTCGTGCAAACAGGTAGTGGTTGGGTGCAGTCCCGAAGCACTTGGAGGCAGTGACGGTTAGACAGGATTCGTCTCTCCCGGTATTGGGGGTTGACATCGCGCTGTGTCTAGGAGAGCCATTACACGAGTAGTCCCTGGCCAGGGCAAACGAGATATACTGGTAGGTTTCCAGTGTTATCTCAGGGTGTTTTGGGCTTCGCTCCGGCACGACTTGTACCGCTATTGGGGGACTGACGTTTACCGCCCCCTAGGCCCGCCATGCGATGTATCAGACGAACAGACCGGACTGTACGGAGAATGTCACACTCAGGCTCAGTAGGAGTTCAGATGGGTTTCGCCTCGTCGGTCTTCTTGTCGGCACTACCTGGGGACCGTTACGCACAGCTAGTGCCGCTTGCGGTCTGTGGTTAAACCCACTGCCAGCGTAGTGTCGAGTCTTTAGAGTCCCACACAGAAAGCTTTTCACCTTTAGGCAAAAGAGTAGAGGTCGCATGGTATTGCGACAGGTCGCATGGTTTTGCGACAGGGTTCGGTCACATCCGTGCACTTGTGCGCGTACAGTGTCCGGACAGTTTACACTAGCGGGCTTTGGTTTAAGCCAGATCCTAGTGTACCTTATGGGATTGGATTTATCCAGTTTGCATTCGTGTTCCTCGGAACGCGGATGCGGGTGTGTATGCACAGTTGACAGGGAGACAGAGGCAGTGGATTCTCATTAGGGTTGTTGACAGTTGACCGTTGACTATTGACCTTTTGGTCAACCCTAATGAGAATATGATATGTGATTAACTATTATATTAATTAAGTATTATGGTGACATGGTTGTTGACTTTGTTGACTTGTTGACTTTTGTTGACTTGTTGACTTTGTTGACCGGTTGACTAGGCTTGACTAGTTGACCATCATGATAACCATAGCCATCATTTCATGGCAAAGACTTTTTCTTGCTTGCTCATTTGTGTAAAATGAGTGCATGAAATGATATGGTTATGGTTGCTTCAAACCATCACATAAGACTTTTTTAGTATGATGAGTTATGATCACTTTGGATTATGAGAGGGTGAAAGACAAAAGAGTGCCTCATTCTTTCTTGCTCACTCTCTCTCTTGTTCTTGAGCTCTCCTTTTTCTCTCACCCTCTTGCTCTTTTTCCCTCTCTTTAATCTATGGTTCTCTTGTCTCATGAGTTGAGAATCAAGAACCATAGATAAAATCCCATTCTATTTCTTCTCTACTCATTCTAGTTCACTAGGTTTAGCAAACCAAGTGAACTAGTTTCTTCAAAGAACGAAGAAGGAGCTAAAGGTTGGAGCTTTCAGGTGGATCTATCTTCGGCGTACGGAGACGACGAGAAGAAGCCATCGGACCACCATCGGAGCTTTGAACACGAAGGAGTTCAAGACAAGCAAGGTATAACCCCCTAACCGAGTAGCTAAAACTCATAGTTAGGATGTTAGATAGATGTTTAACCAAGATCCGGGTTATAGGTCCATGTTACCATCTTTAAGAAAATCGTTTTTACCAAATTCCGCATTCCCGAAAGTACCGGGAGAGGTAGCATGGACTTACAAAACATCTAACTAACATCCTAACTAGGAGTTGTTAACTACTCGGTTAGGGGGTTTATACCTAGCTTGTCTTGAACTCCTTCGTCTTCAAGCTCCAATGGTGGTCCGGATTGGCTTCTTCTCGTCGTCTCCTCACGCCGAAGATAGATCCACCTGAAAACTCCAACCTTTGGCTCCTTCTTCATTCTTTGAAGAAACTAGTTCACTTGGTTTGCTAAACCTAGTGAACTAGAATGAGTAGAGAAGAGTTTGTATGGGATTTATCTATGGTTCTTGATTCTCAACTCATGAGAGATGTGAACCATAGAGTAAAGAGAGGGAGCAAGAGGAAGAGGGTGAAAGCTAGAGCAAGAGAGCTCAAGAGCAAGAGAGAGAGTGAGCAAGTAAGAAAATGAGGCTCTCTTTTGTCTTTCACCCTCTCATAATCCAAAGCAATGATCACACATCATACCAATCAAGTGTTATGTGATGGTTGAAGCAACCATAACCATATCATTTCATGCACTTATTTTGCATAAAAGAGCAAGCAAGCAAAAGTCTTTGCCATGAAATGATAGCTATGGTTATCATGATGGTCAACTAGTCAAGCCTAGTCAACCGGTCAACAAAGTCAACAAGTCAACAAAAGTCAACAAGTCAACAAAGTCAAAAAGTCAACAACCATATCACCATAATACTTAATCAATATAATTGTTAATCTCATATCATATTCTCATTAGGGTTGATCAAAAAGTCAATAGTCAACGGTCAACTGTCAACAACCCTAAAGAGAATCCGCTGCCTCTGTCTCCCTGTCAACCGTGCATACACACCCGCATCCTCGTTCCGAGGAACACGAATGCAAACTGGATAAATCCAATCCCATAAGGTACACTAGGATCTAGCTTGAACCAAAGCCCGCTAGTGTAAACTGTCCGGACACTGTACGTGCACAAGTGCACGGATGTGACCGAACCCTGTCGCAAAACCATGCGACCTGTCGCAAAACCATGCGACCTCTACTCTTTTGCCTAAAGGCGAAAAGCTTTCTGTGTGGGACTCTAAAGACTCGACACTACGCTGGCAGTGGGTTTAACCACAGACCGCAAGCGGCACTAGCTGTGCGTAACGGTCCCCAGGTAATGCCGACAAGAAGACCGACGAGGCGAAACCCATCTGAACTCCTACTGAGCCTGAGTGTGACATTCTCCGTACAGTCCGGTCTGTTCGTCTGATACATCGCATGGCGGGCCTAGGGGCGGTAAACGCCAGTCCCCCAATAGCGGTACAAGTCGTGTCGGAGCGAAGCCCAAAACACCCTGAGATAACACTGGAAACCTACCAGTATATCTCATTTGCCCTGGCCAGGGACTACTCGTGTAATGGCTCTCCTAGACACAGCGCGATGTCAACCCCCAATACCGGGAGAGACGAATCCTGTCTAACCATCACTGCCTCCAAGTGCTTCGGGACTGCACCCAACTACTACCTATTTGCACGACTCCTTTGAGCCGTGGTAGGGTAGTAATCAAAGTACAGTGGGAACACACTCGAGGCGAAGTGACAGTGTCAAGTCAGCGGACTAAGCTGTACTCATGTCACCTGGGAACTGATAACTGACGATAGGCATAATACCAACTAGTCAGTTCCCGACGAGTCCTGTCCAGTGTACTCGTAACCCAACGAGCACCCGCATACTATCTCAAGTACGACGTACTGACGGCTGTGGGACAGACCGTCTCCCACACTCGGATGAGAAGCGCATGCGCTAGTCTACTCCGGAGTATCGATGCCCTGTCTCGATAGTCCTGCGACTAGGGACCAGCATAAGGATGTGCTTATAGATTACCCAGCCCCACTAGTGTGACGGCCATCACATCGCTGGTAATCAAGCAAAGATCCTAAGGGCTCCACTAATGTGTATAGGCGATATACTAAAATAAACACATGTACACATTGAAGTAGAAACAAACCAAGTAGCATACTACTATTTTGAGCAAGATTGTATATACAAGGTGAATATCCCAAGCTTCCATTAAGTAATATACAAACTAGTATGATACAGTAATGGCCTCTAGGGCATATACACTAACAATCTCCCACTTGCACTAAGGCCATGTACTGGCGTATCGAAGACCTATCATCTCGATCAGCCGCTCGAACTGAGTCTGGGGCAAGGCCTTGGTGAATGGATCTGCAGTGTTATCTTCTGAATTTACTCTCTTTACCTCGATCTCCCGGCGATCAATGATCTCCCTGATCAGGTGGAACCGCCTCAAAATGTGCCTGGACTTCTGATGGGACCTTGGTTCCTTCGCTAAAGCTATAGCGCCGTTGTTGTCACAATACAGCGGTATTGGATCAACACTGGTAGGAACCACCTGAAGTTCCGTGAGGAACTTCTTCATCCAGACAGCTTCCTTTGCGGCATCGCATGCAGCTATGTACTCCGCTTCCATGGTTGAGTCAGCAACGGTTTCCTGCTTGGAACTCTTCCAGCAAACCGCCCTTTCCATTGAGGGTAAAGACATAACCCGACATGGACTTGGAGTCATCCTTGTCACTCTGGAAGCTGGAGTCAGCAAAGGCCTCAATCTGGAGGTCTTTTCCGCCATACACCAAGAACATCTCCTTAGTCCTTCTCAGGTACTTGAGAATGTTCTTTACTGCTATCCAGTGTTTCTCCCCTGGGTTCGACTGATACCGGCTTACAACGCTCAATGCGTATGCTACATCTGGTCTGGTACATAACATCGCATACATAATAGAGCCTACCGCAGATGCGTAGGGTATTGATGACATGCGAGCCCTTTCCAAATCAGTCTTGGGAGACATCTCTTTGGAGAGGGTGATTCCGTGACAAGCCGGTAGATTACCGCGCTTGGAATCTTCCATACTGAATCGTTTCAGTATGGTGTTGATGTACCTTGACTGTGAAAGTCCCAACATCCTCTTAGATCTATCACGATAGATCTGGATCCCCAGAATGTAGTTGGCATCGCCCAGGTCCTTCATGGAGAACCTCTGTGACAAGAATCCTTTGACTGACTGTAGCATAGGAATATCATTTCCTATTAGGAGAATGTCATCGACGTACAAGACGAGGAATACCACATTTCTCCCTACAATCTTACTGTAAATGCATGGTTCATCTGGGTTTTTGACAAAGTCGAATTCGTTGACAGTGTCATCAAAGCAGATGTTCCAACTCCGCGATGCCTGCTTAAGTCCATAGATGGACTTGAGCAACTTGCACACTTTACCGCTGCTCCCACTCTGAATGAATCCCTCTGGCTGATCCATATAGACGCACTCTTCCAAATTTCCATTTAGGAAAGCCGTCTTTACGTCCATCTGCCAGATCTCATAATCGTGGAAGGCAGCAATGGCAAGAAGGATCCGAATGGATTTAAGCATGGCTACCGGAGAAAAAGTCTCGTCATAGTCCAAACCAGGTCTTTGACGAAAACCCTTTGCAACGAGCCTAGCTTTATAGGTTTCAACCTGCCCATCTACACCAATCTTCTTTCTGAAGATCCATTTGCAGCCTACGGGTTTTACCCCTTCTGGAGCAAAGTCCAAAGTCCAAACTTTGTTGGTGTACATGGACTCCATCTCGGTCCGCATTGCATCCAGCCATTTTACCGAGTCACCGCTCTGAATGGCTTGCTGGAAGCTAGTAGGCTCATCATAATCTATGATGCAATCCTCTCTATCCCCGTCTACGAGAAAACCGTAGTATCTCTCGGGCGAATGAGACTGCCTACTACTCCTGCGGAGCGGCGTAGGAATGTCCGGTTCCCTTGAACCTTCTGGTTCTACTAAGGTTTCAGTAATAGCTTGTGGTTCTGGAATTTCTTCCAGTTCTATTGCGCTCCCACTTATCTGATTTTCTAAAAACTCAGTTTCTAAGAAGCGGGCATGACGAGAAACAAGGACTTTTTTCTCCTCTGCGTAATAGAAAAGATACCCCTTGGAGTTCTTTGGGTATCCCACAAACTTGCACTGTACTGAGCGTGCCTCGAGCTTGTCCGCATGCTGCTTTTTTACAAAAGCCGGACATCCCCATGTCTTAAAGGATTTAAGACAGGGTTTCTTCCCACTCCACATCTGATATGGTGTGGTAGGCACTGTCTTAGTAGGAACTTGGTTCAAGAGATGTGCAGCTGTTTCTAGTGCATAACCCCAGAAAGATCGCGGTAACTCAGCCTTACTCATCATGGAACGAACCATATCTAATAGGGTTCGATTCCTCCTTTCCGATACACCGTTGTGTTGTGGTGTGTATGGAGGAGTACGCTGAGAGAGAATTCCATTCTCTTTTAAGTAGTCCAGAAACTCGGCACTCAAGTATTCACCACCTCGATCCGATCTTAGGATCTTGATACTTTTGCCTGTTTGTTTTTCTACTTCATTCTTATATTCCCGAAATTTCTCAAAGGCCTCGGATTTGTGCTTCATTAAGAAGACATGTCCATACCTAGAGAAATCATCTGTGAAAGTAATGAAGTATGAATAACCGCTTCGCTCATGTGTAGACATTGGACCACACACGTCACTGTGTATAAGTCCCAAGAGCTCGCTCGCTCTTACTCCGTGTCCAGTGAACGGAGTCTTTGTCATCTTTCCCATGAGACAAGATTCACAAGTGGCATAAGACTGGTACTCGAACGGATCCAAGTATCCTTCTTTATGTAACTTAGTCAACCGTGTCTCATTGATGTGACCCAGTCTACAATGCCATAAGAAAGCCTGATTTAATTCTGGAGACTTTCTTTTAAGTGTGTTCTGGACACTGAATATCTGAGCTTGACTCAGTACGTATATACCGTTATTTAATGTACCTGACCCAATCAGTGCTTGATTTAGGTGGATGTTTACTACATCGCTTACAAAAGCAAAATCATATCCTTCCTTAGAAAGTAAGGATACAGATATGATATTACAAGTCGCACCTGGTACATACAAACAGTCACGCAGAATCAATATCTGCCCAGTTGTCAGTCCTAGGTGATATTCCCCTACGGATACAGCATCCATGCTCATTCCGTTAGCAACCCTGAGAGTCATATCACCTTTCCTGATAACCCTACGGTTTCTCAGACCCTGTAACGAATTACAGATATGAGATCCTGATCCGGTATCCAATACCCAGGAAGTAGGGTTAACTGACAAACAGTTCTCAATCACAAACACACTCGAAGCCGAAGCCACAACATGCTTCGAATTCTGGCTACTGGCTTTACAAGCCCTGCAATCTCTCTGCCATAGTTCATCCCCGTTACAATAGGAACGTCCCTCTTTTACTATATCCAGTCCTAAAACTTTTGCCCTTGCTTTTCCTTTTTCTTCCCTGGTTTCTTTCAGGGTATAAGCAGAGGGCAGGGACTGTAGAATTAGGTCAGTACTCGACCCATTCTCCAACGTGGTCTCCAGGTCCGTGAGCTCAAAATAGCTGGTCTCTGTAAGGACGTTGCCCCCTACAGATGACCCGACAGCCAACCTCGCTTGAAGCAATTCGTTCGAGGTCTCATATCTTGCGATACGAGATTGCTCTCCATATAAAACTTTGTTATGGAGGAAGATAGAAACTGAGTCCATCTTCTCGTGCTACCTCTGGTTTGCACCATCAACTGAGGCTAACACGAGGCACTTGGCTTTCGCACAATCCTTTTCCGATGTCCTGCGGATGTGAACATCCGTGACAGGGGAAACTGGACCTGAGACAGCAGGGATTTGATTAGTTAAGAGGTGTCCCAGCTTGTCATGGGCAATGGACATCTGGACAGACCTTTGTCAGTCATAACAGTCAGGTTCAGTCATCTTTTTATCTAGATGTAACCTAGGTGTGGTCACAGGGTCGCTGCATTTAAGAGAGAGAGAAGAAAACACTCAGCATGACGCTCGTGCAAGTTTAGCGTGGTTTTTAATTTGTCTAAACAGGATGGCTCCCACTGTTTCTCGAATCCCTCCTTAAAACCAAAAAGGAAGAATTAGTCAGGATCAATCTCACCGTACAATACTTGCTTAACCGTTCGGCCAGGCTGGTGTCGGTACTTCGAGGGAGGTTTTCCAACGCTTTCGCGAAGTTCCTTAATTTGAGAACCTCTTTTCCCTGGGGGCGTAGCCCCGCTAACACCTTTCTAGACACCTACTAGGCTTATAGCATTGATCGTTAAGTGAGAAATTTCCCGAGGAGTAGCATATACTCACAGTAGGATCGGGATCCAAATATCATTGCATGACAAAACTGAAGGAATCCTACCAGAATCATCACACTCCAAATGGTATGCAGTACTAGCAAGTTTCAGTTCTTTTGAAACTCCCGATGTGGATTTTTGCCCCATGCTCTTATGACCTTGACTAAGGCCAACAAATCATAAGTCACATGTCAAGTTCTACCCGTCGTTGTCCAGGTTAATTTGAATCCACCCGTATATACCCTTGACTATGGCCAACAAAGTAATACGACTGTCCCAAACCAACGCATCTATCTATGCAACATATGAGTACCCACCAGCTACCAATCACTGTGCCTTGACTAAGGCCAACAAACACAGCTTGAATACTGTTGAATATTCATATGAAACGACGGAGGGCTACGAATGGTTTTGGCGAAACCGTGAACGTAGTGAACTTGATTTAGTCGATGGAACGAGATAGCTTTTAAATGGAGTGGCTCAAACTTCGCATTTTAAAAGTTTGTTTTGAAAAGAACCGAGTGGTTTTTCGAAAGAGTTCCAACGACTTATACTTGGTTTATTTTCTTGCATTAGTTCTTTTAATGCATGTTTTACTTGCATTAGTTCTTTTAATGCGTGTTATACTTGCATTAGTTCTTTTAATGCGTCCCATCATTTAATCCTACCATTGCAGAAAACAACCAAAATATGACGTATGCTTATGCCATTCGCATTCGCCACTGGGCCCCGTCATTACCCGTTAGGTTACTTAACTAACGACAGAGCGGGGGCTGGGCTAGCGCGTCTGTAAAACATAAGCAACGCATAAATAATATCATATATAGATATACTGCAATGATAAACATTTCAGATCACAGATGAATACATTGGATGTACTAGGAATCTGTAATTCGCACGAGCCTGTAACGAAAAACAGATTACACGGTCGCGGTGAATAGCCAATACCCCACCCAAGACCCCTACGGGTGCGGCAAACTACCCGCTAAGTACCCGAAGCGTAGCAACCTCCCTCATCTCCATGAGTAGGCCACTCGACACTTCGGCATACCCGGTAGTTTGTGCACCCCCTCCATGGGTCTATCCTAGGAGCAAAAACAGTAAAAAGAAATTATACAATGACGGCTACAACCCCGACCCGGTTGTGCGGCCATACAAATAATTATTATATCAATTTACAAATTTACATGAATTGAAAGAAAAGAAAACTCTTGTCTCACAACCCCCGGCTATTCACCCGCGACAATCCAACATATTCATATACACATTCCAGCAATATTACAGATCACAGATTTGTATAACCCCCACTAATCGACATATAGCGATTAGCAGACGTTCAATACAAATATCACATTACAGAAAAACCCATTAGCTTAAGTCTTTTAGAAGTTTGATCAAAAATACGGATTTTCGGGACCCCAAAATAAAATTTTCGTTCTGGAAAATCTGGGCAGAAAACACATATAGTAAAAATCCCAAAATACCCCCAGAATAACACTGCACCAAAGATTGACCTCGGCCGAGTCAACTCGGCCGCGGATCCGCGGCGGGAGCGTGCTCCCGCCGCGTTTCCGCGGCGCTTTGACTCGATCGTGGGACCATCTTTGGTGGTTATTCACACAAAAGCCTGAGCCGATTTTAGGTGTTAAAATAATCAACTTTTGAACAGTAAAAAAATCGACAGAAACTCGAATTTTTTTGGGGTTCGTTTTCGGGACTTTTTCTTTGATCGAACTTCTAGTTACTTGCTAACATGTTAGATAGAGTTTAACTAGGCTCTGATACCACTGTAAGTCCATGCTACCTCTCCCGGTACTTTCGGGTATGCGGAATTTGATAAAAAACGATTTTTTACAAAGATGGTACCATGGACTTAAAACCCGGATCTTGTTAAACATCTAACTAACATCCTAACTAGGAGTTGTTAACTACTCGGTTAGGGGGTTTATACCTAGCTTGTCTTGAACTCCTTCGTCTTCAAGCTCCGATGGTGGTCCGGATTGGCTTCTTCTCGTCGTCTCCTCACGCCGAAGATAGATCCACCTGAAAACTCCAACCTTTGGCTCCTTCTTCGTTCTTTGAAGAAACTAGTTCACTTGGTTTGCTAAACCTAGTGAACTAGAATGAGTAGAGAAGAGTTTGTATGGGATTTATCTATGGTTCTTGATTCTCAACTCATGAGAGATGTGAACCATAGAGTAAAGAGAGGGAGCAAGAGGAAGAGGGTGAAAGCTAGAGCAAGAGAGCTCAAGAGCAAGAGAGAGAGTGAGCAAGTAAGAAAATGAGGCTCTCTTTTGTCTTTCACCCTCTTATAATCCAAAGCAATGATCACACATCATACCAATCAAGTGTTATGTGATGGTTGAAGCAACCATAACCATATCATTTCATGCACTTATTTTGCACAAAAGAGCAAGCAAGCAAAAGTCTTTGCCATGAAATGATAGCTATGGTTATCATGATGGTCAACTAGTCAAGCCTAGTCAACCGGTCAACAAAGTCAACAAGTCAACAAAAGTCAACAAGTCAACAAAGTCAAAAAGTCAACAACCATATCACCATAATACTTAATCAATATAATTGTTAATCTCATATCATATTCTCATTAGGGTTGATCAAAAAGTCAATAGTCAACGGTCAACTGTCAACAACCCTAATGAGAATCCGCTGCCTCTGTCTCCCTGTCAACTGTGCATACACACCCGTATCCGCGTTCCGAGGAACACGAATGCAAACTGGATAAATCCAATCCCATAAGGTACACTAGGATCTGGCTTAAACCAAAGCCCGCTAGTGTAAACTGTCCGGACACTGTACGTGCACAAGTGCACGGATGTGACCGAACCCTGTCGCAAAACCATGCGACCTGTCGCAAAACCATGCGACCTCTACTCTTTTGCCTAAAGGCGAAAAGCTTTCTGTGTGGGACTCTAAAGACTCGACACTACGCTGGCAGTGGGTTTAACCACAGACCGCAAGCGGCACTAGCTGTGCGTAACGGTCCCCAGGTAATGCCGACAAGAAGACCGACGAGGCGAAACCCATCTGAACTCCTACTGAGCCTGAGTGTGACATTCTCCGTACAGTCCGGTCTGTTCGTCTGATACATCGCATGGCGGGCCTAGGGGGCGGTAAACGCCAGTCCCCCAATAGCGGTACAAGTCGTGTCGGAGCGAAGCCCAAAACACCCTGAGATAACACTGGAAACCTACCATTATATCTCATTTGCCCTGGTCAGGGACTACTCGTGTAATGGCTCTCCTAGACACAGCGCGATGTCAACCCCCAATACCGGGAGAGACGAATCCTGTCTAACCGTCACTGCCTCCTAGTGCTTCGGGACTGCACCCAACTACTACCTGTTTGCACGACTCCTTTGAGCCGTGGTAGGGTAGTAATCAAAGTACAGTGGGAACACACTCGAGGCGAAGTGACAGTGTCAAGTCAGCGGACTAAGCTGTACTCATGTCACCTGGGAACTGATAACTGACGATAGGCATAATACCAACTAGTCAGTTCCCGACGAGTCCTGTCCAGTGTACTCGTAACCCAACGAGCACCCGCATACTATCTCCAGTACGACGTACTGACGGCTGTGGGACAGACCGTCTCCCACACTGGGATGAGAAGCGCATGCGCTAGTCTACTCCGGAGTATCGATGCCCTGTCTCGATAGTCCTGCGACTAGGGACCTGCATAAGGATGTGCTTATAGATTACCCAGCCCCACTAGTGTGAAGGCCATCACATCGCTGGTAATCAAGCAAAGATCCTAAGGGCTCCACTAATGTGTATAGGCGATATACTAAAATAAACACATGTACACATTGAAGTAGAAACAAACCAAGTAGCATACTACTATTTTGAGCAAGATTGTATATACAAGGTGAATATCCCAAGCTTCCATTAAGTAATATACAAACTAGTATGATACAGTAATGGCCTCTAGGGCATATACACTAACAGTGTATATGCCCTAGGGGCCATTAGTGTATCATACTAGGTTGTATATTACTTAATGGAAGCTTGAGATATTCACAGTTGTATATACATTCTTGCTAAAAATGGTTGTATGCTACTTGGTTTGTGTCTACTTTAATATGTGCATATGTTTCTTGTAACGTATCACTTATACATATTAGTAGAGCCCATAGGTTCTTTGCTTGATTACCAGCGTTGTGATGGCAGTCACACTAGTGGGGGCTGGATAGTCTATAAGCAACATCCTATAACTGTCCCTAGTCGTAGGATTATCGAGACAGGGCATCGATACTCCAGAGTAGACTAGTGTGTACGCTTCTCATCCCAGTTGGGGAGATGGTCTGTCCCATAGCTATCAGTACGTTGTACTGGAGATAGTATACAGGTGCTCGTTAGGTTACGGGTACACCGGACAAGACTCGCAGGGGAACTGTTAGATGGTATTATACCCGTCGTCAGTTAACAGTTCCCAGGTGACATGAGTACAGCATAGTCCGCAGACATGACACTGCTACTTCGCCTCGAGTGTGTCCTACTATTCTTAGATTGCTACCCTACCACGGCTCAAAGGAGTCGTGCAAACAGGTAGCAGTTGGGTGCAGTCCCGAGCACTTGGTGGCAGTGGCGGTTAGACAGGATTCGTCTCTCCCGGTATTGGGAGTTGGTATCGCGCTGTGTCAGAGAGCCATTACGCAAAGCCCCTGGCCAGGGCAAGCGAGATTTACTGGTAGGTTCCAGTAGTTTCTCAGGGTGTAATGGGCTACGCTCCGACACGACTTATACCGCTATTAGGGGACTGACGCTTGCCGCCCCCTAGGCTCGATATGCGATAGTCTTAGACGAACAGACCGGACTGTATAGAGATTGTCACATCAGGCTCAGTAGGGGTTCGGTTGGGTTACATCATCGGCCTTCTTATCGACATCTACCTGGGGACCGTTACGTACAGCTAGTGCCGCTTGCGGTCTGTGGTTAAACCCACTGCCAACGTAGTGTCGAGTGTTTAGAGTCCCACACAGAGGGTTTCCCTGCTCCAGGCGAAACGATATAGTGGTCGTATGGTTTTACCACAAGGGTTCGGATGCATACGTGTTTAAACGCACGTACGACGTTCGGACAGTTTTTACTAGCCGGCATTGATTTAAGCCAGATTCTAGTATCGGGTTATTGGATTTATACAGTCTAAAGTTTTTCTGTGTTTTCACGGATAGGAGGGGCGTTCTCGTAATTTGTCGGGAAGCTTCTAGAAGGATGATGACATGGAGGGTAAGGTGGCATTAGCATTTAATGAATTTGTGACTCACATAGATGAATCATTCAAGTGAGTTAATGAAACATTTATTGCTTAATGACTCACTTGATGATTCATTGTATCTATTTAATGAAGCATGATGATAATGCATTTTGATTTATTCTTTTTGATTTTCTTATGCTTCATTATATATTAGAAGTGAGAAGCATTTTCATTCATTCTTATCATCACCTTCTCTCTCCTCAAGCTCTCTCTCTTTAAACTATAACCCTAACCTCTCATGTGTTGAGATCAAGGGTTAACTAGACTAATACATCCATAACTTCACTCTATATCCCCTAGGCAGCTTAGATTAGTACTTTGAGCAATCTAGTTATCTCAAGTTAGAGATCAAGCTTGGCGTAGGAGCTCTCGGGTGGATCGTCTTTGACTCGAGGAGGCCGTTGAGGTGCCGATGTTCCAAGGAGCCTACGAGGAGTGGAGGACAGCGATGAAGACCCGAAGGACATGCAACGTAAGGTATAATTTCGAATCTGAGTAATTAAACCTCTCGTAGTTTGCTAGTAACGGTTTAGACACGATTCATGCGCTCAAGTCCGTGTTACGAAGCTTTGATAATCGTTTTTCATATATTCCGCCTCCCCGCAAGTTCGTGGGGTGCGTGACATGGACTTACAGTGGTATCAGAGCCAACTAAACCATTACTAGCTTGTTAGCAACTAATTAGAACTTGGATCGACGGATAAACGCGAAAACGAAAAACCTTACCCTAATAGTTCTGTTAATTTTAAACATGTCTAAAAAATTATTTGATATGCCTTAAAATTCACAGCAGGGAAATATAAGAAATCTGAGAAAATACGAGACCCTAACTCGGCAAGATGGCCGCGGATCCGTGGCAAAATGGTGCTTTTGGCCGCGGATCCGCCGCCGAGTCAACTCCGAGTTGACTCGGATTTCTTCTGTAATTCATATTTTACGGTTTTCTGTTTTCCAGAATGTTCTGTTTCTACCCAGGTTACTTCAGTACAGGCATGCTTTTGGGGTAGACACGGAAAATGGCGATCAATCGATGTTCTAAGATATTTGCTAATTGGGTTTTCTATCTGTAATGTTTAATGCGTTCGTAAACCTCCCCTAACTGCTAGTATGTCGGTTGGCAGGGGATTGTACATTTCTGAAATGTTTACTGTTTGTGTATATGAACTGTATTGGACTGTTGTGATGATTACCCTGGGGTTTGAGATGTGTTTTATATTCATTCATTCGATGTAAATGTTATATGATGTAATATTCTTTTGCATGGCACATCCAGGTTGCGGTTGTAGCCACCGTTGTATTATTTCATTTTTAACTGTTTATGCTCCTAAGATAGACCCAAGGTGGGGTGCACAAACTACCGGGTACGTTGAAGTGTTTAGTGGCCTACTCACGTTGTTGAGGGAGACCACTTCACTTTGGGTACTTGGCGGGTAGTTTTCCGTACCCGTAGGGGTCTAGGGTGGGGTTATGGCTATTCATCACAACTGTGTAATCCGTCTTTTATTGCAGGCTCAAAGCAAATGCGGATTGCTAGTAAATCCAATAAAGTTCATCTGTGATCTGGAATGCCTATTATTGCGTCTGACGAATGTACAATATCTATATATGATAGCTATTAGACGTCACTTATATTTTACACCCGTGCTAGCCCAGCCCCCGCTCTGTCGTTAGTTAAGTAACCTAACGAGTGATGACGGAACCCAGTGGCGAATGCGGATGGCATAAGAGGACGTGGTATTTTCGTTGTTTTTTGCAATGATAAGATAAATGATGGGACACATTATTATAATGCAAAGAAAATAAACCAAAGTTAAATCGTTGGAACAAATTTAAAAGAAACCACTCGGTTATTTTAAAAGAGTAGAATTTTTAATTGCGGAGCTTTAAACCACTCCTTTTAAAAAGTATCAGGTTCCTTCGATTATATCAAGTTCACTACGTTCATGGTTTTGCGAAAACCAGTCGTAGCCCTCCGTCATTTCATATAGATAGTCAATAGTATTCAAGCTGTGTTTGTTGACTAAAGTCAAGGCACAGTGTTTGGTAGCTGTTGGATATTCATATGTAGCATAGATAGATGCGTTGGTTTAGGACAGTTGTATTACCTTGTTGACTAAAGTCAAGGGTATGTACGGGTGGGTTCAAATTAACCTGGATAATGACGGTAGAACTTGACATGTGACTTATGATTTGTTGACTAAAGTCAAGGTCATAAGAGCATGGAGCAAAAATCCATATCGGGATTTTCTAAAGAAACTGAAATGTGCAGAGATATGCATACCATTTCGGAGTTTGATGAATGTTGGTAGGATTCCTTCAACATTATCATACGATGATATTTTGGATCCCGATCCTACTGTGAGTATATACTACTTATCAGGAGATTCGTCACTTAACGATCAATGCTATAAACCAAGTAGGTGACTAGAAAGGTGTCAGCGGGGCTACGCCCCAAGAGAAAAGAGGTTATTTAATTAAGGAACTTCGCGAAAGCGTTGGAAAACCTCCTTCGAAGTATCGACACTGGGCTGGCTGAACGGTTAAGCAAGTATTGTACGGTGAGAATAGTCCTGGTTAATTCTTCTTTTATGGTTTGAGGAAGGATTCGAGAAACAGTGGGAACCATCCAGTTTAGATAAACTTAAAACCGATCTAAACTTGCAACAGCATCATGCTAAAATGTTTTCTTCTCTTTCTCTCATTGCAGCGACCTTGTGACCACACATAGGTTACATCTAGATAATAAATTGACTGAATCTAACTTATATGACTGGCAAAGGTCTGTCCAGATGTCCATTGCCAATGACAAGCTGGAACACCCTATTACTACTCAAGATCCCGCCGTCCCAGGTCCAGTTTCCACCGTCACGGATATGGATATCCGTCAGACAAGGGGAAAGGATAAAGCGAAAGCCAAGTGCCTCGTGTTGGCTTCAGTTGATGGTGTATACCAGAAGCAGTACGAGAAGATGGACTTAGTTTCCATCTTTCTCCATAACAAAGATTTATATGGAGAGCAATCTCATATCACAAGATATGAAACCTCGAACGAATTAATTGAAGCGATGTTGGTTTTCGGGTCATCTGTAAGGGACAACGTCCTTACAATGACTAGCTATATTGATGAGCTCAAGGACCTGGAGACCACGTTGAAGAACGGGTCAGATACTGACTTGATTCTACGGTCTCTACCTTCTAACCTAAAGGAAACCAAGGAAGTAGAAGGAAAGAGAAGGACAAATGTTTCGGGACTGAATGTAGTAAAAGAGGGACATTCATATTGTTACAGGAATGAACATTGGCAGAAGGATTGCAGGGATAACAAAGCCAGTAGCCAAGATTCAAAGCATGTTGTGGCTTCGGCTTCGGGTGTGTTTATGATAGAGAACTATATGTCAGTTAACCCTACTTCCTAGGTATTGGATACCGGGTCAGGATCTCACATCTGTAATTCATTACAGGCTCTGAGAAACAGTAGGGTTATCGGGATAGGTGATATGACCCTCACGGTTGCTAACGGAATGAGCATGAATGCTGAATCCGTAGGGGAATATCATCTTGGATTGACAACTGGGCAGATATTGATTCTGTGTAACTGTTTTTATGTACCAGGTACGACTTGTAATATCATATCTGTGCCCTTACTTTCTAAGGAAGGATATGATTTTACTTTTGCAAGAGATGTGGTTCACATCCACCTAAATCAAGTTATGATTGGGTCAGGTACATTAGAAATGGAATATACGTATTAAATCAAGCTCAGATTTTCAGTGTCCAGAACACACTTAAAAGAAAGTCTCTGGAATTAAATCAGGCTTTCTTATGGCATTGTAGACTAGGTCACATCAATGAAAGAAGGTTGACTAAGTTACATAGAGAAGGATATTTGAATCCGTTCGAATATCAATCTTATGCTACTTGTGAATCTTGTCTCATAGGAAAGATGACAAAGACTCCGTTTACTGGACACGGAGTAAGAGCGAGCGAGCTCTTGGGACTCATACACGGTGACGTATACGATCCAATGTCTACACATGCGCGAAGCGGTTATTCTTACTTCATTACTTTTACGGATGATTTCTCTAGGTATGGATATGTCTTCTTAATGAAGCATAAATCCGAGGTTTTCGAGAAATTCCAAGAATATAAGAATGAAGTGGAAAAACAAACAGGCAAGAGTATGAAGACACTGAGATCTGATCGAGGTGGTGAATACTTGAGTGCCGAGTTCCTGGGTTACTTAAAAGAGAATGGAATTCTCTCTCAGCTTACTCCTCCATACACACCGCAACATAACGGTGTATCGGAGAGACGGAACCGAACCCTATTGGATATGGTACGTTCCATGATGCGTAACGCTGAGTTACCGCGATCATTCTAGGGATATGCACTAGAATCAGCCGCATATCTTTTGAACCGAGTTCCAACCAAGACTGTGCCTACCACACCATATCAGATGTGGAGTGGGAAGATACCCTGTCTTAAGTATCTTAAGACATGGGGATGTCCATCTTTTGTAAAGAAGCAGCATGCGGACAAACTCGAGGCACGCTAAGTACAGTGTAAGTTTGTGGAATATCCAAAGAACTCCATGAGATATTGTTTCTATTACGCAGAGGAACAAAAGGTTTTTGTTTCTCAACATACCCGCTTCTTGGAAACTGAATTTTTGGAAAATCAGAAGAATGGGAGCGCAATAGAGCTGGAAAAAATTCCAGAACCATAAGATATTACTGAAACCTTGGTAGAACAAGAAGGTTCAGGAGAACCAGACATCCCAGCGCCTATCCGCAGGAGTAGTAGGCAATCTCATCCGTCCGAGAGATACTACGGTTTTCTCATAGACGGGGATAGAGAGGATTGCACTATTGACTATGATGAGCCTACTAGCTTCCAGCAAGCCATTCAGAGCGGTGACTCAGTAAAATGGCTAGATGCAATGCGGACCGAAATGGAGTCCATGTACACTAACAAAATATGGACTTTGGACATTGCTCCAGATGGGGTAAAACCCGTAGGATGCAAATGGATCTTCAAAAAGAAGATTGGTGTAGATAGATAGGTTTAAACCTATAAGGCTAGACTTGTTGCAAAGGGTTTCCGTCAAAGACCTGGTTTTGACTATGACGAAACCTTTTCTCCAGTGGCTATGCTCAAATCCATTCGGGTCCTTCTTGCTATTGCTGCCTTCCACGATTATGAAATCTGGCAGATGGACGTAAAGACGACCTTTCTAAATGGTAATTTGGAAGAGTGCATCTATATGGATCAGCCAGAGGGATTCATTCAGAGTGGGAGTAGTGGTAAAGTATGCAAGTTGCTTAAGTCCATTTATGGACTAAAGCAGGCATCGCGGAGTTGGAACATCCGTTTTGTTGATGTTGTCAAAGAATTTGACTTTATCAAAAATCCAGATGAACCATGCATATACAGAAAGATTGTAGGGAGAGCTGTAGTATTCCTCGTCTTATACGTGGATGACATTCTCCTAATAGGAAATGATATTCCTATGTTACGGTAAGTCAAAAGTTTTTTGTCACAGAAATTCTCCATGAAAGACCTAGGTGATGCCACTTACATTCTGGGGATCCAGATCTATCATGATAGATCAAATAGGATGTTGGGACTTTTGCAGTCCAGGTACATAGACACCATATTGAAAATATTCAGTATGGAAGATTCGAAGCGCGGTAACCTACCGGCTTGTCACAGAATCACCCTCTCCAAAGATATGTCTCCCAAGACTGATTTGGAAAGGGATCGCCTGTCAATTATACCCTACGCTTCAGCGGTAAGATCTATAATGTATGCGATGTTATGTACCAGACCAGATGTAGCATACGCATTGAGCGTAGTAAGCCGGTATCAAGCAAACCCAGGGAAGAATCACTGGATAGCAGTAAAGAACATTCTCAAGTACCTGAGGAGGACTAAGGAGATGTTCTTGGTGTATGGCGGAAAAGACCTCTAGATGGAGGCCTTTGCCGACTCCGGCTTCCAGAGTGACAAAGATGACTCCAAGTCCATGTCGGGTTATGTCTTTACCCTCAATGGAGGGGCGGTCTGTTGGAAGAGTTCCAAGCATGAGACCGTTGCTGACTCAACGATGGAAGCGGAGTACATAGCTGCTTGCGATGCCGCAAAACAAGCTGTCTGGATGAAGAAGTTCCTCACAGAACTTCAGGTGGTTCCTACCAGTGTTGATCCAATACCTCTGTATTGTGACAACAACGGCGCTATAGCTTTAGCGAAGGAACCCAGGTCCCATCAGAAGTCCAGACACATCTTAAGGCGGTATCACCTGATCAGGGAGATCGTAGATCGCCGGGAGATCGAAGTGAAGAGAGTAGAGACGGAGAATAACATTGCTGATCCATTCACAAAGGCCATTCCTCAGACACAGTTTGAGAGGCTATTCGAGATGATAGGTCTACGATATGCCAGCTCATGGCCCTAGTGCAAGTGGGAGATTGTTAGTGTATATGCCCTAGGGGCCATTATTGTATCATACTAGGTTGTATATTACTTAATGGAAGCTTGGGATATTCACAGTTGTATATACAGTCTTGCTAAAAATGGTGGTATGCTACTTGGTTTGTGTCTACTTTAATATGTGCATATGTTTCTTGTAACGTAGCATTTATACATATTAGTAGAGCACATAGGTTCTTTGCTTGATTACCAGCGTTGTGATGGCAGTCACACTAGTGGGGGCTGGGTAGTCTATAAGCAACATCCTATAACTGTCCCTAGTCGTAGGATTATCGAGATAGGACATCGATACTCCAGAGTAGACAAGTATGTACGCTTCTCATCCCAGTTGGGGTGATGGTCTGTCCCATAGCCATCAGTACGTTGTACTGGAGATAGTATACAGGTGCTCGTTAGGTTACGGGTACACCGGACATGACTCGCAGGGGAACTGTTAGATGGTATTATACCCGTCGTCAGTTAACAGTTCCCAGGTGACATGAGTACAGCATAGTCCGCAGACTTGACACTTATACTTCGCTTCGAGTGTGTCCCACTGTTCATAGATTGCTACCCTTCCACGGCTCAAAGGAGTCGTGCAAACAGGTAGCACTTGGGTGCAGTCCCGAGCACTTAGAGGCAGTGGCGGTTAGACAGGATTTGTCTCACCCGGTATTGGGAGTTGGTATCACGCTGTGTCAGAGAGCCATTACGCAAAGTCCCTGGCCAGGGCAAGCGAGATTTACTGGTAGGTTCCAGTAGTTTCTCAGGGTGTAATGGGCTACGCTCCAACATGACTTATACCGCTATTAGGGGACTGACGCTTGCCTCCCCTTAGGCTCGATATGCGATAGTCTTAGACGAACAGACCGGAATGTACGGAGATTGTCACATTAGGCTCAGTAGGGGTTCGGATGGGTTTCATCATCGGCCTTCTTATTGACATCTACCTGGGGACCGTTACGTATAGCTAGTGCCGCTTGCTGTCTATGGTTAAGCCCACTGCCAGCGTAGTGTCGAGTCTTTAGAGTCCCACACAGAGGGTTTCCCTACTCCAGGCGAAACGATATAGAGGTCGTATGGTTTTACGACAAGGGTTCGGACGCATACGTGTTAAACGCACGTACGACGTTCGGACAGTTTTTACTAGCCGGCTTTGGTTTAAGCCAGATTCTAGTATCGGGTTATTGGATTTATACAGTCTAAAGTTTTTCCGTGTTTTCACGGATAGGAGGGGCGTTCTCGTAATTTGTCGGGAAGCTTCTAGAAGGATGATGATATGGAGGGTAAGGTGGCATTAGCATTTAATGAATTTGTGACTCACATAGATGAATCATTCAAGTGAGTGAATGAAGCATTTATTGCTTAATGACTCACTTGATGATTCATTGTATCTATTTAATGAAGCATTATGATAATGCATTTTGATTTATTCATTTTGATTTTCTTATGCTTCATTATAAATGAGAAGTGAGAAGCTTTTTCATTCATTCTTATCATTACCTTCTCTCTCCTCAAGCTCTCTCTCTTCAAACCCTAACCCTAACCTCTCATGTGTTGAGATCAAGGGTTAGCTAGACTAATACATCCATAACCTCACTCTATATCCCCTAGGTAGCTTAGATTAGCACTTTGAGCAAGCTAGTTATCTCAAGTTAGAGATCAAGCTTGGCGTAGGAGCTCTCGGGTGGATCGTCTTTGACTCGAGGAGGCCGTTAAGGTGCCGATGTTCCAAGGAGCCTATGAGGAGTGGAGGACAGCGATGAAGACCCGAAGGACATGCAACGTGAGGTATAACTTCGAATCCGAGTAGTTAAACATCTCGTAGTTTGCTAGTAACGGTTTAGACACGATTCATGCGCTTAAGTCCGTGTTACGAAGCTTTGATAATCGTTTTTCATATATTCCTCCTCCCCGCAAGTTCATGGGGTGCGTGACATGGACTTACAAGCTTCACCATCATCTTTACTTATGAATGTGCCTTGACACATGGATTCAAGGGTCTGTTTTGATGTAGGATTAATTCCCTCATATATGATTCTACACAGATCCCATCTTGGAATTTCGTGATGAGGACATTGAACTAACAGATTCTTGATGCGTTCAAAACACTTCGAGAATGGTTCATTGGGAAGCAGGGTAAATTGATTTATTTCGCTACGGACTCGAGCTGTCTGATGATTAGGGTAGAATTTCTTTAGGAAAGCTGTTACGAATTCTTCCCAGTTTGGAATAGAATATGCGGCTGTGTTATAAAGCCACTTCTCGGTTATATCGCACAAAGTGAATAGGAGAAGACGTAATCTCATAGCATCCACAGAAAGCAGTGAAGTACCCATCATAGCGCATACATTTTCAAATTTAGTAATAAAGACGTATGCATTCTCAGACTCGAGACCGTGAAATTTAGGTAAAAGATAGATGTATTGAGGCTTGATTTCAAAATTGTCCCCATTGGCTGGTGGAATTGAAAGACAGGTAGAAAGAGGACCTCGAATAGGGTAGAATCTCTCTTGGAGAGAGATGCAGGGCGGATTTTGCGCACCTGCAGACGGTGGCAGAGTAGTGTTAAAGAAGTTCGATGGAGATCCATCCATCGAAGTGGGTGTGGTGGTGGGTGAAGAAAAAGTAGATGTAGAATTACCGACTTCGGAGTCGATAGAAGGAACGCGGAAAATTCGGGCACTAGAATCACGTGTCCAGCCGAGCATGCACTAAATGGTGTAGCACAAGTGGCAGCGTAAGTGATAATTGGAGAAAAGTTTGTATTGGTGTTTGTTTTGAAAAAGACGGATTTTTGAAAAATCAAATCACAAAATATGCACAAGCAACCCTAGATCTAATGGTCAACTAGGTCAAGTCTCTAGACCGCTCCTAGACTTCCAGAAGCCAAATTGCAGGATAGATCCTCTACTGTCTCTTTATCCCTTCTGTGGCTAGGAAAGTGCCAGGTAAGTGGGAGGTTCTCCACTACATAAGTAGTTGACTGTAACATTTCAGAAAATATAAAATATTATTTTTTGAATTTAATATTAAAATAATATTTTCCCGAAAACTGCCCGATTTGCAAAATTGGGGTTTTCGAAAAAGGCTATAAATATATACCAATAATTATAAAATAAATAGAAATTAAAATGATTTATTCATTTAATGGTATATTTAAAGGATTTGGCATTTTAAAAAAACTTTATATGCAGTTTCGATAAAAACCCGATTAGTGCACTGCTAATCGTGATTATGCCAAATCCGTGTTTTTACAGTTTTTCATGGCTAGTGCACCACGCCATGTTGCATTTTGGTTACACGTTGTTTTCTTGGGTTGTTTTGGGTATTTGATGGGTTGGTTTTTAAAAGAAAAGAGAAAAGGGTGAAAAAGGGCAAAAAGGTAATACTAGAGTGAGAGGGTTAGATTAAAAGAGAGAGAGAGAGAGGGCAGCAGCCCCATACCCTTCCCCATTTCATTTCTTCTTCTCCTCTTCATCTTCATCTCCCTCCACTTCATCCCTAGAGATCCACCTCAAAAACTCCATCAAAACCCTAATTCCCTTTCACAAAAATTTATCCTCTCTACACCCTCTACATATTGGATCAAGAAAAGTCAGATTTCGACCACCTTGAGGATCTAGGGCTTTTCTTGTGTTGCCTAATGGAGGTATAAGTTCTTCCCTTCAGTTTAATTTTAGTTTCCTTGCATTCTTGTGCAAGTTTAGAGGTGGAATTGTGATGTTTAGTGAACCTTGGAAAACCCTAGTAAAGGGTTTGAGTGTTTGTTTGAAATTGGGTGATGCCTAGTGGCTGTTAACTAGATTTGGGTGCTATTTAATGACCTGGACCAGAGCTTAGAAACCCCAAAACACGGATTTAGAAACCCCGACATCGGATAAATGTATGATTTGGGAGGGTATTTTGGAGTCTGGAGCAACCCGGGGACACTAGAAATGATTTTGCAATTACTGGGAGTCGTGCAGGCATCTAGGAAGCTACCACCAAGACCTGAGCCCTAACCCCTGCACCAGGGCCGTAGATTTATTCAGTCTAGCAGCAATTTGCAGCTACGGTAGGTTAGAATTGATCCGTATTTGTTCTAGGGTCCCTTTAGATGTAAATTAGGCCCTCCATATATGCAGAATTGACCAATTTGGCTTAGGGTAAAATCTGGGACCATTTCCATGAGTTGATGCATTGATTTACGAGTTCGTTTTGACTTGATTTTGGTATTTGGTATTGTGTTTCCGTCGTGTGGCGTTTGTACGTCAACGACCTGGGATAATTGTCGTGTTTTGCACGGAAAGCTGTAGGTTTTGACCTATGAGCGAAACGTGTGCCATTTTGGTTTTTCCGCCTTGATTTTAATACGCATTGCGATTGTTTATTATTGTAGGTACTTGCGCGTGGATTCCGAGATGACGGAGCGTGGCGTCATCTACTTTGGCGAACAAGAACCAAGGTGAGTGGATCTATATCCACGGGGGAAGTCGGGTGGATGGCGTATAGCACCCCCGCAAAGTTTTGGTGGAAACCGATTATAGAATATGGTTAAGGAAACCTAGATTAGGAAACTAGGGTTAGAATGAGATAGCTATGAAACCATATTAGGAACTAGAGGATAGTTAGTAGTGATATGTTACTACTATCATAGGATTACTTTTAGCGATATTGCCGTTTAGGGTACTGTAGGACTAGATAGTCGATGTAGATGCGTCATCCGAACCATACCTTTTTCTAAAACAAAGAGTCGTATGTATCATTTAAATATATGCCTTGAGGGATGTTATGGATTTCAAATGATATCTTTTTCTTAAAAACACCGTAACCCCTATTTTCAAAACAACGATTCACTTCTTTAAAAATCTGATTGTACGGTTCGGGTGTGTTTGTTAGATTAGATACTTATACTTAATAGAGATAGAATGTTTATGTAAATTCGATTTGATGTGTGATATAAATACGATGAAAGAATATAAGACTGATATGGTGATATGATGATATGTTGGTATACGAATGCGAGTCGATCGAGATGATTTATACCCTGACGGTCCCCTGATATGAGATTATTGCGGATGTAAACCGGGACATAGGTACACACATACATACATACATATATATATATATATAGAGAGAGAGAGAGAGGGAATGTTGTGAATCATGGATGATAGGCCGTATATGATATTAGGCCATACTCTCATTTGTCTTTTAGGATGATAGGATCCCTAATAGCTTAATGCCACCGTACGGTGATTTTCCGTACGTGATGAGTTGACTTGATGATTGATCCTTACCCTTGACTAGAGGTTGTCGTACGATGGATTATACAGTACGCGATATTGTTAGGCTGGATGCCGATAGATAGATTCCCCGACTCGGTCATATTAGATACGTATACCTGTCAGCATTTGCATATAATTTACCTTATGCTGCATTCATATTATTTCCACTGCATTGCTTATGCCTGTGCTAGTACACTTGCCCTATTATCTATGATGCGTATGTTACACGTACACAGATTTTCCGGCTCACACACTTCATTATCGATAATTGCCATGTCACTACACAGTAGGTTTGCTGCATTATGACATACACTTGTAAATCCATATTGGTGCACACATACATTGGTACATCTATACTTGCGCATATACATATTGTACCTACATAGATCACTGGTTTTATTGGGAGCTTGGGAACCGCATGTTATATTTTAAAAACTGGAATCATTTTAAAGGAGCGGCTTCCCCTTAGTATGTCATATCACTGTTCCATGTTTCATGATATATTGATATGCTTACATTTCTGTTATATGTCGCATTCATCATGCTTTACGCCTTTACGCATTGAGATATGCTATTTTCATGAGATTTCTGGATTTGAGAACCGTGGCTATTTCAAAAGAATGCATGTATTGTTTTAAAAACACGGTTTCTGTTGATATGATATTTCAGTGCGTCTACCATGTGTTTTCTCGGTTCTGAGAGTGGCATGTGAAACCCGATTCGAGGAGCGGTAGGCACCGTCTGCGGGTACATGGTGGACCCGGTGAGGTATCCCGGGGCAAGAAGACTCGTATATGTTAGACGGTGAGTCCGGCAGGGGAGCACTACCTACCGGTGATGGTATTTAGACTCGGCGGTTATCCGGAGGATACCGACCGGAGTAGCGAGATGGATATGAGGGCCGACCAGGGTGTGCGGCGCCTGAGGGTCGATCTGAGGATGCGGCGCCTGAGATATATGAGGATTTACGTGTCGATGCTGGGCACGGTTTTCATGATGTTTCGAGTGTCTATGCTAGACACTCAGGTGTTAGTTATATGTATGCCCTAGAGGCCATTACTGTACATAGGATGTATATTGTAGTGGATGCTGGGACATATATAGGGAGGACTTTCTTGCTCGACATGATAGTATGCTATCTGGTTACCCTTTACCTTAACGTGTATGCTGATTGTCTCTCTGTTACATGTTGGTAAAGCCCTTAGGATCTGTACTTGACTACCTGGACTATGATGCGGATCATACTAGTGGGGACATGGTAGTCTATAAGTACATCCTTCAAAGTCCCTAGTCGAGGGTGTATCGAGACGGGGCATCGATATACCAGAGTAGACTAGCGTATACCTTCTCGGCCCATACAGATGGGCGATGGATGATCCCATATCCATCGGTGTTTGACATCAGAGATGATATACGGGTGCTCAGTAGAGACTGGGTACACTGGACGGACTCGCCGAGAACTCCCAGATGGTATTATACCTCACGTCAGATGGCAGTTCTCTGGTGACACTGGTACAGAGTAGTCTGTTGACCCGAGATCGTCATAGAGTCTTGTGTGGTTCCCACTGTGCTTTGATTTCCATCTTACCACGTCCAAGAGGGCATGCAAAACGGTGGTTTTTGGGTACATTCCCGAGTCACATGGAGGCAATGAGCGATAGGAGGGGATTCGTCTCTCCCGGTATAGGGGGTTGATGTTGCGCTGTGTTCGATTGGCTATAACAGGAAATCCCTGGCCAGGGTTGCTGAGATTTACTGGTAAGTGTTACCAGTAGTTTCTCGAACAGTTATAGACCTCATATCGACACGACTTATCGAGCTATTGGGGTCTGACGTTTACCACCCCTAGGCGAGATATGCGACATATCAGACGATCAGACCGGACTGTACGGTAGTGTTACTGGTCGGATTCACTGGAGTGTGAGCGGGCTTGCTCGTCGATCTTCAGATCGCTCAATACCCGGGTGGCCGTTACGTTTAGCAGACCGCTTGCGGCTTGTGGATGTTTGATATGATCATCATCCGCTGCCGGCGTATTGACGAGTCTTTAGAGTCCTACACAGAGGTTTCCTGGTTCAAGCGAAACGAAATAGGAGTGCATATGAGATATGTACGGGACCGAGAATAATGCGTGTATGTGATACCGTATTTGATTCTCGCGATCAATGTATCGAATGGTTATATGCGATATAACCTAGTTATCGAATCAAGGATTGATTCGATAAGCCGACACATTGGATACTAGCCGGTTATATGCGATATGACCGGATCGTTAAATCAAGTGTTGATTTAATGATTTAATACATAATTATATATTTGATATATTTCTTTGCATTAACTAGTATCGGTTCACTTGAAATGGATTTTCTCGCTCGGGTGTGCACATTGTATATTCGATATAGTTTTGTGCACTTGCTTGTATCATGTTTGATGATACATGCCTTATGGTTAAGTGTAAAGAATTAAACTAGAGTTAAGTGGGTGATTAGGGTTTTTGATTTCATTTTATTCATTTATCTTTTTGGAAAAAGAAAAGGCAAAATGAGGAAAATGGTTGTTTTCTTTTGTTCATTCATGAACCTTCATGAAGACTTTGACTTTTGACCATTTTGTCTCATGCTTAACCCTAACCACTCACTTAAACCTTAGTTAACTCTCTACACCTAACTATGGTTCAATTATGATAAGAATGAATTTCTTTTTCTCATTTTAGAATTCTTATCATAATTATCTTCTTCTTGCTTTCTTCTTCTTCTTCATTTTTAAAAGAAGAAAAGCTTGAATACATCAATGGTAGATTGTTGAAATGAGTGAGAAATCCAGAACTAAAGTCTACCCACTTCTTATTTCTTCATCCTCTACCTCTTGCCAAGTAGTAGAGTGTGTTTCCTTCACAACTTTTCATGGTTTGGTGAAGGTGGAGCTTGATTCATCGATGCCTCGACGTAGATCATCTTCGGCATGGACATCGACGACCTAGCTTGCCTATTCTCCGACGAAGCCGACTCTAGAGCCCGGATTTGATTTGGACAGCGGAGACGACATCGTTGCGGAGCCGTGGAGGTGGAGCACCGGATCTACAAAGGTTGTATTTCCGTATTCTCTTTAGCTAAGTTGTTAGCTAGCTTTCTTTTCGCCTAGACATCTAGTTATCGATCCGTACACTAGGGTTTGTAGGCACCATTTTTTTTGAAATTGCCATGGTTGATGGCTTAGGAGACCTCACTAGTGTGCCTAGGAACCCTACAGTGGTATCAGAGCCTAGCTAGAGCCTTAGGCGAAGTCCAGACGGAAATTGAAGTCCGAACGAACCCGGAATTCCAAATCAAAAATGCTCTCTGTACAATTTTTAAAATCTGGCCTTTTTCTACATTAAAAATGTTCAGAAAAATCAGCAGGTTAATATATGATATACTGTGAAATTCGTACACATAATTCCTTAATCTTGCCGCGCTTCCGCGGCACGAGCTAGCCTCGTGCGGCGGTTGCGCGGCGGTACGGAATGATTGTTTATTAATTTTTGCACAGTATCTCATAATTATTAGTTCTGGTATTCCTGGGTATTTTTAATATATTTTCCAGAGTTGAATTTTTCTGAGTTGATTTGGGGATTCGGTATTTCGATCGAGATATCAAATTTTGTCTGTGTGGCTTTCCGGATAGATTTTAGAATATGTTAAAAAGTTCGACCGGATATAAATACCCACTTTTTCCCCTGTCGGGAAATTTCCAAGTGTTGGATTTTTCCGTAGTTTAACGACGTTCTAAGTAGTGCAAGTAACGCGATGGTCCCTCTAGAAGACACAAACCTTAACTCGATTATGTGACCGTCTTGAACTGCCCTTTGAACCTTCGGGTTTGGGGCAGTACGGCGTGCCACATGTGAGGCGTTGGCTTGACCCTTCTACGGCTGGACCGTCGGTACTGAGGTACGAACGGAATGTTATTAGACTTATTTCATGTGTTGATCTGTATCGGGAAAACTTGGGTGTTCGATTGTTCGATCGGAAAGTTTAACATTTTCTATTTATCTGGAATGGGATACAATAATTGGAATTCACAAATAAGTTATATGATAACTGAATGAATGTTATAAACGTAGCAGTTTAGTCTCACTTGATCGGTTGCCACGGAATTTTGATGTGATCAAAAGTTCGTCGCAATCACGTAGCGTACGCGGATACTCGCCGGATAAACTTAATAGACAGCTTCACTCCATAGCCCCGACCAAGTGACTGTAGGAGAACCCCGTCGCCGAAAGCATCCCTCCGGGTGCTCGCGGTAGCGGTGTTCCGCCTTGGTGCACTTCGTCGCCGGTATCGGGGGTGCGGCCGCCTACTGAAGTTTGCGACGAGCATTCGATCAGGATGTCGGGAATCTTGTTGAATTGCCCGACTTGATATTGAAAAGAGTTTTCGATAATGAGACTAAAATGCGGGGTTTATAATTGTTAGGCATGTGATGTCTAAGGTATTCATTTGATTAGGCATGCGATGTCTATGCAGATTGCGGATTCCAACTGTTGTAGTTTTACACTTTCTTTTCTGTGACCGTAAGTGTAATATGTGATATCGCCGGTTTCGTTGCTATATGTCAACGACAATTGGGATGGACATATTTACTTACGTTGATGACATGTGATGTTATGTGTTGCTGGATATGTTATATTGGATCGTCGTGATTGAATAGCCGGGGGGTTTTTATGTGAGATGAGTGTTTTTCATTTTCATTCATGTAAAAACTTGTATGTAATATTCTTTTATTGGGGCGCTTCCAGGTTGCGGGAGTTGTCACCTATTGTATATTATTTTCTTTTCCGCACTAGGATAGACCCAAGGAGGAGGGCACAAGTAACCGGGTTCTGGAGTCCAGTGGGAGACCAACTCGAGGAGTCGAGTCCGGGTCTCCTAACTCCAGAATTGGTAGGGTTGCTTGCCGCTCTCGTAGGGGTCTAGGGGTGTGGGTTTGGCTATTCATCACGACCGTGGAATCCGTGTTTTATACTGGGTCGTATTGAAAACACGGACGTCCTAGTATATCCAATATTTCATATGATTCTTCTGCTGCGATATCTGTGATGAGATCATGTGATGTTTCTGTGATGGATATAGTATATAGTATATATGATATATTATATAGATGTTACTTATGTTTTACACCCGCGCTAGCCCTGCCCTGCTCTGTCGTTAGTTACCTAACCTAACGGTGCACGAGGGGACATCGAGGCGAATGCGGATGGCATAAGTGTACGTCATATCTATCTGTGATGATTAGGTACTTAAATGATGGGACTTCATTAATGTGATTAATGAATTAAAAGAAACCTAAGATGTTGTAGAATCGAATTTCAAAATAAAACAGGTAGCTACAGTTCTTGCTTTGCACAGCGGTATATGAGATATATCCTGCACCTTATTCGATGAGGAAAGGACCGAGATCCCTTCACCGGGAGTGACTCCTTTAGCAATAACTGGCAGATGCTACACCCTCGGTTTGTCTTTTGATTGCTTTTAAGTGTTTTTGCTTTGCACAGTGATATATATGATATATCCCGCACCTCATTCGACGAGGAAAGGACCGACGATCCCTTCACCGGGAGTGACTCCTTTAGCAAAACAAGAAAAGCCTCAAAAGCACTCCATTTCAAAATTCATTCGATCCTACAACGATATCAAGTTCATTACGCAATAGGTTTTCAGAAAAACCTGTCGTAGCCCTCCGTCATTTCAGATAAGTGTTGTTTAGTATTCGTGCTGCGTTTGTTGACCTCCGTCAAGGCGCAGTGTGCGGTAGCTAACCAGTATTTATCTGCTTATGCATATGATGCAGATTGAGTTAGGGTAGTCGTGCGGCCTTGTTGACCTCCGTCAAGGGTCGTGCGGGTGGGTTTAATTCGATCAAGAAATGACGGGTTGAACTTGACTAGTAGCCTATGGTTTGTTGACCTCCGTCAAGGTCATAGGGTGCTAGGGGCAAAACATTATCGGGAATTTCAAGTGTTGAAATTTGCAATGAGATTGCATACCTTCTATGTGATAGTTGGATCCCGATACCCGCTGCGAGTAAGTGTTACTCCTGGGAGAGTTTTATACATTACAATTAGCCGATCAAGTAGGTGTCTAGAAAGGTGTCAACGGGGTTACGCCTCTGGGAAAACGAGGTTTACAGTAATTAGGTTCGTGCGAAAGCACGGGGGACCTCCCTCAAAGTACCGACACTGGCCTGGCTGAAAGATTGGCGAACTTGTAGTGTGTAATTAATCCCGGCTAGTCTTTCCTTTTAGGGTTCGAAGGAAGATTTGATAAAAAGCAGTGGGAGCCATCCTGATTAGATAAAATAATAACCAATCTATTCTTGACTGAGCGCACGCTGAGTGTTTTCTTCTCTCTCTCTCCTGGTAGCGACCATATCACGCCTTAATCAAGATAATAATACGGAATATTGACCGAACCCGCTTGTTATACTGAGCTGGGGAACGTTGGTCCCGCTCCAACTTATAATTGTTATAAGACAGAGCAGGAAATTGGGGATTACCAGAATTCCCGTGCCGCCCAAACGAAGAGAGTGCATGCTGATGCATCATCTTCGGGTGTGTTCATTATACAGAACTGTTTCTCAGTAACCTCTACGTCCTAGGTATGTGATACCGGAACAGGATCCCAGATATGTAATCTGTTACATAGGGCTACAGATAGGTAGAGAACTGAGAACGGGTGATAAGTTTCATGAGGCAGAAACCGGGGCAAGTGTTGCAGCCAAGTCTGTCGGTCACTGTCACCCTGTATTACCGATACATTGATTCTGAACGAATGTTTTTAGATACCGAACCTGATATACAAAATCATATCTATCTCTTTATTAGTAAAGAAATAATAAAATTTTGTATTGTTGGATAATGTTTTGAACATTTCCTATATCAAAAGTTGATCGGTTCAGGCACGTTATCTAAAAGCATTGATGTTCTAAATCAAACTACAGTTCTTAGTATATGGAACACACACAAGAGGAAGAGTTCAGAAATGAACGAATTCTTCTTGAGGCATTGTAGACTAGGTCAGATCAATGTGACCCGACTAGCTAGAGTTACATATAGATGCATATTTAAATCAGTTTGAATTTACATCTTGTGAAACTCGCCAGTCATGTCACAAAGATAAGATGACCATAGCCCTGTTTACTAAGAAACAGAGAAAGAGTTAAAGAACTCTTGGGATAATACATGTTGATGTATGTAGGTCCCCTGTCTACACATTCCAAGACTGGTTCTTTGTACTTCATTACGTTCTCTGATGATCTCTTTAGATTCAGACATATGTTCTTGTTGAAACACAAGTCCGAACCTTTTGAGATATTCACAGAATATAAGCGAGAAGTAGAGAACCAGATATAGGGGTATAAGTATTATGTCCTATGATGAGATCAAGGAGGAAAATACTTGAACATGGAATTCCTGGATTATTCTAAAGGAGAATGAGTTTGTCTCTCAGCACTACTCCTCTGTATACACCATAACACGATGGTATATCAGGGCGGAGCAGATACACCCTATTTGATATGGTGTGCTCTATGATGAGTATTACTGAATTACCTATTTCCTTTAGGGAGTTATGCATTTGAGAAGCTGCATACCTATTGAATAGGGTTCGAATCAAATCAGATGCCTACCACTTCATATGTGATATGGTATGGGAAGAGCCCATGTCTTAAATCAGTTAAGATTTGGGGTTGTCCGGCCTATGTCTAAAAGCAAAATCCGGACAAGCTCGAGACAAGGTCAGTTATGTACAACTGGAAAGGTTCCAGCTATACGAACTACAGCAGATGATTTGATAGAACCAAGGGATTCAGTAGATACCAACGAACCTCAGCCTCTCCGCCGATCTAGTAGGGTTCCTCACCCACCTGAGAGATACTTCGGTTTCTCTATGACAGTGGGAGCGAGGATTACATCATGAGATGATGACCCAACTAGTTTCGAGCTGGCCATCAGGAGTAAGACTCTGTAAGAATGGCTGGATGTTTAGCGATCTGAGATGGAATCCTTATACACCAGCAAAGTATGGACTTTAGCTGCTAGATCTGAAGGGTTAAATCCCCATCAGGAGCAAGTATATCTTGAGAAGATTACTTGGTGTACATGGAAGAGTTGAGACTTTCGAAGCTAGACTTGTTAAAGGTTTTTGTCATTGACCAGGCGTGGGTAATGATAAAACCTTTTCAAGTAGCTATGCTTAAGTCCATCCAGATCCTACTTGCCACGGCTACATACCAGGACTACGATATCTGGCGGTTGGGTGTCATGACTGCTTTTCTAAAATGATGTTTTGGAAGAGAGCGTCTATAAGTACACAGCCAGAGGGCTTCGTAGACAGTAGGAGCAGCGGAAACGTGTGCAAGATGCTTTATAGGATAAAGCAGGCATCGCGGAGTTGGAACATCTGTTTTGATGTGGTAGTCAAAGAAGTTGACATCATCAAAATGGTAGATGAACCTTGTATAAACAAAAAGGTAGTAGAGAGTATGGTGGTGATCCTCGTAGAGTACGTGGATGACATACTCTTGATAGGGAAGGAGTTTCCTATGCTACGCTCGATCAATCTCCGCTTATCACAATGATTCTCCATATAGGATTAAAGTGATACATACTAAATCCTGGATTTTGGATCTATAAGATAGATTTAATTGGATGTTAGGATTCTCACTAGTTGTAGTGAGACGGTATCAAATGATCCTGAGGAGAATCACTGGAAAGGTTCCAGGGTGATAAAGACGACTGAATGTCAGTCGCAGGCATTGTCTTTACCCTCAGTAAAGGGACGGTATGTTGGAAGAGTTCCAAGCAGGATACCGTGGCATGCTAGACGATAAAGGCAGGATACATCGCTACTTAAGATGCTACCAAAGAGGCTGTTTGGGTGTATATACGTTCATGAGATGAACTATGTTCCTCCCATTGTGTGACAATGGAGTTGTGGCTTATGCCAAGGAACGCCGGTCCCATCAGTGATCCAGACTTATTCTAAGGCAGCATCGCCTGATTATGGAGATGGTTGATCTCCAGGGAGATCGAGGTTTGGAGAGTAGATTCTGAGGACAACACAGCGGATCCACTCACAAAGGCCTGTTCCCAGAGAGAGACTATTATGGGATGGTTGAGTATGAGATACTACAACCACTGCTACAGATGGCCCTAGTGCAAGTGGGAGATTGTTAGTTATATGTATGCCCTAGAGGCCATTACTGTACATAGGATGTATATTGTAGTGGATGCTGGGACATATATAGGGAGGACTTTCTTGCTCGACATGATAGTATGCTATCTGGTTACCCTTTACCTTAACGTGTATGCTGATTGTCTCTCTGTTACATGTTGGTAAAGCCCTTAGGATCTGTACTTGACTACCTGGACTATGATGCGGATCATACTAGTGGGGACATGGTAGTCTATAAGTACATCCTTCAAAGTCCCTAGTCGAGGGTGTATCGAGACGGGGCATCGATATACCAGAGTAGACTAGCGTATACCTTCTCGACCCATACAGATGGGCGATGGATGATCCCATATCCATCGGTGTTTGACATCAGAGATGATATACGGGTGCTCAGTAGAGACTGGGTACACTGGACGGACTCGCCGAGAACTCCCAGATGGTATTATACCTCACGTCAGATGGCAGTTCTCTGGTGACACTGGTACAGAGTAGTCTGTTGACCCGAGATCGTCATAGAGTCTTGTGTGGTTCCCACTGTGCTTTGATTTCCATCTTACCACGTCCAAGAGGGCGTGCAAAACGGTGGTTTTTGGGTACAGTCCCGAGTCACATGGAGGCAATGAGCGATAGGAGGGGATTCGTCTCTCCCGGTATAGGGGGTTGATGTTGCGCTGTGTTCGATTGGCTATAACAGGAAATCCCTGGCCAGGGTTGCTGAGATTTACTGGTAAGTGTTACCAGTAGTTTCTCGAACAGTTATAGACCTCATATCGACACGACTTATCGAGCTATTGGGGTCTGACGTTTACCACCCCTAGGCGAGATATGCGACATATCAGACGATCAGACCGGACTGTACGGTAGTGTTACTGGTCGGATTCACTGGAGTGTGAGCGGGCTTGCTCGTCGATCTTCAGATCGCTCAATACCCGGGTGGCCGTTACGTTTAGCAGACCGCTTGCGGCTTGTGGATGTTTGATATGATCATCATCCGCTGCCGGCGTATTGACGAGTCTTTAGAGTCCTACACAGAGGTTTCCTGGTTCAAGCGAAACGAAATAGGAGTGCATATGAGATATGTACGGGACCGAGAATAATGCGTGTATGTGATACCGTATTTGATTCTCGCGATCAATGTATCGAATGGTTATATGCGATATAACCTAGTTATCGAATCAAGGATTGATTCGATAAGCCGACACATTGGATACTAGCCGGTTATATGCGATATGACCGGATCGTTAAATCAAGTGTTGATTTAATGATTTAATACATAATTATATATTTGATATATTTCTTTGCATTAACTAGTATCGGTTCACTTTAAATGGATTTTCTCGCTCGGGTGTGCACATTGTATATTCGATATAGTTTTGTGCACTTGCTTGTATCATGTTTGATGATACATGCCTTATGGTTAAGTGTAAAGAATTAAACTAGAGTTAAGTAGGTGATTAGGGTTTTTGATTTCATTTTATTCATTTATCTTTTTGGAAAAAGAAAAGGCAAAATGAGGAAAATGGTTGTTTTCTTTTGTTCATTCATGAACCTTCATGAAGACTTTGACTTTTGACCATTTTGTCTCATGCTTAACCCTAACCACTCACTTAAACCTTAGTTAACTCTCTACACCTAACTATGGTTCAATTATGATAAGAATGAATTTCTTTTTCTCATTTTAGAATTCTTATCATAATTATCTTCTTCTTGCTTTCTTCTTCTTCTTCATTTTTAAAAGAAGAAAAGCTTGAATACATCAATGGTAGATTGTTGAAATGAGTGAGAAATCCAAAACTAAAGTCTACCCACTTCCTATTTCTTCATCCTCTACCTCTTGCCAAGTAGTAGAGTGTGTTTCCTTCACAACTTTTCATGGTTTGGTGAAGGTGGAGCTTGATTCATCGATGCCTCGACGTAGATCATCTTCGGCATGGACATCGACGACCTAGCTTGCCCATTCTCCGACGAAGCCGACTCTAGAGCCCGGATTTGATTTGGACAGCGGAGACGACATCGTTGCGGAGCCGTGGAGGTGGAGCACCGGATCTACAAAGGTTGTATTTCCGTATTCTCTTTAGCTAAGTTGTTAGCTAGCTTTCTTTTCGCCTAGACATCTAGTTATCGATCCGTACACTAGGGTTTGTAGGCACCATTTTTTTTGAAATTGCCATGGTTGATGGCTTAGGAGACCTCACTAGTGTGCCTAGGAACCCTACATCAGGTTCCATGATTTTGAGGTGTTGCGTGGGATACATGTTGATTTATATCCTCACATTTTCATGCATATGCTTTTATGATATTTACATGCATGATGTTGTTGTGTCAGTGCTTGACACGTGGACGAGATCCACATGCATACATACTTTGATTATATGGGCAGACGAGACCCACTTGCATAAATGCATTGACTATACTGTTGGATGTTATATACATGCTTATAGACCTTGGCTACCTTGTTGGCAGATATACATGTAGGGTTCCTAGGCACTCTAATGAGGTCTCACAAGGCATCAACCATGCCAATTTCAAATTTTACGGTGCCGAGAAACCCTAGACTAGATCGTTAACTAGAATTTTAGGCGAAACATGCAACTAGTTAACAATATAATTAAAAGGACGGAAATACAACCTTTGTAGATCCGGTCCTCCACCTCCATAGCTCCACAATGAAGTCTCCTCGCTGTCCAAATGGAATCCCGGGCTCTAGCGTCGGCTTCATCGGAGAAATGTGTGGGCAAGGTCGTCGGCTTCGTGCCGAAGATGATCGACGTCGAGGCATCACAAGATCAAGCTCCTACTTCACCAAGTCATGAAACTTGTGAAGAAAACACCCTATACTACTTGACAAGTGGTAGAGGATGAAGAAATAGGAAGTGGGTTCACTTTAGAATTGGATTTCTCACCCTTTTTCTCACTTTGCCATTGTTGGTAGCAAGCTTCTTCATGTGAAGAAGAAGAAGAAGATGAAGATGAATATTATGATAAGTTATTTTTCAAAAAGAAATTAAAATGAATACTTATCATAATCAAACCATGGTCAAGTGTAGAGAATAAACTAGGGTTAGGTCAATGGTTAGGGTTAAGCATGAAGACAAAAATGGTGACTTAGTCAAAGCTTCATGAAGCTTCAACATGCATCCAAATAAAGCCACCATTTTTCTTTTCTTTTGCCAAAAAGAAATAAATAAATAAATGAATAAATAGATATGATAAACAAAACCATAACCATTTAAATAACCATGGTTTAATCTTTACACAAACTCAATTAAGCATGTATCATCAAACATGATACAATCAAGTGCACAAAAGTATATCACATATACAACTTGTGAACTTCAAGTGAGAAATTCCATTTAATGTGAACCAATACTAGTTAATGCAAAGTAATATATCAAATATATAATTATGCATTAAATCATCAAATCAACACTTGATTCAATGATCCGGTCATGTCGCACATAACCGACTAGTATCCAATGTATCGGCTTATCGAATCAATTCTTGATTCGATAACTAGGTTATATCGCATACAACCATTCGATACATTCATCGCGAGAATGAAATACGGTATCACATACACGCATTATTCTCGGTCTCGCACATATCTCATATGCGCTCCTATTTCGTTTCGCTTGAGCCAGGAAACCTCTGTGTAGGACTCTAAAGACTCGTCAATACGCCGGCAGCAGATGATGATCATATCAAACACCCACAAGCCGCAAGCGGTCTGCTAAACGTAACGGCCACCCGGGTATTGAGCGATCAGAAGATCGACGAGCAAGCCCGCTCACACTCCTGTGAATCCAACCAGTAACACTTACCGTACAGTCCGGTCTGATCGTCTGATATGTCGCATATCTCGCCTAGGGGTGGTAAACGTCAGACCCCAATAGCTCGATAAGTCGTGTCGATATGAGGTCTATAACAAGTCGAGAAACTACTGGTAACACTTACCAGTAAATCTCAGCAACCTTGGCCAGGGATTTCCGGTTATAGCCAATCAAACACAGCGCAACATCAACTCCCTATACCGGGAGAGATGAATCCCCTCCTATCGCTCATTGCCTCCATGTGATTCGGGACTGTACCCAAAAGCCAACATTTTGCACGCCCTCTTGGACGTGGTAAGGTGGAAATCAAAGCACAGTGGGAACCACACAAGACTCTATGACGATCTCGGGTCAACAGACTACTCTGTACCGGTGTCACCAGAGAACTGACATCTGACGTAAGGTATAATACCATCTGGGAGTTCTCGGCGAGTCCGTCCAGTGTACCCAGTCTCCACTGAGCACCTGTATATCATCTCCGATGTCAAACACCAATGGATATGGGATCATCCATCGCCCATCTGTATGGGTCGAGAAGGTATACGCTAGTCTACTCTGGTATATCGATGCCCCGTCTCGATACACCCACGACTAGGGAACTTGAAGGATGTACTTATGGACTACCATGTCCCCACTAGTATGATCCGCATCATAGTCCAGGTAGTCAAGTACACATCCTAAGGGCTTTACCAACATGTAACAGAGAGACAATCAGTGTACACGTTAAGGTAAAGAGTAACCAGATAGCATACTATCATGTCGAGCAAGAAAGTCCTCCCTATATATGTCCAAGCATCCATTACAATATACATCCAATGTACAGTAATGGCCTCTAGGGCATACATATAACTAACAATCTCCCACTTGCACTAGGGCCATCTGATAGCAGTGGTTGCAGTATCTCATACTCAACCATCCCATAAAAGTCTCTCTCTGGGAAAAGGCCTTTGTGAGTGGATCCGCCGTGTTGTCCTCTGGGTCTAATCTCCTAACCTCGATCACTTTGGAGATCAACCATCTCCATGATCCGGTGATACTGCCTTAGAATATGTCTGGATCACTGATGGGACTGGCGTTCCTTGGCATAAGCCACAACTCCATTGTCTTACAATGGTAGGAACGTAGTTCATCTCATGAACTAATATACACCCAGACTGCCTCTTTGGTAGCATCTTAAGTAGCGATGTATCCTGCCTTTATCGTCTAGTATGCCACGGTATCAAGCATGGAACTCTTCCAACATACCGTCCCTTTACTGAGGGTAAAGACAATGCCTGTGACTGACATTCAGTCGTCTTTATCACCCTGGAACACTTCCAGTGATTCTCCCCAGGATCGATTGATACCATCTCACTACAACTAGTGAGTATCCTGACATCCATTTAGATCTATCTCATAGATCCAAAACCCAGGATTTAGGAGGTATCACTTTGATCCTATATGGAGAATCATTGTGATAAGCGGAGATTGACCGAGCGTAGCATAGGAAACTCTTTCCCTATCAAGAGTATGTCATCCACGTAATTTACGAGGATCGTCACCATACTCCATACTACCTTTTTGTTTATACAAGATTCATCTACCATTTTGATGATGTCAACTTCTTTGACTAATCCATCAAAACAGATGTTCCAACTCCGCGATACCTGCTTTATCCTATAAAGCATCTTGCACACGTTTCCGCTGCTCCCACTGTCTACGAGGCCCTCTGGCTGTGTACTTATAGACGCATTCTTCTAAAACATCATTTAGAAAAGCAGTCATGACACCCAACCGCCAGATATCGTAGTCATGGTATGTAGCCGTGGCAAGTAGTATCTGGATGGACTTAAGCATAGGTACTGGAAAAGGTTTCATCATTATCCACGCCTGGTCGATGACAAAAACCTTTAACAAGTCTAGCTTTGAAAGTCTCAACTTTTCCATCTACACCAAGTAATCTTCTCAAGATATACTTGCTCCTGATGGGGATTTAACCCTTCAGATACAGCAACTAAAGTCCATACTTTGTTGGTGTATAAGGATTCCATCTCAGATCGCTAAGCATCCAGCCATTCTGACAGAGTCTTACTCCTAATGGCCTGTTGGAAACTAGTTAGGTCATCATCTCATGATGCAATCCTCGCTCCCACTGTCATAGAGAAAACGAAGTATCTCTCAGGCGGGTGAGGAACCTTACTAGATCGGCGGAGAGGCTGAGGTTCGTTGGAATCTACTAAATCCTTTGGTTCTATCGAATCATCAGCTGCAGTTTGTATGGATGGAACATTTCCAGTTCTACATAACTGACCTTTCCTCGAGCTTGTCCGGATTTTGCTTTTAGACATAGGCCAGACAACCCCAAATCTTAAGGAACTTAAGATATGGGCTCTTCCCTTTCCATATCACATATGAAGTGGTAGGCTTTGATTTGATTCGAACCTAATTCAATAGATATGCAGCTTCTCAAGTGCATAACCCCCAAAAGGAAAAAGGTAACTCAGTAGTACTCATCATAGAGCGCACCTTATCATATAGGGTGTGATTGCTCCGCCCCGATATACCATCGTGCTATGGTGTATAGGAGGAGTAATGCTGAGAGAGAATCTCATTCTCCTTTAGAATAGTCCAGGAATTCCGTGCTCAAGTATTCTCCTCCTTGATCTCATCATAGGACATAATACTCATACCCGTATTTTGGTTCTCCACTTCTAACTTATATTCTGTGAATATCTCAAAAGGTTCGGACTTGTGTTTCAACAGGAACATATGTCTGAATCTTGAGAAATCATCAGAGAACGTAATGAAGTATAAAGAACCAGTCTTGGCATGTGTAGACAGGGGACCTACATACATCAACATGTATCATCCCAAGAGTTTTACTAACTCTTTCTCTGTTTCCAATAAATAGAGCTGTGGTCATCTTATCTGTGTGACATGACTGGCAAGTTTCACAAGATGTAAATTCAAACAGATTTAAATATGCATCTACATGTAACTTCAGCTAGTCGGGTCACATTGATATGACCTAGTCTACAATGCCTCAAGAAGGATTCGTTCATTTCTGAACTTTTCCTCTTGTGTGTGTTCCGTATACTGAAGAACTGTAGTTTGATTTAGAACATTAATGCTTTTAGATAACGTGCCTGAACCGATCAACTTTTGATATAGGAAATGTTCAAAACATTATCCAACAATACAAAATTATATCCTTCCTTTACTGATAAAGAGAATGATATGATTTTGTATATCAGGATCGGTATCTAATAGCATTTGTTCAGAATCAATGTATTTGGAATACAGGGTGACAGTGACCAACAGACTTGGCTGCAACTCTTACCCCGTTTTCTGTCTCATGAAACTTATCACCCGTTCTCAGTTCTTTACCTATCTGTAGCCCATGTAACATATTACATATGCAGGATCCTGATCCGGTATCATATACCCAGGACGTAAAGGACACTGAGAAACAGTTCTATATAATGAACACACCCGAAGATGATGCATCAGCATGCACTTACTTCGTTTGGGCGGCACGGGAATTCTGGTAATCCCCAATTTCCTGCTCTGTCTTATAACAATTATAAGTTGGAGCGGGACCAACGTTCCCCAGCTCAGTATAACAAGCGGGTTCGGTCAATAATCCGTATTATTATCTTGATTAAGGCGTGATATGGTCGCTACCTGGAGAGAGAGAGAAGAAAACACTCAGCGTATGCTCTTGCAAGATCAGATTGGTTATTATTTTATCTAATCAGGATGGCTCCCACTGTTTTTTATCAAATCTTCCTTCAAATCCTAAAAGGAAAGACTAGCCGGGATTAATTACACACTACAAGTTCGCCAATCTTTCAGCCAGGCCAGTGTCGGTACTTTGAAGGAGGTCCCCCGTGCTTTCGCACGAACCTAATTAATGTAAACCTCGTTTTCCCAGAGGCGTAACCTCGTTGACACCTTTCTAGACACCTACTTGATCGGCTAATTGTAATGTGTAAAACTCTCTCAGGAGTAACTCTTACTCGCAGCGGGTATCGGGATCCAACTATCTCATAGAAAGTATGCAATCTCATTGCAAATTTCAACAGTTGAAATTCCCGATAATATTTTGCCCCTAGCGTCCTATGACCTTGACAGAGGTCAACAAACCATAGGCTGCTAGTCAAGTTCAAACCGTCATTTCCTGATTGAAGTAAACCCACCCGCACGACCCTTGACAGAGGTCAACAAGGTCGCACGACTACCCTAAATCAATCACATCATATGCTTATACAGATAAGCACTAATCAGCTACCGCACACTACTCCTTGACAAAGGTCAACAAACGCAGCACGAATACTAACCAGTACATATCTGAAATAACGGAGGGCTACGACAGGTTTTTCTGAAAACCTATTGCGTAATGAACTTGATATCGTTTTAGAATCAAATGATTTTAAAATGGAGTGCTTTTGAGTCTTTTCTAGTTTTGCTAAAGGGGTCACTCCCGGTGAAGGGATCGTCGGCCGTTTCCTCGTCGAATGAGGTGCAGGATATATCATATACATCACTGTGCAAAGCAAAAACTCTTAAAAGCAATCAAAAGACAAACCGAGTGTGTAGCATCTGCCAGTTGTTGCTAAAGGAGTCACTTCCGGTGAAGGGATCTCGGTCCTTTCCTCATCGAATAAGGTGCAGGATATATCATATATACCGCTGTGCAAAGCAAGAACTGTAGCTACCTGTTTTATTTTGAAATTCGATTCTACAACATCTTAGGTTTCTTTTTCTTTCATTAATCATATTAATGAAGTCCCATCATTTAAGTACCTAAACATCACAGATAAATACGACGTACACTTATGCCATCCGCATTCGCCTCGATGTCCCCTCGTGCACCGTTAGGTTAGGTAACTAACGGCAGAGCGGGGCAGGGCTAGCGCGGGTGTAAAACATAAGTAACGCCTATATAATATATCATATATACTATATACTGTATCTATCACAGAACATCACATGATCACATCACAGATATCGCAGCAGAAGAATCATATGAAATATTGGATATACTAGGATGTCCGTGTTTTCAATACGAGCCAGTATAAAACACGGATTCCACGGTCGCGATGAATAGCCAAACCCACACCCCTAGACCCCTACGAGAGCGACAAGCAACCCTACCAATTCTGGAGTTAGGAGACCCGGGCTCGACTCCTCGAGTTGGTCTCCCACTGGACCCTAGAACCCGGTTACTTGTGCTCCCCTCCTTGGGTCTATCCTAGTGCGGAAAAGTAAATAATATACAAACGGTGACATCTTCCGCAACCTGGAAGTGCCCCAATAAAAGAATATTACATACAAGTTTTTACATGAATGAAAATGAAAAACACTCATCTCACATAAAAACCCCCGGGCTATTCAAACACGACGATCCAATATAACATATCCAGCAACACATAGCATCACATGTCATCAACGTAAGTAAATATGCGCATCCCAATTGTCGTTGACATATAGCAATGAAACCGGCGATATCACATATTACACTTACGGTCACAGAAAAGAAAGTGTAAAACTACAACAGTTGGAATCCGCAACCACCTCAGACATCGCATGCCTGATCAAATGAATTACTTAGACATCGCATGCCTAACAATTATAAACCCTGCATTTTAGTCTCAAAATCGAAAACACTTTTCAATATCAAGTCGGGCAATTCAACAAGATTCCCGACATTTTGATCGAATGCTCGTCACAAACTTTAGTAGACGGTCGCACCCCCGATACCGTCGACGAAGTGCACCAAGGCGGAACACCGCTACCGAGAGCACCCTAACGGATGCTTTCGGCGACGGGGTTCTCCTACAGTCACTTGGTCGGGGCTATGGGGTGGGGCTGTCTATTAAGTTTACCCGGCGAGTATCCGCGTACGCTACGTGATTGCGACGGACTTTTGATCACATCAAAATTCCGTGGCAACCGATCAAGTGAGACTAAACCGCTAGATTTATAACATTCATTCAGTTATCTCATAACTTATTGTGAATTCCAATTATTGTATCCCATTCCAGATAATTAGAAAATGTTAAACTTTCTGATCGAACATTCAAACACCCAAGTTTTCCCGATACAGATCAACACATGAAACAAGTCTAAAAACATTCAGTTCGTGCCTCAGTACCAACGGTCCAGCCGTAGAAGGGTCAAGCCAACGCCTCACATGTGGCACGCCGTACTGCCCCAAACCCGAAGGTTCAAAGGGCAGTTCAAGACGGTCACATAATCGAGTTAAGGTTTGTTGTCTTCTAGAGGGACCATCGCGTTACTTGCACTACTTAGAACGTCGTTAAACCACGGAAAAATCCAACATTTGGAAATTTCCCGACAGGGGAAAAGTTGGGTATTTATATCCGGTCGAACTTTTTAACATATCCAAAAATTATCCGGAATCCACATAGACAAAATATGATAATCCGATCGAATCATCGAATCCCAAAACAACCCCAGAAAATTCAACTCTTGAATAATATTTAAAAATACCCAGAGAACTCAGCACTGAATAAACGAAGTTACTGTGCAAAATTGGAAGCGTGACGTCACACTTTAGCCGCGGAACCGCCGCATAAGCTAGGCTTATGCCGCGGTTCCGCCGCGCATTAGAGGGATCATGAGATAATTTTTGCGCCGTAATTCTTAGAATTCCTTGCTGAATTTTTTAAGCAATTTTAATCTGGAAAAAACCCAGTTTTTGGAAAAAGTCCAGAGAGCGGATCAGATTAGGGTTTCGGGGTTTTTTCGGATTTGAAATTCCGTCTACGCATCGCCTAAGGCTCTAGCTAGGCTCTGATACCACTGTAGGGTTCCTAGGCACTCTAATGAGGCCTCACAAGGCATCAACCATGCCAATTTCAAATTTTACGGTGCCGAGAAACCCTAGACTAGATCGTTAACTAGAATTTTAGGCGAAACATGCAACTAGTTAACAATATAACTAAAAGGACGGAAATACAACCTTTGTAGATCCGGTCCTCCACCTCCATAGCTCCGTAATGAAGTCTCCTCGCTGTCCAAATGGAATCCCGGGCTCTAGCGTCGGCTTCATCGGAGAAATGGGCGGGCAAGGTCGTCGGCTTCGTGCCGAAGATGATCTACGTCGAGGCATCACAAGATCAAGCTCCTACTTCACCAAGTCATGAAACTTGTGAAGAAAACACCCTATACTACTTGGCAAGTGGTAGAGGATGAAGAAATAGGAAGTGGGTTCACTTTAGAATTGGATTTCTCACCCTTTTTCTCACTTTGCCATTGTTAGCAAGCTTCTTCATGTGAAGAAGAAGAAGAAGATGAAGATGAATATTATGATAAGTTATTTTTCAAAAAGAAATTAAAATGAATACTTATCATAATCAAACCATGGTCAAGTGTAGAGAATAAACTAGGGTTAGGTCAATGGTAAGGGTTAAGCATGAAGACAAAAATGGTGACTTAGTCAAAGCTTCATGAAGCTTCAACATGCATCCAAATAAAGCCACCATTTTTCTTTTCTTTTGCCAAAAAGAAATAAATAAATAAATGAATAAATAGATATGATAAACAAAACCCTAACCATTTAAATAACCATGGTTTAATCTTTACACAAATTCAATTAAGCATGTATCATCAAACATGATACAATCAAGTGCACAAAAGTATATCACATATACAACTTGTGAACTTCAAGTGAGAAAATCCATTTAAAGTGAACCAATACTAGTTAATGCAAAGTAATATATCAAATATATAATTATGCATTAAATCATCAAATCAACACTTGATTCAATGATCCGGTCATGTCGCACATAACCGACTAGTATCCAATGTATCGGCTTATCGAATCAATTCTTGATTCGATAACTAGGTTATATCGCATACAACCATTCGATACATTCATCACGAGAATGAAATACGGTATCACATACACGCATTATTCTCGGTCCCGCACATATCTCATATGCGCTCCTATTTCGTTTCGCTTGAGCCAGGAAACCTCTGTGTAGGACTCTAAACACTCGTCAATACGCTGGCAGCAGATGATGATCATATCAAACACCCACAAGCTGCAAGCGGTCTGCTAAACGTAACGGCCACCCGGGTATTGAGCGATCAGAAGATCGACGAGCAAGCCCGCTCACACTCCTGTGAATCCAACCAGTAACACTTACCGTACAGTCCGGTCTGATCGTCTGATATGTCGCATATCTTGCCTAGGGGTGGTAAACGTCAGACCCCAATAGCTCGATAAGTCATGTCGATATGAGGTCTATAACAAGTCGAGAAACTACTGGTAACACTTACCAGTAAATCTCAGCAACCCTGGCCAGGGATTTCCAGTTATAGTCAATCAAACACAGCGCAACATCAACTCCCTATACCGGGAGAGACGAATCCCCTCCTATCGCTCATTGCCTCCATGTGATTCGGGACTGTACCCAAAAGCCACCGTTTTGCACGCCCTCTTGGACGTGGTAAGGTGGAAATCAACGCACAGTGGGAACCACACAAGACTCTATGACGATCTCGGGTCAACAGACTACTCTGTACCGGTGTCACCAGAGAAATGCCATCTGACGTAAGGTATAATACCATCTGGGAGTTCTCGGCGAGTCCGTCCAGTGTACCCAGTCTCCACTGAGCACCCGTATATCATCTCCGATGTCAAACACCAATGGATATGGGATCATCCATCACCCATCTGTATGGGTCGAGAAGGTATACGCTAGTCTACTCTGGTATATTGATGCCCTGTCTCGATACACCCACGACTAGGGAACTTGAAGGATGTACTTATGGACTACCATGTCCCCACTAGTATGATCCGCATCATAGTCCAGGTAGTCAAGTACACATCCTAAGGGCTTTACCAACATGTAACAGAGAGACAATCAGTGTACACGTTAAGGTAAAGAGTAGCCAGATAGCATACTATCATATCGAGCAAGAAAGTCCTCCCTATATATGTCCAAGCATCCACTACAATATACATCCAATATACAGTAATGGCCTCTAGGACATACATATAACTAACAATACAGACCCGGTCACCCTAGATAACATAGTATTACCTTTATGATATAGTTGACCTAGGAGTCGTTGTTTATTCGATTTCTATCTGTTGATATTTTTCTATTCACGAGTTGGCAACTCACCCCCGTTGTGCCACTGTTCTTTCAGGTTGACCGCTCGGATCAGTAGTGGCTTCGCAGGCACACAATTACATTCAGGTGTTTTGCATTGGTAGGTGGGACATTTGTATCGTACCCACACCATATTTCTTATTGTATCTAGTTAACTCCATCAATCAAAATTTGTAAATTGTATAAATAATGAGACTTCGTGAGACTTGTAGTTGCGAGATTTGAGCGATGGGTTTTGTATTCACTTTTGTGGTTATATCTTGCCCATTTCTTTATCTTTTTGTGGTGAACTTTGCCGTTGGGCGTCGTATACTTATTTATACTGTATTGCGTGGTTGTGATCCGCCTTTTGGCGAAGAGCTAGCTCCCTCTTGGGGATGCCTTTATCATTATTATGTATTTGTGGTTTTGGATCAAAATATACAAAGGAATTGTTAGTTATATGTATGCCCTAGAGGCCATTACTGTATATAGGATGTATATTGTAGTGGATGCTGGGACGTATATAGGGAGGACTTTCTTGCTCGACATGATAGTATGCTATCTGGTTGAACTTTACCTTAACGTGTATACCGATTGTCTCTCTGTTACATGTTGGTAAAGCCCTTAGGATGTGTACTTGACTACCTGGACTATGATGCGGATCATACTAGTGGGGACATGGTAGTCTATAAGTACATCCTTCAAAGTCCCTAGTCGTGTGTGTATCGAGACGGGGCATCGATATACCAGAGTAGACTAGCGTATACCTTCTCGACCCATACAGATGGGCGATGGATGATCCCATATCCATTGGTGTTTGACATCAGGGATGATATACGGGTGCTCAGTAGAGACTGGGTACACTGGACGGACTCGCCGAGAACTCCCAGATGGTATTATACCTCACGTCAGATGGCAGTTCTCTGGTGACACTGGTACAGAGTAGTCTGTTGACCCGAGATCGTCATAGAGTCTTGTGTGGTTCCCACTGTGCTTTGATTTCCATCTTACCACGTCCAAGAGGGCGTGCAAAATGGTGGTTTTTGGGTACAGTCCCGAGTCACATGGAGGCAATGAGCGATAGGAGGGGATTCGTCTTTCCCGGTATAGGGGGTTGATGTTGCGCTGTGTTCGATTGGCTATAACAGGAAATCCCTAGCCAGGGTTGCTGAGATTTACTGGTAAGTGTTACCAGTAGTTTCTCGAACAGTTATAGACCTCATATCGACACGACTTATCGAGCTATTGGGGTCTGACGTTTACCACCCCTAGGCGAGATATGCGACATATCAGACGATCAGACCGGACTGTACGGTAGTCTTACTGGTTGGATTCACTGGAGTGTGAGCGGGCTTGCTCGTCGATCTTCTGATCGCTCAATACCCGGGTGGCCGTTACGTTTAGCAGACCGCTTGCGGCTTGTGGATGTTTGATATTATCATCATCCGCTGCCGGCGTATTGACGAGTCTTTAGAGTCCTACACAGAGGTTTCCTGGCTCAAGCGAAACGAAATAGGAGCGCATATGAGATATGTGCGGGACCGAGAATAATGCATGTATGTGATACCGTATTTCATTCTCGCGATGAATGTGTCGAATGGTTATATGCGATATAACCTAGTTATCGAATCGAGGGTTGATTCGATAAGCCGATACATTGGATACTAGTCGGTTATATGCGATATGACCGGATCATTAAATCAAGTGTTGATTTAATGATTTAATGTATAATTATATATTTGATACATTACTTTGCATCAACTAGTATCGGTTTACTTCAGATGGATTTTCTCACTCGGATGTGCACATTATATATGTGATATGATTTTGTGCACTTGCTTGTATCATGTTTGATGATACATGCTTTTGGTTAAGTGTAAAGTATTAAACCTTGGTTAATGAAATGGTTAGGGTTTATTATTTGTTATTCATTTATCTTATTTAGTTATCCATTTATTTTTGATAAATGAATAAAAGAAAATGAGAAAAGAATGGTGGCTTCTTTTGTTGTTTAGTTGAAACTTCATGAAGCTTTGACCAAAGTCCACCATTCTTATCTCATTCTTAACCCTAACCATTCAACTAACCTTGGTTAATTCTCTACACATTACCATAGCTAGAATTATGATAAGTATTCTATTATTTTCCATTTTCTAATAACTTATCATAATTCTTTCTTCTTCTTCTTCATCTTCTTCACATGAAGAAAGTTCACTTCATCAATGGTGATTGATGAAAATGAGTGTGAAATCCAATTCTAAAGTCTACCCACTTCCTATTTCTTCATCCACTACCTCTTTCCAAGTAGTAGAGTGTGTTTACTTCACAAGTTTCTTGACTTGGTGAAGTTGGAGCTTGATTTAGCGATGCCTCGACGTAGATCATCTTCGGCATGGACATCGACGACCTAGCTTGCCCATTCTCCGACGAAGCCGACGCGAGAGCCCGGATTCTTTTTGGACAGCGGAGAGGACTTCGTTGCGGAGCTATGGAGGTGGAGCACCGGATCTACAAAGGTTGTATTTCCGTTAAACTTTTAGTTAAGTGTTAACTAGTTAGTTTTTCTCCTAGACATCTAGCCGACGATCCGTAGTTTAGGGTTTGTAGGCACCGTAAAATTTGAAATTGGCATGGTTGATGCCTTGTGAGACCTCATTAGGGTGCCTAGGAACCCTACAGTGGTATCAGAGCCTAGCTAGAGCCTTAGGCGAAGTCTAGACGGATTTTGAAACCCGAACGAACCCGAAAACCCAAACCCAAAATGCTCTCTGTCCTTTTTTCAAAAACTGGGATTTTTCAGTATTAAAAATATGCAGAAAATCAAGCAGGGTTTTCTAAGAATTACTGTAAATTTCGTGGGCCTAATTCAACTTTTCCACCGCGGAACCGCGGCACGTGCTATGCACGACGCGGCGGTTCAGCGGCGGTTTTGTCGTTTTGTGTGTTTTGGTTTTCACAGTAATTCTCAGATTTCTGTGCTGGTTTTCCTGGGATATTTTAATATTTATTATATAGTTGAGTTTTCAGGGGTTGTTTTGGGTTTTCATGAGTTCGATCGGATTATCAAATTTTGTCTGTGTGGCTTTCCGGATAAATTTTAGAATATGTTAAAAAGTTCGACCGGATATAAATACCCAATTTTTCCCCTGTCGGGAAATTTCCAAGTGTTGGATTTTTCCGTAGTTTAACGACGTTCTAAGTAGTGCAAGTAACGCGATGGTCCCTCTAGAAGACAACAAACCTTAACTCGATTATGTGACCGTCTTGAACTGCCCTTTGAACCTTCGGGTTTGGGGCAGTACGGCGTGCCGCATGTGAGGCGTTGGCTTGACCCTTCTACGGCTGGACCGTTGGTACTGAGGCACGAACTGAATGTTGTTAGACTAATATTTCATGTGTTGAGCTGTATCGGGAAAACTTGGGTGTTCGATCGTTCGATCGGAAAGTTTAACATTTTCTATTTATCTGGAATGTGATACAATAATTGGAATTCATAATAAGTTATGAGATAACGGAATGAATATTATAAACGTAGCAGTTTAGTCTCACTTGATCAGTTGCCACGGAATTTTGATGTGATCAAAAGTCCGTGGCAATCACGTAGCGTACGCGAATATTCGCCGGGTAAACTTAATAGACAGCCTCACTCCATAGCCCCGACCAAGTGACTGTAGGAGAACCCCGTCGCCGAAAGCATCCGTTCGGGTGCTCGCGGTAGCGGTGTTCCGCCTTGGTGCACTTCGTCGACGGTATCAGGGGTGCAGCTGCCTACTAAAGTTTGCGACGAGCATTCGATCAGTTTTTCGGGAATCTTGTTGAATTGCCCGACTTGATATTGAAAAGTGTTTTCGATAATGAGACTAAAATGCGGGGTTTATAATTGTTAGGCATGCGATGTCTAAGGAATTCATTCGGTCAGGCATGTGATGTCTGAGGTGGTTACGGATTCCAACTGTTGTAGTTTTGCACTTTCTTTTCTGTGACCGTAAGTGTAATATGTGATATCGCCGGTTTCGTTGCTATATGTCAACGACAATTGGGATGCGCATATTTACTTACGTTGATGACATGTGATGTTATGTGTTGCTGGATATGTTATATTGGATCGTCGTGTTTGAATAGCCGGGGGTTTTTTATGTGAGATGAGTGTTTTTCATTTTCATTCATGTAAAAACTTGTATGTAATATTCTTTTATTGGGGCACTTCCAGGTTGCGGAAGTAGTCACCTCTTGTATATTATTTACTTTTCTGCACTAGGATAGACCCAATGAGGGGAGCACAAGTAACCGGGTTCTGGAGTCCAGTGGGAGACCAACTCGAGGAGTCGAGTCCGGGTCTCCTAACTCTAGAATTGGTAGGGTTACTTGCCGCTCTCGTAGGGGTCTAGGGGTGTGGGTTTGGCAATTCATCACGACCGTGGAATCCATGTTTTATACTGGCTCGTATTGAAAACACGGACGTCCTAGTATATCCAATATTTCATATGTTTCTTCTGCTGCGATATCTGTGATGTGATCATGTGATGTTCTGTGATAGATACTGTCACGCCCCGCTTCCCAGAGTACGCAAGATTGGGCACGTGACATAGCCAACCATGCTACCTGTGGGTAGGAAATATCCATCCACAGTCACATTACGGTTGTAGAGATATCAAGAACAAAATAATAAACTAATCTAATACATGTCCAAATCCATAATAACAAGAATCAATAAACAATGAGTGCGGAAGCAAATGATCCAATACAATAAATAAACAGTACGTCCCATAATGCGGGCTCTCATCTGGAAATGAAATGACATAAATAAATAAACTAAACCCTAAGGAACTCACAGTTCAGCCTGCTGGCTGAAGTACTCCTGCTCGGTCACTGCAGTGGTAAGGAATCTGGGCCATGCAAAACCCAGACGTCAGCGCGTCATGTCAACCAAAATAATATAATATAAACATGGTAACAAGCAATGCAGGTATGAACATGAATAAGCCGTACTAAGAAATAACAGAGCAGGGCAATGTGCAGTGGTGACTAGACTGTCCTATCAGGTTTCTACTCTATAGTCTTTGAAATCAATTGATGAATCGTCGATGTAACTCAATAGTATACCGTGCGTACCCGGGACCACGGTCAAGGTCCTCGGGGCTGAATCCGAGACGTGCCGCTAAGCAGTAATAGGTAGCAAGATGGGCGAGTGATGTCAGCATCACCACTCCGGGGCTGGCCAAGCCCGTAAGACTGATCAGAACAAGTATCGAACTGTTGAGTTACAAGTCGGTTTCACCTTTGATTTCCCCATACCCCCAAGCTATGTATGACAGGTCAGGTATTCAGTAGTCAAGGACTAATGCCAACACAAATCAGGTAAAAGTAGGTCTGTCTGGATAGACAGCAGGAATGGTCAGGTTTGTCGGCATTAGGCATGAAATCAGGTAACAGGTCAGGTCACGTTTCAACAGGTTGAGTCGATATGTGCAGGGTGTCATGTCCGGTGTATCAGTACATGTGTCAGGTGTATCAAGATCGGTCAATATGTAATGCAATCAAATGTATGCTGATAACAGGTATAGTAACGAATAAGGGACAACAGCAGGGACAGCAAATAACAATATTATTCCATGTAAACACAGTGATGCTTTGTATTCTCTTATTAACAGGTTCAAGCACCCCTGGGGTGCAATAATCACAGTGTAGCGCAATATTAATAACAGCAGGCAATAAAGATATAAGTGTGTGACTATTATCCTCTAAATAGTAAAATGATTAGCAGGTAGTTGTCATTAAGGTTAAGGTGGCAAAATACGATTTAGGTGGCAGTATTATAATATACATCATATTTCGTCCAATGAGATAAGTAGCAATACTAGTTAATATAGCAAGTTTGTGAGTCAAACATTTAATTAGTTTAACGTAGCATGTAGCAAGAAATCTTGCCTCGACGGTTTCGCAAACCGGAAAGCACGGATGCAAAGTCGGCGGAAAACACGAGACGGGTGCACGGGCCACGGATCGAGTCCCAACAGCGAACAGCGGGACCACACGGACCAGGGTACTTCGCTGGAGCGTCGGGTCCAAACGACGGCACGGCCGGATTCCGGCAAAAGTCATCGGCAACGAAGTTAGCAACATGATATACGTAACAAAGATCAGCGGGGGGGGGGATCTAGCACAAAAGGAAAGATAAGGATGCTTATATGGAAGAACCAGGGCAACCACGACGGGCTCGACGGCGATGGGGCGCCGGCGGCGATGAACAGTGGGCGCGACAAGGGCTGACTTGGAGGGATCGGGTGATGCAGCGATGATGGGGAGGTACTGGCCTGGTCTGGGTTGCAGGAGGAAGTGGAGGTGGCTGTCGGTGTTCTTGCGACGACGAGGGGATCGACGGCGACCCTTTTCCGGCGAACCAGAGGGTAGGTGATGGGGTTTTGGGCTCGGGTTGGTGGTGGTCCGGCGAGGGGAGGAGGAAGACGACGACGAGGTCGGGACGAGGGTGAAGGGAGGAGGATTCGGGTGTCGTCGGCGATGGGAGGCTGCGGCGACGGCGAGGTCTGGGTGCAGGAGGTGGCGTCGGGGTTGGGTCGCGGGCTCTGTAGGAGGGACGAGAGGAGGTAGGGAGGGTGCGGCTAGGCTTAGGAGGCGAGTACGGTGATGGCGAGGTCGCGGGGAGGTCGACGGCGATGTCCGGAGGTGGCTATGGTTAGGGTTCGGGGTTCTCGCGATGGGTTTCTCGTGGGGACGGGGACGAGGACGAGGCGGGATCTTTAAACAGATAGAGAGAGAGAGATTGTTAAGGAGAGAGAGAGGAAAAGATTTGATAGAGAGAGAGAGATTGTTGGATGAGAGAGAGAGAGAGAGACGGAGAGAGAGAGAGAGGGTGGATGGGGCCCACGAGGGATTTAAATCCCTCGTGATTGGCTGGAGGGTTAAATTTGTAGGTTAAAAGAAAATCTAAAGAAAGGTTTTAACGTTAAACAGTAACGGAATTATATATATTATAGTTTTAAATATATTTAATCAAACGGGCATCTTTGGCGCTAAATGAAACATTTCCAAATCGCGCCCGGATTGCGCCCAAATGTTCCAAATTCAAATTATAGGATTTTAAGCGGTTTCCAAATTTTGAAAAGTGGTGTTTAATGATTAAAATGCATGCCCCCCAGTCGGACACTTGCACGCGCGCGTAGCCGTCCAAACTTGCCCGTTTAACCAAACGGGAAGAAATCTCGACACGCGGACGCTACCACGCGACTAGTGGCGACGAGTAGGCCAACATGGACATTGTAAATTTCATTTTCGGTGTTAAAATTTGTTATGTGCCAAAATGACTTAACCGGTTAAAATTTAGCAATAAACACCAAACAATCAGGATAATTGGGATGAGCAATATATAACACTCAATTAGTAATAGAAATAGTATTATTGGGCTCGGGTGTTACATCATACCCAACTACAAAAGAATTTCGTCCTCGAAATTCCAAGAATACAAGATAGCTAACTATAGGAAAAGGTGAGGAAATTTCTGCCGGATCTCGTCTTCTCGCTCCCAAGGGGTTTCTCCATGCAATCGATTACCCCAAGAAACTAGCACAAGAGGGATAACCTTGTTCTTAAGAACCTTTTCTCTTCGATCCTTGATTTCGACTGGTCGCTCCTCAAAAGTTAGGTCCTCCCGTACAGTCAACTCCGAAAGATCCAAGACATGAGTCTCATTGCGAACATACCTCCGCAGTTGAGACACATGGAACACATCGTGCACTCCTGCCAATGACTGTGGTAACGCCAAACGGTACGCTACCTCTCCAACACGCTCCAATATCTCGAAGGGTCCAACGAATCGAGGGCTAAGCTTTCCCGACTCCCAAAGCGAATCACCCCTCTAGTCGGTGATATCTTCAGGAATACCAAATCACCCACGGCGAACTCTAGAGGTCTTCTTGACGTGTCGGCCCAACTTTTCTGTCTGTCTTGAGCTGCCTTCATATGCTTCCTGATTGTATTCACCTTCTCGACTGTCTGTACTACCAAATCTGGTCCTAGTAACCTTCGTTCACCAACATCATCCCAACAAACCGGTGAACGGCACTTACGACCATACAACGTTTCAAACGGAGCCATCTGAATAGTCGCTTGGAAGCTATTGTTGTACGAAAACTCCACCAGGTGTAGATGATCCTCCCAAGAACCTTTGAAGTCCAACATGCAAGCTCTCAACATATCTTCAAGGGTCTGGATCGTTCTCTCCGATTGTCCATCAGTTTGAGGATGATAAGCTGTGCTAAACTTCAATCGAGTCCCCAAACTTTCTTGTAAACTCCTCCAGAAGTGCGATAAGAACCGAGTGTCCCGATCGGACACGATGCTTACCGGTACTCCATGCAGTCTTACAATCTCCTGCATGTACCGCTCTGCCAAAGTCTCCGTCGATTGACCAACCCGAAAAGGAATAAAGTGAGCTGCTTTGGTCAACCGATCGACAATCACCCATACTGCATTGTTGCCCTTTGGACTCCGCGGTAGAGCCGTCACGAAATCCATGGTTATATGTTCCCACTTCCACTGAGGAATTGGAAGTGGTTGCAACAAACCAGCAACCCTTTGGTGTTCAGCCTTGACTTGCTGACACACCAAGCACTTAGCCACAAAGCGAGCAATTTCCCGTTTCATACCTTCCCACCAGAAGTGCTGTCGAATATCTCGGTACATCTTTGTCCCTCCTGGATGTACAGAGTAAGCTGAACTGTGTGCCTCCTTCATAAACTCTTCACGCACATCCCCTTTTTGGCACATACACACGGCTACCATATCTCAACGAACCGTCTTCATGGATCAGTAAATCGGTTCGCAGTCCGGCTTCAACCTGCTCTCGAAACTTTTGCAGTCTAGGATCCTGCGATTATGCCGCTTTAATCTTCTCAACTAAGGACGACTGTACTTGCAACTGCATCAACTGTCCCGTAGCTTGTGGTAGCACAACCTCCAAATCAAATCTCCGAAAATCCGCAATGATCTCCCTTTGTGTGGTCAATACCTGAATTGCTGGTAATCAACTTAGCGCATCTGGCACGACGTTAACTTTTCCCGGATGGTACTTAAGATCAAGGTCATAGTCGGCCATCAGCTCCAACCATCTGCGTTGCCTCATGTTCAACTCCTTCTGAGTGAACACATACTTCAAACTCTTGTGATCTGTAAAGACTTCGACTCTCTCGCCCAAAAGGTAGTGTCTCCAAATCTTCAGGGCGAAGATCACGGCTGCAAGCTCCAAGTCATGAGTCGGATAATTCTTCTCATGAGTCTTCAGTTGTCTCGATGCGTAAGCGACGACCTTCCCATTCTGCATCAAAACGCATCCCAATCCTTTTCCAGATGCGTCGCTGTGAATCACCAGTCCTCCTGAATCATCCGGTACGGTTAGGATAGGGGCGGTTATCAACTTCTGTTTCAACGTCTCGAAGGCCAATGCACATCCATCCGTCCAAACAAAAGGTACCTCCTTGCGCGTGAGCTTGGTTAACGGCTCAGCTAAACGAGCGAAGTTCTCTACAAATCTTCTGTAGTATTCGGCGAGTCCAAGAAAACTTCTTATCTCCGCAACATTCTTTAGAATAGGCCAATCTCGAACGGCTGCAATCTTCTCGGGATCAACGGCGATTCCATCGCCCGACACGACATGCCCCAGAAACTTCACTTCTTCCAGCCAGAATTCGCACTTACTCATCTTCGCGAATAATTTCTCTTGTCTCAGCGTCTGCAGTGCGATCCTTAAGTGCTCAGCATGCTCTTCCGGACTCTTCGAGTATACCAGAATATCGTCAATGAATACCACAATAAACTGGTCTAAGAACGGTGAAAAGACCCGGTTCATCAAATCCATGAATATTGCTGGCGCATTAGTCACTCCGAAGGGCATTACCAAATACTCGAAATGTCCATATCGAGTTCGAAACGCCGTCTTGCAAATGTCTTCTGCTTTTACTCGGACCTGGTGATATCCTGATCGCAAATCCAATTTCGAGAATACCCTCACGCCACTAAGCTGCTCAAAAAGTTCTCCAATGCGAGGGATCGGGTACTTGTTCTTAATAGTCACCCGATTCAATTCTCGATAATCAATGCACATCCTTCTCGTGCCATCCTTCTTCTTTACTAAAAGAACTGGAGCTCCCCAAGGTGAGTTGCTGCTTCGAATCCATCCCTTCTCGAGTAATTCACCAACTTGTTTCTTAACTTCTTCCAATTCCACCGGTGCCATCGGATAATAAGATTTTGATACTGGCGCTGCACCAGGAATAAGGTCAATCGCAAACTCCACATCTCGCTTCGGCGGTAAGCCTGATATATCTTCAAATACGTCCATAAAATCGCGAACAACTGCCGGCTCTTCATTACTATCAACCTCCATAGCTGCAAGAACACTGTTTGTCGGCCTAGCCCTAAACTCGACTGGCCCGACAGAACTGCTTCCTTACCGCAACTGCTGTCTGCATCATTGGCCGCGAAAGGTCCAGCGAGACTACTGAGTCTCGTCCACTCCGCTGCATGCACGTCCACGGTTGCTCCATTCTGCCTTAGTCCGATAAATTTCTTCCCTTTCCTCCGCGCGGTCTGCGGGAAGAACTTCTCCAGGGGGTTCTTAGAAAACTTCGCCCAACTGATCGGCTTGGGCAAGCGGGTCTCCTCCACAAGCCATCACTCTTGGCGTAATCCACTAGCTGAAAGCGCACCACATCAACTCTCTTGTCTTCTGTGATCTGTGCCGCAATCAGTAAATTCTCCGGGTCACTAGGTTCTGCTCGGCTGGTAACAGCTCCTTTAAACCAGTAAAAGTAGTAGGACCCACACGTCTGAAATCTGCCACGGTCCTTACCCGGTCAACTGGTCTAATTCCAATCTCATTCACAGACTGCTGAACGATCTGCAAACCCTCTTGAAATGAGTCCGCTTGCTGCTGGATCAGTTTGGCTGCTTCTTTGACTTCCAGCATTCTTCTTATCACTCCAAGCATGGCGGCTTCGTTCACACGCCTCTGGTACGTCTTCAACTTCTTACCTGTCATAATCCTGAACTCAAAACACCCAATATTAGCATGATGATAGATTCTGAATATGGATCGAGGCTAGAACTCCAAGATACTTAAATAGAGTACTGCATTGTAGCTATGCCGCGGTATCATAGCCACAATTACTTAACTCCACCCAAGTCGCCTAAGTCCTAGAGATAACAAGAAGTTAGGTTTTTGAGTTGACAAATGCAAAGTAAGTTTGCACGTCGACATGATCCGGAAGAATGATTCAAGGATGGTAAAACGGTCAAGGTGGCAGGACATGTTTCCTAATCATGGGTATTATGATTCGTGTATCGGGTGCAATACCCAACTACAAAGAATCAACCCAATTAACCTATGGCTCTGATACCAAAAGAACCATGTCACGCCCCGCTTCCCAGAGTACGCAAGATTGGGCACGTGACATAGCCAACCATGCTACCTGTGGGTAGGAAATATCCATCCACAGTCACATTACGGTTGTAGAGATATCAAGAACAAAATAATAAACTAATCTAATACATGTCCAAATCCATAATAACAAGAATCAATAAACAATGAGTGCGGAAGCAAATGATCCAATACAATAAATAAACAGTACGTCCCATAATGCGGGCTCTCATCTGGAAATGAAATGACATAAATAAATAAACTAAACCCTAAGGAACTCACAGTTCAGCCTGCTGGCTGAAGTACTCCTGCTCGGTCACTGCAGTGGTAAGGAATCTGGACCATGCAAAACCCAGACGTCAGCGCGTCATGTCAACCAAAATAATATAATATAAACATGGTAATAAGCAATGCAGGTATGAACATGAATAAGCCGTACTAAGAAATAACAGAGCAGGGCAATGTGCAGTGGTGACTAGACTGTCCTATCAGGTTTCTACTCTATAGTCTTTGAAATCAATTGATGAATGTCGATGTAACTCAATAGTATCCCGTGCGTGCCCGGGACCACGGTCAAGGTCCTCGGAGCTGAATCCGAGACGTGCCGCTAAGCAGTAATAGGTAGCAAGATGGGCGAGTGATGTCAGCATCACCACTCCGGGGCTGGCCAAGCCCGTAAGAATGATCAGAACAAGTATCGAACTGTTGAGTTACAAGTCGGTTTCACCTTTGATTTCCCCATACCCCCAAGCTATGTATGTCAGGTCAGGTTTTCAGTAGTCAAGGACTAATGCCAACACAAATCAGGTAAAAGTAGGTCTGTCTGGATAGACAGCAGGAATGGTCAGGTTTGTCGGCATTAGGCATGAAATCAGGTAACAGGTCAGGTTACGTTTCAACAGGTTGAGTCGATATGTGCAGGGTGTCATGTCCGGTGTATCAGTACATGTGTCAGGTGTATCAAGATCGGTCAATATGTAATGCAATCAAATGTATGCTGATAACAGGTATAGTAACGAATAAGGGACAACAGCAGGGACAGGAAATAACAATATTATTCCATGTAAACACAGTGATGCTTTGTATTCTCTTATTAACAGGTTCAAGCACCCCTGGGGTGCAATAATCACAGTGTAGCGCAATATTAATAACAGCAGGCAATAAAGATATAAGTGTGCGACTATTATCCTCTAAATAGTAAAATGATTAGTAGGTAGTTGTCATTAAGGTTACGGTGGCAAAATACGATTTAGGTGGCAGTATTATAATATACATCATATTTCGTCCAATGAGATAAGTAGCAATATTAGTTAATATAGCAAGTTTGTGAGTCAAACATTTAATTAGTTTAACGTAGCATGTAGCAAGAAATCTTGCCTCGACGGTTTCGCAAACCGGAAAGCACGGATGCAAAGTCGGCGGAAAACGCGAGACGGGTGCACGGGCCACGGATCGAGTCCCAACAGCGAACAGCGGGACCACACGGACCAGGGTACTTCGCTGGAGCGTCGGGTCCAAACGACGGCACGGCCGGAGTCCGGCAAAAGTCATCGGCAACGAAGTTAGCAACATGATATACGTAACAAAGATCAGCAGGGGGGGATCTAGCACAAAAGGAAAGATAAGGATGCTTACATTGAAGAACCCGGGCAACCACGACGGGCTCGACGGCGATGGGGCGCCGGCGGCGATGAACAGTGGGCGCGACAAGGGCTGACTTGGAGGGATCGGGTGATGCAGCGATGATGGGGAGGTACTGGCCTGGTCTGGGTTGCAGGAGGAAGAGGAGGTGGCTGTCGGTGTTCTTGCGACGACGAGGGGATCGACGGCGACCCTTTTCCGGCGAACCAGAGGGTAGGTGATGGGGTTTTGGGCTCGGGTTGGTGGTGGTCCGGCGAGGGGAGGAGGAAGACGACGACGAGGTCGGGACGAGGGTGAAGGGAGGAGGATTCGGGTGTCGTCGGCGATGGGAGGCTGCGGCGACGGCGAGGTCTGGGTGCAGGAGGTGGCGTCGGGGTTGGGTCGCGGGCTCTGTAGGAGGGAGGAGAGGAGGTAGGGAGGGTGCGGCTAGGCTGAGGAGGCGAGTACGGTGATGGCGAGGTCGCGGGGAGGTCGACGGCGATGTCCGGAGGTGGCTAGGGTTAGGGTTCGGGGTTCTCGCAATGGGTTTCTCGTGGGGACGGGGACGAGGACGAGGCGGGATCTTTAAACAGATAGAGAGAGAGAGATTGTTAAGGAGAGAGAGAGGAAAAGATTTGATAGAGAGAGAGAGATTGTTGGATGAGAGAGAGAGAGAGAGACGGAGAGAGAGAGAGAGGGTGGATGGGGCCCACGAGGGATTTAAATCCCTCGTGATTGGCTGGAGGGTTAAATTTGTAGGTTAAAAGAAAATCTAAAGAAAGGTTTTAACGTTAAACAGTAACGGAATTATATATATTATAGTTTTAAATATATTTAATCAAACGGGCATCTTTGGCGCTAAATGAAACATTTCCAAATCGCGCCCGGATTGCGCCCAAATGTTCCAAATTCAAATTATAGGATTTTAAGCGGTTTCCAAATTTTGAAAAGAGGTGTTTAATGATTAAAATGCATGCCCCCAAGTCGGACACTTGCACGCGCGCGTAGCCGTCCAAACTTGCCCGTTTAACCAAACGGGAAGAAATCTCGACACGCGGACGCTACCACGCGACTAGTGGCGACGAGTAGGCCAACATGGACATTGTAAATTTCATTTTCGGTGTTAAAATTTGTTATGTGCCAAAATGACTTAACCGGTTAAAATTTAGCAATAAACACCAAACAATCAGGATAATTGGGATGAGCAATATATAACACTCAATTAGTAATAGAAATAGTATTATTGGGCTCGGGTGTTACAGATACAGTATATAGTATATATGATATATTATATTGGCGTTACTTATGTTTTACACCCGCGCTAGCCCTGCCCCGCTCTGCCGTTAGTTACCTAACCTAACGGTGCACGAGGGGACATCGAGGCGAATGCGGATGGCATAAGTGTACGTCGTATTTATCTGTGATGTTTAGGTACATAAATGATGGGAGTTCATTAATATGATTAATGAAATAAAAGAAACCTAAGATGTTGTAGAATCGAATTTCAAAATTAAAACAGGTAGCTACAGTTCTTTCTTTGCACAGCGGTATATGTGATATATCCTGCACCTTATTCGATGAGGAAAGGACCGAGATCTCTTCACCCGGAGTGACTCCTTTAGCAATAACTGGCAGATGCTACACACTCGGTTTGTCTTTTGATTGCTTTTAAGTGTTTTTGCTTTGCACAGCGATATATATGATATCTCCCGCACCTCATTCGACGAGGAAAGGACCGACGATCCCTTCACCGGGAGTGACTCCTTTAGCAAAACTAGAAAAGCCTCAAAAGCACTCCATTTTAAAATCATTTGATTCTACAGCGATATCAAGTTCATTACGCAATAGGTTTTCAGAAAAACCTGTCGTAGCCCTCCGTCATTTCAGATACGTACTAGTTAGTATTCGTGCTGCGGTTGTTTGGCCTCCGTCAAGGCGTAGTGTACGGTAGCTAACTAGTGCTTATCTGCTAGCATATGATGCGATTGGATTAGGGTATTCGTACGGCGTTGTTTGGCCTCCGTCAAGGGTCGTGCGGGTGGATTTAATTCAATCAGGAAATGACGGGTTGAACTTGACTAGCGGACTATGGGTTGTTTGGCCTCCGTCAAGGTCATAGCGAGCTAGGGGCAAAATATTATCGGAAATTTCAAGTGTTGAAATTTGCAATGAGATTGCATACCTTCTATGAGATAGTTGGATCCCGATACCCGCTGCGAGTAAGTGTTACTCCTGGGAGAGTTTTACACATTACAATTAGCCGATCAAGTAGGTGTCTAGAAAGGTGTTAACGAGGTTACGCCTCTGGGAAAACGAGGTTTACATTAATTAGGTTCGTGCGAAAGCACGGGGGACCTCCCTCAAAGTACCGACACTGGCCTGGCTGAAAGATTGGCGAACTTGTAGTGTGTAATTAATCCCGGCTAGTCTTTCCTTTTAGGGTTTGAAGGAAGATTTGATAAAAAGCAGTGGAAGCCATCCTGATTAGATAAAATAATAACCAATCTATTCTTGAAAGAGCGCACGCTGAGTGTTTTCTTCTCTCTCTCTCCAGGTAGCGACCATATCACGCCTTAATCAAGATAATAAAACGGATTATTGACCGAACCCGCTTGTTATACTGAGCTGGGGAACGTTGGTCCTGCTCCAACTTATAATTGTTATAAGACAGAGCAGGAAATTGGGGAATACCAGATTTCCCGTGCCGCCCAAACGAAGAGAGTGCATGCTGATGCATCATCTTCGGGTGTGTTCATTATACAGAACTGTTTCTCAATGTCCTTTACGTCCTGGGTATATGATACCAGATCAGGATCCCAGATATGTAATCTGTTACATAGGGCTACAGAAAGGTAGAGAACTGAGAACGGGTGATAAGTTTCATGAGGCAGAAAACGGGGCAAGAGTTGCAGCCAAGTCTGTTGGTCACTGTCACCCTGTATTACCAATACATTGATTCTGAACGAATGTTGTTAGATACCGAACCTGATATACAAAATCATATCAGTCTCTTTATTAGTAAAGAAATGATAAAATTTTGTATGGTTGGATTATGTTTTGAACATTTCCTATATCAAAAGTTGATCGGTTCAAGCACGTTATCTAAAAGCATTGACGTTCTAAATCAAACTACAGTTCTTAGTGTACGGAACACACACAAGAGGAAGAGTTCAGAAATGAACGAATCCTTCTTGAGGCATTGTAGACTAGGTCATATCAATGTGACCCGACTAGCTGGAGTTACATAAAGATGCATATTTAAATTAGTTTGAACTTACATCTTGTGAAACTCGCCAGTCATGTCACAAGAATAAGATGACCATAGCTCCGTTTACTAGAAACAGAGAAAGAGTTAGTAAACTCTTGGGATGATACATGTTGATGTATGTAGGTCCCCTGTCTACACATGCCAAGACCGGTTCTTTATACTTCATTACATTCTCTGATAATCTCTCAAGATTCAGATATATGTTCCTGTTGAAACACAAGTCAGAACCTTTTGAGATATTCACAGAATATAAGTTGGAAGTAGAGAACCAATACGGGTATAAGTATTATGTCCTTTGATGAGATCAAGGAGGAGAATACTTGAGCACGGAAATACTGGACTATTCTAAAGGAGAATGAGATTCTCTCTCAGCATTACTCCTCCGAATACACCATAGCATGATGGTATATCGGGGCGGAGCAATCACACCCTATATGATATGGTGTGCTCTATGATGAGTATTACTGAGTTACCTATTTCCTTTTGGGAGTTATGCACTTGAGAAGCTGCATACCTATTGAATAAGGCTCAAATCAAATCAGTTGCTTACCACTTCATATGTGATATGGAATGGGAAGAGCCCATGTCTTAAGCTAGTTAAGATTTGGGTTGTCCGGCCTATGTCTAAAAGCAAAATCCGGACAAGCTCAAGGCAAGGTTAGTTATGTAGAACTGGAAAGGTTCCAGCTATGCAAACTACAGAAGATGATTTGACAGAACCAAAGGATTCAGTAGATACCAACGAACCTCAGCCTCTCCGCCGATCTAGTAGGGTTCCTCACCCACCTGAGAGATACTTCGGTTTCTCTATGACAGTGGGAGCGAGGATTGCATCATGAGATGATGACCCAACTAGTTTCGAGCTGGCCATCAGGAGTAGGACTCTGTAAGAATGGCTGGATGTTTATCGATCTAAGATGGAATCCTTATACACCAACAAAGTATGGACTTTAGTTGCTATATCTGAAGGGTTAAATCCCCATCAGGAGCAAGTATATCTTGAGAAGATTACTTGGTGTACATGGAAAAGTTGAGACTTTCAAAGCTAGAATTGTTAAAGGTTTTCGTCATCGACCAGGCGTGGATAATGATGAAACCTTTTCCAGTAGCTATGCTTAAGTCCATCCAGATCCTACTTATCACGGCTACATACCATGACTGCGATATCTGGTGGTTGGGTGTCTTGACTGCTTTTCTAAATGATGATTTAGAAGAGAGCGTCTATAAGTACACAGCCAGAGGGCTTCGTAGACAGTGGGAGCAGCGGAAACGTGTGCAAGATGTTTTATATGATAAAGCAGGCATCGCGGAGTTGGAACATCTGTTTTGATGGATTAGTCAAAGAGTTTGACATCATCAAAATGGTAGATGAACCTTGTATAAACAAAAAGGTAGTAGGGAGTATGGTGACGATCCTCGTAGAGTACGTGGATGACATACTCTTGATAGGGAAGAAGTTTCCTATGCTACGCTCGGTCAATCTCCGCTTATCACCAGAATTCTCCATAAAGGATCAAAGTGATACCTCCTAAATCCTGCGTTTTGGATCTATGAGATAGATCTAATTGGATGTTAGGATTCTCACTAGTTGTAGTGAGATGGTATCAATTGGTCCTGGGGAGAATCACTGGAAGGGTTCCAGGGTGATAAAGACGACTGAATGTCAGTCACAGGCATTGTCTTTACCCGCAGTGAAGGGACGGTATGTTGGAAGAGTTCCAAGCTAAATACCGTGACATACTAGACGATAAAGGCTGGATACATCGCTACATAAGATGCTACCAAAGAGGCTGTTTGGGTGTATATTGGTTCATGAGATGAACTATGTTCCTTCCATTGTGTGACAATGGAGTTGTGGCTTATGCCAAGGAACGCCGGTCCCATCAGTGATCCAGACATATTCTAAGGCAGTATCACTTGATCATGGAGATGGTTGATCTCCAGGGTGATCGAGGCTTGGAGAGTAGACTCAGAGGACAACACATCGGATCCACTCACAAAGGCCTGTTCCCAGAGAGAGACTTTTATGGGATGGTTGAGTATGAGATACTACAACCACTGCTATCAGATGGCCCTAGTGCAAGTGGGAGATTGTTAGTTATATGTATGCCCTAGAGTCCATTACTGTACATAGGATGTATATTGTAGTGGATGCTGGGACGTATATAGGGAGGACTTTCTTGCTCGACATGATAGTATGCTATCTGGTTGAACTTTACCTTAACGTGTATACCGATTGTCTCTCTGTTACATGTTGGTAAAGCACTTAGGATGTGTACTTGACTACCTGGACTATGATGCGGATCATACTAGTGGGGACATGGTAGTCTATAAGTACATCCTTCAAAGTCCCTAGTCGTGGGTGTATCGAGACGGGGCATCGATATACCAGAGTAGACTAGCGTATACCTTCTCGACCCATACAGATGGGCGATGGATGATCCCATATCCATTGGTGTTTGACATCAGGGATGATATACGGGTGCTCAGTAGAGACTGGGTACACTGGACGGACTCGCCGAGAACTCCCAGATGGTATTATACCTCACGTCAGATGGCAGTTCTCTGGTGACACTGGTACAGAGTAGTCTGTTGACCCGAGATCGTCATAGAGTCTTGTGTGGTTCCCACTGTGCTTTGATTTCCATCTTACCACGTCCAAGAGGGCGTGCAAAACGGTGGTTTTTGGGTACAGTCTCGAGTCATATGGAGGCAATGAGCGATAGGAGGGGATTCGTCTCTCCCGGTATAGGGGGTTGATGTTGCGCTGTATTCGATTGGCTATAACAGGAAATCCCTGGCCAGGGTTGCTGAGATTTACTGGTAAGTGTTACCAGTAGTTTCTCGAACAGTTATAGACCTCATATCGACACGACTTATCGAGCTATTGGGGTCTGACGTTTACCACCCCTAGGCGAGATATGCGACATATCAGACGATCAGACCGGACTGTACGGTAGTGTTACTGGTTGGATTCACTGGAGTGTGAGCGGGCTTGCTCGTCGATCTTCTGATCGCTCAATACCCGGGTGGCCGTTACGTTTAGCAGACCGCTTGCGGCTTGTGGATGTTTGATATGATCATCATCCGCTGCCGGCGTATTGACGATTCTTTAGAGTCCTACACAGAGGTTTCCTGGCTCAAGCGAAACGAAATAGGAGCGCATATGAGATATGTGCGGGACCGAGAATAATGCGTGTATGTGATACCGTATTTCATTCTCGCGATGAATGTGTCGAATGGTTATATGCGATATAACCTAGTTATCGAATCGAGGGTTGATTCGATAAGCCGATACATTGGATACTAGTCGGTTATATGCGATATGACCGGATCATTAAATCAAGTGTTGATTTAATGATTTAATGTATAATTATATATTTGATACATTACTTTGCATCAACTAGTATCGGTTTACTTCAGATGGATTTTCTCACTCGGATGTGCACATTATATATGTGATATGATTTTGTGCACTTGCTTGTATCATGTTTGATGATACATGCTTTTGGTTAAGTGTAAAGTATTAAACCTTGGTTAATGAAATGGTTAGGGTTTATTATTTGTTATTCATTTATCTTATTTAGTTATCCATTTATTTTTGATAAATGAATAAAAGAAAATGAGAAAAGAATGGTGGCTTCTGTTGTTGTTTAGTTGAAACTTCATGAAGCTTTGACCAAAGTCCACCGTTCTTATCTCATTCTTAACCCTAACCATTCAACTAACCTTGGTTAATTCTCTACACATTACCATAGTTAGAATTATGATAAGTATTCTATTATTTTCTATTTTCTAATAACTTATCGTAATTCTTTCTTCTTCTTCTTCATCTTCTTCACATGAAGAAAGTTCACTTCATCAATGGTGATTGATGAAAATGAGTGTGAAATCCAATTCTAAAGTCTACCCACTTCCTATTTCTTCATCCTCTACCTCTTTCCAAGTAGTAGAGTGTGTTTACTTCACAAGTTTCTTGACTTGGTGAAGTCGGAGCTTGATTTAGCGATGCCTCGACGTAGATCATCTTCGGCATGGACATCGACGACCTAGCTTGCCCATTCTCCGACGAAGCCGACGCGAGAGCCCGGATTCTTTTTGGACAGCGGAGAGGACTTCGTTGCGGAGCTATAGAGGTGGAGCACCGGATCTACAAAGGTTGTATTTCCGTTAAACTTTTAGTTAAGTGTTAACTAGTTAGTTTTTCACCTAGACATCTAGCCGACGATCCGTAGTTTAGGGTTTGTAGGCACCGTAAAATTTGAAATTGGCATGGTTGATGCCTTGTGAGACCTCATTAGGGTGCCTAGGAACCCTACAGGAGGTGCTGCCAAAATTTTTAAAAGACGAAACATGTTTTCAAACTAGTAAATTTCACTTGCATCATTCATGTTCTTTTCTATGCATTAAGAAAACTTGATTCCATTATACCCTTATTTCAAAACTTCACCTCCTTTATTTTCCTTAAAAGGTTTAGATTTCTGGGTTTCAGCTTACTTGAATTCCGTTGCTCCTTTAGACGTTGCATGATTCAAGTGCTGATCACGAGCTAATATTTCGGGTCGTGACAAAGTTTGTATCAGAGCGCTAGGTTTTACCTTTGTTCGAGTCTTTGTTTAACTATGCGGAGTCTAGGGCGGGTACGTATTTCGGAACCTAGGCTTGACCTTACGGAACTTAGACTTGGACGGGAGGGTATTAGACCCGACCTTTCGTTTCATAGGCTGACCCTGATTGATGGAGTAGGTAGCTTGAGTAGAGTGACGTACCGTATGTTCCGTGGCATATTTACGATACGATACTCCACTTAAGAAACCTTAGGATGTACATATTTTTTAGACCAGTGATTCTCTTCGTATCCATGATTATACATCCATTTGAGATCATTGATTCTATTTGTTTCCATGATCATACTCCCATTGATGATGTTCCTTCTTATGATCATGTATCGATTCAGGATCTGTCGTTTCCTCTCATGCCGTTGATCTGCTTTCTTCGATACTCGATTGAGGTTCCTATCACCATAGTTTGAGCGCAGTTTGAGCTGCTGCTATTGTTGCGGTCAGGGCGAGCTCGTCTGGTATGAGGGTCGGCCATTGTGTTTTCTTGTGACATGAGAACGTCTCTATGTAGTGTTGTGTTGTGACCTCCTGATGAGGCGAGTGTTTGGTTTTGCACCAGATGATCGGGCCATCGACAGAGCTGCCAGTTACGAGAGGACTGTTGATGTACAGCATACCTCAGAGATTTTGATGTCGCCTACCGTGCAGACAGGTGACCCAGCTGCTGCTGAGATGATAGGATGTCGCTTCCGGAGCTTACGAGCTAAGATCGCCGGAGCTTCCAGGTAGAAATGCGACAGATGATAGCTAGTCTACCCCGATTTGAGAGAGGAAGGTGATTCATCAGATTAACGTGCCGACACAGGCCCAGTTGAGTTGAAGATTTCCAGTGTGGAGAGAATCTTACTCAGACCTAGAGCAGACCGATCCAGAGATGACCGCCGATGTATCGCCTTTTCTGGAGTATTGAGGCATTGTTTGGCATGCGGGCGAAGGGTATTCACATGTTGTATAGGCGAAGTTAAAAAGGTTCGAACGAGTGTTAGGAAACCATTTTCCCTAAGTTTAAAGTATTCGAAGGAACATGCAGGTAATTCTGTGGACCCTCTAGAAGAATGAAACCCTAACTCGACATGATGACCATGTAACTGCTTTGAACCTTAGGGTTTATGGCAGTTTAGCGGTGCCATCAGTGAAGCTTGGGTTTGCCCTTCTACAGCTGGTCCAGAGGTGCTGTGGTATGTACCAGATATTTTTAGACTGCGCTCAGGTGTTGAGATTTTGGGAAATTTTGGGACCTCGATGACTCGATCGAAAAGTTTGACGTCGTCCGGATACCATGTGATAAGAGACCAGTAAGCTGACCAGCTTCGGATAGAGGATCTCACCCTGATGCGTTGTGAGTTGATCGAGGACGGACGAGTATTGAGTATTACTTCGATGGTTGGGACGGGTTCCTGAGGATGTGTACGGCCAGTTTCCGAGGAAAAGTGTGCGGAACACGCAGATGTCCAGAAAACGAGAAAAGATTATGTAAGAGTACCGGCCTCCGTACAGTTCGGCATAGGCGAGATCGGAAGAGACCTTGAGCAGGATTCCTTCCAGGACACTGGTGCAATGAGATTTGCACCCAGGATCAGATGTGTCACGTGTATTCAGAAGACCCAGAGAAGATAAGGACCCAGAGACCGAGGATGCCAGACCATGAGCAAGAGGCAAGAGAATGTTCTTGTTCTGCCGGTTTTTAGGCACACCGATTTATTTTTTCGACATTGTGGGAGGTGTACCTCGATGTCCTTTGCAGCGATTTGCGTTGTGATCCGAGTATCACGCTTATATCGCTTGGATTTGAGTTTTGATGATGAGTTTCCTGATATTGATTTCGTGCACCATGGTTTCACCTACTAGGTATCTACATTTTGCGCATAGTTGTCGCACGTGACATATATTTATACACTATTGTGTTGATTTGCGATTTGTGCATGTCTATTGCATTGATGTCGATTTTGTACCTTCGTAGCATGTGTTTTTGATTTCATGTATTTCATACAGATGATTTGATTTCTGCACTCGGTATAGCTTATATGTGCTTGCAGTGCATTGATATATGTTTTGTGCACGCAGTTGCACACGATTTTGATTTATACACCTTGGTGTACTCGGTGTTGCTTTTTATGCATTTGAGTTATTGATTGTATTTCTTGCATTTGATGCACCAGATGTTGTTTTCGTGCACAATAGGTGCACCAAATATTGTTGTCATGCACACCGTTGCAGTGGACAGATACTTTTGTGCACGCCCGTTGCACTTAGTTTCCTTTGTGCGTATAGTGGCACCTGTATTTGTATTTGATTTTCCTTGCGCACCAGACGCATGTGATTATTGGATACGCCTTTTGAGGCTGATTTTGCTTTTGAGCACTTTGTTTTCATGTTGGGTACTATATTGTGTTGTAGCCAAACAGGACTGATCTGAGGACAGTACCTGAGTACTTTGCATGCATTAAAAGATTACCAAAAGGGTTTTCAAAAGGAGCTATAGTCTCGCTATTTCCTACGTATCCGAGAGCGACACGAACGTTTATAAAGGAAAACCTTTTGGGATATTTTGAAAACGAAGGAATGTGTATTTAAGAAAACAAATATGGACATATATTATTATTTTAAAATGAGCATCCGTCAGTTATGCCGTGAGTTACGCATTCCCGTGGCGATTTAGAAAACATTTTTCACGTATTTTATTCAAATTTTGGAGTTTTCAAAGATGCGCACTATATACGCATTATAGTATTTGACTAGTGTATATTGGATTTCAGTAATGGATTTCGAGATCTGTATCTCCATTGTAACTTCGAGGATATGCGTGCAAATTAGATGATTTGCGTAACGCTTGACGGAGTTCTATTTTGAGCTTTGTACTCGTTTTCATGTACACTTGACGCGCGGTGTTATTTTTGCGTTTTCCATGACTTCGGAGCCCCGTTGATTTGAGCCGATTATTGAAATGTTTTGGATTTTAGGGGTTTAAATTTAAATTCGGGGACCGAATTTATTTAAGGGGGGAGACTGTAATATTTCAGAAAATATAAAATATTATTTTTGGAATTTAATATTAAAATAATATTTTTCCCGAAAACTGCCCGATTTGCAAAATTGGGGTTTTTGAAAAAGAGTATAAATATATACCAATAATTATGAAATAAATAGAAATTAAAATGATTTATTCATTTAATAGTATATCTAAAGGATTTGGCATTTTAAAAATTTTTTATATGCAGTTTCGATAAAAACCCGATTAGCGCACTGTTAATCGCGATTAAGCCAAATCCGTGTTTTTACAGTTTTTCATGGCTAGTGCACTACGTCATGTTGCATTTTGGTTACATGTTGTTTTCTTGGGTTGTTTTGAGTATTAGATGGGTTGGTTTTTAAAAGAAAAGAGAAAATGGTGAAAAAGGGTAAAAAGGTAATACTAGAGTGAGAGGGTTAGATTAAAAGAAAGAGAGAGAGGGGGGGGGCAGCTGCCCCATATCATTTCTTCTTCTCCTCTTCATCTTCATCTCCCTCCACTTCACCCCTAGAGATCCACCTCAAAAACTCCCTCAAAACCCTAATTCCTTTTCACAAAAATTTATCCCCTCTATACCCTCTACATATTGGACCAATAAAAGTGAGATTTCGACCGCCTTGAGAAGCTGGGGGTTTTCTTAGGTTGCCTAATGGAGGTATAAGTTCTTCCCTTAAGTTTCATTTTAGTTTCCTTGCATTCTTGTGCAAGTTTAGAGGTGGAATTGTGATGTTTAGTGAACCATGGAAAACCCTAGTAAGGGTTTAAGTGTTTGTTTGAAATTGGGTGATGCCTAGTGGTTGTTAACTAGACTTGGGTGCTGTTTAATGACCTGGACCAGAGCTTAGAAACCCCAAAACACGGATTTAGAAACCCCGACATCGGATAAATGTGTGATTTGGGAGGGTATTTTGGAATCTGGAGCAACCCGGAGACACTAGAAATGATTTTGTAATTACTGGGAGTCGTGCAGGCATCTAGGAAGCTACCACCAAGACCTGAGCCCCAACCCCTGCACCAGGGCCGCAGATTTATTCAATCTAGCCGCAATTTGCGGCCAGGGTAGGTTAGAATTGATCCGTATTTGATCTGGGGTCCCTTTAGGTGTAAATTAGGCCCTCCATATATGCAGAATTGACCAATTTGGCTTAGGGTAAAATCTGGGACCATTTCCATGAGTTGATGCATTGTTTTACGACTTCGTTTTGACTTGATTTTGGTATTTGGTATTGTGTTTCCGTCGTGTGGCGTTTGTATGTCAACGACCTGGGATAATTGTCGTGTTTTGCATGGAAAGCTGTAGGTTTTGACCTATGAGCGAAACGTGTGCTGTTTTGGTTTTTCCGCCTTGATTTTAATACGCATTACGATTGTTTATTATTGTTGGTACCTTCACGTGGATTCCGAGGCGACGGAGCATGGCGTCATCGACTTCGGCGAACAAGAACCAAGGTGAGTGGATCTATATCCACGGGGGAAGTCGGGTGGATGGCGTATAGCACCCCGCAAAGTTTTGGTGGAAACCGATTATAGAATATGGTTAAGGAAACCTAGATTAGGAAACTAGGGTTAGAATGAGATAGCTATGAAACCATATTAGGAACTAGAGGATAGTTAGTAGTGATATGTTACTACTATCATAGGATGACGTTTAGCGATATTGTCGTTTAGGATACTGTAGGACTAGATAGTCGATGTAGATGCATCATCCGAACCATACCTTTTTCTAAAATAAAGAGTCGTATGTATCATTTAAATATATGCCTTGAGGGATGTTATGGATTTCAAATGATATCTTTTTCTTAAAAACACCGTAACCCCTATTTTCAAAACTACGATTCACTTCTTTAAAAATCTTATTGCACAGTTCGGGTGTGTTTGTTAGATTAGATACTTATACTTAGTAGAGATAGAATGTTTATGTAAATTCGATTTGATGTGTGATATAAATGCGATGAAAGAATATAAGACAGATATGATGATATGTTGGTATACGGATGCGAGTCGATCGAGATGATTTATACCCTGCCGGTCCCCTGATATGAGATTATTGCGGATGTGAACCGGGACATAGGGGTGTGTGTGTGTGTGTGTGTGTGTGTGCGTGTGTATAGAATGTTGTGAATCATGGATGATAGGTCGTATGTGATATTAGGCCGTACCCACATTTGTCTTATAGGATGATAGGATCCGTATTAGCTTAATGCCGTCGTACGATGATTTTCCGTGCGTGATGAGTTGACTTGATGATTGATCCTTACCCTTGACTAGAGGTTGTCGTACGATAGATTATACCGTACGCGATATTGTTAGGCTGGATGCCGATTGATAGATTCCCCGACTCGGTCATATTAGATACGTATACCCGTCAGCATTTGCATATGATTTACCTTATGCTGCATTCATATTATTTCCATTGCATTGCTTATGCCTTTGCTAGTACACTTACACCATTATCGATGATGCGTATGTTACACGTACACAGATTTGCCGGCTCACACACTTCATCATCGATAATTGCCATGTCACTACACAGTAGATTTGCTGCATCATGACATACACATGTATATCCATATTGGTGCACACATACATTGGTACATCTATACTTGCGCATATACATATTGTACCTACATAGATCACTGGTTTTATTGGGAGATTAGGAACCGCATGTTATATTTTAAAAACTGGAATCATTTTAAAGGAGCGGCTTCCCCTTAATATGTCATATCACTGTTCCATGTTGCATGATATATTGATATGCTTACATTTCTGTTTTATGTCGCATACATCATGCTTCACGCCTTTACGCATTGAGATATGCTGTTTTCATGAGATTTCTGGATTTAAGAACCGTGGCTTTTTCAAAAGAAAGCATGTATTGTTTTAAAAACCCGGTTTCTCTTGATATGATATTTCAGTGCGTCCACCATGTGTTTTCTCGGTTCTGAGAGTGGCATGTGAAACCCGATTCGAGGAGCGGTAGGCACCGTCTGCGGGTACATGGTGGACCGGGTGACGTACCACAGGGCAAGAAGACTCGTATATGTTAGACAGTAAGCCCGGCAGGAGAGCACTACCTATCGGTGATAGTATTTAGACTCGGCGGTTATCCGGAGGATACCGACCGGAATAGCGAGATGGATATGAGGGCCGACCAGGGTGTGCGGTGCGTGAGGGCCGATCTGAATATACGGCGTCTGAGATATATGAGGATTTTCGTGTTGATGTTGGGCACGGTTTTCATGATCTTTCGAGTGTCGATGCTGGACACTTAGGTTCCATGATTTTGAGGTGTCGCGAGGGACACATGTTGATTTATATCCTCACATTTTCATTCATATGGTTTTATGATATTTATATGCATGATGTTTGTGTCAGTGGTTGACACATGGACGGGATCCACATGCATACATACTTTGATTATATGGGCAGACGAGACCCACTTGCATAAATGCATTGACTATACTGTTGGATGTTATACACATGCTTATAGAATTTGGCTACCTTGTTGGCACATATACAGACCCGGTCACCCTAGATATCATAGTATTAACTTTATGATATAGTTGACCTAGGAGTCGTTGTTTATTCGATTTCTATCTGTTGATATTTTTCTACTCATGAGTTGGCAACTCACCCCCGTTGTGCTACAGTTCTTTCTACCGCTTGGATCAGTAGCGGCTTCGCTGGCACACAGTTGCATTCGGGTGTTTTGCATTGGTAGGTGGGATATTTGTATCGTACCCACTCTTGTATCTATATTTCTTATTGTATCTAGTTAACTCCATCAATCAAAATTTGTAAATTGTATAAGTAATGAGACTTAATGAGACTTGTAGTTGCGAGATTTGAGCGATGGGTTTTATATTCACTTTTGGGGTTATATCTTGCCTATTTCTTTATCTTTTTGTGGTGAACTTCGCCGTTGGGCATCGTATACTTATTTATACTGTATTGCGTGGTTGTGATCCGCCGTTTGGCGAAGAGCTACCTCCCGCTTGGGGATGCCTTTATCATTATTATGTATTTATGGTTTTGGATCAAAATAGAAAAATGAGGTGCTGCAAAAATTTTTAAAAGACGAAACATGTTTTCAAACTAGTAAATTTCACTTGCATCATTCATGTTCCTTTCTATGCATTAAGTGAACTTGATTTCATTATACCCTTATTTCAAAACTTCACCTTCTTTATTTTCCTTAAAAGGTTTAGATTTCTGGGTTTCAGCTTACTTGAATTCCGTTACGCCTTTAGACGTTGTGTGATTCAAGTGCTGTTCACGAGCTAATATATCGGGTCGTGATAACTTTGTCACCATCCGAAATTGGCACGTGACGGCCCTAATACTACACAACGTCTACAGGCGTAACGCAGTAAAAGAAAGCCAAAACCCAGAAATCTAAACCATTAAAAGACAAGAAAAGATAAGAAATATTGTTTAAAAGTCTTTGAAATCTCAACCCAAATTCTTTAAAATTCTAACTTTCTTTCTTAAAAATTTTGGCAGCACCTCCTTTATAAAAACTAGCCCCAAAAATGGGTACAACAAACATATAAATAAGGTATCTCCAAACGGGAGCAAAAACACGCCCAAAGGAGGAAAACAACCACCACAACAAATATACGACGCCGTAGGGAAGAAATAAAAGACGATAGAAAGGAAACTGTATAAAAGACAACAAGTCACAAAAATATACAATATCGTCCTCACCAAGTCTCTAAGTCAACAAGAAAATAGTAGATGGAGAGTACAAAGATACAACGAATATACAATACAACAATACGGATAACCACAAAACCCATCTAAGCAAAACTGTACACTATGAGCTGAAGCGGTATCCGCAGCAAAACATGATCAGATAGATGAATAGCCTGCCTCGACTATTCTGGGGAACACCCTGCAAACCAACGGTGGTACAACGGGGGTGAGTTGCCAACTCATGAATAGTAAATAATATATGCAGGTAATTGCAAGTATGCACGTACAGCGTGAATCTAACATATGCAATTAATAGCAATAAAAGGTCATATGAATGCAATAGTCATGAAAGGTACACTAGCAGGTACAACTAATACATGAAGCAATAATAATATGACAATCGGTATACAATAATCATGCACTAATGATATGAAAATGTATATATGCAACAATCATGAAAGGTACACTAACAGGTACAACTACTACATGAAACAGTGCATATAAATAAAGGTATATAAATGCAACAGTCATGAAATACACTGTAACAGGTACTACTAATATATGAAGCAGTGCATAAACAATAAATGTGGAGTATGGAATGAAATATGTCATTCCACGGAATCCTGACATCGTGGTAGGATCACAATCCAACAAGACAATCCAAATCCCAATTTCCTCAAATCAGCCCCCAAATTGGCTCTCATATCATATAAGTCTCACAAATCCTTAATGTACAATATCGAATAAATCTCCTATATCCTGAATATACAAAATCAAGTGAATCTCATATATCCTTTATGTACAATATCAAGTAAATGCCATATGTCCTAAATCCAATATCAAGTGAATCTCTTATAATCTAGGTATATTTGCATGAATAAATTAGATGAAGTATATGAATTGATATCAATACACATATATTAGCGTCCCATTCCACTAATATTTGTGTAAAGGCATATATAACAGCGTCCCATTCCACTGTTATATATATTAGGAGTAAAAAGAAATATCACGAAACCAATGTGTCAAGCATCGATACAGAAATGCTGATCTATCAGGTGCTGTCACCAAGACTGGCACCCTGATAGGTACGTATCACACGCTATCCGAAAAGCACGAGTGCCTAGCTCTGACCCTCATCTTTCCACGTATCCATACGTACATGACTCCCAACGGTATCCCCATGATTACCGCCGAGTCATAGGTAATGTCACCGGTAGGTATGGTTCCCCTGTCAGGCTCATCGGCATGGTCCATCGATCTTCTTGCCCCGGGGTACCTCAGGGCCCCACCATGTACCCTCATACGGCCTCAACGCCTCCTCGTAGGGGTATATATATATATCAGAACCAATAAATCTCATGGTGGATACTGAAATATCATATCAAGGGAAGCCAGGTTTTTCAAATAATGCATAATTTCATGAACTCCCACGGTCCCTAAATCCAGAAAACATGAAAAATCCATATCTCAATGCAAAAATCCATTAATATAATATATGCAACATAAGACTGTAATGAAAGCATATAAAGGAAAACCCGCTAATTAACGGAAATAAGTTAATATAAAATATCATGCGGTTCCTAATTTATCCAAGTCTAAATAACATCAAGTAAAGGTAAACATGTAGCTATAACTGATATATGTGTAAACATAAAGGTATAGCAAGGTATATCTATCTACCTATAAGTAATGATGTAATATACCCCCTGGATATAAGTGAAATATGTATGCAAGATATACCTGTAGCTATGTTATAAAGTGTGCATGTACCTATCACTATTGGTACAATACCCTATAGGTATACAGGTAACTAGCATATAAGTATATGAAGGCAAATGTGTAAGCATGTGGATATACAGGTATGCTAAATGTCATATGCGATAAGAAATATGAATCAATGTCTCAATGTTCCTAACCAAGCAATATCATATCTATAAGTGGGTTGTGCGTGACCTGGCAATTATTGACGGTGTGTGTGACATACAACCAGTGCTCGTGCAACATGAATCGTCAATAATAGTGCAGTGTCCTAAGGATACTAGTCCAAGCACGACACTAACTAAGCAGTACGGTGAATGCGCAATTTTAAATATGACATAGAATATGCGACAGAAATAACATCTCTAGCCCAGACGCATAACGCCATGCGGGCGATTCCCCTGTAGATGTTAAATCTACTCACCAATGCTCCAAGCTAGGTGAAGTCTACCACCTGTTTTTGTTAGTTATATGTATGCCCTAGAGGCCATTACTGTACATAGGATGTATATTGTAGTGGATGCTGGGACATATATAGGGAGGACTTTCTTGCTCGACATGATAGTATGCTATCTGGTTGCTCTTTACCTTAACGTGTACACTGATTGTCTCTCTGTTACATGTTGGTAAAGCCCTTAGGATGTGTACTTGACTACCTGGACTGTGATGCGGATCATACTAGTGGGGACATGGTAGTCCATAAGTACATCCTTCAAAGTCCCTAGTCGTGGGTGTATCGAGACGGGGCATCGATATACCAGTGTAGACTAGCGCATACCTTCTCGACCCATACAGATGGGCGATGGATGATCCCATATCCATTGGTGTTTGACATCAGAGATGATATACGGGTGCTCAGTGGAGACTGGGTACACTGGACGGACTCGCCGAGAACTCCCAGATGGTAATATACCTGACGTCAGATGGCAGTTCTCTGGTGACACTGGTACAGAGTAGTCTGTTGACCCGAGATCGTCATAGAGTCTTGTGTGGTTCCCACTGTGCTTTGATTTCCATCTTACCACGTCCAAGAGGGCGTGCAAAACGGTGGTTTTTGGGTACAGTCCCGAATCACATGGAGGCAATGAGCGATAGGAGGGGATTCGTCTCTCCCGGTATAGGGGGTTGATGTTGCGCTGTGTTCGATTGGCTATAACAGGAAATCCCTGGCCAGGGTTGCTGAGATTTACTGGTAAGTGTTACCAGTAGTTTCTCGAATTGTTATAGACCCCATATCGACATGACTTATCGAGCTATTGGGGTCTGACGTTTACCACCCCTAGGCGAGATATGCGACATATCAGACGATCAGACCGGACTGTACGGTAGTGTTACTGGTTGGATTCACAGGAGTATGAGCGGGCTGCTCGTCGATCTTCTGATCGCTCAATACCCGGTGGCCGTTACGTTTAGCAGACCGCTTGCGGCTTGTGGGTGCTTGATATGATCATCACCTGCTGCCGGCGTATTGACGAGTCTTTAGAGTCCTACACAGAGGTTTCCTGGCTCAAGCGAAACGAAATAGGAGCGCATATGAGATATGTGCGGGACCGAGAATAATGCGTGTATGTGATACCGTATTCCATTCTCGCGATGAATGTATCGAAAGGTTGTATGCGATATAACCTAGTTATCGAATCAAGGGTTGATTCGATAAGCCGATACATTGGATACTAGCCGGTTATATGCGATATAACCGGATCATTGAATCAAGTGTTGATTTAATGATTTAATGTATAATTATATATTTGATATATTACTTTGCATTAACTAGTATTGGTTCACTTTAAATGGATTTACTCACTTGGTTTGTACACATTGTATATGTGATATACTTTTGTGCACAAGATTGTATCATATTTGATGATACTTGCTCTTTTGGGTTTGTGTAAAGATTAAACCATGTTTAGTGAATGGTTAGGGTTTCTTTTCTCTTATTTATTTATCCATTTATTATTGTTTTGGAAAAGATAAAGAGAAAAAGAAATGGTGGCTTAGTTTGTCTTTTCTTTGAAGCTTCTTGAAGCTTTGAAAAGTCTACCATTCTTGTCTCTTCTTTAACCCTAACCACTCTTATAAACCTTGGTTAAATCTCTACACTAAACCATGGTTGAAGTTATGATAAGTATTCTTTTTATTTTCTTTTTTAATTAACTTATCATATCTTCTTCTTCTTCTTCATCTTCTTCAACAAAAGAGAAAGCTTGCTACTCCAATGGCAAGTGATGAAAACTAGTGAGAAATCCAAAACTAAAGTCTACACACTTCCTATTTCTTCATCCTCTACCTCTTGCCAAGTTGTATAGGGTGTTTACTTCACAAGTTTTCAAAGCTTGGTGAAGTTGGAGCTTGTTCTTTTGATGCTTCGACGTAGATCATCTTCGGCATGGACATCGACGACCTAGCTCGCCATTTCTCCGACGAAGCCGACGCTAGAGCCCGGGAATTCATTTGGACAGCGAGGGGACTTCATTGCGGAGCTATGGAGGTGGAGCACCGGATCTACAAAGGTTTTATTTCCGTTTAAACTTTAGTTAAGTGTTAACTAGTTTCATTTTCGCTTAGACATCTAGCTAACGATCCGTAGTCTAGGGTTTCTCGGCATCATAAAATTTGAAAATGGCATGGTTGATGCCTAGTGAGACCTCATTAGGGTGCCTAGTTCCCCTACAGTGGTATCAGAGCCTAGCTAGAGCCTTAGGCGAAGTCTAGACGACGTTTGAATCCCGATCGAACCCGAAACCCCATTTTTCCCATGCTCTCTGTACTTTTTTCAAAACAGTGCATTTTTCCACATTAAAAATATGCAGAAAATTAAGCAGGGTATTATATGAATTACTGTGAAATACGGGGGCCTAATTCAATTAAACCACCGCGGAACCGCGGCACATGCTTGGCATGTGCGGCGGTTCCGCGGCCTTATGGTCTCCTCTTGCGTTGACTTTTGCATAGTAATTCCTATTTTACAGTGATGAGTTCTCTGGGTATTTTTAATATTTATTCAAGAGTTGAATAATCTGGGATGTTTTGGAGCTTCGATGATTCGATCGGGTTTATCAGACTTTGTCTATTTGGCTTTCCGGATAATTTCTGAATATGTTAAAAAGTTCGACCGGATATAAATACCCAATTTTTCCTCTGTCGGGAAATTTCCAAGTGTTGGATTTTTCCGTAGTTTAACGACGTTCTAAGTAGTGCAAGTAACGCGATGGACCCTCTAGAAGACAACAAACCTTAACTCGATTATGTGACCGTCTTGAACTGCCCTTTGAACCTTCGGGTTTGGGGCAGTACGGCGTGCCACATGTGAGGCGTTGGCTTGACCCTTCTACGGCTGGACCGTTGGTACTGAGGCACGAACTGAATGTTGTTAGACTTATTTCATGTGTTGAGCTGTATCGGGAAAACTTGGGTGTTCGATTGTTCGATCGGAAAGTTTAACATTTTCTATTTATCCGGAATGTGATACAATAATTGGAATTCACAAGTAGTTATGAAATAACTGAATGAATGTTATAAATATAGCAGTTTAGTCTCAAATGATCGGTTGCCACGGAATTTTGATGTGATCAAAAGTCCGTCGCAATCACGTAGCGTACGCGGATACTCGCCGGGTAAACTTAATAGACAGCTTCACCCCATAGCCCCGACCAAGTGACTGTAGGAGAACCCCGTCGCCGAAAGCATCCGTTCGGGTGCTCGCGGTAGCGGTGTTCCGTCTTGGTGCACTTCGTCGACGGCATCGGGGGTGCGGCCGCCTACTAAAATTTGCGACGAGCATTCGATCAGAATGTCGGGAATCTTGTTGAATTGCCCGACTTGATATTGAAAAGTGTTTTCGATAATGAGACTAAATTGCGGGGTTTATAATTGTTAGGCATGCGATGTCTAAAGAATTCATTTGGTCAGGCATGCGATGTCTGAGGTGGTTGTGGATTCCAACTGTTGTAGTTTTACACTTTCTTTTCTGTGACCGTAAGTGTAATATGTGATATCGCTGGTTTCGTTGCTATATGTCAACGACAATTGGGATGCGCATATTTACTTACGTTGATGACATGTGATGTTATGTGTTGCTGGATATGTTATATTGGATCGTCGTGTTTGAATAGCCGGGGGTTTTTATGTGAGATGAGTGTTTTTCATTTTCATTCATGTAAAAACTTGTATGTAATATTCTTTTTATTGGGGTGCTTCCAGGTTGCGGAAGTTGTCACCGTTGATGTATATTATTTACTTTTCTGCACTAGGATAGACCCAAGGAGGAGGGCACAAGTAACCGGGTTCTGGAGTCCAGTGGGAGACCAACTCGAGGAGTCGAGTCCGGGTCTCCTAAATCTAGAATTGGTAGGGTTGCTTGCCGCTCTCGTAGCGGTCTAGGGGTGTGGGTTTGGCTATTCATCGCGACCGTGGAATCCGTGTTTTATACTGGCTCGTATTGAAAACACGGACGTCCTAGTATATCCAATATTTCATATGATTTTTCTGCTGCGATATCTGTGATGTGATCATGTGATGTTCTGTGATAGATACAGTACATAGTATATATGATATATTATATAGGCGTTACTTATGTTTTACACCCGCGCTAGCCCTGCCCCGCTCTGTCGTTAGTTACCTAACCTAACGGTGCACGAGGTGACATCGAGGCGAATGCGGATGGCATAAGTGTACGTCGTATTTATCTGTGATGTTTAGGTATTTGAATGATGGGACTTCATTAATGTGATTAATGAAATAAAAGAAACCTAAGATGTTGTAGAATCGAATTTCAAAATAAAACAGGTAGCTACAGTTCTTGCTTTGCACAGCGGTATATACGATATATCCTGCACCTTATTCGATAAGGAAAGGACCGAGATCCCTTCACCGGGAGTGACTCCTTTAGCAATATCTGGCAGATGCTACACACTCGGTTTGTTTTTTGATTGCTTTTAAGAGTTTTTGCTTTGCACAGTGATATATATGATATATCCCGCACCTCATTCGACGAGGAAAGGACCGACGATCCCTTTACCGGGAGTGACTCCTTTAGCAAAACTAGAAAAGCCTCAAAAGCACTCCATTTTAAAATTATTTGATTCTACAACGATATCAAGTTCATTACGCAATAGGTTTTCAGAAAAACCTGTCGTAACCCTCCGTCATTTCAGATAAGTTGTATATAGTATTCGTGCTGCATTTGTTGGCTTTCGTCAAGGTGCAGTGTGCGGTAGCTATATGCTGCTTATTTGCCAGCAAACGATGCGATTGGATTAGGGTAGTCGTGCGGCTTTGTTGGCTTTCGTCAAGGGTCGTGCGGGTGGGTTTAATTCAATCAAGAAATGTACGGGTTGAACTTGACTAGCGGGCTATGGTTTGTTGGCTTTCGTCAAGGTCATAGCACGTTAGGGGCAAAATATTATCGGGAATTTCAAGTGTTGAAATTTGCAATGAGATTGCATACCTTCTATGAGATAGTTGGATCCCGATACCCGCTGCGAGTAAGAGTTACTCCTGGGAGAGTTTTATACATTACAATTAGCCGATCAAGTAGGTGTCTAGAAAGGTGTCAACGGGGTTACGCCTCTGGGAAAACGAGGTTTACATTAATTAGGTTCGTGCGAAAGCACGGGGGACCTCCCTCAAAGTACCGACACTGGCCTGGCTGAAAGATTGGCGAACTTGTAGTGTGTAATTAATCCCGGCTAGTCTTTCCTTTTAGGGTTTGAAGGAAGATTTGATAAAAAGCAGTGGGAGCCATCCTGATTAGATAAAATAATAACCAATCTATTCTTGCAAGAGCGCACGCTGAGTGTTTTCTTCTCTCTCTCTCCAGGTAGCGACCATATCACGCCTTAATCAAGATATAAATGCGGATTATTGACCGAACCCGCTTGTTATACTGAGCTGGGGAACGTTAGTCCCGCTCCAACTTATAATAGTTATAAGACAGAGCAGGAAATTGGCGAATACCACATTTCCCGTGCCGCCCAAACGAAGAGAGTGCATGCTGATGCATCATCTTCGGGTGTGTTCATTATACAGAACTGTTTCTCAGTATCCTCCGCATCCTGGTATATGATACCGGATCCGGATCCCAGATATGTAATCTGTTACATATGGCTACAAAAGGGTAGAAAAACTGAGAACGGGTGATAAGTTTCATGAGGCAGAAATCGGGGCAAGAGTTGCAGCCAAGTCTGTCGGTCACTGTCACCCTGTATTACCAATACATTTATTCTGAACGAATGTTATTAGATACCGAACCTGATATACAAAATCATATCAGTCTCTTTATTAGTAAAGAAATGATATAATTTTGTATTGATGGATAATGTTTTGAACATTTCCTATATCAAAAGTTGATCGGTTCAGGCACGTTATCTAAAAGCATTGATGTTCTAAATCAAACTACAGTTCTTAGTATATGGAACACACACAAGAGGAAGAGTTCAGAAATGAACGAATCCTTCTTGAGGTATTGTAGACTAGGTCAGATCAATGTGACCCGACTAGCTAGAGTTACATAAAGATGCATATTTAAATTAGTTTGAATTTACATCTTGTGAAACTCGCCAGTCATGTCACAAAGATAAGATGACCATAGCTCTGTTTATTGGAAACGGAGAAAGAGTTAGTGAACTCTTGGGACTGATACATGATGATGTATGTAAGGTCTCCTGTCTATACATGCCAGGACTGGTTCTTTATACTTCATTACGTTCTCTGATGATCTTTCGAGTTTCTGACCTATGTTCCTGTTGAAACACTAGTACGAACCTTTTGAGATATTCACAGAATATAAGCGAGAAGTAGAGAACCAAAATACGGGTAAAAGTATTATGTCCTTTGATGCGATCAAGGAGGAGAATACTTGTGCACGGAATTCCTGGACTGTTCTAAAGGAGAATGAGATTCTTTCTCAGCATTACTCCTCCGAATACACCATAGCACGTTGGTGTATCGGGGCGGAGCAATCACACCCTATATAATAAGGTATGCTCTATGATGAGTACTACTGAGTTACATTTTTCCTTTTGGGAGTTATGCGCTTGAGAAGCTGCATACCTATTGAATAGGGTTCGAATCAAATCAGTTGCCTACCACCTCATATATGATATGGTATGGGAAGAGCCCATGTCTTAAGCTAGTTAAGATTTGGGGTTGTCCGGCCTATGTCTAAAAGCAAAATCCGGACAAACTCGAGGCAAGATCTGTTATGTACAACTGGAAAGGTTCCAGCTATGCAAACTATAGCAGATGATTTGGTAGAACCAAAGGATTTAATAGATACCAACGAATCTCAGCCTCTCCGCCGATCTAGTAGGGTTCCTCACCCACCTGAGAGATACTTCTGTTTTTCTATGACAGTGGGAGCGAGGATTGCATCATGAGATGATGACCCAACTAGTTTCGAGCTGGCCATCAGGAGTAGGACTCTGTAAGAATGGCTGGATGCTTAGAGATCTGAGATGGAATCCTTATGCACCAACAAAGTATGGACTTTGGTTGCTATATCTGAAGGGTTAAATCCCCATCGGCAGCAAGTATATCTTGAGAAGATTACTTGGTGTACATGGAAAAGTTGAGACTTTCAAAGCTAGACTTGTTAAAGGTTTGCATCATTGACCAGGTGTGGATCATGATGAAACTTTTTCTAAGGATCTATGCTTAAGTCCATTCAGATCCTACTTGCCACGGCTACATACCATGACTACGATATCTGGTGGTTGGGTGTCATGACAGCTTTTCTAAATGATGTTTTAGAAGAGGGAGTCTATAAGTACACAGCCAGAGGGCCTCGTAGACAGTGGGAGCAGCGGAAACGTGTGCAAGATGCATTATTGGATAAAGCAGGCATCGCGGAGTTGGAACGTCTATTTTGATGAAGTAGTCAAAGAGCTTGACATCATCAAAATGGTAGATGAACCTAGTATATACAAAAAGGTAGTAGGGAGTATGGTGATGAACCTCGTAGAGTACGTGGATGTCATGCTCTTGATAAGAAAGGAGTTTCTTATGCTACGCTCGATCAATCTCCGTTTATCACAATGATTCTCCGTGTAGGATCAAAATGATACCTCCTAAATCCTGAGTTTTGGATCTATGAGATAGATTTAATTGGATGTTAGGATTCTCACTAGTTGTAGTGAAATGGTATCAACCGATCCTGGGGAGAATCACTGGAAGGGTTCCAGGGTGATAAGGATGACTGAATGTCAGTCACAGGCATTGTCTTTATCCTCAGTAAAGGGACGGTATGTTGGAAGAGTTCCAAGATAGATACCGTGACATACTAGAGAATAAAGGCAGGATACATCGCTACTTATGATGCTACCAAAGAGGCAGTCTGGGTGTATATTGGTTCATGAGATGAACTACGTTCCTACCATTGTGAGAAAATGGAGTTGTGGCATATGCCAAGGAACGTCCGTCCCATCAGTGATCCAGACATATTCTAAGGCAGTGTCACCTGATCATGGAGATGGTTGATCTCCAGGGAGATCAAGGTTAGGAGAGTAGACTCAGAGGACAAACACAGCGGATCCACTCACAAAGGCCTGTTCCGAGAGAGAGACTTTTATGGGATGGTTGAGTATGAGATACTACAACCACTGCTACAGATGGCCCTAGTGCAAGTGGGAGATTGTTAGTTATATGTATGCCCTAGAGGCCATTACTATACATAGGATGTATATTGTAGTGGATGCTGGGACATATATAGGGAGGACTTTCTTGCTCGACATGATAGTATGCTATCTGGTTGCTCTTTACCTTAACGTGTATACTGATTGTCTCTCTGTTACATGTTGGTAAAGCCCTTAGGATGTGTACTTGACTACCTGGACTGTGATGCGGATCATACTAGTGGGGACATGGTAGTCCATAAGTACATCCTTCAAAGTCCCTAGTCGTGGGTGTATCGAGACGGGGCATCGATATACCAGTGTAGACTAGCGCATACCTTCTCGACCCATACAGATGGGCGATGGATTATCCCATATCCATTAGTGTTTGACATCAGAGATGATATACGGGTGCTCAGTGGAGACTGGGTACACTGGACGGACTCGTCGAGAACTCCCAGATGGTAATATACCTGACGTCAGATGGCAGTTCTCTGGTGATACTGGTACAGAGTAGTCTGTTGACCCGAGATCGTCATAGAGTCTTGTGTGGTTCCCACTGTGCTTTGATTTCCAACTTACCACGTCCAAGAGGGCATGCAAAACGGTGGTTTTTGGGTACAGTCCCAAATCACATGGAGGCAATGAGCGATAGGAGGGGATTCGTCTCTCCCGGTATAGGGGGTTGATGTTGCGCTGTGTTCGATTGGCTATAACAGGAAATCCCTGGCCAGGGTTGCTGAGATTTACTGGTAAGTGTTACCAGTAGTTTCTCGAATTGTTATAGACCTCATATCGACACGACTTATCGAGCTATTGGGGTCTGACGTTTACCACCCCTAGGCGAGATATGCGACATATCAGACGATCAGACCGGACTGTACGGTAGTGTTACTGGTTGGATTCACAGGAGTATGAGCGGGCTTGCTCGTCGATCTTCTGATCGCTCAATACCCGGGTGGCCGTTACGTTTAGCAGACCGCTTGCGGCTTGTGGGTGCTTGATATGATCATCACCTGCTGCCGGCGTATTGACGAGTCTTTAGAGTCCTACACAGAGGTTTCCTGGCTCAAGCGAAACGAAATAGGAGCGCATATGAGATATGTGCGGGACCGAGAATAATGCATGTATGTGATACCGTATTCCATTCTCGCGATGAATGTATCGAAAGGTTGTATGCGATGTAACCTAGTTATCGAATCAAGGGTTGATTCGATAAGTCGATACATTGGATACTAGCCGGTTATATGCGATATAACCGGATCATTGAATCAAGTGTTGATTTAATGATTTAATGTATAATTATATATTTGATATATTACTTTGCATTAACTAGTATTGGTTCACTTTAAATGGATTTACTCACTTGGTTTGTACACATTGTATATGTGATATACTTTTGTGCACAAGATTGTATCATATTTGATGATACTTGCTCTTTTGGGTTTGTGTAAAGATTAAACCATGTTTAGTGAATGGTTAGGGTTTCTTTTCTCTTATTTATTTATCCATTTATTATTGTTTTGGAAAAGATAAAGAGAAAAAGAAATGGTGGCTTAGTTTGTCTTTTCTTTGAAGCTTCTTGAAGCTTTGAAAAGTCTACCATTCTTGTCTCTTCTTTAACCCTAACCACTCTTCTAAACCTTGGTTAAATCTCTACACTAAACCATGGTTGAAGTTATGATAAGTATTCTTTTTATTTTCTTTTTTAATTAACTTATCATATCTTCTTCTTCTTCTTCATCTTCTTCAACAAAAGAGAAAGCTTGCTACTCCAATGGCAAGTGATGAAAACTAGTGAGAAATCCAAAACTAAAGTCTACCCACTTCCTATTTCTTCATCCTCTACCTCTTGCCAAGTTGTATAGGGTGTTTACTTCACAAGTTTTCAAAGCTTGGTGAAGTTGGAGCTTGTTCTTGTGATGCTTCGACGTAGATCATCTTCGGCATGGACATCGACGACCTAGCTCGCCATTTCTCGACGAAGCCGACGCTAGAGCCCGGGAATTCATTTGGACAGCGAGGGGACTTCATTGCGGAGCTATGGAGGTGGAGCACCGGATCTACAATGATTGTATTTCCGTTTAAACTTTAGTTAAGTGTTAACTAGTTTCATTTTCGCCTAGACATCTAGCTAACGATCCGTAGTCTAGGGTTTCTCGGCATCATAAAATTTGAAAATGGCATGGTTGATGCCTAGTGAGACCTCATTAGGGTGCCTAGTTCCCCTACAGTTTTCCCTTTGTAGCAGTGTCCGAAGTCCCCGCCTGCGAACCTGCAACATTAAAACAATAAAACAAGTATATATTAATAATAGACCCAAAATACATACAATCTACACGGACCAACACGACACACATACGTACTCTAAAGGGTTCGTGTTGTAGCTAACGCGTATAGCCACACTACGAAACCACTCAGCGCAACAGAAATACGGAACACGCATCGTATCGGATAACGTATCGCACGAAACGAAACACTAGAAATATGCAAAGTGGTCCCAGATTTTTCTGTGCTAACAATTTGTAAAAATTGCAAGTACCATGAGACTACAATTAACCCCAGAGACCCCTACACCAAAAACCAACACCCAAATCCCTAGTCTGGCAGCAAATTGCGACCAGAAGCAATAAATCTGTGGCCCGATCATGGTGGAATTGGCTCGTATTTTCAGGGTAGGTTCTAGGTCTCTACACTAGGTTACTGTCATACTAATTTTTGCAACATTTACCTGGTTTAACAGCAGATCATCCGAGACCCCAAATCTACACTAAAAATACGATATTTACCCGAAACGATACGATACGGGATAAAAACAGAAACTAACAAGCTAAGCTACACAAAATTAACTTAAAGAGCAGAAAAGAATCATTACCTACAAAAAAGAACAGAAAGATCCTAGCTTTGCATGCTCCTAGGCATCCATGAGGCAAAACCAAGATAAAGATGTGATTTTGATGAAGTTTGTGATGTTTAGTGATGGATTTGTGAAGAAATGGTGAAGAGAAGCTAAGTGTTCAGTTTGAGGAATGAGGAGGTGAAGAAATAATGCTAAAGAGATAAAGAAATGAGAGAGAGAGAATGATAAAGAGAGAGGGAGGTGAGGCTAAAAGGTAAGAACGCCAAAGCATTAACTCCTCATAAATGCCTTCACGCACACCTCATCACTCATCCATCGAGTATCTTCTCACTCACAAAAGATCTAGGGTTTAGGTTAAGGATTGGATTAAACAATGATTAGATTAAGTGTCAAGGTTGCTAAAATCAAAATTAGCACAAACAAAACTCACATTTACGTGCACACGTGCGTGCATGCATATAACAAATAATAATAAATTAATAATTAAATGTTATAAAATGTGAGGAACGCGAATTGGTAAACTTTTTACAGTAAACCCGTATTAACGTCTAAACGAACACTAACCGAAATCTAAGGCGTTACAATCTCTCCTCCTTATAAAAATTCGTCACTGAATTTAAAATTTTCACTAAGCGTACCTTCAAAGACAAGATTACAAACTCTCCTATCTCGATCGCAGCCTCCCAAGTGATTACCCCACTATATGGCTACGTCCAAGAAAAAATCTTCACAGATGGCACGACCCTTGACCGACGTTTCTCCACCTGCCAAGCTATTAACACAATTGGCTGCTGGTGAACGAAAGATCGCGTCCAAACTAAATGGTCTGGTGCTGAATCATCTGAGAATGGTCATGAGGGTAATTGCAAAGTACCGACACAAGGAATATGGGGTGAATACTCAATAATCTGGATGGAAGTGCCAAATTAAAGGCAACGGAACTAACTCGCTTTAAGGATCTCAAAAGGACCTACAATCCTGGGATAATCTTCCCAAAACTCAACATGTCATTCATCGGAAAAGTCCGTAGGAATACATGAGCTCCCACTGTGAACTTAAGTCTGCGACCACAACGGTCGGCATAAGACCTCTGTCTGCACTAGGCTGTCATCATCCTGACCTGAACCAACTGGATCATTTCCGAAGTCTCTAGACTAGCTGGGGTCCAAAAATCCTACTACGCAGAGTCAGAAAAACAGACTGGTGATCGACACGACCTAACCCCTAAACCTAAGGGTTGCCAATTAGAGTGACTCCTGATAATAGCTATCGAAGGAGAACCCTAACAATGGCGAGTGACGATCCCCAACTGCCGACAACAACTAATACGCACGCACAAGCATTTCCACCAGTGTCGGTATAGCCCGCTCTCACAAAACCATCATCCTGCGGATGGAAATATGGAGCTAAAGCTCAACTAGTACCCAAGGCTTCCTGAAGTTCCTGCCCAAGACGGCAAGCAAACAGGGTACCTTTATTGGATACGACTCATGAAGGAACTCCCTGCAACGCACAAACTTAACAAAGAACAACTGATCAAACTGAGCATAACTGGACGACAAGCATCCGAATGGAGTTACACCCTGACTAAACCTGGGTAGACACCATAACGAAAATCATGGAGATCTGCTCCCACTCTTACTTCGGAACGGTTAAACGTTGCAACTCTCCAGCCGGTCTCCGATACTCAACCAAAGCATACAACAAGACAGACACCTTGAAATGAAACCCAAAACTTCTCTTTACATCCCAGCCCACACGTAACTATCTCACAAGTCACGTCAATGTTGGTGGAACTTGAATGAGTACAGAGAGTTGACAGATGTGACTGCTTTAGGATTTCGCATCTCTGCCCAATTGTATCAGGTACACAAACGCGTCCCTAAACATAGCATACCCTTGTCACAAATCAAGGTCTCCGAATCTTTACCCAGCCGAGTATGCTCAAGTATCTCTGACGAACGAGCATAGGCGGGCAGTGCCTCGCGAAAGCGATTAAGGAATAGTGGTCGGGCGCGGACATGAGCAAGCTGTCCCCTCAATAGAGGCGAACTTAAGCTGTACTCAACGATCGCACAAGAACTGTAAATCTGCAGAAGACTATCTCAACAATAAGAACCAGTTGCAGGAAGATGTACATTAAGCTCTGGTGGTCCGTGAAAATCTGACACGACTCTCGAACAAGTAGTGTTTCTAATTCTCCAACGCAAGACCACCGCGGCCATCTCCAGATCATGAGTGGGATATCCTGCTCGTACTTCCTCCAGATGTAAGGAAGAAAAAGCAATAACTCTATAGTGTCACCTCAGTACACAATCGAGCCCCACTCACGAAACATTACAGTTAAACAACAAAGTCGCCCGTACCAGAAAGCAAAGAAAGAACTGAAGCGGTTGTTAACCGAGTCTTCAACTGCTGAAAAACTCTGCAAGCATGCCTCAGTCCAAAGAAAAGAAACCTCCTTTCCGGTCAGTTCAGTCAACGGTGCAGCACTACACTAGCAATCCTGCACGAAACGGCGGTAAAAACCTGCTAAGCCCAAAAATCTGCGAACCACCATCCGTACACAAGTCTGGGCCAAAGCTGTATGGCCTCGATCTTCCTCGGAACCATATGAAAACCGTCTCCCATAACTATAAGACTTAGGAGTCAACATAAACAAGCGTGAAGGAACACTCCGAGAATCTAGCAAACCGCTGGGGCTCTCCCAGTATCTGCAAAACAATCCTCAAGTGCTGCTCATGTTCCTCAAAACGCATTAAATTGACAAGAATTTCGTCAATAACACAACAATTGCTGGTCGAGGAACGGCGTGAAGAAATCTGGTTCATCATATCTACGAATGCTGCTAGGGCATTGGTGAGTCCAATGACACACCAACACACACAAATTCCGTAGCACGCACGAGGCAGTCTTCAGAATGTCATCACTCCGAACCCGCAACAATGATGACCTGATCCCAAACAAACTTAGAAAATGTCTCGCACTCTGGAGCTGATCGAAGAAATCGTCAATGCGAGGTAAAGGATACCTATCCGCACCGTATGCCGGTTCAATTGACGATCCATCAATACACAACCTTAATTTGTCGTCTTTCTCCTTGACGAACAGAAATAGGAGCTCTCTAATGCGAAACACTCAGACGCACAAGCCCCCCAACAAACAACTCTACAGCTGATCCTTAAGCTCCTTAAGCTTCCCCGGCTCATCTGGAACAACGAAGGAAAACTCTCGCACGAAAGGAACCCGGTCCAACAAACCAACTGTGGCTCTGGTACCAAGAATCCATGACATCCTCTCCTCAAAAGCCGACTAGCAAAAAAGGCTGAATTCAAGCTGTGAGAGGCGGCACAACTATCCACCTGCACAATAAGAACTGATTCACAGGGGAAACAACACCTGACTGTTTTCTCACGGTAGTCCACGGACGTCTAACACACAGATAACCAGTTCGTGCCCAGGAGAACATCAAATCCAACATCTCTAGAAGGATTAAGTGACGGACGAATCTCTATCTCCTATCCGATTGGCACACGACTGAAATACGTGTTGCGCAACAAAAGAATCGCTGACAGAAATTAACACAACAAACGGCTGATCTACCTAACACAACTCTCGTCCTAACCATAATACAAAGTGTGAAAAACAAACAAATACATCAAAAGAACATACGAATTAAGGATACCTGAAAACTCAGCATTGGACGCCCGCGCGTCCCGATGAGTAGAAGCAAACTCTCTTGTTTGCCCCTACCCGCAACAGGCTAAACTCCTCCTCTGCTAGACTGACCCCTCTGAGCGAACCCTCCGCGTCCTTGACGTCTCAGAATATGACCCTGACGAGGTGCTAAGGAACAATGTCTGACGAAGTGTTGAAGACTTCCGCATCGAAAACATCCACGCGCTGACTTCTGACCCTTCTGGGGATGAGAGCTGAGCGACTGTTCTCGTCCTAAGCCTCTGCTGCTCCCGCGACGGTCACGAAATCTGTCTCGACAACTAAGCCTCTGTCTCTGGGCTGTTACACCGGTACGAGTCCTCCTCTGTCCCGGAACTCTCAGAGTCTTTGGAATACGTGCCTCGTCAACTGGTGCTGCATCCACTGGTGCTATATAGGTGACGGACTGCTACATGCTGATCGCAAGGAACAACTGGGTAACAGGGGTGACAACCTCCTGTCACTGCGCTCGAACGGCCTCAACCAATGAACTCATCGTCTGGCGCATGTCCTGCATCTCTGTCACAATCCTAGCGATACTATCTGTCGAAGGCGGATCCGTCTGCACCTGTGCATCGAGCGTGCTATCCTGGTCAGTCCTCGTTGCATCACTCTGGATCCCCATAGTCATTGGCGGCAAGGCTATAAATGGAAATAAGATTCGATAAGAACATGGAAATCGAATCACAAGGATATGAATCATCAAGGAAGGAATTTCAAGCAATTTGTACTTAGGTCACTTTAGGCGGAGTACCGCATCGTGAGTATGAGGCAGACATACACACTATGTTACTCTGCTTAAGCTACCTATTCCATCATACCAAGGTCATCCTACACTCCGAAAGGTAAAAACCTAGCGCTCTGATACCAACTTTGTCACGACCCGAAATTGGTACGTGACGGCCCTGATACTACGCAACGTCTACAGGCGTAACGCAGTAAAAGAAATCCAAAACCAAGAAATCTAAACCATTAAAAGAAAAGAATGTAAGTCTACGGTAGCGCCTCGGCCGTCTAACAGACGCCAAATGCGGAACAAAAACTTTTAAACTGGCGCTATCGTTTACTATAACCTGGATCTGCCATTATTGCTAAACTAATAAACTGTAAAGAGTGTAGAAAGGTTATACCGAACGATCCGAGTCCTTCGTTCTTTAACCATCATCCCACGCCCAGTTGCGGCTGCTCCGATCTCGTTGATCTCCGATCTTCTCGTCCAGGTGGCACCACGTCAACGATTCTTTAAACGGGCTCCCGCCTCTGACTCGAGGCAACTCGGTCGTCAAGTTTGATAAAAGAGACGACCAAGAATGATGTTGAGAATGGGTAGAATACTTTATCTCGTTACGTCCAAGGCTATGGACGAACGGTTAATGAAGTTGCCACTCGAATCGGGTGATGGAATGAAATGAGCTATGAAATTTCCATGCACCCCAAAACTATCATAATCTTTTTCCAAACATCAAGTGAGAGTTAGTGAGAGAGGGGGAAGGGGCCGGCCATATATAAGTGAGGAGGGAGGTGAGTGTAGGAACAAGAGAGTAACTATAAGGAAATATCTAGCGTGAACACAAGAAATATCTAGTGTGAACACAAAAAATATCTAGCGTGAACACAATAAATGCACCATAAATGAACAAGTGAGTTACCAGCCTTGTCACCACTTTCTAGATGCTTCTAGAATCTTCCACACTCATCCAAGAAAAGATAAATCCGTCTTTAACCAAATGTTAAATACGGCTGATAGAAAACTGGAAACTGGCAACTTCCAAAAGCAATCCCGAAACGAATTTCAGGATAACCCCGTAACCGTATAAACATACCCGCATTTGTATTACGACCGAATACAAATGCAACTGAGACAAAGATATTATATCTACTCAATATAATACTCGGATCCGGCTTAAACCAAAGCCCACCGGTATTATCTCCCCGAAATATGACACGTGCATAAACGCACTTGCATTTTCCGAACCCTGCCATAAAACCATACGGCCTATACAACGTTTCGCCCGAACTTGGGAAACTGTCTGTGGGGGACTCTAATGACTCGTCAGTACCGTGGCGGTGGGTTTAACCACAAACCGTCAGCGACACTAGCTATGCGTAACGGCTGCCCATGGACTGACCTCAAGGGAGACCGATGAGCGAACTCATCCGGAAGCCCTACTGAGCCTAACAGTGACAATGTATATACAGTCCGGTCCGTTCGTCTATGAGTATCGCATATCTGCCTAGGGGGCTAGTAACGTCAGACCCCCAATAGCAGTATAAGTCGTGTCGGAGTGTAGCCCGATAACACCCTGAGATACTACTGGAGTACCTACCAGTAAATCTCCTGCCACGGCCGTGGGCTTTGTGTAATGTCTCTCCTAGACACAGCACGATCTCGCCCCCAATACCGGGAGAGACGAATCCCCTTCCGATCCGCTCACGTGCTTCCATATGGCTCGGGACTGTACCCAAAAGCTACCTGTTTGCACGACTCCTTTGAGCCGTGGTAAGGTAGAAATCAAAGCACAGTGGGAACTCACACGAGACAAATGACGACCTCAGGTCGATGAACTAACCTGTAAACATGTCACCAGGGAACTGCTATCTGACGATATGTATAATACCAACTAGCAGATTCCCGGCGAGTCCTGTCCGGTGTACTCATAACCCAATGAGCACCTGTATACATCTTAGGTGATCCAACTGACACCAGTGGCTTGTGAGACCGACCACCGCCCTTCGTCGGGGTCTCGACTGTATACACTAGTCTACTTCGGAGTATCGATGCCCTGTCTCGAAACTCCCACGACTAGGGACCACAATTAAGGATATGCTTATAAACTACCCAACTCTCACGTATATGATCGCCATCATACTGTTGGTAGTAAAGCAAGATCCTAAGGGCTCTATCAAAGTGTAACATGCAATCAGTCACCTGAACATGTACACGACTGATAAAGGCAAACCAGATAGTATACTATCATCTCGAGTAAGACTGTCCTACCTGTTTAGGTCCTCCGCAATCATTGCAATCATGTACCTGCGATCCAATAATTGGCTCTGAGAGCACTATCTCCAACAATCTCCCACTTGCACTTAAGGATAATTATTTCGATGTCGACTACTCGCAGCCCGTGTGAAACCGAACATCCAACTCCTCTACTAATCAGTTTCACAAAGCCCGTTTGTAAAACTATTGTGTTTGAGAAATAGCCTAAGTGAGTGGATCCGCCTAGAAGTTTCTTTCTATATCTCTCTTAATCTCAAGTTCACGGAGAAAGCCATCTCCTGAATTGAGTAATACTTATCTTAGAATATGTCTGGATATCTGATGGGACATAGTTCATAAATGAACTCTAAATCCAAACTTCTTAGACTGTATCGATCATTGAACCTAATCAGTATCCAGCACCAAGCCTCCCACAGTATCCTCTTGGACCACCTGTCCATAATACTGTCCCTCATCAGAGGGAAAACTATAACTCTGACAATCACTCTGTCAACTATGTCACCTTTGAAGCCTGGAATGATAACCGTCTCCCGAAGGAGGCTGCCGTCATCAAATCCGTAGAACATGCACTTATGTTCTAAAACTTCTTCCTTATGTTTCTCCAGGATTGGATTAATACAAACTTATTGCATCTAGTGCAAAAACAACATTTGGTGTGGTACTTGACATCTCATGATTGACTCAATTGCCTAATCAAGCGATCTGCCAATCATGCCCATCCCTCTCCCCTTTAGTCTGTAAGACACCTTTAGAGAGGGTTACTCCATTACCTGCAGGTACACCACCATGCCAGGAGTCATCTATTCTAAAAACCATTAGAATACTGTCAAAGTACCCACATTGGGAAACTACCCAAATCCAAATCTAAAACCATAGATCTAGAAACCAGAATGTCTGATATTATATCCATATCCTGTCTAGAGAAACAACTGTGTGACGACCAACGTACAACCGATCGTAGTATAGGAATTTTACTTCCTACTCTGTGTATGTCATCCAGATACCATGACATCACACCCTACTACCTTCTTAACAGATCCATCTTCTATTCTGATTGAAGTCAAACCCATGACTGCCACATCAAAATTAGATGATCTATCTTCGCTATAACTGCTCTAGTCTATAAATAGACGTAAGCTACTTGCCCACTATGCTTCCGATGCTCCCACTAACCACAACAACCCTCTGGCAGAATAATATACACGTGCACTTCTAAAGCTAGTTTAGAACGACGCTATACTTATCCTCCTGCCGGGTCTCATAGCCTGGAACAACAGTAGTGTCAAGTATGGGTAGATAAGAACCTCCCTGTCACCGTCCTTGAGGCTACCGGAGTGCCTCTCGGGTATCTGAGGTTACCCACCATAACTGCGGAGTGGCTAATGGAATGTCAAACCTGATTGAATCTTTAGGTCCTATTAAATTTTCCGTAATCGTTTGCGGTTCTGGAATCACTTCCAGTTCTACCATACTCCCACTACTGTTTTCTGAAAAATCCATTTTACTAAAACTGTGGCGAGTCAAGAACAATATCACTATTGACCTTCCAAATGGTAGAAAATCAACCCTTGTCATAACCAGGGTCAACCCACAAACAGCCATTACAGCAACGCGCCCTGAGTTATCCAGAGTCTGGTTTTAAGCATAAGCTGGACAACTCCCCGTACCTTAACATCTTTTAAGGTACGAACCATTCTATATCCAATATAGAAACTTTGGCACTTATTTAATTGGAACCAGATTCAAATCATGCAACTGTCTCCAGTGCATATCAACTTAATGGAAAGAGGCTAATCAGCATCACTCAACTTAGGAATCCATCAAATTATGAGTAACCCGAAAGAGAAACAAGTTTCTCAAAACTATTACTATCATCTGAATACCAATCACAAGAATCTACATCATCGATCTCTTTGAAGAATCCCGATACTTGTGACACCTGGTTCTCTACTTTATCCTTATACCCATAACTTCTCAAAACTTAGACCTTGTATTTCTACGAAACACTTGTCTAAAAACTAGAGAAATCATAAGTAAACAGAACATAGTACGAGGACCTACCCCTTTGTCCTGATGGACACTTGGACAACATACAATACTCTGTATAAGTCCGTTGAGTTGAACAACTCAAAACCTGTGCGTCGTAGGTGGAAAACTGTACCCTGGCGATTTCCTCAAATATCACCAATTACAACGAATTCCGATATAATGAGGATAATTACCTAATTCCCAATAACTTACTCCCACTCATCATCTGTAAAACCATACAGATATGAGAATGAAATCTGGTAAATACATACCCTTGGAGTAAGTATCTAATCGGGAAAACAGTTTTCCTTTAACAATGCACTGAAACATGAAAATGTTTCGTACGGGTATCCTGGTATTCATAGCAATGCCTCTTCCATAATCCAATTCATGACTTTAACCGTATATATCTTTGCCATCTCTTCAAATCCCTTTATTTGTCTTTAGTCGCTACCTTCTGTACACCTTCGTTAGGCCAAATGGTTTTCTTCCTTCCCTACCGTTCGGCACCAGCCTATGGTTTGGAAGAAGACTATCCAGTAAGCATAATAGGTGTACCCTCCTAAACCAAGAAGTACTCACAACTTGAGAGAAGGTGATGATAAAAGACAACTGAATAATACCTTATTCCTTTAAAGGTGAAATAGGAGTGGCGATGTAGTACGTGGTTTGGTCGTGAATGATAACAGTCGCAATTTTCTTTGCCCTCTTTCTAATCCCTTTATTTTTGTCTTTACATATTACATTTTGTACACCCTACTTAGGCTAATTGGTTTTCTTCATTCCCTACCTTTCGGCACCAGCCTATGGTTTGGAATAAGACTATCCAATAAGCGTAATAGGTGTACTCTCCTAAACCAAGGAGCCCTCGCAACCTAAGAGAAGGTGATAATAAAAGAAAACTGAATAAACCAATTCTATTTCTCCTGAACCTTGATCCATCCTCGAAGAAGTCCCTCCGAGTTCGTATATAACCATACGATGGATCTATCTAATGGAAGTGGAAGTCCATAGTAATACGGGGTGTTCTGAGAAATCCAAAGGGTAAAAGAAAGAGTGGCAATGACTTATGCAACTCGGACAATCCAAAAGCCAGTATTTTAAGAACGTTCGGTCAACCTGGTCACTGAGTCATAGTCTAGGTTCGGTCAAAGGTCGCCGCCAGAGAGAGAGAGAAAAGAAACACTCTGCGTGCACTCTAACCTAGATCAGAATGGTTATAACTTTATCTAATCCGGAAACCTCCCACTGTGCTGTCAAATTCTCCTCCAAACCTGAAAGAAGAATCAATCGGGATCACCCGAAGAGTAAACCAACTCATCAGTGGGAATCGGGATCCAACTCTCATCGCATGATAACGTGACGGAATCCACTCATGTTACTCACACTCCAGAAGGTATGCGCATACTTGGCAAGTTTCAGTTTCTTTAGAATCTCCCGATAAGATTTTTGCCCCATGCTCTTATGACCTTGGCTTTGGTCAAAATGTCATAAGTCACATGCCAAGTTCTACCCGTCACTATCTTGTCAATTTGAACCCACCCGCACATGCCCCTGACTTTGGCCAATCGGCAGAACGACTATCCCAAACCAACTCATCTATCTATGCAACAAATGAATACCCAGCAGCTACCAAACACTATGCCTTAACTTTGGCTAAAATACATAACTTGAATACTACTGAATACCCAAAAGAAATTACGGAGGGCTACGGCTGGTTTTTGGCGAAAAACCTTTAACGTAGTGAACTTGATATCGCTGAAGGAACTTGATAGCTTTTTATAAAAATATAGTGGCGAAACCTTTTGCTAAAGAGGTCACTCCCGGTGAAGGGATCTCGGCTCTTTCGTCGTAGAATGAGGTGCAGGATATTCCACAGAATACCGCTATGCAAAGCAACTTGTAATCGACTATAGTAAAGTTATTACCCTGACGCAAACTTCTGCCCAAGGGGTCATTCCTGGTGAAGGGATATCGGCCCTTGCCTCATCGAATGAGGTGCAGGATATTCACACCGAATACCGCTATGCAAAAACAAAAGTAAAAGTCTTTGTAATAACACTTTTTAAAATTGTTCCAACAACTCCAAATAGGTTTGTTTTCCTTTGCATTGATCAAAATCAATGCAGTCCCATCATCAATCACACCAGAAAAGAACGAAAATAAAATGTACGTATATGCCATCCGCATTCGTCACTGGGTCCCGTCATCATTCGTTAGGTTACTTAACTAACGACAGAGCGGGGACTGGACTAGCGCGGGTGCAAAACATATACAACATCTAATAGTATATATACCAATATACAATAATCGCTCCAGGCGTGATAATATGCAACATTACAGAAAAGTAATTAGCATCACAGAACAATACAGATAATCTGGGATCCCCGGGTTCACAGAGCCGCTGCTGAAACCCGACGTTCCCCTGGTCGTGTGGATAGCCTATGCAATGAAACCTAGACCCCTATGGGTGCGGCAAGTTACCCGCCAAAACTTGAAGCGAGGTAGTCCACCATAGCATAGTGAATGGAACACCCGGCACTTCACGGAATCCGGTAAATTGAGCACCCCTCCTTGGGTCAATCTGAACCCTTTACGAGTGCGGCGAATAGTCTGCTAATTCTAGAGTGAGGCCCCTCTGCCTCTCAAAGCCATGAGATGCGGACCCGTTGCCCTCCAGAACCCGGCTATCCGTGCACTCCGTCGCGGGGTAAAACTAGTACAGAAATGAAAAATAGTACAACAGGTACATCGACCGCAACCTGGTCGTGCCCCAAAAGAATATTATACAACAGGCAGTGACGGCAGTCCACATGTTGGACGCTCGCCCCGCAATATCAAATGTACAAATAAATCCAAACTGCACTATCATTGCACACTGCTATCCACCACGACAAATCCGCAACATCACAGCACAACACAGAACATCAACGCGAATGTCACGTTCGCAAACCCGTCTAAAAGAACTATAGCAATCAGACGCGGTTTACCGATCAAATGACATTCCCGGTCGGAGATATAATGTAAGTACAGTAAACTAACATGTTTAAATTTCGATCGACTAAATATCACAAAGTGGGCCCCACGAACATCTGTTGTACAGTAACAAAATCTGGGCCCAAAAGATATATACCAAAAACCCCAATTTCCAAAGATAAAGCTACTGTGAAAATTTGGGCTCATGAACTCACATAATGGCCGCGGATGCGCGGTCAAACCGTGGGTTTGACCGCGATTCCGCGGCTGTTTTGTTGAGTCACGTGCTCAAATTTTCACCACTTGCTAAAAACACCCTGCACAGATTTCTGTGATATGTAAAATAATTTTTTGACTTGATTTAAAATCGACAGAAACTGTGAATTAGAAAAATTGTGCTTTTCGATATCCGGTTAGATCGATGTTTTAAACGTGTTAGCACAAGTTAGTATAGCATAATGGTGAGGCTCTGATACCACTGTAAGTCTACGGTAGCGCCACGGCCGTCTAACAGACGCCAAATGCGGAACAAAAACTTTTAAACTGGCGCTATCGTATACTATAACCCGGATCTGCCATTATTGCTAAACTAACAATCTGTAAAGAGTGTAGAAAGGTTATACCGAACGATCCGAGTCCTTCGTTCATTAACCATCATCCCATGCTCCGTTGCGGCTGCTCCGATCTTCTCGTCCAGGTGGCACCACATCAACGATTCTTTAAACGGGCTCCCGCCTCTGACTCGAGGCAACTCGGTCGTCAAGTTTGCTAAAAGAGACGACCAAGAATGATATAGAGAATGGGTAGAATACTTTATCTCGTTACGTCCAAGGCTATGGACGAACGGTTAATGAAGTTGCCACTCGAATCGGGTGATGGAATGAAATGAGCTATGAAATTTCCATGCACCCCAAAACTATCATAATCTTTTTCCAAACATCAAGTGAGAGTTAGTGAGAGAGGGGGAAGGGGCCGGCCATATATAAGTGATGAGGGAGGTGAGTGTAGGAACAAGAGAGTAACTATAAGGAAATATCTAGTGTGAACACAAGAAATATCTAGTGTGAACACAATAAATGCACCATAAATGAACAAGTGAGTTACCAGCCTTGTCACCACCTTCTAGATGCTTCTAGAATCTTCCACACTCATCCAAGAAAAGATAAATCCGTCTTTAACCAAATGTTAAATACGGCTGATAGAAAACTGGAAACTGGCAACTTCCAAAAGCGATCCCGAAACGAATTTCAGGATAACCCCGTAACAGTATAAACATACCCGCATTTGTATTACGATCGAATACAAATGCAACTGAGACAAAGATATTATATCTACTCAATATAATACTCGGATCCGGCTTAAACCAAAGCCCACAAGTATTATCTGCCCGAAATATGACACGTGCGTAAACGGACGTGCATTTTCCGAACCCTGCCATAAAACCATACGACCTCTACAACGTTTCGCCCGAACTTGGGAAACTGTCTGTGGGGGACTCTAATGACTCGTCAGTACCCTGGAAGTGGGTTTAACCACAAACCGTCAACGGCACTAGCTATGCGTAATGGCTGCCCATGGACTGACCTCAAGGGAGACCGATGAGCGAACTCATCCGGAAACCCTACTGTTCCTAATAGTGACAATGTATATACAGTCCGGTCCGTTCGTCTATGAGTATCGCATATCTGCCTAGGGGGCTAGTAACGTCAGACACCCAATAGCAGTATAAGTCGTGTCGGAGTGTAGCCCAATAACACCCTGAGATACTACTGGAGTACCTACCAGTAAATCTCCTGCCACGACCGTGGGCTTTGTGTAATGGCTCTTCTAGATACAGCACGATCTCTCCCCCAATACCAGGAGAGACAAATCCCCTGTCGATCCGCTCACGTGCCTCCATATGGCTCGGGACTGTACCCAAAAGCTACCTGTTTGCACGACTCCTTTGAGCCAAGGTAGGGTAGAAATCAAAGCACAGTGGGAACTCACACGTGACAAATAACGACCTCAGGTCGATGAACTAACCTGTACACATGTCACCAGGGAACTGCTATCTGACGATATGTATAATACCAACTAGCAGATTCCCGGCGAGTCCTATCCGGTGTACTCATAACCCAATGAGCACCTGTATACATCTTAGGTGATCCAACTGACACCAGTGGCTTGTGAGACCGGCCACCGCCCCTCGTCGGGGTCTCAACTGTAAACACTCGTTTACTCCGGAGTATCGATGCCCTGTCTCGAAACTCCCACGTCTAGGGACCACAATTAAGGATATGCTTATAAACTACCCAACTCTCACGTATAAGATCGCCATCATACTGTTGGTAGTAAAGCAAGATCCTAGGCGCTCTATCAAAGTGTAACATGCAATCAGTCACCTGAACATGTACACGACTGATAAAGGCAAACCAGATAGCATACTATCATCTCGAGTAAGACTGTCCTACCTGTATAAGTCCTCCGCAATCATTGCAATCACGTATCTGCGATCCAATAATTGACTCTGAGGGCACTATCTCCAACAAAGAAAAGATAAGAAACATTGTTTAAAAGTCTTTGAAATCTCAACCCAAATTCTTTAAAAGTCCAACTTTCTTTCTTAAAAATTTTGGCAGCACCTCCTTTATAAAAACTAGCCCCAAAATGGGTACAACATACATATAAATAAAGCATCCCCAAACGGGAGCAAATACACGCCCAAAGGCGGAAAACAACCACCACAACAAATATACGACGTCGTAGCGAAGAAATAAAAGACGATAGAAAGGAAACTGAATAAAAGACAACAAGTCACAAAAATATACAATATCATCCTCACCAAGTCTCTAAGTCAACAAGAAAATAGTAGATGGAGAGTACCAGGATACAACGAATATACAATACAACAATATGGATAACCACAAAACCCACCTAAGCAAAACTGCACACTATGAGCTGAAGCGGTATCCACAGCAAAAGATGATCAGATTGATGAATAGCCTGCCTCGACTACTCTACGGAACACCCTGCAAAACAACTGTGGCACAACGGGGGTGAGTTGCCAACTCATGAATAGTAAATAACAAATGCAGGTAATCGCAAGTATGCACATACAGCGTGAATTTAACATATGCAATTAATAGAAATAAAAGGTTATAAGAATGCAATAATCATGAAAGGTACAATAGCAGATACAACTAATACATGAAGCAATAATAATATGACAATCGGTATACAATAATCATGCACTAATGATATGAAAATGTATATATGCAATAATCATGAAAGGTACACTAACAGGTACAACTACTACATGAAACAGTGCATGTAAATAAAGGTATGTAAATGCAACAGTCATGAAAGGTACTCTAACAGGTACTACTAATACATGAAGCAGTGCATAAACAATAAATATGGAGTATGGAATGAAATATGTCATTCCACGGAATCCTGACATCGTGGTAGGATCACAATCCATCAAGATAACCCAAATCCTAATTTCCTCAAATCAGCCCCCAAATTGGCTCTCATATCATATAAGTCTTACAAATCCTTAATGTACATTATCGAATAAATCTCCTATATCCTTAATGTATAAAATCAAGTGAATCTCATATATCATTTATGTATAATATCAAGTAAATGTCATATGTCCTAAATCCAATATCAAGTGAATCTCTTATAATCTAGGTATATTTGTATGAATAAATTAAATGAAGTATATGAATTGATATCAATAAACATATATTAGCATCCTATTCCACTAATATTGGTGTAAAGGCATATATAACAGCGTCCCATTCTACTGTTATATATACTAGGAGTTAAAAGAAATATCATGAAACCAATGTGTCGAGCATCAACACAGAAATGCTGATTTATCAGGTGCTGTCAACAAGACTGGCACCCTGATAGGTACGTATCACACGCTATCCGAAAAGCATGAGTGCCTAGCTCTGACCCTTGTCTTTCCACGTATCACTACGTACATGACTCCCAACGGTATCCCCATGATTACCGTCGAGTCATAGGTAATGTCACCGGTAGGTATGGTTCCCCTGTCAGGCTCATCGGCGTGGTCCTTCGATCTTCTTGCTTCGGGTACCTCCGGGTCCCACCATGTACCTTCATACGGCCTCAACGCCTTCTCGTAGAGGTATATATATATATTAGAACCGATAAATCTTATGGTGGATGCTGAAATTTCATATCAAGGGAAACCGGGTTTTTCAAATAATGCATAATTTAATAAACTCCCACGGTCCCTAAATCAAGAAAACATCATGAAAAATCCATATCTCAATGCGAAAATCCATGAATATAATATATGCAACATAAAACTGTAATGAAAGCATATAAAGGAAAAGCCGCTAATTAACTGCAATAAGTTAATATAAAATATCATGCGGTTCCTAATTTATCCAAGTCTAAATAACATCATGTAAAGGTAAACATGTAGCTATAACTGATATATTGTTGGATATAGTGCCCTCAGAGTCAATTATTGGATCGCAGGCACGTGATTGCAATGATTGAGGGAGGACCTATACCGGTAGGACAATCTTACTCAGGAGGTTTGTATACTATCTGGTTTGTCTTTATCATCGTGTACATGTTTTAGGTGACATTGTAGTTCACTATTGCACATTGATAGAGAGTAGTATGCTACCGTGGTTTATTTTTATCATCGTGTACTGCTTTAGGTGACCTTACAGGTCACTATTACACGTTGATAGAGCCCGTAGGATTCTTTCTTGACTACTAGCAGTATGATGGCGATCATATACGTGAGAGTTGGGTAGTCCATAAGCACATCCTTAAAAGATCCCTAGTCGTGGGAGTTTCGAGAATGGGCATCGATACTCCATTAGTAGACTAGTGTATACAGTCGAGACCCCGACGAGGGGCGGTGGCCGGTCTCACAAGCCATTGGTGTAAGTTGGTTGACCTAAGATATATACAGGTGCTCATTGGGTTATGAATACACCGGACAGGACTCGCCGGGAACATACTTGTTGGTATTATATCTAGCGTCAGATAGCAGTTCCCTTGTGACATGTGTACAGGTTAGTTCATCGACCTGAGATCATCATTTATCTCGTGTGAGTTCCTACTGTACTTTGATTACTACCCTACCATGGCTCAAAGGAGTCGTGCAAACAGGTTTTAGTTGGGTATAGTCCCGAGCCACATGGAGGAAGTGAGTGGATCGGCTGGGGCTCGTCTCTCCCGGTATTGGGGGTGAGGTCGCGCTGTGTCTAGGAGAGCCATTACACGAAGTCCTTGGCCAAGGCAGGAGATTTACTGGTAGGTATTCTAGTAGTATCTCAGGGTGTTCTGGGCTACACTCCGACACGACTTGTACCGCTTTTGGGGGTCTGACTTTTACCAACCCCCTAGGCCCGACATGCGATGCTCATAAACGAACGGAACGGACTGTACGGATATTGTCATTGACTAGCTCAGTAGGGTGTCAGGATGAGTTCGCTCATCGACCTCCCTTTTGATCAATACCTGGTAGCCCGTTACGTACGGCTAATACCTCTGACGTGCTAGTGGTTAAATCCACAGCCAAAGTATTGACAAGTCATTAGGGTCCCCAACAGACAGTTTCTCAAGTTTCGGGCGTAACGTTGTAGAGGCCGTATGATATATGGAAGGGTCCGATCTTATCCGTGCAGTAGTGCACGGATAATGATCGGGCGGATCTTACTAGCGGGCTTTGGTTTAAACCGGATCCTAGTATTAGATTTGTTGGATTAGTTTAGTCTCATCGCATTCGCATTCAGTCGGAATGCGGGTGCAGGTATGTATATACAGGTGAGGGGTATCCTTGTGATCCGTCACGAGTTTACTTTAGTTGTTGCCGTATCTTTTTATTGTTGGAAACATTTGGATTAATGTTTGTAAATGGAAATAATGAGCTAGAATTTCATCATGAGATGCATTAAATGTGACATGGACTTCATTAGTGACTCATGGTCTCTTTTTATGTGCTAATGTCACATTATATGATGGTTTTGTGATGATTTGATAAGAGGAGAGAGAGAGGGGCTGCCATGAGGGGGTAAGCTCTCATATTATTCTTTTCACTCTCTCTCATTTTATCATATGAAACACAAAAGAAAGAAAGCCTTCTCTTCTTCTTCTTCTTGCTCTAGCTCATAGCTTCCATTAATGGAAACACCTTCAACCTCCATCCAAGCAATAGATGCAGGAGATAAAGTGATCACAAACATTCTCCACAACACCTTGGACATGTCGGCGAGCACACTTCGTGCCCGAGTTGCTTCGGATGAAGCGGGAGCCCGTAAAAAGACTCGTAGATATGGTGCGCTTTCCGACGAGGAGATCGAGACCGGAGATGCCGCGAGGAGCTTGGGATGGTGGCCCAAGACCGAAGTGTTAGTGTATATGCCCTAGAGGCCATTACTGTATCATACTAGTTTGTATATTACTTAATGGATGCTTGGGATATTCACCTTGTATATACAATCTTGCTCAAAATAGTAGTATGCTACTTGGTTTGTTTCTACTTCAATGTGTACTTGTGTTTATTTCAGTATATCACTTATACGCATTAGTGGAGCCCTTAGGATCTTTGCTTGATTACCAGCGTTGTGATGGCAGTCACACTAGTGGGGGCTGGGTAATCTATAAGCACATCCTTATTCAGGTCCCTGGTCGCAGGACTATCGAGACAGGGCATCGATACTCCGGAGTAGACCAGCGCATGCGCTTCTTATCCCAGTGTGGGAGACGGTCTGTCCCACAGCCGTCAGTACGTCGTACTTAAGATAGTATGCGGGTGCTCGTTAGGTTACGGGTACACTGGACAGGACTCGTCGGGAACTGACTAGTTGGTATTATACCTATCGTCAGTTATCAGTTCCCAGGTGACATGAGTACAGCTTAGTCCGCTGACTTGACACTGTCACTCCGCCTCGAGTGTGTTCCCACTGTACTTTGATCACTACCCTACCACGGCTCAAAGGAGTCGTGCAAACAGGTAGTGGTTGGGTGCAGTCCCGAAGCACTTGGAGGCAGTGACGGTTAGACAGGATTCGTCTCTCCCGGTATTGGGGGTTGACATCGCGCTGTGTCTAGGAGAGCCATTACACGAGTAGTCCCTGGCCAGGGCAAACGAGATATACTGGTAGGTTTCCAGTGTTATCTCAGGGTGTATTGGGCTTCACTCCGGCACGACTTGTACCGCTATTGGGGGACTGACGTTTACCGCCCCCTAGGCCCGCCATGCGATGTATCAGACGAACAGACCGGACTGTACGGAGAATGTCACGCTCAGGCTCAGTAGGAGTTCAGATGGGTTTCGCCTCGTCGGTCTTCTTGTCGGCATTACCTGGGGACCGTTACGCACAGCTAGTGCCGCTTGCGGTCTGTGGTTAAACCCACTGCCAGCGTAGTGTCGAGTCTTTAGAGTCCCACACAGAAAGCTTTTCGCCTTTAGGCAAAAGAGTAGAGGTCGCATGGTATTGCGACAGGTCGCATGGTTTTGCGACAGGGTTCGGTCACATCCGTGCACTTGTGCACGTACAGTGTCCGGACAGTTTACACTAGCGGGCTTTGGTTTAAGCCAGATCCTAGTGTACCTTATGGGATTGGATTTATCCAGTTTGCATTCGTGTTCCTCGGAACGCGGATGCGGGTGTGTATGCACAGTTGACAGGGAGGCAGAGGTAGTGGATTCTCATTAGGGTTGTTGACAGTTGACCGTTGACTTTTGACTTTTTGCTCAACCCTAATGAGAATTTGATATGTGATTAACTATTATATTAATTAAGTATTATGGTGATATGATTGTTGACTTGTTGACTTTTGTTGACTTGTTGACTTTGGTGACTTGTTGACTTTTGTTGACTTGTTGACCGGTTGACTAGGCTTGACTAGTTGACCATCATGATAACCATGGTTATCATTTCATGCCAAAGACTTTTTTCTTGCTTGCTTTTTGAGTAAAATGAGTGCATGATATGATAACCTTATGGTTGCTTCTAACCATCACCAAAAGACTTTTTTGATATGATGAGTTATGATCACTTTGGATTATGAGAGGGTGAGAGAGAAAAGAGAGCCTCATTCTTTCTTGCTCATTCTCTCTCTTGTTCTTGAGCTCTCCCCTTGCTCTCACCCTCAACCTCTTGCTCCCTCTCTTGATCTATGGTTCTCTTGTCTCATGAGTTGAGAATCAAGAACCATAGATAAAATCCCATTCTACTTCCTCTCTACTCATTCTAGTTCACTAGGTTTAGCAAACCAAGTGAACTAGTTTCTTCAAAGACCGAAGAAGGAGCTAAAGGTTGGAGCTTTCAAGTGGATCTATCTTCGGCGTACGGAGACGACGAGAAGGAGCCATCGGACCACCACCGGAGCTTGAAGAGAAGGAGTTCAAGTTTAGGTATAACCATCTTCATCCGAGTAGCTAAACATCTTTAGCTTAGTTTGCTAGTTTTAGTTTAGGTAACGATCCCGACCATAAGTTAGTCCATGTTGCCTCTTGCGATAAAAATTTTGATTTTGTACCGTTTCCGCCTCCCCGTAAGAACCGGGGGTCGCAATATGGACTTACAGTGGTATCAGAGCCTAACTAAACTTAAACTAGCTAGGTAGTAAAGTGTAACGAAGTTCGGAACCGAAAAAAATCACAAAACCGGAAAACTACAAAAACTGAGTTTCTGTTGAATTTTTTTCTGGTCAAAATGAAAAAATTCATACTCCTAAATTCGTCTCAGGGTTTTGTTAGAACACCCATGAAAAACGATTCACCAATTCGTCTAAACCGCCGCGCTTCCGCCGCGTGACCCTTCTTGGTCGCCGCGGAAGCGCCGCGGTTTGTTGTCTTTAGTGCGTCGTTTTTCGTGCAGTGTGTGTCTGTGTTGGTTTTGGGATTTTTGAGATATATTATATGTGCCCAGATTTTACAGAAAAGAAATTTCCTTTTGGGGTCCTATAATTCCGTATTTTTTCCGAACTTCATTGCACTTTGACTATGATGGTTATATCTGTGATGTTTGCATGTATTGAACGTCGGCTAATCGCTATAAGTCGATTAGTCGGGGTTATACATGATCTGTAATGTGCTGGAATGTGTATATAAATATGTTGGATTGTCGCGGGTGAATAGCCGGGGGTTGTGAGACGAGAGTTTACTTTTCTTGCAATTCATGTAAATTTGTAAATTGATGTAATAATTATTTGTTTGGCCGCACAACCGGGTCGGGGTTGTAGCCGTCATTGTATAATTTCTTTTTACTGTTTTTGCTCCTAGGATAGACCCGTGGAGGGGTGCACAAACTACCGGGTATGCCGAAGTGTCGAGTGGCCTACTCATGGAGATGAGGGAGGTTGCTACGCTTCGGGTACTTGGCGGGTAGTTTGCCGTACCCGTAGGGGTCTTGGGTGGGGTTTTGGCTATTCACCGCGACCGTGTTATCTGTTTTTGTTACAGGCTCGTACAAATTACAGATTACTAGTATATCCAATGTATTTATCTGTGATCTGAAATGTTTATCATTGCTTACTATTTAGGCGTTGCTTATGTTTTACAGACGCGCTAGCCCAGCCCCCGCTCTGTCGTTAGTTAAGTAACCTAACGGGTAATGACGGGGCCCAGTGGCGAATGCGAATGGCATAAGCGTACGTCATATTTTGGTTGTTTTCTGCAATGGTAGGGTTAAATGATGGGACGCATTAAAAGTACTAATGCAAGAATATCACGCATTAAAAGAACTAATGCAAGATAATAAACCAAGTTAAAGTCGTTGGAACACTTTCGAAAAACCACTCGGTTCTTTTCAAAATAACTTTTAAAATACGGAGTTTGAGCCACTCCATTTTAAAGCTATCTCGTTCCATCGACCAAATCAAGTTCACTACGTTCACGGTTTTGCCAAAACCATCCGTAGCCCTCCATCATTTCAGTTAAATATTCGGTAGTATTCAAGCTATGTATTTTGACCTCACGCCAAGGCGTAGTGATTGGTAGCTGCCGGATATTTATCTGTTGCATAGATAGAATGCGTTGGTTTGAGACAGTCGTACTGCCATTTTGGCCTACGTCAAGGGTATGTACGGGTGGATTCAAATTAACCTGGATAATGATGGGACGAACTTGACATGTGACTTATGACATTTTGACCTCACGCCAAGGTCATAAGAGCATGGGGCAAAAATCCACATCGGGAGTTTCATAAGTACTGAAACTTGCTAGATTTGCATACCATTTGGAGTGTGATGATTCTGGTAGGATTCCTTCAGTTTCGTCACGCGATGATATTTGGATCCCGATCCTACTGTGAGTATATGCTACTCCTCGGGAAATTTCTCACTTAACGATCAATGCTATAAACCTAGTAGGTGCCTAGAAAGGTGTTAGCGGGGCTACGCCCCCAGGGAAAAGAGGTTCTCTAATTAAGGAACTTCGCGAAAGCGTTGGAAAACCTCCCTCGAAGTACCGACACCGGCCTGGCTGAACGGTTAAGCAAGTATTGTACGGTGGGATTGATCCCGGCTAATTCTTCCTTTATGGTTTTAGGAGGGATTCGAGAAACAGTGGGAGCCATCCTGTTTAGACAAACTAAAAACCACTCTAAACTTGCAAGAGCATCATGCTGAGTGTTTCTTCTTCTCTCTCCTAATTGCAGCGACCAATCAACATGACTGGACTTAAGTTACTCCTAGATAAAAACAAACTGACAGGGCCAAACTACAAAGATTGGCTCAGGAATGTCACGATAGCAATCACTTATGACAAGCTGGGGTATCTTCTTACCACCAAAGCTCCCCCTGTCCCTAGTCCAACTTCCAGCGTCGCGGATAAGGAAATCCGCAAGACTTGGGAGATTGATAGCGCGAAGGCCAAGTGCCTCCTGCTTGCCTCGATGGACAACGAACATCAGAGGAGGCATGAGAATATGGACATGGAGTCCATATTGCTCCATACAAAAGAACTGTATGGAGAGCAATCACGTATCGCAAGATACGAAGCGTCGAAAAAGTTATTTTCGACAAGAATGGCCGTCGGATCATCAGTAGCCGAGCATGTGCTAAAGATGATCGGCTTCATTGAGGAGCTCGCTGACCTAGGGATCACATTGGAGAGTGAGCTATATACGGATATAGTTCTCCAGTCCCTTCCTTCCACTTACGCCCAGTTTATACTGAACTTCAACCTACAAGAAAAAGAGGTTGAACTATCAGAGCTCCTCAACATGCTGAGGAGCGCAGAGGGCACCCTACAGAAAGGTAGGGAAACATCCACTTTGTTTGTAGGAGGATCATCTTCTTCTAGGTCCAAGGCGAAAGCCAAGGGAAAGAAGAAGAAGGCCCCCGCCAAACCAAGGGGCGGTGTTGGTAAAGTGGATACGAAGGGAAAAGGCAAAGCAACAAAGATAGCGGGGAAGCTTGTGGATAAGGAAGAATGCTTCTATTGTCATAAGAAAGGACACTGGAAGAATGATTGCAGGGCCTGGAAGGCCAGAACACAGGAATTGAAGCAGGTTGCAGCTTCAGCTTCAGGTGTGTATGTTATTGAAAACTGTCTTTCAATAAACTCTACTTCCTGGGTATTGGATACCGGATCAGGATCTCATATCTGTAATTCTTTGCAGGCGTTGAGAAACCGTAGGGTTTTGAAGGCAGGTGACATGACCCTCAAAGTTGCGAACGGAGCTAGCATGGATGCTAAAGCCGTGGGGGACTATCACCTGGGAATGTCAGATGGACATGTTTTGGTTTTGCGTAATTGCTTTTTTGTACCCAACGCAACTTGTAATATCATTTCTGTATCTTTAGTTTCTAAAGAAGGTTATGAATTTGCGTTTGTAAGTAATGTTGTAAACATTCACCTTAATCAAGTATTGATTGGGTCAGGTACTCTGAGTAATGGTATATACGTGTTAAACCAACCACAGATTTTTAATGTCCAGAATACACACAAAAGAAAGTCTCCAGAAATAAATCAGACTTTCTTATGGCATTGTAGATTGGGTCACATCAATGAGAGAAGGTTGACTAAGTTACATACAGAAGGATATTTGAATGCGTTCAAATATCAATCGTATGCCACTTGTCAATCTTGTCTCAAAGGAAAGATGACAAAGACTCCATTTACTGGACAAGGAGTAAGAGCGAGCGAGCTCTTGGGACTCGTACATAGTGACGTGTGCGGTCCAATGTCTACACATACCCGAAGCGGACATTCTTACTTCATTACTTTTACGGATGACTTCTCAAGGTACGGTTATGTCTTCTTAATGAAACATAAGTCCGAGGCCTTTGGAAAATTCCAGGAGTATAAGAATGAAGTAGAGAAACAGACCGGCAAAAGTATTAAGATTCTAAGATCGGATCGAGGTGGAGAATACTTAAGTGCCGAATTCCTGGACTATTTAAAAGAGAACGGAATTCTCTCTCAGCTTACTCCTCCATACACCCCGCAACATAACGGTGTATCGGAGAGACGGAACCGCACCCTATTGGATATGGTGCGGTCCATGATGAGTAACGCTGAGTTGCCGCGATCATTCTGGGGATATGCGCTAGAATCAGCAGCATACCTTTTGAACCGAGTTCCGACTAAGACTGTGCCTACCACCCCATATGAAATGTGGAGTGGGAAGAAACCCTATCTTCAATATCTGAAGATCTGGGGATGTCCAGCTTTTGTCAAAAAGCAGCATGCGGACAAACTCGAGGCACGCTCAGTACTGTGCAAGTTTGTGGGATACCCAAAGAACACCAGGGGGTATCTTTTCTACTACGCAGAGGAACAAAAAGTCCTTGTTTCTCGTAATGCCCACTTTCTAGAACACCAGTTCTTGGAAAAGGAAATTAGTGGGAGCGCAGTAGAACTAGAAGAAATTCCAGAACCACAGACTATTACTGAAAGGTTAGTGGAACCAGAGGGTTCAACAGAACAGGACATTCCTACGCCGCTCCGCAGGAGTAGTAGGCAGTCTCATCCGCCCGAGAGATACTGCGGTTTTCTCATAGACGGGGATAGAGAGGATTGCATCATAGATTATGATGAGCCTACTAGCTTCCAGCAGGCCGTTCAGAGCGTTGACTCAGTGAAATGGCTGGATGCAATGCGGACCGAAATGGAGTCCATGTACACCAACAAGGTATGGACGTTGGACATTGCTCCAGACGGGGTAAAACCCGTAGGATGCAAGTGGATCTTCAAAAGGAAGATTGGTGTAGATGGACAGGTTGAGACCTATAAAGCTAGGCTGGTAGCAAAGGGTTTTCGTCAAAGACCTGGCTTGGACTACGACGAAACCTTTTCTCCAGTAGCCATGCTGAAATCCATTCGGATCCTTCTTGCCATTGCTGCCTTCCACGATTATGAGATCTGGCAAATGGACGTAAAGACAGCTTTTCTAAATGGAAATTTAGAGGAGTGTGTCTATATGGACCAGCCAGAGGGTTTCATTCAGAGTGGGAGCAGCGGAAAGGTGTGCAAGTTGCTTAAGTCCATCTATGGACTAAAGCAGGCATCGCGGAGTTGGAACATCTGCTTTGATGAGACGGTCAAAGAATTTGGCTTTATCAAAAATCCAGATGAACCATGCATCTATAGTAGATTTGTAGCGAGAACTGTAGTATTCCTCGTTTTATACGTGGATGACATTCTCTTAATAGGAAATGATATTCCTATGCTACAATCTGTCAAGGGGTTCTTGTCACAAAGGTTCTCCATGAAAGACCTGGGTGATGCCTCATACATCCTGGGGATCCGGATCCATCGTGATAGATCCAAGAGGATATTGGGACTTTCTCAGTCCAGGTACATCGACACCGTACTGAAAAGATTCAGTATGGAAGATTCCAAGCGTGGTAACCTACCAGCTTGTCACGGGATCACCCTCTCTAAAGAGATGTCTCCCAAGACTGATTTGGAGAGGGATCGCATGTCTATTATACCCTACGCTTCTGCGGTAGGCTCTATAATGTATGCGATGTTGTGTACCAGACCGGATGTAGCTTATGCACTGAGTGTGGTAAGCCGGTATCAGTCAAACCCTGGGGAGAAACACTGGATAGCGGTAAAGAACATTCTCAAGTACCTGAGAAGGACTAAGGAGATGTTCTTGGTCTATGGCGGAAAGGACCTCCAGATCGAGGCCTTTGCTGACTCCAGCTTCCAGAGTGACAAGGATGATTCCAAGTCCATGTCGGGTTTTGTCTTTACCCTCAATGGAGGGGCGGTGTGTTGGAAGAGTTCCAAACAGGAAACCGTTGCAGACTCGACGATGGAAGCGGAATACATCGCTGCATCTGATGCCGCAAAAGAAGCTGTCTGGATGAGGAAGTTCTTGAAAGAACTTCAGGTGGTTCCGTCCATTGTTGATCCAATACCTCTGTATTGCGACAACAACGGGGCTATAGCTTTAGCGAAGGAACCCAGGTCCCATCAGAAATCCAGGCACATCTTAAGGCGGTATCACCTGATCAGGGAGATCGTAGATCGCCAGGAGATCGAGGTTCGGAGAGTCGCTTCAGAAGATAACACTGCTGATCCATTCACCAAGGCCCTGCCCCAGACTCAGTTCGAGCGGCTGATCGAGATGATAGGTCTTCGATACGCCAGTACATGGCCTTAGTGCAAGTGGGAGATTGTTAGTGTATATGCCCTAGAGGCCATTACTGTATCATACTAGTTTGTATATTACTTAATGGATGCTTGGGATATTCACCTTGTATATACAATCTTGCTCAAAATAGTAGTATGCTACTTGGTTTGTTTCTACTTCAATGTGTACTTGTGTTTATTTCAGTATATCACTTATACGCATTAGTGGAGCCCTTAGGATCTTTGCTTGATTACCAGCGTTGTGATGGCAGTCACACTAGTGGGGGCTGGGTAATCTATAAGCACATCCTTATTCAGGTCCCTGGTCGCAGGACTATCGAGACAGGGCATCGATACTCCGGAGTAGACCAGCGCATGCGCTTCTTATCCCAGTGTGGGAGACGGTCTGTCCCACAGCCGTCAGTACGTCGTACTTAAGATAGTATGCGGGTGCTCGTTAGGTTACGGGTACACTGGACAGGACTCGTCGGGAACTGACTAGTTGGTATTATACCTATCGTCAGTTATCAGTTCCCAGGTGACATGAGTACAGCTTAGTCCGCTGACTTGACACTGTCACTCCGCCTCGAGTGTGTTCCCACTGTACTTTGATCACTACCCTACCACGGCTCAAAGGAGTCGTGCAAACAGGTAGTGGTTGGGTGCAGTCCCGAAGCACTTGGAGGCAGTGACGGTTAGACAGGATTCGTCTCTCCCGGTATTGGGGGTTGACATCGCGCTGTGTCTAGGAGAGCCATTACACGAGTAGTCCCTGGCCAGGGCAAACGAGATATACTGGTAGGTTTCCAGTGTTATCTCAGGGTGTATTGGGCTTCACTCCGGCACGACTTGTACCGCTATTGGGGGACTGACGTTTACCGCCCCCTAGGCCCGCCATGCGATGTATCAGACGAACAGACCGGACTGTACGGAGAATGTCACGCTCAGGCTCAGTAGGAGTTCAGATGGGTTTCGCCTCGTCGGTCTTCTTGTCGGCATTACCTGGGGACCGTTACGCACAGCTAGTGCCGCTTGCGGTCTGTGGTTAAACCCACTGCCAGCGTAGTGTCGAGTCTTTAGAGTCCCACACAGAAAGCTTTTCGCCTTTAGGCAAAAGAGTAGAGGTCGCATGGTATTGCGACAGGTCGCATGGTTTTGCGACAGGGTTCGGTCACATCCGTGCACTTGTGCACGTACAGTGTCCGGACAGTTTACACTAGCGGGCTTTGGTTTAAGCCAGATCCTAGTGTACCTTATGGGATTGGATTTATCCAGTTTGCATTCGTGTTCCTCGGAACGCGGATGCGGGTGTGTATGCACAGTTGACAGGGAGGCAGAGGTAGTGGATTCTCATTAGGGTTGTTGACAGTTGACCGTTGACTTTTGACTTTTTGCTCAACCCTAATGAGAATTTGATATGTGATTAACTATTATATTAATTAAGTATTATGGTGATATGATTGTTGACTTGTTGACTTTTGTTGACTTGTTGACTTTGGTGACTTGTTGACTTTTGTTGACTTGTTGACCGGTTGACTAGGCTTGACTAGTTGACCATCATGATAACCATGGTTATCATTTCATGCCAAAGACTTTTTTCTTGCTTGCTTTTTGAGTAAAATGAGTGCATGATATGATAACCTTATGGTTGCTTCTAACCATCACCAAAAGACTTTTTTGATATGATGAGTTATGATCACTTTGGATTATGAGAGGGTGAGAGAGAAAAGAGAGCCTCATTCTTTCTTGCTCATTCTCTCTCTTGTTCTTGAGCTCTCCCCTTGCTCTCACCCTCAACCTCTTGCTCCCTCTCTTGATCTATGGTTCTCTTGTCTCATGAGTTGAGAATCAAGAACCATAGATAAAATCCCATTCTACTTCCTCTCTACTCATTCTAGTTCACTAGGTTTAGCAAACCAAGTGAACTAGTTTCTTCAAAGACCGAAGAAGGAGCTAAAGGTTGGAGCTTTCAAGTGGATCTATCTTCGGCGTACGGAGACGACGAGAAGGAGCCATCGGACCACCACCGGAGCTTGAAGAGAAGGAGTTCAAGTTTAGGTATAACCATCTTCATCCGAGTAGCTAAACATCTTTAGCTTAGTTTGCTAGTTTTAGTTTAGGTAACGATCCCGACCATAAGTTAGTCCATGTTGCCTCTTGCGATAAAAATTTTGATTTTGTACCGTTTCCGCCTCCCCGTAAGAACCGGGGGTCGCAATATGGACTTACACGAAGGACACGGATCGATCGGTATAGCTTTCCAACCCTTTCTCTTGTAGCTAGTAGTAGGTTAATGGTTCGATCCGGGTTTTAAGCATACGATAGCGCCGGTTTCTAGTTCGAAAAAATTTTCGTTTCTGCATTTTGGCCTCGGACAGACGGTCGGGGTGCTACCATAGTCTTACATGGTATCATAGCCATGCCATTAACCTTTTCTAGCTTGCTCTAAAGTGTTTAGAACTTCAATCGGACGGAATTTCCAAAAACTGCATTTCCAAATTCTGAGTTTCTGTCGAATTTTTTTTATCGTCAAAAAATTATTTTTAGCATTGTAGAAATTCAGGCAGGGTTTTCTGAGAACACTGCAGAAAATTGGTACCATGATCTTACTGTAGCGCCGCGGAACCGCGGCCTTAACCCCGTTTTGGCCGCGGTTCCGCCGCTGAACAGTAGCTTCATGGCACCATTTTTCCTACAGTGCTCTCTGACTTGGAAATAGGGTTTCTGGTAATTTTATTTTGGGCCCAGATTTATTTGAGTACTGGGTATTGTGCTTGGGGCCCACTTCGGGAAATTTTGTCGATCGAAAATCTTAAATATGTTAGTTCACAGTATTTACGTTATATCTGCGACCGAGAATGTCATTCGAGTGGTAAATCCTGTCTAATTGCTATAGTTCTTTTAGACGGATTTGCGAACGTGACATTCACGTTGATGTTCTGTGTTATGCTGTGATGTTGCGGATTTGTCGTGGTGGATAGCCTGGATGCGATGGTAGTACAGTTTGGTTGTATTTGTACATTTGATATTGCGGGAAGAGCGTCCGACATGTGGACTGTCGTCACTGCCTGATTGTATATTATTCTTTTGGGGCATGACCAGGCTGAGGTCGATGTACCCGTTGTATATATTTTACTTTTTGTACTAGGATTACCCCGCGGTAGGAGGTGCACGGATAGCCGTGTTCTAGAAGGCAACGTGCCCGCATCTCATGGCTTTGAGACGAAGGGGGCTTTACTCTAGAATTGGCGGGCTATTCGCCGCACTCATAGGGGGTACAGGTTGACCCAAGGAGGGGTGCTCAAGTTACCGGATCCCGTGAAGTGTTGGGTGGTCCATTCACTTTGTTGAAGGGGCTGCCTCGCTTCAAGTTTTGGCGGGTAACTTGCCGCGCCCATAAGGGTCTAGGATTTCATTGCACAGGCTATCCACATGACCAGGGGAACTTCGGGTTTCAATAGCGGCTCTATGAAACCCAGGGATCCCAGATTATCTGTATTGTTCTGTGATACTTATTACATTTCTGTGATGTTGCATTTTATCACGCCTTGAGCGATTATTATATATTGATATATATACTAGTAGATGTTGTATATATTTTACACCCGCGCTAGTCTAGTCCCCACTCTGTCGTTAGTTAAGTAACCTAACGGGTGATGACGGGACCCAGTGGCGAATGCGGATGGTATATACGTACATCATTATTTTCGTTCTTTATTGGTGTGATTAATTGATGGGACTGGATTGATTCGGATCAATGCAAAGCTAAACAAACCTATTCTGATGTTGTTGGAACATTTTTCAAAGAAAAGCTGTTATTGTAAGGACGTTCTCTTTTGTTTCGCACAGTGGTATTCGGTTATGAATATCCAACACCTCAGTCGACGAGGCAAGGGCCGAGATCCCTTCACCGGGAGTGACCCCTTGGACAGAAGTTTGCGTCAGGGTAATAACTTCACTATAGCCGATTACTTTTTGCTTTCCATCGTGGTATTCAGTTGGAATATCCTGCACCTCATTCTACGGGGAAAGAGCCAAGATCCTTTCACCGGGAGTGACCTCTTAAGCAAAGGGTCTTTGCCACTATATTTTTATAAAAAGCTATCTGGTTCCTTCAACGATATCAAGTTCATTACGTTAAAAGGTTTTTTGCCAAAAACCTGCCGTAGCCCTCCATCATTTTAGCTTAGTATTGCTTAGTATTCGTGCTACGTTTGTCGTGCATTGCCGAGGCGTAGTGTTTGGTAGCTCTGTAATGCTTTTCTGTCGCATGGATATGTGGATTGGTTAGGACAGTCGTACGGTTATGTTTGCATTGTCAAGGACTCGTACGGGTGGGTTTAACGCAATCAAGATAATGACGGATTGAACTTGACTAGGACTCTTTGATTTGTTGGCATTGTTAAGGTCACTTGGGTCCTAGGGGTAAAAACACACATCGGGAGTTTCTAAAGAAACTGAAACTTGACAGGCATGCGCATACCTTCTGGAGTGTGATAATGTGAGTGGATTCCATCACATTATTATGCGATGATACTTGGATCCCGATTCCCACTGATGAGTTGGTTTACTCCTCGGGTGATCCCGACTAATTCTTCTTTCAGATTTGGAGGAGAATTTGACGATACAGTGGGAGGTTTCCTGAATAGATAAATTGATAACCTTTCTGATCTAGGTTAGAGTGCACGCAGAGTGTTTCTTCTCTCTCTCTCTCTTCGGCAGCGCCCATGGCCCGACCCTTGACAATGACTCAGTGACCAAGTTAACCGTACCTTCTTAAAATACTGGCTTTTGGATTGTCAGAGTTGCAAACCTCATTGCCACTCCGACTTTTACCCTTTTCTCCAGAACATGCCGTATTACTACGAACATCCACTTCCATTGGATAAAACCATCGTATGGTTATATACGAACTCGAAGGAACTTGTTCCAGATTCGAGGATGGTTTTCGGTTCTGGAGAAAACGAATAGGACATTCGGTTGTCTTTTCCTTTTATCTTCTCTCTGGTTGCGAGTGCTTCTTGGATTAGGACGGTACACCTATTATGCTAATTGGATAGTCTTCTTCCAAACCATAGGCAGGTGCCGAAAGGTAGGGAAGGAAGAAAACCATTTAGCCTAACGATGGTGTACAGAAGGTAATAAGTTAAGACAAATAAAGGGATTAGTAAGAGGGCAAAGTAAATTGCGACTGCTATTCACGACCAAACTAAGTATTTCTTTGCCAATCCTACATCACCTTTGTATTTCTCCAGAACACTCCGTATCACTACGAAGATCCACAGTTATATGGATACTCCATCGTATGGTTATATACGTACTCGAAGGAACTTGTTCCAGTTCGGGGATGGATTCTGGTTCAGGACAAATAGGAATAAGCTTTATTCAGTTGTCTTTTATCTTTACCTTCTCTCAGGTTACGAGTACTCCTAGGACTAGGAGAGTACACCCATTATGCTTATTGGATAGTCTTCTTCCAAACCATGGGCTGGTGCCAAACGGCAGGGAAGGAAGAAAACCATTTGGCCTAAAGGGGTGTGCAGAAGGTAATGACTAAAGACATATAAAGGGATTTGGAGAGATGGTAAAGAAATATACGGTTATAGTTGTGAATCTGATAATGGAAGAGGCATTACTAGGAATACCCGGATACCTTTTCGAAACATTTACATGTTTCAGTTTCACTGTGTATTGTTAAAAGAAAACTGATTTCCCAATTACCACTTGCTCCAGGGTATGTATTTACCAGGTTTGATTCTCACAACTGTATGGTTTTACAGATGATGAGTGGGAGTAAGTTATTGGGAATTGGGTGATCATCCTTTTTATATCGGGATTCGTTGTAATTGGTGATATTTGAGGAGATCGCTTGGGTAGTTTGCCGGACGACAAATATTTGGTTTTGAATATCCGTTGTTATGCACCAATTTCAAATTGATATATCTGTACGTTTATTTTTATAAAGTGAGATATAACTTTTTGAAATTATGTCCATGACATTTATCTATATCAGTGGATGGTTAGGTAAGGAGCATTAAACAGCGGTGTAATTCTTCTTAACCATAAGTACAGTTTTCAACCTACGGCACATGGGGAATAAGTTATTAGACTCAAGGGACTTATACAGAGTTGTATGTTGTCCAGTGTCCATAAGGACAGAGGGGTTGGTACTCGTACTATGTTCTGTTTACTTGTGACTTCTCTAGTTCTTAGACATGTGTTTCGTAGAAATGCAAGGTCTAAGTTTTGAGAAGTTATAGGTATAAGAATAAAGTAGAGAACCAGGTGTTGCAAGTATCAGGATTCTTCAAGGTGATCGAAGATGCACATACTTGTGTATGGTATTCAGTTGATAGTAATGATTATGAGAACTTGCTTCTCTTTCAGGTTACTCATATCTGGATGTATTCCTAAGTTGAGTAATGCTGATCGGCCTCTCTCCATTTAGTTGACATGCACTGGAGACAGCTGCATGATTTGAATCTGGTTCCAATTAAATCAGTGCCTCTGTTTCTATATTGGATATAGAATAGTTCATATCTTAACAATGTTAAGCTACGGGATGTTGTCCGGCTTATGCTTAAAACCAGACTCTGGATAACTCAAGGCACGTTTCTGTAATGGCTGTTTGTGGGTTGACCCGGGCTATGCCGAGGGTTGACTTTCTACCATCTGGAAGATCAATAGTGATATTGTTCTTGACTCGCCACAGTTTTAGTAAAATGGATTTTTCCAGAAAACAGTAGTGGGAGTACGGTAGAACCGGAAGTGATTCCAAAACCGCAAACGATTACTGAAAATTTAATTGGACCTAAAGATTCAATCTGGTTTGACATTCTATTAGCCACTCCGCAGACATGGTAGGTAACCTCAGGCACTCGAGAGGTACTTCGGCATGCTCAAGGACGGTGACAGAGAGGTTCTTGTTTACCCAGACTTGCCATTGATGTTGTTCCAGACTGTGAGACCTGTAGGGTTCCTAGGCACACTAATGAGGTCTCACAAGGCATCAACCATGACAAATTCAAAAAAATCCGGTGCCGAGAAACCCTAGACTAGATCGTTAACTAGTGTTTAAGCGAAACATGCAACTAGTTAACAACTTAACAAAGAGTGAACGAAAATACAACCTTTTTAGATCCGGTCCTTCACCTCCATAGCTCCGTGATGATGTCCCCTCGCTGCGATCATCGGATTCCGGGCTCTAGCGTCGGCTTCATCGGAGAAATGGGCGGGCTAGGTCGTCGACTTCGATGCTGAAGATGATCTACGTCGAGGCAACTCAAGATCAAGCTCCAACTTCACCATGTCATGAAACTTGTGAAGAAAACACCCTATACTACATGGCAAGTGGTAGAGGATGAAGAAATAGGAAGTGGGTTCACTTTAGAATTGGATTTCTCACTCTTTTTCTCAAGTCACCATTGAAGCTAGCAAGCTTCTTTCTTCTTGAAGAAGAAGAAGATGATAATATGATAAGAATAATGAATAAAATGGATATAAAGTCATTCTTATCATATTAGCAACCATGGTTAAGTGTAGAGAATAAATCAAAGTTAGGTGAATGGTTAGGTTAAGGATAAAACAAAAATGGCAAAGACTTTCAAAGCTTCATGAAGCTTCATGAATAAAACAAGAAAGCCACCATTTTATTTTAACCAAAATGAATAAATAAATGAATAAATAAATTATATATAAACCTTAACCATTAACCTAAACCATGGTTTAAAGCATACACACCCAAGTTTGCATGTATCATCAAACATGATGCAATCAAGTGCACAAAAATATATCACATATATAATGTGCACATCAAGTGAGAAAAACATCTTAAGTGAACCAATATTAGTTAATGTAAAGTAATATATAAAATATATAATTATACATTAAATCATTAAATCAACACTTGATTTAATGATCCGGTCATATCGCATATAACCGACTAATATCAAGTGTATCAATGTATCAAATCAACACTTGATTCGGTAACCCGGCTATATCATATATAACCGTCCAATGATACAAGTCGCGAGAATAGAATACAGTATCACATACTGGTATTATTCTCGGTCCCGCACATATCTTATATGCGCTCCTATTTCGTTTCGCTTGAGCCAGGAAACCTCTGTGTAGGACTCTAAAGACTCGCCAATACGCTGGCAGCAAGTGATGATCATATCAAACGCCCACAAGCCGCAAGCGGTCTGCTAAACGTAACGGCCACCCGGGTATTGAGCGATCAGAAGATCGACGAGCAAGCCCGCTCATACTCCTGTGAATCCAACCAGTAACACTTACCGTACAGTCCGGTCTGATCGTCTGATATGTCGCATATCTTGCCTAGGGGTGGTAAACGTCAGACCCCAATAGCTCGATAAGTCATGTCGATATGAGGTCTATAACAGTTCGAGAAACTACTGGTAACACTTACCAGTAAATCTCAGTAACCCTGGCCAGGGATTTCCGGTTATAGCCAATCGAACACAGTGCAATATCAACTCCCTATACTAGGAGAGACGAATCCCCTCCTATCGCTCATTGCCTCCATGTGATTCGGGATTGTACCTAAAAACCACCATTTTGCACGCCATCTTGGACGTGGTAAGGTAGAAATCAAAGAAAAGTGGGAATCACAAAAGACTCTATGACGATCTCGGGTCAACAGACTACTCTGTACTAGTGTCACCAGAGAACTGCCATCTGACGTAAGGTATAATACCATCTGGGAGTTCTCGGCGAGTCCGTCCAGTGAACCCAGTCTCCACTGAGCACCCGTATATCATCTCTGATGTCAAACACCAATGGATATGGGATCATCCATCGCCCATCTGTATGGGTCGAGAAGGTATACGCTAGTCTACACTGGTATATCGATGCCCTGTCTCGATACACCTACGACTAGGGACCTTGAAGGATGTACTTATGGACTACCATGTCCGCACTAGTATGATCCGCATCATAGTCCAGGTAGTCAAGTACACATCCTAAGGGCTTTACCAATATGTAACAGAGAGACAATCAGTGTACACGTTAAGGTAAAGAGCAACCAGATAGCATACTATCATGTCGAGCAAGAAAGTCCTTCCTATATATGTCCAAGCATCCACTACAATATACATCCTATGTATAGTAATGGCCTCTAGGGCATACATATAACTAACAATCTCCCACTTGCACTAGGGCCATCTGATAGCAGTGGTTGTAGTATCTCATACTCAACCATCCCATAAAAGTCTCTCTCTGGGAAAAGGCGTTTGTGAGTAGATCCGCCGTGTTGTCCTCTGAGTCTACTCTCCTAACCTCGATCACCCTGGAGATCAACCATCTCCATGATCAGGTGATACTGCCTTAGAATATGTCTGGATCACTGATGGGACGGACGTTCCTTGGCATAAGCCACAACTCCATTGTCACACAATGGGAGGAACTAAGTTCATCTCATGAACCAATATACACCCAGACTGCCTCTTTGGTAGCATCTTAAGTAGCGATGTATCTTGCCTTTAATCGTCTAGTATGCCACGGTATCTAGCTTGGAACTCTTCCAACATACCGTCCCTTTACTGAGGGTAAAGACAATGCCTGTGACTGACATTCAGTCGTCCTTATCACTCTGGAACTTTTCCAGTGATTCTCCCATGGATCAATTGATACTATCTCACTTCAACTAGTGAGAATCCTAACATCCATTTAGATCTATCTCATAGACCCAAAACCCAGGATTTAGTAGGTATCACTTTGATCCTATGTGGAGAATCATTGTGATAAGCGGAGATATAGGAAACTTCTTTCTTATCAAGAGTATGTCATCCACGTATTCTACGAGGATCACCACCATACTCTCTACTACTTTTTTGTATATACAAGGTTCATCTACCATTTTGATGAAGTCAAACTATTTGACTACTACATCAAAACAGATGTTCCAACTCCGCGATACCTGCTTTATCCTATAAAGTATCTTGTACACGTTTCCGCTGCTCCCACTGTTTACGAAGCCCTCTGACAGTGTACTTATAGACTCTCTCTTCTAAAACATCATTTAGAAAAGCAGTCATGACACTCAGCCGCCAGATATCGTAGTCATGGTATGTAGCCGTGGCAAGTAGGATCCGGATGGACTTAAGCATAGCTACTAGAAAAGGTTTCAGCATTTTCCACGCCTGGTTGATGACGAAAACCTATAACAAGTCTAGCTTTGAAAGTCTCAACTTTTCCATCTACACCAAGTAATCTTCTCAAGATATACTTTCCCCTGATGGGGATTTAACCCTTCAGATATAGCAACCAAAGTCCATACTTTGTTGGTGTACATGGATTCCATCTCAGATCGCTAACCATCCAGCCATTCTTACAGAGTCACTACTCTCGATGGCCTGCTCGAAACTAGTTGGGTCATCATCTCATGATGCAATCCTCGCTCCCACTGTCAAAGAGAAACAGAAGTATCTCTCAGGCGGGTGAGGAACCTTACTAGATCGGCAGAGAGGCTGAGCTTCGTTGGTAACTATTGAATCCTTTGGTTCTTTCAAATCATCAGCTGCAGTTTGTATAGCTGGAACATTTCCAGTTCTACATAATAGACCTTGCATCGAGCTTGTCCGGATTTTGCCTTTTAGACATAGGTCGGACAAACCCAAATCTTAACAAACTTAGGATATGGGCTCTTCCTTTCCATATCATATATGAAGTGGTAGGCAACTGATTTGATCGGAACCCTATTCAATAGGTATGCAGCTTCTCAAATGCATAACTCCCAAAAGGAAATAGGTAACTCAGTAGTACTCATCATAGAGCGCACCATATTGAATAGGGTGCAATTGCTCCGCCCCGATATACCATCATGCTATGGTGTATACGGAGGAGTAATACTGAGAGAGAATCTCATTCTCCTTTAGAATAGTCCAGGAATTCCGTGCTCAAGTATTCTCCTCCCTGATCTCATCATAGGACATAATACTTATACCCTCATTTTGGTTCTCTACTTCTAACTTATATTCCGTGAATATCTCAAAAGGTTCGGACTTGTGTTTCAACAGGAACATATGTCTGAATCTTGAGAGATCATCAGAGAATGTAATGAAGTACAAAGAACCGGTCTTGGAATGTGTAGATAGGGGACCTACATACATCAACATGTATCATCCCAAGAGTTCACTAACTCTTTCTCTGTTTCCAGTAAACAGAGCTATGGTCATCTTATCTCTGTGACATGACTGGCAAGTTTCATAAGATGTAAATTCAAACTAATTTAAATATGCATCTAAATGTAACTTCAGCCAGTCAGGTCGTATTGATATGACCTAGTCTACAATGCCTCAAGAAGGATTCGTTCATTTTTGAACTCTTCCTCTTGTGTGTGTTCCGTATAATAAGAACTGTAGTTTGACTTAGAACATTAATGCTTTTAGATAACGTGCCTGAACCGATCAACTTTTGATATAGGAAATGTTCAAAACATTATCCAACAATACAAAATTATATCCTTTCTTTACTAATAAAGAGACTGATATGATTTTGTATATCAGGTTCGGTATCTAATAACATTCGTTCAGAATCAATGTATTGGTAATACAGGGTGACAGTGACCAACAGACTTGGCTGCAACACTTGCCCCGTTTTCTGTCTCATGAAACTTATCACCCGTTCTCAGTTCTTTACCTATCTGTAGCCCATGTAACAAATTACAAATGCGGGATCCTGATCCGGTATCTCATACCCAGGACGTAAAGGATACAGTGAAATAGTTCTTTGTAATGAACACACCCGAAGATGATGCATCAACATGCACTTTCTTCGTTTGGGCGGCACGGGAAATCTGGTATTCCCCAATTCCTGCTCGGTCTTATAACAATTATCAGTTGGAGCGGGACCAACGTTCCCCAGCTCAGTATGAAAAGTGGGTTCGGTCAATACATCCGTATTATTATCTTGATTAAGGCGTGATATGGTCGCTACCTGGAGAGAGAGAGAAGAAAACACTCTGCGTGCGCTTTTGCAAGATCAGATTGGTTATTATTTTATCTAATCAGGATGGCTCCCACTGTTTTTATCAAATCTTCCTTCAAACCCTAAAAGGAAAGACTAGCCGGGATTAATTACACACTACAAGTTCGCCAACCTTTCAGCCTGGCCAGTGTCGGTACTTTGAGGGAGGTCCCCCGTGCTTTCGCACGAACCTAATTATAGTAAACCTCATTTTCCCAGAGGCGTAACCCCGTTCACACCTTTCTAGACAACTACTTGATTGGCTAATTGTAATGTGTAAAACGCTCCTAGGAGTAACTCTTACTCGCAGTGGGTATCGGGATCCAACTATCTCATAGAAGGTATGCAATCTCATTGCAAATTTCAACACTTGAAATTCCCGATAATATTTTACCCCTAACAGCTATATGACCTTAACATAGTCAACAAATCATAAGTGCTAGTCAAGTTCAACCCGTCATTTCCCGATTGAATTAAACCCACCCGCACGACCCTTAACATAGTCAACAAAGTCGCACGACTACCCTAATCCAATCGCATCATATGCTTATGCAGATAAGCACTAATTAGCTACCGCACACTACGCCTTAACATAGTCAACAAACGTAGCACGAATACTAACTAGTACTTATCTGAAATGACGGAGGGCTATGACAGGTTTTTCTGAAAACCTATTGCGTAATGAACTTGATATCGTTGTAGAATGAAATGATTTTGAAATGGAGTGTTTTCGAGGCTTTTCTAGTTTTGCTAAAGGGGTCACTCCCGGTGAAGGGATCGTCGGCCCTTTCCTCATCGAATAAGGTGCGGGATATATCATATATATCACTGTGCAAAGCAAAAACTCTTAAAAGCAATCAAAAGACAAGCCGAGTGTGTAGCATCTGCCAGTTATTGCTAAAGGAGTCACTCCCGGTGAAGGGATCTCGGTCCTTTCCTTATCGAATAAGGTGCAGATATATCATATATACCGCTGTGCAAAGCAAGAACTGTAGCTACCTGTTTTATTTTTGAAATTCGATTCCACAACATCTTTAGGTTTCTTTTTCTTTCATTAATCATATTAATGAAGTCCCATCATTTAAGTCACCTAAACATCACAGATAAATACGACGTACACTTATGCCATCTGTGTTCGCCTCGATGTCCCCTCGTGCATCGTTAGGTTAGGTGACTAACGGCAGAGCGGGGCAGGGCTAGCGCGGGTGTAAAACATAAGTAACGTCTATATAATATATCATATATACTATATAAAGTATTTATCACAGAACATCACATGATCACATCACAGATATCGCAGTAGAAGAAACATATGAAATATTGGATATACTAGGACGTCCGTGTTTTCAATACGAGCCAGTACAAAACACGGATTCCACAGTCGCGATGAATAGCCAAACCCACACCCCTAGGCCCCTACGAGAGCGACAAGCAACCCTACCAATTCTAGAGTTAGGAGACCCAGACTCGACTCCTCGAGTTGGTCTCCCACTGGACTCCAGAACCCGGTTACTTGTGCTCCCCTCCTCGGGTCTATCCTAGTGCGGAAAAGTAAATAATATACAAAAGGTGACATCTTCCGCAACCTGGAAGTGCCCCAATAAAAGAATATTACATACAAGTTTTTACATGAATGAAAATGAAAAAACACTCATCTCACATAAAAACCCCCGGGCTATTCAAACATGACGATCCAATATAACATATCCAGCAACACATAACATCACATGTCATCAACGTAAGTAAATATGCGCATCCCAATTGTCGTTGACATATAGCAACGAAACCGGCGATATCACATATTACATTTACGGTCACAGAAAAGAAAGTGTAAAACTACAACAGTTGGAATCTGCAACCTCTTTAGACATCGCATGCCTAATCAAATGAATTCCTTAGACATCGCATGCCTAACAATTATAAACCTCGCATTTTAGTCTCATTTATCAAAAAAACTTTTCAATACCAAGTCGGGCAATTCAACAAGATTCCCGACATCCTGATCGAATGTTCGTCGCAAACTTCAGTAGACGGCCGCACCCCCGATGCCGTCGACGAAGTGCACTAAGGCGGAACACCGCTGCCGCGAGCACCCGGACGGATGCTTTCGGCAACGGGGTTCTCCTACAGTCACTTGGTCGGGGCTATGGGTTGTAGCTGCCTATTAAGTTTACCCGGCGAGTATCCGCGTACGCTACGTGATTGCGATGGACTTTTGATCGCATCAAAATTCCGTGGCAACCGAACAAGTGAGACCAAAGTGCTATGTTTATAACATTCATTCAGTTATCTCATAACTACTTGTGAATTCCAATTATTGTATGACATTCCAGATAAATAGAAAATGTTAAACTTTCCGATCGAACAACCAAACACCCAAGTTTTCCCGATACAGCTCAACACATGAAATAGGTTTAAAAACATCCAGTTCATGCCTCAGTACCAACGGTCCAGCCGTAAAAGGGTTAAGCCAACGCCTCACATGTGGCACGCCGTACTGCCCCCAAACCCTAAGGTTCAAAGGGCAGTTCAAGACGGTCACATAATCGAGTTAAGCTTTGTTGTCTTCTAGAGGGTCCATCGCGTTACTTGCACTACTTAGAACGTTTTTAAACCACGGAAAAATCCAACACTTGGAAATTTCCCGACAGGGGAAAAAGTGGGTATTTACATCCGGTCGAACTTTTTAACAGTTTCTAAAATATCCGGAAAAACATAAACGAAGTTAAATTATCCGATCAAATTAACGAGTCCCCAATAAAACCCTAGAAAACTCAACACTTGAGTGGAATTAAAAAATTCCCATAAAAATTTGCCAAGAAAGGACCTAAGAATAAATACATGAAATTTCAGGGACTAAGTCCAAATTTTGGCCGCGGAACCGCCGCCAAATCCTTGGTTTTGCCGCGGTTCCGGGGTCAAATTATTGACTTAGTGGACCGCACTTCACAGTAATTCTTAGTTTTTCCTGCTTGTTTTTCTGAGAATTTTTAATTCACAAAAATCCACTGTTTTGAAAAATGTACAGAGAAGGGTTTTGTCGGGGTTTACGGGTTCGATCGGACTTCTAAGTTCGTCTACACTTCGCCTAAACCTCCAGCTAGGCTCTGATACTACTGTAGGGTTCCTAGGCACACTAATGAGGTCTCACATGGCATCAGTCATGCCAAATTCAAAAAAATTCGGTGCCGAGAAACCCTAGACTAGATCGTTAACTAGAGTTTAGGCGAAACATGCAACTAGTTAACAACTTAACAAAGAGTGAACGAAAATACAACCTTTGTAGATCCGTTCCTCCACCTCCATAGCTCCGTGATGATGTCCCCTCACTGCAATCATCGGATCTCGGGCTCTAGCGTCGGCTTCATCGGAGAAATGGACGGGCTAGGTTGTCGACTTCGATGCCGAAGATGATCTACGTCGAGGCAACTCAAGATCAAGCTCCAACTTCACCAAGTCATGAAACTTGTGAAGAAAACACCCTATACTACATTGCAAGTGGTAGAGGATGAAGAAATAGGAAGTGGGTTCACTTTAGAATTGGATTTCTCACTCTTTTTCTCAAGTCACCATTGAAGCTAGCAAGCTTCTTTCTTCTTGAAAAAGAAGAAGAAGAAGAAGATGATAATATGATAAGAATAATGAATAAAATGGTTATAAAGTCATTCTTATCATATTAGCAACCATGGTTAAGTGTAGAGAATAAACCAAGGTTAGGTGAATGGTTAGGTTTAGGATAAAACAAAAATGGCAAAGACTTTCGAAGCTTTATGAAGCTTCATGAATAAAACAAGAAAGCCACCATTTTATTTTAACCAAAATGAATAAATAAATGAATAAATAAATTATATATAAACCTTAACCATTAACCTAAACCATGGTTTAAAGCATACACACCCAAGTTTGCATGTATCATCAAACATAATGCAATCAAGTGCACAAAAATATATCACATATACAATGTGCACATCAAGCGAGAAAAACATCTTAAGTGAACCAATATTAGTTAATGTAAAGTAATATATAAAATATATAATTATACATTAAATCATTAAATCAACACTTGATTTAATGATCCGGTCATATCGCATATAACCGACTAATATCAAGTGTATCAATGTATCAAATCAACACTTGATTCGGTAACCCGGCTATATCATATATAACCGTCCAATGATACTAATCGCGAGAATAGAATACAGTATCACATACTGGTATTATTCTCGGTCCCGCACATATCTCATATGCGCTCCTATTTCATTTCGCTTGAGCCAGGAAACCTCTGTGTAGGACTCTAAAGACTCGTCAATACGCCGGCAGCAGGTGATGATCATATCAAACACCCACAAGCCGCAAGCGGTCTGCTAAACGTAACGGCCACCCGGGTATTGAGCGATCAGAAGATCGACGAGCAAGTCCGCTCATACTCCTGTGAATCCAACCAGTAACACTTACCGTACAGTCCAGTCTGATCGTCTGATATGTCGCATATCTTGCCTAGGGGTGGTAAACGTCAGACACCAATAGCTCGATAAGTCATGTCGATATGAGGTCTATAACAGTTCGAGAAACTACTGGTAACACTTACCAGTAAATCTCAGCAACCCTGGCCAGGGATTTCCGGTTATAGCCAATCGAACACAGTGCAACATCAACTCCCTATACCGGGAGAGACGAATACCTTCCTATCGCTCATTGCCTCCATATGATTCGGGACTGTACCCAAAAACCACCGTTTTGCACGCCCTTTTGTATGTGGTAAGGTGGAAATCAAAGCACAGTGGGAATCACACAAGACTCTATGACGATCTCGGGTCAACTGACTACTCATTACCAGTGTCACCAGAGAACTGCCATCTGACGTAAGGTAGAATACCATCTGGGAGTTCTCGGCTAGTCCGTCCAGTGTACCCAGTCTCCACTGAGCACCCGTATATCATCTCTGATGTCAAACACCAATGGATATGGGATCATCTATCACCCATCGGTATGGGTCGAGAAGGTATACGCTAGTCTACACTGGTATATCGATTCCCTGTCTCGATATACCCACGACTAGGGACCTTGAAGGATGTACTTATGGACTACCATGTCCCCACTAGTATGATCCGCATCATAGTCCAGGTAGTCAAGTACACATCCTAAGGGCTTTACCAACATGTAACAGAGAGACAATCAGTGTACACGTTAAGGTAAAGAGCAACCAGATAGCATACTATCATGTCGAGCAAGAAAGTCCTCCCTATATATGTCCAAGCATCCACTACAATATACATCCTATGTATAGTAATGGCCTCTAGGGCATACATATAACTAACAAGACCCGGCATGAGGATGAGTATAGCGTCGTTCTAAACTAGTTTTGGAAGTGCACGTGTATATGTCTCTGCCATAGGGTTGTCGTAGTCAGTGGGAGCAGCGGAAGCATAGTGGACAAGTAGCTTATGTCTATTTATGGACTAAAGCAGTTATAGCGGAGATAGATCATCTATTTCTGATGTGACAGTCATAGGTTTGACTTCATCAGAATAGGGGACGGATCTGTTAAGATGGTAGTAGTGTGTGATGTCCTGGTATTTGGATGACATACACTGAGTATGAAGTGATATTCCTATACTACGATCGGTTATACTTTGGTTGTCACACAGTGGTTTCTCCACATAGGACATGGATATTATATCAGATATTCTGGTTACTAGATCTATGGTTTTAGATCTAGATTTGGGTAGTTTCCCCAATCTGGGTACTTAGACAGCATTCTAAAGGTATTTAGAATGGACGACTCCTGGCACGGTAGTGTACCTGCAGGTGATGGAGTCACCCTCTCTAAAGGTGTCTTATAGACTAAAGCGGAGGGGGATGTGCTTGATTGGCAGATCACTTGCTTAGGAAATTGAGTCAATCATGAGATGTCAAGTACCACACCAGATATTGTTTTTGCACGAGATGCAATAAGTTGATATTAATCCTATCCTGGAGAAACGTTCGGAAGCAGTCTTAGAACATAAGTGGATGTTCTAGGGATATAATAACGACAGCCTTTTTCAGGAGACGGTTATCATTCCAGGCTTCCAAGGTGACCTGGATGACAGAGTGACTGTCAGAGTTATAGTTTTCCCTCCGGCGAGGGGCAGTATTTTGGACAAATGGTCCAAGTGGATACTGAGGGAGGTGTGGTGCAGGATACTGATTAATTTCAGTTGACGATACAGTCTAAGAAGTTTGGATTTGATGTTCATTTATGAACTAGGTCCTATCAGATATCCAGACATATTCTAAGACAGGTATTGCTCATTTCGGGAGATGGATTTCTCCGCGAACTTGACATAAAGAGAGACATAGAAAGAAACATCAGGGCGGATCCACTAGCTGAGGCTATTTCTCGAATGCAATAGTTTCACAAACGAGCTTTGTGAGACTGATTAGTAGAGGAGTTGGGTGTTCGGTATCACACGGCTATGAGTATGCGACATCGCAATAATTAGCCTTGAGTGCAAGTGGGAGATTGTTGGATATAGTGCCCTCAGAGTCAATTATTGGATCACAGGCACGTGATTGCAATGATTGAGGGAGGACCTATGTCGGTAGGACAATCTTACTCAGGAGGTTTGTATACTATCTGGTTTGTCTTTATCATCGTGTACATGTTTTAGGTGACATTGTAGTTCACTATTGCACGTTGATAGAGAATAGTATGCTACCTTGGTTTATCTTTATCATCGTGTACTGCTTTAGGTGACCTTACAGGTCGCTATTACATGTTGATAGAGCCCTCAGGATTCTTTCTTGACTACCAGCAGTATGATGGCGATCATATACGTGAGAGTTGGGTAGTCTATAAGCACATCCTTAAAAGGTCCCTAGTCGTGGGAGTTTCGAGACTGGGCATCGATACTCCATTAGCAGACTAGTGTATACAGTCGAGACCCTGACGAGGGGCGGTGGCCGGTCTCACAGGCCATTGGTGTCAGTTGGTTCACCTAAGATGTATACAGGTGCTCATTGGGTTATGAGTACACCGGACAGGACTCACCGGGAACTGCTAGCTGGTATTATACCTAGCGTCAGATAGCAGTTCCCTGGTGACATGTGTACAGGTTAGTTCATCGACCTGAGATCGTCATTTGTCTCGTGTGAGTTCCCACTGTACTTTGATTACTACCCTACCACGGCTCAAAGGAGTCGTGTAAACAGGTTTTAGTTGGGTACAGTCCCGAGCCATATGGAGACAGTGAGCGGATCGGCAGGGGTTCGTCTCTCCCGGTATTAGGGGTGAGGTCGCGCTGTGTCTAGGAGATCCATTACATGAAGTCCTTGGCCAAGGCAGGAGATTTACTGGTAGGTATTACAGTAGTATCTTAGGGTGTTCTGGGCTACACTCTGACACGACTTGTATCGCTTTTGCGGGTCTGAATTTTACCAACCCCCTAGGCCCGAAATGCGATGCTCATAGACCAATGGACCGGACTGTACGGATATTGTCACTGACAGGCTCAGTAGGGTGTTAGGATGAGTTTGCTCATCGACCTCCCTTTTGGTCAATACCTGGTAGCCCGTTACGTACGGCTAATACCTCTGACGTGCTAGTGGTTAAATCCACAGCCAAAGTATTGACGAGTCTTTAGAGTCCCCCACAGAAAGTTTCTCAAGTTTCGGGCGAAACGTTGTAGAGGCCGTTCGATCATATCCGTGCAGTAGTGCACGGATAATGATCGGGCGGATCATACTAGTGGGCTTTGGTTTAAGCCGGATCCTAGTATTAGATTTGTTGGATTACTTTAGTCTCATCGCATTCGCATTAGTCGGAATGCGGGTGCAGGTATGTATATACAGGTGAGGGGTATCCTTGTGATCCGTCACGAGTTTACTTTAGATGTTGCCGTATCTTTTTATTGTTGCAAACATTTGGATTAATGTTTGTAAATGGAAATAATGATCTAGAATTTCATCATGAGATGCATTAAATGTGACTTGGACTTCATTAGTGACTCATGGTCTCTTTTTATGTGCTAATGTCACATTATATGATGGTTTTGTGATGAATTGATAAGAGGAGAGAGATAGGAGATGCCATGAGGGGGTAAGCTCTCATATTATTCTTTTCACTCTCTCTCATCTTATCATATGAAACACAAAAGAAAGAAAGCCTTCTCTTCTTCTTCTTCTTCGTCTAGCTCATAGCTTCCATTAATGGCAACACCTTCAACCTCCTTCCAAGCAATGGATGCAAGAGACAAAGTGATCACAAACATTCTCCACAATACCTTGGACACGTCGGCTAGCACACTTCGTGCCCGAGTTGCTTCGGATGAAGCGGGAGCCCGTAAAAAGACTCGTAGATGTGGTGCCCTTTCCGATGAGGAGATCGAGACCGGAGATGCCCCGAGGAGCTTGGGATGGTGGCCGAAGACCGAAGGACACAGATCGATCGGTATAGCTTTCCAACCCTTTCTCTTGTAGCTAGTAGTAGGGTAATGGTTCGATCCGGGTTTTAAGCATACGATAGCGCCAGTTTCTAGTTTGAAAAAGTTTTCGTTTATGCATTTTGGCCTCGGACAGACGGCCGGGGCGCTACCGTAGTCTTATATATATGTGTAAACATAAAATTATAGCAAGGTATATGTATCTACCTATAAGTAATGATGTAATATACCCCCTGGGTATAAGTGAAATATGTGTGCAAGGTATACCTATAGCTATGTCATAAAGTGTGTATGTACCTATCACTAATGCTACAATATCCTATAGGTATACAGGTAACAAGCATATAAGTATATGAAGGCATATGTGTAAGCATATGGATATACAGGTATGCTAAATGTCATATGCGATAAGAAATATGAATCAATGTCTCAATGTCCCTAACCAAGCAATATCATATCTACAAGTGGGTTGTGCATGACATGGCAATTATTGACGGCGCGTGTGACATACAACCAGTGCTCGTGTAACATGAATCGTCAATAATAGTGCAGTGTCCTAAGGATACTAGTCCAAGCACAACACTAACTAAGCAGTAGGGTGAATGCGCAATTCTAAATATGACATAGAATATGCGACAGAAATAACATCTCTAGCCCAGACACATAACGCCATGCGGGCGATTCCCCTGTAGATGTTAAATCTACTCACCAACGCTCCAAGCTAGGTGAAGTTTACCACCTGTTTTCCCTTTGTAGCAGTGTCCGAAGACCCCGCGTGCGAACCTGCAACATTAAAACAATAAAACAAGTATATATTAATAATAGACCCAAAATACATACAATCTACACGGACCAACACGACACACATACGTACTCTAAAGGGTTCGTGTGGTAGTTAACGCGTATAGCGACACTACGAAACCACTCAGCGCAACAGCAACACGGAACACGCATCGTATCAGATAATGTATCGCACCAAACGAAACACTAGAAATATGCAAAGTGGTCCCAGATTTTTCTGTGCTAACAATTTGTAAAAATTGCAAGTACCATGAGACTACAATTAAACTCAGAGACCCCTACACCAAAAACCAACACCTAAGTCCCCAGTCTAGCCGCAAATTGCGGCCAGAAGCAATAAATCTGCGGCCCGATCATGGTGGAATTGGTTCGTTTTTTCAGTGTAGGTTCTAGGTCTCTACACTAGGTTACTGTCATACCAATTTTTGCAACAATTACCTGGTTTAATAGCGGATCATCTGAGACCCCAAATCGACACTAAAAATACGATATTTACCCGGAACGATACGATACGCGATAAAAACTGAAACTAACAAGCTAAGCTACACAAAATTAACTTAAAGAGCAGAATGGAATCATTTCCTACACAAAAAAACACAAAGATCCTAGCTTTGCATGCTCCTAGGCATCCATGAGGCAAAACCAAGATAAAGATGTGATTTTGATGAAGTTTGTGATGTTTAGTGATGGATTTGTGAAGAAATAGTGAAGAGAAGCTAAGTGTTCAGTTTGAGGAATGAGGAGGTGAAGAAATAATGCTAAAGAGTTAAAGAAATGAGAGAGAGAGAATGATAAAGAGAGAGGGATGTGAGGCTAAGAGGTAAGAACACCAAAGCATTAACTCCTCATAAATGCCTTCACACACACCTCATCACTCATCAATCAAGTATCTTCTCACTCACAAATGATTTAGGGTTTAGGTTAAGGATTGGATTAAACAAGGATTGGGTTAAGTGTCAAGGTTGCTAAGATCAAAATTAGCACAAACAAAACTCACATTTACGTGCACACGTGCGTGCATGCATATAACAAATAATAATAAATTATTAATTAAATGTTAAAAAATGTGAAGAACCCGAATTGGTAAACTTTTTACAGTAAACTCGCATTAACGTCTAAATGAACACTAACCGAAATCTAATGCGTTACAATCTCCTCCCCTTATAAAAATTCGTCCCCGAAATTGAAATTTTCACTGAGCATACCTTCAAAGAGAAGATTACAAACTCTCCTATCTCGCTCGCAGCCTCCTAAGTGATTACCCAACTATGCGGCTACGTCCAAGAAAAACCCTTCACAGATGGCACGACCCTTGACCGACGTTTCTCCACCTGCCAAGCTATTAACACAATTGGCTGCTGGTGAACGAAAGATCGCGTCTAAGCTAAATGGTCTGGTGCTAAATCATGTGAGAAAGGTCATGAGTGTAATTGCAAAGTACCGACACAAGGAATACGGGGTGAATACTCAATAATCTGGGCGGAAGTGCCAAATTAAAGGCAACGGAACTAACTCGCTTTAAGGATCTCAGAAGGACCTACAATCCTGGGATAGGCTTCCGAAAACTCAAAATGTCATTCATCAGAAAAGTCCGTAGGAATACATGAGCTCCCACTGTGAACTCAAGTCTGCGACCACAACGGTCGGCATAAGACTTCTGTCTGCACTAGGATGTCATCATCCTGACCTGAACTAACTGGATCATTTCCGAAATCTCTAGACTAGCTGGGGTCCAAAAATCCTACTATGCAGAGTTAGAAAAATAGAATGGTGATCGACACGACCTAACCTCTAAACCTAAGGGTTGCCAATTGGAGTAACTCCTGATAATAGCTATTGAAGGAGAAACCTAATAATGGTGAGTGACGATCCCCAACTGCCGACAACAACTAATAAGCACACACAAACATACCCTCCAGAATCGGTATAGCCCGCTCTCACAAAACCATCATCCTGCGGATGAAAAGATGGAGCTAAAGCCTAACCAGTACCCACGGCTTCCTGAAGTTCCTGCCCAAGATGGCAAGCGAACAGGGTGCCTTTATTGGATAGGACTCATGAAGGAACTCCGTGCAATGCACAAACTTAACAAAGAACAACTGAGCAAACTGAGCATAACCGGATGACAAGCATCCAAATAGAGTCACACCCTGATTAAACCTGGGTAGACACCATAACGAAAATCATGGAGAACTTCTCCCACTGCCACTTCGGAACGGTTAAAGGTTGCACCTCTCCAGCCGGTCTCCGATGCTCAACCAAAGCACACAACAAGACAGACACCTTGAAACGAAACCCGAAACTTCTCTTTACATCCTTGCCTACCCGTAACTATCTCATAAGTCACGTCAATGTTGGTGGAACTTGAAAGAGTACAGAGAGTTGAGAGATGTGCCTGCTCTAGGATTTCCCGTCTCTGCCCAACAGTATCAGGTACACAAACGCGTCCCTAAACTTAGCACACCCTTGTCACAAATCAAGGTCTCTGAATCTTTACCCAGCCGAGTATGCTCAAGTATCTCTGACGAACGAGCATCGGTGGGCAGTGCCTCGCGAAAGCGATTAAGGAATAGTGGTCGGGCGTGGACATGAGCAAGCTGTCCCCTCAATAGAGGCGAACATCAGCTGTACTCAACGATCGCACAAGAACTGTAAATCGGCAGAAGACTATCTCAACAATAAGAACCTGCTGTAGGAAGATGTACGTAAAGCTCTGGTGGTCCGTGAAAATCTGACACGACTCTCGAACAAGTAGTGTTTCCAATTCTCCAACGCAAGACCACCACGGCCATCTCCAGATCATGAGTGGGATATCCTGCACGTACTTCCTCCAGATGTAAGGAAGAAAAATCGATAACTCTATAGTGTCATCTCAGTACACAATTGAGCCCCACTCGCGAAACATTACAGTTAAACAACAAAGTCGCCCGTACCAGAAAGCAAAGAAAGAACTAATGCAGTTGTTAACCGAGTCTTCAACTGCTGAAAAACTCTGCATGCATGCCTCAGTCCAAAGAAAAGAAACCTCCTTTCTGGTAAGTTCAGTCAATGGTGCAGCACTACACTAGCAATTCTGCACGAAACGGCAGTAAAAAACTGCTAAGCCCAAAAATCTGCGGACTTATGTCCATACACAAGTCTGGGCCAAAGCTGTATGGCCTCGATCTTCCTCGGAACCATACGAAAACCGTCTCCCATAACTATAAGACCTAGGAGTCAACACAAACAAGCCTGAAGGAACACTCCGAGAATCTAACAAACCGATGGGGCTCTCCCAGTATCTACAAAACAAATCCTCAAGTGCTACTCCTGTTCCTCAAAACGCATTAAATAGACCAGAATGTCATCAATAACACAGCAATAACTGGTCGAGGAATGGCCTGAAGAGATCTGGTTCATCATTTCTACGAATGCTGCCAGGGCATTGGTGAGTCCAATGACACACCAACGCACACAAAACCCGTAGCACGCACAAGGCAGTCTTCGGAATGTCATCACTCCAAACCCGCAACAATGATGACTTGATCCCAAACAAACTTAGAAAATGTCTCGCCCTCTGGAGCTGATCGAAGAAATCATCAATGCGAGGTAAAGGATACTTATCCGCACCGTAAGCCGGTTCAATTGACGATCCATCAATACACAACCTCAATATGTCGTCTTTCTCCTTAACGAACAGAAATATAAGCTCCATAATATGAAACACTCAGACGCACAAGCCCCCCAACAAACAACTCTGCAGTTGATCCTTAAGCTCCTTAAGCTTCGCCGGCTCATCTGGAACAACGTCGGAAAACACTCGCACGAAAGTAACCCGGTCCAACAAACCAACTCTGGCTCCGGTACCATGAACGAACGCCAAGAATCCACGACATCCTCTCCTCAAAAGCCGACTAGCGAAAAAGGCTGAATTCAAGCTGTGAGAGGCGGCACAACTATCCACCTGCACAACAAGAACTTGTTAGTTATATGTATGCCCTAGAGGCCATTACTATACATAGGATGTATATTGTAGTGGATGCTTGGACATATATAGGGAGGACTTTCTTGCTCGACAAGATAGTATGCAATCTGGTTGCACTTTACCTTAACGTGTACACTGATTGTCTCTCTGTTACATGTTGGTAAAGCCCTTAGGATGTGTACTTGACTACCTGGACTATGATGCGGATCATACTAGTGGGGACATGGTAGTCCATAAATACATCCTTCAAGGTCCCTAGTCATAGGTGTATCGAAACGGGGCATCGATATACCAGAGTAGACTAGCGTATACCTTCTCGACTCATAAAGATGGGCGATGGATGATCCCGTATCCATTGGTGTTTGACATCAGAGATGATATACGGGTGCTCAGTGGAGACTGGGTACACTGGACGGACTCGCCGAGAACTCCCAGATGGTATTATACCATACGTCAGATGGCAGATCTCTTGTAACACTGGTACAGGTTAGTCTGTAGACCCGAGATCGTCATAGAGTCTTGTGTGATTCCCACTGTGCTTTGATTTCCACCTTACCACGTCCAAGAAGGCATGCAAAACGGTGGTTTTTGGGTACAGTCCCGAATCACATGGAGGCAATGAGGGATAGGAGGGGATTCGTCTCTCCCGGTTTAGGGAGTTGATGTTGCGCTGTGTTCGATTGGCTATAACCGGAAATCCCTGGCCAGGGTTGCTGAGATTTTCTGGTACGTGTTACCGGTAGTTTCTCGAACTGTTATAAACCTCATATCGACACGACTTATCGAGCTATTGGGGTCTGACGTTTACCACCCCTAGGCGAGATATGCGACATATCAGACGATCAGACCGGACTGTACGGGAAGTGTTACTGGTTGGATTCACAGGAGTGTGAGCGGGCTTGCTCGTCGATCTTCTGATCGCTCAATACCCGGGTGGCCGTTACGTTTAGCAGACCGCTTGCGGCTTGTGGATGTTTGATATGATCATCACCTGCTGCCGGCGTATTGACGAGTCTTTAGAGTCCTACACAGAGGTTTCCTGGCTCAAGCAAAATGAAATAGGAGCGCATATGAGATATGTGCGGTACCGAGAATAATGCGTGTATGTGATACCGTATTCTATTCTCGCGATGAATGTATCGATTGGTTGTATGCGATATAACCTAGTTATCGAATCAAGGATTGATTCGATAAGTCGATACATTCGATATTAGTCGGTCATATGCGATATGACCGGATCGTTAAATCAAGTGTTGATTTAATGATTTAATGTATAATTATATATTAGATATATTACTTCACATTAACCAGTATTTGTTCACTTAAAGATGGATTTTCTCACTTGATGTGCACATTGTATATATGATATAGTTTTGTGCACTAGATTGTATCATGTTTGATGATACATGCAAACTTGGGTGTATGTTTATTTTAAACCATATTTAAGTGAATGGTTAGGGTTATCATTTCTTGATTATTTATTTTATTTATTTATTCATTTTAGCAAGAAAAGAAATGGTTGCTTCTTTTGTTTTTTCCTTGAAGCTTCAAGAAGCTTTGACCATTTTTGTTTCTTTTGCTTAACCTAACCATTCACCTAACCATAGTTTATTCTCTACACTCAACCATAGTTGCATTATGATAAGAATGACTTGGATTTTCTTTTTAAAATAATTCTTATCATAATTCTTTTTCTTCTTCTTCATCTTCTTCTTCAAGTGAAGAAAAGAAAAGCCTTTCTAGAAAAATGTCAAGTGATGAAATCAAGTGAGAAATCCAAATCCAAAGTGAACCCACTTCCTATTTCTTCATCTTCTATCACTTGCCATGTAGTATAGGGTGTTTTTTTCACAAGTTTCATGACTTGGTGAAGATGGAGCTCGAGTTAGAGTCGCCTCGACGTAGATCATCTTCGGCATCGAAGTCAACGACCTAGCCCGATCTTTTCTCCGATGAAACCACCGCGAGAGTTCAGGATTCCGATGGTTACAGTGGAAGGACGTCATCACGGAGCCAAGGAAGTGGAGGACCAGATCTACAAAGGTTGTATTTCCATTCACTTAGTAGTTAAGTTGTTAACTTGCTCGATGTTTCGCCTATCCTCTAGTAATCAATCTTACATTAGGGTTTCTCGGCACATAGAAAAATTTTGAATTGGCCATGTTTGATCAGTTGTAGAACCTCATAGGTGTGCCTAGGAACCCTACAGTGGTATCAGAGCCTAGCTAGAGCTTTAGGCGGTGTGTAGACGATGTTAGAACTCCGATCGAACCGGAAACCCTAATCGAATACCACTCTCTGTACATTTTTTTTAAACTGTGGAATTTTGTGAATTAAAAATATTTTGAAAAATAAGCAGGGTTTTATATGAATTATTGTGAAAAACATGGCCCTAATTCGATTAAGGCGCCGCGGAACCGCGGCACAAGCTGGCTTGTGCGGCGGTTCCGCGGCCGTCCGGTCTGTTCTGTCACCAAATTTTCCACAGTATTGTCAATATTTTATTCCTGAGTTTTCTGGGAATTTTTAATTTGCACTAAAGAGTTGAGTTTTCTGGGTGGTATTGGGGACTCGGTGTTTCGATCGGGAAGTCTAATTTCGTCTATGTGTTTTTCCGGATAATTTTAGAAAATGTTGAAAAGTTCGACCGGATATAAATACCCACTTTTTCCCCTGTCGGGAAATTTCCAAGTGTTGGATCTTTCCGTAGTTTAAGAACGTTCGAAGTAGTGCAAGTAACGCGATGGACCCTCTAGAAGACAACAAATCTTAACTCGATTATGTGACCGTCTTGAACTGCCCTTTGAACCTTAGGGTTTGGGGCAGTACGGCGTGCCACATGTGAGGCGTTGGCTTGACCCTTCTACGGCTGGACCGTTGGTACTGTGGCACGAAGTGAATGTTCTTAAACTTATTTCATGTGTTGAGTTGTTTCAGGAAAACTTGGGTGTTTGACTGTTCGATCGGAAAGTTTAACATTTTCTGTTTATCTGGAATGTGATACAATATTTGGAATCCACAAATAGTTATGAGATAACTGAATGAATGTTATAAACATAGCAGTTTAGTCTCACTTGATCGGTTGCCACGGAATTTTGATGCGATCAAAAGACCGTCGCAATAGCGTAGCGTACGCGGATACTCGCCGGTAAACTTAATAGATAGCTACGCCCCATAGCCCCGACCAAGTGACTGTAGGAGAACTCCGTCGCCGAAAGCATCCGTTCGGGTGCTCGCGGCAGCGGTGTTCCGCCTTAGTGCACTTCGTCGACGGTATCAAGGGTGCGGCCGTCTACTAAAGTTTGCGACGAGCATTCGGTCAGGATGCCGGGAATCTTGTTGAATTGCCCGACTTGATATTTGAAAAGAGTTTTCGATAACGAGACTGAAATACGGGGTTTATAATTATTAGGCATGCGATGTCTAAGAAAATCATTTGATCAGGCATGCGATGTCTATGAAGTTTGCGGATTCCAACTGTTGTAGTTTTACACTTTCTTTTCTGTGACAGTAAGTGTAATATGTGATATCGCCGGTTTCGTTGCTATATGTCAACGACAATTGGGATACGCATGTTTACTTACGTTGATGACATGTGATGTTATGTGGTGCTGGATATGTTATATTGGATCGTCGTGTTTGAATAGCCGGGGTTTTTTTTATGTGAGATGGGTGTTTTTCATTTTCATTCATGTAAAAAACTTGTATGTAATATTCTTTTATTGGGGAACTTCCAGGTTGCGGAAGATGTCACATTTTGTATATTATTTACTTTTCCGCACTAGGATAGACCCGAGGAGGGGAGCACAAGTAACCGGGTTCTGGAGTCCAGTGGGAGACCAACTCGAGGAGTCCAGTCCGGGTCTCCTAACTCTAGAATTGGTAGGGTTGCTTGCCGCTCTCGTAGGGGTCTAGGGGTGTGGGTTTGGCTATTCATCACGACCGTGGAATCCGTGTTTTGTATTTGCTCGTATTGAAAACACGGACGTCCTAGTATATCCAATATTTCATATACGATTCTTCTACTGCAATATCTGTGATGTGATCATTTGAGGTTCTGTGATAAATTCTGTATATAGTATATATGATATATTATATAGGCGTTACTTTTGTTTTACACCCGCGCTAGCCCTGCCCCGCTCTGCCGTTAGTTACCTAACCTAACGGTGTACGAGGGGACATCGAGACGTATGCGGATGGCATAAGTGTACGTCGTATTTATCTGTGATGTTTAGGTAACTTAAATGATGGGACTTCATTAATATGATTAATGAAAGAAAAGAAACCTAAGATGTTGTGGAATCGAATTTTCAAAAACAGGTAGCTACAGTTCTTTCTTTGCACAGCGGTATATATGATATATCCTGCACCTTATTCGATAAGGAAAGGGCCGACGATCCCTTCACCGGGAGTGACCCCTTTAGCAATAACTGGCAGATGCTACAACTCTCGGTTTGTCTTTTGATTGCTTTTAAGAGTTTTTGCTGTGCACAGTGATATATATGATATATCCCGCACCTTATTCGATGAGGAAAGGGCCGACGATCTCTTCATCGGGAGTGACCCCTTTAGCAAAACTAGAAAAGCCTCGAAAACACTCCATTTAAAATCATTTGATTCTACAACGATATCAAGTTCATTACGCAATAGGTTTTCAGAAAAACCTGTCATAGCCCTCCGTCATTTCAGATAAGTACTAGTTAGTATTCGTGCTGCGGTAGTTTGGCATGCGTCAAGGCATAGTGTACGGTAGTTAACTAGTGCTTATCTGCTAGCATACGATGCGATTGGATTAGGTTATTCGTACGGCATTGTTTGGCATGCGTCAAGGGTCGTGCGGGTGGGTTTAATTTAATCAAGAAATGTACGGTTTGAACTTGACTAGCGGACTATGGGTTGTTTGGCATGCGTCAAGGTCATAGCACGCTAGGGGCAAAATATAATCGGGAATTTCAAGTGTTGAAATTTGCAATGAGATTGCATACCTTCTATGAGATAGTTGGATCCCGATACCCGCTGCGAGTAAGAGTTACTCCTGGGAGAGTTGTACACATTACAATTAGCCGATCAAGTAGGTGTCTAGAAAGGTGTCAACGGGGTTACGCCTCTGGAAAAACGAGGTTTACATTAATTAGGTTCGTGCGAAAGCACGTGGGACCTCCCTCAAAGTACCGACACTGGCCTGGCTGAAAGATTGGCGAACTTGTAGCGTGTAATTAATCCCGGCTAGTCTTTCCTTTTAGGGTTTGAAGGAAGATTTGATAAAAACAGTGGGAGCCATCCTGATTAGATAAAATAATAACCAATCTATTGTTGCAAGAGCGCACGCAGAGTGTTTTCTTCTCTCTCTCTCTAGGTAGCGACCATATCACGCCTTAATCAAGATAATAATACGGATGTATTAACCGAACCCGCTTGTTTTACTGAGCTGTGGAACGTTGGTCCCGCTCCAACTTATAATTGTTATAAGACAGAGCATGAAATAGGGGAATACCAGGATTCCCATGCTGCCCAAACGAAGAAAGTGCATGAGATGCATCTCCTTCGGGTGTGTTCATTACAAAGAGCTGTTTCTCAGTATTCTCTACGTCCTGGTTATTTGATACCAGATCAGGATCCCGCATATGTAATCTATTACATGGGCTACAGATAGGTAAAGAACTGAGAACGGGTGATAAGTTTCATAAGACAGAAAACGGGGCAAGTGTTGCAGCCAAGTCTGTTGGTCACTGTCACCCTGTATTACCAATACATTGATTCTGAACAAATGTTATTAGATACCGAACCTGATATACAAAATCATATCAGTCTCTTTATTAGTAAAGAAAGGATATAATTTTGTATTGATGGATAATGTTTTGAACATTTCCTATATCAAAAGTTGATCGGTTCAGGCACGTTATCTAAAAGTATTGACGTTCTAAATCGAACTACAGTTCCTAGTATATAGAACACACACAAGAGGAAGAGTTCAGAAATGAACGGATCCTTCTTGAGGTTTTGTAGACTAGGTCATATCAATGTGACCCGAATAGCTTAAGTTACATAGTGGATGCATATTTAAATCAGTTTGAATTTACATCTTATGAAACTTGCCAGTCATGTCACAAAGATATAATGACCTCAGCTCTGTTTATTAGAAACAGAGAATGAGTTAGTGAACTCTTGGGATGATACATATAGATGTATGAAGGTCCCCTGTCTACAAATGCCAAGACCGGTTCTTTGTACTTCATTAAATTCTCTGATGATCTCTCGAGATTCAGAGATATATTCCTGTTGAAACGCAAGTCCGAATCTTTTGAGATATTCACAGAATATAAGTTAGAAGTAGAGAACCAAAAATGGGTATAAGTATTATGTTCTTTGATGTGATCAAGGAGGAGAATTCTTGAGCACGGAATTCTTGGACTTTTCTAAAGGAGAATGAGATTCTCTCTCAGCATTACTCCTCCGTGTACACCACAGCACGTAGGTGTATCGGGGCGGAGCAATCACACCCTATATGATAAGGTGTGCTCTATGATGAGTAGTGTTGAGTTACCTATTTCCTTTTGGGAGTTATGCGCTTGAGAAGCTGCACACCTATTGAATAGGGTTCCAATCAAATCAATTGCCTACAACTTCATATATGATATGGAAAGGGAAGAGTCCATATCTTAAGTTTGTTAAGATTTAGGGTTGTCCGACCTATGTCTAAAAGCAAAATCCGGACAAGCTCGAAGCAAGGTCTGTTCTGTAGAACTGGAAAGGTTCCAGCTATACAAACTGCAGCTGATGATTTGGTAGAACCAAAGGATTCAATTATTTCCAACGAACCTCAGCCTCTCCGCCGATCTAGTAGGGTTCCTCACCCACCTGAGAGTTACTACGGTTTCTCTATGACAGTGGGAGCGAGGATTGCATCATGAGATGATGACCCAACTAGTTTCGAGCTGGCCATCAAGAGTGGGACTCTGTAAGAATAGCTGGATGCTTAGCGATCTGAGATGGAATCCTTATACACCAACAAAGTATGGACTTTGGTTGCTTTATCTGAAGGGTTAAATCCCCATCAGGAGCAAGTATATCTTGAGAAGATTACTTGGTGTACATGGAAAAGTTGAGACTTTCAAAGCTAGACTTGTTAAAGGTTTGCATCATTGACCAGGTATGGATTATGTTGAAACCTTTCTAAGGATCTATGCTTAAGTCCATCCAGTTACTACTTGCCACGGCTATATACCATGACTACGATATCTGGTGGTCGGGTGTTATGACTGTTTTTCTAAATAATGTTTTGGAAGAGAGCGTCAATAAGTACACAGCCAGAGGGCTTCGTAGATAGTGGGAGCAGCGGAAACGTGTGCAAGATGACTTATAGGATAAAGCAGGCATCGCGGAGTTGGAACATCTGTTTTGATGTGGTAGTCAAAGAGTTTGACTTCATCAAAATGGTAGATGAACCTTGTATATACAAAAGGGTAGTAGGGAGTATGGTAGTGATCCTCGTAGAGTACGTGGATGACATACTCTTGATAGGGAAGTAGTTTCCTATGCTACGCTCGGTCAATCTCCGCTTATCACAATGATTCTCCAAATAGGATCAAAGTGATACCTACTAAATCCTAGGTTTTGGATCTATGAGATAGATCTAAATGGATGTTAGGATTCTCACTAGTTGTAGTGAGATGGTATCAATCGATCCTGGGGAGAATCACTGGAAAGGTTCCAGGGTGATAAGGATGACTGAATGTCAGTCACAAGCATTGTCTTTACCCTCAGTAAAGGGACGGTATGTTGGAAGAGTTCCAAGCTAGATACCGTGGCATACTAGACGATAAAGGCTGGATACATCGCTACTTAAGATGCTACCAAAGAGGCAGTCTGGATGTATATTACTTCATGAGATGAACTTCGTTCCTCCTATTGTGAGATAATGGAGTTGTGGCTTATGCCTAGGGATGCCCCTCCCATCAGTGATCCAGACATATTCTGAGGCAGTGTCACCTGATCATGGAGATAGTTGATCTCTAGGGTGATCGAGGTTAGGAGAGTAGACTCAGAGGACAACACGGCGGATCCACTCACAAAGGCCTTTTCCCAAGGAGAGACTTTTATGGGATGGTTGAGTATGAGATACTACAACCACTGCTATCAGATGGCCCTAGTGCAAGTGGGAGATTGTTAGTTATATGTATGCCCTAGAGGCCATTACTATACATAGGATGTATATTGTAGTGGATGCTTGGACATATATAGGGAGAACTTTCTTGCTCGACATGATAGTATGCTATCTGGTTGCACTTTACCTTAACGTGTACACTGATTGTCTCTCTGTTACATGTTGGTAAAGCCCTTAGGATGTGTACTTGACTACCTGGACTATGATGCGGATCATACTAGTGGGGACATGGTAGTCCATAAGTACATCCTTCAAGGTCCCTAGTCGTAGGTGTATTGAGACAGGGCATCGATATACCAGTGTAGACTAGCGTACACCTTCTCGACCCATACAGATGGGCGATGGATGATCCCATATCCATTGGTGTTTGACATCAGAGATGATATACGGGTGCTCAGTGGAGACTGGGTACACTGGACGGACTCGCTGAGAACTCCCAGTTGGTATTATACCTTACGTCAGATGGCAGTTCTCTGGTGACACTGGTACAGGTTAGTCTGTAGACCCGAGATCGTCATAAAGTCTTGTGTGATTCCCACTATAATTTGATTTCCACCTTACCACGTCCAAAAGGGCGTGCAAAACGGTGGTTTTTGGGTACAGTCCCGAATTACATGGAGGCAATGAGCGATAGGAGGGGATTCGTCTCTCCCAGTATAGGGAGTTGATGTTGCGCTGTTTTCGATTGGCTATAACCGGAAATCCCTGGCCAGGGTTGCTGAGATTTTCTGGTAAGTGTTACCAGTAGTTTCTCAAACTGTTATAGACCTCATATCGACACGACTTATCGAGCTATTGGGGTCGGACGTTTACCACCCCTAGGCGAGATATGCGATATATCAGACGATCAGACCGGACTGTACGTAAGTGTTACTGGTTGGATTCACAGGAGTGTGAGCGGGCTTGCTCGTCGATCTTCTTATCGCTCAATACCCGGGTGGCCGTTACGTTTAGCAGACCGCTTGCGGCTTGTGGATGTTTGATATGATCATCACCTGCTGCCGGCGTATTGACGAGTCTTTAGAGTCCTACACAGAGGTTTCCTGGCTCAAGCAAAACGAAATAGGAGCGCATATGAGATATGTGCGGGACCGAGAATAATGCGTGTATGTGATACCGTATTCTATTCTCGTGATGAATGTATCGATTGGTTGTATGCGATATAACCTAGTTATCGAATCAAGGATTTATTCGATAAGTCGATACATTGGATATTAGTCGGTCATATGCGATATGACCGGATCGTTAAATCAAGTGTTGATTTAATGATTTGATGTATAATTATATATTAGATATATTACTTCACATTAACTAGTATTTGTTCACTTAAAGATGGATTTTCTCACTTGATGTGCACATTGTATATATGATATAGTTTTGTGCACTAGATTGTATCATGTTTGATGATACATGCAAACTTGGGTGTATGTTTACTTTAAACCATGTTTATGTGAATGGTTAGGGTTTTGTTATCATTTCTTGATTATTTATTTTATTTATTTATTCATTTTAGCAAGAAAAGAAATGGTTGCTTCTTTTGTTTTTTCCTTGAAGCTTCAAGAAGCTTTGACCATTTTTGTTTCTTTTGCTTAACCTAACCATTCACCTAACCATAGTTTATTCTCTACAATCAACCATGGTTGTATTATGATAAGAATGACTTGGATTTTCTTTTTAAAATAATTCTTATCATAATTCTTTTTCTTCTTCTTCATCTTCTTCTTCAAGTGAAGAAAAGAAAAGCCTTTCTAGAAAAATGTCAAGTGATGAAATCAAGTAAGAAATCCAAATCCAAAGTGAACCCACTTCCTATTTCTTCATCCTCTACCACTTGCCATGTAGTATAGGGTGTTTTCTTCACAAGTTTCATGACTTGGTGTAAATGGAGCTCGAGTTAGAGTCGCCTCGACGTAGATCATCTTCGGCATCGAAGTCAACGACCTAGCCCGATCTTTTCTCCGATGAAACCACCGCGAGAGTCCAGGATTTCGATGGTTGCAGCGGAGGGACGTCATCATGGAGCCAAGGAAGTGGAGGACTGGATCTACAAAGGTTGTATTTCCATTCACTTAGTAGTTAAGTTGTTAACTTGCTCGATGTTTCGCCTATCCTCTAGTAATCGATCTTACCTTAGGGTTTCTCGGCATATAGAAAATTTTTGAATTGGCCATGTTTGATCAGTTGTAGAACCTCATGGGTGTGAATCCTACAGAACTGACTCACCGGGGAAAACAACACCTGACTGTTTTCTCAGGGTAGTCCACAGACGTCTAACACGTAGATAACCAGTTCATTCCGAGGAGAACGTCAAATCCAACATCTCTAGAAGGATCAAGTGATGGACGAATCTCTATCTCCTATCTGATTGGCACACGACTGAAATACATGTTGCGCAACAAAAGAATCGCTGACAGAAATTAACACAACAAACGGCTGATCTACCTAACACAACTCTCGTCCCAACCATGGCACAAAGTATGAAAAACAAACAAATACATCAAAATAACATACGAATTAAGGATACCTAAAAACTCAGCATTGGACGCCCGCGCGTCACGATGAGTAGAAGCAAACTCTCGTGTCTGCCCCCTACCCGCAACTGGCTAAACTCCTCCTCTGCTAGACTGACCCCTCTGAGCGAACCCTCCGCGTCCATGACGTCTCAGAATATGACCCTGACAAGGTGCTAAGGAATAATGTCTGACGAAGTGTTGAAGGCTTCCACATCGAAAACATCCACGCGCTGACTGCTGACCCTCCTAGGGATGAGTGCTGAACGACTGTTATCGTCCTAAGCCTCTGCTACTCTCGTGACGGTCACAAAATCTGTCTCGACGACTAAGCCTCTGTCTCTGGGCTGGTACACCGGCACGAGTCCTCCACTGTCCCAGAACTCTCAGAGTCTCTAGAATACGTGCCCCGTCAACTGGTGCTGCATCCACTGGTGCTATGTCGGTGACGGACTGCGGCATGCTGATCGCAATGAACAACTGGGTAATAGGGGTGACAACCTCCTGTCGCTGCACTCGAACGGCCTCAACCAATGAACTCATCGTTTGGCGCATGTCCAGCATCTCTGTCACAAGCCTAGCGATACTATCTATCGAAGGTGGATCCGTCTGCAGCTGTGCATCGAGCGTGCTATCCTGGTCAGTCCTCGCTGCATCACTCTGGGTCCCCATAGTCATTGGCGGCAAGGCTATAAATAGAAATAAGATTCGATAAGAACACGAAAATCGAATCACAAGGATATGAATCATCAAGGAAGGAATTTCAAGCAATTTGTACTTAGGTCACTTTAGCCGGAGTACCGCATCGTGAGTATGCTGCAGACATACACACTACGTTACTCTGCTTGAGCTACCTACTCCATCATACCAAGGTCATCCTACACTCCGAAAGGTAAAAACCTAGCACTCTGATACCAACTTTGTCACGACCCGAAATTGGTACGTGACGACCCTAATACTACGCAACGTCTACAGGCGTAACGCAGTAAAAGATAGCAAAAACCCATAAATCTAAACCATTAAAAGACAAGAAAAGATAAGAAACATTGTTTAAAAGTTTTTGAAATCTCAACCCAAATTCTTTAAAAGTCCAACTTTCATTCTTAAAAATTTTGGCAGCACCTCCTTTATAAAAACTAGCCCCAAAAATGGGTACAACAAACATATAAATAATGCATCCCCAAACGGGAGCAAATACACGCCCAAAGGCGGAAAACAACCACCACAACAAATATATGACGCCGTAATGAAGAAATAAAAGACGATAAAAAGGAAACTACATAAAAGATAGCAAGTCACAAAAATATACAATATCGTCCTCACCAAGTCTCTAAGTCAACAAGAAAATAGTAGATGGAAAGTACAAGGATACAACGAATATACAATACAATAATACAGATAACCACAAAACCCACCAAAGCAAAACTGCACACTATGAGCTAAAGCGGTATCCACAGCGAAAGATGATCAGATAGATGAATAGCCTGCCTTGACTACTCTGGGGAACACCCTACAAAACAACTGTGGCACAACAGGGTGAGTTGCCAACTCGTGAATAGTAAATAACATATGCAGGTAATCGCAAGTATGTACGTACAACGTGAATCTAACATATGCAATTAGTAGCAATGACAGATTATATGAATGCAATAATCATGAAAGGTACACTAGCAGGTACAACTAATACATTAAGAAATAATAATATGACAATCGTTATGCAATAATCATGCAATAATGATATGAAAATGTATATATGCAACAATCATGAAAGGTACACTAACAAGTACAACTATACATGAAGCAATGCATATAAATAAAGGTATGTAAATGCAACAGTCACGAAAGGTACACTAACAGGTACTACTAATACATGAATCAGTGCATAAACAATAAATGTGGTGTATGGAATGAAATATGTCATTTCCACGGAATCCTGACATCGTGGTAGGATCACAATCCATCAAGACAATCCGAATCCCAATTTCCTCAAATCAGCCACCAAATTGGCTCTCATATCATATAAGTCTCACAAATCCTTAATGTACAATATCGAATAAATCTCCTATATTCTAAATGTACAAAATTAAGTGAATCTCATATATCCTTTATGTACAATATCAAGTAAATGTCATATGTCCTAAATCCAATATCAAGTGAATCTCTTATAACCTAGGTATATTTGCATAAATAAATATGATGAAGTATATGAATTGATATCGATACACATATATTAGCGTCTCATTTCACTAATATTGGTGTAAAGGCATATATAACAGCGTCCCATTCCACTGTTATATATACGTAGGAGTAAAAAGAAATATCATGAAACCAATGTGTCAATCATCGACATAGAAATGCTGATCTATCAGGTGCTGTCACCAAGACTGGCACCCTGATAGGTACGTATCATACGCTATACCGAAAGCTCGAGTGTCTAACTCTAACCCTCTCCTTTCGACGATCTAAACGTACATGACACCCGTCGGTATCCCCATGATAACCGCCGAGTCATAGGTAATGTCACCGGATGGTATGGTTCCCCTGACAGGCTCATCGGCATGGTCCATCGATCTTCTTGCCCCGGGGTACCTCCGGGCCCCACTATCTACCCCCATACGGCCTCAACACCTCCTCGCAGGGGTATATATATATATATTAGAACCGATAAATCTCATAGCGGATGCTGAAATATCATATCGAGGGAAACCGGGTTTTTCAAATAATGCATAATTTCATGAACTCCCACGATCCCCAAATCCAGAAAACATCATGAAAAATCCATAGCTCAATGAGAAAAATCCATGAATATAATATATGCAACATAAAATTGAAATGTAAGCATATAAAGGAAAGTTAATATAAAATATCATGCGGTTCCTATTTTCTCCAATTCTAAATATGACATAGAATATGCGACAGAAATAACATCTCTAGCCCAGACGCATAACGCCATACGGGCGATTCCTCTGTAGATGTTAAATCCACTCACCAACGCTCCAAGCTAGGTGAATCCTACCACCTGTTTTCCCTTTGTAGCAGTGTCCGAAGTCCCCACCTGCGAACCTGCAACACTAAAACAATAAATCAAGTATATATTAATAGTAGACCCACAACACATACAATCTACACGGACCAACACGACACACCTACGTACTCTAAAGGATTCGTGTTGTAGCTAACGCGTATAGCGACACTACAAAACCAAATCAGCGCAATAGCAACATGGAACACGCATCGTATCGGATAACGTATCGCACGAAACGAAACACTAGAAATATGTAAAGTGGTCCCAGATTTTTCTGTGCTAACAATTTGTAAAAATTGCAAGTACCATGAGACTAGAATTAATCCCAGAGACCCTTACACCAAAAACCAACACCCAAGACCCCAGTCTGGCCGCAAATTGCGTCTAGAACCAATAAATTTGTGGCCCAAACATGGTGGAATTGGCTCGTATTCTCAGGGTAGGTTCTAGGTCTCTATACTAGGTTACTGTCATACCAATTTTTGCAACAATTACCTGGTTTAACAGCAGATCATCCGACACCCCAAATCGACACTAAAAATACAATATTTATCTGAAACGATACGATACACGATAAAAACTGAAACTAACAAGCTAAGCTACACAAAAAACATCTAAAGAACAGAAAGAGATCAATACCTTCACAAAAGAACTCAAAGATCCAAGCTTTGCACACTCCAAGGCATCTAAGAGGCAAAACCAAGATAAAGATGTGATTTTTGGTAAGTTTTTATGAATTTGTGATGGATTTTGTGAAGAAAAGCTCAAGTGTTCAGTTTGGAAATAGAAATAGATGAAGAAATCAGAAAGAGATAATGAAAAAGAGAGAGGGTGTGAGGAAATGAGAGAAAGAGGTGAGTGTAGGGTGAGGTGAGAGGTGAGTGTCTCATTGCAATTAATGCTAATCATGCCTTCTCATTTAATGCACCACACCTCATCACTCTAACAAATCTCTCTCTCTCACACACAAAAGATCAAGAGAAATGACAAGGGTTTAGGGTTAAGAAAAAGGGTTGGATTAAACAAGGATTAGGTTAAGTGTCAAGATTGTTAAGATCAAAATTAGCACAAAAACACTCACATTTACGTGCACACGTGCGTGCATGCTTATAACAAATAATAATAAATTATTAATTAAATGTTATAAAATGTGAGGAACCCGAATTGATAAACTTTTTACAGTAAACCCACATTAACGTATAAACGAACACTAACCGAAATCTAAGGCGTTACAATAAAAAATTTGGACCATTTCTCGATTTGTACGTGTCATCCTTGCGCAGGGGCCATGCTAATCTTCTCTGTATCGTTCCAATTTTATCGGATTTGTGCGTGTCAGCTTGCGAACCTAGAATTTCACAAAATAATAACACACCGCACTGTTACTAACGGTTCATGTTGCACGAGCACTAATCTGCATGTTACACACACACCGTTAGTAATTGTCATGACACTCACACTACAGAATTGCCATGAACAGTATATTGTAGCTCACCTCATATATGATTCGGCATGATTATGTTACTTGTGCACATACTCATTTGCATAACTATACTTGTGCGCATACATGTTGAACATTCGTATTGGTGCATATATACACCATGGTGCATCCATATTTACGTATTGAGTTGGATTTCATGTGATTTTTGGATTTGAGAACCGTGGTAATTATTTCAAGAAAGTATGCCTTATTTTAAAAACCCGGTTTCTCTTGATATGATATTTTAGTGCGTCCACCATGAGTTTTCTCGGTTATGAGAGCTTGTGTGGTATACCCGATTCGAGAAGTGGTAGGCACCGTCTGTGGGTACATGGTGGACCCGGTATGGTATCCCGGGCAAGAAGACTCGTATAGTTAGACGGTGAGCCCAGTAGAGGGACTACTACCTGCCGGTGACAGTTGTAGACCCGACGGATATCCGGAGGAAATCGTCTGGGAGTTATGACATTGAGATACATGCTGAGGGCCGATCTAGTATGCGGCGCCTGAGAGATGAGGCGTGTCGATGCTGGACACGAGTATTTCTTGTTATTTTGAGGTGCCGATGTTGGGCACCCGGCTTCTATGAGGATTACAGGATTGAGGGCCGGATAGAGTGACGGCGCCTGAGTATTGGGTTTTAGGGTGTTTTTGGTAAACACCGGAGTTTTCCACGTTGACATTCCGTGTTGATGATATTTTATCCCATGCTTAGCATTCATTGTTATACATTGCATCATGTAGTTGTAGTACCTGATAGAGTACTTTTGCATGTTTATCGCATACTCAGCTCATCATATAGATGTTATCTGATTATACATGTTAGAGCAGCACAGTACGTGCATATTCGTGATTTCCTTTATATGTTATTTCTATTCACGAGTTAGGAACTCACCCCCGTTGTGCCACAGGGTTTGCAGGTTGCCCCTCAGAGTAGTCGCGGCAGGCTGCTTTCTTGTATCTTTTTGGCTATGGATACCACTGCAGTTGGTGCGTGAGCTGTTTTGCTGCTAGTTGGGTTGTGGTATCCGGTTATTTTCCATTTGTACACACTTTTGTATCTAGTACTCTCCATCTACTTTTTCATCTATTGACTTAGAGACCAGTGTGAGGACGATGATGTATATTATTTGTACTCTGGTGTAGAGCTCGCGTGAGCCGACTTTACTTATGCAGTTTTTATCATTTGTGATGTTTTTCACTTATTGCTCATTTCTTTGCTACGGCGTATTATATTACTCTTGTGCTGATTGTTTCCGCCTTTGGGTGTGATTGCTCTAGTTTGGGATGCTTTATTCTTATTGTACATCATTTTACTCATATCTTGTCTTGTACCCGATTTCGGGGTTAGTTTTTATAAAGGAAATGCAGCCAAAATTTTTAAGATAATAACTTGAACTTTAAAGAAAGTTACTAAACTACTTAAGGTTTTCCAAAAGTTTTTAAACAAATGTTTTCAACACTCACTACTTTTGATGGTTTTGATTTCTGGGTTTCGGCTTACTTAGTCACGTTACGCCTGTAGACGTTACGTGGTTATGTTCCGGTCATGGGTCGAATTTCGAGTCGTGACAAAGTTGGTATCAGAGCTAGGCACTCGAGCTTGAAGGGTCAGTTACAAGGGTCGGTTGCAAGATTTGCTGGATAAGGGACTTATTAGACCCAATGTGTCTCCTTGGGGTGCTCCAGTCCTGTTTGTCAAGAAGAAGGACGGCAGTTTGCGTTTGTGTATCGACTACCGCCAGCTGAACAGGGTTACCGTGCGGAACAGGTATCCTTTTCCACGCATCGACGACTTGTTCGACCAGCTTCAGGGGGCAGGATACTTTTCGAGGATCGATTTGCGATCAGGCTACCATCAGTTACGGGTTCGACAGGAGGATATTCCGAGGACAGCTTTCCACACGCGCTACGGCCATTATGAGTTTTTGGTGATGTCGTTCGAACTCACCAATGCCCCAGCCGCATTTATGGATTTGATGAACCGTGTCTTCAGACTGTATCTTGATTTGTTCATCATCGTATTCATTGACGATATTTTGGTGTATTCCCGGAGCCGAGAGGAGCACGAGCAGCACCTGCGGATCACACTGCAGACTTTGAGGGAGCACCAGAGTTTTGCAAAATTCTCCAAGTGCGCATTCTGGCTTGACAGCGTAGACTTCTTAGGTCGCGTGATTACACGAGATGGTATATGTGTAGACCCGAAGAAGATCGAGGCCGTTCAGCGTTGGTCCAGACCCGCATCAGTTACCGAGATCCGCAGCTTTCTAGGATTGGCCCGCTACTACAAGCGATTTGTACAGGACTTCTCCCGTATTGCTGCACCGTTGACCGGATTGACCCGGAAGGGGGTTCCTTTCGATTGGACGGAGGAGTGTGAGCATAGCTTTCAGCAGTTGCGGAATCGTTTGACTACGGCGCCGGTCTTATCATTGCCTTCAGGATCGGGCGGATTTGTGGTCTATTGTGATGCTTCTCGAGTGGGGCTAGGGTGCGTATTGATGCAGCATGACAGGGTGATCGCGTATGCTTCATGGCAGTTGAGGAAACATGAACAGAACTACCCCACTCACGATTTAAAGATGGCTGCAGTGGTCTTTGCACTCAAGATCTGGCGACATTACCTATACGGCGAGTCATGCCAGATATTCACTGATCACAAGAGCTTAAAGTATATATTTCAGCAGTGAGACATGAATCTTAGACAGCGCCGTTGGATGGAACTAGCAAAAGACTACGATTGTGAGATCTTGTATCACCCGGGCAAGGCGAATATAGTGGCGGATGCTTTGAGTAGGAAGCCCGGGGGTAGTCTATCTTGTTTGAGCGCAGTGCAGAGGCAGTCGTCGGCAGATTGGCAGATTTTATGCAACAACCGAGTGCAGTTCGAGTTCACGCCGATCGGGGGACAGCTTGCGCATGTTCGTGCACGCCAACAGTTGCTTGACCGTATATATGAGGCACAGTACTGTGATGACCGTTGTTCACAGATCATGGCACAAATTGGACATGGCAGATTTTCCGATTTTGTGATCGATGATCAGGGGATACTGGGATTTAGGACTAGACTGTGCGAACCAGATGCTGAGGGACTGCGGCGCGAGATTCTTGAGGAGGCACATCGATCGGTGTACAGAGTTCATCCGGGTTCCACCAAGATGTACCATGATATGCCTGACTTTTCAGCAAGTCAAGGCCGAGCACCAGAGGCCCGCGGGAGCGCTACAGCCGTTACACATTCCGGAATGGAAATGGGAGCAGATTTCTATGGACTTCATTGTGGGTCTACCCAGGACTAGTCGAGGGTATGACTCCATTTGGGTGATCGTGGACCGATTGACGAAAGCGGCTCACTTCCTGCCGGTGAAGACGACTTTCGGATTTGCTCAGTATGCCCAGATATACATTGACGAGATCGTACGACTGATGGAGTCCCGATGTGTATCGTCTCCGACCGAAGCACCCAGTTTACCAGCCGACTATGGCAGAGGCTTCAGGAGGCTTTGGGCACCCGCTTGAGTTTCAGCACAACATTTCATCCGCAGACCGACGGCCAGTCAAAGTGGACTATTCAGACTCTCGAGGACATGCTCCGAGCGTGCGTCTTAGACTTCGGAGGTAGCCGGGATCACCATTTTCCCTTAGTAGAGTTCTCCTATAACAACAGTTTCCAGGAGACCATTCAGATGGCACCATTTGAGGGTCTATATGGGAGGAGATGCAGATCGCCCGCCTGTTGGACAGAGCTCAGCGAGAGCAGTATTTTAGGGCCGCATATTGTTGAGGAGGCGACCGTGAAGATCCAGTTGATTCGCAATAGGATAAGGGCAGCCCAGAGCAGGAAGAGATCTTATGCGGACCGTCGTCGATGCAGACTAGAGTTTTCTGTTGGCGATCATGTTTTCTTGAGGGTCTCCCCAATGAAAGGTGTGATGAGATTTGGGAAGAAGGGGAAGCTTAGTCCCAGATACGTGGCCCCTTTGAGATCCTCGAGCGTGTTGGTGCAGTTGCGTATCGGTTAGCCCTTCCGCCCAGTTTCCCAGATGTTCACCCGGTATTTCACGTTTCGATGCTCCGCAAGTATCTTCATGATCCTTCGCATGCGATTCAGCACCCGACGATCCAGCTGGAGCGTGACCTATCTTTTGCAGAGCAGCCGGTGGTCATCTTGGATCAACAAGTGAAGAAATTGAGATCGAAGGTTATACCATCCGTCAAGGTCCTTTGGCGTGGCCCGAGCAGCGAGGAGGTCACTTGGGAGACCGAGGGCGAGATGAGGAAGAAATATCCCCATCACTTTGAAGGTATGCATAGCTAGATTTTTAAATTCGGGGACCGAATTTCTTTAAGGGGGTTGATTGTAACGCTTTGAAATTCGTTTAGGTTAATTTCGCGTTAGTTAGTAATGATGCGTGTTTTTCATAAAATCTCATAAATTTTAAATTTCCACTTAAACTAAAATAAAACCAGTTTTAATTGTGATAAGATGCATTTTTATATATAAATGGGTTTTATTAATTATAATTTAGCTATGTGTTCACTTAATTAGAAATTTTTCTTAATTACTTTTCCTAAATGAGGATTAGTGAAACTTGCTTGCACACTTAAGGTTTTCCAAAAGTTTTTAAACAAATGTTTTCAACACTCACTACTTTTGTTGGTTTTGATTTCTGGGTTTCGGTTTACTTAGTCGAGTTACGCCTGTAGACATTACGTGGTTAAGTGCCGGTCACGGGTCGAATTTCGGGTCGTGACAAAGTATTGTAACGCTTTGAAATTCGTTTAGGTTAATTTTGCGTTAGTTAGTAATGATGCGTGTTTTTCATAAAATCTCGTAAAATTTAAATTTCCACTTAAACTAAAAAAAACCAGTTTTAATTGTGATAAGATGTGTTTTTATATATAAATGGGTTTTATTAATTATAATTTAGCAATGTGTTCACTTAATTAGAAATTTTCCTTAATTACTTTTCCTAAACGAGGATTAATGAAACTTGCTTGCACACTTAAGGTTTTCCAAAAGTTTTTAAACAAATGTTTTCAACACTCACTACTTTTGATAGTTTTGATTTCTGGGTTTCGGCTTACTTAGTCGCGTTATGCCTGTAGACGTTACGTGGTTAAGTGCCGGTCACGGGTCGAATTTCGGGTCGTGACAAAGTTGGCATCAGAGAACAAAACCTAGTTAAAAAGCTAATTTAAACTACAAGTTAAGCAACCAAGTGATTAGAGTGGGCTTAATACCTCATAATTGGCCAAGAAGTGGCACTAATTAAGTAACCACTTGCCTTAGACACACTTGCCTTAGACACCACAAAAGAAATGCGGATAAACTGTAGATTACCCACAACCTCCTTCTGTCCTAAGTGAGCGCAACGGCCTTTAGATTCATGTCTAGATATTTTTTAGTTAATGAGGGTGATGCGGATGCAAGTTTGTGATTTTTGGGGCTTAGGAAGGGTAATGAACTCCCCACCTAATCTGAATTTGGTCTTTTGCCGCTTAATTTCCGTGTTAAAATATGCAAACAACAAAGATCAAACACGCAACAATTTTCTTTTAGCGGTGCTACGAATTTTTGCAATGAATCCTGCATAAATTGGTTAATGGACAAGAGCAGGAAGGAGATAAGAAAGTCAGAGATGGACCAAAAAAAATTTGAAGCACTGAAGCCTCTATATAACCGCGGTTCCGCCGCAATAAGGCCTCTATGGCCGCGGATGCGCTGTTGGAAGAAAAGATCTCTGCATGAAATTTTGTGCAGATGTTTCTGTTACCTTAATGAACTCTCTGATATGATCTCAAAATTTTTCCCTTCGCTCCAGAGATTCCAGATTCTCTTGCAGCAATTTACAACAAATCGTTAAGCACTTGATGCGATTTTAATCTAAAAATTCTGATGGAATAATAAAATTTTCAACTCAAATTGCAAAAACGAACAAATTAGCACACGATCCCCGGCAACGGCGCCATTTGATTGATCATTTTATGTCGTGTTTTGAAAAGTGTAAAAGATCACAACCAAAGAAATTTGTAAACCGTAATCAATTAACGGTGTCTATTGTAGGTTCGCTAGCGAGAGCGGATCGTCCACAGAGATTGTGTGAATTTGTTCGAAATCGTTTTAGTTGAGTTGGAAGGAAAAGATGAAAGAAAACGATTCAATATTTGTGAGATTTAGTTTCAAGAATCCTAAAGAAATAGATCTAAAATCGAGAATTAATAAAGATCAAGAAAATGTCCAAACCAATTGAATTATCAAGATTTGTAAAATTGCTTGTAGGAATCGATCGAATAAGTAGTGATTATGAATACTAAAGATTTTGAAATCTTATCTATTGAGGATTTGTTGCTGATCGATGACGATCAACGAAGATTAGGGATCTATTGAAGAAACTAAGGTTTCTCCTTCACCATCCCTTGTCTTTTCATTGATTATCATTCAAATTCTAGCCTCTAGTCAAGAAAATCACCGATTGTTGATCTCTAAGTTGGAGCGAAAACATTCAAGAAAGCGATCTCGCTCAAAATTAGTTCTTCGATGATTCAATTTCCTAAAGTTAAGAAACCTAATAAGGCTTAAGAATCGTTCAAGAATTTCATCATCATCATCTACCTTTTCTCTCGATTCCGCTATAAGCGGAGATTTCACTCACACATCATGAAAAATGAAAGAATCAAGAATCAATAAATTTTCATAATGCAAGAATGTAAAGAAAGCAAGTTTTACAATTTTCACCTTTATTAATCGACGATTAGGTACACATTCACTTAATTCGAGATTACCAGATTTGAGGAGGTAACTAGATCCGTCGAAATTAGCTTCGCATCGATCTTCTTGAGTCGTGGAACGGTAGCGATTACTTGCTCTTAATGAAGACCGGCGTCGCTACAAAGGATCGTTGATGGCTTTCTTGATTCGCTTCTCGATGGATCTTGACTTGGCTTTGGAATTGGATTTGAGCTAGGGTTTTGAGTTACAAGTTGTGTCACTCAACTTGTGTGTGGATTTGGTTCAATGTTCAACAACTCAACAACCTGTAATGAAACCATAGGTCCCCTTTTATAATTTTTCCTTTATCTTCTCCTAGAAGCTAGGTTGTTATGAAGCTTGCATAGGAAGCTAGGTAGTTGTAGGGAAGTTTCTAGATTAAGGTAGTTATCTAGCTTGTATGAGAAGCTTGGATGTTGGAGGGAAGCTTCAAGAGATTTCTGGGGACTTTGAAGCATCTTGAAGAAGTTTGTCAGTTGAGAGGAAGCCTCGGGAAAAGTTTCAGTTCGCCGACGAGTCGAATCGGCCGCGGATCCGCAGCGGATCGGCCTGACTCGGCCGTGGATTCGTGGCTATATAGTGGGCTTGATGGCTGAAATCTTCAGGGGTATTTTGTGTTATCTTTTGGATACTTTTCTGATGCCTGGAAATTATAATTCTTTGTTGATCGCTGCCAGATCTCAAGTATTTGACTTACTGTATTTTATCGGCACTTTTAGCAATTCCAGTTCTTTAGCCTGAAGAATTTCTGCACAAAATCTTGAGACAAGTGTTGAGATATACAAAAATCATGTATGTAGTAATAAATACTCAATTTCCCTCTAGAATGTTGATTATAACTATAACACAGGATATTTGGTAATTTCTAGATGAATTCGTAATCTGTGTTATATTTATAATAAACACCTTTATAAAAGCAATAAGAGTAAGGAAATTGACGTGTTGAGAATGTAATATTTTGGACTGATCAAGGACCACGTAGCCAAAAGTATCTGTTTGGGTGCTCGCGGCTGCGGTGTTCCGCCTAAGTGCACTTCGTCGACGGCATCGGGGTGCGGCCGTCTAGTAATGTTTTCGACGAGCATTCGATCATTCGTTGGGAATCTTATTGAATTGCTCGACTTGATATTGAAAAGTGTTTTCAATTTGAGACTAAAATGTCGGGTTTATAACGTTAGGCATGAAATTCGGAATATGTGATATTCCGGGTTTATGATGTCTAAGGAGTTTATACGGTTAGGCATGAAATCCGAAGTATGTGATATTTCGGGTTTATGATGTCTAAGAATGTTGTGGATTCCAATTGTTGTAGTTTTCACTTTCTTTTCTGGGACCGTAAGTGTAATATGTGGTGTATCGCCGGTTTCGTTGCTATACGTCAACGACAATTGGTATATGCATATTTACATAGGTTGATGACATGTGATGTTATGTGCTGCTGTAATATGTTATATTCAATAGCCGGGGTTGTTTGCATGAGATGAGAGTTTTTTATTTTCATTCATGTAAAAACTTGTATGTAATATTCTTTTATTGAGACACTTCCGTGTTGAGGATTATGTCACCATTGATGTATATTATTTACTTTTCCGCATTAGGATAGACCCAAGGCGAGGAGCACAAGTAACCGGGTTTTAGAGTCTAGTGGGAGACCATCTCGAGGAGTCGAGTCCGGGTCTCCTAACTCTAGAATTGGTAGGGTTGCTTGCCGCTCTCGTAGGGGTCTAAGGATGTGGGTTTGGCTATTCATTACGACCGTAGAATCTGTGTTTTTTACTAGCTTAATTTAAAACACGGACCTCATTGTATATCCAATATTTCATATGTTTACTTCTGCTGCAATGTTCTGTGATGAGATCATATAACTGCGTGAGACGAATACTTTATATTAGATATATGATATATAACAAACATTGCTTATGTTTTACATCCACGCTAGTCCTGCCCCCGCTCTGCTGTTAATTATCTAACCTAACGGTGCATGACGGGACCCCGTGGCGAATGCGGATGGTATAAGCATACGTTGTATTTTCGTTTCTTTATCTGTGATGCTTAAGAAGCATAAATGATGGGACTTCATTAATGAGATTAATGAAAAGGAAAGAAACTTAATGATGTTGTGGAATCAAATTTTCAAAAAGGTAGCTTTAATTCTTGCTTTGCATAGCGGTATTCCTTGATGAATATCCAGCACCTCATTCGATGAGGAAAGAGCCTAGATCCCTTCACCAGGAGTGATTTCTTTAGCAATAGATAGCATATGCTACACCCACTCGGTTTATTTTGAAAACTCGATTTTAAAAAGCGGAGCTTAAAACACTCCTTTTCAAAATCACTTGATTCTACAACGATATCAAGTTCATTACGCAAAAGGTTTTCTTAAAAACCTGTTGTAGCCCTCCGTCATTTCAGATAAGTACTACTTAGTATTCGTGCTACGTTTATTGGCCTCCGTCAAGGCGTAGTGTGCGGTAGCTAACTAGTGCTTATCTGCAGCATATGATGCGATTAGATTAGAGTAGTCGTGGGACTTTGTTGGCCTCCGTCAAGGGTCATGCGGGTGGGTTTAATTCAATCACGAAATGTACGGGTTGAACTTGACTAGCAGCCTGTGGTTTGTTGTCCTCCGTCAAGGTCATAGGATGCTAGGGGAAAAATATTAATGGGGATTTCAAGTGTTGAAATTTGCAATGAGATTGCATACCTTTTATGAGATAGTTGGATCTTGATACTCACTGCAAGTAAGAGTTACTCCTGGGAGAGTTTTGCACTTTACAATTAGCCGATTAGGTAGGTGACTAGAAAGGTGTCAATGGGGTTACACCTCTGGGAAAACAAGGTTTATTTTAATTAGGTCCGTGCGAAAGCACGGGGAATCTTACTCAAAGTACCGACACTGGCCTGGCTGAAAGATTGGCGAACTTGTAGGGTGTAATTCGTCCCGGCTAGTTTTACCTTTTAGGGTTTGAAGGAAGATTTGATAAAAACAGTGGGAGCCATCCTGATTAGATAAGATAATAACCAATCTAATCTTGTAAGAGCATACGCTAAAGTGTTTTCTTCTCTCTCTCTCTAGGTAGCGATCATATCACACCTTAATCAAGATAATAATATTGTTGTTGTAAGTCGATATCTTGCACCCTACATGTTCGCGGGGAGGCGGAATTTGCAAAAATGACTTTTAGGGCTTCGCAACTCCGACTAGAACCAAGGATCGAACATAAACCCTAACTACCAAACAACATGAGATTTAACTACTCGGAAAGAATGTTATACCTCATGTACAAGTCCTTCGGGTCTTCTCCGCTGTCCTCCTCATCATCATAGGTTCCGAGGATCGATCCAGATTGTAGCTTCCTCATCGGCTTCCTCGAGTAAAAGACGATCCACCCAAGAGTCTATAATCTGAGCTCCAACCTCAAATCGGAGGTAACTAGGGCAACTAGCTTGCTAAACTTGATGGCCTAGGTGATGTAGAGAATGAAGATGGATTTATTTGTCTCTTGGAACCCTCGTTTACTCAACTCATGAGACCTTAAGGGTTGAAAGTTGAGAGGAAGAAGAAGAGAGTTAACTTGAGGAAAGAGAAATGGTTTTTGATAAATGATAAAAAATGAGATGGCTCACTTGATATGACTACAAGCATGGCAAGAAAATATCTCACCCAAAATATCTAGTGCCACAAAATATCTCACAAGAAATATCTAAGTCAAAGAGTCAAACTAAGTCAAGTGGTCAAACCAAGTAACCATGCCTCAATTATCATTTACAAAAAAAACAAACACTTTCTTCCACCTCATAATTGTTTTAATCAAATCAATGGTCAAAACCCTAATGAGGTGTCTCCTTCTATGCCCCTCTCATCTGTATATACATACCCGCATCCGTGTTCTGAGAAACACGAATACAAAAAGATGAAACTGATCCATCAATATAATACTAGGATCCGACTTAAACTAAAGCCCACTAGTATTATCTGCCCGAACATCATACGCGCACAAGTGCACATACATGATCGAAGCCCTGCCGTAAAACCATACGGCCTCTACACCTTTTGCCCGGTGCAGGGAAACTCTCTGTATGGGACTCTAAAGACTCGACAGTATACTGGCAGTGGGTTTAACCACAATCCGCAAGCGGTACAAGCTGCACATAACGGCTACCCAGGTATTTGTCGATAAGAAAGCCGATGAGGAAACCCATCCGAAGTTCTACTGAGCCTGAATGCGACAATTTGTGTACAGTCCGGTCAGTTCGTCTAAAAGTATTGCATATAGGGCCTAGGGGGCGGTAATCGTCAGACCCCTAAGAGTGCAACAAGTCATGTCGGAGAGTAGCCCAAAATAACCTAAGAAACTACTGGAGTATTTACCAGTAAATCTCGGTTGCCTTGGACAAGGTCTTTGTGTAATGGCCTTCCGAACACAGCGCGATATCAACCCCTAATACCGGAAGAGACAAATCCTATCTAACTGCCACTGCCTCCAAGTGCTTCGGGACTGCACCTAACTACTACCTATTTGCACGACTCCTTTGAGCTGTGGTAGGGTAGTAATCAAAGTATAGCGGGAACACACTTGAGGCGAAGCAGCAGTGCCAAATCGACGAACTAATCTGTACTCATGTCACCTGGGAACTGCTACCCGACGACAGGTATAATAACCACCAACGGTTCCTAATGAGTCCTGTCCAGTGTACTCATAACCTAATGAGCACCTGCATACTACCTCTAGTATGACGTACTGATGGCTGTGGGACAAACCATATCCCCTGGTGGGATGAGAAGCGTATACACTAGTCTACTGTGGAGTATCAATTCCCCGTCTCGATAATCCTACGACTAGGGACCTGTCTAGGATGTGCTTATAGATTACCCAGCCCCCACTAGTGTGACTGCCATCACAACGCTGGTAATCAAGCAAAGATCCTAGATATGCTAAGAAAACACATGCACATATTGAGGTAGAAACAAACCATGTAGCATACTACCATTTTGAGCAAGACTGTTACTATATCCGTGTATATCCCAAGCTTCCATTAATTAATATACAATCCAGTATGATACAATAATGGCCTCTAGGGCATATGTCACTAATAATCTCCCACTTGCACTAAGGCCATATACTGGCATATCGCAGACCGAAGATCTCGAATAGCCTCTCGAACACTGTCTGAGGAATGGCCTCTGTGAGTGGATCTGCAGTGTTGTTCTCCGTATCTACTCTCCTCACCTTGATCTCCCAGGGATCAACGATCTCCCTTATCAGGTGGTACCGCCTCAAGATATGTCTGGCTCTCTGATGGGACCTGGGTTCCTTCCCTAAAGCTATAGCGCCGTATGTTGTCACAATACTAAAGTATTGGACCAACAAATGGAAGGTACCTCCTGAAGTTTAGTTAAGAACTTCCATATCCAGACTGCCTCTTTTGCGGCGTCTTATGCAGCGAACTACTCTATTTCCATCGTCGAGTCTGCAACGGTGTCCTGCTTGGAGCTCTTCCAACACACTGCCCCTCCACTGAGGGTAAATACATAACCCAACATGGAATTGGAGTCATCTTTATCACTCTGGAAGCTAGAGTCAGCAAAGGCCTCGATCTAGAGGTCTTTTCTGCCATACACCAAGAACATCTCCTTAGTCCTTCTCAGGTACTTGAGAATGTTCATTACTGCTTCCCAGTGCTTCTCCCCTGGGTTTGACTGATACCGGCTTACCACGCTCAGTGCGTAAGCTACATCTGGTCTGGTACACAACATCACATACATTAAGAGTCTACCGCAGAAGCGTAGGGTATAATCGACATGCGATCCTTTTCCAAATCAGTCTTGGAAGACATCTCTTTAGATAGGGTTCGTGACAAGCCGGTAGACTACCGCGCTTAGAATCGTCCATACTAAATATTTTCAGTATAGTGTTGTTGTAACTTGACTGTGAAAGTCCCACCATCCTCTTTGATCTATCACGATAGATCTGGTTCCCCAGAATGTAGTTGTTATCACCCAGGTCTTTCATGGAGAACCTCTATGACAAGAATCCTTTGACTGATTGTAGTATAGGAATGTCATTTCCTATCAAGAGAATGTCATCCATGTACTCAACGAGGAATTCCACAGTTTGCTACAATCTTACTATAAATGCATTGTTCATCTGGATTTTAGATAAAGTCGAATTCTTTGACCGTCTCAATAAAAACAGATGTTCCAACTCTGCAATGCTTGCTTTAGTCCATAAATGGACTTAAGCAAATTGCACACTTTCCTGCTGCTCCCACTCTGATTGAAACCATCTGGCTGATCCATATAGACACACTCTTCCAAATCACCACTTAGAAAAGCCATCTCTATGTCCATATGCCGGATCTCAAAATCTTGGAAGGCAGCAATGGCAAGAAGAATCTGAATGGATTTGAGCATAAACACCGGAGAAAAGGTTTCATCATGGTCCAAACTAGGTCTTTGAAGAAAACCTTTTGCAACAAGTCTAGCCTTATAGGTTTCAACCTATCCATCTACACCAATCTTCTTTTTGAAGATCCATTTGCGGCCTACGGGTTTCACCCCTTCTGGAGCAATGTTCAAAGTGCATACTTTGTTGGTATAGATGGACTCCATTTCGGTCCGCATTGCATCCATTCATTTTACCGAGTCGCCGTTCTGAATGGCTTACAGGAAGCTATTTGGCTCATCATTGTCAATGATGCAATCCTCTTGATCCCTGTCTATGAGAAAGTCGTAGTATCTCTCGGGCGGTTGAGACTGCCTACTAGTCCTGCGGATCGGCACAGGGATGTCCGGTTCTTTTGAAACCTCTGGTTCTACCTTACTTGTAGTAATAGTTTATGGTTATAGAATTTCTTCCAGTTCTATTGCGCTACCACTATTTCCTTTTAAAAAATGATTTTCTATATAGTGGGCAAGACGTGGAAAAAAAAACCTTTTGTTCCTCTGCGTAATAGGAAAGATAACCCTTGGAGTTCTTTGGGTATCCCACAAAATTATAAAGTACTGAGCGTGCCTCGAACTCATCCGCATACTGCTTTTCAACAAAAGCTGGACATCCCTATATCTTCAGATACTGAAGATAGGGTTTCTTCCCACTCCACATCTGATATGGTGTGGTAGGCATAGCCTTGGTAGGAACCTTATTCAAAAGATATGCAGCTGATTTTAATGCATAACTTCAGAAGGATCGCGACAACTCACTGTTACTCATCATGGAACAAACAATATCCAATAGGGTTCTGTTCCTATCACGATCCGAAAATATTGTTCGTGACCGGCACTTAAATCACACCACGTCTAAAGGCGCAATGTAATTCAAGTAAGCCGAAGCCCAGAAATCTAAACCTTTTAAAGAAAATAAAAGAGGTAAAGTTTTGAAATAAAGGTATGATGAAATCAAATGTTTTCTTAAATGCATACATAAAGGAACATGAAAAATGCAAGTTTATTTTACTAGTTGAAAAACATGTTTCGTCTTTTAAAAATTCGGGCAGCACTTCCATTGTATATTTTGATCTAAAACCACAAATACATAATGATAATTAAGGCATCATCAAGAGGGAGCTAGCTCTTCGCCAATCGGCGGAATCACAACCATGCAAGACAAAAATATATCTATACGACGCCCAACGGCGAAGATTAACACAAAAGATAATGTAAAGCAAGACATCAAACCCACCAAGCGAACATATAACCCATCACTCAAGTCAAAGTCATACTACTTATACAAATACTAGTTTCTGATTGATGGAGTTAACTAGATAAAATAGGAATAATAAATACAAGAGTGGTACGATCCAACATGTACCACCTACCAAAGAAAATCACCAGAATGCAAGCTGTGTGCCAGCGATGCTGTTAGTTATATGTATGCCCTAGAGGCCATTACTATACATAGGATGTATATTGTAGTGGATGCTTTGACATATATAGGGAGGACTTTCTTGCTCGACATGATAGTATGCTATCTGGTTGCTCTTTACCTTAACGTGTACACTGATTGTCTCTCTGTTACATGTTGGTAAAGCCCTTAGGATGTGTACTTGACTACCTGGACTATGATGCGGATCATACTAGTGGGGACATGGTAGTCCATAAGTACATCCTTCTAGGTCCCTAGTCGTGGGTGTATCAAGACGGGGCATCGATATACCAGAGTAGACTAGCGTATACCTTCTCGACCCATACAGATGGGCGATGGATGATCCCATATCCATTGGTGTTTGACATCTGAGATGATATACGGGTGCTCAGTGGAGACTGGGTACACTAGACGGACTCGCCGAGAACTCCCAGTTGGTATTATACCTTACGTCAGATGGCAGTTCTCTGGTGACACTGATACAGGATAGTCTGTAGACCCGAGATCGTCATAGAGTCTTGTGTGATTCCCACTGTGCTTTGATTTCCACCTTACCACGTCCAAGAGGGCGTGCAAAATGGTGGTTTTTGGGTACAGTCCCGAATCACATGGAGGCAATGAGCGACAGGAGGGGATTCGTCTCTCCCAGTATAGGGAGTTGATGTTGCGCTGTGTTCGATTGGCTATAACCGGAAATCCCTGGCCAGGGTTGCTGAGATTTACTCGTAAGTGTTACCAATAGTTTCTCGAACTGTTATAGACCTCATATCGACACGACTTATCGAGCTATTGGGGTCTGACGTTTACCACCCCTAGGCGAGATATGGGACATATCAGACGACGAGACCGGACTGTACGGTAAGTGTTGCTGGTTGGATTCACAGGAGTGTGAGCGGGCTAGCTCGATGATCTTCTGATCGCTCAATACCCGGGTGGCCGTTACGTTTAGCAGACCGCTTTCGGCTTGTGGGTGTTTGATATGATCATCACCTGCTGCCGGTGTATTGACGAGTCTTTAGAGTCCTACACAGAGGTTTCCTGGCTCAAGAGAAACGAAATAGGAGCGCATATGAGATATGTGCGGGAACGCGAATAATGCGTGTATGTGATACCGTATTCTATTCTCGCGATGAATGTATCGATTGGTTGTATTCGATATAACCTAGTTATCGAATCGAGGATTGATTCGATAAGTCGATACATTGGATATTAGTTGGTCATATGCGATATGACCGGATCGTTAAATCAAGTGTTGATTTAATGATTTAATGTATAATTATATATTTGATATATTACTTTACATTAACTAGTATTTTTTCACTTAAGATGGATTTTCTCACTTGATGTGCACATTGTATATATGATATAGTTTTGTGCACTAGTTTGTATCATGTTTGATGATACATGCAAACTTGGGTGTGTATGATTAAACCATGGTTATGTTAATGGTTAGGGTTTTGATTTACTTATTTATTTATTCTCTTTATTCTTTTTGGCAAAGGAAAATGAAATGGTGGCTTGCTTTGTCTTTACTTTGAAGCTTCATGAAGCTTTGAAATGTTCAACCATTTTTGTTTCTTTTGCCTAACCTAACCATTCACCTTACCCTAGTTTATTCTCTACACTTAACCATGGTTGCATTATGATAAGTATTCACTTGGATTTTTATTTAAAATGATTATTCATTTTTCTTCTTCTTCATCTTCTTCATGAAGAGAAGTAAGAAAAGCTTTGCTACAAAATTTGAAGTGATGAATCCAACTGAGAAATCCAAATCCAAAGTGAACCCACTTCCTATTTCTTCATCCTCTACCACTTGCCATGTAGTATAGGGTGTTTTCTTCACATGTTTCATGACTTGGTGAAGTTGGAGCTCGAGTTAGAGTCGCCTCGACGTAGATCATCTTCGGCATCGAAGTCATCGACCTTGCCCGATCATTTCTTCGATGAAACCACCGGGAGAGTCCAGGATCCGATGATCGTAGCGGAGGGACATCATCACGGAGCTAAGGAAGCGGAGGACCGGATCTACAAAGGTTGTATTTCTATTCACTTTAGAGTAAAGTTGTTTACTTGCATCTTGTTTCGCCTAAACTCTAGTTAACGATCCGTATTAGGGTTTGTAGGCACATGAAAAAATTTGAATTTGGCATGGCTGATGCCTTGTGAGACCTCTAGTGTGTGCCTAGGAACCCTACAGATGCCGCTACTGATCCATGCGGTCAATCTGCAAGAACTTTGGCACAACGGGGGTGAGTTACCAACTCGTGAGTAGAAAACATAATCAGGTGGAAATCGAATAAAACAACGATTCCTAGGTCAACTATATCATAAAGGTAATACTATGATATCTAGGGTGACCGTGTCTACAAATATGCCAACAATATTCAAAGCCTGCATGCATGTGGAGATCATCTAACAATATAATCAATGCGTGTATGCTTGTGGATCTCGTCCACTCGAACATCATAAAAGCATATGCACGTAAATATATGAGGATATCAAAAAATGTGTGTCCATCAATGACACATCAAATCATGGAACCTGAGTGTCCAACACCGACACTCGAAACATCATGAAACCCGTGTCCAGCATCGACGTGTAAATCCTCATATCTAAGGCACCGCATCCTCAGATCGGCCCTCAGGCGCCGCATACTCTAGTCGTCCCTCGTATCCATCTCATGACTCCGGTCGGTATCCTCCGGATAACCGCCAGGTCTAAATACTATCACTGGTAGGTAGTGGTCCATCTGCCAGGCTCATCGTATATACCACAAAAATCACATCTCGTCCCGGGGTACCATACCGGGTCCACCATGTACCCGCAGACGGTGCCTCCAGCTCCTTGAATCGGGTTTCACATGCCAATCTTAGAACCGAGAGAAAACACATGGTGGATGTCTCAAAATATCATATTAAGAGAAACCAGATTTTTAAAACAACACATAATTTCCTCTGAAATTTGACCATGGTTCTCAAATCCAGAAATCTCATGAAAACAACATATCTTAATGCCTATAATCATAAAGCATGATGTATGCGACATATGACAGAAATGTAAGCATATCCGTATATCATGCAACATAGAACAGTGATGTGACAATATCAGTATATCATGCAACATATCGTAATGATGTGAACATAGCAAGTAAATCATCCAAGGAGTCATATCATGATGCAACAATTCTACTGTGTAGTGACATAGCAATTATCGATGATGAAGTGTGAGAGCCAGCCAATCTGTGTAAGTGTAACATACGCATCATCGATAATGGTGTAGGTGTACTAGCACAGGTATACGTAATGCAATGAGAATAATATGGACGTAGCATAAAGTAAATCGTGGGCGAATGCTATATGTGAATGTACCTAATCTAACATCTACACACGAACCATACGATCAGTTTTTAAAAGATGTGAATCGTAGTTTTGAAAGTAGGGGCTACGGTGTTTTTAAGGAAAGGACACCATTTGAAAATCCGTAACGTCCCTCAAGGTATCTATTTAAGAGATTCATATGATTCTTCAGTTTGGAAATATGTATGGTTCGGATGACACATTTACGTCGGCTATCCAGTCTTATAGTATCCGATACGGCAATATCATCGAACATCATCCTCAAATCACGAGTGCAGATCATCCATCCGGTAACTCACATCGCGTACGGTAATCTTTCGTACGGTGACATTTAACAAAAAATGGATCTATCGACCTATACGAAAATGAGGGTACGGATCTCAAGTCTCGTACGGCACATCACTCATTATTCTCATATCCTGTTATTTTGCATAAATGTCATGGCTTTTTGTATATAACGTTCTCATAACATGCCACTATAAATCTTATATCAATCGTATCCGCTCGTATCATCTTATCTCATCATATTGATATCTCAAATCTCGTCATCACGTATTAATCATACCATATCACTTCTAACTATCTTTTTAACCATATCCCTAATTTCCTAATATAGGTTTCCTTAACCATATCCTATATATTGGTTTCCATCAAAATTTGCGGGGGTGCTATACGCCATCTACTCGACTTCCCCCGTAGATATAAATCTATTCATCTTGATCCTTTCTTTCCGGATTCGATGACGCCATGCTCCGTCGTCTCGGAATCCATGCGAAGGTACCTACAATAAATACACAATCGCAATCGCTATTAACGTCAAGTCCGGAAAAGCAATACGACACACGGTGCGCTCATAGGTTAGAAGCTATAGCCTACACATGCAAAATAATCAAACAACCCTTGTTCTTGACGTACAAATGCCCAACAACCAAATACAAATCCAAACATCAAAACTAAGCATTCCGAAATACGGAAAACATAACTAAAAACACACCAATATGTTCCCAGGTTTTACTCAGGTTACTTTGGGACAAAACTAGCAAGTATAGGGTGTTGTATATGGCGTATATGGGCTACTGAACCAACCTAGGCACCAAATACCACAACTTGGCCGGCCACACACCCTAGAAATCCGGCGAGCTTGGCCAGAAGTGCTCCGTTGGGGTTCGTCTTCTTAGGGTGGTCTCCTATTGGTCCAACTAGGTCTCTGGAGTTGCTAGTTTTTCTCAGAAACTTCCCAGGTCATCCCAGATTCTGTGTAGGCACACAATTAATACAAAATCGACACGGGGTATATCCTAAGTCCGTATTCTCTGTTTTTGGGCATAAAATCCATACTCGGGTCTTGTAAATAGCCACCAGACATCACCAAATCCACACCTTCACCCAAACCCTCACTTGGGATTTCTAACTTCACCATTTCACACTTAATCAACTTCTAAACTAAACTACAATATAAAAAACTAAAAACTAAACTAAATGAAAGGAATTATACCTCATTTGGGCAACTCAAGAAAAACCTTAGCTTCTCAAAGTTTCTAAAATCCAACTTTGATTGGTCCAAAGTGTTGAGGATGAGGAGGGGATCCTCTTAATGAAAGGGGTTTAGGGTTTTGATGAAGATTTTGAGATGATAATTGGAGGTGGAGGTGGAGGTGGAAGGAGATATAAGTTAAAGGAAAATGAAAGAAGCAAATGGGCGAGGATGATGGCAGCCCTCTCTTTCTCTCTCTTTTATCCTCACTTATTCTCACTCTCTTTCTCCCTCATGGCATGCTCCAAGTCATGATGTGGTCCCCCTCTCTCTCCTCAATAATACCCTCTAATTTCTTTCTTTTCTCACATAAATAGAACCAAAAGAAATGAACAAATACAATGAAAACAATATGTAACAAAATACAACATGTCATGGTGCATTACCCATGATTAAAATGTGGAATCACGGATTTGGTCTAATCGCGATTAGCAGTGCACTAATCGGGTTTAATTTCAATTTTGCATATAATAAATTATAAAAATGCCATATCCAATAAAATATATTTTTAAATGAATAAATCATTTTAACCCCCAATTATTTCACAATTATTGGTATATATTTATACCTTTTTACGAAAACCCCAATTTCGCAAATCGGGTAGTTTTCACGAAATATATTATTTTAATATTAAATTTCCAAAAATAATATTTTATACTTTCTGAAATATTACAATCTTCCCCCCTTAAATAAATTTGGTCCCCAAATTTAAATTTAAACCCCCAAATACTAAAACATTTTAATAATCAGTTCAAACCACGGGGCTCCAAAATCACGGAAGATATAGAAATACCACAGCGCCTCATGTGCGCTTGAAAACGAGTACGAAACTCAAAATCAAACTCCGTCAAGCGTCACGCAAATCATCGAATTTGCACGCATATCATCAGAGTTACAATGGAGATATAGATCTCGAAATCCACTACTAAATCCAATATGCACTAGTCAAATACTATAATACGTGTATAGTATGCATCCATGGAAAGACCTTCAAAACTGATTAAAACACATGCAAAATCCTTTCTGAATCGCCGTATGATGCGTAACTCACGGCACAAGTGACGGGCGCTCATTTATACAGTAATAAATATATGTTCATATAGGTTTTGCTTAAATATACGTTCCACCCTTTTAAAATATCCCAAAAGGTTTCTTTTGTAAACGTTCATGTCGCTCACGGACACGTAGGAAATAGCGAGACTATAGCTCCTTTTCTAAAACCTCTTGGTAAACTTTTTATGCATGCAAAATACTCAGGTATTGTCCCCAGATCAGTCCTATTCGGCTACTACATAATATAGTGCTCATCATGAAAACAAAGTGTTCAAGAGCAAAATTAGTCTCGAAAGGCGTATCCAACAATCACGTGCGTCTGGTGCGCACGGAAATCAAATCAAAATACAGGTGTCACAATATGCACAAAAGCAAAACTAAGTGCAACGGGTGTACACGAAAGTATCTGTCCAGTGCAACGGGTGTGCACGACAACAACATCTGGTGCATCTATTGTGCACGAAAATCTAAATCCAGTGCAACTAACATGCACGAATGAATATCCCAATCGAGTGCATCCGGTGTGCACAAAATCACATCTCATATCATGTGCCCAACATGCGTGAAAATCCAAATCAAGTGCATCGGTCATGCACAAATGAAATCTAAATCACGTGCATCCAACATACACGAATAAAATCTAAGTCAACTTGTAACATTTCAGAAAATATAAAATATTATTTTTGGAATTTAATATTAAAATAATATATTTTCCCGAAAGCTGCCCGATTTGCGAAATTGGGGTTTTCGAAAAAGGGTATAAAAATATACCGATAATGGTGAAATAAATGGAAATTAAAATGATTTATTCATTTAAAAATATATTTAAAGGATTTTCCATTTTTAAAATTTATCATATGCAGTTGGATAAAAACCCGATTAGTGCACTGCTAATCGCGATTAAGCCAAATCCGTGTTTCTACAGTTTTCAGGGTTAGTGCGCTATGACATGTTTCATTTGGTTACATGTTCATTTGTGTTGTTTTATGTTATGGTTTTATTGTGGTGAGAAAAGAAATGAAAGGGAAAAGGTGTCATGATGATTGAGAAGGGAGAGAAAGGGGACATAATGATGAGAGTGAGGATGCTAGGAGAGAGAATGTGAGTAGGAGAGAGAATGTGAGTGAGAAAGAGAGAGAGGGAGAGTGCTGCCCCATATCTTTTCCCCCACCATTTCTTTCATCTCCTTCTTCATCCTCAAGGCCCTCATTCTACCCTTATAACCCATCTCCAATCTTTCATCAAAACCCCATACCCCCTTCACAAAAGATGATCCTCACCTCACCCTCATCGCAATGGACCAAGCAAAGTGGGATTTTGATAACTTTGAGAAGCTAGGGTTTTCTTGAATGGCCTATATGAGGTATAATCCCTTCACTTAGTTTAGTTTCAAGTTTTCCTAGCATTCTAGTTTAGATTGGAAATTGTTTACGAATGGGTTTATGAACTTTGAAATTCTAGAGAAGGGTTTGGGAAATTGATGATCTTTAGTGGTTGTCAATAAGACTTTAGAGATGATTCTTGACCTAGACCATAGCAAAGAAACCAAAATATGGATTTAGGAATTTACCCGTGTCGGGTTTTTATGGATTTTGTGATAGTATGTAGAGATCTGGAGTAACCCGGGGACACCATAAATTATTTAGCAAAGACAGTGAGATGGGCAGGTGATTATAAGTGCACCCTAGAGACCCGAGACCCCCCAACCTATTACAGACCGCATATTTAATCCCCCAGGACGCAAATTGCAGCCTGGTCTTGATGGTTTGGTTTTGTGTTAGCTCCGTGTCTTCCTTATCTGATATCTAGAGCAACCCCATATGCAAAATTGGCTAGTTTGACCTGAGTCAAAATCTGTGAGCACTTTGATGCGATTTTGGCTATGTTTTCCGTATTTTGAAATATTTGGTTTTGCTATTTGGATTTGTATTTGGTTGTTGGATGTTCGTACATCAATGACAAGGGATAGTTGGTTGGTTTTGCATGCGTGGCCTATAGGTTCTAACCTATAGGCGATCCGTGTGCCGTTTTGGTTTCCAAATTCAATTTTAATAGCGTTACGATTGTGTTGATATTGTAGGTACCTTCGTGTAGATTCCGAGGCGACGGAGAATGACGTCATCGACTTCGAAAAGCATGGATCAAGGTGAGTAGATCTATATCTACGGGGGAAGTCGGGTAGATGGCGTATATCACCCCCGCAAAGTTTTGATGGAAACCGATTTGTAGCATATGGTTAAGAAAACCTAGATTAGGAAACTAGGTTTAGAGTTTTAAAGATTGTTAGTGAAACTATATTATAAACTAAAGGATAGTTAGAAGTGTTTTGATACGACTAATATTTGATGACGGAATTTGAGGATGACGTTTGACGATATTGCCGTTTAGGGTACTATAGGACTGGATAGTCGACGTAGATGTGTCATCCGAACCATACCTATTTCCAAACTGAAGAATTGTATGCATCTTTTAAACAGATACCTTGAGGAACGTTACGGATTTTCAAATGATAACTTTTCTTTAAAAACACCGTAGCCCTTACTTTCAAAACTACGATTCGCATCTTTCAAAAACTGTTTGTATGGTTCGGGTGTATATGTTAGATTAGATACGCATGCTTATAGTAAAGGGTAGTATGTTTTGGTGATGTGACTTAATGTGAGATATAATTATGATAAAAAGAGAATACAATTTAATATGTGATATGATGATATGTTGGTATATGGATATGAGTCGATTGAAATGATTTATACCTTGACGGCCCCCTAATATGAGATTGTTATGGATGTGACCTGGGACATAGGTATATTTATATATATATATATATATATATATATATATATATATCGTGGTGAATCGTGAGCGATTTTTCGTACGTGACGTTAGGTCCGTACCCCTCATTGTCATATAGGTTGATAGGATCCTTAATGTTTTAATGCCGCCGTATGATGATTTTTCCGTACGTGATGAGTTAACTTGAAGATTGATCCGTATCCTTGACTAGAGGATGCCGTACGATGGATTATGCCGTACGTGATGTTGTGAGGCTGGATGCCGATTGATAGATTCACCGACTCGGTCTTGTAGGCACGTATACCTTATAGCTTTTAGTTGATGATTTACCTTATGCTGCATTCATGTTATTCGCATTGCATTATTTATACCTGTGCTAGTACACCTGTACCATTATTGATGATGCGTATGTTACACGTACACAGATTTGCTGGCTCACACACTTCATCATCGAAAATTGCCATGTCACTACACAGTAGAATTGATTCATCAAGATATGACTCCTTGCATAATTTATTGCTATTGTTGCATATGCACCTTTATACGATGTTGCATTTGACTTTGGAGAAATTGGGAACCGCAGGATATACTTTTAAAACTGAAATCATTTAAAAGAGCGGATTTCCCTTAATATGTTACATCACTGTTCCATGTTGCATGATATATGGATATGCTTACATTTCTATCATATGTCGCATACATCATGCTTTATGATTTTACGCATCGAGACATGCAGTTTTCATGAGATTTCTGGATTTGAGAACCGTGGTTATTTCAAAGGAAAGTATGTACTGCTTTAAAAACCCGGTTTCTCTTGATATGATATTTTAATGCGTCCACCATGCGTTTTCTTGATTCTGAGAAGTGTGCTTGAAACCCGATTCGAGGAGTGGACGATCCATTTGCGGGTTCATGGTGGACCCGGTATGGTACCCCAGGACGAGAACGGATCTGCTATGCAGTAGACGGTGAGCCTGGCAGAGGGACCACTACCTACTGGTGATAGTATTTGGGCTCGGTGGATATCCAAGGATACCGACCGGAGTCGAGAGATGATATGGGCCGATCCGGACTGACGGTGCCCGAGATATGAGGTTTTACGTGTCGATGCTGGACACAGGTTTCATGATGTTTTCGAGTGTCGATGCTAGACACCCAGGTTCCATGAGTTTGATGTGTCGTGAGAGACACATGTTGATTTATATCCTCATACTTCCATGCATATGCTTTTATGATATTTACATCATGATGTTGTTGTGTCATTGGTTAACATGTAGACGGGATCCACTTGCATACATATATTGATGATATGGTTGCATACAGACATTGATTATATTGTTGGATGATATCCACATGCTGATTGTCATTGATGTTAGTGTTGGCACATATACAGACCCGGTCACCCTAGATACCATAGTATCACCTTTATGATATAGTTGACTTAGGAGTCGTCGTTTAATTAATTTTTACTTGTTGATGTTTTTCTACTCACGAGTTGGCGACTCACCCCCGTTGTGCCACAGTTCTTGCAGGTTGACCACATGGATCAGTAGCGGCATCGCTGGCACATATCTTCATTTGGGTGTTTTGCGGTGGTAGGTGGGACATTTGTATCGTACTCACTCTTGTGTTTATATTTCATATTGTATCTAGTTAACTCCATCAAATCAAATATAGTAATTGTATAAGTAATGAGACTTAGCAAGACTTGTAGTTGCGAGACTTGAGTGATGGGTTTTACGTTCGCATTTTGGGTTGATGTCTTGCTTATTTCTTTATCTTTTGTGGTGAACTTCGCCGTTGGGTGTCGTATTTTTATATATACTGTCTTGCATGGTTGTGATCCGCCGCTTGGCAAAAAGATAGCTCCCGCTTGGGGATGACTTTATTATCATTATGTATTTATGGTTTTGGATCAAAATATACAAAGGAGGTGCTGCCCAAATTTTTAAAAAGCCGAAACATGTTTTCAACTAGTAAGATAAACTTGCATTTTCATGTTTCTTTTCTATGCATTAAGAAAACTTGATTTCATTATACCTTGATTTCAAAACTTCATCTCCTTTATTTTCTTAAAAAGGTTTAGATTTCTGGGTTTCAGCTTACTTGAATTACGTTACGCCTTTAGACGTTGCGTGATTTAAGTGTTGATCATGAGCTAATATTTCGGGTCGTGACAAAGTTGGTATCAGAGCGCTAGGTTTAATCTTGGTTCCAGTCTATGTTTGACATGCGCGGTCTAGGGTGTATTGATATTTCGGAACCTAGGCTTGACCTTACGGAACTTAGACTTGAACGCGGGGGAGGGGGGTATTAGACCCGAACTTTCGTTACATAGGCTGACCCTAATTGATGGAGTAGGTAGTTTGAGTAGAGTGACGTACCGTACGTATGTTCCGCGGTATATTTACGATACGATACTCCACTTAAGAAACCTTAGGATGTACATATTTTGAGATCTGTGATTCTCTTCATACCTATGATTATACATCCATTTGAGATCCTTGATTCTATTCGTTTCCATGATCATACTCTCATTGATGCTGTTCCTTCTTCTGATCATGTATCTATTCTGGATCTGTCGTTTCCTTCCATGCCCTTGATCTGTTTTCATCGACACACGATTGAGGTTCCTGTCACCATGGTTTGAGCACAAATTGAGCTGCTGCTAGTGATGCAGTCAGGGCGATCTCGTCTGGTAGGAGGGCTGACCATTGTGTTTTCTGGTGACATAGGAACGTCTCGATGTAGTGTTGTGTTGTGACCTCTTGTTGAGGCGAGTGTTTGGTTTTACACCGGATGATCGGGCCATCGTTAGAGCTTCCAGTTACGAGAGGACTGTTGATGTACAACCTCCCTCAGAGATTGTGATGTCGTCTACCGTGTGGAAAGATGACCCAGCTGTTGCTGAGATTGATGTGATGCCGCTTCCAGAGTTTACGAGCTGGGATCGCTGGAGCTTCCAGGCAGAGATGAGACAGACGATAGCTAGTCTATCCCGAATTGAGAGACGAAGGTGATTCTTCAGATTGATGCGCCAACGCAGGCCCAGTTGAGTTGACGATTTCCAGTATGGAAAGTCTTACTCAGATCTAGAGAAGACCGATCCAGAGATGACCGTTGATGTATCGTCTTTCCTGGAGGATTGAGACATTGTTTAGCATGCGGACGAAGGGTATTCATATATCGTCTAAGCAAAGTTAAAAGTTCGAACGAATGTCAAGAAACCCATTTTCCCATGTTTAAGTATTCAGAGGAAAATGCAAGTGATTTTGTGGACCCTTTAGAAAAATGAAACCCTAACTCGACATGATGACCATGGAACCGCTTTTGAACCTTAGTGTTTGCGGCAGTTTATGTAGGGTTCCTAGGCACCCTAGTGAGTTCTCACAAGGCATCAACCATGCCAATTTCAAAAAATCTAGGTGCCGAGAGACCCGACTATGGATCGTTTGCTAGAAAACTAGGCGAAAAGATAACTAGTTAACAATTAACTAAGGGAATACGGAAATAAAACCTTTGTAGATCCGTTTGTCCACCTCCATAGCTCCGCAACGAAGTCCCCTCGCTGTCCATATGAGTTCCCGGGCTCTAGCGTCGGCTTCGTCGGAGAATGGGCAAGCTAGGTCGTCGATGTCCATGCCGAAGATGATCTACGTCGAGGCATCGCAAAATCAAGCTCCAACTTCACCAAGTTAAGAAACTTGTGAAGAAAACACACTCTACTACTTGGCAAGAGGTAGAGGATGAAGAAATAGGAAGTGGGTAGACTTTAGATTTGGATTTCTCACTCTTTTTCATCACTTGCCATTGATGGAGGCAAGCTTTCTTCACTTGAAGAAATGAAGAAGAAGAAGGAAATTGTTATGATAAGAATAATATAAAAAAGAAAAGAAAATCCATTCTTATCATAAGCAAACCATGGTTAGGTGTAGAGATTAAACCAAGGTTAGTTTGAATGGTTAGGGTTAAGGATGAGATAAGAATGGTTGACTAAAGTCAATGCTTCATGAAGGTTTAAAGAATAAAACAAAACTAGCAACCATTCTTCTCATTATCATTTCCATAATAAATAAATAAATAAATAGATATGAAAATGTAAACCCTAATCATTTAAATAACCATGGTTCAATCTTTACACAAACACAAGCAAACATGTATCATCAAACATGATACAATCAAGTGCACAAAACTATATCGAATATACAATGTGCACATCCGAGTGAGAAAATCCATCTTAAGTAAACCGATACTAGTTGATGCAAAGTAATATATCAAATATATAAATATGCATTAAATCATTAAATCAACACTTGATTCAATGATCCGGTTATGTCGCACACAACCGACTAGTATACAATATATCGGCTTATCGAATCAACGCTTGAATCGATAACTAGGTTATATCGTATACAACCATTCGATACATTTATCGCGAGAATAGAATACGGTATCACATACACGCATTATTCTCGGTCCCGCACATATCTCATATGCGCTCCTATTTCGTTTCGCTTGAGCCAGGAAACCTCTGTGTAGGACTCTAAAGACTCGTCAATACGCCGGCAGCGGATGATGATCATATCAAACATCCACAAGCCGCAAGCGGTCTGCTAAACGTAACGGCCACCCGGGTATTGAGCGATCTGAAGATCGACGAACAAGCCCGCTCACACTCCAGTGAATCCGACCAGTAACACTTCCGTACAGTCCGGTCTGATCGTCTGATATGTCGCATATCTCGCCTAGGGGTGGTAAACGTCAGACCCCAATAGCTCAATAAGTCGTGTCTATATGAGGTCTATAACTATTCGAGAAACTACTGGTAACACTTACCAGTAAATCTCAGCAACCCTGGCCAGGGATTTCCTGTTATAGCCAATCGAACACAGCGCAACATCAACTCCCTATACCGGGAGAGACGAATCCCCTCCTATCGCTCATTGCCTCCATGTGACTCGGGACTGTACCCAAAAACCACCGTTTTGCACGCCCTCTTGGACGTGGTAAGATGGAAATCAAAGCACAGTGGGAACCACACAAGACTCTATGACGATCTCGGGTCAACAGACTACTCTGTACCAGTGTCACCTGAGAACTGCCATCTGACGTGAGGTATAATACCATCTGGGAGTTCTCGGTGAGTCCGTCCAGTGTACCCAGTCTCTACTGAGCACCCGTATATCATCTCTGATGTCAAACACCAATGGATATGGGATCATCCATCGCCCATCTGTATGGGTCGAGAAGGTATACGCTAGTCTACTCTGGTATATCGATGCCCCGTCTCGATACACCCACGACTAGGGACTTTGAAGGATGTACTTATGGACTACCATGTCCCCACTAGTATGATCCGCATCATAGTCCAGGTTGTCAAGTACACACCCTAAGGGCTTTACCAACATGTAACAGAGAGACAATCAGTATACACGTTAAGGTAAAGTTCAACCAGATAGCATACTATCATGTCGAGCAAGAAAGTCCTCCCTATATACGTCCCAGCATCCACTACAATATACATCCTATGTATAGTAATAGCCTCTAGGGCATACATATAACTAACAATCTCCCACTTGCACTAGGGCCATCTGATAGCAGTGGTTGTAGTATCTCATACTCAACCATCCCATAAGAGTCTCTCTCTGGAAACAGGCCTTTGTGAGTGGATCCGCTGTGTTGTCCTCTGAGTCTACTCTCCTAACCTCGATCTCCCTGGAGATCAACCATCTCCATGATCAAGTGATACTGCCTTAGAATATGTCTGGATCACTGATGGGACCGGCGTTCCTTGGCATGAGCCACAACTCCATTGTCATACAATGGGAGGAACATAGTTCATCTTATGAACCAATATACACCCAAACAGTCTCTTTGGTAGCATCTTTAGTAGCGATGTATCCTGCCTTTATCGTCTAGTATGTCACGGTATCCAGCTTGGAACTCTTCCAACATACCGTCCCTTCACTGAGGGTAAAGACAATGCCTGTGACTGACACTCAGTCGTCTTTATCACCCTGGAACACTTCCAGTGATTCTCCCTAGGTTCGATTGATACCATCTCACTACAACTAGTGAGAATCCTAATATCCAATTAAATCTATCTCATAGATCCAAAACTCAGGATTTAGGAGGTATCATCTTGATCCTATATGGAGAATCATAGTGATAAGCGGAGATTGATCGAGCGTAGCATAGGAAACTCCTTCCCTATCAAGAGTATGTCATCCACGTACTCTACGAGAATTGTCACAATACTCCCTACTACCTTTTTGTTTGTACAAGGTTCATCTACCATTTTGATGATGTCAAACTCTTTGACTAATCTATCAAAACAGATGTTCCAACTCCGCGATGCCTGCTTTATCCTATAAAGCATCTTGCACACGTTTCCGCTGCTCCCACTGTCTACGAGGCCCTCTGGCTGTGTACTTATAGACGCACTATTCTAAAACATCATTTAGAAAAGCAGTCATGGCACCCAACCGCCAGATATCGTAGTTATGGTATGTAGCCGTGGCAAGTAGGATCTGGATGGACTTAAGCATAGCTACTGGAAAAGGTTTCATCATTATCCACGACTGGTCGATGACGAAAACCTTTAACAATTCTAGCTTTGAAAGTCTCAACTTTTCCATCTACACCAAGTAATCTTCTCAAGATATACTTGCTCCTGATGGGGATTTAACCCTTCAGATATAGCAACCAAAGTCCATACTTTGTTGGTGTATAAGGATTCCATCTCAGATCGATAAACATCCAGCCATTCTTACAGAGTTCCGCTCCTGATGGCCGGCTCGAAACTAGTTGGGTCATCATCTCATGATGCAATCCTCGCTCCCACTGTCATAGAGAAACCGAAGTATCTCTCAGGTGGGTAAGGAACCCTACTAGATCGGCGGAGAGGCTGAGGTTCGTTGGTATCTACTGAATCCCTTGGTTCTATCAAATCATCTGCTGTAGTTCGTATAGCTGGAACACTTCCAGTTCTACATAACAGACCTTGCCTTGAGCTTGTCCGGATTTTGCTTTTAGACATAGGCCGGACAACCCCAAATCTTAACTGACTTAAGACATGGGCTCTTCCCATACCATATCATATATGAAGTGGTAGGCAACTGATTTGATTCGAACCCTATTCAATAGGTATGCAGCTTCTCAAGCGCATAACTCCCAAAAGGAAATAGGTAACTCAGTAGTACTCATCATAGAGCACACCTTATCATATAGGGTGTGACTGCTCCGCCCCGATATACCATCGTGCTATGATGTATTCGGAGGAGTAATGCTGAGAGAGAATCTCATTCTCCTTTAGAATAGTCCAGTATTTCCGTGCTCAAGTGTTCTCCTCCTTGATCTCATCATAGGACATAATACTTATACCCGTATTGGTTCTCTACTTCGAACTTATATTCTGTGAATATCTCAAAAGGTTCGGACTTGTGTTTCAACAGGAACATAGGTCTGAAACTTGAGAGATTATCAGAGAATGTAACGAAGTACAAAGAACCGGTCTTGGCATGTGTAGACAGGGGACCTTGCATACATCCTCATGTATCATCCCAAGAGTTTAGTAACTCTTTCTCTGTTTCCAGTAAACGGAGCTATGGTCATCTTATCTTTGTGACATGACTGGCGAGTTTCACAAGATGTAAATTCAAACTGATTTAAATATGCATCTAAATGTAACTCAGCCAGTCGGGTCGCATTGATATGACCTAGTCTACAATACCTCAAGAAGGATTCGTTCATTTCTGAACTCTTCCTCTTGTGTATGTTCTGTATACTAAAGAACTGTAGTTTGATTTAGAACATCAATGCTTTTAGATAACGTGCCTGAACCGATCAACTTTTGATATAGGAAATGTTCAAAACATTATCCAACAATACAAAATTATATCGTTTCTTTACTAATAAAGAGACAGATATGATTTTGTATATCAGGTTCGGTATCTAATATCATTCGTTCAGAATCAATGTATTGTAATACAGGGTGACAGTGACCAACAGACTTGGCTGCAACACTTGCCCCGTTTTCTGTCTCATGAAACTTATCACCCGTTCTCAGTTTTTCTACCTTTCTGTAGCCCTATGTAACAGATTACATATCTGGGATCCTGATCTGGTATCACATACCCAGGACATAAAGAATACTGAGAAACAGTTCTGTATAATGAACACACCCGAAGATAATGCATCAACATGCACTCTCTTCGTTTGGGCGGCATAGGAAATCTGGTATTCCCCTATTTCCTGCTCTGTCTTATAACAATTATAAGTTGGAGCGGGACCAACGTTCCCCAGCTCAGTATAACAAGCGGGTTCGGCCAATTCATCCATATTATTATCTTGATTAAGGCGTGATATGGTCGCTACCTGGAGAGAGAGAGAAGAAAACACTCAGCGTGCGCTCTGTCAAGAATAGATTGGTTATTATTTTATCTAATCAGGATGGCTCCCACTGCTTTTTATCAAATCTTCCTTCAAACCCTAAAAGGAAAGACTAGCCGGGATTAATTACACACTACAAGTTCGCCAATCTTTCAGCCAGGCCAGTGTCGGTACTTTGAGGAAGGTCCCCCGTGCTTTCGCACGAACCTAATTAATGTAAACCTCGTTTTCCCAGAGGCGTAACCTCGTTAACACCTTTCTAGACACCTACTTGATCGGCTAATTGTAATATGTAAAACTCTCCCAGGAGTAACTCTTACTCGCAGCGGGTATCGGGATCCAACTATCTCATAGAAGGTATGCAATCTCATTGCAAATTTCAACACTTGAAATTCCCGATAATATTTTGCCCGTAACGTGCTATGACCTTGACGAAAGCCAACAAACCATAGCCCGCTAGTCAAGTTCAACCCGTACATTTCTTGATCGAATTAAACCCACCCGTACGACCCTTGACGAAAGCCAACAAAGCGGCATGACTACCCTAATCCAATCACATCGTATGCTAGCAAATAAGCAGCGTATAGCTACCGCACACTGCACCTTGACGAAAGCCAACAAATGCAGCACGAATACTATATACAACTTATCTGAAATGACGGAGGGCTACGACAGGTTTTTCTGGAAACCTATTGCATAATGAACTTGATATCGTTGTAGGATCGAATGAATTTTAAAATGGAGTGCTTTTGAGGCTTTTCTAGTTTTGCTAAAGGAGTCACTCCCGGTGAAGGGATCGTCGGTCCTTTCCTCGTCGAATGAGGTGCGGGATATATCATATATATCACTGAGCAAAGCAAAAACACTTAAAAGCAATCAAAGGACAAACCGAGTGTGTAGCATCTGCCAGTCATTGCTAAAGGAGTCACTCCCGGTGAAGGGATCTCGGTCCTTTCCTCATCGAATAAGGTGCAGGATATATCACATATACCGCTGTGCAAAGCAAGAACTGTAGGGTTCCTAGGCACCCTAGTGAGGTCTCCAAAGCCATCAACCATGGCAATTTCGAAAAATATGGTGCCTACAAACCCTAGTGTACGGATCTATAACTAGATGTCTAGGCGAAACAAAAACAAGCTAACAACTTAGCAAATGAGAATACGGAAATACAACCTTTGTAGATCCGTTTGCTCCACCTCCATAGCTCCGCAACGACGTCCTCTCGCTGTCCATAAGAAATCCGGGCTCTAAAGTCGGCTTCGTCGGAGAGAAAGCGAGCTAGGTCGTCGACGTCCATGCCGAAGATGATCTACGTCGAGGCATCGCTAAATCAAGCTCGACCTTCACCAAACCCTAAAATCTTGTGAAGGAAACACACTCTACTTCTTGGCAAGAGGTAGAGGATGAAGAAATAGGATGTGGGTAAACTTTGGAATTGGATTTCTCACTCAAAACATCAATCTACCATTGATGACCTCAAGCTTCTTCACTTGAAGAATGAAGAAGAAGAAGAATAATGATAAGAAAAGATTAATTCAAAAAGAAAAGAATTATCAATTCTTATCATAAGTGAACCATGGTAAAGTGTAGAGAGTTAACCAAGGTTAGTTGAATGGTTAGGGTTAAGAATGAGATAAGAATGGTGGACTTAGGTCAAAGCTTCATGAAGTTTCAACTAAACAACAAAACTAGCAACCATTCTTTTCTCATTTCTTTTATTCATTTATCAAAAAGAATAAAATGAATAATTAAGAAAATAAAACCCTAAACATAAATACAACCATGGTTCAAACTTTACACTTAACCAAAGTGGTATGCATCATCAAACATGATACATCCATGTGCACATAAACATATCGCATATGCAATGCGCACACCCGAGCGAGAAAATCCATCTTAAGTAAACCGATACTAGTTGATGCAAAGTAATATATCATATATATATATAAATATGCATTAAATCATTAATATCAACACTTGATTCAATGATCCGGTTATGTCGCACACAACCGACTAGTATACAATATATCGGCTTATCGAATCAACGCTTGAATCGATAACTAGGTTATATCGCATACAACCATTCGATACATTTATCGCGAGAATAGAATACGGTATCACATACACGCATTATTCTCGGTCCCGCACATATCTCATATGCGCTCCTATTTCGTTTCGCTTGAGCCAGGAAACCTCTGTGTAGGACTCTAAAGACTCGTCAATACGCCGGCAGCGGATGATGATCATATCAAACATCCACAAGCCGCAAGAGGTCTGCTAAACGTAACGGCCACCCGGGTATTGAGCGATCTGAAGATCGACGAGCAAGCCCGCTCACACTCCAGTGAATCCGACCAGTAACACTACCGTATAGTCCGGTCTGTTCGTCTGATATGTCGCATATCTCGCCTAGGGGTGGTAAACGTCAGACCCCAATAGCTCGATAAGTCATGCCGACGTAGGGTCCATAACATTCGTGAAACTACTGATAACTCTTACCAGCATATCACTGCAACCCTGGCCAGGGATTTCCTGTTATGGCCAGTCGAGCATAGCACAACATCAACCCCCAATACCGGGAGAGACGAATCCCCTCCTATCGCTCATTGCCTCCATGTGAATCGGGACTGTACCCAAAAACCACCTGTTTGCACAACTCAGTAGAGCCGTGGTAGGGTGGAAATCAAAGCACAGTGGGAGACACACAAGACTCTATGACGATCTCGGGTCAACAGACTAAGCTGTACCAGTGTCACCAGAGAACTGCCATCTGACGTGAGGTATAATACCATCTGGGAGTTCTCGGCGAGTCCGTTCAGTGTACCCAGTCTCCACTGAGCACCCGCATACCATCTTCGATGTCAAACACCAATGGATATGGGATCATCCATCGCCCATCGCATGGGTCGAGAAGATATGCGCTAGTCTACTCTGGAATATCGATGCCCCGTCTCGATATTCCCTCGACTAGGAACAATTCAAGGATGTACTCATGGACTACCCAGGCCCCACTAGTATGATCTACATCATAGTCCTGGAAGTCGAGCACACATCCTATGGGCTTTATCAACATGTAATCAGAGAGACAGAAAGTATACATGTTAAGATAAAGAGCAACCAGATAGCGTACTATCATGTCGAGCGAGAAAGTCCTTCCTATATATGTCCCAGCATCCACTACAATATACATCCTATGTACAGTAATGGCCTCTAGGGCATACATATAACTAACAATCTCCCACTTGCACTAGGGCCATCTGTAGCAGTGGTTGCAGTATCACATACTCAACCATCCCCTAAATTGTCTCTCTTTGGGAAAAGGGCCTTCGTGAGTGGATCCGCCGTGTTGTCCTCTGAGTCTTCTCTCCTTACCTCGATCACCCTGGAGATCAACTATCTCCATGATCAGGTGATGCTTCCTCAGAATTTGTATGGGTCACTGATGGGACCAGGGTTCCAGGGTCGAAACCACGCTTCCATTGTCATACAATGGCAGGAACCTAGTTCATCTTATGAACCAATATACACCCAAACAGCCTCTTTGGTAGTATCTTTAATAGCGATGTTACCAGCCTTTATCGTCTAGTTTGCCACGGTATCGAGCTTGGAACTCTTCCAACATACCGTCCCTTTACTGAGGGTAAAGACAATGCCCGTGACTGACATTCAGTCGTCTTTATCACCCTGGAACTCTTCCAGTGATTCTCTTCAGGATCGATTGATACCATCTCACTACATCTAGTGAGAATCCTAGCATCCATTTACATCTATCTCATAGATGAAAACTCAGGTTTTTAGGAGGTATCACTTTGATCCTATTTGGAGAATCCTAGTGATAATAGGAGATTGACCGATCGTAGTATAGGAAACTCTTTTCCTATCAAGAGTATGTTGTCTACGTACAATACGAAGATGACGACCTTACTCTCTACTACCCTTTTGTATATACAAGGTTCGTCTACCATTTTGATGAAGTCAAACACTTTGATTATCACATCAAAACAGACGTTCCAACTCCGCGATGCCTGCTTCATTATGTAAAGCAACTTGCACACGTTTCCGCTGCTCCCACTGTTTACGAAGACCTCTGGCTGTGTTCTTACAGACGTTCTCTTCTAAATCAGTATTTAGAAAAGCAGTCAGGGCACCCAACCACCAGATATCGCAGTCATGGTATGTAGCCGTGGCAAGTAGAATCTGGATAGACTTAAGCATAGCTACTGGAAAAAGGTTTCATCATTATCCATGCCTGGTCGATGACGAAAACCTTTAACAAGTCTAGCTTTGAAAGTCTCAACTTTTCCATCTACACCAAGTAATCTTCTCAAGATATACTTGCTCCTGATGGGGATTTAACCTTTCAGATATTGCAACCAAAGTCCATACTTTGTTGGTGTATAAGGATTCCTTCTCAGATCACTAAGCATCCAGCCATTCTTACAGAGTCCCTACTCTCGATGGCCTGCTCGAAACTGGTTGGGTCATCATCTCATGATGCAATCCTTGCTCCCACTGTCATCGAGAAACCGAGGTATCTCTCAGGTGGGTGAGGAACCCTACTAGATCGGCGGAGAGGCTGAGGTTCGTCGGAAAATATTGAATCCTTTGGTTCTGTCAAATCATTAGCAGTTTTGTACAGCTGGAACCTTTCCAGTTCTACAGAACTGATCTTGCCTCGATCTTGTCCGGATTTTGCTTTTGACATAGGCCGGACAATCCCAAATCTTAACTTACTTAAGAGATAGGTTCTTCCCATACCATATCTTATATGGAGTGGTAGGCAGTGATTTGATTCCAACCTAATTCAATAGGTATGCAGCTTCTCAAGTGCATAACTCCCAAAAGGAAAAAGGTAACTCAGTAGTACTCATCATAGAGCACACCTTATCATATAGGGTGTGATAGCCCCACCCCGATATACCATCGTGCTATGGTGTATACGGAAGAGTAATGCTGAGAGAGAATCTCATTCTCTTTTAGAATAGTGCAGGAATTCTATGCACAAGTATTCTCCTCTCTGATCTCATCATAGGACATAATACTTATACCCGGTTATTGGTTCTCTACTTCTAACTTATATTCTGTGAATACCTCAAAAGCTTCGGACTTATGTTTCAGCAGGAACATACGACTGAATCTTGAGAGATTATCAGAGAATATAATGAAGTATAAAGAACCAGTCCTGGCATGTGTAGACAGGGGACCTTACATACATCATCATGTATCGGTCCCAAGAGTTCATTAACTCTTTCTCTGTTTCCAATAAACAGAGCTATGGTCATCTTATCTTTGTGACATGATTGGCGAGTTGCACAAGATGTAAATTCAAAACGATTTAAATATACATCTAAATGTAACTTCAGCCAGTCGGGTCGCATTGATCTGACCTAGTCTACAATACCTCAAGAAGAATCCGTTCATTTCTGAACTCTTCCTCTTGTGTGTGTTCTATATACTAAGAACTGTAGTTTGATTTAGAACATCAATGCTTTTAGATAACGCACCTGAACCGATCAACTTTTGATATAGGAAATATTCAAAACATTATCCAATTATACAAAATTTTATCATTTCTTTACTAATAAAGAGACTGATATGATTTTGTATATCAGGTTCAGCATCTAATAGCATTTGTTCAGAATCAATGTATTGGTAATACAGGGTGACAGTGACCAACAGACTTGGCTGCAACACTTGCCCCGGTTTCTGTCTCATGAAACTTATCACCCGTTCTCAGTTTTTCTACCTTTTTGTAGCCCTATGTAACAGATTACATATCTGGGATCCTGATCCGGTATCATATACCCAGGATGCAGAGGATACTGAGAAACAGTTCTTTGTAATGAACACACCCGAAGGAGATGCATCATATGCACTTTCTTCGTTTGGGCGGCATAGGAATTCTGGTATTCCCTTATTTCCTGCTCTGTTTTATAACAATTATAAGTTGGAGCGGGACCAACGTTTCCCAGCTCAGTATAACAAGCGGGTTCGGTCAATAATCCGTATTATTATCTTGATTAAGGCGTGATATGGTCGCTACCTGGAGAGAGAGAGAAGAAAACACTCAGCGTGCGCTCTTGCAAGAATAGATTGGTTTTTATTTTATCTAATCAGGATGGCTCCCACTGCTTTTTATCAAATCTTCCTTCAAACACTAAAAGGAAAGACTAGCCGGGATTAATTACACACTACAAGTTCGCCAATCTTTCAGCCAGGCCAGTGTCGGTACTTTGAGGGAGGTCCCCCGTGCTTTCGCACGAACCTAATTAATGTAAACCTCGTTTTCCCAGAGGCGTAACCTCGTTAACACCTTTCTAGACACCTACTTGATCGGCTAATTGTAATGTATAAAACTCTCCCAGGAGTAACTCTTACTCGCAGCGGGTATCGGGATCCAACTATCTCAAAGAAGGTATGCAATCTCATTGCAAATTCCAACACTTGAAACTCCCGATAATGGTTTTTACCCCTAGCACCTATGACCTTAACTATGGTCAACAAATCATAAGTACTAGTCAAGTTCTACCCGTCATTTCGTGATTAATTAGACCCACCCACATGACCCTTAACTAAGGTCAACAAAGTCACGCGACTGTCCTAACTAATCGCATCATATGCGGTGTAGGAAGACATCACTTAGCTACCGTACACTGTGCCTTGACTATGGTCAACAAACACAGCACGAATACTAAGTACTCTACTTCCTAAAATGACGGAGGGTTGCGGCTGGTTTTTGTGAAAACCTTTAACGCTTTGAACTTGATCTCGTTGCGGAATCAAATGGTTTTTAAATGGAATGTTTTTGAAGCTTTTCTAGTTTTGCTAAAGGGGTCACTCCCGGTGAAGGGATCGTCGGCCCTTTCCTCGTCGAATGAGGTGCGGGATATATCATATATATCACTGTGCAAAGCGGAAACTATAGAAGCGATCAAAGACAAACCGAGGGTTGTAGCATCTGCCAGTTATTGCTAAAGGAGTCACTCCCGGTGAAGGGATCTCGGTCCTTTCCTCATCGAATAAGGTGCAGGATGTTCTATAATGAACACCGCGATGCAAAGCAAGAACTGTAGCTACCTGTTTTTATTTTGAAATTCGATTCCACAACATCATTTAGGTTTATTTTCTTTCATTAATCTCATTAATGAATATCCCATCATTTAAATTACCTAAACATCACAGATAGATATAACGTACGCTTATGCCATCCGCATTCGCCTCGATGTCCCCTCGTGCACCGTTAGGTTAGGTAACTAACGGCAGAGCGGGGCAGGGCTAGCGCGGGTGTAAAACATAAGTAACGTCTATATAATATATCATATATACTATAATATCTGTCACAGAACATCAGAACATCGCATGATCACAGATAGAACACAGCAGAAGAAACATATGAAATATTGGATATACTAGGACGTCCGTGTTTTCAATACGAGCCAGTATAAAACACGGATTCCACGGTCGTGATGAATAGCCAATCCCACACCCCTAGACCCCTAAGAGAGCGGCAAGCAACCCTACCAATTCTAGGGTTAGGAGACCCGGACTCGACTCCTCGAGATGGTCTCCCACTGGACCCCAGAACCCGGTTACTTGTGCTCCCCTCCTTGGGTCTATCCTAGTGCGGAAAAGTAAATAATATACAAACGGTGACTACTTCCGCAACCTGGAAGTGCCCCAATAAAAGAATATTACATACAAGTCATTACATGAATGAAAATGAAAAACACTCATCTCACATAAAAACCCCCGGCTATTCAAACACGACGATCCAATATAACATATCCAGCAACACATAACATCAGATATCATCAACGTAAGTAAATATGCGCATCCCAATTGTCGTTGACATATAGCAACGAAACCGGCGATATCACATATTACACTTACGGTCACAGAAAAGAAAGTGTAAAACTACAACAGTTGGAATCCGCAACCACCTCAGACATCGCATGCCTGACCAAATGAATTACTTAGACATCGCATGCCTAACGATTATAAACCCCGCATTTTAGTCTCATTATCGAAAACACTTTTCAATATCAAGTCGGGCAATTCAACAAGATTCCCGACATCCTGATCGAATACTCGTCGCAAACTTCAGTAGACGGCCGCACCCCCGACGCCGTCGACAAAGTGCACCAAGGCGGAACACCGCTACCGCGAGCACCCGAACGGATGCTTTCGGCGACGGGGTTCTCCTACAGTCACTTGGTCGGGGCTATGGAGTGAGGCTGTCTATTAAGTTTACCGGCGAATATCCGCGTACGCTACGTGATTGCGACGGACTTTTGATCACATCAAAAATCCGTGGCAACCGATCAAGTGAGACTAAACTGCTACGTTTATAACATTCATTCAGTTATCATATAACTTATTGTGAATTCCAATTATTGTATCCCATTCCAGATAAACAGAAAATGTTAAACTTTCCGATCGAACAATTGAACACCCAAGTTTTCCCGATAAAGATCAACACATGAAACTAGTCTAACAACATTCAGTTCGTACCTCAGTACCAACGGTCCAGCCGTAGAAGGGTCAAGCCAACGCCTCACATGTGGCACGCCGTACTGCCCCAAACCCGAAGGTTCAAAGGGCAGTTCAAGACGGTCACATAATCGAGTTAAGGTTTGTGTCTTCTAGAGGGACCATCGCGTTACTTGCACTACTTAGAACGTCGTTAAACTACGGAAAAATCCAACACTTGGAAATTTCCCGACAGGGGAAAAATCGGGTATTTATATCCGGTCGAACTTTTTAACATATTCTAAAATTTATCCGGAAAACACATGGACAGAATTAGACTTTCCGATCGAAACAATGATTCCCAAAACAACTCAGAACAGCTCAACTCTTGAGTTCAGTTTAAATATTCCAGGAAAATGAGCATTGAATTTTACGAGTTACTGTGAAATTTGACACGTGTCGGCTTCTTACTGGCGGCCCTTCAGCCGCGCAAACCCCCTTTGTGCGGCGCTTCCGCCGCGCTATTGTGGAATTAGGGTACCAAATTTCACAGTAATTCTTAAAAAAACCTGCTTGTTTTTCTGGATATTTTTAATTGCCAAAAATCAACAGTTTTGAAAAAAGTACAGAGAGCAATTTTGCAATGGGATTTTGGTTCGATCGGGTTTCTAATTCCGTCCGGGGATCGCCTAAGGCTCTAGCTAGGCTCTGATACCACTGTAGGGTTCCTAGGCACCCTAGTGAGGTCTCCAAAGCCATCAACCATGGCAATTTCGAAAAATATGGTGCCTACAAACCCTAGTGTACGGATCTATAACTAGATGTCTAGGCGAAACAAAAACAAGCTAACAACTTAGCAAATGAGAATACGGAAATACAACCTTTGTAGATCCGTTTGCTCCACCTCCATAGCTCCGCAACGACGTCCTCTCGCTGTCCATAAGAAATCCGGGCTCTAAAGTCGGCTTCGTCGGAGAGAAAGCGAGCTAGGTCGTCGACGTCCATGCCGAAGATGATCTACGTCGAGGCATCGCTAAATCAAGCTCGACCTTCACCAAACCCTAAAATCTTGTGAAGGAAACACACTCTACTTCTTGGCAAGAGGTAGAGGATGAAGAAATAGGATGTGGGTAAACTTTGGAATTGGATTTCTCACTCAAAACATCAATCTACCATTGATGACCTCAAGCTTCTTCACTTGAAGAATGAAGAAGAAGAAGAATAATGATAAGAAAAGATTAATTCAAAAAGAAAAGAATTATCAATTCTTATCATAAGTGAACCATGGTAAAGTGTAGAGAGTTAACCAAGGTTAGTTGAATGGTTAGGGTTAAGAATGAGATAAGAATGGTGGACTTAGGTCAAAGCTTCATGAAGTTTCAACTAAACAACAAAACTAGCAACCATTCTTTTCTCATTTCTTTTATTCATTTATCAAAAAGAATAAAATGAATAATTAAGAAAATAAAACCCTAAACATAAATACAACCATGGTTCAAACTTTACACTTAACCAAAGTGGTATGCATCATCAAACATGATACATCCATGTGCACATAAACATATCGCATATGCAATGCGCACACCCGAGCGAGAAAATCCATCTTAAGTAAACCGATACTAGTTGATGCAAAGTAATATATCATATATATATATAAATATGCATTAAATCATTAATATCAACACTTGATTCAATGATCCGGTTATGTCGCACACAACCGACTAGTATACAATATATCGGCTTATCGAATCAACGCTTGAATCGATAACTAGGTTATATCGCATACAACCATTCGATACATTTATCGCGAGAATAGAATACGGTATCACATACACGCATTATTCTCGGTCCCGCACATATCTCATATGCGCTCCTATTTCGTTTCGCTTGAGCCAGGAAACCTCTGTGTAGGACTCTAAAGACTCGTCAATACGCCGGCAGCGGATGATGATCATATCAAACATCCACAAGCCGCAAGAGGTCTGCTAAACGTAACGGCCACCCGGGTATTGAGCGATCTGAAGATCGACGAGCAAGCCCGCTCACACTCCAGTGAATCCGACCAGTAACACTACCGTATAGTCCGGTCTGTTCGTCTGATATGTCGCATATCTCGCCTAGGGGTGGTAAACGTCAGACCCCAATAGCTCGATAAGTCATGCCGACGTAGGGTCCATAACATTCGTGAAACTACTGATAACTCTTACCAGTATATCACTGCAACCCTGGCCAGGGATTTCCTGTTATGGCCAGTCGAGCATAGCACAACATCAACCCCCAATACCGGGAGAGACGAATCCCCTCCTATCGCTCATTGCCTCCATGTGAATCGGGACTGTACCCAAAAACCACCTGTTTGCACAACTCAGTAGAGCCGTGGTAGGGTGGAAATCAAAGCACAGTGGGAGACACACAAGACTCTATGACGATCTCGGGTCAACAGACTAAGCTGTACCAGTGTCACCAGAGAACTGCCATCTGACGTGAGGTATAATACCATCTGGGAGTTCTCGGCGAGTCCGTTCAGTGTACCCAGTCTCCACTGAGCACCCGCATACCATCTTCGATGTCAAACACCAATGGATATGGGATCATCCATCGCCCATCGCATGGGTCGAGAAGATATGCGCTAGTCTACTCTGGAATATCGATGCCCCGTCTCGATATTCCCTCGACTAGGAACAATTCAAGGATGTACTCATGGACTACCCAGGCCCCACTAGTATGATCTACATCATAGTCCTGGAAGTCGAGCACACATCCTATGGGCTTTATCAACATGTAATCAGAGAGACAGAAAGTATACATGTTAAGATAAAGAGCAACCAGATAGCGTACTATCATGTCGAGCGAGAAAGTCCTTCCTATATATGTCCCAGCATCCACTACAATATACATCCTATGTACAGTAATGGCCTCTAGGGCATACATATAACTAACAAGAACTGTAGCTACCTGTTTTATTTTGAAATTCGATTCTACAACATCTTAGGTTTCTTTTATTTTCATTAATCACATTAATGAAGTCCCATCATTTAAGTACCTAATCATCACAGATAAATACGACGTACACTTATGCCATCCACATTCGCCTCGATGTCCCCTCGTGCACCGTTAGGTTAGGTAACTAACAGCAGAGCAGGGCAGGGCTAGCGCGGGTGTAAAACATAAGTAACGTCTATATAATATATCATATATACTATATACTGTATCTATCACAGAACATCTCATGATCATATCACAGATATCGCAGCAGAAGAATCATATGAAATATTGGATATACTAGGACGTCCGTGTTTTCAATACGAGCCAGTATAAAACACGGATTCCACGGTCTGATGAATAGCCAAACCCATACCCCTAGACCCCTACGAGAGCGGCAAGCAACCCTGCCAATTCTAGAGTTAGGAGACCCGGACTCGACTCCTCGAGTTGATCTCCCACTGGACTCCAGAACCCGGTTACTTGTGCCCTCCTCCTTGGGTCTATCCTAGTGCGGAAAAGTAAATAATATACAAACGGTGACTACTTCCGCAACCTGGAAGTGCCCCAATAAAAGAATATTACATACAAGTTTTTACATGAATGAAAATGAAAAACACTCATCTCACATAAAAACCCCCGGCTATTCAAACACGACGATCCAATATAACATATCCAGCAACACATAACATCAGATGTCATCAACGTAAGTAAATATGCGCATCCCAATTGTCGTTGACATATAGCAACGAAACCGGCGATATCACATATTACACTTACGGTCACAGAAAAGAAAATGTAAAACTACAACAGTTGGAATCCGCAACCTCCTCAGACATCGCATGCCTGACCAAATGAATTACTTAGACATCGCATGCCTAACAATTATAAACCCCGCATTTTAGTCTCAAAATCGAAAACACTTTTCAATATCAAGTCGGGTAATTCAACAAGATTCCCGACATCCTGATCGAATGCTCGTCGCAAACTTCAGTAGACGGCCGCACCCCCGATACCGTCGACGAAGTGCACCAAGGCGGAACACCGTTGCCGCGAGCACCCGAACGGATGCTTTCGGCGACGGGGTTCTCCTACAGTCACTTGGTCGGGGCTATGGAGTGAAGCTGTCTATTAAGTTTACCCGGCGAGTATTCGCGTATGCTACGTGATTGCGACGGACTTTTGATCACATCAAAATTCCGTGGCAACCGATCAAGTGAGACTAAACCGCTAGATTTATAACATTCATTCAGTTATCTCATAACTTCTTGTGAATTCCAATTATTGTATCCCATTCCAGATAAACTGAAAATGTTAAACTTTCCGATCGAACAATCGAACACCCAAGTTTTCCCGATACATATCAACACATGAAACAAGTCTAACAACATTCCGTTCGTGCCTCAGTACCAACGGTCCAGCCGTAGAAGGGTCAAGCCAACGCCTCACATGTGGCACGCCGTACTGCCCCAAACCCGAAGGTTCAAAGGGCAGTTCAAGACGGTCACATAATCGAGTTAAGGTTTGTTGTCTTCTAGAGGGACCATCGCGTTACTTGCACTACTTAGAACGTCGTTAAACTTCGGAAAAATCCAACACTTGGAAATTTCCCGACAGGGGAAAAATTGGGTATTTATATCCGGTCGAACTTTTTAACATATTCAAAAAATTATCCGGAACGACACATAGACAAAGTTTGACAATCCGATCGAATGTATGAACTCCCAATACAACCCAAAATACTCAACTCTTTATTTCAGATTAAAAATTCCCAGGAAAACCAGCACTGAAAAATAGGAGTTACTGTGCAAAATTCAATGGCAGATAAGACAAAAGTGCGGCGGAAGGGCCGCATTAGCACGCTAATGCCGCGGTTCCGCCGCACTTTAGAAAGATCATTAGGTAATTTTTGCATCGTAATTCTTATATTTACCTGCTTGTTTTTCTGCATATTTTTAATTTGCAAAAATCCACATTTTACAAAAATGTCCAGAGAGCATTTTAAAGTCGGGGTTTCGGGTCGATCGGACTTCTAACTCCGTCAACGCATCGCCTAAGGCTCTAGCTAGGCTCTGATACCACTGTAGGGTTCCTAGGCACCCTAGTGAGTTCTCACAAGGCATCAACCATGCCAATTTCAAAAAATCTAGGTGCCGAGAAACCCGACTACGGATCGTTTGCTAGAAAACTAGGCGAAAAGATAACTAGTTAACGATTAACTAAGGGAATACGGAAATACAACCTTTGTAGATCCGTTTGTCCACCTCCATAGCTCCGCAACGAAGTCCCCTCGCTGTCCATATGAGTTACCGGGCTCTAGCGTCGGCTTCGTCGGAGAATGGGCAAGCTAGGTCGTCGATGTCCATGCCGAAGATGATCTACGTCGAGGCATCGCAAAATCAAGCTCCAACTTCACCAAGTTAAGAAACTTGTGAAGAAAACACACTCTACTACTTGGCAAGAGGTAGAGGATGAAGAAATAGGAAGTGGGTAGACTTTAGATTTGGATTTCTCACTCTTTTTCATCACTTGCCATTGATGGAGGCAAGCTTTCTTCACTTGAAGAAATGAAGAAGAAGAAGGAAATTGTTATGATAAGAATAATATAAAAAAGAAAAGAAAATCCATTCTTATCATAAGCAAACCATGGTTAGGTGTAGAGATTAAACCAAGGTTAGTTTGAATGGTTAGGGTTAAGGATGAGATAAGAATGGTTGACTAAAGTCAATGCTTCATGAAGGTTTAAAGAATAAAACAAAACTAGCAACCATTCTTCTCATTATCATTTCCATAATAAATAAATAAATAAATAGATATGAAAATGTAAACCCTAATCATTTAAATAACCATGGTTCAATCTTTACACAAACACAAGCAAACATGTATCATCAAACATGATACAATCAAGTGCACAAAACTATATCGAATATACAATGTGCACATCCGAGTGAGAAAATCCATCTTAAGTAAACCGATACTAGTTGATGCAAAGTAATATATCAAATATATAAATATGCATTAAATCATTAAATCAACACTTGATTCAATGATCCGGTTATGTCGCACACAACCGACTAGTATACAATATATCGGCTTATCGAATCAACGCTTGAATCGATAACTAGGTTATATCGCATACAACCATTCGATACATTTATCGCGAGAATAGAATACGGTATCACATACACGCATTATTCTCGGTCCCGCACATATCTCATATGCGCTCCTATTTCGTTTCGCTTGAGCCAGGAAACCTCTGTGTAGGACTCTAAAGACTCGTCAATACGCCGGCAGCGGATGATGATCATATCAAACATCCACAAGCCGCAAGCGGTCTGCTAAACGTAACGGCCACCCGGGTATTGAGCGATCTGAAGATCGACGAACAAGCCCGCTCACACTCTAGTGAATCCGACCAGTAACACTTCCGTACAGTCCGGTCTGATCGTCTGATATGTCGCATATCTCGCCTAGGGGTGGTAAACGTCAGACCCCAATAGCTCAATAAGTCGTGTCGATATGAGGTCTATAACTATTCGAGAAACTACTGGTAACACTTACCAGTAAATCTCAGCAACCCTGGCCAGGGATTTCCTGTTATAGCCAATCGAACACAGCGCAACATCAACTCCCTATACCGGGAGAGACGAATCCCCTCCTATCGCTCATTGCCTCCATGTGACTCGGGACTGTACCCAAAAACCACCGTTTTGCACGCCCTCTTGGATGTGGTAAGATGGAAATCAAAGCACAGTGGGAACCACACAAGACTCTATGACGATCTCGGGTCAACAGACTACTCTGTACCAGTGTCACCTGAGAACTGCCATCTGACGTGAGGTATAATACCATCTGGGAGTTCTCGGCGAGTCCGTCCAGTGTACCCAGTCTCTACTGAGCACCCGTATATCATCTCTGATGTCAAACACCAATGGATATGGGATCATCCATCGCCCATCTGTATGGGTCGAGAAGGTATACGCTAGTCTACTCTGGTATATCGATGCCCCGTCTCGATACACCCACGACTAGGGACTTTGAAGGATGTACTTATGGACTACCATGTCCCCACTAGTATGATCCGCATCATAGTCCAGGTAGTCAAGTACACACCCTAAGGGCTTTACCAACATGTAACAGAGAGACAATCAGTATACACGTTAAGGTAAAGTTCAACCAGATAGCATACTATCATGTCGAGCAAGAAAGTCCTCCCTATATACGTCCCAGCATCCACTACAATATACATCCTATGTATAGTAATGGCCTCTAGGGCATACATATAACTAACAGTTTAGCGGTGCCATCAGTGAGGCTTGGGTTTGCCCTTCTACGGCTGGTCCATAGGTACTGTGGCATGTACGGGATATTATTAGACTGTGCTCAGGTGTTGAGCTTTCGGGGAATTATGGGACTTTGATGACTTGATCAAAAAGTTGACATCGTTCGGATATCATATGATAGGAGACCGGCAAGCTGACCAGCTTTGGATAGAGGACCTCATCCAGATGCGTTGTGAGTTGATCGAGAACGGACGAGTTTTGAGTATTCCTCCGATGGTTGGGATGAGTTCCCGAGGACGTGTTCGGCTAGATATCTTCTACAGAGTGATTAAGATACCGAGTTCGTGATTTCGAGTTCGTATGAGAGACTCCGGATTGACTATAGCCAAGAACTTGCAGTACGCAGATAGCATGACGTGACGTCAAGGTGGACGATGATACATACGAGTGGAACCAGAGGTTCTTGCGAGATGCTGGCGAGCTGTTATTACTCCCTATCGAGATCAGAGATCTGATATGCTTACAGAGGCGTTGGGATGCGGCCAATTCCCAAGGAAATGTTGTGCTAAAAACCCAGATGCCCAGAGAACGAGAAAAGATTATGCAAGAGTACCAGTCTTCGTACAGTTCAGCATAGTCGAGATCGGAAGAGACCTTGAGCAGGTTCCTTCCAGGACACTGCTGCAATAAGATTTGCATCGAGAATCAGATGTGTCACGTGTATTCAGAGAGCCAGAGGCCAACGCCAGTGACGTGCTTCTTTATGAGTGGTCTTAATAATTGGCCGAGATATGATCGGAGGAGTGCCAGAGAGACATCATTCCCGTTAGCACACCTAACTGGGCCGATGAGCCGATGGATTGCGAGATTGGTAAACCACAAAGAAAATGAGGACCCAGAGATGGAAGACGCCAGACCATGAGCAGGAGGCAAGAGGATGATCTTGCTCTGCCAGTTTTGGGCGCACCAATATTTTTCGACATTGTAGGAGGTGTACCTCGATGTCATTTATTGCGATTTGCGTTTGTGATCCGAGTATCACGCTTATATCGCTTGGATTTGAGTTTTGATGATTGATTTTCATGATATCGTTTTCGTGCACCATGACTGCACCTACTGGGTATTTACATTTTGTGCATAGTTATGGCACTTGAGATATGTTTTTATACACCGTTTTGTTGGTTTATGATTTGTGCATATCCGTTTGTCACGTCCCGAAAGTACGGAACCTGACCGGCACTTAAACTACAAAACTTCTCGAGGCGTACGTAATCTAAGTAAGCCGAAAATCCAGAAATCCAAGCCAAGAAAAGTAGTAGAGTGAAGGAAAAACCAATTTAAATCAAGTAGTTTGCAACATACGCCGAAATATGCATTTTAAAATCACAAGTCTTTTCTAAAAATTTCGGCAGAGTTTCCTTTGTAAAAACTTACCCCAAACGGGTACAAAACCTGATAAAGCACATATATAATGAATAAAGGCATCCCCAAGCGGGAGCTAGCTCTTCGTCAATCGACGGTCGCAACCACGCAAGCAATAATATACAACGCCGAAGGGCGAGGATCACAACAGAAAAGGGAACTCAAAACAGCAAGAAATCCATAGAAATACAACGCGCGACTCTAAGGTCGAAAGAATAAACATCACCGGTCTCTATCTGAAATAAATACATGTTTGGTTGATGGAATTTACTAAATACAACTGAATAATAATACACAAGATATAATGATGGTCACGATACAAGTGAACCCACCTACTAGCAAATCACCCGGAAAAGGAAGTAGTGCCAACAAGCCGTAATGAAACCTGTACGGCAAAACCTGCAAGAAACTGTGGCACAACGGGGGTGAGTTGCCAACTCATGAGTAGAAAAACATCTACGAGAAGAAATCGCATGAACAACGCAATCCTAGGTCATACGATCACTATATATATAATCCTCAAAATGTAAGTCGGAAGCCTGAAAGGTGGTAAGGGTAAACATCTAACCCAAGTATAATCCTATGTGCTCGTGTCAGTGCCTCAGGTAGCAATATATCATATGGATGAGGTATGATGCATGAAAACAGAATACATGTAAATAAAAAAACATCTTTCATAACTTAGTGAGATTTCTGTATTTTTAAAACGAAGTATCATAATGAAATCAGCATAAACAGTGTCTAGCATCGACACAAAACATAAATCCCAATGTCTCAAAATCTCAGGCTCCGGCTATCCGGACTGGCCTGTATCATCAAATCTCAGTACCTCAATATCTCAAAATCTCAAAATCAATCACACTATTTAGAGCGCCGTCAGTCCAGACCGGCCCCTACCATCAATCTCAAGACCACGATGGTATCCTCCGGATATCCGACGCGTCGGGTAAAATCACCGGTAGGTAGTCTTCTCCTGCCAGGCTCAACACCATCATCTGCTACCTTCTCGCCCTGGGGTACCTTACCGGGTCCACCATGTACCCGAGACGGTTTATCTAACTCCTCGAATCGGGTCTCGAAATCCATCAGCAATCATTAAAACTTATGGTGGACGACTCATACATCATGGGAAAATCGCACTTTTCATTTTTAAAAGAGAGAGAGAAGAAGTTTATATATGTTTTTGCGATTTTCCCCCAAATCCAGGAAATCTCATGAAAATCCGAATCCAAATCATCAATAGCCCGTAAAACAGTGAATATAGGAATAAAAATCCAAGAATGCGGCACAACAGTGAATAACAATATGCATGAGGTAGCAAGTACTAACTACAATGTCTAAACTGGCATATAAGGCAAGTACACTAATATTGTTAGTGTATATGCCCTAGGGGCCATTATTGTATCATACTTGTATGTATATTACTTAAAGGAAGCTTAGGATATTCACAGTTGTATATACAGTCTTGCTAAAAATGGTAGTATTCTACTTGGTTTGTATCTACTTTAATATGTGCATATGTTTCTTGTAACGTATCACTTAAAAATATTAGTAGAGCCCATAGGATCTTTGCTTGATTACCAGCGTTGTGACGGAAGTCACACTAGTGGGGGCTGGGTAGTCTGTAAGCAACATCCTATACAGGTCCCTGGTCGTTGGATTATCGATATTCCGGAGTAGACTAAGTGTGTACGCTTCTCATCCCAGTTGGGGAGATGGTCTGTCCCACAGCCATCAGTACGCCGTACTGGAGATAGTATACAGGTGCTCGTTAGGTTACGGGTACACCGGACAGGACTCGCAGGGGAACTGATTGGTTGGAATTATACCCGTCGTCAGTTAACAGTTCCCAAATGACATGAGTACAGCATAGTCCGCAGACTTGACACTGCTACTTCGCCTCGAGTATGTCCCACTGTTCTTAGATTGCTACCCTACCACGGCTCAAAAGAGTCGTGCAAATAGGTAGCAGTTAGGTGCAGTCCCGAGCACTTGGAGGCAGTAGTGGTTAGATAGGATTTGTCTCTCCCGATATTGGGAGATGATATCGTGCTGTGTCAGAGAGCCATTACGCAAAGTCCCTGGCCAGGGCAAGCGAGATATACTGGTAGGTTCCAGTAGCTTCTCAGGGTGTAATGGGCTTCGCTCCGACACGACTTATACAGCTATTAGGGGACTGACGCTTGCCGCCCCCTAGGCTTGATATGCGATTGTCTTAGACGAACAGACCAGACTGTACGGAGATTGTCACATCAGGCTCAGTGGGAGTTCGGATGAGTTTTCTCATCGGCCTTCTTATCGACATCTACCTGGGGACCGTTACGTACAGCTAGTGCCGCTTGCGGTCTGTGGTTAAACCCACAGCCAGCATAGTGTCGAGTCTTTAGAGTCCCACACAGAGAGTTTCCCTGCTCCAGGCGAAACGATATAGAGGTCGTATGGTTTTACGACAAGGGTTCGGAACGCGTACGTGTGTTTACGCACGTACGACTTTTCGGACAGTTTTTACTAGCCGGCTTTGGTTTAAGCCAGATTCTAGTATCGGGTTATTGGATTTATACAGTCTAAAGTTTTTCCGTGTTTTCACGGATTGGAGGGGCGTTCTCGTAATTTTCCGGGAAGCTTTTAGAAGAGTGGTGACTAAGAGGTTAAGGTGGCATGAGCATTAATTGCTTAATGACTCATTTGTGTGATTCATCCTTTGCATTAAATGATTCATTAATGAGTTAATGAGTCATATGATGAATCACACAAGGTGAATGCATCAAGCATGATGATTAATCATTTATATTATTTATTTGATTAATTGTTATGGTTGTTATATTCTAGTGAGTTCATTTTTTCTTCTCACTCTCATCTTCACCTTCTCTCTCCTCAAGCTCACTCTCTCTTCAAACCCTAACCCTAGCCTCTCATGTGTTGAGATCAAGGGTTAGCTAGGCTAATAAATCCACAACCTCACTCTACATCCCCTAGGTAGCTTAGATTAGCACTTTAAGCAACCTAGTTATCTCAAGTTTGAGATTAAGCTTGGCGTAGGAGCTTTCGGGTGGATCGTCTTTGATTCGAGGAGGCCGTTGAGGTGCTGATGTTCCAAGGAGCCTACGAGGAGTGGAGGACAGCGATGAAGACCCGAAGGACATGTAGCGTGAGGTATAACTTCGAATCCGAGTAGTTAAACTGTTGGAGATAGTGCCCTCAGAGTCAATTATTAGATCACAGGCACGTGATTGCAATGATTGAGGGAGGACCTGTCCCAGTAGGACAGTCTTACTCAAGATGATAGTATGCTATCTGGTTTATCTTTATCATCGTGTACTGCTTTAGGTGACCTGACATGTCGCTATTACACGTTGATAGAGCCCCTAGGATTCTTGCTTGACCACCAGCAGTATGAGGGCGATCATATAAGTGGGAGCTGGGGTCTATAAGCACATCCTTAAAAGGTCCCTAGTCGTGGGAGTTTCGAGACAGGGCATCGATACTCCAGAGTAGACTAGTGTATACAGTCGAGACCCCGACGAGGGGCGGTGGCCGGTCTCACAAGCCATTGGTGTCAGTTGGATCACCCAAGATGTATACAGGTGCTCATTGGGTTATGGGTACACCGGACAGGACTCGCCGGGAACATGCTAGTTGGTCTTATACCTTACGTCAGATAGCAGTTCCCTGGTGACATGTGTACAGGTTAGTTCATCAACCTGGGGATCGTCATTTGTCTCGTGTGAGTTCCCACTGTAGTTTGATTACTACCCTACCACGCTCAAAGGAGACGTGGAAACAGGTTTTAGTTGGGTACAGTCCCGAGCCACATGGAGACAGTGAGCGGATCTTCAAGGGTTCGTCTCTCCCGGTATTGGGGGTGAGGTCGCGCTGTGTCTAGGAGAGCCATTACACGAAGCCCTCGGCCGTAGCAGGAGATTTACTGGTAGGTATTCCAGTAGTATCTCAGGGTGTTCTGGGCTACACTCCGACACGACTTGTACCGCTTTTGGGGGTCTGACTTTTACCAACCCCCTAGGACCGCCATGCGATGCTCCTAGACGAACGGACCGGACTGTACGGATATTGTCACTGACAGGCTCAATAGGGTGTCAGGATGAGTTCGCTCATCGACGTCCCTTTTGGTCAATACCTGGTAGCCCGTTACGTATTGGCTTATACCTCTGACGTGCTAGTGGTTAAATCCACAACCAAGGTGTTGACGAGTCTTTAGAGTCCCCCACATTCAGTTACTCAGCTTTCGGGCGAAACGCTGTAGAGGCCGTATGGAGATATGGCAGGGTTCGATCAGATACGTGCAGTATTGCACGGATCAGGATCGAACGGATAATGCTAGCCGGCTTTGGTTTAAGCCGGATCCTAGTATAGTACAGTGTAGATTTTGTCTCATTGCATTTGTATTTCGGTCGGAGTACAAATGCGGGTGTGTATGCATAGTAGCGGGGTTTTTCCTGTAATTTATTACGGGACCAGTTTTCTGGAGTTGCCAGTTTGCTTTCCGTTTCGGCCATATTTCTTTGTATCATTCATTGGCCGAAGTTTGGTGGAGGAGGGCTTATTTGCATTTGTGCAAATAAGCAATATGGAGGGTGTTCTTTGCATACTTTTGTGTCATGATGGAGCCCCATCCTTTGACCTTCCATGGTTCATGATTGCTTGACTTTTTGTAGCAATCATGGTTGTTGATTAGTTGGTGGAGTGTGGATTTGTTAGTGATCATTGCTTGACTTTGGAGTCATCATGCTTTTGGTGATGGTTGAATATGATAACCATTTTCCTTTCATTTGATTATTCTTGTGGCTATCCTTTTTCACTCTCTCCCTCTTTCATTCTCACACTCCCCATTCACCATGGCCGGCCATCATATGGTAGGGGCTGTCCCGATATTTCATGGGGGGATTTTTGGTCTTTTAGCTACACAAAAATCCCATAGTTCCACCTCCAAAGTATAGTTCATTCCTCCACCAAAAGGCAACCTCCATGAACCCCAAAATGAGACATGAGCACTACACGCATTCTACAGCAAACCTTGGGCACGTCGACTTGCCAGCTTCGTGCCCAAGTTGCCTAGGTATAGAGGTGGGAGCCCGTAAAAGAAGCAGGCGACGTGATGCCCTTCCGGCGACGAGGTGGACACTGGAGATTCCGCGGAAGATCGGGACGACGACGAGAAGACCGGAGGACACGGATCGCTCGGTATATCTCTCTTCCCCATCTTGTAGTTAGCTAGGACTAGTTAATGGCCCGATCCGGGTTTTTAGTGCGCGGTGGTGCCGGTTCAAGAAAATTAAAGTTAACCATCGCTTCCGCATTTGGCCTCGGGATGGAGGCCGGGGCGCCGCCGTGCACTTACAGTGGTATCAGAGCCTCACCATTAACCTAGTCTAGCTTTGTCTAATGTGTTTTTCACTTCCGGTCGAACAAATGTTCTAAAACCGTGTTTTTCAAAACAACAGTTTTCTGTCGAAATTTTTTTGTCTCGAAAATTTTTTCAGGTAGCCTCAGAATACTGTGCATGGAATTATAAGCTTACTGTAAAAATTTGGTGGCGAGATCTTATTACTCGACCGCGGAACCGCGGCCAAACCCATGCTTGGGCCGCGGTTCCGCCGCTGTTTTGAGTGATCAGTGCACCAATTTTTTGCAGAGGCCTTAGGGGTTTTGGAATATTAATTTTGGGCCCAGAATTTCTTGATGTGCTACAGTAGTACTTGGGGGCCCACTTGGTAAATTTGATCGATCGGATATTTTAAACACATTAGTTCACAGTATTTACATTATATCTGCGAACGTGAATGTCACTTGATCAGTAAATCCTGTCTAACTGCTATAGCCCGGTTAGACAGATTTGCGAACGTGACTTTCATGTTGATGTTCTGTGTTTTGCTGTGATGTTGCGGATCGGTCGTGGGGGATAGCCTGGATGCAATGCTAGTACAGTTTTTTTTGTATTATGTACATTTGATATTGCGGGGCGAGCGTCCGACATGTGGACTGCCGTCACTTCCTGTTTGTATTATTTATTTTGGGGCACGACCAGGTTGCGGTCGATGTACCCGTTGTATGTATATTTTACTTTCTGTACTAGGATTGCCCCGCGGAGGGGTGCACGGATAGCCGGGTTCTAGAGGGCAACGAGCCCGCATCTCATGGCATTAAGACGGAGGGGGCTTCACTCTAGAATTGGCGGGCTATTCGCCGCACTCGTAGGGGGTACAGGTTGACCCAGGAGGGGTGCCCAAGTTACCGGATTCCGTGAAGTGCTGGGTGGTCCATTCACGTTGCTGAAGGGGGCTGCCTCGCTTCAGGTTTTGGCGGGTAACTTGCCGCGCCCGTAGGGGTCTAGGATTTCATTGCACAGGCTATCCACACGACCAGGGGAACGTCGGGTTTCATTAGTGGCTATGTGAAACCCGGGGATCCCAGATATCTGTATTGTTCTGTGATGCTGTACATTTCTGTGATGTTGCATTTTATCACGCCTTGAGCGAATATAATATATTGGTATATATATTAGTAGATGTTGTATATGTTTTGCATCCGCGCTAGTCCAGTCCCCGCTTTGTCGTTAGTTAGCGAACCTAATGGGTAATGACGGGACCCAGTGGTGAATGCGGATGGCATATAGGTACATCAATATATTTTCGTTCTTTTTGGTGTGATCAAATGATGGGACTGCGTTGATTCGGATCAATGCAAGTTAAACAAACCTAATCTGATGTTGTTGGAACATTTTTCAAAAAGCTGTTATTGCAAGGACGTTCACTTTTGTTTTGCATCGTGGTATTCTGTTGGAATATCCTGCTCCTCAGTCGACGAGACAAGGGCCGAGATCCCTTCACCGGGAGTGACCCCTTGGACAAAAGTTTGCGTCAGGGCAATAACTTCACTATAGCCGATTACTTTTGCTTTGCATCGTGGTATTCAGTTGGAATATCCTGCACCTCATTCTACGGGGAAAGAGCCGAGATCCCTTCACCGGGAGTGACCTCTTTAGCAAAGGTTTTCGTCACTATATTTTTAAAAGCTATCCGTTCCATCAACGATATCAAGTTCATTACGTTAAAGGTTTTCGCCAGAAACCATTCGTAGCACTCGTCGTTTCATATGGGTAGTCAATAGTATTCAAGCTGTGTTTGTTGGCCAAAGTCAAGGCACAGTGTTTGGTAGCTGTTGGTTATTCATATGCAGCATAGATAGATGCGTTGGTTTGGAACAGTCGTACTGCCTTGTTGGCCAAAGTTAAGGGTAGGTACGGGTGGATTCAAATCAACCTGGAGAATGACGGGTAGAACTTGACATGTGACTTATGATTTGTTGGCCAAAGTCAATGTCATAAGAGCATGGGGTAAAAATCCACATCGGGAGTTTCAAAAGAACTGAAACTTGCCAGATATGCGCATACCTTCTAGAGTGTGATAGCGTGAGCGGATTCCGTCGCGTTATCATGCGATGATAGTTGGATCCCGATTCCCACTGATGAGTTGGTTTACTCCTCGGGTGATCCCGACTAATTCTTCTTTTGGGTTTGGAGAAGAATTTGACGTTACAGTGGGAGGTTTTTAGATTAGATAAATTGGTATCCATTCTGATCTAGGATAGAGTGCACGCTGAGTGTTTCTTTTCTCTCTTTCTTCAGCAGCGACCATTGACCCGACCCTAAGACTATGACTCAGAGACCAAGTTGACCGAACCTTCTTAAACACTGGCTTTTGGATTATCAGAGTTGCAGACCTCATTGCCACACCTACTTTTACCCTTTTCTCCAGGACACCCCGTATTACTACGAACATCCACTTCCATTGGACAAAACCATCGTATGGTTATATACGAACTCGAAGAGATTTATTCGAGGATGGTTTCCGGTTATGGAGAAAACGAATAGGACTATTCAGTTGTCTTTTCCTTTTACCTTCTCTCAGGTTGCGAGTACTCCTTGGTTTAGGAGATAGTACACCTATTACGCAAATTGGACAGTCTTCTTCCAAACCTTAGGCTGGTGCCGAACGGTGGGGAATGAAGAAAACCAATTAGCATAACAATGGTGTGCAGAAGGTATTAAGTAAAGACAAAGAAAGGGATTAGTAAGAGGGCAAAGTAAATTGCGACTGATATTCACGACCAAACCAAGTATTTCATTACCACTCCCACATCACCTTTGTATTTCTCCAGGACACTCCGTATCACTACGAAGATCCACAGTTTATTGGATACTCCATCGTATGGTTATATACGAACTCGAAAGGAACTTGTTCCAGTTCGGGGATGGATTCTGGTTCAGGAGAAATAGGAATAAGGTTTATTCGGTTGTCTTTTATCTTCACCTTCTCTCGCTTTGCGAGTGTTCCTAGGATTAGGACAGTACACCCATTATGCTTATTGGATAGTCTTCTTCCAAACCATAGGCTGGTGCCGAACGGTAGGGAAGGAAGAAAACCATTTGGCCTAAAGGGGTGTACAGAAGGTAATGACTAAAGACATATGAAGGGATTTGGAGAGATGGCAAAGAAGTATACGGTTACAGTTGTGAAATCTGGAAGAGGCATTACTAGGAATACCAGGATACCCCATCGAAACATTTCAATATTTCAGTTTCACTGTGTACTGTTAAAAGAAAACTGATTTCCCGATTAGATACTTACTCCAGGGTATGTATTTACCAGGTATGATTCTCACATCTGTATGGTTTTACAGATGATGAGTGGGAGTAAGTTATTGGGAATTAGGTGATCATCCTCATTATATCGGAATTCGTTGTAACTGGTGATATTTGAGGAAGTCACCTGGGTTGTTTGCCGGACGGCAAATATTTGGTTTTGAATATCCGTTCTAATGCACCAATTTCAAATTGATATATCTGTACGTCTATTTTCATAGAGTGAGATATACCTTTTTGAAATTATGTCTATGACATTTACCTATATCAGTGGATGGTTAGGTAAGGAGCATTAAACAGCGGTGTAATTCTTCTTAACCATAAGTACAGTTTTCAACCTACGACACACAGTGAATGAGTTATCAGACTCAAGGGACTTATACAGAATATTGTATGTTGTCCAGGGTCCATCAGGACAGAGGGGATGGTCCTCGTACTATATTCGGTTTACTTATGACTTCTTTAGTTTTTAGACAGGTGTTTCGTGGAAACACAGGGTCCGAATTTTGAGAAGTTATAGGTATTTGAATAAAGTAGAGAACCAGACATTGCAAGTATCGGGATTCTTCAAGGTGATCGAAGATGTAGATACTTGTGTATGGTATTCAGATGATAGTAATGATTAAGAGATCTTGCTTCTCTTTCAGGTTATTCATAATTGGAAGCATTCCTAAGTTGAGTAACGCTGATCGGCCTCTTTCCATTTAGTTGACATTCACTGGAGACAGCTGCATGATTTGAATCTGGTTCAATTAAATCAGTGCCTCTGGTTCTATATTGGATATAGAACAGTTCGTATCTTAACATTGTTAAGGTACGGGGAGTTATCCGGATTATGCTTAAAACCAGACTCTGGATAACTCAATGCACGTTTCTGTAATGGCTGTTTGTGGGTTGACCCAGGCTATGACGCGGGTTGACTTTCTACCATCTGGAAGATCAATAGCGATATTGTTCTAGACTCGCCACAGTTTTAATAAAAATGGATTTTTCAGAAAACAGTAGTGGGAGTATGGTAGCACTGGAAGTGATTCCAGAACCACAAACGATTACTGAAGATTTGATAGGAACCTAAAGATTCAATCTGGTTTGACATTCTATTGGCCACTCCGCAGATAAGGTGGGTAACTTCTGGCACCCGAGAGGTACTCCGGTAGCCTCAAGGACGGTGACAGGGAAGTTCTTGTTTACCCACACTTACCATTGCTGTTGTTCCAGACTGTGAGACCCGGCAGGAGGATGAATATAGCGTCATTCTAAACTAGTTTTAGAAGTGTACATTTATATGACCCTGCCAGAGGGTTGTCGTAGTCAGTGGGAGCAGCGGAAGCATTGGTGGACAAGTGGCTTATGTCTATTTATAAACTAAAGCAAATATAGCGGAGATAAATCATCTATTTCTGATGTGATAGTCATAGGTTTGACTTCATCAGAATAGGGGATGGATCTGTTAAGAAGGTAGTAGGGTGTGATGTCATGGTATTTGGATGTCATACACATAGTAGGAAATGATATTCCTATACTACGATCGGTTATACTTTGGTCGTCACACAGTGGTTTCTCCACATGGGACTTGGACATTATATCAGACATACTGGTTACTAGATCTATGGTCTTAGATCTAGATTTTGGTAGTTTCCCAATCAGGGTACATAGACAGCATTCTAAGAGTATTTAGAATGGACGACTCCTGGCACGGTAGTATACCTGCAGGTGATGGAGTCACCCTCTCTAAAGGTGTCTTACAGACTAAAGGGGAGAGGGATGTGCATGATTGGCAGATCACTTGCTCAGGCAATTGAGTCAATCATGAGATGTCAAGTACCACACCAGATGTTCTTGCACTAGATGCAATAAGTTGACATTGATCCTATCCTAGAGAAACAGTCGGAAGCAGTTTTAGAACATAAGTACATGTTCTAGGGATATGATAACGACAGCCTCATTCGGGAGACAGTTATCATTCCAGGCTTCCAAGGTGACCTGGACGACAAGGAGGTTGTCAGAGTTATAGTTTTTCCTTCTGACGAGGGGCAGTATTTTGGATAGGTGGTACAAGGCAATACTGAGGGAGGCATAGCGCAGGATACTGATTGAGTTCAGTTGACGATACAGTCTAAGAAGTTTGGATTTGGAGTTCATTTATGAGCTAGGTCCCATCAGACATCCAGACACATTCTAAGACAGGTATTGCTCATTTCGGGAGATGGGTTTCTCCGCGAACTTGAGATATAGAGAGACATAGAAAGAAACATCAAGGCGGATCCACTCACTGAGGCTATTCCTCGAACGCAATAGTTTCGCAAACGAGCTTTGTGAGACTGACAAGTGGAGGAGTTGGGTGTTCGGTATCACACGGGCTGTGAGTATGCGACATCGCAATAATTAGCCTTGAGTGCAAGTGGGAGATTGTTGGAGATAGTGCCCTCAGAGTCAATTATTGGATCACAGGCACGTGATTGCAATGATTGAGGGAGGACCTGTCCCAGTAGGACAGTCTTACTCAAGATGATAGTATGCTATCTGGTTTATCTTTATCATCGTGTACTACTTTAGGAGACCTGACATGTCGCTATTACACGTTGATAGAGCCCCTAGGATTCTTGCTTGACCACCAGCAGTATGAGGGCGATCATATAAGTGGGAGCTGGGGTCTATAAGCACATCCTTAAAAGGTCCCTAGTCATGGGAGTTTCGAGACAGGGCATCGATACTCCAGAGTAGACTAGTGTATACAGTCGAGACCCCGACGAGGGGCGGTGGCCGGTCTCACAAGCCATTGGTGTCAGTTGGATCACCTAATATGTATACAGGTGCTCATTGGGTTATGGGTACACCGGACAGGACTCGCCGGGAACATGCTAGTTGGTCTTATACCTGACGTCAGATAGTAGTTCCCTGGTGACATGTGTACAGGTTAGTTCATCGACCTGGGGATCGTCATTTGTCTCGTGTGAGTTCCCACTGTACTTTGATTACTACCCTACCACGCTCAAAGGAGACGTGCAAACAGGTTTTAGTTGGGTACAGTCCCGAGCCACATGGAGACAGTGAGCGGATCTTCAGGGGTTCGTCTCTCCCGGTATTGGGGGTGAGGTCGAGCTGTGTCTAGGAGAGCCATTACACGAAGCCCTCGGCCGAGGCAGGAGATTTACTGGTAGGTATTCCAGTAGTATCTCAGGGTGTTCTGGGCTACACTCCGACTTGACTTGTACCGCTTTTGGGGGTCTGACTTTTACCAACCCCCTAGGCCCGCCATGCGATGCTCATAGACGAACGGACCGGACTGTATGGATATTGTCACTGACAGGCTCAGTAGGGTGTCAGGATGAGTTCGCTCATCGACGTCCCTTTTGGTCAATACCTGGTAGCCCGTTACGTATTGGCTTATACCTCTGACGTGCTAGTGGTTAAATCCACAACCAAGGTGTTGACGAGTCTTTAGAGTCCCCCACATTCAGCAACTCAGCTTTCGGGCGAAACGCTGTAGAGGCCGTATGGAGATATGGCAGGGTTTGATCAGATACGTGCGGTATTGCACGGATCAGGATCGAACGACTAATACTAGCCGGCTTTGGTTTAAGCTGGATCCTAGTATAGTACAGTGTAGATTTTGTCTCATTGCATTTGTATTTCGGTCGGAGTACAAATGCTGGTGTGTATGCACAGTAGCGGGGTTTTTCCTCTAATTTAATACGGGACCAGTATTCTGGAGTTGCCAGTTTGCTTCCCGTTTCGGCCATATTTCTTTGTATCATTCATTGGCCGAAGTTTGGTGGAGGAGGGCTTATTTGCATTTGTGCAAATAAGCAATATGGAGGGTGTTCTTTGCATACTTTTGTGTCATGATGGTTTCAAGATGGAGCCCCATCCTTTGACCTTCCATGGTTCATGATTGCTTGACTTTTTGTAGCAATCATGGTTGTTGATTAGTTGGTGGAGTGTGGATTTGTTCGTGATCATTGCTTGACTTTGGAGTCATCATGCTTTTGGTGATGGTTGAATATGATAACCATTTTCCTTTCATTTGATTATTCTTGTGGCTATCCTTTTTCACTCTCTCCCTCTGTCATTCTCACTCTCCCCATTCACCATGGCCGGCCATCATATGGTAGGGGCTGTCCCAATATTTCATGGGGGGATTTTTGGTCTTTTAGCTACACAAAAATCCCATAGTTCCACCTCCAAAGTATAGTTCATTCCTCCACCAAAAGGCAACCTCCATGAACCCCAAAATGAGACATGAGCACTACACGCATTCTACAGCAAACCTTGGGCACGTCGACTCGCCAGCTTCGTGCCCGAGTTGCCTCGGTATAGAGGTGGGAGCCCGTAAAAGAAGCAGGCGACGTGGTGCCCTTCCGGCGACGAGGTGGACACCGGAGATTCCGTGGAAGATCGGGACGACGACGAGAAGACCGGAGGAAACGGATCGCTCGGTATATCTCTCTTCCCCATCTTGTAGTTAGCTAAGACTAGTTAATGGCCCGATCCGGGTTTTTAGTGCGCGGTGGTGCCGGTTCAAGAAAATTAAAGTTAACCATCGCTTCCGCATTTGGCCTCGGGATGGAGGCCGGGGCGCCGCCGTGCACTTACAGTGGTATCAGAGCCTCGCCATTAACCTAGTCTAGCTTTGTCTAATGTGTTTTTCACTTCGGATCGAACAAATGTTCCAAAACCGTGTTTTTCAAAACAACAGTTTTCTGTTTAAATTTTTTTGTCTCGAAAAATTTTTCAGGTAGCCTCAGAATACTGTGCATGGAATTATAAGCTTACTGTAAAAATTTGGTGGCGAGATCTCATTACTCGACCGCGGAACCGCGGCCAAACCCATGCTTGGGCCGCGGTTCCGCCGCTATTTTGAGTGATCAGTGCACCAATTTTTTGTAGAGGCCTTAGGGGTTTTGGAATATTAATTTTGGGTCCAGAATTTCTTGATGTGCTACAGTAGTACTTGGGGGCCCACTTGGTAAATTTGATCGATCGGATATTTTAAACACATTAGTTCACAGTATTTACATTATATCTGCGACCGTGAATGTCACTTGATCGGTAAATCCTGTCTAACTGCTATAGCCCGGTTAGACGGATTTGCGAACGTGACTTTCACGTTGATGTTCTGTGTTTTGCTGTGATGTTGCGGATCGGTCGTGGGGGATAGCCTGGATGCAATGCTAGTACAGTTTTTGTTGTATTATGTAAATTTGATATTGCGGGGCGAGCGTCCGACATGTGGACTGCCGTCACTGCCTGTTTGTATTATTTATTTTGGGGCACGACCAGGTTGCGGTCGATGTACCCATTGTATGTATATTTTACTTTCTGTACTAGGATTGCCCCGCGGAGGGGTGCACGGATAGCCGGGTTCTAGAGGGCAACGAGCCCGCATCTCATGGCATTGAGACGGAGGGGGCTTCACTCTAGAATTGGCGGGCTATTCGCCGCACTCGTAGGGGGTACAGGTTGACCCAGGAGGGGTGCCTAAGTTACCGGATTCCGTGAAGTGCTGGGTGGTCCATTCACGTTGCTGAAGGGGGCTGCCTCACTTCAGGTTTTGGAGGGTAACTTGCCGCGCCCGTAGGGGTCTAGGATTTCATTGCACAGGCTATCCACACGACCAGGGGAACGTCGGGTTTCATTAGTGGCTCTGTGAAACCCGGGGATCCCAGATATCTGTATTGTTCTGTGATGCTGTACATTTCTGTGATGTTGCATTTTATCACGCCTTGAGTGAATATAATATATTGGTATATATATTAGTAGATGTTGTATATGTTTTGCATCCGCGCTAGTCCAGTCCCCGCTCTGTCGTTAGTTAGCTAACCTTACGGGTAATGACGGGACCCAGTGGCGAATGCGGATGGCATATACGTACATCAGTATATTTTCGTACTTTTTGGTCTGATCAATTGATGGGACTGCGTTGATTCGGATCAATGCAAGTTAAACAGGTTACTTCAGTTTTCTCGGCGTTGACTCGGATTTGCTCTAATATTCATATATTTTGGTGTTCTGTTTTCCAGTATGTTCTGTTTCTAACCAGGTTACTTCAGTACAGGTTTGCTTTTGGGGTAGACACGGAATATGGTAATCGATCGATATTCTAAGATATTTGCTAATTGGGTTTTTATCTATAATGTTTAATGTGTTCGTAAACCTCCCCTAACTGCTAGTATGTCGGTTGGCAGGGGGTTGCACATTTCTGAAATGTTTACTGCTTGTGTATATGAACTGTGTTGGACTGTTGTGATGATTAACCGGGGTTTGAGATGTGTTTAATATTCATTCATTCAATGTAAATGTAATTTGATGTAATATTCTTTTGCGGGGAACATCCAGGTTGCGGTTGTAGCCACCGTTGTATTATTTCTTTTTACTGTTTTTTGCTTTTAGGATAGACCCAAGGTGGGGTACACAAACTACCGGGTACGTTGAAGTGTTTAGTGGCCTACTCACGTTGTTGAGGGAGACCGCTTCACTTCGGGTACTTGACGGGTAGTTTGCCGTACCCGTAGGGGTCTAGGGTGGGGTAATGGCTATTCATCACAACTATGTAATCCGTCTTTTATTGCAGGCTCAAAGCAAATGCGGATTGCTAGTAAATCCAATAAAGTTCATCTGTAATCTGGAATGCTTATTATTGCGTCTGACGAATGTATAATATCTATATATAATAGCTATTAGACGTCACTTATGTTTTACACCCGCACTAGCCCAGCCTCCGCTCTGTCGTTAGTTAAGTAACCTAACGGGTGATGACGGGACCCAGTGGCGAATGCGGATGGCATAAGAGGACGTGGTATTTTCGTTGTTTTCTGCAATGATAAGATTAAAGATGGGACACATTATTATAATGCAAAGAAAATAAACTAAAGTTGAATCGTTGGAACAAATTTAAAAGAAACCACTCGGTCATTTTAAAAGAGCAGAATTTTTAATTGCGGAGCTTTAACCACTCATTTTAAAAAGTATCAGGTTCCTTCGATTATATCAAGTTCACTACGTTCACGGTTTTGCCAAAACCAGTCGTAGCCCTCCGTCATTTCATATGGATAGTCAATAGTATTCAAGCTGTGTTTGTTTGGCCAAAGTCAAGGCACCGTGTTTGGTAGCTATTGGATATTCATATGTAGCATAGATAGATGCGTTGGTTTGGGACAGTCGTACTGCCTTGTTTGGCCAAAGTCAAGGGTATGTACGGGTGGGTTCAAATTAACCTGGATAATGACGGGTAGAACTTGACATGTCACTTATGATTTGTTTGGCCAAAGTCAAGGTCATAAGAGCATAGGGCAAAAATCCATATCGGGAATTTCTAAAGAAACTGAAATTTGCAGAGACAGCATACCATTTTGGAGTTTGATGAATGTTGGTAGGATTCCTTCAACATTATCATACGATGATATTTTGGATCCCGATCCTACTGTGAGTATATACTACTTATCAGGAGATTCGTCACTTAACGATCAATACTATAAACCAAGTAAGTACCTAGAAAGGTGTCAGCAGGGTTACGCCCCCAGAGAAAAGAGGTTATTTAATTAAGGAACTTCGCGAAAGCGTTGGAAAACCTCCCTCGAAGTATCGACACTGGCCTGGCTGAACGGTTAAGCAAGTATTGTACGGTGAGAATGATCCTGGCTAATTCTTCTTTTATGGTTTGGTGAAGGATTCGAGAAACAGTGGGAGCCATCCTGTTTCGATAAATTAAAAACCACTCTGAACTTACAAGAGCATCATGCTAATAGTGTTTTCTTCTCTCTCTCTCTTAATTGCAGCGACCTTGTAACCACACATAGGTTACATCTAGATAACAATTTGACTGAATCTGACTTATATGACTGGAAAAGGTCTGTCCAGATGACCATTGCCTATGACAAGCTGGACCACCCTATTACTACTCAAGATCCCGACGTCCTAGGTCCAGTTTCCACCATCATGGATATGGATATCCGAAAGACAAGGGAAAAGGATAAAGCAAAAGCCAAGTGCCTCGTGTTAGCTTCAGTTGATGGTGTATACCATAAGCAGCACGAGAAGATGGACTCAGTTTCCATCTTTCTCCATAACAAAGATTTATATGGAGAGCAATCTCATATCGCAAGATATGAGACCTCGACTGAATTAATTCAAGTGAGGTTGGCCGTCGGGTCATTTGTAGGGGACAACGTCCTTACAATGACTAGCTATATTAATGAGCTCCAGGGCCTGGAGACCGCGTTGGAAAACAAGTCAGATACTGACTTGATTCTACAGTCTCTACCTACTACCCTAAAGGAAACCAGGGAAGCAGAAGGAAAGAGAAGGGCAAAAGTTTTGGAACTGAATGTAGTGAAAAAGGAACGTTCCTATTGTTATGGGATTAGGCATAGACAGAATGATTGCAGGGCTTTGGAAGCTAGTAGCCAAGATACGAAGCATATTGTGGCTTCAACCTCAAGTGTATTTGTAATTGAGAACTGTATGTCAGTTAACCCTACTTCCTGGGTATTGGATACCGGGTCAGGAACGCACATCTGTAATTCATTACAGGCTCTGAGAAACCGTAGGGTTATCGGGATAGGTGATATGACTCTCACGGTTGCTAATGGAATGTGCATGAACGCTGAATCCGCAAGGGAATATCATCTTGGACTGACAACTGGGCAGATATTGATTCTGCGTAACTGTTTTTATGTACCAGGTACAACTTGTAATATCATATCTGTACCCTTACTATCTAAGGAAGGATATGATTTTACTTTTACAAGAGATGTGGTTCACATCCACCTAAATCAAGTTATGATTGGGTCAGGTACATTAGAAAACGAAATATACGTATTAAATCAAGCTCAGATTTTCAGTGTCCAGAACACACTTAAAAGAAAGTCTCCGGAAACAAATCAGGCATTCTTATGGCATTGTAGACTAGGTCACATCAATGAGAGAAGATTGACTAAGTTACATAGTGAAGGATATTTGAATTCGTTCGAATATCAATCTTATGCTACTTGTGAATCTTGTCTCATGGGAAAGATGACAAAGACTCCGTTTTCTGAACACGGAGTAAGAGCGAGCGAGCTTTTAGGACTCATACACAGTGATGTGTGCGGTCCAATGTCTACACATGCGCGAGGTGGTTATTCCTACTTCATTACTTTTACGGATGATTTCTCTAGGTATGGATATATCTTCTTGATGAAGCATAAATTCGAGGCCTTTGAGAAATTCCAAGAATACAAGAATGAAGTGGAAAAACAAACCGGCAAAAGCATCAAGACACTGAGATCTGATCGAGGTGGTGAATACTTAAGTGCCCAGTTTCTAGGTTATTTAAAAGAGAATGGAATTCTCTCTCAGCTTACTCCTCCATACACACCATAACACAACGGTGTATCCGAAAGAAGGAATCGAACCCTATTGGATATGGTTCGTTCCATGATAAGTAAGGCTGAGTTACCACGATCATTCTGGGGATATGCACTAGAATCAGCTGCAAACCTTTTGAACCGAGTTCCAACTAAGACAGTGCCTACTTCACCATATCAGATGTGGTGTGGGAGGAAACCCTATCTTAAGCACATTAAGATATGGGGATGTCCAGCTTTTGTAAAGAAGCAGCTTGCGGACAAGCTCGAGGCACGATCAGTACAGTGTAAGTTTGTGGGTTATCCAAAGAACTCCAAGGGATATTATTTCTATTACGCAGGGGAACAAAAGATTTTTGTTTCTCATAATGCTCGCATCATGGAAACTGAGTTTTTAGAAAATCAGATAAGTGGGAGCGCAATAGAACTGGAAGAAATTCCAGAACCACAAACTATTACTGAAACCTTAGTAGAACAAGAAGGTTCAGGAGAACCGGACATCCCAGCGCCTATCCGCAGGAGTAGTAGGCAATCTCATCCGCCCGAGAGATACTACGGTTTTCTCATAGACGGGGATAGAAAGGATTGCACTATTGACTATGATGAGCCTACTAGCTTCCAGCAAGCCATTCGGAGCGGTGACTCAGTAAAATGGCTGGATGCAATGCGGACCGAAATGGAGTCCATGTACACTAACAAAGTATAGACTTTGGACATTGCTCCAGATGGGGTAAAACCCGTAGGATGCAAATGGATCTTCAAAAAGAAGATTGGGGTAGATAGACAGGTTGAAACATACAAGGCTAGACTGGTTGCAAAGGGTTTCCGTCAAAGAACTGGTTTGGACTATGACGAAACCTTTTCTCCAGTAGCTATGCTTAAATCCATTCGGGTCCTTCTTGCTATTGCTGTCTTCCACGATTATGAGATCCGGCAGATGGACGTAAAGACGGCCTTTCTAAATGGTAATTTGGAAGAAAGCATCTATATGGATCAGCCAGAGGGATTCATTCAGAGTGGGAGCAGCGGTAAATTATGCAAATTGCTTAAGTCTATTTATGGACTAAAGCAGGCATCGCGGAGTTGGAACATCTGTTTTGATGATGCTATCAAAGAATTCGACTTTATAAAAAATCCAGATGAACCATGCATATACAGTAAGATTGTAGGGAGAGCTGTAGTATTCCTCGTCTAGTACGTGGATGACATTCTCCTAATAGGAAATAATATTCCTATGTTACAGTCAGTCAAAAGATTCTTATCACATAAATTCTCCATGAAAGACCTGGGTGATGCCACCTACATTCTGGGAATCCGGATCTATCATGATAGACCAAAGAGGATGTTGGGACTTTCGCAGTCCAGGTACATAGACACCATAGTGAAGAGATTCAGTATGGATGATTCTAAGCGCGGTAACCTACCGGCTTGTCACGGAATCACCCTCTCCAAAGAGATGTCTCCCAAGACTGATTTGGAAAGGGATCGCATGTCGATTATACCCTATGCTTCTGCGGTAGGCTCTATAATGTATGCAATGTTATGTACCAGACCAGATGTAGCATACACATTGAGCGTAGTAAGCCAGTATCAAGCAAACCCAGGGGAGAAGCACTGGATAGCAGTAAAGAACATTCTCAAGTACCTGAGGAGGACTAAGGAGATGTTCTTGGTGTATGGCGGAAAAGACCTCCAGATGGAGGCCTTTGCCGACTCAAGCTTCCAGAGTGACAAAGATGACTCCAAGTCCATGTCAGGTTATGTCTTTACCCTCAATAGAGGGGCGGTCTGTTAGAAGAGTTCCAAGAAGGAGACCGTTGCTGACTCAACAATGGAAGCAGAGTACATAGCTACTTGCGATGCCGCAAAAGAAGCTGTCTGGATAAAGAAGTTCCTCACAGAACTTCAGGTGGTTCCTTCCAGTGTTGGTCCAATACCTCTTTATTGTGACAACAACGGCGCTATAGCTTTAGCGAAGGAACCCAGGTCCCATCAGAATTCCAGACACATCTTAAGGCGGTATCACCTGATCAGGGAGATCGTAGATCGCCGAGAGATCGAGGTGAAGAGAGTAGAGACGGAGGATAACATTGCTGATCCATTCACAAAGGCCCTTCTTCAGACGCAGTTCGAGAGGCTATTCGAGATGATAGGTCTGCGATATGCCAGCTCATGGCCCTAGTGAAAGTAGGAGATTGTTAGTGTATATGCCCTAGGGACCATTATTGTATCATACTTGTATGTATATTACTTAATGGAAGCTTGGGATATTAACAGTTGTATATACAGTCTTGCTAAAAATGGTAGTATGCTACTTGGTTTGTATCTAAGCTTTAATATGTGCATATGTTTCTTGTAACGTATCACTTATACATATTAGTAGAGCCCATAGGATCTTTGCTTGATTACCAGCGTTGTGATGGCAGTCACACTAGTGGGGGCTGGGTAGTCTGTAAGCAACATCCTATACAGGTCCCTGGTCTTTGGATTATCGAGATAGGGCATCGATATTCCAGAGTAGACTAAGTGTGTACACTTCTCATCCCAGTTGGGGAGATGGTCTGTCCTACAGCCATCAGTATGTCGTCCTGGAGATAGTATACAGGTGCTCGCTAGGTTACGGGTACACCGGACAGGACTCGCAGGGGAACTGATTGGTTGGAATTATACCCGTCGTCGGTTAACAGTTCCCAGATGATATGAGTACAGCATAGTCCGCAGACTTGACACTGCTACTTCGCCTCGAGTGTGTCCCACTGTTCTTAGATTGCTACCCTACCACGGCTCAAAGGAGTCGTGCAAACAGGTAGCAGTTGGGTGCAGTCCCGAGCACTTGGAGGCAGTAGTTGTTAGATAGGATTCGTCTCTCCGGTATTGGGAGATGATATCGCGCTGTGTCAGAGAGCCATTACGCAAAGTCCCTGGCCAAGGCAAGCGAGATATACTGGTAGGTTCCAGTAGCTTTTCAGGGTGTAATGGGCTTCGCTCCGACACGACATATACAGCTATTAGGGGACCGACGCTTGCCGCCCCCTAGGCTTGATATGTGATAGTCTTAGACGAACGGACCGGACTGTACGGAGATTGTCACATCAGGCTCAGTGGGAGTTCGGATGAGTTTCCTCATCGGCCTTCTTATCGACTTCTACCTGGGGACCGTTACGTACAGCTAGTGCCGCTTACGGTCTGTGGTTAAACCCACAGCCAGCGTAGTGTCGAGTCTTTAGAGTCCCACACAGAGAGTTTCTCTTCTCCAGGCGAAACGATATAGAGGTCGTATGGTTTTACGACAAGGGTTCGGACGCGTACGTGTGTTTACGCACGTACGACTTTTCGGACAATTTTTACTAGCCGGCTTTGGTTTAAGCCAAATTCTAGTATCGGGTTATTGGATTTATACAGTCTAAAGTTTTTCCGTGTTTTCACGGATTGGAGGGGCGTTCTCATAATTTTCTGGGAAGTTTCTAAAAGAGTGGTGACTAAGGGGTTAAGGTGGCATGAGCATTAATTGCTTAATGACTCATTTGTGTGATTCATCGTTTGCATTAAATGATTCATTAATGAGTTAATGAGTCATATGATGAATCACACAAGGTGAATGCATCAACCATGATGATTAATCATTTATATTATTTATTTGATTAATTGTTATGGTTGTTATATTCTAGTGAGTTAATTTTTTCTTCTCACTCTCATCTTCACCTTCTCTCTCCTCAAGCTCACTCTCTCTTCAAACCATAACCCTAGCCTCTCATATGTTGAGATCAAGGGTTAGCTAGACTAATACATCCATTACCTCACTCTATATCCCCTAGGTAGCTTAGATTAGCACTTTAAGCAACCTAGTTATCTCAAGTTTGAGATTAAGCTTGGCGTAGGAGCTTTCGGGTGGATCGTCTTTGATTCGAGGAGGCCGTTGAGGTGCCGATGTTCCAAGGAGCCTACAAGGAGTGGAGGTCAGCGATGAAGACCCGAAGGACATGTAACGTGAGGTATAACTTCGAATCCGAGTAGTTAAACCTCTAGTTGTTAGTTAGCAATGGTTTAGATAATGATTCATACGCTCAAGTCCGTGTTACGAAACTTTGATAATCGTTTTTCATATATTCCGCCTCTCCGCAAGTTCGTGGGGTGCGTGACATGGATTTTCAAATATCATGTCAAAACTATTAGCTAACAAGCTATGTCAAGGAAATCGTATTCTCTAAAGTTTACGTGACATGGCAATTACCGATGATGATGTGTATGAGCCGGCAAGTAAGTATACGTAGAACATACGCATCATTGGTAATGGTGCTGGTGTCCTAACAGCATGATATCAATAATGGTATATGAATCACAATATAAGTATGCGATGCGGAGCGAACAAAAGTAATGTGCGGGAGCTGAATACTAGACACAATGATAACTAATCTGCATTTAATATAAATATAAATCATACAGTAGTGCCTTTTCAAATAATACGAATCGCGGTGTTTTGAAAATAAGGGCTACGGTGTTTTTAAGAAAAGATACGTTCTTTGAAATATCCGTAGAATCCCTTGACCTGTCTTTTAAAATACCCACGATTCGTTAGTTTTTGAAATAGGTAGGAATCGAATCTATTCTAACAACTACGCTAAACTATAGGGCTGAGCTAACAGGTTAATAGAAGGTAAGGGAACCGCCTAACATCTGAGTCGATACATACATACATACATACATACATACATACATATATATATATATATTAGTCGGTGATCCCGCCTCAATAATATCACATCCGATACCATATCTATAATCAGACATTCCCAAGTCAAGAGTGCGGATCAATCATCAATATTTAGCTCGTACGTAAATCCGTCGTACGGCATCCCAAATCTGGGTACTGGTCAATATCATATTCATCATATTGTTCATCGGGTATCCTCTTTATCAAAGATCATAATCCGGGGTACTGATCTACGTCTACTACAATACTATTATCATCAATATAATCATGATCCGACTACTGATCTACAGCCTCATACAAACCGATGTCATCAACACATATCATCATAAAGAAGTATACATCACCCAATGCGACCTATTATAAATATCTTAACATATCTTATATCATATCTCGATCACAAGTCAACTATTCTATGTATATCACTATTCACAGGGTATCGTCATCTAAAAATCCGCTATAACATCATGACGTATCTCAGATACGAACCCTGCCATATCACCGATCTCACGGCCTCAAATCAAATCTCATCGACTCATCTCAAATCCCAAGTACTATCCTCAAATCCAGTATATGAACACATAGTTCCATACCCATGTGAACACATAAATATATATATTCTCATATACGCACATGTGAAAGAAAGAATGTATGCAAGTATGTGTGTGCGTGTGGGTAGGGGTGCAACCACTACTCTAGGGTTTCGTAACTATCACTAAGCCAATCCAAGAATACCAAAAATCCATCTTTATCATCAAAAATCTCAATCAACATATAGAATCTATATGTGTGTATACGCATCCGTATACATCACCACGAACTACGGGGTTGCTATACGCCATCCACCCGACTTCTCCCCGTAGATATAAATCTACTCACCTTGCTTCTTGTGTGCCGATGCCGATGTCGCCATCTTCATCTTCAACGCCTCGACGTCACGTAGGGCACCTACAAAGATAACACAATCGCAAAAGAACATGAAAATCAAATCGGAAAAACCAAAACGGCACACGCTACTCACATAGGTAAAAACCTATAGTCTCGCATTCAAACACGACCAATAACCCTTTTCCCTTGACGTTCAAACGCCACCAGACAGAAACGAATCATCAAATACCAAAACTTGAATTCAAAAAAAATGGAAAACAAAAGGAAGCAACATTGAAAACATGTTCCAGATTTTGCTTAATGTGAAAACAAAGTTCCAAAACAACACTAGGGTGATATATAGGGTACATATGACCTACAGAAGAAACCTGGTCCCTACCCCACACCAAGTGGCCGAGCCCCATAAAGGAAAATCCGGCCAGGCCGGCCCTGGGTTCTCCCATGGTGTTCGTCTCGCTACAGGGGGTTCCTAGGGTCTCAAATCGGTCTCTGGACTTGTTTATTTTTCTAGTTTTGGTCGCGGGTCGCTCCAGATTTCCCTGCACGCTCCAAACCCTCACAAAACCGACATGAAAGTCCCGTAAATCCGTATTTTTGGGTTTTAGGTTTTGTTAGGTCAGGTTTTTAGACAATAGGGGGTCTAAGGTCATCTTTAAACTCCAATTGCACAGCCACAACTCAAATTAACCCTAACCTTCTCTAGGGTTTTCTAAAGTTCGCCAAACTTCACCAAATCGATACTAAACTCTAAAAGAGGCTTAAATAGAAGAAATACTACACTAAATGTGAAGGATATACCTCAGTTAGCATCCACGAATCCTCCACAGCGCCAAAATGGAAGCTTTCTTGGTCCAAAGTGTTCCTCTCGAGCTTGTGAACGATTTTTGTGAAGTGGGAATGGGATTTTGGAGTTGTATTCATGGTGTTTTTGGGGTATTGAAGAGGGGGGTGAGTGAGGAGCAGGAGCAGCAGCAGCACTTGGGAGGAAGGAGAGAGAAATGGGTTGAAGAAATAATGGGGGAATGGCTCACAACAAGGGGTTGACCCTCCCTCACCTACTCTTTCTCTCTCTTAATCATTCCTTACCTTTTCTTTTCTTTTCTTTTTATTTCCTTCTCACACAATGGTAAACCCTAAGCAACCATGCTAAAATGAAGAGAAGGCAAAGAAACAAATGTAAAACAAATGTAAAAAGGATATGTGCATGTTTTGATAAAAAAAAAAGCTAAAAAATCCGATTAGCGATTTTTAATCGCCATTAGTACTAAATTAGCATATAACTAATCATAAAAACTTTAAAATGGCATAATTCCATAAAATACCCTATTTTAGAATTTTCCAAAATTTTTCCAAAATTTTTCCTATTTATCGGTATTTAATTGTACCGAAATATTAAAATATTCATTAAAAATTATTATTAAATTATAAAAATTCCCAAAAATAATATTTTATTTTTTTGAAATGTTACAATATTTTCCCCTTAAAGAAATTTGGTCCCCGAATTTAAATTTAAATCCCCAAATTCTAAAATATTTCAATAGAATGTCCAAGTCGTCGGGGCTCCGAAATCATCAATACACAAAACGCATCATAGCGCAATGCATGCGCATGAGAAATGAGAAGATAACTCAAAACCGAAACTCCGTCAGGCATCCCGCAATCATCGGAGTCAAGGTAAAGACACGAATGCCAAATCCAAAACAAAACCAATATGATATAACTCAGAACTATACATGTAAATATCAAATCTATACATGTAAATATCTAAATGAAATGCATGCCAATTCTTTTAAAGTCGATGTGCAATGCGCATAACACTGCACAGTGGCGGACGCCAATTGTAAGAAAATAACTCTATATATATATCCTTTGTTTAATATGCATGCCCCGCCGTTTTTGAAAACAATTTAGAAGGGTTTCCTTATTTTAAACGTTTCGTGTCATATCGGACACGTAGGTAAATATTGAGACTATAGCTCGCTTTTGGAAATCCCTTCGATAACTATCAATGCATGCAAAATATATCTAGGTACTGTCTTCTGACTAGTCCTGTTCAGTACGAAAACAAATCGCAAATATCATAAAAACGTACTGCTCTACAAGAAATCAATCCCAAAATACGCATATGAATACTACGTGCGTCTGGTGTGCACGGAAATCAAAATCCATATATGTGCCATACATGTGCACAGAAACAAAATCTAAGTGTATCGGGTGTGCACGAAACATCTGTCAAGGGCAACAGGTATGCCTGACAGCAAAAACAGGTGCATCTGACATGCACGAAGAATCTCGATTTAGTGCATCTGGTGTGCACCAAAATCGCATCTCATAACATGCGCCGAGCATGCGCGAAAACCCAAATCAGGTGCATCCATCCTGCACGAAGTCATGAAATCCAATATCAAGCGCCGAGCATGCGAAAAATCCAATCTGGTGCATAAGGTACACAAAACAAATATCGTGTATCACCATCGAAATCGATGTCCAGTGCATCTAAGTGCACAAAATGCGTATCACTGCACTGCAAGCATATGTGAACTATACCGAGTGCAAAAACCAAATTGTGTGCGTACATATGCACGAAATCAACTCAGCTGTATGAAACCCATAAAATCATAAACATGTGAAACCAAGGCACGAAAACGATATCAAGTGCAACAACTGTGCAAGATCGTAAATACTCAGTAGGTGCAACCGTGGTGCATCAAAACAAATATCATGAAACTCAATCATCAAAATCAGTCATGAGAATAGATCGGCCAAAATACCGAAATGAAATATGGCGGAATAGTCCTGCTCAAGCACATCCTCTAAGAATCTCTGTTTAACTGTCGTGGTCACTTATAGCATGTCTCGTCGACGATCATGAACTCTAGCCTGCCGGTGTGCGTAACATGACCACTCCTGGGTCCAAGTCTTCTCGTAATTTATTCCAGAAAGGTCCTGTCGAGGTCTCTCCCAAATCTCGTCTCTGCCGAACTGTCCGGAAGTCATCGTCCGTTACTATATCTGTTTCTTGTTCTGTAACGATTGCATACTCATCGCGACTCCTTCTGGAAGGTATATCCAAGTACAATACCTCGGCATGCGTATCGCATCTCTGACGTCGGCGGAGTGGAACGTCGTCTCATCAAGATCTCGTACGAACCTCTTACTCTACTTTTCTCTAACGTCGACTGCTTCGGACTCGTCTCGTCGTGGCTGCAAGGGCTGAGCTCCAACGGCTATCCTCATATCTGGAGTCTCCCAAGAAGTGCATCTCACCACCTAGCATCCGAATGAAGTCGAACCATCCGATCGATTCGTCAAAACCTCATAATCCCCCAAGAGCTCAACATCTTGGGTGCAGTTTAATAGTATCGACTACGTACCACAGCATCGATGGTCCAGCCGTAGAAGGGCAAACCCAAGCCTCACTAATGGCGCCGCGGAACCGCCGCAAACCATAAGGTTCAAAGGTTTTCACACGGTCATTATGTCGAGTTAGGGTTTCATTCATCTAGAGGGTCCATAGAATTGCCTGCATGTCTTTCCGAATATTTTAAACTTGGAATAATAGGTTTCTGACATTCGGTCGCCTCTGTCGACTCTCCACGTATCCGCCTGAAGTCGTCTCTAGCTGGAATCAATCTATCTGATGATCTCGCATCGGGGCAGGCGAACGAACCACATGTCCTAGTCATTCATCCTCGATAACTAGCGACATTCTATCATTTCTTAGTACCACTTGTACTGCAATAGCTCCAACATCTGGGGCGATATCTCGTCGTTCGCGGCAACAACTGGCTCACTCGTCTGCACGCTGAACCGTGCCTCAATCATCATGAATAAGCAATACACCAACGGTCATCAAAATCTGGCTGGCCTCTATCATTGGCTCAATCCTCTGCACGTCCGAGTAATCTCATACAGCGATCCATCAAACGCTCGTGGCGCGAAAACTCAATAAAAAGACACATCTCTGCAATCTTGTGTCGCCGGAATTACGCCCTGGTCAGTCCTCATTCATGAAGAGCTCGCGCTGACCGCAACTCTAGTCGTAGATCTCCCTGTCCATAATCGTGGCAGAAAAACCATAACTGATACCGATGAGGCTAGATCATGAATGAATATAATACTGAACAATGAAATGTACATCCTAAGGCTTCTTAAATGGAGTAGCGTATCATAAATATGCCACGGAACATACGTACGGTACGTCACTCTACTCAAGCTACCTACTCCATCAACCAAGGGTCATCCTACGCTCCGAAGGTAAAACCTAACGCTTTGATACCAACTTTGTCACCTCCCGAAAGTACGAAACCTGACCGGCACTTAAACTACGAAACGTCTCGAGGCGTACGTAATCTAAGTAAGCCAAAAAGCCAGAAATCCAAACCAAGAAAAGTAGTAGAGTGAAGGAAAAACAAATTTAAATCAAGTAGTTTGCAACATATGCCGAAATATGCATTTTAAAATCACAAGTCTTTTCTAAAAATTTCGGCAGAGTTTCCTTTGTAAAAACTGACCCCAAACGGGTACAAAACCTGATAAAGCACATATATAATGAATAAAGGCAACCCCAAGAGGGAGCTAGCTCTTCGTCAATCGACGGTCGCAACCACGCAAGCAATAATATACAACACCGAAGGGCGAGGATCACAACAGAAAAGGAAACTCAAAACAGCAAGAAATCCATAGAAATACAACGTGCTACTCTAAGGTCGAAAGAATAAACATCACTGGTCACTATTTAAAATAAATACATGTTTGGTTGATGGAATTTACTAGATACAACTGAATAATAATATACAAGATATAATGATGGTCACGATACAAGTGAACCCACCTACTAGCAAATCACCCGGAAAAGGAAGTAGTGCCAGCAAGCCGTAATGAAACCTGTACGGCAAAACCTGCAAGAAACTGTGGCACAACAGGGGTGAGTTGCCAAATCGTGAGTAGAAAAACATTTATGAGCAGAAATCGCATGAACAACGCAATCCTAGGTCATACGATCACTATATATATAATCCTCAAAATGTAAGTCGGAAGCCTGAAAGGTGGCAAGGGTAAACATCTAACCCAAGTATAATCTTATGTGCTCGTGTCAGTGCCTCAGGTAGTAATATATCATATGGATGAGGTATGATGCATGAAAACAGAATACATGTAAATGAAGAAACTGCTTTCATAACTTAGTGAAATTTCTGTATTTTTAAAACGAAGTATCATAATGAAATCAGCATAAACGGTGTCTAGCATCGACAAAAAACATAAATCCCAATGTCTCAAAATCTCAGGCTCCGGCTATCCGGACTGGCCTGTATCATCAAATCTCAGTATCTCAATATCTCAAAATCTCAGTATCAATCTCACTATCTAGGACGCCGTCAGTCCAGACCGACCCCTACCATCAATCTCAAGACCACGACGGTATCCTCCGGATATCCGACGCGTCGGGTAAAATCACCGGTAGGTAGTCTTCCCCTGCCAGGCTCAACGCCATTATCTGCGACCTTCTCGCCTCGGGGTTCCTTACCGGGTCCACCATGTACCCGAGACGGTTCATCCAACTCCTCGAATCGGATCTTGAAATCTTGCAGCAATCATGAAAACTCATGGTGGACGACTCATACATCATGGGAAAACCACATTTTTCATTTTTAAAAGAGAGAGAGAAGAAGTTTATATATGTTTTTGCGGTTTTCCCCCAAATCCAGGAAATCTCATGAAAATCCGAATCCAAATCATCAATAGCCTATAAAACAGTGAATATAGGCATAAAAATCCATGAATGCGGCATAACAATGAATAACAATATGCATGAGGTAGCAAGTACTAACTACAATGTCTAAACTGGCATATAAGGCAAGTACACCAATGTCATGTCAAAACTATTAGCTAACAAGCTATGTCATGGAAATCGTATTCTCTAAAGTGTACGTGACATGGCAATTACCGATGATGATATGTGTGAGCCGGCAAGTAAGTGTACGTGGAACATACGCATCATCGGTAATGGTGCTGGTGTCCTAACAGTATGATATCAATAATGGTATATGAATCACAATATAAGTATGCGATGCGGAGCGAACAGTAGTAATGTGCGGGAGCTAAATAATAGACACAACGATAACTAATCTGCATTTAATATAAATATAAATCATATAGTAGTTCCTTTTTAAATAATACGAATCGCCTTGTTTTGAAAACAAGGGCTACGGTGTTTTTAAGAATAGTTACGTTCTTTGGAATATCCGTAGAATCCCTTGACCTGTCTTTTAGAATACCCACGATTCGTTAGTTTTTGAAATAGGTAGGAATCGAATCTAGTCTAACAACTACACTAAACTATAGGGCTGAGCTAACAGGCTAACTGAAGATAAAGCAACCGCCTAACAACTGAGTCGATACATATATATATATATATATATATATATATATGATCCCGCCTCAATAATATCACATCCGATACCATATCTATAATCAGACATTCCCAAGTCAAGTGTGCGGATCAATCATCAATATATAGCTCGTACGTAAATCCGTCGTACGGCATCCCAAATCTGGGTACGGGTCAATATCATATTCATCATATTGTTCATCGGGTATCCTCTTTATCAAAGATCATAATTCGAGGTACTGATCTACGTCTAGTACAATACTGATATCATCAATATAATCATGATCTGACTACTGATCTACAGCCTCATACAAACCGATGTCATCAACACATATCATCATAAAGAAGTATACATCGCCCAATGCGACCTATTATAAATATCTTAACATATCTTATCTCATATCTTGATCACAAGTCAACTATTCTATGTATATCACTATTCACATGGTATCGTCGTCCAAACATCCGCTATAACATCATGACGTATCTCAGATACGAACCCTGCCATATCACCGATCTCACGGCCTCAAATCAAATCTCATCGACTCATCTCAAATCCTAAGTACTATCCTCAAATCCAGTATATGAACACATAGTCACATACCCATGTGAACACATAAATATATATATTCCCATATACGCATATGTGAAAGAAAGAATATATGCATGTATGTGTGCGCGTGTGGGAGGGGGTGCAACCACTACTCTAGGGTTTCGCAACTAACACTAAGCCAATCCAAGAACACCAAAAATCCATCTTTATGATCAAAAATCTCAATCAACATATAGAATCTATATGTGTGTATACGCATCCGTATACATCACCACGAACTACGGGGTTGCTATACGCCATCCACCCGACTTCTCCCCGTAGATATAAATCTGCTCACCTTGCTTCTTGTGTGCCGATGCCGATGTCGCCATCTTCATCTTCAACGCCTCGACGTCACGTAGGGTACCTACAAAGATAACACAATCGCAAAAGAACATGAAAATCATATCGGAAAAACCAAAACGGAACACGCTAGTCACATAGGTAAAAACCTATAGTCTCGCATTCAAACACGACCAATAACCCTTTGCCGTTGACATTCAAACACCACCTGACAGAAACGAATCATCAAATACCAAAACTTGAATTCAAAAACAATGGAAAAAAAGGAAGCAACATTGAAAACATGTTCCAGATTTTGCTTAAAGTGAAAACAAAGTTCCAAAACAACACTAGGGTGATATATAGGGTACTTATGACCAACAGAAGAAACCTGGTCCCTACCCCACACCAAGTGGCCGAGCCCTATAAAGGAAAATCCGTCCAGTCCGGCCCTGGGTGCTCCCATGGTGTTCGTCTCGCTACAGGGGGTTCCTAGGGTCTCAAATCGGTCTCTGGACTTGTTTATTTTTCTAGTTTTGGTCGCGGGTCACTCCAGATTTCCCTGCACGCTCCAAACCCTCACAAAACCGACATGAAAGTCCCGTAATTCCGTATTTTTGGGTTTCAGGTTTTGTTAGGTCAGGGTTTTAGACAATAGGGGGTCTAAGGTCATCTTTAAACTCCAATTGCACAGGCACAACTCAAATTAACCCTAACCTTCTCTAGGGTTTTCTAAAGTTCGCCAAACTTCACCAAATCGATACTAAACTCTAAAAGAGGCTTAAACACAAGAAATACTACACTAAATGTGAAGGATATACCTCAGTTAGCATCCACGAATCCTCCACAGCGCCAAAATGGAAGCTTTCTTGGTCCAAAGTGTTCCTCTCGAGCTTGTGAACGATTTTTGTGAAGTGGGAATGGGATTTTGGAGTTGTATTCATGGTGTTTTGGGGGGATTGAATAGGGGGGTGAGTGAGGAGCAGGAGCAGCAGCAGCGCTTGGGAGGAAGGAGAGAGAAATGGGTTGAAGAAATAATGGAAGGAATGGCTCACAACAAGGGGTTGACCCTCCCTCACCTACTTTTTCTCTCTCTTAATCATTCCTTACGTTTTCTTTTCTTTTCTTTTTATTTCCTTCTCACACAATGGTAAACCCTAAGCAACCATGCTAAAATGAAGAGAAGGCAAAGAAACAAATGTAAAACAAGTGTAAAAAGGATATGTGCATGTTTTGCACAAAAAAGCTTAAAAAATCCGATTAGCGATTTTTAATCGCGATTAGCACTAAATTAGCATATAACTAATCATAAAAACTTAAAAATGGCATAATTCCATAAAATACCCTATTTTAGAATTTTTTTCCATAATTTTTCCCATTTATCGGTATTTAATTATACCGAAATATTAAAATATTCATTAAAATTAATATTAAATTATAAAAATTCCCAAAAATAATATTTTATTTTTTTGAAATGTTACACCATTGCACTTGATTGTATTTTCACGTATGTTGGGCGCATGATATGAGATGTGATTTTGTGCACACCGGAAACACTCAATTGGGATTTTCATTCGTGCATGTTAGTTGCACTGGATGCACTCTCGATGCACTTGATATTGTTGTCGTGCACGCCCGTTGCACTGGATAGATGCTTTCGTGCACATCCGTTGCACTTGGTTTTGGTTTTGTGCACATTCGTAGCACTTGTATTTGGATTTGATTTCCGTGCGTACTAGACGCACGCGATTATTGGATACGCCTTTTGAGGCTGATTTTGCCCTTGAGCACCTTGTTTTCATGATGAGCACCATATTATATAGTGGCCAAACAGGACTGATATGAGGACAGTACCTGAGTAATTTGCATGCATTAAAGGTTTACCAAGAGTTTTTTTAAAAAGAGCTATAGTCTCGCTACTTCCTACGTGTCCGTAACCGACATGAACGTTAAAATGGAAAACCTTTGGGATATTTTGAAACGACGGAACGTATATTTAGCAAAACATATATGGACATATATTATTATTTTACAAAAGAGCGTCCAATACTTATGCCGTGAGTTACGCATCACGCGGCGATTCAGAAAGATTTTAGATGTATTTTATTCAGATTTTGGAGTTTTTCGAGGATGCGTACTATACACATATTATAGTATTTAACTAGTGTACATTGGATTTCTGTAGTGGACTTCGGGATCTGTATCTCCCTTGTAACTCCGAGGATATGCGTTCAAACCCGATGATTTGCGTGACTCTTGATGGAGTTCGGTTTTTGATTTTTGTACTCGTTTTCAGGCGCACTTGACGCGCTGTGTTGTTTCTGCATCTTCCATGATTTCGGAGCCCCGTTGATTTGAGCTGATTATTGAAATGTTTTAGAATTTGGGGGTTTAAATTTAAATTCGGGGACCGAATTTATTTAAGGGGGAAGACTGTAACATTTCAGAAAATATAAAACATTATTTTTGGAATTTAATATTAAAATAATATATTTTCCCGAAAACTGCCCGATTTGCGAAATTTGGGTTTTCGAAAAAGGGTATAAAAATATATCGATAATGGAGAAATAAATGGAAATTAAAATGATTTATTCATTTAAAAATATATTTAAAGGATTTGGCATTTTTAAAATTTATTATATGCAGTTGGATAAAAACCCGATTAGTACACTGCTAATCGCGATTAAGCCAAATCCGTGTTTCTACAGTTTTCATGGTTAGTGCACCATGACATATTTCATTTGGTTACATGTTCATTTGTGTTGTTTTATGTTATGGTTTTATTATGGTGAGAAAATAAATTAAAGGGAAAAGTTGTCATGATGATTGAGAAGAGAGAGAGAGAGGGGGGACATAATGATGAGAGTGAGCATGCTAGGAGAGAGAATGTGAGTGAGAAAGAGAGAGAGGGAGAGTGTTGCCCCACATCTTTTCCCACCAGCATTTCTTTCATCTCCTTCTTCATCCTCAAGCCCCTCATTCTACCCTCATGACTGTCACGACCCGAAAGTACGGAACGTGACTGGCACTTAGATTACGAGACGTCTAAAGGCGTACCGTAACCTAAGTCAGCCAAAACCCAGAAAATCTAAACCAAAATCAAAAGAGAGTGAAGGAAAACCTTAAATGAAAACGTTTTTTTTTAAATCAATTGAGTTGCAAAGAATCCCTTTTTAAAACATCAAAAATTTCTGAAAATTTCGGCAGAGTCTCCCCTGTATTTTCTATCCCCAAAAATGGGTACAACAAGATAATACATATGAAATCATAAAAATGGCATCCCCAAGCGGGAGCTAGCTCTTCGCCCAAGGCGGATCACAACCACATGCAATATATATAAGCAATACTAAGAAAAGAGCAGAAGAAACCCAAAATATCAGAAAACGCAACGCCGGCTCAAGTGAGCTCGACCCAAAAGAAACCACAAATATACATATCTCTCATTCTCATCACTAGGTCGCATATACAATACAAGTGGTAGATGGAGAATACTAGATACAATGATAAAGCAAAAAGAAATAAAGTATACTCGCAACCCACCTACGGGCGATGTCGCGAGTCTGAGCAAAAGGAACTGATGACAAGATAGCCCGCCGCTACAAGACTGACGGGTCCGACCTGCAAGACACTGTGGCACAACGGGGGTGAGTTGCCAGCTCGTGAGTAAATATAACATCTAATAAGGCAATCGTAAGAATGCACGCAATGCACCACAACATGTATGTCCATATGTGATATAATAACTCTAGTATGCATGCACAGGTATGCAATATCTTTTCTAACTCTTTAAGTGTTTAGAATGTTAAAGTTACTGCATTCTTAACTTTTAGAAAATGAATGTCTGTATAATAGCTAAATATCATCAAGAAATCATCTGGAAACCCGTGTCAAGCATCGACACCAAATAGGAATCATATCTGTCTCAATATCGGGCTCCGTCAGTCCGGATCGGCCCATATCATAAATCTCACGACAACGGTCGGTATCCTCCGGATATCCGCCGCGCCAGACATCACCGGTAGGTAGTCTTCCCCTGCCAGGCTCATCGTCTACAACTCGATCTTCTTGCCCCGGGGTACCATACCGGGCCCACCATGTACCCGAGACGGTTCATCCACTCCTCGAATCGGGTCTCGAAATCCAACAGAAAACATGAAAACTCATGGTGGAAGACACAGACATCACGAGAAAACCGCAACTTTGTTTTGAAAATGATAAATCTAAGGTTTTGTTAAATTCTTGCGGTTTTCCCCAAAAATCCAGAAATCACAGAAAAACTGAAATCATCAAGAAAATCATAGTGTCCACATGTTATATATAATAAATGTTTATGATATCAATGTATATGATGTGAGTTTTAGTAGCAATCTATATAAATATGATGTTAATGCGAGGTATATGCATGCTATGCAATTTCATATATCATGTTTGAATACAAATAGCGATATTAAGTTAAACAGGTTTTCTAGTGTACGTGGCATGGCAATTACCAAAGGCGTGTGTGTCACATGAATAGTGCGCGTGCAATCGATGCCAATGGTAATGTGTTCGTGTCCTACGAAATGATATCGCGTATGTATATATGAACGTCATATGAATGTCCATGCAATCTAGTGTAGGGTTAGCTGTGAGGGTATGCCATGTATATAAATGGATAAGCTAGCTAACAATATAATTAATGCATAAAGTAGGGTAATCCTAACTAGGGGGGGCGCCTCGCGCCATCCAGACGATTCCCCCCGTAGATGAATATATCTACTCACCAGAAATCCCCGCTAATCTGATCCGGCCACCGCTTTGCCTTTTCGCGCCGTATCCGAAGTTTCCCCGACCGATCCTAAATTTGCACAACACCAAGTATAAGATTACATAACCCTAAACGATACAAGTCACATTATACAAATATCGACGCTCACAAATTAAACATAGCATGCACTCGGTGCGCGGAAAAACGCACGAAAATCGCTAATTTTTAGCTAAAATCGTCATTTCGAGGAAATCGACAAAACTACAACCCGACTAGACGAAACCCCACGTTCGCGCACTCTAAAAATCCTATACGAAGCTAATAATATCGCTAACCTAGCGCAATTTGAACGCATACTATTTTTCGTAAAAATCTAGTAAGCGATTTTCAAACCAAATCGATACAAACGTTGAAATTTGTCGTTTTAGCGAGCATACCAATACACAATTAACCACTCCAATCACCTAGATAACCATCCCTAACATAATCCCACCATTATGCTACAAGCCCTAATTTCTAAAATCAAAACCTTCTCTTGATTTTTCCTAATCAAACATTTACTAGTAAACTAATATTTAGAATTGAAATTCTAACACAATTAAACCTCAAGTAAGCAAACTAGTTTAGGATTTTCACCTCTCAAGCTTGAACCCTAGCTTGATCAAGTCTCCAAGAAGCCTCCTTTCATCATGTTTTTGAACGAATTTGGGTTGAAGAGAGAAGGGATTAGGGTTAAGCTTTGAATGGAGGTGGAAATTGTGGATTTTTCTTGAATTTTTTTGCAAGAAATGAAGCCAAATGGAGTGAGGAAGTGGGGAAAACTGCAGGTGAAGGGGTCGGCCAGCAGGTGGAGGAGAGAGTTTGGGAAATTTGGAGAAGATTCTAGGTCCAAAACACCCCCATGTTATCATTTAATGCATTTCTTTTCAACATTTTACAAAAAAACCCTTATTTTACCTCATTTTCTCATTAAATTTCCAACCCAAAAACTAAAAATGTGAAAGTCATGACACAATTTTATTAACACCATATTTTAGCTTATAAAGACTCCTAATTAAGAAATTTACCTAATTAAATTTGTATTTATCCCTAATTAAATGTATTTAAAAAGGCTTAAAATAATAAAAAAATAATTAATTACGAAATTTTTTTTTTATTTAACTAGAAAATTATAAATGACATTTTAGTGACAAAATTATAGTAATATCTTATTTAAATTTTGTATAATTAGGTCTATAATAAAAAATATCAATTTTGACTTTTTACGGAAAAAGCCGAAAAATTAGCCGTTTGCCGAAAACTGCCTAAACGATTTTCGAAGGGTTACAATCTTCCCCCCTTAAAGAAATTCGGTCCCCGAATTAGAATTTAACTACGCGTACCTTCAAAAAGATGGGGATATCTCTTCCTCATCTCGACCTCGGTCTCCCAGGTGACCTCCTCGCTGTTCGGGCTACGCCAAAGGACTTTGACAGACGGTATGACCTTCGACCTCAATTTCTTCACCTGCCAATCCAAGATGACAACCGGCTGCTCGGTGAAAGAAAGGTCACTCTCTAACTGGATCGTCTGGTGTTGAATCGCCTGGGAAGGATCATGAAGGTACTTGCGGAGCATCGAGACATGGAATACGGGGTGAACATCGGGGAAGCTGGGCGGAAGAGCTAACTGATAAGCGACTGGACCAACACGCTCTAGGATCTCGAAAGGACCAACATATCTAGGACTCAGTTTCCCTTTCCGCCCAAATCTCATCACACCCTTCATCGGAGAGACCTTCAGGAAAACATGATCGCCAACAGCGAACTCGAGTCGGCGACGACGCCTGTCAGCATAAGATTTCTGCCTGCTCTGTGCCGCTCTCATCCTGTCCCGAATCAGCTGTATTTTCTCGGTCGTCTCCTGTACGATCTGAGGCCCCAAAATACTGCTCTCCCTGAGCTCTGTCCAACATACAGGCGATCGACATCTCCTCCCATATAAAGCCTCGAAAGGTGCCATCTGTATCGTCTCCTGGAAATTATTATTGTAGGAAAACTCGATCAAAGGCAAATAATGATCCCAGCTACCACCGAAATCCAAAACACAAGCTCTGAGCATGTCCTCAAGAGTCTGAATAGTACGCTCCGACTGACCGTCAGTCTGCGGATGAAAGGCTGTGCTAAAACTCAATCGGGTGCCCAAAGCTTCCTGGAGTTTCTGCCACAATCGGTTGGTAAACTGGGTGCCACGGTCGGACACGATGCAAGTCGGAACACCATGCAGTCGCACTATCTCATCAATATAAACCTGGGCGTACTGAGAAAATCCAAAAGTGGTCTTTACTGGCAGAAAGTGAGCTGCTTTCGTCAGTCGATCCACAATCACCCAAATAGAGTCATACCCTTGACTGGTCCTGGGTAGACCCACAACGAAGTCCATGGAGACCTGCTCCCACTTCCACTCAGGGATGGGCAAAGGCTGTAACTCGCCGGCTGGCCTCTGGTGCTCAGCCTTGACTTGCTGACAAGTCAGGCATCTCGACACAAAGTCTGTAATATCCTTCTTCATCCCGTCCCACCAGTAAACCTCTCTCAAATCACGGTACATCTTGGTGGAACCTGGGTGAACACTGTATACTGATCTATGTGCCTCCTCGAGAATATCACGCCTCAATTCCTCTGAATCTGGCACGCACAGTCGAGTCCCAAAGCGAAGTATCCCCTGATCATCAATCACGAACTCAGAAACTCTGCCCTGCCGAATCTGCTCAATGATATCTAAGATACGGGCATCGCCGGACTGTGCCTCGCGGATACGGTCAAGTAACTGTGGGCGTGCTCTGAAATGGGCCAGCTGTCCTCCTGTAGGAGTAAACTCGAACTGCACTCTGCTATCACATAAAACCTGCCAATCCGCCGTCGACTGCATCTGTGCTGCGCTCAAACAAGATAAGCTACCTCCGGGCCTCCTACTCAAAGCATCTGCCACCACATTCGCCTTGCCCGGATGGTATAAAATCTCGCAGTCATAATCCTTCACCAACTCCATCCAACGGCGCTGTCTCAGGTTCAGGTCTCGCTGCTGGAAGATATACTTCAAACTCTTGTGGTCAGTGAATATCTGGCACGACTCACCGTATAGGTAATGTCTCCAGATCTTAAGTGCAAATACCACTGCAGCCATCTCTAAATCATGGGTGGGGTAGTTCTGCTCGTGTTTCCTTAGCTGCCGAGAAGCATACGCGATGACTCTGTCGTGCTGCATCAATACACAGCCCAGCCCCACTCTAGAAGCATCACAATATACCACGAACCCGCCTGATCCTGAAGGCAATGCTAACACTGGAGCAGTAGTCAGACGAGTCTTCAACTGCTGAAAGCTATCCTCACATGCCTGTGTCCAATCAAAAGGAACCCCCTTCCGGGTCAACCCGGTCAACGGTGCAGCAATGCGGGAGAAATCCTGGACGAAACGTCGATAATAGCCGGCCAGACCTAGAAAGCTGCGAACCTCTGTGACTGATACCGGTCTAGGCCAACGCTGAACTGCCTCAATCTTCTTCGGGTCCACGCAAATACCATCTCTCGTCACCACATGACCCAAGAAGTCGACACTGTCTAGCCAGAATGCGCACTTGGAGAATTTGGCGAACAGCTGATGCTCCCTCAAAGTCTGCAATGTGATACGTAAGTGCTGCTCATGCTCCTCCCGGCTCCGAGAATAAACCAAGATGTCGTCAATGAACACAATAATGAACTGATCGAGATACGGCCTGAATACGCGGTTCATCAAATCCATAAAAGCTGCCGGGGCATTGGTGAGCCCGAACGACATCACCAAGAACTCGTAATGACCATAACGAGTACGGAAGGCAGTCTTCGGAATATCCTCCTTCCGAACCCGCAACTGGTGATAACCTGATCGTAAATCAACCTTCGAGAAAAACCCTGCACCCTGGAGCTGATCAAATAAGTCATCAATGCGGGGTAGGGGATACCTGTTCCGCACAGTAACTCGGTTCAACTGACGATAATCAATGCATAAGCGCATACTTCCGTCCTTCTTCTTAACAAACAAGACGGGAGCGCCCCAAGGTGACACACTCGGTCGGATAAGCCCTTTGTCCAGCAAGTCCTGTAACTGATCCTTTAGCTCTCTCAGCTCCGCCGGGGCCATCCGATAAGGAGGTATAGAAATAGGCCCCGTGCCGGGGATCAAGTCAATACAGAACTCAATCTCGCGCTCTGGTGGCAGACCAGGCAGCTCGTCAGGGAATACATCAGGAAACTCTCTCACAACAGGGACCTGGTTCAACGGAACCTCTGTGGAGCTAGTATCACAAACATAGGCTAAGAATCCCTGACACCCTTTCCTTAAGAGCTGACCAGCGCGAAGAGAAGAAATCAAGCTAGGAAGGGTAGCACTACGATCTCCCTGAATAATAAGAACCGGCTCACCAGGAAAACTGAATCTGACTGCTTTTTCACGGCAGTCCACGGATGCATAACAGGTGGCTAGCCAGTCCATACCAAGAAGAACGTCAAAGTCTAGCATATCGAGGAGAATCAAATCTACTGAAGAATCTCTCTCCCCGATACGAACGGAACAAGATCGGTATACAAAACGGGCAACAAAAGACTCGCCTACCGGGGTAATAACGACAAGCGGCTGATCTAACGGACAAGACTCTCGGCCCAACCTCGGTGCAAAATACGTGGAAACATAGGAATGTGTGGAGCCTGGATCAAATAATACCCGTGCATTAAAAGAACATACTGGCAGAGTACCTGTCACGACGGCATTGGATGCCTGTGCATCCTGAGGAGTCAACGCGAACACTCGGTCCTGTCCACCACTAATAGCTGGCTGTCCTCTGCCTCTACCTCGGCCTCTGCCTCTGCCTCTGTCGCCTCGTCCTCTCTGAACCGGGCCGCCACGCCCACGGCCTCTAGAAGCATCTGGCTGGCGTGAAGCATCATCAGAAGGAGGAAGTAAAGCTCTCTGCGAAGGTGGTGAAGGTGGTAAAGTCACATGCGGGACTGTCGCCGCGCCCGGACGTCCCATGGTACAGTCTCTGACACGGTGATACTGACTCCCACACCGAAAACATCCTGGAGACGACTGCTGGGTCTGTGGATATGAACCAAATAACTGACCTCGTCTCAATCCTCTGCCTCCGCCATCTCCCGGAAATAATCTATCACGATGTCTGCCCATCTGCCGCTGAGCTGGCGTATTAGTACGGATCCTCTTCGGCCCAGAAGCGACCGGAGTCTCAGAAATACGCTCCTCCAAAAGTAAGGCTGCGTCCATCGCGGCTGCGTATGTATCAAAGTGCTGGGTGCCGATGGCAAGGAATAGCTGTATATCAAGCCCTCGTACAAACCTCTTTATCCTCTTCTCTTCTGTGTCGACTAGGTGCGGAGCATATCGAGACAACTGGGTAAACTGTATATCATACTCCGACACTGTCATCCCCGGAGTCTTGCGCAAAGACTCAAAACTACGGGCTCGAGCATCTCGAACACTCTCCGGAAGAAAACGGGCAAGAAATGCAGCTGTAAACTCATCCCAGGTCATAGAAGGCAGACCTGCAGCTCGGCCTCTCTCTACTGAGTCGTACCATGTCTGGGCAAGACCCTCCAGACGAAAACTCGCAAACTCCACCAATCTATCCTCAGAACACCTCAACGAACGGCCAATCCGTGCCATCCTATCGAGAAATGCCTGTGGGTCCTCTGTCGCATCTGTACCGGTAAAAGCTGGAGGTCTCAATCTCATGAACTCCTGTAGTGAAACAGGGATAGTCTCCGTAGTAGCAGCAGGAGTGACCATCTGTGCAGCAGGTACGATCGTGGTCTGTGCGGTGGAAGGAACATCCTCGGATCTCTGTGCCCGGCTGGACTCAACTAAAGATCCCATCATCTGCCGCAACTCTTGCATGCCGGCCTCTAATCTGGCAATACGGTCTGGATAAGGCGGATCAGTAGGACCCTGAGGGGTAGGAGTATCCTCCCGCTCGATCCTCGCCTCAGACGGGCCCGCCCGAATCTCATCCCTAGCGGCAGCCCGCTGAGCTCTCGTAGTCTTTGGCGGCATCGAAGCTGGAATAAGAAATAGAACTGATAAGGACATTGCAATTGAATCAAGGAATGCAAGGAATCACGAAAGGAAATACAAGCAATTATGTCCTAAGGTCACTTAGGCGGAGTACCGTATCGTAAGTATGCCGCGGATCATACCCACGCTACGCCACTCTGCTTAAGTCACCTACTCCATCTACCAAGGTCGTCCTACACTCAGAAAGGTAAAACCTACGCTCTGATACCAACTTTGTCACGACCCGAAAGTACGGAACGTGACTGGCACTTAGATTACGAGACGTCTAAAGGCGTACCGTAACCTAAGTCAGCCAAAACCCAGAAAATCTAAACCAAAATCAAAAGAGAGTGAAGGAAAACCTTAAATGAAAACGTTTTTTTTTAAATCAATTGAGTTGCAAAGAATCCCTTTTTAAAACATCAAAAATTTCTGAAAATTTCGGCAGAGTCTCCCCTGTATTTTCTATCCCCAAAAATGGGTACAACAAGATAATACATATGAAATCATAAAAATGGCATCCCCAAGCGGGAGCTAGCTCTTCGCCCAAGGCGGATCACAACCACATGCAATATATATAAGCAATACTAAGAAAAGAGCAGAAGAAACCCAAAATATCAGAAAACGCAACGCCGGCTCAAGTGAGCTCGACCCAAAAGAAACCACAAATATACATATCTCTCATTCTCATCACTAGGTCGCATATACAATACAAGTGGTAGATGGAGAATACTAGATACAATGATAAAGCAAAAAGAAATAAAGTATACTCGCAACCCACCTACGGGCGATGTCGCGAGTCTGAGCAAAAGGAACTGATGACAAGATAGCCCGCCGCTACAAGACTGACGGGTCCGACCTGCAAGACACTGTGGCACAACGGGGGTGAGTTGCCAGCTCGTGAGTAAATATAACATCTAATAAGGCAATCGTAAGAATGCACGCAATGCACCACAACATGTATGTCCATATGTGATATAATAACTCTAGTATGCATGCACAGGTATGCAATATCTTTTCTAACTCTTTAAGTGTTTAGAATGTTAAAATTACTGCATTCTTAACTTTTAGAAAATGAATGTCTGTATAATAGCTAAATATCATCAAGAAATCATCTGGAAACCCGTGTCAAGCATCGACACCAAATAGGAATCATATCTGTCTCAATATCGGGCTCCGTCAGTCCGGATCGGCCCATATCATAAATCTCACGACAACGGTCGGTATCCTCCGGATATCCGCCGCGCCAGACATCACCGGTAGGTAGTCTTCCCCTGCCAGGCTCATCGTCTACAACTCGATCTTCTTGCCCCGGGGTACCATACCGGGCCCACCATGTACCCGAGACGGTTCATCCACTCCTCGAATCGGGTCTCGAAATCCAACAGAAAACATGAAAACTCATGGTGGAAGACACAGACATCACGAGAAAACCGCAACTTTGTTTTGAAAATGATAAATCTAAGGTTTTGTTAAATTCTTGCGGCTTTCCCCAAAAATCCAGAAATCACAGAAAAACTGAAATCATCAAGAAAATCATAGTGTCCACATGTTATATATAATAAATGTTTATGATATCAATGTATATGATGTGAGTTTTAGTAGCAATCTATATAAATATGATGTTAATGCGAGGTATATGCATGCTATGCAATTTCATATATCATGTTTGAATACAAATAGCGATATTAAGTTAAACAGGTTTTCTAGTGTACGTGGCATGGCAATTACCAAAGGCGTGTGTGTCACATGAATAGTGCGCGTGCAATCGATGCCAATGGTAATGTGTTCGTGTCCTACGAAATGATATCGCGTATGTATATATGAACGTCATATGAATGTCCATGCAATCTAGTGTAGGGTTAGCTGTGAGGGTATGCCATGTATATAAATGGATAAGCTAGCTAACAATATAATTAATGCATAAAGTAGGGTAATCCTAACTAGGGGGGGCGCCTCGCGCCATCCAGACGATTCCCCCCGTAGATGAATATATCTACTCACCAGAAATCCCCGCTAATCTGATCCGGCCACCGCTTTGCCTTTTCGCGCCGTATCCGAAGTTTCCCCGACCGATCCTAAATTTGCACAACACCAAGTATAAGATTACATAACCCTAAACGATGCAAGTCACATTATACAAATATCGACGCTCACAAATTAAACATAGCATGCACTCGGTGCGCGGAAAAACGCACGAAAATCGCTAATTTTTAGCTAAAATCGTCATTTCGAGGAAATCGACAAAACTACAACCCGACTAGACGAAACCCCACGTTCGCGCACTCTAAAAATCCTATACGAAGCTAATAATATCGCTAACCTAGCGCAATTTGAACGCATACTATTTTTCGTAAAAATCTAGTAAGCGATTTTCAAACCAAATCGATACAAACGTTGAAATTTGTCGTTTTAGCGAGCATACCAATACACAATTAACCACTCCAATCACCTAGATAACCATCCCTAACATAATCCCACCATTATGCTACAAGCCCTAATTTCTAAAATCAAAACCTTCTCTTGATTTTTCCTAATCAAACATTTACTAGTAAACTAATATTTAGAATTGAAATTCTAACACAATTAAACCTCAAGTAAGCAAACTAGTTTAGGATTTTCACCTCTCAAGCTTGAACCCTAGCTTGATCAAGTCTCCAAGAAGCCTCCTTTCATCATGTTTTTGAACGAATTTGGGTTGAAGAGAGAAGGGATTAGGGTTAAGCTTTGAATGGAGGTGGAAATTGTGGATTTTTCTTGAATTTTTTTGCAAGAAATGAAGCCAAATGGAGTGAGGAAGTGGGGAAAACTGCAGGTGAAGGGGTCGGCCAGCAGGTGGAGGAGAGAGTTTGGGAAATTTGGAGAAGATTCTAGGTCCAAAACACCCCCATGTTATCATTTAATGCATTTCTTTTCAACATTTTACAAAAAAACCCTTATTTTACCTCATTTTCTCATTAAATTTCCAACCCAAAAACTAAAAATGTGAAAGTCATGACACAATTTTATTAACACCATATTTTAGCTTATAAAGACTCCTAATTAAGAAATTTACCTAATTAAATTTGTATTTATCCCTAATTAAATGTATTTAAAAAGGCTTAAAATAATAAAAAAATAATTAATTACGAATTTTTTTTTTATTTAACTAGAAAATTATAAATGACATTTTAGTGACAAAATTATAGTAATATCTTATTTAAATTTTGTATAATTAGGTCTATAATGAAAAATATCAATTTTGACTTTTTACGGAAAAAGCCGAAAAATTAGCCGTTTGCCGAAAACTGCCTAAACGATTTTCGAAGGGTTACAATGACCCATCTCCAATTTTTCATCAAAACCCCATACCCCCTTCATAAAAGATGATCCCTACCTCACCCTCATCGCAATGGACCAAGAAAAGTGGGATTTTGATAACTTTGAGAACCTAGGGTTTTCTTGAGTGGCCTATATGAGGTATAATCCCTTCACTTAGTTTAGTTTCAAGTTTTCATAGCATTCTAGTTTAGATTGGAAATTGTTTATGAATGGGTTTGTGAACTTTGAAATTCTAGAGAAGGGTTTGGGAAATTTATGATGTTTAGTGGCTGTCAATAAGACTTTAGAGGTGATTCCTGACCTGGACCATAGCTTGGAAACCAAAATACGGATTTAAGAATTTACCCGTGTCGGGTTTTTATGGATTTTGTGATAGTATGTAGAGATCTGGAGTTACCCGGGGACACCATAAATTATTTAGCAAAGACAGTGGGATGAGAAGGTGATTATAAGTGCACCCTAGAGACCCGAGACCCCCCAACCCCTTACAGGACGCATATTTAATTCCCCAAGACGCAAATTGCAGCCTGGTCTTAATGGTTTGGTTTGGTGTTTGCTCCATGTCTTCCTTATCTGATATCTAGAGCAACCCCATATGCAAAATTGGCTAGTTTGACCTGAGTGAAAATCTGGGAGCACTTTGATGGGATTTTGGCTATGTTTTCCGTATTTTGAAATGTTTGGTTTTGCTATTTGGATTTGTATTTGGTTGTTGGATGTTCGTACATCAACGACAAGGGATAATTGGTTGGTTTTGCGTGCGTGGCCTATAAGTTCTAACCTATATGCGATCCGTGTGCCGTTTTGGTTTCTGGATTCGATTTTAATAGCGTTGCGTTTGTGATATTATAGGTACCTTCATGTAGATTCCGAGGCGACGGAGCATGACGTCATCGACTTCGAAAAGCAAGGATCAAGGTGAGTAGATCTATATCTACGGGGAAAGTCGGGTGGATGGCGTAAAGCACCCCCGCAAAGTTTTGGTGGAAACCGATTTGTAGCATATGGTTAAAAAAACCTAGATTAGGAAACTAAGGTTAGAGTTTTAAAGATTGTTAGTGAAACCATATTATAAACTAAAGGATAGTTAGAAGTGTTTTGATATGACTAATATTTGATGACGGAATTTGAGGCTGACGTTTGACGATATTGCCGTTTAGGGTACTATAGGACAAGATAGTCGACGTAGATGTGTCATCCGAGCCATACCTATTTCCAAACTGAAGAATTGTATGCATCTTTTAAACAGATACCTTGAGGAACGTTGTGGATTTTCAAATGATATCTTTTTTTTAAAAACACCGTAGCCCTTACTTTCAAAACTACGATTCGCATCTTTCAAAAACTGTTTGTATGGTTCGGGTGTATATGTTAGATTAGATACGCATGCTTATAGTAAAGGGTAGTATGTTTTGGTGATGTGACCTAATGTGAGATATAATTATGATAAAAAGAGAATACGATTTAATATGTGATATGATGATATGTTGATATACGGATGTGAGTCGATTGAGATGATTGATACCTTGCCGTTCCCCAGATATGAGATTGTTATGGATGTGACCTGGGACATAGGTACAGTTTTTTATATATATATATATATATATATCATGGTGAATCATGAGTGATTTTTCGTACGTGACGTTAGGTCCGTACCCCTCATTGTCATATAGGTTGATTGGATCCTTAATGTTTTAATGCCGCCGTACGATGATTTTTTCGTACGTGATGAGTTGACTTGATGATTCATTAATACCCTTGACTAGAGGATGCCGTATGATGGATTATGCCGTAGGTGATGTTGTGAGGCTGGATGCCGATTGATAGATTCACTGACTCGGTCTTGTAGGCACGTATACCTTATAGCTTTTAGCTGATGATTTAGCTTATGCTGCATTCATGTTATCCGCATTGCATTACTTATACCTATGCTATTACACCTGCACCATTATCAATGATGCGTATGTTACACGTACACAGATTTGCCGGCTCACACACTTCATCATCGATAATTTCCATGTCGCTATACAGTAGAATTGCTGCATCATAATATGACTCCTTGCATAATTTATTGCTATTGTTGCATATGCACCTTTATACGATGTTGCATTTGACTTTGGAGAAATTGGGAACCTCGGGATATACTTTTAAAACTGAAATCATTTAAAAGAGAGGTTTTCCCTTAATATGTTACATCACTGTTCCATGTTGCATGATATACGGATATTCTTACATTTCTATCATATGTCGCATACATCATGCTTTATGATTTTACGCATCGAGACATGCAGTTTTCATGAGATTTCTGGATTTGAGAACCGTGGCTATTTCAAAGGAAAATATGTACTATTTTAAAAACCCGGTTTCTCTTGATATGATATTTCAGTGTGTCCACCATACATTTTCTCTGTTCTGAGACGTGTGCTTGAAACCCGATTCGAGGAGTGGACGATCCGTTTGCGGGTTCTTGGTGGACCCGGTATGGTACCCCGGGACGAGAACGGATCTGCTGTGCTGTAAATAGTGATCCTGGCAGAGGGACCACTACCTACCGATGATACTATTTAGGCTCGGCGGATATCCGGAGGATACCGACCGGAGTCGAGAGATGATATGGGCCGATCCGGACTGACGGAGCCCGAGATATGAGGATTTACATGTCGATGCTGGACACGGGTTTCATGATGTTTTCGAGTGTCGATGCTGGACACCCAGGTTCTATGATATTGATGTGTCGCGAGGGACACACGTTGATTTATATCCTCATACTTCCATGCATATGCTTTTATGATATTTACCTGCATGATGTTGTTGTGTCATTGGTTGACACGTTGACGGGATCCACTTGCATACATACATTGATAATATGGTTGCATACAGACATTGATTATATTGTTGGATGATATCCACATGTTGATTGTCATTGATATTAGTGTTGGCACATATACAGACCCGGTCACCCTAGATACCATAGTATCACCTTTATGATATAGTTGACTTAGGAGTCGTTGTTTATTTGATTTCTACTTGTTGATGATTTTCTACTCACGAGTTGGCAACTCACCCCCGTTGTGCTACAGTTCTTGCAGGTTGACCGTATGGATCAGTAGCGGCATCGCTGGCACATAACTTCATTTGCGTATTTTGCGGTGGTAGGTGGGACATTTGTATCGTACCCACTCTTGTATTTATATTTCATATTGTATCTAGTCAACTCCATCAAATAAAATATAGTTATTGTATAAGTAATAAGACTTAGCAAGCTTTGTAGTTGCGAGACTTGAGCGACGGGTTTTACGTTCGCATTTTGGGTTGATGTCTTGCTTATTTCTTTATCTTTTGTGGTGAACTTCGGCGTTTGGCATCGTATTCTTATATATACTGTCTTGCGTAGTTGTGATCCACCGTTTGGCGAAGAGCTAGCTCCCGCTTGGCGATGCCTTTATTATCATTATGTATTTATGGTTTTGGATCAAAATATACAAAGGATGTGCTGCCCAAATTTTTAACAAGACGAAACATGTTTTCAACTAGTAAGATAAACTTGCATTTTCATGTTCTTTTTCTATGCACTAAGAAAACTTGATTTCAAAACTTCATCTCCTTTATTTTCTTAAAAAGTTTTAGATTTCTGGGTTTCAGCTTACTTGAATTACGTTACGCCTTTAGACGTTGCGTAATTAAAGTGCTGGTCACGAGCTAATATTTCGGGTCGTGACACCAATGCATCCAACATGCACGAACAAAATCCCAATCAAGGGCATTCGACATGCACGAATAAGATCTCACTCACGTGCATTCGATGCACAAGAAATCCAATACCAAGCGCCTAATATGCGCAAAAATCCAAATCAAACGTGTCAGGTCCGTAAAAAGCATCTAGTGCAGTAACATGCACGAAAACGAACGTCAAGTGCCAACGCGCACAAAAAACAAATCTGGTAACACAAATGCTCAAGGACATAAATTGGGTGCAACCAAGATACGGAGTATAAATCCGGTGCAACCAATGCACGAAATACCAAGCTGGTGCAACAAATGCACGAAATAACAATCTAGTGAAACAAATGCACGAAATACGAATCTGGTGCAACAAATGCACAAAATACAAATCTGGTGCATCAAGTACACGAAATACAAATACAGTGAATCCAGTACACGAAATACAAATACAGTGAATCCAGTGCACGAAATACAAATCAGTGCATCCAGTGCACGAAATACAAATCTAGTGCAGCAAATGCATGGAAACTCATCAATAACTCAAATGCGTATAAAAGCCACACCAAGTGTACCAAGGTGTATAAAATCATAAATGCGTTCAACTGCATGCACAAAACACGTATCAATACACTACAAGCACATGTAAGCTATACCGAGTGCAAAAATCAAATCGAGTGGATATCACATGCACAAAATCAAATCAATCGTATGAAATCCACGAAATCATAAACATGTGCTGCAAAGGCACAAAACCGATATCAAATGCAACAGGTATGCACAAATCACAAATCAACACAACGGTGTATAAAATATATATCAAGTGCAATAACTATGCACAAAATGTAAATACCCAGCAGGTGCAACAAATGGTGCAGGAAAACAATATCATGTACTCAATCATCAAAACTCAAAATCCAAGCGATATAAGCGTGATACTCGGATCACAACGCAAATGCAACAAATGACATTGACGTACACTTCCTACAATGTCAAAAAAAGTCGGTGTTCCCAAACTGGAGGAGCGAGAACATCCGCTTGCTTCCTGCTCATGGTCTGGCGTCGTCTGTCTCTTGGTCCTCGTTTTCTCTGTGGATTACCAACCTCGCAATCCATCGGCTCATCGGCCCGGTCAGGTGTGCTAACGGAAACGATTCCGCTCTAGAACTTCTCTGGTCATCTCTCGGCCAATTAGTATGACCACTCGTAAAGCAGCACGTCACTGGCGTTGGCCTATGGCCCTCTGAATACACGCGACTCAACTGATCCTCGGTGCAAATCTTATCGCAGCAGTGTTTTGGAAGGAACATGCTCAGGGTCTCTTCCGATCTCGCTTGTGACGAACTATACGGAGGCCGGTACTCTTACATAATCTTTTCTCGCCTTCTGGACATCTGCGTTCTCAGCACATCATCTCCTCGGGAATTGGTCGTATCCCAACACCTCTGTAGATATATCTGATCTCTAATCTCAATGGAGAGTAACAACAACTCGTCAGCATCTCGCATGAACCTCTTGTTCCACTCGTCCTTATCATCGTCCACTTCGACATCACGTCTTGCTATCTGCGTACTATAATTTGTTATTGTATATGCCCTAGAGGCCATTACTGTATCATACTAGTTTGTATATTACTTAATGGAAGCTTGGGATATTCACTATTGTATAGACAATCTTGCTCAAAATAGTAGTATGCTACTTGGTTTGTTTCTACTTCAATATGTGTACATGTGTTTCTTTTAACATATTGCCTATACACATTAGTGGAGCCCTTAGGATCTTTGCTTGATTACCAGCGTTGTGATGGCAGTCACACTTATGGGGGCTGGGTAATCCACAAGCACATCCTTATGCATGTCCCTAGTCGTAGGACTGTCGAGACAGGGCATCAAAACTCCGGAGTAGACTAGCGTATGGGCTTCTCATCCCAGCAGGGGAGACGGTCTGTCCCACAGCCGTCAGTACGTCGTACTTGAGATAGTATGCGGGTGCTCATTAGGTTACGAGTACACTGGACAGGACTCGTCGGGAACTGATTGGTTGGTACTATACCTATCGTCAGTTGTCAGTTCTCAGGTGACATGAGTACAGCTTAGTCCGCTGACTTGACACTATCACTTCGCCTCGAGTGTCTTCCCACTGTACTTTGATTACTACCCTACCACGGCTCAAAGGAGTCGTGCAAACAGGTAGTAGTTGGGTGCAGTCCCGAAGCACTTGGAGGAAGTGACGGTTAGATAGGATTCGTTCTTTCCGGTATTGGGAGTTGATATCGTGCTGTGTCAACGAGAGCCATTACACACAGTCTTCCCTGGCCAGGGCAAGCGAGATACACTGGTAGGTTTCCAGTGCTATCTCAGGGTGTTCTGGGCTACACTCCGACACGACTTGTACCGCTATTAGCGGACTGACGTTTACCGCCCCCCTAGGCCCGCCATGCGATATTCTCAGACGAACAGACCGGACTGTACGGAAACTGTCACATTCAGGCTCAGTAGGAGTTCAGATGGGTTTCACCTCGTCCGTCTTCTTATCGGCATCTACCTAGGGGCCATTACGCACAGCTAGTGCCGCTTGCGGTCTGTGGTTAAACCCACTTCCAGCATAGTGTCGAGTCTTTAGAGTCCCACACAGAGAGCTATTCGCCTTTGGGCAAAAGAGTAGAGGTCGCATGGTTTTGCGACAGGGTTCGGTCATATCCGTGCACTTGTGCACGTTTAGTGTCCGGGCAGTTATTACTAGCGGACTTTGGGTTAAGCCAGATCCTAGTATACGTTTTTGGATTGGTTTTATCTCGTTTGTATTCGTGTTCCCCGGAACGCGGATGCGGATGTGTATGCATGGTTGAAAGAGACAGAGGCAGGGGATTCTCATTAGGGTTGTTGACTGTTGACGTTTGCTAAACCCTAATGAGAATTAGAAATACGATTAACAATAATATTAATTAAGTATTATTGTGACATGGTTGGGTTGAATGGTTGACTTTGTTGACTTGTTGACTTTGTTGATCGGTTGACTAGGTTGGACTTGTTGACCACCATCATGATAATGGCTATCATTTCATGGCATTGACCTTTGCTTGCTTATTTGTTCACACATTGCATTTAATGCATGAAATGATATTGCCATTTGATATGATAACAACCATCACATAATACTCAATTATTATTATGTGTTATGATGATTTTTGATTCTGAGAGCAAAGGTGAGAAAAGTCTTGCTCATTCTTTCATTTCCTTTCTCTCTCATGCTCAAGCTCTCCCTCTTCCTCTTGCTCTCTCTAGTTCATGGTTCTATTGTCTCATGTGTTGAGAAGCAAGAACCATAGAGATCAAAACCCATTACACTTCTCTACTCATCCTAGTACACAAGGTCTAGCAAGCCAAGTGTTCTAGTTTCTTCTAGTTTGAAGTAGAAGCCAAAAGGTAGAAGCTTTCGGGTAGATCCATCTTCGGCGCGAGGAGACGACGAGGTGAGGCCGATCCGACCACCGCAAGGAGTTGAAGACGAAGGAGTTCAAGTTAAGGTATAACCCCCTAACCGAGTAGGTAAAACTCGTAGTTAGGTTGTTAGATAGTTGTTTAACAAAGATCCGTATTTTGAGTCCATGTTACCACCCTAAAGAAAAAATCATTTTCACCATTTCCGCAACCCCAAAGAACCGGGGACGGGTAACGTGGACTTACATAATTGTTCCCGGCTACAGTCATTCCGGAATTTCTCACACGGACTCGAAATTACGAACTCGGTGTCTTCATCACTTTGTAGAAGATATCTAGCTGAACACGTCATCGGGAACTCGTCCTAACCATCGGAGGAATACTCTATATTCGTCCGTACTTGATCAACTCATAACGCATCTGGGTAGGTCCTCTATGCAAAGATGGTCAACTTACAGATCTCCTATCGGATCATCCAACGAACAACATCATCTCTGGATCGATCTACTTTAGATCTGAGTAAGACTCCCCACACTGGAAATCTTCAACTCAACGGGGCCTGCGTCGGCGCATCAAATCAGACGAATCACCTTCGTCTCTCAACTCGGGGTAGACTAGCTATCATCTGTCACATTTCTGCCTGAAAGCTCCAGCGATCTCAGCTCACAAGCTCTGAAAGCGACATCCCATCAATCTCAGCAACAGCTAGGTCATCTGTCTTTACGGTAGACGACAACACAACTCTGAGGTAGGTTGTACATCAACAGTCCTCTCACAACAGGCAGTCTCTATCAGTGGCCCGATCATCTGGTGCAAAACCGAACACTCATCTCAAACAAGATGCCACCACACAAATACTACATCGAGACGTTCCAATGTCACCAGAAAACACGATGGTCAGTCCCCGTCCATGATGAGCTCGCCCTGACCACATCACTAGCAGCAGTTCAATCTGCGCTCAAACCATGGTGACAGGAACTGTAACATTTCATAAAAATAAAATATTATTTTTGGGAATTTATAAAATTAAATAATAAATATTATGAATATTTGATGATGCGGTATAATTAAATACCGATAAATTTGGAAAATATTGGGAAATTAAATTAAATGGTGATTTTGGAGGGATTTATGTGATTTAGTCAAATTATAAATTTTTATAATTAATTATATTTCATTTTAATGCTAATCGCGATTAAGTATCGTTAATCGTGCATTAAGCTTGTTTTGTGCACATGACATGCACCATGTCATATTTTACACTTGTGTTAATTTTTCTATCATGGCTTCTGTTTATTTTCTTCATTTGGTTTGGTTTTAAAAGAGAAGAGAAAAGCAAACAAAAGAAAAGAAAAAAAAGGAAATATAAAGAAAGAAGCATGGGCAAGAGAGAGAGAGAGAGGGTGAGGGGTCATCTTTGACCATGGCATTTCCCTCCTTCATTATTTCCTCTCCATTTTCCTCTCCCCTCTCATATGGCTGCCCTCTCCCTTCACCTCCACCTACACCCCTCACTTCATCATCAAAATCCCATTAAAATCTCATCTCTACTTCATTAAAAACATGCACAAGCTCACTACAAACACTTTAGACCAAGAAAAATTGGATTTTGAAGACTTGGGGCAACTCAAGAAAGTTCTTGAGTTGCCAAATTAGGTAATTCCTTTATCATTAGAATTGTATTTCATTCACTTTAGCATCTATATTAGTTTAGAATCGATTAAGTGTTGTTAAGTGAACATTGAAAATTCCAATTTAGGGTTTTGATGAAACCTTGAGTAGTGAGGCCTTGCAACACCTGTAGTGGTTGTTTATTGGACTAAACCTGAGAGTAAACCCCCAATTCATAAACTTAGAAACCCCGATATCGGGATATTGTGGGATTTGTGATGAGAATTGGAGATCTGCTAACACCCGGAGCCTCTGAAAATTATTTAGCAACCACAGTGAGTCATGCAGGCAACCTAGGAGCTACCACTGAAACCCTAGCCCCTATTCCCTTACCTTGGCCGCAAATATATCCATTTTGGACGCAAATTGTGGCTAGAGCAGGGAATTGTAGGTTCGTGTTTTGTCCAGGAATTATCTCCAGTAAATTAGACCCTCCACATATGCAAAATTGGCTAATTTCACCTGGGGTAAAATCTGAGACCATTTTCTTGAGTTGTTGCATTGTTTTGCGACTTTGTTTTATATTGGGATTTGGTATTTGATATTGTGTTCCATCGTTTGATGTTTGTACGTCGGCGACGGGGGTTGTTTGATGGTTTTGCAGGCGTAGGCTATAGCATCTAACCTATAAGCGATTCGCATGCCGTTTTGGTTTTCAAGTTCGATTCTTGATACTATATGACGCATTGAAAATTGTTGGTACCCCCATGTGGACATCGAGACGATGAGGATGAACGTGACGTCATCGACTCCAGCAAGCGAGGATCGAGGTGAGTAGATATATATCTACGGGGGAAGTCAGGTGGATGGCGTATAGCACCCCCGCAGTTTCATAGTATAGAACGCGAATGCGTTATGATATATATAGATGTATACTTATATGCTATTATAAGATGTGTATACTTAGTGAGGAATGCTAGGTGACTTTGGGATAGTTTTAGCATACTTGTAGGAAAACGCATTTAGTTAGTTTCTTAGTCGCGAACCCTAAAGTAGTGATTTGCATACACGCACATATACGCGCATACATTTTATTTCTTGTACGTATATGGGGATATGTATACACACACACACAGCTATGGGACTATGTATATATATATATACGTATACATATACATGGATGATGAGGATAGTTCATGGTATTTGGAGATGAGTCGATGAGATTGGGCATGATGCCACGAGATCGGTGATATGACATGGTTCGTATTATGAGATACGACATGATTGTTATAGCGGGTACTTGGGCGACGTGTTTTCATACACACTCATACATATATATAGATGGTATCAGTATGTACTAGACTTAGATCAGTACTCCTAATACAGGATATGATGATAAGGATACCATATGAATGATGAAATAAATGTGATATCCGACCCGTATCCAGATTGGGATGCCGTAGAATGGATTTACCGTACGAGCTATATATTGATGATAGACCCGTACTCTTGACTCGAGGATATCATGTTATATATTGTATCGTATGTGATACTATTGAGGCGGGATCACCGACTATTATATATATATATATATATATATATATATATATATCGACTCAGACTTAGGCGGTTTTCTTTACCCTTTCGATTAGTCTGTTAGTTTAGTCCTGTAGTTTACTTGTAGATATTAGATTAGACTCGAGTCATACCTATTTCAAAACTAATGAATCGTGAGTATTTTTAAAGACAGGACAAGGGATTCTATGGATATTTCAAAGGACGTACTTTTTCTTAGAAACACCGTAGTCCCTATTTACTAAACACCACGATTCGTGTTATTTCAAATGTCAAAACTGTGTGACTCACATATATTGATGTAGATTCTTTATTATTGCGTGTATTATTCATTTTCCGCATATTCTTGCTATTCGCATCGCATTGCATGTTTAAATGTGTTTATCGTCATATTAAACCCATGTTATCAGGACACCAACACCATTACCAATGATGCGTATGTCTACGATCACTTACTTGCCGGATCACACACATCATCAACAGTAATTGCCATGTCACGTACACTTTAGAGAATATTAATTCATTGATATCGCTTGTTAGCTGATAGTTTCGACATGATACTAGTGAGCCTGCTTTTATATGATAGCTTAGACATTGCATTTATTTACTGCGTTATCTCATGCTTGTATATTCATATATTCATTTGCCATGCAATAATATGGGTCAGTCCGGATTGCCGGAGCCTAGTATTCATTATTTATTTATATCGTGATTTATGATTTCGGATTTCCATGAGATTGCTGGATTTGGAGAAACCGCAAGAATTTTATAAACTGATTATCATTTTAAAATGAAAGTTGCGGTTTTCTCATGATATGATTTGAGATATGTTCACCATGAGTTTTCTCGGCTCTTGAGCAATATCATACACCCAATTCAAGGAGGAGGGGGAACCGTCTGTGGGTGCATGGTAGACCCGGTGCGGTACCATGGGGCAAGAAGGTCACAGATGATGGCGTTGAGCCTGGCAGGGGAGCACTACCGACTGGTGATTGTATTGTGACTCGACGGATATCCAGAGGATACAGATCGGAGTATAGGCATGTCCGGATAGTCGAAGCCCTAGATATTGAGATTTGATGTTTGGGCCATTCCGGATAGCCGGAGCCCTAGATATTGAGATTCGAGGATATAGGCCAGTCCGGATAGCCGGAGCCTGAGATATTCATATATTGGGATTTATATACATTTTTTGTTTATGCTAGACACTGATTTTCCTGTTGATTTCATTGATGATACCTCGTTTTATACATAAAGAAATCTCACTAAACTAAGAAAATAGTTTTTCTCATTCATGATGTATTCTGTTTTCATTATATTGCATTCATATCTCATACTTATGATATGTTGCTACCTGTGGCACTGACACGAGCACATGGTATTACACTTATGTATAGATGTTACCCTTTCCACCTTATCATGCTTCAGGCTTTATCATTTTAAGGATGTATATTTTTTGATCGTATTGACCTAGAATTGAGTCATACATACGATTTCTGCTCTATGATGTTTTCTACTCACGAGTTGGCAACTCACCCCCGTTGTGCCACAGTTTCTTGCAGGTTTTGCCGTACATGTTTCCTTGGCGGCTTTGCTGGCACACTGCTTCTTCCGAGTGATTGTCTTGGTAGGTGGGTTCACACGCATCGTGACCACCATTGTACCTTTTATTATATTTCAGTTGTATCTAGTAAACTCCATCAACCTTACTTGTATTATTTGATAACCATAGAAGACCAGTTGTATATTTTTTCAACCTTAGAGTCACGCGTTGTATTATTACGGTTTTCTTGATGCTGTTAAGTTTCCTTTTGAGTTTTGATCCCCGCTCTTCGGTGTTGTATATTATATTGCTCGCATGTTTGTAACCGCCAATTGGCAAAGAGCTAGCTCCCGCTCGGGGATGCCTTTATTCATAATATGCATGTTGTACCCTTTTGGGGACAGTATTTACAAAGGAAACTCTGCCGAAATTTTCAGAAAAGACTTGAGATTTTAAAAATGCATATTCAGCTTATGTTATTAAAACCACTTTCTTTAAAACTAAACATTTCCTTCTTTCTTCTTTTAAAATGGTTTAGATTTCTGGGATTTTTTTGGCTTACTTAAATTAGATGGGGTCCTATAGATTTCATATGATTCAACTACCAGTCATGTGCCATTTCGGGTCGTGACAAAGTTGGTATCAGAGTGCTAGGTTAACCTTGGTTCGAGTCTATGTTTGACTATGCGGAGCCTAGGGCGTTTGTATATATACGGAATCTAGGCTTGATCTTACGGAACATAGACTTAGTCGAGGGTGTATTAGACCCGAACTTTCGTCGCGTGGGTTGACCTTGGTTGATGGAGTAGGTGACTTAAGGAGAGTGACATACCGTGTGTATGTTCCGCGGCATACTTACGATACGCTACTCCGCTTAAGAAACCTTAGGATGTACATTTCCTTACACAGAATTATATTCTTCCCTATTATATATCCTCATCGATATTGGTTTATGGTTTTGCTGCCACGATTACACGGGCAGAGAGAGCTACGGCTAGAGTTGTGTCAGCACGAGCTCGTCACGGACGAGGACCGACCAAGGGGTGATTCCAGGGACACACGATTGCATAGATGTATCGTCCTATTGTGTTTTCGCGCCATGAGCGTTTGATGGATTGCTTTTACAAGATTTCTTGGACGTGCAGATCAGCACCAGAGGATTGGGCCACTGCTAGAGCCCAGCCAGAATGTGATGACCATCATTACACTAATTATTTTTATGATTGAGGCACTGTTCAGCGTGCGGACAAATGAGCAGTTGTTGCTCCGACTGACGAGATGTCGCCCATATGTTGAAGCTAACGCCGCACGAGTTGTACTTAGAGATATGATAGAAGATCGCTAGTCACCCAAAGATGAGGGACTAGGACATGTGATTCGTTGCCTACCCCGATACGAGGTAATCAAATTGATTGATTCCAGCTAGAGACGACTTCATACAGGTACGTTGGGAGTCAAAGGAAAACGATCGAATGTCAAAAATCCATTTTTCCAAGTTTAAAGTATTCGGAAAAACATGCAAGTATTCCGTGGACTCTCTAGAAGAATGAAACCTTAACTCGATATAATCACCATGAGAACGCTTTGAAACCTTAGGGTTTGTAGCATTTCAGTGGTGCTATTAATAAGGCTTGGGTTTGCCCTTCTACGGCTGGTCCATAGGTGCTGTGGCATGTACTCGATATTATTTAACTGTACTCAAGATGTTGAGCTCTTAGGGGGATTATGAGACTTTGACAAATCGAACGAAGGGTTCGACGTCATTCGGATATCATATGATGGGATATATTGCTTGGGAGACTCCAGATACGAGTATAGCCGTTGGAGTGCAGTCCATGCAGCCATGAAGAGACGAGTCCGAATCAGTCGACATTAGAGAAAAGTGGAGTAAGAGGTTCATACGAGATCTTGATGAGATGACGTTCCACTCCGCTGACATCAGAGATGTGATACGCATGCAGAGGCGTTGTTTATGGAAATACTTTCCAGAAGGTGTCGCGATGAGTATGCAGCCGTTCCGGAACAAGAAACAGGGTCAGTAAAGGACGATGACTTCCGGGCAGTTCGGCAGAAACGAGATTTGGGAGAGACTTCGACAAAACCTTTCTGGAATACTATATGAGATGACTTGGACCCAGGAGCGGTCATATTGCGCACACCCAGTAGGCTAGAGTTCGGTATCGTCGACGAGATACGTTATGAGTGACCATGACAGTTGGCCAGAGATCTTTAGAGGATGTGCTAGAGCGGGAATGTTTCCGCCATCTTTGATTTCGGTATATTGGATGATTTATCTGCATGATTGAGATTTTGTGCACCACCGTTGCACTTGACTTCGAGTTGATGTCATTCGAGATGTTGATTTTGATTTCATGTCTACGGTATGCATGTGATTTGACTTATGCTTTCGGCACAGTTTTCATGCACTTTTAGTATTTTATTCGATTTTATGCATGCCGATGCACATGGTTGTGAGATTATATACCACGGTATACCTGATTTGGATTTGGATTGAAATGTATTGTATACCGTCGATTTCGATTGTGATACTCGATATTTATTTTCGTGCACCTTGTGCACTTGATTTGGATTCTTGCGCGTACTTGGGCGCTTGATGCAATTTTGATGCACACCATATGCACTAAATCGAGATTCTCCGTGCATATCAGATGCACCTAATATTGCTGTCAGGCACACCAATTGCCTTCGACAGGAGTTTCGTGCACACCCGTTGCACTTAGATTTTGCTTCTGTGCACATGTACGACACATTCATGGATTTCGATTTCCGTGAGCACCAGACGAACGTGGTATTCATATTTACATTTTGGGATTGATTCCTTTGAGAAACATGTTTTATGATATTTACTATTTGATATAGTGACTGAGCAGGACTAGTCCAAGAACAGTACCTGAATATATTTTTGCATGCATTGATAGTTACCGAAGGGATTTCCAAAAAAGAGCTATAGTCTCAGTATTTACTTACGTGTCCGAGATGACACAAGACATTTAATAAAGGACACCTTTCTAAATTATTTTCAAAACGGCGGGACGTGTATGTTAAACAAAGGATATATATACATATAGTTATTTTCTTACAATAGACGTCCGCCACTGCGCAATGATACGCACATCGCACAGTGACTTGAAAAGGTTTGGCATGCATTGCTTCCAGATGTTTTGATAATGTTTACATGTATAGTTGATGTATATCATATTGGTTTTCATATTGGACTTCGACATTGGTGTCTTCACCATAATTCCGATGATTTCGTAATGCTTGACGGAGTTTTGATATTGGTTTATACACTCTTTTTCATACGCATTCATTGCGCTACGATGTGTTTTTATGTATTTATGATTTTAGAGCCCCGACGACTTGATCATTTTACTGAAATGTTTTAATATTTGAGAGGTTTAAATTTAAATTCAGGGACCGAATTTCTTTAAGGGGGAAGACTGTAACATTTCAGAAAAATAAAATATTATTTTTAGGAATTTATAAAATTAAATAATAAATATTATGAATATTTGATGATGCGGTATAATTAAATACCGATAAATTTGGAAAATATTGGGAAATTAAATTAAATGGTGATTATGGAAGGATTTATATGATTTAGGCAAATTATAAATTTTTATAATTGATTATATTTCATTTCAATGCTAATCGCGATTAAATATCGCTAATCGTGCATTAACCTTGTTTTGTGCACATGACATGCACCATGTCATATTTTACACTTGTGTTAATTTTTCTATCATGGCTTCTCTTTATTTTCTTCATTTGGTTTGGTTTTAAAGGAGAAGAGAAAAGAAAACAAAAGAAAAGAAAAGAAAAAAAAATTTGAAGAAAGAAGCATGGGCAAGAGAGAGAGGGAGGATGAGGGGTCATCTTTGACCATGGCATTTCCTTCCTTCATTATTTCCTCTTCATTTTCCTCTCCCCTCTCATATGGATGCCTTTTCCCTTCACCTCCACCTACACCCCTCACTTCATCATCAAAAACACATTAAAACCTCATCTCCACTTCATTAAAAATATGCACAAGCTCAATACAAACACTTTGGACCAAGAAAAATTGGATTTTGAGGACTTGGGCCAACTCAAGAAAGTTCTTGAGTTGCCAAATGAGGTAATTCCTTTATCATTAGAATCGTATTTCATTCACTTTAGCACCTATATTAGTTTAGAATCGATTAATTGTTGTTTAGTGAACTTTGAAAATTCCAAGTTAGGGTTTTGATGAAATCTTGAGTAGAGAAGTGTAATTGAGGTTAGTAGAGGCCTTGCAACCCTTGTAGTGATTGTTTATTGGACAAACCTAAGAGTAAACCCCTAATTCATAAACTTAGAAACCCCGATATCGGGAATGTCACGACCCGAAATAGAACGTGACTGGCACTTGAATCATATGAAGTCTATAGGACCCCGTCTAACTCAAGTAAGCCAAAAGCCCAGAAAACTATACCATTTTAAATAATAAGTGAAGGAAAACTTGTTTAAACATTTAAAAGCAATATCATATTTTCTCAAAAATTTCGGCAGAGTCTCCTTTGTAAATACTGGCCCCAAGCGGGTACAAACTTGAATAATATGAATAAAGGCATCCCCAAGCGGGAGCTAGCTCTTCTTCAATTGACGGTCACAACCACGCAAGCAATATAATATACAACGCCGAAGGGAAAGGATCAAAACTCAAAAGGAAACTCAAATCAACATGAAAACCATAATAGTACAAGTGCGACTCAAAGGTCGAAAGAATAAACAACTGGTCTTCTAAGTCTAATAAATATACAAGTCCGGTTGATATAGTTTACTAGATACAACTAAAATAATAAAGTACAATGGTGGTCACGATACGATTGAACCCACCTACCAAAGCAATCACCCAGAATGAAAGCAGTGTGCGAGTAAAGCCGCAATGAAACCTGTATGGCGAAACCTGCAAGAACTGTGGCACAACGGGGGTGAGTTGCCAACTCGTGAGTAGAAAACATCACAGAGCAGAAATCCTATGTATGACTCAATCCTAGGTCAATACGATCATAATATATATCCTCAAATGATAATATGGCCTTAAGCATAATATAAAGGCAAGGGTAAACATCTATGCATAAGTGTAATCCCATATGCTCGTATCAGTACCTCAGGTAGCAGTATATCGTAAATATGAGGTATAAATGCAATATGATAAAAACAGAATGCACCATGTATGAGAAAACTGTTTTCTTAATTTAGTAAGATTTCTGTATTTATAAATTTACATGTTATCAATGAAACCATCAGAAATCAGTGTCAAGCATCGACACAAAATATATATCCCAAAATCCCAGGCTCCGGCTATCCGGACTGGCCTGTATCATCAAATCTCAATATCTCAGGCTCCGGCTATCCGGACTGGCCTGTATCATAATTCTCAAGACCACGTCGGTATCCTCCGGATATCCGGCGTGTCATAATAAAATCACCGGTCAGTAGTTCTCCTCTGTCTCAGGCTCAACGCCATCATCTGCGACCTTCTCGTCCCGGGATACCGCACCGGGTCTACCATGCACCCACAGACGGTTCCTCCTCCTACTCGAATCGGGTGTATGATATCGCTCAAGATCCGAGAAAACTCATGGTGGACATATCTCAAATCATAATATGAGAAAACCGCACTTTTATCATTTAAAATGATAAATGAGTTTATAAGATCTTCCGTTTTCTCCAAATCCAGAAATCTCATGGAAAATCCGAAATCCAACAATGAAAAGTGAATAATAATGATTATTGGGCTCCGGCAATCCGGGCTGGCCCTTATAATATTGCATGATAAATGAATATATAAATATGCGTGAAGTATCAAGCAATGAATGCAATAATGAACTAGCATATGAAACAATACCATATAGAAACTATCAGCTAGGAAGCTATGTCAATGAAATAATGTTCTCTAAGTGTAAGTGACATAACAATTACCGATGAAGATGTGTTTGAGTTGGCAAACGAGTGTACGTGGAGCATACGTATCATCGCTAATGGTGCGGGTGTCCTGACAACAGATTTCATCCTTTCCAACGAAAATACATATAAACATGCAATGCAATACGATGAGCAGAATAAATAGCAAATGAATAGTAAATGCAGAAATAAGGAAATAACATTAATATATATAAGTCATACAGTTTTGTCATTTGAAATAACACGAATCGCGGTGTTTAGAAAATAGGGCTATGGTGTTTTTTAAGAAAAGGTACATCCTTTGCAATATCCATAGAATCCCTTAGCCTGTCATTAAAATACTCACGATTCGTTAGTTTTGAAATACGTATGATTTGAGTATAGTCTAACATCTACAAATAAACTACAGGACTAAACTAGCAGGATAGTCGAAAGGGTAAGGAAATCCACCTAAATCTGAGTCGATCTATATATATAATAATCGGTGATCCCGCCTCAATAGTATCCCATACGATATAATATATAATATGACATCCTCGAGTCAAGAGTGTGGATCAATCATCAATATTCATCTCATACGGTAAATCCATTGTACGACATTCCAAATCTGGGTAGGGTCGAATATCATATTTATCTCATTATTCATCTGGTATCCTTATCATAACATATCGTGAACTGGGGGTAATGATATAAGTCTAGTACATACTGATACCATCTACATATATATATGCGTGTGTATAAAAATACATCGCCTAAGGACCCGCTATAATAATCATGTCGTATCTCATAATATGAACCACGTCATATCACCGATCTCATGGCACCATGCCCAATCTCATCGACTCATCTCCAAATACCATATACTATCCTCATCATCCATGTATATGTATACGTATATATATATATACACACATAGTCCCATACCTATGTGTGTATATATATATATACATATCCCCATATACGCACAAGTAATAAAAGTATGCAAGTGTGTGTGTGCGTGTATGTAAACCTTATTCTAGGGTTCGCGACTAGGAAAACAACTAACGACACTATCATCCAAAGTCTTCTAGAGCAATTAGCTAAGTATACACATCTTATAATACCATTTAAGTATATATATATCTATATATAACATAACGCATTTGCGTTCTTTACTACGAATTGCGGGGGTGCTATACTCCATCCACCCGACTTCCCCCGTAGATATATATCTACTCACTTGATCCTCGCTTGCCGAAGTCGATGTCGCCATCCTCTTCTTCATCGTCTGAAGTTCACATGAGGGGTACCTATATGCAACATATAGTATTGTAAACCGAAATCGCGGACAAAAACTAAAACGGCACACGAAACGCGCATAGGTTAAAATCTATGACCCGCTCATGCAAAAGGACCAATAACCCTCGACGTCGGCGTACAAACGCCGATTGATCGAGAAAAAATCCAAACGTACCAATCATGGTTTCACAACTCACTAAATATATATGAAATAGGGTGCAAATCATCAAAACCTTAAAATTGATCAAATCGATTTATTTCAAGAAACCTAGGAAGCATCAATTAGCCATTTTAGTACAAAACTTGATATTTTAACAATCCTAATGGCCACAATGTTCACCAAATAACTTAATTAGGTCACAAAAATATTAACTAGATTTTTCTCTCATTTATATTCATAATTCCTAAAAACCTAGTTTGCAAAAATTATGCAATTTGGACAAATTAATTGTAAAAATTTACAATATAACAACTAAACTAGGTTTTGCATAAATTAAGATGTTAAACTATACATTGCATACTTAATGATGAAATAAAAATGCTAACTTGAATTTCACAAACCCTAATCTTGAATTTAGACTTGCAATATAACACCTAAATTAAACACTTAATTAACTTAGTTTGAACTAATGATCCAACAATTACACCATAGGTTAAGATTTATACCTCACAAATCAAGAGATCAAACTTGAGATCTAACCTCCCAAAATGCTCTTTTTTTTCACCATGATCCATACTAGAATAGCCAAGGAAAAATGGGTAAGGATTGGATATTTGAAATTTTTGGGGAAAAAGTTTATGCATTTTTGAAGAGAATGAGATGGGAAATTTTGGGGCTGTTATGGGGAGTTGCTGCCGACCTAGGGGAGAGGAGAGAGAGGGTGTGGGGAGTTTGACCAAGTCAAGAACCCATACATTAAGCATATAAACCCATACCTTTTTTGTTTAATTTCTTTCTTTTTTTGGTTTTTTTGATTAATTGAAGTGAGGGAAAGCTTTGGGGAAAAAGGGGCTGCTCAAGGTGGGGTCCGCCAAGCCATGGGGAATGGGGGTGTTTGTGTGAGTGTAAGTGAGTGAGTGGGTGCACACACACAAGAAGATAAATACCAAACCTCAATTTCTATTTAGTTTATTTTCACAATTTAAGCCTTTTTCTTTTACATTTTCTAAAATCATCTTGACAACTTCTTTTCATTTCAAAAACAACATGTTAAATTTTTGTTTAATATGTCATGATGTACAAAACTTGTATTAACCCATTCCAATTTGTAATTATCCCTAATTAAATGTATTAGTGAAGGATTAAAATAATATTTAAAATAATTAATTTCGGAAAATATTTCAGTCAACTAGAAATTTTACAAGTGACTCAATAAACAACAAATAGTAGCAATTACATAGCTAGAATAGGTATATTTGATTTTATGATGAAAAATAATTATATCTTGATTTTTACGGAAAACACCCGTTATTTTACCGATTCTCCGAAATTTCACCTAAACGATTTTCAAAACGTTATAGGGAAATTATGGGATTTGTGATGAGAATTGAAGATCTCCTAACACCCGGAGCCTCCAAAAATTATTTAGCAAACACAGTGAGTCATGCAGGCAACCTAGGAGCTACCTCTGAAACCCTAGCGCCTATTCCTTTACCTTGGCCGCAAATATATTCATTCTGGCTGCAAATTGCGGCCAGAGCAGGGAACTGTGGGTTCGTTTTTGGTCCAGGGAATTATCTCCAGTAAATTAGACCCTCCACATGTGCAAAATTGGCTAATTTCACCTAGGGTAAAATCTGGGACCATTTTCTTGAGTTGCTGCATTGTTTTGCGACTTCGTTTTAAATTGGGATTTGGTATTTGATATTGTGTTTCGTCGTCTGATGTTTGTACGTCAGCGACGGGGCTTGTTTGATGGTTTTGTAGGCGTAGGCTATAGCTTCTAACCTATAAGCGATTCGCATGCCGTTTTGGTTTTCATGTTCGATTCTTGATACTATATGACGCATTGGAAATTGTAGGTACCCCCACGTGGACTTCGAGAAGAAGAGGATGAACGTGGCGTCATCGAATCTTGCAAGCGAGGATCGAGGTGAGTAGATATATATCTATGGGGGAAGTCAGGAGGATGGCGTATAGCACCCCCGCAGTTTCGTAGTATAGAACGCGAATGCGTTATAATATATATAGATGTATACTTATATGCTATTATAAGATGTGTATACTTAGTAAAGAATGCTAGGTGATTTTGGATAGTTTTATCATACTTGTAGGAAAACGCATTTAGTTAGTTTCTTAGTCGCGAACCCTAGAGTAGTGATTTGCATACACGCACACATGCACGCATACATTTTATTTCTTGTACGTATATGGGGATATGTATATATATATACACACATAGGTATGGGACTATGTGTGTGTGTGTGTATACGCATACATATACATGGATGATTAGGATAGTACATGGTATTTGGAGATGAGTCGATGATATTGGGCATGATGCCACGAGATCGGTGATATGATATAGTTCGTATTATGAGATACGATATGATTGTTATTGCGGGTCCTTGGGCGATGTGTTTTCATACACACGCATACATATATGTAGATGGTATCAGTATGTACTAGTCTTAGATCAGTACTCCGAATACAGGATATGATGATAAGGATACCAGAAGAATGATGAGATAAATGTGATATCCGACCCGTACCCTGATTGGGATGCCGTATGATGGATTTACCGTACGAGCTATATATTGATGATAGATCCACACTCTTGACTCGAGGATGTCATGTTATATATTGTATCGTATGTGATACTATCGAGACGGGATCACCGACTATTTTATATATATATATATATTGACTCAGACTTAGGAAGTTTTCCTTACCCTTTCGATTAGTCAGTTAGTTTAGTCCTGTAGTTTACTTGTAGATGTTAGATTAGACTTGAGTCATACCTATTTCAAAACTAACGAATCGTGAGTATTTTTAAAGACAGGACAAGGGATTCTTCGAATATTTCAAAGGACGTACCTTTTCTTAAAAACACCGTAGTCCCTATTTACTAAACACCACGATTCGTGTTATTTCAAATGTCAAAACTGTGTAACTGACATATATTGATGTAGATTCTTTATTGTTGCGTGTATTATTCATTTTCTGCATATTCTTGCTATTCGCATCGCATTGCAAGTTTAAATGTATTTATCGTCTTACTAAACCCATGTTATCAGGACACCAGCACCATTACCGATGATGCGTACGTCTACGAACACTTACTTGCCGACTCACACATATCATCATCGGTAATTGCCATGTCACGTACACTTTAGAGAATATTAATTCATTGATATCGCTTGTTAGCTGATAGTTTCGACAAGATACTAATGAGCCTACTTTTATATGATAGCTTAGACATTACATTTATTTACTGCGTTATCTCATGCATGTATATTCATATAATCATTTGCCATGCAATAATATGGGTCAGTGCGGATTGCCGGAGCCCAGTATTCATTATTTATTTACATCGTGATTTATGATTTCGAATTTCCATGAGATTGCTGGATTTGGAGAAACCGCAAGGATTTAATAAACCGATTATCATTTTAAAATGAAAGTTGCGGTTTTTTCAAGATATGATTTGAGATATGTCCACCATGGGTTTTCTCGGCTCTTGAGCGATATCATACACCCGATTCGAGGAGGAGGAGGAATCGTATATGGATGCATGGTGGACCCGGTGCAGTACCCGGGGCAAGATGGTCGCAGATATGGCGTTGAGCCTGGCAGGGGAGCACTATCGACCGGTGATTGTATTGTGACTCGACGGATATCCGGAGGATACCGATCGGAGTATGGGCCAGTCCAGATAGCCGGAGCCCTAGATATTGAGATTTGATGATTTGGGCCAGTCCGGATAGCCGGAGCCCTAGATATTGAGATTCGAGGATACAGGCCAGTCCGGATAGCCGGAGCCTGAGATATTCATATATTAGGATTTATATAAATTTTGTGTCGATGCTAGACACAGATTTCCCTATTGATTTTATTGATTATACCTCGTTTTATACATACAGAAATCTCACTAAACTAAGAAAACAATTTTTCTCATTCATGATGTATTCTGTTTTCATTATATTGCATTCATACCTCATACTTTTGATATGTTGCTACCGGAGGCACTGACACGAGCACATGGTATTACACTTATGTATAGATGTTTACCCTTGCCACCTTATCATGATTCAGGCTTTATCATTTTGAGGATGTATATTTTATAATCGTATTGACCTAGGATTGAGTCATACATACGATTTCTGCTCTGTGATGTTTTCTACTCACGAGTTGGAAACTCACCCCCGTTGTACCACAGTTTCTTACAGGTTTTGTCGTACAGGTTTCCTTGGCGGCTTTGCTGGCACACTACTTCTTCCAGGTGATTGCCTTGGTCGGTGGGTTCACTCGCATCGTGACCACCATTGTACCTTTTATTATATTTCAGTTGTATCTAGTAAACTCCACCAACCAGACTTGTATTATTTGATTACCTTAGAAGACCAGTTGTATATTCTTTCGACCTTAGAGTCGCGCGTTGTATTATTACGGTTTTCTTGATGTTGTTGAGTTTCCTTTTGAGTTTTGATCCTCACCCTTCGGCGTTGTATAATATACTGCTCGTGTGGTTGTGACCGCCAATTGGCGAAGAGCTAGCTCCCGCTCGGGGATGCCTTTATTCATATTATGCATGTTGTACCCTTTTGGGGCCAGTATTTACAAAGGAAACTCTGCCGAAATTTTCAAAAAAGACTTGAGATTTTAAAAATGCATATTTGGCTTTTGTTATTAAAACCACTTTCTTTAAAACTAAACTTTTCCTTCTTTCTTCTTTTAAAATGGTTTAGATTTCTACGATTTTTTGGCTTACTTGAATTAGATGGGGTCCTATAGACTTCATATGATTCAAGTGCCAGTCACATGCCATTTCGGATCGTGACAGGAACCTCAAGCATGTATCGATGAAGGTAGATCAAAGGAATGAAAGGAATCAACAGATCCCGAAATGGATACATGATCATAAGGAGGAACAGAATCAGTGAGAGTATGATCATGGAAACAAATAAAATCAAGGATCTCAAATGGATGTATAATCATGGGGACGAAGAGAATCACAGATCTCAAAATTTGTACATCCTAAGGTTTCTTAAGTGGAGTATCGTATCGTAAATATGCCGCGGAACATACGTACGGTACGTCACTCTGCTCAAGCTACATACTCCATCAATTAGGGTCAACCTATGAAATGAAAGTTTGGGTCTAATACCCACCTGTTAAAGTCTAAGTTCCTAAGGTCAAGCCTAGGTTTCGAAATATATATACGCTCTAGACTCCGCATAGTCAAACATAGACTCGAACCAAGGTTAAACTTAGCTATCTGATACCAACTTTGTCACGACCCGAAAATATTGTTCGTGACCAGCACTTAAACTACGCCACGTCTAAAGGCGTAACGTAATTCAAGTAAGCCGAAGCCCAGAAATCTAAACCTTTTTAAGAAAATAAAAGAGGTAATGTTTTGAAATAAAGGTATGATGAAATCAAATGTTTTCTTAAATGCATAGATATAGGAACATGAAAAATGCAAGTTTATTTTACTAGTTGAAAAGCATGTTTCGTCTTGTAAAATCTTGGGCAGCACCTCCTTTGTATATTTTGATCCAAAACCACAAATACATAATGATAATAAAGGCATCCGCAAATGAGAGCTAGCTCTTCGCCAATCGGCGGAATTACAACCATGCAAGACAAAAATATATGTATACGACGCCCAACGGCGAAGATCAATACAAAGGATAATGTAAAGCAAGACATTAAACCCACCAAGGGAACATATAACCCATCGCTCAAGTCTCGCAACTACAAGTCTTGCTAAATCTTACTACTTATACAAATACTTGTTTCTGATTGATGGAGTTAACTAAATACAATAGGAATAATAAATACAAGAGTGGTACGATCCAACATGTACCACCTACCAAAGCAAATCATCCGAATGCAATCTGTGTGCCAGCGATGCCGCTACTGATCCATGCGGTCAACCAGCAAGAACTTGGCACAATGGGGGTGAGTTGCCAACTCGTGAGTAGAAAACATCATCAGGTAGAAATCGCATAAAACAACGATTCCTAGGTCAACTATATCATAAATGTAATACTATTATATCTAGGGTGACCGTGTTTACAAATATGCCAACAATAATCAAAGCCTGCATGCATGTGGATATCATCCAACAATATAATCAATGCCTGTATGCATTTGAATATCATCCACTCGAAACATCATACAAGCATATACATGTAATTATATGAGGATATCAAAGAATGTGTGTCCATCAATGACACATCAAATCATGGAACCTGAGTGTCCAACACCGACACTCGAAATATCAGGAAACCCGTGTCCAGCATCGACACGTAAATCCTTATATCTGAGGCGCCGCATCCTCAGATCAGCCCTCAGGCGCCGTACACTCTGGTCGGCCCTCGTATCCATCTCATGACTCCAGTCGGTATCCTTCGGATAACCACCAGGTCCAAATACTATCACCGGTAGGTAGTGGTCCCTCTGCCAGGCTCATCGTCTACACCACGAAAATCACATCTCGCCCCGGGGTACCATACCGGGTCCTCCATGTACCCGCAGACGGTGCCTCCCGCTCGTCGAATCGGGTTTCACATGCCAATCTTAGAACTGAGAAAACACATGGTGGATGTCTTAAAATATCATATTAAGAGAAACCGGGTTTTTAAAACAACACTTAATTTCCTTTAAAATTTGACCACGGTTCGTAAAACTCGCTTCACTCCATTATCGTTCACTTCGTTCACTTTCCTTCATTAATTGGTAGTTGGAATTCTCAAACCCAAAAATCTCATGAAAACAGCATATCTCAATGCGTATAATCATAAAGTATGATGTATGTGACATATGACAGAAATGTAAGCATATTCGTATATCATACAACATGGAACAGTGATGTGACAATATCAGTATATCATGCGACATATCGTAATGATGTGAACATAAAAAGTAAATCAGGCAAGGAGTCATATCATGATGCAGCAATTCTACTATGTAGTGACATAGAAATTATCGATGATGAAGTGTGTGAGCCGGCCAATCTGTGTAAGTGTAATATACGCATCATCGATAATGGTGTAGGTGTACTAGCACAGGTATACATAATGCAATGAGAATAACATGGACGTAGCATAATGTAAATTTTGGACGCAACGCTATAAGAGAACGTACCTAATCTAACATCCACACATGAACCATACGATCAGTTTTTAAAAGATGCGAATCGTAGTTTTGAAAGTAGGGGGTACGGTATTTTCAAGGAAAAGACACCATTTGAAAATCCGTAATGTCCTTCAAAGTATATATTTAAGAGATGCATATGATTCTTCAGTTTGGAAATATGTATGGTTCGGATGACACATTTACGTCGGCTATCCAGTCTTATAGTATCCGATACGGCAATATCGTCGAACATCATCCTCAAATCACAAGCGCGGATCATCCATCCGGTAACTCACATCGCGTACGGTAATCCTTCGTACGGTGACATTTAACAAAAATAGGCATCTATCGACCTATACGACAATGATGGTACGGATCTCAAGTCTCGTACGTCACATCACTCATTATTCTTATATCCTGTTATTTTGCATAAATGTCATATCTTTTTGTATATAACGTTCTCATAACATACCACTATAAATCTTATATCAATCGTATCCGCTCGTATCATCTTATCTCATCATATTGATATCTCAAATCTCGTCATCACGTATTAATCATATCATATCACTTCTAACTATCCTTTTAACCATATCCCTAGTTTCTTAATATAGGTTTCTTTAAGCATATCCTATATATCGGTTTCCATCAAAATTTGTCGGGGTGCTATACGCCATCCACCCGACTTCCTCCGTAGATATAAATCTACTCACCTTGATCCTTTCTTGCCGAAGTCGATGATGCCATGCTCCGTCGTCTCGGAATCCATGCGAAGGTACCTACAATAAATACACAATCGTAATTGCTATTAACGTCAAGTCCGGAAAACCAATACGGCACACGGTGCACTCATAGGTTAGAACCTATAGCCTACGCATGCAAAACAATCAAACAACCGTTGTTGTCGACGTACAAACGCCCAACAACCAAATACAAATCCAAATATCAAAACCAAGCATTCCAAAATACGGAAAACATAACCAAAAACACACCAATATGTTCCCAGATTTTACTCAGGTTACATCGGGAAAAAACTAGCAAGTATAGGGTGTTGTATATGGAGTATGTGGGCTACTGAACCAACCTAAGAACCAAATACCATAACTTGGCCGGCCACACACCCTAGAAATCCGGCGAGCTTGGCCAGAAGTGCTCCGTTGGGATTCGTCTTCTCAGGGTGGTCTCCTATTCGCCCAAATAGGTCTCTGGAGTTGCCTGTTTTTCTCAGAAACTTCCTAGGTCATCCCAGATTCCCTGTAGGCACACAATTAATACAAAACCAACACAGGGTATATCTTAAGTCCGTATTCTCTGTTTTTGGGCAAAAAATCCATACTAGGGTCTTGTAAACAGCCACTAGACATCACCAAATCCACACCTTCACCCAAACCCTCTCTTGGGATTTCTTACTTCACCATTTCACACTTAATCAACTTCGAAACTAAACTAGAATGCAAGAAACTAAAAACTAAACTAAATGAAAGGAATTATACCTCATTTGGGCAACCCAACAAAAGCCCTAGCTTCTCAAAGTTTCCAAAGTCCAACTTTGATTGGTCCAAAGTGTTGAGGATGAGGAGGGGATTATCTTTAATGAAAGGGGTTTAGGGTTTTGATGAAGATTTTGAGATGATAATTGGAGGTGGAGGTGGAGGGAGATATGAGTTGAAGGAAAATGAAAGAAGCAAATGGGGGAGGATGATAGCGGCCCTCTCTTTCTCTCTCTCTTATCCTCACTTATTCTCACTCTCTTTCTCTCTCATGGCATGCTCCAAGTCATGATGTGGTCCCCTCTCTCTCACTCCTCAATAATACCCTCTCATTTCTTACTTTTCTCACACAAATAGAACAAAAAGAAATGAACAAACACAAAGGAAACAATATGAAACAAAATACAGCATGTCATGGTGCACTAGCCATGATTAAAATGTGGAAACACAGATTTGGACTAATCGCGATTAGCAGTGCACTAATCGGGTTTAATTTCAAACTTGCTTATAACAAATTATAAAAATGGCAGATCCAATAAAATAAATTTTTAAATGAATAAATCATTTTAATTCCCAATTATTTCAAAATTATTGGTATATATTTATACCCTTTTACGAAAACCCCAATTTCGCAAATCGGGTAGTTTTCGCGAAATATATTATTTTAATATTAAATTCCAAAAATAATATTTTATATTTTCTGAAATGTTACAGTTCAGCCTTTCCTATACACCGTTGTGTTGGGGTGTGTATGGAGGAGTAAGCTGAGAGAGAATTTCATTCTCTTTTAGGTAATCCAGGAACTCGGCAAATTAAGTATTCACCACGTCGATCAGATCTCATTGTCTTGATACTTTTGCCTATTTGTTTTTCCACTTCATTCTTATATTCCCGGGAATTTTTCAAATGGTTCGGATTTATGCTTTCACAAGAAGACATGTCCTAACCTAAAGAAATTATCCGTAAAAGTAATGAAATAGGAATAACCACTTCGTGCATCTGTAGATATTGGAGTACACACGTCGCTGTGTATGAGTCCCAAGAGCTTTCTTGCTCATACTCCGTGTCCAGTGAATGGAGTCTTTGTCATCTTTCCTATGAGACAAGATTGACAAGATGCATAAGACTGATGTTCGAACAGATCCAAATATCCCTCTCTATATAACTTCGACAACCGTGTATTGATGTGACCCTGTCTACAATGCCATAAGAAAATTTTATCTAATTCTGGAGACTTTCTTTTAAGTGTGTTCTGGACGTCTGAAAACCTGAGCTTGATTCAATATATACTGTCCTCTAGTGTACCTGACCCAATCAAACTTTGATTTAGGTGGATGTGAACCACATCGCTTACAAACTAGATTTGGTACACACAAACAGTTACGTAGAATCAATATCCACCCACATGTCAATTCTTGGTGATATACCTTACGGATACACCATCGACGCTCATTCCGTTAGCAACCCTGAGAGTCATATCACCTACCCTGATAACTCTATAGTTTCTCAAAGCCTGTAATGAATTACAGATATGAGATTCTGATTCGGTATCTTGTACCCAGGAAGTAGAGTTAATTGATAAACTGTTTTCAATCATAAACACACCCGAAGTCGAAGTCACAACATGCTTCGGATCCTAGATTCTGGCTTTCCAAGCTCTGCATCCCTTTTGCCAATGCCCTTTCTCATAACAATAGGAACATCCTACCTTCCCTACTGTTAACCCCGAAACTTTTGCCCTTCCTTTTTCTTCTACCTTACCGACACCGTCTATCGGCTTTATGGAGTTCTTGTTCTTCTCACCCTTGGCATCCGCCTTAGATCCAGAAGAGGAAGATTCCTCAATAAGCAGAGCGGGTGTCTCCCTGGTTTCCTTCAGGGTGCCCTCAACTGGAAGTATAATTTTCTTCCCCTAGGCGTAAGTAGGAGGTAGGGACTGTAGAATCAAGTCAGCATTTGACTCGTTCTCCAACGTGGGCTCCAGGTCCGTGAGCTTTTTAATATAGTTAATTATTGTAGGGACATGGTCCCCTACAGATGATCCGAAATCCAACCTCGCTTGAAACAATTCTTTCGAGGTATCATATATTGCGATACGAGATTGCTCTCCATATAAAACTTTGTTATGGAGGAAGATGGAAACTAAGTTCATCTTCTCGTGCTGCCTCTGGTATACACCATCAACTGAAGCCAACACGAGGTACTTGGCATTCGCACTGTCTTTTTCCCTTGTCTTACGGATATCCTTATCTGCGACGGTGGAAACTGGTCCTAGGACGGCTGGGGCTTAAGTAGTAATGAGGTGGTCCAGGTTGTCATAGGTAATGGACATCTGGACAAACCTTTGCCAGTCACTATAGTATAACTCAGTCAATTTATTATCTATCTGTAACCTAATCTGGTCACCTGGTCGCTGCAATTAGGAGAGAGAGAGAAGAAAACACTCACCATAATGTTCTTGCAAGTTTAGATTGGTTATTAATTTATCTAAACAGGATTGCTCCCACTGTTTCTCGAATCCTTCTTTAAATCATAAAAGAAGAATTAATCAGGATTAATCTCACCGTACAATACTTGCTTAACCGTTCGTCCTGGCTAGTGTCGGTACTTCGAGGGAGGTTTACGACGCTTTCGCGAATTTCCTTAATTAAATAACCTCTTTTCCCTGGAGGCGTAGCCCCGCTAACACTGTTCTAGACACCTATTTGGTTTATAGCATTGATCGTTATGTGAAGAATCTCCTTAGGAGTAGCGGATACTCACAGTAGGATCGGGATCCAAATATTGTTGTGTGATAATCCTGAAAGAATCCTACCAACATTATCACACTCCAAATGGTATGCCGCACTAGCAAGTTTCAGTTTCCTTAGAAACTCCCGATGTGGAAATCTGCCCCATGCTCTTATGATCTTGACGAAGGTCAATAAATCATAAGTCACATGTCAAGTTCTACCCATCATTGTCATGGTTAATTTGAACCCACTCGTATATACCTTTGACGAAGGTTAACAAGGTAATACGACTATCCCAAACCAACGTATCTATCTGTGCTACATATGAACACCCAGCAGCTACCAATCACTATACCTTGACGAAGGTCAACAAACATAGTTTGAATACTATTGAATATTCATATGAAATGACGGAGGTCTACGGCTGGTTTTGGCGAAACCGTGAACGTAGTGAACTTGATATAATCGAAAGAACCTGATAGCTTTTAAAATGAGTGGTTTAAGCTCCGCATTTAAAAGTCTCCTGTTTTAAAATAATCGAGTGGTTTTAAAATTTGTTCCAACGATTCAGCTTTGGTTTGTTTGCTTTGCATTAATTTAATGCAGTCCCATCAATTAACCTACCATTACAGAAAACAACGAAAATATAATATACGCTTATGCCATCCGCATTCACCACGGGGCCCCGTCATCACCCGTTAGGTTACATAACTAACGACAGAGCGGGAGCTGGACTAGCACGGATGCAAAACATAAGCAACGTCTATTATATTATTCATATATATATATATATATAATATCCATTCGTTAGACATAATGATAGGCATTCCAGATCACAGATGAACACATTGGATATACTAGGAATTCCGCGTTTTGTTTGAGCCTGTAACAAAAGACGGATTCTACGGTCGTGATGAATAGCCTAACCCCACCCCAGACCCCTATGAGTGCGACAAACTACCCACCAAATTCCTGAAGTGAAGCAAGCTCCCTCAACAAAGTGAGTAGGCCACTTGGCACTTCAAGTATCCGGTAGTTTGTGCACCCCACCTTGGGTCTATCCTAGGAACAGAAAACAGTAAAAGAAATAATACAATGGTGGCTACAAGCTCAACCCGGATGTACCCCAAAAAATAATATTACATCACTTTACAAATTTACATCGAATGAATGAATGAAAACACTCATCTCACATCCCCGGCTATTCATCCACGACGATCCAACAAGTTCATATACACAAACCATTATAACAACATCACAGATTTGTGCAACCCCGACTAATCGACATATAGCAGTTAGTTGACGTTTCCAAACACATATACACAACACAAAGCTTCTAAAGTAACTACGACATTAGAATTCCGCACGCAATTAGCAAACTTAACCAATTTTCCAAGACATGAAAATCCAGTGAGCTAAAGATCCAAAACCGATCGTTTTGAGCCAATCCGGGAGTCGAAACGAACTCGAAACCCGCCCGAATCTTCGCCGAGGCAAAGACACAAGAATAAATATTGAACAGGAGGCCTTGAGGGGGGAGGGGGTACCCACTCCAGGGGGCCACCACGAGGTGGCCACCAAGGGGAGGCAGACCCGAAAGCACCAAACTTTGGTGCTCCCAGGTCAGCAGCCCCAAGACCACCTTGTGGTGGTCTTGGGGGGTGGTCCCGGCCATTGGTCCCTACTGGGGTATCCCCGGGGTGCGCACGCTTCACCCCTCGGATTCTCTGTTCAAACTGTGAGCCCTCAGGATGTGCAAAAAACTCAAAACTTCATTTTTGAAAATTATTTTTTCCGACAGTTTTTGCGTGACAAAAATGGCGGAATTCTAACATCGCTACAAGCTATCTAAGGTTTAAGAGAGACTCTGATTCCACTGTAAGTCGATGTCACGCACCCCACGTGTTCGCGGGGAGTAGGAATTTGCAAAAATGATTTATTCGGGCTTCGCAACACCGACTAGAACCAAGGATCGAACATAAACCCTAGCTAGCAAACAAGATAAGATTTAACTACTCGGAAAGAATGTTATACCTCATGATTCAAGTCCTTCAGGTCTTCTCCGCTGTTCTCCTGATTATCGTTGGTTCTGAGGATCGATCCGGATCATAGCTTCCTCATCGGCTTCCTCGAGTCAAAGACGGTCCACCCGAGAGTCTATAGTCCGATCTCCAACCTCAAATCCGAGGTAACTAGGAAAACTAGCTTGCTAAACTAGATGTCATTGGTGATGTAGAGAATGAAGATGGATTTATTTGTCTTTTAGAACACTAGTTTACTCAACTCATGAGACCTTAAGGGTTGAAAGTTGAGAGGAAGGAGAAGAGAGTTAACTTGAGGAAAGAGAAATGGTTTTTGATAAATGATAAAAAATGAGATGGATCACTTGATATGACTATAAGCATGGCAAGAAAATATCTCATCCAAAATATCTAGTGCTACAAAATATCTTACAAGAAATATCTAAGTCAAAGAGTCAAACTAAGTCAAGTGGTCAAACCAAGTAGCCATGCCTCAATTATCATTTACAAAAAAAAAACAAATATTTTCCTCCACCTCATAATTGTTTTAATCAAATCAATGGTCAAAACCCTAATGAGGTATCTCCTTCTATGCCCCTCTCATCTGTATATACATACCCGCATCCGTGTTCCAAGAAACATGAATATAAAAAGACGAAACTGATCCATCAATATAATACTAGTATCCGGCTTAAACCAAAGCCCACTATATTATCTGCCCGAACATCATACACTCACAAGTGTACGTACGTGATCGAAGCCCTGCCGTAAAACCATATGGCCTCTACACCTTTTGCCGGTGTAGGGAAACTTTCTGTGTAGGACTCTAAAGCCTCGACAGTATACTGGCAGTGGGTTTAACCATAAGCCGCAAGCAGTACTAGCTGCATGTAACGGCTACCCAGGTTTCTGTCGATAAGAAGGCTGATGAGGAAACCCATCTGAACTCATACTGATCCTGAATGTGACAATCTATGTACAGTCCGGTCTGTTCGTCTAAGAGTATCACATATCGGGCCTAGGACGCGGTAATCATCAGACCCCTAATAGCACAACAAGTCATGTCGGAGAGTAGCCCAAAACACCCTAAGAAACTACTGGAGTACCTACCAGTAAATCTCGTTTGCCTTGGCCAAGGACTTTGTGTAATGGCCTTCCGAACACAGCGCGATATCAACCCCCAATACCGGGAGAGACGAATCCTATCTAACCGCCACTGCCTCCAAGTGCTTCGGGACTGCACCCAACTACTACCTGTTTGCACGTCTCCTTTGAGCCGTGGTAGGGTAGTAATCAAAGTACAGTAGGAACACACTTGAGGCGAAGCAGCAGTGTCAAGTCGACGGACTAAGTTGTACTCATGTCACCTGGGAACTGCTACCCGACGACAGGTTTAATACCCACCAACAGTTCCCGATGAGTCTTGTCCAGTGTACTCATAAGCTAATAAGCACCTGCATACTATCTTCGGTACGACGTACTGATAGCTGTAGGACAGACCATCTCCCCTACTTGGATGAGAAGCGTATACACTAGTCTACTGTGGAGTATCGATGCGCCGTCTCTATAATTCTATGACTAGGGACCTGTATAGGATGTGCTTATAGGCTACCCAGCCCCCACTAGTGTGACTACCTTCACAACACTGGTAATCAAGCAAAGATCCTAAGGGCTCTACCAATATGTATAAGCGATATGCTAAGAAATCACATGCACATATTGATGTAGAAATAAACCAGGTAGCATACTATTATTTTGAGCAAGACTGTTGTTGGATATAGTGCCCTCAGAGTCAATTATTGGATCACAGGCACGTGATTGCAATGATTAAGGGAGGACCTATACCGGTAAGACAGTCTTACTCGAGATGATAGTATGCTATCTGGTTTATCTTTATCATCGTGTACTGCTTTAGGTGACCTTACGAGTCGCTATTACACGTTGATAGAGCCCCTAGGATTCTTGCTTGACTACCAGCAGTATGAGGGCGATCATATACGTGAGAGCTGGTGTCTATAAGCACATCCTTAAAAGGTCCCTAGTCGTGGGAGTTTCGAGACAGGGCATCGATTCTCCAGAGTAGACTAGTGTATACAGTCGAGACCCCGACGAGGGGCGGTGGCCGGTCTCACAAGCCACTAGTGTCAGTTGGTTCACCTAAGATGTATACATGTTCTCATTGGGTTATGAGTACACTGGACAGGACCCGCCGGGAACCTGCTAGTTAGGATTATACAAGACGTCAGATAGCAGCTCCCTGGTGACATGTGTACAGGTTAGTTCATCGAACTGAGATCGTCATTTGTCTCGTGTGAGTTCCCACTGTGCTTTGATTACTACCCTACCACGGCTCAAAGGAGTCGTGCAAACAGGTTTTAGTTGTGTAGAGTCCCGAGCCACATGGAGGCAGTGAGCGGATCTGCAGGGGTTCGTCTCTCCCAGTATTGGGGGTGAGGTCGCGCTGTGTCTAGGAGAGCCATTACACAAAGCCCTCGGCCGAGGCAGGAGATTTACTGGTAGGTATTCCAGTAGTATCTCAGGGTGTTCTGGGCTACACTCCGACACGACTTGTACCGCTTTTGGGGGTCTGACTTTTACCAACCCCCTAGGCCCGCCATGCGATACTCATAGACGAACGAACCGGACTGTACGGATATTGTCACTGACAGGCTCAGTTGGGTGTCAGGATGAGTTCGCTCATCGACGTCCCTTTTGGTAAATAGCTGGTAGCCCGTCACGTATGGCTAATACCTCTGACGTGCTAGTGGTTAAATCCACAGCCATAGTATTGACGAGTCTTTAGAGTCCACCACACACAGTTACTCAAGTTTCGGGCGAAATGCTGTAGAGGTCGTATGGAGATATGGCAGGGTTCAATCAGATACGTGCGGTATTGCACGGATCGTGATCGAACGGTTTTTACTAGCCGGCTTTGGCTTAAGCGGATCCTAGTATTAGACAGTGTAGATTTTGTCTCTTTTCATTTGTATTCAGTGGGAATACAAATGCAGGCATGTATATGCAGTCGCGGGGTTTTCCGGTAATTTATTACGGGATCAGTTTTCTGAAGTTGCCAGTTTGCATTCCGTTCCGGCCAGTTTTCCTTTGTTCCTTCACGGCCGGACTTTATCAATGGAGGGGGTTATTTGCAGTTTGCAAATAACTTATTTGTGGAGGGGTTTCTTGCTTTTTTCGGGATTATGATAACCATAGCATCATTAGATTCCATTCTTTTCTTGCTTCATTATGTCTTGCAATTAATGTGATGAGATTGAGTGGGATTTGTATTAGACTTGGGTGTGGTCACCATTCTATCTTTCCTACACTCACCTCCCTTCTTGTTTTTGCTCTCTATCTCATTCTCATCATATAGGGCCGGCCATTCTTGAAGAAAAAGGGAAAGAGAGGTTCATTTTATTTTGGTGTGGGAAAAAGTATCATTCATCTCATTTTAGCTTGCCACAAAAATTCCCAAGTTCATCTCCTTTCTTTACCTCCATCCAAAGGCAACTTCAACCCCAAAATGAGACAAGAATTCTACACTACACCTACAGTACCCTTGGACGCGTCGGCTAGCCAACTTCGCGCCCGAGTTGCCTCGGTCAAGAGGTGGGAGCCCGTAAAAGAATTTGGCTACGTGGTGCCCTTTTCGACGAGGAGGCGACGACCGGAGATTCCGCGAGGAGATCGGAGTAGAGACGAAGACCGAAGGACACGGATCGCTCGGTATAGCATTCTACCCCATTCTCTTGATAGCTAGGATTAGGTTAATGGTTTCGATCCGGGTTTATTGTCCGCGGTAGCGCCGATTTAAAGTTAAGAAAAATTTTGATTCCGCATTTTGGCCTCGGATAGACGGTCGGGGCGCTGCCGTGGCGCAACATGGTATCAGAGCCACGCCATTAACCTAATCTAGCTTGCTCTAGTATGTTTAAAGACTCGATCGATCAAAAATCCTAAAAACCGTATTTTCACATGCACAGTTTCTGTCGAAATTTTTTTGGGCTCTAAAAATTTTTCAGGTTGTTTCAGAAACACGTGCAGGGAATTCTAAGCATTCTGTAAAAATTTGGTCGCCTGAACTTACTATACCACCGCGGAACCGCGGCCAAAACCATGCTTGGGCCGCGGTTCCGCTGCTCTTTGTGCTGTTCATTATACTAAATTTTTCCAGTAGGCTTTTGAATAGAAAATAGGGGTTTTGGGACATTCTTTATGGACCCAGATTTTCTGTAAGTGCTATAGTACTGCTAGGGGCCCACTTCGATAAATTTGTTCGATCGGATATTTTTAAACATGCTAGTTCACAGTATTTACATTATATCTGCGACCGTGAATGTCACTTGATCAGTAAATCCAGTCTAACTGCTATAGCCCTTTTAGACGGATTTGCGAACGTGACATTCACGTTGATGTTCTGTGTTGTGCTGTAATGTTGCGGATTGGTCGTGGGGGATAGCCTGGATGCAATGGTTGTACAGTTTTGTTTTATATGTACATTTGATATTGCGGGGAGAGCGTCCGACATGTGGACTGCCGTCACTGCCTGTTTGTATTATTCTTTTGGGGCACGACCGGGTCGAGGTCAATGTACCCGTTGTATGTATATTTTACTTTCTGTACGAGGATTACCCCGCGGAGGGGTGCACGGATAGCCGGGTTCTAGAGGGAAACAAGCCCGCATCTCATGGCATTGAGACGGAGGGGGCTTCACTCTAGAATTGGCGGGCTATTTGCCGCACTCGTAGGGGGTATAGGTTGACCCAGGAGGGGTGCCCAAGTTACCAGATTCCGTGAAGTGCTGGGTGGTCCATTCACGTTGCTGAAGGGGGCTGCCTCGCTTCAGGTCTTGGCGGGTAATTTGCCGCGCCCGTAGGGGTCTAGGATTTCATTGCACAGGCTATCAACACGACCAGGGGAACGTCGGGTTTTAGTAGCGGCTCTGTGAAACCCGGGGATCCCAGATATCTTTATAGTTCTGTGATGCTGATTACATTTCTGTGATGTTGCATTTTTATCACGCCTTGAGCGAAAATTATATATTATATATATACTAGTAGATGTTGTATATGTTTTGCATCTGCGCTAGTCCAGTCCCCGCTCTGTCATTAGTTAAGTAACCTAACGGGTGATGACGGGACCCAGTGGCGAATGCGGATGGCATATACGCACATCATTATTTTCGTTCTTTGTGGTATGATCAATTGATGGGACTGCATTGATTCGGATCAATGCAAGCTAAACAAACCTATTCTGATGTTGTTGGAACATTTTTCAAAAAGCTGTTATTGCAAGGACGTTCTCTTTTGTTTTGCACAGTGGTATTCAGTTGGAATATCCTGCTCCTCAGTCGACGAGGCAAGGGCCGAGATCCCTTCACCGGGAGTGACCCCTTGGACAGAAGTTTGCGTCAGGGCAATAACTTCACTATAGTCGTTTACTTTTGCTTTGTATCGTGGTATTCAGTTGGAATATCCTGCACCTCATTCTACGAGGAAAGAGCCGAGATCCCTTCACCGGGAGTGACCTCTTTAGCAAAGGTTTTCGTCACTATAAATTTTATTAAAAGTTATCCGGTTCCTTCAGCGATATCAAGTTCATTACGTTAAAGGTTTTTCGCCAAAAACCAGCCGTAGCCCTCCGTCATTTCAGATTGGTATTGCTTAGTATTCGTGCTACGTATGTCGTGCTCAGCCGAGGCGTAGTGTGCGGTAGCTCTGTAATGCTTTTCTGTCTTATGGATATGTGATTGGTTAGGACAGTCGTACGGTCATTTTGGCTTAGTCAAGGACTCGTGCGGGTGGGTCTAATGCAATCAAGATAATGACGGGTTGAACTTGATTAGGATCCTTTGATATGTTGGCTCAGTCAAGGTCACTTGGGTCCTAGGGGTAAAAACATACATCGGGAGTTTCTAAAGAAACTGAAACTTGTCAGGCATGCGCATACCTTCTGGGTGTGATAACGTGAGTGGATTCCGTCACGTTATCATGCGATGATAGTTGGATCCCGATTCCCACTGATGAGTTAGTTTACTCCTCGGATGATCCCGACTAATTCTTCTTTCAGGTTTGGAGGAGAATTTGAGGTTACAGTGGGAGGTTTCCAGATTAGATAAATTGATAACCATTCAGATCTAGGTTAGAGTGCACGCTGAGTGTTTCTTTTCACTCTCTCTTTGGCAGCGACCATTGACCCGACCCTAGACTATGACTCAGTGACCAAGTTGACCGAACCTTCTTTACATTGGCTTTTGGATTGTCAGAGTTGCATACCTCATTGCCACTCCTACTTTTACCCTTTTCTCCAGGACACCCCGTGTTACTACGAACGTCCACTTCCATTGGACAAAACCATCGTATGGTTATATACGAACTCGAAGGATTTTATTCGAGGATGGTTCCCGGTTCTGGAGAAAACGAATATGACTATTCAGTTGTCTTTTCCTTTTACCTTCTCTCAGGTTTCGAGTACTCCTTGGTTTAGGAGATAGTACACCTATTACGCAAATTGGATAGTCTTCTTCCAAACCTTAGGCTGGTGCCGAACGGTGGGGAATGAAGAAAACCAATTAGCATAACGATGGTGTACAGAAGGTGTTAAGTTAAGACAAAGAAAGGGATTAGTAAGAGGGCAAAGTAAATTGCGACTGCTATTCACGACCAAGCCAAGTTTTTCTTCGCCAATCCTAAATCACCTTTGTATTTCTCCAGGACACTCCGTATCACTACGAAGATCCCAAGTTTATTGGATAATCCATCGTATGGTTACATACGAACTCGAAAGGAACTTGTTCCAGTTCGGGGATGGATCCTGGTTCAGGAGAAATAGGAATAAGGTTTATTCGGTTGTCTTTTATCTTCACCTTCTCTCGCATCGCGAGTGCTCTTAGGATTAGGATAGTACACCCATTATGCTTATTGGATATTCTTCTTCCAAACCATAGGCTGGTGCCGAACGGTAGGGAAGTAAGAAAACCATTTGGCCTAAAGGGGTGTACAGAAGGTAATGACTAAAGACATATAAAAGGATTTAGAGAGATGGCAAAGAATTATACGGTTACAGTTGTGAATCTGGATATTGGAAGTGGCATTAATAGGAATACTAGGATACCCCATAAAAATATTTTAATGTTTCAGTTTCATTGTGTACTGTTAAAAGAAAACTGATTTCCCAATTAGACACTTGCTCCAGGGTCTGTATTTACCAGGTTTGATTCTCACATCTGTATGGTTTTACAGATGATGAGTGGGAGTAAGTTATTGGGAATTAGGTAATCATCCTCATTATATCAGAATTCGTTGTAATTGGTGATATTTGAGGAAGTCACCTGGGTTGTTTGCCGGACGGCAAATATTTGGTTTTGAATATCCGTTGTTATGCACCAATTTCAAATTGATATATCTGTACATCTATTTTTATAGAGTGAGATATACCTTTTGAAATTATGTCTATGACATTTACCTATATCAGTGGATGGTTAGGTAAGGAGCAATGAACAACGGTGTAATTCTTCATAACCATAGTACAGTTTTCAACCTACGACACACAGTGAATGAGTTGTTAGACTCAGGGACTTATACAGAGTATTGTATATTATCCAGTGTCCATTAGGAAAGAGGGGTTGGTCCTCGTACTATATTCTGTTTACTTTTAACTTCTCTAGTTCTTAGACATGTGTTTCGTAGAAACACAGGGTCTGAGTTTTGAGGAGTTATTGGTATAAGAATAGAGTAAAGAACCATGTATTGCAAGTATCGGGATTCTTCAAGGTGATCGAAGATGTAGATACTTGTGTATGATATTCAGTTGATACTAATGAGAACTTGCTTCTCTTTCAGGTTACTCATAATTGGAAGCATTCCTAAGTTGAGTAACGCTGATCGACCTCCTTCCATTTAGTTGACATGCACTGGTGACAGCTGCATGATTTGAATCTGGTTCAATTAAATCAGTGCCTCTGTTGGATATAGAACAGTTCATATCTTGACATTGTTAAGATACAGGGAGTTGTCCGGCTTATGCTTAAAACCAGACTCCGGATAACTCAATGCACGTTTCTGTAATGGCTGTTTGTGGGTTGACCCGGGCTATGACGAGGGTTGATTTTCTACCATCTGGAAGATCAATAGTGATATTGTTCTTGACTCGCCACAGTTTTAACAAAAATGGATTTTTTCAGAAAGCAGTAGTGGGAGTATGGTAGAACTGGAAGTGATTCCAGAACCGCAAACGATTACTGAAGATTTGATAAGAACCTAAAGATTCAATCTGGTTTGACATTCCATTGGCCACTCCGCAGATATGGTGGGTAACCTCAGGCACTCGAGAGGTACTTCAGTAGCCTCAAGGACGGTGACAGGGAGGTTCTTGTTTACCCAGACTTGCCATTGCTGTTGTTCCAGACTGTGTGACCCGGCAGGAGGATGAGTATAGCGTCGTTCTGAACTAGCTTTAGAAGTGTACGTCTATATGACTCTGCTTGAGGGTTGTCATTGTCAGTGGGAGCAGCGGAAGCATTGGTGGACAGGAGGCTTATGTCTATTTATAGAATAAAGCAGATATAGCGGAGATAGATCATCTACTTCTGATGTGACAGTCATAGGTTTGACTTCATCAGGATAGGGGATGGATCTGTTAAGAAGGTAGTAGGGTGTAATGTCCTGGTATTTGGATGACATACACAGAGTAGGAAGTGAAATTCCTATACTACGATCGGTTATTCTTTGGTCGTCACACAGTGATTTCTCCACATAAGACTTGGATATTATATCAGAAATTCTGGTTACTAGATCTATGGTTTTAGATCTAGATTTGGGTGGTTTCCCAATCTAGGTACTTAGACAGCATTCTATGAGTATTTAGAATGGACGACTCCTGGCACGGTAGTGTACCTGCAGGTAATGGAGTCGCCCTCTCTAAAGGTGTCTTACAGACTAAAGTAGAGAGGGATGTGTATGATTGGCAGATCACTTGCTTAGGCAATTGAGTCAATCATGAGATGTCAGATACCACACCAGATGTTGTTCTTGCAGTAGATGCAATAAGTTGATATTAAACCAATTCTGGAGAAACGATCGGAAGCAGTTTTAGGACATAAGTGGATGTTCTAGGGATTTGATAACGGCAGCCTCCTTTAGGAGACGATTATCATTCCAGGCTTCCAAGGTGACCTGGACGGCAGAGTGGCCGTCAGAGTTTTAGTTTTCCCTCTGTCGAGGGGCAGTATTTTGGGCAGGTGGTCCAGGTGGATACTGAGGGAAGGATGGCGCAGGATACTGATTAAGTTCAGTTGACGATACAGTCTAAGAAGTTTGGATTTGGAGTTCATTTATGAGCTAGGTCACATCAGACATCCAGACATATTCTAAGCCAGGTATTGCTCATTTCGGGAGATGGCTTTCTCCGCGAACTTGAGATATAGAGAGACATAGAAAGAAACATCAAAGCGGATTCACGCACTGAGGCTATTCCTCGAACGCAATAGTTTCGCAAACGAGCTTTGTGAGACTAACTAGTAGAGGAGTTGGGTGTTCGGTATCACACGGGCTGTGAGTATGCGACATCGCAATAATTACCCTTAAGTGCAAGTGGGAGATTGTTGGATATAGTGCCCTCAGAGTCAATTATTGGATCACAGGCACGTGATTGCAATGATTGAGGGAGGACCTATACCGGTAGGACAGTCTTACTCGAGATGATAGTATGCTATCTGGTTTATCTTTATCATCGTGTACTGCCTTAGGTGACCTTACGAGTCGCTATTACACATTGATAGAGCCCCTAGGATTCTTGCTTGACTACCAGCAGTATGAGGGCGATCATATACGTGAGAGCTGGAGTCTAAAAGCACATCCTTAAAAGGTCCCTACTCGTGGGAGTTTCGAGACAGGGCATCGATTCTCCAGAGTAGACTAGTGTATACAGTCGAGACCCCGACGAGGGGCGGTGGCCGGTGTCATAAGCCACTGGTGTCAGTTGGTTCACTTAAGATGTATACAGGTGCTCATTAGGTTATGAGTACACCGGACAGGACTCGCCGGGAACCTGCTAGTTGGGATTATACCAGACGTCAGATAGCAGTTCCCTGGTGACATGTGTATAGGTTAGTTCATCGACCTGAGATCGTCATTTGTCTCGTGTGAGTTCCCACTGTGCTTTGATTACTACCCTACCACGACTCAAAGGAGTCGTGCAAACAGGTTTTAGTTGGGTACAGTCCCGAGCCACATGGAGGCAGTGAGCGGATCTGCAGGGGTTCGTCTCTCCCGGTATTGGGGGTGAGGTCGCGCTGTGTCTAGGAGAGCCGTTACACAAAGCCCTCGGCCGAGGCAGGAGATTTACTGGTCGGTATTCCAGTAGTTTCTCAGGGTGTTCTGGGCTACACTCCGACACGACTTGTACCGCTTTTGGGGGTCTGACTTTTACCAACCCCCTAGGCCCGCCATCGATACTCATAGACGAACGGACCAGACTGTATGGATATTGTCACTGACAGCCTCAGTAGGGTGTCAGGATGAGTTCGCTCATCGACGTCCCTTTTGGTCAATAGCTGGTAACCCGTCACGTATGGCTAATACCTCTGACGTGCTAGTGGTTAAATCCATAGCCATAGTATTGACGAGTCTTTAGTGTCCACCACACACAGTTACTCAAGTTTCGGCGAAACGCTGTAGAGGCCGTATGGAGATATGGCAGGGTTCGATCAGATACGTGCGGTATTGCACGGATCGTGATCGGACGGTTTTTACTAGCCGTGTCACCCCCCGCTTCCCAAAATACGGAAAACGAGGGATGACTAGGCAAGCCATGCTCCTACGGTCAAGGAATCATCCCGCCGTAGTCACACTTCGGCTTCTAGCATTACATGGTAATCAGTAAATAAAGCGCAGTGGTAAAGGAATCACATCACTAATTCATTACATTAATATTCCATTGTTCACCAATTTACAGATAACAAGAACAAATACTAACCAAAGTCAAACTTACGATCACTTTTATGGAAAGCAGAAAAATAGAAAGTACACCAGTCTAAATCTCCGTAAACTCGAAGGGTAGATCCGTCTCCTGTGCTGGTCCTCCCGCAGGATCTGAGCATGCATACTCAGGTCGTCAGAGCGACACAATAACAATAATGAGATGAAACAGGTATATGAGGTAATACTGGTGTAAGAACAATGCGAGTAATCACTAAGTCACTATATGGTGCAGAAAATGTTATATGTCCCTATCGGTCTCTAGGTCATGTTTGAAATCACATAGTGGAAGGAGGATCATGTTTAACAGGAGTCTCGTACATACCCGAGACAACGGCCCACATGCTCGGGACATAACCCTGTCAGCCGGATCGCTAGATCCTATCCTACATGTATCAGTATCTCTGTTCGAAAGATCATCCTCTAAACACGGTCCCGCTAAATACGATACTCTTTACACTTTGATTTCCCCTTTTTCCCCAGGTTCTCACTAGTTATGATCTTGATCTAATTGTGTATAAGTATACCAATGACACGGTTTTATCACTGTTCACTGTATCAATCACTGTCACGAATATTCACTTTCCATTGGTGTACTCGTCACAACTAAACCAACATCTATCACGTACGATAATGCAATGTCCACACGTACTAACACTGAGTATATGGCAAGGGTATGATATATGTATGTATGCTACCAATGAGTTCTGTATATCATGAATCAACATGCATGTCATGAACTGAAATAAATTGCACAAATTATTATGTTAAGAATTCAGCGAAATGATGTAAGTAAGATATATAGAACACTCAGTCAGTAATTCACCAGAATTTGTTTCAGTTCAATCGGGATTCCGGTTCTCAAGATATAGCTATTTCAGTTTAAGTGCTCGCGGCTGGAAATTCAGTTCCAGAACTGAACGTCCATTTCGCGGCACGAATTGCACCCACTTGGGCTCAGAATTTAGCGACGTTACAGTTACATGAAATCTAGGGTTTCCAAAAGAGTATTCAACGCAACAGACGGATCTTCAATCGCATCTGTACGTTGAAAGTTATGCACAGTTGAACCTCAATATGTCATTTCTGAATCTGTTCTGGACAGATATACGTTCTGCCATTTTAAATACATTTAAAAATAGCAAACAGCGATGAAATGGAATGGAACAGCTTGGTTTTTTTAAATAACAGAAATATCTTTAATCTACAGTAGGATTCCGTAACATAAGACTTCAAGAAACACAGTGGTGCCGATCTTTGAACAGAGTACAATAATCAGAAACGCTCTGGACTGCAGTCCAGAGTCGTGTTCCGACCCAGTTATCATCATGATTACAGAACAGGAATCATTAGGATTTTTCATAGGGTTAAAGTTCGTCAAGTCGGCTTCGATTTAAGCCTTAGAACACATCAATCCATTATGCATATGATTTATGGTGATTTTATTCGTTTTCAGGCACGAGAAAATTCTAGTTTTAACGGCATATTTGGGGGTATCAATTTTTGTTACAAACAATCATATTTTCCAGCGAGATTCATACGCTATGTTTATCACTATATGGGCCAACCTAAAACGTCGGGTTCCGTCAAAATAAACAATCATTTTCATGGGAGATTAGCATCGAACACCTTGATCGTATTATGCATTAGTATTCGACAAATCCGTAAACTAGTTATTTTAGGTTCATATCACTAATAATTTAGCATGAAGCAAGTAAACACTTGCCTGGTAACGTCTCGGGGTCGTGAGGCAGCAACGTCGTCACGAACGCGCGTTGTACGCCGCGGAACGAGTTCGCGCGAGCTTCGATCAAAAACGGGTTTTTGCGTCGGAGTTGTCCCGAGATATCGCGCGATCACCGGAGATGGAGGGGTGCTCTGTAGATCTCTGGGGAGGTTTTGGGATCGACAACGGTCGGCGACGGTGGCTCCGACGATGTGCACAGTGAGTGCAGAGAGTGGGTTCTTTGGAGAGAGAGAGAGAGAGAGAGAGTGTGCGGTGGGGGGTCGGGTTTGGAGTGATAAGGGTGGTGCTGAGGGTGTGTGGGGTCGCAGAGGTGGTTTAGGCGAAGTGGGGCTCGCCGGCGTCGAGGGTTGGGCCTGAAGTTTTGCAGTGGGTTCGTAGGGTTTCGTGGGGAAAAAACTTGAGGGGTTAGAGACTTTTGAGGAATTTGGAGGTGAGAGGGAGGTGAGGAGTTGGAGAGCGTGATTTAGAGGGAGTCGTGGTCGGGGTCGTGGGCGACGGTGAGGGCGACGTGGGGAGCTCGAGGACGTGGGGGTCGCGACGAGGGAGAGAATGAAACGAGCGGGAACTGTTTTGGTCGTGAGGAAGAGAAGATAAAGAAACGGGTCGGGTAAAAAGGAAGCGGGCTGAAGAAGTGGGCCGGGCTCGCAAAGAAAATCCCCAAATAAAAAAAACAAAAACAGAAGTGGGCTGAGAATCGAACGGGCCAGGGAAAATTTTATAAAGAATTTATTTTAGGAATTTTGAATAGGCTGGGCTGAGTTAATTAAAGGATTTATTTGAAAAAACTTGAGAATGGGCTTAGGGTTGAATTTAATGAGGAATTTTATTAAGTAAAATGTGTGGGCTGAATAGGACTTAGGGTTTTAATTTATATTAACCTTGGTTTTAATTCGGCTTTGGTTTTAACTCTTGGGTCTTAACTTTTAGGTTTTGGAAAAAGCAATTATTTAGCCTAACAACCAATTCAAATATGAAGGAAGGGAAAAGAAAATCACTAGAATTCAGAAAAGGAGACTTTTATTTAATTGGAAACGGGGATTTACATCATACCCCCCTTAACAAAAATTTCGTCCTCGAAATTTAACAAGGATACAAAGAAACAAAAGTACTAAACAAAGAGATGTGGATAACGATCACGGATCTCTTCCTCCCGCTCCCAGGTGGATTCTCCTGGGGAACGACCGCCCCAAGACACTCGGACTAACGGAATGACCTTATTCTTCAGCACTTTCTCTCTGCGGTCGAGAATGGTAGTGGGCTGCTCTTCGTATGACAGATCGGTACCCAAAACTAGCTCTGAATGGTCCAGGACATGGCTCTCATCTCGAACGTAACGCCGCAACTGTGACACGTGGAAGGTATTGTGCATACCGGCTAGCGATGGAGGCAAGGCGAGTCGATAGGCCACCTCTCCTACTCGCTCTAGCACCTCAAAAGGTCCGATAAAGCGGGGACTAAGTTTTCCCCGACCTCCGAACCTGATAACTCCACGAGTAGGGGAAATCTTCAAGAACACATGATCTCCGACTTCGAACTCTAGTGCCCTTCTGCTGGTATCTGCCCAACTCTTCTGTCGATCCTGAGCCGCCTTGATACGCTGTCTGATCATTTGAACTTTGTCGACTGTCTGAACAATGAGTTCGGGACCTAGCAGTCTTCGTTCTCCCACATCATCCCAACATACTGGGGATCGACATTTCCGCCCTTATAATGCTTCAAAAGGAGCCATCTGAATACTAGCCTGATAACTATTGTTATAAGAGAACCCTGAAAGTCCAACATGCAGGCTCTCAACATGTCCTCGAGCGTCTGAATCGTACGCTCAGATTGTCCATCCGTCTGTGGGTGATAAGCTGTGCTGAAATTAAGGCGGGTACCCAAGCTCTCCTGTAAGCTCTTCCAAAAGTGCGACAAGAATCTCGTGTCCCGGTCTGACACAATGCTGACTGGAACACCGTGAAGTCATACAATCTCCTGCATATATCTTTCTGCCAATGATTCTGTCGACTGTCCTACTCGGAAAGGTAGAAAGTGTGCAGCTTTTGTGAGGCGATCGACGATAACCCAAATGGCGTTATTGCCCCTAGGGCTCCGTGGTAAGGCCGTCACGAAATCCATAGTAATGTGCTCCCACTTCCATTCCGGTATCGGCAGGGGTTGTAACAGTCCTGCTGTCCTCTGATGCTCCGCCTTCACCTGTTGACATACGAAGCACCTGGATACGAACCTCGCAATTTCCCGCTTCATTCCGTTCCACCAAAAGTGCTGCTTGAGGTCCTGATACATTTTTGTACTTCCCGGATGCACAGAATAAGCTGAACTGTGTGCTTCAGCCAACACTTCTTCTCGAACACCTCCTTTAGGTACGCAGAGTCTGCTACCGAATCTCAGAGAGCCATCTTCGTGTATAATCAATTCCGTTCTTAGTCCAGCTTTCACTTCCTCTCTAAACTTTTGCAATCGGGGATCGTCCGCTTGCGCAGTCTTGATGCGGTCCACCAGAGAAGATTGCACCTGTAGCTGCCAAAGTTGACTGGGTGCGTTCGGCGTAACGACCTCAAGTTCAAGCCTCTGAAAGTCCTCAATAATGCTCCTCTGATCGGTCAACATCATAACCGCTGGCTTGCGACTGAGCGCGTCTGGTACAACATTCACCTTCCCCGGGTGATACTGAAGGTCCAAGTCGTAATCTGCCATCAGCTCTAGCCATCGGCGCTGCCTCATATTCAATTCCTTCTGGGTGAAAACATACTTCAAACTTTTGTGATCTGTGTACACCTCCACTTTCTCACCCAATAGATAGTGCCTCCAAATCTTCAGTGCGAAGACTACCGCTGCTAACTCCAAGTCATGTGTGGGGTAGTTCTTCTCGTGATTTCTCAGTTGTCGAGAGGCGTAAGCAACCACACGTCCGTGCTGCATCAAAACACAGCCTAAACCCTTCCCTGAGGCATCACTGTGTATCACCAAACCACCTGAATCATCTGGTACAGTAAGAATAGGCGCCGTGGTTAACTTCTGCTTTAGTGTGTCGAAAGCCTGAGTGCACTCCTCTGTCCATGTAAACGGCACGTCCTTCCGTGTTAGCCTCGTCAATGGTTCCGCGATTCTTGAGAAATCTTGGACGAATCTCCGATAATAACCTGCTAATCCCAGAAAACTCCTGATCTCAGCCACTGACTTCGGCGTCGGCCAATCTCTGACAGATTCTATCTTTACTGGGTCCACCGAGATGCCTTCGCCCGAAACAATGTGTCCCAAAAACTGCACCTTGTCGAGCCAGAACTCACACTTGCTTAGCTTCGCATACAGCTTCTCCTCCCGAAGAATTTGTAAGACTGTGCGCAAATGTTCAGCGTGCTCCTCCTGAGTCTTCGAGTAGACAAGTATGTCGTCGATAAACACAACGACAAACGTGTCCAAGTATTTTGCGAACACCCTGTTCATCAAGTCCATGAATATTGCTGGGGCGTTGGTAACGCCGAACGACATCACAAGGAACTCGTAATGTCCGTATCGGGTCCTGAAAGCCGTCTTGCACACATCCTCGGCTGCTACCCTGATTTGATGATACCCAGAACGGAGGTCCAACTTCGAGAAAACCTTGGCTCCACTTAGTTGATCAAATAGGTCGTCAATGCGCGGTATTGGGTACTTGTTCTTTATTGTGACCTTGTTCAGCTCCCGATAATCTATACACATTCGCAATGATCCATCCTTCTTCTTTACCAATAGAACTGGTGCACCCCACGGTGAAGAACTTGGCCGAATGAATCCTTTCTCCAATAGTTCCTCAACCTGTTTCTTCAATTCCGCCAGTTCAACTGGTGCCATTCTTTATGGGGCTCTGGATACTGGGCTGTACCTGGAGTCAAGTCGATTGAGAACTCCAAAATTCGAGGAGGTGGTAGACCTGGTAAATCCTCGGGAAAAACGTCCAGAAAGTCCCGAACAATTTCTGGGGCCGGGCTCCTATCAATCTCCATAGCTGTCAGCTTCTTAGGCTTTGCTCTGTATTTAGCTGGCTCCAAAGATTCGCTTCCGCCCTCGAAAATAAACTCCGGGTGATTGGGAATGCGGAAGATCACATTCCTTGCACGACAATCGATAACAGCATGAAAAGTGCTCATCCAATCCATCTCAAGAATTGCGTCGTAACTGCATGTCCCAATTAGGAGGAAATTCGCATAGAATTCCCTGCCACACACTACAACCGGGCATAATCTACATTCTCGGCTAGATATAATAATGCCATTACCCGTATGAATTTCCCATCCCTTAGTTAGTGTTTCATGTGGTATTGAGTGTGTATCAGTGAAATGTTCAGACAAGAAACAATGCGATGCTCCCGAATCAAAAAGTACTCTAGCTGGTAAGGAATGTACGAGTAGAGTACCTGTAACCACATCTCCTGACGCTTCCGCCTGCTCGGCGGTCAAGGTGAAAGCCCGTCCCTGACCGCGACCTGTAAATGGTTGTCTCTGCTCCTGCGGCCTCTGCTGTGACGGTCCAGAACTTCCCTGCACCTCTGCTCGCTCGGGGCAACTGCCAATCTTGTGCTGACTGGAACCGCAAATCAAATACTGCCCCTTGGCACGGCGACAGTCCTTCTGGGTATGTCCTCCTCTACCGCAATAGCCGCAAGTTACGCCCTGTCCCTTGGGGCAATGCTGTGGTACGAACGGGCGCTTCATTTGTGTCGTACCTGCTCTGTGAACCGGTATGGCTCCTCGAGATGGCGTGTGGGTACGTGCTGGAATGACTGGGGGTCTCCTGAACTTGTTAATCAATTGCTCCTGAACTCTCGCTGCGTTGAGCACCTGTGCGAAAGTCTGTAAATCCAACGATGCAATCAACTGCTGCAACTCAAAATCTAACCCCTGAAGGAAACGCCTGGCCCTGGTGACTTCTGAGGCGACCATGTACGGAGCGAAATGACTCAAGCGGTTGAACTCTGCCACATAAACATCCACTGGGCGTCCATTCTACTTCAAAAGAATAAACCTCTCCTCCATTTCTGCCTTGGCTGTGGAAGGAAAGTAATGATCTAGGAAGCACTACTTAAACTTGCTCCATTCGATCGGCCTGTCAAGTCTGCTCTCTTCCACCGACCACCATGTTCGGGCCTCGTCTTCTAATTGTATCTTTATCACGTCCACTCTGTCTTCCTCTGGAACCCTGGCGGCAGTCAATAAATTCTCCATGTTCACCAGCCATTGCTCAGCCTCAAGGGGTTCAGCTAGCCCTGTAAACGCAGCTGGGTGTAACCGTCGGAAGTCTGCTACTGTACCAGCCCTAGCATGATAATCTGGTGGAACAACGCCCTCGGGGGCGGTAATAAGTGCGGAGGGTCCTCCTGTGGCGGTAATCGCCCTGAGTCCTTCAGTAAGCAAATCTGTCTTCCTCTCCTGAGCTTCCGCGAGAGTGGTCAGTGCACTAAGTATTCTTTCCGTGCGGTCCTGAGAGCTGGAGTCCGAGGAGGGGTCGTTCGGGGACGTCATATCACTGAAAGATTCAAAAGGATAGGATCAGATTCAAGGATGGAAATCAAGAGTAGTGAAACAAGAATAACGTAATACTGCATAGTTAATGTTATCCCTTGATACTAAACACAGGCTCTGATACCAACTAAACCATGTCACGCCCCGCTTTCCAAAATACGGGAAACGAGGGATGACTAGGCCAGCCATGCTCCTACGGTCAAGGAATCATCCCGCCGTAGTCGCACTTCGGCTTCTAGCATTACATGGTAATCAGTAAATAAAGCGCAGTGGTAAAGGAATCACATCACTAATTCATTACATTAATATTCCATTGTTCACCAATTTACAGATAACAAGAACAAATACTAACCAAAGTCAAACTTACGATCACTTTTATGGAAAGCAGAAAAATAGAAAGTACACCAGCCTAAATCTCCATAAACTCAAAGGGGAGATCCGTCTCCTGTGCTGGTCCTCCCGCAGGATCTGAGCATGCATACTCAGGTCGTCAGAGCGACACAATAACAATAATGAGATGAAACAGGTATATGAGGTAATACTGGTGTAAGAACAATGCGAGTAATCACTAAGTCACTATATGGTGCAGAAAATGTTATATGTCCCTATCGGTCTCTAGGTCATGTTTGAAATCACATAGTGGAAGGAGGATCATGTTTAACAAGAGTCTCGTACATACCCGAGACAACGGCCCACATGCTCGGGACATAACCCTGTCAGCCGGATCGCTAGATCCTATCCTACATGTATCAGTATCTCTGTTCGAATGATCATCCTCTAAACACGGTCCCGCTAAATACGATACTCTTTCCACTTTGATTTCCCCTTTTTCCCCAGGTTCTCACTAGTTATGATCTTGATCTAGTTGTGTATAAGTATACCAATGACACGGTTTTATCACTGTTCACTGTATCAATCACTGTCACGAATATTCACTTTCCATTGGTGTACTCGTCACAACTAAACCAACATCTATCACGTACGATAATGCAATGTCCACACGTACTAACACTGAGTATATGGCAAGGGTATGATATATGTATGTATGCTACCAATGAGTTCTGTATATCATGAATCAACATGCATGTCATGAACTGAAATAAATTGCACAAATTATTATGTTAAGAATTCAGCAAAATGATGTAAGTAAGATATATAGAACACTCAGTCAGTAATTCACCAGAATTTGTTTCAGTTCAATCGGGATTCCGGTTCTCAAGATATAGCTATTTCAGTTTAAGTGCTCGTGGCTGGAAATTCAGTTCCAGAACTGAACGTCCATTTCGCGGCACGAATTGCACCCACTTGGGCTCAGAATTTAGCGACGTTACAGTTACATGAAATCTAGGGTTTCCAAAAGAGTATTCAACGCAATAGACGGATCTTCAATCGCATCTGTACGTTGAAAGTTATGCACAGTTGAACCTCAATATGTCATTTCTGAATCTGTTCTGGACAGATATACGTTCTGCCCTTTTAAATACATTTAAAAATAGCAAACAGCGATGAAATGGAATGGAACCACTTGGTTTGTTTAAATAACAGAAATATATTTAATCTACAGTAGGATTCCGTAACATAAGACTTCAAGAAACACAGTGGTGCCGATCTTTGAACAGAGTACAATAATCAGAAACGCTCTGGACTGCAGTCCAGAGTCGTGTTCCGACCCAGTTATCATCATGATTACCGAACAGGAATCATTAGGATTTTCCATAGGGTTAAAGTTCGTCAAGTCGTCTTCGATTTAAGCCTTAGAACACATCAATCCATTATGCATATGATTTATGGTGATTTTATTCATTTTCAGGCACGAGAAAATTCTAGTTTTAACGGCATATTTGGGGGTATCAATTTTTGTTACAAACAATCATATTTTCCAGCGAGATTCATACGCTATGTTTATCACTATATGGGCCAACCTAAAACGTCGGGTTCCGTCAAAATAAACAATCATTTTCATGGGAGATTAGCATCGAACACCTTGATCGTATTATGCATTAGTATTCGACAAATCCGTAAACTAGTTATTTTAGGTTCATATCACTAATAATTTAGCATGAAGCAAGTAAACACTTGCCTGGTAACGTCTCGGGGTCGCGAGGCAGCAACGTCGTCACGAACGCACGTTGTACGCCGCGGAACGAGTTCGCGCGAGCTTCGATCAAAAACGGGTTTTTGCGTCGGAGTTGTCCCGAGATATCGCGCGATCACCGGAGATGGAGGGGTGCTCTGTAAATCTCTTGGGAGGTTTTGGGATCGACAACGGTCGGCGACGGTGGCTCCGACGATGTGCACAGTGAGTGCAGAGAGTGGGTTCTTTGGAGAGAGAGAGAGAGAGAGAGAGAGTGTGCGGTGGGGGGTCGGGTTTGCAGTGATAAGGGTGGTGCTGAGGGTGTGTGGGGTCGCAGAGGTGGTTCAGGCGAAGTGGGGCTCGCCGGCGTCGAGGGTTGGGCCTGAAGTTTTGCAGTGGGTTCGTAGGGTTTCGTGGGGAAAAAACTTGAGGGGTTAGAGACTTTTGAGGAATTTGGAGGTGAGAGGGAGGTGAGGAGTTGGAGAGCGTGAGTTAGAGGGAGTCGTGGTCGGGGTCGTGGGCGACGGTGAGGGCGACGTGGGGAGCTCGAGGACGTGGGGGTCGCGACGAGGGAGAGAATGAAACGAGCGGGAACTGTTTTGGTCGTGAGGAAGAGAAGATAAAGAAACGGGTCGGGTAAAGAGGAAGCGGGCTGAAGAAGTGGGCCGGGCTCGCAAAGAAAATCCCCAAATAAAAAAAACAAAAACAGAAGTGGGCTGAGAATCGAACGGGCCAGGGAAAATTTTATAAAGAATTTATTTTAGGAATTTTGAATAGGCTGGGCTGAGTTAATTAAAGGATTTATTTGAAAAAACTTGAGAATGGGCTTAGGGTTGAATTTAATGAGGAATTTTATTAAGTAAAATGTGTGGGCTGAATAGGACTTAGGGTTTTAATTTATATTAACCTTGGTTTTAATTCGGCTTTGGTTTTAACTCTTGGGTCTTAACTTTTAGGTTTTGGAAAAAGCAATTATTTAGCCTAACAACCAATTCAAATATGAAGGAAGGGAAAAGAAAATCACTAGAATTCAGAAAAGGAGACTTTTATTGAATTGGAAACGGGGATTTACAAGCCGGCTTTGGCTTAAGCCGGATCCTAGTATTAGACAGTGTAGATTTTGTCTCTTTGCATTTATATTCAGTGGGAATACAAATGCGGGCATGTATATGCTGTCGCGGGGTTTTCCTGTAATTTATTACGGGATCAGTTTTCTGAAGTTTCCAGTTTGCATTCCGTTCCGGCCGGTTTTCCTTTCTTCCTTCACGGCCGGACTTTATCGATGGAGGGGGTCATTTGCAGTTTGCAAATAACTTATTTGTAGAGGGATTTCTTGCTTTTTGAGGGATTATGATAACCATAGCATCATTAGATTCTATTCTTTTCTTGCTTCATTATGGCTTGCAATTAATGTGATGAGATTGAGTGGGATTTGTATTACACTTGGGTGTGGTCACCATTCTATCTTTCCTACACTCACCTCCCTTCTTGTTTTTGCTCTTTATCTCATTCTCATCATATAGGGCCGGCCATTCTTGAGGAAAAAGGGGGAGAGAGGTTCATTTTATTTTGGTGTGGGAAAAAGTATCATTCATCTCATTTTAGCTTGCCACAAAAATTCCCAAGTTCATCTCTTTTCTTTACCTCCATCCAAAGGCAACTTCAACCCCAAAATGAGACAAGCATTCTACACTACACCTACAGTACCCTTGGACGTGTCGGCTAGCCAACTTCGCGCCCGAGTTGCCTCGGTCAAGAGGTGGGAGCCCGTAAAAGAATTTGGTTACGTGGTGCCCTTTTCGACGAGGAGGCGACGACTGGAGATTCCGTGAGGAGATCGGAGTGGAGACGAAGACCGAAGGACACGGATCGCTCGGTATAGCATTCTACCCCATTCTCTTGATAGCTAGGATTAGGTTAATGGTTTCGATCCGGGTTTATTGTCGGCGGTAGCGCCGGTTTAAAGTTAACAAAAATTTTGATTCCGCATTTTGGCCTCGGATAGACGGCCGGGGCGCTGCCGTGGCGCAACAATTGTTACTATATCCGTGTATATCCCAAGCTTCCATTAAGTAATATACAATTCAATATGATACAATAATGACCTCTAGGGCAAATATCACTAACAGATCTATTGACCGAACCCACTTGTTATACTGAGCCGGGGAACGTTGTTCCGCTCTATCTTATAATTGTTATAAGTCTGAGCAGGAAATAGGAGATTACCAGGATTCCCGTGCCACCCAAACGAAAAATGAGCATGTTGATGCATCTTCTTCGGGTGTGTTCGTTACTGAGAACTGTTTCTCAGTATGCTATACGTCTTGGGTATTAGATACCGGATCAGGATCCCATGTATGTAATCTGTTACATGGGCTTAAGAAAGGAAGAGAACTTGAATTGGGTGATAAGGATATAAGAGTAAGAAATGGTGCAATTGTTGCGGTCCATGCAGTTGGCGATTATCACCTTGTATTACCAAATGGTAATACATTGATTCTGAACGAATGTTATTACATACCGAACCTGATATGCAATATTATATCAGTCTCCTTATTAACTAAAGAAGGATATAATTTTGTATTGCAGGATAATGTTATGAACATTTTCCTGAATCAAAAGTTGATTGGATCAGGCACGTTATGTAATGACATAAACGTTCTAAATCAAACCACAGTTCTCAACGTACAGAACACACACAAGAGGAAAACTTCAAAAATGAACGAATGCTTTTTTGGCATTGTAGACTAGGTCATATCAATGCGACACGACTAGCTAAGTTACATAAAGATGGATTTTTGAACCAGTTCGAATTTACATCTCATGAAACTTGCCAGTCATGTCTCAAAGGAAAAATGACTAAAACTCCGTTTATAGGATACGGAGAAAAAGCTACCGAACTCTTGGGACTAATACATAGTGATGTATGCGGTCCCATGCCTACACATGCCAGGAATGGTTCCTCGTACATCATTACATTCGCCGATGATCTCTAAAGATTCGGGCATGTGTTCCTGTTGAAACATAAGTCTGAAGCTTTTGAGAAATTCAAGAAATATAAATGCGAAGTAGAGAGCCAAAAAGGTAAAAATATTAAAATCCTTCGATCTGATCGGGGAGGAGAATACTTAACCACAGAGTTCCTAGAGTATCTAAAAGAGAATAGGATTCTCTCTCAGCTTACTCCTCCGTATATACCACAGCATAATGGTGTATCGGAGTGAAGGAACCGCACCCTATTAGATATGGCATGCTCTATGATGAGTAATGTTGAGTTGCTTATTTCCTTTTGGGGTTATGCGCTTGAGACGCCTGCATATCCATTGAATAGAGTTCCTCCATATGAGATATGGGAGGGGAAGAGACCATGTCTTAATTTTATTAAGATGTGAGGTTGTCCGGCCTATGTTAAAACACAAAATCCGGACAAGCTCAAGACAAGGTCAGTTCTGTGTAAGTTTATTGGATATCCCAAACATTCGTGAGGGTATATCTTCTACTACACAGAGGAAAAAAAGGTGTTTGTTTCTTGGCATGCCACCTTTTTAGAAAAGGAATTTCTTGAAAAAGAAATTAGTGGCAAACAGATAGAACTGGAAGATATTCCAGCTACACAAACTACAACAGAAGATTTGGTAGAACAAGAGGATTCAATAGTCCCCGACGAACCTCATCCTCTCCGCAGATCTAGTAGGGTTCCTCATCCACAGGAGAGATACTACGGTTTTCTCATTGATGGTGGGAGCGAGGATTGCATCATGGAAGATGATGACCCAACTAGCTTCGAGCAGTCCATCATGAGTTGGGACTCTGTGAAGTGGTTTGATGCAACGCGATTTGAGATGGAATCCATGTACACCAATAAATTATGGACTTTGGAAGTTGCTCCCGAACGGGTAAAACCCATTGGGAGCAAGTGGATCTTTAAGAAGAAACTTGGTGTAGATGGAAAAGTTGAGACTTTCAAAGATAGACTTGTTGCAAAAGGTTTTCGTCAACGACCAGATGCCGATTATGAATAAAACTTTTCTTCAGTGGCTATGCTTAATTCCATTCGGATCCTACTTGCCATCGCTGCATACCATGACTACGAAATCTGGCAGATGGACGTCAAGACCTCTTTTCTAAATGGTAATTTAGTAGAGAGCGTGTACATGACTCAGCCAGAGGCCTTCATAGATAGTAGGAGCAGCGGAAAGGTGTGCAAGCTGCTTAAATCAATCTATGGGTTAAAGCAGGCATCACAGAGTTAGAACATCTGTTTTGATGTGGCAGTCAAAGAGTTTGACTTTATAAAAAACGTAGATGAACCTTATGTATACAAGAAGGTTGTAGAGAGTAAGGTCGTCTTCCTTATATTGTACATGGATGGCATACTCTTTATAGGAAATGATGTTCCTATGCTGCACTTGGTCAGGCTCTTTTTATCACAAAGATTCTTCATAAAGGATCTGGGTGATGCCTCCTACATCCTTGGGATTAAGACCTATAGAGTTATATCTAAGCGGATGTTGGGATTATCCCAATTCAGGTACATTGACACCATACTTAAGAGGTTTAGTATGGAAGATTCCAAGCGTGGGAATTTATCCACGATCTCAGGAATCACTTTCTCCAAAGAGATGTCCCCCAAGATTGATTTAGAGAGGGCTCGCATGCAAGGGATACCCTATGCTTCGGCAGTCGGGTCTATCATGTATGCGATGTTATGTATCCGAACGGATGTAGCGTACGCTCTTAGTGTTGTAAGCAGGTATCAATCGGATCCTGGGGAGAATCACTGGACAGCTGTGAAGAACATTCTTAAGTACTTGAGAAGGACTAAAGAAATGTTCTTGGTGTATGGTAACAGTGAACTCCAAGTGGAGTCCTTTACCGATTCGAGCTTTCAGAGTGATAAGGACGACTCTAGGTCGATCTCGGGTTTTTTCTTCACCCTCAATAGAGGGGCGGTATGTTGTAAGAGTCCAAGAAAGATACCATGGAAGACTCGACGATGGATGCTGAATACATCGCTGCTAACAATGCCGCCAAGGAGGCTGTCTGGCTGAAGAAGTTCATAACTGAATTTGGAGTGGTTCCATCCATTGAGCATCCAATACCTTTGTATTGTGATAACAATAGAGCTGTGGCTTTAGCTAAGGAACCCAGGTCCGATCAGTGATCCAAACATATTCTGAGGCGGTATCACCAGATCCGGGAGATAGTTGATCGCTGGGAGATCGAGGTCAGGAGAGTTGACACGAAGAATAACACGGTGGATCCACTCACGAAGGCCATTCCCCAGACGCAATTTGAGAGACTCTTTCAGGATGTTGGGTATGAGATACTACAACAACTGGCCTAAGTACAAGTGGGAGATTGTTAGTTGTATGTATGCCCTAGAGGACAATATTGTACATGATTGTATTTTATAGTGGATGCTTGGACATATATAGAGAGGACTTTCTTGCTCGACGTGATAGTATGCTATTTGGTTGTTCTTTATCTTAACATGTAGACTGTTATTGTGATACTGTCTTTCTCTCACATGTTGATAAAGCCCTTAAGATGTGTACTTAACTACCAGGACTATGATGGAGATCATACTAGTGGGGCCAGGGTAGTCCATAAGTTCATCCTTTAATTGTTCCTAGTCATGGGAGTATGGAGACAGGGCATCGATATTCCAGAGTAGACTAGTGTGTACATTTCTTGACCCTGTATGGGGCGATGGATGATCTCACATCCATTGGTGTTTGACATCAAAGATTGTACACAGGTGCTCATTGGAGAATGGGTACACCGAACAGGACTCGCCGAGAACTCTTAGATGGTATTATACCTATCGTCAGATAGCAGTTCTCTGGTGACACTGGTACAGGTTAGTCTGTAGACCTGAGATCGTCATAGTGTCTTGTGTGATTTCCACTGTGCTTTGATTTCCTCCCTACCACGCTCAAAAAAGCATGCAACTAGGTGGATTTTGGGTACAGTCCCAAGTCACATGGAGGCAATGAGCGATAGGAGGGGTTTCGTCTCACCTGGTATTGGGGGTTGATATTGCGCTGTGCTCGATTGGCTATAACAGGAAGTCCCTGGCCAGGGCTGATGATGAGATTTACTGGTAAGTGTTATCAGTAGTTTCTCGACCTGTTATGAGCCTCACATTAGCATGAATTATCAAGTTATTGGGGTCTGACATTTACCACCCCCAGACTTAATATGCGACATATCAGACGAAGAGACTGTACTGTACGGTAGTGTTACTTATTGGATTCACGGGAATATGAACAAGCTTGCTTGTTGATCTTCTGAACGCTCAATACCCGGGTAGCAGTTACGTCCAGCTAGTACCTATGACAGCTTGTGGGTAACTGATTTGATCATTACCTACTGCCGGCGTATTGACGAGTCTTTAGAATCCTACACAGAGGTTTCCTAGCTCATGCGAAACGAAGTGGGGCACATATGTGATATGTGCGGGACTAAGATTGATACTTGTATGTGATACAGTATTCTAATCTCGCGATATAGGTTATATGTGATATAACCGGATTATTGAATCAAGTGTTGATTCAATAATTTGTTATATGTATGTTTGATATACATGTATATGATATTAGTCGGATGTATGTGATACAGCCGGATTATTAAATCAAGTGTTGATTTAATAATTTAATGTATAATTATATATTTGATATATTAATATGCATTAACTAATATTAGCTCACTTAAGAAAATGTTTTCTCCTAATACATACAAATATATATGTGATATATATTAATGTATTTATTTATGTGTCATGCTAGATGATATATTGGACTCGGGTGTATGAGACTCATACCTAACTGTAGGGTTGCTAGGCACACGCACAAGGGTCTACGAGGCATCAACAATGCCTGATTTAATTTTTAGCCGTGCCGAACAACCCAAAGCCGTATCTTTAAACTAGAGATTAGGCAAAAACAAGCATGTTAAACACTTTAACACTAAGTGAGAGAGATTACAACCTTTGTAGATCCGGTCCTTCACTTCTTAAGTTCCATGTTGTGGTCCCTTCGCTGCAATCATCATGTTCCGGACTCTCGCGAGGCTCCACGAAGAGAAAGATGCAAGCTTGCTTCCGATCTTCGATAACAAAGATGATCTACCATGAAGTTTCATTAACACAAGCTCTCACTCATTAAATGAAGTGAACACCCTCATCTAAATTGCAAGGATAGATGAGGATGATGAAGTAGGATTTTTGCTCTCATTTTTTTTCTATTTCTCACTCATTTTCATCACTTAGGAAAAACCTAGAAAGCTTTTCCATGAAGAAAAAAGGAAGAAGAAGATCAATAATGAATTAAATCCTTTTGTGATGAATAATGAAAAGATTGTCATGATGAATAATGCAACCATGGTTGACTAAACCTTTGTAGAGATTTAATTAGGGCTAGGGTTTGGGTTGGGTTAAGAATGAGTCATAACAAAATATCTTAACTCAAAACAAAAAGAAACCTTCTAGAAGGTTCATGAATGAACTAACCCAAATCAAACCCTAATCTTGTTTAATCTCCACTAAACATATTGCATTAGTAATCATATCATGTTACAATATTATATATCACATATATAATATTTATTGTAACAAAATAAAATAATACAATTAACATATATCGCATATATATCAATGTATTACCCGAGTGAGAAAAAGAATCTTTTAGTGAGCTAATATTAGTTAATGTAATTTAATATATCAAATATATAATTATACATTAAATTATCGAATAACCACTTGATCCGACAATCCTGCTGTATCGCATATAACCGACTAATATCTCATTTACCGATTCATCGAATCAACACTTGATCCGATGACCTGGCTGATATCGAATATCGCGAGAATGAATACGGTATCTCATATTGCATTATCCTCGGTCCCACACATATCACATATGTGCTCTTACTCCATTTTGCCTGAGCCAAGAAACCTCTGTGTAGGACTCTAAAGAATCGTCAATACGCAGGCAGTAGGTGATGATCATATCAAACACCCACAAGCTGCAAGCGGTCATCTAAACGTAACAGCCACCCAAGTATTGAGCGATCAGAAGATCAACAAGCAAGCCTATACATGCTTCTGCGAATCCAATCAGTAACACTCTTGTAGAGTCCGGTCTCGTCGTCTGATATGTCGCATATCTCGCCTAGGGGTGGTAAACGTCAGACACCAGTAGCTCGATAAGTCGTGTCAATATGAGGTCTGTAACAATTCGAGAAACTACTGATAACACTTACCAGTAAATCTCAGCAACCCTGGCCAGGGATTTCTAGTTATAGCCAATCGAATACAGCACAACATCAACTCCCTATACCGGGAGTGACGAATCCCCTCCTATCGCTCATTGCCTCCATGTGATTTGGGACTGTACCCAAAAGCCCCCTTTTTGCACGCCCACTTGGACGTGGTATGATGGAAATCAAAGCACAGTGGGAATCACACAAGACTCTATGATAATCTCGGGTCAACAGACTACTCTGTACCAGTGTCACCGGAGAACTGCCATCTGACATGAGGTATAATACCATCTGGGAGTTCTAGGCGAGTCCGTCCAGTGTACCCAGTCTCTACTGAGCACCCGTACACCCTTCTTGATGTCAAACGCCGATGGATATGGGATCATCCATCGCCCATCATATGGGTCAAGATGCGTATACGCTAGTCTACTCTGGTGCATCGATGCCCTATCTCGATACACCCTTGACGAGGAACAGTTATAGGATGTACCCGTCGACTACCGTGGCCATACTAGTATGATCTCATCATAGTCCCAGTAGTCGAGTACATATCCTAAGGGCTTTATCAATATGTAACATAGAGGCAATCGGAGTACATGTTAAGATAAAGTACAACCAGATAGCATACTATCATGTCGAGCAAGAAAGTCCTCCCTATATATGTCCAAGCATCCATTACAATATACATCGTATGTACAGTAATGGCCTCTAGGGCATACATATAACTAACAATCTCCCACTTGCACTAGGGCCATCTGTTGTGGTATCACATACCCAACAATTAGCTGTGGTTGAACTATCTCATACTCAACCATCCCATAAAAGTCTCTACTGGGAAAAAAGCCTTTGTGAATGGATCCGCACTGTTGTCCTCTGTGTCTACTCTCCTAACCTCGATCTCCCTGGAGATCAACCATCTCCATGATCAGGTGATACTTCCTAAGAATTATATCTGGATTTCAGATGGGACGGTAGTTCCTTGGCTAAAGCCACAACTCCATTGTCACACAATGGTAGGAATGAAGTTCATCTCATGAACTTATATCTATCTAGACTGCCTCTTTGGTAGCATCCTTGGTAATGATGTATCTTGCATTTAATCGTCTAGTAAGTCACGGTATCTAGCTTGGAACTCTTCCAACATACCGTCCCTCCATTGAGGGTAAAGACAATGCCTGCGACTGACATTCAGTCGTCCTTATCACCCTGGAACCTTACCAGTGATTCTCCTCAAGATCGATTGATATCATCTCACTACACCTAGTGAAAATCCTAAGATCCAAATAGATCTATCTCATAGATCCATAACCCAGGATTTAGGAGGTATCACCATAATCCTATATGGAGAATCATTGTGATAAGAGAAGATTGACCGAGCGTAGCATAAGAAACTACTTTCCTATCAAGATTATGTCATCTACGTACTCTACGAGTATCACCACCATACTCTCTACTACCTTTTTGTATATACAAGGTTCATCTACCATTTTGATGAAGTCAAACTCTTTGACTACCACATCAAAACAGACGTTCCAACTCCGCGATGCCTGATTTATCACATAAAACATCTTGCTCGCGTTTCCGCTGCTCCCACTGTCTACGAAGCCCTCTGGCTGTGTACTTATAGACGCTTTCTTCCAAATCAACATTTAGAAAAGCAGTCATGACACCCAACCGCCAGATATCGTAGTCATGGTATGTAGCCGTGGCAAGTAGGATCTAGATGGACTTAAGCATAGCTTTGAAAGTCTCAACTTTTCCATGTACACCAAGTAATCTTCTCAAGATATACTTGCTCCTGATAGGGATTTAACCCTTCAGATAAAGCAACCAAAGTCCATACTTTGTTGGTGTATAAGGATTCCATCTCAGATTGCTAAGCATCCAGCCATTCTTACAGAGTCCCACTCCTGATGGCCAGGTTGAAAAATAGTTGGGTCATCATCTCATGATGCAATCCTCGCTCCCACTGTCATAGAAAAACCGAAGTATCTCTCAGGTAGGTGAGGAACCCTACCAGATCGGCGGAGAGGCTGAGGTTCGTTGGAAACTATTGAATCCTTTGGTTCTACCAAATCATCAGCTGCAGTTTGTATAGCTGGAACTCTTTCCAGTTCTACCTCAAGACCAATAATTTCTTCACAAGAAATTCCCTTTCACAAAGATGACATGTTGAGAAAAAAAACACTTTTTGTTCCCCAGTTTGGTAGAAGATATTCCCTTGCGAATGCTTGGGATATCCAACACACTTCTACAGGACTGACTTTGCCTCGAGCTTGTCCAGATTATGCTTTTAGACATAGGCTGGACAACCCCAAATCTTAACATACTTAAGATATGGGCTCCTCCCATTCCATATCACATATGAAGTGGTAGGCAACTGATTTGATTGGAACCCTATTCAATAGGTATGCAACTTCTCAAGTGCGTAACTCCCAAAAGGAAATAGGAAACTCAGTAGTACTCATCATAGAGCACACCATATCACATAGGGTGCTATTGCTCCGCCCCGATATACCATCGTGCTATGGTGTATATGGAGAAGTAATGCTGAGAGAGAATCTCATTTTCCTTTAGAATAGTCCAGGAATTCCGTGTTCTAGTATTCTCCTCCTTGATCTCATCAAAGGACATAATATTTATACCCGTTTTTGGTTCTCTACTTCTAACTTATATTCATTGAATTGCTCAAAAGTTCCAGACTTGTGTTTCAACAGGAACATATGTCCGGATCTTGAGAGATAATCAGTGAATGTAATGAAGTACAAAGAACCGGTCCTGGCATGTGTAGACAGGGGACCTCATACATCAATATGTATCAATCCCAAGAGTTCACTAACTCTTTCTCTATTTCCAATAAACAGAGCTGTGGTCATCTTATCTTTGTGACATGACTGGCAAGTTTTTACAAGATATAAATCCAAACTAATTTAAATATGCATCTTTATGTAACTTCAGCTAGTCGGGTCGCATTGATATGACCTAGTCTACAATACCTCAAGAAGGATTCGTTCATTTCTAAACACTTCCTCTTGTGTGTGTTCTGTACATTAAGAACTGTGGTTTGATTTAGAACGTCTATGCTTTTAGATAACGTGCCTGAACCGATCATCTCTTGATATAGGAAATGTTCAAAATATTATCCAACAATACAAAATTATATCCTTTCTTTACTAATAAAGAAACGGATATGATGTTGCATATCAGGTTCGGTATCTAATAACATTCGTTCAGAATCAATGTATTCTGATAATACAGGGTGATAACTAACAACAGACTTGGCTGCAATACTTGCACCATTTATATCTCATGAAATTTATCACCCGTTCTCAGTTCTCTACCTATCCGTAGCCCATGTAACAAATTACATTTACGGGATCCTGACCCGGTATCAAATACCCAGGACGTAAAGGATATTGAGAAACAGTTCTGTGTAATGAACACACCCGAAGAAGATGCATCAATATGCACTTTCATCGTTTGGGCGGCACGGAAATTCTGGTAATCCCCAATTTCCTGCTCTGTCTTATAACATTTATAAGTTGGAGCGGGACCAATGTTCCCTAGCGTAGTATAACAAGCGGGTACGGTCAATACATCCGTATTATTATCTTGATTAAGGCGTGACATAGTCATAACCAGGAGAGAGAGATAGAGAAGAAAACACTCAGCATGCGCTTTTACAAGATTAGATTGGTTATCAATTTATCTAATCAGGATGTCTCCTACTGTTTTACTCAAATCTTCCTTCAAACCCTAAAAGGAAAGACTATCCGGAATTAATTACACTCTACAAGTTCACCAATCTTTCATCCAGGCCAGTGCCGGTACTTTGAGGGAGGTTCCCCGTGCTTTCGCACGGACCTAATTAAAATAAAACTCGTTTTCCCAGGGGCGTAACCCCATTAACACCTTTCTAGACACCTACTTGATCAGCTAATTGTAATGTGTAAAACTCTCCCAGGAGTAACTCTTACTCGCAGCGGGTATCGGGATCCAACTATCTCATAGAAGGTATGCAATCTCATTGCAAATTTCAACACTTGAAATTCCCAATAATATTTTACCCCAAGCCTCCTATGACCTTGACAAAGGCCAACAAACCATAGGCTGCTAGTCAAGTTCAACCCGTCATTTTCTGATTGAATTAAACCCACCCGCACTGCCCTTGACAAAGGCCAATAAGGTCGCACGACTACCCTAATCCAATCTGCATCGTATGCATAAGCAGATAAGTACTATTCAGCTACCGCACACTACGCCTTGGCAAAGGCCAACAAACGCAGCATGAATACTAAACAGTCCTTATCTGAAATAACGGAGGGCTACGATAGGTTTTTAAGAAAACCCTTTGCATAATGAACTTGATATCGTTGTAGAATCGAGTGATTTTAAATGGAATGTTTTTGAGGCCTTTTCTAGTTTTGCTAAAGAGGTCACTCCCGGTGAAGAGATCTTCGGCTCTTTCCTCATCGAATAAGGTGCAGGGTATATCATATATACCACTATGCAAAGCAAGAACTATAGAAGCAATTAAAAGACAAACCGAGTTTGTAGCATCTGCTAGTTTCACTAAAGAGGTCACTCCCGGTGAAGGGATCTCGGCTCTTTCCTTATCGAATAAGGTGTTCGATGTTCTACAAAGAACACCGCTATGCAAAGAAAGAACTAGAGCTACCAGTTTTTAAACAAGTTTCTACAACATCTTTAGGTTTCTTTTATTTTATTAATCTCATTAATGAAGTCCCATTATATTATGCTTCATAAGCATCACATTTGAAACGAAATCTGCAATATAACATATATCTCATATATATAATATAAACATTCGTCTCAGGCAGTAATATGATCTCATCATAGAACATTGCAGCAGAAGAACATATATGAAATATTGGATATATTAGGACGTCCGTGGTTTAATACGAGCCTGTATATAACACGGATTCCACGGTCGCGATGAATAGCCAAACCCACATCCCTAGACCCCTACGAGAGCGGCAAGCAACTCTGCCAATTCTAGGGTTAGGAGACCCGGTGTCGACTCCTCGAGATGGTCTCCCACTGGACCCTAGAACCCGGTTACTTGTGCTCCCCGCCTTGGGTCTACCTAATGCGGAAAAGTAAATAATATACAATGGTGACATCATCCTCAGCCCGGAAGTGCCCCAATAAAAGAATATTACATACAAATGAATTTTACATGAATGAAAAAGAAAAAACTTTCATCTCACATAAAACCCCCGGCTATTCAGAACGGGACGATCCAATATAACATATCACAGGAACACATAACATCACATTCATCAACGTAAGTAAGTATGCATACACCGATTGTCGTCGATGTATAGCAACGAAAACCGACGATACAACTACATACTACACTTACGGTCGCAGAAAAGAAAGTGTAAAACTACAACAGTTGGAATCCGCAACCTCCTTAGACATCGCATGACTAACCAAATGAATTCCTTAGACATCGCATGCCTAACAATTATAAACACCGCATTTTAGTCTTATTATCGAAAACTCTTTTCAATATCAAGTCGGGCAATTCAACAAGATTCCCGACATCCTGATCGAATGCTCTTCGCAAACTTTAGTGGACGGCCGCACCCCCGATGCCGTCGACGAAGTGCACTAAGGCGGAACACCGCTGCCGCGAGCACCCGAACAGATGCTTTTGGCGACGGGGTTCTCCTACAGTCACTTGGTCAGGGCTATGGGGCGTGGCTGTCTATTAAGTTTATCCGGCGAGTATCCGCGTACGCTACATGATTGCGACGGACTTTTGATCACATCAAAATTCCGTGGCAACCGATCATCTGAGACTGAACTGCTAGATTTATAACATTCAAATTAGTTATCTCATAACTACTTATGGATTCCAAATATTGTATCACATTCCAGATAAATAGACAATGTTAAACTTTTCGATCGAATAATCAAACACCCAAGTTTTCCCAAATAGTTCTCAACACTTGAAATTAGTTTAAAAACATCCATCACATGCCACAGTACCAATGGTCCAGCCGTAGAAGGGTCAAGCCAACGCCTCACATGTGGCATGCCGTACTGCCTTAAACCCTAAGGTTTAGAGGCAGTTCAAGACGGTCACATAATCGAGTTAAGGTTTGTTGCCTTCTAGAGGGTCCACCGCGTTACTTGCACGACTTAGAACGTTCTTAAACTACGGAAAAATCCAACACTTTGAAATTTTCCGGCCGGGGAAAAAGTGAGTTATTGATATCCGTTCGAACTTTTTAACACATTCCAAAAATTACCTGGAAAATCATAAACGAAGTTAAATTATCCGATCGAATCAACGAGTCCCCAATACACCCCAGAAAACTCAACTCTTGAGTAGAATAAAAATATCCCAGAACAATCAGGAAAATAGTACGGACATTACTGTGGAAACAGAACACAACAAGCGCACTGTAGCGCCGCGGAACCGCCGCGGCAGGCATGGTCCTCCCGCGGTTCCACAGCCCTTTAAGTGAATCAGTGGATCATTTTTCACAGAGGTCCATAGAATTACCTGCTGATTTTTTTGGGTATTTTTAATTCAGAAAAAATCACATTTTTGAAAAATATCCAGAGAAAGGTATATATCGGGGTTTGCGGGTTCGATCGGACTTTAAACTTCATCTAGACATCGCCTAAAGCTCTAACTTGGCTCTGATACCACTGTAGGATTGCTAGACACACGTACAAGGGTCTACGAGGCATCAACCATGCCCGATTTAATATTTAGCCGTGCCGCACAACCTAAAGCCGGATCATTAAACTAGAGATTAGGCGAAAACAAGCATGTTAAACACTTTAACACTAAGTGAGAGGGATTACAACCTTTGTAGATCTGGTCCTTCACTTCTTAAGCTCTGTGTTGTGGTCCCTTCGCTGCGATCATCATGTTCCGGACTCTCGAGAGGCTCCACGAAGAGAAAGATGCAAGCTTGCTTCCGATCTTCGATAACAAAAATGATCTACCATGAAGTTTCATTAACACAAGCTCTCACTCACTAAATGAAGTGAATACTCTCATTTAAATAGAAAGGATAGATGAGGATGATGAAGTAGGATTTTTTCTCTCATTTGTTTTCTATTTCTCACTCATTTTCATCGCTTAGGAAAAACCTAGAAACATTTTCCATGAAGAAAAAAGGAAGAAGAAGATCAATAATGAATTAAATCCTTTTGTGATGAATAATGAAAAGATTGTCATGATGAATAATGCAACCATGGTTGACTAAACCTTTGTAGAGATTTAACTAGGGCTAGGGTTTGGGTTGGGTTAAGAATGAGTCATAACAAAATATCTTAACTCAAAACAAAAAGAAACCTTCTAGAAGGTTCATGAATGAACTAACCCAAATCAAACCCTAATCTTGTTTAATCTCCACTAAACATATTGCATTAGTAATCATATCATGTTACAATATTATATATCACATATATAATATTTATTGTAACAAAATAAAATAATACAATTAACATATATCGCATATATATCAATGTATTACCCGAGTGAGAAAAAGAATCTTTTAGTGAGCTAATATTAGTTAATGTAATTTAATATATAAAATATATAATTATAAATTAAATTATCGAATCAACACTTGATCCGACAATCCGGCTGTATCGCATATAACCGACAAATATCTCATTTACCGATTCATCGAATCAACACTTGATCCGATGACCCGGCTGATATCAAATATCGCGAGAATAGAATACGGTATCTCATATCGCATTATCCTCGGTCCCGCACATATCACATATGTGCTCCTACTCCATTTTTCCCGAGCCAAGAAACCTCTGTGTAGGACTCTAAAGAATCGTCAATACGCTGGCAGTAGGTGATGATCATATCAAACACCCACAAGCTGCAAGCGGTCAGCTAAACGTAACAGCCACCCAGGTATTGAGTGATCAGAAAATCAACAAGCAAGCCTGTACATCCTCCTGCGAATCCAATCAGTAACACTCCCGTACAGTCCATTCTCATCGTCTGATATGTCGCATATCTCGCCTAGGGGTGGTAAACGTCAGACCCAAGTAGTTCGATAAGTCATGTCGATATGAGGTCTTTAACAGTTCGAGAAACTACTGATAACACTTACCAGTAAATCTCAGCAACCCTGGCCAGGGATTTCTAGTTATAGCCAATCGATCACAGCACAACATCAACTCCCTATACTGGGAAAGACGAATCCCCTCCTATCGCTCATTGCCTCCATGTGATTCGGGACTGTACCCAAAAGCCACCTTTTTGCATGCTCTCTTGGACATGGTATGATGGAAATCAAAGCACAGTGGGAATCACACAAGACTCTATGACGATCTCGGGTCAACAGACTACTCTGTACCGGCGTCACCGGAGAACTGCCATCTGACGTGAGGTATAATACCATCTGCGAGTTCTCGGCGAGTACGTCCAGTATACCCAGTCTCTACTGAGCACCCGTACACCATCCTTGATGTCAAACACCGATGGATATGGGATTATCCATCGCCCATCATATGGGTCAAAATGCGTATGCGCTAGTCTACTCTGGTGCATCGATGCCCTATCTCGATACACCCTCGACTAGGAACAGTTATAGGATGTACTCGTCGACTACCGTGGCCCCACTAGTATGATCTCATCATAGTCCCAGTAGTCGAGTACATATCCTAATGGCTTTATCAACATGCAACATAGAGACAATCAGAGTACAAGTTAAGATAAAGTACAACGAGATAGCATACTATCATGTCGAGCAAGAAAGTCCTCCCTATATATGTCCAATCATCCATTACAATATACATCGTATGTACAGTAATGGCCTCTAGGGCATACATATAACTAACACTAACTTCAGATAATTTGGGTGTTTAAATATTAAGAGAAAAATCCAAATTAGGTGGAAATTAGAAAGGCTTGAGATGCTTGTGGAAGCATGGAGAAGCTTTGACTTAAGTCCACTAATTTTGTTTTACTCTAGATATTTATTAACCTAACCATTATGTTTAGCCATGATTTAGTCTCTACATGAGTTTATATGAGATATTTTCTCACCCATGGTTCATTAAACTTGATCACTTGATCTTTTCTTCATCTCCTTGCTTGCTCTCTAGCTTTTTTGTGATAAGAAAAAGAAAAGGAGAAAATTAATTCTAAAGTGAGAAAAATTCCTACTTCACCAATCTATACCAAACTACCATTTAGTATAGGCCGTTTCATTCACTAATTCTCAATTAGTGAAGAGGTAGCTTGAGTTAGAGATTCTTCGACGTAGATCATTTTCGGCCTCGAATATCCTTGAGCAAGCTCGTTCCTTTCGCTTAGTGGAGCCTAAGGAGAATCTGGGAGACCACTACTTAGAGCAAATGGACTACTACACGGTGCTTTAGAAATGAAGGACCGGTCTACAAAGGTTGTATTCCTATATCACTTAGTGTAAAGTTGTTTACATGTTTTAAAAACCCTAATTCTCTAGTTAGATCCTTGGTTCGGGCTCGCTCGGCACCCTAAAATTTGAAAATAGCATACTTGATGCTTGCCGAACCGTGTCGGGGTGCTAAGCGAACCTAGCAAACGGCTGTCCACATATCGGACGCTCGTCCCGCAATAACAAATATACAAATGAATCTGAACTGTACTAAAACTATTGCACCATTGGCTATCCACCACGACAATCCAACCACAATATCAGCACATTACAGAACATCAACGTTAATATCATGTTCACAAACTGATCTAATAGAATGTATAGAAATTAGTTAGGTTGTACCGTTTAATGATATTCATGATCAAAGAAACAAACGCACAGAAACTAATAAACGATGTTAAAATAGCTTCTTCGAAATACTCCGTATTGCCCCAACACTAAGATAACAGAATATTCAATCTGGGTAAAATCAAACAATACCTAAAAACCAATATCCAAGAGTTCAGAACACTACCAAAATTCCAAGACCCAAAACCCTACCAGGACCGGCCAGGCCGGGAATATTAGCATTTTGGCCGGCCAAAAGTTGGTGTTTGGGCCTCGTTTTTTGGTGGTGTTCAAGTTAGCACAAGAGGAGCTTTCTGCACCTGTTTAAAAATTTTTCAGAAGCCTTTAAAAATTTGACAGAAACTTGAATATGGTTTCGATTGTTTTTGAGATATTTCGGTTTTGTAACTTTAAACATCATCTAAACGTCAACTTATGGTTTTATGGGCTGGCTCTGATACCATGTTGGGATTTCCTAGCGCCCAGACCATCTACCGTGGCCTTTTGCGGAACAAAAATTTTAGGGTTTGGAAACTGGCACTAGACTAACGATGTCGGATCTACCATAAACCTAAACTAGCTAACATGAGAGGAGCTAACTACTATGATAGGAATTTCTCACCAAAAGATCTGTGTCCTTCTGTCTTCTTTCCACTTCGTTTGCTCCTAGAGATCTCCTTGATCGAGCTTGTTCTTCTTTGTTTGCTCCTTCGCTTCTCCTGGATCGAGCTTGATGGCCGGTCTTCCTCCGTCGAAGATGATCCACCCGAGGGATGTAGTCCATAGCTCTAGCTTCACAGTAAAAGTCAAGTGGAGCAACTAAAAGGTTTAGATTGCTAGTCTAAAGTGTCTAGAATGTAGTGTAGCATTCTATGTGTGTATCTATCTCACATCCTCTCTTAATTCTCAACACATGAGATTATAGAGAGGAGGTTGAAGATGAAGGTGGAGGAGCTCAAGAAAGCTATTGAGAAGAGTGAAACTGAATGGTGAGAATGAAAACTAAAATCCCATGAGAGAGAAAAAGACCAAGCATGGTTTTGTACAACCCTTTTTTTCATTATAAAAATACACCCATATTTGAATAGTGTAGATGTAATGATTTGAAAATTCGTTTAGGTTAATTTCATGTTAATTAGAGATAATGTGTGATTTTCATAAAACCTTATTAATAATTATTTCCACATAGACTGGAACAAATCTAATTTTAATTGTGAAATTTTGTAATTACATATTTAATTGTGTTTTATTAATTAACATTTAAATTATTGTTCACATATTTATCTAATTTTCTTAACTATTATTTACTAAGCTAGATTTTTATTTAATCTTGCACTAATCCAATTTTACCCTAGTTTAAAATATGCTTAGCAACCATGACAAATCAACATTTATTTTGTAGCATGCCTTTCATTTCAATTCCTTCTGGTTCTATAATCCTTTTTTTAAAAAAACAAAACAAATGAAAATCAATAAGAAAAAGAAATGGAAAAGGGAAGCATGGGGGTATTTATGAGGCATGGGGAAACCTTGACTTTGGACACCCTCACACACTCTCTCTCCCCCCTCAAGCTCGGTCAGCCCCAGCAGCAGCCCCCTCCCCTTCATTTCTTCTTCTTCTTCTTCTCTCAAAATTCGAGCCCCCATTTCAAAGAAAATTCAAGAATTTTAGCAAAAATCATTACAAACTTCCCCTTTTCCAAATCAAGCATGATTCTTGGCCAAGTCTCCTTAGGTGCTAGCTTGTTTGGATCACCTTCTCAACCATCTTGATGTATAACATGAACCCAGTACTACTTTTTCTAAACTTTTAGTTTATTTAGCTTAATGTAGTGTTTAAGTAGTATATTAGTGCTAATTAAGTGTTTTAATAGGAGATTAGGTTAAGATAGGGTTTTTATGGCTTGAGTAGGTTAATTAAGTGTAGTTAGTGGCTAATCTTCTTGCTAATCTACCAGGTTTCACTAAAACACCACATTGTATTAATTTAGTGTTTAAATAGAGTTTTTTTAAGAACTATTTTCTTTTTGGGATCTGCTTTTAAACCAAAAGTTTCAGATTAAAGTTGCAATTACTCGAGCATAATTACTGGACTAGGATCACACACCCGAAGCACGAAGCCCCCATAAACCGTTTGTGGCCGCAATTTTATTTGTTCTGGCCGCAAATTGTGGCCAGAGTAGGGGTCTGGGTGTCGAGGTTTGGTTGTTAGGTGTTTGCTGTATATTTAAGGTCTTTGGTTTATGCAAATTTGTCTAGTTGTACTCGTATTAAAATCTGGGACTAATTGCCTATAATTTTAGTTTTGTGACTTGCGCGACATGTACGTTCCGAGTCTGGGTTTGGTGTTTTCTGTGTATCACAGCCAGTCGGGGTGGTTTCAGACGTTAGCATACACGCTTTGGTGCTTCGAGTGCATACGCATTTAGCTTGCGACGCTAGTTTTCTCGTATGGTCTTGATATTGCGTTTTGCAGGATATTAGCCTTATGTGTGTTGCATTGTGTGATTCTAGGATTAGTCGCGGAGACATCGGACGCGGCGTGGAAAAGAAAGGCAGTGATTGGATCAGACTAGCGGAGGCATTCCGATGAGTAGATGTACACATCTACGGGGTAATCGTTTGGAAGGCGCAAGACGCCCGATAGTTAGAATTTCGATTAGTACCTGTACTAATATGCGTAGTTCCTAGTTATTCATTTCGTTGCATCATATCATCTTTTAATATATATATATATATCTGTGTGTGTGTGTGTGTGATATCATCTCCTAGGACACTCGCACTATTATCATTGGTTTATGCTGCACAGGCACTATTCATGAGGATATACACGCCTTGGTAATTGCTATGCCACGAATACTATATAGCTTGTTAAATCCGAATCTTATCAATTGCACCAATTATGATTAATAAACCTGTATTTATATATTCAATTCATCGGGATGGATACGTAGGATTGCTAGTCATGTCCATATATTTCATTGCATCATCGTTCACGCATAGTTTTTTAGTTTCGCATCGCATTTCATATTGTTAATATCATAGACATTCATGTATTATGATTCTTCTCGAGGATTTCCGTATTTATGAGATTTATGGATTTAGAGAAACCGCAAGGTTTAAAGAACGTATTACCATTTTAAAAATGTAAGTTGTGGTTTTCTCGTGATATGATGTATATATCGTCCACCATGAGATTTCTCGGTTCTTGAGCGGTATCATACACCCGATTCGAGGAGGAGAAGGAACCTTCTGTGGGTGCATGGTAGACCCGGCGCGGTACCCCGGGGCTAGATGGTCGTAGATGATGGCGTTTCGCCCAGCAGGGGAGCACTACCGACCGGTTATTTGTGACACGGTGGATATCCGAAGGATACCGACGTAGTCTTAAGATCAGATATATAGGCCAGTCTGGATTGCTGGAGCCCGAGATTAGATATATGGGCCAGTCCGGATTGCCGAAGCCCGGAATAATAAAATAAGATATTCATATTTGGTGTCGATGATTAACATGGATTTATATTGATTTCATTGATGAAACTTTAGCCAAACTACAGAAGTTTTACTAAGATAAGAACACGGATTTCCCATGTTAATCATATTCAAATCTCATGTTGTTTATTGCATTCATGTCGTATACATACTAGTTCATCGCATCATATTAGTATATGTAGGCTGTGACGAAATTGTGTACATGCTTATGATAGACTTATTAGATGTTATTTATTACTCATGAGTTGGCAACTCACCCCCGTCGTGCCACAGTATTTTGCAGGTCCGACCCGTCAGCACAGTACCGGCTGGCGCACTTCCTCTTATGCTCCTTTTTGCTTGGACTCGCAGCATTGTTCGGAGGTGGGTTGCGAGGTTATTTTGTTTCCACCTTGTATCAGTATTGTATATAGTGTAATCCATCTACTATATCTACCTCTTGTACTGATGTATTTGTGACCTAGAGACGAGACAGTGAGATTTGTCTACACATATGTTGTTTCTCTGCGTCGAGCTCACTTGAGCCGACATGATACTTTATTACTTTGTGCCTTTATATGCTTATTTTGCACGGTGATGATATATATTGCGTGTGATTGTGAGTCCGCCTTTGGTGAAGAGCTAGCTTCCACTTGGCGATGTCTTATTTCATGTTGTACATATATTCTTGTTTTGTACCCGTTTGGGGCCAATATTTACGAGGGAGACTCTGCCGAAATTTTCGCAAAAAGGATGTTGCTTTTAAAAAGCTTGATGTGACTTATTTGGATGAAAATCGTTTCTTGACTTGGTTTTCCTTCACTCTACTGCTTTAATTGGTTTTGATTTCTGGGTTTTGGCTTACTTAGATTACATACGGCTCGAGACGTTTCGTAATTTAAGTGCCAGTCACGCTTCGTACTTTTCGGATAGTGACAAAGTTGGTATCAGAGTGTTAGGTTTTACCTTTCTGAGTGTAGGATGACCCTTGGTAGATGGAGTATGTAACTTAAGCAGAGTGACGTAGCGTGTGTATGTTCCGCGGCATACTTACGATACGGTACTCCGCCTAAGTGACCTTAGGATATAATTGCTTGTAATTCCTTCTTCGATTCCTGATATCCCATGATTTTATTGCACTGTTCTTATTATCCTGTTTCCTGTACCAGCCACTATGCCGCCGAAGGCCATGAGGGCTCAGAGGGCTGCCGCCAGAGATGAGATTCGAGCGGGCTCGTCTGAGACGAGGACCGATCAGGACGGTACGCTTACCCCTTAGGGACAGATTGATCCGCCTTCCCTAGGCCATATTGCTAGGCTAGAGTCAGGTATGCAGGAGTTACGTCAGATGATGGGACCTTTAGTCGAGGCCAGTCGGGCACAGAGATCTGAGGATGTTTCTCCTACTGCACAGACCACAATTGTACCTGTTGCCCATACAGTTGTTCCTACAACCACCGAGACCATTCCCATATCACTACAGGAGTTTATGAGGCTGAGGCCTCTAGTCTTCACCGGTACAGATGCAGCGGAGGATCCTTAGACATTCATCGACAGGATGGCTAGGATTTGTCATTTGTTGAGATGTTCTGACGATAGATGGGTGGAGCTTGCGAGTTTTCATCTGGAGGGTCTTGCTCAGACGTTGTGCGAGTCAGTCGAGAGAGGCCGTGCTACAGGTCTACCTCCTATGACGTGGGACGAGTTCACTGCGGTGTTTCTTGCCTGTTTCCTTCCAGAGAGCGTCCGGGATGCTCGAGCCCGTAGTTTCGAGATTTTGCGCAAGACTCCAGGGATGACAATGTCTGCGTATGATATCCAGTTTACTCAGTTGTCCCGATATGCTCCTTATCTGGTGGACACCGAACAGAAACGCATAAAGAGGTTCGTACGGGGGTTAGACACGCAGCTATTTCTTACTATTGGCGCCCAGTACTTCGACACTTATGCAGCCACGGTGGATGCAGCCTTAATTTTGGAGGAGCGTATTTCGGAGACTTTGGTCGTTTCGAGGCCGAAGAGGATTCGTACAGATATACTAGCTCCAGTGCAGTATGGCAAATGCATGGCAGGTAGAGGTTGTGGTGGATTCTTTCCAGGCCGTGGTGGTGGTCGAGGCATGATGTGAGGTCAGTTGTTCAGTTCTTACTCACTAGGTCAGCGGCTACCGCTAGGATGTTTTTGGTGCAGGAGTCCCGGTCACCTTTTCAAGAATTGTACCGTGAGGCGCCAGGGTGACACGTCAGTTCCCTATGTGACCCTTCTACCGTCACCCCTGCTCAGAGAGCTCTATTTCCTACCCCTGGTGGTGCTCCATGCCAGGCAGACGTTCCCAGAGGCCGTGGACGTGGCGGTCCTGTCCAGAGAGGACGAGGAGGAAGAGGCCGAGGCCGAGGACAGCCTGCTATTAGTGGGGGACAGGCCCAAGTGTTCTCTTTGACTCCGCAGGATGCGCATGCATCCAATGATGTTGTGATAGGTACCTTTCCAGTATGTTCTTTCGGCGCTCGGGTATTATTCGACCCAGTTTCCACACATTCGTATGTATCTACACACTTTGCACCGATGTTAGGCCGAGAGTAAGCCTCGTTAGATTAGCCACTTATTGTTGTTACTCCGGTAGGCGAGTCATTTGTCGCTCGATTTGTGTTTCGATTGTGTTCTGCATCGACTTGATCCCCGGCACGGGGCCTATTTCCATAACGCCTTATCAGATGGCCCCGGCGGAGCTTAGAGAGCTGAAGGATCAGTTGTAGGATTTGCTAGATAAAGGGCTTATTCGGCCGAGTGCGTCTCCTTGGGATGCTCCTGTTCTGTTCGTCAAGATGAAGGACAGCAGTTTGCGTCTGTGTATTGTTTATCGTCAGCTGAACTGGGTTACTGTGCGGAACAGATATCCCTTACCTCGTATTGATGATTTGTTCGACCAGCTCCAGGGCATGGGGCGTTTCTCGAAGATTGACTTGCGATCAGGCAACCATCAGTTGTGGGTTCGACAGGACGATATTCCGAAGACTGCTTTTCTCACACGTTACGGGAACTACAAGTTTTTGGTGATGTCGTTCGGACTCACAAATGCCCCAGCAGCATTTATGGACTTGATGAACCGTATTTTCAGGCCGTATCTTGATCAGTTCATCATCGTATTCATTGATGACATCTTAGTATATTCCCGGAGCCGAGAGGAGCACAAGCAGCACTTACGGACACATTGCAGACCTTGAAAGAGCACGAGTTGTTCGCGAAATTCTCTAAGTGCGCATTCTTGATTGACATCGTTGATTTCTTAGGTCACGTGGTTACGAGTGATGGTATGCGTGTGGACCCGAAGAAGATCGAGGCCGTTCAGCATTGGCCCAGACCGGCATCAGTTACAAAGATCCACAGCTTTCTAGGCCTGGCCGGCTACTATCGACGTTTTGTTCAGGACTTCTCCCGTATTGCTGCACCGTTGACCGGGTTGACCCGGAAGGGAGTTCCTTTTGTTTGGACCGAGGCGTGCGAGCATAGCTTCCAGCAGTTGAAGACTCGTTTGACTACGGTGTCAGTATTATCATTGCCTTCGGGATCGGGCGAATTTGTAGTTTATTGTGATGCTTCTCGAGTTGGGCTAGGCTGTGTGTTGATGCAGCACGGTAGGGTCATCGCTTATGCTTCTCGGCAGCTAAAGAAACACGAGTAGAACTTTCCCACTGTTCTCCTCCGAAAGACGCGACGGAGACGTGATGTATGTCTTGCCAGAATTTCGGGGCAGATGCTAATTGGTGCTATCCATCCACTTCTCCGAAGATGCCAAGTTGATTTATGATACCATGTATCGAAGGTTTAAACGGATGCGGCCGATGTAGCAGACTTCGTCAGATTCCCCCTCGTTTGAGGGTTTTTTTTTATTGTGGGGATGCTCTTCCCCTCAGGCGCAAGCCCCTGCAGTTAATCACGCTACCGCATCGCAGTAACTAATTTCTCCTTCTCTATATGGTCACTTCGTGTCATGGGTATTTATTTTGTGCTTGGTTTCTCGTGGATTGTATACGGAGACTAAGTTATGTTGTCGCCCGTAGGGCATGGACTAGTCCAAATCCGTATCTTTCTTAGATTTGGGTTTGGGGGTTTGGGTTTAAGGATACGTTAGCCTCATTTGAGACTAAGATCAACTTAAACGTTTGTTAAGGATATGTTAGTCTAATTTTAGACTAAGATCAACTTAACGGGATCGTTTAGATCCGACAAGAGAGCAATTGGGCTCTGTTGTTTAGTTTAGTGACATTGCGGTCGATAATTAGTTTAAGGACATTACGGTCCATTGTTAGTTTAAAGACATCTCGGTCCAATGTTAGTTTTAAGACATCACGGTCGAGGTTAAGGACATCATAGTCCGTCGATTTAAGGACGCTACAGTCCGTTGTTAGTTTTAAGACATCACGGTCGAGGTTAAGGACATCATAGTCCATGAGTTTAAGGACCTCACAGTCCGTTGTTAGTTTTAAGACATCACGGTCAAGGTTAAGGACATCATCGTCCATGGGTTTAAGGACCCCACAGTCCGTTGTTAGTTTTAAGACATCACGGCCGAGGTTAAGGATATCATAGTCCATGAGTTTAAGGACCTCACAGTCCGTTGTTAGTTTTAAGACATCACGGTCGAGGTTAAGGACATTATAGTCTATGGGTTTAAGGACCCCACGGTCCGTAATAATGTGTGGTTATCGGGACCCGTCACCTATTTGAAGACGTTGATGAATTACAACGACAAATATCAAAGGAGTGAAGAGATGTACCCTTGAACCAAGGTGAGTTGGTTAAAAGAGCAGATGTGCTCAATTCAAAATAAGTTGAGGACTTATGGCCAGAATTTGGCTAAGTCCAATTAAAATGTTTAACATTTTATTTTTGTTCTGGCTATTAAGCCTTTATTTGGGCTCGGCCCTTTTAATAATGCTAAGCATTGAGTTCTGACATATTTTGTCTTGATCAGAACAAATTGTGTTCTGACAGTGCACTACGTGGCGCGCCAGGCGCTTTGCGCTAGTCAAAGAGCGCATTGCGCTTCTGTCAGGTAGCGCACACGAAGAGGACACGTGTCACGCTTAGCGCTAGTTTGTTAGAACATTGCGCTTTTAGTTTATGAGCACGTTGCGCTAGTCTGTTGGCGCACCAGTGAGACACGTGGCGCGCTTGGTGCTGAGCGCCAGCCCATGAGCTCAGTGCTCTGTTTTAGAATCGCAAAGCGCAGATTGTGTTAGTGTATATGCCCTAGAGGCCATTACTGTATCATACTAGTTTGTATATTACTTGATGGAAGCTTGGGATATTCACAGTTGTATATACAATCTTGCTCGAAATGGTAGTATGCTACTTGGTTTGTCTCTGCTTTAATATGTGCATGTGTTTCTTTTAGCATATCGCTGATATACATATTAGTAGAGCCCTTAGGATCTTTGCTTGATTACCAGCGTTGTGATGGCGCTCACACTCGTGGGAGCTGGGTGATCTATAAGCACATCCTTATACAGGTCCCTAGTCGTTGGACTATCGAGACTGGGCATCGATACTCCGGAGTAGACTAGCGTATGCACTTCTCATCCCAGCGTGGGAGACGGTCTGTCCCACAGCCGTCAGTACGTCGTACTTGAGATAGTATGCGGGTGCTCATTAGGTTACGAGTATACTGGACAGGACTCATCGGGAACTGTTGGTTGGTATTATACCTATCGTCAGTTATCAGTTCCCAGATGACATGAGTACAGCTTAGTCCGCTGACTTGACACTGTCAGTTCGCCTCGAGTGTGTTCCCACTGCACTTTGATTGCTACCCTACCACGGCTCGAAGGAGTCGTGCAAACAGGTAGTTTTTGGGTGCAGTCCCGAAGCACTTGGAGGCAGAGACGGTTAGACGGGATTCGTCTCTCCCGGTATTGGGGGTTGACATCGCGCTGTGTCCAGGAGAGCCATTACACGAGTAGTCCCTGGCCAGGGCAAGCGAGATATACTGGTAGGTTTCCAGTGTTATCTCAGGGTGTTCTGGACTACACTCCGACACGACTTGTACCGCTATTAGGGGACTGACGTTCACCGCCCCCCTAGGCCCGCCATGCGATGTATCAGACGAACAGACCGGACTGTACGGAGATTGTCACATACAGGCTCAGTAGGAGTTCAGATGAGGTTCACCTCGTCAGTCTTCTTGTCGACATCTACCTGGGGACCGTTTCGTACAGCTAGTGCCGCTTGCGGTCTGTGGTTAAACCCACTGCCAGCGTAGTGTCGAGTCTTTAGAGTCCCACACAGAGAGCTATTCGCCTTTAGGCAAAATGAGTAGAGGTCGCATGGTTTTGCGACAGGGTTCGTTCACATCCGCACACTTGTGCACGTTTGCTGTCCGGACAGCTTATACTAGCGGGCTTTGGTTTAAGCCGGATCCTAGTATATGATTTGGGATTGGTTTTTCTCTTTGTATTCGTGTTCCTCGGATCACGAATACGGGTGCGTATGCACTGTTGCTTGAGACAGAGGGAGAGGACTTTGATTAGGGTTAATGACTATTGTCATTTGTATTAACCCTAATGATTATGTGTGTATTATGGTTAATTGGTATTAGTTTAATAATTGTGCATGGTTATGGTTGTTGACCATTTGACCCACCTTGACTTGTTGACCTTGTTGACACTTTGACCATCATCATTTCATTTGGAAGATGCTCTTTGATCCTTACAATTTGCATTAAAAATGAAATGATTATGGTCATGTCTTGATTAACCATGACAATTATCTAGCTAATTATCTAATTACAATAATTCACACATATATGTGAGAATGGTTTATTTTATTCTCATTCTATCATTTTACTTTCTCTCTCTTGTTCTTCCTCTCCCTCAAGCTCTCCCCTCTCATGTGTTGAGAAACACTTGAGCTTGAGAAAAACCCTTTCTTGATAATCTCTACTCTCATCTAGGGTTCAAGTATTAGCACTTCTTCCACCCTAGTTACTTCTAGCTTGGAGTTGAAGCCAAATGTCGAGGCTTTCGGGTGGATCTTTCTTCGACGTGAGAAGATGACTAAGGTGACCTCCTCCCACCACTCCAAGGAGCAAGGAGAGAAGGACATAAAGCCCAAGGTATAACCTTTCTAGCACTTAGCTAGTTTCTAGTTAGCTTTAGCTTGTTTTTGTTTAGCAAAGATCCTTCTTTGTCTAGTCCATGTTGCCTAAGTTGATAAAAATTTGATTTTTATTCCGTTTTCCGCCTCCCCGTAAGTACCGGGGTGGGCAACGTGGACTTACAGTGGTATCAGAGCCTAACTAAACATAAACTAGCTAGGTAGTAGAGTGTATCGAAGTTCGAATCGAAAAAATCGAAAAACCGAGTTTTCAAAACCCTAAGTTTCTGTTAATATTTTTTCTGTTCAAAACAAAATAAATTATACTCCAAAAATCATCTCAGGGTTTTGTGAAGAAAACCACCAAAAAACGATCCAGTGATTCGACCAAAGTGCCGCGGTTCCGCGGCAATAGCAAGCTATTGCCGCGCAACCGCGGCCTTCTTGGCTCTTCACTGGGTCGAGTTTTGTGCAGTGTATTTCTGGCTTGGTTTTAGGATTTTTAAGATGGTTTATATGTGCCCAGGTTTTCCAGAATAGAAATTTGTTTTTGGGGGCCTATAAATCCGTATTTTTTTCCGAACTTCAATACACTTTGACTAAAAGGTTATATCTGTGATGTTTATATGTATTGAACGTCGGCTAATCGCTATATGTCGATTAGTCGGGGTTATACATATCTGTGATCTGTGATTGATGATGGTATGTGTATATGAATGCGTTGGATTGTCGCGGGTGAATAGCCGGGGTGGATGTGAGATGAGTGTTTCTTTTTCTTTCATTCATTGTAATATGTAAATTGATGTAATATTATTTGTTTGGCCGCGCAACCGGGTCGGGGTTGTAGCCGTCATTGTATAATTCTTTTTACTGTTTTTGCTCCTAGGATAGACCCATGGAGGGGGTGCACAAACTACCAGGTATCTCGAAGTGCCGAGTGGCCTACTCACGGTGGTGAGGGAGGTTGCTTCGCTTCGGGTACTTGGCGGGTAGTTTGCCGCACCCGTAGGGGTCTTGGGTGGGGTATTGGCTATTCACCGCGACCGTGTAATCCGCATTTCGTTGCAGGCTCGAACGGATTGCGGATTCCTAGTATATCCAATATATTCATCTGTGATCTGTAATGTCTATCATTGCTATATATTTATTTATGATAACTATTTAGGCGTTGCTTATGTTTTACAGCCGCGCTAGCCCAGCCCCCGCTCTGTCGTTAGTTAAGTAACCTAACGGGTGATGACGGGGCCCCGTGGCGAATGCAAATGGCATAAGCGTACGTCATATTTTGGTTGTTTTCTGCAATGGTAGGATTAAATGATGGGACGCATTAAAAGAACTAATGCAAGAAAATAAACCAAGTAAAAGTCGTTGGAACACTTTGAAAACCACTCGGTTCTTTTCAAAAAAATAAGCATTTTAAACGCGGAGCTTGAACCACTCCTTTTAAAAGCTATCTCGTTCCATCGACTATATCAAGTTCACTACGTTCACGGTTTCGCCAAAACCATCCGTAGCCCTCCGTCGTTTCATATAAATATTCAACAGTATTCAAGCTGTGTTTGTTGGCCTTAGTCAAGGCACAGTGTTTGGTAGCTGGTGGGTATTCATATGTTGCATAGATAGAATGCGTTGGTTTGGGACAGTCGTATTGCTTTGTTGGCCATAGTCAAGGGTATATACGGGTGGGTTCAAATTAACCTGGATAACAACGGGTAGAACTTGACATGTGACTTATGATTTGTTGGCCTTAGTCAAGGTCATAAGAGCATGGGGCAAAAATCTACATCGGGAGTTTCAAAAGTACTGAAACTTGCTAGCGCTGCATACCATTTGGAGTGTGATGATTCTGGTAGGATTCCTTCGGTTTTATCACGCGATGATATTTGGATCCGGATCCTACTGTGAGTATATGCTACTCCTCGGAAAAACTCTCACTTAACGATCAATGCTATAAACCTAGTAGGTGTCTAGAAAGGTGTTAGCGGGGCTACGCCCACAGGGAAAAGAGGTTACTTAATTAAGGAACTTCGCGAAAGCGTTGGAAAACCTCCCTCGAAGTACCGACACTGGCCTGGCTGAACGGTTAAGCAAGTATTATACGGTGAGAAAGATCCCGACTAATTCTTCCTTTGTGGTTTGAGGAGGGATTCGAGAGACAGTGGGAGCCATCCTGTTTAGATAAATTAAAAACCAATCTAAACTTGCCAGAGTATCATGCTAAGTGTTTTCTTCTCTCTCTCTTAATTGCAGCGACCCAGTGACCGCACCTAGGTTACATCTAGATAATAAAATGACTGAATCTGACTGTTATGAGTGGCAAAGGTCTGTCCAGATGTCCATTGCCCAGGACAAGCTGGGACACCTCTTGACTGATCCAACCCCTGCCGTCTCAGGTCCAGTTTCCCCTGTCACGGATATTGATATTCGTAGGACATCGGAAGAAGACTGTGCGAAAGCTAAGTGCCTCGTGTTATCCTCAGTTGATGGTATATACCAGAGGCAGCACGAGAAGATGGACTCAGCTACTATCTTACTCTATAACAAAGTTTTATATGGAGAGCAATCTCGTATCGCAAGATATGAGACCTCGAACGAATTGCTTCCAGCGAGGTTGGCTATCGGGTCATCTGTAGGGGGCAACGTCCTTACAGAGACCAGCTCTTTTGAGCTCTCGGACCTGAAGACCACGTTGAAGAACGGGTCAGATGCTGACTCAGTTCAACAGTCTCTACCTACTACCCTAAAGGAAACTAGGGAAGTAGAAAGAAAGGGATGGGCAGAAGTTTGAGGAACAGATGTAGTAAAAGAAGGATGTTCCTATTGTTACGGGAATGAACATGGGCAGAAGGATTGCAGGGCTTGTAAAGCCAGTAGCCAGAATTCGAAGCATGTTGTGGCTTCGGCTTCGGGTGTGTTTGTGATAGAGAACTGTATGTCAGTTAACCCTACTTCCTGGGTATTGGATACCGGATCAGGATCTCATATCTGTAATTTGTTACAGGCTTTGAGAAACCGTAGGGTTATCAGGAAAGGTGATATGACTCTCAGGGTTGCTAACGGAATGAGCTTGTATGCTGAATCCGTAGGGGAATATCATCTAGGACTGACAACTGGGCAGATATTGATTCTGCGTGACTGTTTTTATGTGCCAGGTGTGACTTGTAACATCATATCTGTATCCTTACTTTCTAAGGAAGGATATGATTTTACTTTTGTAAGCGATGTAGTAAACATCCACCTAAATCAAGTACTGATTCGGTCAGGTACATTGAAATACGGTATATACGTTTTGAATCAAGCTCAGGTCTTCAGTGTCCAGAACACACTTAAAATAAAGTCTCCGGAATTAAATCAGTCTTTCTTATGGCATTGTAGACTGGGTCACATTAATGAGACACGGTTGACAAAGTTACATAAAGAAGGATACTTGGATCCGTTCGAGTACCAGTCTTATGCCACTTGTGAATCATGTCTCATGGGAAAGATGACAAAGACTCCGTTCACTGGACACGGAGAAAGAGCGAGCGAGCTCTTGGGACTCATACACAGTAATGTGTGTGGTCCAATGTCTACACATGCGCGAAGTGGTTATTCATACTTCATTACTTTCACAGATGATTTCTCTAGGTATGGGCATGTCTTCTTAATGAAGCACAAATCCGAGGCCTTTGATAAATTTCAGGAATACAAGAATGAAGTTGAAAAACAAACAGGCAAAAGTTTCAAGACACTGAGATCTGATCGAGGTGGCGAATACCAAAGTGCCGAGTTTCTGGGCTTCTTAAAAGAGAATGGAATTCTCTCTCAACTTACTCCTCCATACACACCACAACACAACGGTGTATCGGAAAGAAGGAATCGAACCCTATTGGATATGGTTCGTTCCATGATGAGTAAGGCTGAGTTGCCGCGATCCTTCTGGAGTTATGCACTAGAAACAGCTGCATATCTTTTGAACCAAGTTCCTACTAAGTCAGTGCCTACCACACCATATCAGATGTGGAGTGGGAAGAAACCCAGTCTTAAACACTTTAAGACATGGGGGTGTCCAGCTTTTGTAAAAAAGCAGCATGCGGACAAGCTCGAGGCACGTTCGGTACAGTGTAAGTTTGTGGGATACCCAAAGAACTCCAAAGGGTATCTTTTCTATTACGCAGAGGAACAAAAGGTTTTTGTTTCTCGTCATGCCCGCTTCTTGGAAACTGAGTTTTTGGAAAATCAGATAAGTGGGAGCGCAATAGAACTGGAAGAAATTCCAGAACCACAAGCTATTACTGAAAGCTTGGTAGAACCAGAGGGTTCGAAAGAACAGGACATCCCAGCGCCACTCCGCAGGAGTAGTAGGCAGTCTCATTCGCCCAAGAGATACTACGGTTTTCTCATTGACGGGGATAGAGAGGATTGCACTATGGATTATGGTGAGCCAACTAGCTTCCAGCAAGCCATTCAGAGCGGTGACTCGGTAAAATGGCTGGATGCAATGCGGGCCGAGATGGAGTCTATGTACACCAACAAAGTTTGGACTTTGGACTTTGCTCCAGAAGGGGTAAAACCCGTAGGCTGCAAATGGATCTTCAGAAAGAAGATTAGTGTAGATGGGCAGGTTAAGACCTATAAAGCTAGACTTGTTGCAAAGGGTTTTCGTCAAAGACCTGGTTTGGACTATGATGAGACCTTTTCTCCAGTGGCTATGCTGAAATCCATTCGGATCCTTCTTGCCATTGCTGCCTTCCACGATTATGAAATCTGGCAGATGGACGTAAAGACGGCTTTCCTAAATGGAAATTTGGAAGAGTGCGTCTATATGGATCAGCCGGAGGGATTCAATCAGAGTGGGAGCAGCGGTAGAGTGTGCAAGTTGCTCAAGTCCATTTATGGACTTAAGCAGGCATCGCGGAGTTGGAACATCTGCTTTGATGATACTGTCAAAGAATTCGACTTTATCAAAAATCCAGATGAACCATGCATTTACAGTAAGATTGTAAGGAGAACTGTGGTATTCCTCGTCTTGTACGTGGATGACATTCTCCTAATAGGAAATGATATTCCTATGCTACAGTCAGTCAAAGGATTCTTGTCGCAGAGGTTCTCCATGAAGGACCTGGGCGATGCCAACTACATTCTGGGGATCCAGATCTATCGTGATAGATCTAAGAGGATGTTGGGACTTTCACAGTCAAGGTATATTGACACCATACTGAAAAGGTTCAGTATGGAAGATTCCAAGCGCGGTAATTTACCGTCTTGTTACGGGATCACCCTCTCTAAAGATATGTCTCCCAAGACTGATTTGGAAAGGGATCGCATGTCTATTATACCCTACGCTTCAGCGGTAGGCTCTATAATGTATGCGATGTTGTGTACCAGACCAGATGTAGCATACGCATTGAGCGTTGTAAGCCGGTATCAGTCGAACCCAGGGGAGAAACACTGGATAGCGGTAAAGAACATTCTCAAGTACCTGAGAAGGACTAAGGAGATGTTCTTGGTGTATGGCGGAAAAGACCTCCAGCTCGAGGCCTTTGCTGACTCCAGCTTCCAGTGTGACAAGGATGACTCCAAGTCCATGTCGGGTTATGTCTTTACCCTCAATGGAGGGGCGGTTTGCTGGAAGAGTTCCAAGCAGGAGACCGTTGCAGACTCAACTATGGAAGCGGAGTACATAGCTGCTTGCGATGCCGCAAAGGAAGCTGTCTGGATGAAGAAGTTCCTCACGGAGCTTCAGGTGGTTCCTACCATTGTTGATCCAATACCGCTGTATTGCGACAACAACGGCGCTATAGCTTTAGCGAAGGAACCCAGGTCCCATCAGAAGTCCACGCACATTTTGAGGCGGTACCACCTGATCAGGGAGATCATAGATCGCCAGGAGATCGAGGTGAAGAGAGTAAATACGGAGAACAACACTGCAGATCCACTCACGAAGGCCCTACCCCAGACTCAGTTCGAGCGGCTGATCGAGATGATAGGTCTTCGATATGCCAGTACATGGCCTTAGTGCAAGTGGGAGATTGTTAGTGTATATGCCCTAGAGGCCATTACTGTATCATACTAGTTTGTATATTACTTGATGGAAGCTTGGGATATTCACAGTTGTATATACAATCTTGCTCGAAATAGTAGTATGCTACTTGGTTTGTCTCTACTTTAATATGTGCATGTGTTTCTTTTAGCATATCGCTGATATACATATTAGTAGAGCCCTTAGGATCATTGCTTGATTACCAGTGTTGTGATGGCGCTCACACTCGTGGGAGCTGGGTAATCTATAAGCACATCCTTATACAGGTCCCTAGTCGTTGGACTATCGAGACAGGGCATCGATACTCCGGAGTAGACTAGCGTATGCGCTTCTCATCCCAGCGTGGGAGACGGTCTGTCCCACAGCCGTCAGTACGTCGTACTTGAGATAGTATGCGGGTGCTCGTTAGGTTACGAGTACACTGGACAGGACTCGTCGGGAACTGTTGGTTGGTATTATACCTATCGTCAGTTATCAGTTCCCAGGTGACATGAGTACAGCTTAGTCCGCTGACTTGACACCGTCACTTCGCCTCGAGTGTGTTCCCACTGCACTTTGATTGCTACCCTACCACGGCTCAAAGGAGTCGTGCAAACAGGTAGTTTTTGGGTGCAGTCCCGAAGCACTTGGAGGCAGTGACGGTTAGACAGGATTCGTCTCTCCCGGTATTGCGGGTTGATATCGCGCTGTGTCCAGGAGAGCCATTACACGAGTAGTCCCTGGCCAGGGCAAGCGAGATATACTGGTAGGTTTCCAGTGTTATCTCAGGGTGTTCTGGGCTACACTCCGACACGACTTGTACCGCTATTAGGGGACTGACGTTCACCGCCCCCTAGGCCCGCCATGCGATGTATCAGATGAACAGACCGGACTGTACGGAGATTGTCACATACAGGCTCAGTAGGAGTTCAGATGGGGTTCACCTCGTCAGTCTTCTTGTCGACATCTACCTGGGGACCGTTACGTACAGCTAGTGCCGCTTGCGGTCTGTGGTTAAACCCACTGCCAGTGTAGTGTCGAGTCTTTAGAGTCCCACACAGAGAGCTATTCGCCTTTAGGCAAAATGAGTAGAGGTCGCATGGTTTTGCGACAGGGTTCGTTCACATCCGCGCACTTGTGCACGTTTGCTTTCCGGAAAGCTTATACTAGCGGGCTTTGGTTTAAGCCGGATCCTAGTATATGATTTGGGATTGGTTTTTCTCTTTGTATTCGTGTTCCTCGGATCACGAATACGGGTGCATATGCACAGTTGCTTGAGACAGAGGGAGAGGACTTTGATTAGGGTTAATGACTATTGTCATTTGTATTAACCCTAATGATTATGTGTGTATTATGGTTAATTGGTATTAGTTTAATAATTGTTCATGGTTATGGTTGTTGACCATTTGACCCACCTTGACTTGTTGACCTTGTTGACACTTTGACCATCATCATTTCATTTGGAAGATGCTAATTAGCTAGATAATTGTCATGATTAATCAAGACATGACCATTATCATTTCATTTTTGATGCAAATTGCAAGGATCAAATCTAATTACAATAATTCACACATATATGTGAGAATGGCTTATTTTATTCTCATTCTATCATTTTACTTTCTCTCTCTTGTTCTTCCTCTCCCTCAAGCTCCCCCCTCTCATGTGTTGAGAAACACTTGAGCTTGAGAAAAACCCTTTCTTGATAATCTCTACTCTCATCTAGGGTTCAAGTATTAGCACTTCTTGCACCCTAGTTACTTCTTGCTTAGAGTTGAAGCCAAAGGTCGAGGCTTTCGGGTGGATCTTTCTTCGACGTGAGTAGACGACTAAGGTGACCTCCTCCCACCACTCTAAGGAGCAAGGAGAGAAGGACATAAAGCCCAAGGTATAACCTTTCTAGCACTTAGCTATTTTCTAGTTAGCTTTAGCTTGTTTTTGTTTAGCAAAGATCCTTCTTTGTCTAGTCCATGTTGCCTAAGTTGATAAAAATTTGATTTTTATTCCGTTTTCCGCCTCCCCGTAAGTACCGAGGTGGGCAACGTGGACTTACAGATTGTGTCTCTGGTTGACACGTGGCATGTTTTGGTGCCGAGTGCCGGTCCAAGGAGCGCAAAAGCGCAATTCATGAGTGTAAGGCACTTTTCAATAGCGCAAGGCGCATCTGATCAATTTTAAGATCAAAGAACAAATTTATGTTCTTCAAAGGAGGCTTTTTCCTCAGGATCCAAGAACAAAAGTTCTTGTTTTTTTTATAAAAGGCTCTGCATTTATAGATCAAAAGATCTGTGAATGAAGTAAAATACTTCTTTTAGTTTTTTTATGATTAGATCTTTTTGATCTTTTCTTTTTTTATTAAAGACCTTGGTCTTTTGTAGATCTATGATCTTTTTAGAAGATGGTTCTTCTTTTTATGAGATGGTTTCATCTCTATTATTCAAGAACATAGTTCTTTTTTTACCTCGAAGATGACGAAAAATCTTCTTTTTTCTAAGAGCTTGCTCTTTTTTTTTGCAGAGGGTTTTTCTCTCTCTTTTCTTCTGTCTTCTCTATCTCTCCCCCTCACCTTTTAGACTTGAAGTCTAGGGTCCTTTATATAGGGCCAAATGATTTGTTAAATCAGTTTTGAGAGATGTTTCTATGAATGATTTGGGAATATTTCCCACCGTTGGATCTTTGATCCTAAGGCTTCTGTTTTACAGAAGATAATCTTCTTGTTTCAATAAAATTGAAAAATATTTCCATAACAGAATTTTAGTTATGATTAATTAATAATTTATTATTAGATATTTTGATCTGACGGTGGGGGAATTTTTAATTCCAGCGCTGGCGCACCTTGCGCTCGCGCACCTACGTTCGACACGTAGCGCGCAGCGCAGAGCGCAGCACAACTGCGCTAACGTACCTACGTTCGACACGTGGCGCGCAGCGCAGAGCGCAGCACAACTGCGCTAGCGCACCCGTATTCGACACGTGGCGCGCAGTGCAGAGCGCTAGATCTGAAGCGTTGCTTTAATTTTTGAATTTTGAATTTTGAAACAGAGCTTTGCCCTGATTGGGGGTACGCTGCCTAGGGCGCAGCGCCCCTGGCGCCAGCGCGTCTGCGTTTGACACGTGGCGAGCAGCGAGCAGCGCGCAGAATCTGAAGCGTTGCTTCAATTTTTGAATTTTGAAATTCAAAACAGAGCTTTACTCTGATTGGGGGAAACAAATTCCCCCCACCGTTGCGCTCACGTGGCGCACAAGTGAGTGCAGCGGTGGCAACATCTGAGCCCTTGGATCAACTCAGAAGTTGAAGAGGCAGTTCAGTTCCTATAAATAGGACCTTTGATCCTTTAGATGATTATCATCTTGTTCTTGAGAATTTTATTCAGAGCCTTGCACTTCAGTTAAGAACTTTCAAGAGTCAGAACTCTTTCCAAATTTAGGTAAAATTAAATTTTTTAATAAATTAGGATTTTTACCCATTAACAGAGCCTTGTTCTTCATAGATCTTTGATCTAAAGAAAACCCTTTTAGGGTTTCATTAATAGAGCCTTGCTCTCAGAAACCCATAGATCTAAACATATCTTTTCTTGGGGTTTCTTATCCCATGCATCAGAGCTCTGGTCTTTTGATAATGTGTAGATCTTTTGATCTTTTGATGAAGAACTTTTAAGAGTTTTTTTCATGGATCTTGAAGATCCCAGAATTTTTAATTCTCAAGAATTAATTTTAATTAATCTTTGATGGATCTTTCATCATTATTACAGAGCTAGGCTCTTTAAGGAATTTTATTCCATCATGACCGGAGTGTGACAAGTGTCACTCTGTTACAGAGATTTGCTCTCAAAGAGAGATTTTCTCCTTTTACCGAGGGATTTCTCATTCAATGAGAATATTCTTTAAGGATTTCCTCATTAATTGACAGTCTCATCCAATGATGAGGCTGTTTTATTAATTGATGCATTGTCATCTGGATTTTCTGGGTCCACCTTTGGTCTCTTTTCCACTGCATTGCAGTGTGGTACAAATTTTAAAATGCTGAGTGTCAAAATTTTAAAATTAAATTATAATACTGATAATTGAATTATGTTCTTTCTCGCAGGCGACATGTCTTCCGATCTTTCTTTCCCATTTTTCCGTTCAGAGGGAGGATTCCCTGAGGCACCTGTGGACCGGGAGGTTCTCGCGCTTATCAGAGACTATGACCCGGAACACAAAAACCTTCACTTGTGGGGTAGGTGGTACGACCAGATAATCAGAGGTCGTCGAAGCTTTTCTTGTGCGACGCCGTCGGATCCGATCTCATCGATTTCATATGCAGATCCACCCCCGGTGAACTATGCCGTGGAGGTTGTCAATTGGACTTTGGAGGGTCTTCTTCAACCTTCGATTGCCGCCATACCCATGCAGCTGCCGGCGGCTTTGGATACTTTGGGGCGGCGCATATGCCAGGGCGAGTCGCGCCCTTGGGGACAACCTTACAACATCGGGTTGACTCCCCGACATTCGGCCGGGTATTTGCAGTAGGCCAGGTACATTTTGTCGGTGAAGAAAACGCACTTGCTGAAGCTCGGCCTATATCCTACAGTTTATGCTTCATTGTTCCAATATTCTGCTCCTCCGACATGGTGGATTAAGGCGTTCTTGGAGCAATGGAACATCCCAACCCATACCTTTCTTCTACTGGACAGAGAAGTCTCCATCTCCTTAGAAGAATTTGCTGAGATTTCCGGTCTGCCGGTGAGGGGGGAGCAATGAGGAGCTGCTTCCTCCGGATGAATAAGTTTTTGCCACCAAGCCGGTGGTGATGGGCCTAATGCCGGAGAACGCCATTCAGCACCAGTTTCCTAGTCTGATAAAGGTGCTGAATATGTACGAGAGTCTCTTTTTGGAATCCGGAGGCCGGGGGGTCAGTTTCACAGACTTCATTGCCCGGTTTCTTCGCCCGGAGATTCTATCGCAATGAGGCGAAAAATTTGCCAAGCTCGATGATCCCCTCGGCTTCGGCTTGGACCGTCAGCCAGTACTAGAAGCTGATCAGAAGGGCTTCTTTCTTCCTAACGCTGCGATCATCCCTCTGTCAGAAATTGCCGCCCCGGGCATTGACGAGGAGACTTTCTTTCTCGGGTTTCTCGGGCTATGGTTGTGTTGGTTCGCGCTCCCCATGCACCCTCGCTATATGAGGCCGTCCGTCTTCTACCAAGCACATCGAATGGTGGCCGGAATACAAATGGCCATCGGGATTGCCGGGCTGGCCCACCTGTAACATGGTCTTAGCATGGCGGCGGATACAACTTAATCGGGGGTGCATGCCGCCAACTTCCCGATGCACTACTTTACTTCGTGGATGGAAATGCATGTGCTCGAGGTATTTGGTATTCATAAAAGACCTCCGTTTTTTGAGAAATGCAAATTCCCGAGAATTATGCGGCTGGTTGACGCTTCTATCGTGAATCCGTCTCAGCGGGAGGCTAGGGGGTTGCTTCTTCATCCGCGCACGGTCGGAGCCGGTATGTCTTTTACGGAAAAAGTCCTGACGATTGGTCAGGAAACTTCCAAGACGGTGCTGGCATTGCGCGACACCTTTAAGGATGGGGCCTCCTTGTTGAAAGCCCGGGAGATTCTACATCTATACTCCATCAGGCCGGGCTTTCTTGTATTCAGGCAAAATGATGCGGCGCTTTTTATGAGATACAACCCCCATCATTTTGCTCAGCAGTTGAGCTATAACCAGGGGGTTCCACTGGAGGCGTTCTTGGAAGAACCTGCTGCCACCACTGAGGGAATACGGGGTGCGCTGCATCACTTTATGCGCTTGAATATGGGCTCCCACTTCTTTATTAGTGAGCCGAGCTGCATTCCGAAGGACCTTAACGTACACGGGGCCTGGTATCAACACGCGATGGGCATTGTTATCAGGGAAGAGAGGCGGCTGCTGCTCGATCGCAAGAGTGCGCCTCCTGCCAGCGATCTCAACGTCCCTTTGAAGCGACGGATAGCTGTCCCCCCTCCGCTAAGAGGGGTTGCTGCAGTTGTGCCTCCACGTGTGCTATGCCCCATGCGTGGATTACCCCATGCTCCTATGGAGACGGTAGACGTGCCCTCGGTGCCCTGCACTCCCATGGATACGGTAACTATATCTTCACTCGAATCTGGCATGGGCTCGGATATCGGGACTCGCCGTCCCAAAGTGCCCACGAAGTGCAAGCTGGTTTTGGCTGCGACCGGAGCTCGCTCACAGAAGAAAAAGAAGTCGATCTTTTCTATCAACATTGTACTTAGCCAGGAGCCTCACGCTCCTTACGGCGAAGGCCTGAGCGAGTATGGGATGAACGCGGGCTTATTCATGCCGCCAGACGATACTGATCTGGCGTCTGCTATTGCCGCTTCTAAACAATTGGCCAGCCACGAAGAGGGGTTGGCTATCCAGGTGCGATCAGGTACTCATTAGCTGTATTTTTCGCCATCACATCGTATTTCTATTATTGTGTTATGACTGACATTTTTCTTCTTTAACAGGTATTTCTACCGAAGAAGTTCTTGCTGCCTCTCTCAAGACTTTTGAGGAAGAGGAACGACTTCGATCATCCTTAGGCATCGGTACATTTCGGTTCACCATGTTCCTGCTCCCGTTTCTTATGAGTAATCTGACCCTTTCTTTGTCTCATCGCAGGGACCACAATGCCGATCCCGCAAGCTGATGCGGAAATTCTCCCCGGGCCAGCTACCGAAGTCCCGGCCTCTTCGGCATTGCCGAAAGAGGCCTTACTTAAAAAACCGATGATAGAAGCCTTGGCGGCTCCAGAGGTAACCCTGGATGTGGACGATAACGTCCTGTTGAAGGAGGCTTCTAAAAGGTCTGTTTTAACGGCTCGGGAGGAAAGGAAGCGCCGGAGGCGCGCATTTAGCTGCGGGAACAGGTTCAAGCGCCGTTACCCCTGCTGCTACTCCTTCAGAAGAGTCTCCGTTTGCCTTGTCTACAGCTTACAGACGGGCAGCACATGTGGCTCGGGAAGCAAACGGTAAATCAACCCCAGGTAATGTGCCTTGAGGCTCCATTGTCAATGTTTTAAACTACCAGTTCTCATATATCTTGTCTTGCAGGGCCGAGCCTTACCGAAGAGGTGGCGGTGACCGCTGAGCCTGAGGGAGCGGTGGAGGAGGTAGCTGCTATTCTCGAACCCGGGGCGGCGGTAAGAGATGTGGCCGCAATTTCTGGGCCCGAAGTAGTGGCCGATGAGACAGTCACGATTGCTACGCCCGAGATAGCTACCACTGCCGAGCTCGAGGTGGCGGCGGGTGAGACGGCTACCACGGCCGAGCCTAAGGCGGCGGTGGATGAGACGGCTGCAATCACTGAGCCCGAGGTGGTGGCGAGCGAAAAGGGTACAATTGCTGGGCCCGAGATGGCCGCTCTTTCTCAAGAGTCGGGCACCGCTCCGATCATCGCTCTTCCCGTCTACGGTTCTTTGTCGTCTCCTGGCATCGCGAGCGTGACGATGACTCTCGTGGAGTCAGGGGATGAGGCGACGGGAGGTGAGACCACCCCGATAAGGCGGGAGACACCGCCGTTGTATCAAGTGACGCCCTCTTCATGGCTCCGCTGGCGACTCAGCAGGTAAATTTTAGGTCACCGCCCTTCTTTTTATTCTGCAATCTTTCCTGACAGGGTTTATCCTTTTTCTAATGCAGGTGCGGATAGTACTGATGTCGCACTACCCGAGGTAGCGCCATCAGCTACCGCTTTGACGGTGGCATCTCCTCTACCCTCTCTCATACCATCTCAGATGTTGGAAGGTGTGGATTCGTGACTCATCAGTCATTTTAAGCTGTATAACCTACGTACTGATGTTGCACTATTGCGCCCTTGCAGGAGTCCTTTTTGACCACCTGTATCAGGTGCTGCACCCACACTTCTCCTTCTTGTCAGAGATTAGTTCACCTGCCGGTATCGGTGAGTATTTTCTCTAAACGGCGTCCTTTTCTTTAACGGGCAGTCACATTACTGCTAACTCTTCTTTATATTGCTTGTAGCCTTATGAATTGAAGGAGGGGACGAGGCCGTCGTTGCGCCACCAGTAATCCCAGCTCTGCCCCCTATTGCAGCCGGTATAGTAGACTCTACTTTTCGCGTATTTTCTTTATTTCCTCAGCCGACATCTGATTATGATCTATTTTGCAGCAATCGCATCGACTCCAGCCCCATTCGAATCTCGCATTATAATGCCGGCAGGGCCTCTTTCCATGCGTCCATCATCCAAAGGTGTTGTGACCAGTCTACGCATGCTGAGCGAATATATCGAGGAGCTTGACTCGGAGACTCCCACATCTGCTGCAGATTTTTCCGCAGAGGTTAACCCTAGCAGGTGACGCTCATGAACTTTTATGGTGAGGGCGTCGTTGAGTCTTGGGTTAATCACTGCAGGGAAATCGAGGCTTGCTTACATGAGCGTGAGCTTAGGCGCCCCGCACCTGAGATTCTGGCTGTGAGAACTCAACGGGCTGCGTGGATCGAGCAGAGCACTTCTTACTTCCGCCATCTTGAACAAGAAGTGGCTTTAAAGCAGAAGGAATGTAAAGAAACTTCAAGCGAATCTGCTCGACTGCATGCTGAGGTTGATAAGAATGTTGCCCAGTTGAAAGTTATCTTCGAAGGCCTTCTGCGATGTATTTCTGATGGGTTAACATTAAGGCAGAAGCTCGACGTCGTCAAGCGGGATGCACAAGATCATGAAGCAGCTCAGCGGGCCGTCGAGGAACAACTTTCTTCTTACTTGTAGCAGTGAGCCCAGGTCAAAACGGAGTTGGCCACGGCAGCTGATCAAGAAGAGGGGCTGAGGGAAGTGCGCGGGCGGCTGATTGGATTATTGAAAGCGCTTTCGTTTCAATCATAATTTTTTTGTACCTTTTGTAATTTTGAATAAAATGTATTTAATCTTTTATTCTTTCATATGATGTATTTTTGTACCAAATCGAATTCATGAATAAAAGATACACGTTCTTTGTAATATCTTGTGTCATCTCTCTGCTTTCTTCTCTCTTGCTGTGTTGTTTGCCATGTGATTTTCGCAAGTGCGGTCTGTAGATAGTATATAGCTGTCAATCTTGTGCTCTTTGTAAGGTGATGATGGCTTAGAAAACAGGGTTAGGATCTGTTACCTAAGACTTTTCAACTTTATGAGCCGTGAGGGTCTCATAAAGAATTTTCTCCCTACCAGTCGAGAGGATCCCGTAGGTGTAGTTTCTCCATAAGAATCGTGAGGATTCCTAAGTGTGTTTTCTCTTGAAAGTCGTAAGGATCTCACAAGAGAATTTTCTCCCTTATGAGTCGTGAGGACCCGCAAGTGATGGGTGAAGTTGCCCTTATCCGCATTTCACGGAGTTAGGGGTTGCTCTGGATGCTTCCCACGGGTTCACTGCCGTGTTCTGCGAGGACCAGGCTCTGCTCTGGACGTTTCCCATGGGGTCAGGGTTGACATTATCCACGTTCCACGTGATCAGGAATTTTGCTCTGGATGCTTCCCATGGGTTCACTGCCATGTTCGGCGAGGACCAGGCTCCACTCTGAATGCTTCACATGGGGTCATTGCCGTGCTCTGCGAGGACCAGGATCTGCTCTGGATGTTTTCCATGGGGTCAGGAGTGACATAATCCGCGTTCTACCTAGCCAGGAATTTTTTCTATGGATGCTTCCCACGGGTTCACTGCCATGTTCGGTGAAGACCAGGCTCCACTCTGGATGCTTCACACGGGGTTATTGCCGTGCTCTGCGAGGACCAGGATCCGCTCTGGACATTTTCAACGGGGTCAGGAGTGACATAATCCGCGTTCCACATAGCCAGGAATTTTGCTCTGGATGCTTCCTTGGGTTCACTGCCGTGTTCGGCGAGGACCAGGCTCCGCTCTGGATGCTTCATACGGGGTCATTTTCGTGCTCTGCGAGGACCAAGATCCGCTCTGGACGTTTTCCACGGGTTCACGAGTGACATAATCCTCTTTCCACGTAGCCAGGAATTTTTTCTCTAGATGCTTCCCACGGGTTCACTGCCGTGTTCGGCGAGGACCAGGCTCCACTCTGGATGCTTCACACGGGGTCACTGCTGTGCTCTGCGAGGACCAGGATCCGCTCCGAACGTTTTCCACAGGGTCAGGAGTGACATAATCCACGTTCCACGTAGCAAGGAATTTTGCTCTGGATGCTTCCCACGGGTTCACTGCCATGTTCGGTAAGGACCAGGCTCCGTTCTGGATGCTTCACACGGGGTCATTGCTGTGCACTGCGAGGACCAGGATCCGCTCTGGACGATTTCTACGGGGTCAGGAGTGACATAATCCGCATTCCACAAAGCCAGGAATTTTTGCTCTGGATGCCTCCCACGGGTTCACTGCCGTGTTCGGCGAGGACCAGGCTCCGCTCTGGATGCTTCACACGGGGTCATTGTCGTGCTCTGCGAGGACCAGGATCCGCTCTGGATGCTTCACACGAGGTCAGGAGTGACATAATCCGTGTTACACGTAACCAGGAATTTTGCTCTTGATGCTTCCTACGGGTTCACTGCTGTGTTCAGCGAGGACCAGGCTCCGCTCTGGATGCTTCATATGGGGTCATTGCCGTGCTCTACGAGGACCAAGATCCGCTCTGGATGTTTTCTACGGGGTCAGGAGTGACATAATCCGCGTTTCACGTAGCCAGGAATTTTGCTCTGGATGCTTCCCACGGGTTCACTGCCGTGTTCGGCGAGGACCAGGCTCCGCTCTGGATGCTTCACACGGGGTCATTGCCATGCTCTGCGAGGACCAGGATCCGCTCTAGACGTTTTCCACGGGGTCAGGAGTGACATAATCCACATTCCACATAGCCAGGAATTTTGCTCTGGATGCTTCCCATGGGTTCACTGCCATGTTCGGCGAGGACCAGGCTCCGCTCTGGACGTTTTCCATGGGGTCAGGAGTGACATAATCCGTGTTCCATGTAGCCAGGAATTTTGCTCTGGATGCTTCCCATGGGTTCACTGCCGTGTTCGGTGAGGACCAGGGTCTGCTCTGGATGCTTCACACGGGGTCATTGCCGTGCTTTGCGAGGATCAGGATCCGCTCTGGACGTTTTCCACGGGGCCAGGAATGACATAATCCGCGTTCCACGTAGCCAGGAAGGGTTGACTTTATCCGCATTTCATGGAGTCAGGATTTGACTCTCGGTCATCTGTGCACCGCCGAGTCCTGGAACTGGGGGTTACCACTGTTCCGCTTTATTGTGTCTGTTGTAATGAGACGAATGTCGAGATGACCTCCATGCTATCTGTGAACCGTTGAGATTTGGCTTCTTCTTCTGATGAAACCTGGGGGAAAAGGTGTAATTCTTTCTTTGTTTGCGCCCCTGGATTGTATACAGGGATTGATGTGATATCACCTGTAGGGTAAAAATTTCATTTTTTTCATTCATCATTTTTTTTATTTCCACGATGCTCTATCATTTCAGCTTTTATATCGCGAAGGTCGTGATTGCCCAATCATTTCGGCTATTTTTCGCGGTGCCCAATCATTTCGGCTATTTGTTTTATTTTTACTCGTTACTTTTTATTGCGAGTTGCCCAATCATTTCTGCTATTTTACATGCATACATTTTTTTACTTGCTGATTTTGTTTGCAAGTTGCCCCATCATTTCGGCTATTTCGTATGCATGTGTGGCTTGTCAGCCTCTTGCTGCAAGCTTGGAATTAGACACCGGTTTCGGCAACAGCGCTGCTACAACTGGGATATGGCCAGGAGCGAATCATTATTTGCCTCTGTCGATGTCGAACAAAGGTGGGTTAGCGATCAGGGTTAGGATCCCGTCGACTAAGGCTTTTGACTTCATGAGCCATAATGGTCTCATAAAGGTATTTCTCCCTGCGAGTCGTGAGGATCTCGTAGGTGTGTTTTCTCCTTAGGAGTTGTGAGGATTCCTAAGTGTATGGTTGATCGAACGCTTTTGGCGTGTCGGATGTTCAAAGTTCTAAAGTTATAACCGCGATCAGGACGGTGTCGCTTTGCAGCTAGCCGGTTGAGCACGGGTCGATCCACAGGGAGATGGTTGTATGTCCGTTCGAGTTTTAGACGAGTCAATGAAGAATTTGTATATGTTTGTTCAGTTCTATCCAAAGTGTTATATGCAAGTATAAAGTTGTTAAGAAAAAGATACGAAAGTGTAAGCTAAGGAAATCCGCACTCAAAACCTTTGAGCCGACTCTTGACCAATTAAAGCTAGAGCAATCGGCAACAACGTGGATTAGGGGATTTAAGCACGGTATTCATAGAATCCGGCTTATTTACCCTTGTCCTTCCGTTCTTGTCTCTTGCTTTCGCCTCCGGCCAAACCGAACACAACCGGTCGCGTTTAGGAATCACCGTTACCTTGGTAGGGTGGGGTGCCTAACGGAGCGCTTGCGTAACGTTTGGGCGGAGTTCAAAGGAAAATAAAGGGAAAAGGAAATGAGCAAAGAAATATTAACTTACAATATCGTATTTATTCTTAACAACAATAATTACAACTATTCACAAAACAAACCAAAAAGAGCAAAAGAAAAGATAAACAAAGATAAGAAAAGATTACAAGCAAGTAATTAAAGTGCATGGTAATAAATTGCAAGTAATAAAAGACAAGAATGAAAAATGCAAGAAAGAGATAAGCAAGAAATTAACACTAAGAACCATAGAACTCAAGACAAGCCATGAGATCAATAGCCAACCCTTAAACTTGCAAGCTCAATCAAGAGGTTGCAAGATCAAGGGAAGGGTAAAGAACTCATGTGAAATGAAGCACAAAAGAGAGAACAAAATGATACAACCCCTTGAGATCAATGAGCAAAGCTTAAACTTGCAAGCTCACTTAAGAGGTTGCAAGATCAAGTTAAGGTAGAGAGCTCAAGGAGGAAGCTAAGCAAAAGAAAGAATGATACAAAAACCCTCATCCTCATTTAACATCCACTCAATGCTCTCACTACATTTCCATGGAGGAAAGAATGAAGAAGAAGATGAAGAAGACTAAAAACGAGAAAAAAAAGCTTAAGCATGAACTCCATTGGCTTGGCAAGAACTGGGGTATTTATAGGCAGGGAATTGGAAACCTAGGGCTAGAATCTGACTCCATATATAAAGTCCAAACTACCCCTAAAAAATCATCAGACGAAGAGCCCACATGGCCGCGGTTCCGCGGCCTAAGCACGCTCATGCCGCGGAACCACGGCCATAGAGAGGGGTTAGCTTGTCGTTTTCTTGTGGGTTTCTGGTGTTGCTATTTGCTTCTGTTTAACAGGTCCAAAATGTCAAGATTCTTCCATGATTTCTTCAGATCAGCAATAGTCCAAAATGGCATCAAAAATAATACTTTTGACCTTTTCTCCCTCGAGCTCCGCGCACCTATTGATTCTTATGCTGCCCCCCTCGTGCTTTGTGCTTGTCCGAGACACGAATGACCACTGTCATATGTCTTGTCTCTGGAACTGGTAAGCGGCACTGGACGGATACGGATGATCGGAACCCGACTTTTATCTGCTGTCAACAGATGTTCTGTATTTTGGCGTAACAGTGGAGATTTTGTATCAATTGCGTTATTTTGGACTAGAAACCTGTGGCCTGTAAATATATAGCAAACACGGATTAAAAGAACATACCTATAAACAAACGAGCGTAAGAATGGGCGGTATAAAATGCAATATTCTGGTATGAACAAATACCCACAAACTTAACTTTTGCTCGTCTCGAGCAAAACCAATTATTCACAAAAATAAAATCCTAACCTCACTTTCGCAGGGAACGCGATTGCACTGAGCGTGTGCAACAAGCCGTTAAACTTCTAGGTGTCCCTAGTAGGAGGAGTGTTGTCTCCTGAGGGTTTTCAGCGGATACTACCCACAAAATCCCGTCCAGCTAGTTTTGCGAGATAACTATGATTCAAACCCTAAAGTTTTGTTTCAGAAAATAACAATTCTATGATCCTAAGTCTAGACTATCGAACCCTTATTTTTCACACCTCGCTTCTTATTTAACTAAAGATTTTATATGTTTTTACGTGCAGTTTAAATAGTGTCGTTAAGTTCTAGAAGGATCGATTAAAATCATCATGTCACACAATAAAGCCCAGATAAAATTTTTAAAAGGATCACATAAGTTTTATAAAGAGTTAAGTATTTTTCAAGTTTCGTTTTCCAGTAAAGTTTCAACTTCACAATTTCTATCTTTTCTAATAGGAAACTAGGTCTTATTTTTCACTCCACCTTTTTCTTGTTTTCATTTCATACACACCTCTGTGAACGTGCAATAGTCTTTATCATAGAATAAAACCTTCATATCTCCGCTAGAAATATTTTTTATAAAACCTGTCTTTTGTCAAGATTATTCTCACACAAAGAACCGTTAGGAATTTTAACTCGGAGAGAACACTTTCTTGACTTTGTTTTAAACTAGACTTTCTACGCTTCTTAACGAGCTTTAGGCCAATGCACCCAAACCAGTTGGCTTTAGGGCATTAGGTGTAGAAACACCCCAGCGGACTTAATTACTCAAGTTACCTAGGTCCAAAAACAAAAGACAATTTAGCGTGAAAATCATGATGATTCAATGCGAACGGAGATATAACCGGCAGTTCAGTTATTTTTTGGATAAAAGACGTGTTTTAGTGGGTTAGGTGTGTAATCATTCCAATCAAGTTCCAGATGGGTTATTTTTCAGAATTAGTTCCAATTAAGGCATCAATAACATTCCTTCATATTCACTTCACTTCATAAACTATTCTTGATATTACTTATTTCAGAACAAACCTATTTGATCCTCAGAAAATCATTTATCCATTTAAAAGTTTTTAGACATAATAGACTTTTCATCTAATTTCCAAAACTCACGACACGTGTAGTGTGATGTAAAGACGTATATCAGCTTTAGTTAACTTCAAAGGAGAGTTATCTTTCAGGTTTTCAAAATCTAAAAATAAGATTTAGTTATTCTTATCTTATCAAACAAAACCGTCGAAATGTTGAATCAGAGTTCTCCCACTAGCTAACTTGACAGAAAAGTTTTTATATTTTTAGAAAATTTTCTGATTTTTATGGATTTTTAAATAGGTATGCAAATGCAAAATATACAAATGAATGCGAAGGTAGAAAGCTTACCGAGCATACCCCCAAACTTAAACTTGACAGTGCCCTCACTGTCAGGCTACACCAAGAGGGTCAAAATTGTCGGCTCTCTCCAAAAGAAAATTTTATACAAAACAAAAAGAAAACCAAAAAAAAGATATATACAAAAAAGGGTTCCCCCCAAACTTAAGTGAAACAGTGTTTCCACTGTTTAAGCGGTGAAGTTCAGGATTAGGGGGAAAGAAAACAGTTTCAAACTATACAAGGCCTTACACAGGCCAAAAGTGAGCACCAACCATTCAAAGATTTTATCGCTATATTGTACAGGTTGGTGGAAGAAGGCGTAGAGAAAAGAGTGGGAGAATACGAGAGACCGTATGGAGATAGAAGTAGTATACGGTCTAGGTATATGAGAAGAAGAATGGCGGAATGGAGAAAGAAGTGGAATATGAACTTGAGGGTAGAAATGGAGCGAATAAATTAGCACAATTCGTGATGACCGATGTGTAAAATGCGATTGTGCTAATCTATTAACCCGTCGAGAAATGAGGTCAAATCCCTCAAGATTCTTGAGAAACCATGGGTACGCCGAAATTGGTAAACCAGACACTGGAAGTGAAAATGATACGGTTTCTTGCAAGGTCAGAACGATGGAAAGGATGGAGGTAGGTGATTGAGGAAGGTTATCGGTTAAAGGTTCAGGAGGGTGTACACAGTCAATGAAAGGAACAGGATGCATTGGAAAATCCGACCCATTAATTAAAACTGGTTCATCCTAAAAAATATCCTCAAAAGTTTCCTCAAAATTCATCTTATCCATGCAAATTTCATCAAAATCAAGACGCATATGGGGTTCGGGAAAAACAGTTAATGACTCGGTATGATGAATTGGAGATAAAAACTCTGCCAAATCTACAGGTTTATCATCCAAAATATTCCCAGCGTCAATATCCTCAATCAAGTGAAAATCTATATTCTCAGACACCTCAACAAAAGCATGGATATTAATCAATTCAGGTTCTAGAGTGGAGGTGTAGAGGTCAAAATGATTGGGTGTGGTTTCACTCGAAAGGGACCCTTCACAATCGGGCAAATCAAACACTACAAAGTCACACAACTCATTATCTGTTCTATCTTTAATCAATGAATCGTTTGGAACACTAGATAGACATTCAAAACCGGAGTTGTGGGATGCAAGTTGAAACGGGTAGGTTTGATTCGGAAGGGGGTACAGCTCACTCTCTCCACTCAAATTCTCAACCTGTCCTACCACCTCTTCATACATTGGAAAATTTGGAGCTAGTTGAAACCTAGCTACCGAGTCACTAGGTTGTACGAAGGCTGCCATGGACGCATTCAAATCCATCATCTGTTGGTACGACGCTACCCTAAAGTCTTCCAAAGACTGTTCCAGACTAGACATGGGTTGTGAAAGGGTTTCAGTAAAAGATTCAAAGTTGTGTGGATACTAAAAACTCCCAAATGGCGGTTCAGAAGCAATGTCTAGGGAAGGTGCAAAAGTCGGGTAGGACTGGTAGGAATTGAATGGCTGGACAGGAACAGGATCAACATTTGGATAAGAAGGTGAATGGAATTGTTGATCCTAAGAATCTATAGTGGTGAAAGGAGTGAAAGATCGGCTACAGGATTGTTCAATATGTTCAGAGATGGACAAAGGACGACTTGCAAAAGGGGTATCAATATAAGAGGGTGGGGGAGGTTGAAAAGGTTGATACAAAGTGGATTGCGGAGGCCAAGTGTTTGTCCTAGACGCGTCTATCCGATCTTTCAAAGAGATTTTTGGCATGGAGGGATCGTTCGACGTTCGGCCAAAGCAAGAACCGTAAGAAGTAATGTCTGGTTGTGGGTACCAAAGTTCGGCAAGAGTTTTGCGAGGTGGGGTACCCATGATATGAAGAGAGAAAGAAAGAAAGGCAGAGAAAAGGAGGGGAAAAAGAATGTGAATTTTTTTTTATTTTTTTTAGTTAGATATTAACAAAAGAAAGAAATATACACACAAAAAGAATCTGGACAAAATCAATCACGACACAAAAATACCACACACCTAATCGTTCTAGGGTTCACCTAGGTCAACTAGACCTGCTCCAGAATTTGATTGTCGAAGTAAAACTGTGTCGAGAAACGGGCTCAAGATACACTAATCATGAGGCCAGGTAAGTGCAGAGATAAGGGGAGGTTTTCCAACGCTTTCACGAAGTTCCTTAATTAAATAACCCTTTCTCTTTTGGCGGTTTCGCCGTTAACACTTTCCTAGACACCCCGTAAACAATTTACCGTTAAGCGAGATTCTAAACACAGTTAACTTTTCCTAGTGAGCGCGAAGTCCTTAAGGCTTAAAGTCTAGTTTCTTTTAAAGTTTGTGCGGGTAAACGTTATGCTCAAGTTCGTGATTTGTGGGCCACGAAAAAGGTGATGAAATCCTTTACCATATGTTGTGGGGTTCGCTTGCCCTTAAGTCCGTATTAATGTATGCAATGCGCAATTCAATAAAAATTCTATAAAGAATCAAACAATCGTTTTTTAGTTTAAGCACGATACTGCAACAAATACGGGTTAGTCAATTTTTAGCGTTTGCTAGCGAACTTGCAAAGAATCCTGCAAAGAATAGTATATTAGATGCGTCGGATTTGAGAAGAAGGTGTTAGTAAAGTACGTACCGTTAAGATTTTGGGTTAGGAAACCCCCGTTGAATCAAATCCGGTAAGCTTGAAAAGTTCGCTTGCGCGGGTCAAACTACCCGGATCTTTGGCACTGTACTTTGCAATCACCTTAGCCTTGAACGTATACTTTGCTCCCCACAATCGCAGTTTGCAAATCCGCAAAAATCTGCACTCTTGCCCACAAAAATGATCAAAAATAACAAAAAGTTTTTTTATTTTTTTTTATAAATATATACAAAAAGAATATTAACCCGAATAACAAGAAAGAAAATACGCTACCGTCTCCCCGGCAACGGTGCCATTTGATCGAACGCTTTTGGCGTGTCGGATGTTCAATGTTCTAAAGTTATAACCGCGATCAGGACGGTGTCGTTTTGCAGCTAGCCGGTTGAGCACGGGTCGATCCACAGGGAGATGGTTGTATGTCCGTTCGAGTTTTGGACGAGTCAATGAAGAATTTGTATATGTTTGTTCAGTTCTATCCTAAGTGTTATGTGCAAGTATAAAGTTGTTAAGAAAAAGATACGAAAGTGTAAGCTAAGGAAATCCGCACTCAAAACCTTTGAGCCGAGTCTTGACCAATTGAAGCTAGAGCAATCGGCAACAACGTGGATTAGGGGATTTAAGCACGGTATTTGTGGAATCCGGCTTATTTACCCTTGTCCTTCCGTTCTTGTCTCTTGCTTTCGCCTCCGACCAAACCAAACGCAACCGGTCGTGTTTAGGAATCACCGTTACCTTGGTAGGGTAGGGTGCCTAACGGAGTACTTGCGTAACGTTTGGGTGGAGTTCAAAGGAAAATAACGGGAAAAGGAAATGAGCAAGGAAACATTAACTTACAATATCGTATTTATTCTTAACAACAATAATTACAACCATTCACAAAACAAACCAAAAAGAGCAAAAGAAAAGATAAACAAAGAAAAGAAAAGATTACAAGCAAGTATTTAAAGTGCATGGTAATAAATTGCAAGTAATAAAAGACAAGAATGAAAAATGCAAGAAAGAGATAAGAAAGAAAGTAACACTAAGAACCAAAGAACTCAAGACAAGCCATGGGATCAATAGCCAACCCTTAAACTTGCAAGCTCAATCAAGAGGTTGCAAGATCAAGGGAAGGGTAAAGAACTCATGTGAAATGAAGCACAAAAGAGAGAACAAAATGATACAACCCCTTGAGATCAATGACCAAAGCTTAAACTTGCAAGCTCACTTAAGAGGTTGCAAGATCAAGTTAAGGTAGAGAGCTCAAGGAGGAAGCTAAGCAAAAGAAAGAATGATACAAAAACCCTCATCTTCATTTAACATCCACTCAATGCTCTCACTACATTTCCATGGAGGAAAGAATGAAGAAGAAGAAGAAGAAGACTAAAAACTAGCTAAAAGAGGCTTAAGCATGAACTCCATTGGCTTGGCAAGAACTGGGGTATTTATAGGCAGGGAATTGGAAACCTAGGGCTTGAATCTGGCTCCATATATAAAGACCAAACTACCCCTACAAAATCATCAGATGGAGAGCCCACATGGCCGCGGTTCCGCGGCCTAAGCACGCTCATGCCGCGGAACCACGGCCATATAGAGGGGTTAGCTTGTCGTTTTCTTGTGGGTTTCTGGTGTTGCTATTTGCTTCTGTTTAACAGGTCCAAAATGTGAAGATTCTTCCATGATTTCTTCAGATCAGCAATAGTCCAAAATGGCATCAAAAATAATACTTTTGACCTTTTCTCCCTCGAGCTCCGCGCACCTATTGATTCTTGTGCTGCCCCCCTCGTGCTCTGTGCTTGTCCGAGACACGAATGACCACTGTCATATGTCTTGTCTCTGGAACTGGTAAGCGGCACTGGACGGATACGGATGATCGGAACCCGGCTTTTATCTGCTGTCAACAGATGTTCTGTATTTTGGCGTAACAGTGGAGATTTTGTATCAATTGCGTTATTTTGGACTAGAAACCTGTGGCCTGTAAATATGTAGCAAACACGGATTAAAAGCACATGCCTATAAACAAACGAGCGTAAGAATGGACGGTATAAAATGCAATATTCTGGTATGAACAATGGTCTCTTGTAAGTCGTAAGGATCTTACAAGAGGGTTTTTTCCTTATAAGTCGAGAGGACTTACAAGTGTTGTTCACTATATGCACATATCCCTAGTCACGGATGGGACTTTGTTAGGGAAATGTTTATTCGCGCCCGTGGATTATATACAAAGGTCGATTTTGAACCACTTGTAGGGTAGTATCGGAGGTTGTGGGGGCTGCTTAAGAACAGGTTTAGATCCCTGTGGCTTAAGACTTTCAAATCCTATGAACCATGAGGGTCTCATAAGAGGGTTCTCCTTACGAGTCGTGGGGATCTCGCAAGTGTAATTTTGTAGGGTTCCTAGGCACACTATAGAGGTCTCACAAGGCATCGAACATGCCAATTTAAAATTTTATGGGTGCCGAGAAACCCTAATACGGATCGTCGGCTAGATTTCTAGGCGAAACGGTAAACTAGTTAACTACTTAACTAAAAGTTAGATGCTACAACCTTTGTAGATCCGGATATCCACTTCCTTAGCTCCACGTAGTCATCCTCTCGCTGTCCTTTTCGAATCCTAGACTCATTCGTCGGCTTCATCGGGAAAACGAGCGGAATAGGTCGTCGGCTTCGTGTCAAAGACGATCTACGTCGAGGCATCACAAGTTCAAGCTCCGACTTCACAAAGTTGTGAAACTTGTGAAGAAAACACCCAAAACAACTTGGCAAGAGGTAGAGGGTGATGAAATAGGAGGTGGGTTCACTTTAGAATTGGATTTCTCTCACTTTAGCTCAAGTTGCCATTGATGGCATCAAGCTTTTTTCTTGAAGATGAAGATGAAGAAGAAGAAAGAATATGATAAGTGTTGAGATAAAATAAAAATAAATCTATACTTATCATAATGTGAACCATAGTTAAGTGTAGAGAATTAACTAAGGTTAGAAGAATGGTTAGGGTTTAGTGTGAAGACAAAATGGTCACAAAGTCAAAGCTTCATGAAGCTTCAACAATGTTCAAGAATGAAAGCAACCATTTTGTATTTTTATCCCATTCTTTTTCCAAAAATGAATAAATAAAAGAATGGATAAATAAAAACCCTAATCACTTTCTTAACCTAAGTTTAATTCTATACACTTAACCAAATAAGCATGCATCATCAAACATGATACAAACATGTGCACAAAAGTATATCACATATACAATTTGCACATCAAGTGAGAAAATCCATATAAAGTGAACCAATACTAGTTAATGCAATGCAATATATCAAATATATAATTATACATTAAATCATTAAATCAACATTTGATCCAATGATCCGGTCATGTCGCACATAACCGACTAGAATCCAATGTATCGATATATCGAATCAATGGTTCGATAACTAGGTCATATCGAATATAACCAATCGAAACATATATCGCGAGAATGAAATGCGGTATCACATACACGCATCATTCTCGGTCCTGCACATATCTCATATGCGCTCCTATTTCGTTTCGCTTGAGCCAGGAAACCTCTGTGTAGGACTCTAAAGACTCGTCAATACGCCGGTAGCAGATGATGATGATATCAAGCACCCAAAAGCCGCAAGCGGTCTACTAAACGTAACGGCCATCCGGGTATTGAGCGATCAGAAGATCGACGAGCTAGCCCACTCACACTCCTGTGAATCCAACCAGTAACACTTACCGTACAGTCCGGTCTGTTCGTCTGATATGTCGCATATCAAGTCTAGGGGTGGTAAACGTCAGACCCCAATAACCGATAAGTCATGCCGATGTGAGGCTCATAACGGGTCGAGAAACTACTGGTAACACTTACCAGCAAATCTCTGATCAGCCCTGGCCAGGGACTTCCCTGTTACGGCCAATCGAGCACAGCGCAACATCAACCCCCAATACCGGGAGAGACGAAACCCCTCCTATCGCTCATTGCCTCCATGTGACTCGGGACTGTACCCAAAGACCACCGTTTTTCACGCCCTCATGGACGTGGTAAGGTGGAGATCAAAGCACAGTGGGAATCACACAAGACTCTATGACGATCTCGGGTCTACAGACTCACCTGTACAAGTGTCACCTGAGAACTGCCATCTGACGTGAGGTATAATACCATCTGGGAGTTCTCGGCGAGTCCGTCCAGTGTACCCAGTCTCCACTGAGCACCCGTATACCATCTCTGATGTCAAACACTAATAAATATGGGATCATCCATTACCCATCACATGGGTCGAGAAGCATATACGCTAGTCTACACTGGTATATCGATGCCCCGTCTCGATACACCCACGACTAGGGACCTTGAAGGATGTACTTATGGACTACCATGTCCCCACTAGTATGATCTGCATCATAGTCCAGGTAGTCAAGTACACATCCTAAGGGCTTTACCAACATGTAACTATAAGACAGTATAAAGAGACTAGTGTACATGTTAAGATAAAGAGTAACCAGATAGCATACTATCATATCGAGCAAGAAAGTCATCTCTATATATGTCCAAGCATCCAATATAATATACATCATCTGTACAATACTGGCCTCTAGGGCATACATACAACTAACAATCTCCCACTTGCACTAGGGCCAGCTGTTGTAGTATCGCATACCGAGCATCCCGAAGAGTCTCTCAAACTGTATCTGGGGAATGGCCTTCGTGAGTGGATCCGCCGTGTTGTTCTTCGTGTCAACCCTCCTGACCTCGATCTCCCGGCGATCAACTATCTCCCGGATCAGGTGATACCGCCTCAGAATATGCCTGGATCGCTGATGGGACCTGGGTTCCTTGGCCAAAGCCACCGTTCCATTGTTATCGCAATACAAAGGTATTGGATGCTCAATGGATGGAACCACACCAAGTTCAGTAATGAACTTCTTGATCCAAACAGCTTCTTTAGCAGCATCGTTGGCAGCGATGTATTCAGCCTCCATCGTCGAGTCTGCCACGGTTTCCTTCTTGGAACTCTTCCAGCTAACCGCCCCTCCGTAAAGGGTAAAGACAAAGCCCGACTGCGACTTAGAGTCGTCCTTATCACTCTGGAAGCTCGAATCGGTAAAGGACTCCACTTGGAGCTCTCCGTTACCATACACCAAGAACATATCTCTAGTCCTTCGTAAGTACTTAAGAATGCTCTTCACAGCTGTCCAGTGACTCTCTCCAGGATCAGCTTGATACCTGCTCACTACACTTAGTGAGTATGCTACATCGGGTCTGGTACATAGCATCGCATACATGATAGAGCCTACTGCCGAAGCATAGGGTATCCCTTGCATGCGAGCTCTCTCCAAATCAGTCTTGGGAGACATCTCTTTGGAGAGAGTGACTCCAGAGATCGTGGGCAAGTTCCCACGCTTGGACTCTTCCATACTAAACCTCTTTAGTATGGTGTCAACGTACCTGGATTGGGACAATCCCAAAATCCTTTTGGATCTATCTCTATAGATCCTGATTCCCAATATGCAGGAGGCATCACCAAGATCTTTCATTGAGAATCTTTGTGATAAGAAGAGCTTGACCGATTGCAGCATAGGAATATCATTTCCTATCAAGAGTATGTCGTCCACGTACAATACGAGGAAGACAACCTTACTCCCTGCCACCTTCTTGTAAATACAAGGTTCATCTGGGTTTTTGACGAAATCAAACTCTTTGATAACGACATCAAAGCAGATGTTCCAACTCCGCGATGCTTGCTTTAATCCATAAATGGATTTAAGCAGCTTGCACACCTTGCCGCTGCTCCCACTGTCTACGAAGCCCTCTGGCTGAGTCATGTACACGCACTCTTCTAAATCACCATTTAGAAAGGCGGTTTTAACATCCATTTGCCAGATTTCGTAATCATGATATGCAGCGATGGCAAGCATGATCCGGATGGATTTAAGCATAGCCACTGGAGAAAAGGTCTCGTCATAGTCCACACCTGGTCTTTGACGAAAACCCTTTGCTACAAGTCTAGCTTTGAAAGTCTCCACTTTCCCATCTACACCAAGTTTCTTCTTGAAGATCCACTTGCTCCCGATGGGTTTTACCCCTTCAGGAGCAACTTCTAAAGTCCATACTTTGTTGATGTACATGGATTCCATCTCGGACCGCATAGCATCCAGCCATTTCACTGAGTCCCTACTCGTGATGGCCTGCTCGAAGCTAGTTGGGTCATCATCCTCCATGATGCAATCCTCGCTCCCTCCATCCATGAGAAAACCGTAGTATCTCTCAGGTTGGCGAGGAACCCTACTAGATCGGCGGAGTGGCTGGGGTTCATCAGGAACTACGGAATCCTCTGGTTCAACCAAATCTTCTGTTGTAGTCTGTGTCGCTGGAACCTCTTCCAGTTCTACCTCAATGCCACTTATCTGTTTCATAAGAAAACTTTTTTCTAAGAAAGTGGCATGTCGAGAAACAAACACCTTTTGTTCCTCGGGGTGGTAGAAGATATACCCTTGTGAATTTTTGGGATATCCTACAAACTTACATAAGACAGATCTTGCCTCGAGTTTGTCCGGATTTTGTCTTTTGACATAGGCTGGACAACCCCATATCTTAATATAATTAAGATGTGGTCTCTTCCCTTTCCATATCTCATATGGAGTGGTAGGCACCGATTTGGTAGGAACTCTATTCAATAGGTCCATGGCTGTCTCAAGCGCATATCCCCAGAAAGAAATAGGTAACTCAGCTGTACTCATCATTGAGCGCACCATATCTAATAGGGTGCGGTTTCTCCGTTCAGATACACCGTTGTGCTGTGGTGTATATGGAGGAGTCAGCTGAGAGAGAATCCCATTCTCTTTTAGGATGTCCAGGAATTCATTGCTCAAGTATTCCCCTCCTCGCTCAGATCCTAGGATTTTAATACTTTTTCCGGTTTGGTTCTCGACTTCTTGTTTATATTCTCTAAATTTCTCAAAAGCTTCTGATTTGTGTTTCATCAGGAACACATATCCGAATCTAGAGAGATCGTCAGTGAATGTAATGAAGTACGAAGAACCATCCCTGGCATGTGTAGACATGGGACCGCATACATCACTATGTATCAGTCCCAAGAGTTCGGTAACTCTTTCTCCGTGTCCCGTAAACGGAGCTTTGGTCATCTTGCCTTTGAGACATGACTGGCAAGTGTCATAGGATGAAAATTCAAACGGATTTAAATATCTATCCTTATGCAACTTAGCCAGTCGTGTCGCATTGATGTGACCCAGTCTACAATGCCACAAGAAGGATTCGTTCAGTTCAGAACTCTTCCTCTTGTGTGTGTTTGTTATGCTCAGAACTGTTGATTGGTTTAGAACATAAATGCCATTGCACAACGTGCCTGATCCAACCAACTTTTGGTTACGGAAAATTTTCATAACATTATCCCGTAATACAAAATTATATCCCTCTTTACTCAATAAAGAAACCGATATAATGTTGCATATCAGGTTCGGCATGTAATAGCATTCGTTCAGAACCAATGTATTACCAGTTGGTAATGCAAGGTGATATTCCCCGACAGTCTTAGCGGCAACAATTGCACCATTTCCAACTCTAATGTCTTTATCACCTTCTCCAAGTTCTCTACCTTTCCTAAGCCCATGTAACTGATTACATATATGGGATCCTGACCCGGTATCTAATACCCAGGACGTGGAGCAAATGGAGAAACAGTTCTCTGTAACGAACACACCCGAAGAAAATGCATCAACATGTACTTTCTTCTTTCGGGTGGCATGGGAATCCTGGTATTCCCCTATTTCCTGTTCATTCCTATAACTCTTATAAGAAAAAACGGAACCAACGTTCCCCAGCACAGTATAACATGCGGGTTCGGTCAATACATCCATATTATTATCTTTATTAAGACATGAAATGGTCGCTACCTGGAGAGAGAGAGAAGAAAACACTTTAGCGTAAGCTCGTGCAAGATCAGATTGGTTATTATCTTATCTAATCAGGATGGCTCCCACTGGTTTTTATCAAATCTTCCTTCAAACCCTAAAAGGAAAGACTAGCCGGGATTAATTACACACTACAAGTTCGCCAATCTTTCAGCCAGGCCAGTGTCGGTACTTTGAGGGAAGTCCCCCGTGCTTTCGCACGAACCTAATTAATGTAAACCTCATTTTCCCAGAGGCGTAACCTCGTTAACACCTTTCTAGACACCTACTTGATCGGCTAATTGTAATGTGTAAAACTCTCCCAGGAGTAACTCTTACTCGCAGTGGGTATCGGGATCCAACTATCTCATAGAAGGTATGCAATATCATTGCAAATTTCAACACTTGAAATTCCCAATAATATTTTGCCCCTAGCGTGCTATGACCTTGACGCATGCCAAACAACCCATAGTCCGCTAGTCAAGTTCAACCCGTACATTTCTTGATTGAATTAAACCCACCCGCACGACCCTTGACGCATGCCAAACAACGCCGTGTGAATACCCTAATCCAATCGCATCGTATGCTAGCAGATAAGCACTAGTTAGCTACCGTACACTACGCCTTGACGCATGCCAAACAACCGCAGCACGAATACTAACTAGTACTTATCCGAAATGACGGAGGGCTACGACAGGTTTTTCTGAAAACCTATTGCGTAATGAACTTGATATCGTTGTAGAATCAAATGAAGTTTTGAAATGGAGTGATTTTGAGGCTTTTCCAGTTTCGCTAAAGGGGTCACTCCCGGTGAAGGGATCGTCGGCCCTTTCCTCGTCGAATGAGGTGCGGGATATATCATATATATCACTGTGCAAAGCAAAACTCAAAAACAATCAAAAGCAAACCGAGTGTGTAGCATCTGCCAGTTATTGCTAAAGGAGTCACTCCCGGTGAAGGGATCTCGGTCCTTTCCTCATCGAATAAGGTGCAGGGTATATCATATATACCGCTATGCAAAGCAAGAACTGTAGCTACCTGTTTTGTTTAAAATCTGATTCTACAACATCTTAGGTTTCTTTTCTTTCATTAATCACATTAATGAAGTCCCATCATTTAAATACCAAAACATCACAGATAGATATGACGTACACTTATGTCATCCGCATTCGCCTCGATGTCCCCTCGTGCACCGTTAGGTTAGGTAACTAACGACAGAGCAGGGCAGGGCTAGCGCGGGTGTAAAACATAAGTAACATTTATATAATATATCATATATACTATATACTATATCCATCATAGAATCACATCACAGATATCGCAGCAGAAGAAACATATGAAATATTGGATATACTAGGACGTCCGTGTTTTCAATACGAGCCAGTATAAAACACGGATTCCACGGTCGTGATGAATAGCCAATCCCACACCCCTAGACCCCTACGAGAGCGGCAAGCAACCCTGCCAATTCTAGGGTTAGGAGACCCGGACTCAACTCCTCGAGTTGGTCTCCCACTGGACCCCAGAACCCGGTTACTTGTGCTCCCCTCCTTGGGTCTATCCTAATGCGGAAAAGTAAATAATATACAAAAGGTGACGACTTCCGCTACCTGGAAGTGCCCCAAATAAAAAGAATATTACATACAAGTTTTTACATGAATGAAAATGAAAAACACTCATCTCACATAAAAAACCCCGGCTATTCAAACACGACGATCCAATATAACATATCCAGCAACACATAACATCACATGTCATCAACGTAAGTAAATATGTCCATCCCAATTGTCGTTGACATATAGCAACGAAACCGGCGATATCACATATTACACTTACGGTCACAGAAAAGAAAGTGTAAAACTACAACAGTTGGAATCCGCAACCTCTTTAGACATCATATGCCTAATCAAATGAAATACTTAGACATCACATGCCTAACAGATATAAATCCCGCATTTTAGTCTCATTATCGAAAACACTTTTCAATATCATGTGGGACTAAATTGCTAGATTTATAATATTCATTCAGTTATCTCATAACTGTTTGTGAATTCCAATTATTGTATCACATTCCAGATAAACAGAAAATGTTAAACTTTCCAATCGAACAGTCGAATACCCAAGTTTTCCCGATACAACTCAACACATGAAATAAGTCTAACAACATTCAGTTCGTGCCTCAGTACCAACGGTCCAGCCGTAGAAGGGTCAAGCCAACGCCTCACATGTGGCACGCCGTACTGCCCCAAACCCGAAGGTTCAAAGGGCAGTTCAAGACGGTCACATAATCGAGTTAAGGTTTGTTGTCTTCTAGAGGGTCCATCGCGTTACTTGCACTACTTAGAACGTCGTTAAACTATGGAAAAATCCAACACTTGGAAATTTCCCGACAGGGGAAATGTTGGGTATTTATATCCGGTCAAACTTTTTAACATATTCTATAGTTATCCGGAAAAACACTAAGACGAAATTTGATACCCCGATCGAAACACCGAATCCACAAAGCAACCCCAGAAAATTCAACTCTTGAATAATTATTAAAAATACCCAGGAAAATCACCACTGGAAACTAAGAATTACTGTGTAAAATTCTTTATATATTGAGGCCGTACGGCCGCGGAACCGCCGCATGAGCTAGGCTCATGCCGCGGATCCGCGGCAATTTAGTGGAATTAGGCTGTCGAATTTCACATAAACTCTTATATTTTCCTGATGGTTTTACTGCATATTTTTAATCTGGAAAAATCCCAGATTTTAGAAAAAGTCCAGAGAGCATGTTTGGTTTAGGGTTTCGGGTTCGTTCGGGCTTCAAATTGCGTCTAGACTTCGCCTAAGGCTCTAGCTAGGCTCTGATACCACTGTAGGGTTCCTAGGCACACTATAGAGGTCTCACAAGGCATCGAACATGCCAATTTAAAATTTTATGGGTGCCGAGAAACCCTAATACGGATCGTCGGCTAGATTTCTAGGCGAAACGGTAAACTAGTTAACTACTTAACTAAAAGTTAGATGCTAAAATGCTACAACCTTTGTAGATCCGGATATCCACTTCCTTAGCTCCACGTAGTCATCCTCTCGCTGTCCTTTTTGAATCCTAGACTCATTCGTCGGCTTCATCGGGAAAACGAGCGGAATAGGTCGTCGGCTTCGTGTCAAAGACGATCTACGTCGAGGCATCACAAGTTCAAGCTCCGACTTCACAAAGTTGTGAAACTTGTGAAGAAAACACCCAAAACAACTTGGCAAGAGGTAGAGGGTGAAGAAATAGGAGGTGGGTTCACTTTAGAATTGGATTTCTCTCACTTTAGCTCAAGTTGCCATTGATGGCATCAAGCTTTTTTCTTGAAGATGAAGATGAAGAAGAAGAAAGAATATGATAAGTGTTGAGATAAAATAAAAATAAATCAATACTTATCATAATGTGAACCATAGTTAAGTGTAGAGAATTAACTAAGGTTAGAAGAATGGTTAGGGTTTAGTGTGAAGACAAAATGGTCACAAAGTCAAAGCTTCATGAAGCTTCAACAATGTTCAAGAATGAAAGCAACCATTTTGTATTTTTATCCCATTCTTTTTCCAAAAATGAATAAATAAAAGAATGGATAAAAAAAACCCTAATCACTTTCTTAACCTAAGTTTAATTCTATACACTTAACCAAATAAGCATGCATCATCAAACATGATACAAACATGTGCACAAAAGTATATCACATATACAATTTGCACATCAAGTGAGAAAATCCATATAAAGTGAACCAATACTAGTTAATGCAATGCAATATATCAAATATATAATTATACATTAAATCATTAAATCAACATTTGATTCAATGATCCGGTCATGTCGCACATAACCGACTAGAATCCAATGTATCGATTTATCGAATCAATGGTTCGATAACTAGGTCATATCGAATATAACCAATCGAAACATATATCGCGAGAATGAAATGCGGTATCACATACACGCATCATTCTCGGTCCTGCACATATCTCATATGCGCTCCTATTTCGTTTCGCTTGAGCCAGGAAACCTCTGTGTAGGACTCTAAAGACTCGTCAATACGCCGGTAGCAGATGATGATCATATCAAGCACCCACAAGCCGCAAGCGGTCTGCTAAACGTAACGGCCATCCGGGTATTGAGCGATCAGAAGATCGACGAGCTAGCCCACTCACACTCCTGTGAATCCAACCAGTAACACTTACCATACAGTCCGGTCTGTTCGTCTGATATGTCGCATATCAAGTCTAGGGGTGGTAAACGTCAGACCCCAATAACTGATAAGTCGTGCCGATGTGAGGCTCATAACGGGTCGAGAAACTACTGGTAACACTTACCAGCAAATCTATGATCAGCCCTGGCCAGGGACTTCCCTGTTACGGCCAATCGAGCACAGCGCAACATCAACCCCCAATACCGGGAGAGACGAAACCCCTCCTATCGCTCATTGCCTCCATATGACTCGGGACTGTACCCAAAGACCACCGTTTTGCACGCCCTCATGGACGTGGTAAGGTGGAGATCAAAGCACAATGGGAATCACACAAGACTCTATGACGATCTCGGGTCTACAGACTAACCTGTACAAGTGTCACCTGAGAACTGCCATCTGACGTGAGGTATAATACCATCTGGGAGTTCTCGGCGAGTCCGTCCAGTGTACCCAGTCTCCACTGATCACCCGTATACCATATCTGATGTCAAACACCAATAAATTTGGGATCATCCATTGCCCATCACATGGGTCGAGAAGCATATACGCTAGTCTACACTGGTATATCGATGCCCTGTCTCGATACAGCCACGACTAGGGACCTTGAAGGATGTACTTATGGACTACCATGTCCCCACTAGTATGATCTGCATCATAGTCCAGGTAGTCAAGTACACATCCTAAGGGCTTTACCAACATGTAACTATAAGACAGTATAAAGAGACTAGTGTACATGTTAAGATAAAGAGTAACCAGATAGCATACTATCATATCGAGCAAGAAAGTCATCTTTATATATGTCCAAGCATCCAATATAATATACATCATCTGTACAATACTGGCCTCTTGGGCATACATACAACTAATAAATTTCTCCCTAGGGATCGTGAGGATCCCTAAGTGTGTTGCTCCCTTGTGAGTCGTAAGGATCTCACGCAGGTGGTTTCTACTTACAAAGTCGAGAGGACCTTGCAAGTGTCTTTTAACGAGATTGTGCCCTTTCGGATTTTCACAAAACTCGCCGGTAGCCCTGCTTTTTTTACTCACGGAGCCCTTTCGGGTTTTTATCCGTGCCTATTTTGCTTATGGATATACCGTTTTCTTTTTTCTTTCTTTTTTTTCTAACGAGATTGTGCCCTTTCGGGTTTTCACAAAACTCGCCGGTAGCCCTGCTGTTTTTACTTACGGAGCCCTATCGGGTTTTCATCCATGCCCATTTTGCTTATGGACATACCGTTTTCTTTTTTCTTTCTTTTTTATATTCTTTTTTTTTTGTATCGGCTTTGGGATGCTGCAATCCACCGTAGTTTATCGACATCTCGGTCAACGGCTAGTTTTAGGACATAGTGGTTCGTTGTTAGTTTAAGGACGTTTCAGTCCGTCGTTAGTTTAAGGACTTTTCGGTCCGCTGTTAGTTTAAGAACGTTTCGATCCGCTGTTAACGAAGCCGGTTACTACTTATAGAGTTTGGGCTTAGGAAGATAGCAAGCGGACATAGTCGTCATCATCTATCATTGACCTAGGCCATGACTCATCAAGCGTAATATTTCTTCAGGAAGCAACTGTTTATTGGCCTGAAAGGTCTTTCACCTTGCATGTCCATGAGTAGATAGGCTCCACCTTGGTAGACTTTGTCTATGATATACGGGACTTCATAGTTTGGCTCGAATTTCCCCCACTTGGCGCGATTAGGGATCATAGGTCTTTTGACCACTAGCACGAGTTCGCCTTGGCAGAATGTTCTTGGCCTAGTCAATCTTTCGTATGAGCGCATCATCTTTGCTTTATAAGATTCCAGATTCTGCTGCGCTATGAGCCGGGTTTCATCAAGTCGTCGAGCTCCTCAAGCCGAAGGTGAGAATTCTCTTCGTCCATCAGCTCGTAATGAACTGCCACTCGTAGAGAAGGTAGCTCTATCTCGAGGGGGAGTACCACCTCTGTACCGAATACCAATGCGTACGGCGTTGTGTTCGTGGCCGTTTTGAACGTAGTCTGGTACGCCTAGAGAGCTTCATGCAGTCTCTCATGCCAGTCCTTCTTATTTCGGGACACCGTCTTTTTCACGATCTTCGTCAAGGTCTTGTTAAAAGCCTCAGCTAGACCGTTAGCCCGGGGATTATAGACTGAGGAGTATCTCCAATCTATGTTGTGCTGTTGTGCGAAATGGCTGATCTTATGGCTTCTGTAAGCTGGCCCGTTATCGAAAATGATCCGTCTCGGAGTACCGAACCGATAAATGACGTGCGTCTTGAAGAAATGGAGTATATTCTCCGTCTTCACTTCCCTCAGCGGTACCGCTTCGGCCCATTTGGAGAAGTAATCAGTTGTCGCTAAATTGAATCGATGTCCTCTGGACGACGCTGGTTCGATGGGGCCGATTATGTCAGTTCCCCACATTTCGAATGGCCAGCTGGCTACTGTTGGATGTAGTAGATTTAGATGCTGATGGATAAAGTCCCCATGGATCTGGTATGAGTGGCATTGCTTCGCATACTCTAGGCAGTCTTGAATCATCGTGGGCCAATAATAACCCATCCGTTTGATTTTCAGTTTCATCTTCGGCCCGGCTTGGTGAGAATCGCAGAGTCCGTCATGAGTTTCTTGGATGACTCTTTTTTCTTCTTCAGGTCCCAAGCATCTTAACCACAGAGAATCAAATGACCTCTTATACAGAGTATCATTGACGAAAGCGAAGGATAAGGCTCGCTTCATGAGCTGATGTTTTGAGGACGCGTCTTCAGGTGTCCGACAGGATTTGAAGTAGTTTATAAAGACTTCACTCCAATCCTCAGCCTTTTCCTGGTCTTTTATTTGCAGGGCCGCTGGCTTGGTCGTTCCCTTTTCCTCGGACGACTCCGGAGATATTTCTGCCGGTACAAGAACCCGACGGCTTTGTACCACGATTCTTATGTCATCGAAGTTCTCATCGGCCAATTCTTTAGCAAGCTTTGCTAATGCATCCGCTTTACTATTTTCCGCACGCGGTATGCTTTCCAAGGTGTAGGAAGAAATTTGGGTCAGCAGTTGCTGTACTCTCTCTCCGTACTTCACCAGTTCTGGTTTGCACGTTTGATAGTCGCTGTTTACTTGACTAACAACCAGTTGGGAGTCTCCGTATATGAAGAGGTTTTCAATCCCCATGTCGATAGCGATCTCGAGACCTGCTATCAAAGCTTCATATTCGGTTTTGTTGTTTGTCCTTGGCTCTGTTAATGAGAAAGCAAAGCGCATTATCCCTCCTTGTGGAGTTACGAAGATGAGGCATATCACCGATTTCATTATGGGGGTGTTTTGTTTGCGCTTCTTCATGGAGGATGCTCCATCGAAGTAAAGTTCCCACTGGGTATCATTTCCGTTGATCGTGTCAAACGCATGCTCGTCTGGCAGTTCACAATTCAAAGGAGAATCGGTAGGTATTGGATGCTCAGCGAGGAAGTCGGCGATGGCCTGGCCTTTCACTGCCTTAAGAGGATGATAGGTTATTGAGAACTCCATCAAGAGCAAGGCCTATTTAGCGAGCCGCCTTGTCAATATGGCCTTTGACATCAAATACTTGAGAGGATCCACCTTCGATATGAGACGAACTTCATGCGCCAACGCATAGTGTCTGAGTTTCGTTATCGCGAAGATCAATGCCAGGCAATGTTTTTCGATGGGAGAATAATTGCTTTCTGCCCCCCAGTAGAACCCGACTCAAATAGTAGAGGGCTCTTTCCTTCCCTTGGTCGTTCTCTTGTGCCCATAATGCGCCTAAGGAACCTTCAAGGGCTGTTGTATAAAGAATGAGAGGCTTTCCCTTGACCGGAGCGGCTAGCACCGGCGGATTCTGTAGGTATTGCTTGATTTCGTTTAGTGCGCTTTGGTATTTGTGATCCTAGACAAAAGGGGTTCCCTTCATCATCAAGTGACTGTAAGACGGCACTTGCCCGAGAGATTGGCTATAAATCACTGGATATACGCGAGCTTCTCTTGGAGAGACCGTAATTGTTTGAGAGTCTTTGGCGGAGGCATTTCCATGATCGCCTTAATTTTTAGCGGATCTATCTAGATGCCTCGGTGTCGGACGACGAATCCTAAGAATTTGCCCGAGGAAACTCCGAACGCGCATTTGAGAGGGTTCATCTTCAAATTGTATTGCCGGAGGCGTTGAAATACGATCTTCAGATGCTCTAAATTCTCCTCGTATGATTTGCTTTTCACCACGAGGTCGTCGATATAGCATTCGACGATTTCATGTATAAGGTCATCGAAGATCTTCTTCATGGCCCTCTGATAGGTGGTGCCGGCGTTCTTTAGACCGAAGGGCATCACCTTATAGCAGAATATACCCAAAGGGATCCGGAAAGCGGTATGCTTCTGGTCCTCGGTGTTAGTGTATATGCCCTAGAGGCCATTACTGTATCATACTAGTTTGTATATTACTTAATGGAAGCTTGGGATATTCACCTTGTATAAACAATCTTGCTCAATATAGTAGTATACTACTTGGCTTGTTTCTACTTCAATGTGTACATGTGTTTATTTTAGTATATCACCTATACGCATTAGTGGAGCCCTTAGGATCTTTGCTTGATTACCAGCATTGTGATGGCAGTCACACTAGTGGGGGCTGTGTAATCTATAAGCACATCCTTATACAGGTCCCTAGTCGAAGGACTATCGAGACAGGGCATCGATACTCTGGAGTAGACTAGCGTATGCGCTTCTCATCCCAGTGTGGGAGATGGTCTGTCCCACAGCCATCAGTACGTCGTACTGGAGATAGTATACGGGTGCTCGTTGGGTTACGAGTACACTGGACAGGACTCGTCGGGAACTGACAGGTTGGTATTATACCTATCGTCAGTTATCAGTTCCCAGGTGACATGAGTACAGCTTAGTCCGCTGACTTGACACTGGCACTTCGCCTCGAGTGTGTTCCTACTGCACTTTGATCACTACCCTACCACGGCTCAAAGGAGTCGTGCAAACAGGTAATGGTTGGGTGCAGTCCCGAAGCACTTGGAGGCAGTGACGGTTAGACAGGATTCGTCTCTTCCGGTATTGGGGGTTGACATCGCGCTGTGTCTAGGAGAGCCATTACACGAGTAGTCCCTGGCCAGGGCAAGCGAGATATACTGGTAGGCTTCCAGTGTTATCTCAGGGTGTTTTGGGCTTCACTCCGACACGACTTGTACCGCTATTAGGGGATTGGCATTTTACCGCCCCCTAGGCCCGACATGCGATGTATTAGACGAACAGACCGGACTGTACGGAGACTGTCACATTCAGACTCAGTAGGAGTTCAGATGGGGTTCACCTCGTCAGCCTTCTTGTTGGCTTCTACCTGGGGACCGTTACGCACAGCTAGTGCCGCTTGCGGTCTGTGGTTAAACCCACTGCCAGCGTAGTGTCGAGTCTTTAGAGTCCCACACAGAGGGTATTCGCCTCTGGGCAAAACAGAGTAGAGGTCGCATGGTCTTGCGACAGGGTTCGTTCTCATCCGCGCACTTGTGCACGTTTGGAGTCCGGACAGATATTACTAGTAGGCTCTGGTTTGAGCCAGATACTGGTATATGTTTTGGGGTTGATTTTATCTCTTGGTATTCATGTTCCTCGGAACAAGAATGCTGGTGTGTATGCACAGTTGATTGAGGCGGAGGAACAGGATTTTCATTAGGGTTTCGGAACGGGTGCGTATGCACAGTTGACAGTCGTCTTTTTCCAAACCGTAATGGAATTATGATATATCTATTAATAATATTAATTAAATGAAATTGTGTCATGGTTGGATTTTGTTGACTTGTTGACCATGGTTGACTTGTTGACCATGGTTGAAGGTTTGACCATCATCATTACAAAAGAAAGATGCTTTTTGATTCTTGCAAAACCATTTAAAGAATGTAATGATAATGGTCATTCCAAACCATCCATCAACTATTTCATTTTATTATTATTGTTAATTGTTAATTCTTTTCATTTGTGATATGGTTGCAAGAAATGAAAAGAATAAGCTCATTCTATCATAACCATTCTCTCTCCTCACTTGTTCTTCTTCCTCCTCTAGTTCAAGGAGAATCCTTCTCATGAGTTGAGAATCCCTCTCCTTGAGACAAAAACACCCCAAAGACACTCTCTACTCACTCTAGGGTCAAAGGTTTAGCAAGCCGAAGATTCTAGTTCTCTCAAAGTTCGAGAAAGAGCCCGAAGGTTGAACCCTCAGGTGGATCCATCTTTTACGGAAGAAGGCAACAAGGAAAGAACCATCAACCCCTACAAAAGTTTCAAGAAGAAGGAGTTCAAGTTAGGTATAACCTTTTATCCGAGTAGCTAACTCTCTTTAGCATGATAGCTAGTCTAGTTTAGAAAAGATCCCGACTTTGTTAGTCCATGTTGCCCCATGCGCTAAAAATTTGATTTTTATACCGTTTCCGCCTCCCCGTAAGAACCGGGGGTCGTAACGTGGACTTACAGTGGTATTAGAGCCTAACTAAACTTAAACTGGCTTTGTAGTAAAGTGTATGGAAGTTCGATCGAGAAAAATCGCAAAACCGGAAAAACCAAAACCCTAAGTTTCTGTTGAAATTTTTTGTGCTCGAAATGTAAAATGTTTTACTCCTAAAATCGGCTCAGGGTTTTGTAAAAACACCCACAAAATACGATCGCATGATTCCTTCAAAGCACCGCGGTTCCGCGGCAATGGGTGGCTTATGCCGCGGAACCGCCGCCGTTTTGTCTCTTCGTGTGGTCCTGTTTTGTGCAGTGTTCTTCTGGTAGGGTTTTGGGATTTTTAAGATATGTCATTTGTGCCCAGATTTTCCAGAAAAGAAATTTGTTTTTGGGGGGCCTATAAATCCGTATTTTTATCGAACTTCACTGCACTTTGACTACGATGGTTATATCTGTGATGTTTGCATGTATTGAACGTCGGCTAATCGCTATATGTCGATTAGTCGGGGTTATACATATCTGTGATCTGTGTTTGTTGATGGTATGTGTATATGAATGGATTGGATTGTCGCGGGTGAATAGCCGGGATGGATGTGAGATGAGTGTTGTTTTTCTTTCATTCATTTGTAATATGTAAATTGATGTAATATTATTATTTGTATGGCTACACAACCGGGTCGGGGTTATAGCCGTCATTGTATAATTCTTTTTACTGTTTTTGCTCTTAGGATAGACCCATAGAGGGGTGCATAAACTACCGGGTACTTGGCGGGTAGTTTGCCGCACCCGTAGGGGTCTTGGGTGGGGTTTTGGCTATTCACCGCGACCGTGTAATCCACTTTTCGTTGCAGGCTCGAACGGATTGCGGATTCCTAGTATATCCAATGTATTCATCTGTGATCTGTAATGTCTATCATTGCTATATTTATAACTATTTAGACGTTGCTTATGTTTTACAGCCGCGCTAGCCCAGCCCCCGCTCTGTCGTTAGTTAAGTAACCTAACGGGTGATGACGGGGCCCCGTGGCGAATGCGAATGGCATAAGCGTAAGTCAGATTTTGGTTGTTTTCTGCAATGGTAGGATTAAATGATGGGACGCATTAAAAGAACTAATGCAAGAATATCACGGATTAAAAGAACTAATGCAAGATAATAAACCAAGTTAAAGTCGTTGGAACACTTTCGAAAAACCACTCGGTTCTTTTCAAAACTAACTTTTAAATGCGGAGCTTGAGCCACTCCTTCTAAAAGCTATCTCGTTCCATCGATTATATCAAGTTCACTACGTTCACGGTTTTACCAAAACCATTTGTAGCCCTCCGTCGTTTCGCATGAATAGGCAATAGTATTCAAGCTATGTATGTTGGCCAAAGTCAAGGCACAGTGATTGGTAGCTATTGGGTGTTCATGTGTAGCATAGATAGATGCGTTGGTTTGGGACAGTCGTACTGCCATTTTGGCCAAAGTCAAGGGTAGGTACGGGTGGATCCAAATTAACCTGGATAGTGACGGGTAGAACTTGACATGTGACTTATGATATTTTGGCCAAAGTCAAGGTAATAAGAGCATGGGGAAAAAAAAATTCCACATCGGGAGTTTCATAAGTACTGAAACTTGCTAGATTTGCATACCATTTGGAGTGTGATGATTCTGGTAGGATTCCTTCAGTTTCGTCACGCGATGATATTTGGATCCCGATCCTACTGTGAGTATATGCTACTCCTCGGGAAATTTCTCACTAAACGATCAATGCTATAAACCTAGTAGGTGCCTAGAAAGGTGTTAGCGGGGCTACGCCCCCAGGGAAAAGAGGTTCTTAAATTAAGGAACTTCGCGAAAGCGTTGGAAAACCTCCCTCGAAGTACCGACACTGGCCTGGCTGAACGGTTAAGCAAGTATTGTGCGGTGGGATTGATCCCGACTGATTCTTCCTTTATGGTTTGAGGAGGGATTCGAGAGACAGTGGGAGCCATTCTGTTTAGACAAATTAAAAACCACTCTAAACTTGCAAGAGCATCATGCTAAAGTGTTTCTTCTCTCTCCCCCTGCAGCGACCAAATCGAAATGACTGGACTTAAGTTACTTCTAGATAAAAACATACTGACAAAGCCAAACTACAAAGATTGGCTCAGAAATGTCAAAATGGCAATCACTTACGACAAGCTGGGGTATCTTCTTACCACCAAAGCTCCCCCCGTCCCAGGTCCCACCTCCAGCGTCGCGGATAAGGAAATCCGTAAGACTTGGGAGATTGATTGCGCGAAGGCCAGGTGCCTCGTGCTTGCCTCTATGGACAACGAACATCAGAGGAGGCACGAGAATATGCACTTGGAATCCATATTTCTTCATACAAAAGAACTGTATGGAGAGCAGTCTCGTATCGCAAGATACGAAGTGTCGAAGAAGTTATTTTCGGCAAAGTTGGCCGTCGGATCATCGGTAGCGGACCACGTGCTTAAGATGATTGGCTACATTGAGGAGCTCGCGGAACTTGGGACCACGTTGGAAAGTGAACTCTATACGGATTTAATTCTCCAGTCCCTTCCATCCACTTACGCCCAGTTTATACTGAACTTCAACTTACAAGAAAAAGAAGTTGAACTTTCAGAACTCCTCAACATGTTGAGGAGCGCAGAGGGCACCCTACAGAAAGGTAGGGAAACACCCGCTTTGTTTGTAGGAGGATCTTCTTCTTCTAGGTCCAAGGCGAAAGCCAAGGGAAAGAGGAAGAAAGCCCCCACCAAACCAAGGGGCGGTGTTAGTAAAGTGGGTACGAAGGGAAAGGAAAAGGCAACAAAGATTGCGGGGAAGCTTGTGGGAAAGGAAGAATGCTTCTATTGTCATAAAAGTGGACACTGGAAGAAAGATTGCAGGGCTTGGAAAGCCAGGACACAGGAACTGAAGCAGGTTGCGGCTTCAGCTTCAGGTGTGTATGTTATTGAAAACTGTCTATCAATAAACTCTACTTCCTGGGTATTGGATACCGGATCAGGATCTCATATCTGTAATTCTTTGCAGGCGTTGAGAAACCGTAGGTTTTTGAAGGCAGGTGACATGACCCTCAGAGTTGCAAACGGAGCTAGCATGGATGCTAAAGCCGTGGGGGACTATCACCTGGGAATGTCAGATGGGCATGTTTTGGTTTTGCGTAATTGCTTTTTTGTACCCAACGCAACTTGTAATATCATTTCTGTATCTTTGGTTTCTAAAGAAGGTTATGAATTTGCGTTTGTAAGTAATGTTGTAAACATTGACCTTAATCAAGTTCTGATTGGGTCAGGTACACTGAGCAATGGTATATACGTGTTAAACCAACCGCAGATTTTCAAAGTCCAGAATACACACAAAAGAAAGTCTCCAGATATCAATCAGACTTTCTTATGGCATTGTAGACTGGGTCACATCAATGAGAGAAGGTTGACTAAGTTACATACAGGAGGATATTTGGATCCGTTCGAATATAAATCGTATGCCACTTGTCAATCCTGTCTCAAAGGAAAGATGACAAAGACTCCGTTCACTGGACACGGAGTAAGAGCGAGCGAGCTCTTGGGACTCGTACACAGCGACGTGTGCGGTCCAATGTCTACACATGCGCGAAGCGGTTACTCTTACTTCATTACTTTTACGGATGATTTTTCAAGGCACGGTTATGTCTTCTTAATGAAACATAAGTCCGAAGCCTTTGAAAAGTTCCAGGAATATAAGAATGAAGTAGAAAAACAGACCGGAAAAAGTATCAAGATTCTAAGATCGGATCGAGGTGGAGAATACTTAAGTGCCGAGTTCCTGAATTATTTAAAAGAGAACGGAATTCTCTCTCAGCCTACTCCTCCATACACTCCGCAACACAACGGTGTATCGGAGAGACGGAACTGAACCCTATTGGATATGGTACGGTCCATGATGAGTAACGCTGAGTTACCGCGATCATTCTGGGGGTATGCGCTAGAATCAGCTGCGTACCTTTTGAACTGAGTTCCTACTAAGACTGTGCCTACTACACCATATGAGATGTGGTGTGGGAAGAGGCCCCATCTCAGTCACATTAAGACTTGGGGAAGTCCAGCTTTTGTTAAAAAGCAGCATACGGACAAGCTCGAGGCGCGCTCAGTACTGTGTAAGTTTGTGGGATATCCAAAGAATTCCAAGGGATATCTCTTCTACTACGAGGAGGAACAAAAAGTTCTCGTTTCTCGTCATGCCCACTTTCTAGAACACCAGTTCTTAGAAAAAGAATTAAGTGGGAGCGCAGTAGAACTGGAAGAAATTCCAGAACCACAGACTATTCCTGAAAGCTTAGTGGAACCAGAGGGTTCAAATGAACAGGACATTCCTACGCCGCTCCGCAGGAGTAGTAGGCAGTCTCATTCGCCCGAGAGATACTACGGTTTTCTCATAGACGGGGATAGAGAGGATTGCATCATAAATTATGATGAGCCTACTAGCTTCCAGCAGGCCGTTCAGAGCGTTGACTCGGTAAAATGGCTGGATGCAATGCGGACCGAAATGGAGTCCATGTACACCAACAAAGTATGGACGTTGGACATTGCTCCAGACGGGGTAAAACCCGTAGGATGCAAGTGGATCTTCAAAAGGAAGATTGGTGTAGATGGACAGGTTGAGACCTATAAAGCTAGACTTGTAGCAAAGGGTTTCCGTCAAAGACCCGGCTTGGACTATGACGAAACCTTTTCTCCAGTGGCTATGCTGAAATCCATTCGGATCCTTCTTGCCATTGCTGCCTTCCACGATTATGAGATTTGGCAGATGGACGTAAAAACCGCTTTTCTAAATGGAAATTTAGAGGAGTGTATCTATATGGACCAGCCAGAGGGTTTCATTCAGAGTGGGAGCAGCGGAAAGGTGTGCAAGTTGCTTAAGTCCATCTATGGACTAAAGCAGGCATCGCGGAGTTGGAACATCTGCTTTGATGAGACGGTCAAAGAATTTGGCTTTATCAAAAATCTAGATGAACCATGCATCTATAGTAGATTTGTAGCGAGAACTGTAGTATTCCTCGTTTTATACGTGGATGACATTCTCTTAATAGGAAATGACATTCCTATGCTACAATCTGTCAAGGGGTTCTTGTCACACAGGTTCTCCATGAAAGACCTGGGTGATGCCTCATACATCCTGGGGATCCGGATCCATCGTGATAGATCCAAGAGGATATTAGGACTTTCACAGTCCAGGTACATCGACACCGTACTGAAAAGATTCAGTATGGAAGATTCCAAGCACGGTAATCTGCCGGCTTGTCACAGGATCACCCTCTCTAAAGAGATGTCCCCCAAGACTGATTTGGAGAGGGATCGCATGTCTATTATACCCTACGCTTCTGCGGTAGGCTCTATAATGTATGCGATGTTGTGTACCAGACCGGATGTAGCTTATGTACTGAGTGTGGTAAGCAGGTATCAGTCAAACCCTGGGGAGAAACACTGGATAGCGGTAAAGAACATTCTCAAGTACCTGAGAAGGACTAAGGAGATGTTCTTGGTGTATGGCGGAAAAGACCTCCAGATCGAGGCCTTTGCTGACTCCAGCTTCCAGAGTGACAAGGATGATTCCAAGTCTCTGTCGGGTTTTGTCTTTACCTTCAATGGAGAGGCGGTGTGTTGGAAGAGTTCCAAACAGGAAACCGTTGCAGACTCGACGATGGAAGCGGAATACATCGCTGCATCTGATGCCGCAAAAGAAGCTGTCTGGATGAGGAAGTTCTTGAAAGAACTTCAGGTGGTTCCGTCCATTGTTGACCCAATACCTCTGTATTGCGACAACAACGGGGCTATAGCTTTAGCGAAGGAACCCAGGTCCCATCAGAGATCCAGGCACATCTTGAGGCGGTATCACCTGATCAGGGAGATCGTGGATCGCAGGGGTTCGGAGGGTTGCTTCAGAAGAAAACACTGCAGATCCATTCACCAAGGCACAGCCCCAGACTCAGTTCGAGCGGCTGATCGAGATGATAGGTCTTCGATACGCCAGTACAAGGCCTTAGTGCAAGTGGGAGATTGTTAGTGTATATGCCCTAGAGGCCATTACTGTATCATACTAGTTTGTATATTACTTAATGGAAGCTTGGGATATTCACCTTGTATAAACAATCTTGCTCAATATAGTAGTATGCTACTTGGTTTGTTTCTACTTCAATGTGTACATGTGTTTATTTTAGTATATCACCTATACGCATTAGTGGAGCCCTTAGGATCCTTGCTTGATTACCAACGTTGTGATGGCAGTCACACTAGTGGGGGCTGGGTAATCTATAAGCACATCCTTATACAGGTCCCTAGTCGCAGGACTATCGAGACAGGGCATCGATACTCCGGAGTAGACTAGCGTATGTGCTTCTCATCCCAGTGTGGGAGATGGTCTGTCCCACAGCCATCAGTACGTCGTACTGGAGATAGTATACGGGTGCTCGTTGGGTTACGAGTACACTGGACAGGACTCGTCGGGAACTGACAGGTTGGTATTATACCTATCGTCAGTTATCAGTTCCCAGGTGACATGAGTACAGCTTAGTCCGCTGACTTGACACTGGCACTTCGCCTCGAGTATGTTCCCACTGCACTTTGATCACTACCATACCACGGCTCAAAGGAGTCGTGGAAACAGGTAATGGTTGGGTGCAGTCCCGAAGCACTTGGAGGCAGTGACGGTTAGACAGGATTCGTCTCTCCCGGTATTGGGGGTTGACATCGCGCTGTGTCTAGGAGAGCCATTACACGAGTAGTCCCTGGCCAGGGCAAGCGAGATATACCGGTAGGCTTCCAGTGTTATCTCAGGGTGTTTTGGGCTTCACTCCGACACGACTTGTACCGCTATTAGGGGACTGACATTTTACCGCCCCCTAGGCCCGACATGCGATGTATTAGACGAACAGACCGGACTGTACGGAGACTGTCACATTCAGACTCAGTAGGAGTTCAGATGGGGTTCACCTCGTCAGCCTTCTTGTCGGCATCTACCTGGGGACCGTTACGCACAGCTAGTGCCGCTTGCGGTCTGTGGTTAAACCCACTGCCAGCGTAGTGTCGAGTCTTCAGAGTCCCACACAGAGGGTATTCACCTCTGGGCAAAACAGAGTAGAGGTCACATGGTCTTGCGACAGGGTTCGTTCTCTTCCGCGCACTTGTGCACGTTTGGAGTCCGGACAGATATTACTAGTAGGCTCTGGTTTGAGCCAGACACTGGTATATGTTTTGGGGTTGATTTTATCTCTTGGTATTCATGTTCCTCGGAACAAGAATGCGGGTGTGTATGCACAGTTGATTGAGGCGGAGGAACAGGATTTTCATTAGGGTTTCGGAACGGGTGCGTATGCACAGTTGACAGTCGTCTTTTTCCAAACCCTAATGGAATTATGATATATCTATTAATAATATTAATTAAATAAAATTGTGTCATGGTTGGATTTTGTTGACTTGTTGACCATGGTTGACTTATTGACCATGGTTGAAGGTTTGACCATCATCATTACAAAAGAAAGATGCCTTTTGATTCTTGCAAAACCATTTAAAGAATGTAATGATAATGGTCATTCCAAACCATCCATCAACTATTTCATTTTATTATTATTGTTAATTGTTAATTCTTTTCATTTGTGATATGGTTGCAAGAAATGAAAAGAATAAGCTCATTCTATCATAACCATTCTCTCTCCTCACTTGTTCTTCTTCCTCCTCTAGTTCAAGGAGAATCCTTCTCATGAGTTGAGAATCCCTCTCCTTGAGACAAAAACACCCCAAAGACACTCTCTACTCACTCTAGGGTCAAAGGTTTAGCAAGCCGAAGATTCTAGTTCTCTCAAAGTTCGAGAAAGAGCCCGAAGGTTGAACCCTCAGGTGGATCCATCTTTGACGGAAGAAGGCAACAAGGAAAGAACCATCAACCCCTACAAAAGTTTCAAGAAGAAGGAGTTCAAGTTAGGTATTACCTTTTATCCGAGTAGCTAACTCTGTTTAGCATGATAGCTAGTCTAGTTTAGAAAAGATCCTGACTTTGTTAGTCCATGTTGCCCCATGCGCTAAAAATTTGATTTTTATACCGTTTCCGCCTCCCCGTAAGAACCGGGGGTCGCAACGTGGACTTACACTCGGGATGCATCTTTATCTGATTATATCCTGACTATCCATCCATGAACGAGAAAAACTCATGATTGGACGTATTGTCTATTATTAGCTCGGTGACCGGTACTGGGAAGTCATCCTTCGGGCAGGCTTTATTGAGATCCCAAAAATCCACACATATGCGCACTGTCCCATTTTTCTTCATCACCGGGACGATGTTGGCGATCCAGTCAGGATACTGAACCTCTTGGATTTATTGGATATAGTGCCCTCAAAGTCAATTATTGGATCGCAGGCACGTGATTGCAATGATTGAGGAGGACCTATACCGGTAGGACAGTCTTACTCAAGATGATAGTATGCTATCTGGTTTGCCTTTATCATCGTGTACAGCTTTAGATGACATTACTGATCACTATTACACGTTGATAGAGCCCTTAGGATCATGCTTGACTACCAACAGTATGATGGCGATCATATACGTGAGAGTTGGGTAGTCTATAAGCACATCCTTAAAAGTGGTCCCTAGTCGTGGGAGTTTGAAGACAGGGCATCGATTCTCCGGAGTAGACTAGTGTATACAGTCGAGACCCCGACGAGGGGCGGTGGCCGGTCTCATAAGCCATCGGTGTCAGTTGGATCACCTAAGATGTATACAAGTGCTCATTGGATGAGTACACCAGACAGGACTCGCCGGGAACCTGCTAGTTAGTTTTATACCTAGCGTAAGATAACAGTACCCTGGTGACATGTGTACAGGTTAGTTCATCGACCCGAGGTCGTCATTTGTCATATGTGAGTTCCCACAGTGCTTTGATTACTACCCTACCACGGCTCAAAGGAGTCGTGCAAACAGGTTTTAGTTGGGTACAGTCCCGAGCCACATGGAGGCAAGTGAGCGGATCGGTATGGGATTCGTCTCTCCCGGTATTGGGGGTGAGATCGCGCTGTGTCTAGGAGAGCCATTACACCAAGTCCTTGGCCAAGGCAGGTGAGAATTACTGATAAGTATTCCAGTAGTTTCTCAGGGTGTTCAGGGCTACCCTCCGACACGACTTATACCGCTATTAGGGGTCTGACGTTACCAGCCCCCTAGGCCCGATATGCGATGCTCATAGAAGAATGGACCGGACTGTACGGATATTCTCACTGATAGGCTCAGTAGAGTTCCAGGATGAGTTCGCTCATCGGCTTCCCTTTCGGTTAGTACATGGGCAGCCGTTACGCACAGCTAGTGCCGCTGATGTGCTTGTGGTTAAACCCACTGCCAGGGTATTGACAAGTCTTTAGAGTTCCCCACAGATAGTTTCCTAAGTTCGGGCGAAACGTTGTAGAGGTCATATGGTTTTATGGCAGGGTTCGAAAATGCACGTGCACTTGTGCACGTGTCATATTTCAGACAGATAATACTGGTGGGCTTTGGTTTAAGCCGGAACTAAGTATTATATTGAGTCGGAATATTTTAGTCTCTCGTATTCGTATTCGGTCGGAATACGGATACAGGTATGTATATACAGGTGATGGGTATTCTCGTAATCCGTTACGAGAATACTTTAGAAGATGCATTTCTTTTGGGGTTAATCATTTTGGTTTAAATGATTAATGTTTTGGAAAGTGTGACTCATGTTAATGAGTCATTGATTCTAGCATGTTCACTAATGACTCATGTTAATGAGTCATGTAGTGAGTCATAAAGAATTAATGACTTTTGTTTTGGGCGTGATATTTTAGGGTTGTGCTGAAGATATTTTGGTAGGATATTTTCCTTGATATTTCATCACAAAACCTTATATATATCATAACTATTATTTTGGGCAGCCAAGGGATTTTTTTGGTGCTTGGTTATTTTGCTCACTAGATTTTTCTTGAGTTCACAATTTCCATCTCTTTGCATCTTCTTCAACCTCTACCCTATCTCTCTCATGTGATAAGAACCCTAGGGTGTTTGAGACAAAGTATTCTACTCATTCTCTACTTCATCTTGGACATGTCAGTTAGCATACTTCATGTCCGATTTGCCTCGGTATAGAGGCGGGAGCCCGTTTAAAGATCCGTTGACGTGGTGCCAGCTCGACGAGGAGACAGGAGATCGGAGTTGCCGCGAGGAGCGTGGGATGATGGCTAAAGACCGAAGTACTCGGATCGATCGGTATAGCCTTTCTACATCTTTACAGTTTGTTAGTTTAGCGTTAATGGCAAAATCCGGGTTATAGTATACGATAGCGCCAATTATAAAAGTTTTTGTTTCGTGTTTGGTGTCAGAATGACGGCCGGGGCGCTACCGTAGACTTACATGGTATGAGAGCCACACCATTAACCTTTACTAACTTGTTCTAACGTGTTTAAAATATCGATCGAACGAAATTTCCAAAACCGCACTTTTCATGTTAAAGTTTCTGTCGATTTTTTAAACTGGTCTAAAAATCATTTTGAGTATCTCAGAAAATCGAGCAGGCTTTTTTAAGACTCTGGAAGAAATTTGGTCGACTGAAGCTTCAAGAACGCCGCGGAACCGCCGCACAAGCTTTGTATTGGTCGCGGTTCCGCCGCCGTTTTGCAGCAACAATGTACTATTTTTCTTCCGGGTGTTTTTCATGTGGAATTGTGGTTTCTGGAATGTTTTGTTTGGGTTCAGATTTTGTTTGAGTACTGGAACTGTACTTGGGGCTCACTTCGGGAAGTTTTGTCGATCGGAATTTTAAACGTGTTAGTTTACAGTACTTACATTGTCACGACCTAAAGGTACAGAACATGACCGGCATTTAAACTACGAAACGTCTCGAGGCGTACGTCATCTAAGTAAGCCGAAAACCCAGAAATCCAAACCAAGAAAGTTGTAGGGTGAAGGAAACCCAATTAAAATCAAATTGTTTACAACACACGCTGAAATGTGTATTTTAAAATCACAAGTCTTTTCTAAAAATTTTGGCAGAGTTTCCTTTGTAAAAACTGACCCCAACGGGTACAAAACCTGATAAAGCATATATAATGAATAAAGGCATCCCCAAGCGAGAGCTAGCTCTTCGTCCATCGACGGTCACAACCACGCAAGCAATATAATATACAACGCCGAAGGGAGAGGATCACAACAGAAAAAGGAAACTCAAAACAGCATGAAATCCGTAGCAATACAATGCGCGACTCAAGGTCGAAAGAATAAACATCATTGGTCTCTAGCGGAAATAAATACATGTTTGGTTGATAGAGCTTCTAGATACAACAGAATAATAATATACAAAGTATAATGATGGTCACGATACAAGTAAACCCACCTACCAAGCAAATCACCCGAAAAAGGAAATAGTGCCAGCAAAGCCGTACCAAAACCTGTACGGCAAAACCTGCACGAAACTGTGGCACAATGCGGGTGAGTTGCCAACTCGTGAGTAGAAAAACATCTACGAGCAGAAATCGCATGAATAACGCAATCCTAGGTCATATGATCACTATATATATAGTCCACAAAATGTGAGTCTGGAACAAGAAAAGGTGGCAAGGGTAAATATCTAACCCAAGTGTAATCCCATGTACTCATATCAGTGCCTCAGGTAGCAATATATCATATGGATGGAGTATGAATACATGAAAACCGAATAAATGAAAATGAAGAAACTGCTTTCATAACTTTGTGAGATTTCTGTATTTTTAAAACGAAGTATCATAATGAAATCAGGATAAACAGTGTCTAGTATCGACACAAAACATAGATCCCAATGTCTCAAAATCTCAGGCTCCGGCTATCCGGACTGGCCTGTATCATCAAATCTCAGTACCCCAATATCTCAAAAACTCAATGCCTCAATCTCACTATCTAGGGCGCCATCAGTCCAGACCGGCCCCTAACATCAATCCTAAGACAATGACGGTATCCTCCGGATATCCGACGCGTAAGATAAAATCACCGGTAGGTAGTCTTCCCCTGCCAGGCTCAACGCTATCATCTGCGAACTTCTTGCCCCGGGGTTCCTTACCGGGTCCACCATGTACCCGAGACGGTTCATCCAACTTCTCGAACCGGGTCTCGAAATCCATCTGCAATCATGAAAACTCATGGCGGACGACTCATACATCATGGGAAAACCGCGCTTTTCATTTTTAAAAAGGGAGAGAGAAGAAGTTTATATATGTTTTTGCGGTTTTTCCCCAAATCCAGGAAATCTCATGAAAATCCGAATCCAAATCATCAATAGCCCGTAAAACAGTGAATATAGGCTTAAAAATCAATGAATGCGACATAACAGTGAATAACAATATGCATGAAGTAGCAAGTAATAACTATAATGTCTAAACTAGCATATAAGGCAAGTACACTAATATCATGTCGAAACTATTAGCTAACAAGCTATGTCCATGAAATATTATTCTCTAAAGTGTACGTGACAAGGCAATTACCGATTATGATGTGTGTGAGTCGGCAAGTAAGTGTACGTGGAGCATACGCATCATCGGTAATGGTGCTGGTGTCCTAACAGCATGCTATCAATAATGGTATATGAATCACAATATAAGTATGCGATGCGGAGCGAACAGCAATAATATGCTGGAGCTGAATATTAGACACAACGATAACTAATCTTCACTTAATATAAATATAAATCATACATTAATGTCTTTTGAAATAATACGAATCGCGGTGTTTTGAAAATAAGGGCTACGGTGTTTTTAAGAAAAGATACGTTTTTTTAAATATCCGTAGAATCTCTTGACCTGTCTTTTAAAATACCCACGATTCGTTAGTTTTTAAAATAGGTAGGAATCGAATCTAGTCTAACAACTACACTAAACTATAGGGTTGAGCTAACAAGCTAACTGAAGGTAAGAAAACCGCCTAACATCTGAGTCGATACATACACACACACACACACACACACACACACACACATATATATATATTAGTCGGTGATCCCGCCTCAATAATATCACATCCGATACCATATTTATAATCAGACATTCCTAAGTCATAAGTGCTGATCTATCATCAATATATAGCTCGTACGTAAATACGTCGTACGGCATCCCAAATCTGGGTACGGGTCAGTATCACATTCATCATATTATTCATCTGGTATCCTCTTTATCAAAGATCATAATTCGGGTACTTATCTATGTATAGTACAATACTGATACCACCTACGTACGCATGCATGTGTGTGAACCACTACATCAAAGGACCCGCTACAACGTCATGTCGTATCTCAAATACGAACCCTGCCAAATCACCGATCTCACGGCCTTAAATCAAATCTCATCGACTCATCTCAAATCCCAAGTACTATCCTCAAATCCAGTATATGATCACATAGTCCCATATCCATGTGGACACATAAATATATAATTCCATATACGCACATGTGAAAGAAGGAATGTATGCATGCATGGGTGTGCGTGTGTGTGGGTGCAACCACTACTCTAGGGTTTCGCCACTAACACTAAACCAATCCAAGATCACCAAAAATCCATCTTTATCATCAATAAACTAAATCAACATATGATAAATATATATGTGTATACGTATTTGTATACATCACCACGAACTGCGGGGGTGCTATACGCCATCCACCCGATTTCTTCCCGTAGATATAAATATACTCACCTTGCTTCTTATGTGCCGATGCCGATGTCGCCATCTTCATCTTCAATGCCTCGACATCACGTAGGGTACCTACAATGATAACACAATCGCAAAAGCACATGAAAATCACATCGGAAACCAAACCGGCACACGCTACTCTCATAGGTAAAAACCTATAGTCTGGCATGCAAACACGACCAATAACCCTTTGCCGTTGACGTTCAAACGCCACCCGACAGAAACGAATCACCAAATAACAAAATCCATGCTAAAACAAGTCGTAAAACAACGCACCAACACAAGAAAATTACCCCAGATTCTACCCTGTGTGGAATCAGTCAAAGTTGCATATGCCAAGGGTCTAGTTTACTGGAGATGGACCTACAGAACAAGCACGAACCAAATTGGACCAGGTCTGGCCGCAAATTGCGGCCAGAAGGGATTTATTTGCGGCCAAAAAGTGGAGTCAAGAGCCGGGGTCTTGGGTAATTGTTCCAAGTTGCCTGCACATCTCACTGTCAAACCAAAATTATTTTAGGAGTCTCAGGATGATAGCAGATTTCCAAAAACACTCACATAATTACAGTTTTCCCCGATATCGTTTTTTCTAAATCCGTATTCCGGGTTCTAATCTATGGTTCAGTCCAATATGATATCACTAACAGGATTTTAAGGTCACCACAAGCCTCAATTTCACTTTACAACTCAATTCAACTCCTAACCCTAACTAGAAATTCCTAAGTTCACTAAACATCGATATATTGGCTTCAAACTAACAAAGGTGCTAAAGTAAATGGAAAACTATCATAAGGGTGAAGGAATTATCTCATTTGGCAACTCAAGAATTTTCTTAAGTTGCCCAAAGTCCTCAAAATTTGATTTTTCTTGGTCCAATGTCCTCCCCATGAGCTTGTGCATGCTTTTTGTGAAGTGGATGTGGGGTTTTGGGTTTGTTTTGGGGATGTTTTGAGGGTTTAGAGGTGGAGGGAGATGGGGTTTTGGGTTTGTTTTGGGGATGTTTTGAGGGTTTAGAGGTGGAGGGGAGAAGAATGGTGAAGAGATGAAGAAAATGATGGGAACAAAAGGGTATGGCTCTCTCTCTCTCTCTTGACCCCTCACACCCTCTCTCTCAAGCATGCCTCATATTATGATTGTGTCCCCTCTCTCATCATGATACCTTTTGACTTTCTTTTCTTTTCCCTTTTTCTTTTCTTTCCTTCTCACATAATGGTAACCCTAAGCAACCATGCTAGAATGAAAACAAGGCAAAGAAATAAATGTAACACAAGTGTAAAAAGGAAAAATGATATGGGCATGTTTTGCACAAAAATTCTAAAAATCCGATTAGCGATTTTTAATCGCGATTAGTACTAAATTAGCATATAATTAATCATAAAAACTTAAAAATGGCATAATTGCATAAAATACCCTATTTTAGAATTTTCCATAATTTTTCCAAAATTTTCCCCACTTATCGGTATTTAATTATACCGAAATATTAAAATATTCATTAAAAATTAATATTAAATTTTAAAAATTCCCAAAAATAATATTTTTTTATTTTAATGTTACAATCCTCCCCCATTAAGGAAATTCGGTCCCCGAATTTAAATTTAAAACCCCAAATTCTAAAACATTTCAATAAAATGTCCAAGTCGTCGGGGCTCCGAAATCATTAATATATAAAACGCATCATAGCGCAATGAATGCGCATGAGTAATGAGCAGATAACTCAAAATTGAAACTCCGTCAAGCATCCCGCAATCATCGGAGTCATGGTAAAGACACGAATGCCAAAACCAAAGCAAAACCAATATGATATAAATCAGAGCTATACACGTAAACATCAAATCTATACAGGTAAATATCGAAAGGAAATGCATGCCAAATCCATTAAAGTCGTTGTGCAAGGCGCATAACACTGCACAGTAGCGGACGTCTATCATAAGCAAATAACCATATATGTAAGCCCACGTTACCCTTCCCGTTTCTTTCAGGGATGCGGAAATGGTGAAAAATGATTTTTTCGGTGGAGGTAACATGGACTCTAAAAATGGATCTTTGCTAAACAAACTATCTAACAACCTAACTAGGAGTTTAACTACTATGTTAGGGGTTATACCTTAACTTGAACTCCTTCTCTTCGACTCCTTGTGGTGGTCGGATCGGCCTCACCTCGTCGTCTCCTTATGCCGAAGATGGATCCACCCTAAACGTTCTACCTTTGGCTCCACCTCAATCTAGAGGAAACTAGAATACTTGTCTTGCCAGACCTTGTACACTAGGATGAGTAGAGAAGTGTTTTGGGTTTTATCTCTAAGGAAATGGTTCTCAACTCATGAGAGGGATTTTCCTTGAGCTAGAGAGAGAGAGCAAGAGGAAGAGGGAGAGCTTTCATGAGAGAGAGAGCAAATGATAGAATGAATGAAGACCTTTTGCAACCATTCTCTCATAATACAGAATAGTCATAATAATAATAATAATAAAGCCTTTTGTGATGGTTCATGTCAATGGCTTTATCATTTCATGCACTCATTTTGTAAAGAATAACAAGCAAGCAAAAGTCATACCCATGAAATGATAGCCATTGTAATGATGATGGTCAACAAGTCCAACCTAGTCAACCGGTCAACAAAGTCAACAAGTCAACAAAGTCAACCTTTCAACCCAACCATGGCACAATAATACTTAATTAATATTATTATTAATCATATTTCTTATTCTCATTAAGGTTTAGCAAAAGTCAACAGTCAACAACCCTAATGAGAATCCTCTGCCTCTGTCTCTGTCAACCGTGCATACACACCCGCATCCGCGTTCCGAGGAACACAAATACAAATGAGATAAAACCAATCCCGAAACGTATACTAGGATCTGGCTTAAACCAAAGCCCACTAGTAATAACTGCCCGGACACCAAACGTGCACAAGTTCGCGGATGTGACCGAACCCTGTCGCAAAACCATGCGACCTCTACTCTTTTGCCTAAAGGCGAATAGCTCTCTGTGTGGAACTCTAAAGACTCGACACTACACTGGCAGTGGGTTTAACCACAGACCGCAAGTGGCACTAGCTGTGCGTAACGGCCCCCAGGTAGATGCCGATAAGAAGACTGACGAGGTAAACTCATCCGAACTCCTACTGAGCCTGAATGTGACAGTCTCCGTACAGTCCGGTATGTTCATCTGAGAATATCGCATGGCGGGCATAGGGGGGCGGTAAACGTCAGTCCCTTAATAGCGGTACAAGTCGTGTCGGAGTGTAGCCCAGAACACCTTGAGATAACACTGGAAACCTACCAGTGCATCTCGCTTGCCCTGGCCAGGGACGACTGTGTGTAATGGCTCTCCTTGACACAGCGCGATATAAACTCCCAATACCGGGAGAGACGAATCCTATCTAACCGTCACTGCCTCCAAGTGCTTCAGGACTGCATTCAACTACTACCTGTTTCCACGACTTCATTAAGCCGTGGTAGGGTAGTAATCAAAGTACAGTGGGAACACACTCGAGGCGAAGTGACAGTGTCAAGTCAGCGGACTAAGCTGTACTCATGTCACCTGGGAACTGATAACTGACGATAGGTATAGTACCAACCAATCAGTTCCCGACGAGTCCTGTCCAGTGTACTAGTAACCTAATGAGCACCCGCATACTATCTCAAGTACGACGTACTGACGGCTGTGGGACAGACCGTCTCCTCTGCTAGGATGAGAAGCGCATACGCTAGTCTACTCCGGAGTATCGATGCCCTGTCTCGATAGTCCTACGACTAGGGACCTGTATAAGGATGTGCTTGTGGATTACCCAGCCCCCACGAGTGTGACTGCCATCACAACGCTGGTAATCAAGCAAAGATCTTAAGGGCTCCACTAATGTGTATAGGCGATATTTTAAAAGAAACACATGTACACACATTGAAGTAGAGACAAACCAAGTAGCATACTACTATTTTGAGCAAGATTGTCTATACAATGGTGAATATCCCAAGCTTCCATTAAGTAATATACAAACTAGTATGATACAGTAATGGCCTCTAGGGTATATACACTAACAATCTCCCACTTGCACTAAGGCCATGTACCGGCGTATCGAAGACCTATCATCTCGATCAGCCGCTCGAACTGAGTTTGGGGTATGGCCTTCGTGAATAGATCAGCAGTGTTATCTTCCGTAGCAACCCTCCGAACCTCGATCTCCTGGCGATCCACGATCTCCCTGATCAAGTGATACCGCCTCAAGATGTTTCTGGACTTCTGATGGGACCTGGGTTCCTTCGCTAAAGCTATAGCCCAGTTGTTGTCGCAATACCGAGGTATTGGATCAACAATGGACGAAACCACCTGAAGTTCTGTCAAGAACTTCCTCATCCAGACGGCTTCTTTTGCGGCATCAGCAGCAGCGATATATTCCTCTTCCATCGTCGAGTCAGCAACGGTTTCCTGTTTGGAACTCTTCCAACACACCGCCCCTCCATTGAGGGTAAAGACAAAACCCGACATGGACTTGGAGTCATCCTTGTCACTCTGGAAGCTGGAGTCAGCAAAGGCCTCGATCTGGAGGTCTTTTCCGCCATACACCAAGAACATCTCCTTAGTCCTTCTCAGGTACTTGAGAATGTTCTTTACCGCTATCTAGTGCTTCTTCCCAGGGTTTGACTGATACCGGCGTACTACACTCAGTGCATAAGCTACATCCGGTCTGGTACACAACATCGCATATATTATAGAGCCTACTGTAGAAGCGTAGGGTATAATAAACATGCGATCCCTTTCCAAATCAGTCTTGGGAGGCATCTCTTTGGAGAGGGTGATCCCGTGACAAGCCGGTAGGTTACCGCGCTTGGAATCTTCCATACTAAATCTTTTCAGTATGGTGTCGATGTACCTGGACTGCGAAAGTCCTAATATCCTCTTGGATCTATCACGATGGATCCGGATCCCTAGAATGTAAGTGGCACAACCAGGTCTTTCATGGAGAACCTGTGTGACAAGAACCCTTTGACAGATTGTAGCATAGGAATGTCATTTCCTATCAAAAGAATGTCATCCACGTATAAAACGAGGAATACGACAGTTCTTGCTACAAATCTACTATAGATGCATGGTTCATCTGGATTTTTGATAAAGCCAAAATCTTCGAATGTCTCATCAAAATAGATGTTCCAACTCCGCGATGCCTTCTTTAGTCCATAGACGGACTTAAGCAACTTACACACCTTTCCGCTGCTCCCACTCTGAATGAAACCCTCTGGCTGGTCCATATAGACACACTCCTCTAAATTTCCATTTAAAAAAGTGGTCTTTACGTCCATCTACCAAATCTCATAATCGTGGAAGGCAGCAATGGCAAGAAGGATCCGAATGGATTTCAGCATAGCCACTGGAGAAAAGGTTTCGTCATAGTCCAAACCAGGTCTTTGACGAAAACCCTTTGCAACAAGTCTAGCCTTATAGGTCTCAACCTGTCCATCTACACCAATCTTCTTCTTGAAGATCCACTTGCATCCTACGGGTTTTACCCCATCTGGAGCAATGTTCAAAGTCCATACTTTGTTGGTGTACATGGACTCCATTTCGGTCCGCATTGCATCCAGCCATTTTACTGAGTCAACTCTCTGAATGGCCTGCTGGAAGCTAGTAGGCTCATCACTATCAATGATGCAATCCTCTCTATCCCCGTCTATGAGAAACCGTAGTATCTCTCGGGCGGATGAGACTGCCTACTACTCCTGCGGAGCGGCGTAGGAATGTCATGTTCTTTCGAACCCTCTGGTTCTTCTAAGATTTCAGTAATAGCTCGTGGTTCTGGAATTTCTTCCAGTTCTATTGCGCTCCCACTTATCTGATTTTCCAAAAACTCAGTTTCCAAGAAGCAGGCATGGCGAGAAACAAAAACCTTTTGTTCCTCTTCGCAATAGAAGAAATATCCCTTGGAGTTCTTTGGATATCCACAAACTTGCACTGTACTGAGCGTGCCTCGAGTTTGTCCGCATGCTGTTTTTTGACAAAAGCTGGACATCCCCATGTTTTAATGTGCTTAAGATAGGGTTTCTTCCAACACCACATCTGATATGGTGTGGTAGGCACGGTCTTAGTTGGAACTCGGTTCAAAAGATATGCAGCTGATTCTAGTGCATATCCCCAGAATGATCGCGGTAACTCAGCGTTACTCATCATGGAACGTACAATATCCAATAGGGTCCGGTTCCGTCTCTCCAATACACTGTTATGTTGCGGAGTGTATGGCGAAGTAAGCTGAGAGAGAATTCCATCCACTTTTAGGTAATCTAGGAACTCGGCACTCAAGTATTCACCACCTCGATCAGATCTCAGTGGCTTGATACTTTTGCCGGTTTGTTTTTCTACTTCATTCTTATATTCCTGGAATTTTCCAAAGGCTTCGGATTTATGTATCATTAAGAAGACATATCAGTACCTTGAAAAGTCATCCGTAAAAGTAATGAAGTAAGAATAACCGCTTCGCGCATGCGTAGACATTGGACCGCACACGTCGCTGTGTACGAGTCCCAAGAGCTCGCTCGCTCTTACTCCGTGTCCAGTGAACGGAGTCTTTGTCATCTTTCCTTTAAGACAGGATTGACAAGTTGCATATGATTGATATTCGAACGGATCTAAATATCCTTCTGTATGTAACTTCGTCAACCTTCTCTCATTGATGTGACCCAGTCTACAATGCCATAAGGAAGCCTGATTTATTTCCGGAGACTTTCTTTTATGTGTATTCTGGACATTGAAAATCTGTGGTTGGTTTAATACGTATATACCATTGCTTAATGTACCTGACCCAATCAAAACTTGATTAAGGTGAATGTTTACAGCATTGCTTACAAATGCAAATTCATAACCTTCTTTAGATAATAAAGATACAGATATGATATTACAAGTTACATTGGGTACAAAATAACAATCATGCAAAACCAAAACATGTCCATCTGACATTCCCAGGTGATAGTCCCCCACGGACTCAGCATCCATGCCAGCTTCGTTTGCAACTCTGAGGGTCATATCACCTGCCTTCAAAACCCTACGCTTTCTCAGTGCCTGCATGGAATTACAGATATGAGATCCTGATCCGGTATCCAATACCCAGGAAGTAGAGTTTATTGATAGACAGTTTTCAATAACATACACACCTGAAGCCGAAGCCGCAACTTGGTTCGGGTCCTGGTTCTTGGCCTTCCAAGCCCTGCAATCCTTTTTCCAGTGTCCTTTCTTATGACAATAGAAGCACTCTTCCTTTCACACAAGCTGCCCCGCTACCTTTGTTGCTCTTGCTTTTCCCTTCGTTTCCACTTTACTAACACCGCCCCTTGGTTTGGCGAGGGCTTTCTTCTTCTTTCCCTTGTCTTTCGCCTTGGACTTAGAAGAGGAAGATCCTCCTACAAACAAAGTGGATGTTTCCCTACCTTTCTGTAGGGTGCCCTCTGCACTCCTCAACATGTTGAGAAGCTCCGAAAGTTCAACTTCTTTTTCTTGCAAGTTGAAGTTCAGGATAAGCTGAGCGTAAGTGGAAGGAAAGAACTGGAGAATCAAGTCCGTATAGAGCTCGTTCTCTAACGTAGTCCCAAGGTCCACGAGCTCTTCAATGAAGCCAATCATCTTAAGCACGTGTTTCGCTACCGATGATCCGACGGCCAATCTCGTCGAAAACAACTTTTTCGAGACTTCGTGTCTGGCGATACGGGATTGCTCTCTATATAGTTCCTTAGTATGGAGAAATATGGATTCTAGGTCCATATTCTTATGCCTCCTCTGATGTTCATTGTCCATAGAGGAAAGCACGAAGCACTTGTCCTTCGCGCAATCAATCTCCCAGGTCTTACAGATTTCCTTATCCGCGACGCTGGAGGTGGGACCTAGGACAGGGGGAGCTTTGGTGGTAAGGAGATACCCCAGCTTGTCATAAGTGATTGCCATTTTGATATTCCTAAGCCAATCTTTGTAGTTTGGCCCTGTCAGTATATTTTTATCTAGAAGTAACTTAAGTCCGGTCATGACGATTGGTTGCTGCAATTAGGAGAGAGAGAAGAAACACTCAGCATGATGCTCTTGCAAGTTTAGAGTGCTTTTTAATTTGTCTATACAGGATGGCCCCCACTGTTTCTCGAATTCCTCCTCAAACCATAAAGGAAGAATTAGTCGGGATCATTCTCAGCGTACAATACATGCTTAACCGTTCAGCCAGGCCAGTGTTGGTACTTCGAGGGAGGTTTTCCAACGCTTTCGCGAAGTTCCTTAATTAAATAACCTCTTTTCCCTGGGGCGTAGCCCCGCTAACACCTTTCTAGACACCTACTTGGTTTATAGCATTGATCATTAAGTGAGAAATTTCCCGAGTAGCAGCATATACTCACAGTAGGATCGGGATCCAAATATCATTGCATGACAAAACTGAAGGAATCCTACCAGAATCATCACACTCCAAATGGTATGCAGCGCTAGCAAGTTTCTGGTTCTTTAGAAACTCCCGATGTGGATTTTTGCCCCATGCTCTTATGACCTTGATTTTGGCCAACAAATCATAAGTCACATGTCAAGTTCTACCTGTCATTCTCCAGGTTAATTTGAACCCACCCATACCTACCCTTGACTTTGGCCAACAAGGCAGTACGACTGTCCCAAACCAATGCATCTATCTATGCTGCATATGAATACCCAATAGCTACCAAACACTGTGCCTTGACTTTGGCCAACAAACACAGCTTGAATACTATTGACTATCCATATGAAACGACGGAGGGCTACGAATGGTTTTGGCGAAACCGTGAACGTAGTGAACTTGATATAATCGATGGAACGAGATAGCTTTTAAACGGAGTGGTTCAAGCTCCGCGTTTAAAAGTTGGTTTTTGAAAAGAACTGAGTAGTTTTGAAAGTGTTCCAACGACTTTACTTTGGTTTATTTTCTTGCATTAATTTTAATGTGTCCCATCATTTAATCCTACCATTGCAGAAAACAACGAAAATATGACGTACGCTTATGCCATCCGCATTCGCCATGGGGCCCCGTCATTACCCGTTAGGTTACTTAACTAACGACAGAGCGGGGGCTAGCGTGGATGCAAAACATAAGCAATGCCAAAATAGATATCATATATAGATATATTGTCACGCTCCGAAAGTACGGAACATAACCGGCACTTAAACTACGAACGTCTCGAGGCGTACGTAATCTAAGTGAGCCGAAAACCCAGAAATCCAAACCAAGAAAAGTAGTAGAGTGAAGGAAAACCAATTTAAAACAAGTAGTTTAATAGCATAAGCCGAATTATGCGGTTTTAAAAAAACATCAAATATTTCCCGAAAATTTCGGCAGAGTCTCCTTTGTAAATACTGGCCCCCAAACAGGATACAACATGAATAGTATACGAAATCAATAAAAAGGCATCCCCAAACGGGAGCTAGCTTTTCGTCAATCGATGGTCACAACCACACAAGCAATATAATATACAACGCCAACGGCGAGGATCAAAATTCAAAAGGAAACTCAAAACCATAAGAAAACCACAGAAATATAACGTGCGACTCTAAGGTCGAAGGAATAACATCACTGGTCTCTATATCAAAATAAATACATGTTTGGTTGATGGAACTTCTAGATACAACAGAATAATGATATACAAGATATATAATGGGGGTACGATACAAGTAAACCCACCTACTAGCAAATCACCCGAAGGAAACTATGCCCGCAAAGCCGTAATGAAACCTGTACGGCAAACCTGCAAGAACTGGGGCACAACGGGGGTGAGTTGCCAACTCGTGAATAGAAAAACATCTACGAAAAGAAATCGCATAAATAACGCAATCCTAGGTCAATGATCATAATATATCCTCAAATAAATAACCAGCAACCCATAACAATGGTTAGGGCAAATATCTAACCCAAGTGTAAATCCATGTGCCGTGTCAGTGCCTCAGGTAGCAATGTATGAATGCATGAAACAGAATGCATGTACTGAAGAAAACTGCTTTCATAAATCAGTGAGATTTCTGTATTTTAAAAGTGAGGTACCATAAATGAAATCAGCATAAAACAGTGCCCAGCATCGACACAAAACAAGTGTCCAAATATCTCGATATCTCTGTATCACAATCTCTGTACCTCAATATCTCAAAATCTCAAAATCTCAATCACAATATCTAGGGCGCCGTCAATCCAGACCGGCCCCTACCATCTATCTCAAGACCACGACGGTATCCTCCGGATATCCGACGTGTCGGGTAATATCACCGGTCGATAGTGCTCCCCTGCCAGGCTCAACGTCAACAACACGATCCTCTTGCCCCGGGGTACAGCACCGGGCCCACCATGTACCCGAAACGGTTCCTCCACTCCTCGAATCAGGTCTCGAAATCCATCCGCAAACTCATGGTGGACGACTCATACATCATGGGAAAACCGCACTTTTTATTTTAAAAGAGAGAAAAGGTTTATTTATGTTTTTGCGGTTTTCCTCCAAATCCAGAAAATCTCATGGAAATCCGAATCCAAAACCTCAATAACACGTAAAATAGTGAATATATGCATGAGAATCCATGAATGCGGCATAACAATGAATAACAGTATGCATGAAGTAGCAGGTAATAACTACAATGTCTAAACTAACATATACGACAAGTACACTAATATCATGTCTAAACTATTAGCTAACAGGCTATGTCAAGCAATAATATTTTCTAAGGTCTACGTGACATGGCAATTACCGATGAAGATGTGTGTGAGCCGGCAAGTAAGTGTACGTGGTACATACGCATCATCGGTAATGGTGCTGGTGTCCTAACAGCATGATATCAATAATAGAGTATGAAACATAATATAAGCATGCGATGCGAAGCGAACCACAATAATGAGCGAGAGCTGAATACTAGACGCAACTATAACTAATCTGCATTAATCTAATATAAGTCCTACAAATGGTGACTTTTGAAATAACACGAATCATGGGGTTTTGAAAATAGGGGCTACGGTGTTTTTATGAAAAGATATGTCTTTTGAAATATCCGTAGGATCCCTTGGGCTGTCTTTTAAAATACCCATGATTCGTTAGTTTTTGAAATAGGTAAGAATCGAATCTAATCTAACAACTAAACTAAACTAAAGGGCTAAGCTAACAAGCTGGACTACAGGTAAGGAAACCGCCTAACATCTGAGTCGATACATATACATACCGGTATATATATTAGTCGGTGATCCCGCCTCAATAATATCATATCCGATACCATATCTATAATCAGACATCCCAAGTCAAGAGTGCGGATCAATCATCAAAATATAGCTCGTACGTAAATCCGCCGTACGGCATCCCCAAATCTGGGTACGGGTTAATATCACATTCATCATACTATTCACCTGGTATCCTCTTTATCAAATATCATGATCGGGGTACTGATCTACGTCTAGTACAATACTGATACCGCCTATGTATGCATGGACGTGTGTGAAACACTACGTCAAGGACCCGCTACAACGTCATGTCGTATCTCAAATACGAATCCTGCCATATCACCGAATTCACAACCTCAATACAAATCTCATCGACTCATCTCAAACCCAAGTATCATCCTCAAATCCGTATGTGAACACATAGTCCCATACCCATGTGAACACATAACTATATATTCCCGTAAGCATAAATGAAAAAAGAAAGTATGCAAGTATGGGTTGGTATGTGCATGTGTAGTGCGACCACTACTCTAGGGTTTCGCGACACTAAATCATCCAGGAACACCAAATATCCATATTATCATCAATATACTCAAACAATATATAAACAATATATATATATGTGTGTATACGTATTCGTATACATCACCACGAACTGCGGGGGTGCTATACGCCATCCACCAGACTTCTCCCCGTAGATATAAATCTACTCACCTGGTCCTCGCTCGCCGGTGCCGACGTCGCCACGCGCTTGCTTGTTGTCTTGAAGACCACATGGGGGTACCTACATATCACAACGCATCGTATCGCATTAAAATCCGACTCATGACCAAAACGACACACGAATCCCACATAAGTCAAAACCTATGGTTGCTTTCACAAATCGACCCAAAAACCCTCGACGTCGGTGTACAAACTCTAGACCATCGAGAAAAACCCAAATACACTCATTTGCACATTCACGAACACTAATTTTAATATAAAATAGGTTAAAACTCACAAAAACCCCAATTTCACTTAAAAAGTCATTTTTCCGAAAATCTAGCAAGCACAATTCGCCGTTTTTGTACAAAACATGATGTTTTAACAATTCTAGTGACCAAGATGATAACTTAATATCTTAATTATGCCATATAAACCATTACGTATATTTTAAACCCACAATTTAATTCGATTTCAAAAACCTAGTTTGCAATATTAACCAATTTTAACAATTTTATAGCAAAAATGAACAAACTACAATCTAGCTTGGATTTTCATGAACTAAAGCATTAAACCACTAAATATAATATTTATAATGACATGAAACCTAAATTTTAATTTCCTCTCACAAGAATATAATTATTTAAAAAACCTAGTTTACCAATTATATAATTATCACTTTTAAATTAACAAATATGCAAACTAGCAACTTAAATTGGATTTAGCATAACATTAATATGTCAATTATATCACATAAACTAAATCTCACAACACAAAATACCAATTTGAAATCAAACCCCTCTCTTGAATTTTAAATCATGCACCTAGAATTAATTAAAAACCTAATTAAACAATTAATTAAGCTAACCTAAGCAATTAACAACACATTAAGCAAAAATGTTAGAATTTTTACCCAAAAAATTTGAAGCTCCCACAAGCACACTTAGCCACCCAAATTGAAATCTAAATCCCTGGATCCATGCTATGGTAGCCAAGGAAAAATGGGTATAGCTTGGATTTTGAGTTTGCTTTGAATTTGCATGGATTTTTGAAGCATTTTATTGGATTTTTGAGGCAAAATGGTGTGGGATTTTGGTGGAGGGCTGCTGCTGTGGGGGGTTCAGGTTTGGGTCAGAAATGGAGGGGGTTTGGGTGAGGGTGGAGAGAGAGTGAGGTGGAGAAAGTAATATCTAGTCAAAGTCCACCATTTTTCTATCATTTTCCTTTCTTTTCTTTTCTTTTTTTGGTGATTGGAGAGAGCGAGAGGGGGAGGGTTGTCATGGTGGGGCCGGCCACATGGGGAGGGGAAGAGAGGGTTAGGTGTGGGTGTGTGGGTTAGGAAAAAAAGATAAATGTATTACCCCAATTCCCATTAACACTAATTTCACCGAAAAAAGCCTTTTTCTTTGATATTTTTTCTTAACCGTTTTGGCAAACCATTTCGTTTCAAAAAGCACATGATAAAATTTTGTTTAATGTTTTATGATGCACAAAATTTTTTTCAACTCATTCCAATTTGTAATTTTCCCTAATTAAATATATTAGTGACGGCTTAAAATAATATTAAAATAATTAATTTCGGAAAAATTTGCATAAAATTTGAAATTTCACCAGTGGGTCAATAAACACCAAATACTAGCAATTACATAGCTAGAATATGTATATTTAATTTTATAATAAAGATATTTGTAATTTGACTTTTTACCGAAAACCCCCTTATTTTACCGTTTTTTCGAAATTTCACCGAAACGATTTTCAAAACGTTACAATCTTCCCCCTTTAAAGAAATTCGGTTCCCGAATTTAAATTAAAACTTCCCCCAAATACTAAAATATTTCAGCCAAAACCATCAAATCGCCGGGGCTCCGAAATCATAAATACATAAAACAAATCGTAGTGCAACGCATGCGCATAAAAAATGGGTAGATAACTCGAAATCAAAACTCCGTCAAGCATCCCGCAATCATAGGAGTCAAGGTGAAGACACGAATGCCAAATCTCAAGAAAGACCGATATGCTATAAATCGGAACTATACATGTAAATATCAGGAGGAAATGCATGCTAAATCCTTTAAGTTGTTGTGCAATGCACATAACACTGCACAGTGGCGGACGTCTATCATAAGAAAATAACTATATACATATATACCTTTGTTTGAAATATACGTTCCGCCGTTTTGGGAAACAATTTAGAAGGGTTTTCCTTGTTTTAAACGTTTCGCGTCATATCAGACACGTAGGTAAATACTGAGACTAAAGCTTGCTTTTTTGGAATTCCCTTCAATAGCTATCGATGCATGCAAAATACATTCAGGTACTGTCCTCTGACTAGTCCTGCTTAGTATGAAAACACATCGCAATTATCATAAAAAAAAACGTACTGCTCTATAAGAAATCAATCCCAAAATACGTGTATGAATACTACGTGCGTCTGGTGCGCACGACAATCAAAATCCATATACGTGCCATACAAGTGCACAGAAATAAGATCTAAGTGCATCGGGTGTGCACAAAGCATCTGTCGTAGGCAACGTGTGTGCCTGACAGCAAAATCAGGTGCATCTGACATGCACGAAAAAATCTCGATTTAGTGAATCTGGTGTGCACCAAAATCGCATCTCAAGACATGCGCTCAACATGCGCGAAAACCCAAAACCAGGGGCATCCATCTTGCACGAAATCATGAAATCCAATATCAAGCGCCGAACATGCGTAAAATCAAATCAGGTGCACAAGGTGCACAAAACAAATATCGAGTATCACAATCGAAATCGAAGTCCAGTGCATCTAAGTGCACAAAAGGCGTATCACTGCACTGCAAGCATATATAAACTATACAGAGTGCAGGAACCAAATCGTGTGCGTGCATACGCACAAAATCAACTCAAATATCTAAAACCGTAAAATCACAAACATGTGAAACCAAAGCACGAAAACGATATCAAGTGGAACACTGTGCAAAGATCGTAAATCCTCAATCATCAAAATCAAATCATGCAAATAAATCACCCAAACATCGAAATCAATAATGGCGTAATAGTACCACTCAAGCGCATCCTCTAAGAATCTCAGGCCAACTGTCGCGGTCACTAGTGGGACATCTCGTCGATGATCATGAACTCTGGCCTGCTGGTGTGCGTAACAATGACCACTCCTGGGTCAAGGTCTTCACTGTGAATTACCAATCTCTCGGTCCATCGGCTCATCGGCCCTATCAGGTGTGCTAACGGGGATGATCTCGTTCTGGCACGTCTCTTGTCATCTCCCGGTCAATCATCGCGACCACTCGTAAGACAGCATATCACTGGCGTCGGCCTCTAGCACTCTGAATGTACGTGACACATCTGATCCTGGGTGCCAGTATCATTGCAGCAGTGTCCTGGAAGGAATCCTGCTCACGGTCTCTTCCATGTCTCGTCTCTGCCAACTGTCCGGAAGTCATCGTCCTTTCCTATATCTGCATCTTGCTCTGGAACGGCTGCATACCCATCGCGACTCCTTCTGGAAGGTATATCCAGTACTCTGCCTCGGCATGCGCATCGCATCTCTGATCTCGGCGGAGGGGAACGTTATCATATCCAGATCTTGTACGAACCTCTTACTCCATTTTTCTCTAATGTCGACCGCTTCGGACTCGTCTCGTCGTGGCTGCATGGACTGAGCTCCAACGGCTATCTTCGTATCGGGAGTCTCCCAAGAAATGCATCTCACCACCTAGCATCCGAATTAAGTCGAACCATCCAATCGATTGTCAAAAGCTCATAATCCCCCAAGGGCTCAACATCTTGGGTACAGTTTAATAGTATCAAGTACATACCACAGCATCGGTGGTCCAGCCGTAGAAGGGCAAACCTAAGCCTCACTAATGGCGCCATAGAACTGCCGCAAACCCGAAGGTTCAAAGGCTTTCACACGGTCATTATGTCGAGTTAGGGTTTTATTCTTCTAGAGGGTCCATAGAATTGCCTGCATGTCTTTCCGACTACTTTAAACTTGGAATAATAGGTTTCTAAAATTCGATCGTCTCCGTCGACTCTCAACGTCTCCGCGTTAAGTCGTCTCTAGCTGGAATTAATCTATCTGATGACCTCGCATCGGGGTAGGCAAACGATCCATATGTCCTAGTCATTCATCCTCGATGGCTAGCGACCTTCTATTATCTCTTAGTACAACTCGTTCTGCACTAACTCCAGCATCTGGGGCAATATCTCGTCGTTCGCAGCAATAACTGGCTCGCTTGTCTGCACGCTGAACAGTGCCTCGACCATCATGAATAAGCAACACACCAACGGTCATCAAAATCTGGCTGGCCTCTGTTAGTGGCCCAATCCTCTGATACTGATCGGCACGTCCGAGAAATCTCATAAAGGCGATCCGCCAAACGCTCGTGGCGCGGAAACACAGTAAAAAGACACATCTCCGCAATCGTGTGTCGCCGGAATTTCGCCCTGGTCAGTCCTCGTTCGTGACGAGCTCGTGCTGACCGCAACTCTAGCTGTAGCTCTCCTTGCCCGTAATCGTGGCAGCAAACCCATAACTGGTACTGATGAGGCTAGATGGGAATGAATATAATACTGAGCAAAGAAATGTACATCCTAAGGCTTCTTAAGTGGAGTAGCGTATCGTAAATATGCCGCGGAACATACCTACGGTACGTCACTCTACTTTAGTCACATATTCCATCAACCAAGGGTCATCCTACGCTCCGAAGGTAAAACCTAACGCTCTGATACCAACTTTGTCACGCTCCGAAAGTACGGAACATAACCGGCACTTAAACTACGAACGACTCGAGGCGTATGTAATCTAAGTGAGCCGAAAACCCAGAAATCCAAACCAAGAAAAGTAGTAGAGTGAAGGAAAACCAATTTAAAACAAGTAGTTTAATAGCATAAGCCGAATTATGCGGTTTTAAAAAAACATCAAATATTTCCCGAAAATTTCAGCAGAGTCTCCTTTGTAAATACTGGCCCCCAAACGGGATACAACATGAATAGTATACGAAATCAATAAAAAGGCATCCGCAAGCGGGAGCTAGCTCTTCGTCAATCGACGGTCACAACCACACAAGCAATATAATATACAACGCCAACGGCGAGGATCAAAATTCAAAAGGAAACTCAAACCAAAAGAAAACCACAGAAATATAACGCGCGACTCTAAGGTCGAAGGAATAACATCACTGGTCTCTATCTCAAAATAAATACATGTTTGGTTGATGGAACTTCTAGATACAACAGAATAATGATATACAAGATATATAATGGGGGTACGATACAAGTAAACCCACCTACTAGCAAATCACCCGAAAGAAACTATGCCCGCAAAGCCGTAATGAAACCTGTACGGCAAACCTGCAAGAACTGGGGCACAACGGGGGTGAGTTGCTAACTCGTGAATAGAAAAACATCTACCAAAAGAAATCGCATAAATAACGCAATCCTAGGTCAATGATCATAATATATCCTCAAATAAATAACCAGCAACCCATAACAATGGTTAGGTCAAATATCTAACCCAAGTGTAAATCCATGTGCCGTGTCAGTGCCCCAGGTAGCAATGTATGAATGCATGAAACAGAATGCATGTACTGAAGAAAACTGCTTTCATAAATCAGTGAGATTTCTGTATTTTAAAAGTGAGGTACCATAAATGAAATCAGCATAAAACAGTGCCCAGCATCGACACAAAACAAGTGTCCAAATATCTCGATATCTCTGTATCACAATCTCTATACCTCAATGTCTCAAAATCTCAATATCTCAATCACAATATCTAGGGCGCCGTCAATCCAGACTGGCCCCTACCATCTATCTCAAGACCACGACGGTATCCTCCGGATATCCGACGCGTCGGGTAATATCACCGGTCGGTAGTGCTCCCCTGCCAGGCTCAACGTCAACAACACGATCCTCTTGCCCCGGGGTACCGCACCGGGCCCACCATGTACCAGAAACGGTTCCTCCACTCCTCGAATCGGGTCTCGAAATCCATCAGCAAATTCATGGTGGACGACTCATACATCATGAGAAAACCGCACTTTTTATTTTAAAAGAGAGAAAAGGTTTATTTATGTTTTTGCGGTTTTCCTCCAAATCCAGAAAATCTCATGGAAATCCGAATCCAAAACCTCAATAACACGTAAAATAGTGAATATATGCATGAGAATCCATGAATGCGGCATAACAATGAATAACAGTATGCATGAAACAGCAGGTAATAACTACAATGTCTAAACTAACTGTTGGAGATAGTGCCCTCAGAGTCAATTATTGGATCACAGGCACGTGATTGCAATGATTGAGGGGAGGACCTGTCCCAGTAGGACAGTCTTACTCGAGATGATAGTATACTATCTGGTTTATCTTTATCATCGTGTACTGCTTTAGGTGACCTGACGAGTCGCTATTACACATTGATAAAGCCCCTAGGATTCTTGCTTGACTTCCAGCAGTATGAGGGCGATCATATAAGTGGGAGCTGGGGGTCTACAAGCACATCCTTAAAAGGTCCCTAGTCGTGGGAGATTCGAGACAGGGCATCGTTTCTCCAGAGTAGACTAGTGTATACAGTCGAGACCCCGACGAGGGGCGGTGGCCGGTCTCACAAGCCACTGGTGTCAGTTGGTTCACCTAAGATGTATACAGGTGCTCATTGGGTTATGAGTACACCGGACAGGACTCGCCGGGAACCTGCTAGTTGGGATATACCAGACGTCAGATAGCAGTTCCCAGGTGACATGTGTACAGGTTAGTTCATCGACCTGGGATCGTCATTTGTCTCGTGTGAGTTCCCACTGTACTTTGATTACTACCCTACCACGGCTCAAAGGAGTCGTGCAAACAGGTTTTAGTTGGGTACAGTCCCGAGCCACATGGAGGCAGTGAGCGGATCTGCAGGGGTTCGTCTCTCCCGGTATTGGGGGTGAGGTCGTGCTGTGTCTAGGAGAGCCAGAACATGAAAAGTCCTTGGCCAAGGCAGGAGATTTGCTGGTAGGTATTCCAGTAGTATCTCAGGGTGTTCTGGGCTGCACTCCGACACGACTTGTACCGCTTTTGGGGGTCTGACTTTTACCAACCCCCTAGGCCCGCCATGCGATGCTCATAGACGAACGGACCGGACTGTACGGATATTGTCACTGACAGGCTCAGTAGGGTGTCAGGATGAGTTCGCTCATCGACGTCCCTTTTGGTCAATAGCTGGTGGCCCGTCACGTATGGCTAATACCTCTGACGTGCTAGTGGTTAAATCCACAGCCATAGTATTGACGAGTCTTTAGAGTCCACCACACAGACAGTTACTCAAGTTTCGGGCGAAACGCTGTAGAGGCCGTATGGAGATATGGCAGGGTTCGATCAGATACGTGCGGTATTGCACGGATCGTGATCGGACAGATTTTACGAGCCGGCTTTGGCTTAAGCCGGATTCTAGTTTTAGATAGTGTAGTTTTGTCTCTTTGCATTTGTGTTCAGTGGGAATACAAATGCGGGCATGTATTTGCAGTAGCGGGGTTTTCCTGTAATTTATTACGGGATCGGTTTTCTGAAGTTTCCAGTTTGCATTCCGTTCCGGCCGGTTTTCCTTCATTCCTTCTCGGTCGGACTTTCTTGTTGGAGGGTGTTAATTGCAAGTTTGCAATTAACATTTTGTGAGGGGTTTTCTTGCTTAAGTGTGGCTTCATAATCATGAGATTCCTTTCTTTTCCATTTGATGGCTTTTCATTTGATGGTTTTAGAAAAAGGATTGATTTGTGAGATGAGTGTGAAAGGATGTGAGGTTTATATTATCTTTTTGATATATTGTTTTTTCTCTCTCCAATCTCCACCATTTTTGTAGAGGGGCCGGCCACTTTTGAGGGGGAGAGAGAGAGAGCTTCTTTTTTGTGTGTGAAACATTATCTTCATTTTCATGTCTTGAAAAATTGAGAGCTCCAATTTTTTCCTTCTCTCAAGCTCATTCCTTTCCTCCAACCATGGCAACCTCATAACCCCAAGAGACAAGTTCACTACACTATTCTATAGCAAGCCTTGGACGCGTCGGCTAGCCAACTTCGCGCCCGAGTTGCCTCGGTTAAGAGGCGGGAGCCCGTAAAAGATTCCGGCTACGTGGTGCTTTTTCCGGCGAGCGAGGAGGAGACGGAGATTCCGCGGTAGATCGGAGTGGAGACGAAGACCGAAGGACACGGATCGTTTGGTATAGCATCTCTACTCTTTTCTTTTCGCTAGCTAGTTAGGTTAATGGCCCGATCCGGGTAGAAAGTCCGCGGCGGTGCCGTTTTGCAAAGTTCGCAAAGTTTTTGTTTTCCGCGTTTCCGGCGTCGGGTCGACGGCCGGGGCGCCCCCGCGGGCTTACAATGGTATCAGAGCCACGCCGTTAACCTTCCCTAGCTTGCTCTAGCGCGTTTAGAACCCGATCGAACAAAATCCCCAAAAACCGTATTTTTGTGCACATGTGTTCTCTGTTGAAATTTTTTGAGCTCCTAAAATTTTTCTGGTTGTTGCATAGTTATGTACAACAAAATATAAGAAATCTGGGAAAATACGATCCACTCATTCCATACTTAGACCGCGGAAGCGCGGCCAAACCCCTGGTTTGGCCGCGCTTGCGCGGCGGAAATAGGGAATTGTGGCACCATATTTTCCCAGTAATCTTATCAGTTGGAAATAGGGCTTTTGGGATATTTTATTTGGGCCCAGTTTTTCTGTAAGTGCTACAGTAGTATTTGGGGCCCACTTGATAATATTTGTTCGATCGGATATTTTAAACATGCCAGTTCACAGTTTTTACTTTATATCTGCGACCGTGAATGTCACTTGATCGGTAAATCCCGTCTAACTGCTATAGCCCGGTTAGACGGATTTGCGAACGTGATTTTCACGTTGATGTTCTGTGATTGTACTGTGTGGTTGCGGATCGGTCGTGGGGATAGCCTGGTTGCAGTGGTAGTACAGTTCTGTTTTATTATGTACATTTGATATTGCGGGGCGAGCGTCCGACATGTGGACTGCCGTCACTGCCTGTTTGTATTATTATTTTGGGGCACGACCTGGTTGCGGTCGATGTACCCGTTGTATGTATATTTTACTTTCTGTACTAGGATTACCCCGCGGAGGGGTGCACGGGTAGCCGGGTTCTAGAGGGCAACAAGCCCGCATCTCATGGCATTGAGACGGGGGGGGCTTCACTCTAGGATTGGCGGGCTATTCGCCGCACTCGTAGGGGGTATAGGGTTGACCCAGGAGGGGTGCCCAAGTTACCGGATTCCGTGAAGTGCTGGGTGGTCCATTCACGTAGCTGAAGGGGGCTGCCTCGCTTCAGGTTTTGGCGGGTGACTTGCCGCGCCCGTAGGGGTCTAGGATTTTCATTGCACAGGCTATCCACACGACCAGGGGAACGTCGGGTTTCAGCGGCTCTGTGAAACCCGGGGATCCCAGATATCTGTATTGATCTGTGTTGCTATACATTTCTGTGTTGCTGCTTTTATATCACGCCTTGAGCGAAAATTATATATTATATATATATTAGTAGATGTTGTATATGTTTTTCATCCGCGCTAGTCCAGTCCCCGCTCTGTCGTTAGTTAGCTAACCTAACGAGTGATGACGGGACCCAGTGGCGAATGCGGATGGCATATACATACGTCAGTATATTTTCGTTCTTTGTGGTGTGATCAATTGATGGGACTGCGTTGATTCGGATCAATGCAAGTTAAACAAACCTAATCTGATGTTGTTGGAACACTTTTTCAAAAAGCTGTTATTGCAAGGGCGTTCTCTTTTGTTTTGCACAGTGGTATTCAGTTGGAATATCCTGCTCCTCAGTCGACGAGGCAAGGGCCGAGATCCCTTCACCGGGAGTGACCCCTTGGACAAAAGTTTACGTCAGGGCATTAACTTCACTATAGCCGATTGCTTTTGCTTTGCACCGTGGTATTCAGTTGGAATATCCTGCACCTCATTCTATGGGGAAAGAGCCGAGATCCCTTCACCGGGAGTGACCTCTTTAGCAAAGGTTTTCGTCACTATATTTTTCTAAAAAGCTATCAGTTCCTTCGACGATATCGAGTTCATTACGTTAAAGGTTTTCGCCAGAAACCATTCGTAGCCCTCCGTCGTTTCATATGGATAGTCAATAGTATTCATGCTGTGTATGTTGGCCAAAGTCAAGGCACAGTGTTTGGTAGCTATTGGGTATTCATATGCAGCATAGATAGATGCGTTGGTTTGGGACAGTCGTACTGCCATTTTGGCCAAAGTCAAGGGTATGTACGGGTGGGTTCAAATTAACCAGGAAAATGACGGGTAGGACTTGACATGTGACTTATGATATGTTGGCCAAAGTCAAGGTCATAAGAGCATGGGGCAAAAATCCACATCGGGAGTTTCAAAAGTACTGAAACTTGCCAGATATGCGCATACCTTCTGGAGTGTGATAACGTGAGCGGATTCCGTCACGTTATCATGCGATGAGAGTTGGATCCCGATTCCCACTGATGAGTTGGTTTACTCCTCGGGTTATCCCGGCTAATTCTTCTTTCAGGTTTGGGGAAGAATTTGACGCTACAGTGGGAGGTTTCCAGATTAGATAAATTGGTAACCATTCTGATCTAGGTTAGAGTGCACGCTGAGTGTTTCTTTTCTCTCTCTCTCTGGCAGCGACCATTGACCCGACCCTAGACTATGACTCAGTGACCAAGTTGACCGAACCTTCTTAACACTGGATTTTGGATTGTCAGAGTTGCAGACCTCTTTGCCACTCCTACTTTTACCCTTTTCTCCGGGACACCCCGTATTACTACGAACGTCCACTTCCATTGGACAAAACCATCGTATGGTTATATACGAACTCGAAGGACTTCGAGGATGGTTTCAGGTTCTGGAGAAAACGAATAGGACTATTCAGTTGTCTTTACCTTTTACCTTCTCTCAGGTTGCGAGTACTCCTTGGTTTAGGAGATAGTACACCTATTACGCAAATTGGATAGTCTTCTTCCAAACCTTAGGCTGGTGCCGAACGGTGGGGAATGAAGAAAGCCAATTAGCCTAAACGGTGTACAGAAGGTATTAAGTTCAGACAAAGCAAGGGATTAGTAAGAGGGCAAAGTAAATTGCGACTGCTATTCACGACCAAACCATGTACTTCTTTGTCAATCCTAAATCACCTATGAATTAAGTACATTCGGTTGTCTTTTATCCTCACCTTCTCTCGCATTGCGAGTGCTCCTCGGATTAGGACAGTACACCCATTATGCTTTTTGGATAGTCTTCTTCCAAACCATAGGCTGGTGCCGAACGGTAGGGAAGGAAGAAAACCATTTGGCCTAAAGTGGTGTACAGAAGGTAATGACTAAAGACATATAAAGGGATTTGGAGAGATGGCAAAGAGTTATGCGGTTATAGTTGTGAATCTGGATAATGGAAGAGGCATTACTAAGAATACCAGGGTACCCCATCGAAACATCTCAATGTTTCAGTTTCACTGTGTACTGTTAAAAGAAAGCTGATTTCCCGATTAGACACTTACTCCAGGGTATGTATTTACCAGGTTGGATTCTCACATCTGTATGGTTTTACAGATGATGAGTGGGAGTAAGTTATTGGGAATTAGGTGACCATCCTCATTATATCGGGATTCGTTGTAATCGATGATATTTGAGGAAGTCACCTGGGTTGTTTGCCGGTCGGCAAATATTTGGTTTTGAATATCCGTTGTTATGCACCAATTTCAAATTGATATATCTGTACGTCTATTTTTATAGAGTGAGATATACCTTTCTGAAATTATGTCTATGACATTTACCTATACCAGTGGATGGTTAGGTAAGGAGCATTGAACAACGGTGTAATTCTTCTTAACCAAAAGTACAGTTTTCAACCTACGACACACAGTGAATGAGTCACCAGACTCAGGGGACTTATACAGAGTATTGTATATTGTCCAGTGTCCATTAGGACAAAGGGGTTGGTCCTCGTACTATATTCTGTTTACTTTTAACTTCTCTAGTTCTTAGACATGTGTTTCGTAGAAACACAGGGTCTAAGTTTTGAGGAGTTATAGGTATAAGAATAAAGTAGAGAACCAGATATTGCAAGTATCGGGATTCTTCAAGGTGATCGAAGATGTAGATACTTGTGTATAGTATTCAGTTGATAGTAATGATTAAGAGAACTAGCTTCTTTTTCAGGTTACTCATAATTGGAAGTACTCCTAAGTTGAGTAACGCTGATCGGCCTCTCTTCCATTTACTTGACATGCACTGGAGACAGCTGCATGATTTGAATCTGGTTCAATTAAATCAGTGCCTCTGTTTCTTGGATATAGAACAGTTCATATCTTGACATGGTTAAGATACGGGGAGTTGTCTGGCTTATGCTTAAAACCAGACTCTGGACAACTCAAGGCACGTTTCAGTAGTGGCTGTTTGTGGGTTGACCCGGGCTATGACGAGGGTTGATTTTCTACCATCTGGAAGATCAATAGTGATATTGTTCTTGACTCGCCACAGTTTTATCAAAAATGGATTTTTTCAGAAAACAGTAGTGGGAGTATGGTAGAACTGGAAGTGATTCCAGAACCACAAACGATTACTGAAGATTTGATGAGAACCTAAAGATTCAATCTGGTTTGACATTCCATTGGCCACTCCGCAGATAAGGTGGGTAACCTCAGGCACCCGAGAGGTACTTCGGTATGCTCAAGGACGGTGGCAGGGAGGTTCTTGTTAACCCACACTTGCCATTGCTGTTGTTCCAGGCTGCGAGACCTGGCGGGAGGATGAGTATAGCGTCATTCTAAACTAGCTTTAGAAGTGTACGCCTATATGACTCTGCCAGAGGGTTGTCGTAGTCAGTGGGAGCAGCGGAAGCATTGGTGGACATCAAGCTTATGTCTATTTATAGACTAAAGCAGATATAGCGGAGATAGATCATCTATTTCTGATGTGACAGTCATAGGTTTGACTTCATCAGAATAGGGGATGGATCTGTTAAGAAGGTAGTAGGGTGTGATGTCCTGGTATTTGATGACATACACAGAGTAGGAAGTGATATTCCTATACTACGATCGGTTATACTTTGGTCGTCACACAGTAGTTTCTCCTCATAGGACTTGGATCTTATATCGGACATTCTGGTAACTAGATCTATGGTGTTAGATCTAGATTTGGGTGGTTTCCCAATCTGGGTACTTTGACAGCATTCTAAGAGTATTTAGAATGAACGACTCCTGGCACGGTAGTGTACCTGCAGGTAATGGAGTCACCCTCTCTAAAGGTGTCTTACAGACTAAAGGGGAGAGGGATATGCATGATTGGCAGATCACTTGCTTAGGCAATTGAGTCAATCATGAGATGTCAAGTACCACACCAGATGTTGTTCTTGCAGTAAATGCAATAAGTTGATATTGATCCAATCCTGGAGAAACAGTCGGAAGCAGTTTTAGAACATAAGTGGATGTTCTAGGGATATGATAACGACAGCCTCCTTTAGGAGACAGTTATCATTCCAGGCTTCCAAGGTGACCTGGATGGCAGAGTGGCTGTCAGAGTTATAGTTTTTTCTCTAACGAGGGGCAGTATTTTGGACAGGTGGTCCAGGTGGAAACTGAGGGAAGGTATGGCGCAGGATACTGATTAAGTTCAGTTAACGATACAGTCTAAGAAGTTTGGATTTGGAGTTCACTTATGAGCTAGGTCCCATCAGACATCCAGACATTCTAGGACAGGTGTTGCTCATTTCGGGAGATAGTTTTCTCTGCGAACATGAGATATAGAGAGACATAGAAAGAAACATCAAGGCGGATCCACTCACTGAGGCTATTCCTCGAACGCAATAGTTTCGCAAACGAGCTTTGTGAGACTGACTAGTAGAGGAGTTGGGTGTTCGGTATCACACGGGCTGTGAGTATGCGACATCGCAATAATTAGCCTCGAGTGCAAGTGGGAGATTGTTGGAGATAGTGCCCTCAGAGTCAATTATTGGATCACAGGCACGTGATTGCAATGATTGAGGGGAGGACCTGTCCCAGTAGGACAGTCTTACTCGAGATGATAGTATGCTATCTGGTTTATCTTTATCATCGTGTACTGCTTTAGGTGACCTGACGAGTCGCTATTACACATTGATAAAGCCCCTAGGATTCTTGCTTGACTTCCAGCAGTATGAGGGCGATCATATAAGTGGGAGCTGGGGGTCTACAAGCACATCCTTAAAAGGTCCCTAGTCGTGGGAGATTCGAGACAGGGCATCGTTTCTCCAGAGTAGACTAGTGTATACAGTCGAGACCCCGACGAGGGGCGGTGGCCGGTCTCACAAGCCACTGGTGTCAGTTGGTTCACCTAAGATGTATACAGGTGCTCATTGGGTTATGAGTACACCGGACAGGACTCGCCGGGAACCTGCTAGTTGGGATATACCAGACGTCAGATAGCAGTTCCCAGGTGACATGTGTACAGGTTAGTTCATCGACCTGGGATCGTCATTTGTCTCGTGTGAGTTCCCACTGTACTTTGATTACTACCCTACCACGGCTCAAAGGAGTCGTGCAAACAGGTTTTAGTTGGGTACAGTCCCGAGCCACATGGAGGCAGTGAGCGGATCTGCAGGGGTTCGTCTCTCCCGGTATTGGGGGTGAGGTCGTGCTGTGTCTAGGAGAGCCAGAACATGAAAAGTCCTTGGCCAAGGCAGGAGATTTGCTGGTAGGTATTCCAGTAGTATCTCAGGGTGTTCTGGGCTGCACTCCGACACGACTTGTACCGCTTTTGGGGGTCTGACTTTTACCAACCCCCTAGGCCCGCCATGCGATGCTCATAGACGAACGGACCGGACTGTACGGATATTGTCACTGACAGGCTCAGTAGGGTGTCAGGATGAGTTCGCTCATCGACGTCCCTTTTGGTCAATAGCTGGTGGCCCGTCACGTATGGCTAATACCTCTGACGTGCTAGTGGTTAAATCCACAGCCATAGTATTGACGAGTCTTTAGAGTCCACCACACAGACAGTTACTCAAGTTTCGGGCGAAACGCTGTAGAGGCCGTATGGAGATATGGCAGGGTTCGATCAGATACGTGCGGTATTGCACGGATCGTGATCGGACAGATTTTACGAGCCGGCTTTGGCTTAAGCCGGATTCTAGTTTTAGATAGTGTAGTTTTGTCTCTTTGCATTTGTGTTCAGTGGGAATACAAATGCGGGCATGTATTTGCAGTAGCGGGGTTTTCCTGTAATTTATTACGGGATCGGTTTTCTGAAGTTGCCAGTTTGCATTCCGTTCCGGCCGGTTTTCCTTCATTCCTTCTCGGTCGGACTTTCTTGTTGGAGGGTGTTAATTGCAAGTTTGCAATTAACATTTTGTGAGGGGTTTTCTTGCTTAGGTGTGGCTTCATAATCATGAGATTCCTTTCTTTTCCATTTGATGGCTTTTCATTTGATGGTTTTAGAAAAAGGATTGATTTGTGAGATGAGTGTGAAAGGATGTGAGGTTTATATTATCTTTTTGATATATTGTTTTTTCTCTCTCCAATCTCCACCATTTTTGTAGAGGGGCCGGCCACTTTTGAGGGGGAGAGAGAGAGAGCTTCTTTTTTGTGTGTGAAACATTATCTTCATTTTCATGTCTTGAAAAATTGAGAGCTCCAATTTTTTCCTTCTTTCCTTCTCTCAAGCTCATTCCTTTCCTCCAACCATGGCAACCTCATAACCCCAAGAGACAAGTTCACTACACTATTCTATAGCAAGCCTTGGACGCGTCGGCTAGCCAACTTCGCGCCCGAGTTGCCTCGGTTAAGAGGCAGGAGCCCGTAAAAGATTCCGGCTGCGTGGTGCTTTTTCCGACGAGCGAGGAGGAGACGGAGATTCCGCGGTAGATCGGAGTGGAGACGAAGACCGAAGGACACGGATCGTTTGGTATAGCATCTCTACTCTTTTCTTTTCGCTAGCTAGTTAGGTTAATGGCCCGATCCGGGTAGAAAGTCCGCGGCGGTGCCGTTTTGCAAAGTTCGCAAAGTTTTTGTTTTCCGCGTTTCCGGCGTCGGGTCGACGGCCGGGGCGCCCCCGCGGGCTTACACTAACATATACGGCATGTACACAAATATCATGTCTAAACTATTAGCTAACAGGCTATGTCAAGAAATAATATTTTATAAGGTGTACGTGACATGGCAATTACCGATGAAGATGTGTGTGAGTCGGCAAGTAAGTGTACGTGGTACATACGCATCATCGGTAATGGTGCTGGTGTCCTAACAGCATGATATCAATAATGGAGTATGAAACATAATATAAGCATGCGATGCGAAGCGAACCACAATAATGAGCGGGAGCTGAATACTAGACGCAACTATAACTAATCTGCATTAATCTAATATAAGTCCTACAAATGGTGACTTTTGAAATAACACGCATCATGGGGTTTTGAAAATAGGGGCTACGGTGTTTTTATGAAAAGATACGTCTTTTAAAATATCCGTAGGATCCCTTGGGCTGTCTTTTAAAATACCCATGATTCGTTAGTTTTTGAAATAGGTAAGATTTTAGTTATATGTATGCCCCTAGAGGCCATTACTGTACATAGGATGTATATAGTAGTGGATGCTGGGACATATATAGGGAGGACTTTCTTGCTCGACATGATAGTATGCTATCTGGTTACTCTTTACCTTAACGTGTATACTGTTTGTCTCTCTGTTACATGTTGGTAAAGCCCTTAGGATGTGTACTTGACTACCTGGACTATGATGCGGATCATACTAGTGGGGACATGGTAGTCCATAAGTACATCCTTCAAGGTCCCTAGTCGTGGGTGTATCGAGATGGGGCATCGATATACCAGAGTAGACTAGCGTATACCTTCTCGACCCATATAGATGGGCGATGGATGATCCCATATCCATTGGTGTTTGACATCAGAGATGATATACGGTGTGCTCAGTGGAGACTGGGTATACTGGACGGACTCGCCGAGAACTCCCAGATGGTATTATACCTTACGTCAGATGGCAGTTCTCTGGTGACACTGGTACAGAGTAGTCTGTTGACCCGAGATCGTCATAGAGTCTTGTGTGGTTCCCACTGTGCTTTGATTTCCATCTTACCACGTCCAAGAGGGCGTGCAAAACGGTGGTTTTTGGGTACAGTCCCGAGTCACATGGAGGCAATGAGCGATAGGAGGGGATTCGTCTCTCCCGGTATAGGGGGTTGATGTTGCGCTGTGTTCGATTGGCTATAACAGGAAATCCCTGGCCAGGGTTGCTGAGATTTACTGGTAAGTGTTACCAGTAGTTTCTCGAATTGTTATAGACCTCATATCGACACGACTTATCGAGCTATTGGGGTCTGACGTCTACCACCCCTAGGCGAGATATGCGACATATCAGACGATCAGACCGGACTGTACGGTAAGTGTTACTGGTTGGATTCACAGGAGTGTGAGCGGGCTTGCTCGTTGAACTTCTGATCGCTCAATACCCGGATGGCCGTTACGTTTAGCAGACCGCTTGTGGCTTGCGGGTGTCTGATATGATCATCACCTGTTGCCGGCGTATTGACGACTCTTTAGAGTCCTACACAGAGGTTTCCTGGCTCAAGCGAAACGAAATATGGGCGCATATGAGATATGTACGGGACCGAGAATAATGCGTGTATGTGATACCGTATTCTATTCTCGCGATGAATGTATCGATTGGTTATATGCGATATAACCTAGTTATCGAATCGAAGATTAATTCGATAAGACGATACATTGGATACTAGTCGGTTATATGCGATATGACCGGATCGTTAAATCATGTGTTGATTTAATGATTTAATGTATAATTATATATTTGATATATTACTTTGCATTAACTAGTATTGGTTCACTTTAAATGGATTTTCTCACTTGGATATACAAGTTGTATATGTGATATACTTTTTATGCAAATGATTGTATCATGTTTGATGATACATGTTTACTTGGTTAAGTGAAAAGAATTAAACCATGGTTAAACATATAATTAGGGTTTTATTTTTCCATTACTTGTTTATTCATTTATTTATTTGTTTATACATTTTGGAAAATAAATGGCATAAAAGAGAAAAGAATGGTGGCATTATTTGTAGTTTAGTTGAAGCTTCATGAAACCTTGACCTAGTCCACCATTCTTGTCTCTTGCTTAACCCTAACCATCATATCTAACTATGGTCTATTCTCTACACTAAACTAAGGTTAGTATTATGATAAGGATTCATTTTCCTTTTGTTTTTAAATAACTTATCATAATATTATCTTCTTCTTCCTCATCTTCTTCAATGAAGAAAGCTTCACTTCATCAATGGTGATTGATGAAAAAGAGTGAGAAATCCAATTCTAAAGTCTACCCACTTCCTATTTCTTCATCCTCTACCTCTTGCCAAGTAGTAGAGTGTGTTTCCTTTACAAGTTTTCATGACTTGGTGAAGTTGGAGCTTGATCTAGCGATGCCTCGACGTAGATCATCTTCGGCATCGTCGTCGATGACCTAGCGCGCTTTTTCTCCGATGAAACCGACGCTAGAGCCCAAGTTTCGATTTGGACAGCGAGGGGACTTCATCACCGAGCTATGGAGGTGGAGAACCGGATCTACAAAGGTTGTATTTCCGTACAAAGGTTGTATTTCCGTTCTTTTAGTTTAGTTGTAAACTAGTTTCATTGTTTCGCCTATATATCTAGTTAACGATCCGTATTAGGGTTTCTCGGCACCCGTAAAAATTAAAATTGGCATGGTTGATGCCTTGTGAGACCTCATTAGTGTGCCTAGGAACCCTACAGTGGTATCAGAGCCTAGCTAGAGCCTTAGGCGTGTAAGTGCACGGCGGCGCCACGGCCGTCAATCCGACGGCCAAAAGCGGAAGCGGTGAAAAACTTTAATTTTGCGGACTTAGCAATCCGGCACCACCGCGCACTAAACACCCGGATCGTAACCATTAACAAGTCTAAGCTAACTAGAAGATGGGTTAGAGATATACCGACGATCCAAGTCCTCCGGTCTTCTCGTCATGGTCCCGATCTCCTGCGGAAAGTCCTGTCTCCTCCTCGTCGCCGGAAGTGCACCACATCGCCTACTTTGTTTACGGGCTCCCACCTCAATGCCGAGGCAACTCGGGCATGAAGCCGGCTACTCGACGTGCCCAAGATTTGCTGTAGAATGTGTGAAGAACCATGTCTCACTTTTGGGGATTGTGGAATTGCCATTGGTGGAGGAAAAGAGAGCAACTTTTTGGAAATGAGCTAGAGGACTTTTCTAGCAAAACATGAGAAGCAAAAATACCACACCTCAAAATGAATCACCTTCCATTTCTCTCTATAGGAATGGCCGCCCCCCCTTCTCAAGTGATTGGAGAGAGAAAGAGAAAAGTCAAGGGGGTGGGTGGAATGCAATGATGAAAAGAGATGGATGAGAGAACAAAACTCAACACTCCAAAAGCCAATCATAACCTACAATGGTCAAGCCATCATCATAAAGCTAGAAGTCAAAAGATGGGCTCCATCATGAAACCATCATGATAAAAATATATGCAAAGAACCCCCTCCACTAATGCCTATTTGCAACAATACAAATAAGCCCTCCTCCACCAATCTTCGGCCAATGAACGGAACAATGGAAATCGGCCGAAACGGAAAGCAAACTGGCAACTCCAGAAAACTGGTCCCGTAATAAATTACAGGAAAACCCCGATACTGTGCATACACACCCGCATCTGTATTTCGACCGAAATACAAATGCAATGAGACAAAATCTACACTGTACTATACTAGGATCCGGCTTATACCAAAACCGGCTAGTAATATCTGTTCGATCCTGATCCGTGCAATACCGCACGTATCTGATCGAACCCTGCCATATAACCATACGGCCTATAGTACAATCTGTCCGATCCTGATCCGTGCAATACCGCACGTATCTGATCGGACCTTGCCATATCTCCATACGGCCTCTACAACCTTTCGCCCGAAAGCTGAGTAACTGAATGTGGGGGACTCTAAAGACTCATCAACACCTTGGTTGTGGATTTAACCACTAGCTCGTCAGAGGTATAAGCCAATACGTAACGGGCTACCAGGTACTGACTAAAAAGGGATGTCTGTGAGTGAACTCAGCCTGACAACCCTACTGAGCCTGTCAGTGACAATATCCGTACAGTCCGGTCCGTTCGTCTATGAGTATCGCATGGCGGGCCTAGGGGGTTTGGTAAAAGTCAGACCCCCAAAAGCGGGTACAAGTCGTGTCGGAGTGTAGCCCAGAACACCCTGAGATACTACTGAATACCTACCAGTAAATCTCCTTGCCTTGGCCAAGGACTTTGTGTAATGGCTCTCCTAGACACAGCACGACCTCACCCCCAATACCGGGAGAGACGAACCCTGAAGATACGCTCACTGCCTCCATGTGGCTCGGGACTGTACCCAACTAAAACCTGTTTGCACGACTCCTTTGAGCCGTGGTAGGGTAGTAATCAAAGTACAGTGGGAACTCACACGAGACAAATGACGATCCCCAGGTCGATGAACTAACCTGCACACATGTCACCAGGGAACTGCCATCTGACGTCTGGTATATGACCAACTAGCATGTTCCCGGCGAGTCCTGTCCGGTGTACTCATAACCCAATGAGCACCTGTATACATCTTAGGTGATCCAACTGACACCAGTGGCTTGTGAGACCGGCCACTGCCCCTCGTCGGGGTCTCGACTGTATACACTAGTCTACAAATGGAGTATCGATGCCCAGTCTCGAAACTCCCACGACTAGGGACCTTTTAAGGATAAGCTTATAGACCCCAGCTCCCACTTATATGATCGCCCTCATACTGCTGGTGGTCAAGCAAGAATCCTAGGGGCTCTATCAACATGTAATAGCGACGTGTCAGGTCACCTAAAGCAGTACACGATGATAAAGGTAAACCAGATAGCATACTATCATCTCGAGTAAGACTGTCCTACCGGGATAGGTCCTCCCTCAATCATTACAATCACGTACCTGTGACCTAATAATTGACTCTGAGGGCACTATCTCCAACAATCTCCCACTTGCACTCAAGGCTAATTATTGCGATGTCGCATACTCACAGCCCGTGTGATACCGAACATCCAACTCCTCTACTAGTCAGTCTCACAAAGCTCGTTTGCGGAACTATTGCGTTCGAGGAATAGCCTCAGTGAGTGGAACCGCTTAGATGTTTCTTTCTATGTCTCTCTATATGCTCAAGTTCGCGGAGAAAGCCATCTCCCGAAAAGAGCAATACCTGTCTCAGAATATGTCTGGATGTCTGATGGGACCTAGCTCATAAATGAACTCCAAATCCAAACTTCTTAGACTGTATCGTCAACTGAACTTAATCAGTATCCTGCGCCATGCCTCCCTCAGTATTGCCTTGGACCACCTGTCCAAAATACTGCCCCTCATCAGAAGGAAAACTATAACTCTGACAACCTCCTTGTCGTCCATGTCACCTTGGAAGCCTGGAATGATAACTGTCTCCTGAATGAGGCTGTCGTTATTATATCCCTAGAACATCCACTTATGTTCTAAAACTGCTTCCGACTGTTTCTCCAGATTGGATTTATGTCAACTTATTGCATCTAGTGCAAGAACAACATCTGGTGTGGTACTTGACATCTCACGATTGACTCAATTGCCTGAGCAAGTGATCTGCCAATCATGCCCGTCCCTCTCCCCTTTAGTCTGTAAGACACCTTTGGAGAGGGTGACTCCATTACCTGCAGGTACACTACCGTGCCAGGAGTCGTCCATCCTAAATGCTCTTAGAATGCTGTCAAGTACCCTGATTGGGAAACCACCCAAATCTAGAGCTAAAACCATAGATCTAGTAACCAGTATGTCTGATATAATATCCATTTCCTTTGTGGAGAAACAACTGTGTGACGACCAAAGTATAACCGATCATAGTGTAGGAGTTTCTTTTCCTACTCTGTGTATATCATCCAAATACCAGGATATCACACCCTACTACCTTCTCAACAGATCCATCCCCTATTCTGATGAAGTCAAACCCATGACTGTCACGTCAGAAATAGATGATCTATCTCCGCTACATCTGCTCTAGTCTATAAATAGACATAAGCAACCTTTCCTACCAATGCTTCCGCTGCTCCCACTGACTACGACAACCCTCTGGCAGAGTTATATAGACGTACACTTCTAAAACTGGTTAGAACGACGCTATACTCATCCTCCCGCCGGGTCTCGTAACCTGGAACAACAGCAATGGCAATTGTGGGTAAACAAGAACTTCCCTGTCACCGTCCTTGAGGCTACCGGAGTTCCTCTCGGGTGCCTGAGTTACCCACCTTATCTGCGGAGTGGCCAATGGAATGTCAATCCAGATTGATCCTTAGGTTCCTTATCAAATCTTCAGTAATCGTTTGTGGTTCTAGAATCACTTCCAGTTCTACCATACTCCCACTACTGTTTTCTGAAAAAAACCATTTTCAATAAAACTGTGGCGAGTCTAGAACAATATCGCTATTGTTCATCCAGATGGTAGAAAGTCAACCCTCGTCATAGCCTGGTCAACCCACAAACAGCCATTACAGAAACGTGCCTTGAGTTGTCCAGTGTCTGGTTTTAATCATAAACCGGACAACTCCCCGTACCTTAACAACGTTAAGATATGAACTGTTCTATATCCAATATAGAAACAGAGGCACTGATTTAATTGAACCAGATTCAAATCATGCAGCTGTCTCCAGTGCATGTCAACTAAATGGAAGGAGGCGGATTAGCGTTACTCAACTTAGGAATGCTTCCAATTATGAGTGACCTGAAAGAGAAGCAATTTCTCTTAATTACTACTATCAACTGAATACCATATACAAGTATCTACATCTTCGATCACTTTGAAGAATCCGATACTTGCTATACCTGGTTCTCTACTCTATTCAAATACCTATACTTCTCAAATTTGGACCCTGTGTTTCCGCGAAACACCTGTCTAAAAACTAAAGAAGTCATAAGTAAACCGAATATAGTACGAGGACCTACCCTCTGTCCTGATGGACCCTGGACATCATACAATACTCTGTACAAGTCCCTTGAGTCTGATAACTCACTCACTGTGTGTCGTAGGTTGAAAACTGTACTTATGGTTAAGAAAGAATTACACCGCTGTTTAATGCTCCTTACCTAACCATCCACTGATATAGGTAAATGTTGTAGACATAATTTCAGAAAGGTATATCTCACTCTATGAAAATAGACGTACAGATATATCAATTTGAAATTGGTGCATAACTGCGGATATTCAAAACCAAATATTTGCCGACCGGCAAACAGCCCAGGTGATTCCTCAAATATCACTGATTACAACGAATCCCGATATAATGAGGATAATCACCCCAATTCCCAATAACTTACTCCACTCATCATCTGTAAAACCATACAGATGTGAGAATCGTACTTGGTAAATACATACCCTGGAATAAGTATCTAATCGGGAAATCAGTTTTCTTTTAACATTACACAGTGAGACTGAAACATCGAAGTGTTTCGATGGGGTATCCTGGTATTCCTAGTAATGCCTCTTCCAGATTCACGACTGTAACTGTATAATTCTTTGCCACCTCTCCAAATCCCTTCATATGTCTTTAGTCTTTACCTTCTGTACACCCCTTTAGGCCAAATGGTTTTCTTCCTTCCCTACCGTTCGGCACCAGCCTATGGTTTGGAAGAAGACTATCCAATAAGCATAATGGGTGTACTGTCCAATCCTAGGAACACTCGCAATGAGAGAGGGTGAAGATAAAAGACAACCGAATAAACCTTATTCCTATTTCTCCTGAACCAGAATCCATCCCGAACTGGAACAAATTCCTTTCGAGTTCGTAATATAACCATACGATGGAGTATCCAAATAAACTGTGGATCTTCGTAGTGATACGGAGTGTCTGGAGAAATACAAAGGTGATGTGGGAGTGGTAACGAAATATTTGGTTTGGTCGTGAATATCTGTTGCAATTTACTTTGCCCTCTTACTAATCCCTTGCTTTGTCTGAACTTAATACCTTCTGCACACCATCGTTATGCTAATGGTTTTCTTCATTCCCTACCGGTCGGCACCAGCCTAAGGTTTGGAAGAAGACAATCCAATTTGCGTAATAGGTGTACTACCCCTAAACCAAGGAGTACTCGTAACCTGAGAGAGGGTAAAAGGAAAAGACAACTGAATAATCCTATCCGTTTTCTCCAGAACCGGAAACCATCCTCGAATAAATTCTTTCGAGTTCGTATCTAACCATATGATGGTTTTGTCCAATGGAAGTGGACGTTCGTAGTAATACGGGGTGTCCTGGAGAAAAGGGTAAAAGTAGGAGTGGCAATGAGGTCTGCAACTCTGACAATCCAAAAGCCAGTGTTAAGAAGGTTCGGTCAACTTGGTCACTGAGTCATAGTCTTAGGGTCGGGTCAAATGGTCGCTGCCAGAGAGAGAGAAAAGAAACACTCAGCGTGCACTCTAACCTAGATCAGAATGGTTACCAATTTATCTAATCTGAAACCTCCCACTGTACCTCAAATTCTCCTCCAAACCTGAAAGAAGAATTAGTCGGGATCACCCGAGGAGTATACCACTCATCAGTGGGAATCGGGATCCAACTATCATCGCATGATAACGTGACGGAATCCGCTCACGTCATCACACTCCAGAAGGTATGCGCATATCTGGCAAGTTTCAGTTCTTTTGAAACTCCCGATGTGATTTCTGCCCCATGCTCTTATGACCTTGGCGTGAGGTCAAAATATCATAAGTCACATGTCAAGTTCTACCCGTCATTATCCAGGTTAATTTGAATCCTCCCGTACATACCCTTGACGTAGGCTAAAATAGTAGTACGACTGTCCCAAACCAACGCATCTATCTATGCAACAGCTAAATACCCGGCAGCTACCAAACACTATGCCTTGGCGTGAGGTCAAAATACATAGCTTGAATACTACCGAATATTTAACTGAAATGACGGAGGGCTACGAATGGTTTCTGGCGAAAACCTTTAACGTAATGAACTTGATATCGTTGAAGGAACTGATAGCTTTTTAAATATAGTGACGAAAACCGTTGCTAAAGAGGTCACTCCCGGTGAAGGGATCTCGGCTCTTTCCCCGTAGAATGGGGTGCAGGATATTCCAAATGAATACCGCGGTGCAAAGCAAAAGTAATCGGCTATAGTGAAGTTAATGCCCTGACGCAAACTTATTGTCCAAGGGGTCACTCCCGGTGAAGGGATCTCGGCCCTTGCCTCGTCGACTGAGAGCAGGATATTCTAAATGAATACCGCGATGCAAAACAAAAGTGAACGTCCTTGCAATAACAGCTTTTGAAAAGTGTTCCAACAACATCAGATTAGGTTTGTTTTAACTTGCATTGATCCGAATCAATGCAGTCCATCAATTGATCACACCAAAAAGAACGAAAATATACTGATGTACGTATATGCCATCCGCATTCGCCACTGGGTCCCCGTCATTACCCGTTAGGTTAGCTTACTAACGACAGAGCGGGGACTGGACTAGCGCGGATGCAAAACATATACAACATCTACTAATATATATACCAATATATTATATTTCGCTCAAGGCGTGAAAAAATGCAACATCACAGAAAATGTACAGCATCACAGAAACAATACAGATATCTGGGATCCCCGGGTTTCACAGAGCCACTACTGAAACCCGACGTTCCCCTGGTCGTGTGGATAGCCTGTGCAATGTAATCCTAGACCCCTACGGGCGCGGCAAGTTACCCGCCAAAACCTGAAGCGAGGCAGCCCCCTTCAGCAACGTGAATGGACCACCCAGCACTTCATGGAATCCGGTAACTTGGGCACCCCTCCTGGGTCAACCTGTACCCCCTACGAGTGCGGCGAATAGCCCGCCAATCCAAGAGTGAAGCCCCCTCCGTCTCAATGCCATGAGATGCGGGCTTGTTGCCCTCCAGAACCCGGCTATCCGTGCACCCCTCCGCGGGGCAATCCTAGTACAGAAAGTAAAATATACATACAACGGGTACATCGACCGCAACCAGGTCGTGCCCCAAAATAATAATACAAACAGGCAGTGACGGCAGTCCACATGTCGGACGCTCGCCCCGCAATATCAAATGTACATAATACAACAGCACACTGTACTAGCATTGCATCCAGGCTATCCCTACGACCGATCGCAACAACACAGCAAATACATAGAACATCAACGTGAAAGTCACGTCGCAAATCCGTCTAACCGGGCTATAGCAGTTAGACAGGATTTACCGATCGAGTGACATTCACGGTCGCAGATATAATGTAAATACTGTGAAAAATGTGTTTAAAATATCCGATCGATCAAAAATTAACAAGTGGGCCCCCAATCAAAACTGTAGCACTCACAGAAATCTTGGGCCCAATTTTAATATTCCAAAACCCATATTTTAAGCCCAGAAGGCCTCTGTAAAAAATTGGTGAAGTGATCTCCACAGTGTGCGGCGGAAGGCGCGGGAAGGGGGTTTTCGCGGCGGTTCCGCGCTCCCACTGTGGAGTTACTTCGTCGAATTTTTACAGAGCTCTTAGATTTTCCAATACATCAATATTTTACAACCTGAAAAAATTTTCGACACCAAAAATTTCCAACAGAAAACTGATGTGGGCAAATACGGGTTTTTGGACATTTCGATCGATCGGAACTGAAAAACACAATACACAAAGCTAGACTAAGTTAATGGCGAGGCTCTGATACCACTGTAAGTGCACGGCGGCGCCGCACGGCCGTCAATCCGACGGCCAAAAGCGGAAGCGGTGAAAAACTTTAATTTTGCGGACTTAGCAATCCGGCACCACCGCGCACTAAACACCCGGATCGTAACCATTAACAAGTCTAAGCTAACTAGAAGATGGGTTAGAGATATACCGACGATCCAAGTCCTCCGGTCTTCTCGTCATGGTCCCGATCTCCTGCGGAAAGTCCTGTCTCCTCCTCGTCGCCGGAAGTGCACCACATCGCCTACTTTGTTTACGGGCTCCCACCTCAATGCCGAGGCAACTCGGGCACGAAGCCGGCTACTCGACGTGCCCAAGATTTGCTGTAGAATGTGTGAAGAACCATGTCTCACTTTTGGGGATTGTGGAATTGCCATTGGTGGAGGAAAAGAGAGCAACTTTTTGGAAATGAGCTAGAGGACTTTTCTAGCAAAACATGAGAAGCAAAAATACCACACCTCAAAATGAATCACCTTCCATTTCTCTCTATAGGAATGGCCGGCCCCCCCTTCTCAAGTGATTGGAGAGAGAAAGAGAAAAGTCAAGGGGGTGGGTGGAATGCAATGATGAAAAGAGATGATGAGAGAACAAAACTCAACACTCCAAAAGCCAATCATAACCTACAATGGTCAAGCCATCATCATAAAGCTAGAAGTCAAAAGATGGGCTCCATCATGAAACCATCATGATAAAAATATATGCAAAGAACCCCCTCCACTAATGCCTATTTGCAACAATGCAAATAAGCCCTCCTCCACCAATCTTCGGCCAATGAACGGAACAATGGAAATCGGCCGAAACGGAAAGCAAACTGGCAACTCCAGAAAACTGGTCCCATAATAAATTACAGGAAAACCCCGATACTGTGCATACACACCCGCATCTGTATTTCGACCGAAATACAAATGCAATGAGACAAAATCTACACTGTACTATACTAGGATCCGGCTTATACCAAAACCGGCTAGTAATATCTGTTCGATCCTAATCCGTGCAATACCGCACGTATCTGATCGAACCCTGCCATATAACCATACGGCCTATAGTACAATCTATCCGATCCTGATCCGTGCAATACCGCACGTATCTGATCGGACCTTGCCATATCTCCATACGGCCTCTACAACCTTTCGCCCGAAAGCTGAGTAACTGAATGTGGGGGACTCTAAAGACTCATCAACACCTTGGTTGTGGATTTAACCACTAGCTCGTCAGAGGTATAAGCCAATACGTAACGGGCTACCAGGTACTGACTAAAAAGGGATGTCTGTGAGTGAACTCAGCCTGACAACCCTACTGAGCCTGTCAGTGACAATATCCGTACAGTCCGGTCCGTTCGTCTATGAGTATCGCATGGCGGGCCTAGGGGGTTGGTAAAAGTCAGACCCCCAAAAGCGGTACAAGTCGTGTCGGAGTGTAGCCCAGAACACCCTGAGATACTACTGGAATACCTACCAGTAAATCTCCTTGCCTTGGCCAAGGACTTTGTGTAATGGCTCTCCTAGACACAGCACGACCTCACCCCCAATACCGGGAGAGACGAACCCCTGAAGATACGCTCACTGCCTCCATGTGGCTCGGGACTGTACCCAACTAAAACCTGTTTGCACGACTCCTTTGAGCCGTGGTAGGGTAGTAATCAAAGTACAGTGGGAACTCACACGAGACAAATGACGATCCCCAGGTCGATGAACTAACCTGCACACATGTCACCAGGGAACTGCCATCTGACGTCTGGTATATGACCAACTAGCATGTTCCCGGCGAGTCCTGTCCGGTGTACTCATAACCCAATGAGCACCTGTATACATCTTAGGTGATCCAACTGACACCAGTGGCTTGTAAGACCGGCCACTGCCCCTCGTCGGGGTCTCGACTGTATACACTAGTCTACAAATGGAGTATCGATGCCCATTCTCGAAACTCCCACGACTAGGGACCTTTTAAGGATAATCTTATAGACCCCCAGCTCCCACTTATATGATCGCCCTCATACTGCTGGTGGTCAAGCAAGAATCCTAGGGGCTCTATCAACGTGTAATAGCGACGTGTCAGGTCACCTAAAGCAGTACACGATGATAAAGGTAAACCAGATAGCATACTATCATCTCGAGTAAGACTGTCCTACCGGGATAGGTCCTCCCTCAATCATTACAATCACGTACCTGTGACCTAATAATTGACTCTGAGGGCACTATCTCCAACAAGGCGAAGTCCTGACGGAGTTTGAAGTCCGATCGAACCCGAAACCCCATTTTTCCACGCTCTCTGGACTTTTTCTGAAAACGTGGATTTTTCCAAATTAAAAATTGCTAAAAAATTCAGCAGGGAATTCTAAGAATTACGATGCAAAATTTTTCAAGTGAAGCTTCCAGAGTGCGGCGGAACCGCGGCATATGCCCTGCTTATGCGGCGGTTCCGCGGCCTAATTATTAAATTCTCCTATAAATTTTGTACAGTAATTCATGATTTATGGTGCTGGATTTTCTGGGATTTTTTGATATTTATTCAAGAGTTGAATAATCTGGGATGTTTTGGAGCTTCGATGATTCGATCGGGTTTATCAGATTTTGTCTATGTGGCTTTCCGGATAATTTTAGAATATGTTAAAAAGTTCGACCGGATATAAATACCCAATTTTTCCCCTGTCGGGAAATTTCCAAGTGTTGGATTTTTCCGTAGTTTAACGACGTTCTAAGTAGTGCAAGTAACGCGATGGACCCTCTAGAAGACAACAAACCTTAACTCGATTATGTGACCGTCTTGAACTGCCCTTTGAACCTTCGGGTTTGGGGCAGTACGGCGTGCCACATGTGAGGCGTTGGCTTGACCCTTCTACGGCTGGACCGTTGGTACTGAGGCACGAACTGAATGTTGTTAGACTTATTTCATGTGTTGATCTGTTTTGGGAAAACTTGGGTGTTTGACTGTTCGATCGAAAAGTTTAACATTTTCTATTTATCTGGAATGGGATACAATAATTGGAATTCACAAAAGTTATGAGATAACTGAATGAATGTTGTAAATCTAGCAATTTAGTCTCGATTGATCAGTTGCCACGGAATTTTGATGTGATCAAAAGTCCGTCGCAATCACGTAGTGTACGCGGATACTCGCCGGGTAAACTTAATAGACAGCCTCACTCCATAGCCCCGACCAAGTGACTGTAGGCGAACCCCGTCGCCGAAAGCATCCGTTCGGGTGCTCGCGGTGGCGGTGTTCCGCCTTGGTGCACTTCGTCGACGGCGTCGGGGGTGCGGCCGCCTACTGAAGTTTGCGACGAGCATTCGATCAGGATGTCGGGAATCTTGTTGAATTGCCCGACTTGAAATTGAAAAGTGTTTTCGATTTTGAGACCAAAATGCGGGGTTTATAATTGTTAGGCATGCGATGTCTAAAGAATTCATTTGGTCAGGCATGTGATGTCTAAGGAGGTTGCGGATTCCAACTGTTGTAGTTTTACACTTTCTTTTCTGTGACCGTAAGTGTAATATGTGATATCGCCGGTTTCGTTGCTATATGTCAACGACAATTGGGATGCGCATATTTACTTGCGTTGATGACATGTGATGTTATGTGTTGCTGGATATGTTATATTGGATCGTCATGTTTGAATAGCCAGGGGTTTTTATGTGAGATGAGTGTTTTTCATTTTCATTCATGTAAAAACTTGTATGTAATATTCTTTTTTTTTGGGGCACTTCCAGGTTGCGGAAGATGTCACTCTTTGTATATTATTTACTTTTCCGCACTAGGATAGACCCAAGGAGGGGAGCACAAGTAACCGGGTTCTGGAGTCCAGTGGGAGACCAACTCGAGGAGTCGAGTCCGGGTCTCCTAACTCTAGAATTGGTAGGGTTGCTTGCCGCTCTCGTAGGGGTCTAGGGGTGTGGGTTTGGCTATTCATCACGACAGTGGAATCCGTGTTTTATACTGGCTCGTATTGAAAACATGGACGTCCTAGTATATCCAATGTTTCATATTATTCTTCTGCTGCGATATCTGTGATGTGATCATGTGATGTTCTGTGATAGATACTGTATATAATATATATGATATATTATATAGGCGTTACTTATGTTTTACACCCGCGCTAGCCCTGCCCCGATCTGCCGTTAGTTACCTAACCTAACGGTGCACGATGGGACATCGAGGCGAATGCGGATGGCATAAGTGTACGTCGTATTTATCTGTGATGTTTAGGTACTTAAATGATGGGACTTCATTAATGTGATTAATGAAATAAAAGAAACCTAAAGATGTTGTAGAATCAAATTTCAAAATAAAACAGGTAGCTACAGTTCTTGCTTTGCACAGCGGTATATATGATATATCCTGCACCTTATTCGATGAGGAAAGGACCGAGATCCCTTCACCGGGAGTGACTCCTTTAGCAATAACTGGCTGATGCTACACACTCGGTTTGTCTTTTGATTGCTTTTAAGTGTTTTTGCTTTGCACAGTGATATATATGATATATCCTGCACCTCATTCGACGAGGAAAGGACCGACGATCCCTTCACCGGGAGTGACTCCTTTAGCAAAACTAGAAAAGCCTCAAAAGCACTCCATTTTTAAAATCATTTGATTCTACAACGATTTCAAGTTCATTACGCAATAGGTTTTCAGAAAAACCTGTCGTAGCCCTCCGTCATTTCAGATAAGTACTAGTTAGTATTCGTGCTGCGGTTGTTTGGCATGCGTCAAGGCGTAGTGTACGGTAGCTAACTAGTGCTTATCTGCTAGCATATGATGCGATTGGATTAGGGTATTCGTACGGCGTTGTTTGGCATGCGTCAAGGGTCGTGCGGGTGGGTTTAATTCAATCAAGAAATGTACGGGTTGAACTTGACTAGCGGACTATGGGTTGTTTGGCATGCGTCAAGGTCATAGCACGCTAGGGGCAAAATATTATCGGGAATTTCAAGTGTTGAAATTTGCAATGAGATTGCATACCTTCTATGAGATAGTTGGATCCCGATACCCGCTGCGAGTAAGAGTTACTCCTGGGAGAGTTTTACACGTTACAATTAGCCGATCAAGTAGGTGTCTAGAAAGGTGTCAACGGGGTTACGCCTCTGGGAAAACGAGGTTTACATTAATTAGGTTCGTGCGAAAGCACGGGGGACCTCCCTCAAAGTACCGACACTGGCCTGGCTGAAAGATTGGCGAACTTGTAGTGTGTAATTAATCCAGGCTAGTCTTTCCTTTTAGGGTTTGAAGGAAGATTTGATAAAAAGCAGTGGGAGCCATCCTGATTAGATAAAATAATAACCAATCTATTCTTGCAAGAGCGCACGCTGAGTGTTTTCTTCTCTCTCTCTCCAGGTAGCGACCATATCACGCCTTAATCAAGATAATAATACGGAATATTGACTGAACCCGCTTGTTATACTGAGCTGGGGAACGTTGGTCCCGCTCCAACTTATAATTGTTATAAGACAGAGCAGGAAATTGGGGAATACCAGATTTCCCGTGCCGCCCAAACGAAGAGAGTGAATGCTGATGCATCATCTTCGGGTGTGTTCGTTACAAAGAACTGTTTCTCAGTATCCTCTGCATCCTGGGTATATGATACCGGATCAGGATCCCAGATATGTAATCTGTTACATAGGGCTACAGCTAGGTAGAGAACTGAGAAAGGGTGATAAGTTTCATGAAGCAGAAAACGAGGCAAGTGTTGCAGCCAAGTCTGTTGGTCACTGTCACCCTGTATTCCAAGTACATTGATTCTGAACGAATGTTATTAGATACCGAACCTGATATACAAAATCATACTAGTCTCTTTATAAGTAAAGAAATGATAAAATTTTGTATTGTTGGATAATGTTTTGAACATTTCCTATATCAAAAGTTGATCGGTTCAGGCACGTTGTCTAAAAGCATTGACGTTCTAAATCAAACTACAGTTCTTAGTATACAGAACACACACAAGAGGAAGAGTTCAGAATTGAACGATTCCATCTTGAGGTATTGTAGATTAGGTCATATCAATGCGACCCGACTAGCTGAAGTTACATATAGATGCATATTTAAATCAGTTTGAATTTACATCTTATGAAACTTGCCAGTCATGTCACAAAGATAAAATGATCATAGCCCTGTTTATTGGAAACAGAGAAAGAGTTAATGAACTCTTGGGACTGATACATGATGATGTTTGTAAGGTCTCCTGTCTACACATGCCAGGACTGGTTCTTTATACTTCATTACATTCTCTGATGATCTTTCGAGATTCAGACATATGTTCCTGTTGAAACACAAGTCCGAACCTTTTGAGATATTCACAGAATATAAGTTAGAAGTAGAGAACCAAAATATGGGTATAAGTATTATGTCCTTTGATGTGATCAAGGAGGAGAATACTTGAGCACGGAAATCCTGGACTATTTTAAAGGAGAATGAGATTCTCTCTCAGTATTACTCCTCCGTATACACCATAGCACGATGGTATATCAGGGCAGTGCAATCACACCCTATATGATAAGTTGTGCTCTATGAAGAGTACTACTGAGTTACCTTTTTCCTTTTGGGAGTTATGCACTTGAGAAGTTGCATACCTATTGAATAAGGGTTCGAATCAAATCAGTGTCTACCACTTCATATGTGATATGGAAAGGGAAGAGCCCATTTCTTAAGTTAGTTAAGATTTGGGGTTGTCCGGCCTATGTCTAAAAGCGAAATCCGGACAAGCTCGAGGCAAGGTCTGTTATGTACAACTGGAAAGGTTCCAGCTATACAAACAGCAGCTGATGATTTGGTAGAACCGAAGGATTCAGTAGTAACCAATGAACCTCAGCCTCTCCGCCGATCTAGTAGGATTCCTCACCCACCTGAGAGATACTTCTGTTTCTCTATGACAGTGGGAGCGAGGATTGCATCATGAGATGATGACCCAACTATTTTCGAGCTGGCCATCAGGAGTGGGACTCTGTAAGAATGGCTGGATGCTTAGTGATCTGAGATGGAATCCTTATACACCGACAAAGTATGGACTTTGGTTGCTATATCTGAAGGGTTAAATCCCCATCAGGAGCAAGTAAATCTTGAGAAGATTATTTGGTGTACTTGGAAAAGTTGAGACTTTCAAAGCTAGACTTGTTAAAGTTTTTCGTCATAGACCAGGCGTGGATTATGATGAAACCTTTTCAAGTGGCTATGCTTAAGTCCATCCAGATCCTACTTGCCACGGCTACATACCATGACTACGATATCTGGCGGTTGGGTGCCATGACTGCTTTTCTAAATGATGTTTTAGAAGAGAACGTCTATAAGTACACAGCCAGAGGGCTTCGTAGACAGTGGGAGCAGCGGAAACGTGTACAAGATGCTTTATAGGATAAAGCAGGTATCGCGGAGTTGGAACATCTGTTTTGATGTGGTAGTCAAAGAGTTTGACTTCATCAAAATGGTAGATGAACCTTGTATAAACAAAAAGGTAGTAGGGAGTATGGTGATGATCTTCGTAGAGTACGTGGATGACATACTCATGATAGGGAAGGAGTTTCCTATGCTACGCTCGTTCAATCTCCGCTTATCACCATGATTCTCCATATAGGATCAAAAGTGATACCTCCTAAATCCAGGATTTTGGATCTATGAGATAGATCTAATTGGATATTAGGATACTCACTAGTTGTAGTGAGATGGTATCAGTCGATCCAGGGGAGAATCACTGGAAGGGTTCCAGGGTGATAAGGACGACTGAAAGTCAGTCACAGGCATTGTCTTTACCCTCAGTAAAGGGACGGTATGTTGGAAGAGTTCCAAGCTAGATACCGTGGCATACTAGACGATAAAGGCTGGATACATCGCTACTAAAGATGCTACCAAAGAGGCAGTCTGGATGTATATTTGTTCATGAGATGAACTTAGTTCCTCCCATTGTGTGACAATGGAGTTGTGGCTTATGCCAAGGAACACCCATCCCATCAGTGATCCAGACATATTCTAAGGCAGTATCACCTGATCATGGAGATGGTTGATCTCCAGGGTGATCGAGGTTAGGAGAGTAGACTCAGAGGACAACACGGCGGATCCACTCACGAAGGCTTATTCCCAGAGAGAGACTATTATGGGATGGTTGAGTATGAGATACTGCAACCACTGCTACAGATGGCCCTAGTGCAAGTGGGAGATTGTTAGTTATATGTATGCCCTAGAGGCCATTACTGTACATAGGATGTATATAGTAGTGGATGCTGGGACATATATAGGGAGGACTTTCTTGCTCGACATGATAGTATGCTATCTGGTTACTCTTTACCTTAACGTGTATACTGTTTGTCTCTCTGTTACATGTTGGTAAAGCCCTTAGGATGTGTACTTGACTACCTGGACTATGATGCGGATCATACTAGTGGGGACATGGTAGTCCATAAGTACATCCTTCAAGGTCCCTAGTCGTGGGTGTATCGAGATGGGGCATCGATATACCAGAGTAGACTAGCGTATACCTTCTCGACCCATATAGATGGGCGATGGATGATCCCATATCCATTGGTGTTTGACATCAGAGATGATATACGGGTGCTCAGTGGAGACTGGGTACACTGGACGGACTCGCCGAGAACTCCCAGATGGTATTATACCTTACGTCAGATGGCAGTTCTCTGGTGACACTGGTACAGAGTAGTCTGTTGACCCGAGATCGTCATAGAGTCTTGTGTGGTTCCCACTGTGCTTTGATTTCCATCTTACCACGTCCAAGAGGGCGTGCAAAATGGTGGTTTTTGGGTACAGTCCCGAGTCACATGGAGGCAATGAGCGATAGGAGGGTATTCGTCTCTCCCGGTATAGGGGGTTGATGTTGCGCTGTGTTCGATTGGCTGTAACAGGAAATCCCTGGCCAGGGTTGCTGAGATTTACTGGTAAGTGTAACCAGTAGTTTCTCGAATTGTTATAGACCTCATATCGACACGACTTATCGAGCTATTGGGGTCTGACGTCTACCACCCCTAGACGAGATATGCGACATATCAGACGATCAGACCGGACTGTACGGTAAGTGTTACTGGTTGGATTCACAGGAGTGTGAGCGGGCTTGCTCGTCGATCTTCTGATCGCTCAATACCCTGATGGCCGTTACGTTTAGCAGACCGCTTGTGGCTTGCGGGTGTCTGATATGATCATCACCTGCTGCCGGCGTATTGACGAGTCTTTAGAGTCCTACACAGAGGTTTCCTGGCTCAAGCGAAACGAAATAGGGGCGCATATGAGATATGTGCGGGACCGAGAATATTGCGTGTATGTGATACCGTATTCTATTCTCATGATGAATGTATCGATTGGTTATATGCGATATAACCTAGTTATCGAATCGAAGATTAATTCGATAAGACGATACATTGGATACTAGTCGGTTATATGCGATATGACCGGATCGTTAAATCATGTGTTGATTTAATGATTTAATGTATAATTATATATTTGATATATTACTTTGCATTAACTAGTATTGGTTCACTTTAAATGGATTTTCTCACTTGGATATACAAGTTGTATATGTGATATACTTTTTATGCAAATGATTGTATCATGTTTGATGATACATGTTTACTTGGTTAAGTGAAAAGAATTAAACCATGGTTAAACATATAATTAGGGTTTTATTTTTCCATTACTTGTTTATTCATTTATTTATTTGTTTATACATTTTGGAAAATAAATGGCATAAAAGAGAAAAGAATGGTGGCTTTATTTGTAGTTTAGTTGAAGCTTCATGAAACCTTGACCTAGTCCACCATTCTTGTCTCTTGCTTAACCCTAACCATCATATCTAACCATGGTCTATTCTCTACACTAAACTAAGGTTAGTATTATGATAAGTATTCATTTTCCTTTTGTTTTTAAATAACTTATCATAATATTATCTTCTTCTTCCTCATCTTCTTCAATGAAGAAAGCTTCACTTCATCAATGGTGATTGATGAAAAAGAGTGAGAAATCCAATTCTAAAGTCTACCCACTTCCTATTTCTTCATCCTCTACCTCTTGCCAAGTAGTAGAGTGTGTTTCCTTCACAAGTTTTCATGACTTGGTGAAGTTGGAGCTTGATCTAGCGATGCCTCGACGTAGATCATCTCCGGCATCGTCGTCGATGACCTAGCGCGCTTTTTCTCCGATGAAACCGACGCTAGAGCCCAAGTTTCGATTTGGACAGCGAGGGGACTTCATCACGGAGCTATGGAGGTGGAGAACCGGATCTACAAAGGTTGTATTTCCGTTCTTTTAGTTTAGTTGTAAACTAGTTTCATTGTTTCGCCTATATATCTAGTTAACGATCCGTATTAGGGTTTCTCGGCACCCGTAAAAATTGAAATTGGCATGGTTGATGCCTTGTGAGACCTCATTAGTGTGCCTAGGAACCCTACATAAGAATCGAATCTAATCTAACAACTATACTAAACTAAAGGGCTAAGCTAACAAGCTGGACTACAGGTAAGGAAACCGCCAAACATCTGAGTCGATACATATACATACCTGTATATATATTAGTCGGTGATCCCGCTTCAATAATATCATATCTGATACCATATCTATAATCAGACATCCCAAGTCAAGAGTGCGGATCTATCATCAAAATATAGTTCGTACATAAATCCGTCGTACGGCATCCCCAAATCTGGGTACGGGTTAATATCACATTCATCATACTATTCACCTGGTATCCTCTTTATCAAATATCATGATCGGGGTACTGATCTACATCTAGTACAATACTGATACCGCCTAAGTATGCATGGACGTGTGTGAAACACTACGTCAAGGACCCGCTACAACGTCATGTCGTATCTCAAATACGAATCCTGCCATATCACCGAATTCACAACCTCAATACAAATCTCATCGACTCATCTCAAACCCAAGTATCATCCTCAAATCCGTATGTGAACACATAGTCCCATACCCATGTGAACACATAACTATATATTCCCGTAAGCACAAATGAAAGAAGAAAGTATGCAAGTATGGGTTGGTGTGTGCATGTGTAGTGCGACTACTACTCTAGGGTTTCGCGACACTAAATCATCCAGGAACACCAAATATCCATATTATCATCAATATACTCAAACAATATATAAACAATATATATATATATATATGTGTGTATACGTATTCGTATACATGACCACGAACTGCGGGGGTGCTATACGCCATCCACCCGACTTCTCCCCGTAGATATAAATCTACTCACCTGGTCCTCGCTCGCCGGTGCCGACGTCGCCACGCGCTTGCTTGTCGTCTCGAAATCCACATGGGGTACCTACATATGACAACGCATCGTATCGCATTAAAATCCGACTCATGACCAAAACGACACACGAATCCCATATAAGTCAAAACCTATGGTTGCTTTCACAAATCGACCCAAAAACCCTCGACGTCGGTGTACAAACGCTAGACCATCGAGAAAAACCCAAATACACTCATTTGCACATTCACGAACACTAATTTTAATATAAAATAGGTTAAAACTCACAAAAACCCCAATTTCACTTAAAAAGTCATTTTTCCGAAAATCCAGCAAGCACAATTCGCCTTTTTTTGTACAAAACATGATGTTTTAACAATTCTAGTGACCAAGATGATAACTTAATATCTTAATTATGCCATAGAAACCATTACGTAAATTTTAAACCCACAATTTAATTCGATTTCAAAAACCAAGTTTGCAATATTAACCAATTTTAACAATTTTATAGCAAAAATGATCAAACTACAATCTAGCTTGGATTTTCATGAACTAAAGCATTAAACCACTCAATATAATATTTATAATGACATGAAACCTAAATTTTAATTTCCTCTCTCAAGAATATAATTATTTAAAAAACCTAGTTTACCAATTATATAATTATCACTTTTAAATCAACAAATATGCAAACTAGCAACTTAAATAGGATTTAGCATAACATTAATATGTCAATTATATCACATAAACTAAATCTCACAACACAAAATACCAATTTGAAATCAAACCCCTATCTTGAATTTTAAATCATGCACCTAGAACTAATTAAAAACCGAATTAAACAATTAATTAAACTAATCTAAGCAATTAACAACACATTAAGCAAAAATGTTAGAATTTATACCCAAATAATTTGAAGCTCCCACAAGCACACTTAGCCACCAAAATTGAAATCTAAATCCCTGGATCCATGCTATGGTAGCCAAGGAAAAATGGGTATAGCTCGGATTTTGAGTTTGCTTTGAATTTGCATGGATTTTTGAAGCATTTTAATGGATTTTTGAGGCAAAATGGTGTGGGATTTTGGTGGAGGGCTGCTGCTGTGGGGGGTTCAGGTTTGGGCCAGAAATGGAGGGGGTTTGGGTGAGGGAGGAGAGAGAGTGAGGTGGAGAAAGTAATATCTAGTCAAAGTCCTCCCTTTTTCTATCATTTTCCTTTCTTTTCTTTTCTTTTCTTGGTGATTGGAGAGAGTGAGAGGGGGAGGGCTGTCATGGTGGGGCCGGCCACATGGGGAGGGGAAGAGAGGGTGAGGTGTGGGTGTGTGGGTTAGGGAAAAAAGATAAATGTATTACCCCAATTCCCATTAACACTAATTTCACCGAAAAAAGCCTTTTCTTCGATATTTTTTCTAAACCGTTTTGGCAAACCATTTCATTTCAAAAAACACATGATAAAATTTTGTTTAATGTTTTATGATGCACAAAATTTGTTTCAACTCATTCCAATTTGTAATTTTCCCTAATTAAATATATTAGTGACGGCTTAAAATAATATTAAAATAATTAATTTCGGAAAAATTTTCAGAAAATTTGAAATTTAACCAGTGGGTCAATAAACACCAAATACTAGCAATTACATAGCTAGAATATGTATATTTAATTTTGTAATAAAGATATTTGTAATTTGACTTTTTACCGAAAACCCCCTTATTTTACTATTTTTTCGAAATTTCACCGAAACGATTTTCAAAACGTTACATATATACATTCGTCAGATGCAATGGTAGCCATTCCAGATCACAGATGAACACATTGGATATACTAGCAATCCGCATTCCGTACGAGCCTGTAATGAAAAGTGGATTACACGGTCGCGGTGAATAGCCAATACCCCACCTTAGACCCCTACGGGTGCGGCAAACTACCCGCTAAATACCCGAAGTGAAGCAACCTCCCTCAACAATGTGAGTAGGCCACTCGGCACTTCGAGGTACCCGGTAGTTTGTGCACCCCTCCTTGGGTCTATCCTAGGAGCAAAAACAGTAAAAGAAATTATACAATGGCGGCTACAACCTCATCCCGGATGTGCGGCCATACAAATAATATTACATCAATTACAAATTACATGAATTGAAAGATAAAGAAAACTCTCATCTCACAACCCCCCGGCTATTCATCCGCGACAATCCAATGAATTCATATACACATACCATCAACATTACAGATCACAGATATGAATAACCCGCACTAATCGACGTATAGCGATTAGCAGACGTTCAATACATATATCACATCACAGATATAACCCGTTAGCTAAAGTCTTTAGAAGTTTGATCAAAATACAGATTTTTAACCACCCCAAAAACAAATTTTTCTTTCTGGAAAATCTGGGCAGAAAAATCATATTCCAAAAATCCCAAAACACCCTAAGAAACACACTGCAGCAAAACCGATCCACGGCCGAGTCAACTCGGCCGCGGATCCGTGGCAACAATATCTTCTTGCCGCGTTTCCGCGGTGAGTTGGTCGGCTCAGTGGATCATTTTTCTGCTGTGTTCACTAAAAACCCTGAGACGATTTTTCAGATGTGTTAAATTATTTTTAGAGCAGTAAAAAAATCGACAGAAAGTTTATGTCTCGGGCATGTTTTGTGACTTTTTCTCCGATCCAACTTCTAGGTACTTTGCTAACATGTTAGATAGTGTTTAACTAGGCTCTGATACCACTGTAAGTCCACGTTACCCTTCCTGGTTCTTTCGGGGATGTGGAAATGGTGAAAAATGATTTTTTCGGTGGAGGTAACATGGACTCTAAAAATGGATCACTACTACAAATAAGGGTTTCCCCTACGGATTTATCGGTAGGGGCAACCCACTGCCCCTACGGATATATACGTAGGGGCGAAAAAAGACCCCGTAGGTGCAAAGGCCGCAGGTGCAAGTTGAGACCCTGAACTTGCCCCTACGGACAAATTTATGCCCCTACGGATATATCAGTAGGTGCTATAGCCCCTACGGAGTACCCCGTAAGGGTAATAAAATCATATATGTAATATTTTTTTTTGAATATATTGTATATACCTACGGATATACCCGTAGGTCCTTTTTAGACCCCTACGGATACCTCCGTAGGGGATATAAAGTATCCCCTACGGTTCAATCCGTAGGGGCCACTCCCAACACACTGCACTGAGATCGGGGGGAAAAATATCAGGAAACCTGATATTTTGCCCCTACGGATAAATTCGTAGGGGATAAACAGTGGCCCCTATGGAGATATCCGTAGGGGCACCCCCAACACCCTGCACTGATATCAGGTGGGAAAATATCAGGTTTCCTGATAGTTTGCCCCTACGGATAACTCCGTAGGGGCAACATATGTACCTACGGCGTAATCCGTAGGTACATATTGTCTGTATTTTTTTTTTAAAAAATGGGCTGCTAGATTTTTTCCCGCCCTGTGCACATTACTATATACATCAATCAAATCATATATTGCAGTATTCATAATCACATCTCACGCATATATATAATATACAAAAGAAACCCAAAAACTGAATATGATATAAATACAAACCAATATCAATATCGTTTCAAAATGTAGTACAATGTGATATAAATAAATACATGTTTCAAAAAATAAGAACCAAAAAGTTACCCTAGTTCGGTCCAGGTCCAGCTCCACTCCGAATAACGTTAGAATAACGCGCGCCTGCTCCTCGGTAAATACACTCTCCAATGCTACATATAAGGGAGTCTGAGCGGCATGTGGAGCTGGCGATGTGGTCTGCGCAGCCGCCGTCGAGGTAGTCGCTTGCGGAGCCGCGGCTGCGGGAGTCTGAGTGGGCGGTGGAGCTACAGGAGCTGTCTGCGGAACCGCAGCCGATGTAGTAGCTTGCGGAGCCGCAGCCGAAGGAGATGCATGTGGAGGCTCGGCCGATCTACCCTGTCGCGTCTGGACATAACGTGTGTAAGAACTGTGTATTATTCGAATTCGTTTCATTATTAAGTTATTTCGAAACCCTGTTTGGATATCTAGTTTGGAAAAGCGTTGTTTATTTTAATTACATATGTATGTATGATTAATCAAACTTAAGTCTAAAACCAAATAAGCTCAAGCTACGTACTAATTATGGATATGTTGATATGTATATAATATGAAATGATATTTTACTATAAAGTAGTATACATACCAGCATCTCCTTCAACTCCTGAACGGTGGCCCTCAAGCTATCCAGTTCCTGATGGACATGCCGGTCACTGGAGACGGAGGAAGTAACCGCCGGGGTAGAGTCCAACCTCATATGGGCCCTGCTAGGGCCCAATCCCCGGCCTCTCTCCCAACCTCCGTGGTGCCCTCCGTGTGCGGCGTCCAGAACTGGGGTCAGCAGCCTCGGATCGTTCTGTCCGGTAAAATCGATCCCCGAGGCCTGGGCCTGCTCAACCACCCGCTCCTACACCCACATTAAGCAGTAAAGTATAAGTATAAAATTTAAACTTGAACCTTCCAAAACTAAAATTTCAAATTTGGGTAGAAAAAATATTAACACTTACGCAGTACTCCTGGGTAGCGACATCGGGACATCGAAGCTCGCCCGTGGCGGGATCTGTCGAGGTGCCGTGGACGGCAAGATATGCGGACAGCACGCTCGGTGTACCACCTGACGCCATGGTCCGAGATGTCTGCAATATTAGAAAGTAACTCTTAATATTAGAAATATTAGAGAATAACTCTTAATATTGCAGAATATTAGAGAATAACTCTTAATTTACCGATAACTCCATGGCTCGAGTAATGTTCCTTGAGCCACCTGTGTAAGTGGGGCGACCCCTCTTCGCCGACTTCCTGTTCTCCATATTCTGAGCGGCCTGTTTCTGCACAACGCATTAACATTTAGTTTTCTAATTACGAAACACAAAGAAATAAATTATATCATAAATAATGAATTAAATTTAAAATACATACTTGTTTGCGTTCGGAGTCGAAATAAGCGCACAATAGAGGCCATGTCTCTACGTCGACTCTCGCAAACGCCGGAGTAGATAGGAGGGCCGCTCTCTCTGCCTCGGGGGTCGCTATCCACAGGGAGTAGCAGTCGGCCTTCAGCTCATTCCTGTTGTATCGGACCTTGGCCTGCATGTTCTTCATCAGGCCATTGTACAGAGCATGAAGGTCGAGCACCCTCCCCGAGTGATCAGGGTCGGCTACAGGCTGAAAATCGTAATCCAACTGAAAATACAAAAAAAACATTGTTATTAGATTGCAAGTGTTAATAATAAATATATTGGATAGATCAAATGAAAATATATATTAATACATACCCGAGCCTGATCAAAGAAGAGGGCGAATGAGCGCTGGTGCTGCTCGCCCCACTCAACGTGAAGTGGATAGTTCTTCACGATCCGGCTCTCGTCTCCCAAATACCGGCCGAACCTCTCGGCATGAGGACCGGTATAGAGATAGTCAAGGGTAAAAAATAGGGGGAATGCTGCCTCCCCCCTAGCTCTATCAGGCCTCAGCCTATGGGACTGATTCGGGCCTCGAGTCCCCCTCTGGGGATGGAGAGGCCCTGCGTCTGCACGAAATATCAAGACAATCAATAATAAGACAAAGTTGTATTAAGAAATCAAGGTTAAACAAAAATTCAAGTGTGATATATACCTCCGGTGATTAGCGCACGAGCCTGGGCCCGAGCAGCAGCACGAGCGGGACGATAGTTCCTCCGGTGAGGAACAACCGGGGTCCCGGACCCGGACGCATCCTCTCCAACTATAAAATAAACATCGACGCTAAATCTCCATGAAGTTCATATTTATTCTATATAGCATATGTAAAATAAATAAATATTTTAAATTTATTCATACTAACCTGCAGACGATGCGGAGGGTACGGAAGCGGCAGGAGTGGCCCCTGTGGAAGGTGTGGACGCACCACCTATAATTAGACAATTAAAAATAGATTTTATAAGTAATTGCAAAAAGAATGTGTAGATCAATAATATAACGTTCTAAATCAATATGCATGAACTATAGGACATATAAACATACCCGCAGGTGCGGTGGTGTCACCACCTACAGCTAGACAATAATAAAAATTGCTAAGTAAGAGCAAAAGGAATGTGTATATTTATGATATAGCATTCTAAATCAATATACATACACTATATGATATATAAACATACCTGGAGGAGCGGGGGTGGCCTCTGTCCCAGATGTGGACGCATCACCAACAACTAGACAATCAAACATTGACAATATAAGTAATTTTGACATAAACAGGCATGAATATCTGTAATATTAAATTGAAAATGGATATGCGTGCAGTATACCTGGATGTGTGGCAAAATCCACACGGAAGGAGGCATCCGAAGGGGTCTCCGATCTGGGTGCAAGACCGGCCCTTTGAAGCTCTTATACTCTTAAATTGATAAACATAGTGTCTACCCTCTTATACTCGGCTTTACCATATGGCCCGTCTTGAATTCTTCGTGGTCGGTTAAGCCTTGTCTCAATGTTCTCGTCCAGATAGCGGGAACAAAATGTGGTTGCTTCATCAAGAAGATAACCTTGCATGATAGAACCCTCTGGTCGATTTTTATTGCGTATATACTTCTTAAGAGTGTAAAGGTACCTAATGAGAATATGTTGAATAAATAAACACGGGCATACATGACAAAAATAAATTTATAAATTGCGCGAAACGAAAAATTTAACGTACCTCTCGACGGGATACATCCATCGATATTGTACCGGTCCGGCTAATTTCGCCTCAGTTGCAAGATGAACCGTCAAGTGTATTATGATATCGAAGAATGACGGTGGGAAAATACGCTCAAACTTGCAAAGTATCAACGCAATAGAATTTTCTAGTTTATCCAGCGTCGCAACCTCCAGCGTTTTAGCACACAACTCCCTGAAAAAACAACATAGGTCGTTGATTACTAGACCAACCGAGTCGGGGAGAGAAGTCCTGAGGGCTAATGGAAGAAGGTGCTCCACGATAACATGGTGGTCATGACTTTTCAGCCCATCGATCTTGCCCTTCACAATTTTTATTTTCTTGCTGAATAATCCTGAGAAACCTGTGGGGACTTTCAAATCATGCAACACCTGCAGGAATCTTTTCTTCTCCGGTTGTGACATATGATAAGCGGCATTGGGAAGTACAAACTTGCCCGGTTTACCCGCTACCGGTTTATGGTGCAGTTCACTTCTTATTCCCCACTCTTGTAGATCCATCCGGGCATTCATGTTGTCTTTCGATTTCCCGTCTTTACACAGAAGCAAGTTAAGTATGTGCTCTGATACTCCCTTCTCTATATGCATGACGTCCAGACAATGACGCACTGAATTTGTAGACCAGTACGGAAGCTCGAAGAAAATGCTTAACTTGTTCCAATATTGTGGTTTGACCTGTCTCGTCGGATCCATCCCGAAGGTCACGTTATTGTAACCATCCCATTTAGCAGTCACGTCCTCTCCGGACAATGGGGATGGAGGCCCAAGAAGCTCCTGATGACCATCAAAGTGAACCGTGTCTAACCTATAGGGGTGGTCTGGAGGCAGAAAACGTCGATGGCCGCAATAACAAACCTTCCTGCTAAAATTCAAAAATTTTGATGTTGTGTGTTCATGGCAATGAGGACATGCTTTGTGACCATGTACGGACCAACCTGAAAGCATTCCATACGAAGGAAAGTCATTAATTGTCCACATTAAAGCCGCACGCAGTATGAAGGTTGTATTTGTGTTTGAATCATATGTCTCTACACCATCAATGAACAAAGTTTTCAGCTCCTCAATCAGAGGTCGGAGATAGACGTCGATATTGTTCCCCGGTGAGTTTGGTCCGTCGATAAGAAGAGGCATCATAAAGTATGATTGGTCCATAGCCAACCAAGGCGACAGATTATAAATTATCATTACAACGGGCCATGTACTGTGACTTCCAGCCATATAGTTGAATGGGCAGAAGCCATCGGCAGCCAGTCCGAGCCGGACATTGCGAGGATCGCTACTGAATATTGCGTGCCTCCTATCGAAATCCTTCCATGCCGGTGAATCTCTTGGATGGCTCATTTTTCCATTTTCGCTTGGAGGAGCACGGTGATGCCAAATCATTGCCTCGGCTGTTTTCTTGCACCTGAATAGCCTCTGTAGCCTCTGTGTTATGGGAAAATATTGTGCTATCTTCACAGGTATATCAGGCTTCTTATCAGAATCTTTCGGCTTATACCTGGCCTCTCTGCATGTTGGACACTCTTTCAAATCTGAATTCTCTTTCCGGTACAACACGCAATTTTTAGGACATGCTTGAATCTTCTCGCACTTTAGACCCAAATCAGACATCATTTTCTGGGCTTCGTACCAGCTTTCGGGCACATTATTTCCCGGAGGCATAGAATCTTTCAAGAACGAAAGAAGCATTGTGAATGACTTGTTGCTCCATCCATTTAGGCACTTAATTTGGAAAAGTTGGACGAACCATGAGAGGGTGGAATAATTCGCATTCTCATAAATTGGTTTCCTAGCATCATTCATGAAATTTTCATATTTATCCGCACGCGGTCCTTGACCGGAAGGAATGTCATCTTCGGTACGAATAGATTCACCTAGGGCAGCCTCTACTATATCCTCCATTTCTTCTGATGGAAATAAATTTCCGTATCCTGCCGTATTACCGAATTCTTCTTCTTCTCCTGCCGCATTATCGTGTTCTCCTTCTTCTACCGCAGTACTGCATTCTTCTCCTTCCCCGTGATATTTCCAAATTGAATAAAGTCTAGTAAACCCATGTTTTACAATATGAAGCTCTGCCAATTCTACTTTCTGCCAGTACTTATTGCCACATCTATCGCACGGACAGAGAATCTTCTCTATTATGATCTTATTATGTGCTCGTGCAAATTCAAGGAAAGCAGCAACTCCTGCGACAAACTTAGGTTGCATACGTTGTTTCCAATCCACATACATCCAGTCCTTAACTCTGACGTACTCATGGGCCATGTTAGACTGAATAACATATAAATTGTAGGTTATGCTGACTATATTGAGAAATATAAGAACGGGATAGTTACTGACAAAGGAGAAAATTCATGTATATGCTTTGTGTGTGCGTTTGTCGTTGAAAAGAATAAATTATCGCACGTTATGTTGACCGATAGACGGGGACTAAGTGGCGCTTTTAGTTTCATATATGGGTATCGATAGGAATATGAAGGTTTCATATTATCATATATTGGTTTTAACCCGAACATCTCGAGTCGCTCTCTGATTATGCGTTTGTATGTATGTGTTCCGGCTGTCGGGGGTTAGGCTTCTATCCCATTAAGAATGTATAGAGCGAACGCCCATCACTTGTGCTTTCAACCGTTTCGAGTAAATTTCGGCAGCACCTCCCCGCTGTTCTCCGAGTACACTGTAATAGAATAGATAATCATTTCAAAGCTGTGAAACAACGTTGAAATGAACATCTAATCTATCTTTGTACACGGAGAACCAGCGGAAAGGTACCGACGAAATATCTCGAAACGGATGAAAACACAAGTGAATGAAGGCGTTTGCTTTATACATTCTTAACTTGTCCACACGGGACAAATCTTTGGGTTACCATACGATTGAATTTTCTCGTCGCGTAGACTATACGACGGTTGTTAGTATCGAGCTATACTGTCCGATATTTAACAACCTTCGTATAGTTCTAGGTCACGACGAGCATCGCACGTATGTTAACCGATAGACGGGGACTAAGTGGCGCTTTTAGTTTCATATACGGGTATCGATGGGAATATGAAGGTTTCATATCATCATCGAGTATCATATATTGGTTCTAACCCGAACATCTCGAGTCGCTCTCTAATTATGCGTTTGTATGTATGTGTTCCGGCTGTCGGGGGTAGGCTTCTATCCCATTAAGAATGTATAGAGCGAACGCCCATCACTTGTGCTATCAACCGTTTCGAGTAAATTTCGGCAGCACCTTGTTCATATCAGATTTTTGCATTTTCATACCGCCCAATTTTTATCACATTGCATGTCGGTAGATACTCTTGAGCCGTGTTTGCTAGTCAATTGCAGGATACAGGTTCCCGGTTCTCAAACGGAGAAATTCATGGAAAACACGACAAAAATCCGGTTCCTGCCAACCACAGATAAAACACGGTCTCCGCCCTTCATCCGTATGCTGCCAGATACCAGTTTAGGAAGACAAAATGTCAAATCGATATCGTTTTCAGGCACAAGGCTCAATGGTAGCACAAGATCCAAGAGATCTACGCGGCGCTCGAGACAATCATGACAAAATCTTAACAAAAAGTCCACCTTTACTTCAACAGAAATTCTGGAAAATTCGTGAAACAATTATGGGAAATTACATATGCCAGAAGGAAGCTCACATCAAAACAGGGTCCCACCAAAAATACCCAAGCCCAAGTCATCTATACGGCCGCGGAAGCGCAGCCAAAGAGGGGTATTGGCCGCTCTTGCGCGGCCGTTCTGGCGCCAAGAGTACAGGGTTTTGGGGGGTAGGTTGGTCTTTTCATGTATGTTCTGTTGGTTGCCCTAGGGTTTCATGTTTTGGCCTATAAATAGCCCAGAAGTTTGTGAAGGAAGGGGTCCAATTCTTGTATTTCTTTTGCTAAGTTTTAGTTACATGTTCTTCTTCCTCTTCTCACCTCTTCTCCATTAAACTTGTAAGTGAGCTTTTGAGTGAAGAGTGATGAATAAAGAAGACCATTTTATTATCATGCTTGTCTCCTTATATTTATGCTTGTTGTAATTTTAATTCGTTAAGTAGTTGTTGTTATTTCCTTGTTATTTCTTTCTTCTCTTTTTTCGTTATCCTTACATATGACAATGATACTTACGCTTGATCCTCGCCAAGGTGAGGTCGCAAATAGTTAGTCGTATTCTTCTAATCTCCTTCTTTCTATCTTCCTCTTTTGTGTTGTTTTATTTTTCCGTATTATGATGTGTGAGTAGTTCATTCTTGTTAGGGTAGGATAAGGGAAGTTTGAGAGAAGGAAATTTCTCTCACTCTTTCCTTGCCCAACATCTTAAATCGACTCCCGTTAACCCAACCACAATCCGCTCCTTACCGGCACCCTATCCTACATGATAGCGGTGATTCCGTAGTGAGACCGGTTGTGGTTGGATTAACCGGAGGTTATGGCTAAGAGCCAAGAACGGACGGACAAGCACCAAAAGGAAGACTTATGCGTTGGAAAGCCTAGCTTATACTCGCAAAGTCCTTCCTAGTCGTGCTAATCCCCGTTGTTGCCGATTACCGTAACACGATATTAAGAAGGGAAACGAAAGATGTGGAGACTCCTAACTCAAACTAACCTAATCCTAACCCTAACATACTCTCTTTAAATATCAACTCAACACTTAGATAACTACAAACGAAATCTGAACAACCGGACTTAACTCGTCGAAAAACACATAGAAAAAGATTCCCATCTCCCTGCGGACGACCCGTACTCAACCGGCTAGCTACGTGCGAAACCGTCTTGATTGCGGTATTTAAACTAGAACTTGAACACGCTCGTATCCTAAGAATCAAATGGCGCCGTTGCCGGGGAGACGGTAGTCTATTTCTAAGTGAAATTTCGGGTTAATTTGTGAATATAAAAACAACCAAAAAACCAAAAAAAAAAAATATACTTTGTAGAAACCATCTTGTTATTCTTGATTAGTTTTTGTGCAAGCGTGCAGGAAATACGAAGCTCAAGATCGACGCCAAAGGCGTTGGAAATACGGAGTTCAAGTACAATGCCAAAGACGTGGGAAGATAGACCCACATTTCGCGGCTACACCGCGACGGACAAAACGAAGCATACGGTCTACTGTCAAAATCTGGAGCAGATACAGTGAGCAACTAAAATTTCCACACATCCATAAAGGCAGAGGACACCAAACAGAGCCCACACCAGAAAAATGAACCACCAACCCCTCATTTTCGCCGCGGAACCGCGGCATTAGGGCCTTTTTGCCGCCCTTCCGCGGCCACTTGGTGGGGTAAGGCTGCCATATTTTCTCTGTAAGTCCCTCTTTCTCTCTCCACTCCTCTAAGCTCCACTGAATTGTGTTTTCTGCAGCCTTCTTTGCGCAAATTCTTCTCCCCCTTCCAATAAACTGTTCTTGTGCAGGATTCTTTGCGCCGCAAATAAAAATTGTTTGCTGTTGATATTGTTACTGTTTTGCATTCTTTAATACGGACTTAAGGGGCTTGAAACCAATCCAGATTGGGTGGGGATTTCATCACCCTTCCCAGGACCCCGGAAATCACTAAAGCATATGCATTGTCCATTGTAAATTAAAAAATTACTAGACTTCAGCCCTAAGGACTTCGCGCTCATTAGGAGAAGATAAACCTTGTTTAGAACCTTGCTTAACCGTATATTGTTTACGGGGTGTCTAGGAAAGTGTTAAAGGCGCAACCGCCGAAAGAGAAAGGGTTATTTAATTAAGGAACTTCGCGAAAGCGTTGGACAACCTCCCCTTATCTCTGCACTTACCTGGCCTCGTGATCAGTGTATTTTTAAGCCTGTTTCTCGACACTGTTTAACTTCGACAATCAAGTTCAGGAGCAGGTCTAGTAGACCTAGGTTACCCTAGATCTAGGTGTGATTGTGCATATCTTGTTTGTGATTGCTTAAGCCGTATTTCCGTACATACTTCTGTAAATCTCTTTCTAAAAACAAAATAAAAAAGAAAAAAATCACAAACTTTTATAAAAACTTGCCCTTTTGTCGCCAAATCCATTTTCACCCAACACCCATCGCCTTTCTTCATTGACGTTTTCTTACCATCACCTTCTCCGCTTTGACTATACTAAACTCGTTTAGTGTATGTCCGCTTGGACTCGGGACACTAGCGCCCGTCTAGTCCGCGTTTCGTTAGTCGCGACCGACTACGCAATCGACTCCGAAGTCGATACTCCGTCCACTCCTCTTTCACCCCTTCCTTTGCCGGCCAACTCCGACGTTGACCGAAATTCTGTTCGTACATCTTCACCTTCACCTTCACCTTCACCAACCTCTTCTTCCGCGATGTCGGGATTTAATCCGAACATCTCGTTGACCACCCCGGGATTGGCTCCACCTCCTATGGAGACCAATCTCCCACCACCTCCGCCTGTTGTAGCGCCGCAGCGAATTGCGCTCCAGGATCGTTTCTACCCTACCCGTTCTGCACTTCCAACCTGCCTTTCTCTTCCTCCGGCCAATGGGGACAACTTTGAAATTAAGCCCCATTTCATCAACATGCTTCCACGTTTTCATGGGCTTGAATCTGAAGATGCCTATATCTTCATTAACAAATTTCAAAATGTCTGTGCCATGATGAAAACAACCCAGCTGTCGGACGATGCTATACGTCTACGGGTCATTCCGTTCACTTTATGCGATCTCGCAGAAAAATGGCTGTATAGCACCGCTTCCCACTCAATCACCAGCTGGGACGAGTTTGTTAAAGCGTTTCTGAAAAAATTCTACCCAAATCATAAGACCGCAAGAATTCGAAATGAGATCAACCAATTCTCCCAGCTTCCTTCTGAACCCTTCGGAAGTGCTTTGACCGATACAAAGACCTTCTTGTTCAGTGTCCTCACCACGGTATAGAAAAATGGCAACTCTGCCAGACCTTATACGAGGGACTGAACCCAGCAACGAAGCAGTTGCTGGAAACAATCTGTCAGGGCCACTTCCTATCCAAATCTGACGAGGAAGCATGGCAGTTCTTTGACGATCTTGCGGAGCAAACGCTACAGTGGGAGAGCACCAGACCGACTCCTTCCTCTTCTTCTACCTCCACTTCTACCGGTCAGTCTAGGGTAGGAATTCACCAGCTTGATGTCTCTATTGCGATGAGAGCTGAAATGGCTGCAATAACAAAAAAGCTTGAAGCAATAGAGAGCAAATTTTCTTCTCCTACTCCTGCCCCTGTTCTCCCCCTTCGTACCATCTGCGCTTGTTGTTCCGATCCTTCCCACTTGACCGAAGAGTGTCCTTACAATCCACCCTCGTAAGGACAGGATCAGGTTAATGCATTCCAGCAAAGACCGAGGAATGATCCATACTCTTCCACCTTCAATCCCGGTTGGAGGAACCACCCCAATTTCGCCTGGAATCAGAATCAGAATCAATTCCAGGGCAATAATTTCCAAAGGGCCCCTCCACCGCAACAACAAGCGCAACAACAAACTCAGTATCAGCAGCCCTTCCAACCCCAACCTTACCAAAACCAGACGAACAACTTTGCACCGAACAATTCCTTTCCACCAAACAACTTTGTTCCGTCGAACAACGATAAGGTTTCCTCGCTCGAGCGAAGTCTGGATGCGTTTGTTAAACAATCGACTCAATCCACCGCCAACATCCAGTCTTCGATCCAATCTTTAGTGCAACACACCGCCGCACACGGGCAGAGCATCAAGACCATCGAGGCCCAGATTGCACAGCTGAACGCGGCCTTGAGCGAGCGAGAGAAGGGGAAGCTCCCGTCCCAGCCACTTCCAAATCCCGGCCACCCACATAATGCACATGTTGCTCTTGAACAACAAAACCATAATGTGAGTGCCGTGACCACACTGAGATCAGGGAGGGTGCTGCAAAACAACATTGGCAAGCAAATCAACGATGACACCCCGGCCGCTTCTTCTTCTTTTTCTTCTCCTGCTTCTTCTTCTTCGTCTTCCGAGCCTATTCTCCGTTCTTCACAAGGCTCTCCTTCCTCTTCTTCTCTAAACGGACCCGCTTCTCACTCCACGAAAACACCTATTCTGGGATCCGTTCCAACTCCAAAATCTCCTCCTCCAGCATTAGACTCAACCAATTTTCAAAATGTTCCATTTCCAAACCGGTTGAGGTCTAACAAACAAAATCCACAAATGGAGAAGATTTTGGAGTTATTCAAGCAAGTTAACATTAACATTCCTCTTTTAGATGCTGTCCAACAAGTCCCTTCTTACGCGAAAATCTTAAAGGACTTGTGCACGAAAAAGAGGAAGTCTCAGGTACCCAAGAAAGTTTTCTTGGCTAGTGCTGTGAGTGATGCCCTTACCCAATCTTTACCACAAAAACGGAAGGACCCTGGCTGTCCTAAGATTTCAATTACTATTGGGGATAAGAACATCAACCGCGCACTATTAGATCTTGGTGCCAGTGTTAACTTGCTTCCGTATTCAGTATACGAGCAATTAGGCGTCGGAGAGCTGAAACCCACACACTGCACTCTCCAGATGGCCGACCGATCGATCACCCATCCTAGGGGTGAGCTAGAGGATGTGTTAATCAAAGTCGGGGATTTCATATTCCCCGTCGACTTCATTGTCTTAGATACACAGCCTGTAGCTAACCCCCGGAATCAAATTCCGGTGATACTCGGTCGCCCATTTCTCGCAACCTCAAATGCTGTGATCAATTGTCGCAATGGTTCAATGAACCTCTCTTTCGGAAATATGACAATTGAACTCAACATTTTTAGGTTGGGGAATCAGCCCGCCGAACCTAATGCTCATATACTGGATGTCTGCTCGATCCAGGAGATCACACCAGAAGAGTGTGAATTCGAGGAGTTTCTGTTTGAACACGATGATCTTGACGCCACTAGTGCGTGTCTCTTCGAACCTGCTGCTGTTTCTGCGCCCGATAACGACTACGAGTGTTTCACGTTCACGAACGATCTTAGCCGCGCACAACCCGAGTTTGAATCTTTCGACTTTTCGGATGAGTTACCTGAACCATCCGACTCGGTTGCCTACACTCGTTTTGAACCTTTGCTGGAGTCCTTTGAGTTCGAGACCTTTGCACCGGTCTTGCCTTCCATCATTTCACCTCCAACGCTCGAACTCAAGCCGTTGCCGCCTCACCTTAAGTATGCTTACTTAGGTGAGAACGAGACCCTCCCTGTCATCATCTCGGCTTCTCTAGCTCCCGAGCAAGAGAAAGCCCTTCTCGCGGTCTTGCACGACAACAGGCAAGCTTTTGGCTGGTCCATGGCGGACATCAAGGGGATTAGTCCCCTCATCGTTGAGCATCACATTCATCTGATGGATGATGCCAAACCAGCCCGGGATCCACAAAGACGTCTTAATCCAGTCATGAAGGAGGCTGTGAAGAAGGAGATCGTCAAATGTCTAGATAGTGGTATCATTTACCCTATCTCTGATAGCCAGTGGGTTAGCCCCATTCACGTTGTCCCCAAGAAGTCGGGCATCACGGTCATAACCAACGAGGCGAATGAGTTAATCCCTACTCGCACCCAAACTGGGTGGCGAGTTTGCATTGATTACAGAAAACTCAACGCCGCAACGCGGAAAGACCACTTTCCGCTACCTTTTATTGACCAGATGCTCGAACGATTGGCCGGACATGAGTACTATTGCTTTCTTGATGGCTACTCTGGCTACAATCAAATTCCCATCGCCAAAAAAGACCAGGACAAAACCACTTTCACTTGTCCTTTCGGCACGTTTGCATATCGACGCATGCCCTTTGGGTTATGCAATGCGCCCGCTACCTTCCAGCGGTGTATGATGGGAATTTTCTCGGACATGGTGGAAAAATTTCTGGATATTTTCATGGATGACTTCTCCATCTTCGGCGACTCCTTTGACGAGTGTCTGCTGCATCTCGACGCTGTCCTTACCAGATGTAAGGACAAGAATCTCACTTTGAACTGGGAGAAATGCCACTTCATGGTGCGCGAAGGTATTGTCTTAGGACATATCATCTCGCAAAATGGCATAGAGGTTGACAAAGCAAAGATTGAGGTCATTTCCAATCTGCCTCCTCCCCGATGCGTCAGAGATATCCGAGCCTTCCTTGGCCATGCCGGTTTCTATAGACGGTTTATCAAGGACTTTAGCAAGATTGCTAGGCCCTTGACGCTTTTGCTGGCCAAGGACACGCCTTTTGACTTCAACTCGAGCTGTGTGACTGCATTCGAGTCACTAAAACGCTCACTCACTTCTGCTCCCGTTCTTTCTTCTCCTGACTGGACGCACCCATTCGAGATCATGTGCGATGCATCCGACTTTGCCATCGGTGCTGTCCTTGGACAGCACATCAACAAGATGCCGCACGTAATCTATTACGCGAGCCGAACCCTGAACGACGCCCAAGTTAACTATACAACAACTGAGAAGGAATTCTTAGCTGTTGTATTTGCCTTAGAAAAGTTCAGGCCCTACCTCATCGGCTCTCCAGTCATTGTCTACACTGACCACTCAGCTCTGCGCCATCTTTTTGCGAAGAAAGATGCCAAATCTCGGTTAATCCGTTGGATCCTCTTGCTTCAAGAGTTTGACCTTGTCATTAAGGACAAACGGGGATGTGAAAACGTGGTTGCCGACCATCTCTCGCGACTTCCTTCTTCGCCTTCGCTTCCAATTCCGATAAACGACGTTTTCCCGGATGAACAACTCTTGACAGTATCTTGCGAACCCTGGTTCGCAGATATTGTGAACTATTTGGCCACGGGATTGCTACCGACCGAATGGTCACGTCAGGACAGACTTCGCTTCTTATCCCAAGTAAAACACTTTTACTGGGACTAACCCTACTTGTTCAAGTACTGTCCCGACCAGATTATTCGTCGGTGTGTCCCTGATGAGGAATTCAAGAGTGTGCTGTCATTTTGCCACGATCAAGCGTGTGGCGGGCATTTTGGGCCCAGAAAGACAGCTGAGAAGATCTTGCAATGTGGTTTCTACTGGCCACAACTTTTCAAAGACGCTCACGACTATTGCAAGACTTGCTCCCGGTGCCAGCACATGGGCCGGATATCCCGGAGGAACGAGATGCCGCTCCAACCGATCTTGGTTGTGGAGATTTTCGATGTTTGGGGGATAGACTTCATGGGGCCGTTTCCCAGCTCTTTTGGGAACTTGTACATTCTTCTAGCTGTTGATTACGTCTCTAAATGGGTCGAGGCTGTGCCCAGCCGGACTAACGACAACAAGGTTGTCGTTAGGTTCCTTAAAGAAAACATTTTCTCACGGTTTGGGCACCCCCGAGCAATCATTAGCGACAATGGAAGTCATTTCTGCAATAGGACTTTCGAGGCCTTGATGCGGAAATACTCCATTAATCATAAGCTTTCTACGCCCTACCACCCCCAAACCTGCGGGCAGGCCGAAGTTTCAAATCGGCAAATCAAGCAGATACTGGAGAAAACGGTTTCCAAGAACCGTAAGGATTGGTCTTTGAAACTCACTGATGCCCTTTGGGCATTTAGAACCGCTTATAAGACCGACCTTGGCATGTCTCCCTATCGGCTTGTGTACGGAAAAGCCTTCCACCTTCCGGTCGAAATCGAGCATCGCGCGTTTTGGGCGATAAAGGAGCTGAATCTGTCTCTGGAGGACGCGGGCAACCATCGGAAGCTGCAGCTGAACGAACTGAGTGAGCTTAGGGATGAGGCTTACGACAACGCGGTTGTCGTTAAGAATCGAACGAAGGTGTTTCATGATAAACACCTTGTGCGCAAAACCTTCGTACCTGGTCAGCAGGTACTTCTTTACGACACCCGACTTCACTTCCATCCTGGAAAGCTCCGATCTCGCTGGAAAGGGCCGTATTTTGTGCGGAATGTGTATCCGCAGGGCGTTGTGGATTTGGAAAATCCAAAGGACGGTTCACTCTTCAAGGTAAATGGACACCGATGCAAACCGTACCTTAGCGCCGAACCAACAGAGGAGCTCCTGTTCTTACAGGAGCCGGTTTACCTTGCTTGATCTTCCTCTGCCTACCTCCAGACTTCGGTTATCCAGCCAAGAACAGTGGACACTGTTCCAAATAAGTTTGGGGGTATGTACAAACCATTTTGTTTATATTTGTGTATATTCTTTTTTCTTTTCTTTAAAATAAAAAACAAATAAAAATTTGTGTATCACTAACCGACAATTTTGAACCTTCCAACTGCTCTCTTCATGCTATGACAGTGAGGACACTGTCCAGTTTAAGTTTGGGGGTACGCTCGGTACGCATTTCTTACCTTCGCATTCATAGGTATATTTTGCATCTGCATATTAAATCCATAAAAAACCATAAAAATTTGAAAATTTTCCAAAAAATATAAAAACTTTTTTTGTCAAGTTAGCTTGTGGATGAACTCTGAATCAACATTCGACGGTTTTTGTTTGAAAAAATAGGAATAACTAGATCTTATGTTTGGATTTTGAAAACCTGAAAGATAACTCTCCTTTGAAGTTAACTATAGCTAATATACGTCTTTACATCACTACACGTGTCGTGAGTTTTGGGAATTAGATGACAAGTCTTTCATATTCAAACTTTTAAACAGATAAATGATTTTCTGAGGATCAAATAGGTTTGTTCTGAAATAAGTAATATATCAAGAATAGTTTATGAAGTAAGTGAATATGAAGGAATGTTATTGATGCCTTAATTGGAACTAAGTCTGAAAAATAACCCATCTGAAACTTGATTGGAATGATTACACACCGAATCCACTAAACACGTCTTTTATCCAAAAAAAATATTTGAACTGCCGGTTATATCTCCGTTCGTATTAAATCATCTGATTTTCACGCCAAACTGTCTTTTGTTTTTGGACCTAGGTAACTTGAGTAATTAAGTCCGCTGGGGTGTTTCTACACCTAATGCCCTAAAACCAACTGGTTTGGGTGCATTGGCCCAAAGCTCGCTAAGAAACCTAGAAAGTCCAGTTTAAAACAAAGTCAAGCAAGTGTTCTCTCCGAGTTAAAATTCCTAACGGTTCTTTGTGTGAGAATAATCTTGATAAAAGACAGACTTTTATAAAAAAAATTTTAACGGAGATATGAAGGTTTTAATCTATGATAAAGACTATTGCACGTTCACAGAGGTGTGTATGAAATGAAAACAAGAAAAAGGTGGAGTGAAAAATACGGCTTAGTTTCCTGTTAAGGAAGATAGAAATTCTGAAGTTGAAACCTTACTGGAAAACGAAACTTGAAAAATGCTTAACTCGTTATAAAACTTATGTGATCCTTTTAAAATTATTATCTGGGCTTTATTGTACGACATGATGACTTTAATCGATCTTTCTGGAACTTAACGACTCTATTTGCACTGCACGTAAAGACATATAAAATCTGTAGTTAAATAAGAAGCGAGGTGTGAAAAATAAAGGTTCGATAGTCCAGATTTAGGATTATAGAATTGTTATTTTCTAAAACAAAACTTTAGGGTTTGAAACTTAGTCATTTTTACAAACCAACTTGACCGGATTTTGTGGGTAGTATCCGCTGAAAACCCTCAGGAGACAACACTCCTCCTACTAGGGACACCTAGAGGTTTAACGGCTTGTTGCACATGCTCAGTGCAATCGCGTTCCCTGCGAAAGTGAGGTTAGGAAATTTTTTGTGAATAAATGGACTTTGCTCGTGACGAGCAAATGATAAGTTTGGGGGTATTTGTTCATATCAGATTTTTGCATTTTCATACCGCCCAATTTTTATCACATTGCATGTCGGTAGATACTCTTGAGCCGTGTTTGCTAGTCAATTGCAGGATACAGGTTCCCGGTTCTCAAACGGAGAAATTCATGGAAAACACGACAAAAATCCGGTTCCTGCCAACCACAGATAAAACACGGTCTCCGCCCTTCATCCGTATGCTGCCAGATACCGGTTTAGGAAGACAAAATGTCAAATCGATGTCGTTTTCAGGCACAAGGCTCAATGGTAGCACAAGATCCAAGAGATCTACGCGGCGCTCGAGACAATCATGACAAAATCTTAACAAAAAGTCCACCTTTACTTCAACAGAAATTATGGAAAATTCGTGAAGCAATTATGGGAAATTACATATGCCAGAAGGAAGCTCACATCAAAACAGGGTCCCACCAAAAATACCCAAGCCCAAGTCATCTATACGGCCGCGGAAGCGCGGCCAAAGAGGGGTATTGGCCGCGCTTGCGCGGCCGTTCTGGCGCCAAGAGTACAGGGTTTTGGGGGGTAGGTTGGTCTTTTCATGTATGTTCTGTTGGTTGCCCTAGGGTTTCATGTTTTGGCCTATAAATAGCCCAGAAGTTTGTGAAGGAAGGGGTCCAATTCTTGTATTTCTTTTGCTAAGTTTTAGTTACATGTTCTTCTTCCTCTTCTCACCTCTTCTCCATTAAACTTGTAAGTGAGCTTTTGAGTGAAGAGTGATGAATAAAGAAGACCATTTTATTATCATGCTTGTCTCCTTATATTTATGCTTGTTGTAATTTTAATTCGTTAAGTAGTTGTTGTTATTTCCTTGTTATTTCTTTCTTCTCTTTTTTCGTTATCCTTACATATGACAATGATACTTACGCTTGATCCTCGCCAAGGTGAGGTCGCAAATAGTTAGTCGTATTCTTCTAATCTCCTTCTTTCTATCTTCCTCTTTTGTGTTGTTTTATTTTTCCGTATTATGATGTGTGAGTAGTTCATTCTTGTTAGGGTAGGATAAGGGAAGTTTGAGAGAAGGAAATCTCTCTCACTCTTTCCTTGCCCAACATCTTAAATCGACTCCCGTTAACCCAACCACAATCCGCTCCTTACGGCACCCTATCCTACATGATAGCGGTGATTCCGTAGTGAGACCGGTTGTGGTTGGATTAACCGGAAGTTATGGCTAAGAGCCAAGAACGGACGGACAAGCACCAAAAGGAAGACTTATGCGTTGGAAAGCCTAGCTTATACTCGCAAAGTCCTTCCTAGTCGTGCTAATCCCCGTTGTTGCCGATTACCGTAACACGATATTAAGAAGGGCAACGAAAGATGTGGAGACTCCTAACTCAAACTAACCTAATCCTAACCCTAACATGCTCTCTTTAAATATCAACTCAACACTTAGATAACTACAAACAAAATCTGAACAACCGGACTTAACTCGTCGAAAAACACATAGAAAAAGATTCCCATCTCCCTGCGGACGACCCGTACTCAACCGGCTAGCTACGTGCGAAACCGTCTTGATTGCGGTATTTAAACTAGAACTTGAACACGCTCGTATCCTAAGAATCACACCTCCCCGCTGTTCTCCGAGTACACTGTAATAGAATAGATAATCATTTCAAAGCTGTGAAACAACGTTGAAATGAACATCTAATCTATCTTTGTACACGGAGAACCAGCGGAAAGGTACCGACGAAATATCTCGAAACGGATGAAAACACAAGTGAATGAAGGCGTTTGCTTTATACATTCTTAACTTGTCCACACGGGACAAATCTATGGGTTACCATACGATTGAATTTTCTCGTCGCGTAGACTATACGACGGTTGTTAGTATCGAGCTATACTATCCGATATTTAACAACCTTCGTATAGTTCTAGGTCACGACGAGCATCGCACGTATGTTAACCGATAGACGGGGACTAAGTGGCGCTTTTAGTTTCATATACGGGTATCGATGGGAATATGAAGGTTTCATATCATCATCGAGTATCATATATTGGTTTTAACCCGAACATCTCGAGTCGCTCTCTAATTATGCGTTTGTATGTATGTGTTCCGGCTGTCGGGGGTAGGCTTCTATCCCATTAAGAAAAAATGGAGTGTATTTCGCTGTGAGAGACTCTTCAAAGAAATGGAGGAAGAAGCACTAAAGAAAAAAGAGAGAAAAATAAGAATATAAAGTTGAAACTAAACTTGTGTATCCGCTGAAATCATAAAGCATAGGAAAGTTGATTGAGTCTTGATCTATTGCTCTTTCTTTGCATTATCTCGTATGTCCATTTATAGATTTTAATGCCACATGAGATGTATAATCAGTCAGCTCCCTATGGTTGTATTAATGTCAGCTCTTACACAATATGGGTATCTGCCTTACCATTAAGACAACTATGGAATATGTTAATTTAAAATGTAAGGCTAGCTATCTATGTATTCTGAGGGACTGCTTGCATAGAACATAGCTTGATCCTCTCAATTATTACACATAAATATGCTGACATGCCTCTCATAACCCTAACCCCAGCCCCACAGTAACCCTAACCCTAGCCCCAACCCTAACCCCAGCCCACCGTAACCCTACCCCAGCCCCACAGTAACCCTAACCCCAGCCCCACCGTAACCCTAACCCCAGCCCCACCCCAGCAGCAGCCGAACCCCAACCCTAAGCCTACCCCGACCCCGACCCCGACCCCGACCGCCACCGCGCCCCTGCCCAAACCCAACTCTCGCGCGCGCAACCCAGACCCAGCCATGAATAATCCAAAAATGCTTTAATTTACCTCGAGATTTATACCTGAACGGGTGCGCTGGTGGGCTGGAGCGACGACGGTGGCGAATTGGCGAAGAAACCGGCGGTGGCGACGAAACCGGCGGTGGCGACGACGGTGGCGACGAAATCGGCGGTGGCGACGACGGTGGAGCCTCTGCCCAACGACGGTGGCGACGCGACGGTGGCGATTTGGGGTTTTTCGCGCGCGTTTGAGGGAGAGAGAGAAAATGAGCGTAGGCTTTTCGATCTGGCTTTATTTTAAAACGATATTTACTTGCCCCTACGGATATATCCGTAGGTCCTTTGTTTGCGGCACCGTAGGGGCAAACACCAAATTAAGAATTAATATTTTTATTCTTGAACGTTAGTGCCCGTAGGGGCAACCTTTTAGCCCTACGGATTAATCCGTAGGGCCAAGTTAAATATGCCCCTACGGATAATTCTATCCGTAGGGGCAACCCACTATTTTACTAGTGGATATTTGCTAAACAAACTATCTAACAACCTAACTAGGAGTTTAACTACTATGTTAGGGGTTATACCTTAACTTGAACTCCTTCTCTTCGACTCCTTGTAGTGGTCGGATCGGCCTCACCTCTTCGTCTCCTTATGCCGAAGATGGATCCACCCGAAAGCTTCTACCTTTGGCTCCAACCTCAATCTAGAGGAAACTAGAATACTTGGCTTGCCAGACCTTGTACACTAGAATGAGTAGAGAAGTGTTTTGGGTTTTATCTCTAAGGAAATGGTTCTCAACTCATGAGAGGGATTTTCCTTGAGCTAGAGAGAGAGCAAGAGGAAGAGGGAGAGCTTTCATGAGAGAGAGAGCAAATGATAGAATGAATGAAGACCTTTTGCAACCATTCTCTCATAATACAAAATAATCATAATAATAATAATAATTAAGCCTTTTGTGATGGTTCATGTCAATGGCTTTATCATTTCATGCAATCATTTTGTAAAGAACAACAAGCAAGCAAAACTCATACCCATGAAATGATAGCCATTGTAATGATGATGGTCAACAAGTCCAACCTAGTCAACTAGTCAACAAAGTCAACAAGTCGATAAAGTCAACCTTTCAACCCAACCATGGCACAATAATACTTAATTAATATTATTATTAATCATATTTCTTATTCTCATTAGTGTTTAGCAAAAGTCAACAGTCAACAACCCTAATGAGAATCCTCTGTCTCTGTCTGTCAAGCGTGCATACACACCCGCATCCGCGTTCCGAGGAACACGAATACAAACGAGATAAAACCAATCCCAAAACGTATACTAGGATCTGGCTTTAACCAAAGCCCGCTAATAATAACTGCCCGGACACCAAACGTGTACAATTGCGCGGATGTGACCGAACCCTGTCGCAAAACCATGCGACCTCTACTCTTTTGCCTAAAGGCGAATAGCTCTCTGTGTGGGACTCTAAAGACTCGACACTACGCTAGCAGTGGGTTTAACCACAGACCGCAAGCGGCACTAGCTGTGCGTAACAGCCCCGAGGTAGATGCCGATAAGAAGATTAACGAGGTGAACTCATCCGAACTCCTACTGAGCCTGAATATGGCAGTCTCCGTACAGTCCTATCTGTTCGTCTGAGAATATCGCATGGCGGGCCTAGGGGTGTGGTAAACATCAGTCCTCTAATAGCGGTACATGTCGTGTCGGAGTGAAGCCCAGAACACCCTGAGATAACACTGGAAACCTACCAGTGCATCTCGCTTGCCCTGGCCCGGGACGACTGTGTGTAATGGCTCTCCTTGACACAGCGCGATATCAACTCCCAATACCGGGAGAGACGAATCCTATCTAACAGTCACTGCCTCCAAGTGCTTCGGGACTGCACCCAACTACTACCTATTTACACGACTCCTTTGAGCCGTGGTAGGGTAGTAATCAAAGTACAGTGGGAACACACTCGAGGCGAAGTGACAGTGTCAAGTCAGCGGACTAAGCTGTACTCATGTCACCTGGGAACTGATAACTGACGATAGGTATAGTACCAACCAATCAGTTCCCGACGAGTCCTGTCTAGTGTACTCGTAACCTAACGAGCACCCGCATACTATCTCAAGTACGACGTACTGACGGCTGTAGGACAGACCGTCTCCCCTGCTGGGATGAGAAGCGCATACGCTAGTCTACTTCGGAGTATCGATGCCCTGTCTCGATAGTCCTACGACTATGGACCTGTATAAGGATGTGCTTGTGGATTACCCTGCCCCCATGAGTGTGACTGCCATCACTACGCTGGTAATCAAGCAAAGATCCTAAGGGCTCCACTAATGTGTATAGGCGATATGTTAAAAGAAAACACATGTATACACATTGAAGTAGAGACAAACCAAGTAGCATACTACTATTTTGAGCAAGATTGTTTATACAATGGTGAATATCCCAAACTTCCATTAAGTAATATACAAACTAGTATGATACAGTAATGGCCTCTAGGGCATATACACTAACAATATACGTATATACATTTTGTTTAATATGTACGTTCCGCCATTTTGGAAACAATTTAGAAGGGTTTCCTTGTTTTAAATGTTTCGTGTCATATCAGACACGTAGGTAAATACTAAGACTATAGCTCGCTTTTTGGAAATCCCTACGATAACTATCAATGCATGCAAAATATATTCAGGTACTCTCCTCTGACTAGTCCTGCTCAGTACAAAACTCAAAGCAATCATCATAAAAACGTACTGCTCCATAAGAAATCAATCCCAAAATATGCATATATATACTATGTGCGTTTGGTGCGCACGAAAATCAAAATTCATATATGTGCCATACATGGGTACAGAAACAACATCTAGGTGCAACGGGTGTGCACCCAACATCTGTCATGGGCAACGTGTGTGCCTGACAGCAAAATCAGGTGCATCTATCATGCATGAAGAATCTTGATTTAGTGCTTCTGGTGTGCACCAAAATCGTATCTCATAACATGTGCCCAACATGTGCGAAAACCCAAATCAGGTGCATCTAAGTGCACAAAATGCGTATCACTGCACTGCAAGCATATGTGAACTATACCGAGTGCAAAAACCAAATCGTGTGCGTACATATGCACAAAATAAACTCAACTGTATGAAACCCATAAAATCATAAACATGTAAGACCAAGGCACGAAAACGATATCAAGTGCAACAACTGTGCAAAAATCATAAATACCCAGTAGGTGCAACCATGGTACACGAAAACAAATATCATGAAACTCAATCATCAAAATCAATCATTCGAATAGATCGCCCAAAATACAGAAATCAAGTATGGAGGAATAGTCCCGCTCAAGCACATCCTCTAAGAGTCTCTGGCCAACTGTCGTGGTCACTCATAGCATGTCTCGTCGACGATCCTGAAATCTGGCCTGCTGGTGTGCGTAACATGACCACTCCTGGGTCCAAGTCTTCTCGTAATTTATTCCTGAAATCTGGCCTGCTGGTGTGCGTAACATGACCACTCCTGGTGTGCGTAACAAAACATGGCCAACTGTCGAGGTCTCTCCCAAATCTCGTCTCTGCCGAACTGTCCGGAGGTCATCGTCCTTTACTAAATTTGTTTCTGGCTCTGGAACTGCTGCATACTCATCGCGACTCCTTCTGGAAGGTATATCCAAGTACAATGCCTCGGCATGCGTATCGCATCTCTGATGTAGGCGGAGTGGAACGTCATCTTATCCAGATCTTGTACGAACCTCTTACTCCACTTTTCTCTAATGTCGACTGCTTCGGACTCGTCTCGTTGTGGCTGCATGGACTGAGCTCCAATGGCTATCCTCGTATCTGGAGTCTCCCAAGAAACGCATCTCACAACCTAGCATCCGAATGAAGTCGAACCATCCGAATGATTCGTCAAAACCTCAAAATCCCCCAAGAGCTCAACATCTTGGGTACAGTTTAATAGTATCGAGTACATACCACAACATCGGTGGTCCAACCGTAGAAGGGCAAACCCAAGCCTCACTAATGGCGCCTAAGGTTCAAAGGCTTTCACACGGTCATTATGTCGAGTTAGGGTTTCATTCTTCTAAAGGGTCCATAGAATTGCTTGCATGTCTTTCCGAATACTTTAAACTTGGAATATGGTTTCCTGACATTCGATCGTTTCTATCGACTCTCAACAAATCTGCGTGAAGTTGTCTCTAGCTGGAATCAATCTATCTGATGACCTCGTATCGGGGTAGGCGAACGAACCATATGTCCTAGTCATTCATCCTCGATGACTAGCGACCTTCTATCATCTCTTAGTACAACTCGTACTGCAATAGCTCCAACATATAGGGCGATATCTCGTCGTTCGCAGCAACAACTGGCTCACTCGTCTGCATGCTGAACAGTGCCTCAATCATCATGAGTAAGCAATGCATCAACGGTCATCAAAATCTGGATGGCCTCTATCAGTGGCCCAATCCTCTGGTCTTGATCTGCAGGTCCGAGTAATCTCATACCACGATCCATCAAACGCTCATGGGGCGAAAACACCATAAAAAGACACATCTCTGCAATCGTGTGTCGCTGGAATTACGCCCTGGTCAGTCCTCGTTCGCGACGAGCTCGTGCTGACCGCAACTCTAGCCGTAGCTCTCCATGGCCGTAATCGTGGCAGCAAAACCATAGCTGGTACCGATGAGGCTAGATCATGAATGAATATAATATTGAGCAAAGAAATGTACATCCTAAGGTTTCTTAAGTGGAGTAGCGTATCGTAAATATGCCGCGGAACATACGTACAGTACGTCACTCTACTCAAGCTACCTACTCCATCAACCAAAGGTCATCCTACGCTCCGAAGGTAAAACCTAACACTCTGATACCAACTTTGTCACGACCCGAAGGTACGGAACATGACCGGCACTTAAACTACGAAATGTCTCGAGGCGTACGTAATCTAAGTAAGCCGAAAACCCAGAAATCTAAACCAAGAAAGTAGTAGAGTGAAGGAAAAACCAATTTAAATCAAATAGTTTACAACTTACGCCGAAATGTGTATTTTAAAATCTCAAGTCTTTTCTAAAAATTTCGGCAGAGTTTCCTTTGTAAAAACTGACCCCAACGGGTACAAAACCTGATAAAGAATATATAATGAATAAAGGCATCCCCAAGCGGGAGCTAGCTCTTCGTCAATCGACGGTCACAACCATGCGAGAAATATAATATACAACGCTGAAGGGCGAGGATCACAACAGAAAAAGGAAACTCAAAATAGCATGAAATCCATAGTAATACAACGCGCGACTCAAGGTCGAAAGAATAAACATCATTGGTCTCTATCGGAAATAAATACATGTTTTGTTGATGGAGCTTCTAGACACAACAGAATAATAATATACAAAGTATAATGAGGGTCATGATACAAGTGAACCCACCTACCAAGCAAATCACCCGAAAAAGGAAGTAGTGCCCGCAAAGCCGTAACGAAACATGTACGGCAAAACCTGCAAGAAACTGTGGCACAACGGAGGTGAGTTGCCAACTCCTGAGTAGAAAAACATCTACGAGCAGAAATCGCATGAATAACGCAATCTTAGGTCATACGATCACTATATATATAATCCTCAAAATATGAGTCTTGAACATGAAAAAGTGGAAAGGGTAAATATCTAACCCAAGTGTAATCCCATGTACTCGTGTCAGTGCCTCAGGTAGCAATATATCATATGGATGGAGTATGAATACATGATAACCGAATACATGAAAATGAAGAAACTACTTTCATAACTTAGTAAGATTTCTGTATTTTTAAAACAAAGTATCATAATGAAATCAGCATAAACAGTGTCTAGTATCGACACAAAACATAGATCCCAATGTCTCAAAATCTCAGGCTCCGGCTATCCGGACTAGCCTGTATCATCAAATCTCAGTACCTCAATATCTCAAAAACTCAATGTCTCAATCTCATTATCTAGGGCGCCGTCATTCCATACCGGTCCCTAACATCAATCCTAAGACCACGACGGTATCCTCCGGATATCCGACGCGTTAGATAAAATCACCGGTAGGTAGTCTTCCCCTGCCAGGCTCAATGCCATCATCTGCGACCTTCTCGCCCCGGGGTTCCTTACCGGGTCCACCATATACCCGAGACGGTTCATCCAACTCTTCGAATTGGGTCTCAAAATCCATCAGCAATCAAGAAAACTCATGGTGGACGACTCATACATCATGGGAAAACCGCACTTTTCAATTTTAAAAAGGGAGAGAGAATAAGTTTATATATGTTTTTGCTGTTTTCCCCTAAATCCAGGAAATCTCATGAAAATCCGAATCCAAATCATCAATAGCCCATAAAACAGTGAATATAGGCTTAAAAATCCATGAATGCAACATAACAGTGAATAACAATATGCATGAAGTAGCAAGTAATAACTACAATGTCTAAACTAGCATATAAGGCAAGTACACTAATATCATGTCGAAACTATTAGCTAACAAGCTATGTCCATGAAATATTATTCTCTAAAGTGTACGTGACATGGCAATTACCGATGATGATGTGTGTGAGCCGGCAAGTAAGTGTATGTGGAGCATACGCATCATCGGTAATGGTGCCGGTGTCCTAACAGCATGCTATCAATAATGGTATATGAATCACAATATAAGTATGCGATGCGGAGCGAACATCAATAATGTGCGGGAGCTGAATACTAGACACAATGATAACTAATCTGTACTTAATATAAATATAAATCATACAGTAATGCCTTTTGAAATAATACGAATCGCGGTGTTTTGGAAATAAGGGATACGGTGTTTTTAAGAAAAGATAAGTTCTTTGAAATATCCATAGAATCTCTTGACCTGTCCTTTAAAATACCCATGATTCGTTAGTTTTTGAAATAGGTAGGAATCGAATCTAGTCTATCAACTACACTAAACTATAGGGTTGAGCTAACAGGCTAACCGATGGTAAGAAAACCACCTAACATCTGAGTCGATATATATATATATATATATATATATATATATATATATTAGTCGGTGATCCTGCCTCAATAATATCACATCCGATACCATATATATAATCAGACATTCCTAAGTCAAGTGTGCGGATCTATCATCAATATATAGCTCGTACGTAAATCCGTCGTACGGCATCCTAAATCTGGGTACGGGTCAGTATCACATTCATCATATTATTCATCTGGTATCCTCTTTATCAAAGATCATAATCCGGGTACTGATCTATGTCTAGTACAATACTGATACCACCTACGTACGCATGCACGTGTGTGAACTACTACATCAAAGGACCCGCTACAACGTCATGTCGTATCTCAAATACGAACCCTGCCAAATCACCGATCTTACGGCCTCAAATCAAATCTCATCGACTCATCTCAAATCCCAAGTACTATCCTCAAATCCAGTATATGATCACATAGTCCCATACCCATGTGGACACATAAATATATAATCCCATATACGCACATGTGAAAGAAAGAATGTATGCATGCATGGGTGTGCGAGTGTGTGGGTGCAACCACTACTCTAGGGTTTCACCACTAACACTAAACCAATCCAAGAACACCAAAAATCCATCTTTATCATCAATAAACTCAATCAACATATGATAAATATATGTGTGTATACGTATTTGTATACATCACCACGAACTGCGGGGGTGCTATACGCCATCCACCCGACTTCTCCCCGTAGATATAAATCTACTCACCTTGCTTCTTGTGTGCCGATGCCGATGTCGATGTCGCCATCTTCATCTTCAACGCCTCGACATCACGTAGGGTACCTACAATGATAACACAATCGCAAAAGCACATGAAAATCACATCGGAAACCAAAACGGCAAACGCTACTCTCATAGGTAAAAACCTATAGTCTCGCATACAAACACGACCAATAACCCTTTCCCGTTGATGTTCAAACGCCACCCGACAGAAACGAATCACCAAATACCAAAATCCATGCTAAAACAAGTCGTAAAACAATGCACCAACATAAGAAAATTACCCCAGATTCTACCCTGTGTGGAATCAGTCAAAGTTGCATATGCCAAGGGTCTAGTTTACTAGAGATGGACCTATAGATCAAGCACGAACCAAATTGGACCAGGTCTGGCCACAAATTGCTGCCATAAGGGATTTATTTGCGGCCAAAAAGTGGAGTCAGGGGCTGGGGTCTTGGGTGATGGTTCCAAGTTGCCTGCACATCTCACTGTCAAACCAAAATTATTTTAGGAGTCTCGGGGTGATAGCAGATTTCCAAAAACACTCACAGAATTACAGTTTTTCCCGTTATCGTTTTTTCTAAATCCGTATTCCGGGTTCTAATCTCTGGTTCAGTCCAATATGATATCACTAACAGGATTTTAAGGTCACTACAAGTCTCAATTTCACTTTACAACTCAATTCAATCCTAACCCTAACTAGAAATTACTAAGTTTACTAAACATCAATATATCGGTTTCAAACTAACATAGGTGCTAAAGTAAATGGAAAACTATCGTAAGGGTGAAGGAATTACCTCATTTGGCAACTCAAGAATTTTCTTGAGTTGCCCAAAGTCCTCAAAATTTGATTTTTCTTGGTCTAATGTCCTCCCCATGAGCTTGTGCATGCTTTTTATGAAGTGGAGGTGGGGTTTTGGGTTTGTTTTGGGGATGTTTTGAGGGTTTAGAGGTGGAGGGAGATGGGGTTTTGCCATGGGTGAAGAGGGAGAAGAATGGTGAAGAGATGAAGAAAATGATGGGAACAAAGGGGTATGACTCTCTCTCTCTCTTGACCCCTCACACCCTCTCTCTCTCAAGCATGCCTCATATCATGATTGTGTCCCCTCTCTCATCATGATACCTTTTGACTTTCTTTTCTTTTTCCTTTTTCTTTTCTTTCCTTCTCACACAATGGTAACCCTAAGTAACCATGCTAAAATGAATAGAAGGCAAAGAAACAAATGTAACACAAGTGTAAAAAAGAAAAATGATATGGGCATGTTTTGCACAAAAATGCTAAAAATCCGATTAGCGATTTTTAATCGCGATTAGTACTAAATTAGCATATAATTAATCATAAAAACTTAAAAATGGCATAATTCCATAAAATACCCTATTTTAGAATTTTCCATAATTTTTCCAAAATTTTCCCCATTTATCAGTATTTAATTATACCGAAATATTAAAATATTCATTAAAAATTAATATTAAATTATAAAAATTCCCAAAAATAATATTTTATTTTTTTGAAATGTTACATACATTATATCTCTGACCGTGAATGTCATTCGAGCAGTAAATCGTGTCTAATTGCTATAGTTCTTTTTGACGGGTTTGCGAACGTGACATTTGCGTTGATGTTCTGTGTTGTGCTGTGATGTTGCGGATGTGTCGTGGTGGATAGCTATGTGCAATGGTAGAACAGTTTGGATTTATTTGTACGTTTGATATTGCGGGTCGAGCGTCCAACATGTGGACTGCCGTCACTTCCTGTTTGTATATTATTCTTTTGGGGCACGACCGGGCTGAGGTCGATGTACCCGTTGTATATATTTTCATTTGCGTAGTAGGTTTACCCCGTGACTGAGTGCACAGATAGCCGGGTTCTGGAGGGCAACGGGTCCGCATCTCATGGATTTGAGAGGTAAAGGGGCCTCACTATAGAATTGGCATACTATTCGCCGCACTCGTAAGGGGTACAGGTTGACCCAAGATGGAGTGCCCAAGTTACCGAATTCCGTGAAGTGTTGGTTGGTCCATTCGCTTTGCTGTAAGGGGCTGCCTCGCTTCAGGTTTTGGCGGGTAACTTGCTACACTCGTAGGGGTCTAGGTTACATTGTACAGGCTATCCACACGACCAGGGGAACGTCGGGTTTCAGTAGCGACTCTGTGAAACCCGGGGTCCCAGATTATCTGTATTGTTCTGTGATGCTTATTACTTTTCTGTAATGTTGCATTTATCATGCTTGGAGCAATTATTATATATTGGTATATATACTAGTAGATGTTGTATATGTTTTGCACCCGCGCTAGTCCAGTCCCTGCTTTGTCGTTAGTTAAGTAACCTAACGGGTGATGACGTGACCCAGTGGCGAATGTGGATGGCATATACGTACATTTTATTTTCGTTCTTCTCTGGTGTGATTAATTGATGGGACTGCGTTGATTCTGATCAATGCAAAGGAAAACAAACCTGTTTGGACGTTATTGGAACATTTTTAAAAAGAGTTATTACAAGGACGTTTTCTTTTGTTTTGCATAGTGGTATTCAGTTGGAATATCCTGCACCTCATTCGACGAGGCAAGGGCCGAGATCCCTTCACCGGGAGTGACCCCCTGGACAGAAATTTGCGTCAGGGTAATAACTTCACTATAGTCGATTACTTGTTGCTTTGCTTCGCGGTATTCAGTTGGAATATCCTGCACCTCATTCCACAAGGAAAGAGCCGAGATCCCTTCACCGGGAGTGACCTCTTTAGCAAAGGTTTTCGCCATTATATTTTTATAAAAAGCTATTAGGTTCCTTCAGCGATATCAAGTTCGTTACGTTAAAGGTTTTTCGCCAAAAACCAGCCGTAGCCCTCCGTCATTTCAGTTGGGTATTCAGTAGTATTCAAGCTATGTATTTTGATCAACGCAAAGGCATAGTGTTAGGTAGCTGCTGGGTATTCATCTGTTGCATAGATAGATGAGTTGGTTTGGGACAGTCGTTCTGCCATTTGGCCAACGTCAGGGGCATGTACTGGTGGGTTCAAATTGACAAGATAATGATGGGTAGAACTTGACATATGACTATGGCATTTGGCCAACGTCAGGGTCATAAGAGCATGGGGCAAAAATCCATATCGGGAGTTTCTAAAGAAACTGAAACTTGCCAAGTATGCGCATACCTTCGGAGTGTGATAACATGAGTGGATTCCTTCACGTTATCATGCGATGATAGTTGGATCCTGATTCCCACTGATGAGTTGATTTACTCTTCGGGGGATCCCAACTAATTCTTCTTTCAGGTTTGGAGGAGAATTTGACGGTACAGTGGGAAGTTTCCTGATTAGATAAAGTGATAACCATTCTGATCTAGGTTAGAGTGCACGCAGAGTGTTTCTTTTCTCTCTCTCTTTGGCAGCGACCTTTGACCGACCCTAGAATATGACTCAGTGACCAAGTTGACCGAACCTTCTTAAAATACTGGCTTTTGGATTGTCTGAGTTGCATAAGTCATTGCCGCTCCTTCTTTTACCCTTTGAATTTCTCCAGAACACCTCGTATCAGTATGAACATCCACTTCCATTGGATAAATTCATCGTATGGTTATATACGAACTCGAAGGGACTTCTTCGAGGATGGATCCAGGTTCAGGAGAAATTGAATTGGTTTATTCAGTTGTCTTTTATCATCACCTTCTCTCAGGTTGCGAGGGCTCCTTGGTTAAGGAGAGTACACCAATTACGCTTATTGGATAGTCTTCTTCCAAACCATAGGCAGGTGCCGAAAGGTAGGGAATGAAGAAAACCAACTAGCCTAAGTATGGTGTACAGAAGGTAATAAGTAAATACAAAATAAAGGAATTATAAAGAGGGCAAAGTAAATTGCGACTCCTATCATTCACGACCAAACCGTGTAGTTCATCGCTACTCCTACTGTTAGTGTATATGCCCTAGAGGCCATTACTGTATCATACTAGTTTGTATATTACTTAATGGAAGCTTGGGATATTCACCTTGTATATACTATCTTGCTCAAAATAGTAGTATGCTACTTGGTTTGTTTCTACTTCAATGTGTACATGTGTTTATTTTAGTATATCGCCTATACACATTAGTGGAGCCCTTAGGATCTTTGCTTGATTACCAGCGATGTGATGGCCGTCACACTAGTGGGGCTGGGTAATCTATAAGCACATCCTTATGCAGGTCCCTGGTCGCAGGACTATCGAGACAGGGCATCGATACTCCGGAGTAGACCAGCGCATGCGCTTCTCATCCCAGTATGGGAGACGGTCTGTCCCACAGCCGTCAGTACGTCGTACTTGAGATAGTATGCGGGTGCTCGTTAGGTTACGGGTACACTGGACAGGACTCGTCGGGAACTGACTAGTTGGTATTATGCCTATCGTCAGTTATCAGTTCCCAGGTGACATGAGTACAGCTTAGTCCGCTGACTTGACACTGTCACTTCGCCTCGAGTGTGTTCCCACTGTACTTTGATTACTACCCTACCACGGCTCAAAGGAGTCGTGCAAACAGGTAGTAGTTGGGTGCAGTCCCGAAGCACTTGGAGGCAGTGACGGTTAGACAGGATTCGTCTCTCCCGGTATTGGGGGTTGATATCGCGCTGTGTCTAGGAGAGCCATTACACGAGTAGTCCCTGGCCAGGGCAAACGAAATATACTGGTAGGCTTCCAGTGTTATCTCAGGGTGTTTTGGGCTTCGCTCCGGCACGACTTGTACCGCTATTGGGGGACTGACGTTTACCGCCCCCTAGGCCCGCCATGCGATGTATCAGACGAACAGACCGGACTGTACGGAGAATGTCACACTCAGGCTCAGTAGGAGTTCAGATGGGTTTCGCCTCGTCGGTCTTCTTGTCGGCATTACCTGGGGACCGTTACGCACATCTAGTGCCGCTTGCGGTCTGTGGTTAAACCCACTGCCAGCGTAGTGTCGAGTCTTTAGAGTCCCACACAGAAAGCTTTTCGCCTTTAGGCAAAAGAGTAGAGGTCGCATGGTATTGCGACAGGTCGCATGGTTTTGCGACAGGGTTCGGTCACATCCGTGCACTTGTGCACGTACAGTGTCCGGACAGTCTGCACTAGCGGGCTTTGGTTTAAGCCAGATCCTAGTGTACCTTTTGGGATTGGATTTATCCAGCGTGCATTCGTGTTCCTCGGAACGCGGATGCGGGTGCGTATGCACAGTTGACAGGGAGACAGAGGCAGCGGATTCTCATTAGGGTTGTTGACAGTTGACCGTTGACTATTTGACTTTTTGCTCAACCCTAATGAGAATATGATATGTGATTAACTGTTATATTAATTAAGTATTATGGTGACATGGTTGTTGACTTTTGTTGAATTGTTGACTTTGTTGACTTGTTGACTTTTGTTGACTTGTTGACCGGTTGACTAGGCTTGACTAGTTGACCATCATGATAACCATAGCCATAATTTCATGGCAAAGACTTTTGCTTGCTTGCTCATTTGTGCAAAATGAGTGCATGAAATGATATGGTTATGGTTGCTTCAACCATCACATAACACTTGATTAGTATGATGCGTTATCATGACTTTGGATTATGAGAGGGTGAGAGTCAAAAGAGTTGCTCATTCTTCCTTGCTCATTCTCTCTCTTGTTCTTGAGCTCTCTTGTTTTGCTCTCACCCTCTTGCTCTTTTTCCCTCTCTTTAATCTATGGTTCTCTTGTCTCATGAGTTGAGAATCAAGAACCACAGATAAAATCCCATTCAAACACTTCTCTACTCACTCTAGTTCACAAGGTTTAGCAAACCGAGTGAACTAGTTTCTTCAAAGAACGAAGAAGGAGCCAAAGGTTGGAGCTTTCAGGTGGATCTATCTTCGGCGTACGGAGACGACGAGAAGAAGCCAATCCGGACCACCATCGGAGCTTGAAGACGAAGGAGTTCAAGACAAGCAAGGTATAACCCCCTAACCGAGTAGCTAGAAACTCATAGTTAGGTTGTTAGATAGATGTTTAACCAAGATCCGGGTTTTAGGTCCATGTTACCACCTCCGAAAAAAATCGTTTTTTACCAAATTCCGCATTCCCGAAAGTACCGGGAGCGGTAGCATGGACTTACAGTGGTGCCAGAGCCTAGTTAAACTCTATCTAACATGTTAGCAAGTAACTAGAAGATCGATCAAATAAAAAGTCCCGAAAACGAACCCCAAAAATTCGAGTTTCTGTCGATTTTTTTACTGTTCAAAAGTTGATTATTTTCACACCTAAAATCGGCTCAGGGTTTTTAAAAGCCACTGTAGAAAAATCACCAAGAGATCCCCCTAAACGACCGCGGAAACGCGGCAATGGCTTGCTATTGCCGCGGTTCCGCGGCCTCCTTGGCCCCTCTCTGGTGTTTCTTTGCTACAGTGTACTTGCAGGGGTATTTTGGGATTTTTGGAATATATATTTTCTGCCCAGATTTTCCAGAACGAAAATTTTATTTTTGGGGTCCCGAAAATCCGTATTTTTGATCGAACTTCTAAAAGACTTGAGCTAACGGGTTTTCTGTAATGTGATATTTGTATTGAACGTCTACTAATCGCTATATGTCGATTAGTGGGGGTTATACAAATCTGTGATCTGTAATGTTGCTGGAATGTGTATATGAATATGTTGGATTGTCGCGGGTGAATAGCCGGGGGTTGTGAGACGAGAGTTTTCTTTTCTTTTAATTCATGTAAATTTGTAAATTGATGTAATAATTATTTGTATGGCCGCACAACCAGGTCGGGGTTGTTGCCGTCATTGTATAATTTCTTTTTACTGTTTTTGCTCCTAGGATAGACCCATGGAGGGGGTGCACAAACTACCGGGTATGCCGAAGTGTCGAGTGGCCTACTCATGGAGATGAGGGAGGTTGCTACGCTTCGGGTACTTGGCGGGTAGTTTGCCGCACCCGTAGGGGTCTTGGGTGAGGTATTGGCTATTCACCACGGCCGTGTAATCTGTCTTTCGTTACAGGCTCGTACGAATTGCAGATTCCTAGTATATCCAATGTATTCATCTATGATCTGAAATGTTTATCATTGCAGTATATCTATATATGATATTATTTAGGCGTTGCTTATGTTTTACAGCCGCGCTAGCCCAGCCCCCGCTCTGTCGTTAGTTAAGTAACCTAACGGGTAATGACGGGGCCCCGTGGCGAATGCGAATGGCATAAGCGTACGTCATATTTTGGTTGTTTTCTGCAATGGTAGGATTAAATGATGGGACGCATTAAAAGAACTAATGCAAGAATATCACGCATTAAAAGAACTAATGCAAGATAATAAACCAAGTTAAAGTCGTTGGAACACTTTCGAAAAACCACTCGGTTCTTTTCAAAACCAACTTTTAAATGCGGAGCTTGAGCCACTCCTTTTAAAAGCTATCTCGTTCCATCGACCAAATCAAGTTCACTACGTTCACGGTTTTGCCAAAACCATCCGTAGCCCTCCGTCGTTTCACATGAATAGTCAATAGTATTCAAGCTGTGTATGTTGGCCAAAGTCAAGGCACAGTGATTGGTAGCTATTGGGTGTTCATGTATAGCATAGATAGATGCGTTGGTTTGGGACAGTCGTACTGCCATTTTGGCCAAAGTCAAGGGTAGGTACGGATGGATCCAAATTAACCTGGATAATGACGGGTAGAACTTGACATGTGACTTATGATATTTTGGCCAAAGTCAAGGTCATAAGAGCATGGGGCAAAAATCCACATCGGGAGTTTCATAAGTACTGAAACTTGCTAGATTTGCATACCATTTGGAGTGTGATGATTCTGGTAGGATACCTTCAGTTTCGTCACGCGATGATATTTGGATCCCGATCCTACTGTGAGTGTATGCTACTCCTCGGGAAATTTCTCACTTAACGATCAATGCTATAAACCAAGTAGGTGTCTAAAAAGGTGTTAGCGGGGCTACGCCCCCAGGGAAAAGAGGTTCTTTAATTAAGGAACTTCGCGAAAGCGTTGGAAAACCTCCCTCGAAGTACCGACACCGGCCTGGCTGAACGGTTAAGCAAATATTGTACGGTGGAATTGATCCCGACTAATTCTTCCTTTATGGTTTGAGGAGGGATTCGAGAAACAGTGGGAGCCATCCTGTTTAGACAAACTAAAAACCACTCTAAACTTGCAAGAGCATCATGCTGAGTGTTTCTTCTTCTCTCTCCTAATTGCAGCGACCAATCGACATGACTGGACTTAAGTTACTTCTAGATAAAAATATACTGACAGGGCCAAACTACAAAGATTGGCTCAGGAATGTCAAGATGGCAATCACTTACGACAAGCTGGGGTATCTTCTTACCACCAAAGCTCCCCCTGTCCCTGGTCCCACTTCCAGCGTCGCGGATAAGGAAATCCGCAAGACTTGGGAGATTGATAGCGCGAAGGCCAAGTGCCTCGTACTTGCCTCGATGGACAACGAACATCAGAGGAGGCACGAGAATATGGACCTTGAATCCATATTTCTCCATACAAAAGAACTGTATGGAGAGCAATCTCGTATCGCAAGATACGAAGCGTCGAAAAAGTTATTCTCGACAAAGATGGCCATCGGATCATCAGTAGCCGAGCACGTGCTAAAGATGATCAGCTACATTGAGGAGCTCGCGGACCTAGGGACCACATTGGAGAGTGAACTCTATACGGACATAGTTCTCCAGTCCCTTCCTTCCACTTACGCCCAGTTCATACTGAACTTCAACTTACAAGAAAAAGAGGTTGAACTTTCAGAGCTCCTCAACTTGCTGAGGAGCGCAGAGGGCACCCTACAGAAAGGTAGGGAAACATCCACTTTGTTTGTAGGAGGATCATCTTCTTCTAGGTCCAAGGCGAAAGCCAAGGGAAAGAAGAAGAAAGCCCCCGCCAAACCAAGGGGCGGTGTTAGTAAAGTGGATACGAAGGGAAAAACAAAAGCAACAAAGAAAGCGGGGAAGCTTGTGGATAAGGAAGAAGGCTTCTATTGTTATAAGAAAGGTCACTGGAAGAATGATTGCAGGGCTTGAAAAGCCAGGACACAGGAATTGAAGCAGGTTGCAGCTTCAGCTTCAGGTGTGTATGTTATTGAAAACTGTCTTTCAATAAACTCTACTTCCTGGGTATTGGATACCGGATCAGGATCTCATATCTGTAATTCTTTGCAGGCGTTGAGAAACCGTAGGGTTTTGAAGGCAGGTGACATGACCCTCAGAGTTGCGAACGGAGCTAGCATGGATGCTAAAGCCGTGGGGGACTATCACCTGGGAATGTCAGATGGACATGTTTTGGTTTTGCGTAATTGCTTTTTTGTACCCAACGCAACTTGTAATATCATTTCTGTATCTTTAGTTTCTAAAGAAGGTTTTGAATTTGCCTTTGTAAGTAATGTTGTAAACATTCACCTTAATCAAGTTCTGATTGGGTCAGGTATATTGAGTAATGGTATATACGTATTGAACCAACCACAGATTTTCAATGTCCAGAATACACACAAAAGAAAGTCTCCAGAAATAAATCAAACTTTCTTGTGGCATTGTAGACTGGGTCACATCAATGAGAGAAGGTTGACGAAGTTACATACAGAAAGGTATTTGAATGCGTTCGAATATCAGTCGTATGCCACTTGTCAATCCTGTCTCAAAGGAAAGATGACAAAGACTCCGTTTACTGGACATGGAGTAAGAGCGAGCGAGCTCTTGGGACTCGTACACAGTGACGTGTGCGGTCCAATGTCTACACATGCGCGAAGCGGCTATTCTTACTTCATTACTTTTACGGATGACTTCTCAAGGTACGGTTATGTCTTCTTAATGAAACATAAGTCCGAAGCCTTTGGAAAATTCCAGGAGTATAAGGATGAAGTAGAAAAACAGACCGGCAAAAGTATTAAGATTCTAAGATCGGATCGAGGTGGAGAATACTTAAGTGCCGAGTTCCTGGACTATTTAAAAGAGAACGGAATTCTCTCTCAGCTTACTCCTCCATACACTCCGCAACATAATGGTGTATCGGAGAGACGGAACCGCACCCTATTAGATATGGTGCGGTCCATGATGAGTAACGCTGAGTTACCGCGATCATTCTGGGGATATGCGCTAGAATCAGCCGCATACCTTCTGAACCGAGTTCCCACTAAGACTGTGCCTACCACACCATTTGAGATGTGGTGTGGGAAGAGGCCCCATCTTAATCACATTAAGACATGGGGAAGTCCAGCTTTTGTCAAAAAGCAGCATGCGGACAAGCTCGAGGCACGCTCAGTACTGTGCAAGTTTGTGGGATATCCAAAGAATTCCAAGGGATATTTCTTCTACTGCGAAGAGGAACAAAAGGTTCTTGTTTCTCGTCATGCCCACTTTCTAGAACACCAGTTCTTAGAAAAGGAAATTAGTGGGAGCGCAGTAGAACTGGAAGAAGTTCCAGAACCACAGACTGTTACTGAAAGCTTAGTGGAACCAGAGGGTTCAACAGAACAGGACATTCCTACGCCGCTCCGCAGGAGTAGTAGGCAGACTCATCCGCCCGAGAGATACTACGGTTTTCTCATAGACGGGGATAGAGAAGATTGCATCATAGATTATGATGAGCCTACTAGCTTCCAGCAGGCCGTTCAGAGCGTTGACTCAGTGAAATGGCCGGATGCAATGCGGACCGAAATGGAGTCCATGTACACCAACAAGGTATGGACGTTGGACATTGCTCCAGACGGGGTAAAACCCGTAGGATGCAAGTGGATCTTCAAAAGGAAGATTGGTGTAGATGGACAGGTTGAGACCTATAAAGCTAGGCTGGTAGCAAAGGGTTTTCGTCAAAGGCCTGGCTTGGACTATGACGAAACCTTTTCTCCAGTAGCCATGCTAAAATCCATTCGGATTCTTCTTGCCATTGCTGCCTTCCACGATTATGAGATCTGGCAAATCGACGTAAAGACCGCTTTTCTAAATGGAAATTTAGAGGAGTGTGTCTATGTGGACCAACCAAGGGGTTTCATTCAGAGTGGGAGCAGCGGAAAGGTGTGCAAGTTGCTTAAGTCCATCTATGGACTGAAGCAGGCATCGCGGAGTTGGAACATCTGCTTTGATGAGACGGTCAAAGAATTTGGCTTTATCAAAAATCCAGATGAACCATGCATCTATAGTAGATTTGTAGCGAGAACTGTAGTATTCCTCGTTTTATACGTGGATGACATTCTCTTAATAGGAAATGCCATTCCTATGCTACAATCTGTCAAGGGGTTCTTGTCACACAGGTTCTCTATGAAAGACCTGGGTGATGCCTCATACATTCTGGGTATCCGGATCTACCGTGACAGATCCAAGAGGATATTGGGACTTTCTCAGTCCAGGTACATCGACACCATGCTGAAAAGATTCAGTATGGAAGATTCCAAGCGCGGTAACCTACCGGCTTGTCACGGGATCACCCTCTCTAAAGAGATATCTCCCAAGACTGATTTGGAGAGGGATCGCATGTCTATTATACCCTACGCTTCTGCGGTAGGCTCTATAATGTATGCGATGTTGTGTACCAGACCGGATGTAGCTTATGCACTGAGTGTGGTAAGCCGGTATCAGTCAAACCGTGGGGAGAAACACTGGATAGCGGTAAAGAACATTCTCAAGTACCTGAGAAGGACTAAGGAGATGTTCTTGGTGTATGGAGGAAAAGACCTCCAGATCGAGGCCTTTGCTGACTCCAGCTTCCAGAGTGACAAGGATGATTCCAAGTCCATGTCGGGTTTTGTCTTCACCCTCAATGGAGGGGCGGTGTGTTGGAAGAGTTCCAAACAAGAAACCGTTACAGACTCGACGATGGAAGCGGAATACATCGCTGCATCTGATGCCGCAAAAGAAGCTGTCTGGATGAGGAAGTTCTTGAAAGAACTTCAGGTGGTTCCGTCCATTGTTGATCCAATACCTCTGTATTGCGACAACAACGGGGCTATAGCTTTAGCGAAGGAACCCAGGTCCCATCAGAGATCCAGGCACATCTTGAGGCGGTATCACCTGATCAGGGAGATCGTGGATCGCCAGGAGATCGAGGTTCGGAGAGTCGCTTCAGAAGATAACACTGCAGATCATTCACCAAGTCCCTGCCCCAGACTCAGTTCGAGCGGCTGATCGAGATGATAGGTCTTCGATACGCCAGTACATGGCCTTAGTGCAAGTGGGAGATTGTTAGTGTATATGCCCTAGAGGCAATTACTGTATCATACTAGTTTGTATATTACTTAATGGAAGCTTGGGATATTCACCTTGTATATAAAATCTTGCTCAAAATAGTAGTATGCTACTTGGTTTGTTTCTACTTCAATGTGTACATGTGTTTATTTTAGTATATCGCCTATACACATTAGTGGAGCCCTTAGGATCTTTGCTTGATTACCAGTGATGTGATGGCCGTCACACTAGTGGGGCTGGGTAATCTATAAGCACATCCTTATGCAGGTCCCTGGTCGCAGGACTATCGAGACAGGGCATCGATACTCCGGAGTAGACCAGCGCATGCGCTTCTCATCCCAGTATGGGAGACGGTCTGTCCCACAGCCGTCAGTACGTCGTACTTGAGATAGTATGCGGGTGCTCGTTAGGTTACGGGTACACTGGACAGGACTCGTCGGGAACTGACTAGTTGGTATTATGCCTATCGTCAGTTATCAGTTCCCAGGTGACGTGAGTACAGCTTAGTCCGCTGACTTGACACTGTCACTTCGCCTCGAGTGTGTTCCCACTGTACTTTGATTACTACCCTACCACGGCTCAAAGGAGTCGTGCAAACAGGTAGTAGTTGGGTGCAGTCCCGAAGCACTTGGAGGCAGTGACGGTTAGACAGGATTCGTCTCTCCCGGTATTGGGGGTTGACATCGCGCTGTGTCTAGGAGAGCCATTACACGAGTAGTCCCTGGCCAGGGCAAACGAGATATACTGGTAGGCTTCCAGTGTTATCTCAGGGTGTTTTGGGCTTCGCTCCGGCACGACTTGTACCGCTATTGGGGGACTGACGTTTACCGCCCCCTAGGCCCGCCATGCGATGTATCAGACGAACAGACCGGACTGTACGGAGAATGTCACACTCAGGCTCAGTAGGAGTTCAGATGGGTTTCGCCTCGTCGGTCTTCTTGTCGGCATTACGTGGGGACCGTTACGCACAGCTAGTGCCGCTTGCGGTCTGTGGTTAAACCCACTGCCAGCGTAGTGTCGAGTCTTTAGAGTCCCACACAGAAAGCTTTTCGCCTTTAGGAAAAAGAGTAGAGGTAGCATGGTATTGCGACAGGTCGCATGGTTTTGCGACAGGGTTCGGTCACATCCGTGCACTTGTGCACGTACAGTGTCCGGACAGTCTGCACTAGCGGGCTTTGGTTTAAGCCATATCCTAGTGTACCTTTTGGGATTGGATTTATCCAGCGTGCATTCGTGTTCCTCGGAACGCGGATGCGGGTGCGTATGCACAGTTGACAGGGAGACAGAGGCAGCGGATTCTCATTAGGGTTGTTGACAGTTGACCGTTGACTATTTGACTTTTTGCTCAACCCTAATGAGAATATGATATGTGATTAACTGTTATATTAATTAAGTATTATGGTGACATGGTTGTTGACTTTTGTTGACTTTGTTAACTTTTGTTGACTTGTTGACTTTGTTGACTTTTTGACTTTTGTTGACTTGTTGACTTTGTTGACCGGTGGACTAGGCTTGACTAGTTGACCATCATGATAACCATAGCCATCATTTCATGGCAAAGACTTTTGCTTGCTTGCTCATTTGTGCAAAATGAGTGCATGAAATGATATGGTTATGGTTGCTTCAACCATCACATAACACTTGATTAGTATGATGAGTTATCATGACTTTGGATTATGAGAGGGTGAGAGTCAAAAGAGTTGCTCATTCTTCCTTGCTCATTCTCTCTCTTGTTCTTGAGCTCTCTTGTTTTGCTCTCACCCTCTTGCTCTTTTTCCCTCTCTTTAATCTATGGTTCTCTTGTCTCATGAGTTGAGAATCAAGAACCATAGATAAAATCCCATTCAAACTCTTCTCTACTCACTCTAGTTCACAAGGTTTAGCAAATCGAGTGAACTAGTTTCTTCAAAGAACGAAGAAGGAGCCAAAGGTTGGAGCTTTCAGGTGGATCTATCTTCGGTGTACGGAGACGACGAGAAGAAGCCAATCCGGACCACCATCGGAGCTTGAAGACGAAGGAGTTCAAGACAAGCAAGATATAACCCCCTAACCGAGTAGCTAGAAACTCATAGTTAGGTTGTTAGATAGATGTTTAACCAAGATCCGGGTTTTAGGTCCATGTTACCACCTCCGAAAAAAATCGTTTTTTTTCCAAATTCCGCATTCCCGAAAGTACCGGGAGAGGTAGCATGGACTTACACCTACTTCACCTTTACATTTCTCCAGAACAACCCGTATTATTACGGACATCCACTTCCATTGGATAAATCCATCGTATGGTTATATACGAACTCGAAGGAACTTGTTCCATATTCGAGAATGGATTCAGGTTCAGGAGAAATAGAATAAGGTTTTATTCAGTTGACTTTTATCATCACCTTCTCTCAGTTCGCGAGTACTCCTTGGTTTAGGGGTATACACCTATTACGCTTATTAGATAGTCTTCTTCCAAACCATAGGCTGGTGCCGAACGGTAGGGAAGGAAGAAAAGCATTTAGCCTAACGATGGTGTACAGAAGGTAACGACTAAAGACAAATAAAGAGATTTGGAGAGATGGCAAAGAAATATACGGTTACAGTCATGAATTGGATAATGGAAGAGGAATTACAATGAATACCACGATACCCCTTCGAAACATTTTCAAGTTTCAGTTTCACTATGCGTTGTTAAAGGAAAACTGTTTTCCCGATTAGATACTTACTCTAGGGTATGTATTTACCAGGTATGTTTCTCACATCCGTATGGTTTTACAGATGATGAGTGGGAGTAAGTTATTGGGAATTTGGTGATCATCCTCATTATATCGGAATTCGTTGTAATTGGTGATATTTGAGGAAATCGCCTGGGTACAGTTTTCAACCTACGATGCACAGGTTTTGAGTTATTCAACTCAGCGGACATATACAGAGTATTGTATGTTGTCAAGTGTCCATCAGGACAAAGGGGTTGGTTCTCGTACTCTGTTCTGTTTACTTGTGACTTCTCTAGTTTTTAGACAAGTATTTCGGATAAATACAAAGTCTAAGTTTTGAGAATTTATAGGTAAAAGAATAAAGTAGAGAACCAGGAGTTGCAAGTATCGGGATTCTTCAAGGTGATCGAAGATGTAGATACTTGTGTATGGTATTCAGTTGATAGTAATGGTTTTGAGAAACTTGTTTCTCTTTCGGGTTACTCATAATTGGATGCATTCCTAAGTTGAGTAATGCTGATCAGCCTCTCTCCATTTAGTTGACATACGCTGGAGACAGCTGCATGATTTGAATCTGGTTCCAATTAAATCAGTGCCAAAGTTTCTATATTGGATATAAAATGGTTCATATCTTAACGATGTTAAGGTACGGGGAGTTGTCCGGCTTATGCTTAAAACCAAACTCTGGATAACTTAAGGCACATTTTCTGTAATGGCAGTTTGCGGGTTGGCCCAGGCTATGACGAGGGTTGATTTTCTACTATCTGGAAGATCAATGGTGATATTGTTCTTGACTCGCCACCGTTTTAGTAAAATGGATTTTTTCAGAAAACAGTAGTGGGAGTATGGTAGAACTGGAAGTGATTCCAGAACCGCAAACGATTACGGAAAATTTAATAGGACCTAAACATTCAATCGGGTTTGACATTCAATTAGCCACTCCGTAGATATGATGGGTAACCTCAGGCACCCGAGGGGTACTTTGGTAGCCTCAAGGACGGTGACAGGGAGGTTCTTATTTACCCAGACTTGACACTACTGTTTCTCCAGGCTATGAGACCCGGCAGGAGGATGAGTATAGCGTAGTTCTAAAGTAGTTTTAGAAGTGCACGTATATATTATTCTGCCAGAGGGTTGTTGTGGTCAGTGGGAGCAGCGGAAGTATAGTGGGCAAGTAGCTTATGTCTATTTATAGACTAAAACAGATATGGCGGAGATAGATCATCTATTTTTGATATGACAGTCATGGGTTTGACTTCATCAGAATAGGGGATGGATCTGTTAAGAAGGTAGTAGAGTATGATGTCCTGGTATTTGTATGATATACACAGAGCAGGAAGTAAAATTCCTATACTACAATCGGTTATACTTTGGTTGTCACACAGTTGTTTCTCCACACTGGATATGGATATAATTTCTGACATTCTGGTTACTAGATCTATAGTTTTAGATCTAAATTTGGATAGTTTCTCAATTTGGGTACTTAGACAGTATTCTAAAAGTATTTAGAATAGATGACTCCTGGTATGGTGGTGTACCTGCAGGTGATGGAGTCACCCTCTCTAAAGGTGTCTTACAGACTAAAGGGGAGAGGGATGTGCATGATTGGCATATCACTTGCTTAGGCAATTGAGTCGATTATGAGATGTCAAGTACCACACCAGATGTTGTTTTTGCACTAGTTGCAATAAGTTTATATTAATCCAATCCTGGAGAAATATACGGAAGTAGTTTTAGAACATAAGTGGATGTTCTAGGGATTTGATGACGGCAGCCTCCTTAGGAGACGGTTATCATTCCAGGCTTCAAATGTGACATGAATGACAGAGTGATTGTCAGAGTTATAGATTTCCCTCTGACGAAAAGGGGGGGTAGTATTTTGGACAGATGGTCCAAGAGGATACTGTGGGAGGCATGGTGCAGGATACTGATTAGGTTCAGTTGTCGATACAGTCAAAGAAGTTTGGATTTGGAGTTCATTTATGAACTAGGTCCCATCAGATATCCAGACATATTCTAAGACAGATATTACTCAATTCGGGAGATGGCTTTCTCCGTGAACTTGAGATTAAGAGAGACATAGAAAGGAACATTAAGGCGGATCCACTCACTAAGGCTATTTCTCGAACACAAGAGTTTTATAAACGAGCTTTGTGAAACTGATTAGTAGAGGAGTTGGGTGTTCGGTATCACACGGGCTGTGAGTATGCGACATCGCAATAATTAGCCTTAAGTGCAAGTGGGAGATTGTTGGATATAGTGTCCTCAAAGTCAATTATTGGATCGCAGGCACGTGATTGCAATGATTGAAAAAGGACCTATACTGGTAGGACAGTCTTACTCAAGATGATAGTATGCTATCTGGTTTGCCTTTATCATCGTGTACTGCTTTAGGTGACATTACTAATCACTACTACACGTTGATAGAGACCTTAGGATCCTGCTTGACTACCAACGGTATGATGGTGATCATATACGTGAGAGTTGGGTAGTCTATAAGCACATCCTTAAAAGTGGCCCCTAGTCGTGGGAGTTTCGAGACAAGGCATCGATACTTCGGAGTAGACTGGTGTATACAGTCGAGACCCTGACGAGTGGCGGTGGCCGGTCTCACAAGCCATTGTTGTCAGGTGGATCACCTAAGATATATACAGGTGCTCATTGGGTTATGAGTAAACCGGACAGGACTCGCCGGGAACCTGCTAGTTGGTTTTATATCTAGCGTCACATAGCAGTTCCCTGGTGACATGTGTACAGGTTAGTTCATCGACCTAAGGTCGTCATTTGTCTCATGTGAGTTCCCACTATGCTTTGATTACTACCCTACCATGGCTCGAAGGAGTCATGCAAACAGGTTATAGTTGGGTACAGTCCCGAGCCACATGGAGGCAAGTGAGCGGATCGGCAGGGGATTCGTCTCTCCCGGTATTGGGGGTGAGATCGCGCTGTGTCTAGGAGAGCCATTATACCAAGTCCTTGGCCAAGGTAGGTGAGAATTACTGGTAAGTATTCCAGTAGTTTCTCAGGGTGTTCAGGGCTACCCTCCGACACGACTTATACCGCTATTGGGGGTCTGACGTTACCAGCCCCTTAGGCCCGATATGCGATGCTCATAGACGAACGGACCGGACTATACGGATATTGTCACTGATAGGCTCAGTAGGGTTCCAGGATAAGTTCGCTCATCGGCTTCCCTTTCGGTCAGTACATGGGCAGCTGTTACGCACAGCTAGTGCCGCTGACGTGCTTGTGGTTAAACCCACTGCCAGGGTACTGACGAGTCTTTAGAGTCCCCCACAGATAGTTTCCTAAGTTCGGGCGAAACGTTGTAGAGGCCATATGGTTTTATGGCAGGGTTCGAAAATGCACGTGCACTTGTGCACGTGTCATATTTCGGACAGATAATACTGGTGGGCTTTGGTTTAAGCCGGAACCAAGTATTATATTGAGTCGGAATATTTTAGTCTCTCGTATTCCTATTCGGTCGGAATACGGATACAGGTATGTATATACAGGTAAGGGGTATTCTCGTAATCCGTTACGAGAATCCTTTAGAAGATGCATTTATTTTTGGCTTAATCATTTTGGTTTAAATGATTAATGTTTTGGAAAGTGTGACTCATGTTAATGAGTCATTGATTCTAGCATGTTCACTAATGACTCATGTTAATGAGTCATGTAGTGAGTCATAAAGAATTAATGACTTTTGTTTTGGGTATGATATTTTAGGGTTGTGCTGAAGATATTTTAGTAGGATATTTTCCTATATATTTCATCACAAAACCTTATATATATCATCACTATTATTTTTGGCAGCCAAGGGAATTTTTTGGTGCTTGGTTATTTTGCTCACTAGATTTTTCTTGAGTTCACAATTTCCATCTCTTTGCATCTTCTTCAACCTCCACCCTATCCCTCTCATTTGATGAGAAGCCAAGGGTGTTTGAGACAAAGTATTCTACTCATTCTCTACTTCATCTTGGACATGTCGGTTAGCATACTTCATGTCTGAGTTGCCTTGGTATAGAGGCGGGAGCCCGTTTAAAGATCCGTTGACGTGGTGCCACCTTGACGAGGAGACAGGAGATCGTAGTTGCCGCGAGGAGCGTGGGATGATGGCTAAAGACCGAAGGACTCGGATCGATCGGTATAGCCTTTCTACCTCTTTACAGTTTGTTAGTTTAGCGTTAATGGCAAGATCCGGGTTATAGTATGCGATAGCGCCAGCTATAAAAGTTTTTGTTCCGCATTTGGCGTCAGAATGACGGTCGGGGCGCTACCGTAGACTTACAGGATGAAACCAGAGTCGATCAGCTTCTTGACCTCGGCGTTGATGCTCATCTCAAGCTGAAGCCACATTCTCCTCGGTGCTTGTTTGATTGGTTTGACGTCCGGGGATATTTCCAATTTGTGTACAGCAATCTCGTGATCTAGTCCTGGCATCTCGGAATAGTTCCACACGAAGCAATCCTTATGCTGCATAAGCATGTCTTTTAGTGTAGCTACCCTTTCTTCAGACAGCAACTCACTGACGAATGTCGGCCACGGATCACTTGTCGTCCCCAAATCAATTTTCTTGAGATCATCTGCAGTGGTATGTATCCCATCTTCCGGCTCTTTCGGCGTGGTGGTAACTCTGAGATCACCTCGTCATCATTGTTTTCGAAGCACCAGGGGAGATTATCCATACCGTCAGGGTCTTTTTCTGATAACGTTATCACATGGCAGGTACGAGCTCGCTTCCAAAACCGATGTCGATCTGGTTCTACCCTCGTGGATTTGGGTTCATGCTTTTGCGGCGGGGTTACCCTCCAGCTGCTGGATAGAGTGAACCTACCTTGCTAATATTGGTCTTCGACCCAGTTCTTGAAGGTGAAGCAGTCTTCAATAGGATGCCCTATTGCCCTATGATAGGAGCAATAGTCTGGGTGAGAGATCTCGTTGACTTGCTCGGGGTGCTTGGACTCCGGAAGTGTAATCATTTGATGTCTTATGGCAAGATCAAGTATTTTCTTTGTCTTATCTTGGGCAAAAGAGTATGCTCGACCCATCTTCTTTATAAGAGATGAATCTTGGTTGCTCGGTTCTTGATCGCGTGGTTTCTTGGACCCGCTTTGTCGCTGTCAAACGCCTTTCCCGTTCTTTGATTTGTTTCGGCCTATGCGTCGGGCCTTTCGTACAACGGGTTGACAGGGAGGAGCATTTTCATCTTTCGCAGCCTGTTGAAGAAGGCGTTGCGTCCTGGCTTTCTCGTAGATGGTCATTTCGCGATTGTGGTCGTCTCGAACCTTTTGACTCGCTTCCCTTATAAGCTTGTCCATTTGTTCTTCAAACGACGGACTGAGCATTTTTACATCGGGAGCTCTTTTTGATTCAGGGTTAGCATTTTCCTAAAAAGCAACCCTTTCTTCATCAAAGTCATGTATGACGTAGCAGTCGCGGAGTAGCTCCCGTTTCTTGGATTGAACATACCCGAGTCCGGTCGTTTCCATTCTCCCGTTGGGCAATTTCCGCTGAGTTCCAGGGACATTCCAGATCCTGTTATAGAACCGTGCTTATCGAGCAGTTTGCTTAAGGGGTACACCTTGGCGTCTTAACAGCCTTTTTAGTCCGTTCGTGTAATATCTGGGAAAACGGATGGGCTGGAGCTTGTTAAGTGTAGAATCCGCGCCATGCCATATTTCTTTGTCCACTTTGGTTTCCCCGGATTGGTAGAATAGGATCTCATTTTCACCTTCTCGCCTGGGAGGGATGTAGAACGTCTGCAGTTCCTGCACACTATAAGTTTTAAGTGTATCGAGATCTTTGTAATGCTCGTGTGGAACCATGGTGATTTACAAACTCTGATTATCGACAACGAAAGCTTGCATTGGTGGCCGAGTGGAAAATATAGCGTTAACCTCGTCTTCCGAATCGCTACCGAAGATCAACATGGGGGCGGACGGTCCCGGGTTGTTGCGTTGAGGCGGCCCCGAATAAACTATCTCTTCCTCCTTCTCGGTATCACTCCCGAAGACTTGAATAGTGGTGATAGCTTTGTCCTTTGGTTTGTGACACCTCTCCATATCCTCGAAATCTTGTAAGAAGTATTTCGCATCTTCGTACTTTAGGACCTCAATCACGGAAAATGGGTTCAACTCCCCTGTCACAGTGTATTCAAGACCATCCTTGAAGTACTTTATACACTGATGTTGTGTAGAAGGGATGATGTTATACTCGTGTAACCAAGGCCGGCCGAGTAAAGCGTTATAGCATGTCTTGGCGTCAATGACGTGAAATTTAATATCCGTGACAAGTAACCCGAAGTGCAATGTCAGTATCACAGACCCGAGAGTTCGTGATGACTGAGAGTCAAACTCGGAGATGGTGATCTTATCCTGAGCGAGGTGTTTAACACTCATGCAGATTTCCTTCAGCACTCGCACGTTGAAGAGATTGACGGAAGACCCATTGTCGTCCAGGATTTTTCCTATCTTGACATCATGACAGTATCCGGAGACATAAAGGGGATGGTTATGCTCGCACGTCCCGAGGAGGAGATCTTCATCGCCGAAAGTGACGTCAGCAGTGTGTATTTCTTCCAGCTCGTCTTTCATCTTTTCTTCAGCAAGGAAAGCTTGGAATTGCTCTGGCTCCTGCAGTGCCATGATCAACGAATCTCTTGCTTCTTTTGATAGAAAAAGGACGTCGAGAACGCTGAGCTGCGAGGGTAACTTCCTTAAGTGCGCCAGAATGTTGTAGTCCACCTTACTTTTCTTTGGCGGGTCCTTAGCGGTCAGCTCTTTTATGACCTGGTCATCTAAGGCGATATCCTCATAGACCTTTTCTTTTCCCTTATCTTTTCTGTTTGTGGGTCCGAGATTCTTTTCTGGAAGTGTACGATTGCGCAGCTGGATATTTTCGCAAGTCTTCGACTCTTCCTCTTTCCCCGAAGTGGATTCTTTAAAAAGAGGGTCAAAAGTCATTTCCTCGTCAGAGTCACTTCCGAAGGTGAGCCTTTACGATCCCCCGGCGTTGACCATGTGACAGTTACCGGTAGTTCTTTTATGATCCTCTGTCGTACTTCTTCGCTCCCAACGAGTTTTGCGTTTCATCCACTTAAAATATTGCCGGTAAGAAACATATCCCTGCCACCATCTTTTAAAAGCGTTGCACTCTTCGGTGGGTTGCACCATTTTTCGATGATATAGGCAGTAGCTAGGATGCATCTCTGTTTCACCGAGAGTGTTTCCTTCGGAGGGTGGTACCTTCATTCCCATTGACACGGCTTTAGCAAACCTTTTCCTCGTCTTGAACTTGTTTTTATTCGCGACGGATGTCCTTTGATTCGGCAGGAGTGTTTCGACTCTTTCGTCCAGTAACCGACATCTAGCCTTTTCAAATATGGCTATCTCACGTTCTCGATCAGCTTTACTTTTCAGAAGAGCTTCGTTCAGGAATGCGTCGATCATTTCGTCTGATAGCCTTGGAAGCTCCGATTCAGGACCTGTCCCCAGTCTTTCGGTGCAAGGAGCTTCTTCATCGTCTGTCAACGAATAAGAGATCATATGGCAACTTGCTACGTAATCCTCAGATGTTAGTGTATATGCCCTAGAGGCCATTACTGTATCATACTAGTTTGTATATTACTTAATGGAAGCTTGGGATATTCACCTTGTATAAACAATCTTGCTCAAATATAGTAGTATGCTACTTGGTTTGTTTCTACTTCAATGTGTACTTGTGTTTATTTCAGTATATCACTTATACACATTAGTGGAGCCCTTAGGATCTTTGCTTGATTACCAGCGTTGTGATGGCAGTCACACTAGTGGGGGCTGGGTAATCTATAGGCACATCCTTTTACAGGTCCCTAGTCGTAGGACTATCGAGACAGGGCATCGATACTCCGGAGTAGACTAGCGTATGCGCTTCTCATCCCAGTGTGGGAGATGGTCTGTCCCACAGCCATCAGTATGTCGTACTGGAGATAGTATACGGGTGCTCGTTGGGTTACGAGTACACTGGACAGGACTCGTCGGGAACTGACAGGTTGGTATTATACCTATCGTCAGTTATCAGTTCCCAGGTGACATGAGTACAGCTTAGTCCGCTGACTTGACACTGACACTTCGCCTCGAGTGTGTTCCCACTGCACTTTGATCACTACCCTACCACGGCTCAAAGGAGTCGTGCAAACAGGTGGTGGTTGGGTGCAGTCCCGAAGCACTTGGAGGCAGTGACGGTTAGACAGGATTCGTCTCTCCCGGTATTGGGGGTTGACATCGCGCTGTGTCTAGGAGAGCCATTACACGAGTAGTCCCTGGCCAGGGCAAGCGAGATATACTGGTAGGTTTCCAGTGTTATCTCAGGGTGTTTTGGGCTTCACTCCGACACGACTTATACCGCTATTGGGGGACTGACGTTTTACCGCCCCCTAGGCCCGCCATGCGATGTATCAGACGAACAGACCGGACTGTACGGAGAATGTCACATTCAGACTCAGTAGGAGTTCAGATGGGGTTTCACCTCGTCAGCCTTCTTGTCGGCATCTACCTGGGGACCGTTACGCACAGCTAGTGCCGCTTGCGGTCTGTGGTTAAACCCACTGCCAGCGTAGTGTCGAGTCTTTAGAGTCCCACACAGAGGGTATTCGCCTCTGGGCAAAACAGAGTGGAGGTCGCATGGTTTTGCGACAGGGTTCGTTCTCATCCGCGCACTTGTGCACGTTTTGGAGTCCGGACGGATTATACTGGCAGGCTCTGGTTTGAGCCAGATACTGGTATATGTTTTGGGGGTTGCTTTTTATTCTTGGTATTCTTGTTCCTCGGAACGAGAATGCAGGTGTGTATGCACAGTTGCTTGAGGCGGAGAATGAGGTTTTTCATTAGGGTTTCGGATCGGGTGCGTATGCACAGTTGACAGTTATCTTTTTCCAAACCCTAATGGATTTGTATATTATCTATTAATAATAGTAATTAAATGAGAATTATGTTATGGTTGATTTTTGTTGACTTGTTGACCTTGGTTGACTTGTTGACCTTTGACCACCATCATGCTTTGAAGATCCTCCTTGATTCATGCTTACACTTCATTTAAAGAAGCATGATAGTGGTCATTCCTAAAATAACCATCAACTATTCTTATTTCAATTATTATCATTTAGATAATTCTTTTCTTTTTGCAATATGGTTGCAAGAAAGAGAAAATATTGCTCATTCTATCATTCTCACTCTCTCTCCTCATTTCATCTTCTTCTTCCTCTTGAAAAGAGAAACCTTCTCATGTGTTGAGAATCATTCTCTTTAGATAGAAAAGCAAACCCTAATCACTCTCTACTCATTCTAGGATGAAGGTTTAGCAAGCCGGAAACCCTAGTTCACTCAAAGATCGAGGAAGAGCCCAAAGTCGAACCTTCGAGGTGGATCCATCTTCGACGGGAGAAGGCGACGAAAAGAGAACCATCAACCTCTACAAGGTTTGAAGAAGAAGGAGTTCAAGTTTAGGTATAACCATCTTCCATAGTAGCTAACTCTCTTTAGCTTGTTAACTAGTTTTAGTTTAGACAACGATCCCGACAAAGTTTAGTCCATGTTGCCTCTTGCGATAAAAATTCGTTTTTTATACCGTTTCCGCCTCCCCGTAAGTACCGGGGGTCGCAATATGGACTTACATTGGTATCAGAGCCTAACTAAACTTAAACTAGCTTGGTAGTGAAGTGTAACGAAGTTCGGAACCGAAAAAATCGCAAAACCGGAAAAACGAAAACCTAACTTTCTGTTGAAATTTTTTCTGCTCAAAATGAAAAACTTTATACTTGTAAAATCGTCTCAGGGTTTTCTAAGAACACACAAGAAAAACGATATCATGTTTCCTCCAAACCGCCGCGCTTCCGCGGCCTCACCTACTCATCTGGCCGCGGAACCGCCGCAAGTTGGTGTCTTCTTTGCATCGTTTTTCGTGCAGTGTTCTTCTGTGTTGGTTTTGGGATTTTTAAGATATATTATATGTACCCAGATTTTCCAGAACTGAAATTCACTTTTGGGGTCCTATAATTCCGTATTTTTTTCCGAACTTCACTGCACTTTGGCTATGTTGGTTATATCTGTGATGTTTGCATGTATTGAACGTCGGCTAATCGCTATAAGTCGATTAGTCGGGATTATACATGATCTGTAATGTTCTGGAATGTGTATATGAATGTGTTGGACTGTCGCGGGTGAATAGCCGGGGTGGATGTGAGATGAGCTTTTGTTTTTCTTTCATTCATTGTAAATGTAAATTGATGTAATTATATTATTTGTTTGGCCGCACAACCGGGTCGGGGTTGTAGCCGTCATTGTATAATTCTTTTTACTGTTTTTGCTCCTAGGATAGACCCATGGAGGGGTGCACAAACTACCGGCAACATGGAGGGTAGTTTGCCGCACCCGTAGGGGTCTTGGGTGGGGTATTTGCTATTCACCGCGACCGTGTTATCCGCTTTTCGTTTCAGGCTCGAAAGGAATGCGGATTGCTAGTATATCCAATGTATTCATCTGTGATCTGTAATGTCTATCATTGCTTTCTATTTAGGCGTTGCTTATGTTTTACAGCCGCGCTAGCCCAGCCCCCGCTCTGTCGTTAGTTAAGTAACCTAACGAGTGATGACGGGACCCCGTGGCGAATGCGAATGGCATAAGCGTACGTCATATTTTGGTTGTTTTCTGCAATGGTAGGAATTAAATGATGGGACGCATTAAAAGAACTAATGCAAGAATATCACGCATTAAAAGAACTAATGCAAGATAATAAACCAAGTTTAAGTCGATGGAACACTTTCGAAAAACCACTCGGTTCTTTTCAAAACTAACTTTTAAATGCGGAGCCTGAGCCACTCCTTCTAAAAGCTATCTCGTTCCATCGATTATATCAAGTTCACTACGTTCACGGTTTTACCAAAACCATTCGTAGCCCTCCGTCGTTTCGCATGAATAGGCAATAGTATTCAAGCTGTGTATTTTGGCCAAAGTCAAGGCACAGTGATTGGTAGCTATTGGGTGTTCATGTGTAGCATAGATAGATGCGTTGGTTTGGGACAGTCGTGCTGCCATTTTGGCCAAAGTCAAGGGTATGTACGGATGGATCCAAATTAACCTGGAAAGTGACGGGAAGAACTTGACATGTGACTTATGATATTTTGGCCAAAGTCAAGGTCATAAGAGCATGGGGCAAAAATCCACATCGGGAGTTTCATAAGTACTGAAACTTGCTAGATTTGCATACCATTTGGAGTGTGATGATTATGGTAGGATTCCTTCATTTTCGTCACGCGATGATATTTGGATCCCGATCCTACTGTGAGTATATGCTACTCCTCGGGAAATTTCTCACTAAACGATCAATGCTATAAACCTAGTAGGTGCCTAGAAAGGTGTTAGCGGGGCTACGCCCCCAGGGAAAAGAGGTTCTTAAATTAAGGAACTTCGCGAAAGCGTTGGAAAACCTCCCTCGAAGTACCGACACTGGCCTGGCTGAACGGTTAAGCAAGTATTGTACGGTGGGATTGATCCCGGCTAATTCTTCCTTTGTGGTTTGAGGAGGGATTCGAGAGACAGTGGGAGCCATCCTGTTTAGACAAATTAAAAACCATTCTAAACTTGCAAGAGCATCGTGCTAAGTGTTTCTTCTCTCCCCCTGCAGCGACCAAATCGAAATGACTGGACTTAAGTTACTTCTAGATAAAAACATATTGACAGGGCCAAACTACAAAGATTGGCTCAGGAATGTCAAATTGGCAATCTCTTACGACAAGCTGGGGTATCTTCTTACCAGCAAAGCTCCCCCCGTCCCAGGTCCCACCTCCAGCGTCGCGGATAAGGAAATCCGTAAGACTTGGGAGATTGACAGCGCGAAGGCCAGATGCCTCGTACTTGCCTCGATGGACAACGACCATCAGAGGAGGCACGAGAATATGGATTTGGAATCCATATTTCTTCATACAAAAGAACTGTATGGAGAGCAGTCTCGTATCGCAAGATACGAAGTGTCGAAGAAGTTATTTTCGACTAAGTTGGCCGTCGGATCATCGGTAGCGGACCACGTGCTTAAGATGATTGGCTACACTGAGGAGCTCGCGGAACTTGGGACCACGTTGGATAGTGAACTCTACACAGATATAATTCTCCAGTCCCTTCCATCCACTTACGCCCAGTTCATACTGAATTTCAACTTGCAAGAAAAGGAAGTTGAACTTTCAGAACTCCTCAACCTGCTGAGGAGCGCAGAGGGCACCCTACAGAAGGGTAGGGATACATCCACTTTGTTTGTAGGAGGATCTTCTTCTTCTAGGTCCAAGGCGAAAGCCAAGGGAAAGAAGAGGAAAGCCCCCGCCAAACCAAGGGGCGGTGTTAGTAAAGTGGGTTCGAAGGGAAAGGAAAAGGCAACAAAGATAGCGGGGAAGCTTGTTGGTAAAGAGGAATGCTTCTATTGTCACAAGAGTGGACACTGGAAGAAAGATTGCAGGGCTTGGAAAGCCAGGACACAGGAACTGAAGCAGGTTGCGGCTTCAGCTTCAGGTGTGTATGTTATTGAAAACTGTCTATCTATAAACTCTACTTCCTGGGTATTGGATACCGGATCAGGATCTCATATCTGTAATTCTTTGCAGGCGTTGAGAAACCGTAGGGTTTTGAAGGCAGGTGACATGACCCTCAGAATTGCGAACGGAGCTAACATGGATGCTAAAGCCGTGGGGGACTATCACCTAGGAATGTCAGATGGACATGTTTTGGTTTTGCGTAATTGCTTTTTTGTACCCAACACAACTTGTAATATCATTTCTGTATCTTTGGTTTCTAAAGAAGGTTATGAATTTGCGTTTGTAAGTAATGTTGTTAACATTCACCTTAATCAAGTTCTGATTGGGTCAGGTACATTGAGCAATGGTATATACGTATTAAACCAACCACAGATTTTCAATATCCAGAATACACACAAAAGAAAGTCTCCAGATATCAATCAGACTTTCTTATGGCATTGTAGACTGGGTCACATCAATGAGAGAAGGTTGACTAAGTTACATACAGAAGGATATTTGGATCCGTTCGAATATCAATCGTATGCCACTTGTCAATCCTGTCTCAAAGGAAAGATGACAAAGACTCCGTTCACTGGACACGGAGTAAGAGCGAGCGAGCTCTTGGGACTCGTACACAGCGACGTGTGCGGTCCAATGTCTACACATGCACGAAGCGGTTATTCTTACTTCATTACTTTTACGGATGATTTTTCAAGATACGGTTATGTCTTCTTAATGAAACATAAGTCCGAAGCTTTTGAAAAATTCCAGGAATTTAAGAATGAAGTAGAAAAACAGACCGGCAAAAGTATCAAGATTCTAAGATCGGATCGAGGTGGAGAATACTTAAGTGCCGAGTTCCTGAATTATTTAAAAGAGAATGGGATTCTCTCTCAGCTTACTCCTCCATACACCCCGCAACATAACGGTGTATCGGAGAGACGGAACCGGACCCTATTGGATATGGTACGGTCCATGATGAGTAACGCTGAGTTACCGCGATCATTCTGGGGGTATGCACTAGAATCAGCTGCGTACCTTTTGAACCGAGTTCCTACTAAGACTGTGCCTACTACACCATATGAGATGTGGTGTGGGAAGAGACCCCATCTCAGTCACATTAAGACTTGGGGAAGTCCAGCTTTTGTTAAAAAGCAGCATGCGGACAAGCTCGAGGCGCGCTCAGTACTGTGTAAGTTTGTGGGATATCCAAAGAATTCCAAGGGATATCTCTTCTACTACGAAGAGGAACAAAAAGTTCTTGTTTCTCGTCATGCCCACTTTCTAGAACATCAGTTCTTAGAAAAAGAATTAAGTGGGAGCGCAGTAGAACTGGAAGAAATTCCAGAACCACAGACTATTACTGAAAGCTTAGTGGAACCAGAGGGTTCAAATGAACAGGACATTCCTACGCCGCTCCGCAGGAGTAGTAGGCAGTCTCATCCGCCCGAGAGATACTACGGTTTTCTCATAGACGGGGATAGAGAGGATTGCATCATAGATTATGATGAGCCTACTAGCTTCCAGCAGGCCGTTCAGAGCGTTGACTCGGTAAAATGGCTGGATGCAATGCGGACCGAAATGGAGTCCATGTACACCAACAAAGTATGGACGTTGGACATTGCTCCAGACGGGGTAAAACCCGTAGGATGCAAGTGGATCTTCAAAAGGAAGATTGGTGTAGATGGACAGGTTGAGACCTATAAAGCTAGACTTGTAGCAAAGGGTTTCCGTCAAAGACCTGGCTTGGACTATGACGAAACCTTTTCTCCAGTGGCTATGCTGAAATCCATTCGGATCCTTCTTGCCATTGCTGCCTTCCACGATTATGAGATTTGGCAGATGGACGTAAAGACCGCTTTTCTAAATGGAAATTTAGAGGAGTGTGTCTATATGGATCAGCCAGAGGGTTTCATTCAGAGTGGGAGCAGCGGAAAGGTGTGCAAGTTGCTTAAGTCCATCTATGGACTAAAGCAGGCATCGCGGAGTTGGAACATCTGTTTTGATGAGACGGTCAAGGAATTTGACTTTATCAAAAATCCAGATGAACCGTGCATCTATAGTAGATTTGTAGCGAGAACTGTGGTATTCCTTGTTTTATACGTGGATGACATTCTCTTAATAGGAAATGACATTCCTATGCTACAATCTGTCAAGGGTTTCTTGTCACACAGGTTCTCCATGAAAGACCTGGGTGATGCCTCTTACATCCTGGGGATCCGGATCCATCGTGATAGATCCAAGAGGATATTAGGACTTTCACAGTCCAGGTACATCGACACCGTACTGAAAAGATTCAGTATGGAAGATTCCAAGCGCGGTAACTTACCGGCTTGTCACGGGATCACCCTCTCTAAAGAGATGTCTCCCAAGACTGATTTGGAGAGGGATCGCATGTCTATTATACCCTACGCTTCTGCGGTAGGCTCTATAATGTATGCGATGTTGTGTACCAGACCGGATGTAGCTTATGCACTGAGTGTAGTAAGCCGGTATCAGTCAAACCCTGGGGAGAAACATTGGATAGCGGTAAAGAACATTCTCAAGTACCTGAGGAGGACTAAGGAGATGTTCTTGGTGTATGGCGGAAAAGACCTCCAGATTGAGGCCTTTGCTGACTCCAGCTTCCAGAGTGACAAGGATGATTCCAAGTCCATGTCGGGTTTTGTCTTTACCCTCAATGGAGGGGCGGTGTGTTGGAAGAGTTCCAAACAGGAAACCGTTGCAGACTCGACTATGGAAGCGGAATACATCGCTGCATCTGATGCCGCAAAAGAAGCTGTCTGGATAAGGAAGTTCTTAAAAGAACTTCAGGTGGTTCCGTCCATTGTTGACCCAGTACCTCTGTATTGCGACAACAACGGGGCTATAGCTTTAGCAAAGGAACCCAGGTCCCATCAGAGATCCAGGCACATCTTGAGGCGGTATCACCTGATCAGGGAGATCGTGGATCGCAAGGAGATCGAGGTTCGGAGGGTTGCTTCAGAAGAGAACACTGCAGATCCATTCACCAAGGCCCTACCCCAGACTCAGTTCGAGCGGCTGATCGAGATGATAGGTCTTCGATACGCCAGTACATGGCCTTAGTGCAAGTGGGAGATTGTTAGTGTATATGCCCTAGAGGCCATTACTGTATCATACTAGTTTGTATATTACTTAATGGAAGCTTGGGATATTCACCTTGTATAAACAATCTTGCTCAAATATAGTAGTATGCTACTTGGTTTGTTTCTACTTCAATGTGTACTTGTGTTTATTTCAGTATATCACTTATACACATTAGTGGAGCCCTTAGGATCTTTGCTTGATTACCAGCGTTGTGATGGCAGTCACACTAGTGGGGGCTGGGTAATCTATAGGCACATCCTTTTACAGGTCCCTAGTCGTAGGACTATCGAGACAGGGCATCGATACTCCGGAGTAGACTAGCGTATGCGCTTCTCATCCCAGTGTGGGAGATGGTCTGTCCCACAGCCATCAGTACGTCGTACTGGAGATAGTATACGGGTGCTCGTTGGGTTACGAGTACACTGGACAGGACTCGTCGGGAACTGACAGGTTGGTATTATACCTATCGTCAGTTATCAGTTCCCAGGTGACATGAGTACAGCTTAGTCCGCTGACTTGACACTGACACTTCGCCTCGAGTGTGTTCCCACTGCACTTTGATCACTACCCTACCACGGCTCAAAGGAGTCGTGCAAACAGGTGGTGGTTGGGTGCAGTCCCGAAGCACTTGGAGGCAGTGACGGTTAGACAGGATTCGTCTCTCCCGGTATTGGGGGTTGACATCGCGCTGTGTCTAGGAGAGCCATTACACGAGTAGTCCCTGGCCAGGGCAAGCGAGATATACTGGTAGGTTTCCAGTGTTATCTCAGGGTGTTTTGGGCTTCACTCCGACACGACTTGTACCGCTATTGGGGGACTGACGTTTTACCGCCCCCTAGGCCCGCCATGCGATGTATCAGACGAACAGACCGGACTGTACGGAGAATGTCACATTCAGACTCAGTAGGAGTTCAGATGGGGTTTCACCTCGTCAGCCTTCTTGTCGGCATCTACCTGGGGACCGTTACGCACAGCTAGTGCCGCTTGCGGTCTGTGGTTAAACCCACTGCCAGCGTAGTGTCGAGTCTTTAGAGTCCCACACAGAGGGTATTCGCCTCTGGGCAAAACAGAGTGGAGGTCGCATGGTTTTGCGACAGGGTTCGTTCTCATCCGCGCACTTGTGCACGTTTTGGAGTCCGGACGGATTATACTGGCAGGCTCTGGTTTGAGCCAGATACTGGTATATGTTTTGGGGGTTGCTTTTTATTCTTGGTATTCTTGTTCCTCGGAACGAGAATGCAGGTGTGTATGCACAGTTGCTTGAGGCGGAGAATGAGGTTTTTCATTAGGGTTTCGGATCGGGTGCGTATGCACAGTTGACAGTTATCTTTTTCCAAACCCTAATGGATTTGTATATTATCTATTAATAATAGTAATTAAATGAGAATTATGTTATGGTTGATTTTTTTTGACTTGTTGACCTTGGTTGACTTGTTGACCTTTGACCACCATCATGCTTTGAAGATCCTCCTTGATTCATGCTTACACTTCATTTAAAGAAGCATGATAGTGGTCATTCCTAAAATAACCATCAACTATTCTTATTTCAATTATTATCATTTAGATAATTCTTTTCTTTTTGCAATATGGTTGCAAGAAAGAGAAAATATTGCTCATTCTATCATTCTCACTCTCTCTCCTCATTTCATCTTCTTCTTCCTCTTGAAAAGAGAAACCTTCTCATGTGTTGAGAATCATTCTCTTTAGATAGAAAAGCAAACCCTAATCACTCTCTACTCATTCTAGGATGAAGGTTTAGCAAGCCGGAAACCCTAGTTCACTCAAAGATCGAGGAAGAGCCCAAAGTCGAACCTTCGAGGTGGATCCATCTTCGACGGGAGAAGGCGACGAAAAGAGAACCATCAACCTCTACAAGGTTTGAAGAAGAAGGAGTTCAAGTTTAGGTATAACCATCTTCCATAGTAGCTAACTCTCTTTAGCTTGTTAACTAGTTTTAGTTTAGACAACGATCCCGACAAAGTTTAGTCCATGTTGCCTCTTGCGATAAAAATTCGTTTTTTATACCGTTTCCGCCTCCCCGTAAGTACCGGGGGTCGCAATATGGACTTACATCAGATTCATCCGACGAGTCTTCTCCATCATCTCCGTCTTCAAGGACGTGGCCGAGGAATTCTTGGAGCGTGATTGGAGTCCGCGCCTTCTAGTTGTACTTTTCCAGCGCGTCGATCTGTTTTTGCAGGTCCGTGCGCTTATCGCCAGGCTTCACGGGCTTTCTTGATTTCTTCTTCTTTTTCGAAGATTTCGACGGCTGGGTGTATGTGCTTTGGCTATCACTACAAATCCTTGGAGTCAGGCGCGGTTTTAGCATTCCTTCGATGATCTGGGGTTCCAGCGGATTCTTCCACCTGATCGCCGGGCATGTCTGGAGATCATTCAGCATCTTTTTGGTTTTGGCCGAAAGAGCCACCTCCCATAGAGCTTCTTCAACAAAAGAGCACGTTGCCTACGGTGTGTCTGTCTTCTTAGGAGTGTGCGGTTGTGGTGGGTTTACTTTCTACTTCTCAGACAGCGCAAACTTGCCGTGTAGGTACTGATCCTCGATCCAACCCTTAAAGACAAAGCAATCTTTGATTGGATAGCTTACCGTTTGGTAGTAAGGGCAATAATTGGGATTATTCGCTTCGCCGGGTTGCGATGGCCGCCTTGGATTCGGCAGATTGATAAGCCTATTGCGCATCACCAGCTCGAATAGTCTCTTCGTTTTGTCCAGTGGGAACGAATAAGGACGCTTCATCTTCTCATTATAATAGCGTCGTCTCTCGTCCATTTGATCTGCTAGCATTGGGGCACTGGGCTTCTGTTGGGTGTTCGCAAAAAAGATCTCCTTCCCTTTACCCTTTTCGTTCAGCGGCTCCGGCTTCGGAGGAGACGGTCTATGACCCATTTGATCCATCTGGGCTAGTTTGTCGATTAAAGCCTGGAACGTAGTCGGTTTGAAGAACATCATGAACTGTGAAATATTTGCATGAGGGTCTAGGGTGCCCACGAACATGCCCACCGCTGGTGCTTCTTCGATGCGCTGTTCACACTTAGACCACAAATTCCGCCATCGGATTGCGTACTGAACCCATATCTCGCCCGGCTTCACCCTGGCATTGATCAATGCTGTTATTAGGGTGCGTTCACTAGCACTTGCGAATCGCTGGGTGAACAATAACTCTTTTTCCGCGAAAGTTTTAAAAGAGTCATTTGGTAGTTCGGAGTACCACTCGAACGCCGTCTCCGATAAGCTGCCGACGAATTGGCGAAGTAAGAGCTTATCATCACCGCTGGTGTTGCCGTAAAGAGCCTTGAACTGGGCGACGTGTTAGTGAGGATTGCCTGTCCCCTTGTACACATGGAATTTGGGGATCGTGTATCCCGGCGGGTATTTTATTTGATCATACCAGCCTGGATACGGTCGCCCAGTTTTAACAATTTGCCCAGCCGCTTCATTCTCCTGGTGAACTCGTATCTGCTGAGCAATGTAATCATCTAGGGCAGCTTTGGAGATGGTCTCTTCCTTGGCTGCTGATAGAGCCGGAAGAGCCTTTGATGTTTCTTCTCTATCATCTTCAATTATCACTGGAGGATATTCGGCTGGGGGATCCGGCTGGATCATTATGCCCACCATATCTTGGAATAGAAGGGCCATTCGTTTTATATTGGCTGCTTGTTCCACAGCCTCTTTGTCCTTCTTCTCAAGTATTCTCCGAAGGAATTCGGCATCAGTTTCTTGGTCATGGCGTTGCTCCGAGGATGCCTCTGGGTTTTCTTTTGGCCCAGTGAGTGCGGCCATCACAGTCATCATCTCCTGAAGCTTCTGCTGCTGCTCTTGAGCTTTTGTCATGGATTGCGTAAGCGGTCGATGACCTGTAGAGATACGGCTATCCTCTTTTCCGGATGCCATATAGACGGTATGCACCACCATGCCCCCAGACTTAGGGCGTTTTGGCTCAGTGCCTTTGACATTTGTCGAAGGCATGGGGATTTTCTCCGGCCTTCTCCTCTTACGAGCGGTCGAAGTTGAGGGGGCTGCTGCAGTAGGCACCCAAGTAGCCGTCGTCTTTTGTGGCTTAATAGGACGGTTTTCTTCTTGTCGGACCTTCAACATCTTCTGCCGGCGGGGATAGTCTTGATCAACCACCGACTCTCGGAGTAATCACCAGATTTTGTAAACTTTAGAAGACAGTCGTTGAGGGGACTGTTTTGGCTTCATTTCTGTGACAGTCTCTACCGGCGGTGGAGATCTTTCTAATACGGCGGTAGGCGAATTCCTGCGCACCTTGTTCAGCAGCTCAAAGCTGTTCCCGGTTGGAACAGCAGCATTAATTTCCACCATCGGAGCCGGTGGAGTTAGCCCAGAGGGGGAGTTGCCCCCGGCCTTCCTTACTCGCCGCCAGTGGCGACGTTGAGCGTGTCGAGCTGTTGGGGATGGTTCGGCGATGGGGATGGCTTTTTCTTACCCCCTGTCCAGATGAGGCGCCGCTGGTGCCAGCCTCTTGAAGACTGATGTTTTTTGAGTAGCGGTATCCAATCTGTCAAAGACAGACCTTCGAGCAGGAACGGGAGACGAAATAGTCAGTCTTGTAAAGACCGACTCTTTGATACGAGAAGTCGCCTTGACGACTTCGGGAGTAGGGATGGCTATCTTCTTCGGGATAACCTTTTCTGGGATTGCAGGCTTCATCACGGGCCCACAGGAATTTTGGCCCAGTCTGGAGAAGACCGAGGAGCTGGAGCTGGACAACCCGTTGAGAGGGGCCATGGTAGTAGCAAGTCGATCGAAGACCGACTTCTTGGGAGCTTCCGATGCTGGCACAGGTGCGCTGAAGCTCGCCGGTGGGAGCATGGTCCCGAAAAACAATCCACTAGTAGCCTGGGTGACCTGTTCTACCGGCATCGTGAACAGAGACGCCGCTTGAGGTCCGTAAGCTATGCCCCCAGTTGAGGCAGAACGTGGGTTGCAGTTGCATGTGGAACACTTCAAGCAGGTGAACGCCATTGATCCTTGCTTTCTGCGCCAAGCAGGAAACCAAATCTTAGTACTTTAAATCCAAGGGCAACCATATCAAACCGTGATTCGTTCGCGAACACGACACACGAAGTGTGGAGTGGAAAGAGGAAAAGGTCCCATCGGGCGTGCCAGAATCTGTTCCCCTCGGAAAGACGCGGCGGAGACGCGATGTACATCTTGCCTGAATTTCGGGGCAGATGCTAATTGGTGCTATCCATCCACTTCTATGAAGATGCCAAGTTGATTTATGGTACTATATATCGAAGGTCTAAACGGATGTGGCCGATGTAGCAGATTTCGTCAGATTCCCCCTCATTTGAGGGGTTTTCTTTATTTTGGGGATGCTCTTCCCTGCAGGCGCAAGCCCCTGCAGTTAATTACACTACCACATCACGGTAACAACTTTCTCCTTCTCCATATGGTCACTTCGTGTCGTGAGTATTTGTTTTGTGTTTGGTTGCCCGTGGATTGTATACGGAGACTAAGTTATATTGTCGCCCGTAGGGCATGGACTAGTCCAAATCCGTATCTTTCTTAGATTTAGATTTGGGGGTTTGGGTTAAGGATACGTTAGCCTCATTTGAGACTAAGATCAACTTAAACGTTTGTTAAGGATACGTTAGTCTAATTTTAGACTAAGATCAACTTAACGGGATTGTTTAGATCCGACAAGAGAGCAATTGGGCTCTGTTGTTTAGTTTAGTGACATTGCGGTCGATAGTTTAGTTTAAGGACATTACGGTCCATTGTTAGTTTAAGGACATCTCCGTCCAATGTCAGTTGTAAGACATCGCGGTCGAGGTTAAGGACATCATAGCCCGTGGATTTAAGGATTCCACAGTCCGTTGTTAGTTTTAAGACATCACGGTCGAGGTTAAGGACATCATAGTCCATGAGTTTAAGGACCTCACTGTCCGTTGTTAGTTTTAAGATATTACGGTCGAGGTTAAGGACATCATAATCCATGGGTTTAAGGACCCTACAGTCCGTTGTTAGTTTTAAGACATCACGGTTGAGGTTAAGGACATCATAGTCTATGATTTTAAGGACCTCACAGTTCGTTGTTAGTTTTAAGACATCACGGTCGAGGTTAAGGACATCATAGTCCATGGGTTTAAGGACCCCACAGTCCGTAGTAATGTGTGGTTATCGGGACCCGTCACCTCATTGAAGACGTTGAGGAATTACAACGACAAATATCAAAGGAGTGAAGAGATGTACCCTTGAACCAAGATAAGTTGGATGAAAGAGCAGATGTGCTCAATTCAAAATAAGTTAAGGACTTATGGCCAGAATTGGGCTATGTACAATTAAAATGTTTAACATTTTATTTTTGTTCTGGCTATTAAGCCTTTATTTGGGCTCGGCCCTTTTAATGATGCTAAGCATTGAATTCTGACATATTTTGTCTTGATCAGAACAAATTGTGTTTTGACAGTGCGCTACGTGGCGCGCCAGGCGCTTTGCGCCAATCAAAGAGCGCATTGCGCTTCTGTCGGGTAGCACACATGAAGAAGACACGTGTCGCGCTTAGCGCTAAGCGCTAGTTTGTTAGCGCATTGCGCTTTTAGTTTATGAGCGCGTTGCGCTAGTCTGTTGGCGCACCAGTGAATGACACATGGTGCGCTTGGCGCTGAGCGCCAGGCCATGAGCGCAGTGCTTTGTTTTAGAAGCGCAAAGCGCAGATTGTGTCTCTGGTTGACATGTGGCATGTTTTGGTGTTGAGCGCCGGTCTAAGGAGCGCAAAAGCGCAATTCATTCATGCAAGGCACTTTTAAATAGCGCAAGGCGTATCTGATCAATTTTAAGATCAAAGAACAAATTTATGTTCTTCAAAGGAGACATTTTCCTCAAGATCCAAGAACAAAAGTTCTTGTTTTTTTATAAAAGGCTCTGCCTATATAGATCAAAAGATCTGTGAATGAAGTAAAATACTTCTTTTAGTTTTTTTATGATTAGATCTTTTTGATCTTTTCTTTTTTTTATTAATGACCTTGGTCTTTTGTAGATCTATGATCTTTTTAGAAGATGGTTTTTCTTTTTACGAGATGGTTTCATCTCTATTATTCAAGAACATAGTTCTTTTTTTGCCTTGAAGATGAAGAAAAATCGTCTTTTTTCTAAGAGCTTGCTCTTTTTTTTGCAGAGGGTTTCTCTCTCTCTTTTCTTCTGTCTTCTCCATCTCTCCCCCTCCCCTTTTAGACTTGAAGTCTAGCGTCCTTTATATAGGGCCAAATGATTTGTTAAATCAGTTTTGAGAGATCTTTCTCTGATTGATTTGGGAATATTTCCCACCGTTGGATCTTTGATCCTAAGGCTTCTATTTTTCAGAAGATAATTTTCTTATTTCAATAAGATTGAAAAATCTTTCCATAACAGAATTTTAGTTCCGATTAATTAATAATTTATTATTAGTAGATCTTTTGATCTGATGGTGGGGGAATTTTTAATTCCAGCGCTGGTGCACCTTGCTCTAGCGCACCTGCGTTCGACACGTGGCGCGTAGCGCAACTGCGCTAGCGCATCTGTGTTTGACACGTGGCACGCAGCGTAACTGCTCTAGCGCACCTATGTTTGACACGATCTGACGGTGGGGGAATTTTTAATTGCAGTGCCGGCACACCTTGCGCTAGCGCACCTACGTTCGACACGTGGTGCGCAGTGCAGAGCGCAGCGCAACTGCGCTAGCGCACCTGTGTTTGACACGTGGCACGCAGCGCAGCGCAACTGCTCTAGCGCACCCATGTTTCACACGTGGTGCGCAGCGCAGAGTGCTAGATCAGAAGCGTTTCTTCAATTTTTGAATTTTGAATTTTGAAACAGAGCTTTGCTCTGATTGGGGATGCGCTGTCTAGGGCGCAGCGCCCCTAGCGCCAACACGTCTGCGTTTGACACGCGGCGAGCAGCGCGCAGCGCGCAGAATCTGAAGCGTTGCTTCAATTTTTGAATTTTGAAATTCAAAACAGAGCTTTGCTCTGATTGGGGGAAACACGCACTCACCATTTAGAGATGGCGGCGATGGTTTTTGCAATAAAGATCTGGAGACATTACCTATACGGCGAGTCGTGCCAGATATTCACGGACCACAAGTGCTTGAAGTATATATTTCAGCAGCGAGACCTGAATCTGAGATAGCGCCGTTGGATGGAGCTAGTGAAAGACTACGATTGCGAGATTCTGTATCATCCGGGCAAGACGAATGTAGTGGCAGATGCTTTGAGTCAGAGGTCCGGAGGTAGTTTAGCTTGTTTGAGCGTAGTTCGAAGGCAGTCGGCGGCGGATTGGCAGATTTTATGCAACAGCCGAGTGCAGTTCGAGTTTATGCCGACCGAGGGACAGATCGCGCATATCCGTGCACGTCCATAGTTGCTTGACCATATCCATGAGGCACAGTACAGTGATGACCATTCTTCAGAAATCTGGGAGTAGGTTATGAAGGGCCGAGATTCCGAGTTCGTGATTGATGAACAGAGGATACTACGATTTGGGGCTCGACTGTGCATACCAGATTCTAGGGGACTGAGGCGCGAGATTCTTGAGGAGGCACATCGATCGGTATACAGTGTTCATCCAGGTTCCACCAAAATGATTGATGATTTGAGGGAAGTTTACTGGTGGGAAGGGATGAAGAGAGACGTCACAGACTTCGTTTTGAGGTGTCTGACTTGTCAGGAAGTCAAGGCCGAGCACTAGAGGCCAGCTGGAGAGTTGCAGCTTTGCCCATTCCGAAGTGGAAATGGGAACAGATTTCTATGGACTTTATTGTGGGTCTACCCAGGACCAGTCGAGTGTATGACTCTATTTAGGTGATCGTGGATCGATTGACGAAAGAGGCTCACTTTCTGCCAGTGAGGACCGGTTTTGGATTTGTTCAGTATGCCCAGATATACATTGATGAGATTGTACGACTGCATGGCATCTCAACTTGTATTGTGTCTGACCGAGGCACCCAGTTCACCGGCCGACTATGTCAGAAACTTCAGGAGGCTTTGAGCATCCGATTGAGTTTCAGCACAGCTTTTCATCGACAGACTGACAGTCAGTCAGAGCGGACTATTCGGACTCTTGAGGACATGCTCCGAGCATGCGTTTTAGATTTTGGTGGCAGCTGGGATCATCATTTGCCCTTGATAGAGTTCCCCTACAATAACAGCTTCCAGGAGACGATTCAGATGGCACCCTTTGAGGTGTTATATGAGAGGAAATGCCGATCGCCCATATGTTGGACAGAGCTCAGCGAGAGCAGTATTTTGGGGCCGCAAATTGTGCAGGAGATGACTGCAAAGATCCAGTTGATTCGTGATAGGATGAAAGCGGCCCAGAGCAGGCAGAGATCTTATGCGGACCGACATCGGCGCAGACTTGAGTTTGCTGTAGGCGATCATGTTTTCTTGAGGGTGTCTCCGATTAAGGGCGTGATGAGATTCGGGAGGAAAGGGAAGCTTAGTCCTAGATATGTGGGCCCCTTCGAGATCCTCGAGTGTGTTGGCGCAGTTGCTTATCGGTTGGCACTTCCATCCAGTTTCCTAGATGTTCACCCCGTACTACATGTATCGATGCTCCACAAGTACCTTCATGACCCTTTTCATTCGATTCAGCACCAGACGATCCAGCTCGAGCGCGACCTTTCTTTCACCGAGCAGCCGGTGGTCATTCTTGATCGGTAGGTGAAGAAATTGAGGTCAAAGGTTATACCGTCCGTAAAGGTTCTTTGGCGTGGCCCGAGCAGCGAAGGGGTCACCTGGGAGACCGAGGATGAGATGAGGAAGAAATATCCCCATCTCTTCGAAGGTATGCGTAGCTAGATTTTTAAATTCGGGGACCGAATTTCTTTAAGAGGGGAATATTGTAACGCTTTGAAAATTCGTTTAGGTTAATTTCATGTTAATTGGCGATAATGCGTGATTTTCATAAAACCTTGTTAATAATTATTTCCACATAGACTGGAACAAATCTATTTTTCATTGTGAAATTATGTAATTACATATCTAATTGTGTTTTATTAATTAACATTTAAATTATTGTTCACATATTTATCTAATTTTCTTAACTATTATTTACTAAGCTAGATTTTTATTTAATCTTGCACTAATCCAATTTTACCCTAGTTTAAAATGTGCTTAGCAATCATCACAAATCAACATTTATTTTGTAGCATGCCTTTCATTTTAAATCTTTATGGTTCTATAATCCTTTTTTTAAAAAAACAAAACAAAAGAAAATCAATAAGAAAAAGAAATGGAAAAGGGAAGCATGGGGGTATTTATGAGGCATGGGGAAACCTTGACTTTGGACACCCTCACACACACACACTCTCTCTCTCTCTCTCGCCCTCAAGCTCGGCCAGCCCCAGCAGTAGCCCCCTCCCCTTCATTTCTTCTTCTTCTTCTCCTCTCAAAATCGAAGCCCCCATTTCAAAGAAAATTCAAGAATTTTAGCAAAAATCATCACAAACCTCCCCTTTTCGAAATCAAGCATGATTCTTCGCCAAGTCACCTTAGGTGCTAGCTTGTTTGGATCACTTTCTCAACCATCTGGAGGTATAGCATGAACCCAATACTGCTTTTGCTAAACTTTTAGTTTATTTAGCTTAATGTAGTGTTTATGTAGTATATTAGTGTTAATTATGTGTTTTAAGAGGAGATTAGGTCAAGATAGGGTTTTTATGGCTTGAGTAGGTTAATTAAGTGTAGTTAGTGGCTAATCTTCTTACTAATCTACCAGGTTTCACTAAAACACCACATTGTATTAATTTAGTGTTTAAATAGAGTTTTTTTAAGAACTGTTTTCTTTTTAGGATCTGCTTTTAAACCAAAAGTTTCAGATTAAAGTTGCAATTACTCGAGCATAGTTACTGGACTAAGATCACACATCCGAAGCACGAAGCCCCCTTCCTTTTTGTGGCCGCAATTTTATCTGTTCTGGCCGCAAATTGCGGCCAGAGTAGGGGTCTGGGTGTCGAGATTTGGTTGTTAGGTGTCTGCTGTATATTTAAGGTCTTTGGTTTATGAAAATTTGTCTAGTTGTACTCGTATTAAAATCTGGGACCAATTGCCTATAATTTTAGTTTTGTGACTTGCGCGACATGTACGTTTCGAGTCTGAGTTTGGTGTTTGCTGTGTATCACAACCAGTCGGGGTGGTTTCAGTCATTAGCACACATGTTTTGGTGCTTCGAATGCACACGCGTTTAGCTTGCGACGCTAGTTTTCTCGTATGGTCTTGATATCGCGTTTTGCAGGATATTAGCCTTATGTGTGTTGCATTGTGTGATTCTAGGATTGGTCGCGGAGACATCGGACACGGCGTAGAAAAGAAAGGCGGTGATTGGATCTGACTAGCGGAGGCGTTCCGGTGAGCAGATGTACACATCTATGGGGGAATCATTTAGATGGCGCAACATGCCCGATAGTTAGAATTTCGATTAGTACCTGCACTAATATGCGTAGTTCCTAGTTATTCATATCATTGCATCGCATCATCTTTTAAAGTATATATATGTGATATCATCTCCTAGGACACTCGCACTATTACCATTGGTTTTTGCTGCACGGGAACTATTCAAGGGGACACACACGCCTTGTTAAATCCGAATCTTATCAATTGCGCCAATTATGATTAATAAACCTGTATTTATATATTCAATTCATCAGGATGGATACGTAGGATTGCTAGTCATGGGCATATATCTCATTGCATCATCGCTCGCGCATAGTTTTCTAGTTCCACATCGCATTTCATATTGTTAATATCATAGACATTCATGTATTATGATTCTTCTCGAGGATTTCTGTATTTATGAGATTTATGGATTTGGAGAAACCGCAAGGAATTAAGAACGTATTACCATTTAAAAAATGTAAGCTGCGGTTTTCTCATGATATGATCTATATATCGTCCACCATGAGATTTCTCGGTTCTTGAGCGGTATCATACACCCGATTCGAGGAGGAGGAGGAACCGTCTGTAGGTGCATGGTGGACTCGGTGCGGTACCCCAGCACAAGATGTTCGCAGATGATGGCGTTGAGCCCGGCAGGGGAGCACTACCGACCGGTTATTTATGACATGACGGATATCCGGAGGATACCGACGTAGTCTTGAGATCAAATATATGGGCCAGTCCAGATTGCCGGAGCCCAAGATCAGATATATGGGCCAGTCCGGATTGCCGGAGTCCGGAATAATAAGATAAGATATTCATATTTGGTGTCGATACTTGACACGGATTTATATTGATTTCATTGATGAAACTTTAGCTAAACTACAGAAGTTTTACTAAAATAAGAATATAGATTTCCCATGTTAATCACATTCAAATCTCATGTTGTTTATTGCATTCATGTCATATACATACTAGTGCATCGCATCATATTTGTATATTTAGGCTGTGACAAAATTGTGTGCATGCTTACGATAGCCTTATTAGATGTTACTTATTACTCACGAGTTGGAAACTCACCTCCGTCTTGCCACAGTATTTTGCAGGTCCGTCCCGTCAGCACAGTAGCGGCGGGCGCACCTCCTCTTTTGCTCCTTTTTGCCTGGACTCGCAGCATTGTTCGTAGGTGGGTTGTGGGGTTATTTTGTTTCCACCTTGTATCAGTATTGTATCTAGTGTACTCCATCTACCGTATCTACCTCTTGTACTGATGTATTTGTGACCTAGAGACGAGAAAGTGAGATTTGTGTACACATATGTTGTTTCTCTGGGTCGAGCTCACTTGAGCCGACATGATGCTTTATTACTTTGTGCCTTTATATGCTTATTTTGCACAGTGATGATATATATTGCGTGTGATTGTGAGTCCGCCTTTGGCGAAGAGCTAGCTCCCGCTTGGAGATGCCTTATTTTATGTTGTACATATATTCTTGTTTTGTACGCGTTTGGGGCCAGTATTTACAAGGGAGACTCTGCCGAAATTTTCTGAAAAATGGATGTTGCTTTTAAAAAGCTTGATGCGACTTATTTGGTTGAAAATCGTTTCTTGACTTGGTTTTCTTTCACTCTACTGCTTTAATTGGTTTTGATTTCTGGGTTTTGGCTTACTTAGATTAAGTACGCCTCGAGACATTTCGTAATTTAAGTGTCAGTCACGCTCCGTACTTTTCGGGTCGTGACAGTAGACAAATGAATATTCAATTCATTTGTCAATACTATTCAAGCATGGCTCTCAACATGCTCACCTTACTACATTTACACCTCATTTTCCATTTAAATTAAATAGATAAAACTAAAATGAGGTGTCCACCTTGTAGAATGTTTTCCGTATAAATACGGATTACACTCTACTGTATATACATACCTGTATTCATATCAAAATACGAATATCCAAAGAGATAGAATAACATAAAGAACATAATACTAGAATATACATATCGAAATACATATATGTAAATTTTTAAATCAATACCTGATTTAATAATCTGGCTCAATTCCGAGCCGGCTAGTATTATCAACTGTCCGATCGAAATTCCAGGTAACTAGTACAATCAATCGATCGTAACCCTGCACATATCCAATACGGCTACTACATCATTTCGCCTGAACCAGGGAAACCCTCTGTGTGGGACTCTAAATGGTTGCTATAGTGCCCTCAAGTCAATTATTGTAATCGCAGGCATGCGATTGTGATGATTGAGGGAGGACCTATACGGGTAGAACGGTCTTACTTAAAATGATTGTATGCTATCTGGTTTGTCTTTATCATCATGTACATGCATTATGTGGTATTACAGATCAATATTACATATTGATAGAGCCTATAGGACTCTTGCTTGACTACCAGCATTACGATGGTGATCATATACGTGGGAGCTGGGTGGTCTATAAGCACATCCTTAAATGTCCCTAGTCGAGGGAGTATCGAGACTGGGCATCGATACTCCGAAGTAGACTAGTGTATACTTATCGAGACCCCGACGAGGGGCGGTGGCCGGTCTCACAAGCCATTGGTTCCAATTGGTCACCTAAGATAGTATACAAGTGCTCATTGGGTTATGAGCACACTGGACGAATTCGCCGGGAACATGCTAGTTGGTATTATACCTATTGTCAGATAGCAGTTCTTAGGCGACATGTGTACACGTTTTTCTGTTGACCTGAGATCGTCATTTTTCTCTTGTGAGTTCCCAATGTGCTTTGATTACTACCCTACCATGGCTTAAAAGAGTCCTGCAAACAGGTTTTAGTTGGGAACAATCCCGAGCCACATGGAGGGAGTGAGCGGATCGTCGGGGATTCGTCTCTCCCGGTATTAGGGGTTGATGTCGCGCAGTGCACGGGTGGTCATCACCAGAAATCCTTGGCCAAGGTAGTTGAGAATTACTGATTTGGATCAGTAGTTTCTCAGTTGGTGATGGGCTTCATACCGACAAGAAATATCGCGTTATTAGAGGCCTGACTTTATCCACCCCCTAGACTCGATATCCGATATGTAGGAACGCCTAACATGACAGCAAGGTTTCGGGAGGCATCGTCCATGCCATTTTCATAAATTTTCCATGCTAAACAACCCTAACCCTAGAATCATAACTAGAGAATTAGACAATATAACATTTAAACAACTTTACATCTAAGTGAACATAGAATACAACCTTTGTAGACCGGTCCTTCATTTCAATAGCTCCATATAGTAGTCCCTTCGCTCCAAGTAATGATCTTCCGGACTCTAGAATGGCTCCACAAGATGAAAGGAACAAGCTTGCACGAAATCTTCGAGGCCGAATATGATCTACGCCGAGGATATACCAATCCAAGCTACCTCTTCACTAATTAAGGATTAATGAAGCTAACAACCTAAACTAAATGGCTAATCTAGTAGAGGATGATGAAGTAGGATTTTTGCTCACTTTAGAATTAATTTTCTCACTAGTTTTCTTCACATCTCAAAAACCTAGAGAGCTCTCACTCTTGATGAAGAAGAAGATCAAGAGAATAGAAAAATGAATGAAAGAGGCAACCATGGGTGAGAAAATATCTCATATAACTCTTGTATAGACTTATCCATGGCAAATGATAATGGTTGGGTTAATAAATATCTAATGTAAGACAAAATTAGTAGACAAAGTCAATGGGTTCTACAAGCTTCTACCAAGCATCAACCATGACTAAATTCCATCTAATTTTTATTTACTTTAAATAAATAAACCTCACATTATCATAAGTATGGTGTGAGTCTCATACACCCATGTTGCATGTAGCAAAAAGCATGACACAATAATATATATATCATGTTAGTTATATGTATGCCCTAGAGGCCATTATTGTACATGTGATGTATATTGTAGTGGATGCTTAGACATATATAGGGAGGACATTCTTGCTCGACATGATAGTATGCTATCCGGTTCTTCTTTATCTTAACATGTACACTTATTGTCTCTCTATTACATGTTGATAAAGCCCTGAGGATGAGTACTTGACTATCATGATTATGATGCGGATCATACTAGTGGGTAGTGGTAGTCGGCTAGTACATCCTTCAAATGTTCCTAGTCGTGGGAGTATCGAGATAGGGCATCGATATTCCAGAGTAGACTAGCGAATACGCTTCTTGTCCTATATGATGGGTGATGGATGATCCCATATCCATTGGTGTTTGACATCAGAGATGGTATATGGGTGCTCAGTGGAGACTGGGTACACTGAACGGACTCGCCGAGAGCTATAAGATAGTATTATACCTATCGTCAGATAGCAATTCTCTGGTGACACTGGTACAGGTTAGTCTGTCGACCCAAGATCGTCATAGAGTCTAGTGTGATTCCCATTGTGCTTTGATTTCCACCATACAACGTTCAAGAGATCGTACAAAAAGGTGGTTTTTGGGTACAATCCCGAGTCACATGGAGGCAATGAGCGATACGAGGGGATTCGTCTCTCTAGGTATTAGGGGTTGATGTTGCGCTATGCATGATTGGCCATAACAGGAAATCCCTGGCCTGGGTTGCTGAGATTTACTGGTAAGTGTTATCAGTAGTTTCTCGAACCATTATGGACCTTACATCGGCATGATTTATCAGGCTATCGGGGTCTGACGTTATATGTCACGACCCTAAATATTAGCTCGTGACCAGCACTTAAATCACGCAACGTCTAATGGCGTAACATAAGTTAAGTAAGCTGAAACCCAGAAATCTAAACATTTTTAATGAAAATAAAAGAGTTGAAGCTTTGAAATAAAGTTATAATGAAATCAAGTGTTCTTACATGCATAGAAAAGGAACATGAATAATGCAAGTGAAATATACCAGTTTGAAAACATGTTTCGTCTTTTAAAAATTTGGGCAACACCTCCTTTGTATTTTTTTTGATCCAAAACCACAATACATGATAATATAAAAGGCATCCCCAAGCGAGAGCTAGCTCTTCACCAAACAGCGGATCCACAACCACGCAATGCATAAATATAAGTATACGACGCCCAACGGCGAAGATCACAACAAAAGATAAAGAATAAAGTAAGATATTAACCCTAGAGGCAAACATAAAACCCATCGCTCAAGTCTCGCAACTACAAATCTCACTAAGTCTCATTACTTATACAATTACTAGTTTGACTGATGGAATTAACTAGATACAATATGAAATACAAATACAAGATTGGGTGCCATACCATATCCCACCTACCAAAGCAAAACGCCCGATGTAGCTGTATGCCAGCGATGCCGCTACTGATCCGTGCGGTCAACCTGCAAGAACTGTGGCACAACTGGAGTGAGTTGCCAACTCGTGAGTAGAAAAACATCTACAAGTACAAATCGAATAAACAACGACTCCTAGGTCAACTATATCATAAAGGTAATACTAAGATATCTAGGGTGACCGTATCTGTATATGTGCTAACAATATAATCAACACCTATATCTATGCGGATAACATCCAACCATATGATCAGTGTCTGTATGCATCTGGGTCTCGTCCAACCATATCATCACTGTATGTATGCATGTGGATCCCGTCCACGTGTCAACTAATGACACAACAATATCATGCACGTAAATATCATAAAAGAAGATGCATGAAAGTATGAGCATATAAATCAACGTGTGTCCCTCCCGACACATCAAAATCATGGAACCTGAGTGTCCAACATCGACACTCGAAACATCATCAAACCCGTGTGCAACATCGACACGTAAATCCTCATATCTTGGGATCCGTTAGTCCGGATCAGCCCACGGGCTCCATCAGTCCGGATCGACCCATATCATCTCACGACTCCGGCCGGTATCCTCCGGATAACCGCCCAGCCCAACACTATCACTGGTAGGTAGTGCTCCCCTGCTAGGATCACCGTTTAACAATACGAGTCTTCTCGCCCCGAGGTACCTCATCGGGTCCACCATGTACCCGCAGATGGTGCCTACCGCTCCTCGAATCGGATTTCATATGCCACTCTCGTAACCGAGAAAACACATGGTGGACGCACTGAAATATCATATCAAGAGAAACCGGGTCTTTTAAAAAAACAATACATACTTTCTTTTGAAATAACCACGGTTCTCAAATCCAGAAATCTCATGAAAACTTCATATCTTAATGCGTATAAGCGTAAAGCATGATGTATGCGACATATAACAGAAATGTCAGCATATCCGTATATCATGCAACATGGAACGGTAATATGCACATATCGAGGGAAAACCGCTCTTTTAAATGATTTCAATTTTAAAATATATCCTGCAGTTCCCAATTTCTCCAGAGTCAAATGCAACATCATATAAAGGTGCATATGTGTATGCACGAAAGTATGGGTGTACAATGTGTATGTACGCAAGTATGGATGTAGAATATGTATGTATGCAAGTATGGATGTACAATATGTAGCTAGAGCAAGTATATCATGCAAGGAGTCATATCCTGATGCTGCAATTCTATAGTGTAGTGACATGGCAATTATCAATGATGAAGTGTGTGAGCCGGCAAATCTGTGTACGTGTAACATACGCATCATTGATAATGGTGTAAGTGTACTAGCACAGGTATATGCGATGCAATGAGAATAACATGAATGCAGCACAAGGTAAATCATATGCAAATGCTGACGGGTATACGTATCTAACATGACCGAGTCGGTGAATTTAACCATCGACATCTAGCCTTACGACATCACGTATGGTATAATCCATCATACGGCATCCTCTAGTCAAGAATATGGATCAATCATCATGTCAAACTCATCACTTACGGAAAATCATTGTACGGCGGCATTAAACCAATAGGGATCCTATCAACCTATATGACAGTGAGGGTACGGCCTAATGTCACGTATGGCCTATCATTCATGATTCACAACATGTATTCACATATATATCGATATACCTATGTCCCATGTCACATCCATAACCATCTTATATCAAGTGACCGGCAAGGTATCAATCACCTCAATCGACTCGCATCCGTTTACCAACATATCATAACATCACTTGTCAAATCGTATTCTCTTTTTATCGCATTTATATCCTATATCAAGTCAATTTTATATATACATTCTACACTATACTAAGCATAAGTATCTAATCTCAAACACACCCGAACCATACAATCAGTTTTTAAAAGATGCGAATCATAGTTTTGAAAGTAGGGGCTACGGTGTTTTTAAGGAAAAGTTATCGTTTGAAAATCCATAACGTCCCTCAAGGTATCTGTTTAAAAGGTGCATATGATTCTTCAGTTTGGAAATAGGTATGGTTCGGATGACGCATGTACGTCGGCTATCAAGTCTTATAATACCCTAAACGGCAATATCACTTCTAACTATCCTTTAGTTTCTAATAAGGTTTATCTAACTATCTTTTAACCCTATCTATAGATTTCTATTAAAGTTCCCTTAAGCAAATTCTATATATATAAATCGGTTTCCATCAAAGTTTGCGGGGGTGCTATACGCCATCCACCCGACTTTCCCCGTAGATATAGATCTACTCACCTTGCTTGCCGAAGTCGATGACGCCATGCTCCGTCGCCTCGGAATCGACGCAAAGGTACCTACAATAACACACAATCGCAATCGCTATTAAAATCGAATCCGGAAAACCAAAACGGCACACGGATCGCCTATAGGTTAGAACCTATAGCCCACGCATGCAAAACTAACCAATTATCCCTAGTCGTTGATGTACAAACATCCAACAAACAAAATACAATACCAAATATCAAAACCTAGCATTCAAAATACAGAAAACATAACCAAAAATCACACGAATGTGCTCCCAGATTTTGACTCAGGTGAAATTGGGATGAATAAAGTGTTAGTTATGTATATGCCAGAGAGGCCATTGTTGTACATATGATGTATATTATAATGGATGCTTGGATATATATAGAGAGGACTTTCTTGCTCGTCATGATAGTATGCTATTTGGTTTCACTTTATCTTAACATGTTGACTTGTATTGGTTTACTGTCTTTTCTCTCACATGTTGATAAAGCCCTTAGGATCTGTACTCGACTACTGCGACTATGATGAGATCATACTTGTGGGGCTATAGTAGTCGATGAGTACATCCTATAACTGTTCCTAGTCGAGGGTATATCGAGACAGGGCATCGATACACCAAAGTAGACTAGCGTATACGCATTTTGACCCATATGATGGGCGATGGATGATCCCATATCCATCGGTGTTTGACATCAAGGATGGTGTACGGGTGCTCAGTGGAGACTGAGTACACTGGACGGACTCGCCGAGAACTCCCAGATGGTGATATACCACACGTCAGATGGCAGTTCTCCGGTGACACTGGTACAGGGTAGTCTGTAGACCCGAGATCGTTATAGAGTCTTGTGTGATTCCCACTGTGCTTTGATTTCCACCTTACCACGTCTAAGAGGGCGTGCAAAACGGTGGCTTTTGGGTGCAGTTCCGAATCACATGGAGGCAATGAGCGATAGGAGGGGATTCGTCTCTCCCGGTAAAGGGAGTTGATGTTGTGCTGTGTTCGATTGGCTATAACTGGAAGTCCCTGGCCAGGGCTAATATAGAGATTTACTGGTAAGTGTTACCAGTAGTTTCTTGACCCGTTATAAGCCTCACATCGACATGACTTATCGGTTACTGGGGTCTGACGTATTCCACCCCTAGACTTGATATGCGACATGAAGAGACCGGACTGTACGAGAGTGTTACTGATTGGATTCACAGGAGAACATATAGGCTAGCTTGTTGATCTTCTGATCACTCAATACCTGGGTGGCTGTTACGTTTAGCTGACCGTTTGCAGCTTGTGGGTGTTTGATATGATCATCACCTGCTACCGGCGTATTGACGATTATTTAGAGTCCTACACAGAGGTTTCTTGGCTCAGGCAAAACGGAGTAGAGGCACATATGTGATATGCGCAGGACCGAGGATAATGCGATATGAGATACCGTATTATATTCTCGCAATATTTAGATATGAACCGGGACATCGGATTAAGTGTTGATTCGATGAATCAGTACATGATATATTAGTCGGTTACATTCGATATAGCCGGATTGTCGAATCAAGTGTTGATTCGATGATTTAATGTATAATAATATATATGATATATTGTATTACATTATCTAATATTGGCTCGCTTTATTATTTCATTTTCTCACCGGATAATACATTGATATATATGCGATATATGTTAATTGTATTATTTTCTTTTGTTGCAAATATATAATATATATATATGATATATGTTATTGTGACATGATATGATTAATAATGGAACATGTTTAGTGTAGATTAAACAAGGTTAGGGTTTGATTAGGGTTAGCTCCTTCTTGCACCATCTAGAAGCTTTTCTTTTTGTCATGAGTTAGATATTATGCTTGATATTTATTTATGACTCATTCTTTAACCTAACCAAACCCCAGCTCTAGTTTATTCTCTACAAGGGTTATCCTTGTCGTACTAAACTATGGTTACATTATTAATTCATATATACATTTCATTATTCATCACAAAAGGATTAACTCTTTTTCCATTATCATCTTCTCTCGTGAACCTTAAAAAAGGCTTGCTAGTTTTTCCTTTTGTGATGCTTTCTTATGAGACTTTGATATAAAAAGAAAGCATAAATACTACTCCATCATCCTCATCTAATCTAGCCCATTAGATTAGGGTGTTCACCTCATTAGAGTGAGAGAGCTTGAGTTATAGCAACTTCGACGTAGATCATCGGAGAAACGGAACACTACAAGCTAGCATGGATCGTTCGAGTCGTGGAGCCTCTCTTGAGTCCGGGAGATCGTTGATCGCGGCGAAGGGACTTCTACTCGGAGCTTATGAAGTGAAGGAGCGGACTACAAAGGTTGTAATCCCTCACACTTAGTAGTAAAGATATTTACTTGCATGTTAAACCCTAATAATCTAGCAAAGATCCTATCTTTGGGTTGTTCGGCACGTCTAAAATTTTATTCGGGCATGGTTGATGCCTTATGAACCCTCACAAGAGTGCCTAGGAACCCTACAGTAGTATCAGAGCCTAGCTAGAGCATTAGGCGACGTGTATACGAAGTTAAAACTCCGAACGAACCCCGAAACAACATTTTAAACCCCTCTCTGGATATTTTTTTAAAACTGTGATTTTTCTGTATTAAAAATACCTAAAAATTCAGCAGGGAAATATAAGCACAACAGTGAAAAACGAGCGCATAATCCGTAGAAACCGCCGCGGAACCGCGGCCGTAACGCACTTAGACCGCGGATCCGCGGCAGTACAGAGGAGTTATGCACTCATTTTTGCACTGTAAAATCTATTTCTGTAGGTGCTATTTTATGGGTATTTTTAATCTGACTCAAGTGTTGAGTATTCTTGGGTTTATTTTGTAATCGTAGATTCGATCGGAATATTTAATTTTTGTTATGTTTTCCGAATATTTAGAAACTGTTAAAATGTTCGAACAGATATCATTAACTCACTTTTTCCCGGCACGTAAAATTTTCAAGTGTTGAATTTTTATCGGGTTTAAATCTTTCGGAAAAATGTGCAAGCAACGCGGTGGACCCTCTAGAAGAACACAAACCTTAACTCGATTATGTGACCGTCTTGAACTGCCTCTAAACCTTAGGGTTTGGGGCAGTACGGCGTGCCACATGTGAGGCGTTGTCTTGACCCTTCTACGGCTGGATCATCGGTACTGTGACATATTCTGGGATTATTTGAACTCCGCTCAAGTGTTGAGCTATTTAGAAAATTTTGGGTATTTGATTATCTGTTCGGAAAGTTTAATACTGTCTATTTATCTGGAATGTGATACAATATGTGGAATTCATATAGTTAGGCATGAAATGCGAAGTATGTGATATTTTGGATTTACAATGTCTAAAGTGATTGTGGATTCCAAATGTTATAGTTTTAGAATTTCTTTTCTGTGGCCGTAAGTGTAGTATGTAGTTGTATTGCCGGTCTTCGTTGCTATACATCAACGATGATCGGTGTATGCATACTTACTTACGTTGATGATATGTGATATTATGTGTTATTGTGATATGTTATATTGGATCGTCGTGTTCTGAATAGCCGGGGGTTTTATGTGAGATGAGGGTTTTTATTTTCATTCATGTAAAATTCATTTGTATGTAATATTCTTTTATTGGGGCACTTCTGGGATGAGGTTGATGTAACCATTGTATATTATTTACTTTTCCGCATTAGGTAGACCCAAGGTGGGGAGCATAAATAACCGGGTTCTAGGGTCCAGTGGGAGGCCATCTCGAGGAGTCAAGACCGGGTCTCCTAACCCTAGAATTGGCAGTGTTACTTGCCGCTCTCGTAGGGGTCTAGGGATGTGGGTTTGGCTATTCATCGCGACCGTGGAATCCGTGTTTTATACCGCCTCGTATTAAAAACACGGACATCCTAGTATATCCAATATTTCATATATGTTCTTCTGCTGCTATGTTCTGTGATGAGATCATATTACTGCCTGAGACGAATGCTTATACTATATATATGCTGATATATAAATATTACTGCTTTCGTTTCTTTTGTGATGCTTAGGAAGCATAAGCTGATGGAATTTTATTAATGTGATTAATAAAAAGAAAAGAAACCTAAAAGATGTTGTAGAATCAAAACTTTATAAAAAGGATAGCTACAGTTTTTCTTTGCATAGCGGTATATATGATATACCCCGCACCTTATTCGATAAGGAAAGAGCCGAGATCCCTTCACCGGGAGTGACCTCTTTAGCGAAACTGGCAGATGCTACAAACACGCGGTTTAGTTTTTGACAGCTTCTATAGTTTTTTGCTTTGCACAGCGGTATATATGATATACGCTGCACCTTATTCAATTGGGAAAGACCCGAGATCCCTTCACCGGGAGTGACCTCTTTAGCGAAACTAGAAAAGCCTCAAAAACACTCCTTTTAAAAAAAAACACTCAATTCTACGACGATATCAAGTTCATTACGCTCAAGGTTTTCTGAAAAACCAGCATTGCCCTCCGTCATTTCAGATAGATATTAATTAGTATTCATGCTACGTTTATTGGCCTGCGTCAAGGCGTAGTGTGCGGTAGCTAACTAATACTTATCTGCAACAAGAGATGAGATTGGATTAGGGTAGTCGTACGACTTTGTTGGCCTGCGTCAAGGGTCGTGCGGGTAGGTTTGATTCAATCAAGAAATGTACGGGTTGAACTTGACTAGCGAACTATAGTTTGTTGGCCTGCGTCAAGGTCATAAAATGCTAGGGGTAAAAATATTATCGGGAATTTCTAGTGTTGAAATTTGCAATGAGATTGCATACCTCCTATGAGATAGTTGGATCCCGATACCCACTGCGAGTAAGAGTTACTCCTGGGTGAGTTTTACACAGGACAATTAGCCGATCAAGTAGGTATCTAGAAAAGTGTTAACGAGGTTACGCCTCTAGGAAAACGAGGTTTACTTTAATTAGGTCCGTGCGAAAGCACGGGGAACCTCCCTTAAGTATCGACACTGATCTGGCTGAAAGATTGACGAAATTGTAGGGTGTAATTAATCCTGGCTAATCTTAACTTTTAGGGTTTGAAGGAAGATTTGATAAAAACAGTGGGAGACATCTTGATTAGATAAGATAATAATCAATCTAATCTTGCAAGAGCATACGCTAAAGTGTTTTCTTCTCTCTCTCTCCAGGTAGCGACCATGTCAGGCCATAATCAAGATAATAATATGGATGTATTGACTGAACCGGCTTATTATACTGAGCAGGGGAACGTTGGTCCCGTTCTTTCTTATAAGAGTTATAAGACTGAACAGGGAATAGGAAAATATCTAGATTCTCACGCCGCCCAAACGGAGAACATGCATGTTGATGCACCTTCTTCGGGTGTGTTAGTTATTGAGAACTGTTTCTCAGTTCATCCTACGTCCTGGGTATTAGATACCGGATCAGGATCCCACATATGTAAATTGTTACATGGGCTACGGAAAGGTAGAGAACTGGGAAAAGGTGATCATTCCGTTCAAGTAGGGAATGGTGCAAGTATTGCAGCCAAAGCACTTGGCGAATATCACCTTGTATTACCAAGTCGTAATACACTGATTCTGAATGAATGCTATTATATACCGAACATGATGTGCAACATTATATCAGTTTCTTTTTTAAGTAAAGAAGGATATAATTTTGTAGTACAGGATAATGTTATGAACATTTTCCTAAATCAAAAGTTGATTGCATCAGGCTCGTTACATAATGGCATATTCATTCTCAATCAAAATACAGTCCTCAGTATACAAAACACACACAAGAGGAAAAGTTCAGAAATGAACGAATCCTTCTTGTGGCATTGTAGACTTGGTAACATCAATGCGACATGACTAGCTAAGTTACATAAGGATGGATATTTGAATCCGTTCGAATTATCATCTTATGATACTTGCCATTCATGTCTCAGAGGTAAAATGACCAAAGCTCTGTTTAGTGGACACGGAGAAAGAGTTACAAATCTCTTAGGACTGGTACATAGTGATGTATGCGGTCCTATGTCTACGTATGCCAGGAACGGTTCTTCCTACTTCATTACTTTCACTGACGATCTCTCAAGATTCGGACATGTGTTCCTGATGAAACACAAGTCTGAAGCTTTTGTGAAATTCAGAGAATATAAGCACGAAGTAGAGAACCAAACGGGCAAAAGTATTAAGATTCTTCCATCTGATCGAGGAGGTGAATACTTAAGCAATCAGTTCCTAGATTATCTAAAAGAGAATAGGATTCTCTCTCAGCTTACTTCTCCTTATACACCACAGCACAACGGTGTCTCGGAGCGGAGGAATCGCACCATATTAGATATGGTGCGCTCTATGATGAGCGAGGCTGAGTTGCCTATTTCCTTCTGAGGATATGCACTGGAAACAGCTGCAGACCTATTGAATATGGTTCCCACCAAATCTATGCCAACCACTCCATATGAGATATGGAAAGGAAAGAGAACATATCTTAATTATGTTAGGATATGGGGTTGTCCGGCATATGTGAAAACACAAAATCCGGACAAACTCGGGGCAAGGTCGATTCTGTGCAAGTTTATTGGATATCCCAAATATTCGCACGTGTATATCTTCTACCACACCGAAGAACAAAAGGTGTTTGTTTGTCGGCACGCCAGCTTTTTAGAAAAGGAATTTCTTGCAAAAGAGATTAGTGGCTCTGAGGTAGAACTAGAAGAAGTTCCAGCAGAACAAAGTACAACAGATGATTTAGTGGAACCAGAGGATTCAGTAGTACCCGACGAACCCCAGCCTCTCCGCCGATCTAGCAGGGTTTCTCATCCACCTGAGAGATACTACGGTTTTCTCATTGATGGTTGAAGCGAGGATTGCATCATGGAAGATGATGACCCGACTAGTTTCGAGCAGGCCATCACAAGTGGTGACTCTATGAAATGGCTGGATGCAATGCAATCTGAGATGGAATCCATGTATGTTAGTTGTATGTATGCCCTAGAGGCCAGTATTGTACAGATGATGTATATTATATTGGATGCTTGGACATATATAGAGATGACTTTCTTGCTCGATATGATAGTATGCTATCTGGTTACTCTTTATCTTAACATGTACACTAGTCTCTTTATACTGTCTTATAGTTACATGTTGGTAAAGCCCTTAGGATATGTACTTGACTACCTGGACTGTGATGCAGATCATACTAGTGGGGACATGGTAGTCCATAAGTACATCCTTCAAGGTCCCTAGTCGTGGGTGTATCGAGACGGGGCATCGATATACCAGAGTAGACTAGCGTATACGCTTCTCGACCCATGAGATGGGCGATGGATGATCCCACATCCATTGGTGTTTGACATCAGAGATGGTATACGGGTGCTCAGTGGAGACTGGGTACACTGGACGGACTCGCCGAGAACTCCCAGATGGTATTATACCTCACGTCAGATGGCAGTTCTCAGGTGACACTTGTACAGGTTTGTCTGTAGACCCGAGATCGTCATAGAGTCTTGTGTGATTCCCACTGTGCTTTGATCTCCACCTTACCACGTCCATGAGGGCGTGCAAAACGGTGGTCTTTGGGTACAGTCCCGAGTCACATGGAGGCAATGAGCGATAGGAGGGGTTTCGTCTCTCCCGGTATTGGGGTTGATGTTGCACTGTGCTCGATTGGCCGTAACAGGGAAGTCCCTGGCCAGGGCTGATAAGAGATTTGCTGGTAAGTGTTACCAGTAGTTTCTCGACCCGTTATGAGCCTCACATCGGCACGACTTATCGGTTATTGGGGTCTGACGTATACCACCCCTAGACTTGATATGCGACATATCAGACGAATAGACCGGACTGTACGGTAAGTGTTACTGGTTGGATTCACAGGAGTGTGAGCGGGCTAGCTCATCGATCTTCTGATCGCTCAATACCCGGATGGCCATTACGTTTAGCAGACCGCTTGCGGCTTGTGGGTGCTTGATATGATCATCATCTGCTACCGGCGTATTGACGAGTCTTTAGAGTCCTACACAGAGGTTTCCTGGCTCAAGCGAAACGAAATACGAGCGCATATGAGATATGTGCGGCACCGAGAATCATGCGTGTATGTGATACCGCATTTCATTCTCGCGATAAATGTTTCGATTGGTTATATTCGATATGACCTAGTTATCGAATCATTGATTCGATAAGCCGATACATAGAATACTAGTCGGTCATGTGCGACATGACCGGATCATTGAATCAAGTGTTGATTTAATGATTTAATGTATAATTATATATTTGATATATTACTTTACATTAACTAGTATTGGTTCACTTTAAACGGATTTTTCTCACTTGATGCACATTGTATATGTGATATGCTTTTGTGCACATTTTTGTATCATGTTTGATGATACTTGATCATGTGGTTAAGTGTAAATGATTAAACCATGGTTAAGAGATGATTAGGGTTTTGCTTTTTCATTTATTTAATTTTTTTTTTATTTATTTGGAAATGATTTAGATAAGAATGGTGGCTTCTTTTGTTTCTAGTTGAAGCTTCATGAAGCTTTGACTTATGCAACCATTCTTGTCATCATGCTTAACCCTAACCCTCTCAAGTGACCATAGTTTATTCTCTACACTTAACCCTAGTTAGATTATGATAAGTATGGATTTTTCTTTTCATTTTAAAAAAAAACTTATCATAAACTAGCTTCATCTTCTCCTTCTTCTTCAAGAGAGAAAACTAGATGCCATCAATGGCAACTTGAGAAAAAGTTAGTGAAATCCAATTCTAAAGTGAACCCACCTCCTATTTCTTCACCCTCTACCTCTTGCCAAGTTGTTTTGGGTGTTTTCTTCACAAGTTTCACAACTTGGTGAAGTTGGAGCTTGAACTTGCGCAACCTCGACGTAGATCGTCTTTGACACGTAGCCGACGACCTATTCCGCTCGTTTTACCGATGAAGCCGACGAATGAGTCTAGGATTCGAAAAGGACAGCGAGAGGATGACTACGTGGAGCTAAGGAAGTGGATATCCGGATCTACAAAGGTTGTAGCATCTAACTTTTAGTTAAGTAGTTAACTAGATTAACTTTTCGCCTAGATTTCTAGTACACGATCCGCATTAGGGTTTCTCGGCACCCATAATTTTTGAAATTGGCATGCTTGATGCCTTGTGAGACCTCTATAGTGTACCTAGGAACCCTACAGTGGTATCAGAGCCTAGCTAGAGCCTTAGGCGAAGTCTAGACGATGTTTGAAACCCGATCGAACCCGAAAACCTAACTTTAAGATGCTCTCTGGACTTTTTCTAAATTCTGGGATTTTTCCAGATTAAAAATTGCTAAAAAATTCAGCAGGGAAATATATGAATTACGGTGCAAAAATTTCTTTATCAACAGCCTAAAGAGCGGCGGATCCGCGGCCTAAGCCTCCATAGGCGGCGGATCCGCGGCAGCTTTATTAAATTATTATATAATTTTTGCACAGTAACTGATATCTTCTGGTGTTGGATTTTCTGGGAATTTTTAATATTTATTCAAGAGTTGAATTTTCTGGGGTGTTTTAGAGCTTCGAGGTTTTCGATCGGATTATCAAATTTCGTCTTTGTGTATTTCCGGATAATTTTTAGAATATGTTAAAAAGTTCGACCGGATATAAATACCCAATTTTTCCCCTGTCGGGAAATTTCCAAGTGTTGGATTTTTCCGTAGTTTAACGACGTTCTAAGTAGTGCAAGTAACGTGATGGACCCTCTAGAAGACAACAAACCTTAACTCGATTATGTGACCGTCTTGAACTGCCCTTTGAACCTTCGGGTTTGGGGCAGTACGGCGTGCCACATGTAAGGCGTTGGCTTGACCCTTCTACGGCTGGACCGTTGGTACTGAGGCACGAACTGAATGTTGTTAGACTTATTTCATGTGTTGAGTTGTATCGGGAAAACTTGGGTATTCGACTGTTCGATCGGAAAGTTTAACATTTTCTGTTTATCTGGAATGTGATACAATAATTGGAATTCACAAGTAGTTATGAGATAACTGAATGAATGTTATAAATCTAGCAATTTAGTCCCATATGATATTGAAAAGAGTTTTCGATAATGAGACTAAAATGCGGGATTTATATCTGTTAGGCATGCGATGTCTAAAGAGGTTGAGGATTCCAACTGTTGTAGTTTTACACTTTCTTTTCTGTGACCGTAAGTGTAGTATGTTCATATCGCCGGTTTCGTTGCTATACGTCAACGACAATTGGGGTATGCATACTTACTTACGTTGATGACATGTGATGTTATGTGTTGCTGGATATGTTATATTGGATCGTCGTGTTCGAATAGCCGGGGGTTTTTATGTGAGATGAGTGTTTTCCATTTTCATTCATGTAAAAACTTGTATGTAATATTCTTTTATTTGGGGCACTTCCAGGTAGCGGAAGTTGTCACCTTTTTTATATTATTTACTTTTCCGCATTAGGATAGACCCAGGAGGGGAGCACAAGTAACCGAGTTCTGGGGTCCAGTGGGAGACCAAGTCGAGGAGTCGAGTCCGGGTCTCCTAACCCTAGAATTGGCAGGGTTGCTTGCCGCTCTCGTAGGGGTCTAGGGGTGTGGGATTGGCTATTCATCACGACCGTGGAAGCCGTGTTTTATACTGGCTCGTATTGAAAACACAGACGTCCTAGTATATCCAATATTTCATATGTTTATTCTGCTGCGATATCTGTGTTGTGATTCTGTGATGGATATAGTATATAGTATATATGATATATTATATAGACGTTACTTATGTTTTACACCCGCGCTATCCCTGCCCTGCTCTGTCGTTAGTTACCTAACCTAACGGTGCACGAGGGGACATCGAGGCCAATGCGGATGGCATAAGTGTACGTCATATCTATCTGTGATGTTTAGGTATTTAAATGATGGGACTTCATTAATGTGATTAATGAAAGAAAAGAAACCTAAGATGTTGTAGAATCGGATTTTAAACAAAACAGGTAGCTACAGTTCTTGCTTTGCATAGCGGTATATATGATATACCCTGCACCTTATTCGATGAGGAAAGGACCGAGATCCCTTCACCGGGAGTGACTCCTTTAGCAATAACTGGCAGATGCTACACACTCGGTTTGGCTTTGATTGCTTTTAAGAGTTTTTGCTTTGCACAGTGATATATATGATATATCCCGCACCTCATTCGACGAGGAAAGGGCCGACGATCCCTTCACCGGGAATGACCCCTTTAGCAAAACTAGAAAAGCCTCAAAATCATTCCATTTTAAAACTTCATTTGATTCTACAACGATATCAAGTTCATTACGCAATAGGTTTTCAGAAAAACCTGACGTAGCCCTCCGTCATTTCAGATAAGTGCTAGTTAGTATTCGTGCTACGTTTGTTGACTATGTTAAGGCGTAGTGTGCGGTAGCTAATTAGTGCTTATCTGTATAAGCATATGATGCGATTGGATTAGGGTAGTCGTGCGACTTTGTTGACTATGTTAAGAGTCGTGCGGGTGGGTTTAATTCAATCGGGAAATAACGGGTTGAACTTGACTAGCACTTATGATTTGTTGACTATGTTAAGGTCATATAGCTGCTAGGGGCAAAATATTATCGGGAATTTCAAGTGTTGAAATTTGCAATGAGATTGCATACCTTCTATGAGATAGTTGGATCCCGATACCCACTGCGAGTAAGAGTTACTCCTGGGAGAGTTTTACACATTACAATTAGCCGATCAAGTAGGTGTCTAGAAAGGTGTTAACGAGGTTACGCCTCTGGGAAAACGAGGTTTACAGTAATTAGGTTCGTGCGAAAGCACGGGGGACCTCCCTCAAAGTACCGACACTGGCCTGGCTGAAAGATTGGCGAACTTGTAGTGTGTAATTAATCCCGGCTAGTTTTTCCTTTTAGGGTTTGAAGGAAGATTTGATAAAAAGCAGTGGGAGCCATCCTGATTAGATAAGATAATAACCAATCTGATCTTGCACGAGCATACGCTAAAGTGTTTTCTTCTCTCTCTCTCCAGGTAGCGACCATTTCATGCCTTAATCAAGATAACAATATGGATGTATTGACCGAACCCGCATGTTATACTGTGCTGGGGAACGTTGGTTCCGTTCTTTCTTATAAGAGTTATAGGAATGAACTGTTAGTGTATATGCCCTAGAGGCCATTACTATATCATACTAGCTTGTATATTACTTAATGGAAGCTTGGGATATTCACAGTTGTATATACAATCTTGCTCGAAATGGTAGTATGCTACTTGGTTTGTCTCTGCTTTAATATGTGCATGTGTTTCTTTTAGCATATTGCTGGTATACATATTAGTAGAGCCCTTAGGATCTTTGCTTGATTACCAGCGTTGTGATGGCGCTCGCACTCGTGGGAGCTGGGTAATCTATAAGCACATCCTTATACAGGTCCCTGGTCGTTGGACTATCGAGACAGGGCATCGATACTCCGGAGTAGACTAGCGTATGCGCTTCTCATCCCAGTGTGGGAGACGGTCTGTCCCACAGCCGTTGGTACGTCGTACTTGGGATAGTATGCGGGTGCTCGTTAGGTTACGAGTACACTGGACAGGACTCGTCGGGAACTGTTGGTTGGTAATATACCTATCGTCAGTTATCAGTTCCCAGGTGACATGAGTACAGCTTAGTCCGCTGACTTGACACTGTCACTTCGCCTCGAGTGTGTTCCCACTGCACTTTGATTACTACCCTACCACGGCTCAAAGGAGCTGTGCAAACAGGTAGTTTTTGGGTGCAGTCCCGAAGCACTTGGAGGCAGTGACGGTTAGACAGGATTCGTCTCTCCCGGTATTGGGGGTTGACATCGCGCTGTGTCTAGGAGAGCCATTACACGAGTAGTCCCTGGCCAGGGCAAGCGAGATATACTGGTAGGTTTCCAGTGTTATCTCAGGGTGTTCTGGGCTACACTCCGACACGACTTGTACCGCTATTAGGGGACTGACGTTCACCGCCCCCCTAGGCCCGCCATGCGATGTATCAGACGAACAGACCGGACTGTACGGAGACTGTCACATACAGGCTCAGTAGGAGTGCAGATGGGGTTCACCTCGTCAGTCTTCTTATCGACATCTACCTGGGGACCGTTACGTACAGCTAGTGCCGCTTGCGGTCTGTGGTTAAACCCACTGCCAGCGTAGTGTCGAGTCTTTAGAGTCCCACACAGAGAGCTATTCGCCTTTAGGCAAAACGAGTAGAAGTCGCATGGTTTTGCGACAGGGTTCGTTCGCATCCGCGCACTTGTGCACGTTTGCTGTCCGGACAGTTTATACTAGCGGGCTTTGGTTTAAGCCGGATCCTAGTATATGATTTGAGATTGGTTTTTCTCAGGGTATTCGTGTTCCTCGGATCACGAATGCGGGTGCGTATGCACAGTTGCTTGAGATTGGGGGAGAGGACCTTGTTTTGGATTAATGGCATTTGTCATTTTATTAACCCTATTGTTTTTGTGTGGATTATTGTTAATTGATAATTAGCTTAATTATTGTGCATGGTTGTTGTTGACAATTTGACTTCATTGACTTGTTGACCATGTTGACAACTTGACCATAATCATTTCATTTGGAAGATGCTCTTTGATCTTTGCAAAAATGAAATGATAATGGTCAATTCATGATTTATCATGACAATTTTCAAGCTAATTATCTAATTAAAATTATCCTCACATATTAGTGAGAATGGCTCACTATTATTTCATTCTATCATATCTTTTCTCTCTCTTGCTCATCCTCTCCCTCAAGCTCTCTCCCTCTCATGTGTTGAGAAACAAAAAGGGCTTGAGAAAAACCCTCTCTTGATCTTCTCTACTCACTTCTAGGGTTCAAGTCTTAGCATTTCTTGTACTCTAGTTACTCCTAGCTTGGAGTTGAAGCTAAAGGTGGTGGCTTTCAAGTGGATCCTTCTTTGACGGGAGAAGACAAGCAAGGTGATCCTTTTCTACCATACCTAGGAGCAAGGAGAGAAGGACTAAAGACCAAAGGTATAACTTTTCATCACTTAGCTACTTTGTAGTTAGGGTTAGCTAGTTTATGTTTAGCAAAGATCCTCACATGCATAGTCCATGTTGCCTAAGTCATTAAAAATCCGATTTTTATTATGTTTTCCGCCTCCCCGTAAGCACCGGGGTGGGCAACACGGACTTACAGTGGTATCAGAGCCTAACTAAACCTAAACTAGTTAAGTAGTTAAGTGTAACGAAGTTCGGAACCGGAAAAGTCACAAAACCAAACTTTAACAAAATCCAAGTTTCTGTTAAAATTATTTCTGCTCAAAATGAAAAACTGTATACATGTAAAATCGTCTCAGGGTTTTGTGAATACACCCAAGAAAAACGATACCCTAATTCCCTCAAGTCGCCGCCCTTCCGCCGCATGAAGTAGGTATATGCGGCGGAACCGCCGCGGATTGTCGTGATCGGCGCATCGTTTTTCGTGCAGAGTGTGTTGTTGTTGGTTTTGGGATTTTTAGGATATATTATATGTACCCAGATTTTACAGAAAAGAAATTTCCTTTTGGGGTCCTATAATTCCGTATTTTTTCGAACTTCACTGCACTTTAACTATATCGGTTATATCTGTAATGCTTGCATGTATTGAACGTCGGCTAATCGCTATAAGACGATTAGTCGGGGTTATACATGATCTGTGATTGTTATTGGTTTGTGGATATGAATGGATTGGATTGTCGCGGGTGAATGGCCGGGGTGGATGTGAGATGAGCGTTGTTTTTTCTTTCATTCATTTGTAACATGTAAATTGATGTAATAATATTCTTTGTATGGCCGCACAACCGGGTCGGGGTTGTAGCCGTCATTGTATAATTCTTTTTACTGTTTTTGCTCCTAGGATAGACCCATGGAGGGGGTGCACAAACTACCGGGTATCTCGAAGTGCCGAGTGGCCTACTCACGGTGGTGAGGGAGGTTGCTTCGCTTCGGGTGCTTGGCGGGTAGTTTGCCGCACCCGTAGGGGTCTTGGGTGGGGTATTGGCTATTCACCGCGACCGTGTAATCCGCTTTGCGTTGCAGGCTCGAACGCATTGCGGATTCCTAGTATATCCAATGTATTCATCTGTGATCTGTAATGTCTATCATTGCTATATACTTATATATAATAACTATTTAGGCGTTGCTTATGTTTTACAGCCGCGCTAGCCCAGCCCCCGCTCTGTCGTTAGTTAAGTAACCTAACGGGTGATGACGGGGCCCCGTGGCGAATGCGAATGGCATAAGTGTACGTCATATTTTGGTTGTTTTCTGCAATGGTAGGATTAAATGATGGGACGCATTAAAAGAACTAATGCAAGAAATAAACCAAGTAAAAGTCGATTGGAACACTTTGAAAACCACTCGGTTCTTTTTCAAAAACTAAACTTTTAAACGCGGAGCTTGAACCACTCCTTTTAAAAGCTATCTCGTTCCATCGATTATATCAAGTTCACTACGTTCACGGTTTCGCCAAAACCATCCGTAGCCCTCCATCATTTCGGTTAAATATTCGGTAGTATTCAAGCTATGTATTTTGACCTCACGCCAAGGCATAGTGATTGGTAGCTGTCGGATATTTATCCGTTGCATAGATAGAATGCGTTGATTTGAGACAGTCGTACTGCCGTTTTGGCCTACGTCAAGGGTAGGTACGGGTGGGTTCAAATTAACCAGGATAATGATGGGAAGAACTTGACATGTGACTTATGACATTTTGACCTCACGCCAAGGTCATAAGAGCATGGGGCAAAAATCCACATCGGGAGTTTCATAAGTACTGAAACTTGCTAGCGTTGCATACCATTTGGAGTGTGATAATTCTGGTAGGATTCCTTCGGTTTTATCACGCGATGATATTTGGATCCCGATCCTACTGTGAGTATATGCTACTCCTCGGGAAAACTCTCACTTAACGATCAATGCTATAAACCTAGTAGGTGCCTAGAAAGGTGTTAGCGGGGCTACGCCCACAGGGAAAAGAGGTTACTTAATTAAGGAACTTCGCGAAAGCGTTGGAAAACCTCCCTCGAAGTACCGACACTGGCCTGGCTGAACGGTTAAGCAAGTATTGTACGGTGAGAATGATCCCGGCTAATCCTTTTCTTTATGGTTTGAGAAGGGATTCGAGAGACAGTGGGAGCCATCCAGTTTAGACAAACTAAAAACCACTCTAAACTTGCAAGAGCATCATGCTAAAGTGTTTCTTTTCTCTCTCCTAATTGCAGCGACCATTCAAGATGACCGGACTTAAGTTACTATTAGATAAAAACATATTGACAGGGCCAAACTACAAAGATTGGCTCAGGAATGTCAAGATGGCTATCACTTATGACAAGCTGGGGTATATACTTACCACCAAAGCTCCCCCCGTCCCAGGTCCCACCTCCAGCGTCGCGGATGTAGAAATCCGTAAGACATGGGAGATAGATTGCGCGAGGGCCAAATGCCTCGTACTAGCCTCGATGGACAATGACCATCAGAGGAGGCACGAGAATATGGACCTAGAGTCCATATTTCTCCATACAAAAGAACTGTATGGAGAGCAGTCTCGTATCGCAAGATACGAAGTGTCGAAGAAGCTCTTTTCGGCAAGGTTGGCCGTCGGATCATCGGTAGCGGACCACGTGCTTAAGATGATCGGCTACATAGAGGAGCTCGCGGACCTTGGGACCACGTTGGAGAATGAACTCTATACCGATTTGATTCTCCAGTCCCTTCCTTCCACTTACGCCCAGTTCATTCTTAACTTCAACATGCAAGGAAAGGAGGTTGAACTTGCCGAGCTTCTGAACATGTTGAGGACTGCTGAGGGCACCCTACAGAAGGGTAGGGAGACATCCACTTTGTTTGTAGGAGGATCTTCCTCTTCTAGGTCCAGGGCGAAAGCCAAGGGCAAGAAGAAGAAAGCCCCCGCCAAACCAAGAGGCGGTGTCGGTAAAGTGGATACGAAGGGAAAGGGTAAAGCAACAAAGGTAGCAGGGAAGCTGGTGGGGAAGGAAGAATGCTTCTATTGTCACAAAAGTGTCCACTGGAAACAAGATTGCAAGGCTTGGAAAGCCAGAACACAGGATTTGAAGCGAGTTGCAGCTTCAGCTTCAGGTGTGTATGTTATTGAAAACTGTCTATCAATAAACTCTACATCCTGGGTATTGGATACCGGATCAGGATCTCATATCTGTAATTCTTTGCAGGCGTTGAGAAAGCGTAGAGTTTTGAAGGCAGGTGACATGACCCTCAGAGTTGCGAACGGTGCTAGCATGGATGCAGAGGCCGTGGGGGACTATCACCTGGGATTATCAGATGGACACTTTTTGGTTTTGCGTAGTTGTTATTATGTACCAAATGCAACCTGTAATATCATTTCTGTATCTTTATTATCTAAAGAAGGTTATGAATTTGCATTTGTAAGTAATGTAGTGAACATTCACCTTAATCAAGTGTTGATTGGGTCAGGTACATTGAACAACGGTATTTACGTTTTAAACCAACCACAGGTTTTCAATATCCAGAATACACATAAAAGAAAGTCTCCAGATATTAATCAAACTTTCTTATGGCATTGTAGACTGGGTCACATCAACGAGAGAAGATTGACTAAGTTACATACTGAAGGATATTTAGATTCGTTCGAATATCAATCGTATACAACTTGTCAATCCTGTCTCAAAGGAAAGATGACAAAGGCTCCGTTTTCTGGACACGGAGAAAGAGCGAGCGAGCTCTTGGGACTCGTACACAGTGACGTGTGCGGTCCAATGTCTACACATGCGCGAAGCGGTTTTTCTTACTTCATAACTTTTACGGATGATTTCTCAAGATTCGGACATGTCTTCTTAATGAAGCATAAATCCGAAGCTTTTGATAAGTTCCAGGAATATAAAAATGAAGTAGAAAAACAAACAGGCAAAAGTATCAAGATCCTAAGATCGGATCGAGGAGGAGAATACTTAAGTGCCGAATTCCTGAATTACTTAAAAGAGAATGGAATTCTCTCTCAGCTTACTCCTCCATACACCCCGCAACATAATGGTGTATCGGAGAGACGGAACCGAACCCTATTGGATATGGTACGGTCCATGATGAGTAACGCTGAGTTACCGCGATCATTCTGGGGATATACGCTAGAAACAGCTGCATATCTTTTGAACCGTGTTCCCACTAAGACTGTGCCTACCACACCATATGAGTTATGGAGTGGGAAGAAACCCTATCTTCAATACTTGAAGATTTGGGGATGTCCAGCTTATGTTAAAAAGCAGCATGTGGACAAGCTCGAGGCACGCTCAGTACTGTGCAAGTTTGTGGGATACCCAAAGAACTCCAGGGGGTATCTTTTCTATTACGCAGAGGAACAAAAAGTCCTTGTTTCTCGCAATGCCCACTTTCTGGAACATCAGTTTTTAGAAAAAGAAATAAGTGGGAGCGCAATAGAACTGGAAGAAATTCCAGAACCACAAACTATTACTGAAAGTTTAGTGGAACCAGAAGGTTCAAAAGAACAGGACATTCCCATGCCACTCCGCAGGAGTAGTAGGCAGTCTCATCCGCCCGAGAGGTACTACGGTTTCCTCATTGACGGGGATAGAGAGGACTGCATCCTAGATTGTGATGAGCCTACTAGCTTCCAGCAAGCCATTCAGAGCGTCGACTCGGTAAAATGGCTGGATGCAATGCGGACCGAGATGGAGTCCATGTACACCAACAAAGTATGGACGTTGGACATTGCTCCAGACGGGGTAAAACCCGTAGGATGCAAGTGGATCTTCAAAAGGAAGATTGGTGTAGATGGACAGGTTGAGACCTATAAAGCTAGACTGGTAGCAAAGGGTTTTCGTCAGCGACCTGGTTTGGACTATGACGAAACCTTTTCTCCAGTAGCTATGCTGAAATCCATTCGGATCCTTCTTGCCATCGCTGCTTTCCACGATTATGAGATTTGGCAGATGGACGTAAAGACAGCTTTTCTAAATGGTCATTTAGAGGAGTGTGTCTATATGGACCAGCCAGAGGGTTTCATTCAGGGTGGGAGCAGCGGAAAGGTGTGCAAGTTGCTCAAGTCCATTTATGGACTCAAGCAGGCATCGCGGAGTTGGAACATCTGTTTTGATGAGACGGTCAAAGAATTTGGCTTTATCAAAAATCCAGATGAACCATGCATCTATTGTAGATTTGTAGCGAGAACTGTAGTATTCCTCGTTTTATACGTGGATGACATTCTCTTAATAGGAAATGACATTCCTATGCTACAATCTGTCAAGGGGTTCTTGTCACACAGGTTCTCCATGAAAGACCTGGGTGATGCCTCCTACATTCTGGGTATCCGGATCTACCGTGACAGATCCAAGAGGATATTAGGACTCTCGCAGTCCAGGTACATCGACACCATACTGAAGAGATTCAGTATGGAAGATTCCAAGCGCGGTAATCTACCGGCTTGTCACGGGATCACCCTCTCCAAAGAGATGTCTCCCAAGACTGATTTGGAGAGGGATCGCATGTCTATTATACCCTACGCTTCTGCGGTAGGCTCTATAATGTATGCGATGTTATGTACCAGACCGGATGTGGCTTATGCACTGAGTGTGGTAAGCAGGTATCAGTCAAACCCAGGGGAGAAACATTGGATAGCAGTAAAGAACATTCTCAAGTACCTGAGAAGGACTAAGGAGATGTTCTTGGTGTATGGCGGAAAAGACCTGCAGATTGAGGCCTTTGCTGACTCCAGCTTCCAGAGTGACAAGGATGATTCCAAGTCCATGTCGGGTTTTGTCTTTACCCTCAATGGAGGGGCGGTGTGTTGGAAGAGCTCCAAACAGGAAACCGTTGCTGAATCGACTATGGAAGCGGAATACATCGCTGCATCTGATGCCGCAAAAGAAGCTGTCTGGATGAGGAAGTTCTTGAAAGAACTTCAGGTGGTTCCGTCCATTGTTGACCCAATACCTCTGTATTGCGACAACAACGGGGCTATAGCTTTAGCGAAGGAACCCAGGTCCCATCAGAAATCCAGACACATCTTAAGGCGGTATCACCTGATCAGGGAGATCGTGGATCGCCAGGAGATCGAGGTCCGGAGAGTTGCATCAGAGGATAACACAGCAGATCCATTCACCAAGGCCTTGCCCCAGACTCAGTTCGAGCGGCTGATCGAGATGATAGGTCTTCGATACGCCAGTACATGGCCTTAGTGCAAGTGGGAGATTGTTAGTGTATATGCCCTAGAGGCCATTACTGTATCATACTAGCTTGTATATTACTTAATGGAAGCTTGGGATATTCACAGTTGTATATACAATCTTGCTCGAAATGGTAGTATGCTACTTGGTTTGTCTCTGCTTTAATATGTGCATGTGTTTCTTTTAGCATATTGCTGGTATACATATTAGTAGAGCCCTTAGGATCTTTGCTTGATTACCAGCGTTGTGATGGCGCTCGCACTCGTGGGAGCTGGGTAATCTATAAGCACATCCTTATACAGGTCCCTGGTCGTTGGACTATCGAGACAGGGCATCGATACTCCGGAGTAGACTAGCGTATGCGCTTCTCATCCCAGTGTGGGAGACGGTCTGTCCCACAGCCGTTGGTACGTCGTACTTGGGATAGTATGCGGGTGCTCGTTAGGTTACGAGTACACTGGACAGGACTCGTCGGGAACTGTTGGTTGGTAATATACCTATCGTCAGTTATCAGTTCCCAGGTGACATGAGTACAGCTTAGTCCGCTGACTTGACACTGTCACTTCGCCTCGAGTGTGTTCCCACTGCACTTTGATTACTACCCTACCACGGCTCAAAGGAGCTGTGCAAACAGGTAGTTTTTGGGTGCAGTCCCGAAGCACTTGGAGGCAGTGAGGGTTAGACAGGATTCGTCTCTCCCGGTATTGGGGGTTGACATCGCGCTGTGTCTAGGAGAGCCATTACACGAGTAGTCCCTGGCCAGGGCAAGCGAGATATACTGGTAGGTTTCCAGTGTTATCTCAGGGTGTTCTGGGCTACACTCCGACACGACTTGTACCGCTATTAGGGGACTGACGTTCACCGCCCCCCTAGGCCCGCCATGCGATGTATCAGACGAACAGACCGGACTGTACGGAGACTGTCACATACAGGCTCAGTAGGAGTGCAGATGGGGTTCACCTCGTCAGTCTTCTTATCGACATCTACCTGGGGACCGTTACGTACAGCTAGTGCCGCTTGCGGTCTGTGGTTAAACCCACTGCCAGCGTAGTGTCGAGTCTTTAGAGTCCCACACAGAGAGCTATTCGCCTTTAGGCAAAACGAGTAGAAGTCGCATGGTTTTGCGACAGGGTTCGTTCGCATCCGCGCACTTGTGCACGTTTGCTGTCCGGACAGTTTATACTAGCGGGCTTTGGTTTAAGCCGGATCCTAGTATATGATTTGAGATTGGTTTTTCTCAGGGTATTCGTGTTCCTCGGATCACGAATGCGGGTGCGTATGCACAGTTGCTTGAGATTGGGGGAGAGGACCTTGTTTTGGGTTAATGGCATTTGTCATTTTATTAACCCTATTGTTTTTGTGTGGATTATTGTTAATTGATAATTAGCTTAATTATTGTGCATGGTTGTTGTTGACAATTTGACTTCATTGACTTGTTGACCATGTTGACAACTTGACCATAATCATTTCATTTGGAAGATGCTCTTTGATCTTTGCAAAAATGAAATGATAATGGTCAATTCATGATTTATCATGACAATTTTCAAGCTAATTATCTAATTAAAATTATCCTCACATATTAGTGAGAATGGCTCACTATTATTTCATTCTATCATATCTTTTCTCTCTCTTGCTCATCCTCTCCCTCAAGCTCTCTCCCTCTCATGTGTTGAGAAACAAAAAGGGCTTGAGAAAAACCCTCTCTTGATCTTCTCTACTCACTTCTAGGGTTCAAGTCTTAGCATTTCTTGTACTCTAGTTACTCCTAGCTTGGAGTTGAAGCTAAAGGTGGTGGCTTTCAAGTGGATCCTTCTTTGACGGGAGAAGACAAGCAAGGTGATCCTTTTCTACCATACCTAGGAGCAAGGAGAGAAGGACTAAAGACCAAAGGTATAACTTTTCATCACTTAGCTACTTTGTAGTTAGGGTTAGCTAGTTTATGTTTAGCAAAGATCCTCACATGCATAGTCCATGTTGCCTAAGTCATTAAAAATCCGATTTTTATTATGTTTTCCGCCTCCCCGTAAGCACCGGGGTGGGCAACACGGACTTACATGAACAGGATATAGGGGAATACCAGGATTCCCATGCCACCCGATTGAAGAAAGTACATGTTGATGCATTTTCTTCGGGTGTGTTCGTTACTGAGAACTGTTTCTCTATTTGCTCTACGTCCTGGGTATTAGATACAGGGTCAGGATCCCATATATGTAATCAGTTACATGGGCGAAGGAAAGGTAGAGAACTTGGAGAAGGTGATAAAGACATTAGAGTTGGAAATGGTGCAATTGTTGCAGCTAAGACTGTCGGGGAATATCACCTTGTATTACATGCCGAACCTGATATGCAACATTATATCGGTTTCTTTATTAAGTAAAGAGGGATATAATTTTGTATTACAGGATAATGTTATGAACATTTTCCGTAACCAAAAGTTGGTTGGATCAGGCACGTTGTGCAATGACATTTATGTTCTAAATCAATCAACAGTTCTGAGCATAACAAACACACACAAGAGGAAGAGTTCAGAACTGAACGAATCCTACTTGTGGCATTGTAGACTAGGTCACATCAATGTGACACGACTGGCTAAGTTGCATAAGGATGGATATTTGAAACCTTTCGAATTTTCATCTTATGACACTTGCCAGTCATGTCTCAAAAGCAAGATGACCAAAACTCCGTTTACGGGACACGGAGAAAGAGTTACCGAACTCTTGGGACTTATACATAGTGATGTATGCGGTCCCATGTCTACACATGCCAGGGATGGTTCTTCATACTTCATTACATTCACTGACGATCTCTCTAGGTTCGGGTATGTGTTCCTGATGAAACACAAATCAGAAGCCTTTGAGAAATTTAGGGAATATAAACAAGAAGTTGAGAACCAAACCGGAAAAAGTATTAAAATCCTACGATCTGATCGAGGAGGGGAATACTTGAGCAATGAATTCCTGGACTTCCTAAAAGAGAATGGGATTCTCTCTCAGCTGACTCCTCCATATACACCACAGCACAACGGTGTATCTGAACGGAGTAACCGCACCCTATTAGATATGGTGCGCTCTATGATGAGCAAGGCTGAGTTACCTATTTCCTTCTGGGTTATGCGCTAGAGACAGCAGCATACCTATTCAATCAAGTTCCATCTAAATCTGTACCTACCACACCATATGAGATATGGAGTGGGAAGAGACCATATTTTAAACGAGTTAAGATATGGGGTTGTCCGGCCTATGTCAAAAGGCAAAATCCAGACAAACTCGAGGCACGGTCAGTTCTCTGCAAGTTTGTGGGATATCCTAAGAATTCCTAAGGATATTTTTTCTACCATGCTGAAGAACAAAAAGTGTTTGTTTCTCAATATGCCACCTTTTTAGAAAAGGAATTCCTTGAAAAAGAAATTAGTGGCAAAGTGGTAGAGCTGGAAGAAATTCCAGATACACAAACTATAACTGAAGATTTACTGGAACCAAAAGATTCGATAGTACCCGACGAACCCCAGCCTCTCCGCCGATCTAGTAGGGTTTCTCGTCCACCTGAGAGATACTACGGTTTTCTCATTGATGGTGGAAGCGAGGATTGCATCATGGATGATGATGACCCAACTAGCTTCGAGCAGGCCATCACGAGTAGGGACTCAGTAAAATGGCTGGATGCTATGCGGTCCGAGATGGAATCCATGTACACCAACAAAGTATGGACTTTGGAAGTTGCTCCTGAAGGGGTAAAACCCATTGGGAGCAAGTGGATCTTCAAGAAGAAATTTGGTGTAGATGGGAAAGTGGAGACTTTCAAAGCTAGACTTGTAGCAAAGGGTTTTCGTCAAAGACCAGGTGTGGACTATGACGAAACCTTTTCTCCAGTGGCTATGCTTAAATCCATCCGAATTATGCTTGCCATTGCTGCCTTTCATGACTACGAAATCTGGCAAATGGATGTTAAGACCGCCTTTCTAAATGGTGATTTAGAAGAGTGCGTGTACATGACTCAGCCAGAGGGCTTCGTAGACAGTGGGAGCAGCGGGAAGGTGTGCAAGCTGCTTAAATCCATTTATGGATTAAAGCAAGCATCGCGGAGTTGGAACATCTGCTTTGACGTCGTTATCAAAGAGTTTGATTTCGTCAAAAATCCAGATGAACCTTGTATCTACAAGAAGGTGGCAGAGAGTAAGGTTGTCTTCCTCGTATTGTACGTGGACGACATACTCTTGATAGGAAATGATATTCCTATGCTGCAATCGGTCAAGCTCTTCTTATCACAAAGATTCTCGATGAAAGATCTTGGTGATGCCTCCTGCATATTGGGAATTAGGATCTATAGAGATAGATCCAAACGGATTTTGGGATTGTCCCAATCCAGGTACATTGACACCATACTAAAGAGGTTTAGTATGGAAGAATCCAAGCGTGGGAACTTGCCCACGATCTCTGGAGTCACTCTCTCCAAAGAGATGTCTCCCAAGACTGATTTGGAGAGAGCTCGCATGCAAGGGATACCCTATGCTTCGGCAGTAGGCTCTATCATGTATGCGATGCTATGTACCAGACCCGATGTAGCATACTCACTAAGTATAGTGAGCAGGTATCAAGCTGATCCTGGAGAGAGTCACTGGACAGCTGTGAAGAGCATTCTCAAGTACTTGCGAAGGACTAGAGATATGTTCTTGGTGTATGGTAACGGAGAGCTCCAAGTGGAGTCCTTTACCGATTCGAGCTTCCAGAGTGATAAGGACGACTCTAAGTCGCAGTCGGGCTTTGTCTTTACCCTTTTCGGAGGGGCGGTTAGCTGGAAGAGTTCCAAGCAGGAAACCGTGGCAGACTCGATGATGGAGGCTGAATACATCGCTGCCAACGATGCTGCCAAAGAGGCTGTCTGGATCAAGAAGTTCATTACTGAACTTGGAGTGGTTCCATCCATTGAGCATCCAATACCTTTGTATTGCAATAACAATGGAGCGGTGGCTTTAGCCAAGGAACCTAGGTCCCATCAGCGATCCAGGCATATTCTGAGGCGGTATCACCTGATCCGGAAGATAGTTGATCGCCGGGAGATCGAGGTCAGGAGGGTTGACACGAAGAACAACACCGCGGATCCACTCACGAAGGCCATTCCCCAGATACAGTTTGAGAGACTCTTCGGGATGCTCGGTATGCGATACTACAGCAGCTGGCCCTAGTGCAAGTGGGAGATTGTTAGTTGTATGTATGCCCTAGAGGCCAGTATTGTACAGATGATGTATATTATATTGGATGCTTGGACATATATAGAGATGACTTTCTTGCTCGATATGATAGTATGCTATCTGGTTACTCTTTATCTTAATATGTACACTAGTCTCTTTATACTGTCTTATAGTTACATGTTGGTAAAGCCCTTAGGATATGTACTTGACTACCTGGACTGTGATGCAGATCATACTAGTGGGGACATGGTAGTCCATAAGTACATCCTTCAAGGTCCCTAGTCATGGGTGTATCGAGACGGGGCATTGATATACCAGAGTAGACTAGCGTATACGCTTCTCGACCCATGAGATGGGCGATGGATGATCCCACGTCCATTGGTGTTTGACATCAGAGATGGTATACGGGTGCTCAGTGGAGACTGGGTACACTGGACGGACTCGCCGAGAACTCCCAGATGGTATTATACCTCACGTCAGATGGCAGTTCTCAGGTGACACTTGTACAGGTTAGTCTGTAGACCCGAGATCGTCATAGAGTCTTGTGTGATTCCCACTGTGCTTTGATCTCCACCTTACCACGTCCATGAGGGCGTGCAAAATGGTGGTCTTTGGGTACAGTCCCGAGTCACATGGAGGCAATGAGCGATAGGAGGGGTTTCGTCTCTTCTGATCCGTTATGAGCCTCACATCGGCACGACTTATCGGTTATTGGGGTCTGACGTATACCACCCCTAGACTTGATATGTGACATATCAGACGAATAGACCGGACTGTACGGTAAGTGTTACTGGTTGGATTCACAGGAGTGTGAGCGGGCTAGCTCGTCGATCTTCTGATCGCTCAATACCCAGATGGCCGTTACGTTTAGCAGACCGCTTGCGGCTTGTGGGTGCTTGATATGATCATCATCTGCTACCGGCGTATTGACGAGTCTTTAGAGTCCTACACAGAGGTTTCCAGGCTCAAGCGAAACGAAATAGGAGCGCATATGAGATATGTGCGGGACCGAGAATAATGCGTGTATGTGATACCGCATTTCATTCTCGCGATAAATATTTCGATTGGTTATATTCGATATGACCTAGTTATCGAATCATTAATTCGATAAGCCGATACATAGAATACTAGTCGGTCGTGTGCGACATGACCGGATCATTGAATCAAGTGTTGATTTAATGATTTAATGTATAATTATATATTTTATATATTACTTTACATTAACTAGTATTGGTTCACTTTAAACGGATTTTTCTCACTTGATGCACATTGTATATGTGATATGCTTTTGTGCACATTTTTGTATCATGTTTGATGATACTTGATCATGTGGTTAAGTGTAAAATATTAAACCATGGTTAAGAGATGATTAGGGTTTTTCTTTTTCATTTATTTATTTATTTTTTATTTATTTGGAAATGATTTAGATAAGAATGGTGGCTTCTTTTGTTTCTAGTTGAAGCTTCATGAAGCTTTGACTTATGCAACCATTCTTGTCATCATGCTTAACCCTAACCCTCTCAAGTGACCATGGTTTATTCTCTACATTTAACCCTATTTAGATTATGATAAGTATGGATTTTTCTTTTCATTTTAAAAAAAAAACTTATCATAAACTAGCTTCATCTTCTCCTTCTTCTTCAAGAGAGAAAACTAGATGCCATCAATGGCAACTTGAGAAAAAGTGAGTGAAATCCAATTCTAAAGTGAACCCACCTCCTATTTCTTCACCCTCTACCTCTTGCCAAGTTGTTTTAGGTGTTTTCTTCACAAGTTTCACAACTTGGTGAAGTTGGAGCTTGAACTTGCGCAACCTCGACGTAGATCGTCTTTGACACGAAGCCGACGACCTATTCCGCTCGTTTTCCCGATGAAGCCGACGAATGAGTCTAGGATTCGAAAAGGACAGCGAGAGGATGACTACGTGGAGCTAAGGAAGTGGATATCCGGATCTACAAAGGTTGTAGCATCTAACTTTTAGTTAAGTAGTTAACTAGATTAACTTTTCGCCTAGATTTCTAATACACGATCCGCATTAGGGTTTCTCGGCACCCATAATTTTTGAAATTGGCATGGTTGATGCCTTGTGAGACCTCTATAGTGTGCCTAGGAACCCTACAATGTACACCAATAAAGTATGGACTTTGGAAAATGCTCCTGAAGGGGTAAAACCCATTGGGAGCAAGTGGATCTTTAAAAAGAAATTTGGTGAAGATGGAAAAGTTGAGACTTTCAAAGCTAGACTTGTTGCAAAGGGTTTTCGTCAAAGACCAGGTGTGGATTATGACGAAACTTTTTCACCAGTGGCTATGCTTAAGTCCATCCGGATCTTACTTGCCATTGCCGCATACCATGATTACGAAAGCTGGCAATTGGATGTTAAGACCGCCATTCTAAACGGTGATTTAGAAGAGTGCGTGTACATGACTCAGCCAGAGGGCTTCGTAGATAGTGGGAGGAGCGGAAAGGTGTGCAAGCTGCTTAAATCCATTTATGGGTTAAAGCAAGCATCGCGGAGTTGGAACATCTGTTTTAATGTTGTAGTCAAAGAGTTTGACTTCATCAAAAATATAGATGAACCTTGTATCTATAAGAAGGTTGCAGAGAGTATGGTTGTCTTCCTCGTATTGTACGTGGATAACATACTCTTGATAGAAAATGATATTCTTATGCTGCAATCAGTCAAGCTCTTCTTATCACAAAGATTCTCGATGAAAGATCTAGGTGATGCCTCCTGCATATTGGGAATCATGATCTGTAGAGATAGATATAAACGGATACTGGGATTGTCCCAATCCAGGTACAGTGACACCATACTAAAGAGGTTCAGTATGGAAGAATCCAAGCGTGCGAACCAACCCACGATCTCTGGACTCACTCTCTCCAAAGAGATGTCTCCCAAGACTGATTTGGAGAGAGCTCGCATGCAAGGGATACCCTATGCTTCGGCAGTAGGCTCTATCATGTATGCGATGCTATGTACCAGACCCGATGTAGCATACTCACTAAGTGTAGTGAGTCGGTATCAAGAAGATCCTGGAGGGAGTCACTGGACAGCTGTGAAGAACATTCTCAAGTACTTGCGAAGGACTAGAGACATGTTCTTGGTGTATGGTAACAGAGAACTCCGGGTGGAGTCTTTTACCGATTCCAGCTTCCAAAGTGATAAGGACGACTCTAAGTCGCAGTCGGGTTTTGTCTTTACCCTCAATGGAGGGGCGGTATGTTGGAAGAGTTCCAAACAGATACCGTTGCAGACTCGACGATGGAGGCTGAATACATCGCTGCCAACGATGCTTCCAAAGAGGCTGTCTGGATAAAGAAGTTCATTAGTGAACTTGGTGTGGTTCCATCCATTGAACATCCAATACCTCTGTATTGCGATAACAATAGAGCTGTGGCTTTGGCCAAGGAACCCAGTTCCCATCAAAAGTCCAGACATATTCTGAGGCGGTATCACCTGATCAAGGAGATAGTTGATCGCCGGGAGATGGAGGTCAGGAGAGTAGATACAAAGGACAACACTGTGGATCCACTCACGAAGGCCATTCTCCAGATACAGTTTGAGAGATTATTCGGGATGCTAGGTATGAGATACTACAGCAGCTGGCCTTAGTGCAAGTGGGAGATTGTTAGTTATGTATATGCCCTAGACGCCATTGTTGTACATATGATGTATATTATAATGGATGCTTGGATATATATAGAGAGGACTTTCTTGCTCGTCATGATAGAATGGTATTTGGTTTCACTTTATCTTAACATGTTGACTTGTATTGGTTTACTGTCTTTTCTCTCACATGTTGATAAAGCCCTTAGGATCTGTACTCGACTACTGGGACTATGATGAGATCATACTAGTGGGGCCATGGTAGTCGATGAGTACATCCTATAACTGTTCCTAGTCGAGGGTATATCGAGACAGGGCATCGATACACCAAAGTAGACTAGCGTATACGCATCTTGACCCATATGATGGGCGATGGATGATCCCATATCCATTGGTGTTTGACATCAAGGATGGTGTACGGGTTCTCAGTGGAGACTGACTACTCTGGACGGACTCGCCGAGAACTCCCAGATGGTGATATACCACACGTCAGATGGCAGTTCTCCTGTAACACCCGAGTTCATTTATACCAATTCCAGTTCTCGTATTTCTTATTCGTAATAATTCTTGATTTATCGTGTTTGGGTGCGAATGGCAGTTTATATTTTTCATTGTATTCGACCCGACCTGCTTGCTTGAACTGGATTGATTTATATGTATAGGTTACCCTGGCTTGTTGCATTGACTCGTGCATCTAGTATAAACTGCATATTTACATTTCATCTGACATCGCATGTTTTATCATATAACTTTAAGTCACAGAAAATATTTTTAAAATTGCATTACATAGCCTACTTGATACCCCAAACCCCGTGGTAGCATCCGAGCATCTTGTACTCGTCCCGTTCAGTGAAACAGACGTGTTTGGATGGCTACGCGTATGTACGTGCATCCGTTCTTGGGGGTACGCATTTTCGTTACCTGAGCATTCATTTTGAATTTTGAAAGTCCCACATATTTTTCGTATTTTAAATCTGAATTTTTAGACCCGACCTGGGCGCGTTTTGAAATATTTTTGTATACCGCCAAAATTCAATTTATTTAATTTTAAAATTCAGTTTAAATATTTTCATATGATTTCTTTAACAAACAGAAGCCTCTTATCTAAAATTTTAAATCTAAAAATCTTTTAAAATTTTAAATCTAATTTCCTAACAAACTAACAACTCCTTTTTCTCTCTCTCTCTCTCCTATGTAAATATATATTTATATATATTTTATTTATTTAATTTTTCTTTCCTTATTTAATACACAACTTCTTCTTCTTCTTCTTTCTTCTTTCTTTTTCTTGATCTTGTTTCTTAATTCCGGTGATCACCGCCGGAGGCGTACTCGTCGCTGACGATCTGAGTGATCCAATGAACATACCTGACTTGCGTTATCACCCTCGTGCGTTATTTGGAACCATTCCGTATACCATGAGCGCGTCGCGACATTTCGCCGACGAAGATCGTTCCGTACACATCCGTTCTTCTTCCGTCTAGGCAAGTTAATCTTGCTACATGCTATATAATTCATTTTATACCTATTTAAATAAATACCATACCTATAGTTTAAATCAAGTACCCCATGTTTAATTTTATAACGTTTCGATGTTCCGTTTGCATCCGTTTATATCATTTTAAATCTAGATCATGAAAACTTATCATGTGACATACTAGCATACATTATACTGGATCCATATCAATTAAATTATATATCGTCGTAAAATTTCTTATTATTATTTTTAATTAGTTTATAATCTGCATTTTATAATTTTATACATTTGAGAATATTATAGTTTACACATGAAACGACGTTGAAAAGCGGATACGACAAATCTGAAATTTACTGTACACCTTACCTTATAAAATTCATTATAAATCATAGAAAAATCATTAGTATACGTTTTTTAGTTCGTTAGGAAGCTAACTTGGAATACTATAGCTCTATGAAATATTTAATTGCAAAATAAATTATTTAAATAACATAAAATGCAAATGCAAATGTCTCTAAACTACTGTCCAGGGAAATTCCAGCAGCAAACTTTCAATTTCGAATGTTCATAGCTTTTTGTAGAGACAACCTGAGATGCTTATACTTATAAAAATGAAAACCTTATTGAATTATCTTTGATTTCGTATAAGACACGTCCCTTTAGGAGAACGTTTATTATTTTTAAGCTATTTTACAAATCAGGGTGACGCTGAATTTCTGAACGGGACTTTCTTGTGCATGGTTAATCAATACCACTTTTATAGTTATTAATCACTTTGAATATGCTATCCATATTAATATTATTATATAAATATTTATATCACGTATTGCTTAGTTGTACATCCCATGTTACCATTTTATAGTTTTATAACTTCGGATACCCGTTTGCATCCATTTCATTTAGAATATATATCATTATATCCATGGATCACTTGAATATATAACACTGTAATATTGACACCCTATGTTTTATAAACTGCACCCTATTTAGTTAGGAGCTATAAACGTAACCACATTTATATTATAAATCACATAATAACTTGTTGCATAGTCTATGGTACCTTTTACAGTTTTACCCTATTGGAATCCTGTGTGCATCTAACCTGTTTTACATATAAGATTGCAGCCCTAGGCCATTTAATACCTGTTAATGAGACTGTAGGATTCCGTCTTCATTTAAGTATATAATACTAATGTTGATGCTATAACTCTAACCCTAATCGATAACCATACATCCTTATATTTAGTCGATACCTGTGTGCATATCATCTTACATGTTCCAGTTTATTGTGCTTTTAGTACCCATGCTTGTTTATTTATAATCTTGTTTATGTTTGTTTGATTCATGTGCACCCACATAACATTTTGTGCTTCTTGACATGACCTGTTGAAATTTCTACTTGATATGACATGGTACCGTACGCTCTTGACAAGACATGACACCTAAATAAACTACTTGACATGACCTGATGTACCATGGCTTTACCTGTTACCTGATCTTGTGTCTAATGCCAACAAACATAACCTGTAGTCCTTACGGACCGTTCCTGTTGTCTATCCAGACAAACCTGCACCTACCTGATTCTGAGTTGGCATTAGTTCTTGATTACTTAAATACCTGACTTGAACACATATAACTTGGGGGTATGGGAAAATCAATGATGAAACCTGACTTGTAACTCGACAGTTCGATACCTGTTCTGATCAGTCTTACGGGCTAGGCCAGCCCCGGGGTGATGATGCTACCATCACTCATCTGTACATGCTACCTTTTACTGTCTAGCGGCACGGCTCGGATTCAGCCCGAGAATCTTGACCGTGGTCCCGGGCATGCACGAGATACTATTGAGTTACATCGATGATTCATCAAATTGATTTCAAATACTTGAGAGTAGTTAACCTAATAGACCAGTTTAGATAACTCATTACACATGACCCCACTATCCTTAATTATATCATCGTTATGCTTGTTTACCATTTATGATCATACTTGCATGTATTACTACCCCTCCTTATATTATTGCTTGATGTTATGACGCGCTGACGTCTGGGTTTTGCATGGCCCAGATCCTTCTACCTTTGTTGCAGCATGATCAGGAGGATTGCTGCTATTAGACCGAGCGGTGAAGATCCTGTTGGTATGCAGTTTTACTTTCCATGTGTTTCATTTATTGTATCCTTCGCTTCCGCATATTATCATTCCTTGACTCATTTATTCTGGCTCATGGACATGTACTAGATAGTTTAGTTTACTTTCCTATTCTTGATATCTCTACAGCAGTAATGTGACTGTGGAAGGATTTTTCCTATCCACAGGTAGCATGGTTGGCTAAGTCACGAGCCTATCTTAGCGTACTCTGGGAAGCGGGGCGTGACATGGTTCTTTTGGTATCTGAGACATAGGATATAGGTTAATCGAGTTTGATTCTTTTGTAGTTGGGTATTGGTCCCAATACACGAATCAGAATACTTGTGATTAGGAACATATCCTGCCACCTTGTTATCGTGATTCTTGAATCATATCTTTCTTTTATCCTTCGTCTTGAAGTTATGCAAACAACTTTGCATCTCGACTTGAAACCTTTTGAATTCTCTATTGTTTCTCCCTGTTTCTTGATTCTGATACTATGATTTCGGCGACTTGAGTGGAGTTATGTAATTGTACCCATGAACTGCAGCATGGTTACAATGCGGTACTCTATTTGAGTAACTTGGAGTCCTGGACTTGATTCACTTCCCTATTCCATGATCGTTATATTACCTTGCTTCTCTCGGTTTCATTGCTTACCAGTTATTGTTCCATCGCCATCGTGAATCATGTTTACTGTGCTTAATCCTCTCCAGTATCTTGATTCTACGACGATATCAAGTTCATTACGCTCAAGGTTTTCTGAAAAACCTACGTAGCCCTCCGTCATTTCAGATAGATATTAATTAGTATTCGTGCTACGTTTGTTGGCCTGCGTCAAGGCGTAGTGTGTGGTAGCTAACTAATACTTATCTGCAACATGAGATGAGATTGTATTAGGGTAGTCGTACGACTTTGTTGGCCTGCGTCAAGGGTCGTGCGGGTAGGTTTGATTCAATCAAGAAATGTACGGGTTGAACTTGACTAGCGGACTATAGTTTGTTGGCCTGCGTCAAGGTCATAAAATGCTAGGGGTAAAAATATTATCGGGAATTTCAAGTGTTGAAATTTGCAATGAGATTGCATACCTCCTATGAGATAGTTGGATCTCGATACCCACTGCGAGTAAGAGTTACTCCTGGGAGAGTTTTACACAGGACAATTAGCCGATTAAGTAGGTATCTAGAAAAGTGTTAACGAGGTTACGCCTCTGGGAAAACGAGATTTACTTTAATTAGGTCCGTGCGAAAGCACGGGGAACCACCCTCAAGTACCGACACTGATCTGGCTGAAAGATTGACGAAATTTTCGGGTGTAATTAATCCCGGCAATCTTACCTTTTAGGGTTTGAAGGAAGATTTGATAAAAACAGTGGGAGACATCCTGATTAGATAAGATAATAACCAATCTAATCTTGCAAGAGCATACGCTAAAGTGTTTTCTTCTCTCTCTCTCCAGGTAGCGACCATGTCAGGCCATAATCAAGATAATAATATGGATGTATTGACTAAACCGGCTTATTATACTGAGCAGGGGAACGTTGGTCCCGTTCTTTCATATAAGAGTTATAAGACTGAACAGGGAATAGGAAAATACCTAGATTCTCACGCCGCCCAAACGGAGAACATGCATGTTGATGCACCTTCTTCGGGTGTGTTAGTTATTGAGAACTGTTTCTCAGTTCATCCTACGTCCTGGGTATTAGATACCGGATCAGGATCCCACATATGTAAAATGTTACATGGGCTACGGAAAGGTAGAGAACTGGGAAAAGGTGATCATTCCGTTCAAGTAGGGAATGGTGCAAGTATTGCCGCCAAAGCACTTGGCGAATATCACCTTGTATTACCAAGTCGTAATACACTGATTCTGAACGAATGCTATTATATACCGAACATGATGTGCAACATTATATCAGTTTCTTTATTAAGTAAAGAAGGATATAATTTTGTAGTACAGGATAATGTTATGAACATCTTCCTATATCAAAAGTTGATTGCATCAGGCTCGTTACATAATGGCATATTCATTCTCAATCAAAATACAGTCCTCAATATACAAAACACACACAAGAGGAAAAGTTCAGAAATGAATGAATCCTTCTTGTGGCATTGTAGACTTGGTCACATCAATGCGACATGACTAGCTAAGTTATATAATAATGGATATTTGAATCCGTTCGAATTATCATCTTATGATACTTGCCATTCATGTCTCAAAGGTAAAATGACCAAAGCTCCGTTTAGTGGACCCGGAGAAAGAGTTACAGATCTCTTAGGACTGGTACATAGTGATGTATGCGGTCCTATGTCTACGCATGCCAGGAACGGTTCTTCCTACTTCATTACATTCACTGACGATCTCTCAAGATTCGGACATGTGTTCCTGATTAAACACAAGTCTGAAGCTTTTGTGAAATTCAGAGAATATAAGCACGAAGTAGAGAACCAAACGGGCAAAAGTATTAAGATTCTTCGATCTGATCGAGGAGGTGAATACTTAAGCAATCAGTTCCTAGATTATCAAAAAGAGAATAGGATTCTCTCTCAGCTTACTCCTCCTTATACACCACAGCACAACGGTGTATCGGAGCGGAGGAATCGCACCCTATTAGATATGGTGCGCTCTATGATGAGCGAGGCTGAGTTGCCTATTTCCTTCTGGGGATATGCACTGGAAACAGCTGCAGACCTATTGAATATGGTTCCCACCAAATCTATGCCAACCACTCCATATGAGATATGGAAAGTAAAGAGACCATATCTTAATTATGTTAGGATATGGGGTTGTCCGGCATATGTGAAAACACAAAATCCGGACAAACTCGGGGCAAGGTCGATTCTTTGCAAGTTTATTGGATATCCCAAACATTCGCGCGGGTATATCTTCTACCACACCGAAGAACAAAAGGTGTTTGTTTCTCGGCACGCCACCTTTTTAGAAAAGGAATTTCTCGCAAAAGAGATTAGTGGCTCTGAGGTAGAACTAGAAGAAGTTCCAGCAGAACAAACTACAACAGATGATTTAGTGGAACCAGAGGATTCAGTAGTACCCGACGAACCCCAGCCTCTCCGCCGATCTAGCAGGGTTTCTTATCCACCTGAGAGATACTACGGTTTTCTCATTGATGGTGGAAGCGAGGATTGGATCATGGAAGATGATGATCCAACTAGTTTCGAGCAGGCCATCACAAGTGGTGACTCTATGAAATGGCTGGATGCAATGCAATCTGAGATAGAATCCATGTACACCAACAAAGTATGGACTTTGGAAAATGCTCCTGAAGGGGTAAAACCCATTGGGAGCAAGTGGATCTTTAAAAAGAAATTTGGTGTAGATGGAAAAGTTGAGACTTTCAAAGCTAGACTTGTTGCAAAGGGTTTTCGTCAAAGACCAGGTGTGGATTATGACGAAACTTTTTCACCAGTGGCTATGCTTAAGTCCATCCGGATCTTACTTGCCATTGCTGCATACCATGACTATGAAATCTGGCAAATGGATGTTAAGACGCCTTTCTAAACGGTGATTTAGAAGAGTGCGTGTACATGACTCAGCCAGAGGGCTTCGTAGATAGTGGGAGGAGCGGAAAGGTGTGCAAGCTGCTTAAATCCATTTATGGGTTAAAGCAAGTATCGCGGAGTTAGAACATCTGTTTTGATGTTGTAGTCAAAGAGTTTGACTTCATCAAAAATATAGACGAACCTTGTATCTATAAGAAGGTTGCAGAGAGTAAGGTTGTCTTCCTCGTATTGTACGTGGATGACATACTCTTGATAGGAAATGATATTCCTATGCTGCAATCAGTAAAGCTCTTCTTATCACAAAGATTCTCGATGAAAGATCTAGGTGATGCCTCCTGCATATTGGGAATCATGATCTGTAGAGATAGATATAAACGGATACTGGGATTGTCCCAATCCAGGTACATTGACACCTTACTAAAGAGGTTTAGAATGGAAGAATCCAAGCGTGGGAACCAACCCACGATCTCTGGACTCACTCTCTCCAAAGAGATGTCTCCTGATTTATCTCAAAACTATCTAGTAATCGCAATCAAGAACGGCGTCGCTTTGTAGCTAGCCGGTGAGTACGGGTCGGTCCACAGGGATTTTGTGAATTTCCGATTCGTTCTTACGAGTTAATTCCGAAGGGTGTTCGGATTGATTATTAAATCTAAAATCCTAAATTATTCTACCTAGGGAAATTAATTGAAAGTTATAACTAGGACAGAGAAATAAAATCTATACTAGGGCAGGAAAATAAATTTAATCTAGGGCATGAATTGAAATTATCTAGGGCAAGAAAATAAACAAATCTACTTGCTTTACAGATGCATTTCTCCAATCATCCATGCAGGGTTGTCAGATCTGAATTTCAGAATTGAAGAGAGGCACCGATGCTCTCTATAAAGAATTTTGGAATTTTTATTAAAAGGAGGCATAAAAATTACAATGATTAGAGTTCTATTTATAGGAAATAGAAACCCTAGGTTACATTTTGATCCGCATGTCTACAATTACAAATATACCCTAAGGAAGACCGGTCAAAGACATAGAGAATTATAGTAAAAAATTTATTCCATACGGTCGCGGAACCGCGGCGTGGGTAGGCTTTGGGCCGCGGTTCCGCGGCCCAATAGTGAGATCACTGCTTGAGTTTTCTGCATATGGCTCTGGGCTTTTTGGGCTTCTTGTTTCTTTGGTATTTTTCTCAAATAGGCTTCCAGGTTTCTTCCAGATATTCTAGTGAACACTTGTATTAGACTTTTAACCGTTCACTGACATCTTAGACCTTGCGCTGCCTTGTATTTTGTGAACTTTATCTTTTATGTAGGCTTGATCAAGGTCCTTCTATTTGTTGGTCAAAAGTCCCTTTTTACATCGTCTTTTGTCTTTTTCACTATTTTCGCTCCAAGAACCTGTAACCTGTAACATGTAGCAGATATGGGTCAAAAGCACCTGTTTTCATTGTAAAATGCATAAGAATGGGGAATATAAAATGCAATATTATTGTATGAATATCTCCCAAGACTAATTTGGAGAGAGCTCGCATGCAAGGGATACCGTATGCTTCGGCAGTAGGCTCTATCATGTATGCGATGCTATGTACCAGACCCGATGTAGCATACTCACTAAGTGTAGTGAGTTGGTATCAAGCAGATCCTGGAGAGAGTCACTGGACAGCTGTGAAGAACTTTCTCAAGTACTTGCGCAGGACTAGAGACATGTTCTTGGTGTATGGTAACAGAGAACTCCGGGTGGACTCCTTTACCGATTCCAGCTTCCAAAGTGATAAGGACGACTCTAAGTCGCACTCGGGTTTTGTCTTTACCCTCAATGGAGGGGCGGTATGTTGGAAGAGTTCCAAACAGATACCGTTGCAGACTCGACGATGGAGGCTGAATACATCGCTGCCAACGATGCTGCCAAAAAGACTGTCTGGATAAAGAAGTTCATCAGTGAACTTGGTGTGGTTCCATCCATTGAACATCCAATACCTCTGTATTGCGATAACAATAGAGCTGTGGCTTTGGGCAAGGAACCCAGTTCCCATCAAAAGTCCAGACATATTCTGAGGCGGTATCACCTGATCAGGGAGATAGTTGATCGCCGGGAGATCGAGGACAGGAGAGTAGATACAAAGGACAACACTGCGAATCCACTCACAAAGGCCATTCTCCAGATACAGTTTGAGAGATTATTCGGGATGCTAGGTATGAGATACTACAGCAGCTGGCCTTAGTGCAAGTAGGAGATTGTTAGTTATGTATATGCCCTAGAGGCCATTGTTGTACATATGATGTATATTATAATGGATGCTGGGATATATATAGAGAGGACTTTCTTGCTCGTCATGATAGTATGCTATTTGGTTTCACTTTATCTTAACATGTTGACTTGTATTGGTTTACTGTCTTTTCTCTCACATGTTGATAAAGCCCTTAGGATCTGTACTCGACTACTGGGACTATGATGAGATCATTCTAGTGGGGCCATGGTAGTCGATGAGTACATCTTATAACTGTACCTAGTCGAGGGTATATCGAGACAGGGCATCGATACACCAAAGTAGACTAGCATATACGCATCTTGACCTATATGATAGGTGATGGATGATCCCAAATCCATCGGTGTTTGACATCAAGGATGGTGTACGGGTTCTCAGTAGAGACTGAGTACACTGGACGGACTCGCCGAGAACTCCCAAATGGTGATATACCACACGTCAGATGGCAGTTCTCCTGTAACACCCGAGTTCATTTATACCAATTCCAGTTCTCGTATTTCTTATTCGTAATAATTCTTGATTTATCGTGTTTGGGTGCGAATGGCAGTTTATATTTTTCATTGTATTCGACCCGACCCGCTTGCTTGAACTTGATTGATTTATATGTATAGGTTACCCTGGCTTGTTGCAATGACTCGTGCATCTAGTATAAACTGCATATTGGCATTTCATCTGACATCGCATGTTTTATCATATAACTTTAAGTCACAGAAAATATTTTTAAAATTGCATTTCATAGCCTGCTTGATACCCCCAAACCCCGTGGTAGCATCCGAGCATCTTGTTCTCGTCCCGTTCAGTGAAACAGACGTGTTTGGATGGCTACGCGTATGTACGTGCATCCGTTCTTAGGGGTATGCATTTTCGTTACCTGAGCATCCATTTTGAATTTTTAAAGTCGCACATATTTTTCGTATTTTAAATCTGAATTTTTAGACCCGACCTGGGCGCGTTTTGAAATATTTTTGTATCCCGCCAAAATTCAATTTATTTAATTTTAAAATTCAGTTTAAATATTTTCATATGATTTCATTAACAAACTGAAACCTCTTATCTAAAATTTTAAATCTAAAAATCTTTTAAAATTTTAAATCTAATTTCCTAACAAACTAACACCTCATTTTTCTCTCTCTCTCTCTCCTCTGTAAATATATATTTATATATTTTTTATTTATTTAATTTTTCTTTCCTTATTTAATACACAACTTCTTCTTCTTACTTCTTCTTTCTTTTTCTTGATCTTGTTTCTTAATTCCGGTGATCACCGCCGGAGCCGTACTCGTCGCTGACGATCTGAGTGATCCAATGAACGTACTTAACTTGCGTTATCACCCTCGTGCGTTATTTGGAACCATTCCGTATACCGTGAGCGCGTCGCGATATTTCGCCGACGAAGATCGTTCCGTACACATCCGTTCTTCTTCCGTCTAGGCAAGTTAATCTTGCTACATGATATATAATTCATTTTATACCTATTTAAATAAATACCATACCTATAGTTTAAATCAAGTACCCCATGTTTAATTTTATAACGTTTCGATGTTCCGTTTGCATCCGTTTATATCATTTTAAATCTAGATCATGAAAACTTATCATGTGACATACTAGCATACATTATACTGGATCCATATCAATTAAATTATATATCGTCGTAAATTTCTTCTTATTATTTTTAATTAGTTTTTAATCTGCATTTTATAATTTTATACATTTGAGAATATTATAGTTTACACATGAAACGTCGTTGAAAAGCGGATACGACAAATCTGAAATTTACTGTACACATTACCTTATAAAATTCATTATAAATAATAGAAAAATCATTAGTATACGTTTTTTAGTTCGTTACGAAGCTAACTTGGAATACTATAACTCTATGAAATATTTAATTACAAAATAAATTGTTTAAATAACGTAAAATGCAAATGAAAATGTCTCTAAACTACTGTCCAGGGAAATTCCAGCAGCAAACTTTCAATTTCGAATGTTCATAGCTTTTTGTAGAGACAACCTGAGATGCTTATACTTACAAAAATGAAAACCTTATTGAATTATCTTTGATTTGGTATAAGACACGTCCCTTTTGGAGAACGTTTATTATTTTTAAGCTATTTTACAAATCAGGGTGACGCTGAATTTCTGAACGGGACTTTCTTGTGCATGGTTAATCAATACCACTTTTATAGTTATTAATCACTTTGAATATGCTATCCATATTAATATTATTATATCAATATTTATATCACGTATTGCCTAGTTGTACATCCCATGTTACCATTTTATAGTTTTATAACTTCGGATACCTGTTTGCATCCATTTCATTTAGAATATATATCATTATATCCATGGATCACTTGAATATATAACACTGTAATATTGACACCCCATGCTTTATAAACTGCACCCTATTTAGTTGGGATCTATAAACGTAACAACATTTATATTTTAAATCACATAATAACTGGTTGCATAGTCTATGGTACCTTTTACAATTTTACCCTATTGGACTCCCGTGTGCATCTAACCTGTTTTACATATAAGATTGCATCCCTAGGCCATTTAATACCTGTTAATGAGACTGTAGGATTCCATCTTCATTTAAGTATATAATACTAATGTTGAAGCTATAACTCTAACCCTAATCGATAACCATACATCCTTATATTTAGTCGATACCTGTGTGCATATCATCTTACATGTTCCAGTTTATTGTGCTTTTAGTACCAATGCTTGTTTATTTATAATCTTGTTTATGTTTGTTTGATTTATGAGCACCCACATAACATTTTGTGCTTCTTGACATGACCTGTTGCACTTTCTACTTGATATGACATGGTACCGTACGCTCTTGACATGACATGACACCTAAATAAACTACTTGAATTGACCTGATGTACCATGGCTTTACCTGTTATCTGATCTTGTGTCAAATGCCAACAAACATAACATGTAGTCCTTACGGACCGTTCCTGTTGTCTATCCAGACAAACCTGCACCTACCTGATTCTAAGTTGGCATTAGTTCTTGATTACTTAAATACCTGACTTGAACACATATAACTTGGGGGTATGGGGAAATAAATGATGAAACCTGACTTGTAACTCGACAGTTCGATACCTGTTCTGATCAGTCTTACGGGCTAGGCCAGCCCCGGGGTGATGATGCTGACATCACTCATCTGTACATGCTACCTTTTACTGCCTAGCGGCATGTCTCGGATTCAACCCGAGAATCTTGACCGTGGTCCCGGGCATGCACGGGATACTATTGAGTTACATCCATGATTCATCAAATTGATTTCAAAGACTTGAGAGTAGTTAACCTAATAGACCAGTTTAGATAACTCATTACACATGACCCCACTGTCCTTAATTATATCACCGTTATGCTTGTTTACCATTTATGATCATACTTGCATGTATTACTACCCCTTCTTATATTATTGCATGATGTTATGACGCGCTGACGTCTGGGTTTTGCATGGCCCAGATCCTTCTACCTTTGTTGCAGACTGATCAGGAGGATTGCCGCTATTAGACCGAGCGGTGAAGATCCTGTTGGTATGCAGTTTTACTTTCCATGTGTTTCATTTATTGTATCCATCGCTTCCGTATATTATCATTCCTTGACTCATTTATTCTGGCTCATGGACATGTACTAGATAGTTTAGTTTACTTTCCTATTCTTCATATCTTTACAGCAGTAATGTGACTGTGGAAGGATATTTCCTATCCACAGGTAGCATGGTTGGCTATGTCACGTGCCTACCTTAACGTACTCTGGGAAGCGGGGCGTGACATGGTTCTTTTGGTATCAGAGACATAAGATATAGGTTAATCGGGTTTGATTCTTTTGAAGTTGGGTATTGGACCCAATACACGAATCAGAATACTCGTGGTTAGGAACATGTCCTGCCACCTTGTTATCGTGATTCTTGAATCATATCTTTCTTTTATCCTTCGTCTTGAAGTTATGCAAACGACTTTGCATCTCGACTTGAAACCTTTTGAATTCTCTATTGTTTCTCCCTGTTTCTTGATTCTGATACTAGGATTTGGGCGACTTGAGTGGAGTTATGTAATTGTACCCATGAACTGCAGCATGGTTACAATGCGGTACTCTATTTGAGTAACTTGGAGTCCTGGTCTTGATTCACTTCCCTATTCCATGATCGTTATATTACCTTGCTTCTCTCGGTTTCATTGCTTACCAGTTATTGTTCCATCGCCATCGTGAATCATGTTTACCGTGCTTAATCCTCTTCAGTATCTTGACTTCGGATAAAGCCATCTCGGTATCTTACTTTTTCTTGTTGTCCCCGCATTAGAATTATTCAATTCTGGTGCACCCTTTTGCTTGTTGTTGTCTTGGGAATGGATTTTCGCGGCACTTTCCATGCTCATATTGATTGTAAAGAAAGGAAAGTGATTCTCCAGATTCCAGGACATCCGAAGTTTGTTTTGCTGGAGGAAGCGGTTCTGTCGGGCCAGTCGAGTTTAGGGCAAGGCCGACAAACAATGTTCTTTCGTCGATGGAAGTTGATAAGAAAGAAGCGCCGGCTATAGTTCGAGATTTCATGGACGTGTTTGAAGACATATCAGGTTTGCCGCCGAAGCGAGACGTGGAGTTCGCGATTGATTTTGTTCCTGGTGCAGCGCCAATCTCAAAGGCGCATTACCCGATGGCACCAGCGGAGTTGGAATAAGTCGAGAAGCAGGTTACTGAATTACTTGAGAAGGGTTAGATACGCAGCAGTAACTCACCTTGGGGAGCTCCAGTTCTTCTAGTAAAGAAGATGATGTCACAAGGAGGATGTGCATCGATTATCGAGAATTAAACCGGGTGACTATTAAGAACAAGTACCCGATCCCTCACATTGGCGAATTATTCGAGCAGCTTAGTGGCGCGAGGGTATTCTCGAAACTGGATTTGCGATCCGGATATCATCAGGTCTGAGTTAAATTAGAGGATATTTGCAAGACTGCGTTCTGAACTCGGTATGGACATTACGAGTATTTGGTGATGCCCTTCGGAGTAACGAATGCGCCGGCAATATTTATGGACTTGATGAACAGAATCTTTCACCGTTCTTGGACCAGTTTATGGTGGTGTTCATTAATGATATTCTGGTCTACTCAGGGAGCAAGGAAGAGCATGTAAAACACTTGGAGATCGCACTGCAGACATAGAGGGAAGAAAATTGTAAGCAAAGATGAGCAAGTGCGAGTTTTGGCTTGAGGAAGTGAAGTTTTGGGGCACATTATGGATGGAGATGGAATCGCCGTTGATCCCGAAATATTGCAGCAGTTCGAGATTGGCCGATTCCGAAGAACGTTGCTGAGATCAGAAGCTTTCTTGGACTTGCCGGGTATTACAGAAGGTTCGTGGAGAATTTTGCTCGTTTGGCTAAGCCTTTGACCAAGCTTACGCGCAAGGAAGTACCATTTGTGTGGATGGATAAGTGTGCATCAGCTTTTGAGGCGTTGAAGCAGAGATTGATAACCGCTCTTATTTTGACCATACCAGACTGTTCCGGAGAATTGGTGATTCACAGTGACGTACCGGAGAAAGAATTGGGATGTGTTTTGGTGCAGCATGGGAAGGTTACAACTTACGCATCGAGGCAGTTGAAGACCCATGAGAAGAATTACCCAACTCATGACTTGGAGTTAACAGCTGGGATTTTCGCTTTGATGATTTGGAGACACTACTTATTGGGCGAAAGGGTCGAAGTATTCACCGATCACAAAAGCCTGAAGTATGTGTTCACACAGGAGGAGCTTAATATGAGGCAGCGTAGATGGTTGGAGCTGATAGCTGACTACGATCTTGATCTTAAGTACCATCCGGGGAAAGTTAATGTTGTGCCGGATGCGCTTAGTCGGTTGCCAGCAATTCAGATGTTGACTGCACAAAAGGAGATTATGGAAGACTTTCGGAGATTCAAATTGGAGATCGTGCTACCGCATTCTTTAGGACAGTTGATGCAGCTGCAAGTACAGTCGTCATTGATCGATAGTATTAAAGCAGAGCATTCGAAGGACCCAAGATTGCAAAAGTTTCGAGAACAGGTTGAAGCTAGACTTCGAACAGACTTATTGATTCATGAAGATGGTTCGTTACGGTATGGTAGCCATTTGTGTGTGCCCAAGGGAGATATTCGCGAAGAAGTTTTGAAGGAGGCACACTGTTTCGCGTATTCCGTACATCTAGGTGGCACGAAAATTTACCGTGATCTACGACAGCATTTCTAGTGGGGAGGTATGAAAAGGGAGATTGCTCGCTTTGTAGCAAAGTGCTTGGTGTGTCAGCAGTTAAGGCTGAACATCAATGGGTTGCTGTTTTATTGCAACCACTTCCGATTCCTCAATGGAAGTGGGAACATATAACCATGGATTTCGTGACAGCTTTACCGAGGAGTCCAAAGGGCAACAATGCAGTTTGGGTGATTGTTGATCGATTGACCAATGCAGCTCACTTCATACCATTTCGAGTTGGTCAATCAACGAAAGCGTTAGCAGAACGGTACATGCAGGAGATTGTGAGTTTGCATGGAGTACCTGTAAGTATCGTGTCCGACCATGACACCCGATTCTTATCACACTTCTAGAGGAGCTTACAGGAAAGTTTGGGGACTCGATGGAAGTTTAGCACAGCTTATCATCCTCAAACAGATGGCCAGTCGGAAAGAACGATCCAAACTCTTGAAGACATGTTGAGAGCTTGCATGTTAGACTTCAGGGGTTCATAGGAGGATCATCTACCCTTGGTGGAGTTTCGTACAACAACAGCTTTCAGGCGACTATTCAGATGGCTCCATTCGAAGCATTATATGGTCGCAAGTGTCGTTCACCTATTTGTTGGGACGATGTTGGAGAACGAAGATTGTTGGAACCGGATTTGATCGTGCAAACAGTGGAGAAAGTTAACACTATCCGGAATCATATGAAGGCAGCGCAAGATCGGCAGAAGAGTTGGGTCGATACATCGAGAAAACCTCTAGAGTTCGCTGTTGGTGATCTAATATTCTTGAAGATATCACCGACTAGAGGAGTGATTCGTTTTGGGAGTCGAGGAAAGCTTAGTCCTTTATTCGTTGGGCCTTTCGAGATTTTGGAGCGTGTTGGAGAAGTGGCGTATCGTTTGGCGTTACCGCAATCTTTGGCGAGTGTTCATGACGTGTCTCATGTATCTCAACTCCATAAGCATGATCGAGATGAAGCACACGTGCTGGATCATTCGGAGCTGACTGTACGAGAAGATTTAGCCTTTGAAGAATGACAGATGCCGATTGTGGATCGAAAGTAAAAGGTTCTTAAGAACAAGGTTATTCCTCTTGTACTTATTTCTTGGGGTAATCGCTCGCATGGAGAATCAACTTGGGAACGAGAAGATGAAATCCGGCAGAAGTTTCCACATCTATTCTTGAAATTTCTTGTTTGTTTATTCTTTCTTGTTCTTGGAATTTCGAGGACGAAATTCTTTTTGTAGTTGGGTATAATGTAACACCCGAGTTCATTTATACCAATTCCAGTTCTCGTATTTCTTATTCGTAATAATTCTTGATTTATCGTGTTTGGGTGCGAATGGCAGTTTATATTTTTCATTGTATTCGACCCGACCCGCTTGCTTGAACTTGATTGATTTATATGTATAGGTTACCCTGGCTTGTTGCATTGACTCGTGCATCTAGTATGAACTGCATATTGGCATTTCATCTGATATCGCATGCTTTATCATATAGCTTTAAGTAACAGAAAATATTTTTAAAATTGCATTTCATAGCCTGCTTGATACCCCAAACCCCGTAGTAGCATCCGGGCATCTTGTTCTCGTCCCGTTCAGTGAAACAGACGTGTTTGGATGGCTACGCGCATATACGTGCATCCGTTCTTAGGGGTATGCATTTTCGTTACCTGAGCATTCATTTTGAATTTTGAAAGTCGCACATATTTTTTGTATTTTAAATCTGAATTTTTAGACACGACCCGGGAGCGTTTTGAAATATTTTTGTATCCCGCCAAAATTCAATTTATTTAATTTTAAAATTGAGTTTAAATATTTTCATATGATTTCTTTAAACAACTGAAACCTCTTATCTAAAATTTTAAATCTAAAAATCTTTTAAAATTTTAAATCTAATTTCCTGACAAACTAACAACTTCTTTCTCTCTCTCTCTCTCTCTCCTCTGCATATATATATTTATATATATTTTATTTATTTAATTTTTCTTTCCTTATTTAATACACAATTTCTTCTTCTTACTTCTTCTTCTTCTTTCTTCTTTCTTTTTCTTGATCTTGTTTCTTGATTTCGGTGATCACCGCCGGAGCCGTACTCGTCGCTGACAATCCAAGTGATCCAGTGAACGTACCTGACTTGCGTGATCACACTCGTGCGTTGTTTGGAACCGTTCCGTGTACCGTGCGCGCGTCGCGATATTTCACCGACGAAGGACGTTCCGTACACTTTCGTTCTTGTTCCGTCTAGGCAAGTTAATCTTGCTATATGCTATATAATTCATTTTACACCTATTTAAATAAATACCATACCTATAGTTTAAATCAAGTACCCCATGTTTAATTTTATAACGTTTCGATGTTCCGTTTGAATCCGTTTATATCATTTTAAATCTAGATCATGAAAACTTATCTTGTGACATACTAGATTACATTATACTGCATCCATATCATTTAAAATATATATCGTCGTAATATTTCTTATTATTATCTTTAATTAGTTTATAATCTGCATTTTATAATGTTACACATTTGAGAATATTATAGTTTACACATGAAACGTCGTTGAAAAGCGGATACGACAAATCTGAAATTTACTGTACATCTTACCTTATAAAATTCATTATAAATCATAGAAAAATCAGTAGTATACGTTCTTTAGTTCGTTACAAAGCTAACTCGGAATACTATAACTCTATTAAATATTTACTTGCAAAATAAATTTTTTAAATAACGTAAAATGCCAATGAAAATGTCTCAAAACTGCTGCCCAGGGAAATTCCAGCAGCAAACTTTCAATTTTGAATGTTCATAGCTTTTTGTAGAGACAACCTGAGATGCTTATACTTATAAAAATGAAAAAATTATTGAATTATCTTTCTTTTGGTATATGACATGTCCCTTTTGGAGAACGTTTGTTATTTTTAAACTATTTTACAAATCCCGGTGACGCTGAATTTCTGAACGGAACTTTCTTGTGCAAGGTTATTCAATATCACTTTTATTGTTATTAATCACTTTGAATATGCTATCCATATTAATATTATTATATCAATATTTATATCACGTATTTCTTAGTTGTACATCCCATGTTACCATTTTATAGTTTTATAACTTCGAATACCCGTTTGCATCCATTTCATTTAGAATATATATCATTATATCCATGGATCACTTGAATATATAACACTGTAATATTGACACCCCATGTTTTATAAACTGCACCCTATTTAGTTGGGAACTATAAACGTAACCACATTTATATTTTAAATCACATAATAACTGGTTGCATAGTCTATGGTACCTTTTACAGTTTTACCCTATTGGACACCCGTGTGCATCTACCCTGTTTTACATATAAGATTGCATCCTTAGGCCATTTAATACCTGTTAATGAGACTGTAGGATTCCATCTTCATTTAATTATATAATACAAATGTTGAAGCTGTAGGGTTCCTAGGCACACTAATGAGGTCTCACAAGGCATCAACCATGCCAATTTCAAATAATTACGGTGCCGAGAAACCCTAATACAAATCGTTAACTAGATATATAGGCGAAACAAAAGAGAATAGTTAACAACTTAACTAAGTGAACGGAAATACAACCTTTGTAGATCCGGTTCTCTACCTCCATAGCTCCATGATGAAGTCCCCTTGCTGTACAAATCAAATCCCGGGCTCTAGCATCGGCTTCATCGGAGAAATGGGCGGGCTAGGTCATCGACTACGATGCCGAAGATGATCTACGTTGAGGCATCACAAGATCAAGCTCCTACTTCACCAAGTCATGAAACTTGCGAAGAAAACATCCTATACTACTTGGCAAGAGGTAGAGGATGAAGAAATAGGAAGTGGGTTCACTTTAGAATTGGATTTCTTACTCATTTCATCAAATCACCATTGATGGAATCAAGCTTCTTCTTGAAGAAGAAGAAGAAGAAGATGAAATATGTTATGATAAGTTCTTTTTTAAAAAGAACATAATAAGAATACTTATCATGTCTCAACCATGGTCAAGTGTAGAGAATAAATCATGGTTAGTGGGAATGGTTAGGGTTAAGCATGGAGACAAAATGGTCACTTGGTCAAAGCTTCATGAAGCTTTAACTAGAAAACAAATTAAGCCACCATTTTCCTTTATGCTTAATATTTTTCCAAAAAGAATAAATAGATAAATAAATGACAAAAGGAAATGAAACCCTAACCACTTAAGTAACCATGGTTTAATTCTTTACACAAACCCAAACTAGCTTGTATCATCAAACATGATACAATCTTGTGCACAAAAAATATATCATATATATACAATGTGCACAAACAAGTGAGAAAATCCATTTAAAGTGAACCAATACTAGTTAATGCAAAGTAATATATCAAATATATAATTATGCATTAAATCATCAAATCAACACTTGATTTAACGATCCGGTCATATCGCATATAACCGACTAGTATCCAATGTATCGGCTTATCGAATCAACCCTCGATTCGATAACTAGGTTATATCGCATATAACCATTCGATACATTCATCGCGAGAATAGAATACGGTATCACATACACGCATTATTCTCGGTCCCGCACATATCTCATGTGCTCTCCTATTTCGTTTCGCTTGAGCCAGGAAACCTCTGTGTAGGACTCTAAAGACTCGTCAATACGCCGGCAGCAGGTGATGATCATATCAAACAACCACAAGCTGCAAGCGGTCTGCTAAACATAACGACCACCCGGGTATTGAGCGATCAGAAGATCGATGAGCAAGCCCGCTCACACTCCTGTGAATCCAACCAGTAACACTTACCGTACAGTCCGGTCTCGTCGTCTGATATGTCGCATATCTCGCCTAGGGGTGGTAAACGTCAGACCCCAATAGCTCGATAAGTCGTGTCGATATGAGGCCTATAACAGTTCGAGAAACTACTGGTAACACTTACTAGTAAATCTCAGCAACCCTGGCCAGGGATTTCCGGTTATAGCCAATCGAACACAGCGCAACATCAACTCCCTATACCGGGAGAGACGAATCCCCTCCTATCGCTCATTGCCTCCATATGATTCGGGACTGTACCCAAAAACCACCGTTTTGCACGCCCTCTTGGACGTGGTAAGATGGAAATCAAAGCACAGTGGGAACCACACAAGACTCTATGACGATCTCGGGTCAACAGACTACTCTGTACCAGTGTCACCAGAGAACTGCCATCTGACGTAAGGTATAATACCATCTGTGTTGGAGATAGTGCCCTCAGAGTCAATTATTAGGTCACAGGTACGTGATTGCAATGATTGATGGAGGACCTATCCCGGTAGGACAGTCTTACTCGAGATGATAGTATGCTATCTGGTTTACCTTTATCATCGTGTACTGTTTTAGGTGACCTGAAAAGTTGCTATTACACGTTGATAGAGCCCCTAGGATTCTTGCTTGACCACCGGCAGTATGAGGGCGATCATATAAGTGGGAGCTGGGGTCTATAAGCATATCCTTAAATGGTCCCTAGTCGTGTGAGTTTCGAGACAGGGCATCGATACTCCAGAGTAGACTAGTGTATACAGTCGAGACCCCGACGAGGGGCGGTGGCCGGTCTCACAAGCCACTGGTGTCAGTTGGATCACCTAGGATGTATACAGGTGCTCATTGGGTTATGAGTACACCGGACAGGACTCGCCGGGAACATGCTAGTTGGTCATATACCAGACGTCAGATGGCAGTTCCCTGGTGACATGTGTACAGGTTAGTTCATCGACCTGGGGATCGTCATTTGTCTCGTGTGAGTTCCCACTGTACTTTGATTACTACCCTACCACGGCTCAAAGGAGTCGTGCAAACAGGTTTTAGTTGGGTGCAGTCCCGAGCCACATGGAGGCAGTGAGCGTATCTTCAGGGGTTCGTCTCTCCCGGTATTGGGGGTGAGGTCGCGCTGTGTCTAGGAGAGCCATTACACGAAGCCCTCGGCCGAGGCAAGGAGATTTACTGGTAGGTATTCCAGTAGTATCTCAGGGTGTTCTGGGCTACACTCCGACACGACTTGTACCGCTTTTGGGGGTCTGACTTTTACCAACCCCCTAGGCCCGCCATGCGATGCTCATAGACGAACGGACCGTACTGTACGGTTATTGTCACTGACAGGCTCAGTAGGGAGTCAGGCTGAGTTCGCTCACAGACGTCCCTTTTGGTCAATACCTGGTAGCCCGTTATGTATTGGCTTATACCTCTAACGTGCTAGTGGTTAAATCCACAACCAAGGTGTTGATGAGTCTTTAGAGTCCCCCACATTCAGTTACTCAGCTTTCGGGCGAAAGGTTGTAGAGGCCGTATGGAGATATGGCAAGGTCCGATCAGATACGTGCGGTATTGCACGGATCAGGATCGGACAGTTTGTACTATAGGCCGTATGGTTATATGGCAGGGTTCGATCAGATACGTGCGGCATTGCACGGATCAGGATCGAACAGATATTACTAGCCGGCTTTGGTATAAGCCGGATCCTAGTATAGTACAGTGTAGACTTTGTCTCATTGCATTTGTATTTCGGTCGAAATACAGATGCGGGTGTGTATGCACAGTATCGGGGTTTTCCTGTAATTTATTATGGGACCAGTTTTCTGGAGTTGCCAGTTTGTTTTTCTTTTCGGCCGATTTCCTTTGTATCGTTCATTGGCCGAAGTTTGGTGGAGGAGGGCTTTTTTGCATTGTTGCAAATAAGTGGTTGTGGAGGGGGTCTTTGCATTTTTGTTGCATCATGATTATAGCCTCATCCCTTGACCTTGACTTCTTGACTTCCTCATGATGGCTTGACTTTTAAAGTCATCATGGTTGTTGATTATGACATGAGAGGGTATGGGCCGGCCACTGTTGGAATGATGGTGATGAGGGATTATTTTAATGTTAATTAATAATGAGGCTACATTGTGAAATTTGTGTGTGCTGGATTGATTTATGTAAAGGAATTTATTTTCCTTTGGGATTAATATATACACACATGATTTTAGATGAGTGTTTGCTTCATTCTATTTTTCCACAGTGAGCACATTTCAGAAGTGGCCGAGCTCATTCCTTGATGGATGCTCCATTTCATTTCCTTTGCATGCTCAATTTCTCCATCAAGCATCCATGATTATTCTTGCAAAAATTCCTCCATACATGGCAACCTCTTAAACCCCAAAGAGACAAGTTTCTACATTATTCTACAGCAAATCTTGGGCGCGTCGGCTAGCCAACTTCGCGCCCGAGTTGCCTCGGTATTGATGTGGGAGCCCGTAAAAGAAGTAGGCGATGTGGTGCACTTCCGGCGACGAGGAGGAGACGGGACATTCCGCAGGAGATCGGGACGATGACGAGAAGACCGGAGGACTTGGATCGTCGGTATATCTCTCTTCCCTTTCTTGTAGATAGCTAGGACTAATTAATGGTTCGATCCGGGTATTAGTGCGCGGCGGTTTGCCAGTTCAAGAAAAATTAGGTTTTATCACCGGTTCCGCATTTGGCCGTCGAATTGACGGCCGGGGCGCCGCCGTGCACTTACACTGGTATCAGAGCCTCGCCATTAACTTAGTCTAGCTTTGTGTAATGTGTTTTTCAGTTCCGATCGATCGAATGTTCCAAAACCCGTATTGCTTCACATCAGTTTTCTGTTGTTTTTTTTTCAGTCCCCAAAAATTTTTCAGGTTGTAAAATATTGATGTACTAGAAATTGTAAGACTACTGTACAAATTCGAGGCACTGATCTTCTAACCAGAGCGCGGAACCGCGGCCAAAACCCACTTGTGGCCGCGGTTCCGCCGCAGTATGGAGGAATCAGTGGGTTGGGTTTTTTACAGTGAGCTTCTGGGGAGATTTTAGGGGTTTTGGAATATTAATTTTGGGCCCAGAATTTCTTGATGTGCTACAGTAGTACTTGGGGGCCCACTTGTTAAAGTTTGATCGATCGGATATTTTAAACACATTTTTCACAGTATTTACATTATATCTGCGACCGTGAATGTCACTTGATCGGTAAATCCGGTCTAACTGCTATAGCCCGGTTAGACGGATTTGCGAACGTGACTTTCACGTTGATGTTCTGTTTTTGCTGTGATGTTGCGGATCGGTCGGTGGGGATAGCCTGGATGCAATGCTAGTACAGTTGTGGTTGTATTATGTACATTTGATATTGCGGGGCGAGCGTCCGACATGTGGACTGCCGTCACTGCCTGTTTGTATTATTATTTTGGGACACGGCCAGGTTGCGGTCGATGTACCCGTTGTATGTATATTTTACTTTCTGTACTAGGATTGCCCCGCGGAGGGGTGCACGGATAGCCGGGTTCTAGAGGGCAACAAGCCCGCATCTCATGGCATTGGGACGGAGGGGGCTTCACTCTAGGATTGGCGGGCTATTCGCCGCACTCGTAGGGGGTACAGGTTGACCCAGGAGGGGTGCCCAAGTTACCGGATTCCGTGAAGTGCTGGGTGGTCCATTCACGGCGCTGAAGGGGGCTGCCTCGCTTCAGGTTTTGGCGGGTGACTTGCCGCGCCCGTAGGGGTCTAGGTTCTCATTGCACAGGCTATCCACACGACCAGGGGAACGTCGGGTTTCAGCGGCTCTGTGAAACCCGGGGATCCCAGATATCTGTATTGTTCTGTGATGCTGTACATTTCTGTGATATTGCATTTTATTCACGCCTTGAGCGAATATAATATATTGGTATATATATTAGTAGATGTTGTATATGTTTTGCATCCGCGCTAGTCCAGTCCCCGCTCTGTCGTTAGTTAGCTAACCTAACGGGTAATGACGGGACCCAGTGGCAAATGCGGATGGCATATACGTACATCAGTATATTTTCGTTCTTTGTGGTGTGATCAATTGATGGGACTGCATTGATTCGGATCAATGCAAGTTAAAAACAAACCTAATCTGATGTTGTTGGAACACTTTTCAAAAAGCTGTTATTGCAAGGACGTTCACTTTTGTTTTGCATCGCGGTATTCATTTAGAATATCCTGCTCCTCAGTCGACGAGGCAAGGGCCGAGATCCCTTCACCGGGAGTGACCCCTTGGACAAAAAGTTTGCGTCAGGGCAATGACTTCACTATAGCCGATTACTTTTGCTTTGCATCGCGGTATTCAGTTGGAATATCCTGCACCTCATTCTACGGGGAAAGAGCCGAGATCCCTTCACCGGGAGTGACCTCTTTAGCAACGGTTTTCGTCACTATATTTTCAAAAAGCTATCAGTTCCTTCAACGATATCAAGTTCTTTACGTTAAAGGTTTTTGCCAGAAACCATTCGTAGCCCTCCGTCGTTTCAGAAGGGTAGCACGTAGTATTCATGCTGTGTTTGTTGACCTTCGTCAAGGCATAGTGTATGGTAGCTGCTTGTTACCTTTCTGCTGCATAGATAGATGCGTTGGTTTGGGACAGTCGTATAGCCTTGTTGACCTTCGTCAAGGGCTTGTACGGGAGGATTCAAATTAACCTGGATAATGACGGGTAGAACTTGACATGTGACTTATGATTTGTTGACCTTCGCCAAGGTCATAAGAGCATGGGGCAGAAATCACATCGGGAGTTTCAAAAGAACTGAAACTTGCCAGATATGCGCATACCTTCTGGAGTGTGATTGCGTGAGCGGATTCCGTCACGTTATCATGCGGTGATAGTTGGATCCCGATTCCCACTGATGAGTTAGTTTACTCCTCGGGTGACTCCGACTAATTCTTCTTTCAGGTTTGGAGGAGAATTTGAGGTACAGTGGGAGGATTCCAGATTAGATAAATTGGTAACCATTCTGATCTAGGTTAGAGTGCACGCTGAGTGTTTCTTTTCTCTCTCTCTGGCAGCGACCATTTGACCCGACCCTAAGACTATGACTCAGTGACCAAGTTGACCGAACCTTCTTAACACTGGCTTTTGGATTGTCAGAGTTGCAAACCTCATTGCCACTCCTACTTTTACCCTTTTCTCCAGGACACCCGTTTTACTACGAACGTCCACTTCCATTGGACAAAACCATCGTATGGTTAGATACGAACTCGAAGGAATTTATTCGAGGATGGTTTCAGGTTCTGGAGAAAACGGATAGGATTATTCAGTCGTCTTTTCCTTTTACCTTCTCTCAGGTTGCGAGTACTCCTTGGTTTAGGAGATAGTACACCTATTACGCAAATTGGATAGTCTTCTTCCAAACCTTAGGCTGGTGCCGACCGGTAGGGAATGAAGAAAACCAATTAGCCTAACGATGGTGTACAGAAGGTATTAAGTTTAGACAAAGCAAGGGATTAGTAAGAGGGCAAAGTAAATTGCAACAGATATTCATGACCAAACCAAGTATTCCTTCGCCAATCCTAAAATCACCTTTGTATTTCTCCAGGACACTCCGTATCACTACGAAGATCCACAGTTTATTGGATACTCCTTCGTATGGTTATATACGAACTCGAAAGGAACTTGTTCCAGTTCGGGGATGGATTCTGGTCCAGGAGAAATAGGAATAAGGTTTATTCGGTTGTCTTTTATCTTCACCCTTTCTCATTGCGAGTGTTCCTAGGATTGGGACAGTACACCCATTATGCTTATTGGATAGTCTTCTTCCAAACCATAGGCTGGTGCCGAACGGTAGGGAAGGAAGAAAACCATTTAGCCTAAAGGGGTGTGCAGAAGGTAAAGACTAAAGACATATGAAGGGATTTGGAGAGGTGGCAAAGGATTATACGGTTACAGTCGTGAATCTGGAAGAGGCATTACTAGGAATACCGGGATACCCCATCGAAACATTTCAATGTTTCAGTCTCACTGTGTACTGTTAAAGGAAAACTGATTTCCCAATTAGATACTTACTCCAGGGTATGTATTTACCAGTTACGATTCTCACATCTGTATGGCTTTACAGATGATGAGTGGGAGTAACTTATTGGGAATTGGGTGATTATCCTCATTATATCGGGATTCGTTGTAATCGGTGATATTTGAGGAAATCACCTGGGCTGTTTGCCGGTCGGCAAATATTTGGTTTTGAATATCCGCAGTTATGCACCAATTTCAAATTGATATATCTGTACGTCTATTTTCATAGAGTGAGATATACCTTTCTGAAATTATGTCTACGACATTTACCTATATCAGTGGATGGTTAGGTAAGGAGTATTAAACAGCGGTGTAATTCTTCTTAACCATAAGTACAGTTTTCAACCTACGACACACAGTGAATGAGTTTTCAGACTCAAGGGACTTATACAGAGTATTGTATATTGTCCAGGATCCATCAGGACAGAGGGGTTGGTCGTCGTACTATATTCGGTTTACTTATGACTTCTCTAGTTTTTAGACAGGTGTTTCGCGGAAACATAGGGTCTGAATTTTGAGAAGTTATAGGTATTTGAATAGAGTAGAGAACCAGGTGTAGCAAGTATCGGGATTCTTCAAAGAGATTGAAGATGTAGATACTTGTGTATGGTATTCAGTTGATAGTAATGATAAAGAGAAATTGCTTCTCTTTCAGGTTACTCATAATTGGAAGCATTCCTAAGTTGAGTAACGCTGATCGGCTTCCTTCCATTAAGTTGACATGCACTGGAGACAGCTGCATGATTTGAATCTGGTTCAATTAAATCAGTGCCTCTGTTTCTATATTGGATATAGAACAGTTCATATCTTAATGTTGTTAAGGTACGGGGAGTTGTCCGGTTTATGATTAAAACCAGACACTGGACAACTCAAGGCACGTTTCTGTAATGGCTGTTTGTGGGTTGACCCAGGCTATGACGAGGGTTGACTTTCTACCATCTGGATGAACAATAGAAATATTTTTCTTGACTCGCCACAGTTTTATTAAAAATGGATTTTTTCAGAAAACAGTAGTGGGAGTATGGTAGAACTGGAAGTGATTCCAGAACCACAAACGATTACTGAAGATTTGATAAGGAACCTAAAGATTCAATCTGGATTGACATTCCATTGGCCACTCCACAGATAAGGTGGGTAACTTCAGGCACCCGAGAGGTACTCCGGTAGCCTCAAGGACGGTGACAGGGAAGTTCTTGTTTACCCACAATTACCATTGCTGTTGTTCCAGGCTGCGAGACCCGGCGGGAGGATGAGTATAGCGTCGTTCTAAAACTAGTTTTAGAAGTGTACGTCTATATGACTCTGCCATAGGGTTGTCGTAGTCAGTGGGAGCAGCGGAAGCATTGGTAGACAGGTAGCTTATGTCTATTTATAGACTGAAGCACCAGTAGCGGAGATAGATCATCTATTTCTGACGTGACAGTCATAGGTTTGACTTCATCAGAATAGGGGATGGATCTGTTGAGAAGGTAGTAGGGTGTGATATCCTGGTATTTGGATGACATACACAGAGTAGGAAGTAAAATTCCTTTACTACAATCGGTTATACTTTGGTCGTCACACAGTGGTTTCTCCACATGGGACTTGGACATTATATCAGACATTCTGGTTACTAGATCTATGGTTTTAGATCAAGATTTGGGTAGTCTCCCAATCAGGGTACTTAGACAGCATTCTAAGGGTATTTAGAATGGACGACTCCATGCACGGTAGTCTACCTGCAGAAGATGGAGTCACCCTCTCTAAAGGTGTCTTACAGACTAAAGCGGAGAGGGATGTGCATGATTGGCAGATCACTTGCTCAGGCAATTGAGTCAATCATGAGATGTCAAGTACCACACCAGATATTGTTCTTGCACTAGATGCAATAAGTTGATATTGATCCAATCCTGGAGAAACAGTCGGAAGCAGTTCTAGAACATAAGTGGATGTTCTAGGGATATGATGACGACGGCCTCATTCGGGAGACAGTTATCATTCCAGGCTTCCAAGGTGACCTGGACGACAAGGAGGTTGTCAGAGTTATAGTTTTTCCTTCTGATGTTGGGCAGTATTTTGGACAGGTGATCCAAGGCAATACTGAGGGAGGCAAGGCGCAGGATACTGATTAAGTTCAGTTGTCGATACAGTCTAAGAAGTTTGGATTTGGAGTTCATTTATGAGCTATGTCCCATCAGACATCCAGACACATTCTAAGACAGGTATTACTCTTTTCGGGAGATGGCTTTCTCCGCGAACTTGAGATATAGAGAGACATAGAAAGAAACAACAAAGCGGATCCACTCACTGAGGCTATTCCTCGAACGCAATAGTTTCGCAAACGAGCTTTGTGAGACTGACTAGTACAGGAGTTGGGTGTTCGGTATCACACGGGCTGTGAGTATGCGACATCGCAATAATTAGCCTTGAGTGCAAGTGGGAGATTGTTGGAGATAGTGCCCTCAGAGTCAATTATTAGGTCACAGGTATGTGATTGCAATGTTTGATGGAGGACCTATCCCGGTAGGACAGTCTTACTCGAGATGATAGTATGCTATCTGGTTTACCTTTATCATCGTGTACTGTTTTAGGTGACCTGAAAAGTTGCTATTACACGTTGATAGAGCCCCTAGGATTCTTGCTTGACCACCGGCAGTATGAGGGCGATCATATAAGTGGGAGCTGGGGTCTATAAGCATATCCTTAAATGGTCCCTAGTCGTGTGAGTTTCGAGACAGGGCATCGATACTCCAGAGTAGACTAGTGTATACAGTCGAGACCCCGACGAGGGGCGGTGGCCGGTCTCACAAGCCACTGGTGTCAGTTGGATCACCTAAGATGTATACAGGTGCTCATTGGGTTATGAGTACACCGGACAGGACTCGCCGGGAACATGCTAGTTGGTCATATACCAGACATCAGATGGCAGTTCCCTGGTGACATGTGTACAGGTTAGTTCATCGACCTGGGGATCGTCATTTGTCTCGTGTGAGTTCCAACTGTACTTTGATTACTACCCTACCACGGCTCAAAGGAGTCGTGCAAACAGGTTTTAGTTGGGTGCAGTCCCGAGCCACATGGAGGCAGTGAGCGTATCTTCAGGGGTTCGTCTCTCCCGGTATTTGGGGTGAGGTCGCGCTGTGTCTAGGAGAGCCATTACACGAAGCCCTCGGCCGAGGCAAGGAGATTTACTGGTAGGTATTCCAGTAGTATCTCAGGGTGTTCTGGGCTACACTCCGACACGACTTGTACCGCTTTTGGGGGTCTGACTTTTACCAACCCCCTAGGCCCGCCATGCGATGCTCATAGACGAACGGACCGGACTGTACGGATATTGTCACTGACAGGCTCAGTAGGGAGTCAGGCTGAGTTCGCTCACAGACGTCCCTTTTGGTCAATACCTGGTAGCCCGTTATGTATTGGCTTATACCTCTAACGTGCTAGTGGTTAAATCCACAACCAAGGTGTTGATGAGTCTTTAGAGTCCCCCACATTCAGTTACTCAGCTTTCGGGCGAAAGGTTGTAGAGGCCGTATGGAGATATGGCAAGGTTCGATCAGATACGTGCGGTATTGCACGGATCAGGATCGGACAGTTTGTACTATAGGCCATATGGTTATATGGCAGGGTTCGATCAGATACGTGCGGCATTGCACGGATCAGGATCGAACAGATATTACTAGCCGGCTTTGGTATAAGCCGGATCCTAGTATAGTACAGTGTAGACTTTGTCTCATTGCATTTGTATTTCGGTCGAAATACAGATGCGGGTGTGTATGCACAGTATCGGGGTTTTCCTGTAATTTATTATGGGACCAGTTTTCTGGAGTTGCCAGTTTGTTTTTCTTTTCGGCCGATTTCCTTTGTATCGTTCATTGGCCGAAGTTTGGTGGAGGAGGGCTTATTTGCATTGTTGCAAATAAGTGGTTGTGGAGGGGGTCTTTGCATTTTTGTTGCATCATGATTATAGCCTCATCCCTTGACCTTGACTTCTTGACTTCCTCATGATGGCTTGACTTTTAAAGTCATCATGGTTGTTGATTATGACATGAGAGGGTATGGGCCGGCCACTGTTGGAATGATGGTGATGAGGGTTTATTTTAATGTTAATTAATAATGAGGCTACATTGTGAAATTTGTGTGTGCTGGATTGATTTATGTAAAGGAATTTATTTTACTTTGGGATTAATATATACACACATGATTTTAGATGAGTGTTTGCTTCATTCTATTTTTTCACAGTGAGCACATTTCAGAAGTGGCCGAGCTCATTCCTTGATGGATGCTCCATTTCATTTCCTTTGCATGCTCAATTTCTCCATCAAGCATCCATGATTATTCTTGCAAAAATTCCTCCATACATGGCAACCTCTTAAACCCCAAAGAGACAAGTTTCTACATTATTCTACAGCAAATCTTGGGCGCGTCGGCTAGCCAACTTCGCGCCCGAGTTGCCTCGGTATTGAGGTGGGAGCCCGTAAAAGAAGTAGGCGATGTGGTGCACTTCCGGCGACGAGGAGGAGACGGGACATTCCGCAGGAGATCGGGACGATGACGAGAAGACCGGAGGACTTGGATCGTCGGTATATCTCTCTTCCCTTTCTTGTAGATAGCTAGGATTAATTAATGGTTCGATCCGGGTATTAGTGCGCGGCGGTTTGCCAGTTCAAGAAAAATTTGGTTTTATCACCGCTTCCGCATTTGGCCGTCGGATTGACGGCCGGGGCGCCGCCGTGCACTTACAATCTGGGAGTTCTCGGAGAGTCCGTCCAGTGTACCCAGTCTCTACTGAGCACCCGTATATCATCTCTGATGTCAAACACCAATGGATATGGGATCATCCATCGCCCATCTGTATGGGACGAGAAGGTATACGCTAGTCTACTCTGGTATATCGATGCCCCGTATCGATACACCCACGACTAGGGACTTTGAAAGATGTACTTATGGACTATCATGTCCCCACTAGTATGATCCGCATCATAGTCCAGGTAGTCAAGTACACATCCTAAGGGCTTTACCAACATGTAACAGAGAGACAATCATTATACACGTTAAGGTAAAGAGTAACCAGATAGCATACTATCATGTCGAGCAAGAAAGTCCTCCCTATATATGTCCCAGCATCCACTACAATATACATCCTATGTATAGCAATGGCCTCTAGGGCATACATATAACTAACAATCTCCCACTTGCACTAGGGCCATCTGATAGCAGTGGTTGTAGTATCTCATACTTAACCATCCCATAAAAGTCTCTCTCTGGGAAAAGGCCTTTCGTGAGTGGATCCGCCGTGTTGTCTTCTGAGTCTACTCTCCTGACCTCGATCCCTTAGAGATCAACCATCTCTATGATCAGGTGATACTGCCTTAGAATATGTCTGGATCACTGATGGGACCTTCGTTCCTTGGCATAAGCCACAACTCCATTGTCTCACAATGGTAGGAACGTAGTTCATCTCATGAACCAATATACATCCAAACAGCCTCTTTGGTAGCATCTTAAGTAGCGATGTATCTTGCCTTTATCTTCTAGTATGTCACGGTATCTAGCTTGGAACTCTTCCAACATACCGTCTTTCGATAGAGGGTAAAGACAATGCCTGTGACTGACATTCAGTCATCTTTATCACCTTGGAACACTTCCAGTGATTCTCCTCAGGACCAATTGATACCATCTCACTATAACTAGTGAGAATCCTAACATCCAATTAGATCTATCTCATAGATCCAACACCCAGGATTTAGTAGGTATCAATTTGATCCTTTATGGAGAATCATTGTGATAAGCGGAGATTGACCGAGCGTAGCATAGGAAACTACTTCCATATCAAGAGTATGACATCCACGTACTCTACGAGGATCACCACCATACTCCCTATTACCTTTTTGTTTATACAAGGTTCATCTACCATTTTGATGATGTCAAACTCTTTGACTAATCCATCAAAACAGATGTTCCAGCTCCGCGATGCCGTCTTTATCCTATAAAGCATCTTGTACACGTTTCCGCTGCTCCCACTGTTTACGAAGCCCTCTGACTGTGTACTTACAGACGCTCTCTCCTAAAACATCATTTTAGAAAAGCAGTCATGACACCCAACCGCCAGATATCGTAGTCATGGTATGTAGCCGTGGCAAGTAGTATCCGGATGGACTTAAGCATAGCTTCTGAAAAAGGTTTCATCATTATCCACGCCTGGTCGATGATGAAAACCTTTAACAAGTCTAGCTTTGAAAGTCTCAACTTTTCCATCTACACCATGTAATCTTCTCAAGATATACTTGCTCCTGATGGGGATTTAACCCTTCAGATATAGCAACCAAAGTCCATAATTTGTTGGTGTATAAGGATTCCATCTCAGATTGCTAAGCATCCAGCCATTCTTACAGAGTCCCTACTCTCGATGGCCTGCTCGAAACTAGTTGGGTCATCATCTCATGACGCAATCCTCGCTCCCACTGTCATAGAGAAATCGAAATATCTCTCAGGTGGGTGTGGAACCCTACTAGTTCGGCGGAGAGGCTGAGGTTCGTTGGTAACTATTGAATCCTTTGGTTTTATCAAATCATCTGCTGTAGTTTGTATAGCTGGAACCTTTCCAGTTGTACATAACAGATCTTGCCTCGAGCTTGTCCGGATTTTGCTTTTCAGACATAGGCTGGACAACCCCAACTCTTAACTAACTTAAGACATGGGCTCTTCCCTTTCCATATCATATATGAAGTGGTAGGCAACTGATTTGGTTTGAACCCTATTCAATAGGTATGCATCTTCTCAAGTGCATAACTCCCAAAAAGGAAATAGGTAACTCAGTAGTACTCATCATAGAGCACACCTTATCATATAGGGTGTGAATGCTCCACCCCGATATACCATCGTGCTATGGTGTATACGGAGGAGTAATGCTGAGAGAGAAACTCATTCTCCTTTAGAATAATCCAGGATTTCCGTGCTCAAGTATTCTCCTCCTCGATCTCATCAAAGGACATAATACTTATACCCTCAATTTGGTTCTCTACTTCTAACTTATATTCCGTGAATATCTCAAAAGGTTCGGACTTGTGTTTCAACAGGAACATAGGTCTGAATCTCGAAAGATCATCAGAGAATGTAATGAAGTACAAAGAACCAGTCTTGGCATGTGTAGACAGGGGACCTACATACATCAACATGTATCATCCCAAGAGTTCACTAACTCTTTCTCCGTTTCCAATAAACAGAGCTGGTGTCATCTTATCTCTGTGACATGACTGGCAAGTTTCATAAGATGTAAATTCAAACAGATTTAAATATGCATCTATGTGCAACTTCAGCTAGTCGGGTCACATTGATATGACCTAGTCTACAATACCTCAAGAAAGATTCGTTCATTTCTGAACTCTTCCTCTTGTGTGTGTTCTGTATACTAAGAACTGTAGTTTGATTTAGAACATCAATGCTTTTATATAACGTGCCTGAACCGATCAACTTTTGATATAGGAAATGTTCAAAACATTATCCAACAATACGAAATTTTATCATTTTTTTACTGATAAAGAGACTGATATGATTTTGTATATCAGGTTCGGTATCTAATAACATTCGTTCAGAATCAATGTATTGGTAATACAGGGTGATAGTGACCAACAGACTTGGCTGCAACTCTTGCCCCATTTTCTGCCTCATGAAACTTATCACCCGTTCTCAGTTTTCTACCTTTCTGTAGCCCTATGTAACAGATTACATATCTGGGATCCTGATCTGGTATCACATACCCAGGACGTAGAGGATACGGAGAAACAGTTCTCTATAATGAACACACCCGAAGATGATGCATCAACATGCACTCTCTTCGTTTGGGCGGCACGGGAATTCTGGTAATCCCCAATTTCCTGCTCTGTCTTATAACAATTATAAGTTGGAGCGGGACCAACGTTCCCCAGCTCAGTATAACAAGCGGGTTCGGTCAAAAATCCGTATTATTATCTTGATTAAGGCGTGATATGGTCGCTACCTGGAGAGAGAGAGAAGAAAACACTCAGCGTATGCTCTTGCAAGATCAGATTGGTTATTATTTTATCTAATGAGGATGGCTCCCACTGCTTTTTTTGAAATCTTCCTTCAAACCCTAAAAGGAAAGACTAGCCGGGATTAGTTACACACTACAAGTTCGCCAATCTTTCAGCCAGGCCAGTGTCGGTACTTTGAGGGAGGTCCCCCGTGCTTTCGCACGAACCTAATTAATGTAAACCTCGTTTTCCCAGATGTGTAACCCCGTTGACACCTTTCTAGACACCTACTTGATCGGCTAATTGTAATGTATAAAACTCTCCCAGGAGTAACTCTTACTCGCAGCGGGTATCGGGATCCAACTATCTCATAGAAGGTATGCAATCTCATTGCAAATTTCAACACTTGAAATTCCCGATAATTTTTTGCCCCTGGTGTTCTATGACCTTGACGAATGCCAAACAACCCACAGTCCACTAGTCAAGTTCAACCCGTACATTTCTGGATTTAATTAAACCCACCCGCACGACCCTTGACGAATGCCAAACAACGCCGTACGAATACCCTAATCCAATCTGCATCATATGCATAAGTAGATAAATACTAGTTAGCTACCGCACACTACGCCTTGACGAATGCCAAACTACCGCAGCACGAATACTAACTAGTACTTATCTGAAATGACGGAGGGCCACGACAGGTTTTTCTGAAAACCTATTGCTTAATGAACTTGATATCGTTGTAGAATCAAATGATTTTTAAAATGAAGTGTTTTCGAGGCTTTTCTAGTTTTGCTAAAGGGGTCACTCCCGGTGAAAGGATCGTCGGCCCTTTCCTCGTCGAATGAGGTGCGGGATATATCATATATATCACTGTGCAAAGCAAAAACTCTAAAAGCAATCAAAAGACAAACCGAGTGTGTAGCATCTGCCAGTTTTTGCTAAAGGAGTCACTCCCGGTGAAGGGATCTCGGTCCTTTCCTTATCGAATAAGGTGCAGGATATATCATATACACCGCTGTACAAAGCAAGAACTGTAGCTACCTATTTTATTTTTGAAATTCGATTCTACAACATCTTAGGTTTCTTTTTCTTTCATTAATCATATTAATGAAGTCCAATCATTTAAATTACCTAAACATCACAGATAAATACGACGTACACTTATGCCATCCGCATTCGCCTCGATGTCCCCTCGTGCACCGTTAGGTTAGGTAACTAACGGCAGATCGGGGCAGGGCTAGCGCGGGTGTAAAACATAGGTAACGCCTATATAATATATCATATATACTATGTATTGTATCTATCACAGAACATCACATGATCACATCACAGATATCCCAGCAGAAGAATCATATGAAATATTGGATATACTAGGACATCCGTGTTTTCAATACGAGCCAGTATAAAACACGGATTCCACGGTCGTGATGAATAGCCAAACCCACACCCCTAGACCCCTACGAGAGCGGCAAGCAACCCTACCAATTCTAGAGTTAGGAGACCCGGACTCGACTCCTCGAGTTGGTCTCCCACTGGACTCCAGAACCCGGTTACTTGTGCTCCCCTCCTTGGGTCTATCCTAGTGCGGAAAAGTAAATAATATACAAACGATGACATCTTCCGCAACCTGGAAGTGCCCCAATAAAAGAATATTACATACAAGTTTTTTCATGAATGAAAATGAAAAACACTCATCTCACATAAAAAAACCCCGGCTATTCAAACACGACGATCCAATATAACATATCCAGCAACACATAACATCACATGTCATCAACGTAAGTAAATATGCGCATCCCAATTGTCGTTGACATATAGCAACGAAACCGGCGATATCACATATTACACTTACGGTCACAGAAAAGAAAGTGTAAAACTACAACAGTTGGAATCCGCAATCTCTTTAGACATCTCATACCTAATCAAATGAAATACTTAGACATCACATGCCCAACAATTATAAACTCCGCATTTTAGTCTCATTATCGAAAACACTTTTCAATATCAAGTCGGGTAATTCAACAAGATTCCCGAGATGCTGATCGAATACTCGTCGCAAACTTTAGTAGACGGCCGCACCCCCGATACCGTCGACGAAGTGCACCAAGGCAGAACACCGCTACAGCGAGCACCCGAACGGATGCTTTCGGCGACGGGGTTCTCCTACAGTCACTTGGTCGGGGCTATGGGGTGTAGCTGTCTATTAAGTTTACCCGGCGAGTATCCGCGTACGCTACGTGATTGCGACGGACTTTTGATCGCATCAAAATTCCGTAGCAACCGATCAAGTGAGACTAAATTGCTATGTTTATAACATTCATTCAGTTATCTCATAACTACTTGTGAATTCCAATTATTGTATCCCATTCCAGATAATTAGAAAATGTTAAATTTTCCGATCGAACATTCAAACACCCAAGTTTTCCCGATACAGATCAACACATGAAACAAGTCTAAAAACATTCAGTTCGTGCCTCAGTACCAACGGTCCAGCCGTAGAAGGGTCAAGCCAACGCCTCACATGTGGCACGCCGTACTGCCCCAAACCTGAAGGTTCAAAGGGCAGTTCAAGACGGTCACATAATCGAGTTAAGGTTTGTTGTCTTCTAGAGGGTCCATCGCGTTACTTGCACTACTTAGAACGTCATTAAACTACGGAAAGATCCAACACTTGGAAATTTCCCGACAGGGGAAAAGTTGGGTATTTATATCCGGTCGAACTTTTTAACATATTCTAAAATATCCGGAAAGCCATATAGACAAAATCTGATACTCCGATCGAAACACCGAATCCCCAAAACAACCCCAGAAAATTCAACTCTTGAATAAAATTAAAAATTCCCATAAAATACAGCATTAAAATGTAAGAGTTACTGTGCAAAAAGTACTGGGAGAAGGGACAAAAGTGGCGCGGAACCGCCGCATTAGCCAACTAATGCCGCGGTTCCGCCGCACTGTAGCAGCGTCACTCAAAAAATTTTGCATCGTAATTCTTAGTTTTTCCTGCTGAATTTTTAAAGAATTTTTAATCTGGAAAAAACCCAGTTTTTAGAAAAAGTCCAGAGAGCATGTCAGATTAGGGTTTCGGGGTTTGTTCGGGTTTCAAACTTCGTCTACGCATCGCCTAAGGCTCTAGCTAGGCTCTGATACCACTGTAGGGTTCCTAGGCACACTAATGATGTCTCACAAGGCATCAACCATGCCAATTTCAAATAATTACGGTGCCGAGAAACCCTAATACGGATCGTTAACTAGATATATAGGCGAAACAAAAGAGAATAGTTAACAACTTAACTAAGTGAACGTAAATACAACCTTTGTAGATCCGGTTCTCCACCTCCATAGCTCCATGATGAAGTCCCCTTGCTATACAAATCAAATCCCGGCCTCTAGCGTCGGCTTCATCGAAGAAATGGGCGGGCTAGGTCATCGACTACGATGCCGAAGATGATCTACGTCGAGGCATCACAAGATCAAGCTCCCACTTCACCAAGTCATGAAACTTGCGAAGAAAACACCCTATACTACTTGGCAAGAGGTAGAGGATGAAGAAATAGGAAGTGGGTTCACTTTAGAATTGGATTTCTCACTCATTTCATCAAATCACCATTGATGGAATCAAGCTTCTTCTTGAAGAAGAAGAAGAAGAAGATGAAAAATGTTATGATAAGTTCTTTTTTAAAAAGAACATAATAAGAATACTTATCATGTCTCAACCATGGTCAAGTGTAGAGAATAAATCATGGTTAGTGGGAATGGTTAGGGTTAAGCATGGAGACAAAATGGTCACTTGGTCAAAGCTTCATGAAGCTTTAACTAGAAAACAAATTAAGCCACCATTTTCCTTTATGCTTAATATTTTTCCAAAAAGAATAAATAGATAAATAAATGAGAAAAGGAAATGAAACCCTAACCACTTAAGTAACCATGGTTTAATTCTTTACACAAACCCAAACTAGCATGTATCATCAAACATGATACAATCTTGTGCACAAAAAATATATCATATATATACAATGTACACAAACAAGTGAGAAAATCCATTTAAAGTGAACCAATACTAGTTAATGCAAAGTAATATATCAAATATATAATTATGCATTAAATCATCAAATCAACACTTGATTTAACGATCCGGTCATATCGCATATAATCGACTAGTATCCAATGTATCGGCTTATCGAATCAACCCTCGATTCGATAACTAGGTTATATCGCATATAACCATTCGATACATTCATCGCGAGAATAGAATACGGTATCACATACACGCATTATTCTCGGTCCCGCACATATCTCATATGCGCTCCTATTTCGTTTCGCTTGATCCAGGAAACCTCTGTGTAGGACTCTAAAGACTCGTCAATACGCCGGCAGCAGGTGATGATCATATCAAACACCCACAAGCCGCAGGCGGTCTGCTAAACGTAACGGCCACCCGGGTATTGAGCGATCAGAAGATCGACGAGCAAGCCCGCTCACACTCCTGTGAATCCAACCAGTAACACTTACCGTACAGTCCGGTCTCGTCGTCTGATATGTCGCATATCTCGCCTAGGGGTGGTAAACGTCAGACCCCAATAGCTCGATAAGTCGTGTCGATATGAGGCCTATAACAGTTCGAGAAACTACTGGTAACACTTACCAGTAAATCTCAGCAACCCTGGCCAGGGATTTCCGGTTATAGCCAATCGAACACAGCGCAACATCAACTCCCTATACCGGGAGAGACGAATCCCCTCCTATCGCTCATTGCCTCCATGTGATTCGGGACTGTACCCAAAAACCACCATTTTGCACGCCCTCTTGGACGTGGTAAGATGGAAATCAAATCACAGTGGGAACCACACAAGACTCTATGACGATCTCGGGTCAACAGACTACTCTGTACCAGTGTCACCAGAGAACTGCCATCTGACGTAAGGTATAATACCATCTAGGAGTTCTCGGCGAGTCCGTCCAGTGTACCCAGTCTCTACTGAGCACCCGTATATCATCTCTGATGTCAAACACCAATGGATATGGGATCATCCATCGCCCATCTGTATGGGTCGAGAAGGTATACGCTAGTCTACTCTGGTATATCGATGCCCCATCTCGATACACCCACGACTAGGGACTTTGAAGGATGTACTTATGGACTACCATGTCCCCACTAGTATGATCCGCATCATAGTCCAGGTAGTCAAGTACACATCCTAACGGCTTTACCAACATGTAACAGAGAGACAATCAGTATACACGTTAAGGTAAAGAGTAACCAGATAGCATACTATCATGTCGAGCAAGAAAGTCCTCCCTATATATGTCCCAGCATCCACTACAATATACATCCTATGTATAGCAATGGCCTCTAGGGTATACACATAACTAACAGAAGCTATAACTCTAACCCTAATCAATAACCATACATCCTTATAGTTAGTCGATACCTGTGTGCATATCATCTTACATGTTCCAGTTTATTGTGCTTTTAGTACCAATGCTTGTTTATTTATAATCTTGTTTATGTTTGTTTGATTTATGAGCACCCACATAAGATTTTGTGCTTCTTGACATGACCTGTTGCACTTTCTACTTGATATGACATGATACCGTACACTCTTGACATGACATGACACCTAAATAAACTACTTGACCTGACCTGATATACCATGGCTTCACCTGTTACCTGATCTTGTGTCTAATGCCAACAAACATAACCTGTAGACCTTACGGACCATTCCTGTTGTCTATCCAGACAAAGCTGCACCTACCTGATTCTAAGTTGGCATTAGTTCTTGATTACTTAAATACCTGACTTGAACACATATAACTTGGGGGTTTGGGGAAATCAATGATGAAACCTGACTTGTAACTCGACAGTTCGATACCTGTTCTGACCAGTCTTACGGGGTAGGCCAGCCCCGGGGTGATGATGCTGACATCACTCATCTGTACATGCTACCTTTTACTGCCTTGCGGTACGTCTTGGATTCAGCCCGAGAATCTTGACCGTGGTCCCGGGCATGCACGGGATACTATTGAGTTACATGGATGATTCATCAAATTGATTTCAAAGACTTAAGAGTAGTTAACCTTATAGACCAGTTTAGATAACTCATTACACATGACCCTACTGTCCTTAATTATATCACCGTTATGCTTGTTTACCATTTATGATCATACTTGCATGTATTACTACCCCTGCTTATATTATTGCTTGATGTTATGACGCGCTGACGTCTGGGTTTTGCATGGCCCAGATCTTTCTACCTTTGTTGCAGACTGATCAGGAGGATTGCCGCTATTAGACCGAGCGGTGAAGATCCTGTTGGTATGCAGTTTTACTTTCCATGTGTTTCATTTATTGTATGCTTCGCTTCCGCATATTATCGTTCCTTGACTCATTTATTCTGCCATATCAGACGAAGAGACCGGACTGTACGAGAGTGTTACTGATTGGATTCACAGGAGAACGTATAAGCTAGCTTGTTGATCTTCTTGTAAGTGCACGGCGGCGCCCCGGCCGTCGATCCGACGCCGGAAACACGGAAACGAAAAACTTTGCGAAACTTGCAAACCGACACCACCGCGCACTTTTAACCCGGATCGGCCATTAACCTAGCTACTAGCAAACAAGAAAAGGAGTAGAGAAGTTATACCAAGCGATCCGTGTCCTTCGGTCTTCGTCTCCACTCCGATCTCCCGCGGAATCTCCGTCCATCACCTCCTCATCAGAAAGGGCACCACGTAGCCGGGTTCGTTTACGGGCTCCCACCTCTGGACCGAGGCAACTCGGGCGCGAAGTTGGCAAGCCGACGCGTCCAAAGGATGTTGTAAATGTAGTGTAGTAGGATATGTCTCTTTGGGGTTTTGGGAAGTTGCCATGATGTAGGTAAAGAGAGAATGAGATGAGCTTTGGAGAGGGGTTAGGAATTTTGGAGCAAGCAAAATGAGATGATCAAATTTCCCTCATGAAAAATGAACTCACCCTCTCTCCCCTCTCTAAGTGGTCGGCCTCTCATATGAGAATGGTGGAGGGAAAAAATGAATTATTTGCAAGTGGAGAAAAAAGAAAATGATAAAAAGAAGCCAATGATCAAATAAATTTCCAATCCATTTCTAATCTCATTCTAATCTCATTTAATGCAAAGGATAAGAATAAAAAGGAATCTCATCATGAAGCCACAAATATGCAAGAAAACCCCTCCACTAATGTTATTTGCACACTTGCAAATAACCCCCTCCATCGAAAAGTCCGGCCGTGAAGGAACAAAGAAAAATCGGCCGGAACGGAATGCAAACTGGCAACTTCAGAAAACTGATCCCGTAATAAATTACAGGAAAACCCCACTACTGCATATACATGCCCGCATTTGTATTCCCACTGAACACAAATGCAAAGAGAAAACACTACACTGTCTAATACTAGGATCCGGCTTAAGCCAAAGCCGGCTAGTAAAATCCATCCAATCACGATCCGTGCAATACCGCACGTATCTGATCGAACCCTGCCATATCTCCATACCGCCACTACGGCGTTTCGCCCGAAACTTGAGTAACTGTGTGTGCGGTGGACTCTAAAGACTCGTCAATACTATGGCTGTGGATTTAACCACTAGCACGTTAGAGGTATCAGCCATACGTGACGGGCCACCAGCTATTGACCAAAAGGGACGTCGATGAGCGAACTCATCCTGACACCCTACTGAGCCTGTCAGTGACAATATCCGTACATTCCGGTCCGTTCGTCTATGAGGATCGCATGGCGGGCCTAGGGGGTTGGTGAAAGTCAGACCCCCAATAGAGGTACAAGTCGTATCGGAGTGTAGCCTAGAACACCCTGAGATACTACTAGAATACCTACCAGCAAATCTCTTGCCGTGGCCAAGGACTTTTCATGTACTGGCTCTCCTAGACACAGCGCGACCTCACCCGCAATACCGGGAGAGACAAACCCCTGCAGATATGCTCACTACCTCCATGTGGCTCGGGACCGTACCCAACTAAAACCTGTTTGCACGTCTCCTTTGAGCGTGGTAGGGTAGTAATTAAAGCACAGTGGGAACTCACACGAGACAAATGACGATCTCAGGTCGATGAACTAACCTGTACACATGACACCTGAGAACTGCTATCTGACGTCCGGTATAATACCAACTAGCAGGTTCCCGGCGAGTCCTGTCTGGTGTACTCATAACCCAATGAGCACCTGTATACATCTTAGGTGAACCAACTTACACCAGTGGCTTGTGAGACCGGCCACCGTCCTTCGTCGGGGTCTCGACTATATACACTAGTCTACTCAGGAGAATCGATGCCCTGTCTCGAAACTCCCACGACTAGGGACTTTTTAAGGATGTGCTTATAGACTCCAAGTCTCACGTATATGATCGCCCTCATACTGCTGGTAGTCAAGCAAGAATTCTAGGGGCTCTATCAACGTGTAATAGCGACTCGTAAGGTCACCTAAAGCAGTACACGATGATAAAGATAAACCAGATAGCATACTATCATCTCGAGTAAGACTGTCCTACCGGTATAGGTCCTCCCTCAACCATTACAATCACGTGCCTATGATCCAATAATTGACTCTGAGGGCACTATATCCAACAATCTCCCACTTGCACTCAAGGCTAATTATTGCGATGTCGCATACTCACAGCCCGTGTGATACCGAACACCCAACTCCTCTACTAGTCAGTCTCACAAAGCTCGTTTGCGAAACTATTGCGTTCGAGGAATAGCCTCAGTGAGTGGATCCGCTTTGATGTTTCTTTCTTTGTCTCTCTATATCTCAAGTTCGCGGAGAAAGCCATCTCCCGAAATGAGCAATACCTGTCTTAGAATATGTCTCGATGTCTGATGGGACCTAGCTCATAAATGAACTCCAAATCCAAACTTCTTAGACTGTATCGTCAACTGAACTTAATCAGTATCCTGAGCCATCCTTCCCTCAGTATCCTCCTGGACCACCTGTCCAAAATACTGCCCCTCGTCAGAGGGAAAACTATAACTCTGACAACCTCTCTGTCGTCCAGGTCACCTTGGAAGCCTGGAATGATAACTGTCTCCCGAAGGAGAATGCTGTTATCATATCCCTAGAACATCCACTTATGTTCTAAAACTGCTTCCGATCGTTTCTCCAGGATTGGATCAATATCAACTTATTACATCTACTGCAAGAACAACATCTGGTGTGGTACTTGACATCTCATGATTGATTCATTTGCCTAAGCAAGTGATCTGCCAATCATGCACATCCCTCTCTACTTTAGTCTATAAGACACTTTTAGAGAGGGTGACTCCATTACCAGCAGGTACACTACCGTGCTAGGAGTCGTCCATTCTAAATACTCATAGAATGCTGTGTAAGTACCCAGATTGGGAAACTACCCAAATCTAGATCTAAAACCATAGATCCAGTAACCCGAATGTCTGATATAATATCCAAGTCCCATGTGGAGAAACCATTGTGTGACAACCAAAGAATAACCGATCCTAGTATAGGAATATCACTTCCTACTCTGTGTATGTCATCCAAATACCAGGACATCACACCCTACTACATTCTTAACAAATCCATCCCCTATTCTGATGAAGTCAAACCTATGACTGTCGCATCAGAAATAGATGATCTATCTCCGCTATATCTGCCTTAGTCTATAAATAGACATAAGCCTCCTGTCCACCAATGCTTCCGTTGCTCTCACTGACTACGACAACCCTCTGGCAGAGTCATATAGACGTACACTTCTAAAGCTAGTTTAGAACGACGCTATACTCATCCTCCTGCCGGGTCTCACTGTCTAGAACAACAGCAATGGCAAGTCTGGGTAAACAAGAACCTCCCTGTCACCGTCCTTGAGCCTACCGAAGTACCTCTCGGGTGCCTGAGGCTACCCACCATATCTGCGGAGTGGCCAATGGAATGTCAAACCAGATTGAATCTTTAAGTTCTTATCAAATCTTCAGTAATCGTTTGCGGTTCTGGAATCACTTCCAATACTCCCACTACCGTTTTCTAAAAAAAAATCCATTTTTATTAAAACTGTGGCGAGTCAAGAACAATATCACTATTGATCTTCCAGATGGTAGAAAATCAACCCTCGTCATAGCCCGGGTCAACCCACAAACAACCATTACAGAAACGTGCCTTGAGTTATCCGGAGTCTGGTTTTAAGCATAAGCCGGACAACTCCCCGTATTTTAACAATGTCAAGATATGAACTGTTCTATATCCAATACAGGAACAGAGGCACTGATTTAATTGAACCAGATTCAAATCATGCAGTTGTTTCCATTGCATGTCAACTGAATGGAGAGAGGCCGATCAGCGTTACTCAACTTAGGAATGCTTCCAATTATGAGTAACCTGAAAGAGAAGCAAGTTCTCTTAATCATTACTATCAACTAAATACCACACACAAGTATCTACATCTTCGATCACCTTGAAGAATCCCGATACTTGCAACACCTGGTTCTCTACTTTATTCATTTACCTATAACTTCTCAAAACTTAGACCTTGCATTTCTACAAAACACATGTCTAAGAACTAGAGAAGTCATAAGTAAACAGAATATAGTACGAGGACCAACCCCTCTGTCCTAATGGACAGTGGACAATATACAATACTTTGTACAAGTCCCCTGAGTCAAATAACTCATTCACTGTGTGTCGTAGGTTGAAAACTGTACTATGGTTATGAAGAATTACACCGATGTTCAATGCTTCTTACCTAACCATCCACTGATATAGGTAAATGTCATAGACATAATCTCAAAAAAGTATATCTCACTCTATGAAAATAGACGTACAGATATATCAATTTGAAATTGGTGCATAACGGATATTCAAACCAAATATTTGCCGACCGGCAAACAACCCAGGTGACTTCCTCAAATATCACCAATTACAACGAATTCCGATATAATGAGGATGATCACCCAATTCCCAATAACTTACTCCCACTCATCATCTGCAAAACCATACAGATGTGAGAATCAAACCTGATAAATACATACCCTGGAGCAAGTGTCTAATTGGGAAATCAGTTTTCTTTAACAGTACACAGTGAAACTGAAACATTGAAATGTTTCGATGGGGTATCCTGGTATTCCTAGTAATGCCCCTTCCATTATCCAGATTCACAACTATAACCGCATATTTCTTTGCCACCTCTCCAAATCCCTTTATATGTCTTTAGTCATTACCTTCTGTACACACCTTCAGGCCAAATGGTTTTCTTCCTTCCCTACCGTTCGGCACCAGCCTATGGTTTGGAAGAAGACTATCCAATAAGCATAATGGGTGTACTGTCCTAATCCTAAGAGCACTCGCAATGCGAGAGAAAGTGAAGATAAAAGACAACCGAATGAACCTTATTCCTATTTCTCCTGAACCAGAATCCATCCCCAAACATGAACAAGTTCCTTTCGAGTTCGTATATAACCATACGATGGAGTATCCAATAAACTTGGGATCTTCGTAGTGATACAGAGTGTCCTGGAGAAATACAAAGGTGATTTAGGATTGGCGAAGAAATACTTAGTATGATCGTGAATAGCAGTCGCAATTTACTTTGCCCTCTTACTAATCCCTTTCTTTGTCTTAACTTAATACCTTCTGTACACCATCGTTATGCTGATTGGTTTTCTTCATTCCCCACCGTTCGGCACCAGCCTAAGGTTTGGAAGAAAACTATCCAATTTGTGTAATAGGTGTACTATCTCCTAAACCAAGGAGTACTCGCAACCTGAGAGAAGGTAAAAGGAAAAGACAATTGAATAGTCCTATCCGTTTTCTCCAGAACCAGAAACCATCCTCGAATAAATTCCTTCGAGTTCGTATATAACCATACGATGGTTTTGTCCAATGGAAGTGGACGTTCGTAGTAATACGGGGTGTCCCGGAGAAAAGGGTAAAAGTAGGAGTGGCAATGAGGTTTGCAACTCTGACAATCCAAAAGCCAGTGTTAAGAAGGTTCGGTCAACTTGGTCACCGAGTCATAGTCTAGGGTCGGATCTGTAGGGTTCCTAAGCACTCACATGAGGTCTCACAAGGCATCAACCATGCCAATTTCAAATTTTAACGGTGCCGAGAAACCCTAATATGGATCGTTGGCTAGAAGTCTAGGCGAAACAAGAATCTAGTTAACAACTTAACTAAAAGGAAACGGAAATACAACCTTTGTAGATCCGGTCCTCGACCTCCACGGCTCCGTGATGAAGTCCTCTCCACTGTCCAAATCAAAATCCGGGCTCTAGCGTCGGCTTCATCGGAGAAATGGGCGGGCAAGGTCGTCGGCTTCGTGACGAAGATGATCTACGTCGAAGCATCACAAGATCAAGCTCCCACTTCACCAAGTCATGAAACTTGTGAAGAAAACACACTCTACTACTTGGCAAGAGGTAGAGGATGAAAAAATAGGAAGTGGGTTCACTTTAGAATTGGATTTCTCACTCACTTTCATCAATCACCATTGATGAAGTCAAGGTTTCTTCTTTGAAGAAGATGAAGAAGAAGAAGAAGATAATATTATGATATCATCATTAGAATAGAAAAGAAAAATCCATCCTTATCATAATATTAACCATGGTAATGTGTAGAGAATTGACTAAGGTTAAATGAATGGTTAGGGTTAATGAGATGAAGACAAAAGGGTTTCTTTGGTCAAAGCATCATGAAGCTTCAACAAGCTTCATGAAAGAAAGAAACCTTTTGTTTTTCCTTTTCTCTTATCTTTAATCCAAAAACAAATAAATAAATGAATGAATAATCAAATAAAAACCCTAACCATTTATTTAAACAAGGTTTAATTCTTTACACAAACCCTAGCAAACATGTATCATCAAACATGATACAATCAAGTGCACGAAAATATATCGAATATACAATGTGCACATCCGAGCGAGAAAATCAATTTAAAGTGAACCAATATTAGTTAATGCAAAGTAATATATCAAATATATAATTATACATTAAATCATTAAATCAACACTTGATTTAACGATCCGGTCATATCGCATATAACCGACTAATATCCAATGTATCAATTTATCGAATCAATCCTTGATTCGATAACTAGGTTATATCGCATACAATCATTCGACACATTCATCGCGAGAATAGAATACGGTATCACATACACGCATTATTCTCGGTCCCGCACATATCTCATATGCGCTCCTATTTCGTTTCGCTTGAGCCAGGAAACCTCTGTGTAGGACTCTAAAGACTCGTCAATACGCCGGCAGCAGGCGATGATCATATCAAACACCCACAAGCCGCAAGCGGTCTGCTAAACGTAACGGCCACCCGGGTATTGAGCGATCTGATGATCGACGAGCAAGCCCGCTCACACTCCAGTGAATCCAACCAGTAACACTACCGTACAGTCCGGTCTGATCGTCTGATATGTCGCATATCTCGCCTAGGGGTGGTAAACGTCAGACCCCAATAGCTCGATAAGTCGTGTCGATATGAGGTCTATAACAATTCGAGAAACTACTGGTAACACTTACCAGTAAATCTCAGCAACCCTGGCCAGGGATTTCCTGTTATAGCCAATCGAACACAGCGCAACATCAACCCCCTATACCGGGAGAGACGAATCCCCTCCTATTGCTCATTGCCTCCATGTGACTCGGGACTGTACCCAAAAACCACCGTTTTGCACGCCCTCTTGGATGTGGTAAGATGGAAATCAAAGCACAGTGGGAACCACACAAGACTCTATGACGATCTCGGGTCAACAGACTACTCTGTACCAGTGTCACCAGAGAACTGCCATCTGACGTAAGGTATAATACCATCTGGGAGTTCTCGGCGAGTCCGTCCAGTGTACCCAGTCTCTACTGAGCACCCGTATATCATCTCTGATGTCAAACACCAATGGATATGGGATCATCCATCGCCCATCTGTATGGGTCGAGAAGGTATACGCTAGTCTACTCTGGTATATCGATGCCCCGTCTCGATATAACCTCGACTAGGGACTTTGAAGGATGTACTTATAGACTATCTGTCCCCACTAGTATGATCTGCATCATAGTCCAGGTAGTCAAGTATACATCCTAAGGGCTTTACCAACATGTAACAGAGAGACAATCAATGTACACGTTAAGGTAAAGAGCAACCAGATAGCATACTATCATGTCGAGCAAAAAAGTCCTTCTTATATATGTCCCAGCATCCACTACAATATACATCCAATGTACAGTAATGGCCTCTAGGGCATACATATAACTAACAATCTCCCACTTGCACTAGGGCCATCTGATAGCAGTGGTTGTAGTATCTCATACTCAACCATCCCATAAAAGTCTCTCTCTGGGAACAGGCATTTGTGAGTGGATCCGCTGTATTGTCCTCTGAGTCTACTCTCCTGACCTCGACCCCCTGGAGATCAACTATCTCCATGATCAGGTGATACTGCCTTAGAATATGTCTGGATCACTGATGGGACCTGCGTTCCTTGGCATAAGCCACAACTCCATTGTCTCACAATGGTGGGAACGTAGTTCATCTCATGAACCAATATACACCCAAACAGCCTCTTCGGTAGCATCTTAAGTAGCGATGTATCCTGCCTTTATCATCTAGTATGTCACGGTATCTAGCTTGGAACTTTTCCAACATACCGTCCCTTTACTGAGGGTAAAGACAATGCCTGTGACTGACACTCAGTCATCATTATCACCCTGGAACACTTCCAGTGATTCTTCCCAGGATCGATTGATACCATTTCACTACAACTAGTGAGAATCCTAACATCCAGTTAGATCTATCTTATAGATCCAAAACCTAGGATTTAGTAGGTATCACTTAGATCCTATGTGGAGAATCATTGTGATAAGCGGAGATTGATCGAGCGTAGCATAGGAAACTCTTTCCTTATCAAGAGTATGTCATCCACGTACTCTACGAGGATCGTCACCATACTTCCTACTACCTTTTTGTTTATACAAGGTTCATCTACCATTTTGATGATGTCAAACTCTTTGACTAATTCATCAAAGCAGATGTTCCAACTCCGCGATGCCTGCTTTATCCTATAAAGCATCTTGCACACGTTTCCGCTGCTCCCACTGTTTACGAAGCCCTCTGGCTGTGTACTTATAGACGTTCTCTTCTAAAACATCATTTAGAAAAGCAGTCATGACACCCAACCTCCAGATATCGTAGTCATGGTATGTAGCCGTGGCAAGTAGTATCTGGATGGACTTAAGCATAGGTACTGGAAAAGGTTTCATCATTATCCACGCCTGGTCGATGACGAAAACCTTTAACAAGTCTAGCTTTGAAAGTCTCAACTTTTCCATCTACACCAAGCAATCTTCTCAAGATATACTTGCTCCTGATGGGGATTTAACCCTTCAGATATAGCAACCAAAGTCCATACTTTGTTGGTGTACATGGATTCCATCTCAGATCACTAAGCATCCAGCCATTCTTACAGAGTCTTACTCCTGATAGCCAGCTCGAAGCTAGTTGGGTCATCATCTCATGATGCAATCCTCATCTCATGATGCAATCCTCGCTCCCACTGTCATAGAGAAACAGAATTATCTCTCAGGTGGGTGAGGAACCCTACTAGATCGGCGGAGAGGCTGAGGTTCGTTGGAATCTACTGAATCCTTTGGTTCTATCAAATCATCAGCTGCAGTTTGTATGGCTGGAACCTTTCCAGTTCTACATAACTGACCTTGCCTCGAGTTTGTCCGGATTTTGCTTTTAGACATAGGCCGGACAACCCCAAATCTTAACTAACTTAAGATATGGGCTCTTCCCTTTCCATATCACATATGAAGCGGTAGGCATAGATTTGATTCGAACCATATTCAATAGGTATGCATCTTCTCAAGTGCATAACTCCCAAAAGGAAATAGGTAACTCAGTAGTACTCATCATAGAGCACACCTTATCACATAGGGTGCTATTGCTCCGCCCCGATATACCATCGTGCTATGGTGTATACGGAGGAGTAATGCTGAGAGAGAATCTCATTCTCCTTTAGAATAGTCCAGGATTTCCGTGCTCAAGTATTCTCCTCCTTGATCACATCAAAGGACATAATACTTATACCCGTGTTGGTTCTCTACTTCTGACTTATATTCTGTGAATATCTTAAAAGGTTCGGACTCATGTTTCAACAGGAACATAGGTCTGAATCTCGAAAGATTATCAGAGAATATAATGAAGTATAAAGAACCAGTCTTGGCATGTGTAGACAGGGGACCTACATACATCAACATGTATCATCCCAAGAGTTCACTAACTCTTTCTCTGTTTCCAATAAACAGAGCTATGGTCATTTTATCTCTGTGACATGACTGGCAAGTTTCACAAGATGTAAATTCAAATTCATTTAAATATGCATCTTTATGTAACTTCAGCTAGTCGGGTCACATTGATATGACCTAGTCTACAATGCCTCAAGAAGGATTCGTTCATATCTGAACTCTTCCTCTTGTGTGTGTTCCATATACCTAGAACTATAGTTTGATTTAGAACATCAACGCTTTTAGATAACGTGCCTGATCCGATCAACTTTTGATATAGGAAATGTTCAAAACATTATCCAACAATACAGAATTTTATCATTTCTTTACTAATAAAGAGACTGATATGATTTTGTATATCAGGTTCGGTATCTAATAACATTCGTTCAGAATCAATGTATTGGTAATACAGGGTGACAGTGACCAACAGACTTGGCTGCAACACTTGCCCCGTTTTCTGTCTCATGAAACTTATCATCCGTTCTCACTTCTCTACCTATCTGTAGCCCTATGTAACATATTACATATCTGGGATCCTGATCCGGTATCACATACCCAGGACGTAAAGGATACTAAGAAACAGTTCTCTGTAATGAACACACCCGAAGATGATGCATCAGCATGCACTCTCTTTGTTTGGGCGGCACGGGAATTCTGGTATTCCCCAATTTCCTGCTCTGTCTTATAACAATTATAAGTTGGAGCGGGACCAACGTTCCCCAGCTCAGTATAACAAGCGGATTCGGTCAATAATCCGTATTATTATCTTGATTAAGGCATGATATGGTCGCTACCAGGAGAGAGAGAGAAGAAAACACTCAGCGTGCGCTCTTGCAAGAATAGATTGGTTATTATTTTATCTAACCAGGATGGCTCCCACTGCTTTTTATCAAATCTTCCTTCAAACCCTAAAAGGAAAGACTAGCCGGGATTAATTACACACTACAAGTTCGCCAATCTTTCAGCCAGGCCAGTGTCGGTACTTTGAGGGAGGTCCCCCGTGCTTTCGCACGAACCTAATTAATGTAAACCTCGTTTTCCCAGAGGCGTAACCTCGTTGACACCTTTCTAGACACCTACTTGATCGGCTAATTGTAATGTATAAAACTCTCCCAGGAGTAACTCTTACTCGCAGCGGGTATCGGGATCCAACTATCTCATAGACGGTATGCAATCTCATTGCAAATTTCAACACTTGAAATTCCCGATAATATTTTACCCCTAGCGTCCTATGACCTTGACGCAGGCCAACAAACCATAGTGCGCTAGTCAAGTTCAACCCGTCATTTCTTGATTGAATTAAACCCACCCGCACGACCCTTGACGCAGGCCAACAAAGTCGCACGACTACCCTAATCCAATCTGCATCATATGCATAAGAAGATAAATACCAGTTAGCTACCGCACACTACGCCTTGACGCAGGCCAACAAACGTAGCACGAATACTAACTACTACTTATCTGAAATGACGGAGGGCTACGACAGGTTTTTCTGAAAACCTATTGCGTAATGAACTTGATATCGTTGTAGAATCAAATGATTTTAAAAATGGAGTGCTTTTGAGGCTTTTCTAGTTTTGCTAAAGGAGTCACTCCCGGTGAAGGAATCGTCGGTCCTTTCCTCGTCGAATGAGGTGCGGGATATATCATATATATCACTGTGCAAAGCAAAAACTCTTAAAAGCAATTAAAAGACAAACCGAGTGTGTGGCATCTGCCAGTTATTGCTAAAGGAGTCACTCCCGGTGAAGGGATCTCGGTCCTTTCCTTATCGAATAAGGTGCAGGATATATCACATATACCTCTGTGCAAAGCAAGAACTATAGCTACCCTTTTTTATTTTGAAATTCGATTCTACAACATTTTAGGTTTCTTTTATTTCATTAATCTTATTAATGAAGTCCCATCATTTAAGTACCTAAACATCACAGATAAATACGACGTACACTTATGCCATCCGCATTCGCCTCGATGTCCCCTCGTGCACCGTTAGGTTAGGTAACTAACGGCAGAGCGGGGCAGGGCTAGCGCGGGTGTAAAACATAAGTAACGTCTATATAATATATCATATATACTATATACAGTATCTATCAGAGAACATCACATGATCACATCACAGATATCGCAGCAGAAGAAACATATGAAATATTGGATATACTAGGACGTCCGTGTTTTCAATATGAGCCAGTATAAAACACGGATTCCACGGTCGTGATGAATAGCCAAACCCACACCCCTAGACCCCTACGAGAGCGACAAGCAACCCTACCAATTCTGGAGTTAGGAGACCCGGACTCGACTCCTCGAGTTGGTCTCCCACTAGACTCCAGAACCCGGTTACTTGTGCTCCCCTCCTTGGGTCTATCCTAGTGCAGAAAAGTAAATAATATACAAAGGGTGACATCTTCCGCAACCTGGAAGTGCCCCAATAAAAGAATATTACATACAAGTTTTTACATGAATGAAAATGAAAAACACTCATCTTACATAAAAACCCCCGGCTATTCAAACACGACGATCCAATATAACATATCCAGCAACACATAACATCACATGTCATCAACGTAAGTAAATATGTCCATCCCAATTGTCGTTGACATATAGCAACGAAACCGGCGATATCACATATTACACTTACGGTCACAGAAAAGAAAGTGTAAAACTACAACAGTTGGAATCCGCAACCTGCATAGACATCGCATGCCTAATCAAATGAATTCCTTAGACATCGCATGCCTAACAATTATAAACCCCGCATTTTAGTCTCAAAATCGAAAACTCTTTTCAATATCAAGTCGGGCAATTCAACAAGATTCCCGACATCCTGATCGAATGCTCATCGCAAACTTCAGTAGACGGCCGCACCCCCGATACCGGCGACGAAGTGCACCAAGGCGGAACACCGCTGCTGCGAGCACCCGGACGGATGCTTTCGGCGACGGGGTTCTCCTACAGTCACTTGGTCGGGGCTATGGAGTGAGGCTGTCTATTAAGTTTACCCGGCGAGTATCCGCGTACGCTACGTGATTGCGACGGACTTTTGTTCACATCAAAATTCCGTGGCAACCGATCAAGTGAGACTAAACTGCTATGTTTATAACATTCATTCAGTTATCTCATAACTTCTTGTGAATTCCAATTATTGTATCCCATTCCAGATAAATAGAAAATGTTAAACTTTCCGATCGAACATTCGAACACCCAAGTTTTCCCGACACAGATCAACACATGAAACAAGTCTAAAAACATTCAATTCGTGCCTCAGTACCAACGGTCCAGCCGTAGAAGGGTCAAGCCAACGCCTCACATGTGGCACGCCGTACTGCCCCAAACCCGAAAGTTCAAAGGGCAGTTCAAGACGGTCACATAATCGAGTTAAGGTTTGTTGTCTTCTAGAGGGTCCATCGCGTTACTTGCACTACTTAGAACGTCGTTAAACTACGGAAAAATCCAACTCTTGGAAATTTCCCGACAGGGGAAAAATTGGGTATTTATATCCGGCCGAACTTTTTAACATACTCTAAAAATTATCCGGAAAGCCACATAGACAAAATCTGATACTCCGAACGAAACACCGAATCCCCAAAACAAACCCAGAAAATTCAACTCTTGAATAAATATTAAAAATTCCCAGAAAATCCAGCATAATAAAATAAGAGTTACTGTGCAAACATGGAATGATGATGTCACCTTTTTGCCGCGGAACCGCCGCAGAAGCCAAGCTTCTGCCGCGGTTCCGCCGCACTTTGTACTGTTCATGAGAAACTTTTTGCGCCGTAATTCTTAGATTTCCCTGCTGAATTTTTTAGCAATTTTTAATTTGGAAAAATCCACGTTTTTGAAAAAAGGACAGAGAGCATTTTTTGAGTTGGGGTTTCGGGTCGATCGGACTTCAAACTCCGTCTAGACTTCGCCTAAGGCTCTAGCTAGGCTCTGATACCACTGTAGGGTTCCTAGGCACTCTCATGAGGTCTCACAAGGCATCAACCATGCCAATTTCAAATTTTAACGGTGCTGAGAAACCCTAATATAGATCGTTGGCTAGAAGTCTAGGCGAAACAAGAATCTAGTTAACAACTTAACTAAAAGGAAACGGAAATACAACCTTTGTAGATCCGGTCCTCCACCTCCACGGCTCCGTGATGTAGTCCTCTCTGCTGTCCAAATCAAAATCCGGGCTCTAGCGTCGGCTTCATCGGAGAAATGGGCGGGCAAGGTCATCGGCTTCGTGCCGAAGATGATCTACGTCGAAGCATCACAAGATCAAGCTCCCCCTTCACCAAGTCATGAAACTTGTGAAGAAAACACACTCTACTACTTGGCAAGAGGTAGAGGATGAAGAAATAGGAAGTGGGTTCACTTTAGAATTGGATTTCTCACTCACTTTCATCAATCACCATTGATGAAGTCAAGGTTTCTTCTTTGAAGAAGATGAAGAAGAAGAAGATAATATTATGATATCATCATTAGAATAGAAAAGAAAAATCCATCCTTATCATAATATTAACCATGGTAATGTGTAGAGAATTGACTAAGGTTAAAAGAATGGTTAGGGTTAATGAGATGAAGACAAAAGGGTTTCTTTAGTAAAAGCTTCATGAAGCTTCAACAAGCTTCATGAAAGAAAGAAACCTTTTGTTTTTCCTTTTCTCTTATCTTTAATCCAAAAACAAATAAATAAATGAATGAATAATCAAATAAAAACCCTAACCATTTATTTAAACAAGGTTTAATTCTTTACACAAACCCTAGCAAACATGTATCATCAAACATGATACAATCAAGTGCACGAAAATATATCGAATATACAATGTGCACATCCGAGCGAGAAAATCAATTTAAAGTGAACCAATATTAGTTAATGCAAAGTAATATATCAAATATATAATTATACATTAAATCATTAAATCAACACTTGATTTAACGATCCGGTCATATCGCATATAACCGACTAATATCCAATGTATCGATTTATCGAATCAATCCTTGATTCGATAACTAGGTTATATCGCATACAACCATTCGACACATTCATCGCGAGAATAGAATACGGTATCACATACACGCATTATTCTCGGTCCCGCACATATCTCATATGCGCTCCTATTTCGTTTCGCTTGAGCCAGGAAACCTCTGTGTAGGTCTCTAAAGACTCGTCAATACGCCGGCAGCAGGCGATGATCATATCAAACACCCACAAGCCGCAAGCGGTCTGCTAAACGTAACGGCCACCCGGGTATTGAGCGATCTGAAGATCGACGAGCAAGCCCGCTCACACTCCAGTGAATCCAACCAGTAACACTACCGTACAGTCCTGTCTGATCGTCCGATATGTCGCATATCTCGCCTAGGGGTGGTAAACGTCAGATCCCAATAGCTCGATAAGTCGTGTCGATATGAGGTCTATAACAATTCGAGAAACTACTGGTAACACTTACCAGTAAATCTCAGCAACCCTGGCCAGGGATTTTCTGTTATAGCCAATCGAACACAGCGCAACATCAACCCCCTATACCGGGAGAGACGAATCCCCTCCTATCGCTCATTGCCTCCATGTGACTCGGGACTGTACCCAAAAAGCACCGTTTTGCACGCCCTCTTGGACGTGGTAAGATGGAAATCAAAGCACAGTGGGAACCACACAAGACTCTATGAAGATCTCGGGTCAACAGACTACTCTGTACCAGTGTCACCAGAGAACTGCCATCTGACGTAAGGTATAATACCATCTGGGAGTTCTTGGCGAGTCCGTCCAGTGTACCCAGTCTCTACTGATCACCCGTATATCATCTCTGATGTCAAACACTAATGGATATGGGATCATCCATCGCCCATCTGTATGGGTCGAGAAGGTATACGCTAGTCTACTCTGGTATATCGAAGCCCCGTCTCGATATACCCTCGACTAGGGACTTTGAAGGATGTACTTATAGACTATCTGTCCCCACTAGTATGATCTGCATCATAGTCCAGGTAGTCAAGTATACATCCTAAGGGCTTTACCAACATGTAACAGAGAGATAATCAATGTACACGTTAAGGTAAAGAGCAACCAGATAGCATACTATCATGTCGAGCAAGAAAGTCCATCCTATATATGTCCCAGCATCCACTACAATATACATCCAATGTATAGTAATGGCCTCTAGGGCATACGTATAACTAACAGGATCAATGGTCGCTGCCAAAGAGAGAGAGAAAAGAAACACTCAGCGTGCACTCTAACCTAGATCAGAATGGTTATCACTTTATCTAATCTGGAAACCTCCCACTGTAACGTCAAATTCTTCCCCAAACCTGAAAGAAGAATTAGCGGGGATCACCCGAGGAGTAAACCAACTCATCAGTGGGAATCGGGATCCAACTATCACCGCATGATAACGTGACGGAATTCGCTCACGTTATCACACTCCAGAAGGTATGCGCATATCTGGGAAGTTTCAGTTTCTTTAGAAACCCCCGATGTGATTTTTGCCCCATGCTCTTATGACCTTGACTTTGGCCAACAAATCATAAGTCACATGTCAAGTTCTACCCGTCATTCTCAAGGTTAATTTGAACCCACCCGTACAAGCCTTTGACTTTGGCCAACAAGGCTATACGACTGTCCCAAACCAACGCATCTATCTATGCTGCATATGAATAACCAACAGCTACCAAACACTGTGCCTTGACTTTGGCCAACAAACACAGCTTGAATACTATTGACTATCCATATGAAATGACGGAGGGCTACGAATGGTTTCTGGCAAAAACCTTTAATGTAATGAACTTGATATCGTTAAAGGAATGGATAGCATTATAAAAAATATAGTAACGAAAACCTTTGCTAAACAGGTTACTCCCGGTGAAGGGATCTCGGCTCTTTCCCCGTAGAATGAGGTGCAGGATATTCCAACTGAATACTATGATGCAAAGCAAAAGTAATCGGCTATAGTGAAGTTATTGCCCTGACGCAAACTTTTGTCCAAGGGGTCACTCCCGGTGAAGGGATCTCGGCCCTTGCCTCGTCGACTGAGGAGTAGGATATTCCAACTGAATACCACGATGCAAAACAAAAGTGAACGCCCTTGCAATAACAGCTTTTTGAAAAATGTTCCAACAACATCAGAATAGGTTTGTTTATCTTGCATTGATCCGAATCAATGCAGTCCCATCAATTGATCACACCAATAAATAACGAAGATAATGACGTACGTATATGCCATCCGCATTCGCCATTGGGTCCCATCATCACCCGTTAGGTTAGGTAACTAACGACAGAGCGGGGACCGGACTAGCGCGGATGCAAAACATATACAACATCTACTAGTATATATATAATATATAATTTTCGCTCAAGGCGTGATAAAAAATGCAGCATCACAGAAATGTTACCCGCATCACAGAACAATACAGATATCTGGGATCCCCGGGTTTCATAGAGCCGCTACTGAAACCCGACGTTCCCCTGGTCGTGTGGATAGCCTGTGCAATGAAAATCCTAGACCCCTACGGGCGCGGAAAGTTACCCGCCAAGACCTGAAGCGAGGCAGCCCCCTTCAGCAACGTGAAAGGACCACCCAGCACTTCACGGAATCCGGTAACTTAGGCACCCCTCCTGGGTCAACCTATACCCCCTACGAGTGCGGCGAATAGCCCGCCAATTCTAGAGTGAAGCCCCCTCCGTCTCAATGCCATGAGATGCGGGCCCGTTGCCCTCTAGAATCCGGCTATCCGTGCACCCCACCGCGGGGTAATCCTAGTACAGAAAGTAAAATATACATACAACGGGTACATCAACCTCGACCCGGTCGTGCTCCAAAAGAATAATACAAACAGGCAGTGAAGGCAGTCCACATGTCGGACGCTCGCCCCGCAATATCAAATGTACATATAAAACAAAACTGTACTAACATTGCATCCAGGCTATCCCCCACGACCAATCCGCAACATCACAGCACAACACAGAACATCAACGTGAATGTCACGTTCGCAAATCCGTCTAAAAGGACTATAGCAGATAGACTGGATTTACCGATCAAGTGATATTCACGATCGCAGATATAATGTAAATACTGTGAACTAGCATGTTTAAAATTTTGGATCGATCAAATATACCCAAGTGGGCCCCAAGCACTACTGTAGCACTCACAGAAAATTTGGGCCCAAAAAGAATGTTCAAAAAACCCTATTTTCAAGTTTAAAGAGCTCTGTGCCAAAAATGGTACAGTGAAGACACTTTTGTGCGGCTGAACCGTGGCCAAAACAGGGGTTTGGCCGTGGTTCCGCGGTCATACTACAGTGTTACACTACCAATTTTTCACAGAACTCTTATAACTTCCTGTATGTTCTTCTGCAGTGACTTGAAAAATTTTTGGCGCTAAAAAAAATTCGATAGAGAACAAGACCAGAAAATGCGGTTTTCGGAAAATCCGATCGATCGAACTTGTAAACACGTTAGAGAAAGCTAGACTAGGTTAATGGCGTGGCTCTGATACCAATGTAAGTGCACGGCGGCGCCCCGGCCGTCGATCCGATGCCGGAAACGAAAAACTTTGCGAAACTTGCAAACCGGCACCACCGCGCACTTTTAACCCGGATCGGCCATTAACCTAGCTACTAGAAAACAAGAAAAGGAGTAGAGAAGTTATACCAAGCGATCCGTGTCCTTCGGTCTTCGTCTCCACTCCGATCTCCCGCGGAATCTCCGTCCGTCACCTCCTCGTTGGAAAGGGCACCACGTAGCCGGGTTCGTTTACGGGCTCCCACCTCAGGACCGAGGCAACTCGGGCGTGAAGTTGGCAAGCCAACGCGTCCAAGGGATGATGTAGATGTAGTGTAGTAGGATATGTCTCTTTGGGGTTTTGGGAAGTTGCCATGATGGAGGTAAAGAGAGAATGAGATGAGCTTTGGAGAGGGGTTAGGAATTTTGGAGCAAGCAAAATGAGATGATCAAATTTCCCTCATGAAAAATGAACTCACCCTCTCTCCCCTCTCTAAGTGGCCAGCCTCTCATATGAGAATGGTGGAGGAAAAAAAAGAATTATTTGCAAGTGGAGAAAAAAGAAAATGATAAAGAGAAGCCAATGATCAAATCAATTTCTAATCCATTTCTAATCACATTTAATTCGAAGGATGAGAATAAAAAGGAATCTCATCATGAAGCCACAAATATGCAAGAAAACCCCTCCACTAATGTTATTTGCACACTTGCAAATAACCCCCTCCATCGAAAAGTCCGGCCGTGAAGGAACAAAGAAAAACCGGCCGGAACGGAATGCAAACTGGCAATTTCAGAAAACTGATCCCGTAATAAATTACAGGAAAACCCCGCTACTGCATATACATGCCCGCATTTGTATTCCCACTGAACACAAATGCAAAGAGACAAAACTACACTGTCTAATACTAGGATCCGGCTTAAGCCAAAGCCGGCTAGTAAAATCCATCCAATCACGATCCGTACAATAGCGCACGTATCTGATCGAACCCTGCCATATCTCCATACGGCCTCTACAGCGTTTCGCCCGAAACTTGAGTAACTGTGTGTGTGGTGGACTCTAAAGACTCATCAATACTATGGCTGTGGATTTAACCACTAGCACGTCAGAGGTATCAGCCATACGTGACGGGCCACCAGCTATTGACCAAAAGGGACGTCGATGAGCGAACTCATCCTGACACCCTACTGAGCCTGTCAGTGACAATATCCGTACAGTCCGGTCCGTTCGTCTATGAGCATCGCATGGTGGGCCTAGGGCGTTGGTGAAAGTCAGACCCCCAATAGCGGTACAAGTCGTGTCGGAGTGTAGCCCAGAACACCCTGAGATACTACTGGAATACCTACCAGCAAATCTCCTGCCTTGGCCAAGGACTTTTCATGTACTGGCTTGTTGGAGATAGTGCCCTCAGAGTCAATTATTAGGTCACAGGTACGTGATTGCAATGATTGATGGAGGACCTATCCCGGTAGGACAGTCTTACTCGAGATGATAGTATGCTATCTGGTTTACCTTTATCATCGTGTACTGCTTTAGGTGACCTTACAGGTCGCTATTACACGTTGATAGAGCCCCTAGGATTCTTGCTTGACCACCAGCAGTATGAGGGCGATCATATAAGTGGGAGCTGGGGGTCTATAAGCATATCCTTAAATGGTCCCTAGTCGTGTGAGTTTCTAGACAGGGCATCGATACTCCAGAGTAGACTAGTGTATACAGTCGAGACCCCGACGAGGGGCGGTGGCCGGTCTCACAAGCCACTGGTGTCAGTTGGTTCACCTAAGATGTATACAGGTGCTCATTGGGTTATGAGTACACCGGACAGGACTCGCCGGGAACATGCTAGTTGGTCATATACCAGACGTCAGATGGCAGTTCCCTGGTGACATGTGTACAGGTTAGTTCATCGACCTGGGGATCATCATTTGTCTTGTGTGAGTTCCCACTGTACTTTGATTACTACCCTACCACGGCTCAAAGGAGTCGTGCAAACAGGTTTTAGTTGGGTACAGTCCCGAGCCATATGGAGGCAGTGAGCGTATCTTCATGGGTTCGTCTCTCCCGGTATTGGGGGTGAGGTCGCGCTGTGTCTAGGAGAGCCATTACACGAAGCCCTCGGCCGAAGCAAGGAGATTTACTGGTAGGTATTCCAGTAGTATCTCAGTGTGTTCTGGGCTACACTCCGACACGACTTGTACCGCTTTTGGGGGTCTGACATTTACCAACCCCCTAGGCCCGCCATGCGATACTCATAGATGAACGGACCGGACTGGACGGATATTGTCACTGACAGGCTCAGTAGGGTTGTCAGGCTGAGTTCGCTCACTGACGTCCCTTTTAGTCAATACCTGATAGCCCGTTACGTATTGGCTTATACCTCTGACGTGCTAGTGGTTAAATCCACAACCAAGGTGTTGACGAGTCTTTAGAGTCCCCCACATTCAGTTACTCAGCTTTCGGGCGAAAAGCTGTAGAGGCCGTATGGAGATATGGCAGGGTCCGATCAGATACGTGCGGTATTGCACGGATCAGGATCGGACAGTTTGTACTACAGGCCGTATGGTTATATGGCAGGGTTCGATCAGATACGTGCGGTATTGCACGGATCAGGATCGGACGGATATTACTAGCCGGCTTTGGTTTAAGCCGGATCCTAGTATAGTACAGTGTAGATTTTGTCTCATTACATTTGTATTTCGGTCGGAATACAAATGCGGGTGTGTATGCACAGTATCGGGGTTTTCCTGTAATTTATTACGGCACCAGTTTTCTGGAGTTGCCAGTTTGCTTTTCGTTTCGGCCAATTTCCTTTGTATCGTTCATTGGCCGAAGTTTGGTGGAGGAGGGCTTATTTGCATTGTTGCAAATAAGTATTTGTGGAGGGGTTCTTTGCATATTCTTGTGTCATGATGGTTGCACCATTCTTTGACCTTGACTTCTTCTTCTATCATGATTGCTTGACTTTGTGAGGTGATAGTTTGTCATCATGGTTGTTAGTTGAGTGTTGGTTTTGCCTTGTTATCATTGGTTCATATGATAACCATTCCTCTCTCTCTCTTTTGCATGAGATGAGTATGCCTCCCATTTTTTGATACATTCCCACTCTCTCATTCACCCCTCCACCATGTCATGGCCGGCCACTTCATGAAGTGGGCTGTCCAACTTTTTGGATGGGGATTTGTTGTTCTTTTCATGCTCCAAAAATCCCCAAGTCCCTCCATATAGTTCTTGTATCATCCCTCCATCAAAATGGCACCTCCTACAACCCCAAAATGAGACATAGTAATCCACACTACATTCTACAGCAAATCTTGGGCACGTCGACTAGCCAGCTTCGTGCCCGAGTTGCCTCGGCATTGAGGTGGGAGCCCGTAAATGAAGTAGGCGATGTGGTGCACTTCCGGCGACGAGGTGGAGACCGGAGTTTCCGCAGGAGATCGGGACGACGATGAGAAGACCGGAGGACTCGGATCTGTCGGTATATCTCTCTTCCCCATCTTGTAGTTAGCTAGGACTAGTTAATGGTTCGATCCGGGTATTTAGTGCCGGTGGTGCCGGTTTGCTAGTTTGCAAAATTAAAGTTTATCACCGCTTCCGCATTTGGCCTCGGGATGGAGGCCGGGGCGCCGCCGTGCACTTACAGTGGTATCAGAGCCTCGCCATTAACTTAGTCTGGCTTTGTTTAATGTGTTTACATCTCCGATCGACCAAAATTCCAAAATCCGCAATTTTGTTCACATCAGTTTTCTGTTGAAATTTTTTGGAGTCGAAAATTTTTCAGGTTATAGAAAAGTGATGTACTAGAAATTATAAGCACCCTGTAGAAATTCGACACAGTGAATCGACCACTGAAGCGCGGAACCGCGGCCAAACCCCCTTTGGGCCGCGGTTCCGCCGCACATTGGTGTCCTCGCTGTATCATATTTTTGCAGTCGCTTTCTGGGTTAATTTTAGGGGTTTTGGAATATTAATTTTGGGCCCAGAATTTCTTGATGTGCTACAGTAGTACCTTGGGGCCCACTTGTTAAAATTTGATCGATCGGATATTTCAAACACATTATTTCACAGTATTTACATTATATCTGCGACCGTGAATGTCACTTGATCGGTAAATCTAGTCTAACTACTATAGCCCGGTTAGACGGATTTGCGAACGTGACTTTCACGTTGATGTTCTGTGTTTTGCTGTGATGTTGCGGATCGGTCGTGGGGGATAGCCTGGTTACAATGCTAGTACAGTTTTTGTTGTATTATGTACATTTGATATTGCGGGGCGAGCGTCCGACATGTGGACTGCCGTCACTGCCTGTTTGTATTATTATTTTGGGGCACGGCCAGGTTGCGGTCGATGTACCCGTTGTATGTATATTTTACTTTCTGTACTAGGATTGCCCCGCGGAGGGGTGCACGGATAGCCGGGTTCTAGAGGGCAACGAGCCCGCATCTCATGGCATTGAGACGGAGGGGGCTTCACTCTAGTATTGGCGGGCTATTCGCCGCACTCGTAGGGGGTACTAGTTGACCCAGGAGGGGTGCCCAAGTTACCGGATTCCGTGAAGTGCTGGGTGGTCCATTCACGTTGCTGAAGGAGGCTGCCTCGCTTCAGGTTTTGGCGGGTAACTTGCCGCGCCCGTAGGGGTCTAGGTTTTCATTGCACAGGCTATCCACACGACCAGGGGAACGTCGGGTTTCAGCAGTGGCTCTGTGAAACCCGAGGATCCCAGATATCTGTATTGTTCTGTGATGCTGTACATTTCTGTGATGTTGCATTTTATCACGCCTTGAGCGAATATAATATATTGGTATATATATTAGTGGATGCTGTATATGTTTTGCATCCGCGCTAATCCAGTCCCCGCTCTGTCGTTAGTTAGTTAACCTAACGAGTAATGACGGGACCCAGTTGCGAATGCGGATGGCATATACGTACATCAGTATATTTTCGTTCTTTGTGGTGTAATCAATTGATGGGTCTGCGATGATTCGGATCAATGCAAGTTAAAACAAACCTAATCTGATGTTGTTGGAACACTTTTTCAAAAGCTGTTATTGCAAGGACGTTCACTTTTGTTTTGCATCGTGGTATTCAGTTGGAATATCCTGCTCCTCAGTCGACGAGGCAAGGGCCGAGATCCGTTCACCGGGAGTGACCCCTTGGACAAAAGTTTGCGTCAGGGCAATAACTTCACTATAGCCGATTACTTTTGCTTTGCATCGTGGCATTCAGTTGGAATATCCTGCTCCTCATTCTACGGGGAAAGAGCCGAGATCCCTTCACCGGGAGTGACCTCTTTAGCAAAGGTTTTCGTCACTATATTTTTAAAAGCTATCAGTTCCTTCAACGATATCAAGTTCATTACGTTAAAGGTTTTCGCCAGAAACCATTCGTAGCCCTCCGTCGTTTCATATGGGTAGTCAATAGTATTCAAGCTGTGTTTGTTGGCCAAAGACAAGGCACAGTGTTTGGTAGCTGTTGGTTATTCATATGCAGCATAGATAGATGCGTTGGTTTGGAACAGTCGTACTGCCTTGTTGGTCAAAGTCAAGGGTATGTACGGGTGGATTCAAATCAACCTGGAGAATGACGGGTAGAACTTGACATGTGACTTATGATTTGTTGGCCAAAGTCAAGGTCATAAGAGCATGGGGTAAAAATCACATCGGGAGTTTCAAAAGAACTGAAACTTGCCAGATATGCGCATACCTTCTGGAGTGTGATGACGTGAGCGGATTCCGTCACGTTATCATGCGGTGATAGTTGGATCCCGATTCCCGCTGATGAGTTGGTTTACTCCTCGGGTGATCCCGACTAATTCTTCTTTCAGGTTTGGAGGAGAATTTGACGGTACAGTGGGAGGTTTCCAGATTAGATAAATTGGTAACCATTCTGATCTAGGTTAGAGTGCACGCTGAGTGTTTCTTTTCTCTCTCTCTTCTGGCAGCGACCATTGACCCGACCCTAAGACTATGACTTAGTGACCAAGTTAACCGAGCTTTCTTAAACACTGGCTTTTGGATTGTCAGAGTTGCAGACCCCATTGCCACTCCTACTTTTACCCTTTTCTCCAGGACACCCCGTATTACTACGAACGTCCACTTCCATTGGACAAAACCATCGTATGGTTATATACGAACTCGAAGGAATTTATTCGAGGATGGTTTCCGGTTCTGGAGAAAACGGATAGGATTATTCAGTTGTCTTTTCCTTTTACCTTCTCTCAAGTTGTGAGTACTCCTTGGTTTAGGAGATAGTACACCTATTACGCAAATTGGATAGTCTTCTTCCAAACCATAGGCAGGTGCCGACCGATAGGGAATGAAGAAAACCAATTAGCATAACGATGGTGTGCAGAAGGTATTAGGTTAAGACAAAGCAAGGGATTAGTAAGAGGGCAAAGTAAATTGCGACTGCTATTCACGACCAAACCAAGTATTCCTTCGCCAATCCTAAATCACCTTTGTATTTCTCCAGGACACTCCGTATCACTACGAAGATCCACAGTTTATTTGGATATTCCATCGTATGGTTATATACGAACTCGAAAGGAACTTGTTCCAGTTCGGGGATGGATTCTGGTTCAGGAGAAATAGGAATAAGGTTCATTCAGTTGTCCTTTATCCTCACCTTCTCTCGCATTGCGAGTGCTCCTAGGATTAGGACAGTACACCCATTATGCTTATTGGATAGTCTTCTTCCAAACCATAGGCTGGTGCCGAACGGTAAGGAAGGAAGAAAACCATTTGGCCTAAGGGGTGTACAGAAGGTAATGACTAAAGACATATAAAGGGATTTGAAGAGGTGGCAAAGAACTATACGGTTACAGTCGTGAATCTGGAAGACGCATTACTAGGAATACCGGGATACCGCATCGAAATATTTTAATGTTTCAGTTTCACTGTGTACTGTTAAAAGAAAACTGATTTCCCAATTAGACACTTTCTCCAGGGTATGTATTTACCAGGTATGATTCTCACATCTGTATGGTCTTACAGATGATGAGTGGGAATAAGTTATTGGGAATTGGGTGATCATCCTCATTATATCGGGATTCGTTGTAATTGGTGATATTTGAGGAAATCACCTGGGCTGTTTGCCGGTCGGCAAATATTTGGTTTTGAATATCCGCTGTTATGCACCAATTTCAAATTGATATATCTGTACGTCTATTTTTATAGAGTGAGATATACCTTTTTGAAATTATGTCTACGACATTTACGTATATCAGGGGATGGTTAGGTAAGGAGCATTAAACAGCGGTGTAATTCTTCTTAACCATAAGTACAGTTTTCAACCTACGACACACAGTGAATGAGTTGTCAGACTCAAGGGACTTATACAGAGTATTGTATGTTGTCCAGTGTCCATCAGGACAGAGGGGTTGGTTCTCGTACTATATTCGGTTTACTTATGACTTCTCTAGTTTTTAGACAAGTGTTTCGTGGAAACACAGGGTCCGAATTTTAAGAAGTTATAGGTATTTGAATAGAGTAGAGAACCAGGTATAGCAGGTATCGGGATTATTCAAAGTGATCGGAGATGTAGATACTTGAGTATGGTATTGATTAAGAGAACTTGTTTCTCTTTCAGGTTACTCATAATTGGAAGCATTCCTAAGTTGAGTAACGCTGATCGGCCTCCTTCCATTTAGTTGACATGCACTGGAGACAGTTGCATGATTTGGATCTGGTTCAATTAAATCAGTGCCTCTGTTTCTATATTGGATATAGAACAGTTCATATCTTAACGATGTTAAGGTACGAGGAGTTGTCCGGTTTATGATTAAAACCAGACACTGGAAAACTCAAGGCACGTTTCTGTAATGGCTGTTTGTGGGTTGACCCAGGCTATGACGAGGGTTGATTTTCTACCATCTGAAAGATCAATAGCGATATTGTTCTAGACTCACCACAGTTTTATTGAAAATGGATTTTTTCAGAAAACAGTAGTGAGAGTATGGTAGAACTGGAAGTATTCCAGAACCGCAAACGATTACTGAAGATTTGATAAGGAACCTAAAGATTCAATCTGGTTTGACATTCCATTGGCCACTCCGTAGATACGGTGGGTAACTTCAGGCACCCGAGAGGTACTACGGTAGCCTCAAGGACGGTGACAAGGAAGTTCTTGTATACCCACACTTTCCATTACTGTTGTTCTAGACTGTGAGACCCGGCAGGAGGATGAGTATAGCGTCTTTCTAAACTAGTTTTAGAAATATACGTGAATATGACTCTGCCAGAGGGTTGTCGTAGTCAGTGGGAGCAGCGGAAGCATTGGTGGACAGGTGGCTTATGTCTACTTATAGACTAAAGCAGATATAGCGGAGATACATCATCTATTTCTGACATGACAGTCATGGGTTTGACTTCATCAGAATAGGGGATGGATCTGTTGAGAAGGTAGTAGGGTGTGATATCCTGGTATTTGGATGACATACACAGAGTAGGAAAAGAAACTCCTATACTACGATCGGTTATACTTTTGTCGTCACACAGTGTTTTCTCCACAAAGGAAATGGATTTTATATCTGACATACTGGTTACTAGATCTATGGCTTTAGATCTAGATTTGGGTGGTTTCCCAATATGTGTACTTAGACAACATTATAAGAGTATTTAGAATGGACGACTCCTGGCACGGTAGTATACCTGCAGGTGATGGAGTCACCCTCTCTAAAGGTGTCTTACAGACTAAAGGGGAGAGGGATGTGCTTGATTGGCAGATCACATGCTTAGGCAATTGAGTCAATCATGAGATGTCAAGTACCACACCAGATGTTATTCTTGCACTACATGCAATAAGTTGACATTGATCCTATCCTGGAGAAACATTCGGAAGCAGCTTTAGAGCATAAGTGGATGTTCTAGGGATATGATAACGACAGCCTCATTCGGGAGACAGTTATCATTCCAGGCTTCCAAGGTGACCTGGACGACAAGGAAGTTGTCAGAGTTATAGTTTTTCCTTTTGATGAGGGGCAGTATTTTGGACAGGTGGTCCAAGGCAATACTGAGGGAGGCATGGCTCAGGATACTGATTAAGTTCAGTTGTCGATACAGTCTAAGAAGTTTGGATTTGGAGTTCATTTATGAGCTAGGTCCCATCAGACATCCAGACACATTCTAAGACAGGTATAGCTCATTTCGGGAAATGGGTTTCTCCGCGAACTTGAGATATAGAGAGACATAGAAAGAAACAACAAGGCGGATCCACTCACTAAGACTATTCCTCGAACGCAATAGTTTCGCAAACGAGCTTTGTGAGACTGACTAGTAGAGGAGTTGGGTGTTCGGTATCACACGGGCTGTGAGTATGCGACATCGCAATAATTAGCCTTGAGTGCAAGTGGGAGATTGTTGGAGATAGTGCCCTCAGAGTCAATTATTAGGTCACAGGTACGTGATTGCAATGATTGATGGAGGACCTATCCCGGTAGGACAGTCTTACTCGAGATGATAGTATGCTATCTGGTTTACCTTTATCATCGTGTACTGCTTTAGGTGACCTTACAAGTCGCTATTACACGTTGATAGAGCCCCTAGGATTCTTGCTTGACCACCAGCAGTATGAGGGCGATCATATAAGTGGGAGCTGGGGGTCTATAAGCATATCCTTAAATGGTCCCTAGTCATGTGAGTTTCGAGACAGGGCATCGATACTCCAGAGTAGACTAGTGTATACAGTCGAGACCCCGACGAGGGGCGGTGGCCGGTCTCACAAGCCACTGGTGTCAGTTGGTTCACCTAAGATGTATACAGGTGCTCATTGGGTTATGAGTACACCAGACAGGACTCGCCGGGAACATGCTAGTTGGTCATATACCAGAAGTCAGATGGCAGTTCCCTGGTAACATGTGTACAGGTTAGTTCATCGACCTGGGGATCGTCATTTGTCTTGTGTGAGTTCCCACTGTACTTTGATTACTACCCTACCACGGCTCAAAGGAGTCGTGCAAACAGGTTTTAGTTAGGTACAGTCCCGAGCCACATGGAGGCAGTGAGCGTATCTTCAGGGGTTCGTCTCTCCCGGTATTGGGGGTGAGGTCGCACTGTGTCTAGGAGAGCCATTACACGAAGCCCTCGGCCGAGGCAAGGAGATTTACTGGTAGGTATTCCAGTAGTATCTCAGGGTGTTCTGGGCTACACTCCGACACGACTTGTACCGCTTTTGGGGGTCTGACTTTTACCAACCCCCTAGGCCCGCCATGCGATACTCATAGACGAACGCACCGGACTGGACCGATATTGTCACTGACAGGCTCAGTAGGGTTGTCATGCTGAGTTCGCTCACTGACGTCCCTTTTAGACAATACCTGATAGCCCGTTACGTATTGGCTTATACCTCTGACGTGCTAGTGGTTAAATCCACAACCAAGGTGTTGACGAGTCTTTAGAGTCCCCCACATTCAGTTACTCAGCTTTCGGGCGAAAAGCTGTAGAGGCCGTATGGAGATATGGCAGGGTCCGATCAGATACGTGCGGTATTGCACGGATCAGGATCGGACAGTTTGTACTACAGGCCGTATGGTTATATGGCAGGGTTCGATCAGATACGTGCGGTATTGCATGGATCAGGATCGGACGGATATTACTAGCCGGCTTTGGTTTAAGCCGGATCCTAGTATAGTACAGTGTAGATTTTGTCTCATTGCATTTGTATTTCGGTCGGAATACAAATGCGGGTGCGTATGCACAGTATCGGGGTTTTCCTGTAATTTATTACGGGACCAGTTTTCTGGAGTTGCCAGTTTGCTTTTCGTTTCGGCCAATTTCCTTTGTATCGTTCATTGGCCGAAGTTTGGTGGAGGAGGGCTTATTTGCATTGTTGCAAATAAGTATTTGTGGAAGGGTTCTTTGCATATTCTTGTGTCATGATGGTTGCACCATTCTTTGACCTTGACTTCTTCTTCTATCATGTTTGCTTGACTTTGTGAGGTGATAGTTTGTCATCATGGTTGTTAGTTGAGTGTTGGTTTTGCCTTGTTATCATTGGTTCATATGATAACCATTCCCCTCTCTCTCTTTTGCATGAGATGAGTATGGCTCCCATTTTTTGATACATTCCCTCTCTCTCATTCACCCCTCCACCATGTCATGGCCGACCACTTCATGAAGTGGGCTGTCCAAATTTTTGGATGGGGATTTGTTGTTCTTTTCATGCTCCAAAAATCCCCAAGTCCCTCCATATAGTTCTTGTATCATCCATCCATCAAAATGGCACCTCCTACAACCCTAAAATGAGACATAGTAATCCACACTACATTCTACAGCAAATCTTGGGCACGTCGACTAGCCAGCTTCGTGCCCGAGTTGCCTCGGCATTGAGGTGGGAGCCCGTAAAAGAAGTAGGCGATGTGGTGCACTTCCGGCGACGAGGTGGAGACCGGAGTTTCCGCAGGAGATCGGGACGACGATGAGAAGACCGGAGGACTCGGATCTGTCGGTATATCTCACTTCCCCATCTTATAGTTAGCTAGGACTAGTTAATGGTTCGATCCGGGTATTTAGTGCACGGTGGTGCCGGTTTGCTAGTTTGCCAAATTAAAGTTTATCACCGCTTCCGCATTTGGCCTCGGGATGGAGGCCGGGGCGCCGCCGTGCACTTACATGGCTCTCCTAGACACAGCGCGACCTCACCCCCAATACCGGGAGAGACGAACCCCTGCAGATATGCTCACTGCCTCCATGTGGCTCGGGACTGTATCCAACTAAAACCTGTTTGCACGTCTCCTTTGAGCGTGGTAGGGTAGTAATCAAAGCAAAGTAGGAACACACACGAGACAAATGACGATCTCAGGTCGATGAACTAACCTGTACACATGTCACCTGGGAACTACTATCTGACGTCTGGTATAATACCAACTAGCAGGTTCCCGGCGAGTCATGTCCGGTGTACTCATAACCCAATGAGCACCTGTATACATCTTAGGTGAACCAACTGACACCAGTGGCTTGTAAGACCGGCCACCGCCCCTCGTCGGGGTCTCGACTGTATATACTAGTCTACTCTGGAGAATCGATGCCCTGTCTCGAAACTCCCACGACTAGGGACTTTTTAAGGATGTGCTTATAGACTCAAGCTCTCACGTATATGATCGCCCTCATACTGCTGGTAGTCAAGCAAGAATCCTAGGGGCTTTATCAACGTGTAATAGCGACTCGTAAGGTCACCTAAAGCAGTACACGATGATAAAGATAAACCAGATAGCATACTATCATCTCGAGTAAGACTGTCCTACCGGTATAGGTCCTCCCTCAACCATTGCAATCACGTGCCTGTGATCCAATAATTGACTCTGAGGGCACTATATCCAACTCTTCTGATCGCTCAATACCTGGGTGGCTGTTATGTTTAGCTGACCGCTTGCAGCTTGTGGGTGTTTGATATGATCATCACCTGCTACTGGCGTATTAACGATTCTTTAGAGTCCTACACAGATGTTTCTTGGCTCAGGCAAAACAGAGTAGAGGCACATATATGATATGCGCAGGACCGAGGATAATGCGATTTGAGATACCGTATTATATTCTCGCGATATTTAGATATGAACCGGGACATCGGATCAAGTGTTGATTCGATGAATCGGTACATGATATATTAGTCGGTTATATTCGATATAGCCGGATTGTCGGATCAAGTGTTGATTCGATGATTTAATGTATAATAATATATATGATATATTGTATTACCTTATCTAATATTGGCTCGCTTTATTATTTCATTTTCTCACCGGATAATACATTGATATATATGCGATATATGTTAATTGTATTATTTTCTTTTGTTGCAAATATATAATATATATGTGATATATATTATTGTGACATGATATGATTAATAATAGAACATATTTAGTGAAGATTAAACAAGGTTAGGGTTTTATTAGGGTTAGCTCCTTCTTGCACCATCTAGAAGCTTTCCTTTTTGTCATGAGTTAGGTATTATGCTTGATATTTATCTATGACTCATTCTTTAACCTAACCAAACCCTAGCTCTAGTTTATTCTCTACAAGGGTTATCCTTGTCATACTAAACTATGGTTACATTATTAATTCATATATACATTTCATTATCCATCAAAAAAGGATTAACTCTTTTTCCATTATCATCTTCTCTCTTGAACCTTAAAAAAGGCTTGCTAGTTTTTCCTTTCGTGATGCTTTCTTGTGAGAATTTGATATAAAAAGAAAGTATAAATACTACTCCATCATCCTCATCTAATCTAGCCCATTAGATTAGGGTGTTCACCTCATTAGAGTGAGAGAGCTTGAGTTATAGCAAGTTCGACGTAGATCATCGGAGAAACGGAACACTACAAGCTAGCATGGATCGTTCGAGTCGTGGAGCCTCTCTTGAGTCTGGGAGATCGTGGATCGCGGCGAAGGGACTTCTACTCGGAGCTTATGAAGCGAAGGAGCGGACTACAAAGATTGTAATCCCTCACACTTTGTAGTAAAGATGTTTACTTGCATGTTAAACCCTAATTATCTAGCAAAGATCCCGTCTTTGGGTTGTTCGGCACGTCTAAAATTTTATTCGGGCATGGTTGATGCCTTATGAACCCTCACAAGAGTGCCTAGAAACCCTACACAAACAATACTGGGATGATGTATAGGAGGTATATAAGCTGTAGAACCAACCTGGGACCCTAAATCCACAAGTGGCCGGCCACTCTACCCAAAATTCTGAGCTCACCGGCCCGGGCGTCTCTAAATGGGTTCGTAGGGTTAGGGTGGTCTCCTAGTAACCTAATTTGGTCCCTGGTATTGTTTGGTTAGCTCAGAAATTCCCCGGGTTGCTCCAGATTCACTGTAGGCACACCTAATGCAACAAAACCTACATGGACAAAATTCTAAGTTTGTATTCTCTATTCTAGGTTTACCAATTGATCTCTAAGGTCTTGTATACCCTCACCACAGCTCACAATCCCACAAGTCACCAAACCCTCTCTTGAATTTTCCAATTTCACAAACCCACACCTTAATCCCATTCTAAACTAACTAGAATTCTAGGAAAACCTAAGCTAAACTAAATGGAAAGGATTATACCTCAAGGATGAAACTTAAGAGAACCTTAGCTTCCTAATGTTATCAAAATCCCACTTTGCTTGGTCCATTTTGCAGAGGATGAGGAGGTGATCATTTTTTGTGAAACGGGTACAGGGTTATGGCAAGGTTTTTGAGATGATATTTGGGGTTGATGGTGGAGGGAAGTGAGCTTGAAGAAGATGAAGAAGGAGATGTAAAATGGTGGGGGAAAGAGAATGGAGGCAGCCCCCCCTCTCTCTCACTTATTCTCACTCTCTCTCTCTCTCCAAGCATGTGTACCCCTCATCATTATATGTCCCCCCCTCTCTCTCCTCAATCATTCCTCTCATTTCTTTCTTTTATCACCAAAATAAAACCAACCATAACTAAAACAACACAAATGAACATTTAACCAAATGAAACATGTCATGGTGCACTAATCATGAAAACTGTAGAAACACGGATTTGACTTAATCGTGATTAGCTGTGCACTAATCGGGTTTTTATCCAAACTGTATATAATAAATTTTAAAAATGCCAAATTCTTTAAATATATTTTTAAATGAATAAATCATTTCAATTTCCATTTATTTCACAGTTATTGGTATCTATTTATACCCTTTTTCGAAAACCCCAATTTCGCAAATCGGGCAGTTTTCGGGAAATATATTATTTTAATATTAAATTCCCAAAAATAATATTTTATATTTTCTGAAATGTTACAATCTTTCCCCCTTAAAGAAATTTGGTCCCCGAATTTAAATTTAAACCCCCAAATGCTAAAATATTTCAGTAATCAACTCAAATCAACGGGGCTCCGAAATCACGGAAGATACAGAATAACACACCGCTTCAAGTGCGCATGAAAACGAGTACAAAACTCAAAAACCGAACTCCGTCAAGCGTCACGCAAATCATCGGATTTGCACACATATTCTCGGAGTTACAATAGCGATACAGATATCAAAATCCACTACTGAAATCCAATATGCACTAGTCAAATACTAATATACATATATAGTACGCATCCTTGGAAAATCATAAAAACTGAATAAAACACATGAAAAATATTTTCTGAATCACCGTGTGATGCGTAACTCACAGCGCAGTGACGGACGCTCATTCGAAAATAATAAATAAAGTTTCGTATATATTTCGCTCAGATATACGTTCTGTCGTTTTCTAAAATATCCCAAAAGGTTTTCTTTTTGTAAACGTTCGTGTCGCTCACAGACACGTAAGAAATAGTGAGACTATAGCCCCTTTTTGAAAACCTCTGGTTAATATTTTAATGAATGCAAAATACTCAGGTACTGTCCTCAGACCAGTCCTGTTCGGCTACTACATAACATAGTGCCCATCATGAAAACAAGGTGCTCTGAAGCAAAATCATCCTCAAAAGGCGTATCCAACAATCACGTGTGTCTGGTGCGCACGGAAATCAAATCCAAATACATGTGCCGCACTATGCATAAAAGCCAAAACTAAGTGCAACGGGTGTGCACGAAAGCATCTGTCCAGTGAAACGGGTGTGCACGACAACATCATCTAGTACATCTAGAGTGCACGGAAATCTCAATCCAGTGCAACTAACATGCACAAATGAAAATCCTAATTGAGTGCATCCGATGTGCACAAAATCGCATCTCATATCATGCGCCCAACATGCGCAAAAATCCAAATCAAGTGCATCCGTCATGAACGAATGAAATCGAAATCAAGTGTATCCCACATAAACGAATGAAATCCAAGTCAAGTGCATCCAACATGCACGAATGAAATCGCATCCAATATCAAGCGCCGAATGTGCGCAAAATCTAATCCAAACGTGTCAGGTCCGTAAACAGCATCTAGTGCAGTAGCATGCACGAAAACGAACGACAAGTGCCAACGCGCACGAAAACACAAATCTGTTAAAACGAATGCCCAACGGCATAAATCGGCACAACCAATGTACGAAATATAAATCTAGTGCAATCAACGCACGAAATAACCACCTGGTGCAACAAACGCATGCAATGCAAATCTAGTGCAATCAGTGCACGAAATACAAATGCAGTGCATCCAGTGCACGAAAACTCAAACGCGTAAATAGCAAAACCGAGTGTACCAAGGTGTATAAAATCATAAACGTGTGCAACTACGTGCACAAAACACATATCAATGCACTGCAAGCACATATAAGCTATACCGAGTGAAAAAATCAAATCGAGTGTGTACCACATGCACAGAATCAAATCAACTGTATGAAATCCACAAAATCATAAACATGTGTAGCTAAGGCACAAAATCAATATCAAGTGCTTAGATATGCACAAATCACAACCCAACACAACGGCGTATAAAACATATATCAAGTGTAATACTATGGACAAAATGTAATTGCCCAGTACATGCAGCCATGGTGCACGAAATCAATATCATGAAACTCATCATCAAAACTCAAATCCAAGCGATATAAGCGTGATACTCAGATCACAAACGCAAATCGCAACAAATGATATTGAGGTACACCTCCTACAATGTCGAAGAACAAATCGGGGCGCCTAAAACCGGCAGAACAAGAACATCCGCTTGCCTTCTGCTCACGGTCTAGCGTCCTCTGTCTCTGTGTCCTCATCTTATCTGTAAATTCACCAATATCGCAATCCATCGGCTCGTCGGCCCGGTCGGGTGTGCTAACGGAAACGATTCCGCTCTGGCACTTCTCTGGTCATCTCTCGGCCAATTGGTATGACCACTCGTAAAACAGCACGTCACTGGCGTCGGCCTCTGGCCCTTTGAATACACGTGACACAACTGATCCTCGGTGCAAATCTCATCGCAGCAGTGTCCTGGAAGGCACCTGCTCAGGGTCTCTTCCGATCTCGCCTCTGCCGAGTTATACGAAGGCTGGTACTCTTACATGATCCTTTCTCATTTTCTGGACATCTGCGTTCTCCGCACTACATTTCCTTGGGAACTGGCCGTATCACAACGCCTCTGTATGCATATCAGATCTCTCATCCCGACGGGGAGTAACAACAACTCGTTAGCGTCTCGCACGAATCTCTAGTTCCACTTGTCTGTATCATCATCCACTTTGACGTCATGTCATGATATCTGCGTACTGCAAATGTTCTCGGCAACATTCAATCCGAAGTCTCTCACACGGACTCAAAATCATGAACTCGGTATCTTCATCACTCTGTAGAAGATCTCTAGACGAACACGTCCTCGGGAATTCGCCCCAACCATCAGAGGAATACTCAACACTCGTCTGCTCTCAATCAACTCACAACGCATCTGGGTGAGGTCCTCTATCCGAAGCTGGTCAGCTTGCTGATCTCTTATCACTTGATATCAGGACGGCGTTAAACGTTTCGATCGATTCATCAAAGTCCCATAATTCCACGAAAGCTCAACACCTGAGCACAATCTAATAATATTTAGTACATGCCACAGTACCTATGGACCAACCGTAGAAGGGCAAACCCAAGCCTCACTGATGGCCCCGCTGACATGCTGCAAACCCTAAGGTTCAGAAGCGGTTCCATGGTCATTATTTCGAGTTAGGATTTCATTCTTCTAGAGGGTCCATCGAATTACTTGCATGTTCCTTCAAATACTTTAAACATAGAAAAATGGGTTTCTGACACTCGTTCGAACTATTTTTTTAACTTTGCCTGGACGACCTGTGAATACCCTTCGTCCGCAGGCTAAACAATGCCTCAATCCTCCAAGAAAGGCAATACATCAACGGTCATCTCTGGATCGGTCTACTCTAGATCTGAGTAAGACTCTCCACACTGGAAATCTTCAACTCAACTGGGCCTACGTCGGCACATCAATCTGACGAATCACCTTCGTCTCTCAATTCGGGGTAGACTAGCTATCATTTGTCGCATCTCTACCTGGAAGCTTCAGCGATCTCAGCTCGTAAGCTCTGAAGCGACATCACATCAATCTCAGCAACAGCTAGGTCATCTGTCCCCACGGTAGACGACATCACAATCTCTGAGGTAACCTGTACATCAACAGTCCTCTCACAACTGGCAGCTCTAACAATGGCCCGACCATCCAGTGTAAAACCAAACACTCGCCTCAACAAGAGGTCACAACACAACACTATATTAAGACGTTTCCATGTCACCAGAAACACAATGGTCAGTTCTCGTCCACGACGAGCTCACCCTGACCGCATCACTGGCAGCAGCTCAATCTGCGCTCAAACCATGTTGACAGGAACCTCAAGCGTGTATCGATGAAAACAGGTCAAGGTCATGAAAGGAAACGATAGATCCAGAATGGATACATGATTATAAGAAGCCACAGCATCAATGAGAGTATGATCATGGAAACGAATAGAATCAAGGATCTCAAATGGATGTATAATCATGGGTATGAAGAGAATCACAGATCTTAAAATATGTACATCTTAAGGTTTCTTATGTGGAGTATCGTCTCGTAAATATGTCGCGGAACATACATACGGTACGTCACTCTACTCAAGCCACCTACTCCATCAATCAGGGTCAGCCTATGAAACGAAATTTCGGGTCTAATACCCCCCGTTCAAGTCTAAGTTCCGTAAGGTCAAGCCTAGGTTCCGAAATACATACGCCCTAGACTCCACATAGTCAAACATAGACTCGAACCAAGATTAAACCTAGCGCTCTGATACCAACTTTGTCACGACCCGAAATATTAGCTCGTGACCAGCACATAAATCACGCAACGTCTAAAGGCGTAACGTAAGTCAAGTATGCTGAAACCCAGAATCTAATCCTTTTTAATGAAAATAAAAGAGGTCAAGCTTTGAAATAAAGGTATAATGAAACAAAGTTTTCTTACATGCATAGAAAAGGAACATGAATAATGCAAGTGAAATTTACCAGTTTGAAAACATGTTTCGTCTTTTAAAAATTTGGGCAGCACCACCTTTGTATTTTTTGATCCAAAACACAATACATGATAATATAAAAAGGCATCCCCAAGCGGGAGCTACCTCTTCGCCAAACGGCGGATCCACAGCCACACAAAGCATAAATATAAGTATACGACGCCTAACGGCGAAGATCACCACAAAAGATAAAGAATAAAGCGAGATATCAACCCAAAAGGCGAACATAAAACCCATCGCTTAAGTCTCGCAACTACAAGTCTCACTAAGTCTCATTACTTATACAATTACTAGTTTGACTGATGGAGTTAACAAGATACAATATGAAATACAAATACAAGAGTGGGTACAATACCATGTCCCACCTACCTAAGCAAAACACCCGAAGTAGCTGTGTGCCAGCAATGCCGCTACTGATCCGTGCGGTCAACCTGCAAGAACTGTGGCACAACGAGGGTGAGTTGCCAACTCTTAAGTAGAAAAACATCAACAAGTACAAATCGAATAAACAACGACTCCTAGGTCAACTATATCATAAAGGTAATACTATGATATCCAGGGTGACCGTATCTGTATATGTGCCAACAATATAATCAACACCTATATGTATACGAATATCATCCAACCATGTGATTAGTGTTTGTATGCATGCGGGTCTCGTCTAACCATATCATCAGTGTATGTATGCATGTGGATCCCGTCCATGTGTCAACCAATGATACAACAATATCATGCATATAAATATCATAAAAGAAGATGCATGAAAGTATGAGGATATAAATCAACTTGTGTCCCTCCCGACACAATAAAATTATGGAACTCAAGTGTCCAACAGTGTCACGACCCGAAAAGTACGGAACATGACCGGCACTTAAACTACGAAACGTCTCGAAGCGTACGTAATCTAAGTAATTCAAAACCCAGAAATCCAAACCAAGTAAAGCAGTAGAGTGAAGGAAAAACCAATTTTAAAGCAAGAAGTTTAACAACATAAGCTGAAATATGCATTTTTAAAAATCTCAAGTCTTTTCTGAGAATTTTGGAAGAGTTTCCTTTGTAAAAACTGCCCCTAAATGGGTACAACCTGAAAAAGCATATATAATGAATAAAGGCATCCCCAAGCGGGAGTTAGCTCTTCATCAATCAATGGACAAACCACACAATGCAATATAATATACAACGCCGAAAGGCGAGGATCAAACTCAGGATAAAATTCTAACATCATCAAGAAAACCAGAGGAAAATCATAATAATACAGCGCACGACTTTAAGGTCGAAAGAATATACACTGGTCATCTATCTATATCAAATATACAAGTATGGTTGTTGGAGTTTTACTAGATACAACTGAAATAACAAATATACAATGGTTGTCCTGATGCAAAGAACACACCTACCAAAGCAATCACCCGGAAGTAGCAGTGTGCCAGCAAAACTGCAACGAAATATGTACGGCAAAACCTGCAAGAACTGTGGCACAACGGGGGTGAGTTGCCAACTTGTGAGTAGAAAACATCTACGAGTAGAAATCGCATGCATGATTCTATCCTAGGTCATATCAAGTAATATCCTGGTCCATCTATGTATAAGTGAAATACTACAAGCACGTGTCAGTACCTCAGATAGCAACATATCATATATAAGATGTATGAATGCATTACAAATGAAACAGAATACATCGTGAGACAACTGTTTTCTTTATTTAATGAGATTTCTTTATGTATATAAATCGTGTATCATCAATGAAATCGACACATAAAATAGTGTCCAGCATCGACACAAAACATAAATCTCAGTATCTCAATACCTCGGGCTCAGGCTATCCGGACTGGCCTATATCATCAAATCTCATAATCTCAGTGTCTCAAATCTCAATATCTCAGGTTCCGGCTATCCGGACTGGCATGTATCATCAATCACACGACCACGAACGGTATCTTCTGGATATCCGTCGCGCCAGGTAAAATCACCGGTAGGCAGTCTGCCCCTGCCGGGTTCATCATCTACAACTCGAGCTTCTTGCCCCGGGGTACCAAACCGGGTCCACTATGTACCCGCAGACGGTTCATCCAACTCCTCAAATCGGATCTCGAAAACATCTCAGAATCGAGAGAACGTCATGGTGGACAATATTCAACATATCAAGGAAAACCGCATTTTTTCTCTTTAAAATAATTCATCAGTTTACAAAACTTTCACATGCGGTTCCAATCCAGGAAATATCAAGAAGGATCTGAAATCATCAAGTCACCGTGTCAATAACAATGAAAACCGGCATAAATCTCCATAATACTGCATAACCAATGAATATATGGATGCATCTGATATCATGCAATAATTAAACTAGCATATGAGAGCTATAACATGTAGCAACTATCAGCTAGCAAGCTATGTCAATGAAATAGTATTTTCTAAGGTGTACGTGACATGGCAATTACCGATGAAGATGTGTGTGAGCCGGCAAGCAAGTGTATGTGGAGCATACGCATCATCGATAATGGTGCTGGTATCATGACAGCAGGGTTTCATAATAATTACAGATAACATATGTATAAACATGCAATGCGATGAAACATCATGAATATACAGAAAGCGATATGATAAGAGCAACACTGAAGAATAAACCTACCCAATGTACAAGTCATACAATTTGGTATTTAAAATACTCACAATCCTCCACTTTTGAAAACTAGTGTGACTCGAGCCCAGTCCAAAGGATAAGGAAATCCACCTAAGTCTGAGTCGATCTATATATTTCTAGTAGTCGGTGATCTCGCCTGCATAGTATCACGTACGATACAATATATATATTATGACATTCTCGAGTCAAGAGTGCGGATCTAACATCATAATCAAATCTCGTACGGTAAATCTATCGTACGGCCTCCCAAATCTGGGTACGGGTCAAATATCACATATAACACAACATCCCTATGGTATCATCATCACATATCTATGGTATCATCATCACGTATCATGAACTATCACATATAACACAACATCCCTATGGTATCATCATCACGTATCATGAACTATCACATATAACACAACATCCCTATGGTATCATCATCACATATCATGAACTATCACATATAACACAACATCCCTATGGTATCATCATGAACTATCACATATAACACAACATCCCTATGGTATCATCATCACATATCATGAACTGGGGGTACTGATCTAAAATCTAGTACAAACTGATACCAATATCATCATACGTATGTCCTCGTGTGAATAAAATCACATCACCCAACGATCCACGATAATATCCTACCGCATCTCATATCATGACCCAAATACATATCACAACTCATGGCATCATCCCCGATCATATCGACTCGCCTCCAATATCATATACTATCCTCAAGATCCGTGTATACGTGTATGTATGTATGTATGTATGTATCTATATATATATATATATATATATCTATATATATATATATATATATATATATATAAACACCAAAACATCCACATAACCCTATATATATACATATGATGTATACACTTAAAACCAAAACCCGTGTGTATATATATATGTGTACAACCTTACTCTAGGTTTCACGACTAAGAAACCAACTAAATCCTTCCCTCAATTCTTGCTAACACTAACCCATGATCTCCTAAAGCTTTTCTTACTAAGTGTTCATATCTCTCAATAACACATCAAGTAAATCTATATCACATCATACCATTTCTTACGATATTGCGGGGGTGCTATAAGCCATCCACCCGACTTCCCCCGTAGATATAAATCTACTCACCTGATCTTCATTTGCCGATGCCGACGTCGCCACGCGCTTGCTTGTCGTCTCGAAGTTCACATGGGGGTACCTTCATGTCACCACGTATCGTATCGCATTAAAAACCAAATCGAAACGAAAACGACACGCGGAACTCACATAGGTCAAAACCTATGGTTTGCCCTCGCAACTTAACCAAATAACACCCGATAGAGACATACAACGGTCAGGTGATCGATGCTAAACACAAATACCAAAACTTAAATCCATAAACAACACGAAACGTAAAGCAGCAATTAAGAAAACATGCTCCAGATTTTGCCTCAGGTGAAAACAAGGTAAGTAAACAACACTAGGGTGATATATAGGGTGTATATGACCTACTGAAGCAACCTGAACCCAACCCTCACCCCATGGCCGGCCAGACCCCCCATAATTCTGGCCTTCTCGGTTTTGGCATGGTGGAATTGCTTCATATTGGTAGGGTAGTCTCACATTGGTCTAAAAGTGTCTCGGGTATTGTTTGCTAGTTTTGAAAATACTCCAGGTCATCCCAGATTTCCCTGCACACTCTAAGTTCTCACAAACCGACATGAAATTTTTTGTTTTTCCGTATTTTGGTTTTCAGGTTTGGTTAGGTCTGGGATTTTGACAAATTGGGGGGGGGGGGGGTTAAGGTCACCTCAAGAGTTCAATTACACTAACTTAACTCAAATTAACCTTAACCCTCTCTAGAAATCTTCAAACTTCACCAAATCGCACAAATTCACAACTACACACATCTATGGTGTAAAGTGAAAGAAAAAATATACTAAGTGTGAAGGGATTACCTCATTTGGCACTCAAGAAACCCCTACAGCGCCAAAAGGCAAACTTTCTTCGTCCAATGTTCTTTTCTTGAGCTTGTGCATGCTTTTTGTTAAATGGAGATGGGGTTTTGGGTTTGTTTTGGGGGTGTTTTGAGGTTTGAAGTGGAGGATGGAGATGGAGTTTGCCATGGGTGAAGAGGGAGAAGAAATGGTGAAGAGATGAAGAGAGAAACAATGAGCTATGCCTATGGTTTGACCCCTCACCCTCTCTCTCTCATGCCCATCCCTCTTGTCATTATTATACCTCTTTGACTATTCTTTTTCTTGTTTTCTTTATCTTTTCTTTTATTTTATTTTCTTTTCTCTAAATAGAAACCAAAACAAAACAAGAAAGCCATGTAGAAAATGTAACACAAGTGTAAAAATGATATGGTGCATGTCATGTGCACAAAACATGCTTAATTTGCGATTAGCGATATTTAATCGTGATTAGCACTAAAATGGAGCAAATTTAAATCATAGAATTTCATAATTTGCATAAATTACACAAAGCACCCTCTTTTCAGGAATTTCCATAATTTTCCAAATTTTTTCCCAATTTATCGGTATTTAATTATTCCGCCTTATTAAAATATTCAATATAATATTATTAAATTAAAAATTCCAAAAATTAATATTTTATTTTTCTGAAATGTTACAATCTTCCCCCCTTAAAGAAATTCAGTCCCCGAATTTAAATTTAAACCCCTCAAATACTAAAACATTTCAGTAAAAGTCCAAGTCATCGGGGCTCCGAAATCATCAATACATAAAACACATCATAGCGCAATGCATGCGCATGAACAATGAGCAGATAACTCCAAATCAAAACTCCGTCAAGCATCCCGCAATCATCGGAGTCATAGCAAAGACATCAATGTCAAAGCCCAAAACGAAACCAATCATGATATACATCAAAACCATACATGTAAACATCTGAAGGAACTGCATGTCAAACCTTTCACGTTGCTGTGCGATGCGCACAACACTGCACAGTGGCGGACGTGTATTGTAAGAAAATAACTATATATATACTTATCCCTTGTTTAATATGTACGTCCCGCCGTTTTGAAAATAATTTAGAAGGGTTTCCTTGTTTTTAAACGTTTCGTGTCATATCAGACACGTAGGTAATTACTGAGGCTGTAGCTCCCCCTTTTTTGGAAGTCCATTCGATAGATATCAATGCATGCAAAATATATCTGGGTACTGTCCTCTGACTAGTCCTGCTCAGTACGAAAACAAATAGCAAATATCGTAAAAACGTACTGCTCCAAAAAAATCAATCCCAAAATGTATATAAGACTGCTACGTGCGTCTGGTGTGCACGGAAATCGAAATCAATGAATATGCCATACATGTGCACAGAAACAAAGCAACAGGTATGCATGAAACTACCTGTCAAGGGCAACGGTGTGTGCCTGACAGCAATACCAGGTGCATCAAATATGCATGAAAATCTCAATTTAGTGCATCTGGTGTGCACCCAAATCGTATCAAGCACCCAAATATGCGCAAGAATCCAAATCCAGTGCACAAGGTGCACGAAAACAATATCGAATAGTGCAATTGAAATCGAAGGTATACAACACATCTCAATCCAAATCCAAATCAGGTGTACCGTGGTATATAATATCACCACCATGTGCATCAGTATGCACAAAATTGAATCAAAATACTAAAAGTGTATGAAAACTGTGCCGAAAGCATAAGTTAAATCTCATACATACCCTAGGCATAAAATCAAAATCAACATCTCGAATGACATCAAATCGAACTCGAGTGCAACTGGGGTGCACAAAATCTCAATCCAGTACAACTAACATGCATAAATGAAAACCCCAACCGAGTGCACCCGGTGTGCACAAAACCAAACCTCATATCATGTGCTCAACATGCGCGAAAATCCAATTCAAGTGCATCTGTCCCGCACGAATGAAATCGCATCCAATATGCACGGATAAAATCTAAATCAAGTGCATCCAATAGGCACGAATGAAAATCGAAATCAAGTGCATCCTACATGCACGATTAAAAATCTAAACCAAGGGCATCCAACGCGCACAAGTAAAATCTAACTCGAGTGCGTTCGATGCGCACAAAATTCACAATCAAGCGCCTAATATGCGCAAAATCTAACCCAAGCACGTCAGGTCCGTAAAAAGCGTCTAGTGCAGTAACATGCACAAAAACGAACATCAAGTACCAACGCGCCGGAAAACATAAATCTGGTAAAATGAATGCTCAAGGGCATAAATCAAGTGCAACCAAGGTACTGAATATAATCTAGTGCAACCGATGCACGAAATACCTGCCTGGTGCAATAAACGCACAAAATGCAAGTCTAGTGCAATAATGCATAAAAATACAAATCTGGTGCACCAAGTGCACGAAACACCATATACGGTGCATCCAGTGAACGAAATACCAAATACAGTGCTTCCAGTGCATGAAATACCAAATCCAGTGCATCCAGTGCACGGAGATGCATCAATAACTCAAATGCGCATAAAAACAATACCGAGTGTACCAAGGTGTATAAAATCCAAAAACGCGTGCAACTGCATGCACAAAACACGTAGTAATGCACTGGAAGCACATGTAAGGTATACCGAGTGCAAAAACCAAATCGTGTGCGTACCATATGCACAAAATCTACCTAACTGTATGAAATTCATGAAATCATAAACATGTGCAGCCAAGGCTCAAAAACAACATCAAGTGCAATAAATACGCATAAATCATAAATCAACACGACGGTGTTTAAAAACATATCTCAAGTGCAATAACTATGCACAAAAACGTAAATACCCAGTAGGTGCAACCATGGTGCACAAAAGCAGAATATCATGAAACTCGGTCATCGAAACTCAATCATGCAATAAATCACCCAAAATACCGAAATCCAAAGTGACTGATACGTGATAGTCAACTCACGAAATCATAAATCGTAATTACTGTTGTCGATATGTCCTTCCTTCAAGGTTCGGAAGGTGTCGGTGTATCCAATGCTAGCAGAGCAAGATATCTACTTGCCTCCTGATCATGACCTGTCGTCTGGTGCTCTTAGGCTCTCGTCTCTCACTGCGAATTGCTAAGTACATAGCTCCCCGGACCAATGGTCCAATATGGAAACGATAATGGAAGTAGTCCGCTCTGGCACATCCTCTAAAGATCTCTGTCCAACTCTTATAGTCACTCATAACATGTCTCTTCGACGATGCCGAACTCCGGCCTGCCGGGTGTGTGCAATATGACTGATCCTGGATCTAAGACTTCTCATATAGTATTCCAGAAAGGTCCTATCAAGGTCTCTCCCCAAATCTCGTTGCTGCCGAACTGCCCGGAAGTCGTCATCTTTACTATATCTATTTCTTATTCCGGAACGGCTGCATACTCATCGCGACTCCTCCTGGAAGATATACCCATAGTCAACGCCTCTGCTTGCGTATCGCATCTCTGATATCAGCGGAGTAGAACGTCCTCTCGTCACGATCTCATACAAACCTCTTACTCCACTTTTCTATAATGTCGACTGATTCGGACTCGTCTCCTCTTGGCTGCATGGACTGCGCTCCAATGGCTATACTCGTATCTGGAGTCTCCCAAGTAATGTATTTCATCACATGATATCCGAATAATGTCGAACTTTTCGATCGATTCATCAAGGTTCCATAATCCCCCAAGAGCTCAACATCTTGGGTACAGTTTAATAGTATCGAATATATACCACAGTACCTATGGACCAACCGTAGAAGGGCAAACCCAAGACTCACTAATGGCACCGCTGAACTGGCTCAAACCCTAAGGTTCACCGGCGTTCCATGGTTATTATGTCGAGTTAGGGTTTCATTCTTCTAGAAGGTCCGTAGAATTACTTGCATTGTTTTTCGAATACTTTAAACTTGGAAAATGGGTTCCTGACATTCGATCGTCTATATCGACTCTCAACATATTAGCGTGAAGTCGTCTCTAGCTGGAATCAATCTATCGGATGACCTCGCATCGGGGTAGGCAATGAATCACATGTCCTAGTGCTTTATCTTTGGTGACTAGCGATCTTTTATCATATCTCGAAGTATAACTCGTGCGGCATTAGCTTCAAACAACTGGGACGATATCTTTCCATTCGCTGAAATCACTGGCTCATTCGTCTGGACGCTGAACAGTGCCTCAATCATCAAGTATAATCGGTACTTTAACGGTCATCACATCCTGGCTGGCCTCTATCAGTTGCTCAATCCTCTGGTGCTGATCTGCACATCCGAGTAATCTCGTAAAAGCGACCCATCAAACGCTCATGGCGTAAAAACACAATAAAACGACGCCTCTATGCAATCGTATGTCCCTGAAATCACGTCCTGGTCAGTCCTCGTCCGTGACGAGCTCGTGCTGACCTCAACTCTAGCCACAGCTCTCCATGCCCGTACAACCGTGGTAAAAAAACCATAAACTGGTACCGAAGAGGATAGATCATAAGAATGAATATAATGCTGTGCAAGGAAATGTACATCCTAAGGCTTCTTAAGTAGAGTAGCGTATCGAAAGTATGCCGCGGAACATACACACGGTATATCACTCTTCCTAAGTCACCTACTACATCAACCAAGGGTCATCCTACACTCCGAAAGTAAAACCTAACGCTCTGATACCAACTTTGTCGAAAAGTACGGAACATGACCGGCACGTAAACTACGAAACGTCTCGAGGCGTACGTAATCTAAGTAAGCCAAAACCCAGAAATCCAAACCAAGTAAACATCTTTGCCTGGAAGCTCCAGCGATCTCAGCTCGTAAGCCCTGGAAGCGACATCCCATCATCTCAGCAACAGCTGGGTCATCTGTCTGCACGGTAGGCGATATCACAATCTCTGAGGTCGGCTGTACATCGACAGTCCTCTCACAGCTGGCAGCTCTAACAATGGCCAGATCATCCGGTGCGAAACCAACAACTCGCCTTGTTAGTTATATATATGCCCTAGAGGCCATTGTTGTACATATGATGTATATTATAATGGATGCTTGGATATATATAGAGAGGACTTTCTTGCTCGTCATGATAGTATGCTATTGGTTTCTCTTTATTTTAACATGTTGACTTATATTAGTTTACTGTCTTACTCTCACATGTTGATAAAGCCCTTAGGATATGTACTCAACTACTGGGACTATGATGAGATCATACTACTGGGGCCAGGGTAATCAACGAGTACATCCTATAACTGTTCCTTGTCGAGGGTGTGTCGAGACAGGGCATCGATACACCAGAGTAGGCTAGCGTATACGCATCTTGACCCAAATGTGGGCGATGGATGATCCCACATCCATCGGTGTTTGACATCAAAGATGGTGTACGGGTGCTCAGTGGAGACTGGGTACACTGAACGGACTCGCCGAGAACTCCCAGATGGTATTATACCTCATGTCAGATGGCAGTTCTCCGGTGACACAGGTACAGGATAGTCTGTAGACCCGAGATCGTCATAGAGTCTTGTGTGATTCCCACTGTGCTTTGATTTCCACCCTACCACGTCCAAGAGGGCATGCAAAATGGTGGCTTTTGGGTACAGTCCCGAATCACATGGAGGCAATGAGCGATAGGAGGGGATTCGTCTCTCCCGGTATAAGGAGTTGATGTTGTGCTGTGTTCGATTGGCTATAACTGGAAGTCCCTGGCCAGGGCGGATATTGAGTACTACTGGTAAGTGTTATCAGTAGGTTCTCGACCTGTTATGAGCCTCACAGCGACACGACTTATCGGTTATTGGGGTCTAACTTTTACCACCCCTAAACTAGATATGCAACATATCTGACGAAAAGACCGGACTATACAGCAGTGTTACTGATTGGATTCACAGGAGAATGTACAGGCTTGCTTGTTGATCTTCTGATCGCTCAATACCTGGGTGGCTGTTACGTTTAGCTGACCGCTTGCAGCTTGTGGGTGTTTGATATGATCATCACCTACTGCCGGCGTATTGACGATTCTTTAGAGTCCTACACAGAGGTTTCTTGACTCAGGCAAAACGGAGTAGGAGCACATATGTGATATTTGCAGAACCGAGGATAATACGATATGAGATACTGTATTCTATTCTCACGATATAAGATATCAGCCGGGTATATATGATATAGCTGGATCATCGGATCAAGTGTTGATTCGATGAACTGATATAGTTTATATTAGTCGGTTATTTGAGAAATAGTCGGATTGTCGGATCAAGTGTTGATTCGATAATTTAATGTATAATTATATCTGTGATATATTACATTACATTATCTAATATTGGCTCGCTTTATAGATTCATTTTCTCACCGGGTAATACATTGATATATATGCGATATATGTTAATTGTATAATTTTCTTTTGTTACAAAAATATATTATATATGTGATATATAATATTGTAACAAGTTATGTTTACAAATGCAACATGATTAGTGGAGATTAAACATGGCTAGGGTTTGATTTGGGTTAGTCTTTTCTTGAAGCTTCTAGAAGCTTTTGTTTTATTTTAAGCAAAGATATTATGTGTTGATATTTTGGAGATATTATTTAACCCAACCCAAACAATTAACCCTAGTAAAATCTCTACAAGAGTTAATGCTTCATATTATTAACTCGAGTTTCATTTGTAAGCATAGTAACTTTTCATTATTCATCACAAAAGAAATCATCTTCTTCTTTCTTCTTGAAAGCTTTCTTGCTTTTTGACTTTGTGATGAATTAGTGTGAGATCTTGAAAATAGAAGAGAGCATAATTCCTACTTCATCATCCTCATCAAATCTAGCCAATTAGATTAGGGCGTTCATTTCATTAATACTTGATTAGAAAAGTGAGAGCTTGAGTTAAAGAAACTTCAAGGTAGATCATCTTCGAAAAGGAAGACTTCAAGCAAGCATGGATCGTTCGGCTTGTGGAGCCTCTCTTGAGTCCGGGAGATCAAGGATCGCGGCGAAGGGACTACTACTCGGAGCTTATGAAGCAAAGGAGCGGACTACAAAGGTTGTAATCCCTCTCTCTTGGTTGTAAAAATGTTTACTTGCTTGTTTAACCCTAATTATCTAGTAAAGATCCTCGCTTTAGCTTGTTCGGCACGTCTAAATTTTAAATCGGGCATGGTTGATGCCTTATAGACCCTTGTGACTGTACCTAGTAACCCTACAGTGGTATCAGAGCCAGGCTAGAGCATTAGGCGACGTGTATACGAATTTAAAAGTCCGATCGAACCCCGAAACGTCGGTTTTGAACCCCTCTCTGGAAATTTTTTAAAATGTTGATTTTTTCTGTATTAAAAATACTCAGAAAATTCTGAGGATTACTGTGGAAAACGCCAACCTAATTCCCTTAAAGCGCCATGGAACCGCGGCAGTACCATGCCTTGCGCGGCGGTTCCGCGGCCGGACAGGGGTATTAGGGTTAGTTTTTTTCACAGTAACATCCGTAGGTACTTTTGCATGATTCTGGGAATATTTAATTCTACTCAAGTGTTGAGTTTTCTGGAGATCTTTTGTTTTCGTTGATTCGATCGGAAAGTTTAATTTCGTTTAAGTGTTTTCCGAATAATTTAGAACGTGTTAAAATGTTCGAACGGTTATCAATAACTCACTTTTTCCCGACACGAAAAACTTTCAAGTGTTGAATTTTTCTTCTGTTTAAAACTTTCGGAGAAACATGCAAGCATATCTGCGGACCCTCTAAACGAACATAAGCTTAACTCGATTATGTGACCGTCAAAACTTCCACTGAACTCTAGGGTTTGTGGTAGTTTAGCGTTGCCACATGTGAGGCGTTGGTTTGACCTTTCTACGGCTGGTTCATTGGAACTGTGACATGTTTTTGGATTTTTGAACTCCGCTCAAGTGTTGAGCTATTTGGAAATCTTGGGTGTTTGATTATTCGATCGGAAAGTTTAACTTTGTCTACTTATCTGGAATGTGATACAATATGTGGAATTCATATAGTTAGGCATGAAATGCGAAGTATGTGATATTTCGGATTTAAGATGTCTAAAGAGATTGTGGATTCCAAATGTAGTAGTTTTACACTTTATTTTCTATGACCGTAAGCGTAGTATGTGGTGTATCGCCGGCTTCGTTGCTATACATCAATGACAATCGGGATACGCATACTTGCTTACGTTGATGATATGAGATATTATGTGTTGCTGTGATATGTTATATTGGATCGTCGTATTCTGAATAGCCGGGGGTTTTATGTGAGATGAGGGTTTTTATTTTCATTCATGTAAAATTCTTTTGTATGTAATATTCTTTTATTGGGGCACTTATGTAAGTGCACGGCAGCGCCCCGGCCGTCAATCAGACGCCGGAATGCGGAAACGAAACTTTTACAAAACTTGTAAACCAGCACTACCGCGCACTAAAATCCCAGATCGGGCCATTAACCTAATGCTAGCTAACTAAAGAAGTGGTAGAAAGCTATACCGAGCGATCCGTGTCCTCGGTCTTCGGCCTCCATCCCGATCTCCTCGCGGAATCTCCGTTCTTCATCTCCTCGTCGGAAAGTGCACCACATTGCCGGGTTCTTTTACGGGCTCCCACCTCTAGACCGAGGCAACTCGGGCACGAAGTTGGCGAGTCGATGTGTCCAAGAATGCTATAGGTTAAGTGTAGAATGAATTGTCTCAATGCGGGTATGAAGTTGCCATATTGATGGAGGAGAGAATGAATTTTGGAGTGATGTGAGGAATTTTGTAGCAAGCTAAAATGTGTGATGAATATTTTCCCTCATACTAGAAATGAATCCCCACCTCCAAACAATCTGTGGCCGGCCCCTAATAATAATGGAGAGGGAAAATCAAAAGGGTGAGCTTAAGAATGAAATGTGAGGATAAAGAGGAATTATGGTCACACCAAATTTCCAAATCAATCCTGTCAAAATCCATCTCATTTAATGCTAGCCAACTGATGCAAAAGGAATCTCATGATGAAAGAAAAAAGCAAAGATGCTTTGAATTATCATAATCTCTCATTTACAAATAAACCCTCCACAATTGCTAATTGCACACTTGCAAATTAGCCCCTCCCATCAGAAAATCCGGCCATGTCGAAATAAAGGAAAACTGGCTGGAACGGAATACAAACTGGCAACTTCAAAAAACTGATCCCGTAATAAATTTCAGGAAAACCCTGCGACGGTATATACATACCCGCATTTGTATTCCGACCGAATACAAATGCAAAGAGACAAAATCTACACTGTACAATACTAGGATCCGGCTTAAACCAAAGCTCGCTAGTATTATCCGTCCGATCATGATCTGTGCAATACCGCACGTATCTGATCGAACCCTGCCATATCTCCATACGGCCTCTGCAGCGTTTCGCCCGAAACTTGAGAAAACGGTCTGTGGGGGACTCTAAAGACTCGTCAACACCTTGGTTGTGGATTTAACCACTAGCACGTCAGAGGTATTAGCCATACGTAACGGGCCTCCAGGTATTGACCAAAAGGGACGTCGATGAGCGAACTCATCCTGACACCCTACTGAGCCTGTCAGTGACAATATCCGTACAGTACGGTCCGTTCGTCTATGAGCATCGCATGGCGGGCCTATGGGTTGGTAAAAGTCAGACTCCCAAAAGCGGTACAAGACATGTCGGAGTGTAGCCCAGAACACCCTGAGATACTACTGGAATACCTACCAGTAAATCTCCTATCTTGGCCAAGGACTTCGTGTAATGGCTCTCCTAGACACAGCGCGACCTCACCCCCAATACCGGGAGAGACGAACCCCTGAAGATCCGCTCACTGCCTCCATGTGGCTCAGGACTGTACCTAACTAAAACCTGTTTGCACGACTCCTTTGAGCGTGGTAGGGTAGTAATCAAAGTACAGTGGGAACTTACATGAGACAAATGATGATCTCAGGTCGATGAACTAACCTGTACACATGTCACTAGGGAACTGCTATCTGACGTCTGGTATAAGACCAACTAGTATGTTCCCGGCGAGTCTTGTCCGGTGTACTCATAACCCAATGAGCACCTGTATACATCTTAGGTGAACCAACTGACACCGGTGGCTTGTGAGACCGGCCACCGCCCCTCGTCGGGGTCTCGACTGTGTACACTAGTCTACTCTGGAGTATCGATGCCCTGTCTCGAAACTCCCTCGACTAGGGACCTTTTAAGGATGTGCTTATAGACCCCAGCTCCCACATATATGATCGCCCTCATACTGCTGGCAGTCAAGCAAGAATCCTAAGGGCTCTATCAATGTGCAATAGTGACTTGTAAGGTCACCTAAAGCAGTACACGATGATAAAGATAAACCAGATAGCATACTATCATCTCGAGTAAGACTGTCCTACCGGCATAGGTCCTCTCTCAATCATTGCAATCGCGTGACTATGATCCAATAATTGACTCTGAGGGCACTATATCCAACAATCTCCCACTTGCACTCAAGGCTAATTATTGCGATGTCGCATACTCACAGCCCGTGTGATACCGAACACCCAACTCCTTTACTAATTAGTCTCACAAAACCCGTTTGCGAAACTAATGCATTCGAGGAATAGCCTCAGTGAGTGGATCCGCTCTAATGTTTCTTTCTATGTCTCTCTTTATCTCATGTTCGCGGAGAAAGCCATCTCCCGAAATGAGCAATACCTATCTTAGAGTATGTCTGGATATCTGATGGGACCTAGTTCATAAATGAACTCCAAATACAAACTTCTCAGACTGTATCGTCAACTGAACTTAATCAGTATCCTGCGCCATACCTCCCTCAGTATCTGCTTGGACCTCCTGTCCAAACTACTGCCCCTTGTCAGAGGGAAAACTATAACTCTGACAGCTACTCTGTCAGCCAGGTCACCTTGGAAGCCTGGAATGATAACCGTCTCCTAAAAGATGCAGCCGTTATCAAATCCCTAGAACATCCACTTATGTTCTAAAACTGCTTCCAATCATTTCTCCAGGATAGGATTAATATCAACTTATTGCATCTACTGCAAAAACAACATCTGGTGTGGTACTTGACATCTCATGATTGACTCAATTGCCTAAGCAAGTGATCTGCCAATCATGCACATCCCTCTCCCCTTTAGTCTGTAAGACACCTTTAGAGAGGGTGACTCCATCACCTGCAGGTTCACTACCATGCTAGGAGTCGTCCATTCTAAAACACCTTTAGAATGCTTTCTAAGTACCCTGATTGGGAAACTACCCTAATCTAGATCTAAAAACGTAGATCCAGTAACCAGAATGTCTGATATGAAATCCATTTCTTTTGTGGAGAAACCACTGTGTGACGACCAAAGTATAACTGACCGTTGTAAAGGAATTTCACTTCCTACTCTGTGTATGTCATCCAAATACCAGGACGTCACACCCTACTACCTTCTTAACAGATCCATCCCCTATTCTGATGAAGTCAAACCTATGACTGTCACATCAGAAATAGATGATCTATCTCCGCTATATCTGCTTTAGTCCATAAATAGACATAAGCCACTTGTCCACTATGCTTCCGCTGCTCCCACTGACTACGACAACCCTGTGGCAGAGTCATATAGACATACAATTCTAAAGCTAGTTTAGAACGACGTTATATTCATCCTCCTGCCAGGTCTCACAGTCTAGAGCAACAGCAATGGAAAGTCTGGGTAAATAAGAACCTCCCTGTCACCGTCCTTGGGTGCCTGAGGTTACCCATCATGTCTACGGAGTGGCCAATGGAATGTCAAATCAGATTGAATCTTTAGGTTATTATCAAATTTTCAGTAATCGTTTGCGGTTCTGGAATCACTTCCAGTTTTACCATACTCCCACTACTGTTTTCTCAAAAAATCCATTTTTATTAAAACTGTGGCGAGTCAAGAACAATATCACTATTGATCTTCCAGATGGTAAAAAATCAACCCTCGTCATAGCCTGGGTCAACCCACAAACAGCCATTATAGAAACGTGCCTTGAGCTATCCACAGTCTGGTTTTAAGCATAAACTGGACAACTCCCCGTACCTTAACATCCTTAAGATATGAACTGTTCTATATCCAATACAGAAACAGAGGCACTGATTTAATTGAACCAGATTCAAATCATGCATCTGTCTCCAGTGCATGTCAACTAAATGGAGAGAGGCCGATCAGCATTACTCAACTTAGGAGTACTTCCAATTATGAGTAATCTGAAAGAGAAGCAAGTTCTCTTTATCATTACTATTAACTGAATACCATACACAAGTATGTACATCTTCGATCACCTTGAAGAATCCCGATACTTGCAACATCTGGTTCTCTACTTTACTCTTATACCTATAACTTCTCAAAACTCAGAACCTGCATTTCTACGAAACACATGTCTAAGAACTAGAGAAGTCAAAAGTAAACAGAATATAGTGCGAGTACCAACCCCTCTGTCCTAATGGACACTGGACAACATACAATACTCTGTATAAGTCCCTTGAGTCTAATAACTCATTCCCTGTGTGTCGTAGGTTGAAAACTGTACTTATGGTTAAGAAGAATTACGCCGCTGTTCAATGCTCCTTACCTAACCATCCACTGATATAGGTAAATGTCATAGACATAATTTAAAAAATTTATATCTCACTCTATAAAAATATACGTACATATATATCAATTTGAAATTGGTGCATAACAAAGGATATTCAAAACCAAATATCTGCCGTCCGGCAAACAACCCAGGCGATTTCCTCAAATATCACCAATTACAACGAATTCCGATATAATGAGGATGATCACCTAATTCCCAATAACATACTCCCACTCATCATCTATAAAACCATACAGATGTGAGAATCACACCTGGTAATTACATACCCTGGAGCAAGTGTCTAATTGGGAAATCAGTTTTCTATTAATAGTACACGGTGAAACTGAAACATTGAAATGTTTCGATGGGGTATCCGGGTATTCCTAGTAATGCCTCTTCCATTATCCAGATTCACAACTGTAACCGTATATTTCATTGCCATCTCTCCAAATCCCTTCATATGTCTGTAGTCATTACCTTCTGTACACCCTCTTAGGCTAAATGGTTTTCTTCCTTCCCTACCGTTCGGCACCAGCCTATGGTTTGGAAGAAGACTATCCAATAAGAATAATGGGTGTACTGTCCTAATCCTAGGAGTACTCGCAATACGAGAGAAGGTGAAGATAAAAGACAACCGAATAAACCTTATTCGTATATCTCCTGAGCCAGAATCCATCCCCGAACTAGAACAAGTTCTTTTCGAGTTTGTATATAACCATACGATGGAGTATCCAATTAACTGTGGATCTTTGTAGTGATACGGAGTGTCCTGGAGAAATACAAAGGTGAAGTGGGAGAGGTAATGAAATACTTGGTTTGGTCGTGAATAGCAGTCACAATTTACTTTGCCTTGCTTCTAATCCCTTTATTTGTCTTAACTTAATACCTTCTGTACACCGTTTAGGCTAATTGGTTTTCTTCATTCCCTACCGGTCGGCACCTGCCTATGATTTGGAAGAAGACTATCCAATTTGCGTAATAGGTGTACTGTCCTAATCCAAGGAGCACTCGCAACCTGAGAGAAGGTAAAAGGAAAAGACAACTGAATAGTCCTATTCGTTTTCTCCAGAACCGGATACCATCCTCGAATAAATTCCTTCGAGTTCGTATATAACCATACGATGGTTTTGTCTAATGGAAGTGGACGTTCTTAGTAATACGGGGTGTTCTGGAGAAGAGGGTAAAAGAAGGAGTGGCAATGAGGTATGCAACTCTGACAATCCAAAAGCCAGTGTTTAAGAAGGTTCGGTCAACTTGGTTACTGAGTCATAGTCTAGGGTCGGGCCATGGTCGCTGCCAAAAAGAGAGAGAAAAGAAACACTTAGCGTGCACTCTAACCTAGATCAGAATGGTTATCAATTTATCTAATCAGGAAACCTCCCACTGTAACGTCATATTCTTCTCCAAACCTGAAAGAAGAATTAGTCGGGATCACCCGAGGAGTAAACCAACTCATCAGTGGGAATCGGGATCCAACTATCATCGCATGATAACGTGACGGAATCCGCTCATGTTATCACACTCCAGAAGGTATGCGCATATCTGGCAAGATTCAGTTTCTTTAGAAACCCCCGATGTGATTTTTTCCCTATGCTCTTATGACCTTGACTATGGCCAACAAATCATAAGTCACATATCAAGTTCTACCCGTCATTGTCCAGGTTAATTTGAACCCACCCGTACAAGCCCTTGACTAGGGCCAACAAGGCTATATGACTGTCCTAAACCAACGCATCTATCTATGCAGCAGAAAGGTAACAAGCAGCTACCATACACTATGCCTTGACTAAGGCCAACAAACATAGCATGAATACTATGTGCTACCCATCTGAAATGACGGAGGGCTACGAACGGTTTTTGGCGAAAACCTTTAACGTAATGAACTTGATATCGTTGAAGGAACCAGATAGCTTTTATAAAAATATGGTGGCGAAAACCATCGCTAAAGAGTGTTAGTTATATGTATGCCTTAGAGGCCAGTATTGTAAAGATGATGTATATTATATTGGATGCTTGGACATATATAGAGAGGACTTTCTTGCTCGATATGATAGTATGCTATCTGGTTGCTCTTTATCTTAACAAGTATACTTGTCTCTTGATACTGTCTTATAGTTACATGTTGTTAAAGCCCTTAGGATGTGTACTTGACTACCTGGACTATGATGCGGATCATACTAGTGAGGACATGGTAGTCCATAGGTACATCCTTCAAGGTCCCTAGTCGTAGCTGTATCGAGATAGGGCATCGATATACCAATGTAGACTAGCGTATACACTTCTCGACCCATGAGATGGGCGATCGATGATCCCATATCCATTGGTGTTTGACATCAGAGATGGTATACGGGTGCTCAGTGGAGACTGGGTACACTGGACGGACTCGCCGAGAACTCCCAAATGGTATTATACCTTACGTCAGATGGCAGTTCTCTGGTGACACTTGTGCAGGTTAGTCTGTAGACCCGAGATCGTCATAGAGTCTTGTGTGATTCCCACTGTGCTTTGATTTCCACCTTACCACGTCCATGAGGGCGTGCAAAACGATGGTTTTTGGGTACAGTCCCGAGTCACATGGAGGCAATGAGCGACAGGAGGGGTTTCGTCTCTCCCGGTATTGGGAGTTGATGTTGCGCTGTGCTCGATTGGCCGTGACAGGGAAGTCCCTGTCCAGGGCTGATTTAGAGATTTACTGGTAAGTGTTACCAGTAGTTTCTCGACCCGTTATGAGCCTCACATCGGTACGACTTATCGGTTATTGGGGTCTGACGTTTACCACCCCTAGATTTGATATGCGACATATCAGACGAGGAGACCGGACTGTACGGGAAGTGTTACCGGCAGGCTTTTACAAGAGTTGGAGCGGGCTTGGTTGCTGATCTTCTGATCGCTCAATACCCGAGTAGCCGTTACGTCCAGCTAGTACCGCTGACGGCTTGTGGGTGCTTGATGTGATCATCACCTACTACCGGCGTATTCACGAGTCTTTAGAGTCCTACATAGAGGTTTTACTGGCTCAGGAAAAACGAAATAGGAGCGCATATGTGATATGTGCGGAACCGAGAATAATGCGTGTATGTAATACCGTATTCTATTCTCGCGACTTCTTGTATCGGTCGGTTATATGTGATATAGCCGGATTATCGAATCAAGTGTTGATTCGATAAATCGATACATTGGATGTTAGTCGGTTATATGTGATATGACTGGACTATTAAGTCAAGTGTTGATTTAATAATTTAGTGTATAATTGTATATTAGATATACTAATTTACATTAACAAACACTTGTTCATTTAGGGTTTTTTCTCACATGTACACAACTTCTATATATATATATGATATATATTAAAATGTGTTTTCTTTTTATATCATGGTTGATGATACATCATACATGGGTGTGCAAGACATACACCATACTATTTTAAATGGTGGTTAATATTTATTTAAGGTAATTACAAATTAGTGGAGCTTAGGTCAAAAGCATGAAGCTTGTAGAAGCTTGTGGATGCTTTGATAAAGTCCACTAAATTTGTTTTACTTTAGATTTTTATTAACCTAACCATTTTGAATTAGCTATGGTTATGTCTCTACATGAGTTAGTATATGATACTCACTCACCATGGTTAGCTCACTCACTTGATCATTATCCTCATCTCTTTCTTTTGTTCATCTTCTTCTTTGTTCAAAAGAAAAGCTTGCTAGGGTTTGATCCAAAGTGAGAAAGATTGTGAGAAATAAAATTCTAAAGTGAACCCACTTCCTATTTCTCCATCCTCTACTTGACTAGCACTTTAGTTTAGGGTGTTTGCTTCACTAATGCTCTAGTTAGTGAAGTAGAAGCTTGAGTGGGCATCCCATCGACGTAGATCATCTTCGGCCTCGAAGACTTCAAGCAAGGACGCTCTTTAGCTTCGTGAAGCCAAGCAAGAATCCGGGAGAACCACGATCGCAGCGAAGGGACTTCAACAAAGAGCTAAAGAAGTGAAAGACCGATCTACAAAGGTTGTATTTCGTATTCACTTAGTCGTAAACGTAGTTTACTAGCAAGCAAAACCCTAATTTTCTAGCAACGATCTTGTTTAGGGTTATTCGGCACGGCTAAAATTTGAAACGGGCATGGTTGATGCGTTGTAGAACCTTATTAGAGTGCCTAGTAATTACAAATTAGTGGAGCTTAGGTCAAAAGCATGAAGCTTGTAGAAGCTTGTGGATGCTTTGACAAAGTCCACTAAATTTGTTTTACTTTAGATTTTTATTAACCTAACCATTTTGAATAGTATGGTGTATGTCTTGCACACCCATGTATGATGTATCATCAACCATGATACAAAAAGAAAACACATTTTAATATATATCATATATATATAGAAGTTGTGTACCTGTAAGAAAAAACCCTAAATGAACAAGTGTTAGTTAATGTAAATTAGTATATCTAATATACAATTATACACTAAATTATTAAATCAACACTTGACTTAATAGTCCGGTCATATCGCATATAACCGACTAACATCCAATGTATCGATTTATCGAATCAACACTTGATTCGATAACCCGGCTATATCACATATAACCGACCGATACAAGAAGTCACGAGAATAGAATACGGTATCACATACACGCATTATTCTCGGTTCCGCACATATCACATATGCGCTCCTATTTCGTTTTGCCTGAGCCAGTAAAACCTCTATGTAGGACTCTAAAGACTCGTCAATACGCCGGCAGTAGGTGATGATCACATCAAGCACCCACAAGCCGTCAGAGGTACTAGCTGGACGTAACGGCTACCCGGGTATTGAGCGATCAGAAGATCAGCAAGCAAGCCGGCTCCAACTCCTATAAAAGCCTGCCGGTAACACTTCCCATACAGTCCGGTCTCCTCGTCTGATATGTCGCATATCAAGTCTAGGGGTGGTAAACGTCAGCCCCCAATAACCGATAAGTCGTGCCGATGTGAGGTTCATAACGGGTCGAGAAACTACTGGTAACACTTACCAGTAAATCTCTAAATCAGCCCTGGCCAGGGACTTCCGTGTCACGGCCAATCGAGCACAGCGCAACATCAACCCCCAATACCGGGAGAGACGAAACCCCTCCTATCGCTCATTGCCTCCATGTGACTTGGGACTGTACCCAAAAACCACCGTTTTGCACGCCCTCATGGATGTGGTAAGGTGGAAATCAAAGCACAGTGGGAATCACACAAGACTCTATGACGATCTCGGGTCTACAGACTAACCTGCACAAGTGTCACCAGAGAACTGCCATCTGACGTAAGGTATAATACCATCTGGAAGTTCTCGGCGAGTCCGTCCAGTGCACCCAGTCTCCACTGAGCACCCGTATACCATCTCTGATGTCAAACACCAATGGATATGGGATCATCCATTGCCCATCTCATGGGTCGAGAAGTGTATACGCTAGTCTACACTGGTATATCGATGCCCCGTCTCGATACACCTACGACAAGGGACCTTGAAGGATGTACTTATGGACTACCATGTCCCCACTAGTATTATCCGCATCATAGTCCAGGTAGTCAAGTACACATCCTAAGGGCTTTACCAACATGTAACTATAAGACAGTATCAAGAGACAAGTATACATGTTAAGATAAAGAGCAACCAGATAGCATACTATCATATCGAGCAAGAAAGTCCTCTCTATATATGTCCAAGCATCTAATATAATATACATCATCTGTATAATACTGGCCTCTAGGGCATACATACAACTAACAATCTCTCACTTGCACTAGGGCCAGCTGCTGTAGTATCGCATACCGAGCATCCCGAAGAGTCTCTCAAACTGAATCTGGGGAATGGCCTTCGTGAGTGGATCCGCTGTGTTGTTCTTCGTGTCAACCCTCCTGACCTCGATCTCCCGACGATCAACTATCTCCCGGATCAGGTGATACCACCTCAGAATATGCCTGGATCGCTGATGGGATCTGGGTTCCTTGGCCAAAGCCACCGCTCCATTGTTATCGCAATACAAAGGTATTGGATGCTCAATGGATGGAACAACTCCAAGTTCAGTAATGAACTTCCTGATCCAGACAGCCTCTTTGGCAGCATCGTTGGCAGCGATGTATTCAGCCTCCATCGTCGAGTCTGCCATGGTTTCCTGCTTAGAACTCTTCCAGCTAACCGCCCCTCCGTAAAGGGTAAAGACAAATCCCGAATGCGACTTAGAGTCGTACTTATCACTATGGACGCTCGAATCGGTAAAGGACTCCACTTGGAGTTCTCTGTTACCATACTCCAAGAGCATCTCCTTAGTCCTTCGCAAGTACTTGAGAATGCTCTTCACAGCTGTCCAGTGACTCTCTCCAGGATCGGCTTGATACCTACTCACTACACTTAGTGAGTATGCTACATCGGGTCTGGTACATAGCATTGCGTACATGATAGAGCCTACAGCCGAAGCATAGGGTATCCCTTGCATGCGAACTCTCTCCAAATCAGTCTTGGGAGACATCTCTTTGGAGAGAGTGAGCCCTGAGATCGTAGGTAAAAACCCACGTTTGGACTTTTCCATACTAAACATCTTTAGTATGGTGTCAATGTACCTGGATTGGGACAATCCCAATATCCTTTTAGATCTATCTCTATAGATCATAATTCCCAGTATGCAGGAGGCATCACCTAGATCTTTCATTGAGAATCTTTGTGATAAGAAGAGCTTGACCGATTGCAGCATAGGTATGTCATTTCCTATCAAGAGTATGTCGTCCACATACAATACGAGGAAGACAACCTTACTCTCTGCCACCTTCTTGTAGACACAAGGTTCATCTACGTTTTTGACGAAATCAAACTCTTTGATAACGACGTCAAAGCAGATGTTCCAACTCCGCGATGCTTGCTTTAATCCATAAATGGATTTAAGCAGTTTGCACACCTTCCCGCTGCTCCAACTATCTACGAAGCCCTCCGGCTGAGTCATGTACACGCACTCTTCTAAATCACCGTTTAGAAAGGCGGTCTTAACATCCATTTGCCAGATTTCATAGTCATGATATGCAGCAATGGCAAGCATGATCCGGATGGATTTAAGCATAGCCATTGGAGAAAAGGTTTCGTCATAATCCACATCTGGTCTTTGACGAAAACCCTTTGCAACAAGTCTAGCTTTGAAAGTCTCCACTTTCCCATCTACACCAAGTTTTTTCTTGAAGATCCACTTGCTCCCAATGGGTTTTACCCCTTCAGGAGCATCTTCCAAAGTCCATACTTTGTTGTTGTACATGGATTCCATCTCGGACCGCATTGCATCCAAACATTTCACTGAGTCCCCACTCGTGATGGCCTGCTCGAAGCTAGTAGGGTCATCATCAACCATGATGCAATCCTCGCTCCCACCATCTATGAGAAAACCGTAGTATCTCTCAGGTGGGTGAGGAACCCTACTAGATCGGCGGAGAGGCTGAGGTTCGTTGTGAACTACTGAATCCTCCGGTTCAACCAAATCTTCTGTCGTAGTCTGTATTGCTGGAACCTCTTCCAGTTCTCCCTCCTTGCCACTAATCTCTTTTTCAAGAAATTCCTTTTCTAAAAAGGTGGCATGTCGAGAAACAAACACCTTTTGTTCCTCGGTGTGGTAGAAGATATACCAGCGCGAATGTTTGGGATATCCAATAAACTTACACAGAATGGACCTTCCCGCGAGTTTGTCCGGATTTTGTGTTTTTACATAGGCCGGACAACCCCATATCTTAACATCATTAAGACATGGTCTCTTTCCTTTCCATATCTCATATGGAGTGGTTGGCACAGATTTGGTGGGAACCGTATTCAATAGGTCTGCAGCTGTTTCCAGTGCATACCCCCAGAAGGAAATAGGTAACTCAACTGTGCTCATCATAGAGCGCACCATATCTAATAGGGTGCGGTTCCTCCGTTCTGATACACCGTTGTGCTGTGGTGTATATGGAGGAGTCAGCTGAGAGAGAATCCCATTCTCTTTTAGGAAGTCCAGGAATTCATTGCTCAAGTATTCACCTCCTCGATCAGATCGAAGGATTTTAATACTTTTTCCGGTTTGGTTCTCGACTTCTTGTTTATATTCTCTAAATTTCTCAAAAGCTTCTGATTTGTGTTTCATCAGGAACACATATCCGAACCTTAAGAGATCGTCAGTGAATATAATGAAGTATGAAGAACCATTCCTGGCATGTGTAGACATGGGGCCGCATACATCACTATGTACCAGTCCCAAGAGTTCCGTAACTCTTTCTCCGTGTCCCGTAAACGGAGTTTTGGTCATCTTGCCTTTGAGACATGGCTGGCAAGTGTCTTAAGATGAAAATTCAAACGGATTTAAATATCCATCCTTATGCAACTTAGCTAGTCGTGTCTCATTGATGTGACCCAGTCTACAATACCACAAGAAGGATTCGTTCAGTTCTGAACTCTTCCTTTTGTGTGTGTTTGTTATGCTTAGAACTGTTGATTGATTTAGAACATAAATGCCATTGCACAACGTGCCTGATCCAACCAACTTTTGGTTAAGGAAAATGTTCATAACATTATCCTGTAATACAAAATTATATCCCTCTTTACTCAACAAAGAAACCGATATAATGTTGCATATCAGGTTCGGCATGTAATAGCATTCGTTCAGAATCAATGTATTACCAGTTGGCAATACAAGGTGATATTCCCCGACAGTTTTAGCTGCAACAATTGCACCATTTCCAACCCTTATGTCTTTATCACCTTCTCCAAGTTCTCTACCTTTCCTAAGCCCATGTAACTGATTACATATATGGGATCCTGACCCGGTATCTAATACCCAGGACGTAGAGCAAATGGAGAAACAGTTCTCTGTATCGAACACACCCGAAGAAAATGCATCAACATGTACTTTCTTCATTCGGGTGGCATAGGAATCCTGGTATTCCCCTATATCCTGTTCAGTCCTATAACTCTTATAAGAAAGAACAGAACCAACGTTCCCCAGCACAGTATAACATGCAGGTTCGGTTAATACATCCATATTATTATCTTTATTAAGACATGATATGGTCGCTACCAGGAGAGAGAGAGAAGAAAACACTTTAGCGTATGCTCTTGCAAGATCAGATTGGTTATTATTTTATCTAATCAGGATGGCTCCCACCGTTTTTAACAAATCTTCCTCCAAACCCTAAAAGGAAAGACTAGCCGGGATTAATTACACCCTACAATTTCGCCAATCTTTCAGCCAGGCCTGTGTCGGTACTTTGAGGGAGGTTCCCCGTGCTTTCGCACGGACCTAATTAAAGTAAACCTCGTTTTCCCAGAGGCGTAACCCCGTTGACACCTTTCTAGACACCTACTTGATCGGCTAATTGTCCTGTGTAAAACTCTCCCAGGAGTAACTATTACTCGCAGTGGGTATCGGGATCCAACTATCTCATAGAAGGTATGCAATCTCATTACAAATTTCAACACTTGAAATTCCCGATAATATTTTGCCCCTAGCGTCCCATGACCTTGACGCAGGCCAACAAACCATAGTGCGCTAGTCAAGTTCAACCCGTCATTTCTTGATTGAATTAAACCAACCCGTACGACCCTTGACGCAGGCCAACAAAGTCGCACGACTACCCTAATCCAATCTGCATCATATGCATAAGCAGATAAATACTATTTAGCTACCGCACACTACTCCTTAACGCAAGCCAACAAATGTAGCACGAATACTAAGTAGGATTTATTTGAAATGACGGAGGGCTACGACAGGTTTTTCTGAAAACCTATTGCGTAATGAACTTGATATCGTTGTAGAATCGAGTGAATTTTGAAATGGAGTGATTTTAAGGCTTTCATTAGTTTTACTAAAGAGGTCACTCCCAGTGAAGGGATCTCGGCACTTTCCTTATGGAATAAGGTGCAGGATATATCATATATGTAGGGTTCCTAGGCACTCTTGTGAAGGTTCATAAGGAATCAAACATGCCCGGATAAAAATTTAGACGTGCCGAACAACCCAAAGCCGGGATCTTTGCTACATTATTAGGGTTTAACATGCGAGATGATAACTTTTATCTAAGTGTGAGGGATTACAACCTTTGTAGTCCGCTCCTTCGCTTCACAAGCTCCGAGTAGAAGTCCCTTTGCCGCGATCCATGATCTCCCGGACTCATGAGAGGCTCCACGACTCGAACGATCCATGCTAGCTCGAAGTATTCCAAATCTCCGATGATCTACCTCGAAGTTGCAAAGACTCAAGCTATCTCACTCTAAAGAGATGAACACACTAATCTCATGGGCTAGATGAGATGAGGATGAGAGAGTAGTATTTTTGCTTTCTTTTTAAATCATTTTCTCATATTATTTCATCACATAAAGAAAATCTAGTAAGCTTTCTTCAAGAGAGAAGAAGATGATAATGGAAAAGATAATGAGATTATTTTCTTTTGTGATGAATAGAATAAAAGCTATATGATTGATTTATAAACCATGGTCAAGGATGGGTGACTAGGATTTAGTAGAGAATAAACTAGAGTTAGGGTTTTGGTTGGGTTAAGAATGTGTCATCCAAAATATCTTAAGAATGACAAAAGAAAAAGCTTCTAGAAGGTGCATGAAGCATCTAACCCTAATCAAACCCTAACCTCAATTAATCATCCTTAAACATGTTTAACAATTAATCATATCATGTCACAATAATATATATCACATATATATTATATAATTGTAACAAAAGAAAATAATACAATTAACATATATCGCATATATATCAATGTATCATCCAGTGAGAAAATGAAATAATAAAGCGAGCCAATATTAGATAATATAATAATATATCATATATATTATTATACATTAAATCATCGAATCAACACTTGATCCGACGATCCGGCTATATCGAATATTACCGACTAATATATCATGTACCGATTCATCGAATCAACACTTGATCCGATGACCCGGTTCATAACTAAATATCACGAGAATATAATACGGTATCCCATATCGCATTATTCTCGGTCCTGCACATATCACATATGTGCCTCTACTCCGTTTCGCCTGAGCCAAGAAACCTCTGTGTAGGACTCTAAAGAATCGTCAATACGCCGGTAGCAGGTGATGATCATATCAAACACCCACAAGCTGCAAGCGGTCATCTAAACGTAACAGCCACCCAGGTATTGAGCGATCAGAAGATCAACAAGCTAGCCTGTGCGTTCTCCTGTGAATCCAATCAGTAACACTCCCGTACAGTCCGGTCTGTTCGTCTGATATGTCGCATATCAAGTCTAGGGGTGGTATACGTCAGACCCAAGTAACCGATAAGTCGTGTCGATGTGTGGCTCATAACGGGTCGAGAAACTACTAGTAACACTTACCAGTAAATCTCCATATCAGCCCTGGCCAGGGACTTCCAGTTATAGCCAATCGAACACAGCACAACATCAACTCCCTATACCGGGAGAGACGAATCCCCTCCTATCGCTCATTGCCTCCATGTGATTCGGGACTGTACCCAAAAGCCACCGTTTTTCACGCCCTCTTGGACGTGGTAAGGTGGAAATCAAAGCACAGTGGGAATCTCACAAGACTCTATGACGATCTCGGGTCTACAGACTACCCTGTACTGGTGTCACCGGAGAACTGCCATCTGACGTGTGGTATATCACCATCTGGGAGTTCTCGGCGAGTCCGTCCAGTGTACCCAGTCTCCACTGAGCACCCGTACACCATCTCTGATGTCAAAACACCGATGGATATGGGATCATCCATCGCCCATCATATGGGTCAAGATGCGTATACGCTAGTCTACTCTGGTGTATAGATGCCCTGTCTCGATATACCCTCGACTAGGAACAGTTATAGGATGTACTCATCGACTACCGCGGCCCCACTAGTATGATCTCATCATAGTCCCAGTAGTCGAATACAGATCCTAAGGGCTTTATCAACATGTGAGAGTAAAACAGTAAACCAATACAAGTCAACATGTTAAGATAAAGTGAAACCAAATAGCATACTATCATGACGAGCAAGAAATTCATCTCTATATATATCCAAGCATCCATTATAATATACATCATATGTACAACAATGGCCTCTAGGGCATATACATAACTAACAATCTCCCACTTGCACTAAGGCCAGCTGCTGTAGTATCTCATACCTAGCATCCCGAATAATCTCTCAAACTGTATCTGGGGAATAGCCTTCGTGAATGGATCCGCAGTGTTGTCCTTCGTATCTACTCTCCTGACCTGGATCTCCCGGCGATCAACTATCTCCCTGATCAGGTGATACCGCCTCAGAATATGTCTGGACTTTTGATGGGACCTGGGTTCCTTGGCTAAAGCCACAGCTCCATTGTTATCGCAATACAGAGGTATTGGATGCTCAATGGATGGAACCACACCAAGTTCACTAATGAACTTCTTTATCCAGACAGCCTATTTGGCAGCATCGTTGGCAGCGATGTATTCAGCCTCCATCGTCGAGTCTGCAACGGTATCCTATTTGGAACTCTTCCAACATACCGCCCCTCCATTGAGGGTAAAGACAAAACCCGAATGCGACTTAGAGTCGTCCTTATCACTTTGGAAGCTGGAATCGGTAAAGGACTCCACATGGAGTTCTCCGTTACCATACACCAAGAACATCTCCTTAGTCCTTCGTAAGTACTTGAGAATGTTCTTCACAGCTGTCCAGTGACTCTCTCCAGGATCTGCTTGATACCGACTCACTACACTTAGTGAGTATGCTACATCGGGTCTGGTACATAGCATCGCATACATGATAGAGCCTACTGCCGAAGCATAGGGTATCCCTTGCATGCGAGCTCTCTCCAAATCAGTCTTGGGAGACATCTCTTTGGAGAGAGTGAGTCCAGAGATCGTGGGTTGGTTCCCACGCTTGGATTATTCCATACTAAACCTCTTTAGTATGGTGTCAATGTACCTCGATTGGGACAATCCCAGTATCCGTTTAGATCTATCTCTATAGATCATGATTCCCAATATGCAGGAGGCATCACCAAGATCTTTCATTGAGAATCTCTGTGATAAGAAGTGCTTGACTGATTGCAGCATATGAATATCATTTCCTATCAAGAGTATGTCATCCACGTACAATACGAGGAAGACAACCTTACCCTCTGCTACCTTCTTATAGATACAAGGTTCATCTACATTTTTGATGAAGTCAAACTCTTTGACTACAACATCAAAACAGATGTTCCAACTCCGCGATGCTTGCTTTAACCCATAAATGGATTTAAGCAGCTTGCACATCTTTCCGCTGCTCCCACTATCTACGAAGCCCTCTGGCTGAGTCATGTACACGCTCTCTTCTAAATCACCGTTTAGAAAGGCGGTCTTAACATCCATTTGCCAGATTTCATAGTCATGGTATGCAGCAATAGCAAGTAAGATCCGGATGGACTTAAGCATAGCCACTGGAGAAAAGGTTTCGTCATAATCCATACCTGGTCGTTGACGAAAACCCTTTGCTACAAGTCTAGCTTTGAAAGTCTCAACTTTTCCATCTACACCAAATTTCTTTTTAAAAATCCACTTGCTCCCAATGGGTTTTACCCCTTCAGGAGCATTTTCCAAAATCCATACTTTATTGGTGTACATGGATTCCATCTCAGATCGCACTGCATCCAGCCATTTCACAGAGTCACCACTCGTGATGGCCTGCTCGAAACTAGTGGGGTCATCATCATCTACGATGCAATCCTCGCTTCCACCATCAATGAGAAAACCGTAGTATCTCTCAGGTGGACGAGAAACCCTACTAGATCGGCGGAGAGGCTGGGGTTCGTCGGGTACTACTGAATCCTCTGGTTCCATTAAATCATCTGCCGTAGTTTGTGTTGCTGGAACCTCTTCCAGTTCTACCTCATTGCCATCAATATCTTTCATAAGAAAACCCTTTTCTAAAAAGGTGGCATGTCGAGAAACAAACACTTTTTGTTCCTCGGAGTGGTAGAAGATATACCCTCGCGAATGTTTGGGATATCCAATAAACTTACATAAGACAGATCTTGCCTCGAGCTTGTCCGGATTTTGTCTTTTGACATAGGCTGGACAACCCCATATCTTAATATACATAAGAGATGGTCTCTTCCCTTTCCATATCTCATATGGGGTGGTAGGCACTGATTTGGTAGGAACCATATTCAATAGATGTATGGCTGTCTCAAGCGCATACCCCCAGAAGGAAATAGGTAACTCAGCTTCGCTCATCATAGAGCGTACCATATCTAATAGGGTGCGATTCCTCCGCTCAGATACACCGTTGTGCTGTGGTGTATAAGGAGGAGTAAGCTGAGAGAGAATCCCATTCTCTTTTAGATAATCTAAAAATTCACCGCTTAAGTATTCACCTCCTCGATCAGATCGAAGAATCTTAATGCTTTTGCCCGTTTGGTTTTCTACTTCGTGCTTGTATTCTCTGAATTTCTCAAAAGCTTCAGACTTGTGTTTCATCAGAAACACATGTCCGTATCTAGAGAGATCGTCAGTGAATATAATGAAGTAGGAAAAACCGTTCCTGGCATGCGTAGACATGGGACCGCATACATCGCTATGTATCAGTCCTAAGAGTTCGGTAACTCTTTCTCCGTGTCCACTAAACGGAGCTTTGGTCATTTTTCCTTTGAGACATGAATGGCAAGTATCATAAGATGATAATTCGAACGGATTCAAATAACCATCTTTATGTAACTTAGCCAGTCGTGTCGCATTGATATGACCAAGTCTACAATGCCACAAGTAGGATTCGTTCATATCTGAACTTTTCCTCTTGTGTGTGTTTTGTATATTCAGGACTGTATTCTGATTTAGAATAAATATGCCATTATGTAACGAGCCTGATGCAATCAACTTTTGATCTAGGAATATGTTCATAACATTATCCTGTACCACAAAATTATATCCTTCTTTACTTAATAAAGAGACTGATATAATGTTGCACATCATGTTCGGTATATAATAGCATTCATTTAGAATCAGTGTATTACGACTTGGTAATACAAGGTGATATTCGCTAACCTCTTTGGCTACAATACTTGCACCGTTCCCTACTTGAACGGAATGATCACCTTTTCCTAGTTCTCTACCTTTTCGTAGCCCATGTAACTGTTTACATATGTGGGATCCTGATCCGGTATCTAATACCCAGGACGTAGGGTGAACTGAGAAACAGTTCTCAATAACTAACACACCCGAAGAAGATGCATCAACATGTATGTTCTTTTGGGCGGCGTGAGAATCCAGATATTCTCCTGTTTCCTGTTCAGTCTTATAACTCTTATAAGAAAGAACGGGTCTAACGTTCCCTTGCTCAGTACAATTATTGGGTTCAGTCAATACATCCATATTATTATCTTGATTATGGCATGACAAGGTCGCTGCCTGGAGAGAGAGAGAAGAAAACACTTTAGCGTATGCTCTTGCAAGATTAGATTGGTTATTATCTTATCTAATCAGGATGTCTCCCACTGTTTTTATCAAATCTATCTTAAAACCCTAAAAGGTAAGATTAGCCGGGATTAATTACACCTTACAATTCCGTCAATCTTTCAGCCAGATCAGTGTCGGTACTTTGAGGGAGGTTCCCCGTGCTTTCGCATGGACCTAATTAATGTAAACCTCGTTTTCCCAAAGGCGTAACCCCCTTAACACTTTTCTAGACACCTACTTGATCGGCTAATTGCCCTGTGTAAAACTCTCCCAGGAGTAACTCTTACTCGTAGTGGGTATCGGGATCCAACTATCTCATAGAAGGTATGCAATCTCATTGCAAATTTCAACACTTGAAATTCCCAATAATACTTTTGCCCCTAGCGTCCTATGACCTTGACGAAGGCCAAACTACCCATAGGGCGCTAGTCAAGTTCAACCCGTTCATTTCTTGATTGAATTAAACCCACCCGTACGACCCTTGACGAAGGCCAAACTACGCCGTACGAATACCCTAATACAATCGCATCGTATGCTAACAGATAAGTACTAGTTAGCTACCGTACACTACGCCTTGACGAAGGCCAAACTACCGTAGCACGAATACTAAGTAGTATTTATCTGAAATGACGGAGGGCTACGCAGGTTTTCAAAAAATCCCTAAGCGTAATGAACTTGATATCGTCGTAGAATCGAGTGAAGTTTTGAAAAGGAGTGTTTTTGGGGCTTTTCTTAGTTTCGCTAAAGGGGTCACTCTCGGTGAAGGGATCGTCGGCCCTTTCCTCATCGAATAAGGTGCAGGATATATCATATATACCGCTGTGCAAAGCAAAACACTAAAAGCATTCAAAAGACAAACCGCGTTTTGTAGCATCTGCCAGTTTCGCTAAAGAGGTCACTCTCGGTGAAGGGATCCTCGGCTCTTTCCACATCGAATAAGGTGCAGGATATATCATATATAGCACTGTGCAAAGCAAAACTGTAGCTACCCTTTTTATAAAGTTTTGATTCTACAACATCTTTAGGTTTCTTTTCTTTTATTAATCTCATTAATAAAAATCCCATCAGCTTATGCTTCCTAAGCATCACAGAAGAAACGAAAGCAGTAATATTTATATATCAGCATATATATATAGTATAAGCATTCGTCTCAGGCAGTAATATGATCTCATCACAGAACATTGCAGCAGAAGAACATATATGAAATATTGGATATACTAGGACGTCCGTGTTTTCAATACGAGCCTGTATAAAACACGGATTCCACGGTCGCGATGAATAGCCAAACCCACATCCCAAGACCCCTACGAGAGCGGCAAGTAACACTGCCAATTCTAGGGTTAGGAGACCCGGTCTCGACTCCTCGAGATGGCCTCCCACTGGACCCTAGAACCCGGTTACTTGTGCTCCCCTCCTTGGGTTAACCTAATGCGGAAAAGTAAATAATATACACTGGTGACAGCAACCGCAACCTGGAAGTGCCCCAAATAAAAGAATATTACAATACAAATGAATTTTACATGAATGAAAATAAAAACCCTCATCTCACATAAAACCCCCGGCTATTCAGAACGCGACGATCCAATATTCACAGTAACACATAATATCACATATCATCAACGTAAGTAAATATGCGCATCCCAATTGTCGTTGACATATAGCAACGAAACCGGCGATATCATATATTACACTTACGGTCACAGAAAAGAAAGTGTAAAACTACAACATTTGGAATCCACAATCACTTGAGACATCGTAAATCCGAAATATCACATACTTCGCATTTCATGCCTAACTCTATGAATTCCACATATTGTATCACATTCCAGATAAATAGAGAGTATTAAACTTTCCGAACAGATAATCAAATACCCAAAATTTCCTAAAGTGCTCAACTCTTGAGCGGAGTTCAAATAATCCCAGAATATGTCACAGTACCGGTGATCCAGCCGTAGAAGGGTCAAGCCAACGCCTCACATGTGGCACGCCGTACTGCCCCAAACCCGAAGGTTCAAAAGGCAGTTCAAGACGGTCACATAATCGAGTTAAGGTTTGTTGTCTTCTAGAGGGTCCACCGCTTAACTTGTACAATTTTTCCGAAAGATTTAAACCCGATAAAAATTCAACGCTTGAAAGTTTGCCGTACCTGGAAACAGTGAGTTAATGATATCCGTTCAACTAGTTTAACAGTTTCTAAATATCCGGAAAGAAATACGAATTTAAATATTCCGATCGAATCTACTAATACTAAATAAACCCCAGAAGATTCAACACCTGAAACAGATTAAAAATACCCAGAAGCATCAACAAGCACCTACGGACATTACCACAAAAGCCACGTGTCGCCAATCCATCAATCCGCCGCGGAACCGCCGCGCAAGCATGCTTGCGCCGCGGTTCCGCCACCGTTTGGTCGAATTGGGGGCTCGGGTTTTATGGTAATTCTTAGAATTCCCTGCTGATTTTTTTTCATATTTTTAATTCAGAAAAATCCCAAAATTTAAAAAATTTCCAGAGAGGGGTCTAATTTTGTCGTTTCGGGTTCGATCGGAGTTTTAACTTCGTAAACACATCGCCTAATGCTCCAGCTAGGCTCTGATACCACTGTAGGGTTCCTAGGCACTCTTGTGAAGGTTCATAAGGCATCAAACATGCCCGGATAAAAATTTAGACGTGCCGAACAACCCAAAGCCGGGATCTTTGCTAAATTATTAGGGTTTAACATGCAAGATGATAACTTTTATCTAAGTGTGAGGGATTACAACCTTTGTAGTCCGCTCCTTCGCTTCACAAGCTCCGAGTAGAAGTCCCTTTGCCGCGATCCACGATCTCCCGGACTCATGAGAGGCTCCACGACTCGAACGATCCATGCTAGCTCGAAGTATTCCAAATCTCCGATGATCTACCTCGAAGTTGCAAAGACTCAAGCTATCTCACTCTAAAGAGATGAACACACTAATCTCATGGGCTAGATGAGATGAGGATGAGAGAGTAGTATTTTTGCTTTCTTTTTAAATCATTTTCTCATATTATTTCATCACATAAAGAAAATCTAGTAAGCTTTCTTCAAGAGAGAAGAAGATGATAATGGAAAAGATAATGAGATTATTTTCTTTTGTGATGAATAGAATAAAAGCTATATGATTGATTTATAAACCATGGTCAAGGATGGGTGACTAGGATTTAGTAGAGAATAAACTAGAGTTAGGGTTTGGTTGGGTTAAGAATGTGTCATCCAAAATATCTTAAGAATGACAAAAGAAAAAGCTTCTAGAAGGTGCATGAAGCATCTAACCCTAATCAAACCCTAACCTCAATTAATCATCCTTAAACATGTTTAACAATTAATCATATCATGTCACAATAATATATATCACATATATATTATATATTTGTAACAAAAGAAAATAATACAATTAACATATATCGCATAGATATCAATGTATCATCCAGTGAGAAAATGAAATAATAAAGCGAGCCAATATTAGATAATATAATAATATATCATATATATTATTATACATTAAATCATCGAATCAACACTTGATCCGACGATCCGGCTATATCGAATATTACCGACTAATATATCATGTACCGATTCATCGAATCAACACTTGATCCGATGACCCGGTTCATAACTAAATATCGCGAGAATATAATACGGTATCCCATATCGCATTATTCTCGGTCCTGCACATATCACTTATGTGCCTCTACTCCGTTTCGCCTGAGCCAAGAAACCTCTGTGTAGGACTCTAAAGAATCGTCAATACGCCGGTAGCAGGTGATGATCATATCAAACACCCACAAGCTGCAAGCGGTCAGCTAAACGTAACAGCCACCCAGGTATTGAGCGATCAGAAGATCAACAAGCTAGCCTGTGCGTTCTCCTGTGAATCCAATCAGTAACACTCCCGTACAGTCCGGTCTGTTCATCTGATATGTCGCATATCAAGTCTAGGGGTGGTATACGTCAGACCCCAGTAACCGATAAGTCGTGTCGATGTGTGGCTCATAACGGGTCGAGAAACTACTAGTAACACTTACCAGTAAATCTCCATATCAGCCCTGGCCAGGGACTTCCAGTTATAGCCAATCGAACACAGCACAACATCAACTCCCTATACCGGGAGAGACGAATCCCCTCCTATCGCTCATTGCCTCCATGTGATTCGGGACTATACCCAAAAGCCACCGTTTTGCACGCCCTCTTGGACGTGGTAAGGTGGAAATCAAAGCACAGTGGGAATCTCACAAGACTCTATGACGATCTCGGGTCTACAGACTACCCTGTACCAGTGTCACCGTAGAACTGCCATCTGACGTGTGGTATATCACCATCTGGGAGTTCTCGGCGAGTCCGTCCAGTGTACCCAGTCTCCACTGAGCACCCGTACACCATCTCTGATGTCAAAACACCGATGGATATGGGATCATCCATCGCCCATCATATGGGTCAAGATGCGTATACGCTAGTCTACTCTGGTGTATCGATGCCCTGTCTCGATATACCCTCGACTAGGAACAGTTATAGGATGTACTCATCGACTACCGCGGCCCCACTAGTATAATCTCATCATAGTCCCAGTAGTCGAGTACAGATCCTAAGGGCTTTATCAACATGTGAGAGTAAAACAGTAAACCAATACAAGTCAACATGTTAAGATAAAGTGAAACCAAATAGCATACTATCATGACGAGCAAGAAAGTCATCTCTATATATATCCAAGCATCCATTATAATACACATCATATGTACAACAATGGCCTCTAGGGCATATACATAACTAACAATATATATCGCTATGCAAAGCAAAACTCCAAAAGCAATCAAAAACCAAACCGAGTTTTGTAGCATCTGCCAGTTTTGCTAAAGAGGTCACTCCCGGTGAAGGGATCTCGGCTCTTTCCTCATCGAATAAGGTGCAGGATATATCATATATATCGCTATGCAAAGCAAAACAGCAGCTACCCCTTTTTTTGAAAAATTTGATTCTACAACATCTTTTAGGTTTCTTTTCTTTCATTAATTACATTAATGAAGTCCCATCATTTAAGTCACCTAAACATCACTGATAAATACGACGTACACTTATGCCATCCGCATTCGCCTCGATGTCCCCTCGTGCACCGTTAGGTTAGGTAACTGACGGCAGAGCAGGGCAGGGCTAGCGCGGGTGTAAAACATAAGTAACGTCTATATAATATATCATATATACTATATACAGTATTTATCACAGAACATCAAATGATCACATCACAGATATCGCAGCAGAAGAAACATATGAAACATTGGATATACTAGGACGTCCGTATTTTATTTTGAGGCTCTATAAAACACGGATTCCACGGTCGTGATGAATAGCCAAACCCACACCCCTAGACCCCTATGAGAGAGGCAAGCAACCCTACCAATTCTAGAGTTAGGAGACCCGGACTCGACTCCTCGAGTTGGTCTCCAACTGGACTCTAGAACCCGGTTACTTGTGCTCTCCTCCTTGGGTCTATCTTAGTGCGGAAAAGTAAATAATATACAAATGGTGATATCAACCTCATCCCGGAAGTGCCCCAATAAAAGAATATTACATACATTTAATTTTACATGAATGAAAATAAAAACCCTCATCTCACATAAAACCCCTCGGCTATTCAGAACGCGACGATCCAATATAACATATCCAGCAATACATAACATCACATGTCATCAACCTAAGTAAATATACGTATCCCAATTGTCGTTGACATATAACAACAAAACCAGCGATATCACATATTACACTTACGGTCGCAGAAAAGAAAGTGTAAAACTACAACATTTGGAATCTATAATCTCTTTAGACATCGTAAATCCGAAATATCACATATTTCGCATTTCATGCCTAACTGTATGAATTCCACATATTGTATCACATTCCAGATAAATAGACAGTATTAAACTTTCCGATCGAATAATCAAACAACCATGATTTCCTAAATAGCTCAACATTTGAGGGTTTAAAAACATCCATCACTTGCCACAGTACCAATGGTCCAGCCGTAGAAGGGTCAAGCCAACGCCTTACATGTGGCACGCCGTACTGCCTCAAACCCTAAGGTTCAAAAGGCAGTTCAAGACGGTCACATTATCGAGTTAAGGTTTGTTGTCTTCTATAGGGTCCATTGCGTAACTTGCACGATTTAGACGTTCTTAAACATCGAAAAAATCCAATACTTGGAAATTTTCCGGGTAGGGAAAAAGTGAGTTATTGATATCCGTCCGAACTTTTTAATACTTTCTAAATTATCCGGAAGACATAACGAATTTAAATTCTCCGATCGAGTCAACGACTACAAAATAAACACCAAAATACTCAACACTTGAGTCAGATTAAAAATACCCATAAAATATAAGGAATGGCTACGGATATTACTGCACAAAGCTCTGTCCCCAATACATTTTTTCTGCCGCGGAACCGCCGCCTAAAGTGGAGTGGGACCGCGGTTCCGCGGCTGCTGTACGGAATTCGGGTCTCGAAATTTGTGGTAATTCTTAGAATTCCATGTTGATTTTTTTAGGTATTTTTAATACTGAAAATACACAGTTTGGAAAAAATGTACAGAGAGGGGGTTAACTTTGACATATCGGGGTTCGTTCGGAGTTTTAACTTCGTAAACACGTCGCCTAATGTTCTAGCTAGGATCTGATACCACTGTAGGGTTACTAGGCACTCTAATAAATAGGTCACTCCCGGTGAATTGATCTCGGCTCTTTCCCCGTAGAATGAGCTGTAGGATATTCCAACTGAATACCACGATGCAAAGCAAAAGTAAACTACTATAGTGAAGTTATTGCCCTGACGGAAACGTCTGTCCAAGGCGTCACTCCCGGTGAAGGTATCTCGGCCCTTGCCTCGTCAACTGAGGTGCTGGATATTCATAACCGAATACCACTGTGCAAAACAAAAGAGAACGCCCTTGCAATAACAACTTTTTTGAAAAATGTTCCAACAACATCAGAATAAGTTTGTTTAGCTTGCATTGATCCGAATCAACGCAGTACCATCAATTGATCACAACACAAAAGAACGAAAATAATGATGTACGTATATGCCATCCGCATTCGCCACTGGGTCCTGTCATCACCCGTTAGGTTACTTAACTAACGACAGAGCGGGGACTGGACTAGCGTGGATGCAAAACATATACAACATCTACTAGTATATATATCAATATATAATATTCGCTCAAGGCGTGATAAAATGCAACATCACAGAAATGTAATAAGCATCACAGAACAATACAGATATCTGGGATCCCCGGGTTTCACAGAGCCGCTACTGAAACCCGACGTTCCCCTGGTCGCGTGGATAGTCTGTGCAATGAAATCCTAGACCCCTACGGGCGCGGCAAGTTATCCGCCAAAACCTGAAGCGAGGCAGCCCCCTTCAACAACGTGAAGGGACCACCCAGCACTTCACGGAATCCGGTAACTTGGGCACCCCTCCTGGGTCAACCTATACCCCCTACGAGTGCAGTGAATAGCCCGCCAATTCTAGAGTAAAGCCCCCTCCGTCTCAACGCCAGGAGATGCGGGCCCGTTGCCCTCTAGAACCCGGCTATCCGTGCACCCCTCCTTGGGGTAATCCAAGTACAGAAAGTAAAAATATACATACAACGGGTACATCGACCTCAGCCCGGTCGTGCCCCAAAAGAATAATATACAAACAGGCAGTGACGGCAGTCCACATGTCGGACGCTCGCCCCGCAATATCAAATGTACATAATAATACCAAAACTGTACTACCATTGCATCCAGGCTATCCCCCACGACCAATCCGCAACATCATAGCACAACACAGAACATCAACGTGAATGTCACGTCGCAAATCCGTCTAAAAGGGATATAGCAGTTAGACAGGATTTACCGATCAAGTGACATTCATAGTCGCAGATATAATGTAAATACTGTGAACTAACATGTTTAAAATTTTCAATCGACTAAATATACCGAAGTGGGCCCCAAGCACAACTGTAGCACTTAAAGAAAATCTGGGCCCAAACAGAACATACCAAAAACCCTATTTCCATGTCAGAAGCCCACTGTAAAAATTTGGTGCAGTAAGGAGTCAAAGTGGCGGGGGAACCGCGGCCAATGCATGGGTTTGGCCGTGGTTCCACGGTGGAACAGTGCCATCAGGGCACCAAATTTTCACAGAATGCATAAAAAACCCTGCTCGTATTTTTACAATGTACCAAATAATTTTTTGAGCACTGCAAAAATTCGACAGAAACGGACATGAAAACGCGACTTTTTGAAAATCCGTTCGATCGAACTTATAAACACGTTAGCGCAAGATAGAGTAGGTTAATGGCGTGGCTATGATACCGTTGTAAGTGTACAGCAGCACCCCGGCCGTCAATCCGACGCCGGAATGCGGAAACGAAACTTTTACAAAACTTGTAAACCGGCACTACCGCGCACTAAAATCCCAGATCCGGCCATTAACCTAATGCTAGCTAACTAGAGAAGGGGTAGAAAGCTATACCGAGCGATCCGTGTCCTTCGGTCTTCGGCCTCCATCCCGATCTCCTCACGGAATCTCCGGTCTTCATCTCCTCGTCGGAAAGTGCACCACATCGCCGGGTTCTTTTACGAGCTCCCACCTATGGACCGAGGCAACTCGGGCACGAAGTTGGAGAGTCGACGTGTCCAAGAATGCTATAGGCTAAGTGTAGAATTAATTGTCTCAATGCGGGTATGAAGTTGCCATATTGATGGAGGAGAGAATGAACTTTGGAGTGATGTGAGGAATTTTGTAGCAAGCAAAAATGTGTGATGAATATTTTCCCTCATACTAGAAATGAATCCCCACCTCCAAACAATCTGTGGCCGGCCCCTAATAATAATGGAGAGGGAAAATCAAAAAGGTGCGCTTAAGAAAGAAATGTGAGGATAAAGAGGAATTATGGTCACACCAAATTTCCAAATCAATCCTATCAAAATCCATCTCATTTAATGCTAGCCAAGTGATACAATAGGAATCTCATGATGAAAGAAAAAAGCAAAGATGCTTTGAATTAACATAATCTCTCATTTACAAATAAACCCTCCACAATTGCTAATTTGCACACTTGCAAATTAGCCCCTCCCATCAGAAAATCCGGCCATGTCGGAACAAAGGAAAACTGGCCGGAACGGAATACAAACTGGCAACTTCAAAAAACTGATCCCGTAATAAATTACAGGAAAACACCGCGACTGTATTACATACCCGCATTTGTATTCCGACCGAATACAAATGCAAAGAAACAAAATCTACACTGTACAATACTAGGATCCGGCTTAAACCAAAGCCCGCTAGTATTATCCGTCCGATCATGATCCATGCAATACCGCACGTATCTTATCGAACCCTGCCATATCTCCATACGGCCTCTACAGCGTTTCGCCCGAAACTTGAGAAAACGTTCTGTGGGGGACTTTAAAGACTCGTCAACACCTTGGTTGTGGATTTAACCACTAGCACGTCAGAGGTATTAGCCATACGTAACGGGCCGCTAGGTATTGACCAAAAGGGACGTCGATGAGCAAACTCATCCTGACACCCTACTGAGCCTGTCAGTGACAATATCCATACAGTCCGGTCCATTCGTCTATGAGCATCGCATGGCAGGCCAAGGGGGTTGGTAAAAGTCAGACCCCCAAAAGCGGTACAAGTCGTGTCGAAGTGTAGCCCAGAACACCCTGAGATATTACTGGAATACCTACCAGTAAATCTCCTACCTTAGCCAAGGACTTCGTGTAATGGCTCTCCTAGGCACAGCGCGACCTCACCCCCAATACCGGGAGAGACGAACCCCTGAAGATCCACTCACTGCCTCCATATGGCTCGGGACTGTACCCAACTAAAACCTGTTTGCACGACTCCATTGAGCGTGGTAGGGTAGTAATCAAAGTACAGTGGGAACTCACACGAGACAAATGACGATCTCAGGTCGATGAACTAACCTGTACACATGTCACCAGGGAACTGCTATCCGACGTATTGTATAAGACCAACTAGCATGTTCCCGGCGAGTCCTGTCCGGTGTACCCATAACCCAATGAGCACCTGTATACATCTTAGGTGAACCAACTGACACCTGTGGCTTGTGAGACCGGTCACCGCCCCTCGTCGGGGTCTCGACTTTATACACTAGTCTACTCTGGAGCATCGATGCCCTGTCTCGAAACTCCCTCGACTAGGGACCTTTTAAGGATGTGCTTATAGACCCCAGCTCTCACGTATATGATCGCCCTTATACTGCTGGCAGTCAAGCAAGAATCCTAAGGGCTCTATCAACGTGCAATAGTGACTTGTAAGGTCACCTAAAGCAGTACACGATGATAAAGATAAACCAGATAGCACACTATCATCTCAAGTAAAACTGTCCTACCGGCATAGGTCCTCTCTCAATCATTGCAATCACGTGCCTGTGATCCAATAATTGACTCTGAGGGCACTATATCCAACAACTTCAGGGATGAGGTTAATGTCACCATTGTATATTATTTACTTTTCCGCATTAGGTAGACCTAAAGAGGGGAGCACAAGTAACCGGGTTCTAGGGTACAGAGGGAGGCCATCTCGAGGAGTCGAGACCGGGTCTCCTAACCCTAGAATTTGCAGTATTACTTGCCGCTCTCATAGGGGTCTAGGGATGTGGGTTTGGCTATTCATTGCGACCGTGGAATCCGTGTTTTATACAGGCTCGAAATAAAACACGGACGTCCTAGTATATCAAATATTTCATATGTTATCTTCTGCTGCAATGTTCAGCGATGAGATCATATTACTGCCTGAGTCGAATGCTTATACTATATATATATGATATATAAATATTTCAGCTTTCGTTTCTTCTGTGATGCTTAGGAAGCATAAATGATAGGATTTATTAAGGAGATTAATAAAAGAAAAGAAAGCTAAAAGATGTTGTAGAATCAAAACTTTATAAAAATGGATAGCTACAGTCTTGCTTTGCACAGCGGTATATATGATATACCCTGCACCTTATTCGATGAGGAAAGACCCGAGATCCTTTCACCGGACTGACCTCTTTAGCATAACTGGCAGATGCTATAAACTCACGGATTAGTTTTTGATTGCTTCTATAGTACTTGCTTTGCACAGCGGTATTTGTGATATATCATGCACCTTATTCGATGAGGAAATAGCCGAGATCCCTTCACCGGGAGTGACCTCTTTAGCGAAACTAGAAAAGCCTCAAAAACACTCCTTTTCAAAATCACTTGTTTCTACAACGATATCAAGTTCATTATGCAATAGGTTTTCTGAAAAACCTGTCGCAGCCTTCCGTCATTTCAGATAAGTCCTACTTAGTATTCGTACTACGTTTGTTGACCTCCGTCAAGGCGTAGTGAGCGGTAGCTAACTAGTATTTATCTGTTTAATGCTTGTGATACAGATTGGATTAGGGTAGTCGTACGGCCCTGTTGACCTCCGTCAAGGATCGTGCGGGTGGGTCTGATTTAATCAAGAAATGATGGGTTAAACTTGACTAGCACCCTATGATTTGTTGACCTCCGTCAAGATCATGGGATGCTTGGGACAGAATATTATCGGGAATTTCAAGTGTTAAAATTTGCAATGAGATTGCATACCTTCTATGAGATAGATGGATCCTGATACCCACTGCGAGTAAGAGTTACTCCTGGGAGACTTTTATACAGGACAATTAGCCGATCAAGTAGGTGACTAGAAAGGTGTTTACGGGGTTATGCTTCTGGGAAAATGAGGTTTATTTTAATTAGGTCCGTGCGAAAGCACGGGGGACCTCCCTCAAAGTACCAACACTGGCCTGGCTGAAAGATTGGCGAACTTGTAAAGATGTAATTAATCCCGACTAGTCTTTCCTTTTAGGGTTTAAAGGAAGATTTGATAAAAACAGTGGGAGATATCATGATTAGATAAGATAATAACCAATCTAATCTTGCAAGAGCATACGCTAAAGTGTTTCCTTCTCTCACTCTCCAGGTAGCGACCATGTCAGGCCTTAATCAAGATAATAATATGGATGTATTGACAGAACGCGCTTATTATACTGAGCATGGGAACGTTGGTCCCGTTCTTTCTTATAAGTGTTATAAGACCGAGCAGGAAATAGGAGAATATCTGGATTCTTACACCGCCCAAACGAAGAACTAGTATGTTGATGCATCTTCTTCGGGTGTATTAGTTATTGAGAACTGTTTCTCAGTTCATCCTACGTCCTAGGTATTAGATATCGGATCGGGATCCCACATATGTAAATTGTTACATGGGCTACGTAAAGGTAGAGAACTGGGAAAGAGTGATCATTCCGTACAAGTAGGGAATGGTACAAATATTGCAGACAAAGCAGTTGGCGAATATCACCATGTATTACCAAGTAGTAATACATTGATTTTGAATGAGTGCTATTATATACCGAACATGATGTGCAATATTATATCAGTTTCTTTATTAAGTAAAGAAGGGTATAATTTTGTAATACAGGATAATGTTATGAACATCTTCCTAAATCAAAAGTTGATTGCATCAGGCTCGTTACATAATGGCATATTCATTCTCAATCAAAATACAGTCCTTAATATACAAAACACACACAAGAGGAAGAGTTCAGAAATGAACGAATCCTACTTATGGCATTGTAGACTAGGTCATATCAATGCGACACGACTAGCTAAGTTGCATAAGGATAAATATTTGAATCCGTTCGAATTATCATCTTATGATACTTGCCATTCATGACTCGTAGGTAAAATGACCAAAACTCCGTTTAGTGGACACGGAGAAAGAGTTGAGGAACTCTTAGGACTGGTACATAGTGATGTATGCGGTCCCATGTCTTCACATGCCAGGAACGGTTCTTCCTACTTCATTACATTCACTGACGATCTCTCAAGATACGGACATGTGTTCCTGATGAAACACATGTCTGAAGCTTTTGAGAAATTCAGAGAATATAAGAACGAAGTAGAGAACCAAACGGGAAAAAGTATTAAGATCCTTCGATCTGATCGAGGCGGATAATACTTGAGCAATGATTTCCTAAACTATCTAAAAGAGAATGGGATTCGCTCTCAGCTTACTCCTCCTTATACACCACAGCACAACGGTGTATTGGAAAGGAGGAATCACACCCTATTAGATATGGTGCGCTCTATGATGAGCACTGCTGTATTTCCTTCTGGGGATATACGCTTGAGACAGCGGCATACCTACTGAATAAAGTTCCTACCAAATCTGTGCCTACCACTCCATATGAGATATGGGAAGGGAAGAGACCATATCTTAATTTTGTTAGGATATGGGGTTGCCCGGCCTATGTCAAAAGACAAAAACTGGACAAACTCGAGGCAAGATCTGTTTTGTATAAGTTTGTTGGATATCCCAAGCATTCGTGAGGGTATATCTTCTACCATAGTGAGGAACAAAGGGTGTTTGTTGCTCAACACGCCACCTTTTTAGAAAATAATTTCTTGCAAAAGAGATTAGTGGCTCTGAGGTAGAACTGGAAGAAGTTCCAGCAGAACAAACTACAACGGAAGATTTGATGGAACCAGAAGATTCAGTAGTTCCTGACGAACCCCAGCCTCTCCACCAATTTAGTAAGGTTTCTCATCCACCTGAGAGATACTACGGTTTTCTCGTTGATGGTGGAAGCGAGGATTGCATCATGGAAGATGATGACCCGACTAGCTTCGAGCAGGCCATCACGAGTAGGGACTCTGTAAAATGGCTGGATGCAATGCGATATGAGATGGAATCCATGTACACCAACAAAGTATGGACTTTGGAAGTTTCTCCTGAAAGGGTAAAACCCATTGGGAGCAAATGGATCTGTAAGAAGAAACTTGGTGTAGATGGAAAAGTTGAGACTTTCAAAGCTAGACTTGTTGCAAAGGGTTTTCGTCAATGACCAGGTATGGATTATGACGAAACCTTTTCTCCAGTGGCTATGCTTAAGTCCATCTGAATCTTACTTGCCATTGCTGCATACCATGACTACGAAATCTGGCAAATGGTTGTTAAGACCGCTTTTCTAAATGGTGATTTAGAAGAGTGCGTGTACATGACTCAGCCAGAGGGCTTCATAGATAGTGGGAGCAGCGGGAAGGTATGCAAGCTGCTTAAATCCATTTATGGGTTAAAGCAAGCATCGAGGAGTTGGAACATCTGCTTTGATGTTGTAGTCAAAGAGTTTGACTTCATCAAAAACATAGATGAACATTGTATTTATAAGAAGGATACAGAGAGTAAGGTTGTCTTCCTTGTATTGTACGTGGATGACATACTCTTGATAGGAAATGATGTTCCTATGCTGCAATCGTTCAAGCTCTTCTTCTCACAAAGATTCTCAATGAAAGATCTAGGTGATGCCTCCTGCATACTGGGAATTATGATCTATAGAGATAGATCTAAAAGGATACCGGGATTGTCCCAATCCAGGTATATTGACACCATACTAAAGAGGTTTAGTATGGAAGAATCCAAGCGTGGTAACGAACCCACGATCTCTGGACTCACTCTCTCTAAAGAGATGTCTCCCAAGACTGATTTGGAGAGAGCTTGCATGCAAGGGATACCCTATGCTTCGGCAGTAGGCTCTATCATGTATGCGATGCTATATACCAGACCCGATGTAGCATACTCACTAAGTGTAGTGAGTCGGTATCAAGCAGATCTTGGAGAGAATCACTGGACAGCTGTGAAGAACATTCTCAAGTACTTGCGAAGGACTAAACAGATGTTCTTGGTGTATGGTAACAGAGAACTCCAGGTGGAGTCCTTTACCGATTCGAGCTTCCAAAGTGATAAGGAAGACTCTAAGTCACACTCGGGATTTGTCTTTACCCTCAATGGAGGGGCGGTGTGTTGGAAGAGTTCCAAACAGGAAACCGTTGCAGACTCGACGATAGAGGCTGAATACATCGCTGCCAACGATGCTGCCAAAGAGGCTGTCTGGATAAAGAAGTTCATTATTGAACTTGGTGTGGTTTCATCCATTGAGCACCCAATACCTTTGTATTATGATAACAATGGAGCTGTGGCTTTGGCCAAGGAACCCAGGTCCCATTAGAAGTCCAGACATATTCTGAGGGGATATCACCTGATCAGGGAGATAGTTGATCGCCGGGAGATTGAGGTCAGGAGAGTTGATACAAAGGATAACACTGCGGATCCACTCACGAAGGCCATTCCCCAGACACAGTTTGAGAGACTCTTCGGGATGCTGGGTATGAAATACTACAACAGCTGGCCTTAGAGCAAGTGGAAGATTGTTAGTTATATATATGCCCTAGAGGCCATCGTTGTACATATGATGTATATTATAATGGATGATTGGATATATATAGAGAGGACATTCTTGCTCATCATGATAGTATGCTATTTGGTTTCACTTTATCTTAACATGTTGACTTATATTAGTTTACTGTCTTACTCTCACATGTTGATAAAGCCCTTAGGATATGTACTCGACTACTGGGACTATGATGAGATCATACTAGTGGGGCCAGGGTAGTCAACGAGTACATCCTTTAACTGTTCCTGGTCGAGAGTGTGTTGAGACAGGGCATCGATACACCAGAGTAGACTAGCGTATACACATCTTGACCCATATGATGGGCGATGGATGATCCCATATCCATCGGTGTTTGACATCAAAGATGGTGTACGGGTGCTCAGTGGAGACTGGGTACACTGAACGGACTCGCCGAGAACTCCCAGAAGGTATTATACCTCATGTTAGATGGCAGTTCTCCAGTGACACAGGTACAGGATAGTCTGTAGACCCAAGATCGTCATAGAGTCTTGTGTGATTCCTACTGTGCTTTGATTTCCACCCTACCACGTCCAAGAGGCCGTGCAAAACGGTGGCTTTTGGGTATAGTCCCGAATCACATGGAGGCAATGAGCGATAGGAGGGGATTCGTCTCTCGCGATATAGGGAGTTGATGTTGTGCTGTGTTCGATTGGCTATAAATGGAAGTCCCTGGCCAGGGCGGATATTGAGTACTACTGGTATGTGTTATCAGTAGGTTCTCGACCTGTTATGAGCCTCATATCGACACGACTTATCGGTTACTGGGGTCTGACGTTTACCCCCTAGACTAGATATGGAACATATCAGACGAAGAGACCGGACTGTATGGTAGTGTTACTGATTGGATTCACAGGAGAATGTACAGGCTTGCTTGTTGATCTTCTGATCGCTAAATACCTAGGTGGCCGTTACATTTAGCTGACCGCTTGCAGCTTGTGGGTGTTTGATATGATCTTCACCTACTGTCGCCATATTGACGATTCTTTAGAGTCCTACACAGAGGTTTCTTGACTCAGGCAAAACGGAGTAGGAGCACATATGTGCAAAACCGAGGATAATACGATATGAGATACCGTATTCTATTCTCGCGATATAAGATATCAGCCGGGAATATGTGATATAGCCGGATCATCGGATCAAGTGTTGATTCGATAAGCTAATAAAGTTTATATTAGTCGGTTATTTGAAAAATAGCCGGATTGTCGGATCAAGTGTTGATTCGATAATTTAATGTATAATTATATATGTGATATATTACATTACATTATCTAATATTGGCTCGCTTTATAGATTCATTTTCTCACCGGGTAATACATTGATATATATGCGATATATGTTAATTGTATTATTTTCTTTTGTTACAAAAATATATTATATATATGGTATATAATATTGTAACAAGTTATGTTTACAAATGCAACATGATTAGTGGAGATTAAACATGGTTAGGGTTTGATTTGGGTTAGTCTTTTCTTGAAGCTTCTAGAAGCTTTTGTTTTGTTTTAAGCAAAGATATTATGTGTTGATATTTTAGAGATATTATTTAACCCAACCCAAACCCTTAACCGTAGTAAACTCTCTACATGAGTTAATGCTTCATATTATTAACTCAAGGTTCATTTGTAAGCATAGTAACTTTTCATTATTCATCACAAAAGAAATCATCTTCTTATTCCTTCATAAAAGCTTTCTAGCTTTTTGATTTTGTGATGAATTAGTGTGAGATCTTGAAAATAAAAGAGAGCATAATTCCTACTTCATCATCCTCATCTAATCTAGCCAATTAGATTAGGGTGTTCACTTCATTAATACTTGATTAGAAAAGTGAGAGCTTGAGTTAAAGAAACTTCAAGGTTGATCATCTTCGAAAAAGAAGACTTCAAGCAAGCATGGATCGTTCGACTTGTGGAGCCTCTAATGAGTTCGGGAGATCAAAGATCGCGGCGAAGGGACTACTACTCGGAGCTTATGAAGCGAAGGAGCGGACTACAAAGGTTGTAATCCTCTCTCTTAGTTGTAAAGATATTTACTTGCATGTTTAACCCTAATTATCTAGCAAAGATCCTCGCTTTAGGTTGTTCGGCATGTCTAAATTTTAAATCGGGTATGGTTGATGCCTTATAGACCCTTGTGGCTGTGCCTAGTAACCCTACACGCCTCAACAAGAGGTCACAACATAACACTACATCGAGACGTTCCCATGTCGCCAGAAAACACAATGGTCAGCCCTCGTACCAGACGAGCTTGCCCTGACCGCAACACTAGCAGCAGCTCAAACTGCTCTCAAACCATGATGACAGGAACCTCAATCGAGTATCGAAGAAAGCAGATCAACTGTATGAAAAGAAACGACAGATCCGGAATGGATACATGATCATAAGAAGGAACAGCATCAATGAAAGAATGATCATAGAAACTAATAGAATCGAGGATCTCAAATGGATGTATAATCATGGGTACGAAGAGAATCATAGATCTCAAAATATGTACATCCTACGGTTTCTTAAGTGGAGTATCGTATCGTAAATATGCCATGGAACATAGGTACGGTACGTCACACTACTCAAGCTACCTACTCTATCAATCAGGGTCAGCCTATGAAACGAAAGTTCGGGTCTAATACCACCCAGTTCAAGTCTAAGTTCCGTAAGGTCAAGCCTATGTTCCGAAATACATACCCGCCCTAGACTCCGCATAGTCAAACATAGACTCGATCAAAGGTTAAACCTAACGCTCTGATACCAACTTTGTCACGACCCGAAATGTTAGCTCGTGACCAGTACTTAAATCATGCAACGTCTAAAGGTGTAACGTAATTTAAGTAAGCTGAAACCCAGAGATGTAAACCTATTTAAGAAAATAAAGGAGGTGAAGTTTTGAAATAAAGGTTAAATGAAATCAAGTTTTCCTAATGCATAGAAAAGGAACATAAAAATGCAAGCGAAATTCACTAGTTTGAAAACGTGTTTTGTCTTTTAAAAGTTTAGGCAGCACCTCCTTTGTATATTTTGATCCAAAACCACAAATACATAACAAGAATAATGGCATCCCCAAACGCGAGTTAGCTCTTCTCCAAACGGCGGATCACAACCACGCAAAACATAAAAATAAGTATACGACGCCTAACGGTGAAGATCACCACAAAAGATAAAGAAATAAGCAAGACATCAAAACCACAAGTCTCATTACTTATACAATTACTAAATTTGATTGATGGAGTTGACTAGATACAATATAAAATATAAATACAAGAGTGAGTACGATACAAATGCCCCACCTACTAATGCAAAACACCTAAATGAAGCTATGTGCTAGCGATACCGCTACAGATCCATGCGGTCAACCTGCAAGAACTGTGGCATAACGGGGGTGAGTTGCCAACTCGTGAGTAGAAAAATATCTACAAGTAGAAATCGAATAAATAACGACTCCTAGATCAACTATATCATAAAGGTAATACTATGATATCTAGGGTGACCGTATCTGTATATGTGCCAACAATGTAATCAATACTTATATGTATGCGGATATAATCCAACAATATAACCAATGTTTATATGCATGTGGGTCTCATCCAACCAAATAATCAATGTATGTATGCATGTAGATCTCATCCAACCATATAATCAAGGTATGTATGCATGTAAGTATGAGGATATAAATTAACGGTGTCCCTCGCGACACATCAAAATCATGGAACCTGATTGTCCAGTATCGACAATCGAAATCATCATAAAACCCGTGCCCAGCATCGACACGTCAATCCTTATATCTCGGGCTCCGTCAGTCCGGATCGGCCCTTGGGCTCCGTCAGTCCGGATCGGCCCATATCATCTCTCGACTCCGGTCGGTATCCTCCGGATATCCGCTGAGCCCAAATACAATCACCGGTAGGTGGTAGTCCCACTGCCAGGCTCACCGTCTGCAGCACAGCAATTCGTTCTCGCCCCGGGGTACCATACCGGATCCACCATGTACCCGCAATCGGCCTCATCCAGCTCCTCGAATCGGGTTTCACATGTTACACGTCTCAGAACCGAGAAAACGCATGGTGGGCGCACTGAAATATCATATCAAGAGAAACCGGGTTTTTAAAACAACACATAATCTCTTTTAAAATGTCCACGGTTCTCAAATCCAGAAATCTCATGAAAACAGCATATCTCAATGCGTAAAATCATAGAGCATGATGTATGCGACATATAACAGAAATGTAACCATATCCGTATATCATGCAACATGGAACAGTGAGATGACATATTAAGGGAAAACCGCTCTTTTAAATGATTTCAGTTTTTAAAATATAATACGCGGTTCCCAATTTCCTAATAAAACCAGTTATCTATATAGGCACAATATGTATATATGCAAGTATAGAGGTACCAATATGTATATGCGCCAATATGGGTATGCAATGTGTATATGTGCAAGTATGGATGTACCAATGTATGTGTGCACCAATATGGATATACAAATGTATATATGCGCAAGTATGGATGTATCAATGTATATGTGCACCAATATGGATATACAATGTGTATAAAGTGCGCAAATATGGATGTATCAATGTATATGTGCACCAATATGGATATACAATGTGCATGTGCGTAAATATGGATGTATCATTGTATATGTGCACCAATATGGATATACAATATGTATATGTGCAAATATGGATGTATCAATGTATATGTGCACCAATATGGATATACAATTTGCATGTGCGCAAGTATGGATGTATCAAAGTATATGTGCTCCAATATGGATATACAATGTGCATGTGCGCAAATATGGATGTATCAATATATATGTGCACCAATATGGATATACAATATGTATGTGCGCAAGCATGGATGTATTAAAGTATATGTGCACCAATATGGATATACAAGTGGTATATACGCAAGCATGTTATGCGAAGAGTCATATCTTGATACAGCAATCCTACTGTATAGTGATATGGCAATTATCGATGATGAAGTGTGTGAGCCTACAATCTTTGTACGTGTAACATACGCATCATCGATAATGCTGCAGGTGTACTATCACAGGTATAAGTAATGCAATGCGAATAACATGAATGCAACATAAGGTAAATCATATGCAAATGCTAACGGGTATACGTGTCTAACATGACCGAGTCGGTGAATCTATCAATCAGCATCCAGCCTCACAACATCACGTACGGTGTACTCCATCGTACGACATTCTCTAGTCAAGGGTATGGATCAAACCTGAAGTCAAACTCATCACGTATGGAAAATCATCGTACGGCGGCATTATGCTATCAGGGATCTATCATCCTATAAGACGAGGAGGGTACGGACCTAACGTCTCCTACGGCTATCACTCATGATTCACAACATATATAAATATCTCTATATACCTATGTCCCAGGTCACATCTGCAATAATCTCATATCAGGGGACCGGCAGGGTGTAAATCATCTCAATCGACTCGCTTCCGTATACCAACATAACATCAAATCATCATATCACGTCATATATTCTTTTCATCGCATTTATATCCCTCATCAAGTCAATTTTACAAATACATTCTACTTTTACTATAAGCATACGTATCTAATCTAACATACACACCTTAACCATACAAACAGTTTTTGAATGATGCGAATCGTGGTTTTGAAAGTAGGGGCTACGGTGTTTTTAAGGAAAAGACATCATTTGAAAATCCATAACATCCCTCAAGGTATCTATTTAAAAGATGCATATGATTCTTCAGTTTGGAAAAAGCTATGGTTCGGATGACACATCTACATCGACTATCTAGTCCTATAGTACCCTAAACGGCAATATCATCAAATCTCATTCTCAAGTCCCGTCATCACATACTAGTCGTATCATATCACTTCTAACTATCATTAGTTTCTAATATGGTTTCTATAGCTATCGTTTAATTATAACCCCAGTTTGCTACTCTAGATTTTCTTAACCATATGCTACAAATCGGTTTCCACCAAAACTTTGCGGGGGTGCTATACGCCATCCACCCGACTTCCCCCGTAGATATAGATCTACTCACCTTGGTTTTCGCTTTCCGAAGTCGATGACGCCATGCTTCGTCGCCTCGGAATCCACGCGAAGGTACCTACAATAACAACACATATCGCAACGCTATAAAAATCAAGTTCTGAAATCCAAAACGGCACACGAATCGCCTATAGGTTAGAACCTATAGCCCACGTATGCAAAACCAACAAATTACCCTAGTCGTTGATGTACAAACATTCAACAACCAAAAACAAATCCAAATATCAAAACTAAACATTTTAAAATACGGAAAACATAGCCAAAATCACACTAATGTGCTCCCTGATATTGACTCGGGTCAAATAAAGCTAAGAAAACAAGTCTAGGGTGATGTACATAGTGTATATGACCTACTGGATCAACCCCGACACCAAAACCCACCAAGTGGCCGGCCACTCCTCCATGAAATCCGGCCTGCTCGGCGACCAGTGCTCCATTGGGGTTCGTCTGGCTAGGGTGGTCTCCTATGGTCTAAAATGGGTCTTTGGTATTGTTTGCTAAACATAGAAAGTCCCCGGGTTGCTCCAGATTTCCCTACACACCCTATATCCTCACAAAACCGACATGAACTAAATCCTAAATCCGTATTTTGGTTTCTAGGCCAGTAAAAACACAGCTCAAATCTTGCTAACAGCCACTACCCATCACAATATCCCAAACCCTTCACTTGGGATTTCAAAGTTCACATATCCATCACTAAACGACATCTAAACTTAAACAAAATGCTAGGAAACCAAAACTACTCTAAATGAAAAGAGATATACCTCATGGTTACACCCAAACAAAACCCTAGAAGTCCCAATGTTGTCAAAATCCCACTTTGCTAGGTTCAATGTGTAGAGGAAGAGATGGGGATTAATTTTTGTGCAGGGAGTATAAGGTTTTGGGGATTATTTGGAGATAGATCTAGGGTTAGAAGTGGAGGGAGATGAGGGTGAGGGAGATGAAGAAGTGAACAAGAAAATGATGGGGAAAGTGTATGGTAGCAGCCCCCCTCTTTCTCACTTATTCTCACACACGCACTCTCTCTCCAATCATTCACCTTTTTAACCCTTTTCATTCCCTTTTCTTTTCTCATTTAAATTTCAAAACCAAATCACATAATAGCCATAAAAAAACACAAATGCAACAACATGTAACCCAATCTAACATGACATGGTGCACTAGCCATGGAAAACTGTAGAAACACGGATTTGGCTTAATTGCGATTAGCAGTGCACTAATCGGGTTTTTATCCAAACTGCATATAATAAATTTTTAAAATGCCAAATCCTTTAAATATATTATTAAATGAATAAATCATTTTAATTTCCATTTATTTCACAATTATTTTTATATATTTATACCCATTTTCGAAAACCCCAATTTCGCAAATCGGGTAGTTTTCGGGAAATATATTATTTTAATATTAAATTCCAAAAATAATATTTTATATTTTCTGAAATGTTACACCAACACTATCACCGGTAGGTAGTGCTCCCCTGCCAGGCTCACCGTCTAACAATACGAGTCTTCTCGCCCCGGGGTACCTCACCGGGTCCACCATGTACCTGTAAACGGTGCCTACCGCTCCTCAAATCGGGTTTCACATGCCACTCTCAAAACAGAGAAAACATATGGTGGATGCACTGAAATACCATATTACGAGAAACTGGGATTTTTAAAAAAATAGTATATACTTTCTTTTGAAATAACCACGGTTCTCAAATTCAAAAATCTCATGAAAACATCATATCTCAATGCGTATAAGCGTAAAGCATGATGTATGCGACATATAACAGAAATGTAAGTATATCCGTATATCATGCAACATGGAACTGTAATATGCACATATCGAGGGAAAACCGCTCTTTTAAATGATTCCAGTTTTATAATATATCCCGCGATTCCCAATTTCTCCAGAGTCAAATGCAACATCGTATAAAGGTGCATATGTGTATGCACGCAAGTATGGGTGTACAATATGTATGTATGTAAGTATGGATGTACAATGTGTATGTACGCAAGTATGGATGTACAATATGTATGTACGCAAGTATGGATGTACAATATGTAGCTATAGCAAGTATATCATGCAAGGAGTCATATCATGATGCAGCAGTTCTACTGTGTAGTGATATGGCAATTATCGATGATGAAGTCTATGAGCCGGCAAATCTGTGTACGTGTAACATACGCATCATCGATAATGGTGTAAGTGTACTAGCACAGGTATATGCGATGCAATGAGAATAACATGAATGCGGCATAAGGTAAATCATATGCAAATGTTGACGGGTATACGTATCTAACATGACCGAGTCGGTGAATCTAACCATCAGCATCTATCCTTACGACATCACGTACGGTATAATCCATCGTACGGCATCCTCTAGTCAAGGGTATGGGTCAATCATCAAGTCAAACTCATCACGTACGGAAAATCATCATACGGCGGCATTAAACTAATAGGGATCCTATCAACCTATATGACAGTGAGGGTACGGCCTAATGTCACGTATGGCCTATCATTAATGATTCACAACATGTATACACATATATATCCATATACCTATGTCCTAAGTCACATCCATAACCATCTCATATCAGGGGACCGGCAAGTTATCAATCATTTCAATCGACTCGCATCCGTATACCAACATATCATCACATCACATGTCAAATCATATTCTCTTTTCATCGCATTTATATCCCATATCAAGTCAATTTTATATATACATTGTACACTATACTAAGCAAAAGTATCTAATCTACAAACACACCCGAACCATACAATCAGTTTTTAAAAGATGCAAATCGTAGTTTTAAAAGTAGGGGCTACGGTGTTTTTAAGGAAAAGATATCGTTTGAAAATCTGTAATGTTCCTCAAGGTATCTGTTTAAAAGGCGAATACGATTCTTCAGTTTGGAAATAGGTATGGTTCGGAGGACACATGTACGTCGGCTATCTAGTCTTATAATACCCTAAACGACAATATCATTTCTAACTATCCTTTAGTTTCTAATAAGGCTTATCTAAGTATCTTTTAACCCTATCTATAGATTTCTATTAAAGTTCCCTTAACCAAATTCTATATATATAAATCGGTTTCCATCAAAGTTTGCAGGGGTGCTATACGCCATCCACCCGACTTCCCCCGTAGATATAGATCTACTCACCTTGCTTGCCGAAGTTGATGACGCCATGCTCCGTCGCCTTAGAATCTACGCGAAGGTACTTACAATAACACACAATCGCAATCACCATTAAAATCGAATCCGGAAAACCAAAACGGCACACGGATCGCCTATAGGTTAGAACCTATAGCCCACGCATGCAAAACCGACCAATTATCCCTGGTCGTTGATGTACAAACATCCAACAACCAAAATACAATACCAAATATAAAAACCTAGTTTCAAAATACGGAAAACATAACCAAAGATCACACCAAAGTGCTCCCAGATTTTGACTCGGGTGAAATTGGGATGAACAAACAATACTGGGATGATATATAGGAGGTATATGAGCTGCAGAACCAACCTGGGACCCTAAATCCACAAAGTGGCCGGCCACTCTACCCAAAATTTTGAGCTCACCGGCTTAGGGGTCTCTGAATGGGTTCGTATGGTCAGGGTGGTCTCCTAGTAACCTAATTGGGTCCCTGGTATTGTTTGGTTAGCTCAGAAATTCCCCGGGTTGCTCCAGATTCACTGTAGGCACACCAAATGCAACAAAACCGACATGGACAAAATTCTAAGTTTGTATTCTCTATAGTAGGTCCACCAATTAATCTCTAAGGTCTTGTACACCCTCACTACATCTCACAAGCCTACAAGTCACCAAACCCTCTCTTGAATTTTCCAATTTCACAAACCCACACCTTAAACCCATTCTAAACTAACTAGAATGCTACGAAAACATAAACTAAACTAAATGGAAAAGATTATACCTCAAGGATGAAACTCAAGAGAACCCCAGCTTTCCAATGTTATCAAAATCCCACTGTGCTTGGTCCATTTTGTAGAGGATGAGGAGGTGATTATTTTTTGTGAAAGGGGTATAGGATTTTGTCAAGGTTTTTGAGATGATATTTGGGGTTGAAGGTGGAGGGAAGTGAGCTTGAGGAAGATGAAGAAGGATATGTAAAATGGTGGGGGAAAGAGAATGGAGGCAGCCCCTCTCTCTCTCTCACTTATTCTCACACACTCTCTCTCCAAGCATGCTTACCACTCATCATTATGTCCCCCCTCTCTCTCCCCTCAATCATTCCTCTCATTTCTTTCTTTTCTCACCAAAATAAAACTAATCATAACTAAAACAACAAAAATGAATATGTAACCAAATGAAACATGTCATGGTGCACTAACCATGAAAACTGTAGAATTACGTATTTGGCTTAATCGCGATTAGCAGTGCACTAATCGGGTTTTATCCAAACTGCATATAATAAATTTTAAAAATGCCAAATCGTTTAAATATATTTTTAAATGAATAAATCATTTTAATTTCGATTTATTTCACAAATATTGGTACATATTTATACCCTTTTTCGAAAACCCCAATTTCGCAAATCGGACAGTTTTTGGGAAATATATTATTTTAATATTAAATTCCCAAAAATAATATTTTATATGTTCTGAAATGTTACATTATACCACCCCCAGGCTGTTGATATGCGACATATCTGAGGAAGAGACCGGACTGTACGGTAGTGTTACTGATTGGATTCACAGGAGTATGAGCAGGCTTACTTGTTGATTTTCTGATCGCTCAATACCGGGTGGCCGTTACGTTTAGCAGATCGCTTGCGGCTTGTGGGTGTTTGATATGATCATCACCTACTTCCGGCGTATTGACGAGTCTTTAGAGTCCTACACATAGGTTTCCTGGTTCATGCGAAACGAAGTAGGAGCACATATGTGATATGTGCGGGACCGAGATTAATACGCGTATGTGATACCGTATTTTATTCTCGCGATACGTGATATCGGTCGGTTAGATGAGATATCGCCGGGCTATCGGATCAAGTGTTGATTCGATAAGATGTTACATTTGATATTAGTCGGTTGTATGTGATATACCCGGATTATTTAATTGAGTGTTGATTTGATAATTTGATGTATAATTATATATGTGATATATTAATTTACATTAACTAATGTTTGCTTACTTAAACATTTCTTTTCCTCACTTTGTGCCTTAGTATATATGTGATATATATTAATGTGCATTTTATTTGTGTCATGTTTGATGCCACATGCTACATGGGTGTATGAGACTTACACCATACTTATGATAATCCTAGGGTTTATATTTATCCAAGTAATTCACAAATTGATGGAATTATCTCATGTCTAGAAGCTTGGAGAAGCTTCAAGTGTTCATTAACTTAGTCCACTAATTTGTTTTTCTTAAAATATTTATTAATCTAACCATTATCCATAGCCATAGTTAAGTCTCTACATGAGTTAGTTTATGACACAAACTCACCCATGCTTGCTATTCTCACCTCATGAGTTCTTTTTTCTTCATCACTTCATCTTTTTCTTCATTGAGAGAAAGCTTGCTAGCTTTTTCCTATGTAAGAAAATATTGTGAGAAAATTAAATCTAGAGTGAGCCCATTTCTTACTTCATCATCCTCTTCTATATTAGCCATTTAGTTTAGGGTGTTTGCTTCACTAATCTACAATTAGTGATGAGGTAGCGTAAGCTTAAGTCTCTAGGGTTACGTAGCGCGGTAGCAAGGTTTCGGGAGGCATCGTCAATGCCAAATTAAAATTATGCAATGCTAAGGAACCTAAAACATAGGAAGTTTAACTAGAGAATCATACGAAACGATATGTAAACAACTTTACAACTAAGTGAATGCGGAGTACAACCTTTGTAGACCGGTCCTTCACTTCAAAAGCTCCATGTCATAGTCCCTTCGCTGCAAGTTGTGAAGACCCGGACTCTTGAGAGAGTTCACATGAAGAAATGAACAAGCTTGCTCAATACCTTCGAAGCCGAAAATGATCTACGTCGAGGAGACTCAAGCTCATGCTACCTCTTCACTAATGGTGAAATTAGTGAAGCAAACACCCTAAACTAAATGGCTAATAGTAGAGGATGATGAAGTAGGAAGTGGGCTCACTTTAGATTTCTTTTTCTCACAATATATCATCACATACAAAAAGCTAGGAAGCTTTTTCTCATGAGGAAGAAGATGAATTGATGAAGAGATGAATGAGAGAGTGAGGTTAGAATTGCAACCATGGTGAGTTAGTGTCATACACTAACCCATGTAGAGAGTAAACTATGGCTAAGTGATTATGGTTAGGTTTATAAATATCTTAAGCAAAACAAAACTTGTGGACTTAGTCAATGGTTATTCAAGATTCTCCAAGCTTCTAGCCATGACCAATATCCATTCAATTTTGAATTACTTAATCAATTAAAAACCCTAAACATTATCATGGTCATGGTGTAAGTCTCATACACTCAAGTTGCATATATAACCTAGCATGATACAACAATATATATCACATATATATCATATATGCATAAGTGAGAAAAAGGAAATGATTAAGTGAGCTAATATTAGTTAATGTAATTTAATATATCAAATATATAATTATACATTAAATTATTAAATCAACACTTGATTTAATAATCCGGCTATATCACATACAACCGACTAATATCAAATGTAACAATCTATCGAATCAACACTTGATACGATAACCTGGCGTTATCTTATATAACCGACCGATATCATATATCGCGAGAATAGAATGCGGTATCACATACGCGCATTAATCTCGGTCCCGCACATATCGCATATGTGCTCCTACTTCATTTCGCATGAACCAGGAAACCTCTGTGTAGGACTCTAAAGACTCATCAATACGCCGGCAGTAGGTGATGATCATATCAAACACTCACAAGCCGCAAGCGGTATGCTAAACGTAACGGCCACCCGGGTATTGAGCGATCAGAAGATCAACAAGCAAGCCTGCTCATACTCCTGTGAATCCAATCAGTAACACTACCGTACAGTCCGGTCTCTTCGTCTGATATGTCGCATATCACAGCCTGGGGTGGTAAAACGTCAGGCCCTAATAGCCTGATAAGTCATGCCGATGCAAGGTCCATAACGGTTCGAGGAAATACTGATAACACTTACCAGTAGATCTGATTGAAAGAATTAAAGTTAACCGCAATCAAGACGGTGTCGCTTTGCAGCTAGCCGCAATGAGCACGGGTCGATCTACTGGAAGACGGAGCGTTTTACGTTCTTGTTCTCACGAGTTAATGCGCGAGGCGGATTGTTCTTATCTAACCTATGTGTTATATGCAAATTAACCGTTTGTTAGGATTAAATAAGATAGTGTAAGTTAAGGAAATATGTATCCAAGTCCTTTGAGCAGAACTCAACCAATAAAGCTAGAGCAATCGGCAACAACGTGGATTAGGGTGCTTAAGCACGGTATTCGTGGAATCCGGATTATTGACCCTTGTCCTTCCGTTCTTGTCTCTTGCTTTCGCCTTCGGCCAAACCGAACGCAACCAGTCGCGGTTAGGAATCACCGTTACCTTGGTAGGGTAGGTTACCTAACGGAGCGCTTGTGTAACGTTTGGTCGGAGTTCAAATGGAAAAGACGGGAAAAGGAAATGAAAAACGAAATGTTAACTTACAATATCAGTTTCTTTTCCTAACAACACATATTCACAACATCAACACAACAACAAACCAAAAAGAGCAAAGAAAAGAAAAGAAAAGATTACAAGCAAGTAATTAAATGACATGGAATTAAAGAGCAAGAAAGTAAAGCATGATAATAAATTGCATGAATATAAAAGCAAGTAAGAAAAATGCAAGTAAGAAATAAGCAAGATAGTAACACTAAGAACCATAGAACCAAATACAAGCCATGGGTTCAATAACCTAATCTTAAACTTGCAAGCTCAATTAAGAGGTTGCAAGATCAAGAGGAGGTAAAGAACGTAAGGGAAATGAAGGCACAAAAGAGAAGAGCTTTATTGATTCCATATGAAGATACAACCCATGAGATCTAATACCAAAACTTAAAGTTCCAAGCTCAATTAAGAGGTTGCAAGATCAAGAGATGGTAAGGATCTCAAGGGGTCTAAGCTATATACAAGAATAAAATTAAAACACAAGAGTTGAAGTATAAAAAAATGTAAGCAAAACTTGGACCCTTGACCCCTTGCCCACGGCCTACTATATATAGGCACAAAATATGAATAAACAAACAATAACAAAAAGATGATAAGGCAGCAATGGAGGGCCAGTAGAAAGATGGGACCCACCAGAGGTAGGGAGGTTGGCGACCTCGGCTGGGAAGGCAATGTGCTCGGTTGAAATCCGAGCTCCTAAGCTCATACTTGTAGTGTGGTCTTCTGTTGTTTCCAATACCACTCTGGTGCAATTTGTTTTCTCAGTAAAGGCTTTGGATGCACACAGGGTTTTTGGAGGGAACTTGTAGTTTCAAATCACATCAACACCTTATGAAATAAATTCACATCACACCTTATGTGCCCACTTGCTCAAGCCATCATGCTATGGCTGCCCCCTAGGTCTTAGTGCAACTTGTATTGTTTTGGTCCATTTAGATAGAAAAGTGTGTACACAAGTATGTTGCACAAAGAAACCCAAGAATTATCGTTCGGTTTACGGTTCTGGTTGCAGTGTCAGCTCACAACTGTAATATCTGTGATTTTAAGTGTCTTTCTATTATTTTGTCACGGATACCTGTAATCTGTAATACTGAGCAGACACTGGTTAATAGTACCGATAAATACGAAAAATAGATAATGAATGATTGGTATTAAAATGCAGTATTCTGGTATGAACAAATACCCCCAAACTTATTTTTTGCTCGTCACAAGCAAACCAAAATCTTAGCCTCACTTTCGAAGGGAACGCGATTTCACTGAGCACGTGCAAGAAGCCGTTAAATCTCTAGGTGTCCCTAGTAGGAGGAGTGTTGTCTCTTGAGGGTTTTCAGCGGATACTACCCACAAAATCCCGTCAAGCTAGTTTCATAAGTTAACGTTGATTCTACTCCTACAGTTTAGTATTTACGTTAGAAATTCTATCATCCTCAGTTAGAAATATCCAACCCTTATATTTCACACCTCCTATCTATTTAACCTCAGATCCTATGCGTTCCAAAAAAGTTTAGAAAGATGTCGGTATCTCTTGAATTTTCCTTCTAAAGCGCGGTCTCAAATCTGGGATTTTTATCAACTTTACAGAAAACATAAGTCTTATTCTTCATTTTTATCTTTCCTCCGAATATCGATTGTATACCCATACGTGTGTGTATATTTAAAACACTACACTCAAGAATTCAATTTAAGCTATAGTACCTAATACTACTTCTTTTCATTAAATGATGGACGGTGTTGCTTACACATCTTTCATGCGACTATTAATGCTTCTTGAGACACTAACGGCCGATTACTGAATGTGTGAGCTTAAAGCATAATTAGCAGTTTTCAGGTCTTGACTTTATTTATTTTTCTTTTTCTCTTTTTCAAGACCGGATATATTTTTCAATGATGCTCTTTTTGGTGTTTAGTTTTAAATACCGTTTTTTCTTTCATACTAGGTTTTCAGGCAATAGTATTTTTAGGTATCCTCTACTATCCCAAATTTCAAGGTGCGTGTAAGTGCAGTTGTAGGGTATATACATTCTAAATTTAGACTCAGGAATAGAAACTATTTTTCGGACTTATCCTTCAGTAAATCTTCAATACTTTCCCTTTATCTCGACTTAACTCAAAAACTGAACTCAAGATTACCTATTTCTCAAAAAAAAACTGTAGGGACGTATAATTACTAAAGTTAAACAGAATGAGGGTTATTTTTAGGGTTTTCAATTTCTAAGCATAAAATTTAGTTATTTCTAACATATCAACTAAACTTTCAGAATAAAAATCTCAGTTACCCTATTAGCTAACTTGATGACAAAGTTTTTATATTTTTGGAAAAAAATTCGATTTTTGTGGGTTTTTAATAAGGTTTGCAAATGCAGAATATACAAATGAATGCGAAAGAAGAAAGCTTACCGAGCACACCCCCAAACTTAAACTTGACAGTGCCCTCACTGTCAGGCTATACCAAGAGGGTCAAAATTGTCGGCGCTCCCTAAAAGAAAATTTTATACAAAAGAAAAATAAAAACAAAAATATATATACACAAAAAGGTTCCCCCCAAACTTAAGTGAAACAATGTTTCCACTGTTAAGCGTTGAAGTTCAGGATTAGGGGGGAAAGAACAGAATCAAGCTATACAAGGCCTTACACAGGCCAAAAGTTAGTACCAAACATTGAAAGATCTTATCGTTATGAAGCGGCGGTTGGTGAAATAATGGAGTGTAGAGAAAAGAAATAAGAAACATGCAAGACCGTGTAGGGATAGCAGCGGCGTCCGGTCTCGGTGGAGGAGAAGAATGGTGGAAGGAAGAAAGAAACGGAGTACGAACTTGAGGGTGAAAATGGAGTGAATAGATTAGCATAATTTGTGATGACCGATGTGTAAAAAGCGATTGTACTAATCTATCAACCCATCGAGAAATGGGGTCAAATCCCTCAAGATTCGCGAGAAAACATGGCTATGCCGAACTCGGTAAACCAGACATAGTAAATGAAAGTGATACGGTTTCTTGCGAGGTCTGAACGATGGAAAGAATGGAGGGAAGTGTTTGAGGAAGGGTAACAGTTAAAGGTTCAGGAGGATGTACACAGTCAATGAAAGGGATAGGATGGATTGGAAAATCCGACTCATCAAGCAAAACTGGTTCATCCTTAAGAATATCCTCAAAGTTAAGCTCATCCATGCATATTTCATCAAAATCAAGACGCATATAGAGTTCGAGAAAAACAGTTAATGACTCGGGATGATGAATTGGAGAGAAAAACTCATCCAAAGCAGTGGGTTCATCATCCAAAATATTCCCAGCGTCAATATCCTCAATCAAGTGAAAATCAATTTTCTCAAACACCTCATCAGAAGCATGGATTTCAATCGATTCTGGTTCTACGATGGAGGTCTAGAGGTCAAAAGGATTGGGTGTGGTTTCTCTCAAAAGGGACCTTTCACAATCGGGTAAATCAAAGACTACAAAGTCGCACAACTCATTAACCCTTCTATCTTCAATCGGTGAATCGTTTGGTACACTAGGTAGACATTCAAAACCGGAGTTGTGGGATTCAATTTGCAATGGACAGGTTTGATTTGGAAGAGTGTACAACTCACTCTCTCCACTCAAATTCTCAGCCTGTCCTACCGCCTCATCATACACTGGAAAATGTGGAGTTAGTTGGAAACTAGCTACCGGGTCACTAGGTTGTATGAGGGCAGCCATTGACGCATTCAAATCCATCATCTGTTGGTATGACGCTACCCGAAAGTCTTCCAACGACTGTTCCAGACTAGACAAGGGTTGTGAAAGGGTTTCAGTAAAAGATTTAAAATTGTTTGGATACTGGAAACTCCCAAAAGGCTGTGTAGAAGCAATGTCTAGGGAAGGTGCAAAAGTTGGGTAGGATGGATAGGAATTGAATGGTTGGACAGGATGATGATCAACGTTATAATAAGAAGGTGGTTGGAATTGTTGATCAAAAGAATTGGAAGTGGTGAAAGTAGTGAAAGATCGGCTACGAGATTGTTCAATACGTTCAGCAATAGACATGGGTTTCGGAGTTGCAACTGGACTCTCAAAAGGGGTATCAACGTAAGAAGGTGGTGGAGGTTGAAACTGTTGATACAAAGTGGATTGCGGAGTCCAATTGGTAGTCCTAGACGTGTCTATCCGATCTTTCAAAGAAATTTTGTGCATGGAGGGGTCGTTCGTAATTCGACCAAAGCAAGAACCGTAAGAAGTAATGTCTAGTTGTGGGTACCAATGTTCGGCAAGAGTTTTTCTAGGTGGGGTACCCATGATATGAAAAGAGGAAGAAGAAAAATAGAAATGGATGGGAAAAGAATGTGGTTTTTTTAAAGTTAGTTATTAACAAAAGAATGAAGTATACTGACAAAAAGAATCTGGAAAAAAATAATCACGACACAGAAAATACCACTCACCTAATCGGTCTAGGGTTCACCTAGGTCAACTAGACCTGCTCAAGAACTTGATTGGCGAATTAAAGCTGTGTCGAGAAACGGGATCAAGATATACTGATCACGAGGCCAGGTAAGATAAGGGGAGGTTTTTCGACGCTTTCGCGAAGGTCCTTAATTAAATAACCCTTTCTCTTTTGGCGGTTTCGCCGTGAACACTTTCCTAGACACCTCGTAAATGATATACCGTTAAGCGGTGTTATAAACACAGTTAACTTCTCCTAATGAGCGCACAGTCCTTAAGGCTTAAAATCTAGTTTCTTTTAAAATTTGTGCGGGTAAACGTTATGCTCAATTTCGTGATTTGTAGGCCATGGAAAAGGTGATGAAATCCTTTACCGTATGTTGTGGGGTTCGCTTGCCCTTAAGTCCGTATTAATTTATGCAATGCGCAATTCAATAAAAAATTATTCAAAAAAAAATCAAACAATCGTTTTTTAGTTTAAGCATGGCACTGCAACAAATACTGGTTAGCCAAGTTTTTGCGTTAGCTAGCGAACTTGCAAAGAATCCTGCAAATATGTTATATTGGATGCGTCGGATTTAAGAAAGAAGGTGTTAACGAAATACGTACCGATAAATTTTCGGGTTTAGAAACCCCCATTGAAGTTAAATACGAATAGCTTGAAATGTTTGCTTGCACGGGTCAAACTAACCGGATCTTTGGCACTGTACTTCGTAATCACCTTAGCTTGGAATGTACACTTTGCTCCCTACAATCGTTGTTCACAATTCTGCAAGATCTACAAATGTCCGAAAAATGGATATTAGTGCGGAAAAGCGATACGAATGCCCAAATACCTGTACACTAAAAATTATAAAAAACAAACAATAAAAATGGGACAAAACAGAACACTGGAGGACAGAGAACAATTTGGAGGCAGAAGGAGGTGCTCTGGCTGGCCACGCCGGTTTTTTTTGGTGTGTCGTCGGTTTTCCTTTGGAGAATGGGCTCCAATCTTCTTCTGGGTTCACAATGTTATACTAATGTCACACTGGTATTGTTTATTTCTTCAGTTGAGTTACAGAGTGCAAGCAGGTCTAGAATCCAGAGGGAAAAATTGTTAGTTTAGTTAGTTTTTTGTTTGGTTTTGAAATTTTTTGAATTTTTAGTTTGTTATTTAGAAAATAAGGTTAGTTGTATAAGTGAAATGTACAGAGATTAACCCGAAATAACAAAAACTAAAAACGTTACCGTTTCCCCGGCAACGACGCCATTTGATTGAAAGAATTAAAGTTAACCGCAATCAAGACGGTGTCGCTTTACAGCTAGCCGCATTGAGCACGGGTCGATCCACAGGGAGACGGAGCGTTTTACGTTCTTGTTCTCATGAGTTAATGCGCGAGGCAGATTGTTCTTATCTAACTTATGTGATGAAAAGTAACCGTTTGTTAGGATTAGATAGAATAGTGTAAGTTAAGAAAATCCGTATTCAAGTCCTTTGAGCCGAACTCAACCAATGAAGTTAGAGCAATCGGCAAAAACGTGGATTAGGTTGCTTAAACACAGTATTCGTGGAATTCGACTTATTGACCCTTGTCCTTCCGTTCTTGTCTCTTGCTTTTGCCTCCGGCCAAACCAAACGCAACCGATCATGGTTAGGAATCACCATTACCTTAGTATGGCAGGGTGCCTAACGGAGCGCTTGCGTAATGTTTGGACGGAATTCAAATGGAAAACACGGGAAAAGGAAATGAAAAACGAAATGTTAACTTACAATATCAGTTTCTTTTCCTAACAACACATATTCACAATATCAACACAACAACAAACCAAAAAGAGCAAAGAAAAGATAAGCAAAGAAAAGATAAGATTACAGGCAAGTAATTAAATGATATGGAATTAAAGAGCAAGAAAGTAAAGCATGATAATAAATTGCCTGAATGTAAAAGCAAGTAAGAAAAATGCAAGTAAGAAATAAGCAAGATAGTAACACTAAGAACCATAGAACCAAATACAAGCCATGGGTTCAATAACCTAATCTTAAACTTGCAAGCTCAATTAAGAGGTTGCAAGATCAAGAGGAGGCAAAGAACCCAAGGTAAATGAAAGCACAAAAGAGAAGTTCTTTATTGATTCCATATAAAGATACAAACCTTGAGATCTAATACCAAAACTTAAAGTTCCAAGCTCAATTAAGAGGTTGGAAGATAAAAGGAAGGCAAGGATCTCAAGGGGACTAAGCTATATACAAGAATAAAATGAAAACACAAGAGTTGAAGTGTAAAAAAATGTAAGCAAAACTTGGACCCTTGACCCCTTGTCCACTGCCTGCTATATATAGGCACAAAATATGAATAAACAAACCATAACAAAATGATGACAAGGCAGCAATGGAGGGCCAATATAAAGATGGGACCCACCAGAGGCAGGAGGGCCGGCGACCTAGGTTGGGATGGCAATGTTCTCGGTTGAAATCCGAGCTCTTAAGCTCGTACTTGTAGTGTGGTATTCTGTTGTCCCCAATACCACTCTTGTGCAGTTTGTTTTCTCAGTAAAGGCTTTGGATGCACACAGGGTTTTGGTGGGAACTTGTAGCCTCAAATCCCATCAACACTTTATGCAATAAATGCACATCACACCATATGTGCCCACTTGTTCAAGCCATCATGCCATGGCTGTCCCCCTAGGTCCTAGTGCAACTTATGTACAACTTCTATTGTGTTGGTCCATTTAGATAGAAAAGTGTGTACACAAGCATGTTGCACAAAGAAACCCAAGAATTATCGGTCGGTTTGCGGTTCTGGTTGCAGTGTCAGCTCACAACTGTAGCATCCGTGATTTTAAGTGTATTTCCAGTATTTTGTCACGGATACCTGTAATATGTAATATTGAGCAGACACTGGTTAATAGTACCAACAAATACAAATATAGATAATGAATGAGGGGTATTAAAATGCAATATTCTGGTCTGAAAAAGATCTCAGCAACCCAGGCCAGGGATTTCTTGTTATGGCCAATCGAGCATAGCGCAACATCAACCCCCAATACCGGAAAAGACGAATCCCCTCTTATCGCTCATTGCCTCCATGTAACTCGAGATTGTAACCAAAATCCACTATTTTGCACAATCTCTTGACCGTGGTAAGGTGGAAATTAAAGCACAGTGGGAATCACACAAGACTCTATGACGATATCTGGTCGATAGACTAACCTGTACTAGTGTCACCAGAGAACTGCTATCTGACGATAGGTATAATACCATCAAGGAGCTCTCGGCGAGTCCGTTCAGTGTACCCAGTCTCTACTGAGCACCCGTATACCTTATCTGATGTCAAACACTAATGGATGTGGGACCATCCATCGCCCATCATAAGTGTCAAGAAGCGCCTACGCTAGTCTACTCTGGAGTATCGATGCCCTGTCTCGATACTCCTACGACTAGGAACAATTATAGGGTGTACTTGTGGACTACCCTTAGCCCCACTAGTATGATCTCTATCATAGTCCTCGTAGTCAAGTACACATCCTAAGGGCTTTATCAACATATTAAAGCAAGACAACATCACTTATACAAGTCAATATGTTAAGATAAAGTGCAACCAGATAGCACACTATCATTTCGAGCAAGAAAGTCCTCCCTATATATGTCCAAGCATCCACTAAAATATACATCCCATGTACAGTAATAGCCTCTAGGGCATACATATAACTAACAATCTCCCACTTGCACTAAGGCCATCTGTTGTAGTATCCAATACCCAACAATATAGAAGTGGTTGTAGTATCCCATATTCAACCATCCCAAAATCTCTCAAATAGTATTTTGAGATGAAGGCCTTGGTGAGTGGATCCGCCGTGTTATCCTTCTTGTTAACTCTCCAGACCTCGATCCCTTAGAGATCAACCATCACCCTTATCAGGTGATACTTGCCTCAGAATATGTCTGGATCTCTAATGGGACCAGTGTTCCTAGGCCAAAGCCACAACTCTATTGTTGTCATAAAAACAGTTATTGGATGCTCAATGGTAGGAATCTTGTTCATCTCATGAACAAGAAATGCCCAGACAGCCACTTTGGCAGCATCGTTGGTAGCAATGTATCTAGCCTTTATCGTCTAGTATGTTACGGTATCTAGCTTGTGTAAGTCCATGTCACGCACCCCACGAACTTGCAGGGAGGCGGAATATATGAAAAACGATTATCAAAGCTTCGTAACATGGACTTGAGCGCATGAATCGTATCTAAACCGTTACTAACAAACTACTTGAGGTTCGAAGTTATGACTCACGTTACATGTCCTTCGGGTCTTCATCGTTGTCCTCCACTCCTCGTAGGTTCCTTGGAACATCGGCACCTCAACGACCTCCTCGAGTCAAAGACGATCCACCCGAAAGCTCCTTCTCCAAGCTTGATCTCTAAACTTGAGATAACTAGGTTGCTTAAAAGGCTAATCTAAGCTACCTAGGGGATATAGAGTGAGGTTATGGAAGTATTAGTCTAGCTAACCCTTGATCTCAACTCATGAGAGGTTAGGGTTAGGGTTTGAAGAATGAGAGAGCTTGAGGAGAGAGAAGGTGAAGATGAGAATGAAATGAGATAATGATCTATCATAATATTTATGGAGCATTATTATTTATCAAATAAATAAATAAATGATTAATCAACCATGCTTCATAAATGCATTTGAGTGATTCATCTCCATGAGTCATTAAGCATTTATGATGCATTAACGACATGGATGAATCACACAAATGAGTCACTAATCTAATTTAATGCAATGCCACCTTACCCCCTAAGTCACCATGCTTCTAGATGCTTCCCGACAAATTACAAGAACGCCCCTCCAATCCGTGAAAACACGGAAAAACTTTAGACTGTATAAATCCAATAACCCGATACTAGAATCTGGCTTAAACCAAAGCCTGCTAGTAAAAACTGTCTGAAAAGTCGTACGTGCGTAAACACACGTACGCATCCGAACCCTTGTCGTAAAACCACACGACCTCTATATCGTTACGCCTGGAGTAGGGAAACTCTCTGTGTGGGACTCTAAAGACTCGACACTACGCTGGCAGTGGGTTTAACCACAGACCGCAAGCGGCACTAGCTGTACGTAACGGTCCCCAGGTAGATGTCGATAAGAAAGCCGATGAGGAAACCCATCCGAACTCCCACTGAGCCAGATGTCACAATCTCTATACAGTCCGGTATGTTCGTCTAAGACTATCGCATATCGAGCCTAGGGGGCGGCAAGCGTTAGTCCCTTAATAGCTGTATAAGTCATGTCGGAGCGAAGCCCATTACACCCCGAGAAACTACTGGAACCTAACAGTAAATCTCGCTTGCCCTGGCCAGGGACTTTGCGTAATGGCTCTCTGACACAGCGTGATATCATCTCCCAATACCGGGAGAGACGAATCCTGTCTAACCACTACTGCCTCCAAGTGCTCGGGACTGCACCCAACTGCAACCTGTTTGCATGACTCCTTTAAACCGTGGTAGGGTAGCAATCTAAGAACAGTGGGACACACTCGAGACGAAGTAGCAGTGTCAAGTCTGCGGACTATGCTGTACTCATGTCACCTGGGAACTGTTAACTGACGACGGGTATAATACCATCTAACAGTTCCCCTACGAGTCCTGTCCGGTGTACCCGTAACCTAACGAGCACCTGTGTACTATCTCCAGTACGATGTACTGATAGCTATGGGACAGACCATCTCCCCAACTGGGATGAGAAGCGTACACACTAATCTACTCTGGAGTATCGATGCCCTGTCTCGATAATCCTACGACTAGGGACCTGTATAGGATGTTGCTTATAGACTACCCAGCCTTCACTAGTGTGACTGCCATCACAACGCTGGTAATCAAGCAAAGAACTTATGGACTCTACTAATATGTATAAGTGATACGTTACAAGAAACATATGCACATATTAAAGTAGACACAAACCAAGTAGCATATTATCATTTTTAGCAAGACTGTATATATAACTATGAATATCCCAAGCTTCCATTAAGTAATATACAATCTAGTATGATAGAATAATGGCCCCTAGGGCATATACACTAACAGCTTGGAACTCTTCCAGCATACCATCCCTCCACTGAGGGTAAAGACAATGCCTATGACTAACTTTCAGTCGACCTTATTGTAGGGTTCCTAGGCATCTTAATGAGGTCTCACAAGGCATCAACCATGCCAATTTCAAAAAATCTAGGTGCCGAGAAACCCGACTACGGATCGTTCGCTAGAAAACTAGGCGAAAAGATAACTAGTTAACACTTAACTAAGGGAATACGGAAATACAACCTTTGTAGATCCGGTGCTCCACCTCCATAGCTCCGCAACGAAGTCCACTCCGCTGTCCAAATCAAATCTGGGCTCAAGCGTCGGCTTCGTCGAAGAATAAGGGAGCTAGGTCGTCGATGTCCATGCCGAAGACGATCTACGTCGAGGCATCGCTAGATCAAGCTCCACCTTCACCTTGCCATAAAAACTTGTGAAGGAAACACACTCTACTACTTGGCAAGAGGTAGAGGATGAAGAAATAGGAAGTGGGTAAACTTTAGAATTGGATTTCTCACTCTAATTCTCACTTTGCCATTAAAGCTTGTGAAGCTTTTTCTTGAAGTGAAGAAGAAGAAGATGAAGAATATGATAAGTGTTAATTAAAATTAGAAAAGAAAATCAAACCTTATCATATTCAAACCATGGTTTAGTGTAGAGAATGAATCATGGTTAAATGGAATGGTTAGGTTTAAGGATGAGACAAAAATGGTGACTTGGTCAAAGTATTCATGAAGCTTCATGAAAGAAGAAAGAAAGCCACCATTTTATCATTTCCTTTTCTTTTTCCAAAAGAATAAATAAATGAATAAAATGAATAAGGAAAAAGTAAACCCTAACCATTTCATTAACCAAGGTTTAATTCTTTACACTTAACCAAAAGGCATGCATCATCAAACATGATACAAGCAAGTGCACAAAATCATATCGCATATGCAATGCGCACATCCGAGTGAGAAAATCCATCTTAAGTAAACCGATACTAGTTAATGCAAACTAATATATCAAATATATAATTACGCAATAAATCATTAAATCAACACTTGATTTAACGATCCGGTCATATCGCATATAACCGACTAGTATCCAATGTATCAGCTTATCGAATCAACCCTTGATTCGATAACTAGGTCATATCGCATACAACCAATCGATACATTCTTCGCGAGAATGGAATACGGTATCACATACACGCATTATTCTCGGTCCCGCACATATCTCATATGTGCTCCTATTTCGTTTCGCTTGAGCCAGGAAACCTCTGTGTAGGACTCTAAAGACTCGTCAATACGCCGGCAGAAGGTGATGATCATATCAAACACCCACAAGCCGTAAGCGGTCTGCTAAACGTAACGGCCACCCGGGTATTAAGCGATCTGAAGATCGACGAGCAAGCCCGCTCACACTCCAGTGAATCCGACCAGTAACACTACCGTACAGTCCGGTCTGATCGTCTGATATGTCGCATATCTCGCCTAGGGGGGGTAAACGTCAGACCCCAATAGCTCGATAAGTCGTGTCGATATGAGGTCTATAACTGTTCGAGAAACTACTGGTAACACTTACCAGTAAATCTCAGCAACCCTGGCCAAGGATTTCCTGTTATAGCCAATCGAACACAGCGCAACATCAACTCCCTATACCGGGAGAGACGAATCCCTTCCTATCGCTCATTGCCTCCATGTGACTCGGGACTGTACCTAAAAACCACCGTTTTGCACGCCCTCTTGGACGTGGTAAGATGGAAATCAAAGCACAGTGGGAACCACACAAGACTCTATGACGATCTCGGGTCAACAGACTACTCTGTACCAGTGTCACCAGAGAACTGCCATCTGACGTGAGGTATAATACCATCTGGGAGTTCTCGGCGAGTCCGTCCAGTGTACCCAGTCTCTACTGAGCACCCGTATATCATCCCTGATGTCAAACACCAATGGATATGGGATCATCCATCGCCCATCTGTATGGGTCGAGAAGGTATACGCTAGTCTACTCTGGTATATCGATGCCCCGTCTCGATACACCCACGACTAGGGACTTTGAAGGATGTACTTATGGAGTACCATGTCCCCAATAGTATGATCCGCATCATAGTCCAGGTAGTCAAGCACACATCCTAAGGGCTTTACCAACATGTAACAGAGAGACAATCAGTATACACGTTAAGGTAAAGTTCAACCAGATAGCATACTATCATGTCGAGCAAGAAAGTCCTCCCTATATATGTCCCAGCATCCACTACAATATACATCCTATGTACAGTAATGGCCTCTAGGGCATACATATAACTAACAATCTCCCACTTGCACTAGGGCCATCTGTAGCAGTGGTTGCAGTATCTCATACTCAACCATCCCATAAAAGTCTCTCTCCGGGAAAAGGCCTTTCGTGAGTGGATTCGCTGTGTTGTCCTCTGAGTCTACTGTCCTAACCTCGATTTCCCTGAAGATCAACCATCTCCATGATCAAGTGATACTGCCTTAGAATATGTCTGGATCACTGATGGGACCGGCGTTCCTTGGCAAAAGCCACAACTCCATTGTCACACAATGGTAGGAACATAGTTCATCTCATGAACCTATATACACCCAAACAGCCTCTTTGGTAGCATCGTAAGTAACGATGTATCCTGCCTTTATCGTCTAGTATGCCACGGTATCTAGCTTGGAACTCTTCCAACATACCGTCCCTTTACTAAGGGTAAAGACAATGCCTGTGACTGACACTCAGTCGTCATTATCACCCTGGAACCATTCCAGTGATTCTCCCCAGGATCGATTGATACCATCTCACTACATCTAGTGAGAATCCTAACATCCAATTAAATCTATCCCATAGATCCAAAATCCAGGATTTAGTAGGTATCATTTTGATCCTATATGGAGAATCATAGTGATAAGCGGAGATTGATCGAGCGTAGCAAAAGAAACTCCTTCCCTATCAAGAGTATGTCATCCACGTACTCTACGAGGATCGCCACCATACTCCCTACTACCTTTTTGTTTATACAAGGTTCATCTACCATTTTGATGATGTCAAACTCTTTGACTACTACATCAAAACAGATGTTCCAACTCCGCGATACCTGCTTTATCCAATAAAGCATCTTGTACACGTTTCCGCTGCTCCCACTGTTTACGAAGCCCTCTGGCTGTGTACTTATAGACGCACTCTTCTAAAACATCATTTAGAAAAGCAGTCATGACACCCAACCACCAGATATCATAGTCATGGTATGTAGCCGTGGTAATGGGGATCTGGATGGACTTAAGCATAGATATTGGAAAAGGTTTCATCATTATCCACGCCTGGTCGATGACGAAAACCTTTAACAAGTCTAGCTTTGAAAGTCTCAACTTTTCCATGTACACCAAGTAATCTTCTCAAGATATACTTGCTCCTGATGGGGATTTAACCCTTCAGATATAGCAGCTAAAGTCCATACTTTGCTGGTGTATAAGGATTCCATCTCAGATCACTAAGCATCCAGCCATTCTTACAGAGTCTTACTCCTGATGGCCAGCTCGAAACTAGTTGGGTCATCATCTCATGATGCAATCCTCGCTCCTACTGTCATAGAGAAACAGAAGTATCTCTCAGGTGGGTGAGGAACCCTACTAGATCGGCGGAGAGGCTGAGGTCCGTTGGAATCTACTGAATCCTTTGGTTTTATCAAATCATCTGCTGTAGTTTGTATAGCTGGACTCTTTCCAGTTCTACATTACAGACCTTGCCTCGAGCTTGTCCGAATTTTGTTTTTAGACATAGGCCGGACAACTCCAAATCTTAACTAGCTTAAGACATGGGCTCTTCCCTTTCCATATCACATATGAAGCGGTAGGCAACTGATTTGATTGGAACCCTATTCAATAGGTATGCAGCTTCTCAAGTGCATAACACCCAAAAGGAAATAGATAGCTCAGTATTACTCATCATTGAGCACACCTTATCATATAGGGTGTTATTGCTCCGCCCCGATATACCATCGTGCTATGGTGTATACGGAGGAGTAATGATGAGAGAGAATCTCATTCTCCTTTAGAATAGTCCAGGGATTCCGTGCTCAAGTATTCTCCTCCTTGATCTCATCAAAGGACATAATACTTATACCCGTATCAGTTCTCTACTTCTAACTTATATTCTGTGAATATCTCAAAAGGTTCGGACTCATGTTTCAACAGGAACATATGACTGAATCTTGAGAGATTATTAGAGAATATAATGAAGTATAAAGAACCGGTCTTGGCATGTGTAGACAGGGGACCTACATACATCAACATGTATCATCCCAAGAGTTTACTAACTCTTTCTCTGTTTCCAGTAAACGGAGCTATGGTCATCTTATCTTTGTGACATGACTGGCGAGTTTCACAAGATGTAAGTTCAAACTAATTTAAATATGCATCTTTATGTAACTCTAGCCAGTCGGGTCGCATTGATCTGACCTAGTCTACAATGCCTCAAGAAGGATTCGTTCATTTCTGAACTCTTCCTCTTGTGTGTGTTCCGTATACTTAGAACTGTAGTTTGATTTAGAACATCAACGCTTTTAGATAACGTGCCTGAACCGATCAACTTTTGATATAGGAAATGTTCAAAACATTATCCAACAATACAAAATTATATCCTTTCTTTTCTAACAAAGAGAGTGATATGATTTGGTATATCAGGTTCGGTATCTAATAACATTCGTTCAAAATTAATGTATTGGTAATACAGGGTGACAGTGACCGACAGACTTGGCTGCAACTCTTGCCCCGTTTTCTGCCTCATGAAACTTATCACCCGTTCTCAGTTCTCTACCTTTCTGTAGCCCTATGTAACAGATTACATATCTGGGATCTTGATCTGGTATCACATACCCAGGACGTAAAGGATACTGAGAAACAGTTCTGTATAATGAACACACCCGAAGATGATGCATCATCATGCACTCTCTTCGTTTGGGCGGCACGGGAAATCTGGTATTCCCCAAATTCCTGCTCTGTCTTATAACAATTATAAGTTGGAGCGGGACCAACGTTCCCCAGCTCAGTATAACAAGCGGGTTCGGTCAATATTCCGTATTATTATCTTGATTAAGGCGTGATTTGGTCGCTACCAGGAGAGAGAGAGAAGAAAACACTCAGCGTGCGCTCTTGCAAGAATAGATTGGTTATTATTTTATCTAATCAGGATGGCTCCCACTGCTTTTTATCAAATCTTCCTTCAAACCCTAAAAGGAAAGACTAGCCGGGATTAATTACACACTACAAGTTCGCCAATCTTTCAGCCAGGCCAGTGTCGGTACTTTGAGGGAGGTCCCCCGTGCTTTCGCACGAACCTAATTAATGTAAACCTCGTTTTCCCAGAGGCGTAACCTCGTTAACACCTTTCTAGACACCTACTTGATCGGCTAATTGTAATGTGTAAAATTCTCCCAGGAGTAACACTTACTCGCAGCGGGTATCGGGATCCAACTATCTCATAGAAGGTATGCAATCTCATTGCAAATTTCAACACTTGAAATTCCCGATAATATTTTGCCCCTAGCGTCCTATGACCTTGACAGAGGTCAACAAACCATAGGCTGCTAGTCAAGTTCAACCCGTCATTTCCTGATTGAAGTAAACCCACCCGCACGACCCTTGACAGGGGTCAACAAGGTCGCACGACTACCCTAAATCAATCACATCATATGTTTATGCAGATAAGCACTAATCAGCTACCGCACACTACGCCTTGACAGAGGTCAACAAACGTAGCACGAATACTAACTAGTACTTATCTAAAATGACGGAGGGCTACGACAGGTTTTTCTGAAAACCTATTGCGTAATGAACTTGATATCGTTGTAGAATCAAATGTTTTTGAAATGGAGTGTTTTTGAGACTTTTCTAGTTTTGCTAAAGGAGTCACTCCCGGTGAAGGGATCGTCGGTCCTTTCCTCGTCGAATGAGGTGCGGGATATATCATATATATCTCTGTGCAAAGCAAAAACTCTTAAAAGCAATCAAAAAACAAACCGAGTGTGTAGCATCTGCCAGTTATTGCTAAAGGAGTCACTCCCGGTGAAGGGATCTCGGTCCTTTCCTCATCGAATAAGGTGCAGGATATATCACATATACCTCTGTGCAAAGCAAGAACTGTAGCTACCAGTTTTATTTTGAAATTCGATTCTACAACATCTTAGGTTTCTTTTATTTCATTAATCACATTAATGAAGTCCCATCATTTAAGTACCTAAACATCACAGATAAATACGACGTACACTTATGCCATCCGCATTCGCCTCGATGTCCCCTCGTGCACCGTTAGGTTAGGTAACTAACGGCAGAGCGGGGCAGGGCTAGCGCGGGTGTAAAACATAAGTAACGTCTATATATAATATATCATATATACTATATACTGTATCTATCACAGAACATCACATGATCACATCACAGATATCGCAGCAGAAGAATCATATGAAATATTGGATATACTAGGACGTCCGTGTTTTCAATACGAGCCAGTATAAAACACGGATTCCACGGCCGTGATGAATAGCCAAACCCACACCCCTAGACCCCTACGAGAGCGGCAAGCAACCCTTCCAATTCTAGAGTTAGGAGACCTGGACTCGACTCCTCGAGTTGGTCTCCCACTGGACTCCAGAACCCGGTTACTTGTGCTCTCCTCCTTGGGTCTATCCTAGTGCGGAAAAGTAAATAATATACAAACGGTGACAACTTCCGCAACCTGGAAGCGCCCCAATAAAAGAATATTACATACAAGTTTTTACATGAATGAAAATGAAAACCACTCATCTCACATAAAAAAACCCCGGCTATTCAAACATGACGATCCAATATATCATATCCAGCAACACATAACATCACATGTCATCAACGTAAGTAAATGTGTCCATCCCAATTGTCGTTGACATATAGCAACGAAACCGGCGATATCACATATTACACTTACGGTCACAGAAAATAAAGTGTAAAACTACAACAGTTGGAATCCGCAACCACCTCAGACATCGCATGCCTGACCAAATGAATTACTTAGACATCACATGCCTAACAATTATAAACCCCGCATTTCAGTCTCATTATCGAAAACACTTTTCAATATCAAGTCGGGCAATTCAACAAGATTCCCGACATCCTGATCGAATGCTCGTCGCAAACTTCAGTAGACGGCCGCACCCCCGTTACCGTCGACGAAGTGCACCAAGGCGGAACACCGCTACCGCGAGCACCCGAACGGATGCTTTCGGCGACGGGGTTCTCCTACAGTCACTTGGTCGGGGCTATGGAGTGAGGCTGTCTATTAAGTTTACCCGGCGAGTATCCGCGTACGCTACGTGATTGCGACGGACTTTTGATCACATCAAAATTCCGTGGCAACCGATCAAGTGAGACTAAACTGCTATGTTTATAATATTCATTTAGTTATCTCATAACTATTTGTGAATTCCAATTATTGTATCCCATTCCAGATAATTAGAAAATGTTAAACTTTCCGATTGAACATTCGAACACCCAAGTTTTCCCGATACAGATCAACACATGAAATAAGTCTAACAACATTCCGTTCGTGCCTCAGTACCAACGGTCCAGCCGTAGAAGGGTCAAGCCAACGCCTCACATGTGGCACGCCGTACTGCCCCAAACCCGAAGGTTCAAAGGGCAGTTCAAGACGGTCACATAATCGAGTTAAGGTTTGTTGTCTTCTAGAGGGACCATCGCGTTACTTGCACTACTTAGAACGTCGTTAAACTACGGAAAAATCCAATACTTGGAAATTTCCCGACAGGGGAAAAATTGGGTATTTATATCCGATCGAACTTTTTAACATATTCTAAAAATTATCCGGAAAGCCACACAGACAAAATTTGATAATCCGATCGAATATACTAAGTCCCCAAAACAACCCAGAAAATTCAACTCTTGAAGAAATATTAAAAATTCCCAGAAGACTCAGCACTACAAGACATGAGTTACTGTGGAAGACACGTGCTGTAATTCAATACAGTGGCCGCGGAACCGCCGCGCATCCCATGGTGGGGGCCGCGGTTCAGCGCCTCTGTTGTCGAATTACCATCACGTGCTTCACAGTAACTCATGTAATTCCCTGCTGAATTTTTTGGAAATTTTTAATATGGAAAAATCCACGTTTTTAGAAAAAGGACAGAGAGCTATTTTGGGTTCTCAATTTCGGTTCGATCGGACTTCAAATTGCGTCTGGACTTCGCCTAAGGCTCTAGCTAGGCTCTGATACCACTGTAGGGTTCCTAGGCATCTTAATGAGGTCTCACAAGGTATCAACCATGCCAATTTCAAAAAATCTAGGTGCCGAGAAACCCGACTACGGATCGTTTGCTAGAAAACTAGGCGAAAAGATAACTAGTTAACACTTAACTAAGGGAATACGGAAATACAACCTTTGTAGATCCGGTGCTCCACCTCCATAGCTCCGCAACGAAGTCCTCTCCGCTGTCCAAATCAAATCCGGGCTCAAGCGTCGGCTTCGTCGAAGAATAAGGGAGCTAGGTCGTCGATGTCCATGCCGAAGATGATCTACGTCGAGGCATCGCTAGATGAAGCTCCACCTTCACCTTGCCATAAAAACTTGTGAAGGTAACACACTCTACTACTTGGCAAGAGGTAGAGGATGAAGAAATAGGAAGTGGGTAAACTTTAGAATTGGATTTCTCACTCTAATTCTCACTTTGCCATTAAAGCTTGTGAAGCTTTTTCTTGAAGTGAAGAAGAAGAAGATGAAGAATATGATAAGTGTTAATTAAAATTAGAAAAGAAAATCAAACCTTATCATATTCAAACCATGGTTTAGTGTAGAGAATGAATCATGGTTAAATGGAATGGTTAGGTTTAAGGATGAGACAAAAATGGTGACTTGGTCAAAGTATTCATGAAGCTTCATGAAAGAAGAAAGAAAGCCACCATTTTATCATTTCCTTTTCTTTTTCCAAAAGAATAAATAAATGAATAAAATGAATAGGGAAAAAGTAAACCCTAACCATTTCATTAACCAAGGTTTAATTCTTTACACTTAACCAAAAGGCATGCATCATCAAACATGATACAAGCAAGTGCACAAAATCATATCGGATATGCAATGCGCACATCCGAGTGAGAAAATCCATCTTAAGTAAACCGATACTAGTTAATGCAAACTAATATATCAAATATATAATTAAGCAATAAATCATTAAATCAACACTTGATTTAACGATCCGGTCATATCGCATATAACCGACTAGTATCCAATGTATCAGCTTATCGAATCAACCCTTGATTCGATAACTAGGTCATATCGCATACAACCAATCGATACATTCTTCGCGAGAATGGAATACGGTATCACATACACGCATTATTCTCGGTCCCGCACATATCTCATATGTGCTCCTATTTCGTTTCGCTTGAGCCAGGAAACCTCTGTGTAGGACTCTAAAGACTCGTCAATACGCCGGCAGCAGGTGATGATCATATCAAACACCCACAAGCCGCAAGCGGTCTGCTAAACGTAACGGCCACCCGGGTATTGAGCGATCTGAAGATCGATGAGCAAGCCCGCTCACACTCCAGTGAATCCGACTAGTAACACAACCGTACAGTCCGGTCTGATCGTCTGATATGTCGCATATCTCGCCTAGGGGTGGTAAACGTCAGACCCCAATAGCTCGATAAGTCGTGTCGATATGAGGTCTATAACTGTTCGAGAAACTACTGGTAACACTTACTAGTAAATCTCAGCAACCCTGGCCAGGGATTTCCTGTTATAGCCAATCGAACACAGCGCAACATCAACTCCCTATACCGGGAGAGGCGAATCCCCTCCTATCGCTCATTGCCTCCATGTGACTCGGGACTGTACCCAAAAACCACCGTTTTGTACGCCCTCTTGGATGTGGTAAAATGGAAATCAAAGCACAGTGGGAACCACACAAGACTCTATGACGATCTCGGGTCAACAGACTACTCTGTACCAGTGTCACCAGAGAACTGCCATCTGACGTGAGGTATAATACCATCTGGGAGTTCTCGGCGAGTCCGTCCAGTGTACCCAGTCTCTACTGAGCACCCGTATATCATCCCTGATGTCAAACACCAATGGATATGGGATCATCCATCGCCCATCTGTATGGGTCGAGAAGGTATACGCTAGTCTACTCTGGTATATCGATGCCCCGTCTCGATACACCCACGACTAGGGACTTTGAAGGATGTACTTTTGGACTACCATGTCCCCACTAGTATGATCCGCATCATAGTCCAGGTAGTCAAGCACACATCCTAAGGGCTTTACCAACATGTAACAGAGAGACAATCAGTATACACGTTAAGGTAAAATTCAACCAGATAGCATACTATCATGTCGAGCAAGAAAGTCCTCCCAATATATGTCCCAGCATCCACTACAATATACATCCTATGTACAGTAATGGCCTCTAGGGCATACATATAACTAACACTTATCATTCTGGAAGCTCGAACCAAGAATATTCTTTTAGTGCTTCTCAAGTACTTAAGAATGTCCTCCACAGCTGTCCAGTGATTCTCCCAAGATCCGAATGATTTCTGATCACCACACCTAGTGAGTCAGCTACATCTGTTCTGGTACATAACATCGCACACATGATAGAGCCTGCTGCCGAAGCATAGGGTATCCCTCGTACGCGAGCTCTCTCCAAATCAGTCTCGGAAGACTTCTTTTTGGAGAGAGTGATCCTTTAATAAGTGGGCGAACCACCACGCTTAGAATCCTCCATACTAAACCCCTTTAGTATAGTGTTAATGTACCTGAATTTGGGACACTCCCAACATCCACTTAGATCTATCATCATAGATCATCTATGGAGAATCGTCGTGATAAGAGGAGCTTGACCGATTATAGCATAGGAAACCCTTTCCTATCAAGAGTATGTCATCTATGTACAATACGTGTAAGACAATCTCACTCCATACAACCTTCTTGTATATACAAGGTTCATCTACCATTTTGATGAAGTCAAACTCTTTGGCTGCCACATCAAAACAGATGTTCCAACTCCGTGATGCGCGCATTGATCCTGATGGACTTAAGCATAACTTTGAAAGTCTCAACTTTTCCATTTACACCAAGAATCATCTTAAGATCCAATTGCTCCCGATGGGTTTTACCCCTTTAGGTGCAACGTTCAAAGTCATACTTTGTTGGTGTATATCGATTCCATCTTTGATCGCATTGCATCCAGCCTTTTCACAGAGTTGCCACTCGTGATGGCCTTCCTGAACCTGGTTGGGCCATCATCAACCATGATAGAATCCTCGCTCCTACTGTCACCGATATGACCGTAGTATCTTTCAAGTGGATGAGGAACCCTGCCAGATTCACGGAGAGGCTGAGATTCGTTGGAGATTATTGAATCCTTTGGTTTCACCAAATCATCAGTTGTTAGTTTGTCTAGCTGGAACTCCTTCCAGTTCTACCTCATGTCTATAAATTTCTTCGCAAGAAATTCCTTTTCTAAAAGGGTGGCATGCTGAGAAACAAAACACCTTTTGCTCCTCAGAGTGGTAGAAGATATACCCTCATAAATGTTTGGGATATCCTAACAATATACAGAACTGACCTTGCCTCGAGCTTGTCTGGATTTTGCTTTTCAACATAGCCCGAACAACCCCATATCTTAACTCGTTTAAGACATGGTCTCTTCCCATTGCATATCTCATATGTAGTGGTAGGCATTGATTTGGATGGAACCCTATTCAATAGGTATGCAGCTTCTCAAGTGCAAAAGAAACAGGTAACTCAGCAGTACTCATCATAAAGCACGCCATATCTCATAGGGTGCTATACCTCTGCCCCGATACACCGTTGTGCTGTGGTGTATACGAAGGAGTAAGCTGAGAGAGAATCATATTCTCCTTTAAGAAACTCCAGGAACTCCATGCTAAAGTATTCCCTTCTCCGATCATATCGAAGGACTTAATACTTCTACCCGTCTGGTTCTTAACTTCAAGCTTATATTCTTTGAATTTCTCAAACGTTTCTGATTCGTGTTTTAATAGGAACACATGTCCGAATCTTGACAGATAGTCGATGAATGTAATGAAGTGCTAAGAACCAATCCTGGCATTTGTAGACATAGGACCGTATACATCATCATGTATCCGTCCTAAGAGTACAATAACTCTTTCTCTGTTTCCAGTAAACGGAGTATTGGTCATTTTATCTTTGAGACAAGACTGGAAAGTATCATAAGATGAAAATTCGAACAAATTCGCATATTCATCTTTATGTATCTTAGCTGGTCGTGTCGCATTGATATGACCTAGTCTACAATGCCACAAGAAGGATTCATTCATTTCTAAACTACTCCTCTTGTGTGTGTTCTATATACTTTGAACTGTAGTTTGATTTAGAACTTATATGCCTTTACATAACGTGCCTGATCCAATCAACTCTTGATTCAGGAAAATGTTCATAATATTATCCTCCAATACAGAATTATATCCTTCTTTAACTTAATAAAGAATCTGATATAATGTTGTATAAAAGGTTCGGTATGTAATAACATTCGTTCAGAATCAATGTATTTACCATTTGGTAATACAATGTGATATTTTCCAGCTGAGTTGGCCGCAACACTTGCACCATTCTCTAACACTTGGAGACATACCACCCAATCCCAGTTCTCTATCTTTCGTAGCCCATGTAACTGATTACATATGTGGGATTCTAATCCGGTATCTCATACCTAGGACGTAGAGAATACTAAGAAACAGTTCTAGGTAATGAACACAACTGAAGAATATGCATCAACATGCTTATTCCTCATATGGGTGGCATGGGAATCCGGATATTCCCCTATTTCCTTCTCGGACTTATAACAATTATAAGATAGAGTGGAACTAACGGTCCCTATCTCAGTATAATAAGCAGGTTCGTTCAATGCATCCATATTATTATCTTGATTAAGACGTGACATGGTCGCTACCAGGAGAGAGAGAGAGAGAAGAAAACACTCTGCGTGCGCTCTTGCAAGATCAGATTGGTTATTATTTTATCTAATCAGAATAGCTCCAACTGTTTTAGTCGAATCTTCCTTCAAACCCTAAAAGGTAAGACTAGGGGGGATTAATTACACCGTACAAGTTCGCCAATCTTTCGGCCAGACCAGTGTCGGTACTTTGAGGGAGCTTTCCCGTGCTTTCGCACGGACCTAATTAAAATAAACCTTATTTTCCCAGAGGCGTAACCCCATTAATACCTTTCTAGACACTTACTTGATTGGCTAATTGTAATGTGTAAAACTCTCCCAAGAGTAACTCTTACTCGCAGTGGGTATCGGGATCCAACTGTCTCATAGAAGGTATGCAATCTCATTGCAAATTTCAACACTTGAAATTCCCGATAATATTCGGCCCCTAGCATCCTATGAGCTTAACGGAGGTCAAAAAACCATATGCTACTAGTCAAGTTCTACCCGTACATTTTATGATTGAATTAAACCCACCCGCACGACCCTTGATGGAAGTCAACAAGGCCCTAATCCAATCGCATCGTATGCAGCAGATAAGCACTAGTCAGTTACCGCACACTACGCCTTGACGGAGGTCAACAAACATAGCACGAATACTAAATAGCGCTTATCTGAAATGACGGAGGACTACGACAGGTTTTTAAGAAAACCCTCTGCGTAATGAACTTCATCTCGTTGTAGAATCGAGTGAATTTTAAATGGAGTGTTTTTTCGGCTTTTACTAGTTTAGCTAAAGAGGACACTCCCGGTGAAGGGATCTCGGCTCTTTCCTTATCGAATAAGGTGCAGGATATTTCACAAATACCACTATGCAAAGCAAATACTATAGAAGCAATCAAAAGACAAACCAAGTGGGTTGTAGCATCTGCTAATTTCGCTAAAGAGGTCACTCCCGGTGAAGGGATCTCGGCTCTTTCCTTATCGAATAAGGTGCTGGATATTCTACAAGGAATACCGCTATGCAAAGTAAGAACTAGAGCTACCAGTTTTCGAGACAAGTTTCTACAACATCTTTAGGTTTCTTTTATTTCATCAATCTCATTAATGAAGTTCCATCAAATTATGTTTCTTAAGCATCACAGTAGAAACGAAAGCAACAATAGTTATTATATATCATATATATAATATAGGAATTCGTTTCAGAACATATCTAGTGATCACATCACAGAATATCAGCAACAAAAGAACACATATGAAATATTGGATATACTAGAAATTCCGTGTTTTAATTTAAGCCAGTATAAAACACGGATTCCACGGTTGCGATGAATAGCCAAACCTACATCCCTAGACCCCTACGAGAGCGGCAAGCAACCGTACCAATTCTAGAGTTAGAAGACTTTGAGATGGTCTCCTACTGGACCCTAAAACCCGGTTACTTGTGCTCCCCGCCTTGGGTCTATCCTAATGCGGAAAAGTAAATAATATACATCAAAGGTGACATCATCCTCAACCCGGAAGTGCCCCAATAAAAGAATATTACATACAAGCTTTTACATGAATGAAAATGAAAAACTCTCACCTCACATAAAAAACCCCGGCTATTCAAAACACAACGATCCAGTATAACATATCATAGAAACACATAACATCACATGCCATCAACGTAAGTAAATATGCGTATCCCAGTTGTCGTTGACGTATAGCAACGAAACCGGCGATACACCATATATTACACTTACGGTCGCAGAAAAGAAAGTGAAAAACTACAACAATTGGAATCCGCAACCACCTTAAACATCATAAACCCAATGTATCACATACTTTGAATTTCATGCCCAACCGAATGAATTGCTTAGACATCACATGCCTAACAATTATAAACCCCGCATTTTAGTCTCGATATTGAAAACACATTCCAATAACCTATCGGGTAATTCAACAAGATTCCCGATAACCAGATCGAATGCTCGTCGGAATCTTTAGTAGACGGCCGCACCCCCGATACCGTTGACGAAGTACACTAAGGCGGAACACCACGGCCGTGAGCACCCAAACGGATGCTTTTCATGAAGGGTTTCTCTTACAGTCACTTGGTCAGGGCTATGGGGCATGTCTATCTAGTAAGGTTACCCAGCGAGTATCCGCGTAAACTATGTAATTGCGACGGACTTTTGATCCACATCAAAATTCCATGGCAACCGATCAAATGAGAATAAATTGCTAGATTTATAAAATTCAAACTAGTTATCACATAACTCATTGCTTGGATTCCAAATATTGTATCACAATCACAGATAGCTAGACAAAGTTAAACTTTTCGATCGGATAAACAAACACCCAAAATTTCCCAACAACCTCAATACTTGAGCGGAGTCCAAAAAGTACCCACAACATGCCACAGCTCCTATGAACCATCCGTAGAAGGGCCGACCCATACCTCACTCATGTCGCCACGGAACTGCCGCAAACCCTAGAGTATTACCATGGTTCCGCGATCCAAAAAGTCAAGTTTGAGTATCGTTCTTCTAGAGGGTCCACAGAATCGGTTGCATGATTTTCTGAAAATTTTAAACTCGAAAAAATCCAACTCTTGGAAAAAAAATTTAGCAGGGGAAAAATTGGGTTATTGATATCCGTTCGAACTTTTTAATATCGTCTAAATAACCTGAACACATGTTAGAATTACGACTACGAAACACTCCGAGTTGCCTTTGCAGAAAGTTAACATCACATGAAAATTTAGCAAAAATAAACAACACCTGAAACACCAAAACCCAGAGACTGGAACACCATGAAAATTTGAAGCCAGAATTCCAAAATTGATCTGAGGAGGCCGGTTTTTAGCATGATGTGGCCAGCCACTTTTCCACAAAACCCCCTCAAATTTTCTCGGTGTTCGTATTATATCTCATACAACATTCTGCAGTTGTTTAAAAAAATTTTAGAGGCCTTTTTAAATTCGATAGAAACTGGGTTGCAATGTTTAATGTTTCGGAGTAGTTTCAGTTTCGTAATCTAACAAACATGGTTTAAATCTCTAGCTTGGCTCTGATACCACTGTAGGGTTATGTAGCGCGGTAGCAAGGTTTCGGGAGGTATTGTCCATGCCAATTTAAAATTTTACCATGCTAAAGAACCCAAAACATAGGATGTTTAACTAGAGAATCATACGAAACGATATGTGAACAAATTTACAACTAAGTGAATGCGGAATACAACCTTTATAGACCGGTCCTTCACATCAAAAGCTCCATGTCATAGTCCCTTCGCTGCAAGTTGTGAAGACCCGGACTCTTGAGAGGGTTCACATGAAGAAATGAACAAGCTTGCTCAATGCCTTCGAAGCCGAAGATGATCTACGTCGAGGAGACTCGAGCTCATGCTACCTCTTCACTAATGGTGAAAGTAATGAAGCAAACACCCTAAACTAGATAGCTAATAGTAGAGGATGATGAAATATGAATTGGGCTAACTTTAGATTTCTTTTTCTCACAATATTTCATCACATAGAAAAAGCTAGCAAGCTTTTTCTCATGAGGAAGAAGATGAATTGATGAAGAGATGAATGAGAGAGTGAGGTTATATATGCAACCATGGTGAGTTAGTGTCATACAATAACCCATGTAGAGAATAAACCATGGCTAAGTGATTATGGTTAGGTTTATAAATATCTTAAGCAAAACAAAACTGGTGGACTTAGTCAATGGTTATTCAAGCTTCTCCAAGCTTCTAGCCATGACCAATATCCATGCAATTTTGAATTACTTAATCAATTAAAAACCCTAAACATTATCATGGTCAAGGTGTAAGTCTCATACAATCAAGTTGCATATATAACCTAGCATGATACATCAATATATATAACATATATATCATGTATGCACAAGTGAGAAAAAGGAAATGATTAAGTGAGCTAATATTAGTTAATGTAATTTAATATATCAAATATATAATTATACATTAAATTATCAAATCAACACTTGATTTAATAATCCGGCTATATCACATACAACCGACTAATATCAAATGTAACAATTTATCGAATCAACATTTGATACGATAACCCGGTTATATCACATGTAACCGACCAATATCACATATCGTGAGAATAGATTGTGGTATTACAAACGCGCATTAATCTCGGTCCCGCACATATCACATATGTGCTCCTACTTCATTTTGCATGAACCAGAAACCTCTGTGTAGGACTCTAAAGACTCGTCAATACGTCGGCAGTAGGTAATGATCATATCAAACACGCACAAGCCGCAAGCGGTCTGCCAAACGTAACGGCCACCCAGGTATTGAGCGATCAGAAGATCAACAAGCAAGCCTGCTCATGCTCATGCAAATCCAATAAGTAACACTACCGTACAGTCCGGTCTCTTCGTCTGACCTGTCGCATATCACAGCCTAGGGGTAATAAAACGTCAGACCCCAATAGCCTGATAAGTTATGCCGATGCAAGGTCCATAAAGGTTTTAGAAACTACTGATAACACATACCGGTAGATCTCAGCAACCCTGGCTAGTGATTTCATGTTATGGCCAATCGAGCATCGCACAACATCAACCCCCAATACCGGGAGAGACGAATCCCCTTCTATCGCTCATTGATCCATGTGACTCGGGTCTGTACCCGAAAACTACCATTTTGCACGATCTCTTGACCGCGGTAAGGTAAAAATCAAAGCACAGTAGGAATCACACAAGGCTCTATGACGATCTCGGGTCGACAGACTAACCTGTACCAGTGTCACCAGAGAACTGCTATCTGACGATAGGTATAATACCATCTAGGAGTTCTCGGCGAGTCCGTTCAGTGTACCCAGTCTCCACTGAGCACCTGTATACCTTATCTGTTGTCAAACACCAATGGATGTGGAATCATCCATCGCCCATCATATGGGTCAAGAAGCGCATACGCTAGTTTACTCTGGAGTATCGATGCCTTGTCTCGATACTCCTACGACTAGGAACAATTATAGGGTGTACTATAGACTACCCTTGGCCCCACTAGTATGATCTCCATCATAGTCCTGGTAGTCAAGTACACATCCTAAGGGCTTTATCAACATGTGAGAGCAAGACAGCATCACTTATACAAGTCAACATGTTAAGATAAAGTGCAACAAGATAGCATACTATCATGTCGAGCAAGAAAGTCCTCCCTATATATGTCCAAGCATCCACTACAATATACATCCTATGTACAGTAATGGCCTCTATGTCATACATATAACTAACAGAGTCTCCTTGATGTAGATCATTTTCGGCCTCGAAAATATCGAGCAAGCTTGTTCAATTCTTCATGTGAACCCTTACTAGAGTTCGGGTGTTCACTACTTGGAGCGGAAGGACTACTACACGGAGCTTTAGAAGTGAAGGACCGGTCTACAATGGTTGTATTCCTCATTCACTATATATGCAAAGTTGTTTGCATGTTGTATTGTTTAATTCTCTAGTTAAGATTCTAGGGTTAGGGTTCTTTAGAACGGCAAATTTTTGAAAACGGCATGGACGATGCCTCCCAAAACCTTGCTGCCGCGCTAGGCAACCCTACAGTGGTATCAGAGGCAAGCTAGAGATTTAAATGATTTTTGTTAGGATTACGAAACCGAAATCGAAACACCCGATACAAATTCCTAGTTTTTGTCGAATTTTAAATGGCCTCTAAAAATTTTATTAGCAACTGCAGAATGTTGTATGTGATATAACATGAACACTATGAAAATTTGATGCATTTTGGTCGGATTTTGGCCGAGCACAACAAGGGAAAATCCGAGGTGGCCAGCCCAGATGTGTTGTTTTGGCTTGAAATTTTCATGGTGTTCCAGTCTCTGGGTTTTGGTGTTTTAGGTGTTGCTTGTTTTTGCTAAATTTGCATGTGATGTAATCTTTCTGCAAAGGCAATTCGGAGTGTTTCATAATCATAATTCTATCATCTATTCGGAATTTTTAGACGATGTTAAAAAGTTCGAACGGATATAAATAACCCATATTTTCCCTCGCTGGAAATTTTCCAAGAGTTGGATTTTTTTCAAGTTTAAACTCTTCAGAAAATCATGCAAGCGATTTTGTGGACCGTCTAGAAGAACGATACCCAAACTCGACTTTTTGGATCGCGAAACCGCGGTCATACCCTAGGGTTTGCGGCAGTTCCGTGGCGACATGAGTGAAGCATGGGTCGGCCCTTCTACAGATGGTTCATAGGAGCTGTGGCATGTTCTGGGTACTTTTTGAACTCCGCTCAAGTGTTAAGCACTTTGGGAAATTTTAGGTGTTTGTTTATTCGATCGAAAAGTTTAACATCGTCTAGCTATCTGTGATTGTGATACAATATTTAGAATCCACAAATTTAGTTATGTGATAATTAGTTTGAATTTTATAAATCTAGCAGTTTAGTCTCATTTGATCGGGGACCATGGAATTTTGATAAGGATCAAAAGTCCGTCGCAATTGCGTAGTGTACGCGGATACTCACCGGGTAAGCTTACTAGATAGTCATGCCCTATAGCCCCGACCAAGTGACTGTAGGAGAACCCCGTCGCCAAAAGCATCCGTTCGGATGCTCGCGGCTGCGGTGTTCCGCCTTAGTGAACTTCGTCGACGGCATCGGGGGTGCGGCCGTCTACTAAAGTTTCCGACAAGTATTCAATCAGGTTATCGGAAATCTTGTTGAATTATCATACAGGTTATTGGAAAGTGTTTTCAATATCGAGACTAAAATGCGGGGTTTATAATCGTTAGGCATGAGATGTCTATGGAATTCATTTGGTTGGGCATGAAATCCAAAGTATGTGATACATTGGGTTTATGATGTTTAAGGTGGTTGCGGATTCCAATTGTTGTATTTTTTCACTTTCTTTTATACGACCGTAAGTGTAATATGTGGTGTATCACCGGATTCGTTGCTATACATCAACGACAATTAGGATACGCATATTTACTTACGTTGATGACATGTGATGTTATGTGTTGCTGTAATATGTTATATTGGATCGTCGTGTTTTGAATAACCAGGGGTTTTTATGTAAGATGAAAGTTTTTCATTTTCATTCATGTAAAAGCTTGTATGTAATATTCTTTTATTGGGGCACTTCTGGATTGAGGATGATGTCTCCATTGATGTATATTATTTACTTTTCCACATTAGGATAGACCCAAGGCAGGGAGCACAAGTAACAGGGTTCTACGGTCCAGTGGGAGACCATCTCGAGGAGTCAAGACCAGGTCTCCTAACTTTAGAATTGGTAGGATTGCTTGCCGCTCTCGTAGGGGTCTAAGGATGTGGGTTTGGCTATTCATCACGACCGTGGAATCCGCATTTTTTACTAGCTTAATTTAAAACACGGAATTCCTAGTATATCCAATATTTCATATGTGATTCTTCTGCTACTGATATTCTGTGATGTGATCACTTGATATGTTGAGACGATTGCTTATATTATATATATGTGCTAAAATAAATATTGATGCTTTCGTTTCTTATGTGATGCTTAGGAAGCATATTTGATGGGACTTCATTAATGAGATTAATGAAATAAAAAGAAACCTAAAGATGGTGCAGAATCTTGTTTTAAAAACTGGTAGCTCTAGTTCTTGCTTTGAATAGTGGTATTCCTTGTAGAATATCCAGCACCTTATTCGTTAAGGAAAGAGCCAAGATCCCTTCACCGGGAGTGACCTCTTTAGCGAAACTAGCAGATGCTACAACCCACTCGGTTTGTCTTTTGATTGCTTTTTTAGTTAATGCAATGCATAGTGGTATTTGTGAAATATCCTCCACCTCATTCGATGAGGAAAGAGCCGAGATCCCTTCACCCGGAGTGACCTCTTTAGCTAAACTATTAAAAGCCTAAAAAACACTCTTTTTAAAATTCACTCGATTCTACAACGAGATCAAGTTCATTACGCAAAAGGTTTTCTTAAAAACCTGTCGTAGCCCTCCGTCATTTCAGATGAGTGCTACTTAGTATTCGTGCTACGTTTGTTGGCCTTCGTCAAGGCATAGTATGCGGTAGCTAACTAGTGCTTATCTGCTAAAGTATGAGATGCGATTGGATTAGGGTAGTCGTACGACTTTGTTGGCTTTCGTCAATGGTCGTGCGGGTGGATTTAATTCAATCATGAAATATACGGGTTGAACTTGACTAGCGGCCTATAGTTTGTTGGCCTTCGTCAAGGTCATAGGAAGCTAGGGGCAAAAGGTTATCGGGAATTTCAAGTGTTGAAATTTATAATGAGATTGCATACCTTCTATGAGATAGTTGGATCCCGATACTCACAGCGAGTAAGAGTTGCTACTGGGAGAGGTTTACACATTACAATTAGCCGATCAAGTAGGTGTATAGAAAGGTGTTAACGGGGTTACCCCCTGGGAAAATGAGGTTTATTTTAATTAGGTCTGTGTGAAAGAACGGGGAACCTCCCTCAAAGTACCGACACTGGCCTGGCCGAAAAATTGGCGAACTTGTAAGGTGTAATTAATCCCAGCTAGTCTTACCTTTTAGGGTTTGAAGGAAGATTTGATTAAAACAATGGGAGCCATCCTGATTAGATAAACTAATAACCAATCTGATCTTGCAAGAGCGCACCCAGAGTGTTTTCTTCTCTCTCTCTCTCTCACTCTCCTGGTAGCGACCATGTCACGACTTAATCAAGATAATAATATGGATGCATTGGCCGAACCTGCTTATTATGCTGAGTTGGGGAACGTTGGTTCCGCTCTATCTTATAATTGTTATAAGTCTGAGCAGGAAATAGGGGAATATCCAGATTTCCACGCGACCCAATCGAGGAATGAGCATCTTGATGCATATTCTTCAGGTATATTCGTTACCAAGAACTATTTCTCAGTATCCTCTGCGTCCTAGGTATGAGATACCGGATCAGGATCCCACATATATAAGAGTTACATGGGCTACAGAAAGGTAGAGAACTGCTAATGGGTGATATATCTCTAAGTGTTAGAGAATGGTGCAATTGTTGCAGCCAAATCAGTTGGCAGATATCACCTTGTATTAATACATTGATTCTGAACGAATGTTATTACATACCGAATCTGATATACAACATTGCATCGGTTTCATTAATGAGTTAAAAAAGGATATAATTCTGTATTGGAGGATAATGTTGTGAATATTTTCCTGAATCAAGAGTTGATTGGATCAGGCACGTTATATAATAGCATATACGTTCTAAATCAAACCACAGTTCAAAGTATCTAGAACACACATACGAGGAGCAGTTCAGAAATGAACGAATCCTTCTTATGGCATTGTAGACTAGGTCATATCAATGCGACATGACCAGCTAAAGTTACATAAGGATGAATATAAGAATCTGTTCGAATTTTCATCTTATGATACTTTCCAGTAGTGTCTCAAAGGTAAAATGACCAATACTCCGTTTACTGGAAACAGAGAAAGAGTTATTGAACTCTTGGGACGGATACATGATGATGGATACGGTCTTATGTCTATAAATGCCAAGGTTGGTTCTTGGTACTTCATTACATTCATCGACTATCTCTCAAGATTCGGACATGTGTTCCTGTTGAAACACGAGTCTGAAACTTTTGAGAAATTCAAGGAATATAAGCTTGAAGTTTATAACCAGACGAGTAGAAGTATTAAAATCCTATGATGTGATCGAGGAGGTGAATACTTGCGCATGGAGTCAAGGAGTTTCTAAAGGGAGAATGAGATTCTCTCTCAGCTTACTCCTTCGTATATACCACAGCACAACGGTGTATCGGGGCGGAGGTATCGCACCCTATGAGATATGGCGCGCTCTATGATGAGTACTGCCGAGTTACATATTTCCTTTTGGTGTTATGCACTTGGGAAGCTGCATACCTATTGAATAGGGTTCCATCCAAATCATTGCCTACCACTCTATATTAGATATGGAATGGGAAGAGACCATGTCTTAAACTAGTTAGGATGTTGAGTTGTCCGGCATATGTTGAAAGGCAGAATCCGGACAAGCTCGAAGAAAGGTCAGTTCTGTATAAGTTTGTTAGATATCCCGAACATTCGCAAGGGAATATCTTCTACCAAACTGAGGAGAAAAAGGTGTTTTGTTTCTCAGCATGCCACCTTTTTAGAAAAGAAATTTCTTGTGAAGAAATTTGTGGACATGAGGTAGAACTGGAAGAGTTCCAGCTAGACAAACTAACAGTTGATGATTTGGTGAAACCAAAGGATTCAATAGTCTCCAACGAACCTCAGCCTCTGCGTGAATCTGATAGGGTTCCTCATCCACTTGAGAGATACTACGGTCTTCTTGGTGACAGTGGGAGCGAGGATTGCATCGTGGTAGATGATGGCCCAACTAGGTTCATGCAGGCCATCATGAGTAGGGACTCGGTGAGTGGCTGGATACTATGCAATCAAATATTGAATCCATGTTCACCAACAAAGTATGACTTTGGATGTTGCACCTGAAGTGGTAACCCATTGGGAGCAAATTGGATCTTGAGAAGATTCTTGGTGTAGATGGAAAAGTTAAGACTTTCAAAGCTATGCTTAAGTCCATCAGGATCAATGCAAGCATCGCGGAGTTGGAACATCTGTTTTGATGTGGCAGTCAAAGAGTTTGACTTCATCAAAATAGTAGATTAACCTTGTATAAATAAGAAGGTTGTAGAGAGTAAGGTTTTCTTCCACGTATTGTACGTAGGTAACATACTCTTGATAGGAAATGGTTTTCTATGCTACACTCGGTCAAGCTCCTCTTATCACGAGGATTCTCCATGAAAGATCTGAATGATACTTACTACATCTTGAGGATTATGATCTATTATGATAGATCTAAGTGGATGTTGGGAGTGTCCCAAATCCAGGTACATTAACACCATACTAAAGGGGTTTAGTATGGAGGATTCTAAGCGTGGTGGTTTGCCCACTTACTCAGGAATCACTCTCTCCAAAAAGATGTCTTCTAAGACTAATTTGGAGAGAGCTCGCGTGCAAGGGATACCCTATGCTTCGGCAGTAGGCTCTATCATGTGTGCGATATTATATACCAGACCAGATACTGATGACCCACTAGGTGTAGTGATCAAGATTCAATTGGATCTTGGGAGAATCACTGGATAGCTGTGTAGGACATTCTTAAGTACTTGAGAAGTACTAAATGAATGTTCTTGGTTCAAGCATCCAGAGTGATAATGTCGACTGAAAGTCAGTCATAGGCATTGTCTTTAGCCTCAGTGGAGGGACGGTATGTTGGAAGAGTTCCAAGCTAGATACCGTGACATACTAGATGATAAAGGCTGAATACATTGCTAACAATGATGCTGCCAAAGTGGCTGTCTGGGCATTTCTTGTTCATGAGATGAACATGGTTCCTACCATTGAGCGTCCAATAACTGTTATTGTGACAACAATGGAGTTATGGCTTAGGCCTAGGAACGCCGGTCCCATCAGCGTTCCAGACATATTCTAAGACAAGTATCACCTGATCAGGGAGATGGCTGATCTCCAAGGGATCGAGCTAAGGAGAACAGACATGAAGGATAACACAGCGGATCCACTCACAAAGGCTTTACCCTAGAGAGACTTCTATAAGATGTTGAGTATGAGATACTGCAACAAATGGCCTTAGTGCAAGTGGGAGATTGTTAGTTATATGTATGCCCTAGAGGCCATTACTGTACATGTGATGTATATTGTAGTGGAAGCTTGGACATATATAAGGAGGACTTTCTTGCTCGACATGATAGTATGCTATCTGGTTCCTTTTTATCATAACATGTGCACTTATTGTCTGCCCATTACATGTTGATAAATCTTTTAGGATGAGTACTTGACTACCAGGATTATGATGCGGATCATACTAGTAAGGCAGTGGTAGTCGGCAAGTACATCCTTCAAATGTTCCTAGTCGTGAGAGTATCGAGACAAGGCATCGATATTCGAGAGTAGACTAGTGTATATGCTTCTCGACCCATATGATGGGCGATGGATGATCCCATATCCAATGGTGTTTGAAATCAGAGATGGTATTCGGGTGCTCAGTGCAGACTGGGTATACTGAACGGACTCGCCGAGAACTCCTAGATGGTATTATATCTATCGTCAGATAGCAGTTTTCTGGTGACAATGGTACAGGTTAGTCTGTCGACCCGAGATCGTCATAGAGTCTTGTGTGATTCCCACTGTGCTTTGATTTCCACCATACCATGTTCAAGAGATCGTGCAAAAAGGTGGTTTTTGGGTACAGTCCCGAGTCACATGGAGGCAATGAGCGATAGGAGGGGATTCGTCTCTTCCGGTATTGGGGTTGATGTTGCGCTATGCTCGATTGGCCATAACAAGAAATCCCTGGCCAGGGTTGCTGAGATTTACTGGTAAGTGTTATCAGTATTTTCCAGAACCGTTATGGACCTTGCATCGGCATGACTTATCAGGGTAATGGGGTCTGACGTTATACCACCCCACGCTGTTGATATGCGATATATCTGACGATGAGACCGGACTGTACTGTAGTGTTACTGATTGGATTCGAAAGAGTATGAGCAGGCTTGCTTGTTGATCTTCTGATCTCTCAATACCCGGATGGCCGTTACGTTTAGCAGACCACTTGCGGCTTGTGGGTGTTTGATATGATCATTACCTACTGCCGGTGTATTAACGAGTCTTTAGAGTCCTACACAGAGGTTTCCTGGTTCATGCAAAATGAAGTAGGAGCACATATGTGATATGTGCGGGACCGAGATTAATACGCGTATGTGATACCGTATTTTATTCTCGCGATATGTGATATCGGTCGGTTATATGAGATATAGCCGGGTTATCGGATCAAGTGTTGATTTGATAATTTAATGTATAATTATATATGTGATATATTAATTTACATTAACTAATGTTTGCTCACTTAAACATTTCTTTTTCTCACTTTGTGCCTTAGTATATATGTGATATATATTAATGTGCATTTCATTTGTGTCATGCTTGATGCCACATGCTACATGGGTGTATGAGACTTACACCATGCTTATGATAATCCTAGGGTTTATATTTATCCAAGTAATTCACAAATTGATGGAATTATCTCATGGCTAGAAGCTTGGAGTAGCTTCAAGTGTTCATTGACTTAGTACACTAATTTGTTTTGCTTGAGATATTTATTAACCTAACCATTATCCATAGCCATAGTTAAGTCTCTACATGAGTTAGTGTATGACACTAACTCACCCATGGTTGCTATTCTCACCTCATGAGTTCATTTCTCTTCATCTTCTTCTTCATTGAGAAAAAACTTGCTAGCTTTTTCCTAAGTGAGAAAATATTGTAAGAAAATTAAATCTAAAATGAGCTCATTTCCTACTTCATCATCCTCTACTATATTAGCCATTTAGTTTAGGGTGTTTGCTTCACTAATCTACAATTAGTGAAGAGGTAGCATGAGCTTGAGTCTCCTCGACGTAGATCATCTTCGGCCTCGAAGACATCGAACAAGCTTGTTCATTTCTTCATGTGAACCCTTACTAGAGTTCGGGTGTTCACTACTTGGAGCGAAAGGACTACTACACGGAGCTTTAGAAGTGAAGGACCGGTCTACAAAGGTTGTATTCCTTATTCACTATGTATGCAAAGTTGTTTGCATGTTGTATTGTTTAATTCTCTAGTTAAGATTCTAGAGTTAAGGTTCTTTAGAACGGCAAATTTTTTAAAACGGCATGGCTGATGCCTCCCGAAACCTTGCTGCCGTACTAGGCAACCCTACATATCACATATATATTAAGTGTACACATGTGAGAAAAAAAATGCTTAAGTGAGATAATATTAGTTAATGTAAGTTAGTATATCAAATATACAATTATACATTAATTTATTAAATCAACACTTGATTTAATAATCCGGCTATATCACATATAACCGAATAATATCATATGTATCATTTTATCGAATCAACACCGATAACCCGGCTATATCATATATAACCGACCGATATCACATATCACGAGAATATAATACGGTATCACAAACTTGTATTAATCTCGGTCCCACACATATCACATATGTGCTCCTACCTCGTTTCGCCTGAGCCAGGAAACCTTTGTGTCGGACTCTAAAGCCTCATCAATACACCGGCAGTAGGTGATGATCATATCAGTCACCCACAAGCCGTCAGCGGTATTAGCTAGATGTAACCGCTATCCGGTTATTAAGCGATCATAAGACCAACAAGCAAGCCTACTCATACTCCTGTAAAGATTGTCAGTAACACTACCGTGCAGTCCGGTCTCTTCGTCTGATATATCACATATCCAGTCTAGGGGTGGTAAACGCCAGACCCCAGTAACCGATAAGTCGTGCCGATCTGAGGCTCATAAAAGATCGAGAAACTACTGATAACACTTACTAGTAGATCTCCGTATCATACCTGGGCAGGGACTTCCTGTTATAGCCAATCGAGCACAGCGCAACATCAATCCCCAATACCGGGAGAGACGAATCCCCTCCTATCACTCATTGCCTCCATGTGACTCGGGACTGTACCCAAAAGCCACCATTTTGCACGTTCTCTTGAACGTGGTAAGGTGGAAATCAAAGCACAGTGGGAATCACACGAGACTCCATGACGATCTCGGGTCTACAGACTGACCTGTACCAGTGTCACCAGAGAACTGGCATCTGACGATAGGTATAATACAAACTAGGAGTTCTCGGCGAGTCTGTTCAGTGTACCCAGTCTCCATTAAGCACCCGTATACCATCTTTGATGTCAAAACACCAATGGATGTGGGGTCATCCATCGCCCATCATATGGGTCAAGAAGCGTAAACGCTAGTCTACTCTGGAATATCGATGCCCTGTCTCGATACACCCTCGACTAGGAACTATTAAAGGATGTACTTGTGGACTACCTTGGCCCCACTAGTATGATCTCTCGCATAGTCCTGGTAGTCAAGTACACATCCTAAGGGCTTTATCAACATGTAAGAGCAAGACGGTATCACAATACAAGTCTACATGTTAATACAAAGAGCAACCAGATAGTGTACTATCATGCCGAGCAAGAAAGTCTTCTCTATATATGTCCAAGCATCCACTATAATATACATCATATGTACAATAATGGCCTCCAGGGCATACATTTAACTAACAATCTCCCACTTGCACTAAGGCCAGCTGTTGTAGTATCCCATACCCAACATCCCGAAGAGTCTCTCAAACTGTATCTAGGGTATGGCCTTCATGAGTGGATCCGCCGTGTTATTCTTCCTGTCAACTCTACTGACCTCGATCTCCCGGCGATCAACTATCTCCCGGATCAGGTGATACCGCCTCAGGATATGCCGGATCGCTGATAGGACCTGGGATCCTTGGCCAAAGACATAGATCCATTATTATCACAATGCAAAGGTATTGGATGCTCGATGGACGGAACCACTCAAAGTTCGGTTATGAACTTTTTCATTCAGACAGCCTCTTTGGCAGCATCGTTGGCAGCGATGTATTCAGCCTCCATCGTCGAGTCTGCCACGGTTTCTTGCTTGGAACACTTCCAACAAACAGCCCTTCCATTGAGGGTAAAGAAAAATCCCGAGACCGACTTAGAGTCGTCCTTATCACTCTGGAAGCTCGAATCAGTAAAGGACTCTACTTGGAGTTCACCGTTACCATACACCAAGAGCATCTCCTTAGTCCTTCTCAAGTACTTGAGAATGATCTTTACAGTTGTCCAGTGATTCTCTCATGGATCTGCTTGATACCTACCCACTACACATAGTGAGTATGCTACATCAGATATGGTACATAACATCGCGTACATGATAGAGCCTACTACCGAAGCATAGGGTATCCCTTGCATGCGAGCTCTCTCCAAATCAGTCTTGGGAGACATCTCTTTGGAAAGAGTAAGTCCTGAGATCGTGGGTAAATTCCCACGCTTAGAATCTTCCATACTAAACCTCTTTAGTATGGTGTCTATTTACCTGTATTGGGACAATCCCAGTATCCATTTAGATCTATCTCTATAGATCTTAATCCCCAAAATGTAGGAGGCATCACCTAGATCTTTCATTGAGAATCTTTGGGATAAGAAGAGCTTGACCGAGTGTAGCATAGGAACATCATTTCTTATCAAGAGTATGTCATCCACGTACAATACGAGGAAGACAACCTTACTCTCTGCCACTTTGTTGTATATACAAGCTCATCTACGTTTTTGATGAAGTCAAACACTTTGACTACCACATCAAAATAGATGTTCCAAGTCCGAGATGCCTGCTTTAACCTTTAGATGGATTTAAGCAGCTTGCACACCTTTCCGCTGCTCCCACTGTCTACGAAGCCCTCTGGCTGAATCATGTACACGCTCTCTTCTAAATCACCATTTAGAAAGGCGGTCTTAACATCCATATACCAGATTTCGTAGTCATGGTATGCAGCAATGGCAAGTAGGATCCGGATGGACTTAAGCATAGCCATTGGAGAAAAGGTTTCACCATAATCCACACCTGGTCGTTGACGAAAAACCTTTTTCAACAAGTCTAGCTTTGAAAGTCTCAACTTTTCCATCAACACCAAATTTTTTCTTGAAGATCCACTTGCTTCCGATGGGTTTTATTCCTTCAGGAGAATCTTCCAAAGTCCATACTTTGTTGGTGTACAGGGATTCCATCTCAGATCGCATTACATCTAGCCATTTCACAGAGTCCCCACTCGTGATGGCTTGCTCGAAGCTAGTTAGGTCATCATCTTCCATGATGCAATCCTCGCTCCCACCATCAATGAAAAAACTGTAGTATCTCTCAGGTGGATAAGGAACCCTACTAGATCGGTGGAGTGGATGAGGTTCGTTGGGAACTATCGAATCCTATGGCTCCACCAAATCTTCCGTTGTAGTTTGTGCTGCTGGAACCTCTTCCAGTTCTACCTCAAGGCCACTAATTTCTTTCGCAAGAAATTCCTTTTCTAAAAAGGTGGCATGTCGAGAAAAAAACACCTTTTGTTCCTCGGTTTGGTAGAAGATATACCCTTGTTAGTTTTTGGGATATCCTACAAACTTGCACAGAACAGACCTTGCCTTGAGTTTGTCTGGATTCTACCTTTTGACATAGGCCGGACAACCCTATATCTTAACATAATTAAGGCCGTTAGTTATATGTATGCCCCAGAGGCCATTATTGTACATATGATGTATATTATATTGGATGCTTGGACATATATAGAGAGGACTTTCTTGCTCGACATGATAATATGCTATCTGGTTGTTCTTTGTCTTAACATATAGACTTGTATTGTGATACTGTCTTGCTCTTATATGTTGATAAAGCCCTTAGGATGTGTACTTGACTACCAGGACTATGATGGAGATCATACTAGTAGGGCTAGGATAGTCCACAAGTTCATCCTTTAATTGTTCCTAGTCGAGGGTATATCGAGACAGGGCATCGATATTCCAGAGTAGACTAGCGTATACGTTTCTTGACCCATATGATGGGCGATGGATGATCCCACATCGATTGGTGTTTGACATCAAAGATGGTATACGGGTTCTTAGTGGAGACTGTGTACACTGAACAGGACTCACCGAGGACTCCTATATGGTAGTATACCTATCGTCAGATAGCAGTCCTCTGGTGACACTGGTACAGGTTAGTCTGTACACCCGAGATCGTCATAGAGTCTTGTGCGGCTCCCACTGTGCTTTGATTTCCTCCCTACCATGCTCAAAGGAGACGTGCAAACAGGTGGATTTTGGCTACAGTCCCGAGTCGCATGGAGGCAATGAGCGATAGGAGGGGTTTCGTCTCTCCCGGTATTTGGGGTTGATGTTGTGCTATAGTCGATTGGCTATAACTGGAAGTCCCTTGCCAGTGCTGCTTCCAAGATTTACTGATAAGTGTTATCAGTAGTTTCTCGAACCGTTATAGTCCAGACATCGGCATGACTTATCATATTACTGGGGTCTGACGATCTCCACCCCTAGACTTGATATGCGACATATCAGACGAAGAGACCAGACTGTACGGTAGTGTTACTGATAGGCTTCATGGAGACTGTGGACAGGCTTGCTTGTTGATCTTCATATCGTTCAATACCCGGGCAGCCGTTACGTCCAGCTAGTACCGCTGACGACTTGTAGTTGACTGATATGATCATCACCTACAGCTGGCGTATTGACGAGTCTTTAGAGTCCCATATAGAAGTTCCCTTGTTCAAGCGAAATGAAGTGGGACACATATGTGATATATGTGTGGGCCTGATTAAATACGTGTATATGATACCGTATTGTAATCTGGCTGTTATCTGTTATCGGTTCAGTTATATGTGATATAACTAGATTATCGAATCAAGTGTTGATTTGATAATATGATATACAGATAAATGATATTAGTCGGTCATATGTGATATAACCAGATTATTAAATCAAGTGTTGATTAATAATGTGATATATATTATATGTGATATAATTATATCTTAACTAATATCATTAGCTCACTAATTATTCTTCATTATATATATATATATATTAATATATATGATATAATAATAATAATAATAATAATAATAATGAAGCATGGCATATGAATTTCTATTTTTTGAAAATAGAAATGAGGTGGAAAATGAGAGTATGGTTGCAAGGATGGGATTTACTTTTATTTATTCATCTTGACTCACTATTCAAGTATGGTTGCAATTTTATATTGCATAATTCTATGCTTGAATGAATGAGGGGTCAAGAGTTGCCATTCATTCTAGTCTCACTCTCAAGACTTAGTCATTTTCTTGAGTTGCTCTCATGGTTGCTCTCTAGCTTCATCTTCCTCCTCATGTCATAGTTCAAGCTTCAACCCTCACATGTGATGTGAACCATAAAGCTTGAACACAAACTTGTGAGCTTTCAACATCCTCTACTTCAGCATCCTACACTTGACTAGCATTCGAGTGTAGCGTGTTTCCTACGCTAAAGAGTTTTGTGTAGAGCTAGCTTGAGTAGGAAGGACTTCGCGTGGATCATCTTCGGCACGAAGGTCATCGGAGGAAGCTCGTCCAAAGTCTCAAGTGGAGCCTAGTGGAGTCGCGGGACTACTACATGGAGCATTTGAAGTGAATGACCGGTCTACAAAGGTTGTATTCCTTGTTCATTTGATGTAATGTTGTTTACATTCTTGTATCGTCTAATTCACTAGTTATGATTCTAGGGTTTGGGTTATTTAGCATGGCAAATTTTTGAAAACGGCATGGATGAAGTCTCCAGAAACCTTGCTGTCGTGCTAGGCAACCCAACGGTGGTATTAGAGCTAAGCTAAAGAATTAGATATGTTTATTAGAATCACGAAACCGAAAAACTCCGAAACACCGAAACCAAAAATCATGTTTCTGTCAATTTTAAAATGATCTCAGAAAATTATTTTAGCAACTGCAGAATGTTGTATGTGATACAACTAGAACACTGGAGAAATTCGAGACCAAACAAACAAAATTTAACCGGCGACATGAACAAAATATCCTGTTTCGCCAGTCCTTTAAACTCCTCTTTGGCTCAAAATTTTTTGGTGTTCTCTGTGCTTGATTTTTGGGTTTTTGGTATTGTTTGATTAGCCCAGTTTTCATGTGATGTTAACAGTTCTATTTGGTCTAATACGGAGTGTTTCATAGTCGTAATTCTAACATCATTTCGGGTTATTTTAGACGATGTTAAAAAGTTTGAATGAATATCAATAACCCATTTTCTCCCTTATGGAAATTTTCCAAAAGTTGGATTTTCTCCAAGTTAAAAACATTCAAAAATCATGCAAGTAATTCTAGGAAACACTAACATAACAACATAACTAATAGGAAAGGAAATATACTGTAACGTTTTAGAAATAGTTTTGCGAATTTTCCGTTTTTAGGTAAAATAAATTGTATTTTCCGTAAAACCTAGAAGCGATATTTTTGTAGTATAGAACTCACTGCACCTAGCTTAGCTAGAATATTGCTAGTTTGCAGGTTTCTGTAAGCCACTTGTAATTTTGGTGCATTTAAATATTTTCCCTAATTAAAATATTATTTTGGGTTGTTAATTATGCACTTAATTAGCGGTAATTACATTTTTGCTTGGGTTAATTAATGCTAATGTGAAACTATGCTAAGTTAATCACTAGATTAGCACTAATCTATCTTTGAAAATATCTCACCACAAATATCTAGATATTTGTGTGATTTAAAGAAAATTTTAACTGGAAAATGATATAGATTAAGAGGTGGCATTGCATTAATGAGCTTTAAATTGTGTTTTTAGCTAGATATTTCCACTCTTTTTCCTAACCTCCTCATTCTCTCCTTCATGGCCGAGCCCCCTTCCCCTTGCTGCGCTTTCTCTCTCCTCACCTCATTTTATCATTCCAAAGCAAAAATAAATCATCAAAAATCCTAAATAATTCATACAAACTCAAATACAAATCATTTCCATTCATTCTTCTTCACAAAACATGCTTGGATCTTCACCAAAGTCTTGTTTATGGAGGCTAAAATTTTGGAGTTGTTGCTTGATCTTTGATCTGTTGTGGGGGTATAAATGTTAGTTATATGTATGCCCTAGAGACCATTACTGTACATAGGATGTATATTGTAGTGGATGTTGGGACATATATAGGGAGGACTTTCTTGCTCGACATGATAGTATGCTATCTGGTTACCCTTTACCTTAACGTGTATGCTGATTGTCTCTCTGTTACATGTTGGTAAAGCCCTTAGGATCTGTACTTGACTACCTGGACTATGATGCGGATCATACTAGTGAGGACATGGTAGTCCATAAGTACATCCTTCAAAGTCCCTAGTCGTGGGTGTATCGAGACGGGGCATCGATATACAAGAGTAGACTAGCGTGTACCTTCTCGACCCATACAGATGGGCGATGGATGATCCCATATCCATTGGTGTTTGACATCAGAGATGATATACGGGTGCTCAGTGGAGACTGGGTACACTGGACGGACTCGCCGAGAACTCCCAGATGGTATTATACCTCACGTCAGATGGCAGTTCTCTGGTGACACTGGTACAGAGTAGTCTGTTGACCCGAGATCGTCATAGAGTCTTGTGTGGTTCCCACTGTGCTTTGATTTCCATCTTACCACGTCCAAGAGGGCGTGCAAAACGGTGGTTTTTGGGTACAGTCCCGAGTCACATGGAGGCAATGAGCGATAGGAGGGGATTCGTCTCTCCCGGTATAGAGGGTTGATGTTGCGCTGTATTCGATTGGCTATAACAGGAAATCCCTGGCCAGGGTTGCTGAGATTTACTGGTAAGTGTTACCAGTAGTTTCTCGAACAGTTATAGACCTCATATCGACACGACTTATCGAGCTATTGGGGTCTGACGTTTACCACCCCTAGGCGAGATATGCGACATATCAGACGATCAGACCGGACTGTACTGTAGTGTTACTGGTTGGATTCACTGGAGTGTGAGCGGGCTTGCTCGTCGATCTTCAGATCGCTCAATACCCGGGTGGCCGTTACGTTTAGCAGAATGCTTGCGGCTTGTGGATGTTTGATATGATCATCATCTGCTGCCGGCGTATTGACGAGTCTTTAGAGTCCTACACAGAGGTTTCCTGGCTCAAGCGAAACGAAATAGGAGTGCATATGAGATATGTGCGGGACCGAGAATGATACCAGTATGTGATACTGTATTCGATTCTCGTGATGTAACATTGATCGGTTATATGCGATATAGCCGGGTTATCGGATCAAGTGTTGATTCGATAAGTTGTTACTGATGATACCAGTCGGTTATGTGTGACATGACCGGATCGTTAAATCAAGTGTTGATTTAATGATTTAATGCATAATTGTATATTTGATATATTACTTTGCATTAACTAGTATTGGTTCACTTTAAAATGGATTTTCTCACTCGGGTGTGCGCATTGCATATGCGATATGATTTTGTGCACATGTTTGTATCATGTTTGATGATGCATGCTTTTTGGTTAAGTATAAAGAATTAAACCAAGGTTAAGTTGGTGATTAGGGTTTTACTTATTCATTTATCTTATTTATTTATTCATTTTGAATAAATTGGAAGATAAATGAATGGTGGCTACTTTTGTTTTTAGTTGAAGTTTCATAAAGCTTTGACTTGTTGACCTTTTGTTCTCATCCTTAACCCTAACCATCAACCCAACCTTAGTCAATTCTCTACACTTAACTAAGGTAAAGATTATGATAAGTATTGTTTTATTTTTCTATTTTAAAATAACTTATCATATTCTTCATCTTCTTCTTCTTCTTCACTTCAAGAAAAAGCTTCACAAGCTTTAATGGCAAAGTGAGAATTAGAGTGAGAAATCCAATTCTAAAGTTTACCCACTTCCTATTTCTTTATCCTCTACCTCTTGCCAAGTAGTAGAGTGTGTTTCCTTCACAAGTTTTTAGGGCTTGGTGAAGGTGGAGCTTGATTTAGCGATGCCTCGACGTAGATCATCTTCGGCATGGACATCGACGACCTAGCTCGCTTATTCTCCGATGAAGTCGACGCTAGAGCCCGGATTCTTTTTGGACAGCCGAGAAGACTTCGTTGCGGAGCTATGGACGTGGAGCACCGGATCTACAAAGGTTGTATTTCCGTTAAACTTTTAGTTAAGTGTTAACTAGTTAGTTTTTCGCCTAGACATCTAGCAAACGGTCCGTAGTCGGGTCTCTCGGCACCTATAATTTTTGAAATTGGCATGTTCGATGCCTTGCGAGACCTCACTAGTGTGCCTAGGGACCCTACAGTGGTATCAGAGCCTAGCTAGAGCTTTAGGCGAAGTCTAGACGGAATTTGAAACCCGATCGAACCCGAAACACCAAATCAATCTTGCTCTCTGTACTTTTTTGAAAACAGTGAGTTTTTCCAAATTAAAAATTGCTAAAAAATTCAGCAGGGAAATATAAGAATTACGGTGCAAAAAGTTTCTGGTGAACAGTAAATTTCGCGGCGGATCCGCGGCAGAAGCATGGCTTCTGCGGCGGATCAGCGGCCCCTTGATGACGTCAGCCCTGTTCCTTTGCATAGTAATTCCTAGTTCAAAGAGCTGAGTTTTCTGGGAATTTTTAATATTTATTCAAGAGTTGAATTTTTCTGCTGTGTTTTTGGGGATTCGGTGTTTCGATCGGAGTATCAAATTTTGTCTATGTGGCTTTCCGGATAAATTTTAGAATATGTTAAAAAGTTCGACCGGATATAAATACCCAATTTTTCCCCTGTCGGGAAATTTCCAAGTGTTGGATTTTTCCGTAGTTTAACGACGTTCTAAGTAGTGCAAGTAACGTGATGGTCCCTCTAGAAGACAACAAACCTTAACTCGATTATGTGACCGTCTTGAACTGCCCTTTGAACCTTCGGGTTTGGGGCAGTACGGCGTGCCACATGTGAGGCGTTGGCTTGACCCTTCTACGGCTGGACCGTTGGTACTGAGGCACGAACAGAATGTTGTTAGACTTATTTCATGTGTTGAGCTGTATCGGGAAAACTTGGGTGTTCGATTGTTCGATCGGAAAGTTTAACATTTTCTATTTATCTGGAATGGGATACAATAATTGGAATTCATAAAAAGTTATGAGATAACTGAATGAATATTATAAACATAGCAGTTTAGTCTCACTTGATCGGTTGCCACGGAATTTTGATGTGATCAAAAGTCCGTCGCAATCACGTAGCGTACGCGGATACTCGCCGGGTAAACTTAATAGACAGCCTCACGCCATTGCCCCGACCAAGTGACTGTAGGAGAACCCCGTCGCCGAAAGCATCCGTCCGGGTGCTCGCGGTGGCGGTGTTCCGCCTTGGTGCACTTCGTCGACGGTATCGGGGGTGCGGCCGCCTACTGAAGTTTGCGACGAGCATTCGATCAGGATGTCGGGAATCTTGTTGAATTGCCCGACTTGATATTGAAAAGAGTTTTCGATTTTGAGACTAAAATGCGGGGTTTATAATTGTTAGGCATGCGATGTCTAAAGAATTCATTTGGTCAGGCATGCGATGTCTGAAGAGATTGCGGATTCCAACTGTTGTAGTTTTACACTTTCTTTTCTGTGACCGTAAGTGTAATATGTGATATCGCCGGTTTCGTTGCTATATGTCAACGACAATTGGGATGCGCATGTTTACTTACGTTGATGACATGTGATGTTATGTGTTGCTGGATATGTTATATTGGATCGTCGTGTTTGAATAGCCGGGGGTTTTTATGTGAGATGAGTGTTTTTCATTTTCATTCATGTAAAAAATTGTATGTAATATTCTTTTATTGGGGAGCTTCCAGGTTGCGGAAGTTGTCACCGTTTGTATATTATTTACTTTTCCGCACTAGGATAGACCCAAGGAGGAGAGCACAAGTAACCGGGTTCTGGAGTCCAGTGGGAGACCAACTCGAGGAGTCGAGTCCGGGTCTCCTAACTCTAGAATTGGTAGGGTTGCTTGCCGCTCTCGTAGGGGTCTAGGGGTGTGGGTTTGGCTATTCTTCGCGACCGTGGAATCCGTGTTTTATACTGGCTCGTATTGAAAACACGGACGTCCTAGTATATCCAATATTTCATATGATTCTTCTGCTGCGATATCTGTGATGTGATCATGTGATGTTCTGTGATAGATACAGTATATAGTATATATGATATATTATATAGACGTTACTTATGTTTTACACCCGCGCTAGCCCTACCCCGCTCTGCCGTTAGTTACCTAACCTAACGGTGCACGAGGGGACATCGAGGCGAATGCGGATGGCATAAGTGTACGTCGTATTTATCTGTGATGTTTAGGTAATTAAATGATGGGACTTCATTAATGTGATTAATGAAATAAAAGAAAACTAAGATGTTGTAGAATCGAATTTCAAAATAAAACAGGTAGCTACAGTTCTTGCTTTGCATAGCGGTATATGAGATATATCCTGCACCTTATTCGATGAGGAAAGGACCGAGATCCCTTCACCGGGAGTGACTCCTTTAGCAATAACTGGCAGATGCTACACACTCGGTTTTTCTTTTGATTGCTTTTAAGAGTTTTTGCTTTGCACAGTGATATATATGATATATCCCGCACCTCATTCGACGAGGAAAGGACCGACGATCCCTTCACCGGGAGTGACTCCTTTAGCAAAACTAGAAAAGCCTCAAAAGCACTCCATTTTAAAATCATTTGATTCTACAACGATATCAAGTTCATTACGCAATAGGTTTTCAGAAAAACCTGTCGTAGCCCTCCGTCATTTCAGATAAGTACTGGTTAGTATTCGTGCTACGTTTGTTGACCTTAGCCAAGGCGTAGTGTGCGGTAGCTGATTAGTGCTTATCTGTATAAGCATATGATGCGATTGAGTTAGGGTAGTCGTGCGACTTTGTTGACCTTAGCCAAGGGTCGTGCGGGTGGGTTTAATTCAATCGGGAAATGACGGGTTGAACTTGGCTAGCACTTATGATTTGTTGACCTTAGCCAAGGTCATATGCTGCTAGGGGCAAAATATTATCGGGAATTTCAAGTGTTGAAATTTGCAATGAGATTGCATACCTTCTATGAGATAGTTGGATCCCGATACCCGCTGCGAGTAAGAGTTACTCTTGGGAGAGTTTTATACATTACAATTAGCCGATCAAGTAGGTGTCTAGAAAGGTGTTAACGAGGTTACGCCTCTGGAAAAATGAGGTTTACATTAATTAGGTTCGTGCGAAAGCACGGGGGACCTCCCTCAAAGTACCGACACTGGCCTGGCTGAAAGATTGGCGAACTTGTAGTGTGTAATTAATCCCGGCTAGTCTTTCCTTTTAGGGTTTGAAGGAAGATTTGATAAAAAGCAGTGGGAGCCATCCGGATTAGATAAAATAATAACCAATCTATTCTTGCAAGAGCGCACGCTGAGTGTTTTCTTCTCTCTCTCTCCAGGTAGCGACCATATCACGCCTTAATCAAGATAATAATACGGAATATTGACCGAACCCGCTTGTTATACTGAGCTGGGGAACGTTGGTCCCGCTCTAACTTATAATTGTTATAAGACAGAGCAGGAAATTGGGGAATACCAGATTTCCCGTGCCGCCCAAACGAAGAGAGTGCATGCTGATGCATCATCTTCAGGTGTGTTCGTTACAAAGAACTGTTTCTCTGTATCCTCTACATCCTGGATATATGATACCGGATCAGGATCCCAGATATGTAATATGTTACATGGGCTACAGATAGATAGAGAACTGAGAACGGGTGATAAGTTTCATGAGACAGAAAACGGGGCAAGAGTTGCAGCCAAGTCTGTTGGTCACTGTCACCCTGTATTACCAATACATTGATTCTGAACGAATGTTATTAGATACCGAACCTGATATACAAAATCATATCTGTCTCTTTATTAGTAAAGAAACGATAAAATTTTGTATTGTTGGATAATGTTTTGAACATTTCCTATATCAAAAGTTGATCGGTTCAGGCACGTTATCTAAAAGCATTGATGTTCTAAATCAAACAATAGTTCTTAGTATACGGAACACACACAAGAGGAAGAGTTCAGAAATGAACGAATCCTTCTTGAGGTATTGTAGACTAGGTCAGATCAATGCGACCCGACTGGCTAGAGTTACATAAAGATGCATATTTAAATTAGTTTGAACTTACATCTTGTGAAACTCGCCAGTCATGTCACAAAGATAAGATGACCATAGCTCCGTTTACTGGAAACAGAGAAAGAGTTAGTGAACTCTTGGGATGATACATGTTGATGTATATAGGTCCCCTGTCTATACATGCCAGGAATGGTTCTTTATACTTCATTACGTTCTCTGATGATCTTTCGAGTTTCAGACCTATGTTCCTGTTGAAACACAAGTCCGAACCTTTTGAGATATTCACAGAATATAAGTTAGAAGTAAAGAACCAAAATAAGGGTATAAGTATTATGTCCTATGATGAGATCAAGGAGGAGAATACTTGAGCATGGAATTCCTGGATTATTCTAAAGGAGAATGAGATTCTCTCTCAGCATTACTCCTCTGTATACACCATAGCACGATGGTATATCGGGACGGAGCAATCACACCCTATATGATATGGTGTGCTCTATGATGAGTACTACTGAGTTACCTTTTTCCTATTGGGTGTTATGCACTTGAGAAGCTGCATACCTATTGAATAGGGTTGGAATCAAATCAGTTGCCTACCAGTTCATATGTGATATGGAAAGGGAAGAGCCCATATCTTAAGTTGGTTAAGATTTGGGGTTGTCCGGCCTATGTCTAAAAGCAAAATCCGGACACGCTCGAGGCATGGTCTGTTAAGTAGAACTGGAAATGTTCCAGCTATACAAAATGCAGCTGATGATTTGATAGAACCAAAGGATTCAGTAGATTCCAACGAACCTCAGCCTCTCCGCCGATCTAGCACGGTTCCTCACCCACCTGAGAGTTACTTCGGTTTCTCTATGACAGTGGGAGCGAGGATTGCATCATGAGATGATGACCCAACTAGTTTCGAGCTGGACATCAGGAGTAAGACTCTGTAAGAATGGCTGGATGCTTAGCGATCTGAGATGGAATCCTTATACACCAACAAAGTATGGACTTTGGTTGCTATATCTGAAGGGTTAAATCCCCATCAGGAGCAAGTATATCTTGAGAAGATTACTTGGTGTAGATGGAAAAGTTGAGACTTTCAAAGCTAGACTTATTAAAGGTTTGCATAATTGACCAGATATGGATCATAATGAAACCTTTTTCTAAGGATCTATGCTTAAGTCCATCCAGATCCTACTTGCCACGGCTACATACCATGACTACGATATCTGGCGGTTGGGTGCCATGACTGCTTTTCTGAAATGATGTTTTAGAAGAGAGCGTCTATAAGTACACAGCCAGAGGGCTTCGTAGACAGTGGGAGCAGCGGAAACGTGTGCAAGATGCTTTATAGGATAAAGCAGGCATCGCGGAGTTGGAACATCTGTTTTAATGGATTAGTCAAAGAGTTTGACATCATCAAAATGGTAGATGAACCTTGTATAAAAAAAAAGGTAGTAGGGAGTATGGTGACGATCCTCGTAGAGTACGTGGATGACATACTCTTGATGGGGAAGGAGTTTCCTATGCTACGCTCGATCAATCTCCGCTTATCACGATGATTCTCCATATAGGATCAAAATGATACCTCCTAAATCCTGAGTTTTGGATCTATGAGATAGATCTAACTGGATGTTAGGAATCTCACTAGTTGTAGTGAGACGGTATCAACCGATCCTGGGGAAAATCACTGGAAGGGTTCCAGGGTGATAAAGACGACTGAATGTCAGTCGCAGGCATTGTCTTTACCCTCAGTAAAGGGACGGTATGTTGGAAGAGTTCCAAGCTAGATACCGTGACATACTAGACGATAAAGGCAGGATACATCGCTACTTAAGATGCTACCAAAGTCGCTGTCTGGGTGTATATTGGTTCATGAGATGAACTTAGTTCCTCCCATTGTGTGACAATGGAGTTGTGGCACATGCCGAGGAACGCCGGTCCCATCAGTGATCCAGACATATTCTAAGGCAGTATCACTTGATCATGGAGATGGTTGATCTCCAGGGAGATCGAGGTAAGGAGAGTAGACTCAGAGGACAACACAGCGGATCCACTCACAAAGGCCTGTTCCCAGAGAGAGACTTTTATGGGATGGTTGAGTATGAGATACTACAACCACTGCTACAGATGGCCCTAGTGCAAGTGGGAGATTGTTAGTTATATGTATGCCCTAGAGGCCATTACTGCACATAGGATGTATATTGTAGTGGATGCTGGGAAATATATAGGGAGGACTTTCTTGCTCGACATGATAGTATGCTATCTGGTTACCCTTTACCTTAACGTGTATGCTGATTGTCTCTCTGTTAAATGTTGGTAAAGCCCTTAGGATCTGTACTTGACTACCTGGACTATGATGCGGATCATACTAGTGGGGACATGGTAGTCCATAAGTACATCCTCCAAAGTCCCTAGTCGTGGGTGTATCGAGACGGGGCATCGATATTCCAGAGTAGACTAGCGTGTACCTTCTCGACCCATACAGATGGGCGATGGATGATCCCATATCCATTGGTGTTTGACATCAGAGATGATATACGGGTGCTCAGTGGAGACTGGGTACACTGGACGGACTCGCCGAGAACTCCCAGATGGTATTATACCTCACTTCAGATGGCAGTTCTCTGGTGACACTGGTACAGAGTAGTCTGTTGACCCGAGATCGTCATAGAGTCTTGTGTGGTTCCCACTGTGCTTTGATTTCCATCTTACCACGTCCAAGAGGGCATGCAAAACGGTGGTTTTTGGGTACAGTCCCGAGTCACATGGAGGCAATGAGCGATAGGAGGGGATTCGTCTCTTCCGGTATAGGGGGTTGATGTTGCGCTGTATTCGATTGGCTATAACAGGAAATCCCTGGCCAGGGTTGCTGAGATTTACTGGTAAGTGTTACCAGTAGTTTCTCGAACAGTTATAGACCTCATATCGACACGACTTATCGAGCTATTGGGGTCTGACGTTTACCACCCCTAGGCGAGATATGCGACATATCAAACGATCAGACCGGACTGTACGGTAGTGTTACTGGTTGGATTCACTGGAGTGTGAGCGGGCTTGCTCGTCGATCTTCAGATCGCTCAATACCCGGGTGGCCGTTACGTTTAGCAGACCGCTTGCGGCTTGTGGATGTTTAATATGATCATCATCTGCTGCCGGCGTATTGACGAGTCTTTAGAGTCCTACACAGAGGTTTCCTGGCTCAAGCGAAACGAAATAGGAGTGCATATGAGATATGTGCGGGACCGAGAATGATACCAGTATGTGATACTGTATTCGATTCTCGCGATGTAACATTGATCGGTTATATGCGATATAGCCGGGTTATCGGATCAAGTGTTGATTCGATAAGTTGTTACTGATGATACCAGTCGGTTATGTGTGACATGACCGGATCGTTAAATCAAGTGTTGATTTAATGATTTAATGCATAATTGTATATTTGATATATTACTTTGCATTAACTAGTATCGGTTCACTTTAAAATGGATTTTCTCACTCGGGTGTGCGCATTGCATATGCGATATGATTTTGTGCACATGTTTGTATCATGTTTGATGATGCATGCTTTTTGGTTAAGTATAAAGAATTAAACCAAGGTTAAGTTGGTGATTAGGGTTTTACTTATTCATTTATCTTATTTATTTATTCATTTTGAATAAATTGGAAGATAAATGAATGGTGGCTACTTTTGTTTTTAGTTGAAGTTTCATGAAGCTTTGACTTGTTGACCTTTTGTTCTCATCCTTAACCCTAACCATCAACCCAACCTTAGTCAATTCTCTACACTTAACTAAGGTAAAGATTATGATAAGTATTGTTTTATTTTTCTATTTTAAAATAACTTATCATATTCTTCATCTTCTTCTTCTTCTTCACTTCAAGAAAAAGCTTCACAAGCTTTAATGGCAAAGTGAGAATTAGAGTGAGAAATCCAATTCTAAAGTTTACCCACTTCCTATTTCTTCATCCTCTACCTCTTGCCAAGTAGTAGAGTGTGTTTCCTTCACAAGTTTTTAGGGCTTGGTGAAGGTGGAGCTTGATTTAGCGATGCCTCGACGTAGATCATCTTCGGCATGGACATCGACGACCTAGCTCGCTTATTCTCCGATGAAGTCGACGCTAGAGCCCGGATTCTTTTTGGACAGCGGAGAGGACTTCGTTGCGGAGCTATGGAGGTGGAGCACCGGATCTACAAAGGTTGTATTTCCGTTAAACTTTTAGTTAAGTGTTAACTAGTTAGTTTTTCGCCTAGACATCTAGCAAACGGTCCGTAGTCGGGTCTCTCGGCACCTATAATTTTTGAAATTGGCATGTTCGATGCCTTGCGAGACCTCACTAGTGTGCCTAGGGACCCTACAATAAAACCCTAACCCTAATCTTTATTTGTTGTTTCTAAATCATTAATTAGCATATAAGATGTTTAATTAGAGCTTTTAATTGCATGTTTTGAAATTCAAGAAATGGTTTTTGGATAATCAAGTTAGGTTTTGATTAGTGAAAAGTCTAGTTGATAATTTTAGACAAATGAAAACTAAACCTACTTGCTGGTTTGTTAAATGATATTTTCCTAATTGTAAATTAAGCTAATTAGCAAACTAAAGTTTTACTAAATCCTAATTAAGTGAGATTAAAATTATAGTATTGATGTGTATGGTTTAATCTTGCTATATTGTGATGTTTGTAAATTCTAGTTTTGGTAAAAACTTGTAGTTTTGTGATAAAATGATATATGTTGCTTACTAGATTTCGGTAAGTTTTGGCATGGGTTTGTTTTGACGTTGCGACGTTATTTTTACTAGATTCCACGCTATATCTTGTGTTCTGAATGCGCGATCAGCACGATCAGGGTCTAGGCTTGGTAGTTGTGTCGCTTTGCGTTCCTAGCTAGGGTTGTGCCGATGTCGTTCGTGTTATTGTGTAGCTTTCGCTCTTGAGTTGGTTTTGTAGTGTCGCTACACGCGTTAGCCACTTGACTAACACCTGAGAGTATGATTGGAGTTGGTGCGTCGGTCAAACGTAGTTAGTACGCGTTATTGGTCGATTGCTAATATATACTTGTTATATTGTTATATACTTTCAGGATCGCTGGCAGGGACTTCGGGCGCTGTGAAGAAGGAAAAGCGAGTGGTTGGCTTTACTTAGCCAGGACTGTTGTGAGTAGATTTAACATCTACAGGGGAATCGCCCGCATGGCGTTATGCGTCTGGGCAAGATTAAATGATATGACTATTAGTTAGATGTATACGGATATTGATTGTGCATGTGTACCTTTGTTGCACATCTCATTTCTTATTGTACATGGACTTAGTATTAATGAGACACCACCATTACTGACGGTTCATGTTTCACGAGCACTAATTGTATGCTACACACACACCGTCAATAAATGCCATGACACGCACAACACCTATACATACAGGATATTGTATTGACTAGGGACTTGAGACATGATCCTCATTTTCATTGTGCACATGACATATAGCATACCTGTATACCTACATGCTTACACATATGCCTTGACATGCTTACATACTAGTTACCCATATACCTATATGGTATTGTACCATTAGTGATAGGTATATACACATATGAGGCATAGCTACTTGTACATCTTGCATACATACTTATACATATACCTGGGGGGTATTACATCATTATTGATAGGTAGATACATATATCTTACTATACCAACATGGTTACGCATACCTGGCTATAGCTACATGTTCATCATTATTTGATGCTGTATGGACTTTGAGAAATTAGGAACAGCATGATATATATATATTAACTTGTTGTAGTTAAATAGCTGTTTTTCCTTTACATGCTCATATTATTGTTTCATGTTGTATATATTACATTCATGGATTTCATATGATGTTCTCCGATATTTTTACTCCTAAGTATATATAACAGTGGAATGGGACGCTGTTATATATGCATATATATATATATATATATATATGTTAGTTATATGTATGCCCTAGAGGCCATTACTATACATAGGATGTATATTGTAGTGGATGCTTGGACATATATAGGGAGGACTTTCTTACTCGACATGATAGTATGCTATATGGTTGACCTTTACCTTAACGTGTACACTGATTGTCTCTCTGTTACATGTTGGTAAAGCCCTTAGGATGTGTACTTGACTACCTGGACTATGATGCGGATCATACTAGTGGGGACATGGTAGTCCATAAGCACATCCTTCAAGGTCCCTAGTCGTAGGTGTATCGAGATGGGGCATCGATATACCAGAGTAGACTAGCATATACCTTCTCGACCCATACAGATGGGCGATGGATGATCCCATATCCATTGGTGTTTGACATCAGAGATGATATACGGGAGTTCAGTGGAGACTGGGTACACTGGACGGACTCGCCGAGAACTCCCAGATGGTATTATACCTTACGTCAGATGGCAGTTCTCTGGTGACACAGGTACAGAGTAGTCTGTTGACCCGAGATCGTCGTAGAGTCTTGTGTGGTTCCCACTGTGCTTTGATTTCCACCTTACCACGTCCAAGAGGGTGTGCAAAAAGGTGGTTTTTGGGTACAGTCCCGAATCACATGGAGGCAATGAGCGATAGGAGGGGATTCGTCTCTCCCGGTATAGGGAGTTGATGTTGCGTTGTGTTTGATTGGCTATAACCGGAAATCCCTGGCCAGGGTTGCTGAGATTTACTGATAAGTGTTACCTGTAGTTGTTTGAACTGTTATAGACCTCATATCGACACGACATATCGAGCTATTGGGGTCTGACGTTTACCACCCCTAGGCGAGATATGCGACATATCAGACGACGAGACCGGACTGTACGGTAAGTGTTACTGGTTGGATTCATTGGAGTATGAGCGGGCTTGCTCGTCGATCTTCAGATCGCGCAATACCCTGGTGGCCGTTACGTTTAGTAGACCGCTTGCGGCTTGTGGGTGTTTGATATGATCATCACCTGCTGTCGGCGTATTGACGAGTCTTTAGAGTCCTACACAGAGGTTTCCTGGCTCAAGCGAAACGAAATAGGAGCGCATATGAGATATGTGCGGGACCGAGAATAATACCAGTATGTGATACTGGATTCTATTCTCGTGATTTGTATCATCGGCAGGTTATATGTGATATAGCCGGGTTACCGAATCAAGTGTTGATTCGATACATTGATACACTTGATATTAGTCGGTTATATGCGATATGACCGGATCGTTAAATCAAGTGTTGATTTAATGATTTAATGTATAATTATATATTTGATATATTACTTTACATTTACTAGTATTGGTTCACTTAGGATACATTTTCTCACTTGATGTGCACATTGTATATATGATATAGTTTTGAGCACTAGTTTGTATCATGTTTGATGATACATGTAAACTTGGGTGTGTATGATTAAACCATGGTTATGTTAATGGTTAGGGTTTTGATTTACTAATTTATTAATTTATTTTATTCATTTTAGCAAGGAAATTGAAATGGTTGCTTGCTTTGTCTTTTCTTTGAAGCTTCATGAAGCTTTGAAAAGTTCAACCATTTTTGTTTCTTTTGCTTAACCTAACCATTCATCAAACCCTAGTTTATTCTCTACACTTAACCATGGTTGCATTATGATAACCATCACTTGGTTTTTAATTATTGATAATTCTTTTTCCTTTATCTTCTTCTTCTTCTTCTTGATGAAAAAAGAAATGCTTTCTACAAAAATGTCAAGTGATGAAATCAAGTGAGAAATCCAAATCCAAAGTGAACCCACTTCCTATTTCTTCATCCTCTACCACTTGCCAAGTAGTATAGGGTGTTTTCTTCACAAGTTTCATGACTTGGTGAAGTTGGAGCTTGATCTTGAGTTGCCTCGACGTAGATCATCTTCGGCATCAAAGTCGACGACCTAGCCCGATCATTTCTTCGATGAAACCACCGCGAGAGTCCGGGATCCGATTGGTACAGCGGAGGGACGTCATCACGGAGCTAAGCAAGTGGAGGACCGGATCTACAAAGGTTGTAGTCACTTCCCTTTTAGCAGTAAAGTTGTTTACTACTTGTAGTTTCGCCTAATATCTAGTTAACGTTCCGTATTAGGGTTTCTCGGCACCGGAAAATTTTGAATTTGGCATGGTTGATGCCTTGTGAGACCTCATTTGTGTGCCTAGGAACCCTACAGTGGTATCAGAGCTACTAGGCATTGGATGTCGACCTATAGGGGGTTCTTACTGTGTGACAGTTTGGCGAAGCATAGGCTCTTACCCCCAGGGTGTCCCCAGACCGGAAGGTGTTCCGGCGGGTTGTAGTCCTCGCGAGGGGGCATGCGTAAAAAGTACCTGTTGAGGGACCCGTTGGTGCCACGGCGACCCCATTGGATGGGGTTGCTGCCTGACCAACAGTGGTATCAGAGCCTAGCTAGAGCCTTAGGCGATGCGTAAACGATGTTAGAAACCCGATCGAACCCGAAACCCTAATTTTTGAACCTCTCTGGACAATTTTCAAAACTGTGGATTTTTGTGAATTAAAAATTCTCAAAAAATAGAGCAGGAAATTCTAAGAGTTACTGTAGAAAAGGAACCCCTAAGTCCACTAAAGCGCCGCGGAACCGCGGCATTACCATGTTATTAGCGGCGGTTCCGCGGCCGTATGTACTGATTAGAGGTTAATTTTTATACAGTATTGCCCGTATCTGTTTCCTCTGTTCTCTGGGAAGTTTTAATCTGCACTCAAGAGTAGAGTTTTCTGGGTTGTATTGGGGACTCGGTGTTTCGATCGGATTGTCTAATTTTGTCTATGTGTTTTTCCGGATAATTTTTGAATATGTTAAAAAGTTCGACCGGATATAAATACCCAATTTTTCCCCTGCCGAAAAATTTCCAAGTGTTGGATTTTTCCGTGGTTTAAAGATGTTCTAAGTAGTGCAAGTAACGCGATGGACCCTCTAGAAGACAACAAAGCTTAACTCGATTATGTGATCGTCTTGAACTGCCCTTTGAACCTTAGGGTTTGGGGCAGTACGGCGTGCCACATGTGAGGCGTTGGCTTGACCCTTCTACGGCTGGACTGTTGGTACTGTAGCATGAAGTGAATGTTTTTAAACTTATTTCATGTGTTGAGCTGTTTCGGGAAAACTTGGGTGTTTGACTATTCGATCGGAAAGTTTAACATTTTCTGTTTATCTGGAATGTGATACAATATTCGGAATCTATAAGGAGTTATGAGATAACTGATTTGAATGTTATAAGCATAGCACTTTAGTCTCACTTGATCGGTTGCCACGGAATTTTGATGCGCTCAAAAGTCCGTCGCAATCACGTAGCGTACGCGGATACTCGCCGGGTAAACTTAATAGACAGCTACACCCCATAGCCCCGACTAAGTGACTGTAGGAGAACCCCGTCGCCGAAAGCATCCGTTCGGGTGCTCGCGGCAGCGGTGTTCCGCCTTGGTGCACTTCGTCGACGGTATCGGGGGTGTGGCCGTCTAGTGAAGTTTGCGACGAGCATTCGATCAGGATGTCGGGAATCTTGTTGAATTGCCCGACTTGATATTGAAAAGAGTTTTCGATAATGAGACTAAAATGCGGGGTTTATAATTGTTAGGCATGCGTTGTCTAAGTATTTCATTTGATTAGGCATGCGATGTCTAAAGAGATTGCGGATTCCAACTGTTGTAGTTTTACACTTTCTTTTCTATGACCGTAAGTGTAATATATGATATCGCCGGTTTCGTTGCTATATGTCAACGACAATTGGGATGCGCATATTTGCTTACGTTGATGACATGTGATGTTATGTGTTGCTGGATATGTTATATTGGATCGTCGTGTTTGAATAGCCGGGGTTTTTATGTGAGATGGGTGTTTTTCATTTTCACTCATGTAAAAAACTTGTATGTAATATTCTTTTATTGGGGCACTTCCAGGTAGCGGAATATGTCACCCTTTGTATATTATTTACTTTTCCACACTAGGATAGACCCGAGGAGGGGAGCACAAGTAATCGGGTTCTGGAGTCCAGTGGGAGACCAACTCGAGGAGTCGAGTCCGGGTCTCCTAACTCTAGAATTGGTAGGGTTGCTTGCCGCTCTCGTAGGGGTCTAGGGGTGTGGGTTTGGCTATTCATTGCGACCGTGGAATCCGTGTTTTATACTGGCTCGTATTGAAAACACGGACGTCTTAGTATATCCAATATTTCATATGTTTCTTCTGCTGCGATATCTGTGATGTGATCATGTGATATGTTCTGTGATAAATGTTGTATATAGTATATATGATATATTATATAGACGTTACTTATGTTTTACACCCGCGCTAGCCCTGCCCCGCTCTGCCGTTAGTTACCTAACCTAACGGTGCATGAGGGGACATCGAGGCGAATGCGGATGGCTTAAGTGTACGTCGTATTTATCTGTGATGTTTAGGTACTTAATGATGGGACTTCATTAATATGATTAATGAAAGTAAAAGAAACCTAAAGATGTTGTAGAATCGAATTTCAAAAATAAAACAGGTAGCTACAGTTCTTGCTTTGCACAGCGGTATATATGATATATCCTACACCTTATTCGATGAGGAAAGGACCGAGATCCCTTCACCGGGAGTGACTCCTTTAGCAATAACTGGCAGATGCTACAACCCTCGGTTTGTCTTTTGATAGCTTCTATTGTTTCTTCTTTGCACAGTGATATATATGGTATATCCCGCACCTCATTCGACGTGGAAAGGGCCGACGACCCCTTTACCGGGAGTGACCCCTTTAGCAAAACTAGAAAAGCCTCGAAAACACTCCATTTCAAAATCATTTGATTCTACAACGTATCAAGTTCATTACGCAATAGGTTTTCAGAAAAACCTGTCGTAGCCCTCCGTCATTTCAGATAAGTACTAGTTAGTATTGGTGCTACGTTTGTTAACTATGTTAAGGCGTAGTGTGCGGTAGCTAATTAGTGCTTATCTGCATAAGCATATGATGCGATTGGATTAGGGTAGTCGTGCGACTTTGTTGACTATGTTAAGGGTCGTGTGGGTGGGTTTAATTCAATCGGGAAATGACGGGTTGAACTTGACTAGCACTTATGATTTGTTGACTATGTTAATGTCATATAGCTGCTAGGGGCAAAATATTATTGGGGATTTCAAGTGTTGAAATTTGCAATGAGATTGCATACCTTCTATGAGATAGTTGGATCCCGATACCCACTGCGAGTAAGAGTTACTCCTGGGAGAGTTTTACACATTACAATTAGCCGATCAAGTAGGTGTCTAGAAAGGTGTTAACGAGGTTACGCCTCTGGGAAAACGAGGTTTACATTAATTAGGTTCGTGCGAAAGCACGGGGGACCTCCCTCAAAGTACCGACACTGGCCTGGCTGAAAGATTGGTGAACTTGTAGTGTGTAATTAATCCCGGCTAGTCTTTCCTTTTAGGGTTTGAAGGAAGATTTGATAAAAACAGTGGGAGCCATCCTGATTAGATAAAATAATAACCAATCTATTCTTGCAAGAGCGCACGCTGAGTGTTTTCTTCTCTCTCTCTCCAGGTAGCGACCATATCACGCCATAATCAAGATAATAATACGGATATTTGACCGAACCTGCTTGTTATACTGAGCTGGGGAACGTTGGTCCCGCTCCAACTTATAATTGTTATAAGACAGAGCAGGAAATAGGGGATTACCAGAATTCCCGTGCCGCCCAAACGAAGAAAGTGCATGCTGATGCATCATCTTCGAGTGTGTTCGTTACAAAGAACTGTTTCTCTGTATCCTCTACGTCCTGGGTATTTGATACCGGATCAGGATCCCAGATATGTAATCTGTTACATAGGGCTACAGAAAGGTAGAGAACTGAGAACGGGTGATAAGTTTCATGAGACAGAAAACGGGGCAAGTGTTGCAGCCAAGTCTGTTGGTCACTGTCACCCAGTATTCTAAATACATTGATTCTAAACGAATGTTATTAGATACCGAACCTGATATACAAAATCATATCAGTCTCTTTATTAGTAAAGAAATGATAATATTTTGTATTGTTGGATAATGTTTTGAACATTTCCTATATCAAAAGTTGATCGGTTCAGGCACGTTATCTAAAAGCATTGATGTTCTAAATCAAACTACAGTTCTTAGTATACGGAACACACACAAGAGGAAGAGTTCAAAAATGAACGAATCCTTCTTGAGGCATTGTAGACTAGGTCATATCAATGCGACCTGACTGGCTGAAGTTACATTTAGATGCATATTTAAATTAGTTTGAATTTACATCTTGTGAAACTTTCCAGTCATGTCACAGAGATAAGATGACCACAGCTCTGTTTATTGGAAACAGAGAAAGAGTTAGTAAACTCTTGGGATGATACATGTTGATGTATGTAGGTCCCCTATCTACACATGCCAAGACCGGTTTTTTGTACTTCATTAAATTCTCTGATGATCTTTCGAGATTCAGACCTATGTTCCTGTTGAAACACAAGTCCGAACCTTTTAAGATATTCACAGAATATAAGTTAGAAGTAGAGAACCAAAATACGGGTATAAGTATTATGTCCTTTGATGTGATCAGGGAGGAGAATACTTAAGCACGGAAATCCTGGACTATTCTAAAGGAGAATGAGATTCTCTCTTAGCATTACTCCTCCGTATACACCATAGCACGATGGTATATCGGGACGGAGCAATCGCACCATATTAGATATGGTGCACTCTATGATGAGTACTACTGAGTTACCTGTTTCCTTTTTGGGGTTATGCACTTGAGAAGCTGCATACCTATTGAATTAGGTTCGAATCAGTTCACAGCCTACCACTTCATAATTGATATGATAAGGGAAGAACCCATATCTTAAGTTGGTTAAGATTTGGGGTTGTCCGGGCTATGTCTAAAAGCAAAATCCGGACAAGCTCGAGGCAAGGTCAGTCATGTAGAACTGGAAAGGTTCCAGCTATACAAACTACAGCAGATGATTTGGTAGAACCAAAGGATTCAGTAGATACCAAGGAACCTCAGCCTCTCCGCCGATCTAGTAGGGTTTCTCACCCACCAGAGAGATACTTCTGTTTCTCTATGACAGTGGAAGCGAGGATTGCATCATGAGATGATGACCAAACTAGTTTCGAGCAGGCCATCGAGAGTAGTGACTCTGTAAGAATGGCTGGATGCTTAGCGATCTGAGATGGAATCCATGTACACCAACAAAGTATGGACTTTGGTTGCTATATCTGAAGGGTTAAATCCCTATCATAAGCAAGTATATCTTGAGAAGATTACTTGGTGTAGATGGAAAAGTTGAGACTTTGAAAGTTAGATTTGTTAAAGGTGTTCGTCATCGACCAGGTATGGATTATGTTGAAACCTTTTCTCAGGATCTATGCTTAAGTCCATCCAGATCCTACTTGCCATGGCTACATACCATGACTACGATATCTGGTGGTTGGGTGACATGACAGCTTTTCTAAATAATGTTTTAGAAGAGGGCGTCTATAAGTACACAGCCAGAGGGCTTCGTAGACAGTGGTAGCAGCGGAAACGTGCACAAGTTGCTTTATAAGATAAAGCAGACATCGCGGAGTTGGAACGTCTATTTTGATGTAGTTGTCAAAAAGTTTGACTTCATCAAAATGGTAGATGAACCTTGTATATACAAAAAGGTAGTAGGGAGTATGGTGGTGATCCTCGTAGAGTACGTGGATGACATACTCTTGATAAGAAAGGAGTTTCCTATGCTACGCTCGGTCAATCTCCGCTTATCACAATGATACTCCACATAGGATCAAAGTGATACCTGCTAAATCCTGGGTTTTGGATCTATGAGATAGATTTAAATGGATGTTAGGATTCTCACTTGTTGAAGTGAGATGGTATCAATTGATCCTGGGGAGAATCACTGGAAGTGTTCCAGGGTGATAAGGACGACTGAATGTCAGTCACAGGCATTGTCTTTGCCCTCAGTAGAGGGACGGTATGTTGGAAGAGTTCCAAGCTAAATATCGTGGCATACTAGTCGATAAAGGCAGGATACATCGCAACTTAAGATGCTACCAAAGTGGCTGTCTGGATGTATATTTGTTCATGAGATGAACTTAGTTCCTCCCATTGTGTGACAATGGAGTTGTGGCTTATGCCAAGGAACGTCCGTCCCATCAGTGATCCAGAAATATTCTAAGGCAGTATCACCTGATCATGGAGATGGTTGATCTCCAAGGAGATCGAGGTTAGGAGAGTAGACTCAGAGGACAACACGGCGGATCCACTCACAAAGGCCTTTTCCCAGAGAGAGACTTTTATGGGATGGTTGAGTATGAGATACTACAACCACTGCTATCAGATGGCCCTAGTGCAAGTGGGAGATTGTTAGTTATATGTATGCCCTAGAGGCCATTACTATACATAGGATGTATATTGTAGTGGATGCTTGGACATATATAGGGATGACTTTCTTGCTCGACATGATAGTATGCTATCTGGTTGACCTTTACCTTAACGTGTACACTGATTGTCTCTCTGTTACATGTTGGTAAAGCCCTTAGGATGTGTACTTGACTACCTGGACTATGATGCGGATCATACTAGTAGGGACATGGTAGTCCATAAGCACATCCTTCAAGGTCCCTAGTCGTAGTTGTATCGAGACGGGGCATCGATATACCAGAGTAGACTGGCGTATACCTTCTCGACCCATACAGATGGGCGATGGATTATCCCATATCCATTGGTGTTTGACATCAGAGATGATATACGGGTGCTCAGTGGAGACTGGGTACACTGGACGGACTCGCCGAGAACTCCAAGATGGTATTATACCTTACGTCAGATGGCAGTTCTCTGGTGACACTGATACAGAGTAGTCTGTTGACCCGAGATCGTCGTAGAGTCTTGTGTGGTTCCCACTGTGCTTTGATTTCCATCTTACCACATCCAAGAGGGCGTGCAAAATGGTAGTTTTTGGGTACAGTCCCGAATCACATGGAGGCAATGAGCGATAGGAGGGGATTCGTCTCTCCCGGTATAGGGAGTTGATGTTGCGCTGTGTTCGATTGGCTATAACCGGAAATCCCTGGCCAGGGTTGCTGAGATTTACTGGTAAGTGTTACCTGTAGTTTCTCGAACTGTTATAGACCTCATATCGACACGACTTATCGAGCTATTGGGGTCTGACGTTTACCACCCCTAGGCGAGATATGTGACATATCAGACGACGAGACCGGACTGTACGGTAAGTGTTACTGGTTGGATTCACAGGAGTATGAGCGGGCTTGCTCGTCGATCTTCTGATCGCTCAATACCCGGGTGGCCGTTACGTTTAGCAGACCGCTTGCGGCTTGTGGGTGTTTGATATGATCATCACCTACTGCCGGCGTATTGACGAGTCTTTAGAGTCCTACACAGAGGTTTCCTGGCTCAAGCGAAACGAAATAGGAGCGCATATGAGATATGTGCGGGACCGAGAATAATACCAGTATGTGATACTGGATTCTATTCTCGTGATTTGTATCATCGGCAGGTTATATGTGATATAGCCGGGTTACCGAATCAAGTATTGATTCGATACATTGATACACTTGATATTAGTCGGTTATATGCGATATGACCGGATCGTTAATTCCAGTGTTGATTTAATGATTTAATGTATAATTATATATTTGATATATTACTTTACATTGACTAGTATTGGTTCACTTAAGATAGATTTTCTCACTTGATGTGCACATTGTATATATGATATAGTTTTGCGCACTAGTTTGTATCATGTTTGATGATACATGTAAACTTGGGTGTGTATGATTAAACCATGGTTATGTTAATGGTTAGGGTTTTGATTTACTAATTTATTTATTTATTTTATTCATTTTAGCAAGGAAATTGAAATGGTTTCTTGCTTTGTCTTTTCTTTGAAGCTTCATGAAGCTTTGAAAAGTTCAACCATTTTTGTTTCATTTGCTTAACTTAACCATTCACTTAACCCTAGTTTATTCTCTACACTTAACCATGGTTGCATTATGATAACCATCACTTGGTTTTTAATTATTGATAATTCTTTTTCCTTTATCTTCTTCTTCTTCTTCTTGATGAAAAAAGAAAAGCTTTCTACAAAAATGTCAAGTGATAAAATCAAGTGAGAAATCCAAATCCAAAGTGAACCCACTTCCTATTTCTTCATCCTCTACCACTTGGCAAGTAGTATAGGGTGTTTTCTTCACAAGTTTCATGACTTAGTGAAGTTGGAGCTTGATCTTGAGTTGCCTCGACGTAGATCATCTTCGGCATCGAAGTCGACGACCTAGCCCGATCATTTCTTTGATGAAACCACCGCGAGAGTCCGGGATCCGATGGGTACAGCGGAGGGACGTCATCACGGAGCTAAGGAAGTGAAAGACCGGATCTACAAAGGTTGTAGTCACTTCCCTTTTAGCAGTAAAGTTGTTTACTACTTGTAGTTTCGCCTAATATCTAGTTCACGATCCGTATTAGGGTTTCTCGGCACCGGAAAATTTTGAATTTGGCATGGTTGATGCCTTGTGAGACCTCATTTGTGTGCCTAGGAACCCTAATATATATATATATATATATATTAGTGGAATGGGACACTAATATATATGTATTGATTCATGCAGTTATACTTATTCATTACTTGATGATTTCTGGATTTGAGGACCGTGGTTGTTTCATGAAATTATGCATTACTTGAAAACTCTTGATATGATATTTCAGCTTCCACTATGAGATTTCTCGGTTCTGAGCTTATATATACCCCATGCAAGGAGGTGACGTGGGCCGTGTGCAGGTACATGGTGGAACCGGGTTGGTTCCCCGGGGCAAGAAGAACGACGGTACATGCCGATGAGCCTGGTTGGGGGCCTGTGCCAACCGGTGATAGTATTTGAACTCGACGGATATCTGGGGGATACCGATCGAGATTATGTACGCACATGCCCTTGTCGATTGCGGGTGGTGGATACTCAGGTTCTATAGGATGTACATACATAACATAGGAGGGCCAGCCCCAGGTGACGGCGCCTCAGAGATGAGTATTTATGTGTCGATACTTGACACTTGTTTTCATGATGTTTTTGGGTGTAGATATTGGACACTCAGGTTTCATGAGATATACTTGATATTGGATACTGGTTATATGAGATTTACTTGATATATGAGATTTACTGGATATTGGACACTCAGGATATATGAGACTTACAGGATATGAGGGCCGATTTGGGGGCTGATTTGAGGAAATTTGGGATTTAGATTGTCTTGATGAACTTTGGTCCTGCCACGAGGTCAGGATTCCGTGAGGATGGCATGTTTTATCCCATACTCCGCATTTACGTTATATGCATTGCTTCATGTATTAGTTATACCTGATAGAGTACCTACAATGACTTTTGCATATACATATTGCCATTTATTGCATCATGTATTAGTTGTACCTGATAGAGTACCTTTCATAACTGCTGCATACATATGGCCATTTTTTGCTATCAGCTTGCATATATTAGATTCGCGCTGTACGTGCATACTTGCGATTACCCGCATATGTTATTTACTATTCATGAGTTGGCAACTCACCCCCGTTGTGCCACAGGGTTTGCAGGTGGTTCCTTAGAGTAGTCCAGACAGGGCTTCTACCTATCATATCATGTTTTGCAGCGGATACCGCTTCGGCTGACTGCGTGCAATTTTGCTATAGGTGGGTTTTACGGTTATCCGATGATGCTCTTTGTATATCTTTGTATCTTGTACTCTCCATCAACTACTTTCATGTATGACTTAGAGACTTGATGTGAGGAAGATATTGTATGTTATTTTGTGACTTGGAGGTCTTTTATGCAATTTTTATTTATATCGTCTTTTATTTCTTCGCTACGGCGTCGTATATCTGTTGTGGTGGTTGTTTCCGCCTTTGGGCGTGGATTTTGCTCCCGTTGGGGATGCTTTACTTATATTTATGTTGTACCCATTTTTGTGGTTAGTTTTTACAAAGGTGGTGCTGCCAAAATTTTTAAGAAACTAAAGTTGGAATTTAAAGAATTTGTACTTGAGATTTTCAAAAGTTTTAACAATATTTTTATCACTTACTACTTTTGATGGTTTAGATTGCTGGGTTTTCGGCTTATTTAAATTACGTTACGTCTGTAGACGTTGCGTAGTTTAAGGGCCGTCACGTGCCAAATTTCGGATCATGACAAAGTTGGTATCAGAGCGCTAGGTTTTACCTTTCGGGGTGTAGGATGACCTTGGTATGATGGAGTAGGTAGCTTAAGCAGAGTAACGTAGTGTGTGTATGTCTGCGGCATACTCACGACACGGTACTCCGCCTAAAGTGACCTAAGTACAAATTGCTTGAAATTCCTTCCTTGATGATACATATCCTTGTGATTCGATTTCCGTGTTCATATCGAATCCTATTTCCATTTATAGTCTTTGCCGCCGATGACCATGAGGACTCAGAGTGGTGTAGCGAGAGCCGAGGTCAGAGTTGACTCGTGTGGGACGAGGACTGACCAGGATGGCACGCTCGTTGCCCAGGAGCAGATGGATCCGCCTTCGATAGATCGTATCACTAGGCTTGAGCCAGAGATGCAGGACTTGCGCCATACGATGAGATCATTGGTTGAGGCCATTCGAGCGCAGCGACAGGAGGTTGCCACCCCTGTTACCCAGTTTTTCCTTGCGATCAGCACACAGCTTTGTTTTACTTACACGGCACCAGTGGACGTAGCCCTATTTGACGAGGAGCGTCTTTCCAAGACTTTGGGAGTTCGAGGACAGCGGAGGGCTCATGCAGGTGTGTCAGCCCCGAGACAGAGGTTCAGTCGCCGTGACAGGTTACGTGCACGTCGCGGGAATAGCAGAGGCTTGGGATGAGAGACGTGTTAGCTAGATCAGCCGTTTGTTGTGTTAACTTCTGTCAGCGATTCTTTTGTTGCGCGACACGTATATCGGTCGTGTGCCATTCGGATGGGAGATAGAGATTCGTCCGTCGCTTTGATCCTTCTAGAGATGTTGGATTTGACGTTCTCCTGGGCACGGACTGGTTTGCTACATGCTAGGCGTCTGTAGACTGCCGTGAGGAAACTGTCAGGTTTTGTTTTCCCGGCAAGTCAACTCTTGTTGTGCAGGGGGATAGTGGTGCCGCCCATCACAGCTTGAATTATGCCTTTTTCGCTAGTCGGCTTTTTAGGAGAGGATGTCGAAGATTCTTGGCTTTCATTCATGATACCGGATCCACAGTGGGTTGTTGGACCGGGTTCCTATTGTGCGGGAGTTTCCGACATTGTTCCAGATGAGCCGGCGGAGGTTAGGGAGCTTAAGGGCTGCAGAGTTGCTAGATAGGGGGACTTGTACGTCCAAGTGTTTCGCTTTAGGGAGCTCCTATTCTGTTCGTCAAGAGAAGGAAGGCAGTTTGAGGTTGTGTATTGAGTGATCGTCAATTGAACCGAGTTACGGTGCGGATAGGTGTCCTTTATCTCGCATTGACAATTTGTTCGATCAGCTCCAGGGTACGAGACATTTTTCTAAGTTTGTTTTGGGATCAGGTCATTATTGGTTGGGGGTTCGGAGTAATGATATCCTGAAGACTGCTTTTGTGTGCACTACGGGCAGTATGAGTTTTTGGTGGTGTCATCCAACTCATCAATGCCCTAGCCGCATTCAAGGATGTGATGAACCAGATTTCTTTAGGCTGTTCCTCAACCAGTTGATTGTTGTGTTATTGATGACATTCTGGTCTATTCCAATGTGTCGTGAGGAACTCGAGCAGCACTTGAGGATTTTCTTTACAGACATTGGGAGAGCCCCAGCGCTTTGCTAAATTCTCCGACTGTTCCTTCAGGCTTGATTGTGTTGAACTCCTAGGTCTTGTAGTTACGGGAGACGGTATTCGTATGGACCCGAGGAAGATCGAGGTTGTACAGCATGGCCCAGACTTGCAACGGGGACAGTTGTCCACGGTTTTAGGCTTAGCAGGTTTTTACCGCTGTTTCGTGCAGGATTGTTTGTGTATCGCTGCACTGTTGACTGGACTGACCGGGAAGGAGGTTCCTCTTCTTAGACTGAGGATGCGTGCGGAGTTTTCAGCAGTTGAAGACACGGTTGACAATTGCACCAATTCTTTCTTCGTTTTCTGGATCGGGTAACTTTGTTGTTTAACTGTGATGTTTCGTGAGTGGGGCTCAATTGTGTACTGATGCGGTACTATTGAGTTATAGCTCATGCTTCCCGACAGTTGGAGGAAGTACGAGCAGGATATCCCACTTATGATCTGGAGATGGCCGCGGTGGTCGTGCGTTGAAGATTGGATACACTACTTATGCGGAGAGCCGTGTCAGGTTTTCACGGACCACCAGAGCTTAGTGTACATCTTCCTGCAGCGGGTTATGATTGTTGAGACAGCGCCGTTGGATGGAGCTTGTGAAGGATTGTGATTGTGAGATCCTTTATTACCCGTGGCAAGGCGATTGTGGTAGCTGATGCTTGAGTCGTAGGCCCGGGGTTAGCTTGTCCCAGTTGTGCGCAGTTCTGAGACAGTCTTCTGCAGATTTACAGTTCTTATGCAATCGTGGAGTATAACTTAAGTTCACCTCTACTGAAGGGCAGCTTGCTCATGTCCGCACCCGTCCACTTTTACTTAATCTTTTTCTTGTGGCACAACCCACCGATGCTCGTTGTCTGTGATACTTGAGCATGTTCGGCAGGGTAAAGATTCGGAGTCCTTGATTTGTGACTAGGGTGCTCTACGATTAGGGACGCGTTGTATGTACATGATACTGATTGGTAGAGATGCAAAATCCTAGAGCAGGAACATCAGTCAGCTTTCTATGTTCATTCAAGTCGACCAATATGTAACGTGACATGTGAGATAGTTACGGGTGGGCTGGGATGAAGAGTGAAGTTTTGGATTTCATTTTGAGGTGTCTAACTTGTTGCGAGCTAAGGTTGAGCATCTGAGACCGGCTGGAGTGTTGCAATCTTTAACCGTTCCAAAGTGGGAATGGGAGCAGATCTCCATGAATTTCGTTGTGGTGTTCACCCAGGTTTAGACAGTGTGTGACTCAATTTATGTGTTTGTTGTCCGGTTATGCTCAGTTTGCTCAGTTGTTCTTTTTCAAGTTTGCACGGAGTTCCTTCATGAGTTTGCACGGAGTTCCTTCATGCGTTGTATCCAATATAGGCACCCCGTTTGCTAGGCATTGTTGGCAGAAACTTCAGAAAGCCTTGGGTACCGGTTGAGCTTTAGCTCCGATTTTCCATCTGTAGGCCGATGGTCAGTTAGAGCAGACTATACAGACTCTGGAGGACATGCTTGTGTGTACGTACTAATTGTTTGTTGGCTGTTGGGATCATCACTTGCCATGGATAGGGTTCTCCTTCGATAGCTGTTATCAGGAGACATTCCAATTGGCAACCTTGAGGATTTGTTTGGTAGGTGGCGTCGATCGCCAGTCTGTTTTACTGACTCTGCGTGAGTAGGATTTTGGACCCCATCTAGTCATGAGACTACGGAGAAGATCTAGTTGATTCAGGTCAGGATGAGAGCAGCCAAGTGCAGACATGAGTCTTATGCCGACAGCAGTTGTCGCGGACTTGAGTTCGCAGTGGGAGATCATGTATTCCTACGGATTTTTCCGATGAAATGGCGTGTTGAGTTTTGGGAAGCTTAGTCCCAAAATTGTAGGTCCTTTGGAGATCCTTAGAGCGAATTAGTTCCGTTGCCTATAATTTTCCACTTCCGCCCAGATTATTAAGTATTCACCCCGTATTCCTTGTGTCGATACTTCGCAAATACCTTCATGACCTTTCTCACATGATTCAGCACCAGACCATTCTTTTAGACACGATCTTTTGTTCACCAGCAGCCGATAGTTATCGTAGGTCGGCAGGTGGAGGGGCTTCGGCCAAAGGTCTTGCTATCTGTGAAGGTTCTTTTGCGTAACCGTCTAGTGAGGTGATCACTTGGAAGGCTGTGAGCGAGATTTGGGAGTTTTGTACTCATCTTTTTGAAAGTACGCTTAGTGAGAATTTTAAATTCGGAGACCGAATTTCTTTAAGGGGGAAGATTGTAATGTTTTAGAAATCGTTTTGCAAATTTTCCGTTTTTAGGTAAAATAAATTGCATTTTCCGTAAAACCTAGAAGCAATTTTTTTGCAGTATAAAATTCACTGCACCTAGTTTAGCTAGAATATTGCTAGTTTGCGGGTTTTTGGAAGCCACTTGTAATCTCGGGCATTTTAATATTTTCCCTAATTAAAATATTATTTAAGGTTGTTAATTATGCAATTAATTAGTGGTAATTACATTTTTGCTTGTGTTAATTAATGCTAATGTGAAACTATGCTAAGTTAATCACTAGATTAGCACTAATCCATCTTTGAAAATATCTCACCTAAAATATCTAGATATTTGTGTGATTTAAAGAAAATTTTAATTAGAATATGAGATAGATTAAGAGGTGGCATTGCATTAATGAGCTTTAAATTGTGTTTTTAGCTAGATATTTGCACTATTTTTCTTAACCTCCTCATTATTTCCCTCATGGCCGAACCCCCTTCCCGTTGCTGCCCTTTCACTCTCCTCACCTCATTTCATCATTCCAAAGCCAAAATAAATCATCAAAAATCCTAAATAATTCATACAAACTCAAATACAATTCATTTCCCTTCATTCTTCTTCACAAAACATGCTTGGATCTTCACAAAAGTTATTTTTTGAGGCTAAAATTTTGGAGTTGTTGCTTGATCTTGGATCTTTTGTGGAGGTATAAAACCCTAACCTTAATCTTTATTTGTTGTTTCTAAATCATTAATTAGCATATAAGATGTTTAATTATTGCTTTTAATTGCATGTTTTGAAATTCAGGAAATGGTTTTTGGATAATTAAGTTAGGTTTTGATTAGTGAAAAGGTTAGTTGATAATTTTAGATAAATGAAAACTAAACCTAGTTGCTAGTTTGTTAAATGATATTTTCCTAATTATAAATTAAGCTAATTAGAAAACTAAAGTTTTACTAAATCCTAACTAAGTGAGATTAAAATTATAGTATTGATGTGTATGGTTTAATCTTGCTATATTGTGATATTTGTAAATTATAGTTTTGGTAAAAACTTGTAGTTTTGTGCTAAAATGATATATATTGCTTACTAGATGTCGGTAAGTTTTGGTTTGGGTTTCTTTTGATGTTGCGACGTTATTTTTATTAGATTCCATGCTATATCTTGTGTTGTGAATATGCGATCCGTACGATCAGGATCTAGGCTTGGTAGTTGTGTCGCTTTGCGTTCCTAGCTAGGGTTGTACCGATGTCTTTCGTGTTTTGTATAGCTTTTGCTCTTGAGTTGGTTTCGTAGTGTTGCTACGCGCGTTAGCTACTTGACGAACACTTGAGAATATGATTGGAGTTGGTGAGTTGGTCAAACGTAGTTGGTACGTTTTATTGGTCGATTGCTAATATATACTTGCTGTATTGTTATATGCTTTCGGATCGCAGGCGGGGACTTCGGGCACTGCGAAGAAGGAAAAGTGAGTGGTTAGCTTTACTTAGCCAGGATTGTTGTGAGTAGATTTAACATCTACAGGGGAATCACCCGCATGGCGTTATTCGTCTGAGCTAGATTAAATGATATGACTATTAGTTAGATGTATACGGATATTGATTGTACATGTGTACCTATGTTGCATATCTCATTTCCTATTGTGCATAGACTTAGTATTAATGAGACACAACACCATTATTGATGGTTCATGTTTCACGAGCACTAATTGTATGCTATATACACACCGTCAATAATTTCCATGACACGCATAACACCTATACATAAAGGATATTGTATTGACTTGGGACTTGAGACATGATCCTCATTTTTATTGTGCAAATGACATATAGCATACCTATATACCTACATGGTTAACATATGCCATGACATGCTTACATGCTAGTTACCCATATAGCTATATGGTATTGTACCATTAGTGATAGGTATATACACATATGAGGTATAGCCACATGTACATCTTGCATATATACTTATACATATAACTAGGGGGTATTACATCATTATTGATAGGTAGATACACATATCTTGCTATGCCAACGTGGTTACGCATACCTGGTTATAGCTACATGTTCACCTTTATTTGATGTTGCATGAACTTGGAGAAATTAGGAACCGCATGATATATATATATATATATTAACTTGTTGCAGTTATATAGCGGTTTTTCCTTTACATGCTCATATTACTGTTTCATGTTGCATATATTACATTCATGGATTTCATATGATGTTCTCTGATATTTTTACTCCTAAGTATATAACAGTGGAATGGGACGCTATTATATATATATATATATATATATATATTAGTGGAATGGAACGCTAATATATATGTATTGATTCATGCAGTTATACTTATTTATTACTTGATGTTTTCTGGATTTGAGGACCGTGATTGTTTCATGAAATTATGTATTATTTGAAAAACCCGGTTTCTCTTGATATGATATTTCAGCTTCCACCATGAGATTTCTCGATTCTGAGCTTATATATACCTCATGCGAGGAGGTGTCGTAGGCCGTGTGCGGGTACATGGTGGAACCAGGTTGGTTCCCCAGGGCAAGAAGATCGACGGTACATGCCGATGAGCCTGGCTGGGCGCATGTGCCAACCGGTGATAGTATTTGAACTCGACGGATATCTGGAGGATACTGATCGAGGTTATGTACGCACATTCCCTTCTCGATTGTGGGTGGTGCACACTCAGGTTCCATTGGATGTACGTACATGACATAGGAGGGCCAGTCCCAGGTGACGGCGCCTCCGAGATGAGTATTTATGTGTCGATGCTAGACACTTGTTTTCATGATGTTTTTGGGTGTAGATATTGGACACTCAGGTTTCATGAGATATACTCGATATTGGATACTGGTTATATGAGATTTACTTGATATTGGATACTGGATATATGAGATTTACTTGATATTGGACACTCAGGATATATGAGACTTACAGGATATGAAGGCCAATTTAGGGGCTGATTTGAGGAAATTTCGGATTTAGATTGCCTTGATGAACTTTGGTCCTGCCACGAGGTCAGGATTCAATGAGGTTGACATGTTTTATCCCATACTCCGCATTTACTTTATATGCATTGCATCTTGTATTAGTTGTACCTGATAGAGTACCTTCCATAACTATTGCATATACATATTGTCATTTATTGCTTCATGTATTAGTTGTACCTAATAGAGTACCTTTCATGACTGCTGCATACATCTGGCCATTTATTGCTATCAGTTTGCATGTATTAGATTCACGCTGTACGTGCATACTTGCGATTACCTGCATATGTTATATACTATTCACGTGTTGGCAACTCACCCCCGTTGTTCCACAGGGTATGCAGATGGTTCCTCAGAGTAGTCGAGGCAGGGCTTCTACCTATCATATCATCTTTTGCAGCGGATACCGCTTTGGCTGACTGCGTGCAGTTTTGCTATAGGTGGGTTTTGCGGTTATCCGATGATGCTCTTTGTATATCTTTGTACCTTGTACTCTCCATCTACTACTTTCATGTATGACTTAGAGACTTGATGTGAGAATGATATTGTATGTTATTTTGTGACTTGGAGGTCTTTTATTGCAGTTTTTATTTATATCGTCTTTTATTTCTTCGCCACGTCGTCGTATATCTATTGTGGTGGTTGTTTCCGTCTTTGGGCGTGGATTTTGCTCTCATTGGGGATGCTTTACTTATATTTTTGTTGTACCCATTTTTGGGGTTAGTTTTTACAAAGGAGGTGCTGCCAAAATTTTTAAGAAACTAATGTTGGACTTTAAAGAATTTTGTACTTGAGATTTTCAAAAGTTTTAACAATGTTCTTATCACTTACTACTTTTGATGGTTTAGATTGCTGGGTTTTCGGCTTACTTAAATTACGTTACGGCTGTAGACGTTGCATAGTTTAAAGGCCGTCACGTGCCAAATTTCGGATCGTGACATATACCTCATTGGGCAAGTCAAGAAAATTCTTGAGTTGTCCAAAGTCTTCAAAATCCAAACTTGAATGGTTCAAAGGGTTTAGGAAGAGGTTGTGATTCTTTTTAATGAAGGTGGCATGAGGTTTTGGTAATGAATTGGCGATGATACATGAAGGTAGAGGATGATGAAGGAGATGAAGGAAACAATGGAGAATGAAGGAAATGAAATGATGAAGGAAGAAGAATAATTGAAATGGTCAAGGATAACCCTCTCTTATGCTCACTCTCTCTCAAAATATCTCATACACTTACTCTCTCAAAATATCTATTTTGTTTCCATGCCAAGACACAACTTAATCCTTTTCTTTTTCCAAATAAATAAAACCAAACACAAAGAATATAACATGCAATCAAAATGTCACATGACATGGTGCACTAGCCATGGAAAATGTAATAAAAATACGGATTTGGCTTAATCTCGATTTGTAGTGCACCAATCAATTTAATTTAAACATGCATATCATAAATTATAAAAATGCCAAAATCCGATAAATATCTTTTTAATGAATAAATCATTTTAATCTCCACTTATATTCTAAATATCGGTATATAATTAAACCATTTTACGAAAAACCCCTATTCGCAATCGAATAGTTTTCGCGAAATATATTATTTTAATATTTAATTTCCAAAAATAATATTTTATATTTCTGAAATGTTACAGCTAGTTCAGCCATCGCTCTGCCATTAGTTAAGTAACCTAACGGTGCAGGACGGGCCCCGTGGCGAATGCGGGTGTCATATATGTACATTTATTTCCGTTCCTTTTTCTGGTGTGATATGGAATAATTGATGGGACTACATTAATTCTGATTAATGCAAGAAAAACAAACCTAAATAATGTTGTTGGAACCAATTTTTAAAAACTGACATTACAGACATTTCCTTTTGCTTTGCACAGCAGTATTCATTTATGAATATCCGGCACCTCATTCGACGAGGCAAGAGCCGAGATCCCTTCATATGGAGTGACCTCTTGAGTGAAAGTTTGCATCATTGTAATAACTTCACTATAGTCGTTTCTTTTGCTTTGCATCGTGGTATTCAGTTAGGAATATCCTGCACCTCATTCGATGAGGAATGAGCTGAGATCCCTTCCCAGGGAGTGACCACTTTAGCAAAAGTTTGCACCACTATATATTTGTAAAACCACTCGGGTGTAAGTTGATGCCACGCACCCCATGTGTTCGCAAGGAGGCGGAGTTTGCAAAAAACTATTTTTAAGTGCTTCGTAACATCGACTATACTCCAGGATCGATACTAAACCCTAACTGACAAACTAACTCGGAGGTTTAATTACTATGTGAGAATGTTATACCTCAAGTTATAAGTCATTATTCTCCTCGTTGTCCTTCTCCTCGTCGTGAGCTCCTCGAAGTGAGAATGGATCATGCCCCCTCGTCGGTTTCTCCAAGTCAAAGAAGATCCACCCGAGAATGTCTACATTGAGCTTTCACCTCCAAGATGAGGAAACTAGGTCACTTGGTATGCTAGAGTAAGTAGCCTAGAGTGTGTAGAGAGTGATTAGGGATCTAGTTGTCTCACAAACCCTAAGATTCTCAACTCATGAGGCAATTAGGGTTTGAGAGGTGAGAAGGGAGCTTGAGGAGAATGAGAGAGAGTTGAGTATCTGTAATGTGATAATGATTAATGAAAATGGCTCATTTTTAGACTGTTTAAGAAAATGAAAATATCTTACACAAATATCTCAAAATATCTAAGTCTTCATATCTCATATGATTCCAAGAAAGTCAATATGAAACCATGTTCATATTTCACCGAAATACCACAAAGTATCCTACCTCATTTCTGTTGGAGTTAGTGCCCTCAGAGTCAATTATTGGATCACAGGCACGTGATTGCAATGATTGAGGGAGGACCTATCCCGGTAGGACAGTCTTACTCGAGATGATAGTATGCTATCTGGTTTATCTTTATCATCGTGTACTGCTTTAGGTGACCTGACATGTCGCTATTACACGTTGATAGAGCCCCTAGGATTCTTGCTTGACTGCCAGCAGTATGATGGCGATCATTTACGTGGGAGCTGGTGGTCTATAAGCACATCCTTAAAAGGTCCCTAGTCGTAGGAGTTTCGAGACAGGGCATCGATACTCCGTTAGTAGACTAGTGTATACAGTCGAGACCCCGACGAGGGGCGGTGGCCGGTCTCACAAGCCACTGGTGTCAGTTGGTTCACCTAAGATGTATACAGGTGCTCATTGGGTTATGAGTACACCGGACAGGACTCGCCGGGAACCTGCTAGTTGGTCTTATACCAGATGTCAGATAGCAGTTCCCTGGTGACATGTGTACAGGTTAGTTCATCGACCTGAGATCGTCATTTGTCTCGTGTGAGTTCCCACTGTGCTTTGATTACTACCCTACCACGGCTCAAAGGAGTCGTGCAAACAGGTTTTAGTTGGGTACAGTCCCGAGCCACATGGAGGCAGTGAGCGGATCTGCAGGGGTTCGTCTCTCCCGGTATTGGGGGTGAGGTCGCGCTGTGTCTAGGAGAGCCATTACGCAAAGCCCTCGGCCGAGGCAGGAGATTTACTGGTAGGTATTCCAGTAGTATCTCAGGGCGTTCTGGGCTACACTCCGACACGACTTGTACCGCTTTTGGGGGTCTGACTTTTACCAACCCCCTAGGCCCGCCATGCGATACTCATAGACGAACGGACCGGACTGTACGGATATTGTCACTGACAGGCTCAGTTGGGTGTCGGGGTGAGCTTCCTCATCGACGTCCCATTTGGTCAATACCTGGTGGCCCGTCATGTATTGGCTTATACCTCTGACGTGCTAGTGGTTAAATCCACAGCCAAGGTATTGACGAGTCTTTAGAGTCCACCACAGTTACAGTTACTCAAGTTTCGGGCGAAACGCTGTAGAGGCCGTATGGAGATATGGCAGGGTTCGATCAGATACGTGCGGTATTGCACGGATCGTGATCGGACAGTTTTTACTAGCCGGCTTTGGCTTAAGCCGGATTCTAGTATTTGATAGTGTAGTTTTGTCTCTTTGCATTTGTGTTCAGTGGGAATACAAATGCGGGCATGTGTTTGCAGTAGCGGGGTTTTCCTGTAATTTATTATGGGATCGGTTTTCTGGGGTTGCCAGTTTGCATTCCGTTCCGGCCGGTTTTCCTTCATTCCTTCTCGGTCGGACTTTCTTGGTGGAGGGTGTTAATTGCAAGTTTGCAATTAACATTTTGTGAGGGATTTCTTTGCATATTTGTGGCAACATGGTATCAGAGCCACGCCATTAACCTTACCTAGCTTGTTCTAATGCGTTTTACTTCTCCGATACGTATATGCCATCCGCATTCGCCACTGGGTCCCGTCATCACCCGTTAGGTTAGCTAACTAACGGCAGAGCGGGGACTGGACTAGCGCGGATGAAAAACATATACAACATCTACTAATATTTTCGTTCTTTGTGGTGTGATCATTTGATGGGACTGCATTGATTCGGATCAATGCAAGATTAACAAACCTAATTCTGATGTTGTTGGAACATTTTTCAAAAAGCTGTTATTGCAAGGACGTTCACTTTTGTTTTGCATCGTGGTATTCATTTGGAATATCCTGCTCCTCAGTCGACGAGGCAAGGGCCGAGATCCCTTCACCGGGAGTGACCCCTTGGACAGAAGTTTGCGTCAGGGCATTAACTTCACTATAGCCGATTACTTTTGCTTTGCATCGTGGTATTCAGTTGGAATATCCTGCACCTCATTCTACGGGGAAAGAGCCGAGATCCCTTCACCGGGAGTGACCTCTTTAGTAAAGGTTTTCGTCACTATATTTTTATAAAAAGTTATCCAGTTCCTTCAACGATATCAAGTTCATTACGTTAAAGGTTTTTCGCCAAAAACCAGCCGTAGCCCTCCGTCATTTCAGTTCAGTATTGCTTAGTATTCGCGCTACGTTTGTCGTTGCTATTCGCCGAGGCGTAGTGAGCGGTAGCTCTGTAATGCTTTCTGTTGTATGGATATGTGGATTGGTTAGGACAGTCATACGACTTTGTTGATTATTCGTCAAGGGTCGTGCGGGTGGGTTTAACGCAATCAAGATAATGACGGGTTGAACTTGACTAGGACCTTTTGATTTGTTGATTATTCGTCAAGGTCACTTGGGTCCTAGGGGTAAAAATCACATCGGGAGTTTCAAAAGAACTGAAACTTGCCAGGTATGCGCATACCTTCTGGAGTGTGGTGACGTGAGTGGATTCCGTCACGTTATCATGCGATGATAGTTGGATCCCGATTCCCACTGATGAGTTAGTTTACTCCTCGGGTGATCCCGACTAATTCTTCTTTCAGGTTTGGAGGAGAATTTGAGGTACAGTGGGAGGTTTCCAGATTAGACAAAGTGATAACCATTCTGATCTAGGTTAGAGTGCACGCTGAGTGTTTCTTTTCTCTCTCTCTGGCAGCGACCATTGACCCGACCCTGGACTATGACTCAGTGACCAAGTTGACCAAACCTTCTTAACACTGGCTTTTGGATTGTCAGAGTTGCAGACCTCATTGCCACTCCTACTTTTACCCTTTTCTCCAGGACACCCCGTATTATTACGAACGTCCACTTCCATTGGACAAAACCATCGTATGGTTATATACGAACTCGAAGGACTTCGAGGATGGTTTCTGGTTCTGGAGAAAACGGATAGGATTATTCAGTTGTTTTTTCTTTTCACCTTCTCTCAGGTTGCGAGTACTCCTTGGTTTAGGAGTAGTACACCTATTACGCAAATTGGATAGTCTTCTTCCAAACCATAGGCTGGTGCCGACCGGTAGGGAATGAAGAAAACCAGTTAGCCTAAACGGTGTACAGAAGGTATTAAGTTAAGACAAAGCAAGGGATTAGTAAGAGGGCAAAGTAAGTTGCGACTGCTATTCACGACCAAACCAAGTATTTCTTCGCCAATCCTAAATCACCTTTGTATTTCTCCAGGACACTCCGTATCACTACGAAGATCCCATTTTATTGGATAATCCATCGTATGGTTATATACGAACTCGAAAGGAACTTGTTCCAGTTCGGGGAAGGATCCTGGTTCAGGAGAAATAGGAATAAAGTACATTCAGGTGTCTTTTATCTTCACCTTCTCTCGCGTTGCGAGTGCTCCTAGGATTAGGACAGTACACCCTTTATGCTTTTCGGATAGTCTTCTTCCAAACCATAGGCTGGTGCCGAACGGTAGGAAAAGAAGAAAACCATTTGGCCTAAAGGGGTGTGCAGACGGTATTGACTAAAGACATATAAAGGGATTTGGAGAGGTGGCAAAGAATTATACGGTTATAGTTGTGAATCTGGATAATGGTAGAGGCATTACTAGGAATACCAGGATACCCCATTGAAACATTACAATGTTTCAGTTTCACTGTGTACTGTTAAAAGAAAACTGATTTCCCGATTAGACACTTACTCCAGGGTATGTATTTACCAAGTATGATTCTCACATCTGTATGGTTTTACAGATGATGAGTGGGAGTAAGTTATTGGGAATTTGGTGATCATCCTCATTATATCGGGATTCGTTGTAATCGGTGATATTTGAGGAAGTCACCTGGGTTGTTTGCCGGTCGGCAAATATTTGGTTTTGAATATCCGCTGTTATGCACCAATTTCAAATTGATATATCTGTACGTCTATTTTCATAGAATGAGATATACCTTTTGATATTATGTCTATGACATTTACCTATATCAGTGGATGGTTAGGTAAGGAGCATTAAACAGCGGTGTAATTCTTCTTAACCATAAGTACAGTTTTCAACCTACGACACACAGTGAAAGAGTTGTTAGACTCAGCGGACTTATACAGAGTATTGTATGCTGTCCAGTGTCCATTAGGACAGAGGGGTTGGTTCTCATACTATATTCTGTTTACTTTTAACTTCTCTAGTTCTTAGACATGTGTTTCATGGAAACACAGGGTCTATGTTTTGAGGAGTTATAGGTATTTGAATAAAGTAGAGAACCAGGTATACCAAGTATCGGGATTCTTCAAAGTGATCGAAGATGTAGATACTTGCGTATGGTATTCAGTTGATAGTAATGATAAAGAGAAATTGCTTCTTTTTCAGGTTACTCATAATTGGAAGCATTCCTAAGTTGAGTAACGCTGATCGGCCTCCTTCCATTTAGTTGACATGCACTGGAGACAGCTGCATGATTTGAATCTGGTTCAATTGAATCAGTGCCTCTGTTTCTATATTGGATATAGAACAGTTCATATCTTAACGATGTTAAGGTACGGGGAGTTGTCCGGCTTATGCTTAAAACCAGACTCCGGATAACTCAAGGCACGTTTCTGTAATGGCTGTTTGTGGGTTGACCCAGGCTATGACGAGGGTTGATTTTCTACCATCTGGATGAACAGTAGAAAAATTGTTCTAGACTCGCCACAGTTTTTATTAAAAATGGATTTTTTTCAGAAAAAGTAGTGGGAGTATGGTAGAACTGGAAGTGATTCCAGAACCACAAACGATTACTGAAGATTTGATAAGGAACCTAAAGATTCAATCTGTTTTGACATTCCATTGGCCACTCCGCAGATACGGTGGGTAACTTCAGGCACCCGAGAGGTACTCCGGTAGCCTCAAGGACGGTGACAGGGAAGTTCTTGTTTACCCACAATTACCATTGCTGTTGTTCCAGGCTGCGAGACCCGGCAGGAGGATGAGTATAGCGTCGTTCTAAACTAGCTTTAGAACTGCACGTCTATATGACTCTGCCAGAGGGTTGTCATAGTCAGTGGGAGCAGCGGAAGCATTGGTGGACATCAGGCTTATGTCTATTTATAGACTAAAGCAGATACAGCGGAGATAGATCATCTGTTTCTGATGTGACAGTCATAGGCTTGACGTCATCAGAATAGGGGATGGATCTGTTGAGAAGGTAGTAGGAAGTGAGATTCCTATACTACGATCGGTTATACTTTGGTCGTCACACAGTGTTTTCTCCACATGGGACTTGGACATTATATCAGACATACTGGTTACTAGATCTATGGTTTTAGATCTAGATTTGGGTGGTTTCCCAATCAGGGTATTTTGACAGCATTCTATGAGTATTTAGAATGGACGACTCCTGGCATGGTAGTATACCTGCAGATAATGGAGTCACCCTCTCTAAAGGTGTCTTACAGACTAAAGGGGAGAGGATGTGCATGATTGGCAGATCACTTGCTTAGGCATTTGAGTCAATCATGAGATGTCAAATACCACACCAGATGTTGTTCTTGCACTAGATGCAATAAGTTGATATTAATCCAATCCTGGAAAACCAGTCGGAAGCAGTTTTAGAACATAAGTGAATGTTCTAGGGATATGATAACGGCTGCCTCCTTTAGGAGACGGTTATCACTCCGGGCTTCCAAGGTGACATGGACGACAAGCAGGTTGTCAGAGTTATAGATTTTCCTTCTGACGAGGGGCAGTATTTTGGACAGGTGGTCCAAGGCAATACTGAGGGAGGCATGGCGCAGGATACTGATTAAGTTCAGTTGTTGATACAGTCTAAGAAGTTTGGGTTTGGAGTTCATTTATGAGCTGGGTCCCATCAGACATCCAGACGTTCTAAGACAGGTATTGCTCATTTCGGGAGATGGCTTTCTCCGCGAACTTGAGATATAGAGAGACACAGAAAGAAACATCACTGCGGATCCACTCACTGAGGCTATTCCTCGAACGCAATAGTTTCGCAAACAGGTTTTGTGAGACTGACTAGTAGAGGAGTTGGGTGTTCGGTATCACACGGGCTGTGAGTATGCGACATCGCAATAATTAGCCTTGAGTGCAAGTGGGAGATTGTTGGAGTTAGTGCCCTCAGAGTCAATTATTGGATCACAGGCACGTGATTGCAATGATTGAGGGAGGACCTATCCCGGTAGGACAGTCTTACTCGAGATGATAGTATGCTATCTGGTTTATCTTTATCATCGTGTACTGCTTTAGGTGACCTGACATGTCGCTATTACACGTTGATAGAGCCCCTAGGATTCTTGCTTGACTGCCAGCAGTATGATGGCGATCATATACGTGGGAGCTGGTGGTCTATAAGCACATCCTTAAAAGGTCCCTAGTCGTAGGAGTTTCGAGACAGGGCATCGATACTCCGTTAGTAGACTAGTGTATACAGTCGAGACCCCGACGAGGGGCGGTGGCCGGTCTCACAAGCCACTGGTGTCAGTTGGTTCACCTAAGATGTATACAGGTGCTCATTGGGTTATGAGTACACCGGACAGGACTCGCCGGGAACCTGCTAGTTGGTCTTATACCAGATGTCAGATAGCAGTTCCCTGGTGACATGTGTACAGGTTAGTTCATCGACCTGAGATCGTCATTTGTCTCGTGTGAGTTCCCACTGTGCTTTGATTACTACCCTACCACGGCTCAAAGGAGTCGTGCAAACAGGTTTTAGTTGGGTACAGTCCCGAGCCACATGGAGGCAGTGAGCGGATCTGCAGGGGTTCGTCTCTCCCGGTATTGGGGGTGAGGTCGCGCTGTGTCTAGGAGAGCCATTACGCAAAGCCCTCGGCCGAGGCAGGAGATTTACTGGTAGGTATTCCAGTAGTATCTCAGGGCGTTCTGGGCTACACTCCGACACGACTTGTACCGCTTTTGGGGGTCTGACTTTTACCAACCCCCTAGGCCCGCCATGCGATACTCATAGACGAACGGACCGGACTGTACGGATATTGTCACTGACAGGCTCAGTTGGGTGTCGGGGTGAGCTTCCTCATCGACGTCCCATTTGGTCAATACCTGGTGGCCCGTCATGTATTGGCTTATACCTCTGACGTGCTAGTGGTTAAATCCACAGCCAAGGTATTGACGAGTCTTTAGAGTCCACCACAGTTACAGTTACTCAAGTTTCGGGCGAAACGCTGTAGAGGCCGTATGGAGATATGGCAGGGTTCGATCAGATACGTGCGGTATTGCACGGATCGTGATCGGACAGTTTTTACTAGCCGGCTTTGGCTTAAGCCGGATTCTAGTATTTGATAGTGTAGTTTTGTCTCTTTGCATTTGTGTTCAGTGGGAATACAAATGCGGGCATGTGTTTGCAGTAGCGGGGTTTTCCTGTAATTTATTATGGGATCGGTTTTCTGGGGTTGCCAGTTTGCATTCCGTTCCGGCCGGTTTTCCTTCATTCCTTCTCGGTCGGACTTTCTTGGTGGAGGGTGTTAATTGCAAGTTTGCAATTAACATTTTGTGAGGGATTTCTTTGCATATTTGTGGCAACATGGTATCAGAGCCACGCCATTAACCTTACCTAGCTTGTTCTAATGCGTTTTACTTCTCCGATCGACCAAAATCTCAAAAAAACCGTATTTTGTTCACATCAGTTTTCTGTTGGAATTTTTTGGTGTCTAAAAATTTTTCAGGTTACAGAAAAATAATGTGCACGAAATTCTAAGACCACTGTAAAAAGTCGACAGTGTCAGTCGTACAGTTGACCGCGGAAGCGCGGCCAAACCCCACTTTGGGCCGCGCTTCCGCCGCAGTATACTGTGCTCACACTGTGGAAATTTTACAGTGGGCTTTTGGGATAATTTTGAGGGTTTTGGAATATTAATTTAGGGCCCAGGTTTTCTGTGACTGCTACAGTATTGGTTTGGGCCCGCTTGTTAATTGTTTGATCGATCGGATATTTGAAACACATTATTTCACAGTATTTACATTATATCTGCGACCGTGAATGTCACTCGATCGGTAAATCCGGTCTAACTGCTATAGCCCGGTTAGACGGATTTGCGAACGTGATTTTCACGTTGATGTTCTATGTTTATGCTGTGATGTTGCGGATCGGTCGTGGGGGATAGCCTGGATGCAATGCTAGTACTGTTTTGGTGTATTATGTACATTTGATATTGCGGGACGAGCGTCCGACATGTGGACTGCCGTCACTGCCAGTTTGTATTATTCTTTTGGGGCACGACCTGGTTGCGGTCGATGTACCCGGTGTATGTATATTTTACTTTCTGTACTAGGGTTGCCCCGCGGTGGGGTGCACGGATAGCCGGGTTCTGGAGGGCAACGGGCCCGCATCTCAGGGCATTGAGACGGAGGGGGCTTCACTCTAGGATTGGCGGGCTATTCGCCGCACTCGTAGGGGGTATAGGTTGACCCAGGAGGGGTGCCCAAGTTGCCGGATTCCGTGGAGTGCTGGGTGGTCCATTCACGGAGCTGAAGGGGGCTGCCTCGCTTCAGGTTTTGGCGGGTGACTTGCCGCGCCCGTAGGGGTCTAGTTTTTCATTGCACAGGCTATCCACACGACCAGGGGAACGTCGGGTTTCAGCAGCGGCTCTGTGAAACCCGGGGTTTCCAGATATCTGTATTGTTCTGTGTTGCTATACATTTCTGTGTTGCTGCCTTTTATTCACGCCTTGAGCGAAATACTATATATATTGGTTTTTTCCATTTTATTTGATATCCTTGGAGAATTTTCTTTCTCTCTCCAATCTCATTCAAGAGATGAGAGGGCCGACCATTTCTTTAGAGGGAGAGAGGAGAGGATCATTTTTCTAGTGTGGAAAGATATCATCTCATTCTTGCTTGCTCCAAAAATAAAATAACCCTTCTCCAAAGTTCCTTCTTGTTTCCTCCACAAACCATGGCAACCTCAATAACCCCAAGAGACAAGTTCACTACACTATTTCTATAGCAAGCCTTGGACGCGTCGGCTAGCCAACTTCGCGCCCGAGTTGCCTCGGTCAAGAGGCGGGAGCCCGTAAAAGATTCCGGCTACGTGGTGCCCTTTCCGACGAGCGAGGAGGTGACGGAGATTCCGCGGGAGATCGGAGTGGAGACGAAGACCGAAGGACACGGATCGCTCGGTATACTTCTCACCCTATCTCTTGTTAGCTAGTATAGGTTAATGGTTTCGATCCGGGTTTTAATTGTCCGCGGTAGCGCCGTTTTGCAAAGTTCGCAAAGTTTTTTATTCCGCATTTTGGCCTCGAGTACGAGGCCGGGGCGCTGCCGTGGCGCAACAATTTCCTCCACCTCACTAAAGATTTAATCAAAAAGAAAAACCCTAATTGAGGTGTCTTACTTCAATAAGTAATCATGATCAAATTACAAGAATGCCCCTCTCATCCGTATATACATACCTGCATCCGTATTCAGAGAAACACGAATACAATGAGACGAAACTGATCCAATAATCAAATACTAGGATCCGGTTTAAACCAAAGCCTGTTAGTGTAATATGCCTTAGAGGCCATTATTGTATAGTACTAGTTTGTATATTACATTTTGGAAGCTTGGTATATATACAAGGATTTATAACAGTCTTGCTCAATATGGTAGTATGCTACTTGGTTTGTATCTATCTTAATATGTGTATATGTTTCTTTCAACATATCGCTAATACATATTGATAGAGTCCTTAGGATCTTTGCTTGACTACCAGCGTTGTGATGGCAGTCACACTAGTGGGGGCTGGGTAGTCTACAAGCACATCCTTATACAGGTCCCTAGTCGTATGATTATCGAGACAGGGCATCGATACTCCAGAGTAGACTGGTGTATACGCTTCTTATTCCAGCAGGGAAGATGGTCTATCCCACAGCCATCAGTACGTCATTCTGGAGATAGTATGCAGGTGCTCATTGGGTTATGAGTTAAACTGGATGGACTCATGGGGTACTGCTGGTCGGTACTATACCTATCGTCAGGTAGCAGTTCCCAGGTAACATGAGTGCAGCTTAGTCCGTTGACTTGACACTACTACTTCACCTCAAGTGTGTTCCCACTATTCTTAGGTTGCTACCCTACCACGGCTCTATTGAGTCGTGCAAACAGGTAGTAGTTGGGTGCAGTCCCGAAGTATTTGGAGGCAGTGGCGGTTAGATAGGATTCGTCACTTCCGGTATTGGGAGTTGATGTCGCGCTGTGTTCGGAACGCCATTACACAAAGTCCCTGGCCAGGGCAAGCGAGATTTACTGGTAGGTACTCTAGTAGTTTCTCAGGGTGTTTTGGACTGTACTCCGACATGACTTATACCGCTATTAGGGGTCTGACGTTTACCATCCCCCAAGGCCCGATATGCGATACTTTTAGACGAACATACCGGACTGTACGGAGATTGTCATGGATAGACTCAGTAGGAGTTCGGATGTGTTATTCTTATCGGCTTTCTCATCAAAAATACCTAGGGGCCGTTACGTTCAGCTAGTACCGCTTGCGGCCTATGATTAAACCCACTGCCAGCATAGAGTCGAGTCTTTAGAGTCCCACATAGAGCGTTTCCCTGCATCGGGCAAAATGTGTAGACGTCGTATGGTTTTACGATAGGGTTCGATCACGTGCATATACTTGTTCACGCATGATGATTCGGACGGACAATACTAGTGGGCTTTTGTTTAAGCCGGATCCTAGTATTTTACTATGGATAGTCTTCGTCTTCTGCATTCGTATTTTTCGGAATACGAATACGGGTATGTATATACGGACGAGGGGAATTTTTGTAATTTGTATAAAAATGATTTTGTAGATGGCATGACATAATTGTATTAATCATTTTTGTTTAAATTATTAATACATTTTAAGTAAATGGAAATTATGTGGATATTGCATGAATAAGGACTTAGGTGCTTTAGACACATGGTGCTCATTTGACCCATGAGTCATTTTTTTATAAATTGAACCCCTTTTTGATTATTGATAATAGACTTATCTATGTAATAATCAAAAGAGTTCAGTTTAGAATAGAAGACAAGAAAACCTTTTTCCTTCTTCAAGCTTTAGCTCACTAGAAATTTCCATAGCCATCTCCAATTCCATCAAGCCCTAGAACACTCATGTGTTGAGTAACCTAGAGCAATAGAAGACTCCTAAATCCATCTATATCATCTACACACTCAAGGTCTTCTAGTTTAGCACACTAGTTGATCTAGTTTCTTTGGCATAGAAGAGAAAGCTCGGTACACAAACACTCGGGTGGGTCATCTTGGATTCGAGGAAGCCGACGAGGAGGCGACCACCGTATCACTCTGAAGGGTTGGTGCAGGAGAAGATGAAAGTGGTAGAAGCAAAGAAGGATCGGATTCGTGAGGTATAACTTCTGTAATTTAGTTTATTCTTCATAGGATAGATGCTAGATATGGTTTAGATATGATCTTGGCGGTTTATCTATGCAACGAAGTTTACAATTTTCGTAATTCATAGTTTCCGCCTCCCCGCTATTCCACGGGGTGCGTAGCATGGACTTACAGTGGTATCAAAGCCAACTAAACATATTCTAGCTTATTAGCAAGTATTAGAATTTCGATCGTCGGAAAAACCAGAAAACTAAACACCGAAAACCCTACTTTCTGTAGAATTTTAAAACTGTCTGTAAAATTATTTCAGTACCATGAAAAATATGTGCAGGGTTTTCTAAGATAACACAAGAAAAATAAGCCACTGAATCGTCGAGAAGACCGCGGAACCGCCGAAGAATGGACCGTTCTGCGGTGGAGTCGCGGCCGAGTCAAGGCCGATTCAACTCATCTTTCTTCTGTTATTTCTTAATTTTGATGTTTTCTTTTCTGGAATATTTGGTTTCTACCCAATATGTTTTTGAATGCTGGTTTGCATTTGGGGTGGTTACAGAAAATATGTTTCGATCGAATTTCTATTGTACTTGGCTAATTGGTCCTTCTGTAATGTTATATATGTGTTTTTAAATCTCAGCTAATTGCTATATAACGGTTAGTCCGGGATTACACATATCTGTTGGTTTGTGTATATGAATTTTGTTGGATCGTCGACGATGAATAGCCGGGGATGTGAGATGAATGTTTTTATCTTTCATTCAATGTAAATTGTAATTTGATGTAATATTATTTTTGTGGGGCACATCCGGGTTGAGGTTGTAACCACCTTTTTATTATTTCTTTTTACTGTTTTTTGCTCCTAGGATAGACCCAAGGTGGGGTGCACAAACAACCGGGTTCTTTGAAGTGCCGAGTGGCCTACTCACTTTGTTGAGGGAGGTTGCTTCACTTCTGGAATTTGGCGGGTAATTTACCACACTCGTAGGGGTCTGGGGTGGGGTTTGGCTATTCATCACGACCAAGGAATCCGTCTTTCGTTACAGGCTTAAACGAAACGCAGAATTCCTACAATATCCAATGTGTTCATCTGTGATCTGGAATGCCTATTATTGCATCTGACAAATGTATATATCTATATATGATATCTAGTAGACGTTGCTTCTGTTCTGCATCCGCGCTAGTCCAGCCCCCACTATGTCGTTAGTTAAGTAACCTAACGGGTGATGACGGGGCCCCGTGGCGAATGCGGATGGCATAAGCGTACATTATATTTTCGTTTTTTCTGCAATGGTAGGTTAATTGATGGGATTGCATTACATTAATGCAAAGCAAAGAAACCAAAGTTGAATCGTTGGAACAAATTTCAAAACCACTCAGTTTTTTCAAAACAGCAAAACTTTTTAATACGGAGCTTAAACCGCTCCTTTTAAAAGCTATCAAGTTCCTTCGATTATATCAAGTTCACTACGTTCACGGTTTCGCCAAAACCATTCGTAGCCCTCCATCATTTCAGCTGGATATTCAGTAGTATTCAAGCTATGTATTTTGACCTTCGCCAAGGCATAGTGATTGGTAGCTGCTGAATATTCATCTGTAGTATAGATAGATGCGTTAGTTTGTGACAGGTGTACTTCTATTTTCGCCTTCGTCAAAGGTAAGTACGGGTGGGTTCAAATTAACCTGGATAATGACGGGTAGAACTTGACATGTGACTTATGATATGTTTGCTTTCGTCAAGGTCATAAGAGCATGGGGCAAAAATCCACATTGGGAGTTTCTAAAGAAACTGAAACTTGCTAGTGTTGCATACCATTTGGAGTGTGATAATTTTGGTAGGATTCCTTCAACTTTATCACACGATGATATTTGGATCCCGATCCTATTGTGAGTATATGCTACTCCTCGTGAAAATTTTTTCATATAACGATCAATGCTATAAACCAAGTAGGTGTCTAGAAAGGTATTAGCGGGGTTATGCCCTAAGGGAAAAGAGGTTATTTAATTAAGGAACTTCGCGAAAGCATCGTAAAACCTCCCTCAAAGTACCGACACTGGCTTGGCTGAACGATTAAGTATTGTACGGTGAGATTAATCCTGACTAATTCTTCTTTTATGGTTTGAGGAAGGATTCGAGAAATAGTGGGAGCCATCCTATTTAGATAAATTAAAAACCAATCTAAATTTGCAAGAGCATCATGCTTAAGTGTTTCTTTTCTCTCTCCTAATTGTAGCGACCAAAACATGACGGGCCTTAAGTTACTATTAGATAAAAATATATTGACAGGGCCAAACTACAAAGATAGGTTCGGAATGTCAAGATGGCAATTACTTATGACAAATTGGGTATCTCCTTACTACAAAAGCCCCCGCCGTCCCAGATCCAGAATCCAGTGTCGTGGATAAGGAAATCCGTAAGACCTGGGAGATTGACTGTGTGAAGGCCAAGTGCCTCATGCTAGCCTCAATGGACAATGAACATCAGAGGCGACATGAGAATATAAATCTAGAATCCATATTCCTCCATACCAAGGAATTGTATGTAGAGCAATCTCCTATCGCAAGATACGAGACCTCGAAGAAGCTATTTCAGGCGAGGTTAGCCGTCGGATCATCTGTAAGGGAATATGTCCTTAAGATGATTAGCTACATTGAGGAGCTCGCGGACCTTGGGACCACGTTAGAGAATGAGCTGTATAGAGACTTAATTCTGCAGTCCCTCCCTTCCACCTACGCCCAGTTTATCTTGAATTTTAATATTTAAGGTAAAGAAGTTGAACTTCCGGAACTCCTCAACATGTTGAGGAGTGCTGAAGGAACCCTTCAGAAAGCCAAGGAAACACCCGCTCTATATGTTGGTGGAGCTTCCTCTTCTAGATCCAAGGTGAAAGCCAATAGAAAGAAGAAGAAGGCCCCTACCAAACCGAGAGGCGGTGTTAGTAAGTTGGAAGCAAAGGGCAAGGCAAGGGTAACGGGGCCGACAGTAGGAAAGGAAGAATTCTTCTATTGTCATAAGAAAGGCCATTGGAAGAAAGATTGCAGGGCTTGGAAGGCCAAGAACTAGGACCCGAAGCAAGTTGTGGGTTCGGCTTCAGGTGTGCATGTAATTGAAAACTGTCTGTCAATCAACTCTACTTCCTGGTTATTGGATACCGGATCAGGATCTCATATCTGCAATTCTTTGCAGGCGCTGAGAAGCCACAGGGCTCTGAGACCGGTGATATGACCCTCAGGGTTGCTAACGGAGCGAGCATGGATGCTGTGTCCGTAGGGGAATATCACATTGGATTGACGAGTGGACATATTTTGGTTTTACGCAACTGTTTTTGTGCACCAAGTTTGACTTGTAATATCATTTCTGTATCTTTATTATCTAAAGAAGGTTATGATTTTACATTTGTAAGTGATGTCGTAAACATCCACCTTAATCATGGTCTGATTGGGTCAGGTACTCTAAACAACGGTATATACGAATTAAACCAACTACAAATTTTCAATGTCCAGAAAACACATAAAAGAAAGACTCCAGAATTAAATCATGCTTTTTTATGGTATTGTAGACTAGGTCACATCAATGAGACAAGGTTAACCAAGTTACATAAAGACGGATATTTGGATCCGTTCGAATATTAATCTTATGCAACTTGTCAATCATGTCTCAAAGGAAAGATGACAAAGACTCCATTCTCTGGACACAGAGTAAGAGCGAGTGAGCTCTTGGGACTCATACATAGCGACGTGTGTGGTCCAATGTCTATACATGCAAGAAGTGGTTATTCCTATTTCATTACTTTTACGGATGATTTCTCTAGGTATGGACATATTTTCTTGTTGAAACATAAATCCGAAGCCTTTGAGAAATTTCGAGAATATAAGAATGAAGTGGAAAAAAAAACTGGAAAAAGTATTAAGACACTGAGATCTGATCGATGTGGTGAGTACTTGAGTACTGAGTTCCTGGATTACCTAAAATAGAATGGAATTCTCTCTCAGCTTACTCCTCCATACACACCACAACACAATGGTGCATCGGAGAGACAGAACCGAACCCTATTGTATATGGTACATTCCATGATGAGTAACGCTGAGTTACCGCGATCATTCTGGGGCTATGCACGAGAATCAGCTGCATATCTTTTGAACAACCTTCCTACCAAAACTGTGCTTACCACACCATATCAGATGTGGAGTGGGAAGAAACCCTATCTTCAATATCTGAAGATATGGGGATGTCCAGCTTTTGTTAAAAAGCAGAATGAAGACAAACTCGAGGCACGCTCAGCACTGTGTATGTTTGTAGGATACCCAAAGAACTCCAGGGGGTATCTTTTCTATTACGCAGAGGAACAAATGGTTTTTGTTTCTCGTCATGCCCACTTTTTGGAACATCAATTTTTGGAAAAATAAATTAGTGGGAGCGCAATAGAACTGGAAAAAATTCCAAAACCACAACCTATTACTGAGAGCTTGGTGGAACCAGAAGTTTCAAAAGAACAGGACATTCCCGCACCACTCCGCAGGAGTAGTAGGCTATCTCATCCACCTGAGAGATACTACGGTTTTATCGTAGATGGGGATAGAGAGAATTGCATCATTGATAAAGATGAGCCAACTAACTTTCAGCAAGCCACTCAGAGCACTGACTCGATAAAATGGCTAGATGCAATGCGGGCCGAAATGGAGTTCATGTACACTAACAAAGTATTGACATTGGACTTTTCTCCAGAAGGGGTAAAACCTGTTGGCTGCAAATGGATCTTCAAATAGAAGATTGGTGTAGATGGACAGGTTGAAACCTATAAGGCTAGACTTGTTGCAAAAGGTTTTCGTGAAAGACCTGGTTTGGACTATGATGAAACCTTTTCTCCAGTGGCTATACTCAAATCCATTCGGATTATTCTTGCAATTGTTGCCTTCTACGATTATGAAATCTGGCAAATGGACGTAAAGAAGGGTGTCCTAAATGGACATTTGGAAGAGTGTGTCTGTATGGATCAGCCAGAAGGTTTTAATCAGAGTGGGAGCAGCGGGAAAGTGTGCAAGCTGCTTAAGTCCATTTATGGACTATAGCAGGCATCGCGGAGTTGGAACATCTGTTTTGATGAAACAGTCAAAGATTTTGACTATATCAAAAATCCAGATGAACCATGCTTATATAGTAAGATTGTAGGGAGAACTGTAGTGTTCCTCATATTATATGTGGATGACATTCTCTTGATAGGAAATGACATTCCTACACTACAATCTATCAAAAGATTTTTATCATGAAGGTTCTCCATGAAAGACCTGGGTGATGCCTCTTACATTCTGGGGATCCGGATCTATCGTGATAGATCAAAGAGGATGTTGGGACTTCCACAGTCCAGGTATATCGACACCATACTTAAAAGATTCAGTATGGAAGATTCTAAATGCGGTAATCTACTGGTTTGTCATGGAGTCACCCTATCCAAAGAGATGTCTCCCAAGACTATTTGGAAAAGGATCGCATGCCTATTATACCCTATGCTTCTGCAGTAGGCTCTATAATGTATGCGATGTTGTGTATCATACCAGATGTAGCATACGCACTAAGCGTGGTAAGTCGGTATCATACATACCCAGGTGAGAACCATTGGGCAGCAGTAAAGAACATTCTCAAGTACCTAAGAAGGACTAAGGAGATGGTCTTTGTGTATGGCGGGAAAAACCTCCAAATCGAGGATTTTGCTTACTCCAGCTTCCAGAATGACAAGAATGACTCCAAATCCATGTCGGGTTATGTCTTTACCCTTAATGGAGGGGCGGTATGTTGGAAGAGTTCCAAGCAGGATACCGTTGCTGACTCTACGATGGAGGCGGAGTATATCACTGCTTCTGACGCCGCAAAAGAAGCAGTCTGGATGAGGAAGTTCTTAACTGAACTTCAGGTGGTTCCGTCCATTGTTTCTCCAAAACCTCTGTATTGTGACAACAACAGGGCTATAGCTTTAGCAAAGGAACACATGTCCCATCATAAGTCCGGACACATCTTAAGACGGTATCACCTGATTAGGGAGATCGTGGATTGCCGGGAGATCGAGGTTCGGAAAGTTATTACAGAGGAAAACACTGCAGATCTATTCACAAAGGCCATCCTTCAGACGCAACTTGAGAGGCTGCTCGAGATGATAGCTCTGCGATATGTCAGTATATGGCCTTAGTGCAAGTGGGAGATTGTTAGTGTAATTTGCCCTAGATGCCATTATTGTATAGCACTAGTTTGTATATTACATTTTGGAAGCTTGGGATATATATAAGGATTTATAACAGTCTTGCTCAATATGGTAGTATGCTACTTGGTTTGTATCTATCTTAATATATGTATATGTTTCTTTCAACATATCGCTAATACATATTGATAGAGCCTTTAGGATCTTTGCTTGACTACCAGCTTTGTGATGGCAGTCACACTAGTGAAGGCTGGGTAGTCTACAAGCACATCTTTATACAGGTCCCTAGTCATAGGATTATTGAGACAGGGCATCGATACTCCAGAGTAGACTAGTGTATATGCTTCTTATCCTAGCAGGGGAGATGGTCTGTCCCACAGCCATCAGTATGTCGTACTGGAGATAGTATGCATGTGCTCATTGGGTTATGAGTTACACTGGACGGACTCGTGGGGTACTGCTGGTTAGTACTATACCTATTGTTAGGTAGCAGTTCCCAGGTGACATGAGTGTAGCTTACTCCGTTAACTTGACACTGTTACTTCGCCTCAAGTGTGTTCCCACTGTTCTTAGATTGCTACCCTACCACGGCTCTCTTGAGTCGTCCAAATAGGTAGTAGTTAGGTGCAGTCCCGAAGCACTTGGAGGCAGTGGTGGTTAGATAGGATTCATCACTCCCGGTATTAGGGGTTGATGTCGCGCTGTGTTCGGAACGCCATTATACAAAGTCCCTGGCCAGGGCAAGCGAGATTTACTGGTAGGTACTCCAGTAGTTTCTCATGGTGTTTTGGACTGCACTCCAACACGACTTATACAGCTATTAGGGGTCTGACGTTTACCATCCCCCTAGGCCCGATATGCGATACTCTTAGATGAACAGATCGGACTGTACGGAGATTGTCATGGATAGACTCAGTAGAAGTTCGGATGAGTTATTCTCATCGGCTTTCTCATCAAAAATACCTGGGGACCGTTATGTGCAGCTAGTACCGCTTGCGGCCTGTGGTTAAACCCTCTGCCAGCATAGAGTCGAGTCTTTAGAGTCCCACACAGAGCGTTTCCCTGCATCGGGCAAAACGTGTAGACATCGCATGTTTTTACGACAGGGTTCGATCACGTGCGTATACTTGTTCACTCATGATGATTCGGATGGACAATACTAGTGGGCTTTGGTTTAAGCTGGATCCTAGTATTGTACTGATGAATTGTCTTCGTCTTCTGTATTCGTATTTTTCGAAATACGAATACAGGTATGTATATACTGACGAGGGGCATTTCTGTAATTTGAGCAAAAATGATTTTGTAGATGGCATGACATAATTGTATTAATCATTTTAGTTTAAATTATTAATAAATTTTATGTAAATGGAAATTATGTGGATATTGCATGAATAAGGACTTGGGTGCTTTGGACACATGGCGCTCATTTGACCCATGAGTCATTCTTTTGTAAATTGAACCTCTTTTTGATTATTGATAATAGGATTATCTATGCAATAATCAAAAGAGTTCAGTTTAGAATTGAAGACAAGAAAACCTTTTTCCTTCTTCAAGCTTTAGCTCACTAGAAATTTCCATAGCCATCTCCAATTGCCTCAAGCCCTAGAACACTCATGTGTTGAGGGTAATAGAAGACTCCTAAATCCATCTACATTTTCTACACGCTCTAGGTCTTCTAGTTTAGCACACAAGTTGATCTAGTTTCTTTGGTATAGAAGAGAAATCTCGGTACATAAACACTCGGGTGGATCATCTTGGATTCGAGGAAGCCGATAAGGTGGCGACAACCGTATCACTCCGAAGGGTTTGTGCAGGAGAAGAGGACAGCGGGAGAAGCAAATAAGGACCGGATTCGTGAGGTATAACTTCTGTGCTTTAGTTTATACTTCATAGGTTAGATGCTAGATATGGTTTAGATACGATCTTGGCGGTTTGTCGATGCTACGAAGTTTACAATTTTCGTATTTCATAGTTTCTTCCTCCGCACTATTCCGCGGGGTGCGTAGCATGGACTTAAAAAGCCCACTAGTATAGTCCGCCCGAAAATCATATGCGCACAATTACACGTATGTGATCGAACCCTCTCGTAAAACTAAACGACCTCTACATCATTTCGCCCGGAGCATGGAAACCCTCTGTGTGAGACTCTAAAGTCTCGACAGTACACTGTCAGTGGGTTTAACCATAAGCACGTCAGCGGTACTGGCTGCACGTAATGGCTACCCAGGTATCTGTCGATAAGAAGGCCGACGAGCAAACTCATCCGAACTCCAACTGAGTCTATCTGTGGCAATCTCCGTACAGTCTGTGTAGGGTTCATAGGCACACCCATGAGGTTCCACAAGGCATCAACCATGCCAAAATCAAATTTTTCTATGTGCCTAACAACTCTATGCAAGATCGTTAACTAGAGGTAAAGGCGAAAAACAAGCAAGTTAACAACTTAACTACAAGTGAAAGGGACTACAACCTTTGTAGATCCGATCCTCCACTTCTTTAGCTCCGTGAAGACGTTCCTCCGCTACGATCATCGGGATCCTGGACTCTAGCGTTGGTTTCATCGGAGAAATGAGCGGGCTAGGTCGTTGACTTCGGTGCCGAAGATGATCTACGTCGAGGCGACTCTAACTCAAGCTCCATCTTCACTAGGTCATGAAACATGTGAAGAAAACACCCCATACAACATGGCAAGTGGTAGAGGACGAAGAAATAGGAAGTGTGTTCACTTTGGATTTAGATTTCTCACTTGATTTCATCACTTGAAAATTTTCAAGAAAGCTTTCTTCACTTCATCAAGAAGAAGAAGAAAAAGGAAATGAAAAATGAATTATTGTGAAAAGAAAATTCAAGTGAAGACTTATCATAATGCAACCATGGGTTACTAAACTCATGTAGAGAGCAAACCATAGTTTAGGTAATGGTTAGGTCAAAAGAAAAAACAAAATGGTTAAGACTTTTCAAAGAAGCTTGAAAATATTATGAAGCTTCTAGCAAATAAAAAATAAAGCCACCATTTTGTTTTTACAAAATGAATAAAGAAAATAAAACCCTAACCATTAACTAAACATGGTGTAAATCATACACATACCCAAGTTTGCATGTATCATCAATCTTGATACAAACTAGTGCACAAACATATATCACATATACAACTTGTGCCTATCAAGTGAGAAAATCAATCTTAAGTGAACAATATTAGTCAATGTAAAGTAATATATCTGATATATAATTATACATTAAATCATTAAATCAACACTTGATTTAATGATCCGGTCATACTGCATATAACCGACTAATATCAAGTGTATCAATATATCGAATCAACATTTGATTCGGTAACCCGACTATATCTTATATAGCCGTCCGATGATACAAATCGCGAGAATAGAATTCAGTATAACATACTGGTATTATTCTTGGTCCCGCACATATCTCATATGCGCTCCTATTTTGTTTCGCTTGAGCCAGGAAACCTCTGTGTAGGACTCTAAAGACTCGTTAATACGCCGGTAGTAGGTGATGATCATATCAAACACCCACAAGCCGCAAGCGGTCTGTTAAACGTAACGGCCACCCGGGTATTGAGCTATCAGAAGATCAACGATCAAGCCCGCTCACACTTCTGTGAATCTAACCAGTAACACTTACCGTACAGTCCGGTCTGATCGTCTGATATGTCGCATATCTTGCCTAGTGGTGGTAAACGTCAGACCCCAGTAGCTCGATAAGTCATGTCGTTATGTGGTCTATAACAGTTCGAGATACTACTGATAACACTTACCAGTAAATCTCAGCAACCCTTTCCAGGGATTTCCAGTTTTAGCCAATCGAACACAGCGCAACATCAACTCCCTATACCGGGAGAGACGAATCCCCTCCTTTCGCTCATTGCCTCCATGTGAATCGGGACTGTACCTAAAAACCACCGTTTTGCACGCCCTCTTGGATGTGATAAGGTGGAAATCAAAGCACAGTGGGAATCGCACAAGACTCTATGACGATCTCGGGTCTACAGACTAACCTGTACCAGTGTCACCAGAGAACTTCCATCTGACGTAAGGTATAATACCATCTGGGAGTTCTCGGCGAGTCCGTCCAGTGTACCCAGTTTCCACTGAGCACCCGTATATCATCTCTGATATCAAACACCAATGTATATGGGATCATCCATCGCCCATCTGTATGGGTCGAGAAAGTATAAGCTAGTCAACTCTGGTATATCGATGCCCCGTCTCGATACACCCACGACTAGGGACCTTGAAGGATGTACTTATGGACTACCATGTCCCCACTAGTATGATCCGCATCATAGTCCAGGTAGTCAAGTACACATCCTAAGGGCTTTACCAACATGTAACAGAGAGACAATCAGTGTACACGTTAAGGTAAAGGGCAACCAGATAGCATACTATCATGTCGAGCAAGAAAGTCCTCCCTATATATGTCCAAGCATCCACTACAATATACATCCTATGTATAGTAATGGCCTCTAGGGCATACATATAACTAACAATCTCCCACTTGCACTAGGGCCATCTGATAGCAGTGGTTGTAGTATCTCATACTCAACCATCCTATAAAAGTTTCACTCTGGGAAAAGGCCTTTGTGAGTGGATCCGCCGTGTTGTCCTCTGAGTCTACCCTCCTAACCTCGATCCCCTGGAGATCAACCATCTCCATGATCAGGTGATACTGCCTTAGAACATGGCTGGATCACTGATGGGCTAGGCGTTCCTAGGCATAAGCCACAACTCCATTGTCACACAATGGTAGGAACGAAGTTCATCTAATGAACGAATATACACCCAGACTTCCTCTTTGGTAGTATCTTTGGTAGCGATGTATCCATCCTTTATCCTATAGTATGCCACAGTATCTAGCTTGGAACTCTTCCAACATACCGTCCCTTTACTGAGGGTAAAGACAATGCCTGTGGCTGACTTTCAGTCGTCATTATCACCCTGGAACCTTTCCAGTGATTCTCCCCAAGATCGATTGATACCAACTCACTACATCTAGTGAGTATCCAGACATCCAATTAGATCTATCTCATAGATCCAAAACCTAGGATTTAGTAGGTATCACTTTGATCCTATATGGAGAATCATTGTGATAAGCGGAGATTGACCGAGCGTAGCATAGGAAACTCCTTCCCTATCAAGAGTATGTCATCCACGTACTCTACGAGGATCATTACCATACTCCCTACTACCTTTTTGTTTATACAAGGTTCATCTACCATTTTGATGATTTCAAACACTTTGACTAACACATCAAAACAGACGTTCCAACTCTGCGATGTCTGCTTTATCCTATAAAACAGCTTGCACACGTTTGTGCTGCTCCCACTGTCTACGAAGCTCTCTGGCTGTGTACTTATAGACGCTCTCTTCTAAAACATCATTTAGAAAAGCAGTCATGACACCCAACCGCCAGATATCGTAGTCATGGTATGTAGCCGTGGCAAGTAGGATCTGGATGGACTTAAGCATAGGGCCTTGAAAAAGGTTTCATCATTAGCCACAATTGGTCTATGATGCAAACCTTTGACAAGTCTAGCTTTGAAAGTCTCAACTTTTCCATGTACACCAAGTAATCTTCTCAAGATATACTTTCTCCTGATGAGGATTTAACCCTTCAGATAAAACAACCAAATTCTATACTTTTTTGGTGTATAAGGAATCCATCTCAGATCGCTAAGCATCCAGCCATTCTTACAGAGTCCTACTCCTGATGGCCTGGTCGAAACTAGTTGGGTCATCATCTCATGATGCAATCCTCGCTCCTACTGTCATAAAGAAACCAAAGTATGTCTCAGGTGGGTGAGGAACCCTACTAGATCGGCGAAGAGGATGAGGTTCGTTGGTTGCTATTGAATCCTTTGGTTCTACCAAATCATCAGCTGCAGTTTGTATAGCTGGAACTGCTTCCAGTTCTACCTCATGTCCACTAATTTCTTCACAAGAAATTCCCTTTCACAAAGGTGGCATGTTGAGAATCAAAACGTTTTTGTTCCTCGGTTAGGTAGAAGATATTCCCTTACGAATGCTCAGGATATCCAACAAACTTCTACAGAACTGACTTTGCCTCGAGCTTGTCCGGATTTTGCTTTTTAGATACAGGCCGGACATTCCTAAATCTTAATTAACTTAAGAGATAGGCACTTCCCTTACCGTATCTCATTTGAAATGGTAGGCAACTGATTTGGTTGGAACCCTATTCAATAGGTATGCAACTTCACAAGTGCATAACTCCTTAAAAGGAAATAGGAAACTCAGTAGTACTCATCATAGAGCACACCTTATCATATAGGGTGTGATTGCTCCGCCCCGATACACCGACGTGCTGTGGTGTATACGGAGGAGTAATGCTGAGAGAGAATCTTATTCTCCTTTAGAATAATCCAGGAATCCCATGCTCAAGTATTCTCCTCCCTGATCACATCAAAGGACATAATACTTATACCCGTTTTGGTTCTCTACTTCTAACTCATATTCTGTGAATATCTCAAAAGGTTCGGACTTGTGTTTCAAGAGGAACATATGTCTGAATCTTGAGAGATCATCAGAGAATGTAATGAAATACAAAGAACTGGTCTTGGCATATGTAGACAGGGGACCTTCATACATCAACATGTATTATCCCAAAAGTTCACTAACTCTTTCTCTGTTTCCAGTAAACGGAGCTATGGTCATCATGTTTTTGTGACATGACTGGCAAGTTTCACAAGATGTAAATTCAAACTGATTTAAATATGCATCTTAATGTAACTTGAGCTAGTCGGGTCGCATTGATATGACCTAGTCTACAATACCTCAAGAAGGATTCGATCATTTCTGAACTCTTCTTCGTGTGTGTGTTCTGTACACTAAGAACCGTAGTTTGATTTAGAACGTCAATGCTTTTTGATAACGTTCCTGAACCGATCAATTTTTTATATAGGAAATGTTCAAAACATTATCCAACAATACAAAATTTTATCATTTCTTTACTAATAAAGAAACTGATATGATTTTGTATATCAGGTTCGGTATCTAATGACATTCGTTCAGAATCAATGTATTCTGGTAATACAGGGTGACAGTGACCAACAGACTTGGCTGCAACACTTGCACCGTTTTCTGTTTCATGAAACTTATCACCCGTTCTCAGTTCTCTACCTTTCTGTAGCCCATGTAACAAATTACATATGCGGGATCCTGATCCGGTATCAAATACCCAGGACGTAAAGGATATTGAGAAACAGTTCTATGTAATGAACACACCCGAAGATAATGCATGAACATGCACTTTCTTCGTTTGGGCGGCACGGGAATTCTGGCAATCCCCTATTTCCTGCTCTGTCTTATAACAATTATAAGTTGGAGCGGGACCAACGTTCCCCAGCTCAGTATAACAAGCGGGTTCGGTCAATATATCCGTATTATTATCTTGATTAAGGCGTGATATGGTCGCTACCTGGAGAGAGAGAGAAGAAAACACTCGGCGTGCACTCTTGCAAGAATAGCTTGGTTATTATTTTATCTAATCAGGATGTCTCCCTCTGATTTTTATCAAATCTTCCTTCAAACCCTAAAAGGAAAGACTAGCCGGGATTAATTACACCCTACAACTTTTCCAATCTTTCAGCCAGGCCAATGTCGGTACTTTGAAGGAGGTTCCCCGTGCTATCGCACGGACCTAATTAAAGTAAACCTCGTTTTCCCAGAGGCGTAACCCCGTTGACACCTTTCTAGACACCTACTTGATCGGCTAATTGTAAGGTGTAAAACTCTCCCAGGAGTAACAATTACTCGCAGCGGGTATCGGGATCCAACTATCTAATAGAAGGTATGCAATCTCATTGCAAATTTCAACACTTGAAATTCCCGATAATTTTTTACCCCTAGCGTCCTATGACCTTGACGCAGGCCAACAAACCATAGTCCGCTAGTCAAGTTCAACCCGTCATTTCTTGATTGAATTAAACCCACCCGCACGACCCTTGACGCAGGCCAACAAATTCGCACGACTACCCTAATCCAATCTGCATCATATGCATAAACAGATAAATACTAGTTAGCTACCGCATACTAGGCCTTGACGCAGGCCAACAAACGCAGAACGAATACTAAGTAGGACTTATCTGAAATGACGGAGGGCTACGACAGGTTTTTCTGAAAACCTATTGCGTAATGAACTTGATATCGTTGTAGAATCAAATGATTTTAAAATGGAGTGTTTTTTAGGCTTTTCTAGTTTTGCTAAAGAGGTCACTCCCATTGAAGGGATCGTCGGCCCTTTCCTCGTCGAATGAGGTGCGGGATTATCATATATATAGCTGTGCAAAGCAAAACTATAGAAGCAATCAAAAGACAAACCGAGGGTTGTAGCACTGCCAGTTATTGCTAAAGGGGTCACTCCCGGTGAAGGGATCTCGGCCCTTTCCTCATTGAATAAGTTGCAGGATGTTCTACAAGGAACACCGCGATGCAAAGCGAGAACTGTAGCTACCTGGTTTTTTGAAAATTCGATTCCACAATATCTTTTAGGTTTCTTTTCTTTCATTAATCACATTAATGAAGTCCCATCATATAAGTCCACCTAAACATCACAGATAAATATAACGTACGCTTATGCCATCCACATTCGCCTCGATGTCCCGTCTGCACCGTTAGGTTAGGTAACTAACGCCAGAGCGAGGCAGGGCTAGCGCGGGTGTAAAACATAAGCAACGTCTATATAATATATCATATATACTATATACAATATCTATCTGAACAAATCACATGATCACATCACAGATAACGCAGCAGAAAATATCATATGAAATATTGGATATACTAGGACGTCCGTATTTTATTTTGAGCCTGTATAAAACACGGATTCCACGGTCGTGATGAATAGCCAATCCCACACCCCTAGACCCCTACGAGAGCGGCAAGCAACACTACCAATTCTAGAGTTAGGAGACCCGGACTCGACTCCTCGAGATGGTCTCCCATTGGACCCTAAAACACGGTTACTTGTGCTCCCCTCCTTAGGTCTATCCTAATGCAGAAAAGTAAATAATATACATCAACGGTGACATATTCCGCAACCTGGAAGTTCCCCAATAAAAGAATATTACATACAAGTTTTTACATGAATGAAAAAGAAAAACACTCATCTCACATAAAACCCCCGGCAATTCAAACACGGCGATCCAATATAACATATCCAGCAATACATAACATCACATGTCATCAACGTAAGTAAATATGCCCATCCTAATTGTCGTTGACATATAGCAACGAAACCGGCGATATCACATATTACACTTACGGTCAGAAAAGAAAATGTAAAACTACAACAGTTGGAATCCGTAACCTTCTTAGACATCGCATGCCTAACAATTACAAACCCCGCATTTTAGTCTCATTATCGAAAACTCTTTTCAATATCAAGTCGGGCAATTCAATAAGATTCCCGACATCCAGAACGAATGCTCATCGCAAACTTTAGTAGACGGCCGCACCCCCAAAACCGTCGACGAAGTGCACCAAGGCGGAACTCCGCTGCCGCGAGCACCTGAACGGATGCTTTCGGCGACGGGGTTCTCCTACAGTCACTTGGTCGGGGCTATGGGGCGTGGCTGTCTATTATGTTTATCCGACGAGTATTGGCGTACGCTACGTGATTGCGGCGGACTTTTGATCACATCAAAATTCCGTGCAACCGATCAAGTGAGACTAAACTGCTGTGTTTATAACATTCATATGTTGTTGATTCCAATTATTGTATCACATTCCAGATAAATAGAAAATGTAAAACTTTCCGATCGAACAATCAAACACCCAAGTTTTCCCGAAATAGCTCAACACATGAAATAAATTTAAAAACATCCACTTCATGCCACAGTACCAACGGTCCAGCCGTAGAAGGGTCAAGCCAACGCCTCACATGTGGCACGCCGTATTGTCCCAAACCCTAAGGTTCAAAGGGCAGTTCAAGACGGTCACATAATCGAGTTAAGCTTTGTTGTCTTCTAGAGGGTCCATCATGTTACTTGCACTACTTAGAACGTTCTTAAACCACGGAAAAATCCAACACTTGGAAATTTCCCGGCAGGGGATAAATTGGGTTATCTATATCCGGTCGAACTTTTTAACATGTTCTAAAATTACCCGAAAAAAATAAACAAAGTTAAACAATCCGATCGAAACATCGAGTCCCCAAAACAACCCAGAAAACTCAACTGTTGAGTATAGATTAAAAATTCCCATAAAATACACGCATTACAGATGGGGATTACTGTACAAAGAACGTGCCCTAATTGAATATTATGGTCGCGGAACCGCCGCTAAAGCCAAGGTGGCGCCGTGGTTCCACGGCTCATTTATTGACTTATGGTCACGTGCTTCACAGTAACTCCTAGAAAACCCTGCAGAATTTTTTAGATATTTTTAATTCACAAAAATCACAGTTTTGAAAAAATTTACAGAGAAGGGTGCAGTTTAGGGTTTCGGGGTTCGATCGGGTTTCTAACTTCGTCTACATATCGCCTAAAGCTCTAGCTAGGCTCTGATACCACTGTAGGGTTCATAGGCACACCCATAAGGTTACACAAGGCATGAACCGTGCCAAAATCAAATTTTTCTATGTGCCTAACAACTCTATGCAAGATCATTAACTAGAGGTAAAGGCGAAAAACAAGCAAGTTAACAAATTAACTACAAGTGAAAAGGACTACAACCTTTGTAGATCCGATCCTCCACTTCTTTAGCTCCGAGATCAAGTCCTTCCGCTGCAATCATCGGGATCCTGGACTCTAGCGTTGGTTTCATCGGAGAAATGAGCGGGCTAGGTCGTTGACTTCGGTGCCGAAGACGATCTACGTCGAGGCGACTCTAACTCAAGCTCCATCTTCACTAGGTCATGAAACTTGTGAAGAAAACACCCCATACAACATGGCAAGTGGTAGAGGATGAAGAAATAGGAAGTGGGTTCACTTTGGATTTGGATTTCTCACTTGATTTCATCACTAGAAAATTTTCAAGAAAGCTTTCTTCACTTCATCAAGAAGAAGAAGAAGAAGGAAATGAAAAATGAATTATTGTGAAAAGAAAATTCAAGTGAAGACTTATCATAATGCAACCATGGGTTAGTAAACTCATGTAGAGACCAAACCATAGTTTAGGTAATGGTTAGGTCAAAAGAAAAAAACAAAATGGTTAAGACTTTTCAAAGAAGCTTGAAAATATCATGAAGCTTCTAGCAAATAACAATTAAAGCCACCATTTTGTTTTTACAAAATGAATAAAGAAAATAAAACCCTAACCATTAACTAAACATGGTGTAAATCATACACATACCCAAATTTGCATGTATCATCAATCATGATACAAACTAGTGCACAAACATATATCACATATACAACTTGTGCATATCAAGTGAGAAAATCAATCTTAAGTGAACAATACTAATCAATGTAAAGTAATATATCTGATATATAATTATACATTAAATCATTAAATCAACACTTGATTTAATGATCCGGTCATATGCATATAACCGACAAATATCAAGTGTATCAATATATCGAATCAACATTTGATTCGGTAACCCGACTATATCTTATATAACCGTCCGATGATACAAATCGCGAGAATAGAATTCAATATCACATACTAATATTATTCTCGGTCCCGCACATATCTCATATGCGCTCCTATTTCGTTTCGCTTGAGCCATGAAACCTCTGTGTAGTACTCTAAAGACTCGTCAATACGCCGGCAGTAGGTGATGATCATATCAAACACCCACAAGCCGCAAGCGGTCTGCTAAACGTAACGGCCACCCGGGTATTGAGCGATCAGAAGATCAACGAGCAAGCCGGCTCACACTCCTGTGAATCCAACCAGTAACACTTACCGTACAGTCCGGTCTGATCGTCTGATATGTCGCATATCTTGCCTAGGGGTGGTAAACGTCCGACCCCAGTAGCTCGATAAGTCGTGTCGATATGTAGTCTATAACAGTTCGAGATACTACTGATAACACTTACCAGTAAATCTCAGCAACCCTGGCCAGGGATTTCCGGTTATAGCCAATCGAACACAGCGCAACATCAACTCCCTATATAGGGAGAGACGAATCCCCTCCTATCGCTAATTTCCTCCATGTGAATCGGGACTGTGCCCAAAAACAACCGTTTTGCGCGCCCTCTTGGACGTGGTGAGGTGAAAATCAAAGCACAGTGGGAATCACACAAGACTCTATGACGATCTCGGGTCTACAGACTAACCTGTACCAGTGTCACCAGAGAACTGCCATCTGACGTAAGGTATAATACCATCTGGGAGTTGTCGGCGAGTCCGTCCAGTGTACCCAGTCTCCACTGAGCACCCGTATATCATCTCTGATGTCAAACACCTATGGATATGGGATCATCCATCGCCCATCTGTATGGGTCGAGAAGGTATACGCTTGTCTACTCTGGTATATCGATGCCCCGTTTCGATACACCCACGACTAGGGACCTTGAAGGATGTACTTATGGACTACCATGTCCCCACTAGTATGATCCGCATCATAGTCCAGGTAGTCAAGTACACATCCTAAGGGTTTTACCAACATGTAACAGAGAGACAATCAGTGTACACGTTAAGGTAAAGAGCAACCAGATAGCATACTATCATGTCGAGCAATAAAGTCCTCCCTATATATGTCCAAGCATCCACTACAATATACATCCTATGTATAGTAATGGCCTCTAGGGCATACATATAACTAACAGTCTGGTCTGTTCATCAAAGAGTATCGCATATCAGGCCTAGGGGGCGGTAAACGTCAGACCCCTAATAACGCAATAAGTCGTGTCGGAGTGCAGCCCAAAACACCCTGTGAAACTCCTGGAGTACCTACCAGTAAATCTCTCTTGTCCTGGCCAGGGACTTTGTGTAATGGCTTTCCGAACACAGCGCGATATCAACCCCCAACACCGGAAGAGATGATCCTATCTAACCGTCGCCGCCTCCAAATGCTTTAGGACTGGACCCAACTACTACCTGTTTGCACGACTCAATGGAGCCGTGGTAGGATAGTAATCTAAGAACAGTGGGAACACACTTAAGGCGAAGTAGCAGTGTCAAGTCAACGTGCTATGCTATACTCATGTCACCTGGGAACTGCTACCTGACGATAGGTGTAGTACCAACCAGCAGCTCCCCATGTGTCCATCCAGTGTAACTCATAACCCAATGAGAACTTGCATACTATCTCCAGTATGGCGTACCGATGGCCGTGGGACAGACCATCTCCCCTGCTGAGATGAGAAGCGTATACACTAGTCTACTCTGGAGTATCGATACCCTGTCTCGATAATCCTACGACTAGGGACCTTTATAAAGATGTGCTTGTAGACTACCCAGCCCCCACCAGTGTGACTGCCATCACAACGCTGGTAGTCAAGCAAAGATCCTAAGGGCTCTACCAATATGTATTAGCGATACGTCAAAAAAAATATATACACATATTAAGAAAGATACAAACCAAGTAGCATACTACCATATTGAGCAAGACTATCATAAATCCGTGTATATATCATAAGCTTCCAAAATGCAATATACAAACTAGTACTATACAATAATGGCCTCTAGGGCATATTACACTAACAATCTCCCACTTACACTAAGGACATGTGCTGGCTTATCGCAAACCTACCATCTCGAATAGCTTCTCGAACTGCGTCTGAGAGATGGCCTTTGTGAATGGATCAACAATGGTCGGAACCACCTGATGTTCTGTTAAGAACTTCCTCATCCAGACTGCTTCTTTTGCGGCATCACAAGTTGCGGTATACTCCGCTTCCATCGTCGAGTCAGCAACGGTGTCCTTCTTAGAACTGTTCCAATAGACTGCCCCTTCATTGAGGCTAAATACATAACCCGTCATGGACTTGGAGTCATCCTTGTCACTCTTGAAGCTGGAGTCTGCAAAGGCCTCGATCTGGAGGCCTTATCCGTCGTATACCAAGAACAATTCCTTAGTCCTTCTTAGGTACTTGAGTCTGCTATCCAGTGCTTCTCCCCAGGGTTTGACTGATACCGGCTTACCACGCTTAGTGCATAAGCAACATCTGGTCTGGTAGACAACATCGCATAAATTATAGAGCTTACTGCAGAAGCGTAGGGTATAATAGACATGCGATCCTTTTCCAAATCAGTCTTTAGGAGATATCTCTTTAGAGAGGGCGATTCCGTAACAAGCCTGTAGACTATCGCGCTTTGAATCTTCTATACTGAATCTGTTCAGTATGGTGTCGATTTACCTGGACTGTGAAAGTCCCAACATCCTCTTAGATCTATCATGATAAATCTGGATCCCCAGATTGTAAGAGGCATAACCCAGGTCTTTCATGGAGAACCTTTGTGACAAGAATCCTTTGACAGATTGTAGCATAGGAATATCATTTCTTATTAAGAGAATGTCATCCATGTACAAGACGAGGAATACAACAGTTCTTGATACAATCTTACTATAGATGCATGGTTCATCTGGATTTTTGATAAAGTCAAATTCTTTGACCGTCTTATCAAAACAGATGTTCCAACTCCGCGATGCCTGCTTTAGTCTATAAAAGAACTTAAGCAACTTGCACACTTTCCCGCTTCTCCCACTCTAAATGAAACCCTCTGGCTAATCCATATAGATGCACTCTTCCAATTTCCATTTAGAAAAGCGGTCTTTTTGTCCATCTGCCAAATCTTATAATCGTGGAAGGCGGTAATAGCAAGAAGGATCCGAATGGATTTGAGCATAGCCATTGGAGAAAAGGTTTCATCATAGTCCAAACCAGGTTTTTGACGAAATCCTTTTGCAACAAGTCTAGCCTTATAGGTTTCAACCTGTCCATCTACACTAATCTTCTTTCTGAAGATCCATTTGCAGCCTACGGGTTTAACCCCTTCTGGAGCAATGTCCAAATTCCATACTTTGTTGGTGTACATAGACTCCATCTCGGTCCGCATTGCATCTAGCCATTTTACCGAGTCTGTGTTCTGAATGGCTTGCTGGAAGTTAGTTGGCTCATCATTATCAATGATGCAATCCTCTCTATCCCCGTCTACGAGAAAACTGTAGTATCTCTCGGGCGGATGAGATAGCCTACTAGTCATGCGGAGTGGCGCGGGAATGTCCTGTTTTTTTAAAATCTCCGGTTCCATCATGCTTTCAGTAATAGATTATAGTTCTAGAATTTCTTCCAGTTCTATTGCGCTCCCGCTAGTTTCTTTTTCAAAAAATTGATTTTCCAAAAAGTGGGCATGATGAGAAACAAAATCCTTTTGTTCCTCTGCGTAATAGAAAAGATACCCCCTGGTGTTCTTTGGGTATCCCACAAACTTACACAGTACTGAGCGTGCCTCAAGCTTGTCCGCATACTGCTTTTTGACAAAAGCTGGACATCCCCATATTTTCAGATACTGAAGATAGGGTTTCTTCCCACTCCACATCTAATATGGTATGGTAGGCACAGTCTTGGTAGGAACCTTGTTCAAAAGATATGCAGCCGATTCTAGTGTATAGCTCCAGAATGATTGCGGTAACTCAGCGTTACTCATCATGGAATGCACCATATCCAATAAGGTTTGGTTCCATCTTTCCGATAAACCATTGTGTTGTGGCATGTATGGAGGAGTAAGCTGAGAGAGAATTCCAATCTCTTTTAGATAATCTAGGAACTCGGCACTCAAGTATTCACCGCCTCGATTAGATCTCAGTGTCTTGATACTTTTGTCGGTTTGTTTTTCCACTTCATTCTTATATTCTCGAAATTTCTCAAAGGCCTCGGATTTATGTTTCATCAAGAAGACATGTCCATACCTAGAGAAATCATCCGTAAAAGTAATGAAATAGGAATAACCACTTCTTGTATATGTAGACATTGGACCACACACGTCGCTGTGTATGAGTCCCAAGAGCTCGCTTGCTCTTACTCCGTGTCCAGTGAACAGAGTCTTTGACATCTTTCCTTTGAGATATGATTGACAAGTTGCATAAGATTGATATTCGAATGGATCCAAATATCCTTCTTTATGTAACTTTGTCAACCTTGTTTCGTTGATGTGACCCAGTCTACAATGCCATAAGAAAGCTTGATTTAAATATGGAGTCTTTCTTTTATGTGTGTTCTGGACATTGAAAACTTGTAGTTGGTTTAATACGTATATACCGTTGTTTAGAGTACCTAACCCAATCGGACCATGATTAAGGTGGATGTTTACGACATCGCTTATAAATGTAAAATTATAACCTTCTTTAGATAACAAAGATACAGAAATGATATTACAAGTCAAACTAGGTACACAAAAACAGTTGCGCAAAACCAAATTATGTCTACTTGTCAACCCTAGGTGATATTCCCCTACGGACACAGCATCCACGCTCGCTCCGTTAGCAACCTTGAGGGTCATATCACCGGTCTTTAGAACTCTACAGCTTCTCATTGCCTGAAAAGAATTACAGATATGAGATCCTGATCGGGTATCTAATACCCAGGAAGTAGAGTTGATTGACAGACAGTTTTCAATTACAAAGACAACTGAAGTCGAAGCCATAACTTGCTTCGAGTCCTGGTTCTTGGCTCTCCAGGCCCTGCAATCTTTCTTCCAATGGCCCTTCTTATGTTGGTAGAAGCTTTCTTCCTTCCCTACTGTCGGCCCCGCCACTTTTGCCTTGCCATTCGCTTCTACCTTACTAACACCGCCTCTCAGCTTGGTGGGGGCCTTCTTCTTCTTTCCCTTGGCTTTCGCCTTGGATCCAGAAGAGGAAGCTCCACCAACAAGAAGAGCGGGTGTTTCCCTGGATTTCTGCAGGGTGCCCTCAGCACTCCTCAACAAGTTGAGGAGTTCCGGAAGTTCAACTTCTTTACCATGAATATTAAAATTCAAGATAAACTGTGCGTAGGTAGAAGGGAGGGACTGCAGAATCATGTCAGCATACAGCTCATTCTCGAACGTGGTCCCCAGGTCCGCAAGCATCTCAATGTAGCCGATCATCTTAAGGACGTGGTCTCCTACAGATGACCCGACAGCCAACCTCGCCTGAAATAGCTTCTTCGAGGTCACGTATCTTGCGATACGAGATTGCTCTACATATAATGTAGGGTTACTAAGCACTGTCATAAGGGTCTATAAGGCATCAACCATGCCTGATTTAAAATTTAGACGTGCCGAACAACCCTAACCAAGATCTTAGACTAGAGATTAGGCGAAACAAAGCAAGTAAACAACTTTACTTCTAAGAGTTAGGGATTACAACCTTTGTAGTCCGTTCCTTCACTTCTAAAGCTCCGTGTTGAGGTCCCTTCGCTGCGATCATCGAGTACCCGGACTCATGAGAGGCTCCATGAAGAGAAAGATGCAAGCTAGCTTCTGATCTTCAATAACAAAAATGATCTACCTTAAAGAAACTCAAACCCAAGCTCTTGCTTTGCTAATCATGTATTAGCAAAGCAAACACTCTAATCTAAGCGGCTAGAATAGATGAGAATGATGATGTAGGAATTTAGCACCCATTTGTTTTCGATTTCTCAATCATTATCATCACTTTGCAAAAAGCTAGAAAGCTTTTTATCAAAAAGGAAGTAGAAGAAGAAGAAGCAAATCTCTTTGTGATGAATAATGAATCAAGTGTGAGGTTAGAAATGCAACCATGGGTTAAGTATGAAGACTTAACCCATGTAGAGAATCAACTATGGTTAAAGGGTTGGGTTGGATTAAAGAAATATCTATGCAAAATATCAAGGTCAAAGTCAAAGCTTCAAGAAGCTTCTTGAAAGCTTCATGAAAGCTTAACCCTAATCCAAACCCTAACCATATTTAAACTCCACAAATCATGTTGCATTTATGACCATAACATGTTATAATATTATATATCACATATACAATATTTATTGTAACAAAATAAAATAATACAATTAACATATATCACATATATATCAATGTATTATCCGAGTAAGAAAAAGAATCTTTAAGTGAGCTAATATTAGTTAATGCAATATAATATATTAAATATATAATTATACATTAAATTATCGAATCAACACTTGATCCGATAATTTGGCTATTTCATAAATAACCGACTAATATGATTTGTATTAGTTCATCGAATCAACACTTGATCCGATGACCCGGCTATATCACATATACCCGAACGATATCTCATATCACGAGAATCTAATATGGTATTGCATACACGTATTATTCTCAGTCCCGCACATATCACATATGTGCTCCTCTACTCCAATTTGCCAGAGCCAGGAAACCTCTGTGTAGGACTCTAAAGAATCGTCAATACACCGGCAGTAGGTGATGATCATATCAAACTCCCACAAGCTGCAAGCGGTCAGCTAAACGTAACAGCCACCCAGGTATTGAGCAATCAGAAGATCAACAAGCAAGCCTGTACTTTCTCCCTTGAATCCAATCAGCAACACTCCCGTACAGTCCGATTTCTTCGTCTGATATGTCGCATATCTCGCCTAGGGGTGGTAAACGTCAGACCACAGTAGCTTGATAAGTCGTGTCGATATGAGATCTATAACAGTTCGAGAAACTACTGATAACACTTACCAGTAAATCTCAGCAATCCTGACCAGAGATTTCCAGTTATAGCCAATCGAACACAGCGCAACATCAACTCCCTATACCGGGTGAGACGAAACCCCTCCTATCGCTTATTGCCTCCATGTGATTCGGGACTGTACCCAAAAGCCACCTTTTTGCACGCCCTCTTGGACGTGGTATGATGGAAATCAAAGCACAGTGGTAATCACACAAGACTCTATGACGATCTCGGGTCTACAGACTAACCTGTACCAGTGTCACCAGAGAACTGCCATCTGACGTGAGGTATAACACCATCTGGGAGTTCTCGGCGAGTCCGTCTAGTGTGCCCAGTCTCTACTGAGCTCCTGTATACCTTCTCTGATGTTAAACACCAATGATATGGGATCATCCATTGCCCATCATATGGGTCAAGAAGCGCATACGCTAGTCTACTCTGGAGTATCGATGCCCGATTTCGTTACTCCCATGACTAGGAACATTTGAAGGATGTACTTGGCGACTACCCTGTCCCCACTAGTATGATCTGCATCATAGTCCTGGTAGTCAAGTACTCATCCTAAGGGCTTTATCAACATGTAACATAGAGACAATTAGAGTACATGTTAAGATAAAGAGTAACCAGATAGCATACTATCATGTCGAGCAAGAAAGTCCTCCCTATATATTTCCAAGCATCCACTACAATATACAATGTATGTACAGTAATGGCCTCTAAGGCATACATATAACTAACAATCTCACACTTGCACTAGGGCCATCTGTTGTAGTATCTCATACCCAACAATAAGCTGTGGTTGAAGTATCTCATACTCAACCATCCCATAAAAGTCTCTACTGGGAAAAAGGCCTTTGTGAGTGGATCCGTGCTGTTGTCCTCTGTGTCTACTCTCCTAACCTCGATCTCCCTGGAGATCAACCATATCCATGATCAAGCGATACCGCCTAAGAATATGTCTGGATCTCTGATGGGACGGGGGTTCCTTAGCAAAAGCCACAACTCTATTGTCATACAATGGTAGGAACGAAGTTCATCTCATGAACTAAAATATATATCCAGACTGCCTCTTTGGTAGCATCCTTGGTAACGATGTATCTTGTTTATAATCGTCTAGTAAGTCAAGGTATCTAGCTTGGAACTCTTCCAACATACCGTCCCTCCACTAAGGGTAAAGACAATGCCTGCAACTGACATTCAGTCGTTCTTATCACCCTGGAACATTTCCAGTGATTCTCCCCGGGATCGATTGATACCATCTCACTACAACTAGTGAGAATCTTAACATCCAATTAGATCTATCTCATAGATCCATAACCCAGGATTTAGGAGGTATCACCTTGATCCTATATGGAGAATATTTGTGATAAGAGGAGATTGACCGAGTGTAGCATAGGAATCTCCTTCCCTATTAAGAGTATGCCATCCACGTACTATACGAGGATCACCACCATACTCCCTACTACCTTTTTGTACATACTTGGTTCATCTACAATTTTGATGAAGTCAAACTCTTTGACTAGCACATCAAAATAGATGTTCCAACACCGCGATGCCTGATTTATCCCATAAAATATCATGCTCACGTTTCCGCTGCTCCCACTGTCTACGAAGCCCTCCAGATGTGTACTTATAGACGCTCTCTTCCAAATCATCATTTAAAAAAGCAGTCATGACACCCAACCGCCAGATATCGTAGTCATGGTATACAGCAGTAACATTTTAAAAATAATTAAATAATTAATTAAATAAATAAAATCGTTTAAGTGAATTTTATAATTTTCGGTAAAGTAAAACGTAGTTTTCATAAAATTAAACCGTAATTATTTTTCACTATAAATTTAAAAATACATATTTTAATTATGCTATTACTAGTAAATGGTGTTTATTTAGCCACTTATAAATTTTTAGTTTAATTAAATATTTTTCTTAAATTAATTATTTTAAATATTAACATAAGCTTTATTTTTACACTAAATTAGTGTAAATTACAGATTTGAATGGGTTTAATTAGCAAAAGTGAACCATTACATATTAGAATCAAGTTTGTTTCATGAAAAATTTATTTTCAAAATTTTACAATGGTTCTAGACCATTCTAGGTCAAATGGAGTGAAGAAAAAATAAAGAATTTTTAAATAAATTCATGAAAAGACTTAATTGTGTGATATTTTTGTGAAACCTTCTACACTTTTCTTCACCTTTTCTCTCTATCCTCTCTTTTCCTCACCTCATGGCCGGCCTCACCACCATGGACATCCCCAAAATTTTCCCCCCATCATTTTTGTATTAAAAATCATCAAAAATCATCAAAAATTCAATAAAAACACCACAAAATCCTAATTAATTCCTACCCACTATTCTTTGCTCATCATTAAATGGATTTTGGAGATGGAAAGCATTCATTTTGGAGGCTTATTTTCATGTTTGTATTTCATGTTGTGGAGGTATAAATCTTGTTCTTTTGATTTATTGTTATTAAATGTTTCATTTAAGCATAATTAGATTTAATAAATAATTTCTATCTACAAGTTTTAAAATTCAAGTTAGGTTTTATAAAATTAAGTTATGGTTTTTATTAATTAAGTAGGGTTATAATAACTAGTTTAACATTTTTATAAGTGGAAAATCTTGTATGGATGATATATTGTAAATTGTTTATCCAAAATTGTTTAAATTAATCCATTTTGCAAACTAGATTTCGATATATTGTATATATTGGTGAGATAAAATTCCAATTAATGTTTGTAACACTAGATTGTGGTTTTAATGAGGATATTAAGTTGTTAGTGGAATGAAAAACTTAAATTGGTTACTAGTTTCTCTTGATAATTGAAAAATACTAATAAAAATGCTATTTTTGCTAACTAGATTTTGGAAATTCTTAAATAAATGAGGTTTAAAATCTAAATTATGATTTTATTATATTATTATCATCATGAATTGTAGTTTAATGCATTAATTCATGGAAAATCCAGTTTAGATGTGATATTGTGAAATTTACCTTAAAAGGATCGAAATCGGGCAAGTTTGCAAATTAGAATTTTCAAACTAATATAAATTAGTGTGTTAAAAATTTAGTGATGGTTTATATAGTCTAGTTATGCTAATTAATGAATACTATGACCATTAGTTTCTTTTAAATATCAAGTTTTGAAGTAAAACGGTAAATTGGTGTTTTCAGGTTTTACGGAATCGGACAATTTGATCGATTTTTAGGGTTTCGATGAATTAAATCATGTTTTATATTATAAGTAATGGGTTTTATAACTATGAGTTGTTTGTTGATGCTTATCTCGATCAATCGGCGTTTGTACGCCGATATCGAGCGATATTTGGTTCTTTTGCATGAGCGGGACATAGGTTTTAACCTATGCGCGTTTCGTGCATCGTTTTGATGTTGTCCGTGATTCAGTTTACGATATTATATGTGTTGTGTATAGGTACCCCTCACGTGGACTGAGGGCGATGAAGAAGAGGATGGCGACACCGACTTCGGCAGACAAGGACCAGGTGAGTAGATGTATATCTACGGGGGGAAGTCGGGTGGATGGCGTTTAGCACCCCCGCAAACGTAGAATAGGGATAGTACTTATTGTCATTAGGAAGCCAGACGTGACCTTAGAATTTCGGTGAGTAGGACCCTAGTAGTGACCTTAGGTTGGACTAGATTGATTTAGAAAGACCTTACCCGAGGATGAATATCTTGGAGGAGATTCATAGGTTTCAGGTAGATACACACACGCACACACTGAGACTCGACGTGGTGTATACGTGTATGTGTATATATACATAAGACTAGGTGTAGGTATATATATATATATATATATATATATATATACACACACACACAATACATATATGTGATACAAGGATGTGAAGCGATACACGGGGATGAAACAATATAACTGGGCTTGATGCCGTGATTCTTGGCTTTACGGTCGTGTTATGATGTTAGCGGATCATTAGGAAATGAGATAATGAATATGTATACATAAATAATAAAGGGTGGTGATGATATTGAAGTATATGGGACTCTAAAATAGAACCCGGACCGTAACCTGTGCCTGAAATTCTGATATGATATCATATAGGTGTGACTTGATTACCACATCATATAGGTGTGACTTGATTACGACATCATATAGGTGTGACGTGATTTCGATATCATATATGTGTGACTTGATTACGATATCATATAGGTGTGACTTGATTACGACATCATATAGGTGTGACTTGATTTCGATATCATATATGTGTGACTTGATTACGATATCATATAGGTATGACTTGATTACGATATGATCTATGCGTGACTTAATCACAATATGATACATATGACATGATATTTCTGAGGATAAATTAACGATGTATATTTATGCTGACAATGATATATGATTGATGTATGCGATTACAGTATAGCACCATGATCTTGACATGTGTTGATGATGATATTATACGAATGATGAGACACGTAGGTGATACTTGACCCGTACCCCGATATTGGGATGTCGTACGATGGATTTTACCGTACGAGGCATAGATATGATGATTGATCCGCACACTTGATTCGAGGAAGCCGTACTACATACGTGACGCTATTGAGGCCGGATCGCCGACTATTAGAGATATGGATTCAGACCTTAGACGGACTCTTATTTCTTATTGACCAGTTTCTTAGGTTTAGTTCCTTAGGAGGTTAGATGGATACTAGTTTAGGCTCGAGTCATATAGTTGTAGTTATACGTGTACATCACAGATGAGTGGTTGTTACACATCCGTCTTTACATTCATACCGTAATCATAATGGTGCATGATCATTCATATGTTTCTATAATCAGAATAAAACTTTGCCTGTTAGGACACCAGCACCATTACCGATGATGCGCATATTCCACGCACACTTATTTGCCGGCTCACACACATCATCATCGGTAATTACTATGTCACGTACACTTTAGATCATATTATCTTTTATTGATACAATCAGCTAACAGCTAGATCGATATAATATTGTGATTACTCTCTAGTGTTAGTATAGACATGGTATTTATTACTTAGACAATTCATGCATTCGCATTTTCATGTTATCATGCAGTATTATGGGGCATATGACGACACTTATCATATACTTACTCATGATTTTGGGATTTTGGATTTCTATGAGATTTCTGGATTTTTGGGGAAACCGCAAGAATATATAAAAACTTCTCTCTCTCTCCTCCTCTCTTTTTAAAACATAAGATGCGGTTTTCTCGTGATGTATGTGTCGTCCACCCTGAGATTTCATGTTTTCTATTGGATTTCGAGACCCGATTCGAGGAGTGAATGAACCGTCTCGGGTACATGGTGGGCCGGTATGGTACCCCGGGGCAAGAAGATCGAGTTGTAGATGATGAGCCTGGCAGGGGAGGACTACTTACCGGTGATGTCTGGCGCGGCGGATATCCGGAGGATACCGACCGTTGTCGTGAGATTTGATGATATGGTCCGATCCGGACTGACGGAGCCCGAGATATTGAGACTATGAGACATTGAGATTATGAGGTATTGAGACTTGAGATTTACATGTTTTGTGTCGATGCTTGACACGGATTTCCATGGATTTCATCGTTGATATTTCAGATTTCTATACACATTTTACCATGATAAAAGTTAAAGATTTCTTATACAGATATATCTAGATTTCAGGATTGTTATTTCACATTCAGGTGCATGCATACTCATTCACATGACATAGTTCTATATGAGGCACTGATACGTTCTCGGAGAATTTGCACTTACACGTAGCTTATTATCCTGTCTTTACTTGATGACTAGTAGTATATTAGTATATTATTATGACCTAGGACAGCGTCGTGCATTCGATTTCTTTTCGTAGACATCTTCTACTCACGAGTTGGCAACTCACCCCCGTTGTGCCAAATTTTATTACAGGTTCGATGTACAGGTTTTCCTGGCAGCTTGCTGGCACATCTTTTCACTCAGGGTGATTTGCACGGTAGGTTGGTTCACTTGTATCTGGACCACCATTGTACTTTTATTATTTCATTTGTATCTAGAAAGCTCCATCAACCAAACTTGTATTACTTGATATTTTACTGGATCAGTTGTTTATTTCGACCTTAGAGCCGCGCTTGTATTATTATGATATTTGGTGGTTTTGTTTTCTTTTGAGTTTTGAGCCTCGTCCTTTGGCGTTGTATACTATTGTGCATTGATGTAGTTGTTTCCGCCTTTTGGCGTAGAGCTAGCTCCCGTTTGGGGATGCTTTTTATTGTTTGTATATATATTATTCTTGTTTGTACCTGTTTGGGGCCAGTTTTTACAAAGGAGACTCTGCCGAAATTTTTGAGAAAATTGGATGTTGCTTTTAAACTTGTTTTCTATATGTTTTTCTTTATTTCTTCTTCTTTTTATGGTTTAGATTTCTGGGCTTCGGCTTACATAAATTACGTTGCGCCTCCAGACCCTTCGTAATCTAAGTGCCGGTCACGTTCCGTACTTTCGGGTCGTGACAATGTTGGTATCAGAGCGCTAGGTTTAACCTTGTATATGTCTAGGGTGACCCTTGGTTGATGGAGTAGGCGGCTTAGGTAGAGTGACGTACCGTGGGTATGATCCGCGGCATACTTACGATACGCTACTCTTCTTAAGTAACCTTAGGATGTACATTTGTTTGCACCGTATTTCATTCGTTCCTTTGATCTATCTTCGTCGATATCGGACGGTGGTTTCTGTTACCACGGGCGCACGGGCAGAAGGAGCTGCGACTCGAATGCGATAACCATTAGGGTATCGGTTAATCTTGAGGATTGAAGTATCGTTTAGCGTGCGGGAGAAGGGTATTCACATGCCGTCCAGACGAAGTTAAGGGATTCGAACGATTGTCAGAAACCCATTTTCCCAAGTTTAAAGTATTCGGAAGAACATGCAGGTATTTCGATGGACCCTCTAGAAGAATGAAACCCTAACTCGATATAATGACCACGAGAACGCCCTTGAACCTAAGGGTTTACGGCAGTTCCGCGGTGCCATTAGTGAGGCTTGGGTTTGCTCTTCTACGGCTGGACCATCGATGCTGGGGTATTTACCGGATATTCTTAAACTGTACTTGAGTGTTGAGCTCTCGGGGAATTATGGGATTTTGATGGATCGATCGAAAAGTTTAATGTAGTCCGGATATCAGGTGAAGGGATCGACTACGTGGGAGAGTTTAGATATGACTATTGTTGTTGGTACCGCAGTCAGCACACCAATGAAGAGACAAGAAAGAAGCAGTCGACACCAGAGGAAAGGGGAAAGAGGCGCACATTGACCATAGTGTTTACGATTGTGATTTGGTGATTTGAATTTCATATTTCCGTTGATTCGATTTTATTTTTTTTTTGTATTTTGAGGATTTTGTTCTAAGATTGGTATTTCTTATGTATGCATTCATTACATTCTATTCGTGCTTCATATATCAGTTGTATTGATGTTGTTTTGTACATACCCAGTACACTCGATTTGGTTTTATACATTTTGAGATTTTGATTTGATTTCGTGCATATGGATTACACATGATTTTGACATATGCTTCGACCTAGTTTTCATGCATTTTCGTACTGTGATTTCGATTTTGATATTCGGTGTATGTTTTCGTGCACCATGTGCACCTGATTGAGATTCTTGCGCACATTCGGTGCACCTGATACGATTTGTGCACACTAGATGCACTAAATCGTGGTTTTGTGCAGATTAGATGCACCTGATATTAGAGTCATGCACGCCCATTGCACTTGACAGATGTTTTTGGTGCACACATGTTGCACTCAGTTTTGTTTTTGTGTGAATTTGTGGCATCTGTATTTGGTTTCGATTTCAGTGCGCACCGGACGCACATGATATTTTTATGATGTGATTGGGATTGATTTCAGTTTGATCAGTATGTTTTTATAATCATTACTATTGATTTGGTAACCAGGCGGGACGTGTATGTTAAATAAAAGATATATATATATAGCTATTTTTTTTAAAATAAACGTCCGCTACTTATGCCGTGGCACATGCATCACACGGCGATTTTCAAAAGGGGTTCTTGCATGCTTCTTTTTCCAGATGTTTGGACGATTTTACTATGATACGCACAATATATAAGTTGTAGTTTTGATGTATATTATGTTGGTTTTCGTATTGGGTTTTGGTATTTTATTTTCGCTATAACTCCGATGATTGTGTTATACTTGATGGAGTTGATTTTAGTTATGTATTGATGATTTCGCAGCCCCGACGATTTGAGTGTTTTGGCTGAATGTTTTAGTAATCGGGGGGAGTTTTAATTTAAATTATGGGACCGAATTTCTTAAAGGGGGAAGATTGTAACATTTTAAAAATAATTAAATAATTAATTAAATAAATAAAATCGTTTAAGTGAATTTTATAATTTTCGTAAAGTAAAACGTAGTTTTCATAAAACTAAACCGTAATTATTTTTCACTATAAATTTAAAAATACCTATTTTAATTATGTTATTACTAGTAAATGGTGTTTATTTATCCACTTATAAATTTTTAGTTTAATTAAATATTTTTCTTAAATTAATTATTTTAAATATTAACATAAGCTTTATTTTTACACTAAATTAGTGTAAATTACAAATTTGAATGGGTTTAATTAGCAAAAGTGAACCATTACATATTAGAATCAAGTGTTTTTCATGCAAAATTTATTTTCAAAGTTTTACAATGGTTCTAGACCATTCTAGGTCAAATGGAGTGAAGAAAATAAAGAATTTTTAAATAAATTCATAAAAAGACTTAATTGTGTGATATTTTTGTGAAACCTTCTACACTTTTCCTCACCTTTTCTCACTCTCCTCTCTTTTCCTCACCACATGGCCGGCCTCACCACCATGGGCAGCCCCAAAATTTTCCCCCCATCATTTTTTTATAAAAAATCATCAAAAATCATCAAAAATTCAATAAAAACCCCACAAAATCCTAATTAATTCCTACCCTCTATTCTTTGCTCATCTTTACATGGATTTTGGAGATGGAAAGCATTCATTTTGGAGGCTTATTTTCATGTTTGGATTTCATGTTGTGGAGGTATAAATCTTTTTCTTTTGATTTATTGTTATTAGATGTTTCATTTAAGCATAATTAGATTTAATAAATAATTTCTATCTACAAGTTTTAAAATTCAAGTTAGGGTTTATAAAATTAAGTTATGGTTTTTATTAATTAAGTAGGGTTATAATAACTAGTTTAACATTTTTATAAGTTGAAAATCTTATATGGATGATATATTGTAAATTGTTTAAATTAATCCATTTTGCAAACTAGATTTCTATATATTGTATATATTGGTGAGATAAAATTCCAATTAATGTTTGTAACAATAGATTGTGGTTTTAATGAGGATATTAAGTTGTTAGTGGAATGAAAAACTTAAATTGGTTACTAGTTTCTATTGATAATTGAAAAATACTAATAAAAATGCTATTTTTGCTAACTAGATTTTGGAAATTCTTAAATAAATGAGGTTTAAAATCTAAATTATGATTTCATTATATTATTATCATCATGAATTGTAGTTTAATGCATTAATTCATGCAAAATCCAGTTTAGATGTGATATTGTGAAATTTACCTTAAAAGTATCGAAATCAGGCAAGTTTGCAAACTAGAATTTTCAAACTAATATAAATTAGGGTGTTAAAAATATAGTGATGGTTTATATAGTCTAGTTATGCTAATTAATGAATACTATGAGCATTAGTTTCTTTTAAACATCAAGTTTTGAAGTAAAACGGTAAATTGGTGTTTTCAGGTTTTACGGAATCGGACGATTTGATCGATTTTTAGGGTTTCGATGAATTAAATCATGTTTTATATTAGAAGTAATGAGTTTTATAACTATGAGTTGTTTGTTGATGCTTATCTCGATCAATCGGCGTTTGTACGCCGATATCGAGAGATATTTGGTTCTTTTGCATGAGCGGGACATAGGTTTTAACCTAGGCGCGTTTTGTGCGTCATTTTGATGTTGTCCGTGATTCAGTTTACGATATTATATGTGTTGCGTATAGGTACCCCTCACATGGACTGAGGGCGATGAAGAAGAGGATGGCGACACCGTCTTCGGCAGATAAGGACCAGGTGAGTAGATGTATATCTACGGGAGGAAGTCGGGTGGATGGCGTTTAGCACCCCCGCAAACGGAGAATAGGGATAGTACTTATTGTCATTAGGAAGCCAGACGTGACCTTAGAATTTCGATGAGTAGGACCCTAGTAGTGACCTTAGGTTGGACTAGATTGATTTAGAAAGACCTTACCCGAGAATGAATATCTTGGAGGAGATTCGTAGGTTTCAGGTAGATACACACACGCACACACTGAGACTCGACGTGGTGTATACGCGTATGTGTATATATATATAGGACTAGGTATAGGTATATATATATATATACACAATACGTATATGTGATACAAGGATGTGATGCGATACACGGGGATGAAACAATATAACTGGGCTTGATGCCGTGATTCTTGGGTTTACGGTCGTGTTATGATGTTAGCGGATCATTAGGAAATGAGATAATGAATAGGTATACATAAATAATAAAGGGTGGTGATGATATTGAAGTATATGGGACTCTAAAATAGAACCCGGACCGTAACCTGTGCCTGAAATTCTGATATGATATCATATAGGTGTGACTTGATTATGACATCATATATGTGTGACTTGATTACGACATCATATAGGTGTGACTTGATTTCGATATCATATATGTGTGACATGATTACGATATCATATAGGTGTGACTTGATTACGACATCATATAGGTGTGACTTGATTTCGATATAATATATGTGTGACTTGATTACGATATGATCTAAGTGTGACTTAATCACAATATGATACATATGACATGATATTTCTGAGGATAAATTAACGATGTATATTTATGCTGACAATGATATATGATTGATGTATACGATTACAGTATAGCACCGTGATCTTGACATGTGTTGATGATGATATTATACGAATGATGAGACACGTAGGTGATACTTGACCCGTACCCCGATATTGGGATGCCGTACGATGGATTTTACCGTACGAGGCATAGATATGATGATTGATCCGCACTCTTGATTCGTGGAAGCCGTACTACGTACGTGGCGCTATTTAGGCTGGATCGCCGACTATTAGAGATATGGATTCAGACCTTAGACGGACTCTTATTTCTTATTGACTAGTTTCTTAGGTTTAGTTCCTTAGGAGGTTAGATGGACACTAGTTTAGGCTCGAGTCATATAGTTGTAGTTATACTTGTACATCACAGATGAGTGGTTATTACACATCCGTCTTTACATTCATACCGTAATCATAATGGTGCATGTTCATTCATATGTTTCTATAATCAGAATAAAACTTTGCCTGTTAGGACACCAGCACCATTACCGATGAAGCGCATATTCCACGCACACTTATTTGCCGGCTCACACACATCATCATCGGTAATTGCTATGTCACGTACACTTTAGATCATATTATCTTTTATTGATACAATCAGCTAACAGCTGGATCGATATAATATTGTGATTACTCTCTGGTGTTAGTATAGACATGGTATTTATTACTTAGACAATTCATGCATTCACATTCTCAAGTTATCATGCAGTATTATGGGGCATATGCCGACACTTATCATATACTTACTCATGATTTTGGGATTTTGGATTTCTATGAGATTTCTGGATTTTTGGGGAAAACCGCAAGAATATATAAAAACTTCTCTCTCTCTCCTCCTCTCTTTTTAAAACATAAGATGCGGTTTTCTCGTGATGTATGTGTCGTCCACCATGAGATTTCATGTTTTCTGTTGGATTTCGAGACCCGATTTGAGGAGTGGATAAACCGTCTCGGGTACATGGTGTGCCCGGTATGGTACCCCGGGGCAAGAAGATCGATTTGTAGACGATGAGCCTTGCACGGGAAGACTACTTTCCGGTGATGTCTAGCGCGGCGGATATCTGGAGGATACCGACCGTTGTCGTGAGATTTGATGATATGGTCCGATCCGGACTGACGGAGCCCGAGATATTGAGACTATGAGACATTGAGATTATGAGGTATTGAGACTTGAGATTTACATGTTTTGTGTCGATGCTTGACACGGATTTCCATGGATTTCATCGTTGATATTTCAGATTTCTATACACATTTTACCATGATAAAAGTTAAATATTTCTTATACAGATATATCTAGATTTCAGGATTGGTTATTTCACATTCATGGTGCATGCATACTCATACACATGACATAGTTCTATATGAGGCACTGATACGAGCACGGAGCATTTGCACTTACACGTAGCTTATTATCCTGTCTTCACTTGATGACTAGTAGTATATTAGTATATTATTATGACTTAGGACAGCGTCGTGCATTCGATTTCTTTTCGCAGACATCTTCTACTCACGAGTTGGCAACTCACTCCCGTTGTGCCAAATTTTATTACAGGTTCGATGTACAGGTTTTCCTGACAGCTTGCTGGCACATCTTTTCACTCAGGGTGATTTGCACGGTAGGTTGGTTCACTTGTATCTGGACCGCCATTGTACTTTTATTATTTTATTTGTATCTAGAAAGCTCCATCAACCAAACTTGTATTACTTGATAGTTTACTGGATCAGTTGTTTATTTCGACCTTAGAGCCGCACTTGTATTATTATGATATTTGGTGGTTTTGTTTTCTCTTGAGTTTTGAGCCTCGCCCTTTGGCGTTGTATACTATTGTGCATTGATGTAGTTGTTTCCGCCTTTTGGCGTAGAGCTAGCTCCCGTTTGGGGATGCATTTTATTGTTTGTATATATATTATTCTTGTTTGTACCCGTTTGGGGCCAGTTTTTATAAAGGAGACTGCCGAAATTTTTGAGAAAATTGGATGTTGCTTTTAAACTTGTTTTCTACATTTTTTCCTTTATTACTTCTTCTTTTTATGGTTTAGATTTCTGGGCTTCGGCTTACTTAAGTTACGTTGCGCCTCTACACGCTTCGTAATCTAAGTGCCAGTCACGTTCCGTACTTTCGGGTCGTGACAGCAGCCGTGGCAATTAGGATCTGGATGGACTTAAGCATGGCTTTGAAAGACTCAAATTTTTTTCCATGTACACCAAGTAATCTTCTTAAGATATACTTGCTCCTGTTTGGGATTTAACCCTTCAGATGAAGCAACCAAAGTCCATACTTTGTTGGTGTATAAGGATTCCATCTCAGATCGCTAAGCATCCAGCCATTCTGACAGAGTCCCCACTCCTGATGGCCTGCTCGAAACTAGTTGGGTCATCATCTCATGATGCATTCCTATCTCCCACTGTCATAGAGAAACCGAAGTATCTCTCAGGTGGATGAGGAACCCTACCAGATCGACAGAGAGGCTGGGGTTCGTTGGAAACTATTGAATCCTACGGGTTTACCAAATCATCAGCTGCAGTTTGTATTGTTAGTTGTATGTATGCCCTAGAGGCCAGTATTGTACAGATGATGTATATTATAATGGATGCTTGGACATATATAAGGATGACTTTCTTGCTCGATATGATAGTATGCTATCTGGTTGCTCTTTATCTTAACATGTATTCTAGTCTCTTTATATTGTCTTATAGTTACATGTTGGTAAAGCCCTTAGGATGTGTACTTGACTACCTGGACTATGATGAGGATCATACTAGTGGGGACATGGTAGTCCATAAGTACATCCTTCAAGGTCCCTAGTCGTGGGTGTATCGAGATGGGGCATCGATATACCAGTGTAGACTAGCGTATACGCTTCTCGACCCATGAGATGGGCGATGGATGATCCCATATCCATTGGTGTTTAACATCAGAGATGGTATACGGGTGCTCAGTGGAGACTGGGTACACTGGACGGACTCGCCGAGAACTCCCAGATGGTATTATACCTCACGTCAGATGGCAGTTCTCAGGTGACACTTGTGCAGGTTAGTCTGTAGACCCGAGATCGTCATAGAGTCTTGTGTGATTCCCACTGTGCTTTGATTTCCACCTTACCACGTCCATGAGGGCGTGCAAAACGGTGGTTTTTGGGTATTGTCCCGAGTCACATGGAGGCAATGAGCGATAGGAGGGGTTTCGTCTCTCTCGGTATTGGGGGTTGATGTTGTGCTGTGCTCGATTGGCCGTAACAGGAAGTTCCTGGCCAGGGCTGATTCAGAGATTTGCTGGTAAGTGTTACCAGTAGTTTCTCGACCCGTTATGAGCCTCACATCGGCATGACTTATTATTTATTGGGGTCTGACGTTTACCACCCCTAAACTTGATATGCGACATATCAGACGAGGAGACCGGACTGCACGGCAGTGTTGCCGATTGGCTCGACGGGAGTTATAGCAGGTTCGCTTGTTCTCTTCTGATCGCTCAATACCCGTGTGGCCGTTACGTTTAGCTGACCGCTTACGGCTTGGGGGTGCTTGATATGATCATCACCCACTGCCGGCGTATTGACGAGTCTTAGAGTCCCACAATGGAGTTTTCTAGTCCAGGCGAAACGTTGTGGTGCGCGTATGCGATATGCGCATAGACCCGAATAATATACGCGTATAGGATACCGTATATTGATTGGGCGGCTTGCTTTTGGTGGGGTCGTATGTGATATGACCGGATTGATAAATCAAGTGTTGATTTATCATTTAACCATTAACTTCTCACTTGAAATCCTTTCTTGTGTTTGATGGATGTATGCATGCATGTATGCTTTCTTTATAGATTCATGCACATATGGATGTGCATACACACATACATACATACATCATCTATCATGGTTGCTTATACATTAAAAATGGTGGCTTTATAAGACTCACACCATGTTTATTTATATGGATAATTATTTCTATTTAGAGTTAAAACAAAAGAAAAGAGAAAAGGTGAATGAATGGTTATCTTCTACATTCTTCTTTTGACCTAACTATATTCACCTACCTTTTAACCATGATTTATCTTCCTTTTGTCTTTTAACTAAAATGAAATAAATATCCATATTGTTTAACCATGGTTTGAGATGAGAAATGAAAATATATATACTTATGTTTTTCTTTTTCTCTTGAGAGTTATTCTTCTCTTCTTCAAAAATAGCCATCATCTTCTTCAACCTAGATCTCTTGCTCTCTAGAATTTTCAAGTAAGCAAATTATTCATCAAGAAAGGATTTTGAAGTGAGAAAGAGAACCACAACACCATTCTACACAAGTCTAGCCCACTTGTTTGGAGTGTTAACTTCATTTTCTTCTCTTGATCGGGTGAAGTTGCAAGCTTGGACAAAGCGGACTCCGGGTGGATCATCGGTGACCTAGAGGAGTTCAAGCGGAGCTTTTCCAAACCCCAAGTAGCCGAGGAGTCTAGCGTAGGGAGTTACAAAGGTTGTACTCTCAAAACCCTAGTTTTTCTTTCATGAGATGATATGCAAAGATTAGAAACCCTAATTTTTCTAGGAACGATCCAATGTTTGTTAACTTAGCACCCTAAAAACTCAATCTTTGGTACATGTGATGCTTCCAAACCCTTCATGAGGTGCTAGGCTAACCCAACATTGGTATCAGAGCCAGGCCTAGAACATTAGGCGACACTTTAACGAAGTTAAAACCCCGAACGAACTCGATATCGACAAAATCAACCCCTCTCTGGACAATTTTTAAAATCTGGGATTTTTGGGAATTAAAAATATCTTAAAAAATCAGCAGGGTTTTATAAGAATTATTGTGCAAAACAAGGACTTGAATCGAAAATTCGACCGCGGTTCCGCGGCAAATTCTTGCTTATGCTGCGGAACCGCGGCAGTATGGTGTCTTTTGGCTTCTCTGTTTGCACAGTAATTCTTGGTTCTGTGATTGATATTTTCTGGGTATTTTTAATTTGACTCAAGTGTTGAGTATTCAGGGGTTCATTTTGTAATCGTTGATTCAATCGGAGAATTTAATTTTTTTTTGGCTTTTCCGGATAAATTAGATAGTATTGAAGTGTTTGAACGAGTATCATTTGCTCACTTTTCACGGGGTTTTAATATTTTGGAGATACGTGCAAGTTTTGTGGTGGACCCTTTAGAAGATAACAAACCTTAACTCGATTATGTGACCGTCTTGAACTGCCCTTTGAACCTTAGGGTTTTGGGCAGTACGGCGTGCTACATGTGAGGCATTGGCTTGACCCTTCTACGGCTGGACCGCTACTACAGTGTCACACTCCGGGTTTTTGAACTCCGCTCAAGTGTTGAGCTTTAGTGAATCTTGGGTATTTGATCGTTCCTTCAAAAACATTAATACTGTCTAATTATCTGGAATGTGATGCAATGTGTGGAATTCATATTACTAGACATGTAATACGAAGTATGTGATATTTCACATTTACGATGTCTGAAGAGAATGTGGATTCCAGATATTGCAGTTTTACACTTTCTTTTCTGTGACCGTAAGTGTAGTATGTCGATATCGCTGGTTTCGTTCCTATACATCAACGACAATTGGGGTATGCATACTTACTTACGTTGATGATATGAGATATTATGTGTTGCTGAGATATGATGTGCAGGATTGTCGCGATTGAATAGCCGGGGGGTTTTATGTGAGATGAGACTTTTATATTTTCATTCATGTAAATTCAAATGTAATGTAATATTCTTTTATTTGGGGCACTTCCGGGTTAAGGTTGATTCCACCAGTGTTGTATATTATTTACTTTTCCGCATTAGGATGGACCCAAGGAGGGAAGCATGGGTGACCGGGTTCTGGGGTACAGTGGGAGGCCATCTCGAGGAGTCGAGACCGGGTCTCCTAAACTCCAGAATTGGTAGGGTCGCTTGCCGCTCTCGTAGGGGTCCAGGGTGTGGGCGTGGCTATTCATCGCGACTGTGGAATCTGTATTTTCTATTGTTGGCTAAATACTAAATATGGACGTCCTAGTATATCCCACATTATATCTATGTTTCTGCTGCGATATCTGTGATGTGATCATGTGATGTGATTTGATAGATACAGTATATAGTATATATGATATATTATATAGGCGTTACTTATGTTTTACACCCGCACTAGCTTTACCCTGCTCTGTCGTTAGTTACCTAACCTAACGGTGCACGAGGGGACATCGAGGCAAATGCGGATGGCATAAGTGTACGTCGTATTTATCTGTGATGTTTAGGTGACTTAAATGATGGGACTTCATTAATGTGATTAATGAAAGAAAAGAAACCTAAAAGATATTATAGAATCAAATTTTAAAATAAAAGGGTAGCTACAGTTTTGCTTTGCATAGCGGTATATATGATATACCCTGCACCTTATTCGATGAGGAAAGAGCCGAGATCCGTTCACCGGGAGTGACCTCTTTAGCGAAACTGGCAGATGCTACAACACTCGGTTTGACTTTTGACGGCTTTTTGAGTTTTGCTTTGCACAGTGATATATATGATATATCCCGCACCTTATGCGATGAGGAAAGAGCCAAGATCCCTTCACCGGGAGTGACCTCTTTAGCAAAACTAATAAAAGCCTCAAAATCACTCCATTTCAAAATTCACTAGATTCTACAACGATATCAAGTTCATTACGCTCATGGTTTTTCTGAAAAAACCTGCGTAGCCCTCCGTCATTTCAGATAAGTACTACTTAGTATTCATGCTGCGGTAGTTTGGCCTCCGACAAGGCGTAGTGTATGGTAGCTAACTAGTGCTTATCTGCTAGCATATGATGCGATTGGATTAGGGTATTCGTACGGCGTAGTTTGGCCTCCGTCAAGGGTCGTACGGGTGGGTTTAATTCAATCAAGAAATGACGGGTTGAACTTGACTAGCGCCCTATAGGTAGTTTGGCCTCCGTCAAGGTCATGGGACGCTAGGGGTAAAAGCATTATCGGGAATTTCAAGTGTTGAAATTTGCAATGAGATTGCATACCTTCTATGAGATAGTTGGATCCCGATACCCACTGCGAGTAATTGTTACTCCCGGGAGAGTTTTACACAGGACAATTAGCCGATCAAGTAGGTTTCTAGAAAGGTGTTAACGAGGTTACGCCTCTGGAAAAACGAGGTTTACTTTAATTAAGTCCGTGCGAAAGCACGGGGAACCTCCCTCAAAGTACCGACACTGGCCTGGCTGAAAGATCGGCGAAGTTGTAGGGTGTAATTAATCCCGGCTAATCTTTCCTTTTAGGGTTTGAAGGAAGATTTGATAAAAACCAGTGGGAGCCATCCTGATTAGATAAGATAATAACCAATCCGATCTTGCAAGAGCATATGCTAAAGTGTTTTCTTCTCTCTCTCTCCAGGTAGCGACCATGTCATGCCTTAATCAAGATAATAATATGGATGTATTGATCGAACCCGCATGTTATACTGTGCAGGGGAACGTTGAACCCGTTCTATCATATAAGTGTTATAAGACTGAACAGGAAACAGGAGAATATCTGGATTCTCACGCCGCCCAAACGGAGAACATGCATGTTGATGCACCTTCTTCGGGTGTGTTTGTCATTGAGAACTGTTTTTTAGTTCAGCCTACGTCCTGGGTATTAGATACTGGATCAGGATCCCACATATGTAAACAGTTACATGGGCTAGGTAGAGAACTGGGGAAGGTGATCATTCCGTTCAAGTAGGGAATGGTTCAAGTATTGCAGCCAAAGCAGTTGGCGAATATCACCTAGTATTACCAAGTGGTGATACAATGATTCTAAATGAGTGCTATTATATACCGAACATGATGTGCAACATTATATCAGTTTCTTTATTAAGTAAAGAAGGATATAATTTTGTAGTAAAGGATAATGTTATGAACATATTCCTAGATCATAAGTTGATTGCATCAGGTTCGTTACATAATGGCATATTCATTCTAAATCAAAATACAGTCCTCAATATAGAAAACACAAACAAGAGGAAAAGTTCAGAAATGAACGAATCCTTCTTGTGGCATTGTAGACTTGGTCATATCAATGCGACACGACTGGCTAAGTTACATAAAGATGGATATTTGAATTCGTTCAAATTATCATCTTATGATACTTATCATTCATGTCTCAAAGGCAAGATGACCAAAACTCCGTTTACGGGACACGGAGAAAGAGTTACCGAACTCTTGGGACTGATACATAGTGATGTATGCGGTCCCATGTCTACACATGCCAGGGATGGTTCTTCGTACTTTATTACATTCACTGACGATCTCTCTAGATTCGGATATGTGTTCCTGATGAAACACAAATCAGAAGCTTTTGAGAAATTTAGAGAATATAAAAAAGAAGCAGAGAACCAAACCGGAAAAAGTATTAAGATCCTTCGATCTGATCGAGGAGGAGAATACTTAAGCAATGAATTCAGAGATTATCTAAAAGAGAATGGGATTCTCTCTCAGCTTACTCCTCCTTATACACCACAGCACAACGGTGTATCGGAGCGGAGAAATCGCACCCTATTAGATATGGTGCGCTCTATGATGAGTGCAGCTGAGCTACCTATTTCCTTCTGGGGATATGCACTGGAGACAGCTGCATACCTATTGAATAGAGTTCCAACCAAATCAGTGCCTACCACTCCATATGAGATATGGAATGGTAAGAGACCATGTCTTAATTTTATTTAGATATGGGGTTTTCCGGTCTATGTTAAAACACAAAAACACAAAATCCGGACAAGCTCGAGACAAGGTCTGTTCTATGTAAGTTTGTTGGATATCCCAAACATTCGCGAGGGTATATCTTCTACCACTCCGAGGAACAAAAAGTGTTTGTTTCTCAACATGCCACTTTCTTAGAAAAAGGTTTTCTTATGAAACAGACAAGTGGCATTGAGGTAGAACTGGAAGAGGTTCCAGCGACACAAACTATAACAGAAGACTTGGTAGAACCAGAGGATTCAGTAGTACCCGACGAACCCCGGCCTCTCCGCCGATCTAGTAGGGTTTCTCGTCCACCTGAGAGATACTACGGTTTTCTCATTGACGGTGGGAGCGAGGATTGCATCATGGAGGATGATAACCCAATTAGTTTCGAGCAGGCCATCACGAGTAGAGACTCAGTGAAATGGCTGGATGCAATGCGGTCCGAGATGGAATCCATGTACACCAATAAAGTATGGACTTTGGAAGATGCTCCTGAAGGGGTAAAACCCATTGGGAGCAAGTGGATCTTCAAGAAAAAACTTGGTGTAGATGGGAAAGTGGAGACTTTCAAAGCTAGACTTGTTGGAAAGGGTTTTCGTCAAAGACCAGGTGTGGACTATGACGAAACCTTTTCTCCAGTGGTTATGCTTAAATCCATCCGGATCATGCTTGCCATCGCTGCATATCATGATTATGAAATCTGGCAAATGGATGTTAAGACCGCCTTTCTAAACGGTGATTTAGAAGAGTGCATGTACATGACTCAGCCAGAGGGCTTCGTAGATAGTGGGAGCAGCGGGAAGGTGTGGAAGCTGCTTAAATCCATTTATGGATTAAAGCAAGCATCGCGAAGTTGGAACATTTGCTTTGACGTCGTTATCAAAGAGTTTGATTTCGTCAAAAACGTAGATGAACCTTGTATCTACAAGAAGGTGGCAGAGAGTAAGGTTGTCTTCCTCGTATTGTACGTGGACGACATACTCTTGATAGGAAATGACATTGCTATGCTGCAATCGGTCAAGCTCTTCTTATCACAATGATTCTCAATGAAAGATCTTGGCGATGCCTCCTGCATATTGGGAATTAGGATCTATAGAGATAGATCCAAATGGATATTGGCATTGTCCCAATCCAGGTACATTGACACCATACTAAAGAGGTTTAGTATGGAAGAATCCAAGCGTGGGAACTTACCCACGATCCCTGAAGTCACTCTCTACAAAGAGATGTCTCCCAAGCCTGATTTGGAGAGAGCTCGCATGCAAGGGATACCCTATGCTTCGGCTGTAGGCTCTATCATGTACGCGATGCTATGTACCAGACCCGATGTAGCATACTTACTAAGTGTAGTGAGCAGGTATCAGGCTGATCCTGGAGAGAGTCACTGGACAGCTGTGAAAAGCATTCTCAAGTACTTGCGAAGGACTAAAGAGATGCTCTTGGTGTATGGTAACGGAGAACTCCAAGTGGAGTCCTTTACCGATTCGAGCTTCCAGAGTGATAAGGGCGACTCTAAGTCGCAGTCGGGATTTGTCTTTACCCTTCACGGAGGGGCGGTTAGCTGGAAGAGTTCCAAGCAGGAAACCGTGGCAGACTCGACGATGGAGGCTGAATACATCGCCGCCAACGATGCTGCCAAAGAGGGTGTCTGGATCAAGAAGTTCATTACTGAACTTGGAGTGGTTCCATCCATTGAGCATCCAATACCTTTGTATTGCGATAACAATGGAGCGGTGGCTTTGGCCAAGGAACCCAGGTCCCATCAGCAATCCAGGCATATTCTTAGGCGGTATCACCTGATCCGGGAGATAGTTGATCGCCGGGAGATCGAGGTCAGGAGGGTTGACACGAAGAACAACACAGCGGATCCACTCACGAAGGCCATTCCCCAGATACAGTTTGAGAGACTCTTCGGGATGCTCAGTATGCGATACTGCAGCAGCTGGCCCTAGTGCAAGTGGGAGATTGTTAGTTGTATGTATGCACTAGAGGCCAGTATTGTACAGATGATGTATATTATATTGGATGCTTGGACATATATAGAGATGACTTTCTTGCTCGATATGATAGTATGCTATCTGGTTGCTCTTTATCTTAACATGTATACTAGTCTCTTTATACTGTCTTATAGTTACATGTTGGTAAAGCCCTTAGGATGTGTACTTGACTACCTGGACTATGATGAGGATCATACTAATGGGGACATGGTAGTCCATAAGTACATCATTCAAGGTCCCTAGTCGTGGGTGTATCGAGACGGAGCATCGATATACCAGTGTAGACTAGCGTTTACGCTTCTCGACCCATGAGATGGGCGATGGATGATCCCATATCCATTGGTGTTTGGCATCAGAGATGGTATACGGGTGCTCAGTGGAGACTGGGTACACTGGACGGACTTGCCGAGAACTCCCAGATGGTATTATACCTCACGTCAGATGGCAGTTCTCAGGTGACACTTGTGCAGGTTAGTCTGTAGACCCGAGATCGTCATAGAGTCTTGTGTGATTCCCACTGTGCTTTGATTTCCACCTTACCACGTCCATGAGGGCATGCAAAACGGTGGTTTTTGGGTATAGTCCCGAGTCACATGGAGGCAATAAGCGATAGGAGGGGTTTCGTCGCTCCCGGTATTAGGGGTTGATGTTGCGCTGTGCTCGATTGGCCGTAACAGGGAAGTCCCTCGCCAGGGCTGATTCAGAGATTTGCTGGTAAGTGTTACCAGTAGTTTCTCGACCCGTTATGAGCCTCACATCGGCATGACTTATCAGTTATTGGGGTCTGACGTTTACCACCCATAGACTTGATATGCGACATATCAGACGAGGAGACCGGACTGCACGGTAGTGTTGCCGGTTGGCTCGACGGGAGTTATAGCAGGTTCGCTTGTTCTCTTCTGATTGCTCAATACCCGGGTGGCCGTTACGTTTAGCTGATCGCTTGCGGCTTGGGGGTGCTTGATATGATCATCACCCACTGCCGGCGTATTGACGAGTCTTAGAGTCCCATAATGGAGTTTCTTAGTCCAGGCGAAACGTTGTGGTGCGCGTATGCGATATGCGCATGGACCCGATTAATATGCACGTACAGGATACCATATATTGATTGGGCGGCTTTCTTTTGGTGGGGTCGTATGTGATATGACCGGATTGATAAATCAAGTATTGATTTATCATTTAACCGTTAGCTTCTCACTTGAAATCCTTTCTTGTGTTTGATGGATGTATGCATGAATGTATGCTTTCTTTATAGATTCATGCACATATGGATGTGCATACACACATACATACATACATCATCTATCATGGTTGCTTCTACATTGAAAATGGTGGCTTTATAAGACTCACATCATGTTTATATATATGGATAATTATTTCTATTTAGAGTTAAAACAAAAGAAAAGAGAAAAGGTGAATGAATGGTTATCTTCTACACTCTTCTTTTGACCTAACCATATTCACCTATCTTTTAACCATGATTTATCTTCCTTTTGTCTTTTAACTAAAATGAAATAAATATCCATATTGTTTAACCATGGTTTGAGATGAGAAATGAAAATATAGATACTTATGTTTTTCTTTTACTCTTGAGAGTTATTCTTCTCTTCTTCAAAAATAGCCATCATCTTCTTCAACCTAGATCTCTTGCTCTCTAGAATTTTCAAGTGAGCAAATTATTCATCAAGAAAGGATTTTGAAGTGAGAAAGAGAACCACAACACCATTCTACACATGTCTAGCCCACTTGTTTGGAGTGTTAACTTCATTTCATTCTCTTGATCGGGTGAAGTTGCAAGCTTGGACAAAGCGGACTCCGGGTGGATCATCGGTGACCTAGAGGAGTTCAAGCGGAGCTTTTTCAAACCCCAAGTAGCCGAGGAGTCTAGCATAGGGAGCTACAAAGGTTGTACTCTCAAAACCCTAGTTTTTCTTTCATGAGATGATATGCAAAGATTAGAAACCCTAGTTTTTCTAGGAACGATCCGATGTTTGTTAACTTAGCACCCTAAAAACTCAATCTTTGGTACATGTGATGCTTCCAAACCCTTCATGAGGTGCTAGGCTAACCCAACATGTATAGCTGGAACTCCTTCCAGTTCTACCTCATAACAACTAATTTCTTCACAAGAAATTCCCTTTTTCTCAAAATGTGGTATGCCGAGAATTAAAACATCTTTTGTTCCTCGGTGTGGTAGAAGATATTCCCTTGCGAATGCTTAGGATATCCAACAAACTTCCACAGAACTGACCTTGCCTCGAGATTGTCCGGATTTTGCTTTTGACATAGGCCGGACAACCCCAAATCTTAACATCTTTAAGAGATGGGCTCTTCCCATACCATGTCACATATGGAGTGGTAAGCATCTGATTTGGTTGGAACCCTATTCAATAGGTATGCAACTTCTCAAGTGCATAACCCCAAAAGAAAATAGGCAACTCAGTAGTACTCATCATAGAGCATACCATATCACATAGGGTGTGATTGCTCCGCCCCGATAAACCGACGTGCTGTGGTGTATACGGAGGAGTAATGCTGAGAAAGAATCTCATTTTCTTTTAGAATAGTCCAGGAATTTCGTGCTCAAGTATTCTTCTCCTTGATTACATCAAAGGACATAATACTTATACCCGATTTTTGGTTCTCTACGTCTTACTTATATTCTGTGATTATCTCAAAAGTTTCGGACTTGTGTTTCAACAGGAACATATGCCTGAATCTTGAGAGATCATCCGTGAATGTAATGAAGTACAAAGAACCGGTCTTAGCATGTGTAGACAGGGGACTTTCATACATCCGCATGTATTAATCCCAAGAGTTCACTAACTCTTTCTCTGTTTCCAATAAACGGACCTGTGGTCATCTTATCTCTGTGACATGATCGACAAGTTTCACAAGATGTAAATTCGAACTAATTTAAATATCCATCTAAATGTAACTTCATTTAGTCGGGTCGCATTGATATGACCTAGTCTACAATGCCTCAAGAAGGATTCGTTCATTTCTGAACTCTTCCTCTTGTGTGTGTTCTGTACGTTAAGAACTATGGTTTGATTTAGAAAGTCTATTCTTTTAGATAACGTGCCTGAACCGATCAACTCTTGATATAGGAAATGTTCAAAACATTATACAACAATACAAAATTATATCCTTCTTTACTAATAAAGAGACTGATATGATGTTTTATATCAGGTTCGGTATCTAATAACATTCGTTCAGAATCAATGTATTCTAGTAATACAGGGTGATAACTGCCAACAGACTTGGCTGCAACACTTCCATCATTTCCAACTCTTGCAACTTATCACCCGTTCTCAGTTCTCTACCTCTCTGTAGCCCATGTAACAAATTACATTTGCGGGATCCTGATCCGGTATCTCATACCCAGGAAGTAAAGGATACTGAGAAACAGTTCTCGATAATGAACATACCCGAAGATGATGCATCAGCATGCACTTTCTTCGTTTGGGCGGCACGGGAATTCTGGTAATCCCCTATTTCTTGCTCTGTCTTATAACAATTATAAGTTAGAGCCGGACCAACATTCCTTAGCGCAATATAACAAGCAGGTTCGGTCAATACATCTGTATTATTATCTTGATTAAGGCGTGACATGGTCACTACCTGGAGAGAGATAGAAGAAAACACTTAGCGTATGCTCTTGTAAGATTAGATTGGTTATTAATATATCTAATCAGGATGTCTCCCACTGTTTTAGTCAAATCTTCCTTCAAACCCTGAAAGAAAAGACTAGCCGGGATTAATTACACTCTATAAGTTCGCCAATCTTTCAGCCAGGCCAGTGCCGGTAATTTGAGGGAGGTTCCCCGTGCTTTCGTATGGACCTAATTAAAATAAGCCTCGTTTTCCCAGGGACGTAACCCCGTTAACACATTTCTAGACACCTACTCGATCGGCTAATTGTAATGTGTAAAACTCTCCCAGGAGTAACTCTTACTCGCAGCGGGTATCGGGATCCAACTATCTCATAGATGGTATGCAATCTCATTGCAAATTTCAACTCTTGAAATTCCCAATAATATTTTGCCCCGAGAGATCTATGACCTTGACAAGGTCAACAAACTATAGACCACAAGTCAAGTTCAACCCGTCATTTCCCGATTGAATTAAACCCACCCGCATGACCCTTGACAAGGTCAACAAAGTCACACGACTACCCTAACTTAATCGCATCATATGCTTTTGCAGATAAGCATAAATAGCTACCGCACACTACGCCTTGACAAGGTCAACAAACGCAGTAGGAATACTATGAAGTACTTATCTGAAATGACGGAGGGCTACGATAGGTTTTTAAGAAAACCCTTTGCGTAATGAACTTGATATCGTTATAGAATCAAGTGATTTTAAAAGGAGTGTTTTTGAGGATTTTCTAGTTTCGCTAAAGAGGTCACTCCCGGTGAATGGATCTCGGCTCTTTCCTCATCGAATAAGTAGTAGGATATTTCACAAATATCACTATGCAAAGAAGAAATAATAAAAACAATCAAAAGACAAACCAAGTTTGTAGTATCTGCTAGTTTCACTAAAGAGGTCACTCCCGGTGAAGGGATCTCGGCTCTTTCCTTATCGAATAAGGTGCTGGATGTTCTACAAGGAACACCGCTATGCAAAGCAAGAACTAGAGCTACCTGTTTTTTAGACAAGTTTCTACAACATCTTTAGGTTTCTTTTAGTTTCGTTAATCTCATTAATGAAGTCCCATTTTATTATGCTTCACAAGCATTACATTTGAAACGAAATTAGCAATATAACATATATCTCATATATATAATATAAACATTCGTCTCAGGCAGTAATATGATCTCATCACAGAACATTGCAGCAGAAGATAACATATGAAATATTGGATATACTAGGACGTCCGTGTTTTATATCGAGCCTGCATAAAACATGGATTCCACGGTCGCAATGAATAGCCAAACACACATCCCGAGACCCCCATGAGAGCGGCAAGCAACACTGCCAATTCTAGGATTAGGAGACCCGGTCACGACTTCTCGAGATAGTCTCCCACTGGACTCTAGAACCCGGTTACTTGTGCTCCCCGCCTTGGGTCTACCTAATGCGGAAAAGTAAATAATATACAATGGTGACATCATCCTCATCCCGGAAGTGCCCCAATAAAAGAATATTGTATACAATGAATTTTACATGAATGAAAATAAAAACCCTCATCTCACATAAAACCCCCGGCTATTCAAAACGCGACGATCCAATATAACATATCACTGCAACACATAACATCACATGTCATCAACGTAAGTAAATATGCGTATCCCAATTGTCGTTGATGTATAGCAATGAAACCGGCGATACACCACATATTACACTTACGGTCGTAGAAAAGAAAGTGTAAAACTACAACAGTTGGAATCCGCAACCTCCTTAGACATCTCATGTCTAACCAAATGAATTCCTTAGACATCGCATGCCTAACAATTATAAACCCTGCATTTTAGTCTCGATCTCGAAAACACTTTTCAATATCTAGTCGGGCAATTCAACAAGATTCCCGACATCCTGATCGAATGCTCGTCGAAAACTTTAGTAGACTGCCGCACCCCCGATTCCGTCGACGAAGTGCACTAAGGCGGAACACCGCTGCCGTGAGCACCCGAACGGATGCTTTTGGAAATGGGGTTCTCCTACAGTCACTTGGTCGGGGTCATGAGGCGTGGCTATCTATTAAGTTTACCCGGCGAGTATCCGCGTACGCTATGTGATTGCGATGGACTTTTGATCGCATCAAAATTCCGTGGCAACCAATCATCTGAGACTAAACTGGTAGATTTATAACATTCAAATTAGTTATCTCATAACTACTTGTGGATTCCAAATATTGTATCACATTCCAGATAAATAGACAATATTAAACTTTTCGATCGAATAAACAAACACCCAAGATTTCCCAAATAGCTTAACACTTGAGCGAAGTTCAAAAAGTATCCATCACATGCCACAGTACCAATGGTCCAGCCGTAGAAGGTTCAAACCAACGCTTCATATGTGGCAACGCCGTACTGCCCCAAACCCTAAGGTTTAGAGGTGGTTCAGACGGTCACATAATCGAGTTAAGGTTTGTGTTCTTCTAGAAGGTACACCGCGTTACTTGCACGACTATGAATGTTCTTTAATTAAGGAAAAAATCCAACACTTGGAAATTTTCCGGCAGGGGAAAAAGTGAGATATTGATATCCGTTCGAACTTTTTAACACGTTCTAAATTACCCGGAAAAAATTAAATGAAGTTAAACTTTCCGATCGAATCAACGAATACAAAAGATCTCCAGAAAACTCAACACTTGAGTAGAATTAAAAATTCCCAGAAGCATGCAAAATTAACCAAGAATAAACCCCAGAAGTGGTGGCCCCAAACTCCTAAGGGTGGAACCGCCGCCAAACACATGGTTTGGCCGCGGTTCCGCGCTTCCCTAAGGGAGTTATAGGTTCGTACTTCTCTGCAATTCTCAGAATTCCCTGCTTATTTTTCTGAGTATTTTTAATACAGAAAAAATCAACATTTTTAAAAAAATTCCAGAGAGGGGGTAAAATGGGACGTTTCGGGGTTCGATCGGACTTTAAACTTCGTCTAGACTTTGCCTAAAACTCTAGCTTGGTTATGATACCACTGTAGGGTTACTAGGCACTGTCATAATGGTCTATAAGGCATCAACCATGCCCGATTTAAAATTTAGATGTGCCGAACAACCCTAACCAAGATCTTAGGCTAGAGATTAGGCGAAACAAAGTAAGTAAACAACTTTACTTCTAAGAGTTAGGGATTACAACCTTTGTAGTCATTTCCTTCACTTCTAAAGCTCCGTGTTGAGGTCCCTTCGCTGCGATCATCGAGTACCCGGACTCATGAGAGGCTCCATGAAGAGAAAGATGCAAGCTAGCTTCCGATCTTCAATAACAAATATGATCTACCTTGAAGAAACTCAAACCCAAGCTCTTGCTTTGCTAATCAAGTATTAGCAAAGCAAACACCCTAATCTAAGCGGCTAGAATAGATGAGGATAATGAGCTAGGAATTTAGCTCTCATTTTTTTGCGATTTCTCACTCATTATCATCACTTTGCAAAAAGCTAGAAAGCTTTTTATCAAAAAGGACGAAGAAGAAGAAGCAAATCTCTTTGTGATGAATAATGAATCAAGTGTGAGGTTAGAAATGCAACCATGGGTTAAGTATGAAGACTTAACCCATGTAGAGAATCAACTATGGTTAAAGGGTTGGGTTGGGTTAAAGAAATATCTATGCAAAATATCAAGGTCAAAGTCAAAGCTTTAAGAAGCTTCTTGAAAGCTTCATGAAAGCTTAACCATAATCCAAACCCTAACCATATTTAAACTCCACAAATCATGTTGCATTTATAACCATAACATGTTACAATATTATATATCACATATGCAATATTTATTGTAACAAAATAAAATAATACAATTAACATATATCACATATATATTAATGTATTATTTGAGTGAGAAAAAGAATCTTTAAGTGAGCTAATATTAGTTAATGCAATATAATATATCAAATATATAATTATACATTAAATTATCGAATCAACACTTGATCCGATAATTCGGCTATTTCATAAATAACCGACTAATATGATTTGTATCAGTTCATTGAATCAACGCTTGATCCAATGACCCGGCTATATCACATATACCCGGCCGATATCTCATATCGCAAGAATCTAATACGGTATCCCATACACGTATTATTCTCGATCCCGCACATATCACATATGTGCTCCTACTCCGTTTTGCCTGAGCCAGGAAACCTCTGTGTAGGACTCTAAAGAATCGTCAATACGCCGGCAGTAAGTGATGATCATATCAAACACCCACAAGCTGCAAGTAGTCAGCTAAACGTAACAGCCACCCAGGTATTGAGCAATCAGAAGATCAACAAGCAAGCCTGTACTTTCTCCCGTGAATCCAATCAGTAACACTCCCGTACAGTCCGATCTCTTCGTCTGATATGTCGCATATCTCGCGTAGGGGTGGTAAACGTCAGACCCAAGTAGCTTGATAAGTCGTGTGGATATGAGGTCTATAACAGTTCGAGAAACTACTGATAACACTTACCAGTAAATCTCAGCAACCCTGGGCAGGGATTTCCAGTTATAGCCAATCGAACATAGCGCAACATCAACTCCCTATACCGGGAGAGACGAAACCCCTCCTATCGCTCATTGCCTCCATGTGATTCGGGACTGTACCCAAAAGCCACCTTTTTGCACACCCTCTTGGACGTGGTATGATGGAAATCAAAGCACAGTGGGAATCACACAAGACTCTATGACAATCTCGGGTCTACAGACTAACCTGTACCAGTGTCACCAGAGAACTGCCATCTAACGTGAGGTATAATACCATCTAGGAGTTCTCGGCGAGTCCGTCCAGTGTACCCAGTCTCTACTGAGCACCCGTATACCTTCACTGATGTCAAACACTAATGGATATGGGATCATCCATCGCCCATCATATGGGTCAAGATGCGCATACGCTAGTCTACTGTGGAGTATCGATGTCCTATTTCGGTACTCCCACGACTAGGAACATTTGAAGGATGTACTTGGCGACCACCCTGTCCCCACTAGTATGATCTGTATCGTAGTCCTGGTAGTCTAGTACTCATCCTAAGGGCTTTATCAACATGTAACATAGAGACAATCAGAGTACATATTAAGATAAAGGGAAACCAGATAGCATACTATCATGTCGAGCAAGAAAGTCCTCCCTATATATGTCCAAGCATCCACTACAATATACAGTGTATGTACAGCAATGGCCTCTAGGGCATACATATAACTAACATATAATTCCCTGGTATGGTGGAATATGGATTTGTTAGTTATATGTATGCCCTAGAGGCCATTACTGTACATTGGATGTATATTGTAGTGGATGCTGGGACATATATAGGGAGGACTTTCTTGCTCGACATGATAGTATGCTATCTGGTTACTCTTTACCTTAACGTGTATACTGATTGTCTCTCTGTTACATGTTGGTAAAGCCCTTAGGATGTGTACTTGACTACCTGAACTATGATGCGGATCATACTAGTGGGGACATGGTAGTCCATAAGTACATCCTTGAAAGTCCCTAGTCGTGGGTGTATCGAGACGGGGCATCGATATACCAGAGTAGACTAGCGTGTACCTTCTCGACCCATACAGATGGGCGATGGATGATCCCATATCCATTGGTGTTTGACATCAGAGGAGATATACGGGTGCTCAGTAGAGACTGGGTACACTGGACGGACTCGCCGAGAACTCCCAGATGGTATTATACCTTACGTCAGATGGCAGTTCTCTGGTGACACTGGTACAGAGTAGTCTGTTGACCCGAGATCGTCATAGAGTCTTGTGTGGTTCCCACTGTGCTTTGATTTCCATCTTACCATGTCCAAGAGGGCGTGCAAAACGGTGGTTTTTGGGTACAGTCCCGAGTCACATGGAGGCAATGAGCGATAGGAGGGGATTCGTCTCTCCCGGTATAGGAAGTTGATGTTGCGCTGTGTTCGATTGGCTATAACCGGAAATCCCTGGCCAGGGTTGCTGAGATTTACTGGTAAGTGTTACCAGTAGTTTCTCGAATTGTTATAGACCTCATATTGACACGACTTATCGAGCTATTGGGGTCTGACGTTAACCACCCCTAGGCGAGATATGCGACATATCAGACGATCAGACCGGACTGTACGGTAAGTGTTACTGGTTGGATTCACAGGAGTGTGAGCGGGCTTGCTCGTCGATCTTCTGATCGCTCAATACCTGGGTGGCCGTTACGTTTAGCAGACCGCTTGCGGCTTGTGGGTGTTTGATATGATCATCACCTGCTGCCGGCGTATTGACGAGTCTTTAGAGTCCTACATAGAGGTTTCCTGGCTCAAGCAAAACGAAATAGGAGCGCATATGAGATATGTGTGGGACCGAGAATGATACCAGTATGTGATACTGTATACGATTCTCGCGATTTGTGACATTGATCGGTTATATGCGATATAGCCGGGTTATCGGATCAAGTGTTGATTCGATAAGTTGTTACTGTTGAAACTAGTCGGTTATATGCGATATGACCGGATCGTTAAATCAAGTGTTGATTTAATGATTTAATGTATAATTATATATTTGATATATCACTTTGCATTAACTAGTATCGGTTCACTTAAGATGGATTTTCTCACTCGGATGTGCGCATTGTATATGCGATATATTTTTGTGCACTTGATTGTATCATGTTTGATGATGCATGTTAACTTGGTTAAGTGTAAAGATTAAACCATGGTTAAGTTAATGATTAGGGTTTTCCTTATCATATTTATTTATTTATTTATTTTGGAAAAGATTAAAGAGAAGAATGGTGGCTTTCTTTGTTTCTAGTTGAAACTTCATGAAGGTTTGACCAAAGCTACCATTCTTGTCTTCTTCTCCTAACCCTAACCATTCAACTAACCTTGGTTAATTCTCTACACTTGACTATAGTTAATGTTATGATAAGTATTCTTTTTCTTTTCTATTCTAATTAACTTATCATAACATTTTCATCATCTTCTTCTTCTTCTTCAAGGAGAAGCTTGCCTCCATCAATGGCAACTCTTGAAAATGAGTGAGAAATCCAATTCTAAAGTGAACCCACTTCCTATTTCTTCATCCTCTACCTCTTACCAAGTAGTATAGGGTGTTCTCTTCACAAGTTTCATGACTTGGTGAAGTGGGAGCTTGATCTTGCGATGCCTCGACGTAGATCATCTTCGGCATCGTCGTCGATGACCTAGCCCGCTTTTTCTCCGATGAAGCCAACGCTAGAGCCCAAGATCCGATTTGTAAAGCGAGGAGACTTCATCGCGGAGCCATGGAGGTAGAGAACCGGATCTACAAAGGTTGTATTTCCGTTACACTTTAGTTAAGTTGTTAACTAGCTGTATGTGTTCGCCTAAAATTCTAGCCAACGATCCGTATTAGGGTTTCTCGGCACCGTAATTTTTGAAATTGGCATGGTCGATGCCTTATGAGAACTCTTGAGAGTGCCTAGGAACCTTACAGTGGTATCAGAGCCTAGCTAGAGCCTTAGGCGATGCGTAGACGGTGTTAGAAGTCCGATTAAACCGAAACCCTAACACAAATTTGCTCTCTGGACTTTTTCCAAAAATTGGGTTTTTTCCAGATTAAAAATATGCAGAAAATTCAGCAGGAAATTCTAAGAATTACGGTGCAAAAATTACCTAATGATCTGTCTAAAGTGCGGCGCAACCGCGGCATTAGCGTGCTAATGCGGCGGTTCCGCGGCCATTTTGTCTCTTCTCCCATTGAATTTTGCACAGTAATTCCTATTTTACAGTGCTAGTTTTCCTGGGATATTTGTTTTTCTGAACTCAAGAGTTGAGTTTTCTGGGTTGTATTGGGGACTCGGTGTTTCGATCGGATTGTCTAATTTTGTCTATGTGGCTTTCCGGATATTTTAGAATATGTTAAAAAATTCGACCGGATATAAATACCCATTTTTTCCCCTGCCGGGAAATTTCCAATTGTTGGATCTTTCCGTAGTTTAATAACGTTCTAAGTAGTGCAAGTAACGCGATGGACCCTCTAGAAGACAACAAACCTTAACTCGATTATGTGACCGTCTTGAACTGCCCTTTGAACCTTCGGGTTTGGGGCAGTACGGCGTGCCACATGTGAGGCGTTGGCTTGGTCCTTCTACGGCTGGACCGTTGGTACTGAGGCACGAAGTGAATGTTTTTAAACTTATTTCATGTGTTGAGCTGTTTCGGGAAAACTTGGGTGTTTGAATGTTCGATCGGAAAGTTTAACATTTTCTATTTTATCCGGAATGTGATACAATAATTGGAATTCACAAGTAGTTATGAGATAACTGAATGAATGTTATAAACATAGCAGTTTAGTCTCACTTGATCGGTTGCTACGGAATTTTGATGTGATCAAAAGTCCGTCGCAATCACGTAGCGTACGCGGATACTCGCCGGGTAAACTTAATAGACAGCTACACCCCATAGCCCCGACCAAGTGACTGTAGGAGAACCCCGTCGCTGAAAGCATCCGTTCGGGTGCTCGCGGTAGCGGTGTTCCGCCTTGGTGCACTTCGTCGACGGTATCGGGGGTGCGGCCGTCTACTGAAGTTTGCGACAAGCATTCGATCAGTATGTCGGGAATCTTGTTGAATTGCCCGACTTGATATTGAAAAGAGTTTTCGATAATGAGACTAAAATGCGGGGTTTATAATTGTTAGGCATGCGATGTCTAAGGGATTCATTTGATTAGGCATGCGATGTTTATGTAGGTTGCGGATTCCAACTGTTGTAGTTTTACACTTTCTTTTCTGTGACCGTAAGTGTAATTTGTGATATCGCCGTTTTCGTTGCTATATGTCAACGACAATTGGGATTGGCATATTTACTTACGTTGATGACATGTGATGTTATGTATTGCTGGATATGTTATATTGGATCGTCGTGTTTGAATAGCCGGGGGTTTTTATGTGAGATGAGTGTTTTTCATTTTCATTCATGTAAAAACTTGTATGTAATATTCTTTTATTGGGGCACTTCCAGGTTGCGGAAGATGTCACCCTTTGTATATTATTTACTTTTCCGCACTAGGATAGACCCAAGGAGGAGGGCACAAGTAACCGGGTTCTGGAGTCCAGTGGGAGACCAACTCGAGGAGTCGAGTCCGGATCTCCTAACTCTAGAATTGGTAGGGTTGCTTGCCGCTCTCGTAGGGGTCTAGGGGTGTGGGTTTGGCTATTCATCACGACCGTGGAATCCGTGTTTTATACTGGCTCGTATTGAAAACACGGACGTCCTAGTATATCCAATATTTCATATGTTTCTTCTGCTGCGATATCTGTGATGTGATCATGTGATATGTTCTGTGATGGATACTGTATATAGTATATATGATATATTATATAGGCGTTACTTATGTTTTACACCCGCGCTAGCCCTGCCCCGCTCTGCCGTTAGTTACCTAACCTAACGGTGCACGAGGGGACATCGAGGCGAATGCGGATGGCATAAGTGTACGTCGTATTTATCTGTGATGTTTAGGTACTTATATGATGGGACTTCATTAATGTGATTAATGAAATAAAAGAAACCTAAGATGTTGTAGAATTGAATTTCAAAATAAAACAGGTAGCTACAGTTCTTGCTTTGCACAGCGGTATATGTGATATATCCTGCACCTTATTCGATAAGGAAATGACCGAGATCCCTTCACCGGGAGTGACTCCTTTAGCAATAACTGGCTGATGCTTCACACTCGGTTTGTCTTTTGATTGCTTTTAAGAGTTTTTGTTTTGCACAGTGATATATATGATATATCCCGCACCTCATTCGACGAGGAAAGGACCGACGATCCCTTCACCGGGAGTGACTCCTTTAGCAAAACTAGAAAAGCCTCAAAAGCACTCCATTTTAAAATCATTTGATTCTACAACGATATCAAGTTCATTACGCAATAGGTTTTCAGAAAAACCTGTCGTAGCCCTCCGTCATTTCAGATATGTACTGGTTAGTATTCGTGCTGCGTTTGTTGACCTCTGTCAAGGCGTAGTGTGCGGTAGCTGATTAGTCCTTATCTGTATAAGCATATGATGTGATTGATTTAGGGTAGTCGTGCGACCTTGTTGACCTCTGTCAAGGGTCGTGCGGGTGGGTTTACTTCAATCAGGAAATGACGGGTTGAACTTGACTAGCAGCCTATGGTTTGTTGACCTCTGTCAAGGTCATAGGACGCTAGGGGCAAAATATTATCGGGAATTTCAAGTGTTGAAATTTGCAATGAGATTGCATACCTTCTATGAGATAGTTGGATCCCGATACCCTCTGCGAGTAAGAGTAACTCCTGAGAGAGTTTTATACATTACAATTAGCCGATCAAGTAGGTGTCTAGAAAGGTGTCAACGGGGTTACGTCTCTGGGAAAACGAGGTTTACATTAATTAGGTTCGTGCGAAAGCACGGGGGACCTCCCTCAAAGTACCGACACTGGCCTGGCTGAAAGATTGGCGAACTTGTAGTGTGTAATTAATCCCGGCTAGTCTTTCCTTTTAGGGTTTGAAGGAAGATTTGATAAAAAGCAGTGGGAGCCATCCTGATTAGATAAAATAATAACCAATCTATTCTTGCAAGAGCATACGCTGAGTGTTTTCTTCTCTCTCTCTCCTGGTAGCGACCATGTCACGCCTTAATCAAGATAATAATACGGATTATTGACTGAACCCACTTGTTATACTGAGATGGGGAACGTTGGTCCCGCTCCAACTTATAATTGTTATAAGACAGAGCAGGAAATTGGGGATTACGAGAATTCCCTTGCCGCCCAAACGAAGAGAGTGCATGCTGATTCATCATCTTCGGGTGTGTTCATTATGCAGAACTGTTTCTCAGTGTCCTTTACGTCCTGGGTATATGATACCGGATCAGGATCCCGCATATGTAATATGTTACATAGGGCTACAGGAAGGTAGAGAACTGAGAACGGGTGATAAGTTTCATGAGGCAGAAAACGGGGCAAGAGTTGCAGCCAAGTCTGTTGGTTACTGTCACCCTGTATACCAATACATTGATTCTGAACAAATACTATTAGATACCGAACCTGATATACAAAATCATATCAGTCTCTTTATTAGTAAAGAAACGATATAATTTTGTATTGTTGGATAATGTTTTGAACATTTCCTATATCAAAAGTTGATTGGTTCAGGCACGTTATCTAAGAGCATTAATGTTCTAAATCAAACTACAGTTCTTTAGTATACGGAACACACGCAAGAGGAAGAGTTCAGAACCGAACGAATCCTTCTTGAGGTATTGTAGACTAGGTCATATCAATGCGACCCGACTAGCTGAAGTTACATTTAGATGCATATTTAAATCAGTTTGAATTTACATCTTGTGAAACTTGCCAGTCATGTCACAAAGATATAATGACACCAGCTCTGTTTATTGGAAACAGAGAAAGAGTTACTGAACTCTTGGGATGATACATGTTGATGTATGTAGGTCCCCTGTCTACACATGCCAAGACTGGTTCTTTGTACTTCATTACATTCTCTGATGATCTTTCGAGATTCAGACCTATGTTCCTGTTGAAACACAAGTCCGAACCTTTTGAGATATTCACAGAATATAAGTTAGAAGTAGAGAACCAAAATACGGGTAAAAGTACTATGTCCTTTGATGTGATCAAGGAGGAGAATACTTGAGCATAGAAATCCTGGACTATTCGAAAGGAGAATGAGATTCTCTCTCAGTATTACTCCTCCGTATACACCATTGCACGATGGTATATCGGGGCGGAGCAGATACACCCTATTTGATATGGTGTGCTCTATGATGAGTACTACTGAGTTACCTGTTTCCTTTTAAGGGGGTTATGCACTTGAGAAGCTGCATACCTATAGAATAGGTTCGAATCAAATCAGTTACCTACCACTTCATATGTGATATGGAAAGGGATGAGCCCATGTCTTAAGCTAGTTAAGATTTGGGGTTGTCCGGCCTATGTCTAAAAGCAAAATCCGGACAAACTCGAGGCAAGATCTGTTATGTACAACTGGAAAGGTTCCAGCTATGCAAACTACAGCAGATGATTTGGTAGAACCGAAGGATTCAATAGAAACCAACGAACCTCAGCCACTCCGCCGGTCTAGTAGGGATCTTCACCCACCTGAGAGATACTTCGGTTTCTCTATGACAGTGGGAGCGAGGATTGCATCATGAGTTGATGACCTAACTAGTTTCGAGCTGGCCATCAGGAGTGGGACTCTGTAAGAATGGCTGGATGCTTAGCGATCTGAGATGGAATCCTTATACACCAACAAAGTATGGACTTTGGTTGCTATATCTGAAGGGTTAAATCCCCATCAGGAGCAAGTATATCTTGAGAAGATTACTTGGTGTACATGGAAAAGTTAAGACTTTCAAAGCTAGACTTGTTGAAGATTTTCGTCATCGACCAGGCATGGATAATGATGAAATCTTTTCAAGTGGCTATGCTTAAGTCCATCCAGATCCTACTTGCCACGGCTACATACCATGACTACGATATCTGGCAGTTGGGTGTCGTGACTGCTTTTCTAAATAATGTTTTAGAAGAGAGAGTCTAGAAGTACACAGCCAGAGGGCTTCGTAGACAGTGGGAGCAGCGGAAACGTGTTCAAGATGCTTTATAGGATAAAGCAGGTATCGCGGAGTTGGAACATCTGTTTTGATGTGTTAGTCAAAAAGTTTGACATCAACAAAATGGTAGATGAACCTTGTATATACAAAAAGGTAGTACGGAGTATGGTGATGATCCTCGTTGAGTACGTGGATGACATACTTTTGATAGGGAAGGAGTTTCCTATGCTAGCTCGGTCAATCTCCGCTTATCACAATGATTCTCCATAAAGGATCAAACTGATACCTCCTAAATCCTGGGTTTTGGATCTATGAGATAGATCTAATTGGATGTTAGGATTCTCACTAGTTGTAGTGAGATGGTATCAATCGATAGTGGGGAGAATCACTGGAAGGGTTCCAGAGTGATAAGGACGACTGAATATCAGTCACAGGCATTGTCTTTACCCTCAGTAAAGGGACGGTATGTTGGAAAAGTTCCAAGCTAGATACCGTGGCAAACTAGACGATTAAGGTTGGATACATCGCTACTTAAGATGCTACCAAAGAGGATGTTTGGGTGTCTATTGGTTCATGAGATGAACTACGTTCCAACCATTGTGAGACAATGGAGTTGTGGCTTATGCCAAGGAACGCCGGTCCCATCAGTGATCCAGACATATTCTAAGGCAGTGTCACCTGATCATGGAGATGGTTGATCTCCAGGGTGATCGAGGTTAGGAGAGTAGACTCAGAGGATAACACGGCGGATCCACTCACGAAGGCCTATTCCCAGAGAGAGACTTTTATGGGATGGTTGAGTATGAGATACTACAACCACTGCTACAGATGGCCCTAGTGCAAGTGGGAGATTGTTAGTTATATGTATGCCCTAGAGGCCATTACTGTACATTGGATGTATATTGTAGTGGATGCTGGGACATATATAGGGAGGACTTTCTTGCTCGACATGATAGTATGCTATCTGGTTACTCTTTACCTTAACGTGTATACTGATTGTCTCTCTGTTACATGTTGGTAAAGCCCTTAGGATGTGTACTTGACTACCTGGACTATGATGTGGATCATACTAGTGGGGACATGGTAGTCCATAAGTACATCCTTGAAAGTCCCTAGTCGTGGGTGTATCGAGACGGGGCATCGATATACCAGAGTAGACTAGCGTGTACCTTCTCGACCCATACAGATGGGCGATGGATGATCCCATATCCATTGGTGTTTGACATCAGAGGAGATATGCGGGTGCTCAGAAGAGACTGGGTACATTGGACGGACTCGCCGAGAACTCCCAGATGGTATTATACCTTACGTCAGATGGCAGTTCTCTGGTGACACTGGTACAGAGTAGTCTGTTGACCCGAGATCGTCATAGAGTCTTGTGTGGTTCCCACTGTGCTTTGATTTCTATCTTACCACGTCCAAGAGGGCGTGCAAAACGGTGGTTTTTAGGTACAGTCCCGAGTCACATGGAGGCAATGAGCGATAGGAGGGGATTCGTCTCTCCTGGTATAGGGAGTTGATGTTGCGCTGTGTTCGATTGGCTATAACCGGAAATCCCTGGCCAGGGTTGCTGAGATTTACTGGTAAGTGTTACCAGTAGTTTCTCGAATTGTTATAGACCTCATATCGACACGACTTATCGAGCTATTGGGGTCTGACGTTTACCACCCCTAGGCGAGATATGCGACATATCAGACGATCTGACCGGACTGTACGGTAAGTGTTACTGGTTGGATTCACAGGAGTGTGAGCGGGCTTGCTCGTCGATCTTCTGATCGCTCAATACCCGGGTGGCCGTTACGTTTAGCAGACCTCTTGCGGCTTGTGGGTGTTTGATATGATCATCACCTGCTGCCGGCGTATTGACGAGTCTTTAGAGTCCTACATAGAGGTTTCCTGGCTCAAGCAAAACGAAATAGGAGCGCATATGAGATATGTGCGGGACCGAGAATGATACCAGTATGTGATACTGTATACGATTCTCGCGATTTGTGACATTGATCGGTTATATGCGATATAGCCGGGTTATCGGATCAAGTGTTGATTCGATAAGTTGTTACTGTTGAAACTAGTCGGTTATATCCGATATGACCGGATCGTTAAATCAAGTGTTGATTTAATGATTTAATGTATAATTATATATTTGATATATCACTTTGCATTAACTAGTATCGGTTCACTTAAGATGGATTTTCTCACTCGGATGTGCGCATTGTATATGCGATATATTTTTGTGCACTTGATTGTATCATGTTTGATGATGCATGTTAACTTGGTTAAGTGTAAAGATTAAACCATGGTTAAGTTAATGATTAGGGTTTTCCTTATCTTATTTATTTATTTATTTATTTTGGAAAAGATTAAAGAGAAGAATGATGGCTTTCTTTGTTTCTAGTTGAAACATCATGAAGGTTTGACCAAAGCTACCATTCTTGTCTTCTTCTCCTAACCCTAACCATTCAACTAACCTTGGTTAATTCTCTACACTTGACTATAGTTAATGTTATGATAAGTATTCTTTTTCTTTTCTATTCTAATTAACTTATCATAACATTTTCATCATCTTCTTCTTCTTCTGCAAGGAGAAGCTTGCCTCCATCAATGGCAACTCTTGAAAATGAGTGAGAAATCCAATTCTAAAGTGAACCCACTTCCTATTTCTTCATCCTCTACCTCTTGCCAAGTAGTATAGGGTGTTCTCTTCACAAGTTTCATGACTTGGTGAAGTGGGAGCTTGATCTTGCGATACCTCGACGTAGATCATCTTCGGCATCGTCGTCGATGACCTAGCCCGCTTTTTCTCCGATGAAGCCGATGCTAGAGCCCAAGATCCGATTTGTACAGCGAGGAGACTTCATCGCGGAGCCATGGAGGTGGAGAACCAGATCTACAAAGGTTGTATTTCTGTTACACTTTAGTTAAGTTGTTAACTAGCTGTATATGTTCGCCTAAAATTCTAGCCAACGATCTGTATTAGGGTTTCTCGGCACTGTAATTTTTGAAATTGGCATGGTCGATGCCTTGTGAGAACTCTTGAGAGTGCCTAGGAACCTTACAGGATTCAAGATCCATATTCTCGTGCTTCCTCTGGTGTTCATTGTCCATAGAGTCCAGTACGAGGCACTTGGCTTTCGCGCTGTCAATTTCCCAGGTCTTACGGATTTCCTTATCCGCGACGCTGAAATCTGGACCTGGGACGGCGGGGGCTTTAGTAGTAAGAATATAGCCCAATTTGTCATATGTGATTGCCATCTTGACATTCCTGTGCCATTCTTTATAGTTTGGCTCTATCAATATGTTTTTATCTAATAGTAACTTAAGGCCAGTCATCTTGGTCGCTGCAATTAGGAGTGTTAGTTATATGTATGCTCTAGAGGCCATTATTATACATGTGATGTATATTATAGTGGACGCTTGGACATATATAGGGAGGACTTTGTTGCTTGATATGATAGTATGCTATCTGGTTGCTCTTTATCTTAACATATACACTTATTGTCTCTCTATTACATGTTGATAAAGCCCTTAGGATGTGTACTTGACTACCTGGATTATGATGCAGATCATACTAGTGGGGCAAGGGTAGTCGGTAAGTACGTCCTTCAATTGTTCCTAGTTGTGGGAGTATAGAGACGGGGCATCGATATTCCAGCGTAGACTAGCATATACGCTTCTCGACCCATATGATGGGCGATGGATGATCCCATATCCATTGGTGTTTGACATCAGAGATGGTATACGGGTGCTCAGTGGAGACTGGGTACACTGAACGGACTCGCCGAGAACTCCTAGATGGTATTATACCTATCGTCAGATAGCAGTTCTCTGGTGACACTGGTACAGGTTAGTCTATAGACCTGAGATCGTCATAGATTCTTGTGTGATTACCACCGTGCTTTGATTTCCACCTTACCATATTTGAGAGATCGTGCAAAACGGTGGTTTTTGGGTAAAGTCCTGAGTCACATAGAGGCAATGAGCGATAGGAGGGGATTTCGTCTCACCCAGTATTGGGGGTTGATGTTGCTCTATGCTCGATTGGCCATAACAGGAAATCCATGGCCAGGGTTGCTGAGGTTTACTAATAAGTGTTATCAGTAGTTTCTCGAACCGTTATGGGCCTCACATCGGAATGACTTATCAGGATATTGGGGTCTGACGTTTACTACCCCCAGGCTGTGATATGCGACATATCAGATGAAGAGACCGGACTATACGGTAGTGTTACTTATTTGATTCGCAGGAGTATGAGCAGGCTTACTTGTTGATCTTCTGATCGCTCAATACCCGGGTAGCCGTTACGTCCAGCTAGTACCGCTGACGGCTTGTGGGTGTTTGATATGATCATCACCTACTGCCGGCGTATTGACCAGTCTTTAGAGTCCTATACAGAGCTTTCCTGGCTCAAGCGAAACGAAGTAGGAGAACATATGTGATATGTGCGGGACCGAGATTAATGCGCGTATGTGATACCGCATTCTATTCTCGCGATATGTGATATCGATCGGTTATATGTGATATAGTCGGGTTATTGAATCAAGTGTTGATTCGATAAGTTGATACATATGATATTAGTCGGTTATATGTGATATAGCCGGATTATTAAATCAATTGTTGATTTAATAATTTAATGTATAATTATATATTTGATATATTAAATTACATTAACTAATATTAGCTCACTCAGACATTTATTTTTCTCACTTGTGTACACTTAATATATATGTGATATATATTATTGTGTCATGCTTGTTGCTACATACTACATGGGTGTATAAGACTAACACTGTGCTTAACATAATGAAGGGTTTTATTTATTTAAAGTAAATCAAAATTAGTTGGAAATTAGTCTTATTGTTGAAGCTTGTGGAAGCTTGTGAACCATTGACTTAGTCCACTAATTTTGTTTTACTTAAGATATTTATTATCCCAACCATTATGATTAGCCATGGTTTAGTCTCTACATGAGTTAATATATGATATTAACTCACCCATGGTTCCCATTCTACACTTGATTCTCTCCATGGTTGCTTTTTCTTCATCTCCTTCATCTAGCTCTCTAGCAATTTGGGAGGTGAAGAAAATTAGTGAGAAAAATATTTCTAAAGTGAGCAAAATTCATACTTCATCAACCTACACTAGATTAGTCATTTAGTTTAGGTTGTTTGCTTCACAATTAGTGAAGAAGTAGCTTGAGTTGGTGTCTCCTCGACATAGATCATCTTCAGCCTCGAAGACTTCAAGCATGCTTGCTCCTTTCATCTTGTGGAGCCTTTGTAGAGTCCGGGAGTTCACTACTTGGAGCGAAGGGACTACTACACGGAGCTATTGAAGTGAAGGACTGGTCTACAAAGGTTGTATTCCTTGTTCACTTAGATATAAAGATGTTTACATGCTTGTTTCGTCTAATTCTCTAGTTATGATTCTAGGTTAGGGTTCTTTAGCGCGCCAATTTTTTGAAAACGGCATGGTCGATACCTCCCAAAAACCAGTGGCGGTGCTGAGGAACCCTACAGTGGTATCAGAGCCATGCTAGAGAATTAGACAATATTTGTACAATTAAGAAACCGAAACAACTTCGAAACATCGAAACAAATAACCTAGTTTCTGTTGAAATTTTAAGAGTGTCTAAATTTTTTTTAAGCAACTGCAGAATGTTGCATGAGATGTAACATGAACACCAGACAAAAACGAGCCCCTTTCACCTGTTTTGACCCGGCGACAAGTGAGGTTTTGACCGGCCCCACCGATTATGTGGGCTTGTTCTGGCTTCGTTTTTGCGTGGTGTTCCAGTCTCTGGGTTTTGGTGTTTCAGGTGTTGCTTGTTTTTACTGAGATTACATGTGATGTTATCTTTCTGTAAAAGCAATTCGGAGTGTTTCATAGTCGTGATTCTAACATATTTTTGGGTTTTCTTGATGACGTTAAAATGTTCGAACGAATATCAAATACCCATTTTTCTCTCTCGCTAGAAATTTTCCAAGAGTTGGATTTTTCCAAGTTTAAAATCTTCAGAAAATCATGCTGGTGATTCTATGGACCCTCCAGAAGAATGAAACCCTAACTCGATTCTGTGACCGCCGGAACTGCCGTCAAACCCTAGGGTTTGCGGTAGTTCCGCGGTGTCATAGGTGTGGAAAGAATTGGCCCTTCTACGGTTGGTCCATAGGTACTGTGGCATGTTCTGGGTATTGTTTAAACTGTGCTCAAGTGTTGAGCCTTCTGGGAATTATGGGTGTTTGTTGATTCGACCAAAAAGTTTAACATCGTCTAGTTATCTGTGAAATGTGATACAATTCTTGGAATCCACAATAATTAGTTTTGTGAAAACTAATTTGGATTTTATAAATCTAGCAATTTAGTCTCAAGTGATCGGTTGCCACGGGATTTTGATGTGGATCGAAAGTCCGTCGCAATCACGTAGCGTACGCGGATACTCGCTGGGTAACCTTACTAGATAGCCATGACCCATAACCCTGACCAACTGACTGTAGGAGATCCTCATTGCTAAAAGCATCCCCCCGGGTGCTCGCGGCCGCGGTGTTCCGCCTAAGTGCACTTCGTCGACGGCATCGGGGGTACGGCCGTCTCTAAATTTTCCGACGAGCATTCGATCATGGATGTCGGGAATCTTGTTGAATTACCAGACTGGTTATTGAAAAGCGCTTTCAATAACGAGACTAAAATGCGGGGTTTATAATTGTTAGGCATGAAATTTGGAATAAATGATATTCCGGGTTTATGATGTCTAAGGAATTCATTTGGTTAGGCATGAAATCGAAAGTATGTGATACATTGGGTTTATGATGTCTAAGGTGGTAGCGGATTCCAATAGTTGTAGTTTTCACTTTCTGATACATTGGGTTTATGATGTCTAAGGTGGTAGCGGATTCCAATTGTTGTAGTTTTCACTTTCTTTTCTGCGACCGTAAGTGTAATATGAGGTGTATCGCAGGTTTCGTTTCTATATGTCAACGACAATTGGGATACGCATATTTACTTACGTTGATGACATGTGATGTTATGTGTTGCTGTGATATGTTATATTAGATCGTCGTGTCTGAATAGCCGGGTTTTTTTATATGAGATGAGAACTTTTCATTTTCATTCATGTAAAAACTTGTATGTAATATTCTTTTATTGGGGCACTTCTGGGTTGAGGATGATGTCACCATTGATGTATATTATTTACTTTTCCTCATTAGGATAGACCCAAGGAGGAGAGTACAAGTAAACGGGTTCTAGAGTCCAGCGTATCGAGGAGTCGAGACCGGGTCTCCTAACTCTAAAATTGGTAGGGTTGTTTGCCGCTCTCGTAGGGGTCTAGGGATGTGGTTTTAGGTATTTATTGCGACCGTGGAATCCTTGTTTTTACTGGCTTAATTTAAAATACGGAATTCCTAGTATATCCAATATTTCATATGTGTTCTTCTGCTGCTGTTATTCTGTGATGTGGTCACTTTATATGATGAGACGAATGTTGTTATTATATATATGATATATAATAAACGTTGCTTATGTTTTACACTGTGCTAGTCCTGCCCCGCTATGCCGTTAGTTAAGTAACCTAATGGTGTATAACGGGACACTGTGGCGAATGCGGATGGCATAAGCATACGTTACACTTTCGTTTCTTTATCTGTGATGCTTAGGAAGCATAATTCATGGGACTTCATTAATGAGATTAATGAAATAAAAGAAACCTAAAGTTGTTGTAGAATCTTGTTTTAAAAACTAGTTGTTCTAGTTCTTGCTTTGTATAGTGGTATTCCTTGTAGAATATCCAGCACCTTATTCGATAAGAAAAGAGCCGAGATCCCTTTACCGGGAGTGACTCTTTAGCAAAACTGGCAGATGCTACAACCCACGCGGTTTTGTCTTTTGATTGCTTTTTTTAGTTCATGCTTTGCATAGTGGTATTTGTGAAATATCCAGCACCTCATTCGATGAGGAAAGAGGCGAGATCCCTTCACCGGAAGTGACCTCTTTAGCAAAACTAGCAAAAGCCTCAAAAACACTCCTTTTCAAAATCACTCGATTCTGCAACGATATCAAGTTCATTACACTAAAGGTTTTCTTAAAAACTTGTCGTAGCCCTCCGTCATTTTAGATAAGTAGTATTTAGTATTCGTGCCACGTTTGTTGGCTTTTCTCAAGGCGTAGTGTGCGGTAGCTACTTACAGCTTATCTGCTGCATATGATGCGATTGGATTAGGGTAGTCGTACGACTTTGTTGGCTTTCGTCAAGAGTCGTGCGGGTGGGTTTAATTCAATCATGAAATGTACGGGTTGAACTTGACTAGCGGACTATGCTTTGTTGGATTTCATCAAGATCATAAGACGCTAGGGGTATAATATTATCGGGAATTTCAAGTGTTGAAATTTGCAATGAGATTGCATACCTTCCATGAGATAGTTGGATCCCGATACCCACTACGAGTAAGAGTTACTCCTGGTAGAGTTTTGCACATTACAATTAGCCGATCAAGTAGGTGTCTAGAAAGGTGTTAATAGGGTTACGCCCATAGGAAAATGAGGTTTATTTTAATTAGGTCCATGCGAAAACACGGGGAACCTCCCTCAAAGTACCGACACGGGCCTGGCCGAAAGATTGGCGAACTTGTAGGGTGTAATTAATCATGGCTAGTCTTACCTTTTAGGGTTTGAAGGAAGATTTGATAAAAACAGCGGGAGCCATCCTGATTAGAGAAAATAATAACCAATCTTATCTTGCAAGAGCATACGCTGAGTGTTTGATTCTCTCTCTCTCCTGATAGCGACTATGTCACACCTTAATCAAGATAATAATATGGATGCATTGACCGAACCTGCTTATTATGCTGAGCTAGGGAACGTTGATTCCGTTCCAACTTATAATTGTTATAAGTCTGAGCAGGAAATAGGGGAATACAAGAATTCCCATGCTACCCAATCGAGGAATAAGCATGTTGATGCATATTCATCGGGTGTGTTCGTTACCAAGAACTATTTCTCAGTATCCTCTACGTCTTAAGTTTGAGATACCGGATCAGGATCCCACATATGTAATTTGTTACATGGGTTACAGAAAAGTAGAGAACTGTGATTGGGTGATATGTCTCTAAGTGTTAGAGATGGTGCAATTGTTGCAGCCAAATTTGTTGGCAAATATCACCTTGTATTACCAAGGGGTAAATACATTGATTCTGAACAAATATTATTACATTCCGAACCTTATATACAACATTACACCAGTTTCTTTATTATGTTAAAGAAGGATATAATTTTGTATTGCAGGATAATGTTGTGAACATTTTCCTTAATCAAGAGTTGATTGGATTAGGCACGTTATAAAATGGCATATACGTTCTAAATCAAACCACAGTTCAAAGTATGTAGAACACACACAAGAGGAGTAGTTCAGAAATGAACGAATCCTTCTTGTGGCATTGTAGACTAGGTCATATCAATGCGACACGACTTGCTAAGTTACATTAACGATGAATATTAGAATCTGTTCAAATTTTCATATTATGATACTTGTCAGTCTTGTCTCAAAGATAAAATGACCAATACTCCGTTTACTGGAAACAGAGATAGAGTTACTGAACTCTAGGGACTGATACATGGTGATGTATACGGTCCTATGTCTACAAATGCCAGGGTTGGTTTCTCGTACTTCATTATATTCACTGACCATCTCTCAAGATTCAGACATATGTTCCTGTTGAAACACAAGTCTTAAACTTATGAGAAATTCGAGGAAAATGAGCTTGAAGTTGAGAACCAGATGGGTAAAAGTATTAAGTCCTTCGATGTGATCGAGGAGGAGAATACTTGAGCCCGGAGTTCCTAAATTATTTAAAAGAAGAATAGGGATTCTCTCTCAGCTTACTCCTTCGTATACACCATAGCACATTGGTGTATCGGGGCGAAGGTATCGCGCCCTATAAGATTTGGAGCGCTCTATGATGAGTACTGCTGAGTTGCCTGTTTCCTTTTGGAGTTATGCACTTGTGAAGCTGCATACCTATTGAATGGGGTTCCATCCAAATCAGTGCCTACCACTCCATATGAGATATGGAATGGGAAGAGACCATGTCTTAAATGAGTTGAGATATGGGGTTGTCCGGCCTACGTTGAAAGGAAAAATCCGGACAAACTTGAGGCAAGGTCAGTTCTGTATAAGTTTGTTAGATATCCCAAATCATTTGCAAGGGTATATCTTCTACCACACTGAGGAGCAAAAGGAGTTTTGTTTCTCAGCATGCCACCTTTTTAGAAAAGGAATTTCTTATGGAAGAAATTAGTGGTCATGAGGTAGAACTGGAAGGAGTTCCAGCTGGACAAACAAACAGCTGATGATTGGGTGAAACCAAAGGATTCAATAGTCTTCAACGAGCCTCAGCCTCTCCGTGAATCTGGTAGGGTTCCTCATCCACCTGAAAGATACTACAGTTTTCTCGGTGACGGTGGGAGCGAGGATTGCATCATGGTAGATGATGACCCAACTAGGTTCAGGCAGGCCATTACGAGTGGGGACTCTGTGAAAAGGCTGGATGCTATGCGATCAAAGATCGAATCCATGTACACCAACAAAGTATGACTTTGAATGTTGCACCTGAAGTGGTAAAACCCATCGGGATCCAGTGGATCTTGAGAAGATTCTTGGTGTAAATGGAAAAGTTGAGACTTTCAAAACTAGACTTATAGTAAAAGGTTCTCGTCATGTAACCAAGTGTATATTATGATGAAACTTTTTCTCCAGTGGCTATGCTTAAGTCCATCAGGATTATAGCACACATCGCGGAGTTGGAACATCTGTTTTTATGTGTCAGTCAAAGAGTTTGACTTCATAAAAAAGGTAGATGAACCTTGTATATACAAGAATGTTGTGGAGAGTAAGGTTGTCTTCCACGTATTGTACGTAGATGACATACTCTTTATAGGAAATGGTTTCCTATGCTACACTGGGTCAAGCTCCTCTTATCACGAGGATTCTCCATGAAAGATCTGGATGATACCTATTACATCTTGTGGATTATGATCTATAATGATAGATCTAAATGGATGTTGGGAGTGTCCTAAATCCAGGTACATTAACACCATACTAAAGGGGTTTAGTATGGAAGATTCTAAGAATGGTGGTTCGCCCACTTAACTCATGAATCACTCTCTCTAAAAAGTTGTCTCCCGAGACTGATTTGGAGAGAGCTCGCGTTCAAGGGAGACCCTATGCTTCGGCGGTAGGCTCTATCATTTATGCGATATTATGTACCGGGCCAGATTTAGCTGACTCACTAGGTGTAGTGATCAGGAATCAATCGGATCTTGGGAGAATCACTGGACAGCTGTGTAGGACATTCTTAAGTACTTAAGAAGCACTAAAGAAATGTTCTTGGTTTTTAGTAACGGTGAACTCCAGTAGGTGTCCTTTACCAATTCGAGCTTCTAGAGTGATAAAGTCGACTGAAAGTCAGTAACAAGCTTTGTCTTTACCCTCACTGGAGGGAAAGTATGTTGGAAGAGTTCCAAGCTATATATCGTGGCAAACTAGACGGTAAAGGGTGAATACATCGCTACCAACGATGCTACCAAAGTGGATGTTTGGATATTTCTTGTTCAAGTGATGAAGATGGTTCCTACCGTTGAGCGTCCAATAACTATTTTTGTGACAACAATGGAGTTGTGTCTTTGGCCTAGGAACGCCGGTCCCATCAGCAATCTAGACATATTCTGAGGACGGTATCACCCAATCATGGAGATGGTTGATCTTCAAGGGATCGAGCTAAGGAGAGTTGACGCGAAGGATAACACGGTGGATCCACTCACAAAGGCCTTTCCCTAGAGAGACTTTTAAGGGATGTTGAGTATGAGATACTACAACAAATGGCCTTAGTGCAAGTGGGAGATTGTTAGTTATATGTATGTCCTAGAGGCCATTATTATACATGTGATGTATATTATAGCGGATGCTTGGACACATATAGGGAGGACTTTCTTCCTGGACATGATAGTATGCTATCTGGTTGCTCTTTATCTAAACATGTATACTTATTATCTCTCTATTACATATTGATAAAGTCCTTAGGATGAGTACTTGACTACCAGGATTATGATACAGATCATACTAGTGGGGTAAGGGTAGTCGGTAAGTACATCCTTCAATTCTTTCTAGTCATGGGAGTATCGAGACGGGGAATCGATATTCCAACGTAGACTAGCGTATACGGTTCTCGACCCATATGATTGGCGATGGATGATCCCATATCCATTGGTGTTTGACATTAGAGATGGTATACGGGTGCTCAGTGGAGACTGGGTACACTGAACAGACTCGTCAAGAACTCCTAGATGGTATTATACCTATCATCAGATAGTAGTTCTCTGGTGAAACTGGTATAGATTAGTCTGTAGACCCGAGATCGTCATAGAGTCTTGTGTAATTCCCACTGTGCTTTGATTTCCACCTTACCATGTTCAAGAGATCGTGCAAAACGATGGTTTTTGGGTACAATCCCGAGTCACATGGAGGCAATGAGCGATAGGAAGGGATTTCGTCTCTCCCGGTATTGGGGGTTGATGTTGCGCTATAGTCGATTGACTATAACAGGCAATCCCTGGCCAGGGTTGCTGAGATTTTCTGGTAAATGTTATCGGTAGTTTCTCGAACCGTTATGGTCCTCAGATCGGCATAACTTATCAAGCTATTGGGGTCTGACGTTTACCAACCCCTAGCTGTGATATGCGAAATATCAGACGAAGAGACTGGACTGTACGGTAGTGTTACTTATTGGATTCGAAGAAGTTTGAGCAGGCTTGCTTGTTGATCTTCTAATCGCTCAATACCCGGGTATTCGTTACGTCCAGCCAGTACCGCTGACGGCTTGTGCGTGTTTGATATGATCATCACCTACTACCGGCGTATTGACGGGTCTTTAGAGTCCTACACAGAGGTTTCTTGGCTCAAGCAAAACGAAGTAGGGGCACATATGTGATATGTGCGGGACCGAGATTAATGCGCCTATGTGATACCGCATTCTATTTTCGCGATATGTGATATCGATCGGTTATATGTGATATAGTCGGGTTATCGAATCAAGTGTTGATTCGATAAGTTGATACATATGATATTAGTCGGTTATATGTGATATTGCCGGATTATTAAATTAAGTGTTGATTTAATAATTTAATGTATAATTATATATTTGATATATTAATTCACATTAACTAATATTAGCCCACTTAAACATTTCTTTTTCTCACTTGTGTACACTTAATATATATGTGATATATATTATTGTGTCATGCTTATTGCTACATGCTACATGGGTGTATAAGACTCACACCATTCTTAACATAATGAAGGGTTTTATTTATTTAAAGTAAATCAAAATTAGGCTAATTGTTGAAGCTTGTGGAACTATTGACTTAGTCCACTAATTTTCTTTTACTTAAGATATTTATTAACCCAACCATTATGATTAGCCATGGTTTAATCTCTACATGAGTTAGTATATGATATTAACTCACCTATGGTTCCCATTCTACACATGCTTCACTCCATGGTTGCTTTTCTTCATCTCCTTCCCCTAGCTCTCTAGCAATTTGGGAGGTGATGAAAATTAGTGAGAAAAATATTTCTAAAGTGAGCAAAATTCCTACTTCATCAAACTACACTAAATTAGCCATTTAGTTTAGGTTGTTTGCTTCAGCATAGTTACAGTGACACAGATCCCTTTTTTCAAATAAAGGAAGTGACAACGTTAATGCCCGAGGAGGTTGAATCAATAGCAATAGCAGACACGCTACGATCTTTAGTTAAGAGGTAGGTTGAGTTGGTGTCTCCTCGACATAGTGTTAGTGTATATGCCCTAGAGGCCATTACTGTATCATACTAGTTTGTATATTACTTAATGGAAGCTTAGGATATTCACAGTTGTATGAACAATCTTGCTCAAAATGGTAGTATGCTACTTGGTTTGTTTCTACTTTAATGTGTACATGTGTTTATGTTATTATATCACCTATACGCATTAGTGGAGCCCTTAGGATCTTTGCTTGATTACCAGCGTTGTGATGGCAGTCACACTCGTGGGGGCTGGATAATCCATAAGCACATCCTTATACAGGTCCCTAGTCGCAGGACTATCGAGACAGGGCATCGATACTCCGGAGTAGACTAGCGTATGCGCTTCTCATCCCAGCAGGGGAGACGGTCTGTTCTACAACTGTCAGTACGTCGTACTTGAGATAGTATGTGGGTGCTCGTTAGGTTACGAGTACACTGGACAGGACTCGTCGGGAACTGATTGGTTGGTATTATAGCGATCATCAGTTATCAGTTCCCTGGTGACATGAGTACAGCTTAGTCCGCTGACTTGACACTGTCACTTCGCCTCGAGTGTGTTCCCACTGTACTTTGATTACTACCCTACCACGGCTCAAATGAGTCATGCAAACAGGTAGTAGTTGGGTGCAGTCCCGAAGCACTTGGAGGCAGTAACGGTTAGACAGGATTCGTCTCTCCCGGTATTGGGGGCTGACATCGCGCTGTGTCTAGGAGAGCCATTACACTAGTAGTCCCTGGCCAGGGCAAGCAAGATATACTGGTAGGCTTCCAGTGTTATCTCAGGGTGTTCTGGGCTACACTCCGACACGACTTGTACCGCTATTAGGGGACTGACGTTTACTGCCCCCTAGGCCCGCCATGCGATGTATCAGACGAACAGACCGGACTGTACGGAGACTGTCACATTCAGGCTCAGTAGGAGTTCAGATGGGTTTCACCGCGTCAGTCTTCTTATCTGCATCTACCTGGGGGCCGTTACGCACAGCTAGTGCCGCTTGCGGTCTGTGGTTAAACCCACTGCCAGCGTAGTGTCGAGTCTTTAGAGTCCCACACAGAGAGCTATTCGCCTTCAGGAAAAAGAGTAGAGGTCGCATGGTTTTGCGACAGGTCGCATGGTTTTGCAACAGGGTTCTGTCACATCCGTGCAGTTATGAACGTTTAGTGTCCGGACAGTTAACACTAGCGGGCTTTGGTTTAAGACAGATCCTAGTGTACGTTTTGGGATTGGTTTTATCTCATATGTATTCGTGTTCCTCGGAACGCGGATGCAGGTGTGTATGCACAGTTGACAGAGAGACAGAGGCAGAGGATCCTCAATAGGGTTGTTGACTGTTGACTGTTGACCATTGACTTTTTGCTAAACCCTAATGAGAATATGATATATGATTAATAATAATATTAATTAAGTATTATAGTGACATGGTTGTTGAGGGGTTGACTTTGTTGACTTGTTGACTTTGTTGACCGGTTGACTAGGTTGGACTAGTTGACTATCATCTTGACAATGGCTATCATTTCATGGCAAAGACTTTTGCTTGCTTCTTTCTCTTGTGCAAAATGAGTGCATGAAATGATATGGCCATTTTGACTTGAACCATCACATAATACTTGATTTCTATTATTTGTTTTGATGGCTTTGGATTATGAGAGCCAAGATGGAAAAAGAGTTACTCATTCTCTCATTTCCTTTCTCTCTCTTGCTTGAGCTCTCTCATTCTCTTGAGCTCTCCCTCTTCCTCTTGCTCTCTCTCTTGTCTATGGTTCACTTATCTCATGTGTTGAGAAGCAAGAACCATAGAGAAAAATCCCAAAACACTCTCCTTTACTCACTCTAGTTCACAAGGTTTAGCAAACCGAGTGAACTAGTTTCTTCAAAGTTCGAAGAAGAAGCCAAAGGTAGAAGCTTTCGGGTGGATCGATCTTTGGCGCAAGGAGACGACGGGGTGAAGCCGATCCGTACACCATCAAGAGTTGAAGACGAAGGAGTTCAAGAAAGGTATAACCCCCTAACCGAGTAGTTAACAACTTCTAGTTAGGTTGTTAGGTAGATAGTTTAACAAAGATCCGTTTTGAGTCCATGTTACCGCCTCTAGAAAATTGTTTTTTATCATTTCCGCAAGCCCGTAAGTGTCACGACTCGAAAGAGCACGTGACTGGCCCTTGAACCATATGAAGTCTATAGGACCCCATCTGATCCAAGTAAGCCAAAAGCCCAGCAATCTAAAACCATTTTAAGAGTAAATAAGGAAAACTGTTTTTGAAAAGTAAGGAAATCATGTTTGGAAATCAAAGTTTTTAAATAACTAAGCCGAATATGCATTTTTTAAAAATGTGTAACCTTTCCTGAAAATTTCGGCAGAGTTCCCTTTGTAAAAACTGGCCCCGAACGGGGTACAACAAGAATAATATATATGAAATGATAAAAGGCATCCCCAAGCGGGAGCTAGCTCTTCGTCCATCGACGGTCACAACCACGCAAGCAATAATAATATACAACGCCAAAGGGCGAGGATCAAAACCCAAAAAAAAAGAAACTCAAACAGCCAGAAAACCGTAATACTACTAGCGCGACTCTAAGGTAGAAATAAAACAACACTGTTTTCTAAGTCTGAAACAATATACAAGTTTTGGTTGATGGAAATTCTAGATACAATAAATGATACATGAACAATGGCGGTTCTGATACAAAAGAACCCACCTATCCAAGCAAGTCACCCATAAAGAAGCAGTGTGCCAGAAATGCCGCTATGGAATCTGTACGGCAAAAACCTGCAAGGACTGGGGCACAACGGGGGTGAGTTGCCAACTCGTGAATAGAAAATATCTACAAGCAGAGATCGAATGCATGACCCATCCTAGGTCAATACGATCAGATATAAATAAACCTCAATATGAATAAAGCTGAAGCATGCTAAACTGGCAATGTAATCTCTACATGAGTGTAATGCCAAGTGCTCGTGCTAGTGCCTCAGGTAATAGCTTGTCATGAATATGAGGTATGACCAATGTAATCAAATCTGCACACACGTGGATCCCGTCCACTCGTCACCCAATGACAATAACCATCATGCAAGTAAATATCATGAAACCTGTGCATGGAAATATGAGGATATAACCCACCCGCGTCCCTCGCGACACGTCAAAATCATGGAACCGGAGTGCCCAGCATCGGCACTCGAAAACATCATGAAAACTGTGCCCAGCATCGGCACGTAAATCCTCATATATCGGGCTCCGTCAGTCCGGATCGGCCCGCGGGCTCTGTCTGCGGTATCGGCCCTCGGCCCCGGCAGGACGCCCAAATCTATCCATCGACTCTGGTCAGTATCCTCCGGATAACCGCCAGGTCCAACCAATCACCGGTAGGTACTCGCCCGCCTCCAGGCTCAATCGGCAAAGCTCATCGATCATCTTGCCGAGGGGAACCATACCGGGTCCACCATGTACCCGCAATCGGCTCATCCACTCCTCGATTCGGGTTTCACATGTCGCTCTCAGCACCGAGAAAACACATGGTGGACGCACTGAAATATCATATCAAGGGTAACCGGGTTTTTAAAGCAATGACATATTCTCTTTTGAAACACTCTCGGTTCCCAAATCCAGAAATATCATAGAAACAACATATCTCAATGCGTATAATCAAAAGCATGAAGTATGCGACATGTAAAGGAAGGTATGCATATCATCATGTCATGCAAGGATCATATACTGAATGCAATAGTACTACAGTGTAGTGACATGGCAATTATCGATGATGAGTGTGTGAGCCGGCAACAAGTGTACGTGGAACATATGCATCATCGATAATGGTGCTGGTGTCCTAGCAGCATGACTGAAATATAACCACAGTACAAGCGATGCAATGCAAATAGCATGAATATGCGGAATCGAATAATCAACGCAAAAGTAAAGAATCTACACCAATCTGTACAAGTCATGCAGGGGTGCCATTTGAAATAAGACGAATCAGGGCTTTTGGAAAAACAAGGGCTACGGTGTTTTAAGAAAAGATACATCATTTGAAAATATCCGTATGACCCTTCTGCCTATCTTTAAAATATCCCCGATTCGTTAGTTTGAAATAGGTATGACTCGGTCCAGTCTAATGTCTACTAAGTAATCTAGACAGGAGGGGTAAGAAACCACATAATCTGAGTCAATATATATAGATATGATAGTCGGTGATCCCGCCTCAATAACATATCGTAAGATATCCTCGAGTCATGAGTGCGGATCTATCATCAATATCGGCTCGTACGGTAGATCGTCGTACGGCATCCCAATAGCTCGGTAGGGGTCAATATCACAGTACCTCATCACATATCAGGTATCACTATCATCAGATCGCATAATCTGGGGTACTACTCTAAGTCTAGTACAAATCAATACCATCTATAAAAATATGAATGCGGGTAAAGTACATGTACAAAGGCCCGCTAAAACTATCATATCGCACCTCGAAGACAAGCTATGTCACATCGCCGATCTCACGGCCTCACATCAAGTATCATCTCAAACCACGTATCATCCTCAAATCCCGTATATAAACACATAGTCCCATACCCATGTGTAGATATACGCACCATCATATGCACTCTAATAAATGAAAGAATGAATGCAAGTATGTGTGTAAATGTATGTGTGAGTGCAACCACTACTCTAGGGTTCGCACTATACTAAACCAATATATTCTTATCATCAAAATATCATTATTACCATCAATAACCCTAAACAACACATAATAAATATTCGTGTGTATACGTATTCGTATACATCACCACGGACTGCGGGGGTGCTATACGCCATCCACCCGACTTCTCCCCGTAGATATAAATCTACTCACATTGCTTCTCGTGTGCCAAAGCCGATGTCGCTATCTTCACCTCCTTTGCCTCAACATCACGCGGGGTACCTACAAGTATATCACAATGCTAAAGCACATGAAAATCACATCGGAAACCAAAATAGTACACGCTACCCGCATAGGTAAAAACCTATCGACTCGCATGTAAACACAATCAAAATCCACTTATCGTTGACGTCCAAACGCCACCCGACAGGAATGAATCACCAAATACCAAAATCCATGCTAAAACAAGTCTCAAATTATACACCAACATAGGAAAATCAACCCAGATTTCACCCTAGATGGAATCAGTCAAAACTAGACATACTCAGGGTCAAAACTAGAGGAAATGGGGGCATGCACAGAAAACGAGGCAATTCCTTAAAATACCTTATTTTATAATTTTCCATAATTTTTCCCCATTTATCTGTATTTAATTATACCAGAATATTAAAATATTCATTAAAATAATATTAAATTATAAAATTTCCCAAAAATCATATTTTATTATTTTGAAGACGTTACAATCTACCCCCCTTAAAGAAATTCGGTCCCCGAATTTAAATTTAAACCCCCAAAAACTAAAATATTTCAATACAAATTCCAAGTCATCGGGGCTCCGAAATCATCTATACATAAAACATCATAGCGCAATGCATGCGCATGAGTACTGAGCAGATAACTCAAAAGCAACACTCCATCAAGCATCCACAATCATCGGAGTCATGGTAACGACACAATGTCAAATCCAATACAAAATCAATATGATATGGACCAAGACTATACATGTAGACACCCAATCTATACATGTAATTAGCTGATGCAACTGTATGCCAAATCTTTTTAAGTCGCTGTGCGATGCGCGTAACACTGCACAGTGGCGGACATTTCTTATAAGAAAATAACTACATATGTGTATATATATCCTTTGTTTAATAAGCACGTTCCACCATTTTGAAAATAATCAGAAGGGTTTCCTTGTTTTTAAAACGTTTTGTGTCATATCGGACACGTAGGTATATACTGAGACTATAGCTCGCTTTTCGGAAATCCCTTCGATAACTATCGATGCATGCAAAATATATCCAGGCACTGTCCACTGACTAGTCCTGCTCAGTATGAAAGCAAATATCCCACATCATAAAAATGTACTGCTCCAAAAGGAATAAATTCCAAAAATGCACATAACACCACCCTGTGCGTCTGACGCGCACGGAAATCAAAATCCATATATGCGCTAAACATGTGCACAAAACAACATCTAGGTGCAACGGGTGTGCACGAAGCATCTGTCATAGGCAACATGTGTGCCTGACAGCCAAAACAGGTGCATCTGACATGCACGAAGAATCTCGATTTAGTGCATCTGGTGTGCCCCAAAATCGTATCTCAAAACATGCGCCCAACATGCGCGAAAATCCAAATCGGTGCATCCATCATGCACGAATGAAAATCTAGACCCTGCGCACTCAATATGCACGGAATCACAAAATCCAATAGCAACGTCGAATATGCGTAAGTCCAGTCAAAAGCACGGAGTGCAAGAATCCACATCAATATCACAATCAAAATCGACATACCGAAAGGCATCAAATCGAAGTCAGGTGCAATCGTAATGCACAAAATATAAATCCGGTGCAACAAAGGCACAAAATATAAATCTGATGCGATAAACGCAAGAAACATAAAACTGGTGCGACAAATGCACGAAGTATAGAACTGGTGCATCCCATGCACAAATACCAAGCAATAACTCAAATACGTAAGCAGCAACACCAAGTGTATCCAGATATGAAGAAAATCATAAACGTGTGCAGCTGCGGGCACAAAACACATATCGATGCACTACAAGCACATATAAGCTATACCGAGTGCAAAATCAAAACACTAAAATTACATGAAACTCTGCTGGAAGCGTAAATCAAATCACCAGCATAAAATAGGCATGAAATCGCAATCAACAGCTCAAGAGTAATAACTAAGTACAAGGTATAAATACCCAGTAGGTGCAACCATGGTGCACAAAATCAAATATCATGAAACTCAGTCATCAAGACTAAATCATGCGAATAGATCGCCCAAAATACCGAAATCCAAAGCAACGGATACGTGATAATCAAATCACAAAATCACAAATCATAATTACCGTCGTCGGTATACCCTCCTTCAGGGTCGAGAAGGTACCGGTACATCCGATGCTAGCGGCGCAAGATATCTACTTGCCTCTTGCTCGCGGCTGGCGTCTTCTGCCTCTGGTTCCTGATCTTTCCTGTAGATTACCAACTCGCAATCCATCGGCTCATCGGCCCGGTCAGGTGTGCTGACAGGAACGATTCCGTTCTTGCACTTCCCTGGTCATCTCTCGGTCAATCCTCACGACCGCTCGTAAAGCAGCACATCTCTGGCGCCGACCTCGGATCCTCTGAATGCATATCACACATCTGATCCTCGGTGCAACTCTTATTGCAGCAGTGTACTGGAAGGAATCCTACTCAAGGTCTCTTCTGATCTTGCCTAAGCCAAACTGTAAGGAGGCTGGTACTCTGGCGAAATCTTTTCTCGCTCTCTGGACCTCTACGTCCTTAGTACAACATCTCCTCGGAAGCTGGTCGCATCTCTGCGCCTCTGTATGCATGTCCGACTTTTAATCTTAACGGGGTGTAGTAACAGCTCGTCTGCCTCTCGCACGAACTTCTTGTCCCGCTTGTCTGTATCATCGACCATTCGACGTCGCGTCTTTATCTGCACACTGCAATGTCCTCGGCTACGGTCCACCCGAAGTCTCTAACACGGACTCGAAATCACGAACTCAGTATCTTCATCACTCAGTAGAAGATATCTAGCCGAATACATCCTCAGCGTGCATATCGCATCTCTGATGTCAGCGGAGTGGAACGTCATCTCGTCGAAATCTCGTGCAAACTCTTTACTCCACCTTGCTCCACTATCGACTGGTTCGGACTCATCTCATCATGGCTACACAGACTGCGCTCCGACGGCTATGCTCGTATCTGGAGTCTCCCAAGCAGTGTCCCATCACATGATATCCGAATGATGTCGAATCATCCGATCGACTCGTCAGAACCTCACAATCCCCCAAGAGCTCAACATCTCGGGTACAGTTTAATAGTATCGAGTACATGCCACAGCGTCGGTGGTCCAGCCGTAGAAGGGCAAACCCAAGCCTCACTAATGGCGCCGAGGAACTGCCGCAAACCCTAAGGTTCAAAGGCTTTCACACGGTCATTAAGTCGAGTTAGGGTTTCATTCTTCTAGAGGGTCCATAGAATCACCTGCATGTCTTTCCGTATACTTTAAACTTGGAAAATGGGTTCCTGACCTTCGATCGTCTCAATCGACTCTCAACGAATCTGCGTGAAGTCGCCTCTAGCTGGAATCAATCTATCTGATGACCTCGCATCGGGGTAAGCGAACGAACCACATGTCCTAGTCATTAATCCTCGGTGACTAGCGACTCACTATCACATCTCTAAGAATATGCTCATGCTGCAGTAGCTCCAATCATCTGGGCGATATCTCATCACTCGCAGCAACAACTGGCTCATTCGTCGGTACGCTAAGCAGCGCCTCAACCATCATGAATAAGCGATACATCAACGGTCATCACATCCTGGCTGGCCTCTATCAGTGGCTCAATCCTCTGGTACCGTCCGGTATATCCTAGAAATCTCACAGCAGCGATCTGTCAAACGCCCATAGTGCGGAAACACAAAATACGAAGCCTCAATGCAACCGTATGTCTCTGGAATCACGCCCCGGTCATCCCTCGTCCCCGACGAGCTCATGCTGACAACTCGAGCCGTAGCTCACTCTGCCCGTGCAATCGCGGCAGCAAAACCATAACCAGTATCGATGAAGATAGATCATAGGAAGGAATATGACACAATGCAAGGAAATGTACAACCTAAGGTTTCTTAAGCGGAGTGGCGTGTCGTAAGTATGCCGCGGAACATACCCACGGTACGTCACTCTACTTTAGTCACCTATTCCATCAACCAAGGGTCATCCTACACGACGAAAGTTCGGGTCTAATACCCCCTCGACCAAGTCTAAGTTCCGTAAGGTCAAGCCTAAGTTCCTTATATAGATAACGCCCTAGGCTCCACATAGTCAAACTTAGACTCGAACCAAGGTCAACCTAGCGCTCTGATACCAACTTTGTCACGACCCGAAAGAGCACGTGACTGGTCTTTGAACCATATGAAGTCTATAGGACCCCATCTGATCCAAGTAAGCCAAAAGCCCAGCAATCTAAAACCATTTTAAGAGTAAATAAGGAAAACTGTTTTTGAAAAGTAAGGAAATCATGTTTGGAAATCAAAGTTTTTAAATAACTAAGCCGAATATGCATTTTTTTAAAATGTGTAACCTTTCCTGAAAATTTCGGCAGAGTTCCCTTTGTAAAAACTGGCCCCGAACGGGGTACAACAAGAATAATATATATGAAATGATAAAAGGCATCCCCAAGCGGGAGCTAGCTCTTCGTCCATCGACGGTCACAACCACGCAAGCAATAATAATATACAACGCCAAAGGGCGAGGATCAAAACCCAAAAAAAAAGAAACTCAAACAGCCAGAAAACCGTAATACTACTAGCGCGACTCTAAGGTCGAAATAAAACAGCACTGTTTTCTAAGTCTGAAACAATATACAAGTTTTGGTTGATGGAAATTCTAGATACAATAAATGATACATGAACAATGGCGGTTCTGATACAAAAGAACCCACCTATCCAAGCAAGTCACCCATAAGGAAGCAGTGTGCCAGAAATGCCGCTATGGAATCTGTACGGCAAAAACCTGCAAGGACTGGGGCACAACGGGGGTGAGTTGCCAACTCGTGAATAGAAAATATCTACAAGCAGAGATCGAATGCATGACCCATCCTAGGTCAATACGATCAGATATAAATAAACCTCAATATGAATAAAGCTGAAGCATGCTAAACTGGCAATGTAATCTCTACATGAGTGTAATGCCAAGTGCTCGTGCTAGTGCCTCAGGTAATAGCATGTCATGAATATGAGGTATGATCAATGTAATCAAATCTGCACACACGTGGATCCCGTCCACTCGTCACCCAATGACAATAACCATCATGCAAGTAAATATCATGAAACCTGTGCATGGAAATATGAGGATATAACCCACCCGTGTCCCTCGCGACACGTCAAAATCATGGAACCGGAGTGCCCAGCATCGGCACTCGAAAACATCATGAAAACTGTGCCCAGCATCGGCACGTAAATCCTCATATATCGGGCTCCGTCAGTCCGGATCGGCCCGCGGGCTCTGTCTGCGGTATCGGCCCTCGGCCCCGGCAGGACGCCCAAATCTATCCATCGACTCTGGTCAGTATCCTCCGGATAACCGCCAGGTCCAACCAATCACCGGTAGGTACTCGCCCGCCTCTAGGCTCAATCGGCAAAGCTCATCGATCATCTTGCCGAGGGGAACCATACCGGGTCCACCATGTACCCGCAATCGGCTCATCCACTCCTCGATTCGGATTTCACATGTCGCTCTCAGCACCGAGAAAACACATGGTGGACGCACTGAAATATCATATCAAGGGTAACCGGGTTTTTAAAGCAATGACATATTCTCTTTTGAAACACTCTCGGTTCCCAAATCCAGAAATATCATAGAAACAACATATCTCAATGCGTATAATCAAAAGCATGAAGTATGCGACATGTAAAGGAAGGTATGCATATCATCATGTCATGCAAGGATCATATACTGAATGCAATAGTACTACAGTGTAGTGACATGGCAATTATCGATGATGAGTGTGTGAGCCGGCAACAAGTGTACGTGGAACATATGCATCATCGATAATGGTGCTGGTGTCCTAGCAGCATGACTGAAATATAACCACAGTACAAGCGATGCAATGCAAATAGCATGAATATGCGGAATCGAATAATCAACGCAAAAGTAAAGAATCTACACCAATCTGTACAAGTCATGCAGGGGTGCCATTTGAAATAAGACGAATCAGGGCTTTTGGAAAAACAAGGGCTACGGTGTTTTAAGAAAAGATACATCATTTGAAAATATCCGTATGACCCTTCTGCCTATCTTTAAAATATCCCCGATTCGTTAGTTTGAAATAGGTATGACTCGGTCCAGTCTAATGTCTACTAAGTAATCTAGACAGGAGGGGTAACAAACCACATAATCTGAGTCAATATATATAGATATGATAGTCGGTGATCCCGCCTCAATAACATATCGTAAGATATCCTCGAGTCATGAGTGCGGATCTATCATCAATATCGGCTCGTACGGTAGATCGTCGTACGGCATCCCAATAGCTCGGTAGGGGTCAATATCACAGTACCTCATCACATATCAGGTATCACTATCATCAGATCGCATAATCTGGGGTACTACTCTAAGTCTAGTACAAATCGATACCATCTATAAAAATATGAATGCGGGTAAAGTACATGTACAAAGGCCCGCTAAAACTATCATATCGCACCTCGAAGACAAGCTATGTCACATCGCCGATCTCACGGCCTCACATCAAGTATCATCTCAAACCACGTATCATCCTCAAATCCCGTATATAAACACATAGTCCCATACCCATGTGTAGATATACGCACCATCATATGCACTCTAATAAATGAAAGAATGAATGCAAGTATGTGTGTAAATGTATGTGTGAGTGCAACCACTACTCTAGGGTTCGCACTATACTAAACCAATATATTCTTATCATCAAAATATCATTATTACCATCAATAACCCTAAACAACACATAATAAATATTCGTGTGTATACGTATTCGTATACATCACCACGGACTGCGGGGGTGCTATACGCCATCCACCCGACTTCTCCCCGTAGATATAAATCTACTCACATTGCTTCTCGTGTGCCAAAGCCGATGTCGCTATCTTCACCTCCTTTGCCTCAACATCACGCGGGGTACCTACAAGTATATCACAATGCTAAAGCACATGAAAATCACATCGGAAACCAAAATAGCACACGCTACCCGCATAGGTAAAAACCTATCGACTCGCATGTAAACACAATCAAAATCCACTTGTCGTTGACGTCCAAACGCCACCCGACAGGAATGAATCACCAAATACCAAAATCCATGCTAAAACAAGTCTCAAATTATACACCAACATAGGAAAATCAACCCAGATTTCACCCTAGATGGAATCAGTCAAAACTAGACATACTCAGGGTCAAAACTAGAGGAAATGGGGGCATGCACAGAAAACGAGGCAATTCCTTAAAATACCTTATTTTAGAATTTTCCATAATTTTTCCCCATTTATCTGTATTTAATTATACCAGAATATTAAAATATTCATTAAAATAATATTAAATTATAAAATTTCCCAAAAATCATATTTTATTATTTTGAAGACGTTACAGTAAGAACAGTGAGAGGTAGCATGGAATTACAGTGGTATCAGAGCCTAGTTAAACACTATCTAACATGTTAGCAATGTAAGTAGAAGTTCGATCGGAAAAAAAGTCGCGAAAAACACCCGGATTATCAACTTTCTGCCGAATTTTTCCAGTTCCAAAAATTAATAAATCATACCTTAAAATTCGTCTCAGGGTTTTTAAAACCCACTGTAGAAAAATCATCCATCGAACCGATCAAAGCGCCGCGGAAACGCGGCGGGAGCGTGCTCCTTCAGCGGTTCCGCAGCCGAGTTGACTCGGCCGTGGGTTATTTTCCTCACAGTTTGTTCAGTGGGGTGTTTTGTGATTTTTACAATATGTCTTTTCAGCCCAGATTTTCCATAAAGCAAAATTTGTTTTGGGGGCTTGAAAATCCGTATTTTTATCGAACTTCTAAAGACTAATGCTAACGGGTTTATATCTGTGATGTGATATTTGTATTGAACGTTGATTGTAAAAGATTTCGGATTGTGTGAATGGAAAATTTGTAAAGAAATCACAACCAAAAATTATTTGACCGCAATCAACTACGGTGTCGGATGTAGATTGTTAGTGAGTGCGGATCGTCCACAGGGAAAGTGTAATCGTTCGTCTTTTGAATTAGATGAGTCGAAACTTTAAGAAAAGAAAACAAAACAATTCATGATTTAAATTTTGTATTTCAAGAAAAAGAAAATATCTAGATCTAAGAAAAGTAAAAGATAGAATCAAGAATTGATCATTTGATGATTTTTCCAAACCAAATATCAAGAATCGAAATGAGGCTTGTAGGAATCGATCGGAGTTTTACTCAAACATCACAACAAGAACAACAATTACAAATTGAGATCTAATCATGATGCAAGAATTAAAAGAAAGTAAGATTAAAGAATTTCACCTTTTATTTATATCAACAATTTCATTACATTCGCTCAAGAACTACAAGAGGAAGAATTTGATCGTCGATTTGGCTTCGCTCGTCTCCGTGGGACGCGGATCGGCTTGGATCACTTGCCCGATTGAAGATCGGCTTGGCTCCTAAAAGGTTGAAGGCTTCTCGCTTGATTGGTACTCAAGATCTTGAATTTGGAGTGGAATTAGGGTTAGGGTTTCGCACAAGCCTTGTCACTAGACTTGTGGAAGAAGATGATGAAAGAGGGAAAGATTAACTAAAATTGATTACCTAAAGATTGATTCTCTACTAATGAACATTCATAACCATTAGATCTAGGTTCCTATTTATAGATAACCAAACCCTAGATCTAGGATTTCAAATTCTAGTTTCCCTCCAAAAGTTTGTTGAGGAAATTTGAATTTCCCTCCAAAAGTTAGTTAGAGGAGAAGCTTCTAGATGTGATTAGTTAGGAGGGAGCTTCTAGAAGAGGTTAGTTAGGAGCTTAATTATGTTTAGCCTTGCTTAAATGATCTTTGCTGATCTGGCAGTAGCTTCGAGGGTATTCTGGAACTTGACATATCAGAAAGGAATGTGGGCCCAGAGATTGAGATTCTGCACTGAATTTGGACGGCTGACGTGGCCAAACAGCCGCGGATCCGCGGCTCAAGCAGGTTACTGCCGCGGATCCGCAGCTACTTGTGGGCCTTGGGCTTTGATCTTTCTGGTACAGTCTTGGGATGATTGTTGGGCCTTTTTAGGATATATTGATTTGTATTTCTCCCTCTGAATTGCTACCAGGTCTGAAATGATTTAGTTGGCGTATTTTTGATCAGCTCTTTTGCTTTTCTTCCGTATTTCCTGCACAGACTCAAGACAAGTGTTGCGCAAATACAGAAATGATGCGATGCCATGAAATGCGGTTAATTTCCCTTAAAGTGTCAGTTTAAAAGTCTAATACATGCAATCTGGTATTTTACGACTGATTTGCTAATATGTGAAATATGAATACCGAACACTTCTAAATGAGTGCAAAAGATAGGGAAATTGCCGTGTTAAAAGTACATTATTTTCGACTGATCAAATACCCCCAAACTTAATTTCGATCGTCTCGAGCGAATGTTTTATTAAAAAGAGAAAGAGAAAATAAAGAAAGAGAAAAACTAACTAGCACACTTTCGTAGGCAACACGATTGCACTGAGCACGTGCAACAAGCCTTTAAACCTCTAGGTGTCCCTAGTAGGAGGTGTGTTGTCTCCTGAGGGTTTTCAGCGGATTGCACCGACAAAATCCAATAATAAAAGGAAGATCATGAATATTACATTTAAAGAAAAGAATTGTAAAAGAAAAGCCTTGAAAATTAGTGTTTCCAACTAAGCTAGCTTTTCGGTTGTCATGAGCCCTATCTTAATGGTCATGAAAAGATGTTAGAAATCACGTCCTCCCTCAATAAAACATCGTCTTATTCTTCATTCCTATCTTTCTTCCAAATATCGATCATATAACCCTGCGTGTGTGTAAAGACATCCCTACACCCGGAGAATTCAATTCAAGCTATCATACTCTTGCCCATCAGCTTCAGTACTTTTTAATTAATGAATATTTAGATGAGATTGCTCACACACTTTCATGCGACCGTTAATACTTCTTGAGGTACTAACCGACCGATTACTCCTGTGCTTGCTTACTTGGTGTATTTTCCTCGTCTTGCACCACCTCAGGCATAGCAGTGACTCCCAGACCAGTTGGCCTTAGGGCACTAGGTGAAGAGGCACCCTCGCTATATATTTTTTATTGCCCTCGGTGATAACAAAACCAGTGTTCATTTTTCTCACCACTTATATTTTCTTTATTCATCATTTTTTTTTCTTTATATTTTTTATTGCCCTCGGAAATATTTTTTATTTTTTTTTTACTTGCTTAAAAATGTTCATAATCTTCTCCATATGTGGACTCGGTGTGTTAGCCCTTAACCGATTAGGATAAGGTGCTTTAGCAATAAGCGCTGGGTCCATCATAGGAGAAGGAAGTGGGTGTGGAATCGATCCCATAATAGAAGTGGGGATCGTCCGTGGAGGGGTAAAAGAGGTAGGCTGTAGTGGCGAGCCTTTTGGGAAACGAAGAATAGGCTCGGAAGATGATGGTGGGGTAGAAGAACTTGGGTCAGAATTATAAGGGTGTGTGTGAGGAAAGGTCTCAGCCGGGGTGTTATTGATTGATTTATTAGTATCATCAAATTCTTCCCCAAGGTGATGGTCAATCACTCTTCCAGATCTCAACGTGATCTCATCCACATGATGTGAATAGCCAGGATTAGGTAAAGGTTGAGCTGGAAGTTTTCCTTTCTCTCTTGCACTCATTTCAGCTTTTAAACGTGCAATTTCTTCTTCCATCGATTTAATACTCTCGCTTTGGGACGCAGAGTTTTTCTTTATATAATCGACAGAAGTTTTTATTTCAGCTGATACTTGCATGAGATTTGTTAAGACCAAATTCATGCATTGTGCAAATGAATAGGATTCATCCGTTCCGGTCAACTGCAAAGGACTAGATGGTGCAGGTGTGTTGACCGGATTTTGAAAGTTTTGTTCTTGAAAGGGGTGCTAACTCAATTGTGGTTGCTGTTGTGGTGGAGGAGCCCTTTGGAATTAATTCGGATTTGGAACCGTGTTTTGAAATTGTGATTGGTTCCAAGCAAAGTTAGGGTGATTTCTCCAACCCTGATCATATGTGGAGGAAGATGGATCATTTCTAGGTCTTTGAAATGCGGCATTGGTATGCTCATGACCTTGAAACGGACATTCTTCCGTCAAGTGAGACGGATCAGAACAACAGCCACATACAGTTTTGGAGAGTGATATTTGACTTAGGGCGGCTAAGAATTTGTTTTCCATAGTCTCAAGTTTCTTTTGCATAGCTGAAATGTCAGCTCAAACTCCTATGGAAATATCATTGCCCTCCCTAAACGATTGACTCACACCCTCCCACTGTAAAGATTTTTCAGCGAAATCTTCTAGAAAGTTCCAGGCTTCCCCATCATCTTTGGTCATGAAGTTGCCTTGACACATGGATTCAAGGGTCTGTTTTGTGTAAGGAGTAATGCCTTCATAAATGATTCGGCATAATTCCCATTTCGGGATGCCGTGATGTGGACATTGGACTAACAGATCCTTGAAACGTTCAAGACATTTTGAAAATGTTTCATTTGGATGCTGGGTGAAGTGATAGATTTCGCTACGGACTCGAGCTGTCTTTTGATGTGGGTAGAATTTCTTAAGGAATGCTTTGACGAATTCGTCCCAATTTGAAATGGAATGTGCGGTAGTGTTATATAGCCACTTCTCGGCTAAATCGCACAAGGTGAATGGGAGAAGACGAAGACGGAAAGCATCCACAGAAAGCTGTGAAGTACCCATCATTGCGCATACATTTTCAAATTTCGTGATAAACACGTATGCGTCTTCAGACTCGAGACCGTGAAATTTTGGTAGAAGGTTGATGTATTGGGGTTTTATTTGAAAATTTTCCCCGTTGGCTGGTGGAATGGAAAGACATGTGGAAAGTGGGCCTCGTGTAGGATAGCACCTTTCTTAGAGAGAGATGCGAAGTGGATTCTGCGCACCAACGGACGGCGGCAGAGTAGTGAAAAAGAAGTTCGATGGAGGTGGATCCATCGAAGTGGGTGTGGTGGTGGGTAAAAGAAAGGGTAAATGTAGAAATACCGACTTTTGGGTCGATGAAGGAAACGCGGATTAACGGGCACTAGAAACCCGTTGTCCAGCCTATCTTGCACTAAAAAGGGTTAGTACAAGTGGCAGCGTGAATTTATAATTAGGGGAAATGAAGTGAATGCGGTGTTTGTTTTGAAAAGTGGACGGATTTTGGAAAAAATGATGCGACAAAACAAATGCATCACACAAACCCTAGAATCTAGTGGTCACCTAGGTCCGGCTCTAGACCGCTCCTAACTGCCAAAAGACAAGTCGCAGGATCAATCCTCCACTGCCTCTTTGTCCCCCTGTGGCCGGATAAGTGCCAGGTAAGTGGGAAGGTACTCCACTACGTAAGTAGTGGGCCTAATTAAAAACCACTAGCCTTAGACACACTCGCCTTAGGCACCACAAGAAAACGCGGATAAGCAATGAATTACCCACGGCCTTCTCTTGTCCTAATTGAGCGCGACAGTCCTTAGAGTCATCTCTAGATTTCTTTTAATTAATGAGGGTAAATGCGGATGCAAGTTTTGCGATTTTCGGGGCCTAGGAAGGGTAATGAATTCCCCACCTAATTTGAATTTGGTCGTGCCCCTTAATTTCCGTATTAATATGCAAACAACCAAAAGTCAAAAACACGCACAAATTTTTATTTTGCTTTTGCGCGCTGCGATTTATTTGCAAAGAAACCTGCACAAAATTGTTATTGGAGCAGACAGAGGAGGAGATAAGAAAGTGAGGGACTCACAGAGCAAACTTGATGCAGAGAGGAGTTATAACTGCGGCGGATCCGCCGCGGATGAGGGTCTTTTGCCGCGGAAGCGCGGTCCGATCAAGGAATCACTGCACCAAATTTTTAGGATTGGCTTCTGTTCACCTCAGGAGCTCTCTGGATTATACAGAAAATATTTTCTCCAGCTCCAATGATTCCAGATTTTCTCGCAACAAATCACAACACACGTATTAGTGTTTGCACGAATTTTGATCACAAAATTTAGATGGAATAAAATTTTCAACTCAAATTTCAAAATACGAACAATTAGCGCACGATCCCCGGCAACGGCGCCATTTGATTGAATTGTTTTCTTGTTGTGTATGTAGAAAATAGAATAGAAATCACAACCAAAAATTATTTGACCGCAATCAACTACGGTGTCGGATGTAGATTGTAAGTGAGTGCGGATCGTCCACAGGGAAAGTGTAATCGTTCGTCTTTCGAATTAGATGAATTGAAACTTTAAAGAAAAGAAACGAAAACAATTCATGATTTAAATTTTGTATTTCAAGAAAAAGAAAATATCTAGATCTAAGAAAAGTGAAAGATAGAATCAAGAATTGATCGTTTGATGGTTTTTCCAAACCAAATATCAAGAATCGAAATGAGGCTCGTAGGAATCGATCGGATTTATAGATGTGATGTAATCTTACAATTACGTATTCTTATCCTTCGATGAATTGATACTAGATCGATGATGATCGATCGAGAATTAGGGATTTCTTGTGAAACTAGGGTTTCATCTTATCCCTTGTTCTTTCGTCGATATCATTCACATTCTAGCCTCTAGTAAATTCAAGAAACGATCGTAGATCCCTAATTTCGAGCGATCACAATCAAGAAAGCATCGCTACGAAACTAGCTCATCGATTCTTGAACTTGCTAGGGTTAACAAAATTCGTAGGACTTAAAAATCGTATTAAGATTTGTTACATCATCATTCTACAATCGTCTCGACTCCTTTACGAGCGGAGTTTTACTCAAACATCACAACAAGAACAATAATTACAAATTGAGATCTAATAATGATGCAAGAATTAAAAGAAAGCAAGATTAAAGAATTTCACCTTTTATTTATATCAACAATTTCATTACATTCGCTCAAGAACTACAAGAGGAAGAATTCGATCGTCGACTTGGCTTCGCTCGTCTCCGTAGGTCGCGAATCGGCTTGGATCACTTGCCCGATTGAAGATCGGCTCGGCTCCTAAAAGGTTGAAGGCTTCTCGCTTGATTGGCACTCAAGATCTTGAATTTGGAGTGGAATTAGGGTTAGGGTTTCGCACAAGCCTTGTCACTAGACTTGTGGAAGAAGATGATGAAAGAGGGAATTAGCTAACTAAAAGATTAACAACTAATGATCATTCCTCTCAACCCTTAGATCTAGGCTCCTATTTATAGATAACCAAACCCTAGATCTAGGATTTCAAATTCTAAGTTTCCCTCCTAAAGTTTGTTGAAGAAATTCAAATTTCCCTCCAAAAGTTAGTTAGAGGAGAAGCTTCTAGATGTGATTAGTTAGGAGGGAGCTTCTAGAAGAGGTTAGTTAGGAGCTTAATTATGTTTAGCCTTGCTTAAATGATCTTTGCTGATCTGGCAGTAGCTTCGAGGGTATTCTGGAACTTGACATATCAGAAAGGAATGTGGGCCCAGAGATTGAGATTCTGCACTTAATTTGGACGGCTGACGTGGCCAAACTGCCGCGGATCCGCGGCTCAAGCAGGTTACTGCCGCGGATCCGCGGCTACTTGTGGGCCTTGGGCTTTGATCTTTCTGGTACAGTCTTGGGATGATTGTTGGGCCTTTTTAGGATATATTGATTTGTATTTCTCCCTCTGAATTGCTACCAGGTCTGAAATGATTTAGTTGGCGTATTTTTGATTAGCTCTTTTGCTTTTCTTCCGTATTTCCTGCACAAACTCAAGACAAGTGTTGCGCAAATACAGAAATGATGCGATGCCATGAAATGTGGTTAATTTCCTTTAAAGTGTCGGTTTAAAAGTCTAACACATGAAATCTGATATTTAACGACTGATTTGCTAATATGTGAAATATGAATACCGAACACTTCTAAATGTATGCAAAAGATGGGGAAATTGCTGTGTTAAAAATACATTATTTTCGACTGATCAAACGTCTGCTAATCGCTATATTTCGATTAGTGGGGGTTATACAAATCTATGATCTGTAATGTTGTTGGTGTGTGTATATGAATTCATTGGATTGTCGCGGGTGAATAGCCTGGGGGTTGTGAGACGAGAGTTTTCTTTTCTTTCAATTCATGTAAATTTGTAAATTGATGTAATATTATTTGTATGGCCGCACAGCCGGGTCGGGGTTGTAGCCGTCATTGTATAATTTCTTTTTACTATTTTTGCTCCTAGGATAGACCCATGGAGGGGGTGCACAAACTACCGGGTATCTCGAAGTGCCGAGTGGCCTACTCACGGTGTTGAGGGAGGTTGCTCCGCTTCGGGTACTTGGCGGGTAGTTTGCCGCATCCGTAGGGGTCTTGGGTGGGGTATTGGCTATTCATTGCGACCGTGTAATCTGCTTTTCGTTACAGGCTCGTACGAATTGCGGATTCCTAGTATATCCAATGTGTTCATCTGTGATCTGAAATGGCTATCATTGCAATATATCTATATATGATATTATTTAGGCGTTGCTTATGTTTTACAGCCGCGCTAGCCCAGCCCCCGCTCTGTCGTTAGTTAAGTAACCTAACGGGTAATGACGGGGCCCCGTGGCGAATGCGAATGGCATAAGCGTACGTCATATTTTGGTTATTTTCTGCAATGGTAGGATTGAATGATGGGACGCATTAAAAGAACTAATGCAAGAAAATAAACCAAGTAAAAGTCGTTGGAACACTTTCAAAAACCACTCGGTTCTTTTCAAAAACCAAATTTTAAATGCGGAGTTTGAGCCACTCCTTTTAAAAGCTATCTCGTTCCATCGATTATATCAAGTTCACTACATTCACGGTTTCGCCAAAACCATTCGTAGCCCTCCGTCGTTTCACATGAATAGTCAATAGTATTCAAGCTATGTATGTTGGCCAAAGTCAAGGCATAGTGATTGGTAGCTACTGGGTATTCATGTGCAGCATAGATAGATGCGTTGGTTTGGTACTGTCATACTGCCATTTTGGCCAAAGTCAAGGGAAGGTACGGGTGGGTCCAAATTAACCTGGAGAATGACGGGTAGAACTTGACATGTGACTTTTGATATTTTGGCCAAAGTCAAGGTCATAAGAGCATGGGGCAAAAATCCACATCGGGGGTTTCAAAAGAACTGAAACTTGCTAGTGTTGCATACCATTTGGAGTGTGATGATTCTAGTAGGATTCCTTCAGTTTTGTCACGCAATGATATTTGGATCCCGATCCTACTGTGAGTATATGCTACTCCTCGGGAAATTTCTCACTTAACGATCAATGCTATAAACCAAGTAGGTGTCTAGAAAGGTGTTAGCGGGGCTACGCCCCCAGGGAAAAGAGGTTATTTAATTAAGGAACTTCGCGAAAGCGTTGGAAAACCTCCCTCGAAGTACCGACACCAGCCTGGCCGAACGGTTAAGCAAGTATTGTACGGTGAGATTGATCCTGACTAATTCTTCCTATTTGGTTTGAGGAGGGATTCGAGAGGCAGTGGGAGCCATCCTGTTTAGACAAACTAAAATCCACTCTAAACTTGCAAGAGCATCGTGCTAAAGTGTTTCTTCTCTCTCTCCTAATTGCATCGACCAATCGACATGACCGGACTTAAGTTATTACTAGATAAAAACATACTGACAGGGCCCAAATACAAAGATTGGCTCAGGAATGTCAAAATGGAAATCACTTATGACAAGTTGGGGTATCTTCTTACCACAAAAGCTCCCCTTGTCCCAGGTCCCAAAACCAGCGTCGCGGATAAGTAAATCCGCATGACCTGGGAAATCGACTGCGCGAAGGCCAAGTACCTCGTGCTTGCCTCTATGGACAACGAACATCAGAGGAGGCACGAGAATATGGACCTCGAATCCATATTTCTCCATACAAAAGAATTGTATGGAGAGCAATCTCGTATCGCAAGATACGAAGTGTCGAAGAAGTTGTTTTCGGCAAGATTGGCCGTCAGATCATCGGTAGCGGAACACGTGCTTAAAATGATTGGCTACATAGAGGAGCTCGCGGACCTTGGGACCACGTTGGAGAATGAGCTCTATACGGACTTGATTCTCCAATCCCTTCCTTCCACTTACGCCCAGTTTTTCCTGAACTTCAACTTGCAAGAAAAGGAAGTTAAACTTTCAGAACTCCTCAACATGCTGAGGAGCGCAGTGGGCACCCTACAGAAAGGTAGGGAAACATCCACTTTGTTTGTAGGAGGATCTTCCTCTACTATGTCCAAGGCGAAAGCCAAGGGAAAGAAGAAGAAAGCCCCCGCCAAACCAAGGGGCGGTGTTAGTAAAGTGGATACGAAGGGAAAGACAAAAGCAACAAAGAAAGTAGGGAAGCTTGTGGATAAGGAAGAATGCTTTTACTGTCATAAGAATGGGCATTGGATGAAAGATTGCAGGGCTTGGAAAGCCAGAACACAGGATCTGAAGCAAATTGCGGCTTCAGCTTCAGGTGTGTATGTTATTGAAAAATGTCTATCAATAAACTCTACTTCCTGGGTATTGGATACCGGATCAGTATCTCATATCTGTAATTCTTTGTAGACGTTGAGAAACCGTAGGTTTTTGAAGGCAGGTGACATGACCCTCAAAGTTGCAAACGGAGCTAGCATGGATGCTAAGGCCGTGGGGGACTATCACCTGGGAATTTCAGATGGACATGTTTTGGTTTTGCGTAATTTCTTTTTTGTACCCAACGCAACTTGTAATATCATTTCTGTATCTTTGGTTTCTAAAGAAGGTTATGAATTTGCGTTTGTAAGTAATGTTGTAAACATTCACCTTAATCAAGTTCTGATTGGGTCAGGTACATTAAGCAATGGTATATACGTATTAAACCAACCACAGATTTTCAATGTCCAGAATACACACAAAAGAAAGTCTCCGGATATAAATCAGACTTTCTTATGGCATTGTAGACTAGGTCACATCAATGAGAGAAGGTTGACGAAGTTACATACAGAAGGATATTTGGATCCGTTCGAATATCAATCGTATGCCACTTGTCAATCCTGTCTCAAAGGAAACATGACAAAGACTCCGTTCACTGGACACGGGGTAAGAGCGAGCGAGCTCTTGGGACTCGTACACAGCGACGTGTGCGGTCCAATGTCTACACATGCGCGAAGCGGTTATTCTTACTTCATTACTTTTACGGATGACTTTTCAAGGTACGGTTATGTCTACTTAATGAAACATAAATCTGAAGCCTTTGGAAAGTTCCAGGAATATAAGAATGAAGTAGAAAAACAATCCGGTAAATGTATCAAGACACTGAGATCTGATCGAGGTAGTGAATACTTGAGTGCCGAGTTCCTGGATTATTTAAAAGAGAATGGAATTCTCTCTCAGCTTACTCCGCAACATAACGGTGTATCGGAGAGACGGAACCGAACCCTATTGGATATGGTACGGTCCATGATGAGTAACGCTAAGTTACCGCGATCATTCTGGGGGTATGCGCTAGAATCAGCTGCATACCTTTTGAACCGAGTTCCCACTAAGACTGTGCCTACCAAACCATATGAGATGTGGTGTGGGAAGAGGCCCTATCTTAATCACATTAAGACATGGGGAAGTCCAGCTTTTATCAAAAAGCAGCATGTGGACAAACTCGAGGGACGCTCAGTACAGTGCAAGTTTGTAGGATATCCGAAGAACTCCAAGGGATATTTCTTCTACTGCGAAGAGGAACAAAAGGTTTTTGTTTCTCGTCATGCCCATTTTTTGGAACACTAGTTCTTGGAAAAGGAAATTAGTGGGAGCGCAGTAGAACTGGAAGAAATTCCAGAACCACAGACTATTACTGAAAGCTTAGTAGAACCAGAGGGTTCAAAAGATCAGGACATTCCTACGCCGCTCCGCAGGAGTATTAGGCAGTCTCATCCGTCCGAGAGATACTACGGTTTTCTCATAGACGGGGATAGAGAGGATTGCATCATTGATTATGATGAGCCTACTAGCTTCCAGCAGGCCGTTCGGAGCGTTGACTCAGTAAAATGGCTGGATGCAATACGGACCGAAATGGAGTCCATGTACACCAACAAAGTATGGACGTTGGACATTGCTCCAGATGGGGTAAAACCCGTAGGATGCAAGTGGATCCGCAAAAGGAAGATTGGTGTAGACGGACAGGTTGAGACCTATAAAGCTAGACTTGTTGCAAAGGGTTTTCGTCAAAGACCTGGTTTGGACTATAACGAAACCTTTTCTCCAGTGGCTATGCTGAAATCCATTCGGATCCTTCTTGCCATTGCTGCCTTCCACGATTATGAGATTTGGCAGATGGACGTAAAGACCGCTTTTCTAAATGGAAATTTAGAGGAGTGTGTCTGTATGGACCAGCCAGAGGGATTCATTCAGAGTGGGAGCAGCGGAAAGGTGTGCAAGTTGCTTAAGTCCATCTATGGACTAAAGCAGGCATCGCGGAGTTGGAACATCTGTTTTGATGAGACGGTCAAAGAATTTGGCTTTATCAAAAATCTAGATGAACCATGCATCTATAGTAGATTTGTAGCAAGAACTGTCGTATTCCTCGTTTTATACGTGGATGACATTCTTCTGATAGGAAATGACATTCCTATGCTACAATCTGTCAAGGGGTTTTTATCACATAGGTTCTCCATGAAAGACCTGGGTGATGCCTCATACATCCTGGGGATCCGGATCCATCGTGATAGATCCAAGAGGATATTAGGACTTTCACAGTCCAGGTACATCGACACCATACTTGAAAGATTCATTATGGAAGATTCCAAGCGCAGTAATCTACCGGCTTGTCACGGGATCACCCTCTCCAAAGAGATGTCTCCCAAGGCTGATTTGGAAAACGATCGCATGTCTATTATACCCTACGCTTCTGCGGTAGGCTCTATAATGTATACGATGTTGTGTACCAGACCGGATGTAGCTTATGCACTGAGTGTAGTAAGCCGGTATCAGTCAAACCCTGGGGAGAAACACTGGATAGCGGTAAAGAACATTCTCAAGTACATGAGAAGGACTAAGGAGATGTTCTTGGTGTATGGCGGAAAAGACCTCCAGATTGAGGCCTTTGCTGACTCCAGCTTCCAGAGTGACAAGGATGATTCCAAGTCCATGTCGGGTTTTGTCTTTACCCTCAATGGAGGGGAGGTGTGTTGGAAGAGTTCCAAACAGGAAACTGTTGCTAACTCGACTATGGAAGCGGAATACATCGCTGCATCTGATGCCGCAAAAGAAGCCGTCTGGATGAGGAAGTTCCTAAAAGAACTTCAGGTGGTTCCGTCCATTGTTGATCCAATACCTTTGTATTGCGACAACAACGAGGCTACAGCTTTAGCGAAGGAACCCAGGTCCCATCAGAAATCCAGACACATCTTGAGGCCGTATCACCTGATCAGGGAGATCGTGGATCGCCAGGAGATCGAGGTTCGGAGGGTTGCTTCAGAAGATAACACTGCAGATCCATTCACCAAGGCCTTGCCCCAGACTCAGTTCGAGCGGCTGATCAAGATGATAGGTCTTCGATACGCCAGTACATGGCCTTAGTGCAAGTGGGAGATTATTAGTGTATAAGCCCTAGAGGCCATTACTGTATCATATCAGTTTGTATATTACATAATGGAAGCTTGGGATATTCACAGTTGTATAAACAATCTTGCTCAAAATGGTAGTATGCTACTTGGTTTGTTTCTACTTTAATGTGTACATGTGTTTATTTTATTATATCACCTATACGCATTAGTGGAGCCTTTAGGATCTTTGCTTGATTACCAGCGTTGTGATGGCAGTCACACTCGTGGGGGCTGGGTAATCCATAAGCACATCCTTATACAGGTCCCTAGTCGCAGGACTATCGAGACAGGGCATCGATACTCCGGAGTAGACTAGCGTATGCGCTTCTCATCCCAGTAGGGGAGACGGTCTGTCCCATAGCCGTCAGTACGTCGTACTTGAGATAGTATGCGGGTGCTCGTTAGGTTACGAGTACACTGTAAAGGACTCGTCGGTAACTGATTGGTTGGTATTATACCTATCGTCAGTTATCAGTTCCCAGGTGACATGAGTACAGCTTAGTCCGCTGACTTGACACTGTCACTTCGCCTCGAGTGTGTTCCCACTGTACTTTGATTACTACCCTACCACAGCTCAAAGGAGTCGTGCAAACAGGTAGTAGTTGGGTGCAGTCCCGAAGCAGTTGGAGGCAGTGACGGTTAGACAGGATTCGTCTCTCCCGGTATTGGGGTTTGACATCGCGCTGTGTCTAGGAGAGTCATTACACTAGTAGTCCCTGGCCAGGGCAAGCGAGATATACTGGTTGGCTTCCAGTGTTATCTCAGGGTGTTCTGGGCTACACTCCGACACGACTTGTACCGCTATTAGGGGTTTGACGTTTACCGCCCCCCTAGGCCCACCATGCGATGTATCAGACGAACAGACCGGACTGTACGGAGACTGTCATATTCAGGCCCAGTAAGAGTTCAGATGGGTTTCACCGCGTCAGTCTTTTTGTCGGCATCTACCTGGGGGCCGTTACGCACAGTTAGTGCCGCTTGCGGTCTGTGGTTAAACCCATTGCCAGCGTAGTGTCGAGTCTTTATAGTCCTACACAGAGAGCTATTCGCCTTCAGGCAAAAGAGTAGAGGTCGCATGGTTTTGCGACAGGGTTCGGTCGCATCCGTGCACTTATGCACGTTTAGTGTCCGGACAGTTAACACTAGCGGGCTTTGGTTTAAGCCAGATCCTAGTGTACGTTTTGGGATTGGTTTTATCTCATATGTATTCGTGTTCCTCAGAACGCGGATGCGGGTGTGTATGCACAGTTGACAGAGAGACAGAGGCAGAGGATTCTCAATAGGGATGTTGACTGTTCACTGTTGGCCATTGACTTTTTGCTAAACCCTAATGAGAATATGATATATGATTAACAATAATATTAATTAAGTATTATAGTGACATGGTTGTTTAGAGGTTGACTTTGTTGACTTGTTGAATTTGTTGACTGGTTGACTAGGTTGGACTAGTTGACCATCATCATGACAATGGATATCATTTCATGGCAAAGACTTTTGCTTGCTTGTTTCTCTTGTGCAAAATGAGTGCATGAAATGATATGGCCATTTTGACTTGAACCATCACATAATACTTGATTACTATTATTTGTTATGATGGCTTTGGATTATGAGAGCCAAGAGGGAAAAAGAGTTACTCATTCTCTCATTTCCTTTCTCTCTCTTGCTTGAGCTCTCTCATTCTCTTGAGCTCTCCCTCTTCCTCTTGCTCTCTCTCTTGTCTATGGTTCACTTGTCTCATATGTTGAGAAGCAAGAACCATAGAGAAAAATCCCAACACACTCTCCTCTACTCACTCTAGTTCACAAGGATTAGTAAACCGAGTGAACTAGTTTCTTGAAAGTTTGAAGAAGATGCCAAAGCAAGAAGCTTTCGGGTGGATCGATCTTCGGCGCAAGGAGACGACGGGGTGAAGCCGATCCGTACACCATCAAGAGTTGAAGACGAAGGAGTTCAAGAAAGGTATAACCCCCTAACCGAGTAGTTAACAACTCCTAGTTATGTTGTTAGGTAGATAGTTTAACAAAGATCCGTTTTTAGTCCATGTTACCGCCTCTAGAAAATTGTTTTTCATCATTTCCGCAAGCCCGTAAGAACCAGGAGAGGTAGCATGGAATTACACATAGATCATCTTCGGCCTCGAAGATTTCAAGCAAGCTTATTCCTTTCATCTTGTGGAGCCTTTCTAGAGTCCGAGATTTCACTACTTGGAGCGAAGGGACTACTACACGGAGCTATTGAAGTGAAGGACCGGTCTACAAAGGTTGTATTTCTTGTTCACTTAGGTGTAAAGACGTTTACATGATTGTTTCGTCTAATTCCCTAGTTAAGATTCTAGGTTAGGGTTCGTTAGCGCACCAATTTTTTTAAAACGGCATGGTCGATGCCTCCCGAAACCCAGTGGCGGTGCTGAGAAACCCTACAAGGAGAGAGAGAAGAATCACTTTAGCATGATGCTCTTGCAAGTTTAGATTGGTTTTTAATTTATCTAAACAAGATGGCTCCCACTGTTTCTCGAATCCTTCCTCAAACTATAAAAGAAGAATTAGTCAGGATTAATCTCACCGTACAATTCTTAACCTTTCAGCCAGGCCAGTGTCGGTACTTCGAAGGAGGTTTTACGGCGCTTTCGCGAAGTTCCTTAATTAAATAAGCTCTTTTCTCTGGAGGCGTAGCCCCGCTAATAGCATTCTAGACACCTACTTGGTTTATAGCATTGATCGTTAAGTGAAAAAATCTCCCGAAGAGTAGCATATACTCACAGTAGGATCGGGATCTAAATATCATCGTGTGATAAAGTCGAAGGAATTCTACCAAAATTATCACGCTCCAAATGTTATGCAACACTAGCAAGTTTCAGTTTCTTTAGAAACTCCTGTAGGGTTCCTAGGCACTCTAGTGAAGTCTCACAAGTGATCAAACATGCACAAATCAAATTTTACGGGTGCCTACAAACCCGACTACGGATCGTTTACTAGATATTTAGGCGAAACGATGCAAATAAACAACTTTATCTAAAAGGTAAGGAGCTACAACCTTTGTAGATCCGGTCCACCACTTCGTATGCTCCGCGATGATCTCCCTCCGCTATCCAAATCGAACTCACGACTCTAGCATTGGCATCATCGAAGAATGAGTGGGCTTGATCGTCGGTTCGATGCCGAAGATGATCTACGTCGAGGCATCGCTAGAACAAGCTCAAACTTCACCAAGTCGGGAAAACTTGTGAAGGAAACACCCTATACTACTTGTCAAGAGGTAGAGGATGAAGAAATAGGAAGTGGGTAAACTTTAGATTTGGATTTCTCACTAGTTTTCATGACTTGCCATTGGAGTAGCAAGCTTTCTTCATTGAAGAAGAAGATGAAGAAAGAAGAAGATGAAATGATAAGTTAATTAAAATAGAAAAGAAAATATAATACTTATCATATCATTAACCTTAGTTAGGTGTAGAGAATTGACTAAGGTTAATTTGAAGAGTTAGGGTTAAGAAAGAAGACAAAATGGTTACTTAGTCAAAGTTTCAAGAAACTTCAACTACAAACAAAATAAGCCACCATTTCATTTTCTTTATCATTTTCTTTTTCCAAAATAAATAAATAAATAAGAAAAAGAAAACCCTAATCTTAATCTTAACCATGGTCTAATTCTTTACACTAACCCTAGCATGCATGTATCATCAAACATGATACAATCATGTGCACAAAATATATCACATATGCAATGTGCACAAACTAAGTGAGTAAATCCATTTAAAGTGAACCAATACTAGTTAATGAAAAGTAATATATCAAATATATAATTGTACATTAAATCATTAAATCAACACTTGATTCAATGATCCGGTCATGTCGCATATAACCGGCAAGTATCCAATGTATCGGCTTATCGAATCAATCCTTGATTCGATAACTAGGTTATATCGCATATAACCAATCGATACATTCGTCGCGAGAATGAAATACGGTATCACATACACGAATTATTCTCGGTCCCGCACATATCTCATATGCGCTCCTATTTCGTTTCACTTGAGCCAGGAAACCTCTGTGTAGGACTCTAAAGACTCGTCAATACGCCGGCAGCAGATGATGATCATATCAGGCATCCATAAGCCGCAAGCGGTCTGCTAAACGTAACGGCCACCCGGGTATTGAGCGATCAGAAGGTCGACGAGCAAGCCCGCTCACACTCCTGCGAATCCAACCAGTAACACTTACCGTACGGTCCGGTCTGTTCGTCTGATATGTCGCATATCTCGCCTAGGGGTGGTAAACGTCAGACCCCAATAGCTCGATAAGTCATGCCGACGTAGGGTCCATAACATTCGTGAAACTACTGATAACACTTACCAGTATATCACTGCAACCCTGGCTAGGGATTTCCTGTTATGGCCAGTCGAGCATAGCACAACATCAACCCCCAATACCGGGAGAGACGAATCCCCTCCTATCGCTCATTGCCTCCATGTGAATCGGGACTGTACCCAAAAACCACCTGTTTGCATGACTCAGTAGTGCCGTGGTAGGGTGGAAATCAAAGCACAGTAGGAGACACACAAGACTCTATGACGATCTCGGGTCAACAGACTAAGCTGTACCGGTGTCACCAGAGAACTGCCATCTAACGTGAGGTATAATACCATCTGGGAGTTCTCGGCGAGTCCGTTCAGTGTACCCAGTCTCTACTGAGCACCCGCATACCATCTTCGATGTCAAACACCAATGGATATGGGATCATCCATCGCCCATCGCATGGGTCGAGAAGATATGCGCTAGTCTACTCTGGAATATCGATGCCCCGTCTGGATATTCCCTCGACTAGGAACATTTCAAGGATGTACTCATGGACTAGCCCCACTAGTATGATCTACATCATAGTCCTGGAAGTCGAGTACACATCCTATGGGCTTTATCAACATGTAATCAGAGAGACAGAAAGTATACACGTTAAGATAAAGAGCAACCAGATAGCGTACTATCATGTCGAGCAAGAAAGTCCTACCTATATATGTCCCAGCATCCACTACAATATACATCCAATGTACAGTAATGGCCTCTAGGGCATACATATAACTAACAATCTCCCACTTGCACTAGGGCCATCTGTAGCAGTGGTTGCAGTATCACATACTCAACCATCCCCTAAAAGTCTCTCTTTGGGAAAAAGGCCTTCGTGAGTGGATCCGCCGTGTTGTCCTCTGAGTCTTCTCTCCTAACCTCGATCACCCTGGAGATCAACTATCTCCACGATCAGGTGATGCTGCCTCAGAATTTGTCTGGGTCACTGATGGGACCAGGGTTCCAGGGCCGAAGCCACACTTCCATTGTCATACAATGGCAGGAACCTAGTTCATCTTATGAACCAATATACACCCAAACTTCCTCTTTGGTAGTATCTTCAATAGCGATGTTACCAGCCTTTATCGTCTAGTTTGCCACGGTATCTAGCTTGGAACTCTTCCAACATACCGTCCCTTTACTGAGGGTAAAGACAGTGCCTGTGACTGACATTCAGTCGTCTTTATCACCCTGGAACTCTTCCAGTGATTCTCTCCAGGATCGATTGATACAATCTCACTATACCTAGTGAGAACCCTAATATCCCTTTAGATCTATCTCATAGGTCCAAATCTCAGGATTTAGGAGGTATGATCTTTATCCTATTTGGAGAATCCTAGTGATAATAGGAGATTGACCGATCGTAGTATAGGAAACTCTTTTCCTATCAAGAGTGTGTTGTCTACGTACAATACAAAGATGACCACCTTACTCTCTACTACCTTTTTGTATATACAAGGTTCGTCTACCATTTTGATGAAGTCAAATACTTTGACTATCACATCAAAACAGACGTTCCAACTCCGCGATGCCTGCTTCATTATGTAAAGCAACTTGCACACGTTTCCGCTGCTCCCACTATTTACGAAGACCTCTGGCTGTGTTCTTATAGACGTTCTCTTCTAAATCAGTATTTAGAAAAGCAGTCAGGGCACCCAACCACCAGATATCGCAGTCATGGTATGTAGCCGTGGCAAGTAGGATCTGGATGGACTTAAGCATAGTCACTTGGAAAAGGTTTCATCATTATCCATGCCTGGTTGATGACTAAAACCTTTAATAAGCCTAGCTTCGAAAGTCTCAACTTTTCCATCTACACCAAGTAATCTTCTCAAGATATACTTGCTCCTGATGGGGATTTAACCCTTCAGATATAGCAGCTAAAGTCCATACTTTGCTGGTGTACATGGATTCCATCTCAGATCGCTAAGCATCCAGCCATTCTTACAGAGTCCCTACTCTCGATGGCCTGCTCGAAACTAGTTGGGTCATCATCTCATGATGCAATCCTTGCTCCCACTGTCATCGAGAAACCGAGGTATCTCTCAGGCGGATGAGGAAGCCTACTAGATCGGCGGAGAGGCTGAGGTTCGTCGGAAACTATAGAATCTTATGGTTCTGTCAAATCATCAACTGCAGTTTTGTATAGCTGGAACCTTTCCAGTTCTACAGAACTGATCCTGCCTCGATCTTGTCCGGATTTTGCTTTAAACATAGGCCGGACAATCCCAAATCTTAACTCGCTTAAGAGATGGGTTCTTCCCATACCATATCTTATATGGAGTGGTAGGCAGTGATTTGATTCAAACCTAATTCAATAGGTATGCAGCTTCCCAAGTGCATAACTCCAAAAAGGAAATAGGTAACTCAATAATACTCATCATAGAGCACACCATATCTAATATTGTGCAATTGCTCCGCCCTGATACACCGTTGTGCTGTGGTGTATTCAGAGGAGTAACACTGAGAGAGAATCTCATTCTCCTTTAGAATAGTCCAGGAATGCCATGCACAAGTATTCTCCTCCCTGATCTCATCATAGGACATAATACTTATACCCGTATTTTGGTTCTCTACTTCTAACTTATATTCTGTGAATATCTCAAAAGGTTCAGACTTGTGTTTCAACAGGAACATATGTCTGAATCTTGAGAGATTATCAGAGAACGTAATGAAGTATAAAGAACCGGTCCTGGCATGTGTAGACTGGGGACCTACATACATCATCATGTATCATCCCAAGAGTTCACTAACTCTTTCTCTGTTTCCAATAAACAGGGCTATGGTCATCTTATCTTTGTGACATGACTGGCGAGTTTCACAAGATGTAAATTCAAACTGATTTAAATATGCATCTATATGTAACTCTAGCTAGTCGGGTCGCATTGATATGACCTAGTCTACAATACCTCAAGAAGAATCCGTTCATTTCTGAACTCTTTCTCTTGTGTGTGTTCTGTATACTAAGAACTGTAGTTTGATTTAGAACATCAACGCTTTTAGATAACGTGCCTGAACCGATCAACTTTTGATATAGGAAATGTTCAAAACATTATCCAACAATAGAAAATTTTATCATTTCTTTACTAATAAAGAGATAGATATGATTTTGTATATCAGGTTCGGTATCTAATAACATTTGTTCAGAATCAATGTATTCGTAATACAGGGTGACAGTGACCAACAGACTTGGCTGCAACACTTGCCCCGTTTTCTGCCTCATGAAACTTATCACCCATTCTCAGTTCTCTACCTATCTATAGCCCTATGTAACAGATTACATATCTGGGATCCTGATCCGGTATCATATACCCAGGACGTAAAGGACACTGAGAAACAGTTCTTTGTAATGAACACACCCGAAGATGATGCATCAGCATGCACTCTCTTCGTTTGGGCTGTACGGGAATTCTGGTAATCCCCTATTTCCTGCTTTGTCTTATAACAATTATAAGTTGGAGCGGGACCAACGTTCCCCAGCTCAGTATAACAAGCGGGTTCGGTCAATTTTCCGTATTATTATCTTGATTAAGGCGTGATATGGTTGCTACCAGGAGAGAGAGAGAAGAAAACACTCTGCGTACGCTCTTGCAAGATTAGATTGGTTATGTATTTTATCTAATCAGGATGGCTCCCACTGCTTTTTATCAAATCTTCCTTCAAACCCTAAAAGGAAAGACTAGCCGGGATTATTTACACACTACAAGTTCGCCAATCTTTCAGCCAGGCCAGTATCGGTACTTTGAGGGAGGTCCCCCGTGCTTTCGCACGAACCTAATTAATGTAAACCTCGTTTTCCCAGAGGCGTAACCTCGTTAACACCTTTCTAGACACTTACTTGATCGGCTAATTGTAATGTATAAAACTCTCCCAGGAGTAACTCTTACTCGCAGCGGGTATCGGGATCCAACTATCTCATAGAAGGTATGCAATCTCATTGCAAATTTCAACACTTGAAACTCCCGATAAAGGTTTTTACCCCTAGCACCTATGACTTTAACTATGGTCAACAAATCATAAGTACTAGTCAAGTTCTACCCGTCATTTCGTGATTAATTAGACCCACCCACATGACCCTTAACTAAGGTCAACAAAGTCACGCGACTGTCCTAACTAATCGCACCATATGCGGTGTAGGAAGACATCACTTAGCTACTGTACACTGTGCCTTGACTATGGTCAACAAACACAGCACGAATACTAAGTACTCTACTTTCTAAAATGACGGAGGGTTGCGGATGGTTTTTGTGAAAACCTTTAACGCTTTGAACTTGATCTCGTTGCGGAATCAAATGGTTTTTAAATGGAATGTTTTCGAGGCTTTTCTAGTTTTGCTAAAGGGGTCACTCCCGGTGAAGGGATCGTCGGCCCTTTCCTCGTCGAATGAGGTGCGGGATATATCATATATATCGCTGTGCAAAGCAGAAACTATAGAAGCGATCAAAAGACAAACCGAGGGTTGTAGCATCTGCCAGTTATTGCTAAAGGAGTCACTCCCGGTGAAGGGATCTCGGTCCTTTCCTTATCGAATAAGGTGCAGGATGTTCTATAATGAACACCGCGATGCAAAGCAAGAACTGTAGCTACCTGTTTTATTTTGAAATTCGATTCCACAACATCAATTAGGTTTATTTTCTTTCATTAATCTCATTAATGAATATCCCATCATTTAAGTCCGCCTAACCATCACAGATAAATATAACGTACGCTTATGCCATCCGCATTCGCCTCGATGTCCCGTCTGCACCGTTAGGTTAGGTAACTAACGCCAGAGCGAGGCAGGGCTAGCGCGGGTGTAAAACATAAGCAACGTCTATATAATATATCATATATACTATATATAATACCTGTCACAGAACATCACATGATCACAGATAAATCACAGCAGAAGAAACATATGAAATATTGGATATACTAGGACGTCCTTGTTTTCAATACGAGCCAGTACAAAACACGGATTCCACGGTCGTGATGAATAGCCAATCCCACACCCCTAGACCCCTACGAGAGCGGCAAGCAACCCTACCAATTCTAGGGTTAGGAGACCCGGACTCGACTCCTCGAGATGGTCTCCCACTGGACCCCAGAACCCGGTTACTTGTGCTCCCCTCCTTGGGTCTATCCTAGTGCAGAAAAGTAAATAATATACAAATGGTGACAACATCCGCAACCTGGAAGTGCCCCAATAAAAGAATATTACATACAAGTTTTTACATGAATGAAAATGAAAAAACACTCATCTCACATAAAAACCCCCGGCTATTCAAACACGACGATCCAATATAACATATCCAGCAACACATAACATCACATGTCATCAACGTAAGCAAACATGCGTATCCCAATTGTCGTTGACATATAGCAACGAAACCGGCGATATCACATATTACACTTACGGTCACAGAAAAGAAAGTGTAAAACTACAACAGTTGGAATCCGCAACCACCTAAGACATCGCATGCCTGACCAAATGAAATACTTAGACATCGCATGCCTAACAATTATAAACCCCGCATTTTAGTCTCATTATCGAAAACTCTTTTCAATATCAAGTCGGGCAATTCAACAGGATTCCCGACATTCTGATCGAATGCTCGTCGCAAACTTTAGTAAGCGGCCGCACCCCCGACGCCGTCGACGAAGTGCACCAAGGCGGAACACCGCTACCGGGAGCACCCGAACGGATGCTTTCAGCGACGGGGTTCTCCTACAGTCACTTGGTCGGGGCTATGGGGTGAGGCTGTCTATTAAATTTACCCGGCGAGTATCCGCGTACACTACGTGATTGCGACGGACTTTTGATCACATCAAAATTCCGTGGCAACCGATCAAGTGAGACTAAACTGCTATGTTTATAATATTCATTCCGTTATCTCATAACTATTTGTGAATTCCAATTATTGTATCACATTCCGGATAAATAGAAAATGCTAAACTTTTCGATCGAACAATCGAACACCCAAGTTTTCCCGATACGGCTCAACACATGAAATAAGTCTAACAGCATTCAGTTCGTGCCTCAGTAGCAACGGTCCAGCCGTAGAAGGGTCAAGCCAACGCCTCACATGTGGCACGCCGTACTGCCCCAAACCCGAAGGTTCAAAGGGCAGTTCAAGACGGTCACATAATCGAGTTAAGGTTTGTTGTCTTCTAGAGGGTCCATCGCGTTACTTGCACTACTTAGAACGTCGTTAAACTACGGAAAAATCCAACAATTGGAAATTTCCCGGCAGGGAAAAAATGGGTATTTATATCCGGTCGAACCTTTTAACATATTCTAAGAATACCCGGAAAAGCACACCGACAGAAATTAGACAGTCCGATCGAATACACCGAGTCCCCAATATAACCCAGAAAATGCAACTCTGGAAAAAAAATTATTAAAATCCCCAGAAAATCCAGCAAAGATAACTAACAATTACTGTGTAACAGTGGATGCACAAAACGACAAAATGGCCGCGGATCAGCCGCACGAGCCATGCTCGTGCCGCGGATCCGCGGCTCTTTGATGGAATTACTGAATCGAAATTCACAGTAATTCTTATATTAGCCTGCTCATTTTTCTGGATATTTTTAATGTGGAAAAATCCTCGAAATTAAAAAAAGTACAGAGAGCATATTCTTAGTCGGGGTTTTGGGTCGATCGGACTTCTGATTCCGTCGGGACTTCGCCTAAGGCTCTAGCTAGGCTCTGATACCACTGTAGGGTTCCTAGGCACTCTAGTGAAGTCTCACAAGTGATCAAACATGCACAAATCAAATTTTACGGGTGCCTACAAACCCGACTACGGATCGTTTACTAGATATTTAGGCGAAACGATGCAAATAAACAACTTTATCTAAAAGGTAAGGAGCTACAACCTTTGTAGATCCGGTCCACCACTTCGTATGCTCCGCGATGATCTCCCTCCGCTGTCCAAATCGAACTCACGACTCTAGCATTGGCATCATCGAAGAATGGGCGGGCTTGATCGTCGGTTCGATGCCGAAGATGATCTACGTCGAGGCATCGCTAGAACAAGCTCAAACTTCACCAAGTCGGGAAAACTTGTGAAGGAAACACCCTATACTACTTGGCAAGAGGTAGAGGATGAAGAAATAGGAAGTGGGTAAACTTTAGATTTTGATTTCTCACTAGTTTTCATGACTTGCCATTGGAGTAGCAAGCTTTCTTCATTGAAGAAGAAGATGAAGAAAGAAGAAGATGAAATGATAAGTTAATTAAAATAGAAAAGAAAATATAATACTTATCATATCATTAACCTTAGTTAGGTGTAGAGAATTGACTAAGGTTAATTCGAAGAGTTAGGGTTAAGAAAGTAGACAAAATGGTTACTTAGTCAAAGTTTCAAGAAACTTCAACTACAAACAAAATAAGCCACCATTTCATTTTCTTTATCATTTTATTTTTCCAAAATAAATAAATAAATAAGAAAAAGAAAACCCTAATCTTAATTTTAACCATGGTCTAATTCTTTACACTAACCCTAGCATGCATGTATCATCAAACATGATACAATCATGTGCACAAAATATATCACATATGCAATGTGCACAAACTAAGTGAGTAAATCCATTTAAAGTGAACCAATACTAGTTAATGCAAAGTAATATATCAAATATATAATTGTACATTAAATCATTAAATCAACACTTGATTCAATGATCCGGTCATGTCGCATATAACCGGCCACACTGTCACACAGTGAGAACCCCCCATAGGTCGACATCTAATGCCTAGTAGCTCTGATACCTCCATGTGAATCGGGACTGTACCCAAAAACCACCTGTTTGCACGACTCAGTAGAGCCGTGGTAGGGTGGAAATCAAAGCACAGTGGGAGACACACAAGACTCTATGACGATCTCGGGTCAACAGACTAAGCTGTACCAGTGTCATCAGAGAACTGCCATCTGACGTGAGGTATAATACCATCTGGGAGTTCTCGGCGAGTCCGTTCAGTGTACCCAGTCTCCACTGAGCACCCGCATACCATCTTCGATGTCAAACACCAATGGATATGGGATCATCCATCGCCCATCGCATGGGTCGAGAAGATATGCGCTAGTCTACTCTGGAATATCGATGCCCCGTCTCAATATTCCCTCGACTAGGAACATTTCAAGGATGTACTCATGGACTACCCAGGCCCCACTAGTATGATCTACATCATAGTCCTGGAAGTCGAGTACACATCCTATGGGCTTTATCAACATGTAATCAGAGAGACAGAAAGTATACACCTTAAGATAAAGAGCAACCAGATAGCGTACTATCATGTCGAGCAAGAAAGTCCTACCGATATATGTCCCAGCATCCACTACAATATACATCCAATGTACAGTAATGGCCTCTAGGGCATACATATAACTAACAACTCCCGATGTGGATTTTTGACCCATGCTCTTATGACCTTGACGAAGGCCAATATATCATAAGTCACATGTCAAGTTCTACCCGTCATTGTCCAGGTTAATTTGAACCCACCCATACATACCCTTCACGAAGGCCAAAATAGTAGTATGACTGTCCCGAACCAACGCATCTATCTATGCTACAGAAGAATATTCAGCAGCTACCAATCACCATGCCTTGGCGAAGGTCAAAATACATAGCTTAAATACTATTGAATATCCAACTGAAATGACAGAGGGCTACCGATGGTTTTGGTGAAACCGTGAACGTAGAGAACTTGATATAACCGAAGGAACTTGATAGATTTTAAAAGGAGCGGTTTAAGCTCCGTATTTGAAAAGTTTTGCTTTTTTCGAAAAACCGAGTGGTTTTAAAATTGTTCCAATAATTCAGTTTTGGTTTGTTTGCTTTGCATTAATTTAATGCAGTCCCATAAATTAACCTACCGTTGCAGAGAAAAATAAAAATACAACGTACGCATATGCCATCCGCATTCGCCACTGGGCCCCGTTTTACACCGTTAGGTTAGATAACTAATGCCAGAGCTGAGGGCTAGACTAGCGCGGATGCAAAACATAAGCAACGTATATTATATAATATATATAATAATATCCATTCGTCAGACGCAATAATAGTGTAACGTTCTGAAAATTCGATTAGCTTAATTATGTACTAATTATTGATAACACTCATTTTCCGTAAAAACTAAGATATAATTGTTTTTCCACAAAGAATTAAATATACTTATTTTAACTATGTAATTGCTAGTATTGGTATTTAACTAGTCACCTACTAATTGCTAGTTTACTTGAATATTTATTATTAATTATTATTTTAATCATACACTTATACACTAAATTAATGATAATTACAAATTAGAATGGGTTAATACAAGTTTTGTGCACCATGACACAATTAAACCAAATTGTAACATGTTTTTTTTAAATGAAAAATTTGCCAAGATGGTTCTAGAAATTTAAAGAAAACTTAATAGAAAAATAAATAAATAAAAAAGAAAAATGAAGAGATAAAGAAGTATGGTGCTAGTTGACTTGAGGTATGGTGTTTATCTCCTTGCGTTCCCACACTCACACACACACACACCTCCTAGTCTCGCCTAGCAAAAGGCAGCATCCCCCTTCTCCAATTCCCCATCTTCATTCATCTCAAAACTCCACAAAACTCATTCAAATATCCACAATAAAATCAACACAAATCCTAGCTTAAATCTTCATAAATTCCTTGTTCAATCTAAGCATGGTTTTTTTGATCAAGTCTATATTTTGGTTGCAAGTATGGAGCATTTCCAAAGCTTTGTGAGGTATAAGTCTTAATCAAATTGTTATCTTGTTAGTTATTGCTTTAATCTAATTTTTGATTAGGTGTTAATATGGTTTTAATTTCAAAATAGGAATTTAAAAAGATGGGTTAGAGATCAAGTTAAAGTTTATATCACTTGATTTAGTTAGCAATGTGTAGTTTAACATCTTAAGACTTTGCAAGATCTAATCTAGTTGTTAACTTGCTAATCTTCACTTTTAATTGTCCTAATTAAATGTTCATGTAAACTAAATTCATGATAAGTGTGTAAATAGGTGTGATTAAAAATTAGTTAATATTTGTGTTACCTAATTAAGATATTAAATGAACATTGTGGCCACTAGATTTGCTAAAACATCTTGATTTGCACTAAATGGTTAATTGTTGCTTACTAGGTTTTTGGAATAAATAGATTTTAATTAAGATTGAGGTTGGAATGATCTACAACATATTTCATATAATATTTAGTGTGTTGTGAATACACGATTGGTACGATTGGATTCTAGGTTTGGGCATTTCCACGTATAGCGACCCCTAGTTGTGATTTTGGCGATGTCGTGCGCGTTTTGTGCACCAAGTGTATGCACGTCTAGTTAGTGCGCGTTGGTTACTTTGTACCGTCTTGACTTCACGTCTATTTTAGTGGTTAACCTAATGTATACTCATTGTGCGATTCTAGGATCAGTTGTAGAGATGTCGGACGCGACGAGAAAAGGAAAGGCTGTGATTAGTTCAGTTTAGCCGAGGCGTCCCGGTGAATAGATGTACACATCTATGGGGAAATCGTCTGGATGGCGCAAGGCACCCGATAGTTAAGATTACTAGTAGTGCTTGTATTTATACGTGTAGTCTCTTAGCCATTCATCTCATTGCATTGCATCATCTTATATATATGATATTATCTCATAGGACACTTGCACCATTACCATTGGTCCATGCCGCACGTGCACTATATTATGCGAACACACACGCCATTGGTAATTTCTATGTCACGATCACTATAGAACTTAATTGGAATTCGTATCTGTGCAATTGTATCATACACGATATGTAGACTTGCAGTTGTATATTCATCTTATCAGGATTGGATACATAGGTTGTTTGTCATATACCTCATGTGCATTTGCATCATATATGATATGTAGACTGGTAGTTGTATATTCATCTCATCAGGATTGGATACATAGGCTTGCTAGTCACATATCTCACGGCATCATTATTCATGCATAGTTTTCTAGTCACACATCGTATTTCATATTATTGATACCATAGGCATTCATCATCGCCGACATGTTCATATATTGTGATTCTTCTTGAGGATTTCAGTACTTATGAGATTTCTGGATTTTGGAGGAAAAACACCAAGAATTTATAAACTTATTATCATTTTAAATATGGATGTTGCGATTTTCTCGTGATATGATGTATGTGTTGTACACCATGAGTTTTCCTGATTTCTGTTGGATTTCGAGACCCGATTCGAGGAGTAGGGTGAACCGTCTCGGGTACCTGGTGGACCCGGTATGGTAACCCGGGGCGAGAGTGTTTTTTTGGTGATGACGATGAGCCTGGCAGGGGCAGACTACCTACTGGTGATGTCTGAAGCGGCAGATATCTGGAGGATACCGACCATGGTCGTGAGATTTGATGATATCGGCCGATCCGGACTGACGGAGCCCGAGATATTGAGATATTGAGACATTGAGATATTGGGATATACATATATTGTGTCGATGCTTGACATGTATTTTCTGTTGATTTCACTGATGATACTCCAGTTTTTATTATACAAAAGTTTTACTGAGATAAGGATACAGATCTTCGCATATCAGTTATATCTGGATTTCGTGTTGGTTATCCATTCATGTTGCATTCATACTTATGCATCACATCATATTAGTATATGTAGGTTGTGACGCATTTGCGTGCATACTTATGATAGCTTTATTAGATATTACTTACTACTCACGAGTTGGCAACTCACCCCCGTTGTGCCACAGTATCTTGCAGGTCTGACCCGTCAGCACAGTAGCGGCGGGCGTACTTTCTCATTTAGCTACATTTGCATTGACTTGTGGTTTGCTTATAGGTGGGTTGCGAGGATATATTTGGATCTCAGCTTGTGTATTATTATTGTATCTAGTACATTCCATCTACCTTATCTACCGTTTTCCCACCAGTTGTATATTGGAATTAGATGGTGAGCTCGTGAGATTTGTATGTATTCTATTTCTGGTGTCGATGCTCACTTGAGCCGACGTAGAGTTTTCTTATTTCTTCTTCTTAGATGCTTATCTCCTATTATGATGATATATGTTGCATGTGGTTGTGATTCCGCCTTTGGCGAAGAGCTAGCTCCCGCTTGGGGATGCTTTATTCATTACTTGTGTATATTCATGTGTTGTACCCGTTTGGGGGCCAGTATTTATAAAGGAAACTCTGCTGGAATTTTTGGGAAAATTTGATGTTTTAAAACGTTTTAATGTGACTTTATTTTGCTAAAATCACCTTTTTAAGTTATGTTTTCCTTCATTCTATTTCTTTAATTGGTTTAGATTTCTGGGCTTTAGCTTACTTAGATTACGTTACGCCTCTAGACGTTTCGTAATTTAAGTGCCAGTCACGTTCCACATTTCCGGGTCGTGACAAAGTTGGTATCAGAGAGATATGTTTTACCTTTCTGAGTGCAGGATGACCCTTAGTAGATGGAGTAGGTGACTTAAGCAGAGTGACGTAGCATGTGTATGTTCCGCGGCATACTTACGATACGGTACTCCGCCTAGGTGACCTTAGGATATATATTTGCTTGTATTTCTTTCCTTGATTCCACATATCCTTGATTCGATTGCAATGTCCTTATCAATCATGTTGTTGCTCCAGCCACTATGCTGCCGATGACTACGAGGGCCCAAAGGGCTGCCGTCATGAGATTGGAGTAGGCTTGTCTGAGGCGAGGACCGACCAGGGCAGTACGCCTATATCATATAGACAGATGGATCCACCCTCTATTGATCGTATGGCTAGGGTGGAGGCGAGTATTCAGGATTTGCGTCAAATGATCAGATCCTTGATAGAGATTAGTCAAGCACGGAGATCGAACATTACTCCACCTACAGTTGTTCCGAGACCAAGGCGGATTCGTACTGATATATCAGTTCCTAGGCGTTTTCGCAGAGGGCGTAGAGGATTCTTTATGGGCCAGTTATATCGCTTTCACCCACATGGTCAGCAGCCATTTTTAGGATGTTTCCGGTGTGGGAGTCCGTATCACCTTATCGGAAATTGTACCTTGAGGCGACAGGGTGAGGCATCAGTCTCACATGTGACCTTACCACTTTCACCACCTCCTCCGAGCGCATTACCACCTACGCCTGTTGTTGCTCCATGCCAAGTCGATGCCCATAGAGGCCGTGGTCGTGGCGGTCATACTCCCAGAGGGCGAGATGGCAGAGGCAGACGATAGCTGGTCACGGGTAGAAGGAAGGCCCTAGCTTTTATGTTGACTCCTCTGGATGCGCAGGCATCCGATGTAGTAGTGACAGGTATTCTTTCGGTGTTTTCTTCCGAGGCGTATTTTCTTGGTTTGTTTGAAACGGTATCCACATATTTTGTATCGAGGTTTAACCGATAGTAGTCCTTACTAAATCAGCCGCTTGTTGTGATTTCTCCCGTAGGCTAGTCTCGCTCGATATGTTTTTCGTTCGTGTTTGCTTTGTTCGTAACGGAGAAAGGGATTCTTCTGTCAATTTGATTCTTCTCGATATATTTGATTTCGAAGTTCTTATGGTCATGGATTGGTTCGCTACGTGTTATGCGTCCGTGGACTGCCGTGAGAAGGCAGTCAGATTTAGTTTTCCGGGTAAGCTAGTTCTTATTATTCATGGAGACCATAGCCCCACCCTTCCGAGTTTGATTTCTTCTCTTCACGCTAGTTAGCTTTTTAGAAAATATGTCATGGATTCTTTGCGTATGTTTGTGATGTTAGAGCCGTAGAAGTCCCGTTGGACCAGGTCCCGATTGTGAGGGAATTTCAAGATGTCTTTCCTGACAAGTTGCCTGGTTTGTCGCTAGAGCGCGATATTGAGTCCTGCATTGACTTGATCCCCGGCACGGGGCCTATTTCTATACCGCCTTATCGGATAGCCCCAGCGGAGATTAAAAGAGCAGAAGGATCAGTTGTAAGATTTGTTAGATAAGGGCTTGCTCGTTCGAGTGCGTCACCTTGGGGAGCTCATGTCCTGTTCGTCAAAATGAAAGACGGCAGTTTGTGTTTGTGCATCGATTTTTATCAGTTGAATCGGGTTACTATGCGGAATAGATATCCCCTACCTCGCACGATTTATTTGATCAGCTCCAGGGTGTGGGGCATTTCTCGAAGATTGACTTGCGGTCAGGTTATCACCAGTTGCGGGTTCGAGAGGGTGATATTCCGAAGACTGCTTTTCGCACACGTTACGGGTATTATGAGTTCTTGGTGATGTCGATCGGGCTCACAAATGCCCCAGCAGCGTTTATGGACTTGATGAACCGTATATTCAGGCCGTTTCTTGACCAGTCTATCATCGTGTTCATTAGTGACCTCCTAGTATACTTTTGGAACCGAGAGGAGCCTGGGCGGCATTTCAGGATTTCGTTGCAGACTTTGAGGGAGCACCAGTTATTCGCTAAATTATCCAAGTGTGTCTTCTGGTTGGATGGTGTTGACTTCTCGAGTCACGTAGTTACGAGAAATGGTATACGTATGGAACCGAAGAAGATCGAGGCCGTTTAGCACCGGCCCAGACCTGTATCAGTGACGGAGGTTCCCAGCTTTTTATGTTTGGCCGGATTCTATCTATGTTTCATATAGAATTTTTCTTGTATAGCTGCACCGTTGACCGGGTTGACCGGGTTGACCCGGAAGGGAGTTTCTTTTCTTCTGACCGAGGCATGCGAGCAGAGCTTTCAGCAGTTGAAAACTCGTTTGACTACGGCACCAGTATTATCTTTGCCTTCAAGATCAGGCAGTTTTGTCGTTTATTATGATGCTTCTCGAGTGGGGCTAGGCTGTGTGCTAATGCAACACGGCAGGGTCGTCGCTTATGCTTCTCAGCAGTTGAAGAAGCACGAGCAGAACTATCCCACTCATGATTTAGAGATGGCTGCGGTGGTTTTTGCATTCAAGATCTGGAGACACTATTTATATGGCGAGTCGTGCCAGATATTCATGGACCATAAGGCTTAAAGTACATTTTCAGCAGCAAGATCTAAATTTAAGACAACGCCGTTGGATGGAGCTAGTGAAAGACTATGACTGTGAGATTCTGTATCATCTGGGCAAAGCGAATGTTGTGGCAGATGCTTTGAGTCGGAGGCCAGAGGTAGCTTGTCTTGTTGAGCGTAGTTCTGAGAAAGTCGATGGCAAATTGGCAGATTCTATAGCTGAGTACAGTTCGAGTTTACGTCGATTGGGGGACAGCTTGCCCGTGTCCGTGCACATCCACATTTAGTTGATCGTATCCGTGAGGCATAGTCCGATGACATTCTTTTTTCAGTGATGATGGAGCAGGTTCGAAAGGGCAGAGATTCAGAGTTCGTGATTGATGATCAGGGAGTACTACGATTTGGGACTCGACTGTGTGTTCCATATTCTGAGGGACCGAGACGTGGGATTTTTGAGGAGGCGCATCAGTAAGCATATGTGGTCATCCGGGTTCCACCAAGATGTATCATGGCTTGAGATATGTCTACTGGTGTGAAGGGATGAAGAGAGATGTCGCAGATTTTGTTTCGAGATGCCTGAATTGTCAGCAAGTCAAGGCCGAGTATCAGAGGCCAGCAGGAGAGTTATAGTCTTTGCCCATTCCGCAGTGGAAATGGGAGCAAAATCTCTATATATTTATCGTGGGGTCTACTTAGGACCAGTTGAGGGTATGACTATATTTGGGTGATCGTAGACCGATTGACGAAAGCAGCTCACTTTCTGCCAGTGAAGACCACTTTCGGATTCGCGCAGTACGCTCAGATTTATATCGACGAGATTGTACGACTACATGAAGTTCCAACTTGCATCGTGTCCGACAGAGGCACTCTGTTCACCAGTTGCTTTTGGCAGAGACTTCAGGAGGCCTTGGGCACCGATTGAGTTTCATTACAGTTTTCCATCTGCAGACCGACGGTCAGTCAGAGTGGACTATACAGACTTTCGAGGATATGCTCCGAGCTTGCATTCTAGATTTCGGTGGCAGCTGGAATCGCTAATTTCCCTTGATAGAGTTTTCCTATTTTAACAGCTTCCAGGAGAAGATTCTGATAGCACCCTTCGAGGCATCTATATGAGGAAATGTCGATTACTAGTTTGTTGGACAGAGCTCAGTGAGAGCAGTATTTTAGAACCGCATGTTGTGCAGGAGACAACTGAAAGGATTCAGTTGATTCGGGATAGGATGAAAGCGGACCAGAGCAGGCAGAAGTCTTATGCTGATAGATGTCGTCGCAGACTTGAGTTCGCCGTTGGAGATCATGTTTTCTTGAGGGTTTCTCTAATGAAGGGCGTGTTGATATTCGGGAGGAAAGGGAAGCTTAGTCCCAGATATGTGGGTCCTTTTGAGATTCTCGAGCGTATTGGCACAGTTGCTTATCGTTTGGCTCTTCCACCAAGCTTCCAAGATGTTCACCCTGTGTTCTATGTATCGATGCTCCGCAAGTACCTTCATGACCCTCTCACATGATTCAGTACCAGATAATCTAGCTGGAGAGCGACCTTTCTTTCACCGAGCAGCCGGTGGTCATTCTGGATTGGCAGGTGAAGAAGTTGAGGTCAAAAGTTATACCTTCCGTAAAGGTTCTTTGGCGTAGTCCGAACAGCGAAGAGGTCACGTGGTGTCACGACCCAAAATTTAGCATGTGACCGGCACTTAAATTACGCAACATCCAAAGGCGTAACGTAATCAAGTAAGTCGAAGCTCAGAAAATCTAAACCTTTTTGCGCAAAATAGTAGGGGTGCTGTTTTGAAATAAAGGTATAATGAAGTCAAGTTTTTTTTTCTTTGAATGCATAGCTAATGAAACATGAAAATGCAAGTGGATTATACTACATTTGAAAACATGTTTTGTCTTTAAAAATTTGGTCAGCACCTCCTTTATATATTTTGATCCAAACCCATATACACAACAATAAAGGCATCCTCAAGCAGGAGCTAGCTCTTCGCCAACTGGCAGAATCACAACCACGCAATAACATATATACGACGCCCAACGACGAAGAATCAACCCAGAAAGAACAATAAATAATCATGACATCAAAACTCAAGAACAGCGATCATAAACCCATCACTCTAAGTCTCCCACAATACCCAAGTCTGACTAGGTCTACCAATATACAATTTCTAGTCTCTGATTTGATTTGATCTGATGGAGTTTATCTAGATACAACGGAATATAAAGTACGAAAGTGGGCACGATCCAATGTGTATCCCACCTACCAAAGTAAAGCACCTTGGAAGAAGCTGTATGCCGGCGACACCGCAACTGATCTCAAGCGGTCAAACCTGCAAGAACTGTGGCACAACGGGGGTGATTTGCCAACTCGTGAGTAGAAAATATCAGCAAGTAGAAATCGAATTAAACAACGATTTCCTCAGTCACTATATCCTGAAGGTAATACTACGATATCTAGGGTGACCATGTATGCATATATATCAACAATCGAGTCAATACAATGACATATATAAATAAACGTCTGACATCATATGCCTATATGCATGTGGATATTATCCACGTGTCTATCAACGACACAAACAATATCATGGAACCTGAGTGTCCCACACCGACACTCGAACATCATGAAAATATATGCCTGTATATATTTAAGAGGATATTTATCCCGTGTGTCCTTCAATGACACAAACAATCATGGAACCTGGGTGTCCAGCATCGACACTTGAAATATCATGAAAACATATGCATGTACATATATGAGGATATCTATTTCCTGTGTCCATCAACGACACATCAAAATAATGGAACTTGAGTGTCCAACATCGACACTCGAAACATTATGAAACCCGTGTCCAGCATCGACACGTAAATCCTCATATCTCAGGCGCCGCATACTCAGATCGGCCCTCATATCTATCTCATCTCAGGTGCCGCATACTCAGTTCGGCCCTCATATCATATCATAACTCTAAAACGGTATCCTCCGGATATCCGCCAAGTTCTATACAATTACCGGTAGGTAGTAGTCCCTCTGCCAGGCTCATCGTCTACTGCACAACCTTTCTTACCCCGGGATACCATACCGGGTCTACCATGTACCCGCAGACGGCTCATCCAGCTACTCGAATCGGGTATCATATAGCTCAGAACCGAGAAAACTTATGGTGGACGCCTCGAAATATCATATCAAGAGAAACCGCGTTTTTAAAGCAATACATAATTCCCTTGAAATATAACCGCGGTTCTCAAATCCAGAGATCTCATGAAAACAGCATCTCAAGCATATAACCATAAAGTATGATGTATGCAACATAGAGTAGTAATTTGAGCATATCGAGTATATCATGTAAGCATGTCAAGTGATAGTACTGAACGATGAATGTACTTTTACTTTTAAGATTAATCTCATAATATGGAAGTTCTGCTGTGTAAATGGCATGACAATTCTACTGTGTAAGTGACATGTCAATTACCGATGAAGAATGTGTGTGAGCCGGCAAATCTGTGTATGTGTAACATGCTCATCAACGGTAATTGTGCAGGTATACTAGCAAATGCTATCATATAGCATTAAATACCGGCACGTGGTATGTACATAACGAGGGGTAATATCCTACACAACATGAACAATAAATGGGTATATCTATCTATACAAGAATCATACGGTCACCTTTTAAAACGATACACATCGTCATTTTGAAATAGGTATGGTTCAGGTGGAAATCTTTATATCGGTGATCCCGCCTCATAACATCCGATATGACAATAATCCTCGATCATCATCCTCAAATCACTAGCGCAGATCAATCATCTGGTACATCTCATCGCGTACGGTAATCCATCGTACGGGGTCATCAAACAGAATAGGGAATTTATCGACCTATACAATAATGAGGGTACGGATTTAAAGTCTCATACGGCATATTACTCATTATGGTCATAAACACACACACACACACACACACACACACACACACACACACATATCTTAAATCACATTTGTATAAACGTCATATCTTATTAATTTCACAACACCTCTATCTCAATCTCGTGTCGTGCTAATCGATCTCCGTCTCAAATCATACCATTAACAACTCATACTTGTCCTCTTTCAATTCATATTCATTAGCGTCAACTTTTATCATATCATCTCTTTACTAAATCCTATAACCATGTCCATAAGTTCGTAGCATATCTTTTATTTGATTATAATTTATAACACAATCTTCCGTATCAATAGTTGCGGGGGTGCTATACGCCATCCACCCGACTTCCCCTATAGATATAAATCTACTCGCCTGCTAAACACCTCACTTAGCTGAAGTCGATGAGCTTCGTTGTCTCGGAAGTCCACGCAAAGGTATCTACAATCAATCCACAATCGCAATGCAATTCTGTTAAAATCAAGTCCGAAAAAATGATACGGCACACGTATTCGCTCATAGGTTAAAACATATAGCCTAGCATGCATAATAAACCAAATAACCCTCGTCCGTTGATGTACAAACGTCCAACGACGGAATATAAACTCAATTACCAAAACCAAGTTTCACAAATCGCATAACACGAAATCAGCAACTAAGGAAATCTATCCTAGATTGTGACTCAGGTAAAATTAGCCAATTTTGCACATAGGGTTGGTCTAGATATAGGAGAAGGGAACCACAGACCAAAAATCAACACTTTTCACCACAAAGTGGCCATAATTTGCGGCCCTAGTCAATATATCTGCTGCCAGAATAGACTGGGATGTGCTTGGGTTTCTAGGGTAGGTTTCAGGTTGCCTGCACGACTTTCTGTGTTTGCTAAATAATTTTTAGGGTCTCCGGCTTATAGAAGATCTCAGTATCCCCTCACAAAATCCACAAAACGATATCGGCCGATTTCAAAGTTCGTGTTTCGGGTTCTATTCTCTATTCTAGGTCAGGAAATCATCTCTAAATTCTTGTAAACACTCACTACACCTCTAATTAACACTTAACAGCAACTTGTAAATTTCCAAAATCACAAAACCTAACTAATTCAAATTCTAAACTAAACTAGGATATTTAACATAAACAATAATCTAAAGTGAAGGGATTACCTCAATTTGGCAACTTAGGAAAATTCTTGAGTTGCCCAAACTTTTCAAAATCTAAACATAGATGGTTCTAAGGGTTTAGTATAGATTTGTGCATGTTTATTGTGAAGGGGGCATGAGGTTTTGAGAAGGGATTGGAGATGATGCTTGGAGGTAGAGTGAGAATGAAGGAGATGAAGAAAACATGAAGAAAACAATGGGAAATGAAGAATGGGGCAGCCAAATCTCTCCCTCTCCCTCTCTCTCTCTCTCTTAAGCCCACTCTCCCTTACCCTCACTCTCTCACAAATATCTTCTTTTGTTTTATCTCACAAAAATCTCATGGCATCTAATTATATTCTTTTCACACTCATAACTCTTTTTCTCTCTTTGCTTTTTCTTTTCATTTCTTTGTTTCACTAACCCACAAAACTTACAAGTCACAAACAAAATATAAACATGCATACGACATGGTGCACTAGCCATGGAAAAAGTAAAATTACGGATTTGGCTTAATCGTGGTTAGTAGTGCACTAATCAATTTTAATCGAAATTTGCATATTATTAATTATAAAAATGCCTAAATCCGATAAATATCATTATAATAAATAAATCATTTTAATCTCCGATTATTTTCCAAATATTGGTATATACTTATACCATTTTACGAAAAACCCCAATTCGCAAATCGAATAGTTTTCGCGAAATATATTATTTTAGTATTAAATTTCCAAAAATAATATTTTATATTTCTGAAATGTTATACGTGGGAATTCAAGGACGAAATGAGGAAGAAATATCCCCATCTCTATGAAGGTATGCGTAGTTAGATTTTAAATTCAGGGACCGAATTTCTTTAAGGGGGGAAGATTGTAACGTTCTGAAAATTCGATTAGGTTAATTATGTATTAATTATTGATAATACGTGTATTCCGTAAAAACTAAGATATAATTATTTTTCCATATAGACTTAAATATACCTATTTTAATTATGTAATTGCTAGTATTGGTGTTTAATTAGTCACCTATTTATTGCTAGTTTACTTGAATATTTTCCTTAATTATTTATTTTTAATTATTATTTTAATCATACACTTATACAGTAAATTAGTGATAATTACAAATTAGAATGAGTTAATACAAGTTTTGTACACCATGACACAATTAAACAAAATTGTAACATGTTTTTTTAAAATGAAAAATTTGCCAAGATGGTTCTAGAAATTTAAAGAAAACTTAATAGAAAACAAAATAAATAAAAAAGAAAAATGAAGAGATAAAGAAGTATGGTGCTAGTTGACTTGAGGTATGGTTTTTATCTCCTTTTCTTCCCTCACTCACACACACTCAAACACCCACTGACCTCCTATTCTGGCCGAGCAAAAGGCAACAGCCCCCTTCTCCAATTCCCCATCTTCTTTCATCTCAAAACTCTACAAAACTCATTCAAATATCCACAATAAAATCAACACAAATCCTAGCTTAAATCTTCACAAATTCCTTGTTCAATCTAAGCATGGTTTCTTGGATCAAGTCTACATTTTGGTTGCAGGTTTGGAGCTTTTCTGAAGTTTTGTGATGTATAAGTCTTAATCAAATTGTTATCTTGTTAGCTATTTCTTTAATCTAATTTTTAATTAGGTGTTAATATGGTTTTAATTTCAAAATAGGAACTTAAAGAGAAGGGTTTGAGATCAAGTTAATGTTTATATCACTTGATTTAGTTAGCGATGTGTAGTTTAACATCTTAAGACCTTGCAAGTTCTAATCTAGTTGTTAACTTGCTAATCTTCACTTTTAATTGTCCTAATTAAATGTCCATGTAAACTAAATTCATGATTAGTGTGTAAATAGGTGTGATTAAAAATTAGTTAATATTTGTGTTGCTTAATTAAGATATTAAATGAACATTGTGGCCACTAGATTTGCTAAAACATCTAGATTTGCACTAAATGGTTAATTCATGCTTACTAGGTTTTTGCAATAAATAGATTTTAATTAAGATTGAGGTTGGAATGATATACAACATATTTCCTAAAATATTTAGTGTGTTGTGAATGCGTGATTGGTACGATTGGGTTCTAGGTTTGGGGATTTCCACGTATAGTGACCCCTAGTTGTGATTTTGGCGATGCTGTGGGCGTTTTGTGAACCAAGTGTCTGCGCGTCTAGTTAGTGCGCGTTAGTTACTTTGTACCATCTTGACTTAATGTCTATTTAAGTGGTTAATCTCATGTATACTCATTGTGCGATTCTAGGATCAGTTGTAGAGATGTCGGACGCGACGAGAAAAGGAAAAGGCAATGATTGGTTCAGTTAAGCCGAGACGTCCTGGTGACTAGAAGTACACATCTATGGGAGAATCGTCTGGATGGCGCAAGGCGCCCGATAGTTAGGATTACTAGTATTTCTTTTGTTTATACGTGTAGTCTCCAAGTCATTCATCTCATTGCATTTCATCATCTTATATATATATGATATTATCTCATAGGACATTTGCACCATTACCATTGGTCCATGCCGCACGTGCACTATTTTATGCGAACACACACGCCATTGGTAATTGCTATGTCATGATCACTATAGAACTTAATTGGAATCGGTATCAGTGCAATTGTATCATACACGATATGTAGACTTACAATTGTATATTCATCTCATCAGGATCGGATATGTAGGTTGCTAGTCATATACCTCATGTGGAATTGCATCATATATAATATGTAGACTTATAGTTTTATATTCATCTCATCAGGATTGGATACGTAGGCTTCCTAGTCACATGCCTCATTGCATTATCATTCATGCATAGTTTTCTAGTCACACATCGTATTTCATATTATTGATACCATAGGCATTCATCATCGACAACATGTTCATATATTGTGATTCTTCTTGAGGATTTCAGTAATTATGAGAATTCTGGATTTTGGGGTAAAACCCGCAAGAATTTATAAACTTATTATTGTTTAAATAATGCAAGTTGCGGTTTTCTCGTGATATGATATATGTGTCGTCCACCATGAGTTTTCCTGATTTCTGTTGGTTTTCGAGACCCGATCAAGGAGTAGGATGAACCGTCTCGGGTATATGGTGGACCCGATATGGTCCCCCGAGGCGTGAGTGTTTTTGTAGGGATGACGATGAGCCTGGCAGGGGCAGACTACCTACCGGTGATGTCTGACTTGGAGGATATTTAGAGGACACCGACCGTGGTCGTGAGATTTGATGATATGGGCCGATCCGAACTGACGGAGCACGAGATATTGGGTCATTGAGATATTAAGACATTGAGATATTGGGATATACATATATCGTGTCTATGCTTGACACGAATTTTCTGTTGATTTCACTTATGATACTCAAGTTTTTACTATTCAAAAGTTTTACTGAGATAAGGATACAGATCTTCGCATATCAGTTATATCTGTATTTCGTGTTGATTATCCATTCATGTTGCATTCATACTTGTGCATCGCATCATATTGGTATATGTAGGTTGTGACGCATTTGCGTGCATGCTTACGAAAGCTTTATTAGATATTACTTACTACTCACGAGTTGGCAATTCACCCCCGTTGTGCCACAGTTGTTAGTGTATATGCCCTAGAGCCCATTACTGTATCATACTAGTATGTACATTACTTGATGGAAGCTTGGGATATTCACAGTTGTATATACAATCTTGCTCGAAATGGTAGTATGCTACTTGGTTTGTCTCTGCTTTAAGGTGTACATGTGTTTCTTTTATTATATCACCTATACGCATTAGTGGAGCCCTTAGGATCTTTGCTTGATTACCAGCGTTGTGATGGCGCTCACACTCGTGGGGGCTGGGTAATCCATAAGCACATCCTTATACAGGTCGCTAGTCGTAGGACTATCGAGACAGGGCATCGATACTCCGGAGTAGACTAGCGTATGCGCTTCTCATCCCAGCGTGGGAGACGGTCTGTCCCACAGCCGTCAGTACGTCGTACTTGAGATAGTATGCGGGTGCTGTTAGGTTACGAGTATACTGGACAGGACTCGTCGGGAACTGTTGGTTGGTATTATACCTATCGTCAGTTATCAGTTCCCAGGCGACATGACTACAGCTTAGTCCGCTGACTTGACACTGTCACTTCGCCTCGAGTGTGTTCCTACTGTACATTAATTACTACCCTACCACGGCTCAAAGGAGTCGTGCAAACAGGTAGTAGTTGGGTGCAGTCCTGAAGCACTTGGAGGCAGTGACGGTTAGACAGGATTCGTCTCTCCCGGTATTGGGGGTTGACATCGCGCTGTGTCCAGGAGAGCCATTACACAAGTAGTCCCTGACCAGGGCAAGCGAGATATACTGGTAGGTTTCCAGTGTTATCTCAGGGTGTTCTGGGCTACACTCCGACACGACTTGTACCGCTATTAGGGGAATGACGTTTACCGCCCCCTAGGCCCGCCATGCGATGTATCAGACGAACAGACCGGACTGTACGGAGACTGTCACATTGAGGCTCAGTAGGAGTTCAGATGGGGTCACCTCGTCAGTCTTCTTATCGGCATCTACCTGGGACCGTTACGTACAGCTAGTGCCGCTTGCGGTCTGTGGTTAAACCCACTGCCAGCGTAGTGTCGAGTCTTTAGAGTCCCACACAGAGAGTTATTCGCCTTTAGGAAAAATGAGTAGAGGTCGCATGGTTTTGCGACAGGGTTCGTTCACATCCATGCACTTGTGCACGTTTGCTGTCCGGACAGCTTATACTAGTGGGCTTTGGTTTAAGCCAGATCCTAGTATATGATTTAGGATTAGTTTTATCTCATTGTATTCGTGTTCCTCTGATCACGAATACGGGTGCGTATGCACAGTTGACTGAGACAGAGGGAGAGGACTTTTGATTAGGGTTAATGACCATTGTCATTTTCTTGACCCTAATGCTTATGTGTGTATTATGAATAATTGATATTAGTTATATATAATTGTGCATGGTTAGGGTTGTTGACCATTTGACCATACTTGACTTGTTGACTTGGGTTGACATGTTGACCATCATCATTCCATATGAAAGATGCTCTTTGATCCTTGCAATTTGCATTTAATATGAAATGATAATGGTTATGTCTTGATTAACCATGACAATTATCTAGCTAATTATCTAATTTACATAATTCACACATATATGTGTGAATGGTTCTTTATTCTCCTCATTCTATCATATTGATTCTCTCTCCTCCTCTTCCTCTCTCTCAAGCTCTCCCCTCTCATGAGTTGAGAAACACATGAGCTTGAGATAAACCACTCTAAAGTAATCTCTACTCTCATCTAAAGTTCTAGGATTAGCACTTATAGCACCTTAGTTACTTCTAGCTTGAAGTTGAAGCCAAAGGTTGAGGCTCTCGGGTGGATCCTTCTTCGACTAGAGAAGGCGACAAGGTGATCTCTTTCTTCCACTCCAAGGAGCAAGGAGAGAAGGACATAAAGCCCAAGGTATAACCTTTCTTCCATGTAGCTAAGACTAGTTAGCTTGTAGTTAGTTTTTGTTTAGCAAAGATCCTCCTTTAGTTAGTCCATGTTGCCTAGTTCGATAAAAATCCGATTTTTATTCCGTTTTCTGCCTCCCCGCAAGCACCGGGGTGGGCAACGTGGACTTACAGTGGTATTAAAGCCTAACTAAATATAAACTAGCTAGTTAGTAAAGTGTATAGAAGTTCGATCGGTAAAAATCGCAAAACTAAAATTTCAAAACCGTTAGTTTCTGTTGATTTTTTTCTGCTCAAAAAATAATAAATCATACTTCAAAAATCGGCTCAGGGTTTTTTAAAGAAGCACACCAAAAACGATCCAGTGAATCGCTCAAAGCGCCGTGCTTACGCGGCAAGAACATGCCTTTTGCTGCGGAACCGCGGCCGTTTTGACTCGGTTCTGGACCGAGTTTGGTGCAGTATTTTTCTGATGACGTTTTGGGATTTTTAATATGGTTTCTTTCTGCCCAGATTTTCCAGAAAAGAAATTTGTATTTGGGGTGCCTATAAATCCGTATTTTTGATCGAACTTCACTACAATTTGACTAATGGGTTATATCTGTGATGTTTATATGTATTGAACGTCTGCTAATCGCTATACGTCGATTAGTGGGGGTTATACATATCTGTGATCTGTGTTTGTTGATGGTATGTGTATATGAATGCGTTGGATTGTCGCGGGTGAATAGCCGGGGGGTTTTGTGAGACGAAAGTTTTCTTTTCTTTCAATTCATGTAACATGTAAATTGATGTAATATTATTTGTATGGCCGCACAACCAGGTCGGGGTTGTAGCCATCATTGTATAATTCTTTTTACTGTTTTTGCTCCTAGGATATACCCTTGGTGGGGTGCACAAACTACCGGGTATCTCGAAGTGCCGAGTGGCCTACTCACGGTGTTAAGGGAGGTTGCTTCGCTTCGGATTCTTGGCGGGTAGTTTGCCGCACCCGTAGGGGTCTTGGGTGGGGTATTGGCTATTCACCGCGACCGTGTAATCCGCTTTTCGTTGCAGGCTCGAACGAATTGCAGATTCCTAGTATATCCAATGTATTCATCTGTGATCTGTAATGTCTATCATTGCTATATATCTATATACGATAACTATTTAGGCGTTGCTTATGTTTTACAGTCGCGCTAGCCCAGCCCCCGCTCTGTCGTTAGTTAAGTAACCTAACGGGTGATGACGGGGCCCCGTAGCGAATGCGAATGGCTAAGCGTACGTCATATTTTGGTTGTTTTCTGCAATGGTAGGATTAATTGATGGGACGCATTAAATGAACTAATGCAAGAAAATAAACCAAGTAAAAGTCGATTGGAACACTTTGAAAACCACTCGGTTCTTTTCAAAACCAAACTTTCAAATGCGGAGCTTGAACCACTACTTTTAAAAGCTATCTCGTTCCATCGATTATATCAAGTTCACTACGTTCACGGTTTCGCCAAAACCATTCGTAGCCCTCCGTCATTCCACATGAATGGTCAAAAAGTATTCAAGCTATGTATTTTGGCCAAAGTCAAGGCATAGTGATTGGTAGCTATTGGGTATTCATTTGCAGCATAGGTAGATGCGTTGGTTTGGGACAGTCGTGCTGCCATTTTGGCCAAAGTCAAGGGTAGGTACGGGTGGGTCCAAATTAACCAGGAGAATGACGGGTAGAACTTGACATGTGACTTATGATATTTTGGCCAAAGTCAAAGTCATAAGAGCATGGGGAAAAAATCCACAACGGGAGTTTCATAAGTACTGAAACTTGCTAGCGCTGCATACCATTTAGAGTGTGATGATTCTGGTAGGATTCCTTCGGTTTTATCACGCAATGATATTTGGATCCCGATCCTACTGTGAGTATATGCTACTCCTCGGGAAATTTCTCACTTAACGATCAATGCTATAAACCTAGTAGGTGTTTAGAAAGGTGTTAGCGAGGCTACGCCCACAGGGAAAAGAGGTTACTTAATTACGGAACTTCGCGAAAGCGTTGGAAAACCTCCCTCGAAGTACCGACACTGGCCTGGCTGAACGGTTAAGCAAGTATTGTACGGTGAGATTGATCCCGACTAATTCTTCCTTTATGGTTTGAGGAGGGATTCGAGAGACAGTGTGAGCCATCCTGTTTAGACAAACTAAAAACCACTCTAAACTTGCAAGAGCATCATGCTAAAGTGTTTCTTTTCTCTCTCCTAGTTGCAGCGACCATTCATCATGACCGGACTTAAGTTATTACTAGATAAAAACATACTGACAGGGCCAAACTACAAAGATTGGCTCAGGAAAGTCAAGATGGCAATCACTTACGACAAGTTGGGGTATATCCTTACCACCAAAGCTCTCCCTGTCCCAGGTCCCACCTCCAGCGTCGCGGATGTAGAAATCTGTAAGACATGGGAGATCGATTGCGCGAAGGCCAAATGCCTCGTGCTTGCCTCGATGGACAACGAACATCAGATGACATGAGAATATGGACCGAGAGTCCATATTTCTTCATACAAAAGAACTGTATGGAGAGCAGTCTCGTATCGCAAGATTCGAAGTGTCGAAGAAGCTATTTTCGGCAAGATTGGCCGTCGGATCATCGGTAGCGGAACCCGTGCTTAAGATGATTGGCTACATAGAGGAGCTCGCGGACCTTAGGACCACGTTGGAGAATGAACTCTACACTAACTTGATTCTCCAGTCCCTTCCTTCCACTTACGCCCAGTTTATCCTTAACTTCAACATGCAAGGAAAGGAGGTTGAACTTTCCGAACTTCTAAACATGTTGAGGAGTGCTGAGGGCACCCTACAGAAAGGTAGGGAGACATCCACTTTGTTTGTAGGAGGATCTTCCTCTTCTAGGTCCAGGGCGAAAGCCAAGGGAAAGAAGAAGAATGCCCCCGCCAAACCAAGGGGCGGTGTCAGTAAAGTGGATACGAAGGGAAAGGGAAAGGCAACAAAGGTAGCGGGGAAAGCTTGTGGGGAAGGAAGAATGCTTTTACTGTAACAAAAGAAAAAGGATTGCAAGGCTTGGAAGGCCAGAACCCAGGATCTGAAGCGAGTTGCGGCTTCAGCTTCAGGTGTGTATGTTATTGAAAACTGTCTATCAATAAACTCTACTTCCTGGGTATTGGATACCGGATCAGGATCTCATATCTGTAATTCTTTGCAGGAGTTGAGAAAGCGTAGAGTTTTGAAGGCAGGTGATATGACCCTCAGAGTTGCAAACGGAGCTAGCATGGATGTTGAGGCCGTCGTGGACTATCACCTGGGATTGTCAGATAGACACTTTTTGGTTTTGCGTAGTTGTTATTTTGTACCAAATGCAACCTGTAATATCATTTCTCTATCTTTATTATCTAAATAAGGTTATGAATTTGCATTTGTAAGTAATGTAGTGAACATTCATCTTAATCAAGTTATGATTGCGTCAGGTACATTAAACAACGGTATATACATATTAAACCAACCACAGATTTTCAATGTCCAGAATACACACAAAAGAAAGTCTCCAGAAATCAATACAACTTTTTTATGGCATTGTAGACTGGGTCACATCAATGAGAGAAGATTGACTAAGTTACATACAGAAGGATATTTGGATCCGTTCGAATATCAGTCATATGCAACTTGTCAATCCTGTCTCAAAGGAAAGATGACAAAGACTCCGTTCACTGGACACGGAGTAAGAGCGAGCGAGCTCTTGGGACTCGTACACAGTGACGTGTGCGGTCCAATGTCTACGTATGCACGAAGCGGTTATTCTTACTTCATTACTTTTACGGATGGCTTTTCAAGGTACGGTTATGTCTTCTTAATGAAACATAAATCCGAGGCTTTTGAAAATTCCAGGAATATAAGAATGAAGTAGAAAAACAAACAGGCAAAAGTATCAAGGCACTGAGATCTGATCAAGGTGGTGAATACTTGAGTGCCGAGTTCCTGGGTTACTTAAAAGAGAATGGAATTCTCTCTCAGCTTACTCCTCCATACACTCCGCAACATAACGGTGTATCGGAGAGACGGAACCGAACCCTATTGGATATGGTACGGTCCATGATGAGTAACGCTGAGTTGCCGCGATCGTTCTGGGGATATGCGCTAGAATCAGCTGCATACCTTTTGAACCGAGTTCCTACTAAGACTGTGCCTACTACACCATATCAGATGTGGTGTGGGAAGAGACCCTATCTTAATCACATTAAGACATGGGGATGTCCAGCTTTTGTCAAAAAGTAGCATGCGGACAAGCTCGAGGCACGCTCAGTACAGTGCAAGTTTGTGGGATATCCAAAGAACTCCAAGAGATATTTCTTCTATTGCGAAGAGGAACAAAAGGTTTTTGTTTCTCGCCATGCCCACTTTCTAGAACACCAGTTCTTAGAAAAGGAAATAAGTGGGAGCGCAATAGAACTGGAAGAAATTCCAGAACCACGAGCTATTACTGAAAACTTAGTAGAACCAGAGGGTTCGAAAGATCAGGACATTCCCACACCACTCCGCAGGAGTAGTAGGCAGTCTCATCCGCCCGAGAGATACTACGGTTTTCTCATAGACGGGGATAGAGAGGATTGCATCATAGATTGTAATGAGCCTACTAGCTTCCAGCAAGCCATTCAGAGCGTTGACTCGGTAAAATGGCTGGATGCAATGCGGACCGAAATGGAGTCCATGTACACCAACAAAGTATGGACGTTGGACATTGCTCCATATGGGTAAAACCCGTAGGATGCTAGTGGATCTTCAAAAGGAAGATTGGTGTAGATGGACAGGTTGAGACCTATAAAGCTAGACTGGTTGCAAAGGGGTTTCGTCAGAGACCGGGTTTGGACTATGACGAAACCTTTTCTCCAGTGGCTATGCTGAAATCCATTCGGATCCTTCTTTCCATTGCTGCCTTCCACGATTATGAGATTTGGCAGATGGACGTAAAGATCGCTTTTCTAAATGGACATTTAGAGGAGTGTGTCTATATGGACCAGCCAGAGGGTTTCATTCAGAGTGGAAGCAGCGGAAAGGTGTGCAAGTTGCTTAAGTCCATTTATGGACTAAAACAGGCATCGCGGAGTTGGAACATCTGTTTTGATGAAACGGTCAAGGAATTTGGATTTATCAAAAATCCAGATGAACCATGCATCTATTGTAGATTTGTAGCGAGAACTGTAGTATTCCTCGTTTTATACGTGGATGACATTCTCTTAATAGGAAATGACATTCCTATGCTACAATCTGTCATGGTGTTCTTGTCACACAGGTTCTCCATGAAAGACCTGGGTGATGCCTCATACATTCTAGGGATCCGGATCTACCGTGACAGATTCAAGAGGAATTTAGGACTCTCACAGTCCAGGTACATCGACACCATACTGAAAAGATTCAGTATGGAAGATTCCAAGAGCGGTAATCTACCGGCTTGTCACGGGATCACCCTCTCCAAAGAGATGTCTCCTAAGACTGATTTGGAGAGGGATCGCATGTCTATTATACCCTACGCTTCTGCGGTAGGCTCTATAATGTATGCGATGTTGTGTACCAGACCAGATGTGGCTTATACACTGAGTGTGGTAAGCAGGTATCAGTCAAAGCCTGGGGAGAAACATTGGATAGCGGTAAAGAACATTCTCAAGTACCTGAGAAGGACTAAGGAGATGTTCTTGGTGTATGGCGGAAAAGACCTCCAGATTGAGGCATTTGCTGACTCCAGCTTCCAGAGTGACAAGGATGATTCCAAGTCCATGTCGGGTTTTGTCTTCACCCTCAATGGAGGGGCGGTGTGTTGGAAGAGCTCCAAACAGGAAACCGTTGCTGACTCGACTATGGAAGCGGAATACATCGCTGCATCTGATGCCGCAAAAGAAGCTGTCTGGATGAGGAAGTTTTTGAAAGAACTTCAGGTGGTTCCGTCCATTGTTGATCCAATACCTCTGTATTGCGACAACAACGGGGCTATAGCTTTAGCGAATCCCATCAGAAATCCAGACACATCTTGAGGCGGTATCACCTGATCAGGGAGATCGTGGATCGCCAGGAGATCGAGGTTCGGAGGGTTGCTTCAGAAGATAACACTGTAGATCCATTCACGAAGGCCTTACCCCAGACTTAGTTCGAGCGGCTGATCGAGATGATAGGTCTTCGATACACCAGTACATGGCCTTAGTGCAAGTGGGAGATTGTTAGTGTATATGCCCTAGAGGCCATTACTGTATCATACTAGTATGTATATTACTTGATGGAAGCTTGGGATATTCACAGTTGTATATACAATCTTGCTCGAAATGGTAGTATGCTACTTGGTTTGTCTCTGCTTTAATGTGTACATGTGTTTCTTTTGTTATATCACCTATACGCATTAGTGGAGCCCTTAGGATCTGTGCTTGATTACCAGCGTTGTGATGGCGCTCACACTCGTGGGGGCTGGGTAATCCATAAGCACATCCTTATACAGGTCCCTAGTTGTAGGACTATCGAGACAGGGCATCGATACTCCGGAGTAGACTAGCGTATGCGCTTCTCATCCCAGCGTGGGAGACGGTCTGTCCTACAGCCGTGTCACGACCCACAGGGTACGGAACGTGACTGGCACTTAAGTTACGAAACGTCTCAAAGCGTCCGTAAAATAAGTAAGCCAAAGCCCAGAAATCAAAACCAAATAGCAGTAGAGTGAAGGAAAAACCAATAAATTGAAAGCGAATTTATCAAATAAGTCATATCAAGCCTTTTTAAAAACAATATCAATTTTTTCGAAAAATTTCGGCAGAGTCTCCTTTGTAAATTCTGGCCCCCATAATGGGTATAACAAGAATATATATAAATACAACAAAAAAGGCATCCCCAAGCGGGAGCTAGCTCTTCGCCACAAGGCGGTCACAAATCCCACACAATGTAAATCAGTAATGTGCATAATAAACATAAAAAGCACAAGTAAAATATCATGTCGACTCAAGTGAGCTCGACCTCAAAATACAGCATAAAAAGCCCACAAATCTCACAGTCTCGTCTCTAAGTCAATATACAATAATACTGGTAGATACAGTAGATGGAGCACTCTAGATACAAAGAATATACACGGTGGTACAAAAAATAATAATACAACCCACCTACGAGCAAAAGCCTCGAGTCCAGGCAAAAGAGGCAAAAGAAGCAAGTGCGCCCGCCGCTACTGTACTGACTGAGCGGACCTGCAAAAGTCTGTGGCACAACGGGGGTGAGTTGCCAACTCGTGAGTAATAAATAACATCTATAGAGGCTATCGCAAGTATGCACACAAGCATCCTAGCATCTATAATACAGGTATGGCAGGATATACTAGCAGGTATGTATGCAACATGAATGTACTAGCAGGTATGTATGCAATATGAATCAACTCGTGATCTGAATGTGTGAGTAAAAGAAATCATATTTTTCCTTTAGGAATCTCTTTTGAAATATCAGCACAATACCAATAGAATCAACAAGAATCTGTGTCCAACATCGACACCTCAAAACTGTCTCAATCTCATATATCCATGTCATAGTATCACTGGCCTCTGCCATCCGGCTGACTCATCTCAATATCAATATCTCATCATCTCGCGGCCCCGGTCGGTATCCTCTGGATATCCGCCGTGCCCAATGAAGTCACCGGTAGGTAATCCGTCCCCTGCCAGGCTCATCGTCAGCAACTCGAGCTTCTTGTCCCGGGGTACCTTACCGGGCCTACCATGTACCCGAGACGGTTCATCCAACTCCTCGAAACGGGTCTCGAAAACCACAACAAACTCATGGTGGACGACACTTACATCACTAGAAAACCGCAATTTGCATATTTTAAAAAGGTAATAAGTTTAGAAATTTTGCGGCTTTCCCCAAAATCCAGAAATATCAAAAATCTCAAGGAATCATCATGAGTGCAAACGTCAATGATAATGAATGCATATGGTATCAATGTTCAAGTTACAATATATGATTAATACACTAGGCATGAAAAAAAAATGATATAATGATATACATGAACATGAATAGCAATTCTACGGTTTTATTTTAAGAATTTATTACAGTAGTACAGGTTTAAGTATCAAATATGGTGACCATATTCTAGATTATAAGTTATCTAGTGTCGTGGCATGGCAATTACCAGGGCATGTGTGTACGCATGAATAGTGCTCGTGCTGCATATAAAAACCCTGGCAATGGTGCAGGTGTCCTATAGAATGGGTTCGTATATGTATGTCAAATAAAGCATGGATGTAGTTACTAATATCACTAAAATCTTTAACTACTTAAACTATCGGGCGACTTGCGCCATCCAAATGATAGTCCCCCGTAGATGTTACATCTACTCACAGGAATCCTTAGCTAGTTACGTCCAATCACCGCTTTCCCTTTTCGTGACGCGTCCGAAATCTCCGCGACCGAACCTGGAATTTGCATCAATACCAAACATAAGGTTATATATCATGAAACGACGCAAATCCCAAACGAAACACCAACGCTCACGAGTCAGGTACAACGTGCATAAGGTGCGCGGAACACACACGAAAATCACAAAAACTAACTATAACCGTCGTTTTGGGACGCCCGGCAAAACTAAAACCCGATCACACAAAATTCCGCACTCACACATCCTAAATGTCGTAGGATATGTTAAAAATATAATCAAGTTATCACAATTAATTCATCACATAATTTTATAAAAAAAAAAACTAGTAAATACAAAACTTGCTAATTTGGTGCAACATCAAAAATTAACAATAAAGTTATCACAATCCAACACAAACATCCAACTACACAACTAGTTAGCCACAATCACATAATTACAACACAATAACCATACTTCATAACCTATTTCCATACACAAACCCCTTTCTTGATTTTTATAACTATCAATTTAAATCCAATTCCACACTTGAAAAACCTAAATTAACACAAATCGAAGCCCACTTAAACAAAGAAATCTCTTAAATTAGATTTGTATAAAACTAGATAACAAAATAATTTGATTAATCTCATAATGGTGTTTCTAAACCCTAGTTGAACTCAAGCCATTATCATGACAAACCTAGAATGAAATTAGCACTAAAATTTAACACTAAAACAATTTAATTAAAGAAATTTAACCATAAGTATTAAGTGGGTGAAGATTCTACCTCAAATTATAGAGATCTAGCTTGTAAATTTGCCTCCTCAAAAAGGTCTCCTTGTTCCAAGATTCTTGCAAGATTTGGCTAAGGAGAAAGGATGAAGACTTGGCTTGAATTTGTGAGGTTTTATTTGGATTTTTGAAGTATTTTGGGGATTTTTTTTTTGAAAAAGAGATGGAATCAAAGGAGGGGGTGCTGCTGATCAGTTCGGCAGTGAGGGGAAAATGGGAAGGAATGGTGTGGTGTTGTGGATTGTTTTCAAAGTCAAACCCTTCCATGCTTCAATATAACCCATACCTAAATTAATATATAATATTCATCTCATAACTTTCTTCAAATGAAATGAAATGAAGGAGTAAATGGAGGGGGGAATTCCTGCTGGTGGGCTCGGCCCAAGTGAGAGTGAGGAAATTGTGAGAGGTTGCAAAAAAAAAAACCAAGCAAAAAGGCCCCCCACAAGCTCATATTTGCAAGTTTAAAGCTTAAATTAATTAATTTCGTTTTCCAAAATAAAAACCAATTAAAACTTGAAATAAAATACTAAGAAAATATATTACAACTAGGTTTTAATTAACATGATTTTAAAACTTAAAATTAGCATATTTAAATTTGTATTTATCGCTAATTTAATGTATTTTCTTACCGGCTTAAAATAATATTAAAAATTGAAAAATAGGGAAAATTTTTTAAATGACCAAAAAATAATAAGTATCTCATTGGCTACTAAAAACTAGCAATTACCTATCCAAATTATGTATAATTAGGCCTAAACTGCAAAATAACAAAAAAGACGATTTACGGAAAAATACCGGATTTTCACCGATTTTCAGGAAAACACCAAAACGACTTTTCAAGGCGCTACAATCTTCCCCCCTTAAAGAAATTCGGTCCCCGAATTCATAAATATCACTATGCGTACCTTCAAAGAGATAGGGATATTTCTTCCTCACCCCGCCCTCGGTCTCCTAGGTGATCTCCTCGCTGCTCGGGCCACGCCAAAGGACCTTGACGGTTGGTATAACTTTCGATCTCAACTTCTTCACGTACCGATCCAGGATGACCACCGGCTTCTCTGAAAAACAAAGGTGTCGCTCTAGCTGGACTGTCGGGTGCTGAATCGCATGCGAAGGGTCGTGAAGGTACTTGCGGAGCATCGAAACATGGAAGACGGGGTGAACATCGGGAAAGCTGGGTGGAAGAGCCAAACGATACGCAACTACGCCGACACGCTCGAGAATCTCGAAGGGACCCACAAATCTGGGACTAAGCTTTCCTTTTCTCCCAAATCGCATCACGCCCTTCATCGGAGAGACCCTCAGAAAAACATGATTGCGAACTGCGAACTCTAGTCTGCGACAGCACCTGTCTGCATGCGATTTATGCCTACTCTGAGCCGCTCTCATCCGGTCTCGAATCAACTGTATCTTCGCTGTCATCTCCTCAACTAGCTGCGGCCCCAATATACTGCTCTCGCTGAGCTCGGTCCAACAGACGGGAGATCTGCATCTCCTCCCATATAATGCCTCGAAAGGTGCCATCTGAATAGTATCCTGGAAGCTGTTGTTGTAGGAAAACTCCACTAACGGTAAATGTGTAGGGTTCCTAGGCACCCTAATGAGGTCTCACAAGGCATCGAACATGCCATTATAAAATTTTACGGGTGCCGAGAGACCCGACTACGGATCGTTTGCTAGATTTCTAGGCGAAAAAGCTAACTAGTTAACACTTAACTACGAGATACGGAAATACAACCTTTGTAGATCCGGTGCTCCACCTCCATAGCTCCGCAACGAGGTCCTCTCCGCTGTCCAAATCAAATCCGGGCTCAAGCGTCGGCTTCGTCGGAGAATGGGCAAGCTAGGTCGTCGATGTCAATGCCGAAGATGATCTACGTCGAAGCATCGCTAAATCAAGCTCCGACTTCACCAAGTCATGAAACTTGTGAAGAAAACACACTCTACTACTTGGCAAGAGGTAGAGGATGAAGAAATAGGAAGTGGGTTAACTTTAAATGGATTTTCTCGCTCGGTTGTGCACATTGTATATTCGATATATTTTCGTGCACTTGATTGTATCATGTTTGATGATACATGTTTAACTATAGTTAAGTGTAATGGATTAAGCCATGGTTAAACTAATGATTAGGGTTTTCTTTTCTTACTTATTTATTTATTTATTTATTTTGAATAGATAAGAAAAGAATGGTTGCTAATTTTGGAGTTTAGTTGAAGCTTCATGAAGCTTTGACTTTGTAACCATTCTTGTCTTCATCTTTAACCCTAACCATTAATCAAAACTTATCATAATCTAAACCATGGTCAAGTGTAGAGAATTAACTAAGGTTAGATTAATGGTTAGGGTTAAAGATGAAGACAAGAATGGTTACAAAGTCAAAGCTTCATGAAGCTTCAACTAAACTCCAAAATTAGCAACCATTCTTTTCTTATCTATTCAAAATAAATAAATAAATAAATAAGTAAGAAAAGAAAACCCTAATCATTAGTTTAACCATGGCTTAATCCATTACACTTAACTATAGTTAAACATGATACAATCAAGTGCACGAAAATATATCGAATATACAATGTGCACAACCGAGCGAGAAAATCCATTTAAAGTGAACCGATACTAGTTAATGCAAAGTAATATATCAAATATATAATTATGCATTAAATTATTAAATCAACACTTGATTTAACGATCCGGTCATGACGCACATAACCGACTGGTATCATTAGTAACATCTTATCGAATCAACACTTGATCCGATAACCCGGCTATATCGCATATAACCGATCAATGTCACATCGCGAGAATTGAATACAGTATCACATACTCGTATTATTCTCGGTCCCGCACATATCTCATATGCGCTCCTATTTCGTTTTGCTTGAGCCAGGAAACCTCTGTGTAGGACTCTAAAGACTCGTCAATACGCCGGCAGCAGATGTTGATCATATCAAGCATCCACAAGCCGCAAGCGGTCTGCTAAACGTAACGGCCACCCGGGTATTGAGCGATCTGAAGATCGACGAGCAAGCCCGCTCACACTCCAGTGAATCCAACCAGTAACACTACCGTACAGTCCGGTCTGATCGTCTGATATGTCGCATATCTCGCCTAGGGGTGGTAAACGTCAGACCCCAATAGCTCGATAAGTCGTGTCGATATGAGGTCTATAACTGTTCGAGAAACTACTGGTAACACTTACCAGTAAATCTCAGCAACCCTGGCCAGGGATTTCCTGTTATAGCCAATCGAACACAGCGCAACATCAACCCCCTATACCGGGAGAGACGAATCCCCTCCTATCGCTCATTGCCTCCATGTGACTCGGGACTGTACCCAAAAACCACCGTTTTGCACGCCCTCTTGGACGTGGTAAGATGGAAATCAAAGCACAGTGGGAACCACACAAGACTCTATGACGATCTCGGGTCAACAGACTACTCTATACCAGTGTCACCAGAGAACTGCCATCTGACGTGAGGTATAATACCATCTGGGAGTTCTCGGCGAGTCCGTCCACTGTACCCAGTCTCTACTGAGCACCCGTATATCATCTCCGATGTCAAACACCAATGGATATGGGATCATCCATCGCCCATCTGTATGGGTCGAGAAGGTATACGCTAGTCTACTCTGGTATATCGATGCCCCGTCTCGATAAACCCACGACTATGGACTTTGAAGGATGTACTTATGGACTACCATGTCCCCACTAGTATGATCCGCATCACAGTCCAGGTAGTCAAGTACACATCCTAAGGGCTTTACCAACATGTAACAGAGAGACAAACAGTATACACGTTAAGGTAAAGAGCAACCAGATAGCATACTATCATGTCGAGCAAGAAAGTCCTCCCTATATACGTCCCAGCATCCACTACAATATACATCCTATATACAGTAATGGCCTCTAGGGCATACATATAACTAACAATCTCCCACTTGCACTAGGGCCATCTGTAGCAGTGGTTGCAGTATCCCATACTCAACCATCCCATAAAAGTCTCTCTCTAGGAACAGGCCTTTGTGAGTGGATCCGCTGTGTTGTCCTCTGAGTCTACTCTCCTAACCTCGATCCCTTGGAGATCCACCATCTCCATGATCAGGTGATACTGCCTCAGAATATGTCTGGATCACTGATGGGACCGGCGTTCCTTGGCATAAGCCACAACTCCATTGTCTCACAATGGTAGGAACATAGTTCATCTCATGAACCAATATACACCCAGACTGCCTCTTTGGTAGCATCTTAAGTAGCGATGTATCCAGCCTTTATCGTCTAGTATGTCACGGTATCTAGCTTGGAACTCTTCCAACATACCGTCCCTTTACTGAGGGTAAAGACAATGCCTGTGACTGACATTCAGTCGTCTTTATCACTCTGGAACACTTCCAGTGATTCTCCCTAGGATCAAATGATACTATCTCACTTCAACAAATGAGAATCCTAACATCCATTTAGATCTATCTCATAGATCCAAAATCTAGGAGTTAGTAGGTATCATTATGATCCTATATGGAGAATCATTGTGATAAATGGAGATTGACCGAGCGTAGCATAGGAAACTCTTTCCCTATCAAGAGTATATCATCCACGTACTCTACGAGGATCACCACCATACTCCCTACTACCTTTTTGTTTATACAAGGTTCATCTACCATTTTGATGATGTCAAACTCTTTGACCGCATCATCAAAACAGATGATCCAACTCCGCGATGCCTGCTTTATCCTATAAAGCATCTTGCACACGTTTCCGCTGCTCCCACTTTCTACGAAGCCCTCTGCCTGTGTACTTATAGACGCTCTCTTCTAAATCATCATTTAGAAAAGCAGTCAAGACACCCAACCACCAGATATCGCAGTCATGGTATGTAGTCGTGGCAAGTAGGATCTGGATGGACTTAAGCATAGTCACTTGAAAAGGTTTCATCATGATCCACGCCTGGTCGATGACGAAAAGCTTTAACAAGTCTAGCTTTGAAAGTCTCAACTTTTCCATCTACACCAAGTAATCTTCTCAAGATATACTTGCTCCTGATGGGGATTTAACCCTTCAGATATTGCAACCAAAGTCCATACTTTGTTGGTGTACATGGATTCCATCTCAGATCGCTAAGCATCCAGCCATTCTTACAGAGTCTTACTCCTGATGGCCAGCTCGAAGCTAGTTGGGTCATTATCTCATGATGCAATCCTTGCTCCCACTGTCATAGAGAAACCGAGGTATCTCTCAGGTGGGTGAGGAACCCTACCAGATCGGCGGAGAGGCTGAGGTTCGTTGGTAACTATTGAATCCTTTGGTTCTGCCAAATCATTTGCTGTTGTTTGTATAGCTGGAACATTTCCAGTTCTACATAACAGACCTTGCCTCGAGCTTGTCCGGATTATACTTTTCAGACATAGGCTGGACAACCCCAAATCTTAACTAGCTTAAGACATGGGCTCTTCCCTTTCCATATCTCATATGGAATGGTAGGCAACTGATTTGATTGGAACCCTATTCAATAGGTATGCAACTTCTTAAGTGCATAACACCCAAAAGGAAATAGGTGACTCAGTAATACTCATCATAGAGCACACCATATTATATAGGGTGTGATTGCTCCGCCCCGATATACCATCGTGCCAAGGTGTATACGGAGGAGTAATGCTGAGAGAGAATCTCATTATCCTTTAGAATAGTCCAGGATTTCCGTGCTCAAGTATTCTCCTCCTTGATCACATCAAAGGACATAATACTTATACCCGTATTTTGGTTCTCTACTTCTAACTTATATTCTGTGAATATCTCAAAAGGTTCGGACTTGTGTTTCAACAGGAACATAGGTCTGAAACTCGAAAGATCATCAGAGAACGTAATGAAGTATAAAGAACCATTCCTGGCATGTGTAGACAGGGGACCTACATACATCAACATGTATCATCCCAAGAGTTCACTAACTCTTTCTCTGTTTCCAGTAAACGGAGCTATGGTGATCTTATCTTTGTGACATGACTGGCGAGTTTCACAAGATGTAAGTTCAAACTAATTTAAATATGCATCTTTATGTAACTCTAGCCAGTCGGGTCGCATTGATCTGACCTAGTCTACAATACCTCAAGAAGGATTCGTTCATTTCTGAACTCTTCCTCTTTTGTGTGATCCGTATACTAAGAACTGTAGTTTGATTTAGAACATTAATGCTTTTAGATAACGTGCCTGAACCGATCAACTTTTGATATAGGAAATGTTCAAAACATTATCCAACAATACAAAATTTTATCATTTCTTTACTAATAAAGAGACTGATATGATTTTGTATATCAGGTTCGGTATCTAATAACATTCGTTCAGAATCAATGTATTGTAATACAGGGTGACAGTGACCAACAGACTTGGCTGCAACACTTTCCCCGTTTTCTGCCTCATGAAACTTATCACCCGTTCTTAGGTCTCTACCCTTCTGTAGCCCTATGTAACTGATTACATATCTGGGATCCTGATCTGGTATCACATACCCAGGACGTAAAGGATACTGAGAAACAGTTCTGTATAATGAACACACCCGAAGATGATGCATCAGCATGCACTCTCTTCGTTTGGGCTGCACGGGAATTCTGGTAATCCCCAATTTCCTGCTCTGTCTTATAACAATTATAAGTTGGAGCGGGACCAACTTTCCCCAGCTCAGTATAACAAGCGGGTTCGGTCAATATTCCGTATTATTATCTTGATTAAGGTGTGATATGGTCGCTACCTGGAGAGAGAGAGAAGAAAACACTCAACGTGCGCTCTGCAAGAATAGATTGGTTATTATTTTCTCTAATCAGGATGGCTCCCACTGCTTTTTATCAAATCTTCCTTCAAACCCTAAAAGGAAAGATTAGCCGGGATTAATTACACACTACAAGTTCGCCAATCTTTCAGCCAGGCTAGTGTCGATACTTTGAGGGAGGTCCCCCGTGCTTTCGCACGAACCTAATTAATGTAAACCTCGTTTTCCCAGAGGCGTAACCTCGTTAACACCTTTCTAGACACCTACTTGATCGGCTAATTGTAATGTATAAAACTCTCCCAGGAGTAACTCTTACTCGCAACGGGTATCGGGATCCAACTATCTCATAGAAGGTATGCAATCTCATTGCAAATTTCAACACTTGAAATTCCCGATAATATTTTTCCCCTAGAAGCTTATGACCTTGGCTAAGGTCAACAAATCATAAGTGCTAGCCAAGTTCAACCCGTCATTTCCCGATTGAATTAAACCTACCCGCACGACCCTTGGCTAAGGTCAACAAAGTCGCATGACTACCTTAACTCAATCGCATCATATGCTTATACAGATAAGCACTAATCAGCTACCGCACACTACGCCTTGGCTAAGGTCAACAAACGTAGCACGAATACTAACCAGTACTTATCTGAAATGACGGAGGGCTACGACAGGTTTTTCTGAAAACCTATTGCGTAATGAACTTGATATCGTTGTAGGATCGAATGAATTTTGAAATGGAGTGTTTTTTAGGCTTTTCTAGTTTTGCTAAAGGAGTCACTCCCGGTGAAGGGATCGTCGGCCCTTTCCTCGTCGAATGAGGTGCGGGATATATCATATATATCGCTGTGCATAGCAAAAACACTTAAAAGCAATCAAAAGACAAACCGAGTGTGTAGCATCTGCCAGTTATTGCTAAAGGAGTCACTCCCGGTGAAGGGATCTCCGTCCTTTCCTCATCGAATAAGGTGCAGGATATATCACATATACCACTATGCAAAGCAAGAACTGTAGCTACCTGTTTTATTTTGAAATTCGATTCTACAACATCTTAGGTTTCTTTTATTTCATTAATCACATTAATGAAGTCCCATCATATAAGTACCTAAACATCACAGATAAATATGACGTACACTTATGCCATCCGCATTCGCCTCGATGTCCCCTCGTGCACCGTTAGGTTAGGTAACTAACGGCAGAGCGGGGCAGGGCTAGCACGGGTGTAAAACATAAGTAACGTCTATATAATATATCATATATACTATATAATGTATCTATCACAGAACATCTCATGATCACATCACAGATATCGCAGCAGAAGAATCATATGAAATATTGGATATTCTAGGACGTCCGTGTTTTCAATACGAGCCAGTATAAAACACGGATTCCACGGTCGTGATGAATAGCCAAACCCACACCCCTAGACCCCTACGAGAGCGGCAAGCAACCCTACCAATTCTGGAGTTAGGAGATCCGGACTCGACTCCTCGAGTTGGTCTCCCACTGGACCCCAGAACCCGGTTACTTGTGCTCCCCTCCTTGGGTCTATCCTAGTGCGGAAAAGTAAATAATATACAAACGGTGACAACTTCCGCAACCTGGAAGCGCCCCAATAAAAGAATATTACATACAAGTTTTTACATGAATGAAAATGAAAAACACTCATCTCACATAAAAACCCCCGGCTATTCAAACACGACGATCCAATATAACATATCCAGCAACACATAACATCACATGTCATCAACGTAAGTAAATATGCGCATCCCAATTGTCGTTGACTTATAGCAACGAAACCGGCGATATCACATATTACACTTACGGTCACAGAAAAGAAAGTGTAAAACTACAACAGTTGGAATCCGCAACCATCTTAGACATCGCATGCCTGACAAAATGAATTTCTTAGACATCGCATGCCTAACAATTATAAACCCCGCATTTTAGTCTCATTATCGAAAACACTTTTCAATATCAAGTCGGGCAATTCAACAAGATTCCCGACATCCTGATCGAATGCTCGTCGCAAACTTCAGTAGACGGCCGCACCCCTGATACCGTCGACGAAGTGTACCAAGGCGGAACACCGCTACCGCGAGCACCCGAACGGATGCTTTCGGCGATGGGGTTCTCCTACAGTCACTTGGTCGGGGCTATGGAGTGAGGCTGTCTATTAAGTTTACCCGGCGAGTATCCGCGTACGCTACGTGATTGCGACGGACTTTTGATCACATCAAAATTCCGTGGCAACCGATCAAGTGAGACTAAACTGCTATGTTTATGACATTCATTTAGTTATCACATAACTACTTGTGAATTCCAATTATTGTATCCCATTCCCGATAAACAGAAAATGTTAAACTTTCCGATCGAACAATCGAACACCCAAGTTTTCCCGATACAAATCAACACATGAAATAAGTCTAATAACATTCAGTTCGTGCCTCAGTAGCAACGGTCCAGCCGTAGAAGGGTCAAGCCAACGCCTCACATGTGGCACGCCGTACTGCCCCAAACCCGAAGGTTCAAAGGGCAGTTCAAGACGGTCACATAATCGAGTTAAGGTTTGTTGTCTTCTAGAGGGACTATCGCGTTACTTGCACTACTTAGAATGTCGTTAAACTTCGGAAAAATCCAACACTTGGAAATTTCCCGACAGGGGAAAAATTGGGTATTTATATCCGGTCGAACTTTTTAACATATTCTAAAATTTATCCGGAAAGCCACATAGACAAAGTTAAAAATCCGATCGATTCATCGAGTCCCCAATCCAACCCAGAAAATAAAACTCTGGAATCAATTTAAAATTCCCAGAAAACTCAGAAGAATTTATCAGGAATTACTGTGGAAAAACCAAGGGCTGACGTCACCAACTCGCCGCGGAAGCGCCGCATAAGCAGGCTTATGCCGCGTTTCCACGGCTGTTTGCACTGTTCATGGGAAACGTTTTGCACAGTAATTCTTGTATTTCATTGCTGAATTTTTTAAGCATTTTTAATTGACAAAAAACCATGTTTTACGGAAATGTCCAGAGAGCATTTTCTTGTCGGGGTTTCGGGTCGATCGGAGTTCTAATTCCTTCTAGACTTCGCCTAAGGCTCTAGCTAGGCTCTGATACCACTGTAGGGTTCCTAGGCACCCTAATGAGGTCTCACAAGGCATCGAACAGGCCATTATAAAATTTTACGGGTGCCGAGAGACCCGACTACGGATCGTTTGCTAGATTTCTAGGCGAAAAAGCTAACTAGTTAACACTTAACTACGAGATACGGAAATACAACCTTTGTAGATCCGGTGCTCCACCTCCATAGCTCCGCAACGAGGTCCTCTCCGCTGTCCAAATCAAATCCGGGCTCAAACGTCGGCTTCGTCGGAGAATGGGCAAGCTAGGTCGTCGATGTCCATGCCGAAGATGATCTACGTCGAAGCATCGCTAAATCAAGCTCCGACTTCACCAAGTCAAGAAACTTGTGAAGAAAACACACTCTACTACTTGGCAAGAGGTAGAGGATGAAGAAATAGGAAGTGGGTTAACTTTAGTTTTGGATTTCTCACTCTAATTCATCAATCACCATTGATGAGGTAAGCTTTCTTCTTGAAGTTCAAGGAAGAAGAAGAAGAAATGATATATGATAAGTTATTTAAAATGAAAAGAAAAATCAAAACTTATCATAATCTAAACTATGGTCAAGTGTAGAGAATTAACTAAGGTTAGATTAATGGTTAGGGTTAAAGATGAAGACAAGAATGGTTACAAAGTCAAAGCTTCATGAAGCTTCAACTAAACTCCAAAATTAGCAACCATTCTTTTCTTATCTATTCAAAATAAATAAATAAATAAATAAGTAAGAAAAGAAAACCCTAATCATTAGTTTAACCATGGCTTAATCCATTACACTTAACTATAGTTAAACATGTATCATCAAACATGATACAATCAAGTGCACGAAAATATATCGAATATACAATGTGCACAACCGAGCGAGAAAATCCATTTAAAGTGAACCGATACTAGTTAATGCAAATTAATATATCAAATATATAATTATGCATTAAATTATTAAATCAACACTTGATTTAACGATCCGGTCATGACGCACATAACCGACTGGTATCATTAGTAACATCTTATCGAATCAACACTTGATCCGATAACCCGGCTATATCGCATATAACCGATCAATGTCACATCGCGAGAATTGAATACAGTATCACATACTCGTATTATTCTCGGTCCCGCACATATCTCATATGCGCTCCTATTTCGTTTTGCTTGAGCCAGGAAACCTCTGTGTAGGACTCTAAAGACTCGTCAATACGCCGGCAGCAGATGATGATCATATCAAGCATCCACAAGCCGCAAGCGGTCTGCTAAACGTAACGGCCACCCGGGTATTGAGCGATCTGAAGATCGACGAGCAAGCCCGCTCACACTCCAGTGAATCCAACCAGTAACACTACCGTACAGTCCGGTCTGATCGTCTGATATGTCGCATATCTCGCCTAGGGGTGGTCAGACCCCAATAGCTCGATAAGTCGTGTCGATATGAGGTCTATAACTGTTCGAGAAACTACTGGTAACACTTACCAGTAAATCTCAGCAACCCTGGCCAGGGATTTCCTGTTATAGCCAATCGAACACAGCGCAACATCAACCCCCTATTTCGGGAGAGACGAATCCCCTCCTATCGCTCTTTGCCTCCATGTGACTCGGGACTGTACCTAAAAACCACCGTTTTGCACGCCCTCTTAGATGTGGTAAGATGGAAATCAAAGCACAGTGGGAACCACACAAGACTCTATGACGATCTCGGGTCAACAGACTACTCTGTACCAGTGTCACCAGAGAACTGCCATCTGACGTGAGGTATAATACCATCTGGGAGTTCTCGGCGAGTCCGTCCAGTGTACCCAGTCTCTACTGAGCACCCGTATATCATCTCCGATGTCAAACACCAATGGATATGGGATCATCCATCGCCCATCTGTATGGGTCGAGAAGGTATACGCTAGTCTACTCTGGTATATCGATGCCCCGTCTCGATACACCCACGACTAGGGACTTTGAAGGATGTACTTATGGACTACCATGTCCCCACTAGTATGATCCGCATCACAGTCTAGGTAGTCAAGTACACATCCTAAGGGCTTTACCAACATGTAACAGAGAGACAAACAGTATACACATTAAGGTAAAGAGCAACCAGATAGCATACTATCATGTCGAGCAAGAAAGTCCTCCCTATATACGTCCCAGCATCCACTACAATATACATCCTATGTACAGTAATGGCCTCTAGGGCATACATATAACTAACAAAATGACGATCCCATCTACCACCAAAGTCCAAAACGCATGCTCGGATCATGTCCTCGAGAGTCTGAATAGTCTGCTCAGACTGGCCGTCGGTCTGCGGATGAAATGCTGTGCTGAAACTCAAACGGGTGCCCAATGCCTCCTGAAGTCGCTGCCATAGTCGGCTGGTAAACTGGGTGCCTCGGTCGGATACGATACACGTCGGGACTCCATGCAGTCGTACGATCTCGTCGATGTATATATGGGCATACTGAGCAAAACCGAAAGTCGTCTTCACTGGCAGGAAGTGAGCCGCTTTCGTCAATCGATCCACGATCACCCAAATGGAGTCGTACCCTCGACTGGTCCTGGGTAAACCCACAATGAAGTCCATAGAGATCTTCTCCCATTTCCACTCCGGAATGGGCAAAGGCTGCAACTCTCCCGCGGGCCTCTGGTGTTCGGCCTTGACTTGCTGACAAGTCAGGCATCTCGATACGAAATCTGTGACGTCCCTCCTCATTCTGTCCCACCAGTAAACATCTCGCAAATCGTGGTACATCTTGGTGGAACCCGGATGTACGCTGTATGTCGATCAATGAGCTTCCTCAAGAATCTCACGCCGCAGTCCCTCAGAATCTGGTACGCACAGTCGAGTCCCAAATCGTAGTACTCCCTGATCATCGATCACGAACTCGGAATCTCTGCCCTGCCTAATCTGCTCCATGATCTCTGAAAGACGGTCATCGCTGGGCTGTGCCTCTCGAATACGGTCAAGTAACTGCGGACGTGCACGAACATGCGCAAGCTGTCCCCCTGTCGGGGTGAACTCAAACTCAACCCGGCTGTCGCATAAAGTCTGCCAATCTACCGACGACTGCCTCTGTACTGCGCGCAAACAAGATAGACTACCCCCGGGCCTCCTGCTCAAAGCATCCGCCACTACATTAGCCTTGACCGGGTGATACAAAATCTCGCAATCGTAGTCTTTCACCAGCTCCATCCAACGGCGCTGTCTGAGATTCAGGTCTCGCCGTTGAAATATATACTTTAAGCTCTTGTGATCAGTGAATATCTGACACGACTCGCCGTATAGGTAATGTCGCCAGATCTTAAGTCCATAGACCACTGCAGCCATCTCCAAATCGTGAGTGGGGTAGTTCAGTTCATGTTTCTTCAACTGCCGTGAAGCATACGCGATCACCCTGTCATGCTGCATCAAAACACACCCTAGCCCCACTCGTGAAGCGTCACAATAAACCACGAATCTGCCTTATCCTGAAGGCAAAGATAACACCGGCGCCGTAGTCAAACAAGTCCGTAGCTGCTGGAAACTGTGCTCGCACTCCTCCTTCCAAATGAAAGGAACTCCCTTCCGGGTCAATCCGGTCAAAGGTGCAGCAATACGGGAGAAATCCTGAATGAATCGCCTATAGTAGCTAGCCAAGCCTAAGAAACTGCGGATCTCCGTAACTGATGTCGATCTGGGCCACTGCTGAACGGCCTCGATCTTCTTCGGATCCACACATATGCCATCTCTCGTAATCACGTGACCTAAGAATCCGACGCTGTCCAACCAGAATGCACACTTGGAAAATTTAGCGAAAAGCTGGTGCTCCCTCAAGGTCTGCAACGTAATCCGCAAGTGCTGCTTGTGCTCTTCTCGGCTCCGGGAATACACCAAAATATTGTCGATAAACACGATGATGAACAAGTCAAGATACGGCCTGTATGTATGGTTCATCAAATCCATGAATGCAGCTGGGGCGTTGGTGTGTCCGAACGACATCACCAGAAACTCATAGTGGCCATAACGTGTACGGAAAGCTGTCTTCGGTATATCCTCCTGTCGAACTCGCAGCTGGTGGTACCCTGATCGCAGGTCGATCCTCGAAAAATACCCCGCACCCTGAAGCTGGTCGAACAAATCGTCAATGCGAGGCAACGGATATCTGTTCCGCACGGTAACCTTGTTCAGCTGGCGGTAGTCGATACACAAACGCAAACTGCCGTCCTTCTTCTTGACAAACAGGACCGGAGCACCCCACGGAGAAACACTAGGTCGAATAAGCCCCTTATCTAACAAATCCTGCAACTGATCCTCCAGCTCTTTAAGCTCTGCCGGGGATATCCGATAAGGCGGTATAGAAATAGGCCCCGAGTCGGGAATCAAGTCAATGCAGAACTCAACGTCGCGCTCAAGTGGTAGCCCAGGCAGCTCATCAGGGAAAACATCAGGGAACTCACAAACAACCGGGACCCAGTCCAACGGAACCTCTGCAACTCGAGTATCACAAATATACGCTAAGAATCCCTGACATCCCTTCCGCAAGAGCTGACCAGCGCGAAGAGACGAAATCAAGCTGGGAAGGGTGACGCTGCGGTCTCCCTGAATAACAAGGATTGGCTCTCCCAGAAAGCTAAATCTGACAGCTTTCTCACGGCAGTCCATAGAAGCATAACAAGTGGCTAGCCAATCCATGCCCAGAAGCACATCAAAGTCTAACATATCGAGGAGAATCAAATCAACCGACGAGTCCCTCTCCCCGATACGAACGGAACACAATCGAAACACAAAACGAGCGACAAACGACTCGCCTACCGGGGTAATAACAACAAGAGGCTGATCTAACGATGACGACTCACGGCCCAACATCGGTGCAAAGTGTGTAGATACGTACGAATGTATGGAACCTGGGTCGAATAATACCCGTGCGTCGAAAGAGCAAACTGGAAAGGTGCCTGTCACAACGGCGTTGAATGCCTGCGCATCCTGCGGCGTCAAAGCAAAAACTCGGGCCTGACCCCTACCAATAACTGGCTGTCCTCGGCCTCGGCCTCGGCCTCCTCGTCCTCTCTGGATCGGACCGCCACGTCCACGGCCTCTGGGTGCATCGAACTGTCATGGAGCATCTCCAGTGATAGGAAGTAGGGCTCTCTGAGGAGGAGGTGGTGATGGTGGTAGGGTAACATATGGTACTGTCGCCGCTCCCTGTCGTCTCGCTGGACAGTCCCTGATACGATGGTGCAGACTCCCGCACCCATAACATCCTGGCGACGGCTGCTGTCCCTATGGATATGAACCATATAACTGACCTCGTCCAAATCCTCTGCCAGGCCCATCTCTCGGAAAGAATCTGGCACGCTGCCTCTGTGACGGCACATCGGTGCGAATCCTCTTCGGCCCAGAAACGGCCGAAGTCTGTGATATGCGTGCCTCCATCCGTAAAGCCGTATCCATAGCAGCTGAATAAGTGTCGAAGTGCTGGGCGCCAATAGCAAGAAATAGCTGGGTGTCAAGTCCCTCCACGAACCTCTTCACTATCTTCCCTTCGGTATCCACCAAATACGGAGCATATCGGGATAACTGCATGAACTGGACGTCATACTCAGGCACCGTCAACCCTGGGGTCTTGATCAAGGCCTCAAAACTACGAGCTCTGGTGTCACGAACGCTCTCTGGGAGGAAACGAGCTAGAAAGACTGCTGTAAACTCGGCCTAAATCATAGGCGGTAGACCTGCAGCTCGACCTCTCAAGACTGACTCCCACCATGTCTGCGCGAGGCCCTCTAGACGGAAACTCGCAAGCTCTACCTATCGATCATCCGAACATCTCAGCGAATGGCAGATCCTGGCTAAACTGTCAAGGAACGTCTGTGGGTCCTCCGCTGCCTCGGTGCCGGTGAATACCGGAGGTCTCAGCCGCATGAAATCCAGTAGCAAAACCGAAATGGCCACGGTGGTCGTAGGAGCAGGTATCATAGTCATCTGGGATGTGGTAGGTACGTCCTCCGGCCTCGGTGCACGACTGGCCGCTACTAAGGACCCCACCATTTGTCGCAACTCCTGCACGCCTCCCATCATCTGTCGTAGCTCCTCCATACCGGACTCAAGCCTATCCATACGGCTTGGGGAAGGCGGATCAGTCTGTCCCTGCGGCGTAGGCATGCCACCCTGCTCATTCCTCATTTCGGACGAGCCAGCTCGAATCTCGTCTCGGGCGGCAGCCCTCTGCGCTCTTGTAGCCTTCGGCGGCATAGTGGTTGTTACAAGAACAGGATGATAAGAACAGTGCAATAGAATCATAGGATACACGGAATTGAAGAAGGAATAATTCAAGCAAGTATATCCTAAAGTCACCTAGGCGGAGTACCGTATCGCAAGTATGCCGTGGACATATGCACGCTACGTTACCCTGCTTAAGTCACTTACTCCATCTACCAAGGTCATCCTACACTCAAAAAGGTAAAATCTATCGCTCTGATACCAACTTTGTCACGACCCATAGGGTACGGAACGTGACTGACACTTAAGTTACGAAACGTCTCAAGGCGTCCGTAAAATAAGTAAGCCAAAGCCCAGAAATCAAAACCAAATAGCAGTAGAGTGAAGGAAAAACCAATAAATTGAAAGCGAATTTATAAAATAAGTCATATCAAGCCTTTTTAAAAACAATATCAATTTTTCCGAAAAATTGAGGCAGAGACTCCTTTGTAAATACTGGCCCCCATAATGGGTACAACAAGAATATATATAAATACAACAAAAAAGGCATCCCCAAGCGGGAGCTAACTCTTCACCACAAGGCGGTCACAAATCCCACGCAATGTAAATCAGCAATGTGCATAATAAACATAAAAAGCACAAGTAAAATATCATGTCGACTCAAGTGAGCTCGACCCCAAAATACAGCATAAAAAGCCCATAAATCTCACAGTCTCGTCTCTAAGTCAATATACAATAATACTGGTAGATACAGTAGATGGAGTACTCTAGATACAAAGAATATACAAGGTGGTACAAAAAATAATAATACAACCCACCTACGAGCAAAAGCCTCGAGTCCAGGAAAAAGAGGCAAGTGCGCCCGCCGCTACTGTACTGACTGAGCGGACCTGCAAAATTCTGTGGCACAACGGGGGTGAGTTGCCAACTCATGAGTAATAAATAACATCTATAGAGGCTATCGCAAGTATGCACACAAGCATTCTAGCATCTATAATACAGGTATGGCAGGATATACTAGCAGGTATGTATGCAATATGAATGTACTAGCAGGTATGTATGCAATATGAATCAACTCGTGATCTGAATGTGTGAGTAAAAGAAATCATATTTTTCCTTTAGAAATCTCTTTTGAAATATCAGCACAATACCGATAGAATCAACAAGAATCTGTGTCCAACATCGACACCTCAAAACTGTCTCAATCTCATATATCCATGTCATAGTATCACTGGCCTCAGCCATCCGGCTGACCCATCTCAATATCAATATCTCATCATCTCGCGGCCCCGGTCGGTATCCTCTGGATATCCGCCGTGCCCAATGAAGTCACCGGTAGGTAATCCGTCCCCTGCCAGGCTCATCGTCAGCAACACGAGCTTCTTGCCCCGGGGTACCTTACCGGGCCCACCATGTACCCGAGACGGTTCATCCAACTCCTCGAAACGGGTCTCGAAAACCACAGCAAACTCATGGTGGACGACACTTACATCACTATAAAACCGCAATTTGCATATTTTAAAAAGGTAATAAGTTTAGAAATTTTGCAGCTTTCCCCAAAATACAGAAATATCAAAAATCTCAAGGAATCATCATGAGTGCAAACGTCAATGATAATGAATGCATATGGTATCAATGTTCAAGTTACAATATATGATTAATAGACTAGGCATGAAAAAAAAATGATATAATGATATACATGCACATGAATAGCAATTCTACGGTTTTATTTTAAGAATTTATTACAGTAGTACAGGTTTAAGTATCAAATATGGTGACCATATTCTAGATTATAAGTTATCTAGTGTCGTGGCATGTCAATTACCAGGGCGTGTGTGTAGGCATGAATAGTGCTCATGCTGCATATAAAAACCCTGGCAATGGTGCAGATGTCCTAAAGAATGGGTTCGTATATGTATGTCAAATAAAGCTTGGATGTAGTTACTAATATCACTAAAATCTTTAACTACTTAAACTATCGGGCGACTTGCGCCATCCAAACGATAGTCCCCCGTAGATGTTATATCTACTCACAGAAATCCTCAGCTAGTTACGTCCAATCACCGCTTTCCCTTTTCGTGCCGCGTCCGAAGTCTCCGCGACCGAACCTGGAATTTGCATCAATACCAAACATAAGGTTATATATCATGAAACGAAGCAAATCCCAAACGAAACACCAACGCTCACGAGATAGGTACAACGTGCATAAGGTGCGCGGAACACACACGAAAATCACAAAAACTAACTATAACCGTCGTTTTGGGACGCCCGGCAAAACTAAAACCCGATCACATAAAATTCCGCACTGATACATCCTAAATGTCATAGGATATGTTAAAAATATAATCAAGTTATCACAATTAATTCATCACATAATTTTATAAAAAAAAACTAGTAAATACAAAACTTGCTAATTTGGTGCAACATCGAAAATTAACAATAACGTTATCACAATCCAACACAAACATCCAACTACATAACTAGTTAGCCACAATCACATAATTACAACACAATAACCATGCTTCAAAACCTATTTCCATACACAAACCCCTTTCTTGATTTTTATAACTATCAATTTAAATCCAATTCCACACTTGAAAAACCTAAATTAACACAAATCGAAGCCCACTTAAACAAAGAAATCTCTTAAATTAGATTTGTATAAAACTAGATAACAAAATAATTTGATTAATCTCATAATGGTGTTTCTAAACCCTAGTTCAACTGAAGCCATTATCATGACAAACCTAGAATGAAATTAGCACTAAAATTTAACACTAAAACAATTTAATTAAAGAAATTTAACCATAAGTATTAAGTGGGTGAAGATTCTACCTCAAATTTTAGAGATCTAGCATGTAAATTTGCCTCCTCAAAAAGGTCTCCTTGCTCCAAGATTCTTGCATGATTTGGCTAAGGAGAAAGGATGAAGACTTGGCTTGAATTTGTGAGGTTTTATTTGGATTTTTGAAGCATTTTGGGGATTTTTTTTTTAAAAAGAGATGGATCAAAGGAGGGGGGCTGCAGATCAGTTCGGCAGTGAGGGGAAAATGGGGAGGAATGGTGTGGTGTTGTGGATTGTTTTCAAAGTCAAACCCATCCATGCTTCAATATAACCCATACCTAAATTAATATATAATATTCATCTCATAACTTTCTTCAAATGAAATGAAATGAAGAAGTAAATGGAGGGGGGAATTCCTGCTGGTGGGCTCGGCCTAAGTGAGAGTGAGCAAATTGTGAGAGGTTGCAAAAAAAAAACCAAGCAAAAAGCCCCCCCCCCCCAAGTTCATATTTGCTAGTTTAAAGCTTAAATTAATTAATTTCGTTTTCCAAAATAAAAACCAATTAAAACTTGAAATAAAATACTAAGAAAATATATTACAACTATATTTTAATTAACATGATTTTAAAACTTAAAATTAGCCTATTTAAATTTGTATTTATCGCTAATTTAATGTATTTTCTTACCGGCTTAAAATAATATTAAAAATTGAAAAATAGGGAAAAAATTTGAAATGACCAAAAATTAATAAGTAACTCATTGGCTACTAAAAACTAGCAATTACCTATCCAAATTATGTATAATTAGGCCTAAACTGCAAAATAACAAAAAAGACGATTTACGGAAAAATACCGAATTTTCAACGATTTTCAGGAAAACACCAAAACGACTTTTCAAGATGCTACAAGCCGTCAGTACGTCGTACTTGAGATAGTATGCGGGTGCTCGTTAGGTTACGAGTACACTGGACATGACTCGTTGGGAACTGTTGGTTGGTATTATACCTATCGTCGGTTATCAGTTCCCAGGTGACATGAGTACAGCTTAGTCCGCTGACTTGGCACTGTCACTTCGCCTCGAGTGTGTTCCCACTGTACTTTGATTACTACCCTACCACGGCTCAAAGGAGTCATGCAAACAGGTAGTAGTTGGGTGCAGTCCTGAAGCACTTGGAGGCAGTGACGGTTAGACAGGATTCGTCTCTCCCGGTATTGGGGGTTGACATCGCGCTGTTTCCAGGAGAGCCATTACACAAGTAGTCCCTGGCCAGGGCAAGCGAGATATACTGGTAGGTTTCCAGTGTTATCTCAGGGTGTTCTGGGCTACACTCCGACACGACTTGTACAGCTATTAGGGGACTGACGTTTACCGCCCCCTAGGCCCGCCATGCGATGTATCAGACGAACAGACAGGACTGTACGGAGACTGTCACATTCAGGCTCAGTAGGAGTTCAGATGGGGTCACCTCGTCAGTCTTCTTATCGGCATCTACCTGGGGACCGTTACGTACAGCTAGTGCCGCTTGCGGTCTGTGGTTAAACCCACTGCCAGCGTAGTGTCGAGTCTTTAGAGTCCCACACAGAGAGTTATTCGCCTTTAGGCAAAATGAGTAGAGGTCGCATGGTTTTACGACATGGTTCGTTCACATCCGGGCACTTGTGCACGTTTGCTGTCCGGACAGCTTATACTAGTGGGCTTTGGTTTAAGCCAGATCCTAGTATATGATTTGGGATTGGTTTTATCTCATTGTATTCGTGTTCCTCGGATCACGAATACAGGTGCGTATGCACAGTTGACTGAGACAGAGGGAGAGCACTTTTGATTAGGGTTAATGACCATTGTCATTTTCTTAACCCTAATGCTTATGTGTGTGAATAATTGATATTAGTTATATATAATTGTGCATGGTTAGAGTTGTTGACCATTTGACCATACTTGACTTGTTGACTTGGGTTGACATGTTGACCATCATCATTCCATATGAAAGATGCTCTTTGATCCTTGCAATTTGCATTTAATATGAAATGATAATGGTCATGTCTTGATTAACCATGACAATTATCTAGCTAATTATCTAATTTACATAATTCACACATATATGTGAGAATGGTTCTTTATTCTCCTCATTCTATCATATTGATTCTCTCTCCTCCTCTTCCTCTCTCTCAAGCTCTCCCCTCTCATGAGTTGAGAAACACATGAGCTTGAGATAAACCACTCTAAAGTAATCTCTACTCTCATCTAAGCTTCTAGGATTAGCACTTCTAGCACCTTAGTTACTTCTAGATTGAAGCTGATGCCAAAGGTTGAGGATCTCGGGTGGATCCTTCTTCGACTAGAGAAGGCGACAAGGTGATCTCTTTCTTCCACTCCAAGGAGCAAGGAGAGAAGGACATAAAGCCCAAGGTATAACCTTTCTTCCATGTAGCTAAGACTAGTTAGCTTGTAGTTAGTTTTTGTTTAGCAAAGATCCTCCTTTAGTTAGTCCATGTTTCCTAGTTCGATAAAAATCCGATTTTTATTCCGTTTTCCGCCTCCCCGCAAGCACCGAGGTGGGCAACGTAGACTTACAACAGTATCTTACAGGTCTGACCCGTCAGCACTGAAGCGGCGGGCGTACTTTCTCATTTCGCTACATTTGCATTGACTTGCGGTTTGCTCATAGGTGCATTGCGAGGATATTTTTGGATCCCACCTTGTGTATTATTATTGTATCTAGTACACTCCATCTACCTTATCTACCGTTTTCCCACCAGTTGTATATTAGACATAGATGGTGAGCTCGTGAGATTTGTATGTATTCTATTTCTGGTGTCGATGCTCACTTGAGCCGACGTGATGTTTTCTTATTTCTTGTTTTCATATGCTTATCTCCTATTATGATGATATATGTTGCATGTGGTTGTGATTCCACCTTTGGCGAAGAGCTAGCTCCCGCTTGGCGATGCTTTATTCATTAATTGTGTATGTTCTTGTGTTGTACCCGTTTGGGGGCCAATACTTACAAAGAAAACTCTGCCGGAATTTTCGGGAAAATTTGATGTTTTAAAATGTTTTAATGTGACTTTATTTTACTAAAATCACATTTTTAAGTTAAGTTTTCCTTCACCCTATTTCTTTAATTGGTTTAGATTTCTGGTCTTTGGCTTACTTAGATTACGTTACGCCTCTAGACGTTTCGTAATTTAAGTGCCAGTCATGTTCCACATATCCGGGTCATGACAAATAGGAATTCCAGATCACAGATGAATATATTGGATATACTAGGAATTCCGCATTTCGTTTAAGCCTGTAACGAAAGACGGATTCCACGGTCGTGATTAATAGCCAAAACCCCACCCCAGACCCCTACGGGTGTGGTAAACTACCAGCCTAATACTCGATGTGAAGCAACCTCCCTCCGTAAAATAATTAGGCCACTCAGCATTTCAATCTACCCGGTAGTTTGTACACCCCACCTTGGGTCTATCCTAGGAGGAATAAACAATAAATGAAATAATACAACGGTGGCTACAACCTCAACCCGGATGTGCCCCGTGAAAAAATATTACATCAAATTACTATTTACATTTGATTGAAAGAATGAATAAAATGCATCTCATAACCCCGGCTATTCATCCACGATGATCCAACAAATTCATATACACAAACCACAAAAGCACCACAGATATATGCAACCCCCAACTTACCGACATATAGCAATTAGCGGATGTTTACAAACACATATATCATAACTTGAAACATTAAACGACATTAAAACCGTGACTTTGAAACACCCCGTATTGCCATAGTAAAGAATTTATAGAATATTCAAAATTGCCAAGAACAAAAAACTCCTGACACCCTAGATCCAAGTAACAAGACCACAGAACAAAACACGAAGCATTCCCCCACTACAAAACCGGTGATGCCGGATTTTTTAGCTTTGTGGCCAGTCCAATCCAGAGGGAAATGTCTCGTTTTTAGTGTGTGTTCATTTTACAAGTAAAGGAGAACTCTGCAATTATTTTTAAAAAAATTTAGAGCCTCATGAAAAATCAACAAAAACTAGGATCTACGCTTCGATGTTTTGGGGTTATTTTGGTTTCATAGTTTTACTTGTCATTTAATCTGTTAGTTATGGTTTAGTTGGCTCTGATACCACTGTAAGTCGATGCCACACACCCCACGTTTTCGCGGGGAGGCGGGGTTTACAAAAAACGATTTTTAAGTGCTTCGTAACATCGACTAAACTCCAGGATCGATACTAAACCCTAACTAACAAACTAACTCGGAGGTTTAACTATTATGTGAGAATGTTATACCTCAAGTTACAAGTCCTTCTTCTCTTCGCTGTCCTTCTCCTCATCGTAAGCTCCTCGAAGTGAGAAGGATCACGCCCCCTCGTCGGTTTCACCAGGTCGAAGAAGATCCAGCCGAGAGTGTCTACCTTGAGCTTTCACCATCAAGATGAGGTAACTAGGTCACTTGGTGTGCTAGACTAAGTAGCCTAGAGTGTGTAGAGAGTGATTAAGGATCTAGTTGTCTCACAAACCCTAGGATTCTCAATTCATGAGACAATTAGGGTTTGAGAGGTGAAAAGAGAGCTTGAGGGGAATGAGAGAGAGAGTTGAGTATCTATAATGTGATAACGATAAATAAAAATGGCTCATTTTTAGACTTTTAAAGCAAATGAAAATATCTCACACAAATATCTCAAAATATCTAAGTCTTCATATCTCATATGAGTCCAAGAAAGTCAACATGAAGCCATGTTCATATTTCACTAAAATACCACAAAGTATCCCACCTCATTTCCTCCACCTCACTAAAGATTTAATCAAAAGGAAAAACCCTAATTGAGGTGTCTCACTTCAAGAAGTAATCTTGATCAAATTAAAAGAATGCCCCTCTCATCCGTATATACATACCCGCATCCGTATTCCGAGAAACATGAATACAATGAGACGAAACTAATCCAATAACCAAATACTAGGATCCGGCTTAAACCATAACCCGCTAGTATAGTCCGCCCGAATATCATATGTGCACAAGTACACGTAAGTGATCGAACCCTATCGTAAAACCATACAACCTTTACATCGTTTCGCTCGAAGCAGGGAAACCCTCTGTGTGGGACTCTAAAGACTCGACAGTACGCTGGCAGTGGGTTTAACCACAAGCATGTCAGCGGTACTAGCTTCACGTAACGGCTACCCAGGTATCTGTTGATAAGAAGGCCAACGAGCAAACTCATCCGAAGTCCTACTGAGTTTGTTTGTGGGAATCTCCATACAGTCCGGTTTGTTCGTCAAAGAGTATCGCATATCAGGCCTAGGGGCGGTAAACATCAGAGCCTTAATAGCGCAATAAATCATGTCGGAGTGCAGCCTAAAACACCCTGAGAAACTACTGGAGTACCTACCAGTAAATCTCGCTTGCCCTGGCCAGGGACTTTGTGTAATGGCTTTCCGAACACAGCGTGATATCAACCCCAACACCGGGAGAGACGAATCCTATCTAGCCGCCACAGCCTCCAAGTGCTTCAGGACTGCACCCAACTACTACCTGTTTGCATGACTCAATGGAGCCGTGGTAGGGTAGTAATCTAAGAACAGTAGGAACACACTTGAGGCGAAGTAGCAGTGTCAAGTCAACGGACTGTGTTGTACTTATGTCACCTGGGAACTGCTACCTGACGATAGGTATAGTACCAAACAACAGATCCCCATGAGTCCATCCAGTGTAACTCATAACCTAATGAGCACCTGCATACTATATCCAATACGACGTACCGATGGCTGTGGGACAGACCATCTCCCCTGCTGGGATGAGAAGCGTATACACTAGTCTACTCTGGAGTATCGATGCCCTGTCTCGATAATCCTACGACTAGGGACCTTTATAAGGATGTGCTTGTAGACTACCCAGCCCCCACTAGTGTGACTGCCATCACAACGCTGGTAGTCAAGAAAAGATCCTAAGGGCTCTACTAATATGTATTAGAGATACGTCAAAAGAAACATATACATATATTAAAAAAGATACAAACTAAGTAGCATACTACCATATTGAGCAAGACTGTCATAAATCCATGTATATATCCCAAGCTTCCAAAATGTAATATACAAACTAGTACTATACGATAATGGCCTCTAGGGTATATTATATTAACATCGGGTTCCTTCAACGATATCAAGTTCATTACATTAAAGGTTTTTCGTCAAAAACCAGCCGTAGCCCTCCATCATTTCCTACGAGTAGTTCTTAGTATTCATGCTGCGTTTGTTGATTGTGTCAAGGCGTAGTGTGCGGTAGCTAAGTGGTGCTTGTTTGTAGCATGCAATGTGATTGGTTAGGACTGTCGTGTAGCCTTATTGACTGTGTCAAGGGCTCGTGCAGGTAGGTTTAATGCAATCAAGATAATGACCGGTTGAACTTGACTAGGACCTTTTGATTTGTTAACCGTGTCAAGGTCATTTGGGTCCTAGGGGTAAAAACCACATTAGGAGTTTCAAATATACAGGAAACTTGCCAGGCATGTGCATACCTTCTGGAGTGTGGTGACTTGAGTGGCTTCCATCAAGTTATCATACGATGATAGTTGGATCCCGATTCCCACTGATAAATAGGTGTTACTCCTTGAGTGATTTTAAATGATCCCGACTAATTTTCCTTTTAGTGTTTGAGAGAGAATTCGAGGAAATAGTGGGAGCAATCCTGATTAGATAAAGTGATTAACCAATCTAATCTAGGTTAGAGTGCATGCTGAGTGTTTCTTTTCTCTCTCTGTTTGGCAGTGACCATGACCTGACCTTAAACTAAAACTCATGAACCAAGTTAACCGAACCTACTTAAAACACTTTGGCTATTGGATTGTCATTTAGTCGCATATATCATTGCCACTCCTACATCCCCTTTGAATTTCTCCAGAACATTCTGTAGCACTACGAAGATCCACATTTTTTGGATATTCCATCGTATAGTTACATACGAACTCGAAGAAACTTGTTTCTGATCGAGGATGGATTCTGATTCTGAAGAAATTGAATAGGATTATTCAGTTGTCTTTTAACTTTACCTTCGCTCAGGTTGCAAGGGCTCCTCGTATAAAGAGAGTAAACCTATTACGCTTATTGGATAGTCTTCTTCCAAACCTTAGGCTGGTGCCAAAAGGTAGGGAAGGAAGAAAACCAATTAGTCTAAGTGTGGTGTACAGAAGTTAATAAGTAAAGACATATAAAGGGATTAGAGTAAGAGAAAAGGAAATTGCCACTGCTATCATTCACGACAAAAATTGCGTATACCCCTGCCACTCCTACATTCCCTTTGCATTTCTCCAGAACACTCCGTATCACTACAAAGATCCACATTTCTTGGATATGCCATAGTATAATTACATACGAAGTCGAAGGAACTTTTTTCCATATCGAGGATGGATTCTGGTTCTGGTGAAATAGAATAAGGATTATTCAGTTGTCTTTTCTATTTACCTTCTCTCAGGTTGCGAGGGCTCCTAGTATTAGGAGAGTACACTTATTACGCTTATTGGATAGTCTTCTTCCAAACCATAGGCAGTCCCGAAGGGTGGGGAAGGAAGTAACCAAATTAGCCTAAGTATGGTGTACAGAAGGTAATAAGTAAATACATATAAAAGGATTGGAGTGAGGGCAAGGAAGTATACGGTTACCGTCATGAATCTGGATAGTGGAAGAGGCATTACTAGGAATACCCGGCTACCCCTTCGAAACAATTTCATGTTTCAGTTTGACTGTGCAATGTTAATTGAAAACTGTTTTCCCAATTAGATTCTGACTCAAGGGTATGTATTTACCAGACTTGATTCTCACATCTGAATGGCGTTGCAGATGTTGAGTAGGAGTAAGGTATTGGGAATTGGGTGATTAGATCCTCAATATATATCAGAATTCTTTGTAATTAGTGATATTTAAGGAAATCACCTGGGTTTTGCCTAACGGCAAATATTTGTTTTTGAATATCCGTCGTTATGCACCAATTTCAAACTGATATATCTGTAAGTTTATTTTATAAAGTGAGATATAACTTTTTGAAATTATGTCTATGACATTTACCTATATCAGTTGATAGTTAGTTAAGGTGCATTCAACAGTGGTGTAATTCTTCTTAACCATGGTACATTTTTCAACCTACGACGCATAGGGTTTGATTTATTAAATTCAGAGGACTTATACAAAATATTGTATGTTGTCCGATATCCGTTAGGACAAGGGGTTAGTGCTCGTACTATATTTTGTTTAATCATGCTTCTCTAGTTTTTGACAAGTATTTCGTTGAAATACAAAGTCCAAATTTTGAGAAGATATAGGTATAAGAATAAAGTAGAGAACCATATGTTGAAAGTATCAGGATTCTTCAAGGTGATCGAAGATTTAGATACTTGTGTTAGGTATTCCATTGTAAGTAATCGTTTTGAGAACTTGCTTCTCTTTTAGGTTACTCATACGTAGGTGCATTCCTTGATGAGTAATGCTGCGTGGCCTCCTTCCATTTAGTTGATATGCACTGGAAAAGGCTACATGTATTTTGAATCTGGTTCCAATTAAATTAGTGCATTTGTTTCTATATTGGATATAGAATGGATTCATATCTTAACGATATTAAGGTATATGGAGTAGTCTGGCTGATGCTTAAAACCAGAATCTGGACAAAATCAAGGCATGTTTCAGTAATGGCAGTTTGTGGGTTATCGCGGGTTTTGACGAGGGTTAACATTCTACCATTTGGAAGATCAATAGTTATATTGTTCTTGACTCGCAACATTTTAGTAAAATGAATTCTTTTTAAAAAATATTAGTGGGAGTATGGTAGAACTGGAAGTGATTCCAGAACCACAAACGATTACTGAAAATTTTGTAGAACCTGAGAATTCAATTGGTTTTGACGATCCATTAGCTACTCCGCAGATTTGGTAGGTAACCTTAGGTACCCGAGAGGTACTTCGGTCTCCTCAAAGATGGTGACATAGAGGTTTTTGTTACCCAAACTTGCCACTACTACTGTTCTAGACTATGAGGTCTGGCAGAATGATGAGTATAATATCGATCTAAATTAGTTTTAGAAGTGCACGTTGATTGGTGAATTTTTACCGTGTCGTATTTAGAAAGAATTTGAAATTACCGCAATCAAAGACGGTGTCGCGTGTAGCGAGCCGCGATGAGTACGGGTGGAACGCAGGGAGATGGTAAATTTTCAAGCTTGTTTTAATGAGTTAATACCGTGTTTTGAGTTGTTGTTTTATGCTAAGTGTCATAACTAGGATATGTTCAATAAAAAGACTTGTTAAGGGCAGTTTCAGGTTAGCTTGCATGAGGATGATGTTTGCCGGTTCCTTATAGACCCAATTTTGATATTGACACTAAGGCAATAGGCAACAACGTGGATTAGGGAACTTGAAATGCGGTATTTACGATTTTGAGCTAAATCCGTATTCCTTGTCTCTTGTCCTTCCATTGATGTCTCTTGACCTTACCCTTCGGCAAACCACTTGCAATCCAGTTACAATTAGGATTCATCGCTATCATGGTAGGATAGGATGCCTAACGGAGCGGAATTGAGAGTGGTTTGCTCGGAGTTTCAATTGCGAAGTTAAGGTTTTTACGGTTTTAGCAAAAACATCTCCTAATACAAGCTAACTATATTCTACCCTTAATAAGTAAATCGATTACTCACACATATTTACGATACCCAAATAGAAAAAGAAAAGAGTAAGGCAACATAACAAAAATAACAAGAAAAGCAAAGTTAAAGTTAGAAAGTTAAGAACCGGTCAATTCAATGTGCAAATATCTTTAATTGTTCTTTAATCATATACCAATGTGAAATCAAAATACCAAACTTTTAGGTTGCAAGCTCACTTAAGAGGTTGCAAGATCAAAGTAAATCAATGATTTCATAAGTTCAAAATATGTAGAAAGCAAGACATATGTGATGAAATGAGAACTTTATTGAATTTCAAACAAGATACAACTAATCTTGAAGTCAAGAACCTAAATCTTAAGCTTGCAAGTTCAATGAAGAAGTTGCAAGTTGAAGACAAAGGGGTAAGAGCTCAAGAGTTCAAAGGAAAAGCAAGTTACAAATTACAAGTATTCTAAAGCAAAACTATAGAAAAAGTATCCCTCCCCTTGCCCATTGATCTGGTATTTATAGGCCTCGTACCAGAATAAAAAAACAATAAAAACAAGATGATGTGACCTAAATAAACAACCAGGAGAAAAATGGGGGCATTTGGACCTAGAAAAACCGGTGGCGCCGGTTTTTTAGGTGATGTAGACGGTTCTGTTGTGTGAGATTGGCTCGTGTTGGTGTGGTGGTCTCGAGTGCACTCAACAAGTCCACGGGTATTGTTTGATTTCTTCATTTCAGCTTGTGTTATACTCAGTAGTTTTGGAGGGAACTTGATACTTCAAATCACATCACATCTTTTAGCATTTATTACACATCACCCTCACTTCTGCTTTTGGAAGCCCCCTACCTAGGTCCAAGCATCAAAGAGTTGTGTGCACACTTGTATTGTGTTGAACCAAAATTGCGTACACAATTATTTGTTGCAAAAGAACTTTTTGGATATTGATCAGTTTGCAGTTCCGGTTGCTGTGTAGGCTCGCAATGTTATATCCGTGATCTTGAGTGTGTTCTAGTATTGTGTAATGGATACCTGTAATCTGTATTTATGTCACGACCCGAAATTGGCACGTGACGGCCCTTAAACTACGTAATGTCTATAGGCGTAACGCAATTTAAGTAAGCCGAAAACCCAGCAATCTAAACCATCAAAAGTAGTAAGAAATAAGAACATTGTTAAAACTTTTGAAATCTTAACCCAAATTCTTTAAAGTCCCAATTTTATTTCCTTTAAAATTTTGGCAGCACCTCCTTTGTAAAAACTAACCCCAAAAATGGGTACAACATAAATATAAGTAAAGCATCCTCAACGGGAGAAAATCCACGCCCAACGGCGGAAAACAACCACCACAACAGATATACGACGCCGTAGCGAAGAAATAAAAGACGGTAGAAGTAAAACTGCATAAAAGACCACCAAGTCACAAAATAATATACAATATCGTCCTCACATCAAGTGTCTAAGTCATATAAGGTAATGGTAGATAGAGAGTACATGATACAACGAATATACAATAAACATGAACGGATAACCACAAAACCCACCTAAAGCAAAACTGCACACTGTGAGCCGAAGCGGTATCCGCAGCAAAAGATACTATGATAGATGATAATAGCCCTGCCTCTGACTACTGTGAGGAATGACCTGCAAAACACTGTGGCACAACGGGGATGAGTTGCCAACTCGTGAATAGTAAATAACATATGTAGGTAATCGCAAGTATGCACGTACAGTGCGAATCTAACATATGTAAGCTAAGCAATAAATGGTTATATGAATGCAATAGTCATGAAAGATACTCTATCAGGTACATCTAATACATGAAGCAATACTACGACAATCTGTATGCAACAATCATGTAAGGTACTCTATCAGGTACAACTAATACATGAAGCGATGATATGATAATGTATATATGCAACAGTCATGAAAGGTACGCTAGCAGGTACAACTAATACATGAAGCGATGCATATAAAATAAAGTATGTAAATGCAACAATCATGGAAGGTACTACTAATACATGAAGCAGTGGATAAACAATAAATGCGAAGTATGGGATGAAACATGTCATTTCCACGGAATCCTGATATCGTGGTAGGACCAAAGTCCATCAAGACAATCCAAATCCCAATTTTCTCAAATCGGCCGCCAAATTGGCTCTCATATCATGTAAGTCTCACAAATCCTGAATGTACAATATCAAATAAATCTTATATATCTTGTATCCAATATCAAGCGAATCTCATATATCATGAATCCAACAACAAGTGAATCTCATATATCCTGAATGTACAGTATCAAGTAAATATCATATATCCAATATCCAGTAAGCTTCATATAAAGTGAGTGTCCAATATTAACACCCAAAAACATCATGAAACAAGTTTCTGGCATCGACACATAAATACTCATATCCATACGTTTCTCGAATCGTAAGTGTCCGGTATCGACTCCTGTGATCCACCTATCGGTCTTTCTCATATTCATACGTTTCTCGAATCGTAAGTGTCTGGTATCGACACTCGTGATCCATGTATCGGTATATACGTTCCTCGAATCATAAGTGTCCGGTATTGACACCCGTGATCCACGTATCGGTATAAAACAAATCTCTGAGTAGATGCATCCAAATATCAAGTAAGGAATAAGAAATACTTGCATAATTTCATGAAACCACCATAGTCCTCAAATCCAGAAAAAAAAACATCAAGTAATGAATAAGTATAAATGCATGAATCAATACATATATATTAGCGTTCCATTCCACTAATATATATATGTATATATATATATATATATATATATAACAGCATCCCATTCCACTGTTATATATACGAAGGGGTAAAAATATCAGGGAACATCATATGAAATCCATGAATGTAATATATGCAACATGAAACAGTAATATGAGTATATAAAGAAAAAACTACTATTTAATTGCAACAAGATAATATATATATATCATACGGTTCCTAATTTCTCTAAGTCCATACAACATCAAATAAAGATGAACATGTAGCTATAGCCAGGTATACGTAACCATGTTGGCATAGCAAGATATGTGTATCTACCTATCAATAATGATGTAATATACCCTCCGGGTATAAATGAAGTATGTATACAAGGTATACATGTAGCTATGTCATTACGTGTGAAATATACCTATCACTGGTAACTAGCATGTAAGCATCTCAAGGCATATGTGTAAGCATGTAGGTATACAGGTATGCTATATGTCATATACATAAAGAAATATGAATCATTCACTCAATGTCCCTAACCAAACAATATCATATAGGTATGTGTGTTGTGCATGTAATGGCAATTATTGACGGTGTGTGTGGCATACAATCAGTGCTTGTGCAACATGAGCCGTCAATAATAGTTCAGTGTCCTAAGGGTACAAGTCCAAGCACAACAAATAACTAAGCAATAAGGTGTATGCGCAACTCTATACATGAAATAGAATATGCGACATTTCATAACATCTCTAGCCCAGACGCATAACGCCATGCGGGCGATTCCCCTATAGATGTTAAATCTACTCACCAACATCTTGTCCAAGTAAAGCCAACTACTCACTTCCCCCTGTTCGCAGCGCCCGAAGTCCCCGCCTGCGATCCTGAAAGCATATAACAATATAACAAGTATATATTAGCAATCGACCAATAACACGTACCAACTACGTTTGACCGACGCACCAACTCCAAACATACTATCAATTGTTCGTCAACTTGCTAACGCGCGTAGCGACACTACGAAACCAACTCAAGAGCAAAAGCTACACAAAGACACGAGTGACATCGGCACGACCCTAACTAGGAACGCAAACCGACACAACTACCAAGCCTAGACTCTGATCGTACCGATCTCGCATTCAAAACATAATAATAAACGTGGAATCTAATATAAATAATGTCGCAACGTCAAAAGAAACCCACGCCTAAACATACCGAAATCAAGTAAGCAGCATATATCATTTTAACACAAAACAATAAGTTTTACCAAAAACCATAATTTGCAAACATCATAAAATAGCAAGGTTAAACCATTTAAAGCTTTACTATAATTTTAAATCTCACTAATTAGGATTAGTAAAAGTTTAGTTTGCTAATTAGCTTAATTGACCAATTAGGAAAATATCATTTAACAGATTAGCAACTAGGTTTAGTTTTCATTTGTCTTAACTTATCAACTAACCATTTCACTAATCAAAACCCTAATTTGTTTAACAAAACCCTTACTAGAATTTCTAAATAAGAATTTAAAAGCTTAAATTCAACATCTAATTAAGCTAATTAAAGTATTAAACCACAAAAAGATATTAGGCTCTGGATTTTTACCTTCAAAGAAACTCAAAATCCGGCAACTAAAATCCAAAGATAGCCTCCAAAATCCTCACTTGAATGCAGAACAAAGCTTGTTTAAAGAAGAAGAATGATGGGTTTTGATTATATTTGAGTTTGGATGAATAAATTTGGATTTTTCCTGAATTTTTAAAGCTTTAGAAATGAAGAAATGAGTTTAGAAAAGAGAAGGGCAGCAAGCAATGAAGGTTTCGGCCAAAATGGAAGGAGTTAGGGTTTTGTGGTGAAGTGTGGAAATTTCTAGAAGGAAATTACAATAATTGCATAATAAAACAAGAAAGCTTTATGTTTTCTTTTATCTTTTCTTTATAAAAATTCATTTAATTACTACAAATATCTAGATATTTAGGTGAGAAGGTTTAAACATAATATCTAGTGATTAGATTAGCAACGAATCTCATTAGTAGTAATTAACCCAAACCAAAAAGTAATTACCACTAATAATGTGCACAAATAAAGCATTAAAATAATATTTAATTAGTGAAAAATTCTATGTGAACCAGAACTTCCCATTGACCCGCAAAGCCCGCGCACTAGGTTCATTCTAGCTAAAGTAGGTGCCGACAAGTCTATACAGAAGTTTGATCACAATCGGGTTAAAACGGAAAATGCCGACTATTTTACCCTAAAAACGCAAAATTCGCAAAACGGTTTCTAAAACGTTACAATCTTCCCCCTTAAAGAAATTCGGCCCCTGAATTTAAAATTCGCACTAAGTGTACCTTCAAAGAGATGAGTACAAAAACTCACAAATCTCACTCCCAGCCTCCCAACTGATCACCTCAATATACGGCTACGCCAAAGGACCTTCACATATAGAAAGACCCTTGACCGAAGTCCCTCCACCTGCCGATCCACAATAACTATCGGCTGCTGGTGAACAAAAGATCGCGTCCAAAAGAACGGTCAAGTGCTGAATCATGTGACAAAGGTCATGAAGGTAATTGCGAAGTATCGACACAAGGAATACGGGGTGAATACTCAAAAATCTGGGCGGAGTACCAATTTATAGACAACGGAACTAACTCGATTGAGGACCTCAAAAGGACCTACAATCCTGGGATAAGCTTCCCAAAACTCAACACGTCATTCATCGGAAAAATCCGTAGGAATACATGATCTCCCACTGCGAACTCAAGTATGCGTCCACCACGGTCGACATAAGACCTCTGTCTGCACTGGGCTGCTCTCATCCTGACCTGAACCAACTGGATCATCTCCGAACTCTCTAGACTAGCTGGAGTCCAAAAATCCTACTCTCGCAGAGTTAGAAAAACAGACTGGCGATCGACACGACCTACCAAACAAAAACATAAAGGTTGCTAATTGGAATGTCTCCTGATAACTGCTATCGAAGGAGAATCCTAACAATGGAAAGTGACGATCCCAACTGTCGAAAACAATTAGAACGCACACAACAAGCATATCCTCCAGAGTCTGTATAGTCCGTTCTGTCTAACCACCAGCCAACGGATGGAAAGCGGAGCTAAAGCTCAACTAGTACCCAAGGATTCCTGAAGCTTCTGCTCAAGATAGCAAGCGAACAGGGTGCCTCTATTGGATACAACGCATGAAGGTACTTCGTGCAAACGCACAACTTAAAAAAGAATAACTGAGCAAACTGTGGATAACCGGACAATAAACACCTAAATGGAGTCACATCCAGACTAAACCTTAGTAGACACTACAACGAATATTCATGGAGATCTGCTCCCATTCCCACCCTAGAACGGTTAAAGGTTGCAACTCTCCAGCCAGTCTCAAGTGCTCAACCTTAGCTTTCAACAAGACAGACACCTTGAATCGAAATCTGAAACTTCACTCTTCATCCCTGCCCACCCGTAACTATCTCACAAGTCATGTTACATATTGGTGGACTTGAATGAACACAGAAAGCTGATTGATGTGCCTGCTCTAGGATTTCGCGTCTCTACCTATCAGTAGTAGGTACACACAAACGCGTCCCTAACCGTAGCACAATGTTAGTGTATATGCCCTAGGGGCCATTATTGTATCATACTAGTTTGTATATTACTTAATGGAAGCTTGGGATATTCACAGTTATATTAACAGTTTCGCTCAATATAGTAGTATGCTACTTGGTTTATATCTATCTTAATATGTGTATATGTTAACATATCGTGAATACATATTGATAGAGCCCTTAGGATCTTGCTTGAATACCAGCGTTGTGATGGCAGTCACACTAGTGGGTGCTGGGTTGTCTACAAGCACATCCTTTTTCAGGTCCTTAGTCGTAGGATTATCGAGACAGGGCATCAATACTCCAGAGTAGAATAGTGTGTACGCTTCTCATCCCAGCAGGGGAAATGGTCTGCCCCACAGCCATTAGTACGTTGTACTGAAGATAGTATACAGGTGCTCGTTGTGTTACGGGCACACCGAACAGGACTCGCAGGGAATTGTTGGTTGGTATTATACCCATCGTCAGTTAACAGTTCCCAGGTGACATGAGTACAGCATAGTCCGTTGACATGATACTGCTGCTTCGTCTCGAGTGTGTTCCCACTGTTCTTAGATTGCTACCCTACCATGGGTCAAAGGAGTCATGCAAACAGGTAGCAGTTGGGTGCTATGCCGAAGCACTTGGAGACAATGGTGATTAGATAGGATTCGTCTCTCCCGGTATTGGGAGTTTATATCGCATTGTGTTTAGAGAGCCATTACGCAAAGTCCCTGGCTAGGGCAAACGAGATTTACTGGTAGGATTTCCAGTAGCTTCTCAAGGTGTAATGGGCTTAGCTCCGACATGACTTATACAGCTTTTTAGGGGACTGACGCTTGACGCCTCCTAGGCCTGATATGTGATAGTATTAGACGAACAGACCGGACTGTATGGAGATTGTCACATCAGGCTCAGTAGGAGTTCGGATGGGTTTCCTCATCGGCCTTCTTATCGACATCTACCTGGGGACCGTTATGTACAGCTAGTACCGCTTGCGGCTTATGGTTAAACCCACTGCCAGCGTAGTGTCGAGTCTTTAGAGTCCCACACAGAGAGTTTCCTTGCTTCAGGCCAAATGATATAGAGGTCGTATGGTTTTACGACTAGGTTCGGACACATACGTGTATTTATGCACGTACGATGACGTACGATGTTCGAACAGTTTAAACTAGCAGGCTTTAGTTTAAGCCAGATTCTAGTATTGGATTATTAGATTTATACAGTCTCAGTATTTTCGGGTTTTACGGATGGGAGGTTCATTCTCGTAATTAGTCGAGAAGCTTCTAGAAGAAAGGTGAGGTGGAGAGATTAAGTGTAATTTGCATTAAATGATTTTGTGACTCATGAAGTGAGTCATCCAAATGAGTTAATGAAGCATTTATTGCTTAATGACACAAGAGATGATTCATTCATTTGTATTAAATGAAGCATGGTTGTAATTATCTATATGTTTTATTTGATAATTATTATGCTTCATTATATACATAATGAGTTATATTTTCATTTCATTATTACAAACACATTCTCTGTCCTCAAGCTCTCTCTCATCAAAATTTTAACCCTAATCCTCTCATGTGTTGAGATCCCAATGGTTAGCAAGACTAATAGATCCCTAATCCATCTCTATATCCTTTAGGTTACCTTGATTAGCAATCATAGACACCTAGTTACCTCAAGTGAGAGGTTAAAACTTAGAGAAGGAACTCTCGGGTGAATCTTCTTGTTATTGTATATGCCCTAGGATCTATTATTGTATCATATTAGCTTTTATATTACTTAATGGAAGCTTGGGATATTCACAGTTATGTTAACAGTCTTGCTCAACATAGTAGTATACTACTTGGTTTATATCTATCTTAATATGTGTATATGTTTCTTTTAACATATCGCGAATACATATTGATAGAGCCCATAGGATCTTGCTTGACTACCAGCGTTGTGATGGCAGTCACACTAGTGGGGCTGGGTAGTCTACAAGCACATCTTTTTTCAGGTCCCTAGTCGTAGGATTATCGAGACAAGGCATCGATACTCTAGAGTAGACTAGTGTGTACGCTTCTCATCCCAACAGGGGAAATGGTCTGTCCCACAGCCATTAGTACGTTGTTCTGGAGATAGTATATAAGTGCTCGTTGGGTTACGGGTACACCGGACAGGACTCGTAGGGAACTGTTGGTTGGTATTATACCCATCGTCAGTTAACAGTTCCCAGGTGACATGAGTACAGCATAGTCCGCAGACTTGACACTGCTGCTTCGTCTCGAGTGTGTTCCTACTGTTCTTAGATTGCTACCCTACAACGGCTGAAAAGAGTCATGCAAACAGGTAACGGTTGGGTGCAGTCCGGAAGCACTTGAAGGCAGTGGCGGTTAGATAGGATTCGTCTCTCCCGGTATTGGGAGTGGATACCGCGCTATGTTTGGAAAGCCATTACGCAAAGTCCCTGACCAGGGCAAAGGAGATTTACTGGTAGGATTTCCAGTAGCTTCTCAAGGTGTAATGGGCTTCACTCCGACATGACTTATACCTCTTTTAGGGGACTGACACTTGCCGCCCCCTAGGCCCGATATGCGATAGTCCTAAATGAACAGACTGGACTATACGGAGATTGTCACATCAGGCTCAGTAGGAGTTCGGATGGGTTTCCTTATCGGCCTTCTTATCGACATCAACCTAGGGACCGTTACGTACAGCTAGTACCGCTTGCGGCCTGTGGTTAAACCCACTGCCAGCGTAGTGTCGAGTCTTTAGAGTCCCACACAGAGTGTTTCCCTGCTTCAGGCGAAACGATATAGAGGTCGTATGGTTTTACGACAGGGTTCGGACACATATGTGTATTTACGCACGTACAATGTTCGGATAGATAATACTAGCAGATTTTAGTTTAAGCCAGATTCTAGTATTGGAATATTGGATTTATACAGTCTCAGTATTTCCGTGTTTTCACGGATGGGAGGGTCATTCTCATAATTAGTCAAGAATCTTCTAGAAGAAAGATGAGGTAGAGAGCTTAGGTGGAATTTGCATTAATTGAATTTATGACTCATGAAGTGATTCATCCAAATGAGTTAATGAAACATTTATTGCTTAATGACTCATGAGATGATTCATTCATTTGTATTAAATGAAGCATGGTTGTAATTATCTCTTTTATTTATTTGATAATTATTATGCTTCATTATATACATAATGAGTTAGATTTTCAATTCATTCTCACTTACACATTCTCTCTCCTCAAGCTCTCTCTCTTCAAAGACCAAACCCTAATCCTCTCATGTGTTGAGATCCAAGGGTTAGTAAGACTAATAGATCCCTAATCCATCTCTATATCCTCTAGGTTACCTTGATTAGCAATCATAGCCACCTAGTTACCTCAAGTGAGAGGTTAAAGCTTGGAAAAGGAACTCTCGGTTGGATCTTCTATCACATCGAGGAGGCCGATGAGGAGGTGAACTACAAGAACAAGAAGGACCTGAATCTTTAGGTATAATCTTCTATCATAGTAGTTAATCACTTCTAGATAGCTGTTAGTTAGGGTTTAGCAAAGATCCATAAAGTTAGTCGATATCAACTCAAACAAAATGATTGTTTTACCTATTCCGCCTCCCCGCATCATGTCGGGTGTCTAACGTCAACTTACAGTGGTATCAGATCCTAGCTAAACCATAAATAACATGTTAGCAAAGTCGTTAGAAATTTGATCGCAAAACGAACCCGAAAAAATATCATTTTCACATAGTTTCTGCTGTTTTTAAAACGGGGTCTAAAAATTTTTCAGGGACCCTTAAAATTACAAGCAGGGTTTTTTAAGAATTGTGAAGAAATTTGGGACTGTGAATCGGCCATACCACCGCGGAACCGCCGCCGATCAAAGCGATCCGCCGTGGATCTGCGGCCGAGTTGACTCCGAGTCAACCCAAATTTGCTCAGCAATTCTTCTGTGTTGATGTTGTATTTTCTGGGATGTTTTGTTTCTGCTCAGGTTTTATGTGCATAGAGAATTGTTTGGAGTAGATTCATATGTGTTGCTTGATCGAAATTCTAAGATGTTTGGCTAACTAGATTATATCTGTGTTGTGTTTAATGTATTCGTAAACCTCCCCGAACTGCTAGTATGTCGGTTAGCAGGGGGTTGCATATTTCTGTAAAGGTTTTTACTGGTTTGTGAATATGAACTTGTTGGATTGTCGTGAATGGATAGCCGGGGATGTGAGACGAGTGTTTCTTTCATTCAAATGTAAATTGTAATTTGTTGTAATATTCTTTTGTAGGGCACATCTGGGTTGAGGTTGTAGCCACCGTTGTATTATTTCATTTACTGTTTTCTGTTCCTAGGATAGACCTAAGGTAGGGTGCACAAACTACCGGGTACATTGAAGTGTTTAGTGGCCTACTCACGTCGTTGAGGGAGACCGCTTCACTTCGGGTACTGGGCGGGTAGTTTGCCGTACCCGTAGGGGTCTAGGGTGGGGTTTTGGCAATTCATCGCGACTGTATAATCCGTCTTTCTTTGCAGGCTCAAAAGGAATGTGGATTCGTAGAAAATCCAATTTGTTCATCTGTGATCTGGAATGCTTATTATTGCGTCTGACGAATGTACAATATCTATATATGATATCTAGTAGGCGTCACTTATGTTTTGCACCCGCACTAGCCCAGCCCCCGCTCTGTCGTTAGTTAAGTAACCTAACGGGTGAAAGACGGGGCCCAGTGGCGAATACGAATAGCATAAAAGGACGTTGTATTTTCGTTGTTTTCTGTAATGATAGGTTAATTGATGGGACGCATTATATTAATGCAAAGAAAATAAACCAAAGTTGAATAGTTGGAACAGTTTAAAAGAAACCACTCGGTTATTTTCAAAACAGAAGATTTTTTAATTGCGGAGCTTAACCACTCCTTTTAAAAAACTATCAGGTTCCTTCGGTTATATCAAGTTCACTACGTTCACGGTTTCGCTAAAACCAGTCGTAGCCCTCCGTCATTTCATATGAATGGTCAGTAGTATTCAAGCTATGTTTGTTTGGCCCTTAGTCAAGACATAGTGATTGGTAGCTACTGGGGTGTTCACATGTAGCATAGATAGATGCGTTGGTTTGGGACAGTCGTATTACTTTGTTTAGCCCTTAGTCAAGAGTATATACGGGTGGGTTCAAATCAACCTGGATAATGACGGGTAGAACTTGACATGTGACTTATGATTTGTTGACCCTTAGTCAAGGTCATAAGAACATGGGGAAAAAATTCACATCGGAAGTTTCTAAAGAAACTGAAACTTTCTAGTGTTGCATACCATTTTGAGCTTGATAATGTTGGTAGGATTCCTTCAGCATTATCACACGATGATATTTGGATCCCGATCCTACTGTGAGTATATGCTACTTATCGGGAGATTCGTCACTTAACAATCAATGCTATAAACCAAGTAGGTGTCTAGAACAGTGTCAGCGGGGCTATGTCTCCGGAGAAAAGAGGTTATTTAATTAAGGAACTTCGCTAAAGTTTCGTAAAACCTCCCTCGAGGTACCGACACTAGCCTGGCTGAACGGTTAAGCAAGTATTGTACGGTGAGATCAGTCCTGACTAATTCTTCTTTTATGGTTTGAGGAAGGATTCGAGAAACAGTGGGAGCCATTCTATTTAGATAAACTAAAAACCACTCTATACTTGTAAGAGCATCATGCTAAAGTGTTTCCTCTCTCTCTCTTAACTGCAGCGACCTTGTGACCATGACTAGGTTACATCTAGATAACAAGTTGACAGAATCTGATTTTTATGACTGGCAAAGGTCTGTCCAGATGTCCATTGCCTATGACAAGCTAGACCACCCTATTACTACTCATGCCCCTGCCGTCCCAGGTCCAGTTCCCACCGTCGCGGATATAGATATCTGTCAGATAAGAGAAAAGGACAGTGCGAATGCCAAGTGCCTCGTGTTAGCTTTAGTTGATGGTGTATACCAGAAGAAGCACGAGAAGATGGACTTAGTTTCCATCTTCCTCCATAACAAAGATTTATATGGAGAGCAATCTCGTGTCATGAGATATGAGACCTCGAACGAATTTCTTCAAGCGAGGTTGGCTATCGGGTCATCTGTAAGGGACGACGTCTTTATGATGACTAGCTATATTGATGAGCTCACAGACCTGGAGACAACGTTGGGAAACAGGTCATATGATGACTTATTTCCACAGTCCCTACCCTCTACTTAAACCCTGAAAGAAACCAGAGAGACACCCGTTCTGCTTAATGGGGGACCTTCTTCTTCTGCATCCAGGGCGAAAGCAAAGGGTGAAAAGAAGAAAGACCTCCACAAAGCCGATATACGGTGTCAGTAAAGCAGAAGGAAAGGGAAGAGCAAAAGTTTCGGGACTTGGTGTAGTGAAGGAGGGATGTTCCTATTGTTATGGGAACGGACATTGGCAAAAAGATTGCAGGGATTTGGAAGCCAGTAGCCACAAATCGAAGCATGTTGTGGCTTCGGCCTCGGATGTGTTTGTAATTGAGAACTGTTTGTCAATTAACTCTATTTCCTGGGTACTAGGTACCGGAGAAGGATCTCATATCTGTAACTCATTACATGCTTTGGGAAACCGTAGAGTTATTAGGGTAGGCGATTTGTCTCTCAGAGTTGCGAACGGAATGAGCGTGGACGCTGAATCCGTGGGAGAATATCGTCTAGGTTTGACAAATGGGCAGATATTGATTCTACGTAACTGTTTGTATGTACCTAGTTTGACTTGTAATATCATATCAGTGTCCTCACTTTTGAGAGAGGGATATCATTTTACATTCGTAAGCGATGTAGTAAACATCCGCCTAAATCAAGTTCTGATTGGGTCCGGTACATTAGATGACGGTATATACGTATTAAATCAAGCTCAGGTTTTCAATGTCCAGAACACACTTAAAAGAAAGTCTCCGTAAATAAATCAGGCTTTCTTATGGCATTGTAGACTATGTCACATCAATGAAACACGGTTGACTAAGTTACATAGAGAAGGATATTTGAATCCATTCGAATATCAATCTTATGCTACTTGTGAATCTTGTCTCATGGGAAAGATGACAAAGACTCCGTCTACTGGACACGGAGTAAGAGCGAGGGAGCTCTTGGGACTCGTACACAGTGAGGTGTGCGGTCCAATGTCTACACATGCAAGAGGTGGTTATTCCTACTTCATTACTTTTACAGATGATTTCTCTAGGTATGGACATATCTTCTTAATGAAGCATAAATCCAAGGCCTTTGAGAAATTCCGAGAATACAAGAATGAAGTGGAAAACCAGACAGGCAAAAGTATCAAGACACTGAGATCTGATCGAGGCGGTGAATAATTAAGTGCTGAGTTCCTGGGTTACCTAAACGGGAAAGAAATTCTCTCTCAGCTTACTCCTCCATACACTCCACAACATAACGGTGTATCGGAAAGACGGAACCGAACCCTATTGGATATGGTACGTTCTAAGATGAGTAAGGCTGAGTTACCGCGATCTTTCTAGGGTTATGCACTAGAGTCATCTGCATATCTTTTGAACCAGGTTCCAACCAAAACTGTGCCTACCACACCATATCAAATGTGGAGTGGAAAGAAACCCTGTATTAAACACATTAGGACATGGGGATGTCCAGCTTTTGTTAAAAAGCAGCATGCGGACAAGCTCGAGGCACGCTCAGTACAGTGTATGTTTATGGGATACCCAAAAAACTCCAAGGGGTATTATTTCTATTACGCAGAGGAACAAAAGGTTTTTGTTTCTCGTCATGCGCACGTCTTGGAAGCTGAATTTTTACAAAATCAAAAGAGTGGGAGCGCAATAGAACTGGAAGAAATTCCAGAAACACAAGCTGTTACTGAAAGTATGGTAGAACCAAAAGTTTCAAAAGAAAGGGACATCCCAGTGCCTATCCGCAGAAGTAGTAGGCAGTCTCATCCTCCCGAGAGATATTACGGTTTTCTCATAGACGGGGATCGGGAGGATTGCATCATTGACAATGATGACCCTACTAGCTTCCAGCAAGCCATTCAGAGCGGCGACTCGGTAAGAAGGCTGGATGCAATGCGGACCGAAATGGAGTCCATGTACACCAAAAAAGTATGGACTTTGGACATTGCTCTAGATGGGGTAAAACCCGTAGGATGCAAGTAGATCTTCAAGAAGAAGACTGGTGTAGATGGACAGGTGGAAACCTATAAGGTTAGACTTGTTGCAAAGGATTTTCGTCAAAGACCTGGTTTGGACTATGATGAAACTTTTTCTCCAGTGGCTATGCTCAAATCCATTCGGATCCTTCTTACCATTGCTGCCTTCCACGATTATGAGATCTGGCAGATGGATATAAAGACGGCTTTTCTAAATGGAAATTTGGAAGAGTGTGTCTATATGGATCAGCCAGAGGGATTCATTCAGAGTGGGAGTAGCGGAAAAGTGTGCAAGTTGCTTAAGTCCATTTATTGACAAAAGCAGGTATCGTGGAGTTGGAACAGCTGTTTTGATGATATTGTTAAAGAATTCGACTTTATCAAGAATCCAGATGAACGATGCATATACAGTAAGATTGTAGGGAGAGTTGTAGTATTCCTCGTCTTGTGCATGGATGACATTCTCTTAATAGGAAATGACATTCCTATGCTACAGTCTGTCAAAGGATTCTTGTCACACAGGTTCTCTATGAAAGGCCTGGGTGATGCCTCTTACATTCTGGGGATCCGGATCTATCGTGATAGATCTAAGAGGATGTTGGGACTTTCGCAGTCCAGGTATATCAACACTATACTGAAAAGATTCAGTATGGATGATTCTAAGCGAGGTAATTTACCGGCTTGTCACGGAATCACCCTCTCCAAAGAGATGTCTCCCAAAACTGATTTGGAAAGGGATCGCATGTCGATTATACCCTACGCTTCTGCGGTAGGCTCTATAATGTGTGCGATGTTGTGCACCAGACCAGATGTAGCTTACGGACTGAGCGTGGTGAGCCGGTATCAGTCAGACCCAGGGGAGAAGCACTGGATAGCAGTAAAGAACATTCTTAAGTACCTGAGAAGGACTAAGGATATGTTCTTGGTTTACGGCGGAAAAGACCTCAAGATCAAGGGTTTTGCTGACTCCAGCTTCCAGAGTGACAAGGATGACTCCAAGTCTATGTCAGGTTATTGCTTTACCCTCAATGGAGGGGCGGTGTGCTGGAAGAGTTCTAAGCAGGACACCGTTGCTGACTTGACGATAGAAGCGGAGTATATCGCAGCTTGCGATGCTGCAAAAGAAGCACTCTGGATGAAGAAGTTCCTCATAGAACTTCAGGTGGTTCCATCCATTGTTGATCCAATACCTCTATATTGTGACAACAACGGGGCTATAGCTTTAGCGAAAGAACCCAAGTCCCATCTGAAGTCCAGACACATCTTAAGGCGGTATCACCTGATCAGGGAGATCATAGATCGCCGGGAGTTCGAGGTCCGGAGAGTTGCAACAGAGGAGAACATTGCAGATCCATTCACAAAGGCCTTACCTCAGATACAGTTTGAGAGGCTACTCGAGATGATAGGTCTTCGATACGCCAGTACATGGCCCTAATGCAAGTGGCAGATTTTTAGTGTATATGCCCTAGGAGCCATTATTGTATCATACTAGCTTGTATATTACTTAATGGAAGCTTAGGATATTCATTTATATTAACAGTCTTGCTCAACATAGTAGTTTGCTACTTGGTTTATATCTATCTTAATATGTGCATATGTTTCTTTTAACATATCGCGAATACATATTGATAGAGCCCATATGATCTTGCTTGACTACCAGCGTTGTGATGGCAGTCACACTAGTGAGGGCTGGCTAGTCTACAAGCACATCCTTTTTCATGTCCCTAGTCGTAGGATTATCGAGACAGGGCATCGATACTCCATAGTAGACTAGTGTGTACGTTTCTCATCCCAGCAGGGGAAATGGTCTGTCCAACAGCCGTTAGTACTTTGTGCTGGAGATAGTATACAGGTGCTCGTTGGGTTACAGGTACACCGGACAGGACTCGCAGGGAACTGTTGGTTGGTATTATATCCGTCGTCAATTAACAGTTCCCAGGTGACATGAGTACAGCATAGTCCGCAGACTTGACACTGCTGCTTCGTCTCGAGTGTGTTCCCACTGTTCTTAGATTGCTACCCTACTACGGCTCAAAAGTGTCGTGCAAATAGGTAACAGTTGGGCGCAGTTCCGAAGTACTTGGAGGCAGTGGCAGTGATTAGTAGAGTTTTTGCGTGTTCAAGTTTATTACTGCAATCAAGACGGTTTTGCTTGTAGCTAGCCGGTTGAGTACGGGTCGTCCGCAGGGAGATGGGAATCTTTTTCTATGTGCTTTAACGAGTTAAGTCCAAATGTACAGATTTGTTTTGAGATTAACTATGTGCTAAAATGATATGTAAAGAGAGCTTGTTAGGGTTACGAGTAGGTTAGTTTGAGTTAGGAGTCGCTCACTTCTTTCGTTGCCACTCTTAATATCGGTGTTACGGTAATCGGCAACAACGGGGATTAGCACGACTAGGAAGGAACTTCCGAGTATAAGCTAGGCTTTCCAACGCTTAAGTTCTTCCTTTTGGTGCTTGTCTGTCCGTTCTTGGCTCTTAGCCTTAACCTCCGGTTAATTCAACCACAACCGGTCTCACTAAGGAATCACTGCTATCATATAGGATAGGGTGCCGTAGGGAGCGGATTGTGGTTCAATTAATGGGAGTCCGAATTAAGATATTGGACAAGGAAAGAGCGAGAGAGATTTCCTTCTCTCAAACTTTCCTTATCCTACCCTAACAAGTTAAGAAAACTACTCACCCATTACAAGAAAAAGGAAAATAAAACAAAGAAGAAAGATAGAAAGAAAGAGGTTAGAAGATTACTACTAGCTATTTGCGACCTCACCTCGGCAAGGATCAAGCGTAAGTATCATTGTTGTTTAAGGATAAAGAAAAAGAGAACAAGAAAGAAACAAACAACAAATAACAAGACCTAGATTAGCAAATGAAAAATACAAGCAATTGTAATTAATAATAAGACAAGCATGGTAACAAAAAGAACTCTTTATTCATCCTTCACTCACAAAAGCTCACTACAAGTTTTTTAATGGAGAAGAGATGAGAAGAGGAAGATGAACAACAACATGTATTCTAGAATCTAAACACAAGAATAAGCACCATTGGCTTTGGCAAGTTCTGGACTATTTATAGGCAGGGAAATGGAAACCTAGGGCAACATTCAGAACCAAGATGGAATGACCTAAATGCCCCCAAAATTTCTTCAGCAGACAAGTCCGTACGGCCGCGGATCCGCGGCCTAGACCCTCTATTGGCCGTGGATCCGCGGCCATATAGAGGAGTTCGCTTCTGTCCTTGTGTGGTTTTCTCTGGTTTTCTCTTTCCTTCAGTCTGGTATATGTTGTTTCTGATAATCTTTTCACATTTCTTCCAGAATTTTAGTAGATCAAAAGGTGATTGGATGTGGATATTTTGTCTTGATTTTCTTGAGCTCCGCGTAGATTTCTTGGACTTTGTGTTGCCATTGAGCTTTGTGCATGAAGATGACAATCGATTTGCCCTTTTGTCTTCTTAAACTGGTGTGTGGCAACATACGGATAGAGAGCGGAGACCCGTGTTTTATCTGTGGTTGGCAGTAATCCGGAATTTGTCGTGCTTTTCCATGAATTTCACTGTTTAGAGCCGAGAACCTGTATCCTGCAATTGACTAGCAAACACGGCTCAAGAGTACCTACCGATAAGCAATATGATAAAAATTGGGCGGTATAAAAATGCAAAAATCTGATATGAACAAGCGGTTAGATAGGATTCGTCTCTCCCGGTATTGGGAGTTGATATCGAGCTGTGTTTGGAAAGCCATTACGCAAAGTCCCTGGCCAGGGCAAATGTGATTTACTTGTAGGATTTCCGGTAGCTTCTCAGGGTGTAATGGGCTTCACTCCGACATGACTTATACCGATTTTAGGGGACTGACGCTTACCGCCCCCTAGGCCCAATATGCGATAGTCCTAGACGAACAGACCGGACTGTATGGAGATTGTCACATCAGGCTCAGTAGGAGTTCGGATGGATTTCCTCATCGGCCTTCTTATCGACATCTACCTGAGTACCGTTACGTACAGCCAGTACCGCTTGCGGCCTGTGGTTAAACCCACTGCCAGCGTAGTGTCGAGTTTTTAGAGTCCCACACAGAGTGTTTCCCTGCTTCAGGCGAAACAATATATAGGTCGTATGGTTTTACGACAGGGTTCGGACACATACGTGCATTTATGCACGTACGATATTCGGACAGATAATACTAGCAAGCTTTAGTTTAAGCCAGATTCTAGTATTGGAATACTGGATTTATACAGTCTTAGTATTTCTGTGTTTTCACGGATGGGAGGGTCATTCTCGTAATTAGTCGAGAATCTTCTAGAAGAAAGATGAGGTGGAGAGCTTAGGTGGAATTTGCATTAATTGAATTTGTGACTCATGAAGTGATTCATCCAAATGAGTTAATGAAGCATTTATTGCTTAATGACTCATGAGATGATTCATTCATTTGTATTAAATAAAGCATGGTTGTAATTATCTCTTTTATTTATTTGATAATTATTATGCTTCATTATATACATAATGAGTTAGATTTTCAATTCATTCTCACTTACACATACTCTCTCCTCAAGCTCTCTCTCTTCAAAGACCTAACCCTAATCCTCTCATGTGTTGAGATCCAAGGGTTAGCAAGACTAATAGATCCCTAATCCATCTCTATATCCTCTAGGTTACCTTGATTAGCAATCATAGCCACTTAGTTAATTCAAGTGAGAGGTTAAAACTTGGAGAAGGAACTCTCGGGTGGATCTTCTATCACATCGAGGAGGCCGACGAGGAGGTGAACTATAAGAACAAGAAGGACTTGAATCTTTAGGTATAATCATCTATCTTAGTAGTTAATCCCTTCTAGATAGCTGTTGGTTAGGATTTAGCAAAGATCCGTAAAGTTAGTCGATGTTAACTCAAACAAAATGATTGTTTTACCTATTCCGCCTCCCCGCATCATGTGGGGTATCTAACGTCGACTTACACTTCTATCACCTCGAGGAGGCTGACGAGGAGGTGAACAACAAGAACAAGAAGGACTAGAATCTTGAGGTATAATCATCTATCATAGTAGTTAATCACTTCTAGATAGTTGTTAGTTAGGGTTTAGCAAAGATCCGTAAAGTTTGTCGATGTTAACTTAAAGAAAATGATTGTTTTACCTATTCCGCCTCCCCGCATCTTGTGGGGTATCTAACGTCGACTTACACACAACTGGTCATAAATCAAGGATTCTGATTCTTTACCCAGCTGAGTATGCTCAAGAATCTCTGACGAACGAGCATCGGCGGGCTGTGCCTCGCGAAAGCGATTAAGGAATGGTGGTCGGGCGCGGGTATGAGCAAGCTGTCTCCTCAGTAGAGGCGAACATAAGCTGTACTCAACGATCGCACAAGAACTGTAAATCTGCAGAAGACTATCTCAACAATCAAAACCCGCTGCTGGAAGATGTACATTAAGCTCTGGTGGTCTGTGAAAATCTAACACGACTCTCCGAACAAGTAGTGTCCTCATATCTTCAACGCACGACCACCGCGGCCATCTCCATATCATTAGTGGGATATCCTGCTCGTACTTCCTCCAACTGTCGGGAAGCATAAGAGATAACTCTATAATGCCACATCAGCGCAAAATCGAGCCCCACTCGCGAAACATCACAGTTAAACAACAAAGTAGCCCGAAACAGAAAGCAAAAAAAGAACTGGTGCAGTTGTCAACCGAATCTCCAACTGCTGAAAACTCCGCACACATGCCTCAGTCCAAAGAAAAGAACCTCATTTCCGGTCAGTTAAGTGAATGGTGCAGCGATACACTAGTAATCCTGTATGAAACGGCGGTAAAAACCTGCTAAGCCCAAAGATCTGCGGACCTCCGTCCGTACACAAGTCTAGGCCAAAGCTACGGCCTCGATCTTCCTCGGGACCATACGAAAACCGTCTTCCGTAATTACAAGACCTAAGAGTCAACACAATCAAGCCTGAAAGAACACTCTGAGAATTTAGCAAACAGCTGGAGCTCTCCCAGTATCTGCAGAACAAATCCTCAAGTGCTTCCTTTGTTCCTCACGACACATTGGAATAGACCAGAATGTCATCAATGACACAATAATAAACTGGTCGAGGAACAGCCTGAAGAAATCTGGTTCATCACATCCATGAATGCTGCTAGGGCATTGGTGAGTCCAACGACACCACCAAAACTCATAAAGCCCGTAGCACGCACAAAAGCATTCTTCAGAATGACATCACTCCGAACCTGCAACAAATGATGACCAGATCCCAAACAAACTTAGAAAATGTCTCGCACTCTAGAGCAAGCCGAACAAATTATCAATGTGAGGTAAATATACCTATCCGCACCGTAACTCGGTTCAATAGATGATCAATCAACACACAACCTCAAACTGCCGTCTTCCTCCCTAACGAACAGAATAGGAGCTTCCTAAACCGAAACACTTGGACAAACAAGTCCCCAAACAAACAACTCTGCAGCTGATCTTTAATCTCCCTAAGCACCGCCGGCTCATTTGGAACAAAGTCGGAAACTCCCGCACGATAGGAACCCGGTCCAACAACACACTGTGGCTTCGGTATCACGAATGAAAGCCAAGAATCCTCGACATCCTCTCCTCAAAAGCCGACTAGCGAAAAAGGCTGAATTCAAGCTATGATGGGCGGCACCACTGTCCCCCTGCACAACAAGAACTTACTCACTGGGAAACCAATCCAGACTGTTTCCTCACGGCAGTCCACAGACGCCTAGCACGTAGCTAACCAGTCCGTGCCCAGGAGAACGTCAAATCCAACATCTCTAGAAGGAACAAAATGACGGACGAATCTCTATCTCCTATCCGATTGGCACATGACTGAAATACGTGTCGCGCAACAAAATAATCGCTGACAGAATTTAACACCACAAAAGGCTGATCTAGCTAACACATCTCTCGTCCCAAGCCTCTGCTACTCCCGCGACGTGCACGAAACCTGTCATGGCGACTGAACCGCTGTCTCTAGGCTGGTACACCTGCACTAGCTCTCCTCAGTCCTCGAACTCCCAAAGTCTCGGAAAGACGCTCCTCGTCAAATAGGGCTGCGTCCACAGGTGCTGTGTGTGTAACACGATGTTGAGTGCTGATCGCTGATCGCAAGGAACAACTGGGTAACAGGGGTGGCAACTTCCTGTCGCCGCGCTCTACTGGCCTCAACCAAAGACCTCATCGTGTGGCGCAAGTCCTGCATCTCTGCCTCAAGCCTAACGATACGATCTATCGAAGGCGGATCCATCTACTCCTGTGCAACGAGCGTGCCGTCCTGGTCAGTCCCCGTCCCACACGAGTCAACTCTGACCTCGGCCCTCGCTGCACCTCTCCGAGTCCTCATTGTCATCGGCGGCAAAGGCTATAAATGGAAATAGGATTCGATATGAACACGGAAATCGAATCACAAGGATATGTATCATCAAGGAAGGAATTTCAAGCAATTAGTACTTAGGTCACTTAAGGTGGAGTACCGTGATAGTGAGTATGCCGCGGACATACACACACTACGTTACTCTGCTAAAGCTGCCTACTCCATCATACCAAGGTCATCCTACACTCCGAAAGGTAAAACCTAGCGTTCTGATACCAACTTTGTCACGACCCGAAATTGGCACGTGACGGCCCTTAAACTACGTAACTTCTACAGGCGTAAAACAATTTAAGTAAGCCGAAAACCCAACAATCTAAACCATCAAAAGTAGTAAGAAATAAGAACATTGTTAAAACTTTAGAAATCTCAACCCAAATTCTTTAAAGTCCCAATTTTATTTCCTTTAAAATTTTGGCAGCACCTCCTTTGTAAAAACTAACCCCAAAAATGGGTACAACATAAATATAAGTAAAGCATCCCCAACGGGAGAAAATCCACGCCCAACGGCGGAAAACAACCACCACAACAGATATACGACGCCGTAGCGAAGAAATAAAGGACGGTAGAAGTAAAACTGCATAAAAGACCACCAAGTCACAAAATAATATACAATATCATCCTCACATCAAGTCTCTAAGTCATACAAGGTAATGGTAGATGGAGAGTACAGGATACAACGAATATACAATAAACATGAACGGATAACCACAAAACCCACCTAAAGCAAAACTATACACTGTGAGCCGAAGCGGTATCCACAGCTAAAGATACTATGATAGATGATAATAGCCCTACCTATAACTACTGTGAGGAACGACCTGCAAAATACTGTAGCACAACGGGGGTGAGTTGCCAACTCGTTAATAGTAAATAACATATGTAGGTAATCGCAAGTATACACGTACAGCGCGAATCTAACATATGTAAGCTAAGCAATAAATGGTCATATGAATGCAATAGTCATGAAAGATACTCTAGCAGTTACATCTAATACATGAAGCAATAATATGACAATCTGTATGCAACAATCATGTAAGGTACTCTATCAGGTACAACTAATACATGAAGCGATGATATGACAATGTATATATGCAACAGTCATGAAAGGTATGCCAGCAGTTATAACTAATACATGAAGTGATGCATATAAAATAAAGTATATAAATGCAACAGTCATGGAAGGTACTCTATCAGGTACAACTAATACATGATGTAGTGCATAAACAATAAATGCGAAGTATGGGATGAAACATGTCCTTTCCACGAAATCCTGATATCGTGCTAGGACCAAAGTCTATCAAGACAATCCAAATCCCTATTTCCTCAAATTAGCCCCTAAATTGGCTCTCATATCATGTAAGTCTCACAAGTCCTGAATGTACAATATCAAATAAATCTCATAAATCCGGTATCCAATATCAGGTGAATCTCATATATCCTGAATCCAACATCAAGTGAATCTCATATATCTTGAATGTACTGTATCAAGTAAATCTCATATATCCAATATCCAGTAAGTTTCAAATAAAGTGAGTGTCCAACATCAACACCCAAAAACATCATTAAACAAGTGTCTAGCATCGACACATAAATACTCATATACATACGTTCCTCGAATCGTAAGTGTCCGGTATCGACACCCGTGATCCACCTATCGGTCTTTCTCATATTCATACGTTCCTCGAATCGTAATTGTCTGGTATCGACACTCGTGATCCACGTATCGGTATATACGTTCTCGAATTGTAAGTGTCCGGTATCGACACCCGTGATCCACGTATCGGTATAAAACAAATCTCTGAGTTGATCCATCCAAATATCAAGTAAAGAATAAGAAATACTTGCATAATTTCATGAAACCACCACGGTCCTGAAATCCAGAAAAAAAACATCAAAAAATGAATAAGTATAAATGCATGAATCAATACATATATATTAGCGTCCCTTTCCACTAATATATATATATATATATATATATATATATATATATATATATATATATAACAGTGTCCCATTCCACTGTTATATATACAAAGGAGTAAAAATATCAGAGAACATCATATGAAATCCATGAATGTAATATATGCAACATGAAACAGTAATATGAGCATATAAAGGAAAACCACTATTTAATTGCAACAAGATAATATATATATCATGCGGTTCCTAATTTCTCCAAGTCCATACAACATCAAATAAAGGTGAACATGTTACTATAGCCAGCTATGCGTAACCATGTTGGCATAGCAATATATGTGTATCTACCTATCAATAATGATGTAATATACCCTCCGGGTATATGTGAAGTATGTATGCAAGGTATACATGTAGCTATGTCATTACGTGTGAAATATACTTATCACTAATGGTAACTAGCATGTAAGCATGTCATGGCATATGTGTAAGCATGTTGGTATACAGGTTTGTTATATGTCATATGCATAAAGAAATATGAATCAATGACTCAATGTCCCTAACCAAACATTATCATATAGGTATGTGTGTTATTCGTGTCATGTCAATTATTGACGGTGTGTGTGGCATACAATCAGCGCTCGTGCAACATGACTCTTCAATAATAGTGCAGTGTCCTAAGGGTACAAGTCCAAGCACAACAAATAATTAAGCAATAATGTGTATGCGCAACTCTATACATGAAATAGAATATGCGACCGTTCATAACATCTCTAGCCCAGACACTTAACACCATGCGGACGATTCCCCCCTGTAGATGTTAAATCTACTCACCAACTTCCTATCTAAGTAAAGCCAACTACTCGCTTCCCCCTGTTCATAGCGCCCGAAGTCCCCTCCTGCGATCCTGAAAGCATATAACAATATAATAAGTATATATTAGCAATCGACCAATAACACGTACCAACTACGTTTGACCGACGCACCAACTCCAAACATACTCTCAATTGTTCGTCAAGTTGCTAACGCGCGTAGCGACACTACGAAACCAACTCAGGAGCAAGAGCTACACAAAGACACGAGCGACATCGGCACGACCCTAGCTAGGAACGCAAAGCGACACAACTACCAAGCCTAGACCCTAATCGTACTGATTGCGCATTCAAAACACAATAATAAATGTGGAATCTAATATAAATAACGTCGCAACGTCAAAAGAAACCCACGCCTAAACTTACCGAAATCTAGTAAACAACATATATCATTTTAACACAAAACTACAAGTTTTACCAAAAACCAGATTTAGCAAACATCATAAAATAGCAAGGTTAAACCATTTAAACCTTTACTATAATTTTAAATCTCACTAATTAGGATTAGTAAAAGTTTAGTTTGCTAATTAGCTGATAACCAATTAGGAATATATCATTTAACAGATTAGCAACTAGGTTTAGTTTTCATTTGTCTTAACTTATCAACTAACCATTTCACTAATAAAAACCCTAATTTGTTTAACAAAACCTTTACTAGAATTCCTAAATAAGAATTTAAAAGCTTAAATTAAATATCTAATTAAGCTAATTAAAGTATTAAACCACAAAAAGATATTAGGCTTTGGATTTATACCTTCAAAGAAACTCAAAATCAAGCAACTAGAAATCCAAAGATAGCCTCCAAAATCCTCACTTGAATGAAGAACAAACCTTGATTGAAGAAGAAGAATGATGGGTTCTGATTATATTTGAGTTTGGATGAATAAATTTGGATTTTTCAAGCTTTAAAAATGAAGAAATTGTTTGTTATATGTATGCCGTAGAGGCCATTACTGTACATATGATGTATATTGTAATGGATGCTTGAACATATATAGGGAGGACTTTCTTGCTCGACATGATAGTATGCTATCTGGTTGTACTTTATCTTAACATTTACACTGATTTTCTCTACGTTACATGTTGATAAAGCCCTTAGGATATGTACTCGACTACTGGGAATATGATGAGATCATACTAGTGGGGCCACGGTAGTCGACGAGTACATCCTATAACTGTTCCTACTCGAGGGTGTATCGAGACAGGGCATCGATACACCAGAGTAGACTAGCTTATACGAATCTTGATCCATATGATGGGCGATGGATGATCCCATATCCATCGGTGTTTGACATCAAGGATGGTGTACGGTTGCTCAGTAAGGACTGGGTACACTGGACGGACTCGCCGAGAACTCCCAGATGGTATTATACCTCACGTCAGATGGCAGTTCTCTGGTGACACAGGTACATGTTAGTCTGTAGACCCGAGATCGTCATAGAGTCTTGTGTGATTCCCACTGTGCTTTGATTTCCATCATACCACGTCTAAGAGGGCGTGCAAAAAGTTGGCTTTTGGGTACAGTCCCGAATCATAAGGAGGTAATGAGCGATAGGAGGGGATTCGTCTCTCCCGGTACAGGGAGTTGATGTTGCGCTGTGTTCGATTTGCTATAATTGGAAATCCCTGGCCAGGGTTGCTGAGATTTACTGGTAAGTGTTATCAGTAGTTTCTCGAACTGTTATAGACCTCATACCGACACGACTTATCAAGCTACTTGGTCTGACGTTTACCACCCCTAGGCGAGATATGCGACATATCAGACGAAGAGACAGGACTATACGGGAGTGTTACTGATTGGATTCACGGGAGAAAGTACAGGCTTGCTTGTTGATCATCTGATCACTCAATACCTGGGTGGCTGTTACGTTTAGCTGACCGCTTGCAGCTTGTGGGTGTTTGATATGATCATCACCTACTGCCGGCGTATTGACGATTCTTTAGAGTTCTACACAGAGGTTTCCTGGCTCAGGAAAAACGGAGTAGGAGCACATATATGATATGTGCGGGACCGAGAACAATACGTGTATGTGATACCGTATTAGATTCTCACGATATGAGATATCGGCCGGGTATATGTGATATAGCCGGGTCATCGGATCAAGTGTTGATTCGATGAACTGATACAGATTATATTAGTCGGTTATTTATGAAATAGCCAGATTATCGGATCAAGTGTTGATTCGATAATTTAATTTATAATTATATATTAGATATATTAAATTACATTAACTAATATAAGCTCACTAAAAGATTCTTTTTCTCACTCAGGTAATACATTGATATATATACGATATATGTTAATTGTATTATTTTATTTTGTTACTATAAATATTGTATATGTGATATATAATATTATAACATGTTAGGGTTATTACTGCAACATGATTAGTGGAGATTAAACATGATTAAGGTTTGATTTAGGTTAATTTTTCTAGAAGCTTCTAGAAGCTTTTTGTTTTGTTTTTGCAAAGATATTTTGTTATGATATTTGTTAACCCAACCCAACCATTCACCATGGTTCATTCTCTACATGTGTTAAGTTATCATACTTAACCAATGGTTACATTTCTAACCACACATGGATTCATTATTCATCACAAAAGAGAATGGTTCTTCTTCTTCTTCCTTCTTCTTTCATGAAAAAGCTTTCTAGCTTTTTATGAGGTGATAAAAATGAGTGAGATTAAGAAAACAAATGAGAGCTAAATTCCTACTTCATTATCCTAATCTATTCTTGCCAATTAGATTAGGGTTTTCACTTCATTTAGTGAGTGAGAGTTTGTGTTATAGAAAGTTCAAGGTAGATCATCTTAGTTATCGAAGATCGGAAGCAAGCTTGCATCATTCTCTTCGTGGAGGCTCTCTAGAGTCTGGAAACTCGATGATCGCAGCGAAGGGACCTCAACACGGAGCTTTAAAAGTGAAGGACCAGACTATAAAGGTTGTAATCCCAAACTCTTAGATGTTAAAGTGTTTAATATGCTTTGTTTCGCCTAATCTCAAGTTTAAAGTTCTTGGTTAGGGTTGTTCGGCACGTCTAAATTTTAAATCGGCCATGGTTGATGCCTTTTAGACCCTTGTGAGAGTGCCAACCCTACAGTGGTATCAGAGCCAAGCTAGAGATTTAGGCGAAGTCTAGGCGAAGTTTAAAGTCCGATCGAACTTCGAATACCCGTAAAACCCTAGTTTCTGGAAAAATTTTCAAATGTTGATTTTTTCTGTAATAAAAATACTCAGAAAATTAAGCAGGGTATTTTAGGAATTACTGTGCAAAACGAGACACTAATCCCGCTAAAGCGCCGCGGAACCGCGGCAATACCATCCCTTTAGCGGCGGTTCCGCGGCCGTATAGGAGAATTAGGGTTTACTGTTTGCACAGTAAAATCCGTAGGCACTTCCTGATGCTTCTGGGAATTTTTAATTATACTCAAGTGTTGAGTTTTCTGTGTTGTATTGGGAAATCGTTGATTCGATCGGAATGTTTAACTTCGTTTAATTTTTTCCGGGTAATTTTAGAACGTGTTAAAAAGTTCGAACGGATATCAATAACTCACGTTTTACCTTGTCGGAAAATTTTTAAAAGTTGGATTTTTTTCTCGAGTTTGAAACTTTCGGAAAATCGTGTAAGTAACGCGGTGAACCCTCTAGAAGAACACAAACCTTAACTCGATTATGTGACCGTCTGAACCGCCTCTAAAACTTAGGGTTTGGGGCAGTACGGCGTTGCCACATGTGAGGCATTGGTTTGACCCTTCTACGGCTGGACCATTGGTACTGTGGCATGTGATAGATACTTTTTGAACTCCGCTCAAGTGTTGAGCTATTTGGGAAATCTTGGGTGTTTGATTATTCGATCAGAAAGTTTAACATTGTCTATTTATCTGGAATGTAATACAATATTTGGAATCCACAAGTAGTTATGAGATAACTAATTTGAATGCTATAAATCTAGTAATTCAGTCTCTGATGATCGGTTGCCACAGAATTTTGATGTGATCAAAAGTCCGTCGCAATCACGTAGCGTACGCGGATACTCGCCGGGTAAACTTAATAGATAGCCACCCCCTATAGCCCCGACCAAGTGACTGTAGGAGAACCCTGTCGCTAAAAGCATCCGTTTGGGTGCTCGCGGCAGCGGTGTTCCGCCTTAGTTTACTTCGTCGACGACATCCGGGGGTACGGCCGTCTACTAAAGTTTGCGACGAACATTCGATCAGGATGTCGGGAATCTTGTTGAATTGCCCGACTTGATATTGAAAAGAGTTTTCGATAATGAGACTAAAATGCGGGGTTTATAATTGTTAGGCATGCGATGTCTAAGTAATTCATTTGGTTAGGCATGAGATGTCTAAGGAGGTTATGGATTCCAACTATTGTAGTTTTACACTTTCTTTTCTGCGACCGTAAGTGTAATATGCGGTGTATCGCCGGTTTCATTACTATACATCAACGACAATTGGGATACGCATATTTACTTACGTTGATGATATGTGATATTATGTGTTGTTGTGATATGTTATATTGGATCGTCGTGTTTTGAATAGCTGGGGTTTTTATGTGAGATGAGGGTTTTTATTTTCATTCATGTAAAATTCATTGTATGTAATATTCTTTTATTGGGGCATTTCCGAGCTAAGAATGATGTCACCATTGTATATTATTTATTTTTCCGCATTAGGTAGACCCAAGGCGGGGAGCACAAGTAACCGGGTTCTAGGGTCCACTGGGATACCATCTCGAGGAGTCGAGACTGGGTCTCCTAACCATAGAATTGGCAGTATTGCTTACAGCTCTCGTAGGGGTCTAGGGATGTGGGTTTGGCTATTCATCACGACCGTGGAATCCGTGTTTTATACAGGCTCGTATTAAAAACACGGACCTCCTAGTATATCCAATATTTCATATATGTTCTTCTGCTGCAATGTTCTGTAATGAGATCATGTTACTGCCTGAGACGAATATTTATATTATATATATGAGATATATGTTATATTGCAGATTTCGTTTCAAATGTGATGCTTGTGAAGCATAATAAAATGGGACTTCATTAATGAGATTAATGAAACTAAAAGAAACCTAAAGATGTTATAGAAACTTGTCTTAAAAACTGGTAGCTCTAGTTCTTGCTTTGCATAGCGGTATTCCTTTTAGAATATCCAGCACCTTATTCGATAAGGAAAGAGCCGAGATCCCTTCACCGGGAGTGACCTATTTAGCGAAACTAGCAGATGCTACAAACTCTGTTTGTTTTTTGATTGTTTCTATAGTTTTTGCTTTGCATAGTGGTATTTGTGAAATATCCTGCACCTTATTCGATGAGGAAAGAGCCGAGATCCCTTCACCGGGAGTGACCTCTTTAGCAAAACTAGAAAAGGCCTCAAAAATATTCCATTTAAAATCACTCGATTCTACAACGATATCAAGTTCATTACGCAAAGGGTTTTCTTAAAAACCTATCGTAGCCCTCCGTCATTTCAGATAAGTCCTACTTAGTATTCGTGCTGCGGTAGTTTGGCATTCGTCAAGGCGTAGTGTATGGTAGCTAACTAGTGCTTATCTGCTAGCATACGATGCGATTGGATTAGGGTATTCGTACGGTGTTGTTTGGCATTCGTCAAGGGTCGTGCGGGTGGGTTTAATACAATCAAGAAATGTACGGGTTGAACTTGACTAGCGGATTATGGGTTGTTTGGCATTCGTCAAGGTCATAGAATGCTAGGGGTAAAATATTATTGGGAATTTCAAGTGTTGAAATTTACAATGAGATTGCATACCTCCTATGATATAGTTGGATCCCGATACCCGCTGCGATTAAGAGTTACTCCTGGGAGAGTTTTACACATTATAGTTAGCCGATCAAGTAGGTGTCTAGAAAGGTGTCAACGGGGTTATGCCTCTGGGAAAATGAGATTTACTTTAATTAGGTCCGTGCGAAAGCACGGGGAACCTCCCTCAAAGTACCGGCACTGGCCTGGCTGAAAGATTGGCGAACTTGTAGAGTGTAATTAATCCCGGCTAGTCTTTCCTTTTAGGGTTTGGAGGAATATTTGACTAAAACAGTGGGAGACATCCTGATTAGATATATTGATAACCAATATAATCTTCCAAGAGCATACGCTGAGTGTTTTCTTCTCTCTCTCTCTCTCCTGGTTACGACTATGTCAAGCCTTAATTAAGATAATAATACGGATGTATTGACCGAACCCGCTTGTTATACTGCGCTAGGGAACGTTGGTCCCGCTCCAACTTATAATTGTTATAAGACAGAGCAGGAAATAGGGGATTACCAGAATTCCCGTGCCACCCAAACGAAGAAAGTACATGCTGATGCATCTTCTTCGGGTGTGTTCTTTACCGAGAACTGTTTCTCAGAATCCTTTACGTCCTGGGTCTGAGATACCGGATCAGGATCCCGCAAATGTAATTTGTTACATTGGCTACAGAAAGGTAGAGAACTGAGAACGGGTGATAAGTTTCAAGAGTCGGAAATGATGCAAGTGTTGCAGCCAAGTCTGTTGGCAGTTATCACCCTGTATTATCAGAATACATTGATTCTGAACGAATGTTATTAGATACCGAACCTGATATACAACATCATATCAGTCTCTTTATTAGTAAAAAAGGATATAATTTTGTATTGTTGGATAATATTTTGAACATTTCTTTTATCAAGAGTTGATCGGTTCAGGCACGTTATCTAAAAGCACAGACGTTCTAAATCAAACCACAGTTTTTAATGTACAAAACACACATAAGAGGAAGAGTTTAGAAATGAACGAATCCTTCTTGAGGTATTGTAGACTAGGTCATATCAATGCGACCCGACTAGCTGAAGTTACATTTTGATGCATATTTAAATTAGTTTGAATTTACATCTTGTGAAACTTGCCGGTCATGTCACAAAGATAAAATGACCACAGCTCTGTTTATTGGAAACAGAAAAAGAGTTAGTGAACTCTTGGGATTGATACATGATGATGTATGCGAGGTCCCCTGTCTATATATACCAGGACCGGTTCTTTATACTTCATTATATTCACTGATGGTCTCTCAAGATTCGCACATGTGTTCTTGTTGAAACAAAAGTCTGAACCTTTTGAGAAATTCAATGAATATGAGTTAGAAGTAGAGAACCAAAAACGGGTATAAGTATTATGTTCTTTGATGAGATCAAGGAGGAGAAAACTTGAGCACGGAGATTCCTGGACTATTCTAAACGAGAATGAGATTCTCTCTCAGCATTACTCCTCCGAATACACCACAGCACGTCGGTGTATCGAGGATGAGCAATCACACCCTATTAGATATGGTGCGCTCTATGATGAGTACTACTGAGTTTCCTATTTCCTTTTGGGAGTTATGCACTTGAGAAGCTGCATACCTATTGAATAGGGTTCAAATCAAATCAGTTGCCTACCAATTCATATGTGATATGGAATGGGAAGAGCCCATATCTTAAGTATGTTAAGATTTGGGGTTGTCCATCCTATGTCTAAAAGCATAATCCAGACAAGCTCGAGGCAAAGTCAGTTCTGTAGAAGTTTGTTGGATATCCCAAGCATTCGCAAGGGAATATCTTCTGCCAAACCGAGGAACAAAAGATGTTTTGTTTCTCAACATGCCACCTTTGTGAAAGGAAATTTCTTGTGAAGAAATTAGTGGTCATGAGGTAGAACTGAAAATAGTTCCAGTTATACAAACTGCAGCTGATGATTTGGTAGAACCAAAGAATTCGATAGTTTCCAACGAACCTCTGCCTCTCCGCCGATCTAGTAGGGTTCCTCAACCACCTGAGAGATACTTCGGTTTTCTCTATGACAGTGGGAGAGAGGATTGCATCATGAGATGATGGCCCAACTAGTTTCGAGCTGGCCATCAGGAGTGGGACTCTGTAAGAATGGCTGGATGCTTAGTGATCTGAGATGGAATCCTTATACACCAACAAAGTATGGACTTTAGTTGCTTTATCTGAAGGGTTAAATCCCCATCAGGAGCAAGTATATCTTGAGAAGATTACTTGGTGTACATGAAAAAGTTGAGACTTTCAAAGCTATGCTTAAGTCCATCCAGATCCTACTTGCCACGGCTACATACCATGACTATGATATCTGGCGGTTGGGTGTCATGACTGCTTTTCTAAATGATGATTTAGAAGAGAGCGTCTATAAGTACACAGACAGAGGGCTTCGTAGACAGTGGGAGCAGCGGAAACGTGAGCATGATGTTTTATGTGTTAAATCAGGCATCGCGGAGTTGGAACATCTGTTTTGATGTGGTAGTCAAAAAGTTTGATTTCATCGAAATGGTAGATGAACCTTATATATACAAAAAGGTAGTAGAGAGTATGGTGGTGATCCTTGTAGCGTTAGTGGATGTCATACTCTTGATAGGGAAGGAGTTTCCTATGCTATGATCGGTCAATCTCTTCTTATCACAAAGATTCTCTATAGGATGAAGGTGATACCTCCTAAATCCTGGGTTATGGATCTATGAGATAGATCTAATTGGATGTAAGGATTCTTACTAGTTGTAGTGAGATGGTATCAATCGATCCTGGGGAGAATCACTGGAAAGGTTCCAGGGTGATAAGGACGACTGAATGTCAGTCGCAGGCATTGTCTTTACCCTCAGTGGAGGAACGTTTTGTTAGAAGATTTCCAAGCTAGATACCATGACTTACTAGATGATTAAAGGCAAGATACGTCGTTACCAAGGATTCTACCAAAGAGGCAGTCTGGATATATATATAAGTTCATGAGATGAACTTCGTTCCTACCATTGTGTGACAATGGAGTTGTGGCTTATGGCAAGGAACCCCCGTCCCATCCGAACTCCAGATATAATTCATAGGCAGTATCACCTGATCATGGAGATGGTTGATCTCCAGGGAGATCGAGGTTAGGAGAGTAGACACAGAGGACAACAACGCTGATCCACTCACAAAGGCCTTTTTCCCAGTAGAGACTTTTTATAGGATGGTTGAGTATGAGATACTTCAACCACAGCTAATACTTGGGTATGTGATACCACAACAAATGGCCCTAGTGCAAGTGGGAGATTGTTAGTTATATGTATGCCCTAGAGGCTATTACTGTACATATGATGTATATTGTAATGGATGCTTGGACATATATAGGGAGCACTTTCTTGCTCGACATGATAGTATGCTATCTGGTTGTACTTTATCTTAACATGTACTCTGATTGTCTCTATGTTACATGTTGATAAAGCCCTTAGGATATGTACTCGACTACTGGGACTATGATGAGATCATACTAGTAGGGCCACGGTAGAAGACGAGTACATCCTATAACTGTTCCTAGTCGAGGGTGTATCGAGACAGGGCATCGATACACCAGAGTAGACTAGCGTATACGCATCTTGACCCATATGATGGGCGATGGATGATCCCATATCCATCGGTTTTTGACATCAAGGATGGTGTACGGGTGCTCAGTAGAGACTGGGTACACTGGACGGACTCGCCGAGAACTCCCAGAAGGTATTATACCTCACGTCAGATGGTAGTTCTCTTGTGACACTGATACAGGTTAGTCTGTAGACCCGAGATCGTCATAGAGTCTTGTGTGATTCCCACTGTGCTTTGATTTCCATCATACCACGTCCAAGAGGGCGTGCAAAAAGGTGGCTTTTGTGTACATTCCCGAATCACATAGAGGCAATGAGCGATAGGAGGGGATTCGTCTCTCCCGTTACAGGGAGTTGATGTTGCGCTGTGTTCGATTGGCTATAACTGGAAATCCTTGGCCAGGGTTGCTGAGATTTACTGGTAAGTGTTATCAATAGTTTCTCGAACTGTTATAGACCTCATATCGACACGACTTATCAAGCTACTGGGGTCTAACGTTTACCACCCCTAAGCGAGATATGCGACATATCAGACTAAGAGACCGGACTGTACGGGAGTGTTACTGATTGGATTCACGGGAGAAAGTACAGGCTTGCTTGTTGATCTTCTGATCGCTCAATACCTGGGTGGCTGTTACGTTTAGCTGACTGCTTGCAGTTTGTTGGTGTTTGATATGATCATCACCTACTGCCGGCGTATTGACGATTCTTTAGAGTCCTACACAAAGGTTTCCTGGCTCAGGAAAAACGGAGTAGGAGCACATATGTGATATGTGCGGGACCGAGAACAATACGTGTATGTGATACCGTATTAGATTTTCGCGATATGAGATATCAGCCGGGTATATGTGATATAGCCGGGTCATCGGATCAGGTGTTGAGTCGATGAACTGATACAGATTATATTAGTCGGTTATTTGTGAAATAGCCAGATTATCGGATCAAATGTTGATTCGATAATTTAATGTATAATTATATATTACATATATTAAATTACATTAACTAATATAAGCTCACTAAAAGATTCTTTTACTCACTCGGGTAATGCATTGATATATATGTGATATATGTTAATTGTTTATTTTATTTTGTTACAATAAATATTGTATATGCGATATATAATATTGTAACATGTTAGGATTTTTAATGCAACATGATTAGTGGAGATTAAACAAGATTAAGGTTTGATTTGGGTTAATTTTTCTAGAAGCTTCTGGAAGCTTTTTGTTTTGTTTTTCCAAAGATATTTTCTAAAGATATTTTGTTATGATATTTGTTAACCCAACCCAACCCTTCACCATGGTTCATTCTCTACATGGATTAAGTTATCATACTTAACCCATGGTTGCATTTCTAACCACACATGGATCCATTATTCATCACAAAAGAGAATGGTTCTTCTTCTTCTTTCTTCTTCGTTCATGTAAAAGCTTTCTAGCTTTTTATGAGGTGATGAAAATGAGTGAGATTAAGAAAACAAATGAGAGATAAATTCCTACTTCATCATCCTAATCTATTCTTGCCATTTAGATTAGCGTGTTCACTTTATTTAGTAAGTGAGAGCTTGTGTTATAGAAACTTTAAGGTAGATCATCTTAGTTATCGAAGATCAGAAGCAATCTTGCATCTTTCTCTTCGTAGAGCTTCTCTAGAGTCCGGAAACTCAATGATCGCAGCGAAGGGACCTCAACACGGAGCTTTAGAACTGAAGGACCGGATTACAAATGTTGTAATCCCAAACTCTTAGATGTTAAAGTGTTTAACATGCTTTGTTTCGCCTAATCTCTAGTTTAAAGATCTTGGTTAGGCTTGTTCGGCACATCTAAATTTTAAATCGGGCATGGTTGATGTCTTATAGACCCTTGTGAGAGTGCCTAGTAACCCGACAGAAATGAGTTCTGAAAAGAGAAGGGCAGCAAGCAATGAAGGTTTCGACCAAAATGGAAGGAGCTAGGGTTTTGTGGTGGAGTGTGGAAATTTCTAGATGGAAATTACAATAATTGCATAATAAAATAAGAAACCTTTAAGTTTTCTTTTATCTTTTCTTTAAAAAAATTCATTTAATTATCACAAATATCTAGATATTTAGGTGAGAAGGTTTAAACATATTATCTAGTGATTAGATTAGCAATGAATCTTATTAGTAGTAATTAACCCAAACCAAAAAGTAATTACCACTAATAAAGTGCATAAATAAAGCATTAAAATAATATTTAATTAGGGAAAAATTTTATGTGAACCAAAACTTCCCATTGACCCCCAAAGCCCGCGCACTAGGTTCATTCTAGCTAAAGTAGATGCCGACAAGTTTATACAGAAGTTTGATCACAATCGGGTTAAAACGGAAAACACCGACTATTTTACCCTAAAAACGGAAAATTCACAAAACGATTTCTAAAACGTTACAATTTACTGAGCAGACACTGGTTAATAGTACCGATATATAAAAAAATAGATAATGAATGAATGGTATTGAAATGTAGTTTTCTGTAATAAACAAATACCCCCTAACTTATCTTTTGCTCGTCCCGAGCGAAACAAAAATAAAATCATGGCCTCATTTTCACAGGGAACACGGTTGCACTGAGCACGTGCAAGAAGCCGTTAAACCTCTAGGTGTCCCTAGTAGGAGAAGTGTTGTCTCGTGAGGGTTTTCTGCGGATTTCACCCACAAAATCCCGTCAAGCTAGTTTGGCGAAATAACTATGAATCTAACCCTAAGGTTTCGTTTCAAAGCTAGCAATTCTATTATCCTAAGTTAGAAATATCGAACCATTATTTTTCACACCTCACTTCTTATTTAACTTAAGATCCTATATGTCTTTACGTGCGGTGTAAATAATGTCGTTAAGTTTCAAAAGGATCGACTAAAGTCATCATGTCACAAAATAAAGCCTAGATAAAAAACATAAAAAGGATCACTCAAGTTTTATAAAGAGTTAAGTACTTCTCCAGTTTCGTTTTCCAGTTAGGTTTCAAATTCAAAATTTCTATCTTCCTTAATAGGAAACTAGGGCTTATTTTTCACTCCACCTTTTACTTGTTTTCGTTTCATACACACTTTCGTGAACATGCAATAGTCTTCATTATAGGATAAAACCTTCATATATCCGTTAAAAATATTTTTATAAAACTTGTCTTTTGTCAAGATTATTCTCACACAAAGAACCGTTAGGAATTTTAACTCGGAGAGAACACTTGCTTGACTTTTTTTAATTTGGACTTTCTAGGTTTCTTAGCGAGCTTTGGGCCAATGCTCCCAAAACAGTTGGTTTTAGGGTATTAGGTGTAGAGACACCCCGACGGACTTAATTGCTCAAGTTACCTAGGCCCTAAAACAAAAGACCAATTTTAGCGTGAAAATCATAATGATTTAATGCGAACGGAGATATAACCACTTGTTCAATTATTTTTAAGATAAAAGACGTATTTAGTGGATCATGTGTGTAATCACTTCAATCAAGTTCCAGATGAGTTATTCTTCAGAATTAGTTCCTATTAAGGTATTTATATTACCCCTTCATATCCACTTCACTTTCAAAACTATTCTTGATATTACTTATTTCTGACAAACCTATTTGATCCTCAAAAAATAGTTTATCAATTTATAAGTTTTTAGACATATTAGACTTGTTATCTAATTTTCAAAACTTACAGCACGTGTAGTGTGATGTAAAGACGTATATTAGCTATAGTTAAACTCAAAAGAGGGTTATCTTTCAGGTTTTCAAAATCTAACAATAGGATATAGTTGTTCCTAACTTATCAAACAAAACCGTCGAAATATCGAATCTAAGTTCTCCCACTAGCTAACTTGACGACAAAGTTTTGATATTTTTGTAATTTTTTTCAATTTTTATGGGTTTTTAAATATGTATGCAAATGCAGAATATACAAATGAATGCGAAAGGAGAAAGCTTACCGAGCATACCCCCAAACTTAAACTGGTCAGTGCCCCCACTATCAATGTACATCAAGAGGGCAAAATTGTTGAATTGTCAAAAGCGTCGGTTCTCCCTGAATTTATTTTTTTTTTTGTATTTTTTATGAACAAAGACCCAGCATCACTAGACAAGATTGCTCGTCAAACAGAAAAATGGATATGCACAAGACAAGAATATCCACATATATATACCCAAAATATTATATACATACCCACAAACTTATTTGAAACAATGTTTCCACTGTTTATAGCTGGATAACCGAAGTTTGGTGGTAAACAGAGGAAGATTATGCAGGGTAAACCAGCTCCTACAAGCTCAGGAGCTCCTCTGATGGCTCAGCGCTAAGGAACGGTTTCAATCCGTGTCCATTTACTTTGAAGAACGAACCATCCTTTGGATTCTCCAAATCCACTGCGCCATGCGGGTACACACACCGCACAAGAAAAGGTCCCTTCCAGCGAGATCGAAGTTTACCGGGATGGAAATGGAGTCGGGTGTCATAAAGAAGTACCTGTTGTCCAGGCGTGAAGGTTTTGTGCGTAAGGTGTTTATCATGAAACACCTTCGTTCGGTTCTTTATAACAACCGCATTGTCGTAAGCCTCATCCCAAAGCTCGTATAGTTCGTTCAGTTGCAGTTTCTGATAGCTGCCCGCATCTTCAAGATTGAGATTCAGCTCTTTGATCGCCCAAGTAGCACGATGCCCGATTTCCACTGGGAAGTGGCAAGCCTTTCCATACACAAGCCGATAGGGAGACATTCCAAGATCAGTTTTGTACGCGGTTCGAAATGCCCAGTGGGCATCTGTTAATTTCAAAGACCAATCTTTATGGTTTTTGGAAACCGTTTTCTCCAGAATCTGCTTGATCTGCCGATTCGAAATTTCGCTTGCTCACATGTTTGGGGGTGGTAGGGCATGGATAGCTTATGATTGATTGAGTATTTCCGCATCAAGGCCTCGAAAGACCTATTGCAGAAATGTGTCCCATTGTCGCTAATGATAGCGTGGGGGTGCCTGAACCTGGAAAAGATGTTTTCTTTCAGGAATTTAACGACAACATTGTTGTCTTTAGTCGGGCTTGGCACTGCCTCGACCCATTTGGAGACATAATCAATAGCTAACAGAATGTACAAGTTCCCAAAAGAGTTGGAAAACGGGCCTATGAAATCTATCCCCAGACATCGAACATCTCAACAACCAAGATTGGTTGGAGCGGCATCTCATTTCGCCTGGAAATCCGGCCCAAATGTTGGCCCCAGGAGCAAGTCTTGCAGTATTCATGTGCATTTTTGAAAAGTTTTGGCCAGTAAAAGCCACATTGCAAGACTTTCTCGGCTGTCTTTCTTGGGCCAAAGTGCCCGCTACATGCTTGATCGTGGCAAAAATACAACACACTCTTGAATTCGTTTTCCGGAACACACCGTCAGATGATTTCGTCGGGACAGTACTTGAACAGGTAGGGCTCGTCCCAGTAAAAGTGTTTTACTTGGTATAAAAATCTAAGTCTGTCCTGACCCGACCAATCATCAGGTATGAGTCCAGTCGCCAGGTAGTTAACAATACCTGCGAACCAGGGTCCGCAGGATATTGTCAAGAGTTGTTCATCAGCGAAAGTGTCGTCGATTGGGAGAGGAAGCATTGGCGAAGAAGGAAGTCGTGAAAGATGATCGGCTACTACATTTTCACATCCTCTTTTGTCCTTAATGACTAAGTCAAATTCTTGAAGTAAGAGGATCCAATGTATTAACCGAGATTTCGCATCCTTTTTTGCAAAAAGATGTCGTAGAGATGATTGATCGGTGTAGATAACAACAGGGGAGCCAATGAGATACGGCCTGATTTTTTCTAAAGCAAACACAACAGCCAAGAACTCTTTCTCGATTGTTGTGTAATTTGTTTGGGCGTCATTCAGGGTCTGGCTCGCGTAGTAGATTACATGCGGCATCTTATCGATGTGCTATCCTAAGACTACACTGATAGCAACGTCGGATGCATCGCACATAATCTCGAAAGGATGCGTCCAGTCGGGTGAAGAAAGAACGGGAGCAGTGGTGAGAGAGCTTCTCAGTGATTCAAAAGCAGTCAAACAGTGCGAGTTGAAGTTGAACATGATATCCTTGGCCAGAAGAAGAGTCAAGGGTCTTGCAATCTTGCTAAAGTCCTTGATAAACCGTCTGTAAAAGCTGGTATGCCCAAGGAAAGATCGGATATCTCTGACGCATTTAGGAGCAGGGAGGTTGGAAATGACATCAATGTTTGCTTTATCAACCTTGATGCCATTTCGCGAAATGATATGTCCTAAAACAATACCTTCACGTACCATGAAGTGGCATTTTTCCCAGTTTAAAGTGAGATTTTTATCCTTACATCGGGTAAGGACAGCGTCAAGATGTTGCAGACACTCGTCGAAAAAATCGGCAGAGATGGAGAAATCATCCATGAATATCTCAAAACATTTCTCAACCATGTCAGAGAAGATTCCCATTATACACCAGTGGAAGGTAGCGAGAGCATTGGATAGCCCAAAAGGCATGCGATGATATGCGAACATGCCGAAAGGACAAGTGAAAGTAGTCTTGTCCTTGTTTTTCTCGGCGATGGAAATCTGGTTGTAGCTGGAGTAACCGTCCATAAAACAGTAATACTCATGTACAGCTAATCTTTCAAGCATTTGGTCAATGAATAGCAGCGGAAAGTGATCCTTCCGCGTTGCGGCATTGAGTTTTCGATAATTAGTGCATACGCGCCACCCGGTCTGGGTGTGAGTAGGGATCAACTCATTCACCTCGTTTGTGATGACCGTAATTCCCGACTTCTTAGAGACAACGTGTATAGGACTGACCCATTGACTGTCTGAAATAGGGTAAATGATACTACTATCCAAACATTTGACAATTTCCTTTTTCACAGCCTCCTTCATGACTGGATTTAATCGTCTCTGCGGATCCCTAGCTTGTTTGGCATCATCTATCAAGTGAATGTGATGTTCAACGATCAGGGGACTAATCTCCTTGATGTCCGCCATCGTCCAGCCGAAAGCTTGCCGATTAGATTGCAAGACCGTGAGAAAGGCTTTCTCTTGCTCTAGAGCATGAGAAGACGAGATGATGACTGGGAGGGTCTCATTTTCACCTAAGTAAGCATATTTGAGGTGAGACGGCAGAGGCTTGAGTTCGAGCGTAGGAGGTGAAATGACTGAAGGCAAGATTGGAGAAAATGTCTCGACCTCAAAATATTGCAACAGGGGCTCAAAGTTAGTGTATGCGACCGAATCAGATAGTTCAACTAACGGATCTGAAAACTAGTATATGAGCACTTGGTTCGTATGGCTGATTTCCTAACCTAAAAATGTTGAGTTCAATTGTCATGTTGCCAAAAGATAGATTCATCGAACTATTTCAACAATTGATCACAGCATTTGAGGTTGCAAGGAATGGGCGACCGAGTATCACCGGAATTTGATTCCGGGGGTTAGCTACAGGTTGTGTATCTAAAAAAATGAAGTCAACAGTGAATATTGTTAGTTATGTGTATGCCCTAGAGGCCATTATTATACATATGATGTATATTAAAGTGGATGCTTGGACATATATAGAGAGGACTTTCTTGCTCGACATGATAGTATGCTATCTGGTTGCTCTTTGTCTTAACATGTAGACTTGTATTGTGATACTGTCTTGCTCTTACATGTTGATAAAGCCCTTAGGATGTGTACTTGACTACCAGGACTATGATAGAGATCATACTAGTGGGCCCAGGGTAGTCCACAAGTACATCCTTTAATTTTTCCTAGTCGAGGGTGTATCAAGACAGAGCATCGATATTCGAGAGTAGACTAGTGTATACGCTTCTTGACCCATATGATAGGCGATGGATGATCCCACATCCATTGGTGTTTGACATCAAAGATGGTATACGGGTGCTCAGTGAAGACTGGGTACACTGAACGGACTCGCCGAGAACTCGTAGTTGGTATTATACCTATCGTCAGATAGCAGTTCTTAGGTGACACTGGTACAGGTTAGTCTGTAGACCCGAGATCGTCATAGAGTTTTGTATGATTCCCACCATGTTCAAGAGAACGTGCAAAACGGTGGCTTTTGGGTACAGTCTCGAATCATATGGAGGCAATGAGCGATAAGAGGGGATTCGTCTCTCCCAGTATTGGGGGTTGATGTTGCGCTGTGCTCGATTGGCTATAACAGGAAGTCCCTAGCCAGGGCTGATCCGGAGATCTACAGGTAAGTATTATCAGTAGTTTCTCAACCCGTTATGACCCTCACATCGGCATGACATATCGGTTACTGGGGTCTGACGTTTACTACCCTAAGACTAGATATGTGACATATCAGACGAAAAGAGACCGGACTGTACGGTAGTGTTACGGACATGCATTATAGGAGAATGAGCAGGCTTGCTTATTGATCTTCTGATCGCTCAATACACGGGTAGCCGTTACGTCTAACTAGTACCGCTGGCGGCTTGTGGGTTCTTGATATGATTATCACATACTGCCGGCGTATTGACGAGTCTTTAGAATCCTACACAGAGGTTTTCTGGCTCAGGCGAAACGAAGTAGGAGAACATATGTGATATGTGCGGGACCGAGATTAGTACGAGTATGTGATACCATATTCTAATCCCACAATAATTGTATCGGTCGGTTATATGTGATATAGCCGGGTTATCGAATCAAGTGTTGATTCGATAAGTTGATACATATGATATTAGTCGGTTATATGCGATATAGCCGGATTATTAAATCAAGTGTTGATTTGATAATTTAATGTATAATTGTATATTTGATATATTATTTTACATTAACTAAAATTAGCTCACTTAAGAATTTTCTTTTCTTCATTTACATTTTATACATACATACATACATACATGCATACACACACACACACACACACACACACACACACACATATATATATTTAATGTATTTTGATAAATGTATCAGGCTTGATGATATATAGAACTTGGGTGTAGAGACTCATATCTAAACTAAGATAATGTGAGGGTTTAATTATTTAGAGAAAAACAAAAATAAGTGGAAATTATCATGGTTGTGAAGCTTGGAGAAGCTTGTGGAAACCTTGACCTAGTCTCCACTAACTTTTGTTTTACTCTAGATATTGTTTTACCAAACCATTACTTTGGCTTTAGTTAAGTTTCTACAAGAGTTTATATTAGATATTTTCTCACCCATGGTTCACATTAATGCTTCATCTTCTTCATCTTTTTTCTTTACTTGAGTTTTCTTGAGGTGAAAAAGAAAGTGAGGAAAAATATTCTAAAGTGAGCTAAATTCCTAGTTCATCAAACTATACCATATTAGCCATATAGTGTAGGTTGTTTGCTTCACTAAATCATCCATTAGTGAAGAGGCAGCTTGAGTTAGAGTCTCCTCAAAGTAGATCATCTTCGGCCTCGAAGATCATTGAGCAAACGCGTTCATTTTGACTAGTGGAGCCTACGAAGTGTCCGGATCACCACTACTTGGAGCGAAGGTACTTCTACACGGAGCGTTTGAAGTGATGGACCTATTTACAAAGGTTGTATTCCATATTCACTTAGATGTAATGTTGTTTACATATTGTATTGTCTAATTCTCAAGTTAAGATTCTAGGGTTAGGGTTATGTAGCATGACAATTTTTTTAAAAAGGTATAGACGATACTTCCCGAAACCTTGCTGTCGTGATAGATAACCCTACAGTGGAGCTAAGCTAGAGAATTAGAAGATTTTTGTAGAATTACGAAACCAAAACGACTCCGAAACACCAGAAACAAAAACCTAGTTTCTGTCAAATTTTTTAAGTCGTCGAAAATTTTTTTAAGCAACTGCAAAATGTTATATGGGATGTAACATGAACACTAGACAAAAACAAACCCAATTGGCCGGATTTGACCCGGCGGCATTCATCAAAATTCCGAGCTGGCCGGCCTCATGTTGCTTTTCCGGGTTCGTTTTGGTTTGGTGTTCTGGTCGCTGGGTTTTGGTGTTTTAGGTGTTGCTTGTTTTTGCTGAAATTGCATGAGATGTTAAATTTCTGTAAAAACAATTCGGAGTGTTTTGTAGTAATAATTCTAATTTTATTTCGGGTTATTTAGACGGCATTAAAATGTTCGAACGAATATCACATACCCAATTTTCTCCCTCGCTGAAATTTTCCAAAAGTTGGATTTTTCCAAGTTAAAGAACATTCATAAATCATGCATGTAATTCGATGGACCCTCTAGAAGAACGAAACCCTACCTCGATTCTATGATCGTAAGAACTGCCGCCAAACCCTAGGGTTTGCGGTAGTTATGCGGCGCCATTGGTGAGGCAAGGGTTGGCCCTTCTACGGTTGGTCCATAGGTACTGTGGCATGTTCTGAGTATTTTTAAACCGTGCTCAAGTGTTGAGCTCTTTGGGAAATTTTGGGTGTTTGTTGATTCGATCGGTATGTTTAATATCGTCTAGCTATTTGTGGAATGTGATACAATATTTGGAACTCATATTGGTTAGGCATGAAATTCGAAGTATGTGATATTTCGGGTTTATGATGTCTAAGGTGTTGTGGATTCCAAATGTTGTAATTTGACATTTTCTTTTTTGTGACCGTAAGTGTAATATATGGTGTATCACCGGTTTCGTTGCTATATGTCAACGACAATTGGGATACACATCTTTACTTACGTTGATGACATGTGATGTTATATGTTGCTGGGATATGTTATATTGGATCGTCGTGTTTTGAATAGCTGGGGTTTTTTTTATGTGAGATGAGATTTTTTCATTTTCATTCATGTAAAAATTTTTGTATGTAATATTCTTTTATTGGGGAACTTCCGGGTTGAGGATGATGTCACCATTGATGTATATTATTTACTTTTCTGCATTAGGATAGACCCAACACAGGAAGCACAAGTAACCGGGTTCTAGAGTCCAGTGGGAGACCATCTTGAGGAGTCGAGTCAGTGTCTCCTAACTCTAGAATTGGTAGGGTTGCTTTCCGCTCTCGTAGGTGTCTAGGGATGTGGGTTTGGCTATTCATCGCGACCATGGAATTCATGTTTTTTATAGGCTTAATATAAAACATGGACCTCCTAGTATATCCAATATTTTATATATTGACTTCTGCTGCTGATATTTCTATGATGTGATCACTTTATATTCTGAGACGAATGCTTTATTATTATATTTATGATATATAACAAACATTGCTTATGTTTTACACCCGCGATAGTCCCGCCCCGCTATGCCGTTAGTTAAGTAACCTAACGGTGCTTAACGGTACACTGTGGCGAATGCGGATGGCATAATCTTACGTTGTATTTTCATTTCTTCTGTGATTCTTAGGAACCATAATTGATGGGACTTCATTAATGAGATTAATGAATAGAAAGAAATCTAAAAAGATGTTGTGGAATCAAATTTTCAAAAAGGGTAGCTCTAGTTCTTGCTTTGCATAGCGGATTCCTTGTAGAATATCCAGCACCTCACTCGATGAGATAAGAGCCGAGATCCCTTCACCGGGAGTGACTTCTTTAGCAAAAGCTAGCAGATGCTAAAACCCAGTCGGTTTTGTCTTTTGATTGCTTCTCTAGTTCTTGCTTTGCATAATGGTATTTATGAAATATCCTGCACCTAATTCGATAAGGAAAGAGCCGAGATCCCTTCACTGTGAGTGACCTCTTTAGCGAAACTAGCATAAGCCTCAAAAACACTCCTTTTCAAAATCATTCGATTCTACAATGATATCAGTTCATTACGCAAAAGGTTTTCTTAAAAACCTTTCGTAGCCCTACGTCATTTCAGATAAATACTACTTAGTATTCGTGCTGCGTTTGTTGACTCTCTTAAGGCGTAGTGTGCGGTAGCTAATTAGTGCTTATCTGCTAAAGCATGAGATGCGATTGGATTAGGGTAGTCGTACAACTTTGTTGACTATGTTAAGGGTCGTACGGGTGGGTTTAATTCAATCAGGAAATGACGGGTTGAACTTGGCTAGCGCTTATGATTTGTTGACTATGTTAAGGTCATAAGTTGCTAGGGGTAAAAGTATTATCGGGAATTTCAAGTGTTGAAATTTGCAATGAGATTGTATACCTTCTATGAGATAGTTGGATCCCGATACCCACTGCGAGTAAGTGTTACTCCTGGGAGAGTTTTACACATCACAATTAGCCGATCAAGTAGGTGTCTAGAAAGGTGTTAACGGGGTTACGCCCTTGGGAAAACGAGGTTTATTTTAATTAGGTCCGTGCGAAAGCACGGGAAACCTCCCTCAAAGTACCAACACTGGCCTGGATGAAAGATTGGCGAACTTGTAGGGTGTAATTAATCCCGGCTAGTCTTACCTTTTAGGGTTTGAAGAAAGATTTGATAAAAACAGTAAGAGCCATCCTGATTAGATAAGATAATAACCAATCTAATCTTGCAAGAACATACGCTAAGTGTTTCCTTCTCTCTCTCTCCAGGTAGCAACCATGTCAGGCCTTAATCAAGATAATAATATGGATGTATTGACCGAACCCGCTTGTTATACTGAGCAGGGGAACGTTTGTTCCGTTCATTCATATAATTGTTATAAGACTGAGAAGGTAATATGGACATATCCGGATTCCCACGCCACCCAAATGAAAAATAAGCATGTTGATGTATCTTCTTCGGGTGTGTTAGTTACCGAGAACTGTTTCTCAGTACACTCTACTACCTGAGTATTAGATACCGAATCGGGATCACACATATGTAATATGTTGCATGGGCTAAGGAATGGTAGAGAACTGGGAATAGGTGATCATTTCGTAAGAGTAGGGAATGGTGCAAATGTTGCAGCCAAAGCAGTTGGCGATTATCACCTTGTATTACCAAATGGTAATACATTGATTCTGAACGAATCCTATTACATACCGAACCTGATATGCAATCTTATATCAGTTTCTTTATTAAGTAAAGAAGGATATAATTTTGTAGTACAGGATAATGTTATGAACATTTTTCTGAATCAAAAGTTGATTGGATCAGGCTCGTTAAATAATGGAATATACGTTCTAAATCAAACCACAGTCTTAACGTAGAAAACACACACAAGAGGAAGAGTTAAAAAATGAACGAATCCTTCTTATGGCATTGTAGAATAGATCATATCAATGCGACAAGACTTGCTAAGTTACATAAGGATGGATACTTGAATCCGTTCGAATTTTCATCGTATGACACTTTCGAGTCATGTCTCAAAGGCAAGATGAACAAAACTCCATTTACTGGACACGGAGAAAGAGTTACGGAACTCTTAGGACTGATACATAGTGATGTTTGCGGTCCCATGTCTACACATGCCAGGAATGGCTTCTCGTACTTCATTATATTCACTGATGATCTCTCAAGATACGGACATGTGTTCCTGTTGAAACACAAGTCTGAAGCTTTTGAGAAATTCAAAGAATATAAGCATGAAGTTGAGAATTAGACGGGTAAAAGTATTAAAATGCTACGATCTGATCGCGGAGGAGAATACTAGAGCATAGAATTTCGTGACTATTTAAAAGAGAAAAGGATTCTCTCTTAGCTTACTCCTCCGTATACACCACAACACAATGGTGTATCGGAGCGGAGGAATCGCACCCTATTGGATATGATGCGCTCTATGATGAGCACCACTGAGTAACCTATTTCCTTTTGATGTTATGCGCTTGAGACAACAGCATAGCTATTGAATCAAGTTTTATCTAAATCTGTACCTACCACACCATATGAGATATAGAGTGGGAAGAGACCGTATCTTAAACGAGTTAAGATATGGGGTTGTCCGGCCTATGTCAAAAGGAAAAATCTGGACAAACTCGAGGCACGATCGGTTCTTTACAAGTTTGTAGGATATCCAAAGATTCATAAGGATATATTTACGACCACGCTGAGGAACAAAAGGTGTTTGTTTCTCAATATGCCACCATTTTTGGAAAAGGAATTTCTAGTAAAAGAAATTAGTGGAAAAGAGGTAGATCTGGAAGAGTTCCAGCGGCACAAACTGCAACTGAAGATTTAGTGGAACCAGAAGATTCGTTAGCTCCAAACGAACCTCAGCCTCTCTGCCGATCTAGTAGGGTTCCTCATCCATCTGGGAGATACTACGGTTTTCTCATTGATGGTGGAAGCGAGGATTGCATCATGGAAGATGATGACCCAACTAGCTTCGAGCAGGCCATCACAAGTGGGGACTCTGTGAAATGGCTGGATGTAATGCCATCTAAGATGGAATCCATGTACACCAACAAAGTATGGACTTTGGAAGATGCTCCTGAAGGGGTAAAACCCATCGGGAGCAAGTGGATCTTCAAGATAAAATTTGGTATAGATGGAAAAGTTGAGACTTTCAAAGCTAGACTTGTTGCAAAAGGTTTTCGTCAACGACCAGGTGTTAATTATGATGAAACCTTTTCTCCAGTGGCTATACTTGAGTCCATCCGGATCCTACTTGCCATTGCTGCATACCATGACTACGAAATTTGGCAAATGGATATTAAGAACGCCTTTCTAAATGGTGATTTAGAAGAGTGCGTGCACATGACTCAGCCAGAGGGCTTCGTGGACAGTGGGAGCAGCGGAAAGGTGTGCAAGCGGCTTAAATCCATCTACGGGTTAAAGCAGGCATCGCGAAATTGGAACAACTGTTTTGATGTGGTAGTCAAAGAGTTTGACTTCATCAAAAACTTAGATAAACCTTGTATATACAAGAATGTAGCAGAGAGTAAGGTTGTCTTCCTCGTATTACATACTCTTGATAGAAAAAGATGTTCCTATGCAGCACTCGGTCAAGCTCTTCTTATCACAATCATTCTCAATGAAAGATCTTGGTGATGCCTCCTACATCTTGGGGATTAAGATCTATAGAGACAGATCTAAACGGATACTGGGATTTTCCTAATCCAGGTACATAGTCACCATACTAAAGAGGTTTAGTATGGAAGATTCTAAGTGTGGGAATTTACCCACGATCTCAAGACTCACTCTCTCCAAAGAGATGTCTCCCAAGACTGATTTGGAGAGAGCTCGCATGCAAGGGATACCCTATGCTTCAGCAGTAGGCTCTATCATGTACGCGATGTTATGTACCAGACCCGATGTAGCATACTCACTAAGTGTAGTGAGTAGGTAACAAGCAGATCCAGGAGAGAATCACTGACAGCTGTGAAGAACATTCTCAAGTACTTGAGAAGGACTAAAGTGTTGTTCTTGGTGTATGGTAACGGTGAATTCCATGTGGAGTACTTTACCAATTCGAGCTTCCAGAGTGATAAGGACGACTCTAAGTCGGTCTCGGTATTTGTCTTTACCCTCAATGGAGGGGCGGTTTGTTGGAAGAGTTCCAAAGAAGAAACAGTGGCAGACTCAACGATGGAGGCTGAATACATCGCTACAAACGATGCTGCCAAAGAGGCTGTCTGGATGAAGAAGTTCAAAAACGAACTTGGTGTGGTTCCGTCCATCGAGCATCCATTACCTTTTTATTGTGATAACAATGGAGCAGTGGCTTTGGCCAAGGAACCCAGGTCCCATCAGCGATCCAGATATATTTTGAGGTGGTATCACCTGATCCAGGAGATAGTTGATCGCCGGGAGATCAAGGTCAGGAGAGCTGACACGAAGAATTACACGGTGGATCTACTCACGAAGGCCATATCCCAGATACAATTTGAGAGACTCTTCGGAATGTTGGGCATGAGATACTACAACAACTGGCCTTAGTGCAAGTGGGAGATTGTTAGTTATGTGTATACCCTAGAGGCCATTATTGTATATATGATGTATATTATAGTGGATTGTTGGACATATATAGAGAGGAATTTCTTGCTCGACATGATAGTATTCTATCTGGTTGCTCTTTGTCTTAACATGTAGACTTGTATTATGATACTGTCTTGCTCTTACATGTTGATAAAGCCCTTAGGATGTGTACTTAACTACCAGGACTATGATAGAGATCATACTAGTGGGACCATGATAGTCCACAAGTACATCCTTTAATTGTTCCTAGTCGAGGGTGTATCGAGACAGGGCATCGATATTCTAGAGTAGACTAGCGTATATGCTTCTTGACCCATATGATGGGCGATGGATGATCCCACATCCATTGGTGTTTGACATCAAAGATGGTATACGGGTGCTCAGTGGAGATTGGGTACACTGAACTAACTCGCCAAGAACTCCTAGTTGGTATTATACCTATCGTCAGATAGCAGTTCTCAGGTGACACTGGTACATGTTAGTCTGTAGATCCTAGATCGTCATAGAGTCTTGTATGATTCCCTCTGTGCTTTGATTTCCACCATACCACGTTCAAGAGAACGTGCAAAACGGTGGCTTTTGGGTACAGTACCGAATCACATGGAGGCAATGAGCGATAGGAGGGGATTCGTCTCTCCCGGTATTGGGAGTTGATGTTGCGCTGTGCTCGATTGGCTATAACAGGAAGTCCCTGGCCAGGGCTGATCCGGAGTTATACTGGTAAGTGTTATCAATAGTTTCTCAACCCGTTATGAGCCTCACATAGGCACGACTTATCGGTTACTGGGGTCTGACGTTTACCACCCCTAAACTAGATATGCGACATATCAGACGAAGAGACCGGACTGTACGGTAGTGTTACGGACAGGCATTATAGGAGAATGAGCAGGCTTGCTTATTGATCTTCTGATCGCTCAATACACGGGTAGCCGTTACGTCCAACTAGTACCGCTGACGGCTTGTAGGTGTTTGATATGATTATCACCAACTGTCGGCGTATTGACGAGTCTTTAGAGTCCTACACAGAGGTTTCCTGGCTCAGGCGAAACGAAGTAGGAACACATATGTGATATGTGCGGGACCGAGATTAGTACGAGTATGTGATACTGTATTCTAATCTCGGGATAATTGTATCGGTCGGTTATATGTGATATAGTCATGTTATCGAATCAAGTGTTGATTCGAAAAATTGATACATATGATATTAGTCGGTTATATGCGATATAGCCGGATTATTAAATCAAGTGTTGATTTAATAATTTAATATATAATTGTATATTTGATATAATAGTTTACATTAACTAAAATTAGCTCACTTAAGAATTTTCTTTTCTTCATTTACATTATATATATATATATATAATGTAATTTGATAAATGTATCATGCTTGATGATACATGGAACTTCGGTGTAGAGACTCACATCTAAACTAAGATAATGTGAGGTTTTAATTATTTAGAGAAAAACAAAAATAGGTGGAAATTAGCATGGTTGTGAAGCTTGGAGAAGCTTGTGGAAACCTTGACCTAATCTCCACTAACTTTTGTTTTACTATAGATATTATTTAAACTAACCATTACCTTGGGTTTAGTTAAGTCTCTACAAGAGTTTATATTAGATATTTTCTCACCCATGGTTCATATTGATGCTTCATCTTCTTCATCTTTTTTCTTTACTTGAGTTTTCTTGAGGTGAAAAAGAAAGTGAGGAAAAATATTCTAAAGTGAGCTAAATTCCTACTTCATCAATCTATACCATATTAGCCATATAGTGTAGGTTGTTTGCTTCACTAAATCATCCATTAGTGAAGAGGCATCTTGAGTTAGAGTCTCCTCAAAGTAGATCATCTTCGGCCTCGAACATAATTGAGCAAGCTCGTTCATTTCGACTAGTGGAGCCTACGGAGAGTCTGGATCACCACTACTTGGAGCGAAGGGACTTCTACATGGAGCATTTGAGGTGATGGACCGGTCTACAATGGTTGTATTCCATATTCACTTAGATGTAAAGTTGTTTACATATTATATTGTCTAATTCTCAAGTTAAGATTCTAGGGTTAGGGTTATGTAGCATGACGATTTTTTGAAAAAGTCTTGGACGATGCCTCCCAAAATCTTGCTGTCGTGATAGGTAACCCTATAAATATGAAGTCCCCAACCTTTATTAATACATCCTCTAGTTCACCCCTAGGATGGGTGATAGATCGGTCAGCCATTTGATGAGTACAATGTGTCGGTTTCAGTTCTCCTACACCTAGTTGCTCATATACAGAATAAGAAAGTAGATTAACACTGGCACCACGATCCAAAAGTGCACCGTTGATGTACTTATCCCCAATGGTTATTGAAATCGTAGGACAGCCAGGGTCCTTCCGTTTATGTGGTAAATTTTGGGTAAGAGCATCACTCACGTTACTAGCCAGGAAAACCTTCTTTGGTACCTGATATTTCCTCTTCTTAGTGCACAAGTCTTTCAAGATTTTTGCATAGGAGTGGACTTGTTGGATTGCATCTAAGAGGGGAATGTTGATGTTAACCTGTTTAAACAACTCCAGAATTTTCTCCATTTATGGATTTTGTTTATTGGACCTCAACTGGTTTGGAAATGGAACGTTTTTGAAATTAGTTGAGTCCAATGCTTGTGGAGGAGATTATGGAGTTGGAACGGATCCCAAAACTGGAGTTTGAGTGGAGTGAGATGTGGATCCGTTCGGAGAAGCAATTGAAGAAGAAGAAGAGCCTTTTGAAGAATGGAGAGTTGGCTTAGAAGAAGAAGGAGTAGAAGAGACGTCCGAGGTGTTATCATCAATTCGTGTGCCGATGTTTTTGTTCAGCATTCTTTCAGATCTCAACGTAGTCACGGCACTCACATTATGGTTCTGTTGTTCAAGAGCAACATGCACATTATGTGGGTGACCAGGATTTGGGAGTGGTTTAGATGGAAGCTTCCATTTCTCTCTCTCGTTTAAAGCCGCGTTTAGCTGTGCAATCTGGGCTTCGATGGTTTTGATGCTTTGCCCGTGTGCAGCGGTGTATTGCACTAGAGATTGAATAGAAGACTGGATGTTGGCGGTGGATTGCGTCGATTACTTTACAAAAGCCTCTAGGCTTTGTTCTAGAGAGGAAACCTTATCGTTAATTGACGGAAAAAAGCTGTTTTTAGGAAATGAATTGTTGCAGGGTGCAAAGTTGTTCGTCGGATTCTGAAAAGGTTCGGGTTGGAAAGACTGCTGAAATTGTTGTTAAGCTTGTTGAGGAGGAGGAGGCCTCTGGATGTTGTTGTGGCCTTGGAATTGATGCTGACTCTGATTCCAAGTAAAATTGGGATGGTTCCTCCAACCGGGATTGTACGTAGAAGAGTACAGATCGTTTCTTGGTCTTTGCTGAAACGCAACATTAACCTGATCCTGTCCTTGAGATGGTGGATTGTAAGGACACTCTTCGGTCAAATGAGATGGAACCGAACAACAAGCGCAAATGGTACGAGGGGGAAGAGCAGGGGCAGGAGAAGGAGATGAGAATTTGCTCTCAATTGCTTCTAGTTTCCGCATGATTGCAGCCATCTCGGCCTTCATTGTAATTGAGATGTCGAGTTGATGAACTCCTTCCCTAGAGAGACTTGAAGAAGAAGAAGAAGAAGTTGAGGTGTTCGATCAGGTGTTTTCCTACTGCAGCGTTTGCTCCGCAAGATCGTTGAAGAATTGCCAAGCCTCCTCGTCAGATTTGAATAGGAGGTGGCCTTGACAAATGGTTTCCAAACTGCTTCGTTGCTGGATTCAGACCCTCATATAAAGTTTGGCAAAGTTTCCATTTCTCTATACCGTGACGAGGACACTGAACAAGGAGGTCCTTGTACCGGTCAAAGCATTTCTAGAAAGGTTCGGTATGAAGCTGGGTGAATTGGTTAATTTTTTTTCGAATCCGTGTGGTCTGATTTGGGTAGAATTTCTTTAAAAACAATTTCACAAACTCATCCCAACTGGTTATCGAATGAGATGCGGTGCTATACAGCCACTTTTCAGCAAGGACGCACAAACTGAAAGGAATAACTCGTAGCCATATAGCATCGTCAGACAGTTGGGTCATCTTCATCATCGCACAAACGTTATGGAATTTATTGATGATGATGTAGGCATTTTCGGCTTCAAGCTCGTGAAATTTGGGCAACATGTTAATGAAGTGGGGCTTAATTTCAAAACTAACCCCATTGGCCGGTGGAAGTGAAAGACCGGTAGGGAGTGCAGCGTGGGTAGGATAGAATCGATCTTGGATCGCAATTCGCTGTGGCACTTTAACAAGAGGTGGTCGTGGGTTATTCGCACCTAATGGAGGTGGAATAATTCCCGAGGGAGGTAAAGTGATGTTAGGAGGAAATCCCGACATCTCGAAAGAAGAGTCTGGTGAAAGTGAGGGTGAAGAAGTATGGATAGAATCACAGTCAGCGTCGGAGTTGACCGACAAGGGTAAAAGTGAAAGTGGCATGGAAGGAATTTCGACTGCGGTGTCGATCGCGTAGTCCATAGCGACTAACGAAACGCGGACTAAACGGGCACTAGGGTCCCTAATCCAAGCGGAAATACACTAAACGAGTTTAGTGTAGTCAAAGCGTAGAATGTGAGGGTAAGAAAGCGAAAGTGGAGAAAAAAATTTGGTGAAGATGGTAAAAATGGCGAATTTGTGTTTGTTCCGCAAGAATGTGAAAATGAAACGACAGTTGAACAAACACAATCACAAATGCACAATCACAATCAATACCTAGACTAGGGTTCTCTAAGTCCATTAGACTTGCTCCTAACAATTCCAAAGTGATAAATTGTAAGATAACGCTCAAATCGCCTCTTTACAACCAGTTGTGGCCAGGTAAGCACAAGTGAGGTAAGGAGGGTTCCGTTCACGAATCACCATAAGACGGGCCTTTTAAAGTTAAATCCTCACTTGTCTAGCATAGGCACCACAAAAGTCATGTTTAGATAAACGACCGAATGCCCACAATCTTTCTTTGTCCTATTGAGCGCGACAAGTCCTTAGTTGGCTGAGTCTAGATATTTTTATTAAGCTTAAGGTGACACTTATGCAATTAGTGATTTCCGGGGTCTTAGGATGGGTTATGAAATCACCACCCAATCTGAATTGGTGTTATAGCTCCTTAATTCCATATTATTGATGCAGTTCGCAAATCAACAAAGTTTTGTTATCAAACAATTAATCAATTTTTCTTTTACTTTAAATGTGGCGCTGCAACAAACACGGTTAGTTTTTCTTTAGCTATTGTGGCGATGTTGCAAAGAATCCTGCAAAAATAGGAATAGTGGAGCGTCGGATTTGAGAAGAAGAAGTTTAGAAAAATACGTACCAAAAGAGTTAAGTTTAAGAAACTCGTGTCGATATTGCCACCGAGTGCTTGAATGGTACGCTTGAGCGGGTCAAATTACCCGGGTCTTTGGCACTAAGTGTTTAATCTCCTTATACTTGAAAACGCCCATTGCACCGCACGATCACTGCTCGACAATCCGTCAAATCTACAAATGTTGGAAAAATACGGATATTTGAGCTAGAAAGCGATATAGATAGCCAAAGTGCTCAACACAAATAATTAAGAAAATCAAATAATAAAAATGGGATACAAACAGAACACTAGAGGCAACACAAAAAACAAATTTTCAAAAACCCACAATAGAGCCGGCGGGATCTGGAATTATCAAAATGTCGCCGGTCGAATTTGCAAATTTGTTGCTCAATTTTTTTGTGTTTTCTCTATGTAACAATAGTATTCCACTCTTATACCTTGATTTTCATTTTAAAGCACAGTGTGTTAGCAGATAAAAAAATCCAGAGAACATGGTTGTTTTGAGTTTTTCATGTCGGTTTAAAAAGAATGGGTTTTATTTTCGTTGAATCTGTTAGAAAGTTAGTTTTGTACAAAATATTCACAAATTAACCCGAGACTACAAGTGTAAAAGCGTTACCGTCTCCCCGGCAACGACACTATTTGATTGGTAAATTTTTACCATGTCGTATTTAAAAAGAATTTGAAATTACCGCAATCAAAGACGCTGTCGCGTGTAGCGAGCCGCGATGAGTACGGGTCGTCCGCAGGGAGATGGTAAGTTTTCATGCTTGTTTTAATGAGTTAATACTGTGTTTTGAGTTGTTGTTTTATGCTAAGTGTCGTAACTAGGATAAGTTCAATAAAAAGACTTGTTAAGGGTAGTTTTAGGTTAGCTTGCGTGAGGATGATGTTTGCCGGTTCCTTATAGACCCAATTTGATATTGACATTAAGGCAATAGGTAACAACGTGGATTTGGGAACTTGAAATACGGTATTTGCGATTTTGAGCTAAATACGTATTCCTTGTCCCTTGTCCTTCCGTTGATGTCTCTTGACATTAGCCTTCGGCAAACCACTTACAATCCGATTACGATTAGGATTCACCGCTATCGTGGTAGGATATGATGCCTAACGGAGCAGAATTGCATGTGGTTTGCTCGGAGTTTCAATTGCAAAGTTAGGGTTTTTAAGGTTTTAGCAAAAACATCTCCTAACACAAACTAACCATATTCTATCCTTAATAAATAAATCGATTACTCACACATATTTACGATACCAACATAGAAAAAGAAAAGAGTAAGGCAACATAACAAAAATAGCAAGAAAAGCAAAGTTAAAGTTAGAAAGTTAAGAACCGGTCAATTCAATGTGAAAATATCATCAATTGTTCTTTAATCCCGTACCAATATGAAATCAAAATACCAAACTTTAAGGTTGCAAGCTCACTTAAGAGGTTGCAAGATCAAAGTAAAGCAATGATTTCACAAGTTCAAGGTATGTAAAAAGCAAGACATATGTGATGAAATGAGAACTTTATTGAATTTCAAACAAGATACAACTAATCTTTAAGTCAAGAACCAAAATCTTAAGCTTGCAAGTTCAATGAAGAAGTTGCAAGGTCATGACAAAAGGGCAAGAGCTCAAGAGTACAAAGGAAAAGCAAGTTACAAATTACAAGTGTTCTAAAGCAAAACTAGAGAAAAAGTATTCTTCCCCTTGCCCATTGATCTGGTATTTATAGGCCTCATACCAGAGTAAACAAACAATAAAAACAAGATGATGTAACCCAAATAAACAACCAGGAGAAAAATGGGCGCATTTGGACCTAGAAAAACCGGTGGCGCTGGTTTTTTAGGTGATGTCGCTGGTTCTGTTGTGTGAGATTGGGCTCGTGTTGGCGTGGTGGTCTCAAGTGCACTCAACAAGTCCACTGGTATTGTTTGATTTTTTCATTTCAGCTTGGGTTATACTCAGTAGTTTTGGAGGGAACTTGATGCTTCAAATCACATCACATCTTTTAGCATTTATTACACTTCACCCTCACTTGTGCTTTGCGCAGCCTTCACCTAGGTCCAAGCATCAAAGAGTTGTGTGCACACTTGTATTGTGTTGGACCAAAATTGCGTACACATTTATTTGTTGCAAAAGAACTCTTTGGATATCGATCGGTTTGTAGTTCCGGTTGCAGTGTCGGCTCGTAACGTTATATCCGTGATCTTGAGTGTGTTTTTAGTGTTGTGTTACGGATAGCTGTAATCTGTATTTTCTGAGAAGACACCGGTTAAGAGTACTGATATATAAGGTATTGAAATGTAGTTTTCTGTGATAAACACACGTGTATATAACTCTGCCAGAGGGTTGTTGTAATCAGTGGGAGCAGCGGAAGCATGGTGGGCAAGTAGCTTATGTCTATTTATGGACTAAAGCAAGTATAGCGGAGATAGATCATTTAGTTTTGATATGACGGTCATAGTGTTTGACTTCATTAGAACAACTGATGGACTTGGTAAGAAGGTAGTATAGAGTGATGTCCTGGTATTTAGATGACATGCTCTTGATAGGAAGTGATTTTCTTATACTATGATCGGTTATACTATAGTTGTCACAAGGTGTTTCTCCACACAGGATCTGGCAAAAATATCAGGGATTCTGGTAACCAGATCTATGGATTTAGATCTAGATTTGGGAAGTGTCCTAATTCGGGTACTTGACACTATTCTAAAGTGTTTTAGAATGGACGACTCCTGGCGTAGTGGTGTACCCGCAGGTGATGGGGTCACCCTCTCTAAAGAGATGTCTTCTAGACTGATGAGGAAAGGGATTTGCATGATTGGCATATCACTAGCTTAGGCAATTGAGTCAATCATTAGATATCAAGTACAACACCAGATATTGTTTTTGCACTGGCTGCAGTAAACATATATTAATCCAATCCTGGAGAAATAGTAGGAAGCAGTTATGAACTTAAGTGGATGTTCTTGGTATATGGTAACGGCAGACTCCTTTAGGAGGCGGTTATCATTTCAGGCTTCTAAGGTGACCTGGATGACAGAGTGGCTGCCAGAGTTTTGGTTTTCCCTCTTTTGAGGGGCAGTATGTTGGACAGATGATCCAAGAGGATACTGTGGAAGGCATAGCGCAGGATACTGATTAAATTCAGTGGATGATACAGTCTAGGAAGTTTGTTGGATTTGGAGTTCATTTGTGAACTGGGTCCCATCTGATATCCAAACAAATTCTAAGACTGGTATTACTCATTTCGGGAGATAGACTTTCTCCGTGAAGTTGAGATATAAAGAGATAAAGATAGAAATATTGGAGCGGACCCACTCACTGAGGCTATTTCTTGAACGCAATAGTTTCACAAACGAGCTTTGAGAGACTAAGTAATAGAGTAGTTGGGTGTTCGGTATCATACGGGCTGTGAGTATGCGACACCGCAATTATTAGGCTTAAGTGCAAGTGGGAGATTGTTGGCTATAGTGCCCTCTAGTCAATTATGTAGGGTTCCGTAGGGCGGCATTAAGGTTTCGGGAGGCATCGTCCATGTCGTTTTCAAATTTTTTGCCGTACTAAAGAAGCCTGACCCTAGAATCTTAATTAGAAATTTAGACGTACTAGCAATGCAAACAACTTTACAACTAAGTGAATGAGGAATACAACTTTTATAGACCGGTCCTTCACATCTAAAGATTAGTGTAGTAGTCCCTTCACTCCAAGTAGTGAACACCCGAACTCTAGTAAGGGTTCACATGAAGAAATGAACAAGCTTGCTCAATATATTCGAGGCCGAAAATGATCAATGTCTAGAAGACTCAAGCTCAAGCTACCTCTTCACAAATATGTGAATTACTGAAGTAAACACCCTAAACTAAATGGCTAATATAGTAGAGGATGATGAAGTAGGAAATTGGCTCATTTTAGATTAATTTTTCTTACAATATTTCATCACCTTTTTAAAAGCTAGAAAGCTTTTCCATGAGGAAGAAGATTATGAAAATAGAGATGAGAATAATGAAACTCATGAGGTGAGAATAACAACCATGGGTGAGTTAGTATCATACACTAACCCATGTAGAGAATAAAGCATGGCTAATATTAATGGTTAGGTTAATAAATATCTATAAGTAAAACAAAATTAGTGGACTTGGTCAATGGTTCCACAAGCTTCTACAAGCTTGAACCATGTGACTAATTCCATCTAATTTTGATTAACTTTAAATAAATAAAACCCTTCATTATATCAAGCACGATGTGAGTCTCATACACCCATGTCATATGTGGCATCATGCATGACACAAATGTTGTATATTAATATATATCACATATATACTATATGCATACAAGTGAGAAAAAGAAATGTTTAAGTGAGCTAATATTAGTTAATGTAAATTAATATATCACATATATAATTATACATTAAATTATCAAATCAACACTTGAATTAATAATACGGCTATATCACATACAACCGAATAATATCAAATATATCGAATCAACACTTGATCCGATAACCCGGCTATATCACATATAACCGACCGATATCACATATTGTGAGAATAGAATATGGTATCACATACGCGCATTAATCTCGGTCCCGCACATATCACATATTTGCTCCTACTTCGTTTCGCATGAACCAGGAAACCTACGTGTAGGGCTTTAAATACTCGTTAATACGCCGGTAGTAAGTGATGATCATATCAAACCCCCACATGACGCAAGCTGTCTGCTAAACGTAACAGGCACCCGGGTATTGAGCAATCAGAAGTTCAACAAGCAAGCCTGCGAATCCAATCAGTAACACTACCATACAGTCCGGTCTCTTCGTCAGATATGTCGCATATCGCAGCGTGGGGGTGGTATAACGTCAGACCCTAATAGCCTGATAAGTCATGCCGATGCCAGGTCCATAACGCTTCGAGAAAGTACTGATAACACTTACTAGTAGATCCTGGCAACCCTGGCCAGGGATTTCCTGTTATGACTGTAAGTCCGCGGCGGCGCCCCGGCCGTCGATCCGACGCCGAAAACGCGGAAATGAAAAACTTTGCAAACTAGCAAACCGGCACCACCGCGCACTTTTTAACCCGGATCGGGCCATTAACCTAGCAACTAGCATAATACAAGATGGGTAGAGAAGTATACCAAGCGATCCGTGTCCTTCGGTCTTCGTCTCCACTCCGATCTCCCGCGGAATCTCCATCCGTCACGTCCTCGTCGGAAAGGGCACCACGTAGCCGATGTCTTTTACGGGCTCCCACCTCTGGACTGAGGCAACTCGGGCGCAAAGTTGGATAGTCGACGCATACAAGGGATGCTGTAGACTAGTGTAGTAGGCTATGTCTTTTTTGGGGTTTTGTTTCCATGGATGTGGAGGTGGAGAAAGGAAAATGAGCTGTGGAAAAATGGTGATATCATTTTAGCAAGCAAAATGAGATGATCAATCTCCTCTCTCTCAAGGTGAATTCTCTCTCTAGCAATATGGCCGGCCCCTCTTGAATGGTGGGGAAAAAAAGAATAAATTAAAAACAAGAGGAGAAAAAAGGAATGATAAAGGAAAAATGGTCATAACAAAAACCACATCAAAATCTCATCCATTCTTTTCTCATTTAATGCAAGACAAGTGATGCAAAAGGAATATAATGATGATAGTCATATCATAACCCTTCCATTCACAAATAAGCCCCTCCACAAATGTTATTTGCAAACTTGCAAATAACCCCCTCCAACGATAAAGTCCGGCCGTGAAGGAACAATGGAAAACCGGCCGGAACGGAATGCAAACTGGCAACTTCAGAAAACTGATCTCGTAATAAATTACAGGAAAACCCCACTACTGCATATACATGCCCGCATTTATATTCGCACTGAACACAAATGCAAAGAGACAAAACTACACTGTCTAATACTAGGATCCGGCTTAAACCAAAGCCGGCTAGTAAAATCCGTCCGATCACGATCCGTGCAATACCGCACGTATCTGATCGAACCCTGCCATATCTCCATACGGCCTCTACAGCGTTTCTCCCGAAACCTGAGTAACTGTGTGTGGTGGACTCTAAAGACTCGTCAAACTATGGCTGTGGATTTAACCACTAGCACGTCAGAGGTATTAGCCATACGTGACGGGCTACCAGCTATTGACCAAAAGGGACGTCGATGAGCGAACTCATCCTGACGCCCTACTAAGCGTGTCAGTGACAATATCCGTACAGTCCGGTCCGTTCATCTATGAGCATCGCATGAAGGGCCTAGGGGGTTGGTAAAAGTCAGACCCCCAAAAGCGGTACAACTCGTGTCGGAGTGCAGCTCAGAACACCCTGAGATACTACTGGAATGTAAGTGCACGGCGGCGCCCCGGCCGTCAAACCGACGGCCAAATGCGGAAGCGGTGAATAACTTTAATTTTCTTGAATTGGCAAACCGCCGCGCACTAATACCCGGATCGAACCATTAACTAGTCCTAGCTATCTACAAGAAAGGGAATAGAGATATACCGACGATCCAAGTCCTCCGGTCTTCTCGTCATGGTCCCGATCTCCTGCGGAAAATTCCCGTCTCCTCCTCGTCGCCGGAAGTGCACCACATCGCCTACTTTGTTTACGGGCTCCCACCTCAATGCCGAGGCAACTCGGGCACGAAGCCGGCTACTCGACGTGCCCAAGATTTACTGTAGAATCTATAGTAGAGCTTGTGTCTCACTTTTGGGGTTGTGGAATTGCCTTTTGGTGGAGGTATGAAACATGAACTTTTGTGGAGGGATTAGTAGGAGTTTTGCAACATGATATCAACCAAAAACCCCACTCTCTCATTTTGGACAGCCCCTCTATGGCTTTGGCCGGCCATACAAATGGGAAGAAGAGAGAATGTGAGGGTGAGAGAGTGTATATGAGAGTGTGGCCATCCAATAATACAATGGAGAGAGAGAGAAGGCTATCATGCCAAAAAGGAAATGATCACAACAATAAACCCACACTCAACCAACCTCACCCCTCATCATCATCAACCATCATGCCCACTAAAAGTCAAGCCATCATGAGAAGGAGAAGTCAATGATGGTGCACATCATGAAAGCCATCATGATGCAACAAGATGCAAAGAACCCCCTCCACTAATGCCTATTTGCAACAATGCAAATAAACCCTCCTCCACCAATCTTCGGCCAATGAACGGAACAAAGGAAATTGGCCGAAACGGAAAGCAAACTGGCAACTCCAGAAAACTGGTCCCGTAATAAATTACAGGAAAACCCCGATACTGTGCATACACACCCGCATCTGTATTTCGACCGAAATACAAATGCAATGAGACAAAGTCTACACTGTACTATACTAGGATCCGGCTTAAACCAAAGCCGGCTAGAAAAATCTGTTCGATCCTGATCTGTGCAATACCGCACGTATCTGATCGAACCCTGCCATATAACCATACGGCCTATAGTACAGACTGTCCGATCCTGATCCGTGCAATACCGCACGTATCTGATCGGACCCTGCCATATCTCCATACGGCCTCTACAACCTTTCGCCCGAAAGCTTGAGTAACTGAATGTGGGGGACTCTAAAGACTCATCAACACCTTGGTTGTGGATTTAACCACTAGCACGTCAGAGGTATAAGCCAATATGTAACGGGCTACCAAGTATTGACTAAAAGGGACGTCTGTGAGTGAACTCAGCCTGACAACCCTACTGAGCCTGTCAGTGACAATATCCGTGCAGTCCGGTCCGTTCGTCTATGAGTATCGCATGGCGGGCCTAGGGGGTTGGTAAAAGTCAGACCCCAAAAGCGGTACAAGTCGTGTCGGAGTGTAGCCCAGAACACCCTGAGATACTACTGGAATACCTACCAGTAAATCTCCTTGCCTTGGCCAAGGACTTTGTGTAATGGCTCTCCTAGACACAGCACGACCTCACCCCCAATACCGGGAGAGACGAACCCCTGAAGATACGCTCACTGCCTCCATGTGGCTCGGGACTGTACCCAACTAAAACCTGTTTGCACGACTCCATTGAGCCGTGGTAGGGTAGTAATCAAAGTACAGTGGGAACTCACACGAGACAAATGACGATCCCAGGTCGATGAACTAACCTGCACACATGTCACCAGGGAACTGCCATCTGACGTCTCGTATATGACCAACTAGCATGTTCCCGGCGAGTCCTGTCCGGTGTACTCATAACCCAATGAGCACCTGTATACATCTTAGGTGATCCAACTGACACCAGTGGCTTGTGAGACCGGCCACCGCCCCTCGTCGGGGTCTCGACTGTATACACTAGTCTACTAATAGAGTATCGATGCCCAGTCTCGAAACTCCCACAACTAGGGACCTTTTAAGGATAAGCTTATAGACCCCCAGCTCCCACTTATATGATCGCCCTCATACTGCTGGTAGTCAAGCAAGAATCCTAGGGGCTCTATCAACGTGTAATAGCGACGTGTCAGGTCACCTAAAGCAGTACACGATGATAAAGGTAAACCAGATAGCATACTATCATCTCGAGTAAGACTGTCCTACCGGGATAGGTCCTCCCTCAATCATTACAATCACGTACCTGTGACCTAATAATTGACTCTGAGGGCACTATCTCCAACAATCTCCCACTTGCACTCAAGGCTAATTATTGCGATGTCGCATACTCACAGCCCGTGTGATACCGAACACCCAACTCCTCTACTAGTCAGTCTCACAAAGGTCGTTTGCGAAACTATTGCGTTCGAGGAATAGCCTCAGTGAGTGGATCCGCTTTGTTGTCTCTTTCAATGTCTCTCTATATCTCAAGTTCACGGAGAAAGCCATCTCCCGAAATGAGCAATACCTGTCTTAGAATTTGTCTGGATGTCTGATGGGACATAGCTCATAAATGAACTCCAAATCCAAGCTTCTTAGACTGTATCGTCAACTGAACTTAATCAGTATCCTGCGCCATGCCTCCTTCAGTATTGCCTTGGACCACCTGTCCAAAATACTGCCCCTCGTCAGAAGGAAAACTATAACTCTGACAACCTCCTTGTCGTCCATATCACCTTGGAAGCCTGGAATGATAACTGTTTCCCGAATGAGGCTGTCGTTATCATATCCCTAGAACATCCACTTATGTTCTAAAACTGCTTCCGACTGTTTCTCCAGGATTGGATTAATGTCAACTTATTGCATCTAGTGCAAGAACAACATCTGGTGTGGTATTTGACATCTCACGATTGACTCAATTGCCTGAGCAAGTGATCTGCCAATCATGCCCGTCCCTCTCCCCTTTAGTCTGAAAGACACCTTTAGAGAGGGTGACTCCATTACCTGCAGGTACACTACCGTGCCAGGAGTCGTCCATCCTAAATACTCTTAGAATGCTGTCAAGTACCCTGATTGGGAAACCACCCAAATCTAGATCTAAAACCATAGATCTAGTAACCAGTATGTCTGATATAAAATCCATTTCCTTTGTGGAGAAACAACTGTGTGACGACCAAAGTATAACCGATCGTAGTGTAGGAGTTTCTTTTCCTACTCTGTTTATATCATCCAAATACCAGGATATCACACCCTACTACCTTCTTAACAGATCCATCCCCTATTCTGACGAAGTCAAACCCATGACTGTCACGTCAGAAATAGATGATCTATCTCCGCTACATCTGCTCTAGTCTATAAACAGACATAAGCAACCTGTCCACCAATGGTTCCGCTGCTCCCACTGACTACGACAACCCTCTGGCAGAGTCATATAGACGTACACTTCTAAAACTGGTTTAGAACGACGCTATACTCATCCTCCCGCCGGGTCTCGTAACCTGGAACAACAGCAATGGCAATTGTGGGCAAACAAGAACTTCCCTGTCACCGTCCTTGAGGCTACCGTAGTGCCTCTCGGGTGCCTGAAGTTACCCACCTTATCTGCGGAGTGGCCAATGGAATGTCAATCCAGATTGAATCTTTAGGTTCCTTATCAAATCTTCAGTAATCGTTTGTGGTTCTGGAATCACTTCCAGTTCTACCATACTCCCACTACTGTTTTCTGAAAAAATCCATTTTTAATAAAACTGTGGCGAGTCTAGAACAATATCGCTATTGTTCATCCAGATGGTAGAAAGTCAACCCTCGTCATAGCCTGGGTCAACCCACAAACAGCCATTACAGAAACGTGCCTTGAGTTGTCCAGTGTCTGGTTTTAATCATAAACCGGACAACTCCCCGTACCTTAACATCGTTAAGATATGAACTGTTCTATATCCAATATAGAAACAGAGGCACTGATTTAATTGAACCAGATTCAAATCATGCAACTGTCTCCAGTGCATGTCAACTAAATGGAAGGAGGCCGATCAGCGATACTCAACTTAGGAATGCTTCCAATTATGAGTAACCTGAAAGAGAAGCAAGTTCTCTTAGTCATTACTAGCAACTGAATATCATTGACAAGTATCTACATCTTCGATCTTTTTGAAGAATCCCGATACTTGCTATACCTGGTTCTCTACTCTATTCAAATACGTATAACTTCTCCAAATTCGGACCCTGTGTTTCCACGAAACACCTGTCTAAAAACTAGAGAAGTCATAAGTAAACCGAATATAGTACGAGGACCAACCCCTCTGTCCTGATGGACCCTGGACAACATACAATACTCTGTATAAGTCCCTTGAGTCTGATAACTCATTCACTGTGTGTCGTAGGTTGAAAACTGTACTTATGGTTAAGAAGAATTACACCGCTGTTTAATGCTCCTTACCTAACCATCCACTGATATAGGTAAATGTCGTAGACATAATTTCAGAAAGGTATATCTCACTCTATGAAAATAGACGTACAGATATATCAATTTGAAATTGGTGCATAACTGCGGATATTCAAAACCAAATATTTGCCGACCGGCAAACAGCCCAGGTGATTTCCTCAAATATCACTGATTACAACGAATCCCGATATAATGAGGATAATCACCCAATTCCCAATAACTTACTCCTACTCATCATCTGTAAAACCATACAGATGTGAGAATCGTACCTGGTAAATACATACCCTGGAGTAAGTATCTAATCGGGAAATCAGTTTTCCTTTAACATTACACAGTGAAACTGAAACATTGAAATGTTCCGATGGGGTATTCTGGTATTCCTAGTAATGCCTCTTCCAGATTCACGACTGTAACCGTATAGTTCTTTGCCACCTCTCCAAATCCCTTCATATGTCTTTAGTCTTTACCTTCTGCACACCCTTTTAGGCCAAATGGTTTTCTTCCTTCCCTACCGTTCGGCACCAGCCTATGGTTTGGAAGAAGACTATCCAATAAGCATAATGGGTGTACTGTCCCAATCCTAGGAACACTCGCAATGAGAGAGGGTGAAGACAAAAGACAACCGAATAAACCTTATTCCTATTTCTCCTGAACCAGAATCCATCCCCGAACTGGAACCAGTTCCATTCGAGTTCGTATATAACCATACGATGGAGTATCCAAATAAACTGTGGATCTTCGTAGTGATACGGAGTGTCCTGGAGAAATACAAAGGTGATGTGGGAGTGGTAACGAAATATTTGGTTTGGTCGTGAATATCTGTTGCAATTTACTTTGCCCTCTTACTAATCCCTTGCTTTGTCTTAACTTAATACCTTCTGCACACCATCGTTATGCTAATTGGTTTTCTTCATTCCCCACCGGTCGGCACCAGCCTAAGGTTTGGAAGAAGACAATCCAATTTGCGTAACAGGTGTACTACCCCTAAACCAAGGAGTACTCGTAACCTGAGAGAGGGTAAAAGGAAAAGACAACTGAATAATCCTATCCGTTTTCTCCAGAACCGGAAACCATCCTCGAATAAATTCTTTCGAGTTTGTATCTAACCATACGATGGTTTTGTCCAATGGAAGTGGACGTTCGTAGTAATACGGGGTGTCCTGGAGAAAAGGGTAAAAGTAGGAGTGGCAATGAGGTTTGCAACTCTGACAATCCAAAAGCCAGTGTTTAAGAAGGTTCGGTCAACTTGGTCACCGAGTCATAGTCTTAGGGTCGGGTCAATGGTCGCTACCAAAGAGAGAGAGAGAAAAGAAACACTCAGCGTGCACTCTAACCTAGATCAGAATGGTTACCAATTTATCTAATCTGGAATCCTCCCACTGTACCTCAAATTCTCCTCCAAACCTGAAAGAAGAATTAGTCGGGGTCACCCGAGGAGTAAACTAACTCATCAGTGGGAATCGGGATCCAACTATCATCGCATGATAACGTGACGGAATCCGCTCACGGTGTCACACTCCAGAAGGTATGCGCATATCTGGCAAGTTTCAGTTCTTTTGAAACTCCCGATGTGATTTCTGCCCCATGCTCTTATGACCTTGGCGTGAGGTCAAAATATCATAAGTCACATGTCAAGTTTTGCCCGTCATTATCCAGGTTAATTTGAACCCACCCGTACATACCCTTGACGTAGGCCAAAATAGTAGTACGACTGTCCCAAACCAACGCATCTATCTATGCAACAGATAAATACCCGGCAGCTACCAATCACTATGCCTTGGCGTGAGGTCAAAATACATAGCTTGAATACCACCGAATATTTAACTGAAATGATGGAGGGCTACGAATGGTTTCTGGCGAAAACCTTTAACGTAATGAACTTGATATCGTTGAAGGAACGGATAGCTTTTAAAAATACAGTGACGAGAACCGTTGCTAAAGAGGTCACTCCCGGTGAAGGGATCTCGGCTCTTTCAACGTAGAATGGGGTGCAGGATATTCTAAATGAATACCGCGATGCAAAGCAAAAGCAATCGGCTATAGTGAAGTTAATACCCTGACGCAAACTTTTTGTCCAAGGGGTCACTCCCGGTGAAGGGATCTCGGCCCTTGCCTCGTCGACTGAGGAGCAGGATATTCCAACTGAATACCACGATGCAAAACAAAAGTGAACGTCCTTGCAATAACAGCCTTTTGAAAAGTGTTCCAACAACATCAGATTAGGTTTGTTTTCAACTTGCATTGATCCGAATCAACGCAGTCCCATCAATTGATCACACCACAAAGAACGAAAATATACTGATGTACGTATATGCCATCCGCATTCGCCACTGGGTCCCGTCATTACCCGTTAGGTTAGCTAACTAACGACAGAGCGGGGACTGGACTAGCGCGGATGTAAAACATATACAACATCTACTAATATATATACCAATATATTATATTCGCTCAAGGCGTGAATAAAATGCAACATCACAGAGAATGAACAGCATCACAGAAACAATACAGATATCTGGGATCCCCGGGTTTCACAGAGCCGCTGAAACCCGACGTTCCCCTGGTCGTGTGGATAGCCTGTGCAATGAAAACCTAGACCCCTACGGGCGCGGCAAGTCACCCGCCAAAACCTGAAGCGAGGCAGCCCCCTTCAGCGACGTGAATGGACCACCCGGCACTTCACGGAATCCGGCAACTTGGGCACCCCTCCTGGGTCAACCTGCACCCCCTACGAGTGCGGCGAATAGCCCGCCAATCCTAGAGTGAAGCCCCCTCCGTCTCAATGCCATGAGATGCGGGCTTGTTGCCCTCTAGAACCCGGCTATCCGTGCACCCCTCCGCGGGGCAATCCTAGTACAGAAAGTAAAATATACATACACCGGGTACATCGACCGCAACCAGGTCGTGCCCCAAAATAATAATACAAACAGGCAGTGACGGCAGTCCACATGTCGGACGCTCGCCCCGCAATATCAAATGTACATAATACAACAAAACTGTACTAGCATTGCATCCAGGCTATCCCCCACGACCGATCCGCAACATCACAGCAAAAGCAAAACATCAACGTGAAAGTCACGTTCGCAAATCCGTCTAACCGGGCTATAGCAGTTAGACCGGATTTACCGATCAAGTGACATTCACGGTCGCAGATATAATGTAAATACTGTGAAAAATGTGTTTAAAATATCCGACCGATCGAATATTAACAAGTGGGCCCCAAAACAAAACTGTAGCAGTTACAGAAAATATGGGCCCAATTTTAATGTTCTAAAACCCCCAAGTAGGTTTTGGCCGCGGTTCCGCGCTCCAACCAGAGGATCATGGTGTCGGATTTTTCCAGAAGTCTTAAGTCTTCCTGTACAGTGCTTTTATACAACCTGAAAAATTTTTGGGGACCAAAAAGTTTCAACAGAAAACTGATGTGGGCAAATACGGGTTTTTGAACATTTCGATCGATCGGAACTGAAAAACACATTACACAAAGCTAGACTAAGTTAATGGGGAGGCTCTGATACCACTGTAAGTGCACGGCGGCGCCCCGGCCGTCAAACCGACGGCCAAATGCGGAAGCGGTGAATAACTTTAATTTTCTTGAATTGGCAAACCGCCGCGCACTAATACCCGGATCGAACCATTAACTAGTCCTAGCTATCTACAAGAAAGGGAATAGAGATATACCGACGATCCAAGTCCTCCGGTCTTCTCGTCATGGTCCCGATCTCCTGCGGAAAAGTCCCGTCTCCTCCTCGTCGCCGGAAGTGCACCACATCGCCTACTTTGTTTACGGGCTCCCACCTCAATGCCGAGGCAACTCGGGCACGAAGCCGGCTACTCGACGTGCCCAAGATTTACTGTAGAATCTATAGTAGAGCTTGTGTCTCACTTTTGGGGTTGTGGAATTGCCTTTTGGTGGAGGTATGAAACATGAACTTTTGTGGAGGGATTAGTAGGAGTTTTGCAACATGATATCAACCAAAAACCCCACTCTCTCATTTTGGACAGCCCCTCTATGGCTTTGGCCGGCCATACAAATGGGAAGACGAGAGAATGTGAGGGTGAGAGAGTGTATATGAGAGTGTGGCCATCCAATAATACAATGGAGAGAGAGAGAAGGCTATCATGCCAAAAAGGAAATGATCACAACAATAAACCCACACTCAACCAACCTCACCCCTCATCATCATCAACCATCATGCCCACTAAAAGTCAAGCCATCATGAGAAGGAGAAGTCAATGATGGTGCACATCATGAAAGCCATCATGATGCAACAAGATGCAAAGAACCCCCTCCACTAATGCCTATTTGCAACAATGCAAATAAACCCTCCTCCACCAATCTTCGGCCAATGAATGGAACAAAGGAAATTGGCCGAAACGGAAAGCAAACTGGCAACTCCAGAAAACTGGTCCCGTAATAAATTACAGGAAAACCCCGATACTGTGCATACACACCCGCATCTGTATTTCGACCGAAATACAAATGCAATGAGACAAAGTCTACACTGTACTATACTAGGATCCGGCTTAAACCAAAGCCGGCTAGAAAAATCTGTTCGATCCTGATCTGTGCAATACCGCACGTATCTGATCGAACCCTGCCATATAACCATACGGCCTATAGTACAGACTGTCCGATCCTGATCCGTGCAATACCGCACGTATCTGATCGGACCCTGCCATATCTCCATACGGCCTCTACAACCTTTCGCCCGAAAGCTTGAGTAACTGAATGTGGGGGACTCTAAAGACTCATCAACACCTTGGTTGTGGATTTAACCACTAGCACGTCAGAGGTATAAGCCAATATGTAACGGGCTACCAAGTATTGACTAAAAGGGACGTCTGTGAGTGAACCCAGCCTGACAACCCTACAGAGCCTGTCAGTGACAATATCCGTGCAGTCCGGTCCGTTCGTCTATGAGTATCGCATGGCGGGCCTAGGGGGTTGGTAAAAGTCAGACCCCCAAAAGCGGTACAAGTCGTGTCGGAGTGTAGCCCAGAACACCCTGAGATACTACTGGAATACCTACCAGTAAATCTCCTTGCCTTGGCCAAGGACTTTGTGTAATGGCTCTCCTAGACACAGCACGACCTCACCCCCAATACCGGGAGAGACGAACCCCTGAAGATACGCTCACTGCCTCCATGTGGCTCGGGACTGTACCCAACTAAAACCTGTTTGCACGACTCCATTGAGCCGTGGTAGGGTAGTAATCAAAGTATAGTGGGAACTCACACGAGACAAATGACGATCCCCAGGTCGATGAACTAACCTGCACACATGTCACCAGGGAACTGCCATCTGACGTCTGGTATATGACCAACTAGCATGTTCCCGGCGAGTCCTGTCCGGTGTACTCAAAACCCAATGAGCACCTGTATACATCTTAGGTGATCCAACTGACACCAGTAGCTTGTGAGACCGGCCACCGCCCCTCGTCGGGGTCTCGACTGTATACACTAGTCTACTAATGGAGTATCGATGCCCAGTCTCGAAACTCCCACGACTAGGGACCTTTTAAGGATAAGCTTATAGACCCCCAGCTCCCACTTATATGATCGCCCTCATACTGCTGGTGGTCAAGCAAGAATCCTGGGGGCTCTATCAACGTGTAATAGCGACGTGTCAGGTCACCTAAAGCAGTACACGATGATAAAGGTAAACCAGATAGCATACTATCATCTCGAGTAAGACTGTCCTACCGGGATAGGTCCTCCCTCAATCATTACAATCACGTACCTGTGACCTAATAATTGACTCTGAGGGCACTATCTCCAACATGGAATACCAACCAGCAAATCTCCTACCTTGGCCAAGGACTTTTCATGTACTGGCTCTCCTAGATACAGCGCGACCTCACCCCCATTACCGGGAGAGACGAACCCCTGCAGATCCGCTCACTGCCTCCATGTGGCTCGGGACTGTACCCAACTAAAACCTGTTTGCACGACTCCTTTGAGCCGTGGTAGGGTAGTAATCAAAGCACAGTGGGAACTCACACGAGACAAATGATGATCCCAGGTCGATGAACTAACCTGTACACAAGTCACCAGGGAACTGCTATCTGACGTCAGGTATAATACAAACTAGCAGGTTCCCGGCGAGTCCTGTCCGGTGTACTCATAACCCAATGAGCACCTGTATACATCTTAGGTGAACCAGCTGACACCAGTGGCTTGTGAGACCGGCCACCGCCCCTCGTGGTGTCTCGACTGTATACACTAGTCTACTCTGGAGAATCGATGCCCTGTCTCGAAACTCCCATGACTAGGGACCTTTTAAAGATGTGCTTATAGACTCCAGCTCTCACGTATATGATCGCCCTCATACTGCTGGCAGTCAAGCAAGAATCCTAGGGGCTCTATCAACGTGTAATAGCGACTCGTAAAGTCACCTAAAGCAGTACACGATGATAAAGATAAACCAGATAGCATACTATCATCTCGAGTAAGACTGTCCTACCGGCATAAGTCCTCCTCAATCATTGCAATCACGTGCCTGTGATCCAATAATTGACTCTGAGGGCACTATATCCAACAATCTTCCACTTGCACTCAAGGCTAATTATTGCGATGTCGCATACTCACAGCCCGTGTGATACCGAACACCCAACTCCTCTACTAGTCAGTCTCACAAAGCTCATTTGCGAAACTATTGCGTTCGAGGAATAGCCTCAGTGAGTGGATCCGCTGTGATGTTTCTTTCTATATCTCTCTATATCCCATGTTCGCGGAGAAAGCCATCTCCCGAAATGAGCAAAACCTGTCTTAGAATGTCTGGATGTCTGATGGGACCTAGCTCATAAATGAACTCCAAATCCAAACTTCTTAGACTGTATCGTCAACTGAACTTAATCAGTATCCTGCGCCATCCTTCCCTTAGTATCCGCATGGACCACCTATCCAAAATACTGCCCCTCGTCAGAGGGAAAACTATAACTCTGACAGCCACTCTGTCTTCCAGGTCACCTTGGAAGCCTGGAATGATAACCGTCTCGTAAAGGAGGCTGTCATTATCCCTTAGAACATCCACTTATGTTCTAAAACTGCTTCCGACTGTTTCCCCATGATTGGATCAATATCAACTTATTGCATCTACTGCAACAACAAGATCTGGTGTGGTACTTGACATCTCATGATTGACTCAATTGCCTAAGCAAGTGATCTGCCAATCATGCACATCCCTCTCTATCTTTAGTCTATAAGACACCTTTAGAGAGGGTGACTCCATCACCTGCAGGTACACTACCGTGCCAGGAGTCGTCCATTCTAAATACTCATAGAATGCTGTCTAAGTACCCAGATTGGGAAACTACCCAAATCTAGATCTAAAACCATAGATCTAGTAACCAGAATGTCTGATATAATATCCAAGTCCCATGTGGAGAAACCACTGTGTGACGACCAAAGTATAACCGATCGTAGTATAGGAATATCACTTCCCACTCTGTGTATGTCATCAAATACCAGGACATCACACCCTACTACCTTCTTACCAGATCCATCCCCTATTCTGATGAAGTCAAACCTGTCACATCAGATATAGATGATCTATTTCCGCTATATCTGCTTTAGTCTATAAATAGACATAAGCCACCTGTCCACCAATGCTTCTGCTGCTCCCACTGACTACGAAAACCCTCTGGCAGAGTCATATAGACGTACACTTCTAAAGCTAGTTCAAAACGACGCTATACTCATCCTCCTGCCGGGTCTCACAGTCTGGAACAACAGCAATGGCAAGTCTGGGTAAACAAGAACCTCCCTGTCACCGTCCTTGAGGCTACCAGAGTACCTCTCGGGTGCCTGAGGTTACCCACCATATCTGCGGAGTGGCCAATGGAATGTCAAACTAGATTGAATCTTTAGGTTCTTATCAAATCTTCAGTAATCATTTGCAGTTCTGGAATCACTTCCAGTGCTACCATACTCCCACTACTGTTTTCTGAAAAAATCCATTTTTATTAAAACTGTGGCGAGTCAAGAACAATATCACTATTGATCTTCCAGATGGTAGAAAATCAACCCTCGTCATAGCCCGGGTCAACCCACAAACAGCCATTACAGAAACGTGCCTTGAGTTATCCGGAATCTAGTTTTAAGCGTAAGCCGGACAACTCCCCATATCTTAACAATGTCAAGATATGAATAGTTCTATATCCAATATAGAAACAGAGGCACTGATTTAATTGAACCAGATTCAAATCATGCAGCTGTCTCCAGTGCATGTCAACTGAATGGAGAGAGGCCGATCAGCGTTACTCAACTTAGGAGTACTTCCAATTATGAGTAACCTGAAAGAGAAGCAAGTTCTCTTAATCATTACTATCAACTGAATACCATTCACAAGTATCTACATCTTCGATCACCTTGTAGAATCCCGATACTTACAATACCTGGTTCTCTACTTTACTCATATACCTATAACTCCTCAAAACTCAGACCCTGTGTTTCTACGAAACACCTGTCTAAAACTAGAGAAGTCATAAGTAAACCGAATATAGTACGAGTACCTACCCCTCTGTCCTAATGGACACTGGACAATACACAAAACTCTGTATAAGTCCCCTGAGTCTAGTGACTCATTCACTGTGTGTCGTAGGTTGAAAACTGTACTATGGTTATGAAGAATTACACCGATGTTCAATGCTCCTTACCTAACCATCCACTGGTATAGGTAAATGTCATAGACATAATTTCAAAAAGGTATATCTCACCCTATAAAAATAGACATACAGATATATCAATTTGAAATTGGTGCATAACAATGGATATTCAAAACCAAATACTTGCCGTCCGGCAAACAACCCAGGTGACTTCCTCAAATATCACCAATTACAACGAATCCCGATATAATGAGGATGATCACCTAATTCCCAATAACTTACTCCCACTCATCATCTGTAAAACCATACAGATGTGAGAATCATACCTGGTAAATACATACCCTGGAGCAAGTGTTTAATTGGGAAATCAGTTTTCTTTTAACAGTACATAGTGAAACTGAAACATTGAAATATTTCGATGGGGTATCCCGGTATTCCTCGTAATGCCTCTTCCATTATCCAGATTCACAACTGTAACCGTATATCTCTTTGCTATCTCTCCAAATCCCTTTATATGTCTTTAGTCATTACCTTCTGTACACTCCTTCAGGCCAAATGGTTTTCTTCCTTCCCTACCGTTCGGCACCAGCCTATGGTTTGGAAGAAGACTATCCAATAAGCATAATGGGTGTACTGTCCTAATCCTAGGAGCACTCACAATGCGAGAGAAGGTGAAGATAAAAGACACCTGAATAAACCTTATTCCTATTTCTCCTGAACCAGAGTCCAACCCCGAACTGGAACAAGTTCCTTTCGAGTTCATATATAACCATACGATGGATTATCCAATAAACTGTGGATCTTCGTAGTGATACGGAGTGTCCTGGAGAAATACAAAGGTGATTTAGGATTGGCGAAGAAATATTTGGTTTGGTCGTGAATAGCAGTCGCAATTTACTTTGCCCTCTTACTAATCCTTTTCTTTGTCTTTACATAATACCTTCTGTACACCATCGTTATGCTAATTGGTTTTCTTCATTCCCCACCGTTCGGCACCAGCCTAAGGTTTGGAAGAAGACTATCCAATTTGCGTAATAGGTGTACTATCTCCTAAACCAAGGAGTACTCGCAACCTGAGAGAAGGTAAAAGGAAAAGTCAACTGAATAGTCCTATTCGTTTTCTCCAGAACCGGAAACCATCCTCGAATTCCTTCGAGTTCGTATATAACCATACGATGGTTTTGTCCAATGGAAGTGGACGTTCGTAGTAATACGGGGTGTCCTGGAGAAAAGGGTAAAAGCAGGAGTGGCAATGAGGTCTGCAACTCTGACAATCCAAAAGCCAGTGTTAAGAAGGTTCGGTCAACTTGGTCACTGAGTCATAGTCTAGGGTCGGGTCAATGGTCGCTGCCAAAGAGAGAGAGAGAAAAGAAACACTCATCGTGCACTCTAACCTAGATCAGAATGGTTATCACTTTATCTAATCAGGAAACCTCCCACTGTAACGTCAAATTCTTCCCCAAACCTGAAAGAAGAATTAGCCGGGATCACCCGAGGAGTAAACCAACTCATCAGTAGGAATCGGGATCCAACTATCATCGCATGATAACATGACGGAATCTACTCACGTTATCACACTCCAGAAGGTATGCGCATATCTGGCAAGTTTCAGTTTCTTTAGAAACTCCCGATGAGATTTTTGCCCCATGCTCTTATGACCTTGACTTTGGCCAACATATCATAAGTCACATGTCGAGTTCTACCCGTCATTCTCCAGGTTAATTTGAACTCACCCGTACATACCCTTGACTTTGGCCAAAATAGTAGTACGACTGTCCCAAACCAACGCATCTATCTATGCTGCATATGAATACCCAATAGCTACCAATCACTGTGCCTTGACTTTGGCCAACATACACAGCTTGAATACTATTGACTATCCATATGAAACGACGGAGGGCTACGAATGGTTTCTGGCGAAAACATTTAATGTAATGAACTTGATATCGTTGAAGGAACGGATAGCTTTATAAAAATATAGTAACGAAAACCTTTGCTAAAGAGGTCACTCCCGGTGAAGGGATCTCGGCTCTTTCCCCGTAGAATGAGGTGCAGAATATTCCAACTGAATACCACGATGCAAAGCAAAAGTAATCGGCTATAGTGAAGTTATTGCCCTGACGCAAACTTCTGTCCAAGGGGTCACTCCCGGTGAAGGGATCTCAGCCCTTGCCTCGTCGACTGAGGAGCAGGATATTCCAACTGAATACCACGATGCAAAACAAAAATGAACGCCCTTGCAATAACAACATTTTGAAAAATGTTCCAACAAAAACAGAATAGGTTTGTTTAGCTTGCATTGATCCAAATCAACGCAGTCCCATCAATTGATCACACCAATAAAGAACGAAAATAATGACGTACGTATACGCCATCCGCATTCGCCACTGGGTCCCGTCATCACCCGTTAGGTCAGCTAACTAACGACAGAGCGGGGACTGGACTAGCGCGAATGCAAAACATATACAACATCTACTAGTATATATATAATATATAATTTTCGCTCAAGGTGTGATAAAAAATGCAACATCACATAAATGTACAGCATCACAGAACAATACAGATATCTGGGATCCCCGGGTTTCATAGAGCCGCTACTGAAACCCGACGTTCCCCTGGTCGTGTGGATAGCCTGTGCAATGAGATCCTAGACCCCTACGGGCGCGGCAAGTTACCCGCCAAAACCTGAAGCGAGGCAGCCCCCTTCAGCAACGTGAATGGACCACCCAGCACTTCACGGAATCCGGTAACTTGGGCACCCCTCCTGGGTCAACCTATACCCCCTACGAGTGCGGCGAATAGCCTACCAATTCTAGAGTAAAACCCCCTCCGTCTCAAAGCCATGATATGCGGGCTCGTTGCCCTATAGAACCCGGCTATCCCTGCACCCCTCCGCGGGGCAATCCTAATACAGAAAGTAAAATATACATACAACGGGTACATCAACCTCGACCCGGTCGTGCCCCAAAAGAATAATACAAACAGGCAGTGACGGCAGTCCACATGTCGGACGCTCGTCCCGCAATATCAAATGTACATATAACAAAACTGTACTAACATTGCATCCAGGCTATCCCCACCGACCGATCCGCAACATCACAGCACAACACAGAACATCAACGTGAATGTCACGTTCGCAAATCCGTCTAAAAGGGCTATAGCAGTTAGACAGGATTTACCGATCAAATGACATTCACGGTCGCAGATATAATGTAAATTCTATGAACTAGCATGTTTAAAATATCCGATCGAACAAATTTATCAAAGTGGGCCCCAAGCACTACTGTAGCACTCACAGAAAATCTGGGCCCAAAAAGAATATCCCAAAACCCCCATTTTCAACTCAGAAGCCTACTGTGAAACTTTGGTACAATGAACAGTAAAAAGCGCGGCGAAACCGCGGCCCAAGCGTGGGTTTGGCCACGGTTCCGCGGCGGTATAGTGAGTTCAGGCGACCAAATTTTGACAGAATGCTTAGAATTCCCTGCACGTGTTTCTGCAACACCCTGAAAAATTTTTGGAGCTTAAAAAAATTTCGACAGAAACATGATGTAAGAAAAATACGGTTTTTAGGAATTTTTGTTCGATCGAGTTCTAAACATACTAGAGCAAGCTAGACTAGGTTAACGGCGTGGCTCTGATACCAGTGTAAGTCCGCGGCGGCGCCCCGGCCGTCGATCCGACGCCGGAAACGGGGAAACGAAAAACTTTGCAAACTATCAAACCGGCACCACCGCGCACTTTTAACCCGGATCGGGCCATTAACCTAGCAACTAGCATAATACAAGATGGGTAAAGAAGTATACCAAGCGATCCGTGTCCTTCGGTCTTCGTCTCCACTCCGATCTCCCGCGGAATCTCCGTCCATCACGTCCTCGTCGGAAAGGGCACCACGTAGCCGATGTCTTTTACGGGCTCCCACCTCTGGACCGAGGCAACTCGGGCGCGAAGTTGGACAGCCGACGCGTCCAAGGGATGCTGTAGACTAGTGTAGTAGGCTATATCACTTTTGGGGTTTTGTTGCCATGGATGTGGAGGTGGAGAAAGGAAAATGAGCTTTGGAAAAATGGTGATATCATTTTAGCAAGCAAAATGAGATAATCAATCTCCTCTCTCTCAAGGTGAATTCTCTCTCTAGCAATATGGCCGGCCCCTCTTGAATGGTGGGGAAAAAAGAATGAATTAAGAACAAGAGGAGAAAAAAAAGGAATGATAAAGGAAAAATGGTCACAATAAAAACCACATCAAAATCTCATCCATTCTTTTCTCATTTAATGCAAGGCAAGTGATGCAAAAGGAATATAATGATGATAGTCATATCATAACCCCTCCTTTCACAAATAAACCCCTCCACAAATATTATTTGCAAATTTGCAAATAACCCCCTCCAACAATAAAGTCCGGCCGTGAAGGAACAATGGAAAACCGGCCGAAACGGAATGCAAACTGGCAACTTCAGAAGACTGATCCCGTAATAAATTACAGGAAAACCCCACTACTGCATATACATGCCCGCATTTGTATTCGCACTGAACACAAATGCAAAGAGACAAAACTACACTGTCTAATACTAGGATCCGGCTTAAACCAAAGCCGGCTAGTAAAATCCGTCCGAGCACGATCCGTGCAATACCACACGTATCTGATCGAACCCTGCCATATCTCCATACGGCCTCTACAGCGTTTCGCCCGAAACCTGAGTAACTGTGTGTGGTGGACTCTAAAGACTCGTCAATACTATGGCTGTGGATTTCCACTAGCACGTCAGAGGTATTAGCCATACGTGACGGGCTACCAGCTATTGACCAAAAGGGATGTTGATGAGCGAACTCATCCTGACATCCTACTGAACCTGTCAGTGACAATATCCGTACAGTCCGGTCCGTTCGTCTATGAGCATCGCATGGCGGGCCTAGGGGGTTGGGAAAAGTCAGACCCCCAAAAGCGGTACAAGTCGTGTCGGAGTGCATCTCAGAACACCCTGAGATACTACTGGAATACCTACTAGCAAATCTCCTGCCTTGGCCAAGGACTTTTCATGTACTGGTTCTCCTAGACACAGCGCGACGTCACCCCCAATACTGGGAGAGACGAACCCCTACAGATCCGCTCATTGCCTCTATGTGGCTCGGGACTGTACCCAACTAAAACCTGTTTGCACGACTCCTTTGAGCCGTTGTAGGGTAGTAATCAAAGCACAGTGGGAACTCACACGAGACAAATGACGATCTCTGGTCGATGAACTAACCTGTACACATGTCACCAGGGAACTGCTATCTGACGTCAGGTATAATACCAACTAGCAGGTTCCCGGCGAGTCCTGTCCGGTGTACTCATAACCCAATGAGCACCTGTATACATCTTAGGTGAACCAACTGACACCAGTGGCTTATGAGACCGGCCACTGCCCTTCGTCGGGGTCTCGACTGTATACACTAGTCTACTCTGGAGAATCGATGCCCTGTCTCGAAACTCCCACGACTAGGGACCTTTTAAAGATGTGCTTATAGACTCCAGCTCTTACGTATATGATCGCCCTCATACTGCTGGCAGTCAGGCAAGAATCATAGGGGCTCTATCAACGTGTAATAGCGACTCGTAAGGTCACCTAAAGCAGTACACGATGATAAAGATAAACCAGATAGCATACTATCATCTCGAGTAAGACTGTCCTACCGGCATAGGTCCTCCTCAATTATTGCAATCACGTGCCTGTGATCCAATAATTGACTCTGAGGGCACTATATCCAACAATGACCAATCGAGCATAGCACAACATCAACTCGCAGTACCGGGAGAGACGAATCCCCTCCTATCACTCATTGCCTCCATGTGTCTCGGGACTATACCCAAAAACCATCTTTTTGCATGATCCCTTGAACACGGTATGGTGGAAATCAAAGCACAGTAGGAATCACACAAGTCTCTATGACGATCTCGGGTCGACAGACTAATCTGCACCAGTGTCACCAGAGAACTTCTATCTAACGATAGGTATAATACCATCTAGGAGTTCTCGGCGAGTCCGTCCAGTATACCCAGTCTCCACTGAGCACCCGTATACCTTCTCTGATGTCGAACACCAATGGATATGGGATCATCCATCGCTCATCATATGGGTCAAGAAGCGCATACGCTAGTCTACTCTGGAGTATCGATGCCCTGTCTCGATACTCCCACGACTAGGAACATTTGAAGGATGTACTTACTGACTACCATGTCCCCACTGGTATGATCCGCATCATAATCCTGGTAGTTAAGTACTCATCCTAAGGGTTTTATCAACATGTAATAGAGAGACAATAAGTGTACATGTTAAGATAAAGTGCAACCAGATAGCATACTATCATGTCGAGCAAGAAAGTCCCCCCTATATATGTCCAAGCTGTAAGTCTACGGTAGCGCCCCGGCCGTCATTCTGACGCCAAACGCAGAACAAAAACTTTTATAACTGGCGCTATCACATACTATAACCCGGATCTTGCCATTAACGCTAAACTAACAAACTGTGAAGAGGTAGAAAGGCTATATCGATCGATCTGAGTCCTTCGGTCTTTAGCCATCATCCCACGCTCCTCGCGGCAACTCCGATCTCTTTGCTCCTCGTCGAGGTGGCACCACATCTACGGATCTTTAAATAGGCTCCGGCCTCTATACCGAGGCAACTCGGTCATCAAGTCTGCTAAAAGAGATGACCAAGATGAAGTAGAGAATGAGTAGAATACTTTGTCTCAAACACCCTAGGGTTCTCATCGAATGAGAGGGGTAGGGTGGAGGTAGAAGAAGATGTTTAGGATTGGAAATGGTGAACTCAAGAAACACTACTGAGCCAAAAGAAAACTAAGCTCAAATACTTGTGTTCTATTATTCCTACTCTTGTGAATAGATATGAGAGGATATATAATCAAAACCATAAACAAATATCTAATGAAAATATCTCCTCAAATATCAAAACCCAAAACAAAACACATTTAATTCTTCATGACTCACTTAGTGACTCATTGGCATGAGTCACTAAGGAACATGCTAGAATAAATATGTCATCCATAATGAGTCACCATTTCCAAAACCAAATAATCATTTAAACCAAAATGATTAATCCAAAAAGAAATAAAACTTCTAAAATATTCTCGTAACGGATTACGAAAATACCCCTCTCCTGTATATACATACCTGTATCCGTATTCTGACCGAATACGAATACGAGAGAGTAAAATATTCCGACTCAATATAATACATGGATCCGGCTTAAACCAAAGCCCACCAGTATTATCTGCCCGAAATATGACACGTGCGCAAACGCACGTGCATTTTCCGAACCCTGCAATAAAACCATACGGCCTCTACAACGTTTCGCCCGAACTTGGGAAACTATCTGTGGGGGACTCTAATGACTCATCAGTACCCTGGCAGTGGGTTTAACCACAAGCACGTCAGCGGCACTAGCAGTGCGTAACGGCTGCCCATGTACTGACCTCAAGGGAAGCCGATGAGCGAACTCATCCTGGAACCCTTCTGAGCCTAACAGTGACAATATACATACAGTCTGGTCCGTTCGTCTATGGGTATCGCATATCAGGCCTAGGGGCTGGTAACGTCAGACCCCCAATAGCGGTATAAGTCGTGTCAGAGTGTAGCCCAGAACACCCTGAGATACTACTGGAGTACCTACCAGTAAATCTCCTGCCTTGGCCGAGGGCTTTGTGTAATGGCTCTCCTAGACACAGCGCGATCCACCCCCAATACCGGGAGAGACGAATCCCCTGCCGATCTGCTCACTTGCTTCCATGTGGCTCGGGACTGTACCCATAAAGGACCTGTTTGCACGACTTCTTTGAGCCGTGGAAGGGTAGAAATCAAAGCACAATGGGAACTCACACGAGACAAATGACGACCTCAGGTCGATGAACTAACCTACACACATGTCACCAAGGAACTGCTATCTGACGCTAGGTATAAATACCAAGTAGCAGGTTCCCGGCGAGTCCTGTCCGGTGTACTCATAATCCAATGAGCACCTGTATACATCTTAGGTGATCCAACTGACACCAGTGGCTTGTGAGACCGGCCACCGCCCCTCGTCGGGGTCTCGACTGTATACACTAGTCTACTACGGAGTATCGATGCTCTGTCTCGAAACTCTCACGACTAGGGACCACTATTAAGGATGTGCTTATAGACTACCCAACTCTCACGTATATGATCGCCATCATACTTTTGGTAGTCAAGCAAGATCCTAAGGGCTCTATCAACGTGTAATGGTAATCAGTGTTAGTTGTATGTATGCCCTAGAGGCCAGTATTGTACAGATGATGTATATTATATTGGATGCTTGGACATATATAGAGATGAATTTCTTGCTCGATATGATAGTATGCTATCTTGTTGCTCTTTATCTTAACATGTATACTTGTCTTTTAAACTGTCTTATAGTTACATGTTGGTAAAGCCCTTAGGATGTGTACTTGACTACCTGGACTATGATGCAGATCATACTAGTGGGGACATGGTAGTCCATATGTACATTCTTCAAGGTCCCTAGTCGTAGGTGTATCGAGATGGGGCATCGATATACCGGTGTAGACTAGCGTATACGCTTCTCGACCCATGAGATGGGCGATGGATGATCCCATATCCATTGGTGTTTGACATCAGAGATGGTATACGGGTGCTCAGTGGAGACTGAGTACACTGGACGGACTCGCCGAGAACTCCCAGATGGTATTATACCTCACGTCAGATGGCAGTTCTCAGGTGACACTTGTGCAGGTTAGTCTGTAGACCTGAGATCGTCATAGAGTGTTGTGAGATTCCCACCGTGCTTTGATCTCCACCTTACCACGTCCATGAGGGCATGCAAAACGGTGGTTTTTGGGCACAGTCCCGAGTCACATAGAGGCAATGAGGCATAGGAGGGGTTTCGTCTCTCCCGGTATTGGGGGTTGATGTTGCGCTGTACTCGATTGGCCGTAACAGGGAAGTCCCTGGCCAGGGCTGATCAGAGATTTGCTGGTAAGTGTTACCAATAGTTTCTCGACCCGTTATGAGCCTCATATCGGCACGACTTATCGGTTATTGGGGTCTGACGTTTACCACCCCTATACTTGATATGCGACATATCAGATGAGGAGACCGGACTGTACGGGAAGTGTTGTCGGTTGGCTCGACGGGAGTTGTAGCAGGTTCGCTTGTTCTCTTCTGATCGCTGAATACCCGGGTGGCCGTTACGTTTAGCTGACCGCTTGCTGCTTGGGGGTGCTTGATATGATCATCACCCACTGCCGGCGTATTGACGAGTCTTAGAGTCCCACAATGGAGTTACCTAGTCCAGGCGAAACGTTGTGGTGCGCGTATGCGATATGCGCATGGACCCGATTAAAATGCGTGTATAGGATACCGTATATTGATCGGGTGGCTTGCTTTTGGTTAGGGTCGTATGTGATATGGCCGGATTGATAAATCAAGTGTTGATTTATCATTTAACCATTAGTTTCTCACTAGAAATCCTTTCTTGTGTTGGATGGATGTATGCATGCATGTATGTTTTTCTTTCTTTCTAGTTTCATGCACATATGGATGTGTATACATACATACATACATACATCATCTATCATGGTTGCTTATACAAAGAAAATGGTGATAATATATGACTCACACCATGATTTTATTTATATATATTATTATTGAATTTGATTTAAAACAAAAGAAAAGGAAAGGATAATTCATAGAAGCTTTCTACACTCTTCTTGACCTAACCATGCTCACCCACTATTTTACCATGTATTTCTTTTCCTTTTGGGTTTTAACTCAAGTTCAATAATGTTTAAACCATGGTTTGAGATGAGAACAAGAAAATATATATTGATATGTTTTCTTTTTCCTTTGACAAGAGAGTTATTCTTTTACTCTTGTTAAAAATATAGCCATCATCTTCTTCTTCCTTTCTTATTTTGCTCTCTAGATTTTTGTAGTGAGCAATATACTCATCAAGTTAGGATTTTGAAGTGAGAAAGAGAACCACAACACCATTCTACACAAGTCTAGCCCACTTGTTTGGAGTGTTAGCTTCATTTCGTTCTCTTGATCGGGTGAAGTTGCAAGCTTGGACAAAGCGGACTCCGGGTGGATCATCGGTGACCTAGAGGAGTTCAAGCGGAGCTTTTTCAAACCCCAAGTAGCTGAGGAGTCTAGCGTAGGGAGCTACAAAGGTTGTACTCTCTAAACCCTCGCTTTTGTTTCTTATGATGATGTGAAAAACTTGAAACCCTAATTTTTCTAGGAACGATTCTATGTTCGTTAACTTAGCACCCTAAAGACTCCACTTTTAGTTCATGTGATGCTTCCAAACCCTTCATGTGGTGCTAGGCTAACCCAACATTGGTATCAGAGCCGACCTAGAACATTAGGCGACACTTTAACGAAGTTTAAACTCCGATCGAGCCGGAAAACACGGAATTTTAGCGCTCTCTGGTCGATTTTTCAAAACTGCTGTTTTTCAGAATTAAAAATATGTAAAAATTTCAGCAGGTAAATATATGAATTACTGTATAAAAATGATGCGATGAACTTTTATTATTGCCGCGGAAACGCGGCCTAAGCATGCTTAGGCCGCGGTTCCGCGGCCGTACAGATCAATCAATGCATCATTTTTATACAGTAATGCTGGATTCTGCTTATATATTTTTTAGGGTATTTTTAATCTGAATTTAGTGCTGAAAATTCTGGAGATGGTTGGACTCAACGATTCGATAGGAATTTTGATTTCGTGACTTTTCCGGGTAAATTAAAAAGTATTAAAGTGTTTGAACGAGTATCATTTGCTCACTTTTCACGGGGTTTAAATCCTTCAGAGGTTCGTGCAAGTTTTGTGGTGGTCCCTCTAGAAGACAACAAACCTTAACTCGATTATGTGACCATCATGAACTGCCCTTTGAACCTTAGGGTTTGGGGCAGTACGGCATGCCATATGTGAGGCGTTGGCGTGACCCTTCTACGGCTGGACCGCTACTACTGTGTCACACTCCAAGTTTTTAAACTTCGCTCAAGTGTTGAGCTTTAGGGAATCTTGGGTATTTGATCGTTCGTTCGAAAACTTTAATACTGTCTAATTATCTGGAATGTGATGCAATGTGTGGAATTCATATTTTAAGACATGAAATACGAAATATATGATATTTCGCATTTACGATGTCTAAGGAGAATGTGGATTCCAGATATTGCAGTTTTACACTTTCTTTTCTGTGACTGTAAGTGTAGTGTGTCGATATCGCCGGTTTCGTTGCTATACATCAACGACAATTGGGGTATGCATACTTACTTACGTTGATGATATGTGATATTATGTGTTGCTGAGATATGATGTGCAGGATTGTCGCAATTGAATAGCCGGGGCGTTTTATGTGAGAAGAGAGTTTTATATTTTCATTCATGTAAATTCAAATGTAACGTAATATTCTTTTATTTGGGGCACTTTCGGGTTGAGGTCGATGCCACCTGTGTTGTATATTATTTACTTTTCCGCATTAGGATGGACCCAAGGAGGGGAGCACGGGTGACCGGGTTCTGGGGTTCAGTGGGAGGCCATCTCGAGGAGTCGAGACCGGGTCTCCTAAACTCCAGAATTGGTAGGGTCGCTTGCCGCTCTCGTAGGGGTCCAGGGTGTGGGCTTGGTTGTTCATCGCGACTGTGGAATCCGTATTTTCTATTTTGGCTAAATACTAAATACGGACGTCCTCGTATATCCCACATTATATCTATGTTTCTGCTGCGATATCTGTGATGTGATCATTTGATATGTTGTGATGAATATAGTATATAGTATATATGATATATTATATAAGCGTTACTTATGTTTTACACCCGCACTAGCCCTGCCCTGCTCTGTCGTTAGTTACCTAACCTAACGGTGAACGAGGGGACATCGAGGCGAATGCGGATGGCATAAGTCTACGTCGTATTTATCTGTGATGTTTAGGTGACTTTAATGATGGGACTTCATTAATGTGATTAATGAAAGAAGAGAAACCTAATAGTTGTTGTAGAATCAAATTTTTAAATAAAAAGGGTAGCTACAGTTTTGCTTTGCATAGCGGTATATATGATATACCCTGCACCTTATTCAATGAGGAAAGGGCCGAGATCCCTTTACCGGGAGTGACCCCTTTAGCAATAACTGGCAGATGCTACACACTCGGTTTGTCTCTTGATCGCTTCTATAGTTTCTGCTTTGCACATTGATATTTATGATATATCCCGCACCTCATTCAACGAGGAAAGGGCCGACGATCCCTTCACCGGGAGTGACCCCTTTAGCAAAACTAGAAAAGTCTCAAGAACACTCCATTTCAAAATTCATTCGATTCTACAACGATATCAAGTTCATTACGCAATAGGTTTTCAGAAAAACCTGTCGTAGCCCTCCGTCATTTCAGATAAGTTGTATATAGTATTCGTGCAACATTTGTTGGCTTTCGTTAAGGTGTAGTGTGCGGTAGCTATATGCTGCTTATCTGCTACATATGATGCGACTGGCTTAGGGTTGTCGTACGGCTTTGTTGGCATTCGTCAAGGGTCGTGCGGGTGGGTTTAATTCAGTCAAGAAATGTACGGGTTGAACTTGACTAGCGGGCTGTAGTTTGTTGTCTTTCGTCAAGGTCATAGCACGTTAGGGGCAAAATATTATCGGGAATTTCAAGTGTTGAAATTTGCAATGAGATTGCATACCTTCTATGAGATAGTTGGATCCCGATACCCACTGCGAGTAATTGTTACTCCTGGGAGAGTTTTACACAGGACAATTAGCCGATCAAGTAGGTGTCTAGAAAGGTGTCAACGGGGTTACGCCTCTGGGAAAACGAGGTTTACTTTAATTAGGTCCGTGCGAAAGCACGGGGAACCTCCCTCAAAGTACCGACACTGGCCTGACTGAAAGATCGACGAAGTTGTAAGGTGTAATTAATCCCGGCTAGTCTATCCTTTTAGGGTTTGAAGGAAGATTTGATAAAAACCAGTGGGAGCCATCCTGATTAGATAAGATAATAACCAATCTGATCTTGCAAGAGCATACGCTAAAGTGTTTTCTTCTCTCTCTCTCCAGGTAGCGACCATGTCATGCCCTAATCAAGATAATAATATGGATGTATTGACCGAACCCGCATATTATACAGTGCTGGGGAACGTTGGTTCCGTTTTTTCTTATAAGAGTTATAAGACTGAACAGGAAATAGGGGAATAGCAGGATTCCAATGCCACCCGATTGAAGAAAGTACATGTTGATGCATTTTCTTCGGGTGTGTTCGTTATAGAGAACTGTTTCTCCATTTGCCCTACGTCCTGGGTATTAGATACTGGGTCAGGATCCCATATATGTAATCAGTTACATGGGCTCAAGAAAGGTAGAGAACTTGGAGAAGGTGATAAAGACATTAGAGTTGGAAATGGTGCAATTGTTGCAGCTAAGACTGTCGGGGAATATCACCTTGCATTACCAACTGGTAATACATTGGTTCTGAACGAATGCTATTACATGCCGAACCTGATATGCAACATTATATCAGTTTCTTTATTGAGTAAAGAGGGATATAATTTTGTATTACAGGATAATGTTATGAACATTTTCCGTAACCAAAAGTTGGTTGGATCAGACACGTTGTGTAATGGCATTTATGTTCTAAATCAATCAACAGTTCTGAGCAAAACAAACACACACAAGAAGAAGAGTTCAGAACTGAACGAATCCTTCTTATGGCATTGTAGACTGGGCCACATCAATGCGGCACGACTGGCTAAGTTGCATAAGGATGGATATTTGAAACAGTTCGAATTTTCATCTTATGACACTTGCCAGTCATGTCTCAAAGGCAAGATGACCAAAACTCCGTTTACGGGACACGGAGAAAGAGTTACCGAACTCTTGGGACTGATACATAGTGATGTATGCGGTCCCATGTCTACACATGCCAGGGATGGTTCTTCGTACTTCATTACATTCACTGACGATCTCTTAAGATACGGACATATGTTCTTGATAAGACATAAGTCTGAAGCTTTTGAGAAATTTAGAGAATATAAACAAGAAGTCGAGAACCAAACCGGAAAAAGTATTAAAATCCTTCGATCTGATCGAGGAGGTGAATACTTGAGCAGTGAATACCTGGACTTCCTAAAAGAGAATGGGATTCTCTCTCAACTGACTCCTCCATATACACCACAGCACAACGGTGTATCTGAACGGAGGAACCGCACCCTATTAGATATGGTGCGCTCTATGATGAGCACAGTTGAGTTACCTATTTCCTTCTAGGGGTATGCACTTGTAACAGCCATACATCTATTGAATATGGTCCCCACCAAATCTGTGCCTACCACTCCATATGAGATATGGAAAGGGAAGAGACCATGTGTTAACTATGTAAAGATATTAGGTTGTCCAGCCTATGTCAAAGGACAAAATCCGGACAAACTTGAGGCACGGTCTGTTCTATGCAAATTTATAGGATATCCCAAGAATTCACAAGGGTATATCTTCTACCACCCTGAGGAACAAAGAGTGTTTGTTTCTCGGCATGCCACCTTTTTATAAAAGGAATTTCTTGAAAAAGAGATTAGTGGTCATGAGGTAGAACTGGAAGAGGTTCCAGCTACAAAAGCTGCAACAGAAGATCTGGTGGAACCAGAAGATTCCGTAGTTCCCAAAGAACCCCAGCCACTCCGCCGATCTAGTAGGGTTCCTCGCCAACCTGAGAGATACTACGGTTTTCTCATGGATGGTGGGAGCGAGGATTACATCACGGAGGATGATGACCCAACTAGCTTCGAGCAGGCCATCACGAGTAGGGACTCAGTGAAATGGTTGGATGCTATGCGGTCCGAGATGGAATCCATGTACACCAACAAAGTATGGACTTTGGAAGTTGCTCCTGAAGGGGTAAAACACATTGGGAGCAAGTGGATCTTCAAGAAAAAACTTGGTGTAGATGGGAAAGTGGAGACTTTCAAAGCTAGACTTGTTGCAAAAGGTTTTCGTCAAAGACCAGGTGTAGACTATGATGAAACCTTTTCTCCAGTGGCTATGCTTAAATCCATCCGGATCATGCTTGCCATCGCTGCATATCATGACTATGAAAACTGGCAAATGGATGTTAAGACCGCCTTTCTAAACAGTGATTTAGAAGAGTGCGTGTACATGACTCAGCCAGAAGGCTTCGTAGACAGTGGGAGCAGTGGGAAAGTGTGCAAGCTGCTTAAATCCATTTATGGATTAAAGCAAGCATCGCGGAGTTGGAACATCTGCTTTGACGTCGTTATCAAAGAGTTTGATTTCGTCAAAAACCCAGATGAACCTTGTATCTACAAGAAGGTGGCAGAGAGTAAGGTTGTCTTCCTCGTATTGTACGTGGACGACATACTCTTGATAGGAAATGATATTCCTATGCTGCAATCGGTCAAGCTCTTCTTATCACAAAGATTCTCAATGAAAGATCTTGGTGATGCCTACTGCATATTGGGAATTAGGATCTATAAAGATAGATCCAAACGGATATTGGGATTGTCCCAATCCAGGTACATTGACACCATACTAAAGAGGTTTAGTATGGAAGAATCCAAGCGTGGGAACTTGCCCACGATCTCTGGAGTCACTCTCTCCAAAGAGATGTCTCCTAAGACTGATTTGGAGAGAGCTCGCATGCAAGGGATACCCTATGCTTCGGCTTTAGGCTCTATCATGTATGCGATGCTATGTACGAGACCCGATGTAGCATACTCACTAAGTGTAGTGAGTAGGTATCAAGCTGATCCTGGAGAGAGTCACTGGACAGCTGTGAAGAGCATTCTCGAGTACTTACGAAGGACTAAAGAGATGCTCTTGGTGTATGGTAAGGGAGAACTCCAAGGGGAGTCCTTTACCGATTCGAGCTACCAGAGTGATAAGGACGACTCTAAGTCGCAGTCGGGATTTGTCTTTACCCTTTACGGAGGGCCGGTTAGCTGGAAGAGTTCCAAGCAAGAAACTGTGGCAGACTCGACGATGGAGGCTGAATACATCGCTGCCAACGATGCAGCCAAAGAGGCTGTCTAGATCAAGAAGTTCAATACTGAACTTGGAGTGGTTCCATCCATTGAGCATCCAATACCTTTGTATTGCGATAACAATGGAGCGGTGGCTTTGGCCAAGGAACCTAGGTCCCATCAGCGATCCAGGCATATTCTGAGGCGGTATCACCTGATCCGGGAGATAGTTGATCGCCGGGAGATCGAGGTCAGGAGGGTTGACACGAAGAACAACACAGCGGATCCACTCACGAAAGCCATTCCCCAGATACAGTTTGAGAGACTCTTCAGGATGCTCGGTATGCGATACTACAGCAGCTGGCCCTAGTGCAATTGGGAGAATGTTAGTTGTATGTATGCCCTAGAGGCCAGTATTGTACAGATGATGTATATTATATTGGATGCTTGGACATATATAGAGATGACTTTCTTGCTCGATATGATAGTATGCTATCTGGTTGCTCTTTATCTTAACATGTATACTTGTCTCTTTAAACTGTCTTATAGTTACATGTTGGTAAAGCCTTTAGGATGTGTACTTGACTACCTGGACTATGATGCAGATCATACTAGTGGGGACATGGTAGTCCATATGTACATTCTTCAAGGTCCCTAGTGGTAGGTGTATCGATACGGGGCATCGATATACCAGTGTAGACTAGCGTATACGCTTCTCGACCCATGTGATGGGCGATGGATGATCCCGTATCCATTGGTGTTTGACATCAAAGATGGTATACGGGTGCTCAGTGGAGACCGGGTACACTGGACGGACTCGCCGAGAACTCCGAGATGGTATTATACCTCACGTCAGAAGGCAGTTCTCAGGTGACACTTGTGCAGGTTAGTCTGTAGACCCGAGATCGTCATAGAGTCTTGTGTGATTCCCATTGTGCTTTGATCACCACCTTACCACGTCCATGAGGGCGTGCAAAACGGTGGTTTTTGGGTACAGTCCCGAGTCACATGGAGGCAATGAGCGATAGGAGGGGTTTCGTCTCTCCCGGTATTGGGGGTTGATGTTGCGCTGTGCTCGATTGGCCGTACCAGGGAAGTCCCTGGCCAGGGCTGATCAGTGATTTGCTGGTAAGTGTTACCAGTAGTTTCTCGACCCGTTATGAGCCTCACATCGGCACGACATATCGGTTATTGGGGTCTGACGTTTACTACCCCTAGATTTGATATGCGACATATCAGACGAGGAGACCGGACTGTACGGGAAGTGTTGCCGGTTGGCTCGACGGGAGTTGTAGCAGGTTCGCTTGTTCTCTTCTGATCGCTGAATACCCGGGTGGCCGTTACGTTTAGCTGACCGCTTGCGGCTTGGGGGTGCTTGATATGATCATCACCCACTGCCGGCGTATTGACGAGTCTTAGAGTCCCACAATGGAGTTACCTAGTCCAGGCGAAACGTTGTGGTGCGCGTATGCGATATGCGCATGGACCCGATTAAAATGCGTGTATAGGATATCGTATATTGATCGGGTGGCTTGCTTTTGGTTAGGGTCGTATGTGATATGGCCGGATTGATAAATCAAGTGTTGATTTATCATTTAACCATTAGTTTCTCACTAGAAATCCTTTCTTGTGCTGGATGGATGTATGCATGCATGTATGTTTTTCTTTCTTTCTAGTTTCATGCACATATGGATGTGTATACATACATACATACATACATACATACATCATCTATCATGGTTGCTTATACAAAGAAAATGGTGGCAATATAAGACTCACACCATGGTTTTATTTATATATATTATTATTGAATTTGATTTAAAACAAAAGAAAAGGAAAGGATAATTCATGGAAGCTTTCTACACTCTTCTTGACCTAACCATGCTCACCCACCATTTAACTATGGATTACTTTTCCTTTTGGGTTTTAACTCAAGTTCAATAATGTTTAAACCATGGTTTGAGATGAGAACAAGAAAATATATATTGATATGTTTTCTTTTTCCTTTGACAAGAGAGTTATTCTTTTACTTTTTTTAAAAATATAGCCATCATCTTCTTCTTCCTCTCTCATTTTGCTCTCTAGATTTTTGTAGTGAGCAATATACTCATCAAGTTAGGATTTTGAAGTGAGAAAGAGAACCACAACACCATTCTACACAAATCTAGCCCACTTGTTTGGAGTGTTAGCTTTATTTCGTTCTCTTGATCGGGTGAAGTTGCAAGCTTAGACAAAGCGGACTCCGGGTGGATCATTGGTGACCTAGAGGAGTTCAAGCGGAGCTTTTTCAAACCCCAAGTAGCCGAGGAGTTTAGCTAGGGACCTACAAAGGTTGTACTCTCTAAACCATAGCTTTTGTTTCATATGATGATTTGAAAAACTTGAAACCCTAATTTTTCTAGGAACGATTCTATGTTCGTTAACTTAGCACCCTAAAGACTCCACTTTTGGTTCATGTGATGCTTCCAAACCCTTCATGTGGTGCTAGGCTAACCCAACAATCAGTAACCTGAACCTGTACACGACTGATAAAGGAAAACCAGATAACATACTATCATCTCGAGTAAGACTGTCCTACCGGTATAGATCCTCCTCAATCATTGCAATCACGTACCTGCGATCCAATAATTGACTTTGAGGGCACTACATCCAACAATCTACCACTTGCACTTAAGGCTAATTATTGCGATGTCGCATACTCACAGCCCGTGTGATACCGAACACCTAACTCCTCTAGTAATCAGTTTCACAAAGCTCGTTTGTAAAAATCTTGTGTTCGAGAAATAGCCTCAGTTAGTGGATCCGCCCCGATGTTACTTTCTATGTCTCTCTTAATCTCAAGTTCGTGGAGAAAGCCATCTCCCGAATTGAGTAATACCTATCTTAGAATATGTCTGGATATCTGATGGGACCTAGTTCATAAATGAACTCCAAATCCAAACTTCTTAGACTATATCAATCACTGAAACAAATCAGTGTCCAGCACCATGCCTCCCACAGTATCCTCTTGGACCACCTGTCAATAATACTGTCTCTCGTCAGAGGGAAAACTATAACTCTGACAATCAATCTGTCATCCATGTCTCCTTTGAAGCCTGGAATGATAACCGTCCCCCGAAGGAGGCTGCCGTCATCAAATCCGTAGAACATTCACTTATGTTCTAAAACTGCTTCCTTATGTTTCTTTAGGATTGGATTAATATAAACTTATTGCATTTAGTGCAAAAACAACATATGGTGTGGTACTTGACATCTCATGATTCACTCAATTGCCAAAGCAAGTGATATGTTAATCATGCACATCCCTCTCCCCTTTAGTCTGTAAGACACCTTTAGAGAGGGTGACTCCATCACCTGCAAGTACACCACCATGCCAAGAGTTATCTGTTCCAAATACTTTTAGAATACTGTCTAAGTAACCACATTGGGAAACAACCCAAATCTAGATCTAAAACCATAGATCTAGTAACCAGAATGTCAGATATTATTGTTAGTTGGATGTATGCCCTAGAGGCCAGTATTGTACAGATGATGTATATTATATTGGATGCTTGGACATATATAGAGATGACTTTCTTGCTCGATATGATAGTATGCTATCTGGTTGCTCTTTATCTTAACATGTATACTAGTCTCTTTAAACTGTCTTATAGTTACATGTTGGTAAAGCCCTTAGGATGTGTACTTGACTACCTGGACTATGATACAGATCATACTAGTGGGGACATGGTAGTCTATAGGTACATCCTTCAAGGTCCCTAGTCGTGGGTGTATCGAGACGGGGCATCGATATTCCAGTGTAGACCAGCGTATACGCTTCTCGACCCATGAGATGGGCGATGGATGATCCCATATCCATTGATGTTTGACTTCAGAGATGGTATACGGGTGCTCAGTGGAGACTGGGTACACCGGACGGACTCACCGAGAACTTCCAGATGGTATTATACCTCACGTCAGATGGCAGTTCTCAGGTGACACTTGTGCAGGTTAGTCTGTAGACCCGAGATCGTCATAGAGTCTTGTGTGATTCCCACTGTGCTTTGATCTCCACCTTACCACGTTCATGAGGGCGTGCAAAACTGTGGTTTTTGGGTACAGTCCCGAGTCACATGGAGGCAATGAGCGATAGGAAGGGTTTCGTCTCTCCCGGTATTGGGGGTTGATGTTGCGCTGTGCTCGATTGGCCGTAACAGGGAAGTCCCTGGCCAGGGCTGATCAGAGATTTGCTGGTAAGTGTTACCAGTAGTTTCTTGACCCGTTATGAGCCTCACATCGGCACGACTTATCGGTTATTGCGGTCTGACGTTTACCACCCCTAGACTTGATATGCGACATATCAGACGAACAGACTGGACTGTACGGTAAGTGTTACTGGTTGGATTCACAGGAGTGTGAGCGGGCTTGCTCGTCGATCTTCTGATCGCTCAATACCCGGGTGGCCGTTACGTTTAGCAGACCGCTTGCGGCTTGTGGGTGCTTGATATGATCATCATCTGCTGCCGGCGTATTGACGAGTCTTTAGAGTCCTACACAGAGGTTTCCTGGCTCAAGCGAAACGAAATAGGAGCGTATATGAGATATGTGCGGGACCGAGAATAATGCGTGTATGTGATACCGTATTTCATTCTCGCGATGAATGTTTCGATTGGTTGTATGCGATATAACCTAGTTATCGAATCATTGATTCGATAAATCGATACAATGATTACTAGTCAGTTATGTGCGACATGACCGGATCATTGAATCAAGTGTTGATTTAATGATTTAATGTATAATTATATATTTGATATATTACTTTGCATTAACTAGTATTGGTTCACTTTAAAAGGTTTTTCTCACTTGATGTGCACATTGTATATATGATATATTTTTTGTGTGCACTTGATTGTATCATGTTTGATGATACATGTTAACTTGAGTTTGTGTAAAGATTAAACCATGGTTATATGAATGGTTAGGGTTTTGTTTACTTATTCATTTATTTATTTTGATTATTGATTTTGGAAAAGAAAATGGAAATGGGGGCTTTTCTTGTTTCTTTCATGAAGCTTCATGAAGGGTTGAAACCTTGACCATTTTTGTTTTCTTCTCTTAACCTAACCATTCACCTAACCCTAGTTTACTCTCTACACTTGACCATAGTTAGTATATGATAAGTATTCATATTATTTTCTTTTTTAATGTAACACTTATCATATTCCTTCTTCTTCTTCCTCTTGAACAAGAAGAAAAGCTTACTAGCTTTAATGGCACCTTGAGTAAATGAGTGAGAAATCCAATTCTAAAATGAACCCACCTCCTATTTCTTCATCCTCTACCTCTTTCCAAGTAGTATAGGGTGTTTTCTTCACAAGTTTCACGACTTGGTGAAGTTGGAGCTTGATCTTGTGTAGCCTAGACGTAGATCATCTTCGGCATCGCAGCCGACGACTAGTCCGCTCATTTCTCCGATGAAGCCGATGCGAGAGTCCGAGATCCGACATGGACAGCGAGGGGATGTCTACGTGGAGCTAAGGAAGTGGAGAACCGGATCTACAAAGGTTGTAGCCTCTTTATTTTAGTTAAAATGTTAATTACTTTCACTTTTCGCCTAAACTCTAGTCAACGAATCCGTATTAGGGTTTCTCGGCACTTGTAAAATTTGAAATTGGCATGGTTGATGCCTTGTGAGACTTCATTTGCGTGCCTAGGAACCCTACAGTGGTATCAGAGCCTAGCTAGGGCCTTAGGCAATGCGTAGACGGAGTTTGAAGTTCGATCGAACCGAAACCCTAATTTAAAATTGCTCTCTGGACTTTTTTCAAAAACTGGGTTTTTTCCGTATTAAAAATGCTTAAAAAATTCAGCAGGGAATTCTAAGAATTACGGTGGAAATTTTTCCAAAAGATAAGTCCAAAGCGCGGCGGAACCGCGGCAGAAGCCTGGCTTCTGCGGTGGTTCCGCGGCCAAATGATGACGTCAGTCATCCATTTTTGCACAGTAATTCCTATTTTATGATGTTGAGTTTTCTGGGAATTTTTAATTTGACTCAAGAGTTGAGTGTTCTGGGGTTGCAATGGAAATCGATGTTTCGATCGGATTATCAAGCTTCGTCTATGTGTTTTTCCGGATAATTTTAGAATATGTTAAAAAGTTCGACCGGATATAAATACCCAATTTTTCCCCTGCCGGAAAATTTCCAAGTGTTGGATTTTTCTGTGGTTTAAGGACGTTCTGAGTAGTGCAAGTAACGCGATGGTCCCTCTAGAAGACAACAAACCTTAACTCGATTATGTGACCGTCTTGAACTGCCCTTAGAACCTTCGGGTTTGGGGCAGTACGGCGTGCAACATGTGAGGCGTTGGCTTAACCCTTCTATGGCTGAACCGTTGGTACTGAGGCATGAAGTGAATGTCTTTGAACTTGTTTCATGAGTTGAACGGTTTCGGGAAAACTTAGGTGTTCGAATGTTCGATCGGAAAGTTTAATATTTTCTATTTATCCGGAATAGGATATAATAATTGGAATTCACAAACAGTTATGAGATAACTGAATGAATGTTATAAATCTAGCGGTTTAGTTTCACTTGATATTGAAAAGAGTTTTCGATAATGAGACTAAAATGTGGGGTTTATAATTGTTAGGCATGTGATGTCTAAGTATTTCATTTGATTAGGCATGCGATGTCTAAAGAGGTTGCGGATTCCAACTGTTGTAGTTTTACACTTTCTTTTCTGTGACCGTAAGTGTAATATGTGATATCGCCGGTTTCGTTGCTATATGACAACGACAATTGGGATGCGCATATTTACTTATGTTGATGACATGTGATGTTATGTGTTGCTGGATACGTTATATTGGATCGTCGTGTTTGAATAGCCGGGGGTTTTTATGTGAGATGAGTGTTTTTCTTTTTCATTCATGTAAAAACTTGTATGTAATATTCTTTTATTTGGGGCACTTCCAGGTTGCGGAAGTTGTCACCTTTTGTATATTATTTACTTTTCCGCATTAGGATAGACCGAAGGAGGGGAGCACAAGTAACCGGGTTCTAGGGTCCAGTGGGAGACCATCTCGAGGAGTCGAGTCCGGGTCTCCTAACCCTAGAATTGGTAGGGTTGCTTGCCGCTCTCATAGGGGTCTAGGGGTGTGGGATTGGCTATTCATCACGACCGTGGAATCCGTGTTTTATACTGGCTCGTATTGAAAACACGGACGTCCTAGTATATCCAATGTTTCATATGTTTCTTTTGCTGCGATATCTGTGATGTGATCATGTGATGTTCTGTGATAGATACAGTATATAGTATATATATGATATATTATATAGACGTTACTTATGTTTTACACCCGCGCTAGCCCTGCCCCGCTCTGCCGTTAGTTACCTAACCTAACGGTGCACGAGGGGACATCGAGGCGAATGCGGATGCATAAGTGTACGTCGTATTTATCTGTGATGTTTAGGTATATAATTGATGGGACTTCATTAATGTGATTAATGAATGAAAAGAAACCTAAGATGTTGTAGAATCAAATTTTAAACAAAAAGGGTAGCTACAGTTTTGCTTTGCATAGCGGTATATATAATATACCCTGCACCTTATTCGATGAGGAAAGGACCGAGATCGCTTCACCGGGAGTGACTCCTTTAGCAATAACTGGCAGATGCTACACACTCGGTTTGCTTTTGATTGCTTTTGGAGTTTTACTTTGCACAGCGATATATATGATATATCCCGCACCTCATTCGACGAGGAAAGGGCCGACGATCCCTTCACCGGCAGTGACCCCTTTAGCAAAACTAGAAAAAGCCTAAAAAACACTCCATTTCAAAATCATTCGATTCTACAAAGATATCAAGTTCATTACGCAATAGGTTTTCAGAAAAACCTGTCGTAGCCCTCCGTCATTTCAGATAAGTTGAATATAGTATTCGTGCTACATTTGTTGGCTTTCGTCAAGGTGTAGTGTGCGGTAGCTATGTGCTGTTTATCTGCTGCATATGATGCGACTGGATTAGGGTAGTCGTACGGCTTTGTTGGCTTTCGTCAAGGGTCGTGCGGGTGGGTTTAATTCAGTCAAGAAATGTACGGGTTGAACTTGACTGGCGGGCTGTGGTTTGTTGGCTTTCGTCAAGGTCATAGCACGCTAGGGGCAAAAGCATTATCGGGAATTTCAAGTGTTGAAATTTGCAATGAGATTGCATACCTTCTATGAGATAGTTGGATCCCGATACCCACTGCGAGTAAGAGTTACTCCTGGGAGAGTTTTACACATTACAATTAGCCGATCAAGTAGGTGTCTAGAAAGGTGTCAACGGGGTTACGCCTCTGGGAAAACGAGGTTTACTTTAATTAGGTCCGTGCGAAAGCACGGGGAACCTCCCTCAAAGTACCGACACTGGCCTGGCTGAAAGATTGGCGAAGTTGTAGGGTGTAATTAATCCCGGCTAGTCTTTTATTTTAGGGTTTGAAGGAAGATTTGATAAAAACCAGTGGGAGCCATCCTGATTAGATAAGATAATAACCAATCTGATCTTGCAAGAGCATACGCTAAAGTGTTTTCTTCTCTCTCTCTCTCCAGGTAGCGACCATGTCATGCCCTAATAAAGATAATAATATGGATGTATTGACTGAACCCGCATGTTTTACTGTGCTGGGGAACGTTTGTTCCGTTCTTTCTTATAAGAGTTATAGGAATGAACAGGACATAGAGGAATACCAGGATTCCCAAGCCACCCTAATGAAGAAAGTACAAGATGATGCATTTTCTTCGGGTGTGTTTGTTACAGAGAACTGTTTCTCCATTTGCTCAACGTCCTGGGTTTTAGATACCGGGTCAGGATCCCATATATGTAATCAGTTACATGGGCTCAGGAAAGGTAGAGAACTTGGAGAAGGTGATAAAGACATTAGAGTTGGAAATGGTGCAATTGTTGCAGCTAAGACTGTCGGGGAATATCACCTTGCATTACCAACTGGTAATACATTGGTTCTGAACGAATGCTATTACATGCCGAACCTGATATGCAACATGATATCAGTTTCTTTATTGAGTAAAGAGGGATATAATTTTGTATTACAGGATAATGTTATGAACATTTTCCGTAACCAAAAGTTGGTTGGATCAGGCACGTTGTGCAATGGCATTTATGTTCTAAATCAATCAACAGTTCTGAGCATAACGAACACACACAAGAGGAAGAGTTCAGAACTGAACGAATCCTTCTAATGGCATTGTAGACTGGGTCACATCAATGCAACACGAGTAGCTAAGTTGCATAAGGATGGATATTTGAAACCATTCGAATTTTCATCTTATGACACTTGCCAGTCATGTCTCAAAGGCAAGATGACCAAAACTCCGTTTACGGGACACGGAGAAAGAGTTACCGAACTCTTGGGACTGATACATAGTGATGTATGCGGTCACATGTCTACACATGCCAGGGATGGTTCTTCGTACTTCATTACATTCACTGGCGATCTCTCAAGATACGGACATGTGTACTTGATAAGACACAAGTCTGAAGCTTTTGAGAAATTTAGAGAATATAAACAAGAAGTCGAGAACCAAACCGGAAAAAGTATTAAAATCCTTCGATCTGATCGAGGAGGTGAATACTTAAGCAATGAATTCCTGGACTTCCTAAAAGAGAATGGGATTCTCTCTCAGCTGACTCCTCCATATACACCACAGCACAACGGTGTATCAGAACGGAGGAACCGCATCCTATTAGATATGGTGCGCTCTATGATGAGCACAGCTGAGTTACCTATTTTTCTTCTGGGGGTATGCACTTGAGACAACCATACATCTATTGAATATGGTCCCCACCAAATCTGTGTCTACCACTCCTTATGAGATATGGAAAGGGAAGAGACCAAGTTTTAACTATATTAAGATATGGGGTTGTCCAGCCTATGTCAAACAACAAAATCCGGACAAACTCGAGGCACGGTCTGTTCTATGAAAATTTATAGGATATCCCAAGAATTCACAAGGGTATATCTTCTACCACCCTGAGGAATAAAGAGTGTTTGTTTCTCGGCATGCCACCTTTTTAGAAAAGGAATTTCTTGAAAAAGAGATTAGTGGTCATGAGGTAGAACTGGAAGAGGTTCCAGCTACAGAAGCAACAACAGAAGATCTGGTGGAACCAGAGGATTCAATAGTTCCTAATGAACCCCAGCCACTCCGCCGATCTAGTAGGGTTCCTCGCCAACCTGAGAGATACTACGGTTTTCTCATGGATGGTGGAGCGAGGATTGCATCATGGAGGATGATGACCCAACTAGCTTCGAGCAGGCCATCACGAGTAGGGACTCAGTGAAATGGCTGGATGCAATGCGGTCCGAGATGGAATCCATGTACACCAACAAAGTGTGGACTTTGGATGTTGCTCCTGAAGGGGTAAAACCCATTGGGAGCAAGTGGATCATCAAGAAAAAACTTGGTGTAGATGGGAAAGTGGAGACTGTCAAAGCTAGACTTGTTGCAAAGGGTTTTCGTCAAAGTCCAGGTGTGGATTATGATGAAACCTTTTCTCCAGTGGCTATGCTTAAATCCATCCGGAACATGCTTGCCATCGCTGCATATCATGATTACGAAATCTGGCTAATGGATGTTAAGACCACCTTTCTAAACGGTGATTTAGAAGAGTGCGTGTACATGACTCAGCCAGAGGGCTTCGTAGACAGTGGGAGCAGCGGGAAGGTGTGCAAGCTGCTTAAATCCATTTATGGATTAAAGCAAGCATCGCGGAGTTGGAACATCTGCTTTGACATCGTTATCAAAGAGTTTGATTTCGTCAAAAACCCAGATGAACCTTGTATCTACAAGAAGGTAGCAGAGAGTAAGGTTGTTTTCCTCGTATTGTATGTGGACGACATACTCTTGATAGGAAATGATATTCCTATGCTGCAATCGGTCAAGCTCTACTTGTCACAAAGATTCTTAATGAAAGATCTTGGCGATGCCTCCTGCATATTGGGAATTAGGATTTATAGAGATAGATCCAAACAGATATTGGGATTGTCCCAATCCAGGTACATTGACACCGTACTAAAGAGGTTTAGTATGGAAGAATCCAATCGTGGGAACTTGCCCACGATCTCTGGAGTCACTCTCTCCAAAGGGATGTCTCCCAAGACTGATTTGGAGAGAGCTCGAATGCAAGTGATACCCTATGCTTCGGCTGTAGGCTCTATCATGTACGCGATGCTATGTACCAGACCCGATTTAGCATACTCACTAAGTGTAGTGAGCAGGTATCAAGCTGATCCTGGAGAGAGTCACTAGACAGCTGTGAAGAGCATTTTCAAGTACTTGCGAAGGACTAAAGAGATGCTCTTGGTATATGGTAATGGAGAACTCCAAGTGGAGTCCTTTACCGATTCGAGCTTCTAGAGTGATAAGGACGACTCTAAGTCGCAGTCGGGATTTGTCTTTACCCTTTACGGAGGGGCGGTTAGCTGGAAGAGTTCCAAGCAGGAAACCGTGGCAGACTCGACTATGGAGGCTGAATACATCGCTGCCAACGATGCTGCTAAAGAGGCTGTCTGGATCAAGAAGTTCATTACTGAACATGGAGTGGTTCCATCCATTGAGCATCCAATACCTTTGTATTGCGATAACAATGGAGCGGTGGCTTTGGCCAAGGAACCCAAGTCCCATCAGCGATCCAGGCATATTCTGAGGCGGTATCACCTTATCCGGGAGATAGTTGATCGCCGGGAGATCGAGGTCAGGAGGGTTGACACGAAGAACAACACGGCGGATCCACACACGAAGGCCATTCCCCAGATACAGTTTGAGAGACTCTTCGGGATGCTCGGTATGCAATACTACAGCAGCTGGCCCTAGTGCTAGTAGGAGATTGTTAGATGTATGTATGCCCTAGAGGCCAGTATTGTACAGATGATGTATATTATATTGGATGCTTGGACATATATAGAGATGACTTTCTTGCTCGATATGATAGTAAGCTATCTGGTTGCTCTTTATCTTAACATGTATACTAGTCTCTTTAAACTGTCTTATAGTTATATGTTGGTAAAGCCCTTAGGATGTGTACTTGACTACCTAGACTATGATGTAGATCATACTAGTGGGGACATGGTAGTCTATAGGTACATCCTTCAAGGTCCCTAGTCGTGGGTGTATCGAGACGGGGCATCGATATACCAGTGTAGACTAGCGTATACGCTTCTCGACCCATGAGATGGGCGATGGATGATCCCATATCCATTGATGTTTGACGTCACAGATGGTATACGGGTGCTCAATGGAGACTGGGTACACTGGACGGACTCACCGAGAACTCCCAGATGGTATTATACCTCACGTCAGATGGCAGTTCTCAGGTGACACTTATGCAGGTTAGTCTGTAGACCCGAGATCGTCATAGAGTCTTGTGTGATTCCCACTGTGCTTTGATCGACACCTTACCACGTCCATGAGGGCGTGCAAAACGGTGGTTTTTGGGTACAGTCCCGAGTCACATGGAGGCAATGAGCGATAGGAAGGGTTTCGTCTCTCCCGGTATTGGGGGTTGATGTTGCGCTGTGCTCGATTGGCTGTAACAGGGAAGTCCCTGGCCAGGGCTGATCAGAGATTTGCCGGTAAGTGTTACCAATAGTTTCTCGACCCGTTATGAGCCTCACATCGGCACGACTTATCGGTTATTGGGGTCTGACGTTTACCACCCCTAGACTTGATATGCGACATATCAGACGAACAGACCGGACTGCATGGTAAGTGTTACTGGTTGGATTCACAGGAGTGTGAGCGGGCTTGCTCGTCGATCTTCTGATCGCTCAATACCCGGGTGGCCGTTACGTTTAGCAGACCGCTTGCGGCTTGTGGATGCTTGATATGATCATCATCTGCTGCCGGCGTATTGACGAGTCTTTAGAGTCCTACACAGAGGTTTCCTGGCTCAAGCGAAACGAAATAGGAGCGTATATGAGATATGTGCGGGACCGAGAATAATGCGTGTATGTGATACCGTATTTCATTCTCGCGATGAATGTTTCGATTGGTTGTATGCGATATAACCTAGTTATCGAATCATTGATTCGATAAATCGATACATTGAATACTAGTCAGTTATGTGCGACATGAACGGATCATTGAATTAAGTGTTGATTTAATGATTTAATGTATAATTATATATTTGATATATTACTTTGCATTAACTAGTATTGGTTCACTTTAAAAGGTTTTTCTCACTTGATGTGCACATTGTATATATGATATATTTTTTGTGTGCACTTGATTGTATCATGTTTGATGATACATGTTAACTTGAGTTTGTGTAAAGATTAAACCATGGTAATATGAATGGTTAGGGTTTTGTTTACTTATTCATTTATTTATTTTGATTATTGATTTTGGAAAAGAAAATGGAAATGGTGGCTTTTCTTGTTTCTTTCATGAAGCTTCATGAAGGGTTGAAACCTTGACCATTTTTGTTTTCTTCTCTTAACCTAACCATTCACCTAACCCTAGTTTACTCTCTACACTTGACCATAGTTAGTATATGATAAGTATTCATATTATTTTCTTTTTTAATCTAACACTTATCATATTCCTTCTTCTTCTTCCTCTTGAACAAGAAGAAAAGCTTACTAGCTTTAATGGCACCTTGAGTAAATGAGTGAGAAATCCAATTCTAAAGTGAACCCACCTTCTATTTCTTCATCCTCTACCTCTTGCCAAGTAGTATAGGGTGTTTTCTTCACAAGTTTCATGACTTGGTGAAGTTGGAGCTTGATCTTGTGTAGCCTCGATGTAGATCATCTTCGGCATCGCAGCCGACGACTAGTCCGCTCATTTCTCCGATGAAGCCGATGCGAGAGTCCGAGATCCGACATGGACAGCGAGGGGATGTCTACGTGGAGCTAAGGAAGTGGAGAACCAAATCTACAAAGGTTGTAGCCTCTTTATTTTAGTTAAAATGTTAACTAGTTTCACTTTTCGCCTAAACTCTAGTCAACGAATCCGTATTAGGGTTTATCGGCACTTGTAAAATTTGAAATTGGCATGGTTGATGCCTTGTGAGACTTCATTTGCGTGCCTAGGAACCCTACAATTATATCCAAATCCTTTGTAGAGAAACAACTGTGTGACAACCAAAGTATAACCGATCGTAGTATAGGAATTTTACTTCCTACTCTGTGTATGTCATCCAAATACCAGGACATCACACCCTACTGCCTTCTTAACAGATCCATCCCTTATTCTGATGAAGTCAAACCCATGACTGTCACATCAAAAATAGATGATCTATCTCCGCTATATCTACTCTAGTCTATAAATAGACATAAGCTACTTTCCCACTATGCTTCCGCTGCTCCCACTGACCACAACAACCCTCTGGCAGAATAATATATACGTGCACTTCTAAAGCTAGTTTAGAACGATGCTATACTTAACCTCCTGCCGGGTCTCATAGCCTGAAACAACAGTAGTGTCAAGTCTGGGTGAACAAGAACCTCCCTGTCACCGTCCTTGAGGCTACCGGAGTACCTCTCGGGTGTCTGAGGTTACCCCTCATATCTGCGGAGTGGCTAATGGAATGTCAAACCTGATTGAATCTTTTGGTCCTATTAAATTTTCCGTAATCGTTTGCGGTTCTAGAATCACTTCCAGTTCTACCATACTCCCACTATTGTTTTCTGAAAAAATCCATTTTACTAAAACTGTAGGGAGTCAAGAACAATATCACCATTAATCTTTCAAATGGTAGAAAGTCAACCCTCGACATAGCCCGGGTCAACCCACAAACTGCCATTACAGAAACGTGCCCTGAGTTATCCAGAGTCTGGTTTTAAGCATAAGCCGGATAACTCTCCGTACCTTAACATCGTTAAGATATTAACCATTCTAAATCCAATATAGAAACATTGGCACTTATTTAATTAGAACCAGATTCAAATCATGCAGCTGTCTCCAGTGCATATCAACTTAATGGAAAGAGGCTAATCAGCATTACTCAACTTAGGAATCCATCCAATTATGAGTAACCTGAAAGAGAAATAAGTTTCACAAAACCATTACTATCAACTGAATACCAATCACAAGTATCTACATCTTCGATCTCTTTGAAGAATCCCGATACTTGCGATATCTGGTTCTCAACTTTATTCCTATACCCACAACTTCTCAAAACTTAGACCTTGTATTTCTACGAAACACTTGTCTAAAAACTAGAGAAGTCATAAGTAAACGTAACATAGTACGAGGACTAACCCCTTTGTCCTGATAGACACTGGACAACATACAATACTCTGTATAAGTCCGCTGAGTCGAATAACTCAAAACCTGTGCATCGTAGGTTGAAAACTGTACTTATGGTTAAGAACTAATCCGCTGTTCAATGCTCCTTACCCAATCATCAACTGATATAGGTAAATGTCACAGACATAATTTCAAAAAGTTATATCTCACTTTATAAAAACAAACGTACAGATATATCATTTTGAAATTGGTGCACAACAACGGATACTCAAAACCAAATACTTGCCGTCTGGCAAAAACTCAGACGATTTCCTCAAATATCACCAATTATAACGAATTCCGATATAATGAGGATGATCACCATATTCCCAATAACTTACTCCCACACATCATCTGTAAAACCATACAGATGTAAGAATCATATCTGGTAAATACATACCCTGGAGTAAGTATCTAATCGGGAAATCAGTTTTCCTTTAACAACACACAGTGAAGCTGAAATATGAAAATGTTTCGTTGGGGTTTCATGGTATTCCTAGTAATACCTCTTCCATAATCCAATTCATGACTGTAACCGTATATTTCTTTGCCATCTCTCCAAATCACTTTATTTGTCTTTATTCATTACCTTCTGCACACCCTACTTAGGCTAATTGGTTTTCTTCATTCCCTACCTTTCGGCACCTGCCTATGGTTTGGAAGAAGACTATCCAATAAGCGTAATAGGTGTACTCTCCTAAACTAAGGAGCCCTCATAACCTAAGAGAAAGTGATGATAAAAGACAACTGAATAATACCTTATTCTATTTCTCCCGAACTGGGAAAAAAAGCAAAGGTGAAGTAGGAGTGGCGATGAACTACGCGGTTTGGTCGTGAATGCTAGCGGTCGCAATTTACTTTGCCCTCTTTCTAATCCCTTTATTTTGTCTTTACTTATTAGCTTCTGTACACCCTACTTAGGCTAATTGGTTTTCTTTATTCCCTACCTTTCGGCACATGCCTATGGTTTGGAAGAAGACTATCCAATAAGCGTAATAGGTGTACTCTCCTAAACTAAGGAGCCCTCGCAACCTGGGAGAAGGTGATAATAAAAGACAACCGAATAAACCAATTCAATTTCTCCTGAACCTGGACCCATCCTCGAAGAAGTCCCTTCGAGTTCGTATATAACCATACGATGGATCTATCCAATGGATGTGGATGTTCGTAGGTACGAGGTGTTCTGAGAAATGCAAAGGGTAAAAGAAGGAGCGGCAATGACTTATGCAACTTAGACAATCCAAAAGCCAGTATTTTAAGAAGGTTCAGCCAACTTGGTCACTGAGTCATAGTCAAGGGTCGGTCAAAGGTCGCTGCCAAAGAGAGAGAGAAAAGAAACACTCTGCGTGCACTCTAATCTAGATCAGAATAGTTATCACTTTATCTAATCAGGAAACCTCCTACTGTACTATCAAATTCTTCTCCAAACCTGAAAGAAGAATTAATCGGGATCACCGAAGATTAAATCAACTCATCAGTGGGAATCGGGATCCAACTCCCCTCGTATGATAACGTGAAGGTATCCACTCATGTTATCACACTCCAGAAGGTATGCGCAAGCCTGGCAAGTTTCAGTTTCTTTAGAAACTCCCGATATGATTTTTGCCCTATGCTCTTATGACCTTGGCTAAGGGCCAAACCAATCATAAGTCACATGTCAAGTTCTTCCCAACATTATCTGTTAATTTGAACCCACCCATACATACTCTTGACTAAGGGCCAACAAAGTAATACGACTGTCCCAAACAAACGCATCTATCTATGCAACATGTGAACACCCCACAGCTACCAATCACTATGTCTTGACTAAGGGCCAAACCAACAAAGCTTGAATAATACTAACCATTCATATGAAATGATGGAGGGCTACGGCTGGTTTTTGGCGAAAAACATTTAACATAATGAACTTGATCTCGTTGAAGGAACCTGATAGCTTTTTATAAAAAATATAGCGGCGAAAACCTTCGCTAAAGAGGTCACACCCGGGGAAGGGATCTCGGCTCTTTCCTCGTGGAATGAGGTGCAGGATATTCCAACTGAATACCGCGATGCAAAGAAACATGTAATCGACTATAGTGAAGTTATTACCTGATGCAAACTTCTACCCAAGGGGTCACTCCCGGTAAAAGTATCTCGGCCCTTGCCTCGTCGAATGAGGTGCAGGATATTCCAACTGAATACCACTATGCAAAACAAAAGAAAACGTCTTTGTAATAACACTTTTTAAAACTGTTCCAACAACATCCAAACAGGTTTGTTTTTCTTTGCATTGATCAGAATCAACGCAGTCCCATCAATTAATCACACCAGAAAAGAACGAAAATAAAATGTACGTATATGCCATCCGCATTCGTCACTGGGTCCCGTCTTTACCCGTTAGGTTACTTAACTAACGACAGAGCGGGGACTGGACTAGCGCGGGTGCAAAAAATATACAACATCTACTAGTATATATACCAATATACAATAATCGCTCCAGGCGTGATAATATGCAACATTATAGAAAAGTAATAAGCATCACAGAACAATACAAATAATCTGGGATCTCTGGGTTTCACAGAGCCGCTGCTGAAACCCGACGTTCCCCTGGTCGTGTGGATAGCCTGTGGAATGAAACCTAGATCCCTACGGGTGCGGCAAGTTACCCGCCAAAACCTGAAGCGAGGCATCCCCTTACAGCAAAGTGAATGGACCACCCTGCACTTCATGGAATCCGGTAACTTGGGCACCCCTTCTTGGGTCAACCTGTACCCCGTACGAGTGCGGCGAATAGTTTGCCAATTCTAGAGTGAGGTCCTCTGCCACTCAAAGCCATGAGATGCGGACCCGTTGTCCTCCAGAACCCGGCTATCCATGCACACCATCGCGGGGTAAAACCTAGTACAGAAATGAAAAATATGTACAACGGGTACATCGACCTCAGCCCGGTCGTGCCTAAAAAGAATATTATACAAACAGGCATTGACGGCAGTCCACATGTTGGACGCTCGCCCCGCAATATCAAATGTACAAATAAATCCAAAATGCACTACCATTGCACACTGCTATCCACTACGACAAATCCGCAACATCACAGCACAACACAGAACATCAACACGAATGTCACGTTCGCAAACCCGTCTAAAAAGACTATAGCAATTAGACGCAATTTACCGCTTGAATGACATTCACGGTCGGAGATATAATGTAAGTACTGTAAACTAACAAGCTTAAAATTTCGATCGACAAAACTTCCTGAAGTGGGCCCCACGTACATCTGTAGTACACAAACAAAATCTGGGCCCAAACAAAATATTCCAGAAACCACAATTCCCTATGCAAGAGCCCCAGAAGAAATTTGGTACACTGAAGCACCAAGACTGTGGCGGAACCGCGGCCAAACCTTGGCAAGTGCCGTGGTTCCACGGTCGTACAGTCGAATCAGTGGCCCAAATTTCTACTGTGTTCTTAAAAAAGCCTGCACGATTTTATGAGATGCTCATAATGATTTTTAGACCTGTTTAAAAATTCGACAGAAACTTCAGCCGGAAAATCGCGGTTTCGAAAATTTCGTTTGATCGATGTTTTAAACGCGTTAGAACAAGTTAGTAAAGGTTAATGGCATGGCTCTGACACCATGTAACGGTAGCGCCCCGGCCGTCATTCTGACGCCAGAAGCGGAACAAAAACTTTTATTACTGGCGCTATCGCATACTATAACCCGGATCTTTCCATTAACGCTAAACTAACAAACTGTAAAGAGGTAGAAAGGCTATACCGATCGATCCGAGTCCTTCGGTCTTTAGCCATCATCCCACGCTCCTCGCGGCAACTCCGATCTCTTTGCTCCTCGTCGAGGTGGCACCACATCTACGGATCTTTATATAGGCTCCCGCCTCTATACCGAGGCAACTCGGTCATCAAGTCTGCTAAAAGAGATGACCAAGATGAAGTAGAGAACGAGTAGAATACTTTGTCTCAAATACCCTATGGTTCTCATCGCATGAGAGGGGTAGGGTGGAGGTAGAAGAAGATGTTTCGGATTGGAAATGGTGAACTCAAGAAACACTAGTGAGCCAAAAGAAAACTAAGCTCAAATACTTGTGTTCTATTATTCCTACTTTTGTGAATAGATATGAGAGGATATATAATCAAAACTATAAACAAATATCTAATGAAAATATTTCCTCAAATATCCAAACCCAAAACAAAACACATTTAATTCTTCATGACTCACTTAGTGACTCATTAGCATGAGTCACTAAGGAACATGCTAGAATAAATGTGTCGTCCATAATGAGTTACCATTTCCAAAACCAAATAATCATTTAACCCAAAATGATTAATCCAAAAATTAATACATCTTCTAAAATATTCTCGTAATAGATTATGAAAATACCCCTCGCCTGTATATACATACCTGTATCCGTATTCCGACCGAATATGAATACGAGAGACTAAAATATTCCGACTCAATATAATACATGGATCCGACATAAACCAAAGCCCTTCAGTATTATCTGCCCGAAATATGACACGTGCGCAAATGCACGTGCATTTTCCAAACCCTGCCATAAAACCATATGGCCTCTACAACGTTTCGCCCAAACTTGGGAAACTATCTGTGGGAGACTCTAATGACTCATCAGTACCCTGGCAGTGGGTTTAACCACAAGCACGTCAGCGGCACTAGCAGTGCGTAACAGCTGCCCAAGTATTGACCTTAAGGGAATCCGATGAGCGAACTCATCCTGGAACCCTACTGAGCCTAACAGTGACAATATACATACAGTCCGGTCCGTTCGTCTATGAGTATCGCATATCGGGCCTAGGGGGCTGGTAACGTCAGACCTCCAATAGCGGTATAAGTCATGTCAGAGTATAGCCCAGAGCACCCTGAGATACTACTGGAGTTCCTACCAGTAAATCTCCTGTCTCGGCCGAGGGCTTTGTGTAATGGCTCTCCTAGACACAGCGCGATCTCACCCCAATACCGGGAGAGACGAATCCCCTGCCAATCCACTCACTTGCCTCCATGTGGCTCAGGACTGTACCCAAAAAAGACCTGTTTGCACGACTTCTTTGAGCCGTGGTAGGGTAGAAATCAAAGCACAGTAGGAACTCACATGAGACAAATGACGACCTCAGATCGATGAACTAACCTGTACACATGTCACCAGGGAACTGCTATCTGACGCTAGGTATAAATACCAACTAGCAGGTTCCCGGCGAGTCCTGTCTGGTGTACTCATAACCCAATGAGCACCTGTATACATCTTTGGTGATCCAACTGACACCAGTGGCTTGTGAGACCGGCCACCGCCCCTCGTCGGGGTCTCGACTGTATATACTAGTCTACTCCGGAGTATCGATGCCCTGTCTTTAAACTCCTACGACTAGGGACCACTATTAAGGATGTACTTATAGACTACCCAACTCTCACGTATATGATCGCCATCATACTCTTGGTAGTCAAGCAAGATCCTAAGGGCTCTATCAACGTGTAATAGTAATCAGTCACCTGAACCTGTACTCGACTGATAAAAGCAAACCAGATAGCATATTATCATCTCGAGTAAGACTGTCCTACCGGTATAGGTCCTCCTCAATCATTGCAATCACGTACCTGCGATCCAATAATTGACTTTGAGGGCACTACATTCAACACAAGCATCCACTACAATATACATCACATATACAGTAATGGCCTCTAGGGCATACATATAACTAACAATCTCCCACTTTCACTAAGGCCATTTGTTGTAGTATCTCATACTCAACTTCCTATAGAAGTCTCTCTAGGGTAAGGCCTTTGTGAGTGGATCCGCTGTGTTATCCTTTCGGTCTACTCTCCTAACCTTAATCCCTTGGAGATCAACCATCTTCTTGATTAAGTGATACTGTCCTCAGAATATGTCTGGATCGCTGATGGGACCGGTGTTCCTAGGCTAAAACCACAACTCCATTGTTTTCACAATAACAGTTATTGGACGCTCAATGGTAGGAACCATGTTTATCTCATGAACAAGAAATGTCCAAACAACCACTTTGGTAGTATCGTTGGTAGCAATGTATTCAGCCTTTATCGTCTAGTATTTCGCGGTATCTAGCTTGGAACTTTTCCAACATACCGTCCCTCAACTGAGGGTAAAGACAATGCCTGTGACTAACTCTTAGTTGATTTTATCACTCTGGAAGCTCAAACCAAGAACATTCATTTAGTGCTTCTCAAGTACTTAAGAATGTCCTCTACAGCTGTCTAGTGATTCTCCCAAGATCCGATTGATTCCTGATCACTACACCTAGTGAGTTAACTACATCCGGTCTGGTACATAACATCACACACATGATAGAGCTTACTGCCGAAGCATAGGGTATCCCTTGCACGCGAGCTCTCTCCAAATCAGTCTCGGGAGACATCTTTTGGTGTTAGTGATTCATGAGTAAGTAGGCGAACCACCACGCTTAGAATCTTCCATACTAAACCCCTTTAGTATGGTGTTAATGTACCTGGATTTGGGACACTCCCAACATCCACTTAGATCTATCACCATAGATCATAATCCAAGAAATGTAGTAGGTATCATCCAGATCTTCTATGGAGAATCCTTCTAATAAGAGGAGCTTGACCGAGTGTAGCATAGGAAACTATTTCCTATCAAGAGTATGTCATCTACGTACAATAGGTATAAGACAACCTTACTCTCTACAACCTTCTTGTATATACAAGGTTCAGCTACCATTTTGATGAAGTCAAACTCTTTGGCTGCCACGTCAAAACAGATGTTCTAACTCCGCGATGCTAGCTTTAATCCTGATGGACTTAAGCATAGCTTTGAATGTCTCGACTTTTCCATTTACACCAAGAATTTTCTCAAGATCCATTTGCTCCCAATGGGTTTTACCACTTCAGATGCAACATCCAAAGTCATACTTTGTTAGTGTACATGGATTGCATCTTCGATCGCATAGCATCTAGCCATTTCATAGAGTCCCCACTCGTGATGGCCTGCCTGAACCTATTTGGACCATCATCTGCCATGATGCAACCCTCGCTCCCACTGTCACCGAGAAGACCGTAGTATCTCTCAAGTGGATGAGGAACCCTACCAGATTCACGGAGAGACTGAGGTTCGTTGGAGACTATTGAATCCTTTGATTTCACCAAATCATCAGCTGTTAGTTTGTCTAGCTGGAACTCCTTCCAGTTCTACCTCATGACCACAAATTTCTTCACAAGAAATTCCTTTTCTAAAAAGGCGGCTTGCTGAGAAACAAACACCTTTTGCTCCTCAGTTCGGTAGAAGATATACCCCCGCAAATGTTTGGGATATCCTTAGCAAACTTATACAGAATTGACCTTGCTTCAAACTTGTCCGGGTTTTGCTTTTCAACATAGGCCGGACAACCCCATATCTTAACTCATTTAAGACATGGTCTCTTCCCATTCTATATCTCATATGGAGTGCTAGGCTTTGATTTGGATGGAACCCCATTCAATAGGTATGCAGCTTCTCAAGTGCATAAAACCAAAAGAAAATAGGTAACTCAGCAGTACTCATCATAAAGCGCACCATATCTCATAGGGTATGATACCTCCGCCCCGATACACCGTTGTGTTGTGGTGTATAAGAAGGAGTAAGCTGAAAGAGAATCACATTCTCCTTTTAGAAAATTTAGGAACTCCATGCGCAAGTATTCTCCTCCTCGATCACATCATAGGATTCAATGCTTCTACCCGTCTGGTTCTTCAACTTCAAGCTTATATCCCTTGAATTTCTCAAAAGTTTCAGACTTTTGTTTCAACAAGAACATATGTCCGAATCCTAAGAGAAGATCAGTGAATATAATGAAGTACGAAGAACCAACCTTGGCATTTGTAGACATAAGACCGTATACACCATCATGTATCCGTCCCAAGAGTTCACTAACTCTTTCTCTGTTTCCAGTAAACGGAGTATTGGTCATTTTACCTTTGAGATAAGACTGGCAAGTATCATAAGACGAAAATTCGAAGATATTCTTATATTCATCCTTATGTAACTTAGCTGGTCGTGTAGCATTGATATAACCTAGACTACAATGCCACAAGTAGGATTCATTCATTTCTGAACTACTCCTCTTGTGTGTGTTCTAAATACTTTGAACTGTAGTTTGATTTAGAACATATATGCTATTACATAACGTGCCTGACCTAATCTACTATTGATTCAGGAAAATGTTCACAACAATATCCTCCAATACATAATTATATCTTTCTTTAACTCAATAATGAATTTGATGTAATGTTGTATATCAGGTTCGGTATCTAATAACATTTGTTCAGAATCAATGTATTTATCTTTTGGTAATACAAGGTGATATCTGCCAACTCATTTGGCTACAAGAATTGCACCATTCTCTAACACTTAGAGACATATCACCTTTTCTCAGTTCTCTACCTTTCTATAGCCCATATAACATATTATATATGTAGGATCCTAATCTGGTATCTCATACTTAAGTCGTAGAGGATACTGAGAAACAGTTCTTGGTAATGAACACACCCGAAGAACACGCATCAACATGCTCATTCCTCGATTGGGTCACATGGAAATCCGGATATTCCCCTATTTCCTGCTCGGACTTATAACAATTATAAGATAGAGCGGAACCAACGTTCCACAGCACAGTATAATAAGCAGGTTCGGTCAAAACATCCATATTATTATCTTGATTAAGGCGTGACATAGTCGCTACCAGGAGAGAGAAAAGAAAACACTCTGTGTAAGCTCTTACAAGATCAGATTGGTTATTATTTTATCTAATCAGGATGGCTCCCACAGTTTTTATCAAATCTTCCTTCAAACCCTAAAAGGTAAGACTAGCCGAGATTAATTACACCCTACAAGTTCGCCAATCTTTCGGCCAAGCCAGTGCTGGTACTTTGAGGGAGGTTCCCCATGCTTTCGCACGGACCTAATTAAAATAAAACTCATTTTCCCAGATGCGCAATCCCGTTAACACCTTTCTAGTCACCTACTTGATCGGCTAATTGTAATTTGTAAAACTCTCCCAGAAGTAACTCTTACTCGCAGTGGGTATCGGGATCCAACTATCTCATAGAAGGTATGCAATCTCCTTGCAAATTTCAACACTTAAAATTCCCGATAATATTTTGCTCCTAGCATCCTATGACCTTGACGGAGGCCAACAAACCATAGGCTGCTAGTCAAGTTCAACCCGTACATTTAATGATTGAATTTAACCCACCCGCATGACCCTTGACGGAGGCCAACAAAGTCGCACGATTACCCTAACTCAATCACATCATATGCTGGCAGATAAGCACTAGTTAGCTACCGCACACTACGCCTTGACGGAGGCCAACAAACATAGCACGAATACTAAGTAGTACTTATTTGAAACGACGGAGGGCTACGACAAGTTTTTAGGAAAACCTTTTGCGTAATGAACTTGATATCGTTGTAGAATCGAGTGAATTTTAAAAGGAGTGTTTTTTAGGCTTTTACTAGTTTCGCTAAAGAGGTCATTCCCGGTGAAGGGATCTCGGCTCTTTACTCATCGAATGAGGCGCAGGATATTTCACAAATACCACTATGCAAAGCAAAAACTATAGAAGCAATCAAAAGACAAACCGAGTGGGTTGTTGCATCTGCTAGTTTCGCTAAAGAGGTCACTCCCGGTGAAGGGATCTCGGCTCTTTCCTTATCGAATAAGGTGCTGGATATTCTACAAGGAATACCGCTATGCAAAGCAAGAACTAGAGCTACCAGTTTTTAAACAAGTTTCTACAACATCTTTAGGTTTCTTTTATTTCATTAATCTCATTAGTGAAGTCCTATCAATTATGCTTCCTAAGTATCACAGAAGAAATGAAAGCATCAATAGTTATTATATATCATATATATAATATAAGCACTCTATCAAGTGATCACATCACAGAATATCAGTAGCAGAAGAATCACATATGAAATATTGGATATACTAGGAATTCCGTGTTTTATATTAAGCTTGTAAAAGACACGGATTCCATGGTCGCGATGAATAGCCAAACCCACATCCCTAGACCCCTACGAGAGCGCAAGAAACCCTACCAATTCTAGAGTTAGTAGACCCGGTCTTGACTCCTCGAGGTGGTCTCCCACTGTACCCTAGAACCCGGTTACTTGTGCTCTCCGCCTTAGGTCTATCCTAATGCGGAAAAGTAAATAATATAGATCAATGGTGACATCATCCTCAATCTGGAAGTGCCCAATAAAAGAATATTACATACAAGCTTTTACATGAATGAAAATGAAAACTCTCATCTCACATAAGAAAACCCGGCTATTCAAAACACGATGATCCAATATAACATATCACAGCAACACATAACATCACATGTCATCAACGTAAGTAAATATGCGTATCCCAATTCTCGTTGACGTATAGCAACGAAACTAGCGATACACCACATATTACACTTACAGTCGCAGAATAGAAAGTGAAAAACTTCAACAATTGGAATCCGCAACTACCTTAGACATCATAAACCCAATGTATCACATACTTTGGATTTCATGCCCAACCAAATGAATTGCTTAGACATCACATGCTTAAAAATTATAAACCCCGCATTTTAGTCTCGATATTGAAAACACTTTCCAATAACCAATTCAACAAGATTCCCGATAACCTGATAGAATGCTCGTCGAAAACTTTAGTAGACGGCCGCACCCCCGATGCCGTCGACGAAGTGCACTAAGGTGGAACACCGCGGCCGTGAGCACCCGAACGGATGCTTTTGTTGGCGGAGTTCTCCTACAGTCACTTCGTCGGGGCTATGGGACATGGCTATCTAGTAAGGTTACCCGGTGAGTATCCGTGTACACTACGTAATTGCGACGGACTTTTGATCCACATCAAAATTCTGTGGCAACCGATCAAATGAAAGTAAACTGCTAGATTAATAAAATTCAAACTAGTTATCTCATTACTAATTATGTGGATTCCAAATATTGTATGACAATCATAGATAGCTAGACGAAGTTAAACTTTTCGATCGAATAAGCAAACACCTAAAATTTCCTGAAAAACTCAACACTTGAGCGGAGTTCAAAAAGTACCCAGAAACTGCCACAGCTCCTATGAACCATCCGTAGAAGAGCCGACCTATGCCTCACACATGTCGCCGCAGAACTACGAAAAACTCTAGGGTATGACCGCGGTTCCGTGATCCAAGAAGTCGAGTTTGGGTATCGTTCTTCTAGAGGGTCCACAGAATCGCTTGCATGATTTTCTGAAAATTTTAAACACGGAAAAAATCCAACTCTTGGAAAATTTACAGCGAGGGAAAATATGAATTATTGATATCCGTTCGAACTTTTTAACGTCGTCTAAATAACCCGAATACATGTTAAAATTACGACTACGAAACACTCCAAATTGCCTTTGCAGAAAGATAACATCACATGCAAATTTAATAAAAACTAGCAACACCTGAAACACCAAAACCCAGACCCTAGAACACTGAAAAAATTTGAAGCCAGAACAATGTACTGGGGCCGGCCTCCTCGGTTTTTGGGGTCATCTGCTCGGCCAAAAACCGGCCAATGTGCATCAAATTTTCACAATGTTCATGTTATTTCACATACAACGTTCTGCAGTTGCTAAAAAATTTTTTTAGAGGCTATTTAAAATTCGACAGAAACCAGGTTTTCATGTTTCAAGTTTCGGAGTAGTTTCGGTTTCCTATTCTAACAAATATCGTTTAAATTTTTAGCTTGGCTCTGATACCACTGTAGGGTTCCGTAGGGCGGTAGCAAGGTCTCGGGAGGCATCATCCATACCGTTTTCAAATTTTTTGCCGAACTAAAAACCCTAATCCTAGAATCTTAACTAGAAATTTTGACAAACTACCAATGCAAACAACTTTACTTCTAAGTGAATGAGGAATACAACCTTTGTAGATCGGTCCTTCACTTCTAAAGCTCCGTGTAGTTGTCCATTCGCTCCAAGTAGTGAACACCCGAACTCTAGTAAGGGTTCACATGAAGAAATGAGCAAATTTAATCAACGTCTTCGAGGCCAAAGATGATCTACGTCGAGAAGACTCAAGCTCATGCTACCTCTTCACTAATATGTGAATTAGTGAAGCAAACACCCTAAACTAAATGGCTAATATAGTAGAGTATGATGAAGTAGGAAATGGGCTTACTTTAGATTAATTTTTCTCACTATATTTCATCACCTTTTCAAAAGGTAGAATGCTTTTCCATGTGGAAGAAGAAGATGAAAATGGAGATGAGATGTAACGCTTTGAAAATTCATTTAGGTTAATTCCGTGATAATTAGCGATAATGCGTGTTTTTCATAAAACCTCGTTAATAATTATTTTCCACGTCGATCGGAATAAATCTATTTTTAATTGTGAAATTATGTAATTAAATATTTATTGTGTTTTATTAATTAACATTTACATTATTGTTCACTTAATTATCTATTTGCTAATTTATTATTTACTAAGCTAGATTTTTATTTAATCATGCACTAATCCAATTGTACCCTAGTTTAAAATGTGCTTAGCAACCTTGACAAATCAACATTTATTTTGTAGCATGCCTTTCATTTTAATTCTTTATGGTTCTATTATCCTTCTAAAACAAAACAAAAGAAAATAAATAAGAAAAAGAAATGGAAAAGGGAAGCATGGGGGTATTTATGAGGCATGGGGAAACCTTGACTTTGAGAACCCTCACTCTCTCTCTCCCTCCCCCTCAAGCTCGGCCAGCCCAGCAGCAGCCCCCTCCCCATCATTTCTTCTTCTTCTTCTCTCAATCTAAGCCCCATTTCCAAAAGTTAATCCAAGAATCTTAGCAAAAATCATCAAAAACTTCCTCTTTTCCAAATCAAGCATGGTTCTTAGCCAAGTCTCCTTATGTGCTAGCTTGTTTGGATCACCTTCCCAACCATCTTGAGGTATAGCATGAACCAAATACTACTTTTGCTACACTTTTAGTTTATTTAGCTTAATGTAGTGTTTAAGCAGCATATTAGTGCTAATTACGTGATTTAAGAGGAGATTAAGATAGATTAGGGTTTTTATGGCTTGAGTCGCTTAATTAAGAGTTGTTAGTGTTAAATAATCCAAGTCTTTTCAACAATTTAAACTAAAACACCATATTGTGTAAAATTAGTGTTTAATTAGACTTTTAATTAAGAATTTGCTTCCTTCTGGAATCTTCTTTTAAACCAGAATTTGCAGACAAAAGTTGCAATTACTGGAGAATAGTTCCTGGACTAGGATCACACACCCGAAGCACGATACCCCCATTCCCCTTTGTGGCTGCAAATTATTGGGTTCTGGCCACAAATTGCGGCCAGATTAGAGACCTGGGTGTCAGGGTTTGGTTGTTAGGTGTCTACTGTATATTTAAGGTCTTTGGTATATGCAACTTTTCCTAGTTCCACTCGTATCAAAATCTGAGACCATTTACCTATGTTTTTAGTTTTTTGACTTGCACGACATAGACGTTCCGATTCTGGGTTTTGTGTTTGCTGTGTATCACAGCCTGTTGGTGTGGTTTCAGATGTTAGCACACATGTTTTGATGTTTCGAGTGCACTCGCGTTTAGCTTGTGATGCTAGTTTTCTCGTATGGTCTTGATATCGCATTTTGCAGGATATTAGCCTTATGTGTGTTGCATTGTGTAATTCTAGGATCGGTCATGGAGACATCGGACGCGGCGCGGAAAGGAAAGGCGATGATTGGATCAGACTATCGGAGACGTTCCGATGAGTAGATGTACACATCTACGGGGGAATTGTTTGGATGGCGCAAAACGCCCGATAGTTAGAATTTCGATTAGTACCTGCACTAAATTGCATAGTTCCTAGTTATTCATTTCGTTGCTTCGCATCATCTTTTAAAATATATATATGATATCATCCTCTAGGACACTCGCACTATTACCATTGGTTTATACTGCACGGGAATTATTCATGGAGACACACACGCCTTGGTAATTGCTATACCACGAACACTATATAGCTTGTTAAATTCGAATCTTATCAATTGCGCCAATTATGATTTATAACCTGTATTTATATATTCAATTCATCAGGATGGATACGCAAGATTGCTAGTCATTTGCATTTATCTCATTGCATCATCGTTCATGCGTATTCTTCTAGTTCCGCATCGCATTTCATATTGTTAATATCATAGACATTCATGTATTATGATTCTTCTCGAGGATTTCCGTATTTATGAGATTTATGGATTTGGAGAAACCGCAAGGATTTAAGAACGTATTACCATTTTAAAATATAGGTTGCGGTTTTCTCGTGATATGATGTATATGTCGTCCACCATGAGATTTCTCAGTTCTTGAGCGGTATCATACACCCGATTCGAGGAGGAGGAGGAACAGTCTGTGGGTGCATGGTGGACCCGGTGCGGTACCCTGGGGCAAGATGGTCGCAGATGATGGCGTTGAGCCCGGTAGGGGAAGAATACCGACCGGTTATTTGTGACGCGGCGGATATCCAAAGGATACCGACGTAGTCTTGAGATCAGATATATGGGCCAGTCCAGATTGCCGGAGCCCGAGATCAGATACTTGGGCCAGTCCGGATTGCCGGAGCCCGGGATAATTGAGATATTCATATTTGGTATCAATGCTTGACATGGATTTATATTGATTTCATTGATGAAACTACAGCTAAATTACAGAAGTTTTACTAAGATAAGAATACAGATTTCCCATGTTAATCATATTCAAATATCGTGTTGTTTATTGCATTCATGTTGCATACATACTAGTGCATCGTGTCATATTAGTATATGTAGGCTGTGATGAAATTGTTTATATGCTTTCGATAGCCTTATTAGATGTTACTTTTTACTCACGAGTTGGCAACTCACCCCTGTCGTGCCGCAGTGTTTTGCAGGTCTGACCCATCAGAACAGTAGCGGCAGGCGCACCTCCTCTTTTGCTCTTTTTGCTTGGACTCGCAACATTGTTCGTGGTGGGTTGCGGGGTTATTTTGTTTCCATCTTGTATCAGTATTGTATCTAGTGTACTCCATCTACCGCATCTACCACTTTTACTATTGTATTAGTGACTTAGAGATGAGACGGTAAGATTTGTCCTTTTATGTTGTTTCTCTGGGGTCGAGCTCACTTGAGCCGACATGATGCTTTATTACTTTGTGCCTTGATATGCTTATTTTGAATGGTGATGATATATATTGCGTGTGATTGTGAGTCCGTCTTTGGCGAAGAGCTAACTCCGGTTTGCGGATGCCTTATAATATGTTGTACTTATATTCTTGTTTTGCACCTGTTTGGAGCCTGTATTTACAAGGGAGACTTTGCCGAAATTTTCGAAAAAATGGATGTTCCTTTTAAAAAGCTTGATGCGACTTATTTGGTTGAAAATCATTTCTTGACTTGGTTTTCCTTCACTCTACTGCTTTAATTGGTTTTGATTTCTGGGTTTTGGATTACTTAGATTACGTATGCCTCGAGACGTTTCGTAATTTAAGTGCCAGTCGCGTTCCGTACTTTTCGGGTCGTGACATGAGAATAATGAAACTCATGAGGTGAGAATAGCAACCATGGGTGAGTTAGTGTCATACACTAACCCATGTAGAGAATAAACCATGGCTAATATTAATGTTAGGTTAATAAATATCTCTAAGTAAAACAAAATTAGTGGACTTGGTCAATGGTTCCACAAGCTTCTACAAGCTTGAACCATGTGACTAATTCCATCTAATTTTGATTAACTTTAAATAAATAGAACCCTTCATTATATCAAGCATGGTGTGAGTCTCATACACCCATGTCACATGTGGCATCAAGCATGACACAAATGTTGTACATTAGTATATATCACATATATACTATATGCACACAAGTGAGAAAAACAAATGTTTAAGTGAGATAATATTAGTTAATGTAAATTAATATATCACATATATAATTATACATTAAATTATCAAATCAACACTTGATTTAATAATCCGGCTATATCACATACAACCAACTAATATCAAATATAACAACTTATCGAATCAACACTTGATCCGATAACCCGGCTATATCACATATAACCGACCGATATCATATATCGCGAGAATAGAATGCGGTATCACATACGTGTTGGGTTTTCTAGTGCGGCAGCAAGGTTTCGGGAGGCATTGTCCATGCCAATTTTAAATTTTTGCCGTTCTAGCTAACCCTAATCCTAGAATCGCTACTAGAAAATCCAATGAAAAAACATGTAAACTACTTACATCTAAGTGAATGCAGGAATACAACCGTTGTAAACCGGTCCTTCACTTCTAAAGCTCCATGTTGTAGTCCCTTCGCTGCGAATGGTGAACTCCCGGACTCTAGAGAGGGTTCACTTGAAGAAATGAACAAGCTTGCTCAATGTCTTCGAGGCCGAAGATGATCTACGTCGAGAAGACTCAAGCTCATGCTAGCTCTTCATTAATGGTGAAATTAGTGAAGCAAACAACCTAAACTAAATGGCTAATAGTAGAGGATGATGAAATACGAAATGGGCTCACTTTAGTTTTATTTTTCTCACAATATTTCATCACCTCTCAAAACCCCAGAAAGCTTAATGAGCTCATGAAGAAGATGATGCAAGTGATGAAAGAATAGAATGGAATGAAGTTAGAATTGCAACCATGGGTTAGTTAATGTCATACACTAACCATTGTAGAGACTTAACCATGGCATAGGATAAAGGTTGGGTTAATAAAATATCTTAAAGTAAAATAAATTTGGTGGACTTAGTCAATGGTTAGCAAGCTTTTCCAAGCTTCTAGCCATGACAATTTCCAACCATTTTTGTTAATTACTAAGAAAAATAAAACCCTAATTTTATCATGGTTATGGTGTAAGTCTCACACAGCCGAATTGCATATATAACCTAGCATGATACATAATATATATCACAAATATATAATGTATGCAAAGTGAGAAAAAGAAATGGTCAAGTGAGCAATATTAGTTAATGTAAATTCATATATCAAATATATAATTATACATTAAATCATTGAATCAACACTTGACTTAATGATCTGGATATATCATATATAACCGACTAATATCAATAATATCAACTTACCCAATCAAAACTTGATTCGATAACCCGGCTATATCACATATACCCGTTCGATATCACATATCGCGAGAATACAATACGGTATCACATACTCGTATCAATCTCGGTCCTGCACATATCACATATGTTCTCCTACTCCGTTTCGCATGAACCAAGAAAGCTCTGTGTAGGACTCTAAAAACTCATCAATATGCCGGCAGTAGGTGATGATCATATCAAACACCCACAAGACGCAAGCGGTCTGCTAAACGTAACGGCTACCTAGGTATTGAGTGATCAGAAGATCAACAAGCAAGCCTGCTTGTACTCCTGCGAATCCATTCAGTAACACTACCGTACAGTCCGGTCTCTTCGTCTGATATGTCGCATATCACAACCTGGGGGTGGTATAACATCAGAGCCAATAGCCTGATAAGTCATGCCGATGCATGGTCCATAACGGTTCGAGAAACTACTGATAACACTTACTACAAGATCTCAGCCACCCTGGCCAGGGATTTCCTGTTATGGCCATTCGAGCATAGCGCGACATCAACTCCCAATACCGGGAGAGACAAAACCCCTCCTATTGCTCATTACCTACATGTGACTTGGGACTGTACTCAAAAACCACTTTTTTGCACGATTTCATGACCGTGGTATGGTAGAAATCAAAGCACAGTGGGAATCTTACAAGATTCTATGACGATCTCGGGTCTATAGACTAACCTGTACCAGTGTCGCCAGAGAACTGCTATCCGACGATAGGTATTATACCATTTAGGAGTTCTCGGCGAGTCCGTCCAGTGTACCCGGTCTCCACTGAGCACCCGTATACTTTCTCTGATGTCAAACACCAATGGATATGGGATCATCCACCACCCATGATATGGGTCGAGAAGCGTATACGCTAGTCTATTCTTGAGTATCGATGCCCTGTCTCGATACTCCTACGACTAGGAACATTTGAAGGATGTACTTACCGACTACCCTTTCCCCACTAGTATGATCTGCATCATAATCCTGGTAGTCAAGTACTAATTCTAAGGGCTTTATCAATATGCAATAGAGAGATAATAAGTGTAGCATGTTAAGATAAAAAGCAATCGGATAGCATACTATCATGTCGAGCAAGAAAGTCCTCCCTATATATATCCAAGCATTCACTATAATATACAATCATGTAAAATAATGGCCTCCAGGGCATATATAAAACTAACAATCTCCCATGTGCACTAAGGCCATCTGTTGTAGTATCCAATACCCAACAATATAGCAGTGATTGTAGTATCCCATACTCAACCATCCCAAAATCTCTCAAATAGTATCTGGGAAAGCAGGACATGGTGAGTGGATCCGCCATGTTAACCTCAAAATCTACTCTCCTGTAGCATTTTGAAAATTTACAAATAAATAAAATCAATTAATTAAATAATAAAATGTTAAATTAAAAAAATTATTAAAACCGAATAAGTCATTTTCATAAAAAGTATGTAAAACAAATAAAATTAAAATTTTAATATATCACATAAATAAATTATAAGGGTTTTAATGTGAAATTTATCTTCTTTTTAATTAAAATGGTGTTATATAATAAATTAGGTAGTGAAGTGTCTTTTTGTAAAATTTAGGAAACTATGCAAACTTGGAATTATAAGGGTGTAAGTGAAAAATGAGTAGAAAATGTTTTAGCTCAGAATTTTAATTACAAATTAAAATAAATTGATGAGATAATGCAAGGACACCTCCTACTTGCATGCACACACACACACAACACCTCCCCCTTACATGAGGATGGCACCCTTTGGTCTTTGACACCTCCTCCTACACCTCACCCTTCGCTCTTCTCATATATATATTATGTTCAGATCATTAACAAATTAAAATCAGGAAAAATTAAAAGAAAGAAAAAAAACTAAAGCAAATAAGGAAGAACAAGAGGAAGATGAAGAAAAGAGCTAAGTCTAGGGAGTCCTCACCATCAAGCTAAGAGCTAGAAGCTAAGGGTTTGGGTGTCTTAGATGGAGCTTTTCAATCATCCTCAGTTGGTAAAAATTCCTAACTCAGTAGAATTAATTCTGGAATTTGTTTAAGTTTGAAATCAAAGATCTATAATATTGTATTTAAGCAAAACTAAGCTCTGTTGTAATCTGCTAAAGTATAGATAAAAATAAACTTAGCCAAACAGTACCAAAATGTTGTATGTTGGACCTAGAACAAACCATAGGAGCACGAACCCAGGGGCTTGGATTTTGGCCGGTGAGATTAAGGCCAAATCCGGCATCGCCGGATTTTTGTAGGTAATTGGTGTTTTGGGATTTGGGTTAGGTCTCTGTATAGATTTTGGGATAATTTGGTATTGTTTAATCAAATTAGTTTAACTGTATATGGAATCTGGGGACTAATATCCTAAAAGTGATCAAAGTTTTTAAATAGGAAACGGTAAAATCGTAACGCGTTCTGTTTTCTGTTACGAAATAGAGTTGAGTTAAATTTCAGTGAGACTAAGTGTTAGATCGTTTGCAATAGTCGTACGTAGTGTAATTAGAACATACAACTTGTGTTTTATTGATTTCTGCCGTATCGGAATGTAGCCGTTTTCTTATACAAATTAATTAAATGATAGATTTGAGTGCGGGAACTTCTGAGGCCGCAAGAAAAGGAAAAGGATTGGCGATTCCTGAGTAGTACGACGTATTCCGGTGAGTAGAGTAAACATCTACCGAGGGATTGTGTAAACATGGCGTGGTACGCCCGTATTTTGTTAAATTGAAAGATTGACTTTATACGCTAAGTTAATGACATTCATTCATATATACCTACACATCACCATGTTAATAACTGTTAGAACACTGCACAATTATCGACGAGTTATGCCGTACGTGCACATCTTTACATGTTACACTACACCTCATCGATATTAACATGTCACTTTTACACTAAATACTTATCCTGTTAAATATGATTCTATCATACCTTAAACATCATTAACAGTAGTATTTTGCATAAATGACGTCATGTTTCGTATTTAATTGTTCGAAGTTGATATATAAGAAAATTTTATTATTGAGGATTTATGGTTTTGAGCTGTAATATACTATTGCATTAATCTAGTGATTGTTCATTATTGAAGTTACATGTCCATCGTGAGATGTTTTTATGATTTGGTTCTTATTCCGAACTGAGTTGCGGGTCATACGGTTGCGGATTTATAAGTTATCCAGACTAAGTCGGGGGGCATACAGTTGGATACATGGTGGACCCGGTCGAGACCGAGGGGAAGGATAGTCGCATGATAGGCAGGGAGCCTAACGAGGATACTCGATACCGGAGATAGTTATGAAACACGGCAGATATTTATATGATATCGACCGGTGTTATTGATTACAGGATCGTTCGAGGAACGATGCCTGAGAGAATAGATGATTTGTGACGGTGATAGACACGGAAAGATGAAATTTATTTAGAAATAAATGATGAGATTTCAGTTTTGGTTATGTGATTAGTAGTACTGATTCATGTTTTCCACATGTTATCATGCATCATAATTATCCCTGTTACAGTTACTTATAATTCGTCATATTTACATTATCAGCCGTTATATGTTAGTTTTATTCACTGAGTTGGTAACTCATCCCCGTTGTGTCACAGTTCCTTAGAGGAGTAGAGTGGACGGTTAGCAGCAGTGCAGATCCACTTTTTCAGCTTTTATCGCATCTTTTGATAGGAAGGTTACATATGTAGTAACCTCCTCTTTTGATATTGTATTTTGGATCTAGAAAATCTCCATCAGACTTTGTATTATGACTTAGAGTGAGAGATCGTTATATGTATATTATTTGACAGATGAGATCATTTAGTTCTATAAATTGTTATTTCTTTTACTTAAGTCTGAAATTCTTATTGATGTCATATACGCTTGGATATTTATTTCCACTGTTGATATTGTTGATCCCAACTAGGGATGCAACCAAACTTAACCCTTTATAATTGTTTTTATTATGAATTCACTAGTGAGTTACTGTTAAGATCTTAATTATATAAAACTGTGATTTTTACTTAAAAATTAAATTTTTATAAAAATTTCGTAAAAAGGATTTCATCTTGGTTTTTCGGCTTACTCGGGTTGTGTAAATATCTTTTGATATTGCACAATCTAAGTACCGGTCACATCCAAACTTTGGGTCATGACAAAGTTGGTATCAGAGCCTAGGATTAATCTTACGGAATCGAGTAGTGAGTTAAGATAAGTTAACGTGAGTTCGTTACTTAGGATGACCTTTGGTTTGATGGAGTAGGTGATTTAGGATGAGTGCAGTACAGTGTGTATGTTCCGCGGCATATTTAAGTTACCGTACTCATCCTAGCTAACCTTAGGATGTATTTCTTGATTTGTCCCCCCTTTGACTCTCTGTTATTGATTGTTCCTATTCGTAAGCCTTATCAACTCTCGTTTCTTATTCCAGTTGCTATGGCTACGCGAGCTAGTCGAGCCGTAGCCAGAGATGCAGCTGGGGCGAGTCCGCCTGTGACGGCGAATGGTACACCAGACGTTCCGGCAGTGCATGAGCAGGTTGATCCTCCTCCTCCAGATCGCATGACTAGGATAGATGAGGGCATGTCAGGACTGCAGCGAGTGGTAAGACAGTTAGCTGAGGCCACTCAAGTACGGAGACAGGATCTGGCATCGACCATGGCAGAGTCCGAGGTACAGCCCATGGAGAAAGTCACACTCGTAGACACGAGGGTGATGGAGGTATCGCTTTCAGAGTTTATGAGGTTGAGACCTCCCGTATTTACAGGGATCGATGTAGCGGAGGATCCTCAGTCATTTCTAGATAGGATGGCGAGGATTGGAAAATCATTGCGATGTTCTGATGCGAGGTCAGTTGAGCTGACTAGCTTTCGTTTAGAGGGAATTGCATAGGAGTGGTGTGAGTCGATGGAGAGATGGAGAGCTACGGGTCTTCCTCCGATGTCGTGGACCGAGTTTTCCGAGGTCTTTCTTGCCAGATTTCTTCCACAGAGTGTGAGGGAAGCTAGAGGTAGCAGTTTTGAAGCATTGCGAAAATCAGCGAGTATGTCGGTGGCAGATTATGATTTGCGATTCACGCAGCTGTCGCGCTATGCTCTATATTTAGTTCCTACGGAGGAGCTTCGGGTGAAGAGGTTTCTAAGGAGTCTGGACACGCAGTTGTATCTAACTATAGGCTCCCAGCATTTTGATACGTATGCGCAGGCTATGGATGCAGCGATACGAGTGGAGGAGCGTTTGAGCGAGGCGGTGGTTGTTCCGGAGCCAAAGAGGAGTTGACCGATTGGGCCAACGACCAGACAGTTTGGCAGAGGTAGAGGCATATATACTCCAGGCCGCAGTTTCGGACGAGGTTGGACCCAGGGACAGATATTTAGTTCATACCCCGATGATTAGAGAACCCATTTACCTATTATAGTTGCGGACTTCCAGGGCATATGGAAAGGGAATGTACACGCCATAGCGGGACTGTTACTCCGCAGGCTGCTTTACCCCTTCCACCTTCGACGTCGATGGCTTTACTTCCTCCCCCAGTTGGCGCTATGCACCAGACAGTTGAACCACGAGGTCCAGGTTTTGTAGGACGCTTTTAGAGAGGTCGAGGAGATAGAGCTAGAGGACAACAGGATGCGGGCAGGGGCCAAGCACGGGTTTTTGCGCTGACTCCACAGGATGCCCAGGCATCAAATGCAGTTGTGACATGTACTCTTGTAGTATGTTCGTTAGATGCATATATTTTATTTGATCCCGGTTCTACACATTCTTATGTATCTTCATGCTTTGCCCTTTCTTTGGGGAAAGAGTCATCGTTGTTAGAGTTACCGTTAGTGGTGTTTACTCCGGTAGGGGATTCTTTTTTAGCTCGACACGTATTCAGATCATGTTCTGTACGTATTGGTGATAGATATTCTCTAGTTGACCTGATTCTCCTGGATATGTTAGATTTTGATATACTTCTCGGTATGGATTGGTTGGCCGCTTGTCATGTCTATGTAGATTGTCAGGGGAAAGCGGTTAGATTTTGTTTTCCAAATGAACCGGTCTTTGTTGTGCAGGGAGACTGTAATATAACTCCTGCCAACCCGATTTCTGCTCTTTGTACAGGACGACTCTTGAAGAAGGGTTGTCATGGATTCTTAGCATTTGTTCAGGACTTAGGAGCCGTTGATATTCCGTTGGATCAGGTTCCGATCGCACGAGAATTTCCGGATGTGCTTCTTACTGAATTACCAGGATTACCGCCCGAGCGCGATATTGAATTTTGCATTGACTTGATTCAGGGTGCGGGGCCTATTTCTATTCCACCCTATCGGATGGCCCCGACAGAGTTGAAAGAACTCAAAAGCCAGTTGCAAGAGTTGTTAGATAGAGGACTTGTTCGTCCTAGTGTATCACCGTGGGGTGCTCTTGTCTTATTTGTAAAGAAGAAAGACGGTAGTATGAGACTGTGCATCGAGTACCGACAGCTGAATCTCGTCACTGTGCGAAATAGGTGTCCACTATCTCGTATCGATGACTTGTTCGATCAGTTGCAGGGAGCTGGCTACTTCTCGAATATTGATTTGCAGTCAGGGTATCACCAGTTGAGGGTTCGGAAAGATGATATTCCGAAGACTGCTTTTCGCATACGATATGGGCATTATGAGTTTTTGGTGATGTCGTTCGGACTCACTAACGCCTCAGCAGCTTTTATGGATATGATGAACCATATCTTCAAGCCCTTCCTTGATCAGTTTATTATAGTATTCATTGATGATATTCTCGTTAATTCCCGGAGCAGAGAGGAACACGAGCAGCATTTACGTATCATGTTGCCGACCTTGAAGGAGCATCAGCTATTCGCTAAATTCTCATAGTGTGCTTTCTGTTGGGTTAACCTAGCACCTCATGAAGGGTTTGGAAGCATCACATGTACCAAAGATGGTATTTTTAGGGTGCTAAGTTAACAAACAAAGAATCGTTCCTAGAAAAATTAGGGTTTCATAACATTACAAGTGACAAAGGCTAGGGTTTTGAGAGTACAACCTTTGTAGCTCCCTACGCTGGACTCCTTGGCCACTTGAGGGTTGGAGGAGGGTTCGCTTGAAGTCTCCTAGTGTCCACGACGATCCACCCGAAGCTCCTTTGTCCAAGCTATCAACTTCACTTTTCCAAGAAAATGAATGAAGCTAACACTCCAAACAAGTGGGCTAGACTTGTGTAGAATGATGTTGTGGTTCTAATTCTCACTTCAAAATCCTATCTTGTTAAGTATATTGCTCACTACAAAAGTCTAGAGAGCAAAAGAGGAAGGAAGAAGAAGATGATGGCTATATTTTTACAAGAGTGAAAAGAATAACTCTTGTGTAGAAAAATGAAAATATATGTATATATATTTTCTTATCCTCATCTCAAACCATGGTTAAACCATGAATATATTATTGAATTTGAGTTAAAACACAAAAGGAAAGTTTACCCAAGGTTAAAAGGTGGGTGAGGATGGTTAGGTCAAAGAAGAGTGTAGAAACAAATCCATGATAACCATTTTCCTTTTTCATTTTGTTTTAAATCAAATGCAATAAAAATCCATATATAAAACCATGGTGTGAGTCTTATATTGCCACCATTTTCCATGTATGTACAACCATGAAGGATCTATGTATGTATGTATGTGTGTATGCATATCAATATGTGCATGAATCAAAAAAGAAAACATACATGCATGCATACATCCATCAAATACAAGAAAGGATTTCTAGTGAGAAACTAATGATTAAATGATAAATCAACACTTGATTTATCAATCCGGCCATATCACATATGACCCTAACCAAAAGCAAGCCGCCCGATTAATATACGGTATCTCATACGCGCATCTTAACCGGGCCCATGCGCATATCGTATACGCGCTCCACAACGTTTCGCCTGGACTAGGTAACTCCTTTGTGGGACTCTAAGACTCGTCAATACACCGGCAGTGGGTGATGATCATATCAAGCACCCCCAATCCGCAAGCGGTCAGCTAAACGTAACGGCCACCCGGGTATTGAACGATCACAAGAGAACAAGCGAACCTGCTACAACTCCCGTCGAGCTAACCGGCAACACTACCCGCACAGTCCGGTCTCCTCGTCTGATATGTCGCATATCAAGTCTAGGGGTGGTAAACGTCAGACCCCAATAACCGATAAGTCGTGCGGATGTGAGGCTCATAACGGGTCGAGAAACTACTGGTAACACTTACCAGCAAATCTCAGAATCAGCCCTGGCCAGGGACTTCCCTGTTATGGCCAATCGAGCACAGCGCAACATCAACCCTCAATACCGGGAGAGACGAAACCCCTCCTATCGCTCATCGCCTCCATGTGACTCGGGACTGTACCCAAAAACCACTATTTTTCATGCCCTCGTGGACGTGGTAAGGTGGAAATCAAACCACAGTGGGAATCACACAAGACTCTATGACGATCTCGGGTCTACAGACTAACCTGCACAAGTGTCACCTGAGAACTGCCATCTGACGTGAGGTATAATACCATCTGGGAGTTCTCGACGAGTCCGTCCTGTGTACCCAGTCTCTACTAAGCACCCGTATACCATCTTTGATGTCAAAAACCAATGGATATGGGATCATCCATCGCCCATCTCATGGGTCGAGAGGCGTATACGCTAGTCTACACTGGTATATCGATGCCCCGTCTCGATACACCCATGACTAGGGACCTTGAAGAATGTACTTATGGACTACCATGTCCCTACTAGTAAGATCCGCATCATAGTCTAGGTAGTCAAGTACACATCCTTAGGGTTTTACCAACATGTAACTCTAAGACAGTATAAAGAGACAAGTATACATGTTAAGATAAAGAGTAACCAGATAGCATACTATCATATCGAGCAAGAAAGTCATCTCTATATATGTCCAAGCATCCAATATAATATACGTCATATGTACAATACTGGCCTCTAGGGCATACATACAACTAACACTTTCTGGCTGGATAGTGTGGGTTTCTTGGGTCACGTAGTTACGAGAGATGGGATATGTGTGGACCTAAAGAAGATCGCAGCGGTACAGCAGTGGCCCAGATCTGTGTCATTTACCGAGGTTCAGAGTTTCTTAGGTCTGGAGGGTTATTATCGACGCTTTGTGCAGGATTTTTCTAGGGTCGCTGCACCGTTGACCGGATTGACTAGGAAGGAAGTTCCATTTTTTTGGACAGATGCATGTGAGCAGATTTTCCAGCAGTTGAAGACTCGCTTGACGACTGCACCAGTCTTATCCTTACCTTCTGAGTCAGGTGGTTTTGTTGTGTATTGTGATGCATCTCGAGTGGGTTTGGGCTATGTATTGATGCGGCACAGCAGGGTTGTAGCTTATGCTTCTCGACAGTTGAAGAGGCACGAGCAGAACTACCCTACTCATGATTTGGAGATGGCTGTTGTGGTATTCGCACTGAAGATTTGGAGGAATTACTTGAACGGTGATTCGTGCCAAATCTTCAAAGATCATAAGAGCTTAAAGTATATTTTTCAGCAAAGGGATCTGAATCTAAGGCAGTGTAGATGGATGGAACTCGTGACGGATTACGATTGTGAGATTTTGTATCATCCAGGCAAAGCAAATGTTGTAGCAGATGCTTTGAGTCGGAGACCTAGAGGTAACTTATCTCATTTGCGCACCTTGCAGAGACAGTCTTCTACAGACTGGCAGATTTTATGTCATAGTCATATACAGTTTGAGTTCACCTCGACAGGAGGACAGTTAGCATAAGTTCACACCCGTCCACAGTTATTTGATCGTATTCGAGAGACACAGACTGCAGACGCTCATATGACGGAGATCATGGATTAGGTTAGGAAGGGCAGAGAGTCGGAGTTCGTGATAGATGACCGTGGAGTGTTACGTTTTGGGACTCGCCTTTGTATGCCAGATTCTGATGGATTGAGACGTGAGATCTTAGAGGAGGCCCATCGATCAGCGTATAATATTCATCCTGGTTCCACCAAGATGTATCATGACTTGAGGGATGTTTATTGGTGGGACGGAATGAAGAAGGATGTTGCAGAGTTTGTTTCGAGATGCTTGACTTGTCAGCAAGTCAAGACCGAGCACCAGAGGCCGGCAGGAGAGTTGCAGCCCTTGCCCATTCCGGAGTGGAAATGGGAACAGATTTCCATGGAATTCGTTGTGGGTCTACCCAGGACTAGCAGAGGGTATGATTCCATTTGGGTGATTATAGATAGATTAACAAAGGCAGCTCACTTTCTTCTGGTGTAGACGACGTATGGGTTTGCACAATATGCTCATATTTATATCGATGAGATTGTATGATTACATGAAGTTCCAACGTGCATAGTTTCAGATAGGGGTACCCAGTTTACTAGTAAGCTACGGCAGAAACTTCAAGAAGCTCTTGGTACACGACTAAGTTTTAGTACGGCTTTTCACCCAAAGACGGATGGTCAGTAAGAGCAGACCATTCAGACTTTAGAGGATATGTTTCGAGCTTGCAGCCTTGATTTCGGTAGTGGTTGGGATTGTCACCTACCTTTGATAGAATTTTCGTACAACAATAGTTTTCAGGAGACGATCTAGATGGACCCTTTGAAGCTTTGTATGGGAGGAAATGTCGATCACCCGTTTGCTGGACGGAACTGAGCGAGAGTAGCAATTTAGGACCGCAGATAGTACAGGAGACTACGGAAAAGATTCAGCTAATACAAGACAAAATGAGAGCGGCCCAGTGCATACAGAAATCATATGCAGATTGACGACATCGTAGACTTAAGTTTGATGTGGGATATCATGTGTTCCTTCGTGTGTCTCCGATGAAAGGTGTGATGCATTTCGGTAAAAAGGGGAAGCTCAGCCCCAGATATGTCGGACCTTACGAGATTCTGGAGAGAGTGGGTGCTGCAGCTTATCGTTTAGCGCTTCCATCGAGTTTACCCAATGTGCATCCGGTGTTTCACGTATCGATACTTCATAAGTATCTTCAGGATCCTTCTCATGCGATCCAGCATCAGACCTTACAGCTTGAGCCGGATTTATCCTACACAGTGCAGATTGTAGCTATTCTTAACCGGCAGGCAAAGAAACTGAGATCAAGGGTACTTCCAACTGTAAAGGTTCTTTGGCAAGGAACGAATCGTGAAGTGATTACTTGGGAGACTGAGGAAGCGATGCGAATGAAATTTCCACATCTTTTTGAAGGTACGTCTAGTTAAGTTTTAAATTCGGGGACCGAATTTTCTTAAGGGGGAATATTGTAGCATTTTGAAAATTTAGAAATAAATAAAATTAATTAATTAAATAATAAATGTAAAATTAAAAAAGTTATTAAAACCAAATAAGTCATTTTCATAAAAGTATGTAAAACAAATAAAATTAAAATTTTAATATGTAACATAAATAAATTATAAGGGTTTTAATGTGAAATTTAGCTTCTTTTTAATTAAAATGGTGTTATATAATAAATTAGGTAGTGAAGGGTCTTTTTGTAAAATTTAGGAAAAATATGCAAACTTGGAATTATAAGGGTGTAAGTGAAAAACGGGTAAAAAATGTTTTAGCTCAGAATTTTAATTACAAATTAAAATAAATTGATGAGATAATGCAAGGACGCCTCCTACTTATATGCACACACACAACACCTCCTCCTTACATGAAGATGGCACCCTTTGGTCTTTGACACCTCCTCCTACACCTCACCCTTCCCTCTTCTCATATATATATTATGTTCAGATCATTTAAAAAATTAAAATCAGGAAAAATTAACAGAAAGAAAAAGAAAACTAAAGCAAACAAGGAAGAACAAGAAGAAGAAGAAGAAGAAAAAAGCTAAGTCTAGGAATTCCTCACCATCAAGCTAAGAGCTAAAAGATAAGGGTTTGGGTGTCTTGGAGAATGCTTTTCAATCATCCTCAGTTGGTAAAAATTCCTAACTCAGTAGAATTAATTCTGGAATTTGTTTAAGTTTGAAATCAAAGATCTATAATATCGTATTTAGGCAAAACTAAGCTCTGTTGTAATCTGCTATAGTTTAGATAAAAATAAACTTAACCAAACAGTGCCAAAATGTTGTATGTTGGACCTAGAACAAACCATAGGAGCACGAACCCAAGGTCTCGGATTTTGGCCGGCGAGATTATGGCCAAATCCGGCGTCGCCGGATTTTTGTAGGTAATTGGTGTTTTGGGGTTTGGGGTAGGTCTCTGTATAGATTTTGGGATAATTTGGTATTGTTTAATCAAGTTTATTTAACTGTATATGGAATCTGGGGACTAATATCGTGTAAGTCTACGGTAGCGCCCCGGCTGTCATTCTGACGCCAAACGCGGAACAAAAACTTTTATAGATGGCGCTATCTTATACTATAACCCGGATCTTGCCATTAACGCTAAACTAACAAACTGTAAAGAGGTAGAAAGGCTATACCGATCGATCCGAGTCCTTCGGTCTTTAGCCATCATCCCACGCTCCACGCGGCAACGTCGATCTCCTGTCTCCTCGCCGAGGTGGCACCACTTCAACGGATCTTTGAACTGGCTCCCGCCTCTATACCGAGGCAACTCGGTCATCAAGTCTGCTAAAAGAGATGACTAAGATGAAGTAGAGAATGAGTAGAATACTTTGGCTCAAACACCCTAGGGTTCTCATCACATGAGAGGGATAGGGTGGAGGTAGAAGAAGATGCAAAGAGTTGGAAATGGTGAACTCAAGAAAACTATCTCAAGAGAGCAAAAACCAAGCATACAAAATTAACCCTTGGCTGCCCTCTTTTCTTGTGTGTGATATATATACGGTTTAGAGTTTGAGAAATAAAGAAAATATCTTATCAAAATATCTCCAACTCAACCCTAAAATATCGCACCCAAAACAAACCTCATTAATACTCTAATGACTCACTAGATGACTCATTACATGAGTCATTAGTGAACATTCTAGAATCAATGAGTCATTAACATGAGTCACCCTTTCCAAAACTAATAATCATTTAAACCAAAATGATTAACCCAAAAAAAGAAATGCATCTTCTAAAATATTCTCGTAACGGAATACGAGAATACCCCTCACCAGTAAATACATACCTATATCCGTATTCCGACCGAATATGAATACGAGAGACTAAAATATTCCGACTCAATATAATACTTGGATCTGGCTTAAACTAAAGCCCACCAGTATAATGTGTCCGAAATATGACACGTGCACAAGTGCACGTGCATTTTTCGAACCCTGCCATAAAACCATACGGCCTCTATAACGTTTCGCCCGAACTTGGGAAACTATCTGTGGGGGACTCTGAAGACTCGTCAGTACCCTGGCAGTGGGTTTAACCACAAGCACGTCAGCGGCACTAGCTGTGCGTAACGGCTGCCCATGTACTGACCGAAAGGGAAGCCTGATGAGCGAACTCATCCCGGAACCCTACTGAGCCTTTCAGTGACAATATGCATACAGTCCGGTCCGTTCGTCTATGAGCATCGCATATCGGGCCTAGGGGCTGGTAACGTCAGACCCCCAATAGCGGTATAAGTCATGTCGGAGAGTAGCCCTGAACACCTTGAGAAACTACTAGAATACCTACCAGTAATTCTCACCTGCCTTGGCCAAGGACTTGGTGTAATGGCTCTCCTAGACACAGCTCGATCTCACCCTAATACCGGGAGAGACGAATCCCCTGCCGATCCGCTCACTTGCCTCCATGTGGCTCGGGACTGTACCCAAAAAAAACCTGTTTGCATGACTCCTTTGAGCCATGGTAGGGTAGAAATCAAAGCACAGTAGGAACTCACACGAGACAAATGACGACCTCGGGTCGATGAACTAACCTGTACACATGTCACCAAGGAACTGCTATCTGACGCTAGGTATAATACCAACCGGCAGGTTCCCGGCGAGTCCTGTCCGGTGTACTCATAACCCAATGAGCACCTGTATACACCTTAGGTGATCCAACTGACACCAGTGGCTTGTGAGACCGGCCACCGCCCCTTGTCGGGGTCTCGACTGTATACACTAGTCTACTCTGGAGTATCGATGCCCTGTCTCGAAACTCCTACGACGAGGGACCACTTTTAAGGATGTGCTTATAGACTACCAAACTCTCACGTATATGATCACCATCATACTGTTGGTAGTCAAGCAGGATCCTAAGGGCTCTATCAACGTGTAATAGTGATCATGTCACCTAAAACGTTACACGACTGATAAAGGCAAACCAGATAGCATACTATCATCTCGAGTAAGACTGTCCTACCGGTATAGGTCTCCCCTCGATCATTGCAATCACGTACCTGCAATCCAATAATTGACTTTGAGGGCACTATATCCAACATATCGTAAAAGTGATCAAAGTTTTTAAATACGACACGGTAAAATCGTAACGCATTCTATTTTCTCTTACGAGACAGAGTTGGGTTAAATTTCAGTGAGACTAAGTGTTAGATCGTTTGCAATAGTCGTACGTAGTGTAATTAGCACGTACAACTTATATTTTCTTGATTTTTGCCGTATCGGAATGTAGCTGTTTTCTTATACAAATTAATTAAATGATAGATTTGAGTGCGGGAACTTCGGAGGCCGCAAGGAAATTAAAAGTATTGGCGATTCCTGAGTAGTACGATGTATTTCGGTGAGTAGACTAAACATCTACCGGGGGATTGTGTAAAGATGGCGTGATACGCCTGTATTTTGTTAAATTGAAAGATTGACTTTATATGAGAAGTTAGTGACATGCATTCATATATACCTACACATCACCATGTTAATAGTTGTTAGAACACTGCACAATTATCGACGAGTTATGCCGCACGTGAACATCTTTACATGTTGCACTACACCTCGTCGATATTAACATGTCACTTTTACACTAAATACTTATCCTGTTAAATATGATTCTATCATACCTTAAACATCATTAACAGTAGTATTTTGCAAAAATGACGTTATGTTTCGTATTTAACTGTTCGAAGTTGATATAAGAGAAAATTTTATTATTGAGGATTTATGGTTTTGAGCTGTCCTATACTATTGCATAAATCTAGTGATTGTTCATTATTGAAGTGACATGTCCACCGTGAGATGTTTTTATGATTTGGTTTTTATTCCGAAACGAGCTGGGGGTCATACGGTTGTGGATTTATAAGTTATCCAGACTGAGTCGGGGGGCATACAGTTGGATACATGGTGGACCCGGTCGAGATCAAGGGGCAGGATAGCCGCATGATTGGTGGGTAGCCTAACAAGGATACTCGATACCGGAGATAGTTGTGAAACACGACGGATATTTATATGATATCGACCGGTGTTATTGATTACAGGATCGTTCGAGGAACGATGCCTGAGAGAATAGAAAATTTGTGTCGGTGATGAACACAGAAAGATGAACTTTATTTGGAAATAAATGATGAGATTTCAGTTTTGGTTATGTGATTAGTAGCACTGATTCTTGTTTTCCACATGTTTTATGCATCAGAATTATCCCTGTTACGGTTACTTATAATTCGTCATATTTACATTATCAGCCATTATATGTTAGTTTTATTCACTGAGTTGACAACTCATCCCCGTTGTGTCACAGTTCCTTGTAGTAGTAGAGTGGACGGTTAGCAGCATTGCAGATCAACTTTTTCAGCTTTTATCGCATCTTTTGATAGGTAGTTTACATATGTAGTAACCTCCTCTTTTGATATTGTATTTTGGATCTAGAAAATCTCCATCAGACTTTGTATTATGACTTAGAGTGAGAGATGGTTATATGTATATTATTTGACAGATGAGATCGTTTAGTTCTATAAATTGTTATTTCTCATACTTAAGTTTGAAATTCTTATTGTTGTCATATACGCTTGGATATTTATTTCCACTGTTGATATTGTTGATCCCAACTAGGGATGCAACCAAACTTAGCCCTTTATAATTGTTTTTATTATGAATTCACTAGTGAGTTACTGTTAAGATCTTAATTATATAAAACTGTGATTTTTACTTAAAAACTAAATTTTTATAAAAATTCCGCAAAAAAGGATTTGATCTTGGTTTTTCGGCTTACTCGGGTTGTGTAAATATCTTTTGATATTGTACAATCTAAGTGACGCTCACATCCAAACTTTGGGTCATGATATCTCCTTACCTTGATCCCTTGTAGATCAACCATCTCCTTGATCAGGTGATACTTGCCTCAGAATATATTTGGATCGCTGATGGGACCGGTGTTCCTAGGCTAAAGCCACAACTCCATTGTACTCTCAATAAAAGTTATTGGACGCTCAATGGTAGGAACCATGTTCATCTCATGAACAAGTAATGTCCAGACAGCCACTTTGGCATTATCCTTGGTAGCAATGTATTCAGCCTTTATCATCTTGTATGTCACGATATCTTGCTTGGAACTCTTCCTACAAACCGTCCTTCCACTGAGGTTAAAGGCAATGCATGTGACTGACTTTCAGTCAACCTTATCACTCTGGAATCTCGAACCAAGAACATTCTTTTAGTGCTTCTCAAGTACTTAAGAATGTCCTCCACAGCTGTCCAGTGATTCTCCCAAGATCCGATTGATTCCTAATCACTGCACCTAGTGAGTCATCTATATCTGGTCTGGTACATAACATCGGATACATGATAGAGTTTACTGCCGAAGCATAGGGTATCCCTTGCACGCGAGTTCTCTCCAAATCAGTCTTGGGAGACATCTTTTTGGAGAGAGTGAACCATAGTAAGTGGGCGAACCACCATGCTTAGAATCGTCCATACTAAACTCCTTTAGTATGGTGTTTATGTACCTGGATTTAGAACACTCCTAACATCCACTTAGATCTATCACCATAGATCATAATCCACAAGATGTAGCAGGTATCATCCAGATCTACTAGTGAGAATTCTCGTGATAAGAGGAGCTTGACCGAGTGTAGCATAGGAAACCATTTCCTATCAAGAGTATTTCATCTATGCACAATACGTGGAAAACAACCTTGCTCTCTACAAGCTTCTTGTATATACAAGGTTCATCGACCATTTTGATTAAGTCAAGCTCTTTGACTGTCACATTAAAACAGTTGTTCCAACTCCGCGATACTTGCATTGATCTCGATGGACTTAAGCATAGCTTTGAAACAGTCAACTTTTCCATCTACACCAAGAATCTTCTCAAGATCCATTTTCTACCAATTGGTTTTACCCCTTTAGGTGCAACATGCAAAGTCATACTTTGTTGGTGTATATGTATTCCATCTTTGATCGCATAGCATCCAGCCATTTCACAGAGTCCCCACTCGTGATAGCTTGCCTGAACCTAGTTTGGCCACCATCAACTTTGATGCAATCCTCGCTCCTACTGTCACCAAGAATACCGTAGTATCTATCAAGTGGATGAGGAACCCTACCAGATTAGCGGAGAGGCTGAGGTTCGTTGGAGACTATTGAATTCTTTGGTTCTACCAAATCATCAGATGTTAGTTTGTCTAGCTGAAACTCCTTCCAGTTCTATCTCATGGCCACTAATTTCTTTACAAGAAATTCCTTTTCTAAATAGGTGGCATGCTGAGAAACAAAACACCTTTTGCTCTTCAGAGTGGTAGAAGATATTCCCTCACAGATGTTTGGGATATCCTAACAAACTTACAAAAAATTGACCTTGCCTCGAGCTTGTCCGGATTCTGCCTTTCAACATAGGCCGAACAACCCCATATCTTAACTCGTTTAAGGCTTGGTCTCTACCCATACCATATCTCATATGGAGTGGTAGGCACTGATTTGGTTGGAACCCCATTCAATTGGTATGCAGCTTCTCAAGTGCATAACACCCAAAAGGAAATAGGTAACTCAGCTGTACTCATTATAGAGTGCGCCATATCTCATAAGGTGAGATACCTCCTCCCTGATACACCGTTGTGCTGTGGTGCATTTGAAGAAGTAAGCTGAGAGAGAATTATATTCTCCTTTTAGAAACTCCAGGAAGTCCATGCGCAAGTATTATCCTCCTCGATCACATCGAAGGACTTAATACTTCTACCCGTCTGGTTCTTTAACTTCAAGCTTATATTCCTTGAATTTCTCAAAAGTTTCAGACTTGTGTTTCATCAGGAACATATGTCCGAATCCTAAGAGATGATCGGTGAATATAACGAAGTACCAAGAACCTACCTTGGCGTTTTTAGATATAGGACCGTATACATCATCATGTATCCATCCTAAGAGTTCACTAACTCTTTCTCTGTTTCCAGTAAACGGAGTATTGGTCATTTTATTTTGAGACAAGACTGGAAAGTATCATAAGATGAAAATTCGAACAGATTCTCATATTCATCCTTATGTAACTTAGCTGAACGTGTCGTATAGATATGACCTAGTCTATAATACTACAAGAAGGATTCATTCATTTCTGAACTACTCCTCTTGTGTTTGTTCTATATACTTTGAACTGTGTTTTGATTTAGAATGTATATGCTATTATATAACGTGCCTGATCGAATTAACTCTTGATTCAGGAAAACATTCAAAACATTATCCACTAATACAGAATTATATCCTTCTTTAACTTATTAAAGAACATGATGTAATGTTGTATATCAGGTTCGGTATGTAATAATATTCGTTCAGAATTAATGTATTAACCATTTTGGTAATACAACGTGATATCTGCCAACTGACTTGGCTGCAACACTTGCACCATTCTCTACACTTAGAGACATATCACACTTTCCCAGTTCTCTACCCATCTTTAGCCCATGTAACATATTACATATGCGGGATCCTGATCCGGTATCACATACCCAGGACATAGAGCATACTGAGAAACAGTTCTGGGTAATGAACACACCCGAAGAATATGCATCAACATGCTTATTCTTCAATTGGGTGGCGTGGGAATCCGGATATTCCCCTATTTCCTGCTCGAACTTATAATAGTTATAAGATAGAGCGGAACCAACGTTCCCTAGCTCAGTATAATAAGCAGTTTTGGTCAATATATCCATATTATTATCTTGATTAAGGCCTGTTGTAGCACCTTAGGATGTGTTTAGTGGCTAATTATACTTTAATATATGGCTTTTTATAAAAATTTTACCAAATTGATTTTTAAATATTTTATCAAATTTAATGAATATTTTGTTAGAATTTTTCTAAGCTTGCACACACATGTGCATGTAAACTAGGGCTTAATCGGGGTTAGACCATGATTAGCAACCATGGTGGACTAACCATTTGTTAAGCCACTTTGGTTTTTATTAAGTGTTTTGGAGTCAAATTTTTTTTAAATGGAAATGATTTGAATTGTAGGGTGTTGACTTGGGGAGAGAGAGGGAGAGGGTGCATCATGGCATGAGCCATGCTTGCATTAAATGAAGAGAGAGAGAGAGAGAGGGGTTGACACTTTGTGCTCGCATTTCGTTGTTCTTTTCTGATAACTCTCTCACTCTCTCTCACACACACACACCTGCAGCTGCAACAGCAGATGAAGCAGCAGCAGGAGCAGCAGCAGCAGCAACAAACAACAACAACAACAACAAGAGGTAGCAGCAGCTGAAGCAACATCAGCAACATCAGCTTCAGCAGCATCAGTGGCAGCTCCGTCAGTATCAGCAGCACCGAATCTTCTTCTTCTACTCCTTCTCCTACTTCCTAGGGTCTATTGGGGTATATTTCTTAAACTCAATTCCTTTTGGTAAGCTTGTGTGTAGAATTAGCTTCGGTTAGTGATAAAAGTGAGTTTTTGTACTAAATATGGTGAATTGTGTGGACTTTTGGTTAAGAGATGATTTTACGGGTTAGCCTAGCCTAGTTAAGTATTATTAGGGCCACTTAAACACAGCTTAACCCCAGATTTCACCAAAATACTCTAGGTTTCCATTTTGTGCAAAATATAATGTTTTTAAGACAAAGTTAGCATTTCTGTGATCTACTTTAGACCTGGTGGTTTCATATAAAAACTGAGATGACTGGAGCATACTTGATAGACCTCGATCACACCACCAGGGCACGAACCCAGACTCCCAACCCAGGCTGCCAGTTTGTTCGTTCTGGCCACAATTTGCGGCCAGACAAGGGACTTAGGGGTTAGGGTTTTGGCTAGAGGAGTCTGCTATATTTTTAGGGTCTGTGGTATGTGCAATTTTGTAATTTTTCACCTGTGTAAGAATCTTGGACTGTATATCGCTTTTCCAATACGTTTTGTTTGCGCGACACGTGTGATACGTGAGTGGGTTCTGTGTTACAGCGTATCGCGATGTGCCGGGATAGTTTTAGACGCGTATACACATGTTTCAGCGTATCGTACACACGCGCGTTTAGTTCGCGACACGAGTTTCTCGTTTGATTTCGATATCGCGTTTTGCGAGATATTTTGCTTATATATGGAATCCTTGTGTAAATTCCAGGTTCGCAGGCGGGTACGTCGAACGCCGCAAAGAAAGGGAAGAAAGTGGTCGGCTACACTTAGCACGCGACCAGGTGATTAGATTTAATATCTACGGGAAAATCGCCCATATGGCGTTAAGCGTCAGGGCGTGATAGGATATTTAGTCGTAGATGTTCATATGGACTATTGTAGCATACCTTCTTGTTGCATATAGAATTGGTAGTATATAACACTGCACTGTCACTAACGGTTAAAGCTGCATGAGCACTATTTGTATGTTACACTCACCCCGTTAGTGATTGCCATGACACTTGCACTATAGGATTGCAACAATTTACATATCGTTTGATTGCCGCATCATTGATGATTGTCATGACTTGTCGCATATTAACATATTATTAGATATATCACTACTTGCGCACATGCAAACTGTATATTCACGTTAGCGCATACCTTTATTGATATATCCATACTTGTGCACATATACCTCGTATATCCATATTAGTGCACATGTACATTGCTACACTCACATTGCGTACATATCCATTCGCACATCCATACCTATATACATACATATGTTACATACATGGGTGATATTGACATGATTTTAAAACTAAAGGACCGCATGTGATATTTTCAAAACTGGATCTTTTTAAAAGAGCGGTTTTCCCTTTCTTTTACTCTTAGTGTCATACGACACATTGCATGGATTTGCGCATTGAGTTTGGATTTATGTGATTTCTGGATTTGGGAACCGGGGTATTATTTTAAGAAAATACACACTGTTTTAAAAACCCGGTTTCCCTTGATATGATATTTCAGTGCGTCCACCATGCGTTTTCTCGGTTCTGAGATGTGTGACATGTGAACCCGAATCGAGGAGCTGGACGAGGCCTATTACGGGTACATGGTGGACCCGGTATGGTACCCCGGGACGAGAACGGATCGCTCTGCAGTAGACGGTGAGCGTGGCAGAGGGACTACTACCTACCGGTGATTGGTTGGACCTGGCGGTTATCCGGAGGATACCGACCATAGTCGATAGATGGATACGGTACGACACGTACTGCCGGTTCCGAGGGCCGATTCCGCAGACGGAGCCCGTAGGCCGATCCGGACTGACGGATCCTGATACTTGAGGATTTGCGTGTCGAGGCTGGACATGATTATTTTATAATATTTTGTGTGCCAATGTTGGGCACACACGATTCTATGAGATTTACAGGATTTGAGGGCCGATTAGAATGATGACGCCTGAGTTTTACTGGGATTTGGGTGCATTGATGGACACCGGTCATTTTCCACGTTGGCATTCCGTGTAGATATTATTTATTCCCATGCTCAGCATTCAGTGTTATACATCTCATCCTGTATCTATAGTACCTGATAGAGTACACTTGCTATGCACGATCATTGCATACCCTGCTCATCCTATATAGATGTTATTAGGTTGCACATGCTATGCACGACTATTGCATACCCTGCTCATTATATATAGATGTTATTAGATCGCACATGTTGCAAGATTATTTCTCATCTAGTTCATCATATAGATGTTATCTGTTGGCATAGGTTAGAGTATCGCAGCACGTGCATACTCACGATTATCTTTATATGTTATCTACTATTCATGAGTTGGCAACTCACCCCCGTTGTGCCACAGTGTTTGCAGGTTGCCCCTCGGAGTAGTCGCGGTAGGCTATTTTCTTACATCTTTTGATACAGATACTACTGCAGTTGGCGTGCTACCCCTTTTGCTGATAGGTGGGTTTTGTGCGGTATCTATTTATTTTCCAGTTGTATACATTGTTGTATCTAGTACTCTCCATCTACTACTTTTGTATTGATTTAGAGAGCAGTTGTGAGGACGATATATATTATTTTGTACTCTGGTGTCGAGCTCATTGTGAGTCGACTTTATTTATGCGGCTTTATCTTTCATGATATTTGTTTTCACTTATACTGCTCATTTTTTCGCTACGGCATCGTATATTATATTTATGGTGATTGTTCCGCCGTTGGGCGTGATTGCTCCCATTTGGGGATGTCTTATTCTTATTGTATATCATTTTACTCATATATTGCTTTGTACCCGATTTCGGGGCTAGTTTTTACAAAGGAAATGCTGCCAAAATTTTTAAGAAAATAACTTGAACTTTAAAGAATTTTATTAAGTTACTTAAGGTTTTCTAAACGTTTTAACAAATGTTTCTATTAAATGTTTTAACACTCAATACTTTTAATGGTTTTGATTTCTGGGTTTCGGCTTACTTAGTCGCGTTACGCCTGGTTAAGTGCCGGTCACGGGCCGAACTTTGGGTCGTGACACTTGTCATGGTCGCTATCAGGAAAGAGAGAGAAGAAAACACTCTGCATGCGCTCTTGCAGGATTAGATTGGTTATTATTTTATCTAATCAGGGTGCATCCCACTGTTTTAGTCAAATCTTCCTTCAAACCCTAAAAGGTAAGACTAGCCGGGATTAATTACACCCTACAAGTTCGCCAATCTTTCAGTCAGGCCAGTGTCGGTACTTTGAGGAAGGTTCCCCGTGCTTTCGCACGGACCTAATTAAAATAAACCTCGTTTTCCTAGGGGCGTAACCCCGTCAACACCTTTGTAGAAACCAACTTGATCGGCTAATTGTAATGTGTAAAACACTCCCAGGAGTAACACTTACTCACAGTGGGTATCGGAATCCAGCTATCTCATAGAAGGTATGCAATCTCATTGCAAATTTCAACACTTGATATTCCCGATAATATTTTGCCCCTAGCGTCCTATGACCTTGACGAAAGCCAACAAACCATAGTCCACTAGTCAAGTTCAACCCGTACATTTTATGATTGAATTAAACCCATCCGCATGAACCTTGATGAAAGCCAACAAAGTCGTATGACTACCCTAATCCAGTCGCATCATATGCTTAAGCAGATAAGCACTAATCAGCTACCGCACACTACGTCTTGACGAAAGCCAACAAACGCAGCACGAATACTAAATACTACTTATCTAAAATGTCGGAGGGCTATGACAGATTTTTAAGAAAACCTTTTGCGTAATGAACTTGATATCGTTGTAGAATCGAGTGAATTTTAAAAAGAGTGTTTTTGAGGTTTTTACTAGTTTTTCTAAAGAGGTCACCCTCGGTGAAAGGATCTCGGCTCTTTCCTTATCGAATAAGGTACAGGATATTTCACAAATACCACTATACAAAGCAATAACTATAAAGCAATCAAAAGACAAACCGAGTGGGTTGTAGCATCTTCCAGTTTCGCTAAAGAGGTCACTCCCGTTGAAGGGATCTCGGCTCTTTCCTTATCAAATAAGGTGCTGGATATTCTACAAGGAATACCTCTATGCAAAGCAAGAACTAGAGCTACCAATTTTTGAAAGTAATTTCTACAACATCATTTAGGTTTCTTTTAGTTTCATTAATCTCATTAATGAAGTCCCATCAATTATGCTTCCTAAGAATCACATAAGAAACGAAAGCAGCAATATCAATTATATCTCATATATATAATATAGGCATTCATTTCAGAACATATCAAGTGATCACATCACAGAATATCAGCAGCAGAAGAATCACATATGAAATATTGGATATACTAGGAATTCCGTGTTTTATATTAAGCCTGTATAAAACACGGATTCCATGGTCGCGATGAATAGCCAAACCCACATCCCTAGACCCCTACGAGAGCGCAAGCAACCCTACCAATTCTAGAGTTAGTAGACCCGGTCTTGACTCCTCGAGGTGGTCTTCCACTGTACCCTAGAACCCAGTTACTTGTGCTCCCCGCCTTGGGTCTATCCTAATGCGGAAAAGTAAATAATATACATCAATGGTGACATCATCCTCAACCCGGAAGTGCCCCAATAAAAGAATATTACATAAAATGAATTTTACATGAATGAAAATAAAAACCCGCATCTCACATAAAACCCCCGGCTATTCAAAACACGACGATCCAATATAACATATCACAGCAACACATAACATCATATATCATCAACGTAAGTAAATATGCGTATTCCAATTGTCGTTGACATATAGCACCGAAACCGGCGATACACTACATATTACACTTACGGTCGCAGAAAAGAAAGTGAAAAACTACAACAATTGGAATCCGCAACCACCTTAGACATCATAAACCCGATGTATCACATACTTTGGATTTCATGCCTAATCAAATGAATTCCTTAGACATCATATGCCTAACAATTATAAACCCCTCATTTTATTCTCGATATTGAAAACACTTTCCAATAACCTGTCGGGTAATTTAACAAGATTCCCGATAACCTGATCGAATGCTCATCGGAAACTTTAGCAGACGGCCGCACCCCGCGATGCCGTCGACGAAGTACACTAAGGCGGAACACCGCGGCCGCGAGCACCCGAACGGATGCTTTTGGTAACGGGGTTCTCCTACAGTCACTTGGTCGGGGCTATGGGGTGTGGTTATCTAGTAAGGTTACCCGGCGAGTATCCGCGTACACTACGTAATTACGACGGACTTTTGATCAACATAAAAATTCCATGGCAACCGATCAAATGAGACTAATCTGCTAGATTATAAAATTCAAACTTGTTATCACATAACTACTTGTGGATTCCAAATATTGTATCACAATCATAGATAGCTAGAGGATGTTAAACTTTTGGATCGAATAAGCAAGCACCCTAAAATTCCCGACAAGCTCAACACTTGAGTGGAGTTTAAAAATTACCTAAAACATGCCACAGCTCCTATGAACTAGCCGTAGAAGGGTCAACCAATGCCTCACCTGTGGCAGCGCTGAACTACCACAACCCTAGGGTTTGATGGCGGTTCTGACGGTCACAGAATCGAGTTAGGGTTTCGTTCTTCTAGAGGGTCCACAGAATCGCTTGCAAAATTTTCTGAAAATTTTAAATAAGTAATTTTCTGAAAACTCTTGAAAATTTTCCAGCGGGGGAAAAATTGGGTTAATGATATCCGTTCAAACCTTTTAACATCGTCTAAATAACCCGAATACATGTTAGAATTACGATTACGAAACGCTCCGAATTGCCTATGCTAAAGTTAATATCACATGCCAATTTAGCAAAAACAAACAACACCTGAAATCCTAAAACCCAGAGACTGGAACACCCTGAAAATTTGATGCCCAAAATCCAAATTTGACCTGAGCTGGCCGGCTTTGGAGCCTATGTGGCCTGTATTGTGATGCCCAAATTGTCTCAAATTTTCACAGTGTTCATGTTATATCACATACAATATTCTGCAGTTGTTTAAAAATATTTTTGAAGACCTTTTTAAATTCGACAGAAACGAAGTTTTCGTATTAGGTGTTTCGGAGTAGTTTCGGTTTCGTAATCCTAGCAAATATTGTCTAATTTTCTAGCATGGATCTGATACCGCTGTAGGGTTGTCTAGCGCGGTAGTAAGGTTTCGGGAGGTATCGTCCATGCCAATTTCAAATTTTTTCCGTTCTAGCTAACCCTAACCCAAGAATCGCTATTAGAAAATCCGACGAATAAACATGTAAACTACTTTGTATCTAAGTGAATGCGGGAATACAATCTTTATAGACCGGTCCTTCACTTCTAAAGCTCCATGTTGTAGTCCCTTCACTGCGAATGGTGAACTACCGACTCTAGAGAGGGTTCACTTGAAGAAACGAACAACCTTACTCAATGTCTTCAAGGCCGAAGGTGATCTATGTCGAGGAGACTCGAGCTCATGCTACCTCTTCACTAATGGTGAAATTAGTAAAGCAAACACCCTAAACTAAATGGCTAATAGTAGAGGATGATGACGTAGGAAGTGGGCTCACTTTAGTTTTATTTTTCTCACAATATTTCATCACTTCTCAAAACCCTAGAAAGCTTTTTGAGCACATGATGAAGATGAAGCAGGTGATGAATGAATAGGATGGAATGAGGTTAGAATTTCAACCATGGGTTAGTTAATGTCATACATTAACCATTGTAGAGACTTAATCATGGCATAGGATAAAGGTTGGGTTAACAAAATATCTTAATGTAAAACAAATTTGGTGGACTTAGTCAATTGTTAGCATGCTTCTCCAAGCTTCTAGCCATGACAATTTCGAACCAATTTTGTTAATTACTAAGATAAATAAAACCCTAATTTTATCATTGTTATAGTGTAAGTCTCACACACCCAAATTGCATATATAACCCAGCATGATACATAATATATATCACATATATATAATGTATGCATAGTGAGAAAAATAAATGGTCAAGTGGGCAATATTAGTTAATGTAAATTCATATATCAAATATATAATTATACATTAAATCATTGAATCAACACTTGACTTAATGATAAGGATATATCACATATAACCGACTAATATCAATAATATCAACTTACCGAATCAACACTTGATTCGATAACCCGGCTATATCATGTTAGTGTATATGTCCTAGAGGCCATTACTGTATCATACTAGTTTGTATATTACTTAATGGAAGCTTGGGATATTCACAGTTGTATAGACAATCTTGCTCAAAATGGTAGTATGCTACTTGGTTTGTTTCTACTTTAATGTGTACATGTGTTTCTTTTAGTATATCACCTATACACATTAGTGGAGCCCTTAGGATCTTTGCTTGATTACCAGCGTTGTGATGGCAGTCACACTCGTGGGGGCTGGGTAATCCATAAGCACATCCTTATACAGGTCCCTAGTCATAGGACTATCGAGGCAGGGCATCGATACTCCGGAGTAGACTAGCGTATGCGCTTCTTATCCCAGCAGGGGAGACGGTCTGTCCCACAGCCGTCAGTACGTCGTACTTGAGATAGTATGCGGGTGCTCGTTAGGTTACGAGTACACTGGACAGGACTCGTCGGGAACTTATTGGTTGGTACTATACCTATCGTCAGTTATCAGTTCCCAGGTGATATGAGTACAGCTTAGTCCGCTGACTTGACACTGTCACTTCGCCTCTAGTGTGTTCCCACTGTACTTTGATTACTACCCTACCACGGCTCAAAGGAGTCGTGCAAATAGGTAGTAGTTGGGTGCAGTCCCGAAGCACTTGGAGGTTGTGAAGGTTAGACAGGATTCATCTCTCCCGATATTGGGAGTTGATATCGCGCTGTATCAAGGAGAGCCATTACACACAGTCGTCCCTGGCCAGGGCAAGCGAGATACACTGGTAGGTTTCCAGTGTTATCTCAGGGTGTTCTGGGCTACACTCCGACACGACTTGTACCGCTATTAGGGGACTGACGTTTACCGCCCCCTAGGCCCGCCATGCGATATTCTCATACGAACAGACCGGACTGTACGGACACTGTCACATTCAGGCTCAGTAGGAGTTCAGATGGGTTTCACCTCGTCAGTCTTCTTATCGGCATCTACCTGGGGGGCCGTTACGCACAGCTAGTGCCGCTTGCGGTCTGTGGTTCAACCCACTGCCAGCGTAGTGACGAGTCTTTAGAGTCCTACACAGAGAGCTATTCGCCTTTAGGCAAAAGAGTAGAGGTCGCATGGTTTTGCGACAGGGTTCGGTCACATCCGCGCACTTGTGCACGTTTGGTGTCCGGGCAGTTATTACTAGCGGGCTTTGGTTTAAGCCCGATCCTAGTATTCATTTTGGGATTGGTTTTATCTCGTTTGTATTCGTGTTCCACGGAACACGGATGTGGGTGTGTATGCACAGTTGATAGAGACAGAGGCAGAGGATTCTCATTAGGGTTGTTGACTGTTGACTTTTGCTAAACCCAAATGAGAATTAGAAATATGATTAATAATAATATTAATTAAGTATTATTGTGCCATGGTTGGGTTGAAAGGTTGACTATGTTGACTTGTTGACTTTGTTGACCGGTTGACTAGGTTGGACTTGTTGACCATCATCTTGACAATGGCTATCATTTCATGGCATTGACCTTTGCTTGCTTGTTTATTCACAAAATGCAATAAATGCATGAAATGATAATGCCATTGACATGAACCATCATAAGATGCTTAATTATTGTTATTATTATGATTATTTTGTGTTATGAGAGCATGGGTGGAAAAAGTCTTGCTCATTCTATCATTTGCTCTCTCTCTCATAAAAACTCTTCTCTTCCTCTTGCTCTCTCTCTAGCTCAAGGAAAATCCCTCTCATGAGTTGAGAACTATTTCCTTAGAGATAAAACCCAAAACACTTCTCTACTCATCCTAGTGTACAAGGTCTAGCAAGCCAAGTATCCTAGTTTCCTCTAGATTGAGGTTGGAGCCAAAGGTAGAAGCTTTCGGGTGGATCCATCTTCGGCCCAAGGAGACGACGAGGTGAGGCCGATCCGACCACCACAAAGAGTTGAAGGGAAGGAGTTCAAGTTTAGGTATAACCCCTAACCTAGTAGCTAAACTCTTAGTTAGGTTGTTAGATAGTTTGTTAAACAAAGATCCGTTTCAAGAGTCCATGTTACCCCTACCGTAAAAATCATTTTTTCACCATTTCAACAACCCCAAAGAACTGGGGACGGGTAACGTGGACTTACAGTGGTATCAGAGCCTAGTTAAACACTATCTAACATGTTAGCAAAGTAACTAGAAGTTCGATCGAAAAGAAAATCACAAAACACGCCCGGGACATGAACTTTCTGTCGATTTTTAAACTGCTGTAAAAATTATTTGACATATACCAAAAATTGGCTCAGGGTTTTCAGTGAAGAGTGCAGAAAAACGATCCACTGAACCGACTAACTCACCATGGAAACGCGGCAAGAAGAGCTTCTTGCCGCGGATCCGCGGCCGAGTTGACTCGGCCGTGGATCGGTTTTGCTGCAGTGTATTTATTGGGGTGTTTTGGGATTTTTGGAATATGATTTTTCTGCCCAGATTTTCCAGAAAGCAAAATTTGTTTTTGGGGTGGTTAAAAATCCGTATTTTGATCGAACTTCTAAAGACTTTAGCTAACGGGTTATATCTGTGATGTGATATATGTATTGAACGTCTGCTAATCGCTATACGTCGATTAGTGGGGGTTATACATATCTGTGATCTGTAATGTTGATGGTATGTGTATATGAATTCATTGGATTGTCGCGGATGAATAGCCGGGGGGTTGTGAGATGAGAGTTTTCTTTATCTTTCAATTCATGTAATATGTAAATTGATGTAATATTATTTGTATGGCCGCACATCCGGGATGAGGTTGTAGCCGCCATTGTATAATTTCTTTTTACTGTTTTTGCTCCTAGGATAGACCCAAGGAGAGGGGGTGCACAAACTACCGGGTATCTCGAAGTGCCGAGTGGCCTACTCACGGTGTTGAGGGAGGTTGCTTCACTTCGGGTATTTGGCGGGTAGTTTGCCGCACCCGTAGGGTTCTAGGGTGGGTTATTGGCTATTCATCGCGACCGTGTAATCCGCTTTTCGTTACAGGCTCGTACGGAATGCGGATTCCTAGTATATCCAGCGTGTTCATCTGTGATCTGGAATGGATATCATTTCATCTGACGAATGTATATATCTATATATGATATCTATTTAGGCGTTGCTTATGTTTTGCATCCGCGCTAGTCCAGCCCCCGCTCTGTCGTTAGTTAAGTAACCTAACGGGTAATGACGGGGCCAAGTGGCGAATGCGGATGGCATAAGCGTACGTCATATTTTCGTTGTTTTCTGCAATGGTTGGATTAATTGATGGGACACATTAAAATTAATGCAAGAAAATAAACCAAAGTAAAGTCGTTGGAACACTTTCAAAACTACTCTGTTCTTTTCTAAAACCAACTTTTAAACACGGAGCTTGAACCACTCCCTTTAAAAGCTATCTCGTTCCATCGATTATATCAAGTTCACTACGTTCACGGTTTCGCCAAAACCATTCGTAGCCCTCCGTCGTTTCATATGGATAGTCAATAGTATTCAAGCTGTGTTTGTTGGCTAAAGTCAAGGCACAGTGTTTGGTAGCTATTGGGTATTCATATGCAGCATAGATAGATGCGTTGGTTTGGGATAGTCGTACTGTCTTGTTGGCCAAAGTCAAGGGTAGGTACGGGTGGGTTCAAATTAACCTAGAGAATGACGGGTAGAACTTGACATGTGACTTATGATTTGTTGGCCAAAGTCAAGGTCATAAGAGCATGGGGCAAAAATTCACATCGGGAGTTTCTAAAGAACCAGAAACTTGCTAGCGCTGCATACCATTTGGAGTGTGATGATTCTAGTAGGATTCCTTCAGTTTTATCACACGATGATATTTTGATCCCGATCCTACTGTGAGTATATGCTACTCCTCGGGAAATTTCTCACTTAACGATCAATGCTATAAACCAAGTTGGTGTCTAGAAAGGGGTTAGCGGGGCTACGCCCCCAGGGAAAAGAGGTTATTTAATTAAGGAACTTCGCGAAAACATTGGAAAACCTCCCTTGAAGTACCGACACTGGCCTGGCTGAACGGTTAAGCAAGTATTTTACGGTAAGATTGATCCCGACTAATTCTTCCTTTTTTGGTTTGAGGAGGGATTCGAGAAACAGGGAGCCATCCTGTTTAGACAAACTAAAAACAAGTCTAAACTTGCAAGAGCATCATGTTGAGTGTTTCTTCTCTCTCTCCTAATTGCAGCGACCAATCGTCATGACCGGACTTAAGTTACTTCTAGATAAAAATATACTGACAGGGCCAAACTACAAAGATTGGCTCAGGAATGTCAAAATGGCAATCACTTACGACAAGCTGGGGTATCTCCTTACCACCAAAGCTCCCCCTGTCCCAGGTCCCACCTCCAGCGTCGCGGATAAGGAAATCCGTAAGACCTGGGAGATCGATTGCGCGAAGGCCAAGTGCCTCGTGCTTGCCTCTATGGACAATGAACATCAGAGGAGGCACGAGAATATGGACCTAGAATCCATATTTCTCCATACAAAAGAACTGTATGGAGAGCAATCCCGTATCGCCAGATACGAAGTTTAAAAAAAGCAGTTTTCGGCGAGATTGGCCGTCGGATCATCGGTAGTGGAACACGTGCTTAAGATGATTGGCTATATTGAAGAGCTCGCGGACCTTGGGACCACGTTAGAGAACGAGCTCTATACTGACTTGATTCTCCAGTCCCTTCCTTCCACTTACGCCCAGTTTATCCTGAACTTCAACTTGCAAGAAAAAGAAGTTGAACTTTCAGAACTCCTCAGCCTACTGAGGAGTGCAGAGGGCACCCTACAGAAAGGTAGGGAAACATCCACTTTGTTTGTTGGAGGACCTTCCTCTTCTAGGTCATGGGCGAAAGGCAAGGGAAAGAAGAAGAAAACCCCTACCAAACCAAGGGGTGGTGTTAGTAAAGTGGAAACGAAGGGAAAAGTAAAGGCAACAAAGATAGCGGGGCAGCTTGTGGGAAAAGGAGAGTGCTTCTATTGTCATAAGAAAGGACACTGGAAAAAGGATTGCAGGGCTTGGAAGGCCAAGAACCAGGATCCGAAGCAAGTTGCGGCTTCAGCTTCAGGTGTGCATGTTATTGAAAACTTTCTATCAATAAACTCTACTTCCTGGGTATTGGATACCAAATCAGGATCTCATATCTGTAATTCTTTGCAGGTACTGAGAAAGCGTAGCGTTTTGAAGGCAGGTGATATGACCCTCAGAGTTGCAAACGGAGCTAGCATGGATGCTGAGTCCGTGGGGGACTATCACTTGGGAATATCAGATGGACATGTTTTGGATTTGAGTGATTGTTATTTTGTACCCAATGCAACTTGTAATATCATATCTGTATCTTTATTATCTAAAGAAGGTTATGAATTTGCATTTGTAAGCAATGTTGTAAACATTCACCTTAATCAAGTTTTGATTGGGTCAGGTACATTAAGCAATGGTATATACGTATTAAACCAACCACAGATTTTCAATGTCCAGAATACACACAAAAGAAAGTCTCCGGAAATAAATCAGGCTTTCTTATGGCATTGTAGACTGGGTCACTTCAATGAGAGAAGGTTGACTAAGTTACATACAGAAGGATATTTAGATCCGTTCGAATATCATTCATATGCAAGTTGTTAATCCTGTCTCAAAGGAAAGATGACAAAGAATCCGTTCACTGGACACGGAGTAAGAGCGAGCGAGCTCTTGGGACTCGTACACAGCGACGTGTGCGGTCCAATGTCTATGCACGCACGAAGCGGTTATTCTTACTTCATTACTTTTACGGATGACTTTTCAAAGGTACGGATATGTCTTGTTAATAAAACATAAATCCGAAGCCTTTGGAAAATTCCCGGAGTATAAGAATGAAGTAGAAAAACAAACCGGCAAAAGTATCAAGACACTGAGATCTGATCGAGGTGGTGAATACTTGAGTGCCGAGTTCCTGGATTACCTAAAAGAGAATGGAATTCTCTCTCAGCTTTCTCCTCCATACACTCCGCAATCGGAGAGACGGAACCAGACACTATTGGATATGGTACGTTCCATGATGAGTAACGCTGAGTTACCGCGATCATTCTGGGGATATGCGCTAGAATCAGCTGCATATCTTTTGAACCGAGTTCCAACTAAGACTGTGCCTACCACACCATATTAGATGTGGTGTGGGAAGAAACCCTATCTTAAGCACATTAAGACATGGGGATGTCCAGCTTTTGTTAAAAAGCAGCATGCGGACAAACTCGAGGAACTCTCAGTACAGTGCAAGTTTGTGGGATATCCAAAGAACTCCAAGGGATATTTCTTCTATTGCGAAGAGGAACAAATGGTTTTTGTTTCTTGTCATGCCTGCTTCTTGGAAACTGAGTTTTTGGAAAATCAGATAAGTGGGAGCGCGATAGAACTGGAAGAAATTCCAGAACCACGAGCTATTACTAAAATCTTAGAAGAACCAGAGGGTTCGAAAGAACATGACATTCCTACGCCGCTCCGCAGGAGTAGTAGGCAGTCTCATCCGCCCGAGAGATACTACGGTTTTCTCATAGACTGGGATAGAGAGGATTGCATCATTGATAGTGATGAGCTTACTAGCTTCCAGCAGGCCATTCAGAGCGTTGACTCAATAAAATGGCTGGATGCAATGCGGACCGAAATGGAGTCCATGTACACCAACAAAGTATGGACTTTGGACATTGCTCCAGATGGGGTAAAACCCGTAGGATGCAAGTGGATCTTCAAGAAGATGATTGGTGTAGATGGACAGGTCGAGACCTATAAGGCTAGACTTGTTGCAAAGGGTTTTCGTCAAAGACCTGGTTTGGACTATGACGAAACCTTTTCTCCAGTGGCTATGCTGAAATCCATTCGGATCCTTCTTGCCATTGCTGCCTTCCACGATTATGAGATTTGGCAGATGGACGTAAAGACCGCTTTTCTAAATGGAGATTTAGAGGCGTGTGTCTATATGGACCAGCCAGAAGGTTTCATTCAGAGTGGGAGCAGCGGAAAGGGGTGCAAGTTGCTTAATTCTATCTATGGACTAAAGCAGGCATCGCGGAGTTGGAACATCTGTTTTGATGAGACGGTCAAAATTTTTGGCTTTATCAAAAATCCAGATGAACCATGCATCTATAGTAGATTTGTAGCAAGAACTGTCGTATTCCTAGTTTTATACATGGATGACATTCTCTTGATAGGAAATGGCATTCCTATGCTACAATCTGTCAAAGGGTTCTTGTCACACAAGTTCTCTATGAAAGACCTGGGTGATGCCACTTACATTCTAGGGATCCGGATCGATCGTGATAGATCCAAGAGGATATTAAGACTTTCGCAGTCAAGTTACATCGACACCATACTGAAAAGATTCAGTATGGAAGATTCCAAGCGCGGTAATCTACTGGCTTGTCACGGGATCACCCTCTCCTAAGAGATGTCTCCCAAGACTGATTTGGAAAGGGATCGCATGTCTATTATACCCTACGCTTCTGCGGTAGGCTCTATAATGTATGCGATGTTGTGTACCAGACCAGATGTAGCTTATGCACTGAGTGTGGTAAGCCGGTATCAGTCAAACCCTGGGGAGAAGCACTGGATAGCGGTAAAGAAATTTCTCAAGTACCTGAGAAGGACTAAGGAGATGTTCTTGGTGTATGGAAGAAAAGACCTCCAGATCGAGGCCTTTGCTGACTCCAGCTTCCAGAGTGACAAGGATGATTCCAACTCCATGTCGGGTTTTGTCTTTACCCTCAATGGAGGGGCGGTGTGTTGGAAGAGTACCAAACAGGAAACCGTTGCTGACTCGACGATGGAAGCGGAATATATCGCTGCTGCTGATGCCGCAAAAGAAGCCGTCTAGATGAGGAAGTTCTTGACAGAACTTCAGGTGGTTCCATCCATTGTTAATCCAATACCTCTGCATTGCAACAACAACGGGGCTATAGCTTTAGCGAAGGTACCCAGGTCCCATCAGAAGTCCAGACACATCTTGAGGCGGTATCACTTGATCAGGGAGATCGTGGGTCGCCAGGAGATCGAGGTTCGGAGGGTTGCTACGGAAGATAACACTGCTGATACACTCACGAAGGCCTTACCCTAGATAGTTAGTTATATGTATTCCCTAGAGGCCATTACTGTACATTGGATGTATATTGTAGTGGATGCTGGGACATATATAGGTATGACTTTCTTGCTCGACATGATAGTACGCTATCTGATTGCTCTTTATCTTAACATATATACTTTCTGTCTCTCTGATTACATGTTGATAAAGCCCTTAGGATGTGTACTCGACTTCCAAGACTATGATGCAGATCATAATAGTGGGGCCTGGGTAGTCAATGAGTAAATCCTTCAATGTTCCTAGTCGTGGGAATATCGAGACGGGGCATCGATATTCCAGAGTAGACTAGCGTATATATTCTCGACCCATGCGATGGGCGATGGATGATCCCATATCCATTGGTGTTTGACATCAGAGATGGTATACGGGTGCTCAGTGGAGACTGGGTACACTGAACGGACTCGCCGAGAACTCCCAGATGGTATTATACCTCACGTTAGATGGCAGTTCTCTGGTGACACTGGTACAGCTTAGTCTGTTGACCCGAGATCGTCATAGAGTCTTGTGTGTCTCCCACAGTACTTTGATTTCCACCCTACCACGGCTCTACTGAGGCGTGCAAATGGGTGGTTTTTGGATACAGTCCCGATTCACATGGAGGCAATGAGCGATAGGAGGGGATTCGTCTCTCCCGGTATTAGGGGTTGATGTTGCGCTATGCTCGACTGGCCATAACAGGAAATCCCTGGCCAGGGTTGCAGTGATATACTGGTAAGAGTTATCAGTAGTTTCACGATTGTCATGGACCTCACGTCGGCATGACTTATCAAGCTATTGGGGTCTGACGTTTACCACCCCTAGGCGAGATATGCGACATATCAGACGAACAGACCGGACTGTACGGTAAGAGTTACTAGTTGGATTCACAGAAGTGTGAACGGGCTTGCTTGTCGATCTTCTGATCACTCAATACCCGGGTGGCCGTTACGTTTAGCAGACCGCTTGCGGCTTATGGGTGTTTGACATGATCATCACCTGCTGCCGGCGTATTGACGAGTCTTTAGAGTCCTACACAGAGGTTTCATGGCTTAAGCGAAACGAAATAGGAGCGCATATGAGATATGTGCGGGACCGAGAATAATGCGTGTATGTGATACCGTATTCTATTCTCGCGATTAATGTATCGATTGGTTTTATGCGATATAACCTAGTTATCGAATCGAGGATTGATTCGATAAGCCGATACATTGGATATTAGTCGGTCATATGCGATATGACCGGATCGTTAAATCAAGTGTTGATTTAATGATTTAATGTATAATTATATATTTGATATATTACTTTGCATTAGCTAATTTTTGTTCACTTTAAATGGATTTTCTCACTTGAAATACACAAGTTGTATATGTGATATACTTTTGTGCACTTGTTTGTATCATGTTTGATGATAAATGCAAACTTGGGTTTGTGTGTGTGATTAAACCATGGTTATGTTAATGGTTAGGTTTTTGTTTATTTACTTATTCATTTATTTATTTATTCATTTTGGAAAGATAAATAGAATGGTGGCTTATTTTGTTCTTTTGTTGAAACTTCATGAAGTGTTCAAAGCTTGACCATTTTGTTTCTTTCCTAAACCTAACCATTCACCTAACCCTAGTTTATTCTCTACACTTAACCATGGTTGCTATATGATAAGATCACTTGATTTAATATAATTAAATAGGTGATTTTATAATACTTATCATATTCTTTTCTTCTTCTCCTCCTTCTTCAAGATGAAGAAAAGCTTGCTACCATCAATGGTGAAATGAGAAAAAGATTGAGAAATCAAATTCTAAAGTGAACCCACTTCCTATTTTTCTTCATCCTCTACCACTTTCCAAGTAGTATAGGGTGTTTTCTTCACAAGTTTCATGACTTGGTAAAGTTGGAGCTTGATCTTGAGTTGCCTCGACGTAGATCATCTTCGGCATCGAAGTCGACGATCTAGCCCGATCATTTCTCCGATGAAACCTTCGCCAGAGGCCGGATTCCGATATGGACAGCGGTGGGGCATCATCATGGAGCCTAGGAAGTGGAGGACCCGATCTATAAAGGTTGTAGTCACTTTCCTTTAGCAATAAAGTAGTTTACTTGCCTACATCACCTTATCATCCAGTTAACGATCCGTATTAGGGTTTGTAGGCACATGAAAAAATTTTAATTGGGCATGTTTGATCTGTTGTGTGCCTCATCAGTATGCCTAGGAACCCTACAGTGGTATCAGAGCCTAGCTAGAGCCTTAGGCGATGCGTAGACGATGTTAGAAACCCGATCGAACCCCGAAACCCTTGATTTCCACCTTCTTTGGACATTTTTTCAAAACTGGGTTTTTCCAGATTAAAAATTCTTTAAAAATTCAGCAGGAAGTTCTAAGAATTACGGTGAAAAAATGACCAAAACATACGGCTAAAGTGCGGCAGAACCGCAGCAGAAGCTTGGCTTCTGCGGCGGTTCCGCGGCCATATGATGAGATCAGCCTTCAATTTTTGCACAGTAATTTGTTTCTTCAGGTGCTGAGTTTTCTGGGAATTTTTAATTTTCACTCAAGAGTTGAGTTTTCTGGGTTGTATTGGGAGTTCAAGGATTCGATCGGATTGTCAAACTTTGTCTGTGTTTTTCCGGATAATTTAGAATATGTTAGAAAGTTTGACCAGATATAAATACCCGTTTTTCCCCCTGCCGAGAAAATTCCAAATATTGGATTTTTCCGTAGTTTAATGACGTTCTAAGTAGTGCAAGTAACGTGATGGTCCCTCTAGAAGACAGCAAAGCTTAACTCGATTATGTGACCGTCTTGAACTGCCCTTTGAACCGTAGGGTTTGGGGCTGTACGGCGTGCCACATGTGAGGCGTTTGTTTGACCCTTCTACGGCTGGACCGTTGGTACTGAGGCACGAAGTGACTGTTTTTAAACTTATGTCATGTGTTGAGCTGTTTCGGGAAAACTTGGGTGTTCGAATGTTCGATCGGAAAGTTTAACATTTTCTATTTATCCGGAATGTGATACAATAATTGGAATTCACAAGTAGTTATGAGATAACTGAATGAATATTTTAAATCTAGCGGTTTAGTCTCACTTGATCGGTTGCCACGGAATTTTGATGTGATCAAAAGTCCGTCGCAATCACGTAGCGTACGCGGATACTCGCCGGGTAAACTTAATAGACAGCCTCGCCCCATAGCCCCGACCAAGTGACTGTAGGAGAACCCCGTCGCCGAAAGTATCCGTTCGGGTGCTCGCGGCAGCGGTGTTCCGCCTTGGTGCACTTCGTCGACTGCGTCGGGGGTGCAGCTGCCTACTAAAGTTTGCGACGAGCATTCGATCAGAATGTCGGGAATCCTGTTGAATTGCCCGACTTGATATTGAAAAGAGTTTTCGATAATGAGACTAAAATGCGGGGTTTATAATTGTTAGGCATGCGATGTCTAAGTATTTCATTTGATTAGGCATGTGATGTCTAAAGAGTTTGCGGATTCCAACTGTTGTAGTTTTACACTTTCTTTTCTGTGACCGTAAGTGTAATATGTGATATCGCAGGTTTCGTTGCTATATGTCAACGACAATTGGGATACGCATGTTTACTTACGTTGATGACATGTATTGTTATGTGTTGCTGGATATGTTATATTGGATCGTCGTGTTTGAATAGCCGGGGGTTTTTATATGAGATGAGTGTTTTTCATTTTCATTCATGTAAAAACTTGTATGTAATATTCTTTTATTGGGGCACTTCCAGGTTGCTGAAGATGTCACCATTTGTATATTATTTACTTTTCGGCACTAGGATAGACCCAAGGAGGAGGGCACATGTAACCGGGTTCGGGAGTCCAGTGGGAGACCAACTCGAGGAGTCGAGTCCGGGTCTCCTAACTCTAGAATTGGTAGGGTTGCTTGCCGCTCTCGTAGGGGTCTAGGGGTGTGGGTTTGGCTATTCATCGCGACCGTGGAATCTGTGTTTTATACTGGCTCGTATTAAAAATACGGACGTCCTAGTATATCCAATATTTCATATGATATTTTCTGCTGTGTTATCTGTGATGTGATCATGTGATTTGTTCAGATAGATATAGTATATAGTATATATGATATATTATATAGACGTTGCTTATGTTTTACACCCACGCTGGCCCTGCCTCGCTCTGGCGTTAGTTACCTAACCTAACGGTGCAGACGAGACATCGAGGCGAATGCGGATGGCATAAGCGTACGTTATTTTTATCTGTGATGTTTAGGTGGACTTAAATGATGGGACATTCATTAATGATATTAATGAAAGAAAATAAACCTAATTGATGTTGTGGAATCAAATTTCAAAAATAAAACAGGTAGCTACAGTTCTTGCTTTGCACAGCGGTATATATAACATATCCTGCACCTTATTCGATGAGGAAAGGACCCAGATCCCTTCACCGGGAGTGACTCCTTTAGCAATAACCGGCAGATGCTACAACCCTCGGTTTGTCTTTTGATCGCTTCTATAGTTTCCGCTTTGCACAGTGATATATATGATATATCCCGCACCTCATTCGACGAGGAAAGGGCCGACGATCCCTTCACCGGGAGTGACCCATATAGCAAAACTAGAAACGCTTCAAAAACATTCTATTTAAAAACCATTTGATTCCGCAACGAGATCAAGTTCAAAGCGTTAAAGGTTTTCATAAAAACCATCCGCAGCCCTCCGTCATTTTAGGAAGTAGAGTACTTAGTATTCGTTCTACGTTTGTCGACCATAGCCGAGGCGTAGTGTACGGTAGCTAAGTGATGTCTTCCTACACCGCATATGATGCGATTAGTTAGGACAGTCATGTGGCTTTGTTGACCTTAGCCAAGGGTCATGTGGGTGGGTCTAACTAATCACGAAATGACGGGTAGAACTTGACTAGTGCTTATGATTTGTTGACCTTAGCCAAGGTCATAGGTGCTAGGGGTAAAAACCATTATCGGGAGTTTCAAGTGTTGAAATTTGCAATGAGATTGCATACCTTCTATGTGATAGTTGGATCCCGATACCCACTGCGAGTAATTGTTACTCCTGGGAGAGTTTTGCACTTTACAATTAGCCGATCAAGTAGGTGTCTAGAAAGGTGTCAACGGGGTTACGCCTCTGGGAAAACGAGGTTTACAGTAATTAGGTCCGTGCGAAAGCACGGGGAACCTCCCTCAAAGTACCGACACTGGCCTGGCTGAAAGACTGGCGAACTTGTAGAATGTGATTAATCCCGGCTAGTCTTTCCTTTTAGGGTTTGAAGGAAGATTTGATAAAAACAGTGGGAGCCATCCTGATTAGATAAAATAATAACCAATCTATTCTTGCAAGAGCGCACGCAGAGTGTTTTCATCTCTCTCTCTCTCCAGGTAGCGACCATATCACGCCTTAATCAAGATAATAATATGGATGTATTGACCGAACCCGCTTGTTATACTGAGCTGGGGAACACTTTTCCCGCTCTAACTTATAATTGTTATAAGACAGAGCAGGAAATAGGGGAATACCAGAATTCCTATGCCGCCCAAACGAAAAAAGTGCATATGATGCATCTCCTTCGGGTGTGTTCATTACAAAGAACCGTTTCTCAGTATCCTCTGCATCCTGGGTATTTGATACCGGATTAGGATCCCAGATATGTAATCTGTTACATTGGGCTACAGAAAGGTAGAAAACTGAGAACGGGTGATAAGTTTCATGAGACAGAAAACGGGGCAAATGTTGCAGCCAAGTCTGTTGGTCACTGTCACCCTGTATTACAAATACATTGATTCTGAACAAATGCTATTAGATACAGAACCTGATATACAAAATCATATCAGTCACTTTATTTTTTAAAGAAATGATCAAATTTTGTATTGTTGGATATTGTTTTGAACGTTTCCTATATCAAAAGTTGATCGGTTCAGGCACATTATCTAAAAGCATTGACGTTCTAAATCAAACTACAGTTCCTAGTATACAGAATACACACAAGAAGAAGAGTTCAGATATGAACAAATCCTTCTTGAGGCATTGTAGACTAGGTCATATCAATGCGACCCGACTGGCTGAAGTTACATTTTAGATGCGTATTTAAATCAGTTTGAATTTACATCTTGTGAAACTTGCCAGTCATGTCACAAAGATTAAATGAACATAGCTCTGTCTATTGGAAACAGAGAAAGAGTTAGTAAACTCTTAGGACTGATACATGATGATGTATGTAAGGTCCCCTGTCTACACATGCCAGGACCGGTTCTTTGTACTTCATTACGTTCTCTGATAATCTCTCAAGATTCAGCCATATGTTCCTATTGAAACATAGGTCCGAAGCTTTTGAGATATTCACAGAATATAAGCTAGAAGTAGAGAACCAATACGGGTATAAGTATTATGTCCTATGATAAGATCAGGGAGGAGAATACTTGTGCATGAAATTCTTGGACTATTCTAAAGCAGAATGAGATTCTCTCTCAGTATTGCTCCTCTGAATACACCACAGCATAACGGTGTATCACGGCGGAGCAATAAGCACCCTATATGATATGGTGCGCTCTATGATGAGTATTACTGAGTTACCAATTTCCTTTTGGGGTTGTGCACTTGAGAAGCTGCATACCTATTGAATTAGGTTCGAATCAAATCAGTGCCTACCACTCCATATAAGATATGGTATGGGAAGAGCCTATCTCTTAAGTAAGTTAAGATTTAGGATTGTCCGGCCTATGTCTAAAGCAAAATCCGGACAAGATCAAGGCATGGTCAGTTCTGTAGAATTGGAAAGGTTCAAGCTATACAAAACAACAGCTGATGATTTGACAGAACCAAAGGATTCAATAGTTCCCGACGAACCTCAGCCTCTCCGCCGATCTGGTAGGGTTCCTCATCCGCCTGAGAGATACCTCGGTTTCTCGATGACAGTGGGAGCGAGGAATGCATCATGAGATGATGACCCAACTAATTTCGAGCAGGCCATCGAGAGTACGGACTCTGTAAGAATGGCTGGATGCTTAGCGATCAGAGATGGAATCCATGTACACCAACAAAGTATGGACTTTGGTTGCTATATCTGAAGGGTTAAATCCCCATCAGGAGCAAGTATATCTTGAGAAGATTACTTGGTTTAGATGGAAAAGTTGAGACTTTCAAAGCTAGACTTGTTAAAGATTTTCGTCATCGACCAGGCATGGATAATGATGAAACCTTTTCCAGTGCCTATGCTTAAGTCCAACCAGATCCTATTTACCATTGCTACATACCATGACTACGATATCTGGTGGTTGGGTGCCATGACAGCTTTTCTAAAAATGATAATTTAGAAGAGAACGTCTATAAGTACACAGCCAGAGGGCTTCGTAAACAGTGGGAGCAGCGGAAACATGTGCAAGTTGCTTTACAGGATAAAGCAGGCATCGCGGAGTTGGAACATCTGTTTTGATGTGGTAGTCAAAGAGTTTGACTTCATCAAAATGGTAGATGAACCTTGTATATACAAAAAGGTAGTAGAGAGTAAGGTGGTCATCCTAGTATTGTACGTGGACAACATACTCTTGATAAGAAAAGAGTTTCCTATGCTACACACGGTCAATCTCCGCTTATCACATGGATTCTCCAAATAGGATAAAGGTGAATCACTGGAAAGGTTACAGGGTGATAAGGACGACTGAATGTCAGTCGCAGGCATTGTCTTTACCCTCGGTAAAGGGACAGTATGTTGAAAGATTTCCAAGCTAGATACCGTGACAAACTAGACGATAAAGGCTGGTAACATCGCTATTAAAGATACTACCAAAGAGGCAGTTTGGGTGTATATTTGGTTCATAAGATGAACTAGGTTCCTACCATTGTACGACAATGGAAGTGTGGCTTTGGCCCAGGAACCCTGGTCCCATCAGTGACCCAGACATATTCTGAGGCTGCATCACCTGATCATGGAGATAGATGATCTCCACGGTGATCGAGGTTAGGAGAGTAGACACAAAGGACAACACGGCGGATACACTCACAAAGGCTTTTTCCCAGAGAGAGACTTATATGGGATGGTTGAGTATGTGATACTGCAACCACTGCTACAGATGGCCCTAGTGCAAGTGGGAGATTGTTAGTTATATGTATGCCCTAGAGGCCATTACTGTACATTGGATGTATATTGTACTGGATGCTGGGACATATATAGTTATGACTTTCTTGCTCGACATGATAATACGCTATCTGGTTTCTCTTTATCTTAACATGTATACTTTCTGTCTCTCTGATTACATGTTGATAAAGCCCTTAGGATGTGTACTCGACTTCCAGGACTATGATGCAGATCATACTAGTGGGGCCTGGGTAGTCAATGAGTACATCCTTCAATGTTCCTAGTCGTGGGAATATCGAGACGGGGCATCGATATTCCAGAGTAGACTAGCGTATATCTTCTCGACCCATGCGATGGGCAATGGATGATCCCATATCCATTGGTATTTGACATCAGAGATGGTATACGGGTGCTCAGTGGAGACTGGGTACACTGAACGGACTCGCCGAGAACTCCTAGATGGTATTATACCTCACGTCAGATGGCAGTTCTCTGGTGACACTGGTACAGCTTAGTCTGTTGACCCGAGTTCGTCATAGAGTCTTGTGTGTCTCCCACTGTGCTTTGATTTCCACCCTACCACGGCTCTACTGAGTCATGCAAACAGGTGGTTTTTGTAAGTCCAAGCTACCTCTCCCGGTACTTTCGGGCATGTGGAATTTGGTGAAAAACAATTTTCTAGAGGTGGTAACATGGACTCAAAACAGGATCTTTGTTAAACATCTAACTAACAACCTAACTAGGAGTTGTTAACTACTCGGATAGGGGGTTATACCTTTATTTCTTGATCTCCTTCGTCTTCAAGCCTCGATGGTTGTCCGGATCGGCTTCACTCCGTCGTCTCCTTGCGCCGAAGATAGATCCACCTCGAAAGCTTCTACCTTTGGCTTCTTCTTCGGTCTTTGAAGAAACTAGTTCACTTGGTTTGCTAAACCTTATGAACTAGAATGAGTAGAAAAGAGTGTGTTGGGATTTTCTCTATGGTTCTTGGTTCTCAACACATGAGACAAGTGAACTATAGACTAAGAGAGGGAGAGCAAGAGGAAGGAGATGAGAGCTCAAGAACAAGAGAGAGAATGAGAATGATAGAATGATAGAAGACTTTTTTCTCTTGGCTCTCATAATCCAAAACCATCATCACAAAAATAATAATCAAGTATTGTGTAAAATGGTTCAAGTCAAAATGGCTAAATCATTTCATGCACTCATTTCTCACAAGAGAAACAAGCAAGTAAAAATTCTTTGCCATGAAATGATTGCCATTGTCATCATGATGGTCAACTAGTCCAACCTAGTCAACCGGTCAACAAAGTCAACAAGTCAACAAAGTCAACCCCTCAACAACCATGTCACCACAATACTTAATTGTAAGTTCACGGCGGCGCCCCGGTCGTCAATCCGACGGCCAAATGCGGAAACGGTGATAAACTTTAATTTTGCGAACTTAGTAAACCGGCACCACCGCGCAGTAAACCCCGGATCGGGCCATTAAAGTAGTCCTAGCTAACAACAAGATAGGGAAAGAGAGATATACCGAACGATCCGAGTCCTCCGCTCTTCTCGTCGTCGTCCCGATCTCCCGCGGAAACTCCGGTCGTCGCCTCTTTGCCGGAAGGGCACCACATCGCCTGCATCTTTTACGGGCTCCCGCCTCTATACCGAGGCAACTCGGGCATGAAGCTGGCAAGTCGACATGCCCAAGATTTGCTGTAGAATGTGTAGAGTCTATGTCTCATTGGGGTTTTAGTTGCCATGGAGGATGAAAGAGGAGGTTAGGAAAATTGGTGCTTTCCATTTTCTAGCAAGAGGAATATGAGAACAAGAATGATGCCACCACAACCAAAATGAAACCCTCTCATATTTCTCTCCCTCTTTCAAAAAAATGGCCGGCCTCATCATATAAGAATGGGTGGAGGGATAAACAAAACTCATGAAGGGAGGTGAGTGTAGGAGAAAAGAAAAGGTGACCACATCATAAAGCAAAGAAAACATCAACCATGCTTATCACTTCTAATCACATCAAATCTCATAAATGCACCATCATGGATGAATAAGATGCATATCCTATCATAATGAATACATTTGCAAGAAACCCCCTCCACAAATGTTATTTGCACAATTGCAAATAACCCCCTCAATCCGGAAAGTCCGGCCGGGAAAGAACAAAGGAAAACCGGCCGGAACGGAATGCAAACTGGCAACTCCAGAAAACTGGCCCCGTAATAAATTACAGGAAAACCCCGATACTGTGCATACACACCCGCATCTGTATTCCGACCGGATACAAATGCAATGAGACAAAATCTACTCTGTACTATACTAGGATCCGGCTTAAACCAAAGCCGGCTAGTAATATCCGTTCGATCCTGATCCGTGCAATACCGCACGTATCCGATCGAACCTTGCCATATATCTATACGGCCTCTAGTACTAACCGTCCGATCCTGATCCGTGCAATACCACACGTATCTGATCGGACCCTGCCATATCTCCATACGGCCTCTACAGCGTTTCGCCCGAAAGCTTGAGTAACTGAAAGTGTGGTGGACTCTAAAGACTCGTCAATACTATGGCTGTGGATTTAACCACTAGTACGTCAGAGGTATATGCCAATACATGACGGGCCACCAGCTATTGACCAAAAGGGACGTCGATGAGCGAACTCATCCTGACACCCTATTGAGCCTGTCAGTGACAATATCCGTACAGTCCGGTCCGTTCGTCTATAAGCATCGCATGGCGGGCCTAGGGGGTGAGTAAAAGTCAGACCCCCAAAAGCGGTACAAGTCGTGTCGGAGTGTAGCCCAGAACACCCTGAGATACTACTGGAATACCTACCAGTAAATCTCCTGCCTTGGCCAAGGACTTTGTGTAATGGCTCTCCTAGACACAGCGCGACCTCACCCCCAATACCGGGAGAGATGAACCCCCGAAGATCCGCTCACTGCCTTCATGTGGCTCGGGACTGTACCCAACTAAAACCTGTTTGCACGACTTCTTTGAGCCGTGGTAGGGTAGTAATCAAAGTACAGTGGGAACTCACACGAGACAAATGACGATCCCCAGATCGATGAACTAACCTGTACACATGTCACCAGGGAACTGCTATCTGACGTCAGGTATAAGACCAACTAGCATGTTCCCGGCGAGTCCTGTCCGGTATACTCATAACCCAATGAGCACCTGTATACATCTTAGGTGATCCAACTGACACCAGTGGCTTGTGAGACCGGCCACCGCCCCTCGTCGGGGTCCCGACTGTATACACTAGTCTACTCTGGAGAATCGATGCCCTGTCTCGAAACTCCTACGACTAGGGTCTTTTTAAGGATGTGCTCATAGACCCCAGCTCCCACTTATATGATCGCCCTCATACTGCCGGTGGTCATGCAAGAATCCTAGGGGCTCTATCAACATGCAATAGTGACCTGTCAGGTCACCTAAAGCAGTACACGATGATAAAGATAAACCAGATAGCATACTATCATCTCAAGTAAGACTGTCGTCCCGGGATAGGTCCTCCCTCAATCATTGGAATCACGTGCCTGTGATCCAATAATTGACTCTGAGGGCACTATCTCCAACAATCTCCCACTTGCACTCAAGGCTAATTATTGCGATGTCGCATACTCACAGCCCGTGTGATACCGAACACCCAACTCCCCTACTAGTCAGTCTCACAAAACCCGTTTGTGAAACTATTGCGTTCGAGGAATAGCCTCAGTGAGTGGATCCGCCTTGATGTTTCTTTTTATGTCTCTCTCTATCTCAAGTTCGCGGAGAAAGCCATCTCCCGAAATGAGCAATACCTGTCTTAGAATGTCTGGATGTCTGATGGGACCCAGTTCATAAATGAACTCCGAATCCAAACTTCTTAGACTGTATCGTCAACTGAACTCAATCAGTATCCTGCGCCATGCCTCCCTCAGTATTGCCTTGGACCATCTTTCCAAAATACTGCCCTTCGTTAGAAGGAAAAACTATAACTCTGACAACCTCCTTGTCGTCCATGTCACCTTGGAAGCCTGAAATGATAACAATCTCCCGAATGGGGCTGTCGTTATCATATCCCTAGAACATCCACTTATGTTCTAAAACTGCTTCCGACTGTTTCTCCAGGATTGGATCAATGTCAACTTATTGCATCTAATACAAGAACAACATCTGGTGTGGTACTTGACATCTCATGATTGACTCAATTGCCTAAGCAAGTGATCTGCCAATCATGCACATCCCTCTCTACTTTAGTCTATAAGACACCTCTAGAGAGGGTGACTCCATCACCTGCAGGTATACTACCGTGCCAGGAGTCGTCCATTCTAAATACTCTTAGAATGCTGTCTAAGTACCCAGATTGGGAAACCACCCAAATCTAGATCTAAAACCATAGATCTAGTAATCAGTATGTCAGATATTATTTCCAAGTCCTATGTGGAGAAACACTGTGTGACGACCAAAGTAAAACCGACCGTAGTATAGGAGTTTCCTTTCCTACTTTGTGTATGTCATCCAAATACCATGACATCACACCCTACTACCTTCTCAACAGATCCATCCTCTATTCTGATGACGTCAAACATATGACTGTCACATCAGAAATAGATGATCTATCTCCGCTATATCTGCTTTAGTCTATAAATAGACATAAGCCTGATGTCCACCAATGATTCCGCTGCTCCCACTGACTACGACAACCCTCTGGCAGAGTCATATAGATGTGCACTTCTAAAGCTAGTTTAGAACGACGCTATACTCATCCTCCCACCGGGTCTCGCAGCCTGGAACAACAGCATTGGCAAGTGTGGATAAACAAGAACTTCCCTGTCACCGTCCTTAAGGCTACCGGAGTACCTCTCGGGTGCCTAAAGTTACCCACCGTATCTGCGGAGTGGCCAATGGAATGTCAAACCAGATTGAATCTTTCGGTTCCTTATCAAATCTTCAGTAATAGTTTGCGGTTCTGGAATCACTTCCAGTTCTACCATACTCCCACTACTGTTTTTGAAAAAATCCATTTTTAATAAAACTGTGGCGAGTCTAGAACAATATTACTATTGATCTCCCAGATGGTAGAAAGTCAACCCTCGTCATAGCCTGGGTCAACCCACAAACAGCCATTACAGAAACGTGCCTTGAGTTATCCAGAGTATGGTTTTAATCATAAGCCGGACAACTCCCTGTACCTTAACAATGTTAAGATATGAACTGTACTATATCCAATATAGAACCAGAGGCACTGATTTAATTGAACCAGATTCAAATCATGCAGCTGTCTCCAGTGCATGACAACAAAATGGAGAGAGGCCGATCAGCGTTACTCAACTTAGGAATGCTTCCATTTATGAGTAACCTGAAAGAGAAGCAATTTCTCTTTATCATTACTATCAACTGAATACCATACACAATTATCTACATCTTCGATCACTTTGAGGAATCCCGATACTTGCTACACCTGGTTCTCTACTCTATTCAAATACCTATAACTCCTCAAAACTTAGACCCTGTGTTTCCTCGAAACACCTGTCTAAAAACTAGAGAAGTCATAAGTAAACCGAATATAGTACGAGGACCAACCCCTCTGTCCTGATGGACACTGGACAACATACAATACTCTGTATAAGTCCGCTGAGTCTAACAACTCTTTCACTGTGTGTCGTAGGTTGAAAACTGTACTTATGGTTAAGAAGAATTACACCGCTGTTTAATGCTCCTTACCTAACCATCCACTGATATAGGTAAATGTCATCGACATAATATCAAAAGGTATATCTCACTCTATGAAAATAGACGTACAGATATATCAATTTGAAATTGGTGCATAAAAGCGGATATTCAAAACCAAATATTTGCCGACCGGCAAACAGCCCAGGTGATCTCCTCAAATATCACCGATTGCAATGAATCCCGATATAATGAGGATGATCACCCTATTCCCAATAACCTACTCCCACTCATCATCTGTAAAACCATACAGATGTGAGAATCATACCTGGTAAATACATACCCTGGAGTAAGTATCTAATCGGGAAATCAGTTTTCTTTTAACAGTACACAGTTGAACTGAAACATTGAAATGTTTCGATGGGGTATCCTGGTATTCCTAGTAATGCCTCTTCCAGATTCACGACTGTAACCGTATAGTTCTTTGCCACCTCTCCAAATCCCTTTATATGTCTTTAGTCATTACCTTCTGCACACCTCTTAGGCCAAAAGGTTTTCTTCCTTCCCTACCGTTCGGCACCAGCCTATGGTTTGGAAGAAGACTATTCAGTAAGCATAATGGGTGTACTGTCCTAATCCTAGGAGCACTCGCAATGCGAGAGAAGGTGAGGATAAAAGACACCTGAATAAACCTTATTCCTATTTCTCCTGAACCAGAATCCATCCCCGAACTGGAACAAGTTCCTTTCGAGTTCGTATATAACCATACGATGGAGTATCCAAATAAACTGTGGATCTTCGTAGTGATACGGAGTGTCCTGGAGAAATACAAAGCTGATTTAGGATTGGCGAAGGAATACTTGGTTTGGTCGTGAATAGCAGTCGCAATTTACTTTGCCCTCTTACTAATCCCTTGCTTTGTCTTAATCTTAATACCTTCTGCACACCATCGTTATGCTAATTGGTTTTCTTCATTCCCCACTGTTTGGCACCAGCCTAAGGTTTGGAAGAAGACTATCCAATTTGCGTAATAGGTGTACTATCTCCTAGACTAAGGAGTACTCGTAACTTGAGAGGAGGCAAAAAGGAAAAGACAACTGAATAAACCTTATCCGTTTTCTCCAGAACCGGAAACCAACCTCGAATTCCTTCGAGTTCGTATCTAACCATACGATGGTTTTGTCCAATGGAAGTGGACGTTCGCAGTAATACGGGGTGTCCTGGAGAAAAGGGTAAAAGTAGGAGTGGCAATGAGGTCTGCAACTCAGACAATCTAAAAGCCAGTGTTAAGAAGGTTCGGTCAACTTGGTCACTGAGTCATAGTCTTAGGGTCGGGTCAATGGTCGCTGCCAGAGAGAGAGAGAAAAGAAACACTCAGCGTGCACTCTAACCTAGATCAGAATGGTTACCAATTTATCTAATCTGGAAACCTCCCACTGTACCTCAAACTCTCCTCCAAACCTGAAAGAAGAATTAGTCGGGGTCACCCGAGGAGTAAACCAACTCATCAGTGGGAATCGGGATCCAACTATCATCGCATGATAACGTAACGGAATCCGCTCACGGTATTATACTCTAGAAGGTATGCGCATATCTGGCAAGTTTCAGTTCTTTTGAAACTCCCGATGTGATTTCTACCCCATGCTCTTATGACCTTGACTTTGGCCAACAAATCATAAGTCATATGTCAAGTTCTGCCCGTCATTCTCCAGGTTAATTTGAGCCCACCCGTACAAGCCCTTGACTTTGGCCAACAAGGCTATACGACTGCCCCAAACCAACGCATCTATCTATGCTGCATATGAATAACCAACAGCTACCAAACACTGTGCCTTGACTTTGGCCAACAAACACAGCTTGAATACTATTGACTACCCATATGAAACGACGGAGGGCTACGAATGGTTTCTGGCGAAAACCTTTAACGTAATGAACTTGATATCGTTGAAGGAACGGATAGCTTTTTAGAAAATATAGTGACGAAAACCTTTACTAAAGAGGTCACTCCCGGTGAAGGGATCTCGGCACTTTCCCCGTAGAATGGGGTGCAGGATATTCCAAATGAATACCACGATGCAAAGCAAAAGTAATCGGCTATAGTGAAGTTAATGCCCTGACGCAAACTTCTGTCCAAGGGGTCACTCCCGGTGAAGGGATCTCGGCCCTTGCCTCGTCGACTGAGGAGCAGGATATTCCAAATGAATACCACGATGCAAAACAAAAGTGAACGTCCTTGCAATAACAGCTTTTTGAAAAGTGTTCCAACAACATCAGATTAGGTTTGTTTAACTTGCATTGATCCGAATCAACACTGTCCCATCAATTGATCACACCACAAAGAACGAAAATATACTGACGTACGTATATGCCATCCGCATTCGCCACTGGGTCCCGTCATCACCCGTTAGGTTAGCTAACTAACGGCAGAGCGGGGACTGGACTAGCGCGGATGTAAAACATATACAACATCTACTAATATATATACCAATATATTATATTCGCTCAAGGCGTGATAAGAAATGCAACATCACAGAAATGTACAGCATCACAGAACAATACAGATATCTGGGATCCCCGAGTTTCACAGAGCCACTACTGAAACCCGACGTTCCCCTGGTCGTGTGGATAGCCTGTGCAATGAAATCCTAGACCCCTACGGGTGCGGCAAGTCACCCGCCAAAACCGGAAGCGAGGCAGCCCCCTTCAGCACCGTGAATGGACCACCCAGCACTTCACGGAATCCGGTAACTTGGGTACCCCTCCTGGGTCAACCTGTACCCCCTACGAGTGCGGCGAATAGCCCGCCAATCCTAGAGTAAAGCCCCCTCCGTCTCAATGCCATGAGATGCGGGCTTGTTGCCCTCTTGAACCCGGCTATCCGTGCACCCCTCCACGGGGCAATCCTAGTACAGAAAGTAAAATATACATACACCGGGTACATCGACCGCAACCTGGTCATGCCCCAAAAAAATAATACAAACAGGCAGTGACGGCAGTCCACATGTCGGACACTCGCCCCGCAATATCAAATGTACATAATACAACAAAACTATACTAGCATTGCATCCAGGCTATCCCCCACGACCGATCCGCAACATCACAGCAAAAACACAGAACATCAACATGAAAGTCACGTTCGCAAATCCGTCTAACCGGGCTATAGCAGTTAGACAGGATTTACCGATCAAGTGACATTCACGGTCGCAGATATAACGTAAATACTGTGAAATAATGTGTTTAAAATATCCGATCGATCAAAAATTAACAAGTGGGCCCCCAAGCAATACTGTAGCACTATCAGAAATTCTGGGTCCAATTTTAATATTCCAAAACCCCTATTTTTAGCCCAGAAGCCCACTGGAAAATTTCAACCCATTGATCCCTCAAACCTGCGGCGGAACCGCGGCAACAAGGGGGGTTTTGCCGCGGTTCCGCGCTCTACCTGAGAGATCAATGTCTCGAATTTTCCCAGAACTCTTAGAACATCTTGTACATCAGTTTTCTACAACCTGAAAAATTTTTGGACTTCAAAAAATTTCGACAGAAAACTGATGTGAGGAAAATGTGGTTTTTTGGAATTTTGGTCGATCGGAAATGCAAACACATCAAACAAAGCTAGACGAAGTTAATGGCGAGGCTCTGATACCACTGTAAGTGCACGGCGGCACCCCGGTCGTCAATCCGACGGCCAAATGCGGAAACGGTGATAAACTTTAATTTTGCGAACTTAGCAAACCGGCACCACCGCGCACTAAACCCCGGATCGGGCCATTAAACTAGTCCTAGCTAACAACAAGATAGGGAAAGAGAGATATACCGAACGATCCGAGTCCTCCGCTCTTCTCGTCGTCGTCCCGATCTCCCGCGGAAACTCCGGTCGTCGCCTCTTTGCCGGAAGGGCACCACATCGCCTGCATCTTTTACGGGCTCCCGCCTCTATACCGAGGCAACTCGGGCATGAAGCTGGCAAGTCGACATGCCCAAGATTTGCTGTAGAATGTGTAGAGTCTATGTCTCATTGGGGTTTTAGTTACCATGGAGGATGAAGGAGGAGGTTAGGAAAATTGGTGCTTTCCATTTTCTAGCAAGAGGAATATGAGAACAAGAATGATGCCACCACAACCAAAATGAAACCCTCTCATATTTCTCTCCCTCTTTCAAAAAAATGGCCGGCCTCATCATATAAGAATGGGTGGAGGGATAAACAAAACTCATGAAGGGAGGTGAGTGTAGGAGAAAAGAAAAGGTGACCACATCATAAAGCAAAGAAAGCATCAACCATGCTTATCACTTCTAATCACATCAAATATCATAAATGCACCATCATGGATGAATAAGATGCATATCCTATCATAATGAATACATTTGCAAGAAACCCCCTCCACAAATGTTATTTGCACAATTGCAAATAACCCCCTCCATCGGAAAAGTCCGGCCGGGAAAGAACAAAGGAAAACCGGCCGGAACGGAATGCAAACTGGCAACTCCAGAAAACTGGTCCCGTAATAAATTACAGGAAAACCCCGATACTGTGCATACACACCCGCATCTGTATTCCGACCGGATACAAATGCAATGAGACAAAATCTACTCTGTACTATACTAGGATCCGGCTTAAACCAAAGCCGGCTAGTAATATCCGTCAGATCCTGATCCGTGCAATACCGCACGTATCCGATCGAACCTTGCCATATATCTATACGGCCTCTAGTACTAACCGTCAGATCCTGATCCGTGCAATACCGCACGTATCTGATCGGACCCTGCCATATCTCCATACGGCCTCTACAGCGTTTCGCCCGAAAGCTTGAGTAACTTAAAGTGTGGTGGACTCTAAAGACTCGTCAATACTATGGCTGTGAATTTAACCACTAGTACGTCAGAGGTATAAGCCAATACGTGACGGGCCACCAGCTATTGACCAAAAGGGACGTCGATGAGCGAACTCATCCTGACACCCTACTGAGCCTGTCAGTGACAATATCCGTACAGTCCGGTCCGTTCGTCTATGAGCATCGCATGGCGGGCCTAGGGGGTGGGTAAAAGTCAGACCCCCAAAAGCGGTACAAGTCGTGTCGGAGTGTAGCCCAGAACACCCTGAGATACTACTGGAATACCTACCAGTAAATCTCCTGCCTTGGCCAAGGACTTTGTGTAATGGCTCTCCTAGACACAGCGCGACCTCACCCCCAATACCGGGAGAGACGAACCCCCGAAGATCCGCTCACTGCCTCCATGTGGCTCGGGACTGTACCCAACTAAAACCTGTTTGCACGACTCCTTTGAGCCGTGGTAGGGTAGTAATCAAAGTACAGTGGGAACTCAACGAGACAAATGACGATCCCCAGGTCGATGAACTAACCTGTACAAATGTCACCAGGGAACTGCTATCTGACGTCAGGTATAAGACCAACTAGCATGTTCCCGGCGAGTCCTTTCCGGTGTACTCATAACCCAATGAGCACCTGTATACATCTTAGGTGATCCAACTGACACCAGTGGCTTGTGAGACCGGCCACCTCCCCTCGTCGGGGTCTTGACTGTATACACTAGTCTACTCTGGAGAATCGATGCCCTGTCTCGAAACTCCTACGACTAGGGACTTTTTAAGGATGTGCTTATAGACCCCAGCTCCCACTTATATGATCGCCCTCATACTGCTGGTGGTCAAGCAAGAATCCTAGGGGCTCTATCAACGTGCAATTGTGACCTGTCAGGTCACCTAAAGCAGTACACGATGATAAAGATAAACCAGATAGCATACTATCATCTCGAGTAAGACTGTCGTCCCGGGATAGGTCCTCCCTCAATCATTGCAATCACGTGCCTGTGATCCAATAATTGACTTTGAGGGCACTATCTCCAACATTAATTAATATTATTGTTAATCATATATCATATTCTCATTAGGGTTGACCAAAAAGTCAATAGTCAACAGTCAACGGTCAACAACCCTAATGAGATTCCTCGGCCTCCGTCTCTCTCCGTCAACTGTGCATACACACCCGCATCCGCGTTCCGAGGAACACGAATACATACTGGATAAATCCAATCCCAATACGTACACTACGATCTGGCTTAAACCAAAGCCCGCTAGTGTAAACTGTCCGGACACTGTACGTGCATAAGTGCACGGATGTGACCGAACCCTGCCGCAAAACCATGCGACCTGTCGCAAAACCATGCGACCTCTACTCTTTTGCCAAATGGCGAATAGCTTTCTATGTGGGACTCTAAAGACTCGACACTACGCTGGCAGTGGGTTTAACCACAGACCGCAAGCGGCACTAGCTGTGCGTAACGGTCCCCAGGTAGATGCCGACAAGAAGACTGACGAGGTGAAACCCATCTGAACTCCTACTGAGCCTGAATGTGACAATCTCCGTACTGTCCGGTCTGTTCGTCTGATACATCGCATGGCGGGCCTAGGAGGCGGTAAACGTCAGTCCCCTAATAGCGGTACAAGTCGTGTCGGAGTGAAGCCCAATACACCCTGAGATAACACTGGAAAACTACCTGTATATCTCGCTTGCCCTGGCCAGGGACTACTCGTGTAATAGCTCTCCTAGACACAGCGCGATGTCAACCCCCAATACCGGGAGAGACGAATCCTGTCTAACCGTCACTGCCTCCAAGTGCTTCGGGAATGCACCCAATTACTACCTGTTTGCACGACTCCTTTGAGCCGTGGTAGGGTAGTAATCAAAGTACAGTGGGAACACACTCGAGGCGAAGTGATAGTGTCAAGTCAGTGGACTAAGATGTACTCATGTCACCTGTGAACTGATAACTGACGATAGGTATAATGCCAACCGGTCAGTTCCCGACGAGTCCTGTCCAGTGTACTCGTAACCTAACGAGCACCCGCATACTATCTCCAGTACGACGTACTGATGGCTGTGGGACAGACCATCTCCCACACTGGGTTGAGAAGCGCACGCGCTAGTCTACTCCGGAGTATCGACGCCCTGACTCGATAGTCCTGCGACTAGGGACCTGCATAAGGATGTGCTTATAGATTACCCAGCCCCCACTAGTGTGACTGCCATCACAACGCTGGTAATCAAGCAAAGATCCTAAGAGCTCCAATAATGTGTATAGGCGATATACTAAAATAAACAAATGTACACATTGAAGTAGAAACAAACCAAGTAGCATACTACTATTTTGAGCAAGATTGTATATACAAGGAGAATATCCCAAGCTTCCATTAAGTAATATACAAACTAGTATGATACAGTAATGGCCTCTAGGGCATATACACTAACAATCTCCCACTTTCACTAAGGCCATGTACTGGCGTATCGAAGACCTATCATCTCGATCAGTCGCTCGAACTGAGTCTGGGGCAAGGCCTTGGTGAATGGATCTGCAGTGTTATCTTCTGAAGCAACCCTCCGAACCTCGATCTCCTGGCGATCCACGATCTCCCTGATCAGGTGATACCGCCTCAAGATGTGTCTGGATCTCTGATGGGACCTGGGTTCCTTCGCTAAAGCTATAGCCCCGTTGTTGTCGCAATACAGAGGTATTGGATCAACAATGGACGGAACCACCTGAAGTTCTTTCAAGAACTTCCTCATCCAGACAGCTTCTTTTGCGGCATCAGATGCAGCAATGTATTCCGCTTCCATCGTCGAGTCTGCAACGGTTTCCTGTTTGGAACTCTTCCAACACACCGCCCCTCCATTGAGGGTGAAGACAAAACCCGACATGGACTTGGAATCATCCTTGTCACTTTGGAAGCTGGAGTCAGCAAAGGCCTCGATCTGGAGGTCTTTTCCGCCATACACCAAGAACATCTCCTTAGTCCTTCTCAGGTACTTGAGAATGTTCTTTACCGCTATCCAGTGTTTCTCTCCAGGGTTTGACTGATACCGGCTTACCACACTCAGTGTATAAGCTACATCTGATCTGGTACACAACATCGCATACATTATAGAGCCTACCGCAGAAGCGTAGGGTATAATAGACATGCGATCCCTCTCCAAATCAGTCTTGGGAGACATCTCTTTAGAGAGGGTGATCCCGTGACAAGCCGGTAGGTTACCGCGCTTGGAATCTTCCATACTGAATCTTTTTAGTATGGTGTCGATATACCTGGACTGTGAAAGTCCTAATATCCTCTTGGATCTATCACGATGGATCCGGATCCCCAGGATGTATGTGGCATCACCCAGGTCTTTCATGGAGAACCAGTGTGACAAGAACCCCTTGACAGATTGTTGCATAGGAATGTCATTTCCTATTAAGAGAATGTCATCTACTTATAAAATGAGGAATACTACAGTTCTCGCTACAAATCTACTATAGATGCATGGTTCATCTGGATTTTTGATAAAACCAAATTACTTGACCGTCCCATCAAAGCAGATGTTCCAACTCCGCGATGCCTGCTTTAGTCTATAGATGGACTTAAGCAACTTGCACACCTTTCCGCTGCTCCCACTCTGAATGAAACCTTCCGGTTGGTCCATATAGACACACTCCTCTAAATTTCCATTTTGAAAGGCGGTCTTTACGTCCATTTGCCAGATCTCATAATCGTGGAAGGCAGCAATGGCAAGAAGGACCCGAATGGATTTCAGCATAGCCACTGGAGAAAAGGTTTCGTCATAGTCCAAGCCAGGTCTTTGACGGAAACCCTTTTCAACAAGTCTAGCTTTATAGGTCTCAACCTGTCCATCTACACCAATCTTCCTTTTGAAGACCCACTTGCATCCTACGGGTTTTACCCCGTCTGGAGCAATGTCCAACGTCCATACTTTGTTGGTGTACATGGACTCCATTTCGGTCCGCATTGCATACAGCCATTTTACTGAGTCAACGCTCTGAACGGCCTGCTGGAAGCTAGTAGGCTCATCATTATCTATGATGCAATCCTCTCTATCCCCGTCTATGAGAAAACCGTAGTATCTCTCGGGCGGATGAGACTGCCTACTACTCCTGCGGAGCGGCGTAGGAATGTCCTGTTCTTTTGAACCCTCTGGTTCCACTAAGCTTTCAGTAATAGCTCGTGGTTCTGGAATTTCTTCCAGTTCTACTACGCTCCCACTAATTTCCTTTTCTAAGAACTGGTGTTCTAGAAAGTGGGCATTACGAGAAACAAGGACTTTTTGTTCCTCTGCGTGGTAGAAAAGATACCCCCTGGTGTTCTTTGGGTATCCCACAAACTTGCACAGTAATGAGCGTGCCTCGAGTTTGTCCGCATGCTGCATTTTGACAAAAGCTGGACATCCCCAGATCTTCAGATATTGAAGATAGGGTTTCTTCCTACTCCATAACTCATATGGTGTGGTAGGCACAGTTTTAGAGGGAACTCGGTTCAAAAGGTATGCGGCTGATTCTAGCGCATACCCCCAGAATGATCGCGGTAACTCAGCGTTACTCATCATGGACCGTACCATATCCAATAGGGTTCGGTTCCGTCTCTCCGATACACCGTTATGTTGTGGAGTGTATGGAGGAGTAAGCTAAGAGAGAATTCCGTTCTCTTTTAAATAGTCCAGGAACTCGGCACTCAAGTATTCACCACCTCGATCCGATCTTAGGATCTTGATACTTTTGCCGGTTTGTTTTTCTACTTCATTATTATATTCCTGGAATTTTCCAAAGGCTTCGGACTTATGTTTCATTAAGAAGACATGTCCGAATCTTGAAAAATCATCCGAAAAAGTAATGAAGTAAGAAAAACCGCTTCGCGCATGTGTAGACATTGGACCGCACACGTCGCTGTATACGAGTCCCAAGAGCTCGCTCGCTCTTACTCCGTGTCCAGTGAACGGAGTCTTTGTCATCTTTCCTTTGTGACAGGATTGACAAGTGGCATACGATTGATATTCGAACGGATTCAAATATCCTTCTGTATGTAACTTCGTCAACCTTCTCTCTTTGATGTGACCCAGTCTACAATGCCACAAGAAAGTCTGATTTATTTCCGGAGACTTTCTTTTGTGTGTATTCTGGACATTGAAAATCTGTGGTTGGTTTAATACGTATATACCATTGCTTAATGTACCTGACCCAATCAGAACTTGATTAAGGTGAATGTTTACAACATTACTTACAAACGCAAATTCATAACCTTCTTTAGAAGTCAATGATACAGAAATGATATTACAAGTTGCATTGGGTACAAAATAGCAATTACGCAAAACCAAAACGTGTCCATCTGACAACCACAGGTGATAGTCCCCCACGGCCTTAGCATCCATGCTAGCTCCGTTTGCAACTTTGAGGGTCATGTCACCTGCCTTCAAAACCCTATGGTTTCTCAACGCCTGCAAAGAATTACAGATATGAGATCCTGATCCGGTATCCAATACCCAGGAAGTAGAGTTTATTGAAAGACAGTTTTCAATAACATACACACTTGAAGCTGAAGCCGCAACCTGCTTCAGATCCTGTGTTCTGGCTTTCCAAGCCGTGCAATCATTCTTCCAGTGTCCCTTCTTATGACAATAGAAGCATTCTTCCTTATCCACAAGCTTTCCCACTTTCTTTGTTGCTTTTGCCTTTCCCTTCGTATCCACTTTACTAACACCGCCCATTGATTTGGCGGGGGCTTTCTTCTTCTTTCCCTTGGCTTTCGCCTTGGACCTAGAAAAGGAAGATCCTCCTACAAACAAAGTGGATGTTTCCCTACCTTTCTGTAGGGTGCCCTCTGCGCTCCTCAGCATGTTGAGGAGCTCTGAAAGTTCAACTTCCTTTTCTTGTAAGTTGAAGTTCAGTATGAACTGGGCGTAAGTGGAAGGAAGGGACTGGAGAATCAAGTCCGTATAAAGCTCATTCTCCAACGTGGTCCCAAGGTCCGTGAGCTCCTCAATGTAGCCAATCATCTTAAGCACGTGTTCCGCTACCGATGATCCGACGGCCAATCTTTCCGAAAATAACTTCTTCGACACTTCGTATCTTGCGATACGAGATTGCTCTCCATACAGTTCTTTTGTATGAAGAAATATGGATTCTATGTCCATATTCTCGTGCCTCCTCTGATGTTCATTGTCCATAGAGGCAAGCACGAGGCACTTGGCCTTCGCGCAGTCTAATTCCCAGGTCTTACGGATTTTCTTATCCGCGACGCTGGTTTTGGGACCTGGGACAGGGGGAGCTTTGGTTGTAAGAAGATACCCCAGCTTGTCGTAAGTGATTGCCATCTTGACATTCCTGAGCCAATCTTTGTAGTTTGGCCCTGTCAGTATGTTTTTATCTAGGAGTAACTTAAGTCCAGTCATGTCGATTGGTCGCTGCAATTAGGAGAGAGAAGAAACACTCAGCATGATGCTCTTGCAAGTTTAGAATGGTTTTTAGTTTGTCTAAACAGGATGGCTCCCACTGTTTCTCGAATCCCTCCTCAAACCAAAAAGGAAGAATTAGTCAGGATCAATCTCACCGTACAATACTTGCTTAACCGTTCAGCCAGGCCAGTGTCGGTACTTCGAGGGAGGTTTTCCAACGCTTTCGCAAAGTTCCTTAATTAAATAACCTCTTTTCCCTGGGGGCGTAGCCCCGCTAACACCTTTCTAGACACCTACTTGGTTTATAGCATTGATCGTTAAGTGAGAAATTTCCCGAGGAGTAGCATATACTCACAGTAGGATCGGGATCCAAATATCATCGTATGACAAAACTGAAGGAATCCTACCAGAATCATCACACTCCAAATGGTATGCAACACTAGCAAGTTTCAGTTCTTTTGAAACTCCCGACGTGGATTTTTGCCCCATGCTCTTATGACCTTGGCGTGAGGTCAAAATGTCATAAGTCACATGTCAAGTTCTTCCCATCATTATCCAGGTTAATTTGAACCCACCCGTACCTACCCTTGACGTAGGCCAAAATGGTAGTACGTGTCACGCCCCGCTTCCCAGAGTACGCAAGATTGGGCACGTGACATAGCCAACCATGCTACCTGTGGGTAGGAAGTATCCATCCACAGTCACATTACGGTTGTAAGGATATCAAGAACAAGATAATAAGCTAATCTAATACATGTCCAAATCCATAATAACAAGAATCAATAAACAATAAGTGCGGAAGCTAATGATCCAATACAATGATGGAAAGGTACGTCCCATAATGCGGGATCGAACCCGGAAATAAAATGCAATAAATGAACTAACCACTGCAGAACTCACAGATCAGCCTGCTGGCTGAAGTACTCCTGCTCGGTCAGCGACAGTGGTAAAGAATCTGGGCCATGCAAAACCCAGACGTCAGCGCGTCATGACATCAAGTATATAGTATAAACATGGTAATAAGCAGTGCAGGTATGAACATGAATAAAGCAGTACTAAGAAATAACAGAGCAGGGTAATGTGCAATGGTGACTAAACTGTCCTATCAGGTTTCTACTCTATAGTCTTTGAAACCAATTGATGAATCGTCGATGTAACTCAATAGTATCCCGTGCGTGCCCGGGACCACGGTCATGACCCTCGGGGCTGAGTCCGAGACGTGCCGCTAAGCAGTAAAAGGTAGTAGGATAGACGAGTGATGTCAGCATCATCACTCCCGGACTGGCCAAGCCCGTAAGACTGATCAGAACAATGTATCGAACTGTTGAGTTACAAGTCGGTTTCACCTTTGATTTCCTCATACCCCCAAACTATGTATGTCAGGTCAGGTATTCAGTAGTCAAGGACTAATGCCAACAAAGTCAGGTAAAAGTAGGTCTGTCTGGATCGACAGCAGGAATGATTAGGTTTGTCGGCATTAGGCATGAGATCAGGTAACAGGTAAAGCCATGGTACATCAGGTCAACCAGGTAATGTATAAAGGTGTCATGTCATGTCAAGAGTGTACGGTACCATGTCATGCCAAGTAGGAAGTGTAACAGGTCATGTCAGGAAGCACAAGATGTCATGTGGGTGCTCATAATCAAACTAACATAAACATGTGTATAAATAAACAAGCATGAGTACTATCAGAACAATAACTGGAACATGTAATATGATATGCCAATAGATATAATTTCAAGGATATGGATGCACAGTTATCGATTAGGGTTACATTTATAGTTCCAATATTAATTAGGATACAATTTATTAAACATGGAGTGTTAATATCACATTATTATGTAGTGATGTGATCTATGGATGCAATTATATGTATCTTAAATGCGATGGATGCAAACTGGTATCCGAAAAGTTATAAAGCTATAAAATGGTAATGTGGGATGTACAACTAAACAATATGTGATATAAATATTGATATAATAATATTAATATGGATAACATATTCAAAGCGATTAGTAACTATAAAAGATGTATTGATTAACCATGCACAAGAAGGTTCCGTTCAGAAATTTAGCGTCACCCTAATTTGTAAAATAGCTTAAAAATAACAAATGTTCTCCAAAAGAGACGTATCTTATACCAAAACAAAGATAATTCAATAAGGTTTTCAGTTTTATAAGTATAAGCATCTCAGGTTATCCCTCTTGTGCTAGTTTCTTAGGGTAATCGATCGCATGGAGAATCCACTTGGGAGCGAGAAGATGAAATCCGGCAGAAGTTTCCTCACCTTTCCTGTAGTTTTCTATCTTGTATTCTTGGAATTTCGAGGACGAAATTCTTTTGTAGTTGGGTATAATGTAACACCCTATACATATCGACTCAACCTGTTAAAAACGTGACCTGACCTTGGTCAACCGATCGACAATCACCCATACTGCATTGTTGCCCTTTGGACTCCGCGGTAAAGCCGTCACGAAATCCATGGTTATATGTTCCCACTTCCACTGAGGAATCGGAAGTGGTTGCAACAAACCAGCAACCCTTTGGTGTTCAGCCTTGACTTGCTGACATACCAAGCACTTAGCCACGAAGCGAGCAATTTCCCGCTTCATACCTTCCCACCAGAAGTGCTGTCGAATATCTCGGTACATCTTTGTCCCTCCTGGATGTACAGAGTAAGCTGAACTGTGTGCCTCCTTCATAAGCTCTTCACGTACACCCCCTTTTGGCGCACACACACGGCTACCATATCTCAACGAACCATCTTCATGGATCAGTAAATCGGTTCGTGGTCCGGCTCCAACCTGTTCTCGAAACTTTTGCAGTCTAGGATCCTGCGAGCCAACGCACACTTATCCGTCCATACAAAAGGTACCTCCTTACGCATAAGCTTGGTCAGCGGTTCTGCCAAACGAGCAAAGTTCTCCACAAATCTCCTGTAGTATCCGGCTAATCCAAGGAAACTTCTTATCTCAGCTACATTCCTTGGAATAGGCCAATCTCGAACTGCTGCAATCTTTTCGGGATGGACGGCGATTCCATCACCCGACACGACATGTCCCAGAAATTTCACTTCTTCCAGCCAGAATTCACACTACTCATCTTCGCATAAAGCTTCTCCTGTCTCAACATCTGCAGGACCTAATGATATCCGGATCGCAAATCCAGTTTCGAGAATACCCTCGCGCCACTAAGCTGCTCAAAAAGCTCTCCAATGCGAGGGATCGGGTACTTGTTCTTAATAGTCACCCGATTCAATTCTCGATAATCAATGCACATCCTTCTCGTGCCATCCTTCTTCTTTACTAAAAGAACTGGAGCTCCCAAGGCGAGTTGCTGCTTCGAATCCAACCCTTCTCAAGTAATTCACCCACCTGTTTCTTAACTTCTTCCAATTCCACCGGTGCCATCGGATAATAAGATTTTGATACTGGCGCTGCACCAGGAATAAGGTCAATCGCGAACTCCACATCTCGCTTCGGCGATAAGCCCGATATATCTTCAAATACGTCCATAAAATCGCGAACAACTGCCGGCTCTTCATTACTATCAACTTCCATAGCTGCAAGAACACTGTTTGTCGGCCTAGCCCTAAACTCGACTGGCCCGACAGAACTGCTTCCTTACCGCAACCGCTGTCTACATTGTTGGCCACGAAAGGTCCAGCAAGACTACTGAGTCTCGTCCATTCTGCTGCATGCACGTCCACGGTTGCTCCATTCTGCCTTGGTCCGATGAACTTCTCTTCCATTTCCTCCGCGCAGTCCGCGGAAGGACTTCTCCAGTAAACACTTAGAGAAATCCGCCCACTGCTTGTCCTGGGGCAAGCGGTTCTCCTCCACAAGCCACCACTCTCGGGCGTAATCCACTAGTTGAATGCGCACTACATCAACTCCTTTGTCCTCTGGAATCTGTGCCGCAATCAGCAAATTCTCCGTGTCACTAGCCACTGCTCGGCTGGCAACGGCTCTTCCAGACCAGTGAAAGTAGACGGACCCAAAAGTCTGAAATCTGCTACAGTCCCTACTCGTTCGATTGGTCTAGTTCCATCGTTGTTTACAGACTGCTGAACGATCTGCAAACCTTCCTGAAACGAATCTGCTATTGCTGGATTAGCTCAGTCTGTTTCTTTGATTTCCAACATTTCTCTTATCACTCCAAGCATGGCGGCTTTGTTCACATGCCTCCGGTACGTCTTCAACCTCTTACCTGTCATAATCCTGAACTCAAAATACCCAACATTAGCATGATGATAGATTCTGAATGTGGATCAAGGCTAGAACTCCAAGATACTTAAATAGAGTACTGCATTGTAGCTATGCCGCGGTATCATAGCCGCAATTACTTAACTCCACCCAAGTCGCCCAAGTCCTAGGGATAACAAGAAATCAGGTTTCCGAGTCGACATGCAAAGTAAGTTTGCACGTCGTAAAAGATATAATCAGGAAGAATGTGATTCAAGAATGGTAAAACGGTCAATGTGGCTGGACATGTTTCCTAAACACGGGTATTCTGATTCGTGTATTGGGTACAATACCAAACTACAAAAGAATCAACCCGACTAACCTATGGCTCTGATACCAAAAGAACCATGAGAAGAATTATCCAACTCATGACTTGGAGCTTGCGGCTGTGATTTTCGCTTTGAAGATTTGGAGACACTACCTTTTGGGCGTAAGAGTCGAAGTTTTTACAGATCATAAGAGCTTGAAGTACGTGTTCACGCAGAAGGAGTTGAACATGAGGCAACGCAGATGGTTGGAGCTGACGGCCGACTACGACCTTGATCTTAAGTACCATCCGGGAAAAGTTAACGTCGTGCCAGATGCGCTAAGTCGGTTACCGGCAATTCAGGTATTGACCGCACAAAGGGAGATCATTGCGGATTTTCGGAGATTTGACTTGGAGGTTGTGCTACCACATGCTACAGGACAGTTGATGCAGTTGCAAGTACAGTCGTCCTTAGTTGAGAAGATTAAAGCGACACAATCGCAGGATCCTAGACTGCAAAAGTTTCGAGAACAGGTTGGAGCCGGACCACGAACCGATTTACTGATCCATGAAGATGGTTCGTTGAGATATGGTAGCCGTGTGTGTGCGCCAAAAGGGGGTGTACGTGAAGAGCTTATGAAGGAGGCACACAGTTCAGCTTACTCTGTACATCCAGGAGGGACAAAGATGTACCGAGATATTCGACAGCACTTCTGGTGGGAAGGTATGAAGCGGGAAATTGCTCGCTTCGTGGCTAAGTGCTTGGTATGTCAGCAAGTCAAGGCTGAACACCAAAGGGTTGCTGGTTTGTTGCAACCACTTCCGATTCCTCAGTGGAAGTGGGAACATATAACCATGGATTTCGTGACGGCTTTACCGCGGAGTCCAAAGGGCAACAATGCAGTATGGGTGATTGTCGATCGGTTGACCAAGGTCAGGTCACGTTTTTAACAGGTTGAGTCGATATGTATAGGGTGTTACAGTACGGCTGTCCCAAACCAACGCATTCTATCTATGCAACAGATAAATATCCGGCAGCTACCAATCACTATGCCTTGGCGTGAGGTCAAAATACATAGCTTGAATACTACCGAATATTTAACTGAAATGATGGAGGGCTACGAATGGTTTTGGCTAAACCGTGAACGTAGTGAACTTGATATAATCGATGGAACTAGATAGCTTTTAAAAAGGAGTGGCTCAGGCTCCGCATTTAAAAGTTGGTTTTGAAAAGAACCGAGTGGTTTTTTTTGAAAGTGTTCCAACGACTTTAACTTGGTTTATTTTCTTGCATTAGTTCTTTTAATGCGTGATATTCTTGCATTAGTTCTTTTAATGCGTCCCATCATTTAATCCTACCATTGCAGAAAACAACCAAAATATGACGTACGCTTATGCCATTCGCATTCGCCACGGGGCCCCGTCATTACCCGTTAGGTTACTTAACTAACGACAGAGCGGGGGCTGGGCTAGCGCGGCTGTAAAACATAAGCAACGCCTAAATAATATCATATATAGATATACTGCAATGATAGCCATTTCAGATCACAGATGAACACATTGGATATACAAGGAATCCGCAATTCGTACGAACCTGTAACGAAAAGCAGATTACACGGTCGCGGTGAATAGCCAAAATCCCACCCAAGACCCCTACGGGTGCGGCAAACTACCCGCCAAGTACCCGAAGCGAAGCAACCTCCCTCAACTCCGTGAGTAGGCCACTCGGCACTTCGGCATACCCGGTAGTTTGTGCACCCCCTCCATGGCTCTATCCTAGGAGCAAAAACAGTAAAAAGAAATTATACATTGACGGCTACAACCCCGACCCGGTTGTGCGGCCATACAAATAATAATTACATCAATTTACAAATTTACATGAATTGAAAGAAAAGAAAATTCTCGTCTCACAACCCCCGGCTATTCACCCGCGACAATCAAATGAATTCATATATACATTCCAATAACATTACAGATCACAGATTTGTATAACCCCCACTAATCGACATATAGCGATTAGCAGACGTTGAATACAAATATCACATCACAGAAAACCCGTCAGCTTAAGTCTTTTAGAAGTTTGATCAAAAATACGGATTTTCAAGCCCTAAACACAAAATTTTCGTTGTGGAAAATCTGGGCAGAAAATACATATTCCAAAAATCCCAAAATACCCCACTGAACAAACTGCAACCAAAATTTCCCACTACCAAGTCAACTCGGCCGCGGAACCGCGGCGGGGGCACGCTCCAGCCGCGTTTCCGCGGCGCTTTGATCGGCTCAGTGGACAAAATTTTGTCAGTTTGTTATAAAAACCCTGAGCCGAATTTTAAAGTATGATTTATCATTTTTGGAACAGAGGAAAAATTCGACAGCAAGCATGATATCGGGGTTCATTTCGGGACTTTTTCTTTGATCGATCTTCTAGCTACTTTGCTAACATGTTAGATAGAGTTTAACCAGGCTCTGATACCACTGTAAGTCCATGCTACCTCTCCCGGTACTTTCGGGCATGCGGAATTTGGTGAAAAACAATTTTCTAGAGGTGGTAACATGGACTCAAAACCGGATCTTTGTTAAACATCTAACTAACAACCTAACTAGGAGTTGTTAACTACTCGGTTAGGGGGTTATACCTTTCTTTCTTGATCTCCTTCGTCTTCAAGCCTCGATGGTTGTCCGGATCGGCTTCACTCCGTCGTCTCCTTGCGCCGAAGATAGATCCACCTCGAAAGCTTCTACCTTTGGCTTCTTCTTCGGTCTTTGAAGAAACTAGTTCACTTGGTTTGCTAAACCTTATGAACTAGAATGAGTAGAGAAGAGTGTGTTGGGATTTTCTCTATGGTTCTTGGTTCTCAACACATGAGACAAGTGAACCATAGACTAAGAGAGGGAGAGCAAGAGGAAGGAGATGAGAGCTCAAGAACAAGAGAGAGAATGAGAATGATAGAATGATAGAAGACTTTTTTCTCTTGGCTCTCATAATCCAAAACCATCATCATAAAAATAATAATCAAGTATTGTGTAAAATGGTTCAAGTTAAAATGGCTAAATCATTTCATGCACTCATTTCTCACAAGAGAAACAAGCAAGTAAAAAGTCTTTGCCATGAAATGATAGCCATTGTCATCATGATGGTCAAATAGTCCAACCTAGTCAACCGGTCAACAAAGTCAACAAGTCAACAAAGTCAACCCCTCAACAACCATGTCACCACAATACTTAATTAATATTATTGTTAATCATATATCATATTCTCATTAGGGTTGACCAAAAAGTCAATAGTCAACAGTCAACGGTCAACAACCCTAATGAGATTCCTCTGCCTCTGTCTCTCTCCGTCAACTGTGCATACACACCCGCATCCGCGTTCCGAGGAACACGAATACATACTGGATAAATCCAATCCCAATACGTACACTACGATCTGGCTTAAACCAAAGCCCGCTAGTGTAAACTGTACGGACACTGTACGTGCATAAGTGCACGGATATAACCGAACCCTGCCGCAAAACCATGCGACCTGTCGCAAAACCATGCGACCTCTACTCTTTTGCCAAAAGGCGAATAGCTTTCTGTGTGGGACTCTAAAGACTCGACACTACGCTGGCAGTGGGTTTAACCACAGACTGCAAGCGGCACTAGCTGTGCGTAACGGTCCCCAGGTAGATGCCGACAAGAAGACTGACGAGGTGAAACCCATCTGAACTCCTACTGAGCCTGAATGTGACAATTTTCGTACAGTCCGGTCTGTTCGTCTGATACATCGCATGGCGGGCCTAGGGGCGGTAAACGTCAGTCCCCTAATAGCGGTACAAGTCGTATCGGAGTGAAGCCCAATACACCCTGAGATAACACTGGAAAACTACCTGTATATCTCGCTTGCCCTGGCTAGGGACTACTCATGTAATGGCTCTCCTAGACACAGCGCGATGTCAACCCCCAATACTGGGAGAGACGAATCATGTCTAACCGTCACTGCCTCCATGTGCTTCGGGACTGCACCCAACTACTACCTGTTTGCACGACTCCTTTGAGCCGTGGTAGGGTTGTAATCAAAGTACAGTGGGAACACACTCGACGCGAAGTGATATTGTCAAGTCAGCGAACTAAGCTGTACTCATGTCACCTGGGAACTGATAACTGACGATAGGTATAATGCCAACCGGTCAGTTCCCGACGAGTCCAGTCCAGTGTACTCGTAACCTAGCGAGCACCCGCATACTATCTCCAGTACGACATACTGATGGCTGTGGGACAGACCATCTCCCATACTGGGATGAGAAGCGCACGCGCTAGTCTACTCCGGAGTATCGTCGCCCTGTCTCGATAGTCCTGCGACTAGGGACCTGCATAAGGATGTGCTTATAGATTACCCAGCCCCCACTAGTGTGACTGCCATCACAACGCTGGTAATCAAGCAAAGATCCTAAGGGCTCCACTAATGTGTATAGGCGATATACTAAAATAAACACATGTACACATTGAAGTAGAAACAAACCAAGTAGCATACTACTATTTTGAGCAAGATTGTATATACAAGGTGAATATCCCAAAGCTTCCATTAAGTAATATACAAACTAGTATGATACAGTAATGGCCTCTAGGGAATATACACTAACAGTTTTTGGGTACAGTCCCGATTCACATGGAGGCAATGAGCGATAGGAGAGGATTCGTCTCTCCCGGTATTGGGGGTTGATGTTGCGCTATGCTCGACTGGCCATAACAGGAAATCCCTGGCCAGGGTTGCAGTGATATACTGGTAAGAGTAATCAGTAGTTTCATGATTGTCATGGACCTCACGTCGGCATGACTTATCAAGCTATTGGGGTCTGACATTTACCACCCCTAGGCGAGATAAGCGACATATCAGACGAACAGACCGGACTGTACGGTAAGTATTACTGGTTGGATTCACAGAAGTGTGAACGGGCTTGCTCGTCGATCTTCTGATCGCTCAATACCCGGGTGGCCGTTATGTTTAGCAGACCGCTTGCGGCTTATGGGTGTTTGATATGATCATCACCTGCTGCCGGCGTATTGACGAGTCTTTAGAGTCCTACACAGAGGTTTCCTGGCTCAAGCGAAACGAAATAGGAGCGCATATGAGATATGTGCGGGACCGAGAATAATGCATGTATGTGATACCGTATTCTATTCTCGCGATGAATGTATCGATTGGTTGTATGCGATATAACCTAGTTATCGAATCGAGGATTGATTCGATAAGCCGATACATTGGATATTAGTCGGTCATATGCGATATGACCGGATAGTTAAATCAAGTGTTGATTTAATGATTTAATGTATAATTATATATTTGATATATTACTTTGCATTAGCTAATATTTGTTTACTTTAAATAGATTTTCTCACTTGAAATACGCAAGTTGTATATGTGATATACTTTTGTGCACTTGTTTGTATATGTTTGATGATACATGCAAACTTGGGTTTGTGTGTGTGATTAAACCATGGTTATGTTAATGGTTAGGGTTTTGTTTATTTACATATTCATTTATTTATTTATTCAATTTGGAAAGAGAAATAGAATGGTGGCTTATTTTGTTCTTTTGTTGAAACTTCATGAAGTGTTGAAAGCTTGACCATTTTGTTTCTTTTCTAAACCTAACCATTCACCTAACCCTAGTTTATTCTCTACACTTAACCATGGTTGCTATATGATAAGATCACTTGATTTAATATAATTAAATAGGTGATTTTATAATACTTATCATATTCTTTTCTTCTTCTTCTCCTTCTTCAAGATGAAGAAAAGCTTGCTACCATCAATGGTGAAATGAGAAAAAGAGTGAGAAATCCAATTCTAAAGTGAACCCACTTCCTATTTCTTCATTCTCTACTACTTGCTATGTAGTATAGGGTGTTTTCTTCACAAGTTTCATGACTTGGTGAAGTTGGAGCTTGATCTTGAGTTGCCTCGACGTAGATCATCTTCGGCATCGAAGTCGACGACCTAGCCCGATCATTTCTCCGATGAAACCTTCGCCAGAGTCCGGATTCCGATATGGACAGCGGAGGGACATCATCACGGAGCCTAGGAAGTGGAGGACCGGATCTACAAAGGTTGTAGTCACTTTCCTTTAGCAATAAAGTAGTTTACTTGCTTGCATCACCTTATCATCCAGTTAACGATCCGTATTAGGGTTTGTAGGCACATGAAATTTTTTGAATTGGGCATGTTTGATCTGTTGTGTGACCTCATCAGTGTGCCTAGGAACCCTACAGTGGTATCAGAGCCTAGCTAGAGCCTTAGGCGATGCGTAGACGATGTTAGAAACTCGATCGAACCCCGAAACCCTAGATTTCCACCCTCTCTGGACATTTTTTCAAAACTGGGTTTTTTCCAGATTAAAAATTCTTTAAAAATTCAGCAGGAAGTTCTATGAATTACTGTGCAAAAATGACCAAAAGATACGGCTAAAGTGCGGCGGAACCGCGGCAGAAGCTTGGCTTCTGCGGCGGTTCCGCGGCTATATGATGAGATCAGCCTTCAATTTTTGCACAGTAATTTGTTTCTTCAGGTGCTGTGATTTCTGGGAAATTTTAATTTGCACTCAAGTGTTGAGCTTTCTGGGTTGTATTGGGAGTTCAAGGATTTGATCGGATTGTCAAACTTTGTCTGTGTTTTTCCGGATAATTTAGAATATGTTAGAAAGTTCGACCGGATATAAATACCCGATTTTTCCCCCTGCCGGGAAAATTCCAATTGTTGGATTTTTCCGTAGTTTAATGACGTTCTAAGTAGTGCAAGTAACGCGATGGTCCCTCTAGAAGACAACAAACCTTAACTCGATTATGTGACCGTCTTGAACTGCCCTTTGAACCTTAGGGTTTGGGGCAGTACGGCGTGCCACATGTGAGGAGTTGGCTTGACCCTTCTACGGCTGGACCGTTGGTACCGAGGCACGAAGTGAATGTTTTTAAACTTATGTCATGTGTTGAGCTGTTTCGGGAAAACTTGGGTGTTCGAATTTTCGATCGGAAAGTTTAACATTTTCTATTTATCCGGAATGTGATGCAATAATTGGAATTCACAAGTAGTTATGAGATAACTGAATGAATGTTATAAATCTAGCGGTTTAGTCTCACTTGATCGGTTGCCACGGAATTTTGATGTGATCAAAATTCCGTCGTAATCACGTAGCGTATGCGGATAGTCGCCGGGTAAACTTAATAGACAGCCTCGCCCCATAGCCCCGACCAAGTGACTGTAGGAGAACCCCGTCGCCGAAAGTATCCGTTCGGGTGCTCGCGGCAGCGGTGTTCCGCCTTGGTGCACTTCGTCGACGGCTTCGGGGGTGCTGCTGCCTAGTAAAGTTTGCGACGAGCATTCGATCAGAATGTCGGGAATCCTGTTGAATTGCCCGACTTGATATTGAAAAGAGTTTTCGATAATGAGACAAAAATGCGGGGTTTATAATTGTTAGGCATGCGATGTCTAAGTATTTCATTTGATTAGGCATGCGATGTTTAAAGAGTTTGCGGATTCCAACTGTTGTAGTTTTACACTTTCTTTTCTGTGACCGTAAGTGTAATATGTGATATCGCCGGTTTCGTTGCTATATGTCAACGACAATTGGGATACGCACGTTTACTTACGTTGATGACATGTGATGTTATGTGTTGCTGGATATGTTATATTGGATCGTCGTGTTTGAATAGCCGGGGGTTTTTATGTGAGATGAGTGTTTTTCATTTTCATTCATGTAAAAACTTGTATGTAATATTCTTTTATTGGGGCACTTCCAGGTTGCGGATGATGTCACCATTTGTATATTATTTACTTTTCTGCACTAGGATAGACCCAAGGAGGAGGGCAAAAGTAACCGGGTTCTGGAGTCCAATGGGAGACCAACTCGAGGAGTCGAGTCCGGGTCTCCTAACTCTAGAATTGGTAGGGTTGCTTGCCGCTCTCGTAGGGGTCTAGGGGTGTGGGTTTGGCTATTCATCACGACCGTGGAATCCGGGTTTTATACTGGCTCGTATTAAAAACACGGACGTCCTAGTATATCCAATATTTCATATGATATTTTCTGCTGCGTTATCTGTGATGTGATCATGTGATTTGTTCAGATAGATATAGTATATTGTATATATGATATATTATATAGACATTGCTTATGTTTTACACCCGTGCTGGCCCTGCCTCGCTCTGGCGTTAGTTACCTAACCTAACGGTGCAGACGAGACATCGAGGCGAATGCGGATGGCATAAGCGTACGTTATATTTATCTGTGATGTTTAGGTGGACTTAAATGATGGGACAATCATTAATGATATTAATGAAAGAAAATAAACCTAATTGATGTTGTGGAATCGAATTTCAAAAATAAAACAGGTAGCTACAGTTCTTGCTTTGCACAGCGGTATATATGATATATCCTACACCTTATTCGATGAGGAAAGGATCGAGATCCCTTCACCGGGAGTGACTCCTTTAGCAATTGTCGTTGATCGCTTCTATAGTTTCCGCTTTGCACAGTGATATATATGATATATCCCGCACCTCATTCGACGAGGAAAGGGCCGACGATCCCTTCACCGGGAGTGACCCCTATAGCAAAACTAGAAAAGCTTCAAAAACATTCCATTTAAAAACCATTTGATTCCGCAACGAGATCAAGTTCAAAGCGTTAAAGGTACTCATAAAAACCATCTGCAACCCTCCGTCATTTTAGAAAGTAGAGTACTTAGTATTCGTGCTGCGTTTGTCGACCATAGCCGAGGCGTAGTGTACGGTAGCTAAGTGATGTCTTCCTACACCGCATATGATGCGATTAGTTAGGACAGTCATGTGGCTTTGTTGACCTTAGCCAAGGGTCATGTGGGTGGGTCTAACTAATCACGAAATGACGGGTAGAACTTGACTAGTGCTTATGATTTTTTGACCTTAGCCAAGGTCATAGGTGCTAGCGGTAAAAACCATTATCGGGAGTTTCAATTGTTGAAATTTGCAATGAGATTGCATACCTTCTATGTGATAGTTGGATCCCGATACCCACTGCGAGTAATTGTTACTCCTGGGAGATTTTTGCACTTTACAATTAGCCGATCAAGTAGGTGTCTAGAAAGGTGTCAACGGGGTTACACCTCTGGGAAAACGAGGTTTACAGTAATTAGGTCCGGGTGAAAGCACGGGGAACCTCCCTCAAAGTACCGACACTGGCCTGGCTGAAAGATTGGAGAACTTGTAGAGTGTGATTAATCCCGGATAGTCTTTCCTTTTAGGGCTTAATGGATGATTTGATAAAAACAGTGGGAGCCATCCTGATTAGATAAAATAATAACCAATCTATTCTTGCAAGAGCGCACGCAGAGTGTTTTCTTCTCTCTCTCTCCAGGTAGCGACCATATCACGCCTTAATCAAGATAATAATATGGATGTATTGACCGAACCCTCTTGTTATACTGAGCTGGGGAACGTTGGTCCCGCTCCAACTTATAATTGTTATAAGACAGAGCAGGAAATAGTGGAATACCAGAATTCCTATGCCGCCCAAACAAAGAAAGTGCATATGATACATCTCCTTCGGGTGTGTTCATTACAAAGAACTGTTTCTCAGTATCCTCTGCATCCTGGGTATTTGATAACAGATCAGGATCCCAGATATGTAATCTATTACATAGGGCTACAGAAAGGTAGAAAACTGAGAACGGGTGATAAGTTTCATGAGACAGAAAACGGGGCAAATGTTGCAGCCAAGTCTGTTGGTCACTGTCACCCTGTATTACAAATACATTGATTCTGAACAAATGCTATTAGATACCGAACCTGATATACAAAATCATATCAGTCTCTTTATTTATTAAAGAAATGATAAAATTTTGTATTGTTGGATAATGTTTTGAACGTTTCCTATATCAAAAGTTGATCGGTTCAGGCACGTTATCTAAAATCATTGATGTTCTAAATCAAACTATAGTTCCTAGTATACAGAACACACACAAGAGGAAGAGTTCAGATATGAACGAATCCTTCTTGAGGGATTGTAGACTAGGTCATATCAATGCGACCCGACTGGCTAAAGTTACATTTTAGATGCGTATTTAAATCAGTTTGAATTTACATCTTGTGAAACTTGCCAGTCATGTCACAAAGATTAAATGACCATAGCTCTGTCTATTGGAAACAGAGAAAGAGTTAGTAAACTCTTGGGACTGATACATGATGATGTATGTAAGGTCCCCTGTCTACACATGCCAGAACCGGTTCTTTGTACTTCATTACGTTCTCTGATAATCTCTCAAGATTCAGCCATATGTTCCTGTTGAAACATAGGTCCGAAGATTTTGAGATATTCACAGAATATAAGCTAGAAGTAGAGAACCAATACGGGTATAAGTATTATGTCCTATGATAAGATCAGGGAGGAGAATACTTGTGCATGGAATTCTTGGACTATTCTAAAGCAGAATGAGATTCTCTCTCAGTATTACTCCTCTGAATACACCACAGCACAACGGTGTATCAGGGCGGAGCAATAAGCACCCTATATGATATGGTGCGCTCTATGATGAGTATTACCGAGTTACCTCTTTCCTTTTGGGGTTGTGCACTTGAGAAGCTGCATACCTATTGAATTAGGTTCGAATCAAATCAGTGCCTACCACTCCATATAAGATATGGTGTGGGAAGAGCCTATCTCTTAAGTAAGTTAAGATTTAGGATTGTCCGGCCTATGTCTAAAGCAAAATCCGGACAAGATCGAGGCAAGGTCAGTTCTGTAAAATTGGAAAGGTTCCAGCTATACAAAACTGCAGCTGATGATTTGACAGAACCAAAGGATTCAATAGTTCCCGACGAACCTCAGCCTCTCTGCCGATCTGGTAGGGTTCCTCATCCGCCTGAGAGATACCTCGGTTTCTCGATGACAGTGGGAGCGAGGATGCAACATGAGATGATGACCCAACTAGTTTCGAGCAGGCCATCGAGAGTAGGGACTCTGAAAGAATGGCTGGATGCTTAGCGATCAGAGATGGAATCCATGTACACCAACAAAGTATGGACTTTGGTTGCTATATCTGAAGGGTTAAATCCCCATCAGGAGCAAGTATATCTCGAGAAGATTACATGGTATAGATGGACAAGTTGAGACTTTCAAAGCTAGACTTGTTAAAAATTTTCGTCATCGACCAGGCGTGGATAATGATGAAACCTTTTCCAGTGCCTACGCTTAAGTCCATCCAGATCCTACTTACCATTGCTACATACCATGACTACAATATCTGGTGGTTGGGTGCCATGACTGCTTTTCTAAAAATGATAATTTAGAAGAGAACGTCTATAAGTACACAGCCAGAGGGCTTCGTAAACACTGGGAGCAGCGGAAACATGTGCAAGTTGCTTTACAGGATAAAGCAGGCATCGTGGAGTTGGAACATCTGTTTTGATGTGGTAGTCAAAGAGTTTGACTTCATCAAAATGGTAGATGAACCTTGTATATACAAAAAGTAGTAGAGAGTAAGGTGGTCATCCTCGTATTGTACGTGGACAACATACTCTTGATAAGAAAAGAGTATCCTATGCTACGCACGGTCAATCTCCGCTTATCACATGGATTCTCCAAATAGGATAAAGGTGAATCACTGGAAAGGTTACAGGGTGATAAGGACGACTGAATGTCAGTCGCAGGCATTGTCTTTACCCTCGGTAAAGGGACGGTATGTTGGAAGAGTTCCAAGCAAGATTCCGTGACAAACTAGACGATAAAGGCTGGTAACATCGCTATTAAAGATACTACCAAAGAGGCAGTATGGGAGTATATTTGGTTCATAAGATGAACTAGGTTCCTACCATTGTACGACAATGGAAGTGTGGCTTTGGCCCAGGAACCCTGGTCCCATCAGTGACCCAGACATATTCTGAGGCAGCATCACCTGATCATGGAGATAGATGATCTCCATGGTGATCGAGGTTAGGAGAGTAGACACAGAGGACAACACGGAGGATCCACTCACAAAGGCTTTTTCCCAGAGAGAGACTTATATGGGATGGTTGAGTATGTGATACTGCAACCACTGCTACAGATGGCCCTAATGCAAGTGGGAGATTGTTGGTTATATGTATGCCCTAGAGGCCATTACTGTACATTGGATTTATATTGTAGTGGATGCTGGGAGACTTTCTTGCTCAACATGATAGTATGCTATCTGGTTGCTCTTTATCTTAACATGTATACTTTTTGTCTCTCTGATTACATGTTGATAAAGCCCTTAGGATGTGTACTCGACTTCCAGGACTATGATGCAGATCATACTAGTGGGGCCTGGGTAGTCAATGAGTACATCCTTCAATGTTCCTAGTCGTGGGAATATCGAGACGGGGCATCGATATTCCAGAGTAGACTAGCGTATATCTTCTCGACCCATGCGATGGGCGATGGATGATCCCATATCCATTGGTTTTTGACATCAGAGATTGTATACGGGTGCTCAGTGGAGACTGGGTACACTGAACGGACTCACCGAGAACTCCCAGATGGTATTAGACCTTACGTCAGATGGCAGTTCTCTGGTGACACTGGTACAGCTTAGTCTGTTGACCCGAGATCGTCATAGAGTCTTGTGTGTCTCCCACTGTGCTTTGATTTCCACCCTACCACGGCTCTACTGAGTCGTGCAAATAGGTGGTTTTTGGGAACAGTCCCGATTCATATGGAGGCAATGAGCGATAGGAGAGGATTCGTCTCTCCCGGTATTGGGGGTTGATGTTGCGCTATGCTCGACTGGCCATAACAGGAAATCCCTGGCCAGGGTTGCAGTGATATACTGGTAAGAGTTATCAGTAGTTTCACGATTGTCATGGACCTCACGTCGGCATGACTTATCAAGCGATTGGGGTCTGACGTTTACCACCCCTAGGCGAGATATGCGACATATCAGACGAACAGACCGGACTGTACGGTAAGTGTTACTGGTTGGATTCACAGAAGTGTGAGCGGGCTTGCTCGTCGATCTTCTGATCGCTCAATACCCGGGTGGCCGTTACGTTTAGCAGACCACTTGCGGCTTGTGGGTGTTTGATATGATCATCACCTGCTGCCGGCGTATTGACGAGTCTTTAGAGTCCTACACAGAGGTTTCCTGGCTCAAGCGAAACGAAATAGGAGCGCATATGAGATATGTGCGGGACCGAGAATAATGCATGTATGTGATACCATATTCTATTCTCGTGATGAATGTATCGATTGGTTGTATGCGATATAACCTAGTTATCGAATCGTGGATTGATTCGATAAGCCGATACATTGGATATTAGTCGGTCATATGCGATATGACCGGATCGTTAAATCAAGTGTTGATTTAATGATTTAATGTATAATTATATATTTGATATATTACTTTGCATTAGATAATATTTGTTCACTTTAAATGGATTTTCTCACTTGAAATACACAAGTTGTATATGTGATATACTTTTGTGCACTTGTTTGTATCATGTTTGATGATACATGCAAACTTGGGTTTGTGTGTGTGATTAAACCATGGTTATGTTAATGGTTAGCGTTATGTTTATTTACTTATTCATTTATTTATTTCTTCATTTTGGAAAGATAAATAGAATGGTGGCTTATTTTGTTCTTTTGTTTAAACTTCGTGAAGTGTTGAAAGCTTGACCATTTTGTTTCTTTCCTAAACCTAACCATTCACCTAACCCTAGTTTATTCTCTACACTTAACCATGGTTGCTATATGATAAGATCACTTGATTTAATATAATTAAATAGGTGATTTTATAATACTTATCATATTCTTTTCTTCTTCTTCTCCTTCTTCAAGATGAAGAAAAGCTTGCTACCATCAATGGTGAAATGAGAAAAAGAGTGAGAAATCCAATTCTAAAGTGAACCCACTTCCTATTTCTTCATCCTCTACCACTTGACAACTAGTATAGGGTGTTTTCTTCATAAGTTTCATGACTTGGTGAAGTTGGAGCTTGATCTTGAGTTGCCTCGACGTAGATCATCTTCGGCATCGAAGTCGACGACCTAGCCCGATCATTTCTCCGATGAAACCTTCGCCAGAGTCCGGATTCCGATATGAACAGCGAAGGGACATCATCTCGGAGCCTAGAAAGTGAAGGACCGGATCTACAAAGGTTGTAGTCACTTTCCTTTAGCAATAAAGTAGTTTACTTGCTTGCATCACCTTATCATCCAGTTAACGATCCGTATTAGGGTTTGTAGGCACATGAAAATTTTTGAAATGGGCATGTTTGATCTGTTGTGTGACCTCATCAGTGTTCCTAAGAACCCTACACAGACTCAGTTCGAGCGGCTGATCGAGATGATAGGTCTTCGATACGCCGGTACATGGCCTTAGTGCAAGTGGGAGATTGTTAGTGTATATGCCCTAGTGGCCATTACTGTATCGTACTAGTTTTTATATTACTTAATGGAAGCTTGGGATATTCACAGTTGTATAGACAATCCTGCTCAAAATGGTAGTATGCTACTTGGTTTGTTTCTACTTTAATGTGTACATGTGTTTCTTTTAGTATATCACCTATACACATTAGTGGAGCCCTTTGGATCTTTGCTTGATTACCAGCGTTGTGATGGCAGTCACACTCGTGGGGGCTGGGTAATCCACAAGCACATCCATATACAGGTCCCTAGTCATAGGACTATCGAGACAGGGCATCGATACTCCGGAGTAGACTAGCGTATGCGCTTCTCATCCCATCAGGGGAGACGGACTATCTCACAGCCGTCAGTACGTCGTACTTGAGATACTATGCGGGTGCTCGTTAGGTTACGAGTACACTGGACAGGACTCATCGGGAACTGATTGGTTGGTACTATACCTATCGTCAGTTATCAGTTCCCAGGTGACATGAGTACTGCTTAGTCCGCGACACTGTCACTTCGCCTCGAGTTTGTTCCCTCTGTACTTTGATTACTACCATACAACATCTCAAAGGAGTCGTGCAAACAGGTAGTAGTTGGGTGCAGTCCGGAAGCACTTGGAGGCAGTGACGGTTAGACAGGATTCGTCTCTCCCGGTATTGGGAGTTGATATCGCGCTGTGTCAAAGAGAGCCATTACACACAGTCATCCCTGGCCAGGGCAAGCGAGATACACTGGTAGGTTTCCAGTGTTATCTCCGGGTGTTCTGGGCTACACTCCGACACGACTTGTACCGCTATTAGGGGACTGACGTTTACCGCCCCCTAGGCCCACTATACGATATTCTCAGACGAACAGACCGGATTGTACGGAGACTGTCACATTCAGGCTCAGTAGGAGTTCAGATGGGTTTCACCTCGTCAGTCTTCTTATCGGCATCTACCTGGGGGCCGTTACGCACAGCTAGTGCCGCTTGCGGTCTGTGGTTAAACCCACTACCAGCGTTGTGTCGAGTCTTTAGAGTCCCATACAGAGAGCTATTCGCTTTTAGGCAAAAGAGTAGAGGTCGCATAGTTTTGCGACAGGGTTCGGTCACATCCACGCACTTGTGCACGTTTGGTGTCCGGGAAGTTATTACTAGCGGGCTTTGGTTTAAGCCAGATCCTAGTATACATTTTGGGATTGGTTTTATCTCGTTTGTATTCGTGTTCCACGGAACATGGATGCGGGTGTGTATGCACAGTTGACAGAGACAGAGGCGGAGGATTCTCATTAGGGTTGTTGACTGTTGACTTTTGCTAAACCCTAATGAGAATTAGAAATATGATTAATAATAATATTAATTAACCATTATTGTGCCATGGTTGGGTTTAAAGATTGACTTTGTTGACTTGTTGACTTTATTGACCGGTTGACTAGGTTGGACTTGTTGACCATCATCATGACAATGGCTATCATTTGATGGCATTGACCTTTGCTTGCTTGTTTGTTCACAAAATGCATTAAATGCATGAAATGATAATTCCATTGACAAGAACCATCACAAGATGCTTAATTATTGTTATTATTATGATTATTTTGTGCTATTAGAGCATGGGTGGAAAAAGTCTTGCTCATTCTATCATTTGCTCCCTCTCTCTCATAAAAGCTCTTCTCTTCCTCTTGCTCTCTCTCTAGCTCAAGGAAAATCCCTCTTATGAGTTGAGAACCAATTCCTTAGAGATAAAACCCAAAACACTTCTCTACTCATCCTAGTGTACAAGGTCTAGCAAGCCAAGTATTCTAGTTTCCTCTAGATTGAGGTTGGAGCTAAAGGTAGAAGCTTTCGGGTGGATCAATCTGCGGCCCAAGGAGACGACGAGGTGAGGCCGATCCGACCACCACAAGGAGTTGAAGAGAAGGAGTTCAAGTTTAGGTATAACCCCTAACCTAGTAGCTAAACTCTTAGTTAGGTTGTTAGAAAGTTTGTTTAACAAAGATCCGTTTCTAGAGTCCATGTTACCCCCACCGTAAAAAGCGTTTTTCCACCATTTCCGCAACCCCAAAGAACCGGGGACGGGTAACGTGGACTTACATATCACTTATACCCGTCTGATATCACATATCGCGAGAATACAATACGGTATCACATACTCGTATTAATCTCAGTCCCGCACATATCACATATGTGCTCCTACTCCGTTTCGCATGAACCAGGTAACCTCTGTGTAGGAATCTAAAGACTTGTCAATATGCCGGCAGTAGGTGATGATCATATCAAACACCAACAAGACGCAAGCGGTCTGCTAAACGTAACGGCCACCCGGGTATTGAGCGATCAGAAGATCAACAAGCAAGCCTGCTCACACTCCTGCGAATCCACTCAGTAACACAACCGTACAGTCCGGTCTCTTCATCTGATATGTTGCATATCACAACCTGGGAGGTGGTATAACGTCAGTCTCCAATAGCCTGATAAGTCATGCCGATGCAAGGTCCATAACGGTTCGAGAAACTACTGATAACACTTACCAGTAGATCTCAGTCATGCCGATGCAAGGTCAGGGATTTCCTGTTATGGCCAATCCAGCATAGCGCAACATCGACTCCCAATACCAGGAGAGACGAAACCCCTCCTATTGCTCATTGCCTCCATGTGACTCGGGATTATACCCAAAAACCACCTTTTTGTACGATCTCTTGACCGTGGTATGGGGGAAATCAAAGCACAGTGGGAATCACACAAGACTCTATGAAGATCTCGGGTCTACAGACTAAGTTGTACCAGTGTCACCAGAGAACTGCTATCCGACGATAGGTATAATACCATCTAGGAGTTCTCGGCGAGTCCGTCCAGTGTACCCAGTCTCTACTGAGCACCCGTATACCTTCTCTGATGTCAAACACGAATGGATATAGGATCATCCATCGCCCGTCATATGGGTCGAGAAGTGTATACGCTAGTCTACTCTGGAGTATCGATGCTCTGTCTCGATATTCCCACGACGAGGAACATTTGAAGGATGTACTTACCGACTACCCTGTCCCCACTAGTTTGATCAGCATCATAATCATGGTAGTCAAGTACTAATCATAAGGGCTTTATCAACATGCAATGGAGAGACAATAAGTGTACATGTTAAGATAAAGAGCAACCGGATAACATACTATCATGTCGAGCAAGAAAGTCCTCCCTATATATGTCCAAGCATCCACTACAATATACATCGCATGTACAGTAACGGCCTCTAGGGCATACATATAACTAACAATACACGCATTAATCTTGGTCTCACACATATCACATATGTGCTCCTACTTCATTTTGCATGAACCAGGAAACCTCTGAGTAGGACTCTAAAGACTCGTCAATACGCCGGTAGTAGGTGATGATCATATCAAACACCCACAAGCTGCAAGCGGTCTGCTAAACGTAACGGCCACCCGGGTATTAAGCGATCAGAAGATCAACAAGCAAGCCTGCTCATACTCCTGTGAATCCAATCAGTAACACTACCGTACAGTCCGGCCTCTTCGTCAGATATGTCGCATATCGCAGCCTGGGGATGGTATAACGTCAGACCCCAATAGCCCGATAAGTCATGCTGATGCAAGGTCCATAAAGGTTCGAGAAACTACTGAAAATACTTACCAGTAGATCTCAGCAACCCAGGCCAGGGATTTCCTGTTATGGCCAATCGAGCATAGCGCAACATCAACTCCCAATACCGGGAGAGAAGAATCCCCTCCTATCGCTCATTGCCTCCATGTGACTCGGGACTGTAACCAAAAACCACCTTTTTGCATGATCTCTTGAACGTGGAATGGTGGAAATCAAAACACAGTGGTAATCACACAAGGCTCTATGACGATCTCGTGTCGATAGACTAACCCGTACCAGTGTCACCAGAGAACTGCTATCTGACGATAGGTATAATACCATCTAGGAGTTCTCGGCGAGTTCGTCCAGTGTACCCAGTCTCCACTAAGCACCCGTATACCATCTCTGATGTCAAACACCAATGGATATGGGATCATCCATCGCCCATCATATGGGTCAAGAAGCGCATACGCTAGTCTACTCTGGAGTATCGATGCCCTGTCTCGATACTCCCACGACTAGGAACATGTGAAGGACGTACTTACCGACTACTCTGTCCCCACTAGTATGATCTGCATCATAATCATGATAGTCAAGTACTCATCCTAAGGGCTTTATCAACAAGTAATAAAGAGACAATAAGTGTACATGTTAAGATAAAGTGCAACCAGATAACTACTATAATGTCGAGCAAGAAAGTCCTCCCTATATATGTCCAAGCATCCACTACAATATACATCACATGTACAGTAATAGACTCTAGGGCATACATATAACTAACAAATTATTGTAATCGCAGGCACGCGATTGTGATGATTGAGGGAGGACCTATACGGGTAGAACAGTCTTACTCAAAATGATAGTATGCTATCTAGTTTGTCTTTATCTTCATGGACATGCATTATGTGGTATTACAAATAGCTATTACATGTTGATAAAACCCGTAGGATTATTTCTTGACTACCAGTATTATGATGGGATCATATACGTGGGAGCTGGGTGGTCTATAAGCACATCCTTAAATGTCCCTAATCGAGGGAGTATCGAGACTGGGCATCGATACTCCGGAGTAGACTAGTGTATACTTATCGAGACCCCGACGAGGGGCGGTGGCCGGTCTCACAAGCCATTGGTGTCAGTTGGTCACCTAAGATAGTATACAGGTTCTAATTGGGTTATGAGTACACTGGACGGACTCGCCGGGTATATACTAGTTGGTATTATACCTATTGTCGGATAGCAGTTCCCACATGACATGTGTGCTGTGTTCGCTTAGCACCCTTGCTAGGTTTCGGCAAGCATCAAGTATGCAATTTCAAAAAAAATCTAGAGTGCTAAGCAACCCGAACCAAGGATCTAACTAGAGAATTAGGGTTTTTAAAACATGTAAACAACTTTACACTAAGTGAAATAGGAATACAACCTTTGTAGACCGGTCATTCACTTCTAAAGCTCCAAGTAGTGGCTACCGAACTCTTTTTAGGCTCCACTAGGCGAAAGGAACGAGCTTTCTTAAGGATCTTCGAGGCCGAAGATGATCTACGTCGAAGAATCTCTAACTCAAGCTACCTCTTCAATAATTGAGGAATTAGTGAAGTAAAAAACCTATACTAAATGGCTAGTTTAGTATAGATTGATGAAGTAGGTGTTTTGCTCACTTTAGAATTATTTTTCTCTTTTTATTTTTCACCTCACTCAAAATCAAGAGAAGAAAAATGAGATGAAGAAGAAGATCAAGTGATGAACCATCTCGACCATGGGCAAGAAAATATCACAAATGATATTTGTAATGACTTAACCATGGCTAAAGATAATTGTTGGGTTAATAAATATCTAGAGTAAAACAAAATTAGTAGACTTAAGTCAAGGCTTCTACATGCTTCCACAAGCATCTTTAGCCATGCTAATTTCCACCTAATTTTGATTTTTCCTTTAATAATTAAACACCCAAATTATCTTTACTTTGGTATGAGTCTCATACATCAAAGTCCAATGTATCATTTAGCATGCCACAAAAACAAATACATTAATATATATCACATATATATTTATATGTATTTAGAGAAAAGAAATTCTTAAGTGAGCTAATATTAGTTAATATATATTAATATATCAAATATATAATTATATATTAAATTATTAAATCAACACTTGATTTAATAATCCGGCTATATCACATAGAAGCGACTAATATCATTTTTATGTATATCAAATATACATATAACAAATTATTGAATCAACACTTGATTCAATAATCCGGTTATATCACATATAACCTATATCGCATGATTAGAATACGGTATCACATACACGTATTAATCTCAGTCTTACACATATCACATATGTGCCCTACTTCCTTTGGCTTAAGCTAGGAAACCTCTGTGTAGGACTCTAAAGACTCGTCAATACGCCAGTAGTAGTTGATGATCATATCAGTCACCCACAAGCCGTCAGCAGTACTAGCTGGACGTAATGGCTACCCAGGTATTGAGCAATTAGAAGATCAACAAGCAAGCTTGTCCAAACTCCTGTGAATCCAGTAAGTAACACTACCGTACAGTCCGGTCTCTTCGTCTGATATGTCGCATATCGAGTCTAGGGGTGGTAAACCTTAGACCCTAATAACTTGATAAGTCATCGGATGTGAGGCTCATAACGGGTCAAGAAACTACTGGTAACACTTACCAGTAAATCTCATCATCAGCCCTGGAGAGGGACTTCCTGTTATAGCTAATCGAGTACAGCACAACATTAACTCCTAATACCGGTAGAGACAAAAGCCCTCCTATCGCTCATTGCCTCCATGAGACTCGGGACTGTACCCAAAATCCACCTGTTTGCACGCTTTCTTGAGCATGGTAGGGAGGAAATCAAAGCACGGTGGGAATCATACAAGACTCTATGACGATCTCGGGTCTACAGACTAACCTGTACCAATGTCACCAGAGAACTGCTATCTGACATTAGGTATAATACAATCTAGGTGTTCTCGGCGAGTCCTATTCGGTGTACCCATTCTCCAATGAGCACATGTATACAATCTTTGATGTCAAACACTAATGTATGTGGGATCATCCATCGCCCCAAACAGGGTCAAGAAACGTACACACTAGTCTACTCTGGAATATCGATGCTCTGTCTCAATACTCCCACGACTAGGAACAATTAAAGGATGAACTTGTGGACTACCCTGGCCCCACTAGTATGATCTGCATCATAGTCCTGGTAGTCAAGTACACATCCTAAGGGCTTTATCAACATGCAACGGAGAGACAGTATAATGATACAAGTGTACATATTAAGATAAAAAGCAACCAGATAGCATACTATCATGTCGAGCAAGAAAGTCCTCTCTATATATGTCCAAGCATTCACTATAATATACAATCATGTAAAATAATGGCCTCCAGGGCATACATATAACTAACAATCTCCCACTTGAACTAAGGCCAGTTGTTTTAGTATCTCATACCCAACATCCCGAAAAGTCTCTCAAATGTCCTTGGTGAGTGGATCCGCCGTGTTATTCTTCGTGTCAACTCTCCTGACCTCGAACTCCCAGAGATCAACTATCTCCCTGATCAGGTGATACTGCCTAAGAATATGTCTGAATCATTGATGGGACTGGGGTTCCTAGGCCAAAGCCACAGCTCCATTGTTAGCACAATACATAAGTATTGGATGCTAAATGGTAAGAATCTCACCAAGTTCATCTCATGAACTTGTTCATCCAGACAACCTCTTTGGCAGCATCTTTGGTAGCGATGTATTCAACCTTCATCGTCGAGTCTGCTAGGTATCTAGCTTGGAACTCTTCCAACATACCGTCTCTCCACTGAAAATAAAGAAAAAACCCGAGACTGTCTTACAGTCGTCCTTATCACTTTGGAAGCTCGAATTGATAAAGGACTCCATCTGGAGTTCACCGTTACCATACAACAAGAACATTTCTTTAATCCTTCTCAAGTACTTAATAATGTTCTTCACAGCTGTCCAGTGATTTTCCCCAGGATCTAATTGACACCTACTTACTACGCCTAGTGAGTATGATGCATCCTCTTAGATCTATCTGTATAGATCTTAATCCCTGGATGTAGGAGGCATCACCCAGATCTTTCATAGAGAAACTATGATAAGTAGAGCTTGACCGAGTGTAGCATAGGCATATCATTTCCTATCAAGAGTATGTTATCCATGTATAATACGAGGAAGACAACCTTACTCTCTACAACCTTTTTGTATATACAAGATTCATCTACGTTTTTGATGAAGTCAAACTCTTTGCCTTCTACATCAAAACAGATGTTCAAGCTCCGTGATGACTGTTTTAATCCGTATATTGATTTAAGCAGCTTGCACACCTTTCCGCTGCTCCCACTATCTACGAAGCACTCTGGCTGCGTCATGTACACGCTCTCTTCTAAATCACCATTTAGAAAAGTGGTCTTGACGTCCATCTGCCAGATTTCGTAGTCATGGTATGCAGCGATGGCATGTAGGATCCGGATAGACTTAAGCATAGCTACTGGAGAAAAGGTTTCATCATAATCCACACCTGGTCGTTGACGAAAACATTTTGCTATAAGTCTATCTTTGAAAGTCTCAACTTTTCCATCTACACCACTTATCTTCTCAAGATCCACTTGCTCCCGATGGGTTTTATCCCTTCAGGTGCAACATCCAAAGTCCATACTTTGTTGGTGTACATGGATTCCATCTCAGATCACATTGCATCCAGCCATTTCACAGAGTCCCCACTCGTGATGGCCTGCTCGAAACTAGTTGGGTCATCATCTTCCATGATGCAATCCTCGCTCCCACTGTCTCCGAGAAAACCATAGTATCTCTCGGGTGGATGAGGAACCCTACTAGATCTGCGGAGTGGCTGAGGTTCGTTAAAGATTATTGAATCCTCTGATTCTACCAAATCATCAGCTGTAGTTTGTGTAGATGGAACTTCTTCCAGTTCTACCTCATTACCACTAATTTCTTTCACAAGAAATTCCTTTTCTGAAAAAGTGGCATTCCGTGAAACAAACAACTATTGTTCCTCACTGTAGTAGAAGATATACCCTCGCGAATAGTTGGGATATCCTAAAAACTTGCACAGAACTGACCTTGCCTCGAGCTTGTCTTGATTTTGCTTTTTGACATAGGTCGGACAACCCCATATCTTAACTCGTTTAAGAGATGGTCCCTTCCCATTCTATATCTCATATGGAGTGGTAGGCACTGATTTGGTTGGAACTCTATTCAATAAGTATGCGGCATCTCAAGTGCATAACCACAAAAGGAAATAGGTAACTCAGCAGTACGCATCATAGAGCGCACCATATCTAATAGGGTGCGGTTTCTCCGCTCCAACACACCATTGTGTCGTGGTGTATACGGAGGAGTAAGCTGAGAGAGAATCCTATTCTGTTTTAAATAATCCAGGAAATCCATGCTTAAATATTCTCCTCCCTGATTAGATCGAAGGATTTTAATACTTTTACCCGTTTAGTTCACCACTTCGCACTTATATTCCTTGAATTTCTCAAAAGCTTCAGACTTGTGTATCAACAGTAATACATATCTGAATCTTGAGAGACCATCGGTGAATGTAATGAATTACGATGAACCATTCCCGGCATGTGTAGACATGGGACCACATAAATCACTATATATCAGTCCCTAGCTCTTTCTCCATGTCCAGTAAACGGAGTTTTGGTCATTTTGCCTTTGAGACATGACTGGCAAGTTTCATAAGATGTAAATTTGAATGGGTTCAAATATCCATCCTTATGTAACTTAGCTAGTCGTGTCGCATTGATATGACTTAGTCTATAATGCCACAAGAAGGATTCGTTCATTTCTGAATTTTTCCTTTTATGTGTGTTTTGTACGTTAAGAACTGTATTCAGATTTAGAACGTATCAACCGTTACATAACGTACCAAATCCAATCAACACTTGATTTAGAAAAATGTTCATAATATTTTTCTCTACTACAAATTTATATCCTTCTTTATCTAATAAAGAAATCGATATTAAATTGCTTATCATAGATGGTACGTAATAACAGTCGTTCAAGATCAATGTATTCCCATTTGGTAATACAAGGTGATATTCACTAACTGCTTTGGCTGCGACATTTGCACCATTCCTTAATTTTAGAGAATGATCACCTTTTCCCAGTTCTCTACCTTTTTTTAGCCCATGTAATATATTACAAATATGGGATCCTTATCCGGTATCTAATACCCAGGACGTAAAGTGTACTGAGAAACAGTTCTCGATAACGAACACACCGGAAGAAGATGCATCAACATGCTCATTTCTCGTTCGGGTACAGTGGGAATCCGGTTATTCCCCTATTTCCTGCTCAAACTTATAACAATTATAAGGTAGAGAGGAACCAACGTTCCCCAGCTCAGTATAACAAGCGGATTCGTTCAATACATCAATATTATTATCTTGATTAATGCGTGTCATGGTCGCTACCTGGAGAGAAAGAGAAGAAAACAATTTCGTGTATGCTCTTACAAGAGTAGATTGGTTATTATCTTATCTAATCAGGATGACTCCCACTATTTTTATCAAATCTTCCTTCAAACCCTAAAAGGTAAGACTAGCCAGGATTAATTACACCCTACAAGTTCGCTAACCGGTCAGCCAGGCCAGTGTCGGTACTTTGAGGGAGGTTCCCTGTGCTTTCGCACGGGCCTAATTAAAATAAACCTCGTTTTCCAAAAGGCATAACCCTGTTGACACTTTTCTACACATCTACTGGATTAGCTAATTGTAAAGTGCAAAATTCTCACAGGAGTAACTCTTACTCGCAGTGGGTATCGGGATCCAACTATCTTATAGAAGGTATGCAATCTCATTGCAAATTTCAACACTTGAAATTCCCGATAATTTTTTGCCCCTAGCGACTTATGACCTTGACGGAGGTCAACAAACCATAGGCCGGTAGTCAAGTTCAACCCGTACATTTAGTGATTGCATTAAACCCACCCGCACGACCCTTGTCGGAGGTCAACAAGGCCGTACGACTACCCTAATCCAATCGCATCATATAAGGCAGATAAGCACTAATCAGTTACCGTACACTACGCCTTGACGGAGGTCAATAAACGCAGCACGAATACTAAATAGTCTTTATCTGAAATGATGGTGGGCTACGACAGGTTTTTAAGGAAATGTTTTGCGTAATGAACTTGATATTGTTGTAGAATCGAGTTATTTGAAAAGGAGTGGTTTAAGCTCCGCTTTTAAAATCATGTGTTTTCAAAATAAACCGAGTGGGTATAGCATCTGCTAGCTTTTGCTAAAGATGTCACTCCCGATGAAGGGATCTAGGCTCTTTCCTCATCGAATGAGGTGCTGGATATTCATAAAAGAATACCACTATGCAAAGCAAGAACTAGAGCTATATTTTTGAAAATTTGATTCTACAACATCATTAGGTTTATTTCTTTTTCATTAATCTCATTAATGAAGTCCTATCATTTATGCTTCCTAAGCATCACAGATAAAGAAACGAAAATACAACGTACGCTTATGCCATCCGCATTCACCATGGAGTCCCGTCATGCAACGTTAGGTTAGTTAACTAACGGCAGAGCGGGGGCAGGACTAGCGTGGATGCAAAACATAAGCAACGTTTATTATATATCATATATATAATATAAAGCATTCGTCTAATGCAGTTATATGATCTCATCACCGAACATTGCAGCAGAAATCAACATATAAAATATAGGATATACTAGGAGGTCCGTGTTTTAAATCAAGTCAGGAAAAAACACAGATTCCACAGTCGTGATGAATAGACAAACCCACATCCATAGACCCCTACGAGAGCGGCAAGCAACCTTACCAATTCTAGAGTTAGGAGACCCGATCTCGTCTCCTCGAGATGGTCTCCCACTAGACTCTAGAACCCGGTTACTTGTGCTCCCCGCCTTGGGTCTATCCTAATGCGGAAAAGTAAATAATATACATCAATGGTGACATCATCCTCAACCCGGAAGTGTCCCAATAAAAGAATATTACATAAAAATTCTTACATGAATGAAAATGAAAAACTCTCATCTCACGCAAAAACCCCGTCTATTCAAACACAACGATCCAATATAACATATCACAGCAATACATAACATCACATGTCATGAACGCAAGTAAATATGCGTATCCCAATTGTCGTTGACGTATAGCAACGAAACCGACGATACACCACATATTACACTTACGGTTGCAGAAAAGAAAGTGAAAACTACAATAATTGGAATCCGCAACCTCCTTAGACATCATAAATCCAAAATATCACATACTATCTGGTTTGTCTTTATCATCATGGACATGCATTATGTGGTATTACAGATCACTATTACATGTTGATAGAGCCCATAAGATTCTTGCTTGACTATCAGCATTATGATGGCGATCATATACATGGGAGCTGGGTGATCTATAAGCACATCCTTAAATGTTCCTAGTCGAGTGAGTATCGAGACTAGGCATCGATACTCTGGAGTAGACTAATGTATACTTATCGAGACCCCGACGAGGGGTGGTGGCCGGTCTCTCAAGCCATTGGTGTCAGTTGGTCACCTAAAATAGTATACATGTTCTCATTGGGTTATGAGTACACTGGACGGACTCGCCGGGAACATGCTAGTTGGTATTATACCTATTGTCAGATAGCAGTTCCCAAGTGACATGTGTACTAAGTTCGCTTAGCACCCTAGCTAGGTTTCGGCAAGCATCAAGTATACAATTTCAAAAAAAATCTACAGTGCTAAGCAACCCGAACCAAGGATCTAACTAGAGAATTAGGTTTTTTTAAAACATGTAAACAACTTTACACAAAGTGAAATAGGAATACAACCTTTGTAGACGGTCCTTCACTTCTAAAGCTCCGTGTAGTAGTCCCTTTGCTCCAAGTAGTGGCTCCCGAACTCTTCTTAAGCTCCACTTGGAGAAAGAAACGAGCTTGCTTAAGGATCTTCAAGGCCGAAGATGATCTACGTCGAAAAATCTCTAACTCAAGCTCTCTCTTCACTAATTGAGGAATTAGTGAAGTAAACAACCTATACTAAATGGCTAGTTTGGTATAGATTGATGATGTAGGTGTTTTGCTCACTTTAGAATTATTTTTCTCATTTTCATTTTCACCTCACTCAAAATCAAGAGAATAAAAATGAGATGAAGAAGAACATCAAGTGATGAACCTCTCAACCATGGGTATGAAAATATCACAAATGATATTTGTAGAGACTTAACCCTGGCTAAAGATAATTGTTTGGTTAATAAATATCTTGAGTAAAACAAAATTAGTGGATTTAAGTCAAGGCTTCTACATGCTTCCACAAGCATCGTTAACCATGCTAATTTCAACCTAATTTTGATTTTTCCATTAATAATTAAACACCCAAATTATATTTACTTTTTTATGAGTCTCATACACGCAAGTCCAATGTATCATCTAGCATGACACAAAAATAAATACATTAATATATATCACATATATATTTATATGTATTTAGAGAAATGAAATTCTTAAGTGAGCTAATATTACTTAATATATTATAATATATCAAACATATAATTGTATATTAAATTATTAAATCAACACTTGATTTAATAATCCGGCTATATCACATACAACCGACTAATATCATTTATATGTATATCAAATATACATATAACAAATTATTGAATCAACACTTGATTCAATAATCCGGTTATATCACATATAACCTATATCGCGAGATTAGAATACGGTATCACTTACATGTATTAATCTCGGTCCTGCACATATCACATATGTGCCCTACTTCGTTTTGCTTAAGCTAGGAAACCTCTGTGTAGGACTCTAAAGACTCGTCAATACGCCAGCAGTATGTGATGATCATATCAGTCACCCACAAGCCGTCAGCGATACTAGCTGTTCATAACAGCTACCCAGGTATTGATCGATCAGAAGATCAACAAGCAAGCTTGTCCAAACTTGTAACGCTTCGAAAATCGTTTAGGCAGTTTTTCGGTAATCGGCTAAATTAGCAGTCTTTTCCGTAAAAAGTCAAAATAGGTATTTTTCATTATAGACCTTATTATACAAAATTTAGATAAGATATTACTATAAATTGGTCACTAAAATGTCACTTAAAATTTTCTAGTTAAATAAAAAAAATTCCTTAATTAATTATTTCTAATATTATTTTAAGCTTTTAAAAATACATTAAATTAGTGATAAATACAAATTTAATTGGGTAAATTATATAATTAGGAACCATAATAAACTAAAATTTAGTATTAACAAAAAAAATTCCAAAACTTTCCAAGATTTATTGTTTCATGGCAAAAAAAATGAATGAAAAAGGGTTTTTTTTGTAAAGAATTGATATTTTGTGCATTAAATGACCTTAAAGGATGCTTTATGTGTAGAATTTTCAACGCAATTCACTCATAACTCCCCCCCTCATCCTCAGGCCGAGCTTGCTGCTGCTCCCCTTCCCTTTTTCCCTCACTTCTCTTGCTTTAAATTCTTGCAAAAATCAACAAAATCCATAAAAAATACACACTTTTCCTTCTCAAATTCAAACCAAATTCCTATTCTATCTTCTCTCAAACCCTAATTTGTTTGAAAAGTGGAGAAAAGAGGTGTCTTGGAGGCTAGTGCAAGTTAGGAATCAACACTTGTAAGGTATAAATCCTAATCTAGTTGTTAATTGTAGTTTAAGCTTGCTAGATTTAGTAGTTTAAGTGTGAAATGTGGTTTAATTTGTTTGCTCAAGATTTTCAAGAGAGGTGTTGATGCCCTAATTAGGGTTTGTTGTAGGATAAGTGGGTTTAAGTTAGGGTAGTGGTTATCTAGTTGGTTAGAATGGTTGTTTGTGCGATGTAGCGATCGCTACACCGTTAAATCGCGACAATTGCATCGATATTTCTATGTCAATGCTTACTAGTTTTTCTAAATTTTTAGGAGGTGATCTAATTGCGTTATATTAGCGATATAATTAGCATCTCATATGACTATTAGTGTGCGCAAATACGGGGTTTTGTCTAGTCGGGTTTTAGCTTTGGCGGTTGCACCGAAATGACGAGTTTAGTTAAGGTTTTAGCGATTTTCGTGTGTTTTCCGCGCACCGAGTGCACGTTGTGACTAATTCATGAGCGTCGATATTTTTATATTGTGACTTGCATCGTTTTAGGAATATGTAATCTTATATTGTGTGTTATGCAATTCTTGGATCGGTCGCGGAAACATCGGATGCGGCGCGCAAAGGTAAAGCGGTGGTCGGATCGGATTAGCGAGGCATTCAGGTGAGTAGATGTATTCATCTATGGGGGAAATCGTCTGGATGGCGCGAGGTGCCCCCTAGTTAGGATTACTTTATTTCTTGCTACATATGCATTGTTAGTTAGCTAACCCCCCTCATTCACATTTCATACATTTATAGCTATTCGTCCGCAAGATTTGCATAGGATATCCATATACACATGTGCGATATCACTTCGTAGGACATGTACACCATTACCATTGGCTCCTGTTGCACGTGCACTATTCATGTGACACACACGCCTTTGGTAATTGCCATGCCACGAGCACCATAGAACTTGTTTAGCTTAGTATCACCACTTGCATCATACATGATATATGAAATCGCATAGCATGTATATACCTCGCATTATCATCATACTTACATAGATTTCTAGCCACAAATCACATCGCATACCTTGATGTCATAGAAATTTATCATATACAACATGTTGGGTATTATGATTTTCTTGAGGATTTCAGTATTGCTGCGATTTCTGAATTTTGGGAAAAACTGCAAGAATTTAACAAAAGCTTATATTTATCATTTTTAAAAACAAAGTTGCGGTTTTCTCGTGATGTATGTGTCATCCACCATGAGTTTTCATGTTTTCTGTTAGATTTCGAGACCCGATTCGAGGAGTGGATGAACCGTCTCGGGTACATGGTGGGCCCGGTAGGTACCCCGGGGCAAGAAGATCGAGTTGTAGACGATGAGCCTGGCAGGGGAAGACTACCTACCGGTGATGTCTGGCGCGGTGGATATCCGGAGGATACCGACCGCTGTCGTGAGATTTGATGATATGGGCCGATCCGGACTAACGGAGCCCGATGTATTGAGACATTGATACAGTGAGACATTGAGACAGATGTGTTTTCATATTTGGTGTCGATGCTTGACACGGGTTTCAGATGATTTCTTGATGGTATTTAGCTATTATACAGATATTCTTTTTCTAAAGTTAAGAATGCAGAACTCATAGCATTTAAAACACTTAAAGATTTAGTATTGACATTGCATACATGTGCATGCATACTAGAGGTATTACATCGCATCTAGACATACATGCTGTGACGCATTTGCGTGCATTCTTACGATAGCCTTACTAGATGTTATATTCTACTCACGAGCTGGCAACTCACCCCCGTTGTGCCACAGTGTCCTGCAGGTTGGACTCATCAGCCTTGTAGCGGCGGCTTATCTTATTAGTGACTTCTTTTGCTCAGACTCGCGACATTGCTCGTAGGTGGGTTGCGAGAGCACTTTTATCTCTTTTTGTACTGTTTTTGTATCTAGTATTCTCCATCTACCACTTCTTATGTGTATATGCGACCTAGTGATGAGACTGAGAGATTTGTGTATATGTGGTTTCTTTTGGGTCGAGCTCACTTGAGCCGACGTTGTGTTTTCTTATATTTCGCATTTCTATATGCTCTTCTCTTGAGATTACATATATATATTGCGTGTGGTTATGATCCGCCTTGGTCGAAGAGTTAGCTCCCGCTTGGGGATGCCATTTTGTGATTACAGGTTATATATCTTGTTGTACCCATTTTGGGGGATAGAATTTACAAAGAATACTTTGCCGAAATTTTCGGAAATTTTTGATGTTTTTAAAAAGGGGTTCAATGCAACTTAATTGATTTCAAAATCGTTTTCATGAAAGGTTTCCTTCATTCTTTTGATTTTGGTTTAGATTTTCTGGGCTTTGGCTGACTTAGGTTACGTTACGCCTTTAGACGTCTCATAATCTAAGTGCCGGTCACGTTCTGTACTTTCGGGTCGTGACAAAACTCCTGTGAATCCAGTAAGTAACACTACCGTACAGTCCGGTCTCTTCGTCTGATATGTCGCATATCGAGTCTGGGGGTGGTAAACGTCAGACCCCAATAACTTGATAAGTCATGCCGTTGTGAGGCTCATAACGGATCGAGAAACTACTGATAAAACTTACCAGTAAATCTCATCGTCAGCCCTGGCCAGGGACTTCCTGTTATAGCCAATCGAGCACAGTGCAATATCAACTCCTAATATCGGTAGAAACGAAACCCCTCCTATCTCTCATTGCCTCCATGTGACTCACCCAAAATCCACCTGTTTCCATTCTCTCTTGAGCGTGGTAGGGAGGAAATCAAAGCACAGTGGGAATCATACAAGACTCTATGACGATCTCGGGTCTACAGACTAATCTGTACCAGTGTCACCAGAGAACTGCTATCTGACGTTAGGTATAATATCATCTAGGAGTTCTCGACGAGTCTTGTTCGGTGTACCCATTCTCCAATGAGCACCTGTGTTCAATCTTTGATGTCAAACACCACTGGATGTGGGGTCATCCATCGCCCTATACAGGGTTAAGCAACGTACACACTAGTCCACTCTGGAATATCCCTGTCTCGATACTCCCACGACCATGAACAATTAAAGGATGAACTTATGGACTACCCTGACCTCACTAGTATGATCTGCATCATAGTCCTGGTAGTCAAGTACACATCCTAAGGGCTTTATCAACATGTAACGGAGAGACAGTATAATGATGCTAGTGTACATGTTAAGATAAAGAGCAAGCAGATAGCATACTATCATGTCGAGCAAGAAAGTCCTCTCTATATATGTACAAGCATCAACTATAATATACAATCATGTACAATAATGGCATCTAAGGTATAGATATAACTAACAATGTGTACAGGTTTGTCTGTCGACCTGAGATCATCATTTTTGTAATGTGAGTTCCTACTGTGCTTTGATTACTACCCTACTACGGCTCAAAGGATTCATGCAAATAGGTTTTAGTTGTGTACGGTCATGAGCCACATGGTGGGAGTGAGCGGATCGTCGGGGATTCATCTCTCCCGGTGTTGGGGGTTGATATCACGCAGTGCACGGGTGGCCATCACCAGAAATCCTTGGCCAAGGTATTCGAGAATTACTGACTTGGATCGGTAGTTTCTCAGTTGGTGATAGGCTTCATACCGACATGAAATTTCGCGTTATTAGGGGTTTGACTTTATCCACCCCCTAAACTTGATATGTGATACTCTTAGACGAACAGACGGGACTGTATGGAGATTGTCACGGACAAGCTCAGTAGGGGTTCTGATAAGTTTGCTCGTCGGCCTTCCTTTCACTTAATACCTGGTTAGCCGTTACGTACAGCTAGTGCCGCTGTCGTGCTTGTGGTTAAACCCACTACCAGCATATTGACGAGTCATTAGAGTCCCTACACAAAGGGTTTCCATGGTTCTGGCGAAACGATATAGTAGCCGTATTGGATACGTGCAGGGTTTTGATCGAATAATTGTACTAGTTACCCGGACTTTCGATCGGACGGTTGATAATACTAGCCGGCTCGGGTTTGAGCCGGATTATTAAATCGGGTATTGATTTAATAATTTACGTACATGTATTTCGATATGTATATTCTAGTATTATTTTCTTTATGTTATTTTATCTCTTTGGGTATTCGTATTTCGGTACGAATACAGGTATGTAATACAGTAGAATGTAATCCGTATTTTTTACAGATAACATTCTAGAAGGTGGACACCTCATTTAGTTTTTATCCATTTATTTATAAATGGAAATGAGGTGGAAATGGAAAAATGGGAGTATGGTAAGAGCCATGCTTGCATAGTGTTGCACAAATGAATTTTCAATTCATTTGTGCAAACAATTCAAGCATGGTGTGTATTTTAAAATGAAAGAAATGTTTTTACACAACGAAGCTTCTCTTTTCTCTCACATTAGATGGCTCATTATTTTTGGAGATGAGTTTTTCTTCTCACCATTAGCTTCACTCTCCTCTCTATGTTTTTCTTGAGTTCCTCCACCTTCAAGCTTAACCTCCTCTCTACAATCTCATGAGTTGAGAATCAAGCGAGGAGGTGAGATAGATAAACACTTGGATCCATTCACTACATCCTAGGCACTCTAGACTAGCCATCTTGAGTCCCTAGTTGCTCACTTGTTTATGGTGTGGAGCTAGAGAGAAGAGCTATATCTCTCGGGTGGATCATCTTCGACGGAGGAAGGCCGACGGCCAAGTTCAGTCGAGGACGCCTCAAGGAGCTTGGGAAGATGGTAAAAAACCGAAGGACTTGGTTCATTCGATATAACCATTTCTTGTTGGGTTACGGCAGCACCCCGGCCATCAAACCGTCGCCAAATGCGGAACAAAATTTTTCTAAACTGGCGCTACCATGACCCGATGCCCGGATCTACCCTAAACCCTATACTAGCAATCTGTATAAAGGAAGTTAAGAATGGTTATACCGAGTTGATCCATGTACTTCGGTCTTGAACCATCATCCCAAGCTCCTAGAGGCTCCTTGATCGAATTTGGTTGCCGGTTTTCCTCTATCTACGATGATCCACCTGAGGGAAACGGCGCAAGCTCCAGCCTCACCAAGCGAGGCAACCGATGCTCCAAGGTTGCTAGCAATGGAGAGTTGAGGTGTAGGAATGTGTCACTATAATTTTTCTCTCATCACAAATGCTCCAAGAGAAACTCAAGAAGATGAAGTGGTGGTGAGGAAACATGTGGCATGAGCAACTAAAGAAAAATGGCTAAGTCTCCAAAATGAGAGTAAGAATGAATCAAGTGAAGAAAAGAAAATGAGCAAGGCCCTCCCAAAGCAAGTGGCAACCCCCTCACTCTCTCTGAAGCACACAAAAATATCTCATCTCATTTTTCCAATAAACAAATGTGCACCATACATCTCTACATGCCAAGTCCATGCTCATGCCAACTCACCCCTCCACCTCATTTGTAAAACAAATGATTTTCTAAAAAAGGAAATCATATAAATGAGGTGTCCAGTCTTCCAGAAACAATTCCGTATAAATACGGAATACAACCTGGTACACGTATCGAAATACATATACGCGTATTCATACGAAAATACGAATAGCCAAGAGAGAAAATGAATAGTGAACAATAATGCTAGAATACATATATAAATTATTAAATCAAAACGCGATTTAATAATTCGGCTTAGTCCTAAGCCGCTAGTATTATCAACCGTCCGATTAAAGTCTGTGCAGCCTGTACATATATTTAATCGGACACCTGTATGTACCAACATACGTCATCTACACCATATTGCCTGAACAGTGAAAACCCACTATACGGAACTCTAAAGACTCGTCAATACGCTAGCAGTGGGTTTAACCACAAACATGTCAGCGGCACTAGCAGTATGTAACGGCACCTAGGTATTGAGTGAAAGGAAGGCCGATGAGAAAACTCATCCAAACCCCTACTGAGACTGAAAGTGACAATATCCGTACAGTCCGGTCTGTTCGTCTAAGAGTATCACATATCAAGTCTAGGGAGGTGGATAAAGTCAGACCCCTAATAACACGACATTTAGTATCGTCATAAAACCCATCACCACTTGAGAAACTATCGATCCTGTATCGGTAATTCTCGTCTACCTCTGCCGAGGATTTCTGGTGATAGCTACCCGTGCACATCGCGACATCAACCCCCAATACCGGGAGAAGCGAATCCCAGACGATCTGCTCACTGCCTCCATGTGGCTTGGGACTGTACCTAACTAAAACCTGTTTGCACGACTCCTTTTAGCCGTGCTAGGGTAGTAATCAAAGCATAGTTAGAACTCATACGAGACAAATGACGATCTCAGGTCGACAAACTAACCTGTACATATGTCACATGGGAACTGCTATCTGACAATAGGTATAATACCAACTAGAAGGTTCACGGCGAGTCCGTCCAGTGTACTCATAACCCAATAAGCACCTGTATACTATCTTAGGTGAACAAACTAACAAAAATGGCTTGTGAGAACTGGCCACCTCCCCTCGTCGGGGTCTCGATCAGTATACACTGGAGTATCGATGCCCAGTCTCGAAACTCCCGCGACTAGGGACATTTTGTTAGTGTATATGCCCTAGGGGCCATTATTGTATCATACTAGTTTGTATATTATTTAATGGAAGCTTGGGATATTCACAGTTATATAACAGTCTTGCTAAACATGGTAGTATGCTACTTGGTTTTATCTATCTTAATATGTATGTTCGTATTGATAGAGCTCTTAGGATCTTGCTTGATTACCAGCGTTGTGATGGCAGGCACACTAGTGGGGGCTGGGTAGTCAACAAGCACATCCTTTTTCAGGTCCCTAGTCGTAGGATTATCGAGACAGGGCATCGATACTCCGGAGTAGACTAGTGTGTACGCTTCTCATCCCAGTTGGGGAGATGGTCTGTCCCACAGTCGTCAGTACGTCGTACTGGAGATAGTATACAGGTGCTCGTTGGGTTACGGGTATACCGGACAGGACTCACGGGGAATTGTTGGTTGGTATTATACCCGTCGTCAGTTAACAGTTCCCAGGTGACATGAGTACAGCATAGTCCGCAGACTCGACACTGCTACTACGCCTCGAGTGTGTCCCACTGTTCTTAGATTGCTACCCTACCAAGGCTCAAAGGAGTCGTGCAAACATGTAGCAGTTGGGTGCAGTCCCGAGCACTTGGAGGCAGTGGCGGTTAGACAGGATTCGTCTCTCCCGGTATTGGGAGTTGATATCACGCTGTGTCAGAGAGCCATTACGCAAACTCCATGGCCAGGGCAAGCGAGATTTACTGGTAGGTTCCAGTTGTTTCTCAAGGTGTAATGGGCTACGCTCCGACACGACTTATACCGCTATTAGGGGACTGATGCTTGCCGCCCCATAGGCCCGATATGCGATAGTCTAGACGAACATACCGGACTGTATGGAGATTGTCACATCAGGCTCAGTAGGAGTTCGGATGTGTTTCCTCATCGGCTTCTTATCGACATCTACCTTGGGACCGTTACGTACAGCTAGTACCGCTTGCGGTCTGTGGTTAAACCCACTGCCAGCATAGTAGTTGAGTCTTTAGTGTTCCACACAGAGAGTTTCCCTGCTCCAGGCGAAACGATATAGAGGTCGTATGGTTTTGGGTTCGGACGCATACGTGTGTTTACGCACGTACGACATTCGGAAAATTTTTACTAGCCGGCTTTGGTTTAAGCCAGATTCTAGTATCGGGTTATTGGATTTATACAGTCTAAAGTTTTTCCGTGTTTTCATGGATAGGAGGGGCGTTCTCGTAATTTCGCGAGAAGCTTCTAGAAGGATGGTGACTTGGGGGTTTAGGTGGCATTTGCATTTATTGTTTTACTGACTCATTTGTGTGATTCATCCATGGAGTTAATGCTTCATTAATTGTTCTAATGACTCATGAGATGAATCACTCATATGAATAAATGAAGCATGGTTGTTAAATCATTTATTTATTTATTTGATAAAAGATAATGCTTCATATATATTCAAATGAGTTCATTATTTCTTCTCACTCTCATGCTCACCTTCTCTCTCCTCAAGCTCTCTCTCTCTTCACACCCTAATCCTCCCCTCTCATGTGTTGAGATCAAGTATTAGATAGACTAATTAATCCATAACCTCACTCTATATCACCTAGGTACCTTTCATTAGCAACTAAAGAAACCTAGTTACCTCAAGTTTAGAGGTGAAGCTTGGAGTAAAGCTCCCGGGTGGATCATCTACTACATAGAGAAGGCCGAGGAGGAGGTGGAGAACGAAAAGACGAAAGACACGGTTCATTAGGTATAATCACTTCTCATAGTAGTTAACAACTTCTATGTTTGTGTTAGTTATCGTTTAGCAATGATTCTTGCGGTTAGTCGATGTCAGTATATAGAACAAGATCATTTTTCATATTTCTGCTTCCCCACAACTCGTGGGGTGTTGTACATCGACTTACAGTGGTATCAGAGCCTCGCTAAACAATAATTAACTTTTTAGCAAAGTCGTATGAATTTCGAACGCAAAACGAACCGGAAAAAACATCGATATCACTAAGTTTTTGTCGAATTTAAAACGAGGCCTAAAAATTTTTCAGGGACCTCTAAAATAACAAGCAGGGAATTATAAGGCTACAGGAGAAAATGGGTTCATGAATCGGCCAAACCGCCGCGGAACCGTAGCCGATCCCACCGATCCGCCGCGGATCCGCAGCCGAGTTGAAGCCGATTCAACCCAGTTTGCTCCAGTAACTCTTCTGTGATGTTTTTGTATTTTCTGGAATGTTTATTTTCTTCTCAAGTCTCAGGTGCACAGAGAAGTTTTGGAGTAGAATCTAATGTGTTTGCTCGATCAAAATTATACGATGTTTGGCTAATTATATTATATCTGTGAACTGTATATTGTGTTCGTAAACCTCCCCTAACTGCTAATATGTCGGTTGGCAGGGGGTTGCACATTTCTGTAATGGATTTTACTGTTTGTGGTTATGAACTGTATTGGATTGTTGTGATGATTAGCCGGGGTTTGAGATGGGTTATTATATTCATTCATTCGATGTAATTGTAATATGTTGTAATATTATTTTGCGGGGCACATCCAGGTTGCGGTTGTAGCCACCGTTGTATTATTTCATTTTACTGTTTTTGCTCCCAGGACAGACCCAAGGTGGGGTGCACAAACTACCGGGTACTTTGAAGTGTTTAGTGGCCTACTCATGTTGTTGAGGGAGACCGCTTCACTTTGGGTACTTGGCGGGTAGTTTGCCATACCCGTAGGGGTCTAGGGTAGGGTAATGGCTATTCATAACAACTGTGTAATCCGTTTTTCGTTGCAAGCTCAAAAGAAACGCGGATTGCTTGCATATCCAATAATGTTCATCTGTGATCTGGAATGCCTATTATTGCGTCTAACGAATGTACAATATCTATATATGATAGCTTTTTAGACGTCACTTATGTTTTACACCCGCGCTAGCCTAGCCCCCGCTCTGCCGTTAGTTAAGTAACCTAACGGGCGATGACGGGACTCAGTGGCGAATACGGATGGCATAAGAGGATGTTGTATTTTCGTTGTTTTCTGCAATGATAGGTTAATGATGGGACGCATTATTATTAATGCCAAGAAAATAAACCAAAGTTGAATCGTTGGAACAGTTTAAAAGAGACCACTCGGTTATTTTTAAAACAGAAGATATTTTTAATTCCGGAGCTTTAACCACTCCTTTTTAAAAGCTATCTGGTTCCTTCGGTCATATCAAGTTCACTATGTTCACGGTTTCGCCAAAACCATTCGTAGCCCTCCGTCATTTCATTTGGGTATACAGTAGTATTCAAGCTATGTATTTTGGCCAAAGTCAAGGCATAGTGTTTGGTAGCTGCTGGGTATTCATTTGTTGCATAGATAGATGAGTTAGTTTGGGACAGTCGTATTATCATTTGACCAAAGTCAGGGGTATGTACGGATGGGTTCAAATTAACAAAATAATGATGGGTAGAACTTGACATGTGACTTATGACATTTTGACCAAAGCCAAGGTCATAAGAGCATGGGGCAAAAACTTATATCGGGAATTTCTAAAGAAACTGAAATTTGCAAAGAGATGCATACCATTTGGAGTTTGATGAATGTTGATAGGATTCCTTCAGCATTATCATGCGATGATATTTGGATCCTGATCCTACTGTGAGTATATGCTACTCATCAGGAGATTCGTCACTTAACGATCAATGCTATAAACCAAGTAGGTGCCGAGAAAGGTGTCAGCGGGGCTACGCCCCCAGAGAAAAGAGCTTATTTAATTAAGGAACTTCGTGAAAGCGTTGGAAAACCTCCCTCGAAGTACCGACACCGGCCTGGCTGAACAGTTAAGAAAGTATTGTACGGTGAGAATAGTCCTTGCTAGTTCTTCCTTTTTGGTTTGAGGAGGGATTCGAGAAACAGTGGGAGCCATCCAGTTTAGATAAAGTAAAAACCACTCTAAACTTGCAAGAGCATCATGCTAAAGTGTTATTCTCTCTCTCCTATTTGCAGCGATCCTGAAAATGACTGGACTTAAGTTACTTTTAGAAAAAAATATACTGACAGGGCCAAACTATAAAGATTGGCTGCGGAATGTCAAAATGGCTTTGACCTATGACAGATTGGGGTATGTCCTCACCACTAAGGCACCTGCAGTCCTAGGTCCCAAATCCAGTAATGCGGATAAGGAAATCTGCAAAACATGGGATTTAGATTGGGCGAAGGCCAAGTACATCGTGCTTGCCTCGATGAATAATGAACATCAATGGATGCACGAGGATATGGATCTAGATGCCATATTTCTCCATACAAAAGAACTTTGTGGAGAGCAATCTCGTATAGCAAGATACGAGACCTCAAAGAACTTGTTTCGAGCGAGGCTGGCCATCGGATCATCGGTAGGAGAACATGTCCTAAAGATGATAGGCTATATTGAAGAGCTCGCAGACCTTGGGACGACTTTGGATAATGAGCTCTATACAGACTTGATTCTCCAGTCCCTTCCTTCTACCTACGCCCAGTTTATTCTGAATTTCAACATTCAAAGAAAAGAAGTTGAACTTCCAGAACTCCTTAACATGTTGAGGAGTGCACAGGGCACCTTGCAGAAGGCAAGGGAAACACCCGCTATGTTTGTTAGCGGTGCTTCTTCTTCCAGGTCCAAGGCTAGGACCAAAGGAAAGAAAAAGAAGGCCGCCACCAAACCTAGTGGAGGTGTTAGTAAGGTGGGAGCGAAGGGAAAGAAAGAGATTGCGGTGCCAGTAGTGGCCCAGGATGAGAGCTTCCATTGTCACAGGAAAGGGCACTGGAAGAAAAATTGCAAGGCGTGGAACACCAAGAACCAGGAACCGAAGCAAGCTGTGGCTTCGACTTCAGGTGTGTTTGTAATTGATAATTGTATGTCAATCAACTCTACTTCCTGGGTATTGGATACCGGATCAGGATCTCATATATGCGATTCATTGCAGGCACTGAGAAACCGTAGAGTGCTGATGGATGGTCATATGACCATAAAGGTTGCTAACGGAGCTAGCGTGGGAGCTGTGTCCGTCGGGGATTATCACCTGGGATTGACGAGTGGACATATTTTGGTTTTACATAACTGTTTTTGTGTACCTAGTTTAACGTGTAATATCATATCAGTTACCTTGTTATCAAATAAAGGTTATAATTTCACATTTGTAAGCGATGTTGTTAACATCCACCTTAATCATGGTTTGATTGGGTCCGGTAAACTGGATAACGGTATATATTTCTTAAACCAACTCCAGATTTTCAATGTCCAGAACACACTAAAAAGAAAGTCTCCAGATAAAAATAAGGCTTTCTTATGGCATTGTAGACTAGGTCACATCAATGAGACAAGGTTAACTAAGTTACATAGAGAAGGATATTTGGACTCGTTCGAATATCAAACTTATGCCACTTGTGAATCGTGTCTCAAAGGAAAGATGACAAAGACTCCATTCACTGGACATGGAGTAAGAGCGAGCGAGCTCTTAGGACTCATACACAGCGATGTATGTGGTCCAATGTCTACACATGCAAGAGGTGGTTTTTCCATATTTCATTACTTTTACGGATGATTACTCAAGTTACGGATTCATTTATCTGATGAAACATAAATCCGAGGCTTTTGAGAAATTCCAGGAGTATAAGAATGAAGTAGAAAACCAAACCGGCAAAAGTATCAAGACACTAAGATCTGATCGAGGTGGTGAATACTTAAGTGCCGAGTTCCTAGGTTACTTAAAAGAGAAAGGAATTCTCTCTCAGCTTACTCCTCCATACACTCTACAGCATAACGGTGTATCGGAGAGACGGAATCGAACCCTATTGAATATGGTACATTCCATGATGAGTAATGCTAAGTTACCGCGATCTTTCTGGGTTTATGCGCTAGAATCAGCGGCATATCTTCTGAACAGGGCTCCTACCAAGACTGTGCCTACCACGCCATATCAGATGTGGAGTGGGAAGAAACCCTATCTTCAGCATCTGAAGATATGGGGATGTCCATCTTTTATTAAAAAGCAGCATGCGGACAAGCTCGAGGCACGATCAGTACAGTGTAAGTTTGTGGGATATCCAAAGAACTCCAAGGGATATTGTTTCTATTACGCAGAGGAACAAAAGGTTTTGTTTCTCGTAATGCCCATTTTCTAGAACATCAGTTTTTAGAAAGGGAAATAAGTAGGAGCGAAATAGAACTGGAAGAAATTCCAGAACCACAAACTACTACTGAAAGTTTGGCAGAACCAGTAGTTCAAGAAGAACAGGACATTCCTGCACCCCTCCGCAGGAGTAGTAGGCCGTCTCATCCGCCTGAGAGATACTACGGTTTTCTCATAGATGGGGATGGAGAGGATTGCATCCTTGATGATGATGAACCTACTAGCTTCAAGCAAGCCATCCAGAGCGGCGACTCGGTAAGATGGCTAGATGCAATGCGGACCGAGATGGAGTCCATGTACACCAACAAAGTATGGACTTTGGACTTTGCTCCAGATGGGGTAAAACCCTTAGGATGCAAATGGATCTTCAAGAAAAAGATTGCTGTAGATGGACAGGTGGAAACCTATAAGGCAAGACTTGTCGCAAAGGGTTTTCGTCAAAGACCTGGTTTGGACTATAACGAAACATTTTCTCCAGTGGCTATTATCAAATCCATTCGGGTCCTTCTTGCTATTGCTGCCTTCCATGATTATGAAATCTGGCAGATGGACGTAAAGACGGCTTTTCTGAATGGTAATTTAGAAGAGTGCGTCTATATGGATCAGCCAGAAGGTTTCAATCAGAGTGGGAGCAGTGGTAAAGTATGAAAGTTGCTTAAGTCCATTTATGGACTAAAGCAGGCATCGCGGAGTTGGAAAATCTGTTTTGATGAAACGGTCAAAGAATATGACTTTATCAAAAATCCAGATGAACCATGTATATATAGTAAAGTTGTAGCACGAACTGTCGCGTTCCTCGTCTTGTACGTGGATGACATTCTATTGATAGGAAATGACATTCCTATGCTACAATCTGTCAAAGGATTCTTATCACACAGGTTCTTCATGAAAGACCTGGGTGATGCCTCTTACGTTCTGGGGATCCGGATCTATCGTGATAGATCCTAGAGGATGTTGGGACTTTCGCAGTCCGGGTATATCAACACTATACTGAAAAGATTCAGTATGGAAGATCCTAAGCGCGGTAATCTACCGGCTTGTCACGGAATCACCCTATCAAAAGAGATGTCTCCCAAGACTGATTTGGAAAGGGAACGCATGTCTATTATACCCTACGCTTCTGCGGTAGGCTCTATAATGTATGCGATGTTGTGCACCAGACCAGATGTAGCTTACGCACTGAGCGTGGTAAGCCGGTATCAGTCAGACCCAGGGGAGAAGCACTGGATTGCAGTAAAGAACATTCTCAAGTACCTAAGAAGGATTAAGGAGATGTTCTTGGTTTACGACGGAAAAGACCTCAAGATGGAGGCCTTTGCTAATTCCGGCTTCCAGAGTGATAAGGACGATTCCAAGTCCATGACAGGTTATGTCTTTACCCTTAATGGAGGGGCGGTGTGCTGGAAGAGTTCCAAGCAGGACACCGTTGCTGACTCGACGATGGAAGCGGAGTATATTGCAGCTTGCGATGCTGCAAAAGAAGCGGTCTGGATGAAGAAGTTCCTAACAGAACTTCAGGAGGTTCCTACCATAGTTGATCCAATACCTCTGTATTGCGACAACAACGGAGTTATAGCTTTAGCGAAGGAACCAAGGTCCCATCAGAAGTCTAGACACATCTTAAGACGGTATCACCTGATCAGGGAGATCATAGATCGCCGGGAGATCGAGGTCCGGAGAGTTGCTACTGAAGAGAACATTGTTGATCCATTCACAAAGGCCCTACCTCAGATTCAGTTCGAGAGTCTACTCGAGATCATCGGTCTTCGATATGCCAGTACATGGCCCTAGTGCAAGTGGGAGATTTTTAGTGTATATGCTCTAGGGGCCATTATTGTATCATACTAGTTTGTATATTACTTAATGGAAGCTTGGGATATTCACAGTTATATAACAGTCTTGCTAAACATGGTAGTATGCTATTTGGTTTTATCTATCTTAATATGTATGTTCGTATTAATAGAGCTCTTAGGATCTTGCTTGACTACCAGCGTTGTGATGGCAGTCACACTAGTGGGGGCTGGGTAGTCTACAAGCACATCCTTTTTCAGGTCCCTAGTCGTAGGATTATCGAGACAGGGCATCGATACTCCGGAGTAGACTAGTGTGTACGCTTCTCATCCCAGTTGGGGAGATGGTCTGTCCCACAGCCGTCAGTACGTCGTACTGGAGATAGTATACAGGTGCTATTGGGTTACGGGTAAACTGGACAGGACTCACGGGGAACTGTTGGTTGGTATTATACCCGTCGTCAGTTAACAGTTTCCAGGTGACATGAGTACAGCATAGTCCACAGACTTGACACTGCTACTTCGCCTCAAGTGTGTCCCACTGTTCTTAGATTGCTACCCTACCACGGCTCAATGGAGTCATGGAAACAAGTAGCAGTTAGGTGCAGTCCCGAGCACTTGGAGGCAGTGGCGGTTAGACAGGATTCGTCTCTCCTGGTATTCGGAGTTGATATCGCGCTGTGTCGGAGAGCCATTACGCAAAGTCCCTGGCCAGGGCAAGCGAGATTTACTGGTAGGTTCCAGTTGTTTTTTAAGGTGTAATGGGCTATGCTCCGACACGACTTATATATTAGGGGACTGACGCTTGCGGCCCCCCTAGGCCCGATATGCGATAGTCTTAGACGAACAGACCGGACTGTACGGAGATTGTCACATCAGGCTCAGTAGGAGTTCGGATGGGTTTCCTCATCGGCCTACTTATCGATATCTACCTGGGGACCGTTACGTACAGCTAGTGCCTCTTATGGTCTGTGGTTAAACCCACTGCCAGCGTAGCAGTCGAGTCTTTAGAGTCCCACACAGAGAGTTTCCCTGCTCCAGGAGAAACGATATAGAGGCCGTATGGTTTTACGACAAGGGTTCGGACGCATACGTGTGTTTACTCACGTACGACATTCGGACAGTTTTTACTAGTCGGGTTTGGTTTAAGCCAGCTTCTAGTATCGGGTTATTTGATTTATACAGTCTAAAGTTTTTCCGTATTTTCACGGATAGAAGGGGCGTTCTCGTAATTTCGCGAGAAGCTTCTAGAAGGATGGTGACTTCGGGGTTTAGGTGGCATTTGCATTTATTGTTTTAATGACTCATTTGTGTGATTCATCCATGGAGTTAATGCTTCATTAATTGTTCTAATGACTCATGAGATGAAACACTCATATGAATAAATGAAGCATGGTTGTTAAATCATTTATTTATTTATTTGATAAAAGATAATGCTTCATATATATTCAAATGAGTTCATTATTTCTTCTCATTCTCATGCTCACCTTCTCTCTCCTCAAGCTCTTTCTCTTCAAACCCTAATCCTCCCCTCTTATGTGAGATCAAGGATTTAATAAGACTAATTAATCCATAACCTCACTCTATATCACCTAGGTACCTTTGATTAGCAACTAAAGAAACCTAGTTACCTTATGTTAAGGGGTGAAGCTTGGAGTAAAGCTCTCGGGTGGCTCATCTACTACACAGAGAAGGCCGAGGAGGAGGGGAGAACGAAAAGACGAAGGACACGGTTCATTAGGTATAATCACTTCTCATAGTAGTTAACAACTTCTATGTTTGTGTTAGTTATCGTTTAGCAATGATTCTTGCGGTTAGTCGATGTTAGTACATAGAACAAGATCATTTTTCATATTTCCGCCTCCCCGCAACTCGTGGTGTGTTGTACATCGACTTACACATTTAAGGATTTGCTTGTAGACCCCCATCTCCCACATATATGATCGCCATCATAATGCTGGTAGTCATGCAAGAATCCTATGGGCTCTATCAACATGCAATAGTGATGATAAAGACAAACCAGATTGCATACTATCATCTCGAGTAAGATCGTTCTACCGGTATAGGTCCTCCCTCAATCATCATAATCACCTGCCTGCGACTATGATAATTGTCTTGAGGGCACTATAGCGAACAATCTCCCACTTGCACTTAAGGGCAATTATTGCGGTGTTGCATACTCATAGCCCGTGTGATACCGAATACCCAACTTCTCTACTAATCAGTCTCGCAAAGCCCGTTTGCGAAACTATTGCGTTCGAGAAATAGCGTCAGTGAGTGGATCCGCTCCAGTGTTTCTTTCTGTATCTCTTTATATCTCAATTTCGCGGAGAAAACTATCTCTCGAAATGAGAAATACCTATCTTAGAATATCTGGATATCTGATGGTACCCAGTTCACAAATGAACTCCAAATCCAGAAAACTTCTTAGACTGTATCGTCCACTGAACTTAATCGGTATACTGCGCCATGCCTTTGTAACACCTTAGGAATGCGATTAGTGTTAATTAGGCGATAATGCTGGTTTTTGGTAAAAAGTTTACCAATTTGGGTTCCTCATATTTTATAACATTTAATTAATAATTTATTATTATTTGTTATGGCTTGCACATACATGTGCATGTTTATGTAAGGGTGTGTTTGTGTAATCTTGCTTAAGTGACCATGACAACTTAACCTTATCCTAATCCTTATTTAAATCTTAACCTAGCACTTACCCTAAACCCTTGATATTTTGGTTATGAGAAGATATTTTCCTTTTGGGTTTTGGATTGGGAGGAGATGGCAATGCTGAGTCAAGAGAGAGTCATGCTTGCATTAATGAAGAGTTAATGCTTGGTGTACTCACCCTTATTCTCACCTCTCTCTCTCTAACTCACTCTCATTCTCTCTCACTTATTTCTTTCTCAACTTTTTCTTCATCTCCCTCTTCCCTCAACTGAACACTCACTAATCCATCACTAAACCTTCACTAATCTTCACAAAACATCACCAAATCACTTCATAAACCTTGTTTTGCCTCTTGGATACCTTGGAGCTTGGAAAGCTAGCATCTTTGAGCTTGTAGGAGTAGGTAATGATCTGTCTCTGTTAAATAAGTCTTCTTGATGTTGCGTAGCTTGTTCATTTTAGTTTAGAACACGTAAAGTTTAGTTTCGGGTAAATATCGTATTTTTAGTGTAGATTTATATCTCGGATGATCTGCTATCAAACCAGATATTTGTTGGAAAAGTTTCCATCACAGTGACCTTTTGTAGCGACCTAGAATCCACCGTAAAAACCTGAGCCCATTCCCTTAACATTAGGCCACAATTTTATTGGATCTGGCCGCAAATTGCGGCCAGAGTAGGGTCTGGGGTGTTGTATTTTGGGGTAGGTGTCTCTAGGGTTGTATGTGGTCTTGTGGTATATGCAACTTTTACAAATTGTTTGGGTAGAAAAATCTGGGATCACTTTGCATATTTCTAGTGTTTCGATTACGTGCGTTACGTTATCCGATACGGTTCGTGTTCTTATGTAGTTGTTGCTCTTGAGTTGGTTTCGTAGTGTCGCTATACACGTTAGCCACTAGACGAACACTTGAGAGTTTGTTTGGAGTTGATGCGTCGGTCAAACATAATTGGTACGTGTTATTGGTCGATTGCTAATAGGAACTTGTTACTTTGTTGTTTTATGATATTAGGGACGCAGGCGGGGACTTCGGACGCTGCGAAGAAGGGAAAGCATGTGGTTGGCTTTACTTAGCCCAAGGATCATCAGTGAGTAAATTTAACATCTACAGGTGAATCGCCCGCATGGCGTTATGCGTCAGGACTAGATATGATATGATATTAGCCGCATGTTATATTGCACATATAGAGATTGTGCATAAAATTTCATTGCATATTATTACTTGTTGTGCTTGGACTTATACCCTTTGGACATTGCACTATTATTGACGGTTCATGTTGCACGAGCACTGATTGTATGCCACTCACACCGTCAACAATTGCCATGACACGCACAACACCTATACATACATGATATTGAATGGTTAAGGACATTGAGACATTGATTCATATTCCATCATGCATATGGCATATAGCATACCTGTATACCTACATGCTTACACATATGCCTTGCCATGACTATATGCTAGCTACCAATATACCTATATGGTATTGCACCATTAGAGATAGGTATATACACATATGAGATATAGCTACATATACATCTTGCTTACATACTTACATGTACACATGTATACCTTGATATAGCTATACATATACCTGGGCATCTTGCTTACATACTTACATGTACACCTGTATACCTTGATATAGCTACAGATATACCTGGGGGTATTACATCATTATTGATAGGTAGCTACACATATACCCGAGGAGTATTACATCATTATTGATAGGTAGCTACACATACCTGGAGGGTATTAAATCATTATTGATAGGTAGATACACATATCATGCTATACCGACATGGTTATGTATACCTGGCTATAGCTACATGTGCAACTTTATATGATGTTGCGTTTGGTTTCGGAGAATTTGGAACCGCATGATATATTCAATAACTTGTTGCAGTTAAATAGCGGATTTCCTTTATATGCTCATATTACTATTTCATGTTGCATATATTATATTTCATGGATTCGCATTGATATATGGATTTCATATGATGTTTCTAGATGTTTTATTTCTGTGTATATATATATCAGTGGTATGGGATGCTGATATATATATATATATATATATATATATATATATATATATATATATATATATCAGAGGTATGGGATGCTGTTATATATGTACACCTAATATATATATATATATATATATATCAGTGGTATGGGACGTTGTTATATATGTATACTTAATATATATATCATCATAATGATCTGTGCAAATATACTTATTCATTATATAAGTAGGCCGATATTATGGTCGATATGGGGGCCTATGTGTCCGATATGAGGGGCCTATGTGCCCTGAGCCTATGTTTCTGATACGAGGGGCCTATGCGTCCGATATGAGGGGCCTATGTGCCCGGGGTCTATATGTCCGATATGAGGGGCTTATGTGGCCGTGGCCTATGTGTCCAATATGAGGGGCCTATGTGCCCAGGGCCTATGTGCCCGATGTGAGGGGCCTATGTGTCCGATGTGAGGATGACATGTTTTATTTCATACTCCGCATTTATTTTGATATGCATTACTTCATGTATTAGTAGTACATGATAGAGTACCTTTCATGGCTGTTGCATATACATATTGCTATTTATTTCTATCAGCTTGCATGTGATAGATTAGCGCAGTACATGCATACTTGCGATTGTTAATTGTATGTATGCCCTAGAGGCCAGTATTGTACAGATGATGTATATTATATTGGATGCTTGGACATATATAGAGATGACTTTCTTGCTCGGTATGATAGTATGCTATCTGGTTACTCTTTATCTTAACATGTATACTAGTCTCTTTATACTGTCTTATAGTTACATGTTGGTAAAGCCCTTAGGATGTGTACTTGACTACCTGGACTATGATGCAGATCATACTAGTGGGGACATGGTAGTCCATAGGTACATCCTTCTGTAAGTGCACGGCGGCGCCCCGGCCGTCAATCCGACGCCGGAATGCGGAAGCGGTGAATAACTAAAATTTTGCGGACTTTGCAAACCGGCACCACCGCGCACTAAACTCCGGATCGAACCATTAACTAGTCTAAGCTACTAAACAAGATGGGTTAGAGATATACCGACGATCCAAGTCCTCCGGTCTTCATCTCCACTCCGATCTCCTCGCGGGATCTCCGTCCGTCTCCTCCTCGTCGCCGGAAGTGCACCACATCGCCTACTATGTATACGGGCTCCCACCTCAATGCCGAGGCAACTCGGGCACGATGCTGGCTAGTCAACGTGCCCAAGATTCGTTGTAGAATATGTAGTAGAACTTGTGTCTCCTTATGGGGTAGTGGAGATGCCATTTGGTGGAGGAGAAGAGAGCTTGGAGAGAGGTGGGGAAAATGTAGCATACAAAAATGAGAGTAACATTTTCCACCTCTAAAATGAGAAATGAATCCCATCCCCTAAAGGAATGGCCGGCCCCCCTTCCTTCATATGTGATTGGAGAGAGAAAAAGAGAGCAAGGTCAAGGGGTGGGTGGAAGCAATGATGCAAGAGGGCATCATGAAAGAATATGATCATAAGAAAAAACCACACACAACCACAACCATCATCAACAACCATGATGCTAACAAAGTCAAGCCATCATGAAGTATGAAGTCAAGCAAGTCAAAGGAGGGTGCTATCATAATACAACAAAAATGCAAAGACCCCCTCCACAAATGCCTATTTGCAACAATGCAAATAAACCCTCCTCCACCAATCTTCGGCCAATGAACGGAACAATGGAAATTGGCCGAAACGGAAAGCAAACTGGCAACTCCAAAAACTGGTCCCGTAATAAATTACAGGAAAACCCCGATACTGTGCATACACACCCGCATCTGTATTTCGACCGAAATATAAATGCAATGAGGCAAAATCTACACTGTACTATACTAAGATCCGGCTTAAACCAAAGCCGGCTAGTAATATCTGTTCGATCCTGATCCGTGCAATACCGCACGTATCTGATCGAACCCTGCCATATAACCATACGGCCTATAGTACAGACTGTCCGATCCTGATCCGTGCAATACCGCACGTATCTGATCGGACCTTGCCATATCTCCATACGGTCTCTACAACCTTTCGCCCGAAAGCTGAGTAACTGAAATTGTGGTGGACTCTAAAGACTCGTCAATACTATGGCTGTGGATTTAACCACTAGCACGTCAGAGGTATATGCCAATACGTGACGGGCCACCAGCTATTGACCAAAAGGGACGTCGATGAGGAAGCTCACCCCGACCCCCAACTGAGCCTGTCAGTGACAATATCCGTGCAGTCCGGTCCGTTCGTCTATGAGTATCGCATGGCGGGCCTAGGGGGTTGGTAAAAGTCAGACCCCCAAAAGCGGTACAAGTCGTGTCGGAGTGTAGCCCAGAACACCCTGAGATACTACTGGAATACCTACCAGTAAATCTCCTTGCCTTGGCCAAGGACTTTGTGTAATGGCTCTCCTAGACACAGCACGACCTCACCCCCAATACCGGGAGAGACGAACCCCTGAAGATACGCTCACTGCCTCCATGTGGCTCGGGACTGTACCCAACTAAAACCTGTTTGCACGACTCCTTTGAGCCGTGGTAGGGTAGTAATCAAAGTACAGTGGGAACTCACACGAGACAAATGACGATCCCCAGGTCGATGAACTAACCTGCACACATGTCACCAGGGAACTGCCATCTGACGTCTGGTATATGACCAACTAGCATGTTCCCGGCGAGTCCTGTCCGGTGTACTCATAACCCAATGAGCACCTGTATACATCTTAGGTGATCCAACTGACACCAGTGGCTTGTGAGACCGGCCACCGCCCCTCGTCGGGGTCTCGACTGTATACACTAGTCTACTAATGGAGTATCGATGCCCAGTCTCGAAACTCCCACGACTAGGGACCTTTTAAGGATAAGCTTATAGACCCCCCAGCTCCCACTTATATGATCGCCCTCATACTGCTGGTGGTCAAGCAAGAATCCTAGGGGCTCTATCAACGTGTAATAGCGACGTGTCAGGTCACCTAAAACAGTACACGATGATAAAGGTAAACCAGATAGCATACTATCATCTCGAGTAAGACTGTCCTTCCGGGATAGGTCCTCCCTCAATCATTGCAATCACGTACCTGTGATCCAATAATTGACTCTGAGGGCACTATCTCCAACAATCTCCCACTTGCACTCAAAGCTAATTATTGCGATGTCGCATACTCACAGCCCGTGTGATACCGAACACCCAACTCCTCTACTAGTCAGTTTCACAAAGCTCGTTTGCGAAACTATTGCGTTCGAGGAATAGCCTCAGTGAGTGGATCCGCCTTGTTGTCTCTTTCCATGTCTCTCTAAATCTCAAGTTCGCGGAGAAACCCATCTCCCGAAATGAGCAATACCTGTCTTAGAATGTGTCTGGATGTCTGATGGGACATAGCTCATAAATGAGCGCCAAATCCAAACTTCTTAGACTGTACCGTCAACTGAACTTAATCAGTATCCTGCGCCATGCCACCCTCAGTATTGCCTTGGACCACCTGTCCAAAATACTGCCCCTCATCAGAAGGAAAACTATAGCTCTGACAACCTCCTTGTCGTCCATGTCACCTTGGAAGCCTGGAATGATAACTGTTTCCCGAATGAGGCTGTCGTTATCATATCCCTAGAACATCCACTTATGTTCTAAAACTGCTTCCGACTGTTTCTCCAGGATTGGATTAATGTCAACTTATTGCATCTAGTGCAAGAACAATATCTGGTGTGGTACTTGACATCTCATGATTGACTCAATTGCCTAAGCAAGTGATCTGCCAATCATGCACATCCCTCTCCCCTTTAGTCTGTAAGACACCTTTAGAGAGGGTGACTCCGTTACCTGCAGGTACACTACCGTGCCAGGAGTCGTCCATCCTAAATACTCTTAGAATGCTGTCAAGTACCCTGATTGGGAAACCACCCAAATCTAGATCTAAGACCATAGATCTAGTAACCAGTATGTCAGATATAATGTCCAAGTCCATGTGGAGAAACCACTGTGTGACGACCAAAGTATAACCGATCGTAGTATAGGAGTTTCCTTTCCTACTTTGTGTATGTCATCCAAATACCAGGATATCACACCCTACTACCTTCTCAACAGATCCATCCCCTATTCTGATGAAGTCAAACCCATGACTGTCACGTCAGAAATAGATGATCTATCTCCGCTACTGGTGCTTCAGTCTGTAAATAGACATAAGCTACCTGTCCACCAATGCTTCCGCTGCTCCCACTGACTACGACAACCCTCTGGCAGAGTCATATAGACGTGCACTTCTAAAACTAGTTTAGAATGACGCTATACTCATCCTCCCGCCGGGTCTCGCAGCCTGGAACAACAGCAATGGTAATTGTGGGTAAACAAGAACTTCCCTGTCACCGTCCTTGAGGCTACCGTAGTACCTCTCGGGTGCCTGAAGTTACCCACCTTATCTGCGGAGTGGCCAATGGAATGTCAATTCAGATTGAATCTTAAGGTTCCTTATCAAATCTTCAGTAATCGTTTGTGGTTCTGGAATCACTTCCAGTTCTACCATACTCCCACTACTGTTTTCCTGAAAAAATCCATTTTTAATTTAAAACTGTGGCGAGTCAAGAACAATATTGCTATTGATCTTCCAGATGGTAGAAAGTCAACCCGCGTCATAGCCTGGGTCAACCCACAAACAGCCATTACAGAAACGTGCCTTGAGTTATCCAGTGTCTGGTTTTAATCATAAACCGGACAACTCCCCGTACCTTAACAATGTTAAGATATGAACTGTTCTATATTCTATATAGGAACAGAGGCACTGATTTAATTGAACCAGATTCAAATCATGCAGCTGTCTCCAGCGCATGTCAACTAAATGGAAGGAGGCCGATCAGCGTTACTCAACTTAGGAATACTTCCAATTATGAGTAACCTGAAAGAGAAGCAAGATCTCTTTATCATTACTATCAACTGAATACCATACACAAGTATCTACATCTTCGATCTCTTTGAAGAATCCCGATACTTGCTATACCTGGTTCTCTACTCTATTCAAATACCAATGACTTCTCCAAATTCGGACCCTGTGTTTCCACGAAACACTTGTCTAAAAAACCAGAGAAGTCATAAGTAAACTGAATGTAGTATGAGGACCAACCCCTCTGTCCTGATGGACCCTGGACAACATACAATCCTTTGTATAAGTCCCTTGAGTCTGATAACTCATTCACTGTGTGTCGTAGGTTGAAAACTGTACTTATGGTTAAGAAGAATTACACCGCTGTTTGATGCTCCTTACCTAACCATCCACTGATATAGGTAAATGTCATAGACATAATTTCAGAAAGGTATATCTCACTCTATGAAAATAGACGTACAGATATATCAATTTGAAATTGGTGCATAACAGCGGATATTCAAAACCAAATATTTGCCGACCGGCAAACAGCCCAGATGATTTCCTCAAATATCACTGATTACAACGAATCCCGATATAATGAGGATAATCACCCAATTCCCAATAACTTGCTCCCACTCATCATCTGTAAAACCATACAGATGTGAGAATCGTACCTGGTAAATACATACCCTGGAGTAAGTGTCTAACTGGGAAATCAGTTTTCCTTTAACAGTACACAGTGAAACTGAAACATTGAAATGCTTCGATGGGATATTCTGGTATTCCTAGTAATGCCTCTTCCAGATTCACGACTGTAACCGTATAGTTCTTTGCCACCTCTCCAAATCCCTTCATATGTCTTTAGTCTTTACCTTCTGCACACCCCTTTAGGCCAAATGGTTTTCTTCCTTCCCTACCGTTCGGCACCAGCCTATGGTTTGGAAGAAGACTATCCAATAAGCATAATGGGTGTACTGTCCCAATCCTAGGAACACTCGCAACACGAGAGAAGGTGAAGATAAAAGACACCTGAATGTACTTTATTCCTATTTCTCCTGAACCAGGATCCATCCCCGAACTGGAACAAGTTCCTTTCGAGTTCGTATATAACCATACGATGGAATATCCAAATAAGCTGTGGATCTTCGTAGTGATACGGAGTGTCCTGGAGAAATACAAAGGTGATGTGGGAGTGGTAACGAAATATTTGGTTTGGTCGTGAATATCTGTTGCAATTTACTTTGCCCTCTTACTAATCCCTTGCTTTGTCTGAACTTAATACCTTCTGCACACCATCGTTACGCTAATTGGTTTCCTTCATTCCCTACCGGTCGGCACCAGCCTAAGGTTTGGAAGAAGACAATCCAATTTGCGTAATAGGTGTACTACCCCTAAACCAAGGAGTACTCGTAACCTGAGAGAGGGTAAAAGGAAAAGACAACTGAATAATCCTATCCGTTTTCTCCAGAACCGGAAACCATCCTCGAATAAATTCTTTCGAGTTCGTATCTAACCATACGATGGTTTTGTCCAATGGAAGTGGACGTTCGTAGTAAAACGGGGTGTCCTGGAGAAAAGGGTAAAAGTAGGAGTGGCAATGAGGTTTGCAACTCTGACAATCCAAAAGCCGGTGTTTAAGAAGGTTCGGTCAACTTGGTCACAGAGTCAAAGTTTTAGGGTCGGGTCAATGGTCGCTGCCAAAGAGAGAGAGAAAAGAAACACTCAGCGTGCACTCTATCCTAGATCAGAATGGTTACCAATTTATCTAATCTGGAATCCTCCCACTGTACCTCAAATTCTCCTCCAAACCTGAAAGAAGAATTAGTCGGGGTTACCCGAGGAGTAAACTAACTCATCAGTGGGAATCGGGATCCAACTATCATTGCATGATAACGTGACGGAATCCGCTCACGCTATCACACTCCAGAAGGTATGCGCATATCTGGCAAGTTTCAGTTCTTTTGAAACTCCCGATGTGATTTCTGCCCCATGCTCTTATGACCTTGACTTTGGCCAACAAATCATAAGTCACATGTCAAGTTCTACCCGTCATTCTCCAGGTTGATTCGAATCCACCCGCACAAGCCCTTGACTTTGGCCAACAAGGCTATACGACTGTTCCAAACCAACGCATCTATCTATGCTGCATATGAATAACCAACAGCTACCAAACACTGTGCCTTGACTTTGGCCAACAAACACAGCTTGAATACTATTGACTACCCATATGAAACGACGGAGGGCTACGAATGGTTTCTGGCGAAAACCTTTAACGTAAAGAACTTGATATCGTCGAAGGAACGGATAGCTTTTAAAAATATAGTGACGAAAACCGTTGCTAAAGAGGTCACTCCCGGTGAAGGGATCTCGGCTCTTTCCCCGTAGAATGGGGTGCAGGATATTCCAACTGAATACCACGATGCAAAGCAAAAGTAATCGGCTATAGTGAAGTTAATGCCCTGACGCAAACTTCTGTCCAAGGGGTCACTCCCGGTGAAGGGATCTCGGCCCTTGCCTCGTCGACTGAGGAGCAGGATATTCCAATGAATACCACGATGCAAAACAAAAGTAAACGTCCTTGCAATAACAGCTTTTTGAAAAGTGTTCCAACAACATCAGATTAGGTTTGTTTTTAACTTGCATTGATCCGAATCAACGCAGTCCCATCAATTGATCACACCAAAAAGAACGAAAATATACTGATGTACGTATATGCCATCCGCATTCGCCACTGGGTCCCGTCATTACCCGTTAGGTTAGCTTACTAACGACAGAGCGGGGACTGGACTAGCGCGGATGCAAAACATATACTACATCTACTAATATATATACCAATATATTATATTCGCTCAAGGCGTGAAAAAAAAATGCAACATCACAGAAAATGTACAGCATCACAGAAACAATACAGATATCTGGGATCCCCGGGTTTCACAGAGCCACTGCTGAAACCCGACGTTCCCCTGGTCGTGTGGATAGCCTGTGCAATGAAATCCTAGACCCCTACGGGCGCGGCAAGTCACCCGCCAAAACCTGAAGCGAGGCAGCCCCCTTCAGCGCCGTGAATGGACCACCCAGCACTTCACGGAATCCGGCAACTTGGGCACCCCTCCTGGGTCAACCTGTACCCCCTACGAGTGCGGCGAATAGCCCGCCAATCCTAGAGCGAAGCCCCCTTCCGCCTCAATGCCATGAGATGCGGGCTTGTTGCCCTCCAGAACCCGGCTATCCGTGCACCCCTCCGCGGGGCAATCCTAGTACAGAAAGTAAAATATACATACACCGGGTACATCGACCGCAACCAGGTCGTGCCCCAAAATAATAATACAATCAGGCAGTGACGGCAGTCCACATGTCGGACGCTCGCCCCGCAATATCAAATGTACATAATACAACCACAACAGTACTAGCATTGCATCCAGGCTATCCCCCACGACCGATCCGCAACAACACAGCAAATACATAGAACATCAACGTGAAAGTCACGTTCGCAAATCCGTCTAACCGGGCTATAGCAGTTAGACCGGATTTACCGATCGAGTGACATTCACGGTCGCAGATATAATGTAAATACTGTGAAAAATGTGTTTAAGATTTTCCGATTGACCAAAAATTAACAAGTGGGCCCCAAACTAATACTGTAGCACTCACAGAAATAATTGGCCCAATTTTAATATTCCAAAACCCCTAATTACATCCCTGAAGCCCACTGGAAAAAGATGGCCCACTGACCTCTCTAAGTTGCGGCGGATCCGCGGCCCAATAGAAGGGTGAGGCCGCGGTTCCGCGCTCTGGAAGAGGGATCAGTGCGTCGAATTTTCCCAGAGTTCTTAGAATCTCCTGCACATCATTCTGAGACCACCAGAAAAATTTTTAGACACCAAAAAATCTTAACAGAAAACTGATGTGAGGTAAAAATGAGTTTTTGGAATTTTGGTCGATCGGAACCGCAAAACACATCAAACGAAAGCTAGACGAAGTTAATGGCGAGGCTCTGATACCACTGTAAGTGCACGGCGGCGCCCCGGCCGTCAATCCGACGCCGGAATGCGGAAGCGGTGAATAACTAAAATTTTGCGGACTTTGCAAACCGGCACCACCGCGCACTAAACTCCGGATCGAACCATTAACTAGTCTAAGCTACTAAACAAGATGGGTTAGAGATATACCGACGATCCAAGTCCTCCGGTCTTCATCTCCACTCCGATCTCCTCGCGGGATCTCCGTCCGTCTCCTCCTCGTCGCCGGAAGTGCACCACATCGCCTACTATGTATACGGGCTCCCACCTCAATGCCGAGGCAACTCGGGCACGATGCTGGCTAGTCAACGTGCCCAAGATTCGTTGTAGAATATGTAGTAGAACTTGTGTCTCCTTATGGGGTAGTGGAGATGCCATTTGGTGGAGGAGAAGAGAGCTTGGAGAGAGGTGGGGAAAATGTAGCATACAAAAATGAGAGTAACATTTTCCACCTCTAAAATGAGAAATGAATCCCATCCCCTAAAGGAATGGCCGGCCCCCCTTCCTTCATATGTGATTGGAGAGAGAAAAAGAGAGCAAGGTCAAGGGGTGGGTGGAAGCAATGATGCAAGAGGGCATCATGAAAGAATATGATCATAAGCAAAAACCACACACAACCACAACCATCATCAACAACCATGATGCTAACAAAGTCAAGCCATCATGAAGTATGAAGTCAAGCAAGTCAAAGGAGGGTGCTATCATGATACAACAAAAATGCAAAGACCCCCTCCACAAATGCCTATTTGCAACAATGCAAATAAACCCTCCTCCACCAATCTTCGGCCAATGAACGGAACAATGGAAATTGGCCGAAACGGAAAGCAAACTGGCAACTCCAAAAACTGGTCCCGTAATAAATTACAGGAAAACCCCGATACTGTGCATACACACCCGCATCTGTATTTCGACCGAAATATAAATGCAATGAGACAAAATCTACACTGTACTATACTAAGATCCGGCTTAAACCAAAGCCGGCTAGTAATATCTGTTCGATCCTGATCCGTGCAATACCGCACGTATCTGATCGAACCCTGCCATATAACCATACGGCCTATAGTACAGACTGTCCGATCCTGATCCGTGCAATACCGCACGTATCTGATCGGACCTTGCCATATCTCCATACGGTCTCTACAACCTTTCGCCCGAAAGCTGAGTAACTGAAATTGTGGTGGACTCTAAAGACTCGTCAATACTATGGCTGTGGATTTAACCACTAGCACGTCAGAGGTATATGCCAATACGTGACGGGCCACCAGCTATTGACCAAAAGGGACGTCGATGAGGAAGCTCACCCCGACCCCCAACTGAGCCTGTCAGTGACAATATCCGTGCAGTCCGGTCCGTTCGTCTATGAGTATCGCATGGCGGGCCTAGGGGGTTGGTAAAAGTCAGACCCCCAAAAGCGGTACAAGTCGTGTCGGAGTGTAGCCCAGAACACCCTGAGATACTACTGGAATACCTACCAGTAAATCTCCTTGCCTTGGCCAAGGACTTTGTGTAATGGCTCTCCTAGACACAGCACGACCTCACCCCCAATACCGGGAGAGACGAACCCCTGAAGATACGCTCACTGCCTCCATGTGGCTCGGGACTGTACCCAACTAAAACCTGTTTGCACGACTCCTTTGAGCCGTGGTAGGGTAGTAATCAAAGTACAGTGGGAACTCACACGAGACAAATGACGATCCCCAGGTCGATGAACTAACCTGCACACATGTCACCAGGGAACTGCCATCTGACATCTGGTATATGACCAACTAGCATGTTCCCGGCGAGTCCTGTCCGGTGTACTCATAACCCAATGAGCACCTGTATACATCTTAGGTGATCCAACTGACACCAGTGGCTTGTGAGACCGGCCACCGCCCCTCGTCGGGGTCTCGACTGTATACACTAGTCTACTAATGGAGTATCGATGCCCAGTCTCGAAACTCCCACGACTAGGGACCTTTTAAGGATAAGCTTATAGACCCCCCAGCTCCCACTTATATGATCGCCCTCATACTGCTGGTGGTCAAGCAAGAATCCTAGGGGCTCTATCAACGTGTAATAGCGACGTGTCAGGTCACCTAAAACAGTACACGATGATAAAGGTAAACCAGATAGCATACTATCATCTCGAGTAAGACTGTCCTTCCGGGATAGGTCCTCCCTCAATCATTGCAATCACGTACCTGTGATCCAATAATTGACTCTGAGGGCACTATCTCCAACACCTTCAAGGTCCCTAGTCGTGTGTGTATCGAGACGGGGCATCGATATACCAGAGTAGACTAGCGTATACGCTTCTCGACCCATGAGATAGGCGATGGATGATCCCATATCCATTGGTGTTTGACATCAGAGATGGTATACGGGTGCTCAGTGGAGACTGGGTACACTGGAAGGACTCGCCGAGAACTCCCAGATGGTATTATACCTCACGTCAGATGGCAGTTCTCAGGTGACACTTGTACAGGTTAGTCTGTAGACCCGAGATCGTCATAGAGTCTTGTGTGATTCCCACTGTGCTTTGATCTCCACCTTACCACGTCCATGAGGGCGTGCAAAACGGTGGTCTTTGGGTACAGTCCCGAGTCATATGGAGGCAATGAGCGATAGGAGGGGTTTCGTCTCTCCCGGTATTGGGGGTTGATGTTGCACAGTGCTCGATTGGCCGTAACAGGAAAGTCCCTGGCCAGGGCTGATCAGAGATTTGCTGGTAAGTGTTACCAGTAGTTTCTCGACCCGTTATGAGCCTCATATCGGCATGACTTATCGGTTATTGGGGTCTGACGTTTACCACCCCTAGACTTGATATGCGACATATCAGACGAACAGACCAGACTGTACGGTAAGTGTTACTGGTTGGTTTCACAGGAGTGTGAGCGGGCTAGCTCGTCGATCTTCTGATCGCTCAATACCTGGATGGCCGTTACGTTTAGCAGACCGCTTGCGGCTTTTGGTTGCTTGATATGATCATCATCTGCTACCGGCGTATTGACGAGTCTTTAGAGTCCTACATAGAGGTTTCTTGGCTCAAGCGAAACGAAATAGGAGCGCATATGAGATATGTGCGGGACCGAGAATAATGCGTGTATGTGATACCGTATTTCATTCTCGCGATGAATGTTTCGATTGGTTGTATGCGATATAACCTAGTTATCGAAGTATTGATTCGATAAATCGATACATTGTATACTAGTCGGTTATGTGCGACATGACCGAATCGTTAAATCAAGTGTTGATTTAATGATTTAATGTATAATTATATATATATATATTACTTTGCATTAACTAGTATTGGTTCACTTTAAATGGATTTTCTCACTTGATGTGCAAGAAGTATATGTGATATACTTTTGTGCACATATTTGTATCATGTTTGATGATACTTGATCATGTGGTTAAGTGTAAAGGATTAAACCATGGTTAAGAGATGATTAGGGTTTTGCTTTCTCATTTATTTATTTGTTTATTTATTTGGAAATGATTTAGATAAGAATGGTGGCTTCTTTTGTTTCTAGTTGAAGCTTCATGAAGCTTTGACTTCTTAACCATTCTAGTCTTCATGCTTAACCCTAACCCATCCAAGTGACCATGGTTTATTCTCTACACTCTACCCTAGTTAGGATATGATAAGTATTGTTTTCTTTTTCATTTTTAAATATTACTTATCATATTCTTTCTTCTTCTTGATCATCTTCTTCTTCAAGAAAAGCTTAAGCCCATCAATGGCAACTTGAGCAAAAGTGAGTGAAATCCAATTCTAAAGTGAACCCACCTCCTATTTCTTCACCCTCTACCTCTTGCCAAGTTGTTTTGGGTGTTTTATTCACAAGTTTCACAACTTGGTGAAGTTGGAGCTTGAACTTGTGCAACCTCGACGTAGATCATCTTCAGTACGAAGCCGACGACCTATTCCGCTCATTTCTTCGATGAAGCCGATGCGAGAGTCCGAGATCCGACTAGGACAGCGAGAGGACGTCTACGTGGAGCTAAGGAAGTGGATAACCGGATCTACAAAGGTTGTAGCTTCTTATCTTTAGTTAAAGTGTTAACTAGTTTCCTATTTCGCCTAGATTTCTAGTCAATGATCCGTATTAGGGTTTCTCGGCACCCATAAAATTTGAAAATGGCATGATTGATGCCTTGTGAAACCTCTATAGTGTGCCTAGGAACCTTACAGTGGTATCAGAGCCTAGCTAGAGCCTTAGGCGAAGTCCTGACGATGTTTGAAGTCCGATCGAACCAAAACTCTAACCCGAAAACGGCTCTCTGTACATTTTTTAAAAAATGGGTTTTTTCCAAATTAAAAATATGCAGAAAACTCAGCAGAGAATTCTAAGAATTACGGCGCAAAATTGAACCCATGAACAGTGCAACCTGCGGCGGAACCGCGGCAGAAGCCTGCTTTAGGCGGCGGTTCCGCGGCAGCTTGATGACGTCATCCCTATCAACTTGCACAGTAATTCCTATTTAACAGTGCTGAGTTCTCTGGGGTATTTTTTTTTAATTTATTCAAGAGTTGAATTTTCTGGGGTGTTTTAGAGCTTCGATGTTTCGACCGGATTATCAAATTTCATCTTTGTGTACTTCCGGATAATTTTTGAATTTGTTAAAAAGTTCGACCGGATATTAATACCCATCTTTTCCCCTGTCGGGAAATTTCCAAGTGTTGGATTTTTCCGTAGTTTAACGACGTTCTAAGTAGTGCAAGTAACGCGATGGACCCTCTAGAAGACAACAAACCTTAACTCGATTATGTGACCGTCTTGAACTGCCCTTTGAACCTTCGGGTTTGGAGCAGTACGGCGTGCCATATGTGAGGCGTTGGCTTGACCCTTCTACGGCTGGACCGTTGGTACCGAGGCACGAACTGAATGTTGTTAGACTTATTTCATGTGTTGAGCTGTATCGGGAAAACTTGGGTATTCGACTGTTCGATCGGAAAGTTTAACATTTTCTGTTTATCTGGAATGTGATACAATAATTGGAATTCACAAACAGTTATGAGATAACTGAATGAATGTTATAAATCTAGCGGTTTAGTTTCACTTGATATTGAAAAGAGTTTTCGATAATGAGACTAAAATGCGGGGTTTGTAACTGTTAGGCATGTGATGTCTAAGTATTTCATCTGATTAGGCATGTGATGTCTAAAGAGGTTGCGGATTCCAACTGTTGTAGTTTTACACTTTCTTTTCTGTGACCGTAAGTGTAGTATGTTCATATCGCCGGTTTCGTTGCTATACGTCAACGACAATTGGGGTATGCATACTTACTTACGTTGATGACATGTGATGTTATGTGTTGCTGGATATGTTATATTGGATCGTCGTGTTTGAATAGCCGGGGGTTTTTATGTGAGATGAGTGTTTTTCATTTTCATTCATGTAAAAACTTGTATGTAATATTCTTTTATTTGGGGCACTTCCAGGTAGCGGAAGTTGTCACCTTTTGTATATTATTTACTTTTCCGCATTAGGATAGACCCAGGAGGGGAGCACAAGTAACCGGGTTCTAGGGTCCAGTGGGAGACCAACTCGAGGAGTCGAGTCCGGGTCTCCTAACCCTAGAATTGGTAGGGTTGCTTGCCGCTCTCGTAGGGGTCTAGGGGTGTGGGATTGGCTATTCATCACGACCGTGGAATCCGTGTTTTATACTGGCTCGTATTGAAAACACGGACGTCCTAGTATATCCAATATTTCATATGTTTCTTCTAATGCGATATCTGTGATGTGATCATGTGATGTTCTGTGATGGATACAGTATATAGTATATATGATATATTATATAGACGTTACTTATGTTTTACACCCGTACTAGCCCTGCCCCGCTCTGCCGTTAGTTACCTAACCTAACGGTGCACGAGGGGACATCGAGGCGAATGCGGATGGCATAAGTGTACGTCGTATTTATCTGTGATGTTTAGGTACATAAATGATGGGACTTCATTAATGTGATTAATGAAAGAAAAGAAACCTAAGATGTTGTGGAATCAAATTTTAAATAAAACAGGTAGCTATAGTTCTTGCTTTGCACAGCGATATATATGATATATCCCGCACCTTATTCGATGAGGAAAGGACCGAGATCCCTTCACCGGGAGTGACTCCTTTAGGAATAACTGGAAGATGCTGTACACTCGGTTTGCTTTTGATTGCTTTTGACTTTTGCTTTGCACAGTGATATATATGATATATCCCGCACCTCATTCGACGAGGAAAGGGCCGACGATCCCTTCACCGGGAGTGACCCCTTTAGCAAAACTAGAAAAGCCTCAAAATCACTCCATTTCAAAACTTCATTTGATTCTACAACGATATCAAGTTCATTACGCAATAGGTTTTCAGAAAAACCTGTCATAGCCTCCGTCATTTCAGATAAGTTGCATATAGTATTCGTGCTACATTTGTTGGCTTTCGTCAAGGTGTAGTGTGCGGTAGCTATGTGCTGTTTATCTGCTGCATATGATGCGACTGGATTAGGGTAGTCGTACGGCTTTGTTGGCTTTCGTCAAGGGTCGTGCGGGTGGGTTTAATTCAGTCAAGAAATGTACGGGTTGAACTTGACTAGCGGGCTGTGGTTTGTTGGCTTTCGTCAAGGTCATAGCACGCTAGGGGCAAAAGCATTATCGGGAATTTCAAGTGTTGAAATTTGCAATGAGATTGCATACCTTCTATGAGATAGTTGGATCCCGATACCCACTGCGAGTAAGAGTTACTCCTGGGAGAGTTTTGCACATTGCAATTAGCCGATCAAGTAGGTGTCTAGAAAGGTGTCAACGAGGTTACGCCTCTGGAAAAACGAGGTTTACATTAATTAGATTTGTGCGAAAGCACGGGGGACCTCCCTCAAAGTACCGACATTGGCCTGGCTGAAAGATTGGCGAACTTGTAGTGTGTAATTAATCCCGGCTAATCTTTCCTTTTAGGGTTTGGAGGAAGATTTGATAAAAAGCAGTGGGAGCCATCCTAATTAGATAAGATAATAACCAATCTGATCTTGCACGAGCATACGCTAAAGTGTTTTCTTCTCTCTCTCTCTCCAGGTAGCGACCATTTCATGCCCTAATGAAGATAATAATATGGATGTATTGACCGAACCCGCATGTTATACTGTGCTGGGGAACGTTGGTTCCGTTCTTTCCTATAAGAGTTATAGGAATGAATAGGATATAGGGGAATACCAGGATTCCCATGCCACCCGAATGAAGAAAGTACATGTTGATGCATTTTCTTCGGGTGTGTTCGTTACTGAGAACTGTTTCTCCATTTGCTCTACGTCCTGGGTATTAGATACCGGGTCAGGATCCCATATATGTAATCAGTTACATGGGCTCAGGAAAGGTAGAGAACTAGGAGAAGGTGATAAAAACATTAGAGTTGGAAATGGTGCAATTGTTGCAGCTAAGACTGTCTGGGAATATCACCTTGCATTACCAACTGGTAATACATTGGTTCTGAACGAATGCTATTACATGCCGAACCTGATATGCAACATTATATCGGTTTCTTCATTAACTAAAGAGGGATATAATTTTGTATTACAGGACAATGTTATGAACATTTTCCGTAACCAAAAGTTGGTTGGATCAGGCACGTTGTGCAATGGCATTTATGTTCTAAATCAATCAACAGTTCTGAGCATAACAAACACACACAAGAGGAAGAATTCAGAACTGAACGAATCCTTCTTGTGGCATTGTAGACTGGGTCACATCAATGCGACACGACTGGCTAAGTTGCATAAGGATGGATATTTGAAACCATTCGAATTTTCATCTTATGACACTTGCCAGTCATGTCTCAAAGGCAAAATGACCAAAACTCCGTTTACGGGACACGGAGAAAGAGTTACCGAACTCTTGGGACTGATACATAGTGATGTATGTGGTCCCATGTCTATACATGCCATGGATGGTTCTTCGTACTTCATTACATTCACTGACGATCTCTCAAGATACGGACATGTGTACTTGATAAGACACAAGTCTGAAGATTTTGAGAAATTTAGAGAATATAAACAAGAAGTCGAGAACCAAACCGGAAAAAGTATTAAAATCCTTCGATCTGATCGAGGAGGTGAATACTTGAGCAATGAATTCCTGGACTTCCTAAAAGAGAATGGGATTCTCTCTCAGCTGACTCCTCCATATACACCACAGCACAACGGTGTATCAGAACGGAGGAACCGCACTCTATTAGATATGGTGCGCTCTATGATGAGCACAGCTGAGTTACCTATTTCCTTCTGGGGGTATGCGCTTGAGACAGCCATACATCTATTGAATATGGTCCCAACCAAATCTGTGCCTACCACTCCATATGAGATATGGAAAGGAAAGAGACCAAGTCTTAACTATGTTAAGATATGAGGTTGTCCAGCCTATGTCAAACGACAAAATCCGGACAAACTCGAGGCACGGTCTGTTCTATGCAAATTTGTAGGGTATCCCAAGAATTCTCAAGGGTATATCTTCTACCACCCTGAGGAACAAAGAGTGTTTGTTTCTCGGCATGCCACCTTTTTAGAAAAGGAATTTCTTGACAAAGAGATTTATGGCAATAAGGTAGAACTGGAAGAGGTTCCAGCTGCAGAAGCTACAACAGAAGATCTGGTGGAACCAGAGAATTCCGTAGTACCCGACGAACCCCAGCCTCTCCGCCGATCTAGTAGGGTTCCTCGCCAACCTGAGAGATACTACGGTTTTCTCATGGATGGTGGGAGCGAGGATTGCATCATGGAGGATGATGACCCAACTAGCTCCGAGCAGGCCATCACGAGTAGTGACTCGGTAAAATGACTGGATGCCATGCGGTCCGAGATGGAATCCATGTACACCAACAAAGTATGGACTTTGGACGTTGCTCCTGAAGGGGTAAAACCCATTGGGAGCAAGTGGATCTTCAAGAAGAAACTTGGTGTAGATGGGAAAGTGGAGACTTTCAAAGCTAGACTTGTTGCGAAGGGTTTTCGTCAAAGACCAGGTGTGGACTATAACGAAACCTTTTCTCCAGTGGCTATGCTTAAATCCATCCGGATCATGCTTGACATCGCTGCATATCATGATTACGAAATCTGGCAAATGGATGTTAAGACCGCCTTTCTAAATGGTGATTTAGAAGAGTGCGTGTACATGACTCAGCCAGAGGGCTTCGTAGACAGTGGGAGCAGCGGGAAGGTGTGCAAGCTGCTTAAATCCATTTATGGATTAAAGCAAGCATCGCGGAGTTGGAACATCTGCTTTGACGTCGTTATCAAAGAGTTTGATATCGTCAAAAATCCAGATGAACCTTGTATCTACAAGAAGGTGGCAGAGAGTAAGGTTGTCTTCCTCGTATTGTACGTGGACGACAAACTCTTGATAGGAAATGATATTCCTATGCTGCAATCGGTCAAGCTCTTCTTATCACAAAGATTCTCAATGAAAGATCTTGGTGATGCCTCTTGCATATTGGGAATCAGGATCTATAGAGATAGATCCAAAAGGATATTGGGATTGTCCCAATCCAGGTACATTGACACCATACTAAAGAGGTTTAGTATGGAAGAATCCAAGCGTGGGAACTTGCCCACGATCTCTGGAGTCACTCTCTCCAAAGAGATGTCTTCCAAGACTGATTTGGAGAGAGCTCGCATGCAAGGGATACCCTATGCTTCGGCTGTAGGCTCTATCATGTATGCGATGCTATGTACCAGACCCGATGTAGCATACTCACTAAGTGTAGTGAGCAGGTATCAAGCTGATCCTGGAGAGAGTCACTGGACAGCTATGAAGAGCATTCTCAAGTACTTGCGAAGGACTAAAGAGATGCTCTTGGTGTATGGTAACGGGGAACTCCAAGTGGAGTCTTTTACCGATTCGAGCTTCCAGAGTGATAAGGACGACTCTAAGTCGCAGTCGGGATTTGTCTTTACCCTTTACGGATGGGCGGTTAGCTGGAAGAGTTCCAAGCAGGAAACCGTAGCAGACTCGACGATGGAGGCTGAATACATCGCTGCCAACGATGCTGCCAAAGAGGCTGTCTGGATCAAGAAGTTCATTACTGAACTTGGAGTGGTTCCATCCATTGAGCATCCAATACCTTTGTATTGCGATAACAATGGAGCGGTGGCTTTGGCCAAGGAACCCAGGTCCCATCAGCGATCCAGGCATATTCTGAGGCGGTATCACCTGATCCGGGAGATAGTTGATCGCCGGGAGATCGAGGTCAGGAGGGTTGACACGAAGAACAACACGGCGGATCCACTCACGAAGGCCATTCCCCAGATACAGTTTGAGAGACTCTTCGTGATGCTCGGTATGCGATACTACAGCAGCCGGCCCTAGTGCAAGTAGGAGATTGTTAGTTGTATGTATGCCCTAGAGGCCAGTATTGTACAGATGATGTATATTATATTGGATGCTTGGACATATATAGAGATGACTTTCTTGCTCGATATGATAGTATGCTATCTGGTTACTCTTTATCTTAACATGTATACTAGTCTCTTTATACTGTCTTATAGTTACATGTTGGTAAAGCCCTTAGGATGTGTACTTGACTACCTGGACTATGATGCAGATCATACTAGTGGGGACATGGTAGTCCATAGGTACATCCTTCAAGGTCCCTAGTCGTGTGTGTATCGAGACGGGGCATCGATATACCAGACTAGACTAGCGTATACGCTTCTCGACCCATGAGATAGGCGATGGATGATCCCATATCCATTGGTGTTTGACATCAGAGATGGTATACGGGTGCTCAGTGGAGACTGGGTACACTGGACGGACTCGAGGAGAACTCCCAGATGGTATTATACCTCACGTCAGATGGCAGTTCTCAGGTGACACTTGTACAGGTTAGTCTGTAGACCCGAGATCGTCATAGAGTCTTGTGTGATTCCCACTGTGCTTTGATCTCCACCTTACCACGTCCATGAGGGCGTGCAAAACGGTGGTCTTTGGGTATAGTCCCGAGTCATATGGAGGCAATGAGCGATAGGAGGGGTTTCGTCTCTCCAGGTATTGGGGGTTGATGTTGCACAGTGCTCGATTGGCCGTAACAGGGAAGTCCCTGGCCAGGGCTGATCAGAGATTTGCTGGTAAGTGTTACCAGTAGTTTCTCGACCCGTTATGAGCCTCATATCGGCACGACTTATCGGTTATTGGGGTCTGACGTTTACCACCCCTAGACTTGATATGCGACATATCAGACGAACAGACCGGACTGTACGGTAAGTGTTACTGGTTGGATTCACAGGAGTGTGAGCGGGCTAGCTCGTCGATCTTCTGATCGCTTAATACCTGGATGGCCGTTACGTTTAGCAGACCGCTTGCGGCTTGTGGGTGCTTGATATGATCATCATCTGCTACCGGCGTATTGACGAGTCTTTAGAGTCCTACACAGAGGTTTCCTGGCTCAAGCGAAACGAAATAGGAGCGCATATGAGATATGTGCGGGACCGAGAATAATGCGTGTATGTGATACCGTATTTCATTCTCGCGATGAATGTTTCGATTGGTTGTATGCGATATAACCTAGTTATCGAAGTATTGATTCGATAAATCGATACATTGTATACTAGTCGGTTATGTGCGACATGACCGGATCGTTAAATCAAGTGTTGATTTAATGATTTAATGTATAATTATATATATATTACTTTGCATTAACTAGTATTGGTTCACTTTAAATGGATTTTCTCACTTGATGTGCAAGAAGTATATGTGATATACTTTTGTGCACATATTTGTATCATGTTTGATGATATTTGATCATGTGGTTAAGTGTAAAGGATTAAACCATGGTTAAGAGATGATTAGGGTTTTGCTTTCTCATTTATTTATTTGTTTATTTATTTGGAAATGATTTAGATAAGAATGGTGGCTTCTTTTGTTTCTAGTTGAAGCTTCATGAAGCTTTGACTTCTTAACCATTCTTGTCTTCATGCTTAACCCTAACCCATCCAAGTGACCATGGTTTATTCTCTACACTCTACCCTAGTTAGGATATGATAAGTATTATTTTCTTTTTCATTTTTAAATATTACTTATCATATTCTTTCTTCTTCTTGATCATCTTCTTCTTCAAGAAAAGCTTAAGCCCATCAATGGCAACTTGAGCAAAAGTGAGTGAAATCCAATTCTAAAGTGAACCCACCTCCTATTTCTTCACCCTCTACCTCTTGCCAAGTTGTTTTGGGTGTTTTCTTCACAAGTTTCACAACTTGGTGAAGTTGGAGCTTGAACTTGTGCAACCTCGACGTAGATCATCTTCGGCACGAAGCCGACGACCTATTCCGCTCATTTCTTCGATGAAGCCGATGCTAGAGTCCGAGATCCGACTAGGACAGCGAGAGGACGTCTACGTGGAGCTAAGGAAGTGGATAACCGGATCTACAAAGGTTGTATCTTCTTATCTTTAGTTAAAGTGTTAACTAGTTTCCTATTTCGCCTAGATTTCTAGTCAATGATCCGTATTAGGGTTTCTCGGCACCCATAAAATTTGAAATTGGCATGATTGATGCCTTGGGAGACCTCTATAGTGTGCCTAGGAACCTTACAGCGATTACCTGCATATGTTATTTACTATTCACGAGTTGGCAACTCACCCCCGTTGTGCCACAAGGTTGTACAGGTTATCCCTCAGAGCAGTCAGGGGCAGGGCTATCTTCTTCACATCGTATCATCTTTTGCTGCGGATACCGCTACGGCTAACTGGGTGTAGTTTTGCTGTAGGTGGGTTTTGGGGTTATCTGATGTTGCTCATTGTATATTCGTTGTATCCAGTACTCTCTATCTACCATTTTCATGTATTGACTTAGAGACGAGTTGTGAGGACGATATTGTATATTATTTATGACTTAGAGATTTTCATGTTGTTCACTTTATATTGTATTTTTCTTCGCTACGGCGTCGTATATCTGTTGTGGTGGTTGTTTTCCGCCTTTGGGCGTGGATTTTCTCCTGTTGGGGATGCTTTACTTATATCTTTTGTTGTACCCTTTTGGGGGCTTGTTTTACGAAGGAGGTGCCGCCAAATTTTAAAGAAAGAAAATTTGGACTTTAAAGAATTTTGATTGAGATTTCAAAAGTTTTAACAATGTTATTATCAGTTACTACTTTTGATGGTTTAGATTGCTGGGTTTTTGGCTTACTTGAATTACGTTACGTCTGGAGACGTTACGTAGTTCAAGGGCCGTCACGTGCAAATTTTGGGTCGTGACAGCCTTCCTCAGTATCTGTTTGGACCACATGTCCAACACACAGTCCCTCAGATGAAGGAAAAACTATAACTCACACAGCCACTCTGTCATCTAGGATACCTTGGAAGCCTGAAATGATAACCATCTCCTGAAGGAGGCTGCCGTTACCATATCCCTAGAACATCCATTTATTTTCATAAACTGCTTCCCTACATTTCTCCAGGATTGGATTAATATATATTTATTGCAGCTAGTGCAAAAACAACATTTTGTGTGGTACTTGACATTTCATGATTAACTTAATTGCCTAAGCAAGTGATGTATGATTTGTGTTGAGTTTTGTGATCAAAGAATTAATTACCGCAATCAAGAACGGCGTCGTTTGGTAGCTAGCCGGTGAGTACGGGTCGGTCCACAGGGATTTTGTGTATTCTCTTTTCGTTCTAACGAGTTAATTCCAAACGGTGTTTGGTTGATTATCACTAAAAACTAAAGTTGATTTATACTAGGATTAGAATCTTGCTAGGGTTAGGTTTAGGTTATGTATGGAAATTTAAGATTTTCGACCGCTTTCAATGCCCTAATTTAGATCGATTTAGGTGTTATGGTAATAATTAATAAAGGGGATTAGGATGATCGGGAAGAAACGATGTTTCTTTCTCTAGGTCGTTGTCCGTCCTTTCATAATTATTACCCTAACCCCCATGGAAAACAAGCACAACCGGTATTTTAAACTACGGTATCACCGTTAACTCGTGGGTAGGGTTCCATAAGGTGCAGTGTGTGTATGTATGCATGGAGTCCTATGAATTAATATGTGATGGGCAAGAAAGGGGTGAGGGATTTTCAACTCTCAAACTTTTCCTATTCCTAACCCGAACAAGTGAGGAACTACTCACTCATTAGGGGATTTATGAAAGACTTTTTTTTATGAATTTTCAATTAAAAAAAAAGGACTAACTATCTAAACTACGGCAGATTAATAAAAAGTGCTAAACTAATTAACTAGGGCAGATATAAAAATCTATACTAAGGTAGAAAGGAATTTAAGAACTAGGGCAAATAAAAAAATACTTACTTTATTTGATGCTCTCAAAACATTACAAATGATTTCTGAATTTTGATCAATGAAAAGTGGCATACCTCAAAAAAAAGGTTTATGGTTTCTATTTATAGATCATAGAAACCCTAGGGTTACATTCGATTCACATCTGCATTTACAAATATACCCTAAAGAAGACTAGTCAACGCACCGCCGCACCGACACGAAATTGCACCGATACGTGCTCTATATGGCCGCGGAACCGCGGCCAAAAGCCCTGTTTGGCCGCGAATCCGCGGCCATATAGTGGTGTCTTGGGCTGCACTTTTTAGGGCTGCTTCTAGTTACATTTTGCTTCTTGTTTCTTCACTTGGTTTCTCAGATTGTCTTCTAGATTTCTTCCAGATTTCCATAGTGAATAATGTCGTGGACTTTTCCATTTGCTTCGTGTCGAAGTCTTGAATCTTGCCCTGCCTTTGTACTTGTGGACTTGTTCATTGATCTTCATTGTCTCTCAAACTATAGGCATGATCAAGATTGTTCCATTTGTCGGTCGTGGTCTCACTTTTGTATCATCTTTTCATCAATTTCACTGTTTTGTTCCGAGAACCTGTAACCTGCAACTATGTAGCGGACATGGATCAAAAACACCTGTTTATTTGTAAAATGAATAAGAATGGGGATTATAATAATGCAAAATTATGAATTGAACAAATACCCCCAAACTTATCTTTTGCTCGTCCTTGAGCAAAACTAGTTTTATTCTCGAAAAAGACCTAGACTCACTTTCACAGGGAAATGCGATTGCACTGAGCTTGTGCGACAAGCCTTTAAACCTCTAGGTGTCCCTAGTAGGAGGAGTGTTGTCTTCTGAGGGTTTTCAGCGGATACTACCCACAAAATCCTATCAATTCGGCCTATTGACTTTTATTCTCCAATTAGGTTTTCTAACAAGAAACTCTATTATCTTCAACTCAGAAATTATCCACCCGTATTTTTCACGCTTCCTTATTATTTATCTTAAGATTATATATGTTCTTGTAAATTTACTTAGCTTTTAGCATCTTTTAAGTTTTCCTTCTAGGGTTCTATCTCAACTTAGGAATTTTTACCATCTCTATTAAAGATATAAGTCTTATTCTTCATTCCTATCTCTTATCTAAACCCCAATCACATACCCCTACGTGTGTGTATATATCACCCCTCCACTTGGAAATTCAAATCAAGCTATTATACTCTTGTCCATTGTCCAAAGTACTTTTCATTTGGTGAATTTTTAGATGAAATTGCTCACACATTCTTCATGCGACCGTTAATACCTCTTGAGGTACCAACGACCGATTACAAAATGTGTTTGCATATTAAAGCGTAATTCCTAGGCTTGTAACACCTAAGGCTTTAGCAGTGACTCCCAAACCAGTTGGTCTAAGGTACTAGGTGATAAAGCACCCTCGCTAAAAAAATTTTTATTTATGCAGCCTTAAGTAATTACAAAAAACAGTGTTCATTTTTTTATCTCTTTATTCACACTTGTATTTTTATTTTTATTTTCTTTCATACTAAGGACTTTAGACAAGAGCATTTCAAGGTCTCTTCTACTATTCCAAGTTTCAAGATTCGTGTTTGTGCAATTTGTAGGGTATATATATTCAGAATTTAGATTTAAGCTTAGGAATTATTTTTCATACTTATACTTTAATAAAAATATCAATACTTTTCCTTTGTTTTAACTTAGCCCAAGAAGTGAACTCGAAATTTGACTATTCTAAATAAACTACAAAGACATATATTTTCTACCGTTAAATTTTAAGAAAGGTTATTTTTAGGATTTTTAATTTACTAAGTCTAAGATCTAGTTGTTCCTAGTTTGTTAACATTTTTGTCAAACTCAAGTCAATTATGGCCAGAATTGAATATTTTAATTTTTCAAAATTTTCAAATTTTTTAGTTTTTTTTATTTGATTTTTATATTTTATAATTTTTTTTTCAATTTTTATCATTTTTATATAAGGATGCAATGTAGAATTTAAACATGCAACAGAAAAAGAAGAAAATATCTACAAAAGATCAAAAAAGTATGCAATGCAAAAGATAACTATATACAACCACCAACTCCCCCAAACTTACCTAAAGCAGTGCCCTCACTGCTCGGCCCCACGCCGCGCTCTCGAGCCTGAACGTGAACGCTCAGCTCTACCTAACAGGGTTCGTATCCCGTGCTCAACCTCCGTCAACCGTCGGTCGTGCTCCCTCGATATCACCCTCAACTCCTCTATGCCCCTCACAGCTCTCCACATCAACTGTGTATGTTCTAGAGGGGTCATTTCTCCTTCGCTCGCGGCCGAGCTAGAGCTAGGAGTGCGGGCGGGCACATGCTCCGCCGGTTCAGTTCTCAACCATACATCCGTCAATCGTGAATATGACGTAGAAACGCCCTCAATAAGAGGCCTGACAGATATGCCTCTATGCATGTAGAATTCGAACTCCTCCACGGGGAGGAAATATCGACAGAGTTGTGTAGCAAGCATGGGGCAAGGGTAATTTGCAGCTCGTTTGCCCGCACCGAATGAGTTTAGTACAACTGTGCACATGTCGAAACGGGGGTTTCTTATCATAAGGGTATGCATAATATGTAATGAGGGTGTAAAGAATGTAGTGTTATGAGAGCTACCAAAAATATTATTTTGTGCCCATCGGCATACAGTTAAGACATTTGCGAAAAGGGTTCTCGCTTGAATACCCTTCCGCGGCTCCCTTGAGCAATCGTTTCCCATCAAGGGCATGTAATCCTCAAATTGCAAAGGTTGGTCTTGTGCGGGTATGCGAGAGATTAGTGTGACTTCGTGTATGATATCCCTATGTATGATGATTTCCCTCTCACCCCATAGCAATTTAATAAACCCGAATTGGGTGAGGCACCTATTTTCCATACACTCATAAAAATGAGTGATTAATTCCGGCAGTGCATAAGCATTATGGTGATTGTATATTAGATAGTCCAAACCCCTATGCGCTACTTCGTTTGCAAAATAACTACCGTACACCTCGTGTGAAAAAACTTGCGAAAAATCGCGTTCAAGCTGCATGTTGTGTGCCATCAGGTGTTTACAGATCTAGAAATTTTAAAAACAGAGAGGGTATGAGAGATCGCACCTCCCCTGAAAAATTCAGGGGGTGAAGAGAGAGACCCGCGGCGGATCAGCGGTCGGATGCTGCTTGATGCAGCGGTTCGGCGGCGGCGCAGAAGGATCCTGCTGCAGAAATTGCTTGCGGCGACGCTAGGGTTTTGTATAGATGAAAATTAGGGTTAAGATCAGAGAGGGGGGGTCGGGTCCTTTAAATAGGGGAAATGATGAATATTTGAAAATAAACCCCTCCAAAAAGAGGAATTTATTTGCAAATAAAATTTTTATTTTATTTATTTAATCTGTAAATTTACAAAAATTCCTAAATTTTTTTATTTTCAAAATTTTATATTTTTTATGTTATTTTGTATTTATATATTTACAAATGATACACACCCCCAAATTTATTTGAAACAATGTCTTGGCTAGATGATCGAAAATTTGGGGGTAAAATGGAGGAAGATCAGTCAGTTTAAATTGGCTCCTGCAAAAACAGGAGCTCCTCCGACGGGTCCACAGTGAGGAACGGTTTGAGTCGATGTCCGTTTACTTTAAATAAAGTACCATCCTCCAGGTTTTCAAGATCTACCGCACCGTGCGGATATACGGTGCGTACCAAAAACGGCCCTTTCCAACTAGATTTGAGCTTGCCGGGGTGAAAGTGTAACCGAGTGTCATAAAGAAAAACCTGTTGACCAGGTTTGAAAGTTTTTCGCATAAGGTGTTTGTCATGGAACACCTTCGTTCGGTTTTTAACAATTACAGCATTTTCGTAGGCCTCATCCCGCAGCTCATCTAGTTTATTCAATTGCAGCCTACTATTGCTGCCCGCATCTCCCATCGATAAGTTCAACTCCTTAATCTCCCAAAATTCCTTGTGCTCAATTTCAACTGGGAGGTGGCAAGCCTTCCCATAAACAAGCCGATATGGAGACATACCAAAGTCGGTCTTGTATGCAGTACGGAATGCCTATAGTGCATAAATCAGTTTGTGTGACCAATCTTTACGGTTTTTAGAAACCGTCTTCTCCAAGATTTGTTTAATTTGCCGATTCGAAATCTCGGCTTGCCCACAGGTTTGGGGATGGTATGGTGTTGACAATTTGTGAGTAATGGAATATTTTCGCATTAAGGACTCAAAAGTCCTATTACAGAAGTGAGATCCATTATCACTTATAATTGCTCAAGGGTGCCCAAACCGAGAAAAGATATTTTCTTTAAGAAATCGAACGACAACCTTGTTATCATTCATTCGGCTAGGCACAGCCTCGACCCATTTTGACACATAGTCAACAGCCAAAAGAATATACATATTCCCAAAAGAATTGGAAAATGGTCCCATGAAGTCTATTTCCCAAACATCAAAAATATCCACAACCAAAATTGGTTGAAGCGGCATTTCATTTCTCCGCGATATCCGGCCCAAGTGTTGGCACCGGGAGCATGTCTTGCAGTATTCATATGCATCTTTAAACAGTCGTGGCCAGTAGAAACCACACTGCAAGATTTTCTCTGCTGTCTTCTTAGGGCCAAAATGCCCGCTACACGCTTGATCGTAGAGAAAAGACAGCACGCACTTAAACTCATTTTCAGGTACACACCGACGAATGATTTAGTTGGAACAGTATTTAAAAAGATACGGTTCATCCCAGTAAAAATGTTTTACTTGGGACAAGAATCGGAGTTTGTCCTGTTTCGACCAATCTTTAGATATTAGTCCGGTGGCCAAATAGTTTACTATATCAGTGAACCATGGTTCGCATGACACTGTTAAGAGTTGCTCATCGGGAAAAACAACTTTAATTGGAATTTCAAGTGTAGGCGAAAAAGGAAGTCGTGAAAGGTGGTCGTCCACTACATTTTCACATCCTCTTTTGTCCCTTATGACAAGGTCAAACTCTTGTAGCAAGAGGATCCAACGTATTTGTCATGACCCGAAGGTATGGAACGTGACCGGCACTTAAATTACGAAGCGTCTAGAGGCGCAACGTAATCTAAGTAAGCCGAAGACCAGAAATCTAAACCACATAAAAGAAGAAGTAAAGGAAAACATATAGGAAATCAAGTTTAAAAGCAACATTAAATTTTCTCAAAAATTTCGGCAGAGTCACCTTTGTAAAAACTGGCCCCAAACGGGTACAAACAAGTATAATATATATACAAACAGAAAAAGGCATCCCCAAGCGGGAGCTAGCTCTATGCCAACAGGCGGAAACAACCATACCAAGCACAATCATATACAACGTCAAAGGGCGAGGCTCAAAACTCAAAAGAAAACAAATCCACCAGATACCATAATAATACAAGCGTGACTCTAAGGTCGAAATAAATAACTGGTCCTTTAAACTTATCAAATAATACAAGTTTGGTTGATAGAGCTTACTAGATACAAATGAAATAATAAGGTACAATGGCTGTTCTGATGCAAGTGAACCAACCTACCAGGCAAATCACCCATAATTAAATGGTGTGCCGGCAAGCTGCCAAGGAAACCTGTACATCGAAACCTGTTGAAAAATTTGGCACAACGGGGGTGAGTTGCCAACTCGTGAGTGGAAGACATCTGTGAAAAGAAATCGAATGCACGACGCTGTCCTAGGTCATAATAATATACCAATATATCACTAGTCATCTAGTAATGGCAAGGTAATAAACTACGCGTAAATGCAAATGCTCTGTGCTCGTGTCAGTGCCTCAAAAAGTAATATGTCATGTGAATGAGTATGCATGCATCATGAATGTAAAACAATCAATCCTGAAATCTGGATATATCTGTATAAGAAATCTTTAACTTTTATCATGATAAAATTTGTATAGAAATCTCATATATCATCGATGAAATCCATGGAAATCCGTGTCAAGTATCGACACAAAACATGTAAATCTCAAGTCTCAATACCTCATAATCTCAATATCTCATAGTCTCAATAACTCGGGCTCCGTCAGTCCGGATCAGCCCATATCATCAATTCTCACGACAACGGTCGGTATCCTCCGGATATCCGCCGTGCCAGACATTACCGGTAGGTGGTCTTCCCCTGCCAGGCTCATCGTCTACAACTCGATCTTCTTGCCCCGGGGTACCATACCGGACCCACCATGTACCCGAAACAGTTCATCCACTCCTCGAATCGGGTCTCAAAATCCAACAGAAAATATGAAATCTCATGGTGGACGGCATATACATCACGAGAAACCCGCAACTTATATTTTAAAAGAGAGGAGGAGAGAGTGAAGTTTATATATATATATTCTTGCGGTTTTCCCCGAAATCCAGAAATCTTATAGAAATCCAAAAAAATCCCAAAATCATGAGTAAGTAAATGGTAAGTGTCGGCATAAGCCTCACAATACTGCATGATAACATGAAAAATGTGAATGCATGAAATATCTAAGTAATAAATGCAATGTCTAGACTAACACCTGAGAGTAATCACAATACTATATTGATCCAGCCTTTAGCTGATTCTATCATAAAAGATAATATGTTCTAAAGTGTACGTAACATAGCAATTACCGATGATGTGTGTGTGAGCCGGCAAATAAGTGTACGTGGGACATGCGCATCATCGGTAATGGTGCTGGTGTCCTAACAGGCAGAGTTTCATATTAACTACAGAAACATATATATGAACATGCAACGTGATGATTACAATATGAAAATAAAGGTAAATGTGTACTAACCACTCATTTGGAATATACATATATAACTACATCTATATGACTCGAGCCTAAACTGGTATCTATTTAACCCCCTGAGAACTAAACTAAAGAAACTAGTCGATCAGCAATAAGAATCTACCTAGGGTCTGAGTCCATTGTTAGTGTATATGCCCTAGGGGCCATTATTGTATCATACTAGATTGTATATTACTTAATGGAAGCTTAGGATATTCACAGTTGTATATACAGTCTTGCTAAAAATGGTAGTATGCTACTTTGTTTGTGTCTACTTTAATATGTGCATATGTTTCTTGTAACGTATCACTTATACATATTAGTAGAGCCCATAGGTTCTTTGCTTGATTACCAGGGTTGTGATGGCAGTCACACTAGTGGGGGCTGGGTAGTCTATAAGCAACATCCTATACAGGTCCCTAGTCGTAGGATTATCGAGACAGGGCAACGATATTCCAGAGTAGACTGGTGTGTATGCTTCTCATCCCAGTTGGGAATATGGTCTGTCCCATAGCCATCAGTACGTCGTACTGGAGATAGTATACAGGTGCTCGTTAGGTTACGGGTACACCGGACAGGACTCGCAGGGGAACTGTTGGTTGGTATTATACCCATCGTCAGTTAACAGTTCCCAGGTGACATGAGTACAACATAGTCCGCAGACTTGACACTACTACTTCGCCTCGAGTGTGTCTCACTGTTCTTAGATTGCTACCCTACCATGGCTCAAAGGAGTCATGCAAACAGGTAGCAGTTGGGTGCAGTCCCGAGCACTTGGAGGCAGTAGTGGTTAGATAGAATTCGTCTCTCCCGGTATTGGGAGTTGATATCGCGCTATGTCAGAGAGCCATTACGCAAAGTCCCTGGCCAGGGCAAGCGAGATATACTGGTAGGTTCCAGTAGCTTCTCAGGGTGTAATGGGCTTCGCTCCGACACGACTTATACAGCTATTAGGGGACTGACGCTTGCCGCCCCCTAGGCTTGATATGCGATTGTCTTAGACGAACAGACCGGACTGTACGGAGATTGTCACATTAGGCTCAGTGGGAGTTCAGATGATTTTCCTCATCGGCCTTCTTATCGACATCTACCTGGGGACCGTTACATACAGCTAGTGCCGCTTGTGGTCTGTGGTTAAACCCACTGCCAGCGTAGTGTCGAGTCTTTAGAGTCCCACACAGAGAGTTTCCCTGCTCCAGGCGAAACGATATAGAGGTCGTATGGTTTTACGAAAAGGGTTCGGACACGTACGTGTGTTTACGCACGTACGACTTTTCGGACAGTTTTAACTAGTCGGCTTTGGTTTATGCCAGATTCTAGTATCGGGTTATAGGATTTATACAGTCTAAAGTTTTTCCGTGTTTTCACGGATTGGAGGGGCGTTCTCTGTTGGAGATAGTGCCCTCAGAGTCAATTATTGGATCACAGGCACGTGATTGCAATGATTGAGGGAGGACCTATCCCGGTAGGACAGTCTTACTCGAGATGATAGTATGCTATCTGGTTTATCTTTATCATCGTGTACTGCTTTAGGTGACCTGACATGTCGCTATTACACGTTGATAGAGCCCCTAGGATTCTTGCTTGACTGCCAGCAGTATGATGGCGATCATATACGTGGGAGCTGGTGGTCTATAAGCACATCCTTAAAAGGTCCCTAGTCGTGGGAGTTTCGAGACTGGGCATCGATACTCCATTAGTAGACTAGTGTATACAGTCGAGACCCCGACGAGGGGCGGTGGCCGGTCTCACAAGCCACTGGTGTCAGTTGGTTCACCTAAGATGTATACAGGTGCTCATTGGGTTATGAGTACACCGGACAGGACTCGCCGGGAACCTGCTAGTTGGTCTTATACCAGACGTCAGATAGCAGTTCCCAGGTGACATGTGTACAGGTTAGTTCATCGACCTGAGATCGTCATTTGTCTCGTGTGAGTTCCCACTGTGCTTTGATTACTACCCTACCACGGCTCAAAGGAGTCGTGCAAACAGGTTTTAGTTGGGTACAGTCCCGAGCCACATGGAGGCAGTGAGCGGATCTTCAGGGGTTCGTCTCTCCCGGTATTGGGGGTGAGGTCGCGCTGTGTCTAGGAGAGCCATTACGCAAAGCCCTCGGCCGAGGCAGGAGATTTACTGGTAGGTATTCCAGTAGTATCTCAGGGCGTTCTGGGCTACACTCCGACACGACTTGTACCGCTTTTGGGGGTCTGACTTTTACCAACCCCCTAGGCCCGCCATGCGATACTCATAGACGAACGGACCGGACTGTACGGATATTGTCACTGACAGGCTCAGTTGGGTGTCGGGGTGAGCTTCCTCATCGACGTCCCTTTTAGTCAATAGCTGGTGGCCCGTCACGTATTGGCTTATACCTCTGACGTGCCAGTGGTTAAATCCACAGCCATAGTATTGACGAGTCTTTAGAGTCCACCACACTTTCAGTTACTCAGCTTTCGGGCGAAACGCTGTAGAGGCCGTATGGAGATATGGCAGGGTCCGATCAGATACGTGCGGTATTGCACGGATCAGGATCGGACAGCTTTGTACTAGTGGCCGTATAGTTATATGGCAGGGTTCGATCAGATACGTGCGGTATTGCACGGATCAGGATCGAACAGATTTACTAGCCGGCTTTGGTTTAAGCCGGTCCTAGTTTAGTACAGTGTAGATTTTGTCTCATTGCATTTGTATCCGGTCGGAATACAGATGCGGGTGTGTATGCACAGTGTCGGGGTTTTCCTGTAATTTATTACGGGACCAGTTTTCTGGAGTTGCCAGTTTGCATTCCGTTCCGGCCGGTTTTCCTTTGTTCTTTCCCGGCCGGACTTTTCTGATGGAGGGGGTAATTTGCAGTTTTGCAAATTACACTTTGTGGGGGGGTTTCTTGCATAAAGTTTGATTATGATAGATTTCATATCTTTCAACCTTGACTTGCTTTTTAAAGTGAAGTGAAAGGTTATGGAGCAAATAGTGTTTTAAGCATGGTTGATGTTTTGTTGACCTTGGATGTGGTCACCCCTCTCTTGCTCCTACACTCACCTCCCTCTTGCTATCATATGATCATTCCTCCACCATCTTCTTCTCATGAGAAGAGAAAGTCTTTCATGGTGATGAAAAAAAAAGAGAGTAGAAGAAAAAGAAAGAGAAGAAGAAAAAGAAAGAGAGAAAGAAAAAGAATGAGAAAGTTGATTTCATCTTCTTCTTGCTAGAAAATTGAAAGCACCAATTTTCTTTACTTCTTCCTCCATCCATCAATGGCAACTACATAAACTCCAAGAGACAAAGTTTCTACACTACTTCCTACAGCAAATCTTGAGCATGTCGAGTTGCCGGCTTCATGCTCGAGTTGCCTCGGTATTGAGGCGGGAGCCCGTAAAAGACGAAGGCGATGTGGTGCCCTTTCCGGCGAGGAGGCGACGATGTGGAGCAAACAATTTCCGCGGGAGATCGGGGCGATGATGAGAAGACCGGAGGACTCGGATCTCTTGGTATACTTCTTATCCCATCTCTTGTTTGCTAGTTAGGTTAATGGTAAACGATCCGGGTTTTCTTTGTCCGCGGTAGCGCCGGTTTCCGAGTAAGGAAAAATTTTGATTCCGCAATTTGGCCTCGAGTAAGACGGCCGGGGCGCTGCCGTGGCGCAACATGGTATCAGAGCCACGCCATTAACCTTACCTAGCTTCGTTTGATGTGTTTGCGTTTCCGATCGACCGAAATTTCCAAAAACCGTATTTTTATTGCACATCAGTTTCTGTCGAAATTTTTTGAAGTCCAAAAATTTTTCAGGTGATTGCAGAATGATGTACATGGCATTATAAGACATCTGGGAAATTTTGGTCACGAGTTACTGTAGATCAACCGCGGAAGCGCGGCGCAAACCTCCTTGGCGCCGCTCTTCCGCGGCGGTTTAGTTTGGTCTCTGGACCAGAATTTTCCAGTGAGGTTTTTACATTAAAATAGGGTATTTGGAATATTAAAATTGGGCCCAGGTTTTCTGTGAGTGCTACAGTTTTGGTTGGGGGCCCACTTGTTAATTTTTGGTCAATCGGAAATTTTTAAACACATTTTTCACAGTATTTACATTATATCTGCGACCGTGAATGTCACTCGATCGGTAAATCCGGTCTAACTGCTATAGCCCGGTTAGACGGATTTGCGAACGTGACTTTCACGTTGATGTTCTATGTTTATGCTGTGTTGTTGCGGATCGGTCGTGGGGGATAGCCTGGATGCAATGCTAGTACAGTTTTGGTGTATTATGTACATTTGATATTGCGGGGCGAGCGTCCGACATGTGGACTGCCGTCACTGCCTGATTGTATTATTCTTTTGGGGCACGACCTGGTTGCGGTCGATGTACCCGGTGTATGTATATTTTACTTTCTGTACTAGGATTGCCCCGCGGTGGGGTGCACGGATAGCCGGGTTCTGGAGGGCAACGGGCCCGCATCTCATGGCATTGAGACGGAGGGGGCTTCAGTCTGGAATTGGCAGGCTATTCGCCGCACTCGTAGGGGGTACAGGTTGACCCAGGAGGGGTGCCCAAGTTACCGGATTCCGTGAAGTGCTGGGTGGTCCATTCACGGAGCTGAAGGGGGCTGCCTCGCTTCAGGTTTTGGCGGGTGACTTGCCGCGCCCGTAGGGGTCTAGGATTTCATTGCACAGGCTATCCACACGACCAGGGGAACGTCGGGTTTCAGCAGCGGCTCTGTGAAACCCGGGGTTTCCAGATATCTGTATTGTTCTGTGATGCTGTACATTTCTGTGATGTTGCATTTTATTCACGCCTTGAGCGAAATACTATATATTGGTATATATATTAGTAGATGTTGTATATGTTTTTCATCCGCGCTAGTCCAGTCCCCGCTCTGTCGTTAGTAAGCTAACCTAACGAGTGATGACGGGACCCAGTGGCGAATGCGGATGGCATATACGTACGTCAGTATATTTTCGTTCTTTGTGGTGTGATCATTTGATGGGACTGCGTTGATTCGGATCAATGCAAGTTAAAACAAACCTATTCTGATGTTGTTGGAACACTTTTCAAAAAGCTGTTATTGCAAGGACGTTCACTTTTGTTTTGCATCGTGGTATTCATTTGGAATATCCTGCTCCTCAGTCGACGAGGCAAGGGCCGAGATCCCTTCACCGGGAGTGACCCCTTGGACAGAAGTTTGCGTCAGGGCAATAACTTCACTATAGCCGATTACTTTTGCTTTGCATCGTGGTATTCAGTTGGAATATCCTGCACCTCATTCTACGGGGAAAGAGCCGAGATCCCTTCACCGGGAGTGACCTCTTTAGTAAAGGTTTTCGTCACTATATTTTATAAAAGGCTATGCAGTTCCTTCAACGATATCAAGTTCTTTACGTTAAAGGTTTTTCGCCAAAAACCAGCCGTAGCCCTCCGTCATTTCCTACAGGTATTATTTGGTATTCGTGCTGCGTTTGTTGACCTAGTCAAGACGTAGTGTTCGGTAGCTGAGTGGTACTTGTTTGTTGCATAAGTGGGATTGATTAAGACAGTCGTGCGGCCTTGTTGACCTAGTCAAGGGTACGTACGGGTGGGTTTAATGCAATCCAGAATAATGACGGGTTGAACTTGACTGGCGGTTTATGGTTTGTTGACCTAGTCAAGGTCATAAACCGCTTGGGGTAAAAATCACATCGGGAGTTTCAAAAGAACTGAAACTTGCCAGGCATGCGCATACCTTCTGGAGTGTGGTGACGTGAGTGGATTCCGTCACGTTATCATGCGATGAGAGTTGGATCCCGATTCCCACTGATGAGTTAGTTTACTCCTCGGGTGATCCCGACTAATTCTTCTTTCAGGTTTGGAGAAGAATTTGACGGTACAGTGGGAGGTTTCCTGATTAGACAAAGTGATAACCATTCTGATCTAGGTTAGAGTGCACGCTGAGTGTTTCTTTTCTCTCTCTCTGGCAGCGACCATTGACCCGACCCTGGACTATGACTCAGTGACCAAGTTGACCGAACCTTCTTAACACAGGCTTTTGGATTGTCAGAGTTGCAGACCTCATTGCCACTCCTACTTTTACCCTTTTCTCCAGGACACCCCGTATTACTACGAACGTCCACTTCCATTGGACAAAACCATCGTATGGTTATATACGAACTCGAAGGACTTCGAGGATGGTTTCTGGTTCTGGAGAAAACGGAAAGGATTATTCAGTTGTCTTTTCTTTTCACCTTCTCTCAGGTTGCGAGTACTCCTTGGTTTAGGAGTAGTACACCTATTACGCAAATTGGATAGTCTTCTTCCAAACCATAGGCTGGTGCCGACCGGTAGGGAATGAAGAAAACCAGTTAGCCTAAAACGGTGTACAGAAGGTATTAAGTTCAGACAAAGCAAGGGATTAGTAAGAGGGCAAAGTAAATTGCGACTGATATTCACGACCAAACCAAGTATTTCTTCGCTAATCACCTTTGTATTTCTCCAGGACACTCCGTATCACTACGAAGATCCACAGTTTATTGGATACTCCATCGTATGGTCATATACGAACTCGAAAGGAACTTGTTCCAGTTCGGGGATGGATTCTGGTTCAGGAGAAATAGGAATAAAGTACATTCAGGTGTCTTTTATCTTCACCTTCTCTCGCGTTGCGAGTGCTCCTAGGATTAGGACAGTACACCCTTTATGCTTTTTGGATAGTCTTCTTCCAAACCATAGGCTGGTGCCGAACGGTAGGGAAGGAAGAAAACCATTTGGCTTAAAGGGGTGTACAGAAGGTAATGACTAAAGACATATAAAGGGATTTGGAGAGGTGGCAAAGAATTATACGGTTACAGTTGTGAATCTGGATAATGGAAGAGGCATTACTAGGAATACCAGGATACCCCCACCGAAACATTTCAATGTTTCAGTTTCACTGTGTACTGTTAATGGAAAACTGATTTCCCGATTGGACACTTGCTCCAGGGTATGTATTTACCAGGTTTGATTCTCATATCTGTATGGTTTTACAGATGATGAGTGGGAGTAAGTTATTGGGAATTGGGTGATCATCCTCATTATATCGGGATTCGTTGTAATCGGTGATATTTGAGGAGATCACCTGGGCTGTTTGCCGGTCGGCAAATATTTGGTTATGAATATCCGCTGTTGTGCACCAATTTCAAATTGATATATCTGTACGTCTATTTTCATAGAGTGAGATATACCTTTTGATATTATGTCGATGACATTTACCTATATCAGTGGATGGTTAGGTAAGGAGCATTAAACAGCGGTGTAATTCTTCTTAACCATAAGTACAGTTTTCAACCTACGACACACAGTGAAAGAGTTGTTAGACTCAGCGGACTTATACAGAGTATTGTATGTTGTCCAGTGTCCATCAGGACAGAGGGGTTGGTCCTCGTACTATATTCGGTTTACTTATGACTTCTCTAGATTTTAGACAGCTGTTTCGTGGAAACACAGGGTCTAAGTTTTGAGGAGTTATAGGTATTTGAATACAGTAGAGAACCAGCTGTAGCAAGTATCGGGATTTTTCAAAGAGATCGAAGATGTAGATACTGGTGTATGGTATTCAGTTGATAGTAATGAGAACTTGCTTCTCTTTCAGGTTACTCATAATTGGAAGCAATCCTAAGTTGAGTAACGCTGATCGGCCTCCTTCCATTTAGTTGACATGCACTGGAGACAGCTGCATGATTTGAATCTGGTTCAATTAAATCAGTGCCTCTGTTTCTATATTGGATATAGAACAGTTCATATCTTGACATTGTTAAGGTACGGGGAGTTGTCCGGCTTATGCTTAAAACCAGACTCCGGATGACTCAAGGCACGTTTCTGTAATGGCTGTTTGTGGGTTGACCCAGGCTATGACGAGGGTTGACTTTCTACCATCTGGAAGATCAATAGTGATATTGTTCTTGACTCGCCACATTTTTAAAAGAAATGGTTTTTTTTTCAGAAAACTGTAGTGGGAGTATGGTAGAACTGGAAGTGATTCCAGAACCACAAACGATTACTGAAGATTTGATAAGGAACCTAAAGATTCAATCTGATTTGACATTCCATTGGCCACTCCGCAGATAAGGTGGGTAACTTCAGGCACCCGAGAGGTACTCCGGTAGCCTCAAGGACGGTGACAGGGAAGTTCTTGTTTACCCACACTTGCCATTGTTGTTGTTCCAGGCTGCGAGACCCGGCAGGAGGATGAGTATAGCGTCGTTCTAAACTAGCTTTAGAAGTGCACGTCTATATGACTCTGGCAGAGGGTTGTCGTAGTCAGTGGGAGCAGCGGAAGCATTGGTGGACTTCATGCTTATGTCTATTTATAGACTAAAGCAGATATAGCGGAGTTAGATCATCTGTTTCTGATGAGACAGTCATGGGTTTGACGTCATCAGAATAAGGGATGGATCTGTTGAGAAGGTAGTAGGAAGTGATATTCCTATACTACGATCGGTTATACTTTGGTCGTCACACAGTGTTTTCTCCACATGGGACTTGGATATTATATCAGACATACTGGTTACTAGACCTATGGTTTTAGATCTAGATTTGGGTGGTTTCCCAATCAGGGTACCTTGACAGCATTCTAAGAGTATTTAGAATGGACGACTCCTGGCATGGTAGTGTACCTGCAGGTAATGGAGTCACCCTCTCTAAAGGTGTCTTATAGACTAAAGTAGAGAGGGAAGTGCATGATTGACAGATCACTTGCTTAGGCAATTGAGTCAATCATGAGATGTCAAGTACCACACCAGATGTTGTTCTTGCACTAGATGCAATAAGTTGATATTGATCCAATCCTGGAGGAACAGTCGGAAGCAGTTTTAGAACATAAGTGAATGTTCTAGGGATATGATAACGGCTGCCTCCTTTAGGAGACGGTTATCACTCCAGGCTTCCAAGGTGACATGGACGACAAAGGAGGTTGTCAGAGTTATAGTTCTCCCTCTGACGAGGGGCAGTATTTTGGACAGGTGGTCCAAGGCAATACTGAGGGAGGCATGGCGCGGGATACTGATTAGTTTCAGTTGTTGATACAGTCTAAGAAGTTTGGATTTGGAGTTCATTTATGAGCTAGGTCCCATCAGACATCCAGACATTCTAAGACAGGTATTGCTCGTTTCGGGAGATGGCTTTCTCCGCGAACATGAGATATAGAGAGACATAGAAAGAAACATCTGAGCGGATCCACTCACTGAGGCTATTCCTCGAATGCAATAGTTTCGCAAACGGGTTTTGTGAGACTGACTAGTAGAGGAGTTGGGTGTTCGGTATCACACGGGCTGTGAGTATGCGGCATCGCAATAATTAGCCTTGAGTGCAAGTGGGAGATTGTTGGAGATAGTGCCCTCAGAGTCAATTATTGGATCACAGGCACGTGATTGCAATGATTGAGGGAGGACCTATCCCGGTAGGACAGTCTTACTCGAGATGATAGTATGCTATCTGGTTTATCTTTATCATCGTGTACTGCTTTAGGTGACCTGACATGTCGCTATTACACGTTGATAGAGCCCCTAGGATTCTTGCTTGACTGCCAGCAGTATGATGGCGATCATATACGTGGGAGCTGGTGGTCTATAAGCACATCCTTAAAAGGTCCCTAGTCGTGGGAGTTTCGAGACTGGGCATCGATACTCCATTAGTAGACTAGTGTATACAGTCGAGACCCCGACGAGGGGCGGTGGCCGGTCTCACAAGCCACTGGTGTCAGTTGGTTCACCTAAGATGTATACAGGTGCTCATTGGGTTATGAGTACACCGGACAGGACTCGCCGGGAACCTGCTAGTTGGTCTTATACCAGACGTCAGATAGCAGTTCCCAGGTGACATGTGTACAGGTTAGTTCATCGACCTGAGATCGTCATTTGTCTCGTGTGAGTTCCCACTGTGCTTTGATTACTACCCTACCACGGCTCAAAGGAGTCGTGCAAACAGGTTTTAGTTGGGTACAGTCCCGAGCCACATGGAGGCAGTGAGCGGATCTTCAGGGGTTCGTCTCTCCCGGTATTGGGGGTGAGGTCGCGCTGTGTCTAGGAGAGCCATTACGCAAAGCCCTCGGCCGAGGCAGGAGATTTACTGGTAGGTATTCCAGTAGTATCTCAGGGCGTTCTGGGCTACACTCCGACACGACTTGTACCGCTTTTGGGGGTCTGACTTTTACCAACCCCCTAGGCCCGCCATGCGATACTCATAGACGAACGGACCGGACTGTACGGATATTGTCACTGACAGGCTCAGTTGGGTGTCGGGGTGAGCTTCCTCATCGACGTCCCTTTTAGTCAATAGCTGGTGGCCCGTCACGTATTGGCTTATACCTCTGACGTGCCAGTGGTTAAATCCACAGCCATAGTATTGACGAGTCTTTAGAGTCCACCACACTTTCAGTTACTCAGCTTTCGGGCGAAACGCTGTAGAGGCCGTATGGAGATATGGCAGGGTCCGATCAGATACGTGCGGTATTGCACGGATCAGGATCGGACAGCTTTGTACTAGTGGCCGTATAGTTATATGGCAGGGTTCGATCAGATACGTGCGGTATTGCACGGATCAGGATCGAACAGATTTACTAGCCGGCTTTGGTTTAAGCCGGTCCTAGTTTAGTACAGTGTAGATTTTGTCTCATTGCATTTGTATCCGGTCGGAATACAGATGCGGGTGTGTATGCACAGTGTCGGGGTTTTCCTGTAATTTATTACGGGACCAGTTTTCTGGAGTTGCCAGTTTGCATTCCGTTCCGGCCGGTTTTCCTTTGTTCTTTCCCGGCCGGACTTTTCTGATGGAGGGGGTAATTTGCAGTTTTGCAAATTACACTTTGTGGGGGGGTTTCTTGCATAAAGTTTGATTATGATAGATTTCATATCTTTCAACCTTGACTTGCTTTTTAAAGTGAAGTGAAAGGTTATGGAGCAAATAGTGTTTTAAGCATGGTTGATGTTTTGTTGACCTTGGATGTGGTCACCCCTCTCTTGCTCCTACACTCACCTCCCTCTTGTTATCATATGATCATTCCTCCACCATCTTCTTCTCATGAGAAGAGAAAGTCTTTCATGGTGATGAAAAAAAAAGAGAGTAGAAGAAAAAGAAAGAGAAGAAGAAAAAGAAAGAGAGAAAGAAAAAGAATGAGAAAGTTGATTTCATCTTCTTCTTGCTAGAAAATTGAAAGCACCAATTTTCTTTACTTCTTCCTCCATCCATCAATGGCAACTACATAAACTCCAAGAGACAAAGTTTCTACACTACTTCCTACAGCAAATCTTGAGCATGTCGAGTTGCCGGCTTCATGCTCGAGTTGCCTCGGTATTGAGGCGGGAGCCCGTAAAAGACGAAGGCGATGTGGTGCCCTTTCCGGCGAGGAGGCGACGATGTGGAGCAAACAATTTCCGCGGGAGATCGGGGCGATGATGAGAAGACCGGAGGACTCGGATCTCTTGGTATACTTCTTATCCCATCTCTTGTTTGCTAGTTAGGTTAATGGTAAACGATCCGGGTTTTCTTTGTCCGCGGTAGCGCCGGTTTCCGAGTAAGGAAAAATTTTGATTCCGCAATTTGGCCTCGAGTAAGACGGCCGGGGCGCTGCCGTGGCGCAACATTCTCGTAATTTGTCGGGAAGCTTCTAGAAAAGTGGTGACTTGGGGGGGTAAGGTGGCATTGCATTAAATGAGATTAGTAACTCATTTGTGTGATTCATCCATGTCATTAATGCATCATAAATGCTTAATGACTCATGGAGATGAATCACTCATAGATATTTATGAAGCATGGTTGTTAATTCTATTATTTCATTTTTGGATAAATAATAATGCTTCATATATATTATGATAGATCATTATCTCAATTCATTCATCATCTTCACCTTCTCTCTCCTCATGCTCACTCTCTCTTCAAACCCTAACCCTAAGCTCTCATGTGTTGAGATCAAGGGTTATCTAGACTAATACATCCATAACCTCACTCTATATCCCCTTGGTAGCTTAGATTAGCACTTTAAGCAACCTAGTTATCTCAAGTTTGAGATTAAGCTTGGCGTAGGAGCTTTCGGGTGGATCGTCTTTGATTCGAGGAGGCCGTTGAGGTGCCGATGTTCCAAGGAGCCTACGAGGAGTGGAGGACAGCGATGAAGACCCGAAGGACAAGTAACGTGAGGTATAACTTCGTATCCGAGTAGTTAAACCTCTATCATATAGTTAGCAATGGTTTAGTTAACGATTCATGCGCTCAAGTCCGTGTTATGAAGCTTTGATGATCGTTTTTCATATATTCCGCCTCCCCGCAAGTTCGTGTGGTGCGTGACATGGACTTATAGTGGTATCAGAGCCAACTAAACCATTACTATTAGAACTTCGATCGTCAGAAAACACGAAAACAAAACCCTAACCCCTTAACAGTTTCTGTTAATTTTAAAAGTGTCTAAAAAAATATTTGACATACCTTAAAATTCATAGCAGGGTATTTTAAGAATACTGGGATAATACGAGGTTCCAACTCGGTGTTATGGCCACGGATCCGCGGCAATAGAGTGCTTATGCCGTGGATCCGCCGCCGGGTCAACTCCGAGTTGACTCGGATTTGCTTTGTTATTCTTGTTTTATGGTGTTCTGTTTTCCAGTATGTTCTGTTTCTACCCAGGTTACTTCAGTGCAGGTTTGCTTTTGGGGTAGACATAGAAAAGGGAAGTCAATCGATATTCTAAGTTATTTGCTAATTGGGTTTTTATCTGTAATGTTTAATGTGCTCGTAAACCTCCCCTTACTGCTAGTATGTCGGTTGGCAGGGGGTTGCACATTTCTTTAATGTTTACTGTTTGTGTATATGGACTTGATTGGAATGTTGTGATGATTAGCCGGGGTTTGAGATGGGTTTTATATTCATTCATTCAATGTAAATGTAATATGATATAATATTCTTTTGCAGGGCACATCCAGGTTGCGGTTGTAGCCACCGTTGTATTATTTCCTTTTACTGTTTTTGCTCCTAGGATAGACCCAAGGTGGGGTACACAAACTACCAGGTACTTTGAAGTGTTTAGTAGCCAACTCACTTTGTTGAGGGAGACCGCTTCACTTCGGATACTTGGCGGGTAGTTTACCGTACCCGTAGGGGTCTAGGGTGGGGTAATGGCTATTCATCACAACTGTGTAATACGTCTTTTATTGCAGGCTCAAAGCAAATACGGATTGCTAGTATATCCAATAACGTTCATCAGTGATCTGGAATGCTTATTATTGCGTCTGACGAATGTACAATATCTATATATGATAGCTATTAGACGTCACTTATGTTTTACACCCGCGCTAGCCCAGCCCCCGCTCTGTCGTTAGTTAAGTAACCTAACGGGTGATGACGGGACCCCGTGGCAAATGCGGATGGCATAAGAGGACGTGGTATTTTCGTTGTTTTCTGCAATGATAGGATAAATGATGGGACGCATTATTATAATGCAAAGAAAATAAACCAAAGTTAAGTCGTTGGAATAAATTTAAAAGAAACCACTCGGTTATTTTAAAAAGATCAGAATTTTTAATTGCGGAGCTTTAACCACTCCTTTTAAAAAGAATCAGGTTCCTTCGATTAAATCAAGTTCACTACGTTCACTGTTTTTCCAAAACCATTCGTAGCCCTCCGTCATTTCGTATGGATAGTCAATAGTATTCAAGCTGTGTTTGTTTGGCCAAAGTCAAGGCACAGTGTTTGGTAGCTGTTGGAAATTCATATGTAGCATAGATAGATGCGTTGGTTTGGGACAGTCGTACTGCCTTGTTTGGCCAAAGTCAAGGGTATGTACGGATGGATTCAAATTAACCTGAACAATGACGGGTAGAACTTGACATATGACTTATGATTTGTTTGGCTAAAGTCAAGGTCATAAGAGCATAGGGCAAAAATCCACATCGGGAATTTCTAAAGAAACTGAAATTTGCAGAAAGAGCATACCATTTTGGATTTTGATGAATGTTGGTAGGATTCCTTCAACATTATCATACGATGATATTTTGGATCCCGATCCTACTGTGAGTATATACTACTTATCAGGAGATTCGTCACTTAACGATCAATGCTATAAACCAAGTAGGTGCCTAGAAAGGTGTCAGCGGGGTTACGCCCCCAAAGAAAAAAGAGGTTATTTAATTAAGGAACTTCACGAAAGCGTTGGAAAACCTCCCTCGAAGTATCGACACTGACCTGGCTGAACGGTTAAGCAAGAATTGTACGGTGAGAAAAGTCCAAGCTAATTCTTCTTTTATGGTTTGAGGAGGGATTCGAGAAACAGTGGGAGCCATCCTGTTTAGATAAATTAAAAACCAATCTAAACTTGCAAGAGCATCATGCTAATAGTATTTTCTTCTCTCTCTTAAATTGCAGCGACCTTGTGACCACGACTAGGTTACATCTAGATAATAAATTAACTGAATCTTACTTATATGAATGGCAATGGTCTGTCCAGATGTCCATTGCCTATGACAAGCTGGACCACCCTATTACTACTCAAGATCCCGCCGTCCCAGGTCCAGTTTCCACTGTCACGGATATGGATATCCGTCAGACAAGGGAAAAAGATAAAGCGAAAGTTAAGTGCCTCGTGTTAGCTTCAGTTGATGGTGTATACCAGAAGCAGCACGAGAAGATGGACTTAGTTTCTATCTTTCTCCATAACAAAGATTTATATGGAGAGCAATCTCATATTGCGAGATATGAGACCTCGAACGAATTAATTCAAGCGAGGTTGGCTGACGGGTCATCTGTAGGGGACAACGTCCTTACAATGACTAGCTGTATTAATGAGCTCCAGGACCTGGAGACCGCGTTGGGAAACGAGTCAGATACTGACTTGATTCTACAGTCTCTGCCTCCTATCCTGAAGGAAACCAGGGAAGTAGAAGGAAAGAGAAGGGCAAAAGTTTCGGGACTGGATATAGTAAAAGAGGGACGTTCCTATTGTTACAGGAATGAACATTGGCAGAATGATTGCCGGGCTAGCAAAGCCAGTAGCTAGGATTTGAAGCATGTTGTGGCTTCAGCCTCAAGTATGTTTGTAATTAAGAACTGTTTGTCAATTAACTCTACTTCCTGGGTACTAGATACCGGAGCAGGATCTCATATCTGTAATTCATTACATGCTTTGAAAAACCGTAAAGTTATAAGGGTAGGTGATTTGTCTCTCAGAGTTGCAAACGGAATGAGCGTGGACGCTGAATCCATGGGAGAATATCGCCTAGGTTTGACAAGTGGGCAGATATTGATTCTACGTAACTGTCTGTATGTACCTAGTTTGACTTGTAATATCATATCAGTGTCCTTACTTTCAAGAGAGGGATATGACTTTACATTCGTAAGCGATGTAGTTCACATCCACCTAAATCAAGTTCTGATTGGGTCTGGTACATTAGATGACGGTATAACGTATTGAATCAAGCTCAGGTTTTCAATGTCCAGAACACACTTAAAAGAAAGTCTCCAAAAATAAATCAGGATTTCTTATGGCATTGTTGACTAGGTCACATCAATGAGAGAAGGTTGACTAAATTACATAGAGAAGGATATTTGAATCCGTTCGAATATCAATCTTATGCTACTTGTGAATCTTGTCTCAAAGGAAAGATGGCAAAGACTCCGTTCACTGGACACGGAATAAGAGCAAGCGAGCTCTTAGGACTCGTACACAGTGATGTGTGCGGTCCAATGTCTACACATGCGCGAGGTGGTTATTCCTACTTCATTACTTTTACGGATGATTTCTCCAGGTATGGATATGCCTTCTTAATGAAGCATAAATCCGAAATGTTTGAGAAATTCCAAGAATACAAGAATGAAGTGGAAAAACAAACAGGCAAGAGTATAAAGACACTGAGATCTGATCGAGGTGGTGAATACTTAAGTGCCGAGTTCCTGGGTTACTTAAAAGAGAATGGAATTCTCTCTCAGCTTACTCCTCCATACACGCCACAACATAACGGTGTATCAGAAAGGAGGAATTGAACCCTATTGGATATGGTTCGTTCCATGATGAGTAACGCAGAGTTACCGCGATTATTCTGGGGATATGCGCTAGAATCAGCGGCATATCTTCTGAACAGGGTTCCTACCAAAACAGTGTCTACCACCCCATATCAGATGTGGAGTGGGAAGAAATCCTATCTTCAATATATGAAGATTTGGGGATCTCCGGTTTTTGTTAAAAAGCAGCATGCGGACAAGCTCGAGGCACGATCAGTACAGTGTATGTTTGTGGGATATCCAAAGAACTCCAAGGGGTATCTGTTCTATTACGCAGAGGAACAAAAGGTTTTTGTTTCTCGTAATGCCCATTTTTTAGAACAACAAGTGTTAGAAAAGGATATAAGTGGGAGCGAAATATAACTGGAAGAAATTCCAGAACCACAAACTACAACTGAAAATCTGGTAGAACCAGTAGTTCAAGAAAAACCGAACATCCCGACGCCACTCCGCAGGAGTAGTAGGCAATCTTATCCGCCCGAGAGATACTACGGTTTTCTCATAGACAGGGATAGAGTGGATTGCACTATTGACTATGATGAGCCTACTAGCTTCCAGCAAGCCATTCAGAGCGGTGACTCGGTAAAATGGCTGGATGCAATACGGACCGAAATGGAGTCCATGTACATTAACAAAGTATGGACTTTGGACGTTGCTCCAGATGGGGTAAAACCCGTAGGATGCAAATGGATTTTCAAAAGGAAGATTGGTGTAGATAGACAGGTTGAAACCTATAAGGCTAGACTTGTTGCAAAGGGTTTCTGTCAAAGACCTGGTTTGGACTATGACGAAACCTTTTCTCCAGTGGCTATGCTTAAATCTATTCGAGTCCTTCTTGCTATTGCCTTCCACGATTATGAAATCTGGCAGATGGACGTAAAGACGACCTTTCTAAATGGAAATTTGGAAGATAGCGTCTATATGGATCAGCCAGAGGGATTCATTCAGAGTGGGAGCAGCGGTAAAGTATGCAAGTTGCTTAAATCCATTTCTGAACTAAAGCAGGCATCGCGGAGTTGGAACATCTGTTTTGATGATGCTGTCAAAGAATTTGACTTTATCAAAAATCCAGATGAACCATGCATATACAGTAAGATTGTAGGGAGAGCTGTAGTATTCCTCGTCTTGTACGTGGATGACATTCTCCTAATAGGAAATGATATTCCTATGTTACAGTCAGTCAAAGGATTCTTATCACAGAAATTCTCCATGAAAGACCTGGGTGATGCCACCTACATTTTGGGGATCCGGATCTATCGTGATAGATCAAAAAGGATGTTGGGACTTTCGCAGTCCAGGTACATAGACACCATAGTGAAAAGATTCAGTATGGAAGTTTCTAAGCGCGGTAATTTACCGGCTTGTCATGGAATCACCCTCTCCAAAAATATGTCTCCCAAGACTGATTTGGAAAGGGATCGCATGTCGATTATACCCTACGCTTCAGCGGTAGGCTCTATAATGTATGCGATGTTATGTACCAGACCAGATGTAGCATACGCATTGAGCGTAGTAAGCCGGTATCAAGCAAACCCAGGGGAGAATCACTGGATAGCAGTAAAGAACATTCTCAAGTACCTGAGAAGGACTAAGGAGATGTTCTTGGTGTATGGTGGAAAAGTCCTCCAGATGGAGGCCTTTGCCAACTCTGGCTTCCGGAGTGACAAAGATGACTCCAAGTCCATGTCGGGTTATGTCTTTACCCTCAATGGAGGGGCTGTCTGTTGGAAGAGTTCCAAACAGGAGACCGTTGCTGACTCAATGATGGAAGCAGAGTACATAGCTGCTTGCGATGCCGCAAAAGAAGCAGTCTGGATGAAGAAGTTCCTCACAGAACTTCAGGTGGTTCCTACCAGTGTTGATCCAATACCTCAGTATTGTGACAACAACGGCGCTATAGCTTTAGCGAAGGAACCCAGGTCCCATCAGAAGTCCAGACACATCGTAAGGCGTTATCACCTGATCAGGGAGATCGTAGATCGCCGGGAGATCGAGGTGAAGAGAGTAGAGACGGAGAATAACATTGCTGATCCATTCAGAAAGGCCATTCCTCAGACGCAGTTCGAGAGGCTATTAGAGATGATAGGTCTACGATATGCCAGCTCATGGCCCTAGTGCAAGTGGGAGATTGTTAGTGTATATGCCCTAGGGGCCATTATTGTATCATACTAGATTGTATATTACTTAATAGAAGCTTGGGATATTCACAGTTGTATATAAAGTCTTGCTAAAAATGGTAGTATGCTACTTGGTTTGTGTCTACTTTAATATGTGCATATGTTTCTTGTAACGTATCACTTATACATATTAGTAGAGCCCATAGGTTCTTTGCTTGATTACCAGCGTTGTGATGACAGTCACACTAGTGGGGGATAGGTAATCTATAAGCAACATCCTATACAGGTCCCTAGTCGTAGGATTATCGAGACAGGGCATCGATATTTCAGAGTAGACTGGTGTGTACGCTTCTCATCCCAGTTGGGGATATGGTCTGTCCCATAGCCATCAGTACGTCGTACTGGAGATGGTATACAGGTGCTCGCTTGGTTATGGGTACACCGGACAGGACTCGCAGGGGAACTGTTGGTTGGTATTATACCCATCGTCAGTTAACAGTTCCCAGGTGACATGTGTTCAGCATAGTCCGCAGACTTGACACTACTACTTCGCTTCGAGTGTGTCCCACTGTTCTAAGATTGCTACCTTACCACGGCTCAAAGGAGTCGTGCAAACAGGTAGCAGTTGGGTGCAGTCCCGAGCACTTGGAGGCAATAGTGGTAAGATAGGATTCGTCTCTCCCGGTATTGGGAGTTGATATCGCGCTGTCTCAGAGAGCCATTACGTAAAGTCCCTGTCCAAGGCAAGCGAGATATACTGGTAGGTTCAAGTAGCTTCTCCTGGTGTAATGGGCTTCGCTCCGACATGACTTATACAGCTATTAGGGGACTGACGCTTGCCGCCCCTAAGCTTGATTTGCGATAGTCTTAGACGAACATACTGGACTGTACGGAGATTGTCATATTAGGCTCAGTGGGAGTTCGGATGATTTTCCTCATCGGCCTTCTTATCGACATCTACCTGGGGACCGTTACGTACAGCTAGTGCCGCTTGCGGTCTGTGGTTAAACCTACTTCCAGCATAGTGTCGAGCCTTTAGAGTCCCACACAGAGAGTTTCCCTGCTCCTGGAGAAACGCTATAGAGGTCATATGGTTTTACGACAAGGGTTCGGACGCGTACGTGTGTTTACACACGTACGACTTTTCGGACAGTTTTTACTATCCGGCTTTGGTTTAAGCCAGATTCTGGTATCGGGTTATAGGATTTATACAGTCTAAAGTTTTTCCGTGTTTTCACGGATTGGAGGGGCGTTCTCGTAATTTGTCGGGAAGCTTCTAGATGAGTGGTGACTTGGGGAGGTAAGGTGGCATTGCATTAAATGAGATTAGTGACTCATTTGTGTGATTCATCCATGTCATTAATGCATCATAAATGCTTAATGACTCATGGAGATGAATCACTCATAGATATTTATGAAGCATGGTTGTTAATTCTATTATTTCATTTTTGGATAAATAATAATGCTTCATATATATTATGATAGATCATTATTTCAATTCATTCATCATCTTCACTTTCTCTCTCCTCAAGCTCACTCTCTCTTCAAACCCTAACCCTAACCTCTCATGTGTTGAGATTAAGGGTTAGCTAGACTAATACATCCATAACCTCACTCTATATCCCCTAGGTAGCTTAGATTAGCACTTTAAGCAACCTAGTTATCTTAAGTTTGAGATTAAGCTTGGCGTACGAGCTTTCGGGTGGATTGTCTTTGATTCGAGGAGGCCGTTGAGGTGCCGATGTTCCAAGGAGCCTACGAGGAGTGGAGGACAGCGATGAAGACCCGAAGGACAAGTAACGTGAGGTATAACTTTGTATCCAAGTAGTTAAACCTCTAGCATATAGTTAGCAATGGTTTAGATAACGATTCATGCGCTCAAGTCCGTGTTACGAAGCTTTGATAATCGTTTTTCATATATTCCGCCTCCCCGCAAGTTCGTGGGGTGCGGGACATGGACTTACATCCATATCTCTAATAGTCGGCGATCTAGACTCAATAGCGTCACGTACGTAGTACGACTTTCTCGAATCAAGAGTGCGGATCAATCATCATATCTATGCCTCGTACGGTAAAATCCATCGTACGGCATCCCAATATCGGGGTACGGGTCAAGTATCATCTACGTACATCATCATTCGTATAATATCATCATCAAATAATGTCAAGATCAAATGTACTGTGCTGTAATCGCATACATCACAATATCATCAATCATATTTCATTGTCTGCGTACATATACATCGTCAATTGTTCCTCCGAAATATCATGTCATATATATCCTATCGTAATCTGGTCACACATATATCATATCGCAATCAAGTCACACATATATCATATCCTAATCAAGTCAAAGGTTACAGTCCGGGTTCTATCTTAGAGTCTTGTATATCTCAATGTCATCATCACCTATTATCGTTTATGTATACATATCCATTCACTCATTTTCCAACGATCCGCTAAGATCATACTATGTTTGTATAGCCAAAAGATCACGGCATCAAGCCCAGTTATATCGTCTCATCCCCATGTATCATATCACCTCCTTATCTCACGTATACATGTTTTGTATGTATGTACCTACACACAGTCCTATATATATACACATACACATTTTCATCCAGTCAAGTTTCTGTGTGTGCGAGTGTGTGTGTCTACCTGAAACCTACAAATCCCCTCCAAGACATTCATCCTCTGGTAAGGTCTTTCTAAATCAGTCTAGTCCAACCTAAACTCATTAATAGGGTCCTACTCACCAAGAATCTAAGGTCACGTCTGACTTCCTAATTACAATAAGTAATATTCCTATTCTATGTTTGCGGGGGTGCTAAACGCCATCCACCCGACTTCCCCCGTAGATATACATCTACTCACCTGGTCCTTGTCTGCCGAAGACGATGTCGCCCTCCTCTTCTTCCTCGTCCGAAGTCCTCGTGAAGGGTACCTATACGCAAACATATATAATATCGTCAACTGAATCACGGACAAAACCAAAACGACGTACGAAACGCGCATAGGTTAAAACCTATGACCCGCTCATGCAAAAGAACCAAATATCGCTCGATATCGGCGTACAAACGCCGATTGATCGAGATAAAACACCAAAAAACAACTCGTAGTTTTAAAACTTTTTACTTATAATATAAAACACGATTTAATTCATCGAAACCCTAAAATCGATCAAATCGTCCAATTCCGCAAAACCTTGAAAATGTCAATTTATCGTTTTACTTCAAAACTTGATGTTTAAAAGAAACTAATGATCATAATATTCATTAAATAACATAACTAGATTATAGAAACCATTACCATATTTTTATCACACTAATTTGTATTAAATTGGAAATTCTAGTTTGCAAATTAATCAATTTTAACACCTTGCAAGCAAAATTTCACAATATCACAACTAAACTTGATTTTGAATGAATTAACTTATTAAACTATCTTTCATGATGATAATAATATAATGAAACCATAATTAGATTTTAAATCTCAATTATTTAAGAACCTTCTAAAACCTAGTTAGCAAAAATAGCATTTTTATCACAATTTTTTTCAATTATCAATTGAAACTAGTAACTAAATTAAATTTTTCATTCCATTAACTTGTTAATATTCTCATTAAAACCACAATCTAGGGATAAAAACATTAATTAGAATTTTATCTCACCAATATATATAATATATAAAAATCTAGTTTGCAAAATTGCTTAATTTAAACAATTTTCAACCAACAATTTACAATATATCAACTACACAAGATTTTCCAATTCTAAAAATGTTAAACTACATAATATAGCCCTACTCAATTAATAGAAACCCAAATTTCATTTTGAAACCCTCTCTTGAATGTTTCATCTAGCAATAGAACCAAACTAAAAATTAATTAAACACTTAATTAAGTTAAATTAAGTAATTTACAAACATTCAAAACAAAGGGCTTAAGATTATACCTCACATATGAGATCCAAACATAAAAATTTGCCTCCCAAAAGAATGGTTTCCAACTCCAAGATCCATATAAAAATGAGCAAAGAATAGTGGGTAGGAATTAATTAGGAATTTGGGGGTTTTTTATTGAATTTTTTTGATGAAATTTGGAGGATTTTTGTAACAAAATCAAGTGGAGAAATGGGGGGGGGCTGCCATGGTTAGGGCCGGCCAAAGTAAGGGAGAAAAGTTAAAGAGAAAAGAGTGGGGAAAGTTGTGTAGAAACTTCATCAATTGATACTTCTTTTTATGTCTTTTCATGAATTAATAAAAATTATATTATTTTCCTAACTCAATTTAACCTAGAATGGTCTAGAACCATGGCAAATTTTGAAAATGAATTTTGCATGAAACATACTTGATTCCAATATGCAATGGTTCACTTTTGCAAATTTAACCCACTCAAATTTGTAATTTACACTAATTTAATGTATAAATAAAGCTTATGTTAATATTTAAAATAATTAATTTAGGAAATATATTTAATTAAACTAAAAATTTATAAGTGACTAAATAAACACCATTTACTAGTAATTACATATTTAAAATAGGTCTTTTTAAATTTATGAAGAAAATTATTTATAGTTAAGTTTTACGGAAAATACAGTTTATTTTTCCGAAAATCATAAAATTCACTTAAAGAATTTTATTTATTTAATTATTTATTCATTTATTTTTAAGACGTTACAATCTTCCCCCTTTTTGAAATTCGGTCACCGAATTTAAATTAAAACTCCCCCCAATCACTAAAACATTCAGCCAAAACACTCAATTCGTCGGGGGCTCCGAAATCATCAATACATAACTAAAATAAACTCCGTCAAGCATAACGCAATCATCGGAGTTAGCGTGAAAATAAATATAAAAACCCACTACGAAAACCAACATAATATACATCAAGACTAGAACTTATATATAGTGCGCATCGTAGTAAAATCGTCCAAACATCTGGATAAAGAAGCATGCAAAAATCCCTTTTTTTTAAAATCGCCGTGCGATACGCGTGTTACGGCATAAGTAGCGGACGTTTACTTTAAAAAAATAGCTATACATATATATCTTTTATTTAACATACACGTCCCGCCTGGTTACTAAATCAAATAGTAATGATTACAAAAGCATACTGCTCAAAATGAAATCAATCCTAATCACATCATAAAAATATCATGTGCGTCCGGTGCGCACTGAAATCGAAACCAAATACAGATGCCACGAATTCGCACAGAAATAAAACTGAGTGCAACGGGTGTGCACCAAAAACATGTGTCAAGTGCAACGGGCGTGCACGACACTAATATCAGGTGCATCTAATCTGCACAAAACCCCGATTTAGTGCATCTGGTGTGCACAAAATCGCATCAAGTGCGCCAAGTGTGCACGAGAATTTCAGTCAAGTGCACATGGTGTATGAAAAACATACACCGAATATCAAAATCGAAATCACGGTACGAAAAATGCATAAAAACAATGTCGAAGCATACGTCAAAATCATGTGCAACCCATATGCACGAAATCAAGTCAATATTTCAAAATGTATAAAACCAAATCGAGTGCACTGGGTATGTACAAAACAACATCAATACAACTGATATATGAAACACGAATAGAGTGTAATGAATGTACACAAAAGAAATACCAATCGTAGAACAAAATCCTCAAAATACAAATATCCAAACAACGGAAATATGAAATTCAAATCACAATCGTAAACACTATCGTCAATGTGCGCCTCTTTCCTCTGATGTCGACTGATTCGAACTCGTCTCTTCATAGCTGTGCTGACTGTGCGACAAACGAAAATACTCATATCTAGAGTCTCCCACGTAATCTATCCCTTCACCTGATATCCGGACTACATTACACTTTTCGATCAATTTATCAAAATCCCAAAATTCCCCGAGAGCTCAACACTCAAGTACAGTTTAAAAATTTCCAATACATGCCCCAGCATCTGCGGACCAGCCGTAGAAGGGCAAACCCAAGCCTCACTAATGGCACCGCGGACTGCCGTAAACCCTAAGGTTCAAATGCGTTCTCATGGTCATTATGTCGAGTTAGGGTTTCATTCTTCTAGAGGGTCCATAGAAATACCTGCATGTTCTTCTGAATACCTTAAACTTGAGAAAATGGGTTTCTGACAATCTTTCGAATCCTTTAACTTCGTCTGGACGGCATGTGAATACCCTTCGTCCGCATGCTAAACAATGCTTCAATCCTCAAGAATAAACGATACCCTAAGGGTTATCGCATTCGAGCCGCAGCTCCCTCTGCCCGTGCGACCGTGGTAACAGAAACATCATCCGATATCGACAGAAGATAGATCAAAGGAACGAATGAAATAGGGTGCAAAGAAATGTACATCCTAAGGCTCCTTAAGCAGAGTAGCGTATCGTAAGTATGTCGCGGATCATACCCACGGTACGTCACTCTACCTAGGTCACCTACTCCATCAACCAAGGGTCACCCTAGACTTATACAAAGGTCAAACATAGCACTCTGATACCAACTTTGTCACGATCCGAAGGTACAGAACGTGACCGGCACTTAAATTACGAAGCGTCTAGAGGCGCAACGTAATCTAAGTAAGCCGAAGCCCAGAAATCTGAACCATATAAAAGAAGAAGTAAAGGAAAACATATAGGAAATCAAGTTTAAAAGCAACATCAAATTTTCTCAAAAATTTCGGCAGAGTCTCCTTTGTAAAAACTGGCCCCAAACGGGTACAAACAAGTATAATATATATACAAACAGTAAAAGGCATCCCCAAGCGGGAGCTAGCTCTACGCCAACAGGAGGAAACAACCACACCAAGCACAATCATATACAACGCCAAAGGGCGAGGCTCAAAACTCAAAAGAAAACAAATCCACCAGATACCATAATAATACAAGCGTGACTCTAAGGTCGAAATAAATAACTGGTCCTTTAAACTTATCAAATAATACAAGTTTCGTTGATGGAGCTTACTAGATACAAATAAAATAATAAGGTACAACGGTGGTTCTGATGCAAGTGAACCAACCTACCAAGAAAATCACCCAGAATGAAATGGTGTGCCGGCAAGCTGCCAAGGAAACCTGTACATCGAAACCTGTAGAAAAATTTGGCACAAAGGGGGTGAGTTGCCAACTCGTGAGTAGAAGATATCTGCGAAAAGAAATCGAATGCACGACGCTGTCCTAGGTCATAATAATATACCAATATATCACTAGTCATCTAGTAATGGCAAGGTAATAAACTACGCGTAAGTGCAAATGCTCCATGCTCGTGTCAGTAACTCAAATAGTAATATGTCATGTGAATGAGTATGCATGCATCATGAATGTAAAACAATCAATCCTGAAATCTGGATATATCTGTATAAGAAATCTTTAACTTTTATCATGATAAAATTTGTATAGAAATCTGAAATATTATCGATGAAATCCATGGAAATCCGTGTCAAGCATCGACACAAAACATGTAAATCTCAAGTTTAAATACCTCATAATCTCAATATCTCATAGTCTCAATAACTCGGGCTCCGTCAGTCCGGATCGGCCCTTATCATCAAATTTCACGACAACGGTCGGTATCCTCTGGATATCCGCCGTGCCAGACATCACCGGTAGGTGGTCTTCCCCTGCCAGGCTCATCGTCGACAACTCGATCTTCTTGCCCCGGGGTACCATACCGAGCCCACCATTTACCCGAAACGGTCCATCCACTCCTCGAATCGGGTCTCGAAATCCAACAGAAAATATGAAATCTCATGGTGGACGACACATAAATCACGAGAAAACTGCAACTTATATTTTAAAAGAGAGGAGGAGAGAGTGAAGTTTATATATATATTCTTGCGGTTTTCCCCAAAATCCAGAAATCTCATAGAAATCCAAAAAAATCCCAAAATCATGAGTAAGTAAATGGTAAGTGTCGGCATAAGCCTCACAATACTGCATGATAACATGAAAAATGTGAATGCATGAAATGTCTAAGTAATAAATACAATGTCTAGACTAACACCTGAGAGTAATCACAATACTATATTGATCTAGCCTTTAGCTGATTCAATCATAAAAGATAATATGTTCTAAAGTGTACGTAACATAGCAATTACCGATGATGTGTGTGTGAGCCAACAAATAAGTGTACGTGGGACATGCGCATCATCGGTAATGGTGCTGGTGTCCTAACAAGCAGAGTTTCATATTAACTACAGAAACATATGTATGAACATGCAACGTGATGATTACAATCTGAAAATAAAGGTAAATGTGTACTAACCACTCATTTGGAATATACATATCTAACTACATCTATATGACTCGAGCCTAAACTGGTATCTATTTAACCCCCTAAGAACTAAACTAAAGAAACTAGTCGATCAGCAATAAGAATCTACCTAGGGTCTGAGTCCATATCTCTAATAGTCGGCGATCCAGACTCAATAGCGTCACGTAAGTAGTACGACTTTCTCGAATCAAGAGTGCAGATCAATCATCACATCTATGCCTCGTACGGTAAAATCCATTGTACGGCATCCCAATATCGGTGTACGAGTCAAGTATCACCTACGTACATCATCATTCGTATAATATCATCATCAAATAATGTCATGATCAATGGTACTGTGCTGTAATCGCATACATCCTAATATCATCAATCATATCTCATTGTCTGCGTACATATACATCGTCAATTGTTCCTCAGAAATATCATGTCATATATATCCTATCGTAATCTGGTCACACATATATCATATCGCAATCAAGTCACACATATATCATATCATAATCAAGTCAAAGGTTACAGTCCGGGTTCTATCCTAGAGTCTTGTATATCTCAATGTCATCATCACCTATTATCGTTTATGTATACATATCCATTCACTCATTTTCCAACGATCCGCTAAGATCATACTAAGACTGTATAGCCGAGAGATCACGGCATCAAGCCCAGTTATATCGTCTCATCCCCATGTATCATATCACCTCCATATCTCACATATACATGTTGTGTATGTATGTACCTACACGCAGTCCTATATATATACACATACACATATTCACCAAGTCAAGTTTTTGTGTGTGCGAGTGTGTGTGTCTACCTGAAACCTACGAATCCCCTCCAAGACATTCATCCTCTGGTAAGGTCTTTCTAAATCAGTCTAGTCCAACCTAAAGTAATTAATAGGGTCCTACTCACCAAGAATCTAAGGTCACGTCTGACTTCCTAATGACAATAAGTAATATTCCTATTCTACGTTTGTGGGGGTACTAAACACCATCCACCCGACTTCCCCCGTAGATATACATCTACTCACCTGGTCCTTGTCTGTCGAAGACGATGTCGCCCTCCTCTTCTTCCTCGTCCGAAGTCCACATGAGGGGTACCTATACGCAAACATATATAATATCATAAACTGAATCACGGATAAAACCAAAACGACGCACGAAACGCGCATAGGTTAAAACTTATGACCCGCTCATGCAAAAGAACCAAATATCGCTCGATATCGGCGTACAAACGCCGATTGATCGAGATAAAACACCAACAAACAACCCGTAGTTTTAAAACTCATTACTTATAATATAAAACACGATTTAATTCATCGAAACCCTAAAATCGATCAAATCGTCCAATTCCGCAAAACCTTGAAAATGTCAATTTACCGTTTTACTTCAAAACTTGATGTTTAAAGAAACTAATGGTCATAATATTCATTAAATAATATAACTATATTATAGAAACCATTACCATATTTTTATCACACTAATTTGTATTAAATTGGAAATTCTAGATTGCAATTTAATCAATTTTAACACCTTGCAAGCAAAATTTCATAATATCACAACTAAACTTGATTTTGCATGAATTAACTTATTAAACTACCATTCATGATGATAATAATATAATTAAATCGTAATTAGATTTTAAATCTCAATTATTTAAGAACTTTCTAAAACCTATTTAGCAAAAATAGCATTTTTATCACAATTTTTTTCAATTATCAATTGAAACTAGTAACCAAATTAAGTTTTTCATTCCACTAACATGTTAATATTCTCATTAAAATCACAATCTAGTGATAAAAACATTAATTAGAATTTTATCTAACAAATATATATAATATATAAAAATCTAGTTTGCAAAATTGCTTAATTTAAACAATTTTGAACCAACAATTTACAATATATAAACTATACAAGATTTTCCAATTCTAAAAATATTAAACTACATAATATAACCCTACTCAATTAATAGAAACCCAAATTTCATTTTGAAACCCTCTCTTGAATTTTTAATCTAGCAATAGAACCAAACTAAAAATTAATTAAACACCTAATTAAGTTAAATTAAGTAATTTACAAACATTCAAACCAAAGGGCTTAGGATTATACCTCCCATATAAGATCCAAACATGAAAATTTTCCTCCCAAAAGAATGGTTTCCAACTCCAAGATCCATGTAAAAATGAGCAAAGAATAGTGGGTAGGAATTAATTAGGAATTTGTGGGTTTTTATTGAATTTTTTTGATGAAATTTGGAGGAATTTTGTAACAAAATTAAGTGGAGAAATGGGGGGGGGCTGCCATGGTTAGGGCCAGCCAAAGCAAGGGAGAAAACAGAAAGAGAAAAGAGCGAGGAGAGTTGTGTAGAAACTTCATCAATTGATACTTCTTTTTATGTCTTTTCATGAATTAATAAAAATTATATTATTTTCCTAACTCAATTTAACCTAGAATGGTCTAAAACCATGGCAAATTTTGAAAATGAATTTTGCATGAAACATACTTGATTCCAATATGCAATGGTTCACTTTTGCAAATTTAACCCATTCAAATTTGTAATTTACACTAATTTAATGTATAAATAATGTTTATGTTAATATTTAAAATAATTAATTTAGGAAAAATATTTAATTACACTTAAAATTTATAAGTCACTAAATAAACACCATTTAATAGTAATTACATATTTAAAATAGGTCTTTTTAAATTTATGAAGAAAATTATTTATAGTTAAGTTTTACGGAAAATACAGTTTATTTTTCCGAAAATCATAAAATTTACTTAAAGAATTTTATTTATTTAATTATTTATTTATTTATTTTTAAGACGTTACAGTATTAGCCGTGATTTACCATACATCTTCGCAAAAAGGTTGCGAAGAGCTGAATGGTCGGTGTACACAATCACTGGAGAGCCGATTAAATAAGGCCGGAATTTTTCAAGTGCAAACACAACTGCTAAAAATTCTTTTTCTGTTGTTGTGTAATTCAGTTGGGCCTCATTTAATGTTCGGCTAGCGGAATAAATTACGTGCGGTATCTTATTAATGTGCTGTCCAAGAACAGCACCAATTGCGAAATCAGATGCTTCGCACATAATTTCAAAAGGATGCGTCCAGTCGGGAGATGAAGGAATGGGCGCAGAAATGAGTGAGTGTTTCAATGAGTCGAACGCATTCATGCAAGTTGAGTCAAAATCAAAAGTTGTGTCCTTGGCCAATAAAAGAGTCAAGGGTCTAGCTATCTTGCTAAAATCCTTGATGAACCGTCTATAAAAACCGGCATGGCAAAGGAAGGCTCGGATGTCTTTAACGCATTTAGGAAGAGGAAGATTGGAAATGACTTCAATCTTGGCTTTATCAACCTCTATGACATTTTGCGAGATGACATGTCCTAAGACAATACCCTCTCGTACCATAAAGTGGCACTTCTCCCAATTTAAGGTGAGGTTCTTATCCCTACAGCGGGTAAGAACTGCGTCAAGGTGCAGCAAACACTCATCGAAGGAGTCACCAAAAATGGAGAAATCATCCATAAAGATCTCCAAAAATTTCTCCACCATGTCAGAAAAGAACCCCATCATACACCGCTGGAATGTAGTGGGTGCATTGCATAACCCAAAGGGCATGCGACGGTAAGCAAAAGTACCGAAAGGACAAATAAATGTGGTCTTGTCTTGATCCTTTTCGGCGATGGGGACTTGATTATAACCTGAATAGCCATCCAAAAAGCAGTAAAATTCGTGCCCAGCCAATTGTTCTAGCATTTAGTCAATAAAAGGTAATGGAAAGTGGTCTTTCCTTATCGCGGCATTGAGTTTTCTATAGTCGATGCAAACTCGCCAACCAGTTTGGGTGCGAGTAGGTATTAACTCATTCGCCTCATTGGTTATGATCGTAATGCCCGATTTCTTTGGGACAACATGAATGGGGCTATCCCACTGGCTATCCGAGATAGGGTAAATGATACCACTATCAAGACATTTGACAATCTCCTTCTTGACAGCCTCCTTCATAATGGGGTTGAGGCATCTTTGTGGATCCCTTACTGGCTTGGCATCATCCATCATGTGTATATGATGTTCAACTATGAGGGGACCAATTCCCTTGATGTCCGCCATAGTCCAGCCAAAACCTTGCCGGTTGTTTTGTAAGACCATTAAAAGGGCTTTCTCTTGCTCAAGTGTTAGAGAGGCCGATATGATAACGGGAAGGGTCTCATTCTAACCTAGGTAAGCATATTTAAGGTGAGACGACAAAAGCTTTAGTTAGAGTTTAGGAGGTGAAACAATTGAAGGTAACATTGGTGAAACTGTTTCAAACTCGAAGGATTCCATCAATGGTTCAAATCGAGTGTAAGCAACCGAGTCGGATGGTTCAACTAACTCATCCGAAAATTCAAAAGACTCAAACTCGGGTGGTGAGTTTTCAAAATCGTCCAAAAAATTGAAACACTCGTAATCGTTTTCCAACGTGAAAGCTGTGTCTGATTGTAGGAGGAACGCACTAGAGGCGTTAAAACTGCTGTGATCGAACAGAAATTTTTCGAGCTCACAGTCCTCCTGTGTGATCTCATGGATCGAGCAAAAATCAAGTATACTAGCATTAGGCTCGAAGAGCTGATTCCCCAACTTCAAAATGTTGAGTTCAATTATCATATTTCAAAAAGATAGGTTCATCGAACCATTTCGACAATTGATCACCGCATTAGAAGTCGCAAGGAATGGTCGACCAAGTATCACCGGAATTTGACTCCGGGGGTTAGCTACAGGTTGTGTATCCATAACAATAAAGTCAACGGGGAAAATGAAATCCCCTACTTTAATTAACACATCCTCTAACTCACCCTTAGGATGGGTGATGGATCGGTCGGCCATTTGGAGAGTACAATGAGTGGGTTTAAGCTCTCCAACGCCTAACTGTTCTTATACTGAATAGGGTAGCAAATTGACACTATCACCAAGATCTAATAGTGCTCTATTGATGTTCTTATCCCCAATTGTTATCGAAATTGTAGGACAGCCGGGGTCCTTATGTTTTTGGGGTAAAGATTGGACAAGAGCATCACTTACAGCACTAGCCATGAAAACTTTCTTTGGTACTTGTGACTTCCTCTTCTTGGTGCATAAGTCCTTTAAGATTTTCGCATAAGAAGGGACTTGTTGGATTGCATCAAAGAGAGGTATGTTTATGCTAACCTGTTTGAACAACTCTACAATCTTCTCCATTTGTGGAGTCGGTTTATTGGATCTCAACCTGTTTGGAAAAGAAACATTTTGAAAATCTGTTGAGTCCAATTTTTGTTGATTAGATTACGGAGTTGGAACGGATACCCGTGTTGGTGTGTTCGTGAAGTGAGAAGTGGGTCCGTTCGGGTTAGAAGAAGTAGAGCCTTGTGAAGAATGAAGAATAGGCTCTAACGAAGAAGATGAAGAAGAAGAAGATGATGATGAAGAAGAAGAACCACCGGCAGGGGTGTCATTACTAATACCTATGTTATTGTGCAACACTTTTCTAGATCTCAACGTGGTCAGCGCATTTACATTATGATTTTGTTGTTCATAAGTAGCATGTGCATCGTGTTTGTGACCGGGATTTGGAAATGGTTGAGATGGAAGCTTTCCCTTTTCTCGCTCGCTCAACGCAGCATTTAGTTGTGCAATTTGGCCCTCAATTGATTTGATGCTTTGATCATGTGAATCACTGTTTTGCACCAAAGATTGAATGGAAGTCTCCAACCTTGCTGCGGATTGTGTAGATTGTTTTAGAAACGCATCTAGACTTCTTTCTAGCGAGTAACCTTATCATTATTCGGTTGAACAAAATTGTTTTGACGATAAGAGTTGTTGGGCACAAAGTTGTTCATTTGGTTTGGGTAAGGTTGTGGTTGGAAAGGTTGCTGGTATTGAGTTTGTGGATGTGCTTGTTGTTGTGGAGGAGGAGGCCTTTGAAAGTTGTTATTGCCTTGGAATTGTTGATTTTGATTCCAAGCAAAATTTGGGCGGCTCCTCCAACCAGGATTATAAGTCGAAGAGTATGGATCATTTCTTTGTCTTTGCTGAAAATCCGCATTGACTTGATCTTGTCCTTGAACAGGTAGATTGTAAGGACACTCTTCAGTAAGATGTGATGGATCCGAACAACAAGCGCAAACAGTTCGTGGGGGTAAAGCAGTGGCAGGAGAAGGCGATGAGATTTTGGTCTCAATTGTTCTAGCTTTTTCGTAAGTGCAGCCATTTCGGCCTTCATTGCAATCGACATATCTAATTGATGTATGCCTGTCCTAGATTGACCAACAGAAGATGAGGTAGTCTTAGTGCCCTCCCACTGAAGTGTTTGTTCAGCAAGATCGTCGAGAAACTGCCAACCTTCCTCGCTAGATTTTGTTAGAAAGTGACCTTGACAAATGGTTTCCAACAACTGCTTTGTTGCTGGGTTCAATCCTTCGTATAAAGTTTGGCAATGTTGCAAATTTTTGATACCGTAGTGAGGGCATTGAACAAGTAGGTCTTTAAATCTTTCAAAACACTTCCAAAAAGGTTCGGAAGAAAGCTGGGAAAATTGAATAATCTCATTGCAAATTCTCGCAGTCTTGTGATGTCGATAAAACTTTTTAAGAAAAGCTTTAAAAAACTCTTCCCAATTTTTAAACGAGTGTGATGTTGTGCTATACAACCATTTCTCGGCTAGGTCACATAAGGTGAAAGGAATGACCCTTAGCCTAATATCATCATTTGAAAGTTGTGTTGTTTTCATCATTGCACAAACATTCTGGAATTTGTTTATGAAGATATAGGCATCTTCGGATTCCAGTCCGTGAAATTTTGGCAACATGTTGATGAAGTAGGGTTTGATCTCAAAGTTATCCCCATTTGCCGGTGGGAGTGAAAGACAAGTAAATAAGGCGGTGCGGATAGGGTAGAAGAGAACCTGGAGCGCGATTCGTTGGGGCGCTTCAACAGGCGGGTGTTGTGGGTTATTCGCACCTAACGGAGGTGGAATCAGTCCCGTGGGTAAGGGGTTGTTAGGATCGAATCCCGACATCTCCTTAGAAGAAGAATATGAGGGTGAAGGTAAGGAAGTGGAAGGAATTTCGACTTAGAGTCGAAAGCGTCGTCAGTCGGTACCAACGAGATACGGACTAATCGGGCACTAGTATCCTTAGTCCAACCGGACATACACTAAAGAGGTAGTGTAGTCAAAAAGTGAAAAACAGAAGGTGGGGGTAAGAAAACGTCAATGTGAAGAAGGTGGGTGTAAGTGGGGTGCACGGAATTCTTAGCGACAAATTGCATGTTTTTGTAAAAAAAATTTCTTTATGTGTTTTTTTTATATACGGAGCTTTTTGCAAAAAGATTTTCGATAAAAGGCTTAGACACACGTTCAATCAATCACAAATGTACAATCATGCCTAGATCTAGGGTCACCTAGGTCATCTAGACAGCTCCTAACTGTTCCAAAAGGAAGAAGTAAGGACCTCAAACCGCCTCTTCACCGCCAATTGTGGCCAGGTAAGCACAAGTAGAGAAAAGGAGGGATCCGCTCACGAATCACCGTGAGACGGGCCTTTTAAAATTACTTTTCCCTACCTGTCTAGCCTAGGCACCACAAAGTCAGGTTAGGATCAACGGTCGATGCCTACAACTATTCCTTTGTCTTATTGAGCGCGAAGTCCTTAGGGCTGAGTCTAATATTTATTAATTAACTTGATGGTCAATGCAATATGTTTTATGTGATTTTTGGGGTCCTGTGAAGTGTAATGAAATCCCCACCTAATCTGGATTGGTGTTCAAGCCCCATAAAGTCAATTTAAATATGCAAAGTCGTAAACACAATCACTTGCAAGCAAAAATTTTTTAGCGCGGTGCATGCAGGGTTACTAGGCACTCTCACAAGGGTCTACAAGGCATCAACCATGCCCGATTTAAAATTTAGACGTGCCGAACAACCCTAACCAAGCTCTTTAAACTAGAGATTAGGCGAAACAAAGCATGTTAAACACTTTAACACTAAGAGTTTGGGATTACAACCTTTGTAGTCCGGTCCTTCACTTCTAAAGCTCTGTGTTGAGGTCCCTTCGCTGCGATCATCATGTACCCGGACTCTAGAGAGGCACCACGAAGAGAATGAAGCAAACTTGCTTCCGATCTTCGATAACAAAGATGATCTACCTTGAAGTTTCTTTAACACAAGCTCTCACTCACAAATGAAGTGAACACCCTAATCTAAATGGCTAAGATAGATTAGGACGATGAAGGAGGATTTTAACTCTATTTTTTTCTTAATCTCACTCAAAATCATCACTAATGAAAAAGCTAGTAAGCTTTTCCATTGAAAAAGAGAAGGAAGAAAAAGAACCATTTCTTTTGTGATGAATAATGAATTGTGGTGAGGTTAGAAATGCAACCATGGGTTAAGTATAATAACTTAACCCATGTAGAGAATGAACCATGGTCAAGAGTTGAGTTGGGTTAACAAATATCATAACTAAATATCTTTACAAAATATCTTTGCAAAAACAAAAAGCAATGCTTCTAGAAACTTCTAGAAAAGCTTAACCCAAATCAAACCCTAACCATATTTAATCTCTACTAAACATGTTGCATTAATAACCCTAACATATTACAATATTATATATCACATATACAATATTTATTGTAACAAAATAAAATAATACAATTAATATATATCGCATATATATCAATGTATTACCTGAGTGAGAAAAAGAATCTTTTAGTGAGCTTATATTAGTTAATGCAATTTAATATACCAAATATATATAATTATACATTAAATTATCGAATCAACACTTGATCCGATAATCCGGATATTTCACAAATAACCGACTAATATAATCTGTATCAGTTCATCGAATCAACACTTGATTCGATGACCCAGCTATATCACATATACCCGGCCGATACCTCATATCGCGAGAATCTAATACGGTATCACATACACGTATTGTTTTCGGTCCCGCACATATCATATATGTGTTCCTACTCCGTTTTTCCTGAGTCAAGAAACCTCTGTGTAGGACTTTAAAGAATCGTCAATACACCAGCAGTAGGTGATGATCATATCAAACACCCACAAACTGCAAGCGGTCAGCTAAACGTAACAGCCACCAAGGTATTGAGTGATCAGAAGATCAACAAGCAAGCCTGTACTTTCTCCTGCGAATCCAGTCAGTAACACTCCCGTACAGTCCGGTCTCTTCGTCTGATATGTCGCATATCTCGCCTAGGGGTGGTAAACGTCAGACCCCAGCAGCTTGATAAGTCATGTCGATTTGAGGTCTATAACAGTTCGAGAAACTACTGATAACACTTACCAGTAAATTTTAGCAACCTTGGACAGGGATTTCTAGTTATAGCCAATCGAACACAGCGCAACATCAACTCGCTATACCGGGAGAGACGAATCCCCTCCTATCGCTCATTGCCTCCATGTGATTCGGGACTGTACCCAAAAGACACCATTTTGCACGCCCTCTTGGATGTGGTATGATGGAAATCAAAGCACAGTAGGAATCACACAAGACTCTATGACGATATCGGGTCTACAGACTAACCTGTACCAGTGTCACCAGAGAACTGCCATCCGACGTGAGGTATAACACCTTCTGGGAGTTCTCGGCGAGTTCGTCCAGTGTACCCAGTCTCTACTGAGCACCCGTACACCATCCTTGATGTCAAACACCGATGGATATGGGATCATCTATCGCCCATCATATGGGTCAAGATGCGTATATGCTAGTCTACTCTGGTGTATCGATGCCCTGTCTCGTTACACCCTCGACTAGGAACAGTTATAGGATGTACTCATCGACTACCGTGGCCCCACTAGTATGATCTCATCATAGTCCCAGTAGTCGAGTACATATCCTAAGGGCTTTATCAACATGTAACATAGAGACAATCAGAGTACATGTTAAGATAAAGTACAACTAGATAGCACACTATCATGTCGAGCAAGAAAGTCCTCCCCATATATGTCCAAGCATCCATTACAATATACATCATATGTACAGTAATGGCCTCTAGGGCATACATATATGTAACAATCTCCCACTTGCACTTGGGCCATCTGTTGTGGTATCACATACCCAACAATCAGCTGTGGTTGAAGTATCTCATACTCAACCATCCCATAAAAGTCTCTACTAGGAAATAGGCCTTTGTGAGTGGATCCGCGTTGTTGTCCTCTGTGTCTACTCTCCTAACCTCGATCTCCCTGGAGATCAACCATCTCCATGATAAGGTGATACTGCCTAAGAATTATATCTGGATTTCTGATGGGACAGAGGTTCCTTGGCATAAGCCACAACTCCATTGTCACACAATGGTTGGAACGAAGTTCATCTCATGAACTATATATATCCAGACTGCCTCTTTGGTAACATCCTTGGTAACGATGTATCTTTCCTTTAATCGTCTAGTAAGTCACGGTATCTAGCTTGGAACTCTTCCAACATACCGTCCCTGCACTGAGGGTATAGACAATGCCTGTGACTGACATTCAGTTGTCCTTATCACCCTGGAACCTTTCCAGTGATTCTCCCCATGATCGTTTGATACCATCTCACTATAACTAGTGAGATTCCTAACATCCAATTAGATTTATCCCATAGATCCATAAACCAGGATTTAGGACGTATCACCTTGATCCTATATGGAGAATCATTGTGATAAGAGGAGATTGACCGAGCGTAGCATAGGAAACTCCTTCCCTATCAAGAGTATGTCATCCACGTACTCTACAAGGATCACCACCATACTCTCTACTACCCTTTTTGTAGATACAAGGTTCATCTACCATTTTGATGGAGTCAAACTCTTTGACTACTACATCAAAACAGACGTTCCAACTCCGCGATGCCTGATTTATCACATAACACATCTTGCTCACGTTTCCGCTGCTCCCACTGTCTACGAAGCTCTCTGGCTGTGTACTTATAGACACTCTCTTCCAAATCATCATTTAGAAAAGCAGTCATGACACCCAACCGCCAGATATCGTAGTCTTGGTATGTAGCCGTGGCAAGTAGGATCTGGATGAACTTAAGCCTAGTTTTGAAAGTCTCAACTTTTCCATGTACACCAAGTAATCTTCTCAAGATATACTTGCTCCTGATGGGGATTTAACCCTTCAGATAAAGCAACCAAAGTCCATACTTTGTTGGTGTATAAGGATTCCATCTCAGATCGCTAAGCATCCTGCCATTTTTACACAGTCCCACTCCTGATGGCCAGCTCGAAACTAGTTGGGTCATCATCTCATGATGCAATCCTCGCTCCCACTGTCATAGAGAAAACCGAAGTATCTCTCAGGTGGGTGAGGAACCCTACTATATCGGCGGAGAGGCTGAGGTTCGTTGGAAACTATTGAATCCTTTGGTTCTACCAAATCATCAACTGCAGTTTGTATAGCTGGAACTCTTTCCAGTTCTACCTCATTACCAATAATTTCTTCACAAGAAATTCCCTTTCACAAAGGTGGTATGCTGAGAAACAAAACATCTTTTGTTCCTCGGTTTGGTAGAAGATATTCCCTTGCGAATGCTTGGGATATCCAACAAACTTCCACAGAACTGACTTTGCCCCGAGCTTGTCCGGATTATGCTTTTAGACATAGGCTGGACAACCCTAAATCTTAACATACTTAAGATATGGGCTCTTCCCATTCCATATCACATATGAAGTGGTATGCAACTGATTTGATTAGAACCCTATTCAATAGGTATGCAGCTTCTCAAGTGCATAACTCCCAAAAGAAAATAGGATACTCAGTAATACTCATCATAGAGCACACCATATCACATAGGGTGTAATTTCTCTGCCCCGATACACAGACGTGCTGTGGTGTATTCGGAGGAGTAATGCTGAGAGAGAATCTTATTCTCCTTTAGAATAGTCCAAGAATTCCGTGCTCAAGTATTCTCCTCCTTGATCTCATTAAAGGACATAATACTTGTACCCATTTTTGGTTCTCTACTTCTAACTTATATTTATTGAATTTCTCAAAAGTTCCAGACTTGTGTTTCAACAGGAACATATGTCCGGATCTTAAGAGATATTCAGTGAATGTAATGAAGTATAAAGAACCGGTCTTGGCATGTTAGACAGGGGACCTTCATACATCAGCATGTATCAATCCCAAGAGTTCACCAACTCTTTCTCTGTTTCCAATAAACGGAGCTGTGGTCATCTTATCTTTGTGACATGACTGGCAAGTTTTTACAAGATGTAAATCTAAACTAATTTAAATATGCATCTTTATGTAACTTCAGCTAGTCGAGTCGCATTGATATGACCTAGTCTACAATACCTCAAGAAGGATTCGTTCATTTCTGAACACTTCCTCTTGTATGTGTTCTATACATTAAGAACTATGGTTTGATTTAGAACGTGTATGCTTTTAGATAACGTTCCTGAACCGATCAACACTTGATATAGAAAATGTTCAAAACATTATCCAACAATACAAAATTATATCCTTCTTTACTAATAAAGAGACTGATATGATGTTGTATATCAGGTTCGGTATCTATTAACATTCGTTCAGAATCAATGTATTCTGGTAATAGAGGGTGATAACTACCAACAGACTTGGCTGCAACATTTGCACCGTTTCTATCTCATGAAATTTATCACCCGTTCTCAATTCTCTACCTATCTGTAGCCCATGTAACAAATTACATTTGCGGGATCCTGATCCGGTATCTCATACTCAGGACGTAAAGGATACTGAGAAACAGTTCTCTTTTAATGAACATACCCGAAGATGATGCATCAACATGCACTTTCTTCGTTTGGGCGGCACGGGAATTCTGGTAATCCTCTATTTCCTGCTCTGTCTTATAACAAGTATAAGTTGGAGCGGGACCAACGTTCCTTAGCGCAGTATAACAAGCGGGTTCGGTCAATACATCCGTATTATTATCTTGATTAAGGCGTGACATGGTCATAACCAGGAGAGAGAGAGAAGAAAACACTCAGCGTGCGCTTTTACAAGATTAGATTGGTTATCAATTTATCTAATCAGGATGGCTCCCATTGTTTTTAGTCAAATTTTCCTTCAAACCCTAAAAGGAAAGACTAGCCGCGATTAATTATACTCTACAAGTTCGCCTATCTTTCAGCCAGGCCAGTGCCGGTAGTTTGAGGGAGGTTCCCCGTGCTTTCGCACGGACCTAATTAAAGTAAACCTCATTTTCCCAGGGACGTAACCCCGTTGACACCTTTCTAGACACCTACTTGATCGGCTAATTGTAATGTTTAAAACTCTCCCAAGAGTAACTCTTACTCGCAGCAGGTATCGAGATCCAACTATCTCATAGAAGGTATGCAATCTCATTGCAAATTTCAACACTTGAAATTCCTAATAATATTTTACCCCCAGCGTCTTATGATCTTGACGGAGGCCAAACTACCCATAGTCCGCTAGTCAAGTTCAACCCGTTCATTTCTTGATTGAATTAAACCCACCCGCACGACCCTTGACAAAGGCCAAACTACGCCATACGAATACCCTAATCCAATCGCATCGTATGCTAGCAGATAAGCACTAGTTAGCTACCGTACACTACGTCTTGACGGAGGCCAAACTACCGCAACACGAATACTAAGTAGTACTTATCTGAAATGACGGAGGGCTACGACAGGTTTTTAGAAAAACCCTTCGCGTAATGAACATGATATCGTTGTAGAATCGAGTGATTTTGAATGGAATGTTTTTGAGGCCTTTTCTAGTTTTGCTAAAGAGCGGTGAAGGGATCATCGGCTCTTTCCTTATCGAATAAGGTGCAGGATATTTCACAAATACCACTATGCAAATCAAAAACTATAGAAACAATCAAAAGAAAAACCGAGTTTGTAGCATCTGCTAGTTTCGCTAAAGAGGTCACACCCGGTGAAGGGATCTCGGCTCTTTCCTTATCGAATAAGGTGCTGGATGTTCTACAAGGAACACCACTATGCAAAGCAAGAACTAGAGCTACCAGTTTGTAAACAAGTTTCTACAACATCTTTAGGTTTCTTTTATTTTCATTAATCTCATTAATGAAGTCCCGTTTTATTATGCTTCACAAGCATCACATTTGAAACGAAATCTGCAATATAACATATATCTCATATATATAATATAAACATTCGTCTCAGGCAGTAATATGATCTCATCACAGAACATTGCAGCAGAAGATAACATATGAAATAATGGATATACTAGGAGGTCCGTGTTTTCAATACGATCCTGTATAAAACACGGATTCCACAGTCGCAATAAATAGCCAAACCCACATCCCTAGATCCCTAAGAGAGCGGCAAGCAACACTGCCAATTCTAGGGTTAGGAGACTCGGTCTCGACTCTTATAGATGGTCTCCCACTAGACCCTAGAACTCGGTTACTTGTGCTCCCCGCCTTGGGTCTACCTAATGCGGAAAAGAAAATAATATACAATGGTGACATCAACCTCAGCCCGGAAGTGCCCCAATAAAAGAATATTACATACAAATGAATTTTACATGAATGAAAATAAAAAACGTCATCTCACATAAAACCCCCGGCTATTCAAAACGCGACGATCCAATATAACATATCATAGCAACACATAATATCTCATATCATCAACGTAAGCAAGTATGCATATCCCGATTGTCGTTGATGTGTAGCAACGAAGACGGCGATACACCACATACTACGCTTACGGTCACAGAAAAGAAAGTGTAAAACTACAACAGTTAGAATATGCAACCTCCTTAGACATCGCATGCCTAACCAAATGAATTCCTTAGACATCGCATGCCTAACAATTATAAACCCCGCATTTTAGTCTCATTATCGAAAACACTTTTCAATATCTAGTCGGGCAATTCAATAAGATTCCCAATATGCTGATCGAATGCTCGTCGCAAACTTTAGTAGACGGCCGCACCCCCGGATGCCGTCGACGAAGTGCACTAAGGCGGAACACTGCTGCCGCGACCACCCGAACGGATGCTTTTGGCGATGGGGTTCTCCTACAGTCACTTGGTCGGGGCTATGGGGCGTGGCTATCTATTAAGTTTACCCGGCGAGTATCCACGTACGCTACGTGATTGCGACGGACATTTGATCGCATCAAAATCCCGTGCCAACCGATCATCTGAGACTAAACTACTAGATTTATAACATTCAAATTAGTTATCTCATAACTAAATGTGGATTCCAAATATTGTATCACATTCCGGATAAACAGACAATGTTAAACTTTCCGATCGAATAAACAAACACCCAAGTTTTCCCAAATAATTCTCAACACTTGAAATTAGTTTAAAAGCATCCATCACATGCCACAGCACCAATGGTCCAGCCGTAGAAGGGTCAAGCCAACGCCTCACATGTGGTAACGCCGTACTGCCCCAAACCGTACGGTTCAGAGGCGGTTCAGACGGTCACATAATCGAGTTAAGGTTTGTGTTCTTCTAGAAGGTCCACCGCGTTACCTGCACGACTAAGAACGTTCTTAAACTACGGAAAAATACAACACTTGGAAATTTTCCGGCAAGGAAAAAAGTGAGTTATTGATATCCGTTCAAACTTTTTAACACGTTCAAAAATTACCCGGAAAAAAAATAAACGAAGTTAAACTTTCCGATTGAATCAACGAGTTCCCAATACAACCCAGAAAACTCAACACTTGAGTAGAATTAAACATTCCCAGAAGCACTTGGTAATAGCTACGGATTGCCCATAGAAATTTCAAACAATGATTCCGTACTATGGCCGCGGAACCGCCGCTAAAAGCCCATTATGGCGCAGTTCCACGGCTTTTTGAGTGAATTATTAGTTCGAATTTCACAGATATCCATACAATTTCCTGCTTGATTTTCTGAGAATTTTTAATACAGAAAAAATCAACATTTGAAATTTTTTCCAGAAACTAGGGTTTTACGAGTATTCGGAGTTCGATCGGACTTTAAACTTCGCCTAGATTTTGCGTAAAGCTCTAGCTTGGCTCTGATACCACTGCAGGGTTACTAGGCACTCTTATAAGGGTCTACAAGGTATCAACCATGCCCGATTTAAAATTTAGACGTGCCGAACAACCCTAACCAAGATCTTTAAACTAGAGATTAGGCGAAACAAAGCATGTTAAACACTTTCACACTAAGAGTTTGGGATTACAACCTTTGTAGTCCGGTCCTTCACTTCTAAAGCTCCGTGTTGAGGTCCCTTCGCTGCGATCATCATGTACCCGGACTCTAGAGAGGCTCCACGAAGAGAATGATGCAAACTTTCTTCCGATCTTCGATAACAAAGATGATCTACCTTGAAGTTTTTTTTGTTGGATATAGTGCCCTCAGAGTCAATTATTGGATCACAGGCACGTGATTGCAATGATTGAGGGAGGACCTATGCCGGTGGACAGTCTTACTCAAGATGATAGTATGCTATCTGGTTTATCTTTATCATCGTGTACTGCTTTAGGTGACATTACTGATCACTATTGCACGTTGATAGAGCCCTAGGATTCTTGCTTGATTGCCAGCAGTATGATGGCGATCATATACGTGGGAGCTGGGGTTTATAAGCACATCCTTAAAGTGGTCCCTAGTCGTGGGAGTTTCGAGACAGGGCATCGATACTCCAGAGTAGACTAATGTATACAGTCGAGACCCTGACGAGGGGCGGTGGCCGGTCTCATAAGCCACTGGTGTCAGTTGGTTCACCTAAGATGTATACAGGTGCTCATTGGGTTATGGGTACACCGGACATGACTCGCCGGGAACATGCTAGTTGGTATTATACTTGACGTCAGATAGCAGTTCTTTGGTGACATGTGTACAGGTTAGTTCATCGACCTGAGATCGTCATTTGTCTCGTGTGAGTTCCCACTGTACTTTGATTACTACCCTACCACGGCTCAAAGGAGTCGTGCAAATAGGTTTTAGTTGGGTACAGTCCCGAGCCACATAGAGACAGTGAGCGGATCTGCAGGGGTTCGTCTCTCCCTGTATTGGGGGTGAGGTCGCGCTGTGTCTAGGAGAGCCATTACACGAAGTCCTTGGCCAAGGCTGGAGATTTACTGGTAGGTATTCCAGTAGTATCTCAGGGTGTTCTGGGCTACACTCCGACCCGACTTGTACCGCTTTTGGAGGTCTGACTTTTACCAACCCCTTAGGCCCGCCATGCGATGCTCATAGACGAACGGACCGGACTGTACGGATATTGTCGCTGACAGGCTCAGTAGAGTGTCAGGATGAGTTCCCTCATCGACGTCCCTTTTGGTCAATAGCTGGTAGCCCGTTACGTACGGATAATACCTCTGACGTGCTAGTGGTTAAATCCACAGCCAAAGTATTGATGAGTCTTTAGAGTCCCCCACAGACAGTTTCTTAAGTTTCCGGCGAAACGCTTTAGAAGCCATATGGATATATGGCAGGGTTCGATCGTATACGTGCGGTATTGCACGGATCATGATCGGACGGATAATACTAGCGGGCTTTGGTTTAAGCCGGATCCTAGTATTGTACAGTGTAGATTTTGTCTCATTGCATTTGTATTCGGTCGGAATACAAATGCGGGTATGTATATACAGTCGCGGGGTTTTCCTGTAATTTATTACGGGATCGGTTTTTTGAAGTTGCCAGTTTGCTTTTCGGTTTCGGCCATTTTCCATTGTTTCTTTCTTTGGCTGAATTTTGGTGAAGGGGATTATTTGCAATTGTGCATTTTATTATGGAGAAGTCTTTTTGTGATAGCTTCATGATGGTTCAACCATCATTTGATTCTTGGTTCATCATGGCTTGACTTTTGAGATATGATGAGTGATGGGCTTTTTGACTTAGTTGTGATCATTATTCATCATGATAACCCTTTCTCTCTCTTGCATTATTCCCTCTCTCCCTACACAACATTTGGCTCACTCCCTCTTCTCATTCTAGAAGTCATGGCCGGCCACAATTGGTGTGGGGGCTATCCCAAATTTTTGGGGAGGGGAAATATGATTCTCATTCTTGGCTTGCAAAATTCCATACCATCTCCAAAAGTTCATTTGCTCTCAACTCCTAATGGCAACTTCATAACCCCTTGAGATAAAAGTTTTCTACACTTAGCCAACAGCATTCTTGGACACGTCGGCTAGCCAACTTCGTGCCCGAGTTTCCTCGGTCCAGAGGTGGGAGCCCGTAAAAGAACCCGGCGATGTGGTGCCCTTTCCGAAGAGGAGATGAAGACCAGAGATTCCGTGAGGAGATCGGGATGGAGGCCGAAGACCGAAGGACACGGATTGCTCGGTATAGCTCTCTACTCTTTCTCTAGTTAGCTAGCATTAGGTTAATGGCCCGATCTGGGTTTAACAGTGCGCGGTAGCGTCGGTTTATAAGTTTTGTAAAAGTTTCGTTTCCGCATTTTGGCTTCATTCAGACGGCCGGGGCGCTGCCGTGTACCTACACTGGTATCAGAGCCACGCCATTAACCTAGTCTAGCTTGCTCTAACATGTTTACAAGTTCGATCGAACGGATTTTCCAAAAACCGCGTTTCCATGTCAAGTTTCTGTCGAATTTTTCCAGTGCTCTAAAAATTATTTGGTACATCGTAAAAAATACATGCAGGGTTTTTTATGCATTCTGTGAAAATTTGGTAGCTCGATGGCACTGTTCCACCGCGGAACCGCGTCCAAACCCACGCATTGGGCACGGTTCCGCCGCCATTTAAACTGTTCACAACACCAAATTTTTTATAGTGGGCTTCTGACATAGAAATAGGGTTTTTGGTATGTTCTGTTTGGGCCCAGATTTATTTTGAGTGCTACAGTTTTGCTTGGGGCCCACCTCGGTAAATTGATTCGATCGAAAATTTTAAACATGTTAGTTCACAGTATTTACATTATATCTGCGACCGTGAATGTCACTTGATTGGTAAATCCTGTCTAACTGCTATAGCCCTTTTAGACGGATTTGCGAACGTGACATTCACGTTGATGTTCTGTGTTGTGCTGTGATGTTACGGATTTGTCATGGTGGATAGCCTGGATTCAATGGTAGTACAGTTTGGTTTATTATGTACATTTGATATTGCGGGGCGAGCGTCCGACATATGGACTGCTGTTACTGCCTGTTTGTATATTATTCTTTTGGGGCACGACCGGGCTGAGGTCGATGTACCCATTATATATTTTACTTTCAGTACTAGGATTACCCCGCGGAGGGGTGCACGGGTAGCCGGGTTATAGAGGGCAATGAGCCCGCATCTCATGGCATTGAGACGGAGTGGGCTTCACTCTAGAATTGGCAGGCTATTCGCCACACTCGTAGAGGGTATAGGTTGACCCAAGAAGGGGTGCCCAAGTTACCGGGTTCCGTGAAGTGCTGGGTGATCCATTCACGTTGTTGAAGGGGGCTGCCTCGCTTCAGGTTTTGGCGGGTAACTTGTCGCGCCCGTAGGGGTCTAGGATTTCATTGCATAGGTTATCTACGCGACCAGGGGAACGTCGGGTTTCAGTAGCGGCTCTATGAAACCCGGGGATCCCAGATATCTGTATTGTTCTGTGAAGCTTATTACATTTCTGTGATGTTGCATTTTATCACGCCTTGAGCGATTATTATATATTGATATATATATTAGTAGATGTTGTATATGTTTTGCATCCGCGCTAGTCCAGTCCCCGCTCTGTCGTTAGTTAAGTAACCTAACGAGTGATGACGGGACCCAGTGGCGAATGCGGATGGCATATACGTACATCATTATTTTCGTTCTTTATTGGTGTGATCAATTGATGGGACCACGTTGATTCAGATCAATGCAAGCTAAACAAACCTATTCTGAGGTTGTTGGAACATTTTTCAAAAAGCTGTTATTGCACGGACGGTCTCTTTTGTTTTGCACAGTGGTATTCGGTTATGAATATCCAGCACCTCAGTCGACGAGGCAAGGGCCGAGATCCCTTCACCGGGAGTGACCCCTTGGACAGAATTTTGCGTCAGGGCAATAACTTCACTATAGTCGATTACTTTTGCTTTGCATCGTGGTATTCAGTTGGAATATCCTGCACCTCATTCTACGGGGAAAGAGCCGAGATCCCTTCACCGGGAGTGATCTCTTTAGCAAAGGTTTTCGTCACTATATTTTTATAAAAGGCTATCTAGTTCTGATTTAAAGAGGTTTTGTCGATCAAAAATTATTTACCGCAATCAAGAACGGTGTCGCTTTGCAGCTAGCCGGTGAATACGGGTCGGTCTACAGGGATGTGTAAATCTTCTTTAAGTTCTTACGAGTTAATTCCAACTAGTGTTTGGAAGTATAATTAAACCTAAAAATTGAAGTTGTATGATACTAGGATTAGAAACTTGCTAGGATTAGGTCTAGGGAAAATTTGGTAAACAAAGATCTACATCTCTTTCCATTGCCATTAATTAAATTTATCATATTAGTGTTATGGTAAATATTTATAAAGGGGATTAGGATGATTGGGATGATTGATTCTTCCTCTAGATCCTTATCCTTCCTTTATTAATCTTTACCCTAACCGCCATGGAAAACCTTAAAATCCGGGCCTTTAGACTACGGAATCACCGTTACCTCGAGGGTAAAAGTGCCGTAGGGAGCGGAATAAGAAGGTATGCATGGAGTTCTAATGTTCATAAAAGTTTGGCAACGAAAAGAGATGAGAGATCTTCATCTCTCAAATCCTTCCTTATTCCTAACCCTAACAAGCGAGGAAACTACTCGGACATCGAGAGAATGAAAAAAAACATGGTTTTATTAAAGAGAGAAAACATCGATTGCAAGTTAATAAAAGCTAAACTAAATTAAACTAAGGCGAGAAAATAATTTACCTAGAGCAGATATGAAAAACTACAACTACTGCAAGGAAAATAACCTACTTACTTTTGATGCGCTCTAACTTCAAGAAAACAGAATTTTATTCATGAGTAGAGGCATAAGAAAATAGAAGGGTTTGGGTTCTATTTATAGGACATAGAAACCCTAGGTTTACAATTGCTATGCATGTCTACAATTACAAATATACCCCCAGGAAATCTTTCCAAAGCCACCAGCACATTATGGTAAAATTTTCTTCGCGCACGGGCACTGTACGGCCGCGGAACCGCGGCATGGGTAGGCATTGGGCCGCGGTTCCGCGGCCCTTTGAGGAGTTCATTTCATGATTTTTTCTGGGCTGCATCATGGTTCTTTGGTCTGTTTATTTCTTCAGTTCTTTTCTCTGTTGGACATCTGAATTGGTTCCAGATCTTCAGTGAACAATTTGTAGCGTTCTTTTAACCGTTTGCCTTAACATTTTGGACCTATCACTGCCTTATTGATTTTGAACTGTTCTCCATCTAGGCTTTACTAAGATCTTCCTATTTGTTGGTCAAAAGTCCTTCTTTTGTGTCGTCTTTTGTGTTTCTTACTGTTTTCGCTCCAAGAACCTGTAACCTGTAACATGTAACAGACATGGGTCAAAAGCACCTGTTTTCATTGTAAAATGCATAAGAATGGGGAATACAAAATGCAATATTATGTTATGAACAAATAACCCCAAACTTATCTTTTGCTTGTCCTCGAGCAAACTTATTTTTTTATTCTCGATAAAAATCTAACCTAGCAACACTTTCGCAGGGAAACGCGATTGCACTGAGCACGTGCAACAAGCCGTTAAACCTCTAGATATCCCTAGTAGGAGGAGTGTTGTCTCCTGAGGGTTTTCAGCAGATTACACCCACAAAATCCTATCAATTCGGTTTTTCGACTTTTGTTCTCTAATTAGGTTTTCTAACAAGGAATTCTATTATCGTCGACCCGTAAATTATCCACCCATATTCTTCATACTTCCTCATTATTTAACTTAAGATTATATATATCCTGTAGAATTACCTAGCTTTCGGCATTTCTTATGTTTTCCTTCTAGGGTTCCATCTCCACTTAGGAATTTCTATCAACTCTATCAAAGATACAAGTTCTATTCTTCATTCCTTTCTCTTATCTAAACTCTAATCACATATCCCCACGTGTGTGTAAATATCACCCCTACACTTGGAAATTCAAATCAAGCAATCGTACTCTCGTCCATTGTCCAAAGCACTTATTAATTGGTGAATTTTCGCTTTCACATCCTTCATGCGACTGTTAATACTTCTTGAGGTACCAACAACCGATTACAAGATGCGTTAGCATTTTAAAGCGTACTTCCTAGTTTTGCAACACCCAAGGCTTTTAGCAGTGGCTCCCAAACCAGTTGGTCTAAGGCACTAGGTGATGAAGCACCCTCGCTAAATATTTTTCTATTTTTACAGCCTTAAGTAATCACAAAAACCAGTGTCCATTTTTTCTTTATTCACTTTTTTTTTCTTTTTATTTTCATTGTGCTAAGGACTTTAGACAAGAGTATTTCAAGGTCTCTTCTACTAATCCAAGTTTCAAGGCGCGTGTTTGTGCATTTTGTAGGGTATATGTTTTCAGAATCTAAACTTAAGTTAGGAATTATTTTTCAAACTTATACTCTAATAAAAGTTTTAATACTTTTCCTTCGTTTCGACTTAGCCCAAGAAGTGAACCCAAAATTTGCCTATTTCTAAATAAACTACAAAGACTTATACTTTCTACTGTTTAAACTTTAAGGAAGGTTATTTTTAGAGTTTTTAATTTGCTAAGTCTAAGATCTATTTCTTCCTAGCCATTTACCCTTTTGATCAAACTCAAGTCAATTAGCCAAAATTGAATACAATGATCTTTATAATTTTTGAATTTTTTTCAATTTTTATGGGTTTTTCTGTTTTCTAATTTTTTTTTTATTTTTCAATTTGTCAAATATTTTATGATTTTTTATATAAAGATGCAATGCAGAAAAATATGCAAAAATAAAATATATATAATATGCAATGCAAAAGATAACTACATACACTACCCTCTCCCCCAAACTTGAGCAAAGCAGTGCCCTCACTGCCCGGCCCCACGTCGCGCTCGTGAGCGTGACTGTGATCTTTCCCCTCTAGCCAAAAGTGTTTGAATACCCCTCTCAATTTCCGTCAACCGACGGTCGTGATCTCGTGCAGTCGCCCGAAACTCATCCCTCAAAGAATCGATTCTTCTCACTGTTCTCCGCATCAATCGCGCATGCTCCTGGGGAGTTAGTTCTTCCCCGCTCGAAGTCGAGCTCGAGCTAGGGGTGTGTGCGGGTACATTTTCTGCCGGTTCCGTTCGTGTCCAAATATCAGTTAGTCTAGAGTAGGACGACGTGACGCCCTCTACGAGTGGACGAACCGGAACACCGTCTATCATGTATGAGTCAAATTCTTCGACGGGGAGGAAATAACGGCAGAGTTGGGTAACAAGCATGGGACATGGGTATACGGTACCTCGTTTCCCCGTACCTATAGATTGGAGCAAAACAGTGCACATGTCTAACCTTGGATTTTTCATCATCAGTGTGTGTACGACATGTAATGAAGGGGTGAAAAAAGTCGTGTTGTGGGAACTACCAAAGATATTGTTTTGTGCCCACCGGCACACAGTTAAAACGTTCGCGAAAAGGGTCCGTGCTTGGATACCCTTATGCGGTTCTCGTGCACAGTCATTCCCCATCAAGGGCATATAATCTTCAAAGCGCAATGGGTGTTCATGTGCAGGTACACGTGGTATGAGTGTAACCTCGTGTATCATGCCCCTATCGATGCGAATTTCACGATTTCCCCAATTTAGTTTAATGTAGCCTAAGTTGTCTAGACTATTATCCTCCATTGATTCATAAAATAGGGCCACAAGTTCGGGTAGGGCAAATGCAGAGGGGTGATTATAAAGCAGGAAATTCCAGCCCATTTGCTCGATTTCATGTGCAAAATATCTACCGTACACTTCGTGTGTGAAAACTGGGGTAAAATCCCTTTCAAACTGCATTTTATGTGCCATCTAGATATTATTATGTTTTTTCAGGAAAAATATGTAAGAACAGAGAGTAAAGACACAGATGTACCTCCCCTGAAAATTACAGGGGCTGAAGCTTCAGAGGTGCGGCGGTTCGGCGGCAGGAGACGGCTACGGCGGCGAAAACGCGGCGTTCTGGTGGCGGCGCTGCGAAATTTTTCTGGAGGGGACAGGAGGTGGCGGCTAGGGTTTTATGAAGATGAAATATTAGGGTTATGAGGACAGGATGGCTCGGGTCTCTTTAAATAGAGGGGAAAGAGGGTTCTTTGAAGAAAACACCATAAAAAAAGAGGATTTTATGTGTAAATTGAAAATTCAGCTCTTAATTCTGAAAATTTGCAATTAGGTCCAAAAATATATTTTTTTTTTATTTCCTTATTTTTTATGGTATTTTGGGAATATATATTTACAAATTATATACACACCCCCAAACTTATTTGAAATAATGGTTTGGAAGAAAAGAAATCTGGGGGTGAAAGTGGAGGAATATTACTCAGTGTAGATCGGCTCCTGCAAGAGCAGGAGCTCCTCCGAAGGGTCCGCTGTGAAGAACGGTTTCAGTTGTTGCCCATTCACCTTGAATAAGGTACCATCTTCAGGATTCTCAAGATCAACCGCACCGTGCGGATAAACGGTGCGGACAACAAAAGGTCCTCTCCATTGGGACCGGAGCTTGCCGGGATGAAAATGTAACCGAGTGTCATAACGTAGAACCTGTTGACCAGGTTCAAAAGTTTTTCGCAAAAGGTGTTTATCGTGCAACACCTTAGCTCGGTTTTTAGCAATTATGGCATTATCATATGCCTCATCTCTTAGCTCCTCCAATTCATTCAATTGTAGCTTTCGATTGCTGCCCGCATCTCCTAAAGATAGATTCAGCTCTTTAATGGCCCAAAATGCCTTATGCTCAATTTCTACTGGGAGGTGGCACGCCTTCCCGTAGACAAGCCGGTATGGGGACATGCCAAGATCGGTCTTATATGTAGTACGGAAAGCCCATAGTGCATCGATCAATTTGAGTGACCAATCTTTACGGTTTTTAGAAACCGTTTTCTCTAAGATTTGCTTAATTTGTTGATTCGAGATCTCGGCTTGCCCATATGTTTGGGGATGGTATGGCGTTGACAGCTTATGGGTGATAGAGTATTTGCGCGTTAAGGACTCAAAAGTCCTATTGCAAAAGTGAGAACCATTATCACTTATTATCGCGCGAGGGTGCCCAAATCGAGAAAATATGTGTTCTTTAAGAAATCGAACGACGACCTTGTTGTCATTCGTTCGACTAGGCACAGCCTCGACCCACTTTGAAACATAGTCAACAGCCAGAAGAATATACACATTTCCAAAAGAGTTAGGAAATGGTCCCATGAAATCTATACACCAAACATCAAAAATATCTACAACCAAAATTGGTTGGAGCGGCATTTCGTTCCTCCGTGATATCCGGCCCAAGTGTTGGCACCGGGAGCAAGTTTTGCAGTATTCGAATGCATCTTTGAAGAGTCGTGGCCAATAAAAACCACATTGCAAAACTTTCTCGGCTGTCTTCTTTGGGCCAAAGTGCCCGCCACATGCTTGATCGTGGCAAAAAGACAGCACACTCTTGACCTCATTTTCTGGCACACACCGACGAATGATTTGGTCGGAACAATATTTAAAAAGATAAGGTTCATCCCAGTAAAAATGCTTTACTTGGGACAAAAATCGTAGTTTGTCTTGTTTCGACCAATCTTTAGGTATCAAGCCGGTGGCTAAGTAGTTTACAATATCGGCGAACCATAGTTCGCAAGAAACGGCCAAGAGTTGCTCATCGGGGAAAATATCAGTGATAGGAAGTTCAAGTGTAGGCGAAGAAGGAAGTCGTGAAAGGCGATCGGCCACTACGTTTTCACATCCCTTTTTGTCCCTTATAACAAGGTCAAATTCTTGCAGCAAAAGGATCCAACGTATTAGCCTAGACTTAGCATCCTTCTTCGCAAAAAGGTAGCAAAGAGCCGAGTGATCCGTGTACACTATAACTGGAGAGCCGATTAAATAAGGCCGAAATTTTTCAAGTGCAAACACAACCTCTAAAAACTCTTTTTCTGTTGTTGTGTAGTTTAATTGGGCCTCATTTAATGTTCGGCTAGCGTAGTAAATTACATGCGGCATCTTGTTAATGTGTTGTCCAAGAACAGCACCAATGGCAAAATCTGATGCGTCGCACATAATTTCGAAAGGATGCGTCCAGTCTGGAGATGAAAGGATGGGCGCGGAAATGAGTGAGTGTTTCAAAGACTCGAACGCTTCCATGCAAGTTGAGTCGAAAACAAAAGTAGTGTCCTTGGCCAATAAGAGAGTCAAGGGTCTAGCAATCTTGCTAAAGTCCTTGATGAACCGTCTATAAAAACCGGCATGGCCAGGAAAGCTCGGATATCTTTGACGCATTTAGGAGGAGGAAGATTAGAAATGACTTCGATTTTAGCTCTATCAACCTCTATGCCGTTTTGCGAGATGACATGTCCTAAGACAATGCCTTCTCGTACCATAAAGTGGCATTTCTCCCAATTCAAAGTTAGGTTCTTTTCCCTACAGCGGGTAAGAACTGCGTCAAGATGTTGTAAACCCTCGTCGAAGGAGTCACCGAAAATGGAGAAATCGTCCATAAAGATTTCCAAAAACTTCTCCACCATGTCCGAAAAGATCCCCATCATACACCGCTGAAATGTAGCGGGTGCATTGCATGACCCAAAGGGCATGCGACGGTAAGCAAAAGTGCCAAAAGGACAAGTAAATATAGTCTTGTCTTGATCCTCTTTGGCTATAGGGACTTGATTATAACCAGAATAGCCATCTAGAAAACAGTAGAACTCATGCCCCGCCAATCGTTCTAGCATTTGGTCAATGAAAGGCAAAGGAAAGTGGTCCTTCCTTGTCGCGGCATTGAGTTTTCGGTAGTCGATGCAAACTCGCCACCCAGTTTGGGTGCGAGTGGGAATTAACTCATTCGCCTCATTGGTAATGACCGTGATGCCCGATTTCTTTGGCACGACATGAATGGGGCTAACCCATTGGCTATCCGAGATAGGGTAAATGATACCACTATCAAGACATTTAACAATCTCCTTCTTGACCGCCTCTTTCATAATGGGGTTGAGGCGTCTTTGTGGATCCCTTGCCGACTTGGCATCATCCGTCAAGTGTATATGATGTTCGACTATGAGGGGACTAATCCCTTTAATGTCCGCCATAGACCAGCCGAAAGCTTGCCGATTATTGTGTAAGACCATTAAAAGAGCCTTCTCTTGCTCAAGAGCTAGAGAGGCCGATATGATAACTGGTAAGGTCTCATTTTCACCTAGATAAGCATATTTTAGGTGCGACGGCAAAAGCTTTAGCTCGAGTTTAGGTGGTGAAACAATAGATGGTAACAATGGAGTAACTGTTTCAAACTCGAAGGATTCCATCAAAGGTTCAAATTGAGTGTACGCTACCGAGTCGGATGGTTCAACTAACTCATCCGAAAAAGGAAAAGACTCCAACTCGGGTGGAGAGTCTTGAAGATTGTCAACAAAGGTGAAACACTCATAATCTTTGTCCGTCGTGAAAGCTGTGTCGGATTCTAGGAGGAACACACTAGTGGCATCAATATTGCTGTGATCAAACATGAAATTCTCGAACTCACAGTCCTCCTCCGCGATCTCATCGATCGAGCACACATCAAGTACGCTAGAATTAGGCTCGCAAGGCTGACTTCCTAACTTGAAAATGTTGAGTTCAACTGTTATATTGCCAAAAGATAGATTCATTGAACCGTTACGACAGTTGATCACTGCGTTAGAAGTCGCGAGGAATGGTCGACATAGTATCACCGGAATTTGATTGCGGGGGTTAGCGACAGGTTGTGTATCCATAACAATAAAGTCAACAGGGAAAATGAAATCCCCTACTCTAATTAACACATCCTCCAACTCTCCCCTAGTATGGGTGATTGATCGGTCGGCCATTTGGAGAGTACAATGAGTGGGCTTAAGCTCTCCAACGCCTAACTGTTCGTACACCGAATAAGGTAGCAGATTGACACTAGCACCAAGATCTAATAGTGCTCTATTGATGGTCTTGTTCCCAATTGTGATCGAAATAGTAGGACAACCGGGGTCCTTGTGCTTTGGGGGTAAAGAATTAACAAGAGCATCACTAACAGCACTAGCCACGAAAACTTTCTTTGGTACTTGTGACTTCCTCTTTTTGGTGCATAAGTCCCTTAAGATTTTTGCATATGAAGGAACTTGTTGGATTGCATCCAAAAGAGGGATATTTATGCTAACCTGTTTGAACAACTCTACAATCTTCTCCATCTGTGTAGTTGGTTTATTGGATCTCAACCAATTTGGAAAAGGAACATTTTGAAAAGTTGTTGAGTTCAATTTTTGCGGATCAGATTGTTGAGTTGGAACGGAACCCCGTGTAGATGTGTTCGTGTTGTGAGAAGAGGGTCCGTTCGAGCTAGAAGAAGTAGAGCCATGTGAAGGATGGAGAATAGGCTCTAACGAAGAAGAAGAGGAAGATGAAGAACCACCGGCAGAGGTGTCATGGTGAATACCCACATTGTTTTGCAGCACTTTTCCGGATCTCACCGTAGTCACAGCATTCACGTTATGATTCTGCTGTTCATGTGCAACATGTGCGTAACCGGGATTTGGGAGTGGTTGAGACAGAAGCTTTCCTTTCTCTCGCTCTTTCAATGCTGCGTTGAGTTGTGCAATTTGTGCCTCAATAGCTTTGATGCTTTGATCATGTGAGGCACTGTTTTGCACCAAAGATTGAACAGAAGTCTCTATCCTAGCTGTGGACTGTGCAGATTGCTTTAGGAATGCTTCTAGACTTTTTTCGAGCGAGCTAACAGCATTTTGAGGGGGAACAAAATTGTAGGGCATAAAATTGCTCATCTGATTAGGGTAAGGTTGCTGCTGGAGAGGTTGCTGAAATTGAGTTTGTGGAGGTGCTTGTTGTTGTGGAGGAGGAGCCCTTTGAAAATTGTTGTTTCCTTGGGATTGTTGATTGTGGTTCCAAGTGAAATTAGGGTGGCTCTTCCAACCCGGATTGTATGTCGAAGAGTATGGATCATTTCTTTGTCGTTGCTGAAAGGCAGCATTGACTTGATCTTGTCCTTGAGTAGATGCAGTGTAAGGACACTCTTTGGTGAGATGTGATTGATCCGAACAACAAGCACAAACAGTTCGTGGAGGCACAACAGGGGCAGGAGAAGGTGCTGAGATTTTGGTCTCAAGCGCTTCTAGCATTTTCGTAAGAGCGGCCATCTCGGCCTTCATAGCAATTGACATCTCTACTTGATGTATGCCTGCCCTAGATTGACCAATAGAAGATGATTATGTGGTCTTAGTGCTCTCCCACTGAATTGTTTGCTCACTAAGATCCTCAAGAAACTGCCACGCTTCCTCACTAGATTTGGACAGAAAGTGACCTTGACTAGTGGTTTCTAGCAACTGCTTCGTTGCCGGGTTCAATCCCTCATATAATGTTTGGCAAAGTTGCCATCTTTCGATCCCATGGTGAGGGTATTGAACGAGTAGGTCTTTGAATCTTTCAAAACATTTCCAAAATGGTTCGGCAGGAAGCTGTGAAAATTGTATAATCTCATTACGGATTTTTGCAGTTTTGTGATGAAGATAGAACATTTTAAGAAAAGCTTTCACAAACTCGTCCTAATTTCTAATTGAGTGTGATGCGGTGCTGTATAGCCACTTCTCGGCTAGGTCACATAAGGTGAAAGGAATGACCCTTAGCCTTATAGCGTCATCACTTAATTGGGTAGTTTTCATCATGGCGCAAACGTTTTGGAATTTGTTGATAAAGATATATGCATCTTCGGATTCCAAACCATGAAACTTAGGTAGCATATTGATGAAGTGGGGTTTGATCTCAAAATTGTCCCCATTAGCCGGTGGTAGGGAAAGACAAGTAGGAAGGGCGGTGCGGACGGGGTAGAAAAGATCCTGGAGCGCGACTCGTGCGGGCGCTTCAACAGGTGGGAGATTCGGGTTATTCGCACCTAACGGAGGTGGAATCCTTCCCGTCGGTATGGTGTTGTTAGGATCGTATCCCGACATACCTTCGGAAGAAGAATGTGATGGTGAAAGTGAAGAAGTAGACAAGATTTCGACTTCGGAGTCGAAAGGTTCGTCGGTCGGTACCAACGAAACACGGACTAATCGGGCGCTAGGGTCCCTAGTCCAACCGGACATACACTAAAAGGGTTAGTGTAGTCGAAAGATGAAAGACAGAATGTGGAGGAAAGAGAACGCCAATGAGAAGAAGTGGTGTAAGTGAGTGCAAAGATTTTTTAGCGACAAGTTGCAAGTTTTGAAAAGATTTTTATCCTTTTACTTTTTTAATGTGTGCTCTTGCAAAAAAGATTTTTATAAAAGAGACTTGTGACACAAATGCAATTAACCACACATGCACAATCAGGCCTAGATTTAGGGTCACCTAGGTCAACTAGACCGCTCCTAACTGTTCCAAAGGGCTAGAGATAGGACCTCAAACCGCCTCTTCACCGCCAATTGCGGCCAGGTAAGTGCCAGGTAAGTGGGAAGGAACCACGCTGTGGGCCTAATTAAAAACCACTAGCCTTGACACACTTGCCTAGGCACCGCAAAGTCAGGTTAGGATAAACGGCCGATACCTATACTAGTCTTCTGTCCTATTGAGCGCGACGTCCTTAGGGCTGAGTCTAATATTTTTTTAATTAAGAGTGGTCAATGCAAATGCTTTAAGTGATTTCTGGGGTCCTGGGAAGGGTGATGAAATCCCCACCCAATCTGAATTGGTCAATAGCCCCTTAAAGTCAGATTAAAGTATGCAAAGCAGTAAATCACTTGCAATCAATTTGCTATTTAGTGCGGCGCAAAGAATCCTGCAGAAAATCAATTATTGGAAGGGGGAAGAAGATTTTTAGCGCAAAGAATCCTGCAGAAGATTTGGCAAAAGATATATGGGGATTTGTAGAGGGGAGAATGAGTAAACTAACAGTGCAAATTTCGTGCAGAGATCTCCACAGGAAGCCGCGGAATCGCGGTCTGGGGCAGGTAATAGCCGCGGAATCGCGGTCTCCTTGAGGTATCAGGGCTCCGGATTTTCTCTGCTGCTCTGTACTTTCAATCTCCTCCTGTTTTGATGTATCCTTTTCTGATTTGCCTTCCGAGTTGTTTCAGATTCGTCAAACCTGCAAAGATTAACAAAGAAAACCCTTCAAACAATAAAAGATGATCGAATTTTTTATTTTTTTGTTTATTTTTATTTTTTTCAGATTTTTATGATTTTTTTAATTTTATATTAACCCGAAATTACAAAAAGAAAATTTTACGCCATCCCCGGCAACGGCGCCATTTCATTTAAAGAGGTTTTGTCGATAAAAAATTATTTACCGCAATCAAGAACGGCGTCGCTTTGCAGCTAGCCGGTGAATACGGGTCGGTCCACAGGGATGTGTAAATCTTCTTTAAATTCTTACGAGTTAATTCCAACTGGTGTTTGGAAGTATAATTAAACCTAAAAATTGAAGTTGTATGATATTAGGATTCGAAACTTGCTAGGATTAGGTCTAGGGAAAATTTGGTAAACAAAGATCTACATCTCTTTCCATTGCCATTAATTAAATTTATCATATTAGTGTTATGGTAAATATTTATAAAGGGGATTAGGATGATTGGGATGATTGATTCTTCCTCTAGATCCTTGTCCTTCCTTTATTAATCTTTACCCTAACCTCCATGGAAAACTTTAAAATCCGGGCCTTTAGACTACGGAATCACCGTTACCTCGAGGGTAAAAGTGCCGTAGGGAGCGGAATAAAAAGGTATGCATGGAGTTCTAATGTTCATAAAAGTTTGGCAACGAAAAGAGATGAGAGATCTTCATCTCTCAAATCATTCCCTATTCCTAATCCTAACAAGCGAGGAAACTACTCTCTCATCGAGAGAATGAAAAAAAACATGATTTTATTAAAGAAAGAAAACATCGATTGCAAGTTAATAAAAGCTAAACTAAATTAAACTAAGGCGAGAAAATAATTTACCTAGAGCAGATATGAAAAACTACAACTACTGCAAGGAAAATAACCTACTTACTTTTGATGCGCTCTAACTTCAAGAAAACAGAATTTTATTCATGAGTAGAGGCATAAGAAAATACAAGGGTTTGGGTTCTATTTATGGGACATAGAAACCCTAGGTCTACAATTGCTCCGCATGTCTACAATTACAAATATACCCCCGGGAAATCTTTCCAAAGCCACCAGCACATTATGGTAAAATTTTCTTCACGCACGGGCACTGTACGGCCGCGGAACCGCGGCATGGGTAGGCATTGGGCCGCGGTTCCGCGGCCCTTTGAGGAGTTCATTTCATGATTTTTTCTAGGCTGCATCATGGTTCTTTGGTCTGTTTATTTCTTCAGTTCTTTTCTCTGTTGGACTTCTGAATTGGTTCCAGATCTTCAGTGAACAATTTGTAGCGGTCTTTTAACCGTTTGCCTTAACATTTTGGACCTTGCACTGCCTTATTGATTTTGAACTGTTCTCCATCTAGGCTTTACTAAGATCTTCCTATTTGTTGGTCAAAAGTCCTTCTTTTGTGTCGTCTTTTGTGTTTCTCACTGTTTTCGCTCCAAGAACCTGTAACCTGTAACATGTAACAGACATGGGTCAAAAGCACCTGTTTTCATTGTAAAATGCATAAGAATGGGGAATACAAAATGCAATATTATGTTATGAACAAGTTCCTTCAACGATATCAAGTTCATTACGTTAAAGGTTTTTCGCCAAAAACCATTCGTAGCCCTCCGTCATTTCAGACGGGTAGCACGTAGTATTCATGCTATGTTTGTTGACCTTCGTCAAGGCATAGTGAATGGTAGCTGCTTGTTAACTTTCTGCTGCATAGATAGATGCGTTGGTTTGGGACAGTCGTATAGCCTTGTTGACCTTCGTCAAGGGCTTGTACGGGTGGGTTCAAATTAACCTGGACAATGACGGGTAGAACTTGACATGTGACTTCTGATTTGTTGACCTTCGTCAAGGTCATAAGAGCATGGGGTAAAAATCACATCGGGAGTTTCTAAAGAAACTGAAACTTGCCAGATATGCGCATACCTTCTGGAGTGTGATAACGTGAGTGGATTCCATCATGTTATCATGCGAAGATAGTTGGATCTCGATTCCCACTGATGAGTTGGTTTACTCCTCGGGTGATCCCGACTAATTCTTCTTTCAGGTTTGGAGGAGAATTTGACGTTACAGTGGGAGCTTTCCTGATTAGATAAAGTGATAACTATTCTGATCTAGGTTAGAGTGCACGCTGAGTGTTTCTTTTCTCTCTCTCTCGGCAGCGACCATGACCCGACCTAGACTATGACTCAGTGACCAAATTAACCGAACCTTCTTAAATACTGGCTTTTTGGATTGTCAGAGTTGCATACCTCATTGCCACTCCTACTTTTACCCTTTTCTCGAGGACACCCCGTATTACCACGAACGTCCACTTCCATTGGATAAAACCATCGTATGGTTATATACAAACTCGAAGGAATTTATTCGAGGATGGTTTCCGGTTCTGGGGAAAACGAATTGGACTATTCAGTTTTTTTTTACTTTTACCTTCTCTCAGGTTGCGAGTGCTCCTTGGATTAGGACAGTACACCTATTATGCAAATTGGATAGTATTATTCCAAACCATGGGCAGGTGCCGACCGGTAGGGAATGAAGAAAACCAATTAGCCTAACTATGGTGTACATAAGTTATTAAGTAAAGACAAATAAAGGGATTAGAAGGAGGGCAAAGTAAATTGCGACTACTATTCACGACCAAAGCCAAGTATTTCATTACCACTCCCACTTCACCTTTGTATTTCTCCAGAACACTCCGTATCACTATGAAGATCCACAGTTTATTGGATACTCCATCATATGGTTATATACGAACTCGAAAGGAACTTGTTCCAGTTCGGGGATGGATTCTGGTTCAGGAGAAATAGGAATAAGGTTTATTCAGTTATCTTTAATCTTCACCTTCTCTCGCGTTGCGAGTGCTCCTAGGATTAGGATAGTACACCCAATATTCTTATTGGATAGTCTTCTTCCAAACCATAGGCTGGTGTCGAATGGTAGGGAAGGAAGAAAACCATTTGGCCTAAAGGGGTGTGAAGAAGGTAATGACTAAATACATATGAAGGGATGTGGAGAGATGGCATAGAAATATACGGTTACAGTTGTGAATCTGTATAATAGAAGTGGCATTACTAGGAATACCAGGACACCCCTACGAAACATTTCAATATTTCAGTTTCACTGTGTACTGTTAAAGGAAAACTGATTTCCCAATTAGACACTTGCTCTAGGGTATGTATTTACCAGGTATGAATCTCACATCTGTATGGTTTTACAGATGATGAGTGGGAGTAAGTTATTTTGAATTAGGTGATTGTCCTCATTATATCGGAATTTGTTGTAATTGGTGATATTTGAGGAAGTCACCTGGGTTGTTTGCCGGACGGCAAATATTTGGTTTTGAATATCCGCTGTTATGCACCAATTTCAAATTGATATATCTGTACGTCTATTTTTATAGAGTGAGATATAGCTTTTTGAAATTATGTCCATGACATTTACCTATACCAGTGGATGGTTAGGTAAGGGGTATTAAACAGCGGTGTAATTCTTCTTAACCATAAGTACAGTTTTCAACCTACGATACACAGGGTTTGAGTTATTAGACTCAGGGGACTTATACAGAGTATTGTATGTTGTCTAGTGTCCATCAGGACAGAGGGGTTGGTACACGTACCGTATTCTGTTTACTTGTGACTTCTCTAGTTCTTAGACATGTGTTTCGTAGAAATACAAGGTCCAAGTTTTGAGAAGTTATAGGTATAAGAATAAAGTAGAGAACCAGGTGTTGCAAGTATCAGGATTCTTCAAGGTGATCGAAGATGTAGATACTTGTGTATGGTATTCAGTTGATAGTAATGATTAAGAGAACTTGCTTCTCTTTCAGGTTACTCATAATTGGAAGCACTCCTAAGTTGAGTAATGCTGATCGGCCTCTCTCCATTTAGTTGAGATGCACTGGAGACAGCTGCATGATTTGAATCTGGTTCTAATTAAATCAGTGCCTCTATTTCTGTATTGGATATAGAACAGTTCATATCTTGACGATGTTAAGGTATGGGGAATTGTCCAGCTTATGCTTAAAACCAGACTCTGGATAACTCAAGGCACGTTTCTGTAATGGCTGTTTGTGGGTTGACCCGGGCTATAACGAGGGTTGATTTTCTACCATCTGGAAGATCAATGGTGATATTATTCTTGATTCGCCACAGTTTTAAAAGAAAAATGGATTTTTCAGAAAACAATAGTGGGAGTATGGTAGAACTGGAAGCGATTCCAGAACCGCAAATGATTACTGAAAATTTGATAAGAAGCTACAGATTCAATCTGGATTGACATTCCATTGACCTAAGACATCTGAGAGGTACTCCGGTAGCCTCAAGGATGGTGACAGGGTGGTTCTTGTTTACCCAGACTTTCCATTGCTGCTCGTCCAGACTGTGAGACCCGGCAGGAGGATGAGTATAGCGTCGTTCTAAACTAGTTTTAGAAGTGTACGTCTATATGACTCTGCCAGAAGGTTGTCATGGTCAGTGGGAGCGGCGGAAGCTAAGTGGGGACTTGACACTACTGTTGTTCCAGTCTATGAGACCCCGCAGGAGGATGAGTATAACGTCGTTCTGAACTAGCTTTAGAAGTGCACGTGTATATGATTCTGCCAGAGGGTTGTCGTAGTCAGTGGGAGCAGCGGAAGTATAGTGGACAAGTGGCTTATGTCTATTTATAGACTAAAGCAGATATAGCGGAGATAGATCATCTATTTCTGGTATGACAGTCATAGGTTTGACTTCATTAGAATAGGGGATGGATCTGTTAAGAAGGTAGTAGGGTGTAATGTCCTGGAATCTGGATGACATACACAGAGTAGGAAGTGATATTCCTATACTACGATCGGTTATACTTTGGTTGTCACACAGTGGTTTCTCCACATAGGAATTGGGTATTATATCATACATTCTGGTTACTAGATCTATGGTTTTAGATCTAGATTTGGGAAGTGTCACAATTAGGGTACATAGACAGCATTCTAAAGATATTTAGAATGGACGACTCTTGGCACGGTAGTGTACCTACAGGTGATGGAGTCGCCCTCTCTAAAGGTGTCTTACAGACTAAAGGAGAGAGGGATGTGCATGATTGGCAGATTACTTGCTTAGGAAATTGAGTCAATCATGAGATGTCAAGTACCACACTAGATGTTGTTTTTGCATTAGATGCAATAAGTTGATATTGATCCAATCCTGGAGAAACATTCGGATGCGGTTTTAGAACATAAGTGGATGTTCTAGGGATATGATAATGACAGCCTCATTCGGGAGACGGTTATCATTCCAGGCTTCCAAGGTGACCTGGATGACAGAGTAGCTGTCAGAGTTATAGTTTTCCCTCTGACAAGGGGCAGTATTTTGGACAGGTGGTCCAGGTAGATACTGAGGGAGGCATGGCGCAGGATACTTTTTAAGTTCAGTTGACGATACAGTCTAAGAAGTTTGGATTTGGAGTTCATTTATGAACTAGGTCCCAACAGACATCCAGACATATTCTAAGACAGGTATTGCTCATTTCAGGATATGGTTTTCTCCACGAACTTGAGATAAAGAGAGACATAGAAAGAAACACCAGGGCGGATCCACTCATTGAGGCTATTCCTCGAAAGCAATAATTTCGCAAACGGGCTTTGTGAGACTGATTAGTAGAGGAGTTGGGTGTTCGGTATCCCAAAGGCTGTGAGTATGCAACATCGCAATAATTAGCCTTGAGTGCAAGTTGGAGATTGTTGGATATAGTGCCCTCAGAGTCAATTATTGGATCACAGGCACGTGATTGCAATGATTGAGGGAGGACCTATGCCGGTAGGACAGTCTTACTCAAGATGATAGTATGCTATCTGGTTTATCTTTATCATCGTGTACTGCTTTAGGTGACATTACTGATCACTATTTCACGTTGATAGAGCCCCTAGGATTCTTTCTTGACTGCCAGCAGTACGATGGCGATCATATACGTGGGAGCTGGGGTCTATAAGCACATCCTTAAAGTGGTCCCTAGTCGTGGGAGTTTCGAGACAGGGCATCGATACTCCAGAGTAGACTAGTGTATACAGTCGAGACCCCGACGAGGGGCGGTGGCCGGTCTCACAAGCCACTGGTGTCAGTTGGTTCACCTAAGATGTATACAGGTGCTCATTGGGTTATGAGTAAACCGGACAGCACTCGCCGGGAACATGCTAGTTGGTATTATAGCTGACGTCAGATAGCAGTTCCCTGGTGACATGTGTACAGGTTAGTTCATCGACCTGAGATCGTCATTTGTCTCGTGTGAGTTCCTACTGTACTTTGATTACTACCCTACCACGGCTCAAAGGAGTCGTGCAAATAGGTTTTAGTTGGGTACAGTCCCGAGCCACATGGAGGCAGTGAGAAGATCTGCAGGGGTTCGTCTCTCCCGGTATTTGCGGTGAGGTCGCGCTGTGTCTAGGAGAGCCATTACACGAAGTCCTTGGCCAAAGCAGGAGATTTACTTGTAGGTATTCCAGTAGTATCTCAGGGTGTTCTGGGCTACACTCCGAGACGACTTGTACCTCTTTTGGGGGTCTGACTTTTACCAACCCCCTAGGCCCGCCATGCGATGCTCATAGACGAACGGACCGGACTGTACGGATATTGTCGCTGACAGGCTCAGTAGGGTGTCAGGATGAGTTCGCTCATCGATGTCCCTTTTGGTCAATAGATGGTAGCCCGTTACGTATGGCTAATACCTCTGATGTGCTAGTGGTTAAATCCACAGCCAAAGTATTGACGAGTCTTTAGAGTCCTCTACAGACAGTTTCTCAAGTTTCGGGCGAAACGCTATAGAAGCCGTATGTATATATGGCAGGGTTCGATCGTATACGTGCGGTATTGCACGGATCATGATCGGACGGATAATACTAGCAGGCTTTGGTTTAAGCCGGATCCTAGTATTATACAGTGTAGATTTTGTCTCATTGCATTTGTATTTGGTCGGAATACAAATGCGGGTATGTATATACAGTCGCGGGGTTTTCCAGTAATTTATTACTGGATCGGTTTTTTGAAGTTGCCAGTTTGCTTTCCGGTTTCGGCCATTTTCCTTTGTTTCTTTCTTTGGCTGAATTTTTGTGGAGGGGGTTATTTGCAATTGTGCATTTTATTATGGAGAAGACTTTTTGTGATAGCTTCATGATGGTTTAACCATCATTTGATTCTTGGTTCATCATGGCTTGACTTTTGAGATATGATGAGCGATGGGCTTTTTGACTTAGTTGTGATCATTATTCATCATGATAACCCTTTCTCTCTCTTGCATTATTCCCTCTCGCCCTACACAACATTTGGCTCATTCTTTCTTCTCATTCTAGAAGTCATGGCCGGCCACAATTGGTGTGGGGGATGTCCCAAATTTTTAGGGTGGGGAAATATGGTTCTCATTCTTGGCTTGCAAAATTCCTTACCCTCTCCAAAAGTAAATTTGCTCTCTACTCCTAATGGCAACTTCATAACCCTTTGAGACAAAAGTTTTCTACACTTAGCCTGCAACATTCTTGGACACGTCGACTCGCCAACTTTGTGCCCGAGTTGCTTCAGTCTAGAGATGGGAGCCCGTAAAAGAACCCGGCGATGTGGTGCGCTTTCGGACGAGGAGATGAAGACCGGAGATTCCGCGAGGAGATCGGGATGGAGGCCGAAGACCGAAGGACACGGATCGCTCGGTATAGCTCTCTACCCTTTCTCTAGTTAGCTAGCATTAGGTTAATGGCCAGATCCGGGTTTAACAGTGCAAGGTAGCGTCGGTTTAAAAGTTTTGTAAAAGTTTCGTTTCCGCATTTTGGCCTCGTTCAGACGTCCGGGGCGCTGCCGTGCACTTACATTTTTAACACAAGCTCTCACTCAAATGAAGTGAACACCCTAATCTAAATGGTTAGGATAGATTAGGATGTGAAGTAGGATTTTAGCTCTCTTTTGTTTTCTTAATCTCACTCAAAATCATCATTAATGAAAAAGCTAGTAAGCTATTCCATTGAAAAAGAGAAGGAAGAAGAAGAACCATTTCTTTTGTGATGAATAATGAATTGTAGTGAGGTTAGAAATGCAACCATGGGTTAAGTATAATAAATTAACCCATGTAGAGAATGAACCATGGTCAAGGGTTGAGTTGGGTTAACAAATATCATAACTAAATATCTTTACAAAATATCTTTGCAAAAACAAAAAGCAAAGCTTCTAGAAATTTCTAGAAAAGCTTAACCCAAATCAAATCCTAACCATGTTTAATCTCCACTAAATATGTTGCATTAATAACCCTAACATATTACAATATTATATATCACATATACAATATTTATTGTAACAAAATAAAATAATACAATTAACATATATCGCATATATATCAATTTATTACCCGAGTGAGAAAAAGAATCTTTTAGTGAGTTTATATTAGTTAATGTAATTTAATATATCAAATATATATAATTATACATTAAATTATCGAATCAACACTTGATCCGATAATCCGGCTATTTCACAAATAACCGACTAATATAATTTGTATCAGTTCATCGAATCAACACTTGATTCGATGACCCGGCTATATCACATATACCCGGCCGATATCTCATATCGTGAAAATCTAATACTGTATCACATACACGTATTGTTCTCGGTCCTGCACATATCATATATATGCTCCTACTCCGTTTTGCCTGTGTCAAGAAACCTCTGTGTAGGACTCTAAAGAATCGTCAATACGCCGGCTGTAGGTGATGATCATATCAAACACCCACAAGCTGCAAGCAGTCAGCTAAACGTAACAGCCACCCAGGTATTGAGCGATCAGAAAATCAACCAGCAAGCTTGTATTTTCTCCTGCGAATCCAGTCAGTAACACTCCCGTATAGTCTGGTCTCTTCGTCTGATATGTGGTACATCTCGCCTAGGGGTGGTAAACGTCAGACCCCAGCAGCTTGATAAGTCATGTCGATTTGAGGTCTATAACAGTTCGAGAAACTACTGATAACACTTACCAGTAAATCTCAGAAACCCTGGCCAGGGATTTCTAGTTATAGCCAATCGAACACAGCGCAACATCAGCTCCCTATACCGGGAGAGACGAATCCCCTCCTATCGCTCATTGCCTCCATGTGATTCGGGACTGTACCCAAAAGCCACCTTTTTGCACACCCTCTTAGACGTGGTATGATGGAAATCAAAGCACAGTGGGAATCACACAAGACTCTATGACGATCTCCGGTCTACAAACTAACCTGTACCAGTGTCACTAGAGAACTGCTATCTGGCGTGAGGTATAACACCATCTGGGAGTTCTCGGCGAGTCCGTCCAGTGTACCCAGTCTCTACTGAGCACCCGTACACCATCCTTGATATCAAACACCGATGGATATGGGATCATCCATCGCCCATCATATGGGTCAAGATGCGTATACGCTAGTCTACTCGGGTGTATCCATGCCCAGTCTCGATACACGCTCGACTAGGAACAGTTATAGGATGTACTCGTCGACTACCTTGGCCTCACTAGTATGATCTCATCATAGTCCCAGTAGTCGAGTACATATCCTAAGGGCTTTATCAACATATAACATAGAGACAATCAGAATACATGTTAAGATAAAGTACAACCAGATAGCATACTATCATGTCGAGCAAGAAAGTCCTCCCTATATATGTCCAAGCAACCATTACAATATACATCATATGTACAGTAATGGCCTCTAGGGCATACAAATAACTAACAGCGCAAAGAATCCTGCATAAGATCAAGTTATTGGAGTAGGGGGAAAGTTTTTTTTTTCTGCGCAAAGAATCCTGTAGGAAAATTTTACAGAGGAGATAATGGGGTTCAGAAGGAGAAAAGAAGCTCACAGAGGGGATTTGGTCAACTGCTGACATCAGCAGACCGTGGTTCCGCCGCCAGAAGGGAGTTGTTGCCGCGTTTCCGCGGTCAGCTCTGCGGTTGGTTCGCCATGTTTCTTCTGCTCCTCTGATATGATTTTCCTCTATTGTTCACATCTAGGGTTTTCTGTTTTGCTATCTGGATTTTTCCATATCCGAACTCATTCGTCGATCCTGCACAATTCAAACGAAACACCCTTCAAATAATAACAAGATGATAAAAATTTTTATACTTTTTAATTTTTCAGTTTTTATGAATTTTATGATTTTATATTAACCCGAAATTGCAAAAAGAAAATACTACACCATCCTCGGCAACGGCGCCATTTGATTTGTGTTGAGTTTTGTGATCAAATAATTAATTACCGCAATCAAGAACGGCGTCGCTTGGTAGCTAGCCGGTGAGAACGGGTCGGTCCACAGGAATTTTGTGTATTCTCTATTCGTTCTAATGAGTAAATTCCAAACGGTGTTTGGTTAATTATCACTAAAAACTAAAGTTGATTTAGACTAGGATTAGAATCTTGCTAGGGTTAGGTTTAGGTTAAGTATAGAAATTTAAGATTTCCCACCGCTTTCAATGCCCTAATTTAGATCTATTTAGGTGTTATGGTAATAATTAATAAAGGGATTTAGACGATCGGGAAGAAACGATGTTTCTTCCTCAAGATCCTTGTCCGTCCTTTCTTAATTATTACCATAACACCTAGATAGATCAAAATTAGGGCATTGAAAGCGGTAGGGGAGTTGGTGGTTGTAGTATAGTGGTGAGTATTCCCGTCTGTCACGCGGGTGATCCGGGTTCGATCCCCGGCAACGACGCTATTTGATTTGTGTTGAGTTTTGTGATCAAAAAATTAATTACCGCAATCAAGAACGGCATCACTTGGTAGCTAGCCGGTGAGTACGGGTCGGTCCACAGGGATTTTGTGTATTCTCTATTCGTTCTAACGAGTTAATTCCAAATGGTGTTTGGTTGATTATCACTAAAAACTAAAGTTGATTTAGACTAGGATTAGAATCTTGCTAGGGTTAGGTTTAGGTTAAGTATGGAAATTTAAGATTTCCTACCGCTTTCAATGCCCTAATTTAAATCTATTTATGTATTATGGTAATAATTTATAAAGGGGATTAGGACGATTGGGAAGAAACGATATTTCTTCCTCTAGGTCCTTGTCCGTCCTTTCTTAATTATTAACCTAACCTCCATGGAAAACATGCACAACCGGTCTTTTAAACTACGGTATCACCGTTACCTCGTGGGTAGGGTGCCGTAGAGAGCAGTGTGTGTATGTATGCATGGAGTCCTATGAATTAATATGTGATAGGTAAGAAAGGGGTGAGAGATTTTCATCTCTCAAACCTTTCCTATTCCTAACCCTAACAAGTGGGGAACTACTCAATCATTAGGGGATTTATGAAAGACATTTTTTATGAGTTTTCAATTAAAAAAAAAAGAATAACTATCTAAACTACGGCAGATTAATAAAAAGTGCTAAACTAATTAATTAGGGCAGATATAAAAGTCTATGCTAAGGCAGAAAAGAATTTAAGAACTAGGGCAAATAAAAAAATACTTACTTTATTTGATGCTCTCAAAACATTACAAATGATTTCTGAATTTTGATCAATGAAAAGAGGCATACCTCAAAAAAGAGGTTTAGGGTTTCTATTTATAGATCATAGAAACCCTAGGGTTACATTCGATTCACATCTGCATTTAAAAATATACCCTAAAGAAGAATAGCCAACGCACCGCCGCACCGACATGAAATTGCACCGACACGTGCTCTATATGGCCGCGGAACCGCGGCCAAAAGCCCTGTTTGGCCGCGGATCCGTGGCCATATAGTGGTGTCCTGGGCTGCACTTTTTAGGGCTGCTTCTGGTTGAATTTTGCTTCTTGTTTCTTCACTTGGTTTCTCAGATTGTCTTCTAGATTTCTTCCAGATTTCCATAGTGAATAAAGTCGTGGAATTTACTGTTTGCTTCGTGTTGAAGTCTTGAACCTTGCACTGCTTTTGTACTTGTGAACTTGTTCATTGATCTTCATTGTCTCTCAAACTGTAGGTATGATCAAGATTCTTCTATTTGTCTGTCGTGGTCTCACTTTTGTATCATCTTTTCATCAATTTCACTGTTTTGTTCCGAGAACCTGTAACCTGCAACTATGTAGCAGACATGGATCAAAAGCACCTGTTTATTTGTAAAATGAATAAGATTGGGGATTATAATAATGCAAAATTATGATATGAACAATATGCTAATCATGCAGATCCCTCTCCCCTTTAGTCTGTAAGACACCTTTAGAGAGGGTGACTCCATCACCTGCAGGTACACCACCATACCAGAAGTCGTCCATTCTAAAACACTTTAAAATAGTGTCAAGTAACCAAATTGGGACACTTCCCAAATCTAGATCTAAAACCATAGATCTAGTAACTGTAAGGGATTCCTTAGCACCATGCCTAGGGTTTGGGTTGCATCACACATGTTATATTAAAATTTAGGGGATGCTAAGTAATTCCAAACGTGAATCGAACTAGAAATCTGGGGTAACAACATATAGTATCGTATACTATGTTGTGTCTAACACTAAATGGGGAGAAATACAACCTTTTTAGAGCTCCTCTTGTGACTCCTTGGATCAACAATGGTTTGAACCAGCACGCTAGAATCCTTCCAAGTCCACGACGATCCACCCGGAGTCCCTTGGTTCAAGCTCCGAGCTTCACTTGATCTATGATGAAGTGGAGTAAACAACCTACAATAGTAAGATAGAGTAGTATAGATTGGTGATGTGGTTTGTATTCTCACTTTAAAACCTTTCCTTTTTGTATTCCTCACTCACTAGAAAAGGTAAGAGAGCATGAAGGAGGAAGAAGAAGGAGATGGCAAAGCTTGAGCTCTATTTGTAATAATTCTCTAAATAAAATGAGAAAAGAAAATACTTATATGAAAGTCACACTCACATATAACCATGGTCAATAAATATCTAGATATTTTCATTAGTGAGTGTAAGAACAAAGGAAATTAAACCATGGTCTAAGTCAAGGTTAAGTGTAGAAGAGTGTAGAAATTATCAACCATGATTTAATTCCTTTTTCTTTTTCTCAATATATAATATATATATATATATATATATATATATATTCCATGTGAGTCTTGCATTGCCATCTCCAATGTATCAACAACCATGACACAGGTATGCATGCATGTGTGCATTAATATCAACATGTATATACATGCATACATGCATGCATACATCCAAATAGGAATATGTTTTAAAACAAGTGAGCTAAAAGTCAATATTGAATCAACATTTGATTTAATAAATCGTTCATATCACATACGATCCGACCAATAGAAAACGCCTGATTAAAATACGGTATCATATACACGCATTTAATCGAGCTCCCACGCATATCTTATATGTACACCAAATCTTTTCGCATGAGCCAGGAAACCCCTCTGTGGAACTCTAAGACTCGTCAATACACTAGCAGTAGGCAGTGATCATATCACATACCCACAAATTGTCAGCGGCACTAGCTGTACGTAACGGCTCCCAGGTATTGAGCGATCAGAAGAAAAACAAGCGAACCTGTCAAAACTTTCGTCGAGCCAACTGTTAACACTTACCGTACAATCCGGTTTCTTCGTCAGTTATGCTGCATATCGAGTCTATGGATTGTATCATCGACCCCAATAACTCAATAAGTCATACCGGTTTATGGCTCATAACAGTTCGAGAAACTACTGATAACACTTATCAGTAATTCTCATCATCCCTGGCCAGGGACTTCCTGTTATAGCCAATCGAGCATAGCACAAAATCAACCCCCAAAACCGGGAGAGAAAAAACCCCTCCTATCGCTCTTTGCCTCCATATGCCTCAGGACTGTACCCAAAATCCACCTGTTTGCACGACTCAGTAGAGCCGTGGTCGGGTGGAGATTAAAGTACAGTGGGAGGACACACAAGACTCTATAACAATCTCGGGTCTACAGACTAACCTGTACCAGTGTCACCTGAGAACTGACATCCGATGATAGATATAATACAATATAGGAGTTCTCGATGAGTCCGTTTAGTGTACCCAGTCTCCACCGAGCACCCGTATACAATCTTTGGTGTCATCAAACCAAATGGATATGGGATCATCCATCGCCCATCATATGGGACAAGAATTGTATATGCTAGTCTACTGTGGAATATCGTTGCCCCGTCTCGATACACCTATGACTAGGAACGTTTCAAGGATATGTTTATAAACTACACGTGTCCCATTAGTATGATCTTCTTCATAGTCCTAGTAGTCAAGAAAATATCCTAAGGGCTTTATCAACATGTACCAAAAATGTAAGATGCAAGATCAAATGAACATGTCAAGATAAAGTACAACCAGATAGCATACTATCATGTCGAGCAAGAATGTCCTCTGAATATATATACACACATACCGATACATCCACTATCATATAATAGCCTCTAGGGCATACATATATCCAAAAATCTCCAACTTGCACTAAGGCCAATTATTGGCGTATCTCATACCCAACATCTCAAAAAGTCGCTCATGCTACGGCAAAGGGAGGGCCTTGGTGAGTGGATTTGCGGTTATTCTTTGTATCCACTCTCCGAATCTCGATCTCGCGGAGATCAACTATCTCCCGGATCAAATGATATCGCCTGAGGATGTGTCTGGATCGCTGATGGGACTTGGGCTCTTTGTCCAATGTCATAGCCCCATTATTATCAAAATACAATGGTATTGGATCAATAATGCTTGGAACCACTCCTAGCTTCGAGATGAACTTCCTCATCTAGACGTCTTCCTTGGCAGCATCATTTGCAGCAATGTACTCAGCTTCCATCGTTGAGTCTGCAACGGTATTCTGTTTGGAACTCTTCCAACATACCTCCCCTCCATTGAGGGTAAATACAAACCCTGAGATAGATTTGCTGTCATCCTTATCACTCTGGAAGCTCGAATCGGAAAAGGCCTCGATTTGGAGAACCATCTTACCATACACCAAGAACATTTCTATAGTCCTTCGTAAATACTTAAGAATGTTCTTCATAGCTGTCAAGTGATTCTCCCCTGGGTTGGATTGATACCTGCTTACTACACCCAATGCATAAGCTACATCAGGGCGTGTACATAATATCGCATACATTATAGATTCTACGGCTGAAGCGTTGGGTATAATGCTCATGCGAGCTCTCTGTTCATCAGTCATTGGGCAAAAGTCCTTGGATAGAGTGACTCCATGACTAGCGGGTAAGGCACCCCGCTTAGAGCCTTCCATACTAAACCTCTTTAGGATGGTGTTAATGTACCTGGTTTGGGATAATCCCAACAACTTTTTAAATCTATCCCTGTAGCGTTTTAGAAATCGTTATGCGATTTTTTTTCCGTTTCAGGGTAAAATTGTCGGTATTTTCCGTTTTAACCCGACTGTGATCAAACGTCCATATAGACTTGCCAGCACCTAGTTTAGCAAAAATAAAGCTAGTGCGCGAGCTTTGAGTGTATATGGAAAGTTTTGGTTCAGATAGAATTTTTTCCTTTTTCAATATTATTTTAATGTTTTATTTAAATATTGGGTTTGGGAAATTACTCCAAAATTTGTATCAATTCTAGTAAATCAAACTTGAGTAAAACAAAAACCTTCACATAATATCTAGATATTTGTTTGTGCAAAAGGAATTAAGTTTTAAAAGAAAAGAAAAGAATGGGAGAGGTGGCATGTGCATGTATATGCATTTATGTGCATTTATTGCAAAGGGTTCTTCTTCCTCCTATAGCATACCTCCTCTCTTGGCCGAGTTCTTCTTCCTCCTTTTGCCCTTTTATTCTTTCACCATTTGCAACAATCCAAGCTTAATAAATCTCCAAAATTTCCTAAATAATTTCACAAAACACTTTAAGTTTTGCTTTAGCTTCTTGGATCACTTGGTGCTAGGAAAGCATGGATCTCGAGAGCAAAGGTTGATAGGTATAATCCCTAAATTGTTAAATAGGAGTTTTTATGATGTATAGCTCGTTGGTTGTTGCGTAGAACACATTATGTATCGATTAGTGCAATATCGTATTTTTAGTGTCATTTTAGAGTCTCTGTGATCTGCTGGGATCTGAGGTTTTTACTGAGTGACCAAACAAGATAGTAGTGTTGTACTAGTGACCCTAGAATTCCACCTGAGACACGAGACCCACCCTACTGGATTTGGCCGGCGACTAGTTGGAGAATTCCGGCGACACCGGTTTTGGAGGGGAGTTGGGATTTGGTTTTTTTATAGGTAGTTGTCTGCTGTGGTTTAAGGGTGTTTGGTACTGTTTAAAATTTTAGTATTTACTGTATGCAAAATATGTGATTGTTTTCCTATAATCTAGTATTTTGAGTCCGCGTATTACGTTATCCGACACGAATCGTAATCTTGTGCAGCTGCTGCACTTTGGTAGGTTTTATAGTGTCGTCATGCACGTTAGCCACTAGACGGACACTCGTGAGTTAGTTTAGTGTTGGTGCGTCGTTTTAAACGTAGTTTATGTTATATTGGTCGATTTATGAGATTTTGCTATGTTTATATGTTTGTGAGTTTATAGCATCACAAGCGGGGACTTCGGACGCTGCGAACAAAGGGAAGCAGGTGGTCGGATTTTCATAGCTCGAGACTATTGTGAGTAGATTTAATATCTACAAGGGAATCGCCTGCATGTCATTATGCGTCTGGGCTAGAAATGTTATGTTTTGTCGCATATTCTATTGCATATTTAGAGTTGCGCATACACTCTATTTCTTAGTTATTTGTTGTGCTTCGACTAGTATCCTTAGGACACCGCACTATTATTGACGACCTATCTTGCACGAGCACTGATTGTATGCCACAGACGCCGTCAATAATTTCCATGACACGCACAACACCCTTATAGATATGATATTGTTTAATTAGGGACATTGAGACATTGATTCATATTTCTTTATGCATATGACGTATAGCATACCTGTATACCTAAATGTTTACACATATGCCCTGACATGCTAGTTACCCATATACCTATAGGGTAGTGTACCATTAGTGATAGGTATATACACATATGAGACATAGATATATGTACATTTGGCATACATACATACATATACCTGGAGGGTATTATGGATAAGCATAGAGACGTACCTTGCTACAGATACTTTTACATCATACATACATACATATGGACAAACTTATATTGCTATACCGACATGATTACGCATACCTTGTTATAGCTACATGTTCACCTGTTTATGATGTTGCATCTGATTTCGAAGAAATCAGGAACCGCATGATATATATTTAATAACTTGTTGCAGTTAAATAGCGGTTTTCCTTTATATGCTCATATTACTTTTTCATGCTGCATATTTTACATTCGTGGATTTCATATGATGTTCTCTGATATTGTTACTCATAAGTATATATAACAGTGGAGTGGAACGCTGTTATATATGCATATATATATATATATATGTGGGGGGGATGCTAATATATATGTATTGATTCATGCAGTTATACTTATTCATTACTAGATGTTTTCTGGATTTGAGGATAGTGGTTGCTTCATGAAATTATGCATTATTTGAAAAACCCGGTTTCTCTTGATATGATATTTCTGCAGCCACTATGAGATTTCTCGGTTCTGAGCTTATATATACCCCATGCGAGGAGGAGTAGTGGGCCGTGTGTGGGTAAATGGTGGGGCCCGGTACGGTTCCCCTCGGCAAGATGATCGCAGATGATAGGCGATGAGCCTGGAAGGCGGGCAAGTACCTACCGGTGACAGTACTTCTTACACAGCGGTTATCATAGGGATACCGACCGGGGTCATGTGCGTACAGATACGTCGAATTTCGAGGGTCAGAGCTAAGCACTCGAGTTTTCGGATTGCGTATGAAACGTACCTATCTGGGCCAGTCGTGGTGACAACACCTGATAGATAAGTATTTCTGTGTCGATACTTGATACTTGTTTCATGATGTTTTGGGTGTCGATGTTAGACACTCACCTTATATGAAACTTACTTGATACTGATATTGTACACACAGGATATGTGGGATATACTGATATTGTACACACAGGATATGTGGGATATACTAATATTGTACATACAGAATATATGGGATATACTGATATTGTACACACAAGATATGTGGGATATACTGATATTGTACACACAGGATATGTGGGATATACTTGATGTTGTACATTCGGAATATATGAGATTAACTTGATGTTTTACATTAAGGATATGTGAGATATACTTGATGTTGGACATTCAGGATATATGAGATTTACTTGATATTGTACATTATGGATATATGAGACTTACATGATATTAGAGCCAATTTGGCGGCTGATTTGTGGAAATTGGGAATTGGATTGTCTTGTTGGATTTTGGTCCTACCACGAGATTAGTATTTCAGTGGGAAAGATATGTTTTATTCCATACTCCACATTTATTGTTTCTGCACTGCCTAATGTATCAGTTGTACCTGATAGAGTACTTTCCATAACTGTTGCATTTACATACTATTATATGCATTGTTTCATGTATTATTTATACCTGATAGAGTCCCTTACATGATTATTTCATACCGATTGTCATATTATTGCTTCATTTATTAGTAGTAACTGCTAGCGTACCTTTCATGACTGATGCATTACATATGACCATTCATTGCTATTAGATGTTTATGTTAGATTCGCGATGTACGTGCATACTCGCGATTACCAGCATATGTTATTTTACTATTCACGAGTTGGAAACTCGCCCCCGTTGTGCCACAGTGTTTTGCAGGTGTTCCTCAGGATAGTCAGAGGCAGGGCTATTTTCATCCATCATATCATCTTTTGCTGCGGATACCGCTTCGCCTAACAGTGTGAAGTTTTGCTTATGTAGGTTTTGCGTTTATCCGATATTGCCTGTTGTATATTCGTTGTATCCTGTACTCTCCATCTACCATTATCTTGTATGACTTAGACTTGATGTGAGGACGATATTGTATATTATTTTGTGACTTGGTGGTTTTTATGCAGTTTTATTTATATCGTCTCTTTCTACGCTACGGTGTCGTATATCTATTGTGGTGGTTGTTTTCCGCCATTGGGCGTGGATTTTTGCTCCTGTTTGGGATGCTTTTACTTATATTATGTTGTACCCATTTTTGCGGGCTTGTTTTACAAAGGTGGTGCTGTCAAAATTTTAAAGGAATAAAAGTTAGACTTTAAAGAATTTGTTTGAGATTTCAAAAAGTTTTATCAATGTTCTTATTTCTTACTACTTTTGATGGTTTAGATTGCTGGGTTTTCGGCTTACTTAAGTTGCGTTGCGCCTGTGGACGTTGCGTAAGTTTAAAGGTCGTCGCGTGCCAATTTCGGGTCGTGACAAAGTTTGTATCAGAGCGCTAGGTTTTACCTTTCGGAGTATAGGATGACCTTGGTATGATGTAGTAGGTAACTTAAGCAGAGTAACATAGCGTGTGTATGTTCCGCGGCATACTTACGATACGGTACTCCGCCTAAAGTGACCTAAGTACTAATTGCTTGAAATTCCTTCCTTGATGATACATCCTTGTGATTCGATTTCCGTGTTCATATCGAATTCTTTTTCATGTATAGCCTTTGCCACCGATGACTATGAGGATTCAGAGTGATGCAGCGAGAGCCGAGGTCAGAGTTGACTCGTATGGGACGAGGACTGACCAGGATGGCACGCTCGTTGCACCGGAGCAGATGGATCCGCTTTCGATAGATCATATTGATAGGCTTGTTGCAGAGATACAGGATTTGCGCCAGACGATGAGTTCTTTGGTTGAGGCCATTCGAGCGCAGCGACATGAGGTTGTCACCCTTGTTACTCAGTTGTTCCTTACAATCAGCACACAGCATTCCGTCACCTACATAGCACCAGTGGATGCAGCCCCAGTTGACGAGGCACGTCTTCCGAAGACTTTGGGAGTTTCAGATCAGAGGAGGGCTCATGCAGGTATGCCAGCCCATAGACAGAGGTTCAGTCATTGAGATAAGTTTCGTGCACGTCGTGGGAGTACAAGAGGCTGGAGGCAAGGACAGTCGTCTCGCTCTTATCCCCAGGATGGTCAGCAGTTTTCTTCCGGATGTTATCGGTCCGGGAGTTTGGATCATCGAGTTCGAGTTTGTACTGAGCCATGTAGCCGCAGGGCAGCTATACCGCAGAGAGGAGGAGTTCAGCCAGTTGCGGGTAGAGGGCAGACTCGGGAGTTTGCATCTACTCATCGGGACGCGCGGGCGTCAAATGCTGAGTTTTCAGGTATTCTAAATCTGCATGTTCTTTTGTTTCGTAGATTTGTTTTTAGTTGGGATCTATGCACTTGTTGTTTTACACACTTTGTACCTGGGTGGGGCTGAGATTTGTGTATGCTAGATCAGTCGTTATTGTGTTAACTTCTGTCAGCGATTCTTTTATTGCGCGACTCGTGTTTCAGTCGTGTTCCAATCGGATAGGAGATAGAGATTCGTCCGTCATTGTGATCCTTCTAGAGATGTTGGATTTGACGTTCTCCTGGGCACAGACCGGTTAGCTACGTGCTAGGCGTCTGTGGACGGACGTGAGGAAACAGTAAGGTTTTGTTTTCCCGGCGAGTGAGTTCTTGTTGTGCAGAGGGACAGTGGTGCCACCTATCACAGCTTAAATTCAGCCTTTTCGCTTGTCGGCTTTTGGAGGAGTGGATGTCGAGGATTCTTGGTTTTCATTCATGATACCGGAACCACAGTGAGTTGCTAGACCAGGTTCCTTTCGTGCGAGAGTTTTTCGACGTTGTTCTAGATGAGCCGGCGGAGCTTAGGGAGCTTGAGGATCAGCTGCAGAGTTGTTTGTTGGGGGACTTGTGTGTCCGAGTGTTTCGCTTTAGGGAGCTCCTTTTCTGTTCGTCAGGGAGAAGGACGGCAGTTTGAGCTTTTGTATTGATGGATCGTCTATTGAACCGGCTTACGGTGCGGATAGGTATCCTTTACCTCGCATTGACGATTTCTTCGATCAGCTCTAGAGTGCGAACCATTGTCTAAGTTTTTTTGTGATCAGGTCATCATCGTTGCGGGTTCGGAGTGATGACATTCCGGAGACTGCTTTTGTGCGTGCTATGGGCTTTATGTGTTTTGGTGGTGTCGTTGGACTCACCAGTGCCCTAGCAGCAATCGTGTATGTGATGAACCAGATTTCTTCAGGTCGTTCCTCGACCAGTTTATTATTGTGTCAATGATGACATCCTATTCAATTCCAAGAGTCATGAGGAACGTTAGCAGCACTTGAGGAATTGTTTTGCAGATACTGGGAGAGCACCAGCTGTTTGCTAAATTCTCGGAGTGTTCCTTCAGGCTTGATTGTGTTGACTCATAGGTCTAGTGGTTACTGGAGACGGTTTTCGTATGGACCCGGGGAGGATTGAGGCCGTACAGCTTTGACCCATACTTATATCCGGACAGAGGTCCGCAGATTTTTAGGCTTAGTAGGTTTTTACCGCCGTTTCGTGCAAGATTGCTTGTGTATTGCTGCACCGTTGACTTAACTGACCGGGAAGGAGGTTCTCTTTCTGTTGACTAAGGTATGTGTGCGGAGTTTTCAGCAGTTGGAGATTCGGTTGACAACTGCACCAGTTCTTTCTTACTTTCTGGTTCGGGCGACTTTGTTGTTTTACTGTGATATTTCGCCAGTGGGGCTCAATTTTTGCGCTAATGTGTCCCTATAGAGTTATCGCTTGTACTTCCCGATAGTTGGAGGAGATACGAGAAGGATATCCCACTCATGATCTGGAGATGGCCGCGGTGGTCGTGCGTTGAAGATCCGAGGACACTACTTATGTGGAAAGTCGTGTCAGATTTTCATGGACCACCAGAGCGTAATGTACATCTTCCTGCAGCGGGTTTCGATTATTGAGATAGCGCCGTTGGATGGAGCTTATGGAGGATTGTGTTTGTGAGATCCTTTGGTTAACCGTGGCAAGGAGATTGTAGTAGCTGATGCTTGAGTCGTAGGCCCAGGGTTAGCTTGTTCCAGTTGTGCGCAGTTCTGAGACAGTCTTCTGCAGAATTACAGTTCTTGTGTGATCGTTGAGTACAGCTAGGTTCGCCTCTACTGAGGGGACAGCTTTCTTATATCCGCGCCCGTCCACTTCCACTTTTCCTTAATCGCTTTCGTGAGGCACTGCCCGCCGATGCTCGGCTGTCAGAAATTCTGAGCATACTCAGCTGGGTAATGATTCGGAGTCCTTGATTTATGATCAAGGTGTGCCACATTTAGGGACGCGTTTGTGTACCTGTTACTGATAGGTAGAGATGCTAAATCCTAGAGCAGGCACATCAGTCAGTTTTCTGTGTTCATTCAAGTCCACCAACATGTGACGTGGCTTGTGAGATAGTTATGGGTGGGCAAGGATTAAAGAGTGAAGTTTCGGATTTCGTTCAAGGTGTCTGTCTTGTTGTGAGCTTAGGTTGAGCATTTGAGACCGGATGGCGAGATGCGATCTTTAACCGTTCCGGAGAGGGAATGGGAGCAGATCTCCATGATTTTCATGGTGGTGTCTACCTAGGTCTAGACAGGGTGTGACTCCATTCGGGTGTTTGTTGTCCGGTTATGCTCAGTTTGCTCAGTTGTTCTTGTTAAGTCTGTGCATTTGTACGGAGTTCTTTCATGCGTTGTATCCAATAGAGGCACCTTGTTCGCTAGCCGTAGTTGGCAGAAGCTTGAGGAAGCCTTGGGTACTGAATGAGCTTTAGCTCCGCTTTTCCATCTGTGGGACGATGGTCAGTTGAGCGGACTATACAGACTCTGGAGGATATGCTGGTGCATACGTACTTGTTTCTTTTAGCAGTTGGGATCGTCAATTGCCATTGTTAGGGTTCTCCTTCTATAGCTGTTATCAGGAGACACTCCGATTGGCAACCCTTAGGTTTTGTTGTTAGGTTGTGTCGATCGCCATTCTGTTTTTCTGACTCTGCGTGAGTAGGATTTTTGGACCCCAGCTAGTTTAGAGACTTCGGAGATGATCTAGTTGGTTCAGGTCAGGATGATGACAGACCAGTGCAGACAAAGGTCTTTTGTCGATCATGGTTGTCGCAGACTTGAGTTCGCAGTGGGAGATCATGTATTCCTAAGGATTTTCCGATGAATGACGTATTGAGTTTTGGGGAGCTTATCCCAGAATTGTAGGTCCTTTTGAGATCCTTTTAGCGAGTTAGTTCCGTTACCTTTAATCTGGCACTTCCGCCCAGATTATTGAGTTTTCAACCCGTATTCCTTGTGTCGATACTTTGCAAATACCTTCATGAACTTTCTCACATAATTCAGCACCAGACCATTTAGCTTGGACGCGATCTTTTCGTTCACCGGCAACCATTTGTGTTAGTGGCACGGTAGGTGAAAAAACTTCGGTCAAGAGTCTTGCCATCTGTGGAGGGTTTTCTTGGAGATAGCCGTATAGTGAGGTAGTCACTTAGGAGGCTGCGAGAGAGATTTGGGAGTTTTGTACTCATCTCTTTGAAGGTACGCTTAGTGAGAATTTTAATTCGGGGACCGAATTTCTATAAGGGGGAAGATTGTAACGTTTTAGAAATCGTTATGCGAATTTTTTTTCTGTTTTAGGGTAAAATTGTCGGTATTTTCCGTTTTAACCCGACTGTGATCAAACATCCATATAAACTTGGCAGCACCTAGTTTAGCTAAAATAAAGCTAGTGCGCGAGCTTTGGGCGTATATGGAAAGTTTTGCTTCAGATAGAATTTTTCCCTATTTTAATATTATTTTAATGTGGTATTTACATATTGGGTTTGAGAAAATACTCCAAAATTTGTATCAATTTTAATAAATAAAACCTGAGTAGACCAAAAACCTTCACATAATATCTAGATATTTGTTTGTGCAAAGGGAATTAAGTTTTAAAAGAAAAGAAAAGAATGGGAGAGGTGGCATGTGCATGTATATGGATTTATGTGCATTTATTGCAAAGGGTTAGCTAGAACACTCCACACAAGCCTTCACAATCCCCCACCTCCTCTCTTGGCCGAGTTCTTCTTCCTCCTTCTGCCCTTTTTTGTTTCTTTCACCATTTGCAACAATCCAAGCTCAATAAATCTCCAAAATTTCCTAAATAATTTCACAAAAAACTTTAAGTCTTGCTTTTGCTTCTTGGATCACTTGGAGCTAGGAAAGCTTGGATCTTGTGAGCAAAGGTTGATAGGTATAATCCATAAACTGTTAAATAGGAGTTTTTATAATGTATAGCTCGTTGGTTGTTCCGTAAAACACTTTATGTATTGATTAGTGCAATATCGTATATTTAGTGTCTTTTTAGAGTCTCTGTGATCTGCTGCGATCTGAGGTTTTTACTGAGTCACCAAACAAGATAGTAGTGTAGTACTAATGACCCTAGGATTCCACCTGAGACATGAGACCCACCCCACTGGATTTGGCCGATGACTATTTGGAGAATTCCGGCGACACCGGTTTTGGAGGGAAGTTGAGTGTTGGTTTTTTTGTGGGTAGTTGTCTGCTATAGTTTAGGGGAGTTTGGTACTGTTTAAATTTTTAGTATTTACTGTATGCAAAATCTGGGATCGTTTTCCTATAATCTAGTGTTTTGGGTCCGCGTGTTACGTTATCCGACACGAATCGTGATCTTGTGCAGCTGCTGCACTTGGGTAGGTTTCATAGTGTCATCACGCACGTTAGCCACTAGACGGACACTCGTGAGTTAGTTTAGTATTGGTGCATCGTTTTAAATGCAGTTTACGTTATATTGGTCAATTTCTGAGATTTTGCTATGTTTATGTGTTTGTGAATTTATAGCATCGCAAGCGGGGACTTCGGACGCTGCGAACAAAGGGAAGCAGGTGGTCAGATTTTCATAGCTCGAGACCAATGTGAGTAGATTTAACATCTACAGGGGAATCGCCCTCATGGCGTTATGCGTCTGGGCTAGAAATGTTATGTTTTGTCGCATATTCTATTACATATTTAGAGTTGCGCATACACCCTATTGCTTAGTTACTTGTTGTACTTGGTCTAGTATCCTTAGGACACCGCACTATTATTGACAACTTATCTTGCACGAGCACTGATTGTATGCCACACACACCATCAATAATTGCCATGACACGCACAATACCCTTATAGATATGATATTGTTTGGTTAGGGAAATTGAGACATTGATTCATATTTCTTTATGCATATGACGTATAGCATACCTGTATACCTACATGCTTACACATATGCCCTGACATGCTAGTTACCCATATACCTATAAGGTAGTGTACCATTAATGATAGGTATATACACATATGAGACATAGATACATGTACATTTGGTATACATACATACATATACCTGGAGGGTATTATGGATAAGCATAGAGACGTACCTTGCTACAGATACTTTTACATCATACATACTTACATATGGACATACATAACTTACTATACCGACATGGTTACGCATACCTTGTTATAGCTACATGTTCACCTGTATATGATGTTGCATCTGATTACGGAGAAATCAGGAACCGCATGATATATATTTAATAACTTGTTGCAGTTAAATAGCGGTTTTTCTTTATATACTCAGATTATTGTTTCATGCTGCATATGTTACATTCTTGGATTTCATATGATGTTCTCTGATATTGTTACTCCTAAGTATATATATAACAGTAGAGTGGGAAGCTGTTATATATGCATATATATATATATATATATATATATATATATATTAATGGAGTGGGACGCTAATATATATGTCTTGATTCATGCAGTTATACTTATTCATTACTAGATGTTTTCTGGATTTGAGGACCGTGGTTGTTTCATGAAATTATGCATTATTTGAAAAACCCGGTTTCTCTTGATATGATAATTCTGCAGTCACCTTGAGATTTCTTGGTTCTGAGCTTATATATACCCCATGCGAGTAGGAGTAGTGGGCCGTGTGTGGGTACATGGTAGGGCCCGGTACGGTTCCCCTCAGCAAGATGATCGTAGATGATAGGCGATGAGCCTGGAAGGAAGGCAAGTACCTTCCGGTGAGAGTGCTTCTGACCCGGCGGTTATCGTGGGGATACCAACCGGGGTCATATGCGTACAGATACGTTGAATTTCGAGGGTCAGAGCTAGGCACTCGAGTCTTCGAATAGCGTATGATACATACCTATCAGGGCCAGTCGTAGTGACAACACCTGATAGATCAGTATTTCCGTGTCGATGCTTGACACTTGTTTCATGATGTTTTGGGTGTCGATGTTAGACACTCACCTTATATGAAACTTACTTGATACTGATATTGTACACACAGGATATGTGGGATATACTGATATTGTACACACAAGATATGTGGGATATACTGATATTGTACACACAGGATATGTGGGATATACTTGATGTTGTACATTCGGAATATATGAGATTTACTTGATGTTGTATATTAAGGATATATGAGATATACTTGTTGTTGGACATTCAGGATATATGAGATTTATTTGATGTTGTACATTAAGGATATATAAGACTTACATGATATTAGAGCCAATTTGGGGGCTGATTTGTAGAAATTGGGAATTGGATAGTTTTGTTGGATTTTGGTCCTACCACGAGGTTAGGATTTCCGTGAGAATGACATGTTTTATTCCATACTCCACATTTATTGTTTATGCACTGCTTCATGTATTAGTTATACCTGATAGAGTACTTTCCATGACTGTTGCATTTACGTACTATTATATGCATTGTTTCATGTATTATTTGTACCTGATAGAATACCTTACATGATTATTGCATACCGATTGTCATATTATTGCTTCATGTATTAGTAGTACCTGCTAGCATACCTTTCTTGACTGATGCATTACATATGACCATTCATTGCTATTAGATGTTTATGGTAGATTCGCGCTATACGTGCATTCTCACGATTACCTGCATATGTTATTTTACTATTCACGAGTTGGCAACTCACCTCCGTTTTGCCACAGTGTTTTGCAAGTGTTCCTGAGGATAGTCAGAGGCAGTGCTATTTTCATCCATCATATCATCTTTTGCTGCGAATACCGCTTCGCCTGACAGTGTGCAGTTTTGCTTAGGTAGATTTTGTGGTTATCGGATGTTGCCTGTTGTATATTCGTTGTATCATGTACTCTCCATCTACCATTATCTTGTATGACTTAGACTTGATGTGAGGACGATATTGTATATTATTTTATGACCTGGAGGATTTTATGCAGTTTTATTTATATCGTCTCTTTCTTCGCTACAGCGTCGTATATCTGTTGTGGTGGTTGTTTTCCACAGTTGGACGTGGATTTTTGCTCCTGTTTGGGATGCTTTTACTTATATTATGTTGTACCCATTTTTGGGGGCTTGTTTTACAAAGGAGGTGTTGTCAAAATTTTAAAGGAATAAAAGTTAGACTTTAAAGAATTTGTTTGAGATTTCAAAAAGTTTTATCAATGTTCTTATTTTTTATTACTTTTGATGGTTTAGATTGTTGGGTTTTCGGCTTACTTAAATTGTGTTACACCTGTGGACGTTGCGTAAGTTTAAGGGCCGTCACGTGCCAATTTCGGGTCGTGACAATCCCTATAGATCTTCATGCCCGATATGTACAAGGAATCACCCAGGTCCTTCATGGAGAACCTTTGTGGTAAGAACAGTTTGACCGATTGTAGCATAGGAACATCGTTTCCTATCAAAAGAATCGCATCCACGTACAGTACAAGGAATGTGACAGTACTTCCTACAATCCTCTTATAAACACAAGGTTCATCTGGATTTTTGACGAAATCAAACTAATTGATAACATCATCAAAACAGATGTTCCAACTCCGTGATACCTGCTTTAGTCTATAAATGGATTTAAGCAACCTACATGCTTTCCGCTGCTCCCACTATCAATGAAGCCCTCTGGCTGATCCATATAAACGCATTCTTCTAAATCACCATTTAGAATAGCCGTTTTAACGTCCATCTGCTAGATTTCATAGTCGTAGTGAGAAGCAATAGAAAGTAGGATCCGAATGGATTTAAGCATGGCTACAGGAGAAAAGGTTTTGTCATAGTCCAGACCTGGTCTTTGACGAAATCCTTTCGCCACAAGCCTTGCCTTATAGGTCTCCACCTGCCCATCTACACCGATCTTTCTCTTAATGATCCATTTGCACCCTACTGGTTTTACCCCAGAGGGTACAACATCCAAAGTCCTTACTTTTTTGGTGTACATAGACTCCATTTCGGATCTTATAGCATCCAGCCACTTCACAGTGTCACCACTCGTGATAGCTTACTGAAAACTGGTTGGGTCATCATCATCCATGATGCAATCTTCTCTATCACCATCAATGATAAAACCATAGTATCTCTCCGGTGGGCGAGAAGTCCTACCAGATTTACGGAGTGGCTGAGGTTCATAAGATTCTGTTGGAACATCAGGTTCAACCAAGTCGTCATTTGTAACTTGTGTCTCCAGAACCACTCCTAGATCTACCACATTGCTATCAGTATCATTTGGAAAAATCACATTTTCTAAAAATGTAGCATGTTGAGAAACAAACACTTTTTGTTCCTCCTTGTGGTAGAAAAGATATCCAAATGAATGTTTTGGATATCCCACAAATATACATTTGACCGATCGTGTCTCGAGTTTGTCTGGATTCTACATTTTGACAAAAGTTGGACAACTCCAAATCTTAACTCGTTTAAGAGATGGTCTCTTCCCATACCATATCTCATTTGGAGTGGTAGACACGGTCTTGGTTGGAACTTTATTCAACAGAAAAGCTGCAGTCTCCAATGCATGCCCCCAAAAGGAGAGAGCTAACTCAGTATCCCTCATCATGGATCGTATCATATCTAATAGAGTACGATTCCGCCGCTCTGACACACCGTTGTGCTGTGGCGTGGAAGGGGGAGTGAGCTGAGAGAGAATCTCATTCACTTTTAGGAAGTTCAAAAACTCGGTACTAAGATACTCTCCACCTTGATCCGATCGAAGTATTTTGATACTCATTCTTGTTTGTTTTTCTACTTCAAGTTTGTACTCCTTGAATTTCTCGAAAGCTTCAGACTTGTGCTTTAATAAAAATACATTACTGAATCTTGAGAAATTATCAGTAAAAGTTATGAAGTAAGAAAACCTCCTCTCGCATGTGTAGAAATTGGCCCACACACATCACTATGTATGAGGCCCAAGAGCTCTGTAGCACTTTCTTCGTGTCCAATAAACGGAGTTTTGGTCATTTCCCCTTTGATACAAGACTGACAAGTCGCATAGGATTTATACTCAAAAGGATTTAAATATCCATCTTTATGAAACTTGTTTAGTCTTGTTTCATTAATATGACCAAGTCTACAATGCAAAAGAAAAGCTTCATTTATATCTAAAAATTTTCTTTTATTTGTGTGTTGTATTTTGAAAACTATGTGTTGATTAAGGATGTATATCCCGTTATTAAGTGTACCACAACCAATCAACTCTTGATTCAGTTTATTGTTAATAACATTGTGCTGCAATAAAAAATGATATCCTTCATTGTTTAATAAAGAAACGGATATTATATTACAAATCATGCTTGGTACAAAATAACATGGGTTCAAAACCAATATACAACCCGACGGCAACCCTAGGTGATACTCTCCCACTGAAACTGCATGTAGATTGGAACCATTTCCAACTCGGAGAGTGTGATCACCGGTCTTCAAAACTCTACTATTTCTCAACGCCTGCACAGAATTGCAGATATGAGAACCCGAACCGGTATCCAATATCCAGGAAGCAGAGTTTATAGAAAAACAGTTTTCAGTTACGAACACACCTGAAGCTGAAGTATCACCATGCTTCCTTTTCTTAAGATCAAGGTATTCCGTAAAGTTCCGCTTCCAGTGCCCCGTCTTCTTGCAGTGAAAACAATATCCTTTTCCTGACTTCTCAACCTTGGATTTGTCTCTTCATTGTGCCTTCTTCATTCCACCTCTCGATTTGGTGGATTTCTTCTTATTCCTTCCCTTGGCCTTGGCTTTTAGGACGGAAGAGGAAGTTTGTCTAACAATCAGAGAGGGAGACTTCTCTTTAAGCATTCTCTCCACACTTCTCAACATATTGAGAAGTTCGGGTAGTGACTTCTCCATGTTATGCATGTTGAAGTTTACTATGAAGTGAGCAAAGGCAGGGGAAGAGACTGAAGAACAATATCAATATAATGCCCGTTCTCCATTGTCCATCCGAGGTCATCAAGCTCTTCAATAAGAGCTATCATCGTCAAAACATGATCGCCTACTGGTGTGCCAGGAGCCATCCGCATCTAAAACAACTTTCGAATTGCTTCGTATCTCAGGGTCTGAGATTGCTCCCCATACAACTCTTTTGTATAGAGAAAGATGGATTAAACATCCATCTGCTCGTGTTGCTTTTGATGTGTATTGTCCATCAAAGCAAGCGCGAGGCATTTTGCAGTAGCACAGTTAATATCCCACATTTTGCGGATATCCCTATCCGCAATAGAAGATTTAGGGCCTGGGTTGGGTGGGGCTGAGACAGTGAGGACATATGATACTTTATCATTTATGAGAGCAATGTTAATGTTCCTCAGCCAGTCTTTATAGTTCGGCCAAGTTAGCTTATTTTTCTCTAACAGTATCTTAAGTCCAGTCATGGTAATCTGCCATTAGGAGAGAGAAAAAAATACACTCAGCGAAAACTCTTGCAAAGATCAGATTGGTTTATTATCTTATCTAATCAATGTCTCCCACTGCATTTATCAAATTTTCCTTCAAGCCTTGAAAAGAAAACTAGCCAGGATTAATTAATTCTACAACTTCGCTAACCGTTCAGCCAGGCCAGTGCCAGTATTTTGAGGGAGGTTCCCCATGCTTTCGCACGGACCTAATTAGAATAAACCTCGTTTTCCCAGAGGCATAGCCCCGTTGACACCTAATGAGTTAGCTAATTGTAAAGTGCAAAACTCTCCTCAGAGAAACTCTTGCTCACAGTCGGATCGGGATCCTACTATCTCATAGAAAGTATGCAATCTCATTGCAAATTTCAACTCTTGAAACACCCGATATGGTTTTAACCCCTAGCACGGATGACCTTGGCTATGGTTAACATATCATAAGCACTAGTCATGTTCTACCCATCATTTTATGATTAATTAGACCCACCCACAAGACCTTGGCTATGGTCAACATAATCATGTGACTGTCCTAATTAATTGCATTATATGCTGTGTAGGAAGACATCACTTAGCTGCCGTACACTACGCCTTGGCTATAGTCAACATACGTAGCACGAATACTAAGTACTCTACTTTCTAAAATGACGGAGGGCTATGAATAGTTTTTAAGAAAACCTTTAACGTTTTGAACTTGATATCGTTGTAGAATCAAATGGGTTTAAAAGGAGTGGCTTAAGCTCCACACTTTGAAAACTTGCTTTTTCATAAAAAGCCGAGTAGGTTTCAAATCCGATTCTACAGCATCTTTTAGGTTCATTTTTCTTTACATTAATCTTATTAATGTAGTCCCATCATTTAAGTACTTAAGCCATCACAGAAAAGAAACGAAAATAGAACGTACGCTTATGCCATCCGCATTCGCCACAATGTCCCGTTATGTATCATTAGGTTTCTTAACTAACGGCATAACGGGGCGGGACTAGCGCGGATGAAAAATATAAGTAACGTTTATTATATATCATATATATAATACACCATTCATCTCAACATATAAAGTGATCACATCACAGAATATGAACAGCAGAAGCACATATATGAAAATACAGGATATACTAGGAGGTCCGTATTTTGTATTTAGCCAACAATAGAAAATACGGATTCCATAGTCGCGATGAATAGCCAAGCCCACAGCCCTAGACCCTTACGAGAGCGGCAAGTGACCCTACCAATTCTAGAGTTTAGGAGACCCGGTCTCGACTCCTCTAGATAGCCTCCCACTAAACCCTAGAACCAGGTCACTTGTGCTCCCCTCCTTGGGTCTATCCTAATGCGGAAAAGAAAATAATATACAATAATGGTGACATCATCCTTAACCCGGAAGTGCCCCAAATAAAAGAATATTACATACAATTAATTTTATATGAATGAAAATAAAAACTCTTATCTCGCATAAAACCCTTGGCCATTCAATCACGACGATCATGTACATCATATCTCAGAAACACATAACATCATATTTCATCAACGTAAGTAAGTATGCATACTAAGTGTATATGTTCTAGAGGCCATTACTGTATCATACTAGTTGGTATATTACTTAATGGAAGCTTAGTATGCTACTTGGTTTGTTTCTACTTCAATATGTACATATGTTTCTTTTAGCATATCGCCTATGCATATTAGTACAGCCCTTAGGATCAATGCTTGATTACCAGCGTTGTGATGACAGTCACACTAGTGGGGGCTGGGTAATCTACAAGCACATCCTTATATAGGTCCCTAGTCACGGGATTATCGATACAGGGCATCGATACTCCAGAGTAGACTAGTGTATACGCTTCCCTTCCCAGCCTGGGAGATAGTCTATTCCACAGCCATCGGTACGTCGTACTGCAGATAGTATGTAGGTGCTCATTAGGTTGTTAGTTACAATGGACGGACTCATTAGGAACTGCTGGTTGGTAATATACTTATCGTCAGATGGCAGTACCCAGATGACATGAGTACAGCTTAGTCCGTTGACTTGACACTGCTGCTGTAAGTCCACGGTAGCGCCCCGGCCGTCTAACAGACGCCAAATGCGGAACAAAAACCTTTTAGAAACTGGCGCTATCGTGTACCGTAACCCGGATCTGCCATTAAAGCTAAACTAAGAAATTACAAATGGGTAGAAACGTTATACCGAATGATCCGAGTCCTTCGGTCTTCAACCATCATCCCACGCTTTGTTGCGGCTGCTCCGATCTCGTGAATCTCCAGTCTCATCGTCCAGGTGGCACCACGTCGACGGATCTTTAAACGGGCTCCCGCCTCTGAACCGAGGCAACTCGGTCGTCAAGTTTGCCAAAAGAGACGACTAAGATGAAATAGAGAATGAGTAGAACACTTTGTCTCATTATGTCCAAGGCTATGGACGAACGGTTAATGAAGTTGCCTTTTGGAATCGGGTGAAATGAGAATTGTCTATTCTAATTTCCATGCACCAAAAACCTTATTCTTTTTCTAACAACCATAATTCTCAAAGGAAGGAGAGGGGGCCGGCCACTTATAGATGAGGGGGGAGGTGAGTGTAGGAGCAAAGTGGTGACTCTAAAGGAAAAGATCTTCATCAAATATCTAGAAGAGTTAATGCAAAAAGAATGAGTCATTAAACCTAGTATGAACACAATAAATGCACCATAAAAGCACTAATGACTCACAAGCCTAATCACCGTTTCTAGAACCTTCTAGAAGCATGACTCACCCTCGTGACTCACCCAAGAAGAAAAGATAAATCCTCATTTAGCCGACTGTTAAATACGGCTGATAGAAAACTGGAAACTGGAAACTTCCAATAGTGATCCTGAAACGAATTTCAGGATAACCCCGTATCAGTATAAACATACTCGCATTTGTATTACGACTGAATACAAATGCAACTGAGACAAAGAAATTATATCTACACAGTATAATACTCGGATCCGGCTTAAACCAAAGCCGACCAGTATTATCTGCCCGAAAAATGACACGTGCGAAAACGCACGTGCATTTTCCGAACCTTGCCATAAAACCATACGGCCTCTACAACGTTTCGCCCGAACTTGGGAAAGTGTCTGTGGGGGACTCTAATGACTCATCAACACACTGGTACTGGGTATAACCACTAGCAAGTCAGAGGTACGAGCTGTACGTAACGTTTGCCTATGTATTGATTGGAAGGGAAGCTGACGAGTGAACTCATCTATAAACCCTACTGAGCCTGACAGTGACAATGTATATACAGTCCGGTCCATTCTTCTAAAGAGTATCGCATATCGAGTCTAGGGGGATGGATAAAGTCAGACCCCTAATAACGCGATAATTCGTGTCGGTATGAAGCCCATCACCACCTGAGAAACTACTGATCCAAATCAGTAATTCTCCACTACCTTGGCCAAGGATTTCTAGTGATGGCTACCCGTGCACTGCGCGACATCAACCCCCAATACCGGGAGAGACAAACCGCCGACGATCCGCTCACTTGCCTCCAATGTGGCTCGGGACTGTACCCAACTAAAACCTGTTTGCACAACTACTTTGAGTGTGGTAGGGTAGTAATCTAAGCACAGTGAGAACTCACATGAGACAAATGACGATCTCAGGTCGATGAACTAACCTGTACACATGTCACCAGGGAACTGCTATCTGACGATATGTATAATACCAACTAGCATGTTCCCGGCGAGTCCTGTCCGGTGTACTCATAACCTAATGAGCACCTGTATACATCTTAGGTGAACCAACTAACACCAGTGGCTTATGAGACCGGCCACCGCCCCTCGTCGGGGTCTCGACTGTATACATTATTCTACTCTGGAGTATCGATGCCCTGTCTCGAAACTCCCACGACTAGGGACACTTTTAAGGATGTGCTTATAGACCCCAGCTCCCACGTATATGATCGCCATCATACTGCTGGTACTCAAGCATGAATCCTATGGGCTCTATCATCATGCAATAGTGAACTAAAGTATATATACGATGATAAGTACAAACCAGATAGCATACTATCATCTCGAGCAAGACTGTCATATCGGTATAGGTCCTTCCTCAATCATTGCAATCACGTACCTGCGATCCAATAATTGACTTTGAGGGCACTATCTCCAACAGCTGCTTCGCCTCAAGTTTGTTCCCACTGTTCTTAGATTACTACCCTACCACGGCTCTACTGAGTCGTGAAAATAGGTAGTAGTTGGGTACAGTCCCGAAGCACTTGGAGGCAGTGGCGGTTAGATAGGATTCGTTTCTCCCGGTATTAGGGGTTGATATCGTGCTGTGTTCGGAACGCCATTACACATAGTCCCTGGCCAGGGCAAGCAAGATTTACTGGTAGCTACTACAGTAGTTTCTCAGGGTGTATTGGACCGTACTCCGACATGACTTATACCGCTATTAGAGGTCTGACGTTAACCGCCCCTAGGCCAGATATATGCGATACTCTTAGACGGACAGACCGGACTGTACGGAGATTGTCACATACAGACTCAGTAGGAGCTCGGATGAGTTATGCTCATCGGCTTTCTTATCGACAATACCTGGGGACCGTTACGTACAGCTAGTACCGCTTGCGGCCTGTGGTTAAACCCAGTGCCAGCGTAGAGTCGAGTCTTTAGAGTCCTACACAGAGCGTTTCCCTGCATTGGGAAAAACGTATAGATATCGTATGGTTTTTCGAAAGGGTTCGATCATGTGCATCACTCGTGCACGCACGATGAGTCGGACGGACAATACTGGTGGGCTTTGGTTTAAGCCGGATCCTAGTATTGTACTGATGGATTTTCTTCGTCTTCGGTATTCGTATTTTTCGGAATACGAATATAGGTACATATGTACGGACGAGGGGGCGTTTCTGTAATTTATTCAAAGATGCTTCTAGAAGATGATATTTCATATATGTATTTTTCATTTTGGATTAAATGATTTATGCATTATTACATGGTAGAAATGAGGTGGAAAATGCATGATATTGAGCATTGCTAAATATGACACATGGTGGATTTTGAAGCCATGACTCATTTGGTTGTAAATTGAACCCTAATTACTATTATTCATTTAATTTATTTGATGAATAATAAAGAGTGTTCAGTTTAGAACCATAAATTAGACACTCTCTCTCATACATTTCTTCACTAGCATTTTCTAAAACGTCTTCTTCTTCCTCAAACCCTAGGATACTCATGTATTGAGTTACCTAGGAAGAGATAGAAAGACTCCTCAATCCATCTACACCATCTACACAACCTAGATCATTTAGATTAGCAAACTACTTGATCTAGTTTCTTTAGTTTAGAAGAAAAGCTTGGTGCATAAACGTTCGGGTGGATCATCTTGGATTCGAGCAAGCCGACGAGGAGACGGCATCCGTACCACTTCGAGGAGTTCGTACAGGTGAGGAGGACAGTAAGATAAGGAGAAGAAGGACCAGGTTTCTTGAGGTATAATTTCTGTACTTAGTTTATACTTCTTTAGCGTTTTCTAGATACGGTTTAGATTACGATCATGGCATACAGTCGATGTTATGATGTTAAAATTATCGTTTTTTACACCTTCCGCCTCCCCGCGATGCCGCGGGGTGCATAGCATCGACTTACAGTGGTATCAGATCCAACTAAACCTAATCTAGCAGATTAGCAAGTAGTAGAATTTCGATCGTCGGAAAAACCGGACAACTAAATACCGAAAACCCCAGTTTCTGTCAATTTTCAAAACTGTCTACAAAATTATTTCAGTATCATAAAAAATACATGCAGGGTTTTCTAAGATGACACAAGAAATTCGAGCCTCTGAATTACCAAGACAGCCACGGATCCGCAGCAGAATCGTTTTTCTGCGGCAGAACCGCTGCCGAGTCGTGGCCGATTCAACCCGGATTTATTCTGTTATATCTTAATTTTGGTATTATGATTTCTGGAATATTTGGTTTCTACCCAGTACGTTTCTGAGTGCCGGTTTGCATTTGGGGTAGATACGGAAAATATGTTTCGATCGAATTCCTATTGTACTTAGCTAATTGGTTCTTCTGTATTGTTATATTTGTTTTATACGTCGACTAATTGCTATACGTCGGTTAGTCGAGGTTGCACATATCTGTTGGTTTGTGTATATAAACACTTTCGGATTATCGATGATGAATAGCCGAGGATGTGAGATGAGCGTTTTTATCTTTCATTCATGTAAATTGTAAAATTGATGTAATATTATTTCGCGGGGCACATTCGGGTTGAGGTTGTAGCCACCGTTGTATTATTTTCTTTTTACAGTTTTCCCCTCCTAGGATAGACCCAAGGTGGGGTACACAAACTACCGGTTTTTTGAAGTGCCGAGTGGCCTACTCACTTTGTTTAGGGAGGCTGCTTCACTTCTGGAATTTGGCCGGTAGTTTGCCGTACCCGTAGGGCTCTGGGGTGGGGTTTGGCTATTCATCGCGATCGTGGGATCCGTTTTTCGTTGCAGGCTTAAACGAAACGCGGCATTCCTAGCATATCTGAAATGTTTATCTGTGACTGGAATGATTATTATTGCATGAGATGATTGTAAAATATCTATATATGGTATATAGTAGGCGTCACTTATGTTTTACATCCGCACTAGCCCAGCCCCTGCTCTGTCGTTAGTTAAGTAACCTAACGGGTGATGACGGGGCCCCGTGGTGAATGCGGATGGCATAAGAGGATGTGATATTTTTTTCAATACTCTCTGTAATGATAGGAGTAAATGATGGGACTGCATTAGATTAATGCAAAGCAAATAAACCAAAGTTAAATCGTTGGAACAAATTTGAAAACTACTCGGTTTTTAAAAAAAAAAGCAAACTTTTTAATGCGGAGCTTAAACCGCTCCTTTTAAAAGTTATCATGTTCCTTCGATTATATCAAGTTCACTACGTTCACGGTTTTACCAAAACCATTCGTAGCTCTCCGTCATTTCAGTTAAATGTTTAGTACTATTCAAGCTATATATTTTGACCTTCGCCAAGGCATAGTGATTGGTAGCTACTAAATATTTATCTGTAGCATAGATAGATGCGTTGATTTGGGACAGTCTTACTGCCATTTTGGCCTTCGTCAAGGGTATGTACGGGTGGGTCCATATTAACCTGGAGAATGATGGATAGAACTTGACATGTGACTTATGATATGTTGGCCTTCATCAAGGTCATAAGAACATGGGGCAAAAACCCACATCGGGAGTTTCTAAAGAAACTGAAACTTGCTAGTGTTGCATACCATTTGGAGTGTGATAATTTTTGTAGGATTCCTTCAGCTTTATCACACAATTATATTTGGATCCCGATCCTACTGTGAGTATATGCTACTCCTCAGGAGATTTTTTCACTAAAAGATCAATGCTATAAACTAAGTAAGTGTTTAGAACGGTGTTAGCGGGGCTACGCCTCTAGGGAAAAGAGGTTACGTAATTAAGGAATTTCGCGAAAGCGTTGGAAAACCTCTCTCGAAGTACCAACACTAGCCTGGTTGAACAGTTAAGCAAGAATTGTATGGTGAGATTAATCCTGACTAATTCCTCTTTTTTGGTTTGAGGAGGGATTCGAGAAATAGTGGGAGCCAACCTAGTTAGATAAACTAAAAACCATTCTAAACTTGCAAGAGCATCATGCTAAAGTGTTTCTTCTCTCTCTCCTAATTGCAGCAACCAAACATGACGGGCCTTAAGTTGCTTTCAGATAAAAACATGTTGATAGGGCCAAACTATAAAGATTGGTTCAGGAATGTCAAGATGGCTATTACTTATGACAAGTTGGGCTATGTCCTTACTACAAAATCCCCCGCCGTCCCTGTAACGTTTTAAAAATAATTAAATAAATAAAATCGTTTAAGTGAATTTTATGATTTTCGTTAAAGTAAAACGTAATTTTCGTAAAACTAAACCGTAATTATTTTTCACTATAAATTTAAAAATTCCTATTTTAATTATGTTATTACCACTACTACAAATAAGGGTTGCCCCTACGGATTTATCGGTAGGGGCAACCCACTGCCCCTACGGATATATATGTAGGGGCGAAAAAAGACCCCGTAGGTGCAAAGGCCGCAGGTGCAAGTTGAGGCCCTGAACTTGCCCCTACGGACAAATTTATGCCCCTACGGATATATCAGTAGGTGTTATAGCCCCTACGGAGTACCCCGTAGGGGTAATAAAATCATATATGTAATTTTTTTTTTTGAATATATTGTATATACCTACGGATATACCCGTAGGTCCTTTTTAGACCCCTACGGATAACTCCGTAGGGGATATAAAGTATCCCCTACGGTTCAATCCGTAGGGGCCACTCCCAACACACTGCACTGAGATCGGGGGGAAAAATATCAGGAAACCTGATATTTTTCCCCTACGGATAAATTCGTAGGGGATAAACAGTGGCCCCTACGGAGATATCCGTAGGGGCACCCCCAACACCCTGCACTGATATCAGGTGGGAAAATATCAGGTTTCCTGATAGTTTGCCCCTACGGATAACTCCGTAGGGGCAACATATGTATCTACGGCGTAATCCGTAGGTACATATTGTCTGTATTTTTTTTTAAAAAATGGGCTGCTAGATTTTTTTCCCGCCCTGTGCACATTACTATATACATCAATCAAATCATATATTGCAGTATTCATAATCACATCTCACGCATATATATAATATACAAAAGAAACCCAAAAACTGAATATGATATAAATACAAACCAATATCAATATCGTTTCAAAATGTAGTACAATGTGATATAAATAAATACATGTTTCAAAAAATAAGAACCAAAAAGCTACCCTAGTTTGGTCCAGCTCCACCTCCGAATAACGTTAGAATAACGCGCGCCTGCTCCTCGGTAAATACACTCTCCAATGCTACATATAAGGGAGTCTGAGCGGCATGTGGAGCTGGCGATGTGGTCTGCGCAGCCGCCGTCGAGGTAGTCGCTTGCGGAGCCGCGGCTGCGGGAGTCTGAGTGGGCGGTGGAGCTACAGGAGCTGTCTGCGGAACCGCAGCCGATGTAGTAGCTTGCGGAGCCGCAGCCGAAGGAGATGCATGTGGAGGCTCGGCCGATCTACCCTGTCGCGTCTGGACATAACGTGTGTAAGAACTGTGTATTATTCGAATTCGTTTCATTATTAAGTTATTTCGAAACCCTGTTTGGATATCTAGTTTGGAAAAGCGTTGTTTATTTTAATTACATATGTATGTATGATTAATCAAACTTAAGTCTAAAACCAAATAAGCTCAAGCTACGTACTAATTATGGATATGTTGATATGTATATAATATGAAATGATATTTTACTATAAAGTAGTATACATACCAGCATCTCCTTCAACTCCTGAACGGTGGCCCTCAAGCTATCCAGTTCCTGATGGACATGCCGGTCACTGGAGACGGAGGAAGTAACCGCCGGGGTGGAGTCCAACCTCATATGGGCCCTGCTAGGGCCCAATCCCCGGCCTCTCTCCCAACCTCTGTGGTGCCCTCCGTGTGCGGCGTCCAGAACTGGGGTCAGCAGCCTCGGATCGTTCTGTCCGGTAAAATCGATCCCCGAGGCCTGGGCCTGCTCAACCACCCGCTCCTACACCCACATTAAGCAGTAAAGTATAAGTATAAAATTTAAACTTGAACCTTCCAAAACTAAAATTTCAAATTTGGGTAGAAAAAATATTAACACTTACGCAGTACTCCTGGGTAGCGACGTCGGGACATCGAAGCTCGCCCGTGGCGGGATCTGTCGAGGTGCCGTGGACGGCAAGATATGCGGACAGCACGCTCGGTGTACCACCTGACGCCACGGTCCGAGATGTCTGCAATATTAGAAAGTAACTCTTAATATTAGAAATATTAGAGAATAACTCTTAATATTGCAGAATATTAGAGAATAACTCTTAATTTACCGATAACTCCATGGCTCGAGCAATGTTCCTCGAGCCACCTGTGTAAGTGGGGCGACCCCTCTTCGCCGACTTCCTGTTCTCCATATTCTGAGCGGCCTGTTTCTGCACAACGCATTAACATTTAGTTTTCTAATTAAGAAACACAAAGAAATAAATTATATCATAAATAATGAATTAAATTTAAAATACATACTTTTTTGCGTTCGGAGTTGAAATAAGCGCACAATAGAGGCCATGTCTCTACGTCGACTCTCGCAAACGCCGGAGTAGATAGGAGGGCCGCTCTCTCTGCCTCGGGGGTCGCTATCCACAGGGAGTAGCAGTCGGCCTTCAGCTCATTCCTGTTCTATCGGACCTTGGCCTGCATGTTCTTCATCAGGCCATTGTACAGAGCATGAAGGTCGAGCACCCTCCCCGAGTGATCAGGGTCGGCTACAGGCTGAAAATCGTAATCCAAATGAAAATACAAAAAAAAACATTGTTATTAGATTGCAAGTGTTAATAATAAATATATTGGATAGATCAAATGAAAATATATATTAATACATACCCGAGCCTGATCAAAGAAGAGGGCGAATGAGCGCTGGTGCTGCTCGCCCCACTCAACGTGAAGTGGATAGTTCTTCACGATCCGGCTCTCGTCTCCCAAATACCGGCCGAACCTCTCGGCATGAGGACCGGTATAGCGATAGTCAAGGGTAAAAAATAGGGGGAATGCTGCCTCCCCCCTAGCTCTATCAGGCCTCAGCCTATGGGACTGATTCGGGCCTCGAGTCCCCCTCTGGGGATGGAGAGGCCCTGCGTCTGCACGAAATATCAAGACAATCAATAATAAGACAAAGTTGTATTAAGAAATCAAGGTTAAACAAAAATTCAAGTGTGATATATACCTCCGGTGATTAGCGCACGAGCCTGGGCCCGAGCAGCAGCACGAGCGGGACGATAGTTCCTCCGGTGAGGAACAACCGGGGTCCCGGACCCGGACGCATCCCCTCCAACTATAAAATAAACATCGACGCTAAATCTCCATGAAGTTCATATTTATTCTATATAGCATATGTAAAATAAATAAATATTTTAAATTTATTCATACTAACCTGCAGACGATGCGGAGGGTACGGAAGCGGCAGGAGTGGCCCCTGTGGAAGGTGTGGACGCACCACCTATAATTAGACAATTAAAAATAGATTTTATAAGTAATTGCAAAAAGAATGTGTAGATCAATAATATAACGTTCTAAATCAATATGCATGAACTATAGGACATATAAACATACCCGCAGGTGCGGTGGTGTCACCACCTACAGCTAGACAATAATAAAAATTGCTAAGTAAGAGCAAAAGGAATGTGTATATTTATGATATAGCATTCTAAATCAATATACATACACTATATGATATATAAACATACCTGGAGGAGCGGGGGTGGCCTCTGTCCCAGATGTGGACGCATCACCAACAACTAGACAATCAAACATTGACAATATAAGTAATTTTGACATAAACAGGCATGAATATCTGTAATATTAAATTGAAAATGGATATGCGTGCAGTATACCTGGATGTGTGGCAAAATCCACACGGAAGGAGGCATCCGAAGGGGTCTCCGATCTGGGTGCAAGACCGGCCCTCTGAAGCTCCCTACGGAGCTCTCCGGGCGGCAGAACCGCTCTGCCTCTGCCTCTGCCTCTGCCGCGGCTGGAGCTCCTGCCGCCCCTCGCTGCTCCCGACATCGTCATCAAATCTAGATAAACGGTTCGTGGACGCATTAGACAATCATTAAAAGTATTGACTATATATGATCTAGAGCGTAAAATGTGAAGTAATAATATAACATTACTGATAACCTTTTTCGTTTCGTGGGCGCTCAAACTTGCAAAGTATCAACGCAATAGAATTTTCTAGTTTATCCAGCGTCGCAACCTCCAGCGTTTTAGCACACAACTCCCTGAAAAAACAACATAGGTCGTTGATTACTAGACCAACCGAGTCGGGGAGAGAAGTCCTGAGGGCTAATGGAAGAAGGTGCTCCACGATAACATGGTGGTCATGACTTTTCAGCCCATCGATCTTGCCCTTCACAATTTTTATTTTCTTGCTGAATGATCCTGAGATACCTGTGGGGACTTTCAAATCATGCAACACCTGCAGGAATCTTTTCTTCTCCGGTTGTGACATATGATAAGCGGCATTGGGAAGTACAAACTTGCCCGGTTTACCCGCTACCGGTTTAGGGTGCAGTTCACTTCTTATTCCCCACTCTTGTAGATCCATCCGGGCATTCATGTTGTCTTTCGATTTTCCGTCTTTACACAGAAGCAAGTTAAGTATGTGCTCTGATACTCCCTTCTCTATATGCATGACGTCCAGACAATGACGCACTGAATTTGTAGACCAGTACGGAAGCTCGAAGAAAATGCTTAACTTGTTCCAATATTGTGGTTTGACCTGTCTCGTCGGATCCATCCCGAAGGACACGTTATTATAACCATCCCATTTAGCAGTCACGTCCTCTCCGGACAATGGGGATGGAGGCCCAAGAAGCTCCTGATGACCATCAAAGTGAACTGTGTCTAACCTATAGGGGTGGTCTGGAGGCAGAAAACGTCGATGGCCGCAATAACAAACCTTCCTGCTAAAATTAAAAAATTTTGATGTTGTGTGTTCATGGCAATGAGGACATGCTTTGTGACCATGTACGGACCAACCTGAAAGCATTCCATACGCAGGAAAGTCATTAATTGTCCACATTAAAGCCGCACGCAGTATGAAGGTTGTATTTGTGTTTGAATCATATGTCTCTACACCATCAATGAACAAAGTTTTCAGCTCCTCAATCAGAGGTCGGAGATAGATGTCGATATTGTTCCCCGGTGAGTTTGGTCCGTCGATAAGAAGAGGCATCATAAAGTATGATTGGTCCATAGCCAACCAAGGCGACAGATTATAAATTATCATTACAACGGGCCATGTACTGTGACTTCCAGCCATATAGTTGAATGGGCAGAAGCCATCGGCAGCCAGTCCGAGCCGGACATTGCGAGGATCGCTACTGAATATTGCGTGCCTCCTATCGAAATCCTTCCATGCCGGTGAATCTCTTGGATGGCTCATTTTTCCATTTTCGCTTGGAGGAGCACGGTGATGCCAAATCATTGCCTCGGCTGTTTTCTTGCACCTGAATAGCCTCTGTAGCCTCTGTATTATGGGAAAATATCGTGCTATCTTCACAGGTATATCAGGCTTCTTATCAGAATCTTTCGGCTTATACCTGGCCTCTCCGCATGTTGGACACTCTTTCAAATCTGAATTCTCTTTCCGGTACAACACGCAATTTTTAGGACATGCTTGAATCTTCTCGCACTTTAGACCCAAATCAGACATCATTTTCTGGGCTTCGTACCAGCTTTCGGGCACATTATTTCCCGGAGGCATAGAATCTTTCAAGAACGAAAGAAGCATTGTGAATGACTTGTTGCTCCATTCATTTAGACACTTAATTTGGAAAAGTTGGACGAACCATGAGAGGGTGGAATACTTCGCATTCTCATAAATTGGTTTCCTAGCATCATTCATGAAATTTTCATATTTATCCACACGCGGTCCTTGACCGGAAGGAATGTCATCTTCGGTACGAATAGATTCACCTAGGGCAGCCTCTACCATATCCTCCATTTCTTCTGATGGAAATAAATTTCCGTATCCTGCCGTATTACCGAATTCTTCTTCTTCTCCTGCCGCATTATCGTGTTCTCCTTCTTCTACCGCAGTACTGCATTCTTCTCCTTCCCCGTGATATTTCCAAATTGAATAAAGTCTAGTAAACCCATGTTTTACAATATGAAGCTCTGCCAATTCTACCTTCTGCCAGTACTTATTGCCACATCTATCGCACGGACAGAGAATCTTCTCTATTATGATCTTATTATGTGCTCGTGCAAATTCAAGGAAAGCAGCAACTCCTGCGACAAACTTAGGTTGCATACGTTGTTTCCAATCCACATACATCCAGTCCTTAACTCTGACGTACTCATGGGCCATGTTAGACTGAATAACATATAAATTATAGGTTATGCTGACTATATTGAGAAATATAAGAACGGGATAGTTACTGAAAAAGGAGAAAATTCATGTATATGCTTTGTGTGTGCGTTTGTCGTTGAAAAGAATAAATTATCGCACGTTATGTTGACCGATAGACGGGGACTAAGTGGCGCTTTTAGTTTCATATATGGGTATCGATGGGAATATGAAGGTTTCATATTATCATATATTGGTGTTAACCCGAACATCTCGAGTCGCTCTCTGATTATGCGTTTGTATGTATGTGTTCCGGCTGTCGGGGGTAGGCTTCTATCCCATTAAGAATGTATAGAGCGAACGCCCATCACTTGTGCTTTCAACCGTTTCGAGTAAATTTCGGCAGCACCTCCCCGCTGTTCTCCGAGTACACTGTAATAGAATAGATAATCATTTCAAAGCTGTGAAACAACGTTGAAATGAACATCTAATCTATCTTTGTACACGGAGAACCAGCGGAAAGGTACCGACGAAATATCTCGAAACGGATGAAAACACAAGTGAATGAAGGCGTTTGCTTTATACATTCTTAACTTGTCCACACGGGACAAATCTATGGGTTACCATACGATTGAATTTTCTCGTCGCGTAGACTATACGACGGTTGTTAGTATCGAGCTATACTTTCCGATATTTAACAACCTTCGTATAGTTCTAGGTCACGACGAGCATCGCACGTATGTTAACCGATAGACGGGGACTAAGTGGCGCTTTTAGTTTCATATACGGGTATCGATGGGAATATGAATGTTTCATATCATCATCGAGTATCATATATTGGTTTTAACCTGAACATCTCGAGTCGCTCTCTAATTATGCGTTTGTATGTATTTGTTCCGGCTGTCGGGGGTAGGCTTCTATCCCATTAAGAATGTATAGAGCGAACGCCCATCACTTGTGCTTTCAACCGTTTCGAGTAAATTTCGGCAGCACCTCCCCGCTGTTCTCCGAGTACACTGTAATAGAATAGATAATCATTTCAAAGCTGTGAAACAACGTTGAAATGAACATCTAATCTATCTTTGTACACGGAGAACCAGCGGAAAGGTACCGACGAAATATCTCGAAACGGATGAAAACACAAGTGAATGAAGGCGTTTGCTTTATACATTCTTAACTTGTCCATACGGGACAAATCTATGGGTTACCATACGATTGAATTTTCTCGTCGCGTAGACTATACGACGGTTGTTAGTATCGAGCTATACTTTCCGATATTTAACAACCTTCGTATAGTTCTAGGTCACGACGAGCATCACACGTATGTTAACCGATAGACGGGGACTAAGTGGCGCTTTTAGTTTCATATACGGGTATCGATGGGAATATGAAGGTTTCATATCATCATCGAGTATCATATATTGGTTTTAACCCGAACATCTCGAGTCGCTCTCTAATTATGCGTTTGTATGTATGTGTTCCGGCTGTCGGGGGTAGGCTTCTATCCCATTAAGAAAAAATGGAGTGTATTTCGCTTTGAGAGACTCTTCAAAGAAATGGAGGAAGAAGCACTAAAGAAAAAAGAGAGAAAAATAAGAATATAAAGTTGAAACTAAACTTGAGCTATCCGCTGAAATCATAAAGCATAGGAAAGTTGATTGAGTCTTGATCTATTGCTCTTTCTTTGCATTATCTCGTATGTCCATTTATAGATTTTAATGCCACATGAGATGTATAATCAGTCAGCTCCCTATGGTTGTATTAATGTCAGCTCTTACACAATATGGGTATCTGCCTTACCATTAAGACAACTATGGAATATGTTAATTTAAAATGTAAGGCTAGCTATCTATGTATTCTGAGGGACAGCTTGCATAGAACTTAGCTTGATCCTCTCAATTATTACACATAAATATGCTGACATGCCTCTCATAACCCTAACCCCAGCCCCACAGTAACCCTAACCCTAGCCCCAACCCTAACCCCAGCCCACCGTAACCCTACCCCAGCCCCACAGTAACCCTAACCCCAGCCCCACCGTAACCCTAACCCCAGCCCCACCCCAGCAGCAGCCGAACCCCAACCCTAACCCTACCCCGACCCCGACCCCGACCCCGACCCCGACCGCCACCGCGCCCCTGCCCAAACCCAACTCTCGCGCGCGCAACCCAGACCCAGCCATGAATAATCCAAAAATGCTTTAATTTACCTCGAGATTTATACCTGAACGGGTGCGCTGGTGGGCTAGAGCGACGACGGTGGCGAATTGGCGAAGAAACCGGCGGTGGCGACGACGGTGGCGACGAAACCGGCGGTGGCGACGAAATCGGCGGTGGCGACGACGGTGGCGCCTCTGCCCAACGACGGTGGAGACGCGACGGTGGCGATTTGGGGTTTTTCGCGCGCGTTTGAGGGAGAGAGAGAAAATGAGCGTAGGCTTTTCGATCTGGCTTTATTTTAAAACGATATTTACTTGCCCCTACGGATATATCCGTAGGTCCTTTGTTTGTGGCACCGTAGGGGCAAACACCAAATTAAGAATTAATATTTTTATTCTTGAACGTCAGTGCCCGTAGGGGCAACCTTTTAGCCCTACGGATTAATCCGTAGGGCCAAGTTAAATATGCCCCTACGGATAATTCCATCCGTAGGGGCAACCCACTATTTTACTAGTGTACTAGTAAATGGTGTTTATTTAGTCACTTATAAATTTTTAGTTTAATTAAAAAAAATTCCTAAATTAATTATTTTAAATATTAAAATAAGCTTTATTTATACATTAAATTACTATAAATTACAAATTTGAATGGGTTTAATTTGCAAAAATGATCCATTGCATATTAGAATCTAGTGTGTTTCATGCAAAATTTATTTTCAAATTTATCCATGGTTCTAGACCATTCTAGGTTAAATTAAGTGAGGAAAATAAAGAATTTTTATTAATTTCATGAAAAGACTTAATTGTATGATATTTTAGTGAGACCTTATATACTTTTCTTCACTTTTCTCACTCTCCACCCCCTCCTCCTAATTGTGGCCGACCTCAACCCCCATGGCAGCCCCCTCATCTTCCAAATTTAAATTAACTCCAAAAAATCATCAAAAATCCTACAAAAATCCAAATAAAAATCCACAAAATCCTAATTAATTCCTACCCTCTATTCTTTGCTCATCTTTTCATGGATTTTGGAGATGGAAAGCATTCATTTTGGAGGCTTATTTTCATGTTTGGATTTCATGTTGTGGAGGTATAAATCTTCTTCTTTTGATTTATTGTTATTAGATGTTTCATTTAAGCATAATTAGATTTAATAAATAAATTCTATCTACAAGTTTTAAAATTCAGGTTAGGGTTTATAAAATTAAGTTATGGCTTTTACTAATTAAGTGGTGTTATTATAACTAGTTTAACATTTTTAGAAATGGGAAAAATCTTGCATGATTGATATATTGTAATTTGTTCATTCAAATTGTTTAAATTAAGTAAATTTGCAAACTAGATTTATGTATATTATATTTATTGGTGAGATAAAATTTAAATTAATGTTTATAACACTAGAGTGTGGTTTTAAAGAGGATATTAACTTGTTAGTGGAATGGAAAACTTAATTTGGTTACTAGTTCTATTGATAATTGAAAAATAGTGATAAAGCATGCTATTTTCCTAAATAGATTTTGGAAATTCTTAAATAAATGAAATTTAAAATATAATTTATGGTTTCATTATATCATTATCATCATGAATTGTAGTTTAATGCATTAATTCATGCAAAATCCAGTTTAGATGTGATATTGTGACAATTTGCTTGCAAGGTGTTAAAATTGGTTTATTTGCAAACTAGAATTTTTCCAATTAGTACAATTGGGGCGTTAAAAATAAAGTAATGGGTTGTATAATCTAGTTATGCTATTTAATGAGTTTTATGACCATTAGTTTCAATTAAATGTCATGTTTTGAAGTAAAACGGTAAATTGGCGTTTTCGGGTTTTTCGAAATCGGACGATTTGGTTGATTTTAGAGTTTTGATGGATTAAATCATGTTTTATATTATAAGTAACGAGTTCTTAAACTACAAGTTGTTTTTTGATGTTTATCTCGATCAATCGGCGTTTGTACGCCGATATCTAGCGATATTTGGTCCTTTTGCATGAGCGGGACAAAGGTTTTAACCTATGCGTGTTTCGTGCGTCGTTTTGATTTTTGTCCGTGATTCAGTTTACGATATTATACATGTTTACGTATAGGTACCCCTCGCGTGGACTTCGGACGAGGAAGAAGAGGAAGGCGACATCGTATTCGGCAGTCAAGGACCAGGTCAGTAGATGTATATCTACGGGGGGAAGTCGAGTGGATGGCATTTAGCACCCCCGCAAAAGTAGAATAGGAATAAGTACTTATTGTCTTTAGGAAGCCAGACGTGACCTTAGAATTTCGATGAGTAGGACCCTAGTAGTGACCTTAGGTTGGACTAGATTGATTTAGGAAGACCTTACCCGAGGATGAATATCATGGAGGAGATTAGTAGGTTCAGGTAGATACACGCACACGCACACACTGAGACTCGACGTGGTGTATACGTGTATGTGTATATATATATAGGACTAGGTGTAGATATATATATATATACACAATACGTATATGTGATACAAGGATGTGATATGATATACGGGGATGAAACAATATAACTGGGCTGATGCCGTGATTCTTGGCTATACAGTCGTGTTATGCGGTTAGCGGATCATTAGAAAATGAGATAATGGATTTGTATACGTGAACAATAATAAATGGTGGTGATGATATTGAAGTACATAGGACTCTAAAATAGGACCCGGACCGTAACCTGTGCCTGAAATTCTGATATGATATAGGTGTGACTTGATTTCGATATCATATATATGTGACTTGATTACGATATCATATAGGTGTGACTTGATTACGATATGATCTAAGTATGACTTAATCACAATATGATACATATGACATGATATTTCTGAGGATAAATTAACGATGTATATTTATACTGGCAATGATATATGATTGATGTATGCGATTACAGTATAGCACCATGATCTTGACATGTGTTGATGATGATATTATACGAATGATGAGACACCTAGGTGATACTTGACCCGTACCCCGATATTGGGATACCGTACGATGGATTTTACCGTACGAGGCATAGATATGATAATTGATCCGCACTCTTGATTTGAGGAATCCGTACTACGTACGTGACGCTATTGAGCCCGAATCGCCGACTATTAGAGATATGGACTCAGACTTTAGGTGTACTCTTATTTCTTATTGACTAGTTTCTTAAGTTTAGTTCCTTAGGAGGTTAGATGGACGCTAGTTTAGGCTCAAGATATATAGTTGTAGTTATACTTGTATATCAAATGAGTGGATAATACACATCTCTCTTTACTTTTAGACTGTAATCATCATGGTGCATGTTCATTCATATGTTTCTATAATCAGTATAAAACTCTGCCTGTTAGGACACCAGCACCATTACCGATGATGCGCATATTCCACAGACACTTATTTGCCGGCTCACACACATCATCATCGGTAATTGATAGTCACGTACACTTTAGAACATATTATCTTTTATTGATAGAATTAGCTAACAGCTAGATCGATATAATATTGTGATTACTCTCTGGTGTTAGTATAGACATGGCATTTATTACTTAGACATTTCATGCATTCACATTTTCATGTTATCATGCAGTATTATGGGGCATATGCCGACATTTATCATATACTTACTCAAGATTTTGGGATTTTGGATTACTATGAGATTTCTGGATTTTGGGGAAAACCGCAAGAATATATAAAAAGTTCTCTCTCTCTCCTCCTCTCTTTTTAAAATATAAGATGCGGTTTTCTCATGATGTATATGTCGTCCACCATGAGATTTCATGTTTTCTATTGGATTTCGAGACCCGATTCGAGGAGTGGATGAACCGTCACGGGTACATGGTGGGACCGGTAAGGTACCCCGGGGCAAGAAGATTGAGTTGTAGACGATGAACCTGGCAGGGGAAGACTACCTACCAGTGATGTCTGGCGCGGCGGATATCCGGAGGATACCGATCGTTGTCGTGAGATTTGATGATATGGGCCGATCCGGACTGACGGAGCCCGAGATATTGAGACTTGAGATTTACATGTTTTGTGTCGGTGCTTGACATGGATTTTCATGGATTTCATCGTTGATATTTCAGATTTCTATACACATTTTACCATGATAAAAGCTAAAGATTTCTTATACAGATATATCCAGATTTCAGGATTGATTGTTTTACATTCATGGTCCATGCATACTCATTCACATGACATATTACTATTTGAGGTACTGACACGGGCACGGAGCTTTTGCACTACACGTAGTTTATTACCCTGCTATTATTAGATGATTAGTATTATATTAGTATATTATTATGACCTAGGATAGTGTCGTGCATTCGATTTCTTTTCGCAGATATCTTCTACTTACGAGTTGGCAACTCACCCCCTTTGTGCCAAATTTTATTACAGGTTCGATGTACAGGTTTTCCTGGCAGCTTGCTGGCACATCGTTTCATTCCGGGTGATCTGCATGGTAGGTTGGTTCATTTGTATCTGGACCGCCATTGTACTTTTGTTATTTCATTTGTATCTAGAAAGCTCCATCAACCAAACTTGTATTACTTGATAGTTTACTGGACCATTTATTTGTTTCGACCTTAGAGGAGCGCTTGTATTATTATGATATCTGGTGGTTTTGTTTTCTTTTGAGTTTTGAGCCTCGCCCTTTGGCGTTGTATACTATTGTGTATTGGTGTGGTTGTTTCCGCCTTTTGGCGTAGACTTAGCTCCCGTTTGGGGATGCTTTTTATTGTTTATATGTATTCATTCTTGTTTGTACCCGTTTGGTGCCAGTTTTTACAAAGGAGACTCTGCCGAAATTTTTGAGAAATTGGATGTTGCTTTTAAACTTGTTTTCTTCATGTTTTCCTTTACTTCTTCTTCTTTTATGGTTTAGATTTCTGGGCTTCGGCTTACTTAGATTACGTTGCTCCTCTAGACGCTCCGTAATCTAATTGCCGGTCATGTTCCGTACTTTCGGGTCGTGACAAAGTTGGTATCAGAGCGCCAGGTTTAACCTTTGTATATGTCTAGGGTGACCCTTGGTTGATGGAGTAGGCGACTTAGGTAGAGTGACGTACCGTGGGTATGATCCGCGGCATACTTACGATACGCTACTCTTCTTAAGTAGCCTTAGAATGTACATTTGTCTGCACCGCATTTCATTCGTTCCTTTGATCTATCTTCATCGATATCGGAGGGTAGTTTCTGTTACCACGAGCGCACGGGCAGAGGGAGCTACGGCTCAAATGCGATAACCATTAGGGTATTGGTTATTCTTGAGGATTGAAGTATTGTTTAGCGTGCGGACGAAGGGTATTCACATGGTGTCCAGGCGAAGTTAAAGGGTTCGAACGATTATCAGAAAACCCATTTTCCTAAGTTTAAGGTATTCGGAAGAACATAAAGGTATTTCGATAGACCCTCTAGAAGAATGAAACCCTAACTCGACATAATGACCACGAGAACGCCCTTGAACCTTAGGGTTTACGGCAGTTCCGCGGTGCCATTAGTGAGGCTTGGGTTTGCCCTTCTACGGCTGGACCATCGATGCTGGGGTATGTACCGGATATTTTTTAAACTGTACTTGAGTGTTGAGCTCTCGGGGAATTATGGGATTTTGATAGATCGATCGAAAAGTTTAATGTAGTCCGGATATCAGGTGAAGGGATCGACTACGTGGGAGACTCTAGATATGAGTATTGCCTTTGGTAGCGCAGTCAGAACACCTATGAAGAGACAAGTTCAAAGCAGTCGATACCAGAGGAAAGGGGGAAAGAGACGCACATTGACGATAGTGTTTACGATTGTGATTTGGTGATTTGAATTTCATATTTTCGTTGATCGGATTTTGGTATTTTGAGGACTTTGTTCTACGATTGGTATTTCTTAAGTGTACCTTCATTACATTCTCTTTGTGTTTCATATATCAGTGGTATTGATGTTGTTTAGTACATACCCAGTGCACTTGATTGGTTTTAATACATTTTGAGATTTTGATTTGATTTCGTGCATATGGTTACACATGATTTTGACATATGCTTCGACCTAGTTTTCATGCATTTTCGTACTGTGATTTTGATTTTGATATTCGGTGTATGTTTTCGTGCACCATGTGCACCTGATTCAGATTATTGCGCACATTTGGTGCACTTGATGCGATTTTGTGCACACCAGATGCACTAAATCGGGGTTTTGTGCAGATTAGATGCACCTGATATTGAGTCGTGCACGCCCGTTGCACTTGACAGATGTTTTTGGTGCACACCTGTTGCACTTAGTTTCGTTTTTGTGTGTATTCGTGGTATCAGTATTTGGTTTCGATTCAGTGCACACCGGACGCACATGATATTTTTATGATGTGATTGGGATTGATTTCAGTTTGAGCAATATGTTTTTATAATCATTACTATTTGATTTAGTAACCAGGCGGGGCGTGTATGTTAAATAAAGATATATATATATATATATATATAGAAATTTTTTTAAAATAAACGTCCGCTACTTATGCTGTGACACGTGCATCACACGGCGATTTTCAAAAGGGGTTCTTGCGTGCTTCTTTATCCAGATATTTGGACAGTTTTACAATGATGCACACTATATATAAGTTATAGATTGATGTATAATATGTTGGTTTTTCATATTGGGTTTGGATATTTTACTTTCACCTTAACTCCGATGATTGTGTTATGTTTGACGGAGTTTTGATTTGAGTTATGTACTTGTTTTTCATGCGCTTGTATCGTGCTAAAAACGTGCTTTATGTATTGATGATTTCGGAGCCTCGACGATTTGAGTGTTTTGCTGAATGTTTTAGTAATTGGGGGGAGTTTTAATTTAAATTCGGGGACCGAATTTCGTAAAGGGGGGAAGATTGTAAATTTTTAAAAATAATTAAATAAATAAAATCGTTTAAGTGAATTTTATTATTTTCGTTAAAGTAAAACGTAATTTTCGTAAAACTAAACCGTAATTATTTTTCACTATAAATTGAAAAATGCCTATTTTAATTATGTTATTACTAGTAAATGGTGTTTATTTAGTCACTTATAAATTTTTAGTTTAATTAAATATTTTTCCTAAATTAATTATTTTAAACACTAACATAAGCTTTATTTATATATTAAATTACTATAAATTACAAATTTGAATGGGTTTAATTTGCAAAAATGAACCATTGCATATTAGAATCTAGTGTGTTCCATGCAAAATTTATTTTCAAATTTATCCATGGTTCTAGACCATTCTAGATTAAATTAAGTGAGGAAAATAAAGAATTTTTATTAATTTCATGAAAAGACTTAATTGTATGATATTTTAGTGAGACCTTCGACACTTTTCTTCACTTTTCTCCACTTTTCTCACTCTCCTCCCCCTCCTCCTAATTTTGGCCGACCTCAACCCCCATGGCAGCCCCCACATCTTCCAAATTTAAATTAACTCCAAAAAATCATCAAAAATCCTACAAAAATCCAAATAAAAATCCACAAAATCCTAATTAATTCCTACCCTCTATTCTTTGCTCATATTTACATGGATTTTGGAGATGGAAAGCATTCATTTTGGTGGCTTATTTTCATGTTTGGATTTCATGTTGTGGAGGTATAAATCTTCTTCTTTTGATTTATTGTTATTAGATGTTTCATTTAAGCATAATTAGATTTAATAAATAAATTCTATCTACAAGTTTTAAAATTCAAGTTAGGGTTTATAAAATTAAGTTATGGCTTTTACTAATTAAGTAGGGTTATTATAACTAGTTTAAAATTTTTAGAAATGGGAAAAATCATGCATGGTTGATATATTATAATTTGTTCATTCAAATTGTTTAAATTAAGTAAATTTGCAAACTAGATTTATGTATATTATATTTATTGGTGAGATAAAATTTCAATTAATGTTTATAACACTAGAGTGTGGTTTTAAAGAGAATATTAACTTGTTAGTGGAATGGAAAACTTAATTTGGTTACTAGTTCTATTGATAATTGAAAAATAGTGATAAAGCATGCTATTTTGCTAACTAGATTTTGGAAATTCTTAAATAAATGAAATTTAGAATATAATTTATGGTTTCATTATATAATTGTCATCATGAATTGTAGTTTAATGCATTAATTCATGCAAAATCCAGTTTAGATGTGATATTGTGACATTTTGCTTGCAAGGTGTTAAAATTGGTTTATTTGCAAACTAGAATTTTTCCAATTAATACAATTGGGGCGTTAAAAATAAAGTAATGGGTTGTATAATCTAGTTATGCTATTTAATGAGTTTTATGACTATAAGTTTCATTTAAATGTCAAGTTTTGAAGTAAAACGGTAAATTGGCGTTTTCGGGTTTTTCGAAATAGGACGATTTGGTTGATTTTAGAGTTTTGATGGATTAAATCATGTTTTATATTAAAAGTAACGAGTTTTTAAACTACAAGTTGTTTGTTGATATTTATCTCGATCAATCGACGTTTGTACGCCGATATCTAGCGATATTTGGTCCTTTTGCAGGAGCGGGACATAGGTTTTAACCTATGCGCGTTTCGTGCGTCGTTTTGATTTTTGTCCGTGATTCAGTTTACGATATTATACATGTTTGCGTATAGGTACCCCTCGCGTGGACTTCGGACGAGGAAGAAGAAGAAGGCGACATCGTCTTTGGCAGTCAAGGACCAGGTCAGTAGATGTATATCTACGGGGGGCAGTCGGGTGGATGGAGTTTAGCACCCCCGCAAACGTAGAATAGGAATAAGTACTTATTGTCTTTAGGAAGCCAGACGTGACCTTAGAATTTCAATGAGTAGGACCCTAGTAGTGACCTTAGGTTGGATTAGATTGATTTAGGAAGACCTTACCCGAGGATGAATATCATGGAGGAGTTTTGTAGGTTCAGGTAGATACACGCACACACACACACTGAGACTCGACGTGGTGTATACGAGTATGTGTGTGTGTGTATATATATATATATATATAGGACTAGGTGTAGATATATATATACACAATACGTATATGTGATACAAGGATGTGATGTGATACACGGGGATGAAACAATATAACTGGGCTGATGCCGTGATTCTTGGCTATACAGTCGTGTTATGCGGTTAGCGGATCATTAGAAAATGAGATAATGGATTTGTATACATGAACAATAATAAAGGGTGGTGATGATATTGAAGTACATGGGACTCTAAAATAGGACCCGGACCGTAACCTGTGCCTAAAATTCTGATATGATATAGGTGTGACTTGATTTCGATATCATATATATGTGACTTGATTACGATATCATATAGGTGTGACTTGATTACGATATGATCTATGTGTGACTTAATCACAATATGATACATAAGACATGATATTTCTGAGGATAAATTAACGATGTATATTTATACTGGCAATGATATATGATTGATATATGCGATTACAGTATAGCACCTTGATCTTGACATGTGTTGATGATGATGCTATACGAATGATGAGACACGTAGGTGATACTTGACCCGTACCCCGATATTGGGATGCCGTACGATGGATTTTACCGTACGAGGCATAGATATGATGATTTATCCGCACTCTTGATTTGAGGAAGCCGTACTACGTATGTGACGCTATTTAGGCCGGATCGCCGACTATTAGAGATATGGACTCAGACTTTAGGTGTACTCTTATTTCTTATCGAATAGTTTCTTAGGTTTAGCTTCTTAGGAGGTTAGATGGACACTAGTTTAGGCTCGAGACATATAGTTGTAGTTATACTTGTATATCAAATGAGTGGATAATACACATCCGTCTTTACTTTCAGACTGTAATCATCATGGTGCATGTTCATTCATATGTTTTTATAATCAGTATAAAACTCTTCCTGTTAGGACACCAGCACCATTACCGATGATGCGCATATTCCACGCACACTTATTTGCCGGCTCACACACATCATCATCGGTAATTGCTATGTCACGTACACTTTAGAACATATTATCTTTTATCGATAGAATTAGCTAACAGCTAGATCGATATAATATTGTGATTACTCTCTGGTGTTAGTATAGTCATGGCATTTATTACTTACATATTTCATGCATTCACATTTTCATGTTATCATGTAGTATTATGGGGCATATGCCGACATTTATCATATACTTACTCATGATTTTGGGATTTTGGATTTCTATGAGATTTCTGGATTTTGGGGAAAACCGCAAGAATATATAAAAAGTTCTCTCTCTCTCCTCCTCTCTTTTTAAAATATAAGATGCGGTTTTCTCGTGATGTATGTGTCGTCCACCATGAGATTTCATGTTTTCTGTTGGATTTCGAGACCCGATTCGAGGAGTGGATGAACCGTCTCGGGTACATAGTGGGCCCGGTAAGGTACCCCGGAGCAAGAAATCGAGTTGTAGACGATGAGCCTGGCAGGGGAAGACTACCTACCGGTGACGTCTGGCGCGGCGGATATCCGGAGGATACCGATCGTTGTCATAAGATTTGATGATATGGGCCGATCCGGACTGACGGAGCCCGAGATATTGAGACTTGAGATTTACATGTTTTGTGTCGGTGCTTGACACGGATTTCCATGGATTTCATCGTTGATACTTCAGATTTCTATACACATTTTACCATGATAAAAGCTAAAGATTTCTTATACAGATATATCCAGATTTCAGGATTGATTGTTTTACATTCATGGTGCATGCATACTCATTCACATGACATATTACTATTTGAGTTACTAACACGAGCACGGAGCTTTTGCACTACACGTAGTTTATTACCCTGCTATTATTAGATGATTAGTATTATATTAGTATATTATTATGACCTAGGATAGCGTCGTGCATTCGATTTCTTTTCGCAGATATCTTCTACTCACGAGTTGGCAACACACCCCCGTTGTGCCAAATTTTATTACAGGTTCGATGTACAGGTTTTCCTGGCAGTTTGCTGGCACATCGTTTCATTCCGGGTGATTTGCACGGTAGGTTGGTTCATTTGTATCTGGACCGCCATTGTACTTTTATTATTTCATTTGTATTTAGAAAGCTCCATCAACCAAACTTGTATTACTTGATAGTTTACTAGACCATTTATTTGTTTCGACCTTAGAGGCGCACTTGTATTATTATGATATCTGGTGGTTTTGTTTTCTTTTGAGTTTTGATCCTCGCCCTTTGGCGTTGTATACTATTGTGTATTGGTGTGGTTGTTTCCGCCTTTTGGCGTAGAGTTAGCTCCCGTTTGGGGATGCTTTTTATTGTTTATATGTATTCATTCTTGTTTGTACCCGTTTGGGGCCGTTTTTACAAAGGAGACTCTGCCGAAATTTTTGAGAAATTGGATGTTGCTTTTAAACTTGTTTTCTTCATGTTTTCCTTCACTTCTTCTTCTTTTATGGTTTATATTTCGGGGCTTCGGCTTACTTAGATTACAATGCGCCTCTAGACGCTCCGTAATCTAAGTGCCGGTCACGTTCCGTACTTTCGGGTCGTGACAGTCCCAGGCCCAAACTCCAGTGTCGCGGATAGGGAAATCCGTAAGACCTGGGAGATTGACTGCCAGAAGGACAAGTGCTTCGTGCTTGCCTCTATGGACAATGAACATCAGTGGAGGCACGAGAATATAGACCTAGAATCCATATTCCTCCATACAAAGGAATTATATGGAGAGCAATCTCGTATCGCAAGATACGAGACCTCAAAGAAACTGTTTCAAGCGAGGTTGGCCGTCGGATCATCAGTCGGGGAACACGTCCTTAAGATGATTGGCTACATTGAGGAGCTCGCAGACCTCGGGACCACGTTAAGAATGAGCTGTATACAGACTTGATTCTCCAATCCCTTCCATCTACCTACGCCCAGTTTATTTTGAATTTTAATATTCAAAGTAAAGAAGTTAAACTTCTGGAACTTCTCAACATGTTGAGGAGTGCTGAGGGCACCCTGCAAAAAGCAAGGGAAACACCCGCTCTATTTGTTGGTGGTACTTCTTCTTCCAGGTCCAAGGCAAAAGCCAAATGGAAGAAGAAGAAGGCCCCCACCAAAGCGAGAGACGGTGTTGGTAAGTTGGAAGCAAAAGAAAAAATAAAAGTTGGGGGCAGACTGTAGGAAAGGAAGAATGCTTTTACTGTCACAAGAAGGGCCATTGGAAGAAGGATTGCAGGGCCTGGAAAGCCCAGAACCAGGGAGCGAAGCAGGTTGTGGCTTCGACATCAAGTGTGTATGTAATTGAAAACTGTCTGTCAATCAACTCTACTTCCTAGGTATTGGATACCGGTTCAGGATCTCATATCTGTAATTCTTTGTAGGCACTGAGAAGCCGTAGGGTCTTGAAGGCGGGTGATATGACCCTCAAAGTTGCAAACGGAGCAAGCATGGATGCTGTTTCCTTAGGGGAATATCACTTAGGATTGACTAATGGACATGTTTTGGTTTTGCGCAACTGTTATTATGTACCTAGTTTGACTTGTAATATCATATCTGTATATTTAATGTTTAAAGAAGGTTAAGATTTTACATTTGTAAGCGATGCCGTAAATATCCACCTTAATCATAACTTGATTGGGTCGGGTACATTAAGCAACGGTATATGCGTATTAAACCAACACCAGATTTTCAATGTCCAGAATACATACAAAAGAAAGTCTCCAGAAATTAATCATGCATTCTTATGGCATTGTAGACTGGGTCACATCAATGAGACACGGTTGACTAAGTTGCATAAAGAAGGATATTTGGATCCGTTCGAATATCAATCTTATGCAACTTGTCAATCTTGTCTTAAAGGAAAGATGACAATGAATTCATTCACTGGACAAGGAGTAAGAGCAAGCGAGCTCTTGGGACTCATACACAACGATATATGTAGTCCAATGTCTACACATGCACGTAGCGGTTATTCTTATTTCATTACTTTTACGGATGATTTCTCAAGGTACGGACATGTCTTCTTGATGAAGCATAAATCCGAAGCTTTTGAGAAATTCCGGGAACAAAAGAATGAAGTGGAAAACCAAACTGGCAAAAGTATCAAGAAACTAAGATCTGATCGAGGTGGTGAATACTTGAGTGCCGAGTTCCTGGAATACCTAAAAGAGAATGGAATTCTCTCTCAGCTTACTCCTTCATACACTCCACAACACAATGGTGTATCGAAGAGACGGAACAGAACCCTATTGGATATTGTAACGTTTTAAAAATAATTAAATAAATAATTAAATGAATAAAATTGTTTAAGTGAATTTTATGATTTTCGGTAAAGTAAAATGTATTTTTCGAAAAACTAAACCGTGATTGTTTTTCATTATAATTTCAAAAATACCTATTTTAATTATGTAATTACTAGTAAATAGTGTTTATTTAGCCACTTATAAATTTTTAGTTCAATTAAATATTTTTCCTAAATTAAATATTTTAAATATTAACATAAGCTTTATTTTTTATTTAAATTAGTGTAAATTACAAATTTGAATGGTTTTAATTTATAAAAATGAACCATGGTATATTAGAATCAAGTGTGTAATATGCAAAATCTTTTCCAAAATCTCTCCATGGTTCTAGAAATTTCTAGGAAAATGGTTAAATTGAAAAAGTTAGATAATAAAGGGTTTAAGTGAAAAAAATGCATTATTTATGAACTTTCTACACAATACCACACTTTTTTTTTCTCTCTCTCCACCCTCCTCCCTCTCCATGGCCGGCCTCCCCTCCATGGGTAGCCCCAAAAATTTTCCCCCATCATTTTTGCATTAAAAATCATCAAAATTCATCAAAAATTCCAAAAATAAATCTCAAAAATCAACATTCAACCTCTACCATTTTCCTTTGACCTATTTAGCATGGATTTTGGAGATGGAAAGCATGCATTTTGGAGGCTTATTTCATGTCTGGGTTTCATATTTTGGAGGTATAAATTTCCTTCTTTTGATTTATTGTTATTAGATGTTCATTTAAGCATAATTAGATTTAATATATTAATTCTATTTGCTACTTTTAAAATTCAAGTTAGGGTTTGAAAAATCAAGTTGTGATTTTTATTAATTAAATAAGGTTATAATAGCTAGTTTAACATTTTTAGAGTGGAAAAATCTTGCATGGTTGTTGTATAATAATTTGTTTATCCAAAATTGATTTAATTAAGCTATTTAGCTAACTAGGTTTTTATAAAATGTGTTTGTGGGTAATATAAAATTCTAATTAAGGTTGCTATCATTAGATTGTAGTTTTAGTGAGAATATTAGCATGTTAATGGAAAGAAAAACTTAGTTTGATCACTAGTTTCTTTTGATGATTGGAAAAATACTAATAAAATGCTATTTTTATAAACTAGATTTTGGAAATTCCTAAATAAATGAGATTAAAAATATAATTTATGGTTTCATTATATCATTATCATCATGAATTGTAGTTTAAAACATTAATCCATGTAAAATCAAGTTTTGTTGTGGAATTGTGGTATTTTGCATGAAAAATGTTGAAAATTGTTAAAGGTTGCAAACTAGAAATTTCAAATTTATACAAATTTGTGTAATAAAAATATAGTAATGGTTTGTATAGTCTAGTTATGCTATTTAATGAGTTTTATGACCATTGGTTTCATTTAAATGTCAAGTTTTGATGAAAAACGGTAAATTGGTATTTTCGGGTTTTACGAAATTGGACGGTTTGATGGATTTTAGGGTTTTGATGGATTTAATCATGTTTTATAATATAAGTAAGATGTTTTAAAACTACGAGTTATTTGTTGATGTTTATTTCGATCCATCGGAGTTTGTACGCCGATATCGAGCGATATTTGGTTCTTTTGCGTGGACGAGACATAGGTTTTAACCTATGCTTGTTCTTTGTATCGTTTGACTTTCGTATGTGATTCAGTTTACGATACTATTTATATGTTTGCGTTTAGGTACCCCTCACGTGGACTGCGGGCGATGAAGAGGAGGATGGCGACACTGTCTCCGGCAGACATGGACCAGGTGAGTAGATGTATATCTACCGGGGGAAGTCGGGTGGATGGCGTTTAGCACCCCCGCAACGTAGAATAGGAATAGTACTTATTGACATTAGGAAACCAGATGTGACCCTAGATTCTCAATGAGTAGGACCCTAGTAATGACCCTAGGCTGGACTAGACTGATTTAGGAAAACCATATCTGAGGATGAGTACCTTGGAAGAGGTTCGTAGGTTTCAGATAGAAACATACACACGCACACACTGAAACTCGACATGGGGTATACGTGTATGTGTGTATATATATAGAACTAGGTATAGGTATATACATATATATACAACACGTATATGGGATACATTGATGTGATATGATATCCGAGATATGATGAAACAGTGTAACTGGGCTTGATGCCGTGATTCTTGGCTATACAGTCGTATTAAGTGTTAGCGGATCATTAGAGAATGAGATAATGAACATGAATACTTAAATTATAAGGGGTAGTGATGATATTGAGGTACATAGGACTCTAAAATAGTACCCGGACTGTAACCTGTGATTGATCACGATATGGGATAGGTATGACTTGATTACGATATCATATAGGTGTGACCTGATGTCGATATCATAGAGGTGTGACTTGAGGACGATATGATATCAGTATGACTTAATCACAATATGATATATATGACATGATATTTCTGAGGATAAACTAATGATGCTTATTATGATGGCAATGATATATGATTGATGTAGGCGATTACAGTTTAGCACCTTGATCATGAGATGTGTTGGTGATGACATTATACGAATAATGAGACACCTAGAAGATACTTGACCCGTACCCCGATATTGGGATGCCGTACGATGGATTTTACCGTACGAGGCATAGATATGATGATTGATCCGCACTCTTGATTCGAGGAAGCCGTACTTCGTACGTGACGCTATTGAGGCTGGATCGCCGACTATTAGAGATATTGATTCAGACCTATGTAGACTCTTGTTTATTAATGACTAGTTTCTTAGGTTAAGTTCCTTAGGAGGTTAGATGGACACCAGGTTAGGTTCGATTCATATAGTGATAGTTGTTCTCGTATGTCGCAGAGGGGTGGATAATGCACATATGTCTTGCATTCATACTGTAATCATCATGGTGCATGTTCTTTTATATGTTGCTATAATCAGTATAAACTTTACCTGTTAGGACACCAGCATTATTACCGATGATGCGCATACTCCACGCATACTTATTTGCCGGCTCACACACATCATCATCGGTAATTGCTATGTCACGTACACTTTAGATCATATTGTCTTTTATGGATAGAATCAGTTAACAACTAGACCGCTATAATATTGTGATTATTCTCTGACATTAGTACAGACATGATATTTATTGCTTAGACATTCATGCATTCATATTTTCATGTTATCATGTAGTATTATGGGCATATGCCGACACTTATCATATAGTTACTCATGATTTTGAGATTTGGATTTCTATAAGATTTCTGGATTTTGGGGAAAACCGCAAGAATATGTAAAAACTTCTCTCTCTCCTCCTCCTCTCTTTTTAAAAACATAAGATGCGGTTTTCTCGTGATGTATGTGTCGTCCACCATGAGATTTCATGTTTTCTGATGGATTTCGAGACCCGATTCGAGGAGTGGATGAACCGTCTCGGGTACATGGTGGGCCCGGTATGGTACCCCGGGGCAAGAAGATCGAGTTGTAGACGATGAGCCTGGCAGGGGAAAGCTACCTACCGGTGATGTCTGGCGCGGCGGATATCCGGAGGATACCGACCGTTGTCGTGAGATTTGATGATATGGGCCGATCCGGACTGACGGAGCCCGAGATATTGAGACTTGAGATTACAGGTGTTGTGTCGACGCTTGACACGGATTTCCATGGATTTCATTGTTGAGATTTCAGATTCTTATACACATTTTACTATGATAACTGCTAAAGATTTCTTATACATATATATCTGGATTTCAGGATTTGTTACTTTACATTCATGGTGCATGCATTTCATTTCATATGACATAGTACTATATGAGGCACTGAAACAAGCACGGAGTATCTGCACTTACACGTAGTTATACCCTGCTATTACTAGATGATTAGGATATTATAGTGTATTATTATGACCTAGGATAGCGTCGTGCATTCGATTTCTTTTCGTAGATGTCTTCTACTCACGAGTTGGCAACTCACCCCCGTTGTGCCAAATTTTATTACAGGTTCGGTGTACAGGTTTCCCTGGCAGCTTGCTGACACATCTATTCTTTCAGGGTGATTTGCACGGTAGGTTGGTTCACTTGTATCCGAACCACCATTGTACTTTTATTCATTCATTTGTATCTAGTAAGCTCCATCAACCATACTTGTATTACTTGATAAGTTTATTAGACCAGTCTTTTATTTCGACCTTAGAGTCGCGCATGTATTATTCTGATCTGGTGGTTTTGTTTTCTTTTGAGTTTTGAGCCTCGCCCTTTGGCGTTGTATATTATTGTGCTTGTTGTGGTTGTTTCTGCCTGTTGGCGTTGATGCTAGCACCCGTTTGGGGATGCTTTTTATTGTTATTTATATTATACTTGTTGTACCCGTCTGGGGGCCAGTTTTTACAGAGGAGACTCTGCCGAAATTTTTGGGAAAAATTGCTGATATTTTTAAACTTGTTTTTCTTCATGTTCTTTTACTTCTTCTTCTTCTTTTATGGTTTAGATTTCTGGGCTTCGGCTTACTTAGGTTACGTTGCGCCTCTAGACGCTTCGTAATCTAAGTGCCGATCACGTTCCGTACTTTCGGGTCGTGACAGATATGGTTCATTCCATGATGAGTAATGCTGAGTTACCGTGATTTTTCTGGGGTCATGCACAAGAATCAGCTGCATATCTTTTAAACAAAGTTCCTACTAAGACAGTGCCTACCACACCATATCAGATATGGAGTGGGAAGAAACCCTATCTTCAATATCTAAAGATATGGGGATGTCCAGCTTTCGTCAAAAAGCAACATGTGGACAAACTTGAAGCATGCTCAGTACTGTGTAAGTTTGTGGGATACCCAAAGAACTCCAGGGGGTATCTTTTCTATTACGCAAAGGAACAAAAAGTCTTTGTTTCTCGTCATGCCCAATTTCTGGAACATCAGTTCTTAGAAAAAGAAATAAGTGGGAGCGCAATGGAACTGGAAGAAATTCCAGAACCACAAGCTATTACCGAAAGCTTGGTAGAACCAGAAGTTTCAAAGGAACAGGACATTCCCGCACCACTCTGCAGGAGTAGTAGGCTTTCTCATCCGCCCGAGAGATACTATTGATTTCACATAAACAGTGATAGAGAGGATTGCATTATTAACGATAATGAGCTAACTAGCTTCCAGCAGGCCATTCAGAGCAGCGACTCGGTAAAATGGCTGGATGCAATGCGGACCGAGATGGAGTCCATGTACACTAACAAAGTATGGACTTTAGACATTGCTCCAGAAGGGATAAAACCCGTTGGCTGCAAATGGATCTTCAAAAAGAAGATTGGTGTAGATGGACAGGTTGAAATCTATAAGGCTAGACTTGTTGCAAAAGGTTTTCGTCAAAGACCTAGTTTGGACTATGATGAAACCTTTTCTCCAGTGGCTATGCTCAAATCCATTCGAATTATTCTTGCCATTGCTGCTTTCTACGATTATGAGATTTGGCAGATGGAGGTAAAGACGACTTTCCTAAATGGACATTTGGATGAGTGCGTCTATATGGATCAGCTAGAAGGTTTTAATCAGAGTGGGAGCAGCGAGAAAGTGTGCAAGCTGCTTAAGTCCATTTATGGACTAAAGCAGGCATCGCGGAGTTGGAACATCTTTTTTGATGAAACAGTCAAAGATTTCGACTTTATCAAAATTCTAAATGAACCATGCTTATATAGTAAGATTGTTAGGAGAAATGTTGTGTTCCTCGTATTATACGTAGACGATATTCTTTTGATAGGAAATGACATTCCTCCCCTACAATCTGTCAAAAGATTCTTATCACAAAAGTTCTCTATGAAAGACCTGGGTGATGCCTCTTACATACTGGGGATCCGGATCTATAGTGATAGATCAAAGAGGATGTTGGGACTTTCACAGTCCAGGTATATCGACACCATACTGAAAAGATTCAGTATGGAAGATTCCCAACGCGGTAACCTACCAGTTTGTCACGGAGTCACCCTTTCCAAAGAGATGTCTCCCAAGACTGATTTAGAAAGGGATCGCAAGTCTATTATACCCTACGCTTCTGCAGTAGGCTCTATAATGTATGTGATGTTGTGTACCAGACCAGATGTAGCTTACGCACTAAGCGTGGTAAGCCAGTATCAGAGAGAACCACTGGATAGCAGTAAAGAACATTCTCAAGTACTTTAGAAGGAATAAGGATATGTTTTTGGTGTATGGCGGAAAAGACCACCAGATCGAGGCGTTTGCTGACTCCAGCTTCCAGAGCCATAAGGATGACTCCAAGTCCATGACGGGTTATGTCTTCACTCTCAATGGAATGGCGGTATGTTGGAAGAGTTCCAAATAGGATACCGTTGCTGACTCAACTATGGAAGTGGAGTATATTGCTGCTTCTGAAGCCACCAAAGAAGCAGTCTGGATGAGGAAGTTCTTAACAGATCTTCAAGTGGTTCCGTCCATTATTGGTCCAATACCTTTGTATTGTGACAACAACGGGGCTATAGCTTTAGCAAAGGAACCCAGGTCCCATCAAAAGTCCAGACACATCTTGAGGCGGTATCACCTGATCAGAGAGATCGTGGATCACCGGGAGATTGAGGTTCAGAGAGTTGCTACAGAAGAAAACACTGCAGATCCATTCACAAAGGCTATTTCTCAGACGCGGTTCGAGAGGCTATTCGAGATGATAGGTCTGCGATATGCTAGTACATGGCCCTAGTGCAAGTGGGAGATTGTCAGTGTATATGCCCTAGAGGCCATTACAGTATCATACTATTTTGTATATTACTTAATGGAAGCTTGGGATATTCACAGTTGTAATAACATTCTTGCTCAAAATAGTAGCATGCTACTTGGTTTTTTTCTACTTCAATATGTACATATGTTTCTTTTAACATATCGCCTATGCATATTAGTAGAGCCCTTAGGATCTATGCTTGATTACCAGCGTTATGATGGCAGTCACACTAGTAGGGGCTGGCTAATCTACAAGCACATCCTTATATAGGTCCCTAGTCGCAGGATTATCGATACAGGGCATCGATACTCCAGAGTAGACTAGTGTATACGCTTCCCTTCCCAGCCTGGGAGATGATATGTCCCATAGCCATCGGTACGTTGTACTGGAGATAGTATGCAGATGCTCATTAGGTTGTGAGTTATACTGGACGGACTCATTGGGAACTGCTGATTGGGAATATACTTATCGTCAGATGGCAGTACCCAGATGACATGAGTATAGCTTAGTCCGTTGACTTGACACTGCTGCTTCGCCTCAAGTGTGTTCCCACTGTTCTTAGATTACTACCCTACCATGGCTCTACTGAGTCGTGCAAACAGGTAGTAGTTGGGTGCAGTCCCGAAGTACTTGGAGGCAGTGGCAGTTAGATAGGATTCGTTTCTCCCGGTATTGGGGGTTGATATCGTGCTGTGTTCGGAACACCATTACATATAGTCCCTGGCCAGGGCAAGCGAGATTTACTGGTAGGTACTCCAGTAGTTTCTCAAGGTGTATTGGACAGTACTCCAACATGACTTATACCGCTATTAGAGGTCTGACGTTTACCGCCCCTCTAGGCCAGATATGCGATACTCTTATACGGACAGACCGGACTGTACGGAGATTGTCACATATAGACTCAGTAGGAGTTCGGATGAGTTATGCTCATCGGCTTTCTTATCGACAATACCTGGGGACCGTTACGTACAGCTAGTACCGCTTACAGCCTGTGGTTAAACCCACTGCCAGCGTAGAGTCGAGTCTTTGGAGTCCCACATAGAGCGTTTCCCTGCATCGGGAAAAACATGTAGATATTGTTTGGTTTTTCGAAAGGTTTTGATCACGTGCGTCCACTCGTGCACGCACGATGAGTCGGACGGACAATACTAGTGGGCTTTGGTATAAGCCGGATCCTAGTATTGTACTGATGGATTTTCTTCGTCTTCGGTATTCGTATTTTTCGGAATACGAATACAGGTACGTATGTACGGACGAGGGGGCGTTTTTGTAATTTATTCAAAGATGCTTCTAGAAGATGATATTTCATATATGTATTTTTCATTTTGGATTAAATGATTTACGCATTATTACATGGTAGAAATGAGGTGGAAAATGCATGATATTGATCATGGCTAAATATGACACATGGTGGATTTTGAAGCCATGACTCATTTGGTTGTAAATTGAACCCTAATTACTATTATTCATTTAATTTATTAGATGAATAATAGAGAGTGTTCAGTTTAGAACCATAAGTTAGACACTCTCTCTCTCATACATTTCTTCATTAGCTTTTTCTAAAACATCTTCTTCCTCAAACCCTAGGATACTCATGTGCTGAGTTACCTAGGAAGAAATAGAAAGACTCCTCAATCCATCTACACCAACTACACAACCTAGATCATTTAGATTAGAAAACTACTTGATCTAGTTTCTTTGGTTTAGAAGAAAAGCTTGGTGCACAAACGTTCGGGTGGATCATCTAGGATTCGAGCAAGCCGACGTGGAGACGACAGCCGTACCACTTCGAGGAGTTCGTGCAGGTGCGGAGGACAGCGAGATAAGGAGAAGAAGGACCAGGTTTCTTAAGGTATAATTTCTTTACTTAGTTTATACTTCTTTAGCTTTTTCTAGATACGGTTTAGATTACTATCATGGCTTACAGTCTGTTGGATATATGTATGCCCTAGAGGCCATTATGTGATAGTGGATGTATCTATACATGTATATATATTCAGTATGCAATCTTGCTCGACATGATAGTATGCTATCTGGTTCTTCTTTATCTGACATGTTGATTTGATCATGCTTATTATTCACTCATACATGCTGATAAAGCCCTGAGGATATTGGCTTGACTGCTCTGATTATGATGGAGATCATACTAGTGGGACATCTGTAGTCTATAAGCATATCCTGAAAAGTCCCTGGTCGTAGGTATATCGAGACGGGGCATTGATATACCAGAGTAGACTAGCGTATATGATACTAGACCCATATGATGGGCGATGGATGTTCCCACATTCATCGATGTTTGACATCAAGATCATATACGGGTGCTCAGTGCTGACTGGGTACACTGGACGGACTCACCGAGAACTCCTATATGGAATTATATCTATCGTCGGATAGCAGTTCTCAGGTGACACTGGTACAGGTTAGTCTGTAGACCCGAGATCGTCATGGAGTCTTGTGTGTTCTCCTACTGTACTTTGATTGCCACCCTACCACGGCTTTACTGAGTCGTGCAAACAGGTGGCCGTTGGGTACAGTCCCGAGACACACGAAGGCAATGAGCGATAGGAGGGGTTTCGTCTCTCCCGGTATTGGGAGTTGATGCTGTACTGTGCCCGACTGGTTATATCAGTAAGTCCCTGGCCAGGGTGCTGAGAATTGCTGATAAGTGTTATCAGTAGTTTCTCGATCTGTTATAGACCATTCACCGGCATGACTTATTGAGTTATTAGGGTCGACGTTACCATCCCTAGGCTCGATATGCGGCATATCTGACGAAGAGACCGGACTGTACGGTAGTGTTGCCGGTTGACTCGACGGGAGTTGTAGCAGGTTCGCTTGTTTTCTTCTGATCGCTCAATACCCGGGTGGCCGTTACGTTTAGCTGACCGCTTGCGGCTTGGGGGTACCTGATATGATCATCACCCTCTGCCGGCGTATTGACGAGTCTTAGAGTCCCACAAAGGAGTTACCCAGTCCAGGCGAAACGTTGTGGTGCGCGTATGCGATATGCGCATGCACCCGATTAAAATGTGTGTATATGATACCGAACATTGATCGGGTGGCATGCTTTTGGTGGGGTCATATGAGATATGACCGGATTGATAAATCAAGTGTTGATTTATCATCTAACCATTAGTTTTCTCACTTGAAACCTTTCTAGAATTTGATGGATGTATGCATGCATGCATGTGTTTCTTTCTTTCATTCTAGTTTCATGCACATGTGGATGTGCGTACATGCATACATACATACACCCATCTATCATGGTTGTTAGCACATGGAAATGGTGGCAATATAAGACTCACACCATGGATTAAGTAATGGATTTTTATTTGATTTTGTATTTAAAACAAAATTGAAAAGAAAAGGATAATCTTTACTAGCTTCTACATTCTTCTTCTAACCTAACCAAGCTCACCTACCTCTAACCTTGGGTTATCCTTCTCTTTATCATTTAAAACTCAAGTTAAATAAACTCTCCATCACTTAACCATGGTTGGATGTAAGAAGGAATAAAATATAAAAGGTTATATTTCATTTCTTTTTCTAATGGTCATTTTTATCTTTTACACTTGCTAAAAGGAAAAGCCACCATCTTCATCCTCTTTCACCACTTGCTCTCTAGGTTTTTCTAGTGAGTTAAACACACTTAAAGAAAGGTTTTTGAAGTGAGATTCCAAACCACAACATCATTCTATGCAAGTTTAGCCAACTTGTTTAGAGTGTTCTCTTCGGTTTTACGAAGTTGCGAGCTTGGACGGGGAACTTCGGGTGGATCGTCGTAGACGCAAGAGGACATCAAGAGGACCTCCATTCAACACCCTAGAGACCAAGGAGTCCAGCGAAAGGGAGCTACAAAGGTTGTAGTCTCGAAACCCTAGTTTTGTTCGCTTTAAATTTCGTAACCCTCATTTTCTAGGATCGATTCCTTTGCATGCTTGTTTAGCACCATCAAAATTAAAACTTTAAGGCATGTGATGCTTCAAAACTCTTCATAGGGTGCTAGACAAACCTTACATTGGTATCAGAGCTGACCTAGAATATTAGGCGACGCATTTACGAAGTATAAATCCCGATCGGACAAAAAAATACGATTTTTTGGACCCTCTCGGGACAAATTTTAAAATTTGACATTTTTCAGAATTAAAAATACTTAAAAAATACAGCAGGGAAAACTAAGAATAATGGTGAAAAACGATGCAGTGTACTGTTCATATGGCCGCGGAACCGCGGCAATTCCTTGCTTAGGCCGTGGATCCGCGGCCGTACAGTGGTATCATGCTATGAAAATTGCACCATAATTCCTAGGTCTGCTAGTATACTGTTTTAGGTATGTTTAATCTGAATATAGTACTGTATTTTCTGGAGATGGTTTTGGACGCTTAGTTTTGATCGGTATTTTCATTTCGTAGCTTTTCCGGGTAAATTAGAAAGTATTGAAGTGTTTGAACGAGTATCATTTGGTCACTATACACGGGGTTTAAATGCTTTGGAGATACGTGCAAGTCTTTTTGTGGTGGTCCCTCTAGAAGACAACAAACCTTAACTCGATTATGTGACCGTCTTGAACTGCCCTTTGAACCTTAGGGTTTGGGGCAGTACGGCGTGCCACATGTGAGGCGTTGGCTTGACCCTTCTACGGCTGGACCGCTACTACTGTGACACACTCCAGGTGTTTGAACTCTGCTCAAGTGTTGGGCATTAGTGAATCCTGGGTATTTGATTGTTCGTTCGAAAACTTCAATACTGTCTGTTTATCCGGAATGTGATGCAATGTGTGGAATTCATATTACTAGACATGAAATACGGAATATGTGATATTTCGCATTTGTGATGTCTAAAGCGAATGTGGATTCCAGATATTGCAGTTTTACACTTTCTTTTCTGTGACCGTAAGTGTAGTATGTAGTGGTATTGCCGATTGTCGTTGCTATATGTCGACGACAATCGGTTTATGCATACTTACTTACGTTGATGATATGGGATATTTGTTGCTGAGATATGATGTGCAGGATTGTCACGATTGAATAGCCGGGTTTTTTTTATGTGAGATGAGAGTTTTTATATTTTCATTCATGTAAATTCAAATGTAATGTTATAATCTTTTATTTGGGGCACTTCCGGGTTGAGGTTGCTGCCACCAGTGTTGTATATTATTTATTTTTCCGCATTAGGATGGACATAAGGAGGGGAGCACAGGTGACCGGGTTCTGGGGTTCAGTGGGAGGCCATCTCGAGGAGTCGAGACCGGGTCTTCTAAACTCCAGAATTGGCAGGGTCACTTGCCGCTCTCGTAGGGGTCCAGGGTATGGGCTTCGCTATTCATCGCGACTGTGGAATCCGTATTTTCTATTCTGGCTAAATACTAAATACGGACGTCCTAGTATATCGCACGTTATATCTATATTTCTGCTGCCTGTGTTTTGTGATATCTGAGACGAATGACATATTATATATATGATATATAGTAGACGTTGCTTATGTTTTACACCCGCGCTAGTCCCGTCCCGGTATGCCGTTAGTTAAGTAACCTAACGGTGCATAACGGAACATTGCGGCGAATGCGGATGGCATAAGCGTACGTGTTATTTTCGTTTCTTTTTCTGTGATTGGCTTAAGGACTTAAATGATGGGATTACATTAATGTGATTAATGTAAAGAAAATAAACCTAAAAGATGTTGTAGAATCGGATTTGAAAACTACTCGGCTATTTATGAAAAAGCTATATTTCAAAACTGCGGAGCTTAAGCCACTCCTTTTAAAAACCACTTGATTCTACAACGATATCAAGCTCAAAGCGTTAAAGATTTTCTTAAAAATCATCCACAACCCTCCGTCATTTTAGGAAGTAGAGTACTTAGTACTCGTGCTACGTTTGTTGACCTTAGCCAAGACGTAGAGTACGGTAGCTAAGTGATGTCTTCCTACGAGCGCATATGATGCAGATTAATTAGGACGGGCATATGACTTTGTTGACCTTAGCCAAGGGTCATGTGAACGGGTCTAATTAATCAAGAAATTACGGGTTGAGCTTGACTAGTGCTCGTGATTTGTTGACCTTAGCCAAGGTCACGAGTATTAGGGGTAAAAACCACATCGGGAATTTCAATAGTTGAAATTTGCAATGAGATTGCATACCTTCCATGTGATGGTTGGATCCCGATCCCACTGTGGGCAATAGTTGCTCCTAGGAGAGTTTTACAGTTTATAATTAGCCAACTCATTAGGTGTCTAGAAAGGTGTTAACGGGGCTCCGCCTCTAGGAAAACGAGGTTTACTCTAATTAGGTCCGTGCGAAAGCACGGGGAACCTCCCTCAAGTACCGACACTGGCCTGGCTGAACAGTTAGCGAAGTTGTAGACTGTAATTAATCCTGGCTAGTTTTTCTTTTTAAGGTTTGAAAGAAAAACTCGATAAAAAGCAGTGGGAAACATCGATTAGACAAGATAATAACCAATCTAATCTATGCAAGAGCTTTCGCTGAGTGTATTCTTTTCTCTCTCTTAATGGCAGATACCCATGACTGGACTCAAGCTTCTACTAGATAAAAACAAACTGAATAGGACCAACTATAAAGACTGGCTAAGGAATCTGAAAATCGCCTTGACTTATGATAAAGTATCATATGTCCTCACGGCTTCAGCCCCGCCCGTCCATGGTCCAAAATCCTCTGTTGCGGACATTGAAGTCCGCAAGACATGGGACGCTGACTGTGCCACGGCCAAATGCCTCGCGCTTGCATCGATGGACAACACACATCAAAAGCAGCACGAGGACATGGACATTCATGGTATATTGCTCCATACAAAGGAGTTGTATGGGGAGCAATCCCGCGTATTACGATACGAAGCATCAAAGAAATTGTTTCAGATGCGGATGGCCCCTGGCACACCAGTAGGAGACCATGTTCTGAAGATGATAGCTCTTATAGAAGAGCTTGAGGACCTTCGATGGACGATGGACAATGAACAATATATAGATATTATTCTGCAGTCCCTGCCCTCCACCTTTGCTCAGTTCATAGTGAACTTTAACATGCATGGCATGGAGAAGGAACTCCCTGAACTCCTTAATATGTTAAGGAGTGCAGAGAGCACTATGAAGTTAGCAAAAACTCCCGTTATGACTATTGGACAGTCTTCTTCTTCTCGCCCGAAAGCTAAGGCCAAGGGAAAGAAAAAGAAGAAACCCACTAATCCTAAGGGCGGAGTTAAAAAGTTGAAGGGAAAGGGAAAGTCCAAAGCTGGAGACCCGGGGAAAGGCGAATGTTTTCATTGCCACAAGACAGGACATTGGAAGCGCAATTGCACGGAGTACTTAAGTCTCAAGAAGAAGCATGGTGATGCTTCTGCTTCAGGTGCGTTTGTGACTGAAAACTGTTTTTCTATAAACTTTGCTTCCTGGGTATTGGATACCGGTTCAGGTTCTCACATTTGCAATTCTATGCAGGGGCTGAGAAATAGCAAGGTTTTGAGGACAGGTGACCATACTCTCCGCGTTGGAAATGGTTCCAATGTACATACAGTCGCAGTGGGAGAGTATCACTTGGGGTTGCCATCTGGATGTATTTTGGTTTTAAATCCATGTTATTTTGTACCAAGTATGCTATGTAATATAATATCCGTTTCTTTGTTGGACAATGAAGGGTATAATTTTGTATTGCAGAACAATGTTATGAACATTAACCTGAATCAAATGTTGGTTGGGTATGGTACGCTTAACAACGGAATATATGTCCTAAATCAACACACAGTTTTCAGTATACAACACACTAATAAAAGAAATCTTTCAGAATTAAATAAAGCTTTTCTTTGGCACTGTAGACTTGGTCATATTAACGAAACAAGACTAAAAAAGTTACACAAAGATGGATATTTAAATTCTTTTGAATATAAATCTTATGCGATTTGCCAGTCTTGTATCAAGGGTAAAATGACCAAAACTCCGTTTACCGGACACGGAGAAAGAGCTACTCAGCTCCTTGGCCTCATACATAGTGATGTATGTGGACCTATGTCTACACAGGCTAGAGGCGGTTTTTCATACTTCATTACATTCACTGACGATTTCTCAAGATTCGGTCATATATTTTTATTAAAACACAAGTCCGAAGTTTTTGAGAAATTCATTGAATATAAATAAGAAGTAGAAAAACAAACCGGCTTGAGTATCAAGATGCTTCGATCAGATCGAGGTGGTGAGTATCTCAGTGCAGAATTTGCAAACTTCTTAAAAGAGAATGGGATTCTCTCTCAACTCACTCCTCCTTACACACCACAGCACAACGGTGTGTCAGAACGACGGAATAGGACCCTATTTGATATGGTCCGGTCCATGATGAGTGACGCTGAGTTACCAGTCTCGTTTTGGGGGCATGCATTGGAAACTGCAGCATTTCTGCTAAACAGGGTTCCAACCAAAACCGTGTCTACCACGCCATATGAGATATGGCATGGGAAGAGACCATCTCTTAAGAGAATTAAGATTTGGGGTTGCCCGGCCTATGTTAGAAAGCAGAATCCGGACAAACTCAAGACACGGTCAGTCATGTGTAACTTTGTAGGATATCCAAAGAATTCTTATGGATATCTAATCTACCACAAAGAGGAACAAAAAGTGTTCGTTTCTCAACATGCCACATTCTTGGAAAGACAGTTTTTCATAGACAAAGATGATGGCCAGGTGGTGGATCTAGAAGAGGTTCTAGAGACACAAACTACAAATGACGATTTGGTTGAACCGACTGTTGCAGCAGAAACTGAAGAACCTCGGCCACTCCGTAGGTCTGGTAGGACTTCTCGCCCACCGGAGAGGTACTACGGTTTCCTCATTGATGGTAACAGAGAAGATTGCATCATGGATGATGATGATCCTACCAGTTTTCAGCAAGCTATCACGAGTAAAGACTCTGTGAAGTGGCTGGATGCCATGAGATCCGAAATGGAGTCTATGTACACCAACAAAGTGTGGACTTTGGACGTTGTACCCCCTGGGGTAAAACCTGTGGGGTGCAAATGGATCTTTAAAAGAAAGATTGGTGTAGATGGGCAGGTGGAGACCTATAAGGCAAGACTTGTGGCGAAGGGTTTTCGTCAAAGACCAGGTTTGGACTATGACGAGACATTTTCTCCCGTAGCCATGCTTAAATCCATTCGGATCCTACTTGCTATTGCTGCTCACTACGACTATGAAATCTGGCAGATGGACGTTAAAACCGCATTTCTGAATGGAAATTTAGAAGAATGCGTTTATATGGATCAGCCAGAGGGCTTCATTGACAGTGGGAGCAGCGGGAAAGCATGTAAATTGCTTAAATCCATATATGGGTTAAAGCAGGCATCACGGAGTTGGAACATCTGTTTCGATGATGTCATCAAAGAGTTTGATTTCATCAAAAATCCAGATGAACCTTGTGTTTATAAGAAGGCTGTAGGGAGAGCTGTCACATTCCTTGTATTGTACGTGGATGACATTCTTCTGATAGGAAATGATATTCCTATGCTACAGTCGGTCAAATCTTTCTTATCACTAAGGTTCTCCATGAAGGACCTGGGTGATGCCACATGCATTCTGGGCATAAGGATCTATAGGGATAGATCCAAAAGGTTATTGGGATTATCCCAAACTAGGTACATTGACACCATCCTAAAATGGTTTAGTATGGAAGACTCCAAGCGGGGTGCCTTACCTGCTTGCCATGGGGTCACTCTCTCCAAGGATTCTTGCCCAAAGACCGATGAAGAGAGAGCTCGCATGAGTATTATACCCTATGCTTCGGCAGTAGGATCTATAATGTATGCGATGTTATGTACACGCCCAGATGTAGCTTATGCACTTAGTGTTGTAAGCAGGTATCAATCCAACCCAGGGGAGAATCACTGGACAGCTGTGAAGAACATTCTTAAGTACTTGCGAAGGACTAAAGAATTGTTCTTGGTGTATGGTAATGGAGATCTCCAAATGGAGGCCTTTACCGATTCGAGCTTCCAGAGCGATAAAGACGACAGCAAATCTATCTCTGGGTTTGTATTTACCCTCAATGGAGGGGCGGTGAGTTGGAAGAGTTCCAAACAAGATACCGTTGCAGACTCTACGATGGAAGCTGAGTACATTGCTGCAAATGATGCCGCCAAGGAAGCCGTCTGGATGAAGAAGTTCGTCTCGGAGCTAGGAGTAGTTCCAACCATTATTGATCCAATACTTTTGTATTGTGACAATAATGGGGCTATGGCGTTAGCCAAGGAGCCCAGATCCCATCAGCGGTCCAGACACATCCTGAGGCGTTTTCATTTGATCCGGGAGATTTTAGATCGCCGCGAGATCGAGATTAGGAGGGTAGACACAAAGAATAACGCCGCGGATCCATTCACCAAGGCCCTCCCTCAGCCGCAGCATGAGCGACTTTTTGAGATGTTCGGTATGAGATACGCCAATAACTGGCCTTAGTGCAAGTGGGAGATTGTTGGATATATGTTTGCCCTAGAGGCCATTATGTAATAGTGGATGTATCTATACATGTATATATATTCAGTATGCATTCTTGCTCGACATGATAGTATGCAATCTGTTTCTTCTTTATCTGACATGTTGATTTGATCATGCTTATTATTCACTCATACATGCTGATAAAGCCCTGAGGATATTGGCTTGACTGCTCTGATTATGATGGAGATCATACTAGTGGGACATCTGTAGTCTATAAGCATATCCTGAAAAGTCCCTGGTCGTAGGTATATCGAGACGGGGCATTGATATACCAGAGTAGACTAGCGTATACGATACTAGACCCATATGATGGGCGATGGATGTTCCCACATTCATCGATGTTTGACATCAAGATCATATACGGGTGCTCAGTGCTGACTGGGTACACTGGACGGACTCACCGAGAACTCCTATATGGAATTATATCTATCGTCGGATAGCAGTTCTCAGGTGACACTGGTACAGGTTAGTCTGTAGACCCGAGATCGTCATGGAGTCTTGTGTGTTCTCCCACTGTACTTTGATTGCCACCCTACCACGGCTCTACAGAGTCATGCAAACAGGTGGCCGTTGGGTGCAGTCCCGAGACACACGAAGGCAATAAGCGATAGGAGGGGTTTCGTCTCTCCCGGTATTGGGAGTTGATGCTGTACTGTGCCCGACTGGTTATATCAGTAAGTCCCTGGCCATGGTGCTGAGAATTGCTGATAAGTGTTATCAGTAGTTTCTCGATCTGTTATAGACCATTCACCGGCACGACTTATTGAGTTATTAGGGTCGACGTTACCATCCCTAGGCTCGATATGCGGCATATCTGACGAAGAGACCGGACTGTACGGTAGTGTTGCCGGTTGACTCGACGGGAGTTGTAGCAGGTTCGCTTGTTTTCTTCTGATCGCTCAATACCCGGGTGGCCGTTACGTTTAGCTGACCGCTTGCGGCTTGGGGGTACCTGATATGATCATCACCCTCTGCCGGCGTATTGATGAGTCTTAGAGTCCCACAAAGGAGTTACCCAGTCCAGGCGAAACGTTGTGGTGCGCGTATGCGATATGCGCATGCACCCGATTAAAATGTGTGTATATGATACCGAACATTGATCGGGTGGCATTCTTTTGGTGGGGTCATATGAGATATGACCGGATTGATAGATCAAGTGTTGATTTATCATCTAACCATTAGTTTTCTCACTTGAAACCTTTCTAGAATTTGATGGATGTATGCATGCATGCATGTGTTTCTTTCTTTCATTCTAGTTTCATGCACATGTGGATGTGCATACATGCATACATACATACACCCATCTATCATGGTTGTTAGCACATGGAAATGGTGACAATATAAGACTCACACCATGGATTAAGTAATGGATTTTTATTTGATTTTGTATTTAAAACAAAATTGAAAAGAAAAGGATAATCTTTACTAGCTTCTACATTCTTCTTCTAACCTAACCAAGCTCACCTACCTCTAACCTTGGGTTATCCTTCTCTTTATCATTTAAAACTCAAGTTAAATAAACTCTCCATCACTTAACCATGGTTGGATGTAAGAAGGAATAAAATATAAAAGGTTATATTTCATTTCTTTTTCTAATGGTCATCTTTATCTTTTACACTTGCTAAAAGGAAAAGCCACCATCTTCATCCTCTTTCACCACTTGCTCTCTAGGTTTTTCTAGTGAGTTAAACACACTTAAAGAAAGGTTTTTGAAGTGAGATTCCAAACCACAACATCATTCTATGCGAGTTTAGCCAACTTGTTTAGAGTGTTCTCTTCGGTTTTACGAAGTTGCGAGCTTGGACGGAGAACTTCGGGTGGATCGTCGTAGACGCAAGAGGACTTCAAGAGGACCTCCATTCAACACCCTAGAGACCAAGGAGTCCAGCGAAAGGGAGCTACAAAGGTTGTAGTCTCGAAACCCTAGTTTTGTTCGCTTTAAATTTCGTAACCCTAATTTTCTAGGATCGATTCCTTTGCATGCTTGTTTAGCACCATCAAAATTAAAACTTTAAGGCATGTGATGCTTCAAAACTCTTCATAGGGTGCTAGACAAACCTTACACAGTCGATGTTATGATGCTAAAATTATCATTTTTTACACCATCCACCTCCCCGCGATTCTGTGGGTGCATAGCATCGACTTACATTATCGTTGATGTATAGCAACGAAACCGGCGATACACCATATACTACACTTACGGTCGCAGGAAAGAACGTGAAAAACAACAATAATTGGAATCATCACTTTCATAAATATCCAGACGATGTTAAACGTTTCGATCGAATTAACAAACACCCATAAATTACCCCGAGAGCTCAACACTTGAGCAATGTTAAAATACCCAAAACGTGCCACAGTGTTTATGGACCAACCGTAGAAGGGTCAACCCTTGGCTCACCTATGGCGCCACAGGACTACGGAAAACCGTAAGGTTTAGCCGTGGTTCCATGGTCATAGAGTCGAGTTAGGGTTACGTTCTTCTAGAGGGTCCATAGAGATACTTGCACGATCTTCCGAATATGCTCAATTTGGGAAATTCCAACACTTGAAAATTTCCAGTGAGAATAATGAGGTGGTGTGTGATATTCGTTCGAACTGTTAAACGTCATCCAAGTTACCAAAATTTTTTTAAATTTACGACTACGAAATACTACAAACTAGCCTTTAAACAAAATAAACATCACATGAAATTTTGGGCTAAACAAACAATACTTGAAACCCCAAAAACTACAGAACAGAGCACACAAGAAAACCGAGGCGAAATGGGGCAATTTGGGCCGGCCTGCTCGGTTTTTCATAGGTTCTCATCTGGTGAAATCTGATGGAATGGCCTCAATTTTCTTCTGTGCTCTATATGCATCACATGCAAACTTCTGCAGTTGCTAAAATAATTTTTAATGACCGTTTTAAAATCGACTGAGAGCACTTTCTAAGGTTTCAGAATATCATACTTTTCGGAGTTGTTTCGATTTCGTATTATATTAAATATCGTCTAAGTTTCTAGCTTGGCTCTGATACCACTGTAAGGGATTCCTTAGCACCATGCCTAGGGTTTGGGTTGCATCACACATGCTATATTAAAAATTTAGGGGGTACTAACTAATTCCAACCATGAATCGAACTAGAAATCTAGGGTAATAACATATAGTATCACATAGTATGTAGTGTCTAACACTAAGTGGGGAGAAATACAACCTTTATAGAGCTCCTCTTGTGACTCTTTTGATCAACAATGGTTTGAACCGCCTCGCTAGAACCCTTCTAAGTCCACGACGATCCACCCAGAGTCCCTTGGCTCAAGCTCCTAGCTTCACTTGATCTATGAAGAAGTGGAGCAAACAACCTACACTGGTGGGCTAGAGTAGTATAGATTGGTGATGTGGTTTGTATTCTTACTTAAAAACCTTTCCTTTTTGTATTCCTCACTCACTAGAAAAGCCAAGAGATCATGAAGGAGGAAGAAGAAGGTGATGGCAAAGCTTGAGCTTTATTTGTGATAATGGTAATGGAGTCACCCTCTCTAAAGGTGTCTTATAGACTAAAGTAGAGAGGGGTGTGCATGATTGGCAGATCACTTGCTTAGGCAATTGAGTCAATCATGAGATGTCAAGTACCACACCAGATGTTGTTCTTGCACTAGATGCAATAAGTTGATATTGATCCAATCCTGGAGGAACAGTCGGAAGCAATTTTAGAACATAAGTGAATGTTCTAGGGATATGATAACGGCTGCCTCCTTTAGGAGACGGTTATCACTCCAGGCTTCCAAGGTGACATGGACGACAAGGAGGTTGTCAGAGTTATAGTTTTCCTTCTGACGAGGGGCAGTATTTTGGACAGGTGATCCAAAACAATACTGAGGGAGGCATGGCGCAGGATACTGATTAAGTTCAGTTGTCGATACAGTCTAAGAAGTTTGGATTTGGAGTTCATTTATGAGCTAAGTCCCATCAGACATCCAGACACATTCTAACACAGGTATTGCTCATTTCGTGAGATGGCATTCTCCGCGAACTTGAGATTTAGAGAGACATAGAAAGAAACATCTAGGCGGATCCACTCACTGAGCCTATTCCTCGAACGCAATAGTTTCGCAAACAGGCTTTGTGCGACTGACTAGTAGAGGAGTTGGGTGTTCGGTATCACACGGGCTGTGAGTATGCGACATCGCAATAATTAGCCTTGAGTGCAAGTGGGAGATTGTTGGAGATAGTGCCCTCAGAGTCAATTATTGGATCACAGGCACGTGATTGCAATGATTGAGGGAGGACCTATCCCGGTAGGACAGTCTTACTCGAGATGATAGTATGCTATCTGGTTTACCTTTATCATCGTGTACTGCTTTAGGTGACCTTACAGGTCGCTATTACACGCTGATAGAGCCCCTAGGATTCTTTCTTGACTGCCGGCAGTATGATGGCGATCATATACGTGAGAGCTGGTGGTCTATAAGCACATCCTTAAAAGGTCCCTAGTCGTGGGAGTTTCGAGACAGGGCATCGATTCTCCAGAGTAGACTAGTGTATACAGTCGAGACCCCGACGAGGGGCGGTGGCCGGTCTCATAAGCCACTGGTGTCAGTTGGTTCACCTAAGATGTATACAGGTGCTCATTGGGTTAGGAGTACACCGGACAGGACTCGCCGGGAACCTGCTAGTTGGGATTATACCAGACGTCAGATAGCAGTTCCCAGGTGACATGTGTACAGGTTAGTTCATCGACCTGAGATCGTCATTTGTCTCGTGTGAGTTCCCACTGTGCTTTGATTACTACCCTACCACGGCTCAAAGGAGTCGTGCATACAGGTTTTAGTTGGGTACAGTCCCGAGCCACATGGAGGCAGTGAGCGGATCTGCAGGGGTTCGTCTCTCCCGGTATTGGGGGTGAGGTCGCGCTGTGTCTAGGAGAGCCATTACACAAAGCCCTCGGCCGAGGCAGGAGATTTACTGGTAGGTATTCCAGTAGTATCTCAGGGTGTTCTGGGCTTCACTCCGACACGACTTGTACCGCCTTTGGGGGTCTGACTTTTACCAACCCCCTAGGCCTGCCATGCGATGCTCATAGACGAACGGACCAGACTGTACGGATATTGTCACTGACAGGCTCAGTAGGGTGTCAGGATGAGTTCGCTCATCGACGTCCCTTTTGGTCAATAGCTGGTGGCCCGTTACGTATTGGCTTATACGTCTGACGTGCTAGTGGTTAAATCCACAGCCATAGTATTGACGAGTCTTTAGAGTCCACCACACTTTCAGTTACTCAGATTTCGGGCGAAACGCTGTAGAGGCCGTATGGAGATATGGCAGGGTCCGATCAGATATGTGCGGTATTGCACGGATCAGGATCGGACAGTTTGTACTAGTGGCCGTATAGTTATATGGCAGGGTTCGATCTGATACGTGCGGTATTGCACGGATCAGGATCGGACGAATAATACTAGCCGGCTTTGGTTTAAGCCGGATCCTAGTTTAGTACAGTGTAGATTTTGTCTCTTTGCATTTGTATCCGGATGGAATACAGATGCGGGTGTGTATGCACAGTATCGGGGTTTTCCTGTAATTTATTACGGGACCAGTTTTCTGGAGTTGCCAGTTTGCTTTCCGTTCCGGCAGGTTTTCCTTTGTTCTTTCCCGGCCGGACTTTTCCGATGGAGGGGGTTATTTGCAATTGTGCAAATAGCATTTGTGGAGGGGGTTTCTTGCATATGTATTCCTTATGATAGGATTTGCATCCTTTCTTTTTATTCATCCATGATGGTGCTTTAATGTGATTTGAGTGGGTATGGGTTTGATGTAAGTAATAAGCTTGGTTGATGTTTGTGTGTGGTCACCATTCTCTTTATCTTACACTCACCTCCCTTCATGCTACAAATTGATTCCCTCCACCATTTTCATTTAAGCTTGGCCGGCCACATATTAAGGGGGAGGAGAAAAATAAAGAGTTTGATTTGGTGTGGGAAAAATTATCATTGATATCATTTTTCCATTGCTACAAAAATCCCCAAGTTCATATCTTGTTGATTCCTCCATCAAGTCAACTTCACCAACCCAAAAGAGACTATGATTCTACACTACATTCTACAGCTTATCTTGGGCGCGTCGGCTAGCCAACTTCGCGCCCGAGTTGCCTCGGTATTGAGGTGGGAGCCCGTAAAAGATACAGACGATGTGGTGCCCTTCCGACAAGGAGGCGACGACCGGAGTTTCCGCGGGAGATCGGGACGATGACGAGAAGACCGGAGGACTCGGATCACTCGGTACATCTCTGACCCCTTCTCTAGTTAGCTAGTATCGGTTAATGGTTACGATCCGGGTTTATTGCCCGCGGTAGCGCCAGTTTAAAAGTTAAGAAAAATTTTGATTCCGCTTTTTGGCCTCGGATAGACGGCCGGGGCGCTGCCGTGGCGCAACAACTAACACGATCCTCGTCCCAACCACGGTACAAAGTGCAAAAAACCAACAAGTACATCAAAGAACATGAACAAGGATACCTGAAAACTCTGCATTGGACGCCTGTGCGTCCGGATGAGTAGAAACAAACTCTCGTGTCTGCCTTCTACCCGGAACTGTGAAAACTCTTCCTCTGCCAGACTGACCCCTCTGAGCGAACCTTCCACGCCCACGATCTCTTAGAACACGACTCTGACGCGGCGCTAAGGAACAACCCCTGATGAAGTGGTGAAGGCTCCCACATCGATAGCATCCAATATAACGCTGCTGACCCTCCTGGGGATAAGAGCTGAACGTCTGTCCACGTCCTATGCCTCTACTGCTCCCGCGACGGTCACGAAATCTATCTCGACGACTAGGCCTCTGTCCCTGGACTGGCACACCTGTACGGGTCCTCTACTGTCCTGGAACTCGCAAAGTCTCTGGAATACGTGTCTTGTCGAGTGGGGCTACATCCACTGGTGCTACGTAGGTGACAGACTGCTGCATGCTGATCCCAAGGAACAACTGAGTAACAGGGGTGTCAACCTCCTGTCGCTGCGCTCGAATGGCATCAACCAATGATCTCATCGTCTGGCGCAAGTCCTGCATCTCTGTCACAAGCCTAGCGAGCTGATCTGTCGAAGGCTGAACTGTCTGCACCTGTGCAACAAAAGTGCCATCCTGGTCACTGCTCGTCTCACCAGAGCTAACTCTGACCGCGGCCCTCGCTGCACCACTCTAGTCCCCATAGTCATCGGCGGCAAGGCTATAAATAGAGATAGGATTCAATAAGAACAAGGAAATCGAATCACAAGGATATGAATCATCAAGGAAGTAATTTCAAGCAATTTGTACTTAGGCACTTTAAGCGAAATACTGCATCGTGAGTATGCTGCAAACATACACACACTACGTTACTCCGCTTAGGTTACCTACTCCATCATACCAAGGTCATCCTACACTCCGAAAGGTAAAACCGCGCCCTGATACCAACTTTGTCACGACCCGAAATTGGCACGTGACGGCCCTAATACTACGCAACGCCTCCAGACGTAACGCAGTAAAAGAAAGCCAAAACCCAGAAATCTAAACCATAAAAATACGGAAAAGATAATAAAAAGTTTTTGAAACATTTGAAATCACAACCCAAATTCTTTAAAAGAGTCCACTTTTTCTTTAAAATTTTGGCAGCACCTCCTTTGTAAAAGCTAGCCCCAAAAATGGGTACAACATAAATATAAAGTAAAGCATCCCCAAACGGGAGCAAAATCCACGCCCAACGGCGGAAAACAACACCACAACAGATATACGACGCCGTAGCGAAGAAATAAGAGACAAAAGAAAGGAAACTGTATAAAAGATAACAAATCCAACATAATATACAACATCGTCCTCACCAAGTCTCTAAGTCAATATGAAAATAGTAGATGGAGAGTACAGGGATACAACGAATATACAATACAACGAATAAGCACAAAACCCACCTAAGCAAACTGCACACTGTGAGCTGATGCGGTATCCGTAGCAAAAGATGATAGATGAATAGCCAGCCTCGACTATTCTGGAGAACACTCTGTAACACCTGTGGCACAACGGGGGTGAGTTGCCAACTCGTGAATAGTAAATAACATATGCAAGTAATCGCAAGAATGTACGTACAGCATGAATCTAATATATGACAATTGCAGTAATAACAGGTCATGAGTACGAAATAATGGAAAGTACACTAACAAGTACCACCAATATATAAAGCAATAATGATATGACAACACTATGCAATAATCATGCACTGGGGATATGAGAAAGTAAATGTGCAACACTCATGAAAGGTACACTCATAGGTACTCCTATTACATGGAACAGTGCACAAGTATATAAAGATGAGGTATGGAGTGAAATATGTCATTTCCACGGAATCCTGACATCGTGGTAGGATCACAATCCAGCAAGACAAATCAAAATCCCAATTTCTCAAATCAGCCCCCAAATTGGCTCTCATATCATCTAAGTGTCACATCGCCTCAACTGCACAATATCAAGTATATCTCGCATATGTATCGAATGTACAACATCAAGTAGATCTCACCTATCTAGTATGTACAATATCAGGTATATCTCACATATATCAAATGTACAACATCAAGTGGATCTCACATATCTCGTATGTACAATATCAGCATATCTCACATATATCAAATGTACAACAGCAAGTGAATCTCACATATCTCGTATGTACAATATCAGTATCCAATCCCAATGAATCTCTTAAGTCCCAAATCAAATCTCCAGCACAGTTCTAACATCCTAATATAATGTCATAAATAAATATGATGAGGGAAATACACATATATTAGCGTCCCATTCCACTAATATTGGTGTAAGGGTATATATAACAGCGGCTCAATCCCCTGTTATATATACAAAGGAGTAATTTGAAATACCATGAAACCAATGTGCCAAGCATCGACACAGAAATGCTGATCCATTAGGTGCTGTCTCCATGACTGGCCCACTGATAGGTACGTATCATACGCTATCCCGAAAACTCGAGTGCCTAGCTCTGACCCTCGCCTCTCGGCGTATCCATACGTACATGACTCCCGTCGGTAGCCACTCGATAGCCGATGAGTCATTGGTCCTGTCACCGGAAAGTATGGTTCCCCTAAGCCTCATCGCCTAGCACCGCGATGTCGACTCACACAGCGACAACGTTCTTGCTTCAGGGTACCTCCGGGCCACACCATGTACCCATACACGGATCCCTCCTTTCCTCGCGTAGGGTATATATATCAGCACCGATAAATCTCATGGTGGCTGCTAAAATATCATATCAAGGAAACCGGGTTTTTCAATGTATGCATAATTTCATGAACTACCACAGTTCCCAAATCCAGAAAACATCATGAAGAATCCATATAACAATGCGATAATCCATGAATAAAGTATACGCAACATAAAAACTGTAATGAAAGCGTATAAATTAAAAGCATAGGATTCACCAGATATAAATGGACACATGAATGGTATAGCAGAAATATAGGTATCTACCTATATGATGATGTGATATACCTATCAGGTATAAGTAAAGTATAAAATGCAAGTACACCTGTAGCTATGTCCTTAGGTGTGTATGTACCTATCACTAATGGTACAATACCCTATAAGTAAACAGATAACTGTATGTAAATGTGATAGGAAATTTGAATCAATGTCACAATGTCCCTAACCAAGCAATATAACATCTATAAGTGGTTATGTGTGTGACAGGGTAATTATTGACGGTATGTGTAGCATACAAACAGTGCTAGTGCAACATAAATCGTCAATAATATGTGCAGTGTCATACTACTACGAGTCCAGGCACACTACAATCTAACTAATAGGGTAAATGCGCAATTCTAAACATGACATAGAATATGCGACAATGTAAATATTTCTAGCCCAGACGCATAACGCCATGCGGGCGATTCCCCTGTAGATGTTAAATCTACTCACCAACTCTCCAAGCTAGGTGAAGCCTACCACCAGTTTCCCTTGTCGTAGCGTCCGAAGTCCCCGCTTGCGAACCTAAAATTTCACAGACACATCACATAAGCATATATTCTACATCGACGAAAAGACAACGAAACGCGACGAAAACGCCCGGAAAATTACACTGCGCGCTTAGCGCATCTATCGCGCACGATACCGGCCAAAACCCTAATTAGGGTCGCTAAACTACAAAACACAAATTCTGGACCCCGATCATCCCGATCGCGCAACACAACACAATAAATTACGAGGAATACACTGGATATAACCTCGCAACTACCAAACGAACCCTACGTCGGAAAAACCCCGAAATCTAGTAAGCAACCTATCGCAATATATCGCACTAGATTCAAGATAACACAAATCTAACAATTACAAATACCTTAAAATAGCTTAACTAAGCTATCTAAACCAATCCTATATTTTTAAACTTGCTTAAATAAGGTTTAGGAAAAATCTAGTAAGCAATTTTGCTTAATTAAACAAAATGCTTATTAGCAAATTTTAACACTTTCTACTAGATTAATCTTTTCCAAAACACAATTTAACACTTGAATTAAACACTAATCACTTAATCAAAGTTTAACCCTAACATGAATTTTTTTAAACCAAATATAATGAATTAATCATGAATTAAAAGCTAAATTAAGCACTTAAATAGCTATCTAAATTAGCTAGTTAAAGATTAAAGAAATTAATTATAGATTAAGGTAAGAAATTATACCTCCTCAAGAACACCAAAAAGAAATTTGATCCATCATTTTATCCTCCAAAATCAAGCTTTGATGAAGATCCATGAAGGATTAGTGAAGGAAAAATGGTTTAATAATTATATAGGAATTTTTTTGGATTTATTTTTGGAATTCCTTTTGTGTTTTTGATAGAAAATGAGTGAGAAATGAGTTTGGAATTGTTAAGGACAGAAATGGGGGGGGGGTTGAGCACGGCCAAGAAGGGATGGGGGGTATTTTTGTGAATAATTTGTGAGGAAATAGCTAGGAAAGAGTGTAAATAATATTAAAAAAATGCTATTTTGCCACCTTTCACTCTTTTCTTTTCTATTTAAATCCAAACCATTAGTCACCAAAAAAAATCTAGATATTTAAAAAGAACCTTCTAAAATAATTCTAGTGATAAAATTAATTTATTCACAAAATAAAAAATTTCCCGATTTACGTGCACAAAATACCGCTTAAAATAATATTTTATTCGGGAAAAAATCTATCTGAACCAAAACCTCCCAAATACTCCTAAAGTTCGCGCACAAGATTTATTTTGGCCAAATTAGGTGTCGGTAAGCTTATACGGTCGTTTGATCGAAATCGGGTTAAAACGGGAAAAACCGACAATTTTACCCTAAAACGGGAAAATTCACAAAACGATTTCTGAAACGTTACAGGACTTTACGAGAAATAAGGACTTTTTGTTCCTCTTCATGGTAGAAAAGAAACCCCCTGGTGTTCTTTGGGTATCCCATAAACTTGCACAGTACTGAGCGTGCCTCGAGTTTGTCCGCATGCTGCTTTTTGACAAAAGCTGGACATCCCCAGATCTTCAGATATTGAAGATAGGGTTTCTTCCCACTCCATAACTCATATGGTGTGGTAGGCACAGTCTTAGTAGGAACTCGGTTCAAAAGGTATGCGGCTGATTCTAGCGCATATCCCCAGAATGATCGTGGTAACTCAGTGTTACTCATCATGGACCGTACCATGTCCAATAGGGTTCGGTTCCGTCTCTCCGATACACCGTTATGTTGCGGAGTGTATGGAGGAGTAAGCTGAGAGAGAATTCCATTCTCTTTTAAATAGTCCAGGAACTCGGCACTCAAGTATTCACCACCTCGATCCGATCTTAGAATCTTGTTACTTTTGCCGGTTTGTTTTTCTACCTCATTCTTATATTCCTGGAATTTTCCAAAGGCTTCGGACTTATGTTTCATTAAGAAGATATGTCCTAATCTTGAAAAATCATCCGTAAAAGTAATGAAGTAAGAAAAACCGCTTCGCGCATGTGTAGACATTGGACCGCACACGTCGCTGTGTACGAGTCCCAAGAGCTCGCTCGCTCTTACTCCATGTCCAGTGAACGGAGTCTTTGTCATCTTTCCTTTGAGACAGGATTGACAAGTGGCATACGATTGATATTCGAACGGATTTAAATATCCTTCTGTATGTAACTTAGTCAATCTTCTCTCATTGATGTGACCCAGTCTACAATGCCATAAGAAAGTCTGGTTGATTTCTGGAGACTTTCTTTTGTGTGTATTCTGGACATTGAAAATCTGTGGTTGGTTTAATACGTATATACCATTGCTCAATGTACCTGACCCAATCAGAACTTGATTAAGGTGAATGTTTACAACATTGCTTACAAACGCAAATTCATAACCTTCTTTAGAAACCAAAGATACAGAAATGATATTACAAGTTGCGTTGGGTACAAAAAAGCAATTACGCAAAACCAAAACATGTCCATCTGACATTCCCAGGTGATAGTTCCCCACGGCCTTAGCATCCATGCTAGCTCCGTTTGCAACTTTGAGGGTCATGTCACCTGCCTTCAAAAACCTACGGTTTCTCAACGCCTGCAAAGAATTACAGATATGAGATCCTGATCTGGTATCCAATACCAAGGAAGTAGAGTTTATTGAAAGACAGTTTTCAATAACATACACACCTGAAGCTGAAGCCGCAACCTGCTTCAGTTCCTGTGTTCTGGACTTCCAAGCCCTGCAATCATTCTTCCAGTGTCCCTTCTTATGATAATAGAAACATTCTTCCTTATCCACAAGCTTCCCCACTTTCTTAGTTGCTTTTGCCTTTCCCTTCGTATCCACTTTACTAACACCGCCCCTTGGTTTGGCGGGGGCTTTCTTCTTCTTTCCCTTGGCTTTCGCCTTAGACCTAGAAGAAGAAGATCCTCCTACAAACAAAGTGGATGTTTCCCTACCTTTCTGTAGGGTGCCCTCTGCGCTCCTCAGCATGTTGAGAAGTTCTGAAAGTTCAACTTCCTTTTCTTGTAAGTTGATGTTCAGTATAAACTGGGCGTAAGTGGAAGGAAGGGACTGGAGAATCAAGTCTGTATAGAGCTCATTCTCCAACGTGGTCCCAAGGTCCGCGAGCTCCTCAATGTAGCCAATCATCTTAAGCACGTGTTCCGCTACCGATGATCCGACGGCCAATCTTGCCGAAAATAACTTCTTCGACACTTCGTATCTTGCGATACGAGATTGCTCTCCATACAGTTCTTTTGTATGAAGAAATATGGATTCGAGGTCCATATTCTCGTGCCTCCTCTGATGTTCGTTGTCCATAGAGGCAAGCACGAGGCACTTGGCCTTCGCGCAGTCTAGTTCCCAGGTCTTACGGATTTCCTTATCTGCGACGCTGGTTTTGGGACCTGGGACAGGGGGAGCTTTGGTGGTAAGAAGATACCCCAGCTTGTCGTAAGTGATTGCCATCTTGACATTCCTGAGCCAATTTTGTAGTTTGGCCCTGTCAGTATGTTTTTATCTAGAAGTAACTTAAGTCCAGTCATGTCGATTGGTCGCTGCAATTAGGAGAGAGAGAAGAAACACTCAGCATAATGCTCTTGCAAGTTTAGAGTGGTTTTTAGTTTATCTAAACAGGATGGCTCCCACTGTCTCGCGAATCCCTCCTCAAACCAAAAAGGATGAATTAGTCAGGATTAATCTCACCGTACAATTCTTGCTTAACCGTTCGGTCAAGCTGGTGTCGGTACTTCGAGGGAGGTTTTTCAACGCTTTCGCGAAGTTCCTTAATTAAATAACCTCTTTACCCTTTGGGCGTAGCCCCGCTAACACCTTTCTAGACACTTACTTGGTTTATAGCATTGATCGTTAAGTGAGAAATTTCCCGAGGAGTAGCATATACTCACAGTAGGATCGGGATCCAAATATCATTGCGTGACGAAACTGAAGGAATCCTACCAGAATCATCACACTCCAAATGGTATGCAACTCTAGCAAGTTTCAGTACTTATGAAACTCCTGATGTGGATTTTTGCCCTATGCTCTTATGACCTTGGCGTGAGGTCAAAATGTCATAAGTCACATGTCAAGTTCTTCCCATCATTATCCAGGTTAATTTGAACCCACCCGTACCTACCCTTGACGTAGGCCAAAATGGCAGTACGGCTGTCCCAAACCAACGCATTCTATCTATGCAATAGATAAATATCCGGCAGCTACCAATCACTATGCCTTGGCGTGAGGTCAAAATACATAGCTTGAATACTACCGAATATTTAACTGAAATGATGGAGGGCTATGAATGGTTTTGGCTAAACCCTGAACCTAGTGAACTTGATATAATCGATGGAACGAGATAGCTTTTAAAAGGAGTGGCTCAAGCTCCGCATTTAAAAGTTGGTTTTGAAAAGAACCGAGTTGTTTTTCGAAAGTGTTCCAATGACTTTTACTTGGTTTATTTTCTTGCATTAGTTCTTTTAATGCATATTTTTCTTGCATTAGTTCTTTTAATGCGTCCCATCATTTAATCCTACCATTGCCGAAAACAACCAAAATATGACGTACGCTTATGCCATTCGCATTCGCCACGGGGCCCCGTCATTACCCGTTAGGTTACTTAACTAACGACAGAGCGGGGGCTGGGCTAGCGCGGCAGTAAAACATATGCAACGCCTAAATAATATCATATATAGATATATTGCAATGATAGCCATTTCAGATCACAGATGAATACATTGGATATACTAGGAATCCGCAATTCGTACGAGCCTATAACGAAAAGCAGATTACACGGTCGCGGTGAATAGCCAATATCCCACCCAAGACCCCTACGGGTGCGGCAAACTACCCGCCAAGTACCCGAAGCGAAGCAACCTCCCTCAACTCCGTGAGTAGGCCACTTGGCACTTCGGCATACCCGGTAGTTTGTGCACCCCCTCCATGGGTCTATCCTAGGAGCAAAAACAGAAAAAAGAAATTATACAATGACGGCTACAATCCCGATCCGGTTGTGCGGCCATATAAATAATTATTACATCAATTTACAAATTTACATGAATTGAAAGAAAAGAAAACTCTCGTCTCACAACCCCCGGCTATTCACCCGCGACAATCCAATGAATTCATATACACATTCTAATGACATTACAGATCACAGATTTGTATAACTCCCACTAATCGACATATAGCGATTAGCAGACGTTCAATACAAATATCATATCACAGAAATACCCGTCAGCTTAAGTCTTTAGAAACTCGATCAAAATACGGTTTTTAAAGCCCCCAAAACAAATTTTTCTTTCTGGAAAATCTGGGCTGAAAAAACATATACCAAAAATCCCAAAATACCCCATAGAACAAACTGCAGTAAAGACAATCCAGAGAGGAGCTTAATCGGCCGCGGAACCGCGGCAATAGCAAGCTATTGCCGCGTTTCCGCGGTGGTTTGGTGAGATCTCTGGACCTTTTTTCTACAGTAGACTATAAAAACCCTGAGTCGATTTTTGAAGCATGATTTATTACTTTTACAGTACTTTGAAAATCGACAGCAAGTTAGACATCGGGGTGTATTTCGCGACTTTTTCTTTTATCGATCTTGAAGTTACATTGCTAACATGTTAGATAGAGTTTAACTAGGCTCTGATACCATTGTAAGTCCATGCTACCTCTCCCGGTACTTTCGGGCATGCGGAATTTGATGAAAAACAATTTTCTAGAGGCGGTAACATGGACTCAAAACCGGATCTTTGTTAAACTACTAACTAACAACCTAACAAGAGTTTACCTACTCGGTTAGGGGGCTATACCTTTCTTGAACTCCTTCGTCTTCGACTCCTTCCGGTGTATGGATCGGCCTCACCTCGTCGTCTCCTTGCGCCAAAGATGGATCCACCCGAAAGCTTCTACCTTTGGCTTCTTCTTCGAACTTTGAAGAAACTAGATCACTTGGCTTGCTAGGCCTTGTGAACTAGAATGAGTAGAGGAATGTTTTGGTGTCTTTTTATCTCTAAGGCAATGAGTCTCAACACATGAGAATGGTTTGCCTTGAGGTAGAGAGAGCAAGAGGAAGAGGGAGAGCTTGAGAATGAGAGAGCTCAAGAGAGAGAAAGCAAATGATAGAATGAACCATACTCTTCTCATTCTCACCTCTCATAATCCAAAAGCCATCATTACAAAAATAGTAATCAAGTATTGTGTAAATGGTTTAAGTCAAAATGGCTATATCATTTCATGCACTCATTTTGCATAAATAAACAAGCAAGCAAAAGTCTTTGCCATGGAATGATAGCCATTGTCATGATGATGGTCAACTAGTCCAACCTAGTCAACCGGTCAACAAAGTCAACAAGTCAACAAAGTCAACCCCTCAACAACCATGTCACTATAATACTTAATTAATATTAATGTTAATCATATATCTTATTCTCATTAAGGTTAAGCAAAAGTCAATGGTCAACAGTTTACTGTCAACAGTCAACAGTCAACAACCCCAATGAGAATACTCTGCCTCTGTCTCTCTGTCAACTGTGCATAGACACACGCATCCGCGTTCCGAGGAACACGAATACAAATGAGATAAAATCAATCCCAAAACGTACACTAGGATCTGGCTTAAACCAAAGCCCGCTAGTGTTAACTGTCCGAACACTGTACGTGCACAAGTGCATGGATGTGACCGAAACCTGTCGCAAAACCATGCGACCTGTCGCAAAACCATGCGACCTCTACACTTTTGCCTAAAGGCGAATAGCTTTCTGTGTGGGACTCTAAAGACTCGACACTACACTGGCAGTGGGTTTAACCACAGACCGCAAGCGGCACTAGCTGTGCGTAACGGTCCCCAGGTAGATGTCGACAAGAAGACCGACGAGATGAAACCCATCTGAACTCCTACTGAGCCTGAATGTGACAGTCTCCGTACAGTCCGGTCTGTTCGTCTGATACATCGCATGGCGGGCCTAGGGGGCGGAAAACGTCAGTCCCCTAATAGCGGTACAAGTCGTGTCGGAGTGAAGCCCAAAACACCCTGAGATAACACTGGAAGCCTACCAGTATATCTCGCTTGCCCTGGCCAGGGACTACTCGTGTAATGGCTCTCCTAGACACATCGCGATGTCAACTCCCAATACCGGGATAGACGAATCCTGTCTGACCGTCACTGCCTCCAAGTGCTTCGGGACTGCACCCAACTACTACCTGTTTGCACGACTCCTTTGAGCCATGGTAGGGTAGTAATCAAAGTACAGTGGGAACACACTCGAGGCGAAGTGACAGTGTCAAGTCAGCGGACTAAGCTGTACTCATGTCACCTGGGAACTTGTAACTGACGATAGGTATAATACCAACCGGTCAGTTCCCGACGAGTCCTGTCCAGTATACTCGTAACCCAACGAGCACCCGCATACTATCTCCAGTACGACGTACTGATGGCTGTGGGACAGACCATCTCCCACACTGGGATAAGAAGCGCATGCGCTAGTCTACTCCGGAGTATCGATGCCCTGTCTCGATAGGCCTGCGACTAGGGACCTGCATAAGGATGTGCTTATAGATTACCCAGCCCCACTAGTGTGACTGCCATCACAACGCTGGTAATCAAGCAAAGATCCTAAGGGCTCCACTAATGCGTATAGGTGATATAATAAAATAAACACATGTACACATTGAAGTAGAAACAAACCAAGTAGCATACTACTATTTTGAGCAAGATTGTATATACAAGGTGAATATCCCAAGCTTCCATTAAGTAATATACAAACTAGTATGATACAGTAATGGCCTCTATGGCATATACACTAACAACACCTTCGTTCGGTTCTTAACGACAACCGCGTTTTCGTAAGCCTCATCCCTAAGCTCGCTCAATTCGTTCAACTGCAGCTTCCGATGGCTGCCCGCATCTTCGAGAGACAGATTCAGCTCTTTTATCGCCTAAAATGCGCGATGCTCGATTTCTACAGGGAGGTGGCAAGCCTTTCCGTACACAAGCCGATAGGGAGACATGCCAAGATCGGTCTTATAAGCAGTTAGAAATGCCCAAAGGGCATCAGTGAGTTTCACCGACCAATCCTTACGGTTCTTGGAAACCGTCTTCTCCAGTATCTGCTTGATTTGCCGATTTGAAACTTCGACTTGCCCATAGGTTTGGGGGTGGTAGGGCGTAGATAGCTTATGATTAATGGAATATTTCCGCATCTAGGCCTCGAAAGACTTATTGCAGAAATGAGTTCCATTGTCGCTAATGATCGCTCGGGGGTGCCCAAACCGGGAGAAAATGTTTTCTTTAAGAAACCTAATGACAACCTTGTTGTCGTTAGTCCGGCAGGGCACAACCTTGACCCACTTAGAGACGTAATCAATAGAGAGAAGGATGTACAAGTTCCCAAAAGAGCTGGAAAACGGCCCCATGAAATCTATCCCCCAAACGTCGAAAATCTCTACAACCAAGATTGGTTGGAGCGGCATCTCGTTCGTCCTGGATATCCGGCCCAAGTGTTGGCACCGGGAGCAAGTCTTGCAGTAGTCATGAGCGTCTTTGAAGAGTTGTGGCCAGTAGAAACCACACTGCAAGATCTTCTCAGCTGTCTTTCTGGGGCCAAAATGCCCGCCACATGCTTGATCGTGGCAAAATGACAGCACACTCTTGAATTCATCGTCAGGGACACACCGATGAATAATCTGGTCGGGACAGTACTTGAACAGATAGGGTTCGTCCCAGTAAAAGAGTTTTACTTGGGATAAGAATCGAAGTCTGTCCTGACTTGACCATTCAGTCGGTAGTAATCCCGTGGCCAAATAGTTCACAATATCTGCGAACCAGGGTTCGCAAGATACTGTCAAGAGTTGTTCATCCGAAAAAACGTCGTTGATAGGAATTTGAAGCGACGGCGAAGAAGGAAGTCGTGAGAGATGGTCGGCGACTACGTTCTCACATCCTCTTTTGTCCTTGATGGCAAGGTCAAACTCTTGAACCAAGAGGATCCAACGTATTAGCCGGGATTTTGCATCTTTCTTCGCAAAAAGATGGCGCAGAGCAGAATGGTCAGTGTAGACAATGACTGGAGAGCCGACGAGGTAGGGCCTGAACTTTTCTAAAGCAAATACAATAGCCAATAATTCCTTCTCAGTTGTTGTATAATTCAGTTGGGCGTCGTTCAGGGTTCGGCTAGCATAATAGATTACGTGCGGCATCTTGTTGATGTGTTGTCCAAGGACAGCACCGATGGCAAAGTCGGATGCATCGTAAATAATCTCAAATGGGTGCGTCCAGTCAGGAGAATAAAGAACGGGAGCAGAAGTGAGTGAGCTTTTTAATGACTCGAACGCAGTCACACAGCTCGAGTTGAAGTTGAATGGCGTGTCCTTGGCCAGCAAAAGAGTCAAGGGCCTAGCAATCTTGCTAAAGTCTTTGATGAACCGTCTATAGAAACCGACATGGCCAAGGAAGGCTCGGATGTCTCTGACGCATCTGGTAGGAGGGAGATTGGAAATGACCTCAATCTTCACTTTGTCAACCTCTATGCCATTTTGCGAAATGATATGTCTTAAAACAATACCTTCGCACACCATGAAGTGGCACCTCTCCCAATTAAAAGTGAGGTTCTTGTCAATACATTGGGTAAGGACAGCGTCGAGATGCAGCAAACACTCATTAAAGGAATCGCCGAAGATGGAGAAATCGTCCATGAAGATCTCCAGGAATTTTTCCACCATGTCTGAGAAGATTCCCATCATACACCGCTGGAAGGTAGCGGGCGCATTGCATAACCCAAAGGACATGCGACGATATGCAAACATGCCGAAAGGACAAGTGAATGTGGTCTTGTCCTGGTCTTTTTCGGCTATGGGAATCTGATTATAGCCGGAGTAGCCATCAAGAAAGCAGTAGTACTCGTGTCCGGCCAATCGTTCAAGCATCTGGTCAATGAAAGGTAGCGAAAAGTGATCCTTCCGCGTTGCGGCGTTGAGTTTTCTGTAATCGATGCATACTCGCCACCCAGTCTGGGTGCGAGTAGGGATTAACTCGTTCACCTCGTTGGTTATGACCGTTATGCCTGATTTCTTGGGGACAACGTGAATGGGGCTCACCCACTGGCTATCAGAGATAGGGTAAATGATACCACTATCCAGACATTTTACGATCTCCTTTTTTACAACCTCCTTCATGACTGGGTTGAGTCGTCTTTATGGATCCCTGGCTGGTTTAGCATCATCCAACAGATGAATGTGATGTTCAACGATCAGGGGACTAATCCCCTTGATGTCCGCCATTGACCAGCCAAAAGCTTGCCTATTGCTGTGCAAGACCGTAAGAAGAGCTTTCTCTTGCTCTGGAGCTAAAGAAGCCGAGATGATAACAGGGAGGGTCTCGTTCTCACCCAAGTAAGCGTACTTAAGGTGAGACGGCAAAGGCTTGAGTTCGAGCGTTGGAGGTGAAACGATTGAAGGCAAGATTGGTGAAACGGTCTCGAACTCAAAGGATTCCAGCAAAGGTTCAAAACGAGTGTGAGCGACCGAGTTGGATGGTTCAGGTAACTCATCCGGAAATTCGAAGGATTCAAACTCGGGTGGTGAGTGGCTAAGATCGTTCGAGAAAGTGAAACACTCGTAGTCATTCTTGGGCGCAGAAACAGCAGCAGGTTCGAAGAGGAACGCACTAGTGGCGTTAAGGTTATCGTGATCGAACAAAAACTCCTCGAATTCATACTCCTCTGGGGTGATCTCCTGGATTGAGCAAACGTCTAGTATATAAGCATTAGGTTCGGAGGGCTGATTCCCCAACCTAAAAATGTTGAGTTCAATTGTCATGTTTCCAAAAGATAGGTTCATCGAACCATTTCGACAATTGATCATAGCACTTGAGGTTGCAAGGAATAGGCGACCAAGTATCATCGGAATTTGATTCCGAGGGTTAGCTACAGGCTGTGTGTCTAATACAATGAAGTCAACGGGGAATATGAAGTCCCCAACCTTGATTAACACATTCTCTAGCTCACCCCTAGGATAGGTGATTGATCGGTCGGCCATTTGGAGAGTACAGTGTGTGGGTTTCAGCTCTCCTACACCTAATTGCTCATATACTGAGTACGGAAGCAGGTTAACACTGGCACCAAGATCTAATAGTGCGCGGTTGATGTTCTTATCCCCAATGGTAATAGAAATCATAGGACAGCCAGGGTCCTTCCATTTTTGCGGTAAAGATTGGGTAAGAGCATCACTCACAACACTAGCCAAGAAAACTTTCTTGGGTACCTGAGACTTCCTCTTTTTCGTGCACAAGTCCTTTAAGATTTTCGCGTAGGACGGAACTTGTTGGACAGCATCTAAAAGGGGAATGTTGATGTTAACCTGCTTAAACAACTACAGAATCTTCTCCATTTGTGGATTTTGTTTATTGGACTTCAACCGGTTTGGAAATGGAACATTTTTAAAATTGGTTGAATCCAATGCTTGTCGAGGGGATTGTGGAGTTGGAACGGATCCCAGAGCTGGTGTTTTCATGGAGTGAGAAATGGGTCCATTTAGAGCAGAAGAAGAGGAAGAGCCTTTTGAAGAATGGAGAATAGGCTCAGAAGACGAAGGAGAAGAAGAAGAAGAAGAAGCAGCCGGGGTGTCATCGTCGATCCGTGTGCCAATGTTGTTTTGCAGCATCCTTCCCGATCTCAATGTAGTCACGGCACTCACATTATGGTTTTGTTGTTCAAGAGCAACATGTACATTATGTGGGTGACCGGGATTTGGGAGTGGCTAGGACGGAAGCTTCCCTTTTTCATACTCGCTTAACGCCGCATTCAGCTGTGCAATCTGGGCTTCGATGGTCTTGATGCTTTGCCCGTGTGCAGTAGTGTGTTGCACCAAAGACTGAATAGACGACTGGATGTTGGCGGTGGATTGTGTCGATTGTTTAACGAACGCCTCCAGACTTCGTTCTAACGAGAAAACCTTATCGTTTTTTGACGGAACAAAGTTGTTTTGCGGAAAAGAATTGTTGGGTGCAAAGTTGTTCGTCTGATTTTGAAAAGGTTGGGGTTGAAAGAGCTGCTGAAACTGATGTTGAGTTTGTTGTTGCGCTTGTTGTTGCGGAGGAGGGGGCCTCTGGAAATTGTTGCCTTGGAATTGATGCCGATTCTGATTCCGATTCCAAACGAAATTGGGGTGGTTCCTCCAACCGGGATTGTAGGTGGAAGAGTATGGATCATTTCTCGGTCTTTGCTGAAATGCAGCATTAACCTGATCCTGTCCTTGAGATGGTAGATTGTAAGGACACTCTTCGGTTAAGTGAGATGGATCGGAACAACAAGCACAAATGGTACGAAGGGGAAGAACAGGGGCAGGAGAAGGAGATGAAAATTTGCTCTCTATCGCTTCAAGTTTTCTTGTTATTGCAGCCATTTCAGCTTTCATCGCAATAGAGACATCGGGTTGGTGAATTCCTACCCTAGACTGACCAGTAGAAGTGGAGGAAGAAGAAGAAGTTGGTCTGGTGCTCTCCCATTGAAGCGTTTGTTCCGCAAGGTCGTCGAAGAATTGCCACGCTTCCTCGTCAGATTTTGATAGGAAGTGGCCTTGACAAATGGTTTCCAACAACTGCTTGGTTGCTAGGTTTAAACCCTCGTAAAAGGTTTGGCAAAGTTGCCATTTCTCAATACCATGGTGAGGGCACTGAACAAGAAGGTCTTTATACCAGTCAAAGCACTTCCAGAAGGGTTCAGTAGGAAGCTGGGAGAATTGGTTGATTTCGTTACGGATCCTCGCGGTTTTATGATTTGGATAGAATTTCTTGAGAAACGCTTTCACAAACTCGTCCTAACTGGTTATGGAGTGGGAAGCAGTGCTATACAGCCACTTTTCAGCAAGATCGCACAAAGTGAATGGAATGACCCGTAGCCGTATAGCATCGTCCGACAGCTGGGTAGTTTTCATCATGGCACAAACATTTTAGAACTTGTTGATGAAGATATAGGCATCTTCAGATTCAAGCCCATGAAATTTCGGAAGCATGTTAATGAAGTGGGGCTTAATTTCAAAATTATCCCCATTGGCCGGTGGAAAGGAAAGACATGTGGGGAGTGCAGAGCGGGTGGGATAGAAACGATCCTGGAGCGCGATTCGCTGTGGCGCTATGACAGGCGGTGGTGGTGGGTTATTCGTATCCATAGGAGGTCGAATCAATCCCGGGGGAGTCGTAGGGATGTTTGGATTAAATCCTGACAACGCAGAAGAAGAGGTTGGTGATGGTGAAGGTGAGGATGTATGAACAGAATTCCGGTCAACGTCGGAGTTGGCCGGCAAAGGTAAGGGTGAAAGAGGCATAGACGGAGTTTCGACGTCTGAGTCGATCGTATAGTCGGTAGCGACTAACGTAACGCGGACTAGACGGGCGCTAGTGTCCTGAGTCCAAGCGGACATACACTAAACGAGTTTGGTATAGTCAAAGCGGAGAAGGTGAGGGTAAGAAAACGTCAATGGAGAAATACGATAGGTGGTGGGTGAAAAATGGGATTTTGGCGACAAAGGGCAAGTTTTTATAAAAGTTTTTGGTTTTTGTGTTTTTTTTCCTTTTTAGAAAGAACTTTACAGAAATATGTACGGACTTACGGCTTCAAACTATCACAGACAAGATATGCACAATCACACCTAGATCTAGGGTCACCTAGGTCAGCTAGACAGCTCCTAACTATTCCAAAGTGCTAGAAATAGGACCTCAAACCGTCTCTTCTCCGCCAATTGCGGCCAGGTAAGTGCCAGGTAAGTGGGAGGCTCCCCACTATGTAAGTAGTGGTCCTAATTAAGTAACCACTTGCCTTGGACACACTTGCCTAGACACCGCAAAGTCAGGATAGGATAAACGGCCGATGCCTGTAACTAGTCCTCTGTCCTATTGAGCGCGAAGTCCTTAGGGCTGAGTCTAGTATTTTTTAATTAAACAATGGTCAACGCATATGCTTTTTGTGATTTCTGGGGTCCTGGGAAGGGTAATGAAATCCCTACCCAATCTGTATTGGTTTCAAGCCCCTGAAAGTCTGTATTAATATATGCAAAGAAGTAACAATCAACTGAAATCAATTTTTATTTTTTAGCGCGGCTTAAAGAATCCTGCACAAAAACAATTTATTGGAAGGGGGAAGAGAATTTGCGCAAAGAATGCTGCAGAAAACACTGTTCAGTGGAGTTCAGAGGAGTGGGGAAGAGATAAGAAACACTCACAGGGATTTTGGGCTTCTGAATCTAGCAAACGGCCGCGGTTCCGCGGCCTAAGCTTGCTTATGCCGCGGTTCCGCGGCTATAGTACGGCTTTGGGCCTTCAGTTTTCTGGTGTGTGCTCTGTTGGGTGTCCTCTTCTTGTCTGGAGCTCCTGAATCTTGATTTGCTTACTGGATCTGCTCCAGAATTTTAAAGTAGACCGTTGGCTCCGTCTTGATCCGTCGCGGTATAGCCGCGAGATATGGGTCTAACTTCCCATGTCTTTGGCACTGAACTCGACCGTCTTTTTATCCTGCACACTTGCATAAAAACTAATCAAAAATAACAAGATGGTTTTTTTTGACAATGTATATTTTTTTTTGTTTTTCGGTTATGTTTATATTCACAAATTAACCCGAAATTAAACAAAAAAATAAACTACCGACTTCCCGGCAACGGCGCCATTTGATTGGTAGAGTTTTTGTGTACTTAGTTAATACCGCAATCAAGACGGTTTCGCTTGTAGCTAGCCGGTTGAGTACAGGTCTTCCTCAGGGAGAAGTGAATCTTTGTCTATGTGCTTTAACGAGTTAAGTCCAAATGTCCAGGTTTGTTTTGAGATTAACTATGTGCTAAAATGATATGTAAAGAGAGCTTGTTAGGGTTAGGATTAGGTTAGTTTGAGTTAGGAGTCACTCACTTCTTTCGTTGCCACACTTAATATCGGTGTTACGGTAATCGGCAACAACGGGGATTAGCACGACTAGGAAGGAACTTGCGAATATAAGCTAGGCTTTCCAACGCATAAGTTCTTCTTTTTGGTGCTTGTCCGTCCATTCTTGGCTCTTAGCCTTAACTTCCGGTTAATTCAACCACAATCGGTCTCACTAAGGAATCACCGCTATCATGTAGGATAGGGTGCCGTTGGGAGCGGATTGTGGTTCAATTAACGGGAGTCCGAATTAAGATGTTGGGCAAGAAAAGAGTGAGAGAGATTTCCTTCTCTCAAACTTTCCTTATCCTACCCTAACAAGTATGAAAACTACTCACCTATTATAGAAAAAGAAAATAAAACAAAAGGAGGAAGATAGAAAGAAAGAGGTTAGAAGATTACAACTAGGTATTTGAGACCTCACCTTGGCAAGAATCAAGCTTAAGCATCATTGTTGTTAAGGATAAAGAAAAATTAGAAGAAGAAAGAATCAAACAACAAATAACAACACCTAGATTAGCAAAATGAAAATTTCAAGCAATTATAATTAACAATAAGACAAGCATGGTAACAAAAAGAACTCTTTATTCATCACTTCACTCACAAAAGCTCACTACAAGGTTTTAATAGAGAAGAGATGAGAAGAGGAAGAAGAACAACAACATGTATTCTAAAATCTAAATACAAGAATAAGCACTTTTGCTTTGGCAAGATCTGGAATATTTATAGGCAGGCAACAGAAACTCTAGGGCAACATTCAGAACAAAAATGAAATGACCAATCTGCCCTCAAAAGATAACCTTCTGCCGAGGCCGTACGGCCGTGGTTCCACGGCCTAAGCATGCTTATGCCGCGGTTCCGCGGCCTTTTTGGGGAGTTGGGCCCTTAGGTTTGGAAGGATTCCCTTGTTTGCTGTTATCTTCAGTTTGGTATAGTACTTTTCTCATAAGCTCTTCAAAATTCGTCCAGAATTTTAGTAGATCAAAAGGTGATGTGATGTGGATCTTTTGCCATGATTTTCTCGAGCTCCGCGTAGATATGTTGGATCTTGTGTTGGCATTGAGCTTTGTGCATGAAAATGACATCGATTTGCCATTTTGTCCCTTAAACTGGTATGCGGCAACATACGGATAGAGAGCGGAGACCCGTGTTTTATCTGTGGTTGGCAGTAATCCGGAATTTGTCGTGTTTTTCCATGAATTTCATTGTTTATAGTTGAGAACCTGTATCCTGCAATTAACTAGCAAACATGGCTCAAGAGTACCTACCGATAAGCAATGTGATAAAAATTGGGCGGTATAAAAATGCAAAAATCTGATATGAACATCGCGCTCCAACTGGATCGTCGGGTTCTGAATCGCATGCGAAGGGTCATGAAGATACTTGCCGAGCGTCGAAATGTGAAATAAGGGGTGAACATCTGGGAAACTGGGTGGAAGAGCTAACCGATACGCAACTTCACCAATACGCTCGAGGATCTCGAAGGGGCCCACATATCTGGGACTAAGCTTCCCCTTCTTCCCAAATCTTATCACACCTTTCATTGGGGAGACCCTCAAGAAAATATGATCGCCAACAGAAAACACAAGTCTGCGCCGACGACGGTCCGCATAAGATCTCTGCCTGCTCTGGGCTGCTCTCATCCTATCGCGAATCAACTGGATCTTCGCGGTCGTCTCCTCAACAATCTGCGGCCCCAAAATACTGCTTTCACTGAGCTCTGTCCAACAGGCGGGCGATCTGCATCTCCTCCTATATAGATCCTCGAATGGTGCCATCTGAATGGTCTCCTGGAAAATGTTGTTGTAAGAGAACTCTACTAAGGGTAAATGATGATCCCAGCTACCTCCGAAGTCTAAGACGCACGCTCGGAGCATGTCCTCGAGAGTCTGAATAGTGTGCTCTGACTGGCCGTCGGTCTGCGGATGAAATGCTGTGCTGAAACTCAAGCGGGTGCCCAAAGCCTCCTGAAGCCTCTGCCATAGTCGGCTGGTAAACTGGGTGCCTCGGTCGGACATGATACATGTTGGGACTCCATGCAGTCGTACGATCTCGTCGATGTATATCTAAGCGTACTGAGAAAATCCGAAAGTGGTCTTCACCGGCAGGAAGTGGGCCGCTTTCGTCAATCGATCCATGATCACCCAAATAGAGTCATACCCACGACTAGTCCTGGTTAGACCCACAATGAAGTCCATAGAAATCTGCTCCCATTTCTACTCTAAAATGGGTAATGGCTGTAGCTCTCCCGCGGGCTTCTGGTGCTCGGCTTTGACTTGCTGACAAGTTAGGCATCTCGACACGATGTCTGTGACGTCCCTTTTCATCCCGTCCCACCAGTAAACATCTCTCATATCACGGTACATCTTGGTGGAATCCGGATGAACACTGTAGAACGATCGATGTGCCTCCTCAAGAATCTTACGCCGCTGTCCCTCAGCATCTGGTACGCACAGTCTAGTCCTAAATCATAGTATCCCTTGATCATCAATCACGAACTCGGAAAATCTGCCCTGTCCAATCTGTGCCATGATCTCTGAACAACGGTCATCACTGCACTGTGCCACATGTATACGGTCAAGCAACTGTGGGCGTGCACGAACATGCGCAAGCTGTCCCCCGATCGGCGTGAACTCGAACTGCACTCGGCTGTCGTATAAAATCTGCCAATCTGCCGACGACTGCCTCTGCACTGCGCTCAAACAAGATAGACTACCACGGGCCTCCTACTCAAAGCATCCACCACTATATTCGCCTTGCCCGGGTGGTAAAGGATCTCACAATCGTAGTCCTTCACTAACTCCATCCAACGGCGCTGTCTAAGATTCAGGTCTCGCTGCTGAAATATATACTTTAAGCTCTTGTGATCAGTGAATATCTGGCACGACTCGCCGTATAGGTAATGTCGCCAGATCTTGAGTGCAAAGACCACTGCAGCCATCTCCAAATCGTGAGTGGGGTAGTTCTGCTCGTGTTTCTTCAGCAGCCGAGAAGAATACGTGATCACCCTGTCGTGCTGCATCAATACGCACCCTAGCCCCACTCCAGAAGCGTCATAATAGACCACAAATCTGCCCGATCCTGAAGGCAAAGATAACACCGGCGCCGTAGTCAAACGGGTCTGCATCAGCTGAAAGCTATACTCGCACTCTTCGTCCAATCGAAAGGAACTCCCTTCTGGGTCAACCCGGTCAATGGTGAAGTATTGCGGAAGAAGTCCTGTACAAATCGTCTGTAGTAGCCGGCCAGTCCTAGAAAGCTACGGATCTCCGTAACTAATACGGGTCTGGGCCAACGCTGAATGGCCTCGATCTTCTTCGGGTCCACACATATACCATCTCGTGTAATCACGTGACCCAAGAAGTCTACGCTGTCAAGCCAGAATGCGCACTTGGGGAATTTTATGAAAAGCTGGTGCTCCCTCAAAGTCTGCAATATGATCCGTAGGTGCTGTTCGTGCTCCTCTCGGCTCCGGGAATACACCAAAATTTCGTCAATGAATACGATGACGAACAAATCAAGATACGGCCTGAAAATACGGTTCATCAAGTCCATAAATGCTGCTGGGGCATTGGTGAGTCCGAACGACATCACCAAAAACTCATAATGGCCGTAACGTGTGCGGAAAGCTGTCTTCGGAATATCCTCCTGTCGAACCCCCAGCTGATGGTAGCCTGATCTCAAGTCGATCCTCGAAATGTATCCTGCACCCTGAAGCTGGTCGAACAAGTCGTCGATGCGTGGCAAAGGATATCTGTTCCGCACAGTAACCCAGTTCAGCTGGCGGTAGTCGATACACAAACGCAAACTGCCGTCCTTCTTCTTGACAAACAAGACTGGAGCACCCTAAGGATACACACTGGGTCGAATAAGTCCCTTATCCAGCAAATCTTGCAACTGACCCTTCAACTCTCTAAGCTCCACTGGGGCCATCCGATAAGGCAGTATGGAAATAAGCCCCGTGCTGGGGATCAAATTAATACAGAAAGCAATATCGCGCTCAGGAGGTAGCCCAGGAAGCTCATCAGGGAACACATTAGGGAACTCACTAACGATCAGAACCTGATCCAACTGAACCTTTATAGCTCTAGTATCGCAAACATAGGCGAGAAATCCCTGACATCCCTTCCTCAAAAGCTGTTCAGCGCGAAGAGAAGAAATCAAAATGTGAGGGGCGGCACCACAGTCCCCCTGCACAACAAAAGACGACTTACCGGGAAAACGAAACCTAACTGTCTTCTCGCGGCAGTCCACAGACGCATAGCACGTGGCTATCCAGTCCATGCCTAAGTGAACGTCAAAGTCCAACATCTCAAGAAGGATCAAGTCGACAAGCAACTCTTTCTCGCGAAGACGGACAACACACGATTGGAACACGTATCTAGCAATAAATGACTCACCCACAAGAGTGGTCACAGTAAGCGGCAGATCAAGCAACCCAGACTCTCTACCCAAACTCGGCACGAAGTGTGTGGAAACATAAGAGTGCGTGGATCCCGGATCAAACAACACGTGTGCATTAACAGAACATACGGAAAGGAAACCTGAGACCACTGCATTGGACGCCTGTGCGTCCTGATGCGTCAAAACAAACACCCGTGCCTTTCCCCTACTTGCGACTGGCGGTCCCCTACTAGCAACTGGATGACCTCTGCCTCGGTCACCCTGTCCTCTCTGAACGAACCCTCCATGGCCATGACCTTTCTGCGCGTAAGTCTGACGCGGAGTAATAGCAGTTGCAAGAGGCAACGCACTCTAAGGTGGTGAAGGTGGTAAAGTGACATGCGGTACTGTTGTCTCCCTCCGGCGTATCTTGGTACAATCTCTGATGCGGTGATGGGGACTACTACACCCAAAGCATCCACGCGACGACTGCTGACCCTCCTGGGGATAAGAGCTAAACATCTGACCTTGTCCCGAGTCTCTGCCACCTATACAATACCTGTCACGGCGTCCGAATGGAAGTCTCTGTGCTGCTGTATCAGTACGAACTCTCTTCGGCCCGGGAACTACCGAAGTCTCCGCAAGGCGCTCCTCGACTAATAGGGCTGCATCAACAGCTGTCGCATAGGTCTCGCAATGCTGTGCACTGATCGCAAGAAACAACAGGGTAAGCAAGCCTCTAACAAATCCCCTGACTCGCATCTCCTCAATAGCCACTAAATATGGGGCGTAAACAGATAGCTCGGTGAAAAGTACGTCGTACTCTGCCACTGTCATCTCCGTAGTCTGACGTAAAGACTCGAACCTGCGCGCTCTAGAATCTCTGACACTCTGTGGAAGGAAGCGGGCAAGGAACACCGTCTTGAACTCTGCCCAGGTCATAGAAGGAAGACCTGCTGCCCTGCCCTTCTCTGCCGACTCACACCACTTCTGCGCAAGACCTTCCAGGAGAAAGCTCGCGAACTTTACCCATCTCGCATCTGAGCATCTGAGTGAACGACATATCCGGGCCATCCTATCAATAAAAGACTATGGATCCTCAGCTGCATCGGTTCCTGTGAAGACCGGAGGCTTCAGCCTCATAAACTCTGATAGCGATACAGTGATAACCTCTGAGGCTGCAGGGGCAACTGCCTGTACTGTAGGTACCATCGCGGTCCCCGCAACTGGTGGAACTACCTATGGCCACTGCGCTCGAAGTGTCTCAACTAGCGACCCTATCATCTGGCGCATCTCCTGCATACCGGCCCCTAGCATAGCGATCTAGTCTGACGAAGGAGGAACAGTCTGCTCAGGTACAACGGGTGTACTGCCTGGGTCTGTCCTCGTCTCAGACGAGTCAACTCTAATCTCGGCTCTTGCGGCCGCTCTCTGCGCCCTCGTAGTCTTTGGCGGCATAATGGCTAAAAAGAAAATAGGATTCGATAAGGATACGGAAATCGAATCACAAGAATGTATATAATCAAGACAGAATTTCAATCAATCAGTCTTAAGGTCACTTAGGCGGAGTACCGTGTCGTGGGTATGCCGCGGAATATACACACGCTACGCCACTCTGCTTCAGTTACCTACTCCATCATGTAGGGTTCCTAGGCATACTAATGAGGTCTCACAAGTGATCAAACATGCCCAATTCAAATTTTTCATGTGCCTACAAAGCCTAACACGGATCGTTAACTAGATAATAAGGAGATGCAAGCAAGTAAACTACTTTATTGCTAAAGGAAAGTGACTACAACCTTTGTAGATCCGGTCCTCCACCACTCTAGCTCCGTGTTGACGACCCTCCGCTGTACCCTTCCGATCCCGGACTCTCGCGGTGATTTCATCGAAGAATTGATCGGGCAAGGTCGTCGACTTCGATGCCGAAGATGATCTACGCCGAGGCAACTCAAGATCAAACTCCAACTTCACCAAGTCATGAAACTTGTGAAGAAAACACGCTATACTACTTGGCAAGTGGTAGAGGATGAAGAAATAGGAAGTGGGTTCACTTTAGAATTGGATTTTTCACTCTCTTTCTCAAGTTGCCATTGATGGAGGCAAGTTTTTCTTCTTGTTGATGAAGAAGAAGAAGAAGAAGAAGAAGAGAATATGATAAGTATTATTCAAAATAGAAAATAAAATGAATACTTATCATATTGCAACCATGGTTAGGTGTAGAGAATAGACTATGGTTAGGTTGAATGGTTATGGTTAAGTATGAGACAAAAATGGTGGACTTGTTCAAAGCTTCATGAAGCTTCAACAAGAAAACAAAGAAAGCCACCATGACTTATTTTGCCCAAAAATAAATAAAAAGAATGAATAAATAAGTAAATCAAAACCCTAACCATTAACATAACCATGGTTTAATTATTTACACAAACCCAAGTTTGCATGTATCATCAAACATGATACAAACAAGTGCACAAGAGTATATCACATATACACCTTGTGTACTTCAAGTGAGAAAATCCAATTTAAGTGAACCAATACTAGTTAATGCAAAGTAATATATCAAAAATATAATTTTGCATTAAATCATTAAATCAATTCTTGATTTAACGATCCGGTCATTTCGTATACAACCGACTAATATCCAATGTATCGGCTTATCGAATCAATCCTTGATTCGATAACTAGGTTATATCGCATACAACCAATCGATACATTCATCGCGAGAATGGAATACAGTATCACATACATGCATTATTCTCGGTCCCGCACATATCTCATATGCGCCCCTATTTCGTTTCGCTTGAGCCAGGAAACCTCTGTGTAGGACTCTAAAGACTCATCAATACGCCGGCAGCAGGTGATGATCATATCAAACACCCACAAGCCGCAAGCGGTCTGCTAAACGTAACGGCCACCCGGGTATTGAGCGATCAGAAGATCGACGAGCAAGCCCGCTCACACTCCTGTGAATCCAACCAGTAACACTTACCGTACAGTCTGGTCTGTTCGTCAGATATGTCGCATATCTCACCTAGGGGTGGTAAACGTCAGACCCCAATAGCTCGATAAGTCATGCCGACGTGAGGTCCATAACAATCGTGAAACTACTGATTGTTAGTTGTATGTATGCCCTAGAGGCCAGTATTGTACAGATGATGTATATTATATTGGATGCTTGGACATATATAGCGATGACTTTCTTGCTCGATATGATAGTATGCTATCTGGTTGCTCTTTATCTTAACATGTACACTTGTCTCTTTAAACTGTCTTATAGTTACATGTTGATAAAGCCCTTAGGATGTGTACTTGACTACCTGGACTATGATGCAGATCATACTAGTGGGGACATGGTAGTCGATAAGTACATCCTTCAAGGTCCCTAGTCGTGGGTGTATCGAGACAGGGCATCGATATACCAGTGTAGACTAGCGTATACGCTTCTCGACCCATGAGATGGGCGATGGATGATCCCATATCCATTGATGTTTGACATCAGAGATGGTATACGGGTGCTCAGTGGAGACTGGGTACACTGGACGGACTCACCGAGAACTCCCAGATGGTATTATACCTCACGGAAGATGGCAGTTCTCAGGTGACACTTGTACAGGTTAGTCTGTAGACCCGAGATCGTCATAGAGTCTTGTGTGATTCCCACTGTGCTTTGATCTCCACCTTACCACGTCTATGAGGGCGTGCAAAACGGTGGTCTTTGGGTACAGTCCCGAGTCATATGGAGGCAATGAGCGATAGGAGGGGTTTCGTCTCTCCCGGTATTGGGGGTTGATGTTGCGCTGTGCTCGATTGGCCGTAACAGGGAAGTCCCTGGCCAGGGCTGATCAGAGATTTGCTGGTAAGTGTTACCAGTAGTTTCTCGACCCGTTATGAGCCTCACATCGGCACGACTTATCGGTTATTGGGGTCTGACGTTTACCACCCCTAGACTTGATATGCGACGTATCAGACGAACATACCAGACTGTACGGTAAGTGTTACTGGTTGGATTCACAGGAGTGTGAGCGGGCTAGCTCGTCGATCTTCTGATCGCTCAATACCCGGGTGGCCGTTACGTTTAGCAGACCGCTTGCGGATTGTGGGTACTTGATATGATCATCATCTGCTACCGGCGTATTGACGAGTCTTTAGAGTCCTACACAGAAGTTTCCTGGCTCAAGCGAAACGAAATAGGAGCGCATATGAGATATGTACAGGAGCGAGAATAATGTGTGTATGTGATACCGTATTTCATTCTCGCGATGAATGTGTCGATTGGTTATATGCGATATAACCTAGATATCGAATCAAGGATTGATTCGATAAGCCGATACATAGGATACTAGTCGGTTATATGCGATATGACCGGATCGTTAAATCAAGTGTTGATTTAATGATTTAATGTATAATTATATATTTGATATATTACTTTGCATTAACTAGTATTGGTTCATTTTAAAAGGATTTTCTCACTTGATGCACATTGTATATGTGATATATTTTTGTGCACATGTTTGTATCATGTTTGATGATACATGTTGACTTGTGCTTGTGTAAAGATTAAACCATGGTTATATGAATGGTTAGGGTTTTATATACTTATTCATTTATTTATATTGATTATTCATTTTGGAAAAGAAAAGAAAAATGGTGGTATTATTTGTTTCTTTCATGAAGCTTCATGAAGAGTTGAATAATTGACCATTTTTGTTTTCTTCTCTTAACCTAACCATCCACTTAACCCTAGTTTGCTCTCTACACTTGACCATGGTAAGTATATGATAAGTATTGATTTTTTTTATTTTTTTTTACACAATACTTATCATATTCTATTTACTTCTTCTTCTTCATCTTCAAGAGAGAAAGCTTGATGCCATCAATGGCATCTTGAGTTCAAAAGTGAGAAATCCAATTCTAAAGTGAACCCACCTCCTATTTCTTCATCCTCTACCTCTTGCCAAGTGGTTTTGGGTGTTTTCTTCACAAGTTTCTCAACTTGGTGAAGTTGGAGCTTGAACTTGTGCAACCTCGACGTAGATCATCTTCGGCACGAAGCCGACGACCTATTCCGCTCGTTTTTCCGATGAAGCCGACGATTGAGTCTAGGATTCGAGATGGACAGCGAGAGGACGCCTACGTGGAGCTAAGGAAGTGGAGAACCGGATCTACAAATGTTGTAGCCTCTCTCCTTTAGTTAAGTTGTTAACTAGTTTAGTTTATCGCCTAGATTTCTAGTTAACGATCCGTGTTAGGGTTTCTCGGCACACATAAAATTTGAAATTGGCATGGTTGATGCCTTATGAGACCTCTTGAGTGTGTCTAGGAACCCTACAGTGGTATAAGAGCCTAGCTAGAGCCTTAGGCGAAGTCCAAACGACGTTTGAAACCTGAACGAACCCGAAACCCTAAAACCCAAGTGCTCTCTGGACTTTTTCTAAAATCTGGGATTTTTCAATATTAAAAATGCTTAAAAAATTCAGCAGGGAATTCTAAGAATTACGGTGCAATTTTTATTCAATGAACAGTGTAATGCGCGGCGGAACCGCGGCCTAAGCCAGCTTAGGCGGCGGTTCCGCGGCTAAAGAATGACGTCAGCCATCCTCCTATGCACAGTAATTCATAGTTTCTGCTGCTGAGTTTTATGGGTATTTTTAATAATTATTCAAGAGTTGAATTTTCTGGGGTGTTTTAGAGCTTCGGTGTTTCGACCGGATTATCAAACTTCGTCTTTGTGTATTTCCGGATAATTTTTGAATTTGTTAAAAAGTTCGACCGGATATAAATACCCAACTTTTCCCCTGTCGGGAAATTTCCAAGTGTTGGATTTTTCCGTAGTTTAACGACGTTCTAAGTAGTGCAAGTAACGCGATGGACCCTCTAGAAGACAACAAACCTTAACTCGATTATGTGACCGTCTTGAACTGCCCTTTGAACCTTCGGGTTTGGGGCAGTACGGCGTGCCACATGTGAGGCGTTGGCTTGACCCTTCTACGGCTGGACCGTTGCTACTGTGGCACGAACTGAATGTTTTTAGACTTGTTTCATGTGTTGAGCTGTATCGGGAAAACTTGGGTATTCGACTGTTCGATCGGAAAGTTTAACATTTTCTGTTTATCTGGAATGTGATACAATAATTGGAATTCACAAACAGTTATGAGATAACTGAATGAATGTTATAAATCTAGCGGTTTAGTTTCACTTGATATTGAAAAGAGTTTTCGATAATGAGACTAAAATGCGGGGTTTATAACTGTTAGGCATGTGATGTCTAAGTATTTCATTTGATTAGGCATGTGATGTCTAAAGAGGTTGCGGATTCCAACTGTTGTAGTTTTACACTTTCTTTTCTGTGACCGTAAGTGTAATATATGATATCGCCGGTTTCGTTGCTATATGTCAACGACAATTGGGATGGACATATTTACTTACGTTGATGACATGTGATGTTATGTGTTGCTGGATATGTTATATTGGATCGTCGTTTTTGAATAGCCGGGGGTTTTTATGTGAGATGAGTGTTTTTCATTTTCATTCATGTAAAAACTTGTATGTAATATTCTTTTATTGGGGCACTTCCAGGTTGCGGAAGCTGTCACCCTTTGTATTTTATTTACTTTTCTGCACTAGGATAGACCCAAGGAGGGGAGCACAAGTAACCGTGTTCTAGGGTCCAGTGGGAGACCATCTCGAGGAGTCGAGTCCGGGTCTCCGAACCCTAGAATTGGTAGGGTTGCTTGCCGCTTTCGTAGGGGTCTAGGGGTGTGGGATTGGCTATTCATCACGACCGTGGAATCCGTGTTTTATACTGGCTCGTATTGAAAACACGGACGTCCTAGTATATCCAATGTTCCATATATTTATTCTGCTGCGATATCTGTGATGTGATCATGTGATGTTCTCTGATAGATACTTTATATAGTATATATGATATATTATATAGACGTTACTTATGTTTTGCACCCGCACTAGCCCTACCCTGCTTTGTCGTTAGTTACCTAACCTAACGGTGCACGAGGAGGCATCGAGGCGAATACGGATGGCATAAGTGTACGTCGTATTTATCTGTGATGTTTAGGTACTTAAATGATGGGACTTCATTAATGTGATTAATGAAAGAAAAGAAACCAAAGATGTTGTAGAATCAAATTTTAAATAAAACAGGTAGCTACAGTTCTTGCTTTGCACAGCGGTATATGTGATATATCCTGCACCTTATTCGACGAGAAAAGGACCGAGATCCCTTCACCGGGAGTGACTCCTTTAGCAATAACTGGCAGATGCTACACACTCGGTTTGGTTATTGATTACTTTTAAGAGTTTTTGCTTTGCACAGTGATATATATGATATATCCCGCACCTCATTCGACGAGGAAAGGACCGAGATCCCTTCACCGGGAGTGACTCCTTTAGCAAAACTAGAAAAGCCTCAAAATCACTCCATTTCAAAACTTAATTTTGATTCTACAACGATATCAAGTTCATTACGCAATAGGTTTTCATAAAAACCTGTCGTAGCCCTCCGTCATTTCAGATGAGTAGAAGTTAGTATTCGTGCTACGTTTGTTGGCCTGCGTCAAGGCGTAGTGTGCGGTAGCTAACTAGTATTTATCTGCTTATGCATATGAGGCAGATTGGATTAGGGTAGTCGTGCGACTTTGTTGGCCTGCGTCAAGGGTCGTACGGGTGGGTTTAATTCAATCAGGAAATGACGGGTTGAACTTGACTAGCGCACTATGGTTTGTTGGCCTGCGTCAAGGTCGTAGGACGCTAGGGGCAAAATATTATCGGGAATTTCAAGTGTTGAAATTTGCAATGAGATTGCATACCTTCTATGAGATAGTTGGATCCCGATACCCACTGCGAGTAAGAGTTACTCCTGGGAGAGTTTTGCACATTGCAATTAGCCGATCAAGTAGGTGTCTAGAAAGGTGTCAATGAGGTTACGCCTCTGGGAAAACGAGGTTTACATTAATTAGGTTCGTGCGAAAGCACGAGGGACCTCCCTCAAAGTACCGACACTGGCCTGGCTGAAAGATTGGCGAACCTGTAGTGTGTAATTAATCCCGGCTAGTCTTTCCTTTTAGGGTTTGAAGGAAGATTTGATAAAAAACAGTGGGAGCCATCCTGATTAGATAAGATAATAACCAATCTGATCTTGCATGAGCATACGCTAAAGTGTTTTCTTCTCTCTCTCTCCAGGTAGCGACCATTTCATGCCCTAATGAAGATAATAACATGGATGTATTGACCGAACCCGCATGTTATACCGTGCTGGGGAACGTTGGTTCTGTTCTTTCTTATAAGAGTTATAGGAATGAACAGGAAATAGGAGAATACCAGGATTCCCATGCCACCCGATTGAAGAAAGTACATGTTGATACATTTTCTTCGGGTGTGTTCGTTACAGAGAACTGTTTCTCCATTTGCTCTACGTCCTGGGTATTAGATACCGGGTCAGGATCCCATATATGTAATCAGTTACATGGGCTTAGGAAAGGTAGAGAACTTGGAGAAGGTGATAAAGACATTAGAGTTGGAAATGGTGCAATTGTTGCAGCTAAGACTGTCGGGGAATATCACCTTGTATTACCAACTGGTAATACATTGGTTCTGAACGAATGCTATTACATGCCGAACCTGATATGCAACATTATATCGGTTTCTTTGTTGAGTAAAAAGGGATATAATTTTGTATTACAGGACAATGTTATGAACATTTTCCGTAACCAAAAGTTGGTTGGATCAGGCACGTTGTGCAATGGCATTTATGTTCTAAATCAATCAACAGTTCTGAGCATAACAAACACACACAAGAGGAAGAGTTCAGAACTGAACGAATCCTTCTTGTGGCATTGTAGACTGGGTCACATCAGTGCGACACGACTAGCTAAGTTGCATAAAGATGGATATTTAAATCCGTTTGAATTTTCATCTTATGACACTTTCCAGTCATGTCTTAAAGGCAAGATGACCAAAACTCCGTTTACGGGACACGGAGAAAGAGTTACTGAACTCTTGGGGCTGATACATAGTGATGTATGCGGTCCCATGTCTACACATGCCAGGGATGGTTCTTCATACTTCATTACATTCACTGACGATCTCTCTAGGTTCGGGTATGTGTTCCTGATGAAACACAAATCAGAAGCTTTTGAGAAATTTAGGGAATATAAACAAGAAGTTGAGAACCAAACCGGAAAAAGTATTAAAATCCTACGATCTGATCGAGGAGGTGAATACTTGAGCAATGAATTCTTGGACGTCCTAAAAGAGAATGGGATTCTCTCTCAGCTGACTCCTCTATATACACCACAGCACAACGGTGTATCAAAACGGAGGAACCGCACCCTATTAGATATGGTGCGCTCTATGATGAGCACAGCTGAGTTACCTATTTCTTTCTGGGGATATGCACTGGAAACAGCTGCAGACCTATTGAATATGGTTCCCACCAAAACCGTGCTGACCACTCCATATGAGATATGGAAAGGAAAGAGACCATGTCTTAATTATGTTAAGATATGGGGTTGTCCGGCCTATGTAAAAACTCAAAATCCGGACAAACTCGCGGCAAGGTCCATTCTGTGTAAGTTTATTGGATATCCCAAACATTCGCGCGGGTATATCTTCTACCACACCGAGGAATAAAAGGTGTTTGTTTCTCGACATGCCACCTTTTTAGAAAAGGAATTTCTTGAAAAGGAGATTAGTGGCAAGGAGGTAGAACTGGAAGAGGTTCCAGCAATACAGACTACAACAGAAGATTTGGTTGAACCAGAGGATTCAGTAGCTCCCGATGAACCTCAGCCTCTCTACCGATCTAGTAGGGTTCCTCGCCAACCTGAGAGATACTATGGTTTTCTCATGGATGGTGGGAGCGAGGATTGCATCATGGATGATGATGACCCAACTAGCTTCGAGCAGGCCATCACGAGTAGGGACTCAGTGAAATGGCTGGATGCTATGCGGTCCGAGATGGAATCCATGTACACCAACAAAGTATGGACTTTGGACGTTGCTCCTGAAGGGGTAAAACCCATTGGGAGAAAGTGGATCTTCAAGAAGAAACTTGGTGTAGATGGGAAAGTGGAGACTTTCAAAGCTAGACTTGTTGCAAAGGGTTTTCGTCAAAGACCAGGTGTGGACTATGACGAAACCTTTTCTCCAGTGGCTATGCTTAAATCCATCCGGATCATGCTTGCCATCGCTGCATATCATGATTACGAAATCTGGCAAATGGATGTTAAGACCGCCTTGTTAAATGGTGATTTAGAAGAGTGCGTGTACATGACTCAGCCAGAGGGCTTCGTAGATAGTGGGAGCAGCGGGAATGTGTGTAAGCTGCTTAAATCCATTTATGGATTAAAGCAAGCATCGCGGAGTTGGAACATCTGCTTTGACGTCGTTATCAAAGAGTCTGATTTCTTCAAAAATCCAGATGAACCTTGTATCTACAAGAAGGTGGTAGAGAGTAAGGTTGTCTTCCTCGTATTGTACGTGGACGACATACTCTTGATAGGAAATGATATTCCTATGCTGCAATCGGTCAAGCTCTTCTTATCACAAAGATTCTCAATGAATGATCTTGGTGATGCCTCCTGCATATTGGGGATTAGGATCTATAGAGATAGATCCAAACGGACATTGGGATTGTCCCAATCCAGGTACATTGACACCATACTAAAGAGGTTTAGTATGGAAGAATCCAAGCGTGGGAACTTGCCCACGATCTCTGGAGTCACTCTCTCCAAAGAGATGTCTCCCAAGACTGATTTGGAGAGAGCTCGCATGCAAGGGATACCCTATGCTTCGGCAGTAGGCTCTATCATGTATGCGATGCTATGTACCAGACCCGATGTAGCATACTCACTAGGTGTAGTGAGCAGGTATCAAGCTAATCCTGGAGAGAGTCACTGGACAGCTGTGAAGAGCATTCTCAAGTACTTGCGAAGGACTAAAGAGATGCTCTTGGTGTATGGTAACGGAGAACTCTAAGTGGAGTCCTTTACCGATTCGAGCTTCCAGAGTGATAAGGACGACTCTAAGTCGCAGTCGGGATTTGTCTTTACCCTTTACGGAGGGGTGGTTAGCTGGAAGAGTTCCAAGCAGGAAACCGTGGCAGACTCGACGATGGAGGCTGAATACATCGCTGCCAACGATGCTGCCAAAGGGGCTGTCTGGATCAAGAAGTTCATTACTGAACTTGGAGTGGTTCCATCCATTGAGCATCCAATACCTTTGTATTGCGATAACAATGGAGCGGTGGCTTTGGCCAAGGAACCCAGGTCCCATCAGCGATCCAGGCATATTCTGAGGCGGTATCACCTGATCCGGGAGATAGTTGATCGCCGGGAGATCGAGGTCAGGAGAGTTGACACGAAGAACAACACGGCGGATCCACTCACGAAGGCCATTCCACAGATACAGTTTGAGAGACTCTTCGGGATGCTCGGTATGCGATACTACAGCAGCTGGCCCTAGTGCAAGTGGGAGATTGTTAGTTGTATGTATGCCCTAGAGGCCAGTATTGTACAGATGATGTATATTATATTGGATGCTTGGACATATATAGAGATGACTTTCTTGCTCGATATGATAGTATGCTATCTGGTTGCTCTTTATCTAAACATGTACACTTGTCTCTTTAAACTGTCTTATAGTTACATGTTGATAAAGCCCTTAGGATGTGTACTTGACTACCTGGACTATGATGCAGATCATACTAGTGGGGACATGGTAGTCGATAAGTACATCCTTCAAGGTCCCTAGTCGTGGGTGTATCGAGACAGGGCATCGATATACCAGTGTAGACTAGCGTATACGCTTCTCGACCCATGAGATGGGCGATGGATGATCCCCTATCCATTGATGTTTGACATCAGAGATGGTATACGGGTGCTCAGTGGAGACTGGGTACACTGGACGGACTCGCCGAGAACTCCCAGATGGTATTATACCTCACGTCAGATGGCAGTTCTCAGGTGACACTTGTACAGGTTAGTCTGTAGACCCGAGATCGTCATAGAGTCTTGTGTGATTCCCACTGTGCTTTGATCTCCACCTTACCACGTCCATGAGGACGTGCAAAACGGTGGTCTTTGGGTACAGTCCCGAGTCATATGGAGGCAATGAGCGATAGGAGGGGTTTCGTCTCTCCCGGTATTGGGGGTTGATGTTGCGCTGTACTCGATTGGCCGTAACAGGGAAGTCCCTGGCCAGGGCTGATCAGAGATTTGCTGGTAAGTGTTACCAGTAGTTTCTCGACCCGTTATGAGCCTCACATCGGCACGACTTATCGGTTATTGGGGTCTGACGTTTACCACCCCTAGACTTGATATGCGATGTATCAGACGAACAGACCGGACTGTACGGTAAGTATTACTGGATGGATTCACAGGAGTGTGAGCGGGCTAGCTCGTCGATCTTCTGATCGCTCAATACCCGGGTGGCCGTTACGTTTACCAGACCGCTTGCGGCTTGTGGGTTCTTGATATGATCATCATCTGCTACCGGCGTATTGACGAGTCTTTAGAGTCCTACACAGAGGTTTCCTGGCTCAAGCGAAACGAAATAGGAGCGCATATGAGATATGTGCAGGAGCGAGAATAATGTGTGTATGTGATACCGTATTTCATTCTCGCGATGAATGTGTCGATTGGTTATATGCGATATAACCTAGATATCGAATCAAGGATTGATTCGATAAGCCAATACATAGGATACTAGTCGGTTATATGCGATATGACCGGATCGTTAAATCAAGTGTTGATTTAATGATTTAATGTATAATTATATATTTGATATATTACTTTGCATTAACTAGTATTGTTTCATTTTAAAAGGATTTTCTCACTTGATGCACATTGTATATGTGATATATTTTTGTGCACATGTTTGTATCATGTTTGATGATACATGTTGACTTGTGCTTGTGTAAAAATTGAACCATGGTTATATGAATGGTTAGGGTTTTATATACTTATTCATTTATTTATATTGATTATTCATTTTGGAAAAGAAAAGAAAAATGATGGCATTATTTGTTTCTTTCATGAAGCTTCATGAAGAGTTGAATAATTGACCATTTTTGTTTTCTTCTCTTAACCTAACCATCCACTTAACCCTAGTTTGCTCTCTACACTTGACCATGGTAAGTATATTATAAGTATTGATTTTATTATTTTTTTTTACACAATACTTATCATATTCTATTTACTTCTTCTTCTTCATCTTCAAGAGAGAAAGCTTGATGCCATCAATGGCATCTTGAGTTCTAAAGTGAGAAATCCAATTCTAAAGTGAACCCACCTCCTATTTCTTCATCCTCTACCTCTTGCCAAGTGGTTTTGGGTGTTTTCTTCACAAGTTTCTCAACTTGGTGAAGTTGGAGCTTGAACTTGTGCAACCTCGACGTAGATCATCTTCGGCACGAAGCCGACGACCTATTCCGCTCATTTTTCTGATGAAGCCGACGATTGAGTCTAGGATTCGAGATGGACAGCGAGAGGACGCCTACGTGGAGCTAAGGAAGTGGAGAACCGGATCTACAAAGGTTGTAGCCTCTCTCCTTTAGTTAAGTTGTTAACTAGTTTAGTTTATCGCCTAGATTTCTAGTTAACGATCCGTGTTAGGGTTTCTCGGCACACATAAAATTTGAAATTGGCATGGTTGATGCCTTATGAGACCTCTTGAGACTGCCTAGGAACCCTACACTGATAACTCTTACCAGTATATCACTGCAACCCTGGCCAGGGATTTCCTGTTATGGCCAGTCGAGCATAGCGCAACATCAACCCCTAATACCGGGAGAGACGAATCCCCTCCTATCGCTCATTGCCTCCATGTGAATCGGGACTGTACCCAAAAACCAACTGTTTGCACGACTCAGTAGAGCCGTGGTAGGGTGGAAATCAAAGCACAGTGGGTGACACATAAGACTCTATGACGATCTCGGGTCAATAGACTAAGTTGTACCAGTATCTCCAGAGAACTGCCATCTGACGTGAGGTATAATACCATCTGGGAGTTCTCGGCGAGTCCGTTCAGTGTACCCAGTCTCCACTGAGCACCCGCATACCATCTCTGATGTCAAACACCAATGGATATGGGATCATCCATCGCCCATCACATGGGTCGAGAAGATATACGCTAGTCTACTCTGGAATATCGATGCCCCGTCTCGATATTCCCACGACTAGTAACATTGAAGGATATACTCATGGACTACCCAGGCCACACTAGTATGATCTGCATCATAGTCCTCGAAGTCGAGTACACATCCTAAGGGCTTTATCAACATGTAACAGAGAGACAGAAAGTATACATGTTAAGATAAAGAGCAACCAGATAGCGTACTATCATGTCGAGCAAGAAAGTCCTACCTATATATGACCCAGCATCCACTACAATATACATCCAATGTACAGTAATGGCCTCTAGGGCATACATATAACTAACAATCTCCCACTTGCACTAGGGCCATCTGTAGCAGTGGTTACAGTATCACATACTCAACTATCCCATATAAGTCTCTCTCTAGGAAAAAGCTTTTGTGGGTGGATCTGCCGTGTTGTCCTCTAAGTCTACTCCCCCAACCTCGATCACCCTAGAGATCAACTATCTCCATGATCAGGTGATGCTGCCTCCGAATATGTCTGGGTCACTGATGGGACCAGGGTTCCTGGGCCGAAGCCATACTTCCATTGTCATACAATGGTAGGAACCTAATTCATCTCATGAACCAATATACACCCAAACTGCCTCTTTGGTAGTATCTTTAATAGCGATGTTACAGGCCTTTATCGTCTAGTTTGCCACGGTATCTAGCTTGGAACTCTTCCAACATACCGTCCCTCCACTGAGGGTGAAGACAATGCCTGTGACTGACATTCAGTCGTCCTTATCACCCTGGAACACTTATAATGATTCTCCCCAGGATCGATTGGTACTATCTTACTATAGCTAGTGAGAATCCTAACATCCATTTAGATCTATCTCATAGACCCAAATCCCAGGATTCAGGAGGTATCATCTTTATCCTATATGGAGAATCCATGTGATAAGCGGAGATTGACCGTGCGTAGCATAGGAAACTCTTTTCTTATCAAGAGTATGTTGTCCACGTACAATACGAGGATGACCACCTTACTCTCTACTACCTTTTGTATATACAAGGTTCATCTACCATTTTGATGAAGTCAAACTCTTTGACTACCACATCAAAACAGATGTTCCAACTCCACGATGCCTGCTTCATCCTGTAAAGCAACTTCCACATGTTTCCACTGCTCCCACTGTTTACGAAGCCCTCTGGCTATTAACCGGATACCACAAAACCACCTAGCAGCAAAACAGCTCACACACCAACTGCAGTGGTATCCGCAGCCAAAAAGATACAAGAGATAGCCCTGCCGCAACTACTCTGAGGGGCAACCTGCAAACACTGTGGCACAACGGGGGTGAGTTGCCAACTCGTGATTAGAAGATAACATATAAAGGTAATGACGAGTATGGACGTACTGCGATACTCTAACATGCATAATCAGACAACATCTATATGACTAGCTGGGTATGCGATAATCATGCAAAAGTACTTTATCAGGTACTATAACTACATGATGCAATGCATAACAATGAATGCTGAGCAGGGGATAAATATCATCAACACGGAATATCAACGTGGAAAAAAACCCCGGTGTCTACCCAAAACACCCAAAATCCCGATAACTCAGGCGTCGTCACCCTATCCGGCCCTCAATCCTGCAAATCTTATAGAAGCGGAGTGCCCAGCATCGGCAACTCAAAATAACAAGAAATACTCGTGTCCAGCATCGACACACAAATCCTCATCTCTTAGGCGCCGCATACCAAATCGGCCTTCAGCATGTATCTCATGTCATAACCCCAGACGGTATCTTTTGGATATCCGTCGGGTCTCCAAACTGTCACCGGCAGGTAGTAGTCCCTCCGCTGGGCTCACCGTCTAACTATACGAGTCTTCTTGCCTCGGGGTACCATACCGGGCCCACCATGTACCCGCAGACGGTGCCTACCACTCCTCGAATCGGGTATACTCACAAAAGCTCTCAGAACCGAGAAAACTCATGGCAGACGCACTAAAATATCATATCAAGAGAAACCGGGTTATTAAAATAAAGCATACTTTCTTGAAATAATTCCACGGTTCTCAAATCCAGAAATCACATGAAATCTAAACTCAATGCGTAGATATGGATGTACCAAGGTATGTATGCACAAGTATGGATATGCATGTCGAATCATGTATGAGGTAAGCTGCAATATATTGTTCATGGCAATTCTATAGTGTGAGTGTCATGGCAATTACTAACGGTGTGTGTGTAACATGCAGTTTAGTGCTCGTGCAACATGAAGCGTTAGTAACAGTGCAGTGTTCTATCAATTCTAAGTCCTTATATAGCAGGGAATATAGTATGCAACAAATAGTATCCATGCACAGTCAATGTATATAATGTAAATATGCCACTACAATACCTTTTCAAGCCCTGACGCATAACGCCATACGGGCGATTTCCCCGTAGATGTTAAATCTACTCACCGTGTCTCATGCTATGTGTAGCCGACTACTTGCTTCCCCTTCTTTGCGGCGTCCGACGTACTCGCCTGCGAACCTAAAATTTACACAAAGTAATACACATAAGCTAAAATCTTGGAAAAATGCGATATCGAACCAAACGAGAAACTCGCGTCGCGAACTAAACGCGTGCGTGTCCGATACGCTAAAACGTGTGATTACGCGCCTGAAACTACCCCAACATGTCGCGATACGTAGGAAATCACCAAACCCACTCACGTATCACACGTGTCATGAAAGTTAAAAGTATTGGAAATAGGGTAATTTGCTCCAGATTTTTATACAAGCAGAGTTAGAAAAAGTTGCATGTACCACAGGCCTAAAAAAAGTAGCAGACACCAACTCAACAAACCCCGACACCCAGGTCCCTCATCTGGCCGCAATTTGCGGCCAGAATGAATATTTTGGTGGCCAACATGGGGAATTGGGGTCCCGTGCTTCGTGTGTGTGGTCTAGGCCTAGTGAACATGCTCCAGAAATTGCAATTTTTGCCCGAAGCAACCGGGTTGAAAGCAGATCACAAAACGGCACAAATCTTAATTAAAACACTAATTTAACACTAATTGATACAAAATGGTATTTTAGTATAACCTGAGAAATTTACTTAGTTAAAACAACATTAAAAGCACTTAATTAAGTTAATCAAACCTTAAAAGTTCTAACTTATCTCAAACTTAACTTAATTCCTTTCATTAGCACTAAAATGCACAAAAATACGATTTTTAGCTAAATAAACTACAGGTTAAGAACTAAAGTGATATGGGTGTGTTTAATACCTCCAAATGGTCTTAGGGAAGTCCAACTTGCAGCACTTGCCTTCAAAGGCAAGGATTTGCCACCAAGACCCACAAAAGAGGCATATTTCAAGGTTTTGTGAAGGAAAGTGAGTTTTTTATAGGGTTGTGTTTGGATATCAAGAGAAGCAAAAGAAGAAGAACAAAATGAAGAAGTTGCTGCTGCTGCTGCTGCCTCTGCAGGAATTTCATAAATGAGATGGAGAGAGAGAAATGAGTGAGGGATATGATCAAAAGTCAAGCCCCATTCCTCTCCTAACCCAAACCATACCTCCTATTCTTCAAATTTTATTTTTAATTAAGGGTTTAACTTGATTTATGTGTGGATAAGAACCATGCAAGAAAGAAAAGAAAATGGCTACAAGCTAACATATAACCTATGTTACAAAATGTGATAAGTGTGCATGGTAGTTACACTAATCCTTGTTTAGGAAAAGTAATTAAGGAAAATTTCTAATTAAAGTCAACACAAGCTAAATTATAATTAATAAAACCCAATTTTATATGAAAACACTTCTTATCATAATTAGAATTGGTTTTATTTTAGTTTAAGTGGAAATTTAAAAATTTACAGGGTTTTAAGAAAAACACCCATTATTGCTAACTAACGCGAAATAAACCTAAACAAATTTCAAAGCATTACACTCTAGCAGTAGCCCAATCCTCTGGTGCTGATCTGCACATCCGAGAAATCTCGTAAAGGCGATCCATCAAACGCTCATGATGCGAAAACACAATAAAACGACGCATCTATGCAAATCGTATGTTCCTGGAATCATGCCTTGGTCAGTCCTCGTTCGTGATGAGCTCATTCTGACGCAACTCTAGCCGTAGCTCTCTCTGCCCGTGTAATCGTCGCAGCAAATACCATAAACCAATATCGATGAGGATAGATCATGAATGAATGTAATGCTGTGCAAGGAAATGTACATCCTAAGTTTCTTAAGCGGAGTAGCGTATCGTAAGTATGCCGTGGAACATACACACGGTACATCACTCTACTGAAGTCACCTACTCCATCAACCAAGGTCAACCAACGCGACAAAAGTTCGGGTCTAATACCCCCTCGACTAAGTCTAAGTTCCGTAAGGTCAAGCCTAGATTCCGTATATATACAAACGCCCTAGGCTCCGCATAGTCAAACATAGACTCGAACCAAGGTTAACCTAGCGCTCTGATACCAATTTTGTCACGACCCGAAATAACACTTGACTGGCACTTGAATCATATGAAGTCTATAGGACTCCATCTAATTCAAGTAAGCCAAAAATCCTAGAAATCTAAACCATTTTAAGAAAGATGTGAAGAAAACATGTTTTAAGGCAAGTGGTTTTAATAACATAAGCCGAATATGCATTTTTAAAATCTCATGTCTTTTCTGAAAATTTCGGCAGAGTTTCCTTTGTAAAATACTGACCCCAAAAGGATACAACATGCATAAAATGAATAATGGCATCCCAAGCGGGAGCTAGCTCTTCGTTAATTGACGGTCACAACCACACAAGCAATATAATATACAACGCCAAGGGCGAGTATCAAAACTCAAAAGAAAACTTAAAATCAATATGAAAACCATAATAATACAACGCGCGACTCTAAGGTCGAAAGAATAAGACAATCTGGTTGATGGAGTTTACTAGATACAGCTGAATAAATAATAAAAGTACAATAGTGTTCACGATAAAAGTGAACCCACCTATCAAAGCAATCACCCGGAATGAAAGTAGAGTAACCTTTCAGAAAAATAAAATATTATTTTTTGGAATTTTTATAATTTAATAATAAATATATTGAATATTTTTATATGGCGGTGTAATTAAATACCGAAAAATTGGGAAAAATTTGGAAAATTATAGAAATTACTAAAAAGAGGGTGTTCTATGTGATTCATGCAAATTATAAGTTTTTATGATTCATTATACACTATTTTAATACTAACCGCGATTAAATATCGCTAATCGCGCATTAAGCTTGTTTTGTGCACATGACATGCACCGTGTCGTATTTTACACTTGTGTTACATTTTATAACCATGGTTTCATTTGGGATTTATGTGTTTGGTTTTAAAAATGAAATGGGAAGAAAAGAAAAGAAAATAAAAGAAAAGAATAGAATATAGAAGTATGGGCAAGAGAGAGAAAGAGAGGGTGAGGGGTCAAACCTTGGTCTTGAGCCATTCTCTCTTCACTCATTCAATCATTTTCTCTCCTCTCCCTCTCACATGGCTGCTGCTGCTGCCCTCTCTCCCTCTCCTCTTTACCTCCTCACAAATCCATCAAAAATCCATTAAAAAGTCCATCTCACATTCACAAAAAATGTGCACAAGCTCACAAGCTTCACTTTGGACCAAGAAAGCAAGGATTTTGGACACTAGGGGCAACTCAAAGATTTTCTTGAGTTACCAAAGGAGGTAATTTATCCATCATTAGTGTAGTTTTCCCATTTGTTTTGCATCCATGTTAACTTAGAACCGATTTAGTGTCGTTTAGTGAGGTTTAGAAATTTCTAGTTAGGGTTTAAGGAATTCTTGAGTTGTGATGCGTAATTGAGGTTAGTAGAGGCTCTACAACCCCTTTTGTGATGACATAGTAGACCGAACCTAAGACTTAAACCCCAGATTACGAACTTAGAAAACCCGATATCGGAGAATTGTGGATTCTTTGAGGGTATAATGGAATCTACTAACACCCGGGTGACATGAAAATTATTTAGCAAACACAGGGGAGTGTGCAGGCAACCTAGGACCCCCCACTGAAACCCTAGACACTAATTCCTCACCATGGCCGCAAATATATTCTTTCTGGCCATAATTTGTGGCAAGACCTGTTTCAAATTGGTTCGAATTGGTTCTGTGGCTTTATCTCCAGTAAATTGGACCCCTCCTGTATGCAAAATTGGCTAGTTTGGTCCAGGGTAAAATCTGGAGCTAATTTTGAAGAATTCTGATTTCGTTTATGGCTTTTAATGAACTTGGACTTGGTATTTGATATTTTGTTTCCATCGTGTGGCATTTGAACTTCCCCGACTAGGGTTACTGATCGTGTTTTGCATACGAGGCTATAGGTTTTGACCTATGAGCGGAACGTGAGCCATTTTGGTTTCCGACTTGATTTTAATACGCATTTGTGATGTGTTACAATATGTAGTTACCCTACGGGGATTTCGAGACAATGAAGAAGAGGATGGCGGCATCGACATCGGCAAGCAAGAGCAAGTGAGTAGAATATATCTACGGAGGAAGTCGGGTGGATGGCATATAGCACCCCCGCAGTTCGTTGTATAGTGTATGGTGTATATATATATATATATATTATAGGGATATATTTGTTTGTTATTGTGAGGTTACGATTATCTAGGTAGACATGGAAGTCATGGATAATTTTAGTATCATTGGATGATGGTGTCGCTAGTTAGTTTAGTCGCGAGCCCTAGAATAAGGTTTACACCCACACGCACACACATGCTTACTTTGTTATACTTGTGCGTATAGGGGGATATGTATATATATACACACACATAGGTATGGGACTATGAATATATATATACGTATACCTACACATGGATGATGAGGATTGTTATGGTATTTGGTGATGAGTCGATGAGATTCGGCATGGTGCCACGTGATCGGTGACATGTTTTGTTTCGTACTATGAGATACGACATGAGTTATAGCGGGCCTTTAGGCGTGAGTTCTCATATATGTGTATGTATATGTATATGTATGTATATATATATATATATATATGGTATCAGTTTGTTCTAGACTTAGATCAGTACCCCAGTTCATGAGATATGATGATAATGGATACCAGATGAATAATGAGATGAATGTGATATTTGACCCGTACCCTGATTTGGGATGCTGTATGATGGATTTACGTACGAGCTATATATTGATGAGAGATCCGCACTCTTGACTCGAGGATTTCATAATATATATATTGTATCGTATGTGATCCTATTGAGGCGGGATCACCGACTATTATATTTATATGTATCGACTCAGATTTCGGTGGTTTCCTTACCTTACGATTAGTCATGTAGTTTACTTATAGATGTTAGACAAGACCCGAGTCATACCTATTTCAAAACTAACGAATCATGAGTATTTTAAAAACAGGTCAAGGAATTCTACGGATATTTTCAAAAGATGCATCTTTTCTTAAAAACACCGTATCCCTTATTTTTCCAAACACCAGGATTCGTGTTATTTCAAACGGCAAAACTGTATGATATATATATATATATTGATGTAGATTCTTCACTGTTGTGTTTATTATTCATTTTCCGCATATTCTCGCTATTCGCATCGCATTGCATGTTTAAATGTGTTTTTTGTTATATTAAACCCATGCTGTCAGGACACCAGCACCATTATCGATGATGCGTATGTTCCACGTACACCTGCTTGCCGGCTCACACACTTCATCATCGATAATTGCCATGTCACTATATAGTAGGATTGCTAACATCAGGATGTGACTCCTTGCATGATATACTTGCGTACATACATATTGTACACCATATTGGCGCACATGCATATTGTACACTCATACTTGCGTATATACCCACTTGTAGACCATATTGGCGCACATGCATATTGTACACTCATACTTGCGTATATACCCACTTGTACACCATATTGACGCACATGCATATTGTACACTCATACTTGCATATATACCATTTGTACATCCATATTGGCATACGTACATGTTGTGCACCATACTTGCGTGCATACATATTGTACACCATACTTGCGTGCATACATATTGTACACCAAAACTTGCGGACATACACATTTGTACGTCCATACTTGCGTATATACACATATGCACCTTTATACGACATTGCGTTCGATCTGGGAGATTTGGGAACCGCATGATATATTTTAAAAACTGGATTCATTTAAAAGAGCGGTTTTCCCTTAATATGTGCATATTACTGTTCCATGTTGCATGATTTATGGATATGATTACATTTCTATCATATGTCACATATATCATGCTTTATGATTTTACGCATTGAGATATGCTATTTTCATGAGATTTCTGGATTTGAGAACCGTAATTATTTCAAAGGAAAGCATGTACTGTTTTCAAAACCCGGTTTCTCTTGATATGATATTTCGGTGCGTCCACTATGCGTTTTCTCGGTTCTGAGACGTGCGATATGTGAAACCCGATTCAAGGAGGCGGATGATTACGTTTGCGGATACATGGTGGACCCATTATGGTACCCCAGGGCGAGAGAGAGATTTCGTGTGGATGATGATGAGCATGGCAGAGAGACTACTACCTACCGGTGATAGTATTTGGGCTCGGCGGATATCCGGAGGATACCGACCGGAGTCGAGAGATGATACAGGCCGATCCGGACTGATGGAGCCCGTGGGCCGATCCGGACTGACGGAGCCCGATATATAAGAATTTACGTGCCGATGCTGGGCACAGATTTCATGATGTTTTCAGGTGTCAATGCTGGACACTTAGGTTCCATGATTTTGATGTGTCGCGAGGGACACACGTTGATTTATATCCTCATACTTTCATGCATATGCTTTTATGACTTTTACATGCATGATGTTGTTATGTCATTGGTTGACACGTAGACGAGATCCATATGTATACAGGCATTGATTCATTGTTGGATGATATCTACATACTTATAGACTTCATGATATAGTTGACACTGATTTCATGTTGATTACCTTGATCATACCTCATACTTATGATATGTCGCTACCTGAGGTACTGACACGAGCACTTGGTATTACACTTATGTTTAGATGTTTACCCTTGCCATCTTATCATGCTTTAGACATTATCATATTGAGGATTTATACTACTGATCGTATTGACCTAGGATTGAGTCATACATACGATTTCTGCTCTGTGATGTTTTCTACTCACGAGTTAGCAACTCACCCCCGTTGTGCCACAGTTTCTTGCAGGTTTTGCCGTACTGGTTTCATTGCGGCTTTCTGGCACACTGCTCCCATTCCGAGGGATTGCTTTGGTAGGTTGGTTCACTCGCATCATGACTACCATTGTACTTATTTATATTCAGTTGTATCTAGTAAACTCCATCAACCAGACTTGTATATTATTTCAGACTTAGAAAACCAGTTGTTTATTATTTTGACCTTAGAGTCGCGCGTTGTATTATTATGGTTTTCTTGATGTTTTGAGTTTTGAACCTCGCCCTTCGGCATTGTATGTTATATTGCTTGCGTGGTTGTGACTGTCGATTGATGAAGAGCTAGCTCCCGCTTGGGGATGCCCTTATTCATATTATGCATGTTGTACCCCTTTTTAGGCTAGTATCTACAAAGGAAACTCTACCGAAATTTTCAGAAAAGACTTGTGATTTTAAAATGCATATTCGGCTTATGTTATTTAAAAACCCCTTGTTTTAAAACATGTTTTCTTTACTTCTTATTTAAAATGGTTTAGATTTCTGGGATTTCTTGTTTACTTGAATTAGATGGGGTCCTTTAGACTTCATATGATTCAAGTGCCAGCCGCGTGCCATTTTGGATCATGACAAAGTTGGTATCAAAGCGCTAGGTTAACCTTGGTTCGATTCTAAGTTTAACTATGCGGAGCCTAGAGCATTTGTATATATTCAGAACTTAGGCTTGACCTTATGGAACTTAGACTTAGTCGAGGGAGTATTAGAGCCGAACTTTCGTCGCATAGGTTGACTTTGGTTGATGGAGTAGGTGACTTAAGGAGAGTGGCGTTCCGTGTGTATGTTCTGCAGCATACTTACGATACGCTACTCCTCTTAAGAAGCCTTAGGATGTACATTTCCTTGTACAGTATTATATTCATTCCAATGATCTATCCTCATTGATATCGGTTTATGGTTTTGCTGCCACGATTACACGGCAGAGAGAGCTATGGCTAGAGTTGCGTCAGCATGAGCTCGTCGCGGATGAGGACTGACCAGGGCGTGATTCCAGGGACATACGATTGTATAGAGGCCCGTTTTATTGTGTTTTCGCGCCATGAGCGTTTGATGGATCGCTTTTACGAGATTTCTCGGACGTGCAGATCAACACCAGAGGATTGAGCCACTGATAGAGGCCGGCCAGATTTTTTATGACCGTCAATGCACAGATTGTTCCTGATGATTGAGGCACTGTTCAGCGTGCGGACAAATGAGCCAGTTGCTGCTGCGATTGATGAGATATCGCCCTAGATATTTGGAGCTATTGCCGCACGAGTTGTACTTAGAGATGTGATTGAAGATCGCTAGTCACCCATGGAGGAAGGACTAGAACATGTGATTCGTTGCCTACCCCGATGCGAGATCATCAGATTGATTGATTCCATCTAGAGACGACTTCACGCAGGTACGTTGGGAGTCGATAGAGACGATTGAATGTCAGAAGCCCATTTTCCAAGTTTAAAGTATTCGGAGACAAATACAAGTAATGCTATGGACCCTCTAGAAGAATGAAACCTTAACTCGACATAATGACCATGAGAACGCTTTGAAACCTTAGGGTTTGCGGCAGTTCAGCGGTGCCATTAGTAAGGCTTGGGTTTGCCCTTCTACAGTTGGTCCATTGGTACTGTGGCATGTACTAGAATACTATTAAACTGTACCCAAGATGTTGAGCTTTTGGGGGATTATGGAACATTGACTAATCGATCGAAAGGTTCGACATCATTCGGATATCATATGATGGGATACATTGCTTGGGAGACTCTACATATGAGTATAGCCGTTGGAGCGCAGTCCATGTAGCCACGAAGAGACGAGTCCGAAGCTGTCGACATTAGAGAAAAGTGGAGTAAGAGTTTCGTACGAGATCTTGATGAGATGGCGTTCCACTCTGCCGACATCTGAGATGTGATACGCATGCAGAGGCTTTGTATATGGATATATCTTCTAGAAGGAGTCGCGTTGAGTATGCAGCCATTCCGGAATAAGGAACAGATATAGAAAAGGGTGATAACCTCCGGACAGTTCGGCAGAAACGAGATTGAGAGAGACCTCGACAGGACCTTTCTGGAATACTATACGAGAAGATTTGGACCCAGGATCGGTCAGATTACGCACACCCAGCAGGCCAGAGTTCGGCATCGTCGACGAGATAGTTGGCCAGAGATCTTTAGAGGATTTGCCAGAGTGGGACTGCTTACGTCGTTATTCCATATTTGGCCGTTGAGCCGAGGAGCTATGCACTTAGCAATCTGCAATGAGAGACGGTAGCCTAAGGGCACCAGACGATAGGCCACGAACAGTAGGCAAGTAGATATCTTGCTCTGCTAGCATTGGATGCACCGACACCTTCTCGACTTTGAAGGAGGAAATTTTGACGACGGTATTTATGATTTGTGATTTGGTGATTCGATTATCACGTATCCGTCACCTTGGATTTCCGTATTTTGGGCGATCTATTCGCATGATTTAGTCTTGATGACTGAGTTTCATGATATTTGTTTTCGTGCACCATGGTTGCACCTACTGGGTATTCATATTTTGTGCATAGTTATTACCCTTAAAATATGATTTATACACCATTATGTTGATTTATGATTTATACACAGTATCGCACTCGATATCGTTTTGTGCCTTGGCTGCGCATGTTTATGATTTCATGGGTTTCACACAGTTGGCCTGATTTTGTGCATATGGTACGTATTCGATTTGGTTTTTGCACTCGGTATAGGTCACATATGCTTGCAGTGCATTGATACGTATTTGTGCACCACAGTTGCACCTGACTTCGGTTTGATGTCATTCGATATGTTGATTTTGATTTCATGCCTATGTTATGCATGTGATTTGACTTATGCTTTCAGTATAGTTTCCATGCACTTTTAGTGTTTTGATTTGATTTGTGCACGCTGATGCACATGGTTGTGAGATTATATAACACGGTATACCTGATTTGGATTTGGATTTAAATGTGTTGTATACCGTCGATTTCGATTGTGATACTCGATATTTGTTTTGTGCACCTTGTGCACCTGATTGGATTCTTGCGCATATTTGACGCGCTTGGATTGGATTTGCGCATGTTCGGCGCTTGATATTGGATTTCGTGATTTCATGCATGTTGAATGCACATGATTTAGATTTTTCGTGCAGGATGGATACACCTGATTTGGATTTTCGCCCATGTTGAACGCTTGTTATGAGATGCGATTTTGGTGCACACCAGATGCACTAAATCAGGATTCTTCGTGCATATCAGATGCACCTGATATTGTTGTCAGGCACACCCGTTGCCTTTGACAGGTGTTTCGTGCACACCCGTTGCACTTAGATTTTGTTTCTATGCACATGTATGGCACATTCATGGATTTCGATTTCCGTGCGCTCCAGATGCACGTAGCATTCATATGCACAATTTAGGATTGATTTCTTATAGAGCAGTACGTTTTTATGATATTTGCTATTTGTTTTCGTACTGAGCGGGACTAGTCAGAGGACAGTACCTTGGTATATTTGCATGCATTGATAGTTATCGAAGGGAATTCCAAAAAGGGGAGTTATAGTCTCAGTATTTACCTACGTGTCTGATATGACACGAAACGTTTAAAACAAGGAAAACCCTTCTAAATTATTTTCAAAAATGGTGGGACGTGCATATTAAACAAAGGATAAGTATATATATAGTTACTTTCTTACATTAGACGTCCGCCATTGTGCCGTGATACGCGTATCGCGCAGCAACATGAAAGGTTTGGCATGCATTTCCTTCAGATGTTTACATGTATAGTTTTGATTTATATCATATTGGTTTTCATATTGGATTTGAAATTTTTGTCTTCACCATGACTCCGATAATTGCGAGATGCTTGACGGAGTTTTTATTTGGAGTTATCTGCATATTGTTCATGCCATGCATTGCGCTATGTTGCGTCTTATGTATTGATGATTTCGGAGCCCCGACGACTTGGACATTTTACTGAAATGTTTTAGTATTGAGGGGTTTAAATTTAAATTCGGGGACCGAATTTTTTTAAGGGGGGAAGATTGTAACATTTCAGAAAAATAAAATATTATTTTTGGGAATTTTTATAATTTAATAATAAATATATTGAATATTTTTATATTGCGGTGTAATTAAATACCGATAAATTGGGAAAAATTTGGAAAATTATAGAAATTACTAAAAAGAGGGTGTTCTATGTGATTCATTCAAATTACAAGTTTTTATGATTCATTATACACTATTTTAATACTAATCGCGATTAAATATCGCTAATCGCGCATTAAGCTTGTTTTGTGCACATGACATGCACCGTGTCGTATTTTACACTTGTGTTACATTTTATAACCATGGTTTGATTTGGGATTTATGTGTTTGGTTTTAAAAATGAAATGTGAAGAAAAGAAAAGAAAAGAAAAGAAAAGAATAGAATATAGAAGTATGGGCAAGAGAGAGAAAGAGAGGGTGAGGGGTCAAACCTTGGTCTTAAGACATTCTCTCTTCACTCATTATCTCTCCTCTCCCTCTCACATGGCTGCTGCTACTGCCCTCTCTCCCTATCCTCTCTACCTCCTCACAAATCCATCAAAAATCCATTAAAAAGTCCATCTCACTTTCACAAAAAATGTGCACAAGCTCACAAGCTTCACTTTGGACCAAGAAAGCAAGGATTTTGGACACTAGGGGCAACTCAAGAATTTTCTTGAGTTGCAAAATGAGGTAATTAATCTATCATTAGTGTAGTTTTCCCATTTGATTTGCATCCATGTTAACTTAGAACCGATTTAGTGTCGTTTAGTGAGGTTTAGAAATTTCTAGTTAGGGTTTGAGGAATTCTTGAGTTGTGATGTGTAATTGAGGTTAGTAGAGGCTATACAACCCCCGTTGTGATGATATGGTGGACTGAACCTGAGACTTAAACCCCGGATTACGAACTTCGAAAACCCGATATCGGAGAATTGTGGATTCTGTGAGGCTATAATGAAATCTGCTAACACCCGGGTGACCTGAAAATTATTTAGCAAACACAAGGGAGTGTGCAGGCAACCTAGGACCCCCTACTGAAACTCTAGACCATAATTCCTCTCCATGGCCACAAATATATTGTAACGTTTTAGAAATCGTTTTGCAAATTTTCCGTTTTTAGGGTAAAATTGTCGGCGTTTTCCGTTTTAACCCGATTGTGATCAAACTTCTGTATAGACTTGTTGGCACATAGTTTAGCTAGAATAAACCTAGTGCGCGGACTTTGGGGGTCAATTGGAAGTTTTGATTCACATAAAATTTTTCCCTAATTAAAGTATTATTTTAATGCTCTATTTGTGGTAATTACTTTTTGGTTTGGTTAAATTACTACTAATATGGTTTTATGCTAAGTTAATCACTAGATTATGTTTTTAGCCTTCTGATCTAAAATATCTAGATTATTTGTGTTTTTATTGAATTTTTAAAGAAAAGAAAAGGTGGCATTTGCATTTATTAGCATTAATTAGTGTTTTTAGCTAGAAAATTCAACACGCTCACCAAAATTCCCCCCATTCTTCCCATGGCCGGCCACTTCCCATGCTTGCTGCCCCATCTCCTTCTTCACCTCATTTCTTCATTTTAAAGCTTGAAAAATTCATGAAAAACCCAAATTTATTCATCCAAACTCAAATATAATCAAAACCCATCATTCTTCTTCTTCAAACTAGCTAGGATCTTAATTCTAATGTGGATTTTTGGAGGCTAATCTTTGGATTTTCTAGTTTCAAGTTGTGTTTCTTTGATGGTATAAATCCAAATCCTAATCTCTTTATGTGGTGTTAATACTTTAATTAGCTTATTTAGATGTTCAATTTAAGCTTTTATTTTCATAGTTAGAATTTCTAGTAAGGGTTTTGTTAATTAAATTAGGGTTTTGATTAGTGAAATAGTTAGTTGATAATTTTAGACAAATGAAAACTTAACCAAGTTGCTAATTTGTTAAATGATATTTTCCTAATTATCTAATTAGCTTAATTACAAACTAAACTTTTACTAAATCCTAATTAAGTGAGATTAAAATTCTAGAAAGGGTTTGTATGGTTTAATCTTGCTAATTAGTAATGTTTGTAAATTCTAGTTTGGTAGAAAGTTGTAGTTTAGTGCTAAAATGATATATATTGCTTATTAGGTTTCGGTAAATTTTAGGCGTGGGTTTCTTTTGACGTTGCGACGTTAATTATATTGCTTCCACGCTATATCTTATGTTGTAAATGCGTGATCGGTACGATCAGGGTCTAGGCTTGGTAGTTGTGTCGCTTTGCGTTCCTAGTTAGGGTCATGCCGATGTCTTTCGTGTCTTTGTGTAGCTTTTGTTCTTGAGTTGGTTTCGTAGTGTCGCTACGTACGTTTGCCACTTGATGAACATTTGAGAGTATGATTGGAGTTAGTGCGTCGGTCAAACGTAGTTGGTACATGTTATTGATCGATTGCTAATATATACTTGTTATATTGTTATATGCTTTCAGGATCGCAGGCGGGGACATCGGGCTCTGCGAACAGGGGAAAGCGAGTAGTTGGCTTTACTTAGCCAGGAATGTTGGTGAGTAGATTTAACATCTACAGGAAAATCGCTCGCATGGCGTTATGCGTCTGGGCTAGAGATGTTATGAATTGTTGCATATTCTATTTCATATATAGAGTTGCGCATACACCTTATTGCTTAGTTAATTGTTGTGCTTGGACTTGTACCTTTAGGACACTGCACTATTATTAACGGCTCATGTTGCACCAGCACGGATTGTATGCCACACACACCGTTAATAATTGCCATAACACGGACAACACACATATCTATATGATATTGTTTGGTTAGGGACATTGCGACATTGATTCATATTTCTTTATGCATATGACATATAGTATACCTGTATACCTACATGCTTACACATATGCCTTGACATTCTTACATGCTAGTTACCATTAGTGATAGGTATATTTCACACATAATGACATAGCTACATGTATACCTTGCATACATATTTCACTTATACCTGGAAGGTATATTATATCATTACCGATAGATAGATACATATACCTTGCTATACCTTCATGTTTACACATATATCTGGCTATAACTACATGTTCACCTTTATTTGATGTTATATTGGACTTGGAGAAATTAGGAACCTCATGATCTATATAATAATTTGTTGCAGTTAAATAGCGGCTTTTTCTTTATATGCTCACATTACTGTTTTATGTTGCATATATTATATTCATGGATTTTCGCATTGAGATATGTATTTTTTTCATGATGTTTTCTGGATTTGAGGACCGTGGTTGTTTCATGAAATTATGCAAGTATTTCTTATTCTTTACTTGATATTTGGATGCATCCACTCAGAGATTTGTTTTAAACCGATACGTGGATCACGGGTGTCGATACCGGACACTTACGATTCGAGGAACGTATATACTGATACGTGGATCACGGGTGTCGATACCGGACACTTATGATTTGAGGAACGTATGAATATGTGAAAGACCGATACGTGGATCACGGGTGTCGAGGCCGAACACTTACGATTCGAGGAACGTATGGATATGAGTGTTTATGTGTCGATGCTATACACTTGTTTTCATGTTATTTTTACTCCTAAGTATATATAATAGTGGAATGGGACGCTATTATATATATATATATATATATATATATATATTAGTGGAATGAGATGCTAATATATATGTATACATATCTAATTTATATACATCATCATATTTATTCATGCAAATATACTTAGGATATATGAGATTCACTTGATATTGGATTCAGGATATATGAGATTCACTTGATTTTGTACATTCAGGATATATGAGATTTACTTGATATTGTACATTCAGGATTCATGAGACTTATATGATATGAGAGCCAATTTGGGGGCTGATTTGAGGAAATTGGGATTTGGATTGTCTTGATGGACTTTGGTCGTATCAAGATGTCAGGATTCCGTGGAAATGACATGTTTCATCCCGTACTCCACATTTATTGTTTATGCACTGGTTCATGTATTAGTAGTACCTGATAGAGTAACTTCCATGACTGTTGCATTTACATACTTATTTTTTATGCATTGCTTCATGTATTAGTTGTAACTGATAGAGTACCTTTCATGACTGTTGCATATATACATTGTCATATCATCGTTTCATGTATTAGTAATACCTGATAGAGTATCTTACATGATTGTTGCATATAGATTGTCATATTATTATTATTTCATATATTAGTTGTACCTGCTAGTGTACCTTTCATGACTATTGCATACATATGACCATTTATTGCTATTTAGCTTGCATATGTTAGATTCGCGTTGTACGTGCATACTGTTAGTTATATTTATGTCCTAGAGGCCATTACTGTACATAGGATGTATATTGTAGTGGATGCTGGGACATATATAGGGAGGACTTTCTTGCTCGACATGATAGTATGCTATCTGGTTACTCTTTACCTTAACGTATACACTGATAGTCTCTCTGTTACATGTTGGTAAAGCCCTTAGGATGTGTAATTGACTACCTGGACTATGATGCGGATCATACTAGTGGGGACATGGTAGTCCATAAGTACATCCTTCAAGGTCCCTAGTCGTGGGTGTATCGAGACGGGGCATCGATATACCAGAGTAGACTAGCGTATACCTTCTCGACCCATACAGATGGGCGATGGATGATCCCATATCCATTGGTGTTTGACATCAGAGATGATATACGGGTGCTCAGTGGAGACTGGGTACACTGGACGGACTCGCCGAGAACTCCCAGATGGTATTATACCTTACGTCAGATGGCAGTTCTCTGGTGACACTGGTACAGAGTAGTCTGCTGACCCGAGATCGTCATAGAGTCTTGTGTGGTTCCCACTGTGCTTTGATTTCCACCTTACCACGTCCAAGAGGGCGTGCAAAACGGTGGTTTTTGGGTACAGTCCCGAGTCACATGGAGGCAATGAGCGATAGGAGGGGATTCGTCTCTCCCGGTATAGGGAGTTGATGTTGCGCTGTGTTCGATTGGCTATAACCGGAAATCCCTGGCCAGGGTTGCTGAGATTTACTGGTAAGTGTTACCAGTAGTTTCTCGAATTGTTATAGACCTCATATCGACACGACTTATCGAGCTATTTGGGTCTGACGTTTACCACCCCTAGGCAAGATATGCGACATATCAGACAAACAGACCGGACTGTACGGTAAGTGTTACTGGTTGGATTCACAGGAGTGTGAGCGGGCTTGCTCGTCGATCTTCTGATCGCTCAATACCCGGGTGGCCGTTACGTTTAGCAGACCGCTTGCGGCTTGTGGGTGTTTGATATGATCATCATCTGCTGCCGGCGTATTGACGAGTCTTTAGAGTCCTACACAGAGGTTTCCTGGCTCAAGCGAAACGAAATAGGAGCGCATATGAGATATGTGCGGGACCGAGAATAATGCGTGTATGTGATACCGTATTCTATTCTCGCGATGAATGTATCGATTGGTTGTATGCGATATAACCTAGTTATCGAATCAAGGGTTGATTCGATAAGCCGATACATTGGATATTAGTCGGTTGTATGCGATATGACCGGATCGTTAAATCAAGTGTTGATTTAATGATTTAATGTATAATTATATATTTGATATATTACTTTGCATTAACTAGTATTGGTTCACTTTAAATGGTTTTTCTCACTTGTTTGTGCACATTGTATATGTGATATATTTTTGTGCACAAGTATGTATCATGTTTGATGATGCATGCTAACTTGGGTTTGTGTAAAGATTAAACCATGGTTATATGAATGGTTAGGGTTTTGTTTTCTTATTCATTTAATTATTTTATTTATTCTTTTTGGAAAATAATAAGCATAAAGAAAAATGGTAGCTTTCTTTGGATGCATGTTGAAGCTTCATGAAGCTTTGACTAAGTCACCATTTTGTCTCATGCTTAACCCTAACCATTCCACTTAACCCTAGTCTATTCTCTACACTTGACCATGGTTGGATTATGATAAGTATTCATTTTATTTTCTTTTTGAGATATACTTATCATAACATATTTCATCTTCTTCTTCTTCTTCTTCTTCAAGAAGAAGCTTGCCTCCATCAATGGCAAGTGAAGAAATCAAGTGAGAAATCCAATTCTAAAGTGAACCCACCTCCTATTTCTTCATCCTCTACCTCTTGCCAAGTAGTATAGGGTGTTTTCTTCACAAGTTTCATGACTTGGTGAAGTGGGAGCTTGATCTTGTGATGCTTCGACGTAGATCATCTTCGGCATCGTTGTCGATGGCCTAGCCCGCCCATTTCTCCGATGAAGCCGACGCTAGAGCCCGGGATTCGATTTGGACAGCAAGGGGACTTCATCGCGAGCTATGGAGGTGGAGCACCGGATCTACAAAGGTTGTATTTCCGTTCTATTAGTTAAGTTGTTAACTAGCATCTCTTTTCGCCTAAAATTCTAGTTAACGATCCGTATTAGGGTTTCTCGGCACATGTAAAATGTTAAATTGGCATGGTTGATGCCTTGTGAGACCTCATTAGAGTGCCTAGGAACCCTACAGTGGTATCAGAGCCTGGCTAGAGCCTTAGGCGATGCGTAGACGATGTTAGAAACCCGATCGAACCCCGAAACCCTAACTTTTAACCCTCTCTGGAGTTTTTCTGAAAAAGTGGTTTTTTCCAAATTAAAAATGCTTAAAAAATTCAGCAGGAAATTCTAAGAATTACGGTGCAAAAATTACCTAATAATCTTTCTAAAGCGCGGCGGAACCGCGGCATTAGCCGCCTATTGCGGTGGTTCCGCGCCCATTTAGTCTCATCAGCCAACCATTTTTGCACAGTAATTCCTATTTTATGGTGCTGGATTTTATGGGAATTTTTAATATTTATTCAAGAGTTGAATATTCTGGGTTGTTTTGGGGATTCGTTTATTCGATCGGATTATCAAGCTTTGTCTATGTGTCTTTCCGGATAATTATTGAATATGTTAAAAAGTTCGACCGGATATAAATACCCAATTTTTCCCCTGCCGGAAAATTTCCAAGTGTTGGATTTTTCCGAGGTTTAAAGACGTTCTAAGTAATGCAAGTAACGCGATGGTCCCTCTAGAAGACAACAAACCTTAACTCGATTATGTGACCGTCTTGAACTGCCCTTTGAACCTTAGGGTTTGGGGCAGTACGGCGTGCCACATGTGAGGCGTTGGCTTGACCCTTTTACGGCTGGACCGTTGGTACTGAGGCACAAAGTGAATGTTTTTAAACTTGTTTCATGTGTTGATCTGTTTCGGGAAAACTTAGGTGTTTAAATGTTCGATCAGAAATTTTAACATTTTCTATTTATCTGGAATGTGATACAATAATTGGAATTCACAAGTAGTTATGAGATAACTGAATGAATGTTATAAACATAGCAGTTTAGTCTCACTTGATCGGTTGCCACGGAATTTTGATATGATCAAAAGTCCGTCGCAATCACGTAGCGTATGCGGATTCTCGCCGAGTAAATTTAATAGACAGCTACACCCCATAGCCCCGACCAAGTGACTGTAGGAGAACCCCGTCGTCGAAAGCATCCGTTCGGGTGCTCGCGGTAGCGGTGTTCCGCCTTGGTGCACTTCGTCGACGGAATCAGGGGTGCGGCCGCCTACTAAAGTTTGCGACGAGTATTCGATCAGGATGTCGGGAATCTTGTTGAATTGCCCGACTTGATATTGAAAAGTGTTTTCGATAATGAGACTAAAATGCGGGGTTTATAATTGTTAGGCATGCGATGTCTAAGGAATTCATTTCGTTAGGCATGCGATGTCTATGCAGGTTGCGGATTCCAACTGTTGTAGTTTTACACTTTCTTTTCTGTGACCGTAAGTGTAATATGTGATATCGCCGGTTTCGTTGCTATATGTCAACGACAATTGGGATGGACATATTTACTTACGTTGATAACATGTGATGTTATGTGTTGCTGGATATGTTATATTGGATCGTCGTGTTTGAATAGCCGGGGTTTTTTATGTGAGATGAGTGTTTTTCATTTTCATTCATGTAAAAACTTGTATGTAATATTCTTTTATTGGGGCACTTCCAGGTTGCGGAAGATGTCACCGTTTGTATATTATTTACTTTTCCGCACTAGGATAGGCCCAAGGAGGGGAGCACAAGTAACCGGGTTCTGGAGTCCAGTGGGAGACCAACTCGAGGAGTCGAGTCCGGGTCTCCTAACTCTAGAATTGGTAGGGTTGCTTGCTGCTCTCGTAGGGGTCTAGGGGTGTGGGTTTGGCTATTCATCGCGACCGTGGAATCCGTGTTTTATACTGGCTCGTATTGAAAACACGGACGTCCTAGTATATCCAATATTTCATATGATTCTTCTGCTGCGATATCTGTGATGTGATCATGTGATATGTTCTGTGATAGATACTGTATATAGTATATATGATATATTATATAGGCGTTACTTATGTTTTACACCCGCGCTAGCCCTGCCCCGCTCTGCCGTTAGTTACCTAACCTAACGGTGCACGAGAGGACATCGAGGCGAATGAGGATGGCATAAGTGTACGACGTATTTATCTGTGATGTTTAGGTACTTAAATGATGGGACTTCATTAATGTGATTAATGAAAGTAAAAGAAACCTAAAGATGTTGTAGAATCGAATTTCAAAAATAAAACAGGTAGCTACATTTCTTGCTTTGCACAGAGGTATATGTGATATATCCTGCACCTTATTCGATGAGGAAAGGACCGAGATCCCTTCACCGGGAGTGACTCCTTTAGCAATAACTGGCATATGCTACACACTCGGTTTGTCTTTTGATTGCTTTTAAGAGTTTTTGCTTTGCACAGTGATATATATGATATATCCCGCACCTCATTCGACGAGGAAAGGACCGACGATCCCTTCACCGGGAGTGACTCCTTTAGCAAAACTAGAAAAGCCTAAAAAACACTCCATTTTTAAAATCATTTGATTCTATAACGATATTAAGTTCATTACGCAATAGGTTTTCAGAAAAAACCTGTCGTAGCCCTCCGTCATTTCAGATAAGTGGTAGTTAGTATTCGTGCTACGTTTGTTGGCCTGCGTCAAGGCGTAGTGTGCGGTAGCTAACTAGTATTTATCTGCTTATGCATATGATGCAGATTGGATTAGGGTAGTCGTGCGACTTTGTTGGCCTGCGTCAAGGGTCGTGCGGGTGGGTTTAATTCAATCAGGAAATGATGGGTTGAACTTGACTAGCGCACTATGATTTGTTGGCCTGCGTCATGGTCATAGGACGCTAGGGGCAAAATTATCGGGAATTTCAAGTGTTGAAATTTGCAATGAGATTGCATACCTTCTATGAGATAGTTGGATCCCGATACCCGCTGCGAGTAATTGTTACTCCTGGGAGAGTTTTACACATTACAATTAGCCGATCAAGTAGGTGTCTAGAAAGGTGTTAACGGGGTTACGCCTTTGGGAAAACGAGGTTTACATTAATTAGGTTCGTGCGAAAGCACGGGGGACCTCCCTCAAAGTACCGACACTGGCCTGGCTGAAAGATTGGCGAACTTGTAGTGTGTAATTAATCCCGGCTAGTCTTTCCTTTTAGGGTTTGAAGGAAGATTTGATAAAAAACAGTGGGAGCCATCCTGATTAGATAAAATAATAACCAATCTATTTTTGCAAGAGCGCACGCTGAGTGTTTTCTTCTCTCTCTCTCCAGGTAGCGACCATATCACGCCTTAATCAAGATAATAATACGGATTATTGACCGAACCCGCTTGTTATACTGTGCTGGGGAACGATGGTCCCGCTCCAACTTATAATTGTTATAAGACAGAACAGGAAATTGGGGATTACCAGAATTCCCATGCCGCCCAAACGAAGAGAGTGCATGCTGATGCATCATCTTCGGGTGTGTTCATTACAAAGAACTGTTTCTCAGTATCCTCTGCATCCTGGGTATTTGATACCGGATCAAGATCCCAGATATGTAATCTGTTACATAGGGCTACAAAAGGGTAGAAAAACTGAGAACGGGTGATAAGTTTCATGAGGCAGAAAACGGGGCAAGAGTTGCAGCCAAGTCTGTTGGTCACTGTCACCCTGTATTACCAATACATTGATTCTGAACGAATGTTATTAGATACCGAACCTGATATACAAAATCATATCAGTCTCTTTATCAAGTAAAGAAATGATAAAATTTTGCATTGTTGGATAATGTTTTGAACATTTCCTATATCAAAAGTTGATCGGTTCAGGCACGTTATCTAAAAGCATTGATGTTCTAAATCAAACTACAGTTCTTAGTATACAGAACACACACAAGAGGAAGAGTCCAGAAATGAACGAATCCTTCTTGTGGTATTGTAGACTAGGTCATATCAATGCGACCCGACAAGCTAAGTTGCACATAGATGCATATTTAAATCAGTTTGAATCTACATCTTGTGAAACTTGCCAGTCATGTCACAAAGATATAATGACCATAGCACTGTTTACTGGAAACAGAGAAAGAGTTAGTAAACTCTTGGGATGATACATGTTGATGTATGTCAGGTCCCCTGTCTATATATGCCAGGACTGGTTCTTTGTACTTCGTTACATTCTCTGATAATCTCTCAAGATTCAGACATATGTTCCTGTTGAAACATAAGTCCGAACCTTTTGAGATATTCACAGAATATGATTTAGAAGTAGAAAACCAAAACACGGGTATAAGTATTATGTCCTTTGATGAGATCGAGGAGGAGAATACTTGAGCACGGAAATCCTGGATTATTCTAAAGGAGAATGAGATTCTCTCTCTGCATTACTCCTTCGTATACACCATAGCACGATGGTATATCGGGGCGGAGCAATAGCACCCTATGTGATATGGTGTGCTCTATGATGAGTACTACTGAGTTTCCTATTTCTTTTTGGGAGTTATGCGCTTGAGAAGCTGCATACCAATTGAATAGGGTTCCAATCAAATCAGTTGCCTACCACTTCATATGTGATATGGAAAGGGAAGAGCCCATATCTTAAGTTAGTTAAGATTTGGGGTTGACCGGCCTATGTCTGAAAAACAAAATCCGGACAAGCTCGAGGCAAGGTCTGTAATGTAGAACTGGAAAGATTCCAGCTATGCAAACTACAGCAGATGATTTGGTACAACCAAAGGATTCAATAGATTCCAACGAACCTCAGCCTCTCCGCAGATCTAGTAGGGTTCCTCACCCACCTGAGGGATACTTCGGTTTCTCTATGACAGTGGGAGCGAGGATTGCATCATGAGATGATGACCCAACTAGTTTCGAGCTGGCCATCAGGAGTGGGACTCTGTAAGAATGGCTGGATGTTTAGCAATCTGAGATGGAATCCTAATACACCAACAAAGTATGGACTTTAGTTGCTATATCTGAAGGGTTAAATCCCCATCAGGAGCAAGTATATCTTGAGAAGATTACTTGGTGTAGATGGAAAAGTTGAGACTTTCAAAGCTAGACTTGTTAAAGGTTTTCGTCATCGACCAGGCGTGGATAATGATGAAACCTTTTCCAGTGGCTATGCTTAAGTCCATCCGGATCCTACTTGCCACGGCTACATACCATGACTACGATATCTGGCGGTTGGGTGTCATGACTGCTTTTCTAAAATGATGTTGTAGAAGAGAGCGTCTGTAAGTACACAGCCAGAGGGCTTCGTCGACAGTGGGAGCAGCGGAAACGTGTGGAAGATGTCATATGTGATAAAACAGGCATCGCGGAGTTGGAACATCTGTTTTGATGATTTATTCAAAGAGTTTGACATCATCAAAATGGTAGATGAACCTTGTATAAACAAAAAGGTAGTAGTCAGTATGGTGACGATCCTCGTAGAGTACGTGGATGACATTCTCTTGATAGGGAAGAAGTTTCCTATGCTACGATCGGTCGATCTCCGCTTATCACATGGATTCTCCATATAGGATCAAAGTGATACCTCCTAAATCCTGAGTTTTCATCTATGAGATAGATGTTATTTGGGTGTTAGAATACTCACTAGCTGTAGTGAGATGGGATCAATTGATCCTGGGAAGAATCACTAGAAGTGTTCCAGGGTGATAAAGACGACTGAGTGTCAGTCACAGGCATTGTCTTTACCCTCAGTAAAGGGACGGTATGTTGGAAGAGTTCCAAGCTAGATACCGTGGCATACAAGACGATAAAGGAAAGATACATCGCTACTTAAGATGCTACCAAAGAGGCTGTTTGGGTGTATAATGGTTCATGAGATGAACTACGTTCCAACCATTGTGAGACAATGGAGTTATGGCTTGTGCCAAGGAACACAGGTCCCATCAGTGATCCAGACATATTCTAAGGCAGTATCACCTGATCATGGAGATGACTGATCTCCAAGGTGATCGAGGTAAGGAGAGTAGACTCAGAGGACAACACAGCGGATCCACTCACGAAGGCCTATTCCCAGAGAGAGACTTTTATGGGATGGTTGAGTATGAGATACTGCAACCACTGCTACAGATGGCCCTAGTGCAAGTGGGAGATTGTTAGTTATATGTATGCCCTAGAGGCCATTACTGTACATAGGATGTATATTGTAGTGGATGCTGGGACATATATAGGGAGGACTTTCTTGCTCGACATGATAGTATGCTATCTGGTTACTCTTTACCTTAACGTGTACACTGATAGTCTCTCTGTTACATGTTGGTAAAGCCCTTAGGATGTGTACTTGACTACCTGGACTATGATGCGGATCATACTAGTGGGGACATGGTAGTCCATAAGTACATCCTTCAAGGTCCCTAGTCATGGGTGTATCGAGACGGGGCATCGATATACCAGAGTAGACTAGCGTATACCTTCTCGACCCATACAGATGGGCGATGGATGATCCCATATCCATTGGTGTTTGACATCAGAGATGATATACGGGTGCTCAGTAGAGACTGGGTACACTGGACGGACTCGCCGAGAACTCCCAGATGGTATTATACCTTACGTCAGATGGCAGTTCTCTGGTGACACTGGTACAGAGTAGTCTGCTGACCCGAGATCGTCATAGAGTCTTGTGTGGTTCCCACTGTGCTTTGATTTCCATCTTACCACGTCCAAGAGGGCGTGCAAAACGGTGGTTTTTGGGTACAGTCCCGAGTCACATGGAGGCAATGAGCGATAGGAGGGGATTCATCTCTCCCGGTATAGGGAGTTGATGTTGCGCTGTGTTCGATTGGCTATAACCGGAAATCCCTGGCCAGGGTTGCTGAGATTTACTGGTAAGTGTTACCAGTAGTTTCTCGAATTGTTATAGACCTCATATCGACACGACTTATCGAGCTATTGGGGTCTGACGTTTACCACCCCTAGGCAAGATATGCGACATATCAGACGAACAGACCGGACTGTACGGTAAGTGTTACTGGTTGGATTCACAGGTGTGTGAGCGGGCTTGCTCGTCGATCTTCTGATCGCTCAATACCCGGGTGGCCGTTACGTTTAGCAGACCGCTTGCGGCTTGTGGGTGTTTGATATGATCATCATCTGCTGCCGGCGTATTGACGAGTCTTTAGAGTCCTACACAGAGGTTTCCTGGCTCAAGCGAAACGAAATAGGAGCGCATATGAGATATGTGCGGGACCGAGAATAATGCATGTATGTGATACCGTATTCTATTCTCGCGATGAATGTATCGATTGGTTGTATGCGATATAAACTAGTTATCGAATCAAGGGTTGATTCGATAAGCCGATACATTGGATATTAGTCGGTTGTATGCGATATGACCGGATCGTTAAATCAAGTGTTGATTTAATGATTTAATGTATAATTATATATTTGATATATTACTTTGCATTAACTAGTATTGGTTCACTTTAAATGGTTTTTCTCACTTGTTTGTGCGCATTGTATATGTGATATATTTTTGTGCACAAGTATGTATCATGTTTGATGATGCATGCTAACTTGGGTTTGTGTAAAGATTAAACCATGGTTATATGAATGGTTAGGGTTTTGTTTTCTTATTCATTTAATTATTTTATTTATTCTTTTTGGAAAATAATAAGCATAAAGAAAAATGGTGGCTTTCTTTGGATGCATGTTGAAGCTTCATGAAGCTTTGACTAAGTCACCATTTTGTCTCATGCTTAACCCTAACCATTCCACTTAACCCTAGTCTATTCTCTACACTTGACCATGGTTGGATTATGATAAGTATTCATTTTATTTTCTTTTTGAGATATACTTATCATAACATATTTCATCTTCTTCTTCTTCTTCTTCAAGAAGAAGCTTGCCTCCATCAATGGCAAGTGAAGAAATCAAGTGAGAAATCCAATTCTAAAGTGAACCCACCTCCTATTTCTTCATCCTCTATCTCTTGCCAAGTAGTATAGGGTGTTTTTTCGCAAGTTTCATGACTTGGTGAAGTGGGAGCTTGATCTTGTGATGCTTCGACGTAGATCATCTTCGGCATCGTTGTCGATGACCTAGCACGCCCATTTCTCCGATGAAGCCGATGCTAGAGCCCGGGATTCGATTTGGACAGCAAGGGGACTTCATCGCGGAGCTATGGAGGTGGAGCACCGGATCTACAAAGGTTGTATTTCCGTTCTATTAGTTAAGTTGTTAACTAGCTTCTCTTTTCGCCTAAAATTCTAGTTAACGATCCGTATTAGGGTTTCTCGGCACATGTAAAATGTTAAATTGGCATGGTTGATGCCTTGTGAGACCTCATTAGAGTGCCTAGGAACCCTACACATACTTGCGATTACCTGCATTTGTTATTTACTATTCACGAGTTGGCTACTCATCCCCGTTGTGCCACAGGGTTTTGCAGGTTGTTTCCCCAGTGTAGTCGAGGCAGGCTATTCATCTATCTTATCATCTTTTTCTGCGGGTACCGTTTCGGCTCATAGTGTGCAGTTTTTCTTTAGGTGGGTTTGTGGTTATCCATTCATGTTTATTGTATATTCATTGTATCCTGTACTCTTCATCTACCATTATCTTGTATGACTTAGAGACTTGATGTGAGAACTATATTGTATATTATTTTGTGACTTGGAGGTCTTTTATGCAGTTTTACTTCTATCGTCTTTTATTTCTTCGCTACGGCGTCGTATATCTGTTGTGGTGGTTGTTTTCCGCCGTTGGGCGTGGATTTTCTCCCGTTGGGGATGCTTTACTTATATTTATGTTGTACCCATTTTTTTGGGGTTATTTTTTACAAAGGAGGTGCTGCCAAAATTTTTAAGAAAATAAAGTTGGACTTTTAAAGAATTTTGGTTGAGATTTCAAATGTTTTAAAACTTCTATTATCACTTACTACTTTCGATGGTTTAGATTGTTGGATTTTCGGCTTACTTAAATTACGTTACGCCTGTATGCGTTGCGTAGTTGAAGGGCCGTCACGTGCCAATTTTGGATCGTGTCAAAGTTGGTATCAGAGCGCTAGGTTTTACCTTTCGGAGTATAGGATGACCTTAGTATGATGGAGTAGGTAGCTTAAGCAGAGTAACGTAGTGTGTGTAAGTCCGCGGCATACTCACGACGTGGTACTCCGCCTAAAGTGATCTAAGTACTAATTGCTTGAAATTCCTTCCTTGATGATACATATTCTTGTGATTCGATTTCTGTGTTCTTAGCAAATCCTATTTCCATTTATAGCCTTTGCCGTGAATGACTATGGGGACTCAGAGTGATGCAGCGAGGGCCGAGGTCGGAGTTGACTCGGATGGGACAAGGACTGACCAGGATGGCACGCTCGTTGCACAGGAGCAGATGGATCCGCCTTCGACAGATCATATCGATAGGCTTGTGGCAGAGATGCAGGATTTGCGCCAGACGATCGGGTCTTTGGTCGAGGAAAGTAGAGCGCAGCAACAGGAGGTTGTCACCCCTGTTACCGAGTTGTTCCTTGTGATCAGCGCTCAGTATAGTGTTACTTACACAGCACGAGTGGATGCAGCCATAGTTGACAAGGAACGTCTTGCCGAGACTTTGGGAGTTCCGGAACCGTGGAAGACTCGTACCGGTGTACCAGCCTAGAGACAGAGGCGTAGTCGTCGAGACATATTTCGTGACCGTCGCGAGAGTAGCAGAGGCTTAGGACGAGGACAGTCGTTCAGCTCTTATCCCCAGGAGGGTCAGCAGTGGCCGCGTGGATTTTTCCGGTGCGGGAGCCTTCATCACCTCATCAGGGATTGTTCCTTAGCACCATGTCAGACTCGTGTTCGGAGAGGTCATGGTCGCGGTGGTTTCCCTAAGAGGGGATGGGTTGGTAGAGGAGCAGTTCAGCCAGTTGCGGGTAGGGGGCAGACACGAGAGTTTGCTTCTACTCATCGGGACGCATGGGCGTCCAATGCAGAGTTTTCAGGTATTCTTAATTCGTATGTTCTTTTGATGTACTTGTTTGTTTTACACACTTTGCGCCGTGATTGGGCCAAGAGTCGTGTTAGCTAGATCAGCCGTTTGTTGCGTTAATTTCTGTTAGCGATTCCTTTGTTGCGCAACACGTGTTTCGGTCGTGTGCCAATCGGATAGGAGATAGATATTCGTCCGTTGTTTTGATCCTTCTAGAGAAGTTGGATTTGACGTTCTCCTGGGCACGGACTGGTTAGCTATGTGCTAGGCATCTGTGGACTACCGCGAGGAAATAATCATTTTTTTGTTTTCTTGGCGAGTCAGTTCTCGTTGTGCAGGGGGACAGTGGTGCTGCCTCTCACAGCTTGAATTCAGCCTTTTTTGCTAGTCGGCTTTTGCGGAGAGGATGTCGAGAATTCTTGGCTTTCATTCGTGATACCGGAGCCACAGTGGGTTTGTTGGACCGGGTTCCTATCGTGCGAGAGTTTTCCGACGTTGTTCCAGATGAGCCGGCGGAGCTTAGGGGGCTTAAGGATCAGCTGCAGAGTTGTTTGTTGGGGGGCTTGTGCGTCTGAGTGTTTTGCTTCGAGGAGCTCCTATTCTATTCGTCAAGGAGGAAGACGGCAATTTGAGATTGTGTATTGATTTGTCATCAATTGAACCGGCTTACGGTGCGGATAGGTATCCTTTACCTTGCATTGACGATTTCTTGATCAGCTCCAGAGTGCGAGACATTTTTCTAAGTTGTTTGGGATCAGGTCATCATTGTTGCGGGTTCGGAGTGATGTCATTCCGAAGTCTTCTTTTGTGTGTGCTACGGGCTTTATGTGTTTTGGTGGTGTCATTGGACTCACCAATGCTCTAGCAGCATTCGTAGATATGATGAACCAGATTTCTTCAGGCCATTCCTCGACCAGTTTATTGTTGTGTGATTGATGACATTCTGGTCTATTCTAAGAGTCGTGAGGAACGTGAGCGGCACTTGAGGATTTGTTTTGCAGATACTGGGAGAGCACCAGTTGTTTGCTAAATTTTCGAAGTGTTTCTTCAGCCTTGATTGTGTTGACTCCTAGGTCTTGTAGTTACGGGAGACGGTTCTCATATGGTCCCAAGGAAGATCGAGGCCGTACAGCTTTGGCTCAGACTTGTGTACGGGACGGAGGTCCGCAGATATTTGGGCTTAGCAGGTTTTTACCGCCGTTTCATGCAGGATTGTTAGTGTATCGCTGCACCGTTGACTGAATTGACCGGAAAGGGGGTTCTTTTTCCTTGGACTGAGGCATGCGTGCGGAGTTTTCGGCAGTTGAAGACTCGGTTGACAACTGCACTAGTTCTTTCTTTGCTTTTCGGTTCGGGAGACTTTGTTGTTTTACTGTGATGTTTCATGAGTGGGGCTCGATTTGCACTGATATGGCATTTTAGAGTTATCGCTCATGCTTCCCGACAGTTGGAGGAAGTACGAGCAGGATATCCTACTCATGATTTGGAGATGGCCGCGGTGGTCGTGCGTTGATGATTTGGGTCACAACTTGTGTGGAGAGTCGTGTCAGATCTTCACGGACCACCAGAGCTTAATGTACATCTTCCTGCAGCGGGTTTTGAGTATTGAGACAGTCTTCTGTAGATTTACAGTACTTGTGCGATCATTGAGTACAGCTTAATGTTCGCCTCTACTGAGGGGACAGCGTGCTCATGTCCGTGCCCGTTTACTTTTCCTTAATCGCTTTCGCGAGGCACAGCCGCCGATGCTCGTTCGTCAGAGATTCTTGAGCATACTCGGCTGGGTAATGATTCGGAATCCTTGATTTGTGACTAGGGTGTGCTACATTTAGGGACACATTTGTGTGTACCTGTTACTGATGGGTGCAGACGCAAAATCCTAGAGCAGGCACATCAGTCGGCTTTCTGTGTTCATTCAAGTCCACCAATATGTGACGTGACTTGTGAGATAGTTACGGGTGGGCAGGAATGAAGAGTGAAGTTTCGGATTTCGTTTCAGGTGTCTGTCTTGTTGTGAGCTAAGGTTGAGCACTTGAGACCGGCTGGAGAGTTGCAACCTTCAACCGTTCCAGAGTAGGAATGGGAGCAGATCTCCATGAATGTCGTTGTGGTGTCTACCCAGGTTTAGTCAGGATGTAACTCCATTTGGTTTTTGTTGTCCGATTATGCTCAGTTTGCTTAGTTGTTCTTTGTTATGTTTGTGCGTTTGCATGGAGTTCCTTCATGCTTTGTATCCAATAGAGGCACCCTTTTCGCTTGCCGTCTTGTGCAGAAGTTTCAGGAAGCCTTGGGTACCGGTTGAGCTTTAGCTCCGCTTTTCCATCCGCAAGACGAGGGTTTGTAAGAGCGGGATATACAATCTTTGGAGGATATGCTTGTGCGTATGTACTAATTGTTGTTGGCAGTTAGGATCGTCACTTGCCATTGTTAGGATTCTCCTTCGATAGCAGTTATCAGGAGACATTCCAATTGACAACCTTCAGGTTTTGTTTGGTAGGTCGTGTTGATCTCCAGTCTATTTTTCTGACTCTGCAAGAGTAGGATTTTTGGACCCCAGCTAGTCTAGAGACTTCGGAGATGATCCAGTTGGTTCAGGTCAGGATGAGAGTAGCCCAGTGCAGACAGAGCTCTTATGCCGACCGTAGTGGTCGCAGACTTAAGTTCGCAGTAGGAGATCATGTATTCCTACGGATTTTCCGATGAATGACGTGTTGAGTTTTGGGAAGCTTATCCCAGATTGTTGGCCCTTTGAGATCCTCGAGCGAGTTAGTTCCGTTGCCTATATGTTGGCACTTCCGCCCAGATTTTTTGATTATTCACCCCGTATTCCTTGTGTCGATACTTCGCAAATACCTTCATGGCCTTTCTCACATGATTCAGCACTAGACCATTCTTTTGGACGTGATCTTTCGTTCACCAGCTGCCGATAGTTATTGTGGATCGGCAGGTGGAGAGACTTCGGTCAAGGGTCTTGCTGTATGTGAAGGTTCTTTGGCGTAGCCGTATAGTGAGGCGATCACTTGGTAGGCTGCGAGCGAGATTTGGGAGTTTTTGTACTAATCTCTTTGAAGGAACGCTTAGTGAGAATTTTAAATTCGGAGACCGGATTTCTTTAAGGGGGGAAGATTGTAACGTTTTAGAAATCGTTTTGCAAATTTTCCGTTTTTAGGGTAAAATAGTCGGTGTTTTCTGTTTTAACCCGATTGTGATCAAACTTCTGTATAAACTTGTCGGCACCTAGTTTAGCTAGAATAAAACTAGTGCATGGACTTTAGGGGTCAATTGAAAGTTTTGGTTCACATTGAATTTTTCCCAAATTAAAATATTATTTTAAAGTTTTATTTATGCACTTTATTTGTGGTAATTAATTTTTGGTTTGGGTTAATTACTACTAATGTGGTTTTATACTAAGTTAATCACTAGATTATGTTTTTAACCTTCACACCAAAAATATCTAGATATTTGTGGTTTTATTGAATTTTTAAAGAAAAGAAAAAAAGAAAAGAAAAGTGGCATTTGCATTTATTAGCATTAATTAGTGTTTTAGCTAGAAAATTCCACACACTTCACCAAAATTCCCCCATTCTTCCCATGGCCGGCCACATCCCATGCTTGCTGCCCCATCTCCTTCTTCACCTCATTTCTTCATTTTAAAGCTTGAAAAATTCATGAAAAATCCAAATTTATTCATTCAAACTCAAATATAATCAAAACCCATCATTCTTCTTCTTCAAACTAGCTTGGATCTTAATTCTAATGAGGATTTTTGGAGGCTAATCTTTGGATTTTCTAGTTTCAAGTTGTGTTTCTTTGATGGTATAAATCCAAACCCTAATCTCTTTATGTGGTGTTAATACTTTAATTAGCTTATTTAGATGTTTAATTTAAGCTTTTATTTTCATAGTTAGAATTTCCAGTAAGGGTTTTGTTAATTAAATTAGGATTTTGATTAGTGAAATAGTTAGTTAATAATTTTAGACAAATGAAAACTTAACCAAGTTGCTAATTTGTTAAATGATATTTTCCTAATTATCTAATTAGCTTAATTACAAACTAGACTTTTACTAAATCCTAATTAAGTGAGATTAAAATTCTAGAAAGGGTTTGTATGGTTTAATCTTGCTAATTAGTAATGTTTGTAAATTCTAGTTTGGTAGAAAGTTATAGTTTAGTGCTAAAATGATATATATTGCTTATTAGGTTTTGGTAAATTTTAGGCGTGGGTTTCTTTTGACGTTGCGACGTTAACTATATTGCTTCCACGCTATATCTTATGTTGTGAATGCGCGATCGGTACGATCAGGGTCTAGGCTTGGTAGTTGTGTCGCTTTGCATTCTTAGTTAGGGTCGTGCCGATGTCGTTCGTGTTTTTGTGTAGCTTTTGCTCTTGAGTTGGTTTCGTAGTGTCTCTACACGCGTTAGCCACTTGACGAACACTTGAGAGTATGATTGGAGTTGGTGCGTCGTTCTAACGTAGTTGGTACGTGTTATTGATCGATTGCTAATATATACTTGTTATATTGTTATATGCTTTCAGGATCGCAGGCGGGGACTTCGGGTGCTGCGAACAGGGGAAAGCGAGTAGTTGGCTTTACTTAGCCAGGAACGTTGGTGAGTAGATTTAACATCTACATGGGAATCGCTCGCATGGCGTTATGCGTCTGGGTTAGAGATATTATGAATTGTCGCATATTCTATTTCATATATAGAGTTGCGCATACACCTTATTGCTTAGTTAATTGTTGTGCTTGGACTTGTACCTTTAGGACACTGCACTATTATTGACGGCTCATGTTGCACGAGCACGGATTGTATGCCATACACACCGAGAATAATTGCCATGACACGCACAACACACATACCTATATGATATTGTTTGGTTAGGGACATTGAGACATTGATTCATATTTCTTTATGCATATGACATATTGCGTACCTGTATACCTATATGCTTACACATATGCCTTGACATGCTTACATGCTAGTTACCAATAGTGATAGGTATATTACACACATAATGACATAGCTACTTGTATACCTTGCATACATACTTCACTTATACCTGAAGGGTATATTACATCATTACTGATAGGTAGATACATATACCATGCTATACCTTCATGTTTACACATATATCTGGCTATAACTACATGTTCACCTTTATTTGATGTTATATTGGATTTGGAGAAATTAGGAACCGCATGAATTATATATTAACTTGTTGCAGTTAAATAGCGGCTTTTCCTTTATATGCTCACATTACAATTTTATGTTGCATATATTATATTCATGGATTTTCGCATTGTGATATGGATTTTTTTCATTATGTTTTCTGGATTTGAGGACCGTGGTGGTTTCATGAAATTGTGTAAGTATTTCTTATTCTTTACATGATATTTGGATGCCTTCACTCAGAGATTAGATTTAAACCGATACGTGGATCACGGGTGTCGATACCAGACACTTACGATTCGAGGAATGCATATACCGAAACGTGGATCACGGGTGTCGATACCGGACACTTACGATTTGAGGAACGTATATATCGATACGTGGATCACGGGTGTCGATACCGGACACTTACGATTCGAGGAACGTATTAATATGAGAAAGACCGATACGTGGATCACGGGTGTCGATGCCGGACACTTACGATTCGAGGAACGTATGGATATGAGTATTTATGTGTCGATGCTAGATACTTGTTTTCATAATATTTTTACGCCTAAATATATATAACAGTGGAATGGGACGCTGTTATATATGCATATATATATATATATATATATATATATTAGTGGAATTGGACGCTAATATATATGTATACATAACTAATTTATATACATCATCAAATTTATTCATGCAAATATACTTATGATATATGAGATTCACTTGATATTGGATTCAGGATATAGGAGATTCACTTGATTTTGTACATTCAGGATATATGAGATTTACTTGATATTGTACATTTAGGATTTATGAGACTTATTGATATGAGAGCCAATTTGGGGGCTGATTTGAGAAAATTAGGATTTGGATTGTCTTGATGGACTTTGGTCCTACCACGATGTCAGGATTCCGTGGAAATGACATGTTTCATCCCATATTCCACATTTATTGTTTAAGCACTGGTTCATTACTAGTAGTACCTGATAAAGTACCTTCCATGGCTGTTGCATTTACATACTTATTTTATATGCATTGCTTCATGTATCAGTTGTACCTGCTAGAGTACCTTTCATGACTGTTGCATATATACATTGTCATATCATCGCTTCATGTATTAGTAGTACCTGATAGAGTACCTTACACGATTGTTGCATATAGATTGTCATATTATTTTTGCTTCATGTATTAGTTGTATCTGCTAGTGTACCTTTCATGACTATTGCATACAAATGACCATTTATTGCTATTTAGCTTGCATATGTTAGATTCGCGCTCTACATGCATACTTGCGATTACCTGAATATGTTATTTACTATTCACGAGTTGGAAACTCATGCCTGTTATGCCACAGGGTTTTGCAGGTTGTTTCCCCAGAGTAGTCGAGGCTGGCTATTCATCTATCTTATCATCTTTTGCTGCGGGTACCGCTTCGGCTCACAGTGTGCAGTTTTGCTTTAGATGGGTTTGTGGTTATCCGTTCATGTTTATTGTATATTCGTTGTATCCTGTACTCTCCATCTACTATTATCTTGTATGACTTAGAGACTTGATGTGAGGACGATATTGTATATTATTTTGTGGCTTGTAGGTCTTTTATGCAGTTTTACTTCTATCGTCTTTTATTTCTTCACTACGGCGTCGTATATCTGTTGTGGTGGTTGTTTTTCGCCGTTGGGCGTGGATTTGCTCCAGTTGAGGATGGTTTAGTTATAATTATGTTGTACCCATTTTTTGGGGGTTAGTTTTTACAAAGCAGGTGCTGCCAAAATTTTTAAGAAAATAAAGTTGGTCTTTAAAAGAATTTGGGTTGAGATTTCAAATGTTTTAAAACTTCTATTATCACTTACTACTTTTGATGGTTTAGATTGCTGGGTTTTCAGCTTACTTAAATTGCGTTACGCCTGTAGACGTTGCGTAGTTTAAGGGCTGTCACGTGCCAATTTCGGGTCGTGACATATATTCGTTCTGGCAGCAATTTGGGGCCAGACCTGGTTCAAATTGGTTCGTATTGGTTCTGTGGCTTTATCTCCAGTAAATTAGACCCCTCCTGTATGCAAAATTGGCTAGTTTGGCCTAGGGTAAATTCTGGAACTAATATTCAAGAATTCTGATTTCGTTTACGGCTTTTAATGAACTTGGACTTGGTATTTGATATTGTGTTTCCGTCGTGTGGCGTTTTTACGTCCCCGACTAGGGTTACTGATCATATTTAGCATGCGAGGCTATAGGTTTTGACCTATGAGCGGAACGTGTGCCATTTTTCTTTCCGACTTGATTTTAATACGCATTTGCGATGTGTTATGATATGTAGGTCTCCCACAGGGATTTCGAGACAATGAAGAAGAGGATGGCGGCATCGACATCGGCAAGCAAGAGCAAGTGAGTAAATTATATCTACGAGGGAGGTCGGGTGGATGGTGTCTAGCATCCCCGCAGTTCGTAGTATAGTGTATGGTATATATATATTATAGGGATATATTCGTATGTTATTGTGAGGTTATGATTATCTAGATAGACTTGGGAGTCATGGATAATTTTAGTATCATTGGATGATGGTGTCGCTAGTTAGTTTAGTCACGAGCCCTAGAATAAGGTTTACACCCACACGCACACACATGTTTACTTTGTTATACTTGTGCGTATAGGGGAATATATACACACACACACACAGGTATGGGACTATATATATATATATATAAGTGTACCTACACATGGATGATGAGGATTGTTATGGTATTTGGAGATGAGTCGATGAGATTGGGCATGGTGCAATGAGATCGATGATATGTTTTTGTTCGTCCTATGAAATACGACATGAGTTATAGCGGGCCTTTAGGCGTGTGTTCTCATACACGTATATATATATATATATATATATATATAGATAGATGTTTTCAGTTTGTACTAGATTTAGATCAGTACCCCAGTCCATGAGATATGATGATAATGGATACTAGATGAATAATGAGATGAATGTGATATTTGACCCGTACCTAGATTTGGGTTGCCGTACGACGGATTTACGTACGAGCTATATATTGATGAGAGATCCGCATTCTTGACTTGAGGATGTCATAATATATATATTGTATCATATGTGATACTATTGAGGCGGTAACACCGACTATTATATTTATATGTATCGACTCAGATTTAGGTGGTTTCCTTACCTTACGATTAGTCATGTAGTTTAGTTATAGATGTTAGAAAAGACCCGAGTCATAACTATTTCAAAATTAACGAATCGTGAGTATTTTAAAGACGGGCCAAGGGATTCTACGGATATTTTCAAAAGACGCATCTTTTCTTAAAAACACCGTACCCCTTATTTTTCCAAACACCACGATTCGTGTTATTTCAAAGGGGAAAACTGTATGATATATATATATATATATATTGATGTAGATTCTTCACTGTTGTGTTTATTATTCATTTTCCGCATATTCTTGCTATTCGCACCGTATTGCATGTTTCAATGTGTTTATTGTTATATTAAACCGATGCTGTCAAGACACCGACACCATTATCGATGATGCGTATGTTCCACGTAGACCTGCTTGCCGGTTCACACACTTCATCATCGATAATTGCCATGTCACTACACAGTAGGATTGCTGACATCAGGATATGACTCCTTGCATGACATACTTGCGTACATACATATTGTACACCATATTGGCGCACATGTATTTTGTACACTCATACTTGCGTATATACCCACTTGTACACCATATTGGCGCACATGCATATTGTACACTCATACTTGCGTATATACCCACTTGTACACCATATTGGCGCACATGCATATTAAACACTCATACTTGCGTATATACCCACTTGTACACCATATTGGCGCACATGCATATTGTACACTCATACTTACGTATATACCACTTGTACATCCATATTGGCATACATACAAGCTGTACACCATACTTGCGTACATAGATATCGTACACCATACTTGCGTGCATACATATTCTACACCATACTTGCATGCATACATATTGTACACCCATAATTGCGGACATACATATTTTTACGTCCATACTTGCGTATATACACATATGCACCTTTATACGACATTGCGTTCGTTTTGGGAGATTTGGGAACCGCATGATATATTTTAAAAAATGGTTTCATTTAAAAGAGCGGTTTTCCCTCGATATATGCATATTACTGTTTCATGTTGCATGATATACGAATTTGCTTACATTTCTATCATATGTCGCATACATCATGCTTTATGATTTTATGCATTGAGATATGCTGTTTTCATGAGATTTCTGGATTTGAGAACCGTGGCTATTTTAAAAGAAAGCATGTACTGTTTTAAAAACCCGGTTTGTCTTGATATGATATTTCAGTGCGTCCACCATCCGTTTTCTCGGTTCTGAGACGTGTGATATGTAAAACCCGATTCGTGGAGGCAGATGATTCCGTTTACGGGTACATGGTGGACCCGGTATGGTACCCCGGGGCGAGTGAGTGTTTTCGTGTGGATGACGATGAGCCTGGCAGAGGGACTACTACCTACCGGTGATAGTATTTGGGCTCGGCGGATATCCGGAGGATACCGACCAGAGTCGAGAGATGATACGGGCTGATCCGGACTGATGGAGCCCGTAGGCCGATCCGGACTGACTGAGCCCAAAATATGAGGATTTATGTGCCGATGCTGGGCACATATTTCATGATGTTTTCGGGTGTCGATACTGGACACTCAGGTTCCATGATTTTAATGTGTCGCGAGGGACACGCGTTGATTTATATCCTCATACTTTCATGCATATGGTTTTATGACTTTTACATGCATGATGTTGTTATGTCATTGGTTGACACGCGGACGAGATCCACATGCATACAGGCATTGATTCATTGTTGGATGATATCCACATACTTATAGATTTCATGATATAGTTGATACTGATTTCAGGTTGATTACCTTGATCATACCTCATACTTATGATATGTTGCTACCTGAGGCACTGACACGAGCACTTGGTATTACACTTATTTTTAGATGTTTACCCTTGCTACCTTATCATGCTTCAACATTATCATATTGAGGATTTATACTACTGATCGTTTTGACCTAGGATTGAGTCATACATATGATTTCTGCTCTGTGATGTTTTCTTCTCATGAGTTGGCAATTCACCCTCGTTGTGCCACAGTTTCTTGCAGGTTTGCCGTACAGGTTTCATTGCGGCTTTCTAGCACACTGCTCCCATTCTGAGGGATTGCTTTGGTAGGTGGGTTCACTCGCATCATGACTACCATTGTACTTATTTATATTCAGTTGTATCTAGTAATCTCCATCAACAAGACTTGTATGTTATTTCAGACTTAGAAAACCTGTTGTTTATTATTTCGACCTTAGAGTCGCGCGTTGTATTATTATCGTTTTCTTGATTTTTTGAGTTTTGATCCTCACCCTTCGGCGTTGTATATTATATTGCTTGCGTGGTTATAACCGTCGATTGACGAAGAGCTAGCTCCCGCTTGGGGATGCCCTTATTCATATTATGCATGTTGTACCCCTTTTTGGGCCAGTATCTACAAAGGAAACTCTGCCGAAATTTTCAGAAAAGACTTGAGATTTTAAAATGCATATTTGGCTTATGTTATTTAAAAACCCCTTATTTTAAAACATGTTTTCTTCACTTCTTATTTAAAATGGTTTAGATTTCTGGGATTTCTTGTCTTACTTGAATTAGATGGGGTCCTATAGACTTCATGTGATTCAAGTGCCAGTCGCGTGCCATTTCAGGTCATGACAAGTAATGTGCCAGCAAAGCCGCAATGAAACCTGTACGGCAAAACCTGCAAGAAACTGTGGCACAAGTGAGTTGCCAACTCGTGAGTAGAAAACATCACAGAGCAGAAATCATATGTATGACTCAATCCTAGGTCAATACGATCATAATATAAATATCCTCAAAATGATATAGTCGGAAGCATGATAAGGTGGCAAGGGTAAACATCTATACATAAGTGTAATACCATGTGCTCGTGACAGTGCCTCAGATAGCAACATATCATAAATATGAGGTATGAATGCATCGAAATGAAAAGAGAATACATCACGAAAGGAAAACTGTTTTCGTAATATAGTGAGATTTCTCTATATTTAAAATGAGGTATCATCAATGAAATCAACATAAATCAGTGTCTAACATCGACACAAAACATATATCCCAATATCCAATATCTCGGGCTCCGGCTATCCGGACTGACTCATATCATAAAATCTCAAATAACTCAAATCTCAAAATCTAAGGCTCCGGCTATCCGGACTGGCCCCTGGGCTCTTTCTATCTGGACTCGCCCAACTCCGATCGGTATCCTCCGGATATCCATCGAGTCACAATAAAATCACTAGTCAGTAGTGCTCCCCTGTCTCAGGCTCAACGCCATCATCTGCGACCTTGTTGCCCCGGGGTACCGCACCGGGTCCACCATGAACCCATAGATGGTTCCTCCTCCTCCTCGAATCGGGTGTATAATATCGCTCAAGTGCCAAGAAAGTTCATGGTGGACGTATCTCAAATCATATCATGAGAAAACCACAACTTTCATTTTAAAATGATAATCAGTTTATAAAATCCCTGCGGTTTCTCCAAATCCAGAAATCTCATGGAATCCGAAATCCCAATATCCAAGTATAAATAAACAATGAATTCTAAAATCTTGGGCTCCGAAAATCCGGACTGGCCCTAATAATAATGCATGAAAATGAACGCATAAATATGCATGACAATCACAGTAATAAATGCAATGTCTAAGCAATCACAATAATAATATATCAGCACTATCAGCTAACAGCGATAACAATGAATTAGTATTCTCTAAAGTGTACGTGACATGGCAATTACCGATGATGATGTGTGTGAGCCGACAAGCAAGTGTACGTAGAGCATACGCATCATCGGTAATGGTGCTGGTGTCCAGACAGCATGGTTTCATAATAATAATGATAACACAATAAAGCATGCAATGCGATGCAACAGCAAGAATATGCAGGACATGAATAATAATGCACAATGAAGCATGAACAATATATAAATATAGGTCATACCGCTTTGGCATTTGAAATAACACGAATCGTGGTGTTTAGAATAATAAGGGCTACGATGTTTTTAAGAAAAGGTACATCCTTTGAAATATCCATAGGATCCTTTGGCCTGTCTTTAGAAATACTCACGATTCGTTAGTTTTGAAATATGTATGACCCGCGTCTAGTCTAACATCTACAAAGCAAACTACAGTACTAAACTACAGGTAAATCGAAAAGGGTAAGGAAAACCACCTAAGTCTGAGTCGATATATATATATATATAAGTCGGTGATCCCGCCTCAATAGTATCCCATACGATACACTATATAATATGACATCCTTGAGTCAAGAGTGCGGATCTATCATCAATATAGCTCGTACGGTAAATCCATCGTACAACATCCTAAATATGGGTACGGGTCAATTATTGCATTATCTCATAATTCATTTGGTATCCTTTTCATCATATATCATTCCCTGGGGGTACTTATCTAAGTCTAGTACATACTGACACCATCTATATATATGTATGCGTGTGTATGAAAACACATCGCCCAAGGACCCGCTATAAAATCATGTCGTATCTCATAATACGAACCATGTCTCATCACCGATCTCATGGCACCATGCCCAATCTCATCGACTCATCTCCAAATACCATGTACTATCCTCATCATCCATGTATATGTATACGTGTGTGTGTGTGTGTGTACACATAGTCCCATACTCATGCGTGTGTGTGTGTATATATATATACACACACACACACGCACAACTAATATAAAAAGTATGCAAGTGTGTATGTGTGCGTGTATGCAAATCTTTACTCTAGAGTTCGTGACTACAACTAACTAACGACACTACCATCCAATTACACTAAAGTCTATCCATGAACTTCTAAGTCTATCTAGATAATCATCTGATCTTATAATAACATATTTACATATAGGTATACGTATTCATATACAACACTACGAAACAGCGGGGGTACTATACGTCATCCACTCGACTTCCTCCGTAGATATATATCTACTCACATGATCCTTGCTTGCCGGAGTCGATGTCGCCACGCTCATCTTTGTTGCTTTGAGCCCACTCGAGGGTCCCTACATTTATATCACATGACATCATAAATAGAAATCGCGCACGAAAACCAATTCGGCACGCGTATCACACATAGGTTAAAACTTAACGTTTACGCACGCAAGAATAACCAACAACCCTCGACGATCGACGTATAAACGTGAATCGGCCGAGATAAAACACAAATACAAAGTTCAAGTCATGGAAAGTTATAAAACAAAGGAGCAACCCATGAAAACAGATCCCAGATTTTGTTTCAGGTTAAATTAAGGTAAGCAAACAGTACTAGGGTGTTGTATAGGGGGCATATGACCTATAGAAGCAACCTAGACCTAACCACCCACTACATGGCCGGCCACAAGGCCCCAAATTCCGGCCACCTCAGTTCCAGAGGCTTGGATGGGGTTCGTTTTGTCAGGGTGATCTCGTAGTGTCTTAATTCGGTCTCTGAAGTTGTTTGCTTATCTTGTAATCACCCCAGGTTTCACCAGATTCCCCTGCACCAACTATATTTTCACAAAACCGACATGACAAGTTTCTGTTTTGGGTTTTCAGGTTTTCAGTTTAGGTTAGGTCTGGGTTTTTGACAATTGGAGGGTTTAAGGTCACCACTAAAGTTCAATTGCACAAACACAACTCAAGAATCCCTCAGCCCTCTTCTATGAATCTCAAAGTTCATAAAACTTCACTAAATCGGTTTTAAACTTGAATAGAGTCTAAAGCAATTGAAATACTACACTTAATATGAAAGAATTACCTCATTTGGCAACTCAAGAAAATTCTTGAGTAGGCCCAAGTCTCCAAAATCCATCCTTTCTTGGTCCAAAGTGCTTGTGATGATTTTGTGCATGTTTTTAATGAAATGATGATGAGGTTTTGGTGTTGTTTTGGGGATGTTATGAGGTGTTTGACGAGAGGGGGCAGCCATGAGAAGAAGAAGATGAAAAGATGAAGATGATGAAGTGAGAATGATAAGCCATGTCCAAGGTTTGACCCCTCGCCTCTCTCTCCTTCTCTCTCATGCCCATACCCATTATTCTAATCTATTTTCTTTTTCTTTTATCTTGTCTTTTGTTATCTTTTCTTTTCTTTGATTTAAAGACAACAACCATGCAATGAAAAGAGAAGGAAAGCCATGTTAGAAATGAAACAAATGCTAAAATGTGGCATGGTGCATGTCATGTGCACAAAATAAGCTTAATGCACGATTAGTGATATTTAATCGCGATTAGCATTAAAATAGTGTATATTTAATCAAAAAAAATTATAATTTGCATAAAGCACCCTAATTTCAGTAATTTCTATAATTTTCCAAATATTTTCCGATTTATTGGTATTTAATTATACCGCATATTAAAATATTCATAATATTTATTATTTAATTATAAAAATTCCCAAAAATAATATTTTATTTTTCTGAAATGTTACATCCTGCCTCGAGCTTTTCCGGATTTTGCTTTCCAACATAGGCCGGACAACTCCATATCTTAACTTGTTCAATACATGGTCTATTTCCATTCCATATCTCATATGTAGTGGTAGGCAATGATTTGGATGGAACCCCATTCAATAGGTATGCAGCTTCTCAAGTGCATATCTCCAAAAGGAAACAGGCAACTCAGTAGTACTCATCATAGAGTGCACCATATTTCATAGGGTGCGATACTTCCGCCCCGATACACCGTTGTGCGGTGGTGTATATGAAGGAGTAAGCTGAGAGAGAATCTCATTCTCCTTTTAAATAATTTAGGAACTCCATGCCCGAGTGTTCACCTCCTCGATCACATCGAAAGATTTAATACTTCTACCTGTCTGGTTCTTCAACTTCAAGCTTATATTCCTTGAATTTCTCAAAAGTTTCAGACTTGTGTTTCAACAGGAACAGATGTCCGAATCTTGAGAGAAGATCAGTGAATATAATGAAGTACGAAGAACTAACCTTGGCATTTGTAGACATAGGACCATATACATCATCGTGTATCTATCCCAAGAGTTCAGTAACTCTTTCTCTGTTTCCAGTAAACGGAGTATTGGTCACTTTACCTTTGTGACAAGACTGGCAAGTATCATAAGATGAAAATTTGAACTGATTCTCATATTCATCCTTATGTAACTTAGCTGGTCGTGACGTATTGATATGACCTAGTCTACAATGCCACAAGAAGGATTCGTTCATTTTTGAACTATTCCTCTTGTGTGTGTTTTATATACTTTGAACTGTGGTTTGATTTAGAACGTATATGTCATTTCATAATGTGCCTGATCCAATCAACTCTTGATTCAGGAAAATGTTCACAACATTTTCCTCCAATACAAAATTATATCCTTCTTTAACTTAATAAAGAAACTGATGTAATGTTGTATATCAGGTTCGGTATGTAATAACATTCGTTCAGAATCAATGTATTAATACAAGGTGATATTTGCCAACTGATTTGGCTGCAACACTTGCACCATTCTCTAAACTTAGAGACATGTCACCCATTTCCAGTTCTCTACCTATCGGTAGCCCATGTAACATATTACATATGCGGGATCCTGATCCGGTATCACATACCTAGGACGTAGAGGATACTGAAAAACAGTTCTCGGTAATGAACACACCCGAAGAAGATGCATCAACATGAACTTTCTACAATCGGGTGGCATGGGAATCCGGATATTCCCCTATTTCCTGTTCATACTTATAACAATTATAAGAAAGAACAGAACCAACGTTCCCTAGCTCAGTATAATAAGCAGGTTCGGTCACTGCATCCATATTATTATCTTGATTAAGGCGTGATATGGTCGCTACCAGGAGAGAGAGAGAAGAAAACACTCTCCGTGCGCTCTTGTAAGATCAGATTGGTTATTAGTTTATCTAATCAGGATGGCTCCCATTGTTTTTATCAAATCTTCCTTCAAACCCTAAAAGGTAAGACTAGCCGGGATTAATTACACACTACGAGTTCGCCAATTTTTCGGCCAGGCCAGTTTCGGTACTTTGAGGGAGGTTCCCTTTGCATTCGCACAGACCTAATTAAAATAAACCTCGTTTTCCCAGTGGCGTAACCCCGTTAACACCTTTCTAGACACCTACTTGATCGGCTAATTGTAATGTGCAAAACTTTTTCAGGAGTAACTCTTACTCATAGTGGGTATCGGGATCCAACTATCTCATAGAATATATGCAATCTCATTGCAAATTTCAACACTTGAAATTCCCGATAATATTTTGCTCCAAGCATCCTATGACCTTGACAGATGTCAACAAACCATGGGCTGCTAGTCAAGTTCAACCCGCCATTTCATGATTGAATTAAACCCACCCGCACGACCCTTGATAGAGTTCAAAAAGGTCATACGACTACCATAATCCAATCGCATCATATGCTTAGAAGATAAGCACTAATCGGCTACCGCACACTACGCTTTGCCAGAAGTCAACAAACGCAGCACGAATACTAAAAATTACTTATCTGAAAAGACGGAGGGCTACACAGGTTTTTAAGAAAACCTTTTGCGTAATGAACTTGATATCGTTGTAGAATCGAGTGAATTTTAAAAGGAGTGTTTTTTGAGGTTTTTACTAGTTTTACTAAAGAGGTCACTCCCGGTGAAGGGATCTCGGCTCTTTCCTAATCGAATAAGGTGCAGGATATTTCACAAATTCCACTATGCAAAGCAAAAACTATAGAAGCAATCAAAAGACAAACCGAGTGGGTTGTAGCATCTGCCAGTTTCGCTAAAGAGGTCACTCCCGGTGAAGGGATCTCGTCTCTTTCCTTATCGAATAAGGTGCTGGATATTCTACAAGGAATACCGTTATGCAAAGCAAGAACTAGAGCTACCAGTTTTTAAACAAGTTTCTACAACACCCTTAAATTTCTTTTATTTCATTAATCTCATTAATGAAGTCCCATCAAATTATTCTTCCTAAGCATCACATAAGAAACGAAAGCATCAATATTTATTATATCTCATATATAAAATATAAGCAATCGTCTCAACATATCACAGAATATCAGCAGCAGAAGAATCACATATGAAATATTGGATATACTAGGAATTCCGTGTTTTAAATTAAGCCTGTATAAAACTCGGATTCCACAGTCGTGATGAATAGCCAAACCCACATCCCTAGACACCTACGAGAGCGGCAAGCAACCCTACCAATTCTAGAGTTAGGAGACCAGGTCTCAACTCCTTGAGATGGTCTCCCACTGGACCCTAGAACCGGTTCTTATGCTCTCCTCCTTGGGTCTATCCTAATGCGGAAAAGTAAATAATATACATCAATGGTAACATCATCCTCAACCCGGAAGTGCCCCAATAAAAGAATATTACATACAAGCATTTACATGAACAAAAATGAAAAACTCTCATCTCATATAAAAACCCCCGACTGTTGAAAACATGACGATCCAATATAACATATCACAGCAACACATAACATCACATATCATCAACGTAAGTAAATATGCATATCCCAATTGTCGTTGATGTATAGCAACGAAACCGGCGATACACCACATATTACACTTACGGTCGCAGAAAGGAAAGTGAAAGACTACAACAATTAGAATCCGCAACTACCTTAGACATCATAAACCCAATGTATCACATACTTTGGATTTCATGCCCAACAAAATGAATTCCTTAGACATCACATGCCTAACAATTATAAACCCCGTATTTTAGTCTCGATATTGAAAACACTTTCCAATAGCCTGTCGGGTAATTCAACAAGATTCCTGATAACCTGATCAAATGCTCGTCTGAAACTTTAGTAGACGGCCGCACCCCCGATGCCGTCGACGAAGTGCACTAAGACGGAACACCGTGGCCGCGAGCACCCGAACGGATGCTTTTGGCGACGGGGTTCTCCTACAGTCACTTGGTCGGGGTTATGGGGCGTGGCTATCTAGTAAGGTTACCCGGCGAGTATCCGCGTACACTACATAATTGCGACGGACTTTTGATCCACATCAAAATTCTATGGCAACCGATCAAATGAGACTAAACTGCTAGATTTATAAAATTCAAACTAGTTATCACATAACTAAATTTATGGATTCCAAATATTGTATCACAATCACAGATAGCTAGACGATGTTAAACTTTTCGATCGAATAAATAAACACCCAAAATTTCCCAAAGAGCTCAACACTTGAGCGGAGTTCAAAACGTACACAGAACATGCCACAGCTCCTATGAACCATCCGTAGAAGGGCCGAACCATACCTCACTCATGTCGCCACGGAACTGCCGCAAACCCTAGTGTATAACTGCGGTTCCGCGATCCAAAAATTCGAGTTTGGGTATCGTTCTTCTAGTGGGTTCACAGAATCGCTTGCATGATTTTCTAAAGATTTGAAAATTGAAAAAATCCAACTCTTGGAAAATTTCCAGCGAGGGAAAATATGGGTTATTGATATCCGTTCGAACCTTTTAACATCGTCTAAATAACCCAAATAGGTATTAGAATTACGATTACAAAACACTCCGAATTTCCTTTGCAGAAAGTTAACATCACATGCAAATTTAGCAAAAACTAGCAACACCTAAAACACCAAAACCCGGAGCCTGGAACACCATGAAAATTTGAAGCCCAAAAGCCACAAATGACCCGGTGAGCTCAGTTTTAAACCCAATGTGGCCGGCCACTTTTGCACCAAATTGCTCTAAATTTTTATAGTGTACATATTATATCACATACAATATTCTGCAGTTACTAAAAAAAAATTTACAGCCCATTAAAATTCGACAGAAACTAGGTCATATTGTTTCAAGTTTTAGAGTTGTTTCAGTTTCATAAACTAACAAACATCGTTTAAATCTCTATCTTGGCTCTGATACCACTGTAGGGTTATTAAGCAAGGCAGCAAGGTTTCGGGAGGCATCGTCCATGGCATTTAAAATTTTTTGCCATACTATCTAACCTTAACCCTAGAATATTAACTAGAAAATCCGACGATACAACATGTAAATAACTTTACAACTAAGTGAATGAGGAATACAACCTTTGTAGACCTGTCCTTCACTTCAAATGCTCCGTGTAGAAGTCCCTTCGCTGCGAGTAATGATCTCCCGAACTCTTGAGAGACTCCACAAGGTGAAAGATGCAAACTTGCTCAAATTCTTCGAAGCCAAAGATATTCTACGTCGAGGAGACTCAAGATCATGCTACCTCGTCACTAAATTAGGGTTTAGTAAAGCAAAAACCCTAAACTAAATGGCTAATAGTAGAGAATGATGAAGTTGGAAATGGGCTCTCTTTAGATTTTATTTTCTCACTGAATTTCATCACTTTGTTAAAAGCTAGAAAAACTTGATTGAGGAAGAGGAAGAATATGAAGATCAAGTGATGAAAGAATAAATCATGTGTGGTTAGAAATGCAACCATGGTGAGTTTATGTCATACCTTAACCCTTGTAAAGACTAAACCATGGTGTAGGGTAATTGTTAGGTTTATAAATATTTTAAGCATAACAAAATAAGTGGACTAAGTCAATGTTCTACAAGTTTCCACCAAAAAATCAACCATGACAAATTCCACTTTATTTGAATTACTTAATAATAAATTAAACCCTAACATTAACCCTAGCATGGTATAAGTCTCATACATCCATGTTGCTTGTGTAACCTAGCATGTCACAATGATATATATCACATATATATTTTGTGTGAAAAAGAAAATAATACAATTAACATATATCACATATATGTTAGGTGTATCATTAAGTGTGAAAAAGAAATACTTAAGTGAGCTAATATTAGTTAATGTAATGTAATATATCAAACATATAATTATACATTAAATTATTAAATCAACACATGATTTAATAATCCGGCTATATCACATATAACCAAATAATATCAAATGTAACAATCTATCGAATCAACACTTGATCCGATAACCCTTCTATATCACATATAACCGACCGATATCATATATCACGAGATTAGAATGCGGTATCACATACACGCATTAATCTCGGTCCAGCACATATCACATATGTGCTCCTACTTCATTTCGCATGAACTAGGAAAGCTCTGTGTAGGACTCTAAAGACTGGTCAATACGCCGGCAGTAGGTGATGATCATATCAAACACCCACAAGCCGCAAGCGGTTTGCTAAACATAACGGCCACCCGGGTATTGAGCGATCATAAGATCAACAAGCAATCCTGCTCATACTCCTGCGAATCCAATCAGTAACACTACCGTACAGTCCGGTCTCTTCATCTGATATGCCGCATATCACAGCCTGGGGGTGGTATAGCGTCAGACCAAAATAGCCTGATAAGTCATGCTGATGCATGGTCCATAACGGTTTGAGAAACTTCTGATAAGACTTACCAGTAGATCTCAGCAACTCTAGCCAGGGATTTCCTGTTATAGCTAATCAAGCATAGCGCAATATCAACTCCCAATACCGGGAGAGACGAATCCCCTCCTATCGCTCATTGCTTCCTTGTGACTCGGGACTGTACCCAAAAACCACCTTTTTGCACGATCTCTTGACCGTGGTATGGTGGAAATCAATGCACAGTGGGAATCACACAAGACTCTATGACGATCTCGGGTCGACAGACTAACCTGTACTAGTGTCACCAGAGAACTACTATCCGACGATATGTATAGTACCATCTAGGAGTTCTCGGAGAGTCCGTCCAGTGTACCCAGTCTCCACTGAGCACCCGTATACTATCTCTGATGTCAAACATCAATGGATATGGGATCATCCATCGCCCATCATATGAGTCGAGAAGCGTATACGCCAGTCTGCTCTGGAGTATCGATGCCCCGTCTCGATACTCCTACGACTAGGAACAATTGAAGGATATACTTGCCGACTACCTCTGCCCTACTAGTATGATCCACATCATAATTCTGGTAGTCAAGTACTCATCCTAAGGGCTTTATCAACATGTAATAGAGTGACAATAAGTGTACATGTTAAGATAAAGAGTAACCAGATAGCATACTATCATGTCGAGAAAGAAAGTCCGCCCTATATATGTCCAAGCATCCACTACAATAAATATCGCATGTAGAGTAATGGCCTTTAGGGCATACATATAACTAACACGTTCAGGGTACCCAGTCTCCACTGAGCACTCGTATACAATCATTGGTGTTATTACACCAAATGGATATGGGATCATCCATTGCCCATCATATGGGACAAGAATGGTATACGCTAGTCTACTCTGGAATATCGATGCCCCGTCTCGATACACCTATGACTAGGAATGTTTCAAGGATATACTTATAAACTATACGTGTCCCACTAGTAGGATCTGCATCATAGTCCCAGTAGTCAAGCAAATATCCTAAGGGCTTTATCAACATGTTCCAAAAGAGTAAGATGCATGATCAAATGAACATGTCAAGATAAATTACAACCAGATAGCATACTATCATGTCGAGCTAGAATATCCTATGAATATATATATATATATATATATATATAAACACATATCGATACATCCACTATCATATAATGGCCTCTAGGGCATATATATATCCAACAGTAACCAGAAACCCTGATATTATATCTGTTGGGATACCTACAATGGCAGCAAGGTTTCGGATGGCATCTCACATGCCAATTTAAAATTTTGCCATTATAGATAGCCCTAAACCTAGGATCTTAACTAGAGAATCAAACATAAACTATATGTTAACACTTTAATATCTAAGAGTTAGGGATTACAACCTTTGTAGTCCATTTGTTAGCTTCATAAGCTTCGTGTTGAAGTCCCTTCGCTGCGATCATCATGGTCCCGGACTCTAGAGAGGCTCCATGAGATGAATGAGGCATCTTGCTTGAAGTCTTCACTTTCTAAGATGATCTACCTTGAAGAAACACTAACCCAAGCTCACACTTCTCTGATGATGTATTAGTGAAGTGAACACCCTAATCTAAGTGGTTAGAATAGATGAGGATGATGAAGTAGGAATTTTGCTCTCTTTTGCTTCCTATTTCTCACAATATATCATCACAAATCAAAAGCTAGAAAAGCTTTTGGAGAGAGGAAGAAGAAGATGAAGGTTTTGTGATGAATAATGAATTATTGTTGAGGTTATAATTGCAACCTAGGGTTAAGCATGTCATGCTTAACCCTTGTAGAGACTTGACCATGGGTTAAGATTAGGGTTGGGTTAACAAATATCTAGTAAAAATATCAAAGAGGGTGGACTAAGTCAACACATCATGAAGCTTCCTCAAGCTCATCCAAAACTTAATCCACACAATTTGAATTACCAAAAACAAATATATATAAACCCAACCATAAACCCTAATCATGGTTTAATCTCATAATCTTAATTGCATTTGTAACCCTAACATGTTACAATATTGTATATCAAATATATAATATATAATGTAACAAAAGAAAAAAATACAATTAACATATATCATATATATATCAATGTATTATCCAAGTGAGAAAAAAATCATTTAAGTGAGCTTATATTAGTTAATGTAATGTAATATATCACATATATAATTATACATTAAATTATCGAATCAACACTTGATCCGATAATCCGGTTATATTACATATAACTGACTAACATAACATGTATCATTTTATCGAATCAACACTTGTTCCGATATCCTGGCTATATCACACATACCCGGCCGGTATCACATATCGTGAGAATAAAATACAGTATCTCATATCGTATTAATCTCGGTCCCGCACATATCACATATGTGCTCTTACTCTGTTTTGCATGAGCCAGGAAACCTCTGTGTAGGACTCTAAAGAACCGTCAATACGCCGGCAGTAGGTGATGATCATATCAAACACCCACAAGCTGCAAGCGGTCAGCTAAATGTAACAACCATCCGGGTATTGAGCGATCAGAAGATCAACAAGCAAGCCTGTACATACTCCTATGAATCCAATCAGTAACACTACCGTACAATCCGGTCTTTTCGTCTGATATGTCTCATATCCAGTCTAGGGGTGGTAAACGTCAGACCCCAGTAACCGATAAGTCGTGTTGATGTAAGGCTCATAACGGGCCGAGAAACTACTGATAACACTTACCAGTAGCACTCCATATCAGCCCTGGCCAGGGACTTCCAGTTATAGCCAATCGAACACAGCGCAACATCAACCCCCAATACCGGGAGAGACGAAACCCCTCCTATCGCTCATTGCCTCCATGTGATTCAGGACAGTACCCAAAAGCCACCGTTTTGCACGTTCTCATGAACGTGGTAAGATGGAAATCAAAGCACAGTGGGAATCACACAAGACTCTATGACGATCTCGGGTCTACGAACTAACCTGTACCAGTGTCACTAGAGAACTGCTATCTAACGATAGGTATAATACCATCTAGGAGTTCTCGGTGAGTCCGTTAAGTGTACCCAGTCTCCACTGAGCACCCTTACACCATCTTTGATGTCAAACACCAATGGATATGGGATCATCAATCGCCCGTTATATGGGTCAAGATGCGTATACGCTAGTCTACTCTAGAGTATCGATGCCCTGTCTCGATACACCCTTGACTAGGAACAGTTATAGGATGTACTCTTAGACTACCCTGGCCCCACTAGTATGATCTGCATCATAGTCCCGGTAGTCAAGTACATATCATAAGGGCTTTATCAACATGTGAGAGCCAGACTGTAAACCAATACGAGTCAACATGTTAAGACAAAGTGAAACCAAATAGCATACTACCATGTCGAGCAAGGCAGTCCTCTCTATATATATCTAAGCATCCACTATAATATACATCATATGTACAACAATGGCCTCTAGGGCATATATACAACTAACAATCTCCCACTTGCACCAAGGCCAGCCGTTGTAGTATCTCATACCCAACAACCCGAAGTGTCTCTCAAATTGTATCTGGGGTGTGGCTTTCGTGAGTGGATCCGCAGTGTTGTCCTTCGTGTCAACTCTCCTGACCACGATATCTCGGCGATAAACTATATCCCGGATCAGGTGATACTGCCTCAGAATATATCTGGATCTCTGATGGGACCTGGGTTCCTTGGCCAAAGCCACAGCTCTATTAGTGTATATGCCCTAGAGGCCATTACCGTATCATACTAGTTTGTATATTACTTAATGGAATCTTGAGATATTCACAGTTGTATAGACAGTCTTGCTGAAAATGGTAGTATGCTACTTGGTTTGTTTCTACTTCAATATGTGCATGTGTTTCTTTTAGTATATCGCTTATACATATTAGTGGAGCCCTTAAGATCTTTGCTTGATTACCAGCGTTGTGATGGCTGTCACACTAGTGGGGGCTGGGTAATCTACAACCACATCCTTATACAGGTCCCTAGTCATAGGATTATCGAGACGGGGCATCGATACTCCGGAGTAGACTAAAGTATACGCTTCTCATCCCAGCAGGGGAGATGGTCTGTCCCACAACCATTAGTACGTCGTACTGGAGATAGTATGCGGGTGCTCGTTAGGTTGCGAGTACACTGGACAGGACTCATCGAGAACAGTTGTTTGGTACTATACCTATCGTCAGATAACAGTTCCCAGGTGACAGGAGTACAGTTTAGTCCATCGACTTGACACAGCTACTTCGCCTCGAGTGTGTTCCCACTGTATTTGGTTACTACCCTACCACGGCTCAAAGGAGTCATGCAAACAGGTAGTAGTTGGGTACAGTCCCGAAGCACTTGGTGGCAATAGCGGTTAGATAGAATTTGTCTCTCCCGGTATTGGGGGTTGATATCGTGCTGTGTCTAGGAGAGCCATTACACAAAGTCCCTGGCCAGGGAAAGCAAGATTTACTGGTAGTGTTTCCAGTAGTTTCTCAGGTTGTTGTGGGCTACACTCCGGCACGACTTGTACCGCTATTAGGGGTCTGACGTTTACCGCCTTCTAGGCCCGACATGCGAAACTCTTAGATGAACAGACTGGACTGTATGGAGATTGTCACATTCAGGCTCAGTAGGAGTTCGGATGGGTTTACCTCATCGGCCTTCTTATCGACATCTACCTGGGACCGTTACGTACAGCTAGTGCAGCTTGCGGTCTATGGTTAAACCCACTGCCAGCGTAGTGTCGAGTCTTTAGAGTCCCACACAGAGAGTTTCCCTGCACTGGGCAAAAGGTGTAGAGGCCGTATGGTTTTACGGCAGGGCTACGATCACTTACATGCACTTGTGCGCGTATGATGTCCGGGCAGACAATATTAATGAGCTTTGGTTTAAGCCGGATCCTAGTATTGTACAGATGGATTAGATTTGTCTTCTGTGTATTCGTGTTCTACGGAATGCGGATGCGGGTGTGTATGCACGGTTGCGAGGAGCAAAGAAGGTGGTGCCTCAATAGGGTTTTAACCATTGACTTGGTCAAAACCATTATGAGGTGGAGGAAATTATTTACTAATCTTTTTAATGATAATTGTGTTATGGCTAATTGGTTTGACCATTTGACCTTGCTTGACCATTTGACCTAGTTGACTATTGTTGACTTAGATATTTTGTGAGCTCTAGATTCTTCTTATTCATTTGGATTTATCTTTGAGATGATAATGGTCAAATCAAGGGTAGCCATCAAAATTATCATGATAAAAGATTACTAAATATATTTTATATGGACCATTATCTCTTTGGCTTTCTCTCTCATCCAAAAGAGAGCTCTCTTGGTTCCTCCTTCTTCCTCCTCTATAGTTTTTTCTATAGCTCTCATGTGTTGAGAAAAATAGAAATAAAATAGACAAATAAACCCATCTTCTTCCTCTACATAACCTAGGACATCAAGAGTAGCAAACTTGTTGCCCTAGTTACCTCGGCTTGAGGTGGAGCTCGGACTATAGACTCTCGGGTGGATCGTCTTCGACTCTAGGAGGCCGCGGAGGTGACCAAGATCCGGATCGATCCCCGGAGCTTGCATGGACGAGGAGGACAGCGGAGGGAAGAACTGAAGGACCATTTTCGTGAGGTATAATCTTCGTATCACAGTAGACTAATCCTCTTGTAGATCGTTAGTAATTATTTAGCAATGATCCTTTATCTTTAGTCTGTTGCTATGTAAGAATGTTTCGATTTTTACTTGTTCCGCCTCCTCGCTAGTTTGCGGGGTGAGCGACCTAGACTTATAGTGGTATCAGAGCCTAGCCAAACCATCACTAACAGTTTAAACGACAGTTAAAACTACGGAGCCGGAACAGCCTGTAAACAATGGACCTAAGATTGTAGTTTCTGTCGAAATTTTATTGGCCTCTGAAAATTTTTTAAACAAGTACAGAGTGTCATTTTTCCGGTAAAAAAGCTATAGAACAAAATTGTAGCAGTTTCACAATGGGGGGGCCGGCCACACACCCTGGATTTCCGGCCAGGCCGGTTCATCTATGGTGGAAGTGTATCATTTTTGTAGTGTGGCTTTTTGACTTATATCTTGGGTTTCAGGAGTTGTTTATTTTTGCCGATTTTGACTTTGCGGAAAATTATTCACTGTAGCACTGCGGGTGTTTCGAAGTCGTGATTTAAAGTCGTTTAATGTTCTGTGTTTGTGAAATGACATATGTACTGAACGTCTACTAATCGCTATACGTCGATTAGTGGGGGTTGTGCATATCTGTGATCTGTGATGTTGGTTTGTGGATATGAACTTGTTGGATTGTCATGATGAATAGCCGGGGATGCGAGATGAGAGTTTTCATTTTTCATTCAATGTAATATTTGTAATTTGATGTAATATTATTTTATGGTCGCCCATCCAGGTTGAGGTTGTAGCCGCCATTGTATATTATTTCTTTTACTGTTTTTTCTCCTAGGATAACCCAAGGTGGGGTGCACAAACTACAGGGTACTTTGAAGTGCCGAGTGGCATAGTCACGTTGTTGAAGGAGGTTGCTTCACTTCGGGTATTTGGCGGGTAGTTTGCCGCACCCGTAGGGGTCTAGGGTGCGGTTTGGCTATTCATCGCGACTGTGTAATCCGTCTTTCGTTGCGGGCTCAAACGAAGCGCATATTGCTAGTATATGTAATGTGTTCATCTGTGATCTGGAATGGCTATCATTGCATCTGAAGAATGTATATATATATATATATATATATATATCTATATATGATATCTAGTAGGCGTTGCTTATGTTTTGTATCCGCGCTAGTCCAGCCGCCGCTCTGTCGTTAGTTATGTAACCTAACGGGTGATGACGGGGCCCAGTGGCGAATGCGGATGGCATATTTTCGTTGTTTTCTGCAATGGTAGGATTAATTGATGGGACGCATTAAATTAATGCAAAGAAAACAAACCAAAGCTGAATCGTTGGAACAATTTCAAAACCACTCGGTTTTTTCAAAACAGCAATAATTTTAAATGCGGAGCTTAAACCACTCCTTTTAAAAAGCTATCACGTTCCTTCGATTATATCAAGTTCACTACGTTCACGGTTTCGCCAAAACCATTCGTAGCCCTCCGACATTTCATATGGATAGTCAATAGTATTCAGGCTATGTTTGTTGGCCAAAGTCAAGGCATAGTGATTGGTAGCTGTTGGATATTCATATATAGCATAGATAGATGTGTTGGTTTGGGACAGTCGTACTGCTTTATTGGCTAAAGTCAAGGGTAGGTACGGGTGAAAATGACGGGTGGAACTTGACATGTGACTTATGATTTGTTGGCCAAAGTCAAGGTTATAAGAGCTTGGGGCAAAAATCCACATCGGGAGTTTCTAAGGAAACTGAAACTTGCTAGTGCTGCATACCATCTGGAGTGTGATAATTTTGGTAGGATTTCTTCAGCTTTATCACAAGATGATATTTGGATCCCGATCCTACTGTGAGTATATCCTACTCTTCGGGAAATTTTCTCACTTAACGATCAATGCTATGAACCAAGTAGGTGTCTAGAATGGTGTTAGCAGGGCTATGCCCACAGGGAAAAGAGCTTATTTAATTAAGGAAATTCGCGAATGCGTCGTAAAACCTCCCTCGAAGTACGGACACCAGCCTAGTTGAACGGTTAAGCAAGTATTGTATGGTAAGATCAATCCCGACTGATTCTTCTTTTATGGTTTGAGGAAGGATTCGAGAAACAGTGGGAGCCATCCTGTTTAGTCAAATTAATAACCAATCTAAACTTGCAAGAGCATCATGCTAAGTGTTTTCTTCTCTCTCTCTTAATTGCAGCGACCCAGTGACCAGACATAGGTTACATCTAGATAATAAAATGACTGAATCTGACTGTAATGACTGGCAATGGTCTGTCCAGATGTCCATTGCGCATGACAAACTGGGACACCTCTTCACTAATCAAACCCCTGCCGTCTCAGGACCAGTTTCCATCGTCACGGATACAGATATCCGTAAGGCATCGGAAAAAGACTGTGCGAATGCCAAGTGCCTCGTGTTGGCCTCAGTCGATGGTACATACTAAAGGCAGCACGAGAAGATGCACTTAGTTTCTGTCTTCCTCCATAATAAAGATTTATATGGAGAGCAATCTCGTATCGCAAGATATGAGACCTCGAACGAATTGCTTCAAGCGAGGTTGGCTGTCAGGTCATCTGTAGGGGACAGCATCCTTACAGAGACTAGCTATTTTGATAAGCTCACGGACCTGAAGACCACGTTGAAGAACGGGTCAAATACTGACTTGGTTCTACAGTCTCTGCCCTCTACTTACACCCTGAAGGAAACCAGGGAAGTAGAAAGAAAGGGAAGGGCAAAAGTTTTGGGACTAGATATAGCGAAGGAGGGACGTCCCTATTGTTGCAGGAAAGGACATTGGCAGTAGGATTGCAGGGCTTGCATAGCCAGTAGCCAGGATTCGAAGCATATTATGGCTTCGGTTTCGGGTGTGTTTGTAATAGAAAACTGTATGTCAATTAACTCTACTTCCTGGGTACTAGATACCGGATCAGGATCTCATATCTGTAATTCATTACTGGCTTTAAGAAACCATAGAGTTATCAAGGTAGGTGATATGACTCTCAGAGTTGCGAACGGAATGAGCGTGAACGCTGAATCCGTAGTGGAATATCACCTGGGATTGACAAGTGGGCAGATATTGATTCTACGTAACTGTTTCTATGTACTTAGTCTGGATTGTAATATCATATCTGTATCCTTACTATCTATGGAAGGATATGATTTTACATTTTTAAGCGATCTGGTCCACATCCACCTAAATCAAGTTCTGATTGGGTCAGGTACATTTGATAACAATATAAACGTATTAAATCAAGCTCAGGTTTCCAGTGTCCAGAACACACTTAAAAGAAAGTCTCCGGAAACAAATCAGGCTTTCTTATGGCATTGTAGACTGAGTCACATCAATGAGACACGATTAATGAAGTTAAATAAAGAGGGATATTTGAATCCGTTCGAGTATTAGTCTTATGCTACTTGTGAATCTTGTCTCATGGGAAAGATGACAAAGACTCCGTTCACTGGACACGGAGTAAGAGCGAGCGAGCTCTTAGGACTCATACACAGTGACGTGTGTGGTCCAATTTAAACACATGCACGAAGTGGTTATTCATACTTCATTACTTTTACTGATGATTTCTTTAGGTATGGACATGTCTTCCTGATGAAGCATAAATCCGAGGCCTTTGAGAAATTCCGGGAATACAAGAATGAAGTGGAAAAACAAACAGGAAAAAGTATCAAGACACTGAGATCAGATCGAAGTGGTGAATACTTGAGTGTCGAGTTTCTGGGCTACTTATAAGAGAATGGAATTCTCTCTCAGCATACACCTCCATACAAACCACAACACAATGGTGTATCGGAAAGGCGAAATCGAACCCTATTAGATATGGTTCGTTACATGATGAGTAAAGCTGAGTTACCGCGATCTTTCTAGGGTCATGCACTAGAAACAACAGCATATCTTTTGAACCGGGTTCCTACTAAGTCAGTGCTTACCACACCATATCAGATGTAGAGTGGGAAGAAACCCTATATTAAACACATTAAGACATGGGGATGTCCAGCTTTTGTCAAAAAGCAGCATACAGACAAACTCGAGGCAAGCTCAGTACAGTGCAAGTTTGTGGGATATCTAAAGAACTCTAAGAGATATTTCTTCTATTACGCAGAGGAACAAAAGGTATTTGTTTCTCGTCATGCCTGTTTCATGGAAACTGATTTTTAGAAAATCAGATACGTGGGAGCGGAATAGAACTGGAAGAAATTCCAGAACCACAAGCTATTACTGGAAGCTTGGTAGAATCAGAAGTTTCAGGAGAACCGGACATCCCAGCGCCACTCCGCAGGAGTAGTAGGCAGTCTCATCCGCCCGAGAGATACTACGGTTTTCTCATAGACGGGGATCGAGAGGATTGCATCATTGAAAATAATGAGCCTACTAGCTTCCAGCAAGCCATTCAGAGCTATGACTCAGTAAAATGGCTGAATGCAATGCGGACCGAGATGGAGTTCATGTACACCAACAAAGTTTGGACTTTGGATATTGCCCCAGAAGGGGTAAAACCCGTAAGCTGCAAATGGATCTTCAGAAAGAAGATTGGTGTAGATGGGCGGGTTGAAACCTATAAAGCTAGACTTGTTGCGAAGGGTTTTCGTCAAAGACCTGGTTTGGACTATGACGAAACCTTTTCTCCAGTGGCTATGCTCAAATCCATTCAGATCCTTCTTGCCATTGCTGCCTTCCACGATTATGAAATCTGGCAGATTGACGTAAAGACGGCTTTTCTAAATGGTAATTTGGAAGAGTGCGTCTATATGGATCAGCCGGAGGGTTTCATTCAGAGTGGGAGCAGCGGTAAAGTGTGCAAGTTGCTTAAGTCCATTTATGGACTAAAGCAGGCATCACGGATTTGCAACATATGCTTTGATGATACTGTCAAAGAATTCGACTTTATCAAAAATCCAGATGAACCATGCATTTACAGTAAGATTGAAGGGAGAACTGTGGTATTCCTCATCTTGTACGTGGATGGCATTCTCTTAATAGGAAATGACATTCCTATGCTACAGTCAGTCAAAGGATTCTTGTCACAAAGGTTCTCCAAGAAGGACCTGGGCGATGCCAACAACATTCTGGGGATCCAGATCTATCGTGATAGATCTAAGAGGATGTTGGGACTTTCGCAGTTCAGGTACATCGACACCATACTGAAACGATTCAGTATGGAAGATTCAAAGCGCCATAACCTTCCAGCTTGTCACGAAATCACCCTATCTAAAGAGATGTCTCTAAAGACTGATTTGGAAAGGGATCGCATGTCATCTATACCCTATGCATTAGCGGTAGGCTCTATAATGTATACGATGTTGTGTACCAGACCAGATGTAGCATACGCACTGAACGTTGTAAGCCGGTATCAGTCTGACACAGGGGAGAAACAATGTATAGCAGTAAAGAACATTCTCAAGTACCTGAGAAAGACTATGGAGATGTTCTTCGTGTATGGAGGAAAAGACCTCAAGATCGAGGCCTTTGCTGACTCCAGCTTCCAGAGTGATAAGGATAACTCCAAGTCCATGTCGGGTTATGTCGTTACCCTCAATAGAGGGGCGGTTTGCTGGAAGAGCTCCAAGCAGAAAACCGTTCCTGACTCAACAATGGAAGCGGAGCACATAGCTGCAGGCGATGCCGCAAAGGAAGCTGTCTGGATGAAGAAGTTCCTCACAGAGCTTCAGGTGGTTACTACAATTGTTGATCCAATACCGCTGTATTGCGACAACTGTTAGTTATATGTATGCCCTAGAGGCCATTACTATACATAGGATGTATATTGTAGTGGATGCTTGGACATATATAGGGAGGACTTTCTTGCTCGACATGATAGTATGCTATCTGGTTGCTCTTTACCTTAACGTGTACACTGATTGTCTCTCTGTTACATGTTGGTAAAGCCCTTAGGATGTGTGCTTGACTACCTGGACTATGATGCGGATCATACTAGTGGGGACATGGTAGTCCATAAGTACATCCTTCAAAGTCCCTAGTCGTGGGTGTATCGAGGCGGGGCATCGATATACCAGAGTAGACTAGCGTATACCTTCTCGACCCATACAGATGGGCGATGGATGATCCCATATCCATTGGTGTTTGACATCGGAGATGATATACGGGTGCTTAGTGGAGACTGGGTACACTGGACGGACTCGCCGAGAACTCCCAGATGGTATTATACCTCACGTCAGATGGCAGTTCTCTGGTGACACTGGTACAGAGTAGTCTGTTGACCCGAGATCGTCATAGAGTCTTGTGTGGTTCCCACTGTGCTTTGATTTCCATCTTACCACGTCCAAGAGGGCGTGCAAAACGGTGGTTTTTGGGTACAGTCCCGAGTCACATGGAGGCAATGAGCGATAGGAGGGGATTCGTCTCTCCCGGTATAGGGGGTTGATGTTGCGCTGTGTTCGATTGGCTATAACAGGAAATCCCTGGCCAGGGTTGCTGAGATTTACTGGTAAGTGTTACCAGTAGTTTCTCGAATTGTTATAGACCTCATATCGACACGACTTATCGAGCTATTGGGGTCTGACGTTTACCACCCCTAGGCGAGATATGCGACATATCAGACGAACAGACCGGACTGTACGGTAAGTGTTACTGGTTGGATTCACAGGAGTGTGAGCGGGCTTGCTCGTCGATCTTCTAATCGCTCAATACCCGGGTGGCCGTTACGTTTAGCAGACCGCTTGCGGCTTGTGGATGTTTGATATGATCATCATCTGCTGCCGGTGTATTGACGAGTCTTTAGAGTCCTACACAGAGGTTTCCTGGCTGAAGCGAAACGAAATAGGAGCGCATATGAGATATGTGCGGGACCGAGAATAATGCGTGTATGTGATACCGTATTTCATTCTCGCGATGAATGTATCGATTAGGTTATATGCGATATACCCTAGTTATCGAATCAAGGATTGATTCGATAAACCGATACATTGGATACTAGTCGGTTATATACGATATGACTGGATCGTTAAATCAAGTGTTGATTTAATGATTTAATGCATAATTATATATTTGATATATTACTTTGTATTAACTAGTATCGGTTCACTTTAATTGGATTTTCTCGCTCGGATGTGCACATTGTATATTCGATATAGTTTTGTGCACATGATTGTATCATGTTTGATGATGCATGCTTACTTGGTTTGTGTTAAAGATTGATCCAAGGTTATTTAAATGGTTAGGGTTTTGTTTTTCATATACATTTATTTATTCATTTATTTCTTTGGAAAATATAATGCATAAAGATAAAATGGTGGCTTTTATTTTTGTTTCTTTCATGAACATTCATGAAGGTTTGAATAAAGTGACCATTTTGTCTCATGCTTAACCCTAACCACTACACCTAACCATGGTCCTCTCTCTACACTTAACCATGGTGTGATTATGATAAGAATAGATTTTATTTTCCATTATTATTATTCTTATCATAACATTATTCTTCTTCTTCTTCCTTTCTTCACTTGAAGAAAGCTAGCTCCATCAATGGTGATTGATGGAAATGAGTGAGAAATCCAATTCTAAAGTCTACCCACTTCCTATTTCTTCATCCTCTACCTCTTGCCAAGTAGTAGAGTGTGTTTCCTTCACAAGTTTTCATGGCAAGGTGAAGGTGGAGCTTGATCTAGCGATGCCTCGACGTAGATCATCTTCGGCATGGACATCGACGACCTAGCTCGCCTATTCTCCGATGAAGCCGACGCTAGAGCCCGGATTCTTTTTGGACAGCAAAGGAACTTCGTTGCGGAGCTATGGAGGTGGAGCACCGGATCTACAAAGGTTGTATTTCCGTTTCCCATTAGTTAAGTTGTTAACTACTTTCTTGTTTCGCCTAGACATCTAGCCAACGATCCGTAGTTTAGGGTTTCTCGGCACCGTAAATTTTGAAATTGACATGGTTGATGCCTTGTGAGACCTCATTAGGGTGCCTAAGAACCCTACAGTGGTATCAGAGCCTAGCTAGAGCCTTAGGCGAAGTCTAGACGGAATTTGAAGTCCGAACTAACCGAAACCCCAAAAATTTCCATGCTCTCTGTCCTTTTTTCAAAAACTGGGATTTTTCCAAATTAAAAATATGCAGAAAACTCAGCAGGGAAATCTAAGAATTACGGCGCAAAAAGTTTTGAATGAACAGTGTAAACGGCGGCGGAACCGCGGCATAAGCCTAGCTTATGCGGCGTTTCCGCGGCAGAATCATGATGTCAGCCTTAACTGTTTGCGCAGTAATTCATTGTTTCAGGTGCTGAGTTCTCTGGGTATTTTTAAAATTTATTCAAGAGTTGAATTTTCTGGAGTTGTTTTGGGGATTCGGTGTTTCGATCGGAGTATCAAATTTTGCCTATGTGGCTTTCCGGATAAATTTTAGAATATGTTAAAAAGTTCGACTGGATATAAATACCCAATTTTTCCCCTGTCGGGAAATTTCCAAGTGTTGGATTTTTCCGTAGTTTAACGACGTTCTAAGTAGTGCAAGTAACGCGATGGACCTTCTAGAAGACAACAAACCTTAACTCGATTATGTGACCGTCTTGAACTGCCCTTTGAACCTTCGGGTTTGGGGCAGTACGGCGTGCCACATGTGAGGCGTTGGCTTGACCCTTCTACGGCTGGACCGTTGGTACTGAGGCACGAACTGAATGTTGTTAGACTCATATTTCATGTGTTGACCTGTATCGGGAAAACTTGGGTGTTCGAATGTTCGATCGAAAAGTTTAACATTTTCTATTTTATCCGGAATGGGATACAATAATTGGAATTCACAAAAGTTAGGAGATAACTAAATGAATGTTATAAACATAGCAGTTTAGTCTCACTTGATCGGTTGCCACGGAATTTTGATGTGATCAAAAGTCCGTCGCAATCACGTAGCGTACGCGGATACTCGCCGGGTAAACTTAATAGACAGCCTCACTCCATAGCCCCGACCAAGTGACTGTAGGAGAACCCCGTCGCCGAAAGCATCCGTTCGGGTGCTCGCGGTGGCGGTGTTCCGCCTTGGTGCACTTCGTCGACGGCGTCGGGGGTGCGGCCGCCTACTGAAGTTTGCGACGAGCATTCGATCAGGATGTCGGGAATCTTGTTGAATTGCCCGACTTGATATTGAAAAGTGTTTTCGATTTTGAGACTAAAATGCGGGGTTTATAATTGTTAGGCATGCGATGTCTAAGAAATTCATTTGGTCAGACATGTGATGTCTGAGGTGGTTGCGGATTCCAACTATTGTAGTTTTACACTTTCTTTTCTGTGACCGTAAGTGTAATATGTGATATCGCCGGTTTCGTTGCTATATGTCAACGACAATTGGGATGGACATATTTACTTACGTTGATGACATGTGATGTTATGTGTTGCTGGATATGTTATATTGGATCGTCGTGTTTGAATAGCCGGGGGTTTTTATGTGAGATGAGTGTTTTTCATTTTCATTCATGTAAAAACTTGTATGTAATATTCTTTTATTGGGGCACTTCCAGGTTGCGGATGTTGTCACCTTTTGTATATTATTTACTTTTCCGCACTAGGATAGACCCAAGGAGGAGGGCACAAGTAACCGGGTTCTGGAGTCCAGGGGGAGACCAACTCGAGGAGTCGAGTCCGGGTCTCCTAACTCCAGAATTAGTAGGGTTGCTTGCCGCCCTCGTAGGGGTCTAGGGCTGTGGGTTTGGCTATTCATAACGACCGTGGAATCCGTGTTTTATACTGGCTCGTATTGAAAACACGGACGTCCTAGTATATCCAATATTTCATATGTTTCTTCTGCTGCGATATCTGTGATGTGATCATGTGATGTTCTGTGATAGATACAGTATATAGTATATATGATATATTATATAGACGTTACTTATGTTTTACACCCGCGCTAGCCCTGCCCCGCTCTGCCGTTAGTTACCTAACCTAACGGTGCACGAGGGGACATCGAGGCGAATGCGGATGGCATAAGTGTACGTCGTATTTATCTGTGATGTTTAGGTAATTAAATGATGGGACTTCATTAATGTGATTAATGAAATAAAAGAAACCTAAGATGTTGTAGAATCGAATTTCAAAATAAAACAGGTAGCTACAATTCTTGCTTTGCACAGCGGTATATGTGATATATCCTGCACCTTATTCGATGAGGAAAGGACCGAGATCCCTTCACCGGGAGTGACTCCTTTAGCAGTAACTGGCTGATGCTACACACTCGGTTTGTCTTTTGATTGCTTTTAAGTGTTTTTGCTTTGCACAGCGATATATATGATATATCCCGCACCTCATTCGACGAGGAAAGGACCGACGATCCCTTCACCGGGAGTGACTCATTTAGCAAAACTAGAAAAGCCTCAAAAGCACTCCATTTTAAAAATTCATTCGATCCTACAACGATATCAAGTTCATTACGCAATAGGTTTCAGAAAAACCTGTCGTAGCCCTCCGTCATTTCAGATAAGTACTAGTTAGTATTCGTGCTGCGGTAGTTTGGCATTCGTCAAGGCGTAGTGTACGGTAGCTAACTAGTATTTATCTGCTTGAGCATATGATGCGATTGGATTAGGGTATTCGTACGGCGTTGTTTGGCATTCGTCAAGGGTCGTGCGGGTGGTTTTAATTCGATCAAGAAATGTACGGGTTGAACTTGACTAGTGGACTATGGGTTGTTTGGCATTCGTCAAGGTCATAGAACACTAGGGGTAAAATATTATCGGGAATTTCAAGTGTTGAAATTTGCAATGAGATTGCATACCTTCTATGAGATAGTTGGATCCCGATACCCGCTGCGAGTAAGAGTTACTCCTGGGAGAGTTTTATACATTACAATTAGCCGATCAAGTAGGTGTCTAGAAAGGTGTCAACGGGGTTACGCCTCTGGGAAAACGAGGTTTACATTAATTAGGTTCGTGCGAAAGCACGGGGGACCTCCCTCAAAGTACCGACACTAGCCTGGCTGAAAGATTGGCGAACTTGTAGTTTGTAATTAATCCCGGCTAGTCTTTTCTTTTAGGGTTTGAAGGAAGATTTGATAAAAAGCAGTGGGAGCCATCCTGATTAGATAAAATAATAACCAATCTGATCTTGCAAGAGCATACGCTGAGTGTTTTCTTCTCTCTCTCTCCAGGTAGCGACCATATCACGCCTTAATCAAGATAATAATACGGATTATTGACCGAACCCGCTTGTTATACTGAGCTGGGGAACGTTGGTCCCGCTCCAACTAATAATTGTTATAAGACAGAGCAGGAAATTGGGGATTACCAGAATTCCCTTGCCGCCCAAACGAAGAGAGTGCATGCTGATGCATCATCTTCGGGTGTGTTCATTACAGAGAACTGTTTCTCTGTATCCTCTACGTCCTGGGTATGTGATACCAGATCAGGATCCCAGATATGTAATCTGTTACATAGGGCTACAGAAAGGTAGAAAACTGAGAGCGGGTGATAAGTTTCATGAGGGAGAAAACGGGGCAAGAGTTGCAGCCAAGTCTGTTGGTCACTGTCACCCTGTATTACCAATATATTGATTCTGAACGAATGTTATTAGATACCGAACCTGATATACAAAATCATATCACTCTCTTTATTAGTAAAGAAATGATAAAATTCTGTATTGTTGGATAATGTTTTGAACATTTCCTATATCAAAAGTTGATCGGTTCAAGCACGTTATCTAAAAGCATTGATGTTCTAAATCAAACTACAGTTCTTAGTATATGGAACACACACAAGAGGAAGAGTTCAGAAATGAACGGATTCTTCTTGAGGTATTGTAGACTAGGTCAGATCAATGTGACCCGACTAGCTGAAGTTACATTTAGATGTATATTTAAATTAGTTTGAATTTACATCTTGTGAAACTTGCCAGTCATGTCACAGAGATACGATGACCATAGCTCAGTTTACTGGAAACAGAGAAAGAGTTAGTGAACTCTTGGGATCATACATGTTGATGTATGTAGGTCCCATGTCTACACATGCCAGGACCGGTTCTTTGTACTTCATTACATTCTCTGATGATCTTTCGAGATTCAGACCTATGTTCCTGTTGAAACACAAGTCCGAACCTTTTGAGATATTCACAGAATATAAGTTAGAAGTAGAGAACCAATACGGGTATAAGTATTATGTCCTTTGATGTGATCAAGGAGGAGAATACTTGGGCACGAAATTCTTGGACTTTTCTAAAGGAGAATGAGATTCTCTCTCAGCATTACTCCTCCGTATACACCATAGCACGATGGTATATCGGGGTGGAGCGATCACACCCTATATGATAAGGTGTGCTCTATGATGAGTACTACTGAGTTACCTATTTCCTTTTTGGGAGTTATGCACTTGAGAAGCTGCATACCTATTGAATAGGGTTCAAATCAAATCAGTTGCCTACCGCTCCATATGAGATATGGTATGGGAAGAGCCCATGTCTTAAGCTAGTTAAGATTTGGGGTTGTCCGGCCTATGTCTAAAAGCAAAATCCGGACAAACTCGAGGCAAGGTTGGTTATGTAGAACTGGAAAAGTTCCAGCTATGCAAACTACAGAAGATGATTTGATAGAACCAAAGGATTCAATAGTTACCAACGAACCTCGGCCTCTCCGCCGATCTAGTAGGGTTCCTCACCCACCTGAGAGATACTTCGGTTTCTCTATGACAGTGGGAGCGAGGATTGCATCATGAGATGATGACCCAACTAGTTTCGAGCTGGCCATCAAGAGTGAGACTCTGTAAGAATGGCTGGATGTTTATCGATCTGAGATGGAATCCTTATACACCAAGAAAGTATGGACTTTGGTTGCTATATCTGAAGGGTTAAATCCCCATCAGGAGCAGGTATATCTTGAGAAGATTACTTGGTGTACATGGAAAAGTTGAGACTTTCAAAGCTAGACTTGTTAAAAGTTTGCATCATTGACCAGGTGTGGATAATGATGAAACCTTTTCAAGTAGCTATGCTTAAGTCCATCCAGATCCTTCTTGTCACGGCTACATACCATGACTGCGATATCTGGTGGTTGGGTGTCTTGACTGCTTTTCTAAATTATGATTTAGAAGAGAGCGTCTATAAGTACACAGCCAGAGGGCTTCGTAGATAGTGGGAGCAGCGGAAACGTGTGCAAGATGCTTTATAGGATTAAAGCAGGCATCGCGGAGTTGGAACATCTGTTTTGATGAAGTAGTCAAAGAGTTTGACATCATCAAAATGGTAGATGAACCTTGTATAAACAAAAAGGTAGTAGGGTGTATGGTGGTGATCCTCGTAGAGTACGTGGATGACATACTCTTGATAGGGAAAGAGTTTCCTATGCTACGCTCGATCAATCTCCACTTATCACAATGATTCTCCACATAGGATCAAAGTGATACCTCCTAAATCCTGGGTTTTTGGATCTATGAGATAGATCTAAATGGATGTTAGGAATCTCACTAGTTGTAGTGAGACAGTATCAACCGATCTTGGGGAGAATCACTGGAAGGGTTCCAGGGTGATGAAGACGACTGAGTTTCAGTCACAGGCATTGTCTTAACCCTCAGTAAAGGGACGGTATGTTGGAAGAGTTCCAAGCTAGATACCGTGGCATACTAGACGATGAAGGCATGATACATCGCTATTTAAGATGCTACCAAAGAGGCTGTTTGGGTGTATATTGGTTCATGAGATGAACTATGTTCTTCCCATTGTGTGACAATGGAGTCGTGGCTTATGCCAAGGAACGCAGGTCCCATCAGTGATCCAGACATATTCTGAGGCAGCATCACCTGATCATGGAGATAGTTGATCTCCAGGGAGATCGAGGTTAGGAGAGTAGACTCAGAGGACAACACAGCGGATCCACTCACAAAGGCCTGTTCCCAGAGAGAGATTTTTATGGGATGGTTGAGTATGAGATACTACAACCACTGCTATCAGATGGCCCTAGTGCAAGTGGGAGATTGTTAGTTATATGTATGTCCTAGAGGCCATTACTATACATAGGATGTTTATTGTAGTGGACGCTTGGACATATATAGGGAGGACTTTCTTGCTCGACATGATAGTATGCTATCTGGTTGCTCTTTACCTTAACGTGTACACTGATTGTCTCTCTGTTACATGTTGGTAAAGCCCTTAGGATGTGTGCTTGACTACCTGGACTATGATGTGGATCATACTAGTGGGGACATGGTAGTCCATAAGTACATCCTTCAAAGTCCCTAGTCGTGTGTGTATCGAGACGGGGCATCGATATACCAGAGTAGACTAGCGTATACCTTCTCGACCCATACAGATGGGCGATGGATGATCCCATATCCATTGGTGTTTGACATCGGAGATGATATACGGGTGCTCAGTGGAGACTGGGTACACTGGACGGACTCGCCGAGAACTCCCAAATGGTATTATACCTCACGTCAGATGGCAGTTCTCTGGTGACACTGGTACAGAGTAGTCTGTTGACCCGAGATCGTCATAGAGTCTTGTGTGGTTCCCACTGTGCTTTGATTTCCATCTTACCACGTCCAAGAGGGCATGCAAAACGGTGGTTTTTGGGTACAGTCCCGAGTCACATGGAGGCAATGAGCGATAGGAGGGGATTCGTCTCTCCCGGTATAGGGGGTTGATGTTGCGCTGTGTTCGATTGGCTATAACAGAAAATCCCTGGCCAGGGTTGCTGAGATTTACTGGTAAGTGTTACCAGTAGTTTCTCAAATTATTATAGACCTCATATCGACACGACTTATCGAGCTATTGGGGTCTGACGTTTACCACCCCTAGGCGAGATATGCGACATATCAGACGAACAGACCGGACTGTACGGTAAGTGTTACTGGTTGGATTCACAGGAGTGTGAGCGGGCTTGCTCGTCGATCTTCTGATCGCTCAATACCCGGGTGGCCGTTACGTTTAGCAGACCGCTTGCGGCCTGTGGATGTTTGATATGATCATCATCTGCTGTCGGCGTATTGACGAGTCTTTAGAGTCCTACACAGAGGTTTCCTGGCTGAAGCGAAACGAAATAGGAGCGCATATGAGATATGTGCGGGACCGAGAATAATGCGTGTATGTGATACCGTATTTCATTCTCGCGATGAATGTATCGATTAGGTTATATGCGATATACCCTTGTTATCGAATCAAGGATTGATTCGATAAACCGATACATTGGATACTAGTCGGTTATATACGATATGACCGGATCGTTAAATCAAGTGTTGATTTAATGATTTAATGCATAATTATATATTTGATATATTACTTTGTATTAACTAGTATCGGTTCACTTTAATTGGATTTTCTCGCTCGGATGTGCACATTGTATATTCGATATAGTTTTGTGCACATGATTGTATCATGTTTGATGATGCATGCTTACTTGGTTTGTGTTAAAGATTGATCCATGGTTATTTAAATGATTAGGGTTTTGTTTTTCATATACATTTATTTATTCATTTATTTCTTTGGAAAATATAATGCATAAAGATAAAATGGTGGCTTTTATTTTTGTTTCTTTCATGAACATTCATGAAGGTTTGAATAAAGTGACCATTTTGTCTCATGCTTAACCCTAACCACTACACCTAACCATGGTCCTCTCTCTACACTTAACCATGGTGTGATTATGATAAGAATAGATTTTATTTTCCATTATTATTATTCTTATCATAACATTATTCTTCTTCTTCTTCCATTCTTCACTTGAAGAAAGCAAGCTCCATCAATGGTGATTGATGGAAATGAGTGAGAAATCCAATTCTAAAGTCTACCCACTTCCTATTTCTTCTTCCTCTACCTCTTGCCAAGTAGTAGAGTGTGTTTCCTTCACAAGTTTTCATGGCAAGGTGAAGGTGGAGCTTGATCTAGCGATGCCTCGACGTAGATCATCTTCGGCATGGACATCGACGACCTAGCTCGCCTATTCTCCGATGAAGCCGACGCTCGAGCCCGGATTCTTTTTGGACAGCAAAGGAACTTCGTTGCGGAGCTATGGAGGTGGAGCACCGGATCTACAAAGGTTGTATTTCCGTTTCCCATTAGTTAAGTTGTTAACTACTTTCTTGTTTCGCCTAGACATCTATCCAACGATCCGTTGTTTAGGGTTTCTCGGCACCGTAAATTTTGAAATTGACATGGTTGATGCCTTGTGAGACCTCATTAGGGTGCCTAGGAACCCTACAACAACAACGGCGCTATAGCTTTAGCGAAGGAACCCAAGTCCCATCAGAAGTCTAGACACATTTTGAGGTGGTACTACCTGATCAGGGAGATCGTAGATCGCCGGGAGATCGAGGTGATGAGAGTAGATTCAGAGAATTGTAAGTCCATGTCACGCACCCCATGTATTCGCAGGGAGGCGGAATATAGGAAAAACAATTATCAAAGCTCCGTAACACGGACTTGAGCACACGGATCGTCTCTAAACCATTACTAGCAAACTACGGGAGGTTTAACTACTCTGATTCAAAGTTATACCTCACGTTACTTGTCCTTCAGGTCTTCATCGCTGTCCTCCACACCTCGTAGGCTCTATAGAACATGAGCACCTCAACGGCCTCCTCGAGTCAAAGACGATCCATCCGAGAGTCTATAGTCCGAACTCCTATCTCGAATCTGAGATAACTACGGCTTCTAGATTGCTAATCTGGAAGTCCTAGAGGGTGTAGGCTAACTAGATGAATTACTTAGTCACTTAAACCTTAGGACTCAACTCATGAGAGCTTTTAGGGTTTTGAGGAAGAAGATGAAGACTTGAGGAGAGAGAAAGCTTTTGTGATAATGATAATGAATAATACCTATGAAAGAATATAATGAAGCATATAAATATCTCTTGATAAATATCTAGGAATATCTTGTGAGCTTCATTTAATCCTAAGGGTGAATCACCTCATGAGTCATTAAGCATTTAATGAAAACTTACACCTCATCTCTCCACCACATTTGTGTTTAATTCAAAAGAAATAAATACAAATGAGTCACCTTCTTCTAGAAGCTTCCCGACAAATTACGAGACTTCCCCTACTATCCGTATTACCGAAAAACACGGATAATCTTTGACTGAATAAATCCATCTGTATAATACTAGAATCTGGCTTAAACCAAAGCCCGCTAGTATTATCTACCCGATCATAATACGTGCACAAGTGTACGTAAGTGATCGCGGCCCTGCCGTAAAACCATACGGCCTCTACACCTTTTGCCCGGTGCTGGGAAACTCTCTGTGTAAGACTCTAAAGAATCGACACTACGCTGGCAGTGGGTTTAACCACAGGCCGCAAGAGGTACTAGCTGTACGTAACGGTCCCCAGGTAGATGTCGATAAGAAGGACAATGAGGAAACCCATCCGAACTCCTACTGAGCCTAATGTGACAATCTCCGTACAGTCCGGTCTGTTCGTCTAGGACTATCGCATATCGGGCCTAGGGGGCGTTAAACGTCAGACCCCTAATAGCGGTATAAGTCGTGTCGGAGTGAAGCCCATTAAACCTTGAGAAACTACTGGAAGCCTACCAGTAAATTTCGTTTGCCCTGGACAGGGACTTTGCGTAATTGCTCTCCATACACAGCGCGATATTAACCCCCAATACCGGGAGAGACGAATCATGTCTAACCGCCACTTCCTCCAAGTGCTTCGGGACTGCACCCAACTACTAACTATTTGCACGACTCCTTTGAGCCATAGTAGGGCAGTAATCTAAGTACAGTGGGAATACACCCGAGGCGAAGCAGCAGTGTCAAGTCGACGGACTAAACTGTACTCATGTCACCCGGGAACTGCTATCTGACAATGGATTTAAAACCAACTTGCAGTTCTCGGTGAGTCCTGTCCGGTGTACCCATAACCTAACGATCACCTGCATACTATCTCCAGTACGACGTACTGATGGCTGTGGGACAAACCATCTCCCCAACTGGGATGAGAAGCGTACACACTAGTCTAATCCGGAGTATCGATGCCCCGTCTCGATAATCCTACATTCAGGGACCTGTATAGGATGTTGCTTATAGACTACCCAGCCTCCACTAGTGTGACTGCCATCACAACGCTGGTAATCAAGCAAAGATCCTAAGGGCTTTACTAATATGTATAAGCGATATGATAAAAGAAACATATGCACATATTAAAGTAGACACAAACCAAGTAGCATACTACCATTTTTAGCAAGACTGTCAATACAACTATGAATATCCCAAGCTTCCATTAAGTAATATACAAACCAGTATGATACAGTAATAACCTCTTGGGCATAAACACTAATAATCTCCCATTTGCACTAGGGCCATGTACTGGCATATCGCAGACCTATCATCTCGAATAGCCTATCGAACTGTGTCTAAGAAATGGCCTTTGTGAATGGATCAGCAGTGTTATTCTCCGTATCTAATCTCCTTACTTCGATTTCCCGGCGATCTACGATCTCCCTGGTCAGGTGATACCGCCTTAAGATGTGTCTGGACTTCTGATGGGACCTGGGTTCCTTCACTAAAGCTATAGCGCCGTTGTTTTCGCAATACAAAGGTATTGGATCAACACTGGTAGGAACCACCTGAAGTTCTGTAAGGAACTTCTTCATCCAGACTGCTTCTTTTGCGGCATCGCAAGCAGCTATGTACTCTGCATCCATCGTTAAGTCGGCAACGGTGTCCTGCTTGGAACTCTTCCAACAGACCGCCCCTCCATTGAGAGTAAAGACATAACCCGACATGGACTTGGATTCATCCTTGTCACTCTGGAAGCTGGAGTCGGCAAAGGCCTCGATCTGGAGGTCTTTTCCGCCATACACCAAGAACATTTCCTTATTCCTCCTCAAGTACTTGAGAATGTTCTTTACTGTTATCCAGTGCTTCTCCCCTGGGTTTGCCTGATACCGGCTTACAACGATCAATGTGTATGCTACATTTGGTCTGGTACATAATATCGCATACATTATAGAGCCTACCGCAGAAGCGTAGGGTATAATTGTCATGACCCGAAATTGGCACGTGACGGCCTTTATACTACGCAACGTCTACAGGCGTAACGTAGTAAAAGAAAGCCAAAACCCAGAAATCTAAACCATTAAAAGACAAGAAAAGATAAGAAAAATTGTTTAAACCTAAAAAAAAATCTCAAGTATAAATTCTATAAGTCCAATTTTCTTTCTTGAAAATTTCGGCTGCACCTTCTTTATAAAAACCAACCCCAAAAATGGGTACAACATAAATATAATGTAAAGCATCCCCAACGGGAGCAAATCCACGCCCAAAGGCAGAAAACAACCACCACAACAAATATACGACGCCGCAGCAAAGAAAAAGAAGACGATAAAAAGGAAACTGTATAAAAGACAACAAATCCACAATTTATACAATATCGTCCTCACCAAGTCTCTAAGTCAACAACATAATAGTAGATGGAGAGTACAAGATACAACGAATATACAATACAAATACAGATAACCACCAAAACCCACCTGAACAAAACAGCACACTGTGAGCCGATGCGGTATCTATAGCAAAAGATGATAGATGAATAGCCAGCCTCGACTACTCTGAGGAACACTCTGTAACACCTGTGGCACAACGGGGGTGAGTTCCCAACTCGTGAATAGTAAATAACATATGCAGGTAATCGCAGGAATGTACGTACAGCATGAATCTAAGATATGCAATTTACAGTAATAACAGGTCATATGAATGTAGAATAATGGAAAGTACACTAACAAGTACAACCAATATATATAAAGCAATAATGATATGACACAGTATGCAATAATCATGCAATGGGGGTATGAGAATGTAAATGTGCAACACTCATGAAAGGTACACTAATAGGTACTCCTAATACATGAAACAGTGCACAAATAGATAAAGGTGAGATATGGAGTGAAATATGTCACTTCCACGGAATCCTGACATCGTGGTAGGATCACAATCCATCAAGATGAATCAAATCCCAATTTCTCAAATCAGCCCCCAAATTGGCTCTCATATCATCTAAGTATCGCATTCTCCTCAATTTCACAATATTAAGTATATCTCGTATATCCCGAATGTACAACATCAAGATATCTCACATATATCGAATGTACAACATCATGTATATATCACATATATCGAATGTACAACATCAAGTATATATCATATATATCGAATGTACAACATCAAGTGGATCTCACATATTTCGTATGTACCATATCAAGTATATCTCATATATCTCGAATGTACAACAGCAAGTGGATCTCACATATCTCGTATGTACCATATCAAGTATATCTCACATATCTCGAATGTACAACAGCAAGTAGATCTCACATATCTCATATGTACCATATCAGGTATATCTCACATATATCTCCAGTATCCAATCTCAAATGAATCTCTTATATACCGAATCAAATCTCCAGCAAAATTCTAACATCCTAAATATAATGGCATAATAAATATGATGAGGTCAATACACATATATTAGCGTTCCATTCCCCTAATATTGGTGTAAAGGTATATATAACAGCGGCTCAATCCCCTGTTTTATATACAAATGAGTAATTGGAAATATCATGAAACCAATGTGCCAAGCATCGACACAGAAATGCTGATCCATCAGGTGCTGTCTCCATGACTGGCTCCCCTGATGGGTTCGTATCATACGCTATCCCGAGAGCTCGAGTGCCTAGCTCTGACCCTCGGCTCTCGACGTATCCATACGCACATGACTCCCGTCGGTATCCACTCGATAGCCGATGAGTCATTGGTCCTGTCACCGGATGGTATGGTTCCCCTAAGCCTCATCGCCTAGCACCGTGAAATTGTTCTTGCTTCGGGGTACCCCCGGGCCCCACCATGTACCCAAAGACGGTGCCTCCTCACTCCTCGAATCGAGCATATATCAGAACTGATAAATCTTATGGTGGCTGCGGAAATATCAATATCAAGGAAACCGGGTCTTTCAAATAATGCATAATTTCATGAACTACCACGGTCCCCAAATCCAGAAAACATCATGAAAAATCCATATAACAATGCGAAATCCATGAATAAAATATGTGCGCCATATCTGAAATGCAAGCATATAAAGGAAAAACCGCTAATTAACTGCATCAAGTTAATACAAATATCATGCGGTTCCTATTTATCCACATCTAAATAGCATCAAGTGAAGGTAAACATGTAGCTAAAACCAGATGTATGTGAAATCAATAAGGTATAGCAAGATAATGTGTCTACCTATAAGCAATGATATAGTATACCATCTGGGTATAAGAACAGTATGTGCAAGGTATACCTGTAGCTATGACAGGGAGGGTGTATGTACCTATCACTAATGGTACAATACTCTATAGGAATACAGATATGCTAAATGCCATATATGAGAAGAAGTATGAATCAATATCACAATGTCCCTAACCAAGCAATATAACATCTATAAGTGGTTTGTGTGTGACATGGCAATTATTGACGGTGTGTGTAGCATATAATCAGTGCTCGTGCAACATGAATCGTCAATAATATGTGCAGTGTCCTAATACTACTAGTCCAGGCACAACTACATCTAAGTAATAGGGTAAAGGCGCAATTCTTACAATAACGTAGAATATGCGACAAGTAATAAAATCTCCAGCCCTGACGCATAACGCCATGCGGGCGATTCCCCTGTAGATGTTAAATCTACTCACCAACGCTCCAAGCTAGGTGAAGCATACCACCTGTTTTCCCCTTGTCGTAGCGTCCGAAGTCCCCGCTTGCGAACCTAAAATTTCACAAACACAACACATAAGCAAATATTCTGCATCGACGAAAAGACAACGAAACGCGATGAAAACGCCCGGAAAATTACACTGCGCGCTTAGCGCATCTATCGCGCACGATACCGACCAAAAACCCTAATTGGGGTCGCTAAACTACAAAACACCGAGACTGGACCCCGATCGTCCCGATCGCGCAACACAACACAAGAATTACGAGAAATACAATAGATATAACGTCGCAACGAACAATCGAACCCACGTCGGAAAAAATCCCGAAATCTAGTAAGTAACCTATCGCAAAATTCCGCACTAGTTTCAAGCTAATGCCTATCTAGCGATAACAAACACCTTAAAATAGCTTAACTAAAGTACCTAAACCATTCCTATATTTTTAACACTCGCTAATTATGTTTTAGCAAAAACCTAGTAAGCTAATTTCATAATTAAACAAAGTGATCATTAACAAAAATTAACATTTTCTACTAGGTTAATCTTCTCCAAAACACAAATAAACACTTCAAAAGAACACTAAACACATAAACAAAATTTAACCCTAACATGAATTTCTTAAACCAAAAATAAATGAATTAATCATAATATAAAAACTAAATTAAACACATAATTAGCTAACTAAACTAGCTAGAATAAGATTAAAGCAAATATAAAAGGATTAAGGTAAGAATTATACCTCCCCAAGAACACAAAATAAAACTTAATCCAACATCTTAGCATCAAAAACCATGCTTTAATGAAGATCCATGAAGGATTAGTGAAGGAAATGAAGGAAAAATGATTATATTTGAATTTGTATGAATTAAATTGGATTTTTCATGATTTATTTGATGAAAAATGAGTTGAAAATGGGTGGAAATGATGGAGGGAAGCAAGGGGAAGGGAAGGGTCGGCCAAGGGGAGAATGGGGGGATTTTTGGTGAAGTGTGTGGAATTTTCTAGCAAAAGAAAACAATTAATGCACATTTAATGCAAAAATGCCACCATTTATTCATTTTCTTTTCTTTTTAAAAAAAACTCCCTTTGACCAAAAAAATATCTAGATATTTAAAAAGAAGGTTCTAAAATAATTTTAGTGATGATTCCCAAAAATTATCATTTAGAAAAGTTTTCCCGATTTACGCGCATAATTTACCGGCTAAAATAATATTTTATTTGGAAAAAATTCTATCTGAAGCAAAACCTCCGAAATACCCATAAAGTTCGCGCACAAGCTTTATTTTAGCTAAACTAGGTGCCAGTAAGCTTATACGGACGTTTGATCGAAATCGGGTTAAAACGGGAAAAACCGACAATTTTGCCCTAAAACGGAAAAATCCGCAAAACGATTTCTGAAACGTTACAATCTTCCCCCCTTTAACAAATTCGGTCCCCGAATTAAAATTCATCTACGCGTACCTTGAAGAAGATGAGTACAAAACTCCCAAATCTCGCTCGCAACCTCCCAAGTGATCACTTCACAAAACGGCTACGTCCAAGAAAAACCCTCCACAGATAGCAAGACCCTTGACCGAAGTTTTCCCACCTGCCGAACCATTTACACCAATGGCTGCCGGGGAACGAAAAGATCACGTCAAAACTAAATGGTCTGATGCTGAATCATGTGGGATGTCAGGAAGGTAATTTCAAAAATCAACACAAAGAATACGGGGTGAATAATCAAAATCTGGACGGAAGTGCCAAATTAAAGGCAACGAACTAACTCGCTTAAATGATCTCAAAAGGACCTAAAATTCTGGGATAAGCTTCCCAAAACTCAACAAGTCATTCATCGGAAAAATACTTAGGAATACATGATCTCCCCACTGCGAACTCAAGTTTACGACCAACACGGTCGACATAAGACCTCTGTCTGCACTGGGCTAGTCATCCTGACCTGAACCAACTGGATCATCTCCGAATTCTAGAGACTAGCTGAGGTCCCAAAATCCTACTACGCAGAGTCAGAAAACAGATTGGTGATCGACACAACCTAACTAAACCTAAAGGTTGCCAATTGGAGTGTCTCCTGATAACAACTATCGAAGGAGAACCCTAACAATGGCTAGTGATGATCCCCAACTACCGACAACAACTAACACAAACACACAACAAGGCAAACACCTTGAAACGAAACCTGAAATTTCTCTTTACATTCCTGTCCACCCGTAACTATCTCGCAAGTTACGTCAATGTTGGCGGAACCTGAATGAACATAGAGAATTGACTGATGTGCTTGCTCTAGGATTCCACGTTCCTACCCGATAAAATCAGGTACACAAACGCATTCCTAACTTAGCACACCCTTGTCACAATCAAAGACTCCAAATCATTACCCAGCTGAGTATACTCAAGTATCTCTAATGAACGAGCGTCGGTGGGCAGTGTCACAACCACACAAAATCGAGCCACTCTTGTGAAACATTACAGTTAAATCACAAAGTCGCCCGAACCAAAAGCAAGAACTGATGCAGTTGCTAACCAAATCTCTAACTGCCGAAAACTCCGCACACATGCCTCAGTCCAAAGAAAAGAAACCTCCATTTCGGTCATTCCAGTCAACGGTGCAGCAATACGCTAATAATACTTCACGAAACGGCGGCAAAAACCTGCTAAGCCCAAAATCAGCGGACCTCCGTCCTGCACACAAGTCGGGGCCTAAGCTGTACGGTCACGACCTCCCTCGGAACCATACGAAACCGTCTCCCGTAACTAAAAGACCTAGGAGTCAACACAAATAAGCCTGAAGGAACACTCCGAGAACCTAGCAAACAGCTGGGGCTCTACCAATGTCTGCAAAAAAAATCCTCAAGTGCTGCTCCTATTCCTCAAGACACACTAGAAAAGACTAAAATGTCGTCAATAACACAACAAAACTGGTCGAAGAACGGCCTGAAGAAATCTGGTGCATCATATCCACGAATGCTGCTAGAGCATTGGCGAGTCCAAAGACACCACCAAAACACACAAAGCCATAGCTCGCACAAGAGCAGTATTCGGGATGCCATCACTCCGAAGCCGCAACGACGATGACCTCCCAATAACTTAGAAAAAGTCCTGCATTCTTGAGCTGATCGGAGAAATCGTCAATGCGACGTAAATGATACCTATCCGCACCGTAAGCCGGTTCAATTGACGATCCATCAATCCACAACCGCACTCTGTCGTCTTTCTCCTTGATGAACAAAAAAAAATTAGGTGCTCCCAAAAGCGAAACACTCGGACACACAAACCTCCTTAACAAAAACTCTGCAGCAGATCCTTAAGCTCCCTAAGCTTCGCCAGCTTATCTGGAATGTCGGAAAACTCTTGTACGAAAGGAACCCGGTCCAACAATCCCACTGTGGCTCCGGTATCTCGAATAAACACCAAGAATTCACGACATCTCCTCCAAAAGCTGACTAGCGAAAAAGGCTGAATTCAAGCTGTGAGAGGCGGCACAACTATCCACCTGCAGAACAAGAACTGACTCGCCGGGAAAACAATTTCTGACTGTTTCCTCACGGTAGTCCATAGACGCCTAACATGTAGCTACCCAATCCATGCCCAGGAGAACGTCAAATCCAACCTCTCTAGAAGGATCAAGTGACGGATGAATCTCCTAACCGATTGGCATACGACTGAAATACGTGCCGCGCAACAAAAGAATCGCTGACAGAAATTAACACAACAAACGGCTGATCTAGCTAACACGATCCTCGTCCCAACCACGGCACAAAGTGTGAAAAGCAACAAGTACATCAAACGAACATGTGAATAAAGGATACCTGAAAACTCTGCATTCGATGCCTGAGCGTCCCGATGAGTAGAAGCAAACTCCTGTGTCTGCCTCCTACCCGCAGCTGTCAGAACCCTTCTCTGCCAGACTGACCCCTCAGAGCAAACCTTCCGCGCCCACGACCTCTTAGAACACGAATCTGACGCGGTGCTAAGGAACAGTCCCTGATGAAGTGATGAAGGCTCCCGCATCGAAAACATCCATACGACGGCTGCTGGCCCTCCAAGAGATGAGAGCTGAACGACTGACCTCGTCCTAAGCCTCTGCCACTCCCACGACGGTCACGAAATCTGTCTCGATGACTAGGCCTCTGTCCCTAAACTGGCACACCGGTACTGGTCCTCCACTGTCCTGGAACTCGCAAAGTCTCTGGAATACGTGTCTCGTCAACTAGGGCTGCATCCACTGGTGCTATGTAACTGACGGAAAGCTATGTGCTGATTGCAAGGAACAACTGGGTAACAGGGGTGACAACCTCCTGTCGCTGCGCTCGAATGGTCTCCACCAAAGAACACATCATCTGGCGCAAGTTCTGCATCTCTGCCACAAGCCTAGCGATACTATCTGTCGAAGGCGGATCCGTCTGCATCTGTGCAACGAGCGTGCCAACCTGTTCAGTCCTCGCTTTCCCTGAGTCAATACTGACCTCGGCCCTCGCTGCACCTCACTGAGTCCACATAGTCGTCGTCGGCAAAGGCTATAAATAGGAATAGGATTCGATATGAACACGGAAATCGAATCATAAGGATATGAATAATCAAGGAAGGAATTTCAAGTAATTGTACTTAGGTCACTTTAGACGGAATATTGCATCGTGAGTATGCTGTAGACATATACACACTACGTTACTCTACTTAGGCTACCTACTCCATCATATAAAGGTGATCCTACACTCCGTAAGGTAAAAACCTAGCGCTCTGATACCAACTTTGTCACGACCCGAAATTGGCACGTGACGGCCCTTATATTACGCAACGTCTACAGGCGTAACGTAGTAAAAGAAAGCCAAAACCCAGAAATCTAAACCATTAAAAGACAAGAAAGGATAAGAAAATTTTTTTAAACCTAAAAAATAATCTCAAGTATAAATTCTTTAAGTCCAATTTTCTTTCTTGAAAATTTCGGCAGCACCTCCTTTATAAAAACCAACCCCAAAAATGGGTACAACATAAATATAATGTAAAGCATCCCCAACGGGAGCAAATCCACGCCCAAAGGCGGAAAACAACCACCACAACAAATATACGATGCCGCAGCGAAGAAAAAGAAGACGATAGAAAGGAAACTGTATAAAAGACAACAAATCCACAATTTATACAATATCGTCCTCACCAAGTCTCTAAGTCAACAATATAATAGTAGATGGAGAGTACAAGATACAACGAATATACAATACAAATACAGATAACCACCAAAACCCACCTGAACAAAACAGCAAACTGTGAGCCGATGCCGTATCTGTAGCAAAAGATGATAGATGAATAGCCAGCCTCGACTACTCTGAGGAACACTCTGTAACACCTGTGGCACAACGGGGGAGAGTTGCCAACTCGTGAATAGTAAATAACATATGCAGGTAATCGCAGGAATGTACGTACAGCATGAATCTCAGATATGCAATTTACAGTAATAACAGGTCATATGAATGTAGAATAATGGAAAGTACACTAGCAAGTACAACCAATATATATAAAGCAATAATGATATGACACAGTATGCAATAATCATGCAATGGGGGTATGAGAATGTAAATGTGCAACACTCATGAAAGGTACACTAACAGGTACTCCTCATACATGAAACAGTGCACAAATAGATAAAGGTGAGGTATGGAGTGAAATATGTCATTTCCACGGAATCCTGACATCGTGGTAGGATCACAATCCATCAAGACGAATCAAATCCTAATTTCTCAAATCAGCCCCCAAATTGGCTCTCATATCATCTAAGTATCGAATTCTCCTCAATTTCACAATATTAAGTATATCTCGTATATCCCGAATATACAACATCAAGTATATCTCACATATATCGAATGTACAACATCATGTATATATCACATATATCGAATGTACAACATCAAGTATATATCATATATATCGAATGTACAACATCAAGTGGATCTCACATATCTCGTATGTACCATATCAAGTATATCTCATATATCTCGAATGTACAACAGCAAGTGGATCTGACACATCTCGTATGTGCCATATCAAGTATATCTCACATATCTCGAATGTACAACAGCAAGTAGATCTCACATATCTCGTATGTACTATATCAGGTATATCTCACATATATCTCCAGTATCCAATCTCAAATGAATCTCTTATATCCCGAATCAAATCTCCAGCAAAATTCTAACATCCTAAATATAATGGCATAATAAATATGATGAAGTCAATACACATATATTAGCGTCCCATTCCCCTAATATTGGTGTAAAGGTATATATAACAGCGGCTCAATCCCCTGTTTTATATACAAATGAGTAATTGGAAATATCATGAAAGCAATGTGCCAAGCATCGACACAGAAATGCTGATCCATCAGGTGCTGTCTCCATGACTGGCCCCCTTGATGGGTACGTATCATACGCTATCCCGAGAGCTCGAGTGCCTAGCTCTGACCCTCGGCTCTCGACATATCCATACGCACATGACTCCCGTCGGTATCCACTCCATAGCCGATGAGTCATTGGTCCTGTCACCGGATGGTATGGTTCCCCTAAGCCTCATCGCCTAGCACCGCGAAATCGTTCTTGCTTCGGGGTACCCCCGGGCCCCACCATGTACCAACAGACGGTGCCTCCTCACTCCTCGAATCGGGCATATATCAGAACCGATAAATCTCATGGTGGCTGCGGAAATATCAATATCAAGGAAACCGGGTCTTTCAAATAATGCATAATTTCATGAACTACCACGGTCCCCAAATCTAGAAAACATCATAAAAAATCCATATAACAATGCCAAAATCCCTGAATATAATATGTGCGCCATATCTGAAATGTAAGCATATAAAGGAAAAACCGCTAATTAACTGCATCAAGTTAATACAAATATCATGCGGTTCCTATTTATCCACTTCTAAATAACATCAAGTGAAGGTAAACATGTAGCTAAAACCAGATGTATGTGAAATCAATAAGGTATAGCAAGATAATGTGTCTACCTATTAGCAATGATATAGTATACCCCCTGGGTATAAGAACAGTATGTGCAAGGTATACGTGTAGCTATGACAAAGAGGGTGTATGTACCTATCACTAATGGTACAATACTCTATAGGAATACAGGTATGCTAAATGCCATATATGATAAAAAGTATGAATCATTGTCACAATGTCCCTAACCAAGCAATATAACATCTATAAGTGGTTTGTGTGTGACATGGTAATTATTGACGGTGTGTGTAGCATATAATCAGTGCTCGTGCAACATGAATCGTCAATAATATGTGCAGTGTCCTAATACTACTAGTCCAGGCACAACTACATCTAAGTAATAGGGTAAAGACGCAATTCTAACAATAACGTAGAATATGCGACAAGTAATAAAATCTCTAGCCCTGACGCATAACGACATGTGGGCGATTCCCCTGTAGATGTTAAATCTACTCACCAACGCTCCAAGCTAGGTGAAGCCTACCACCTGTTTTCCCCTTGTCGTAGCATCCAAAGTCCCCGCTTGCGAACCTAAAATTTCACAAACACAACACATAAGCAAATATCCTGCATCGACGAAAAGACAACGAAACGCGATGAAAACGCCTGGAAAATTACACTGCGCACTTAGCGCGTCTATCGCGCACGATACCGACCAAAAACCCTAATTGGGGTCGCTAAACTACAAAACACCAAGACTGGACCCCGATCGTCCCGATCGCGCAACACAACACAAGAATTACGAGGAATACAATAGATATAACCTCGCAACGACCAATCGAACCCACGTCGGAAAAAATCCCGAAATCTAGTAAGCAACCTATCGCAAAATTCCGCACTAGTTTCAAGCTAATGCCTATCTAGCGATAACAAACACCTTAAAATAACTTAACTAAGTTACCTAAACCATTCCTATATTTTTAACACTCGCTAATTATGTTTTAGCAAAAACCTAGTAAGCTAATTTCATAATTAAACAAAGTGATCATTAACAAAAATTAACATTTTCTACTAGGTTAATCTTCTCCAAAACACAAATAAACACTTCAAAAGAACACTAAACACATAAAAAAATTTAACCCTAACATGAATTTCTTGAACCAAAAATAAATGAATTAATCATAATATAAAAACTAAACTAAACACATAATTAGATAACTAAACTAGCTAGAATAAGATTAAAGCAAATATAAAAGGATTAAGGTAAGAATTATACCTCCCCAAGAACACAAAATGAAACTTAATCCAACATCTTAGCATCAAAAACCAAGCTTTAATGAAGATCCATGAAGGATTAGTGAAGGAAATGATGGAAAAATGATTATATTTGAATTTGTATGAATTAAATTGGATTTTTCATGATTTATTTGATGAAAAATGAGTTGAAAATGGGTGGAAATGATGGAGGGCAGCAAGGGGAAGGGAAGGGCCGGCCAAGGGGAGAATGGGGGGATTTTAGGTGAAGTGTGTGGAATTTTCTAGCAAAAGAAAACAATTAATGCACATTTAATGCAAAAATGCCACCATTTATTCATTTTCTTTTCTTTTTAAAAAAATAACTCCCTTTGACCAAAAAAATATCTAGATATTTAAAAAGAAGGTTCTAAAATAATTTTAGTGATGATTCCAAAAAATTATCATTTAGAAAAATTTTCCCGATTTACGCGCATATTTTACCGGCTAAAATAATATTTTATTTGGGAAAAATTCTATCTGAACCAAAACCTCCCAAATACCCCTAAAGTTCGCGCACAAGTTTTATTTTAGCTAAACTAGGTGCCGGTAAGCTTATACGGACGTTTGATCGAAATCGGGTTAAAACGGGAAAAAACCGACAATTTTGCCCTAAAACGGAAAAATCCGCAAAACGATTTCTGAAACGTTACAATAATCGACATGCGAGCCCTTTCCAAATCAGTCTTGGGAGACATCTCTTTGGAGAGGGTGATTCCATGACAAGCCGGTAAGTTACCGCGCTTAGAATCTTCCATACTGAATCTTTTCAGTATGGTGTCTATGTACCTGGACTGCGAAAGTCCCAACATCCTCTTTGATCTATCATGATAGATCTGGATCCCTAGAATGTTGGTGGCATCACCCAGGTCCTTCATGGAGAACTTCTGTGACAAGAATCTTTTGACTGACTGTAGCATAGGAATATCATTTCCTATTAGGAGAATGTCATCCACGTACAAGACGAGGAATATTATAGCTCTCCCTAGAATCTTACTGTATATGCATAGTTCATCTGGATTCTTGATAAAATCAAATTTTTTGAAAGTATCATCAAAATAAATGTTCCAACTCTGGGATGCCTGCTTTAGTCCATAAATGGACTTAAGCAACTTGCACACTTTAACGCTGCTCCCATTCTGAATGAATCCCTCTGGCTGATCCATATAGATGAACTCTTCCAAATTACCATTTAGAAAGGCCGTCTTTACGTCCATCTTCCAGATCTCATAATCGTGGAAGGCAGCAATGGCAAGAAGGACCCGAATGGATTTGAGCATAGCCACTGGAGAAAAGGTTTCGTCATAGTCCAAACCAAGTCTTTGACGAAAACCCTTTGCAACAAGTCTAGCCTTATAGGTTTCAACCTGTCCATCCACACCAATCTTCTTTCTGAAGATCCATTTGCATCCTACGGGGTTTACCCCATCTGGAGCAATGTCCAAAGTCTATACTTTATTAGTGTACATGGACTCCATTTTGGTCCGCATTGCATCCAGCCATTTTACCGAGTTGCCGTTCTGAATGGCCTGCTGGATGCTAGTAGGGTCATCATTATCAATGATGCAATCTTTTCGATCCCCGTCTATGAGAAAACCGTAGTATCTCTCGGGCGGATGAAACTGCCTACTACTTCTGCGGATAGGCACTGGGATGTCCCTTTCTTCTGGACCTTCTTATTCTACCAAACTTTCAGTAACAGCTTGTGGTTCTGGAATTTCTTCCAGTTCTATTGTGCTCCCACTCTTCTGATTTTCTAAAAATTCAGCTTCCAAGAAGTGGGCATGACTAGAAACAAAAACCTTTTGTTCCTCGGCGTTATAGAAATAATACCCCTTGGTGTTCTTTGGATATCCCACAAACTAACACAGTACTAAGCATGCCTCGAGCTTGTCCGCATGCTGCTTTATAATAAAAGCTGGACATCCTCATGTCTTCTGGTACTGAAAATAGGGTTTCTTCCTACTCCACATCTGATATGGTGTGGTAGGCACAGTTTTGGTTGGAACTTTGTTCAAAAGATATGCAGCTGATTCTAGTGCATAACCCCAGAATGATCGCGGTAACTCAGCCTTACTCATCTTGGAACAAACCATATCCAATAGGGTTCGATTCCGCCTTTCCGATACACTATTGTGTTGTGGTGTGTATGGAGGAGTAAGCTGAGAGAGAATTCCATTCTCTTTTAAGTAACCCAGGAACTCGACACTTAAGTATTCACCACCTTGATCAGATCTCAGTGTCTTGATACTTTTGCCTGTTTGGTTTTTCACTTCATTCTTGTATTCCCGGATTTTGTCAAAGGCCTCGGATTTATGCTTCATTAAGAAGATATATCCATACCTAGAGAAATCATCCGTAAAAGTAATGAAGTAGGAATAACCACCTCGCGCATGTGTAGACATTGGACCACACACATCGCTGTGTATGAGTACCAAGAGCGAGCTCGCTCTTACTCCATGTCCAGTAAACGGAGTCTTTGTCATCTTTCCCATGAGACAAGATTCACAAGTAGCATAAGATTGATATTTGAACGGATTCAAATATCCTTCTCTATGTAACTTAGTCAACCATATTTCATTGATGTGACCTAGTATACAATGCCATAAGAAAGCTTGATTTACTTCTGGAGACTTTCTTTTAAGTGTGTTCTGGACATTGAAAACCTGAGCTTGATTCAATACGTATATACCGTCATCTAATGTACCAGACCCAATCAGAACTTGATTTAGGTGGATGTGAACCACATCGCTTGCTAATGTAAAATCATATCCCTATCTCAAAAGTGAGGAAACTGATATGATATTACAAGTCAAAATAGGTGCATACAAATAGTTACGTAGAATCAATATCTGCCCACTTGTCAAACCTAGGCGATATTCTCCTACGGATTCAGCGTCCATGCTCATTCCGTTCGCAACTCTGAGAGACAAATCACCTACCCTGATAACTCTACGGTTTCTCAAAGCATGTAATGAATTATAGATATGAGATCCTGCTCCGGTATCTAGTACCCAAGAAGTAGAGTTAATTGACAAATAGATCTCAATCACAAACACACTCGAGGCCGAAGCCACAACATGCTTCGAATCCTGGCTACTGGCTTCCAAAGCCCTGCAATCCTTCTGCCAATGCTCATTCCCATAACAATAGGAACATCCCTCCTTCCCTACACCAAGTCCCGAAACTTTTACTCTTCCCTTTCCTGCTACATTACTGACACCGTATATCGGCTTTGTGGAGGTCTTCTTCTTTTCACCCTTTGCTTTCACCCTGGATGCAGAAGAAGAAGGTCCCTCATTAAGCAGAGTGGGTGTCTTCCTGGTTTCTTTCAGGGTGTAAGTGGAGGGTAGGGACTGTGGAAATAAGTCACCAAATGACCTGTTTCCAAACGTAGTCTCCAGGTCTGTAAGCTTATCAATATAGCCAGTCATCGTAAGGACGTCGTCCCCTACAGATGACCCGACAGCCAACCTCGCTTGAAATAATTCGTTCAAGGTCTCATATCTTGCGATACGAGATTGCTCTATATATAAATCTTTGTTATGGAGAAAGATGGAAACTAAGTCCATCTTCTCGTGCTTCTTCTGGTATACACAATCAACTGAAGCCAAAACGAGGCACTTGGCATTCGCACTATCCTTTTCCCTTGTCTGACGAATATCCATATCCGCGACGGCGGAAACTAGACCTAGGACGGCAGGGGCTTGAGTAGTAATAGGGTGGTCCAGCTTGTCATCAGCAATGGACATCTGGAAAGACCTTTGCTAGTCATAAAAGTCAGATTCAGTCAACTTGTTATCTAGATGTAACCTAGTCATGGTCACAAGGTCGCTGCAAAGAGAGAATGAGGGAAACAACTTTATCATGATGCTCTTGCAAGTTTAGATTGTTTTTTAGTTTATCTAAACTGGATGGCTCCCACTGTTTCTCGAATCCTTCCTCAAACCATAAAAGAAGAATTAGTCAGGTCTGATCTCACCGTACAATACTTGCTTAACCGTTCAGCCAGGCTAGTGTCGGTACTTCGAGGGAGGTTTTACGACGCTTTCGCAAAGTTGCTTAATTAAATAACCTCTTTTCTCTGGAGGCGTAGCCCCGCTGACACTGTTCTAGACACATGCTTGGTTTATAGCATTGATCGTTAAGTGACGAATCTCCTGATGAGTAGCAGATACTCACAGTAGGATCGGGATCCAAATATCATCGTGTGATAATGCTGAAGGAATCCTACCAACATTATCGGACTCCAAATGGTATGCAATACTAGCAAGTTTCAGTTTCTTTAGAAACTCCCAATATGGATTTTTGCCCCATGCTCTTATGACCTTGACGAAGGCCAACAAATCATAAGTCGCATGTCAAGTTCTGCCCATCATTATCCCTGTTAATTTGAACCCACCCGTACATACCCTTGACGAAGGCCAACAAGGTAGTACGACTGTCCCAAACCAACGCATCTATCTATGCTACATATGAATACCCCAGCAGCTACCAAACACTATGCCTTGACGAAGGCCAACAAACATAGCTTGAATACTACTGACCATCCATATCAAATGACGGAGGGCTACGACTGGTTTTGGCGAAACCGTGAACGTAGTGAACTTGATATAATCGAAGGAACCTGATAGCTTTTTAAAAGGAGTGGTTAAAGCTCTGCAATTAAAAATTCTGCTCTTTTAAAATAACCGAGTGGTTTCTTTTAAATTTGTTCCAACGATTCAACTTTGGTTTATTTTCTTTGCATTAATATAATGTGTCCCATCATTTATCCTATCATTGCAGAAAACAACGAAAATAGAACATCCGCTTATGCCATCCGCATTCGCCACCGGGCCCCATCATTCACCCGTTAGGTTACTTAACTAACGACAGAGCGGGGGCTGGGCTAGCACGGATGCAAAACATAAGCAACGCCTACTAGATATCATATATAGATATTGTACATTCGTCAGACGCAATAATAGGCATTCCAGATCATAAATGAACATTGTTGGATATACAAGCGATCCACGTTTCCTTTGAGCCAGCAACAAAAGACGGATTACACAGTTGTGATGAATAGTCATTACCCCACCTAGACCCCTACGGGTACGAAAAACTATCTGCCAAGTACCCGAAGTGAAGCGGTCTCCCTTAACAACGTGAGTAGGCAACTAAACACTTCAAAGTACCCGGTAGTTTGTGCACCCTACCTTGGGTCTATCCTAGCAGCAGAAAATAGTAAATGAAATAATACAACGGTGGCTACAACCTCAGCCCAGATGTGCCCCGCAAAAGAATATTACATCATATTACAATTTATATCGAATGAAAGAATATAAAAACTCATCTCAAACCCCGGCTAATCATCACAACGATCCAATGAAGTTCATATACACAAACCAGTAAAAACCATTACAGAAATATGCAACCCCCTGCTAACCGACATAATAGCAGTTAGGGGAGGTTTACGAACACATTAAACAACACAATTAGCAAATAACTTAGAATTTCGATCGGCAACCTTTTTCCGAGTCTACCCTAAATGCAAGCCAGCACTGAAATAACCAGGGCAGAAACAAATATACAGAAAAACAGAACACCTAAAACTAAAAGTTACTGTGTAAATACGGGTCAACTCGGAGTTAACTAGGCCGCGGATCCGCGGAGGATCGCACCAATCCGCCACGCTTCCGCTGCAGTCTAACCGTGTTAGCACCTCGTATTTCTCCAGTACTCTTAGAATTCCCTGCTGTGAATTTTCATACCTCTGAAATAATTTTTTCGACAAGTTTAAAATCGATAGAAACTTGAGGGGTCCGGGCGTTAAGTTTTCGTGTTTTTCCGACGATCGAAGTTCTAATTAGTTGCTAACAAGCTAGTAAAAGTTTAGTAGGCTCTGATACCACTGTAAGTCCATGTCACGCACCCCACGTGATCGCGGGGAGGCGGAATATAGGAAAAACAATTATAAAAGCTTCGTAACACGGACTTGAACACACGGATCGTTTCTAAACCATTACTAGCAAACTACGGGAGGTTTAACTACTCTGATTCAAAATTATACCTCACGTTACTTGTCCTTCGGGTCTTCATCGCTGTCCTCCACACCTCGTAGGCTCTATGGAATATAGGCAACTCAATGGCCTCCTTGAGTCAAAGACGATCCACCCGAGAGTGTATAGTCCGAGCTCCTATCTTGAATCTGAGATAACTACAGCTTCTAGATTGCTAATCTGGAATTCCTAGAGGGTGTAGAGTAATTAGATGGATTACTTAGTCACTTATGTAAGTCCACGTTACCCGTCCCGGTTCTTACGGGGATGCGGAAACGGTAAAAAAAGATTTTTATTGTAATGGTAACATGGACTAGAAAATAGGATCTTTGCTAAACAAACACCTAGCAAACTAACTACAATCTTAACTACTATGTTAGGGGTTTATACCTAGGTCTTGAACTCCTTCTCTTCTTGCTCCTTGGAGTGGTTGGATCGGCTCCACCTCGTAGTCTCCTTGTTGTCGAAGAAGGATCCACCCGAAACCTTCTACCTTGAGCTCCTACCTCAACCGAGAGGAAACTAAAGTGCTTGGCTTGCGAGACCTTGTACTCTAGAGTGAGTAGAGAAGAGTTTTGAGGGTTTTATCTCAATGGCTCATGCTTCTCAACACATGAGACATGAGAGCCTTGAGAGAGAGGAAGAGGGAGAGCTTGGATGAGAGAGAGTGAGAATGATAAATTGAGCTCAATAATTTACAACCATGCTCACAAAAGCAAGAACAATCATGATAACAATAATAATTAAGAATTGTGATGGTTAGTTTCAATGACCATTATCATTTCATGCATTTAATGCATTTTGTAAAGAACAACAAGTAAACAAAAGTCATAGCAATGAAATGATGATGGTCAACAAGTCCACAATGGTCAACTGGTCAACAAAGTCAACAAGTCAACAAAAGTCAAATGTTTAACTCAACCATGGCACAATAATACTTAATTAATATTATTAGTGATATTTCTTATTCTCATTAGGGTTAAGAAAAAAGTCAACGGTCAAAAACCCTAATGAGAATCCTCTGCCTCTGCCTCTGTCAACTGTGCATACACACCCGCACCCGTGTTCCGAGGAACACGAATATAATGAGATAAACCCAATCCCAAAACATATACTAGGATCTGGTTTAAACCAAAGCACGCTAATAATAACTGCCCGGACACCAAACGTGCAGAAGTGCGCGGATGTGAACGGACCCTGTCGCAAAACCATGCGACCTCTACTCTGTTTTGCCCAAAGGCAAATAGCTCTCTGTGTGGGACTCAAAGACTCGACACTACACTAGCAGTGGGTTTAACCACAGGCCGCAAGTGGTACTTGTAAGTGCACGGTGGCGCCCCGGCCGTCAATCCGACGCCGGAAACGCGGAAACGAAAAACTTTGCGAAACTTGCCAACCGGCACCACCGCGCACTATCAGCCCGGATCGGGCCATCAACCTAGCTACTAGCAAACTAAAAGATTGGGTAGAGAGATATACCAAGCGATCCGTGTCCTTCGGTCTTCGTCTCCACTCCGATCTCCCGCGGAAACTCCGTTCGTCACCTCCTCGTCGGAAAGGGTACCACGTAGCCGGATTCTTTTACGGGCTCCCACCACTGGACCGAGGAAACTCGGGCGTGAAGTTGGAAAGCCGACGCGTCCAAGATATGCTGTAGGAAAGTGTAGAATACATTGTCTCTAGGGGTTATAGAAGTTGCCATGATAGAGGAATCAAAGAACCTTTGGAGAAGGATGGTGTGTATTTTTGCAAGCATGGAAATGAGAGATGTAAATTTCCCACCTCTAAAATGAACTCCCTCTCTTTTTTTCCCATAATGTGGCCGGCCCCTAATGAGAAATGGTGGAGGAAATAATACCAAAACTAAGAAGGGACATTAGTATAGGAAAAGCAAAGGGGTGACCACATCCACAAGCCTCACATCAACTTCTAATCCATTCTAATCTCAATTAATGCAAGAAATGATCACAAGAAAAGAATGGAATCAAAATATGCTATCAAAAAGCCACAAAAGCAAGAAACCCCCTCCACAAATTTTATTTGCAAACTTGCAAATAACCCCCCCTCCATCGGAAAGTCCGGCCGCGAAGGAACAAAGGAAAACCGGCCGGAACGGAATGCAAACTGGAAACTTCAGAAAACTGGTCCCTTAATAAATTACAGGAAAGCCCCGCTACTGCATATACATGCCCGTATTTGTATTCCCACTGAATGCAAATGCAAAGAGACAAAATCTACACTGTCTAATACTAGGATCCGGCTTAAACTAAAGCCCGCTAGTAAAATCCGTCCGATCACGATCCGTGCAATACCGCACGTATCTGATCGAACCCTGCCATATCTCCATACGACCTCTACAGCATTTCGCCCGAAACATGGGAAACTGGTCTGTGGGGGACTCTAAAGACTCGTCAATACTTTGGCTGTGGATTTAACCACTAGCACGTCAGAGGTATTATCCATACGTGACGGGATACCAGGTATTGACCAAAAGGGACGTCGATGAGCGAACTCATCCTGACACCCTACTGAGCCTGTCAGTGACAATATCCGTACAGTCCGGTCCGTTCGTCTATGAGTATCGCATGACGGGCCTAGGGGGTTGGTAAAAGTTAGACCCCCAAAAGCGGTACCGGTCGTGTCGGAGTGTAGCCCAGAACACCCTGAGATACTACTGGAATACCTACCAGTAAATCTTCTGCCTCGGCCGAGGGCTTTGTGTAATGGCTCTCCTAGACACAGCGTGACCTCACCCCTAATACCGGGAGAGACGAACCCCTGCAGATCCGCTCACTGCTTCCATGTGGCTCGGGACTGTACCAAACTAAAACCTGTTTGCACGACTCCTTTGAGCCGTGGTAGGGTAGTAATCAAAGAACAGTGGGAACTCACACGAGTCAAATGACTATCTCAGGTCGATGAACTAACCTGTACACATGTCACCAGGGAACTACTATTTGACGTCAGGTGTAATACCAACTAGCATGTTCCCGGCGAGTCCTGTCCGATGTACTCATAGCCCAATGAGCACCTGTATACATCTTAGGTGAACCAACTGACACCAGTGGCTTGTGAGACCGGCCACCGCCCCTCGTCGGGGTCTCGACTGTATACACTAGTCTACTAATGGAGTATCGATGCCCAGTCTCGAAACTCCCACGACTAGGGACCTTTTAAGGATGTGCTTATAGACCCCAGCTCCCACGTATATGATCGCCATCATACTGCTGGTCGTCAAGAAAGAATCCTAAGTGCTCTATCAGCGTGCAATTGCGACCTTTAAGGTCACCTAAAGCAGTACACGATGATAAAGATAAACCAGATAGCATACTATCATCTTGAGTAAGACTGTCCTACCGGGATAGGTCCTCCCTCAATCATTGTAATCACGTGCCTGTGATCCAATAATTGACTCTGAGGGCACCATCTCCAACAATCTCCCACTTGCACTCAAGGCTAATTATTACGATGTCGCATACTCATAGCCCGTGCGATACCGAACACCCAACTCCTCTACTAGTCAGTCTCACAAAGCTCGTTTGCGAAACTCTTGTGTTCGAGGAATAGCCTCAGTGAGTGGATCCGCTGTGATGTTTCTTTCTATGTCTCTCTATATCTTAAGTTCGCGGAGAAAGCCATCTGCCGAAATGAGCAATACCTGTCTTAGAGTATGTCTGGATATCTGATGGGACCTAGCTCATAAATGAACTCCAAATCCAAACTACTTAGACTGTATCGTCAACTGAACTTAATCAGTATCCTGCGCCAAACCTCCCTCAGTATCCGCTTGGACCTCCTGTCCAAACTACTGCCCCTAGTCAGAGGAAAAACTAAAACTCTGACGGCCACTCTGCCGTCCAGGTCACCTTGGAAGCCTGGAATGATAACCGTCTCCTAAAGGAGGCTGCCGTTATCAAATCCCTAGAACATCCACTTATGTCCTAAAACTACTTCCGATCGTTTCTCCAGGATTGGATTAATATCAACTTATTGCACCTACTGCAAAAACAACATCTGGTGTGGTACTTGACATATCATGATTGACTCAATTGCCTAGGCAAGTGATCTGCCAACCATGCACATTCCTCTCTACTTTAGTCTATAAGACACCTTTAGAGAGGGTGACTCCATTACCTGCAGGTACAATACCGTGCCAGGAGTCGTCCATTCTAAATTCTCTTAGAATGCTGTCTAAGTACCCAGATTGGGAAACCATCCAAATCTAGATCTAAAACTATAGATCTAGTAACCAGAATGTCTGATATAATACCCAAGTCCTATGTGGTGAAACCATTGTGTGACAACCAAAGTTTAACCGATCGCAGTATAGGAATTTCACTTCCTACTCTGTGTATGTCATCCAAATACCAGGACATCACACCCTCCTACCTTCTTAACAGATCCATCCCCTATTCTGATGAAGTCAAACCTATGACTGTCACATCAGAAATAGATGATCTATCTCCGCTATATCTGCTTTAGTCCATAGACATAAGCCACCTGTCCACCAATGCTTCTGCTGCTCCCACTGACGATGACAACCCTCTGGCAGGGTCATATACATGTACGCTTCTAAAGCTAGTTTAGAACGATGCTATACTCATCCTCCTGCCGGGTCTCACAGTCTGGAACAACAGCAATGGCAAGTCTGGGTAAACAAGAACCTCCCTGCCACCGTCCTTGAGCATACCGAAGTGCCTCTCGGGTGCCTGAGGTTACCCACTTTATCTGCGGAGTGGCCAATGGAGTGTCAAACCAGATTGAATCTTTAGGTTCTTATCAAATCTTCAGTAATCGTTTGCGGTTCTGGAATCACTTCCAGTTCTACCATAGTCCCACTACTGTTTTCTGAAAAAATCCATCTTTATTAAAACTGTGGCAAGTCAAGAACATTATCACTATTGATCTTCCAGATGGTAGAAAGTCAACCCTCGTCATAGCCTGGGTCAACCCACAAACAGCCATTACAGAAACGTGCCTTGAGTTATCCAGAGTCTGGTTTTAAGCATAAGCCGGACAACTTCCCGTACCTTAACAATGTCAAGATATGAACTGTTTTATATCCAATACAGAAACAGAAGCACTGATTTAATTGAACCAGATTCAAATCATCCAGCTGTCTCCAGTGCATGTCAAGTAAATGGAAGGAGGCCGATCAGCGTTACTCAACTTAGGAGTACTTCTAATTATGAGTATTCTGAAAGAGAAGCTAGGTCTTTTAATCATTACTATCACCTGAATACCATACACAAGTATCTACATCTTCGATTACCTTGAAGAATCCTGATACTTGCAATACCTTGTTCTCTACTTTATTCATATACCTATAACTTCTCAAAACTCAGACCCTGTGTTTCTACGAAACACCGGTCTAAAACTAGAGAAGTCATAAGTAAACATAATATAGTATGAGTACCAATCCCTCTGTCCTAATGGACATTGAACAATATACAATACTCTGTATAAGTCCCCTGAGTCTAATAACTCATTCCCTGTGTGTTGTAGGTTGAAAACTGTACTTATGGTTAAGAAGAATTACACAGCTGTTCAATGCTCCTTACCTAACCATCCACTGATATAGGTAAATGTCATAGACATAATTTCAAAAAGGTATATCTCACTCTATAAAAATAGATGTACAGATATATCAATTTGAAATTGGTGCATAACAACGGATATTCAAAACCAAATATTTGTCGTCCGGCAAACAACCCATGTGACTTCCTCAAATATCACCAATTACAACGAATTCCGATATAATGAAGATGATCACCTAATTCCCAATAACTTACTCCCACTCATCATCTGTAAAACCATACAGATGTGAGAATCATACCTGGTAAATACATACCCTGGAGCAAGTGTCTAATTGGGAAATCAGTTTTCTATTAACAGTACACAGTGAAACTAAAACATTGAAATGTTTCGTAGGGGTATCCGGGTATTCTTAGTAATACCTCTTCCATTATCAGATTCACAACTGTAACCGTATAAATCTTTGCCACCTCTCCAAATCCCTTTATATGTCTTTAGTCATTACCTTCTGTACACCCCTTTAGGCCAAATGGTTTTCTTCCTTCCCTACCGTTCGACACCAGCCTATGGTTTGGAAGAAGACTATCCAATAAGCATAATGGGTGTACTGTCCTAATCCTAGGAGCACTCTCAATGCGAGAGAAGGTGAAGATAAAAGACACCTGAATAAACCTTATTCCTATTTCTCCTGAACCAGAATCCATCCCCGAACTGGATCAAGTTCCTTTCGAGTTCGTATATAACCATACGATAGAGTATTTAATAAACTGTGGATCTTTGTAGTGATACGGAGTGTCCTGGAGAATACAAAGGTGAAGTGGGAGTGGTAACGAAATACTTGGTTTGGTCGTGAATATCAGTCGCAATTCACTTTGCCCTCCTTCTAATCCCTTTTTTGTCTTAACTTAATACCTTCTGTACACCGTTTAGGCTAATTGATTTTCTTCATTCCCCACCGGTCGGCACCTGCCTATTGTTTGGAAGAAGACTATCCAATTTGCGTAATGGGTGTACTATCTCCTAAACCAAGGAGTACTCGCAATCTGAGAGAAGGTAAAAGGAAAAGACAACTGAATAGTCCTATTCGTTTTCTCCAGAACCGGAAACGATCCTCGAATAAATTCCTTCGAGTTCGTATATAACCATACGATCGTTTTATCCAATGGAAGTGGACATTCGTAGTAATACGGGGTGTCCTGGAGAAAAGGGTAAAAGTAGAAGTGGCAATGAGGTTTGCAACTCTGACAATCCAAAAGCCACTGTTTAAGAAGGTTTGGTCAACTTGGTCACTGAGTCATAGTCTAGGGTCGGGTCAATGGTCGCTGCCAAAGAGAGAGAGAAAAGAAACACTCAGCGTGCACTCTAACCAAGATCATAATGGTTATCACTTTATCTAATCAGGAAACCTCCCACTGTAACGTCAAATTCTTCCCCAAACCTGAAAGAAGAATTAGCCGGGATCACCCGAGGAGTAAACCAACTCATCAGTGGGAATCGGGATCCAACTATCATCACATGATAACGTGACGGAATCCGCTCACATTATCACACTCCAGAAGGTATGCGCATATCTGGTAAGTTTCAGTTTCTTTAGAAACTCCGGATGTGATTTTTACCCCAAGCGGCTTATGACCTTGACTAGGTCAACAAACCATAAGCCGCCAGTCAAGTTCAACCCGTCAATATTCTGGATTGCGTTATACCCACCCGTACGTGCCCTTGACTAGGTCAACAAGGCCGCACGACTGTCCTAACCAATCCCACTTATGCCACAAACAAGTACCACTTAGCGACCGAACACTACGTCTTGACTAGGTCAACAAACGCAGCACGAATACTAAATAATACCCGTAAGAAATGACGGAGGGCTACGGCTGGTTTTTGGCGAAAAACCTTTAACGTAATGAACTTGATATCGTTGAAGGAACTGCTTAGTTTTTTATAAAAATATAGTGACGAAAACCTTTGGTAAAGAGGTCACTCCCGGTGAAGGGATCTCGGCTCTTTCCCCGTAGAATGAGGTGCAGGATATTCTAACTGAATACCACGATGCAAAGAAAAAGTAATCGGCTATAGTGAAGTTATTTCCCTGACGCAAACTTCTGTCCAAGGGGTTACTCCCGGTGAAGGGATCTCGGCCCTTGTTCGTCGACTGAGGAGCAGGATATTCCAACTGAATACCACTGTGCAAAACAAAAGTGAACGTCCTTGCAATAACAGCTTTTTGAAAAATGTTCCAACAACAGCAAAATAGGTTTGTTTATCTTGCATTGATCCGAATCAACGCAGTCCCATCAATTGATCACACCACAAAGAACGAAAATAATGATGTACGTATATGCCATCCGCATTCAGTACTGGGTCCCGTCATCACCCGTTAGGTTGCTTAACTAACGACAGAGCGGGGACTGGACTAGCGCGGATGCAAAACATATACAACATCTACTAGTATATATATCAATATATAATATCGCTCAAGGCGTGATAAAATGCAACATCACAGAAATGTAATCAGCATCACAGAACAATACAGATATCTGGGATCCCCGGGTTTCATAGAGCCGCTACTGAAAACCGACGTTCCCCTGGTCGTGTGGATAGCCAGTGCAATGAAAACCTAGACCCCTACGGGCACGGCAAGTTACCCGCCAAAACCTGAAGCGAGGCAGCCCCCTTCAGCAACGTGAATGGGCCACCCAGCACTTCACGGAATCCGGTAACTTGGGCACCCCTCCTGGGTCAACCTGTACCCCCTACGAGTGCGGCGAATAGCCCGCCAATTCTAGAGTGAAGCCCCCTCCGTCTCAATGCCATGAGATGCGGGCTCATAGCCCTCTAGAACCCGGCTATCCGTGCACCCCTCCGCGGGGCAACCCTAGTACAGAAAGTAAAATATACATACAACGGGTACATCAACCTCGACCCGGTCGTTCCCCAAAAGAATAATACAAACAGGCAGTGACGGCAGTCCACATGTCGGACGCTCGCCCCGCAATATCAAATGTACATATAAAACAAAACTGTACTACCACTGCATCCAGGCTATCCCCACGACCAATCCGCAACATCACAGCACAACACAGAACATCAACATGAATGTCACGTTCGCAAATTCTTCTAAAAGGGCTATAGCAGTTAGACAGGATTTACCGATCAAATGACATTCACGGTCGCAGATATAATGTAAATACTGTGAACTAGCATATTTAAAATATCCGATCGAACAAATTTATCGAAGTGGGCCCCAAGCACTACTGTAGCACTCTCAGAAAATCTGGGCCCAAAAAGAATATTCCAAAAGCCCCATGTTCAAGTCAGAGAACTACTGTAGAAATCTGGAGCAATGATGACACTTTTCGGCGGCGGAACCGCGGCCAAAAGGGGGTTAAGGCCGCGGTTCCGCGGCTATATAGTGGCATCACGTGACCAATTTTCTACAGCGTTCTCCATATACCCTGCACACATTTCTGAAACACCCTGAAAAATTTTTAGAACCCAAAAAAAATTCGACAGAAACTGTGCATGTGTTATCGGGTTTTCGGAAAATCCGTTCGATGGAGTTCTAAACATACTAGAGCAAACTAGACTAGGTTAATGGCGTGGCTCTGATACCAATGTAAGTGCACGGTGGCGCCACGGCCGTCAATCCGACGCCGGAAACGCGGAAACGAAAAACATTGCGAAACTTGCAACCCGGCACCACCGCGCACTATCAACCCTGATCGGGCCATCAACCTAGCTACTAGCAAACTAAAAGAATTGGTAGAAAGATATACCAAGCGATCCGTGTCCTTCGGTCTTCGTCTCCACTCCGATCTCCCGTGGAAACTCTGTTCGTCACCACCTCGTCGGAAAGGGCACCATGTAGCCGGATTCTTTTACGGGCTACCACCTCTGGACCGAGACAACTCGGGCACGAAGTTGGCAAGCCGACGCGTCCAAGATATGCTGTAGGCAAGTGTACAATCCATTGTCTCTAGGGGTTATAGAAGTTGCCATGATGGAGGAATCAAAGAACTTTTGGAGAAGGATGGTGTGTATTTTTGCAAGCATGGAAATGAGAGATGTAAATTTCCCACCTCTAAAATGAACTCCCTCTCTTTTTTTCCCATAATGTGGCCGGCCCTGTTAGGTCCACGTTACCTCTCCTGGTACTTTCGGGGATGCGGAAACGGTAAAACAAAAATTTTTCTAAACTTTGTAACATGGACCGTAAAAGCCGGATCTTGGCTAAACCATACACTAGCATCCTAACTTGAGATGTATCTACTCGGTTAGGGGTTATACCTAACTTGAACTCCTTCTTCTTGAAACCTAGTAGAGGTTGATGGTTCTTTCCTCGTAGCCTTCTTCCGTCAAAGATGGATCCACCTGAGGGTTCAATCTTCGGGCTCTTTCTCGAACTTTGAGAGAACTAGAATCTTCGGCTTGCTAAACCTTTGATCCTAGAGTGAGTAGAGAGTGTCTAAGGGGTGTTTTCTTTTTAAGGAGAGGGATTCTCAACACATGAGAAGGATTCTCCTTGAGCTTGAGGAAGAAGAAGATGAAGTGAGGAGAGAGAATCTATATGATAGAATGAGCTATCTTTTCCTTTTGCAACCATAACAAAAGAAAAAGAATTATCTAATTAATAATAATAATTCAAATGAAATAGTTGATGGTTGTATTTGGAATGACCATTATCATCACTTCATTAAATGAATGTAAGCTAGAATCAAGGAGTATCCTTGCAAAGCAATGATGATGGTCAAACATTCAACCATGGTCAACAAGTCAACCATGGTCAACAAGTCAACAATATCAACCATGACACAATTTCATTTAATTACTATTATTAATTGATATTTCATAAATCCATTAGGGTTTGGAAAAAGACGACTGTCAACTGTGCATACGCACCCGTTCCGAAACCCTAATGAAAGTCCTCTTCCTCCGCCTCAAACAACTGTGCATACACACCTGCATTCTCGTTCCGGGGAACATGAATACTGAGAGATAAAAGCAACCCTAAAACATATACCAGTATCTGACTCAAACCAGAGTCTGCTAGTATAATCTGTCCGGACTCCAAACGTGCACAAGTGCGCGGATGAGAACGAACCCTGCCGCAAAACCATGCGACCTCTACTCATTTTTGCCCAGAGGCGAATAGCCCTCTGTGTGGGACTCTAAATACTCGACACTACGCTGGCAGTGGGTTTAACCACAGACCGCAAGCGGCACTAGCTGTGCGTAACGGTCTCCAGGTAGATGCCGATAAGAAGACTGACGAGGTAAAATCCATCTGAACTCCTACTAAGTCTGAATGTGACATTCTCCGTACAGTCCGGTCTGTTCGTCTGATACATCGCATGTCGGGCCTAGCGGGCGGCAAGCGTCAGACCCTTAATAGCGGTACAAGTCGTGTCGAAGTGAAGCCCAGAACACCCTGAGATAGCACTGGAACCTACCAGTATATCTCGCTTGCCCTGGCCAGGGACTACTTGTGTAATGGCTCTCCTAGACACAGCGCGATGTCAACCCCCAATACCGGGAGAGACGAATCCTGTCTAACCGTCACTGCCTCCAAGTACTTCGGGACTGCTCCCAACTACTACCTGTTTGCACGACTCAGAAGAGCCGTGGTAGGGTAGTAATCAAAGAACAGTGGGAACACACTCGAGGCGGAGTGACAGTGTCAAGTCAGCGGACTAAGCTGTACTCATGTCACCTGGGAACTGATAACTGACGATAGGTATAATACCAACCATCAGTTCCCGACGAGTCCTGTCCAGTGTACTCGTAACCTAACGAGCACCCGCATACTATCTCAAGTACGACGTACCGACGGCTGTGGGACAGACGGTCTCCCGTGCTGGGATGAGAAGCGCATACACTAGTCTACTCCGGAGTATCGATGCCCTATCTCGATACTCCCACGACTAGGGACGTGTATAAGGATGTGCTTGTAGATTACCCAGCCCCCACGAGTGTGATCGCCATCACAACGCCGGTAATCAAGCAAAGATCCAAAGGGCTCTACTAATTCGTATAGGTGATATAATAAATAAACACACAAGTACACATTAAAGCAGAGACAAACCAAGTAGCATACTACTATATTGAGCAAGATTGTCTGTACAACTGTGAATATCCCAAGCTTCCATCAAGTAATATACATACTAGTATGATACAGTAATGGCCTCTAGGGCATATACACTAACAATCTCCCACTTGCACTAAGGCCATGTACTGGCGTATCGAAGACTTATCATCTCGATCAGCCGCTCGAACTGAGTCTGGGGTAAAGCCTTCGTGAATGGGTCCGCAGTGTTGTCCTTTGTGTCCACTCTCCACACCTCGATCTCCTGGCGATCAATGATCTCCGTGATCAGGTGATACCGCCTTAAGATGTGCCTGGATTTCTGATGGGACCTTGGTTCCTTTGCTAAAGCTATAGCCCCATTGTTATCGCAATACAAAGGTATTGGGTCAACAATGGACGGAACCACCTGAAGTTCACTAATGAACTTCTTCATCCAGACCGCCTCTTTTGCGGCATCGCTTGCAGCAATGTATTCAGCCTCCATCATCGAGTCTGCGACGGTATCCTGCTTGGAACTCCTCCAACATACCTCCCCTCCATTGAGGGTAAACATAAAACCCGAGACAGACTTGCTGTCATCTTTGTCACTCTGGAAGCTTGAATCGGTAAAGGACTCGACCTTGAGGTCTCCATTACCGTAAACCAGGAACATCTCCTTAGTCCTTCTCAGGTACTTGAGAATGTTCTTCACTGCTGTCCAGTGGTCCTCCCCTGGGTCTGACTGATACCGTCTTACTGCGCTCAACGCGTAAGCTACATCTGGTCTTGTACATAGCATTGCATACATTATAGATCCTACCGCCGAAGCGTAGGGTATAGTGCTAATGCGAACCCTCTCCTCGTCAGTCTTAGGAGACATCTTCTTAGAGAGGGTAATTCCGTGCAATGCGGGTATGCTACCGCGCTTGGAACCCTCCATACTAAATCTCTTTAGTACGGTCTCTATGTACCTGGACTGCGAAAGTCCCAATAATCTCTTGGATCTATCTCTATAGATCTTGATCCCCAGAATGTACGAGGCATCACCCAGGTCCTTCATGGAGAACCTTTGTGACAAAAATAGCTTGACCGATTGTAGCATAGGAATATCATTTCCTATCAAAAGAATGTCGTCCACGTACAAAACTAGGAATACGACAGTTCGTCCTACAATCTTCTTATATACATAGGGCTCATCTTCGTTCTTGATGAAATCAAATTCGTTGATTGCCTCATCAAAACAGATGTTCCATCTCCGCGATGCCTACTTTAATCCATAAATGGATTTAAGCAACTTGCACACCTTTCCGCTGCTCCCACTGTCTACGAAACCTTCTGGTTGATCCATGTAAACGCACTCTTCCAAACAACCGTTTAGGAAAGCCGTTTTAACATCCATCTGCCAGATTTCATAGTCATGGAAGGCAGCAATGGCAAGTAGGATCCGAATGGATTTGAGCATAGCCACTGGAGAAAAAGTTTCATCATAGTCCAAACCAGGTCTTTGACGAAAACCTTTTGCAACGAGTCTAGCTTTATAGGTTTCCACCTGCCCATCTACACCAAGTTTCCTTTTTTATAGATCCATTTGCATCCAACGGGTTTTACCCCAGGTGGAGCAATATCCAAGGTCCACACTTTATTGGCGTACATGGAGTCCATTTCGGATTGCATTGCTTCCTGCCACTTATCAGAGTCCCTACTGATAATGGCCTGCCTGAAACTGGTAGGGTCATCTTCTTCCAAGATGCAATCCTCTCGATCCCCGTCTATGAGAAAACCGTAGTATCTCTCGGGCGGATGAGAAATCCTACCAGATCTGCGGAGTGGCTGAGGTTCGTTTGGGGTTATTGAATCTAGCGGTTCCTCCAAATTTTCTGTTAAAGCTTGTGTTTCTGGAATTTCATCCAGTTCTATCGTGCTGCCACTAATGTTTTTAACAAGAAATTCTTTTTCTAAAAATGTGGCATTTCTTGAAACAATTATCTTCTGTTCCTCTGCATGGTAGAATAGATACCCACTTGAATCTTTTGGGTATCCCACAAACTTACACAAAACTGCCCGTGCCTCAAGTTTGTCTGGGTTCTGCTTTTTGACATAAGCTGGGCAACCCCAAATCTTAATACGTTTAAGATACAAACTTTTACCACTCCATATTTCATACGGAGTCTTAGGCACGGATTTGGATGGAACTTGATTCAATAGATGTGCTGCAGTTTGAAGTGCATATCCCCAGAATGAAAGAGGTAACTCAGCACTACTCATCATGGAGCGAACCATATCCAATAGGGTACGATTCCTCCGCTCTGAAACACCGTTGTGCTGTGGTGTATAAGGAGGAGTAAGCTGAGAGAGAATACCATTCTCTTTTAAGTAATCTAGGAATTCCGTGCTTAAGTACTCCCCTCCCCTGTCAGACCGGAGGATCTTGATACTTTTGCCAGTCTGGTTCTCTACTTCGTTTCTGAATTCCTTGAATTTCTCAAAAGCTTCAGATTTGTGTTTCATCAGATACACATATCCGAACCTAGAGAGATCGTCAGTGAATGTGATGAAGTACGAGAACCCACCCCTTGCATGTATAGACATCGGACCACATACATCACTATGTACGAGTCCCAAGAGCTCTGCTGCTCTTTCTCCATGTCCGGTGAACGGAGATTTGGTCATCTTTCCTTTGAGACAAGACTTACAAGTTTCATAAGATGAAAACTCGAACGTATCCAAGAGTCCATCTTTATGCAACTTACTCAGTCTTTTCTCTCCGATATGACCAAGTCTACAATGCCACAAGTAGGATTCATTCGTATCTGAATTCTTCCTCTTGCGTGTGTTTTGTATGTTGAGAACTGTATTCTGATTTAGAACGTAGATACCATTACACAGTGTACCCTCTGCAACCAGTACCTTATCAAGGTAAATGTTCATGATATTCTTTTCAAGAACAAAGTTATATCCATCTTTATCGAGTAAAGAAACTGATATGATGTTGCAAACCATGGAGGGTACATAGTAGCAATCGTTCAAAATCATAGTCTTGCCATTTGGCAATACTAGGTGATATTCACCGACGGCTGCCGCATTAACTTGTGCTCCGTTCGCTACTCTGAGCGACATATCACCCGGTGCAACTTTCCTACTTTTTCTCAGTCCCTGTAATAAATTACAAATATGAGATCCTGATCCGGTATCAAGTACCCAGGAGGTAGGGCTGAACATAAAACAGTTCTCAATTACAAGAACACCTGAAGTAGATGCAAAACCATGCTTCTTCTTCGACTGGGTATCTTGGAAATCCATACAATCCCCTTTCCCATTCTCATACTCATGACTGTTGTCACAAGTTAGAGCTGAACCAACTTTCCCCAGTCCCGAATAAGAATTCGGATCGGTCAAGCGATACATTTTATTATCTTGATTAGGGCGTGAAAAGGTTGCTGCCTGGAGAGAGAGAAAAGAAACACTCAGCGTATGCTCTTGCCAGATTAGATTGGTTTATTAATTTATCTAACCAGGATGTCTCCCACTGTTTACTCAAATTCTTCTTAAAACCTTTTTAAAAGAAGAACTAGCCGGGTTTTAATTCACGTCACAATACTTGCTTAACCTTTCAGCCAGGCTAGTGTCGGTACTTCGAGGGAGGTTTTCCAACGCTTTCGCGAAGTTCCTTAATTCAAGAACCTCTTTTCCCTGGGGGCGTAGCCCCGCTAACACCTTTCTAGGCACCTACTAGGTTTATAGCATTGATCGTTAAGTGAAAGTAATCTCCCGAGAGTAATCCAACTCATCAGTGGGATCGGGATCCAACTGTCATTGTGTGATAGCCTAGATGGAATCCACTCTAGCTACCACACTCCAGAAGGTATGCGAAATCTGCAAGTTTCAGTTCTTTTGAAACTCCCGATGCGGTTTTTGCCCCTAGGACCCAAGTGATCTTGACACAGTCAACAAATCAAAAAGTCCTAGTCAAGTTCATCCCGTCATTATCTTGATTGCATTAAACCCACCTGCATAACCCTTGACACAGTCAACAAGGTTCTACAAATGTCCTAACCAATCACATTGTATCCAGCAAATAAGCTACACTTAGCTACCGTTCACTGTGCCTTGACACAGTCAACAAACGCAGCACGAATACTAAGTATAACTTATAAGAAACGACGGAGGGCTACGGCTGGGTTTTTGGCGAAAAACCCGTTAACGTAATGAACTTGATATCGTTGAAGGAACGTGATACATCCTTTTGAAAACATAGTGGCGAAAACTTTTGCTAAAGAGGTCACTCCCTGTGAAGGGATCTCGGCTCTTTCCTCGTCGAGTGAGGTGCTGGGCATTCGTAAGATGAATACCTCGATGCAAAGCAAGAATAATCGACTATGGTGAAGTTATTACCCTGACGCAAACCTTTTGTCCAAGGGGTCACTCCCGATGAGGGGATCTCGGCCCTTGCCTCGTCGATTGAGGTGCTGGGCATTCATAACCGAATACCTCGATGCAAAACAAAAAGATGAACGTCCTTGTAATAACAGCTTTTTGAAAAACTTGTTCCAACAACGTCTTTTAGGTTTATTTTCTTGCATTAGTTCTTTTAATGCGTCCCATCATTTTGTTAGTTATATGTATGCCCTAGAGGCCATTACTGTACATTGGATGTATATTGTAGTGGATGCTGGGACATATATAGATAGGACTTTCTTGCTCGACATGATAGTACGCTATCTGGTTGCTCTTTATCTTAACATGTATACTTTCTGTCTCTCCGATTACATGTTGATAAAGCCCTTAGGATGTGTACTCGACTTCCAGGACTATGATGTAGATCATACTAGTGGGGCCTGGGTAGTCAATGAGTACATCCTTCATTGTTCCTAGTCGTGGGAATATCGAGACAGGGCATCGATATTCCAGAGTAGACTAGCGCATATCTTCTCGACCCATGCGATGGGCGATGGATGATCCCATATCCATTGGTGTTTGACATCGAAGATGGTATGCGGGTGCTCAGTGGAGACTGGGTACACTGAACGGACTCGCCGAGAACTCCCAGATGGTATTATACCTCACGTCAGATGGCAGTTCTCTTGTGACACTGGTACAGCTTAGTGTGTAGACCCGAGATCGTCATAGAGTCTTGTGTGTCTCCCACTGTGCTTTGATTTCCACCCTACCACGGCTCTACTGAGTTGTGCAAACAGGTGGTTTTTGGGTACAGTCCCGATTCACATGGAGGCAATGAGCGATAGGAGGGGATTCGTCTCTCCCGGTATTGGGGGTTGATGTTGTGCTATGCTCGACTGGCCATAACAGGAAATCCCTGGCCAGGGTTGCAGTGATATACTGGTAAGAGTTATCAGTAGTTTCACGAATGTTATGGACCCTACGTCGGCATGACTTATCAAGCTATTGGGGTCTGACGTTTACCACCCCTAGGCGAGATATGCGACATATCTGACGAACAGACCGGACTGTACGGTAAGTGTTACTGGTTGGATTCGCAGGAGTGTGAGCGGGCTTGCTCGTCGACCTTCTGATCGCTCAATACCCGGGTGGCCGTTACGTTTAGCAGACCGCTTGCGGCTTGTGGATGCCTGATATGATCATCATCTGCTGCCGGCGTATTGACGAGTCTTTAGAGTCCTACACAGAGGTTTCCTGGCTCAAGCGAAACGAAATAGGAGCACATATGAGATATGTGCGGGACCGAGAATAATTCGAGTATGTGATACCGTATTCCATTCTCGCGATCAATGTATCGATTGGTTATATGCGATATAACCTAGTTATCGAATCAAGCATTGATTCGATAAGCCGATACATAGGATACTAGTCGGTTATATGCGATATGACCGGATCGTTAAATCAAGTGTTGATTTAATGATTTAATGTATAATTTTATATTTGATATATCACTTTGCATTAACTAGTATTGGTTGACTTTAAAACGATTTTCTCACTTGAATTGTGCAAGTTGTATATGTGATATATTTCTTTGTGCACATGATTGTATCATGTTTGATGATACATTCTTGTTTAGTTTTGTGTAAAGTATTAAACCATGGTTAGTTAGTGATTAGGGTTTCATCTTATTCATTTATCTTTTTATTTTATTTATTTTAAAAGAAAAAGATAAAGAGAAATGAATGGTGGCTACTTTTGTTTTTAGTTGAAGATTCATGAAGCATTGACTTAGTCACCATTCTTGTCTCATGCCTAACCCTAACCACTCATCTAACCTAAGTTAAGTCTCTACACTAAACTATGGTTTAAGATATGATAAGTATTGTATTTTCTTTTCTATTATTATTAACTTATCATATCTTTTCTTCTTCTTCTTCATCTTCTTCAAGTTGAAGAAAGCTTGCACCTTCAATGGCAACTAGCCAAATCAAGTGAGAAATCCAAATCTAAAGTCTACCCACTTCCTATTTCTTCATCCTCTACTACTTGCCATGTACTAGAGTGTGCTGTCTTCACAAGTTTCTTGACTTGGCGAAGGCGGAGCTTGATCTAGCGATGCTTCGACGTAGATCATCTTCGGCATGGACATCGACGACCTAGCTCGCCTATTCCCCGATGAAGCCGACGCTAGAGCCCAAGATATGATTTGGACAGCGAGGGGACTTCATCATGGAGCTTAGGAGGTGGTGGAACGGATCTACAAAGGTTGTAGCCCCTTTCCTTTAGCTATATTTCCGTTTGCTTGCTTGCTTCGCCTATTTATCTAGTTAACGATCCGTTCTAGGTTTTCTCGGCACCGTAATTTTTAGAAATTTGCATGTTTGATCACTTGTGAGACCTTACTAGGGTGCCTAGGAACCCTACAGTGGTATCAGAGCCTAGCTAGAGCCTTAGGCGAAGTCCCGACGGAATCAGAAGTCCGATTGACCCAAAACCCCGACTAAGAATATGCTCTCTGTACTTTTTTTAATTTCGAGGATTTTTCCGTATTAAAAATATGCAGAAAAATCAGCAGGTAATACTAAGACTTACTGTGAAATTCGAGGGATTGATTCCACAAATGCAGCGCGGATCCGCGGCCCTACAGTGAGCTCATGCGGCGGATCCGCGGCTCTTTTGTCGCTTTGTGCAGCCAATTTTGCACAGTAGTTCTTAGCTTTCTGTGTTGGTTTTCCTGGGGATTTTTAATAATTTTTCCAGAGTTGCATTTTCTGGGTTGTATTGGGAACTCGGTGTATCGATCGGATTGTCTAATTTTGTCGGTGTGTTTTTCCGGATAAATCTTAGAATATGTTAAAAAGTTCGACCGGATATAAATACCCACTTTTTCCCCTGCCGGGAAATTTCCAATTGTTGGATTTTTCCGTTGTTTAACGACGTTCTAAGTAGTGCAAGTAACGCGATGGACCCTCTAGAAGACAACAAACCTTAACTCGATTATGTGACCGTCTTGAACTGCCCTTTGAACCTTCGGGTTTGGGGCAGTACGGCGTGCCACATGTGAGGCTTTGGCTTGACCCTTCTACGGCTGGACCGTTGCTACTGAGGCACGAACTGAATGCTGTTAGACTTATTTCATGTGTTGAGCTGTTTCGGGAAAACTTGGGTGTTCGATTGTTCGATCGGAAAGTTTAACATTTTCTATTTATCCGGAATGTGATACAATAATTGGAATTCGCAAATAGTTATGAGATAACGGAATGAATGTTATAAACATAGCAGTTTAGTCTCATTTGATCGGTTGCCACGGAGTTTTGATGTGATCAAAAGTCCGTCGCAATCACGTAGCGTACGCGGATACTCGCCGGGTAAACTTAACAGACAGCCTCACCCCATAGCCCCGACCAAGTGACTGTAGGAGAACCCCGTCGCCGAAAGCATCCGTTCGGGTGCTCCCGGTAGCGGTGTTCCGCCTTGGTGCACTTCGTCGACGGCGTCGGGGGTGCGGCCGCCTACTAAAGTTTGCGATGAGCATTCGATCAGAATGTCGGGAATCCTGTTGAATTGCCCGACTTGATATTGAAAAGAGTTTTCGATAATGAGACTAAAATGCGGGGTTTATAATTGTTAGGCATGCGATGTCTAAGTAATTCATTTGGTCAGGCATGCGATGTCTGAGGTGGTTGCGGATTCCAACTGTTGTAGTTTTACACTTTCTTTTCTGTGACCGTAAGTGTAATATATGATATCGCCGGTTTCGTTGCTATATGTCAACGACAATTGGGATACGCATGTTTGCTTACGTTGATGACATATGATGTTATGTGTTGCTGGATACGTTATATTGGATCGTCGTGTTTGAATAGCCGGGGTTTTTTATGTGAGATGAGTGTTTTTCATTTTCATTCATGTAAAAACTTGTATGTAATATTCTTTTATTGGGGCAATTCCAGGTTGCGGATGTTGTCACCATTTGTATATTATTTACTTTTCTGCACTAGGATAGAACCAAGGAGGGGAGCACAAGTAACCGGGTTCTGGGGTCCAGTGGGAGACCAACTCGAGGAGTCGAGTCCGGGTCTCCTAACCCTAGAATTGGTAGGGTTACTTGCCGCTCTCGTAGGGGTCTAGGGGTGTGGGATTGGATATTCATCACGACCGTGGAATCCGTGTTTTATACTGGCTCGTATTGAAAACACAGACGTCCTAGTATATCCAATATTTCATATGTTTCTTCTGCTGTGATTTATCTGTGATCATGTGATGTTCTGTGACAGGTATTATATATAGTATATATGATATATTATATAGACGTTGCTTATGTTTTACACCCGCGCTAGCCCTGCCCCGCTCTGCCGTTAGTTACCTAACCTAACGGTGCACGAGGGGACATCGAGGCGAATGCGGATGGCATAAGTGTACGTCATATCTATCTGTGATGTTTAGGTAATTTTAATGATGGGATATTCATTAATGAGATTAATGAAAGAAAATAAACCTAATTGATGTTGTGGAATCGAATTTCAAAATAAAAACAGGTAGCTACAGTTCTTGATTTGCATCGCGGTGTTCCTTGTAGAACATCCTGCACCTTATTCGATAGGGAAAGGACCGAGATCCCTTCACCGGGAGTGACTCCTTTAGCAATAACTGGCAGATGCTACATCACTCGGTTTGTCTTTTGGTAGCTTCTATAGTTTCTGCTTTGCACAGTGATATATATGATATATCCCGCACCTCATTCGACGAGGAAAGGGCTGACGATCCCTTCACCGGGAGTGACCCCTTTAGCAAAACTAGAAAAGCCTCAAAAACATTCCATTTAAAAACCATTTGATTCCGCAACGAGATCAAGTGCAAAGCGTTAAAGGTTTTCACAAAAACCAGCCGCAACCCTCCGTCATTTTAGGAAGTAGAGTACTTAGTATTCGTGCTGTGTTTGTTGACCATAGTCAAGGCACAGTGTACGGTAGCTAAGTGATGTCTTCCTACACCGCATATGATGCGATTAGTTAGGACAGTCGCGTGACTTTGTTGACCTTAGTTAAGGGTCATATGGGTGGGTCTGATTAATCACGAAATGACGGGTAGAACTTGACTAGTACTTATGATTTGTTGACCATAGTTAAGGTCATAGGTGCTAGGGGTAAAAACCTTTATAGGGAGTTTCAAGTGTTGAAATTTACAATGAGATTGCATACCTTCTATGAGATAGTTGGATCCCGATACCCGCTGCGAGTAAGAGTAACTCCTGGGAGAGTTTTATACATTACAATTAGCCGATCAAGTAGGTGTCTAGAAAGGTGTTAACGAGGTTACGCCTCTGGGAAAACGAGGTGTACATTAATTAGGTTCGTGCGAAAGCACGGGGGACCTCCCTCAAAGTACCGACACTGGCCTGGCTGAAAGATTGGCGAACTTGTAGTGTGTAATTAATCCCGGCTAGTCTTTCCTTTTAGGGTTTGAAGGAAGATTTGATAAAAAGCAGTGGGAGCCATCCTGATTAGATAAAATAATAACCAATCTATTCTTGACAGAGCGCACGCTGAGTGTTTTCTTCTCTCTCTCTCCAGGTAGCGACCATATCACGCCTTAATCAAGATAATAATACGGAATATTGACCGAACCCGCTTGTTATACTGAGCTGGGGAACGTTGGTCCCGCTCCAACTTATAATTGTTATAAGACAGAGCAGGAAATTGGGGAATACCAGAATTCCTATGCCGCCCAAACGAAGAAAGTGCATATGATGCATCTCCTTCGGGTATGTTCATTACAAAGAACTGTTTCTCAGTATCCTCTGAATCCTGGGTATATGATACCGGATCAGGATCCAAGATATGTAAGCTGTTACATAGGGCTACAAAAAGGTAGAAAAACTGAGAACGGGTGATAAGTTTCATGAGGCAGAAAACGGGGCAAGTGTTGCAGCCAAGTCTGTTGGTCACTGTCACCCTGTATTAAGAATATATTGATTCTGAACAAATGCTATTAGATACCGAACCTCATATACAAAATTATATCAGTCTCTTTATTAGTAAAGAAAGGATATAATTTTGTATTGATGGATAATGTTTTGAACACTTCCTATATCAAAAGTTGATCGGTTCAGGCACGCTATCTAAAAGCATTAACGTTCTAAATCAAACTACAGTTCCTAGTATACTGAACACACACAAGAAGAAGAGTTCAGAAATGAACGAATTCTTCTTGAGGTATTGTAGACTAGGTCATGTCAATGCGACCCGACTGGCTAAAGTTACATTTTAGATGCATATTTAAATCAGTTTGAATTTACATCTTGTGAAACTTGCCAGCCAGGTCCCAAAGATAAGATGACCATAGCTCTGTTTATTGGAAACAGAGGAAGAGTTAGTAAACTCTTGGGACTGATACATAATGATGTATGTAAGGTCTCCTGTCTACACATGTCAGGACTTGTTCTTTATACTTCATTATATTCTCTGATAATCTCTCATGATTCAGTCATATGTTCCTGTTGAAACATAAGTCTGAACCTTTTGAGGTATTCACAGAATATAAGTTAGAAGTAGAGAACCAATAACCGGGTATAAGTATTATGTCCTACGATAAGATCAGGGAGGAGAATACTTGTGCATAGAATTCCTGGACTATTCTAAAGGAGAATGAGATTTTCTCTCAGTGTTACTCCTCTGAATACACCACAGCACAACGGTGTATCAGGGCGGAGCAATTGCACAATATTAGATATGGTGTGCTCTATGATGAGTATTACTGAGTTACCTATTTCCTTTTGGGGTTATGCACTTGAGAAGCTGCATACCTATTGAATTAGGTTTCAATCAAATCACTGCCTACCACTCCATATAAGATATGGTATGGGAAGAACCCATCTCTTAAGCGAGTTAAGATTTGGGGTTGTCCGGCCTATGTTTAAAGCAAAATCCGGACAAGATCGAGGCAAGATCAGTTCTGTAGAACTGGAAAGGTTCCAGCTGTACAAAACTGCTAATGATTTGACAGAACCAAAAAATTCAATAGTTCCCGACGAACCTCAGCCTCTCCGCCGATCTAGTAGGGTTCCTCACCCACCTGAGAGATACCTCGGTTTCTCGATGACAGTGGGAGCGAAGATTGCATCATGAGATGATGACCCAACTAGATTTAAGCAGGCCATCAAGAGTAGGGACTCTGTAAGAATGGCTGGATGCTTAGCCATCTGAGATGGAATCCATATACACCAACAAAGTATGGACTTTGGTTGCGATATCTGAAGGGTTAAATCCCCATCAGGAGCAAGTATATCTTGAGAAGATTACTTGGTGTAGATGGACAAGTTGAGACTTTCAAAGCTAGACTTGTTAAAGGTTTTAGTCATCAACCAGGTGTGGATAATGATGAAACCTTTTCTAGGGACTATGCTTGAGTCCATCCAGATCCTACTTGCCACGGCTACATACCATGAATACGATATCTGGTGGTTGGGTGCCATGACTACTTTTCTAAATATTGATTTAGAAGAGAACGTCTATAAGAACACAGCCAGAGGGCCTCGTAGACAGTGGGAGCAGCGGAAACGTGTGCAAGATGCTTTATAGGATAAAGCAGGCGTCGCGGAGTTGGAACATCTGTTTTGATGGATTAGTCAAAGAAATTGACATCATCAAAATGGTAGATGAACCTTGTATAAACAAAAAGGTAGTAGGGAGTATAATGACGATCCTCGTAGAGTACGTGGATGACATACTCTTGTTAGGAAAGGAGTTTCCTATGCTACGCTCGATCAATCTCCGCTTACCACAATGATTTTCCATATAGGATCAAAGTGATACATACTAAATCCTAAGCTTTGGATCTATGAGATAGATTCAATTGGATGTTAGGATACTCACTAGTTGTAGTGAGATGGTATCAATCGATCCTGGGGAGAATCACTGGAAGGGTTCCAGAGTGATAAAAACGACTGAATGTCAGTCACATGCATTGTCTTTACCCTCAGTAAAGGGACGGTATGTTGGAAGAGTTCCAAGCTAGGTACCGTGACAAACTAGACGATAAAGGCTGGTAACATCGCTATTAAAGATACTACCAAAGAGGCAGTTTGGGTGTATATTGGTTCATAGGATGAACTAGGTTCCTACCATTGTGTGACAATGGAAGTGTGGCTTCGACCCAGGAACCATGGTCCCATCAGTGACCCAGACAAAATCTGAGGCAGCATCACCTGATCATGGAGATAGTTGATCTCCAGGTTGATCGAGGTTAGGAGAGTAGATCAAGAGGACAACACGGCGGATCCACTCACGAAGGCCTTTTCCCAAAGAGAGACTTTTAGGGGATGGTTGAGTATGTGATACTGCAACCACTGCTACAGATGGCCCTAGTGCAAGTGGGAGATTGTTAGTTATATGTATGCCCTAGAGGCCATTACTGTACATTGGATGTATATTGTAGTGGATGCTGGGACATATATAGATAGGACTTTCTTGCTCGACATGATAGTACGCTATCTGGTTGCTCTTTATCTTAACATGTATACTTTCTGTCTCTCCGATTACATGTTGATAAAGCCCTTAGGATGTGTACTCGACTTCCAGGACTATGATGTAGATCATACTAGTGGGGCCTGGGTAGTCAATGAGTACTTCCTTCATTGTTCCTAGTCGTGGGAATATCGAGACGGGGCATCAATATTCCAGAGTAGACTAGCGCATATCTTCTCGACCCATGCGATGGGCGATGGATGATCCCATATCCATTGGTGTTTGACATCGAAGATGGTATGCGGGTGCTCAGTGGAGACTGGGTACACTGAACGGACTCGCCGAGAACTCCCAGATGGTATTATACCTCACGTCAGATGGCAGTTCTCTGGTGACACTGGTACAGCTTAGTCTGTAGACCCGAGATCGTCATAGAGTCTTGTGTGTCTCCCACTGTGCTTTGATTTCCACCCTACCACGGCTCTACTGAGTTGTGCAAACAGGTGGTTTTTGGGTACAGTCCCGATTCACATGGAGGCAATGAGCGATAGGAGGGGATTCGTCTCTCCCGGTATTGGGGGTTGATGTTGTGCTATGCTCGACTGGCCATAACAGGAAATCCCTGGCCAGGGTTGCAGTGATATACTGGTAAGAGTTATCAGTAGTTTCACGAATGTTATGGACCCTACGTCGGCATGACTTATCAAGCTATTGGGGTCTGACGTTTACCACCCCTAGGCGAGATATGCGACATATCTGACGAACAGACCGGACTGTACGGTAAGTGTTACTGGTTGGATTCGCAGGAGTGTGAGCGGGCTTGCTCGTCGACCTTCTGATCGCTCAATACCCGGGTGGACGTTATGTTTAGCAGACTGCTTGCGGCTTGTGGATGCCTGATATGATCATCATCTGCTGCCGGCGTATTGACGAGTCTTTAGAGTCCTACACAGAGGTTTCCTGGCTCAAACGAAACGAAATAGGAGCGCATATGAGATATGTGCGGGACCGAGAATAATTCGAGTATGTGATACCGTATTCCATTCTCGCGATCAATGTATCGATTGGTTATATGCGATATAACCTAGTTATCGAATCAAGCATTGATTCGATAAGCCGATACATAGGATACTAGTCGGTTATATGCGATATGACCGGATCGTTAAATCAAGTGTTGATTTAATGATTTAATGTATAATTTTATATTTGATATATCACTTTGCATTAACTAGTATTGGTTGACTTTAAAAGGATTTTCTCACTTGAATTGTGCAAGTTGTATATGTGATATATTTCTTTGTGCACATGATTGTATCATGTTTGATGATACATTCTTGTTTAGTTTTGTGTAAAGTATTAAACCATGGTTAGTTAGTGATTAGGGTTTCATCTTATTCATTTATCTTTTTATTTTATTTATTTTAAAATAAAAAGATAAAGAGAAATGAATGGTGGCTACTTTTGTTTTTAGTTGAAGATTCATGAAGCATTGACTTAGTCACCATTCTTGTCTCATGCCTAACCCTAACCACTCATCTAACCTAAGTTAAGTCTCTACACTAAACTATGGTTGAAGATATGATAAGTATTGTATTTTCTTTTCTATTATTATTAACTTATCATATCTTTTCTTCTTCTTCTTCATCTTCTTCAAGTTGAAGAAAGCTTGCACCTTCAATGGCAACTAGCCAAATCAAGTGAGAAATCCAAATCTAAAGTCTACCCACTTCCTATTTCTTCATCCTCTACTACTTGCCATGTATTAGAGTGTGTTGTCTTCACAAGTTTCTTGACTTGGCGAAGGCGGAGCTTGATCTAGCGATGCTTCGACGTAGATCATCTTCGGCATGGACATCGACGACCTAGCTCGCCTATTCTCCGATGAAGCCGACGCTAGAGCCCAAGATATGATTTGGACAGCGAGGGGACTTCATCATGGAGCTTAGGAGGTGGTGGAACGGATCTACAAAGGTTGTAGCCCCTTTCCTTTAGCTATATTTCCGCTTGCTTGCTTGCTTCGCCTATTTATCTAGCTAACGATCCGTTCTAGGTTTTCTTGGCACCGTAATTTTTAGAAATTTGCATGTTTGATCACTTGTGAGACCTTACTAGGGTGCCTAGGAACCCTACACATTTAAATCCTACCATTGCAGAAAACAACCAAAATATGACGTACGCTTATGCCATTCGCATTCGCCACGGGGTCCCGTCATCACCCGTTAGGTTACTTAACTAACGACAGAGCGGGGGCTGGGCTAGCGCGGCTGTAAAACATAAGCAACTCCTAAATATAAAGCAATGATAGACATTACAGATCACAGATGAATACATTGGATATACTAGGAATCCGCAATCCGTTCGAGCCTGCAACGAAAAGCGGATTACACGGTCGCGGTGAATAGCCAAAACCCCACCCAAGACCCCTACGGGTGCGGCAAACTACCCGCCAAGTACCCGGTAGTTTGTGCACCCCTCCATGGGTCTATCCTAGGAGCATAAACAGTAAAAAGAATTATACAATGACGGCTACAACCCCGACCCGGTTGTGCGGCCATACAAATAATATTATTACATCAATTTACATTTACAAATGAATGAAAGAAAAACAAAAACTCATCTCACATCCACCCCGGCTATTCACCCGTGACAGTCCAACAAATTCATATACACATTCCAATATCAAACACAGATCACAGAGATGTATAACCCCGACTAATCGACTTATAGCGATTAGCCGACGTTCAATACATACAAACATCACAGATATAACCAAAATAGCCAAAGTGTAGCGAAGTTCGAAAAAAATACGGATTTATAGGACCCCAAAAGTAAATTTCTTTTCTGGAAAATCTGGGCACATATAACATATTTGAAAAATCCCAAAACCCTACCAGAAGAACACTGCACAAAACAGGATCACATGAAAAGCCCAAACGGCGGCGGATCAGCGGCGAAGAGAATAGATGAGGCCGCGGATCCGCGGCGGTTTGAAGGATTCATGGGATCGTTTTTGGTGGGTGTTCTCACAAAACCCTGAGCCGATTTTAGGAGTAAAACTTTTTACTTTTAGAGCACAAAAAATTTCAACAGAAACTTAGGGTTTTGATTTCCGGTTTTTGTGATTTTTCCGTTTCGAACTTCCATACGCTTCGCTACCATGCTAGTTTAAGTTTAGTTAGTCTCTGATACCACTGTTAGGTCCACGTTACCTCTCCCGGTACTTTCGGGGATGCGGAAACGGTAAAACAAAAATTTTTCTAAACTTTGTAACATGGACCGTAAAAGCCGGATCTTGGCTAAACCATACACTAGCATCCTAACTTGAGATGTATCTACTCGGTTAGGGGTTATACCTAACTTGAACTCCTTCTTCTTGAAACCTAGTAGAGGTTGATGGTTCTTTCCTCGTAGCCTTCTTCCGTCAAAGATGGATCCACCTGAGGGTTCAACCTTCGGGCTCTTTCTCGAATTTTGAGAGAACTAGAATCTTCGGCTTGCTAAACCTTTGATCCTAGAGTGAGTAGAGAGTGTCTAAGGGGTGTTTTCTTTTCAAGGAGAGGAATTCTCAACACATGAGAAGGATTCTCCTTGAGCTTGAGGAAGAAGAAGATGAAGTGAGGAGAGAGAATCTATATGATAGAATGAGCTATCTTTTCCTTTTGCAACCATAACAAAAGAAAAAGAATTATCTAATCAATAATAATAATTCAAATGAAATAGTTGATGGTTGTATTTGGAATGACCATTATCATCACTTCATTAAATGAATGTAAGCTAGAATCAAGGAGTATCCTTGCAAAGCAATGATGATGGTCAATCATTCAACCATGGTCAACAAGTCAACCATGGTCAACAAGTCAACAATATCAACCATGACACAATTTCATTTAATTACTATTATTAATTGATATTTCATAAATCCATTAGGGTTTGGAAAAAGACGACTGTCAACTGTGCATACGCACCCGTTCCGAAACCCTAATGAAAGTCCTCTTCCTCCGCCTCAAACAACTGTGCAAACACACCTGCATTCTCGTTCCGGGGAACATGAATACTGAGAGATAAAAGCAACCCCAAAACATATACCAGTATCTGACTCAAACCAGAGTCTGCTAGTATAATCCGTCCGGACTCCAAACGTGCACAAGTGCGCGGATGAGAACGAACCCTGCCGCAAAACCATGCGACCTCTACTCATTTTTGCCCAGAGGCGAATAGCCCTCTGTATGGGACTCTAAAGACTCGACACTACGCTGGCAGTGGGTTTAACCTCAGACCGCAAGCGGCACTAGCTGTGCGTAACGGTCCCCAGGTAGATGCCGATAAGAAGACTGACGAGGTAAAACCCATCTGAACTCCTACTGAGTCTGAATGTGACATTCTCTGTACAGTCCGGTCTGTTCGTCTGATACATCGCATGTCGGGCCTAGGGGGGCGGCAAGCGTCAGACCCCTAATAGCGGTACAAGTCGTGTCGGAGTGAAGCCCAGAACACCCTGAGATAGCACTGGAACCTACCAGTATATCTCGCTTGCCCTGGCCAGGGACTACTTATGTAATGGCTCTCCTAGACACAGCGCGATGTCAACCCCCAATACCAGGAGAGACGAATCCTGTCTAACCGTCACTGCCTCCAAGTGCTTCAGGACTGCTCCCAACTACTACCTGTTTGCACGACTCAGAAGAGCCGTGGTAGGGTAGTAATCAAAGAACAGTGGGAACACACTCGTGGCGGAGTGACAGTGTCAAGTCAGCGGACTAAGCTGTACTCATGTCACCTGGGAACTGATAACTGACGATAGGTATAATACCAACCATCAGTTCCCGACGAGTCATGTCCAGTGTACTCGTAACCTAACGAGCACCCGCATACTATCTCAAGCACGACGTACCGACGGCTGTGGGACAGACCGTCTCCCGTGCTGGGATGAGAAGCGCATACGCTAGTCTACTCCGGAGTATCGATGCCCTATCTCGATACTCCCACGACTAGGGACGTGTATAAGGATGTGCTTGTAGATTACCCAGCCCCCACGAGTGTGATCGCCATCACAACGCCGGTAATCAAGCAAAGATCCAAAGGGCTCTACTAATGCGTATAGGTGATATAATAAATAAACACACAAGTACACATTAAAGCAGAGACAAACCAAGTAGCATACTACTATATTGAGCAAGATTGTCTGTACAACTGTGAATATCCCAAGCTTCCATCAAGTAATATACATACTAGTATGATACAGTAATGGCCTCTAGGGCATATACACTAACAGGCCCCTAATGAGAAATGGTGGAGGAAAAAATACCAAAACCAAGAAGAGAGGTGAGTGTAGGAAAAGCAAAGGGGTGACCACATCCACAAGCCTCACATCAACTTCTAATCCATTCTAATCTCAATTAATGCAAGAAATGATCGCAAGAAAAGAATGGAATCAAAATATGCTATCATAAAGCCACAAAAGCAAGAAATCCCCTCCACAAATGTTATTTGCAAACTTGCAAATAACCCCCTCCATCGGAAAGTCCGACCGCGAAGGAACAAAGGAAAACCGGCCGGAACAGAATGCAAACTGGCAACTTCAGAAAACTGATCCCGTAATAAATTACAGGAAAACCCCGCTACTGCATATACATGCCCGCATTTGTATTCCCACTGAATACAAATGCAAAGTGAAAAAAATCTACACCGTCTAATACTTGGATCCGGCTTAAACTAAAGCCCGCTAGTAAAATCCGTCCGATCATGATCCGTGCAATACCGCACGTATCTGATCGAACCCTGCCATATCTCCATACGGCCTCTACAGCGTTTCGCCCGAAACATGAGAAACCGGTCTGTGGAGGACTCTACAGACTCGTTAATACTTTGGCTGTGGATTTAACCACTAGCACATCAGAGGTATTAGCCATACGTGACGGGCTACCAGGTATTCACCAAAAGGAACGTCGATGAGCGAACTCATCCTGACACCCTACTGAGCCTGTCAGTGACAATATTCGTACAGTCCGGTCCGCTCGTCTATGAGTATCGCATGGCGGGCTAAAGGGTTGGTAAAAGTCAGACCCCCAGAAGCGGTACAAGTCGTATCGGAGTGTAGCCCAGAACACCCTGAGATACTACTGGAATACCTACCTGTAAATCTCCTGCCTCGGCCGAGGGCTTTGTGTAATGGCTCTCCTAGACACAGCGCGACCTCACCCCCAATACCGGGAGAGACGAACCCCTGCAGATCCGCTCACTGCCTCCATGCGGCTCGGGACTGTACCCAACTAAAACCTGTTTGCACGACTCCTTTGAGCCGTGGTAGGGTAGTAATCAAAGCACAGTGGGAACTCACAAGAGACAAATGACGATCTCAGGTCGATGAACTAACCTGTACACATGTCACCAGGGAACTGCTATCTGACGTCAGGTATAATACCAACTAGCATGTTCCCGGCGAGTCCTGTCCGATGTACTCATAACCCAATGAGCACTTGTATACATCTTAGGTGAACCAACTGACACCAGTGGCTTGTGAGACCGGCCACCGCCCCTCATCGGGGTCTCGACTGTATACACTAGTCTACTAATGGAGTATCGATGCCCAGTCTCGAAACTCCCACGACTAGGGACCTTTTAAGGATGTGCTTATAGACCCCAGCTCCTACGTATATGATCGCCATCATACTGCTGGTCGTCAAGCAAGAATCCTAAGGGCTCTATCAGCGTTCAATAGCGACCTTTAAGGTCACCTAAAGCAGTACACGATGATAAAGATAGACCAGATAGCATACTATCATCTTGAGTAAGACTGTCCTACCGGGATAGGTCCTCCCTCAATCATTGCAATCACGTGCCTGTGATCCAATAATTGACTCTGAGGGCACCATCTCCAACAGTACTAGCTGTATGTAACGGTCCCAAAATAGATGCCGATAAGAAGACTGATGAGGTGAACCCATCTGAACTCCTACTGAGCCTGAATGTGACAATCTTCGTACTGTCCAGTCTGTTCATCTGAGAATATCTCATGTCGGGCTTAGGGGGTGGTAAACGTCAGTCGTCTAATGGCGGTACAAGTCGTGTCGGAGCGTAGCCCAGAACACCCTGAGATAACACTGGATAACCTACCAGTATATCTCGCTTGCCCTGGCCAGGGACGACTATGTGTAATGGTGCTCCTAGACACAGCGCGATATTAACCCTCAATACCGGGAGAGACGAATCCTGTTTAACCGTCACTGCCTCCAAGTGCTTCGGGACTGCACCCAACTGCGACCTGTTTGCATGACTCATTTGAGCCGTGGTAGGGCAGCAATCTAACAACAGTGGGAACACACTCGAGGCGAAGTGACAGTGTCATGTCAGCGGACTAAGCTGTACTCATGTCACCTGGGAACTGATAACTGACGATAGGTATAGTACTAACCAACAGTTCCCGACGAGTCCTGTCCAGTGTACTTGTAACCTAACGAGCACCCGTATATTATCTCAAGTACAACTGTGAATATCCCAAGCTTCCATCAAGTAATATACAAACTAGTATGATACAGTAATGGCCTCTAGGGCATATACACTAACGATCTCCTACTTGCACTAAGGTGTCACGATCCACCCCCAATACAGAGAGTATTGTCCGTTCTGGCCGAAGCCGCACGGTTTTGTCCTTCGGAGTGAATCGGACCCGACCAGGGGCCACTTCCCAGGAGGTCACCCATCCCAGGACTTCCCTGGCCTGAGCATGCTTAACTACGGAGTTCTTCAAACTCCGGAGTTCCGATTCATCAAAAAGGCGCCTCAGTATTGAAGAGGGGTATAATTCCATTTATAGTTCAGATCGTGCCCTCTTTCGGAATGAAATTCGATACTCCCCATTGTTCTATAGTGGTTCCCCGTGTGTATCCGTATCGGTTACATCCCCACCTCGATACCGGATAACACCTGTATAACTGACGATAGGTATAGTACTAACCAACAGTTCCCGACGAGTCCTGTCCAGTGTACTTGTAACCTAACGAGCACCCGTATATTATATCAAGTACGACGTACCGACGGCTGTGGGACAGATCGTCTCCCCTGCTGGGATGAGAAGCGCATACGCTAGTCTACTCCGAAGTATCGATGCCCTGTCTCGATAGTCTTACGACTAGGGACCTGTATAAGGATGTGCTTGTAGATTACCCAGCCCCCACTAGTGTGACTGCCATCACAACGCTGGTAATCAAGCAAAGATCCTAAGGGCTCCACTAATGTGTATAGGCGATATGCTAAAAGAAAAACATGCACACATTAAAGTAGAAACAAACCAAGTAGCATACTACCATTTCGAGCAAGATTGTCTATACAACTGTGAATATCCCAAGCTTCCATCAAGTAATATACAAACTAGTATGATACAGTAATGGCCTCTAGGGCATATACACTAACGATCTCCTACTTGCACTAAAGTGTCACGACCCACCCCCAATACAGAGAGTATTGTCCGTTCTGGCCGAAAACGCACGGTTTTGTCCTTCGGAGTGAATCGGACCCGACAAGGGGCCACTTCTCAGGAGGTCACCCATCCCAGGACTTCCCTGGCCTGAGCACGCTTAACTACGGAGTTCTTCAAACTCCGGTTCCGATTCATCCAAAAGGCGCCTCTGTATTGAAGAGGGGTATAATTCCATTTATAGTTCAGATCGTGCCCACTTTCGGAATGAAATTCGATACTCCCCATTGTTCTATAGTGGTTCCCATGTGTATCCGTATCGGTTACATCCCCACCTCGATACCGGATAACACCTGTATAACTGACGATAGGTATAGTACTAACCAACAGTTCCCGACGAGTCCTGTCCAGTGTACTTGTAACCTAACGAGCACCCGTATATTATCTCAAGTACGACGTACCGACGGCTGTGGGACAGATCGTCTCCCCTGCTGGGATGAGAAGCGCATACGCTAGTCTACTCCGAAGTATCGATGCCCTGTCTCGATAGTCTTACGACTAGGGACCTGTATATGGATGTGCTTGTAGATTACCCAGCCCCCACTAGTGTGACTGCCATCACAACGCTGGTAATCAAGCAAAGATCCTAAGGGCTCCACTAATGTGTATAGGCGATATGCTAAATGAAACACAAGCACACATTAAAGTAGAAACAAACCAAGTAGCATACTACCATTTCGAGCAAGATTGTCTATACAACTGTGAATATCCCAAGCTTCCATCAAGTAATATACAAACTAGTATGATACAGTAATAGCCTCTAGGGCATATACACTAACAATCTCCTACTTGCACTAAGGTGTCACGACCTACCCCCAATACAGAGAGTATTGTCCGTTCTGGCCGAAGCCGCACGGTTTTGTCCTTCGGAGTGAATCGGACCCGACCAGGGGCCACTTCCCAGGAGGTCACCCATCCCAGGACTTCCCTGGCCTGAGCACGCTTAACTACGGAGTTCTTCAAACTCCGGAGTTCCTCAAACTCCGGAGTTCCGATTCATCCAAAAGGCGCCTCTGTATTGAAGAGGGGTATAATTCCATTTATAGTTCAGATCGTGCCCTCTTTCGGAATGAAATTCGATACTCCCCATTGTTCTATAGTGGTTCCCCGTCTGTATCCATATCGGTTACACATCCCCACCTCAATACCGGATAACACCTCACTTCTTCACGGGGTAGGTAGTATTCAGCCCCAACTCCACCTGGGGCGTTACATTCCCCCCACTTAGAACAATGGTTCGTCCTCGAACCACAGACCTACATTTGAGGGACCGGCTCTGATACCAATTCTGTCACGACCCGTCCCCAATACAGAGAGTATTGTCTTCTCTGGCCGAAGCCGCATGGTTTTGTCCTTCGGAGTGAATCGGACCCGACCAGGGGCCACTTCCCAGGAGGTCATCCATCCTAGGACTTCCCTGGCCCGAGCACGCTTAACTACGGAGTTCTTCAAACTCCGGAGTTCCGATTCATCCAAAAGGCGCCTCTGTATTGAAGAGGGGTATAATTCCATTTATTGTTCAGATCGTGCCCTCTTTCGGAATGAAATTCGATACTCCCCATTGTTCTATAGTGGTTCCCCGTGTGTATCCGTATCGGTTACATCCCCACCTCGATACCGGATAACACCTCACTTCTTCACGGGGTAGGTGGTATTCAGCCCCAACTCCACCTGGGGCATTACATAAGGCCATGTATTGGTGTATCGAAGACCTATCATCTCGATCAGCCGCTCGAACTGAGTCTGGGGTAAGGCCTTCTTGAATGGATCTGCAGTGTTATTCACCGAATTTACTCTCTTCACCTCGATCTCCCGGCGATCTATGATCTCCCTGATCAGGTGGTACCGCCTCAAAATATGCCTGGACTTCTGATGGGACCTGGGTTCCATCGCTAAAGCTATAGCGCCGTTGTTGTCAAAATACAGCTGTATTGGATCAACAATGGTAGGAACCACCTGAAGCTCCATGAGGAACTTCTTCATCCAGACAGCTTCCTTTGCGGCATCGCAAGCAGCTATGTACTCCGCTTCCATAGTTGAGTCAGCAATGGTTTCCTGCTTGGAGCTCTACCAGCAAACCGCCCCTCCATTGAGAGTAAAGACATAACCCGACATGGACTTGGAGTCATCCTTGTCACTCAGGAAGCTGGAGTCAGCAAAGACCTCGATCTGGAGGTCTTTTCCGCCATACACCAAGAACATCTCCTTAGTTCTTCTCAGGTACTTGAGAATGTTCTTTACTGCTATCCAGTGTTTCTCCCCTGGGTCCGACTGATACCGGCTTACAACGCTGAATGCGTTTGCCACATCTTGTATGGTACACAACATCGCATATATTATAGAGCCTACCGCAGATGCGTAGGGTATAGATGACGTGTGAGCCCTTTCCGAACCAGTCTTGGGAGACATCTCTTTGGAGAGGGTGATTCCGTGACAAGCCGGTAGATTACCGCACTTTGAATCTTCCATACTGAATCGTTTCAGTATGGTGTCGATGTACCTGGACTGCGAAAGTCCCAACATCCTCTTAGATCTATCACGATAGATCTGGATCCCCAGAATGTAGTAGGCGTCGCCCAGGTCCTTCATGGAGAACCTCTGTGACAAGAATCCTTTGACTGACTGTAGCATAGGAATATAATTTCCTATTAGGATAATGTCATCCACGTACAAGACGAGGAATACCACAGTTCTCCCTATAATCTTACTGTAAATGAATGGTTCATCTGGATTTTTGATAAAGTCGAATTCTTTGACAGTATCATCAAAGCAGATGTTCCAACTCCGCGATGCCTGCTTCATTCCATAGATGGACTTGAGCAACTTGCACACTTTACCGCTGTTCCCACTCTGAATGAATCCCTCCGGCTGATCCATATAGATGCGCTCTTCCAAATTTCCATTTTGGAAAGCCGTCTTTACGTCCATCAACCAGATCTCATAATCGTGGAAGGCAGCAATGGCAAGAAGGATAAGAATGGATTTGAGCATAGCCACTGGAGAAAAGGTCTCGTCATAGCCCAAACCTGGTCTTTGACGAAAACCCTTTGCAACAAGTCTAGCTTTATAGGTTTCAACCTGCCCATCTACACCAATCTTCTTTCTGATGATCCATTTGCAGCCTACGGGTTTTACCCCTTTTGGAGCCAAGTCCAAAGTCCAAACTTTGTTGGTGTATATGGACTCCATCTCAGTCCGCATTTCATCCAGCTATTTTACTGAGTCACCGCTCTGAATGACTTGCTGGAAGCTAGTAGGCTCATCATAATCAATGGTGCAATCCTCTCTATCCCCATCAATGAGAAAACCGTAGTATCTCTTGGGCGGATGGGACTGCCTACTACTCCTGCGGAGTGGCACTGGGATGTCCAGTTCTCCTGAAACTTCTGGTTCTTCCAAGCTTTCAGTAATAGCTGGTGGTTCTGGAATTTCTTCCAGTTCTACTGCGCTCCCACTTATTCCTTTTTCTAAAACTGATGTTCCAGAAAGTGGGCATGACGAGAAACGAAAACCTTTTGTTCCTCTGCGTAATAGAAAAGATACCCCCTGGAGTTCTTTGGGTATCCCATAAACTTACACAGTACTGAGCGTGCCTCGAGTTTTTCCGCATGCTGCTTTTTAACAAAAGCTGGACATCCCCATATCTTCATATATTGAAGATGGGGTTTCTTTCCACACCACATCTGATATGGTGTGGTAGGCACAGCCTTGGAGGGAACCTTGTTCAAAAGATATGCAGCTGATTGTAGTGCATAACCCCACAAGGATCGCGCTAACTCAGCCTTACTCATCATGTAACGAACCATATCCAATAGTGTTTGATTCCGCCTTTCCGATACACCGTTGTGTTGTGGTGTGTATGGAGGAGTAAGCTGAGAGAGAATTCCGTTCTCTTTTAAGTAGCCCAGAAACTCGGCACTCAAGTATTCACCACCTCGATCAGATCTCAGTGTCTTGATACTTTTGCCTGTTTGTTTTTCAACTTCATTCTTGTATTCCCGAAATTTCTCAAAGGCCTCGGATTTGTGCTTCATCAGGAAGACATGTCCATACCTAGAGAAATCATCTATAAAAGTAATGAAGTACGAATAACCACTTCGCGCATGTATAGACATTGGACCACACACGTCACTGTGTATGAGTCCCAAGAGCTCACTCACTCTTACTCCATGTCCAGTGAACAGAGTCTTTGTTATCTTTCCCATGAGACAAGATTCACAAGTGGCATAAGACTGATACTCGAACGGATTCAAGTATCCCTCTTTATGTAACTTTGTTAACCGTGTCTCATTAATGTGACCCAGTCTACAATACCATAAGAAAGCCCGATTTAATTCCGGAGACTTTCTTTTAAGTGTGTTCTGGACACTGAAAATCTGAGCTTGATTCAATACGTATATCCCGTTTTCTAATGTACCTGACCCAATCAGAACTTGATTTAGGTGGATGTGGACCACATCGTTTACAAAAGTAAAATCATATCCTTCTTTAGAAAGTAAGGATACAGATATGATATTACAAGTCGCACTAAGTACATACAAACAGTCACGCAGAATCAATATCTGCCCAGTTGTCAGTCCAAGATGATATTCCCCTACGGATTTAGCGTCCATGCTCATTCTGTTAGCAACCCTGAGAGTCATATCACCTATCCTGATAACCCTACGGTTTCTTAAAGCCTGTAATGAATTACCGATGTGAGATCCTGATCCGGTATCCAATACCCAGGAAGTAGGGTTAACTGACATACAGTTTTCTACTACAAACACACCCGAAGCCGAAGCCACAACTTGCTTAGAATCCTGGCTACTGGCTTTGCTAGCCCTGCAATCCTTCTGCCAATGTTCATTCCCGTAACAATAGGAACGTCTCTCTTTTACTACATCCAGTCCCGAAACTTTTGTCCTTCCCTTTCCTTCTACTTCCCTGGTTTCCTTCACGGTATAAGTAGAGGGCAGAGACTGTAGAATCAAGTCAGTACTTGACCCGTTCTTCAACGTGGTCTTCAGGTCCGTGAGCTCATCAAAATAGCTGGTCTTTGTAAGGACGTTGCCCCCTACAGATGACCCGAAAGCCAACCTCGCTTGAAGCAATTCGTTCGAGGTCTCATATCTTGCGATACGAGATTGCTCTCCATATAAATCTTTGTTATGGATGAAGATAGAAGCTAAGTCCATCTTCTAGTGCTGCCTCTGGTATGCACCATCAACTGAGGCCAACACGAGGCACTTGGCTTTCGCACAGTCTTTTTCCGATGTCTTACGGATATCAATATCCGTGACATGGGAAACTGGTCCTGAGATGGCAGGGGTTTGATTAGTTAAGAGGTGTCCCAGCTTGTCATGGGTAATGGACATCTGGACAGACCTTTGCCAGTCATAACAGTCAGATTCAGTCATTTTATTATCTAGATGTAACCTATGTGTGGTCACTAGGTCGCTGCAATTAAGAGAGAGAGAAGAAAACACTCAGCATAATGCTCTTGCAAGTTTAGATTAGTTTTTAGTTTATCTAAACAGGATGGCTCCCACAGTTTCTCGAATCCTTCCTCAAACCAAAAAGGAAGAATTAGTCGGGATCAATCTCACCGTACAATACTTGCTTAACCGTTCAGCCAGGCCAGTGTTGGTACTTCGAGGGAGGTTTTCCAACGCTTTCGCGAAGTTCCTTAATTAAATAACCTCTTTTCCCTGTGGGCGTAGCCCCGCTAACACCTTTCTAGACACCTACTTGGTTTATAGCATTGATCGTTAAGTGAGAAAGTTCCTGAGGAGTAGCATATACTCACAGTAGGATCGGGATCCAAGTATCATCGTATGATAAAACTGAAAGAATCCTACCAGAATCATCACACTCCAAATGGTATGCAGCGCTAGCAAGTTTCAGTTTCTTTAGAAACTCCCGATGTGGATTTTTTCCCCATGCTCTTATGACTTTGACGAAGGCCAACATATCATAAGTCACATGTTAAGTTCTACCCGTCATTATCCAGGTTAATTTGAACCCACCCGTACATACCTTTGACGAAGGCCAAAATAGTACTACGACTGTCCCAAACCAACGCATCTATCTATGCTACAAATAAATATTCAGCAGCTACTAATCACTATGCCTTGGCGAAGGTCAAAATACATAGCTTGAATACTACTAAATATTTAACTGAAATGACGGAGGGCTACGAATGGTTTTGGCGAAACCGTGAACTTAGTGAACTTGATATAATCGAAGGAACCTGATAGCTTTTAAAAGGAGTGGTTTAAGCTCCGCGTTTAAAAGTAGGTTTTGAAAAGAAACCGAGTGGTTTTGAAATTGTTCCAACGACTTTAACTTTGGTTTATTTTCTTGCATTAATTTAATACGTCCCATCGTTTAATCCTACCATTGCAGAAAACAACGAAAATATGACGTACGCTTATGCCATCCGCATTCGCCACGAGGGCCCGTCATTACCCGTTAGGTTACTTAACTAACGACAGAGCGGGGGCTAGACTAGCGCGGATGCAAAACATAAGCAACGCCTACTAGATATCATATATAGATATAAACATTCGTCAGATGCAATTATAGCCATTCCAGATCACAGATGAACACATTGGATATACTAGGAATCCGCGTTTCGTTCGAGCCTGCAACGAAAAGCGGATTACACGGTCGTGATGAATAGCCAAGACCCCACCCTAGAACCCTACGGGTGCGGCAAACTACCCGCCAAATACCCGAAGTGAAGCAACCTCCCTCAACAACGTGAGTAGGCCACTCGGCACTTCGAGGTACTCGGTAGTTTGTGCACCCCACCTTGGGTCTATCCTAGAAGCAAAAACAGTAAAAGAAATAATATACTATGGCGGCTACAACCTCATCCCGGATGTGCGGCCATAAAAATAATATTACATCAAATGAAAGATAAAGAAAACTCTTATCTCACAACCCTCGGCTATTCATCCGCGACAATCCAACGAGTTCATATACACAAACTATCAACATTACAGATCACAGATATGCACAACCCCCACTAAACGACGTATAGCGATTAGTTGGTGTTTAGTGCATATATCACATCACAGATATAACCCATTAGCTAGAGTCTACAGAACTTCGATCAAAATACAGATTTGCAACTACCCCAAACACAACTTTGTTCTCTGGAAATTCTGGGCAGAAACAAAATATGCTAAAAATCCCAAAACAGAACATTAATGAAACTGTAGCAAAGACGAGTCGCGGCCGACTCACGGTCGAGTCAACTCGGCCGCGGATCCGCGGCAAGAAGCATGTTCTCGCCGCGGTTCCGCGGCGCGTTGACCAAGTCAGTGGCTCATTTTTGCTGTGTGTTCCTACAAAACCTTGAGCCCATTTTTAAGATGTGTGGAATTAATTTTTGAACAGTTTTAAAAATCGGCAGAAACATGAGTTTTCGGACGTGTTTTGCGATTTTTTCTCAGATCGAAATTCTAAATACTTTGCTAACATGCTAGTTGTTGTTTAGCTAGGCTCTGATACCACTGTAAGTCTATGTCATCCGTCCCGGTTCTTACGGGGATGCGGAAACGGTAAAAAACGATTTTTATGCTAAAGGTAACATGGACTAGAAAATAGGATCTTCGTTAAACAAACACCTAGCAAACTAACTACAAGTTTAACTACTATGTTAGGGGTTTATACCTAGGTCTTGAACTCCTTCTCTTCTTTCTCCTTGGAGTGGTTGGATCGGCTCTACCTCGTAGTCTCCTTGTTGTCGAAGAAGGATCCACCCGAAAGCTTCTACCTTGAGCTCCTACCTCAACCGAGAGGAAACTAAAGTTCTTGGCTTGCTAGACCTTGTACTCTAGAGTGAGTAGAGAAGAGTTTTGAGGGTTTTATCTCAATGGCTCATGCTTCTCAGCACATAAGACAAGAGAGCCTTGAGAGAGAGGAAGAGGGAGAGCTTGGATGAGAGAGAGTGAGAATGATAGAATGAGCTCAATAATCTACAACCATGCTCACAAAAGCAAGAATAATCTTGATAATAATAATAATTAAGAATTGTAATGGTTAGTTTCAATGACCATTATCATTTCATGCATTTAATGCATTTTGAAAGAACAACAAGTAAACAAAAGTCATAGCAATGAAATGATGATGATCAACAAGTCCACAATGGTCAACCGGTCAACAAAGTCAACAAGTCAACAAAAGTCAAATGTTTAACTCAACCATGGCACAATAATACTTAATTAATATTTTTAGTCATATTTCTTATTCTCATTAGGCTTTAGAAAAACGTGAACGGTCAACAACCCTAATGAGAATCCTCTGCTTCTGCCTCAGTCAATTGTGCATACACACCCGCACCCGTATTTCGAGGAACACGAATACAAGGAGATAAAACCAATCCCAAAACATATACTAGGATCTGGCTTAAACCAAAGTCCGCTAGTAATAACTGCCTGGACACCAAACGTGCACAAGTGCGCGGATGTGAACGAACCCTGTCGCAAAACCATGCGACCTCTACTCTGTTTTGCCCAAAGGCGAATAGCTCTCTGTGTGGGACTTTAAGGACTCGACACTACGCTGGCAGTGGGTTTAACCACTGGCCGCAAGCGGTACTAGCTGTACGTAACGGTCCTCAGGTAGATGCCGATAAGAAGACTGATGTGGTGAACCCATCCGAACTCCTACTGAGCCTGAATGTGACAATCTTCGTACGGTCCGGTCTGTTCGTCTGAGAATATCGCATGTCTGGCCTAGGTGTGGTAAACATCAGTCCCCAATAGCGGTACAAGTCATGTCGGAGCGTAGCCCAGAACACCCTGAGATAACACTGGATAACCTACCAGTATATCTCGCTTGCCCTGGCAAGGGACGACTATGTGTAATGGCTCTCCTAGACACAGCGCGATATCAACCACCAATACCGGGAGAGACGAATCCTGTCTAACCGTCACTGCCACCAAGTGCTTCGGGACTGCACCCAACCGCTACCTGTTTGGACGACTCATTTGAGCCGTTGTAGGGTAGCAATCTAAGAACAGTGGGAACACACTCGAGGCTAAGTGACAGTGTCAAGTTAGCGAACTAAGCTGTACTCATGTCACCTGGGAACTGATAACTGACGATAGGTATAGTACCAACCAACAGTTCCCGACGAGTCCTGTCCAGTGTACTCGTAACCTAACGAGCATCCGCATACTATCTCAAGTTCGACGTACTGACGGCTGTGGGACAGACCGTCTCCCCTGCTGGGATGAAAAGCGCATACGCTAGACTACTCCGGAGTATCGATGCCCTGTCTCGATAGTCCTACGACTAGGGACCTGTATAAGGATGTGCTTGTAGATTACCCAGCCCTCACTGGTGTGTCTGCCATCACAACGCTGGTAATCAAGCAAAGATCCTAAGGGCTCCACTAATGTGTATAGGCGATATGCTAAAAGAAACACATGCACACATTAAAGTAGAAACAAACCAAGTAGCATACTACTATTTCGAGCAAGATTGTCTATACAACTGTGAATATCCCAAGCTTCCATCAAGTAATATACAAACTAGTATGATACAGTAATGGCCTCTAGGGCATATACACTAACAACTTAAACCCTAGGATACTCAACTCATGAGAGCTTCTAGGGTTTTGAGGAAGAGGATGAAGACTAGAGGAGAGAGAAAGCTTTTGTGATAATGATAATGAATAATACACATGAAAGAATATAATGAAGCATACAAATATCTCTTGATAAATATTTAGAAATATCTTTTGAGCTTCATTTAATCCTAAGGGTGAATTACCTCATGAGTCATTAAGCATTTAATGAAAACTTACACCTCATCTCTCTACCTCATTTGTGTATAATCCAGAAGAAATAAATACAAATGACTCACCTTCTTCTAGAAGCTTCCCGACAAATTACGAGACTCCCTTCCGTATTTCCGAAAAACACGGATAATCTTTGACTGAATAAATCCATCTGTACAATACTAGAATCTGGATTAAACCAAAGCCCGCTAGTATTATCTGCCCGATCATAATATGTGCACAAGTGTACGTAAGTGATCGCGGCCCTGCCGTAAAACCATACGGCCTCTATACCTTTTTCCCGGTGCAGGGAAACTCTCTGTGTGGGACTCTAAAGACTCGACACTACGCTAGCAATGGGTTTAACCACAGGCCGCAAGCGGTACTGGCTGTACCTAATGGTCCCCAGGTAGATGTAGATAAGAAGAACGATGAGGAAACCCATCCGAACTCCTACTGAGCCTAATGTGACATCTCCGTATAGTCCGGTCTGTTCGTCTAGGACTATCGCATATCGGGCGTAGGGGGCAGTAAACGTCAGACCCCTAATAGCGGTATAAGTCGTGTCGGAGTGAAGCCTATTACACCTTGAGAAACAACTGGAAGCCTACTAGTAAATCTCGTTTTCCCTGGCCAGGGACTTTGCGTAATGGCTCTCCATACACAGCGCGATATCAACCCCCAATACCGGGAGAGACAAATCCTGTGTAACCACAGCTGCCTCCAAGTGCTTCGGGACCGCACCCAACTACTACCTGTTTGCACGACTCCTTTGAGCCATGGTAGGGTAGTAATCTAAGTACAGTGGGAATACACTCGAGGCGAAGTAGCAGTGTCAAGTCGACGGCCTAAGCTGTACACATGTCACCTGGGAACTGCTATCTGACGTTGGGTATAAAACCTGCCTGCAGTTCCCGGCGAGTCCTGTCCGGTGTACCCGTAACCTAACGAGCACCTGCATACTATCTCCAGTACGACGTACAGATGGCTGTGGGATAGACCATCTCCCCAGCTGGGATGTGAAGCGTACACACTAGTCTACTCCGGAGTATCGATGCCCCGTCTCGATAATCCTACGACCAGGGACCTGTATAGGATGTTGCTTACAGACTACCCAGCCTCCACTAGTGTGACTGCCATCACAACGCTGGTAATCAAGCAAAGATCCTAAGGGCTCTACTAATATGTATAAGCGATATGCTAAAAGAAACATATGTACATATTAAAGTAAACAAAAACCAAGTAGCATACTACCATTTTTAGCAAGACTGTCAATACAACCGTGAATATCCCAAGCTTCCATTAAGTAATATACAAACTAGTATGATACAGTAAAGGCCTCTAGGGTATAAACACTAACAAGAATAACACTGCAAATCCACTCACGAAGGCCATACCCCAGAATCAGTTCGAGCGGCTGATCGAGATGATAGGTCTTCGATACGCCAGTACATGGCCCTAGTGCAAGTGGGAGATTATTAGTGTATATGCCCTAGAGGTCATTACTGTATCATACTAGTTTGTATATTACTTAATAGAAGCTTGGGATATTCACAGTTGTATAGACAGTCTTGCTCAAAATGCTAGTATGCTACTTGGTTTGTTTCTACTTCAATATGTCCATGTGTTACTTTTAGCATATCGCTTATACATATTAGTGGAGCCCTTAGGATATTTGCTTGATTACCAGCGTTGTGATGGCAGTCACACTAGTGGGGGCTGGGTAATCTACAAGCACATCCTTATACAGGTCCCTTGTCGTAGGATTATCGAGATGGGGCATCGATACTCTGGAGTAGACTAGCATATACGCTTCTCATCCCAGTAGGGGAGATGGTCTGTCCCACTGCCATTAGTACGTCATACTAGATATAGTATGCGAATGCTCGTTAGGTTACGAGTACACCAGACAGGACTCATCGAGAACTGTTGGTTGGTACAATACCTATCGTCAGATAACAGTTCCTAGGTGACAGGAGTACTGCTTAGTTCGTCGACTTGAAACTGCTACTTCGCCTCGAGTGTGTACCCACTGTACTTTGGTTACTACCCTACCACGGCTAAAAATAGTCGTGCAAACAGGTAGTAGTTGGGTGCAGTCCCGAAGCACTTGGAGGCGGTAGCGGTTAGATAGGATTCACCTCTCCTGGTATTGGGGGTTGATATCGCGCTGTGTCTAGGAGAGCCATTACACAAAGTCCCTGGCCAGGGCAAGCGAGATTTACTGGTAGTGTTTCCAGTAGTTTCTCAGGGTGCTCTGGGCTACACTCCAGCATGACTTGTACCGCTATTAGGGGTCTGACATTTACCGCCCCGTAGGCCCGACATGCGATACTCTTAGACGAACAGACCGGACTGTACGGAGATTGTCACATTCAGGCTCAGTAGGAACTCGGATGGATTTACCTCATCGGCCTTCTTATCGACATCTACCTGGGGAACGTTACGTACAGCTAGTGCCGCTTGCGGTCTGTGGTTAAACCCACTGCCTGCGTAGTGTTGAGTCTTTAGAGTCCTACACAGAAAGTTTCCCTGCACTGGGCAAAAGGTGTAGAGGCCGTATGGTTTTACGGTAGGGCTACTATCACTTACGTGCACTTGTGCGCGTATGATGTTCGGGCAGACAATACTAGTGGGCTTTGGTTTAAGCCGGATCCTAGTATTTTACAGATGGATTAGATTTGTCCTCTGTCTATTCGTGTTCTACAGAATGCGGATGCGGGTGTGTATGCACTGTTGCGAGGAGCGAAGAAGGAGGTGCCTCATTAGGGTTTTGACCATTGACTTGGTCAAAACCATTATGAGGTGGAGGAAATTATTTACTAATCTTTTTAACGATAATTGTGTTATGGTTAATTGGTTTGACCATTTGACCTTGCTTGACCATTTGACCTAGTTGACTATTGTTGACTTAGATATTTTGTGAGCTCTAAGTTCTTCTTTTTCATTTGGATTTATCTTTGAGATGATAATGGTCAAATCAAGGGTAGCCATCAAAATTATCATGATAAGAGATTACTAAATCTATTTTATATGTATCATTATCTCTTTGGCTTTCTCTCTCATCCAAAAGAGAGCTCTCATGATTCCTCCTTCTTCCTCCTCTCTAGTTTTTTCTATAGCTCTCATGTGTTGAGAAAAATAGAAATAAAATAGACAAACAAACCCATCTTCTTCCTCTACATCACCTAGGACATTAAGGGTAGCAAACTGGTTGCCCTAGTTACCTCGGCTTGAGGTGAAGCTCGGACTATAGACTCTCGGGTGGATCGTCTTCGACTTTAGGAGGCCGCGGAGGCGACCAAGATCCTGATCGATCCTCGGAACTTGCATGGACGAGGAGGACAGTGGAGGGAAGAACCGAAGGACCGTTTTCGTGAGGTATAATCTTCGTATCACAGTAGATTAAACCTCTTGTAGATCGTTAGTAATGGTTTTGGAAAGATCCTTTATCTTTAGTCTATGTTGCTATGTAAGAAAGTTTTGATTTTTACTTGTTCCGCCTCCTCGCTAGCTTGCGGGGTGAGCGACATAGACTTACAAGCTCCATTGTTATCGCAATACAAAGGTATTGGATTCTCAATGGATGGAACCACACCAAGTTCAGTAATGAACTTCTTCATCCAGACAGCCTCTTTGGCAGCATAGTTGGCAGCGATGTATTCAGCCTCCATCGTCAAGTCTGCCACGGTTTCTTGCTTGGAACTCTTCCTACAAACCGCCCTCCATTTAGGGTAAAGACAAATCCTGAGTGCGACTTAGAGTCGTCCTTATCACTTTAGAAGCTCGAATCGGTAAAGAACTCTACCTGGAGTGCTCTGTTACCATACACCAAGAACATCTTCTTAGTCCTTCTCAAGTACTTGAGAATGTTCTTCACAGCTGTCTAGTGACTCTCTCCTGGATCTGCTTAATAGCTACTCACTACACTTAGTGAGTATGCTATAATGGGTCTGGTACATGGCATCGCGTACATGATAGAGCCTACTGCCGAAGCGTAGGGTATCCCTTGCATTCGAGCTCTCTCCAAATCAGTCTTGGGAGACATCTCTTTGTTGAGAGTGAGTCTAGAGATCGTGGGTTAGTTCCCACATTTGGATTCGTCCATACTAAACCTCTTTAGTATGGTGTCAATGTACCTGGATTGGGACAATCCCAGTATCTTTTTAGATCTATCTCTATAGATCTTAATCCCCAAAATGCAGGAGGCATCACCTAGATCTTTCATTTAAAATCTATGTGATAAGAAGAGCTTGACCGAGTGCAGCATAGGAATATCATTTCCTATCATGAGTATGTCATCCACATACAATACGAGGTAGACAACTTTACTCTCTGCAACCTTTTTGTAAATACAAGGTTCATCTACGTTCTTGATGAAGACAAACTCTTTGACTACTCCAGGATGCCTTCTTTAACCCGTAGATGGATTTAAACAGCTTGCACACCTTTCTGCTGCTCCCACTGTCTACGAAGCACTCTGGCTGAGTCATGTACACGCACTCCTCTAAATCACCATTTAGAAAGGCGGTCTTATTATCCATTTGCTAGATTTCATAGTCATGGTATGCAGCAATGGCAAGCAGGATCCGGATGGACTTGAGAATAGCCACAAGAGAAAAGGTTTCGTTATAATCCATACCTGTTCGTGGACGAAAACCCTTTGCAACAAGTCTAGCTTTGAAAGTCTCAACTTTTCCATCTACACCAAGTTTCTTCTTAATGATCCATTTGCTCGCAATGGGTTTTACCTCTTCAGGAGCAACTTCCAAAGTCCATACTTTGTTGGTGTACATGGATTCCATCTCAGATCGCATTGCATCCAGCCACTTCACAGAGCCCCCACTCGTAATGGCCTGTTCGAAGCTAGTCGGGTCATCATCTTCCATGATGCAATCCTCGCTCCCACCATCAATGAGAAAACTGTAGTATCTCTCAGGTGGATATGGAACCCTACTAGATCGGCGGAGAGGCTGGGGTTCGTTGGGAACTACTGAATTCTCTGGTTCCACTAAATCGTCAGTTGTAGCCTGTGCTGCTGGAACTTCTTCTAGTTCTACCTCATTGCCACTATCTTTTTTCATAAGAAAACCCTTTTCTAAGAAGGTGGCATGTCGAGAAACAAACACTTTTTGTTCCTCAGAGTGGTAGAAGATATACCCTTGCGAATGCTTGGGATATCCAATAAACTTGCACAGAACTGACCTTGCCTCGAGCTTGTCCGGATTTTGTGTTTTCACATATGCTGGACAACCTCATATTTTAACATAATTAAGATATGGTCTCTTTCCTTTCCATATCTCATATAGAGTGGTTGGCACAGATTTGGTGGGAACCATATTCAATAGGTCTGCAGCTGTTTCCAGTGCATACCCCGAGAAGGAAATAGGTAACTCAGTAGTGCTCATCATAGAGCGCACCATATCTAATAGGGTGAGATTCCTCCACTCCGATACACCCTTGTGCTGTGGTGTATAGGGAGGAGTAAGCTGAGAGAGAATCCCATTCTCTTTCAGATAGTCCCGGAACTCATTGCTCATGTAATCTCCTCCTCGATCTGATCGAAGGATCATTATACTTTTACCCGTTTGGTTCTCGACTTCGTTCTTATATTCTCTGAATTTCTCAAAAGCTTCAGACTTGTGTTTCAACAGGAACATGTCCATATCTTGAGAGATCGTTAGTGAATGTAATGAAGTACAAGGCACCATTCCGGGCATGTGTAGACATGGGTCCGCATACATCACTTTGTATCAGTCCCAAGAGTTCCGCAACTCTTTCTCCGTATCCACTAAACGGAGTTTTGGTCATTTTGCCTTTGAGACATGACTGGAAAGTGTCATAAGATGAAAATCCGAACGGTTTCAAATATCCATCTTTATGTAACTTAGCTAGTCGTGTCGCATTGATATGACCTAGTCTACAATGCCATAAGTAGGTTTCGTTCATTTCTGAAATCTTCCTCTTGTGTGTGTTTTGCACATTAAGTACTGTAGTTTGATTGAGAACGTATATGCCATTATTTAACGGGCCTGATCCAATCAACTTTTGATTTAGGAAGATGTTCATAACATCATTCTGTACTCAAAAATTAAATCCCTTTTTACTTAATAAAGAAACTGATATAATATTGCATATCAGGGTCGGAATGTAATAGCATTCGTTCAGAATCAATGTATTACCATTTGGAGACACAAGGTGATATTCGCCAATTGCTTTGGCTACAACATTTGCACCATTCCCTACTCTTAAGGAATGATCACCCTCTCCCAGTTCTCTACCTTTACGTAGCCCATGTAACATATTACATATGTTGGATACCGATCCGATATCTAATACCCAGGACGTAAAGTGAACCGAGAAACAGTTCTTAATAACTATCACACCCGAAGAAGATGCATCAGCATGCTTGTTCTTCGTTTGGGTGGCGTGAGAATCCAGATATTCTCCTATTCCCTTCTTGGGCTTATAACAATTATAAGTTGGAGCGGGACCAACGTTCATCTGCTCAGTATAGTAAGCGGGTTCGGTCAATACATCCATATTATTATCTTGATTAAGGCCTGACATGGTCTCTACCTGGAAAGAGAGAGAAGAAAACACTTTAGCATATGCTCTTGCAAGATTAGATTGGTTATTATCTTATCTAATCAGGATGGCTCCCACTGCTTTTTGATCAAATCTTGCTTAAAACCCTAAAAGGTAAGACTAGCTGGGATTAATTACACCTTACAAGTTCGCCAATCTTTCAGCCAGGTCAGTGTTTGTACTTTGAAGGAGGTTCCCCATGCTTTTGCACGGACCTAATTAAAATAAATCTCGTTTTCCCGGAGGCATAACCCCGTTAACACCTTTCTAGACACCTACTTGATCAGCTAATTGTCATATGTAAAACTTTCCCAGGAGTAACTCTTACTCGCAGTGGGTATCAGGATCCAACTATCTCATAGAAGGTATGCAATCTCATTGCAAATTTCAACACTTGAAATTCCCGATAATACTTTTACCCCTACCGTGCTATGATCTTGACGCATGCCAAACAACGCATAGTTCGCCAGTCAAGTTCAACCCGTGCATTTCCTGATTGAATTAAACCCACCGGTACGACCCTTGACGCATGCCAAACAACGCCGTACGAATACCCTAATCCAATCACATCTTATGCTATAGATAAGTACGAATCAGCTACCGAACACTATGCCTTGACGCATGCCAAACTACCGTAGCACGAATACTAAATAATACTTATCTGAAATGACGGAGGGCTACGTAGGTTTTTCAGAAAACCTTTCGCGTAATGAACTTGATATCATTGTAGAAGCAAGTGATTTTTAAAAGGAGTGTTTTTAAGGCTTTTACTAGTTTCTCTAAAGAGGTCACTCCCGGTGAAGGGATCTCGGCTCTTTCCTTATCGAATAAGGTACAGGATATTTTACAAATATCGCTATGCAAAGCAAGAACTATAGAAGCAATCAAAAACAAAACCGAGTGAGTTGTAGCATCTGCTAGTTTTACTAAAGAGGTCACTCCCGGTGAAGGGATCTCGGCTCTTTCCTTATCGAATAAGGTGCTGGATATTCTACAAGGAATACCGATATGCCAAGCAAAACTGGAGCTACCCTTTTTATAAATTTCATTCTACAACATCTTTTAGGTTTCTTTTCATTCATTAATCTCATTAATGAATCCTATCATTTAAGCTTCCTAAGCATCACAGAAGAAATGAAAATACAACGTACGCTTATGCCATCCGCATTCGCCATAGTGTCCAGTTATGCACCGTTAGGTTACTTAACTAACGGCATACCGGGGCGGGACTAGCGCGGGTGTAAAATATAAGCAACGTTTATTATATATCTTATATACAATAATAAAGCATTCGTCTCATGCATATAATATGATCACATCATATAATATTAGCAGCAGAAGATAACATATGAAATATTGGATATACTAGGAGGTCCGTGTTTTATTTTGAGCTTGTATAAAACACGGATTCCACGGTCGTGATGAATAGCCAAACTCACAACTCTAGACCCCTACGAGAGCAGCAAGTAACCCTGCCAATTCTAGGGTTAGGAAACCCGGTCTCGACTCCTCATGATAGCCTCCTACTGGATCCTTGAACCCGGCTACTTGTGCTCTCATCCTTGGGTCTATCCTAATGCAGAAATGTAAATAATATACAATGGTGACATCATCCTCAACCCGGAAGTGCCCCAATACAAGAATATTACATTCAATGAATTTTACAAGACTGAAAATGAAAACCCTCATCTCACATAAAACCCCCAGCTATTCAGAATACGACGATCCAATATAATATATCACAGCAACACATAACATCACATGTCATCATCGTAAGTAAATATACCTATCACAATTTTCGTTGACATATAGAAACGACAACGACGATATACCACATATTACACTTACGGCCGCAGAAAAGAAAGTGAAAAACTACAACATTTGGAACCCACAATCATCTTAGACATCGTAAACCCGAAATATCACATATTACAGATTTCATGCCTAACTATATGAATTCCACATATTGCATCACATTACAGAAAAAGTTAGACGACGTTAAACATTCCGTTCGAATCAACAAATACCCAAAATTTCCATAAATGCTCAACAGTTGAACTTAGTTTAAAAGCATCCATCACATGCCACGGTACCAATGGACCAGCCGTAGAAGGGTCAAACCAACGCCTCACATGTGGCAATGCTGAACTACCACAAACCCTAGGGTTTAAAGGCGGTTCTGACGGTCACATAATCGAGTTAAGGTTTTGTTCTTCTAGAGGGTCCACCGTGTCACTTACACGATATTTGAATGTTCTTTAACTATGAAAAAGATCCAACTTTTGAAAAAATTCAGCACGGGAAAAAGTGGGTATTTGATATCCGATCGAACTTTTTAACACTGTCTAATATAACCGAAAATAAACTACAATTACGAATATGAAACACTCCGAATTTCCTTTGCTAAAAGATAACATCACATGCAAAATTAGCAAACACAAACAACACGAATAGTATCAAAACCCAGAGCTTAAAACACTGTACAAAATTCAACCAGTGAGGGGCTGATCTGGCCGGTTTGGGGGGGGGGGTAGGATCTTGGCCACAATCCGAGGAAAAGAGCCCAATTTTCTACAGTGTTCTTTATGTATCACATACTGATCTGCAACTGTTTGGAACATTTTTTGACACTCTAAAAATTTACAGAAACTAGGGTTTCGATATAGACGTTTCAGAGTTGTTTCGGTTTCGTAATCCTATACTTATCCGTCTAATTCTCTAGCTTGGCTCTGATACCACTGTTGGGATACCTACAATGGCAGCAAGGTTTCGGGTGGCATCTCACATGCCAATTTAAAATTTTGACATTATAGATAGCCCTAAACCTAGGATCTTAACTAGAGAATCAAACATAAACTATATGTTAACACCTTAAGATATAAGAGTTAGGGATTACAACCTTTGTAGTCCATTCCTTCGCTTCATAAGCTCCGAGTTGAAGTCCCTTCGCTGCGACCATCATGGTCACGGACTCTAGAGAGGCTCCATGAGGTGAATGAGGCTTCTTTCTTGAAGTCTTCACATTCTAAGATGATCTACCTTGAAGAAACACTAACCCAAGCTCACACTTCTCTAATGAGGTATTAGAGAAGTGAACACCCTAATCTAAGTGTCTTGAATAGATGAGGATGATGAAGTAGGAATTTTGCTCTCTTTTGTTTTCTATTTCTTATAATATATCATCACAAATCAAAAGCTCGAAGCTTTTAGAGAGAGGAAGAAGAAGATGAAGTTTTTGTGATGAATAATGTATTATTGTTGAGATTAGAATTGCACCCTAGGGTTAAGAATGTCATGCTTAACCCTTGTAGAGACTTGACAATGGGTAAAGGTTAGGGTTGGGTTAACAAATATGTCACGACCCGAAAGTACGGAACATGACCGGCACTTAAACTACGAACGTCTCGAGGCGTACGTAATCTAAGTAAACCGAAAACCCAGAAATCCAAACCAAGAAAGATGTAGAGTGTAGGAAAAACCAACTTAAAGCAAGTAGTTTCAATAGCATAAGCCGAATTAGGCGGTTTTAAAAACATCAAAAAATTTCCCGAAAATTTCGGCAGAGTCTCCTTTGTAAATACTGGCCCCCAAATGGGATACAACATGAATAGTATACGAAATCAATAAAACGGCATCCCCAAGCGGGAGCTAGCTCTTCGTCAATCGACGGTCACAACCACACAAGCAATATAATATACAACGCCAAGGGCAAGGATCAAAATTCAAAAGGAAACTCAAAAACCACAAGAAAACCACAGAAATATAACACGTGACTCTAAGGTCGAAAGAATAAACATCACTGGTCTCTATCTCAAATAAATCCATGTTTGGTTGATGGAACTTCTAGATACAACTGAATAATAATATACAATGTATACTGATGGGTATGATATAATAAATCCACCTACTAGCAAATCACCCGAAAGGAGCAGTGCCAGCAAAGCCGTAATGAAACCTGTACGGCAAACCTGCAAGAACTGTGGCACAACGGGGGTGAGTTGCCAACTCATGAATAGAAAAACATCTACGCACAGAAATCGTATAAATAACGCAACCTAGGTCAATGATCATAATATATCCTCAAATATATGAATAACATGCAGCCTATAACAATGGCTAGGGTAATATCTAACCCGAGTGTGATCTCATGTGCCCGTGTCAGTGCCTTAGGTAGCAATATATCATATGAATGAGGTATGAATGCATGAAAACAGAATACATGTAAATGAAGAACCGTTTTCATAATTTAGTGAGATTTCCTATGTATTTTTAAAATGAGGTATCAGAATGAAATCAGCATAAAACAGTGCCTAGCATCGGCACAAAACGTAATCCCAATATCTCGATATCTCTGTATCACAGTCTCTGTACCTCAATATCTCGAAATCTCAATGTCTCAATCACAATATCTAGGGCGCCGTCAGTCCAGACCGGCCCCTACCATCCATCTCAAGACCACGACGGTATCCTCCGGATATCCGACGCGTCGGGTAAAATCACCGGTAGGTAGTGCTCCCCTGCCAGGCTCACATCGTCATCATCACGCGCTTCTTGCCCCGGGGTACCTTACCGGGTCCACCATGTACCCGAAACGGTTCATCCGTCTCCTCGAATCGGGTCTCGAAATCCATCAGCAAACTCATGGTGGACGACTCATACATCATGAGAAAAATCGTACTTTTTATTTAAAAAGAGAGAAATCAATTTATATAAGTTTTGCGGTTTCCCCCCAAATCCAGAAAATTTCATGGAAATCCGAATCCAAATCATCAATAGCATGTAAAAACCATGAATATAGGCATAACAATGAATAACAGTATGCATGAAGTGACAAGTAATAACTACAATGTTAAGCTGGCATATAAGGCAGGCACACTAATATCATGTCAAATTACTAACTAACAAGCTAAGTCAAGCAATAATATTTTCTAAGGTGTACGTGACATGGCAATTACCGATGAAGATGTGTGTGAGCCGGCAAGTAAGTGTACGTAGTACATACACATCATCGGTAATGGTGCTGGTGTCCTAACAATATGATATCAACATTGCAATAAGAAATTATAACATAAGTATGTTAATGATGTCATAAAAACATAATTACATTTTGAACCCAATTATTTAACAAATTTTAAATAGCTAGTTAGCAAATTAGCGTAATTATCATAATTTTTTAAACTAACAATTAACAACTAGCTACTAACTTTGTTTTAACAAGCCATAAGAGCCTAATACATTACACAACCATACACCAATTTCACAAAACCCTAACTTGCATTCAAACCCTTACTTGAATTTTATAACTAACAAAATCCAACCCAAACTATACATGAAACACTAAATTAGCACTAATTTGAAGCCCAAAAAGCAACTTAAACTCTTAGATTTGGTTTGTATAAAACACTAGATAGCAAAATAGAATAATTAACTTAATAATGGTGTGCGAAAAACCCTAGTTTAACTCAAACCATTCTCTTGAAGATCCTAGATGAAAATAGCACCAATATTAACACTAAAACAACTTATTTAAAGAAATCTAACCATAAGAATTTAAATGGGTAAGAATTATACCTCTAGATCTAGAGATCTAGCAAGAAATTTTGACTCCAAAGATGGCCTCCTAGCATCCAAAATCCATCCAAGAAAGGTTAAGAAGAATGGATGAAGGATGGGCTTGAAATTGTGAAGTTTAAATGGAATTCTGATGGAATTTTGATGAGTTTAGAAGAAAAATGAGAGGGGAAATTTTGGGGCTGTTTATTGCAGGAATTTCGGCTGAGGAGGGAGTGGGGAGAGGTGTGGGGGAGTTGTGGAAAAGAATTCAAGTCAAAGCCCCTCCCAAATTACCATAATACCCCCACCTACTTTACTATATATAAAAACCTTATTTTAACCCATTTCTCACATGATTTAAGGTCAAAAAGAGGGAAATAAAATTCTTGGGCTGCTACAATAGTGTGGGGCTGGCCAAGGGGAGTGAGGGTGAGTGTGAGAGACTTTACAAAAAAATTCTATGCAAAAAGACCTCCCACAATACCATATTTGCAAGTTTTAGTTCAAAATAACTATATTTTTGTTTTCCATAAAATAAATCAATTAAAACTTGAAATAAAATACTAAAAAATTATATTACAACTAGATTTTAATTAACATGATTTTAAAGATTAAAATTAGCCCATTTAAATTTGTTTTTATCGCTAATTTAATGTATTTTCTTACCGGCTTAAAATAATATTAAAATAATTAATTTCGGAAAAATTTTCAGAAAATTTGAAATTTCACCAGTGGCTCAATAAACACCAAATACTAGCAATTACATAGCTAGAATTTGTATATTTAATTTTATAATAAAAATATTTGCATTTTGACTTTTTACAGAAAACCCCCTTATTTTACCGTTTTTTTCGAAATTTCACCGAAACGATTTTCAAAACGTTACAAAATATCTAGCAAAAATATCAAAGAGGGTGGACTAAGTCAACACATCATGAAGCTCCCTCAAGCTCATCCAAAACTTAATCCACACAAATTTAATTACCAAAAACAAATATATATAAATCCAACCATAAACCCTAATCATGGTTTAATCTCATAATCTTAGTTCCATTTTTAACCCTAACATGTTACAATATTATATATCACATATATAATATATAATGTAACAAAAGAAAATAATACAATTAACATATATCATATATGTATCAATGTATTATCCAAGTAAGAAAAAGAATCATTTAAGTGAGCTTATATTAGTTAATGTAATGTAATATATCACATATATAATTATACATTAAATTATCGAATCAACACTTGATCCGATAATCCGGCTATATTACATATAACCGACTACTATAACATGTATCATTTTATCGAATCAACAATTGATCCGATATCCCGGCTATATCACATATCGTGAGAACAAAATACGGTATCTCATATCGTATTAATCTCGGTCCCGCACATATCACATATGTGCTCCAACTCCGTTTTGCCTGAGCCAGGAAACCTCTGTGTAAGACTCTAAAGAATCGTCAATACGCCGGCAGTAGGTGATGATCATATCAATCACCCACAAGCTGCAAGCGGTCAGCTAAACATAACAGCCATCCGGGTATTGAGCGATCAGAAGATCAACAAGAAAGCCTGTACATACTCCTGTGAATCCAATCAGTAACACTACCGTACAGTCCGGTCTCTTTGTCGGATATGTCGCATATCCAGTCTAGGGGTGGTAAACGTCAAATCCCGGTAACTGATAAGTTGTGTTGATGTGAGGCTCATAATGGGTCGAGAAACTACTGATAACACTAACCAATAGCACTCCATATCAGCCCTGGCCAGGGACTTCCAGTTATAGCCAACCGAACACAGCGCAACATCAACCCCCAATATCGGGAGAAATGAAACCCCTCCTATCGCTCATTGCCTCCATGTGATTCGGGACTGTACCCAAAAGCCACAGTTTTGCACATTCTGATGAACGTGGTAAGGTGGAAATCAAAGCACAGTGGGAATCACACAAGACTCTATGACGATCTAGGGTCTACAGACTAACCTGTACCAGTGTCACCAGAGAACTGCTATATGAAGATAGGTATAATACCATCTAGGAGTTCTCGACGAGTCAGTTCAGTGTACCCAGTCTCCACTGAGCACCAGTACACCATCTTTGATGTCAAAGACCAATGGATATGGGATCATCCATCGCCCATCATATGGGTCAAGATGCCTATATGCTAGTCTACTCTGGAGTATCGATGCCCTGTCTCGATACACCCTCAACTAGGAACAGTTATAGAATGTACTCTTGGACTACCCTGGCCCCACTAGTACGATCTGCATCATAGTCCCAGTAGTCGAGTACATATCCTAAGGGCTTTATCAATATGTGAGAGCCAGACAGTAAACCAATACGAGTCAACATGTTAGGAAAAAATGAAACCAAATAGCATACTATCATGTCGAGCAAGAAAGTCCTATCTATATATATCGAAGCATCCACTATAATATACATCATATGTACAACAATGGCCTCTAGGGCATATATACAACTAACATTATCCATGTCCTATGTGGAGAAACAAATGTGTGACAACCACAGTATAATTGATCGTAGTTTAGGAATTTCACTTCCTATAAAGTGCATGTCATCCCAAATACCAGGACATCACATCCTACTACCTTCTTACCAGATCCATCTCCTTTTCTGATGAAGTCAAAAGCTATGACTGTCACATCAAAATTAGATGATTTATTTCCTCTATACCTGCTTTAGTCTATAAATAAACATAAGTCACTTGCCCTCTATGCTTCCGCTGCTCCCACTGACTACAACAACCCTCTGGCGGAGTCATATACACGTGCATTTCTAAATCTAGTTTAGAATAATGCTATAATCATTCTCCTGCCGGGTCTCATAGTCTAGAATAGCAGCAATGGAAAGTCTGGGTAAACAAGAACCTCCCTGTCACCATCTCTCAGAAGACCGAAGTACCTCTTGGGTGCCTGAGGTTACCCACCAAATCTGCGGAGTGGCTAATAGAATGTCAAACCCGATTGAATCTTTAGGTTCTATTAAATTTTCAGTAATCGTTTGCGGTTCTGGAATCACTTCTAGTTTTATCATACTCCCACTTCTGTTTTCTGAAAAATAAATCCATTTTACTGAAACTGTGGTGAGTCAAGAACAGTATCACTATTGATCTTCCTGATGGTAGAAAGTTAACCCTCGTCAAAGCCCAGGATAACCCACAAACTGCCATTACTGAAACGTGCCTTGAGTTTATCCGGATTCTTGTTTTAAGCATCAGTCGGACAACTCCCTATACCTTAACATCGTTAAGATATAAATTGATTCTATATTCAATATAGAAACAAAATCACTAATTTAATTGGAGCTAGATTCAAAATCATGCACCTGTCTCCAGTGCATATCAATCAAATGGAAAAAGGCCAATCGGCATTACTCAACTAGGAGTGCATCCATATATGAGTAACCTGAAAGAGAAGCAAGCTCTCAAAACCATTACTATCAACGGAATGCATTATACGAGTATCTACATATTCGATCACTTTGAAGAATTCTGATACTTTCAACAAATGGTTCTATAATTTATTCATATACCTATAACTTCTCAATATCTGGACCTTGCATTTTAATTAAATATTTGTCTGGAACTGGAGAAGTCATGAGTAAACAGAATATAGTATGAGTACCAACCTCTTTGTCCTAATGGACACCGGACAACATACAATACTTTTTATAAGTCCACTGAGTTTAATAACTCAAACCCTGTGCGTCGTAGGTTGAAAACTAGAATATGGTTAAGAAGAATTACATCGCTGTTGAATGCACCTTACCTAATCACCAACTGATATAGGTAAATGTCATAGACATAATTTCAAAAAGTTATAACTCACTTTAAAAAATAAACGTATAGATATATCAGTTTGAAATTGGTGCATAACAACGGATATTCAAAACTAAATATTTTCCATCCGGCAAAAACAAGATGATTTCCTCAGTTATCACCAATTACAACGAATTCCGATATAATGAGGATCTAATCACCCAATTCCCAATATCTTAACCCCACTCATAACACCAAACAGATATGAGAAACTGATCTGGTAAATACATACCCTGGAGTTAGATTCCAATTGGAAAACCAGTTTTCAATTAACATCGCACAGTCGGACTGAAACATGAAAATGTTACGAAGGGGTTAATCTGGTATTCCTAGTAACGCCTCTTCCACTATCCTGATTCATGACAGTAACCATATACTTACCTGCCCTCATTTCAATCTCTTTATTATGTCTTTACTTATTACCTTCTGTTCACCTTCTTTAGGCTAATTGGTTTTCTTCCTTTCCTATCCTTCGGCACCAGCCTAAGGTTTGGAAGAAGACTATCCAATAAGCGTAATAGGTGTATACTCCTTATGCCAGGAGCCCTCATAACCCAAGAGAAGGTAATGGGAAAAGACATCTGAATAATCCTATCCTATTTCTCCTGAACCGAAAACCATTCTCGAATCTGGAACGAATTCCTTCGAGTCCGTATGTAATTATACGATGGCATATCCAAGCATTATGGTCGTTCGTAGTGATACAAAGTGTTCTGGAGAAATCCAAAGTGGATGTAGGAGTGGCAGTGGTATATACGGCTTTGTCGTGAATGATAGAAGTCGTAATTTTCTTTGTCGTTATTCTAATCCCTTTATATGTCTTTACTTATTACATTTTGTACACCACTTTTAGGCTAATTGGTTTTCTTCCTTCCCCACTTTTTGGCACCTGCCTATAGTCTGGAGGAAGACTATCCAATAATCTCAATAGGTGTACCCTCTCCTAATCCTAGCAGCCCTCACAATCTGAGAGAAGGTAAAGAGAAAAGACAACCGAATAATCCTATTCAATCTCTCCAGAACCAGAATCCATCCTCGAATCTGAAACAATTTCCTTCTAGTTCGTATGCAACTAAACGATGGATTTATCCAATAGGAGTGGATGTTCGTAGTAATACGGGGTGTTCTGTAGAAATGCAAAGGTAAAGAAGGAGCGGCAATGATTTATACGACTAAATGAAAATCCAAAAGCCAAGGTGTTTTAAGACGGTTCGGTTAACTTGGTTCATGAGTTTTAGTTAAGGGTCGGGCCATGGTCCCTATAAGAGAGAGAGAGAAAAGAAACACTCAGCGTGCACTCTAACCTAGATCAGAATGGTTAATCACTATATCTAATCAGGATGGCTCCCCCTATTTCCTCGAATTCTCCTCCAAACCCAAAAGAAGAATTAGTCGGGATCATCTAAAATCACCCGAGGAGTAAACCTACTCATCAGTGTGAATCGGGATCCAACTATCATCGCATGATAACTTGATGGAAGCCACTCAAGTCACCACACTTCAAAAGGTATGCGCATCCTGGCAAGTTTCTGTATGTTTGAAACTCCTGATGTGTGTTTTTACCCTAAGTGGTTCATGACCTTGACAAAGGCCAATAAATCATAAACCACAAGTCAAGTTCAACCAGTCATTATCCAAGATTAAACTAGACTCACCCGTAATAACCCTTGACAATGGCCAACAAGGTTATACGAATGTCCTAGATAATCGCAACACTATGCAACAGACAAGCAATATCCAGCTATCGTACACTACGCCTTGACAAAGACCAACAAACGCAGCACGAATACTAGGTATTACTTGAAAGAAATGAAGGAAGGCTATGGCTGGTTTTTGGTGAAAAACTTTTAATGTAATGAACTTGATATCGTTGAAGGAATCCAAGTGGTTTTACAAATATATAGTGGCGAAAACTCTTGCTAAAGAGGTCACTCTTGGTGAAGGGATTTCGGCTCTTTCCTCGTCGAATGAGGTGCAGGATATTTCAAATTGAATACCACGATGCAAAGCAAAAGAATCGACTATAGTGAAGTTATTACGTCGACGGAAACTTCTGCCTAAGGGGTCACTCCCGATGAAAGGATCACTGCCCTTGCCTCGTCGAATGAGGTGTTGGGTATTCTTAACCGAATACCATTGTGCGAAGCAAAAGAAAACGTCTGTAATGTCAGTTTTTAAAAACTTTGTTCCAACAACATCATATAGGTTTATTTTATCCTCGCATTGATAAGAATCAATCCAGTCCCATCAAATAATCACACCAGAAAAGAACGAAAATATATGATGTACGTATATGCCATCCGCATTCGCCACTGGTCCCCGTCATCGCCTGTTAGGTTACATAACTAACGACAGAGCGGGGGCTGGACTAGCGCGGGTGCAAAACATATACAACATCTACTATTATATATATATATATATATATATAACTATCGTCCCATGAATAATATAAAGAAACATCACGGAATAGCAATAAGCATCACAGAACAAACGGACAATCTGGGAGCCCCGGGTTTCCTTTGAGCCGCAAGTGAAACCCGACATTCCCCTGGTCGTGTGGATAGCCTGTGCAATGAAAACCTAGACCCCTATGAGCGTGGCAAGTTACCCTCCAAAACTAGAACTGAGACAACCCCCTTCATCAATATGAATGGGCCACCCGGCACTTCACGGAATCCGGTAACTTGAGCGCCCCTCCGTGGGTCATACATAAACCCCCTATGAGTGCGAAAAATAGCCTGCCAATTCTAGAGTAAAGTCCCCTCTGTCTCAACGCCATGAGATGCGGACCTTTTGCCCTCTAGAACCCAGCTATTCGTGCACTCCACCGCGGGGTAATCCTAGTACAAAAAAGAAAATAATATGTACAAGGATGACATCGACCTCAACCCGGTGGTGCCCCAAACAAATAATATAAAAAATGGCTGTGACGGCAGTCCACATGTCAGACGCTCTCCCCGCAATATCAAAAGGACAAATGAATCTAAACAGTACTAACATTGCACCCAAGCTATCCATCGCGACGATCCAACCACAATCACAGCACAATACAGAATATCAACGTGAATGTCACGTTCGCAAAACCCGTCTAAAAGAATGTATAGCAATTAGACGAGTCGTACCGCTCGAATGACATTCACGGTCGCAGATAGTAATGCATGTACTGATAAACATTTAAACAGTGTTAAATTATCGACTTCGAAACACCCCTATTTGCTTCTGAACAATAGATAACAAAATATCTAAACTGGGAAAAACAAGCAATACCACTAAATCAATATTCAAGAGACTAGACCACATCACAAAAATCAAGTCCCAGTTTCCTAGAAAAATCGGCCACATCGGAATTTTTCCTATTCTCGCCAGTCCAGTAGAGGAGTTAGGGGCTCATATTTGGTGTGTGTTCTAGTAGTCATGTCACGCCCCGCTTCCCAGAGTACGCTAAGATAGGCACGTGACAGAGCCAACCATGCTACCTGTGGATAGGAAAAATCCATCCACAGTCACATTACGGTTGTAGAGATATCAAGAACAGGAAAGTAAACTAAACTATCTAGTACATGTTCATGAGCCAGAATAAATGAGTCAAGAAATGATATAATATGCGGAAGCGAAATATCCAATAAATAAAACACCTGGAAAGTAAAACTGGATACCAACAGGATCCTCACTGCTCGGTCTAACTGCAGAAGTACTCCTGATCAGACTGCGACAAAGGTAAAGGATCTGGGCCATGCAAAACCCAGACGTCAGTGCGTTATAATATCAAGCAATATAATAAACATGGGTAGCAAGACATACAGGTATGTGTATGAACAGTAAAACAGGTATAACAGTAATATAAATGAGTACAGTGAGGGTAATGTGTAGTGAGTAATCTGGACTGGTTTATTGGGTTAACTACTCTCAAGTCTTTGAAATCAATTTGATAAATCATCGATGTAACTCAATAGTATCCCGTGCATACCCGGGACCACGGTCAAGATTCTCGGGCTGAATCCGAGACATGCCGCTAGGCAGTAAAACAGGAAATATGTATAGATGAATGATGTCAGCAGCATCATCCCAAGGCGGGCCTAGCCTCTAAAACTGATCAGTATAAGCAAGAGAACTGTCGAGTTACAAGTCAAGTTTCATCATTGATTTCCCCATACCCCCAAGTTATATGTTTAAGTCAGGTATTAATAATCTGAAGCTAATGCCAACACAGTATCAAGCAGGTACAGGTTTGTCTGGATAGACAACAAGAAATGTCCGTAGGGACAACATGTCAAGGCTGTTGGCATTAGTAACAAGATCAGGTAACAGGTCAAGATATGGTACATGAGGTCAAGTCAAGTAGTGTAAATAAGTCCAATCATGTCAAGAAGTGCACGGTATCAAGTCGTATCAAGTAGTAGGTGTATCAAGTCATGTAATGGGTGCACAAAATGTAACATGAGTGCTCATAATCAAACTAAAATAAGCATGGCTATATAAAACAAGTATGGGGTACTAATGGAACAATAAAAATGGAACATTGTGATGTGGTATGCAAATAGGTACAAATTAAAGCTTATGGATGCACAGTTATCGATTTGGGTTAAGGTTATAGTTTCAACATTAATTAAAATACACTTTATCAAATATGGAATATTAAAATCTCATTATTATATATTAGATGATCTAGGGATGCAATTGTATATATAATAGGCTAGATGGATGCAAACGGGTGTCCGAAGGTTATAAACTATTAAAAAGTACTATGGGCTATACAACTAAGCAATATGTGATTCAAATATGGATATGGGTACCGTGTATCGTAATCTAATATACAACAAGAAATGTTTTCAAGTTCTAGATCTAAAATGATATAAATGGAACATCGAAATGTTAAAATGGAACATGTGATATTAGATCTAAACTACAGGTTTAATATGCATTTAAATAAGTATGTAATAAATTAAATAGCATGTAGCAAGTTTTACTTGCCTCGGGGAAACACAGATGCACGGCATGCAGCAAGAATGCGATAAAATGACGGAAAAATCTCCATTGGGGCATTTCGTCGAACACCTTGCGCGCACAAATACGGAACAGAACCAGGCAATGCAAGAATGTAACCGCATAGTTAGGAAACGCCCACGCGACGCCTCATGTCGAATAGAGACCAAATAAGAATCCATGATAACCGGTACAAAATAGATCTCGAGAGGAAGAGAATAAAGGTTGTCTAAAACACAAGCGAAGACAAGAGTAGCAAGACGGTCTAAGAGAGCATCGTCGGTAACGGAGATGTGCGGAGATGAGCGAGGAAGAACGGAGATGAGATCAACAAAGACAACGGAGCCGGATGTTGAAACAACTCCCCACTGAGATTTTGTTATGCGATGGAGGTATTTTACTTCTGCTTGGGCCAAGAGTCATCAACGGTAGGAGGAAAGAAGCAACCATAAACAGTTTTATTATTGTTATTTACTTGAAGCTGACCATCAAGTCAGGAAGCTGGAGCCGATGCGGTGCTTATGCAGCGCTGATGCTGATGCAGGACAGCGAGACATGGTGCAGGTGCTGGTCTGGAGCCATGGTATTGTTGCAGGAGGGAATTGAAGGCAGGCGATGGGCGAGAGTTGAAGGCTGTTGAGGGAAGAGGCCGGTAAGGGATGAAAGAGGTAATGGTGAGTAGGTTGACGGCAAGATGCTGGGTTTCTTGGTCGAGGGAGAAGATGGTTGCTTGGCTTCTGGGTTCAAAGATGGCGACGAGGAGTGAACGAGGCTGTGGTGATCGTGATTATGGGGCTAGGAGCCGGCGAAGGGTTGCTCGGTGAAATGGGTCGAGAAAAATTAAGATGATGGTGGTAGTCGCGGTGGCAAGGCGAAAGCGAGGTGAAGGAGTTGGTGGCGATGAAGATGAGATGGGATTAGGTTCGAAGGTGAAGGTTTGTGGCCGGAGGCAACGGTGAGGGTGAAAGCTACGGGCGGCTCGGTGATTGCAACGATGCAGGTCTCGGGAAGACGAGATATGGGTTTTCGGATAGTTTTGAGGAAGTAGAAAATGGAGTTGAAGAAGACGAAGATAACGACGACGAGGAAGGAGACGGTGACGAGGTGAGGAAGGGGTTGTAGTGAGGCTAGCGTGGGTTAGGGGCTCGGTAACGATGGGGTCTGCGAAGGCGAGGAAGAAGAGGGGTCGATGACGAAGAGAGGTCTGGGTTTGGGGCGTGGCGATGATGACGATGGGAAGAAGAGAGCGGAGAGAGAGGGAGAGAGACTGAGAGAGAAGGAGAGAGAGACAGATCGATATGAGAGAGAGAGGGAGAGAGAAAGAGGTGGAGAGAGATCGAGATGAGAGAGAGAGATGAACAGTAGGGAGAAACAATTTTGGAGGTTAGCGGGGAGAGAGAAAGAAAGAAAGAAAGAGAAAGGAGAGAGAGAAATCGAGATGAGAGAGAGAATTTGTTGTATAAGAAATTGGCATTATAATTTTTAAAAAAATATTTTAGTTTGTTAAAATAGTTGAGATAAAATATTTAGTTAAACTGTCTTATTAATTTAAAGATAATATAATTAATAAAATTTAAATTTTGGTGGGATACAAAAATATTCCAAAACACACCCGGGTCGGGTCTAAAAATTCAGATTTAAAATACGAAATTTTATGCGACCTCCAAATTTCAAAATGAAAATCCAGGTAACGGAAATGAATACCCCCAAAAACGGATGCACGAACGTGCGCGTAGCCATCCAAACAAGTCTGTTTCACTGAACGGGGGCGAGAACAAGATGCGCGGATGCTACCATAGGGTCAGGGGTATCATGCATGCCATGTTATGCAATTTTAAATTATTTTCTGTGATATAAAATGTTATATGATAAAAGGTGCAATGCCAGATGAAATGCCAGTATGCAATAAACATGAAAATGTACAGTCTACGTAATTCATAAATATGAATCAAACAAGCTCAAGCAATCAGGTCGGGTCGAATGCAAAGTAAAATGTAAAATACCATTCGCACCCAAAACACGATAAATCAAGAAATACCACAATTAAGGAAATACGGGAACTGGAATTGGTATAAATGGACTCGGTTGTTACATTATACCCAACTATAAAAAGAATTTCGTCCTCGAAATTCGAAGAACAAGAAAGGATAAACAATCAAGAAACTACATGAATAGATGTGGAAACTTCTGTCGGATTTTGCCTTCTCATTCCCAAGTTGATTCACCATGCGAGTGATTTCCCCAAGAAATAAGTACGAGAGGGATGACCTTGTTCTTAAGAACCTTTTCCCTCCGATCCATAATCGACATCGGTTGCTCCTCAAAAGTCAAATCTTCTCGTATAGTCAGCTCCGAATGATCCAGCATGTGTGTTTCATCTCGAACATACTTACAGAGTTGAGATACATGAACCACGTCATGAACATTCACCAAAGATTGCGGTAACGCCAATCGATACGCTATCTCTCCTACCCGCTCCAAAATCTCAAAAGGTCCAACGAATTGAGGACTAAGCTTTCCTCGACTTCCAAAGCGAATAATTCCACTAGTCGGTGATATCTTCAAGAACACCAAATCACCAACTGCGAACTCTAACAGTCTTCTCGATGTATCTGCCCAACTCTTTTGTCGGTCTTGTGCTGCTTTTATATGATTCCGAATAGTGTTAACCTTCTCAACTGCTTGCACGATCAATTCCGGTCCCAATAATCTTCCTTCTCCAACATCGTCCCAACAACAGGTGAACGACATTTGCGACCATACAATGCTTCGAATGGAACCATCCGAATAGTAGCCTGAAAGCTGTTGTTGTATGAAAACTCCACTAAGTGTAGATGATCCTCCCATGAACCCTTGAAGTCCAACTTGCAAGCTCTCAACATGTCTTCAAGAGTTTGGATCGTTCTCTTCGACTGGCCATCTATTTGAGGATGATAAGCTGTGCTAAACTTCAATCGAGTCCCCAAACTTTCTTGTAAGCTCCTCCAGAAGTGTGATAAGAAATGGGTGTCACAGTCGGACACGATGCTTACCGGTACTCCATGCAATCTTACAATCTCCTGCATGTACCGTTCTGCCAAAGCTTCTGTTGATTGACTAACTCAAAATGGTATGAAATGAGCTGGTTTGGTCAATCGATCAACAATCACCCAAACTGCATTGTTGCCCTTTGGACTCCGCTGTAAAGCCGTCACTTAATCCATGGTTATATGTTCCCACTTCCATTGAGGAATCGGAAGTGGTTGCAATAAACCAGCAACCCTTTGGTGTTCAGCCTTAACTTGCTGACACACCAAGCACTTTGGTACAAAGCGAGCAATCTCCCGTTTCATGTCTTTCCACCAGAAATGCTGTCGTATATCTCGGTACATCTTTGTGCCTCCTGGATGTACGAAATATGCTGAACTGTGTGCCTCCTTCATAACTTCTTCGCGAATATCTCCTTTTGGCACACACAAACGGCTACCATATCGCAACTAACCATCCTCATGAATCAACAAGTCCGTTCGAAGCCCAGCTTCAACCTGTTCTTGAAATTTTCTGCAATCTTGGGTCCTGCAATTGCGCTGCTTTAATACTTTCAATCAACGACGATTGTACTTCCAGCTGCATCAACTGTCCCGAAGAATGCGGTAGCACAACCTCCAAATCGAATCTTTGAAAGTCTTCAATAAGTTGCTTCTGTGCAGTCAACATCTGAATTGCTGGCAACCGACTAAGTGCATCCGGCACAACATTAGCTTTCCCCGGATGGTATTTAAGATCAAGATCGTAGTCGGCCATCAGCTCCAACCATCTATGCTGCCTCATGTTAAGCTCTTTCTGTGTGAACACATACTTTAGGCTTTTGGGATCGGTGAATACTTTGACCATTTCGCCCAATAAGTAGTGTCTCTAAATCTTCAATGCGAAAATTACAGCTGCTAGCTCTAAATCATGAGTTGGGTAATTCTTCTCATGGATCTTCAATTGTCTTGATGCGTAAGCTATAACCTTCTAATGCTGCATCAAAACACATTCCAAACCTTTTCCAGATGCGTCGCTGTGAATCATCAATCTTCCGGAACCGTCTGGTACGGTCAAAATAGGAGTGGTTATCAACCTTTGCTTCAATGCATCAAAAGCTGACGCACACTTTTCCGTCCATACGAACGGTACTACCTTTCGCGTAAGCTTGGTCAAAGGCTCAGCCAAACGAGCAAAATCCACCACAAACCTTCTGTAATATCTGGCAAGTCCAAGAAAGTTTCTGATCTCTGCAACGTTCTTCGAAATCGGCCAATCTCGAACTGCTGTAATCTTTTCGGGATCAACGGCGATTCCATCTCCGGACACGACATACCCCTAAAACTTTAATTCTTCAAACCAAAACTCACACTTGATCATCTTTGCATACAATCTTTCTTGCCTCAATGTCTGCAGTGCGATCTTCAAGTGTTCTGCATGCTCTTCTAGGGTCCTCGAGTAGACCAGAATATCATAGATAAACACCACTATATACTGGTCCAAGAATGGTGAAAAGATTCGGTTCATCAAGTCCATAAATATCGCCAGTGCATTCGTGACTCCGAATGGCATCACTAAATACTCGTAATATCCATATCGAGTTCGGAACACAGTCTTGCAAATATCCTCTGATTTAACTCGGACCTGATGATATCCGGACCCCAAATCCAGCTTCGAGAATACCCTTGCGCCACCAAGCTGCTCGAATAATTTGCCAATGCGAGAGATTGGGTACTTGTTCTTAATAGTCACCCGGTTTAATTCTCGATAATCGATGCACATCCTCCTTGTGCCATCTTTCTTCTATACAAGAAGAACTGGAGCTCCCCAAGGTGAATTGCTGTTAGTTATATGTATACCCTAGAGACCATTACTATACATACGATGTATATTGTAGTGGATGCTTGGACATATATAGGGAGAACTTTCTTGCTCGACATGATAGTACGCTATCTGGTTGCTCTTTATATTAACATGTACTCTGATTGTCTCTATGTTACATGTTGATAAAGCCCTTAGGATATGTACTCGACTATTGGGACTATGATGAGATCATACTAGTGGGGCCACGGTAGTCGACGAGTACATCCTATAACTGTTCGTAGTCGTGGGAGTACCGAGATAGGGCATCGATACTCCAGAGTAGACTAGCGTATGCGTTTCTTGACCCATATGATGGGCGATGGATGATCTCATATCCATTGGTGTTTGACATCAGAGAAGGTATACGGGTGCTCAGTGGAGACTGGGTACACTGGACGGACTCGCCGAGAACTCCCAGATGGTATTATACCTCACGTCAGATGGCAGTTCTCTGGTGACACTGGTACATGTTAGTCTATACACCCGAGATCGTCATAGAGTCTTGTGTGATTCTGTCACGACCCGCAGAGTACGGAACGTGACCGGCACTTAAGTTACGAAACGTCTCAAGGCGTCCGTAAGAAAAGTAAGCCGAAGCCTAGAAATCAAAACCCAATTAAGAATTGGGGTGAAGGAGAAACCATTTTTATTTAAAGCACCTTGTTTCATTTAGTTTCATCAAGTCTCTTTTTATGAAAAACAACTTCTTTTTCCCAATTTTCGGCAAAATCTTCTTGTAAAATAGTCCCCCCAACGGGTACAATTGAAATATAAGTGAATATGGCATCCCCAAGCGGGAGCTAGCTCTTCGCCTCAAGGCGGTCACAAATCCCACGCAATGTAAAATAGCAATGTGCATAAATAAGCATGAAGCATAAGTAAAATAACATGTCGACTCAAGTGAGCTCGACCCCAAATAACATAAATCTACAAGTCTCACAACCTCGCCTCTAGCTCAATATACAGTAATCCAAATAAACTGGTACAGCTGAAATAGTAGTAATAGATTGAGTACTTTAGATACAATGAACATAAATAAGGTGATACAAAATGATAACAACCCACCTATGAGCAAAAGCCTCGAGTCCAGGCAAAAAGAGCAAAAGAGGCAAAAGTATCCACCGCTACAGTGCTGACGGAACGGACCTGCAGAAAAGCTGTGGCACAACGGGGGTGAGTTGCCAGCTCGTGAGTAATAAATAACATCTACAAAGGCTATCTCATGCATGTACACAAGTATCCTAGCATCCCTAGAACAGGTATGGCTATATGTACTAGCAGGTATGTATGCATCATCATTGTACTATCAAGTATGTATGTCACATGGATGTAATAACACGTATGCTATATGAGTCAACTCAAGATCTCATCATGTAGGTATAAGAAATATCTTCCTTTGTTTTTGAAACTCCTTTCAAATATCAGCGTAAAATCCAGGAAAATCAACAAAATCCGTGTCTAGCAACGACACCTCAAAACCGTCTCAATTCTCATATATCCATGTCAAGTATCTCTGGCCTCAACCGTCCAGCTGATCCATATCAAATATCAATATCCTAATCCAGCGGCCACGGTCGGTATCCTCTGGATATCCGTCGTGCCAAATGAAGTGGTAATCCGTCCCCTGCCAGGCTCAACGCCATCTCCTGCGATCTTCTTGCCCGGGGTACCGTACCGGGCCCACCATGTACTCGAGACGGTTCATCCACCTCCACGAAACGGGTCTCGAAAACCACATCAAACTCATGGTGGAAGACATCATACATCACTTAGAAAACCGCAACTTTTATATTTTAAAAGATTATAAGTTTGAAATCTTGCGGCTTTCCCCCGAAATCCAGAAATATCATAAATCTCATGAAATCAACACGAATGCATATGTCAATGATAATGAATGCATGTGGTATCAATTTGCAATGTATGATGTATACTAGGCATGAGCTGTTAGTTATATGTATGCCCTAGAGGCCATTACTGTACATACGATGTATATTGTAATGGATGCTTGGACGTATATAGGGAGGACTTTCTTGTTCGACATGATAGTATGCTATCTGGTTGTACTTTTTCTTAACATGTACTCTGATTGTCTCTATGTTACATGTTGATAAAGACCTTAAGATATGTACTCGACTACTGGGACTATGATGAGATCATACTAGTGGGGCCACGGTAGTCGATGAGTACATCCTATAACTGTTCCTAGTCGAGGGTGTATCGAGACAGGGCATCGATGTACTAGAGTAGACTAGCGTATACGCATCTTGACCCATATGATGGGCGATGGATGATCCCATATCCATCGGTGTTTGACATCAAGGATGGTGTACGGGTGCTCAGTGGAGACTGGATACACTGGACGGACTCGCCGAGAACTCCCAGATGGTATTGTATATCACGTCAGATGGCAGTTCTCCGGTGACACTGGTACAGAGTAGTCTGTTGACCCGAGATCGTCATAGAGTCTTGTGTGATTCCCACTGTGCTTTGATTTCCATCATACCACGTCCAAGAGGGCGTGCAAAAAGGTGGCTTTTGGGTACAATCCCGAATCACATGGAGGCAATGAGCGATAGGAGAGGATTCGTCTCTCCCGGTATAGGGAGTTGATGTTGTGCTGTGTTCGATTGGCTATAACCGGAAATCCCTGGCCAGGGTTGCTGAGATTTACTGGTAAGTGTTATCAGTAGTTTCTCAAACTGTTATAGACCTCATATCGACACGACTTATCGAGCTACTGGGGTCTGACGTTTACCCCCCTAGGCGAGATATGCGACATATCAGACGACGCGACCGGACTGTACGGGAGTGTTACTGTTTGGATTCACAGGCGAATGTACAGGCTTGCTTGTTGATCTTCTGAGCGCTCGATACCTGGGTGACTGTTACGTTTAGCTGACCGCTTGCACCTTGTGGGTATTTGATATGATCATCACCTGCTGCCAGCGTATTGACGATTCTTTAGAGTCCTACACAGAGGTTTCTTGGCTCAGGCAAAACGGAGTAGGAGCACATATGTGATATGTTCGGGACCGAGGATAATGCGGTATGTGATACCGTATTGGATTCTCGCGATATGAGATATCGGCCGGGTATATATGATATAGCCGGGTCATCGTATTAGTCGGTTATATGCGATATAGCCGGATTGTCGGATCAAGTGTTGATTCGATAATTTAATGTATAATAATATATATAATATATTAAATTACATTAACTAATATTTGCTCACTAAAAGATTCTTTTTCTCACTCGGGTAATACATTGATATATATGCGATATATGTTAAATGTATTATTTTATTTTGTTACGATAAATATTATATATGTGATATATAATATTGTAACATGATATGATAACTAATGCAACATGTTTAGTGGAGTTTAAACATGATTAGGGTTTGGATTAGGGTTAAGACTTCTAGTTGATTCTAGAAGCTTTTCTTTTGTCATGATAAAGATATTTGTGTTGATTTTTATCTATGACTCATACTTAACCCAACCCAAAACCTAGCCCTTGGTTAATTCTCTACAATGGTTTAGTCAACTATGGTTGCATTATTCATCATATCAATCCATTCATTATTCATCACAAAAGGATTCCCTTCTTCTTCTTCCTTGAGTTCCTTGAGGAAAAGCTTTCTAGTTTTAGTTTTGTGATGAAAGTGAGTGAGAAAACGATTATAAAAGAGAGCAAAAATCCTACTTCATCATCCTCATCTATCCTTGCCGTTTAGATGAGGGTGTTCACTTCATATTATGAGTGTTAGCTTGTGTTATCGAAACTTCAAGGTAGATTATCTTTGTATCGAAGATCGGAAGCAAGACTGCATCTTTCTCTTCGTGGAACCACTCGGGAGTCCGGAACACAACGATCGCAGCGAAGGGACTTCAACACGAAGCTTTAGAAATGAAGGACCGGATCTACAAAGGTTGTAATCCCACTCACTTAGTGTTATAGTGTTTAGCATGCTCGTTTTCGCCTAAACCCTAGTTTAAAGATCCGGCTTCGGGTTGTTCGGCACGGCTAATTTTTTAATCGGGCATGGTTGATGCCTCATAGAACCTTGTGCGCGTGCCTTGCAACCCTACAGTGGTATCAGAGCCAAGCTAGAGTTTTAGGCGAAGTCTAGATGAAGTTTAAAGTCCGATCGAACCCGGAAACCCCGATGTTTACCCTTCTCTGTACATTTTTGAAAACTGTGATTTTTTATGAATTAAAAATGCTCAGAAAAACAAGCTGGAAAAACTAAGAATTACTGTGAAGTACGGTCAACTAAGTCAATTATTTGACCGCGGAAACGCGGCCAAACCAAGGGTTTGGCGGCGGTTCCGCGGCCAAAATTGTGACTTAGTCCCTGGAATTTCATGTAATTATTCTTAGGTCCTTTCTTGTTATTTTTTTCTGGGAATTTTTTAATTCCACTCAAGTGTTGAGTTTTCTAGGGTTGTATTGGGAAATCGTTGATTCGATCAGATAATTTAACTTTGTTTAGTTTTGTCTGGATAATTTTTAGAAACTGTTAAAAAGTTCGAACGGATATCAATAACTCACGTTTTCCCCTGTCGGAAATTTTTTCAAAAGTTGGATTTTTTCTCGAGTTTAAGAACGTTCTAAGTCGTGCAAGTAACGTGGTGGACCCTCTAGAAGACAACAAACCTTAACTCGATTATGTGACCGTCTTGAACTGCCTTTTGAACCTTAGGGTTTGGGGCTGTACGGCATGCCACATGTGAGGTGTTGGCTTGACCCTTCTACGGCTGGACCATCGGTACTGTGGTATGTGATGGATATTTTTGAACTCCGCTCAAGTGTTGAGCTATTGGGAAAACTTGGGTGTTTGATTATTCGATCGGAAAGTTTAACATTGTCTATTTATCTGGAATGTGATACAATATTTGGAATCCACAAAAAGTTATGAGATAACTAATTTGAATGTTATAAACATAGCGGTTTAGTCTCAATTGATCGGTTGCCACGGGATTTTGATGTGATCAAAAGTCCGTTGCAATCACGTAGTGTACGCGGACACTCGCCGGGTAAACTTAATAGACAGCCACGCCCTATAGCCCCGACCAAGTGACTGTAGGAGAACCCCGTCGCCAAAAGCATCCGTTTGGGTGCTTGCGGCAGTGGTGTTCCACCTTAGTGCACTTCGTCGACGGCATCCAGGGGTTTTGTTGCGACGAGCATTCGATCAGGATATCGGGAATCTTGTTGAATTGCCCGACTTGATATTGAAAAGTGTTTTCGATAAAGAGACTAAAATCTCGGGAATCTTGTTGAATTGTTAGGCATGCGATGTCTAAGGAATTCATTTGGTTAGGCATGCGATGTCTAAAGAGGTTGCGGATTCCAACTGTTGTAGTTTTACACTTTCTTTTCTATGACCGTAAGCATAGTATGTGGTGTATCGCCGGCTTCGTTGCTATACATCAACGACAATCGGCTTGCTTACGTTTATGATATGAGATATTATGTGTTGCTGTGATATGTTATATTGGATCGTCGCGTTCTGAATAGCCGGGGGTTTTATGCGAGATGAGAGTTTTTCTTTTTCGTTCATGTAAAATTCATTTGTATGTAATATTCTTTTATTGGGGCACTTCCGGGCTGAGGATGATGTCACCATTGTATATTATTTACTTTTTCGCATTAGGTAGACCTAAGGCGGGGAGCACAAGTAACAGGGTCTAGGGTCCAGTGGGGGACCATCTCGAGGTGTCGAGACCGGATCTCCTAACCCTAGAATTGGCAGTGTTGCTTGCCGCTCTCGTAGGGGTCTAGGGATGTGGGTTTGGCTATTCATCGCGACCGTGGAATCCGTGTTTTATACAGGCTCGTATTAAAACACGGACGTCCTAGTATATCCAATATTTCATATATGTTTATTCTGCTGCAATGTTCTGTGATGAGATCATATTACTGCCTAAGACGAATGTTTATATTATATATATATGAGATATATGTTATATTGCAGATTTCTTTTCAAATGCAATGCTTATGAAGCATAATAAAATGGGACTTCATTAATGAGATTAATGAAACTAAAAAAAACCTAAAGATGTTGTAGAAACTTGTCTCAAAAACTGGTAGCTCTAGTTCTTGCTTTGCATAGCGGTGTTCCTTGTACAACACCCAGCACCTTATTCGATAAGGAAAGAGCCGAGATCCCTTCACCGGGAGTGACCTCTTTAGTGAAATTAGTAGATGCTACAAACTCGGTTTGTCTTTTGATTGCTTCTATAGTTCTTACTTTGCATAGTGATATTTGTGAAATATCCTGCACCTTATTCGATTAGGAAAAGGCCGACGATCCCTTCACCGGGAGTGACCCCTTTAGCAAAACTAGATAAGCCTAAAAAACACTCCATTTAAAATCACTCGATTCTACAACGATATCAAGTTCATTACGCAAAGGGTTTTCTTAAAAACCTGTGTAGCCCTCCGTCATTTCAGATAAGTACTAGTTAGTATTCGTGCTGCGGTAGTTTGGCATGCGTCAAGGCGTAGTGTACGGTAGCTAACTAGTGCTTATCTGCTAGCATACGATGCGATTGGATTAGGGTATTCGTACGGCGTTGTTTAGCATGTGTCAAGGGTCGTTCGGATGGGTTTAATTCAATCAAGAAATGTACGGGTTGAGCTTGACTAGCGGACTATGGGTTGTTTGGCATGCGTCAAGGTCATAGCACGCTAGGGGTAAAATATTATTGGGAATTTTAAGTGTTGAAATTTGCAATGGGATTGCATACCTTCTATGAGATAGTTGGATCGCGATACCCGCTGCGAGTAAGAGTTAATCCTGGGAGTGTTTTACACATTACAATTAGCCGATCAAGTTGGTGTCTAGAAAGGTGTTAACGAGGTTACGCCTCTGGGAAAACGAGGTTTACTTTAATTAGGTTCGTGCGAAAGGACGGGGGACCTCCCTCAAAGTACCGACTCTGGCCTGGCTGAAAGATTGGCGAACTTGTAGCGTGTAATTAATCCCGGCTAGTCTTTCCTTTTAGGGTTTGAAGGAAGATTTGATTAAAACAGTGGGAGACATCCTGATTAGATATATTAGATAACCAATCTAATCTTGCAAGAGCATACGCTGAATGTTTTCTTCTCTCTCTCCAGGTAGCGACCATATCACGCCTTAATCAAGATAAAAATACGAATATATTGACCGAACCCGCTTGTTATACTGAGCTGGGGAACGTTGGTCCCGCTCCAACTTATAATTGTTATAAGACAGAGCAGGAAATTGGGAAATATCAGATTTCCCATGCCGCACAAACGAAGAAAGTGCATGTTGATGCATCTTCTTCGGGTGTGTTCATTACATAGAACTGTTTCTCAGCATCCTTTACGTCCTGGGTATGTGATACCGGATCAGGATCCCGCATATGTAATCTGTTACATGGGCTACAGATAGGTAGAGAACTGAGAACGGGTGATAAGTTTCATGAGATAGAAACGGTGCAAGTGTTGCAGCCAAGTCTATTGGTCACTATCACCCTGTATTACCAGAATACATTGATTCTGAACAAATGTTATTAGATACCGAAACTGATATACAACATCATATCGGTCTCTTTATTAGTAAAGAAGGATATAATTTTGTATTGTTGGATAATGTTTTGAACATTTTCTATATCAAGAGTTGATCGGTTCAGGCACGTTATCTAAAAACATTGACGTTCTAAATCAAACTACAGTTCTTAGCATATAGAACACACACAAGAGAAAGAGTTCAGAAATGAACGAATCCTTCTTGAGGCATTGTAGACTAGGTCATATCAATGCGACCCGACTAGCTAAAGTTACATAAAGATGCATATTTAAATTAGTTTGAATTTACATCTTATGAAACTTGCCGGTCATGTCACAAAGATAAGATGACCACAGCTCTTTTTATTGGAAACAGAGAAAGAGTTAGTGAACTCTTGGGATTGATATATGCTGATATATGAAAGTCCCCTGTCTACACATGCCAAGACCGGTTCTTTGTACTTCATTATATTCACTGATGATCTCTCTAGATTCAGTCATATGTTCCAGTTGAAACACAAGTCCGAAGCTTTTGATATACTCACAAAATATAAGTTAGAAGTAGAGAACCAAAAACGGGTATAAGTATTATGTCCTTTAATGAGATCAAGGAGGAGAATACTTGAGCACGGAATTTCTGGACTATTCTAAAGGAGAATGAGATTCTCTCTCAGCATTACTCCTCCGTATACACCACAGCACGTCGGTGTATCGGGGCGGAGCAATAGCACCCTATGTGATATGGTGCGTTCTATGATGAGTACTACTGAGTTTCCTATTTCCTTTTGGGAATTATGCACTTGTAAAGCTGCATACCTATTGAGTAGGGTTCAAATCATATCAGTTGCCTACCACTTCATATGCGATATGGAAAGGGAAGAGCCCATATCTTAAGTTTGTTAAGATTTGGGGTTGTCTGGCCTATGTCTAAAAGCAAAATCCGGACAAGCTCGAGGCAAGGTCTGTTATGTAGAACTGGAAAGGTTCCAGCTATACAAACTGCAGAAGATGATTTGGTAGAACCAAAGGATTCAATAGTTTCCAACGAACCTCAGCCTCTCCGCCGATCTAGTAGGGTTCCTCACCCACCTGAGAGTTATTTCGGTTTCTCTATGACAGTGGGAGCGAGGATTGCATCAAGAGATGATGACCCAACTAGTTTCGAGCTGGCCATCAGGAGTGGGACTCCGTAAGAATGGTTGGATGCTTAGTGATCTGAGATGGAATCCTTATACACCAACAAAGTATGGACTTTGGTTGCTTTATCTGAAGGGTTAAATCCCCATCAGAAGCGAGTATATCTTAAGAAGATTACTTGGTGTACATGGAAAAGTTAAGACTTTCAAAGCTATGCTTAAGTCCATCCAGATCCTACTTGCCATGGCTACATACCATGACTACGATATCTGGTGGTTGGGTGTCATGACAGCTTTTCTAAATGATGTTTTGGAAGAGAGCGTCTATAAGTACACAGCCAAAGGGCTTCGTAGACAATGGGAGCAGCGGAAGCGTATGCAACATGTTTTATGTAATAAAGCAGGCATCACGGAGTTGGAACGTCTGTTTTGTTGTAGTAGTCAAAGAGTTTGACTTCATCAAAAAGGTAGATGAACCTTGTATATACAAAAAGGTAGTAGAGAGTATGGTGGTGATCCTCATAGAGTACGTGGATGACATACTCTTTATAGGGAGGGAGTTTCCTATGCTACGTTCGGTCAATCTCCGCTTATCAGAAGGATTCTCCATATAGGATCAAAGTGATACCTCTAAATCCTGGGTTTTGGATCTATGAGATAGATCTAATTGGATATTAGGATTCTCACTAGTTGTAGTGAGATGGTATCAATCAATCCTGGGGAGAATCACCTGAAAGGTTCCAGGGTGATAAGGACGACTGAATGTCAGTCTCAGGCATTGTCTTTACCCTCAGTGGAGGGACGGTATGTTGGAAGAGTTCCAAGCTAGATATCGTGACTTACTAGACGATTAAAGGCAAGATACATCGTTACCAAAGATGCTACCAAAGAGGCAGTCTGGATATATAAGTTCATGAGATGAACTTCGTTCCTACCATTGTGTGACAATGGAGTTGTGGCTTATGCCAAGTACTACCATCCCATCAGAAATCCAGATATAATTCTTAGGCAGTATCACCTGATCATAGAGATGGTTGATCTCCAGAGAGATCTAAGTTAGGAGAGCAGACACAGAGGACGACAGCGCGGATCCACTCACAAAGGCCTTTTTCCCGGTAGAGACTTTTATGGGATAGTTGAGTATGGGATACTTCAACCACAGCTAATTGTTGGGTATGTGATACCACAACAGATAGCCCTAGTGCAAGTGGGAGATTGTTAGTTATATGTATGCCCTAGAGGCCATTACTGTACATACGATGTATATTGTAATGGATGCTTGGACGTATATAGGGAGGACTTTCTTGCTCGACATGATAGTATGCTATCTGGTTGTACTTTATCTTAACATGTACTCTGATTGTCTCTACGTTACATGTTGATAAAGCCCTTAGGATATGTACTCGACTACTGGGACTATGATGAGATCATACTAGTGGGGCCACGGTAGTCGATGAGTACATCCTATAACTGTTCCAAGAGGGTGTATCGAGACAGGGCATCGATGCACCAGAGTAGACTAGCGTATACGCATCTTGACCCTGGACGATGGATGATCCCATATCCATCGGTGTTTGACATCAAGGATTGTGTACGGGTGCTCAGTGGAGACTGGGTACACTGGACGGACTCGCCGAGAACTCCCAGATGGTATTGTACATCACGTCAGATGGCAGTTCTCCGGTGACTCTGGTACAGAGTAGTCTGTTGACCCGAGATCGTCATAGAGTCTTGTGTGATTCCCACTGTGCTTTGATTTCCATCATACCACGTCCAAGAGGGCGTGCAAAAAGGTGGCTTTTGGGTACAGTCCCGAATCACATGGAGGCAATAAGCGATAGGAGGGGATTCGTCTCTCCCGGTATAGGGAGTTGATGTTGTGCTGTGTTCGATTGGCTATAACCGGAAATCCCTGTCCAGGGTTGCTGAGATTTACTGGTAAGTGTTATCAGTAGTTTCTCAAACTGTTATAGTCCTCATATCGACACGACTTATCGAGCTACTGGGGTCTGACGTTTACCACCCTAAGGCGAGATATGCGACACATCAGACGACGAGACCGGACTCTACGGGAGTGTTACTATTTGGATTCATAGGATAATGTACAGGCTTGCTTGTTGATCTTCTGAACGCTCGATACCTGGGTGGCTGTTACGTTTAGCTGACCGTTTGCAGCTTGTGGTTGTTTGATATGATCATCACCTACTGCCAGCGTATTAACGATTCTTTAGAGTCCTACACAGAGGTTTCTTGGCTCAGACAAAACGGAGTAGGAGCACATATGTGATATGTGCGGGACCGAGGATAATGCGGTATGTGATACCGTATTGGATTCTTGCGATATGAGATATCGGCCGGGTATACGTGATATAGCCGGGTCATCGTATTAGTCGGTTATATGCGATATAGCCGGATTGTCGGATCATGTGTTGATTCGATAATTTAATGTATAATAATATATATAATATATTAAATTACATTAACTAATATTTGCTCACTAAGAGATTCTTTTTCTCACTCGGGTAATACATTGATATATATGTTAAATGTATTATTTTATTTTGTTACGATAAATATTATATATGTGATATATAATATTGTAACATGATATGATAACTAATGAAACATGTTTAGTAGAGTTTAAACATGATTAGGGTTTGGATTAGGGTTAAGACTTCTAGTTGATTCTAGAAGCTTTTCTTTTGTCATAATAAAGATATTTGTGTTGATTTTTATCTATGACTCATACTTAACCCAACCCAAAACCTAGCCCTTGGTTAATTCTCTACAATGGTTTAGTCAACCATGGTTGCATTATTCATCATATCAATCCATTCATTATTCATCACAAAAGGATTCCCTTCTTCTTCGTCCTTGAGTTCCTTGAGCAAAAGCTTTCTAGTTTTAGTTTTGTGATGAAAGTGAGTGAGAAAACGATTATAAAAGAGAGCAAAAATCCTACTTCATCATCCTCAACTATCCTTTCCATTTAGATGAGGGTGTTCACTTCATATTATGAGTGTTAGCTTGTGTTATCGAAACTTCAATGTAGATCAACTTTGTATCGAAGATCGGAAGCAAGACTGCATCTTTCTCTTCGTGGAACCTCTCGAGAGTCCGGAACACGATGATCGCAGTGAAGGGACTTCAACACGGAGCTTTAGAAGTGAAGGACCGGATCTACAAAGGTTGTAATCCTACTCAGTTAGTATTAAAGTGTTTAGCATGCTCGTTTTCGCCTAAACCCTAGTTTAAAGATCCGGCTTCGGGTTGTTCGGCACGGCTAATTTTTTAATCGGGCATGGTTGATGCCTCGTAGAACCTTATGCGCGTGCCTAGCAACCCTACATGAGCAAATGATATGCTAATACATATGCACGAGAATAGTAATTCATATGATTTCGTTTTACAGATGTATAGCAATAACACATTTCTAAACATTAATTATTAACTTGTTTCAGATTACAAGTTATCTATTGTCGTGACATGGCAATTACCAGGGTGTGTCTGTACACAGGAATAGTGCTCGTGCTGCATATAAAAGCCTGGTAATAGTACATGTGTCCTACAAATGAGCTTGCGAATATGGAACAACATATAGATCCAAACTGCAGCAATTATCATGCAAGTATTATTATTCTAATGTCACAAGTAATATCAAGTTTACTATTTTCAGGTTTACTAATCTATCGGGCGACTTGCGCCATCCAAACGATTTTCCCCCGTAGATGTTAAATCTACTCACCCGTGATCCCGCGCTAGGTGTGTCTGACCACCTGCTTCCCTTTCTCTGCTGCGCTTGAAGTCCCCGCCGGCGAACCTACGAACCTAGAATTTACAAAAGTCACATATATCAGGAAAATCCTGCAAAAACACGATATATAGATAAAAAAGGATACGCGTGCGTGAAACTAAACGCGCGTGCACACGATACGTCATGACGCGCACAAACCCACCAGAACCTACTCTGACACGATGTGTCGCGCAGCGCGCCACAGAACAACGCGTATCACGCGCGTGTCGCACAAGTTTTAAAACATCGAAAACACGTTATTAGCTCCAGATTTTTCCTCTGGACCCAACTTAAAAAGTTGCAGGTACCAACAGACTAAGCTACCAAGCAAGACCCTACACCTAAAATACCCACACCCACCCCCTACTCTGGCCGCAATTTGCGGCTAGAATGATTAAACCGGCGGCCGAGAGGGGGAGGTGGGTCCCCGTGCTCTATGTGTGTGTCCCTGCCAGTCTCACCATACTACAGTTTTCACAATTTTTACCTGAGTGGATCGGGTCAAAAGCTGATTTCAGATAGGCTAAAAGTCGCTAAAACTGCTAATTTACGCCAAGTCGGACAAATCAGGTATTTCTATGGAGTCTGGGACAAATCTTGGTTCCACTAGTCCTAACAGCACTTACTAAGGTTATATTAACAATCCGTACCACCACTTTGCCAAAATTCCCTTAAATTACCTAAAATTACCATTAAAGCACATACTAAACTATAACTAAGCTAGATAACCATAATTTTAGAAATTAGGAGTCGGGTTAAGGGATTATACCTCTAGAGACCCTAGGTGAAGGAGAAGAGAAGAGTAGGAGGGGGTGTGCTGTTGCTATAGCTCCTGGTGCTGCAAACTTGGGCTGGAAAAGAGCTGATCTGCACTTGCTGTTTTGAAACTGGCTGAAGCTTACAGAAGCAGCTGCTGTTGCTGTTGTTTGTGATGGTGTGGCTATTGTTGTGGTGTTGGTTTGTTGAGGTTGTGTTGGTGTAGCTGGTATGGGGTTGATGGCTGAGGCTACTGCTGTTTTTAAGGTGATTGTTCGCTGTTTCAGCTAATGCTGCTGCTGTGTTTTTGTTTTGGTGTTTGCTTTGTGTTGCTGTAGCAGCAGCATGTGTTGTATTATGGCTGTTGGGGGGTGAAGTGTGGTGTTGGGGTAGCTGCTGCTGATGGAGGGTATATTAGGGGCTGGAATGATAATATATGGCTGATGTTTTGGGCTGATGGTGCTGTTTTGGTGGCTGAAACAGCTGCTGTTTCAGCAGCTGAAGGGCTGATTGGTGATGGTTTGGGTGGCTGATGTGTGTGCGTGTGAGAGGGATTTGAGGTTGGGGCTGTTTGTAATGATGTTAGGGGTGTAAGTGGCTGTTTGTGCAGCAGTTAATGTGCTGTTTTGTGAAGAACTGAAGCTGAAGTGTGCTGAAATGAGCTGAGATTGGGCTGATGGTGATTCATCGGCTGCTGTAGCAGCAATAGGGGCTGGTTTGGGTGGCTGATTTGATGGTATTTGGGCTGATAATTGTGTGTGTGTGTGAGAGAGGTGTGAGTTTGAGGAGACATGCAAAAAGGTTTGAGTTGAAATGGTTTGACTTAACCTTAAACCATCATTACAACCATCACATCTCTCTCTCTCTCTCAAGCAAGTCAACCTTAAAACACCCTAAATACCCTTGTTCAAAGCCAACCACCCTAATTAAACCTAATTAGCCTAAACAACTGTCTTAGACCACCATGGTTAACTTAAACATGGACAACCCACAAGCTTAATTATATGGCCATCCCTAGTCTTAACCCTAGTTAATGTGCACAAGTGTGTGCGGTCGAGATAAAATTCCTCTAAAATAACCATAAAACCAGATATATCACTAAAAACCCGTTTTGGTAAACTTTTTACCAAAAACCCCACATTAACACACAATTACCACTAACCCTAAACTCAGGTGTTACAGTCTTCCCCCTTAAGAAAATTCGTCCCCGAACTTTAAAATATGCAACTACGCGTACCTTCAAAAAGATGAGGGAATTTCTTCCGCATCTCTCCCTCGGCCTCCCAAGTGATCTCCTCACCATTCGGGCTGCGCCAAAGAACCCTCACCGACGGTAGGACCTTTGATCGGAGTTTCTTCACCTTCCGATCTAATATCTCAATTGGCTGCACAGTGAACGAAAGGTCGGGCTCAAGCTGAACGGTCTGATGCTGAATCGTGTGGGAAGGGTCATGAAGATATCTGAGTAGCATCGACACGTGGAAGACAGGGTGGACATCTGAAAAGCTGGGTGGAAGAGCCAAACGATATGCAACAGCGCCGACATGCTCGAGGATCTCGAAGGGTCCTACATATCTGGGGCTAAGCTTTCCCTTTCGCCCAAATCTCATCACGCCCTTCATCGGAGAGACCCTCAGAAAAACATGATCGCCAACTGCGAACTCTAATCTGCGACGGCGCCTGTCTGCATACGATTTCTGCCTGCTCTGAGCTGCTCTCATACGGTCTCGAATCAACTGCACTTTCTCGGTCGTCTCCTGCACGATCTGCGGCCCAAAAATACTGCTCTCGCTCAGCTCAGTCCAAAAGACGGGCGATCTGCATCTCCTCCCATACAAAGCCTCGAAAGGTGCTATCTGGATAGTATCCTGGAAGCTGTTGTTGTAGTAGAACTCCACTAAAGGTAAATGACGATCCCAGCTACCGCCAAAGTCCAAAACGCACGCTCTGAGCATGTCCTCGAGAGTCTGAATAGTCCGCTCTGACAGCCCGTCGGTCTGCGGATGAAATGCGGTGCTGAAGCTCAAACGGGTGCCCAATGCCTCCTGAAGTCTCTGCCATAGTCGGCTGGTAAACTAGGTGCCTCGATCTGATACTATACAAGTCGGTACGCCATGTAACCGCACAATCTCGTCGATGTAAATCTGGGCATACTGAGCAAAACTGAAAGTGGTCTTCACTGGCAGGAAGTGAGCCGCTTTCGTCAATCGATCCAGAATCACCCAAATAGTGTCGTACCCTTGACTGGTCCTGGGTAGGCCCACAACGAAGTCCATCGAAATCTGCTCCTATTTCCACTCCGGAATGGGCAAAGGCTGCAACTCACCTGCTGGCCTCTGGTGCTCGGCCTTGACTTGCTGACAAGTCAGGCATCTTGATACGAAGTCAGTGACATCCCTCTTCATCCCGTCCCACCAATAGATATCTTTTAAGTCGCGGTACATTTTGGTGGAACCTGGGTTAATGCTGTATGTAGATCTATGCGCCTCTTCAAGAATCTCACGTCGTAGTCCCTCCGAATCTGGTATGCACAATCGAGTCCCGAATCGTAGTACTCTCTGATCGTCGATCACGAACTCGGAATCTCTGCCCTGTCTAATCTGCTCCATGATCTCTGAAAGTCGGTCATCACTGGGCTGTGCCTCTCGAATGCGGTCTAGTAACCGCGGACGTGCACGAACATGCGCAAGCTGTCCCCCTGTCGGAGTGAACTCGAACTCAACTCGGCTGTCGCATAAAATCTGCCAATCTGCCGACGACTGCCTCTGTACTGCGCGCAAACAAGATAGACTACCCCCGGGCCTCCTGCTCAAAGCATCCGCCACTACATTCGCCTTTCCCGGGTGGTACAAGATCTCACAGTCATAATCTTTTACCAGCTCCATCCAACGACGCTGTCTGAGGTTCAGATCTCGCTGCTGAAATATATATTTTAAGCTCTTGTGGTCAGTGAATATTTGGCACGACTCGCCGTATAGGTAATGTCGCCAGATTTTAAGTGCAAAGACCACTGCAGCCATCTCCAAATCGTGAGTGGGGTAGTTCTGTTCATGTTTCTTCAATTGCCGCGAAGCATACGCGATCACCCTGTCATGCTGCATCAATACGCATCCTAGCCCCACCCGTGAAGCGTCACAATAAACCACGAATCCGCCTGATCCTGAAGGCAATGATAATACTGGCGCCGTAGTCAAACAAGTCCGTAGCTGCTGAAAACTGTGCTTGCACTCCTCCGTCCAAACGAAAGGATCTCCCTTCCGGGTCAAACCGGTCAAAGGTGCAGCAATACGGGAGAAATCCTGAACGAATCGCCTGTAGTAGCCCGCCAGGCCTAGAAAACAACGGATCTCCGTAACCGATGTCGGTCTGGGCCACTGCTGAACAGCCTCAATCTTCTTCGGGTCAACACATATGCCATCTCTCGTAATTACGTGACCCAAGAACCCAACGCTGTCCAACCAGAATGCATATTTGGTAAATTTTGCGAAAAGCTGGTGCTCCCTCAAAGTCTGCAAAGTAATCCGCAAATGCTGCTCGTGCTCCTCTCGGCTCCGGGAATACACCAAAATATCATCAATGAACACTATGATGAACAAGTCGAGATACGGCCTGAAGGTACGGTTCATCAAGTCCATGAATGCTGCGGAGGCGTTGGTGAGTCCGAACGACATCACCAGAAACTCATAGTGGCCATAGCGTGTACGGAATGCTGTCTTCGGTATATCCTCCTGTCGGACTCGCAGCTGATGGTATCCTGATCGCAAGTCGATCCTCGAAAAATAACCCGCACCCTGAAGCTGATCGAACAAATCATCAATGCGTGGCAACGGGTATCTGTTCCGTACAGTAACCTTGTTAAGCTGGCGGTAGTCGATACATAAGCGTAAGCTTCCGTCCTTCTTCTTGACAAACAGGACCGGAGCACCCCATGGAGAAACACTGGGTCGATTAAGTCCCTTATCTAACAAATCTTGCAGCTGAATCTTCAACTCTCTAAGTTCCGCCGGGGCCATCCGATATGGCGGTATAGAAATAGGCCCCGAGCCGGGAATCAAATCAATACAGAACTCGACATCGTGCTCAGGCGGCAATCCTGGCAGCTCATCAGGGAAAACATCAGGGAACTCGTATACAATCGGAACCTGGTCCAATGGAATATCTGTAGCTCTAGTATCGCAAACATAGGCTAGAAATCCCTGACATCCCTTTCTCAACTGCTGATCAGCGCGAAGAGAAGAAATCAATATGTGAGGGGCGGCACCACGGTCCCCCTGCACAACAAAAGCCATCTCGCCGGGAAAACAAAATCTAACTATCTTATCGCGGCAGTCCACCGATGCATAGCACGTGGCTAACCAATCCATGCCCAAAAGAATATCGAAGTCCAACATCTCAAGAAGGATCAAGTCAACAGGCAGCTCTTGCTCGCCAATACGGACGGTGCTGGATCGGAACACGTGCCTAGCGACAAATGACTCTCCCACGGGAGTGGTCACAACAAGCGGCTGATCAAGAAAACCGGACTCTCTACCTAAACTCGGCACGAAGTGTGTGGAAACGTAAGAGTGCGTGGATCCGGGATCAAACAACATGTGTGCATCAATAGAGCATACTGATAGGGTACCTTTCACAACGGCATTGGACGCCTGCGCATCCTTGGGTGTCAACGCAAATACCCGGGCCTGACCTCCTCTAATAGCGGGCTGACCTCGGCCTCGGCCTCTGCCTCCTCGTCCCCTCTGGATCGGTCTGCCGCGTCCACGGCCTCTGGGTGCACCTAACTGGCGTGGAGCATCGCCTGTGGCAGGAAGTAGAGCTCTCTGAGGAGGGGGTGGTGATGGCGGTAGGGTAACATGCGGAACTGTCGCCACTCTCTGTCGTCTCGCTGGACAATCTCTAACAAGGTGGTGCAGACTCCCGCACCCATAGCATCCTGGCGACGACTGCTATCCCTGTGTGTACGATCCATACAGCTGATCTCGTCCAAACCCTCTGCCGGCCCTATCTCTCGGAAAGAATCTGGCATGCTGCCTCTGATCTGGCGTGCCGGTACGAATCCTCTTCGGCCCGAGAACGGCCAAAGTCGCTGAAATACGTGCCTCCATCCGCAACGCCGTATCAAAAGCCGCCGAATAGGTATCGAAGTGCTGGGCGCCAATGGCAAGAAATAGTTGGGCATCCAGTCCCTGTATGAACCTCTTCACCCTCTTCGCCTCGGTATCCACCAGATACGGAGCATATCGGGACAACTGTATAAACTGGACGTCATACTCAGACACCGTCATCCCTGGTGTCTTGATCAAGTCCTCAAAACTACGAGCTCTGGCGTCACGAACGCTCTCCGGAAGGAAACGGGCTAGAAAGACTGCTGTGAACTCGGTCCAGGTCATGGGCGGTAGACCTGCAGCTCGTCCTCTCATAACTGACTCCCACCATATCTGTGCGAGGCCCTCTAGTCGGAAACTCGCCAGCTCTACCCATCGGTCATCAGAATACCTCAACGAGCGGAAGATCCTGGCCAAACTGTCAAAGAACATCTGTGGGTCCTTTGCTGCATCGGTACCCGTAAAGACTGGAGGTCTCAGCCTCATGAACTCCTGTAGCGAAACCGGGATGGTCACTGTGGTAGTAGTAGGAGCAGGTATCATAGTAGTCTGGGATGTAGTAGGTACGTCCTCCGGCCTCGGTGCACAACTGGCCGCAACTAAGGATCCTACCATCTGACGTAGCTCCTGCATATTCCCCATCATCTGTCGCAGCTCCTCTATACCATTCTCAAGCCTATCCATACGGCCTGGGGAAGGCGGATCAGTCTGTCCCTGCGGTGTAGGCATACCACCCATCACAGTCCTAGTCTCGGACGAGCCAGCTCGAATCTCGCCTCGGTCGGCAGCCCTCTGTGCTCTGGTAGCCCTCTGTGCTCTGGTAGCCCTCTGCGGGATAGTGACTGGTACAGGAAACAAGACAATAATAACGGTGCAATAGAATCGAAGGATACACGGAATTGAAGAAGGAATTTCAAGCAAGTATATCCTAATGTCACTTAGGCGGAGTACCGTATCGCAAGTATGCCGCGGACATACGTACGCTACGCTACATTGCTTAAGTCACTTACTCCATCTACTAAGGGTCATCCTACACTCAGAAAGGTGAAACCTATCGCTCTGATACCAACTTTGTCACGACCCGCAGAGTACGGAACGTGACCGGCACTTAAGTTACGAAACGTCTCAAGGCGTCCGTAAGATAAGTAAGCCGAAACCCAGAAATCAAAACCCAATTAAGAATTGGAGGGAAGGAGAAACCATTTTTATTTAAAGCACCTTATTTCATTTAGTTTCATCAAGTCTCTTTTTATGAAAAACAACTTCCTTTTCCCAATTTCCGGCAAAATCTTCTTGTAAAATAGTCCCCCCAACGGGTACAATTGAAATATAAGTGAATATGGCATCCCCAAGCGGGAGCTAGCTCTTCGCCTCAAGGCGGTCACAAATCCCACGCAATGTAAATAAATAAGCTTGAAGCATAAGTAAAAGAACATGTCGACTCAAGTGAGCTCGACCCCAAATAACATAAATCCACAAGTCTCACAATCTCGTCTCTAGGTCAATATACAGTAATCCAAATAAAGTGGTACAACTGAAATTGTAGTAATAGATGGAGTACTCTAGATACAATGAACATAAATAAGGTGGTACAAAATGATAACAACCCACCTATGAGCAAAAGCCTCGAGTCCAGGCAAAAAGAGCAAAAGAGGCAAAAGTATCCACCGCTACAGTGCTGACGGAACGGACCTGCAGAAAAGCTGTGGCACAACGGGGGTGAGTTGCCAGCTTGTGAGTAATAAATAACATCTACAAAGGCTATCGCATGCATGTACACAAGTGTCCTAGCATCCCTAGAACAGGTATGGCTATATGTACTAGCAGGTATGTATGCATCATCAATGTACTATCAAGTATGTATGTCACATGGATGTAATAACAGGTATGCTATATGAGTCAACTCAAGATCTCATCATGTAGGTATAAGAAATATTCTTCCTTTGTTTTTGAAACTCCTTTCAAATATCAGCGTAAAATCCAGGAAAATCAACAAAATCCGTGTCTAGCAACGACACCTCAAAACCGTCTCAAATCTCATATATCCATGTCAAGTATCTCTGGCCTCTGCCGTCCAGCTGATCCATATCAAATGTCAATATCCCAATCCAGCGGCCATGGTCGGTATCTTCGGGATATCCGACGTGCCAAATGAAGTCACCGATAGGTAATCCGTCCCTTGCCAGGCTCAACGCCATCTCCTGCGATCTTCTTGCCCCGGGGTACCGTACCGGGCCCACCATGTACCAAGACGGTTCATCCACCTCCTCGAAACGGGTCTTGAAAACGACATCAAACTCATGGTGGACGATAACTTACAGCACTTAGACAACCGCAACTTTTATATTTTAAAAGATTATAAGTTTGATATCTTGCGGCTTTCTCCCGAAATCCAGAAATATCATAAATCTCATGAAATCATCATGAATGCATATGTCAATGATAATGAATGCATGTGGTATCAATTTGCAATGTATGATGTATACTAGGCATAAGCAAATGATATGCTAATACATATGCACGAGAATAGCAATTCTTATGATTTCGTTTTATAGATGTATAGCAATAACACATTTCTAAACATTAATTATTAACATGTTTCAGATTACAAGTTATCTAGTGTCGTGACATGGCAATTACCAGGGTGTGTGTGTACACAGGAATAGTGCTCGTGCTGCATATAAAATCCTGGTAATGGTGCATGTGTCCTACAAATGAGCTTGCGAATATGGAACAACATATAGATCCTAACTGCAGTAATTATCATGCAAGTACTATTATTCTAATGTCACAAGTAATATCAAGTTTACTATTTCCAGGTTTACTAATCTAACGGGCGACTTGCGCCATCCAAACGATCGTCCCCCGTAGATGTTAAATCTACTCAGCCGTGATCCCGCGCTAGGTGTGTCTGACCACCTACTTCCCTTTCTCCGCTGCGCTTGAAGTCCCCGCCGGCGAACCTAGAATTTACAAAAGTCACATATATCGGGAAAATCCTGCAAAAACACGATATATCGATAAAAAGGGATACGCGTGCGTGAAACTAAACGCGCGTGCACACGACACGTCGCAACGCGCACAAACCCACCATAACCTACTCTGACACGATGTGTCGCACAGCGCACCACAGAACCACGCGTATCACGTGCGTGTCGTACAAGTTTTAAAATATCGAAAACACGTTATTAGCTCCAGATTTTTCCTCTGGACCCAACTTAAAAAGTTGCAGGTACCAACAGACTAAGCTACCAAGCAAGACCCTACACCTAAAATCCCCACACCCCACCCCCTACTCTGGCCGCAATTTACGGCCAGAATGATTAAACCGGTGGCCGAGAGGGGGAGGTGGGTCCCCATGCTCTGTGAGTGTGTCCCAGCCAGTCTCACCATGCTACAGTTTTCACAATTTTTACCTGAGTGGATCGGGTCAAAAGAAGATTTCAGAAAGGCTAAAAGTCGCTAAAACTGCTAATTTACGCCAAGTCGGACAAATCGGGTATTTCTATGGAGTCTGGGACAAATCTTGGTTCCACTAGTTCTAACAGCACTTACTAAGCTTATATTAACAATCCATACTACCACTTTACCAAAATTCCCCTAAATTACCCAAAATTACAATTAAAGCACATACTAAACCATAACTAAGCTAGATAACCATAATTTTAGCAATTAGGAATTGGGTTAACGGATTATACCTCTAGAGACACTAGGTGAAGGAGAAGAGAAGAGTAGGAGGGGGTGTGCTGTAGCTACAGCTCCTGGTGCTGCAAACTTGGGCTGGAAAAGAGCTGATCTGCACTTGCTGTTTTGAAACTGGCTGAAGCTTACAGAAGCAGCTGCTGTTGCTGTTGTTTGTGATGGTGTGGCTGTTGTTGTGGTGTTGGTTTGTTGGGGTTGTGTTGGTGTAGCTGGTGTGGGGTTGATCGCTGAGGCTACTACTGTTTTTAAGGTGATTGTTTGCTGTTTCAGCTGATGTTGCTGCTGTGTTTTTGTTTTGGTGTTTGCTTTGTGTTGCTGTAGCAGCAGCAGGGGTTGTATTGTGGCTGTTGGGGGGTGAAGTGTGGTGTTGGGGTAGCTGCTGCTGATGGAGGGGATATTAGGGGCTGGAATGCTGATATATTGCTGATGTTTTGGGCTGATGGTGCTGTTTTGGTGGCTGAAACAGCTGCTGTTTCAGCAGCTGAAGGGCTGATTGGTGATGGTTTGGGTGGTTGACGTGTGTGTGTAAGAGAGGGATTTGAGGTTGGGGCTGTTTGTAATGATGTTAGGGGCTGAAGTGGCTGTTTGTACAGCAGTTAATGTGCTGTTTTGTGAAGAACTGAAGCTGAAGTGTGCCGAAATGAGCTGAGATTGGGCTGATGGTGAATCATCAGCTGCTGTAGCAGCAATAGGGGATGGTTTGGGTGGCTGATTTGATGGTATTTGGGCTGATAATTGTGTGTGTGAGTGAGGGAGGTGTGAGTTTGAGGAGACATGCAAAAAGGTTTGAGTTGAAATGGTGTGACTTAACCTTAAACCATCATTACAACCATCACATCTCTCTCTCTCTCTCTCTCAAGCAAGTCAACCTTAAAACACCCTTGGACAATGCCAACCACCCTAATTAAACCTAATTAGCCTAAACAAGTGTGTTAGACCACCATGGTTAACTTAAACATGGACAACCCACAAGCTCAATTATATGGCCAACCCTAGTCTTAACCCTAGTTAACGTGCACAAGTGTGTGCGGTCGAGATAAAATTCCACTAAAATAACCATAAAACCAGATAAATCACTAAAAACCCATTTTGGTAAACTTTTTACCAAAAACCCCACATTAACACACAATTACCACTAACCCTAAACTCAGGTGTTACAGATTCCCACTGTGCTTTGATTTCTATTATACCACGTCCAAGAGGGCGTGCAAAAAGGTGGCTTTTGGGTACAGTCCCGAATCACATGGAGGCAATGAGCGATAGGGGAGGATTCGTCTCTCCCGGTATAGGGAGTTGATATTGCGCTATGTTTTGATTGGCTATAACAGGAAATCCGTGGCAAGGGTTGCAGAGATTTACTGGTAAGTGTTATCAGTAGTTTCTCGAACTGTTATAGACCTCATATCGACACGACTTATCAAGCTACAGTGGTCTGACGTTTACCACCCCAGGCGAGATATGCGACATATCAGACGAAGAGACCGGACTGTACGAGAGTGTTACTGGTTGGATTCACGGGAGAAAGTACAGGATTGCTTATTGATCTTCTGATCGCTCAATACCTGGGTGGCTGTTACGTTTAGCTGACCGCTTGTAGCTTGTGGGCGTTTGATATGATCATCACCTACTGCCGGCGTATTGACGATTCTTTAGAGTCCTACACAGAGGTTTCCTGGCTCGGGAAAAATGGAGTAGGAGCACATATATGATATGTGTGGGACGGAGAACAATACGTGTATGTGATACCGTATTAGATTCTCATGATATGAGATATCTGCCGGGTATATGAGATATAGCCGGGTCATCGGATCAAGTGTTGATTCGATGAACTGATACAGATTATATTGGTCGGTTATTTTTGAAATAGCCGGATTATCGGATCAAGTGTTGATTCGATAATTTAATGTATAATTATATATTTGATATATTAAATTGCATTAACTGATATAAGCACACTAAAAGATTCTTTTTCTCACTCGGGTAATACATTGATATATATGCGATATATGTTAATTGTATTATTTTATTTTGTTACAATAAATATTGTATATATGATATATAATACTGTAACATGTTAGGGTTATTAATGCAACATGTTTAGTGGAGATTAAACTTGGTTAGGGTTTGATTTGGGTTAATCTTTTCTAGAACCTTGTAGAAGGTTTTGTTTTGTTTTGAGCAAAGATATTTATTTTGATATTTTGCAAGATATTTGTTCAACCCAACCCAACCCTTTAACCTTAGTTAAATCTCTACAAGGGTTACATATACCATGGTTGTATTTCTAACCTCACACTTGAGTTATTCTTTATTCATCACAAATGGTTTTGATTATTCTTCTTCTTCTTACTTGAAGAAAAGCTTTCTAGCTTTTTCTTTGGTGACGAAAATGAGTGAGATTAAGAAAATAAAAGAGAGCTAAATTCCTACTTCATCATCCTAATCTATCCTAGCCATTTAGATTAGGGTTTTGACTCCATTTAGTGAGTGAGAGCTTGTGTTAAAGAAACTTCAAGGTAGATCATCTTAGTTATCGAAGATCGGAAGCAAGCTTGCTTCTTTCTCTTCGTGGAGCCTTTCTAGAGTTCGGAAACACGATGATCGCAGCAAAGGGACCTCAATACGGAGCTTTAGAAGTGAAGGACCAGACTACAAAGGTTGTAATCCCAAACTCTTAGTGTTAAAGTGTTTAACATGCTTTGTTTCGCCTAATCTCTAGTTTAAAGATCTTGGTTAGGGTTGTTCGGCACGTCTAAATTTTAAATCGGGTATGGTTGATGCCTTATAGACCTATGTGAGAGTGCCTAGTAACCCTGCAGTGGTATTAGAGCCAAGCTAGAGCTTTAGGCAAAGTCTAGGCGAAGTTTAAAGTCCGATCTAACTCCGAATACCTGTAAAGCACTAGTTTCTGGAAATTTTTTCAAACTTTGATATTTTTCATAGTAAAAATGCTCAGAAAAATCAGCTTGTGATTTGATGGATTACTGTGCAAAACGACCATATAATATCATCAATACGCCGCGGAACCGCGGCAATGACCTGGCTTGCGCGGCGGTTCCGTGGCCAAACAGGAATATTGTGGTTTGAATTTTACACAGTAATATCCATATGTACTTCTGCTTGTTTCTGGAAATTTTTTAATTTACTCAAGTGTTGAGTTTTCTGGGTTGTATTGGGAATTCGTTGATTCGATCGGAAAGTTTAACTTCGTTTAATTTTTTTCGGGTAATTTTGGAACGTGTTAAAAAGTTCGAACGGATATCAATAACTCACTTTTTCCCCTGTCGAAAAATTTTCAAAAGTTGGATTTTTTCTCGAGTTTGAAACATCCGGAAAATTATGCAAGTAACGCGGTGGACCCTTTAGAAGACAACAAACCTTAACTCGATTTTGTTACCGTCTGAACCGCCTCTAAACCATAGGGTTTGGGACAGTACGGCGTTGCCACATGTGAGGCGTTGGCTTGACCCTTCTACAGCTGGACCATCGGTACTGTGGCATGTGATGGATATTTTTTGAACTCCGCTCAAGTGTTGAGCTATTTGGGAAATCTTGGGTGTTTGTTTATTTGATCAGAAAGTTTAACATTGTCTATTTATCTGGAATGTGATACAATATTTGCAATCCACAAGTAGTTATGAGATAACTAATTTGAATGTTATAAATCTTGCAGTTTAATCTCAGATGATCGGTTGCCACGGGATTTTGATGTGATCAAAAGTCCGTCGCAATCACGTAGCGTACGCGGATACTCGCCGGGTAAACTTAATAGATAGCCACACCCCATAGCCCTGACCAAGTGACTGTAGGAGAACCCCGTCGCCAAAAGCATCCGTTAGGGTGCTCGTGGCAGCGGTGTTCCGCCTTAGTGCACTTCGTCGACGGCATCCGGGGGTGTGGCCGTCTACTAAAGTTTGCGACGAGCATTCGATCAGCATGTCGGGAATCTTGTTGAATTGCCTGACTTGATATTGAAAAGTGTTTCCGAGATTGAGACTAAAATGCGGGGTTTATAATTGTTAGGCATGAGATGTCTAAGGAATTCATTTGGTTAGGCATGCGATGTCTAAGGAGGTTGCGGATTCCAACTGTTGTAGTTTTACACTTTCTTTTCTGCGACCGTAAGTGTAATATGTGTTGTATCGCTGGTTTCGTTGCTATACATCAACGACAATTGGGATACGCATATTTACTTACTTTGATGATATGTGATTTTATGTGTTGCTGTGATATGTTACATTGGATCGTCGGATTTGAATAGCCGGGGGTTTTATGTGAGATGAGAGTTTTTCTTTTTCATTCATGTAAAATTCATTTGTATGTAATATTCTTTTATTGGGGCACTTCCGGGCTGAGGATGATGTCACCATTGTATATTATTTACTTTTCCGCATTAGGTATACCCAAGGAGGGGAGCATAAGTAACCGGGTTCTAGGGTCCATTGGGAGACCATCTCGAGGAGTCAAGACCGGGTCTCCTAACCCTAGAATTGGCAGTGTTGCTTTTCGCTCTCGTAGGGGTCTAGGGATATGGGTTTGGTTATTCATCGCGACCGAGGAATCCGCGTTTTATACAGGCTCGCATAAAACACGGACGTCCTAGTATATCCAATATGTCATATGTGTTCTTCTGCTGCAATGTTCTGTGATGAGATCATATTACTGCCTGAGACGAATGTTTATATTATATATATGAGATATATGTTATATTGCAGATTTCGTTTCAAATGTGATGCTTGTGAAGCATATTAAAATGAGACTTCATTAATAAGATTAATAAAATAAAAGAAACCTAAAGATGTTGTAGAAACTTGTTTAAAAACTGGTAGCTCTAGTTCTTGCTTTGCATAGCGGTGTTCCTTGTAGAACATCCAACACCTTATTCGATAAGGAAAGAGCCGAGATCCCTTCACCGGGAGTGACCTCTTTAGTGAAACTAGCAGATGCTACAAACTCGGTTTGTCTTTTGATTGCTTCTATAGTTCTTGCTTTGCACAATGGTATTTGTGAAATATCCTGCACCTTATTGGATGAGGAAAGAGCCGACGATCCCTTCACCGGGAGTGACCTCTTTAGCAAAACTAGAAAAGCCTCAAAAACACTCCATTCAAAATCACTCGATTATACAACGATATCAAGTTCATAACGCAAAAGGTTTTCTTAAAAACCTGTCGTAGCCCTCCGTCATTTCAGATAAGTATGGTTAGTATTCGTGCTGCGTTTGTTGACCTTAGCCAAGGCGTAGTGTGCGGTAGCTGATTAGTGCTTATCTGTATAAGCATATGATGCAATTGAGTTATGGTAGTAGTGCGACTTTGTTGACCTTAGCCAAGGATCGTGCGGGTGGGTTTAATTCAATCAGGAAATGACGGGTTGAACTTGGCTAGCACTTATGATTTGTTGACCTTAGCCAAGGTCATAAGATGCTAGGGGTAAAAAATATTATTGGGAATTTCAAGCGTTGAAATTTACAATGAGATTGCATACCTTCTATGAGATAGTTGGATCCCGATACCCGCTGCGAGTAAGAGTTACTCCTAGGAGAGTTTTACACATTACAATTAGCCGATCAAGTAGGTGTCTAGAAAGGTGTCAACGGGGTTACGCCCCAAGGAAAACGAGGTTTACTTTAATTAGGTCCGTGCGAAAGCACGGGGAACCTCCCTCAAAGTACCGGCACTGGCCTGGCTGAAAGATTGGCGAACTTGTAGAGCGTTATTAATCCCGGCTAGTCTTTCCTTTTACGGTTTGAAGGAAGATTTGACTAAAACAGTGGGAGACATCCTGATTAGATAAATTGATAACCAATATAATCTTGTAAAAGCGCACGCTGAGTGTTTTCTTCTCTCTCTCTCCTGGTTACAACTATATCACACCTTAATCAAGATAATAATACGGATGTATTGACCGAACCCGCTTGTTATACTGCACTAGGGAACGTTGGTCACGCTCCAACTTATAATTGTTATAAGACAGAGCAGGAAATAGGGAATTACCAGAATTCCCGTGCTGCCCAAACGAAGAATGTACGTTTTGATGCATCTTCTACGGGTGTGTTCATTACACAGAACTGTTTCTCAATATTCTTTACTTCCTGGGTATTTGATACCAAATCAGGATCCCACATATGTAATTTGTTACATGGGCTATAGATAGGTAGAGAACTGAGAACGGGTGATAAGTTTCATGAGATAGAAACGGTGTAAGTGTTGCAGCCAAGTCTGTTAAAAGTTATCACCCTGTATTATCAGAATACATTGATTCTGAACGAATGTTATTATTTACCGAACCTGATATAGAACATCATATTAGTCTCTTTATTAGTAAAGAATGGATATAATTTTGTATTGTTAGATAATGTTTTGAACATTTCCTATATCAAGAGTTGATCGGTTCAGGCACGTTATCTAAAAGCATAGACGTTCTAAATCAAAACACAGTTCTTAACATACAGAACACACACAAGAGGAAGAGTTCAGAAATGAACGAATCTTTCTTTAGGCATTTTAGACTAGGTCATATCAATGTGACGCGACTAGTTGAAGTTACATATAGATGCATATTTAAATTAGTTCGAATTTACATCTTGTGAAACTTGCCGGTCTTGTCACAGAGATAAGTTGACCACAGCTCCGTTTATTGGAAACAGAGAAAGAGTTAGTGAACTCTTGGGATTGTTACATGCTGATGTATGAAGGTCCCCTGTCTACACATGCCAGGACCGGTTCTTTGTACTTCATTACATTCACTGATGATCTCTCAAGATTCCGACATATGTTCCTGTTGAAACACAAGTCCGAAACTTTTGAGATAATCACAGAATATAAGTTAGAAGTAGAGAAACAAAAACATGTATAGGTATTATGTCCTTTGATGATATCAAGGAGGAGAATACTTGAGCACGGAAATCCTGGACTATTCTAAAGGAGAATGAGATTCTCTATCAGCATTACTCCTCCGTATACACCGCAGCACGTAGGTGTAACGGGGCGGAGCAATCACACCCTATTTGATATGGTGCGCTCTATGATGAGTACTACTGAGTTTCCTATTTCCTTTTGGGAGTTATGCACTTGTGAAGCTGCATACCTATTGAATAGGGTTCCAATCAAATCAGTTGCCTACCACTTCCTATGTGATATGGAATGGGAAGAGCCCATATCTTAAGTAAGTTAAGATTTGGGGTTTTCCAGCCTATGTCTAAAAGCATAATCCGGACAAGCTCGAGGCAAAGTCAGTTCTGTAGAAGTTTGTTGGATATCCCAAGCATTCGCAAGGGAATATCTTCTACCAAACCGAGGAACAAAAGATGTTTTGTTTCTCAGCATGCCACCTTTGTGAAAGGGAATTTCTTGTGAAGAAATTATTGGTCATGAGGTAGAACTGGAAAGAGTTCCAGCTATACAAACTGCAGCTGATGATTTGGTAGAACCAAAGGATTCAATGGTTTCCAACGAACCTCAGCCTCTCCGCCGATCTAGTAGGGTTCCTCACCCACTTGAGAGATACTTCGGTTTTCTCTATGACAGTGGGAGCGAGGATTGCATCATGAGATGGTGTCCCAACTAGTTTCGAGCCGGCCATCAGGAGTGCGACTCCGTAAGAATGGCTGGATGCTTAGCGATCTAAGATGGAATCCCTATACACCAACAAAGTATGGACTTTGGTTGCTTTATCTGAAGGGTTAAATCCCCATCAGGAGCAAGTATATCTTGAGAAGATTACTTGGTGTACATGGAAAAGTTGAGACTTTCAAAGCTATGCTTAAGTCCATCCAGATCCTACTTGCCTCTGCTACATACCATGACTACAATATCTGGTGGTTGGGTGTCATGACAGCTTTTGTAAATGATGTTTTAGAAGAGAGCGTCTATAAGTACACAGCCAGAAGGCTTCGTAGACAGTGGGAGCAGCGGAAACGCATGCAAGATGCTTTATAGGATAAAGCACGCATCGCGGAGTTGGAACATCTGTTTTGATGTGGCAGTCAAAGTGTTTGACTTCATCAAAATGGTAGATGAACCTTGTATATACAAAAAGGTAGTATAGAGTATGGTGGTGATCCTCGTGGAATACGTGGATGACATACTCTTGATAGGGAAGGAGTTTCCTATGCTACGCTCGGTCAATCTTCGCTTATCACAAGAATTCTCCATATATGATCAAAGCGATACCTCATAAATCCTGGGTTTTGGATCTATGAGATAGATATAATTGGATGTTAGGATTCTCACTAGTTGTAGTGAGATGGTATCAATCGATCCTGAGAGAATCACTGGAAAGGTTCCAGGGTGATAAGGACGACTGAATGTCAGTCGCAGGCATTGTCTTTACCCTCGGTGGAGGGACGGTATGTTGGAAGAGTTCCAAGCTAAATACCGTGACTTACTAGACGATTAAAGGCAAAATACATCGTTACCAAGGATGCTACCAAAGAGGAAGTCTGGATAAATATAAGTTCATGAGACAATGGAGTTCTGGCTTTTGCTAAGGAACCCCCGTCCCATCAGAAATCCAGATATAATTCTTAGGCAGTATCACCTGATCATGGAGATGGTTGATCTCCTGGGAGATCAAGGTTTGGAGAGTAGACACAGAGGACAACAGCGCAGATCCACTCAAAAAGGCCTTTTTTCCCAGTAGAGACTATTATGGGACGGTTGAGTATGAGATACTTCAATCACAGCTGATTGTTGGGTATGCGATACCACAACAGATGGCCCTAGTGCAAGTGGGAGATTGTTAGTTATATGTATTCCCTAGAGTCCATTACTGTACATACGATGTATATTGTAGTGGATGCTTGGACATATATAGGGAGGATTTTCTTTCTCGACATGATAGTACGCTATCTTGTTGCTTTTTATCTTAACATGTACTCTGATTGTCTCTAAGTTACATGTTGATAAAGCCCTTATGATATGTACTCGACTACTAGGACTATGATGAGATCATACTAGTGGGGCCATGGTAGTCGACGAGTACATCCTATAACTATTCCTAGTCGTGGGAGTACCGAGATAGGGCATCGATAATCCAGAATAGACTAGCGTATGCGCTTCTTGACCTATATGATGGGTGATGGATGATCTCATATCCATTGGTGTTTGACATCAGAGAAGGTATACGGGTGCTCAGTGGAGACTGGATACACTGGACGGACTCGCTGAGAACTCCCAGATGGTATTATACCTCACGTCAGATGGCAGTTCTCTCGTGACACTGGTACAGGTTAGTCTATAGACCTGAGATCGTCAGAGAGTCTTGTGTAATTCCTACTGTGCTTTGATTTCCATCATACCACGTCTAAGAAGGCGCGCAAAAAGGTGGCTTTTGGGTACAGTCCCGAATCACATGGAGGCAATGAGCGATAGGAGGGGATTCGTCTCTCCCGGTATAGAGAGTTGATGTTGCGCTGTGTTTCGATTGGCTATAACTAGAAATCCCTGGCCAGGGTTGCTGAGATTTACTGGTAAGTGTTATCCGTAGTTTCTCGAACTGTTATAGACCACATATCGACACGACTTATCAAGTTACCAGGGTCTGACGTTTACCACCCCTATGCGAGATATGCGACATATCAGACGAAGAGACCGGACTGTACGTGAGTGTTACTTATAGGGTTACTAGGCACACGCACAAGGGTCTATAAGGCATCAACCATGCCCGATTTAAAAATTAGCCGTGCCGAACAACCCTAAACCAAGATCTTAGATTAGAGATTAGGCGAAACAAAGCATGTTAAACGCTTTAACATCTAAGAGTTTGGGATTACAACCTTTGTAGTCTGGTCCTCCACTTCATAAGCTCCGTATTATGGTCCCTTCGTTGCGATCATCAAGTTCCAGACTCTCGAGAGGCTCCACGAAGTAAAAGATGCAAGCTTACTTCCGATCTTCGAAACAAAAATGATCTACCTTTAAGTTTCATTGACACAAGTTCTCACTCACTAAATGAAGTGAACACCCTAATCTAAATGGTTAGGATAGATTAGGATGATGAAGTAGGATTTTAGCTCTCATTTATTTTCATTAGCTCACTCATTTTCATCATAAGAATCAAAGCTAGAAAGCTTTGCAAGAAGGAAGAAAAAGATGAACAATGAATAATCTTTTTGTGATGAATAATGAAATGTTGTGATAATTCCTTATGCAACCATGGTTGCTAATAAAATAATAGCTAACCTTTATAGAGAGTTAACTTGAGTTAAAGGTGTGGTTTGGGTTACAAAATATCATACAAAATATCCTAGCTCATGACAAAAAGAAAAGCTTCTAGAAGCTTCAAGAATGAGCTAACCCAAATCAAACCGTAACCTTATTTAATCTCCACTAATCATGTTGCATTAGTAATTATAACATGTTACAATATTATATATCACATATATAATATATTTTATAACAAAAGAAAATAATACAATTAACATATATCGCATATATATCAATGTATTACCCGAGTGAGAAAATTAATCATTAAGTGAGCTAATATTAGTTAATGTAATTTAATATATCAAATATAAAATTTTATAAATTAAATTATCAAATCAACACTTGATCCGATAATCCGGCTATTTCACAAATAACCGACTAATATAATCTGTATCAGTTCATCGAATCAACACTTGATCCCATGACCCGGCTATATCTCATATACCCGGCCAATATCTCATATCGCAAGAATCTAAAACGGTATCACATACACGTATTGTTCTCGGTCCCACACATATCATATATGTGCTCCCACTCCTTTTTGTCTGAGTCAAGAAACCTCTGTGTAGGACTCTAAAGAATCGTCAATACGCCGGCAGTAGGTGATGATCATATCAAACACCCACAAGCTGCAAGCGGTCAGCTAAACGTAACAGCCACCCAGGTATTGAGCGATCAGAAGATCTACAAGAAAGCCTGTACATTCTCCTGCGAATCCAATCAGTAACACTCCCGTACAGTCCGGTCTCTTCGTCTGATATGTCGCATATCTCGCCTAGAGGTGGTAAACGTCAGACCCCAGTAGCTTGATAAGATGTATCGATATGAGGTCTATAACAGTTCGAGAAACTACTGATAAGACTTACCAGTAAATATTAGCAACCCTGGCCAGGGATTTCCAGTTATAGCCAATCGAACACAGCGCAACATCAACTCCCTATACCGGGAGAGACGAATCCCCTCCTATCGCTCATTGCCTCTATGTGATTCGGGACTGTACCCAAAAGCCACCTTTTTGCACGCCCTCTTGGACGTGGTACGATAGAAATCAAAGCACAGTGGGAATCACACAAGACTCTATGACAATCTCGAGACTACAGACTACTCTATACCAGTGTCACCAGAGAACTGCCATCTGACGTGAGGTATAATACCATCTGGGAGTTCTCGGCGAGTCCGTCCAGTATACCCAGTCTCCACTGAGCACCCGTATACCTTCTCTGATGTCAAACACCAATGGATATGAGATCATCCATCGCCCATCATATGGGTCAAGAAGCGCATACGCTAGTCTACTCTGGAGTATCGATGCCCTGTCTCGGTACTCCCACGAATAGGAACATTTGAAGGAGGTACTTGGCGACTACACTGTCCTCACTAGTATGATCCGCATCATAGTCCTGGTAGTCAAGTACTCATCCTCAGGGCTTTATCAACATGTAACATAGAGACAATCAGAGTACATGTTAAGATAAAGAGTAACCAGATAGCGTACTATCATGTCGAGCAAGAAAGTCCTCCCTGTATATGTCCAAGCATCCACTACAATATACATCGTATGTACAGTAATGGCCTCTAAGGCATACATATAACTAACAATCTCCTACTTGCACTAGGGCCATCTGTTGTGGTATCACATACCCAACAATTAGCTGTGGTTGAAGTATCTCATACTCGACCATCCAATAAAAAGTCTCTACTGGGTTAAAGGCCTTTGTGAGTGGATCCGCGCTGTTGTCCTCTGTGTCTACTCTCCTAACCTCGATCTCCCTGGAGATCAACCATGATCAGGCGATACTGCCTAAGAATATGTATGGATCTCTCATGGGACGGGGGTTCCTTGGCAAAAGCCAGAACTCCATTGTCACACAATGGTAGGAACAAAGTTCATCTCATGAACTTACATATATCCCGAGTGCCTCTTTGGTAGCATCCTTGGTAATGATTTATCTTTCCTTTAATCCTATAGTAAGTCACGGTATCTAGCTTGGAACTCTTCCAACATACCGTCCCTCCACTGAGGGTAAAGACAATGCCTGCGACTGACATTCGGTCGTCCTTATCACTCTGGAACCTTTCCAGTGATTCTCCCCAGGATCGATTGATACCATCACACTACAACTAGTGGGAATCCTAACATCCAATTATATCTATCTCATAGATCCAAAACCCAGGATTTAGGAGGTATCACCTTGATCCTATATAGAGAATCTTTATGATAAGCGGAGATTGACCGAGCGTAGCATAGGAAACTCCTTCCCTATCAAGAGTATGTCATCCACGTCCTCTACGAGGATCACCACCATACTCTCTACTACCTTTTTGTATATACAAGGTTCATCTACAATTTTGATGAAGTCAAACTCTTTGACTACCATATCAAAACAGACATTCCATCTCCGCGATGCCTGATTTATCACATAAAACATCTTGCTCACGTTTCTGCTGCTCCCACTGTCTACGAAGCCCTCTGGCTGTGTACTTATAGATGCTCTCTTCGAAATCAGTATTTAGAAAAGCAGTCATGACACAAAATCGCCAGATAACGTAGTCATAGTATGTAGCCGAGGCAAGTAGGATCTGGACGGACTTAAGCATAGCTTTGAAAGTCTTAACTTTTCTATGTACACCAAGTAATCTTCTCAAGATATACTTGCTCCTGATGGGGATTTAACCCTTCAGATAAAGCAACCAAAGTCTATACTTTGTTGATGTATAAGGATTCCATCTCAGATCACTAAGCATCCAGCCATTCTTACAGAGTCCCACTCCTGATGGCCTGCTCGAAACTAGTTGGGTCATCATCTCATGATGCAATCCATGCTCCCACTATCATAGAGAAACCGAAGTATCTCTCAGGTAGGTGAGGAGCCCTACTAGATCGGCGGAGAGGCTGAGGTTCGTTGGGAGTTATTGAATCCTTCGGTTCTACCAAATTATCAGCTGTAGTTTGTATAGCTGGAACTCTTTCCAGTGCTACCTCATGACCACTAATTTCTTCACAAGAAATTCCCTTTCACAAAGGTGGCATGTTGAGAACAAAACATCTTTTGTTCCTCGGTTAGGTAGAAGATATTCCCTGGCGAATGCATGGGATATCCAACAAACTTCTACAGAACTGACTTTGCCTCGAGCTTGTCCGGATTATGCTTTTAGACATAGGCTGGACAACCCCAAATCTTAACTTACTTAAGATATGGGCTCTTCCTATTCCATATCACATATGAAGTGGTAGGCAACCGATTTGATTGGAACCCTATTCAATAGGTATGCAGTTTCTCAAGTGCATAACTCCTAAAAGGAAATAGGAAACTCAGTATTACTCATCATAGAGTGCACCATATCTAATAGGGTGTGATTGCTCCACCCCGATACACCAACGTGCTGTGGTGTATACGGAGGAGTGATGCTGAGAGAGAATCTCATTCTCCTTTGGAATAGTCCAGGAATCCCATGCTCAAGTATTCTCCTCCCTGATCACATCAAAGGACATAATACTTATACCCAGTTTTTGGTTCTCTACTTCCAACTCATATTCATTGAATTTCTCAAAAGGTTTAGACTTGTGTTTCAACAGGAACACATGTGCGAATCTTGAGAGACCATCAGTGAATATAATGAAGTATAAAGAACCGGTCTTGGCATGTGTAGACAGGGGACCTTCATACATCAGAATGTATCAATCCCAAGAGTTCACTAACTCTTTCTCTATTTCCAATGAACAGAGCTGTGGTCATCTTATCTTTGTGACATGACCGGCAAGTTTCACAAGATGTAAATTCAAACTAATTTAAATATGCATCCATATGTAACTTCAGCTAGTCGAGTCGCATTGATATGACCTAGTCTATAATACCTTAAGAAGGATCCGTTCATTTCTGAACTCTTCCACTTGTTTGTATTCTGTACACTAAGAACTGTGTTCTCATTTAGAACGTCTATGCTTTGAGATACGTGCCTGAACTGATCAACTCTTGATATAGGAAATGTTCAAAACATTATCCAACAATACAAAATTATATCCTTCTTTACTAATAAAGAGACTGATATGATGTTGTATATCAGGTTCGATGTCTAATAATTTTCGTTCAGAATCAATGTATTCTGGTAATATAGGGTGATAACTGCTAACAGACTTGGCTGCAACACTTGCATCATTTCTTATCACCCGTTCTCAGTTCTCTGTAATGAACACACCCAAAGAAGATGCATCAGCATGCACTTTCTTCTTTTGGGCTGCACGGGAATTCTGGTAATCCCCAATTTCCTACTCTGTCTTATAACAAGTATAAGTTGGAGTGGGACCAACGTTCCTTAGCGCAGTATAACAAGCGGGTTCGGTCAAATACATCCGTATTTTTATCTTGATTAAGGCGTGACATAGTCGCAACCAGGAGAGAGAGAGAAGAAAACACTCAGCGTGCAATTTTACAAGATTAGATTGATTATCAATTTATCTAATCAGGATGTCTCCTACTGTTTTAGTCAAATCTTCCTTCAAACCCTAAAAGGAAAGACTAGCTGGGATTAATTACACGCTACAAGTTCGCTAATCTTTCTGCCAGGCCAATGTCGGTACTTTGAGGGAGGTTCCCCGCGCTTTCGCACGGACCTAATTAAAGTAAACCTCTTTTTCCCAGGGACGTAACCCCGTTAACACCTTTCTAGACACCTACTTAATCGGCTAATTATAATGTGCAAAACTCTCCCAGGAGTAACTCTTACTCGCAGAGGGTATCGGGATCCAACTATCTCATAGAAGGTATGCAATCTCATTGCAAATTTCAACACTTGAAATTCCCGATAATATTTTACCCCGAGGGATCTATGACCTTGACAAGGTCAACAAACCATAGACCGCAAGTCAAGTTCAACCCGTCATTTCCTGATATGAATTAAACCCATCTGCACGACCCTTGACAAGATCAACAAAGTCACACGACTACCCTAATCCAATCGCATCATATGCTTATGGTGATAAGCAGTAATCAGCTACCGCACACTACGCCTTGACAAGGTCAACAAACGTAGCACGAATACTAATTATTACTTATCTGAAATGGCGGAGGGCTACGACAAGTTTTTAAGAAAACCATTTGCGTAATGAATTTGATATCGTTGTAAAATCGAGTGATTTTAAATGGAGTGTTTTTTAGGCTTTTCTAGTTTCGCTAAAGAGGTCACTCCCGGTGAAGGGATTGTCGGCTCTTTCCACATTGAATAAGCTGCAGGATATTTCATAAATACCGCTGTGCAAAGCAAGAACTATAGAAGCAATCAAAAAATAAACCGAGTTGGTAGCATCTGCTAGTTTCGCTAAAGAGGTCACTCCCGGTGAAGGGATCTCGGCTTTTTCCTTATCGAATAAGGTGCTGGATGTTCTATAAGGAACACCGCTATGCAAAGCAAGAACTTGAGCTACCAGTTTTTAAACAAGTTTCTACAACATCTTTAGGTTTCTTTTATTTTCATTAATCTCATTAATGAAGTCCCATTTTATTATTCTTCACAAGCATCACATTTGAAACGAAATCTGCAATATAACATATATCTCATATATATAATATAAACATTCGTCTCAAGCAGTAATATGATCTCATCACAGAACATTGAAGCAGAAGAACATATATGAAATATTGGATATATTAGGACGTCCGTGTTTTAATACGAGCCTGTACAAAACACGGATTCCACGGTCGCGATGAATAGCCAAACCCACATCCCTAGACCCCTACGAGAGCGATAAGCAACACTGCCAATTCTAGGGTTAGGAGACCCGGTCTCGACTCCTCGAGATGGTCTCCTATTGGACCCTAGAACCCGGTTACTTGTGCTCCCCGCCTTGGGTCTACCTAATGCGGAAAAGTAAATAATATACAATGGTGACATCATCCTAAGCCCGGAAGTGCCCCAATAAAAGAATATTACATACAAATGAATTTTACATGAATGAAAAAGAAAAACTCTTATCTCACATAAAACCCCCGGCTATTTAGAACACGACAATCCAATATAACATATCACAGCAACACATAATATCACATATCATCAACGTAAGCAAGTATGCGTATCCCGATTGTCGTTGATGTATAGCAACGAAGCCGGCGATACACCACATACTACGCTTACGGTCACAGATAAGAAAGTGTAAAACTACAACAGTTGGAATGCACAACCGCCTTAGACATCGCATAACTAACAATTATAAACCCCGCATTTTAGTCTCATTATCGAAAACTCTTTTCAATATCAAGTCGGGCAATTCAATAAGATTGCCGACATACTGATCGAATTCTCATCGCAAACTTTAGTAGACGGCCGCACCCCCGATGCCGTCGACGAAGTGCACTGAGGCGGAACACCGCTGCCGCGAGCACCCGAACGGATGCTTTTAGCGACGGGGTTCTCCTACAGTCACTTGGTCGGGGCTATGGGGCGTGGCTATCTATTAAGTTTACCCGGCGAGTATCCGCGTACGCTACGTGATTGCGACGGACTTTTGATCATATCAAAATCCCGTGGCAACCGATCATTTGAGAATAAACTGCTAGATTTATAACATTCAAATTAGTTATCTCATAACTACTTGTGTATTCCAAATATTGTATCACATTCCAGATAAATAGACAGTGTTAAAGTTTCCGATCGAATAAACAAACACCTAATATTTCCCAAAGATCTCAACACGTGAGCGGAGTTTAAAAGTATCCATCACATGCCACAGTACCAATGGTCCAGCCGTAGAAAGGTCAAGCCATCGCCTCACATGTGGCAACGACGTACTGCCACAAACCCTAAGGTTCAGAGGCGATTCAGACGGTCACATAATCGAGTTAAGGTTTATTGTCTTCTAGAGGGCCCACCGCGTTACTTGCATGATTTTTCGGAAGTTTCAAACTCGAGAAAAAATCCAACATTTGAAAAAATTTCCGACAGGGGAATAAGTGAGTTATTGATATCCGTTCGAACTTTTTAACACGTTCTAAAATTACCCGGGAAAAACTAAACGAAGTTATACTTTCCGATCGAATCAACGAGCTCCCAATACAACCCAGAAAACTCAACACTTGAGTAAACTAAAAATTTCCCAGAAGAATCAGGAATTACATACGGATATTACTGTAGAAAGCGGATCCAATAATCTTACTGTTTGGCCGCGGAACCGCCGTGCAACCAAGGGTACGGCAGCGGTTCCGCGGCGCTTTAATGGTGTCAGAATCTCGTTTTTCACAGTAATTCCTTAAATACCCTGGTGATTTTTCTGAGTATTTTTAATATGAAAAAAAAAGAATTTTTGAAAAATTTCCAGAAACTAGGGTTTTACGGGTATTCAGAGTTCAATCGGACTTTAAACTTTGCCTAGACTTCGCCTAAAGCTCTAGCTTGGCTCTGATACCACTGTAGGGTTACTAGGTACACGCACAAGGGTCTATAACGCATCAACCGAGCCCGATTTAAAAATTAGCCGTGCCGAACAACCCTAAACCAAGATCTTAGACTAGAGATTAGGCGAAACAAAGCATGTTAAACACTTTAACATATGAGAGTTTTGGATTACAACCTTTGTAGTCCGGTCCTCCACTTCATAAGCTCCATGTTGTTGTCCCTTCGCTGCGATCATCAAGTTCCGGACTCTCGAGAGGCTCCACGAAGAGAATGGTGCAAGCTTGCTTCCGATCTTCGATAACAAAGATGATCTACCTTGAAGTTTCATTGACACAAGCTCTCACTCACTAAATGAAATGAACACCCTAATCTAAATGGCTAGGATAGATTAGGATGATGAAGTAGGATTTTAGCTCTCATTTATTTTCTATAACTCATTCATTTTTATCAGAAGAATCAAAGCTAGAAAGCTTTGCAAGAAGGAAGAAGAAGATGAACAATGAATAATCCTTTTGTGATGAATAATGAAATGTTGTGATAGTTCCTTATGCAACCATGGTTGCTAATAAAATAATAGCTAACCTTTGTAGAGATTTAACTTGAGTTAAGAGTGTGGTTTGGGTTACAAAATATCAAACAAAATATCTTAGCTCATGACAAAATGAAAAGCTTCTAGAAGCTTCAAGAATGAGCTAACCCAAATCAAACCCTAACCTTATTTAATCTCCACTAATCATGTTGCATTAGTAATTATAACATATAATAATATTATATATCACATATATAATATATTTTGTAACAAAAGAAAATAATACAATTAACATATATCGCATATATATCAATGTATTACCCGAGTGAGAAAATGAATCAATAAGTGAGCTAATATTAGTTAATGTAATTTAATATATCAAATATATATTATTATACATTAAATTATCAAATCAACACTTGATCCGATAATCCGGCTATTTCACAAATAAACGACTAATATAATCTGTATCAGTTCATCGAATCAACACTTGATCCGATGACCCGGCTATATCTCATATACCCGGCCGATATCTCATATCGCGAGAATCTAATATGGTATCACATACATGTATTGTTCTCAGTCTCGCACATATCATATATGTGCTCCTACTCCGTTTTGCCCGAGTCAAGAAACCTCTGTGTAGGACTCTAAAGAATCGTCAATACGCCGGCAGTAGGTGATGATCATATCAAACACCCACAAGTTGAAAGCGGTCAGCTAAACGTAACAGCCACCAAGGTATTGAGCGATCAGAAGATCAACAAGCAAGCCTGTACATTCTTTTGCGAATACAATCAGTAACACTCCCGTACAGTCCGGTCACTTCGTCTGATATGTCTTATATCTCGCCTAGGGGTGGTAAACGTCAGACCCCAGTAGCTTGATAAGTCGTGTCGATATGAGGTCTATAACAATTCGAGAAACTACTGAAAACACTTACCAGTAAATCTCAGCAAGCCAGGACAGGGATTTCCAGTTATAGCCAATCGAACACAGCGCAACATCAACTCCCAATACCGGGAGAGACGAATCCCCTCCTATCGCTCATTGCCTCCATGTGATTCGGGACTGTACCCAAAAGCCACCTTTTTGCACGCCCTCTTGGACGTGGTATGATGGAAATCAAAGCACAGTGGGAATCACACAAGACTCTATTACGATCTCGGGTCTACAGACTACTCTATACCAGTGTCACCAGAGAACTGCCATCTGACATGAGGTATAATACCATCTGGGAGTTCTCGGCGAATCCGTCCAGTGTACCCAGTCTCCACTGAGCACCCGTATACCTTCTCTGATGTCAAATACCAATGGATATGAGATCATCCATCGCCCATCATATGGGTCAAGAAGCGCATATGCTAGTCTACTCTGGAGTATCGATGCCCTGTCTCGGTACTCTCACGATAAGGAACATTTGAAGGATGTACTTGGCGACTACACTGTCCTTACTAGTATGATCTGCATCATAGCCTGGTAGTTAAGTACTAATCCTAAGGGCTTTATCAACATGTAACATAGAGACAATCAGAGAACATGTTGAGATAAAGAGTAACTAGATAGCATACTATCATGTCGAGCAAGAAAGTCCTCCCTATATATGTCCAAACATCCACTACAATATACATCGTATGTACAGTAATGGCCCCTAGGGCATACATATAACTAACATTACTGGTTGGATTCACGAGAGAATGTACAGGCTTGCTTGTTGATCTTCTGATCGCTCAATACCTGGGTGGCTGTTACGTTTAGCTGACCGCTTGCAGCTTGTGGGTGTTTAATATGATAATCACCTACTGCCGGCGTATTGACGATTCTTTAGAGTCCTACACAGTGGTTTCCTGGCTCAGGCAAAACGGAGTAGGAGCACATATATGATATGTGCGGGACCGAGAACAATACGTGTATGTGATACCGTATTAGATTCTCGCGATATGAGATATCGGCCGGGTATATGAGATATAGCTGGGTCATCGGATCAAGTGTTGATTCGATGAACTGATACAGAATATATTAGTCGGTTATTTATGAAATAGCCGGATTATCGGATCAAGTGTTGATTCGATAATTTAATGTATAATTATATATTTGATATATTAAATTACATTAACTGATATATGTTCACTAAAAGATTCTTTTTCTCACCCGGGTAATACATTTATATATATGCGATATATGTTAATTGTATTATTTTATTTTTTTACAATAAATCTTATATATGTGATATATAATATTGTAACATGTTAGGGTTATTAATGCAACATGTTTACTGGAGATTAAACATGGTTAGGGTTTGATTTGGGTTAAACTTTTTTAGATCCTTCTAGAAGGTTTTGTTTTTTTTTGAGCAAAGATATTTGTTTTGATATTTTGCAAGATATTTGTTTAACCCAACCCAACCCTTTAATCTTAGTTAAATCTCTACAAGGGTTACATATACCATGGTTGCATTTCTAACCTCACACTTGAGTTATTCATTATTCATCATAAATGGTTTTGATTATTCTTCTTCTTCTTCCTTGAAGAAAAGCTATCTAGCTTTTTCTTTGGAGATGAAAATGAGTGAGATTAAGAAAATAAAAGAGAGCTAAATTCCTACTTCATCATCCTAATCTATCCTAGCCATTTAGATTAGGGTGTTCACTCCATTTAGTGAGTGAGAGCTTGTGTTAAAGAAACTTCAAGGCATATCATCTTAGTTAACGAAGATCGGAAGCAAGATTGCATCTTTCTCTTCTTGGAGCCTCTCTAGAGTCCGGAAACTCGATGATCGCAGTGAAAGGACCTCAACACGGAGCTTTAGAAGTGAAGGACTGGACTACAAAGGTTGTAATCCCAAACTCTTAGTGTTAAAGTGTTTAACATGCTTTGTTTCGCCTAATCTCTTGTTTAAAGATTTTGGTTAGGGTTGTTCGGCACGTCTAAATTTTAAATCGGGCATGGTTGATACCTTATAGACCCTTGTGAGAGTGCCTAGTAACCCTGCAATTGCTGCTGCGAATTCAACCCTTCTCTAGCAATTCGGTAAGCTGCTTCTTTACTTCTTCCAACTCCACTGGTGCCATTGGATAATACGCCTTTAAGATTGGCGCTGCACCAGGAACAAGATCGATCGTGAACTCCACATCTCGTTTTGCGGTAAACCTGAGATGTCTTCGAACACGTCCATGAAATCTCGAACTATAGCTGGCGCTTCCTCCTTATCAACTTCAATTGACGAAAGAACAATATTTGTCGGCCTAGCCCTAAACTCGACTGGCCCAACAGAACTGCTTCCTCCAGCAAAAACAAACTCCGGATGTCCGGGAATCTGGAAAATCACATTCCTTTTCCTACAATCAATATGAGCGTGGAAAGTGCCGAGAAAATCCATTCCTAAGACAACAACAAACAAAAGGATGCACCAGAATTGAATAATTCTAATGCGGGGAAAACATGAACAAGTAAGATACAGAGATGACTTCATCCGAAGTCAAGATACTGAATAGGATTAAGCACGGTAAACATGATTCAAGCTGGCGATAAAACAAGAACTGGTAAGCAATGAAACCGAGAGAAGCAAGGTAATATAACGACCATAAAACAAGGAAATGAAACAAAACTAGAATTCCAAGTTACTTAAATAGAGTACCTTATTATAACCATGCTGCAGTTCATGGGTACAATCACATAACTCCGTTCAAGTGGCCCGAATCCTAGTATCAGAATAGAAAGAAACAATAGGGAACCAAAAGAATTTCAACTCGAGATGCAAAGTTGTTTGCATATCATCAAGACGAGGGTCAAGTGAAAGATAAGATTCAAGAATCGCGATAACAAGGTGGCAGGACATGTTCCTAATCACGGATTTTCCGATTCGTGTATTGGGTCCAAATACCCAACTACAAAAAAAATCAAACCCGATTAACCTGAATCCTATGGCTCTAAAACCAAACAAACCATGTCACGCCCCGCTTCCCAGAGTGCGCTAAGATAGGCACGTGACAGAGCCAACCATGCTACCTGTGGATAGGAAAAATCCCTCCGCAGTTACATTACGGTTGTAGAGATATCAAGAACAAGAAAGTAAACTAAACTATCTAGTACATGTCCATGAGCCAGAATAAATGAGTCAAGAAATGATATAATATGCGGAAGCGAAAGATCCAATAAATAAAATATCTGGAAAGTAAAACTGGATACCAACAGGATCCTCACTGCTCGGTCTAACAGCAGAAGTACTCCTGATCAGCTTGCGACAAAGCTAGAGGATCTGGGCCATGCAAAACCCAGACGTCAGTGCGTCATAATATCAATCAATAATATAAACATGGGTAGCAAGACATACAGGTATGTGTATGAACAGTAAAATAGGTATAACAGTAATATAAATGAGGACAGTGAGGGTAATGTGTAGTGAGTAATCTGGACTGGTCTATTGGGTTAACTACTCTCAAGTCTTTGAAATCAATTTGATGAATCATCGATGTAACTCAATAGCATCCCGTGCATACCCGAGACCACGGTCAAGATTCTCGGGCTGAATCCGAGACATGCCGCTAGGCACTAAAACAGGAAATATGTATAGATGAATGATGTCAACAGCAGCATCCCAAGGCTGGCCTAGCCTCTAAAACTGATCAGTATAAGCAAGCGAACTGTCGAGTTACAAGTCAGGTTTCATCATTGATTTCCCCATACCCCCAAGTTATATGTTTAAGTCAGGTATTAATAATCTGAAGATAATGCCAACACAGGATCAAGCAGGTACAGGTTTGTCTGGATAGACAACTAGAAATGTCCGTAGGGACAACATGTCAAGGCTGTTGGCATTAGTAACAAGATCAGGTAACAGGTCAAGATATGGTACATCAGGTCAAGGCAAGTAGTGTAAATAAATCCAATCATGTCAATAAGTGCACGGTATCAAGTCGTATCAAGTAGTAGGTGTATCAAGTCATGTCAGGGGTGCACAAAATGTCACATGGGTGTTCATAATCAATCTAAAATAAGCATGGGCATACAAAACAAGTATGGGGTACTAATGGAACAATAAAAATGGAACATTGTGATGTGGTATGCAAATAGGTACAAATTAAAGCTTATGGATGCACAGTTATCGATTTGGGTTAAAGTTATAGTTTCAATATTAATTAAAATACACTTTATCAAATATGGAATATTAAATTCTCATTATTATGTATTAGATGATCTAGGAATGCAATTGTATATATAATAGGCTAGATGGATGCAAACGGGTGTCTGAAGGTTATAAACTATTAAAAAAGTACTATGGGCTATACAACTAAGCAATATGTGATTCAAATATGGATATGGGTACCGTGTATCGTAATCTAATGTGCAACAAGAAATGTTTTCAAGTTCTAGATCTAAAATGATATAAATAGAATATCGAAATGTTAAAATGGAATATGTGATATTAGATCTAAACTACAGGTTTAATATGCATTTAAATAAGTATGTAATAAATTAAATAACATGTAGCAAGTTTTACTTGCCTCGGGGATCCACAGATGCACGGCATACAGCAAGAATGCGATAAAACGACGGAAAAATCTCAATTGGGGCATTTCGTCGAACACCTTGCGCGCACAAATACATAACAGAATAAGGCAATGCAAGAATGTAACCGCGTAGGTAGGGAACGCCCACGCGACGGCTCATGTCGAATAGAGACCAAATAAGAATCCATGATAACCGGTACAAAATAGATCTCGAGAGGAAGAGAATAAAGGTTGTCTAAAACACAAGCGAAGACAAGAGTACCAAGACGGTCTAAGAGAGCATCGTCGGTAACGGGGATGAGCGGAGATGAGCGAGGAAGAACAGAGACAAGATCAACAAAGACAACGGAGCCGGATGTTAAAAGAACTCCTCACTGAGATTTTGTTATGCGATGGAGGTATTTTACTTCTGGTTGGGCCAAGAGTCATCAACGGCAGGAGGTAAGAGGCAACCATCAACAGTTTTATTATTATTATTTACTTAAGCTGATCATCAAGTCGGGAAGCTGGAGCCGATGCGGGTGCTTATGCAGTGCTGATGCTGATGCAGGCCAGCGAGACATGGAGCAGGTGCTGGTCTAGAGCCATGGTAGGGTTGCAGGAGGGAATTGAAGGCAGGCGATGGGCGAGAGTTGAAGGCTGTTGAGGGAAGAGGCCGGTGAGGGATGAAAGAGGTGATGGTGAGTAGGTTGACGGCAATATGCTGGGTTTCTTGGTCGAGGGAGAAGGTGGTTGCTTGGCTTCTGGGTTCAAAGACAGTGACGAGGAGTGAACGAGGCGGTGGCAATCGTGATTGTGGGGATAGGAGACGGCGAAGGGTTGCTCGGTGAAATAGGTCGAGAAAAATAAAGATGATGGTGGTAGTCGCGGTGGCAAGGCGAAAGCGAGGTGAAGGAGTTAGTGGCGATGAAGATGAGATGGGATTAAGTTCGAAGGTGAAGGTTTGTGGCCGGAGGCAACGGTGAGGGTGAAAGCTACGGGCGGCTCGGTGATTGCAACGATGCAGGTCTCGGGAAGACGAGATATGGGTTTTCGAATAGTTTTGAGGAAGAAGAAGATGGAGTCGAAGAAGAGGAAGATAACGACGACGAGGAAGGAGACGGTGGCGAGGTGAGGAAGGGGTTGTAGTGTGGCTAGCGTGGGTTAGGGGCTCGGTGATTGATCGTTTTTCCCGTTGTGTAGTATATAGAGAAATTTGTAAAGAACTTCACAACCAAAAACTATTTTGACCGCAATCAAACTACGGTGTCGGATGTAGTTAATGAATGAGTGCGGATCGTCCACAGGGATTGCACAATTCAATTGTATTTTGATACGTTTGAAATGAAATGTTAAGCAACAATAAAAGAAAACATGATTCAAGAATGATTTGTATTCAAGTGTCACTATTCTTTACTCAAGAATCAAGAAACTATAAACAATCAAGAATCGGTTGTTTTGATAATATTTCCAATCAACAATCAAGAATCTAAAAGTGGCTCGTAGGAATCGATCGGATCGATAGACGTGATGTAATCTAAAGATATCGTGTTCTTGTCCTTCGAAGTATTGATACTAGATCGATGATCATCGACAAGAGTTAGGGTTTTCTCGTGAAACTAGGGTTTCATCTTATCCCTTGTTCTGTTGTCGATATCATTCACATTCTAGCCTCTAGCAATTTCAAGAAACGATCCTAACTCCCTCATTTTGAACGATGTCAATCAAGAAAGCATCGAAACAAAATGGGTTGTCGGTTCTTGAACTTGCTAGGGTTTACAAAACTTGTAGGAATCAAGAATCGATTAAAGCTATGTTACATCATCTTTCTATTGACCGTCTCGACTCCTCGACGAGCGGAGTTTTATTCACACATCATCACACATAAAAGATTCACAAATTGTAAAGATATCATGATGCGGAATTTAAAGAAAACAAGATAAAAGAATATCACCTTTTATTTAATCAACAATTTCAATACATTCTTTCAAGAATCTACAAGAAGAAGAAATCGATCGTTGACTCGGCTTCGCTTGTCTCCGTGGATCGTGGATCTACTTTGATCTCTTGCCCGATTGAAGATCGGCTCGGCTCATAAAAGGGTTGAAGGCATCTTGCTTGGCTTGCACTCAAGATCTTGAATTGTGGTTGGATTTAGGGTTAGGGTTTCCTACAAGCTCTCTCACTAAACTTGAGGAAGAGGGGATGAAGAAAGAGATTGATTTTTCTAAGCTTTCCCAAGGTTGAATAATGTGTGATAATGAGCCTAGGGTCTTATTTATAGAGCTCCCAAACCCTAGGTTTGAGTTTGAATTTCCCTTTCCCTCCAAAAGTTTGTTGAGGAGTTTCTAGAAGGAGTTTGTTAGGAGCTAGCTTAGGGTTTAAGCTAGGGTTTAGGGAAAGTTCTAGAATAATAGGCTAATGTAATGTAACTCAAGGTGTTTGCTGATCTGGTGGAAGTATCTGGAATATTCTGGAAACTGGGATGCATTTTTGAGCTGTAGCCACTGAAACAGGAATTGTGCAATAAAATTGAGGAGCCAATTCCCTGAACCAACTGCTGATCCGCGGCCTAAGGTGCCTCTAGGCCGCGCTTCCGCGGCTCAGTGATGGCCTTGGGATCTGTGCCTTCTTCTGTTGCTTGGTACTGCTGTTTAGGGCTTTTTATGATATGTTGAATTCCAGTTGCTCTTTTGTGTTGATACCAGATTTGATTTTAGTGAGTTTACGAGCAATTGTAATGGTCGAGCAATGTAATGATCGAGCAAGCTTCTCTTTTCCTGCACAGACTTCGAAACACGGGTTGCGATATATAGAAAATATGCCATGTGATGAAATGCAGTCAATTTCCTTAGAAATGCCGGTTTTAAAGTCGAATACATGTAATCTGATATTTTGCGACCGATTTGCTAATATGTAGAATATGAATGTCGAACACTTCTAATTGTATGCAAATGATATGGAAATTGCCGGTTAAAATATGCAGTATTTTCGACTGATCAAATACCCCCAAACTTAATTTCGATCGTCTCGAGCGAATGTTTTATTAAAAAGAGAAGGAGAAAATAAAGAAAGAGAAAAACTAACTAGCACACTTTCGTAGGCAACACGATTGCACTGAGCACGTGCAACAAGCCTTTAAACCTCTAGGTGTCCCTAGTAGGAGGAGTGTTGTCTCCTGAGGGTTTTCAGCGGATTGCACCCACAAAATCCAATAATAAAAGCAAGATCATGAATATTACATTTAAAGAAGAGAATTGTAAAAGAAAAGCTTTGAAAATTAGGGTTTCCAACAAAGCTAGCTTTTCGGTTGTCATGAGCCCTATCTTAATGGTCATGAAAAGATGTCAGAAATCACGTCCTCCCTCAATAAAACATCGTCTTATTCTTCATTCCTATATTTCTTCCAAACATCGATCATATCACCCTGCGTGTGTGTAAAGACATCCCTACACCCGGAGAATTCAATTCAAGCTATCATACTCTTTCCCATCAGCCTCAGTAATTTTTTTTTTTCGATGAGCTCACACACTTTCATGCGACCGTTAATACTTCTTGAGGTACTAACCGACCGATTACTCATGTGATCGCTTATTTGGTGTATTTTCCTAGTCTTGCACCACCTTAGGTATAGCAGTGACTCCCAGACCAGTTGGCCTTAGGGCACTAGATGAAGAAGCACCCTCGCTATATATTTTTTTATTTCCCTCGGTGATAACAAAACCAGTGTCCATTTTTCTCACCATATTTTTTTTTTCATACTTTTGGCTTTAAGACAAGAGCATTTCAAGGTATCCTCTACTATCCCAGGCTTCAAGACGTGTGTAAGTGCGAATAGCAGGGTATCAACGTTCAAAATGTTTGGCTTCCAGAATAGAAACTATTTTTCAGACTTATTTTTATCCTCAGATTAGTGACGTCCTTCATCTTACTAACCCTTGGGACAACGGCTCATAACTACTTATTACTAGTTCGTATAAGAAAACTTCTAATTTTCTTCGTTTTCTAGAATTTTTCTAATCTCATGGATGTAACTTTTCACTTTCTAAACTTTCATTATCTTATTTATATACAAAAAGGTGTAAATATTAAAATTATTTTTATATTTGAAAATTTTTAAATTTTTATGGTTTTTGAAAATTTTTCAATTTTTATAGATTTTTCTAAAAGAAATGTTTTGTGCTTATGCAGATGATATGCAAATGATGCGAAAATAAGCACAAACCTCCCCCAAACTTGTTTTCAACAGTGTCCTCACTGTTGCCTTCTGCTAAATCTCGAAAAACCTGTAAGCTTGGGAGGAATTTATTAGTGGGGGCAAAATATTTAAGTGAAGACCCTCCCCCAAACTTATTTTTGGCTCAAAATTTTGTAAAATTTTCTTTTTAGGAGCCAGAAAACTTATACTCCCCCCAAACTTGAATTATGCAATGTTAAACTTTGAAAATCACAAGTGGGGGTCAAAAATCAGTGGTCGATGCCAAGCTTTGCAAAGACCGAATATCAACACCAACCATTCAAAAATTTTATCAATGCAGTGCTCGGGTTGGTGGAAGAAAAAGTGGGGAAAAGGTAAGTGGTGGAATAGAATGTGTGTGCGTCTCATTTTGGAGAGACGATGCAGTGAATGTGATGGATTACTCGCATTCTTTTTACAAGTCAAAAGAAGGGGTGGAGGTTCAATTTCATTGAGTGGGACATGATTCATCTCAACACCCGTGTTATTCAGAAATGCGAGTTCATCAGCGAAGATCTCCTCAAAAGTTTCATCTATACCCCGAAGAATAATGTCATCACAAGGTGCGGGGTGATCTTCAGACTCTAAAAGTAGTTCATAATCGGTGTTAATTGTTGACCCGGACATCTTGGTGGAAGAGTCCGTATGTGTATGATAAATAGTTGGGTCAAACAACAACGTATGAAAAGAGTCAAGATCGGTATCAGGAGGATTATCTAATTCGCTGCTGTCGATATCCATTAAGTCGACAGAACAGACCTGAACAGTAGGTTCGGAGGGTACACTTCCAAACTTGTAAATGTTCATCTCAATTGTCCTGTTTCCAAAGGATAGGGTCATGGAACCGTTACGACAATTGATGATAGCATTGGAAGTGGCCAAAAAGGGGCGACCTAAAATCACCGGAATTTGATTCCGTGAGTTCGCTACAGGCTATGTATCAATTACAATAAAATCCACCGGGAATATAAATTCCCCAATTTTTATTAACACATCCTCTAGTTCACCCCTAGGTCTGGTGATTGATCGGTCAGCCATCTGGAGAGTGCAAGGAGATGGTTTCAACTCTCCGATTCCTAACTGCTCATAAACTGAGAAAGGAAGCAGGTTAACACTTGCCCCAAGATCTAGTAGAGCACGGTTAATGTGTTTCTCCCCAATAGAGATGGAAATCGTAGGATATCCAGGATCCTTACGTTTCCTCGGTAATTGTTGGGGGAAAGCTGTGTCTACTGTCTTAGCCATGAATATCTTCTTGGGCATTTGTTTCTTCCTCTTTCTAGTGCAAAAATCTTTAAGAACTTTAGCATATGCAGGGACTTGTTGAATTGCATCTAGAAGAGGGATATTGATGTTAACCTGTTTAAACATCTCAGTGATCTTCTCCATTTATGGACTTGGTGTGTTAGCCCTTAACCGATTAGGATAAGGTGCTTTAGCAATAAGTGCTGGGTCCATCATAGGAGAAGGAAGTGTGTGTGGAACCGATCCCAGAATAGAAGTGGGAATCGTCCGTGGAGGGGTAAAAGAGGTGGGCTGTAGTGGCGAGCCTTTTGGGAAATGGAGAATAGGCTCGGAAGAAGGTGGTAGGGTAGAAGAAGTAGGGTCAGAAGTGTGTGTGTGTGGAAAGGTCTCAGCCGGGGTGTTGACATGATTTTCATTATCATCAACTTCTTCCCCAACATGATTGTCAAGCACTCTTCCAGATCTCAACGTGGTGATTGCATTCACGTGATGTGAATAGCCAGGATTGGGTACGGGTTGAGCTGGAAGTTTCCCTTTCTCTCTTGCACTAATTTCGGCTTTTAATCGTGAAATTTCTTCTTCCATCGATTTAATACTCTCGCTTTGGGACGCAGAGTTTCTCTTCATGTCATCGACGGAAGATTTCATTTCAGCCGAAACTTGCATGATATTTGTTAAGATCAAATTCATGTATTGTACAAAAGAAGAGGATTCATCAGTTCCGGTCAACTGTAAAGGACTAGACAGTGCAGGTGTGTTGACCGTATTTTGAAAATTATGTGCTTGAAAGGGGTGCTGACTTAATTGTGGCTGCTGTTGTGGTGGAGGGACCCTTTGGAAATTGTTTTGGTTTCGAACCGTGTTTTGTGATTGTGATTGTGATTGGTTCCAAGCAAAATTAGGGTGATTCCTCCATCCCTGATTATATGTGGAAGAAAAAGAATCGTTTCTAGGTCGTTGAAATGTGGCATTGGTATGCTCACGACCTTGAAACGGACATTCTTCCGTCAAGTGAGACGGATCAGAACAGCAGCTACATACAGTTTTGGAAAGTGACATTTGGTTAAGGGAGGCAGCTAAAAATTTGTTTTCCATAGTCTCGAGTTTCTTTTGTATAGCTGAAATGTCAGCTCTAACTCCTATGGAAACATCCGATTGGTTATTGCCACTCCTAAATGATGGACTTTCCCACTGTAAAGACTTTTCAACGAACTCTTCTAAGTATCGCCAAGCTTCCCCATCATCCTTAGACATGAAGGTACCTTGACACATGTTTTCAAGGCTCTGTTTAGTGTTAGGGTTACTGCCCTCATATATGATTCGGCAAAGCTCCCATCTCGGGATGCCGTGATGAGGACATTGAACCAATAGATCCTTGAAACGTTCAAACCATTTTGAAAATGGTTCAGCGGGGATCTGGGCAAATTGATTCAGTTCGCTACGGATTCGAGCTGTCTTTTGGATTGGGTAAAATTTCTTAAGGAATGCCGCGACGAATTCTCCCCAATTCTAATAGAATGTGCGGTAGTGTTGTATAGCCACTTCTCGGCTATATCGCACAAGGTAAATGGGAGAAGTCGTAGACGCATCGCATCCACTGAGAGTTGTGACGTACCCATCATTGCGCATACGTTTTCAAATTTGGTAATGAAAACGTAAGCGTCCTCAGTCTCGAGTCCGTGGAATTTGGGTAAAAGATTGATATACTGGGGCTTAATCTCAAAGTTATCCCCATTGGCTGGTGGTGTGGATAAGCAGGTCGAAAGAGGACCTCTAAGTGGATAGCATCTTTCCTGGAGAGAAATGTGGGGTGGATTCTGCGCACCAACGGACGGCGGCAGATTAGGGTTAAAGAAGTTCGATGGATTCGGATCCATCGGTGTAGGTGTGGTAGTGGGTAAAGGAAAGGTAAATGGAGAATTATCGACTTTAGAGTCGATAAGAGGTACGCGGACTAAACGGGCACTAGAATCCCGTGTCCAGCCTATCTTGCACTAAAAAGGGTTAGTACAAGTGGCAGCGTTGACTTTTAATTAGGGGTAATGAATGAATGCGGTGCTTGCTTTGAAAAAGGGACGGATTTTGAAAAAATGATGCGACAAAACAAATGCAGCACACAAACCCTAGAATCTAGTGGTCACCTAGGTCCGATCTCTAGACCGCTCCTAACTGCCAAAAGACAAGTCGCAGGATCAATCCTTCACTGCCTCTTTGTCCCCCTGTGGCCGGATAAGTGCCAGGTAAGTGGGAAGGAACCACCACTACAGTGGACCTAATTAATAACCACTAGCCTTAGACACACTCGCCTTAGGCACCACAAGAAAACGCGGATAAGCAATGAATTACCCACGACCTTCTCTTGTCCTATTGAGCGCGACAGTCCTTAGAGTCTTCTCTAGATTTCTTTTAATTAATGAGGGTAATGCGGATGCAAGTTTTGCGATTTTCGGGGCCTAGGAAGGGTAATGAAATCCCCACCTAATTTGGATTTGGCCGTGCCCCTTAAATTTCCGTATTAGAATGCAAACAACCAAGAAATCAAAATCACACACAATTTTTATTTTGCTTTTGCGCGCTGCGATTTATTAGCAAAGAATCCTGCAGCAAAGTGTTAGTTGGAGCTAAAAAGAGGAGAGGGGAGAGAGCAAGAAATTACCTGCACTGAAAATTTTTCAGTGATCCCTTCACCAAGCCGCGGATCCGCCGCGTATGGTGGGTTCAGGCCGCTGATCCGCGCTCCAACAGTAAGAACACTGTACTGAATTTCAACAGTTGCTTTCTGTTTCTTCCCTCGGTTCTGTGGTATTTTCCAAATAATTTTTCCACAACACAGAATGCTCCAGATCACCTTGCAGTCAATCACAACATACGTATAAGAGTTTGTACGAATTTTGATTTCAAGAAGTAGAATGTAATAATTCTTTCACTTCAAACTAAAAATGCAAATGAATTAGCGCGATCCCCGGCAACGGCGCCATTTTGATTGATCGTTTTTCCCGTTGTGTAGTATATAGAGAAATTTGTAAAGAACTTCACAACCAAAAACTATTTTGACCGCAATCAAACTACGGTGTCGGATGTAGTTAATGAATGAGTGCGGATCGTCCACAGGGATTGCACAATTCAATTGTATTTTGATACGTTTGAAATGAAATGTTAAGCAACAATAAAAGAAAACATGATTCAAGAATGATTTGTATTCAAGTGTCACTATTCTTTACTCAAGAATCAAGAAACTATAAACAATCAAGAATCGGTTGTTTTGATAATATTTCCAATCAACAATCAAGAATCTAAAAGAGGCACGTAGGAATCGATCGGATCGATAGACGTGATGTAATATAAAGATATCGTGTTCTTGTCTTTCGAAGTATTGATACTAGATCGATGATCATCGACAAGAGTTAGGGTTTTCTCGTGAAACTAGGGTTTCATCTTATCCCTTGTTCTGTTGTCGATATCATTCACATTCTAGACTCTAGCAATTTCAAGAAACGATCCTAACTCCCTCATTTTGAACGATGTCAATCAAGAAAGCATCGAAACAAAATGGGTTGTCGGTTCTTGAACTTGCTAGGGTTTACAAAACTTGTAGGAATCAAGAATCGATTAAAGCTATGTTACATCATCTTTCTATTGACCGTCTCGACTCCTCGACGAGCGGAGTTTTATTCACACATCACCACACATAAAAGATTCACAAATTGTAAAGATATCATGATGCGGAATTTAAAGAAAACAAGATAAAAGATTATCACCTTTTATTTAATCAACAATTTCAATACATTCTTTTAAGAATCTACAAGAAGAAGAAATCGATCGTTGACTCGGCTTCGCTCGTCTCCGTGGATCGTGGATCTACTTTGATCTCTTGCCCGATTGAAGATCGGCTCGGCTCATAAAAGGGTTGAAGGCATCTTGCTTGGCTTGCACTCAAGATCTTGAATTGTGGTTGGATTTAGGGTTAGGGTTTCCTACAAGCTCTCTCACTAAACTTGAGGAAGAGGGGATGAAGAAAGAGATTGATTTTTCTAAGCTTTCCCAAGGTTGAATAATGTGTGATAATGAGCCTAGGGTCTTATTTATAGAGCTCCCAAACCCTAGGTTTGAGTTTGAATTTCCCTTTCCCTCCAAAAGTTTGTTGAGGAGTTTCTAGAAGGAGTTTGTTAGGAGCTAGCTTAGGGTTTAAGCTAGGGTTTAGGGAAAGTTCTAGAATAATAGGCTAATGTAATGTAACTCAAGGTGTTTGCTGATCTGGTGGAAGTATCTGGAATATTCTGGAAACTGGGATGCATTTTTGAGCTGTAGCCACTGAAACAGGAATTGTGCAATAAAATTGAGGAGCCAATTCCCTGAACCAACCGCTGATCCGCGGCCTAAGGTGCCTCTAGGCCGCGCTTCCGCGGCTCCGTGATGGCCTTGGGATCTGTGCCTTCTTCTGTTGCTTGGTACTGCTGTTTAGGGCTTTTTATGATATGTTGAATTCCAGTTGCTCTTTTGTGTTGATACCAGATTTGATTTTAGTGAGTTTACGAGCAATTGTAATGGTCGAGCAATGTAATGATCGAGCAAGCTTCTCTTTTCCTGCACAGACTTCGAAACACGGGTTGCGATATATAGAAAATATGCCATGTGATGAAATGCAGTCAATTTCCCTAGAAATGCCGGTTTTAAAGTCGAATACATGTAATCTGATATTTTGCGACCGATTTGCTAATATGTAGAATATGAATGTCGAACACTTCTAATTGTATGCAAATGATATGGAAATTGCCGGTTAAAATATGCAGTATTTTCGACTGATCACTCGGTAACGATGGGGTCTGCGAAGGCGGGGAGGAAGAGGGGTCAACGACGAAGAAAGGTCTGGGTTTGGGGCATGGAGACGATGACGATAGGAAGAAGAGAGCAGAGAGAGAGACTGAGAGAGAAGGAGAGAGAGAGAAAGATCGATATGAGAGAGAGAGGGAGAGAGAAAGAGGAAGAGAGAGATCGAGATGAGAGAGAGAGAGAGATGAACAGTAGGGAGAAAGAATTTTGGAGGTTAGTGGGGAGAGAGAAAGAGAGAAAGAAAGAGAAAGGAGAGAGAGAAATCGAGATGAGAGAGAGAATTTGTTGTATAAGAAATTGGGATTATAATTTTAAAAAAAATATTTTAGTTTGTTAAAATAGTTGAGATAAAATATTTAGTTAAACTGTCGTATTAATTTAAAGATAATATAATTAATAAAATTTGAATTTTGGCGGGATACAAAAATATTCCAAAATGCGCCCGGGTCGGGTCTAAAAATTCAGATTTAAAATACGAAAAATATATGCGTCGTCCAAATTTCAAAATGAAAGTCTAGGTAACGAAAATGCATACCCCCAAAAATGGATGCATGAACGTGCGCGTTGCCATCCAAACAAGTCCGTTTCACTGAACGGGACGAGAACAAGATGTGCGGATGCTACCACAGGGTCAGGGGTATCATGCAGGCCATGTTATGCAATTTTAAATTATTTTCTGTGACCTAAAATGTTATATGATAAAAGATGCAATGCAAGATGAAATGCCAATATGCATTAAACATGAAAATGTATAGTCTACGTAACAAGTCAGGGTAATTCATAAATATGAATCAAACAAGCTCAAGCAAGCGGGTCGGGTCGAATGCAAAGTAAAATATAAAATACCATTCGCACCCAAAACACGATAAATCAAGAAATACCACAATTAAGGAAATACGGGAACTGGAATTGGTATAAATGGACTCGGTTGTTACAAGTCTTTATAGTAGTCTTCTATAGTTGCTTCAATTATTTTTTGAAGACTTTGAAAATTGACAAAAAATGGAATATGAAGTGCACTATTTCGGGGTTGTTTCGGTTTTGATACTTTAACATCATCTAAACTAGCTAGCTAAGGGTTTAAGGGTTGTCTCTGATACCTTGTTGGGTTACGGCAGCGTCTCGGCTATCAAACCATAGGCAAATGCGGAACAAATTTTTTCTAAACTGACGCTACCATGACCCAATGCCCGGATCTACCCTGAACTCTATAGTAGCAATATGTATAAAGGAAGTTAGGAATGGTTATACCGAGTTAATCCGTGTCCTTTGGTCTTAAACATTCATCCCAAGATCCTAGAGGCTCCTTGATCGAATTTGGTTGCCGGTCTTCCTCTATCTACAATGATCCATCTGAGGGAAACGATGCAAGCTCCAGCCTCGCCAAGCGAGGCAACCGACACTCTAAGGTTGCTAGCAATGGAGAGTGGAGGTGTAGAAATGTGTCACTATAATTTTTCTCTAATCACAAATTTTCCAAGAGCTACTCAAGAAGATGAAGAGGAGGTGAGGAAACATGTGGCATGAGCAACTAAAGATAAATGGCTAAGTCAACAAAATGCGAGTGAGAATGAATCAAGTGAAGAAAAGAAAATGAGCAAGCCCCCCCCAAAGTAAGTGGCTGCCCTTCACTCTCTCTAAAGCAAACAAAAATATCTCATCTCATTTTTCCAATAAACAAATGTGTGCCATACCTCTCTACATGCCAAGTCCATGCTCTTGCCAACTCACCCCTCCACCTCATTTGTAAAACAAATGATTTTCTAAAAAAGGAAATCATAAAAATGAGGTGTCCAATCTTCTAGAAACAATTCCGTATAAATACGGAATACAACTTGGTACACGTATCGAAATACATATACGTGTATTCGTATGAAAATACGAATAGCCAAGAGAGAAAATGAATAGTGAACAATAATACCAGAATACATATATATAAATACATATATAAATTATTAAATCAAAACTTGATTTAATAATTCGGCTTGGTCCTAAGCCGCTAGTATTATCAACCGTCCGATTAAAGTCTATGCAGCATGTACACATATTTAATCGGACACCTATATGTACCAACATACGTCATCTACACCATATAGCTTAAACCCTGAAAACCCTCTGTGTAGGACTCTAAAGACTTGTCAATACGCTGGCACTGCGCTTAACCATAAGCACGTCAGTGGCACTAGCTGTACGTAACGGCTATCCAGGTATTGAGCGATAGGAAGGCTGACGAGCAAACCCATCCAATCTCGTACTGAGCCTGGCAGTGACAATATCCATACAGTACGGTCTGTTCGTATAAGAGTATGGCATATCGAATCTAGGGGGTGGATAAAGTCAGACCCCTAATAATGAGACATTTAGTGTCGGCATGAAACACATCACCACCTGAGAAACTATCGATCCTGGATCGGTAATTCTCATCTACCCCGGCCGAGGATTTCTAGTGATGGCCACCCGTGCACAACGCGGCATCAACCCCCAATACCGGGAAAGGCGAATCCCCGACGATCCGCTCACTTCCTCTATGTGGCTCGGGACTGTACCTAACTAAAACCTGTTTGCATGACTCCTTTGAGCCGTGGTAGGGTAGTAATCAAAGCACAGTGGAAACTCACCCGAGACAAATGACGATCTCAGGTCGACAGACTAACCTGTACACATGTCACCTGGGAACTGCTATCTAACAATAGGTATAATACCAACTAGCAGGTTCCCGGCTAGTCCGTCCAGTGTACTCATAACCCAATGAGCACCTGTAAACTATCCTAGGTGAACAAACTAACACTAATGGCTTGTGAGACCTGGCCACCGCCCCTCGTCTGGGTCTCGATCAGTATACACTAGTCTACACTGGAGTATCGATGCCCAATCTCGAAACTCCCGCGACTAGGGACATTTAAGGATTTGCTTTTAGACCCCCAGCTCCCACATATATAATCGCCATCATAATGCTGGTAGTCAGGAAAGAATCCTATGAGCTCAATCAACATGCTATAATGATGATAAAGACAAACCTGATAGCATACTATATTCTCGAGTAAGACTGTTCTACCGGTATAGGTCCTCCCTCAATCATCATAATCACCTGCCCGCGACTACGATAATTGCCTTGAGGGTACTATAGCCAACATTTCTAACCCTTTTAGTTTAGCTCTTTATAGTTAGCTAGTAAAGTTTTATGGTTCGATCTAGACGGTTTCGTTAGCCCCAAAATTTTAAACGCCGGTTTTTGTTTCGCACCGGCCATGGTTGATGGTCAGGGCGCTATCGTAACCCAACACTAAAGACTCGACAGTACGCCGGCAGTGAGTTACTGGATAAATCCATAACCACAAGCACGTCAGCGGTACTAGCTGTACGTAACGGCTACCCGGGTACCTTTTGAAAAGGAAAGCCGACGAGAAAACTCATCTGGATCCCTACTGAGCCTATCTGTGACAATCTCCATACTGTCCGGTCTTTTCGTCTATGAGTATCGCATACCGTATCCAGGGGGTGGTAAAGATCCGACCCGAATAACCCGATATTTCGTGCTGATGTGGCTCGGGACCAATCCGGGAAACTACTGATCAGCATATCAGTAAATCCTATCTGCCTTGGCCAAGGTCTTATGGTCCTTGCCAATCGAACACAGTGTGATATCGACTCCCTATACCGGGAGAGACGAATCCCCAACAATCGCTCATTGCCTCCATGTGGCTCGGGACTGTACCAAACCAAAACCTATTTGTATGACTCAGTAGAGCCATGGTAAGGTAGTGATTAAAGTACAGTAGGAACTCACACGAGACAAATGACGATCTTGTTAGTTATATGTATGCCCTAGAGGCCATTACTATACATGTGATGTATATTGTAGTGGATGCTTGGACATATATAGGGAGGACTTTCTTCCTCGACATGATAGTATGCTATCTGGTTACTCTTTACCTTAACGTGTATACCGATTGTCTCTCTGTTACATGTTGGTAAAGCCCTTAGGATGTGTACTTGACTACCTGGACTATGATGCAGATCATACTAGTAGGGACATGGTAGTCCATAAGTGCATCCTTCAAGGTCCCTAGTCGTGGGTGTATCGAGAGGGGGCATCGATATACCAGAGTAGACTAGCATATACCTTCTCGACCCATATAGATGGGCGATGGATGATCCCATATCCATTGGTGTTTGACATCAAAGATGACATACGGGTGCTCAGTGGAGACTGGGTACACTTGACGGACTCGTCGAGAACTCCCAGATGGTATTATACCTTACGTTAGATGGAAGTTCTCCGGTGACACTGGCACAGGTTAGTCTGTAGACCCGAGATCGTCATAGAGTCTTTTGTGATTCCCACCGTGCTTTGATTTTCACCTTACCACGTCCAAGAGGGCGTGTAAAACGGTGGTTTTTGGGTACAGTCCCGAGTCACATGGAGGCAATGAGCGATAGGAGGGGTTTCGTCTCTCCCGGTATTGGGGGTTGATGTTGCGCTATGCTTGATTGGCCATAACAGGGAAGTCCCTGGCCAGGGCTGGTTTAGAGATTTACTGGTAAGTGTTACCAATAGTTTCTCGACCCGTTATGAGCCTCATATTGGCATGACTTATCGGTTATTGGGGTCTGACGTTTACCACCCCTAGACTTGATATGCGACATATCAGATGAGGAGACCGGACTGTACGGTAGTGTCACTGTCCGGCTTTTTCCAGGAGTTGGAACGGGCTTGCTTGCTGATCTTCTGATTGCTCAATACCCGGATAGCCGTTACGTCCAGCTAGTACCGCTGACGGCTTGTGGGTGCTTGATATGATCATCACCTACTGCCGGCGTAATGATGAGTCTTTAGAGTCCTACATAGAGGTTATACTGGCTCAGGCAAAACGAAATAGGAGCACATATGTGATATGTGCGGGACCGAGAATAATGCGAGTATCTGATACCCTATTCTATTCTCGCGATGTTTGTATCGATTGGTTATATGCGATAAAACCAGGTTATCGAATCAAGGGTTGATTCGATAAGTCGATAAATTGGATGTTTGTCGGTTATATGTGATATAACCGGATTATTCAGTCAAGAGTTGATTTAATAATTTAGTGTATAATTGTATATATGATATACTAATTTACATTAACTAACATTGGTTCACTTAAGCATTCATTTTTCTCACTTGAGCACAACTTGATATATATGTGATATATATTTATTTGTGTTTTCTATTTGTATCATGGTTGGTGATACACTTGACATGGGTGTATAAGACATACACCATTCTAATTTTAGTGGAGGGTTTTTTGTATTTAAAGTAAATCTAAATTGATTGAATTTGTTAAGTGCATGAAGCTTGTAGAAGCTTTTAGTGCTTTGACAAATTCAACTCAATTTGTTTTACTTATGATATTTAGTTAACCCAACCACTATAATTAGCCATGGTTATGTCTCTACATGGGTTAGTATATGATAGACACTCACCCATGGTTAGCTAACTCTCTCTTGATTAAGCTTTCATTCTCATTTTGAGCTCATCTTCTTCCTCCTTCATTTTCTTTCTAGGGTTTGATAAAGAGAGAGAATCAAAGTGAGAAAAGAAATTCTAAAGTGTACCCATTTCCTATTTCATCATCCTCTACTAAAATAGCACTTTAGTTTAGGGTGTTTGCTTCACTAATTCTCTAGTTAGTGAAGTAGAAGCTTGAGCTCGTATTCCCTCGACTTAGATCATCTTCGGCCTCGAAGACTTCAAGCAATACCGTTGCCTCTTCTCATGGAGCCGTCCGAGAGTCCGGCGTGTTCGATGATCGCAGCGAAGGGACTACAACAAGGAGCTTTAGAAGTGAAGGACCGATCTACAAAGGTTGTATTTCGTATTCACTTAGTGTTAAAGAGTTTAACTTGCATGTATTACCCTAATTATCTAGCAAAGAACTTGTTTAGAGTTATTCGGCACGGCTAAAATTTTAATCCGGCATGGTTGATGCCTTGTAGAACCTTATTAGTGTGCCTAGTAACCCTACAGTGGTATCAGAGCCTAGCTAGAGCTTTAGGCGAGGTGTTAACGAAGTTAAATCTCCGAACGAACCCGAATACGTCAATTTAACCCCCTCTCTGTACATTTTTTAAAACTAGGTTTTTTCTGAATTAAAAATACCTAAAAAAATCAGCAGGGAATTCTAAGAATTACCACAAATTTCGAGACCCTAATTCCGTACAGCCGCCGCGGAACCGCGGTCCCACCCCACTTTAGGCGGCGGTTCCGCGGCAGAAACAATGTATTGGGGACAGAGCTTTGTGCAGTATATCCTTAGCTATTCCTTATATTTTATGGGTATTTTTAATCTGACTCAAGTGTTGAGTATTTTAGGGTTTATTTTGTAATCGTTGACTCGATCGGAGAATTTAAATTCGTTATGTTTTCCAGATAATTTAGAAAGTATTAAATGTTCGGACGGATATCAATAACTCACTTTTTCCCGACCCGGAAAATTTCCAAGTGTTGGATTTCTCCGATGTTTAAGAACGTCTAAATCATGCAAGTTATGCAATGGACCCTCTAGAAGACAACAAAGCTTAACTCGATTATGTGACCGTCTTGAACTGCCTTTTGAACCTTAGGGTTTGAGGCAGTACGGCGTGCCACATGTGAGGCATTGGCTTGACCCTTCTACGGCTGGACCATTGGTGCTGTGGCATATGATGGATGTTTTTAAACTCCCCTCAAGTGTTGAGCTATTTAGGAAACCTTGGGTATTTGATTATTCGATCGGAAACTTTAACACTGTCTATTTATCTGGAATGTGATACAATATGTGGAATTCATACAGTTAGGCATGAAATGCGAAATATGTGATATTTTGGATTTACGATGTCTAAAGAGAATATGGATTCCAAATGTTGTAGTTTTACACTTTCTTTTCTGCGACTGTAAGTGTAATATGTGATATCGCTGGTTTCGTTGCTATATGTCAACGACAATTGGGATACGTATATTTACTTATGTTGATGACATGTGATATTATGTGTTGCTGGATATGTTATATTGGATCGTCGCGTTCTGAATAGCCGGAGGTTTTATGTGAGATGAGTGTTTTTATTTTCATTCATGTAAAATTAAATGTATGTAATATTCTTTTATTGGGGCACTTCCGGGATGAGGTTGATATCATCATTTGTATATTATTTACTTTTCCGCACTAGGATAGACCCAAGGAGGAGAGCATAAGTAACCGGGTTCTAGAGTCCAGTGGGAGACCTACTCGAGGAGTCGAGTCCGGGTCTCCTGACTTTAGAATTGGTAGGGTTGTTTGCCGCTCTCGTAGGGGTCTAGGGGTGTTGGTTGGCTATTCATCGCGACCGTGGAATCCGTGTTTTATAGAGGCTCAAAATAAAACACGGACGTCCTAGTATATCCAATGTTTCATATGTTTCTTCTGCTGCGATATCTGTGATGTGATCATTTGATATGTTGTGATAAATACTGTATATAGTATATATGATATATTATATAGATGTTACTTAAGTTTTACACCCGCGCAAGCCCTGCCCCGCTCTACCGTTCGTTACCTAACCTAACGGTGCATGAGGGGACATCAAGGCGAATGCGGATGGCATAAGTGTACGTCGTATTTATCTGTGATGTTTAGGTGACTTAAATGATGGGACTTCATTAATGTGATTAATGAAAGAAAAAGAAACCTAAAAGATGCCGTGGAATCGATTTTTTAAAAAAACAGGTAGCTACAGTTCTTGCTTTGCATCGCGGTGTTCCTTGTAGAACATCCTGCACCTTATTCGATAAGGAAAGGGCCGAGATCCCTTCACCGGGAGTGACCCCTTTAGCAATAACTGGCAGATGCTACAACACTCGGTTTGTCTTTTGATTGCTTTTGGAGTTTTTGCTTTGCGTAGTGATATATATATATCCTGTACCTCATTCGACGAGGAAAGAGCTGAGATCCCTTCACCTGGAGTGACCTCTTTAGCGAAACTAGCGAAAGCCTAAAAAACACTCCATTTTAAAATCATTTGATTCTACAACGATATCAAATTCATTACGCAATAGGTTTTCACAAAAACCTGTCGTAGCCCTCCGTCATTTCAGATAAGTCCTACTTAGTATTCGTGCTACGTTTGTTAACCTCCGTCAAGGCGTATTGTGCGGTAGTTAACTAGTATTTATCTCTTTATGCATATGATGCAGATTGGATTAGGGTAGTCGTACGACCTTGTTGACCTCCGTCAAGGGTCGTGCGGGTGGGTTTGATTCAATCAAGAAATGACGGGTTGAACTTGACTTGCACCCTGTGGTTTATTGACCTCCGTCAAGGTCATGGGTTGCTTGGGGTAAAATATTATCGGGAATTTCAAGTGTTGAAATTTGCAATGAGAATGCATACCTTCTATGAGATAATTGGATCCCGATACCCACTGCAAGTAATTGTTACTCCTGGAAGAGTTTTACACATTACAATTAGCCGATCAAGTAGGTGTCTAGAAAGGTGTCAACGGGGTTACGCCTTTAGGGAAACGAGGTTTACTTTAATTAGGTCCGTACGAAAGCATGGGGAACCTCCCTCAAAGTACCGACACTGGCCTGGCTGAAAGTTTGGCAAAGTTGTAGGGTGCAATTAATCCCGGCTAGTCTTTCCTTTTAGGGTTTGAAGGAAGATTTGATAAAAACAGTGGGAGCCATCCTGATTAGATAAAATAATAACCAATCTGATCTTGCAAGAGCGCACGCAGAGTGTTTTCTTCTCTCTCTCTCCAGTTAGCGACCATGTCACGCCTTAATCAAGATAATATTATGGGTGTATTGACCGAACCCGCTTGTTATACTGAGCTGGGGAACGTTGGTCCCGCTCCAACTTATAAATGTTATAAGACAGAGCAGGAAATAGGGGATTACCAGAATTCCCGTGCCACCCAAACGAAGGAAGTGCATACTGATGCATCTTCTTCGGGTGTGTTCATTACAGAGAACTGTTTCTCAGTATCCTTTACGTCCTGGGTATGTGTTACCGGATCAGGATCCCTCCATATGTAATTTGTTACATGGGCTACAGATAGGTAGAGAACTGAGAACAGGTGATAAGTTTCATGAGATAGAAAAATGTGCAAGTGTTGCAGCCAAGTCTGTTGGTCACTATCACCCTGTATTACCAGAATACATTAATTCTGAACGAATGTTATTAGATACCGAACCTGATATACAACATCATATCAATCTCTTTATTAGTAAAGAAGGATATAATTTTGTATTGTTGGATAATGTTTTGAACATTTCCTATATCAAGAGTTGATCGGTTCAGGCACGTTATCTAAAAGTATTGACGTTCTAAATCAAACTACAGTTCTTAGTATACAGAACACACACAAGAGGAAGAGTTCAGAAATGAACGAATTCTTCTTGAGGTATTGTAGACTAGGTAAGATCAATGTGACCCGACTAGCTGAACTTACATATAGATGCATATTTAAATTAGTTTGAATTTACATCTTATGAAACTTGCCGGTCATGTCACAAAGGTAAGAAGACCATAGCTCTGTTTATAAGAAGAAGAGAAAGAGTTAGTGAACTCTTTGGATAATACATGTTGATGTATGAAGGTCCCCTGTCTACACATGCCAAGACTGGTTCTTTGTACTTCATTACATTCTCTGATGATCTCTCAAGATTCAGACATATGTTCTTGTTGAAACACAAGTCCGAAGCTTTTGAGATATTCACAGAATATAAGTTAGAAGTAGAGAACCAAAACGGGTATAAGTATTATGTCCTTTGATGTGATCAAGAAGAAGAATACTTGAGCACGGGATTCCTGGACCATTATGAAAGGAGAATGGGATTCTCTCTAAGCATTACTCGTCCATATACACCACAGCACGCCGGTGTATCGGGGCGGAGCAATCAAACCCTATGTGATAAGGTGTGCTCTATGATGAGTACAACTGAGTTACCTATTTCCTTTTAGGAGTTATGCACTGGAGAAGTTGCATACCTATTGAATAGGGTTCCGATCAAATCAGTTGCCTACCACTTCATATGAGATATGGAAAGGGAAGAGCCCATATCTTATGTTTGTTAAGATTTGGGGTTGTCCAGCCTATGTCTAAAAGCATAATCCGGACAAGCTCGAGGCAAGGTCAGTTCTGTAGAAGTTTGTTGGATATCCCAAGCATTCGCAAGGGAAAATCTTCTACCAAACCGAGGAACAAAAGATGTTTTGTTTCTCAGCATGACACTTTTGTGAAAGGGAATTTCTTGTGAAGAAATTAGTGGACATGAGGTAGAACTGGAAGGAGTTCCAGCTTTACAAACTACAGCTGACGATTTGGTAGAACCGAAGGATTCAATAGCTCCCAACGAAACTCAGCCTCTCCGCCGATCTAGTAGGTTTCCTCACCCATCTGAGAGATACTTTGGTTTCTCTATGACAGTAGGAGCGAGGATTGCATCATGTGATGATGACCCAACTAGTTTCGAGCAGGCCATCAGGAGTAGGACTCTGTAAGAATGGCTGGATGCTTAACGATCTGAGATGGAATCCTTATACACCAACAAAGTATGGACTTTGGTTGCCTTATCTGAAGGGTTAAATCCCCATCAGGAGCAAGTATATCTTGAGAAGATTACTTAGTGTACATGGAAAAGTTGAGACTTTCAAAGCTAGACTTGTTAAAGGTTTGCATCATAGACCAGTTGTGGCTAATGATGAAAAACCTTTTTTGGGGCCTATGCTTAAGTCCATCCAGATCCTACTTGCCACGGCTACATACCATGACTACGTTATCTGGTGGTTGGGTGTCATGACTGCTTTTCTAAAATGATGTTTTAGAAAAGAGAGTGTATAAGTACACAGTCATAGGGCTTCGTAGACAGTGGGAGTAGCGGAAACGTGTCCAAGATGTTTTATGTGATAAAGCAGGCATCACGGAGTTGGAACGTCTATTTTGATGTGTTAGTCAAAGAGTTTGACTTCATCAAAATGGTAGATGAACCTTGTATATACAAAAAGGTAGTAGGGAGTATGGTGGTGATCCTCGTAGAGTACATGGACGACATACTCTTGATGGGAAGGAGTTTCCTATGCTACGCTCGGTCAATCTCCGCTTATCACAATGATTCTCCATATAGGATCAAAGTGATACCTACTAAATACTGGGATTTGGATCTATGAGATAGATCTAATTGGATGTTAGGATACTCAATAGTTGTAGTGAGATGGTATCAATTGATCCTGGGGAGAATCACTGGAAAGGTTCCAGGGTGATAAAGACGACTGAATGTCAGTCGCAGGCATTGTCATTACCTCAATAAAGCGACGGTATGTTGGAAGAGTTCCAAGCTAGATCCGTGGCATACTAGACGATAAAGGCTGGATAGATCGCTACCAAAGATGCTACCAAAGAGGCAGTCTGGGTGTATATTAGTTCATGAGATGAACTTCGTTTATACCATTGTGTGACAATGGAGTTGTGGCTTATGCCTAGGAACGCTCGACCTATCAATGATCCAAACATATTCTAAGGCAGTGTCACCTGATCTTGGAGATGGTTGATCTCCAGGAGATCGAGGTTAGGAGAGTAGACTCAGAGGACAACACGGCGGATCCACTCACAAAGGCTTTTTCCCAAAGAGAGACTTTTATGGGATGGTAGAGTATGAGATACTTCAGCCACTGTTATCAGATGGCCCTAGTGCAAGTGGGAGATTGTTAGTTATATGTATGCCCTAGAGGCCATTACTATACATGTGATGTATATTGTAGTGGATGCTTGGACATATATAGGGAGGACTTTCTTGCTAGATATGATAGTATGCTATCTGGTGACTCTTTACCTTAACGTGTATACTGAGTGTCTCTCTGTTACATGTTGGTAAAGCCCTTAGGATGTGTACTTGACTACAAGGACTATGATGCAGATCATACTAGTGGGGACATGGTAGTCCATAAGTGCATCCTTCAAGGTCCCTAGTCGTGGGTGTATCGAGACGGGGCATCGATATACTAGAGTAGACTAGCGTATACCTTCTCGACCCATATAGATGGGCGATGGATGATCCCATATCCATTGGTGTTTGACATCAGAGATGATATACGGGTGCTGAATGAAGACTCGGTACACTGGACGGACTCGCCGCGAACTCCCAGATGGTATTATACCTTACGTCAGATGGCAGTTCTCTGGTGACACTGGTACAGGTTAGTCTGTAGACCCGAGATCGTCATAGAGTTTTGTGTGATTCCCACTTTGCTTTGATTTCCACCTTACCACGTCCAAGAGGGCATGCAAAATGGTGGTTTTTGGGTACAGTCCCGAGTCATATGGAGGCAATGAGCGATAGGAGGGGTTTCGTCTCTCCCGGTATTGGGGGTTGATGTGCGCTATGATCGATTGGCCATAACAGGGAAGTCCCTGGGCAGGGCTGGTTTAGAGATTTACTGGTAAGTGTTACCAGTAGTTTCTTGACCCGTTATGAGCCTCATATTGGCATGACTTATCGGTTATTGGGGTCTGACATTTACCACCCCTAGACTTGATATGCGACATATCAGACGAGGAGACCGGACTGTACGGTAGTGCCACTGTCAGGATTTTTGTCGGAGTTGGAGCGGGCTTGCTTGCTGATCTTCTGATCGCTCAATACCCGGGTAGCCGTTACGTCCAGCTAGTACCGCTGACGGCTTATGGGTGCTTGATATGATCATCGCCTACTGCCGGCATATTGATGAGTCTTTAGAGTCCTACATAGACGTTATACTGGCTCAGGCAAAACGAAATAGGAGCATATATGTGATATGTACGGTACCGAGAATAATGCGAGTATGTGATACCCTATTCTATTCTCGCGATGTTTGTATCGATCGGTTATATGCAATATAACCATGTTATCGAATCAAAGGTTGATTCGATAAGTCGATACATTGGATGTTAGTCGGTTATATATGATATAAACGGATTATTAAGTCAAGAGTTGATTTAATAATTTAGTGTATAATTGTATATATGATATACTAATTTACATTAACTAACATTGGTTCACTTAAGCATTCATTTTTCTCACTTGAGCACAACTTGATATATATGTGATATATATTCATTTGTGTTTTCTATTTGTATCATGGTTGTTGATACACTTGACATGGGTGTATAAGACATACACCATTCTAATTTTAGTGGAGGGTTTTTTGTATTTAAAGTAAATCTAAATTGATTGAATTTGTTAAGTGCATGATGCTTGTAGAAGCTTTTAGTGCTTTGACAAATTCAACTCAATTTGTTTTACTTATGATATTTAGTTAACCCAACCACTATAATTAGCCATGGTTATGTCTCTACATGGGTTAGTATATGATACACACTCACCCATGGTTAGCTAACTCTCTCTTGATTAAGCTTTCATTCTCATTTTGAACTCATCTTCTTCCTCCTTCATTTTCTTTCTAGGGTTTGATAAAGAGAGAGAATCAAAGTGAGAAAAGAAATTCTAAAGTGTACCCATTTCCTATTTCATCATCCTCTACTAGACTAGCACTTTAGTTTAGGGTGTTTCCTTCACTAATTCTCTAGTTAGTGAAGTAGAAGCTTGAGTTCGTATTCCCTCGACGTAGATCATCTTCGGCCTCGAAGACTTCAAGCAATACCGTTGCCTCTTCTCATGGAGCCGTCCGAGAGTCTGGGTGTTCGATGATGCAGCGAAGGGACTACAACAAGGAGCTTTAGAAGTGAAGGACCGATCTACAAAGGTTGTATTTCATATTCACTTAGTGCTAAAGAGTTTAACTTGCATGTATTACCCTATTTATCTAGCAAAGATCTTGTTTAGAGTTATTCGGCAAGGTTAAAATTTTAATCCGGCATGGTTGATGCCTTGTAGAACCTTATTAGAGTGCCTAGTAACCCTACAGATCTCAGGTATGAAGACTAACCCATACTCATGTCACATGAGAACTTCTATCTGATGATAGGTATTGTATCATCTAGAAGTTCTCGGCATGTTCGTCCAGTGTACTCACACCCAGTAAGCACTTGTGTACGATCTTAGGTGCGAAAGACCAATAGCTGTGGGACCAACCATTGCCTCTCGTCAGGGTTTAGAAACGTATAGACTAGTCTACTCCGAAATATCGATGCCCGGTCTCGATACTCCCATGACTAGGGATCTTTTAAGGATGTTCTTATCGACTACCCAGCTCTCGCAAGTATGATCGCCACCATAATGCAGATAGTCAAGCAATAATCCTACGGGCTTTATCAACATGAATAAATGATATGTAATAACAAGTAAAACATACGCGCATGTTAAGATAAAGACAATCCAGATAGCATACTATCACATCGAGCAAGATTGTCCTGTACATACATATGTCCAAGCATCCACATGTATACATATAAAATAATGGCCTCTAAGGCATACATATCCAACACATGGAACCAAATGTTTTGAAAGAACCGGACATCCCCGCGCCACTCCACAGGACTAGTAGGCAGTCTCATCCGCCCGAGAGATATTATGGTTTTCTTATAGATGGGGATATAGAGGATTGCATCATCGACGATGATGAACCAATAGTTTCTAGCAAACCATCAGGAGCAGAGACTCGGTAAAATGGCTGGATGCAATGCGGGCCGAAATGGAGTCCATGTACACCAACAAAGTATGGACTTTGGACATTGCTCCAGAAGGGGTAAAACGCGTAGGCTGCAAATGGATCTTCAGAAAGAAGATTAGTGTTGATGAACTGGTTGAAACATATAAAGCTAGACTTGTTGCAAAAGGTTTTCGTCAAAGACCTGGTTTGGACTATGATAAAACCTTTTCTCCAGTGGCTATGCTCAAATCCATTCGGATCCTTCTTGCCATTGCTGCTTTCCACGATTATGAAATTTGGCAGATGGACGTAAAGACCGCTTTTCTGAATGGAAATTTGGAAGAGTGTGTTTATATGGATCAGCCAGAGGGTTTCATATAGAGTGGGATCAGCGGAAAGGTGTGCAAGTTGCTCAAATCCATTTATGGATTAAAGCATGCATCGCGGAGTTGGAACATCTGTTTGATGAGACGGTCAATAAATTCGACTTTATAAAATATCCAGATGAACCATGTATTGATATTAAGATTGTAGCGAGAACTGTAGTATTCATCGTCTTGTACATGGATGATATTCTCCTGATAGGAAATGACATTTCTATGCTACAATCAGTCAAAGGATTCTTGTCACAAAGGTTCTCCATGAAGGACCTGGGTGATGCCTCATACATTCTGGGGATCCAGATCTATCTTGATAGATCTAAAAGGATATTGGGACTTTCAAAGTCAAGTTACATCGACACCATACAGAAAAGATTTAGTATGGAAGATTCAAAGTGCGGTACTCTACTGGCTTGTCACGGAATCACCCTCTCCAATGAGATGTCTCCCAAGACTGATTTGGAAATGGATTGTTGGGTTACGCCAGCGCCCCGGCCATCAATCCGTGGCCAAATGCGGAACAAAAACTTTTAGAAACCGGCGCTAACGGAACTTTAATTCCTGGATCCTACCATTAACCCTATAGTAGTTATATGAAAAGGAGTTTAGAGAGGTTATACCGAACGATCCGTGACCTTCGGTCTTCAACCTCTGTCCTAAGCTCCTCGCGTCTTCCTCGATCATATTTGATCTCCGGTCTCCCTCTATCAAAGACAATCCACCTCGAGAGTTTGTATTGTTAGTTATATGTATGCCCTAGTGGCCATTACTATACATGCTTTGTATATTGTAGTGGATGCTTGGACATATATAGGGAGGACTTTCTTGCTCGACATGATAGTATGCTATCTGGTTGCTCTTTATCTTAACATGTACTCTGATTGTCTCTATGTTACATGTTGATAAAGCCCTTAGGATATGTACTCGACTACTGGGACTATGATGAGATCATACTAGTGGTGCTACGGTAGTCGACGAGTACATCCTATTACTGTTCCTAGTCGAGGGTGTATTGAGACAGGGCATCGATACACCAGAGTAGACTAGCGTATACGCATCTTGTCCCATATGATGGGCGATGGATGATCTCATATCCATTGGTGTTTGACATCAGAGAAGGTATACGGGTGCTCAGTGGAGACTGGACTGGACGGACTCGCTGAGAACTCCCAGATGGTATTATACCTCACGTCAGATGGCAGTTCTCTGGTGACACTGGTAAAGGTTAGTCTGTAGACCCGAGATCGTCATAGAGTCTTGTGTGATTCCCACTGTTCTTTGATTTCCATCATACCACGTCCAAGAGGGCGCGCAAAAAGGTGGCTTTTGGGTACAATCCCGAATCATATTGAGGCAATGAGCGATAGGAGGGGATTCGTCTCTCCCGGTATAGAGAGTTGATGTTGCGCTCTGTTTCAATTGGCTATAACTGGAAATCCCTGGCCAGGGTTGCTGAGATCTACTGGTAAGTGTTATCAGTAGTTTCTCGAACTGTTATGGACCTCATATCGATACGACTTATCAAGCTACTGGGGTTTGAAGTTTACCACCCCTAGGCGAGATATGCGACTTAACAGACGGAGAGACCGGACTGTACGGGAGTGTTACTGATTGGATTCGTGGGAGAAAATACAGGCTTGCTTCTTGATCTTCTTGTTGGATATAGTGCCCTCAGAGTCAATTATTGGATCGCAGGCACGTGATTGCAATGATTGAGGGAGGACCTATACCGGTAGGACTGTCTTACTCGAGAGATTTGTATACTATCTGGTTTGTCTTTATCATCGTGTACATGTTTTAGGTGACATTGTGGTTCACTATTACACGTTGATAGAGAATAGTATGCTATCATGGTTGTTCTTTATCATCGTGTATGGCTTTAGGTGTCTTTACAGGTCACTATTGCACGTTGATAGAGCCCTTAGGATTCTTGCTTAACTACCAGCAGTATGATGGCGATCATATACGTGAGAGTTGGGTAGTCTATAAGCACATCCTTAAAGTGGTCCCTAGTCGTGGGAGTTTCGAGACTGGGAATCGATACTCCATTAGTAGACTAGTGCATACAGTCGAGATCCCGACCAGGGGCGGTGGCCGGTCTCACAAGCCATTGGTGTCAGTTGGATCACCTAAGATGTATACAGGTGCTCATTGGGTTATGAGTACACCAGACAAGACTCGCCGGGAACATGCTAGTTGGTATTATACCTAGCGTCAGAAAGCAGTTCCCTGGTGACTTGTGTACAGGTTAGTTCATCGACCTGAGATCGTCATTTGTCTCGTGTGAGTTCCCACTATACTTTGATTACTACCCTACCACGGCTCAAAGGAGTCGTGCAAACAGGTTTTAGTTGGATACAGTCCCGAGCCACATAGAGGCAGTGAGCGGATAGGCAGGGGTCGTCTCTCCCGATATTAGGGGTGAGGTCGCGCTGTGTCTAGGAAAGCCATTATACGAAGTCCTTGGCCAAGGAAGAAGATTTATTGGTAGGTATTCCAGTAGTATCTCAGGGTGTTCTGGGCTACACTCCGACATGACTTGTACCGCTTTTGGGGGTCTGACTTTTACCAACCCCTTAGGCCCGATATGCGATGCTCATAGACGAACGGACCGGACTGTACGGATATTGTCACTGATAGGCTCAGTAGGGTGTCAGGATGAGTTTGCTCATCGACCTCCCTTTTGGTCAATACCTGGTGGCTCGTTACGTACGGCTAATACCTCTGACGTGCTTGTGGTTAAATCTATAGCCAAAGTATTGACGAGTCTTTAGAGTCCCCCACAGACAGTTTCTCAAGTTTCGGGCGAAACGTTGTAGAGGCCGTATGATATATGGCAGGGTTGGATCTTATACGTGCGGTATTGCATGGATCATGATTGGACGGATCATACTAGAGGTCTTTGGTTTAAGTCGGATCCTAATATTAGATTTATTGGATTACTTTAGTCTCATCGCATTCGCATTCAGTCGGAATGCGGATGCAGGTATGTATATACAGGTGAGGGGTATCCTTGTGATCCGTCACGAGTTTACTTTAGATATTGCCGTATCTTTTTATTGTTGCAAACATTTGGATTAATGTTTGATAATGGAAATTGTAAGCTAGATTTCATCATGACATGCATTAAATGTGACATGGACACATTAGTGACTCATGGTCTCTTTTTATGTGTTAATGTCACATTATGTGATGTTTTTGGGTTGATATGAGAGGAGGAGAGAGAGGGGGGCTGCTATGAGTTATGTTTTTGGTCTTGTATTATTTTCATAACACTCTCTCACTCTCATTCTATCACAAGAAAAGAAAAGAAGAAAAAGCCTTCCCTTCTTCTTCTTCTTCTTCCTCTAGCTTGCAATCTCCATTAATGGCAATATCTCTAACCTCCATCCAAGCAATGGATGCAAGAGGTAAAGTGATCACAAACATTCTCTACAACACCTTGGAGACGTCGGCTAGCACACTTCGTGCCCGAGTTTCTTCGGACGAAGCGGGAGCCCATAAAAAGACTTCTCGATGTGGTGCCCTCTCCGACGAGGAGATCGAGACCGGAGATGCCGCGAAGAGCATGGGATGGTGGCCGAAGACCGAAGGACACGGATTGCTCGGTATAACCTCTCTACCCTTTCTCTAGTTAGCTAGTAGTAGGTTAATGGTCCGATTTGGGTTTTAAGCATACGATAGCGCCAGTTTTTAAGTTTGAAAAGTTGTCGTTTCCGCATTTTGGCCTCGTACAGACGGCCGGGGCGCTACCGTTGACTTACATGGTATCAGAGCCACGCCATTAACCTTTTCTAGCTTGCACTAACGTGTTTACAAGTTCTATCGAACGAATTTTCTAAAAACCGCATTTCTATGTCACAGTTTCCATCGAATTTTTGCTGTGGTCAAAAAATTATTTGGTATGTTGTAAAAATACGTGCAAGGAATTTTAAGAGTTCTGTGAAAAATTGGTAGCATTCTGTCACTGTTGAGCCGCGGAACCACGGCCATTACCATGCTTTGGCCGCTGTTCCGCCGCCATTCTCTCTCTTCTGTGCGCCAAATTTCTACAGTAGGTCTCTGACTTGGAAATGGGTTTTTGGTATATTCTGTTTGGGCCAAGAAAAATTTTGAGTGCTACAGTTGTGCATGGGGCTCACTTCGGGAAACTTTGTCGATCGAAATTTTAAAACATGTTAGTTCACAGTATTTACATTATATCTGCGACCATGAATGTCATTTGATCGGTAAATCCTGTCTAATTGCTATAGTTCTTTTGGACGGATTTGCGAACGTGACATTCACGTTGATGTTCTGTGTTGTGCTATGATGTTGCGGATTTGTCGTGGTGGATAGCCTGGATGCAATGGTAGTACAGTTTGGTTGTATATGTACATTTGATATTGCGGGGCGAGCGTCCGACATGTGGACTGCCGTTACTTCCTGTTTGTATATTATTCTTGGGGGGCACGACCGGGCTAAGGTCGATGTACCCGTTATATATTTTTACTTTCTGTACTAGGATTACCCCGCGGAGGGGTGCACGGGTAGCCGGGTTCTAGAGGGCAACGGGCCCGCATCTCGTGGCGTTGAGACGGAGGGGGCTTCACTCTAGAATTGGCAGGCTATTCGCCGCACTCGTAGGGGGTACAGGTTGACCCAAGGAGGGATGCTCAAGTTACCGGATTCCGTGAAGTGCTGGGTGGTCCTTTCATGTTGTTGAAGGGGGCTGCCTCGCTTTAGGTTTTGGTGGGTAACTTGCCGCGCCCGTAGGGGTCTAGGATTTCATTGCACAGGCTATCCACAAGACCAGCGGAAAGTCGGGTTTCAGTAACGGCTCTATGAAACCCGGGTATCCCAGATATCTGTAATGTTCTGTGATGCTTATTACATTTCTGTGATGTTGCATTTTATCATGCCTTGAGTGAATATTATATATTGATATATATACTAGTAGATGTTGTATATGTTTTATACCCGCGCTAGTCCAGTCCCCGCTCTGTCGTTAGTTAAGTAACCTAACGGGTGATGACGGGACCCAGTGGCGAATGCGGATGGCATATACGCACATCATTATTTTCGTTCTTTATTGGTGTGATCAATTGATGGGACTGCATTGATTCGGATCAATGCAAGCTAAACAAACCTATTCTGATGTTGTTGGAACAATTTTTTAAAAAGCTGTTATTGCAAGGACGTTCTCTTTTGTTTTGCACAGTGGTATTCGGTTATGAATATCCAGCGCCTCAGTCGACGAGGCAAGGGCCGAGATCCCTTCACCGGGAGTGACCCCTTGGACAGAAGTTTGCGTCAGGGCAATAACTTCACTATAGTCGATTACTTTTGCTTTGCATCATGGTATTCAGTTGGAATATCCTGCACCTCATTCTACGGGGAAAGAGCCGAGATCCCTTCACCGGAAGTGACCTCTTTAGCAAAGGGTTTTCGCCACTATATTTTTATAAAAAGCTATCCGGTTCCTTCAACGATATCAAGTTCATTACGTTAAAGGTTTTTCGCCAAAAACCATTCGTAGCCCTCTGTCATTTTATACGGGTAGCACATAGTATTCATGCTATGTTTGTTGGCCAAAGTCAAGGCATAGTGTATGGTAGCTATTTGTTACTTTTCTGTTGTATAGATAGATGCGTTGGTTTAGGATAGTCGTACTGCCTTGTTTGCCAAAGTCAAGGGTAGATATGGGTGGGTTCAAATCAACCTGGATAATGACGGGTAGAACTTGACATGTGATTTATGATTTGTTGGCCAAAGTCAAGGTCATAAGAGCATGGGGTAAAAATCACATCGGGAGTTTCTAAAGAAACTGAAACTTGCCAGGTATGCGCATACCCTCTGGAGTGTGATAATGTGAGTGGATTCCATCACATTATCTTGCGATGATAGTTAGATCCCGATTCCCACCGATGAGTTGGTTTACTCCTTGGGTGATCCCGACTAATTCTTCCTTCAGGTTTGGAGGAGAATTTGAGGTTACAGTGGGAGGTTTCCTGATTAGATAAAGTGATAACCATTTTGATCTAGGCTAGAGTGCATGCTGAGTGTTTCTTTTCTCTCTCTCTTTGGCAGCGACCATGGCCCGACCCTTGACTATGACTCAGTGACCAAGGTTAACCGAACCTTCTTATAACACTGGCTTTTGGATTGTCAGAGTTGCATACCTCATTGGCACTCCTACTTTTACCCTTTTCTCCATAACACCCCGTATTACTACGAACGTCCACTTCCATTGGATAAAATCATAGTATGGTTATATACGAACTCGAAGGAACTTGTTCCTGAATCAAGGATGGTTTCCGGTTCTGGAGAAAACGAATAGGACTATTCAGTTGTCTTTTCCATTTACCTTCTCTCAGGTTGCGAGTGCTCCTTGGATTAGGACAGTACACCTATTACGCTAATTGGATAGTCTTCTTCCAAACCTTAGGCAGGTGCCGAATGGTAGGGAATGAAGAAAACCAATTAGCCTAACGACGGTGTACAGAAGATATTAAGTAAAGACAAATAAAGGGATTAGTAAGAGGGCAAAGTAAACTGCGACTGCTATTCACGACCAAACCAAGTATTTCATCGCCAATCCTACATCACCTTTGTATTTCTCAAGAACACTCCGTATCACTACGAAGATCCACAGTTTATTGGATACTCTATTGTATGGTTATATACGAACTCGAAAGGAACTTGTTCCAGTTCGGGGATGGATTCTGGTTCAGGAGAAATAGGAATAAGGTTTATTCTGTTGTCTTTTATCTTCACCTTCTCTCGCATTACGAGTGCTCCTAGGATTAGGACAGTACACCTATTACGCTTATTGGATAGTCTTCTTCCAAACCATAGGGTGGTGCCGAACGGTAGGGAAGGAAGAAAACCATTTGGCCTAAAGGGGTGTACAGAAAGTAATGACTAAAGACATATAAAGGGATTTGGAGAGATGGCAAAGAAATATACGGTTACAGTTGTCAATCTGATAATGGAAGAGGCATTACTTAGAATACCCGGATACCACTTCGATACATTTACATGTTTCAGTTTCACTGTGTACTGTTAAAAGAAAACTGATTTCCCACTTAAACACTTGCTCCAGGGTATGTATTTACCAGGTTTGATTATCACATCTGTATGGTTTTACAGATGATGAGTGGGAGTAAGTTATTGGGAATTGGGTGATCATTCTCATTATATCGGGATTCGTTGTAATTGGTGATATTTGAGGAAATCACCTGGGTTGTTTGCCGGACGGCAAATATTTGGTTTTGAATATCCGTTGTTATGCACCAATTTCAAATTGATATATCTGTACGTTCATTTTTATGAAGTGAGATATAACTTTTTGAAATTATGTCCATGACATTTATCTATATCAGTTGATGGTTAGGTAAGGAGCATTAAACAGCGGTATAATTCTTCTTAACCATAAGTACAGTTTTCAACCTACGACACACAGAGAAAGAGTTATTAGACTCAGGGGACTTATACAGAGTATTGTATGTTGTCTAGTGTCCACTAGGACAGACGGGTTGGTATTCGTACCATATTCTGTTTACTTGTGACTTCTCTAGTTCTTAGACATGTGTTTCGTAGAAATGCAAGATCTAAGTTTTGAGAAGTTATAGGTATAAGAATAGAGTAGAGAACCAGGTATTGCAATTATCAGGATTCTTCAAAGTGATCGAAGATGTAGATACTTGTGTATGGTATTCAGTTGATAGTAATGGTTTTGAGAAACTTGTTTCTCTTTCAGGTTACTCATATCTGGATGCATTCCTAAGTTGAATAACGTTGATCAGCCTCTTTCCATTTAGTTGACATGCACTGGAGACAGTTGCATGATTTGAATCTGATTCTAATTAAATCAGTGCCTCTGTTTCTATATTGGAAATAGAACGGTTCATATCTTAACGATGTTAAGGTACGGGGAGTTATCCGGCTTATGCTTAAAACCAGACTCTGGATAACTCAAGTCACGTTTCTGTAATGGCAGTTTGTGGGTTGACCCGGGCTATGACGATGGTTGATTTTCTACCATCTGGAAGATCAATAGTGATATTGTTCTAGACTCTCCACAGTTTTAATAAAAATGGATTTTTCAGAAAACAGTAATGGGAGTATGGTAGAACTGGAAGTGATTCCAGAACCGCAAACGATTACTGAAAATTTGATAAGAACCTAAACATTCAATCTGATTTGACATTCCATTGGCCACTCCGCAGATATGGTGGGTAACCTCAGGCACCCGAGAGGTATTCCGGTAGCCTCAAGGACGGTGGCAGGGAGGTTCTTGTTTACCCAGACTTGTCATTGCTGTTGTTCCAGGCTATGAGACCTAGCAGGAGGATGAGTATAGCGTCATTCTGAACTGGCTTTAGAAGTGCACGTGTATATGACTCTGCCGGAGGGTTGTCGTAGTCAGTGGGAGAAGCGGAAGCATAGTGGACAAGTGGCTTATATCTATTTATAGGCTAAAACAGATATAGCGGAGATAGATCATCTATTTCTGATGTGACAGTCATAGGTTTGACTTCATCAGAATAGGGGATGGATCTGTTAAGAAGGTAGTAGGGTGTGATGTCCTAGTATTTGGATGACACACACAGAGTAGGAAGTGAAATTCCTATACTACAGTCGGTTATACTTTGGTTGTCACACAGTGGTTTCTCCACAAAGGATATAGATATAATATCAGACACTCTGGTTACTAGATCTATGGTTTTTGATCTAGATTTGGGTAGTTTCCCAATCTGGGTACTTTGACAGCATTCTAAAGGTGTTTTAGAATGGACGACTCCTGGAACGATAGTGTACCTGCAGGTGATGGAGTCACCCTCTCTAAAGGTGTCTTACAGACTAAATGGGAGAGGGATGTGCATGATTGGCAGATCACTTGCTTAGGCAATTGAGTCAGTCATGAGATGTCAAGTACCACACCAGATATTGTTTTTGAACGAGATGCAGTAAGTGGATATTGATCCAATCCTGGAGAAACATTCGGAATCAGTTTTAGAACATAAGTGAATGTTCAAGGGATATGATAACGACAGCCTCTTTCGGGGGAAGGTTATCATTCCGGGTTTCCAAGGTGACCTGGATGACAGAGTGACTATCAGTGTTATAGTTTTCCTTCTGACGAGGGGCAGTATTTTGGACAGGTGGTCCAAGCGGATACTGAGGGAGGCATGGCGCAGGATACTGATTGGTTTCAGTTGACGATATAGTCTAAGAAGTTTGGATTTGGAGTTCAATTATGAACTAGGTGCCATCAGATATCCAGACATATTCTAAGACAGGTATTGCTCATTTCTGGAGATGGATTTCTCCGCGAACTTGAGATAAAGAGAGACATAAAAAGAAACATCAGGGCGGATCCACTCACTGAGGCTATTCCTCGAACGCAATAGTTTCGCAAAAGGGCTTTGTGAGACTGATTAGTAGAGGAGTTGGGTGTTCGGTATCACACGGGCTGTGAGTATGCGACATCGAAATAATTAGCCTTGAGTACAAATAGGAGATTGTTGGATATAGTGCCCTCAGAGTCAATTATTGGATCGCAGGCACGTGATTGTAATGATTGAGGGAGGACCTATCCCGTTAGGACAGTCTTACTCGAGAGATTTGTATACTATCTGGTTTGTCTTTATCATCGTGTACATGTTTTAGGTGACATCGTGGTTCACTATTACATGTTGATAGAGAATAGTATGCTATCATGGTTTGTCTTTATCATCGTGTACTGCTTTAGGTGACCTTACAGGTCACTATTGCACGTTGATAGAACCCTTAGGATTCTTGCTTGACTACCAGCAGTATGATGGCGATCATATATGTGAGAGTTGGGTAGTCTATAAGCACATCCTTAAAGTGGTCCCTAGTCGTAGGAGTTTCGAGACTGGGCATCGATACTCCATTAGTAGACTAATGTATACAGTCGAGACCTCGACGAGGGGCGGTGGCCGGTCTCACAAGCCATTGGTGTCAGTTGGATCACCTAAGATGTATACAGGTGCTCATTGGGTTATGAGTACACCGGACAGGACTCGCCGGGAACATGCTAGTTGGTATTATACCTAGCGTCAGATAGCACGTCGTAGTTTGAACTTAAGCAAGAAAACGCAGTTCCCTGGTGACATGTGTACAGGTTAGTTCATCGACCTGAGATCATCATTTGTCTCGTGTGAGTTCCTACTGTACTTTGATTATTACCTTACCACGGCTCAAAGGAGTCATGCAAACAGGTTTTAGTTGGGTACAGTCCCGAGCCACATGGAGGTAGTGAGCGGATCGGCAGGGGTTCGTCTCTCCCAGTATTGGGGGTGAGGTCGCGCTGTGTCTTGGAGAGCCATTACACGAAGTCCTTGGCCAAGGCAGGAGATATACTGGTAGGTATTCCAGTAGTATCTCAGGGTGTTCAGGGCTACACTCCGACACAACTTGTACCGCTTTTGGGGGTCTGACTTTTACCAACCCCCTAGACCCGACATGCGATGCTCATAGACGAACGGACCAGACTGTACGGATATTGTCACTGATAGGCTCAGTAGGGTGTCAGGATGAGTTCGCTCATCGACCTCCCTTTTGGTCAATACCTGGTGGCTCGTTACGTACGGCTAATACCTCTGACGTGCTAGTGGTTAAATCCACAGCCAAAGTATTGACGAGTCTTTAGAGTCCCCCACAAACAGTTTCTCAAGTTTCGGGCGAAACGTTGTAGAGACCGTATGATATATGGCAGGGTTCGATCTTATACGTGCGGTATTGCACGGATCATGATCGGACGGATCATACTAGAGGCTTTGGTTTAAGCCGGATCCTAGTATTAGATTTGTTGGACTACTTTAGTCTCATCGCATTCGCATTCAGTCGGAATGCGGATGCAGGTATGTATATACAGGTGAGGGGTATCCTTGTGATCCATCACAAGTTTACTTTAGATGTTGCCCTATCTTTTTATTGTTGCAAACATTTGGATTAATGTTTGATAATGGAAATTGTAAGCTATATTTCATCATGACATGCATTAAATGTGACATGGACTTATTAGTGACTCATGGTCTCTATTTATGTGTTAATGTCATATTATATGATGTTTTTGGGTTGATATGAGAGGAGGAGAGAGAGTGGGGCAGCCATGAGTTAAGTTTTTGGTCTTGTATTATTTTCATAACACTCTCTTACTCTCATTCTATCAGAAGAAAAGAAAAGAAGAAAAATCCTTCTCTTCTTCTTCTTCTTCCTCTAGCTTGCATTCTTCATTAATGGCAATATCTCTAACCTCCATCCAAGCAATGGATGCAAGAGGCAAAGTGATCACAAACTTTCTCTACAACACCTTGGACACGTCGGCTAGCACACTTCATGCCCGAGTTGTTTCGGACGAAGCGGGAGCCCGTAAAAAGACTTCTCGATGTGGTGCCCTTTGCGACGAGGAGATCGAGACCGGAGATGCCGCGAGGAGCTTAGGATGGTGGCCGAAGACCGAAGGACACGGAACGCTCGGTATAGCCTTTCTACCCTTTCTCTAGTTAGCTAGTAGTAGGTTAATGGTCCGATCCGGGTTTTAAGCTTACGATAGCGCCGGTTTTCTAGTTTGAAAAAGTTTTCGTTTCCGCATTTTGGCCTCGTACAGACGGCCGGGGCGCTACCGTAGACTTACACTTCTGATCGCTCAATACCTGGGTGGCTGTTACGTTTAGCTGACCGCTTGCAGCTTGTGGGTGTTTGATATGATCATCGCCTACTACCAGCGTATTGACGATTCTTTAGAGTCCTACACAGAGGTTTCTTGACTCAGGCAAAACGGAGTAGGAGCACATATGTGATATGTGCGGGACTAAGAACAATACGTGTATGTGATACCGTATTAGATTCTCATGATATGAGATATCGGCCGGATATATGTTATATAGCCGGGTCATCGGATCTAGTGTTGATTCGATGAACTGATGTAGATTATATTAGTCGGTTATTTGAGAAATAGCCGGATTATCGGATCAAATGTTGATTCGTTAATTTAATTTATAATTATATATTTGATATATTAAATTACATTAACTGATATAAGCTCACTAAAAGATTCTTTTTCTCACTCGGGCAATACATTGATATATATGCGATATATGTTAATTGTATTATTTTCTTTTGTTACAAATATATATTATATATGTGATATATAATATTGTAACATGTTATAATTACTATTGCAATATGTTTAGTTGAGATTAAACGAGGTTAGGGTTTGATTTGGGTTAATATTTTCTAGAAGCTTTTATTTTGTTTCTTGCAAAGATATTTAGTTTAGATATTTTGCAAGATATTTACTTAACCCAACCCACACCCTTTACTATGGTTAGATCTCTGCAATGGTTAAGTCTTTCTTGACTTAACCCTTGTTGCATTTGTAATAATATTAACACTTTCATTATTCATCACAAAAGCAATTGATCTTCTTCTTCTTCCTTCCAAAGCTTTCTAGCTTATGATTTTGTGATGATTATGAGTGAGATTAAGAAAACAAATGAGTGCTAAAATCCTACTTCATCATCCTAATCTATCCTAACCATTTAGATTAGGGTGTTCACTTCATTTAGTGAGTGAGAGCTTGTGTTAAAGAAACTTCAAGGTAGATCATCTTAGTTATCGAAGATCGGAAGCAAGCTTGCATCTTTCTCTTCATGGAGCCTCTCTAGAGTCCGGGTACTCGATGATCGCAGCGAAGGGACCTCAACACGGAGCTTTAGAAGTGAAGGACCGGACTACAAATGTTGTAATCCCAAACTCTTAGTGTTAAATTGTTTAACATGCTTTGTTTCTCATAATCTCTAGTTTAAAGATCTTGGTTAGGGTTGTTCGGCACGTCTAAATTTTAAATCGGGCATAGTTGATGCCTTATAGACCGTTGTGAGAGTACCTAATAACTCTGCAGTGGTATCAGAGCTACTACGCATTGGATGTCAACTTATGGGGGGTTCTCACTGTGTGACAGTGTGGCGATGCATAGGCTCTTACCCTCAGGGTTTCCCGAGACCTGAAAGTGTTCCGGCGGGTTGTAGTCCTCGCGAGGGGGCATGTGTAAAAAGTAGCTGCTGAGGGACCCGTTGGTGCCACGGTGACCCCATTAGATAGGCTGGCTGCCTGACCTACAGTGGTATCAGAGCCAAGCTAGAGCTTTAGGCGAAGTCTAGACGAAGTATAAAGTCCGATCGAACCCCGAAACCCCATATTTTACCCTTCTATGGAAATTTTCTTAAAATGTTGATTTTTTCATTTTAAAAATACTCAAAAAATCAGCTGGAAATTCTAAGGATTACCCTAAAATACGACACCCTAAATCCCTGAAGGCGCCGCGGAACCGCGGCAGGAGCATGCTTCCCGCGGCGGTTCCGCGGCCGTACTTCGGAATTATGGCCTCGTATTGGCAGGGTTGATCCGTAGGTACTTCCTGATGCTTCAGGGTATTTTTAATTTTACTCAAGTGTTGTGTTTTCTGGGTTGTATTGGGAGCTCGTTGATTCGATCGGAATGTATAACTTCGTTTACTTTGTTCGGGTAATTTTTTAGAACATGTTAAAAAGTTCGAACGGATATCAATAACTCACTTTTTCCCCTGCCGGAAAATTTCCAAGTGTTGGATTTTTCCGTAGTTTAAGAACGTTCTAAGTCATGTAAGTAACGCGGTGGGTCCTCTAGAAGACAACAAACCTTAACTCGATTATGTGACCGTCTGAACCGCCTCTAAACCTTAGAGTTTGTGGCAGTATGGCGTTGCTATATATGAGGCGTTGGCTTCACTCTTCTACGGCTAGACCATCGGTACTGTGGCATGTGATGGATATTTTTTGAACTCCGCTTAAGTGTTGAGCTATTTGGGAAATCTTGGGTGTTTGATTATTCGATCGGAAAGTTTAACACTGTCTTTTTATCTGGAATGTGATACAATATTTGGAATCCACAAATAGTTATGAGATAACTAATTTGAATGTTTTAAATCTAGCAGTTTAGTCTCACTTGATCGATTGCCACGGGATTTTGATGTTATCAAAAGTCCGTCGCAATCACGTAGCGTACGCGGATACTCGCCGGGTAAACTTAATAGATAGCCACACACCGTAGCCCCGACCAAGTGACTGTAGGAGAACCCCGTCGCCAAAAGCATCCGTTCGGGTGCTCGCGGCAGTTGTGTTCCGCCTTAGTGCACTTTGTCGACGACATCCGGGGGTGCGGCCGTCTACTAAAGTTTGCGATGACCATTCGATCAGAATGTCGGCAATCTTGTTGAATTGCCCGACTAGATATTGAAAAGAGTTTTCGATAATGAGACTAAAATGCGGGGTTTATAATTGTTAGGCATGCGATATCTAAGGAATTCATTTGGCTAGGCATGCGATGTCTAAGGAGGTTGCGGATTCCAACTGTTGTAGTTTTACACTTTCTTTTCTGTGAACGTAAGCGTAGTATGTGGTGTATCGCCGGCTTCGTTGCTATACATCAACGACAATCGGGATACGCATACTTGCTTACGTTGATGATATGAGATATTATGTGTTGCTGTAATATGTTATATTGGATCGTCGCGTTCTGAATAGCCGGGGGTTTTATGTGAGATGAGAGTTTTTCTTTTTCATTCACGTAAAATTCATTTGTATGTAATATTCTTTTATTGGGGCACTTCCGGGCTGAGGATGATGTCACCATTGTATATTATTTACTTTTCCGCATTAGGTAGACCCAAGGCGGGGAGCACAAGTAACCGGGATCTAGGGTCCAGTGGGAGACCATCTCGAGGAGTCGAGACCGGGTCTCCTAACCCTAAAATTGGCAGTGTTGCTTACCGCTCTCATAGGGGTCTAGGGATGTGGGTTTGGCTATTCATCGCGACCGTGGAATCCGTGTTTTATACAGGCTCGTATTAAAACACGGACCTCCTAATATATCCAATATTTCATATATGTTCTTCTGCTGCAATGTTCTGTCATGAGAACATATTACTGCCTGAGATGAATATTTATATTATATATATGAGATATATATTATTTGCAGATTTCGTTTCAAAAGTGATGCTTGTGAAGCATAATTAAATAGGACTTCATTAATGAGATTAATGAAACTAAAAGAAATCTAAAGATGTTGTAGAAACTTGTTTCATAAACAGTTAGCTCTAGTTCTTGCTTTGCATAGCGGTGTTCCTTGTAGAACATCCAGCACCTTATTCGATAAGGAAAGAGCCGAGATCCCTTCACCAGGAGTGACCTCTATTGCGAAACCAGTAGATGCTACAAACTCGGTTTGTCTTTTGATTGTTTCTATAGTTTTTGCTTTGCATAGTGGTATTTGTGAAATATCCTGTACCTTATTCGATGTGGAAAGAGCCGACGATCCCTTCACCGGGAGTGACCTCTTTAGCGAAACTAGAAAAGCCTAAAAAACACTCCATTTAAAATCACTCGATTCTACAACGATATCAAGTTCACTAAGCAAAGGGTTTTCTTAAAAACCTGTCGTAGCCCTCCGTCATTTCAGATAAGTACTACTTAGTATTCGTGCTGCGGTAGTTTGGCATTCGTCAAGGCGTAGTGTACGGTAGCTAACTAGTGCTTATCTGCTAGCATACGATGTAATTGGATTAGGGTATTCGTACGGCGTTGTTTGGCATTCGTCAAGGGTCCTGCGGGTGGGTTTAATTCAATCAGGAAATGTACGGGTTGAACTTGACTAGCGAACTATGGGTGGTTTGGCATTCGTCAAGGTCATAGGACGCTAGGGGTAAAATATTATTGGGAATTTCAAGTATTGAAATTTGTAATAAGATTGCATACCTTCTATGAGATAGTTAGATCCCGATATCCGCTGTGAGTAAGAGTTACTCCTGGGATAGTTTTACACATAACAATTAGCCGATCAAGTAGGTGGCTAGAAAGGTTTTAACGGGGTTACGCCCTTGGGAAAATGAGGTTTACTTTAATTAGGTCCGTGCGAAAGCGCGGGGAACCTCCCTCAAAGTACTGGTACTGGCCTGGCAGAAAGATTGCCGAACTTGTAGGTTGTAATTAATCCCGGCAAGTCTTTCCTTTTAGGGTTTGAAGGAAGATTTGACTAAAACAGTGGGAGCCATCCTGATTAGATTAATTGATAACCAATCTAATCTTGTAAAAGCGCATGCTGAGTGTTTTCTTCTCTCTCTCTCCTGGTTACGACAATGTCACGCCTTAATCAAGATAATAATGGATGTATTGACCGAACCCGCTTGTTATACTGTGCTAAAGAACATTGGTCCGCTCCAACTTATAATTGTTATAAGACAGAGCAGGAAATAGGGGATTACTAGAATTCCTGTGCCACCCAAACGAAGAAAGTGCATGCTGATGCATCATCTTCGGGTGTGTTCATTACCGAGAACTGTTTTTCAGTATCCTTTACGTCCTGGGTATGAGATACCGGATCAAGATCTCATATATGTAATTAGTTACATGGGCTACAGATAGGTAGAGAACTGAGAACAGGTGATAAGTTTCATGAGATAGAAACGGTGCAAGTGTTGCAGCCAAGCCTGCTGGTAGTTATCACCCTGTATTACCAGAATACATTGATTCTGAACGAATGTTATTAGATACCGAACCTGATATACAACATCATATCAGTCTCTTTATTAGTAAAGAAGGATATAATTTTGTATTGTTGGATAATGTTTTGAACATTTCCTATATCAAGTGTTGATCGGTTCAAGCACGTAATCTAAAAGCATAGACGTTCTAAATCAAACCACAGTTCATTAATGTATAGAACACACACAAGAGGAAGGGTTCAAAAATGAACGAATCCTTCTTGAGGTATTGTAGACTAGGTCATATCAATGTGACCCGACTTGCTGAAGTTACATTTTGATGCATATTTAAATTAGTTTGAATTTACATCTTGTGAAACTTGCTGATCATGTCACAAAGATAAGATGACCACAACTCTGTTTATTGGAAATAGAGAAAGAGTTAGTGAACTCTTGGGATTGATACATGATGTATGTAAGGTCCCATGTCTACACATGCCAAGACGGTTCTTTGTACTTTATTATATTCACTGATGGTCTCTTAAGATTCGCATATGTGTTCCTGTTGAAACACAAGTCTGAACCTTTTGAGAAATTCAATGAATATGAGTAAGAACTAGAGAACCAAAAACGGGTATAAGTATTATGTCCTTTGATGAGATCAAGGAGGAGAATACTTGAGCACGGAATTCCCTGACTGTTCTAAAGGAGAATGAAATTCTCTCTTAGCATTACTCCTCCGTATACACCACAGCACATCGGCGTATCGGGGTGGAGCAATCATACCCTATGTGATATCGTGTGCTCTATGATGAGTACTACTGAGTTTCCTATTTCTTTTTAGGAGTTATGCACTTGAGAAGTTGCATACCTATTGAATAGGGTTCCAATCAAATCTGTTGGCTACCACTTCATATGTGATATGGAATGGGAAGAGCCCATATCTTAAGTAAGTTAAGATTTGGGGTTGTCCATCCTATATCTAAAAGCATAATCCGGACATGCTCAAGGCAAAGTCAGTTCTGTAGAAGTTTGTTGGATATCCCAAGCATTCGCAAGGGAATATCTTCTACCTAACCGAGAAACAAAAGATGTTTTGTTTCTCAACATGCCACTTTTGTGATATGGAATTTCTTGTGAAGAAATTATTGGTCATGAGGTAGAACTGGAAGAAGTTCCAGCTATACAAACTGCAGCTGATGATTTGGTAGAACCAAAGGATTCAATAGTAACCAACGAACCTCAGCCTCTCTGCCGATCTAGTAGGGTTCCTCACCCACCTGAGAGATACTTCGGTTTCTCTATGACAGTGGGAGCGAGGATTGCATCATGAGATGATGACCCAACTAGTTTCGATCTGGCCATCAAGAGTGGGACTCTGTAAGAATGGCTGGATGCTTAGCGATCTGAGATGGAATCCTTATACACCAACAATATATGGACTTTGGCTGCTTTATCTGAAGGGTTAAATCCCCATCAGGAGCAAGTATATCTTGAGAAGATTACTTGGTGTACATGAAAAAGTTGAGACTTTCAAAGCTATGCTTAAGTCCATCCAGATCCTACTTGCCACGGCTACATACCATGACTACGATATCTGACGGTTGGGTGTCATGACTGCTTTTCAAAATGATGATTTGGAAGAGAGCGTCTATAAGTACATAGCCAGAAGGCTTCGTAGACAGTGGGACCTGCGGAAACGTGAACAAGATGTTTTATGTGATAAATCAGGCATTGTGGAGTTGGAACGTCTTTTGATGTGGTAGTCAAAGAGTTTGACTTCATCAAAATGGTAGATGAACCTTGTATATACAAAAAGGTTGTAGGGAGTATGGTGGTGATCCTCATAGAGTACGTGGATGACATACTCTTGATAGGGAAGGAGTTTCCTATGCTACGCTCGGTCATTCTCCGCTAATCACAAGGATTCTCCATATAGGATCAAGTTGATACCTCCTAAATCCTAGGTTTTTGGATCTATGAGATAGATCTAATTGGATGTTAGGATTCTCACTAGTTGTAGTGAGATGGTATCAATCGATCCTGGGGAGAATCACTGGAAAGGTTCCAGGGTGATAAGGACGACTGAATGTCAGTCATAGGCATTGTCTTTACCCTCAGTGGAGGGACGGTATGTTGGAAGAGTTCCAAGCTAGATACCGTGATATACTAGACGATTAAAGGAAAGATACATCGTTACCAAGGATGCTACCAAAGAGGCAGTCTGGATAGAGATAATAGTTCATGAGATCAACTCAGTTCCTGCCATTGTGTGACAATGGAGTTGTAGCTTTAGCCAAGGAACCCCCGTCCCTTCAGAAATCCAGAAATAATTCTTAGGCAGTATCACCTGATCATGGAGATGGTTGATCTCCAGGTAGATCGACGTTAGGAGAGTAGACACAGAGGACAACAGCGCGGATCCACTCACAAAGGCCTATTTCCCAGTAGAGACTTTTATGGGATGGTTGAGTATGAGATACTTCAACCACAGTTGATTGTTGGGTATGCGATACCACAACAGATGGCCCTAGTGCAAGAGGGAGATTGTTAGTTATATGTATGCCCTAGAAGCCATTACTATACATGTGTTGTATATTATAGTGGATGCTTGGACATATATAGGGAGGAATTTCTTCCTCGACATGATAGTATGCTATCTGGTTGCTCTTTATCTTAACATGTACTCTAATTGTCTCTATGTTACATGTTGATAAAGCCCTTAGGATATGTACTCGACTACTGGGACTATGATGAGATCATACTAGTGGGGCCACGGTGGTCGACGAGTACATCCTATAACTGTTCCTAGTCGAGGGTGTATCAAGACAGGGCATCGATACACCAGAGTAGACTAGCGTATACGCATCTTGACCCATATGATGGGTGATGGATGATCCCATATCCATCGGTGTTTGACATCAAGGATGGTGTACGGGTACTCAGTAGAGACTGGGTACACTGGACGGACTCGCCGAGAACTCCCAGATGGTATTATACCTCACGTCAGATGGCAGTTCTCTGGTGACACTGGTCCAGGTTAATCTGCAGACCCGAGATCGTCATAGAGTCTTGTGTGATTCCCACTGTACTTTGATTTCCATCATACCACGTCTAAGAGGGCGTGCAAAAAGGTGGCTTTTGGGTACAGTCCCGAATCACATGGAGGCAATGAGCGATAGGAGGGGTTTCGTCTCTCCCGGTATAGGGAGTTGATGTTGCGCTGTGTTCGATTGGCTATAACTGGGAATCCCTGGACAGGGTTGCTTAGATCTACTGGTAAGTGTTATCAGTAGTTTCTTGAACTGTTATGGACCTCATATCGACATGACTTATCAAACTACTGGGGTCTGACGTTTACCACCCCTAGGCGAGATATGCGACATATCAGACGAAGAGACCGGACTTTACGGGAGTGTTACTGATTGGATTCGTGGGATAAAGTACAGGATTGCTTGTTGATCTTCTGATCGCTCAATACCTGGGTGGCTGTTACGTTTAGATGACCGCTTGCAGCTTGTGGGTATTTGATATGATCATCACCTACTGCCGACGTATTGATGATTCTTTAAAGTCCTACACAAAGGTTTCTTGACTCAGGAAAAACGGAGCAGGAGCTTATATATGATATGTGCGGGACCGAGAACAATACGTGTATGTGATACCATATTAGATTCTCACGATATGAGATACCGGCCGGGTATATGTGATATAGCCGGGTCATCGGATCAAGTGTTGATTCGATGAACTGATGCAGATTATATTAGTCGGTTATTTGAGAAATAGCCTGATTATCGGATCAAGTGTTGATTCGATAATTTAATATATAATTATATATGTGATATATTAAATTACATTAACTGATATAAGCTAACTAAAAGATTCTTTTTCTCACTCGGGTAATACATTGATATATATGCGATATATGTTAATTGTATTATTTTCTTTTGTTACAAATATATATTATATATGTGATATATAATATTGTAACATATTATAGTTACTAATGCAACATGTTTAGTGGAGATTAAACGAGGTTAGGTTTTGTTTTGGGTTAATCTTTTCTAGAAGCTTCTAGAAGCTTTTATTTTGTTTCTTGAAAAGATATTTAGTTTTGATATTCTGCAAGATATTTACTTAACCCAACCCACACCCTTTACTATGGTTAGATCTCTACAATGGTTAAGTCTTTCTTGACATAACCATGGTTGCATTTGTAATGATATTAACACTTTCATTATTCATCACAAAAGCAATTGATCTTCTTCTACCTCTTTGCAAAGCTTTCTAGCTTATGAGTTTGTGATGATTATGAGTGAGATCAAGAAAACAAATGAGAGATAAAATCCTACTTCATCATCTTAATCTATCCTAGCCATTTAGATTAGGGTGTTCACTTCATTTAGTGAGTGAGAGCTTGTGTTAAAGAAACTTCAAGGTAGATCATCTTAGTTATCGAAGATCGGAAGCAAGCTTGCATCTTTCTCTTCGTGGAGTCTCTCTAGAGTCCGGGTACTCGATGATCGCGGCGAAGGGACCTCAATACGGAGCTTTAGAAGTGAAGGACCGGACTCCAAATGTTGTAATCCCAAACTCTTGGTGTTAAAGTGTTTAACATGCTTTGTTTCGCCTAATCTCTAGTTTAAAGATCTTGGTTAGGGTTGTTCGGCACGTCTAAATTTTAAATCGGGCATGGTTGATGCCTTATAGACCCTTGTGAGAGTGCCTAGTAACCCTGCATGTTTTACGGGCTCCGACCTCAAAACCGAAGCAACTCGAGTATCTAGTTTGCGAACTTAGATAGCCAAGATGAATTAGAGAGAGTTTGTGATTACTTTGTCTCAATACACCCTAGGCTTCTCAGCACTTGAGACATATACGGTGGAAATTGAAGAAGATGACATGGGAGATGTGTGAGCTCAAGAAATGCCAAGTGAAGAAAAATAGTTCCTGCCTTTTTCTTTTTGAGTGTTGTGTTTTTATTTTTGTGTGCAAGCAACTAAAGAAAGCCTTCACAAGAAAATATATGCCATTTGCTCACACAAATATCTCACAACACTCTAAACAAATCATCATGCCACCATGACTCACTACATGACTCATGACCACGAGTCACAAGGTGAACATGCTAGAACAATGACCCACAATGAGTCACACTTCCAACAAATAAACAACCTAATTGTTTATAACAAAAAAAGAAAGAAATTGCATCTACTAAAGTAATCTTGTAATAGAATTACAAGAATACCCCTTATCCGTATATACTTACCCGCATCCGTATTCCGAAAGAATACGAATACAACGAGATGAAATAATCCAACAATATAATACTAGGATCCGGCTTAAACCAAAGCCCACTAGTATTATCTGTTCGAACATGATCCATTCACAAGTGCACGTATATGATCAGTCCCTACCATAAAACCATACGGGCTCTACAACGTTTTTCCCGAAGCAGGGAAACCCTCTGTGTGGGACTCTAAAAACTTGTTAATACGCACGCGGTGGGTTTAACGACAAGCACGTCAGTGGCACTAGCTGTACGTAACGACTACCCAGGTATTGAGCAAAAGGGAAGCCGACGAGTAAACCCATCCTGAAATCCATACTGAGCCTGACAGTGACAATATCCGTACAGTCTAGTATGTTCGTCTATGAGTATTGCATATCGAGTCTAGGGGGTAGATAAAGTCAGACCCCTAATAACGCGATATTTAGTGTCGTTATGAAGCCCCATCACCACCTGAGAAACTACTGATCCAAATCAGTAATTCTCGACTACCATGGCCAAGGATTTCTAGTGATGGCCACCCGTGCACTCCGCGACATCAACCGCCAATACCGGGAGAGACGAATCCCCTGACGATACGCTTACTGCTTCCATGTGGCTCGGGACTGTACCGAACTAAAACCTGTTTGAACGATTCCTTTGAGCTATGGTAGGGTAGTAATCAAAGCACAATGCGAACTCACACGAGACAAATGACGATCTCATCTCATTTTTCCAATAAACAAATATGTGTCATATCTCTCTACATGCCAAGTCCATGCTCATGCCAACTCACCCTTCCACCTCATTTGTAAAACAAATGATTTTCTAAAAAAGGAAATCATACAAATGAGGTGTCCAATCTTCTAGAAACAATTCCGTATAAATACGGAATACAACCTGGTACACGTATCGAAATACATATACGTGTATTCATATGAAAATACGAATAGCCAAGAGAGAAAATGAATAGTGAACAATAATTCTAGAATACATATATATAAATACATATATAAATTATTAAATCAAAACCTGATTTAATAATCCGGCTTGGTCCTAAGCCGCTAGTATTATCAACCGTCCAATTAATGTCTATGCAGTCTGTACACATATTTAATCGGACACCAGTATGTACCAATATACGTCATCTACACCATATCGCTTGAACCCTGAAAACCCTCTATGTGGGACTCTAAAGACTCGTCAATACGCTGGCAGTGCGTTTAACCACAAACGCGTCAGCGGCACTAGCTGTACGTAACGGCTACCCAGGTATTGAGCGAAATGAAGGCCGACTACCAAACTCATCCAAACCCCTACTAAGCCTGACAGTGACAATATCCGTACAGTCCGGTCTGTTCGTATAAGAGTATCACATATCGAATTTAGGGGATGGATAAAGTCAGACCTCTAATAATGCGACATTTAGTGTCGGCATGAAATCTATCACCACCTAAGAAACTATCGATCCTGGATTGGTAATTCTCATCTACCCTGTAGGGTTCCTAGGCACTCTAATGAGGTCTCACAAGGCATCAACCATGCCAAATTCAAATTTTTCCGGTACCGAGAATCCCAAATATGGATCGTTAACTAGAGATTAGGCGAAACAAAAGAAAGTAAATCTCATTTACACTAAGTGAACGAAAATACAACCTTTGTAGATCCGGTCCTCCACCTCCATAGCTCCGTGATGACGTCCCTCCGCTGTACCTATCGGAATCCGGACTCTGGCGATGGTTTCGTCGGAGAAATGATCGGGCTAGGTCGTCGACTTCGATGCCGAAGATGATCTACGTCGAGGAAACTCAAGAACAAGCTCCAACTTCACCAAGTCATGAAACTTGTGAAGAAAACACCCTATACTACTTGGCAAGTGGTAGAGGATGAAGAAATAGGAAGTGGGTTCACTTTAGAATTGGATTTTTCACTCTTTTTCTCATTTCACCATTGAAGCTAGCAAGCTTTTTGAAGCTTGATGAAGATGATGAAGATGAAAGGATAAAAAGGATTATCTTGAAAAGAAAATTCCATTCATTCTTATCATAATGCAACCTTGGTTAAGTATACAGAATAAACCAAGGTTAGGTGAATGGTTAGGTTTAGGCAAAAGACAAAATGGTAGATAATCTAAAGAAGCTTCATGAAGCTAAAGCAAAGAAACAAAATTAGCCACCATTTTCATTTTCCCAAAAATGAATAAATGAATAAATAAATAAATGAATAAGTAAATAAACAAAACCCTAACCATTTACTTAAACATGGTTTAAAGTAAACACACACCCAAACTTGCATGATACAATCAAGTGCACAAAAATATATCATATATACAATGTGCACATCAAGTGAGAAAATCCATTTTAAGTGAACAAAAACTAGTTAATGTAAAGTAATATATCTAATATATAATTATACATTAAATCATTAAATCAACACTTGATTTAACGATCCGGTTATATCGCATATGACCGACTAATATCCAATGTATCGACTTATCGAATCAATCCTCGATTCGATAACTAGATTATATCGCATACAACCAATCGATACATTCATCGCGAGAATAGAATACGATATCACATACACGCATTATTCTCGGTCCCGCACATATCTCATATGCGCTCCTATTTCATTTCTCTTGAGCCAGGAAACCTCTGTGTAGGACTCTAAATACTCGTCAATACGCCGGCAGCAGGTGATGATCATATCAAACACCCACAAGCCGCAAGCGGTCTGCTAAACATAATGGCCACCCGGGTATTGAGCGATCAGAAGATCGATGAGCAAGCCCGCTCATACTCCTATGAATCCAACCCGTAACACTTACCGTACAGTCCGGTCTCGTCGTCTGATATGTCGCATATCTCGCCTAGGGGTGGTAAACGTCAGACCCCAATAGCTCAATAAGTCGTGTCGATATGAGGTCTATAACAGTTCGAGAAACTACAGGTAACACTTACCAGTAAATCTCAGCAACCCTGGCCAGGGATTTCCGGTTATAGCCAATCGAACACAGCGCAACATCAACTCCCTATACCGGGAGAGACGAATCCCCTCCTATCGCTCATTGCCTCCATGTGATTCGGGACTGTACCCAAAAACCACCGTTTTGCACGCCCTCTTAGACATGGTAAGGTGGAAATCAAACCACAGTGGGAATCACACAAGACTCTATGACGATCTCGGGTCTACAGACTAACCTGTACCAGTGTCACCAGAGAACTGCCATCTGACGTAAGGTATAATACCATCTGGGAGTTCTCGGCGAGACCGTCCAGTGTACCCAGTCTCCACTGAGCACCCGTATATCATCTCTGATGTCAAACACCAATGGATATGGGATCATTCATCGCCCATCTGTATGGGTCGAGAAGGTTTACGCTAGTCTACTCTGGTATATCGATGCCCCGTCTCGATACACCCACGACTAGGGACCTTGAAGGATGTACTTATGGACTACCATGTCCCCACTAGTATAATCCGCATCATAGTCCAGGTAGTCAAGTACACATCCTAAGGGCTTTACCAACATGTAACAGAGAGACAATCAGTGTACACGTTAAGATAAAGAGCAACCAGATAGCATACTATCATGTCGAGCAAGAAAGTCCTCCTTATATATGTCCAAGCATCCACTACAATATACATCCTATGTATAGTAATGGCCTCTAGGGCATACATATAACTAACAATCTCCCACTTGCACTAGGGCCATCTGATAGCAGTGGTTGTAGTATCTCATACTCAACCATCCCATAAAAGTCTCTATCTGGGAAAAGGCCTTTGTGAGTGGATCCGCCGTGTTGTCCTCTGAGTCTACTCTCCTAACCTTGATCTCTTTGGAGATCAACCATTTCCTTGATCAGGTGATGCTGCCTTAGAATACGTCTGGGTCACTGATGGTACCGGGGTTCCCGGGCCAAAGCCACACTTCCATTGTCACACAATGGTAGGAACCTAGTTCATTTCATGAACCAATATACACCCAAACAGCCTCTTTGGTAGCATCTTAAGCAGCGATGTATCCTGCATTTAACGTGTAGTTTTCCACGGTATCTAGCTTGGAACTCTTCCAACATACCGTCCCTTTACTGAGGGTAAAGACAATGCCTGTGACTGACATTCAGCCGTTCTCATCACCCTGGAACATTTCCAGTGATTCTCCCCAGGATCAATTGATACCATCTCATTTCAACTAGTGAGAATCCTAACATCCATTTACATCTATCTCATAGATCCAAAACCCAGGATTTAGTTGGTATCACTTTGATCCTATATGGAGAATCATTATGATAAGCGGAGATTGACCGAGTGCAGCATAGGAAACTTCTTTCTTATCAAAAGTATGTCATCCACGTACTCTACGAGGATCGCCACCATACTCCCTACTACCTTTTTGTATATACAAGGTTCATCTACCATTTTGATGAAGTCAAACTATTTGACTACTACATCAAAACAGATGTTCCAACTCTACGATGCCTGCTTTATCCTATAAAGAATCTTGTACACGTTTCCGCTGCTCCCACTGTTTACAAAGCCCTCTGGCTGTGTACTTATAGACGCCCTTTTCTAAAACATCATTTAGAAAAGTTGTCATGACACCCAACCACCAGATATCGTAGTCATGGTATGTAGCCGTGGCAAGAAGGATCTGGATGGACTTAAGCATAGGCCCCAGAAAAGGTTTCATCATTATCCATGCCTGGTTGATGACAAAAACCTTTAACATGTCTAGCTTTGAAAGTCTCAACTTTTCCATCTACACCAAGTAATCTTCTCAAGATATACTTGCTCCTGATGAGGATTTAACCCTTCAGATATAGCAACCAAAGTCCATACTTTGTTGGTGTACATGGATTCCATCTCAGATCGCTAAGCATCCAGCCATTCTTACAGAGTCACTACTCTCGATGGCTTGCTCGAAACTAGTTGGGTCATCATCTCATGATGCAATCCTCGCTCCCACTGTCATAGAGAAACAGAAGTATCTCTCAGGTGGGTGAGGAACCCTACTAGATCGGCGGAGAGGCTGAGGTTCGTTGGAATCTACTGAATCCTTTGGTTTTACCAAATCATCTGCTGTAGTTTTTATAGCTGGAACCTTTCCAGTTCTACAGAACTGACCTTGCCATGATCTTGTCCGGATATTTCTTTTAGACATAGGCCGGACAACCCCAAATCTTAACTGACTTAAGATATGGGCTCTTCCCTTTCCATATCACATATAAAGTGGTAGGCAACTAATTTGATTTGAACCCAATTAATAGGTATGCAGCTTCTCAAGTGCATAACCCCCAAAAGGAAACAGGTAACTCGGTAGTACTCATCATAAAGCGCACCATATCGTATAGGGTGCAATTGCTCCGCCCCGATACACCGTTGTGCTGTGGTGTATTCAAAGGAGTAACACTGAGAGAGAATCTCATTCTCCTTTAGAATAGACCAAGACTTCCATGCACAAGTATTCTCCTCCCTGATCTTATCATAGGACATAATACTTATACCCGTATTGGTTCTCTACTTCTAACTTATATTCTGTGAATATCTCAAAAAGTTCGGACTTGTGTTTCAACTGGAACATATGACTGAATCTTGATAGATCATCAGAGAATGTAATGAAGTACAAAGAACCGGTCTTGGCATGTGTAGACAGGGGACCTTCATACATCAGCATGTATCAATCCCAAAAGTTTACTAACTCTTTCTCTGTTTCCAGTAAACGGAGCTATGGTCATCTTATCTTTGTGACATGACTGGCAAGTTTCACAAGATGTAAATTCAAACTGATTTAAATATGCTTCTATATGTAACTTCAGCTAGTCGGGTCGCATTGATATGACCTAGTCTACAATACCTCAAGAAGAATTCGTCCATTTCTGAACTCTTCCTCTTGTGTGTGTTCTGTATATTAAGAACTGTAGTTTGATTTAGAACATCAATGCTTTTAGACAACGTGCCTGAACCGATCAACTTTTGATATAGGAAATGTTCAAAACATTATCCAACAATACAAAATTTTATCATATCTTTACTATTAAAGAGACCGATATGATTTTGTATATCAGGTTCGGTATCTAATAACATTCGTTCAGAATCAAGGTATTTAGAATAAAGGGTGACAGTGACCAACAGACTTGGCTGCAACACTTGCCCCATTTTCTGTCTCATGAAACTTATCACCCGTTCTCAGTTCTTTACCTATCTGTTGTAGGGTTCCTAGGCACTCTCAAGGGGTCTCACAAGGCATCAACCATGCCAATTTCAAACTTTACGGTGCCGAGAAACCCTAGACTAAGGATCGTTAACTAGATGTCTAGGCGAAAGATGCAACTAGTAAACTACTTTACTAAGAGAATACGGAAATACAACCTTTGTAGATCCGGTCCTCCACCTCCACGGCTCCGTGATGAAGTCCTCTCCGCTGTCCAAATCAAATCCCGGGCTCTAGCGTCGGCTTCATCGGAGAAAGAGCGGGCTAGGTCGTCGACTTCGTGCCGAAGATGATCTACGTCGAGGCATCACTAGATCAAGCTCCAACTTCACCAAGTCATAAAACTTGTGAAGAAAACACACTCTACTACTTGGCAAGAGGTAGAGGATGAAGAAATAGGAAGTGGGTAGACTTTAGAATTGGATTTCTCACCCTTTTTCATCAATCACCATTGATGGAGCAAGCTTTCTTCTTTTAAGATGAAGAAGAAGAAGAAGAAGAATATTATTTTATGATAAGTATTATCCTCAAAGAAAATAATATGAATACTTATCATAATATAACCATGGTCAAGTGTAAAGAATAAATCATGGTTGAGTGGAATGGTTAGGGTTAAGCATGAGACAAAATGGTCACTTGGTCAAAGTCTTCATGAAGCTTCAAGAAAGAACAAAGAAAGCCACCATTTTTCTCTTTTGCTATTATTTTCCAAAACTAATAAATAAATAAATGAATGAATAAATAATCATAACCCTAACCATTCATATAACCATGGTTCAATCTTCACACAAACACAAGTAAACATGTATCATCAAACATGATACAATCAAGTGCACAAAACTATATCGAATATACAATGTGCGCATCCGAGCAAGAAAATCCATTTAAAGTGAACCAATATTAGTTAATGCAAAGTAATATATCAAATATATAATTATACATTAAATCATTAAATCAACACTTGATTTAACGATCCGGTCATATCGCATATAACCGACTAATATCCAATGTATCGATTTATCGAATCAATCCTTGATTCGATAACTAGGTTATATCGCATACAACCATTCGATACATTCATCGCAAGAATAGAATACGGTATCACAAACACGCATTATTCTCGGTCCCGCACATATCTCATATGCGCTCCTATTTGAAAGGTTCCTAGGCACCCTATAGAGGTCTCACAAGGCATCAACCATGCCAATTTACAAAAATTATGGTGCCGAGAAACCCTAATACGGATCGTCGGCTAGAATTCTAGGCGAAACGGTAAACTAGTTAACAACTTAACTAAAAGAAGAGAGCTACAACCTTTGTAGATTCGGTTATCCACTTCCTTAGCTCCACGTGGGTGTCCTCTCGCTTTCCATCATGAATCCCGAACTCAATCGTCGGCTTCATCGGAGAAACGAGCGGAATAGGTCGTCGGCTTCGTGTCAAAGACGATCTACGTCGAGGCATCACAAGTTCAAGCTCCGACTTCACAAAGTTGTGAAACTTGTGAAGAAAACACCCAAAACAACTTGGCAAGAGGTAGAGGGTGAAGAAATAGGAGGTGGGTTCACTTTAGAATTGGATTTCTCTCACTTTAGCTCAAGTTGCCATTGATGGCATCAAGCTTTTTTCTTGAAGATGAAGATGAAGAAGAAGAAAGAATATGATAAGTGTTGTGAAAAAAGAATAATAAAATCAACACTTATCATCTTCTAACCTAGGTTAAGTGTAGAGAATAAACCATGGTCAAATGAGAATGGTTAGGGTTAAGGATGATGACAAAATAGTCACTTTAGTCAAAGCTTCATGAAGCTTCATCAAGCTTCATGAAAGAAACCATTTTGTTATCATATATATTTATTTATCAAAAAGAATAGATAAATAAATAAGTAAATAAATAAAAACCCTAACTATTATCATAACCATGGTTTAAGTCTTAACACAACACCAAACTATATGTATCATCAAACATGACACAAAGTAGTGCACAAAAGTATATCATATATACTTCTTGCACATCGAGTGAGAAAATCCATATAAAGTGAACCAATACTAGTTAATGCAATGTAGTATATCAAATATATAATTATACATTAAATCATTAAATCAACACTTGATTTAACGATCCGGTCATATCGCATATAACCGACTAGTATCCAATGTATCGGCTTATCGAATCAATGATTCGATAACTAGGTCATATCGAATATAACAAATCGAAACATTTATCGCGAGAATGAAATACGGTATCACATACACGCATTATTCTCGGTCCCGCACATATCTCATATGCGCTCCTATTTCGTTTCGCTTGAGCCAAGAAACCTCTGTGTAGGACTCTACAGACTCGTCAATACGCCGGTAGCAGATGATGATCATATAAGCACCCACAAGCCGCAAGCGGTCTGCTAAACGTAACGGCCATCCAGGTATTGAGCGATCAGAAGATCGACGAGCTAGCCCGCTCACACTCCTGTGAATCCAACCAGTAACACTTACCGTATAGTCCGGTCTGTTCGTCTGATACGTCGCATATCAAGTCTAGGGGTGGTAAACGTCAGACCCCAATAACCGATAAGTCGTGCCGATGTGAGGCTCATAACGGGTCGAGAAACTACTGGTAACACTTACCAGTAAATCTCTGATCAGCCCTGGCCAGGGACTTCCCTGTTACGGCCAATCGAGTACAGCGCAACATCAACCCCCAATACCGAGAGAGAAGAAACCCCTCCTATCGCTCATTGCCTCCATGTGACTCGGGACTGTACCCAAAGACCACCGTTTTGCACGCCCTCATGGACGTGGTAAGGTGGAGATCAAAGCACAGCGGGAATCACACAAGACTCTATGACGATCTCGGGTCTACAGACTAACCTGTACAAGTATCACCTGAGAACTGCCATCTGACGTGAGGTATAATACCATCTGGGAGTTCTCGGCGAGTCCGTCCAGTGTACCCAGTCTCCACTGAGCACCCGTATACCATCTTTGATGTCAAACACCAATGGATATGGGATCATCTATCGCCCATCTCATGGGTCGAGAAGCATATACGCTAGTCTACTCTGGTATATCGACACCCTGTCTCGATACACCCACGACTAGGGACCTTGAAGGATGTACTTATAGACTACCATGTCCCCACTAGTATGATCTGCATCATATTCCAGGTAGTCAAGTACACATCCTAAGGGCTTTACCAACATGTAACTATAAGACAGTTTAAAGAGACTAGTGTACATGTTAAGATAAAGAGTAACCAGATAGCATACTATCATATCGAGCAAGAAAGTCATCTCTATATATGTCCAAGCATCCAATATAATATACATCATCTGTACAATACTGGCCTCTAGGGCATACATACAACTAACAATCTCCCACTTGCACTAAGGCCAGCTGCTGTAGTATCGCATACCGAGCATCCCGAAGAGTCTCTCAAACTGTATCTGGGGAATGGCCTTCGTGAGTGGATCCGCCGTGTTGTTCTTCATGTCAACCCTCCTGATCTCGATCTCCCGGCGATCAACTATCTCCCGGATCAGGTGATACCGCCTCAGAATATGCCTGGATCGCTGATGGGACCTGGGTTCCTTGGCCAAAGCCACCGCTCCATTGTTTTCGCAATACAAAGGTATTGGATGCTCAATGGATGGAACCACTCCAAGTTCAGTAATGAACTTCTTGATCCAGACAGCCTCTTTGGCAGCATCGTTGGCAGCGATGTATTTAGCCTCCATCGTCGAGTCTGCCACGGTTTCCTGCTTGGAACTCTTCCAGCTAACCGCCCCTCCGTAAAGGGTAAAGACAAAGCCCGACTGCGACTTAGAGTCGTCCTTATCACTCTGGAAGCTCGAATCGGTAAAGGACTCCACTTGGAGTTCTCCGTTACCATACACCAAGAACATATCTCTAGTCCTTCGCAAGTACTTGAGAATGCTCTTCACAGCTGTCCAGTGACTCTCTCCAGGATCAGCTTGATACCTGCTCACTACACTTAGTGAGTATGCTACATCGGGTCTGGTACATAGCATCGCATACATGATAGAGCCTACTGCCGAAGCATAGGGTATCCCTTGCATGCGAGCTCTCTCCAAATCAGTCTTGGGAGACATCTCTTTGGAGAGAGTGACTCCAGAGATCGTGGGTAAGTTCCCACGCTTGGATTCTTCCATACTAAACCTCTTTAGTATGGTGTCAATGTACCTGGATTGGGACAATCCCAGTATCCGTTTGGATCTATCTCTATAGATCCTAATTCCCAATATGCCGGAGGCATCACCAAGATCTTTCATTGAGAATCTTTGTGATAAGAAGAGCTTGACCGATTGCAGCATAGGAATATCATTTCCTATCAAGAGTATGTCGTCCACGTACAATACGAGAAAGACAACCTTACTCCCTGCGACCTTCCTGTAGATACAAGGTTCATCTGGGTTTTTGACAAAATCAAACTCTTTGATAACGACGTCAAAGCAGATGTTCCAACTCCGCGATGCTTGCTTTAATCCATAAATGGATTTAAGCAGCTTGCACACCTTCCCGCTGCTCCCACTATCTACGAAGCCCTCTGGCTGAGTCATGTACACGCACTCTTCTAAATCACCGTTTAGAAAGGCGGTCTTAACATCCATTTGCCAGATTTCGTAATCATGATATGCAGCGATGGCAAGCATGATCCGGATGGATTTAAGCATAGCCACTGGAGAAAAGGTCTCGTCATAGTCCACACCTGGTCTTTGACGAAAACCCTTTGCTACAAGTCTAGCTTTGAAAGTCTCCACTTTCCCATCTACACCAAGTTTCTTCTTGAAGATCCACTTGCTCCCAATGGGTTTTACCCCTTCAGGAGCAACGTCCAAAGTCCATACTTTGTTGGTGTACATGGATTCCATCTCGGACAGCATAGCATCCAGCCATTTCACTGAGTCCCCACTCGTGATGGCCTGCTCGAAGCTAGTTGGGTCATCATCCTCCATGATGCAATCCTCGCTCCCACCGTCCATGAGAAAACCGTAGTATCTCTCAGGTTGGCGAGAAACCCTACTAGATCGGCGGAGTGGCTGGGGTTCATCGGGAACTACGGAATCCTGTGGTTCCACCAGATCTTCTGTTGTAGCTTCTGCAGCTGGAACTTCTTCCAGTTCTACCTCATGACCACTAATCTCTTTTTCAAGAAATTCCTTTTCTAAAAAGGTGGCATGCCGAGAAACAAACTCTCTTTGTTCCTCAGGGTGGTAGAAGATATACCTTGAGAATTCTTGGGATATCCTACAAATTTGCATAGAACAGACCGTGCCTCGAGTTTGTCCGGATTTTGTCGTTTGACATAGGCTGGATAACCCCATATCTTAACATAGTTAAGACATGGTCTCTTCCCTTTCCATATCTCATATGGAGTGGTAGGTACAGATTTGGTGGGGACCATATTCAATAGATGTATGGCTGTCTCAAGCGCATACCCCCAGAAGAAAAAAGGTAACTCAGCTGTGCTCATCATAGAGCGCACCATATCTAATAAGGTGCGGTTCCTCCGTTCTGATACACCGTTGTGCTGTGGAGTATATGGAGGAGTCGGCTGAGAGAGAATCCCATTCTCTTTTAGGAAGTCCAGGAATTCATTGCTCAAGTATTCACCTCCTCGATCAGATCGAAGGATTTTAATACTTTTTCCGGTTTGGTTTTCGACTTCTTGTTTATATTCTCTAAATTTCTCAAAAGCTTCAGACTTGTGTCTTATTAGTACACATGTCCGTATCTTGAGAGATCGTAAGTGAATGTAATGAAGTACGAAGAACCATCCCTGGCATGTGTAGACATGGGACCACATACATCATTATGTATTAGTCCCAAGAGTTCGGTAACTCTTTCTCCGTGTCCCGTAAACGGAGTTTTGGTCATCTTGCCTTTGAGACATGACTGGCAAGTGTCATAAGATGAAAATTCGAATGGTTTCAAATATCCATCCTTATGCAACTTAGCCAGTCGTGTCGCATTGATGCGACCCAGTCTACAATGCCACAAGAAGGATTCGTTCAGTTCTGAACTCTTCCTCTTGTGTGTGTTTGTTATGCTCAGAACTGTTGATTGATTCAGAACATAAATGCCATTGCACAACGTGCCTGATCCAACCAACTTTTGGTTACGGAAAATGTTCATAACATTGTCCTGTAATACAAAATTATATCCCGCTTTACTTAATAAAGAAACCGATATAATGTTGCATATCAGGTTCGGCATGTAATAGCATTCGTTCAGAACCAATGTATTACCAGTTGGTAATACAAGGTGATATTACCCGACAGTCTTAGCTGCAACAATTGCACCATTTCCAACTCTAATGTCTTTATCACCTTCTCCAAGTTCTCTACCTTTCCTGAGCCCATGCAACTGATTACATATATGGGATCCTGACCCGGTATCTAATACCCAGGACGTAGAGCAAATGGAGAAACAGTTCTCAGTAACGAACACACCCGAAGAAAATGCATCAACATGTACTTTCTTCATTCGGGTGGCATGGGAATCCTGGCATTCCCCTATATCCTGTTCATTCCTATAACTTTTATAAGAAAGAACGGAACCAACGTTCCCCAGCACAGTATAACATGCGGGTTCGGTCAATACATCCATATTATTATCTTTATTAGGGCATGAAATGGTCGCTACCTGGAGAGAGAGAAGAAAACACTTTAGCGTATGCTCGTGCAAGATCAGATTGGTTATTATCTTATCTAATCAGGATGGCTCCCACTGCTTTTTATCAAATCTTCCTTCAAACCCTAAAAGGAAAGACTAGCCGGGATTAATTACACACTACAAGTTCGCCAATCTTTCAGCCAGGCCAGTGTCGGTACTTTGAGGGAGGTCCCCCGTGCTTTCGCACGAACCTAATTAATGTAAACCTCGTTTTCCCAGAGGCGTAACCCCGTTGACACCTTTCTAGACACCTACTTGATCAGCTAATTGCAATGTGTAAAACTCTCCCAGGAGTAACTCTTACTCGCAGTGGGTATCGGGATCCAACTATCTCATAGAAGGTATGCAATCTCATTGCAAATTTCAACACTTGAAATTCCCGATAATACTTTTGCCCCTAGCGTGCTATGACCTTGACGAAAGCCAACAAACCACAGCCCGCTAGTCAAGTTCAACCCGTACATTTCTTGACTGAATTAAACCCACCCGCACGACCCTTGACGAAAGCCAACAAAGCCGTACGACTACCCTAATCCAGTCGCATCATATGCAGCAGATAAACAGCACATAGCTACCGCACACTACACCTTGACGAAAGCCAACAAATGCAGCACGAATACTATATGTAACTTATCTGAAATGACGGAGGGCTACGCAGGTTTTTCTGAAAACCTATTGCGTAATGAACTTGATATCGTTGTAGAATCAAATGAAGTTTTGAAATGGAGTGATTTTGAGGCTTTTGTAGTTTTCCTAAAGGAGTCACTCCCGGTGATGGGATCTCGGTCCTTTCCTCGTCGAATGAGGTGCGGGATATATCATATATATCGTTGTGCAAAGCAAAAACTCTTAAAAGCAATCAAAAACAAACCGAGTGTGTAGCATCTGTCAGTTATTGCTAAAGGAGTCACTCCCGGTGAAGGGATCTCGGTCCTTTCCTCATCGAATAAGGTGCGGGATATATCATATATATCGCTGTGCAAAGCAAGAACTGTAGCTACCTGTTTTATTTTGAAATTTGATTCTACAACATCTTAGGTTTCTTTCCTTTCATTAATCACATTAATGAAGTCCCATCATTTAAATACCTAAACATCACAGATAGATATGACGTACACTTATGCCATCCGCATTCGCCTCGATGTCCCCTCGTGCACCGTTAGGTTAGGTAACTAACGACAGAGCAGGGCAGGGCTAGTGCTGGTGCAAAACATAAGTAACGTCTATATAATATGTCATATATACTATATACTGTATCTATCACAGAACATCATATGATCACATCACAGATATCGCAGCAGAAGAAACATATGAAATATTAGATATACTAGGACGTCCGTGTTTTCAATACGAGCCAGTATAAAACACGGATTCCACGGTCGTGATGAATAGCCAATCCCACACCCCTAGACCCCTACGAGAGCGGCAAGCAACCCTGCCAATTCTAGGGTTAGGAGACCCGGACTCGACTCCTCGAGTTGGTCTCCCACTGGACCCCAGAACTCGGTTACTTGTGCTCCCCTCCTTGGGTCTATCCTAATGCGGAAAAGTAAATAATATACAAAAGGTGACAACTTCCGCTACCTGGAAGTGCCCCAAATAAAAGAATATTACATACAAGTTTTTACATGATTGAAAATGAAAAACACTCATCTCACATAAAAACCCCCGGCTATTCGAACACGACGATCCAATATAACATATCCAGCAACACATAACATCACATGTCATCAACGTAAGTAAGTATGCATACCCCAATTGTCGTTGACGTATAGCAACGAAACCGGCGATATGAACATACTACACTTACGGTCACAGAAAAGAAAGTGTAAAACTACAACAGTTGGAATCCGCAACCTCTTTAGACATCACATGCCTAATCAGATGAAATACTTAGACATCACATGCCTAACAGTTATAAACCCTGCATTTTAGTCTCATTATCGAAAACTCTTTTCAATATCAAGTGAAACTAAACCGCTATATTTATAACATTCATTCAGTTATCTCATAACTGTTTGTGAATTCCAATTATTGTATCACATTCCAGATAAACAGAAAATGTTAAACTTTCCGATCGAATAGTCGAATACCCAAGTTTTCCCGATACAGCTCAACACATGAAATAAGTCTAACAACATTCAGTTCGTGCCTCAGTACCAACGGTCCAGCCGTAGAAGGGTCAAGCCAACGCCTCACATGTGGCACGCCTTACTGCCCCAAACCCGAAGGTTCAAAGGGCAGTTCAAGACGGTCACATAATCGAGTTAAGGTTTGTTGTCTTCTAGAGGGTCCATCGCGTTACTTGCACTACTTAGAACGTCGTTAAACTACGGAAAAATCCAACACTTGGAAATTTCCCGACAGGGGAAAAGTTGGGTATTTATATTCGGTCGAACTTTTTAACATATTCTAAAATTTATCCGGAAAGCCACATAGGCAAAATTTGATAATCCGATCGAACATTCGAATCCCCAAAAAAACCCTGAAAATTAAAACTCTGGAAAAAATATTAAAAATTCCTAGGAAAATCACCACTGGAAACTAAGAGTTACTGTGCAAAGAACTTTACATACTGTGGCCGTACGGCCGCGGAACCGCCGCATGAGCCTTGCTCATGCCGCGGAACCGCGGTGATAAAGTGGAATTAGGCTCACGAATTTCACAGTAAACCTTATAATTTCCTGCTGATTTTTCTGCATATTTTTAATATCGAAAAACTCCAGATTTTGGAAAAAGTCCAGAGAGCATGTTTGGTTTAGGGTTTCAGGTTCGTTCGGGCTTCAAATTGCGTCTAGACTTCGCCTAAGGCTCTAGCTAGGCTCTGATACCAGTGAAAGGTTCCTAGGCACCCTATAGAGGTCTCACAAGGCATCAACCATGCCAATTTTCAAAAATTATGGTGCCGAGAAACCCTAATACGGATCGTCGGCTAGAATTCTAGGCAAAACGGTAAACTAGTTAACAACTTAACTAAAAGAAGAGAGCTACAACCTTTGTAGATCCGGTTATCCACTTCCTTAGCTCCACGTGGGTGTCCTCTCGCTGTCCATCATGAATCCCGAACTCAATCGTCGGCTTCATCGGAGAAACGAGCGGAATAGGTCGTCGGCTTCGTGTCAAAGACGATCTACGTCGAGGCATCACAAGTTCAAGCTCCGACTTCACAAAGTTGTGAAACTTGTGAAGAAAACACCCAAAACAATTTGGCAAGAGGTAGAGGGTGAAGAAATAGGAGGTGGGTTCACTTTAGAATTGGATTTCTCTCACTTTAGCTCAAGTTGCCATTGATGGCATCAAGCTTTTTTCTTGAAGATGAAGATGAAGAAGAAGAAAGAATATGATAAGTGTTGTGAAAAAAGAATAATAAAATCAACACTTATCATCTTCTAACCTAGGTTAAGTGTAGAGAATAAACCATGGTCAAATGAGAATGGTTAGGGTTAAGGATGATGACAAAATAGTCACCTTAGTCAAAGCTTCATGAAGCTTCATGAAAGAAACCATTTTGTTATCATATATATTTATTTATCAAAAAGAATAGATAAATAAATAAGTAAATAAATAAAAACCCTAACTATTATCATAACCATGGTTTAAGTCTTAACACAACACCAAACTATATGTATCATCAAACATGACACAAAGTAGTGCACAAAAGTATATCATAAATACTTCTTGCACATCGAGTGAGAAAATCCATATAAAGTGAACCAATACTAGTTAATGCAATGTAGTATATCAAATACATAATTATACATTAAATCATTAAATCAACACTTGATTTAACGATCCGGTCATATCGCATATAACCGACTAGTATCTAATGTATCGGCTTATCGAATCAATGATTCGATAAATAGGTCATATCGAATATAACAAATCGAAACATTTATCGCGAGAATGAAATGCGGTATCACATACACGCATTATTCTCGGTCCCGTACATATCTCATATGCGCTCCTATTTCGTTTCGCTTGAGCCAGGAAACCTCTGTGTAGGACTCTAAAGACTCGTCAATACGCCGGTAGCAGATGATGATCATATCAAGCACCCACAAGCCGCAAGCGGTCTCCTAAACGTAACGGCCATCCAGGTATTGAGCGATCAGAAGATCGACGAGCTAGCCCGCTCACACTCCTGTGAATCCAACCAGTAACACTTACCGTATAGTCCGGTCTGTTCGTCTGATACGTCGCATATCAAGTCTAGGGGTGGTAAACGTCAGACCCCAATAACCGATAAGTCGTGCCGATGTGAGGCTCATAACGGGTCGAGAAACTACTGGTAACACTTACCAGCAAATCTCTGATCAACCCTGGCCAGGGACTTCCCTGTTACGGCCAATCGAGCACAGCGCAACATCAACCCCCAATACCGGGAGAGACGAAACCCCTCCTATCGCTCATTGCCTCCATGTGACTCGGGACTGTACCCAAAGACCACCGTTTTGCACGCCCTCATGGACGTGGTAAGGTGGAGATCAAAGCACAATGGGAATCACACAAGACTCTATGACGATCTCGGGTCTACAGACTAACCTGTACAAGTGTCACCTGAGAACTGCCATCTGACGTGAGGTATAATACCATCTGGGAGTTCTCGGCGAGTCCGTCCAGTGTACCCAGTCTCCACTGAGCACCCGTATACCATCTCTGATGTCAAACACCAATGGATATGGGATCATCCATCGCCCATCTCATGGGTCGAGAAGCATATACGCTAGTCTACTCTGGTATATCGACGCCCTGTCTCGATACACCCACGACTAGGGACCTTGAAGGATGTACTTATAGACTGTTGGAGATAGTGCCCTCAGAGTCAATTATTGGGTCACAGGCACGTGATTGCAATGATTGAGGGGAGGACCTATCCCGGTAGGACAGTCTTACTCGAGATGATAGTATGCTATCTGGTTTATCTTTATCATCGTGTACTGCTTTAGGTGACCTTTCGAGTCGCTATTACACGTTGATAAAGCCCCTAGGATTCTTGCTTGACTTCCAGCAGTATGAGGGCGATCATATAAGTGGGAGCTGGGGTCTACAAGCACATCCTTAAAAGGTCCCTAGTCGTGGGAGTTTCGAGACAGGGCATCGATACTCCGGAGTAGACTAGTGTATACAGTCGAGACCCCGACGAGGGGCGGTGGCCGGTCTCACAAGCCACTGGTGTCAGTTGGTTCACCTAAGATGTATACAGGTGCTCATTGGGTTATGAGTACACCGGACAGGACTCGCCGGGAACCTGCTAGTTGGGATATACCAGACGTCAGATAGCAGTTCCCAGGTGACATGTGTACAGGTTAGTTCATCGACCTGAGATCGTCATTTGTCTCGTGTGAGTTCCCACTGTGCTTTGATTACTACCCTACCACGGCTCAAAGGAGTCGTGCAAACAGGTTTTAGTTGGGTACAGTCCCGAGCCACATGGAGGCGGTGAGCGGATCTGCAGGGGTTCGTCTCTCCCGGTATTGGGGGTGAGGTCGTGCTGTGTCTAGGAGAGCCAGAACATGAAAAGTCCTTGGCCAAGGCAGGAGATTTGCTGGTAGGTATTCCAGTAGTATCTCAGGGTGTTCTGGGCTACACTCCGACACGACTTGTACCGCTTTTGGGGGTCTGACTTTTACCAACCCCCTAGGCCCGCCATGCGATGCTCATAGACGAACGGACCGGACTGTACGGATATTGTCACTGACAGGCTCAGTAGGGTGTCAGGATGAGTTCGCTCATCGACGTCCCTTTTGGTCAATACCTGGTGGCCCGTCACGTATTGGCTTATACCTCTGACGTGCTAGTGGTTAAATCCACAGCCACAGTATTGACGAGTCTTTAGAGTCCACCACACAGACAGTTACTCAAGTTTCGGGCGAAACGCTGTAGAGGCCGTATGGAGATATGGCAGGGTTCGATCAGACACGTGCGGTATTGCACGGATCGTGATCGGACAGTTTTACTAGCCGGCTTTGGTTTAAGCCGGATACTAGTATTAGATAGTGTAGTTTTGTCTCTTTGCATTTGTGTTCAGTGCGAATACAAATGCGGGCATGTATTTGCAGTAGTGGGGTTTTCCTGTAATTTATTACGGGATCGGTTTTCTGTAGTTGCCAGTTTGCATTCCATTCCGGCCGGTTTTCTTTCATTCCTTCTCGGCCGGGCTTTGTGATGGAGAGTGTTAATTGCAAGTTCGCAATTAACAGTATGTGAGGGGTTTCTTTGCATAAGTGTTCCTTTGTCATGATGAGATGCTTTTTGCATCACTTCATTATCTTTTCTTGTGATGGTTTGTGTATGGATTGAAAAGAGAAATGAGTGTGACCCTTTTTTTACATGCTTATCTCTTATTTTTCCTTTTCTTCATATTGTGATATACCATTCTCTTTTCTCTCTCCAATCTAATTTGATGGAGAGGGGGCCGGCCACTTGAGAGGGAGAGAAGAGGGGATTTCATTTTGGGTGAGGAAAAAAGTTTCATATCATTTTATGCTACCAAAATTCCAAAGCACCATTTTCTTTAGTTGCTTTCTTCTCCTCCTCACATCCTTCCATCAAGGCAACTTCCATAAACCCCAAGAGACAAGCTTCTACACTACTTCTATAGCAAGCCTTGGACGCGTCGGCTAGCCAACTTCGCGTCCGAGTTGCCTCGGTCAAGAGGCGGGAGCCCGTAAAAGATTCCGGCTACGTGGTGCCCTTTCCGACGAGCGAGGAGGTGACGGAGATTCCGCGGGAGATCGGAGTGGAGACGAAGACCGAAGGACACGGATCGCTTGGTATAGCATCTCTACTCTTTTCTATTTTGCTAGCTAGCTAGGTTAATGGCCCGATCCGGGTGAAAAGTCCGCGGCGGTGCCGTTTTGCAAAGTTCGCAAAGTTTTTGTTTTCCGCGTTTCCGGCGTCGGATCGACGGCCGGGGCGCCCCCGCGGGCTCACAATGGTATCAGAGCCACGCCATTAACCTTCCCTAGCTTGCTCTAGCGCGTTTAGAACTCGATCGAACAAAAACCCGAAAACCGTATTTTTGTGCACATGTGTTCTCTGTTAAAATTTTTTGAGCTCCTAAAATTTTTCTGGTGATTGCAGAGACATGTACAACAAATTATAAGAAATCTGGGAAAATACGATCCACTCATTCCATACTTCGACCGCGGAAGCGCGGCCAAATCCCTGGTTTGGCCGCGCTTGCGCGGCGGAAATAGGGAATTGTGGCACCATATTTTCCCAGTAAGCTTATCAGTTGGAAATAGGGCTTTTGGGATATTTTATTTGGGCCCAGTTTTTCTGTAAGTGCTACAGTAGTGTGTGGGGCCCACTTTGATAAATTTGTTCGATCGGATATTTTAAACATGCTAGTTCACAGTTTTTACATTATATCTGCGACCGTGAATGTCACTCGATCGGTAAATCCCGTCTAACTGCTATAGCCCGGTTAGACGGATTTGCGAACGTGATTTTCACGTTGATGTTCTGTGATTGTACTGTGTTGTTGCGGATCGGTCGTGGGGGATAGCCTGGTTGCAGTGGTAGTACAGTTCTGTTTTATATGTACATTTGATGTTGCGGGGCGAGCGTCCGACATGTGGACTGCCGTCACTGCCTGTTTGTATTATTATTTTGGGGCACGACCTGGTTGCGGTCGATGTACCCGTTGTATATATAGTTTACTTTCTGTACTAGGATTACCCCAAGGAGGAGTGCACGGATAGCCGGGTTCTAGAGGGCAACAAGCCCGCATCTCATGGCATTGAGACGGAGGGGGCTTCACTCTAGAATTGGCGGGCTATTCGCCGCACTCGTAGGGGGTATAGGGTTGACCCAGGAGGGGTGCCCAAGTTACCGGATTCCGTGAAGTGCTGGGTGGTCCATTCACGTTGCTGAAGGGGGCTGCCTCGCTTCAGGTTTTGGCGGGTAACTTGCCGCGCCCGTAGGGGTCTAGGATTTCATTGCACAGGCTATCCACACGACCAGGGGAACGTCGGGTTTTCAGCGGCTCTGTGAAACCCGGGGATCCCAGATATCTGTGTTGATCTGTGTTGCTATACATTTCTGTGTTGCTGCATTTTTATCACGCCTTGAGCGAAAATTATATATTATATATATATTAGTAGATGTTGTATATGTTTTGCATCCGCGCTAGTCCAGTCCCCGCTCTGTCGTTAGTTAGCTAACCTAACGAGTGATGACGGGACCCAGTGGCGAATGCGGATGGCATATACGTACGTCAGTATATTTTCGTTCTTTGTGGTGTGATCAATTGATGGGACTGCGTTGATTCGGATCAATGCAAGTTAAACAAACCTAATCTGATGTTGTTGGAACACTTTTTCAAAAAGCTGTTATTGCAAGGGCGTTCTCTTTTGTTTTGCACAGTGGTATTCATTTGGAATATCCTGCTCCTCAGTCGACGAGGCAAGGGCCGAGATCCCTTCACCGGGAGTGACCCCTTGGACAAAAGTTTGCGTCAGGGCATTAACTTCACTATAGCCGATTACTTTTGCTTTGCATCGTGGTATTCAGTTGGAATATCCTGCACCTCATTCTACGGGGAAAGAGCCGAGATCCCTTCACCGGGAGTGACCTCTTTAGCAAAGGTTGTCGTCACTATATTTTTCTAAAAAGCTATCAGTTCCTTCAACGATATCAAGTTCATTACGTTAAAGGTTTTCGCCAGAAACCATTCGTAGCCCTCCGTCGTTTCATATGGATGGTCAATAGTATTCAAACTGTGTATGTTGGCCAAAGTCAAGGCACAGTGTTTGGTAGCTGTTGGGTATTCATATGCAGCATAGATAGATGCGTTGGTTTGGGACAGTCGTACTGCCATTTTGGCCAAAGTCAAGGGTACGTACGGGTGGGTTCAAATTAACCAGGAAAATGACGGGTAGAACTTGACATGTGACTTATGATATGTTGGCCAAAGTCAAGGTCATAAGAGCATGGGGTAAAAATCCACATCGGGAGTTTCAAAAGTACTGAAACTTGCCAGATATGCGCATACCTTCTGGAGTGTGATAACGTGAGCGGATTCCGTCACGTTATCATGCGATGAGAGTTGGATCCCGATTCCCACTGATGAGTTGGTTTACTCCTCGGGTTATCCCGGCTAATTCTTCTTTCAGGTTTAGGGAAGAATTTGACGTTACAGTGGGAGGTTTCCAGATTAGATAAAGTGACAACCATTCTGATCTAGGTTAGAGTGCACGCTGAGTGTTTCTTTTCTCTCTCTCTCTGGCAGCGACCATTGACCCGACCCTAGACTATGACTCAGTGACCAAGTTGACCGAACCTTCTTAACACTGGCTTTTGGATTGTCAGAGTTGCAGACCTCTTTGCCACTCCTACTTTTACTCTTTTCTCCAGGACACCCCGTATTACTACGAACGTCCACTTCCATTGGACAAAACCATCGTATGGTTATATACGAACTCGAAGGACTTCGAGGATGGTTTCCGGTTCTGGAGAAAACGAATAGGACTATTCAGTTGTCTTTACCTTTTACCTTCTCTCAGGTTGCGAGTACTCCTTGGTTTAGGAGATAGTACACCTATTATGCAAATTGGATAGTCTTCTTCCAAACCTTAGGCTGGTGCCGACCGGTAGGGAATGAAGAAAGCCAATTAGCCTAAACGGTGTACAGAAGGTATTAAGTTTAGACAAAGCAAGGGATTAGTAAGAGGGCAAAGTAAATTGCGACTGCTATTCACGACCAAACCATGTACTTCTTTGTCAATCCTAAATCACCTATGAATTAAGTACATTCGGTTGTCTTTTATCCTCACCTTCTCTCGCATTGCGAGTGTTCCTAGGACCAGGACAGTACACCCATTATGCTTATTGGATAGTCTTCTTCCAAACCATAGGCTGGTGCCGAACGGTAGGGAAGGAAGAAAACCATTTGGCCTAATTGGGTGTACAGAAGGTAATGACTAAAGACATGTAAAGGGATTTGGAGAGATGGCAAAGAATTATACAGTTATAGTTGTGAATCTGGATAATGGAAGAGGCATTACTAAGAATACCAGGATACCCCATCGAAACATCTCAATGTTTCAGTTTCACTGTGTACTGTTAAGTGAAAACTGATTTCCCGATTAGGCACTTGCTCCAGGGTATGTATTTACCAGGTATGAGTCTCACATCTGTATGGTTTTACAGATGATGAGTGGGAGTAAGTTATTGGGAATTAGGTGATCATCCTCATTATATCGGGATTCATGATATTTGAGGAAGCCACCTGGGTTGTTTGCCGGTCGGCAAATATTTGGTTTTGAATATCCGTTGTTGTGCACCAATTTCAAATTGATATATCTGTACGTCTATTTTTATAGAGTGAGACATATCTTTTTTTGAAATTATGTCTATGACATTTACCTATACCAGTGGATGGTTAGGTAAGGAGCATTGAACAGCGGTGTAATTCTTCTTAACCAAAAGTACAGTTTTCAACCTACGACACACAGTGAATGAGTCACCAGACTCAGGGGACTTATACAGAGTATTGTATATTATCCAGTGTCCATTAGGACAGAGGGGTTGGTCCTCGTACTATATTCTGTTTACTTTTAACTTCTCTAGTTCTTAGACACGTGTTTCGTAGAAACACAGGGTCTAAGTTTTGAGGAGTTATTGGTATAAGAGTAAAGTAGAGAACCAGGTGTTGCAAGTATCAGGATTCTTCAAGGTGATCGAAGAGTAGATACTTGTGAATGGTATTCAGTTGATAGTAATGATTAAGAGAACTTGCTTCTTTTTCAGGTTACTCATAATTGGAAGTACTCCTAAGTTGAGTAACGCTGATCGGCCTCTCTTCCATTTATTTGACATGCATTGGAGACAGCTGCATGATTTGAATCTGGTTCAATTAAATCAGTGCCTCTGTTTCTTGGATATAGAACAGTTCATATCTTGACATTGTTAAGATACGGGGAGTTGTCCGGTTTATGCTTAAAACCAGACACTGGACAACTCAAGGCACGTTTCAGTAGTGGCTGTTTGTGGGTTGACCCGGGCTATGACGAGGGTTGATTTTCTACCATCTGGAAGATCAATAGTGATATTGTTCTTGACTCGCCACAGTTTTATCAAAAATGGATTTTTTCAGAAAACAGTAGTGGGAGTATGGTAGAACTGGAAGTGATTCCAGAACCACAAACGATTACTGAAGATTTCATAAGAACCTAAAGATTCAATCTGGTTTGACATTCCATTAGCCACTCCGCAGATATGGTGGGTAACCTCAGGCACTCGAGAGGTACTTCGGTATGCTCAAGGACGGTGGCAGGGAGGTTCTTGTTTACCCAGACTTGCCATTGCTGTTGTTCCAGGCTGCGAGACCCGGCGGGAGGATGAGTATAGCGTCGTTCTAAACTGGTTTTAGAAGCGTACGCCTATATGACTCTGCTAGAGGGTTGTCGTAATCAGTGGGAGCAGCAGAAGCATTGGTGGACATCAGGCTTATGTCTATTTATAGACTAAAGCAGATGTAGCGGAGATAGATCATCTATTTCTGATGTGACAGTCATAGTTTTGACGTCATCAGAATAAGGGGTGGATCAGTTGAGAAGGTAGTAGGAAGTGATATTCCTATACTACGATCGGTTATACTTTGGTCGTCACACAGTGGTTTCTCCACATAGGACTTGGATATAATATCAGACATTCTGGTTACTAGATCTATGGTTTTAGATCTAGATTTGGGTGGTTTCCCAATCTGGGTACTTTGACCGCATTCTATGAGTATTTAGAATGGACGACTCCTGGCACGGTACTGTACCTGCAGGTAATGGAGTCACCCTCTCTAAAGGTGTCTTACAGACTAAAGGGGAGAGGGATATGCATGATTGGCAGATCACTTGCTTAGGCAATTGAGTCAATCATGAGATGTCAAGTACCACACCAGATGTTGTTCTTGCAGTAGGTGCAATAAGTTGATATTAATCCAATCCTGGAGAAACAGTCGGAAGCAGTTTTAGAACATAAGTGGATGTTCTAGGGATATGATAACGGTAGTCTTCTTCGGTAGACAGTAATCATTCCAGGCTTCCAAGGTGACCTGGATGGCAGAGTGGCTGTCAGAGTTATAGTTTTCTCTCTGACGAGGGGCAGTATTTTGGACAGATGGTCCAGGTGGATACTGAGGGAAGGCAGGGCGCAGGACACTGATTAAGTTCAGTTGTCGATACAGTCTAAGAAGTTTGGATTTGGAGCTCACTTATGAGCTAGGTCCCATCAGACATCCAGACATTCTAGGACAGGTATTGCTCATTTCGGGAGATAGCTTTCTCCGCGAACATGGGATATAGAGAGACATAGAAAGAAACATCAAAGCGGATCCACTCACTGAGGCTATTCCTCGATCGCAATAGTCTCGCAAACGAGCTTTGTGAGACTGACTAGTAGAGGAGTTGGGTGTTCGGTATCACACGGGCTGTGAGTATGCGACATCGCAATAATTAGCCTCGAGTGCAAGTGGGAGATTGTTGGAGATAGTGCCCTCAGAGTCAATTATTGGGTCACAGGCACGTGATTGCAATGATTGAGGGGAGGACCTATCCCGGTAGGACAGTCTTACTCGAGATGATAGTATGCTATCTGGTTTATCTTTATCATCGTGTACTGCTTTAGGTGACCTTTCGAGTCGCTATTACACGTTGATAAAGCCCCTAGGATTCTTGCTTGACTTCCAGCAGTATGAGGGCGATCATATAAGTGGGAGCTGGGGTCTACAAGCACATCCTTAAAAGGTCCCTAGTCGTGGGAGTTTCGAGACAGGGCATCGATACTCCGGAGTAGACTAGTGTATACAGTCGAGACCCCGACGAGGGGCGGTGGCCGGTCTCACAAGCCACTGGTGTCAGTTGGTTCACCTAAGATGTATACAGGTGCTCATTGGGTTATGAGTACACCGGACAGGACTCGCCGGGAACCTGCTAGTTGGGATATACCAGACGTCAGATAGCAGTTCCCAGGTGACATGTGTACAGGTTAGTTCATCGACCTGAGATCGTCATTTGTCTCGTGTGAGTTCCCACTGTGCTTTGATTACTACCCTACCACGGGCTCAAAGGAGTCGTGCAAACAGGTTTTAGTTGGGTACAGTCCCGAGCCACATGGAGGCGGTGAGCGGATCTGCAGGGGTTCGTCTCTCCCGGTATTGGGGGTGAGGTCGTGCTGTGTCTAGGAGAGCCAGAACATGAAAAGTCCTTGGCCAAGGCAGGAGATTTGCTGGTAGGTATTCCAGTAGTATCTCAGGGTGTTCTGGGCACACACTCCGACACGACTTGTACCGCTTTTGGGGGTCTGACTTTTACCAACCCCCTAGGCCCGCATGCGATGCTCATAGACGAACGGACCGGACTGTACGGATATTGTCACTGACAGGCTCAGTAGGGTGTCAGGATGAGTTCGCTCATCGACGTCCCTTTTGGTCAATACCTGGTGGCCCGTCACGTATTGGCTTATACCTCTGACGTGCTAGTGGTTAAATCCACAGCCACAGTATTGACGAGTCTTTAGAGTCCACCACACAGACAGTTACTCAAGTTTCGGGCGAAACGCTGTAGAGGCCGTATGGAGATATGGCAGGGTTCGATCAGACACGTGCGGTATTGCACGGATCGTGATCGGACAGTTTTACTAGCCGGCTTTGGTTTAAGCCGGATACTAGTATTAGATAGTGTAGTTTTGTCTCTTTGCATTTGTGTTCAGTGCGAATACAAATGCGGGCATGTATTTGCAGTAGTGGGGTTTTCCCTGTAATTTATTACGGGATCGGTTTTCTGTAGTTGCCAGTTTGCATTCCATTCCGGCCGGTTTTCTTTCATTCCTTCTCGGCCGGGCTTTGTGATGGAGAGTGTTAATTGCAAGTTCGCAATTAACAGTATGTGAGGGGTTTCTTTGCATAAGTGTTCCTTTGTCATGATGAGATGCTTTTTGCATCACTTCATTATCTTTTCTTGTGATGGTTTGTGTATGGATTGAAAAGAGAAATGAGTGTGACCCTTTTTTTACATGCTATCTCTTATTTTTCCTTTTCTTCATATTGTGATATACCATTCTCTTTTCTCTCTCCAATCTAATTTGATGGAGAGGGGGCCGGCCACTTGAGAGGGAGAGAAGAGGGGATTTCATTTTGGGTGAGGAAAAAAGTTTCATATCATTTTATGCTACCAAAATTCCAAAGCACCATTTTCTTTAGTTGCTTTCTTCTCCTCCTCACATCCTTCCATCAAGGCAACTTCCATAAACCCCAAGAGACAAGCTTCTACACTACTTCTATAGCAAGCCTTGGACGCGTCGGCTAGCCAACTTCGCGTCCGAGTTGCCTCGGTCAAGAGGCGGGAGCCCGTAAAAGATTCCGGCTACGTGGTGCCCTTTCCGACGAGCGAGGAGGTGACGGAGATTCCGCGGGAGATCGGAGTGGAGACGAAGACCGAAGGACACGGATCGCTTGGTATAGCATCTCTACTCTTTTCTATTTTGCTAGCTAGCTAGGTTAATGGCCCGATCCGGGTGAAAAGTCCGCGGCGGTGCCGTTTTGCAAAGTTCGCAAAGTTTTTGTTTTCCGCGTTTCCGGCGTCGGATCGACGGCCGGGGCGCCCCCGCGGGCTCACATAGACTACCATGTCCCCACTAGTATGATCTGCATCATAGTCCAGGTAGTCAAGTACACATCCTAAGGGCTTTACCAACATGTAACTATAAGACAGTTTAAAGAGACTAGTGTACATGTTAAGATAAAGAGTAACCAAATAGCATACTATCATATCGAGCAAGAAAGTCATCTCTATATATGTCCAAGCATCCAATATAATATACATCATCTGTACAATACTGGCCTCTAGGGCATACATACAACTAACACTATTTCGTTTCGCTTGAGCCAAGAAACCTCTGTGTAGGACTCTAAAGACTCGTCAATACGCCGGCAGCAGGTGATGATCATATCAAGCACCCACAAGCCGCAAGCGGTCTGCTAAACGTAACGGCCACCCGGGTATTGAGCGATCAGAAGTTCGACGAGCAAGCCCGCTCACACTCCAGTGAATCCAACCAGTAACACTACCGTACAGTCCGGTCTGATCGTCTGATATGTCGCATATCTCGCCTAGGGGTGGTAAATGTCAGACCCCAATAGCTTGATAAGTCGTGTCGATATGAGGTCTATAACAGTTCGAGAAACTACTGGTAACACTTACCAGTAAATCTCAGCATCCCTGGCGAGGGATTTCCGGTTATAGCCAATCGAACACAGCGCAACATCAACTCCCTATACCGGGAGAGGCGAATCCCCTCCTATCGCTCATTGCCTCCATGTGACTCGGGACAGTACCCAAAAACCACCGTTTTGCACGCCCTCTTGGATGTGGTAAGATGGAAATCAAAGCACAGTGGGAACCACACAAGACTCTATGACGATCTCGGGTCAACAGACTACTCTGTACCAGTGTCACCAGAGAACTGCCCTCTGACGTAAGGTATAATACCATCTGGGAGTTCTCGGCGAGTCCGTCCAGTGTACCCAGTCTCTACTGAGCACCCGTATATCATCTCTGATGTCAAACACCGATGGATATGGGATCATCCATCGCCCATCTGTATGGGTCGAGAAGGTATACGCTAGTCTACACTGGTATATCGATGCCCCGTCTCGATACACCTACGACTAGGGACTTTGAAGGATGTACTTATGGACTACCATGTCCCCACTAGTATGATCCGCATCATAGTCCAGGTAGTCAAGTACACATCCTAAGGGCTTTACCAACATGTAACAGAGAGACAATCTTTGTACACGTTAAGGTAAAGAGTAACCAGATAGCATACTATCATGTCGAGCAAGAAAGTCCTCCCTATATATGTCCCAGCATCCACTACAATATACATCCAATGTATAGTAATGGCCTCTAGGGCATACATATAACTAACAATCTCCCACTTGCACTAGGGCCATCTGATAGCAGTGGTTGTAGTATCTCATACTCAACCATCCCATAATAGTCTCTCTCTGGGAATAGGCCTTCGTGAGTGGATCCGCCGTGTTGTCCTCTGAGTCTACTCTCCTTACCTCGATCCCTTAGAGATCAACCATCTCCATGATCAGGTGATACTGCCTTAGAATATGTCTGGATCACTGATGGGACCGGCGTTCCTTGGCATAAGCCAAAACTCCATTGTCTCACAAAGGTAGGAACGTAGTTCATCTCATGAACCAATACACACCCAAACAGCCTCTTTGGTAGCATGTTAAGTAGCGATGTATCCTGCCTTTATCGTCTAGTATGTCACGATATCTAGCTTGGAACTCTTCCAACATACCGTCCCTCGATAGAGGGTAAAGACAATGCCTGCGACTGACATTCAGTCGTCTTTATCACCCTGGAACCCTTCCAGTGATTCTCCCCAGAATTGTTTGATATCATCTCACTGCAACTAGTGAGAATCCTAACATCCAATTAGATCTATCTCATAGATCCAAAATTCAGGATTTAGTAGGTATCACTTTGATCCTATATGGAGAATCCTCGTGATAATCGGAGATTGATCGAGCGTAGCATAGGAAACTACTTCCCTATCAAGAGTATGTCATCCACGTACTCTACGAGGATCGTCACCATACTCCCTACTACCTTTTTGTTTATACAAGGTTCATCTACCATTTTGATGATGTCAAACTCTTTGACTACTTCATCAAAACAGACGTTCCAACTCCGCGATGCCTGCTTTAACCTATAAAACATCTTGCACACGTTTCCGCTGCTCCCACTGTTTACGAAGCCCTCTGGCTGTGTACTTACAGACGTTCTTTTCTAAAACATCATTTAGAAAAGCAGTCATGACACCCAACCGCAAGATATCGTAGTCATGGTATGTAGCCGTGGCAAGTAGTATCTGGATGGACTTAAGCATAGGTACTAGAAAAGGTTTCATCATTATCCACGCCTGGTCGATGACGAAAACCTTTAACAAGTCTAGCTTTGAAAGTCTTAACTTTTCCATCTACACCAAGTAATCTTCTCAGGATATACTTGCTCCTGATGGGGATTTAACCCTTCAGATATAGCAACCAAAGTCCATACTTTGTTGGTGTATATGGATTCCATCTCAGATGGCTAAGCATCCAGCCATTCTTATAGAGTCTCACTCCTGATGGCCAGCTCGAAACTAGTTGGGTCATCATCTCATGATGCAATCCTCGCTCCCACTGTCATAGAGAAACAGAAGTATCTCTCAGGTGGGTGAGGAACCCTACTAGATCGGCGGAGAGGCTGAGGTTCGTTGGTTACTATTGAATCCTTCGGTTCTACCAAATCATTTGCTGTAGTTTGTATAGCTGAAACACTTCCAGTTCTACATAACTTACCTTACCTCGAGCTTGTCCGGATTTTGCTTTTAGACATAGGCCGGACAACCCCAAATCTTAACTAACTTAAGATATGGGCTCTTCCCTTTCCATATCACATATGAAGCGGTAGGCATCGGATTTGATTTGAACCCTATTCAATAGGTGTGCAGCTTCTTAAGTGCATTACTCCCAAAAGGAAATGGGTAACTCAGTAGTACTCATCATAGAGCACACCTTATCATATAGGGTGTGATTGCTCCGCCCCGATATACCATCGTGCTATGGTGTATACGGAGGAGTAATGCTGAGAGAGAATCTCATTCTTCTTTAGAATAGACCAGGAATTCCGTGCTCAAGTATTCTCCTCCTTGATCTCATCAAAGGACATAATACTTATACCCGTATTTTGGTTCTCTACTTCTAACTTATATTCTGTGAATATCTCAAAAGGTTCGGACTTGTGTTTCAACAGGAACATATGTCTGAATCTTGAGAGATTATCAGAGAATGTAATGAAATACAAAGAACCGGTGTTGGCATGTGTAGACAGGGGACCTTACATACATCAACATGTATCATCCCAAGAGTTTACTAACTCTTTCTCTGTTTCCAATAAACAGAGCTGTGGTCATCTTATCTCTGTGACATGACTGGGAAGTTTCACAAGATGTAGATTCAAACTGTTTTAAATATGCATCTAAAATGTAACTTAGCTATTCGGGTCGCATTGATATGACCTAGTCTACAATACCTCAAGAAGGATTCGTTCATTTCTGAACTCTTCCTCTTGTGTGTGTTCTGTATACTAAGAACTGTAGTTTGATTTAGAACATCAATGCTTTTAGATAACGTGCCTGAATCGATCAACTTTTGATATAGGAAATGTTCAAAACATTATCCAACAATACAAAATTTTATCATTTCTTTACTTGTAAAGAGACTGATATGATTTTGTATATCAGGTTCGGTATCTAATAACATTCGTTCAGAATCAATGTATTGGTAATACAGGGTGACAGTGACCAACAGACTTGGCTGCAACACTTGCCCCGTTTTCTGTCTCATGAAACTTATCACCCGTTCTCAGTTCTTTACCTATCTATAGCCCATGTAACATATTACATATGCGGGATCCTGATCCGGTATCACATACCCAGGACGTAAAGGATACTGAGAAACAGTTCTGTATAATGAACATACCCGAAGATGATGCATTAGCATGCACTTTCTTCGTTTGGGCGGCACGGGAATTCTGGCAATCCCCAATTTCCTGCTCTGTCTTATAAAAATTATAAGTTGGAGCGGGACCAACGTTCCCCAGCTCAGTATAACAAGCGGGTTTGGTCAAATATCCGTATTATTATCTTGATTAAGGCGTGATATGGTCGCTACCTGGAGAGAGAGAGAAGAAAACACTCAGCGTGCGCTCTTGCAAGAATAGATTGGTTATTATTTTATCTAATCAGGATGGCTCCCACTGTTTTTATCAAATCTTCCTTCAAACCCTAAAAGGAAAGACTAGCCGGGATTAATTACACACTACAAGTTCGCCAATCTTTCAGCCAGGCCAGTGTCGGTTCTTTGAGGGAGGTCCCCCGTGCTTTCGCACGAACTTAATTAATGTAAACCTCATTTTCCCAGAGGCGTAACCCCGTTGACACCTTTCTAGACACCCACTTGATCGGCTAATTATAATGTGTAAAACTCTCCCAGGAGTAACTCTTACTTGCAGCGGGTATCGGGATCCAACTATCTCATAGAAGGTATGCAATCTCATTGCAAATTTCAACACTTGAAATTCCCGATAATATTTTGCCCCTAGCAGCTATATGACCTTAACATAGTCAACAAATCATAAGTGCTAGTCAAGTTCAGCCCGTCATTTCCCGATTGAATTAAACCCACCCGCACGACCCTTAACATAGTCAACAAAGTCGCACGACTACCCTAATCCAATCACATCATATGCTTATGCAGATAAGCACTAATTAGCTACCGCACACTACGCCTTAACATAGTCAACAAACGTAGCACGAATACTAACTAGTACTTATCTGAAATGACGGAGGGCTACGACAGGTTTTTCTGAAAACCTATTGCGTAATGAACTTGATATCATTGTAGAATCAAATGATTTTAAAATGGAGTGTTTTTGAGGCTTTTCTAGTTTTGCTAAAGGAGTCACTCCCGGTGAAGGGATCGTCGGTCCTTTCCTCGTCGAATGAGGTGCGGGATATATCATATATATCACTGTGCAAAGCAAAAACTCTTAAAAGAAATCAAAAGACAAACCGAGTGTGTAGCATCATCCAGTTATTGCTAAAGGAGTCACTCCCGGTGAAGGGATCTCGGTCCTTTCCTCATCGAATAAGGTGCAGGATATATCACATATACCTCTGTGCAAAGCAAGAACTGTAACTACCTGTTTTATTTTTGAAATTCGATTCTACAATATCCTTAGGTTTCTTTTATTTCATTAATCACATTAATGAAGTCCCATCATTTAAGTAACTAAACATCACAGATAAATACGACGTACACTTATGCCATCCACATTCGCCTCTATGTCCCCTCGTGCACCGTTAGGTTAGGTAACTAACGGCACAGCGGGGCAGGGCTAGCGCGGGTGTAAAACATAAGTAACGCCTATATAATATATCATATATACTATATACTGTATCTATCACAGAACATCACATGATCACATCACAGATATCGCAGCAGAAGAATCATATGAAATATTGGATATACTAGGACGTCCGTGTTTTCAATACGAGCCAGTATAAAACACGGATTCCACGGTCGCGATGAATAGCCAAACCCACACCCCTAGACCCCTACGAGAGCGGCAAGTAACCCTACCAATTCTAGAGTTAGGAGACCCGGACTCGACTCCTCGAGTTGGTCTCCCACTGGACTCCAGAACCCGGTTACTTGTGCTCCCCTCCTTGGGTCTATCCTAGTGCAGAAAAGTGAATAATATACAAACGGTGACACCTTCCGCAACCTGGAAGTGCCCCAATAAAAGAATATTACATACAAGTTTTTACATGAATGAAAAAGAAAAACACTCATCTCACATAAAACCCCCCCGGCTATTGAAACACGACGATCCAATATAACATATCCAGCAACACATAACATCACATGTCATCAACGTAAGTAAATATGCGCATCCCAATTGTCGTTGACATATAGCAACGAAACCGGCGATATCACATATTACACTTACGGTCACAGAAAAGAAAGTGTAAAACTACAACAGTTGGAATCCGCAACCACCTCAGACATCGCATGCCTGACCAAATGAATTCTTTAGACATCGCATGCCTAACGATTATAAACCCCGCATTTTAGTCTCATTATCGAAAACACTTTTCAATATTATGTCGGACAATTCAACAAGACTCCCGACATCATGATCGAATGCTCATCGCAAACTTCAGTAGACGGCCGCACCCCCGATACCGTCGACGAAGTGCACCAAGGCGGAACACCGCCACCGCGAGCACCCGAACGGATGCTTTCGGCGACGGGGTTCTCCTACAGTCACTTGGTCGGGGCTATGGGGTGTAGCTGTCTATTAAGTTTACCCGGCGAGTATCCGCGTACGCTACGTGATTGCGACGGACTTTTGATCGCATCAAAATTCCGTGGTAACCGATCAAGTGAGACTAAATTGCTAGATTTATAACATTCATTCAGTTATCTCATAACTACTTGTGGATTCCAAGTATTGTATCACATTCCGGATAAATAGAAAATGTTAAACTTTCCGATCGAACATTCAAACACCCAAGTTTTCCCGATACAGATCAACACATGAAACAAGTCTAAAAACATTCAGTTCGTGCCTCAGTACCAACGGTCCAGCCGTAGAAGGGTCAAGCCAACGCCTCACATGTGGCACGCCGTACTGCCCCAAACCCGAAGGTTCAAAGGGCAGTTCAAGACGGTCACATAATCGAGTTAAGGTTTGTTGTCTTCTAGAGGGACCATCGCGTTACTTGCACTACTTAGAACGTCTTTAAACCACGGAAAAATCCAACACTTGGAAATTTCCCGACAGGGGAAAAATTGGGTATTTATATCCGGTCGAACTTTTTAACATATTCAAAAATATCCGGAAAGCCACACAGACAAAATTTGATAATCCGATCGAACATTCGAATCCCTAAAACAACCCAGAAAATTCAACTCTTGAAAAAATATTAAAAATTCCCAGGAAAACCAGCACTTTAAACTAAGAATTACTGTGCAAATTTCGATGCCACAAAAGACAAAACCGCCGCGGAACCGCCGCACGAGCCATGCTCGTGCCGCGGAACCGCGGCTCATTGATGGAATTAGGCATACGAATTTTACAGTAACCCTTAGAATTTCCTGCTGATTTTTCTGCATATTTTTAATACTCAAAAATCCACAAATTCAGAAAAAGTCCAGAGAGCCGTTTTGAGTTGGGGTTTCGGGTTCGTTCGGATTTCAAACGTCGTCTAGACTTCGCCTAAGGCTCTAGCTAGGCTCTGATACCACTGTAGGGTTCCTAGGCACTCTCAAGGGGTCTCACAAGGCATCAACCATGCCAATTTCAAACTTTACGGTGCCGAGAAACCCTAGACTACGGATCGTTAACTAGATGTCTAGGCGAAAGATGCAACTAGTAAACTACTTTACTAAGAGAATACGGAAATACAACCTTTGTAGATCCGGTCCTCCACCTCCACGGTTCCGTGATGAAGTCCTCTCCTCTGTCCAAATCAAATCCCGGGCTCTAGCGTCGGCTTCATCGGAGAAAGAGCGGGCTAGGTCGTCGACTTCGTGCCGAAGATGATCTACGTCGAGGCATCACTAGATCAAGCTCCAACTTCACCAAGTCATAAAACTTGTGAAGAAAACACACTCTACTACTTGGCAAGAGGTAGAGGATGAAGAAATAGGAAGTGGGTAGACTTTAGAATCGGATTTCTCACCCTTTTTCATCAATCACCATTGATGAAGCAAGCTTTCTTCTTTTAAGATGAAGAAGAAGAAGAAGAAGAATATTATTTTATGATAAGTATTATCCTCAAAGAAAATAATATGAATACTTATCATAATATAACCATGGTCAAGTGTAGAGAATAAAACATGGTTGAGTGGAATGGTTAGGGTTAAGCATGAGACAAAATGGTCACTTGGTCAAAGTCTTCATGAAGCTTCAAGAAAGAACAAAGAAAGCCACCATTTTTCTCTTTTGCTATTATTTTCCAAAACTAATAAATAAATAAATGAATGAATAAATAATCATAACCCTAACCATTCATATAACCATGGTTCAATCTTCACACAAACACAAGTAAACATGTATCATCAAACATGATACAATCAAGTGCACAAAACTATATCGAATATACAATGTGCACATCCGAGCGAGAAAATCCATTTAAAGTGAACCAATATTAGTTAATGCAAAGTAATATATCAAATATATAATTATACATTAAATCATTAAATCAACACTTGATTTAACGATCCGGTCATATCGCATATAACCGACTAATATCCAATGTATCGATTTATCGAATCAATCCTTGATTCGATAACTAGGTTATATCGCATACAACCATTCGATACATTCATCGCAAGAATAGAATACAGTATCACATACACGCATTATTCTCGGTCCCGCACATATCTCATATGCGCTCCTATTTCGTTTCGCTTGAGCCAGGAAACCTCTGTGTAGGACTCTAAAGACTCGTCAATACGCCGGCAGCAGGTGATGATCATATCAAGCACCCACAAGCCGCAAGCGGTCTGCTAAACGTAACGGCCACCCAGGTATTGAGCGATCAGAAGATCGACGAGCAAGCCCGCTCACACTCCAGTGAATCCAACCAGTAACACTACCGTACAGTCCGATCTGATCGTCCGATATGTCGCATATCTCGCCTTGGGGTGGTAAACGTCAAACCCCAATAGCTTGATAAGTCGTGTCGATATGAGGTCTATAACATTTCGAGAAACTACTGGTAACACTTACCAGTAAATCTCAGCAACCCTGGCCAGGGATTTCCGGTTATAGCCAATCGAACACAGCGCAACATCAACTCCCTATACCGGGAGAGACGAATCCCCTCCTATCGCTCATTGCCTCCATGTGACTCGGGACTGTACCCAAAAACCACCGTTTTGCACGCCCTCTTGGACGTGGTAAGATGGAAATCAAAGCACAGTGGGAACCACACAAGACTCTATGACGATCTCGGGTCAACAGACTACTCTGTACCAGTGTCACCAGAGAACTGCCATCTGACGTAAGGTATAATACCATCTGGGAGTTCTCGGCGAGTCCGTCCAGTGTACTCAGTCTCTACTGAGCACCCGTATATCATCTCTGATGTCAAACACCGATGGATATGGGATCATCCATCGCCCATCTATATGGGTCGAGAAGGTATACGCTAGTCTACTTTGGTATATCGATGCCCCGTCTCGATACACCCACGACTAGGGACTTTGAAGGATGTACTTATGGACTACCATGTCCCCACTAATATGATCCGCATCATAGTCCAGGTAGTCAAGTACACATCCTAAGGGCTTTACCAACATGTATCAGAGAGACAATCTTTGTACACGTTAAGGTAAAGAGTAACCAGATAGCATACTATCATGTCGAGCAAGAAAGTCCTCCCTATATATGTCCCAGCATCCACTACAATATACATCCAATGTACAGTAATGGCCTCTAGGGCATACATATAACTAACATCTGTAGCCCATGTAACAAATTACATATGCGGGATCCTGATCCAGTATCTCATATTCAGGACGTAAAGAATACTGAGAAACAGTTCTGTATAATTAACACACCCGAAGATGATGCATCAGTATGCACTTTCTTCGTTTGGGCGGCATGGGAAATTTGGTATTCCCTAATTTCCTACTCTGTCTTATAACAATTATGAGTTGGAGCGGGACCAACGTTCCCCAGCTCAGTATAACAAGCGGGTTCGGTCAATATTCCGTATTATTATCTTGATTAAGGCGTGATATGGTCGCTACCTGGAGAGAGAGAGAAGAAAACACTCAGCGTGCGCTCTTACAAGAATAGATTGGTTATTATTTTATCTAATCAGGATGGCTCCCACTGTTTTTTTTATCAAATCTTCCTTCAAACCCTAGAAGGAAAGACTAGCCGGGATTAATTACACATTACAAGTTCGCCAATCTTTCAGCCAAGCCAGTGTCGGCACTTTGAGGGAGGTTCCCCGTGCTTTCGCACGGACCTAATTACAGTAAACCTCGTTTTCCCAGAGGCGTAACCCCGTTGGCACCTTTCTAGACACCTACTAGATCGGCTAATTGTAATGTGTAAAACTCTCCCAGGAGTAACTCTTACTCGCAGCTGGTATCGGGATCCAACTATCTCATAGAAGGTATGCAATCTCATTGCAAATTTCAACACTTGAAATTCCCGATAATTTTGCCCCTAGCGTCCTATGATCTTGACGCAGGCCAACAAACCATAGTGCGCTAGTCAAGTTCAACCCGTCATTTCCTGATTGAATCAAACCCACCCGCACGACCCTTGACGCAGGCCAACAAAGTCGCACGACTACCCTAATCCAATCTGCATCATATGCATAAGCAGATAAATAATAGTTAGCTACCGCACACTACGCCTTGACGCAGGCCAACAAACGTAGCACGAATACTAACTACTACTTATCTGAAATGGTGGAGTGCTACGACAGGTTTTTCTGAAAACCTATTGCGTAATGAACTTGATATCGTTCTAGAATCAAATGATTTTGAAATGTAGTGTTTTTTAGGCTTTTCTAGTTTTGCTAAAGGGGTCACTCCCGGTGAAAGGATCGTCGGCCCTTTCCTCGTCGAATGAGGTGCAGGATATATCATATATATCACCGTGCAAAGTAGAAACTATAGAAGCAATCAAAAAACAAACCGAGTGTGTAGCATCTGCCAGTTATTGCTAAAGGGGTCACTCCCGGTGAAGGGATCGTCGGCCCTTTCCTCATCGAATAAGGTGCAGGATATATCATATACACAGCTGTGCAAATGTTAGTTATATGTATGCCCTAGAGGCCATTACTGTACATTGGATGTATATTGTAGTGGATGCTGGGACATATATAGGTAGGACTTTCTTGCTCGACATGATAGTACGCTATCTGGTTGCTCTTTATCTTAACATGTATACTTTCTGTCTCTCTGTTACATGTTGATAAAGTCCTTAGGATGTGTACTCGACTTCCAGGACTATGATGTAGATCATACTAGTGGGGCCTGGGTAGTCCATGAGTACATCCTTCAATGTTCCTAGTCGTGGGAATATCGAGACGGGGCATCGATATTCCAGAGTAGACTAGCGTATATCTTCTCGACCCATATGATGGGCGATGGATGATCCCATATCTATTGGTGTTTGATATCAGAGATGGTATGCGGGTGCTCAGTGGAGACTGGGTATACTGAACGGACTCGCCGAGAACTCCCAGATGGTATTATACCTCACGTATATTGCGCCATGCCCTCCTCAGTATCAGCTTGGACCACCTTTCTAAACTACTGGCCCTCATCAAGAGGGAAAACTATAACTCTGACAGTCACTCTGTCATCCTGGTCTTCTTGGAAGCCTGGAATAATAACCGTCTCCCGAAGGAGGCTGCCATTACCATATCCGTTGAACATCCACTTATGCTCATAAACTGCTTCCAAATATTTCTCCAGGATTGGATTAATATATAAACTTATTGCATCTAGTACAAAAACAACATCTGGTGTGGTACTTGACATCTCATGATTGACTCAATTGCCAAAGCAAGAGATATGCCAATCATGCACATCCCTCTCCCCTTTAGTCTATAAGACATCTTTAGAAAGGATGACTCCATCACCTGCAGGTACACCACCATGCCAGGAGTCGTCTATTCTAAAACACCTTCAGAATAGTGTCAAGGTACCCAGATTGGGAAACTACCAAAATCTAGATCTAAAACCATAGATTCAGTAATCAGAATGCCAGATATAATATCCATATCCTATGTGGGAAAACAACTGTGTGACAACCACAGTATAACCGATCGTGGTATAGGAATTTAACTTTCTACAAAGTGTATGTCATCCAAATACCAGGACATAAAACCCTACTACCTTCTTAACAGATCTATCTCCTATTCTGATGAAGTCAAAACCTATGGCTGTCATATCAAAAATAGATGATCTATCTCCGCTATACATGCTTTAGTCTATAAATAGACATAAGCTACTTGTCCACTATGCTTCCGCTGCTCCCACTGACTACAACAACCTTCTGGCAGAGTCATATATACGTGCACTTCTAAACCTTGTTTAGAACGACGCTATACTCATCCTCCTGCCGGGTCTCATAGTCTAGAACAGCAGTAATGGCAAGTCTGGGTAAACAAGAACCTCCCTGTCATCGTCTTTGAGGATACCGAAGTACCTCTCGGGTGCCTGAGGTTGCCCACCATATCTGTGTAGTGGCTAATGGAATGTCAAACCCAATTGAATCTTTAGGTTCTATTAAATTTTCAGTAATCGTTTGTGGTTCTAGAATCACTTCCAGTTCTACCATACTCCCACTACTGTTTTCTGAAAAAGTCTATTTTGCTAAAACTTTGGCGAGTCAAGAACAATATCACTATTGACCTTCTAGATGGTAGAAAGTTAACCCTCGTCATAACCTGGGATAACCCCACAAACTGCCATTACAGAAACGTGCCTTGAGTTATCCAGAATCAGGTTTTAAGCATAAACCGGACAACTCCATATACCTTAACATCATTATGATATGAACCATTCTATATACAATACAGAAACAGAGGCACTAATTTAATTAGAACCAGATTCAAATCATGCAGCTGTCTCCAGAGCATATCAACTAAATGGAAAGTAGCTGATCAGCATTTAGTCAACTAGGAGTGCATCCAGATATGAGTAACCTGAAAGAGAAGCAAGTTCTCAAAACCATTACTATCAACTGAATACCAAACACAAGTATCTACATCTTCGATCACGTTGAAGAATCCTGATACTTTTAACACATGGTTCTCTACTTTATTCTTGTACCTACAACTTCTCAAAACTTGGATCTTGTATTTCTATGAAATACTTGTCTAAAAATGGAGAAGTCATAAGTAAACAGAACATAGTATGAGGACCAAACCTTTTGTCCTAATGGAAACTGGACAACATACAATACTTTGTATAAGTCTCCTGAGTTGAATAACTCAAATCCTGTGTGTCGTAGGTTGAAAACTGTACTTATGGTTAAGAAGAATTACACCACTGTTTAATACTCCTTACCCAATCATCAGCTGATACAGGTAATAGTCATGGACATAATTTCAAAAAAGTTATATCTCACTTTATAAAATAAACGTACAGATATTTCAGTTTGAAATTGGTGTGTAATAACGGATATTCGAAACCAAATATTTGTCGTCAGGAAAAACCCCAGGTGATTTCCTCAAATATCACCAATTACAAAGAATTCCGATATATTCACCTAATTCCCAATAACTTACTCCCACTCATCATCTGTAAAACTATACAGATATGAGAATCAAACCTGGTAAATACATACCCTGGAGCAAGGATCTAATTGGGAAATCTGTTTTCAATTAACAACGCATAGCGAAACTGAAACATAAAAATGTTTCGAAGGGGCAGCCGGATATTCCTAGTAATTCCTCTTCCATTATCCAGATTCTTGACTGTAACCGTATATTTCCTTGTCATCTCACCAAATCTCTTTATTTGTCTTTACTCATTACCTTCTGTATACCACCCTTAGGCTAAATGGTTTTCTTCCTTCCCTACCATTCGGCACTAGCCTATGGTTTGGAAGAAGACCATCCAATAAGCATAATAGGTGTACTCTCCTAATCCTAAGGGCACTCGCAACCTGAGAGAAGGTAAAGGGAAATGAGAACCTGAATAATCCTATTCAATTTCTCCTGAACCGGAGAAATGCAAAGGTGAAGTGGGAGTGGCGATAATATATGCATTTTCGTCGTGAATTATAGCAGTCGTAATTTACTTTACTCTCTTTCTAATCCCTTTATCTGTATTTACTTATTACCTTCTTTACACCACACTTAGGCTGATTGGTTTTCTTCCTTCCCTACCGTTTGGCACATACCTATGGTTTAGAAGAAGACTGTCCAATAAGCGCAATAGGTCTACCCTCTCCTAATCCTAGGAGCCGACACAACCAGAGAGAAGGTAAAACGAAAAGACAACTGAATAGTCCTATTTAATTTCTCCAGAACCGGAAACCATTCTCGAATCTGAAATAAGTTTCTTCGAGTTTGTATGTAATTATACGTTGGTTCTATCCAATAAATGTGGATTTTCGTAGTGATACGGAATGTTCCGGAGAAAAGCAAAGGGTAAATGTAGGAGTGGCAATGAAGTATGCAACTTTGACAATCCAACAGTCAATGTGTTTTAAGAAGGTTCGGTTAACTTGGTTCATGAATTTTAATCTAGGGTCGGGCCATGGTCCCTGCCAGAAAGAGAGAGAAAAGAAACACTCAGCGTGCACTCTAATCTAGATCAGAATGGTTGATCACTTTATTTATTCAGGATGTCTCCCACTGTTTCCTCAAATTCTCCTCCAAACCCTAAAGAAGAATTAGTCGGGATCATCTAAAATCACCCGATGAGTAAACCAACTCATTAGTGGTAATCCGCATCCAACTATCATCGCATGATAATCTGAGGGAATCCACTCAAGTTATCACACTCCAGAAGGTATGCGCATGCCTGGCAAGTTTCCTGTATGTTTGAAACTACCGATGTGATTTTTTTCCCATGCTCGTATGACCTTGACGAAGGTCAACAAATCATAAGTCACGTGTCAATTTCTACCCGTCATTGTCCAGGTTAATTTGAACCCACCCGTACTCGCCCTTGATGAAGGTCAACAAGGCAGTACGACTATCCCAAACCAATGCATTTATTTATGCAACAGAAAGGTAACAAGCGGCTAACATACACTATGCCTTGGCGAAGGTTAACAAACATAGCGTGAATACTAAGTGCTGCAAGTCTGAAATGACGGACAGCTACAAATGGTTTTTGGCAAAAAAACTTTAACGTAATGAACTTGATATCGTTGAAGGAACCGGATAGCTTTACAAATATATAGTGGCGAAAACCTTTGCTAAAGAGGTCACTCCCGGTGAAGGGATCTCGTCTCTTTTCTCGTGGAATGAGGTGTAGGATATTCCTAAATAAATATCTCGATGCAAAACAAAACGTAATCGACTATAGTGAAGTTATTACCCTGACGCAAACTTCGGCCCAAGAGATCACTCCCGGTGAAGGGATCTTGGCACTTGCCTTGTCGAATAAGGTGCTGGATATTAATAACCAAATACCGCTGCGTAAAACAAAAGAAAATGCCCTTGTAATAACAGCTTTTGAAAATTGTTCCAACAACGTCATATATGTCTGTTTTCCTTGCATTGATCTGAATCAACGCAATCACATCAATTAATCACACCAGAAAAGAATGAAAATATGATGTACGTATATGCCATCAGCATTCGCCACTGAGCCCCGTCATCTCCCGTTAGGTTACCTAACTAACAACAAGCGGGGGCTGGACTTGCGCGGGTGCAAAACATATACAACATATACTAGTATATATATATAACAATATACAATAATCGTTCTAGGCATGATATATGCAACATCACAGATAAGCGATATGCATCACAGAACAATACTGACAATCTTGGAGCCCGGGGTTGCCTTTGAGCCGCAAGTGAAACCTGACGTTCTCCTGGTCGTGTGGATAGCCTGTGCAATGAAAACATAGACCCCTATGAGTGTAGCAAGTTACAAGCCAAAACAAAAAGTGAGGCAACCCCCTTCATCAAAGTGAATAGGCCACCCGGCACTTCACGGAATCGGGTAACTTGAGCACCCTTCCTTGGGACAACCTGTACCCCGTACGAGTGCGACGAATAGCCCGCTAATTCTAGAGTGAGGCCCCCTCTGTCTCAACGCCATGAGATGCGGACTCGTTGCCATCAAGAACCCGGCTATCCGTGCACTCCATCGCGGGATAATCCTATTACAGAAAAGAAAAATATGTACAATGGTGACATCGACCTCAACCCGGTCGTGCCCCAAACAAATAATATACAAACAGACAGTGACGGCAGTCTACATGTCAGACGCTCGCCCCGTTATATCAAATGTACAAATAAAACAAAACTGTACTAACATTGCACCCAAGCTATCCACCACGACGATTCAGCCACAACACAGAACATCAACGTGAATGTCACGTTCGCAAACCCGTCTAAAAGAACTATAGCAATTAGACAAGTTGTTGTTAGTTATATGTATGCTCTAGAGGCTATTATTATACATGTGATGTATATTATAGTGAATGCTTGGACATATATAGGGAGGACTTTCTTGCTCTACATGATAGTATGCTATCTGGTTGCTCTTTATCTTAACATGTACACTTATTGTCTCTCTATTACATTTTGATAAAGCCCTTAGGATGAGTACTTGACTACTAGGATTATGATGCAGATCATAATAGTGGGCAGAGGTTGTCGGTAAGTACATCCTTCAAATGTTCCTAGTCTGGGAGTATCGAGACGGGGCATCGATATTCTAGAGTAGACTAGCGTATACGCCTCTCGACCTATGTGATGGGCGATGGATGATCCCACATCCATTGGTGTTTGACATGAGAGAATGTATAAGGGTGCTCAGTGGAGACTGGGTACACTGAACGGACTCGCCGAGAACTCCTAGATGGTACTATACCTATCGTCAGATAGCAGTTCTCTGGTGACACTGGTACAGGTTAGTCTGTCGACCTGAGATCGTCATAGAGTCTTTTGTGATTCCCACTGTGCTTTGATTTCCACCTTACCACGTTCAAGAGATCGTGGAAAACGGTGGTTTTTGGGTACAGTCCTGAGTCACATGGAGGCAATGAGCGATAGGAGGGGATTTCGTCTCTCCCGGTATTGGGGGTTGATGTTGAGCTATGCTCAATTGGCCATTACAGGAAATCCTTGGCCGGGATTGCTGAGATCTACTGGTAAGTGTTATCGGTAGTTTCTTGAACCGTTATGAGCCTCACATCGGCATGACATATCAGGCTGTTGGGGTCTGACGATTACCACCCCCAGGCTGTGATATGCAACATATCTAACGAAGAGACCAGACTGTACGGTAGTGTTACTTGATGGATTCGCAGGAGTATGAGCGGGTTTGCTTGTTGATCTTCTGATCGCTCAATACCCGGGCGACCGTTTCGTTTAGCAGACCGCTTGCGGCTTGTGGGTGACTGATATGATCACCACCTACTGCCAGCGTATTGACGAGTCTTTAGAGTCCTACACAGAGGTTTCCTGGCTCAAGCGAAACGACGTAGGAGAACATATGTGATATGTGCAAGACCGAGATTAATACGTGTATGTGATACCGTATTCTATTCTCGCGATATGTGATATCGGTCGGTTATATGTGATATAGCCGGGCTGTCGAATCAAGTGTTGATTCGATAAGTTGATACATTTGATATTAGTCGGTTGTATGTGATATAGCCAGATTATTAAATCAAGTGTTGATTTAATAATTTAATGTATAATTATATATTTGATATATTAACTCACTTAAGATTTCTTTTTGTCACTAGTGTACATTTAGTATATATGTGATATATATTAATGAACATCTTTTGTGTCATGCTTGATGCCACATGCTACATGGGTGTATGAGACTCACACCATGCTTATAATAATGTAAGGTTTTGTTTATTTAAAGTAAATCAAATTAGTCGGAAATTAGTCACATGGTTGAAGCTTATAGAATCTTATGGAACCATTGACTAAGTCTACTAATTTTGTTTTACTTGAATATATTTATTAACCTAACCATTATTATTTAGCCATGGTTTAGTCTCTACATGAGTTAGTATATGATATTAGCTCACCCATGGTTTCTATTCTAACCACTTTATTCATTTTCTTCACTTGCTTCATTCTATGGTTGCTTCTTCTTCATCTCCTTTCTTAAGCTCACTAGCTTTTTGGGAGGTGAAGAAAATGAGTGAGAAAAATATTTCTAAAGTGAGCAAAATTCCTACTTCATCCTCTACTAGATCAGCCATTTAGTTTAGAGTGTTTGCTTCACTAATTCCATATTAGTGAAGAGGTAGCTTGAGTTACTGTCTCCTCGACGTAGATCATCTTCGGCCTCGAAGACTTCAAGTAAGCTTGTTCATTTCACCTTGTGGAGCCTCACTACTTGGAGCGAAAGGACTACTACATGGAGCTATTGAAGTGAAGGACCGGTCTACAAAGGTTGTATTCCTTATTGACTTTGTATGTAAAGTTGTTTGCATGCTAGTATCATCTAAATCTCTTGTTAAGATTCTTCGTTAGGGTTCTTTAGCGCGGGATTTTTTTTTGAAAACGGCAAGGATGATGCCTCCCGAAGCCCAGCGGACGCCCTAGGGAACCCAACATTGGTATCAGAGCCATGCTAAAGATTTAGACGTTCTTTGTAGAATTACGAAACCGAAACAACTCCGAAACACCCGAAACACCGGAAACTATAACCTAGTTTCTGTCTAAATTTTCAGTGTGTCTAAAATTTTTTTAAGCAATTGCAGAATATTATATGAGATGTAAAATGAACACCACAAAAATTTGACCCCCCCTCGCCGGATTTTGGCCGGCGACATCACCTTAAAATCTGGCCTGGCCGGCCCTGTTCTTGTGTCTGAGCTTCGAATTTTTCTGGTGTTCCAGTCTATGGGTTTTAGTGTTTCAGGTGTTACTTATTTTTACCGATATTGCATGTGATGTTATATTTTTGTAAAGGCAATTCGGAGTGTTTTGTAGTCGTAATTCTAACATCATTTCGGGTTATTTTAGAAGACGTTAAAAAGTTCGAACGGATATCTGTAACATTTCAGAAAATATAAAGTATTATTTTTGGAAGTTATTATTAAAATAATATTTTTCCCGAAAACTGCCCGATTAGCTAAATTGGGGTTTTCGAAAAAGGGTATAAATATATACCAATAATTGTGAAATAAATGGAAATTAAAATGATTTATTCATTTAATAATATATTTAAAGGATTTGGCATTTTTAAAATTTATTATATGCAGTTTGGATAAAAACCCGATTAGTGCGCTACTAATCGCAATTAAGCCAAATCCGTGTTTCTACAGTTTTCCATGGCTAGTGCTCCATGTCATGTTACATTTGGTTACATGTTGCTGCATTTGTGCTGTTTTATGGGCATTATGTTATTTGGTTTTGAAGTTTAAAAGAGAAAAGAAAAAGAAATAAAAAAGGGTTAAAAAGGTGAATGACTGGAGAGAAAGAGAGTGTGAGAAAAGTGAGAGAGAGGGGGGCTGCTGCCATATTGTATTTACCCCCATCATTTTCTTCTCCTTCTTCATCTTTCTCACCCTCATCTCCCTCCACTTTTAACCCTAGATCCATCTCCAAATAATCCCCAAAATCTTATACTCCCTTCACAAAAATTAATCCCTATCTATTCCTCTACACATTGGACCAAGCAAAGTGGGATTATGAGAACTTTGGGACTTCTAGGGTTTTCTTAAGTGACATCCATGAAGTATAATTTCTTCCATTAGTTTAGTTTCAAGTTTTCCTAGATTTTTGTTTAAGTTTAGAGTTCGTTTAGTGATGGATTGGTGATGCTTAGAAATCCTAGTGAGGGTTTGAGTGAAATTGTGGATTGGTGATGATTGAGTGGCTGTTGAGTGGCTATTTAAGGACTGGAATTTAGTATAGAAACCAAAATACGGATTTAGAATTTTGTCCATGTCGGTTTTGTGAGGATATAGGATGTGCAAGGAAATCTGGAGCAACCCGGGGACTTTCTGAGTTTAGCAAACAATACCAGAGACCCATTTTAGACCATAGGAGACCACCATGATCAAATGAAGCTCAACAGAGCATGGGGGGCCAAGGAGGCCGGATTTTGGGGCCCTGTGGCCAGCAACTTGGTTGGCTTTGGTGTCAGGGTTGATCCAGTAGGTCATATACACTATGTACATCACCCTAGACTTGTTTGCTTAGATTTATTTGACCTGAGTCAAAATCTGGGAGCATTTTAGTGTGATTTTGGCCATGTTTTCCGTATTTTGAAATGTTTAGTTTTGACGTTTGGATTTGTATTTGGTTGTTGCATGTTTGTACATCAACGACTAGGGGTAATTTGTTGGTTTTGCATACGTGGGCTATAGGCGATCTGTGTGCCATTTTGGTTTCCGGACTTGATGTTAATAGAGATTGTGATTGCTTATTATTGTAGGTACCCTCGCATGGATTTTGATGCGATGGAGCGTGGCGTCATCGACTTCGGCAAGCGAAGACCAAGGTGAGTAGATCTATATCTACGGGGGAAGTCGAGTTGATGGCGTATAGCACCCCCGCACACTTTGATGGAAAACGATTTATATATAGATAATGGTTAATGACACCTTTAATAGAAAACTATAGATAGAGTAAAAAGGGTAGTTAGAGAACCATAATAGAAACTAAGGATAGTTAGAAATCATATGATACGACTAGTATGTGATGACGGGACTTGAGGATCAGATTTTTTGATGTTGCTGTATAGGATACTATAGGACTAGATAGCCGACGTAGGTGTGTCATCCGAGCCTACATCATTGAAGCTAAGACCTGCTATAACGCTCTATTCGGCCGGCCTTGGTTACACGAGTACAACATTATCCTTTCTACACAGCATCAGTGTATGAAGTACTTCAAAGATGGTCTCGAGTGTACTGTGACATGAGAGTTGAACCCATTTTCCGTGAATGAAGTCCGAAAGTACGAAGATGCAAAATACATCTTACCAGATTTCGAAGACATGGTAAGATGTCACAAACCAAAGGACAAATCTATTACCACTATTCCGGTCTTCGGGAGTGATACCGAGGAGGAAGAAGAGATAGTTTATTCAAGGCCTCCCCAATGCAACAAGCCGGGACCGTCCATCCCTATTCTGGTCTTCGGCAGCGACTCGGAAGATGAGGTCAATGCCGTATTCTCTGCTCGGCCATCGATACAAGCCTTCGCTGATGAGGATCAAAGTTTGCAAGTTGCCATGGTTCCACAAGAGCATTACAAAGAGCTCGATGCACTTAAAACTTATAGTGTGCAAGAACTGCATACATTCTACGTCCCTCCCAGGCGAAGAGGTGAAAGGCGATCCTATTCTACCGATCCGGAGAAACCAATGTGTAAGAAGAAATTTGGCGTGGTGCCGACTCGACACTTGACAGGCTCCAGCCTATCCGTTTGCCCAGATACTACACAGAAGGATTGAAAAGGCTGTTGAGGTGCCAAGGTGTATCCTTGAAATAGACTGCTCGACAAGCCCAGTTCTATAACAGAATCTGGAACATCCCCGGAACTCAACGAATGTTGCCCAACAGGAGAATGGGAACGATCAGGCTTGGATATATTTAATCCAAAAGACGGGAACGATTCCATGACTGCTGCATTATACATGACTTCGATGAAGAAGGAGATGCTCTATGGGAAGAAACTAACCGTGAATCAAAACGAGCTCCAGTCGTGAAAATGCCAAGCCCGTCGTTCAAAGAACAAATGGACAAGCTTATAAGGGAAGCGGGTCAAAAAGTTCGAGACGATCATAATCGCGAAATGGCAATTTACGAGAAAGCCAGGACGCAGCGCCTCCTTCAGCAAGCTGCAGAGAATGACGATGCTCTTTGTCGACAGCCCTGCATACAAAAGACCCGACGCAAGGGTAAAAATTAAACTAAGAACGGAAAAAGCGTTCGACAGCGATGAAGCGGGACTAAGAAGCTACGCGATCAAGAATCAAGCAACCAAGATTCATCTCCTGTAAAGAAGATGGGTCGAGCATACTCTTTTTCCTAAGACAAGACAAGAAAGATACTTGATCTCGTCATAAAACATCAGATGATTACCCTCCCGGAGACCAAACACCACGAGCAAGTAGGCGAGGTCTCTCACCCGGACTATTGCTCATATCACCGAGCGATAAGACATCCTCTTGAAGACTGCTTCACCTTCAAGAACTGGGTCGAAGAACAGTATCAACAAGACAGGTTCGCTCTATCCAGCAGTTGGAAGGTAAGCTCCCTACGGAAGCATGAACCGAAAGCCACGTATGCAGCGAGAATGGAACCAGATCAATATTGGTCTTGGAAGCGATCTCGTACCTGCCACATGATAACGCTGTCAGAAGAAGAGCATGAGAATATGGATGACCTCTCCTGGTACTTCGGAAACGATGATGACGAGGTGATCTCAGAGTTTCCACCGGCGCCAAAAGAGCTGGAAGATGGAATACATACTACTGCAGATAACCTCAGAAAAATTGACTTAGGGACGGCAAGTGACCCACGACCGACGTTCGTCAGTAAGCTGTTGTCTGAGGAAAAATTGGATACGCTTAAAGATGTTCTCATACAGTATAATGATTGCTTCCCATGGAACTATTCCGAAATGCCGGGACTCGATCAAGAGATTGATGTCTACAAATTGGCGATTTCTTCCGACGTCAAACCAATCAAACAAGCACCGAGAAGAATGCGGCTCGAGCTTGAGAAGCGCATCAACGGCGAGGTCAAGAAGCTAATCGACTCCGTCTTCATCCAAGAAGTTCAGTACACTGACTGGATCGCCAACATCATCCCGGTGATGAAGAAAAATGGGACGGTGCGCATATGTGTGGACTTTCGGGATCTCAACAAAGCTTGCCCGAAGGACGACTTTCCAGTACCGGTCACTGAGTTGATGATAGATAATACGTCCACTCATGAAGTTTTCTCCTTCATGGACAGCTCATCAGGATACAATCAGAAAAAGATGTATCCCGCGGACCAGAAGCATACCGCTTTCCGGACACCTTTGGGCATATTCTGCTACAAAGTGATGCCTTTCGGTCTAAAGAACGCCGGTGCCACCTATCAGAGGGCCATGATGATAATCTTCCATGACCTCATACATGAAATCGTTGAATGCTATATCGACGACCTCGTGGTTAAAAGCAAATCATACGAGGAATATTTAGAGGATCTGAAGATCGTGTTTCAGCACCTTCAGAAATATAACTTGAAGATGAACCCTATCAAGTGCGCGTTCGGAGTTTCCTCGGGTAAATTCCTAGAGTTCATCGTACGACACCGAGGCATCGAGATAGATCCGTCGAAGATCAAGGCGATCATGGAAATGCCTCTACCAAGGACTCTCAAGCAACTGTGGTCTTTCCAGGGAAAGCTCGAGTATATCCGGCGATTTATAGCTAATCTCTCCGGCAAGTGCCGTCCTTACAGTCACCTAACGATGAAGGGAACCCTGTTCATCTGGGATCGCAAATGCCAAAGCGCACTGACGAAATCAAGCAATACTTGCAAAATCCGCCAGTACTGGCCGCTCCCGTTAAAGGAAAACCTCTCGTCCTGTACACAACAGCTCTCGAAGGTTCCTTAGGCACGCTATGGGCACAAGAAAACAACAAAGGGAAAGAGAGAGCCCTCTACTAATTGAGTTGAGTTCTACTAGGGGCAGAAAACAATTACTCCCCCCATTGAAAAGCACTGCCTGGCGTTGATCTTCGTGATAACGAAACTCAGACACTACGCGTTGGCACATGAGGCCCATCTCATTTCAAAGGTGGATCCTCTCAAATATTTGACGTCAATGGCTATATTAATAGGACGGCTCGCTAAATGGGCCCTGCTCTTGATGGAGTTCTCGATAACTTATCGTCCCCTCAAGGCAGTGAAAGTCCAGGCCATCGCCGACTTCCTCGCCGAAAATCCTATACCTGCCGACTTTCCCTTAAACTACGAATTACCAGACGAGCACGCGTTTGACACGATCGACAGGGAGAAAGGAGAAAGTGATAGCCGATGGGAACTCTACTTTGATGGAGCATCTTCCATGATGAAGCGCAAACAAAGCACCCCCATAATCAAATCCGGGGTGGGCCTCATCTTCGTGACTCCATACGGAGGGATAATGCGCTTTGCCTTCTCGTTAACAGAGCCGAGGACCAACAATGAAGCCGAACATGAAGCTTTGATAGCAGGTCTTGAGATCGCTGTAGACATGGGAATCGAAAACATCCTCATATACGGAGACTCCCAGCTGATCGTTAGCCAAGTAAACGGTGACTATCAAACGTGCAAACCAGAGTTGGTGAAGTACTGCGAGAGAGTACAGCAACTGTTGACTCAAATTCCTTCCTACACCCTGGAAAACATACCGCGCGCGGAAAATAGCAAAGCGGATGCATTAGCCATGCTCGCTAAAGAACTGGCCGACGAGAACCTCGATGACGTAAGAATCGTGGTACAAAGCCGTCGGGTTCTTACACCGGCAGAAATATCTCCAGAGTCATCCGAAGAAAAAAGAGTGACCGATCAAACGGACCTACAAATAAAAGCCCAGGAAAAGGCTAAGGATCGGAGAGAAGTCTTCATAGACTACTTTGAATTCCGTCAAACGCCTGAAGATGCGTCCTCAAAACATCAGCTCATGAAGCGAGCTTTATCCTTCGCCTTTGTTAATGATACTCTGTATAAGAGATCATTTGATTCTCTATGGCTAAGATGCCTAGGACCCGAAGAGGCAAAGAGAGTCGTCCAAGAAACTCACGACGGACTTTGCGGTTCTCACCAAGCCGGGCCGAAGATGAAGTTGAAGATCAAAAGGATGTGCTACTATTGGCCCACGATGATCCAGAACTGCCATGAATACGCAAAGCAGTACCACTCGTGCCAGAATCACGGGGAGTTTTATCCATCAGCATCCGAATCCACTACATCCAACGGTGGCTAGCTGGCCGTTCGAATGCGGAGGACTGACATAATCGGCCCCATCGAACCGGCATCGTCCAGAGGACATCGGCTCATTTTGGCGAAAACTGATTACTTCTCCAAATGGGCAGAAGCAATACCGCTGAAGGAAGTGAAGACGGAGAATATCCTCCATTTCTTCAAGACATACGTCATTTATCGGTTTGGCACTCCGCGACGGATTATCTCCGATAACGGGCCAGCCTATAGAAGCCACAAAATTAGGCACTTCGTACAACAACATGATATAGACAGGAGATACTCTTCGGTCTATAATCCCCGAGCTAACGGTCTAGCTGAGGCTTTTAACAAGACCTTGACGAAGATCGTGAAAAAGACGATGTCTCGAAATAAGAAGGACTGGCACGAAAGACTGCATGAAACTCTCTGGACATATCGAACTACGTTCAAAACTGCCACAAACACAACGCCCTATGCGTTGGTATTCGGTACAGAAGCGGTACTCCTCCTCGAGATAAAGTTACCCTCTCTATGAGTGGCGGTTCACTACGAGCTGACAGACGAAGTAAATGCTCACCTTCAGCTTGAGGAGCTCGACGCCCTTGATGAAACCCGGCTCATGGCGCAACAAAATCTGGAGGCTTATAAAGCAAAGATAACTCGCTCATATGAGAGATTGACTAGGCCGAGAACATTCCGCCAAGGCGAACTCGTGCTAGTGGTCAAAAGACCTATGATCCTCAATCGTGCCAAGCGGGGAAAATTCGAGCCGAACTATGAAGGCACGTATATCATAGAAAAAGTTTAACATGGTAGAGCCTATTTACTCATGGACATGCATGGTGAAAGACCTTTCAGACCAATAAATGGTCGCTTCCTGAAAAAATACTACGCCTGAAGAGTCACGGCCTAGGTCAACGATAGATGACGACGCCTATATCCACTCGCTATCTTCATAAGCCCAAACTCTATAAGTAGTAGCCGGCTGTCGGACCGAAACGTCCTTAAACTAACGACGGACCACTATGTCCTAAAACTAGCGACGGACCGAAACGTCCTGAAACTAACGATGGACCACTATGTCCTAAAACTGGCTGTTGACCGAGACGTCGATAAACTACTACGGACCGCAGCATCCCAAGGCTGACAAAAAAAAAAGAAAACGGTATGTCCATAAGCAAAATGGGCACGGATGAAAACCCGAAAGGGCTACATGAGTAAAAACAGCAGGGCTACTGGCGAGTTTTGTGAAAACCCGAAAGGGCACAATCTCATTAAAAGACACTTACAATGCCCTCTCGACCTTGTGAGGAGAAAACACCTCTGTGAGATCCTTACGACTCATAAAGGAGCAACACACATAGGGATCCCCACGATTCCTAAGGAGAAACGCACTTACGAGATCCTCACGACTCGTAAGGAGAATTTCCCCTTTGAGACCCTCACAGCTCATAGGATTTAAAAGCCTTAAGCTACAGGGATTTGAACCTGTTCTTAAGAAGTCATACACCCTGATTTTTCCCGACAAAGCGGTTCAACGCTGGCCCTTGCATACAATCCACGGGCGCGAAAAAACATCTCCCTGACAAAGTCCCACCCGTGACTGGGATATGCTCATACGGCGAACAACCCATGTAAGTCCTCTCGACTTATAAGGAGAAAATACTCTTGTAAGATCCTTACGACTTATAAGAGACCATACACTTAAGACTCCTCACAATTCCTAAGGAGAAAACGCACCTACGAGATCCTCACGACTTGTAGGGAGAAATACCTTTATGAGACCCTTACGGCTTATAAAGTTAAAAGCCTTAGTCAATAGGACCCTAACCCTGTTTACTAAGCCACCTTTGTTCGACATTGACAAAGGAAAATGATGATTCGCTCCTGGCAATATCCCAGTTGTAGCGACGCTGATGCCTAAATCGGTATCAAATACCAAATTCATAGCGAAAAGCCGGCAATCCACAAATGCATATGAAATAGCCGAAATGGTAGGGCAACTTGCGACAAAATCAGCAAGTAAAATATATGCATGTGAAATAGCCGAAATGGTTGGGCAACTCGCAATAAAAAGCAGCGAGTAAATAAAACAAATAGCCGAAATGATTAGGTAATCGCGACTTTCGTGATATAAAGCTGAAATGGTATAGCATCGCGGAAAGAAAAATATATAAAATAAAACTTTTTGCCCTACAGGTGAGATCATATCGATCCCTGTATACAATCCAGGGGCACAAACAAAGAAGGAACCATACCTTCCCCCAGGCTCCATCCGAAAGAATGCCAAGTCTCGACGGTTCACAGACAGCCTAGAGATCATCACAACGTTCGTCTCACAACCAGAGACGCAACATCAGCAAAGCGGAACCGCGACAACTCCCAGTTCCATGACTCGGCGGTGCACAGACAGCCGAGAGTCAACCCTCGACTCCATGAGATGTGGGTAAAGTCAACCCTTCCTGGTCCTTGCGAAAGACGGCATATGTCAATCCAAACCCCGTGGGAAGCATCCAGAGAAAATCCTGGTCATGTGGAACATGGCCTATGTCAATCCTGACCCCGTGGAAAACGTCCAGAGCGGATCCTGGTCCTTGCAGAACATGGCTATGTCAATCCTGACCCCATGCGAAGCGTCCAGAGCAGATTCTGGTCCTTACGGAACATGGCTATATAAATCCTGACCCCGTGGAAAGCATCCAGAGCAAATTCCGGTCACGTGGAACACGGCCTATGTCAATCCTGACCCCATGGGAAGCATCCAGAGTGGATCCTGGTCCTTGCAGAACACGGCCTATGTCAATCCTGACCCCATGGGAATCATCCAGAGAAAATCCTGGTTTTGTGGAACACGGCCTATGTCAATCCTGACCCCGTGGGAAACGTCCAGAGCGAATCCTCGTCACGTGGAACATGGCCTATGTCAATCCTGACCTTGTGGGAAGCGTCCAGAGCGGATCCTGGTTCTTGCTGAACACGGCCTATGTCAACCCTGACCTCGTGGGAAGCATCCAGAGAGGAACCGGGTCCTTGCGGAACACGGCTATGTCAATCCGAACCCCGTGGAAAGCATCAAGAGCAAATCACGGTCACGTGGAACATGGCCTATGTCAATCCTGACCCGGAAGGAAGCATCCAGAGCGGATCCTGGTGCTTGCGGAACATGACCTATGTCAATCCTGACCCCGTGGGAAGCATCCAGAGCAAATCCTGGTTTCGTGGAACACGGCCTATATGAATCCTGACCCCGTAGGAAACATCCAGAGCGGATCCTGGTCCTTGTGGAACACGGCTATGTCAATCCTGATCCCGTGAGAAGCATCCAGAGCGGAACCTAGTCCTTTGGGAACACGGCCTATGTCAATCCTGACCCCATGGGATGCATCCAGAGCAAATTTTGGTTTCGTGGAACACGGCCTATGTCAATCCTGACCCCGTGGGAAACGTCCAGAGCGGATCCTGGTCCTTGCGGAACACGGCCTATGTCAATCCTGACCCCGTGGGAAGCGTCCAGAGAAAATCCTGGTCTAGTGGAACACGGACTATGTCAATCCTGACCCTGTGGGAAGCGTCCAGAGCGGAACCTGGTCCTTGCGGAACACGGCCTATATCAATCCTGACCCCGTGGGAAGCATCAAGAGCAAATCCTGGTTTCTTGGAACACGGCCTATGTCAATCCTGACTGCGTGGGAAACGTCTAGAGCGGATCCTGGTCCTTGCGGAACACGTCTATGTCAATCCTTACCCCGTGGGAAGCATCCCGAGAAAATCATGGTTTCGTGTAACACGGCCTATGTCAATCCTGACCCCGCGGGAAACGTCCAGAGTAGATCCTAGTCCTTACGGAACACGGCCTATGTCAATCCTGAACCCGTGGAAAGCATCCAGAGCAAATCCTGGTCATGTGGAACACGGCCTATGTCAATCTTGACCCCGTGGGAAGAGTCCAGAGCGGATCCTAGTCATTGCGGAACATGGCCTATGTCAATCCTGACCCCGTGGGAAGCATCCAGAGCAAATCCTGGTTTCGTCGAACACGGCCTATGTCAATCCTGACCCCATGGAAAACGTCCAGAGCGGATCCTGGTCCTTACGGAACACAGCTATGTCAATCCTGACCCCGTGGGAAGCGTCCAGAGCTGAACATGTTCCTTGCGGAACATGGCCTATGTCAATCCTGACCCCGTGGGAAGCATCCAGAGAAAATCCTGGTTTCATTGAACACGGCCTATGTCAATCCAGACCAGTGGGAAACGTCCAGAGAGGATCCTGGTCCTTGCGGAACATGGCCTATGTCAATCCCAACCCCGTGGGAAGCGTCCTGAGAAAATCCTGGTCTAGTGGAACACGGCCTATGTCAATCCTGACCCTGTAGGAAGCGTCCAAAGCGGAACCTGGTCCTTGCGGAACACGACCTATGTCAATCCTGACCCTGTGGGAAGCATCCAGAGCAAATCCTGGTCTAGTGGAACACGGCCTATGTCAATCCTGGCCCCGTGGGAAGCGTCCAGAGCGGATCCTGGTCCTTGCGGAACACGGCTACGTCGATCCTGACCCAGTGGGAAGCATTCAGAGCAAATCCTGGTCCCGTGGAACACGGCTAGAGTAAATCTTGAACCCGTGGGAAATGCCCAGAGCAACTCCTGACTCCGTGAAATGCGGATGATGTCAATCTCATCAAACACTTACGGGTCCTTTCGACCCGTAAGGAAGAAAACTCTCTTGTGAGATCCTTACGACTTATAAGAGAAAACACACTTAGGAATCATCACGATTCCTAAGGAGAAAATACACCGACGGGATCCTCAAGACTCGTAGGGAGAAAAATCTTTATGAGACCCTCACGGCTCATAAAGTTGAAAAGCCTTAGGCGGCAGATCTGAACCTGCTTCCTAAGCCATCACTACCTTTCAAAGAATTCAAGACGGAATGTTCTCTATCATCTACAGGATACGCTTACTAAGGTAACACGCCAGCAACACAGAAAAGAGAAGAAAGCATAAGATGAACACATGAAAATGGAAAAGCTTGCCATTCATACTTCAAAAAATACTTACATTGATGTAAGTGGTAAACAAAAACGCCATTAAAATGTTTACAAAGGAAGGACATCAAATCTAGGACATGGATTAAGAAATTCAAAAGTAAGGCCATCCAAAAATTTTCGGGCTTCACGGACCATCTTCGTGTGCATCCTCTCACGATCACAAGCGTCAAGATCCCCACTGATATCCTCCACCCTTAGATAGGCAGCAAGCATCGCCACTTGTTGAAAAGCTTGATGTAGGATATCAACGAGATGATCTCGACTTTTTCTTTGAGATTAAGCCCATCAGATACACCGAATGCACCTTATCTTCAGCGTCGTCCAATGCTTTAAGCGGCATGCCAGAATAGAAAAGAGGAAGTGCTCCCCAGATCGCTCCCACAATAAGCTTCAGGAGAGAAGAACGACGAGGAAGCAATCGATCATTGTATGCATCATAGAGACCCATAATTTCAGCGCACGGGGCGTTTGTGAATTCTTGATCTTAAGAACGACCGAGTGAGCGGATGTCTCCATAAGAGATAATCTCATCAAGATCATACAAATGAACAGCCATGGTGCCTGAAAAGAAACATCATTGAAAGATTAGTAATGAGGAAAATCAGACATTGGAATTTAAACAAGTTCTCGGGAAGACAAGTTCTGTCTGGCGATAAACAAATTCAAATTTGTGCGATTAAGGAAGAAAACCCGAAAAAGACTCCTATTTAAGCCCCTCAAGCCAAGGAGTAAATCTGTCAAGACCCAAAATTTGGCCTGTAACCGGCACTTAAACTTCGTAACGTCTACAGGCGTACGCAACTCAAGTAAGCCGAAACCCAGAAATCTAAACCACCCAAAACTGGATCAACAGAGAAAACATAGTTTTAAACATTCGGAAATTTTCAAGTAAAAATCTTTAAATTTAGTTTTCGTTCTTAAAAATTTCGGCAGCACCTCCTTTGTAAAAACTAACCCCGAAAACGGGTACAACATAAATAATAATAAAAGCATCCCAAACGGGAGCAAATCACGCCCAACGGCGGAGACAACCACCACAACAAATATACGATGCCGAAGCGAAGAAATATAAAAGAAAGCTGCATAAAGAAGTAAAACTTTTCAACAAAACCGACTACCACGAGCACGGCACCCAAAGTCACCACAAAAATATAACACCGAATGCTGACAAGTCGTCTCTAAGTCATATACAACATAGTGGTAGATGGAGAATACTAGATCCAACAAAAAGATACACAATGTACAAACAGATAACCGCAGCCCATCTAAAAGCAAGGCCTCACAGCCAACCGTAGCGGTATCCGCAAAAGTAGAGATGATAAGACGCCCTGCCGCGACTACTCAGAGGGTAAGTCCTGCAAAACACAGTGGCACTGTAGGGTTCCTAGGCACTCTCAAGAGGTCTCACAAGGCATCAACCATGCCAATTTTAAATTTTACGGTGCCGAGAAACCCTAATACGGATCGTTGGCTAGAAGTTTAGGCGAAAAAGAAACTAGTTAACAACTTAACTAAATGGTAAACGGAAATACAACCTTTGTAGATCCGGTTCTCCACCTCCATGGCTCCGCGATGAAGTCTCCTCGCTGTCCAAATGGAATCCCGGGCTCTAGCGTCGGCTTCATCGGAGAAATGGGCGGGCAAGGTCGTCGGCTTCGTGCCGAAGATGATCTACGTCGAAGCATCACAAGATCAAGCTCCCACTTCACCAAGTCATGAAACTCGTGAAGAAAACACACTATACTACTTGGCAAGAGGTAGAGGATGAAGAAATAGGAAGTGGGTTCACTTTAGAATTGGATATCTCACTCATTTCATCAATTCACCATTGATGAAGCAAGCTTTCTTCAAGTGAAGAAGAAGAAGAAGATGATGAATATTATGATGAGTATTTTTCAAAAAGGAAATAAAATGAATACTTATCATAATGTAACCATGGTCAAGTGTAGAGAATAGACTAGGGTTAAGTGGAATGGTTAGGGTTAAGCATGAGACAAAATGGTGACTTAGTCAAAGCTTCATGAATCTTCAAATACAAACAAAGAAAGCCACCATCTTTCCCATTTTCTTTTCCAAAATAAAATAAATGAAATAAATAAATAAATGAATAAGAAAATAAAAACCCTAACCATTACACAACCATGGTTTAATCTTTACACAAACCATAGTGAGCATGTATCATCAAACATGATACAAACTTGTGTACAAAAGTATATCACATATACAATGTGCACAATCCAAGTGAGAAAATCCATTTAAAGTGAACCAATACTAGTTAATGTAAATTAATATATCATATATATAATTATACATTAAATCATTAAATCAACACTTGATTTAACGATCCGGTCATATCGCATATAACCGACTAATATCCAATGTATCGATTTATCGAATCAATCCTTGATTCGATAACTAGGTTATATCGCATACAACCATTCGACACATTCATCGCGAGAATAGAATACGGTATCACATACACGTATAATTCTCGGTCCCGCACATATCTCATATGCGCTCCTATTTCGTTTCGCTTGAGCCAGGAAACCTCTGTGTAGGACTCTAAAGACTCGTCAATACGCCGGCAGCAGATGATGATCATATCAAACACCCACAAGCCGCAAGCGGTCTGCTAAATGTAACGGCCACCCGGGTATTGAGCGATCAGAAGATCGACGAGCAAGCCCGCTCACACTCCTGTGAATCCAACCAGTAACACTTACCGTACAGTCCAGTCTGATCGTTTGATATGTCGCATATCTCGCCTAGGGGTGGTAAACGTCAGACCCCAATTGCTCGATAAGTCGTGTCGATATGAGGTCTATAACAATTTGAGAAACTACTGGTAACACTTACCAGTAAATCTCAGCAACCCTGGCCAGGGATTTCCGGTTATAGCCAATCGAACACAGCGCAACATCAACTCCCTATACCGGGAGAGACGAATCCCCTCCTATCGCTCATTGCCTCCATGTGATTCGGGACTGTACCCAAAAACCACCATTTTGCACGCCCTCTTGGACGTGGTAAGGTGGAAATCAAAGCACAGTAGGAACCACACAAGACTCTATGACGATCTCGGGTCAACAGACTACTCTGTACCAGTGTCACCAGAGAACTGCCATCTGACGTAAGGTATAATACCATCTGGGAGTTCTCGGCGAGTCCGTCCAGTGTACCCAGCCTCCACTGAGCACCCGTATATCATCTCTGATGTCAAACACCAATGGATATGGGATCATCCATCGCCCATCTGTATGGGTCGAGAAGGTATACGCTAGTCTACTCTGGTATATCGAAGCCCCGTCTCGATACACCCCCGACTTGGGACTTGGAAGGATGTACTTATGGACTACCCTGTCCCCACTAGTATGATCCGCATCATAGTCCAGGTAGTCAAGTACACATCCTAAGGGCTTTACCAACATGTAACAGAGAGACAATCAGTATACACGTTAAGGTAAAGATCAACCAGATAGCATACTATCATGTCGAGCAAGAAAGTCCTCCCTATATATGTCCAAGCATCCACTACATTATACATCCTATGTATAGTAATGGCCTCTAGGGCATACATATAACTAACAATCTCCCACTTGCACTAGGGCCATCTGATAGCAGTGGTTGTAGTATCTCATACTCAACCATCCCATAAAAGTCTCTCTCGGGGAAAAGGCCTTCGTGAGTGGATCCGCCGTGTTGTCCTCTGGGTCTACTCTCCTAACCTCGATCACCCTGGAGATCGACTATCTCCATGATCAGGTGACACTGCCTTAGAATATGTCTGGATCACTGATGGGACCGGCATTCCTTGGCAAAAGCCACAACTCCATTGTCTCACAATGGTTGGAACGTAGTTCATCTCATGAACCAATATACACCCAGACTGCCTCTTTGGTAGCATCTTAAGTAGCGATGTATCCAGCCTTTATCGTCTAGTATGCCACGATATCTAGCTTGGAACTCTTCCAACATACCGTCCCTTTACTAAGGGTAAAGATAATGCATGTGACTGACACTCAGTTGTCTTTATCACCCTGGAACACTTCCAGTGATTCTTCCCAGGATCAATTGATACCATCTCACTACAGCTAGTGAGTATCCTAACATCCATTTAGATCTATCTCATAGATCCAAAATCCAGGATTTAGTAGGTATCATTATGATCCTATAAGGAGAATCATTGTGATATGCGGAGATTGACCGAGCGTAGCATAGGAAACTTCTTTCTTATCAAGAGTATGTCATCCACGTACTCTATGAGGATCATCACCATACTCCCTACTACCTTTTTGTATATACAAGGTTCATCTACCATTTTGATGATGTCAAACACTTTGACTAACACATCAAAACAGATGTTCCAACTCCGCGATGCCTGCTTTATCCTATAAAGCATCTTGAGCACGTTTCCGCTGCTCCCACTGTCTACGAAGCCCTCTGGCTGTGTACTTATAGACGCTCTCTTCCAAAACATCATTTAGAAAAGCAGTCATGGCACCCAACCGCCAGATATCGTAGTCATGGTATGTAGCCGTGGCAAGTAGGATCTGGAGGGACTTAAGCATAGATACTTGAAAAGGTTTCATCATTATCCACGCCTGGTTGATGACAAAAACCTTTAACAAGTATAGCTTTGAAAGTCTCAACTTTTCCATCTAAACCAAGTAATCTTCTCAAGATTTACTTGCTCCTGATGGGGATTTAACCCTTCAGATATAGCAGCCAAAGTCCATACTTTGCTGGTGTACATGGATTCCATCTCAGATCACTAAGCATCTAGCCATTCTTACAGAGTCCTACTCCTGATGGCCAGCTCGAAACTAGTTGGGTCATCATCTCATGATGCAATCCTCGCTCCCACTGTCATAGAGAAACCGAAATATCTCTCAGGTGGGTGAGGAACCCTACTAGATCGGCGGAGAGGCCGAGGTTCGTTGGTAACTATTGAATCCTTTGGTTCTTTCAAATCATCAGCTGCAGTTTGTATAGCTGGAACATTTCCAGTTCTACATAACTGACCTTGCCTCGAGCTTGTCTGGATTTTGCTTTTAAACATAGCCCGGACAACCCCAAATCTTAACCAGCTTAAGATATGGGCTCTACCCTTTCCATATCACATATGAAGCGGTAGGCAACTGATTTGATTGGAACCCTATTCAATAGGTATGCAGCTTCTCAAGCGCATAACTCCCAAAAGGAAATAGGAAACTCAGTAGTACTCATCATAGAGCACACCATATCTCATAGGGTGCTATTGCTTCACCCAGATATACCATCGTGCTATGGTGTATACGAAGGAGTAATGCTGAGAGAGAATCTCATTCTCCTTTAGAATATTCCAGGATTTCCGTGCTCAAGTATTCTCCTCCTTGATCACATCAAAGGACATAATACTTACACCCGTGTTTTGGTTTTCTACTTCTAAATCATATTCTGTGAATATCTCAAAAGGTTCAGACTTGTGTTTCAACAGGAACATATGTCTGAATCTTGAGAGATTATCAGAGAACGTAATGAAGTACAAAGAACCATTCTTGGCATGTGTAGACAGGGGACCTTACATACATCCACATGTATCATCCCAAAAGTTCACTAACTCTTTCTCTGTTTCCAGTAAACGGAGCTATGGTCATCTGATCTCTGTGACATGACCGGCAAGTTTCACAAGATGTAGATTCAAACTGATTTAAATATGCATCTACATGTAACTTCAGCTAATCGGGTCACATTGATATGACCTAGTCTACAATGCCTCAAGAAGGATTTGTTCATTTCTGAACTCTTCCTCTTGTGTGTGTTCCGTATACTAAGAACTGTAGTTTGATTTAGAACATCAATGCTTTTAGATAACGTGCCTGAACCGATCAACTTTTGATATAGGAAATGTTCAAAACATTATCGAACAATACAAAATTTTATCATTTCTTTACTGATAAAGAGACTGATATGATTTTGTATATCAGGTTCGGTATCTAATAACATTCGTTCAGAATTAATGTATTGATAATACAGGGTGACAGTGACCAACAGACTTGGCTGCAACACTTGCCCCGTTTTCTGTCTCATGAAACTTATCACCCGTTCTCAGTTCTCTACCTTTCTGTAGCCCTATGTAACAGATTACATATCTGGGATCCTGATCTGGTATCACATACCCAGGACGTAAAGGATACTGAGAAACAGTTCTCTGTAATGAACACAAACGAAGATGATGCATCAGCATGCACTCTCTTCGTTTGGGCGGCATGGGAATTCTGGTAATCCCCAATTTCCTGCTCTGTCTTATAACAATTATAAGTTGGAGCGGGACCAACGTTCCCCAGCTCAGTATAACAAGCGGGTTCGGTCAAATATCCGTATTATTATCTTGATTAAGGCGTGATATGGTCGCTACCTGGAGAGAGAGAGAAGAAAACACTCAGCGTACGCTCTTGCAAGATCAGATTGGTTATTATTTTATCTAATCAGGATGGCTCCCACTGCTTTTTATTAAATCTTCCTTCAAACCCTAAAAGGAAAGACTAGCCGGGATTAATTACACACTACAAGTTCGCCAATCTTTCAGCCAGGTCAGTGTCGGTACTTTGAGGGAGGTCCCCCGTGCTTTCGCACGAATCTAATTACAGTAAACCTTGTTTTCCCAGAGGCGTAACCCCATTGACACCTTTCTAGACACCTACTTGATCGGCTAATTGTAATGTGTAAAACTCTCCCAGGAGTAACAATTACTCGCAGCGGGTATCGGGATCCAACTATCTCATAGAAGGTATGCAATCTCATTGCAAATTTCAACACTTGAAATTCCCGATAATCTTTTTCCCCTAGCATCCTATGACCTTGACGCAGGCCAATAAACCATAGTGCGCTAGTCAAGTTCTACCCGTCATTTTCTGATTGAATTAAACCCACCCGCACGACCCTTGACGCAGGCCAACAAAGTCGCACGACTACCCTAATCCAATCTGCATCATATGCATAAACAGATAAATACTAGTTAGCTACCGCACACTACGCCTTGACGCAGGCCAACAAACGTAGCACGAATACTAACTACCATTTATCTGAAATGACGGAGGGCTACGACTGGTTTTTCTGAAAACCTATTGCGTAATGAACTTCATATCGTTGTAGAATCAAATGATTTTAAAATGGAGTGCTTTTGAGGCTTTTCTAGTTTTGCTAACGGAGTCACTCCCGGTGAAGGGATCGTCGGTCCTTTCCTCGTCGAATGAGGTGCGGGATATATCATATATATCACTGTGCAAAGCAAAAACTCTTAAAAGCAATCAAAAGGCAAACCGAGTGTGTAGCATCTGCCAGTTATTGCTAAAGGAGTCACTCCCGGTGAAGGGATCTCGGTCCTTTCCTCATCGAATAAGGTGCAGGATATATCATATATACCGCTGTGCAAAGCAAGAACTGTTGCTACCTGTTTTATTTTGAAATTCGATTCTACAACATCTTAGGTTTCTTTTATTTCATTAATCACATTAATGAAGTCCCATCATTTAAATACCTAAACATCACAGATAAATACGACGTACACTTATGCCATCCGCATTCGCCTCGATGTCCCCTCGTGCACCGTTAGGTTAGGTAACTAACGGCAGAGCGGGGCAGGGCTAGCGCGGGTGTAAAACATAAGTAACGTCTATATAATATATCATATATACTATATACTGTATCTATCACAGAACATCACATGATCACATCACAGATATCGCAGCAGAAGAAACATATGAAATATTGGATATAGTAGGACGTCCGTGTTTTCAATACGAGCCAGTATAAAACATGGATTCCACGGTCGCGATGAATAGCCAAACCCATACCCCTAGACCCCTACGAGAGCGGCAAGCAACCCTACCAATTCTAGAGTTAGGAGACCCGGCCTCGACTCCTCGAGTTGGTCTCCCACTGGACTCCAGAACCCGGTTACTTGTGCTCCCCTCCTTGGGTCTATCCTAGTGCGGAAAAGTAAATAATATACAAACGGTGACAACTTCCGCAACCTGGAAGCGTCCCAATAAAAGAATATTACATACAAGTTTTTACACGAATGAAAATGAAAAACACTCATCTCACATAAAAAAAACCCCGGCTATTCAAACACGACGATCCAATATAACATATCCAGCAACACATAACATCACATGTCATCAACGTAAGTAAATATGTCCATCCCAATTGTCGTTGACATATAGCAAAGAAACCGGCGATATCACATATTACACTTACGGTCACAGAAAAGAAAGTGTAAAACTACAACAATTGGAATACGCAACCTCCATAGACATCGCATGCCTAATCAAATGAATTCCTTAGACATCGCATGCCTAACAATTATAAATCCCGCATTTTAGTCTCATTATCGAAAACACTTTTCAATATCAAGTCGGGCAATTCAACAAGATTTCCGACATCCTGATCGAATGCTCGTCGCAAACTTTAGTAGACGGCCGCACCCCCGATACCGTCGACGAAGTGCACCAAGGCGGAACACCGCTACCGCGAGCACCCGAACGGATGCTTTCGGCGACGGGGTTCTCCTACAGTCACTTGGTCGGGGTTATGGAGTGAGGCTGTCTATTAAGTTTACCCGGCGAGTATCCGCGTACACTACGTGATTGCGACGGACTTTTGATCACATCAAAATTCCGTGGCAACCGATCAAGTGAGACTAAAGTGCTGTGTTTATAACATTCATTCAGTTATCTCATAACTACTTGTGAATTTCAATTATTGTATCACATTCCGGATAAGACAGAAAATGTTAAACTTTCCGATCGAACAATCGAACACCCAAGTTTTCCCGAAATAGATCAACAAATGAAATAAGTTCAAAGACATTCACTTCATGCCTCAATACCAACGGTCCAGCCGTAGAAGGGTCAAGCCAACGCCTCACATGTGGCACGCCGTACTGCCCCAAACCCGAAGGTTCAAAGGGCAGTTCAAGACGGTCACATAATCGAGTTAAGGTTTATTGTCTTCTAGAGGGACCATCGCGTTACTTGCACTACTTAGAACGTCTTTAAACCACTGAAAAATCCAACACTTGGATATTTTTTCAGCGGGGAAAGATTGGGTATTTACATCCGGTCGAACTTTTTAACATATTAAAAAATATCCGGAAAAACACATAGACGAAATTAGAAAAATCCGATCGAATCATCGAAGCCCCAAAGCAACCCAGAAAATTCAACTCTTGAATAATACTTAAAAATACCCAGAGAACTCAGCACTGAATAAAAGAAGTTACTATGCAAAATTGGAAGCGTGACGTCACACTTTAGCCGCGGAACCGCTGCATAAGCTAGGCTTATGCCGCGGTTCCGCCGCGCATTAGAGGGATCATGAGATAAATTTTGCGCCGTAATTCTTAGAATTCCCTGCTGAATTTTTTAAGCATTTTTAATCTGGAAAAAACACAGTTTTTGGAAAAAGTCCAGAGAGCGGGTCGGATTAGGGTTTCGGGGTTTGTTCGGATTTGAAATTCCGTCTACGCATCGCCTAAGGCTCTAGCTAGGCTCTGATACCACTGTAGGGTTCCTAGGCACTCTCAAGAGGTCTCACAAGGCATTAACCATGCCAATTTTAAATTTTACGGTGCCGAGAAACCCTAATACGGATCGTTGGCTAGAAGTTTAGGCGAAAAAGAAACTAGTTAACAACTTAACTAAATGGTAAACGGAAATACAACCTTTGTAGATCCGGTTCTCCACCTCCATGGCTCCGCGATGAAGTCTCCTCGCTGTCCAAATGGAATCCCGGGCTCTAGCGTCGGCTTTATCGGAGAAATGGGCGGGCAAGGTCGTCGGCTTCGTGCCGAAGATGATCTACGTCGAAGCATCACAAGATCAAGCTCCCACTTCACCAAGTCATGAAACTTGTGAATAAAACACACTCTACTACTTGGCAAGAGGTAGAGGATGTAGAAATAGGAAGTGGGTTCTCTTTAGAATTGGATTTCTCACTCATTTCATCAATTCACCATTGATGAAGCAAGCTTTCTTCAAGTGAAGAAGAAGAAGAAGATGATGAATATTATGATGAGTATTTTTCAAAAAGGAAATAAAATGAATACTTATCATAATGTAACCATGGTCAAGTGTAGAGAATAGACTAGGGTTAAGTGGAATGGTTAGGGTTAAGCATGAGACAAAATGGGGACTTAGTCAAAGCTTCATGAAGCTTCAAATACAAACAAAGAAAGCCACCATCTTTCCCATTTTCTTTTCCAAAATAAAATAAATGAAATAAATAAATAAATGAATAAGAAAATGAAAACCCTAACCATTACACAACCATGGTTTAATCTTTACACAAACCATAGTGAGCATGTATCATCAAACATGATATAAACTTGTGTACAAAAGTATATCACATATACAATGTGCACAATCCAAGTGAGAAAATCCATTTAAAGTGAACCAATACTACTTAATGTAAATTAATATATCATATATATAATTATACATTAAATCATTAAATCAACACTTGATTTAACGATCCGGTCATATCACATATAACCGACTAATATCCAATGTATCGATTTATCGAATCAATCCTTGATTCGATAACTAGGTTATATCGCATACAGCCATTCGACACATTCATCGCGAGAATAGAATACGGTATCATATACACGTATTATTCTCGGTCCCGCATATATCTCATATGCGCTCCTATTTCGTTTCGCTTGAGCCAGGAAACCTCTGTGTAGGACTCTAAAGACTCGTCAATACGCCGGCAGCAGATGATGATCATATCAAACACCCACAAGCCGCAAGCGGTCTGCTAAACGTAACGGCCACCCGGGTATTGAGCGATCAGAAGATCGACGAGCAAGCCCGCTCACACTCCTGTGAATCTAACCAGTAACACTTACCGTACAGTCCGGTCAGATCGTCTGATATGTCGCATATCTCGCCTAGGGGTGGTAAACGTCAGACCCCAATAGCTTGATAAGTCGTGTCGATATGAGGTCTATAACAATTCGAGAAACTACTGGTAACACTTACCAGTAAATCTCAGGAACCCTGGCCCGGGATTTCCGGTTATAGCCAATCGAACACAGCGCAACATCAACTCCCTATACCGGGAGAGACGAATCCCCTCCTATCGCTCATTGCCTCCATGTGATTCGGGACTGTACCCAAAAACCACCGTTTTGCACGCCCTCTTGGACGTGGTAAAGTGGAAATCAAAGCACAGTGGGAACCACATAAGACTCTATGACGATCTTGGGTCAACAGACTACTCTGTACCAGTGTCTCCAGAGAACTGCCATCTGACGTAAGGTATAATACCATCTGGGAGTTCTCGGGGAGTCCGTCCAGTGTACCCAGTCTCCACTGAGCACCCGTATATCTTCTCAGATGTCAAACACAAATGGATATGGGATCATCCATCGCCCATCTGTATGGGTCGAGAAGGTATACGCTAGTCTACTCTGGTATATCGATGCCCCGTCTCGATACACCCACGACTAGGGACTTTGAAGGATGTACTTATGGACTACCATGTCCCCACTAGTATGATCCTCATCATAGTCCAGGTAGTCAAGTACACATCCTAAGGGCTTTACCAACATGTAACAGAGAGACAATCAGTATACACGTTAAGGTAAAGATCAACCAGATAGCATACTATCATGTCGAGCAAGAAAGTCCTCCCTATATATGTCCAAGCATCCACTACATTATACATCCTATGTATAGTAATGGCCTCTAGGGCATACATATAACTAACAGGCACAACGCGGGTGAGTTGCCAACTCATGAATAGTAAATAACATCATACAGTAATCGTAAGTATGCACGAATAGCGATCTATCTATCACAAGTAATCTGATAGCATAAGTATGATAAGTGAAAGTGCAACAATCATGTAAAGGTACATCATCAGGGTACTGCAACTACATGAAGCAATACATATCAACATAATCCTGAGTGTGGGATGATATATAATATAGAATCTAATGCAAAATCATCAGCATGAAAAAACACCAGTGTCCCTCACTGACACATCAAATCCCAAATCCTCAGACACCGCATCCTCAGATCGGCCCTCACACCCTGTAAGCCTCATGAAAACCTGAGTGTCAAACACCGACACTCGAAACATCATGAAAACCCGTGTCTAGCATCGACACGTAAATCCTCATAACTCAGGTGCTGTCACCACGACTAGCCCTGATGATATGTCGTACATCACTCCGGTCGGTATCCCCACGATAACCGCCGAGTCCAAATACAATCACCGGTAGATAGTGGTCCCACCGCCATGCTTATCGTCTACACCACAAAATCACCACTCGCCCCGGGGTACCATACCGGGTCCACCATGTACCCGCAGACGGTGCGTCCCGCTCCTCGAATCGGGTATCACAAGCCAAATCTTAGAACCAAGAAATCACATGGTGGACGCATCAAATATCATATCAAGAGAAACCGGGTATTTCAAATAATACATAGTTTCTTGAAAATACCCCCACGGTTCTCAAATCCATAAATCATATGAAATCTATATCTCAATGCGTAAAATCCATATAAAACTGATATATGCAACATAAAACATCAATATGAGCATATAAAGAGAAAACCGCTCTTAAATTGAATCTAGCTTTAAAACACATCATGCGGCTCCCAATTCCTTCGAAAACAAATGCAGTATCATATGAGGTGTGCATGTAAGTGTAGCAAGGTTTATGTATCTACGTATAATCAAGTATGTGGGTGTACATGTCAATATGAATGCATTATGTATAAGTAGCTATAGCAAGATATACGTGAAGTGGAATTAGGGTCACTATCTCAACTATTCCTGCCCAATGCAATATCACGTATGTATGTGTCCACAGTATGTCATATGCACAACAGAATAAGAGTTACTACTCCAATCATTCCTATCCACTACCATATCACATATGTAGGTGTTTGTGCGTGTCATGGGAATTACAGACGGTGTGGGTGTAGCATACAATTTAGTGCTCGTGCAACATGAACCGTCAGTAATGTGTTATATCTAAAGGTACGAGTCAAGTACAACAGATAATGCTATGCTATGACATTCATATGAAAGTAACTAATATGCAAATACATGCATCTATCATATCATATTCGCCCCGACGCATAACGCCATACGGGCGATTTTCCCGTAGATGTTAAATCTACTCACCGATGGTCTCGAGCTATGAAAATCCGACCACCAGCTTCCCCTTGTCCGCAGCACCCGAAGTCCTTGTCTGCGAAGCTAAAATTCATAAATATAACACATAAGCTAAATATCCTAAAATGACGAAAAGACAACGAAACGCGAAGAAAACGCCCGGAAAACCACGCTGCGCGCTTAGCGCATCTATCGCGCATGTTACCGGCCAAAACCCTAATTGGGGTCGCTAAACTACAAAACACCAAGTCTGGACCCCGATCGTCCCGATCGCGCACACAACACAAAAATTACGAGGAATACACTAGATATAACCTCGCTACGACCAAACGAACCCAACGTCGGAAAAACCCCGAAATCTAGTAAGCAACCTATCGCGATATTTTGCACTAGATTCAAGATAACGCATATCTATCGATTACAAATACCTTAAAATAGCTTAACTAAGCTATCTAAACCAATCCTATATTTTTAACACTCGGTAATTATGTTTTAGCAAAAATCAAGTAAGCAACTTTGCTTAATTAAACAAAATGCTTATTAGCAAAATTTAACATTTTCTGCTAGATTAAACTTTTCCAAAACACAATTTAACACTTCAAATAAACACTAATCACATAATCAAAGTTTAACCCTAACATGAATTTCTTAAACCAAATATAATGAATTAATCATGATTTAAAAACTACACTAAACACATAAATAGCTAACTAAATTAGCTAGTTTAAGATTAAAGCAAAAGTATAAGGATTAAGGTAAGAATTATACCCCCCAAGAACACAAAATGAAAACTAATCCATCTTCTTAGCATAAAAAACCAAGCTTTGTTGAAGATCCATGAAGGATTAGTGAAGGAAAATTGGTTTAATTTTTATATAGAAATTTTTGGATTTATTTTTGGAATTCTTTTTGTGTTTTTGATTGAAAAAGAGTGAGAAATGAGCTTGGAATTTTTGAGGACAGAAATGGGGGGATGAGGCTCGGCCAAGGAGGTGAGAGGGGGGTTTTTGTGTAATTAAAATGAAGAAAATTCTAGTCTTAAGCAATAAATGCAACATTAAATGAAAATGCCACATTTACACCCTTTTCTTTTCTTTTTAAATCCAAATCCTTTTGCACAAAAGAAATATCTAGATATTTAAAAAGAAGCTTCTAAAATAATTCTAGTGACAAAAATTAATTTATTCACAAGAGAAAAATTTTCCCGATTTACGTGCACAAAATACCGCTTAAAATAATATTTTATTTGGGAAAAATTTTATCTGAACCAAAACCTCCCAAATACTCCCAAAGTTCGCGCGCAAGCTTTATTTTAGCAAAACTAGGTGCCGGTAATGTTATACGGACGTTTGATCGAAATCGGGTTAAAACGTGAAAAACCGACAATTTTGCCCTAAAACGGGAAAATTCGCAAAACGATTTCTAAAACGTTACAATCTCCCCTCCTTATAGAAATTCGGTCCCCGAATTAAAATTTCATACTAAGCGTACCTTCAAAAAGATGAGGGAATTTTTTCCGCATCTCGCTCTCGGCCTCCCAAGTGATCTCCTCACTAGTCGGGCTACGCCAAAGAAGCTTCACAGATGGCAAGACCTTTGACCGAAATTTCTTCACCTGCCGATCCAAAATAACTACCGGCTGCTCGGTGAACGAAAGATTGCGCTCAAGCTGAACGGTCTCGTGCTGAATCGTGTGAGAAGGATCATGAAGGTATCTACGAAGCATCGACACATGAAAAACAGGGTGAACATCCGGAAAACTGGGCGGGAGCGCCAAACGATAAGCAACAGAACCTACTCGCTCAAGGATCTCGAAAGGACCTACAAATCTGGGACTGAGCTTCCCTCTCTTCCCAAATCGCATAACGCCCTTCATCGGAGAAATCCTCAGGAATACATGATCCCCCACTGCGAACTCAAGTCAGCGACGACGACGGTCGGCATAAGACTTCTGCCTGTACTGGGCTGCTCTCATCCTATCCTGAATCAGCTGGATCTTGTCCATGGTCTCCTGAATTAGCTGGGGTGCCAAAACCAGACTCTCACTAAGCTCGGTCCAACAGACTGGCGATCGACACTTCCTACCATATAAAGCCTCAAAAGGTGCCATCTGAATAGTCTCCTGAAAGAGGTTATTGTAGGAGAACTCAATCAACGGCAAGTGACGATCCCAACTGCCACCAAAATCAAGCACGCATGCACGGAGCATATCCTCCAGAGTCTGTATAGTCCGCTCTGACTGGCCATCGGTCTGTGGAAGAAAAGCGGTACTAAAACTCAACCGGGTACCCAAAGCTTCCTGAAGCTTCTGCCAAAGACGGCTAGTAAACTGGGTGCCTCTGTCGGATAGTATGCATGTGGGAACACCGTGCAAACGCACAATCTCATCTATGTATAACTGAGCATACCGAGCAAAACCGAAAGTGGTCTTCACTGGAAGAAGTGAGCCGCTTTCTTCAACCGGTCTACAATAACCCAAATGGAGTCATACCCTTGACTAGTCCTGGGTAGACCAACAATGAAGTCCATGGAAATCTGCTCCCATTTTCACTCCGGAACGGGTAAAGGCTGCAACTCTCCATCCGGTCTCTGATGCTCAGCCTTGACTTGCGGACAAGTCAGGCATCTCGAAACGAAGTCCGATATATCACGCTTCATCCCTTCCCACCAGTAGAAGTCCCTCAACTTGTCCGTACAAGTAGTGTCTCCAAATCTTCAACGCAAAGACTACCGCTGCCATCTCAAGATCGTGAGTGGGGTAATTCTGCTCGTGCTTCTTCAGCTACATAGAAGCATATGCAATCACCCTATCATGCTGCATCAAAACACAGCCAAGCCCCACTCGAGAAGCATCACAAAAAACAACATAGCCGCCCGATCCAGAAGGTAAAGAAAGAACTGGTGCTTTCGTCAACCGAGTCTTCAACTGCTGAAAACTCTGCTCGCACGCATCAGTCCAGAGAAAAGAAATTCCATTCCGGGTCAGTCCAGTCAGCGGTGCAGCGATACTCGAGAAATCCTGCACAAAACGGCGATAATAACCAGCTAAGCCCAAAAAGCTGCGGACATCCGTCACCGATACAGGTCTGGGCCAAAGCTGTACAGCCTCGATCTTCCTCGGGTCCACAAGAATACCATCACCAGTCACCACATGACCCAGGAAGTCAACTCTATCAAGACAAAATGCGCACTTTGAGAATTTAGCATACAGCTGGTGCTCTCTCAATATCTGCAAAGTAATCCTCAAGTACTGCTCATGCTCCTCATGACTCCTAGAGTAGACCAGTATGTCATCAATAAATACTATAATGAACTGGTCGAGGAGCGGCCTGAAAATCTGGTTCATCAGATCCATGAACGCTGCTGGCGCATTGGTGAGTCCGAACGACATCACCAAAAACTCATAATGCCCATAGCGCATACGAAAAGCAGTCTTTGGAATGTCATCATTCCGAACCCGCAACTGATGATAACCCGAACGCAAATCAATCTTCGAAAAATGTTTCGCACCCTGGAGCTGATCAAATAAACCGTCAATGCGGGGTAAAGGATACTTGTTCCGCACCGTAACTCGGTTCAACTGATGATAATCCACACATAGCCTCAAACTGCCGTCCTTCTTCTTGACGAACAGAACAGGAGCTCCCCACGGTGAAACACTCGGACGCACAAGTCCCAAATTAAGCGACTCGTGCAATTGATCTTTAAGCTCTCTAAGCTCTGCCGGAGCCATCCGATAAGGCGGTATAGAAATAGGCTCCGTGCCAGGAATCAGATCAATGCAAAACTCAATATCGCGCTCTGGCGGCAACCCAGGTAACTCATCGGGAAAGACATCGGGAAACTCCCGCACGGTAGAAACCTGGTCCAACGACTTCACCGTAGCTCCAGTATCATGAATGAAAGCCAAGAATCCCCGACATCCCCTCCTCAAAAGCCGACTAGCGCACAGAACAGAAACCAAACTGTGAGGGGCGGCACCACGGTCCCCCTGCACAACAAACACTGGCTCGCCGGGAAAACAAAATCTAACTGTCTTCTCGCGGCAGTCCACGGACGTATAGCAAGTAGCTAGCCAGTCCATACCCAACAGAACGTCGAAGTCCAACATCTCAAGAAGGATCAAGTTGACGGACAGATCTCTGTCTCCTAAACGGACAACACAAGATCGGAACACGTGCCGCGCAACAAACGACTCTCCCACCGGAGTAGTCACGACTAGCGGCTGATCCAGCAAACACGACTCTCGGCCTAACCTCGACACGAAGTGCGTAGAAACATACGAATGCGTAGATCCCGGATCGAAAAGAATATGTGCATCAAAAGAACATACGGAAAGGGTACCTGAAACCACAGCATTGGACGCCTGAGCGTTCTGGTGAGTCAAGGCAAAAACCCATGCCTGCCCTCTACCGGCTACTGGCTGTCCTCTGCCTCTGCCACCTCGTCCTCTCGGCACAAAACCACCGCGACCACGACCTCTCTGAGTTGGAGTCTGACACGGCGCAACAACAGGAATAAGAGGCAATGCCCTCTGAGGCGGAGAAGGTGGTAAGGTAACCTGCGGTACTGCTGGCCCTCTCTGACGCACCACAGTACAATTCCGAACAAGATGATGTAAACTGCCACAACCGAATCATCCATAAGATGGTCGCTGGCCCTCCTGGGAATAAGAACTGAATAACTGGCCACGTCCCACGTCTCTGCTACTCCCTGAGTCTGAAGGAACTCTGCCTCTGTGGATAAACCTCGGTCCCCATGCTGGTACATCCGTACGAGTCCTCTTCGGTTCTGGAACAACCGATGACTCAGCTAGACGCTCCTCCACCAATAGGGCTGCATCGACAGCTGCCGCATACGTGTCGCAATGCTGAATGCTGATGGCTAGGAACAACTGGGTAAGCAGGCCTCGAACAAACCTCTTCACCCTCATCTCCTCAGTCGCCACCAGGTACGGAGCATACACCGACAGCTCAGCAAACAATACATCATACTCCGACACCGTCATCCCCGGCGTCTGACGTAACGACTCAAATCTGCGCGCTCGCACATCCCTGACGCTCGGTGGAAGAAAACAGGCAAGAAACGACGTCACAAACTCAGCCCAGGTCATAGGAGCAAGACCAGCGGCTCTGCCCCTCTCCAACGACTCACACCACTTCTGGGCCATACCCTCCAGCCGGAAACTCGCAAACTCTACACATCTCTCGTCGGAGCATCGGAGTGAGTGACAAATCCTGGCTATTCGGTCGATGAACGGCTGCGAATCCTCAGTAACATCTGTGCCAGTAAACACCGGAGGCCTCAGCCTCATGAACTCCATCAGTGACACGGTAATAACCTCTGGAGGTGCAACTGCGACTGCCGGATCAGTAGGTACCATCGTGGTCCCTGCAACGGGTGGAACAACAGCCCGCCCCTGTGCTCGAATGGCCTCTACTAAAGTCCCCACAATCTGGCGCAGGTCTTGCATACCAGCCCCGATCATAGCAATGTGCTCCGGTACCACAGGCGTATCGCCCTGGTCAACCCTCGCCTCAGATGAGACGACTCTGGCCTAGGCCCTCGCGGCCGCTCTCTGTGCCCTCATAGTCTTTGGCGGCATATAGGCTGGAAATTGAAAGAAGATTCAATAAGAAAACGGAAATCGAAGCACAAAGATGTATATCAATCATGGAAGGAATTTCAATCAATAAGTCCTAAGATCACTTAGGCGGAGTACCGTGTCGTAAGTATGCCGCGGAACATACACACGCTACGTCACTCTGCTTAAGCTACCTACTCCATCATACCAAGGTCATCCTACACTCCGAAAGGTAAAAACCTAGCGCTCTGATACCAACTTTGTCACGACCGAAAATTTAGCCCGTAACCGGCAATATTGATCCAACCATTATTGATCCAATACCTTTGTATTGTGACAATAATGGGGCGATGGCGTTAGCCAAAGAGCCTAGATCCCATCAGCGGTCCAGACACATCCTGAGGCGCTTTCATTTGATCCGGGAGATTGTAGATCGCCGCGAGATCGAGATTTAGAGAGTTGACACAAAGAACAACGCCGCGGATCCATTCACCAAGGCCCTCCCTCAGCCGCAGCATGAGCGACTTTTTGAGATGTTGGGTATGAGATACGCCAATAACTGGCCTTAGTGCAAGTGGGAGATTGTTGGATATATGTATGCCCTAGAGGCCATTATGTGATAGTCGATGTATCTATACATGTATATATATTCAGTTTGCATTCTTGCTCGACATGATAGTATGCTATCTGGTTCTTCTTTGTCTGACATGTTGATTTGATCATACTTTTATTCATTCATACATGCTGATAAAGCCCCAAGGATATCTGCTTGACTACTCTGATTATGATAGAGATCATACTATTGGGACATTTGTAGTCTATAAGCATATCCTGAAATGTCCCTAGTCGGAGGTGTATCGAGACGGGGCATCGATATACCAGAGTAGACTAGCGTATATGATACTAGACCCATGTGATGGGCGATGGATGTTCCCACATTCATCGATGTTTGACATCAAGATCATATACGGGTGCTCAGTGCTGACTGGGTACACTGGACGGACTCACCGAGAACTCCTATATGGAATTATATCTATCGTCGGATAGCAGTTCTCAGGTGACACTGGTACAGGTTAGTCTGTAGACCCGAGATCGTCATGGAGTCTTGTGTGTTCTCCCACTGTACTTTGATTGCCACCCTACCACGGCTCTACTGAGTCGTGCAAACAGGTGGCCGTTGGGTACAGTCCCGAGACACACGAAGGCAATGAGCGATAGGAGGGGTTTCGTCTCTCCCGATATTGGGAGTTGATGCTGTGCTGTGCTCGACTGGTTATAACAGCAAGTCCCTGGCCAGGGCTGCTGAGATTTGCTGATAAGTGTTATCAGTAGTTTCTCGATCTGTTATAGACCATTCACCGACACGACTTATTGAGTTATTGGGGTCGACGTGACCATCCCTAGACTCGATATGCAGCATATCTGACGAAGAGACCGTACTGTACGGTAGTGTTGCCGGATGGCTCGACGGGAGTTGTAGCAGGTTCGCTTGTTGTCTTCTGATCGCTCAATACCCGGGCGGCCGTTACGTTTAGCTGATCGCTTGCGGCTTGAGGGTACTTGATATGATCATTACCCTCTGCCGGCGTATTGACGAGTCTTAGAGTCCCACAAAGGAGTTACCCAGTCCAGGCGAAACGTTGTGGTGCGCGTATGCGATATGCGCATGCACCCGATTGAAATGTGCGTATATGATACCGAACATTGATCGGGTGGCCTACTTTTGGTGGGGTCGTATGAGATATGACTGGATTGATAAATTAAGTGTTGATTTATCATCTAACCATAAGTTATCTCACTTGAAACCTTTCTAGGGTTTGATGGATGTAAGCATGCATGCATGTGTTTCTTTATTTTCATTCTAGTTTCATGCACATGTGAATGTGCATACATGTATACATACATACACCCATCCATCATGGTTGTTAGCATATGGAAATGGTGGCAATGCAAGACTTACACCATGGATAATTATTTAATTTTGGTTTTAAAGTTAAATGAAAAAGAAAAGGATAATCATGTTAGTTTCCACACTCTTCTTCTAACCTAACCTAGCTCAACTACCACTAACCTATGGTTATCCTTCTCTTTATCATTCTAAACCCAAGTTAAATTAACTATCTATCATTTAATCATGGTTGAAGTCAAGAAGGAATTAAATATATAGAGTGATATATATTTCTTTCTCTTGCTTAACTCAAGGTTATCTTTTTACCTCTTGCAAAGAAAGGCCACCATCTTCATCTTCCTTCATCTTTTCCTCTGTAGGTTTTTCTAGTGAGTTAAATACAATCAAAGAAAGGTTTTTGAAGTGAGATCCAAAGCCACAACACCATTCTACTCAAGTCTAGCCAACTTGATTAGAGTGTTTCCTTCGATTTTACAAAGTAGCGAGCTTGGACGGAGATCTCCGCGGTGGATCGTCGTGGACACAAGGGGAGTTCAAGAGGACCTCGATTGAACACCCAAGACATCAAGGAGTCTTGCAAAGGGGAGCTACAAAGGTTGTAGCCTTCAAACCCTAGTCTTTACTAGCTTAATGTTTTGATAACCCTAATTTTCTAGGATCTATCCTTTGCATGTTAGCTTAGCACCTTAAAAATACAATCTTTGAGACATGTGATGCTTCAAAATTCATCATAGGGTGCTAGACTAACCTTACATTGGTATCAGAGCCGACCTAGAACATTAGGCGACGTTTTTACGAAGTGAAAACCCCGATCGGACAAAAATACGATATTATGGGATGCTCTCTGGAAATTTTCTAAATTTTGACATTTTGCAGAATTAAAAATATGTAAAAATCATAGAAGATAAATATAAGGATTACGGCAGAAAAATAATCACATGAACAGTTAGAACCGCCGCGGAAACGCGGCCTAAGCTTGCTTAGGCCACTGTTCCGCGGCCACATATATTAATTGATGGATCATTTTTCTTCTGTAATTCATTAATCTGCTTGTACATAATTTTGGATATTTTTGATCTGTATTTAGTTTAGAAAAATTCTGGAGATAATTTTGGACCCGACGATTCGATCGGAATTTTTTTTTCGTAGCTTTTCCGGGTAAATTAGGAAGTATTGAAGTGTTTGAACGAATGTCATTTGCTCACTATTCACGGGGTTTGAATACTTTGGAAATACGTGCAAGTCTTTTTATGGTGGTCCCTCTAGAAGACAACAAACCTTAACTCGATTATGTGACCGTCTCGAACTGCCCTTTGAACCTTAGGGTTTGGGGCAGTACGGCGTGCCACATGTGAGGCGTTGGCTTGACCCTTCTACGGCTGGACCGCTACTACTGTGTCACACTCCGGATTTTTAACCCTGCTCAAGTGTTGTGCTTTAGTGGATCTTGGGTGCTTGATCGTTCGTTCGAAAACTTTAATACTGTCTGTTTATCAGGAATGTGATACAATATGTGGAATTCATATAGTGTAGGCATGAAATACGAAATATGTGATATTTCGCATTTATGATGTCTAAAGAGAATCTGGATTCCAAATATTGTAGTTTTACACTTTCTTTTCTGTGACCGTAAGTGTAGTATGTCAGATATCGCCGGTTTCGTTGCTATACATCAACGACAATCGGGGTACGCATACTTACTTACGTTGATGATATGTGATATTATGTGTTGCTGAGATATGATGTGCAGGATTGTCGCGATCGAATAGCCGGGGGTTTTTTGTGAGATGAGAGTTTTATATTTTCATTCATGTAAATTCAAATGTAATGTAATATTCTTTTATTTGGGGCACTTCCAGGTTGCGGTTGTGTCACCAGTGTTGTATATTATTTACTTTTCCGCATTAGGATGGACCCAAGGAGGGGAGCACAGGTGACCGGGTTCTGGGGTTCAGTGGGAGGCCATCTCGAGGAGTCGAGACCGGGTCTCCTAAACTCTAGGATTGGTAAGGTCACTTGCCGCTCTCGTAGGGGTCCAGGGTGTGGGCTTGGCTATTCATCGCGACTGTGGAATCCGTATTTTCTATTCTGGCTAAATACTAAATACGGACGTCCTAGGATATCCCACGTTATATCTATGTTTCTGCTGCCTGTGTTCTGTGATATCTGAGACGAATGACATATTATATATATGATATATAGTAGACGTTGCTTATGTTTTACACCCGCGCTAGTCCTGTCCCGGTATGCCGTTAGTTAAGTAACCTAACGGTGCATAACGGAACATTGCGGCGAATGCGGATGGCATAAGCGTACGTGTTATTTTCGTTTCTTTTCTGTGATTGGCTTAAGGACTTAAATGATGGGATTACATTAATGTGATTAATGTAAAGAAAATAAACCTAAAAAGATGTTGTAGAATCGGATTTAAAAACTACTCGGCTATTTGTGAAAAAGCTACATTTCAAAACTGCGGAGCTTAAGCCACTCCTTTTGAAAACTGTTTGATTCTACAACGATATCAAGTTCAAAGCGTTAAAGATTTTCTTAAAAATCATTCGCAATCCTCCGTCATTTTAGGAAGTAGAGTACTTAGTATTCGTGCTACGTTTGTTGACTTTAGTTAAGGCGTAGTGTACGGTAGCTAAGTGATGTCTTCCTACACTGCATATGATGCAGATTAATTAGGACATTCATATGACTTTGTTGACCATAGTTAAGGGTCATATATGTGGGTCTAATTGATCAAGAAATGACGGGTAGAACTTGACTGGTACTTATGATTTGTTGACTATAGTTAAGGTCATAAGTACTAGGGGTAAAAATTACATCGGGAATTTCAAGTGTTGAAATTTGCAATGAGATTGCATACCTTCCATGTGATGCTTGGATCCCGATCCCACTGTGGGCAATAGTTGCTCCTAGGAGAGTTTTACAGTTTACAATTAGCTAACTCATTAGGTGTCTAGAAAGGTGTTAACGGGGCTCCGCCTCTGGGAAAACGAGGTTTACTCTAATTAGGTCCGTGCGAAAGCACGGGGAACCTCCCTCAAAGTACCGACACTGGCCTGGCTGAACGGTTAGCGAAGTTGTAGACTGTAATTAATCCTGGCTAGTTTTTCTTTTTAAGGTTTGAAAGAAAAACTTGATAAAAAGCAGTGGGAAACATCGATTAGACAAGATAATAAACCAATCTAATCTATGCAAGAGCTTTCGCTGGGTGTATTCTTTTCTCTCTCTTAATGGCAGATACCAATGACTGGACTTAAGCTTCTACTAGATAAAAACAAACTGAATGGGACCAACTATAAAGACTGGCTAAGGAATCTGAAGATCGCCTTGACATATGATAAAGTATCATATGTCCTCACGGCTTCAGCCCCGCCTGTCCCAGGTCCAAAATCCTCAGTTGCGGACATTGAAGTCCGCAAGACATGGGACGCTGACTGTGCCACGGCCACATGCCTCGCGCTTGCATCGATGGATAACACACATCAAAAGCAGCACGAGGACATGGACATTCACGGGATACTGCTCCATACAAAGGAGTTGTATGGGGAGCAATCACGCGTATTACGATACGAAGCATCAAAGAAACTGTTTCAGATGCGAATGGCCCCTGGCACACCAGTAGGAGACCATGTGTTGAAGATGATAGCTCTTATAGAAGAGCTTGAGGACCTTGGATGGACATTGGACAATGAACAATATATAGATATTATTCTGCAGTCCCACCCCTCCACCTTTGCTCAGTTCATAGTGAAATTCAACATGCATGGCATGGAGAAGGACCTCCCTGAACTCCTTAATATGTTAAGGAGTGCAGAGAGCACTATGAAGTCAGCAAAGACTCCCGTTATGACCATTGGACAGTCTTCTTCTTCTCGCCCAAAAGCTAAGGCCAAAAGAAAGAAAAAGAAGAAACCCACTAATCCTAAGGGCGGAGTCAAAAAGGTGAAGGGAAAGGGAAAGTCCACGGCTGGAGACCCAGGGAAAGGCGAATGTTTTCATTGCCACAAGACAGGACATTGGAAGCGCAATTGCACGGAGTACCTAAGTCTCAAGAAGAAGCATGGTGATGCTTCTGCTTCAGGTGCGTTTGTGACTGAAAACTGTTTTTCTATAAACTCTGCTTCCTGGGTATTGGATACCGGTTCAGGTTCTCACATTTACAATTCTATGCAGGGGCTGAGAAATAGCAAGGTTTTGAAGACAGGTGACCATACTCTCCGCGTTGGAAATGGTTCCAATATACATACAGTCGCAGTGGGAGAGTATCACTTGGGGTTGCCATCTGGATGTATTTTGATTTTGAATCCATGTTATTTTGTACCAAGTATGCTATGTAATATAATATCCGTTTCTTTGTTGGACAATGAAGGATATAATTTTGTGTTGCAGAACAATGTTATGAACATTCACCTAAATCAAATGTTGGTTGGGTATGGTACGCTTAATAACGGAATATATGTCCTAAATCAACACACAGTTTTCAGTATACAACACACTAATAAAAGAAAACTTTCAGAATTAAATGAAGCTTTTCTTTGGCATTGTAGACTTGGTCATATTAACGAAACAAGACTAAACAAGTTACATAAAGATGGATATTTAAACTCTTTTGAATATAAATCTTATGCGACTTGCCAGTCTTGTATCAAGGGTAAAATGACCAAAACTCCATTTACAGGACACGGAGAAAGAGCTACTCAGCTCCTTGGCCTCATACATAGTGATGTATGTAGGCCAATGTCTACACAGGCTAGAGGCGGTTTTTCATACTTCATTACATTCACCGACGATTTCTCAAGATTCGGTCATGTATTTTTATTAAAACACAAGTCCGACGCTTTCGAGAAATTCGTTGAATATAAACAAGAAGTAGAAAAACAAACCGGCTTGAGTATCAAGATGCTTCGATCAGATCGAGGTGGTGAGTATCTCAGTACAGAATTTGCAAACTTCCTAAAAGAGAATGGGATTCTCTCTCAGCTCACTCCGCCTTACACACCACAGCACAACGGTGTGTCAGAACGACGGAATAGGACCCTATTAGATATGGTCCGGTCCATGATGAGTGACGCTGAGTTACCAGTCTCGTTCTGGGGACATGCATTGGAGACTGCAGCGTTTCTGCTAAACAGGGTTCCGACCAAAGCCGTGTCTACCACGCCATATGAGATATGGAATGGGAAGAGACCATCTCTTAAGAGAATTAAGATTTGGGGTTGCCCGGCCTATGTTAAAAAACAGAATCCGGACAAACTCGAGACACGGTCAGTCATGTGTAACTTTGTGGGATATCCAAAGAATTCTTATGGATATCTGTTCTACCACAAAGAGGAACAAAAAGTGTTTGTTTCTCAGTATGCCACATTCTTGGAAAAAGAGTTTTTCACAGATAAAGATGATGGCAAGGTGGTAGATCTAGAAGAGGTTCTGGAGACACAAACTACAAATGACGATTTGGTTGAACCGGCTGTTGCAGCAGAAACTGAAGAACCTCGGCCACTCCATAGGTCTGGTAGGACTTCTCGCCCACCGGAGAGGTACTGCGGTATCCTCATTGATGGTAACGGAGAAGATTGCATCATGGATGATGATGATCCTACCAGTTTTCAGCAGGCTATCACGAGTGGTGACTCTGTGAAGTGGCTGGATGCCATGAGATCCGAAATGGAGTCTATGTACACCAACAAAGTATGGACTTTGGACGTTGTACCCCCTGGGGTAAAACCTGTAGGGTGCAAATGGATCTTTAAAAGAAAGATTGGTGTGGATGGGCAGGTAGAGACCTATAAGGCAAGACTTGTGGCGAAAGGTTTTCGTCAAAGACCAGGTTTGGACTATGACGAAACTTTTTCGCCCGTAGCCGTGCTTAAATCCATTCGGATCCTACTTGCTATTGCTGCTCACTACTACTATGAAATCTGGCAGATGGACGTTAAAACAGCATTTCTAAATGGAAATTTAGAAGAATGCGTTTATATGGATCAGCCAGAAGGCTTCATTGACAGTGGGAGCAGCGAGAAAGCATGTAGATTGCTTAAATCCATATATGGGTTGAAGCAGGCATCTCGGAGTTGGAACATCTGTTTCGATGATGTTATCAAAGAGTTTGATTTCATCAAAAATCCAGATGAACCTTGTGTTTATAAGTAGGCTGTAGGAAGAGCTGTCACATTCCTCGTATTGTACGTGGATGACATTCTTCTGATAGGAAATGATATTCCTATGCTACAGTCGGTCAAATCATTCTTATCACTAAGGTTCTCCATGAAGGACCTGGGTGATGCCACATACATCCTGGGCATAAGGATCTATAGGGATAGATCCAAAAAGTTATTGGGATTGTCCCAAACCAGGTACATCAACACCATCCTAAAGAGGTTTAGTATGGAAGACTCCAAGCGGGGTGCCTTACCCGCTTGCCATGGAGTCACTCTCTCCAAGGATTCTTGTCCAAAGACCGATGAAGAGAGAGCTCGCATGAGCATTATACCTTATGCTTCGGCAGTAGGGTCTATAATGTATGCGATGTTATGTACACGCCCAGATGTAGCTTATGCACTTAGTGTTGTAAGCAGGTATCAATCCAACCCAGGGGAGAACCACTGGACAGCTGTGAAGAACATTCTTAAGTACTTACGAAGGACTAAAGAATTGTTCTTGGTGTATGGTAATACAGATCTCCAAATGGAGGCCTTTACCGATTCGAGCTTCCAGAGCGATAAGGATGACAGCAAATCTATCTCAGGGTTTGTATTTACCCTCAATGGAGGGGCGGTAAGTTGGAAGAGTTCCAAACAGGATACCGTTGCAGACTCTACGATGGAAGCTGAGTACATTGCTGCAAATGATGCCGCTAAGGAAGCCGTCTGGATGAAGAAGTTCGTCTCGGAGCTAGGAGTAGTTCCAACCATTATTGATCCAATACCTTTGTATTGTGACAATAATGGGGCGATGGCGTTAGCCAAAGAGCCCAGATCCCATCCGCGGTCCAGACACATCCTGAGGCGCTTTCATTTGATCCGGGAGATTGTAGATCGCCGCGAGACCGAGATTAAGAGAGTTGACACAAAGAACAACGCCGCGGATCCATTCACCAAGGCCCTCCCTCAGCCGCAGCATGAGCGACTTTTTGAGATGTTGGGTATGAGATACGCCAATAACTGGCCTTAGTGCACGTGGGAGATTGTTGGATATATGTATGCCCTAGAGGCCATTATGTGATAGTCGATGTATCTATACATGTATATATATTCAGTTTGCATTCTTTCTCGACATGATAGTATGCTATCTGGTTCTTCTTTGTCAGACATGTTGATTTGATCATGCTTTTATTCATTCATACATGCTGATAAAGCCCCAAGGATATCTGCTTGACTACTCTGATTATGATAGAGATCATACTAGTGGGACATTTGTAATCTATAAGCATATCCTGAAATGTCCCTAGTCGGAGGTGTATCGAGACGGGGCATCGATATACCAGAGTAGACTAGCGTATATGATACTAGACCCATGTGATGGGCGATGGATGTTCCCACATTCATCGATGTTTGACATCAAGATCATATACGGGTGCTCAGTGCTGACTGGGTACACTGGACGGACTCACCGAGAACTCCTATATGGAATTATATCTATCGTCGGATAGCAGTTCTCAGGTGACACTGGTACAGGTTAGTCTGTAGACCCGAGATCGTCATGGAGTCTTGTGTGTTCTCCCACTGTACTTTGATTGCCACCCTACCACGGCTCTACTGAGTCGTGCAAACAGGTGGCCGTTGGGTACAGTCCCGAGACACACGAAGGCAATGAGCGATAGGTGGGGTTTCGTCTCTCCCGGTATTGGGAGTTGATGCTGTGCTGTGCTCGACTGGTTATAACAGCAAGTCCCTGGCCAGGGCTGCTGAGATTTGCTGATAAGTGTTATCAGTAGTTTCTCGATCTGTTATAGACCATTCACCGACACGACTTATTGAGTTATTGGGGTCGTCGTGACCATCCCTAGACTCGATATGCAGCATATCTGACGAAGAGACCGGACTGTACGGTAGTGTTGCCGGATGGCTCGACGGGAGTTGTAGCAGGTTCGCTTGTTGTCTTCTGATCGCTCAATACCCGGGCGGCCGTTACGTTTAGCTGACCGCTTGCGGCTTGAGGGTACTTGATATGATCATTACCCTCTGCCGGCGGATTGACGAGTCTTAGAGTCCCACAAAGGAGTTACCCAGTCCAGGCGAAACGTTGTGGTGCGCGTATGCGATATGCGCATGCACCCGATTGAAATGTGTGTATATGATACCGAACATTGATCGGGTGGCCTACTTTTGGTGGGGTCGTATGAGATATGACTGGATTGATAAATTAAGTGTTGATTTATCATCTAACCATAAGTTATCTAACTTGAAACCTTTCTAGGGTTTGATGGATGTAAGCATGCATGCATGTGTTTCTTTATTTTCATTCTAGTTTCATGCACATGTGAATGTGCATACATGCATACATACATACACCCATCCATCATGGTTGTTAGCATATGGAAATGGTGGCAATGAAAGACTTACACCATGGATTAAATAATGGATAATTATTTAATTTGGTTTTAAAGTTAATTGAAAAAGAAAAGGATAATCATGTTAGTTTCCACACTCTTCTTCTAACCTAACCTAGCTCAACTACCACTAACCTATGGTTATCCTTCTCTTTATCATTCTAAACCCAAGTTAAATTAACTATCTATCATTTAATCATGGTTGAAGTCAAGAAGGAATTAAATATATATAGTGATATATATTTCTTTCTCTTGCTTAACTCAAGGTTATCTTTTTACCTATTGCAAAGAAAGGCCAACATCTTCATCTTCCTTCATCTTTTCCTCTCTAGGTTTTTCTAGTGAGTTAAATACAATCAAAGAAAGGTTTTTGAAGTGAGATCCAAAGCCACAACACCCTTCTACTCAAGTCTAGCCAAATTGATTAGAGTGTTTCCTTCGATTTTACAAAGTAGCGAGCTTGGACGAAGATCTCCGCGGTGGATCGTCATGGACACAAGGGGAGTTCAAGAGGACCTCGATTCAACACCCAAGACATCAAGGAGTCTTGCAAAGGGGAGCTACAAAGGTTGTAGCCTTCAAACCCTAGTCTTTACTAGCTTAATGTTTTGATAACCCTAATTTTCTAGGATCTATCTTTTGCATGTTAGCTTAGCACCTTAAAAATACAAAGTTTGAGACATGTGATGCTTCAAAACTCTTCATAGGGTGCTAGACTAACCTTACACTAAATAGGCACTTCCCATGCTTGTCGATGTGCATGTGGGCGGTTACAAGCCACAGTTAAGATGGTTCTCTGAAAATGAGAAAAGAAAGAAGCATTGCTTCAGATTATAAAGAACGGGCACAGAAAATTTTGTGCATAATGGAGCTATTTCCAAGATCTGGGAAATATAAGTTTTGGGGAATATAAGTTTGACTTAAAAGGATGGTGAAAAGACACCTCCAACAATTGAAGCAACGCTTCATAGCAGCGCCAAGTGCTCTGTGCCCTAAGCAGCGCCAAGTGCGCTGTGCCCTAAGCAGCGCACCATGTGCAAAGCATGTGTACGCTAGGGCTAGGTGCGCTGCGCTCTAAGCAGCGCACCACGTGCAAACCACGGGTGCGCTCTAAGCAGCGCACCACGTACAAACCACGGGTGCGCTAGCGCCAAGTGCGCCACACTCTAAGCAGTGCACCATGTGAAAAGTACGGGTTCGCTCGTGCTGGAACAAAAAGCTCCCCACCGTCAGATCAAAGATCTAATAATAATGATGAATCATTAATCAATCAGAACTAAATTCTGTTAAGGAAAGATTTCTCAAAATCATTCCAAACAACAAAATTGTGCTCTGTAAATCAGAGCACCGTTGGATCAATGATCCAATGGTGATTAAAAATCACTAAAAATATAGTATAAATTCTGTTTAGAAGAATTCCCAATCTTTGTTAAAAGCAAGAAGATTACCTTCTGTAAATCAAAAACCCTTGGATCAAATATCTAACGGTGGGAAAATTCCCAAATCAATTGGAGAAAAGATCTCCTTAACTGATTGAACTAATCAGCTTGCCCTATTAAAAGGCCCTTAGACTTCAAGTCTCAGAGACACAGAAGCATACAGAGGAACCCCCCCCATAAGCTTTGAGAAAATCCCAGAAAGAAGAGCCAAGCTCTCGATTGAAGAACTTCTTTTCTTCAAGGTAAAATGAACAGATAGATGAAATCATCTCATAATTGAAAGAAGAACTCACTTCTTTAAAGATCATAAATCTACAGAGACCAAGGTCTTTTAAAAAAGAGATCAAAAGATCCCACCATAAAATAAAAAGGAGAATATAAATCTTCTCATAGATCATAGATCTACAAGACTAAGGTCTTTTACAAAATGAGATCAATACATCTCATTATAAGAAGGGGGAGAATAGTTCAATTCTCTTAAAGATCATAGGTCTAAAAGCAAAGCCTTTCATCAACATAAGAGATTGGAAACATCTCCTACAAAATAAGAACTGTTGTTCTTAGAATCTTGAGACAAAGTCCTTTATAAACAAGAATTTGTATCTCAGATCATAAAATTGATCAGATGCGCTTTGCGCTCTTGAACCGCACTTCTGCAATCTTAGACTGGCGCTCAGCGGCAAGCGCGACACGTGTCCCTCACGTATGCGCCACTTAATAGTTAGGGCTTTGCGCTCTTGAAATAGCGCGCTGCGCTCATGGGTTGGCGCTCAGCGCCAGGCGCACCACGTGTCACTCACGTGCGCGCCACTGAACTAATAGCGCAATGCGCTCATAAACTGGCGCAATGCGCCCATCATCTGGCTCTTAGCGCCAGGCGTAACACATGTCCCTCACGTGTGCGCTACTCGGCAGAAGCGCACTGTGCTTTTTGGCGCAAAGCGCCAAGCGCACCATGTGCTGCGCTGATAGAACATAAATTGTTCTTTAACAAAGCCCAAAGCATCAGCATTCAGTAAAAGACAAAAACATTGTCAGGGCCAAGCCTAAATAAAGGCTCCAAAGCCTAAAATAAATGTTAAACATTTTAACTTGATTGTACTTAGCCCAAGATTGGCCATAAGTCTTCAAATTCAGATTAACTAAGCCCATATGCTCGTAAATATTTTAACAGATCTTAGCCCCAAATTGGACTACAGATCTTTCAACCAAAATTGGTTCAAGGGTACATCTCTGATCCCCTCTGTTATATATCATTGTAATCCATCAACGTCTTCAGAGAGGTGACGGGTCCCGGCAACCATACATTTCAAAGACTATGACGTCTTTAAACTGGACTGTAGGGTCCTTAAGCCTATGGACTATGATGTCCTTAACCTCGGACTGTGGGGTCCTTAAGCCCATGGACTATGATGTCCCTAATCTTGGACCGTAATGTTCTTAAACTAACAATGGACCACCATGTCCTTAAACTGGTAATGGACCGTAATGTCCCTAAACTAATGGACCGCAAAGTCCCTAAACTAAGCAATAGAGCCTAAATGCTCTTTTGTTGGATCTAAATGATCCCGTTAAGTTGATCTTAGTCTAAAATTAGACTAATGTATCCTTAACAAACGTTTAAGTTGATCTTAATCTCAAATGAGACTAACATATCCTTAAACCCAACCCCAAACCGAAATCTAAGAAGATACGGATTTGGACAAATCCAAGCCCTATGGGAGACAACATAAATTAGTCTCCGTATACAATCCACGGCCAACAAAAACAAAATAAACACACACGACACGAAGTGACCATCTGGAGAAGGAAAAAGTGGTTACCGTGATGCGGTAGCGTAATTAACTGCAGAGGGTTGCGCCTGCAGAGAAGAGCGTCCCCACAATCAAAAACCCCTCAAATTAGGGGGAATGTGACGAAGTCTGCTAGATCGGCCTCATCCGTTTAAACCTTCGATATATGGTGTCATAAATCAACTTGGTATCTTCGGAGAGGTGGATGGATAACAGCAATTAGCATCTGCCCCCAAATTCAGGAAAGACGTCATGTCTTTCCCGTGTTTCGGCGGAGAACAATGATATGTTGATATATGAATGCGAATCAATTGAGATGATTTATACCCTGCCGGTCCCCTGATATGAAGTTGTTGCGGATATGACCTGGGACATAGATATATAGAGATATTTTTATATATGTTATGAATCGTGAGTGATATACGTACGAGACGTTAGGTCCGTACCCTCCTCGTCTTATAGGTTGATAGGATCCCTGATAGCTTAATGCCGCGGTGATGAGTTTCCGTACATGATGAGTCTGACTTGATGTTTGATCCATACCCTTGACTAGAGGTTGCTGTACGATGGATTATACCGTACGCGATGTTGTTAGGCTGGATGCCGATTGATAGATTCACCGACTCGATCATGTTAGATAAGTATACCTTATAGCTTTTAGCTGACGATTTACCTTATGATGCATTCATGTAATTCGTATTGCATTACCTATACCTATGCTAGTACACTTACACCATTATCGATGATGCGTATGTTACACATACACAGATTTGCCGGCTCACACACTTCATCATCGATAATTGCCATGTCACTACACAGTAGGGTTGCTACATCATGATATGCATATTGTACACTCATACTTGCGTATATATCCACTTGTACATCCATATTGCCGCACATACATATTGTACACTCATACTTGCGTATATACCACTTGTACATCCATGCTTGCGCACATACATATTGTACACTCATACTTGCGTATATACCACTTGTACATCCATACTTGTTGTTAGTTGTATGTATGCCCTAGAGGCCAGTATTGTACAGATGATGTATATTATATTGGATGCTTGGACATATATAGAGATGACTTTCTTGCTCGACATGATAGTATGCTATCTGGTTGCTCTTTATCTTAACATGTACACTAGTCTCCTTATACTGTCTTATAGTTACATGTTGGTAAAGCCCTTAGGATTTGTACTTGACTACCTGGACAATGATGCAGATCATACTAGTGGGAACATGGTAGTCCATAAGTACATCCTTCAAGGTCCCTAGTCGTGGGTGTATCGAGACGGGGCATCGATATACCAGTGTAGACTAGCGTATACGCTTCTCGACCCATGTGATGGGCGATGGATGATCCCATATCCATTGGTGTTTGACATCAGAGATGGTATACGGGTGCTCAGTGGAGACTGAGTACACTGGACGGACTCGCCGAGAACTCCCAGCTGGTATTATACCTCACGTCAGATGGAAGTTCTCAGGTGACACTTGTACAGGTTAGTCTGTAGACCCGAGATCGTCATAGAGTCTTGTGTGATTCCCACTGTGCTTTGATCTCCACCTTACCACGTCCATGAGGGCATGCAAAATGGTGGTCTTTGGGCACAGTCCCGAGTCACATGGAGGCAATGAGCGATAGGAGGGGTTTCGTCTCTCCCGGTATTGGGGGTTGATGATGCGCAGTGCTCGATTGGCCGTAGCAGGGAAGTCCCTGGCCAGGGCTGATCAGAGATTTGCTGGTAAGTGTTACCAGTAGTTTCTCGACCCGTTATGAGCCTCACATCGGCACGACTTATCGGGTTATTGGGGTCTGACGTTTACCACCCCTAGACTTGATATGCGACATATCAGACGAAGAGACCGGACTGTATGGTAAGTGTTACTGGTCGGATTCGCAGGAGTGTGAGCGGGCTAGCTCGTCGATCTTCTGATCGTTCAATACCCGGGTGGCCGTTACGTTTAGCAGACCGCTTGCGGCTTGTGGGTGCTTGATATGATCATCATCTGCTACCGGCGTATTGACGAGTCTTTAGAGTCCTACACAGAGGTTTCCTGGCTCAAGCAAAACGAAATAGGAGCGCATATGAGATATGTGCGGGACCGAGAATAATACCAGTATGTGATACTGTATTCGATTCTCGCGATTTGTAATATTGATCGGTTATATGCATTATAGCCGGGTTATCGGATCAAGTGTTGATTCGATAAGTTGTTACTATTGATATTAGTCGGTTATATGCGATATGACCGGGTCGTTAAGTCAAGTGTTGATTTAATGATTTAATGTATAATTATATATTTGATATATTACTTTACATTAACTAATATGGGTTCACTTTAAATGAATTTTCTCACTTGCTGTGCATGATGTATATGTGATATACTTTTGTACACTTATTTGTATCATATTAGATGATGCATGTTTATTTGGTTAAGTGTAAAGAATAAACCCATGGTTAAGAGGATAATTAGGGTTTTGATTTTATCACACATTTATTTATCCATTCCTTTTTATTTAAATTGTTTTATAAAAACAAAATGGTTTTCTTTTGTCATGAAGCTTAATGAAGCTTCATGAAGGTTTGACTCAAAGACCATTTTGTCTTTATGCTAAACCCTAACTATTCCCACTTACAATGGTTTGCTCTCTACACTTAACCCATGTTAGATTATGATAAGTATCAATTTTATTTCATTATTAAAGAAGACTTATCATAATACTAGCTCATCTTCTTCTTCATCTTCAAGTTAGAAACCTTGAGGCCATTAATGGCAACTTGAGCTTGAGAGTGAGAAATCCAATTCTAAAGAGAACCCACCTCCTATTTCTTCACCCTCTACCTCTAGCCAAGTTGTAGAGTGTGTTTTCTTCACAAGTTTCATCACTTTGTGAAGTCGGAGCTTGAACTTGCGATGCCTCGACGTAGATCGTCTTTGACACGAAGCCGGCGACCTAGCTCACCCGATTCTCCGATGTAGCCGACGCTAGAGCCCGGGGTTCGACATGGACAGCGAGGAGACTTCGTTGCGGAGCCGTGGAGGTGGATATCCGGATCTACAAAGGTTGTAATTTCCATATCCAAGTAGTTAAGTGTTAACTAGTTTTCTTTTCGCCTAGATTTCTAGCAACGATCCGTAGTCTAGGGTTTCCCGGCACCATTTTTTTTGAAATTGGCATGTTCGATGCCTTGTGAGACCTCTATAGGGTGCCTAGGAACCTTTCATTGCGCACATACATATTGTACACCATACTTGCGTACATATATATTGTACACCCATACTTGCGGACATACACATTTGTACGTCCATACTTGCATATATACACATATGCACCATTATACGGTATTGCATTCGATTTTGGAGATTTGGCAACCGCATGATATATTTTAAAACTGTATTCATTTAAAAGAGTGGTTTTCCCTCGATATGTGTATATTACCGTTCTATGTTGCATGATATACGGATATGCTTACATTTCTGTTATTTGTAGCATACATCATGCTTTACACTTTTACGCATTGAGATATGTTGTTTTCATGAGATTTCTGGATTTGAGAACCGTGGCGATTTCAAAAGAAAGTATGTACAGTTTTAAAAATCTGGTTTCTCTTGATCTGATATTTCAGTGCGTCCACCATGTGTTTTCTCGATTTTGAGAGTAGCATGTGAAATCCGATTCGAAGAGAGGTATGTTAGTTATATGTATGCCGTAGAGGCCATTATTGTACATTGGATGTATATTGTGGTGGATGCTGGGACATATATAGGTAGGACTTTCTTGCTCGACATGATAGTACGCTATCTCGTTGCTCTTTGTCTTAACATGTATACTTTCCGTCTCTCTGTTACATGTTGATAAAGCCCTTAGGATGTGTACTCGACTTCCAGGACTATGATGCAGATCATACTAGCGGGGCCTGGATAGTCCATGAGTACATCCTTGAAATGTTCCTAGTCGAGGGAATATCGAGACGGGACATCGATATTCCAGAGTAGACTAGCGTATATCTTCTCGACCCATGCGATGGGCGATGGATGATCCCATATCCATTGGTGTTTGACATCGAAGATGGTATGAGGGTGCTCAGTGGAGACTGGGTACACTGAACGGACTCGCCGAGAACTCCCAGATGGTATTATACCTCACGTCAGATGGCAGTTCTCTGGTGACACTGGTACAGCTTAGTCTGTTGACCCGAGATCGTCATAGAGTCTTGTGTGTCTCCCACTGTGCTTTGATTTCCACCCTACCACGGCTCTACTGAGTCGTGCAAACAGGTGGTTTTTGGGTACAGTCCCGATTCACATGGAGGCAATGAGCGATAGGAGGGGATTCGTCTCTCCCGGTATTGGGGGTTGATGTTGCGCAATGCACGACTGGCCATAACAGGAAATCCCTGGCCAGGGTTGCAGTGATATACTGGTAAGAGTTATCAGTAGTTTCACGAATGTTATGGACCTCAAGTCGGCATGACTTATCGAGCTATTGGGGTCTGACGTTTACCACCCCTAGGCGAGATATGCGGCATATCAGACGAACAGACCGGACTGTACGGTAAGTGTTACTGGTTGGATTCACAGGAGTGTGAGCGGGCTTGCTCGTCGATCTTCTGATCGCTCAATACCCGGGTGGCCGTTACGTTTAGCAGACCGCTTGCGGCTTGTGGGTGTTTGATATGATCAACATCTGCTGTCGGCGTATTGACGAGTCTTTAGAGTCCAACATAGAGGTTTCCTGGCTCAAGCGAAACCAAATAGGAGCGCATATGAGATATGTGCGGAACCAAGAATAATGCATGTATGTGATACCGTATTCTATTCTCGCGATGAATGTATCGATTAGTTATATGCGATATAACCTAGTTATCGAATCAAGGATTGATTCGATAAGCCGATACATTGGATACTAGCCGGTTATATGCGATATGACCGGATCATTGAATCAAGTGTTGATTTAATGATTTAATGCATAATTATATATATTTGATATATTACTTTGCATTAACTAGTATTGGTTCACTTTAAAAGGATTTTCTCACTTGAATTGTGCAAGTTGTATATGTGATATACTTTTGTGCACAAGATTGTATCATGTTTGATGATACTTGCTCTTTTGGGTTTGTGTAAAGATTAAACCATGTTTAATGAATGGTTAGGGTTTCTTTTCTCTTATTTATTTTTCCATTTATTATTGTTTTGGAAAAGATAAAGAGAAAAAGAAATAGTGGCTTATTTTGTTTTTTCTTTGAAGCTTCTTGAAGCTTTGAACAAGTCTACCATTCTTGTCTCTTCTTTAACCCTAACCACTCATCTAAACCTTAGTTAAATCTCTACACTAAACCATGGTTGAAGTTATGATAAGTATTCTTTTTATTTTCCTTTTTAATTAACTTATCATATCTTCTTCTTCTTCTTCATCTTCTTCTTCCATGAAGAAAGCTAGTGACCATCAATGGCAACTAGTGAAATTGAGTGAGAAATCCAAATCTAAAGTCTACCCACTTCCTATTTCTTCATCCTCTACCTCTTGCCAAGTTGTATAGGGTGTTTACTTCATAAGTTTTCAAAGCTTGGTGAAGTTGGAGCTGGTTCTTGTGATGCCTCGACGTAGATCATCTTCGGCATCGAACCGACGATCAAGCCCGCCCATTCTTCGATGATGCCAATGCTAGAGTCAAGGGTTCGATTTGGACAGTAGAGGGAGATCATCGCGGAGCTTAGGAAGTGGTGGACCGGATCTACAAAGGTTGTAGCCCCTTCCCTTTAGCTATATTTCCGTTTACTTACTCGCTTCGCCTATATATCTAGTTAACGATCCGTTCTAGGGTTTCTCGGCACCGTATTTTTTAGAAATTTTCATGGATGATGACTTGTGAGACCTCACTAGGGTGCCTACGAACCTTACAGTGGTATCAGAGCCTAGCTAGAGCCTTAGGCGAAGTCCCGACGGAATTAGAAGTCCGATCGACCCAAAACCCCGACTTTAAAAATGCTCTCTGGACATTTCTGTAAAATGTGGATTTTTGTAGATTAAAAATATTCAGAAAAATCAGCAGGGGATTGTAAGGTTTACTGGAAAATTTGATCGCCTAATTCCTTAAAAGCACCGCGGATCCGCGGCATGAGCATGCTCATGCGGCGGTTCCGCGGCAGTTTTGTCTTTTTGTGCATCGAAGTTTGCACCGTAATTCTCAGTAAAAAGTGCTGGTTTTCCTGGGAATATTTTAATATTTATTCCAGAGTTTTATTTTCTGGGTTGTATTGGGACTCGGTGTATTCGATCGGACAGTCTAATTTTTGTCGGTGTGCTTTTCCGGGTATTTTTTAGAATATGTTAAAAAGTTCGACCGGATATAAATACCCACTTTTTCCCCTGCCGGGAAATTTCCAATTGTTGGATTTTTCCGTAGTTTAACGACGTTCTAAGTAGTGCAAGTAACGCGATGGACCCTCTAGAAGACAACAAACCTTAACTCGATTATGTGACCGTCTTGAACTGCCCTTAGAACCTTCGGTTTGGGGCAGTACGGCGTGCCACATGTGAGGCGTTGGCTTGACCCTTCTACGGCAGGACCGTTGGTACTGAGGCACGAACTGAATGTTGTTAGACTTATTTCATGTGTTAAGCTGTATCGGGAAAACTTGGGTGTTCAATTGTTCGATCGAAAAGTTTAGCATTTTCTATTTATCCGGAATGTGATACAATAATTGGAATTCATAAATTGTTATGAGATAACGGAATGAATATTATAAACGTAGCAGTTTAGTCTCACTTGATCGGTTGCCACGGAATTTTGATGTGATCAAAAGTCCGTCGCAATCACGTAGCGTACGCGGATACTCGCCGGGTAAACTTGATAAACAGCCTTACCCCATAGCCCCAACCAAGTGACTGTAGGAGAACCCCGTCGCCGAAAGCATCCGTCCGGGTGCTCGCGGCAGCGGTGTTCCGCCTTGGTGCACTTCGTCGACGGCATCGGGGGTGCGGCCGCCTACTAAAGTTTGCGACGAGCATTCGATCAGTTTTTCGGGAATCTTGTTGAATTGCCCGACTTGATATTGAAAAGTGTTTTCGATAATGAGAACAAAATGCGGGGTTTATAATTGTTAGGCATGCGATGTCTAAAGAATTCATTTGGTCAGGCATGCGATGTCTGAGGTGGTTGCGGATTCCAACTGTTGTAGTTTTACACTTTCTTTTCTGTGACCGTAAGTGTAATATGTGATATCGCCGGTTTCGTTGCTATATGTCAACGACAATTGGGATGCGCATATTTACTTACGTTGATGACATGTGATGTTATGTGTTGCTGGATATGTTATATTGGATCGTCGTGTTTGAATAGCCGGGGGGTTTTTATGTGAGATGAGTGTTTTTTATTTTCATTCATGTAAAAACTTGTATGTAATATTCTTTTATTGGGGCACTTCCAGGTTGCGGAAGTTGTCACCGTTGATGTATATTATTTACTTTTATGCACTAGGATAGACCCAAGGAGGGGAGCACAAGTAACCGGGTTCTAGGGTCCAGAGGGAGACCATCTCGAGGAGTCGAGTCCGGGTCTCCTAACCGTAGAATTGGTAGGGTTGCTTGCCGCTCTCGTAGGGGTCTAGGGGTGTGGGATTGGCTATTCATCACGACCGTGGAATCCGTGTTTTATACTGGCTCGTATTGAAAACACGGACGTCCTAGTATATTTAATATTTCATATGATTCTTTCTGCTGCGTTATCTGTGATGTGATCATGCGATGTTCTGTGCTCTGTTCTGATAGATGTAGTATATAGTATATATGATATATTATATAGACGTTACTTATGTTTTACACCCGCGCTAGCCATGCCCCGCTCTGCCGTTAGTTACCTAACCTAACGGTGCATGAGGGGACATCGAGGCGAATGCGGATGGAAAAAGTGTACGTCATATTTATCTGTGATGTTTAGGTAATTTAAATGATGGGATATTCATTAATGAGATTAATGAAAGAAAATAAACCTAATTGATGTTGTGGAATCGAATTTCAAAATAAAACAGGTAGCTACAGTTCTTGCTTTGCATCGTGGTGTTCCTTGTAGAACATCCTGCACCTTATTCGATAAGGAAAGGACCGAGATCCCTTCACCGGGAGTGACTCCTTTAGCAATAACTGGCAGATGCTACAACCCTCGGTTTGTCTTTGATCGCTTCTATAGTTTCCTCTTTGCACAGTGATATATATGATATATCCCGCACCTCATTCGACGAGGAAAGGGCCGACGATCCCTTCACCGGGAGTGACCCCTTTAGCAAAACTAGAAAAGCCTCAAAAACATTCCATTTAAAAACCATTTGATTCCGCAACGAGATCAAGTTCAAAGCGTTAAAGGTTTTCACAAAAACCATTCGCAACCCTCCGTCATTTTAGGAAGTAGAGTACTTAGTATTCGTGTTGTGTTTGTTGACCATAGTCAAGGCACAGTGTACGGTAGCTAAGTGATGTCTTCCTACACCGCATATGATGCGATTAGTAAGGACAGTCGCGTGACTTTGTTGACCTTAGTTAAGGGTCATGTGGGTGGGTCTGATTAATCACGAAATGACGGGTAGAACTTGACTAGTGCTTATGATTTGTTGACCATAGTTAAGGTCATAGGTGTTAGTGTTTATGCCCTAGAAGGCCATTATTGTATCATACTTGTTTGTATATTACTTAATGGAAGCTTAGGATATTCACATGTATATAACAGTCTTGCTAAACATGGTAGTATGCTACTTGGTTTTTCTATCTTAATATGTGAGTATACGTATTGATAGAGCTCTTAGGATCTTGCTTGACTACCAGCGTTGTGATGGCAGTCACACTAGTGGGGGCTGGGTAGTCTACAAGCACATCCTTATTCAGGTCCCTAGTCGTTGGATTATCGAGACAGAGCATCGATACTCCGGAGTAGACTAATGTGTACGCTTCTCATCCCAGTTGGGGAGATGGTCTGTCCCACAGCCGTCAGTACGTCGTACTGGAGATAGTATGCAGGTGCTCGTTAGGTTACGGGTATACCGGACAGGACTCACAGGGAACTGTTGGTTGGTTTTATACCAGTCGTCAGTGAACAGTTCCCAGGTGACATGAGTACAGCATAGTCCGCAGACTTGACACTGCTATTTCTCCTCGAGTGTGTCCCATTGTTCTTAGATTGCTACCCTACCACGGCTCAAAGGAGTCGTGCAAACAGGTAGCAGTTGGGTGCAGTCCCGAGCACTTGGAGGCAGTGGCGGTTGGATAGGATTCGTCTCTCCCGGTATTGGGGGTTGATATCGCGCTGTGTCAGAGAGCCATTACGCAAAGTCCCTGGCCAGGGCAAGCGAGATTTGCTGGTAGGTTCCAGTAGTTTCTCAGGGTGTAATGGGCTTCCCTCCGACATGACTTATACCGCTATTAGGGGACTGACGCTTGCCGCCCCCCTAGGCCCGATATGCGATAGTCTAAGACGAACGGACCGGACTGTATGGAGATTGTCACATCAGACTCAGTAGGAGTTCGGATGGGTTTCCTCATCGGCCTTCTTATCGACATCTACCTGGGGACCGTTACGTACAGCTAGTGCCTCTTGCGGTCTGTGGTTAAACCCACTGCCAGCGTAGTAGTCGAGTCTCTAGAGTCCCACACAGAGAGTTTCCCTACTCCAGGTGAAACGATATAGAGGTCGTATGGTTTTACGATAAGGGTTCGGACGCATACGTGTGTTTACGCACGAACGACTTTCGGACAGTTTTTACCAGTTGGCTTTGGTTTAAGCCAGTTACTGGTATCCGGTTATTGGATTTATAAAGTCTAAAGTTTTTCCGTATTTTTGCGGAAAGGAGGGGCGTTCTCGTAATTGCGCGAGAAGCTTCTAGAAGATGGTGACTAAGGAGGTTTAGGTGGCATATGCAATGAATGTGATTAGTGAGTCATATGGATGATTCATCCATGTCATTAATGCATGATAAATGCTTAATGACTCATGGAGTGAATCATCACTAGATATTATCAAGCATGGTTGCTAAATTCATTTATTATTCTTTTATTGATAAAAAGAAATGCTTGATATATATCATGTTATCTCACTATTCTCATTTGATTATCTTTATCATCTTCTCTCTCCTCAAGCTCTCCCTCTTCAAACACTAATCCTCCCCTCTCATGAGTTGAGTACAAGGATTAGTTAGACTACTTAATCCATAACCCTCTCTATATTACACCTAGCTTCTTTGATTAGCACTTAAAGAACTTTAGTTGCCTCAAGTTTAGAGGCTAAGCTTGGAGTAAAGCTCTCGGGTGGATCGTCTACTACTTCGAGAAGGCCGAGGAGGAGCTGTAGTTCGCAAAGACGAAGGACACGATTCGTTAGGTATAATCCCTAAACATAGTAGCATAGCAACTCTATGTTTTAAGTTAGTTATCGTTTAGCTTCGATTCAAGCGGTTAGTCGATGTTTGTTCATTAAACAAGTTCGTTTTTGAAAATTCCGCCTCCCCACAAGTATTGGGGTGTTGTACATCGACTTACAGTGGTATCAGAGCCTCGCTAAATAATAAATAACTTACTTGCAAATTTGTATGAATTTCGAACGGAAAAAACGAAACCGGAAAAGCCCGAAAACTTCAGTTTCTGTCGATTTTTAAATGAAGTCCTAAAATTTTTCAGGGAGGTTCAGAAAGCTTAAAAAGACAGTAGAAGAACACCCAAGAAAATTGGGCACATGATTCGGCTAAAGCACCGCGGAAACGCGGCGGATCCCACCGATCCGCCGCGGTTCCGCCGCCGAGTTGCCGAGTCATGAACCCAATTTTCCTGTGTTGGTTCTGTGTGATATTTGGGATTTTCTGGAATATTTAATTTTTGCTCAGGTTTCAGATTTGCATAGCAGTATTGGAGCAAAATTAAAAGTGTTTAATCGATCGAAATTATACAGTATTTGCTTGTTGGATTATATCTGTGATTGTCTAATGTGTTCGTAAACCTCCCCTAACTGCTAGTATGTCAGTTGGCAGGGGGTTGCACATTTCTGAAATGGATTTTATCTGTTTGTGCATAAGAACTGTGTTGGACTGTTGTGATGTATAGCCGGGGTTATGTGATGGGTTATCATTTAATTCATTTGATGTAAATATAATTTGTTGTAATATTATTTTGCGGGGCACATCCAGGTTGCGGTTGTACCACCATTGTATTATTTCTTTTTACTGTTTTTGCTCCTAGGACAGACCCAAGGTGGGGTGCACATACTGCCAGGCGGGTAGTTTGCCGCACCCGTAGGGGTCGTGGGTGGGGTAATGGCTATTCATCACAACTGTGTAATCCGTATTTTGTTGCAGGCTCAAAACAAACACGGATTGCTTGCAAATCCAATTAAGTTCATCTGTGATCTGGAATGAATATCATTGCGTCTGACGAATGTACAATATCTATATATGATAGCTATTTAGACGTCACTTATGTTTTACACCCGCGCTAGCCCAGCCCCCGCCCTGTCGTTAGTTAAGTAACCTAACGGGTGATGACGGGACCCCGTGGCGAATGCGGATGGCATAAGAGGACGTTGTATTTTCGTTGTTTTCTGCAATGATAGGTTAATGATGGGACGCATTATCTATAATGCAAAGAAAAACAAACCAAAGTTTAAATCGTTGGAACAACTTAAAAGAAACCACTCGGTTAATTTTAAAACAGATATTTTTAAATGCGGAGACTTAACCACTCCTTTTAAAAGCTATCAGGTTCCTTCGGTTATATCAAGTTCACTACGTTAACAGTTTCGCCAAAACTAGTCGTAGCCCTCCGTCATTTCTTATGGATGGTCAGTAGTATTCAAGCTATGCTTGTTGGCTTACGTCAAGGCATAGTGTTTGGTAGCTGCTGGGGTATTCATTTGTTGCATAGATAGATGTGTTGGTTTGGGACAGTCGCATTACCTTGTTGGCTTACGTCAAGGGTATATACGGGTGGGTTCAAATTAACAAAATAATGATGGGCAGAACTTGCCATGTGACTTATGATTTGTTGGCATACGTCAAGGTCATAAGAGCATGGGGCAAAAACTTATATCGGGAATTTCTAAAGAAACTGAAATTTGCAAAGAGATGCATACCATTTGGAGTTTGATGAATGTTGGTAGGATTCCTTCAACATTATCATACGATGATATTTGGATCCCGATCCTACTGTGAGTATATGCTACTTATCAGGATATTCGTCACTTAACGATCAATGCTATAAACCTAGTAGGTGTCCAGAAAAGTGTCAGCGGGGTTACGCCCCCAGAGAAAAGAGGTTATTTAATTAAGGAACTTCGCGAATGTAGGGTTCCTAGGCACCCTATGAAGGTCTCACAAGGCATCGAACATGCCAATATAAAATTTTACGGGTGCCGAGAGACCCGACTACGGATCGTTTGCTAGAAAACTAGGCGAAAAGTAAATTAGTTAACAATTAACTAAGAGATACGGAAATACAACCTTTGTAGATCCGGTCCTCCACCTCCACGGCTCCGAGAAGAGGTCCTCTCCGCTGTCCAAATCAAATCCGGGCTCTAGCGTCGGCTTCGTCGGTGAATGGGCAAGCTAGGTCGTCGATGTCCATGCCGAAGATGATCTACGTCGAGGCATTGCTAGATCAAGCTCACAACTTCACCAAGTCAAGAAACTTGTGAAGTAAACACACTCTACTTCGTGGCAAGAGGTAGAGGATGAAGAAATAGGAAGTGGTTAGACTTTAGTTTTGGATTTCTCACTCTTTTCCAACAATCACCATTGATGGAGCTTGGTTTTCTTCAAAGAAGAATGAAGAAGAAGAAGAGCAAGAAGAAGATAAGTATTATGATAAGAATAAAAGAATAAATAAAAATCCATTCTTATCATAATTCTCACCATGGTTAGGTGTAGAGAATTAACTTGAGTTAATTGAATTGGTTAGGGTTAAGCATGAGACAAAATGGTGACTAAGTCAAAAGTTCATGAAGCTTCATGAAAGAAAACAAAAGAAGCCACCATTCTATTTTATGCAATTTTATTTTCCAAAAATAAAAACAAATGAATAAATGAATAATCAAATAAAAACCCTAACCATTTCTTTAACCAAGGTTTAATTCTTTACACAAACCCTAATTTGCATGTATCATCAAATATGATACAAACAAGTGCACAAAATCATATCGCATATGCAATGCGCACAATCCGAGTGAGAAAATCCATTTAAAGTGAACCAATACTAGTTAATGCAAAGTAATATATCAAATATATAATTATGCATTAAATTATTAAATCAACACTTGATTCAATGATCCGGTCATGTCGCACACAACCGACTAGTATTCAATGTATCGGCTTATCGATTCAACGCTTGAATCGATAACTAGGTTATATCGCATACAACCATCCGACACATTGATCGCGAGAATGAAATACGGTATCACATACACGCATTATTCTCGGTCCCGCACACATCTCATATGCGCTCCTATTTCGTTTCGCTTGAGCCAGGAAACCTCTGTGTAGGACTCTAAAGACTCGTCAATACGCCGGCAGCAGGTGATGATCATATCAATCACCCACAAGCCGTAAGCGGTCTGCTAAACGTAACGGCCACCCGGGTATTGAGCGATCTGAAGATCGACGAGCAAGCCCGCTCACACTCCAGTGAATCCAACCAGTAACACTACCGTACAGTCCGGTCTGATCGTCTGATATGTCGCATATCTCACCTAGGGGTGGTAAACGTCAGACCCCAATAGCTCGATAAGTCGTGTCGATATGAGGTCTATAACTGTTCGAGAAACTACTGGTAACACTTACCAGTAAATCTCAGCAACCCTGGCCAGGGATTTCCTGTTATAGCCAATCGAACACAGCGCAACATCAACCCCCTATACCGGGAGAGACGAATCCCCTCCTATCGCTCATTGCCTCCATGTGACTCGGGACTGTACCCAAAAACCACCGTTTTGCACGCCCTCTTGGACGTGGTAAGATGGAAATCAAAGCACAGTGGGAACCACACAAGACTCTATGACGATCTCGGGTCAACAGACTACTCTGTACCTGTGTCACCAGAGAACTGCCATCTGACGTGAGGTATAATACCATCTGGGAGTTCTCGGCGAGTCCGTCCAGTGTACCCAGTCTCTACTGAGCACCCATATATCATCTCCGATATCAAACACCAATGGATATGGGATCATCCATCGCCCATCTGTATGGGTCGAGAAGGTATACGCTAGTCTACTCTGGTATATCGATGCCCCGTCTCGATACACCCACGACTAGGGACTTTGGAGGATGTACTTATGGACTACCATATCCCCACTAGTATGATCCGCATCATAGTCGAGGTAGTCAAGTACAGATCCTAAGGGCTTTACCAACATGTAACAGAGAGACAATCAGCATACACGTTAAGGTAAAGATCAACCAGATAGCATAATATCATGTCGAGCAAGAAAGTCCTCCCTATATACGTCCTAGCATCCACTACAATATACATCATATGTACAGTAATGGCCTCTAGGGCATACATATAACTAACAATCTCCCACTTGCACTAGGGCCATCTGTAGCAGTGGTTGTAGTATCTCATACTCAACCATCCCATAAAAGTCTCTCTCTGGGAACAGGCCTTTGTGAGTGGATCCGTTGTGTTGTCCTCTGAGTCTACTCTCCAAACCTCGATCACCCTGGAAATCAACCATCTCCATGATCAAGTGATACTGCCTTAGAATATGTCTGGATCACTGATGGGACCGGCGTTCCTTGGCATAAGCCACAACTCCATTGTCACACAATGGGAGGAACAAAGTTCATCTTATGAACTAATATACACCCAGACTGCCTCTTTGGTAGCATCTTAAGTAGCGATGTATCCTGCCTTTATCGTCTAGTATGTCACGGTATCTAGCTTGGAACTCTTCCAACATACCGTCCCTTTACTTAGGGTAAAGACAATGCCTGCGACTGACATTCAGTCGTCTTTATCACTCTGGAACCCTTCCAGTGATTCTCCCCAGGATCAATTGATACTATCTCACTACAACTAGTGAGAATCCCAACATCCATTTAGATCTATCTCATAGATCCAAAATCCAGGATTTAGGAGGTATCACTTTGATCCTATATGGAGAATCATTGTGATAATCGGAGATTGATCGAGCGTAGCATAGGAAACTCCTTCCCTATCATGAGTATGTCATCCACGTACTCTACGAGGATCGTCACCATACTCCCTACTACCTTTTTGTTTATACAAGGTTCATCTACCATTTTGATGATGTCAAACTCTTTGACTAATCCATCAAAACAGATGTTCCAACTCCGCGATGCCTGCTTTATCATATAAAACATCTTGCACACGTTTCCGCTGCTCCCACTGTCTACGAAGCCCTCTGGCTGTGTACTTATAGACGCTCTCTTCTAAATCATCATTTAGAAAAGCAGTCAAGACACCCAACCACCAGATATCGCAGTCATGGTATGTAGCCGTGATAAGTAGGATCTGGATGGACTTAAGCATAGCTACTTGAAAAGGTTTCATCATTATCCAAACCTGGTCAATGATGCAAACTTTTAACAAGTCTAGCTTTGAAAGTCTCAACTTTTCGATGTACACCAAGTAATCTTCTCAAGATATACTTGCTCCTGATGGGGATTTAACCCTTCAGATATAGCAACTAAAGTCCATACTTTGTTGGTGTATAAGGATTCCATCTCAGATCACTAAGCATCCAGCCATTCTTACAGAGTCTTACTCCTGATGGCCAGCTCGAAACTAGTTGGGTCATCATCTCATGATGTAATCCTCGCTCCCACTGTCATAGAGAAACCAAAGTATCTCTCAGGTGGGTGAGGAACCCTACTAGATCGGCGGAGAGGCTGAGGTTCGTTGGAATCTACTGAATCCTTTGGTTCTTTCAAATCATCAGCTGCAGTTTGTATAGCTGGAACATTTCCAGTTCTACATAACAGTCCTTGCCTCGAGCTTGTCCGGATTTTGCCTTTTAGACATAGGCCGGACAACCCCAAATCTCAACTAACTTGAGAGATGGGCTCTTCCCTTATCATATCAAATATGAAGTGGTAGGCAACTGATTTGATTGGAACCCTATTCAATAGGTATGCAACTTCATAAGTGCATAACTCCCAAAAGGAAACAGGTAACTCAGTAGTACTCATCATAGAGCACACCATATCAGATAGGGTGTATCTGCTCCGCCCCGATATACCATCATGCTATGGTGTATACAGAGGAGTAATGCTGAGAGAGAATCTCATTCTCCTTTAGAAAAGTCCAGGAATTCCATGCTCAAGTATTCTCCTTCTCGATCACATCAAAGGACATAATACTTATACCCTTATTGGTTCTCTACTTCTAACTTATATTCTATGAATATCTCAAAAGGTTCGGACTTGTGTTTCAACAGGAACATATGTCTGAATCTCGAGAGATCATCAGAGAATGTAACGAAGTACAAAGAACCAGTTCTGGCATGTGTAGACTGGGGACCTACATACATCAACATGTATCATCCCAAGAGTTCACTAACTCTTTCTCTGTTTCCAGTAAACGGAGCTATGGCCATTTTATCTTTGTGACATGACTGGCGAGTTTCACAAGATGTAAATTCAAACTAATTTAAATATGCATCTTTATGTAACTCCAGCTAGTCGGGTCACATTGATCTGACCTAGTCTACAATACCTCAAGAAGGATTCGTTCATTTCTGAACTCTTCCTCTTGTGTGTGTTCCGTATACTAAGAACTGTAGTTTGATTTAGAACATTAATGCTTTTAGATAACGTGCCTGAACCGATCAACTTTTGATATAGAAAATGTTCAAAACATTATCCAACAATACAAAATTTTACCGTTTCTTTACTAATAAAGAGACAGATATGATTTTGTATATCAGGTTCGGTATCTAATAACATTCGTTCAGAATCAATGTATTGTAATACAGGGTGACAGTGACCAACAGACTTGGCTGCAACTCTTGCCCCGTTTTCTGCCTCATGAAACTTATCACCCGTTCTCAGTTCTCTACCTGTCTGTAGCCCTATGTAACAAATTACATATATGGGATCCTGATCTGGTATCACATACCCAGGACGTAAAGGATACTGAGAAACAGTTCTCTGTAATGAACACACCCGAAGATGATGCATCAGCATGCACTCTCTTCGTTTGGGCGGCATGGGAATTCTGGTAATCCCCTATTTCCTGCTCTGTCTTATAACAATTATAAGTTGGAGCGGGACCAACGTTCCCCAGCTCAGTATAACAAGCGGGTTCGGTCAATATTCCGTATTATTATCTTGATTAAGGCGTGATATGGTCGCTACCTGGAGAGAGAGAGAAGAAAACACTTAGCGTGCGCTCTGTCAAGAATAGATTGGTTTTTATTTTATCTAATCAGGATGGCTCCCACTGCTTTTTATCAAATCTTCCTTCAAACCCTAAAAGGAAAGACTAGCCGGGATTAATTACACACTACAAGTTCGCCAATCTTTCAGCCAGGCCAGTGTCGGTACTTTGAGGGAGGTCCTCCGTGCTTTCGCACGAACCTAATTAATGTAAACCTCGTTTTCCCAGAGGCGTAACCTCGTTGACACCTTTCTAGACACCTACTTGATCGGCTAATTATAATGTATAAAACTCTCCCAGGAGTAACTCTTACTCGCAGCGGGTATCGGGATCCAACTATCTCATAGAAGGTATGCAATCTCATTGCAAATTTCAACACTTGAAATTCCCGATAATATTTTGCCCCATGCGATCTATGACCTTAACTGAGTCAACAAACCATAGACCGCAAGTAAAGTTCAACCCGTCATTTCTCGATTGAATTAAACCCACCCGCACGACCCTTGACTGAGTCAACAATTCCGCACGACTACCCTAATCCAATCGCATCATATGCTTTGCAGATAAGCAATAATCAGCTACCGCACACTACGCCTTGACTGAGTCAACAAACGCAGCACGAATACTAACTATTACCTATCTGAAATGACGGAGGGCTACGACAGGTTTTTAAGAAAACCTTTTGCGTAATGAACTTTATATCGTTGTAGAATCAAATGATTTTAAAAATGGAGTGCTTTTGAGGCTTTTCTAGTTTTGCTAAAGGAGTCACTCCCGGTGAAGGGATCGTCGGTCCTTTCCTCGTCGAATGAGGTGCGGGATATATCATATATATCACTGTGCAAAGCAAAAACTCTTAAAAGCAATCAAAAGACAAACCGAGTGTGTAGCATCTGCCAGTTATTGCTAAAGGAGTCACTCCCGGTGAAGGGATCTCGGTCCTTTCCTCATCGAATAAGCTGCAGGATATATCACATATACCTCTGTGCAAAGCAAGAACTGTAACTACCTGTTTTATTTTGAAATTCGATTCTACAACATCTTAGGTTTCTTTTAATTCATTAATCACATTAATGAAGTCCCATCATTTAAGTACCTAAACATCACAGATAAATACGACGTACAGTTATGCCATCCGCATTCGCCTCGATGTCCCCTCGTGCACCGTTAGGTTAGGTAACTAACGACAGAGCGGGGCAGGGCTAGCGCGGGTGTAAAACATAAGTAACATCTATATAATATATCATATATACTATATACTGTATCTATCACAGAACATCACATGATCACATCACAGATATCGCAGCAGAAATATCATATGAAATATTGGATATACTAGGACGTCCGTGTTTTCAATACGAGCCAGTATAAAAGACGGATTCCACGGTCGTGATGAATTGCCAAACCCACACCCCAAGACCCCTACGAGAGCGGCAAGCAACCCTACCAATTCTGGAGTTAGGAGACCCGGACTCGACTCCTCGAGTTGGTCTCCCACTGGACTCCAGAACCCGGTTACTTGTGCCCTCCTCCTTGGGTCTATCCTAGTGCGGAAAAGTAAATAATATACAAACGGTGACAACTTCCGCAACCTGGAAGTGTCCCAATAAAAGAATATTACATACAAGTTTTTACATGAATGAAAATGAAAAACACTCATCTCACATAAAAACCCCCGGCTATTCAAACACGACGATCCAATATAACATATCCAGCAACACATAACATCACATGTCATCAACGTAAGTAAATATGCGCATCCCAATTGTCGTTGACATATAGCAACGAAACCGGCGATATCACATATTACACTTACGGTCACAGAAAAGAAAGTGTAAAACTACAACAGTTGGAATCCGCAACCACCTCAGACATCGCATGCCTGACCAAATGAATTACTTAGACATCGCATGCCTAACAATTATAAACCCCGCATTTTAGTCTCAAAATCGAAAACACTTTTCAATATCAAGTCGGGCAATTCAACAAGATTCCCGACATCCTGATCGAATGCTCGTCGCAAACTTCAGTAGACGGCCGCACCCCCGATACCGTCGACGAAGTGCACCAAGGCGGAACACCGCTACCGCGAGCACCCGAACGGATGCTTTCGGCGACGGGGTTCTCCTACAGTCACTTGGTCGGGGCTATGGAGTGAGGCTGTCTATTAAGTTTACCCGGCGAGTATCCGCGTACGCTACGTGATTGCGACGGACTTTTGATCACATCAAAATTCCGTGGCAACCGATCAAGTGAGACTAAAGTGCTATGTTTATAACATTCATTCAGTTATCACATAACTTATTGTGAATTCCAATTATTGTATCCCATTCCGAATAAATAGAAAATGTTAAACTATCCGATCGACCAATCGAACAACCAAGTTTTCCCGATACAGATCAACACATGAAATAAGTCTAACAACATTCAGTTCGTGCCTCAGTACCAACGGTCCAGCCGTAGAAGGGTCAAGCTAACGCCTCACATGTGGCACGCCGTACTGCCCCAAACCCGAAGGTTCAAAGGGCAGTTCAAGACGGTCACATAATCGAGTTAAGGTTTGTTGTCTTCTAGAGGGTCCATCAAGTTATTTGCACTACTTAGAACGTCGTTAAACTACGGAAAAATCCAACACTTGGAAATTTCCCGACAGGGGAAAAATTGGGTATTTATATCCGGTCGAACTTTTTAACATATTCTAAAATTTATCCGGAAAACCAAATAGACAAAATTTGATAACCCGATCGAAACTCCGAATCCCCAAAACAACTGCAGAAAATTCAACTCTTGAATAAATATTAAAAAATTCCAGAAAATCCAGCACCAGAAAGAATGAATTACAGTACAAACAGTGAATGATGATGTCAACAACATGCCACTGAACCGCCGCAGAAGCTGGGCTTCTGCCGCGGTTCCGCCGCCGTTTAAATGAATCATGGGCCTGAGTTTTTACCGTAATCCTTAGAATTGTTTACTGAATTTTCTAGACATTTTTAATACACAAAAATCCACATTTTTAAAATCTGGACAGAGAGCATGTTTTGTGATGGGTTTCGTGTTCGTTCGGAGTTCAAAATCCGTCTAGACTTCGCCTAAGGCTCTAGCTAGGCTCTGATACCACTGTAGGGTTCCTAGGCACCCTATGAAGGTCTCACAAGGCATCGAACATGCCAATATAAAATTTTACGGGTGCCGAGAGACCCGACTACGGATCGTTTGCTAGAAAACTAGGCGAAAAGTAAACTAGTTAACAATTAACTAAGAGATACGGAAATACAACCTTTGTAGTTCCGGTCCTCCACCTCCACGGCTCCGAGATGAGGTCCTCTCCGCTGTCCAAATCAAATCCGGGCTCTAGCGTCGGCTTCGTCGGAGAATGGGCAAGCTAGGTCGTCGATGTCCATGCCGAAGATGATCTACGTCGAGGCATCGCTAGATCAAGCTCACAACTTCACCAAGTCAAGAAACTTGTGAAGTAAACACACTCTACTACTTGGAAAGAGGTAGAGGATGAAGAAATAGGAAGTGGGTAGACTTTAGTTTTGGATTTCTCACTCTTTTCCAACAATCACCATTGATGGAGCTTGGTTTTCTTCAAAGAAGAATGAAGAAGAAGAAGAGCAAGAAGAAGATAAGTATTATGATAAGAATAAAAGAATAAATAAAAATCCATTCTTATCATAATTCTCACCATGGTTAGGTGTAGAGAATTAACTTGAGTTAATTGAATTGGTTAGGGTTAAGCATGAGACAAAATGGTGACTAAGTTAAAAGTTCATGAAGCTTCATGAAAGAAAACAAAAGAAGCCACCATTCTATTTTATGCAATTTTATTTTCCAAAAATAAAAACAAATGAATAAATGAATAATCAAATAAAAAACCTAACCATTTCTTTAACCAAGGTTTAATTCTTTACACAAACCCTAATTTGCATGTATCATCAAATATGATACAAACAAGTGCACAAAATCATATCGCATATGCAATGCGCACAATCCGAGTGAGAAAATCCATTTAAAGTGAACCAATACTAGTTAATGAAAAGTAATATATCAAATATATAATTATGCATTAAATCATTAAATCAACACTTGATTCAATGATCCGGTCATGTCGCACACAACCGACTAGTATTCAATGTATCGGCTTATCGATTCAACGCTTGAATCGATAACTAGGTTATATCGCATACAACCATCCGACACATTGATCGCGAGAATGAAATACGGTATCACATACACGCATTATTCTCGGTCCCGCACACATCTAATATGCGCTCCTATTTCGTTTCGCTTGAGCCTGGAAACCTCTGTGTAGGACTCTAAAGACTCGTCAATACGCCGGCAGCAGGTGATGATCATATCAATCACCCACAAGCCGCAAGCGGTCTGCTAAACGTAACGGCCACCCGGGTATTGAGCGATCTGAAGATCGACGAGCAAGCCCGCTCACACTCCAGTGAATCCAACCAGTAACACTACCGTACAGTCCGGTCTGATCGTCTGATATGTCGCATATCTCGCCTAGGGGTGGTAAACGTCAGACCCCAATAGCTCGATAAGTCGTGTCGATATGAGGTCTATAACTGTTCGAGAAACTACTGGTAACACTTACCAGTAAATCTTAGCAACCCTGGCCAGGGATTTCCTGTTATAGCCAATCGAACACAGCGCAACATCAACCCCCTATACCGGGAGAGACGAATCCCCTCCTATCGCTCATTGCCTCCATGTGACTCGGGACTGTACCCAAAAACCACCGTTTTGCACGCCCTCTTGGACGTGGTAAGATGGAAATCAAAGCACAGTGGGAACCACACAAGACTCTATGACGATCTCGGGTCAACAGACTACTCTGTACCTGTGTCACCAGAGAACTGCCATCTGACGTGAGGTATAATACCATCTGGGAGTTCTCGGCGAGTCCGTCCAGTGTACCCAGTCTCTACTGAGCACCCGTATATCATCTCCGATGTCAAACACCAATGGATATGGGATCATCCATCGCCCATCTGTATGGGTCGAGAAGGTATACGCTAGTCTACTCTGGTATATCGATGCCCCGTCTCGATACACCCACGACTAGGGACTTTGGAGGATGTACTTATGGACTACCATATCCCCACTAGTATGATCCGCATCATAGTCGAGGTAGTCAAGTACAGATCCTAAGGGCTTTACCAACGTGTAACAGAGAGACAATCAGCATACACGTTAAGGTAAAGATCAACCAGATAGCATACTATCATGTCGAGCAAGAAAGTCCTCCCTATATACGTCCTAGCATCCACTACAATATACATCATATGTACAGTAATGGCCTCTAGGGCATACATATAACTAACAGCGAAAGCGTTGGAAAACCTCCCTCGAAGTACCGACACCAGCCTGGCTGAACGGTTAAGCAAATATTGTACAGTGAGAATAGTCCTGGCTAATTCTTCTTTTATGGTTTGAGGAAGGATTCGAGAAACAGTGGGAGCCATCCAGTTTAGATAAACTAAAAACCACTCTAAACTTGCAAGAGCATCATGCTAAAGAGTTTTCTTCTCTCTCTTCTAATTGCAGCGACCCTGAAAATGACTGGACTTAAGTTACTTTTAGAGAAAAATATACTGACAGGGCCAAACTATAAAGATTGGCTGCGGAATGTCAAAATGGCTTTGACCTATGACAAATTAGGGTACGTCCTCACCGTTACGGCACCTACTGTCCCTGGTCCCAAATCCAGCAATGCGGATAAGGAAATCCGCAAAACCTGGGATTTAGATTGCGCGAAAGCCAAGTGCATCGTGCTTGCCTCAATGAACAATGAACATCAGAGGAGGCACGAGGATATGACCCTAGATGGCATATTTCTCCATACAAAGGAACTTTATGGAAAGCAATCTCGTATAGCAAGATACGAGACCTCTAAGAACTTGTTTCGAGCGAGGTTGGCTGTCGGGTCATCAGTGGGAGAACATGTCCTAAAGATGATCGGCTATATTGAAGAGCTCGCAGACCTTGGACGACTTTGGATAATGAGCTCTATACAGACCTTATTCTCCAGTCCCTTCCTCCCACCTACGCCCAGTTTATCCTGAACTTCAACCTTCAAGGAAAAGAAGTTGAACTTCCGGAACTCCTGAACATGTTAAGGAGTGCAGAGGGCACCTTGCGGAAGGCAAGGGAAACACCCGCTATGTTTGTTGGCGGTGCATCTTCTTCCGGGTCCAAGGCTAGGGCCAAAGGAAGGAAGAAGAAGGCCGTCCCAGACCTAGAGGAGGTGTTAGTAAGGTGGGAGGGAAGGGAAAGAAAAAGTTTGCTGTACCAGTAGTGGGCCAGGATGAGTGCTTCCATTGTCACAGGAAAGGGTACTGGAAGAAGGATTGCAAGGCGTGGAACGCCAAGAACCAGGAACCGAAGCAAGCTGTGGCTTCGACTTCAGGTGTGTTTGTAATTGAGAATTGTCTGTCGATCAACTCTACTTCCTGGGTATTGGATACCGGATCAGGATCTCATATTTCCAATTCATTGCAGGCACTGAGAAACCGTAGAGTGCTGAAGGAAGGTGATATGACCCTAAAGGTTGCTAACGGAGCTAGCGTGGGAGCTGCGTCCGTCGGGGATTATCACCTAGGATTGACGAGTGGACACATTTTGGTTTTACATAACTGTTATTTTGTACCAAGCTTAACGTGTAATATCATATCAGTTTCCTTGTTATCAAATAAAGGTTATGATTTCACGTTTGTAAGAGATGTTGTCAACATCCACCTTAATCATGGTTTGATTGGGTCCGGTACACTAAATAACGGTATATATGTTTTAAACCAACTCCAAATTTTCAATGTCCAGAACACACCAAAAAGAAAGTCTCCAGATTTAAATAAAGCTTTCTTATGGCATTGTAGACTGGGTCACATCAATGAGAGAAGGTTGACTAAGTTGCATAGAGAAGGATATTTGGACTCGTTCGAATATCAAACCTATGACACTTGTCAATCTTGTCTCAAAGGAAAGATGACAAAGACTCCATTTACTGGACAAGGAGTAAGAGCGAGCGAGCTCTTAGGACTCATACACAGCGATGTATGTGGTCCAATGTCTACACATGCGAGAGGTGGTTATTCCTACTTCATTACTTTTACAGATGATTTCTCTAGGTTTGGACAAGTCTTCTTAATGAAGCATAAATCTGAGGCCTTTGAGAAATTCACGGAATACAAGAGTGAAGCGGAAAACCAAACAGGCAAAAGTATTAAGACACTAAGATCTGATCGAGGTGGAGAATACTTAAGTGCCGAGTTCCTAGGTTACCTAAAAGCGAAAGGAATTCTCTCTCAGCTTACTCCTCCATACACTCCACAGCACAACGGTGTATCGGAGAGACGGAATCGAACCCTATTGGATATGGTACGATCCATGATGAGTAATGCTGAGTTACCGCGATCTTTCTGGGGTTATGCGCTAGAATCAGCGACATATCTTTTGAACAGAGTTCCAACCAAAACTGTGCCTACCACACCATATCAGATATGGAGTGGGAAGAAACCCTATCTTCAATACCTGAAGACATGGGGATGTCCAGCTTTTGTAAAAAAGCAGCATCCGGACAAGCTCGAGGCACGCTCAGTAGAGTGTAAGTTTGTGGGATATCCAAAGAACTCTATGGGATATTTTTTCTATTACGCAGAGGAACAAAAGGTTTTTGTTTCTCGTCATGCCCGCTTCTTAGAAACTGAATTTTTAGAAAATCAGAAGAGTGGGAGCGTAGTAGAACTGGAAGAAATTCCAGAACCACAAACTGCTACTGAAAGTTTGGTAGAACCGGAAGTTCAAGAAGTACAGGACATTCCCGCACCCCTCCGCAGGAGCAGTAGGCCGTCTCATCCACCTGAGAGATACTACGGTTTTCTCATAGATGGGGATAGAGAGGATTGCATCATAGATGATGATGAACCTACTGACTTCCAGCAGGCCATCCAGAACGGCGACTCGGTACGATGGCTAGATGCAATGCGGACCGAAATGGAGTCCATGTACACCAACAAAGTATGGACTTTGGACTTTGCTCCAGATGGGGTAAAACCCATAGGATGCAAATGGATCTTCAAGAAAAAGATTGGTGTAGATGGACAGGTGGAAACCTATAAGGCTAGACTTGTTGCAAAGGGTTTTCGTCAAAGACCTGGTTTGGACTATGATGAAACTTTTTCTCCAGTGGCTATGCTCAAATCCATTCGGGTCCTTCTTGCTATTGCTGCCTTCCATGATTATGAAATATGGCAGATGGACGTAAAGTCGGCTTTTCTGAATGGAAATTTAGAAGAGTGCGCCTATATGGATCAGCCAGAGGGTTTCAATCAGAGTGGGAGCAGCGGGAAAGTAAGCAAGCTGCTTAAGTCCATTTATGGACTAAAGCAGGCATCGCGGAGTTGGAACATCTGTTTTGATGAGACAGTCAAAGAATATGACTTTATCAAAAATCCAGATGAACCGTGCATATATAGTAAAGTTGTAGCCAGAAGTGTCGTATTCCTCGTCTTGTACGTGGATGACATTCTATTGATAGGTAATGACATTCCTATGCTACAATCTGTCAAAGGATTCTTGTCACACAGGTTCTCCATGAAAGACCTGGGTGATGCCTCTTACATTCTGGGGATCCGGATCTATCGTGATAGATCCAAGAGAATGTTGGGACTTTCGCAGTCCAGGTATATCGACACTGTACTGAAAAGATTCAGTATGGAAGATTCTAAGCGCGGTAATCTACCGGCTTGTCACGGAATCACCCTCTCCAAAGAGATGTCTCCCAAGACTGATTTGGAAAGGGAACGCATGTCAATTATACCCTACGCTTCTGCGGTAGGCTCTATAATGTATGCGATGTTGTGCACCAGACCAGATGTAGCTTACGCACTAAGCGTGGTAAGCCGGTATCAGTCAGACCCAGGGGAGAAGCACTGGATAGCAGTAAAGAACATTCTCAAGTACCTGAGAAGGACTAAGGAGATGTTCTTGGTTTACGGCGGAAAAGACCTCAGGTTGGAGGCCTTTGCTGATTCCGGCTTCCAGAGTGATAAGGACGATTCCAAGTCTATGTCGGGTTATGTCTTTACCCTCAATGGAGGGGCGGTGTGCTGGAAGAGCTCCAAGCAGGACACCGTTGCTGACTCGACGATGGAAGCGGAGTATATAGCTGCTTGCGATGCCGCAAAAGAAGCAGTTTGGATGAAGAAGTTCCTAACAGAACTTCAGGTGGTTCCTACCATAGTTGATCCAATACCTCTGTATTGCGACAACAACGGAGCTATAGATTTAGCGAAGGAACCAAGGTCCCATCAGAAGTCCAGACACATCTTGAGGCGGTATCACCTGATCAGGGAGATCATTGATCGTCAGGAGATCGAGGTTCGGAGAGTTGCTTCTGAAGAGAACATTGCTGATCCATTCACGAAGGCCCTACCTCAGATTCAGTTCGAGAGGCTACTCGAGATCATTGGTATTCGATATGCCAGTACATGGCCCTAGTGCAAGTGGGAGATTGTTAGTGTTTATGCCCTAGAAGGCCATTACTGTATCATACTAGTTTGTATATTACTTAATGGAAGCTTGGGATATTCACATGTATATAACAGTCTTGCTAAACATGGTAGTATGCTACTTGGTTTTTCTATCTTAATATGTGAGTATACGTATTGATAGAGCTATTAGGATCTTGCTTGACTACCAGCGTTGTGATGGCAGTCACACTAGTGGGGGCTGGGTAGTCTGCAAGCACATCCTTATTCAGGTCCCTGGTCGTTGGATTATCGAGACAGAGCATCGATACTCCGGAGTAGACTAGTGTGTACGCTTCTCATCCCAGTTGGGGAGATGGTCTGTCCCACAGCCGTCAGTACGTCGTACTGGAGATAGTATGCAGGTGCTCGTTAGGTTACGGGTACACCGGACAGGACTCACAGGGAACTGTTGGTTGGTTTTATACCACTCGTCAGTGAACAGTTCCCAGGTGACATGAGTACAGCATAGTCCGCAGACTTGACACTGCTATTTCGCCTCGAGTGTGTCCCACTGTTCTTAGATTGCTACCCTACCACGTCTCAAAGGAGTCGTGCAAACAGGTAGCAGTTGGGTGTGTTAGTTATATGTATGCCCTATAGGCCATTACTGTACATAGGATGTATATTGTAGTGGATGCTGGGACATATATAGGGAGGACTTTCTTGCTCGACATGATAGTATGCTATCTGGTTGACCTTTACCTTAACGTGTATACTGATTGTCTCTCTATTACATATTGGTAAAGCCCTTAGGATCTGTACTTGACTACCTGGACTATGATGCGGATCATACTAGTGGGGACATGGTAGTCCATAAGTACATCCTTCAAAGTCCCTAGTCGTGGGTGTATCGAGACGGGGCATCGATATACCAGAGTAGACTAGCGTGTACCTTCTCGACCCATACAGATGGGCGATGGATGATCCCATATCCATTGGTGTTTGACATCAGAGATGATATACGGGTGCTCAGTAGAGACTGGGTACACTGGACGGACTCGCCGAGAACTCCCAGATGGTATTATACCTCACGTCAGATGGCAGTTCTCTGGTGACACTGGTACAGGTTAGTCTGTAGACCCGAGATCGTCATAGAGTCTTGTGTGGTTCCCACTGTGCTTTGATTTCCATCTTACCACGTCCAAGAGGGCATGCAAAATGGTGGTTTTTGGGTACAGTCCCGAGTCACATGGAGGCAATGAGCGATAGGAGGGGATTCGTCTCTCCCGGTATAGGGAGTTGATGTTGCGCTGTGTTCGATTGGCTATAACAGGAAATCCCTGGCCAGGGTTGCTGAGATTTACTGGTAAGTGTTACCAGTAGTTTTCGAACAGTTATAGACCTCATATCGACACGACTAATCGAGCTATTGAGGTCAGACGTTTACCACCCCTAGGCGAGATATGCGACATATCAGACGATCTGACCGAACTGTACGGTAGTGTTACTGGTTGGATTCACTGGAGTGTGAGCGGGCTTGCTCGTCGATCTTCAGATCGCTCAATACCCGGGTGGCCGTTACGTTTAGCAGACCGCTTGCGGCTTGTGGGTGCTTGATATGATCATCATCTGCTGCCGGCGTATTGACGAGTCTTTAGAGTCCTACACAGAGGTTTCCTGGCTCAAGCGAAACGAAATAGGAGCGCATATGAGATATGTGCGGGACCGAGAATAATGCTTGTATGTGATACCGTATTTCATTCTCGCGATAAATGTGTCGAATGGTTGTATGCGATATAACCTAGTTATCGAATCAAGGATTGATTCGATAAGCCGATACATTGTATACTAGTCGGTTGTGTGCGACATGACCGGATCATTGAATCAAGTGTTGATTTAATAATTTAATGCATAATTATATATTTGATATATTACTTTGCATTAACTAGTATTGGTTCACTTTAAATGGATTTTCTCACTTGGTTTGTGCACATTGTATATGTGATATATTTTTGTGCACTTGTATGTATCATGTTTGATGATGCATGCTAACTTGTGTTTTGTGTAAAGTTTAAACCATGGTTATGTAATGGTTAGGGTTTTCATTTTCATATCTATTTATTTATTTGTTTATTCATATTGGAAAATGATAAGCATAATGCAAAATGGTGGCTTTCTTTGGAAGCTAGTTGAAGCTTCATGAAGCTTTGACCAATGTGACCATTTTGTCTCATGCTTAACCCTAACCACTCCATTAACCCTAGTTTAATCTCTACACTTGACCATGGTTCAAATTATGATAAGTTTTGATTTACTTTCTATTTTTTAATTAACTTATCATAACACATTCTTCTTCTTCTTCCTTCAACTCAAGAAGAAAACCTAAGGTCCATCAATGGTGATTGATGATTAAGAGTGAGAAATCCAATTCTAAAGTCTACCCACTTCCTATTTCTTCATCCTCTACCTCTTGCCAAGTAGTAGAGTGTGTTTCCTTCACAAGTTTTTAGGGCTTGGTGAAGGTGGAGCTTGAATTAGCGATGCCTCGACGTAGATCATCTTCGGCATGGACATCGACGACCTAGCTTGCCCATTCTCCGACGAAGCCGACGCTATAGCCCGGATTTGATTTGGACAGCGGAGAGGACCTCATCTCGGAGCTGTGGAGGTGGAGGACCGGATCTACAAAGGTTGTATTTCCGTATCTCTTAGTTAAGTGTTAACTAGTTAGCTTTTTCGCCTAGATTTCTAGCCGACGATCCGTAGTCGGGTTTCTCGGCACCTAGATTTTTGAAATTGGCATGTTCGATGCCTTACGAGACCTCACTAGGGTGGCTAGGGACCCTACAGTGGTATCAGAGCCTAGCTAGAGCCTTAGGCGAAGTCCAGACGGAATTTGAAGTCCGATCGAACCGAAAACACGAACCCAAAATTGCTCTCTTTCCTTTTTCTAAAAACTGGGATTTTTCCAGATTAAAAATTGCCAAAAAATTCAGCAGGGAATTGTATGAGTTACTGTGAAGCACGTGATGATAAATCCACTAAGGAAGCGCAGAACCGCGGCACCCACCATAGCACTAGCGGCGCTTCCGCGGCCACACTGTAGATTTACACCACGTGGATAGCACAGTAATTCTTGTCTCAGAGTGCTTAGTCTTCTGGAAATTTTTATTTTTTATTCAAGAGTTGAATTTTCTGGAGTTGTTTTGGGGATTCGGTGTTTTGATCGGAGTATCAAATTTTGTCTGTGTGGCTTTCCGGATAATTTTTTAGAATATGTTAAAAAGTTCGACCGGATATAAATACCCAATTTTTCCCCTGTCGGGAAATTTCCAAGTGTTGGATTTTTCCGTAGTTTAACGACGTTCTAAGTAGTGCAAGTAACTCGATGGACCCTCTAGAAGACAACAAACCTTAACTCGATTATGTGACCGTCTTGAACTGCCCTTTGAACCTTCGGGTTTGGGGCAGTACGGCGTGCCACAAGTGAGGCGTTGGCTTGACCCTTCTACGGCTGGACCGTCGGTACTGAGGCACGAACTGAATGTTGTTAGACTTATTTCATGTGTTGAGCTGTATCGGGAAAACTTGGGTGTTTGACTGTTCGATCGAAAAGTTTAACATTTTCTGTTTATCTGGAATAGGATACAATAATTGGAATTCACAAGTAGTTATGAGATAACTGAATGAATGTTATAAACATAGCAGTTTAGCCTCACTTGATCGGTTGCCACGGAATTTTGATGTGATCAAAAGTCCGTCGCAATCACGTAGCGTACGCGGATACTCGCCGAGTAAACTTAATAGACAGCCTCACTCCATAGCCCCGACCAAGTGACCGTAGGAGAACCCCGTCGCCGAAAGCATCCGTTCGGGTGCTCGCGGCAGCGGTGTTCCGCCTTGGTGCACTTCGTCGACGGTATCGGGGGTGCGGCCGCCTATTAAAGTTTGCGACGAGCATTCGATCAGGATGTCGGGAATCTTGTTGAATTGCCCGACTTGATATTGAAAAGTGTTTTCGATTTTGAGACTAAAATGCGGGGTTTATAATTGTTAGGCATGCGATGTCTAAAGAATTCATTTGGTCAGGCATGCGATGTCTGAGGTGATTGCGGATTCCAACTGTTGTAGTTTTACACTTTCTTTTCTATGACCGTAAGTGTAATATGTGATATCTCCGGTTTCGTTGCTATATGTCAACGACAATTGGGATGCGCATATTTACTTACGTTGATGACATGTGATGTTATGTGTTGCTGGATATGTTATATTGGATCGTCGTGTTTGAATAGCCGGGGGTTTTTATGTGAGATGAGTGTTTTTCATTTTCATTCATGTAAAAACTTGTATGTAATATTCTTTTATTGGGGCGCTTCCAGGTTGCGGAAGTTGTCACCGTTTGTATATTATTTACTTTTCCGCACTAGGATAGACCCGAGGAGGAGGGCACTAGTAACCGGGTTCTGGAGTCCAGTGGGAGACCAACTCGAGGAGTCGGGTCCGGGTCTCCTAACTCCAGAATTGGTAGGGTTGCTTGCCGCTCTCGTAGGGGTCTAGGGGTGTGGGTTTGGCTATTCATCACGACCGTGGAATCCGTGTTTTATACTGGCTCGTATTGAAAACACGGACGTCCTAGTATATCCAATATTTCATATGATTCTTCTGCTGCAATATCTGTGATGTGATCATGTGTTGTTCTATGATAGATACAGTATATAGTATATATAATATATTATATAGACGTTACTTATGTTTTACACCCGCGCTAGCCCTGCCCCGCTCTGTCGTTAGTTACTTAACCTAACGGTGCACGAGGGGACATCGAGGCGAATGCGGATGGCATAAGTGTACGTCGTATTTATCTGTGATGTTTAGGTACTTAATTGATGGGACTTCATTAATGTGATTAATGAAATAAAAGAAACCTAAAGATGTTGTAGAATCGAATTTCAAAATTAAAACAGGTAGCTACAGTTCTTGCTTTGCACAGCGGTATATACGATATATCCTGCACCTTATTCGATAAGGAAAGGACCGAGATCCCTTCACCGGTAGTGACTCCTTTAGCAATATTTTCCAGATGCTACACACTCGGTTTGTTTCTTGATTGCTTTTAAGAGTTTTTGCTTTGCACAGTGATATATATGATATATCCCGCACCTCATTCGACGAGGAAAGGACCGACGATCCCTTCACCGGGAGTGACTCCTTTAGCAAAACTAGAAAAGCCTCAAAAGCACTCCATTTTAAAATTCATTTGATTCTACAACGATATCAAGTTCATTACGCAATAGGTTTTCAGAAAAACCTATCGTAGCCCTCCGTCATTTCAGATAAGTACTAGTTAGTATTCGTGCTGCGGTTGTTTGGCAAGCGTCAAGGCGTAGTGTACGTTAGCTAATTAGTGCTTATCTGCTAGCATACGATGCGATTGGATTAGGGTATTCGTACGGCGTTGTTTGGCATGCGTCAAGGGTCGTGCGGGTGGGTTTAATTCAATCAAGAAATGTACGGGTTGAACTTGACTAGCAGACTATGGGTTGTTTGGCATGCGTCAAGGTCATAGCGAGCTAGGGGCAAAATATTATCGGGAATTTCAAGTGTTGAAATTTGCAATGAGATTGCATACCTTCTATGAGATAGTTGGATCCCGATACCCGCTGCGTGTAAGAGTTACTCCTGGGAGAGTTTTATACATTACAATTAGCCGATCAAGTAGGTGTCTAGAAAGGTGTTAACGAGGTTACGCCTCTGGGAAAACGAGGTTTACATTAATTAGGTTCGTGCGAAAGCACGGGGGACCTCCCTCAAAGTACCGACACTGGCCTGGCTGAAAGATTGGCGAACTTGTAGTGTGTAATTAATCCCGGCTAGTCTTTCCTTTTAGGGTTTGAAGGAAGATTTGATAAAAAGCAGTGGGAGCCATCCTGATTAGATAAAATAATAACCAATCTATTCTTGCAAGAGCGCACGCTGAGTGTTTTCTTCTCTCTCTCTCCTGGTAGCGACCATATCACGCCTTAATCAAGATAATAATACGGAATATTGACCGAACCCGCTTGTTATACTGAGCTGGGGAACGTTGGTCCCGCTCCAACTTATAATTGTTATAAGACAGAGCAGGAAATAGGGGATTACCAGAATTCCCGTGCCGCCCAAACGAAGAGAGTGCATGCTGATGCATCATCTTCGGGTGTGTTCATTATACAGAACTGTTTCTCAGTGTCCTTTACATCCTGGGTGTGATACCAGATCAGGATCCCAGATATGTAATCTGTTACATAGGGCTGCAGAAAGGTAGAGAACTGATAACGGGTGATAAGTTTCATGAGGCAGAAAACGGGGCAAGTGTTGCAGCCAAGTCTGTTGGTCACTGTCACCCTGTATTACAAATACATTGATTCTGAACAAATGTTATTAGATACCGAACCTGGTATACAAAATCATATCAGTCTCTTTATTAGTAAAGAAAGGATATAATTTTGTATTGATGGATAATGTTTTGAACATTTCCTATATCAAAAGTTGATCGGTTCAGGCACGTTATCTAAAAGCATTAATGTTCTAAATCAAACTACAGTTCTTAGTATACGGAACACACATAAGAGGAAGAGTTCAGAAATGAACGGATCCTTCTTAAGGTATTGTAGACTAAGTCAGATCAATGTGACCCGACTAGCTGAAGTTACATAAAGACGCATATTTAAATCAGTTTGAATCTACATCTTGTGAAACTTGCCAGTCATGTCACAAAGATATAATGACACTAGCTCTGTTTATTAGAAACAGAGAAAGAGTTAGTGAACTCTTGGGATGATGTATGTAGGTCCCCTGTCTACACATGCCAGGACTGGTTCTTTATACTTCATTACGTTCCCTGATGATCTCTTTAGATTCAGACATATGTTCCTGTTGAAACACAAGTCCGAACCTTTTGAGATATTCAGAGAATATAAGTTAGAAGTAGAGAACCAATTAGGGTACAAGTATTATGTCCTTTGATGTGATCAGGGAGGAGAATACTTGAGCACGGAAATCCTGGACTATTCTAAAGGAGAATGAGATTCTCTCTCAGCATTACTCCTCTGTATACACCATAGCACGATGGTATATCGGGGCGGAGCAATCACACCCTATATGATAAGGTGTGCTCTATGATGAGTACTACTGAGTTACCTATTTCCTTTTGGGAATTATGCACTTGAGAAGCTGCATACCTATTGAATAGGGTTCCAATCAAATCAGTTGCCTACCGCTTCATATGTGATATGGAAAGGGAAGAGCCCATATCTTAAGTTGGTTAAGATTTGGGGTTGTCTGGCCTATGTCTAAAAGCAAAATCCGGACAAGCTCGAGGCAAGGTCTGTTATGTAGAACTGGAAAAGTTCCAACTATACGAACTACAGCAGATGATTTGATAGAACCAAGGGATTCAGTAGATACCAACGAACCTCAGCCTCTCCGCCGATCTAGTAGGGTTCCTCACCCACCTGAGAGATACTTTGGTTTCTCTATGACAGTGGGAGCGAGGATTGCATCATGAGATGATGACCCAACTAGTTTCGAGCAGGCCATCGAGAGTAAGACTCTGTAAGAATGGCTGGATGTTTAGTGATCTGAGATGGAATTCTTATACACCAACAAAGTATGGACTTTGGTTGCTATATCTGAAGGGTTAAATCCCCATCAGGAGCAAGTATATCTTGAGAAGATTACTTGGTGTACATGGAAAAGTTGAGACTTTCAAAGCTAGACTTGTTAAGGGTTTTCGTCATCGACCAGGCGTGGATAATGATGAAACCTTTTCCAGTACCTATGCTTAAGTCCATCCAGATACTACTTGCCACGGCTACATACCATGACTACGATATCTGGCGGTTGGGTGTCATGACTGCTTTTCTAAATGATATTTTAGAAGAATGCGTCTATAAGTACACAGCCAGAGGGCTTCGTAGACAGTGGGAGCAGCGGAAACGTGTACAAGATGCTTTATAGGATAAAGAAGGCATCGCGGAGTTGGAACATCTGTTTTGATGAAGGAGTCAAAGAGTTTGACATCATCAAAATGGTAGATGAACCTTGTATATACAAAAAGGTAGTAGGGAGTATGGTAACGATCCTCATAGAGCACGTGGATGACATACTCTTGATAGGGAAGGAGTTTCCTATGCTACGCTCGATCAATCACCGCTTATCACATTGACTCTCCGCATAGGATCAAAGTGATACCTACTAAATCCTGGATTTTGGATCTATGAGATAGATCTAATTGGATGTTAGGCTTCTCACTAGTTGTAGTGAGATGGTATCAATCGATCCTGGGGAGAATCACTGGAAGGGTTCCAGGGTGATAAAGACGACTGAATGTCAGTCGCAGGCATTGCCTTTACCCTCAGTAAAGGGACGGTATGTTGGAAGAGTTCCAAGCTAGATACCGTGGCATACTAGACGATAAAGGCAGGATACATCGCTACTAAAGATGCTACCAAAGAGGCTGTTTGGGTGTATATTTGTTCATGAGATGAACTTAGTTCCTCCCATTGTGTGACAATGAAGTTTTGGCTTTTGCCAAGGAACGTCCGTCCCATCAGTGATCCAGACATATTCTAAGGCAGTATCACCTGATCATGGAGATGGTTGATCTCCAAGGGATCGAGGTTAGGAAAGTAGACTCAGAGGACAAACACAGCGGATCCACTCACGAAAGGCCTTTTCCCAGAGAGAGACTTTTATGGGATGGTTGAGTATGAGATACTGCAACCACTGCTACAGATGGCCCTAGTGTAAGTGGGAGATTGTTAGTTATATGTATGCCCTAGAGGCCATTACTGTACATAGGATGTATATTGTAGTGGATGCTGGGACATATATAGGGAGGACTTTCTTGCTCGACATGATAGTATACTATCTGGTTGACCTTTACCTTAACGTGTATACTGATTGTCTCTCTATTACTTGTTGGTAAAGCCCTTAGGATCTGTACTTGACTACCTGGACTATGATGCGGATCATACTAGTGGGGACATGGTAGTCCATAAGTACATCCTTCAAAGTCCCTAGTCGTGGGTGTATCGAGACGGGGCATCGAAATACCAGAGTAGACTAGCGTGTACCTTCTCGACCCATACAGATGGGCGATGGATGATCCCATATCCATTGGTGTTTGACATCAGAGATGATATGCGGGTGCTCAGTAGAGACTGGGTACACTGGACGGACTCGCCGAGAACTCCCAGATGGTATTATACCTCACGTCAGATGGCAGTTCTCTGGTGACACTGGTACAGGTTAGTCTGTAGACCCGAGATCGTCATAGAGTCTTGTGTGGTTCCCACTGTGCTTTGATTTCCATCTTACCACGTCTAAGAGGGCGTGCAAAACGGTGGTTTTTGGGTACAGTCCCGAGTCACATGGAGGCAATGAGCGATAGGAGGGGATTCGTCTCTCCCGGTATAGGGAGTTGATGTTGCGCTGTGTTCGATTGGCTATAACAGGAAATCCCTGGCCAGGGTTGCTGAGATTTACTAGTAAGTGTTACCAGTAGTTTCTCGAACAGTTATAGACCTCATATCGACACGACTTATCGAGCTATTGGGGTTTGACGTTTACCACCCCTAGGCGAGATATGCGGCATATCAGACGATCAGACCGGACTGTACGGTAGTGTTACTGGTTGGATTCACTGGAGTGTGAGCGGGCTTGCTCGTCGATCTTCAGATCGCTCAATACCCGGGTGGCCGTTATGTTTAGCAGACCGCATGCGGCTTGTGGGTGCTTGATATGATCATCATCTGCTGCCGGCGTATTGACGAGTCTTTAGAGTCCTACACAGAGGTTTCCTGGATCAAGCGAAACGAAATAGGAGCGCATATGAGATATGTGCGGGACCGAGAATAATGCGTGTATGTGATACCGTATTTCATTCTCGCGATAAATTTGTCGAATGGTTGTATGCGATATAACCTAGTTATCGAATCAAGGATTGATTCGATAAGCCGAAACATTATATACTAGTCGGTTGTGTGCGACATGACCGGATCATTGAATCAAGTGTTGATTTAATGATTTAATGCATAATTATATATTTGATATATTACTTTGCATTAACTAGTATTGGTTCACTTTAAATGGATTTTCTCACTTGGTTTGTGCACATTGTATATGTGATATATTTTTGTGCACTTGTATGTATTATGTTTGATGATGCATGCTAACTTGTGTTTTGTGTAAAGTTTAAACCATGGTTATGTAATGGTTAGGGTTTTCATTTTCATATCTATTTATTTATTTGTTTATTCATATTGGAAAATGATAAGCATAATGCAAAATGGTGGCTTTCTTTGGAAGCTAGTTGAAGCTTCATGAAGCTTTGACCAATGTGACCATTTTGTCTCATGCTTAACCCTAACCACTCCATTAACCCTAGTTTAATCTCTACACTTGACCATGGTTCAAATTATGATAAGTTTTGATTTACTTTCTATTTTTTAATTAACTTATCATAACACATTCTTCTTCTTCTTCCTTCAACTCAAGAAGAAAACCTAAGGTCCATCAATGGTGATTGATGATTAAGAGTGAGAAATCCAATTCTAAAGTCTACCCACTTCCTATTTCTTCATCCTCTACCTCTTGCAAAGTAGTAGAGTGTGTTTCCTTCACAAGTTTTTAGGGCTTGGTGAAGGTGGAGCTTGATTTAGCGATGCCTCGACGTAGATCATCTTCGGCATGGACATCGACGACCTAGCTTGCCCATTCTCCGACGAAGCCGACGCTAGAGCCCGGATTTGATTTGGACAGCGGAGAGGACCTCATCTCGGAGCCGTGGAGGTGGAGGACCGGATCTACAAAGGTTGTATTTCCGTATCTCTTAGTTAAATGTTAACTAGTTAGCTTTTTCGCCTAGATTTCTAGCCGACGATCCGTAGTCGAGTTTCTCGGCACCTAGATTTTTGAAATTGGCATGTTCGATGCCTTGCGAGACCTCACTAGGGTTCCTAGGGACCCTACAGGGTGCAGTCCCGAGCACTTGGAGGCAGTGGCGGTTAGACAGGATTCGTCTCTCCCGGTATTGGGGGTTGATATCGCGCTGTGTCAGAGAGCCATTAAGCAAACTCCCTGGCCAGGGCAAGCGAGATTTGCTGGTAGGTTCCAGTAGTTTCTCTGGGTGTAATGGGCTTCCCTCCGACACGACTTATACCGCTATTAGGGGACTGACGCTTGCCGCCCCCCTAGGCCCGATATGCGATAGTCTAAGACGAACGGACCGGACTGTATGGAGATTGTCACATCAGACTCAGTAGGAGTTCAGATGGGTTTCCTCATCGGCCTTCTTATCGACATCTACCTGGGGACCGTTACGTACAGCTAGTGCCGCTTACGGTCTGTGGTTAAACCCACTGCCAGCGTAGTAGTCGAGTCTCTAGAGTCCCACACAGAGAGTTTCCCTACTTCAGGAGAAACGATATAGAGGTCGTATGGTTTTACGACAATGGTTCGGACGCATACGTGTGTTTACGCACGAACGACTTTCGGAAAGTTTTTACCAGTTGGCTTTGGTTTAAGCCAGTTACTGGTATCCGGTTATTGGATTTATACAGTCTAAAGTTTTTCCGTATTTTTGCGGAAAGGAGGGGCGTTCTCGTAATTGCGCGAGAAGCTTCTAGAAGATGGTGACTAAGGAGGTTTAGGTGGCATATGCAATGAATATGATTAGTGAGTCATATGGATGATTCATCCATGTCATTAATGCATGATAAATGCTTAATGACTCATGGAGTGAATCATCACTAGATATTATCAAGCAAGGTTGCTAAATTCATTTATTATTCTTTTATTGATAAAAAGAAATGCTTGATATATATCATGTTATCTCACTATTCTCATTTGATTATCTTTATCATCTTCTCTCTCCTCAAGCTCTCCCTCTTCAAACACTAATCCTCCCCTCTCATGAGTTGAGTACAAGGATTAGTTAGACTACTTAATCCATAACCCTCTCTATATTACACCTAGCTTCTTTGATTAGCACTTAAAGAAGTTTAGTTGCCTCAAGTTTAGAGGCTAAGCTTGGAGTAAAGCTCTCGGGTAGATCGTCTACTACTTCGAGAAGGCCGAGGAGGAGGTGGAGTTCGCAAAGACGAAGGACACGATTCGTTAGGTATAATCCCTAAACATGGTAGCATAGCAACTCTATGTTTTAAGTTAGTTATCGTTTAGCTTCGATTCAAGCGGTTAGTCGATGTTTGTTCATTAAACAAGTTCGTTTTTGAAAATTCTGCCTCCCCACAAGTATTGGGGTGTTGTACATCGACTTACAATAGGTGCTAGGGGTAAAAACCATTATCGGGAGTTTCAAGTGTTGAAATTTGCAATGAGATTGCATACCTTCTATATGATAGTTGGATCCCGATACCCACTGCGAGTAATTGTTACTCCTGGGAGAGTTTTGCACTTTGCAATTAGCCGATCAATTAGGTGTCTAGAAAGATGTCAACGGGGTTACGCCTCTGGGAAAACGAGGTTTACTGTAATTAGGTCCGTGCGAAAGCACGGGGAACCTCCCTCAAAGTACCGACACTGGCCTGGCTGAAAGATTGGCGAACTTGTAGAGTGTAATTAATCCCGGCTAGTCTTTCCTTTTAGGGTTTGAAGGAAGATTTGATAAAAATAGTGGGAGCCATCCTGATTAGATAAAATATATAACCAATCTGATCTTGCAAGAGCGCACGCAGAGTGTTTTCCTCTCTCTCTCTTCAGGTAGCGACCATATCACGCCTTAATCAAGATAATAATATGGATGTATTGACCGAACCCGCTTGTTATACTGAGCTGGGGAACGATTGGTCCCGCTCCGACTTATAATTGTTATAAGACCGAGCAGAAAATAGGGGAATACCAGAATTCCTATGCCGCCCAAACGAAGAAAGTGCATATGATGCATCTTCTTCGGGTGTGTTCGCTAAACAGAACTGTTTCTCAGTATCCTCTGTATCTTGGGTATATGATACCGGATCAGGATCCCAGATATGTAAGCTGTTACATAGGGCTACAAAAAGGTAGAAAAACTGAGAACGGGTGATAAGTTTCATGAGACAAAAAACGGGGCAAGTGTTGCAGCCAAGTCTGTTGGTCACTGTCACCCTGTATTACGAATACATTGATTCTGAACAAATGCTATTAGATACCGAACCTGATATAAAAAATCATATCAGTCTCTTTATTACTAAAGAAAGGATATAATTTTTTATTGATGGATAATGTTTTGAACATTTCCTATATCAAAAGTTGATCGGTTCAGGCACGTTATCTAAAAGCATTGAAGTTCTAAATCAAACTCCAGTTCCTAGTATATAGAACACACACAAGAGGAAGAGTTCAGAAATGAACAAATCCTTCTTGGGGCATTGTAGACTAGGTCACATCAATGCGACCCGACTGGCTGAAGTTACATTTTAGATGCATATTTAAATCAGTTTGAATTTACATCTTGTGAAACTTGCCAGTCATGTCACAAAGATTAGATGACCATAGCTCTGTTTATTAGAAACAGAGAAAGAGTTAGTAAACTCTTGGGACTGATACATAATGATGTATGTAAAGTCTCCTGTCTACACATGTCAGGACTGGTTCTTTATACTTCATTATATTCTCTGATAATCTCTCAAGATTCAGTCATATGTTCCTGTTGAAACATAAGTCCGAACCTTTTGAGATATTCACAGAATATAAGTTAGAAGTAGAGAACCAAAATACGGGTATAAGTATTATGTCCTATGATGAGATCAGGGAGGAGAATACTTGTGCATAGAATTCCTGGACTATTCTAAAGGAGAATGAGATTCTCTCTGAGTGCTACTCCTCTGAATACACCACAGCACAACGGTGTATCAGGGCGGAGCAATTGCTCAATATTAGATATGGTGTGCTCTATGATGAGTATTACTGAGTTACCCATTTCCTTTTGGGGTTATGCACTCGAGAAGCTGCATACCTATTGAATTAGGTTTGAATCAAATCACTGCCTACCACTCCATATAAGATATGGTGTGGGAAGATCCTATCTCTTAAGCGAGTTAAGATTTGGGGTTGTCCGGCCTATGTTTAAAGCAAAATCCGGACAAGATCGACGCAGGATCAGTTCTGTAGAACTGGAAAGGTTCCAGCTATACAAAACTGCAGTTGATGATTTGACAGAACCAAAGGATTCTATAGTTCCCGACGAACCTCAGCCTCTCCGCCGATCTAGTTGGGTTCCTCATCCGCCTGAGAGATACATCGGTTTCTCGATGACAGTGGGAGCAAGGATTGCATCATGAGATGATGACCCAACTAGTTTCGAGCAGGCCATCGAGAGTAGGGACTCTGTAAGAATGGCTGGATGCTTAGCGATCTGAGATGGAATCCATGTACACCAGCAAAGTATGGACTTTAGCTGCTATATCTGAAGGGTTAAATCCCCATCAGGAGCAAGTATATCTTGAGAAGATTACTTGGTGTAGATGGAAAAGTTGACAGTTTCAAAGCTAGACTTGTTAAAGGTTTTCGTCATCGACCAGGCGTGGATAATGATGAAACCTTTTTCCAGTAGCTATGCTTAAGTCTATCCAGATCCTAGTTACCACGGCTACATACCATGACTACGATATCTGGCGGTTGGGTACCATGACTGCTTTTTTAAATACTAATTTAGAAGAGAACGTCTATAAGAACACAGCCAGAGTTCTTCGTAAAACAGTGGGAGCAGCGGAAACGTGTGCAAGTTGCTTTACATAATGAAGCAGGCATCGCGGAGTTGGAACGTCTGTTTTGATGTGATAGTCAAAGTGTTTGACTTCATCAAAATGGTAGACGAACCTTGTATATACAAAAGGGTAGTAGAGAATAAGGTGGTCATCTTCGTATTGTACGTAGACAACATACTCTTGATAGGAAAAGAGTTTCCTATACTATGATCGGTCAATCTCCTATTATCACTAGGATTCCCCAAATAGGATCAAAGTGATACCTCCTAAATCCTGAGTTTTCATCTATGAGATAGATGTAATTGGATGCTAGGATTCTCACTAGATGTAGTGAGATGGTATCAATCGATCCTGGGGAGAATCACTGGAAGAGTTCCAGGGTGATAAAGACGACTGAATGTTAGTCACGGGCATTGTCTTTACCCTCAGTAGAGGGACGGTATGTTGGAAGAGTTCCAAGCTAGATACCGTGGCAAACTAGACGATAAAGGCTGGTAACATCGCTATTAAAGATACTACCAAAGAGGAAGTTTGGCTGTATATTGGTTCATAAGATGAACTAGGTTCCTGCCATTGTATGACAATGGAAGGGTGGCTTTGGCCCTGGAACCCTGGTCCCATCAGTGACCCAGACAAATTCTGAGGAAGCATCACCTGATCATGGAGATAGTTGATCTCCGGGGTGATCGAGGTTAGGAGAGTAGACTCAGAAGACAACACGGCGGATCCACTCACGAAGGCCTTTTCCCAAAGAGAGACTTTTAGGGGATGGTTGAGTATGTGATACTGCAACCACTGCTACAGATGGCCCTAGTGCAAGTGGGAGATTGTTAGTTATATGTATGCCCTAGAGGCCATTACTGTACATTGGATGTATATTGTGGTGGATGCTGGGACATATATAGGTAGGACTTTCTTGCTCGACATTATAGTACGCTATCTGGTTGCTCTTTGTCTTAACGTGTATACTTTCCGTCTCTCTGTTACATGTTGATAAAGCCCTTAGGATGTGTACTCGACTTCCAGGACTATGATGCAGATCATACTAGCGGGGCCTGGATAGTCCATGAGTACATCCTTGAAATGTTCCTAGTCGAGGGAATATCGAGACGGGGCATCGATATTCCAGAGTAGACTAGCGTATATCTTCTCGACCCATGCGATGGGCGATGGATGATCCCATATCCATTGGTGTTTGACATCGAAGATGGTATGCGGGTGCTCAGTGGAGACTGGGTACACTGAACGGACTCGCCGAGAACTCCCATATGGTATTATACCTCACGTCAGATGGCAGTTCTCTAGTGACACTGGTACAGCTTAGTCTGTTGACCCAAGATCGTCATAGAGTCTTGGGTGTCTCCCACTGTGCTTTGATTTCCACCCTACCACGGCTCTACTGAGTCATGCAAACAGGTGGTTTTTGGGTACAGTCCCGATTCACATGGAGGCAATGAGCGATAGGAGGGGATTCGTCTCTCCCGGTATTGGGGGTTGATGTTGCGCAATGCACGACTGGCCATAACAGGAAATCCCTGGCCAGGGTTGCAGTGATATACTGGTAAGAGTTATCAGTAGTTTCACGAATGTTATGGACCTCAAGTCGGCATGACTTATCGAGCTATTGGGGTCTGACGTTTACCACCCCTAGGCGAGATATGCGACATATCAGACGAACAGACCGGACTGTACGGTAAGTGTTACTGGTTGGATTCATAGGAGTGTGAGCGGGCTTGCTCGTCGATCTTCTGATCGCTCAATACCCGGGTGGCCGTTACGTTTAGCAGACCGCTTGCGGCTTGTGGGTGTTTGATATGATCAACATCTGCTGCCGGCGTATTGACGAGTCTTTAGAGTCCTACACAGAGGTTTCCTGGCTCAAGCGAAACGAAATAGGAGCGCATATGAGATATGTGCGGGACCAAGAATAATGCGTGTATGTGATACCGTATTCTATTCTCGCGATGAATGTATCGATTAGTTATATGCGATATAACCTAGTTATCGAATCAAGGATTGATTCGATAAGCCGATACATTGGATACTAGCCAGTTATATGCGATATGACCGGATCATTGAATCAACTGTTGATTTAATGATTTAATGCATAATTATATATATTTGATATATTACTTTGCATTAACTAGTATTGGTTCACTTTAAAAGGATTTTCTCACTTGAATTGTGCAAGTTGTATATGTGATATACTTTTGTGCACAAGATTGTATCATGTTTGATGATACTTGCTCTTTTGGGTTTGTGTAAAGATTAAACCATGTTTAGTGAATGGTTAGGGTTTCTTTTCTCTTATTTATTTATCCATTTATTATTGTTTTGGAAAAGATAAAGAGAAAAAGAAATGGTGGCTTATTTTGTTTTTTCTTTGAAGCTTCTTGAAGCTTTGAACAAGTCTACCATTCTTGTCTCTTCTTTAACCCTAACCACTCATCTAAACCTTAGTTAAATCTCTACACTAAACCATGGTTGAAGTTATGATAAGTATTCTTTTTATTTTCCTTTTTAATTAACTTATCATATCTTCTTCTTCTTCTTCATCTTCTTCTTCCATGAAGAAAGCTAGTGACCATCAATGGCAACTAGTGAAATTGAGTGAGAAATCCAAATCTAAAGTCTACCCACTTCCTATTTCTTCATCCTCTACCTCTTGCCAAGTTGTATAGGGTGTTTACTTCACATGTTTTCAAAGCTTGGTGAAGTTGGAGCTTGTTCTTGTGATGCCTCGACGTAGATCATCTTCGGCATCGAACCGACGATCAAGCCCGCCCATTCTTCGATGATGCCAATGCTAGAGTCAAGGGTTCGATTTGGACAGCGGAGGGAGATCATCGCGGAGCTTAGGAAGTGGTGGACCGGATCTACAAAGGTTGTAGCCCCTTCCCTTTAGCTATATTTCCGTTTACGTACTCGCTTCGCCTATATATCTAGTTAACGATCCGTTCTAGGGTTTCTCGGCACCGTATTTTTTAGAAATTTGCATGGATGATGACTTGTGAGACCTCACTAGGGTGCCTAAGAACTTTACAAGGTAGGCACCGTCTGCGGATACATGGTGGACCCGGTGAGGTAACCCGGGGCGAGAAGACTCGTAGTGTTAGACGGTGAGCATGGCAGGGGAGCACTACCTACCGGTGATAGTATTTAGGCTCGGCAGATATCCGTAGGATACCGACCGTAGTCTAGAGATGTTATGGGCCGATCCGGACTGACGGAGCTCGTGGGCCGATCCGGACTGACGGAGACTGAGATATGAGGATTTACGTGTCGATACTGGACACGGGTTTCATGATGTTTTCGGGTGTCGATGTTGGACACCCAGGTTCCATGATTTTGATGTGTCGCGAGGGACACCGTTGATTTATATTCTCATACTTTCATTCATACATACATTGATTATATGGTTGGACGAGATCCACATGCATACATATATTGATTATATGGTTGGATGAGATCCACATGCATACAGACATTGGTTATATTGTTAGATTATATCCGCATACATATAGGTATTGATTACATTGTTGGCACATATGATTACCCGGTCATCCTAAATATCATAGTATTACCTTTATGATATAGTTGACCTAGGAGTCATTGTTTATTCAATTTCTATCTGTATATATTTTTTTTACTTCCGAGTTGGCAACTCAACCCCATTGTGCCGCAGTTCTTGCAGGTTGACCGCATGGATCCGTGGCGGCATCGCTGGCACATAGCATCATTTGAGTGTTTTGCATTGGTAGGTGGGGCATTTGTATCGTACTCACTCTTGTATTTATATTTCATATTATATCTAGTCAACTCCATCAATCAAATTTAGTAATTGTATAAGTAATGAGACTTAGTGAGATTGTGGTTGCGAGACTTAGAGCGAGGGTTTTTTCGCTACTTGTGGTTTGATATCTTGATTATTTCTTTAACTTTTGTGGTGAACTTCGTTGTTGGGCATCGTATACTTACTTATACTGCTTTGCGTGGTTGTGATCCGCCGGTTGGCGAAGAACTAGCTCCCGCTTGGGGATGCCATTATTCTTGTTATGCATTTGTGGTTTTGGATCAAAATATACAAAGGAGGTGCTGCCTAAATTTTTAAAAGACGAAACATGTTTTCAAACTAGTAAATTTCACTTGCATCATTCATGTTCCTTTTCTATGCATTTAAGAAAACTTGATTTCCTTATACCTTTATTTCAAAACTTCACCTCCTTTATTTTCTTAAAAAGGTTTAGATTTCTGGGTTTCAGCTTACTTGAAATACGTTACACCTTTAGACGTTGCATGATTTAAGTGCTAGTCACGAGCTAATATTTTGGGTCGTAACAAAGTTGGTATGAGAGCGTTAGGTTTAACCTTGGTTCGATTCTATGTTTGACTATGCGGAGTCTAGGGCGGGTATGTATTTCGGAACATAGGCTAGACCTTACGGAACATAGACTGGAAGAGGGGGTATTAGACCCGAACTTTCGTTTCATAGGCTGACACTGATTGATGGAGTAGGTAGCTTGAGTAGAGTTACGCACCGTACGTATGTTCCGCGATATATTTACGATACGATACTCCACTTAAGAAACCTTAGGATGTACATATTTTGAGATCTATGATTCTCTTCGTACCCTTGATTATACATCCATTTAAGATCCTCGATTCTATTTGTTCCCATGATCATACACTCATTGATATTGTTCCTTCTTATGATCATGTATCTATTCTGGATCTGTCGTTTCCTTTCTTGCCGTTGATCTGCTCTCTTCGATACTCGATTGAGGTTCCTGTCACTATGGTTTGAGCGCAGTTTGAGCTGCTGCTAGTGTTGCGGTCAGGGCGAGCTCGTCTGGTACGAGAGCTGACCATTTTGCTTTCTGGTGATAAGGGAATGTCTCGATATAGTGTTGTGTTGTGACCTCTTGTGGAGGAGAGTGCTTGGTTTTACACCGGATGATCAGGCCATTGTTAGAGCTGCCAGTTGTGAGAGGACTGTGTTGGATATGGTGCCCTCAGAGTCAATTATTGGATCACAGGCACGTGATTGCAATGATTGAGGGATGACCTATACCGGTAGGACAGTCTTATTCAAGATGATAGTATGCTATCTGGTTTATCTTTATCATCGTGTACTGTTTCAGGTGACCTTATAGGTCGCTATTACACATTGATAGAGCCCTTAGGATTCTTGCTTGACTACCAGTAGTATGATGGCGATCATATACGTAGGAGCTGGGGTCAATAAGCACATCCTTAAAGTGGTCCTTAGTCGTAGGAGTTTCGAGACTTGGCATCGATACTCCATTAGTAGACTAGTGTATACAGTCGAGACCCCGACGAGGGGCGGTGGCCGGTCTCACAAGCCATTGGTGTCAGTTGGATCACCTAAGATGTATACAGGTGCTCATTGGATTATGAGTACACCGGACAGGACTCGCCGGGAACATGCTAGTTGGTATTATACCTGACGTCAGATAGCAGTTCCCTGGTGACATGTGTACAGGTTAGTTCATCGACCTGAGTTCGTCATTTGTCTCGTGTGAGTTCCCATTGTGCTTTGATTACTACCCAACAACGGCTCAAAGGAGTCGTGCAAACAGGTTTTAGTTAGGTACAGTCCCGAGCCAAATGGAGGCAGTGAGCGGATCGGCAAGGGTTTCGTCTCTCCCGGTATTGGGGGTGAGAACACGCTGTGTCTAGGAGAGCCATTACACGAAGTCCTTAGCCAAGGCAGGAGATTTACTGGTAGGTATTCCAGTAGTATCTCAGGGTGTTCTGGGCTACACTCCGACATTACTTGTACCGCTTTTGGGGGTCTGACTTTTACCAACCCCCTAGGCCCGCCATGCGATGCTCATAGACGAATGGACCGGACTGTACGCATATTATCATTGACAGGCTCAGTAGGGTGTCAGGATGAGTTCGCTCATCGACCTCCCTTTTGGTCAATACCTGGTAGCCCGTTACGTACAGCTAGTACCTCTGACGTGCTAGTGGTTAGATCCACAACCAAAGTATTGACGAGTCTTTAGAGTCCCCCACAGACAGTTTTCAAGTTTCGGGCGAAATGTTGTAGAGGCCGTATGATATATGGCAGGGTTCGATCATATACATGCGGTAGTGCACGGATCATGATCAGACGGATCATAGTAGTGGTCTTTGGTTTAAGCCGGATCCTAGTATTAGATTTGTTGGATTACTTTAGTCTCATCGCATTCGCATTCAGTCGGAATGCGGATGCAGGTATGCATATACAGGTGAGAGGTATCCTTGTGATCCGTTACGAGTTTACTTTAGATGTTGCCATATCTTTTTGTTTTAAAATTTGGGTTAATGTTTGTAAGTGGAAAATGTGAGTGGAAGTCATCATGAAGAGGCACGATCAATTAGGTGACTCATGGTCTCTTTTTTAGCACTAATGTCACTTAATTGATTGATTTGTGTGTTGAATTGATGGATGGAGAGAGAAAGGGCAGCCATATCCTTTTGGTAAGCTCTTGTATTTTATTATTCTTGCTCTCATTATCAATTCAACACAAGAAAAGAAAAGAATGAGAGCCTCTTCTTCTTCTTCTTCCTCTAGCTTAGATCATCCACCAATTGCATCATCTCTAAGCTCCATCCATACAATGGATGCAAGAGACAAAGTGATCACAAACATTCTCTACAACACCTTGGATACGTCGGCTAGCACACTTCGTGCACGAGTTGCTTCGGATGAAGCGGGAGCCCGTAAAAAGACTCGATGATGTGGTGCTGTTCACATCATAATATTGCATTATTATATTCCCCATTCTTATCCTTTTTACAAATAAACAGGTGCTTTTGACCCATGTCTGCTACATAGTACAGGTTACAGGTTCTTGGATCTTAAACAATGAAAAAGATAAAAGACGATGCAAAAGTGGAACTATAACCAATAAATAGAAGGTTCTTGATCAAGCCTACACCAAGAACAGTTCACAAAGTACAAGGCAACACAAGGTCTAAGATTTTGAAGCAACGGTAAAAGTCCACTGCAATTGTTCACTGGGAGATCTGGAAGAAAATAGAAGCCAATCTGAGAAAAGACCTGCAGAAGTAGGAAGACCAAACAGCCCAGAACCAAGCCCAGAATTTTCATCCATCAAGTCAATCATTGGGCCGCGGAACCGCGGCCCAAACCCTGCTGCGGCCGCGGTTCCGCGGCCGTATAGAACCCTTGATGGTCGAAAATTTCACGATAATTTCAAGGCGGCGTTGAATGGTCTACCTAGGGGTATTTTGGTAAACGCAGATGTGCGGAAATTGTAAACCTAGGGTTTTCTATGTCCTATAAATAGAGACCCAATTCATTGTATTTGTTCATGCCTCCTTTCAATAATAAAATTCAGAATTCTTTTTGGAGAGCATCAATTTATAAGTTCTTAATTTATTTTCTGCCCTAGATAATTTCTATTCCTTGCCCTAGTTAGATAGTTAGATCTTTTATTCTCGGCCTTAGATAAATGCTTTTCAATTCCCTAATGAGCGAGTAGCCTCCTCGCTTGTTAGAGTTAGCTTTGGGGAAGATTTGAGAGATGAAGATCTCTTACCCCTTTCTTGCCCGTTATATATTTTCATAGGACTCCATGCATACATGCACATACCGCTCCCTACGGCATCCTATCCCTCGAAGTAGCGGTGATACCGTAGTATAAAGGCCCGGTTGCCTGTTTTTTCCATGGAGGTTAGGGTAAGGATTGGTAAATTGTTGGATATAGTGCCCTCAGAGTCAATTATTGGATCACAGGTACGTGATTGCAATGATTGAGGGACGACCTATACCGGTAGGACAGTCTTACTCAAGATGATAGTATGCTATCTGGTTTATCTTTATCAACGTGTACTGCTTTAGGTGACATTACTGATCACTATTGCACGTTGATAGAGCCCCTAGGATTCTTGCTTGACTGCCAGCAGTATGATGACGATCATATACGTGGGAGTTGGGGTCCATAAGCACATCCTTAAAAGGTCCCATTCGTTGGAGTTTCGAGACAGGGCATCGATACTCCAGAGTAGACTAGTGTATACAGTCGAGACCCCGACGAGGGGCGGTGGCCGGTCTCACAAGCCACTGATATCAGTTGGTTCACCTAAGATGTATATAGGTGCTCATTGGGTTATGAGTACACCGGACAGGACTCGCCGAGAACATGCTAGTTGGGATTATACAAGACATCATATAGCAGTTCCCTGGTGACATGTGTACAGCTTAGTTCATCGACCTGAGATCGTCATTTTTCTCGTGTGAGTTCCCACTGTACTTTGATTACTACACTACCACGGCTCAAAGGAGTCGTGCGAACAGGTTTTAGTTGGGTAAAGTCCCGAGCTACATGGAGGCAGTGAGTGGATCTGCAGGGGTTCGTCTCTCCCGGTATTGGGGGTGAGGCCGCGTTGTGTCTAGGAGAGCCATTACACGAAGTCCTTGGCCAAGGCAGGAGATTTACTGGTAGGCATTCCAGTAGTATCTTATGGTGTTCTGGGCTACACTCCGACATGACTTGTACCGCGTTTGGGGGTCTGACTTTTACCAATCCCCAAGGCTCTCCATGCGATGCTCATAGAAGAACGGACCGGACTGTACGGATATTGTCACTGACAGGCTCAGTAGGGTGTCAGGATGAGTTCGCTCATCGACGTCCCTTTTGTTCAATACCCGGTAGCTCATTACGTATGGCTAATACCTCTGACGTGCTAGTGGTTAAATCCACAGCCAAAGTATTGACGAGTCTTTAGAGCCCCCCACAGACAGTTTCTCAAGTTTCGGGCAAAACGCTGTAGAGGCCGTATGGATATATGGCAGGGTTCGATCATGTACGTGCGGTATTGCACGGATCATGATCGGACGGATAATACTAGCGGGCTTTGGTTTAAGCCGGATCCTAGTACTGTACAGTGTAGATTCTGTCTCATTGCATTTGTATTCAGTTGGAATACAAATGCTGGTATGTATATACTGTCGCGGGGTTTTCCTGTAATTTATTACGGGATCGATTTTTTGGAGTTGCCAGTTTGCTTTCCGTTTCGGCCATTTTCCTTTGTTTCTTTCTTTGGCTGAAATTTGGTGGATGGGGTTATTTGCAATTGTGCAATTAATAATGGAGAAGACTTTTTGTGGCACATGGTTGTAGCTTCCATTGACTTCTTTGTGTTCATCATTGCTTGCTATGTTGGGTTGAGTGATGGGTTTTGGAGTAAGACTTTTTGGTGTGATCATGGCTCCTCATCATCACCCACTTTTTTTTTTTGCTCACCCCCCTTGTCTTTTTCCTCCTCCATGAGGTAGGGCCGGCCACAAGTGTGTGGTGGCTGTCCAAAATTTTTGGTGAGAGAATTGGTCTCATTTTGCTTGCACAAAATCATATAGCTCCATCTCAAAGTTCATCTCATTCCTCCACCAAAAATGGCAACTCCTTATAACCCCATGAGACATAGATTTCTATACTATTCTACAGCAATTTTGGACACGTCGGCTTGCCAACTTCGTGTCCGAGTTGCCTCGGTCCAGAGGTAGGAGCCCGTAAAAGAACCCGGCGATGTGGTGCCCTTTCTGACAAGGAGATGAAGACCGGAGATTCCGCGATGAGATCACGGTGGAGGCCGAAGACCAAAGGACACGGATCGCTCGGTATAGCATTCTACCCATTCTCTTAGCAGCTAGCATTAGGTTAATGGTCCGATCCGGGTTTAACAGTCCGCGGTAGCGCCGGTTTCTAGGTTATAGAAAAGTTTTATTTTCTGCATTTTGGCCTCGTTCAGACGGCCGGGGCGCTGCCGTGCACTTACACTGGTATCAGAGCCATGGCATTAACCTAGTCAAGCTTAATCTAACGTGTTTACAAGTTCGATCGAACGAATTTTCAAAAAACCGCGTTTTCATGTCACAGTTTCTGTCGAATTTTTGCAGTGGTCAAAAAATTATTTGGTGTATTACAGAAATACGTGCAGGGTTTTCTGAGAATTCTGTGAAAATTTGGTGCCCTAACATTACTGTTCCTCCGCGGAACCGCGGCCAAACCCATGCTCTGGCCGCGGTTCCGTCGCAATATTGACTCTTCTCTGCACCAAATTTCTACGGTGGCTCTCTGACATGGAAATAGGGTTTCTGGTATATTCTTTTTGGGCCCAGATTTATTTTGAGTTCTACTGTTGTGCTTGGGGCCCACTTCGGGAAATTTAGTCAATCGAAAATTTTAAATGTGTTAGTTCACAGTATTTACATTATATCTGCGACGGTGATTGTCACTTGATCGGTAAATCCTGTCTAACTGCTATAGCCCTTTTAGACGGATTTGCGAACGTGACATTTACCTTGATGTTCTGTGTTGTGCTGTGATGTTGCGGATTGTCGTGGTGGATAGCCTGGGAGCAATGTTCGTACAGTTTGGGTATATATGTACATTTGATATTGCGGGGCGAGCGTCCGACATGTGGACTGCCGTCACTGCCTGTTTGTATATTATTCTTTTGGGGCACGACCGGGCTGAGGTCGATGTACCCGTTGTATGTATATTTTATTTTCTGTACTAGGATTATCCCGCGGTGGGGTGCACGGATATCCGGGTTCTAGAGGGCAACGGGCCCGCATCTCATGGCTTTGAGACGGAGGAGGATTTACTCTAGAATTGGCGGGCTATTCGCCGCACTCGTAGGGGGTACAGGTTGACCCAAGGAGGGGTGCCCAAGTTACCGGATTCTATGAAGTGCTGGGTGGTCCATTCACGTTGCTGAAGGGGGCTGCCTCGCTTCAGGTTTTGGCGGGTAACTTGCCGCGCTCGTAGGGGTCTAGGATTTCATTGCACAGGCTATCCACACGACCAGGGGAACGTCGGGTTTCAGTAGCGGCTCTATTGAACCCGGGGATCCCAGATATCTGTATTGTTCTATGATGCTTATTACATTTCTGTGATGTTGCATTTTATCACGCCTTGAGCGAATATTATATATTGATATATATACTAGTAGATGTTGTATATGTTTTGTATCCGTGCTAGTCCAGTCCCCGCTCTGTCGTTAGTTAAGTAACCTAACGGGTGATGACGGGACCCATTGGCGAATGCGGATGGCATATACGTACATCATTATTTTTGTTCTTTATTGGTGTGATCAACTGATGGGACTGCATTGATTCGGATCAATGCATGCCAAAAAAACCTATTCTGATGTTGTTGGAACATTTTTCAAAAAGCTGTTATTGCAAGGACGTTCTCTTTTGTTTTGTACAGTAGTATTCGGTTATGAATATCCAGCACCTCAGTCGACGAGGCAAGGGCCGAGATCCCTTCACCGGGAGTAACCCCTTGGACAGAAGTTTGCGTCAGGGCAATAACTTCATTATAGTCGATTACTTTTACATTGCATCGTGGTATTCAGTTGGAATATCCTGCACCCCATTCTACGGGGAAAGAGCCGAAATCCGTTCACCGGGAGTGACCTCTTTAGTAAAGGTTTTCACCATTATATTTTTATAAAAGCTATCCGGTTACTTCAACGATATCAAGTTCATCACGTTAAAGGTTTTTCGCCAAAAACCATTCGCAGCCCTCCGTCATTTCAGTTAAATGTTCGGTAGTATTCAAGCTATGTATTTTGACCTACGCCAAGTATAGTGATTGGTAGCTACCGGATATTTATCTGCTGCATAGATAGATGCGTTAGTTTGGGACAGTCGTACTACTATTTTGGCCTACGTCAAGGGTATGTACGGATGGGTACAAATTTACCTGGATAATGACGGGTAGAACTTGACATGTGGCTTATGATATTTTGGCCTACGTCAAGGTCATAAGAGCATGGGGTAAAAATCACATCGGGAATTTCAAAAGAAACAGAAACTTGCCAGATATGCGCATACCTTCTGGAGTGTGATAACGTGAGTGGATTCCGTCACATTATCATGCGATGATAGTTGGATCCCGATTCCTACTAATGAGTTGGTTTACTCCTCGGGTGATCCCGACTAATTCTTCTTTCAGGTTTGGAGGAGAATTTGACGGTACAGTGGGAGGTTTCCTGATTAGATTAATTGGTAACCATTCTGATCTAGGTTAGAGTGCACGCTGAGTGTTTCTTTTCTCTCTCTCTTTGGCAGCGACCATGGCCCAACCCTTGACTATGACTCAGTGACCAAAATTAACCGAACCTTCTTAAACACTGGCTTTTGGATTGTCTGAGTTGCATATCTCATTGCCACTCCTACTTATACCCTTTTCTCCAGAACACCCCGTATTACTACGAACGTCCACTTCCATTGGATAAAACCATCGTATGGTTATATACGAACTCGAAGGAACTTGTTTCAGATTCGAGGATGGTTTCCGGTTCTGGAGAAAACGAATAGGACTATTCAGTTGTCTTTTTCTTTTACCTTCTCTCAGGTTGTGAGTGCTCCTTGGATTAGGGGATAGTACACCCGTTACGCCTATTGGATAGCCTTCTTCCAAACCTTAGGCTAGTACTGAACGGTATGGAATGAGGAAAGCCGATTAGCCTAAGTGTGGTGTACAGAAGGTATTAAGTTAAGACAAATAAAGGGATTAGAAAGAGGGCAAAGTAAATTGCGACTGCTATTCACGACCGAACCAAGTATTTCATCGCCACTCCTGCGTCACCTTTGTATTTCTCCAGGACACTCCGTATCACTACGAAGATCCAAAGTTATTTGGATACTCCTTCGTATGGTTATATACGAACTCGAAAGGAACTTGTTCCAGTTCGGGGATGGATTCTGGTTCAGGAGAAATAGGAATAAGGTTTATTCAGGTGTCTTTTATCTTTACCTTCTCTCGGGTTGCGAGTGCTCCTAGGATTAGGACAGTACACCCATTATGCTTATTGGATAGTCTTCTCCCAAACCATAGGCTGGTGCCGAACGGTAGGGAAGGAAGAAAACCATTTAGCCTAAGAGGGTGTACAGAAGGTAATGACTAAAGACATATGAAGGGATTTGGAGAGATGGCAAAGAAATATACGGTTACAGTTGTGAATCTGGATAATGGAAGAGGCATTACTAGGAATACCCGGATACCCCTACGAAACATTTCAATGTTTCAGTTTCACTGTGTACTGTTAAAAGAAAACTGATTTCCCAATTAGTCCTTACTCCAGGGTATGTATTTACCATGTATGATTCTTACATCTGTATGGTTTTACAGATGATGAGTGAGAGTAAGTTTTTAGGAATTGGGTGATCATCCTCATTATATCGGGATTCGTTGTAATTGGTGATATTTGAGGAAATCTCCTGGGTTGTTTGCCGGACGACAAATATTTGGTTCTCAATATCCGCTGTTATGCACCAATTTCAAATTGATATATCCATACGTCTATTTTTATAGAGTGAGATATAAATTTTTTAAATTATGTCTATGACATTTACCTATATCAGTGGATGGTTAGGTAAGGAGTATTGAACAGCGGTGTAATTCTTCTTAACCATAAGTACAGTTTTCGACCTACGACACACTGGGAATGAGTTATTAGACTCATACAGAGTATTGTATGTTGTCCAGTGTCCATTAGGACAGAGGGGTTGGTCCTCGTACTATATTCGGTTTACTTATGACTTCTCTAGTTTTTAGACAAGTGTTTCGTAGAAACACAAGGTCCAAGTTTTGAGAAATTATCGGTATATGAATAAAGTAGAGAACCAGATGTTGCAAGTATCGGGATTCTTCAAGATGATCGAAGATATAGATACTTGTGTATGGTATTCAGTTGATAGTAATAGGTTTAAGAGAACTTGCTACTCTTTCAGGTTACTCATAATTGGAAGCACTCCTAAGTTGAGTAATGCTGATCGGCCTCTCTCCATTTAGTTGACATGCACTGGAGACAGTTGCATGATTTGAATCTGGTTCCAATTAAATCAGTGGCTCTGTTTCTATATTGGATATAAAATGGTTCATATCTTAAAGATATTAAGGTACGGGGAGTTTTCCGACTTATGCTTAAATCCAGACTCTAGATAACTCAAGGCACGTTTCTGTAATGGCTGTTTGTGGGTTGACCCGGTCTATGACGAGGGTTGACTTTCTATCATCTGGGAGATCAATAGTGATATTGTTCTAAACTCGCCACAGTTTTAAGTAAAATGGATTTTTTCAGAAAACAGTTGTGGGAGTATGGTAGAACTGGAAATGATTCCAGAACCGCAAACGATTACTGAAAATTTTATAGGACCTAAAGATTCAATCTGATTTGACATTCCATTGGCCACTCAGCAGATATGGTGGGTAACCTCAGGCAGTGGAGAGGTACTTCGGTATGCTCAAAGACGGTGACAGGGAGGTTCTTGTTTACCCAGACTTTCCATTGCTGTTGTTCCAAACTGTGAGACCCGGCAGGAGGATGAGTATAGCATCGTTCTAAAATAGCTTTAGAAGTGCGCGTGTATATGACTCTGCCAGAGGGTTGTCGTAGTCAGTAGGAGCAGCGGAAGCATGGTGGACAAGTGGCTTATGTCTATTTATGGACTAAAGCAGAAATAACGGAGATAGATCATCTATTTCTGATATGACAGTCATAGGTTTGACTTCATCAGAATAGGGGATGGATCTGTTAAGAAGGTAATAGGGTGTGATGTCCTGGTATTTGGATGACATACACAGAGTGTGAAGTGAAGTTCCTACACTACGATTGGTTATACTTTGGTTATCACATAGTGGTTTCTCCACATAGGATATGAATATTATATCAGATGTTCTGGTTACTAGATCTATGGTTTTAGATCTAGATTTGGGTAGTTTCCAAATCAGGGTACTTAGACAGCATTCTAAAGGTATTTAGAATGGACGACTCCAAGCATGGTAGTATACCTGCAGGTGATGGAGTCACCCTCTCTAACGGTGTCTTACAGACTAAGGGGAGAGGGATATACATGATTGGCAGATCATTTGCTTAGGCAATTGAGTCAATCATGAGATATCAAGTACCATACCAGATGTTGTTTTTGCACGAGTTGCAATAAGTTGATATTGATACAATCCTGGAGAAACGTTCGGAAGTAGTTTTAGAACATAAGTGGATGTTCTAGGGATATGATAACGACAGACTCATTCGGGAGACAGTTATCATTCCAGGCTTCCAAGGTGACCTGAATGACAGAGTGACTGTCAGAGTTGTAGTTTTCCCTCTGACGAGGGGCAGTATTTTGGACAGGTGATCCAAGCAGATACTGAGGGAGGTATGGCGCAAGATACAGATTAAGTTCAGTTGACGATACAGTCTAAGAAGTTTGGATGTGGATTTCATTTATGAACTAGGTCCCATCAGATATCCAGACATATTCTAAGACAGGTATTGCTCATTTCGGGAGATGGCTTTCTCCGCGAACTTAAGATATAGAGAGACGTAGAAAGAAACATCAGGACGGATCCACTAGCTGAGGCTATTCCTCGAACGCAATAGTTTCGCGAGCGGGCTTTGTGAGACTGATTAGTAGAGGAGTTGGGTGTTCGGTATCACACGGGCTGTGAGTATGCGGCATCGCAATAATTAGCCTTGAGTGCAAGTGGGAGATTGTTGGATATAGTGCCCTCAGAGTCAATTATTGGATCACAGGCACGTGATTGCAATGATTGATGGTGGACCTATACCGGTTGGACAGTCTTACTCATGATGATAGTATGCTATCTGGTTTATCTTTATCATCGTGTACTACTTTAGGTGATATTACTGATCACTATTGCACGTTGATAGAGCCCCTAGGATTCTTGCTTGACGGCCAGCAGTATGATGGCGATCATATACATGGGAGCTGGGGTCCATAAGCACATCCTTAAAAGGTCCTTAGTCATGGGAGTTTCGAGACTGGGCATCGATACTCCATTAGTAGACTAATGTATACAGTCAAGACCCCGACGAGGGGCGGTGGCCGGTCTCACAAGCCATTGGTGTCAGTTGGATCACCTAAGATGTATACAGGTGCTCATTGGGTTATGAGTACACCGGACAGGACTCACCGGGAACATGCTAGTTGGTATTATACCTGACGTCAGATAGCAGTTCCCTGGTGACATGTGTACAGGTTAGTTCATCGACCTGAGATCGTCATTTGTCTCATGTGAGTTCCCACTGTACTTTGATTACTACCCTACCATGGCTCAGAAGAGTCGTGCAAACAGGTTTTAGTTGGGTACAGTCCCGAGCCACATGGTGGCAGTGAGCGGATGTGCAGGAGTTCGTCTCTCTCGGTATTGGGGGTGAGGTCACGCTGTGTCTTGGAGAGCCATTACACAAAGTCCTTGGCCAAGGCAGGAGATTTACTGGTAGGCATTCCAGTAGTATCTCAGGGTGTTCTGAGCTACACTCCGACACGACTTGTACCGCTTTTGTGGGTCTGAATTTTACCAACCCCCTAGGCCCGCCATGCGATGCTCATAGAAGAACGGACCGGACTGTACGAATATTGTCATTAACAGGCTTAGTAGGGTGTCAGGATGTGTTCGCTCATCGACATCCCTTTTGGTCAATACCTGTTAGCTCGTTACGTACGGCTAATACCTCTGACGTGCTAGTGGTTAAATCCACAGCCAAAGTATTGACGAGTCTTTAGAGTCCTCCACAGACAGTTTCTCAAGTTTCGGGCGAAACATTGTAGAGGCCGTTTGGATATATGGCAGGGTTCGACCATGTACGTGTGGTATTGCACGGATGATGATCGGACGGATAATATTAGTGGGCTTTGGTTTAAGCCAGATCTTAGTATTGTACAGTGTAGATTTTTTCTCATTGCATTTGTATTCAGTCGGAATACAAATGCGGGTATGTATATACAGTCGCGGGGTTTTCCTGTAATTTATTACGGGATCGATTTTTTAGAGTTGCCAGTTTGCTTTCCGTTTCGGCCATTTTCCTTTGTTTCTTTTTTTGGCTGAAATTTGGTGGAGGGGGTTATTTGCAATTGTGCAATTAATAATGGAGAAGACTTTTTGTGGCACAAGGTTGTAGCTTCCATTGACTTCTTTGTGTTCATCATTACTTGCTATGATGGGTTGAGTGATGGGTTTTGAAGTGAGACTTTTTGGTGTGATCATGACTCCTCATCATCACCCACTTTTCTCATTTGCTCACCCCCCTTGTCTTTTTCCTCTTCAATGAGGTATGGTTGGCCACAAGTGTGTGGTGGCTGTCCAAAATTTTTGGTGTGAGAATTGGTCTCATTTTGCTTGCACAAAATCATATAGCTCCATCTCAAAGTTCATCTCATTCCCCCACCAAAAATGGCAACTCCTTATAACCCCATGAGACATAGATTTCTACACTATTCTACCGCAATCTTGGACACGTCGGCTTGCCAACTTCATGTCCGAGTTGCCTCGGTTCAGAGGTGGGAGCCTGTAAAAGAACCCGGCGATGTGGTGCCCTTTCCGACGAGGAGATGAAGACCGGAGATTCCACGAGGAGATCGGGGTAGAGGCCGAAGACCGAAGGACACGGATCGCTCAGTATAGCATTCTACCCATTCTCTTAGTAGCTAGCATTAGGTTAATGGTCCAATCCAGGTTTGACAGTCCGCGGTAGCGCCGGTTTCTAGTTTATAGAAAAGTTTTGTTTTCCGCATTTTGGCCTCGTTCAGACGGCCGGGGCGCTGCCGTGCACTTACATAAAGGAAGGACAAGAAGCTAGAGAAAGAAACATCTTCCCAATGGTTCTAATCCCCTCTATTAATAATTACCATAATTCCTAATAGATCTTAATATGGGTATAGAAAGCGGTGAGATTTATTGACTTTCCAAACTTAACCTAAACCTAACCCTAGCAAGACTTAGATCTAGATTAATTTAGTTTTTAGATTTAATTGATCTGTTCACACCATATGGAATTAACTCGTAAGAGCGATTAGGAAATTCACAACATCCTTGTGGACCGACCCGTACTCACCGGCTAGCTACCAAGCGACGCCGTTCTTGATTGCGGTTACTATATAATTTTTCACACCAAATCAAATGGCGCTGTTGCCGGGGATGGCGTAAAAATTTTCTTTTTGTAATTTCGGGTTAATATAAAATATAAAAAATCATAAAAATCTAAAAAATCAAAAATATAAAAATTCTATCATCTTTTATTGTTTGAAGGGTTTCTTGTATGAATTTTTGCAGGATCGACGGATCTGGAAAAATCCAGAGTGCGAAACAGATTTTGGTAGATCAGAACAGAGGGGGAATTCCACAACAGAACAGCACAATTTTTCTCGGGATCTGAAGCAACCATTGCGCCGCCCTTCCGCCGCCGTAAGCCCCCTACAGCCGCGGATCTGCGGTCCCCCTTTGACGTCAGCGCGCGAATATTCTCTGTTTGTTTCCTCTTTCTCCCCTCTGCAAATCCCCATATATCTTTTTGCCAAATCTTATGCAGGATTCTTTGCGCTAAAAAATCTTCCCCCTTCCAATAATTGATTTTCGGCAGGAATCTTTGCTCGCGTTCAAAAGAAAATTGATTGCAAGTGATTTACTGCTTTGCATATTTTAATCGGACTTTAAAGGGCTTTTGACCAATTCAGATTGGGTGGGGATTTCATCACCCTTCCGAGGACCCCAGAAATCACTTAAAGCATTTGCATTGACCATTCTTAATTAAAAAATACTAGACTCAGCCCTAAGGACGTCGCACTCAATAGGAAAGAGAACTAATTATAGGCATCGGCCGTTTATCCTAACCTGACTTTGCGGTGTCTAGGCAAGTGTGTCTAAGGAATGTGGTTACTTAATTAGGACCACTAATTTCGTAGTGGGGAGCCTCCCACTTACCTGGCACTTACCTGGCCGCAATTGGCTGTCAAGAGGCGGTTTGAGGTCCTATTTCTAGCCCTTTGGAATAGTTAGGAGATGTCTAGCTGACCTAGGTAACCCTAGATTTAGGCCTGATTGTGCATTTGTGGTTGATTGCATTTTTGTCACAAGTCTCTTTTCAAAAATCTTTTTGCAAAAGCTCCACACAAAAAGAAAAAGGAAAAATCTTTTCAAAAACTTGCAACTTGTCGCTAAAGAAATCTTTGCACCTCACTTACACCACTTCTTTTCATTGTCGTTTTCTTACCTCCACATTCTGTCTTTCATCTTTTGACTACACTACCTCTTTAGTGTATGTCCGGTTGCACTAAAGACACTAGCGCCCGATTAGTCCGTGTTTCGTCGGTACCGACCGACGAACCCTTCGACTTCGAAGTCGAAATCCTTTCCACTTCTTCACTTTCACCTTCAAATTCTTCTTCCGAAAGTATGTCGGGATACAATCCTAACAATACCTTATCGACGGGAATGATTCTACCTCCGTTAGGTGCGAATAACCCGAATCACCCGCCTGTTGAAGCGCCGCAACGAGTTGCGCTCCAGGATCTTTTCTACCCCATCCACACCGCCCTACCTACTTGTCTTTCCCTCCCACCGGCAAATGGGGAAAATTTTGAGATCAAACCCCACTTCATCAATATGCTACCAAAATTTCACGGATTGGAATCCGAAGATGCTTATATCTTTATCAACAAATTCCAAAACGTTTGCGCTATGACGAAAACAACCCAATTATCCGACGATGCTATAAGGCTAAGGATCATTCCTTTCACCTTATGTGACTTAGCCGAGAAGTGTCTATACAGCACAGCATCGCATTCAATTAAGAATTGGGAAAAGTTTGTGAATGCCTTTCTTAAAAAGTTCTATCCTCATCACAAGACTGCTAGAATCCGTAATGAGATTATACAATTTTCCCAGCTTCCATCCGAACCATTTTGGAAGTGTTTTGAAAGATTCAAAGACCTACTCGTTCAATGCTCTCACCATGGGATCGAAAATTGGCAACTTTGCTAAACATTATACGAGGGATTGAACCCGGCAACAAAGCAGTTGCTCGAAACCATTTGTCAAGGTCACTTTCTAACCAAATCCAGTGAGGAAGCGTGGCAGTTTCTCGAGGATCTTAGTGAACAAACAATTCAGTGGGAGAGCACCAAGACCACCTCATCTTCTTCTATTGGTCAATCTAGGACAGGCATACATCACTTAGATATGTCGATTGCAATGAAGGCCGAGATGGCCGCTCTTACGAAAAATCTAGAAGCGATTGAGACCAAAATATCATCGCCTTCTCCTGTCCCTGTTGTGCCTCCACGAACTGTTTGTGCTTGTTGTTCGGATCCATCACATCTCACAGAAGAGTGTCCTTACAATTCATCTACTCAAGGACATGATCAAGTCAATGCTGCGTTTCAGCAACGACAAAGAAACGATCTATACTCTTCGACATACAATCCGGGTTGGAGGAGTCACCCAAATTTCGCTTGGAACCAAAATCAACAATTCCAAGGAAACAACAATTTTCAAAGGCTTCCTCCTCCACAACAACAAGCACCTCCACAAACTCAATTTCAGCAACCTTTCCAACAGCAACCTTACCCTAATCAAGTGAACAATTTTGTGCCCAACAATTCTTACCCGCCAAACAATTTTGTTCCATCTAATAATGACAAGGTTAACTCGCTCGAAAGAAGTCTAGATGCGTTCCTAAAGCAATCTACACAATCCGCAGCAAGGTTAGAGACTTCTATTCAATCTTTGGTGAAAAACAGTGCCTCACACGATCAAAACATCAAATCTATTGAGGCACAAATTGCACAACTCAATTCTGCGTTGAAAGAACGAGAAAAAGGAAAGCTTCCGTCCTAACCACTGCCAAATGCCGGTCACACACATGTTGTATATGAACAGCAGAATCATAACGTAAATACTGTGACCACGTTGAGATCCGGAAAAGTGTTGCAAAATAAAGTGGGAATTAACAGTGACACCCCTGCCGGTGGTCCTTCTTTATCTTCTTCAACTTCTTCTTCTTCGTCGTTAGGGCCTATTCTTCATCCTTCACACGGCTCTACTTCTTCTAGCTCGAATGGACCCACTTCTCACAACACGAACATATCTACATGGGGATCCGTTCCAACTCCACAATCCGTCCACAAAAATCGGACTCAACAACTATTCAAAATGTTCCTTTTCCAAACCGGTTGAGATCCAATAAACCAACTCCATAAATGGAGAATATTGTAGACTTGTTCAAACAGGTTAGCATAAATATCCCTCTTTTAGATGCAATCCAACAAATTCCTTCATATGAAAAAATCTTAAAGGACTTATGCACCAAAAAGAGGAAGTCATAAGTACCAAAGAAAGTTTTCATGGCTAGTGCTGTTAGCGATGCTCTTGTCCAATCTTTACCCCAAAAGCACAAGGACCCCGGTTGTCCTACTATTTCGATCACAATTGGGGACAAGAACATCAATAGAGCACTATTAGATCTTGGTGCTAGTGTCAATTTGCTACCTTATTCTGTGTACGAGCAATTAGGCGTTGGAGAGCTTAAGCCCATTCATTGTACTCTCCAAATGGCCGACCGATCCATCACCCATCCTAGGGGAGAGTTGGAGGATGTGTTAATTAGAGTAGGGGATTTCATTTTCCCCGTTGACTTTATTGTTATGGATACACAACCGGTAGCTAACCCCCGGAGTCAAATTCCGGTGATACTTGGTTGACCATTCCTTGCGACTTCTAACACGGTGATCAATTGTCATAACGGTTCAGTAAATCTATCTTTTGGCAATATGACAATTGAACTCAACATTTTTATGTTGGGAAATCAGCCTTGCGAGCCTAATTCTAGCGTACTTGATGTTTGCTCGATCAATGAGATCGCGGAGGAGGACCGTGAGTTCGAAAATTTTATGTTTGATCACAGCGATGTTGACGCCACTAGTGCGTTCCCCCTAGAATCCGACACAGCTTTCACGGCGGACAACGATTATGAGTGTTTCACCTTTGTAGACGATTTTAAAGACTCACCACCCGAGTTTGAGTCTTTTGCTTTTTCAGATGAGTTAGTTGAACCATCCGACTCGGTTGCATACACTCGATTTGAACCTTTGATGGAATCCTTCGAGTTTGAAACAGTTACTCTATTGTTAACATCTATTGTTTCACCTCCTAAACTCGAACTAAAGCTTTTGCCGTCGCACCTTAAATTTGCTTATCTAGGTGAGAATGAGACCCTACCCGTCATCATATCGGCCTCTCTAGCTCTTGAGCAAGAGAAGGCCCTTTTAATGGTCTTACAAAATAATCGGCAAGCTTTTGGCTGGTCTATGGCGGACATCAAGGGGATTAGTCGCCTCATAGTCGAACATCATATACACTTGATGGATGATGCCAAGCCGGTAAGGGATCCACAAAGACGCCTCAACCCCATAATGAAAGAGGCTGTCAAGAAGGAGATTGTTAAATGTCTTGATAGTGCTATCATTTACCCTATCTCGGATAGCCAATGGGTTAGCCCCATTCCTGTTGTGCCAAAGAAATCGGGCATCACGGTCATTACCAATGAGGTAAATGAGTTAATTCCTACTCGCACCCAAACTGGGTGGCGAGTTTGCATCGACTATAGAAAACTCAATGCCGCGACAAGGAAAGACCACTTTTCTTTACCTTTCATTGACCAAATGCTAGAACGATTGGCTGGGCAAGAGTTCTACTGCTTTTTAGATGGCTATTCCGGCTATAACCAAGTCCCCATCGCCAAAGAGGATCAAGACAAGACAACATTTACTTGTCCTTTTGGCACTTTTGCTTATCGTCGCATGCCCTTTGGGTTATGCAATGCACCCGCTACATTTCAGCGGTGTATGATGGGGATCTTTTCAGACATGGTTGAAAAGTTTTTGGAGATCTTTATGGATGATTTCTCCATTTTTGGCGACTCCTTCGACGAGTGTTTACTACATCTTGACGCAGTTCTTACCCGCTGTAAGGATAATAACCTAACTTTAAATCGGGAGAAGTGCCACTTTATGGTACGAGAAGGTATTGTCTTAGGACATATCATCTCGCAAAACGGCATAGAGGTTGAAAAAGACAAAATTGAGGTCATCTCTAATCTTCCTCCTCCTAAATGCGTCAAAGACATCCGAGCTTTCCTTGGCCATGCCGGTTTTTATAGACGGTTCATCAAGCATTTTAGCAAGATTGCTAGTCTCTTGACTCTCTTATTGGCCAAGGACACACCATTTGATTTTGACTAAACTTGCATGGAAGCGTTTGAGTCATTGAAACACTCTCTCATTTCTGTGCCCATTCTTTCATCTCCAGACTGGACGCATCCCTTCGAAATTATGTGCGACGCATCAGATTTTGCCATTGGTGCTGTTCTTGGACGGCATATTAATAAAATGTCGCACGTGATTTATTACGCTAGCCGTACATTAAATGAGGCCCAACTAAACTACACAACAACAGAAAAAGAGTTTTTAGCAGTTGTGTTTGCACTTGAAAAATTTCGGCCTTATTTAATCGGCTCTGCAGTTATTGTGTATAAGGACCATTCAGCTCTTTGCCACCTTTTTGCGAAGAAGGATGCTAAATCGAGGCAAATACGTTGGATCCTCTTGCTACAAGAGTTTGACCTTGTCATAAGAGACAAAAGAGGATGTGAAAACGTAGTGGCCAATCACCTTTCATGACTTCCTTCTTCGCCTACATTCGAAATTCCAATCAAAGATGTTTTTCCCGATGAGCAACTCTTAACCGTTTCTTGCGAACAAAGGTTCGCTGATATCATAAACTACTTAGCCACTGGCTTAATACCTAAAGATTGGTCGAAACAGAATAAACTTCGATTCTTGTCCCAAGCAAAGCATTCTTACTGGGATGAACCTTATCTTTTTAAATACTGTCCCGACCAAATCATTCGTCGGTGCATACCGGAAAACGAGTTTAAGAGTGTGCTGTCTTTTTGCCACGATCAAGCGTATGGCGGGCACTTTGGCCCAAAGAAGACAGCCGAGAAAATCTTGTAGTGTGGTTTCTATTAGCCACGACTCTTTAAGGATGCATATGAATACTGCAAGACATGCCCCCGGTGCCAACACTTGGGCCGGATATCACGGAGAAATGAAATGCCCCTCCAACCAATTTTGGTTGTGGATGTTTTTGATGTTTGGGGAATAGACTTCATGGGACCATTTCCCAAGTCATTTGGGAATGTGTATATTCTTTTGGCTGTTGACTACGTGTCAAAGTGGGTCGAGGCTGTGCCTAGCCGATTGAACGACAACAAGGCTGTCGTTCGATTTCTTAAAGAAGATATCTTTTCTCGGTTTGGGCACCCTCGAGCGATTATGAGTGATAATGGTTCTCACTTTTGCAATAGGAATTTTGAGTCCTTAATGCGCAAATATTCTATTACCCACAAGCTGTCAACGCCATACCATCCCCAAACATGTGGGCAAGCCGAGATTTCAAATCGGCAAATCAAGCAAATCTTGGAGAAAACGGTTTCTAAAAACAGTAAAGATTGGTCACTCAAACTGATCAATGCACTATGGGCTTTCCGTACTGCATACAAGACCGATCTTGGTATGTCTCCATACCAGCTTATTTACGGGAAGGCTTGCCACCTCCCAGAAGAGATTGAGCATAAGGCATTTTGGGCAATCAAAGAGTTGAATTTATCATTAGGAGATGCGGGCAGCAATCGAAAGCTGCAATTAAATGAACTAGAAGTGTTGCGGGATGAGGCTTATGATAATGCTGTAATTGTTAAAAACCGAACTAAGGTGTTCCAAGATAAACACCTTCTGCAAAAATATTTTAAATCTGGTCAACAGGTGTTACTCTATGACACTCGGTTACATTATCACCCCGGCAAGCTCCGTTCTAGGTGGACAGGACCATTTGTAGTTCGCATCGTTTATCCGCACGGTGCGGTCGATCTTGAAAATCCGGAGGACGGTACTTTATTCAAAGTAAATGGACATCGATTGAAACCGTTCTTCACAGCGGACCCATCGGAGGAGCTCCTGTTTTTGCAGGAGCCGATCTACACCGATTAAATCTCCACCATTTTACCACCAAATTTCCAATCAATTTTTCCAAAACTTTTTTTCAAATAAGTTTGGGGGTGTGTATCATTTGTAAATATGTTAATAAACAGGAAATTGCCGACATTATCGACCCACTTAGTGCAGCATGACAGTGAGGACACTGTCCAGTTTAAGTTTGGGGGTATGATCAGTACGTTTTCTTCCTTCGCATTCATATGTATATTTGCATTTGCATTAAAATATAAAAATTGAAAAATTTGTAAAAGAAAAAAAAAGGAAAAAAAAAGAAAAACTCATAAAAATTGAAAATTTCAAAAATTATAAAAATTAATGTATTCCGTATTTGACTTAAGTTTGACAAATAGGTTAACTGGCTAAGAACAACTAGATCTTAGACTTAGTAAATGAAAAACCCTAAAAATAATCTTTCATAAAGTTTAACGGTAGAAAGCATATGTCTTTGTAGTTTATTTAGAAATAGGCAAATTTTGGGTTTACTTCTTGGGCTAAGTCGAAACAAAGGAAAAGTATTGATATTTTTATTAGAGTATAAGTTTGAAAAATAATTCCTGGCTTAAGTCTAGATTCTGAAAATGTATACCCTACAATTTGCACAGTCACACAACTTGAAACTTGGAGTAGTAGAGGAGACCTTGAAATGCTCTTGTCTAAAATCCTTAGTACGATGAAAAAAAATATACAAGTGTGAATAAAGAAAGAAAAAAAATGAACACTGGTTTTTGTGATTACTTGAGGCTGCAAAAAATAAAAAAATATTTAGCGAGGGTGCTTCATCACCTAGTGCCTTAGACCAACTGGTTTAGGAGTCACTGCTAAAAAGCCTTGAGTGTTGCAAGACTAGGAATTACGCTTTAATGTGTAAACACTTCTTGTAATCGGTCGTTGGTACCTCAAGAAGTATTAACGGTCGCATGATGGATGTGTAAGCAAATTTCATGTAAAAATTCACCAATTAATAAACACTTTGGATAACGGACAAGAGTATGATTGCTTGATTTGAATTTCTAAGTGTAGGGGTGATATATACACACATGTAGGGGTATGTGATTGGGATTTAGATAAGAGATAGGAATGAAGAATAGAACTTGTATCTTTAGTAGAGTTGATAAAAATTCCTAAATAGGAGATGGAACCCTAAAAGGAAAACTTAAGAGATGCCGAAAGCTAAGTAAGTCTATAGAACATATATAATCTTAAGTTAAATGATAAGAATGTGTGAAAAATATGGGTGGATAATTTACGAGTCGACGATAACAGAATTCCTTTTTAGAAAACATAATTGGAGAATATAAGTTAATGGGCCAAATTGATAGGATTTTGTGGGTAGTATCCGCTGAAAACCCTCAGGAGACAACATTCCTCCTACTAGGGACACCTAGAGGTTTAACGGCTTATTGCACGAGCTCAGTGCAATCGCTTTTCCCTGCGAAAGTGAGGTTAGGTTTTTGTCGAGAATAAAACTAAGTTTTCTCGAGGACGAGCAAAAGATAAGTTTGGGGGTATTTGTTCACATCATAATATTGCATTGTTATATTCCCCATTCTTATGCTTTTTACAAATAAATAGGTGCTTTTGACCCATGTCTGCTACATAGTACAGGTTACAGGTTCTTGGATCTAAAACAGTGAAGAAGATAAAAGACGATGCAAAAGTGGAACAACAACTAACAAATAGAAGGTTCTTGATCAAGCCTACACAAAGAACAGTTCACAAAGTACAAGACAACACAAGGTCCAAGATTTCGAGGCAACGGTAAAAGTCCACTGCAATTGTTCACTAGAAGATCTGGAAGAAAATAGAAGCCAATCTGAGAAAAGACCTGCAGAAGTAGGAAGACCAAACAGCCCAGAACCAAGCCCAGAATTTTCATCCATCAAGTCAATCATTGGGCCGTGGAACCGCGGTCGAAACCCTGCTGCGGCCGCGGTTCTGCGGCCGTATAGGGCCCTTGATGGTCGAAAATTTTACCATAATTTCAAGGCGGCGTTGAATGGTCTACCTAGGGGTATTTTGGTAAATGCAGACGTACGGCAATTGTAAACCTAGGGTTTTCTGTGTCCTATAAATAGAGACCCAATTCATTGTATTTGTTCATGCCTCCTTTCATTAATAAAATTCAGAATTCTTTTTGGAGAGCATCAATTTGTAAGTTCTTAATTTATTTTCTGCCCTAGGTAATTTCTATTCCTTGCCTTAGTTAGATAGTTAGATCTTTTATTCTCTGCCTTAGATAAATGCTTTTCAATTCCCTAATGAGCGAGTAGTCTCCTTGCTTGTTAGGGTTAGCTTAGAAAAAGGTTTGAGAGATGAAGATCTCTTACCCCTTTCTTGCCCGTTATATATTTTCATAGGACTCCATGCATAGATACACATACCGCTCCTTACGGCACCCTATCCCTCGAGGTAGCGGTGATGCCGTAGTATAAAGGCCCGGTTGCGCGTGTTTTCCATGGAGGTTAGGGTAAGGATTGGTAAAGGAAGGGCAAGAAGCTAGAGGAAGAAACATCTTCCCAATGGTTCTAATGCCCTCTATTAATAATTACCATAACTCCTAATAGATCTTAATATGGGTATAGAAAACGGTGAGATTTATTGACTTTCCAAACTTAATCTAAACCTAACCCTAGCAAGACTTAGATCTAGATTAATTTAGCCCTTTCCGACGAGGAGACCGGAGCTCGGAGATGCCGCGAGGAGCTTGGGATGGTGGCCAATGACCGAAGGACACGAATCAATCGGTATTGCTTTCCAACCCTTTTTCTAGTTGGTAGTTATAGGTTAATGGTTCGATCTGGATTTAAAGTATACGATAGCGCCGGTTTCTAGTTTGAATTTTTTTTTTCGTTTCTGCATTTTGGACTCGGACAGACTGCCGGGGCGCTACCGTAGACTTACTTGGTATCAGAGCCACGCCATTAACCTTTACTAGCTTGCTCTAAAGTGTTTAGAACTTCGATCGAACGAAATTTTCCAAAACTGCATTTCCAATCATGAAGTTTCTGTCGAATTTTTTTTATACTCAAAAAATTATTTTGAGTATTGCAGAAAATCAAGCAGGCTTTTCTAAGAATACTGCAGAAAATTGAAAGCATGATTTCACTGTAGCGTGACGGAATCGCGTCCGTACTCACGTTTTGGCCGCGGATCCGCAGCAGTACTGTAGCAAAACTGCACCAAAATTTCTACAGTGCTCTCTGAGTTGGAATTGGGTTTCTGGTATTTTTTGTTTGGTCCTAGATTTGTTTGAGTACTGGGAATTGTGCTTGAGGCCCATTTCGGGAAATTTTGTCGATCGAAAATTTTAAACATGTTAATTCACAGTATTTACATTATTTCTGTAACCGTGAATGTCATTTGATCGGTAAATCTTTTCTAATTACTATAGCCCTTTTAGACGGATTTGCGAACATGGCATTCACGTTGATATTCTGTGTTGTGCTGTGATGTTGCGGATTTGTCGTGGTGGATAGCCTGGACGCAATGGTAGTACAGTTTGGTTGTATTTATACATTTGATATTGCGAGGTGAGCGTCCGACATGTGGACTGCCGTCACTGCCTGTTTGTATATTATTCTTTTGGGGCACGACTGGGCTGAGGTCGATGTACCCGTTGTATATTTTACTTTCTGTACTAGAATTACCCCACAGTGGGGTGCACGGATAGCCGGGTTCTAGAGGGCAACGGGCCCGCATCATATGGCTTTGAGACATAGGGGCCTTCACTCTAGAATTAGCGGGCTATTCGCCGCACTCGTAGGGGGTATAGGTTGACCCATGGAGGGGTGCTTAACTTACCGGATTCCGTGAAGTGTTGGGTGGTCCATTCATGTTGTTGAAGGGGGCTGCCTCGCTTCAGGTTTTGGCGGGTAACTTGCCGCACGTAGGGGTCTAGGATTTCATTGCACAGGCTATCCACACGACCAGGGGAACGTCGGGTTTCAGTAGCGGCTCTATGAAACCCGGGGATCCCAGATTATCTGTATTGATCTGTGATGCTTATTACATTTCTGTGATGTTGCATTTTATCACGCCTTGAGCGAATATTATATATTGATATATATACTAGTAGATGTTGTATATGTTTTGCACCCGCGCTAGTCCAGTCCCCGCTCTGTCGTTAGTTAAGTAACCTAACAGGTGATGAAGGGACCCAGTGGCGATTGCGGATGGCATACACGTACATCGTATTTTCGTTCTTTTATGGTGTGATTAATTGATGGGACTGCATTGATTCGGATCAATGCAAGCTAAGCAAACCTATTCTGATGTTGTTGGAACATTTTTGAAAAAAAGCTGTTATTGCAAGAACATTCTCTTTTGTTTTTCACAGTGGTATTCGGTTATGAATATCCAGCACCTCAGTCGACGAGGCAAGGGCCGAGATCCCTTCACCGGGAGTGACCCCTTGGACATAAGTTTGCGTCAGGGTAATAACTTCACTATAGCCGATTACTTTTTGCTTTGCATCGTGGTATTCAGTTAGAATATCCCGCACCTCATTCTACAAGGAAAGAGCCGAGATCTCTTCCCCGGGAGTGACCTCTTTAGCAAAGGTTTTCGCCACTATATTTTTATAAAAAGCTATCTGGTTCCTTCAACGATATCAAGTTCATTACGTTAAAGGTTTTTCGCCAAAAAACATTCGTAGCCCTCCGTCATTTCAGACGGGTAGCACTTAGTATTCATGCTATGTTTATTGGCCAAAGTCAAGGCATAGTGTATGGTAGTTATTTGTTATCTTTCTGTTTCATAGATAGATGTGTTGGTTTGGGACAGTCGTACTGCTTTGTTGGCCAAAGTCAAGGGTAGGTACGGGTGGGTTCAAATTAACCTGGATAATGATGGGTAGAACTTGACATGTGACTTATGATTTGTTGGCCAAAGTCAAGGTCATAAGAGCATGGGGTAAAAATCACATCGGGACTTTCTAAAGAAACTAAAACTTGCCAGATATGCGCATACCTTTTGGAGAGTGATAACATGAGTGGATTCCATCACGTTATCATGCGACGATAGTTGGATCCCGATTCCCACCGATGAGTTAGTTTACTCCTCGGGTGATCCCGACTAATTATTCTTTCAGGTTTGGAGGAGAATTTGACGATACAGTGGGAGTTTCCCTGATTGGATAAATTGATAACCATTTTTATCTAGGTTAGAGTTCACGCTGAGTGTTTCTTTTCTCTCTCTCTTTGGCAGCAACCATGGCCCGACCCTAGACTATGACTCAGTGACCATGTTAACCGAAATTCTTAAAACACTGGCTTTTGGATTGTCAGAGTTGCAAACCTCATTGCCACTCCTTCTTTTACCCTTTTCTCCAGAACACCCCATATTACTATGAACATCCTCTTCCATTGGATAAAACCATCATATGGTTATATACGAACTCGAAGGAACTTGTTCCAGATTCGAGGATGGTTTCCGGTTCTGGAGAAAATGAATAGTACTATTCAGTTGTCATTTCTTTTTACCTTTTCTCAGGTTGTGAGTGCTCCTTGGATTAGGACGGTACACCTGTTACGCTAATTGGATAGTCTTCATCCAAACCATAGGCAGGTGCCAAACGGTAGGGAATGAAGAAAACCATTTAGCTTAAAAGGTGTACAGAAGGTATTAAGTAAAGACAAATAAAGGGATTAGTAAGAGGGCAAAGTAAATTGCGACTGCTATTCACGACCAAACCAAGTATTTCATCGCCACTCCTACTTCACCTTTGTATTTCTCCGGAACACCCCGTATCACTACGAAGTTCCACAGTTTATTGGATACTCCATCGTATGGTTATATACGAACTTGAAGGAACTTGTTCCAGTTCGAGGATGGACTCTGGTTCAGGAGAAATAGGAATAAGGTTTATTCAGTTGTCTTTTATCTTCAGCTTCTCTCAGGTTACGAGTACTCCTAGGACTAGGAGAGGACACCCATTATTCTTATTGGATAGTCTTCTTCCAAACCATAGGCTGGTGCCGAACGGTAGGGAAGGAAGAAAACTATTTGGTCTAAAGGGGTGTACAGAAAGTAATGACTAAAGACATATAAAGGGATTTTGAGAGATGGCAAAGAAATATACGGTTATAGTTGTGAATCTGATAATAGAAGAGGCATTACTAAGAATACCCGGATACCCCTTCGAAACATTTACATGTTTCAGTTTCACTGTGTATTGTTAAAAGAAAACTGATTTCCCGATTAGCCCTTACTCCAGGGTATGTATTTACCAGGTTTGATTCTCACATATGTATGGTTTTACAGATGATGAGTGGGAGTAAGTTATTGGGAATTGGGTGATCATCCTCATTATATCGGGATTCGTTGTAATTGGTGATATTTGAGGAAATCACCAGGGTTGTTTGCCGGATGACAAATATTTGGTTTTGAATATCCGTTGTTATGCACCAATTTCAAATTGATATATCAGCACGTTTATTTTTATAAAGTGAGATATAACTTTTTGAAATTATGTCGATGACATTTACCTATATCAGTTGATGGTTAGGTAATGAGTATTAAACAGCGGTGTAATTCTTGTTAACCATAAGTACAGTTTTCAACTTACGACACACAAGGAATGAGTTATTAGACTCAAGGGACTTATGCAGAGTATTGTATGTTGTCCAGTGTCCATGAGGACAGAGGGGTTGGTACTCATACTATATTCTGTTTACTTGTGACTTCTCTAGTTCTTAGACATGTGTTTCATAGAAATGCAAGGTCTAAGTTTTGAGAAGTTATAGGTATAAGAATAAAGAGAGAACCAGGCATTGCAAGTATCAGGATTCTTCAAGGTGATCGGAGATGCAGATAGTTGTGTATGGTATTCAGTTAATAGTAATGATTAAGAGAACTTGCTTCTCTTTCAGGTTACTCATAATTGGAAGCACTCCTAAGTTCAGTAATGCTGATCGGCCTCTCTCCTTTTAGTTCACATGCACTGGAGACAGCTGCATGATTTGAATCTGGTTCCAATTAAATCAGTGCCTCTATTTCTATATTGGATATAAAATAGTTCATATCTTAACAATGTTAAGGTACGGGGAGTTGTCCGGCTTATGCTTAAAAACCAGACTCTGGATAACTCAAGGCACGTTTCTGTAATGGCTGTTTGTAGGTTGACTCGGGCTATGACGAGGGTTGACTTTTTACCATCTGGAAGATCAATGGTGATATTGTTCTTGACCTGCCATAGTTTTAATAAAAATGGATTTTTTCGGAAAACAGTAGTGGGAGTATGATAGAACTGGATGTGATTCCAGAACCGCAAACGATTACTAAAAATTTGATAAGAACCTAAAGATTCAATATGGTTTGACATTCCATTGGCCACTCCGCAGACATGGTGGGTAACCTCAGGCACTCGAGAGGTACTTCGGTATGCTCAAGTACGGTGACAGGGAGGATCTTGTTTACCCAGACTTGCCATTGCTGTTGTTCCAGACTGTGAGACCCGGTAGGAGGATGAGTATAGCGTCGTTCTAAATCAGCTTTAGAAGTGTACATGTATATGACTCTGCCAGAGGGTTGTCGTAGTCAATGGGAGCAGCGGAAGCATAGTGGAAAAGTAGCTTATGTCTATTTATAGACTAAAATAGATATAGCGGAGATAGATCATCTATTTCTGATGTGACAGTCGTAGTTTTGACTTCATCAGAATAGGGGATGGATCGGTTAAGAAGGTAGTAGTGTGTGATGTCCTGGTATTTGGATGACATACACAGAGTAGGAAGTGAAATTCCTATACTAAGATCGGTTATACTTTGGTTGTCAAACAGTGGTTTCTCCACATAGGACTTGGATATTATATAAGATATTCTGGTTACTATATCTATTGTTTTAGATCTAGATTTGGGTAGTTTCCTAATCTGGATACTTAGGCAGCATTCTAAAAGTGTTTTAGAATGGACGACTCCTGGCACGGTATTGTACCTGCAAGTGATGGAGTCACCCTCTCTAAAGGTTTCTTAAAGACTAAAGGGGAGAGGGATGTGCATGATTGGCAGATCACTTGCTTAGGCAATTGAGTCAATTATGAGATGTCAAGTATCACACCAGACGTTGTTTTTTGTACTAGATGCAATAAGTTGATATTAATCCTAACTTAGAGAAACGTTCGGAAGCAGTTTTAGAACATAAGTGGATGTTCTAAGGATATAATAACAACAGCCTCTTTTAGGAGACGGTTATCATTCCAGGCTTCCAAGATGACCTGGATGACAGAGTGATTGTCAGAGTTATAGTTTTCCCTCTGACGAGGGGAAGTAGTTTGGACAGATGGTCCAAGCGGATACTGAGGGGGGCATGGCGCAGGATACTGATTAAGTTCAGTTGACGGTACAGTCTAAGAAGTTTGGATTTGGAGTTCATTTATGAACTAGGTCCCATCAGATATCTAGACATATTCTAAGACAGGTATTGCTCATTTCGGGAGATGGTTTTCTCCGCGAACTTGAGATAAAGAGAGACATAGAAAGAAACATCAGAGCGGATCCACTCACTGAGGCTATTCCTTGAACGCAATAGTTTCGCAAACGGGCTTTGTGAGACTGATTAGTAGAGGAGTTGGGTGTTCGGTATGACATGGGGTGTGAGTATGCGACATCGTAATAATTAGCCTTGAGTGCAAGTGGGAGATTATTGGATATGGTGCCCTCAGGGTCAATTATTGGATCACAGGCACGTGATTGCAATGATTGAAGGAGGACCTATACCGGTAGAACAGTCTTACTCAAGATGATTGTGAGCAATCTGGTTTATCTTTATCATCATGTACTGCTTTAGGTGACCTTATAGGTCGCTATTACACATTGATAGAGCCCTTTAGATTCTTGCTTGACTACCAGCAGTATGATGGCGATCATATACATGGGAGCTGGGGTCTATAAGCACATCCTTAAAGTGGTCCCTAGTCGTGGGTGTTTCGAGACTGGGCATCGATACTCCATTAGTAGACTAATGTATACAGTCGAGACCCCGACGAGGGGCGGTGGCCGGTCTCACAAGCCATTGGTGTCAGTTGGATCACCTAAGATGTATACAGGTGCTCATTGGGTTATGAGTACACCGGACAGGACTCACCGGGAACATGGTAGTTGGTATTATACCTGACGTCAGATAGCAGTTCCCTGGTGACATGTGTACAGGTTAGTTCATCGACCTGAGATCGTCATTTGTCTCATGTGAGTTCCCACTGTGCTTTGATTACTACCCTACCACAGCTCAAAGGAGTCGTGCAAACAGGTTTTAGTTGGGTACAGTCCCGAGCCAAATGGAGGCAGTGAGCGGATCGGCAGGTGTTTCGTCTCTCCCGGTATTGGGGGTGAGATCGCGATGTGTCTAGGAGAGCCATTACACGAAGTCCTTGGCAAAGACAGGAGATTTACTGGTAGGTATTCCAGTAATATCTCAGGGTGTTCTGGGCTACACTCCGACACGACTTGTACCGCTTTTAGGGGTCTGACTTTTACCAACCCCCTAGGCCCGCCATGCGATGCTCATAGACGAATGGACCGGACTGTACGGATATTGTTACTGACAGGCTCAGTAGGGTGTCAGGATGAGTTCGCTCATCGACCTCCCTTTTGGTCAATACCTGGTAGCCCGTTACGTACAGCTAGTATCTCTAACGTGCTAGTGGTTAGATCCACAACCAAAGTATTGACGAGTCTTTAGAGTCCCCCACAGATAGTTTTCAAGTTTCGGGCGAAACGTTGTAGAGGCCATATGATATCTGGCAGGGTTCGATCATATACGTGCGGTAGTGCACGGATCATGATCGGACGGATCATACTAGTGGGCTTTGGTTTAAGCCAGATCCTAGTATTAAGATTTGTTGGATTACTTTAGTCTCATCGCATTCGCATTCAGTCGGAATGCAGATGCAGGCATGTATATACAGGTGAGGGGTATCCTTGTGATCCGTCATGAGTTTACTTTAGATGTTGCCGTATATTTTTGTTGTAAACATTTGGGTTATTGTTTTCAAGTGGAAAATGTGAGTGGAAGTCATCATGAAGTGGCACAATCAATTAGGTGACTCATGGTCTCTTTTTTAGCACTAATGTCACTTAATTGATTGATTTGTGTGTTGAATTGATGGATGGAGAGAGAAAGGGCAGCCATATCCTTTTGGGTAAGCTCTTGTATTTTATTATTCTTGCTCTCATTATCAATTCAACACAAGAAAAGAAAAGAAAAGAGAGCCTCTTCTTCTTCTTCTCCCTCTAGCTTACATCATCCACCAATGGCATCATCTCTAACCTCCATCCATACAATGGATGCAAGAGACAAAGTGATCACAAACATTCTCTACAACACCTTGGATACATCGGCTAGCACAATTCGTGCCCGAGTTGCTTCGGTTGAAGCGGGAGCCCGTAAAAAGACTCGATGATGTGGTGCCCTTTCCGGCGAGGAGACCGGATCTCGGAGATGCCGCGAGGAGCTTGGGATGGTGGCCAAAGACCGAAGGACACGGATCGATCGGTATAGCTTTCCAACCCTTTCTCTAGTTGCTAGTTATAGGTTAATGGTTCGATCCGGATTAAAAGTATACGATAGCGCCGGTTTCTAGTTTGAAATAGTTTTTCGTTTCCGCATTTTGGCCTCGGACAGACGGCCGGGGTATTACCGTAGACTTATAGACTGTTGATGTACAGCCTACCTCAGCGACTCTGATGTCGTTCACCGTGTAGACAAATGACCCAGCTGTTGCTGATATTGTTAGGATATCACTTCCAGAGCTTACGAGCTGAGATCGCTGGAGCTTCCATGCAGAGATGCGACAGATGATAGCTAGTCTATCCCGAGTTGAGATACGAGGATGATTCATCAGGTTGATGCGCCAACGCAGGCTTAGTTGCGTTGAAGATTTCCAGTGTAGAGAGTCTTACTCAGATCTAGAGCAGACCGATCCAGAGATGACCGTTGATGTATCGTCTTTCCTGGAGGATTGAGGTATTGTTTAGCATGCGGGCGAAGAGTATTCACATGTTGTATAGGCGAAGCTAAAATGTTCGAGCGAGTGTCAGAAACCCATTTTTCCCAAGTTTAAATTGTTCGGAGGAACATGCAAGCGATTCTGTGGACCCTCTAGAAGAATGAAACCCTAACCCGACATGATGACCATGGAAGTACTTTTGAACCTTAGGATTTGCGGCAGTTTAGCGGTGCCATCAGTGAGGCTTAGGTTTGCCCTTCTACGGCTGGTCCAGAGGTACTGTGGTATGTACCATATATTTTTAGACTGTGCTCAGGTGTTGAGCCTTCGGAAAATTTTGGGACCTTCATGACTCGATCGAAAAATTTAGCGTCGTCCGGATATCATGTGATAAGAGATCAGTAAGCTGACCAATTTCGGATAGAGGACCACACTCATATGCGTTGTGAGTTGATAGAGAACGGACGAGTATTGAGTATTCCTCCGATGGTTGGGATGAGTTCCCGAGGGCGTGTTCGGCCAGTTATCTTCTACAGAGTACGCGACTTCGAGTCCGTGTGAGAGACTTTGGATTGACCGTGGCCGAGAACAGTTGCTGTACGCTGATAGTATGAGGTGACGTCAAGGTGGACTATGATACAGAGGAGTGGTACCAGAGGTTCATGCGAGATGCTGACGGGATATTGCTACTCTCCATCGAGATTAAAGATCTGATATGCATACAGAGGCGTTGAGATATGGCCAGTTCCCGAGGAAATGTGTGCGGAACACGCAGATGTCCAGAAAACGAGGAAAGATTATGTAAGAGTACCAGCCTCCATACAGTTCGGCATAGGAGAGATCGAAAGAGACCTTGAGCAGGATTCCTTCCAGGACACTGCTACAATAAGGTTTGCACCAAGGATCAGATGTATGATTTGTATTCAGAGGGCCAGAAGCCGACGCCAGTAATGTGCTGCTTTACGAGTGGTCGTGATGATTGGCTGAGAGATGACCAGAGAAGTGCCAGAACAGAATCATTCCCGTTAGCACACCTGACCGGCCGATGGATTACGAGATTGGTGAATCCACAGAGAAGACAAGGACCCAGAGACTGAGGACGCCAGACCGTGAGCAGGAGGCAAGCGGATATTCTTGTTCTGCTGGTTTTAGGCGCACCGATTTATTTTTCGACATTGTAGGAGGTGTACTTCGATGTCATTTATTGCGATTTGCGTTTGTGATCCGAGTATCATGCTTATATCGTTCGGATTTGAGTTTTGATGATAGGGTTTCATGATATTGTTTTCCTGCACCATGGCTGCACTTACGGGGTATTTACATTTTGTGCATAATATTGCACTTGATATATATTTTATAAACAGTTGTGTTGGTTTTTTATTTGTGCATATTTATTGCACTTGATATCGGTTTTGTGCTTTGGACATGTTTATGATTTCGTCGATTTCATACAGTAGATTTGATTTTTGTGCGTGTGGTACGCACTCGATTTGATTTTGCACTCGGTATAGCTTATATGTGCTTGTAGTGCATTGATATGTGTTTTGTGCATGCAGTTGCCCACGTTTATGATTTTATACACCTTGGTACACTCGGTGTTGCTGTTTACGCATTTGAGTTATTGATGGATATTTTGTCCACAGGATGCACTGTATTAGTATTTCGTGCACTTGATGCACTGGATTTGTATTTCGTGCACTTCATGCACCGTATTTGTATTTCATGCACTTGATGCACCAGATTTGTATTTATGCATTTATACACTGTATTTCGTGCCCTGGATGCACCGGATTTGTGTTTCATGCATTTGTTGCACTAGAATTTCTTTTCATTCATTTGTTGCACTGGATTTATATTTTGTGCATTGGTTGTGCTAGATTTGTACTCCATAAATGGCTGCACCGATTTATGTCTTTGAGCATTTGTGTTATCCGATTTGTGTTTTCGTGCGCGTTGGCACTTGCCGTTCGTTTTCGTGCATGCTACTGCACTATATGCTTTTACGGACCCGACGCGCTTTGGTGGGATTTTTGCGCATATTAGGCGCTTGATTTTGGATTTTGTGCGCATCGGATGCACTTGAGTGAGATTTTTACTCGTGCATGTCGGATGCCCTTGATATAGATTTCTTTCATGCATGATGGATGCACTTGATTTAGCTTTTATTCATGCATGTTTGATACGCTTGATTTAGATTTCATTCATACATGATGGATGCACTTGATTTGGATTTTCGCGCATGTTGGGCGCATGATACGAGACGTGATTTTGTGCACACCGGATGCATTCGATTTGGGATTTTTATTCGTGCACGTTAGTTGCACTGGATTGAGATTTTCGTACACACTAGATACACTTGATATTGTTGTCGTGCACACCCGTTGCACTGGACAGATTGTCACGACCCGAAAGTACGGAACGTGACCGGCACTTAAACTACGAACGTCTCGAGACGTAAGTAATCTAAGTAAACCGAAAACCCAGAAATCCAAACCAAGAAAAGTAGTAGAGTGCAGGAAAAACCAACTTAAGCAAGTAATTTCAAAAGCATAAGCCGAATTATGCGGTTTTTAAAACATCAAAATTTTACTGAAAATTTCGGCAGAGTCTCCTTTGTAAATACTGGCCCCCAAACGGGATACAACATGAATAGTATACGAAATCAAGAAAAAGGCATCCCCAAGCGGGAGCTAGCTCTTCGTCAAACGACGGTCACAACCACACAAGCAATATAATATACAACGCCAACGGCGAGGATCAAAACTCAAAACCACCAGAAATATAACGAGCGACTCTAAAGTCGAAAGAATAAACAACACTGGTCTCTATCTCAAAATACATGTTTGGTTGATGGAACTTCTAGATACAACAGAATAATGATATACAAAGTATATAATGGGGGTATGATACAAGTAAACCCACCTACTAGCAAATCACCGGAATGAAACTGAGCCCGCAAGCCGTAATGAAACCTGTACGGCAAATCTGCAAGAAACTGGGGCACAACGGGGGTGAGTTGCCAACTCGTGAATAGAAAAACATCTACGCACAGAAATCGCATAAATAACGCAATCCTAGGTCAATGATCATAATATATCCTCAAATATAAGTATAACAGGCAGCCTATGACAATGTCTAGGGTAATATCTAACCCGAGTATAATTTCATGTGCCCGTGTCAGTGCCTCAGGTAGCAATATATCATATGAATGAGGTATGAATGCATGGAACAGAATACATGTAAATGAAGAAACTGTTTTCATAAATTAGTGAGATTTCCTTCGTATTTTTAAAACTGAGGTATCATAATGAAATCAGTATCAACAGTGTCTAGCATCGACACAAAACATGAATCTCACTGTCTCGAAATATCAAAGTCTCAAGCTCAATATCTAGGGCGCCGTCAGTCCGGACCGGCCCCTACCATCCATCTCAAGACCACGACGGTATCCTCCGGATATCCGACGCGTCGGGTAATATCACCGGTAGGTAGTGCTCCCCAGCCAGGCTCAACGTCAACACCATATTCCTCTTGCCCCGGGGTACCATACCGGGCCCACCATGTACCCGTGACGGTTCCTCCACTCCTCGACGCGGATCTCCAAAACCACAGCAAACTCATGGTGGACGAAACTTTACATCACTAGAAAACCGCAACATTTTATATTTTAAAAGATCATAAGTTGTAAATTTTGCGGCTTTCCCCGAAATCCAGAAATATCATAAATCTCAAGAAATCATCACAAGTGCATATGTCAATGATAATGAACTAGGCATGAACAACTGAATAACAGTATGCATGAAGTGGTAGGTAATAACTGCAATGTCTAATATGACATATAAGGGAAGTACACTAATATCATGTCAACACTACTAGCTAACAATCTAAGTCAAGCAATTATATTCTCTAAAGTGTACGTGACATGGCAATTACCGATGAAGATGTGTATGAGCCGGCAAGTAGGTGTACGTGGTACATACGCATCATCGGTAATAGTGCTGGTGTCCTAACAGCATGATATCAGTAATGGAATATGCAGCAAAATAAATATGCGAGGCAGAGCGAACAGCAATAATGTGCGGGAGCTGAATACTAGACACAACGATAACTAATCTACAATAATCCGATATAAGTCCTACGAATGGTGCCTTTTGAAATAACACGAATCATGGGGTTTTGAAAATAGGGGCTACGGTGTTTTTATGAAAAGATACGTCGTTTTTGAAATATCCGTAGATTCCCTTGAGCTGTCTTTAAAAATGCCCACGATTCGTTAGTTTTTGAAATAGGTAAGGAGTCTAATCTAATCTAACAACTACACTAAACTATACGGCTGAACTAACAAGCTGAACTACAGGTAAGGAAACCGCCTATCATCTGAGTCGATACATATACATACCTGTATATATACAGTCGGTGATCCCGCCTCAATAATATTATATCCATAACCAGACATCCCAAGTCAAGAGTGCGGATCAATCATCAAAATATAGCTCGTACGTAAATCCGTCGTACGGCATCCCCAAATCTGGGTACGGGTCAATATCACATTCATCATACTATTCACCTGGTATCCTCTTTATCAAATATCATGATCGGGGTACTGATCTACGTCTAGTACCATACTAATACCGCCTACGTAAGCATGGACGTGTGTGAAACACTACGTCAAGGACCCGCTACAACGTCATGTCGTATCTAAGATACGAACCCTGCTATATCACCGATCTCACGGCCTCAAATCGAATCTCATCGACTCAGCTCAATCCCAAGTATCAACCTCCATCCGTATGTGAACACATAGTCCCATACCCATGTGAACACATCACTATAAAGAATCCCATGAGCACATATCAATAGGAATGTATGCAAGTATGTATGTGTGTATGTGTGTGCAACACTACCCTAGGGTTCACAACACTAAGTTAATCCAACACGCCAATATCCATCCTAAGCAACGTTATTAATCCCAAATAACATACAATAAATGTTGGTGTGTATACGCATCCGTATACACCACCACGGACTGCGGGGGTGCTATACGCCATCCACCTGACTTCTCCCCGTAGATATAAATCTACTCACCTGGTCCTCACTTGCCGAAATCGATGTCGCCACGCGCTTGCTTGTCGTCTCGAAGTCCACATGGGGGTACCTACATATCATAACGCACCATATCTCGTTAAAATCCGACTCACGATCAAAACGACGCACGAATCCCACATAGGTCAAAACCTAGGGTTGCTTTCACAAATCGACCCAAAAACCCTCAACGTCGGCGTACAAACGCCAGACCATCGAGAAAAACCCAAATACACTCATTTGCACATTCACGAACACTAATTTTAATATAAAATAGGTTAAAACTCACGAAAACCCCAAATTCACTCTAAAGCCGTTTTTTCGAAAAACTAGCAAGCAAAATTACCCGTTTTAGTACAAAACTCGATGTTTAAACAATTCTAGCGGCCATAATACTTATTAAATAACTTAAATAAGTCAATAAAACTATTTCCATAATTTAATCACATAAATTTGCATAATTTCCAAAATCCTAGTTTGCAAAAATATCAATTTTAACACTTTTTAATGTAAAATTTCATAATTTTACAATTAAACTTGGTTTTGCATATTTTAAATGGTTAAACCACTCAATGTAATTTTTAAGATATGATGAAACCCTAACCATATTTTAATTCTCGATTTAACACAATATTTACAAAAACTAGTTTGCAATATTAACCAATTTCGACCATTTTATAGCAAAATGCACATACAACAAACTAGTTTGGATTTGCATGAAATAAAGTATTAAACAACACTTTAAAATGTTATTAATACCATGCAAAACCTAATTAGATTTTAATCTCCATTATATAAGTATTTCAGTAAAACCTAGTTAGCAAATTAGCATAATTAGAACAATTTAATAAAACAATTAGTAACCTAGTAATTAGCTTTGCTTTAGCAAGCCCACTAGATATTAACCACACAATTAGATCATGATCAATTGACCTAAACCCTAACTTAGTATTTAAACCCTTCTCTTAAATTTCCAAAACATGAAATTAAGCTATAATTAACACTTAAATCAATTTGCTTTAAGCAAAAACTAACAATTTCATTATAGGGTTATGATTTATACCTCCTAGAATCTTGAGATTTAGCATGAAATCTTAGCCTCCCAAATCATCATCTTGCTCCTTGATTCATGCTAGCCAAGGCAAAGAAATAATGGGTAGGAGTTGGATTTGAATTTTGCTTTGAATTTGTGTTGATTTTGAAGCATTTTGTGGAGTTTTTTGATGCAAAATTGAGTGAGAACTTGGGGGAGGGGGGGCTGCTGGTCTAAGGATCAGATTTCGGCCAGATTTGAGGGGGGTGGGTGAGTGAGGAGAGGGAGTGAGGTGGGGAAAGTTGTTTCAAGTCAAAGTCAACTCAAAATATATCATTTTCTACTCTTTTCTTTTCTTTTCTTTTCCTTTTCTTTCCTTTGCAAACCAAGTGGGGAAAAAGTGAGGGCTGCTGAATTTGGATAAGGGGAGGGGTAAGTGGGGGTGTGTGGGTGTGGGCACGGGTGTGGGGTGATGAAAAATGATAAATACAATACCCCAAACATCCATTTACGCTAAAAAAAAGACTTTTTTCTTCAATAATTTCCAAACCGTTTTGGCAAATGATTTCGTTCCAAAAACCACATGATAAATTTTTATTTAATGTTTTATGATGCACAAAATTTGTTTCAACTCATTCCAATTTGTAATTTTCCCTAATTAAATGTATTAGTGACGGCTTAAAATAATAATAAAATAATATTTTTTTTCAGAAAATTTGAAATTTCACCAGCGGCCCAATAAACACCAAATGATAGCAATTACATAGCTAGAATATGTATATTTAATTTTTATAATAAGATATTTGTATTTTGACTTTTTACAGAAAACCCCCTTATTTTACCGTTTTTTCGAAATTCCACCGAAACGATTTTCAAAACGTTACAATCTTCCCCCCTTAAAGAAATTCGGTCCCCGAATTTAAATTCAAACTCCCCCAAATACTAAAACATCTAAGAAAACCCATCAAGTCGTCGGGGCTTCGAAATTGTAAATACATAAAACAGTTCGTAGCGCAGCGCATGCGCTTGAAAAATGAGTATATAACTCAAATCAAAACTCCTCCAAGCATCCCGCGATCATCGGAGTCGTGGAGAAGACATCAATGCCAAATCCAAATCAAAACCAATATGATATAACTCGAACTATAAATGTAAATATCGAATCTATATCTGTAAGCATCTGAAGGAAATGCATGCCAAATCTCTTTAAGTCGCTGTGCAACGCGTATAACACTGCACAGTGGCGGACGTCTACCAGAAGAAAATAACTATATACATATATACTTTTGTTTGAAATGTACGTTCCGCCGTTTTGGAAACAATTTAGAAGGGTCTCCTTGTTTTAAACATTCCGTGTCATATCAGACACGTAGGTAAATACTGAGGCTATAGCTCGCTTTTTGGAAATCCCTTCAATAACTATCAATGCATGCAAAATGTATTCAGGTACTGTCCTCTGACTAGTCCTGCCCAGTACGAAAACACATAGCAATATCATAAAAACGTACTGCTCTATAAGAAATCAATCCCAAAATATGCACATGAATACTACGTGCGTCTGGTGCGCACAGAAATCAAAATCCATGAATGTGCCATACATGCGCACAGAAACAACATCTAAGTGCATCGGGTGTGCACGAAACATCTGTCGTAGGCAACGGGTGTGCCTGACAGCAAAATCAGGTGCATCTGACATGCACGAAAAATCTCGATTTAGTGCATCTGGTGTGCACCGAAATCGCATCTCAAGACATGCGCTCAACATGCGCGAAAATCTAAATCAGGTGCATCCATCGTGCACGAAATCATGAAATCCAATATCAAGCGCCGAACGTGCGCAAAATCACTCAGGTGCACAAGGTGCACAAAACAAATATCGAGTATCACAATCGAAATCAAAGTCCAGTGCATCTAAGTGCACAAAAGGCGTATCACTGCACTGCAAGCATATATAAACTATACAGAGTGCAGGAACCAAATTGTGTGCGTGCATATGCACAAAATCAACTCAAATGTCTAAAACCGTAAAATCACAAACATGTGGAACCCAAGCACGAAAACGATATCAAGTGCAACACTATGCAAAGATCGTAAATCCTCAATCATCAAAATCAAATCATACGAATAAATCACCCAAAACATCGGAATCAATAATGGCGGAATAGTACCGCTCCAGCGCATCCTCTAAGAATCTCGGCCAACTGTCGCGGTCACTAGTGGGACGTCTCGTCGATGATCAAGAACTCTGTCCTGCTGGGGTGCGTAACCATGACCACTCCTGGGTCAAAGTTTTCACTGTGAATTACCAATCTTTCGGTCCATCGGCTCATCGGCCCTGTCAGGTGTGCTAACGGGGACGATTCCGTTCTGGCACTCCTCTGGTCATCTCTTGGTCAATCATCGCGACCACTCGTGAGGCAGCATATCACTGGCGTCGGCCTCTGGCTCTCTGAATGTACGTGACACATCTGATCCTGGGTGCAAGTATCATTGCAGCAGTGTCCTGGAAGGAATCCTGCTCACGGTCTCTTCCATGTCTCGCCTTCTGCCAACTGTCCGGAAGTCATTGTCCTTTCTTATATCTGCATCTTTGCTCTGTAACGGCTGCATACCCATCGCGACTCCTTCTGGAAGGTATATCCAGTACTCTGCCTCGGCATGCGCATCGCATCTCTGATGTCGGCGGAGTGGAACGTCATCTCATCTAGATCTGGTACGAACCTCTTACTTTACTTTTCTCTAATGTCGTCTGCTTTGGACTCGTCTCGTCGCGGCTGCATGGACTGAGCTCCAACGACTATCATCGTATCTGGAGTCTCCCAAGAATGCATCTCACCACCTAGCATCCGAATTAAGTCGAGCCATCCGATCGAGTCGTCAAAACCTCATAATCCCCCAAGAGCTCAACATCTTGGGCACAGTTTAATAGTATCGAGTACATACCACAGCATCGGTGGTCCAGCCGTAGAAGGGCAAACCCAAGCCTCACTAATGGCGCCGCAGAACTGCCGCAAACCCTAAGGTTCAAAGGCTTTCATACGGTCATTAAGTCGAGTTAGGGTTTCATTCTTCTAGAGGGACCATAGAATTGCCTGCATGTCTTTCCGAATACTTTAAACTTGGAATAGTAGGTTTCTGACATTCGATCGTCTCTGTCGACTCCCAACGTCTCCGCGTGAAGTCGTCTCTAGTTGGAATCAATCTATCTGATGACCTCGCATCGGGGTAGCGAACGAACCACATGTCCTAGTCATTCATCCTCGGTGACTAGCGACCTTCAATCATCTCTTAGTACAACTCGTACTGCAATAGCTCCAACATCTGGGGCGATATCTCGTCGTTCGCAGCAATAACGGGCTCACTCGTCTGCACGCTGAACCGTGCCTCAATCATCATGAATAGGCAACACACCAACGGTCATCAAGATCTGGCTGGCCTCTATCATTAGCTCAATCCTCCAATGTCGATCAGCACATCCGAGTACCCTCATAAAGGTGATCCGCCAAACGCTCGTGGCACGGAAACACAGTAAGAAGACACATCTCTGCAATCGTGTGTCGCCGGAATTTCGTCCTGGTCAGTCCTCGTTCGTGACGAGCTTGTACTGACCGCAACTCTAGCCGTAGCTCTCCCTGCCGGTAACCGTAGCAGCAAAACCAAATTGGTACCGACGAGGCTAGATCAGGAAGGAATATAATACTGAACAAGGAAATGTACATCCTAAGGCTTCATAAGTGGAGTGGCGTGTCGTAAATATACCGCGGAACATACCAACGGTACGTCACTCTACTTTAGTCACCTATTCCATCAACCAAGGGTCATCCTACGCTCCGAAGGTTAAAACCTAACGCTCTGATACCAACTTTGTCACGACCCGAAAGTACGGAACGTGACCGGCACTTAAACTACGAACGTCTCGAGACGTAAGTAATCTAAGTAAACCGAAAACCCAGAAATCCAAACCAAGAAAAGTAGTAGAGTGCAGGAAAAACCAACTTAAGCAAGTAATTTCAAAAGCATAAGCCGAATTATGCGGTTTTTAAAACATCAAAATTTTACTGAAAATTTCGGCAGAGTCTCCTTTGTAAATACTGGCCCCCAAACGGGATACAACATGAATAGTATACGAAATCAAGAAAAAGGCATCCCCAAGCGGGAGCTAGCTCTTCGTCAAACGACGGTCACAACCACACAAGCAATATAATATACAACGCCAACGGCGAGGATCAAAACTCAAAACCACCAGAAATATAACGAGCGACTCTAAAGTCGAAAGAATAAACAACACTGGTCTCTATCTCAAAATACATGTTTGGTTGATGGAACTTCTAGATACAACAGAATAATGATATACAAAGTATATAATGGGGGTATGATACAAGTAAACCCACCTACTAGCAAATCACCCGAATGAAACTGAGCCCGCAAGCCGTAATGAAACCTGTACGGCAAATCTGCAAGAAACTGGGGCACAACGGGGGTGAGTTGCCAACTCGTGAATAGAAAAACATCTACGCACAGAAATCGCATAAATAACGCAATCCTAGGTCAATGATCATAATATATCCTCAAATATAAGTATAACAGGCAGCCTATGACAATGTCTAGGGTAATATCTAACCCGAGTATAATTTCATGTGCCCGTGTCAGTGCCTCAGGTAGCAATATATCATATGAATGAGGTATGAATGCATGGAACAGAATACATGTAAATGAAGAAACTGTTTTCATAAATTAGTGAGATTTCCTTCGTATTTTTAAAACTGAGGTATCATAATGAAATCAGTATCAACAGTGTCTAGCATCGACACAAAACATGAATCTCACTGTCTCGAAATATCAAAGTCTCAAGCTCAATATCTAGGGCGCCGTCAGTCCGGACCGGCCCCTACCATCCATCTCAAGACCACGACGGTATCCTCCGGATATCCGACGCGTCGGGTAATATCACCGGTAGGTAGTGCTCCCCAGCCAGGCTCAACGTCAACACCACATTCCTCTTGCCCCGGGGTACCATACCGGGCCCACCATGTACCCGTGACGGTTCCTCCACTCCTCGACGCGGATCTCCAAAACCACAGCAAACTCATGGTGGACGACACTTTACATCACTAGAAAACCGCAACATTTTATAATTTAAAAGATCATAAGTTGTAAATTTTGCGGCTTTCCCCGAAATCCAGAAATATCATAAATCTCAAGAAATCATCACAAGTGCATATGTCAATGATAATGAACTAGGCATGAACAACTGAATAACAGTATGCATGAAGTGGTAGGTAATAACTGCAATGTCTAATATGACATATAAGGGAAGTACACTAATATCATGTCAACACTACTAGCTAACAATCTAAGTCAAGCAATTATATTCTCTAAAGTGTACGTGACATGGCAATTACCGATGAAGATGTGTGTGAGCCGGCAAGTAGGTGTACGTGGTACATACGCATCATCGGTAATAGTGCTGGTGTCCTAACAGCATGATATCAGTAATGGAATATGCAGCAAAATAAATATGCGAGGCAGAGCGAACAGCAATAATGTGCGGGAGCTGAATACTAGACACAACGATAACTAATCTACAATAATCCGATATAAGTCCTACGAATGGTGCCTTTTGAAATAACACGAATCATGGGGTTTTGAAAATAGGGGCTACGGTGTTTTTATGAAAAGATACGTCGTTTTTGAAATATCCGTAGATTCCCTTGAGCTGTCTTTAAAAATGCCCACGATTCGTTAGTTTTTGAAATAGGTAAGGAGTCTAATCTAATCTAACAACTACACTAAACTATACGGCTGAACTAACAAGCTGAACTACAGGTAAGGAAACCGCCTATCATCTGAGTCGATACATATACATACCTGTATATATACAGTCGGTGATCCCGCCTCAATAATATTATATCCATAACCAGACATCCCAAGTCAAGAGTGCGGATCAATCATCAAAATATAGCTCGTACGTAAATCCGTCGTACGGCATCCCCAAATCTGGGTACGGGTCAATATCACATTCATCATACTATTCACCTGGTATCCTCTTTATCAAATATCATGATCGGGGTACTGATCTACGTCTAGTACCATACTAATACCGCCTACGTAAGCATGGACGTGTGTGAAACACTACGTCAAGGACCCGCTACAACGTCATGTCGTATCTAAGATACGAACCCTGCTATATCACCGATCTCACGGCCTCAAATCGAATCTCATCGACTCAGCTCAATCCCAAGTATCAACCTCCATCCGTATGTGAACACATAGTCCCATACCCATGTGAACACATCACTATAAAGAATCCCATGAGCACATATCAATAGGAATGTATGCAAGTATGTATGTGTGTATGTGTGTGCAACACTACCCTAGGGTTCACAACACTAAGTTAATCCAACACGCCAATATCCATCCTAAGCAACGTTATTAATCCCAAATAACATACAATAAATGTTGGTGTGTATACGCATCCGTATACACCACCACGGACTGCGGGGGTGCTATACGCCATCCACCTGACTTCTCCCCGTAGATATAAATCTACTCACCTGGTCCTCACTTGCCGAAATCGATGTCGCCACGCGCTTGCTTGTCGTCTCGAAGTCCACATGGGGGTACCTACATATCATAACGCACCATATCTCGTTAAAATCCGACTCACGATCAAAACGACGCACGAATCCCACATAGGTCAAAACCTAGGGTTGCTTTCACAAATCGACCCAAAAACCCTCAACGTCGGCGTACAAACGCCAGACCATCGAGAAAAACCCAAATACACTCATTTGCACATTCACGAACACTAATTTTAATATAAAATAGGTTAAAACTCACGAAAACCCCAAATTCACTCTAAAGCCGTTTTTTCGAAAAACTAGCAAGCAAAATTACCCGTTTTAGTACAAAACTCGATGTTTAAACAATTCTAGCGGCCATAATACTTATTAAATAACTTAAATAAGTCAATAAAACTATTTCCATAATTTAATCACATAAATTTGCATAATTTCCAAAATCCTAGTTTGCAAAAATATCAATTTTAACACTTTTTAATGTAAAATTTCATAATTTTACAATTAAACTTGGTTTTGCATATTTTAAATGGTTAAACCACTCAATGTAATTTTTAAGATATGATGAAACCCTAACCATATTTTAATTCTCGATTTAACACAATATTTACAAAAACTAGTTTGCAATATTAACCAATTTCGACCATTTTATAGCAAAATGCACATACAACAAACTAGTTTGGATTTGCATGAAATAAAGTATTAAACAACACTTTAAAATGTTATTAATACCATGCAAAACCTAATTAGATTTTAATCTCCATTATATAAGTATTTCAGTAAAACCTAGTTAGCAAATTAGCATAATTAGAACAATTTAATAAAACAATTAGTAACCTAGTAATTAGCTTTGCTTTAGCAAGCCCACTAGATATTAACCACACAATTAGATCATGATCAATTGACCTAAACCCTAACTTAGTATTTAAACCCTTCTCTTAAATTTCCAAAACATGAAATTAAGCTATAATTAACACTTAAATCAATTTGCTTTAAGCAAAAACTAACAATTTCATTATAGGGTTATGATTTATACCTCCTAGAATCTTGAGATTTAGCATGAAATCTTAGCCTCCCAAATCATCATCTTGCTCCTTGATTCATGCTAGCCAAGGCAAAGAAATAATGGGTAGGAGTTGGATTTGAATTTTGCTTTGAATTTGTGTTGATTTTGAAGCATTTTGTGGAGTTTTTTGATGCAAAATTGAGTGAGAACTTGGGGGAGGGGGGCTGCTGGTCTAAGGATCAGATTTCGGCCAGATTTGAGGGGGGTGGGTGAGTGAGGAGAGGGAGTGAGGTGGGGAAAGTTGTTTCAAGTCAAAGTCAACTCAAAATATATCATTTTCTACTCTTTTCTTTTCTTTTCTTTTCCTTTTCTTTCCTTTGCAAACCAAGTGGGGAAAAAGTGAGGGCTGCTGAATTTGGATAAGGGGAGGGGTAAGTGGGGGTGTGTGGGTGTGGGCACGGGTGTGGGGTGATGAAAAATGATAAATACAATACCCCAAACATCCGTTTACGCTAAAAAAAAGACTTTTTTCTTCAATAATTTCCAAACCGTTTTGGCAAATGATTTCGTTCCAAAAACCACATGATAAATTTTTATTTAATGTTTTATGATGCACAAAATTTGTTTCAACTCATTCCAATTTGTAATTTTCCCTAATTAAATGTATTAGTGACGGCTTAAAATAATAATAAAATAATATTTTTTTTCAGAAAATTTGAAATTTCACCAGCGGCCCAATAAACACCAAATGATAGCAATTACATAGCTAGAATATGTATATTTAATTTTTATAATAAGATATTTGTATTTTGACTTTTTACAGAAAACCCCCTTATTTTACCGTTTTTTCGAAATTCCACCGAAACGATTTTCAAAACGTTACAATCTTCCCCCCTTAAAGAAATTCGGTCCCCGAATTTAAATTCAAACTCCCCCAAATACTAAAACATCTAAGAAAACCCATCAAGTCGTCGGGGCTTCGAAATTGTAAATACATAAAACAGTTCGTAGCGCAGCGCATGCGCTTGAAAAATGAGTATATAACTCAAATCAAAACTCCTCCAAGCATCCCGCGATCATCGGAGTCGTGGAGAAGACATCAATGCCAAATCCAAATCAAAACCAATATGATATAACTCGAACTATAAATGTAAATATCGAATCTATATCTGTAAGCATCTGAAGGAAATGCATGCCAAATCTCTTTAAGTCGCTGTGCAACGCGTATAACACTGCACAGTGGCGGACGTCTACCAGAAGAAAATAACTATATACATATATACTTTTGTTTGAAATGTACGTTCCGCCGTTTTGGAAACAATTTAGAAGGGTCTCCTTGTTTTAAACATTCCGTGTCATATCAGACACGTAGGTAAATACTGAGGCTATAGCTCGCTTTTTGGAAATCCCTTCAATAACTATCAATGCATGCAAAATGTATTCAGGTACTGTCCTCTGACTAGTCCTGCCCAGTACGAAAACACATAGCAATATCATAAAAACGTACTGCTCTATAAGAAATCAATCCCAAAATATGCACATGAATACTACGTGCGTCTGGTGCGCACAGAAATCAAAATCCATGAATGTGCCATACATGCGCACAGAAACAACATCTAAGTGCATCGGGTGTGCACGAAACATCTGTCGTAGGCAACGGGTGTGCCTGACAGCAAAATCAGGTGCATCTGACATGCACGAAAAATCTCGATTTAGTGCATCTGGTGTGCACCGAAATCGCATCTCAAGACATGCGCTCAACATGCGCGAAAATCTAAATCAGGTGCATCCATCGTGCACGAAATCATGAAATCCAATATCAAGCGCCGAACGTGCGCAAAATCACTCAGGTGCACAAGGTGCACAAAACAAATATCGAGTATCACAATCGAAATCAAAGTCCAGTGCATCTAAGTGCACAAAAGGCGTATCACTGCACTGCAAGCATATATAAACTATACAGAGTGCAGGAACCAAATTGTGTGCGTGCATATGCACAAAATCAACTCAAATGTCTAAAACCGTAAAATCACAAACATGTGGAACCCAAGCACGAAAACGATATCAAGTGCAACACTATGCAAAGATCGTAAATCCTCAATCATCAAAATCAAATCATACGAATAAATCACCCAAAACATCGGAATCAATAATGGCGGAATAGTACCGCTCCAGCGCATCCTCTAAGAATCTCGGCCAACTGTCGCGGTCACTAGTGGGACGTCTCGTCGATGATCAAGAACTCTGTCCTGCTGGGGTGCGTAACCATGACCACTCCTGGGTCAAAGTTTTCACTGTGAATTACCAATCTTTCGGTCCATCGGCTCATCGGCCCTGTCAGGTGTGCTAACGGGGACGATTCCGTTCTGGCACTCCTCTGGTCATCTCTTGGTCAATCATCGCGACCACTCGTGAGGCAGCATATCACTGGCGTCGGCCTCTGGCTCTCTGAATGTACGTGATACATCTGATCCTGGGTGCAAGTATCATTGCAGCAGTGTCCTGGAAGGAATCCTGCTCACGGTCTCTTCCATGTCTCGCCTTCTGCCAACTGTCCGGAAGTCATTGTCCTTTCTTATATCTGCATCTTTGCTCTGTAACGGCTGCATACCCATCGCGACTCCTTCTGGAAGGTATATCCAGTACTCTGCCTCGGCATGCGCATCGCATCTCTGATGTCGGCGGAGTGGAACGTCATCTCATCTAGATCTGGTACGAACCTCTTACTTTACTTTTCTCTAATGTCGTCTGCTTTGGACTCGTCTCGTCGCGGCTGCATGGACTGAGCTCCAACGACTATCATCGTATCTGGAGTCTCCCAAGAATGCATCTTACCACCTAGCATCCGAATTAAGTCGAGCCATCCGATCGAGTCGTCAAAACCTCATAATCCCCCAAGAGCTCAACATCTTGGGCACAGTTTAATAGTATCGAGTACATACCACAGCATCGGTGGTCCAGCCGTAGAAGGGCAAACCCAAGCCTCACTAATGGCGCCGCAGAACTGCCGCAAACCCTAAGGTTCAAAGGCTTTCATACGGTCATTAAGTCGAGTTAGGGTTTCATTCTTCTAGAGGGACCATAGAATTGCCTGCATGTCTTTCCGAATACTTTAAACTTGGAATAGTAGGTTTCTGACATTCGATCGTCTCTGTCGACTCCCAACGTCTCCGCGTGAAGTCGTCTCTAGTTGGAATCAATCTATCTGATGACCTCGCATCGGGGTAGCGAACGAACCACATGTCCTAGTCATTCATCCTCGGTGACTAGCGACCTTCAATCATCTCTTAGTACAACTCGTACTGCAATAGCTCCAACATCTGGGGCGATATCTCGTCGTTCGCAGCAATAACGGGCTCACTCGTCTGCACGCTGAACCGTGCCTCAATCATCATGAATAGGCAACACACCAACGGTCATCAAGATCTGGCTGGCCTCTATCATTAGCTCAATCCTCCAATGTCGATCAGCACATCCGAGTACCCTCATAAAGGTGATCCGCCAAACGCTCGTGGCACGGAAACACAGTAAGAAGACACATCTCTGCAATCGTGTGTCGCCGGAATTTCGTCCTGGTCAGTCCTCGTTCGTGACGAGCTTGTACTGACCGCAACTCTAGCCGTAGCTCTCCCTGCCGGTAACCGTAGCAGCAAAACCAAATTGGTACCGACGAGGCTAGATCAGGAAGGAATATAATACTGAACAAGGAAATGTACATCCTAAGGCTTCATAAGTGGAGTGGCGTGTCGTAAATATACCGCGGAACATACCAACGGTACGTCACTCTACTTTAGTCACCTATTCCATCAACCAAGGGTCATCCTACGCTCCGAAGGTTAAAACCTAACGCTCTGATACCAACTTTGTCACGACCCGAAAGTACGGAACGTGACCGGCACTTAAACTACGAACGTCTCGAGACGTAAGTAATCTAAGTAAACCGAAAACCCAGAAATCCAAACCAAGAAAAGTAGTAGAGTGCAGGAAAAACCAACTTAAGCAAGTAATTTCAAAAGCATAAGCCGAATTATGCGGTTTTTAAAACATCAAAATTTTACTGAAAATTTCGGCAGAGTCTCCTTTGTAAATACTGGCCCCCAAACGGGATACAACATGAATAGTATACGAAATCAAGAAAAAGGCATCCCCAAGCGGGAGCTAGCTCTTCGTCAAACGACGGTCACAACCACACAAGCAATATAATATACAACGCCAACGGCGAGGATCAAAACTCAAAACCACCAGAAATATAACGAGCGACTCTAAAGTCGAAAGAATAAACAACACTGGTCTCTATCTCAAAATACATGTTTGGTTGATGGAACTTCTAGATACAACAGAATAATGATATACAAAGTATATAATGGGGGTATGATACAAGTAAACCCACCTACTAGCAAATCACCCGAATGAAACTGAGCCCGCAAGCCGTAATGAAACCTGTACGGCAAATCTGCAAGAAACTGGGGCACAACGGGGGTGAGTTGCCAACTCGTGAATAGAAAAACATCTACGCACAGAAATCGCATAAATAACGCAATCCTAGGTCAATGATCATAATATATCCTCAAATATAAGTATAACAGGCAGCCTATGACAATGTCTAGGGTAATATCTAACCCGAGTATAATTTCATGTGCCCGTGTCAGTGCCTCAGGTAGCAATATATCATATGAATGAGGTATGAATGCATGGAACAGAATACATGTAAATGAAGAAACTGTTTTCATAAATTAGTGAGATTTCCTTCGTATTTTTAAAACTGAGGTATCATAATGAAATCAGTATCAACAGTGTCTAGCATCGACACAAAACATGAATCTCACTGTCTCGAAATATCAAAGTCTCAAGCTCAATATCTAGGGCGCCGTCAGTCCGGACCGGCCCCTACCATCCATCTCAAGACCACGACGGTATCCTCCGGATATCCGACGCGTCGGGTAATATCACCGGTAGGTAGTGCTCCCCAGCCAGGCTCAACGTCAACACCACATTCCTCTTGCCCCGGGGTACCATACCGGGCCCACCATGTACCCGTGACGGTTCCTCCACTCCTCGACGCGGATCTCCAAAACCACAGCAAACTCATGGTGGACGACACTTTACATCACTAGAAAACCGCAACATTTTATAATTTAAAAGATCATAAGTTGTAAATTTTGCGGCTTTCCCCGAAATCCAGAAATATCATAAATCTCAAGAAATCATCACAAGTGCATATGTCAATGATAATGAACTAGGCATGAACAACTGAATAACAGTATGCATGAAGTGGTAGGTAATAACTGCAATGTCTAATATGACATATAAGGGAAGTACACTAATATCATGTCAACACTACTAGCTAACAATCTAAGTCAAGCAATTATATTCTCTAAAGTGTACGTGACATGGCAATTACCGATGAAGATGTGTGTGAGCCGGCAAGTAGGTGTACGTGGTACATACGCATCATCGGTAATAGTGCTGGTGTCCTAACAGCATGATATCAGTAATGGAATATGCAGCAAAATAAATATGCGAGGCAGAGCGAACAGCAATAATGTGCGGGAGCTGAATACTAGACACAACGATAACTAATCTACAATAATCCGATATAAGTCCTACGAATGGTGCCTTTTGAAATAACACGAATCATGGGGTTTTGAAAATAGGGGCTACGGTGTTTTTATGAAAAGATACGTCGTTTTTGAAATATCCGTAGATTCCCTTGAGCTGTCTTTAAAAATGCCCACGATTCGTTAGTTTTTGAAATAGGTAAGGAGTCTAATCTAATCTAACAACTACACTAAACTATACGGCTGAACTAACAAGATGAACTACAGGTAAGGAAACCGCCTATCATCTGAGTCGATACATATACATACCTGTATATATACAGTCGGTGATCCCGCCTCAATAATATTATATCCATAACCAGACATCCCAAGTCAAGAGTGCGGATCAATCATCAAAATATAGCTCGTACGTAAATCCGTCGTACGGCATCCCCAAATTTGGGTACGGGTCAATATCACATTCATCATACTATTCACCTGGTATCCTCTTTATCAAATATCATGATCGGGGTACTGATCTACGTCTAGTACCATACTAATACCGCCTACGTAAGCATGGACGTGTGTGAAACACTACGTCAAGGACCCGCTACAACGTCATGTCGTATCTAAGATACGAACCCTGCTATATCACCGATCTCACGGCCTCAAATCGAATCTCATCGACTCAGCTCAATCCCAAGTATCAACCTCCATCCGTATGTGAACACATAGTCCCATACCCATGTGAACACATCACTATAAAGAATCCCATGAGCACATATCAATAGGAATGTATGCAAGTATGTATGTGTGTATGTGTGTGCAACACTACCCTAGGGTTCACAACACTAAGTTAATCCAACACGCCAATATCCATCCTAAGCAACGTTATTAATCCCAAATAACATACAATAAATGTTGGTGTGTATACGCATCCGTATACACCACCACGGACTGCGGGGGTGCTATACGCCATCCACCCGACTTCTCCCCGTAGATATAAATCTACTCACCTGGTCCTCACGTGCCGAAATCGATGTCGCCACGCGCTTGCTTGTCGTCTCGAAGTCCACATGGGGGTACCTACATATCATAACGCACCATATCTCGTTAAAATCCGACTCACGATCAAAACGACGCACGAATCCCACATAGGTCAAAACCTAGGGTTGCTTTCACAAATCGACCCAAAAACCCTCAACGTCGGCGTACAAACGCCAGACCATCGAGAAAAACCCAAATACACTCATTTGCACATTCACGAACACTAATTTTAATATAAAATAGGTTAAAACTCACGAAAACCCCAAATTCACTCTAAAGCCGTTTTTCCGAAAAACTAGCAAGCAAAATTACCCGTTTTAGTACAAAACTCGATGTTTAAACAATTCTAGCGGCCATAATACTTATTAAATAACTTAAATAAGTCAATAAAACCATTTCCATAATTTAATCACATAAATTTGCATAATTTCCAAAATCCTAGTTTGCAAAAATATCAATTTTAACACTTTTTAATGTAAAATTTCATAATTTTACAATTAAACTTGGTTTTGCATATTTTAAATGGTTAAACCACTCAATGTAATTTTTAAGATATGATGAAACCCTAACCATATTTTAATTCTCGATTTAACACAATATTTACAAAAACTAGTTTGCAATATTAACCAATTTCGACCATTTTATAGCAAAATGCACATACAACAAACTAGTTTGGATTTGCATGAAATAAAGTATTAAACTACACTTTAAAATGTTATTAATACCATGCAAAACCTAATTAGATTTTAATCTCCATTATATAAGTATTTCATTAAAACCTAGTTAGCAAATTAGCATAATTAGAACAATTTAATAAAACAATTAGTAACCTAGTAATTAGCTTTGCTTTAGCAAGCCCACTAGATATTAACCACACAATTAGATCATGATCAATTGACCTAAACCCTAACTTAGTATTTAAACCCTTCTCTTAAATTTCCAAAACATGAAATTAAGCTATAATTAACACTTAAATCAATTTGCATTAAGCAAAAACTAACAATTTCATTATAGGGTTATGATTTATACCTCCTAGAATCTTGAGATTTAGCATGAAATCTTAGCCTCCCAAATCATCATCTTGCTCCTTGATTCATGCTAGCCAAGGCAAAGAAATAATGGGTAGGAGTTGGATTTGAATTTTGCTTTGAATTTGTGTTGATTTTGAAGCATTTTGTGGAGTTTTTTGATGCAAAATTGAGTGAGAACTTGGGGGAGGGGGGCTGCTGGTCTAAGGATCAGATTTCGGCCAGATTTGAGGGGGGTGGGTGAGTGAGGAGAGGGAGTGAGGTGGGAAAAGTTGTTTCAAGTCAAAGTCAACTCAAAATATATCATTTTCTACTCTTTTCTTTTCTTTTCTTTTCCTTTTCTTTCCTTTGCAAACCAAGTGGGGAAAAAGTGAGGGCTGCTGAATTTGGATAAGGGGAGGGGTAAGTGGGGGTGTGTGGGTGTGGACACGGGTGTGGGGTGATGAAAAATGATAAATACAATACCCCAAACATCCATTTACGCTAAAAAAAAGCCTTTTTTCTTCAATAATTTCCAAACCGTTTTGGCAAATGATTTCGTTCCAAAAACCACATGATAAATTTTTATTTAATGTTTTATGATGCACAAAATTTGTTTCAACTCATTCCAATTTGTAATTTTCCCTAATTAAATGTATTAGTGACGGCTTAAAATAATAATAAAATAATATTTTTTTCAGAAAATTTAAAATTTCACCAGCGGCCCAATAAACACCAAATAATAGCAATTACATAGCTAGAATATGTATATTTAATTTTTATAATAAGATTTTTGTATTTTGACTTTTTACAGAAAACCCCCTTATTTTACCGTTTTTTCGAAATTCCACCGAAACGATTTTCAAAACGTTACACAGATGCTTTCGTGCACACCCATTGCACTTAGTTTTGGTTTTGTGCACATTCGTGGCACTTGTATTTGGATTTGATTTCCGTGCGCACCAGACGCAGGTGATGGTTAGATACGCCTTTTGATGCTGATTTTGCTTTTGAGCACTTTGTTTTCATGATGGGTAATATGTTATGTAATAGCTGAACAGGACTGATCCGAAGACAGTACCTGAGTACTTTGCATGCGTTAAAAGATTACCGAGAGGGTTTTCAAAAGGAGTTATAGTCTCGTTATTTCCTACGTGTCCGTGAGCGACACGAACGTTTATAAAGGAAAACCTTGTTGGAATATTTCAAAAAACGACGGAACATATATTTGAGCAAAACATATATGAAACTATATTTATGATTTTACAAATGAGCGTCCGTCACTTATACCGTGAGTTACGCATCATACGGCGATTCAAAAAGGATTTTGCATGTATTTTATTCAAATTTTGGGGGTTTTCAAGGATGCGTACTATATACATGTTATAGTACTTGACTAGTGTATTTTGGATTTCAGTAGTGGATTTCGAGATCCGTATCTCTATTTTAACTCCGAGGATATGCGTGCAAATCTTATGATTTGCGTAACGCTTGACGGAGTTCGATTTTGAGTTTTGTACTCGTTTTCATGTGCACTTGACGCGATATGCCGTGTTATTTCTATATTTTCCGTGGTTTCAAAGCCCTGTTGATTTGAGTTGATTATTGAAATGTTTTAGATTTTGGGGGTTTAAATTTAAATTCAGGAACCGAATTTATTTAAGGGCGGAAGATTGTAACATATCAGAAATTATAAAGTATTATTTTTGGAATTTAATATTAAAATAATATTTTTCCCGAAAACTGCCCGATTGGCTAAATTGGGGTTTTCGAAAAAGGGTATAAATATATACCAATAATTGTGAAATAAATGGAAATTAAAATGATTTATTTATTTAATAATATATTTAAAGTATTTGGCATTTTTAAAATTTATTATTTGAAGTTTGGATAAAAACCGATCAGTGCACTGCTAATCCCTGTTGGGTTAGCATAGCACCTCATGAAGGGTTTGGAAGCAACACATGAACCAAATATGTAGTCTTTAGGGTGCTAAGCTAATGAACAAAGAATCGTTCCTAGAATCAATTAGGATTTCAAAATTTTCATATCGACATATGAAAGAAAAGCTAAGGTTTAGAGAGTACAACCTTTGTAGCTCCCTACGCTAGACTCCTCGGCTACTTGGGGGTTGAAAAATCTCCGCTTGAACTCCTCGAGGTCACCGATGCTCCACCCGGAGTCCGCTTTGTCCAAGCTTGCGACTTTTTCCGATCAAGTGAACGAAATCGAGTCAACACTCCAAACAAGTGGGCTAGGCTTGTGTGGAATGGTGTTGTGGTTCTCTTTCTCACTTCAAAATCCTAACTTGTTGATTATATAGCTCACTACAAAAAACTAGAGAGCTATGAAGGAGGAGGAAGAAGATAATGGCAATATTAGAAGATGATAAGTTTTTCTCATCCTCTTTTCAAATGAAAACATATCAATATATATTTTAAATCTATCATCTCAAACCATGGTTGAATCATTATTGTACAAGGGTTAAAACACAAAAGGAAACTTAACCTAAGGTTAAGTGGTGGGTGAGAAAGGTTAGGTTAAAAGAAGTGTGTAGAACAAATCAATAATGCACTTTTTCTTCCCTTTTATGTTTTAGTATAAATACAATAATAATTCATAAAAAATACCATGGTGTGAGTTTTATATTGCCACCATTTTCATATACATCCAACCATGATAAATGTATGTATGCATGTATGTATGTATACACATCCATATGTGCATGAAACTAGAAAGAAAGAAAAACATGCATGCATGTATACATCCATTCAACACAAGAAAGGAATTCAGGTGAGAAGCTAATGGTTAAATGATAAATCAACACTTGATTTATCAATCCGGCCATATCACATACGACCCCTACCAAAAGCATGCCGCCCGATCAATACACGGTATCCTATACGCGTATTGTAATCGGGTCCATGCGCATATCGCATACGCGCACCACAACGTTTCGCCTGGACTAGGAAACTCCATTGTGGGACTTCGAGACTCGTCAATACGCCGGTAGTGGGTGATGATCATATCAAGCTCCCCCAAGCCGCAAGCGGTCAGCTAAACGTAACGGCCACCCGGGTATTGAGCGATCAGAAGAGAACAAGCGAACCTGCTACAACTCCCGTCGAGCCGATCGGCGACACTTCCCGTACAGTCCGGTCTCCTCGTCTGATATGTCGCATATCAAGTCTATGGGTGGTAAACGTCAGACCCCAATAACTGATAAGTCGTGCCGATGTGAGGCTCATAACGGGTCGAGAAATTACTGGTAACACTTACCAGCAAATCTCTGATCAGCCCTGGCCAGGGACTTCCCTGTTACGGCCAATCGAGCACAGCGCAACATCAACCCCCAATACCGGGAGAGACGAAACCCCTCCTATCTCTCATTGCCTCCATGTGACTCGGGACTGTACCCAAAAACCACCGTTTTGCACACCCTCATGGACGTGGTAAGGTGGAGATCAAAGCACAGTGGGAATCACACAAGACTCTATGACGATCTCGGGTCTACAGACTAACCTGCACAAGTGTCACCTGAGAACTGCCATCTGATGTGAGGTATAATACCATCTGGGAGTTCTCGGTGAGTCCGTCCAGTGTACCCAGTCTCCACTGAGCACCCGTATACCATCTCTGATGTCAAACACCAATGGAAATGGGATCATCCATCCCCCATCTCATGGGTCGAGAAGCATATACGCTAGTCTATACTGGTATATCGATGCCCCGTCTCGATACACCCATGACTAGGGACCTTGAAGGATGTACTTATGGACTACCATGTCCCCACTAGTATGATCTGCATCATAGTCCATGTAGTCAAGTACACATCCTAAAGGCTTTATCAACATGTAACTATAAGACAGTTTAAAGAGACTAGTATACATGTTAAGATAAAGTGCAACCAGATAGCATACTATCATATCGAGCAAGAAAGTCATCTCTATATATGTCCAAGCATCCAATATAATATATATCATCTGTACAATACTGGCCTCTAGGGCATACATACAACTAACAATCCCAATTAAGCCAAATCCGTATTTCTACAGTTTTCCATGGCTAGTGCACCATGTCAAGTTACATTTTGTTACATATTGTTGCATTTGTGTTTTTTATGGGTATTATGTGATTTGGTTTTGAAGTTTCAAAGAGAAAAGAAAAAGAAATGAAAAAAGGTTAAAAAGGTGAATGACTGGAGAGAGAGTGTATGAGAAAAGTGAGAGGGGGGGTCTACTGCCATATTGTATTTACCCATTCATTTTCTTCTTCTTCTTCATCTTCCTCACCCTCATCTCCCTCCACTTCTAACCCTAGATCCATCTCCAAATAATCCCCAAAACCATATACTCCCTTCACAAAAATTAATCCCCATCTCTTCCTCTACACATTGGACCAAGCAAAGTTGGATTTTGACAACTTTGGGACTTCTAGGGTTTGCTTAAGTGACATCCATGAGGTATAATTTCTTCCATTAGTTTAGTTTCAAGTTTTCCTAGCTTTTTGTTTAAGTTTAGAGTTCGTTTAGTGATGGATTAGTGATGCTTTGAAATCCTAGTGAGGGTTTGAGTGAAATTGTGGATTGGTGATGATTGAGTACTTGTTGAGTGGATGTTTAAGTCCTGAAATTTAGTACAGAAACCAAAATACGGATTTAAGATTTTGTCCATGTTGGTTTTGTGAGGATATAGGGTGTGCAGGGAAATCTGGAGCAACCCGGGGACTTTCTGAGTTTAGCAAACAATACCAGAGACCAATTTTAGACCATAGGAGACCACCATAACCAAATGAAGCCCAACAGAGCATGGGGGGCCGAGGAGGCCAGATTTTGGGGCCCTGTGGCCGGCCACTTGGTTGGCTTTGGTGTCGGGGTTGATCCAGTAGGTCATATACACTAAGTACATCACCTTAGACTTGTTTGCTTAGCTTTATTTGACCTGAGTCAAAATCTGGGAGCATTTTAGTGTGATTTTGGCCATATTTTCCGTATTTTGAAATGTTTAGTTTTGACGTTTGGATTTGTGTTTGGTTGTTTCATGTTTGTACATCAACGACTAGGGGTAATTTGTTGGTTTTGCATACGTGGGCTATAGGTTATAACCTAAAGGCGATCTGTGTGCCGTTTTGGTTTGCGGACATGATGTTAATAGCGATTGTGATTGTTTATTATTGTAGGTACCCTCGCATGGATTCCGATGCGACGGAGAGTGGCGTCATCGACTTTGGCAAGCGAAGACCAAGGTGAGTAGATCTATATCTACGGGGGAAGTCGGGTGGATGGCGTATAGCACCCCCGCACACTGATGGAAACCAATTTATATACAGATTATGGTTAATGAAACCTTTAATAGAAAACTATAGATAGAGTAAAAAGGGTAGTTAGAGAACCATATTAGAAACTAAGAATAGTTAGAAATGATATGATACGACTAGTATGTGATGACGGGACTTGAGGATGAGATTTTATGATATTGCCTTATTGGATACTGTATAGGAATAGATAGCCGACGTAGGTGTGTCATCCGAACCATACCTATTTTAAAATGAAGAATCGTATGCATCTTTTAAACAAATACCTTAAGGGACGTTACGGATTTTCAAATGATATCTTTTTCTTGTAAAACATCGTAGCCCCTACTTTCTAAGCTACGATTCGCCCCTTTGAAAACTGATTGTATGGTTCGGGTGTGTGTGTGTTAGATTAGATATGTACGCTTATAGTTAAGGTAGATTGGATATGTGAAATTGACTTGATGTGGGAGATAAATTCGATGAAAAGAATATATGACGTGATATGATGATTTGATGATATGTTGGTATACGGATACCAGTCGATTGAGATTATTTATACCCTGTCGGTCCCCTGATATGAGGTTGTTGCGGATATGACCCGGGACATAGGTATATATATGTTGTAAATCGTGAGTGATAGCCGTACGAGACGTTAGGTCCGTACCGTCTTCGTCTTATAGGTTGATAGGATCCCTGATAACTTAATGCCGCCGTATGATGATTTTCCGTACGTGATGAGTTTGACTTTATGTTTGTTTCATACCCTTGACTAGAGGTTGCCGTACGATGGATTATACAATACGCGATATTGTTAGGCTGGATGCCGATTGATAGATTCACCGACTCGATCATGTTAAATAAGTATACTTTATAGCTTTTAGCTGACGATTTACCTTATGATGCATTCATGTTATTCGCATTGCATTACTTATACCTGTGCTAGTACACTTACACCATTATCGATGATGCGTATGTTACACGTACACAGATTTGCCGGCTCACACACTTCATCATCGATAATTTCCATGTCACTATACAGTAGGGTTGCTGCATCATGATATGCATATTGTACAATCATACTTGCGTATATACCCACTTGTACATCCATATTGGCGCACATACATATTGTGCACTCATACATGCGTATATACCACTTGTATATCCATACTTGCGCACATACATATTGTACCTCATACTTGCGTATATACCACTTGGACATCCACACTTGCGTACATACATATTGTACACCATACTTGCGTACATACATATTGAACACCCATACTTGCGGACATACACATTTGTATGTCCATACTTGCGTATATACATATATGCACCTTTATACGGTATTGCATTCGATTTTGGTGATTTGGGAACCGCATGATATATTTTAAAACTGGATTCATTTAAAAGAGCGGTTTTCCCTCGATATGTGCATATTATTTTTCCATGTTGCATGATATACGGATATGCTTACATTTCTATTATATGTCGCATACATCATGCTTTACGCTTTTACGCATTGAGATATGCTGTTTTCATGAAATTTCTGGATTTGAGAACCGTGGTGATTTCAAAAGAAAGCATGTACTGTTTTAAAAACTCGGTTTCTCTTGATATGATATTTCAGTGCGTCCACCTTGTATTTTTTCGGTTCTGTGAGTGGCATGTGAAACCCGATTCGAGGAGAGGTAGGCACCGTCTCCGGGTACATGGTGGACCATGTGAGGTACCCCGGGGCGAGAAGACTCGTATTCTTAGATGGTGAGCCTGGAAGGAGAGCACTACTTACCGATTATAGTTTTTGGGCTCGGCAGATATTCGTAGGATACCTACCGGAGTCAAGAGATGTTATAGGGGACTGACGGAGCCCGTAGGTCGATCCGGACTGACGGAGCCCGAGATATGAGGATTTACGTGTCGATGCTGGACACGGGTTTCGTGATGTTTTCAGGTATCGATGTTGGAAACCTAGGTTCCATGATTTTGATGTGTCGCGAGGGACACCGTTGATTTATATTCTCATACTTACATGGATACATACATTGATTATATGATTGGACGAGATCCACAAGCATATATACATTGATTATATGGTTGGATGAGATCCACATGCATACAGACATTGGTTATATTGTTGGATTATATCCGCATACATATAGGTATTGATTAAATTGTTGGCACATATGATGACCCGGTCACCCTAGATATCATAGTATTACCTTTATGATATAGTTGACCAAGGAGTCGTTGTTTATTCGATTTCTATCTGTAGATGTTTTTCTATTCACGAGTTGGCAACTCACCCCTGTTATGCCACAGTTCTTGCAGGTTGACCGCATGGATCCGTAGCGGCATCGCTGGCACATAGCATCATTTGGGTGTTTTGCATTGGTCGTTGGGGCATTTGTATCATACCCACTCTTGTATTTTTATTTCATATTGTATCTAGTCAACTCCATCAATCAAATTTAGTAATTGTATAAGTAATGAGACTTAGTGAGATTTTGGTTGCGAGACTTAGAGCGAGGGGTTTTCCGCTACTTGTAGTTTGATGTCTTGCTTATTTCTTTATCTTTTGTTGTGAACTTTGCTGTTGAGCGTCGTATACTTACTTATACTGCTTTGCGTGGTTGTGATCCGCCGGTTGGCGAAGAGCTAGCTTCCGCTTGGGGATGCCATTATTCTTGTTATGTATTTGTGGTTTTGGATCAAAATATACAAAGGAGGCGCTGTCCAAATTTTTAAAGACGAAACATATTTTCAAACTAATAAATTTCACTTGCATCATTCATGTTCCTTTTCTATGCATTTAAGAAAACCTTATTCCCTTATACCTTTATTTCAAAACGTCACCTCCATTATTTTCTTAAAAAGGTTTTGATTTCTGGGTTTCAGCTTACTTGAATTACGTTACGCCTTTAGACGTTGCGTGATTTAAGTGCTGGTCACGAGCTAATATTTCGGGTCGTGACAATATCAATAACCCATTTTCTCCCTCGCTGGAAATTTTCCAATAGTTGGAATTTTTCAAGTTTAAAATCTTCAGAAAATCATGCATGTGTTTTCTATGGACCCTCTAGAAGAACGAAACCCTAACTCGATTCTGTGACCGTCGGAACCTCCACCAAACCCTAGGGTTTGTAGTAGTTCCTCGGAGCCATAGGTGAGGCAAGGGCTGACCCTTCTACAGTTGGTCCATAGGTGCTGTGGCATGTTCTGGGTGATTTTTAAATTGCGCTCAAGTGTTGAGCTCTCTGGGAAATTTTGTGTGTTTGTTGACTCGATCGAAAAGTTTAACATCGTCTAGCTATTTGTGATTGTGATACAATACTTAGAATCCACAATATTTAGTTTTATGAAAACTAATTTGAATTTTATAAATCTAGCAATTCAGTCTCATTTGATCGGTTGCCATGGGATTTTGTTGTGGATCAAAAGTCCGTCGCAATCACGTAGTGTACACGGATACTCCCCGGGTATCCTTACTAGATAACCACGCCCCATAGCCCGGACCAAGTGACTATAGGAGAACCCCGTTGTAAGTCCATGCTACCTCTCCCGGTACTTTCGGGAATGCGGAATTTGGTAAAAAACGATTTTTACGGAGGTGGTAACATGGACCTAAAACCCGGATCTTGGTTAAACATCTATCTAGCAACCTAACTACGAGTTTCTAGCTACTCGGTTAGGGGGTTATACCTTGCTTGTCTTGAACTCCTTCGTCTTCAAACTCCGATGGTGGTCCGGATTGGCTTCTTCCCGTCGTCTCCGTACGCCGAAGATAGATCCACCTGAAAGCTCCAACCTTTAGCTCCTTCTACGTTCTTTGAAGAAACTAGTTCACTCGGTTTGCTAAACCTTGTGAACTAGAATGAGTAGAGAAGAGTTTGTGTGGGATTTTATCTATGGTTCTTGATTCTCAACTCATGAGACAAGAGAACCATAGATTAAAGAGAGGGAAAAAGAGCAAGAGGGTGAGAGCAAAACAAGAGAGCTCAAGAACAAGAGAGAGAATGAACAAGAAAGAATGAGCAACTCTTTTGTCTCTCACCCTCTCATAATCCAAAGTCATGATAACTCATCATACTAAAAAAAGTCTTATGTGATGGTTGAAGCAACCATAACCATATCATTTCATGCACTCATTTTACACAAATGAGCAAGCAAACAAAAGTCTTTGCCATGAAATGATGGCTATGGTTATCATGATGGTCAACTAGTCAAGCCTAGTCAACCGGTCAACAAAGTCAACAAGTCAACAAAAGTCAACAAGTCAACAAAAAGTCAACAAGTCAACAAAGTCAACAAAAGTCAACAAGTCAACAAAGTCAATCCTCCACAACCATGTCACCATAATACTTAATTAATATAATAGTTAATCACATATCATATTCTCATTAGGGTTGACCAAAAAGTCAAATTGTCAACGGTCAACTGCCAACAACCCTAATGAGAATCCGCTGCCTCTGTCTCCCTGTCAACTGTGCATACACACCCGCATCCGCGTTCCGAGGAACACGAATGCATACTGGATAAATCCAATCCCAAAAGGTACACTAGGATCTGGCTTAAACCAAAGCCCGCTAGTGTAAACTGTCCGGACACTGTACGTGCACAAGTGCACGGATGTGACCGAACCCTGTCGCAAAAACCATGCGACCTGTCGCAATACCATGCGACCTCTACTCTTTTGCCTAAAGGAGAAAAGCTTTCTGTGTGGGACTCTAAAGACTCGACACTACGCTGGCAGTGGGTTTAACCACAGACCGCAAGCGGCACTAGCTGTGCGTAACGGTCCCCAGGTAATGCCGACAAGAAGACCGACGAGGCGAAACCCATCTGAACTCCTACTGAGCCTGAGTGTGACATTCTCCGTACAGTCTGGTCTGTTCGTCTGATACATCGCATGGCGGGCCTAGGGGGCGGTAAACGTCAGTCCCTCAATAGCGGTATAAGTCATGCCGGAGCGAAGCCCAAAACACCCTAAGATAACACTGGAAGCCTACCAGTATATCTCGTTTGCCCTGGCCAGGGACTACTCGTGTAATGGCTCTCCTAGACACAGCGCGATGTCGACCCCCAATACCGGGAGAGACGAATTCTGTCTAACTGTCACTGCCTCCAAGTGCTTCGGGACTGCACCCAACCACTACCTGTTTGCACGACTCCTTTGAGCCGTGGTAGGGTAGTGATCAAAGTACAGTGGGAACACACTCGAGGCGAAGTGACAGTGTCAAGTCAGCGGACTAAGCTGTACTCATGTCACTTGGGAACTGATAACTGACGATAGGCATAATACCAACTAGTCAGTTCCCGACGAGTACTGTCCAGTGTACCCGTAACCTAACGAGCACCCGCATACTATCTCAAGTACGACGTACTGACGGCTGTGGGACAGACCGTCTCCCACACTGGGATGAAAAGCGCATGCGCTGGTCTACTCCGGAGTATCGATGCCCTGTCTCGATAGTCCTGCGACCAGGGACCTGCATAAGGATGTGCTTATGGATTACCCAGTCCCACTAGTGTGACGGCCATCACATCGCTGGTAATCAAGCAAAGATCCTAAGGGCTCCACTAATGTGTATAGGCGATATACAAAAATAAACACATGTACACATTGAAGTAGAAACAAACCAAGTAGCATACTACTATTTTGAGCAAGATTGTATATACAAGGTGAATATCCCAAGCATCTATTAAGTAATATACAAACTAGTATGATACAGTAATGGCCTCTAGGGCATATACACTAACAATCTCCCACTTGCACTAAGGCCATGTACTGGCGTATCGAAGACCTATCATCTCGATCAGCCGCTCGAACTGAGTCTGGGGCAAGGCCTTGGTGAATGGATCTGCAGTGTTATCTTCTGAAGCGACTCTCCGAACCTCGATCTCCTGGCGATCCACGATCTCCCTGATCAGGTGATACCGCCTTAAGATGTGCCTGGATCTCTGATGGGACCTGGGTTCCTTCGCTAAAGCTATAGCCCCGTTGTTGTCGCAATACAGAGGTATTGGATCAACAATGGACGGAACCACCTGAAGTTCTTTCAAGAACTTCCTCATCCAGACAGCTTCTTTTGCGGCATCAGATGCAGCGATGTATTCCGCTTCCATCGTCGAGTCTGCAACGGTTTCCTGTTTGGAACTCTTCCAACACACCGCCCCTCCATTAAGGGTGAAGACAAAACCCGACATGGACTTGGAATCATCCTTGTCACTCTGGAAGCTGGAGTCAGCAAAGGCCTCGATTTGGAGGTCTTTTCCGCCATACACCAAGAACATCTCCTTAGTCCTTCTCGGGTACTTGAGAATGTTCTTTACCGCTATCCAGTGTTTCTCCCCAGGGTTTGACTGATACCGGCTTACCACACTCAGTGCATAAGCTACATCCGGTCTGGTACATAACATCGCATACATTATAGAGCCTACCGCAGAAGCGTAGGGTATAATAGACATGCGATCCATCTCCAAATCAGTCTTGGGAGACATCTCTTTAGAGAGGGTGATCCCGTGACAAGCCGGTGGGTTACCGTGCTTGGAATCTTCCATACTGAATCTCTTCAGTATGTGTCGATGTACCTGGACTGTGAAAGTCCTAATATCCTCTTGGATCTGTCACGGTAGATCCGGATACCCAGAATGTATGAGGCATCACCCAGGTCTTTCATGGAGAACCTGTGTGACAAGAACCCCTTGACAGATTGTAGCATAGGAATGTCATTTCCTATTAAGAGAATGTCATCCACGTATAAAACGAGGAATACTACAGTTCTCGCTACAAATCTACTATAGATGCATGGTTCATCTGGATTTTTGATAAAGCCAAATTCTTTGACCGTCTCATCAAAGCAGATGTTCCAACTCCGCGATGCCTGCTTTAGTCCATAGATGGACTTAAGCAACTTGCACACCTTTCCGCTGCTCCCACTCTCAATGAAACCCTCTGGTTGGTCCATATAGACACACTCTTCTAAATTTCCATTTAGAAAAGCGGTCTTTACGTCCATTTGCCAGATCTCATAATCGTGGAAGGCAGCAATGGCAAGAAGGATCCGAATGGATTTCAGCATGGCTACTGGAGAAAAGGTTTCGTCATAGTCCAAGCCAGGTCTTTGACGAAAACCCTTTGCTACCAGCCTAGCTTTATAGGTCTCAACCTGTCCATCTACACCAATCTTCCTTTTGAAGATCCACTTGCATCCTACGGGTTTTACCCCGTCTGGAGCAATGTCCAACGTCCATACCTTGTTGGTGTACATGGACTCCATTTCGGTCCGCATTGCATCCAGCCATTTTACTGAGTCAACGCTCTGAACGGCCTGCTGGAAGCTAGTAGGCTCATCATAATCTATGATGCAATCCTATCTATCCCCGTCTATGAGAAAACCGTAGTATCTCTCGGGCAAATGAGTCTGCCTACTACTCCTGCGGAGCGGCGTAGGAATGTCCTGTTCTTTCAAACCCTCTGGTTCCACTAAACTTTCAGTAATAGTCCGTGGTTCTGGAATTTCTTCCAATTCTACTGTGCTCCCACTTATCTGGTTTTCCAAAAACTCAGTTTCCAAGAAGTAGGCATGACGAGAAACAAGAACTTTTTGTTCCTCTTCACAGTAGAAGAAATATCCTTTGGAATTCTTTGGATATCCCACAAACTTGCACTGTACTGAGCGTGCCTCGAGCTTGTCCGCATGCTGCTTTTTGACAAAAGCCGGACATCCCCATGTCTTAATGTGCTTAAGATAGGGTCTCTTCCCACACCACATTTCATATGGCGTAGTAGGCACAGTCTTAGTAGGAACTCGGTTCAAAAGGTATGCGGCTGATTCTAGCGCATATCCCCAGAATGATCGCGGCAACTCAGCGTTACCCATCATGGACCGCACCATATCCAATAGGGTGCGGTTCCGTCTCTCCGATACACCGTTATGTTGTGGGGTGTATGGAGGAGTAAGCTGAGAGAGAATTCCGTTCTCTTTTAAATAGTCCAGGAACTCGGCACTTAAGTATTCTCCACCTCGATCCGATCTTAGAATCTTAATACTTTTGCCGGTCTGTTTTTCTACTTCATTCTTATACTCCTGGAATTTTCCAAAGGCTTCGGACTTATGTTTCATTAAGAAGACATAACCGTACCTTGAGAAGTCATCCGTAAAAGTAATGAAGTAAGAATAACCGCTTCGCGCATGTGTAGACATTGGACCGCACACGTCACTGTGTACGAGTCCCAAGAGCTCGCTCGCTCTTACTCCACGTCCAGTAAACGGAGTCTTTGTCATCTTTCCTTTGAGACAGGATTGACAAGTGGCATACGATTGATATTCGAACGCATTCAAATATCCTTCTGTATGTAACTTAGTCAACCTTCTCTCATTGATGTGACCCAGTCTACAATGCCACAAGAAAGTCTGATTTATTTCTGGAGACTTTCTTTTGTGTGTATTCTGGACATTGAAAATCTGTGGTTGGTTCAATACGTATATACCATTACTCAATGTACCTGACCCAATCAAAACTTGATTAAGGTGAATGTTTACAACATTACTTACAAACGCAAATTCATAACCTTCTTTAGAAACTAAAGATACAGAAATGATATTACAAGTTGCGTTGGGTACAAAAAAGCAATTACGCAAAACCAAAACATGTCCATCTGACATTCCCAGGTGATAGTCCCCCACGGCTTTAGCATCCATGCTAGCTCCGTTCGCAACTCTGAGGGTCATGTCACCTGCCTTCAAAACCCTACGGTTTCTCAACGCCTGCAAAGAATTACAGATATGAGATCCTGATCCGGTATCCAATACCCAGGAAGTAGAGTTTATTGAAAGACAGTTTTCAATAACATACACACCTGACGCTGAAGCTGCAACCTGCTTCAATTCCTGTGTCCTGGCTTTCCAAGCCCTGCAATCATTCTTCCAGTGACCTTTCTTATGACAATAGAAGCATTCTTCCTTATCCACAAGCTTCCCCGCTTTCTTTGTTGCTTTGGCTTTTCCCTTCGTATCCACTTTACTAACACCGCCCCTTGGTTTGGCGGGGGCTTTCTTCTTCTTTCCCTTGGCTTTCGCCTTGGACCTAGAAGAAGATGATCCTCCTACAAACAAAGTGGATATTTCCCTACCTTTCTGTAGGGTGTCCTCTGCGCTCCTCAGCATGTTGAGGAGCTCTGAAAGTTCAACCTCTTTTTCTTGTAAGTTGAAGTTCAGTATGAACTGGGCGTAAGTGGAAGGAAGGGACTGGAGAACTATGTCCGTATAGAGTTCACTCTCCAATGTGGTCCCTAGGTCCGCGAGCTCCTCAATGTAGCTGATCATCTTTAGCACGTGCTCGGCTACTGATGATCAGACGGCCATCTTTGTCGACAATAACTTTTTCGACGCTTCGTATCTTGCGATACGAGATTGCTCTCCATACAGTTCTTTTGTATGGAGAAATATGGATTCAAGGTCCATATTCTCGTGCCTCCTCTGATGTTCGTTGTCCATCGAGGCAAGTACGAGGCACTTGGCCTTCGCGCTATCAATCTCCCAAGTCTTGCGGATTTCCTTATCCGCGACGCTGGAAGTGGGACCAGGGGCAGGGGGAGCTTTGGTGGTAAGAAGATACCCCAGCTTGTCGTAAGTGATTGCTATCTTGACATTCCTGAGCCAATCTTTGTAGTTTGGCCCTGTCAGTTTGTTTTTATCTAGGAGTAACTTAAGTCCAGTCATGTCGATTTGGTCGCTGCAATTAGGAGAGAGAAGAAGAAACACTCAGCATGATGCTCTTGCAAGTTTAGAGTGGTTTTTAGTTTGTCTAAACAGGATGGCTCCCACTGTTTCTCGAATCCCTCCTTAAACCATAAAGGAAGAATTAGTCGGGATCAATCCCACCGCACAATACTTGCTTAACCGTTCAGCCAGGCCGGTGTCGGTACTTCGAGGGAGGTTTTCCAACGCTTTCGCGAAGTTCCTTAATTAAAGAACCTCTTTTCCCTGGGGGCGTAGCCCCGCTAACACCTTTCTAGGCACCTACTAGGTTTATAGCATTGATCGTTTAGTGAGAAATTTCCCGAGGAATAGCATATAGTCACAGTAGGATCGGGATCCAAATATCATCGTGTGATGAAACTGAAGGAATCCTACCAGAATCATCACACTCCAAATGGTATGCAAATCTAGCAAGTTTCAGTACTTATGAAACTCCCGATGTGGATTTTTGCCCCATGCTCTTATGACCTTGACTTTGGCCAACAAATCATAAGTCACATGTCAAGTTCTACCCATCGTTCTCCAGGTTAATTTGAATCCACCCGCACCTACCCTTGACTTTGGCCAACAAGGCAGTGCGACTGTTCCAAACCAACGCATCTATCTATGCTGCACATGAATACCCAATAGCTACCAATCACTATGCCTTGACTTTGGCCAACAAACACAGCTTGAATACTATTGACTATTCATGTGAAACGACGGAGGGCTACGAATGGTTTTGGCAAAACCGTGAACGTAGTGAACTTGATATGGTCGATGGAACGAGATAGCTTTTAAAAAGGAGTGGCTCAAGCTCCGCATTTAAAAGTTGGTTTTGAAAAGAACCGAGTGGTTTTTCGAAAGTGTTCCAACGACTTTAACTTGGTTTATTATCTTGCATTAGTTCTTCTAATGCGTGATATTCTTGCATTAGTTCTTTTAATGCGTCCCATCATTTAATCCTACCATTGCAGAAAACAACCAAAATATGACGTACGCTTATGCCATTCGCATTCGCCACGGGGCCCCGTCATTACCCGTTAGGTTACTTAACTAACGACAGAGCGGGGGCTGGGCTAGCGCGGCTGTAAAACATAAGCAACGCCTAAATAATATCATATATAGATATACTGCAATGATAAACATTTCAGATCACAGATGAATACATTGGATATACTAGGAATCTGTAATTCGCACGAGCCTGTAACGAAAAACAGATTACACGGTCGCGGTGAATAGCCAAATACCCCACCCAAGACCCCTACGGGTGCGGCAAACTACCCGCCAAGTACCCGAAGCGTAGTAACCTCCCTCATCTCCATGAGTAGGCCACTCGACACTTCGGCATACCCGGTAGTTTGTGCACCCCCTCCATGGGTCTATCCTAGGAGCAAAAACAGTAAAAAGAAATTATACAATGACGGCTACAACCCCGACCCGGTTGTGCGGCCATACAAATAATTATTACATCAATTTACAAATTTACATGAATTGAAAGAAAAGAAAACTCTCGTCTCACAACCCCCGGCTATTCACCCGCGACAATCCAACATATTCATATCCACATTCCAGCAACATTACAGATCACAGATTTGTATAACCCCCACTAATCGACATATAGCGATTGGTAGACGTTCAATACAAATATCACATTACAGAAAAACCCGTTAGCTTAAGTCTTATAGAAGTTCGATCAAAAATACGGATTTTCGGGACCCCAAAATAAAAATTTTCGTTCTGGAAAATCTGGGTTGAAAATATATATTCCAAAAATCCTAAAATACCCCCAGAAGAACACTGCACCAAAAATGGACCACGGCCGAGTCAACTCGGCCGCGGATCCGCGGCGGGAGCGTGCTCCCGCCGCGTTTCAGCGGCGCTTTGACTCGATCGTTGGACCAATTTTGGTGGGTGTTCACAGAAAAGCCTGAGCCGATTTTAGGTGTGAAAATAATCAACTTTTGAACAGTATAAAAATCGACAGAAACTTCGAATTTCGGGGTTTGTTTTCGGGACTTTTTCTTTGATCGATCTTCTAGTTACTTGCTAACATGTTAGATAGAGTTTAACTAGGCTCTGATACCACTGTAAGTCCATGCTACCTCTCCCGGTACTTTCGGGAATGCGGAATTTGGTAAAAAACGATTTTTACGGAGGTGGTAACATGGACCTAAAACCCGGATCTTGGTTAAACATCTATCTAGCAACCTAACTACGAGTTTCTAGCTACTCGGTTAGGGGGTTATACCTTGCTTGTCTTGAACTCCTTCGTCTTCAAACTCCGATGGTGGTCCGGATTGGCTTCTTCCCATCGTCTCCGTACGCCGAAGATAGATCCACCTGAAAGCTCCAACCTTTAGCTCCTTCTTCGTTCTTTGAAGAAACTAGTTCACTCGGTTTGCTAAACCTTGTGAACTAGAATGAGTAGAGAAGAGTTTGTGTGGGATTTTATCTATGGTTCTTGATTCTCAACTCATGAGACAAGAGAACCATAGATTAAAGAGAGGGAAAAAGAGCAAGAGGGTGAGAGCAAAACAAGAGAGCTCAAGAACAAGAGAGAGAATGAGCAAGAAAGAATGAGCAACTCTTTTGTCTCTCACCCTCTCATAATCCAAAGTCATGATAACTCATCATACTAAAAAAAGTCTTATGTGATGGTTGAAGCAACCATAACCATATCATTTCATTCACTCATTTTACACAAATGAGCAAGCAAACAAAAGTCTTTGCCATGAAATGATGGCTATGGTTATCATGATGGTCAACTAGTCAAGCCTAGTCAACCGGTCAACAAAGTCAACAAGTCAACAAAAGTCAACAAGTCAACAAGTCAACAAAAAGTCAACAAGTCAACAAAGTCAACAAAAGTCAACAAAGTCAATCCTCCACAACCATGTCCCCATAATACTAAATTAATATAATAGTTAATCACATATCATATTCTCATTAGGGTTGACCAAAAAGTCAAATTGTCAACGGTCAACTGCCAACAACCCTAATGAGAATCCGCTGCCTCTGTCTCCCTGTCAACTGTGCATACACACCCGCATCCGCGTTCCGAGGAACACGAATGCATACTGGATAAATCCAATCCCAAAAGGTACACTAGGATCTGGCTTAAACCAAAGCCCGCTAGTGTAAACTGTCCGGACACTGTACGTGCACAAGTGCACGGATGTGACCGAACCCTGTCGCAAAAACCATGCGACCTGTCGCAATACCATGCGACCTCTACTCTGTTGCCTAAAGGCGAAAAGCTTTCTGTGTGGGACTCTAAAGACTCGACACTACGCTGGCAGTGGGTTTAACCACAGACCGCAAGCGGCACTAGCTGTGCGTAACGGTCCCCAGGTAATGCCGACAAGAAGACCGACGAGGCGAAACCCATCTGAACTCCTACTGAGCCTGAATGTGACATTCTCCGTACAGTCCGGTCTGTTCGTCTGATACATCGCATGGCGGGCCTAGGGGCGGTAAACGTCAGTCCCCCAATAGCGGTACAAGTCGTGCCGGAGCGAAGCCCAAAACACCCTGAGATAACACTGGAAGCCTACCAGTTTATCTCGTTTGCCCTGGCCAGGGACTACTCGTGTAATGGCTCTCCTAGACACAGCGCGATGTCGACCCCCAATACCGGGAGAGACGAATCCTGTCTAACCGCCACTGCCTCCAAGTGCTTCGGGACTGCACCCAACCACTACCTGTTTGCACGACTCCTTTGAGCCGTGGTAGGGTAGTGATCAAAGTACAGTGGGAACACACTCGAGGCGAAGTGACAGTGTCAAGTCAGCGGACTAATCTGTACTCATGTCACCTGGGAACTGATAACTGACGATAGGCATAATACCAACTAGTCAGTTCCCGACGAGTCCTGTCCAGTGTACCCGTAACCTAACGAGCACCCGCATACTATCTCAAGTACGACGTACTGACGGCTGTGGGACAGACCGTCTCCCACACTGGGATGAGAAGCGCATGCGCTGGTCTACTCCGGAGTATCGATGCCCTGTCTCGATAGTCCTGCGACCAGGGACCTGCATAAGGATGTGCTTATGGATTACCCAGCCCCACTAGTGTGACGGCCATCACATCGCTGGTAATCAAGCAAAGATCCTAAGGGCTCCACTAATGTGTATAGGCGATATACAAAAATAAACACATGTACACATTGAAGTAGAAACAAACCAAGTAGCATACTACTATTTTGAGCAAGATTGTATATACAAGGTGAATATCCCAAGCATCCATTAAGTAATATACAAACTAGTATGATACAGTAATGGCCTCTAGGGCATATACACTAACACCGGTCACCAAAAGCATCCATTCGGGTGCTCGCGGCCACGGTGTTCCGCCTAAGTGCACTTCGTCGACAGCATCGGGGGTGCGGCCGTCTACTAAAGTTTCCGACGAGCATTCGATCAGGTTGTTGGGAATCTTGTTGAATTACTCGACTGGTTATTGAAAAGTGTTTTCAATGTCGAGACTAAAATGCGAGGTTTATAATTTTTGGGCATGTTATGTCTAAGGAATTCATTTGGTTAGGCATGAAATCCAAGGTATGTGATACATTGGATTTATGATGTCTAAGGTGGTTGCGGATTCCAATTGTTATAGTTTTTCACTTTCTTTTCTGCGACCATAAGTGTAATATATGGTGTATCGCCGGTTTCGTTGGTATATATCAACGACAATTAGGATACGCATATTTACTTACGTTGATGACGTGTGATGTTATATGTTGCGATGATATGTTATATTGGATCATCGTGTTTTGAATAACCGGGGTTTTTTTATGTGAGATGCGAGTTTTTCATTTTCATTCATGTAAAAGCTTGTATGTAATATTCTCCTATTAGGGCGCTTCCGGGTTGAGGATGATGTCACCATTGATATATATTATTTACTTTTTTGCATTAGGATAGACCCAAGGAGGGGAGCACAAGTAACCGGGTTCTAGGGTCCAATGGGAGACCATCTCGAGGAGTCGAGACCGGCTCTCCTAACTCTAGAATTGGTAAGGTTTCTTGCCGATATTGTAGGGGTCTAGGGATGTGGGTTTGGCTATTCATCATGACCGTGGAATCCGCGTATTTATTTGCTTAATTAAAATACGGAATTCCTAGTATATCCAATATTTCATATGTGTTCTTTTGCTGCTGATGTTCTATGATGTGATCACTTGATATATTGAGACGAATTCTTATATTATATATATGATATATAATAAATATTGCTGCTTTCGTTTCTTCTGTGATGCTTAGGAAGCATAATTGATGGGATTTCATTAAGGAGATTAATAAAATAAAAGAAACTTAAAGATGTTGTAGAATCTTGTTTTAAAAACTGGTAGCACTAGTTCTTGCTTTGCATAGCAGTATTCCTTGTAGAATATCCAGTACCTTATTCGATAAGGAAAGAGCCGAGATCCCTTCACCAGGAGTGACCTCTATAGCGAAACTAGCAGATGCTACAACCCACTCGGTTTTGTTTTTGATTGCTTTTTTAGTTCATGCTTTACATAGTGGTATTTGTGAAATATCCAGCACATCATTGGATGAGGAAAGGGCCGAGATCCCTTCACCGGGAGTGACCTCTTTAGCAAGACTAGTAAAAGCCTCAAAAACACTCCTTTTCAAACTCACTCGATTCTACAACGATATCAAGTTCATTACGTAAAAGGTTTTCTTAAAAACCTGTCGTGGCCCTCCATCATTTCAGATAAGTAGTATTTAGTATTCGTGCTACATTTGTTGCCTTTTGTCAAGGCGTGGTGTCGCTAGCTACTTACTACTTATCTGTTGAATATGATGTGATTGGATTAGTGTAGTCGTACGACTTTGTTGGCTTTCGTCAAGTATCGTGCGGGTGGGTTTAATTCAATCATGAAATGTATGGCTTGAACTTGACTAGCAGACTTTGGTTTGTTGGGTTTCGTCAAGGTCATAGGACACTAGGGGCAAAATATTATCTGGAATTTCAAGTGTTGAAATTTGCAATGAGATTGCATACCTTCTATGAGATAGTTGGATCCCGATACCCACTGCGAGTAAGAGTTACTCCTGTGAGAGTTTTACACATTACAATTAGCCGATCAAGTAGATGCCTAGAAAGGTGTTAACAGGGTTACGCCCCTGGGAAATCAAGGTTTATTTTAATTAGTTTCATGCGAAAGCACGGGGAACATCCCTCAAAGTACCAACTCTGGCCTGGCCGAAAGATTGGCGAACTTATAGGGTGTAATTAATCCCGGCTAGTCTTACCTTTTAGGGTTTGAAGAAAGATTTGATAAAAACAGTGGGAGCCATCCTGATTAGAAAAAATAATAACCAATCTGATCTTGAAAGAGCATACGCTGAGTGTTTTCTTCTCTCTCTCTCCTGGTAGCGACCGTAACATGCTTTAATCAAGATAATAATATGGATGTATTGACCGAACCTGCTTATTATGCTGAGCTGGGGAACGTTGGTTCTGCTTTATCTTATAATTGTTATAAGTCCGAGTAGGAAATAGAGGAATATCCGGATTCCTATGCGACCCAATCGTGTTGTAAGCATGCTAATGCATATTCTTCGGGTGTGTTCGTTACCAAGAAATGTTTCTCAGTGTCCTCTACGTCCTAGGTATGAGATACCGGATTAGGATCCCATATATGTAATCTGTTACATGGGCTATGAAAGGTAGAGAACTGAGATTTGGTGATATGTCTCTAAGTGTTAGAGAATGGTGCTATAGTTGCAGCCAAATTAGTTAGCAAATATCACCCTGTATTACCAAATGGTAAATACATTGATTCTGAACAAATGTTATTAGATAACGAACCTAATATACAACATTACATCAGATTCTTTATTGAGTTAAAGAAGGATATAATTCTTTATTAGAGAATAATGTTGTGAACATTTTTCTGAATTAAGAGTTGATTGGATCAGGTACGTTATGTAATGGTATATACGTTCTAAATCAAACGACAGTTCAAAGTATATAGAACACACACAAGAGGAGTAGTTCAGAAATGAACGAATCCTTCTTATGGTATTGTAGACTAGGTCATATCAGTGCGACACGAATTGCTAAGTTATGTTGGCTATAGTGCCCTCAAGTCAATTATTGGATCACATGCACATTATTCAATTATTGAGGGAGGACCTATACCGGTAGAACAGTCTTACTCGAGATGACAGTATGCTATCTGGTTTGTCTTTATCATCGTGTACATGCTTCAGGTAACATTACAGATCATTATTACATGTTGATAGAGCCCATAGGATTCTTGCTTGACTACCAGCAGTATGATGGCGATCATATACGTGAGAGTTGGGTAGTCTATAAGCACATCCTTAAAGTGTCCCTAGTCGTGGGGGTTTCGAGACTGGGCATCGATACTCCATGAGTAGACTAGTGTATATCTATCGAGACCCCGACGAGGGGCGGTGGCTGATCTCGCAAGCCATTGGTGTCAGTTGGTTCACCTAAGATAGTATACAGGTGCTCATTGGGTTATGAGTACACCGGACGGACTCACAGGGGCACTGCTGATAGGTGTTATACCTATCATCAGGAGCAGTTCCCAGGTGACATGAGTACAGCTTAGTCTGTTGACTTGACACTGCTACTTTTCCTCAAGTGTGTTTCCACTGTTCTTTGATTGCTACCCTACCACGGCTCAAAGGAGTCATGCAAATAGGTAGTAGTTGGATGCAGTCCCGAAGCACTTGGAGGCAGAGGCGGTTAGATATGATTCGTCTCTCCCGGTATTGGGGGTTGATATCGCGCTGTGTCTGGAGAGCCATTACACAAAGTCCTTGGCTAAGGCAAGTGAGATTTACTGGTAGGTATTCCAGTAGTTTCTCAAGGTGTTCTGGGCTGCACTCCGACACGACTTATACCGCTATTGGGTGTCTGGCGTTTACCATCCCCCTAGGCCCGATATGCGATACTCATAGACGAACAGACCGGACTGTACGGAGATTGTTACAGATAGGCTCAGTAGGGTTTCAGGATGAGTTCGCTCGTCGGCCTCCTTTTCGCTTAATACCAGCGTAGCCGTTACGCATAGCTAGTGCCATTGACGTGCTTGTGGTTAAACCAACTGCCAGCGTATTGACGTGTCTTTAGAGTCCCACACAGAGGGTTTCCCTAGTTCAGGTGAAACGTTGTAAAGGCCGTATGGTTTTATGGCAGGGTTCGATCATATACGTGCACTCGTGCATGGATCATGATCGGACGGATCACAATAGTGGGCTTTGGTTTAAGCCAGATCCTAGTATTAGATTGTTGGAATATTTTCGTCTCGTTCTATTCGTATTCAGTCAGAATACGGATGCAGGTATGTATATACGGATGAGGGGCAATCTTGTAATTCGTTACGAGATTACTTTTGAAGTTGCCAATTTTTTTTCACTTGATTAAACATTTGGTTTAATATTTAATTAATGGAAACTTGTGAGATTTGATTTTTGGCCAAATTCCTTCACTGGGCAATTCGTGGGCATGACAGTGAGCAAATTCGTGGGTTTTTCATGAGGGAATGGAGGTGGTGAGTCATTGATTGCATTAATTGTTGCCCATGCTTTTGTGATGAGATATGTGATTTGAAGAGGGATGGGCTGCTGACTTTGTGAGAGTGGGGAGATATTTTTTGTGAGGGTTATATATATATATATATATATATTGTAAGTCGATGTACAACACCCCACGAGTTGTGGGGAGGCGGAAATATGAAAAACGATCTTGTTTTGTATGTAAACATCGACTAACCGAAGATCTTTTCTAAACGATAATTAACAATACGCATAGAGTTCTAAGCTACTATGTAAAGAGATTATACCAAATGATTCTGGTCCTTCATCTTTGTGATCTCTAAGTCCTCCTCGGCCTCCTATCCGTGATAGATGATCCACCCGAGAACCCTAATCCAAGCTATAACCTCTAAACTTCAGGTTACTTAGTTTCTCTAGTTGCTAATCAAAGTAACTAAGGTGATATAGAGTTAGGTTATGAAGTGTTTAGTCTATACTAATCCTTGGTCTCAACTCATGAGTGGTAGGATTAGGGTTTGATGAAGGAGAGAGCTTGAGGAGAGAGAAGGTGGAGATGATCTTGATTTGAGAAAAGCTTCTCACTTGAATATATAAAGCAAAAATGAATTATCAAATAAAATCAATTAAATGATTATTCACCATGCTTCATTTATTTAACAAAAGGGATTCATCATGTGAGTCATTAGATCATTAATGATGCATTAATGATGCATTTAATGATATGATGAATCATACAAATGAGTCACTAAAGAAATTAATGAAAATGACACCTTAACCTCTCATGTCTGCATCCTTCTAGAAGCTTCTCGGAAAATTATGAGAACGCCCCTCACATCCGTGAAAACACGGAAAAACTTTAGACTGTATTAATCCAATAACCTGATACTAGAATCTGGCTTAAACCAAAGCCGGCTAGTAAAAACTGTCCGAATGTCGTACGTGCGTTTAAACACGTATGTGTCCGTACCTTTGTCGTAAAACCATACGACCTCTATATCTTTTCGCCTGGGTTTGCGAAATCTCTGTGTCGGACTCTAAAGACTCGACTACTACGCTGGCAGTGGGTTTAACCACTGACCGCAAGCGGCACTAGCTGTACGTAACGGTCCCCAGGTAGTTGTCGATAAGAAAGCCGATGAGGTAACCCATCCGAAATCCTACTGAGCCTGTCCGTGACAATATCCGTGCAGTCTGGTCTGTTCGTCTAACAGTATCGCATGTATGGTCTAGGGAGGTGGTGGACGTCAGACCCCTAATAACCGTACAAGTCGTGTCGGTATAGCTCAAGACCATCCGAGAATCTACTGATCAGTCCATCAGTAATTCTCAATTAGCCCGGGCCAAGGACTTATGGTAATGACCAACAGATCACCGTGCGATATCAACTCCCTATACCGGGAGAGACGAATCCCTAACAGTCGCTCACTGCCTCCACGTGGCTCGGGACTGTGCCCAACTAAAACCTGTTTGCACGACTCCTTTGAATCGTGGTAGGGTAGTAATCAAAGCACAGTGGGAACTCACACGAGACAAATGACGACCTTAAGTCAACGGACTATCTGCACACATGTCACCTGAGAACTGCTATCTGACATTTGGTATAATACCATCCAGTCAGTTCTCGGCGAGTCCTGTCCGGTGTACACACACCCAGTGAGCATCTGTATACAATCTTAGGTGCACTCCACCAATGGCTGCGGGACCAGTCCATCGCCCCTCCTCAGGGTCTAGATATGTATACACTAGTCTACTCCGGAGTATCGATGCCCAGTCTCGATATTCCTATGACCAGGGACATCTAAGGATGTACATATTGACTATCCAGCTCCCACAAGTATGACTGCCATCACAACGCCGGTAGTCAGGCAAACACCCTCTGGGCTTTATCAATGTATATATATATATATATAAATACCAAGTATAATATATCATACGTTAAGACAAAGACAAACCAAATAGCGTACTATCATATCAAGCAAGACTCTCATGTACATACATATCCCTAGCATCCTATACAATGAAGGTCTCTAGGGCATATATATCGAACAATCTCCCATTTGCACTAAGGCCTATAATTGGCGCACTAAGTACCCACTGTCTCTACCATATCCAGTTGCTAGCGTACCGCATGCCCAACATCTCAAACAGCCTCTCGAACTGCATTTGAGGGATGGCCTTGGTGAATGGATCTGCCGTGTTGTCTTTTGTGTCCACTCTCCGTATCTCGATCTCCCGACGATCCACGATCTCCCAGATCAAGTGAAACCGCCTTAAGATATGCCTGGATTTCTGATGGGACCTTGGTGTTCATAACATAATATTGCATTTTTTATTCCCCATTCTTACGCATTTTAGAATAAAAACAGGTGCTTTTGACCCATGTCTGCTACATGTTACAGGTTATAGGTTCTTGGAGCAAAAACAGTGAAAAACACAAAAGACGACACAAAAGAAGGACTTTTGACCAACAATTCGGAAGATCTTAGTAAAGCCCAGCAGAAGAACGGTTCACCACCAACAAGGCAACGCAAGATCCAAATTTGAAAGAAAGACGGTTAAAAGATTCATTGCAAAGTGTTCACTGAAGATCTGGAATTAATACAGAAGCCAAATTGATAAGAGGAATAAAGAACCAAGAAGCCCAGAGTAACCTAAAAAAGCCCAGAAAAAACCATGAAAAGAACTCACTATTGGGCCGCGGAACCGCGGCCCAAGCGCACCAATGCCGCGGTTCCGCGGCCATTTAAAGGCTTCATGGAAAGAAATTTTTACCAAATTGTTTTGAAAGCTATGGAAAGATTTTCTGGGGGTATATTTGTAATTTTAGACATGCGGAGCAATTGTAAACCTAGGGTTTCTATGTCCTATAAATAGAACCCAAAAGCTTTGTATTTTCTCATGCCTCCTTTTAATAAAAATTCAGAAATCCTTTTTGGAGAGCATCGGTGTTTCTTCTCCATTCAGAAATTCAGATCTGACAACCCTGCATGGATGATTAGAGGGATGCATCTGTAAGTAATTTAATTTCTTGCCCTAGTGTAGTTTTCAATTCCTTGCCCTAGGTAGATTTAATTTCATGCCCTAGGAACCTGTTTAGGGTTTAGCTTTTGGGAAGGATTTTGAGAGATGAGATCTCTCATCCCTTTCTTACCCACCAAACATTTACAATAGGACTACATGCATACATGCACATACCTCTCCCTACGGCACTCTATCCCTCAAGGTAGCGATGATACCGTAGTATAAAGGCCCGGGTGTGATGTTTTCCATGGAGGTCAGGGTAAGGATCTCTAAAAGAAGGACAAGAACCTAGAGGAAGGAACACCTTCCCGAACGGATCTAATCCACTTTATTGATAATTACCATAACTCCTCACAGATCTTCATTCGGGTATTGAAAGTGGTGAGATTTAATTACATTTCCAAACCATCCCTAAACCTAGCCCTAGCAAGAGTAGATCTAGATAATTGCCCTAGGATAATTTAGATTTTTAGATTTAATAATCTGTCCGAATACCTTTCGGAATTAACTCGTAAGAACGAATCGGAAAGTCACAACATCCCTGTGGACCGACCCGTACTCACCGGCTAGCTGCGAAGCGACGCCGTTCTTGATTGCGGTAATAGAAATAGTTTTTGAGACCAATCAAATGGCGCCGTTGCCGGGGATGGCGTGTTATTTCCTTTTTGCAATTTCGGGTTAATCAAAATTTAAAAATCATAAAAATCTGAAAAATCATAAAAAAATATAAAAATATAAAAATATATTATCTGTTATTTTTGGAAAGGGTACTTTGTTGTTTGAATCTTGAAGGATATACAATCGAGACGGATCTGGAAATTTCCAGAAAGCAAAACAAGAAGAACCGTGGAGATCTGGGAAAAAAAAACGGCCGAAGCCAGCAAACCGCGGCGGATCCGCGGTCTGAGGCTGCCATACGCGGCGGTTCCGCGGTCATACTAGAGGATCAGATCCCCAAACTTCCTCTACGGTTAAAAAAAAAAAACCTCTGTAATTCTTCTGATCTCTCCTCTGAATGTTTCGATATATCTTTTGTTAAATTTCCTGCAAGATTTTGTGCACTTTAAAAATATATTCCCTCCCATATAACAGTCTTGTGCAGGATTTTTGTGCCCCACTTGAAATGAAATAGACTGTAAGTAATATTTTGCTGTTGCATATCTTTTCTATAAAATATTTTGCTGTTGCATATCTTTTCTCTAAAATCTTTTTGCAACAAAATTTTTCCAAATAAAGAGAAAGAAAAAATCAATGAAAAATGAAAATAAAAAGGACAAATATTTTAAAGAACTTGCAAAATTTTTTAGCCCCAAATAAATCCTTGCACGACCCAACCTTCCTTCTTGTCACCTTTCTTCTTCTAACATGGGTACCCCACACAATAAATCATTAGCCGAACTTTGGTATCCCGAACCTAATTTTGCGTCGTACGTCAATTTGTTCGGTCAATTTAAAAACGATCCCTCCTTGCCAAAAATTTCGTTGAAAGATCAAATAGAGCCGTCTAGGAGAAATAGTTTGACTTTTCAACCCACTTTGTGTCAACCGAGTCAACCTTTACAATCCACATATGTCGATACCACTTCTTCAAGTCCTTCTGTCACTCCTAGGCCAATGTCCATTGCTGAGCATATTGTTCAATCTCGCAGTCGATCTTTCACCCCTCTCCACTCATCTAGTTTTAGGGATCCGCACGATTATTCACCTTCTTATCCATATGTTGACCCTACCCCTGTCTTACCACCCACTTCCTACCAGTCATACCCGACCTTCCCACCTTCACTAGACACTGTTTCGACACAGCCATTAGGGAGTTTCACATATCCAACCAATTTTGAATCTTGTACTGAAACCCCCTCATCACCTAAGTCTAGTTTGGAAGAGTCGTTGGAGGCTTATATTGCTGCAACAAACAAAATGGTGAGGAATGTGGAAGCGTCCATGGCCACCCTTATGCAACCGAGCATACAGCCTGTTGGGAGTTTTGCATATCCACACGATTTCAAATCTTTTCCCGAAACCCCCTCACCACCTAAGTCTAGTTTGGAAGAGTCGTTGGAGGCTTATATTGCAGCAACAAATAAAATGACTAGGAATGTGGAAGCGTCCGTAGCCGCCCTTATGCAACCTACTGAACCTGTAGCTAGTTTCCCGCTAGCTCCAAATTTTTCAATGTATGAGGAGGCGGTTGGACAGAGTGAGAATGAGAGAGGATTCCCAAATCAAACCTACCCATACCCACTTGAAACCCACAACTCCTATTCTCCATCGATTGTCCCAAAAGATTCACAAGTTGAAAATAGAACAAATAAAAACGAGTTGTGTGACTTTGTAGTTCTTGATTTGCCAGATTGTGAAGAACCCCTTTCGAGTGAAACCACACTTAACCCTTTCGATCTTTACACCTCCACTCTAGAACCTGAATCGATAAATATCCATGCTTTTGATGAGGAGTCTAAAGAAATTGATTTTCACTTGCTTGAGGATATAGACGCTGGGAATATTTCGGATGATGAACCTGTCGATTTAATTGAGATTTTATGTTCAAATCATCATCCCAAGTTATTAAATGTTTCTCCCGAATCTCATATGCGTCTTGACTTTGATGATAATGGCATGGATGAATTGAATTTTGAGGAAAATTATAAGGATAATATTGAAGAGAGTTTTGAGTATAATATTGAGGTTGAACCATTTTTGTTTAACGTGTCGAATTTTCCAATTCAGGCTCCTGAACCTTTGACTGTTATATCACCCTCCCTCCTTCCTATCGTTCCGACCGTACAAGAGACCGTTACGCCTTCATCTCCAATACCAAGTTCGGCGTACCCATGCTTTCTTGGGAATCTTGAGGGATTTGACCCCATTTCTCGACGGGTTGATAGGTTAGCACAATCGCTTTTAACACATCGGTCATCACAAATTGTGCTAATTTATTCACTCGATTTACACCCTCAAGATCGTACTCCACTTCTTTCTCTTTTCCGCCATTCTTCTCCTCCACCGAGACCATATTCTACCCTTCTTCCCACACGTTCTCGTGTGTTTCTCATTTCTTTCCTCTACACCCCATTATTTCACCAACTCGGCCATTACCACGATAAGATTTTTGAATGGTTGGTGCTAACATTTGGCTTGTGTAAGGCCAAGCTTAAGTTTGGGGGGAACCTTGTTGTATATATGTATAGATATTTTTTGTTTTCTTTTTCTATAAAAAATAAAAAAAATTCAAAAAAATAAAAAATAAAATAAATAAATAAATAAACAGGGGAGTGCCGGCATTTTGACCCTCTTGGTGTAGCATGACAGTGAGGACGCTGTCAAGTTTCAGTTTGGGGGTATGCTCGGTACGTCTTCTTCCTTCGCATTCATAAGTACATATTTTTTGCATTTGCATACTTATTTGAAAACCCATAAAAATTTGAAAAATTTCAAAAATTATAAAAATTAATGTATTCAATTTTGGCTAATTGACTTGAGTTTGACAAATAGGTTAACTGGCTAGGAACAACTAGATTTTTGACTTAGTAAATTAAAAACCCTAAAAATAACCTTCCTTAAAGTTTAACGGTAGAAAGTATATGTCTTTATAGTTTATTTAGAAATAGGCAAATTTTGAGTTCACTTCTTGGGCTAAATCGAAACGAAGGAAAAATATTGAAGCTTTTATTAGAGTATAAGTTTGAAAAATAATTCCTAGCTTAAGTCTAGACTCTGAAAACGTATACCCTACAAATTGCACAATCACACACCTTAAAACTTGGAATAGTAGAAGAGACCTTGAAATGCTCTTATCTAAAGTCCTTAGTACAATGAAAATAAAAGAAAAGAAAAAAAGTGAATAAAGAAAAAAAATGGACACTGGTTTTTGTGATTACTTAAGGCTGTAAAAAATAGGAAAATATTTAGCAAGGGTGCTTCATCACCTAGTGCCTTAGACCAACTGGTTTGGGAGTCACCGCTAAAGCCTTGGGTGTTGCAAAACTAGGAAGTACGCTTTAAAATGCTAACGCATCTTGTAATCGGTTGTTGGTACCTCAAGAAGTATTAACGGTCGCATGAAGGATGTGTAAGCAAATTTCATTTAAAAATTCACTAATTAATAAGTGCTTTGGACAATGGACGAGAGTACGATTGCTTGATTTGAATTTCCAAGTGTAGGGGTGATACTTACACACACGTGGGGATATGTGATTAGACTTTAGATAAGAGAAAGGAATGAAGAATAGAACATGTATTTTTAGTAAGGGTTGATAGAAATTCCTAAGTGGAGATGGAAACCTAGAAGGAAAACTTAAGAAATGCTGAAAGCTAAGTAGTCTACAGGATATATATAATCGTAAGTTAGATAATGAGAAAGTGTGAAGAATGTGGGTGGATAATTTGCGAGTCAAAAGATAATAGAATTCCTTGTTAGAAAATCTAATTGGAGAACAAAAGTTAATGGGCCGAATTGATAGGATTTTGTGTGTGTAATCCGCTGAAAACCCTCAGGAGACAACACTCCTCCTACTAGGGACACCTAGAGGTTTAACGGCTTGTTGCACGTGCTCAGTGCAATCGCGTTTCCCTGCGAAAGTGCGGTTAGGTTTTTGTAGAGAATAAAAAAATAATAAGTTTGCTCGAGGACGAGCAAAAGATAAGTTTGGGGGTATTTGTTCATAACATAATATTGCATTTTGTATTCCCCATTCTTACGCATTTTAGAATAAAAACAGGTGCTTTTGACCCATGTCTGCTACAAGTTACAGGTTATAGATTCTTGGAGCAAAAACAGTGAAAAACACAAAAGACGACACAAAAGAAGGACTTTTGACCAACAATTAGGAAGATCTTAGTAAAGCCCAGCAGAAGAACGGTTCACCACCAACAAGGCAACGCAAGATCCAAATTTAAAAGAAAGACGGTTAAAAAATTCATTGCAAAGTGTTCATTGAAGATCTGGAATTAATACAGAAGCCAAATTGATAAGAGGAATAAAGAACCAAGAAGCCCAGAGTAACCTAAAAAAGCCCAGAAAAAACCATGAAAAGAACTCACTATTGGGCCGCGGAACCGCGGCCCAAGCGCACCAAGGCCGCGGTTCCGCGGCCGTTTAAAGGCTTCATGGAAAGAAATTTTTACCAAATTGTTTTGAAAGCTATGGAAAGATTTTCTGGGGGTATATTTGTAATTTTAGACATGCGGAGCAATTGTAAACCTTGGGTTTCTATGTCCTATAAATAGAACCCAAAAGCTTTGTATTTCCTCATGCCTCCTTTTAATAAAAATTCAGAAATCCTTTTTGGAGAGCATCGGTGTTTCTTCTCCATTCAGAAATTCAGATCTGACAACCCTGCATGGATGATTGGAGGGATGCATCTGTAAGTAATTTAATTTCTTGCCCTAGTGTAGTTTTCAATTCCTTGCCCTAGGTAGATTTAATTTCATACCCTAGGAACCTGTTTAGGGTTTAGCTTTTGGGAAGGATTTTGAGAGATGAGATCTCTCATCCCTTTCTTACCCACCAAACATTTACAATAGGACTCCATGCATACATGCACATACCGCTCCCTACGGCACTCTATCCCTCGAGGTAGCGGTGATACCGTAGTATAAAGGCCCGGGTGTGATGTTTTCCATGGAGGTTAGGATATGGATCTCTAAAGGAAGGACAAGAACCTAGAGGAAGGAACACCTTCCCGAACGGATCTAATCCACTTTATTGATAATTACCATAACTCCTCACAGATCATCATTAGGGTATTGAAAGTGGTGAGATTTAATTACATTTCCAAACCATCCCTAAACCTAGCCCTAGCAAGAGTAGATCTAGATAATTGCCCTAGGATAATTTAGATTTTTAGATTTAATAATCTGTCCGAATACCATTCGGAATTAACTCGTAAGAACGAATCGGAAAGTCACAACATCCCTGTGGACCGACCCGTACTCACCGGCTAGCTGCAAAGCGACGCCGTTCTTGATTGCGGTAATAGAAATAGTTTTTGAGACCAATCACTTGGTTCCTTCGCTAAAGCTACAAAGCCATTGTTATCGCAACACAAAGGTATTGGATTTGCAATGGACGGAACCACCTGAAGTTCAGAAATGAACTTCGTCATCCAGACAACCTCTTTTGCGGCTTCACTAGCAGCTATATACTCAGCTTCCATAGTTGAGTCTGCGACGGTATCCTGTTTGGAACTCATCCAACATACCGCCCCTCCATTGAGGGTAAACACAAAACCCGAAATGGATTTAGAATCATCCTTGTCACTTTGGAAGCCGGAGTCGGTAAAAGCCTCTACCTGGAGGTCCTTATTACCGTGAACTAAGAACATCTCTTTAGTCCTTCTCAGGTACTTGAGAATGTTCTTCACCGCTATCCAATATTTCTCACCTGGGTCAGACTGATACCCGCTTACCACACTAAGTGTGTAAGCTACATCCGGTCTTGTACATAACATCGCATACATTATAGATCCTACCGCCGAAGCGTATGGTATAATGCCCATGCGAGCCCTCTCTTCATCAGTCTTTGGAGACATCTCTTTGGAGAGGGTGATTCCGTAACAAGCGGGCATATTACCACGCTTGGAATCTTCCATACTAAATCTCTTTAGTATAGTGTCAATATACCTGGACTGTGAAAGTCCCAACATTCTATTAGATCTATCACGATGGATCTTAATGCCCAGAATGTATGATGCATCTCCCAAGTCTTTCATAGAGAATTTCTATGACAAGAAGAGCTTTACTTATTGTAGCATAGGGATATCATTCCCTATCTGTAGTATGTCGTCGACGTACAAAACGAGGAAGACTACTGCTCTTTCCACAATCTTCCTATAAATACATGGTTCATCTACATTTTTGATAAAGTCAAATTCTTTGACTGTCTCATCAAAGCAAATGTTCCAACTCCGCGATGCTTGCTTTAATCCATAAATGGATTTAAGCAACTTGCAGACTCTTCCGCTGCTCCCATTGTCTAAGAAACCTTCTGGTTGATCCATGTAAACACTTTCTTCTAAATGTCAATTTAGAAAAGTTGTTTTTACGTCCATCTGCCAGATTTCATAGTCATGGAAGGCAGCAATCGCAAGAAGGATATGAATGGATTTAAGCATAGCTACAGGTGAAAAGGTTTCATCATACTCCAATCCAGGTCTTTGACGAAAACCTTTTGCTACGAGTCTAGCTTTGTAGGTTTCCACTTGTCCAAATGCACCAATCTTCTTTTTGAAGATCCGTTTGCATCCAACTGGTTTTACTCCAGGAGGAGCAACTTCTAAAGTCCATACTTTATTGGTGTACATGGATTCCTTTTCGGATCTCATAGCATCCAGCCATTTCATCGAGTCACTACTCGTAATAGCCTGCTGAAAACTAGTAGGCTCATCATCATCGATGATGCAATCCTCTCGATCCCAATCTAGAAGAAAACCATAGTATCTTTCAGGAGGATGAGAAAGCCTGCTAGATCTGCGGAGTGGCGTTGGTTCGTCATGTTCTATTGAAATCTGAGGTTCTACTAAGTCCTCGGTAGCAGTTTGAGGTTATGGAATTTCTTCCAGCTCTACCGCGCTCCCTCTAATTTCTTTTGCAAGAAATTCGCTTTCTAAGAAGACAATGTGACGACCGACAAACACCTTTTGTTCTTCATTGTGGTAGACCATATACCCCCTTGAATGCTTGGGGTATCCTACAAACTTGCATAAAACCGATCGTGCCTCGAGCTTGTCTAGATTATGCTTTTTAACATATGCCGGACACCCCCATATCTTGATATACTTGAGATATGGTCTCTTCCCGCTCCACATTTCATATGGAGTGGTATGTACATACTTAGTTGGAACTCTATTCAATAGGTATGCGGCTGATTCTAGAGCAAACCCCCAGAAGGAAAGTGACAACTCAGCACTACTCATCATTGAACGCACCATATCTAATAGCGTGCGATTCCTCCTTTCTGATACACCATTATGCTGAGGTGTATAAGGCGGAGTAAGCTGAGAGATATTTCCATTCTCTTTTAAGCATTCAAGGAAACTGGTACTTAAGTATTCTCCACCTCGATCAGATCGAAGTGTCTTGATGCTTTTACCAGTTTGTTTCTCTACTTCATTTTTATACTCCTTAAACTTCTCAAAAGCCTCGGATTTATGCTTCATTAAGAACACATGTCCATACCTAGAGAAGTCATCAGTAAAAGTGATGAAGTAGGAGTGACCACTTCGTGCATGCGTAGACATCGGACCACATACATCACTGTGTACAAGTCCCTAGAGTTCAGTGGCTCTTTCTCCGTGTCCGGTGAATGGAGATTTGGTCATTTTTCCTTTGATACATGATTGACAAGTTGCATATGATGAATATTCAAACGGATCTATATATCCATCTTTATGTAACTTAGTCAACCTTGCTTCATTTATATGACCAAGTCTACAATGCCATAGGAAGGCTTGATTCGAATCTGGAGCCTTTCTTTTACGCGTGTTTTGAATATTGAAAATTTGAGGTTGATTAAGTATGTATATGTCGTTTTCCAATGTGCCAAACCCAATCAGTTCTAGATTTAGGTGAATGTTCATAACATTTCTTTCAAGCGCAAAACTATATCCTTCATTCGATAACAAACATACTAATATAATATTACACAACATACTGGGAATACAAAAACAGCTGTACAACACCAAAATGTTCCCACTAGTCAACCCTAGTTGATATTCCCCTATTGCAATTGCATCTACATGCATTCCATTGCCCATCCGGAGAGTCATATCACCTGTCCCCAGTATTCTACTATTTCTCAGATCCTACAATGAATTACAGATATGAAAACCAGAACCGGTATCAAGTACCCATGATGTAGAGTTAACTGAAAAACAATTTTCGATTACAAACACACCTGAAGTAGAAGCAACTGCTTGCTTCATGTCCTTGGCTTTGAAGGCCTGACAATCCTTCTTCCAGTGCCCTTGCTTGTGACAATAGAAGCACTCGTTCTTTTCTGTCTTCACCCTTCCTGCCTTGTTCGTTCCCTGCACCTTCTTGACCCTACCTTTCGGTTTGGTGGCTTTCATCTTCTTCTTCCCTTTAGCTTTCGCTTTAGATTTAGAAGAAGATGATTGGCCAACATACAGAACGGGGGTCTTCTCCTTTTTCAAGGAGGTCTCTTCTACCCTCAACATATTGAGGAGCTTTGGAAGATCTGCTTCCATTTCGTGCATGTTGAAGTTCAGCACGAACTGAGAGAAGGTGTGGGGAAGGGACTGCAAAATCAAGTCGATATACAAATCGTTCTCTAGCACGCATCCCTGGTTTGCGAGTTCCTTAATGAGGATGATCATTTTGAGGACGTGCTCTCCTACAGGCGATCCTGGAGCTAACCTCATCTGGAAGAGTTTCCTTGAGGTTTCGTACCACGCGATACGTGAGTGCTCTCCATACAACTCTTTGACATGGAGAAAGATGGATATAATATCCATACTCTCGTGCTGTTTCTGGAGTTCATTGTTCATGGACGCCAGCACGATACACTTAGCTCGCTCACAGTCTAGATCCTAGGTTTTGCGAACTTCCCTGTCCACAACTGAGGAATCTGTTCCTGGGATAAGGGGAGGAACAGCGGTGGTAACATATGCTATTTTGTCATAAGTCAGTGCAATATTTACGTTTCTTAGCCAATCTTTATAGTTCTGCCCGGTCAGTATATTTTTTTCAAGTAATAGTTTTAGTCCAGTCATGGTAGCTGCCAGAGAGAGAGAAAAGAAAACACTCAGCATATGCTCTTGCAAGTTTAGATTGGTTTATTAATTTATCTAAACAGGATGGCTCCCTCTGTTTCCTTAAATCCTTCTCAAAAACCTAAAAGAAGAACTAGTCAGGATTTTGATACACGTCACAATACTTGCTTAACCTTTTAGCCAGGCCAGTTTTGGTACTTCGAGGGAGGTTTTCCAACGCTTTCGCGAAGTTCCTTAATTAAATAACCTCTTTTCCTTGGAGGCATAGCCCCTCGAACACCTTTCTAGTCACCTACTTGGTTTATAGCATTGATTGTTAAGTGAGAAAAAATTCCTGAGAGTAATCCTACTCATCAATGGGATCGGGATCCAACTATCATTGCATGATGCCCTAGATGGAAGCCACTCTAGTCACCACACTCCAGAAGGTATACTAAATCTGCAAGTTTCCTTTATGTTTGAAACTCCCGATGTGATTTTTAGCCCAAGCTCTTATGACCTTGACGTAGGCCAACAAATTATAAGACGCAAGTCAAGTTCTACCCGTCGTTGTCCTGATCAATTTAAGTACATCGTACATGCCCTTGACGTAGGCCAATATGGTGTACGTCTGTCTTCAACTAATGCATCTATCTATGCAACAAATAGGCACACACACTGCTACCATACACTATGCCTTGACGTAGGCCAACAAGCATAGCATGAATACGATGTGCTGTCTATCTGAAACGATGGAGGGTTACGGCCGGTTTTTGGAAAAAAACCGTTAACGTAATGGACTTGATATGATCGAAGGAACAAAGATATCTTTTATTTAAAAGGAGTGGTTTAAGCTCCGCATTTAAAGTTTGCTTTTTCAAAAAAACCGAGTGGTTTTAGAAATTCTTCCAACGATTCAGTTTAGGTTTTATTTTCTTTGTATTAATAATAATGCGTCCCATCATTAACCTATCATTACAGATAACAACGAAAATACAACGTCCTCTTATGCCATCTGCATTCGCCATTGGGTCCCGTCATCACCCGTTAGGTTACTTAACTAACGGCAGAGCGGGGGCTGGGCTAGCGTGGGTGTAAAACATAAGTGACGTCTAAATAGCTATCATATATAGATATTGTACATTCTTCAGACGCAATAATAGGCATTCCAGATCACAGATAAACAATATTGGATTTGCAAGCAATCCGCGTTTCAATTGAGCCCGCAATGAAAGACGGATTACACAGTTGTGATGAATAGCCATTACCCCACCGCAGACCCCTACGGGTATGGCAAACTACCCGCCAAGTACCAGAAGTGAAGCGGTCTACCTCAACACTTCAGAATACCCGGTAGTTTGTGCACCCCACCTTGGGTCTATCCTAGGAACAAAAACAGTAAAAAGAAATAATACAACGGAGGCTACAACCGCAACTTGGATGTGCCCCGCAAAATAATATTACAACTTATTACAATTACATCGAATGAATTAATACAATAACCCATCACAAAACCCGGCTAATCATCACAACAGTCCAACACAGTTCATATCCACAAACAGTTAAAAAACATCACAGATATGTGCAACCCCCTGCCAACCGACATACTAGCAGTTAGGAGAGGATTACGAACACATAATACAGTTCACAGATATAATCAAACAAGCAAACATCGTATAATTTCGATCGATTAAACACATTAAATTTTGCACCAATACTTCTCTGTAAATCTGAAACCTGAGCAAAAAATAAACATTCCAGAAAAGATAAAATATTCACAGAAGAATAACTGTGGAGATTTGGGGTGAATCGGTCCCAACTCGGCCGCGGATCCGCGGCGGATCGGTGGATTCGGCCGCGGTTCCGCGGTTGGTTGGCCGATTCATGCACCCAAATTTCTACAGTATTCTTATAATTTCATGTAGGTTGTTCTGCAGGTCCCTGAAAAATTTTTGGACTTCATTTTAAAATCGACAAAAACTATGTGAATACGATATCATTTCCGGTTCGTTTTGCGTTCGAAATTCATACGACTTTGCAAGTGAGTTAATTATTGTTTAGTGAGGCTCTGATACCACTGTAAGTCGATATACAACACCCCACGAGTTGCTGGGAGGCGGAAATATGAAAAACGATCTTGTTTTGTATGTAAACATCGACTAACCGAAGATCTTTTCTAAACGATAATTAACAATACGCATAGAGTTCTAAGCTACTATGTAAAGAGATTATACAAAATGATTCTAGTCCTTCGTCTTTGTGATCTCTATGTCCTCCTCGGCCTCCTATCCGTGATAGATGATCCACCCGAGAACCCTAATCCAAGCTATAACCTCTAAACTTGAGGTTACTTAGTTTCTTTAGTTGCTAATCAAAGTAACTAAGGTGATATAGAGTTAGGTTATGAAGTGTTTAGTCTATACTAATCCTTGGTCTCAACTCATGAGTGGTAAGATTAGGGTTTGATGAAGGAGAGAGCTTGAGGAGAGAGAAGGTGGAGATGATCATGATTTGAGAAAAGCTTCTCACTTGAATATATAAAGCAAAAATGAATTATCAAATAAAATCAATTAAATGATTATTCACCATGCTTCATTTATTCAACAAGAGTGATTCATCGTGTGAGTCATTAGACCATTAATGATGCATTTAATGATATGATGAATCATACAAATGAGTCACTAAAGCAATTAATGAAAATGCCACCTAAACCCCTCATGTCATCATCCTTCTAGAAGCTTCTCGGAAAATTACGAGAACGCCCCTCGCATCATTGAAAACACGGAAAAACTTTAGACTGTATTAATCCAATAACCTGATACTAGAATCTGGCTTAAACCAAAGCCGGCTAGTAAAAACTGTTCGAATGTCGTACGTGCGTTTAAACACGTATGCGTCCGAACCTTTGTCGTAAAACCATACGACCTCTATATCTTTTCGCCTGGGTTTGGGAAATCTCTATGTGGGACTCTAAAGACTCGACTACTACGCTGGCAGTGGGTTTAACGATAGACTGCAAGCGGCACTAGCTGTACGTAACGGTCCCCAGGTAGTTGTCGATAAGAAAGCCGATGAGGCAACCCATCCGAAATCCTACTGAGCCTGTCCGTGACAATATCCGTGCAGTCTGGTATGTTCGTCTAAGAGTATCGCATGTATGGTCTAGGGAGGTGGTGGACGTCAGACCCCTAATAACCGTACAAGTCGTGTCGGTATGGCTCAAGACCATCCGAGAATCTACTGATCAGTCCATCAGTAATTCTCAATTAGCCCGGGCCAGGGACTTATGGTAATGACCAACCGATCACCGTGCGATATCAACTCCCTATACCGGGAGAGACGAATCCCTAACAGTCGCTCACTGCCTCTACGTGGCTCGGGGCTGTGCCCAACTAAAACCTGTTTGCACGACTCCTTTGAATCGTGGTAGGGTAGTAATCAAAGCACAGTGGGAACTCACACGAGACAAATGACGACCTTAAGTCAACGGACTATCTGCACACATGTCACCTGAGAACTGCTATCTGACGTTAGGTATAATACCATCCAGTCAGTTCTCGGCGAGTCATGTCCGGTGTACTCACACTTAGTGAGCATCTGTATTCAATCTTAGGTGCACTCCACCAATGGATGCGGGACCAGTCCATCGCCCCTACTCAGGGTCTAGATATGTATACACTAGTCTACTCTGGAGTATCGATGCCCAGTCTCGATATTCCTGCGACCAGGGACATCTAAGGATGTGCCTATTGACTATCCAGCTCCCACAAGTATGACTGTCATCACAACGCTGGTAGTCAGGCAAACACCCTATGGGCTTTATCAACGTAAATATATATATAAATACCAAGTAAAATATATCATACGTTAAGACAAAGACAAACCAAATAGCGTACTATCATATCAAGCAAGACTGTCATGTACATACATATCCCTAGCATCCTATACAATGAAGGCCTTTAGGGCATATATATCCAAATAATATATATATATATATATATATATGTTGCTTGATTAATTTTTGCTTAGATGATCACCCCCATTCGACAGAGAGCAGATATTGGCCGAGCCCAATTTGCAAGCTCAATTTTTTTTCTCCACGCCAAAATCTTTTGCTCACAATTTTCCCTCGCTTAGCAACTTCATTTACCTCTACCCAAATCATTGGGTGCCTTGAAACAAAATATTCACACACTATCTCTAATTCACCTTGGGTATCTAGGCTAGCAAACTGGATGTCCGAGTTGCTTCGGTTTGAAGCGGGAGCCCGTATTAAGAATCCACGAGATGGATCGTCTTCGACGAGGGAGACTGGAGAGTGAGCTTGTTTGGGGGCAGCCGTGAGGAGATAGGTGCAGAGATTGAACACCGAAGGACACGGATCGATCGGTATAATCTCTGAACTCACTTTAAAGTTACCTAGTTAACGGTTAATGGCACGATCTGGGTATTTGGTTGTGGTAGCGCCAAGTTATAAAAGTTTTTGTTCCGCATTTGGCCTAGGATTGAGGGCCGGGGCGCTGCCGTAACCCAACAAGTTACATAAGGATGAATATTAGAATCTGTTCGAATTTTCATCTTATGAATACTTGCCAGTCTTGTCTTAAAGGTAAAGTGACAATACTCCATTTACTGGAAACAGAGAATGAGTTATTGAACTCTTAGGACACAAACCATATCATGAAAACGTATATATGTATGTATGAGGATATCAACAACGTGTGTCTATCAACGACACATCAAAATCATGGAACTTGAGTGTCCAACACTGACACTCGAAACATCATGAAAACCCGTGTCCAGTATCGACACGTAAATCCTCTTACCTCAGGCGCCGCTTCCTAAGATCGTCCCTCACATCTATCTCATCTCAGGCGCCGCATACTCTAATCGGCCCTCATCCATCTCATGACTCCGGTCGGTATCGTCCGGATAACCGACGAGTCCAAATACTATAGCCGGTAGGTAGTGCTCCCTCTGCTAGGCTCATCGTCTACACCATGAAAATCATTTCTTGCCCTGAGGTACCATATCGGGTCCACTATATACCTACAGAGGGTGCCAACCGCTCCTCGAATCGGGTCTCTAACGCAAGTCTCAGAACCGAGAAAACCCATGGTGGACGTATCGAAATATCATATCAAGAGAAACCAGGTTTTTAAAACAATACATACTTTCTTTTGAAATATAACCACGGTTCTCAAATACAGAATCTCATGAAAACAGCATCTCAATGCGTATAATCATAAAGTATGATGTATGCAAATATAGAACAGAAATGTGAGCATATCAAGTATACCATGCGATATAGTATAGTGATGTGAGCATAGCAAGTATATCATGCAACATAGCATAATGATGTGAGCATAGCAATATATCATGCAACATAGCATAATGATGTGAGTATAGCAATATAACATAGCATGATGTAGCAACTCTACTGTGTAAGTAACATAGCAATTATTGATGAAGAAAGTGTTTGAGCATAGCAATATATCATAGCATGATGTAGCAACTCTACTGTGTATGTAACATAGCAATATATCATGCAACATAGCATAATGATGTGAGCATAGCAATATAACATAGCATGATGTAGCAACTTTACTGTGTAAGAAACATAGTAATTATCGATGAAGAAAGTGTGTGAGCCGGAAAATCTGTGTAAGTGTAACATACACATCATCCATAATGGTGTAGGTGTACTAGCACATGTATATATATAATGAAATGAGAATATCATGAACGTAGCAGCAAGTAAATCCTAGAAGCAATGCTAATAGGTACACATATCTAATACAACATCTACGTAAAGGCTAAACTAAGCGGTGTAGAGAGGGATTAAATATCTATAACCTATCTGAGTCGGTGAATCTGTCAATCGGCATCTAGCCTCACAACATCACATACGGTACAATCCATCATACGACATCCTCTAATCAAGGGTATGGATCAATCATTAGGTAAAACTCATGACGTAGGGCAATCCATCGTATGGCGGCATTAAACAATTAGGGATTCTATCAACTTATACAACAACTAGGGTACGGATGTAAGTCTCGTACGGCATATCACTCATTATTATCATAATTATATATAAATATCTCGTTTTACCAATCTCATAACACATGCTTCTCAATCTTATCATATTCATTGATCTCATGTCATATCCTTATACATCTCATTTCGTATCTCATCACATACTCTTTTCATCACATCAATATCTTACATTAAGTCATCTTACATATACATTCTATCTTATTAATCTCATGTCGTAATTATCGATCTCAATCATGCTACTCTAAATCTCAAACTTATTCTATTTCATTATATATATATATATATAGTGATTCACATTCATGTTTTACATCCTTATATATCAATTCGAGACATCCTTTCTATCATATCATGTCACACTAAACCATACACTATAACCTTAAGTCGTGGTATATCTTGTCTCCTACTAATTCTTTAACCATATCCATAAGTTCCTAACATGGCATCCATAACCATATATATATATATATATATATATATATATATATCGGTTTCCATTATAATTGCGGGGGTGCTATACGCCATCCACCCGACTTACCCCGTAGATATAAATCTACTCACCTGCGGAACTCCTTGTTCAGCCGTAGTTGATATGCTTCGTCATCTCGGAATCCACGCGAAGGTACCTACAAATCAACACATATCGCCATGTTATGAAAACCAAATCTGGAAAACCGATACGATACATGGTGCGCTCAAAGGTTAGAACCTATAGCCTATTCATGCAAAAACAACCAAACAACATTCGTCGTTGACGTACAAACATCAAACGGCCAAATCTCATAACTAATATCAAAACCAAAAATTCCAAAATACGGAAAACATAACCGAAAACCATCCCAATATGCTCCCAGATTTTGGCTCATGTAATCTGCGGCAAAAAGAAAAATACAGTAGCTATGTTATAAGGTATGTGAGCTACAGCCAAAACCCCAACACTAAATTTGCTACAGTAACCGACCTAATGGCTACAGTAACCGGCCAGGCTGGCCCCACCTTGGAATTTGGGCCTTGTATTCTCATGGTGTTCTCCTATTGGTCGAACTAGGTTAATGTATATTTTTAAATTTTTTTTTAAACGTCCCGAGTTGCTCCAGATTCCCTGTAGACCTCCAAAACGTCACAAAATCGACACGGGGAAATTCCTAAGTCCATATTTTGGTTTCTAAACCGTGTTCTTGGCCATAAAATATCACTAAGGGTTAAGTAAACACCCACTACAGATCATAATTCCACACAATCACCCAAACCCTCACATTGGAAATTCCCAAGATCACAAATCTACACAAGTTTAACTCTAAACTAAACGAGGATTCTAGGAAACTTAAAACTAAACTAAATGAAAGGGGATATACATCATTTGACAACTCAAGAATTTTCTTGAGTTGCTCAAAGTCTTCAAAATCGAACTTTAATTGATCCAAAGTGTTGAAGAAGAGGTGGGGATCATTTTTAACGAAGGGAGTATAGGGTTTTGGAGAAGAAATTGAGATGATACTTGGAGCACTACTACAAATAGGGGTTGCCCCTACGGATAAATCCGTAGGAACAAGACACTGCCCCTACGGCTATAGTCGTAGGGGCACGAAAATACGTCATAGGTGCACACGCCGCAGGTGCAAGTCTTAGCCTTAAACATGCTCCTACGGTTAAATACTTGCCCCTACGGCTTAATGCATAGGTCCATCTGTCCCTACGGATTACACTGTAGGGACAAAAAAGTTATTTAATTTACCGGTTTATAAAATAAAATAATTTTCCCTATGTATAACTCCGTAGGGCCAAATTGATGCCCATACGGCTCCATGCGTAGGTCCATATGTGTAGGGGCAAAATCTCAGCTAGCCTGATATATTGTCCCTACGGATAACTGTGTAGGGGCATGTGTATGCCCTTACGGTCCAATCCATAGGGCCAAGTCTAACCCCTCTTACTGAGATCATAGGGGCAAAATATCAGGTGTCCTGATATTTTGCCCCTATGGATATATGTCTAGGGGAAACGTTTCACCCTACGGATTAAACGGTAGGTGCAAACTTTTGGCTCTATGGATTAATCCGTAGGGACATATTATCAGATTTTTTTTAAAAAAAAGGGCTGCCTGTTTTTTCCTCGCCCTGTGCACAATAATATATACATCATATACAAAAGTAATCAACACGCAGAATATATACTACAGTATTCATAATCAACATCTCACGCATTATATATAAAAGAAATGAACAAGCAGAATACGATACGAATCTAAATCAATATGAACACGCAAACACCACCAATATCAATATCGTCCAAAATATATACAATATGTATCATATAAGTAAATACATGTCTAAAATATAAGAATCAAAAAGCTACCCTAGCTCGGTCCAGCTCCACCTCTGATAAACGCCGTAATCTGGCGCGCCTGCTCCTCGGATATACTATGAGTCAACATCTCGAGCAATGCGAAGTGTGCGGGAGTCTGAGCGGGCAGTGGAGCTGTAGGAGTGGTCTGCGCAACCGCCGCCAAGGTAGTGGCTTGCGGAGCCGCAGCTGCAGGAGTCTGAGCGGGCTGTGGAGCTATAGGAGTGGTCTGCGCAACTGCTGCCGAGGTAGTGCTTACGGAGCCGCAGCCGAAGGAGATGCATGTGGAGGCTCAGCCGATGTACCCTGTCGCGTCTGTTTAATTTTGTGTGTAATAAACGAGTAAGAACTGTGCATTAGTCGAATTCGTATCATTATCAGGTTATTGCGAAACCCCAATCTATGTATACTTAGGGACTTAGGTTTCGTTTGGATATCTATTTTGGAAAACCGTAGTTTATTTTAATTAGACAGTTGTATATATGTATGATTAATCAAAGCTAAGTCTACAACCAAATAAGCTCAGGCTACGTACTAATATTGGATATGTTGCTATCTATAAAATGACATATTATTTTACTATTAAGTAGTATACATACCAACATCTCCTTCAAGGTGTCCGGTTCTTGCTCGAAACGTCGCTCACGGGAGATAGAGGAAGTAACCGCCGGAGTAGAGTCCAACCTTATATAGGCCCTGCTAGGACCCAGTCCCCGGCCTCTCTCCCAACCTCTGTGGTGCCCTCCGTATGCGGCGTCTAAGACTGGGGTCAGCAGCATCGGATCGTTCTGTCCAGTAAAATCGATCCCCGATGCCTCCGCCTGCTTAATCACCCGCTCCTACTAACATATTAACCAGTAAAATATAAGTATATCATTTAAATTTGAACCTTTCAAAACAAAATTTTCAAATAGGGGTTGAATAAATATTAACACTTACGCAATACTCCTGGGTAGCGGTGTCGGGGTATCGAAGCTCGCCCGTGGCGGGATCTGTCGAGGTGCCGTGGACGGCAAGATACGCGGACAGCACGCTCGGTGTACCACCCTGCGCCAAGGTCTGAGCTCTCTGCAATTCGCCAAAAATTTACATATATTAGAAAATAACTCTTAATTTTACATTATATCACAGTAGGTCTATTGTAATTTACCGATAACTCCATGGCACGAGTAATATTCTTCGAGCCACCTGTATAAGTGGGGCGACCCTTTTCGCCGACTTCCTATTCTCTTTATATTGATCGGCCTGTTTCTGCACAACACATTAAGATTTAGTTTTCTAATTAAGAAACCAAAAAAAATTATATACTAAACAATGAATTACATTTAAAATACATACCTGTTTGCGCTGAGAGTCGAAATATTGGCACAATAGAGGCCATGTATCTACGTCGACTCTTGCAAAGGCTGGAGTATGCAGAAGGGCCGCTCTCTCTGCCTCGGGGGTCGCCATCCATAGGGAATAGCAGTCGATCTTCAGCTCATTCCTATTATATCGGACCTTCGATTGCATGTTCTTCATCAGGCCATGGTACAGAGCGTAAAGATTGAGCACCCTCCTAGGGTGATCAGGGTCGGGTACAGGCTGAAAATCGTAATCCAACTAAAAATAAAAAAAATAATGTTATTAAATTGTAAGTATTAATAATAAATATATTGGATAAATCAAATAAAAATATATATTAATACCCGAGCCTGATCCCAGAAGAGGGCGAATGAGCGCCGGTGCTGGTCGCCCCACTCAACGTGAAGTGGATATTTCTTCACGAGTGGCTCCCATCCCCCATATACCGGCCGAACCTCTAGGCATAATTGCCGGTATAGCGATAATCAGGGGTAAAAATGAGGGGGAATACTGCCTCCCCCTAGCTCTGTCGGGCCTCAGCCTATAGGATTGATTCGGGCCTCGAGTCCCCCTCTCGGGATGGGGAGGCCCTGTATCTACAAGAAATATCAAGACAATCAATATTAAGACAAAGTGGTATTAAGAAATCAAGATTTAACGAAAATGGAAGTGTGATATATACCTCCGGCGACAGAAGCAGGAGCCTGGGCCCGGGCAGCAGCACGAGCGGGACGATAGTTCCTCCGGTGAGGAACATCCGGTGACTCGGACGTGGACGCATCTCCAATTAGAAAATAAACATCGATAAAATTTCATGAAGTTCATGTTTATTCTTAAAGGATATGTAAAATGAATAAATATTTTATATTTATTCATACAAACCTGCCGACTGAGCGGAGGGTACGGAAGTGACGGGAGTGGCCCCTGCGCCGGACGGGGACGCACCACCTATAATTAGACAATCAAATATCAGCTATATAAGTAATTGCAAAAAGAATGTGTATATCAATAATATAACATTCTAAATCAACATGTATAAACTATAGGATATATAAACATACCCACAGGTGCGGTGGTGGGCTCTGTCGGAGATGTGAAGGCACCACCTACAGCCCGCGATGTAAGTACGTAAGAGCAAAAAGAATGTATGCATATTTATGATATAGCATTCTAAATTAATATGCAAGCACTATATGATATATAAACCTACTTGGAGGTGCGGGGGTAGCCTATGTCTCTTATGTGGACGCATCACCAACAACTAGACAAGCAAACATTGACAATGTAAGTAATTTTGACATGAACATGCATGTATATCTATAATATTACATTCAAAATGAATATGCGTGCAATAACCTGGATGTGTGGCAAAGTCCACACGGAAGGAGGCATCAGAAAGGGTCTCCAATCGGGGTGCAAGACCGGCCCTCTGAAGCTCCCTACGCAGCTCGCCGAGCGGCAGAACCGCTCTGCCTCTGCCTCTGCCGGTGCCGCGGCTGGAGATCCTGCCGCCCCTCGCTGCTCCCGTCATCGTCATAAAATCTAGATAAAACGATTCGTGGACGCATACGACAATCATTACAAGCATTGACTATATATGTATAGATCGTAAAATGTGAAGTAATAATATAAAATTACTGATAACCTTTTTCGTTTCGTGGGCGCATTAGACATATCTACTTGGATTTCATCATCGATATCATTTCTAACCCACGTAACTTCATGATCATCCGAAGAAAACTCGTCTTTCGAAACAGATGGTCGGAGCACATTAAGTCTTCTCTCTTCTTCATCCTCATATCTGTCCTCGAATTCTGGGACATCGTAGACATCCCTGGGTTTCCAATGGCATACGACACTCCATCCCGGATGCTTCGAACACTATGAGTTGTATACTTGGAACGCTTGGTTCGGAAAGATAAACGGATCTTCCTGACCATAAAATCGAAGTGTGTTCACACTGGTCAATCCATATTCATCTTTCCAATTCTCGAGATTGCTTCTCCACATATCCATATCTGTTCGCGTATCGTACCAATTACACTGAAATATATAAAAGGGTTATGATCGTCCGGGATATTGGATGTTAAGTATATAATTTAAGTATCCATAATAAATCACACCATCCGATCCTACCATCGCAATCCCACTATTCTGAGTGGTTCTAGATATTTCTATGTTCTTAACTTCGAATTTGTATCCAAGGACACCGAATCCTTTATAATATGCAACCTCTATACTAGGAAACTGAGCTAAACATCTTGAATCACTCTCTAATGATGCAAACAAGTTCGGATCATAGATCTAACAAAACAAATTTTACGAAAAATACATAACGATATAAGTTTAGATTAAAACTGATAGCAATAACATGTTATTCGAGTAACTTACATAATCTGAAACCCAATCGGAAAAATTATCCTGATGATATTTTTCCAATCATTCATCGTTCCAATCAGGATGCCCCTTACGTACCTCGTTAAAATGAATTCTGTTCTCGAAAATAAATTATGGCATTAATATTATATCATTTCATAAACACACAAACACAAGTATAACAATAAATCAAAAAAAACTTACTCTCTAATTTTTTCAAGACATGCGCTATTGAGCAAGATAAACCGGTATATCTAGTTGATAAACATAGTGTCTACTTTCTTATAATCGGCTTTACCATATGGCCCGTTTTGAATTCTTCAAGGCCGGTTAAGTCTCGTCTCAGTGTTCGCGTCCACATAGCAGGAACAAAATGTGGCTGCTTCATCTAGAAGATAACCTTGCATGATAGAACCCTCTGGTTGATTTCTATTGCGTATATACTTTTTAAGAGTCTAGAGCTACCTAAAGAAAATATGTTGAAAAAATAAATACGGGTATACAGGACAACAATAATTTTAAAAATTATGCGAAACGAAAAATTCCACGTACCTCTTGACAGGATACATCAATCGATATTGTACCGGTCCGGCTAACTTAGCCTCAGTTGCAAGATGAACCGTCAGGTGTTTTATGATATCGAAGAATGACTGTCGGAAAATACGCTCAAACTTGCAAAGTATCAACGCAATAGAATATTCTAGTTTCTCCAGCGTTACAACACCCAGTGTTTTAGCATATAACTCTCTGAAAAAACAACATAGGTCGTTGATTACATGACCAACCGATTCGAAGAGGGAAGTCCTGAGGGCTAATAGGTGAAGGTGCTCCATGATAACATGGTGATCATGACTTTTCAGCCCATCGATCTTGCCTTTCACATTTTTTATCTTCTTGCTGAATGATCCTCAGAAACCTGTAGGAACTTTCAAATAATGCAACACCTGCAGGAATCTTTTTTTCTCCGGTTGTGACATATGATAAGTGGCATTGGGAAGTACAAACTTGCCTGGTTTACCCGCTACATGTTTAGGATGCAATTCACTTCTAATTTCCCTGTCCTGTAGATCCATCCGAGCATTGAGGTTGTCTTTCGATTTTTCGTCTTTACAAAAAAGCAAGTTGAGTATGTACTGGGATACTCCCTTCTCTATATGCATGATGTCCAGACAATAACGCACTAAATTTGTTGACCAGTACGGAAGCTCGAGGAAAATGCTTAACATGTTCCAGAATGGTGCTTTGACCTGTTTTGTTGGATCCATCCCGAAGGTCACATTATTGTAACCATCCCACTGAGCAGTCACGTCCTCTCCGGACAATGGGGCTGGAGGTCCAAGAACCTCCTGATGACTATCAAAGTGAACATCGTCTAACCTGTAGGGGTGGTCTAGAGGCAGGAAACATCGATGGCCGCAATAACAAACCTTCATGCTAAAATTCAAGAATTTCGATGTTGTATGTTGATGGCAATGAGGACATGCTTTGTGACCATGTACGGACTAACCTGATAGCATTCCATATGCAGGAAAGTCATTAATTGTCCACATTAAAGCCGCACACAGTATGAAGGTTGTATTTGTCTTTGCATCGTCAGTCTCTACACCATCAATAAACAAAGATTTTAACTCCTCGATCAGAGGTCGGAGATAGACGTCGATATTGTTTCCCGGTGAGTTTGGTCCGTCGATAAGAAGAGACATCATAAAGTATGATTGGTCCATAACCAACCAAGGCAACAGATTATAAATTATCATTACAACGGACCATGCGCTGTGGCTTCCATCCATATAGCTGAATGGGCAGAAGCTATCACTAGCCAGTCCGAGCCTGAGATTTCGAGGATCGCTACTGAATATTGCGTGCCACCTATCGAAATCCTTCCATGCCGTTGAATCTCTTGGATGACTCATTTTTCCATAATCACTTGGAGGAGCACGGTGATGCCAAATCATTGCCTCGGCTGTTTTCTTGCACCTAAATAGCCTCTGCAGCCTCTGTGTTATGGGAATGTATCGTGCTATCTTGACAGGTATATCGGGCTTTTTATCAGAATCTTTCTGCTAATACTTGGCTCTCCGCATGTTGGACACTCTTTCAAATCTGAATTCTCTTTCTGGTACAACACGCAATTTTTAGGACATGCTTGAATCTTCTCACACTTCAGACCCAAATCTGACATCATCTTCTGGGCTCCGTACCAGCTGTCGGGCACGTTATTTCCCGGGGGCATAGAATATTTCAAGAACGAAAGATGCATTGTGAATGACTTGTTACTCCATCCATTTAGGCAGATAATCTGGAAAAGTTGGACGAACCATGAGAGGGTGGAATACTTTGCATTCTCATAAATTGGTTTTCTAGTATCATTCATGAAATTTTCATAGACCGGAATGAATGTCATCTTCGGTACGAATAGATTCACCTAGGGCAGTCTCTACCATATCCTCCATTTCTTCTGATGGAAAGAAATTACCGTCTTCTTCTTCTGCCGCATTACTGTCTTCTTCTTTTTCTCCTACCGCATTATCGTCTTCTCCTTCTTCTTCTGCCGCATTACTGTGTTCTTTTCCTTCCCCGTGATATAGCCAAGTTGTATAAAGTCTAGTAAAACCATGTTTTACGATATGAAGCTCTGCCAATTCTACCTTCTGCCAGTACTTATTCCCACATCTATCGCATGGGCAGAGAATCTTCTCTATCACGATCTTATTATGTGCGCGTGCAAATTCAATAAAAGCAGCAACTCCGGCGACAAACTTAGGTTGCATACGTTATTGCCATTCAACATACATCCAGTCCTTAACTCTGACGTACTCATGAGGCATGTTAGACTGTATAACATATAAATTGTAGGTTATGATGACTATATTGAGAAATCTAAGAACGAGATGGTTACTGACAAACGAGAAAATCCGTGTATATGCTTTGTGTGTTCATTTGTTGTTAAAAAGAATAAACTATCGATAATCAAAGTTAGATTTGAGGATACTCATGAATGAGTTGTATTCTATATATGTGTGTTTCAATTTATGATTTCTCTTAAGTGTAGGGTTGTTAACCGATAAACGGGGACTAAGTGGTGCTTTGAGTTTCATATATGAGTATCGATGAGAATATGAAAGTTTCATATTATCATCGAGTATCATATATTGGTTTTAACTTGAACATCTTGAATCACTCTCTAATGATGAGTTTGTTGTGTATTCGTGTTGTATGTGTGTGTTTCGGCTGTCAGGGGTATGGCTTCTATCCCATTAAGAATGTATAGAGCGAACACCCATCCACTTGTGCTTTCAACCGTTTCGAGTAAATTTCGGCAGCACCTCTCCGCTGTTCTCCGAGTACACTATAATAGAATAGATAATCATTTCAAATCTGTGAAACAGCATTGAAGTGAATATCTAATCTATCTTTGTACACGGAGAACCAGCGGAAAAGTACTGACGAAATATCTCAAAACGGATGAACACACAAGTGAATGCAGGTGTTTGCTTTATACATTCCTAACTTGTCTACACGGGACAAATCTATCGGTTATCATACGATTGAATCATCTCGTCACATAGAATACACGACTGTTGTTAGTACCGAGCTATACCGTCCGATATTTAACAACCTTCGTATAGTTCTATGTTACGACGAACATCGAACGTATGTTAACCGATAGATGGGGACTAAGTGGCGCTTTGAGTTTCATATATGAGCATCGATGAGAATATGAAAGTTTCATATTATCATCGAGTATCATATATTGGTTTTCATTTGAAAATTTAACATAAATAGGTTTTACGTTTACGTTTCGTTATTAAGGGTTCGAAATTTCAAGTTTAGGGTAAATTTTTCTTGCGTTTACGGTAAAGTTGTACATTTACGTTATCATCGAGTATCCTTCTGCAATGAACTAGTGCACCCTAAAGCCTAACCCTAAATAACTAAAATTAACCTAATTAACCACAATTAACCATAATAGGGGCCCTCACACAAATTTTCCCAAATTAACACAAACTTAACCCAATTTACCCAAATTAACCTAATCCATCCTAATCAACCCAAATTTAACCCAATTTACCCAAATTAACCAAATTAACCCTAATCAACACCATAACCCTAGCCCCAACCCCAACCGAACCCTAATCACACCCTAACCCTAATCCCAACTAATTAACCCAAACACGAAGGACTAGCCCCAACCTCAACCCCAACCTAACCCTAACCTTAACCCCAACCCCAACCCCAACCGAACCCTAACCCAATCGTAACCCTAACCCTAACCCCAACTGAACTCTAACCCTAGCCCTAACCCCAACCCCAAGCCAACCAAACCCTAACCCTAACCCCAACCACAATCCAGATAATCCTAACCACAACCCTAACCCCAACCCCAACCGAACCCTAACCCTAACCCCAACCCCAACCCCAACCGAACCCTAACCCTAACCCTAACCTAAACTGAACCCGATGCCTACCCTAACCCTCACCTCTACCCGAACCATGCAGAACCAAGAACCCTGGCCCTAACATCATCAAAATTATAAGTAATTGGAAATTTACTAACCTGTAGCGGGCGGTGGAGGAGACGGCGGAGGAGACTGGTGGTCGACGACGCAATTGGCGATGAGTCGCGGCGATGGCGATGAAGAAGTCGACAAGGTAGTTTTGGGAATGATAGCTCGAGACGCGGTGGCGGGCCGCGGGCGGAGGGTGGTGGCGACGAGGCAAAAAACTGAGGCACGGGAACAATCGCTCGAGACGTGGGAGAGAGTGAGAGCGAGAATTTTGGGAACGATATCGAGGACTTGATCTGTGCTTTTTTTATATTAATAACCCACTTATATGCCCCTACGGATATGCTCGTAGGTCCTTCTTTTGCGGCTCCGTAGGGCCAAACAACAAATTATGATTTAATATTTTTAAAGTAAAACATAGGGCACCGTAGGGACAACCATTGGGAACTACGGATTAATCCGTAGGGGCAATAAAAAATTGCCCCTACGGATTACTATAGCCGTAAAGGCAACACCATATTGTAGTAGTGGAGGTGGAGGTGGAAGGAATATGAGTTGAAGAAGATGAAGGAAGAACAATAGGGGTTAGGAAATGGGCAGCCCTCTCTCTCTCTCTCTTATTCTCACCCTCACTCTCTCTCATACCATGTCACACACTCTCTCTCTGTCCAATAATACACTCTTTTCTCTTCATTTATTTTCTCACAATAATACACATAAAACCAATAAAACAACACAAACGAAACAACATGTAACCAAATGCAACATGTCATGGTGCACTAACCATGGAAAAATATAGAAACACTGATTTGGCCTAATCGCGATTAGTAGTGCACTAATCAATTTTTATTTAAACTGCATATAATTAATTATAAAAATGCCAAATCAAATATATATATTTTTAAATGAATAAATCATTTTAATCTCCAATTATTTCACAAATATTGGTATATATCTATACCATTTTATGAAAACCCCATATTCGCAAATCGGGTAGTTTTCGCGAAATATATTATTTTAATATTAAATTCCAAAAATAATATTTTATATTTTTTGAAAGGTTACAATCTTCCCCCTTAAATAAATTCGGTCCCGGAATTTAAATTTAAATCCCCAAATACTAAAACATTTCGATAATCAGCTTAAATCATGGGGCTTCGAAATCACGGAAGATATAGAAATACCATAGCGCATCGTGTGCACCTGAAAATGAGTATAAAACTCAAAATCGAACTCCATCAAGCGTAACACAATCACTGGAGTTATAATGGAGATATAAATCTTGAAAAACAATATACACTAGTCGAATACTATAATACGTATATAGTACGCATCCTCGGAAAAATCTCTTAATTCTAAATAAAACACAAGCAAAATCTTTTCTGAATCGCCGTGTGATGCGTAACTCACGGCACAAGTGACGGACGCTTATTTGTAAAGTAATAAATATACGTTCATATATGTTTTGCTCAAATATACGTTCCGCCGTTTTGAATATCCCAAAAGGTTTTCCTTTATAAACGTTCGTGTCGCTCACGAACACGTAGGAAATAGAGAGATTATAGCTCCATTTTGAAAACCACTTGTTAAACTTTTAATGCATGCAAAGTACTCAGGTACTGTCCTCAGATCAGTCATGTTCGGCTACTACATAATATAGTGCCTATCATGAAAACAAGAAGCTCCAGAGCAAATCAGCCTCGAAAGGCGTATCCAATAATCACGCGTGTCTGGTGCGCATGGAAATCAAAGCCATATATAAGTGCTACGAATGTGTAAAAAACCAAACTAAGTGCAATGGGTGTGCACGAAAGCATCTGTGCAAAGCAACGGATGTGCACGACAATATCAAGTGCATTTATAGTGCACAAAATCACATCTCATATCATGCGCCCAACATACGCGAAAATCCAAATCGAGTGCATCCATCATGCACGAATGAAATTGAAATCAAGTGCATCTAACATGCACGAATAAAAATATAAACCAAGTGCATCCAACATGCATGAATAAAATCTCACCCAAGTGCATCCGATGCGCACAAAAACACAAATATGGTGAAACAAATGCTCAAAGACATAAATCGGGTGCAACAAGTGCACGGAAACTCATCCATAACTCAAATGCGTATAAAAACAACACCGAGTATACCAAGGTGTATAAAATCATAAGCGTGTGCAACTGTGTGCACAAAATCCATCCCAATGCACTGCATGCTCATATAAGCTATACTGAGTGAAAAAACCAAATCGAACATGTATCACATGCACAAAATCAAATCGATGGTATCGAAATCCATAATCATAAGTATGTGCAGCCATGGCATAAAATCAATATCAAGTGCAATAGATATGCACAAATCACAAACCGATGTAGCGGTGTAAAAATATAATTCAAGTGCAATAACTGCGCACAAAAGAAAATATCCAATAGGTGCACGAACACATAAATCACGAAACCCAATCATCGAAACTCAATCCAAGCGATAAAAGTGTGATACTCGGATCACAAAATACAAATTACAATAAATGATACTGAGGTACACCTCTTACAATGTCGAAGAATGTCGGTATACCCAAAACTGGCAGAGCAAGAACATCCGCTTGCCTCCCGCTCACGAACTGGCGTCCTCTGTATATGGGTCCTCATTTTCTCTGTGGATTACCAATCTCGCAATCCACTGGCTCGTCGGCCCGGTCAGGTGTACTAACAGAAACGATTCTTCTCTGGCACTCCTCTAGTCATCTCTCGGCCAATTAGCATGACCACTCGTAAAGCAGCACGTCACTGGCATCGGCCTATGGCCTTTTGAATACACATGACACAACTAATCCCCGGTGCAACTCTTATCGCAGCAGTGTCCTGGAAGCCACTTGCTCAAGATCTCTTCCGATCTCGCCTATGCTGAACTGTACGAAGGCTGGTACTCTTGCATAATCTTTTTTCATTTTTTGGACATCTGCGCTCTCAACACAACATTTCTTCGGGGATTGGTTGTATCCCAATGCTTCTGTATACATATCAGATCTCTAATCTCAGCGGGGAGTAACAACAGCTCGTCAACATCTCGCACGAACCTCTTATTCCACTCGTCTTTATTATCGTCCACTTCAATGTCACGTCTTGCAATCTGCGTACTTCAATTGTTCTCGGCTAAAGTCAATCCCGAGTCTCTCACACGGACTCAAAACTACGAACTCGGTATCTTCATCACTCTGTAGAAGACATCTAGCCGAACACGTCCTCGGGAACTCGTCCCGACAATCAGAGGAATATACCTTATTCATCCGTTCTCGATCAACTAACAACGCATCTGGGTGAGGTCGTTCTATCTGAAACTGGTCAACTTACTGATCTCACATCGGGGCATCCAACGAAAAACGTCCTCTCTTGATCACTCTACTCTAGATATGCATAAGATTCTCTACACTGGAAATCTTTAACTCAACCGAGCCTGCGTCGGCGCATCAAATCAGATGAATCATATCAGTCGCTCAACTCGAGATACACTAGCCATCTCCTTTCACATCTCTACATGAAAGCTCCAATGGTTCATCTCATAAACTCTAGAAGTGACATCACATCAATCTCAGCAACAGCTGGGTTATCTGTCTCCAAGGTAAATGATATCACAAACTCTGAGGTAGGCTATACATCAACAGTCCTCTCCTTACCGGCATCCTCTAACAATGGCCCGATCATCCGGTGCAAAACCGAACACTCACCTCAAACGAGAGGTCACAACACAAACACTAAATCGATACGTTCCTATTTCACCAGAAAACACGATGGTCAGTCCTCGTCCATGATGAGCTCGCCCTGACCGCATCACTAGAAGTAGCTCAATCGGCGCTTAAACCATGGTGACAGGCTCCTCAAGAATGTATCGATGAAGATATATCAAAGGAACGAAAGGAATCAACAGATCCCAAAATGGATACATGATCATAAAGAGGAACCGAATCAATGAGAGTATGATCATGGAAACGAATAGAATCAAGGATCTCAAATGGATGTATAATCACGGGAACGAAGAGAATCACAGATCTCAAGATATGTACATCCTAAGGTCACTTAAGCGGAGTATCGTATCGTATGTATGCCGCGGAACATACGCACGGTACATCACTCTACTTGAGTTACCTATTCCATCAATCAGGGTCAACCTATGTAACAAAAGTTCGAGTCTAATACCCCCTTGTTCAAGTCTAAGTTCTGTATGGTCATGCCTAGGTTTCCGAAATACATTATGCCCCAGACTCCACATAGTCAAACCTAGACTCGAACCAAGATTAAACCTAACACTCTGATACCAACTTTGTCACGACCCAAAATTTAGTTCGTGACCGGCACTTAAATCACACCACGTTTAAAGGCGTAACGTAAATTAAGTAAACCGAAGCCCAGAAATCTAAACCTTTTAATGAAAATAAAAGAGGTGAAGTTTTGAAATAAAGGTATGGTGAAATCAAATGTTTTCTTAAATGCATAGATAATGGAACATGAAAAATGCAAGTGGATTTTACTAGTTGAAAAACATGTTTCGTCTTTTAAAAATTTGGGCAGCACCTCACTTGTATATTTTGATCCAAAACCACATATACATGATAATATAAAAGGCATACCCAAGCGGGAGCTAGCGCTTCGCCAATCGGCGGAATCACAACCACGCAAGACAGAAAAATAAGTATACGACGACCAACGGCGAAAAACAACACAAAGGATAATGAATAAAGTGAGACATCTACCCACCAAGCGGACATATAACCCATCGCTCTAAGTCTCACAACCACAAGTCTCTTCTAAGTCTTACTACTTATACAAATATTAGTTTCTGATTGCTGGAGTAGACTAGATACAACAGGAATAATAAATACAAGAGTGGCACGATTCAATATGTACCACCTACCAAAGCAAATCACCCGAAAGCAAGCTGTGCCAACGATACCGCTACTGATCCATGCGGTCAAACCTGCAAGAACTGTGGCATAATAGGGGTGAGTCGCCAACTCGTGAGTAGAAAACATCAGCAGGTAGAAATCGAATAAAACAACGATTTCCAAGGTCAACTATAACATGAAGGTAATACTATGATATCTAGGGAGACCGTGTTTGCATAAATGCCAACAATATAATAAATGCCTGTATGCATGTGGATATCATCCACATGTCCATCAATGACAAAAACCATATCATGAAAACGTATATCTGTATGTATGAGGATATCAACAACGTGTGTCTATCAACGACACATCAAAATCATGGAACCTGAGTGTCCAACACCGACACTCGAAACATCATGAAAACCCGTGTCCAGCATTGACACGTAAATCCTCATACCTCAGGCGCCGCATTCTTAGATCGGCCCTCATATCTATCACATCTCAGGTGACGCATACTCTAATCAACCCCCATCCATCTCATGACTCCGCTTGGTATCCTCCGGATAACCGACGATTCCAAATACTATTACCGATAGGTAGTGCTCCCTCTGCCAGGCTCATCGTATACACCACGAAAATCATTTCTTGCCCTAGGGTACCATACCGGGTCCACCATGTACCTGCAGACAGTGCCTACCGCTCCTCGAATCGGATTTCTAACACAAGTCTCAAAACCGAGAAAACTCATGGTGGACGTCTCGAAATATCATATCAAGAGAAGCCGGGTTTTTAAAACAATACAAACTTTCTTTTGAAATATAACTACGGTTCTCAAATCTAGAATCTCATTAAAACATCTCAATGCGTATAATCATAAAGCATAATGTATGTAAACATAGAACAGAAATGTGAGCATATCAAGTATATCATGCGATATAGTATAGTGATGTGAGCATAGCAAGTTTATCATGCAACATAGCATAATAATGTGAGCATAGCAATAATATATCATGCAACATAGCATAATGATGTGAGCATAGCAATATATCATAGCATGATGTAGCAACTCTACTGTGTAAGTAACATAGCAATTATCGATGAAGAAAGTGTGTGAGCCGGCAAATCTGTGTAAGTGTAACATACGCATCATCGATAATGGTGTAGGTATACTAGCACATGTATATATATAATGAAATGAGAATATCATGAACGTAGTAACAAGTAAATCGTAAGCGCAATGCTAATAGGTACACGTATCTAATCCAACATCAACGTAAAAGCTAAACTAAGCGGTGTAGACAGGGATTAAATATCTATAACCTATCTGAGTCGGTGAATCTGTCAATCGGCATCCAGTCTCACAACATCATGTACGGTACAATCCATCGTACGACATCCTCTAATCAAGGGTATGGATAAATCATCAGGTAAAACTCATCACGTATGGTAAACCATCGTACGACGGCATTAAACAATTAGGGATTCTATCAACCTATACAACAACGAGTGTACGGATCTAAGTATCGTACGGCATATCACACATTATTATCATTATTATATATAAATATCTCATTTTACCAATCTCATAACACATCCATCTAAATCTTATCATATTCATTGATCTCATGTCATATCCTTATACATCTCATTTCGTATCTCATCGCATACTATTTTCATCACATCAATATCTTACATCAAGTCATCTTACATATAAACTCTATCTTATTAATCTCATGTCGTAATTATCGATCTCAATCATCCTACTCTAAATATCATACTTATTCTCTTTCATTACACACACACGCACGCACACACACACACACACACACACACATATATATCATGATTCACATTCACATTTCTCATCCCTATATATCAATTCGAGACAACCTTTCTATCATATCATGTACACTAAACCATACACTATAACCTTAAGTCGTGGTATATCTTGTCTCCTACTAATTCTTTAACCATATCCATAAGTTCTAAACAAGGCTTCCTTAACCATATTCTATATATATCGGTTTTCATTATAATTGCGGGGGTGCTGTACGCCATCCACCCGACTTCCCCCGTAGATATAAATCTACTCACCTGTGGAACTTCTTGTTCATCCGTAGTCGATGTGCTTCGTCATCTCGGAATCCACGCGAAGGTACCTACAAATCAACACTTATTGCCACGTTATGAAAATCAAAGCCAGAAAACCGATACGGTATACGGTGCGCTCATAGGTTAGAACCTATAGCCTACGCATGCAAAATAACCGAACAACCCTCGTCGTTGACGTACAAAGATCAAACGACCAAATCTCATAACTAATATAAAAACCAAGAATTCCAAAATACGGAAAACATAACCCAAAACCATCCCAATATGCTCCAGATTTTGGCTCATGTAATCTGGGACAAAAAGAAAAATACAGTAGCTATGTTATAAGGTATGTGAGCTACAGCCAAAACCCCAACACCAAATCGGCTACAGTAACCGACCTAATGGATACAGTAACAGGCCAGGCCGGCCCCACCTTCGAATTTGGGCCTCGTATTCTTATGGTGGTCTCCGATTGGTCTAACTAGGTTAATGTATATTTTTGATTTTTTTTATAAAGGTCCCGGGTTGCTCCAGATTCCCTGTAGACCTACAAAATGTCACAAAACCAACACGGGAAATTTCTATGTCCCTATTTTGGTTTCTAATCTGTGTTATTGGACATTAAACATCACTAACGGTTAAGTAAACACCCACTACAGATCATAATTCCACACAATCACCCAAACCCTCATCTTGGAAATTCCCAAAATCACAAATATACATAAGTTTAACTCTACACTAAACTAGGATGCTGGGAAACTTAAAACTAAACTAAATGAAAGAAGATATATCTAATTTGGTAACTTAAGAATTTTCTTGAGTTGCTCAAAGTCTTCAAAATCCAACTTTGATTGGTCCAAAGTGTTGAGAATGAGGTGGGGATCATTTTTAATAAAGAGAGTATAAGGTTTTGGAGAAGAAATTAAGATGATACTTGGAGGTGGAGGTAGACGAAATATGAGTTGAAGAAGATGAAAGAAGAACAATGGGGGTAAGGAAATGGGCAGCCCTCACTCTCTCTTATATTCTCACCCCCACTCTCTCTCATGCCATGTCACACACACTCTCTCTCCCTCTCCAATAATACACTATTTTCTCTTCATTTTTTTTCTCACAATAATACACATAAAACCAATAAAACAACACAAAAGAAACAACATGCAACCAAATGCAACATGTCATGGTGTACTGACCATGGAAAAATGTAGAAACACGGATTTAGCCTAATTGCGATTGGTAGTGCACTAATCAATTTTTATTTAAACTGCATATAATTAATTATAAAAATGCCAAATTCAATAAATATATTTTTAAATGAATAAATCATTTTAATCTCCAATTATTTCACAAATATTGGTATATATTTATACCATTTTACGAAAACCCTAAATTCGCAAATCGGGTAGTTTTCGCGAAGTATATTAAATTCAAAAAATAATATCTTATATTTTCTGAAATGTTACACCTAAGTCCATTATTATACATGTGATGTATATTATAGTGGATGCTTGGACATATATAGGGAGGACTTTCTTGCTCGACATGATAGTATGCTATCTAGTTGCTCTTTATCTTAACATGTACACTTATTGTCTCTTTATTACATGTTGATAAAGCCCATAGGATGAGTACTTGACTACCAGGATTATGATGCAGATTATACTAATGGGGCAGTGGTAGTCGATAAGTACATCCTTAAATTGTTCCTAGTCGTGGGAGTATCGAGACGGGGCATCGATATTCCAGAGTAGACTAGCGTATACGCTTCTCGACCAATTTGATGGCCGATGGATGATCCCATATCCATTGGTGTTTGATATCAGAGATGGTATACGAGTGCTCAGTGGAGACTAGGTACACTGGATGGACTCGCCGAGAACTCCTAGATGGTATTATACATATCGTCGGATAGCAGTTCTCTGGTGACACTGGTACAGGTTAGTCTGTCGACCCGAGATCGTCATAGACTCTTATGTGATTCCCACTGTGCTTTGATTTCCACCTTACCATGTTAAAGAGATCGTGCAAAATGGTGGTTTTTGGGTACAGTCCCGAGTCGCATGGAGGCAATGAGCGATAGGAGGGGATTTCGTCTCTCCTGGTATTGGAGGTTGATGTTGTGCTATGATTGATTGGCCATAACAGGAAATCTCTGGCCAGGGTTGCTGAGATCTACTGGTAAGTGTTATCAGTAGTTTCTTGAACCGTTATGATCCTCACATCGGCATGATTTATCAGGCTATTGGGGTCTGGCGTAATACCACCCCAGACTGTGATATGCGACATATCTGACGAAGAGACTGGACTGTACTGTAGTGTTACTTATTGGATTCGCAGGAGTATGAGCAGGCTTGCATGTTATGTTTAGCAGACCGCTTAATACCCGGGTGGCCGTTATGTTTAGCAGACCGCTTGCGCCTTGTGGGTGACTTATATGATCACCACCTACTACCGGCGTATTGACGAGTCTTTAGAGTCCTACACAGAGATTTCCTACCTCAAGCGAAATGAAATAGGAGCACTTATGTGATATGTACTGGATGAGATTAATATGAGTATGTGATACCTGTTAGTTATATGTATGCCCTAGAGTCCATTACTGTACATTGGATGTATATTGTAGTAGATACTGGGACATATATAGGTGGGACTTTCTTGCTCGACATGATAGTACGCTATCTGGTTGCTCTTTATCTTAACATGTATACTTTCTGTCTCTCTGTTACATGTTGATAAAGCCCTTAGGATATGTACTCGACTTCCAGGACTATGATGCAGATCATACTAGTGGGCCTGGGAGTCAATGAGTACATCCTTCAATGTTCCTAGTCGTGGGAATATCGAGACGGGGCATCGATATTCCAGAGTAGACTAGCGTATATCTTCTCGACCCATGTGATGAGCGATGGATGATCCTATATCCATTGGTGTTTGACATCAGAGATGGTATATGGGTGCTCAGTGGAGACTGGGTACACTGAACAGACTCGCCGAGAACTCCCAGATGGTATTATACCTCACGTCAGATGGCAGTTCTCTGGTGACACCGGTACAGCTTAGTCTGTTGACCCGAGATCGTCATAGAGTCTTGTGTGTCTCCCACTGTGCTTTGATTTCCACCCTACCACGGTTCTACTGAGTCGTGCAAACAGGTGGTTTTTGGGTACAGTCCCGATTCATATGGAGGCAATGAGCGATAGGAGGGGATTCTTCTCTCTCGGTAATGGGGGTTGATGTTGCGCTATGCACGACTGGCCATCACTGGAAATCCCTGGCCAGGGTTGCAGTGATATACTGGTAAGAGTTATCAGTAGTTTCACATATGTTATCGACCTTATATCGGCATGACTTATCAAGCTATTGGGGTCTGACGTTTACCACCCGTAGGCGAGATATGCGACATATCAGACGAACAGACCGGACTGTACGGTAAGTGTTACTGGTTGTATTCACAGGAGTGTGAGCGGGCTTGCTCGTAGATCTTCTGATCGCTCAATATCCGGGTGGCCGTTACGTTTAGCAGACCGCTTGCGGCTTGTGGGTTTTCGATATGATCATCACCTGCTGCCGGCGTATTGACGAGTCTTTAGAGTCCTACACAGAGGTTTCCTGGCTCAAGCGAAATGAAATAGGAGCGCATATGAGATATGTGCGGGACCGAGAATAATGCGTGTATGTGATACCGTATTCTATTCTCGCGATGAATGTATCGATTGGTTGTATGCAATATTACCTAGTTATCGAATCGAGGATTGATTCGATAAGTCCATACATCGGATATTAGTCGGTCATATGCGATATGACCGGATCGTTAAATCAAGTGTTGATTTAATGATTTAATGTATAATTATATATTTGATATATTACTTTGCATTAACTAGTATTTGTTCACTTAAAATGGATTTTCTCACTTGAAGTGCACATTGTATATGTGATATATTTTTGTACACTTGTTTGTATCATATTTGATGATACATGCAACCTTGGGTGTGTGTATGCTATACACTATGTTTAGTTAATGGTTAGGGTTTCCATTGCTTTATTTATTTATCTATTTATTTTGGTTAAAAGAAAAAGGAAAACTAAATGGTTGCTTTCATACAAGAAGTTTCTTGATGCTTCATGCATCTTCGACTAAGTGACCATTTTGTCTTCATCTCTTAAACCTAACCATTCAACTAACCCTAGTTTATTCTCTACACTTAACCAAGGTTGCATTATGATAAGAATGAATGGGATTTTCTTTTTAAAAACAATCTTTTTTATTCTATCATCATCTTCATCTTCATCAAGCTTTATGAAAGCTTGCTAGCTTCAATGGCAATATGAGAAAAAGAGTGAGAAATCCAATTCTAAAGTGAACCCACTTCCTATTTCTTCATCCTCTACCACTTGCCAAGTAGTATGGGGTGTTTTATTCACAAGTTTCATGACTTGGTGAAGTTGGAGCTTGATCTTGAGTTGCCTCGACGTAGATCATCTTCGGCATCGAAGTCGACGACCTAGCCCGATCTTTTCTCCGATGAAACCACCGTGAGAGTCTATGATTCCGATGGGTACAGCGGAGGGACGTCATCACGGAGCTAAAGAGGTGGAGGACCGGATCTACAAAGGTTGTAGTCACTTTTCTTTAAGTTAAAGTTGTTTACTTGCATCTTTATCTCCTTATCCTCTAGTTAACGATCCGTATTAGGGTTTGTAGGCACATGAAAAAATTTGAATTGGGCATGTTTGATCTGTTGTGAGACCTCATTAGTGTGCCTAGAAACCCTACAGTGGTATCAAAGCCTGGTTAGAGCCTTAGGCGATGCGTATACGAAGTTAGAAGTCCGATCGAACCCGTAAACCCCGACAAAACCCTTCTATGTACATTTTTCAAAACAGTGGATTTTTGTGAATTAAAAATTCTCAGAAAAACAAGCAGGAAAAACTAAGAATTACTGTGAAGTACGGTCCACTAAGTCAATAATTTGAACGCGGAACCGCGGCGAAACCATGGGTTTGGCGGCGGTTCCGCGGCCAAAATTTGACTTAGTCCCTGAAATTTCATATATTTATTCTTAGGTCCTTTCTTGGCAATTTTTTATGGGAATTTTTTAATTCCACTCAAGTGTTGAGTATTCTAGGGTTTTATTGGAGACTCGGTAATTTGATCGGATAATTTAACTTCGTTTAAGTTTTTCCGGATATTCTAGAAACTGTTAAAAAGTTCGACCGGATATAAATACCCACTTTTTCCCCCGCCGGGAAATTTCCAAGTGTTGGATTTTTCCGTAGTTTAATGACGTTCCAAGTAGTGCAAGTAACGTGATGGTCCCTCTAGAAGACAACAAACCTTAACTCGATTATTTGACCTTCTTGAACTGCCCTTTGAACCTTAGGGTTTGGGGCAGTACGGCGTGCCACATGTGAGGCGTTGGCTTGACCCTTCTACGGCTAGACCGTTGGTACTGAGGCATGAAATGGATGTTTTTGAACTTAATTCATGTGTTGAGCTGTTTCGGGAAAACTTGGGTATTCGATTGTTCGATCGAAAAGTTTAACATTTTCTATTTATCCGGAATGTGATACAATAATTGGAATTCACAAGTAGTTATGAGATAACTTAATGAATGTTATAAATCTAGTGGTTTAGTCTCACTTGATCGATTGCCACGGAATTTTGATGTGATCAAAAGTCTGTCGCAATCACGTAGCGTACGCGGATACTCGCCGGGTAAACTTAATAGACAACCTCACCCCATAGCCCCGACCAAGTGACTGTAGGAGAACCCCGTCGCCGAAAGCATCCGTTCGGGTGCTCGCGGCAACGGTGTTCCGCCTTGGTGCACTTCGTCGACGGCGTCGGGGGTGCGGCCGCCTACTAAAGTTTGCGACGAGCATTCGATCAGGATATCGGGAATCCTGTTCAATTGCCCGACTAAATATTGAAAATAGTTTTCGATAGGCATGCGATGTCTAAGTATTTCATTTGATTAGGCATGCGATGTCTAAAGAGGTTGCGGATTCCAACTGTTGTAGTTTTACACTTATTTTCTGTGACCGTAAGTGTAATATGTGATATCGCCGGTTTCATTGCTATATGTCAACGACAATTGGGATACGCATGTTTACTTACGTTGATGACATGTGATGTTATGTGTTGCTGGATATGTTATATTGGATCGTCGTGTTTGAATAGCCGGGGGTTTTTATGTAAGATAAGTGTTTTCCATTTTCATTCATGTAAAAACTTGTATGTAATATTCTTTTATTGGGGCACTTCCAGGTTGCGGATGATGTCACCATTTGTATATTATTTACTTTTCCACATTAGGATAGACTCAAGGAGGGGAGCACAAGTAACCGGGTTCTAGGGCCCAGTGGGAGACCATCTCGAGGAGTCGAGTTCGGGTCTCCTAACCCGAGAATTGGTAGGGTTGCTTGCCGCTCTCATAGGGGTCTAGGGATGTGGGATTAGCTATTCATCACGACCGTAGAATCCGTGTTTTATACTGGCTCGTAATAAAAACACGGACGTCCTAGTATATCCAATATTTCATATTATATTTTCTGCTACGTTATCTGTGATGTGATCATGTGATCTGTTCAGATAGATATTGTATATAGTATATATGATATATTATATAGACGTTGCTTATGTTTTACACCCGCGCTAGCCCTGCCTCGCTCTGGCGTTAGTTACCTAACTTAATGGTGCAGACGGGACATCGAGGCGAATGTGGATGGCATAAGCGTACGTTATATTTATCTGTGATGTTTAGGTGGACTTAAATGATGGGACATTCATTAATGAGATTAATGAAAGAAAATAAACCTAATTGATGTTGTGGAATCGAATTTCAAAATAAAAACAGGGAGCTACAGTTCTTGCTTTGCATCGTGGTGTTCCTTGAAGAACATCCTGCACCTTATTCGATGAGGAAAGGACCGAGATCCCTTCACCAGGAGTGACTCCTTTAGCAATAACTGGCAGATGCTACACACTCGGTTTGTCTTTTGATTGCTTCTATAGTTTCTGCTTTGCACAGTGATATATATGATATATCCCGCACTTCATTCGACGAGGAAAGGGCCGACGATCCCTTCACCGGGAGTGACCCCTTTAGAAAAACTAGAAGTGCTTCAAAAAAAAACACTCCATTTAAAAACCATTTGATTCCGCAACGAGATCAAGGTCAAAGCGTTAAAGGTTTTATTAAAAACCATCCGCAACCCTCTGTCATTTTAGGAAGTAGAGTACTTAGTATTCGTGCTGTGTTTGTTGACCTTAGTTAAGGCACAGTATACGGTAACTAAGTGATGTCTTCCTACACCGCATATGATGCGATTAGTTAAGACAGTCGCGTGACTTTGTTGACCTTAGTTAAGGGTCATGTGGGTGGGTCTAATTAATCACGAAATGACGGGTAGAACTTGACTAGTACTTATGATTTGTTGACCATAGTTAAGGTCATAGGTGCTAGGGGTAAAAACATTTATCGGGAGTTTCAAGTGTTGAAATTTGCAATGAGATTGCATACCTTCTATATGATAGTTGGATCCCGATACCCACTGCGAGTAATTGTTACTCCTGGGAGAGTTTTGCACTTTGCAATTAGCCGATCAAGTAGGTGTTTAGAAAGGTGTCAACGGGGTTACGCCTCTGGGAAAACGGGGTTTACTTTAATTATGTCCGTGCGAAAGCACGGGGAACCTCCCTCAAAGTACCGACACTGGCCTGGCTGAAAGATTGGCGAACTTGTAGAGTGTAATTAATCCCGGCTAGTCTTTCCTTTTAAGGTTTGAAGGAAGATTTGATAAAAGCAGTGGGAGCCATCCTGATTAGATAAAATAAATAACCAATCTAATCTTGCAAGAGCGCACGCAGAGTGTTTCTTCTCTCTCTCTCTCCAGGTAGCGACCATATCACGCCTTAATCAAGATAATAATATGGATGAATTGACCGAACCCGCTTGTTATATTGAGCTGGGGAACGTTGGTCCCACTCCAACTTATAATTGTTATAAGACAGAGCAGGAAATAGGGGAATACCAGAATTCCTATGCCGCCCAAACGAAGAAAGTGCATATGATGCATCTCCTTCGGGTGTGTTCATCACACAGAACTGTTTCTCAGTATCCTCTGCGTCCTGGGTATCTTATACCGGAACAGGATCCCAGATATGTAATCCGTTACGTGGGCTACAGAAAGGTAGAGAACTTAGAACGGGTGATAAGTTTCATGAGACAGAAAACGGTGCAAGTGTTGCAGCCAGGTCTGTTGGTCACTGTCACCCTGTATTACAAATACATTGATTCTGAATAAATGTTATTAGATACCGAACCTGATATACAAAATCATATCAGTCTCTTTATAAGTAAAGAAATGATAAAATTTTGTATTGTTGGATAATGTTTTGAACATTTCCTATATCAAAATTTGATCAGTTCAGGCACGTTATCTAAAAGCATTGATGTTCTAAATCAAACTACAGTTCCTAGTATGCAGAACACACAGAAGAGGAAGAGTTCAGAAATGAACGATTCCTTTTTGAGGTATTGTAGACTAGGTCATATCAATGTGACCCGACTAGCTTAAGTTACATTTTAGATGCAAATTTAAATAAGTTTGAATTTACATCTTGTGAAACATGCCAGTCTTGTCACAAAGATAAGATGACCATAGCTCTGTTTATTGGAAACAGAGAAAGAGTTGGTAAACTCTTGGGATTGATACATAATGATGTATGTAAGGTCTCCAATCTACATATGCCAGGACTGGTTCTTTATACTTCATTACGTTCTCTGATAATCTCTCAAGATTCAGCCAAATGTTCCTGTTGAAACATAAGTCCGAAGCTTTTGAGATATTCACAGAATATAAGTTAGAAGTAGAGAACCAAAATACAGGTATAAGTATTATGTTCTATGATAAGATCATGGAGGAGAATACTTAGGCATGGAATTCTTGGACTATTCTAAAGGATAATAGGATTCTCTCTCCGTGTTACTCCTCTGAATACACCACAGCACAACGGTGTATCGGGGCGGAGCAATCACACCATATTAGATATGGTGTGCTCTATGATGAGCATTACTGAGTTACCTATTTCCTTTTGCGGTTGTGCACTTGAGAAGCTGCATATCTATTGAATTGGGTTCGAATCAAATCAGTGCCTACCACTCCATATGAGATATGGTATGGGAAGAACCTATCTCTTAAGTGTAAGTGCACGGCGGCGCCCCGGCCGTCAATCCGACGGCCAAATGCGGAAGCGGTGATAAACTTAAATTTTTCTTGAACTGGCAAACCGCCGCGCACTAATACCCGGATCGAACCATTAATTAGTCCTAGTTATCTACAAGAAAGGGAATAGAGATATACCGACGATCCAAGTCCTCCGGTCTTCTCGTCATCGTCCCGATCTCCTGCGGAATGTCCCGTCTCCTCCTCGTCGCCGGAAGCGCACCACATCGCCTACTTCTTTTACGGGCTCCCACCTCTATGCCGAGGCAACTCGGGCACGAAGCCGGCTACTCGACGTGCCCAAGGTTCGCTGTAGAATGTGTAGTGAAGAAGTCTCATTTTGGGGTTGTAGGAATTGCCATTTGGTGGAGGGATGAACTAAGGAGTTTAGAGATGGAGCTTGTAGGAATTTTTCAAAGCCAAATGGGTGTAATTCCTCTATGCAAAAAATGGGACAGCCCCCACACTTATGTGGCCGGCCAAGACTTGGTGAGTGAAGAGAATGAGAGAGAGTGAGCCAAGGAAATGAGTGGTGCAACCATAACAATAATGCAAAAGGGAATCAAGAAAGAACATGATAACAAAATACATCCACACTCATCACCACCATCATCACCTCACAAAGTCCAACCATCATGAACCATGATGACTCAAAAAGTCATGCCATCATGAAGAAATCAAGTCAAAGGATGGTGCTATAATCAAGACATGATAAAATGCAAAGACCCCCCTCCACAATTGCTTATTTGCAACAATGCAAATAAGCCCTCCTCCACCAATCTTCGGCCAATGAACGATACAAAGGAAATTGGCCGAAACGGAAAGCAAACTGGCAACTCCAGAAAACTGGTCCCGTAATAAATTACAGGAAAACCCCGATACTGGGCATACACACCCGCATTTGTATTTCGACCGAAATACAAATGCAATGAGACAAAATCTACACTGTACTATACTAGGATCCGGCTTATACCAAAACCGGCTAGTAATATCTATTTGATCCTGATCCGTGCAATACCGCACGTATCTGATCGACCCTTGCCATATATCCATACGGCCTATAGTACAAACTGTCCGATCCTGATCCGTGCAATACCGCACGTATCTGATCGGACCTTGCCATATCTCCATACGGCCTCTACAACCTTTCGCCCGAAAGCTGAGTAACTGAATGTGGGGGACTCTAAAGACTCATCAACACCTTGGTTGTGGATTTAACCACTAGCACGTTAGAGGTATAAGCCAATACATAACGGGCTACCAGGTATTGACCAAAAGGGACGTCTGTGAGCGAACTCAGCCTGACTCCCTACTGAGCCTGTCAGTGACAATATCCGTACAGTCCGGTCCGTTCGTCTATGAGTATCGCATGGCGGGCCTAGGGGGTTGGTAAAAGTCAGACCCCCAAAAGCGGTACAAGTCATGTCGGAGTGTAGCCCAGAACACCCTGAGATACTACTGGAATACCTACCAGTAAATCTCCTTGCCTCGGCCGAGGGCTTCGTATAATGGCTCTCCTAGACACAGCACGACCTCACCCCCAATACCGGGAGAGACGAACCCCTGAAGATACGCTCACTGCCTCCATGTGGCTCGGGACTGTACCCAACTAAAACCTGTTTGCACGACTCCTTTGAGCCGTGGTAGGGTAGTAATCAAAGTACAGTGGGAACTCACACGAGACAAATGACGATCCCCAGGTCGATGAACTAACCTGCACACATGTCACCAGGGAACTGCCATCTGACGTCTGGTATATGACCAACTAGCAGGTTCCCGGCGAGTCCTGTCCGGTGTACTCATAACCCAATGAGCACCTGTATACATCTTAGGTGATCCAACTGACACCAGTGGCTTGTGAGACCGGCCACCGCCCCTCGTCGGGGTCTCGACTGTATACACTAGTCTACTATGGAGTATCGATGCCCTGTCTCGAAACTCACACGACTAGGGACCATTTAAGGATACGCTTATAGACCCCAGCTCCCACTTATATGATCGTCCTCATACTGCTGGTGGTCAAGCAAGAATCCTAGGGGCTCTATCAACGTGTAATAGCGACTTGTCAGGTCACCTGAAGCAGTACACGATGATAAAGGTAAACCAGATAGCATACTATCATCTCGAGTAAGACTGTCCTACCGGGATAGGTCCTCCATCAATCATTACAATCACGTACCTGTGACCTAATAATTGACTCTGAGGGCACTATCTCCAACAATCTCCCACTTGCACTCAAGGCTAATTATTGCGATGTCGCATACTCACAGCCCGCGTGATACCGAACACCCAACTCCTCTACTAGTCAGTCTCACAAAGCTCGTTTGCGAAACTATTGCGTTCGAGGAACAGCCTCAGTGAGTGGATCCGCTTTGTTGTTTCTTTCTATGTCTCTCTAAATCTCAAGTTCGCGGAGAAAGCCATCTCCCGAAATGAGCAATACCTGTCTTAGAATGTGTCTGGATGTCTGATGGGACATAGCTCATAAATGAACTCCAAATCCAAACTTCTTAGACTGTATCGTCAACTGAACTTAATCAGTATCCTGTGCCATGCCACCCTCAGTATTGCCTTGGATCATCTGTCCAAAATACTGCCCTTCGTTAGAAGGAAAAACTATAACTCTGACAACCTCCTTGTCGTCCGGGTCACCTTGGAAGCCTGGAATGATAACTGTCTCCCGAATGAGGCTGTCGTTATCATATCCCTAGAACATCCACTTATGTTCTAAAACTGCTTCCGACTGTTTCTCCAGGATTGGATCAATATCAACTTATTGCATCTAGTGCAAGAACAATATCTGGTGTGGTACTTGACATCTCATGATTGACTCAATTGCCTGAGCAAGTGATCTGCCAATCATGCACATCCCTCTCCCCTTTAGTCTGTAAGACACCTTTAGAGAGGGTGACTCCATCACCTGCAGGTACACAACCGTGCCAGGAGTCGTCCATCCTAAATACTCTTAGAATGCTGTCAAGTACCCTGATTGGGAAACCACCCAAATCTAGATCTAAAACCATAGATCTAGTAACCAGTATGTCTGATGTAAAATCCATTTCCTTTGTGGAGAAACCACTGTGTGACGACCAAAGTGTAACCGATTGTAGTATAGGAGTTTCCTTTCCTACTCTGTGTATGTCATCCAAATACCATGACATCACACCCTACTACCTTCTCAACAGATCCATCCCCTATTCTGATGAAGTCAAACCCATGACTGTCACGTCAGAAATAGATGATCTATCTCCGCTACTGGTGCTTCAGTCTATAAATAGACATAAGCTACCTGTCCACCAATGCTTCCGCTGCTCCCACTGACTACGACAACCCTCTGGCAGAGTCATATACACGTACACTTCTAAAACTAGTTTAGAACGACGCTATACTCATCCTCCTGCCGGGTCTCGCAGCCTGGAACAACAGCAATGGTAATTGTGGGTAAACAAGAACTTCCCTGTCACCGTCCTTGAGGCTACCGGAGTACCTCTCGGGTGCCTGAAGTTACCCACCTAATCTGCGGAGTGGCCAATGGAATGTCAATCCAGATTGAATCTTTAGGTTCCTTATCAAATCTTCAGTAATCGTTTGTGGTTCTGGAATCACTTCCAGTTCTACCATACTCCCACTACAGTTTTCTGAAAAAATCCATTTTTATTAAAACTGTGGCGAGTCTAGAACAATATTGCTATTGTTCATCCAGATGGTAGAAAGTCAACCCTCGTCATAGCCTGGGTCAACCCACAAACAGCCATTACAGAAACGTGCCTTGAGTTGTCCAGTGTCTTGTTTTAATCATAAACCGGACAACTCCCCGTACCTTAACATCGTTAAGATATGAACTGTTCTATATACCATATAGAAACAGAGGCACTGATTCAATTGAACCAGATTCAAAACATGCAACTGTCCCCAGTGCATGTCAACTAAATGGAAGGAGGCCGATCAGCGTTACTCAACTTAGGAATGCTTCCAATTATGAGTAACCTGAAAGAGAAGCAATTTCTCTTAATCACTACTATCAAATGAATACCATATACAAGCATCTACATCTTCGATCACTTTGAAGAATCCCGATACTTGCTACACCTGGTTCTCTACTCTATTCAAATACCTATAACTTCTCAAAATTCGGACCCTGTGTTTCCTACGAAACACCTGTCTAAAAACTAGAGAAGTCATAAGTAAACCGAATATAGTACGAGGAACAACCCCTCTGTCCTGATGGACCCTGGACAACATACAATACTCTGTATAAGTCCCTTGAGTCTAATAACTCATTCACTGTGTGTCGTAGGTTGAAAACTGTACTTATGGTTAAGAAGAATTACACCGCTGTTTAATGCTCCTTACCTAACCATCCACTGATATAGGTAAATGTCGTAGACATAATTTCAGAAAGGTATATCTCACTCTATGAAAATAGACGTACATATATATCAATTTGAAATTGGTGCATAACTGCGGATATTCAAAACCAAATATTTGCCAACCGGCAAACAGCCCAGGTGATTTCCTCAAATATCACCGATTACAACGAATCCCGATATAATGAGGATAATCACCCAATTCCCAATAACTTACTCCCACTCATCATCTGTAAAACCATACAGATGTGAGAATCGTACCTGGTAAATACATACCCTGGAGTGAGTATCTAATCGGGAAATCAGTTTTTCTTTAACAGTACACAGTGAGACTGAAACATTGAAATGTTTCGATGGGGTATCCTGGTATTCCTAGTAATGCCTCTTCCAGATTCACGACTGTAACCGTATAATTCTTTGCCACCTCTCCAAATCCCTTCATATGTCTTTAGTCTTTACCTTCTGTACACCCCTTTAGGCCAAATGGTTTTCTTCCTTCCCTACCGTTCGGCACCAGCCTATAGTTTGGAAGAAGACTATCCAATAAGCATAATGGGTGTACTGTCCCAATCCTAGGAACACTCGCAATGAGAGAAGGTGAAGATAAAAGACAACCGAATAAACCTTATTCCTATTTCTCCTGGACCAGAATCCATCCCCGAACTGGAACAAGTTCCATTCGAGTTCGTATATAACCATACGATGGAGTATCCAAATAAACTGTGGATCTTCGTAGTGATACGGAGTGTCCTGGAGAAATACAAAGGTGATGTGGGAGTGGTAACGAAATATTTGGTTTGGTCGTGAATATCTGTTGCAATTTACTTTGCCCTCTTACTAATCCCTTGCTTTGTCTGAACTTAATACCTTCTGTACACCATCGTTAGGCTAATTGGTTTTCTTCATTCCCTACCGGTCGGCACCAGCCTGAGGTTTGGAAGAAGACTATCCAATTTGCGTAATAGGTGTACTATCTCCTAAACCAAGGAGTACTCGCAATCTGAGAGAAGGTAAAAGGAAAAGACAACTGAATAATCCTATCCGTTTTCTCCAGAACCTGAAACCATCCTCGAATAAATTCCTTCGAGTTCGTATCTAACCATACGATGGTTTTGTCCAATGGAAGTGGACGTTCGTAGTAACACGGGGTGTCCTGGAGAAAAGGGTAAAAGTAGGAGTGGCAATGAGGTCTGCAACTCTGACAATCCAAAAGCCAGTGTTAAAGAAGGTTCGGTCAACTTGGTCACTGAGTCAAAGTCTTAGGGTCGGGTCAATGGTCGCTGCCAAAGAGAGAGAGAAAAGAAACACTCAGCGTGCACTCTAACCTAGATCAGAATGGTTACCAATTTATCTAATCAGGAAACCTCCCACTGTACCTCAAATTCTCCTCCAAACCTGAAAGAAGAATTAGTCGGGGTCACCCGAGGAGTAAACTAACTCATCAGTGGGAATCGGGATCCAACTATCATCACATGATAACGTGACGGAATCTGCTCACGCTACCACACTCCAGAAGGTATGCGCATATCTGGCAAGTTTCAGTTCTTTTGAAACTCCCGATGTGATTTCTGCCCCATGCTCTTATGACCTTGACTTTGGCCAACAAATCATAAGTCACATGTCAAGTTCTACCCGTCATTCTCCAGGTTGATTCGAATCCACCCGCACAAGCCCTTGACTTTGGCCAACAAGGCTATACGACTGTTCCAAACCAACGCATCTATCTATGCTGCATATGAATAACCAACAGCTACCAAACACTGTGCCTTGACTTTGGCCAACAAACACAGCTTGAATACTATTGACTATCCATATGAAACGACGGAGGGCTACGAATGGTTTCTGGCGAAAACCTTTAACGTAATGAACTTGATATCGTTGAAGGAACGGATAGTTTTTTGAAAATATAGTGACGAAAACCGTTGCTAAAGAGGTCACTCCCGGTGAAGGGATCTCGGCTCTTTCCCCGTAGAATGTGGTGCAGGATATTCCAAATGAATACCACGGTGCAAAGCAAAAGTAATCGGCTATGGTGAAGTTAATGCCCTGATGCAAACTTCTGTCCAAGGGGTCACTCCCGGTGAAGGGATCTCGGCCCTTGCCTCGTCGACTGAGGAGCAGGATATTCCAACTGAATACCACGATGCAAAACAAAAGTGAACGTCCTTGCAATAACAGCCTTTTTGAAAAGTGTTCCAACAACATCAGATTAGGTTTGTTTTTAACTTGCATTGATCCGAATCAACGCAGTCCCATCAATTGATCACACCAAAAAGAACGAAAATATACTGATGTGCGTATATGCCATCCGCATTCGCCACTGGGTCCCGTCATTACCCGTTAGGTTAGCTAACTAACGACAGAGCGGGGACTGGACTAGCGCGGATGCAAAACATATACTACATCTACTAATATATATACCAATATATTATATTCGCTCAAGGCGTGATAAGAAATGCAACATCACAGATATGTACAGCATCACAGAAACAATACAGATATCTGGGATCCCCGGGTTTCACAGAGCCGCTGAAACCCGACGTTCCCCTGGTCGTGTGGATAGCCTGTGCAATGAGAACCTAGACCCCTACGGGCGCGGCAAGTCACCCGCCAAAACCTGAAGCGAGGCAGCCCCCTTCAGCGACGTGAATGGACCACCCGGCACTTCACGGAATCCGGCAACTTGGGCACCCCTCCTGGGTCAACCTGTACCCCCTACGAGTGCAGCGAATAGCCCGCCAATCCTAGAGTGAAGCCCCCTCCGTCTCAATGCCATGAGATGCGGGCTTGTTGCCCTCTAGAACCCGGCTATCCGTGCACCCCTCCGCGGGGCAATCCTAGTACAGAAAGTAAAATATACATACAACGGGTACATCGACCGCAACCAGGTCGTGCCCCAAAATAATAATACAAACAGGCAGTGACGGCAGTCCACATGTCGGACGCTCGCCCCGCAATATCAAATGTACATAATACAACCACAACTGTACTAGCATTGCATCCAGGCTATCCCCACGACCGATCCGCAACATCACAGCAAAAACAGAACATCAACGTGAAAGTCACGTTCGCAAATCCGTCTAACCGGGCTATAGCAGTTAGACCGGATTTACCGATCAAGTGACATTCACGGTCGCAGATATAATGTAAATACTGTGAAATAATGTGTTTAAAATATCCGATCGATCAAACTTTAACAAGAGGGCCCCCAAACAATACTGTAGCACTCACAGAAATTATAGGCCCAAAATTAATATTCCAAAACCCATATTTTAAGCCCACAAAGACACTGTGGAAATTCAGTGCAGTGATCTGCACAGTGCGCGGCGGAACCGCGGCCCAAAGGGGGTTTTGGCCGCGGTTCCGCGCCTACACTGTCGACTGACCCTGTCGAATTTCTACAGTATTCTTGTAATCTCCAGTACATCAATTTTATACAACCTGAAAAAATTTTCGACACCAAAAATTTTCAACAGAAAACTGATGCAAGCAAGGATGCGGTTTTGGAACTTTTTGATCGATCGGAAATGCAAACACATTACACAAAGCTAGACTAAGTTAATGGCGAGGCTCTGATACCACTGTAAGTGCACGGCGGCGCCCCGTCCGTCAATCCGACGGCCAAATGCGGAAGCGGTGATAAACTTAATTTTTTCTTGAACTGGCAAACCGCCGCGCACTAATACCCGGATCGAACCATTAATTAGTCCTAGCTATCTACAAGAAAGGGAATAGAGATATACCGACGATCCAAGTCCTCCGGTCTTCTCGTCATCGTCCCGATCTCCTGCGGAATGTCCCGTCTCCTCCTCGTCGCCGGAAGCGCACCACATCGCCTACTTCTTTTACGGGCTCCCACCTCTATGCCGAGGCAACTCGAGCACGAAGCCGGCTACTCGACGTGCCCAAGGTTCGCTGTAGAATGTGTAGTGAAGAAGTCTCATTTTGGGGTTGTAGGAATTGCCATTTGGTGGAGGGATGAACTAAGGAGTTTAGAGATGGAGCTTGTAGGAATTTTTCAAAGCCAAATGGGTGTAATTCCTCTATGCAAAAAATGGGACAGCCCCCACACTTATGTGGCCGGCCAAGACTTGGTGAGTGAAGAGAATGAGAGAGAGTGAGCCAAGGAAATGAGTGGTGCAACCATAACAATAATGCAAAAGCGAATCATGAAAGAACATGATAACAAAATACATCCACACTCACCACCACCATCATCACCTCACAAAGTCCAACCATCATGAACCATGATGACTCAAAAAGTCATGCCATCATGAAGAAATCAAGTCAAAGGATGGTGCTATAATCAAGACATGATAAAATGCAAAGACCCCCCTCCACAATTGCTTATTTGCAACAATGCAAATAAGCCCTCCTCCACCAATCTTCGGCCAATGAACGATACAAAGGAAATTGGCCGAAACGGAAAGCAAACTGGCAACTCCAGAAAACTGGTCCCGTAATAAATTACAGGAAAACCCCGATACTGGGCATACACACCCGCATTTGTATTTCGACCGAAATACAAATGCAATGAGACAAAATCTACACTGTACTATACTAGGATCCGGCTTATACCAAAACCGGCTAGTAATATCTATTTGATCCTGATCCGTGCAATAGCGCACGTATCTGATCGACCCCTGCCATATATCCATACGGCCTATAGTACAAACTGTCCGATCCTGATCCGTGCAATACCGCACGTATCTGATCGGACCTTGCCATATCTCCATACGGCCTCTACAACCTTTCGCCCGAAAGCTGAGTAACTGAATGTGGGGGACTCTAAAGACTCATCAACACCTTGGTTGTGGATTTAACCACTAGCACGTTAGAGGTATAAGCCAATACATAACGGGCTACCAGGTATTGACCAAAAGGGACGTCTGTGAGCGAACTCAGCCTGACTCCCTACTGAGCCTGTCAGTGACAATATCCGTACAGTCCGGTCCGTTCGTCTATGAGTATCGCATGGCGGGCCTAGGGGGTTGGTAAAAGTCAGACCCCCAAAAGCGGTACAAGTCGTGTCGGAGTGTAGCCCAGAACACCCTGAGATACTACTGGAATACCTACCAGTAAATCTCCTTGCCTCGGCCGAGGGCTTCGTGTAATGGCTCTCCTAGACACAGCACGACCTCACCCCCAATACCGGGAGAGACGAACCCCTGAAGATACGCTCACTGCCTCCATGTGGCTCGGGACTGTACCCAACTAAAACCTGTTTGCACGACTCCTTTGAGCCGTGGTAGGGTAGTATTCAAAGTACAGTGGGAACTCACACGAGACAAATGACGATCCCCAGGTCGATGAACTAACCTGCACACATGTCACCAGGGAACTGCCATCTGACGTCTGGTATATGACCAACTAGCAGGTTCCCGGCGAGTCCTGTCCGGTGTACTCATAACCCAATGAGCACCTGTATACATCTTAGGTGATCCAACTGACACCAGTGGCTTGTGAGACCGGCCACCGCCCCTCGTCGGGGTCTCGACTGTATACACTAGTCTACTATGGAGTATCGATGCCCTGTCTCGAAACTCACACGACTAGGGACCATTTAAGGATACGCTTATAGACCCCAGCTCCCACTTATATGATCGCCCTCATACTGCTGGTGGTCAAGCAAGAATCCTAGGGGCTCTATCAACGTGTAATAGCGACTTGTCAGGTCACCTGAAGCAGTACACGATGATAAAGGTAAACCAGATAGCATACTATCATCTCGAGTAAGACTGTCCTACCGGGATAGGTCCTCCATCAATCATTACAATCACGTACCTGTGACCTAATAATTGACTCTGAGGGCACTATCTCCAACATTAAGTAAGTTAAGATTTAGGGTTGTCCGGCCTATGTCAAAAGCAAAATCCGGACAAGCTCAAGGCAAGGTCTGTTATGTACAATTGGAAAGGTTCCAGCTATACAAACTATAGCAGATGATTTGGTAGAACCAAAGGATTCAGTAGATTCCAACGAACCTCAGCCTCTCCGCCGATCTAGTAGGGTTCCTCACCCACCTGAGAGATACTTCGGTTTCTCTATGACAGTAGAAGCGAGGATTGCATCATGAGATAATGACCCAACTAGTTTCGAGCTGGCCATCAGGAGTGGGACTCTGTAAGAATGGCTGGATGCTTAGCAATCTGAGATGGAATTCTTATACACCAACAATGTATGGACTTTGGTTGCTTTATCTGAAGGGTTAAATCCCCATCAAGAGCAAGTATATCTTGAGAAGATTACTTGGTATACATGGAAAAGTTGAGACTTTCAAAGCTAGACTTGTTAAAGGTTTGCATCATTGACCATGTATGGATCATGATGAAACTTTTTCAAAGGAACTATGCTTAAGTCCATCCAGATCCTACTTGCCACGGCTAAATACCACGACTACAATATCTGGCGGTTGGGTGTCATGACTGCTTTTCTAAATGATGTTTTAGAAGAGAAAGTCTATAAGTACACAGTCAGAAGGCTTCGTAGACAGTGGGAGCAGCGGAAACGTATGCAAGATGTTTTATGTGATGAAGCAGGCATCGCGGAGTTGGAACATCTGTTTTGATGAATTAGTCAAACAGTTTGACATCATCAAAATGGTAGATGAACCTTGTATATACAAAAAGGTAGTAGAGAGTATGGTGGAGATCCTCGTAGAGTACGTGGATGACATACTCTTGATAGGGAAGTAGTTTCCTATGCTACGCTCGGTCAATCTCCGCTTATCACAAGGATTCTCCATATAGGATCAAAGTGATACCTCCTAAATCCTGGGATTTGGGTCTATGAGATAGATCTAAATGGATGTTAGGATTCTCACTAGCTGTAGTAAGATAGTATCAATCGATCCTGGGGAGAATCACTGGAATGGTTCCAGGGTGATAAGGACGACTGAATGTCAGTCGCAGGCATTGTCTTTACCCTCAGTGGAGGGACGGTGAGTTGGAAGAGTTCCAAACTAGATACCGTGGCAAACTAGACGATAAAAGCTGGTAACATCGCTATTAAAGATACTACCAAAGAGGCTGTTTGGGTGTATATTGGTTCATAAGATGAACTAGGTTCCCACCATTGTGTGACAATGGAAGAGTGGCTTTGGCCCAGGAACCCCGGTCCCATCAGTGACCCAGACATATTCTGAGGCAGCATCACCTGATCATGGAGATAGTTGATCTCCAGGGTGATCGAGGTTAGAAGAGTAGACTCAGAGGATAACACGGCGGATCCACTCATAAAGGCTTTTTCCCAGAGAGAGACTTATATGGGATGGTTGAGTATGTGATACTGCAACCACTGCTACAGATGGCCCTAGTGCAAGTGGGAGATTGTTTGTTATATGTATGCCCTAGAGGCCATTACTGTACATTGGATGTATATTGTAGTGGATGCTGGGACATATATAGGTAGGACTTTCTTGCTCGACATGATAGTACGCTATCTAGTTGCTCTTTATCTTAACATGTATACTTTCTGTCTCTCTGTTACATGTTGATAAAGCCCTTAGGATGTGTACTCGACTTCCTGGACTATGATGCAGATCATACTAGTGGGGCCTGGGTAGTCAATGAGTATATCCTTCAATGTTCCTAGTCGTGGGAATATCAAGACGGGGCATCGATATTCCAGAGTAGACTAGCGTATATCTTTTCGACCCATGTGATGAGCGATGGATGATCCCATATCCATTGGTGTTTGACATCAGAGATGGTATGTGGGTGCTCAGTGGAGACTGGGTACACTGAACGGACTCGCCGAGAACTCCCAGATGGTATTATACCTCACGTCAGATGGCAGTTCTCTGGTGACACTGGTACAGCTTTGTCTGTTGACCCGAGATCGTCATAGAGTCTTGTGTGTCTCCCACTGTGCTTCGATTTCCACCCTACCACGGTTCTACTGAGTCGTGCAAACAGGTGGTTTTTGGGTACAGTCCCGATTCATATGGAGGCAATGAGCGATAGGAGAGGATTCGTCTCTCCCGGTATTTGGGGTTGATGTTGCGCTACGCACGACTGGCCATCACTGGAAATCCCTGGCCAGGGTTGCAGTGATATAATGGTAAGAGTTATCAGTAGTTTCAAACATGTTATGGACCTTATATCGGCATGACTTATCAAGCTATTGGGGTCTGACGTTTACCACCCCTAGGCGAGATATGCGACATATCAGACGAACAGACCGGACTGTACGGTAAGTGTTACTGGTTGTATTCACAGGAGTGTGAGCGGGCTTGCTCGTCGATCTTCTGATCGCTCAATACCCGGGTGGCCGTTACGTTTAGCAGACCGCTTGCGGCTTGTGGGTGTTTGATATGATCATCACCTGCTGCCGGCGTATTGACGAGTCTTTAGAGTCCTACACAGAGGTTTCCTGGCTCAAGCGAAATGAAATAGGAGCGCATATGAGATATGTGCGGGACCGAGAATAATGCGTGTATGTGATACCGTATTCTATTCTCACGATGAATGTATCGATTGGTCGTATGCGATATAACCTAGTTATCGAATCGAGGATTGATTCGATAAGTCCATACATCGGATATTAGTCGGTCATATGCGATATGAACGGATCGTTAAATCAAGTGTTGATTTAATGATTTAATGTATAATTATATATTTGATATATTACTTTGCATTAACTAGAATTTGTTCACTTAAAATGGATTTTCTCACTAGAAGTGCACATTGTATAAGTGATATATTTTTGTACACTTGTTTGTATCATGTTTGATGATACATGCAACCTTGGGTGTGTGTATGCTATACACTATGTTTAGTTAATGGTTAGGGTTTCCATTGCTTTATTTATTTATCTATTTATTTTGGTTAAAAGAAAAAGGAAAACTAAATGGTTGCTTTCATACAAGAAGTTTCTTGATGCTTCATGCATCTTCGACTAAGTGACCATTTTGTCTTCATCTCTTAAACCTAACCATTCAACTAACCCTAGTTTATTCTCTACACTTAACCAAGGTTGCATTATGATAAGAATGAATGGGATTTTCTTTTTAAAGACAATCCTTTTTATTCTATCATCATCTTCATCTTCATCAAGCTTTATGAAAGCTTGCTAGCTTCAATGGCAACATGAGAAAAAGAGTGAGAAATCCAATTCTAAAGTGAACCCACTTCCTATTTCTTCATCCTCTACCACTTCCCAAGTAGTATGGGGTGTTTTCTTCACAAGTTTCATGACTTGGTGAAGTTGGAGCTTGATCTTGAGTTGCCTCGACGTAGATCATCTTCGGCATCGAAGTCGACGACCTAGCCCGATCTTTTCTCCAATGAAACCACCGTGTGAGTCTATGATTCCAATGGGTACAGCGGAGGGACGTCATCACGGAGCTAAAGAGGTGGAGGACCGGATCTACAATGGTTGTAGTCACTTTCCTTTAAGTTAAAGTTGTTTACTTGCATCTTTATCGCCTTATCCTCTAGTTAACGATCCGTATTAGGGTTTGTAGGCACATGAAAAAATTTGAATTGGGCATGTTTGATCTGTTGTGAGACCTCATTAGTGTGCTTAGGAACCCTACAATACCGTATTCTATTCTCGCGATATGTGATATCGGACGGTTATATGTGATATTGCCAGGTTATCGGATCAAGTGTCGATTCGATAAATTGATACATATGATATTAGTCGGTTGTATGTGATATGGCCGGATTATTAAATCAAGTGTTGATTTAATAATTTAATTTATAATTATATATTTGATATATTATCTTATATTAACTAATATTAGCTCACTGAAGATTTCTTTTTCTCACATGTGTGCATATAGTATATATGTGATATATATTAATGTACATTTTTTTGTGTCATGCTAGATGATACATGTGATATGGGTGTATGAGACTCACACCATGCTTAACATAATAATGTAAGGTTTTTATTTATTTTAGTAATTCACAAATTGGTGGAATTTGTCATGGTTGAAGCTCGTAGAAGCTTGTAGTGTCCATTGACTTAGTCCACTAATTTGTTTTTACTTAAGATATTTATTAACCTAACCATTATCCTTAGCCATAGTTTAGTCTCTACATGAGTTAGTATATGATACAAACCCACCCATGGTTGCTATTCTCACCACTTGATTCATTCTTCACTTGCTTCATTCCATGGTTGCTTTTTTCATCTCCTTCCTCAAACTTTCTAGCTTCATGTGAAGTGAAGAAAAATAGTGAAAAAATAATTTCTAAAGTGAGCAAAATTCCTACTTCATCAACCTCTTCTCTACATGCCATTTAGATTGGATTGTTTCTTCACTAGTTCATCATATTAGTGAAGATGTAGCTTGAGTTAGTGTCTCCTCGACATAGATTATCTTCGACCTAGAAGACTTCAAGCAAGCTTGTTCATTTCACCTTGTGGGGTCTCACTAGAGTCTGGGAGATCACTACTTGGAGCGAAGGGACTACTACACGGAGCTATTGAAGTGAAGGGCCGGTCTACAAAGGTTGTATTCCTTGTTCACTTAGATGTAAATATGTTTACATTCTAGTTTCGTCTAATTCTCTAGTTAAGATTCTAGGTTAGGGTTCTTTAACATGCCAATTATTTTAAAATGGCATGGACGATGCCTACCGAAACCCAGCGGCGTATCTAAGGAACCCAGTAGTGGTATCAGAGCCATGCTAGAGAATTGGACGATATTTGTTAGATTACGAACCGAAACTATTCCGAAATATGCAACACTAAAACCTAGTTTCTGTCGATTTTTAAAAGGCCTCTAAAATTTTTTTTAAACAACTGCATAATGTTGTATGTGATATAACATGAACACACAGAAATTTGAAGCTATATGGCCATAATTTTGCCGACGACAATCATGCAAAATCCGTGCCGGCCGGTTTTCCTATGGTGTTTTGGCTTCAAATTTTTGTGGTGTTCCAGTCTCTGGGTTTTCTGGGTTTTAGTGTTTCAGGTGTTGCTTGTTTTTTCTAAGATTGCATGTGATGTGGTCTTACTGTATTGGCAATTCGGAGTGTTTCGCATTTGTAATTTTAACATTGTTTCGGGTTTTTCACATGTTTTCTAGGCGAAGTTAAAAAGTTTGAACGAATATCAATAACCCATTTTTTCCTTCGCTGGAAATTTTCCAAGAGTTGGATATTTCCGTCTTTAAAATCTTCAGAAAATCGTGCAGGTGTTTTCTGTGGACCCTCTAAAAGAACGAAACCCTAACTCGATTCTGTGACTGTTGGAACCGCCACCAAAACCTAGGGTTTATGGTAGTTCCACAGTGCCATAGGCGAGACAAGGGTCGACCTTCTACGGTTGGTCCATAGGTGCCATGGTATGTTCTGGGTAATTTTTAAACTCCGCTCAAGTGTTGAGCTCTTTGGGAAATTTTAGGTGTTTGTTGATTCAATCGAAAAGTTTAACATCGTCTAGCTATCTGTTATTGTGATACAATACTTAGAATCCACAATATTTAGTTTTATGAAAACTAATTTGAATTTTATAAATCTAGCAATTTAGTCTCATTTGATCGGTTGCCACGGAATTTTGCTATGGATCAAAAGTCCATCGCAATCACGTAGCATACGCGGATACTCGCCGGGTAACCTTACCAGATAGCCACGCCCCTAGCCCCGACCAAGTGAATGTAGGAGAACCCCATCGCCAAAAGCATCCGTTCGGGTGCTTACGGCCACAGTGTTCCGCCTAAGTTCACTTCGTCGACGGCATCGGGGGTGCAGCCGTCTACTAAACTTTCCGACAAGCATTCGATCAGGTTGTCGAGAATCTTGTTAATTACCCGACTGGTTAATAGAAAGTGTTTACAATAACGAGACCAAAATGCAGGGTTTATAATTGTTAGGCATGTGATGTCTAAGGAATTCATTTAGTTAGGCATGAAATCCAAAGTATGTGATACATTAGGTTTATGATGTCTAAGGTGGTTGTGGATTCCAATTGTTGTAGTTTTTCACTTTCTTTTCTGCGACTGTAAGTGTAATATGTGGTGTATCGCCGGTTTCGTTTCTATATATCAACGACAATTGGGATACGCATATTTACTTATATTGATGACATATGATGTTATGTGTTGATGTGATATGTTATATTGGATCGTCGTGTTTTGAATAGCCGGGTTTTTTTTATGTGAGATGAGAGTTTTTCATTTTCATTGATGTAAAAGCTTGTATGTAATATTCTTTTATTGGGGCACTTCCGGGTTGAGGATGATGTCACCATTGATGTATATTATTTACTTTTCCGCATTAGGATAAACCTAATGAGGAGAGCACAAGTAACCGGTTTCTAAGGTCCAGTAGGAGACCATCTGGAGGAGTCAAGACCGGGTCTCCTAACTCTAGAATTGGTAGGGTTGCTTGCCGCTCTCGTAGGGGTCTAGGGATATGTGTTTGGCTATTCATCACGACAGTAGAATCCGCGTTTTTTACTAGCTTATTTTAAAACACGGAATTCCTAGTATATCCAATATTTCATATGTGTTCTTCTGCTGCTGATATTCTGTGATGTGATCACTTGATATGTCGAGATGAATGCTTATATTATATATATGATATATACTAAATATTGCTGCTTTAGTTTCTTCTATGATGCTTAGGAAGGATAATTGATGGGACTTCATTAAGGTGATTAATGAAATAAAAGAAAACTAAAGATATTGCAGAATCTTCTTTTAAAAACTGGTAGCTCTAGTTCTTGCTTTGCATAGTGGTATTCCTTGTAGAATATCCATCACCTTATTCGATAAGGAAAGATCCGAGATCCCTTCACCGGGAGTGACCTCTTTAACGAAACTAGCATATGCTACGACCCACTCGGTTTTGTTTTTTGATTGCTCTTTTAGTTCATGCTTTGCATAGTGGTATTTGTGAAATATCTAGCACCTCATTCGATGAGGAAAGAGCCGAGATCCCTTCACTGGGGTTGACCTCTTTAGCAAAACTATTAAAAGCCTCAAAAACACTCCTTTTTCAAAATCACTCGATTCTACAACGATATCAAGTTCATTACGGAAATGGTTTTCTTAAAAACCTGTCGTAGCCCTCCGTCATTTCAGATAAGAACTATTTAGTATGCATGCTGCGTCTGTTGGCCTTTGTCAAGGCGTAGTGTGCGGTAGCTGATTAGTGCTTATTTGCTTGAGCATGTGATGCGATTGGATTAGGGTAGTCGTGCAACCTTGTTGGCCTTTGTCAAGGGTCGTGTGTGTGTGTTTAATTCAATCTTGAAATGTATGGGTTGAACTTGACTAGCATCCTATGATTTGTTGGCCTTTGTCAAGGTCATAGGAGGCTAGGGGCATAATTTTATCGGGAATTTCAAGTGTTGAAATTTTTAGTTATATGTATGCCCTAGAGGCTATTACTGTACATTGGATGTATATTGTAGTGGATGCTGGGACATATATAGGGAGGACTTTCTTGCTCGACATGATAGTATGCTATCTGGTTGAACTTTACCTTAACGTGTACACTGATTGTCTCTCTGTTACATGTTGGTAAAGCCCTTAGGATGTGTACTTAACTACCTGGACTATGATGCGGATCATACTAGTGGGGACATGGTAGTCCATAAGTACATCCTTCAAAGTCCTTAGTCATGGGTGTATCGAGACGGGGCATCGATATACCAGTATAGACTAGCGTATACCTTCTCGACCCATACAGATGGGCGATGGATGATCCCATATCCATTGGTGTTTGACATCAGAGATGATATACGGGTGCTCAGTGGAGACTGGGTACACTGGACGGACTCGCCGAGAACTCCCAGATGGTATTATACCTTACGTCAGATGGCAGTTCTCTGGTGACACTGGTACAGAGTAGTCTGTTGACCCGAGATCGTCATAGAGTCTTGTGTGGTTCCCACTGTGCTTTGATTTCCACCTTACCACGTCCAAGAGGGCGTGCAAAATGGTGGTTTTTGGGTACAGTCCCGAGTCACATGGAGGCAATGAGCGATAGGAGGGGATTCGTCTCTCCCGGTATAGGGAGTTGATGTTGCGTTGTGTTCGATTGGCTATAACCGGAAATCCCTGGCCAGGGTTGCTGAGATTTACTGGTAAGTGTTACCAGTAGTTTCTCAAACTGTTATAGACCTCATATCGACACGACTTATCGAGCTATTGGGGTCTGACGTTTACCACCCCTAGGCGAGATATGCGACATATTAGACGATCAGACCGGACTGTACGGCAAGTGTTACTGGTTGGATTCACAGGAGGGTGAGCGGGCTTGCTCGTCGATCTTCTCATCGCTCAATATCCGGGTGGCCGTTACATTTAGCAGACCGCTTGCGGCTTGTGGGTGTTTGATATGATCATCACCTGCTGCCGGCGTATTGACGAGTCTTTAGAGTCCTACACAGAGGTTTCCTGGCTCAAGCAAAACGAAATAGGAGCGCATATGAGATATGTGCGGGACCGAGAATAAGGCGTGTATGTGATACCGTATTCTAATCTCGCGATGAATGTATCGAATGGTTATATGCGATATAACCTAGTTATCGAATCGAGGGTTGATTCGATAAGCCGATACATTGGATACTAGTCGGTTATATGCGATATGACCAGATCGTTAAATCAAGTGTTGATTTAATGATTTAATGTATAATTATATATTTGATATATTACTTTGCATTAACTAGTATTGGTTCACTTTAAATGGATTTTCTCACTTGATGTGCACATTGTATCTGTGATATACTTTTGTACACTAGTTTGTATCATGTTTGATGATACTTGCTCACTTGGGTTTGTGTAAAGATTAAACCATGGTTATATGAATGGTTAGGGTTTTGATTATTTACTTAGTTATTTATTTATATATTCATTTTGGAAATTTTTAAGGATGGTGGCTTATTTTGTTTTTATGTTGAAGCTTCTTGAAGCTTTGATCAAGTCAACCATTCTTATCTCATCCTTAACCCTAACCATTCCAACTAACCTTGGTTTAATCTCTACACTTGACCATGGTTTGTTTATGATAAGTATTCATATTCTTTTCTTTTTGAATTAACTCATCATAATATTATCATCTTCTTCTTCTTCTTCTTCAAGATGAAGAACCTTGCCTCCATCAATGGCAACTTGTGAAAAAGAGTGAGAAATCCAATTCTAAAGTGAACCCACTTCCTATTTCTTCATCCTCTACCTCTTGCCAAGTAGTAGAGGGTGTTTCCTTCACAAGTTTTCATGGCTTGGTGAAGGTGGAGCTTGATCTAGTGATGCCTCGACGTAGATCATCTTCGGCATTGTCGTCGATGACCTAGCCCGTTCTTTCTCCGATGAAGCCGACGCTAGAGCTCGGGATTTCATTTGGACAGCGGAGAGGACTTCATCACGGAGCCGTGGAGGTGGAGGACCGGATCTACAAAGTTTTTATTTCCGTACTCTTCGTTAAAGTAGTTAACTAGTTGTTTTGTCGCCTAAACTTCTAGCCAACGATCCGTATTAGGGTTTCTCGGCACCTCTAATTTTTGAAATTGGCATGGTTGATGCCTTGTGAGACCTCACTAGTGTGCCTAGGAACCCTATAGTGATATCAGAGCCTAGCTAGAGCCTTAGGCGAAGTCCAGACGACGTTTGAAGTTCGATCGAACCAAAACTCTAACCCGAAAACGGCTCTCTGTACATTTTTTTAAAAATGGGTTTTTTCTAAATTAAAAATATGCAGAAAACTCAGCAGGGAATTCTAACAATTACGGCGCAAAATTGAACCCATGAACAGTGCAACCCGCGGCGGAACCGCGGCAGAAGCCTGCCTTAGGCGGCGGTTCCCTGGTGGCTTGATGACGTCATCCCTATCAATTTGCACAGTAATTCCTATTTAACAGTGCTGAGTTCTCTGGGTATTTTTTTTAAATTTATTCAAGAGTTGAATTTTCTTGGGTGTTTTAGAGCTTCGATGTTTCGACCGGATTATCAAATTTCGTCTTTGTGTATTTCCGGGTATTTTTAGAATATGTTAAAAAGTTCGACCGGATATAAATACCCAATTTTTCCCCTGCCGGAAAATTTCCAATTGTTGGATTTTTCCGTAGTTTAACGACGTTCTAAGTAGTGCAAGTAACGCGATGGTCCCTCTAGAAGACAACAAACCTTAACTCGATTATGTGACCGTCTTGAACTGCCCTTTGAACCTTAGGGTTTGGGGCAGTACGGCGTGCCACATGTGAGGCGTTGGCTTGACCCTTCTACGGCTGGACCGTTGGTACTGAGGCACGAACTGAATGTTGTTAGACTTATTTCATGTGTTGAGCTGTATCGGGAAAACTTGGGTGTTCGATTGTTCGATCGGAAAGTTTAACATTTTCTATTTATCTGGAATGTGATACATTAATTGGAATTCACAAGTAGTTATGAGATAACGGAATGAATATTATAAATATAGCAGTTTAGTCTCACTTGATCGGTTGCCACGGAGTTTTGATGTGATCAAAAGTCCGTCGCAATCACATAGCGTACGCGGATACTCGCCGGGTAAACTTAATAGACAGCCTCACCCCATAGCCCCGACCAAGTGACTGTAGGAGAACCCCGTCGCCGAAAGCATCCGTTTGGGTGCTCGCGGTAGCGGTGTTCCGCCTTGGTGCGCTTCGTCGACGGCGTCGGGGGTGCGGCCGCCTACTAAAGTTTGCGACGAGCATTCGATCAAAATGTCGGGAATCTTGTTGAATTGCCCGACTTAATATTGAAAAGAGTTTTCGATAATGAGACTAAAATGCGGGGTTTATAATTGTTAGGCATGCGATGTCTAAAGAATTCATTTGGTCAGGCATGCGATGTCTGAGGTGGTTGCGGATTCCAACTATTGTATTTTTACACTTTCTTTTCTGTGACAGTAAGTGTAATATGTGATATCACCGGTTTCGTTGCTATATGTCAACGACAATTGGGATGGACATATTTACTTACGTTGATGACATGTGATGTTATGTGTTGCTGGATATGTTATATTGGATCGTCGTGTTTGAATAGCCGGGGGTTTTTATGTGAGATGAGTGTTTTTCTTTTTCATTCATGTAAAAACTTGTATGTAATATTCTTTTATTGGGGCACTTCCAGGTTGCGGAAGTTGTCACCGTTTGTATATTATTTACTTTTCCGCACTAGGATAGACCCAAGGAGGGGAGCACAAGTAACCGGGTTCTGGAGTCCAGTAGGAGACCAACTTGAGGAGTCGAGTCCGGGTCTCCTAACTCCAGAATTGGTAGGGTTGCTTGCCGCTCTCGTAGGGGTCTTGGGGTGTGGGTTTGGCTATTCATCGCGACCGTGGAATCCGAGTTTTATACTGGCTCGTATTGAAAACACGGACGTCCTAGTACATCCAATATTTCATATGATTCTTCTGATGCGATATCTGTGATGCGATCATGTGATGTTCTGTGATGGATACAGTATATAGTATATATGATATATTATATAGACGTTACTTATGTTTTACACCCGCGCTAGCCCTGCCCCGCTCTGCCGTTAGTTACCTAACCTAACGGTGCACGAGGGGACATCGAGGCGAATGCGGATGGCATAAGGGTACGTCGTATTTATCTGTGATGTTTAGGTACATAAATGATGGGACTTCATTAATGTGATTAATGAAATAAAAGAAACCTAAGATGTTGTAAAATCGAATTTCAAAATAAAACAGGTAGCTACAGTTCTTGCTTTGCACAGCGGTATATATGATATATCCTGCACCTTATTCGATGAGGAAAGGACCGAGATACCTTTACCCGGAGTGACTCCTTTAGCAATAACTGGTTGATGCTACACACTCGGTTTGTCTTTTGATTGCTTTTAAGAGTTTTTGCTTTGCACAGTGATATATATAATATATCCCGCACCTCATTCGACGAGGAAAGGACCGACGATCCCTTCACCTGGAGTGACTCCTTTAGCAAAACTAGAAAAGCCTCAAAAACACTCCATTTCAAAATTCATTCGATCCTACAACGATATCAAGTTCATTACGCAATAGGTTTTCAGAAAAACCTGTCGTAGCCCTTCGTCATTTAAGATAAGTACTAGTTAGTATTCGTACTGCGGTTGTTTGGCATGCGTCAAGGCGTAGTGTACGGTAGCTAACTAGTGCTTATCTGCTAGCATACGATGCGATTGGATTAGGGTATTCGCACAGCGTTGTTTGGCATGCGTCAAGGGTCGTGCGGGTGGGTTTAATTCAATCAAGAAATGTACGGGTTGAACTTGACTAGCGGACTATGGGTTGTTTGGCATGCGTCAAGGTCATAGCACGCTAGGGGCAAAATATTATCGGGAATTTCAAGTGTTGAAATTTGCAATGAGATTGCATACCTTCTATGAGATAGTTGGATCCCGATACCCGCTGCGAGTAAGAGTTACTCCTGGGAGAGTTTTATACATTACAATTAGCCGATCAAGTAGGTGTCTAGAAAGGTGTCAACGGGATTACGCCTCTGGGAAAACGAGGTTTACATTAATTAGGTTCGTGCGAAAGCACGGGGGACCTCCCTCAAAGTACCGACACTGGCCTGGCTGAAAGATTGGCGAACTTGTAGTGTGTAATTAATCCCGGCTAGTCTTTTCTTTTAGGGTTTGAAGGAAGATTTGATAAAAAGCAGTGGGAGCCATCCTGATTAGATAAAATAATAACCAATCTATTCTTGCAAGAGCGCACGCTGAGTGTTTTCTTCTTCTCTCTCTCCAGGTAGCGACCATATCACGCCTTAATCAAGATAATAATACGGAATATTGACCGAACCCGCTTGTTATACTGAGCTGGGGAACGTTGGTCCCGCTCCAACTTATAATTGTTATAGGACAGAGCAGGAAATTGGGGATTACCAGAATTCCCGTGCCGCCCAAACGAAGAGAGTGCATGCTGATGCATCATCTTCGGGTGTGTTCATTACAGAGAACTGTTTCTCAGTATCCTTTACGTCCTGGGTATGTGATACCAGATCAGGATCCCAGATATGTAATCTGTTACATAGGGCTACAGAAAGGTAGAGAACTGAGAACGGGTGATAAGTTTCATAAGGCAGAAAACGGGGCAAGTGTTGCAGCCAAGTCTGTTGGTCACTGTCACCCTGTATTCTAAATATATTGATTCTGAACGAATGTTATTAGATACCGAACCTGATATACAAAATCATATCAATCTCTTTATCAGTAAAGAAATGATAAAATTCTGTATTGATGGATAATGTTTTGAACATTTCCTATATCAAAAGTTGATCGGTTCAGGCACGTTATCTAAAAGCATTGATGTTCTAAATCAAACTACAGTTCTTAGTATATGGAACACACACAAGAGGAAGAGTTCAGAAATGAACGGATCCTTCTTGAGGTATTGTAGACTAGGTCATATCAATGCGACCCGACTAGCTGAAGTTACATTTAGATGCATATTTAAAGCAGTTTGAATTTACATCTTGTGAAACTTGCCAGTCATGTCACAAAGATATAATGACACCAGCTCTGTTTATTGAAAACAGAGAAAGAGTTAGTGAACTCTTGGGACTGATACATGATGATGTATGTAAGGTCCCCTGTCTACACATGCCAGGACTGGTTCTTTATACTTCATTACATTCTCTGATGATCTTTCGAGTTTCAGACCTATGTTCCTGTTGAAACACAAGTCCGAACCTTTTGAGATATTCACAGAATATAAGTTAGAAGTAGAGAACCAATATACGGGTAAAAGTATTATGTCCTTTGATGTGATCAAGGAGGAGAATACTTGGGCACGGAATTCCTGGATTATTCTAAAGGAGAAAAAGATTCTCTCTCAGCATTACTCCTCCGTATACACCATTGCACGATGGTATATCGGGATGGAGCAGATACACCCTATTTGATATGGTGTCCTCTATGATGAGTACTACTGAGTTACCTATTTCCTTTTGGGAGTTATGCACTTGAGAAGCTGCATACCTATTGAATAGGGTTCCAGTCAAATCAGTTGCCCACCATTTCATATGTGATATGGAAAGGGAAGAGCCCATGTCTTAAGCTAGTTAAGATTTGGGGTTGTCCGGCCTATGTCTAAAAGCAAAATCCGGACAATCTCGAAGCAAGATCTGTTATGTAGAACTGGAAATGTTCCAGCTATACAAACTGCAGCTGATGATTTTGTACAACCAAAGGATTCAGTAGATGCCAACGAACCTCAGCCACTCCGCCGATCTAGTAGGGTTCCTCATCCACCTGAGAGATACTTCTGTTTCTCTATGACAGTGGGAGCGAGGATTGCATCATGAGATGATGACCCAACTAGTTTCGAGCTGGCCATCAGGAGTAAGACTCTGTAAGAATGGCTGGATGCTTAGCGATCTGAGATGGAATCCTTATACACCAACAAAGTATGGACTTTGGTTGCTATATCTGAAGGGTTAAATCCCCATCAGGAGCAAGTATATCTTGAGAATATTACTTGGTGTACATGGAAAAGTTGAGACTTTCAAAGCTAGACTTGTTAAAGGTTTGCATCATTGACCAGGTATGGATCATGACGAAACCTTTTCTAAGGAGCTATGCTTAAGTCCATCCAGATCCTACTTGCCACGGCTACATACCATGACTACGACATCTGGCGGTTGGGTGTCATGACTGCTTTTCTAAATGATATTTTAGAAGAGTGCGTCTATAAGTACACAGCCAGAGGGCCTCGTAGACAGTGGGAGCAGCGGAAACGTGTGCAAGATGCTTTATAGGATAAAGCAGGCATCGCGGAGTTGGAACATCTGTTTTGATGGATTAGTCAAAGAAGTTGACATCATCAAAATGGTAGATGAACCTTGTATAAACAAAAAGGTAGTAGGGAGTATGGTGACGATCCTCCTAGAGTACGTGGATGACATACTCTTGATAGGGAAGGAGTTTCCTATGCTACGCTCGATCAATCTCCGCTTATCACACTGATTCTACACATAAGATCAAAGTGATACCTACTAAATCTTGGAATTTGGATCTATGAGATAGATCTAATTGGATGTTAGGATTCTCACTAGTTGTAGTGAGAAGGTATCAACCGATCCTGGGGAGAATCACTGGAAGGGTTCCAGAGTGATAAAGACGACTGAATGTCAGTCACAGGCATTTTCTTTACCCTCAGTAAAGGGACGGTATGTTGGAAGAGTTCCAAGCTAGATGCCGTGACATACTAGACGATAAAGGCAGGATACATCGCTACTTAAGATGCTACCAAAGAGGCTGTTTGGGTGTATATTGGTTCATGAGATGAACTACGTTCCTACCATTATGAGACAATGGAGTTGTGGCTTATGCCAAGGAACGACGGTCCCATCAGTGATCCAGACATATTCTAAGGCAGTGTCACCTGATCATGGAGATGCTTGATCTCCAGGGTGATCGAGGTTAGGAGAGTAGACTCAGAGGAAAACACGGCGGATCCACTCACAAAGGCCTTTTCCCAGAGAGAGACTTTTATGGGATGGTTGAGTATGAGATACTACAGCCACTGCTATCAGATGGCCCTAGTGCAAGTGGGAGATTGTTAGTTATATGTATGCCCTAGAGGCCATTACTGTACATTGGATGTATATTGTAGTGGATGCTGGGACATATATAGGGAGGACTTTCTTGCTCGACATGATAGTATGCTATCTTGTTGAACTTTACCTTAACGTGTACACTGATTGTCTCTCTGTTGCATGTTGGTAAAGCCCTTAGGATGTGTACTTGACTACCTGGACTATGATGCGGATCATACTAGTGGGGACATGGTAGTCCATAAGTACATCCTTCAAAGTCCCTAGTCGTGGGTGTATCGAGACGGGGCATCATTATACCAGTGTAGACTAGCGTATACCTTCTCGACCCATACAGATGGGCAATGGATGATCCCATATCCATTGGTGTTTGACATCAGAGATGATATACGGGTGCTCAGTGGAGACTGGGTATACTGGACGGACTCGCCGAGAACTCCCACATGGTGTTATACCTTACGTCAGATGGCAGTTCTCTGGTGACACTGGTACAGAGTAGTCTGTTGACCCGAGATCGTCATAGAGTCTTGTGTGGTTCCCACTGTGCTTTGATTTCCACCTTACCACGTCCAAGAGGGCATGCAAAACGGTGGTTTTTGGGTACAGTCCTGAGTCACATGGAGGCAATGAGCGATAGGAGGGGATTCGTCTTTCCCGGTATAGGGGGTTGATGTTGCGCTGTGTTCGATTGGCTATAACCGGAAATCCCTGGCCAGGGTTGCTGAGATTTACTGGTAAGTGTTACCAGTAGTTTCTCAAACTGTTATAGACCTCATATCGACACGACTTATCGAGCTATTGGGGTCTGATGTTTACCACCCCTAGGCGAGATATGCGACATATCAGACGATCAGACCGGACTGTACGGCAAGTGTTACTGGTTGGATTCACAGGAGGGTGAGCGGGCTTGCTCGTCGATCTTCTCATCGCTTAATATCCGGGTGGCCGTTAAGTTTAGCAGACCGCTTGCGGCTTATGGGTGTTTGATATGATCATCACCTGCTGCCGGCGTATTGACGAGTCTTTAGAGTCCTACACAGAGGTTTCCTGGCTCAAGCAAAACGAAATAGGAGCGCATATGAGATATGTGCGGGACCGAGAATAATGCGTGTATGTGATACCGTATTCTATTCTCGCGATGAATGTATCGAATGGTTATATGCGATATAACCTAGTTATCGAATCGAGGGTTGATTCGATAAGCCGATACATTGGATACTAGTCGGTTATATGCGATATGACCAGATCGTTAAATCAAGTGTTGATTTAATGATTTAAAGTATAATTATATATTTGATATATTACTTTGCATTAACTAGTATTGGTTCACTTTAAATGGATTTTCTCACTTGATGTGCACATTGTATATGTGATATACTTTTGTACACTAGTTTGTATCATGTTTGATGATACTTGCTCACTTGGGTTTGTGTAAAGATTAAACCATGGTTATATGAATGGTTAGGGTTTTGATTATTTACTTAGTTATTTATTTATATATTCATTTTGGAAATTTTTAAGGATGGTGGCTTATTTTGTTTTTATGTTGAAGCTTCTTGAAGCTTTGATCAAGTCAACCATTCTTATCTCATCCTTAACCCTAACCATTCCAACTAACCTTGGTTTAATCTCTACACTTGACCATGGTTTGTTTATGATAAGTATTCATATTCTTTTCTTTTTGAATTAACTCATCATAATATTATCATCTTCTTCTTCTTCTTCTTCAAGATGAAGAACCTTGCCTCCATCAATGGCAACTTGTGAAAAAGAGTGAGAAATCCAATTCTAAAGTGAACCCACTTCCTATTTCTTCATCCTCTACCTCTTGCCAAGTAGTAGAGGGTGTTTCCTTCACAAGTTTTCATGGCTTGGTGAAGGTGGAGCTTGATCTAGTGATTCCTCGACGTAGATCATCTTCGGCATCGTCGTCGATGACCTAGCCCGTTCTTTCTCCGATGAAGCCGACGCTAGAGCCCGGGATTTCATTTGGACAGCGGAGAGGACTTCATCACGGAGCCGTAGAGGTGGAGGACCGGATCTACAAAGGTTGTATTTCCGTACTCTTAGTTAAAGTAGTTAACTAGTTGCTTTGTCGCCTAAACTTCTAGCCAACGATCCGTATTAGGGTTTCTCGGCACCTCTAATTTTTGAAATTGGCATGGTTGATGCCTTGTGAGACCTCACTAGTGTGTCTAGGAACCCTACAGAAATTTGCAATGAGATTGCATGTCTTCTATGAGATAGTTGGATCCCGATACCCACTGCGAGTAAGAGTTACTCCTGGGAGAGTTTTGCACATTACAATTAGCCGATCAAGTAGGTGTCTAGAAAGGTGTTAACGGGGTTACGCCCCTAGGAAAACGAGGTTTATTTTAATTAGGTCCGTGCGAAAGACGGGGAACCTCCCTCAAAGTACCGACACCTGCCTGGACGAAAGATTGGAGAACTTGTAGGGTGTAATTAATCCCGGCCGGTCTTACCTTTTAGGGTTTGAAGAAAGATTTGATAAAAACAGTGGGAGCCATCCTGATTAGATAAAATAATAACCAATCTAATCTTGCAAGAGCATACGCTGAGTGTTTTCTTCTTTCTTCCTCTCTTGGTAGCGACCATATTACGCGTTAATCAAGATAATAATATGGATGCATCGACTGAACCTACTTATTATACTGTGCTGGGGAACGTTGGTTCCGCTCTATCTTATAATTGTTATAAGTCCGAGCAGGAAATAGGGGAATATCCGGATTCCTACGCGACCCAATCGAGGAATATGCATGTTGATGCATCTTCTTTAGGTGTGTTTATTACTGAGAATTGTTTCTCAATACACTCTACGTCCTAGGTATGAGATACCGGATTAGGATCCCACATATGTAATCTGTTACATGGGCTACAGATAGGTAGAGAACTGGGATTGGGTGATATGTCTCTAAGTGTTAGAGAATGGTGCAATTGTTGCAGCCAAATCAGTTGACAAATATCACCTTGTATTACAATGTAGTAAATACATTGATTCTGAACAAATGTTATTATATGTCGAACCTAATATACAACATTACATCAGTTTCTTTATTAAGTTAAAGAAGGATATAATTCTGTATTGGAGGATAATGTTGTCCTTATCAAGAGCTGATTGGATCGGGCACGTTATGTAATGGCATATAAGTTCTAAATCAAACCACAGTTCAAAGTATATAGAACAAACACAAGAGGAGTAGTTCAGAAATAAACGAATCTTTCTCGAAGCAATGTAGACTAGGTCATATCTATGCGACACGACCAGCTGAGTTACATAAGGATGAATATTTGAATCTGTTCGAATTTTCATCATATGCTACCTGCCAGTCTTGTCACAAAGGTAAAGCGACCGATATTCCATTTACTGGAAACAGAGAAAGAGTTACTGAACTCTTAGGACGGATACATGATGATGTATACGGTCCTATATCTATAAATGCCAGGGTTGGTTCTTTGTACTTCATTACATTCATCGACGATCTCTCAAGATTTGGATATGTGTTCCTGTTGAAACACAAGTCGGAAACTTTTGAGATATTCAAGGAATATAAGCTTGAAGTTAAGAACCAGACGAGTAAAAGTATTAAGTCCTTCGATGTGATTGAGGAGGAGAATACTTAGGCATGGAGTTCCTGGATTTTCTAAACGGATAATGTGATTCTCTCTCAGCTAACTGCTTCGTATACACCACAGCACAATGGTGTATCGGGGCGGAGGTATCGCGCCCTATGAGATATGGTGCGCTCTATGATGAGTACTGCTGAGTTGCCTGTTTCCTTTTAGGAGTTATGCACTTGAGAAGCTGCATACCTATTGAATACGGGTTCCATCCAAATCAGTGCCTACCACTCAATATGAGATATGGTATGGGAAGAGACCATGTCTTAAACGAGTTAAGATATGGGGTTGTCCGACCTATATTGAAAAGCAAAATCCGGACAAGCTTGAGACAAGGTCAGTTCTGTAAGTTTGTTAGGATATCCTAAACATTTGCGAGGGTATATCTTCTACCTAACCGAGGAGCAAAAGGTGTTTTGTTTCTCAGCATGCCACCTTTTTAGAAAAGGAATTTCTTATGAAGAAATTAGTTGTCATGAGGTAAAACTGGAAGGAGTTCCAGCTGGACAAACTAATAGCTGATGATATGGTGAAACCAAAGGATTTAATAGTCTTCAACGAATCTCAGCCTCTCCGAGAATCTGGTAGGGTTCCTCATCCACCTGAGAGATGCTACGGTTTCCTCGGTGATGGTGGAAGTGAGGATTTCATCATGGTAGATGATGACCCAACCAGGTTTAGGCAGGACATCAGGAGTGGGGACTCTGTAAAATGGATGGTTGCTTTGCAATCAGATATGGAATCCATGTACGCCAACAAAGTATGACTTTGGATGTTGCACCTGAAGGGGTAAAACCCATTGGGAGCAAATAGATCTTGAGAAGATTCTTGGTGTAGATGGAAAAGTTGAGACTTTCAAAGTTAGACTTGTAGTAAAAGGTTTTCGTCAATAACCAGGTGTGGATTTTGATGAAACCTTTTCTCCAGTGGCTATGCTTAAGTCTTTCAGGATTAGAGCATGCATCTGGAACATCTATTTTGATGTGGCAGTCAAAGTGTTTGACTTCATCAAAGAGATAGATGAACCTTGTATATACAAGAAGGTTGTAGAGAGTAAGGTTGTCTTCCACGTATTGTACATAGATGACATACCCTTGATAGGAAATGGTTTCCGATGATACACTCGGTCAAGCTCCTCTTATCACGAGGATTCTCTATGTAAGATCTGGATGATACCTACTACATCTTGTGGGTTATGATCTATGATGATAGATCTAAGTGGATGTTGGCAGTGGCCTAAATCCAGGTATATTAACATCGTACTAAAGGGGTTTAGTATAGAGGATTCTAACCATGGTGGTTCGCCCACTTACTCATGAATCACTCTCTCCAAAAAGATGTCTCCCAAGACTGATTTAGAGAGAGCTCGCATGCAAGGGATACCCTATGCTTAGGCAGTAGGCTCTTTCATGTATGCGATGTTATGTACCAGACCAGATGTAGCTAACTCACTAGGTGTAGTGATCAGGAATCAATCGGATCTTAGGAGAATCACTGGATAGCTGTGTAGGACATTCTTAAGTACTTGAGAAGCACTAAAGAAATGTTCTTGGTGTTTGGTAATGGTGAACTCCAGTGGGAGACCTTTACCAATTCCAGCTTCTAGAGTGATAAGGTCGACTGAATGTCAGTCTCGTGCTTTGTTTTTACCCTCAGTAGAGGGAAAGTATATTGGAAGAGTTCCAAGCTATATACCGTGGTAAACTAGACGATAAAGGCTGAACACATCGCTACCAACGATGCTACCAAAGTGAATGTCTAGATAATTCATGTTCATGAGATGAACATGGTTCCTTCCATTGAGCGTCCAATAACTGTTATTATGACAACAATGGAATTGTGGCTTGGCCTAGGAACACTGGTCCCATCAGCCATCCATACATATTCTTAGGACAGTATCACCTGATCAGGGAGATGGTTGATCTCCAAAGGATCAAGGTAAGGAGAGTTGACGCGAAGGATAACACGGCGGATCTACTCACAGAGGCCTTTCTCTAGAGAGATTTTTATGGGGCGTTGGGTATGAGATATTACAACAAATGGCCTTAGTGCAAGTGGGAGATTGTTAGTTATATGTATGCCCTAGTGGCCATTATTATACATGTGATGTATATTATAATGCATGATTGGACATATAAAGGGAGGACTTTCTTGCTCGACATGATAGTATGCTATCTGGTTGCTCTTTATCGTAATATGTACACTTATTGTCTCTCTGTTGCATGTTGATAAAACCCTTAGGATGAGTACTTGACTACCAGGATTATGATGCAGATCATACTAGTGGGGCAGTAGTAGTCGGTAAATACATCCTTCAATTGTTCCTAGTCGTGGGAGTATCGAGACGGGGCATCGATATTCCAGAGTAGACTAGCGTATATGCTTCTCGATCGATTTGATGGGCGATGGATTATCTCATATCCATTGGTCTTTGACATCAGAGATAGTATACAGGTGCTCAGTAGTGACTGGGTACATTGGACGGACTCGCCGAGAACTCCTAGATGGTATTATACCTATCGTCAGATAGCAGTTCTCTGGTGACACTGGTACAGGTTAGTCTGTCGACTCGAGATCGTCATAGAGTCTTGTTTGATTCCCACTGTGCTTTGATTTGCAACTTACCACGTTCAAGAGATCGTGCAAAACGGTGGTTTTTGGGTACAGTCCCGAGTCACATGGAGCCAATGAGCGATAGGAGGGGATTTCGTCTATCCCGGTATTGAGGGTTGATGTTGCGTTTTGCTTGATTGGCCATAACAGGAAATCCCTGGTCAGGGTTGCTGAGATCTTCTTGTAAGTGTTATCAATAGTTTCTCAAACTGTTATGAGCTTCACATCGGCATGACTCATCAGGCGGTCTGACGTTATACCACCCCCAGGCTGTGATATGGGACATATCTGACGAAAAGACCGGACTGTACGGTATTGTTACTTATTGGATTCGGAGGAGTATGAGCAGGCTTGCTTGTTGATCTTCTGATCGCTCAATACCCGGGTGGCCGTTACGTTTAGCAGACCGCTTGCGGCTTATGGGTGGCTGATATGATCACCACCTACTGCCGGCGTATTGACGGGTCTTTAGAGTCCTACACAGAGCTTTCCTGGCTCAAGCGAAATGAAATAGGAGCACATATGTGATATGTACGGGACCGAGATTAATACGAGTATGTGATACCATATTCTATTTTTGCGATATATGATATCGGATGGTTATATGTGATATAGCCGGGTTATCGAATCAAGTGTTGATTCGATAAATTGATACATATGATATTAGTCGGTTGTATGTGATATAGCCGGATTATTCAATCAAGTGTTGATTTAATAATTTAATGTATAATTATATATTTGATATATTATCTTACATTAACTAATATTATCTCACTTAATATTTCTTTTTCTCACTTCTGTGCATAAAGTATATATGTGATACATATTAATGCACATTCTTTTGTGTCATGCTAGATGATACATGTGACATGGGTGTATGGGACTCACACCATGCTTAACATAATAATGTAAGGTTTTTATTTATTTTAGTAATTCACAAATTTGTGGAATTAGTCATGGTTGAAGCTTGTAATGTCCATTGACTTAGTCCACTAATTTGTTTTTACTTAAGATTTTTATTAACCTAACCATTATCCTTAGCCATAGTTTAGTCTCTACATGAGTTAGTATATGATACAAACTCACCCATGGTTGCTATTGTCACCACTTGATTCATTCTTCACTTGCTTCATTCTATGGTTGCTTTCTTCATCTCCTTCCTCAAGCTTTCAAGCTTCATGTGAGGTGAAGAAAAATAATGAGAAAATAATTTCTAAAGTGAGCAAAATTCCCACTTCATCAACCTCTTCTCTACTAGCCATTTGGATTGGGTTGTTTCATCACTAGTTCATCATATTAGTGAAGAGGTTGCTTGAGTTAGTGTCTCCTCGACGTAGATCATCTTCGGCCTCGAAGACTTCAAGCAACATTTCATCTTGTGGAGCCTCACTAGAGTCCGGGAGATCAATACTCGGAGCGAAGGGACTACAACACGGAGCTATTGAAGTGAAGGACCAGTCTACAAAGGTTGTATTCCTTGTTCACTTAGATGTAAAGATGTTTACATTCTAGTTTCATCTAATTCTCTAGTTAATATTCTGGGTTAGGGTTCTTTTGCGCGCTAATTTTTTTTAAAATGGTATGGACGATGCCTCCCGAAACCCAATGGCGTAGCTAGGGAATCCAGCAATAAAACCATATGGCCTATACTACGTTTCGACCAAAGTAAGGAAACCCTCTATGTGGGACTCTAATGACTCATCAATATGCTGGCACTAGGATTAACCACAAGCACGTTAGTGGCAATAGCTGTATGTAATGGCTACCCAGGTATTGAGCGAAAGGGAGGCCGATGAGCAAACTCATCCTGAAACCCCTACCGAGCCTGACAGTGACAATATCCATACAGTCCGGTCCGTTTGTCTATGAATATCGCATATCGAGTTTAGGGTGTGGATAAAGTCAGACCCCTAATAACGTGATATTTAGTGTCGGTATGAAGCCCATCACCACCTGAGAAACTACTGATCCGAGTCAGTAATTCTCGACTACCATGGCCAAGGATTTCTGGTGATGGCCACCCGTGCACTCCACGACATCAACCCCCAATACCGGGAGAGACGAATCCCCTGACGATCTGATCACTGCTTCCATGTGGCTCGGGACTGTACCCAACTAAAACCTGTTTGCACGACTCCTTTGAGATGTGGTAGGGTAGTAATCAATGCACAGTGGGAACTTACACGAGACAAATGACGATCTCAGGTCGATAGACTAACCTGTACATATGTCACCTGGGAACTGCTATCTGACAATAGGTATAATACCAACTGACATGTTCCCGGCAAGTCCGTCCGGTATACTCATCACCCAATGAGCACCTGTATACATCTTAGGTGCACAAACTAACACCAATGGCTTGTGAGACCGCCCACTGCCCCTCGTCGTGGTCTCGATCAGTATACACTAGTCTACTTTTGGAATATCGATGCCCAGTCTCGAAACTCCCACGATTAGGGACCTTTTAAGGATGTGCTTATAGACCACGCAGCTCCCATGTATATGATCGCCAGCATACTGCTGGTAGTCAAGCATGAATTCTATGGGCTCTATCAACATATAACAGTGATCTGTAATGTTACCTGAAGCATGTACACGATGATAAAGACAAAGCAGATAGCATCCTATCATCTTGACTAAGACTGTTCTACCGGTATAGGTCATCCCTCAATCATTGCAATCACGTGCCTGCGGTCTAATAATTGACTTGAGGGCGCTATAGCCAACAGGGATCGCATGACTATTATACCCTACGCTTCTGCGGTAGGCTCTATAATGTATGCGATGTTGTGTACCAGACCAGATATAGCTTACGTACTAAGCGTTGTAAGCAGGTATCAGTCAAACCCAGAGGGGAAGCACTGGACAACAGTTAAGAACATTCTCAAGTACCTGAGAAGGACTAAGGTGATGTTCTTGGTGTACGGTAGTGAAGACCTACAGATCGAGGCCTTCACCGACCCCAGCTTCCAGAGTGATGAGGATGACTCTACATCCATATCGGGCTATGTCTTTTCCCTGAATGGATGGCAGTCTGTTGGAAGAGCTCCAAGCAGGACACTGTTGCTGACTCGACGATGGAAGCAGAGTATCGCTGCATGTGACGCCGCGAAGGAAGCAGTCTGGATGAAGAAGTTCATTATAGAACTTCTGGTGGTTCCTTCCATTGTTAATCCAATGCATCTGTATTGTGACAACAACGGGCTATAGCTTTAGCGAAGGAACCAAGGTCCCATCAGAAGTCCATACATATCTTCAGGCGGTACCACCTAATCAGGGAAATCGTTGTGTTGGCTATTGTGCCCTCAAGGCAATTATTGTAATCGCAGGCAGGTGATTATGATGATTGAGGGAGGACCTATACGGATAGAACAGTCTTACTCAAAATGATAGTATGCTATCTAGTTTGCTTTTATCATCATGTACATGCTTTATATGGTATTACAGATCACTATTACATGTTGATAGAGCCTATAGGATTCTTTCTTGACTACCAGCAATATGATGGCGATCATATACGTGGGAGCTGGGTGGTCTATAAGCACGTCCTTAAATGTCTATAGTCGAAGGAGTAGCGAGACTGGGCATCAATACTCCAGAGTAGATTAGTGTATACTTATGGAGACCCCGACGAGGGGTGGTGGTTGGTCTCACAAGCCATTGGTGTCAGTTTGGCACCTAAGATAGTATACAGGTGCTCATTGGGTTATAAGTACACTGGATGGACTCGCCGGGAACATGCTGGTTAGTATTATACCTATTGTCAGATAGCAGTTCCCAGATGACATGTATACAGGTTAGTCTGTCAACCTGAGATCGTCATTTATCTCGTGTGAGTTTCCATTGTGCTTTGATTACTACCCTACCATGGCTCAAAGGAGTCATGCAAACAGGTTTTAGTTGGGTACAGTCCCGAGCCACATGGAGGCAGTGAGTGGATCGTCAGGGATTCGTCTCTCACGGTATTGGTGGTTGATGTCACGCAGTGCACGGGTAGCAATCACCAGAAATCCTTGGCCAAGGTAGACGAGAATTACTGATTTGGATCAGTAGTTTCTTAGGTGGTGATGGGCTTCATACCGACATGAAATATCGCCTTATTAGGGGTCTGACTTTATCCACCCCTAGACCCGATATGCTATAATCATAGACGAACAGACCAGACTGTATGGATATTGTCACGGATAGGCTCAATAGGGGTTCAGATGAGTTTGCTCGTCGGCCTCGTTTTCGCTCAATACCTGGGCAGCCGTTACATACAGCTAGTGCTGCTGACGTGCTTGTGGGTAAACTGACTGCCGGCGTATTGACGAGTCTTTAGAGTCCCACACAGAGGGTTTCCCTGCTTTGGACGAAATGATGTAGAGGCCGTATGGTATTACGGCAGGGTTCGATAATATATGTGCACTTGTGCACATATCATGATTCGGATGGATAATACTAGTGGGCTTTGGTTTAAGCCGGATCCTAGTATTATATTATTGGATTATTTTCGTCTCTTTGTATTCGTATGTCATGACCCAAATTTAGGCACTTGACCGGCACTTAAACCATATGACGTCAACAGGCGTATGCAATTTAAGTAAGCCGAAACCCAGAAATCTAAACCACCCAAAAAGGGATAAGTGGAGAAAACATAGTTAAAACCTTCGGAAATCTCAATAAAAAATCTTTAAACTTAAGTTTACTTTCTTAAAAATTTCTGCAGCACCTCCTTTGTAAAAACTAGAAGCGAAAACGGGTACAATATAAAATATAAATAAAGCATCCCCAAACTGGAGAAAATCACGCCTAACGCCGGAAAAAACCACCACAAGCAAATATACGACGCCGTGAGGAAATATAAATGAAAACAGTATAAGGAGGTAAAACTTCATAATAAGGCCGGCACCGACGAGCACGGCACCCAGAGGCACAAAATAATACAACATCGATCCTCACAACTCGTCTCTAAGTCAAATACATGAAATGGTTGTTAGGTCCACGTTACCCACCGCGGTTCTTTCGGGGAGGCGGAATAGGTAAAAATAAAAATTTTCTAACAAGGTAACATGGACCATCCATGAAGGATCATTGCTAAACAAAACTAACAAATAAACTACAAGTTTTAGCTACTATGTAGAATGGTTATACCTAGGTCTTGAACTCCTTCTCTTCTTTTTGTGGTTCTCCTACTTGCTTGCTTCTTGTAGTGGTTTGAATGTCTCCTCTTCGTCGTCTCCTCTTTGCGGAAGATAGATTCACCCGAGGGCCTCGAACTTGACCTCCAACCTCAACCTAGAGGTAACTAAGGTGCTTGGTTTGCTAAACCTAGAACCCTAGAATGAGTAGAGAGGAGTTATGGTGGTTTAGTCTCAAAAGCTTATGATTTCCAACTCATGGAACACTTAAATTTTGAGAGAGGAAGAGGGAGAGCTTTCTTTCAAGAGAGAGAAAGAATATGATAGAATGAACTCTCATTTTTTTAACCATGCTCACATATGAGATAATATGAAAATAACAATAATAATTAAAGAAAAAGTGTGATGGTTCATTTGGAATGACCATTATCATTTCACATTAAATGGATTTTCCAAGAAACAAGAAGCATCTTTGAAATGAAATGATGATGGTCAACAAGTCAACAATGGTCAACTGGTCAACAAAGTCAACAAGTCAACAAAAGTTAAATGTTCAACTCAACCATGGCACAATTATCTTTAATTAATATTATTAATCATATTTCTCATTCTCATTAGGGTTTGGAAAAAGTCAACGGTCAACAACCCTAATGAGAAGCCTCTGCCTCTGGCTCTGTGAACTGTACATACACCCGCATCCGTGTTCCGAGGAACACGAATACAATGAGACAAAACCAATCCCAAAATAAATACTAGGATCTCGCTTAAACCATAGCCCGCTAGTAATAACTGCCCGGACACCAAATGTGCACAAGTGCGCGGATGTGAACGAACCCCGTCGCAAAACCATGCGACCTCTACTCTTTTTTGCTCAAAGGCGAATAACCCTCTGTGTGGGACTCTAAAGGCTCGACACTACGCTGGCAGTGGGTTTAACCACAGACCGCAAGCGGTACTAGCTGTACGTAACGGTCCCCAGTTAGATGCCGATAAGAAGATTGATGAGGTGAACCCATCCGAACTCCAACTGAGCCTGAATGTGACAATCTCCGTACAGTCCGGTCTGTTCGTCAGAGAGTATCGCATGGCGGGCCTAGGAGGCGGTAAACGTCAGTCCCCTAATAGTGGTACAAGTCGTGTCGGAGTGTAGCCCAGAACACCCTTAGAAACTTCTGGTAACACTACCAGCAAATCTCGCTTGCCCTGGCCAGGGAAGACTATGTGTAATGGCTCTCCCAGACACAGCGCAATATCAACCCCTAATACCAAGAGAGACGAATCTTGTCTAACCTTCACTGCCTCCAAGTGCTTCTGGACTGCACCCAACTACTACCTGTTTTCACGACTCAGTAGAGCCGTGGTAGGGTAGTAATCTAAGAACAGTGGGAACACACTCGAGGCGAAGTGACAGTGTCAAGTCAACGGACTAAGTTATACTCATGTCACCTGGGAACTGTTAACTGACGATAGGTATAATACAAACCAACAGTTCCCGACGTGTCCTGTCCGGTGTACTCGTAACCTAACGAGCACCTGCATACTATCTCCAGTACGACGTACTGACGGCTGTGGGACAGACCATATCCCCCGCTGGGACGAGAAGCGTATGCACCAGTCTACTCTGGAGTATCGATGCCCTGTCTCGATAATCCTACGACTAGGGACCAAAATAAGGATGTGCTTATAGACAACCCAGCCCCCACTAGTGTGATCGCCATCACAACGCCGGCAGTCAACCAAAGATCCTAAGGGCTCCATCAATATGTTTTTAGCGATATGTTAAAAGAATCATATACACATATCAAGATAGATACAAACCAAGTAGCATACTACTATATCGAGCAAGACTGTTGTAAACCCGTGTATATATCCCAAGCATTCAAAATGTATTATACAAACTAGTACTATACAATAATGGGCTCTAGGGTATACATATGCAACAATCTCCCACTTTCACTAAAGGCCAGTAATTGGTGTATCGCATACCCAACGTCTGCACTAAGGCCAGCTGCTGGCGTACCGCATACCCAATAGCTCAAAAAGTCGCTCGAACTGTGTTTGAGGAAGGGCCTTTGTGAATGGATCCGCCGTGTTGTCTTTTGTGTCCACTCTCCGTACCTCGATCTCCTGGCGATCAATGATCTCCCTGATCAGGTGATACCGCCTTAAGATATGTCTGGATTTCAGATGGGACCTTGGTTCCTTCGCTAAGGCTATAGCCCTATTGTTATCGCAATACAATGGTATTGGGTCAACAATGGATGGAACCACCTGAAGTTCACTAATGAACTTCTTCATCCAGACTGCCTCTTTTGCGGCATCGCTTGTAGCAATGTATTCAGCCTCCATCGTCGAGTCTGCGGCAGTATCCTGTTTGGAACTCCTCCAACACACCGCCCCTCCGTTGAGAGTAAACACAAAAACCGAGACAGACTTGCTGTCATCTTTGTCACTCTGGAAGCTTGAATCGGTAAAGGACTCGACCCTGAGGTCTCCATTACCGTAAACCAGGAACATCTCCTTAGTTCTTCTCAGGTACTTGAGAATGTTCTTCACTGCCATCCAGTGGCCCTCACCTGGGTCTGACTGATATCGGCTCACCACGCTCAGCGCGAAAGCTACATCTGGTTTTGTACAAAGCATCGCATACATTATAGATCCTACCACCGAAGCGTAGGGTATAGTGCTCATGCGAACCCTCTCCTCGTCAGTTTTAGGAGACATCTTCTTGGAGAGGGTGATTCCGAGCAATGCGGGTATATTACCGCGCTTGGAATCTTCCATACTAAATCTCTTTAGTACCGTCTCTATGTATCTGGACTACGAAAGTCCCAGTACTTTCTTGGATCTATCTCTATAGATCTTGATCCCCAAAATGTACGAGGCATCACCCAGGTCCTTCATGGAGAACCGTTGTGACAAGAATAGCTTGATCGATTGTAGCATAGGAATGTCATTTCCTATCAAAAGAATGTCGTCCACGTACAAGACTAGGAACATGACAGTTCGTCCTACAATCTTCTTATAGACACATGGTTCATCTTCGTTCTTGATGAAATCAAATTCCTTGATTGCCTCATCAAAACAGATGTTCCAGCTCCGCGATGCTTGCTTCAATCCATAAATGGATTTAAGTAACTTGCACACCTTCCCGCTGCTCCCACTGTCTACAAAACCTTCTGGCTGATCCATGTAAACGCACTCTTCCAAACAGCCGTTTAGAAAAGCCGTTTTAACGTCCATCTGCCAGATTTCATAGTCATGGAAGGCAGCAATGGCAAGTAGGATCCGAATGGATTTGAGCATAGCCACTAGAGAAAAGTTTCGTCATAGTCCACTCCAGGCTTTTGATGAAAACCTTTTGCAACGAGTCTAGTCTTATAGGTTTCCACCTGCCCATCTACACCAAGTTTCCTTTTGTAAATCCATTTGCATCCAACGGGTTTTACCCCAGGTGGAGCAATATCCAAGGTCCACACTTTATTGGTGTACATGGACTCCATTTCGGATTGCATTGCATCCAGCCACTTATCAGAGTCCCTACTGATAATGGCCTGCCTGAAACTGGTAGGGTCATCTTCTTCCAAGATGCAATCCTCTCGATCCCCGTCTATGAGAAAACCATAATATATCTCGGGCGGATGAGAAATTCTACCAGATCTGCGGAGTGGCTGAGGTTCGTTGGGTGTAACTGAATCTAGCGGTTCCTCCAAATCTTTAGTTAAAGTTTGTGTTTCTGGAATTTCATCCCGTTCTACCATGCTGCCACTAATATTTTTAACAAGAAATTCTTTTTCCAAAAATGTAGCATTCCTGGAAACAATTACCTTCTGTTCCTCTGCATGGTAGAATAGATACCCACTAGAATCTTTTGGGTATCCCACAAACTTACATAAAACTACCCATGCCTCAAGTTTTTCTGGGTTCTGCTTTTTGACATAAGCGGGGCAACCCCAAATCTTAATACGTTTAAGATACAAACTCTTACCACTCCATAATTCATATGGAGTCTTAGGCACGGATTTGGATGGAACTTGATTCAATAGATGTGCTGCTGTTTGAAGTGCATATCCCCAGAATGAAAGAAGCAAGTCAGCACTACTCATCATGGAGCGAACCATATCCAATAGGGTACGATTCCTCCGTTCCGATACACCGTTGTGCTATGGTGTATAAGGAGGAGTAAGCTGAGAGAGAATACCATTCTCTTTTAAGTAATCTAGGAATTCCTTGCTTAAGTACTCCCTTCTCCTATCCGATCGGAGGATCTTGATACTTTTGCCAGTCTGGTTCTCTACTTCGTTTCTGAATTCCTTGAATTTCTCAAAAGCTCCAGATTTGTGTTTCATCATATACTCATATTCGAACCTAGAGAGATCGTCAGTGAATGTGATGAAGTACGAGAACCCATCCCTTGCATGTATAGACATTGGACCACATACATCACTGTGTATGAGTCCTAAAAGCTCTGCTACCCTTTCTCCATGTCCGGTGAACGGAGATTTGGTCATCTTTCCTTTGAGACAAGACTGACAAGTTTCATAAGATGAAAACTCGAAGGTATCCAAGAGTCCATCTTTATGCAACTTACTCAGTCTTTTCTCTCTGATATGACCAAGTCTACAATGCCATAAGTAGGATTTGTTCGTATCTGAACTCTTCCTCTTACGTGTGTTTTGTACATTAAGAACTGTATTCTGATTTAGAACGTAGATACCATTACACAGTGTACCTTCTGCAACCAGTACCTTATGAAGGTAAATGTTCATGATATTTCTATCAAGAACAAAATTATATCCATCTTTATTGAGTAAAGAAACTGATATGATGTTGCAAACCATGGAAGGTACATAGTAGCATTCGTTCAAAATCATAGTATTGCCATTTGGAAACATTAGGTGATATTCACCGACGGCTGCAGCATTAACTTGTGCTCCGTTCGCTACCCTGAGCGACATATCACCAGGTACAACTTTCCAACTTTTTCTCAGTCCCTGCAATAGATTACAGATATGAGATCCTGATCCGGTATCAAGTACCCAGGAGGTAGGGCTGACCGTAAAGCAGTTCTCAATTACAAGAACACCTGAAGTAGATGCAATACTATGCTTCTTCTTCAACTGGGTATCCTTTGAATCCATACAATCCTCTTTCCCTTGCTCATACTTATGACTGTTGTCGTAAGTTAGAGCCGAACCAACGTTCCCCAGCCCCGAATAAGAATTCGGATCGGTCAAGCGATACATTTTATTATCTTGATTAGGGCGTGAAATGGTTGCTACCTGGAGAGAGAGAAAAGAAACATCAGCGTGCCCTTTCAAGATTAGATTGGTTTATTGATTTATCTAACCAGGATGGCTCCCACTGTTTCCTCAAATTCTTCTTCAAACCCTAAAAGAAGAACTAGTCAGGATTAATCGCACGTCACAATACTTGCTTAACCATTCAGCTAGGCTAGAGTTGGTACTTCGAGGGAGGTTTTCCAACGCTTTCACGAAGTTCCTTAATAATAATAACCTCTTTTCCCTGGAGGCGTAGCCCCGCTAATACCGTTCTAGACACCTACTTGGTTTATAGCATTGATTATTCAGTGAAATAATCTCCAAAGAGTAATCCAACTCATCAGTGGGATCGGGATCCAACTATCATTGTGCGATGACCTAGATGGAATCCACTCTAGTCACCACACTCCAGAAGGTATGCTAAATCTGCAAGTTTCAGTTTCTTTAGAAACCCCCGATGTGGATTTTTGCCCCTAAGACCCAAGTGGCCTTGACACAGTCAACAAATCAAAGAGTCCTAGTCAAGTTCAACCCGTCATTATCTTGATTGCATTAAACCCACCCGCATAACCCTTAATACAGTCAACAAGGTTACACGACTGTCCTAACCAATCACATTGTATTCAGCAGATAAGCAATACTCAGCTACCGTTCACTTGTAAGTCCATGTCACGCACCCCACGAACTTGCGGGGAGGCGGAATATATGAAAAACGATTATCAAAGCTTCGTAACACGGACTTAAGCGCATGAATCGTTATCTAAACCATTGCTAACAATATACAAGAGGTTTAACTATCCGGATTCGAAGTTATACCTCACGTTACATGTCCTTCGGGTCTTCATCGCTGTCCTCCACTCCTCGCAAGCTCCTTGGAACATCGGCACCTCTACGGCCTCCTCGAGTCAAAGACGATCCACCCGAAAGCTCCTACGCCAAGCTTAATCTCAAACTTGAGATAACTAGGTTGCTTAAAGTGCTAATCTAAGCTACCTAGGGGATATAGAGTGAGGTTATGGATGTATTAGTCTAGCTAATCCTTGATCTCAACACATGAGAGGGGAGGATTAGGGTTTCAAGAGAGAGAGCTTGAGGAGAGAGAAGATAAGCATGAGAGTGAATGAAAATCCTTCTCACTTCTAATATATAATGAAGCATAAAGATTTATCAAATGAATAAATCAAATGCATTATCACAATGCTTCATTAAATAGATACAATGAATCTTCAAGTGAGTCATTAAGCAAGAAATGCTTCATTAACTCACTTGAATGATTCATCTAAGTGAGTCACAAATTCATTAAATGCTAATGCCACCTTACCCTCCATGTCATCTTCCTTCTAGAAGCTTCCCAACAAATTACGAGAACGCCCCTACAATCCGTGAAAACACGGAAAAACTTTAGACTGTATAAATCCAATAACCCGATAATAGAATCTGGCTTAAACCAAAGCCGGCTAGTAAAAACTGTCCGAACGTCGTACGTGCGTTTAAACACGTATGCGTCCGAACCCTTGTAGTAAAACCGTACGACTTCTATATCGTTTCACCTGGAGCAGGGAAACACTCTGTGTGGTACTCTAAAGACGCGATACTACGCTGGCAGTGGGTTTAACCACAGACCGCAAGCGGCACTAGCTGTACGTAACGGTCCCCAGGTAGATGTCGATAAGAAGGCCGATGAGGAAACTCATCCGAACTCCCACTGTGCCTGATGTGACAATCTCCATACTGTCCGGTCTGTTCGTCTAAGACTATCGCATATCAAGCCTAGGGGGAGGCAAGCGTCAGTCCCCTAATAGCTGTATAAGTCGTGTCGGAGCGAAGCCTATTACACCCTGAGAAGCTACTGGAACCTACCAGTATATCTCGCTTGCCCTGGCCAGGGACTTTGCGTAATGGCTCTCTGACACAGCGCGATATCATCTCCCAATACCGGGAGAGACGAATCCTATCTAACAAGTGCTCGGGACTGCACCCAACTTCTACCTGTTTGCACGACTCCTTTGAGCCGTGGTAGGGTAGCAATCTAAGAACAGTGGGACACACTAGAGGCGAAGTAGCAGTGTCAAGTCTGCGGACTATGCTGTACTCATGTCACCTGGGAACTGTTAACTGACGATGGGTATAATACCAACCGATCAGTTCCCTTGCAAGTCATGTCCGGTGTACCCGTAACCTAACGAGCACCTGTATACAATCTCTAGTACGATGTACTGATGGCTGTGGGACAGACCATCTCTCCAACTGGGATGAGAAGCGTACACACTTAGTATACTCCGGAATATCGATGCTCTATCTCGATAATCCAACGACCAGGGACCTGTATAGGATGTTGCTTACAGACTACCCAGCCCCCACTAGTGTGACTACCATCACAACGCTGGTAATCAAGCAAAGATCCTATGGGCTCTACTAATATGTATAAGTGATACGTTACAAGAAACATATGCACAAATTAAAGTAGACACAAACCAAATAGCATACTACCATTTTTAGCAAGACTGTTATATACAACAGTGAATATCCTAAGCTTCCATTAAGTAATATACAACCTAGTATGATACAATAATGGCCCCTAGGGCATATACACTAACAATCTCCCACTTGCACTAGGGCCATGAGCTGGTATATCGTAGACCTATCATCTCGAATAGCCTCTCGAACTGCGTCTGAGGAAGGGCCTTTGTGAATGGATCAGCATTGTTATTCTCCATCTCTACTCTCTTCACCTCGATCTCCGGGCGATCTACGATCTCCCTGATCAGGTGATACCGCCTTAAGATGTGTCTGGACTTCTGATAGGACCTGGGTTCCTTCGCTAAATCTATAGCGCCGTTGTTGTCGCAATACAGAGGTATTGGACCAACACTGGAAGGAACCACCTGAAGTTCTGTGAGGAACTTCTTCATCCAGACAGCTTCTTTTGCGGCATCGCAAGCAGCTATGTACTCCGCTTCCATTGTTGAGTCAGCAACGGTCTCCTGTTTGGAACTCTTCCAACAGACCGCCCCTCCATTGAGGGTAAAGACATAACCCGACATGGACTTGGAGTCATCTTTGTCACTCTGGAAGCCAGAGTCGGCAAAGGCCTCCATCTGGAGGTCTTTTCCGCCATATACCAAGAACATCTCCTTAGTCCTCCTCAGGTACTTGAGAATGTTCTTTACTGCTATGCAGTGCTTCTCCCCTGGGTTTGCTTGATACCGGCTTACTACGCTCAATGCGTATGCTACACCTGGTCTGGTACATAACATCGCATACATTATAGAGCCTACCACAGAAGAGTAGGGTATAATCGACATGCGATCCCTTTCCAAATCAGTCTTGGGAGACATCTTTTTGGAGAGGGTGATTCCGTGACAAGCCGGTAGGTTACCGCGCTTAGAATCATCCATACTGAATCTCTTCACTATGGTGTCTATGTACCTGGACTGCGAAAGTCCCAACATCCTCTTTGATCTATCACGATAGATCCGGATCCCCAGAATGTAGGTGGCATCACCCAGGTCTTTCATGGAGAATTTATGTGACAAGAATCTTTTGACTGACTGTAAAATAGGAATATCATTTCCTATTAGGAGAATGTCATCCACGTACAAGACGAGGAATACTATAGCTCTCCCTACAATCTTACTGTATATGCATGGTTCATCTGGATTTTTGATAAAGTCAAATTCTTTGACAGCATCATCAAAACAGATGTTCCAACTCCGCGATGCCTGCTTTATCCATAAATGGACTTAAGCAACTTGCATACTTTACCGCTGCTCCCACTCTGAATGAATCCCTCTGGTTGATCCATATAGACGCTCTCTTCCAAATTTCCATTTAGAAAGGCCGTCTTTACGTCCATCTGCCAGATTTCATAATCGTAGAAGGCAGCAATAGCAAGAAGGACCCGAATAGATTTAAGCATAGCCACTGGAGAAAAGGTTTCGTCATAGTCCAAACCAGGTCTTTGACGGAAACCCTTTGCAACAAGTCTAGCCTTATAGGTTTCAACCTGTCTATCTACACCAATCTTCTTTTTGAAGATCCATTTGCATCCTACGGGTTTTACCCCATCTGGAGCAACGTCCAAAGTCCATACTTTGTTAGTGTACATGGACTCCATTTCGGTCCGCATTGCATCCAGCCATTTTACTGAGTCACCGCTCTGAATGGCTTGCTGGAAGCTAGTAGGCTCATCATAGTCAATAGGGCAATCCTCTCTATCCCCGTCTATGAGAAAACCATAGTATCTCTCGGGCGGATGAGATTGCCTACTACTCCTACGGAGTGGCGTCGGGATGTCCTGTTCTCCTGAACCTTCTTGTTCTACCAAGGTTTCAGTAATAACTTGTGGTTCTGGAATTTCTTCCAGTTCTACTGCGCTCCCACTTTTCTGATTTTCTAAAAATTCAGCTTCTAAGAATTGGGCATGACGAGAAACAAAAACCTTTTGTTCCTCTGCGTAATAGAAGTAATATCCCTTGGAGTTCTTTGGATATCCCACAAACTTGCACTGTACTGAGTGTGCCTCGAGCTTGTCCGCATGCTGCCTTTTTACAAAAGCTGGACATCCCCATGTCTTAAAATGTTTTAGACAGGGTTTCTTCCCACTCCATATCTGATATGGCGTGGTAGGCACAGTTTTTGTGGGAACCTGGTTCAAAAGATATGCAGCTGATTCTAGTGCATATCCCCAGAATGATCGTGGTAACTCAGCCTTACTCATCATGGAACGAACCATATCTAATAGGGTTCGATTCTTCCTCTCTGATACACCGTTGTGTTGTGGTGTGTACGGAGGAGTAAGCTGAGAGAGAATTCCTTTCTCTTTTAAGTAACCCAGGAACTCGGCACTTAATTATTCACCGCCTCGATCAGATCTCAGTGTCTTGATACCTTTGGCGGTTTGGTTTTCCACTACATTCTTGTATTCTTGGAATTTCTCAAAGGCCTCGGATTTATGTTTCAATAAGAAGACATATCCATACCTAGAGAAATCATCCGTAAAAGTAATGAAGTAGGAATAACCACCTCGCGCATGTGTAGACATTGGACCGCACACGTTACTGTGTACGAGTCCTAAGAGCTCGTTCGCTTTTACTCCGTGTCAAGTAAACGGAGTTTTTGTCATCTTTCCTATGAGACAAGATTCACAAGTAGCATAAGATTGATATTCAAACGGATTCAAATATCCTTCTCTATGTAACTTAGTTAACCTTCTCTCATTGATGTGACCTAGTCTACAATGCCATAAAAAAGCCTGATTTAATTTCGGAGACTTTCTTTTAAGTGTGTTCTGGATACTGAAAATCTGAGCTTGATTTAATACGTATATTCCGTTTTGTAATGTACCTGACCCAATCATAACTTGATTTAGGTGGATGTGAACCACATCGCTTATAAAAGTAAAATCATATCCTTCCTTAGAAAGTAAGGATACAGATATGATATTACAAGTTGTACCTGGTACATAAAAACAGTTACGCAGAATAAATATCTGCCCAGTTATCAGTCCAAGATGATATTCCCCTACGGATTCAGCGTCCATGCTCATTCCGTTAGCAACTGTGAGGGTCATATCACCTATCCCGATAACCCTACGGTTTCTTAGAGCTTGTAACGAATTACAGATGTGAGATCCTGACCCGGTATCCAATACCCAGGAATTAGGGTTAACTGACATACAGTTCTTTATCACAAACACACCCGGAGCTGAAGCCACAACATGCTTCGAATCCTGCCTACTGGCTTTGCTAGCCCTGCAATCATTCTGCCAATGTTCATTCCTGTAACAATAGGAACGACCCTCTTTTACTATATCCAGTCCTGAAACTTTTGCCTTTCTCTTTCCTTCTACTTCCCTGGTTTCCTTCTGGGTAGGAGGTAGAGACTGTAGAATCAAGTCAGTATCTGTCCTGTTTCCCAATATGGTCTTCAGGTGCTGGAGCTCATCAATATAGCTAGTCATTGTAAGGACGTTGTCCCCTACAGATGACCCGTCAGTCAAACTCGCTTGAATTAATTCGTTCGAGATTTCATATCTAGTGATATGAGATTGCTCTCCATATAAAACTTTGTTATGGAGAAAGATGGAAACTGAGTCCATCTTCTCGTGTTTTTTCTGGTTTACACCATCAACTGAAGCTAACACGAGGCACTTGGCTTTCGCTTTATCCTTTTCCCTTGTCTGGCGGATATCCATATCCGTGACGGTGGAAACTAGACCGGGATGGCGGGATCTTGAGTAGTAATAGGGTGGTCCAGCTTGTCATAGCCAATGGACACTTGGACAGACCTTTGCCAGTCATATAAGTAAGATTCAGTCAAATTATTATCTAGATGTAACCTATGTGTGGTCACAAGGTCGCTGCAATTTAAGAAAGAGAAGAAAATACTATTAGCATGATGCTCTTGCAAGTTTAGATTGGTTTTAAGTTTATCTAAACAGGATGGCTCCCACTGTTTCTCGAATCCTTCCTCAAACCATAAAAGAAAAATTAGTCAGGACAATTCTCACCGTACAATACTTGCTTAACCGTTCAGCCAGGCCAGTGTCGATATTTCGAGGGAGGTTTTCCGACGCTTTCGCGAAGTTCCTTAATTAAATAACCTCTTTTCTCTGGGGGCGTAGCCCCGCTGACACCTTTCTCGAAACCTACTTGGTTTATAGAATTGATCGTTAAGTGATGAATCTCCTGATAAGTAGCTTGTACTCACAGTAGGATCGGGAACCAAAATATCATCGTATGATAATGTTGTAGGAATCCTACCAACATTCATCAAACTCCAAAATGGTATGTATCTCTCTGCAAATTTCAGTTTCTTTAGAAATTCCCGATATGGATTTTTGCCCCATGCTCTTATGACCTTGACTAAGGGCCAACAAATCATAAGTCACATGTCAAGTTCTACCCGTCATTGTCCAGGTTAATTTGAACCCACCCGTTCATACTTTTGACTAAGGGCCAACAAAGTAATACGACTATCCCAAACCAACGCATCTATCTATGCAACAAATGAATACCCCAGCATCTACCAAACACTATGCCTTGACTAAGGGCCAACAAACATAGCTTGAATACTACTGACCATCCATAAGAAATGACGGAGGGCTACGAATGGTTTTGGCAAAACCGTGAACGTAGTGAACTTGATATAATCGAAGGAATCTGATACTTTTTAAAGGGAGTGGTTAAAGCTCCGCAATTAAAAAATTCTTCTCTTTTAAAATAACCGAGTGGTTTCTTTTAAATTTGTTCCAGCGATTTACCTTTGGTTTATTTTCTTTGCATTATAATAATGTGTCCCATCATTTATCCTATCATTGCAGAAAACAACGAAAATACCACGTCCTCTTATGCCATCCGCATTCGCCACTGGGTCCCGTCATCACCCGTTAGGTTACTTAACTAACGACAGAGCGGGGGCTGGGCTAGCGCGGGTGTAAAACATAAGTGACATCTAATAGCTATCATATATAGATATTGTACATTCGTCAGACGCAATAATAAGCATTCCAGATCACAGATGAACTTTATTGGATTTACTAGCAATCCGCATTTTCTTTGAGCCTGCAATAAAAGACGGATTACACAGTTGTGATGAATAGCCATTACCCCACCCTAGACCCCTATGGGTACGGCAAACTACCCGTCAAGTACCCGAAGTGAAGCGGTCTCCCTCAACAACGTGAGTAGGCCACTAAACACTTTGACGTACCCGGTAGTTTGTGTACCCCACCTTGGGTCTATCCTAGGAGCAAAAACAGTAAAAAGAAATAATACAACGGTGGCTACAACCGCAACCTGGATGTGCCCCGCAAAAGAATATTACATCAAATTACATTTACATTGAATGAATGAATATTAAATACATCTCAAACCCCGGCTAATCATCACAACAGTCCAACACAGTTCATATACACAAACAGTAAACATTACAGAAATATGCAACCCCCTGTCAACCGACATACTAGCAGTTATGGGAGGTTTACGAACACATTAATCATTACAGATAAAAACCCAATTAGCAAATATCTATGAACATCGATAGAAAACCATATTCCGTGTTTACCCCAAAAGCAAACCAGCAAAGAAGCAACCTGGGTAGAAACAGAACATACAGGAAAACAAAAAACCAGAAATTGTGAATTACTGTGAAACTCCGAGTCAACTCGGCGTTGACTCGGCGGCGGATCCGCGGCAGAAGCACTCTATTGCCGCGGATCCGCGGCCGTTTTGCCGAATTACTGGCTCGTATTTTCCCAGTATTCATTAATTTCCCTGCTGTGAATTTTAAGGTATGTCAATAAAAATTTCAGACACTTTCAAAATTAACAGAAACTGTAAAGGGGTTAGGGTTTTGTTTTCGTGTTTTCCGTTGATCGAACTTCTAATCTGTTGCTAACAAGCTAGTAATGGTTTAGTTGGCTCTGATACCACTGTAAGTCCATTTCACGCACCCCACGAACTTGCGGGGAGGTGGAATATATCAAAAACGATTATCAAAGCTTCGTAACACGGACTTGAGCGCATGAATCGTTATCTAAACCATTGCTAACAATATACAAGAGATTTAACTACTCGGATTCGAAGTTATACCTCACGTTACATGTCCTTCGGGTCTTCATCGCTGTCCTCCACTCCTCGCAAGCTCCTTGGAACATCGGCACCTCTACGGCCTCCTCGAGTCAAAGACGATCCACCCGAAAGCTCCTACGCCAAGCTTAATCTCAAACTTGGGATAACTAGGTTGCTTAAAGTGCTAATCTAAGCTACCCAAGGGATATAGAGTGAGGTTATGGATGTATTAGTTTAGCTAATCCTTGATCTCAACACATAAGAGGGGAGGATTAGGGTTTCAAGAGAGAGAGCTTGAGGAGAGAGAAGATAAGCATGAGAGTGAATGAAAATCCTTCTCACTTCTAATATATAATGAACCATAAAGATTTATCAAATGAATAAATCAAATGCATTACCACCTTGCTTCATTAAATAGATACAATGAATCTTCAAGTGAGTCATGAAGCAATAAATGTTTCATTAACTCACTTGAATGATTCATCTAAGTGAGTCACAAATTCATTAAATGCTAATGCCACCTTACCCTCCATGTCATCTTCCTTCTAGAAGCTTCCCGACAAATTACGAGAACGCCCCTACAATCCGTGAAAACACGGAAAAACTTTAGACTGTATAAATCCAATAACCCGATACTAGAATCTGGCTTAAACCAAAGCCGGCTAGTAAAAACTGTCCGAACGTCGTACGTGCGTTTAAACACGTATGCGTCCGAACCCTTGTCGTAAAACCGTACGACCTCTATATCGTTTCTCCTGGTGCAGGGAAACTCTCTGTGTGGGACTCTAAAGACTCGACACTACGCTGGCAGTAGGTTTAACCACAGACCGCAAGCGGCACTAGCTGTACGTAACGGTCCCCAGGTAGATGTCGATAAGAAGGCCGATGAGGAAACTCATCCGAACTCCCACTGATCCTGATGTGACAATCTCTATACAGTCCGGTCTGTTCGTCTAAGACTATCGCATATCAAGCCTAGGGGGCGGCAAGCGTCAGTCCCCTAATAGCTGTATAAGTAGTGTCGGAGCGAAGCCCATTACACCCTGAGAAGCTATTGGAACCTACCAGTATATCTCGCTTGCCCAAGCCAGGGACTTTGCGTAATGGCTCTCTGACACAACGCGATATCATCTACCAATACTGGGAGAGACGAATCCTATCTAACCACTACTGCCTCCAAGTGCTCGGGACTGCTCCCAACTGCTACCTGTTTGCATGACTCCTTTGAGCCGTGGTAGGGTAGAAATCTACGAACAGTGGGACACACTCGAGGCGAAGTAGCAGTGTCAAGTCTGTGGACTATGTTGTACTCATGTCACCTGGGAACTGTTAACTGACGATGGGTATAATACCAACCAATCAGTTACCCTGCGAGTCCTGTCCGGTGTACCCATAACCTAACGAGCACCTGTATACTATCTCCAGTACGACGCACTGATGGCTGTGGGACAGACCATCTCCCCAACTGGGATGAGAAGCATACACACTTAGTCTACTCCGGAATATCGATGCCCTATCTCGATAATCCAACGACCAGGGACCTGTATTGGATGTTGCTTACAGACGACCCTGTCCCTACTAGTGTGACTGCCATCACAACGCTGGTAATCAAGCAAAGATCCTATGGGCTCTACTAATATGTATAAGTGATACTTTACAAGAAACATATGCACAAATTAAAGTAGACAGAAACCAAGTAGCATACTACCATTTTTAGCAAGACTGTTATATACAACTGTGAATATCCCAAGCTTCCATTAAGTAATATACAACCTAGTATGATACAATAATGGCCCCTAGGGCATATACACTAACATCACTCCGCCTTGACACAGTCAACAAACGCAGCACGAATACTAAGTATAACTTATAAGAAATGACGGAGGGCTACGGCTGGGTTTTCGGTGAAAACCCCGTTAACGTAATGAACTTGATATCGTTGAAGGAACCTAATAACCTTTTTTTTTAAAATATAGTGGCGAAAACTTTTGCTAAAGAGGTCACTCCCTGTGATTGGATCTTGGCTCCTTCCTCGTCGAATGAGGTGCAGGATAATCCTGTTAGTGTATATGCCCTAGAGGCCATTACTGTATCATACTAGTTTGTATATTACTTAATGGAAGCTTGGGATATTCACCTTGTATATACAATCTTGCTCAAAATAGTAGTATGCTACTTGGTTTGTTTCTACTTCAATATGTACATGTGTTTATTTTAGTATATCGCCTATACACATTAGTGGAGCCCTTAGGATCTTTGCTTGATTACCAGCGTTGTGATGGCAGTCACACTAGTGGGGCTGGGTAATCTATAAGCACATCCTTATGCAGGTCCCTGGTCGCAGGACTATCGAGACAGGGCATCGATACTCCGGAGTAGACTAGCGCATGCGCTTCTCATCCTAGTGTGGGAGACGGTCTGTCCCACAGCCGTCGGTACGTCGTACTTGAGATAATATGCGGGTGCTCGTTGGGTTACGATTACACTGGATAGGACTCGTCGGGAACTGACTAGTTGGTATTATGCCTATCGTCAGTTATCAGTTCCCAGGTGACATGAGTACAGCTTAGTCCGCTGACTTGACACTGTCACTTCGCCTCGAGTGTGTTCCCACTGTACTTTGATTACTACCCTACCACGGCTCAAAGGAGTCGTGCAAACAGGTGGTAGTTGGGTGCAGTCCCGAAGCACTTGGAGGCAGTGACGGTTAGACAGGATTCGTCTTTCCCGGTATTGGGGGTTGACATCGCGCTGTGTCTAGGAGAGCCTGGCCAGGGCAAACGAGATATACTGGTAGGCTTCCAGTGTTATCTCAGGGTGTTTTGGGATTCACTCCGACACGACTTGTACCGCTATTGGCGGACTGACGTTTACCGCCCCCTAGGCCCGCCATGCGATGTATCAGACGAACAGACCGGACTGTACGGAGAATGTCACATTCAGGCTTAGTAGGAGTTCAGATGGGTTTCGCCTCGTCAGTCTTCTTGTCGGCATCTACCTGGGGACCGTTACGCACAGCTAGTGCCACTTGCGGTCTGTGGTTAAACCCACTGCCAGCGTAGTGTCGAGTCTTTAGAGTCCCGCACAGAAAGCTATTCGCCTTTAGGCAAAAGAGTAGAGGTCGCATGGTTTTGCGACAGGTCGCATGGTTTTGCGACAGGTCGCATGGTTTTGCGACAGGATTCGGTCACATCCGTGCACTTGTGCACGTACAGTGTCCGGACAGTTCACACTAGCGGGCTTTGGTTTAAGCCAGATCCTAGTGTACCTTTTGGGATTGGTTTTATCCAGTATGCATTCGTGTTACTCGGAACGCGGATGCGGGTGTGTATGCACAGTTGACGGAGAGACAGAGGCAGAGGATTCTTATTAGGGTTGTTGACAGTTGACTATTGACTTTTTTGCTCAACCCTAATGAGAATATGATATGTGATTAACAATTATATTAATTAAGTATTATGGTGACATGGTTGTTGAGGGATTGACTTTGTTGACTTGTTGACTTTTGTTGACTTGTTGACTTTGTAGACCGGTTGACTAGGCTTGACTAGTTGACCATCATGATAACTATAGCTATCATTTCATGGCAAAGACTTTTGCTTGCTTGCTCTTTTGTGCAAAATGACTGCATGAAATGATATGGCTATGGTTGCTTAAACCATCACATAATACTTGATTGATATGAGGTGTTATGATTGTTTTGGATTATGAGAGCCAAATGAGAAAAATCTTCTCTCATTCTTTCATGCTCATTCTCTCTCTTGTTCTTGAGCTCTCATCTTCCACCTCTTGCTCTCCCTCTCTTGAGTCTATGGTTCACTTGTCTTAGGAGTTGAGAACCAAGAACCATAGATAAAATCCCATACAAACTCTTCTCTACTCACTCTAGTTCGCAAGGTTTAGCAAACCGAGTGAACTAGTTTCTTCGAAGTTCGAAGAAGGAGCCAAAGGTTGAAGCTTTCAGGTGGATCTATCTTCGGCGAAAGGAGACGACGGGGAGAAGCCGATTCGGACGACCATCGAAGCTTGAAGACGAAGGAGTTCGAGAAAAAGAAAGGTATAACCCCCTAACCGAGTAGTTAGCAACTCGTAGTTAGGTTGTTAGTTAGATGTTTAACAAAGATCCGGTTTTGAGTCCATGTTACCACCTCTAAGAAAATTGTTTTTCACCAAATTCCGCATGCCCGAAAGTATCGGGAGAGGTAGCATGGACTTACAGTGGTATCAGAGCCAGGTTAAACTCTATCTAACATGTTAGAAAAGTAGCTAGAAGATCGATCAAAGAAAAAGTTCCGAAATGAACCCCGTTTTCATACTTGCTGTCGATTTTTTATGTTCTGTAAAAATAATAAATCATGCATCAAAAATCGACTCAGGATTTTTAGAGTGCACTGTAGAAAGACGGTCCCCTGATCTCATCATTGCGCCGCGGAAACACGGCAATAGCTTGCTATTGCCGCGGTTCCGCGGCCGTCTTGGCTCCTCTCTGGTTGTTCTTTGCTACAGTATGCTTATAGGGGGATTTTGGGATTTTTGGAATATATATTTTCTGCCCAGATTTTCCAGAACGAAAATTTTATTTTTGGGTTCCTGAAAATCCGTATTTTTGATCGAACTTCTAAAAGACTTTAGCTGACGGGTTTTTCCTGTAATGTGATATTTGTATTGAACGTCTGCTAATCGCTATATGTCGATTAGTGGGGGTTACACAAATCTGTGATCTGGAATATTGCTGGAATGTGTATATGAATATGTTGGATTGTCGCGGGTGAATAGCCGGGGGTTGTGAGACGAGAGTTTTCTTTTCTTTCAATTCATGTAAATTTGTAAATTGATGTAATAATTATTTGTATGGCCGCACAACCGGGTCGGGGTTGTAGCCGTCTTTGCATAATTTCTTTTTACTGTTTTTGATCCTAGGATAGACCCATGGAGGGGGTGCACAAACTACCGGGTATGCCGAAGTGCCGAGTGGCCTACTCACGGGGTTGAGGGAGGTTGCTTCGCTTCGGGTACTTGGCGGGTAGTTTGCCGCACCCGTAGGGGTCTTGGGTGGGGTATTGGCTATTCACCGCGACCGTGTAATCTGCTTTTCGTTACAGGCTCGTACGAATTGCGGATTCCTAGTATATCCAATGTGTTCATCTGTGATCTGAAATGGCTATCATTGCAATATATCTATATATGATATTATTTAGGCGTTGCTTATGTTTTACAGCCGCGCTAGCCCAGCCCCCGCTCTGTCGTTAGTTAAGTAACCTAACGGGTAATGACGGGGCCCCATGGCGAATGCGAATGGCATAAGCGTACGTCATATTTTGGTTGTTTTCTGCAATGGTAGGATTAAATGATGGGACGCATTAAAAGAACTAATGCAAGAATATCACGCATTAAAAGAACTAATGCAACAAAATAAACCAAGTTAAAATCGTTGGAACACTTTCGGAAAACTACTCGGTTCTTTTCAAAACTAACTTTTAAATGCGGAGCTTGAGCCACTCCTTTTTAAAAGCTATCTCGTTCCATCGATTATATCAAGTTCACTACGTTCACGGTTTTGCCAAAACCATTCGTAGCCCTCCATCATTTCAGTTAAATATTCGGTAGTATTCAAGCTATGTATTTTGACCTCACGCCAAGGCATAGTGATTGGTAGCTGCCGGATATTTATCTGTTGCATAGATAGAATGCGTTGGTTTGGGAAAGCCGTACTACCATTTTGGCCTACGTCAAGGGTAGGTATGGGTGGATTCAAATTAACCTGGATAATGATGGGAAGAACTTGACATGTGACTTATGACATTTTGACCTTACGCCAAGGTCATAAGAGCATGGGGCAAAAATCCACATCGGGAGTTTTAAAAGAACTGAAACTTGCTAGTGTTGCATACCATTTGGAGTGTGATGATTCTGGTAGGAATCCTTCAGTTTCGTCACGCGATGATATTTGGATCCCGATCCTACTGTGAGTATATGCTACTCCTCGGGAAATTTCTCACTAAACGATCAATGCTATAAACCTAGTAGGTGTCTAGAAAGGTGTTAGCGGGGCTACGCTCCCAGGGAAAAGAGGTTATTTAATTAAGGAACTTCGCGAAAGCGTTGGAAAACCTCCCTCAAAGTACCGACACTGGCCTGGCTGAACGGTTAAGCAAGTATTGTGCGGTGGGATTGATCCCGACTAATTCTTCCTTTATGGTTTGAGGAGGGATTCGAGAAACAGTGGGAGCCATCCTGTTTAGACAAACTAAAAACCATTCTAAACTTGCAAGAGCATCAAGCTGAGTGTTTCTTCTCTCTCCTAATTGCAGCGACCAATCGACATGACTGGACTTAAGTTACTCCTAGATAAAAACATACTGACAGGGCCAAACTACAAAGATTGGCTCAGGAATGTCAAGACGGCAATCACTTACGACAAGCTGGGGTATCTTCTTACCACCAAAGCTCCCCCTGTCCCTGGTCCCACTTCCAGCGTCGCGGATAAGGAAATCCGTAAGACTTGGGAGATTGATAGCGCGAAGGCCAAGTGCCTTGTACTTGCCTCTATGGACAATGAACATCAGAGGAGGCACGAGAATATGGACTTGGAATCCATATTTCTTCATACAAAAGAACTGTATGGAGAGCAATCTCGTATCGCAAGATACGAAGCGTCGAAAAAGTTATTTTCGGCAAGGATGGCCGTCGGATCATCAGTAGCAGAACACGTGCTTAAGATGATCGGCCACATTGAGGAGCTCGCGGACCTAGGGACCACATTGGAGAGTGAGCTCTATACGGACTTAGTTCTCCAGTCCCTTCCTTCCACTTACGCCCAGTTTATACTGAACTTCAACTTACAAGAAAAAGAAGTTGAACTTTCAGAGTTCCTCAACATGCTGAGGAGCACAGAGGGCACCCTACAGAAAGGTAGGGAAACATCCACTTTGTTTGTAGGAGGATCATCTTCTTCTAGGTCCAAGGCGAAAGCCAAGGGAAAGAAGAAGAAAGCCCCCGCCAAACCAAGAGGCGGTGTTAGTAAAGTGGATACGAAGGGAAAAGCTAAAGCAACAAAGAAAGCGGGGAAGCTTGTGGATAAGGAAGAATGCTTCTATTGTCATAAGAAAGGACACTGGAAGAATGATTGCAGGGCCTGGAAGGCCAGAACACAGGAATTGAAGCAGGTTGCAGCTTCAGTTTCAGGTGTGTATGTTATTGAAAACTGTCTTTCAATAAACTCTACTTCCTGGGTATTGGATACTGGATCAGGATCTCATATCTGTAATTCTTTGCAGGCGTTGAGAAACCGTAGGGTTTTGAAAGCAGGTGACATGAGCCTCAGAGTTGCAAACGGAGCTAGCATGGATGCTAAGGCCGTGGGGGACTATCACCTGGGAATGTCAGATGGACATGTTTTGGTTTTGCGTAATTGCTTTTTTGTACCCAACGCAACTTGTAATATTATTTCTGTATCTTTAGTTTCTAAAGAAGGTTATGAATTTGCGTTTGTAAGTAATGTTGTAAACATTCACCTTAATCAAGTTTTGATTGGGTCAGGTACATTAAACAATGGTATATACGTATTAAACCAACCACATATTTTCAATGTCCAGAATACACACAAAAGAAAGTCTCCGGAAATAAATCAGACTTTCTTGTGGCATTGTAGACTGGGTCACGTCAATGAGAGAAGGTTGACGAAGTTACATACAGAAGGATATTTGAATGCGTTCGAATATCAATCGTATGCCACTTGTCAATCCTGTCTCAAAGGAAAGATGACAAAGACTCCGTTCACTGGACACGGAGTAAGAGCGAGCGAGCTCTTGGGACTCGTACACAGCGAAGTGTGCGGTCCAATGTCTACACATGCACGAAGCGGTTTTTCTTACTTCATTACTTTTACGGATGACTTTTCAAGATACGGTTATGTCTTCTTAATGAAACATAAGTCCGAAGCCTTTGGAAAATTCCAGGAATATAAGAATGAAGTAGAAAAACAGACCGGCAAAAGTATCAAGATTCTAAGATCGGATCGAGGTGGTGAATACTTGAGTGCCGAGTTCCTAGACTATTTAAAAGAGAATGGAATTCTCTCTCAGCTTACTCCTCCATACACTCCGCAACATAACGGTGTATCGGAGAGACGGAACCGCACCCTATTGGATATTGTACGGTCTATGATGAGTAACGCTGAGTTACCGCGATCATTCTGGGGGTATGCGCTAGAATCAGCTGCATACCTTTTGAACCGAGTTCCCACTAAGACTGTGCCTACCACACCTTATGAGTTATGGAGTGGGAAGAAACCCTGTCTTCAATATCTGAAGATCTGGGGATGTCCAGCTTTTGTCAAAAAGCAGCATGCGGACAAACTCGAGGCACGCTCAGTACTGTGCAAGTTTGTGGGATACCCAAAGAACACCAGAGGGTATCTTTTCTATCACGCAGAGGAACAAAAAGTCCTTATTTCTCGTAATGCCCACTTTCTAGAACACCAGTTCTTAGAAAAGGAAGTAAGTGGGAGCGCAGTAGAACTGGAAGAAATTCCAGAACCACAGACTATTACTGAAAGTTTAGTGGAACCAGAGGGTTCAAAAGAACAGGACATTCCTACGCCGCTCCGCAGGAGTAGTAGGCAGTCTCATCCGCCCGAGAGATACTACGGTTTTCTCATAGACGGGGATAGAGAGGATTGCATCATAGATTATGATGAGCCTACTAGCTTCCAGCAAGCCGTTCAGAGCGTTGACTCAGTAAAATGGCTGGATGCAATGCGGACCAAAATGGAGTCCATGTACACCAACAAAGTATGGACGTTGGACATTGCTCCAGACGGGGTAAAACCCGTAGGATGCAAGTGGATTTTCAAAAGGAAGATTGGTGTAGATGGACAGGTTGAGACCTATAAAGCTAGACTTGTTGCAAAGGGTTTCCGTCAAAGACCTGGCTTGGACTATGACGAAACCTTTTCTCCAGTGGGTATGCTGAAATCCATTCGGATCCTTCTTGCCATTGCTGCCTTCCACGATTATGAGATCTGGCAAATGGACGTAAAGACCGCTTTTCTAAATGGAAATTTAGAGGAGTGTGTCTATATGGACCAACCAGAGGGTTTCATTCAGAGTGGGAGCAGCGGAAAGGTGTGCAAGTTGCTTAAGTCCATCTATGGACTAAAGCAGGCATCGCAGAGTTGGAACATCTGTTTTGATGAGACGGTCAAGGAATTTGGCTTTATCAAAAATCCAGATGAACCATGCATCTATTGTAGATTTGTAGAGGGAACTGTAGTATTCCTCGTTTTGTACGTGGATGACATTCTCTTAATAGGAAATGACATTCCTATGCTACAATCTGTCAAGGGGTTCTTATCACAAAGGTTCTCCATGAAAGACCTGGGTGATGCCTCTTACATCCTGGGGATCCGGATCCATCGTGATAGATCCAAGAGGATATTAGGACTTTCACAGTCCAGGTACATCGACACCATACTGAAAAGATTCAGTATGGAAGATTCCAAGCGCGGTAACCTACCGGCTTGTCACGGGATCACCCTCTCTAAAGAGATGTCTCCCAAGACTGATTTGGAGAGGGATCGCATGTCTATTATACCCTACGCTTCTGCAGTAGGCTCTATAATGTATGTGATGTTGTGTACCAGACCGGATGTAGCTTATGCACTGAGTGTGGTAAGCCGGTATCAGTCAAACCCTGGGGAGAAACACTGGATAGCGGTAAAGAACATTCTCAAGTACTTGAGAAGGACTAAGGAGATGTTCTTGGTGTATGGAGGAAAAGACCTCCAGATCGAGGCCTTTGCTGACTCCAGCTTCCAGAGTGACAAGGATGATTCCAAGTCCATGTCGGGTTTTGTCTTTACCCTCAATGGAGGGGCGGTGTGTTGGAAGAGTTCCAAACAGGAAACCGTTGCAGACTCGACGATGGAAGCGGAATACATCGATGCATCTGATGCCGCAAAAGAAGCTGTCTGGATGAGGAAGTTCTTGAAAGAACTTCAGGTGGTTCCGTCCATTGTTGATCCAATACCTCTGTATTGCGATAACAACGGGGCTATAGCTTTAGCGAAGGAACCCAGGTCCCATCAGAGATCCAGACACATCTTGAGGCGGTATCACCTGATCAGGGAGATCGTGGATCGCCAGGAGATCGAGGTTCGGAGAGTCACTTCAGAAGATAACACTGCAGATCCATTCACCAAGGCCTTGCCCCAGACTCAGTTCAAGCGGCTGATTGAGATGATAGGTCTTCGATACGCCAGTACATGGCCTTAGTGCAAGTGGGAGATTGTTAGTGTATATGCCCTAGAGGCCATTACTGTATCATACTAGCTTGTATATTACTTAATGGAAGCTTGGGATATTCACCTTATATATACAATCTTGCTCAAAATAGTAGTATGCTACTTGGTTTGTTTCTACTTCAATATGTACATGTGATTATTTTAGTATATCGCCTATACACATTAGTGGAGCCCTTAGGATCTTTGCTTGATTACCAGCGTTGTAATGGCAGTCACACTAGTGGGGCTGGGTAATCTATAAGCACATCCTTATGCAGGTCCCTGGTCGCAGGACTATCAAGACAGGGCATCGATACTCCGGAGTAGACTAGCGCATGCGCTTCTCATCCCAGTATGGGAGACGGTCTGTCCCACAGCCGTCGGTACGTCGTACTTGAGATAGTATGCGGGTGCTCGTTGGGTTACGAGTACACTGGACAGGACTCGTCGGGAACTGACTAGTTGGTATTATGCCTATCGTCAGTTATCAGTTCCCAGGTGACATGAGTACAGCTTAGTCCGCTGACTTGACACTGTCACTTCGCCTCGAGTGTGTTCCCACTGTACTTTGATTACTACCCTACCACGGCTCAAAGGATTCGTGCAAACAGGTGGTAGTTGGGTGCAGTCCCGAAGTACTTGGAGGCAGTGACGGTTAGACAGGATTCGTCTCTCCCGGTATTGGGGGTTGACATCGCGCTGTGTCTAGGAGAGCCATTACACGAGTAGTCCCTGGCCAGGGCAAACGAGATATACTGGTAGGCTTCCAGTGTTATCTCAGGGTGTTGTGGGCTTCACTCCGACACGACTTGTACCGCTATTGGGGGACTGACATTTACCGCCCCCTAGGCCCGCCATGCGATGTATCAGACGAACAGACCGAACTGTACGGAGAATGTCACATTCAGGCTCAGTAGGAGTTCAGATGGGTTTCGCCTCGTCAGTCTTCTTGTCGGCATCTACCTGGGGACCGTTACGCACAGCTAGTGCCGCTTGCGGTCTGTTGTTAAACCCACTGCCAGCATAGTGTCGAGTCTTTAGAGTCCCACACAGAAAGCTATTCGCCTTTAGGCAAAAGAGTAGAGGTCGCATGGTTTGTTTTGCGACAGGTCGCATGGTTTTGCGACAGGGTTCGGTCAGATCCGTGCACTTGTGCACGTACAGTGTCCGGACAGTTCACACTAGCGTGCTTTGGTTTAAGCCAGATCCTAGTGTACCTTTTGGGATTGGTTTTATCCAGTATGCATTCGTGTTCCTCGGAACGCGGATGCGGGTGTGTATGCACAGTTGACGGAGAGACAGAGGCAAAGGATTCTCATTAGGGTTGTTGACCGTCGACAGTTGACTATTGACTTTTTTGCTCAACCCTAATGAGAATATGATATGTGATTAACAATTATATTAATTAATTATTATGGTGACATGGTTGTTGAGGGATTGAATTTGTTGACTTGTTGACTTTTGTTGACTTGTTGACTTTGTTGACCGGTTGACTAGGCTTGACTAGTTGACCATCATGATAACTATAGCTATCATTTCATGGCAAAGACCTTTGCTTGCTTGCTCTTTTGTGCAAAATGAGTGCATGAAATGATATGGCTATGGTTGCTTAAACCATCACATAATACTTAATTGATATCAGGTGTTATGATTGTTTTGGATTATGAGAGCCAAATGAGAAAAGTCTTCTCTCATTCTTTCATGCTCATTCTCTTTCTTGTTCTTGAGCTCTCATCTTCCTCCTCTTTCTCTCCCTCTTTTGAGTCTATGGTTCACTTGTCTCATGAGTTGAGAACCAAGAACCATAGATAAAATTCCATACAAACTCTTCTCTACTCACTCTAGTTCACAAGGTTTAGCAAACCGAGTGAACTAGTTTCTTCAAAGTTCGAAGAAGGAGCCAAAGGTTGAAGCTTTCAGGTGGATCTATCTTCGGCGCAAGGAGACGACGGGGAGAAGCCGATTCGGACGACCATCGAAGCTTGAAGACGAAGGAGTTCGAGAAAAAGAAAGGTATAGCCCCCTAACCGAGTAGTTAGCAACTCGTAGTTAGGTTGTTAGTTAGATGTTTAACAAAGATCCGGTTTTGAGTCCATGTTACCACCTCTAAGAAAATTGTTTTTCACCAAATTCCGCATGCCGGAAAGTACCGGGAGAGGTAGCATGGACTTACAATTCCAAACTGAATACCTCGGTGCAAAGCAAGAATAATCAACTATAGTGAAGTTATTACCCTGACGCAAACTTTTGTCCAAGGGGTCACTCCCGATGACGGGATCTCGGCCCTTGCCTCGTCAAATGAGGTGTTGGGCATTCATAACCGAATTCCTCTGTGCAAAACAAAAGAGAACGTCATTTCAATAACAGCTTTTTGAAAATTGTTCCAACAATGTCTTTTCGGTTTGTTTTTTTATTTGCATTAATATAATGCGTCCCATCAATTAATCCTACCATTGCAGAAAACAACGAAAATATGACATACGCTTATGCCATCCGTATTCGCCACGGGGCCCCGTCATCACCCGTTAGGTTACTTAACTAACGACAGAGCGGGGGCTGGACTAGCGCGGATGCAAAACATAAGCAACGCCTACTAGATATCATATATAGATATATACATCCATCAGATGCAATGATAGCCATTCCAGATCACAGATGAACACATTGGATATGCTAGGAATCCGCATTTCGTTCGAGCCTGCAACGAAAGACGGATTACACGGTCGCGATGAATAGCCAAACCACACCCTAGACCCCTACGGGTGCGGCAAACTACCCGCCAAGTACCCGAAGTGAAGCAACCTCTCTCAACAACGTGAGTAGGCCACTCGGCACTTCAAAGTACCGGGTAGTTTATGCACTCCACCTTGGGTCTAACCTATGAGCAAAATCAGTAAAAAAAATAATATACAATGGCGGCTACAACCTCATCCCAGATGTGCGGCCATAAAAATAATATTACATCAATTTACATTTTACATCAAATGAAAGATAAAGAAACCCTCATCTCACAAAACCCCGGCTAGTCATCCGCGGCAATCCAACAAGTTCATATACACAATCCAACAACATTACAGATCACAGATATGCACAACCCCTACTAATCGACGTATAGCGATTAGTCGACGTTCAGTGCATATATCACGTCATAGATATAACCATTTAGCCAAAGTTTGTAGAACTCCGATCAAAATACCAATTTGCAACTACCCCAAAAATAACATTTTTCTCTGGATAAACTGGGCAGAAACAAAACATCTTAAAAATCCCAAAACACCAAACTGAGCATTCTGCAAGAAATCAGAGTCGCGGCCGAGTCAACTCGGCTGCGGATCCGCGGCGAAACGCATGGTTTCACCGCGGTTCCGCGGCAAGTTGGCCGAGTCGTGGGCTCAAATTTCTTTCCTGTTCCTAGAAAACCCTGCACCGATTTTTAAGGCATGTGGAATGATTTTTAGCGTAGTTTAAAAAATCGGCAGAAAGTATGGTTTTTTGACATATTTTCGGGATTTTTCCGGATCGAAGTTCTAAACACTTTGCTAACAGTTAGTTGTTTTTTAGCTAGGCTCTGATACCACTGTTAGGTCCACGTTACCCACCCCGGTTCTTTCGGGGAGGAGGAATAGGTAAAAATCAAATTTTTCTAACAAGGTAACATGGACCATCCATGAAGGATCTTTGCTAAAAAAAACTAACAAATAAACTACAAGTTTTAACTACTATGTAGAATGGTTATACCTAGGTCTGGAACTCCTTCTCTTCTTTTTGTGGTTCTCCTCCTTGCTTGCTCCTTGTAGTGGTTTGAATGGCTCCTCCTCCTCGTCTCCTCTTTGCCAAAGATAGATCCACCCGAGGGCCTCGAACTTGAGCTCCTACCTCAACCTAGAGGTAACTAAGGTGCTTGGTTTTCTAAACCTAGAACCCTAGAATGAGTAGAGAGGAGTTATGGTGGTTTAGTCTCAAAAGCTTATGATTTCCAACTCAGGGAACACTTAAACTTTGAGAGAGAAAGAGGGCGAGCTTTCTTTCAAGAGAGAGAAAGAATATGATAAAATGAACTCTCATTTTTTTAACCATGCTCACATATGAGATAATATGAAAATAACAATAATAATTAAAGAAAAAGTGTGATGGTTCATTTGGAATGACCATTATCATTTAACATTAATTGGATTTTGCAAGAAACAAGAAGCATCTTTGAAATGAAATGATGATGGTCAACAAGCCAACAATGGTCAACCGGTCAACAAGTAAACAAACGTCAAATGTTCAACTCAACCATGGCACAATTATCTTTAATTAATATTATTAATCATATTTCTCATTCTAATTAGGGTTTGGAAAAAGTCAACGGTCAACAACCCTAATGAGAAGCCTCTGCCTCTGCCTCTGTTAACTGTGCATACACACCCGCATCCGTGCTCCGAGGAACACGAATACAATGAGACAAAACCAATCCCAAAACAAATACTAGGATCTGGCATAAACCAAAGCCCGCTAGTTATAACTGCCCGGACACCAAACGTGCACAAGTGCGCGGATGTGAACGAACCCCGTCGCAAAACCATGCGACCTTTACTCTGTTTTGCCCAAAGGCGAATAACCCTCTGTGTGGGACTCTAAAGGCTCGACACTACGCTGGCAGTGGGTTTAACCACAGGCCGCAAGCGGTACTAGCTGTACGTAACGGTTCCCAGGTAGTTGCCGATAAGAAGACTGATGAGATGAACCCATCCGAACTCCTACTGAGCCTGAATGTGACAATCTCCGTACAGTCCGGTCTGTTCGTCTGAGAGTATCGCATGGCGGGCCTAGGCGGCGGTAAACGTCAGTCCCCTAATAGCGGTACAAGTCGTGTCGGAGACGAATTTTTGTAATGGCTCTCCTAGACACAGCGCGTTATCAACCCCCAATACCGGGAGAGACGAATCATGTCTAACCGTCACTGCCTCCAAGTGCTTCGGGACTGCACCCAACTACTACCTGTTTGCACGAATCAGTAGAGCCGTGGTAGGGTAGTAATCTAAGAACAGTGGGAACACACTCGAGGAGAAATGACAGTGTCAAGTCAACGGATTAAGCTGTACTCATGTAACCTGGGAACTGTTAACTGACGATAGGTATAATACCAACCAACAGTTCCCGACGAGTCCTGTCCAGTGTACTTGTAACCTAACGAGCACCTGCATACTATCTCCAGTACGACGTACTGATGGCTGTGGGACAGACCATCTCCCCCGCTGGGACGAGAAGCGTATGCACCAGTCTACTCTGAAGTATCGATGCCCTATCTCGAAAATCCTACGACTATGGACCAAAATAAGGATGTGCTTATAGACTACCCAGCCCCCACTAGTGTGATCGCCATCACAACGCCGGTATTCAAGCAAAGATCCTAAGGGCACCATCAATAAGTTTTTAGCGATATGTTAAAAGAAACATATATACATATCAAGATAGATACAAACCAAGTAGCATACTACTATATCGAGTAAGACTGTTGTAAACCCGTGTATATATCCCAAGCTTCCAAAATATATTATACAAACTAGTACTATACAATAATGGCCTCTAGGGCATACATATGCAGCAACGGTAGATGGAGAGTACTAGATACAAAAGATAAATAATGAACATCATCGGATAACCGCAAACCCACCTATAGCAAAGGGCCCCACAGCCAACCGTAGCGGTATCTGCAAAATTAGAGATAATAAGAAGCCCTGCCCCGACTACTCTGTGGGTAAATCTTGCAAAACACTGTGGCACAATGGGGGTGAGTTGCCAACTCGCTAATAGTAAATAACATCATACTGTAATATTAAGTATGCACTACCCGCAATAATCTATTACTTGTAATCTGATAGCATAAGTATGGCAATATGAATATGCAACTATCATGATCAAGGTACACCACCATGGTACTATATCTACATGAATCAAATGCATATCAAATAAATCCTGAGTTGGGGATAAATAATAAAGCTCATGCACAAATCATCAGCATGGAAAACCTGGTGTCTATCAACGACACCCCAAATCCCAAAATCCTTAGGCGTCGTCACCAGGACTGGCCCTCATATCCTGTAAATCTTATGGAACCTGAGTGCCCAACATCGGCACTCGAAAACATCATGAAATACTCATGTCTAACATCGATACGTAAATCCATATATCGTATCTGTAAATCTTACGGAACCTGAGTGTCCAACATCGACACTCGGAATCCACAAAACCTGAGTGTCCAACCTCGACACTCGCAATCCACATATCCATAAATCTGACGGAACCTGAGTGTCCAACCCAACACTCGCAATCCACATATCAAGAGAAACCAGATTTTCAAAATAATACACATTTCTTGAAATATCCCCGTGGTTCTCAAATCCAGAAAATCACAAGAAATCCATATCTCAATGCGTAAATCCATGTAATATGATGTATGCAACATAGAACAACAATATAAGCTTTTCAAGGGAAAATCCGCTATTTAAATGCATCAAGTTATTAAATATATCACGCGGTTCCCAATTATCCAAATCCAACGTAACATCATATAAAGTGAACATGTAGCTATAGCAAGGTATATGTGTAAGAATATTGGTATGCATGTATGCTAGATTTCATATGCGCCATCGCACAAGAATCAATGCCTCAATGTTTCTAATCAATACAAGATTACATATGTATATGTGTTGTGCATAACATGGCAATTACCGACAGTGTGTGTGTAGTATACAATTAGTGCTCGTGCAACATGAACTGTCAATAATACTGCGGTGTCCAAAAGGGTACATGTCCAGGCATAACAAGTGATAATATGCAAAGAAGTTCATGCACCATCTCTATATGTGCATATAAACATGCAGCTAACATCATATCATATCATATCTAGCCCTGACGCTTAACGCCATATGGGCGATTTCCCCGTAGTTGTTAAATCTACTCACAGATGATCTCGAGCTAAGAAAATCCGACCACCTGCTTCCCTTTCTTCGCAGCGTCCGAAGTCTCTGCTTGCGATCCTAAAATTTCACAAACACAATACATAAGGCTAAATATCCTGCGCTGACACAAAGACAACGAAACGCAAGGATAACGTCCAAAAGATATACAAATTGTGCACCTAGTGCACAAAACACGTACGACATCGGCACAACCCTAGCTAGAAACGCTAAACTACACAACCACCAAGCCTAGACCCCGATCGTACCGATCGTGCATTCACAACACAATATATATCGTGGAAGATAATATATATAATATCGCAACGTCAATTTAAACCAACGCCTAATTTAACCAAAAACATAGTAAGCAACTTTTAATCATTTTCGCTCAGGTCTAGAATGTTAAACAAATTTAACGATCACAATCATCACAAAGTAGCTTAATTAAGTCACACTAACCTTTACCACAATTTTAATCTCACTCGTACAAGATTTAGTAAATGTTAGTTTGCAATTAAGCTTAATTAGACAACTAGGAAAAATAACATTTAACAATCTCACAACTAGTTTAAGTTTTCCAAGTCTAAACTTCTCGATTAACTATTTCAAACAATCAAAACCCTAACTTGATCTTCACAACTCTTTCATGAATTTTTAAACATGCTAATTAAAGCTATAATTAAACATCTAATAACTAGATTAAGGTATTTAAACATTACTAAAGCTTAGGGTTAGAATTTTATACCTCACTTAGATCCACAAACTTGCAACTAAACTTCCAAATTAGCCTCTAAAATGATAATTTTCATGAAGATCCAAGCTTGGTTAAGCGTAAAAAATAATGGGTATGGATTTGTATTTGAGTTTGTGGGATTATTTGATGATTTTTGATGAATTATTGGAGCTTGAAGAAATTGAAATGGGGTGAAGGAAAAGAGAGGGCAGCAAGGGGGGCTTGGCCAAATGAGGGAGAAAATGGGGGTGTGTGTGGAAGTGTGTGGAAATATCTAAGTTAAAACCACTTATTAAAGTTTAATAATAACACCTCACTATGCCACCTCTTAATCCTTTATTTAAAATTTCCTTTAATTCAACAAAATATCTAGATATTTCTAGGATATTTTTCAAAGAAGTCAAAGTGCTTTATCTTTTGATTAAGTTAGCATGGATTCACATTAGCATAATTAACCCAATAAAATTTGTGATTACAACAAATTAAGTGCATAATTAAAAGCTTAATATAATATTTTAATTAAGGAAAAATATTTAAGTGAACTAAAATTTTCAGGTGACAACTAAAAAACGCAAACTAGCAATTTGCTAGTTAAACTAGTTGCAGTTAAGTCTATACAGAAAAATGATCACCTCTGGGTTTTTACGAAAAACAAAATTTAGTTTTTTTACCTATTATCAGAAAATTCGCCTAAACGATTTCTAAAGCGTTACAATCTTCCCCCTTAAAGAAATTCGGTCCCCGGATTTAAAATTTTAACTACGCGTACCTTCGAAGAGATGAGGGAATTTCTTCCGCATCTCGCTCTCGGCCTCCTAAGTGATTTCTTCACTAGTAGGGCCATGCCAAAGAACCTTCACAGATGGTAAGAACTTTGACCGAAGTTTCTTCACCTGCTGATCCAATATAACTACCGGCTGCTCGTTGAATGAATGATCGCGCTCAAGATGAACGGTCTGGTGCTGAATCATGTGAGAAGGATCATGAAGGTATCAGCGAAGCATCGTCACATGGAAAACGGGGTGAACATCCGTAAAACTGGGCGGAAGTGCCAAACGATTGGCAAAGGCACCAACTCGCTTAAGGATCTCAAAAGGACCTACAAATCTAGGACTGAGTTTCCACTTCTTCCCAAATCTCATCACCCCCTTCATCGGAGAAATCCACAGGAATACATGATCCCCCACTGCGAACTCAAGTCTGCGAAGACGACGATCAGCATAGGACTTTTGTCTGCACTGGGCTGCTCTCATCCTGTCCTAAATTAGCTGGATATTCTTTGTAGTCTCCTGAACTAGCTGGGGTTCCAAAATCCTGCTCTCGCCGAGTTCGGTCAAACAGACTGGCGATCGACACTTTGTACCATACAAAGCCTCAAAAGGCTCCATCTGAATCGTCTTCTGATAACTGTTATTGTAGAAGAATTCAATCAACGGCAAGTGACGATCCCCACTTCCCCCAAAATCAAGCACGCACGCACGAAGCATATCCTCCAGAGTCTGTATAGTCCGCTCCGACTGACCATCGGTCTGCGGATGAAAAGCGGTGCTAAAACTCAACCGGGTACCCAAAACTTCCTGAAGCTTTTGCCAAAGACGGCTAGTAAACTCGGTGCCTCTGTCGAATACGAGGTATGTGGGAACGCCGTGCAAATGCACAATCTCATTGTCACCACCCGAAAGTACGGAACGTGACCGGCACTTAGATTACGAAGCGTCTAGAGGCGCAACGTAATCTAAGTAAGCCGAAGCCCAGAAATCTAAACCATAAAAAGAAGAAGAAGAAGTAAAGGAAAATATGTAGAAAACAAGTTTAAAAGCAACACCCAATTTTCTCAAAAATTTCGGCAGAGTCTCCTTTGTAAAAACTGACCCCAAACGGGTACAAACAAGTATAATACATATGAAATAATAAAAAGGCATCCCCAAGCGGGAGCTAGCTCTACGCCAACAGGCGGAAACAACCACACCAATGCACAAAAGTATATAACACCAAAGGGCGAGGCTCAAAACTCAAAAGAAAACAAATCCACCAGATATCATAATAATACATGCGCGACTCTAAGGTCTAAATAAATAAATGGTCCTTTAACTTATCAAGTAATACAAGTTTGGTTGATGGAGCCTACTAGATACAAATGAAATAATTAAAAGTACAACGGCGGTCCAGATACAAGTGAACCAACCTACCGTGCAAATCACCCTGAATGAAATGATGTGCCACCAAGCTGCCAAGGAAACCTGTACATTGAACCAGTAATAAAATTTGGCACAACGGGGGTGAGTTGGCATATCGTGAGTAGAAGACATCTGCGAAAAGAAATCGAATGCACGACGCTATCCTAGGTCATAATAATATACCAATATATTACTAGTCATCTAGTAATGGCTGAGTAATAAACTACGTGTAGTGCAAAAGCTCTGTGCTCGTGTCAGTGCCTCAATTAGTAATATGTCCTGTGAATGAGTATGCATGCACCATGAATGCAAAACAATCAATCCTGAAATCTGGATATTTCTATATAAGAAATCATAAACATTTATCCTGGTAAAGTTTGTATAGAAATCTGAAATATCATCGATGAAATCCATAGAAATCCGTGTCAAGCATCGACACAAAACATGTAAATCTCAAGTCTCAATACCTCATAGTCTCAATATCTCATAGTCTCAATATCTCGGGCTCCGTCAGTCCGGATCGGCTCATATCATCAAATCTCACGACAACTGTCGGTATCCTCTGGATATCCGCCGCGCCAGACATCACCGGTAGGTAGTCCTCCCCTGCCAGGCTCATCGTCTACAACTCGATCTTCTTGCCCCGGGTACCATACCGGGCCCACCATGTACCCGAGACGGTTCATCCACTCCTCGAATCGGGTCTCGAAATCCAACAGAAAACATGAAATCTCATGGTGGACGACACATACATCACAAGAAAACCGCAACTTATATTTTAAAAAGAGAGGAGGAGGAGAGAGAAGTTTTTATATATATTCTTGCGGTTTTCCCCAAAAATCCAGAAATCTCATCGAAATCCAAAATCCCATTATCGTGAGTAATTAAATGATAAATGTCGGAATATGCCCCACAATAGTACATGATAATATGAAAATGTGAATGCATGAAATGTCTAAATAAAAAATGCCATGTCTAGACTAACACCTGAGAGTAATCCTAATATTATATCGATCTTGCTGTTAGCTGATTCTATACATAAAAGATAATATGTTCTAAAGTGTACGTGACATAGCAATTACCGATGATGTGCGTGTGAGCCGGCAAATAAGTATACGTGGAACATGCGCATCATCGGTAATAGTGCTGGTGTCCTAACGGGAAGAGTTTCATATTAACTACAGAAATATATGTATGAACATGCAACGTAATGATTATAATCTGAATATAAGGGTAAAATGTGTACTAACTACTCATTTGGAATATACATATCCAACTACAACTATATGACTCGAGCCTAAACTAGTATCTATCTACCCCCCTAAGGAACTAAACTAAAGGAACTAGTCGATCAGAAATAGGAATCCACCTAGGATCTAAGTCAATATCTCTAATAGTCGACGATCCAGCCTCAATAGCATCACGTACGTAGTACGACTTTCTCGAATCAAGAATGCGGATCAATCATCACATCTATGCCTCGTACGGCATCCTAATATCGGGGTACGGGTCAAGTATCACCTACGTACATCATCATTCTTTAATATCATCGTCAAATAATGTCATGATCAAAGGTACTGTACTGTAAATGCATACATCCCAATATCCTCAATCATATATCATTGCCAGTATAAATATACATCGTCAATTATCCTCAGAAATATCATGTCACATATATCATATCGTGACTAAGTCACACTTATATCATATCGTAATCAAGTCACACATATATGATGTCGTAATCAAGTCACACATATATCAAATCGTGATTCAGTCACAGGTTACAGTCCGGGTTCTATTTTAGAGTCTCATGTACCTCAATATCATCACCACCTATTATTGTTTATGTATACATATCCATTATCTCATTTTCTAATGATCCGCTAACATTATAACACGACTGTATAGCCAAGAATAACGGCATCAAGCCCAGTTATATTGTTTCATCCGCATGTATCATATCACATCCTTGTATCACATATACATGTTGTGTATATATATACCTACACCTAGTCCTATATATATACACATACATGAATACACCACGTCGAGTTTCTGTGTGTGCGTGTGTGTGTATCTACCTGAAACCTACGAATCTCCTCCAAGATATTCATCCTCTGGTAAGGTCTTTCTAAATCAATCTAGTCCAACCTAAGGTCATTACTAGGGTCCTACTCACCATGATTCTAAGGTCACGTTTGACTTCCTAAGGACAATAAGTACTATTCCTATTTTATGTTTGCGGGGGTGCTAAACGTCATCCACCCGACTTCCCCTGTAGATATACATCTACTCACCTAGTCCTTGTCTGCCGAAAACGATGTCGCCCTCCTCTTCTTCCTCGTCCGAAGTCTACGTGAGGGGTTCCTATATGCAAACACATATAATATCGTAAACTGAATCACGAACAAAACCAAACGACGCACGAAACACGCATAGGTTATAACTTATGACCCGCTCATGCAAAAGAACCAAATATCGCTCGATATCGGCGTACAAACGCCGATTGATCGAGATAAAACACCAACAAACAACTCGTAGTTTTAAAAATCATTACTTATAATATAAAACATGATTTAATTCATCGAAACCCTAAAATCGATCAAATCGTCCGATTTCGTAAAACCCGAAAACGCCAATTTACCGCTTTACTTCAAAACTTGACGTTTAATGAAACTAATGGTCATAATGCTCATTAAATAGCATAACTAAATTACAGAAACCATTACAATATTTTTAACACCCTAATTTGTATTAAATTGAAATTCTAGTTTGCAAACTTGCCCGATTTCGATACTTTTAAGCAAAATTTTCCCAATTTCACTTCTAGACTTGATTTTGCATGAATTAACTTATTAAACTACAATTCATGATGATAATAATATAATGAAACCATATTTATATTTTAAATCTCATTTATTTAAGAATTTCTAAAATCTAGTTAGCAAAATAGCAATTTTTCTCACAATTTTCTATTATCAACTTGAAACTAGTAACCAAACTAGGTTTTCCATTCCACTAACAAGTTAATATCCTAATTAAAATCACAATCTAGTGTTACAAACATTAGTTAGAATTTTATCTCACCAATATATATAATATACAAAAATCTAGTTTGCAAAATTGCTTAATTTAAACAATTTGAATGAACAAATTACAATACATCAACCATGCATGATTTTCCATTTATAAAAATGTTAAACTAGTTATTATAACCCTACTTAATTAATAAAATTCATAACTTGATTTTATAAAGCCTAACTTGAGTTTAGAAATTTGTAAATAGAATTAGTTAATTAAATCTAAATATGCTAGATTGAAACATTTAATAACAATAAATCATAAGAATAAAATTTATACCTCTACATGTGAGATCCAACCATGAAAATTTGCCTCCAAAAAGAATGGTTTCCAACTCCAAAATCCATGTAAAAATGAGCAAAGAATAGAGGGTAGGAATTAATTAGGAATTTGTGGGTTTTTTATTGAATTTTTTGATGAAATTTGGAGGATTTTTGAAACAAAATCAAGTGGAGAAATGGGGAGGGGGCTACCATGGTGAGGCCGGCCACTACATGGAGGAGGGGGAGAGAAAGAAAAGAGTGAAGAATGATGTAGAAACTTCTCCCAAAACAACACATCCTTTATGTCTTTTCATTAAATTCTTTATTTAATAATTTTCTTCTTCAAAAAATTGATCCTAGAAAAATCTAGAACCATGAAAATATTTGAGAAAGAATTTTGCATAAAAATACTTGATTCTAATATGGCATGGCTCATTTTATAAAATTAACCCATTTCAAAGTTGTAATTTTCACTAATTTAGTGTATAAATAAAGCTTATGTTAATATTTAAAATAATTAATTTAGGAAAAATATTTAATTAAACTAAAAATTTATAAGTAACTAAATAAACACCATTTACTAGTAATTACATAATTAAAATATGTATTTTTAAATTTATAATGAAAAATAATTACGGTTTAGTTTTACGAAAAATACGTTTTACTTTACCGAAAATCTGAAAATTCACTTAAAGAATTTTATTTATTTAATTATTTATTTATTTATTTTTAAAACGTTACAATCTTCCCCCCTTTAAGAAATTCGGCCCCTGAATTTAAATTAAAACTCCCCCCAATTACTAAAACATTCAGCCAAAACACTCAAATCGCCGGGGCTCCGAAATCATCAGTACATAACTAAAAATCAACTCCGTCAAGCAAAACGCAATCATCGGAGTTATGGTGAAAATAAAATATCAAAGCCCAACACGAAAACCAACATGACATGCCTCAAAACTATAAGTTATATATAGTGCGCATCGTAGTAAAATCGTCCAAACATCTGAATAAAGAAGCATGCAAAAACCCCTTTTTAAAATCGCCGTGCGATACGCGTGTCACGGCATAAGTAGCGGACGTTTATTTTAAATTTTTTTAGCTATATATATATATATATACATATCTTTTATTTAACATACACGTCCCGCCTGGTTACCAAATCAAATAGTAATGATTATAAAAACATACTGCTCAAACTGAAATCAATCCCAATCACATCATGAAAATATCATGTGCGTCCGGTGCGCACTGAAATCGAAACCAAATACAGATGCCACGAATACACACAAAAACAAAACTAAGTGCAACAGGTGTGCACCAAAAACATGTGTCAAGTGCAACGGGCGTGCACGACACTAATATCAGGTGCATCTATTCTGCACAAAACCCCGATTTAGTGCATCTGGTGTGCACAAATCGCATCAGGTGCACCGAATGTGCACAAGAATCTCAATCAGGTGCACATGGTGCACGAAAACAAACACCGAAATATCAAAATCAAAATCACAGTACAAGAATGCATGAAAACTAGGTCGAACCATACGTCAAAATCATATGCAACCCATATGCACGAAATCAAATCAATATTTCAAAATGTACAAAATCAAATCGAGTTCACTGGGTATGTACAAAACAACATCAATACAACTGACATGTGAAACACATATAGAATATAATGAATGTGCACATAAGAAATACCAATCGTAGAACAAAATCCTCAAAATACCAAAATCCAACAACAGAAATATGAAATTCAAATCGCCAAATCACAATCGTAAACACTATCGTCAATGTGCGCCTCTTTCCTCTGATGTCGACTGCTTCAAACTCGTCTCCTCATAGGTGTGCTGACTGCGCTACTAACGGCAATACTCATATCTAGAGTCTCCCACATAATCTATCCCTTCACCTGATATCTGGACTACAATAAACTTTTCAATCGATTCATCAAAATCCCATAATTCCCCGAGAGCTCAACACTCAAGTACAGTTTAAAAATATCCAGTAGATACCCCAGCATCTATGGACCAGCCGTAGAAGGGCAAACCCAAGTCTCACTAATGGCACCGTGGAACTGCCGTAAACCCTAAGGTTCAAGGGCGTTCTCGTGGTCATTATATCGAGTTAGGGTTTCATTCTTCTAGAGGGTCCATAGAAATACCTGCATGTTCTTCCGAATACCTTAAACTTGGGAAAATATGTTTCTGACAATCGTTCGAATCCTTTAACTTCGTCTGGACGGCATGTGAATACCCTTCGTCCGCACGCTAAACAATGCTTCAATCCTCAAGAATAAACGATACCCCAATGGTTATCGCATTCGAGTCGCAGCTCCTTCTGCCCGTGCGACCGTGGTAACAAAAACCACCATCCGATATCGACGAAGATAGATCAAAGGAACGAATAGAATACGGTGCAAAGAAATGTACATCCTAAGGTTTCTTAAGCAGAGTAGCGTATCGTAAGTATGTCGCGGATCATACCCACGATACGTCACTCTACCTAAGTCACCTACTCCATCAACTAAGGGTCACTCTAGACTTATACAAGGTTAAACCTAGCGCTCTGATACCAACTTTGTCAAGACCCGAAAGTACGGAACGTGACCGACACTTAGATTACGAAGTGTCTAGAGGCGCAACGTAATCTAAGTAAGACGAAGCCCAGAAATCTAAACCGTAAAAAGAAGAAGAAGTAAAGGAAAACATGTAGAAAACAAGTTTAAAAGCAACATCCAATTTTCTCAAAAATTTCGGCAGAGTGTCCTTTGTAAAAACTGGCCCCAAACGGGTACAAACAAGTATAATACATATGAAATAATAAAAAAGCATCCCCAAGCCGGAGCTAGATCTACGCCAACAGGCGGAAACAACCACACCAATGTACAAAAGTATATAACGCCAAAAGGCGAGGCTCAAAACTCAAAAGAAAACAAATCCACCAGATATCATAATAATACATGCGCGACTCTAAGGTCTAAATAAATAACTGGCCCTTTAACTTATCAAGTAATACAAGTTTGGTTGATGGAGCTTACTAGATACAAATGAAATAATTAAAAGTACAACGGCGATCCAGATACAAGTGAACCAACCTACCGTGCAAATCACCCTGAATGAAATGATGTGCCACCAAGCTGCCAAGGAAACCTGTACATTGAACCAGTAATAAAATTTGGCACAACGGGGGTGAGTTGCCAGCTCATGAGTAGAAGACATCTACAAAAATAAATCGAATGTACGACGCTATCCTAGGTCATAATAATATACCAATATATTACTAGTCATCTAGTAATGGCTGGGTAATAAACTACGTGTAGTGCAAAAGCTCCGTGCTCGTGTCAGTGCCTCAATTAGTAATATGTCCTGTGAATGAGTATGCAAGCACCATGAATGCAAAACAATCAATCCTGAAATCTAGATATTTCTATATAAGAAATCATTAACATTTATCCTGGTAATGTTTGTATAGAAATCTGAAATATCATCGATAAAATCCATGGAAATCCGTGTCAAGCATCGACACAAAACATGTAAATCTCATGTCTTAATACCTCATAGTCTCAATATCTCATAGTTTCAATATCTCCTGCTCCGTCAGTCCGGATCGGCCCATATCATCAAATCTCACGACAACGGTCGGTATCCTCCGGATATCCGCCGCGCCAGACATCATCGGTAGATAGTCCTCCCCTGCCAGGCTCATCGTCTACAAGTCGATCTTCTTGCCCCGGGGTACCATACCGGGCCCACCATGTACCCGAGACGGTTCATCCACTCCTCGAATCGGGTCTCGAAATCCAACAGAAAACATGAAATCTCATGGTGGACGACACATACATCACGAGAAAACCGCAACTTATATTTTAAAAAGAGAGGAGGAGAGAGAGAAGTTTTTATATATATTCTTGCGGTTTTCCCCAAAAATCCAGAAATTTCATAGAAATCCAAAATCCCAATATCATGAGTAAGTAAATGATAAATGTCGGCATAAGCCCCACAATACTGCATGGTAACATGAAAATGTGAATGCTTGAAATGTCTAAATAATAAATGCCATGTCTAGACTAACACCTGAGAGTAATCACAATATTATATCGATCTAGCTGTTAGCTGATTCTATCCATAAAAGATAATATATTCTAAAGTGTACGTGACATAGCTGTAACACCCTAGGATGTGTTTAGTAGCTAATTATATTTTAATATGTGAATTTTGACAAAAAGTTTACCAAATTGATTTTCAAATAATTTTTCAAATTTAATAAATATTTTTCTAAAATTTTCCCAAGCTTGCACAAACTTGTGCATGTAAACTAGGGTTAAAATTTGGGTTTAACCATGTTTAACAACCATGGTGGATTAAACCTCCCTATTATTAAGTTAAAATGATTTTTTTTTATTTAGGGTATTCTTTTTAAATGAAAGGGGATTTAAATTTTTAAGTTGGTTGACTTGTGAGTGCATCATGGCTAAGCCATGCTTGCATTAAATGAGAGAGAGAGTGTGTGTGCATCATAGCAAGCACATGCTTGCATTTAATGTGAAGGGAGAGAGAGAGAATGGGGGCTTGACTCTTTTGTGTTATCATTTGCTTGTGGTTTCAACACACTCCCATTCCCTCACTCATTCACTCTCTTTCTCACACACACACTCTCAGCTTCATCATCAGCAGCAGAAGCAGCAGGCACAGCAGCAGCATTACACAACAGCAACAACAACAGAGCACCAGCCTCAGTTCCAGCATCAGCATCACCAAGCAACAGCAGCAGCTCCTTGCAGCAGTCGCAGCAACACATGTAGCAGCAGCCCAGCACTTACACCATCAACAACACCATCAACAACAATAACAACATCAACAGCAACAGCAAGCATCAGCATCAGCAGTAGCAGTAGCAACAGAAACAGCAGCAGCAGTGGCAGCTTCTTCTTCTCTTCTTCTCCTGACCCAGCGTCGTTGGGGCAAGTGGGGTATAACCTCTGAGCTTCACTTGCACGTATGCTTGACTTGTGTGTCGGTTTAGCTTATTAGTGTAAATTTGTGCTTGTTAGTGCTAGATTATGTGTTATTAGTGATATTTGTGATGTTTAGTGTAAACTTTGCTTAGGCAAGGTTAGTTTTGGTTAGAGTAAGTTAGTTAGATGCTATTGAAGCCAAGTAAACTTAGGTAACCCCAGATTGCCCAAAATACCCTGAATTTTCATGATTGTGCAAAATGTGACTTTTTAAGCAAAAACTTAGCTTTTTGATGTCTGCTGTTACCCCAGTGAGTTCAGAATAATACTGAGGGGACTGTAGCATACTTGAGAGACCCTGACCCCACCACGAGAGCCCGACCCCACCAGCCCAACCTTAGGCCGCCGGAAAAATCTTTCTGGCCGCAAATTGCGGCCAGACCTGGGAGATAGGAGCTAGGGTTTTTAGGGTGGGTATCTGCTATGTTTTGTAGGTCCTTGGTATATATAGTTTTGTAATATTTTAACCTGGATAGAATCTGGGACGATATATCATTTTCTGGTGTTTTTGGTTTGCGCGATACGCGCGATACGCGAGTGGGTTTTGTGATTCAGCGTATCGCGGCGTGTCGGGCTGAGTCGTAGACGCGTGCACACACGTTTCAGCGTATCGCACACACGCGCGTTGATTCGCGACGCAAGTTTCACGTTTTGTTTCGATATCGCGTTTTGCGAGATTCTTGCTCAGATGATTGGATTCCTTGTGTAATTCCAAGTTCACAGGCGGGCACGTCAGACGTCGCCAGAAAAGGGAAGCAAGTGGTCGGCTATACTTAGCACGCGACCAGGTGAGTAGATTTAACATCTACCGGGAAATCGCCCGTATGGCGTTAAGCGTCAGGGCGTAATAGGATTTGTAGTCATGAGTGTCCATATAGATATATACTGGTAGTATAGAACACTGCACTATCACTAACGGTCCAAGTTGCACGAGCACGATTTATATGCTACACTCACACCGTTAGTGATTGCCATGCCACTCACGATGTAGGATTGCTATAAACCGCATATTATATTGATTCTGCTTATTTGACGTTGACATGATTTGCTGCATACATCACACATATTCATACTTGTGACTTATACCTCACATATTCATACTTGTGACATATACATCACATATATTCATACTTGTGACATATACATCACATATATTCATACTTGTGACTTATACCTGACATATTCATATACATATATTCATACTCGGGCGCATATACATCATATGTCTACATTAGTGCACATGTACATTGCTATATTCACTTTGCGTACTTATCCATTCGCACATCCATACCTATACCACATTCATATGTTACATACATGGATGTTATTGACTTGATTTAAAACTAAGGGACCGCAAATGATATTTTCAAAATTGGATCTTTTAAAAAGAGCGGTTCTCCCTTTCTTTTACCCGTAGTGTCATATGACACATTGCATGGATCTACGCATTGGATTTGATTTCTGTGATTTCTAGATTTGGGAACCGGAGTACTATTTTAAGAAAATACGCACTGTTTGAAAACCCGGTTTCCTTTGATATGATATTTAGTGCGTCCACCATGAGTTTTCTCGGTTCCAGAGAGCTTGTATGAGTATACCCGATTCGAGGAGAGGTAGGCACCGATTGCGAGTACATGGTGGACCCGGTACGGTACCCCGGGGCGAGAAGACTCGTATTGTTAGACGGTGAGCCCGGCGGAGGGACTACTACCTACCGGTGATTGGTTGGACCGGGCGGTTATCCGGAGGATACTGACCAGAGTAGCTTTGTAACGTTTTGAAAATCGTTTCGGTGAAATTTCGAAAAAACAGTAAAATAAGGGAGTTTTCTGTAAAAAGTTAAAATGCAAATATCTTTATTATAAAATTAAATATAAATATTCTAGTTATGTAATTGCTAGTATTTGGTGTTTATTGAACCACTGCTGAAATTTCAAATTTTCTGAAAATTTTTCCGAAATTAATTATTTTAATATTATTTTAAGCCGGTAAGAAAATACATTGAATTAGCGATAAATACAAATTTAAATGGGCTAATTTTAATTTTTAAAATCATGTTAATTTAAATCTAGTTGTAATATAATTTTTTAGTATTTTATTTCAAGTTTTAATTGATTTATTTTATGGAAAACAAAAATATAGTTATTTTGAACTAAAACTTGCAAATATGGTATTGTGGGGGGTCTTTTTGCATAGAATTTTTTTGTAAAGTCTCCCACACTCACCCTTACTCCCCTTGGCCAGCCTCACACTATTGTAGCAGCCCAAGAATTTTATTTCCCTCTTTTTGACCTTAAATCATGTGAGAAATGGGTTAAAATAAGGTTTTTATATATAGTAAAGTAGGTGGGGGTATTATGGTAATTGGGTGGGGCTTTGACTTGGATCTTTTGGCATCATCCCCTCACCTTTTTCCCCCTCTTCCTCTGCTGAAACCAGCAGCAGCAGCCCCCCCTCCATTTCTTCTTCTCTTTTCTCTTCAAAATTCCATCAAAAAATCATCCAAAATGCTTCAAAAATTCCACAAAATCAAAATCTAATCCCTACCCATTTTTACTTGACCATTCTAGTTTGGATCTTGGTGAAGGGAAGCATGTTTGGGAGGCTAGATTTGTGCTAGATTTCAAGATGATTGTGGGGGTAAATTCTTAACCTTATGTCTAATTGTTGTTTGGATACTTTAAATCTAGCATAATTAGTTAATAGTTTGGGATTAATTGAATGTTTTGAAAAATATAGTAAGGGTTTGTGATTTCAATTAGGGTTTTTATCATATCATTAGGGATGCAAGGTTTAGTTTAACATCTTAATGTATGTAAAACCTAGTTTGGTTGATTAAATTGCACTTGTTATATGTAATTTGTCCAAATTGCTTAAATTGCAAACTAGGTTTTTGTAAACCTTGAATTTGATTAAGAGAAAAATGTAATTAGGTTTTTCATGACTTCATTAAATTTATTAAGTGTGGTTTAATGTCTTTAGTTCATGAAAATCCTAGCTAAATTGTTGTTTGTGCATTTTTTCTATAAAATTGTTAAAATTTGGGTATATTGTAAACTAGAATTTTGGGGCAAAAGAAATTTAATGAGATTAAATAATGAAAATGGTTTTTATGACTTATTTAAGTTGCTTAATAAGTATTATGGCCATTAAATTTGTTCAAACGTCGAGTTTTGTACTAAAACGGGTAATTTGTGCTTGCTAGATTTTCGGAAAAATGGCTTTTAAAGTGAATTTTGGGTTTTTGTGAAAGCAACCATAGGTTTTGACCTATGTGGGTTTCGTGTGTCGTTTTGATCATGAGTCGTATTTTAATACGATACGGTGCGTTATGATATGTAGGTACCCATGTGGACTTCGAGACGACAAGCAAGCACGTGGCGACGTCGGCACCGGCGAGCGAGGACCAGGTGAGTAGATTTATATCTACGGGGAGAAGTCGGGTGGATGGCGTATAGCACCCCCGCAGTTCGTGGTGATGTATACGAATACGTATACACACATATATATATTGATTATATTTTGTTTGAGTATATTGATGATAATATGGATATTTGGTGTTCTTGGATGATTTAGTGTCGCGAAACCCTAGAGTAGTGGTCGCACCACACATGCACACAACCACCCATACTTGCATACTTTCTTCTTTCATTTGTGCTTATTCGGGAATATATAGTTATGTGTTCACATGGGTATGGGACTATGTGTTCACATACGGATTTGAGGATGATACTTGGGTTTGAGATGAGTCGATGAGATTTGTGTTGAGGTTGTGATATCGGTGATATGGCAAGATTCGTATTTGAGATACGTCCTGATGTTATAGCGGGTCTTTGAACGACGATACGGGTGAATAGTGCTATAAATAAAATGGTCGACATGTGATCGTGATATGAGATATGATATGCTAGGATATTGATACTAGGCCGTATTGGGCGATATATACCCCTTGATGATGATATGTGCTGATGATATCGGTTTGTACGAGACTGTCGATCAGTAGTCAGATCATGACTATATTGATGATATTAGTATTGTACTAGACATAGGTCAGTACCCTGGACTATGATCTTGGATAAAAAGGATACCAGATGAATAGTGTGATGAATATGATATTAACCCGTACTCAGATTTGGGGATGCCGTACGACGGATTTACGTACGAGCTATATTTTGATGATTGATCCGCACTCTTGACTTGGGATGTCTGATTATAGATATGGTATCGTATATGATATTATTGAGGCGGGATCACCGACTAATATATATACAGGTATGTATATGTATCGACTCAGATGTTAGGCGGTTTCCTTATCCGTAGTCCAGCTTGTTAGCTTAACCCTTTAGTTTAGTTTAGTTGTTAGATTAGATTCGATTCTTACCTATTTCAAAAACTAATGAATCATGGGTAATTTAAAAGACAGCCCAAGGGATCCTACGGATATTTCAAAAGACGTATCTTTTCATAAAAACACCGTAGCCCCTATTTTCAAAACCCCACGATTCGTGTTATTTCTAATGGCACCATTGTTTAATATTTAGCTCCCGCTCATTTTGATTGCTCGCTCCGCATCGCATACTTACATTGTTATTTCATATTGCATTGTTGACATTATGCTGTTAGGACACCAGCACCATTACCGTGTAGGGTTCCTAGGCACTCTCAAGAGGTCTCACAAGGCATCAACCATGCCAATTTTAAATTTTACGGTGCCGAGAAACCCTAATACGGATCGTTGGCTAGAATTTTAGGTGAAAAAGAAACTAGTTAACAACTTAACTAAATGGTAAACGGAAATACAACCTTTGTAGATCCGGTTCTCCACCTCCATGGCTCCGCGATGAAGTCTCCTCGCTGTCCAAATGGAATCCCGGGCTCTAGCGTCGGCTTCATCGGAGAAATGGGCGGGCAAGGTCGTCGGCTTCGTGCCGAAGATGATCTACGTCGAAGCATCACAAGATCAAGCTCCCACTTCACCAAGTCATGAAACTTGTGAAGAAAACACACTCTACTACTTGGCAAGAGGTAGAGGATGAAGAAATAGGAAGTGGGTTCACTTTAGAATTGGATTTCTCACTCATTTCATCAATTCACCATTGATGAAGCAAGCTTTCTTCAAGTGAAGAAGAAGAAGATGAATATTATGATGAGTATTTTTCAAAAAGGAAATAAAATGAATACTTATCATAATGTAACCATGGTCAAGTGTAGAGAATAGACTAGGGTTAAGTGGAATGGTTAGGGTTAAGCATGAGACAAAATGGTGACTTAGTCAAACCTTCATGAAGCTTCAAATACAAACAAAGAAAGCCACCATCTTTCCCATTTTCTTTTCCAAAATAAAATAAATGAAATAAATAAATAAATGAATAAGAAAATGAAAACCCTAACCATTACACAACCATGGTTTAATCTTTACACAAACCATAGTGAGCATGTATCATCAAACATGATACAAACTTGTGTACAAAAGTATATCACATATACAATGTGCACAATCCAAGTGAGAAAATCCATTTAAAGTGAACCAATACTAGTTAATGTAAATTAAAATATCATATATATAATTATACATTAAATCATTAAATCAACACTTGATTTAACGATTCGGTCATATCGCATATAACCGACTAATATCCAATGTATCGATTTATCGAATCAATCCTTGATTCGATAACTAGGTTATATCGCATACAACCATTCGACACATTCATCGCGAGAATAGAATACGGTATCACATAAACGTATTATTCTCGGTCCCGCACATATCTCATATGCGCTCCTATTTCGTTTCGCTTGAGCCAGGAAACCTCTGTGTAGGACTCTAAAGACTCGTCAATACGCCGGCAGCAGATGATGATCATATCAAACACCCACAAGCCGCAAGCGGTCTGCTAAACGTAATGGCCACCCGGGTATTGAGCGATCAGAAGATCGACGAGCAAGCCCGCTCACACTCCTGTGAATCCAACCAGTAACACTTACCGTACAGTCCGGTCTGATCGTCTGATATGTCGCATATCTCGCCTAGGGGTGGTAAACGTCAGACCCCAATAGCTCGATAAGTCGTGTCGATATGAGGTCTATAACAATTCGAGAAACTACTGGTAACATTTACCAGTAAATCTCAGCAACCCTGGCCAGGGATTTCCGGTTATAGCCAATCGAACACAGCGCAACATCAACTCCCTATACCGGGAGAGACGAATCCCCTCCTATCGCTCATTGCCTCCATGTGATTCGGGACTGTACCCAAAAACCACCATTTTGCATGCCCTCTTAGACGTGGTAAGGTGGAAATCAAAGCACAGTGGGAACCACACAAGACTCTATGACGATCTCGGGTCAACAGACTACTCTGTTCAAGTGTCACCAGAGAACTGCCATCTGACGTAAGGTATAATACCATCTGGGAGTTCTCGGCGAGTCCGTCCAGTGTACCCAGTCTCCACTAAGCACCCGTATATCATCTCTGATGTCAAACACCAATGGATATGGGATCATCCATCGCCCATCTGTATAGGTCGAGAAGGTATACGCTAGTCTACTCTGGTATATCGATGCCCCATCTCGATACACCCACGACTAGGGACTTTGAAGGATGTACTTATGGACTACCATGTCCCCACTAGTATGATCCGCATCATAGTCCAGGTAGTCAAGTACACATCCTAAGGGCTTTACCAACATGTAACAGAGAGACAATCAGTATACACGTTAAGGTAAAGATCAACCAGATAGCATACTATCATGTCGAGCAAGAAAGTCCTCCCTATATATGTCCAAGCATCCACTACATTATACATCCTATGTATAGTAATGGCCTCTAGGGCATACATATAACTAACAATCTCCCACTTGCACTAGGGCCATCTGATAGCAGTGGTTGTAGTATCTCATACTCAACCATCCCATAAAAGTCTCTCTCTGGGAAAAGGCCTTCGTGAGTGGATCCGCCGTGTTGTCCTCTGGGTCTACTCTCCTAACCTCGATCACCCTGGAGATCGACTATCTCCATGATCAGGTGACACTGCCTTAGAATATGTCTGGATCACTGATGGGACCGGCGTTCCTTGGCATAAGCCACAACTCCATTGTCTCACAATGGTTGGAACGTAGTTCATCTCATGAACCAATATACACCAAGACTGCCTCTTTGGTAGCATCTTAAGTAGCGATGTATCCAGCCTTTATCGTCTAGTATGCCACGGTATCTAGCTTGGAACTCTTCCAACATACCGTCCCTTTACTAAGGGTAAAGACAATGCCTGTGACTGACACTCAGTCGTCTTTATCACCGTGGAACACTTCCAGTGATTCTTCCCATGATCAATTGATACCATCTCACTACAACTAGTGAGTATCCTAACATCCATTTAGATCTATCTCATAGATCCAAAATCCAGGATTTAGTAGGTATCATTATGATCCTATAAGGAGAATCATTGTGATATGCGGAGATTGACCGAGCGTAGCATAGGAAACTTCTTTCTTATCAAGAGTATGTCATCCACGTACTCTACGAGGATCATCACCATACTCCCTACTACCTTTTTGTATATACAAGATTCATCTACCATTTTGATGATGTCAAACACTTTGACTAACACATCAAAACAGATGTTCCAACTCCGCGATGCCTGGTTTATCCTATAAAGCATCTTGAACACGTTTCCGCTGCTCCCACTGTCTACGAAGCCATCTGGCTGTGTACTTATAGATGCTCTCTTCCAAAACATCATTTAGAAAAGCAGTCATGGCACCCAACCGCCAGATATCGTAGTCATGGTATGTAGCCGTGGCAAGTAGGATCTGGAGGGACTTAAGCATAGATACTTGAAAAGGTTTCATCATTATCCACGCCTGGTTGATGACGAAAACCTTTAACAAGTATAGCTTTGAAAGTCTCAACTTTTCCATCTACACCAAGTAATCTTCTCAAGATTTACTTGCTCCTGATGGGGATTTAACCCTTCAGATATAGCAGCCAAAGTCCATACTTTGCTGGTGTACATGGATTCCATCTCAGATCACTAAGCATCCAGCCATTCTTACAGAGTCCTACTCCTGATGGCCAGCTCGAAACTAGTTGGGTCATCATCTCATGATGCAATCCTCGCTCCCACTGTCATAGAGAAACCGAAATATCTCTCAGGTGGGTGAGGAACCCTACTAGATCGGCGGAGAGGCCGAGGTTCGTTGGTAACTATTGAATCCTTTGGTTCTTTCAAACCATCAGCTGTAGTTTGTATAGCTGGAACATTTCCAGTTCTACATAACTGACCTTGCCTCGAGTTTGTCCGGATTTTGCTTTTAAACATAGCCAGGACAACCCCAAATCTTAACCAGCTTAAGATATGGGCTCTACCCTTTCCATATCACATATGAAGCGGTAGGCAACTGATTTGATTGGAACCCTATTCAATAGGTATGCAGCTTCTCAAGCGCATAACTCCCAAAAGGAAATAGGAAACTCAGTAGTACTCATCATAGAGCACACCATATCTCATAGGGTGCTATTGCTCCACCCCGATATACCATCGTGCTATGGTGTATACGGAGGAGTAATGCTGAGAGAGAATCTCATTCTCCTTTAGAATATTCCAGGATTTCCGTGCTCAAGTATTCTCCTCCTTGATCACATCAAAGGACATAATACTTATACCCGTGTTTTGGTTTTCTACTTCTAAATCATATTCTGTGAATATCTCAAAAGGTTCAGACTTGTGTTTCAACAGGAACATATGTCTGAATCTTGAGAGATTATCAGAGAACGTAATGAAGTACAAAGAACCATTCTTGGCATGTGTAGACAGGGGACCTTACATACATCCACATGTATCATCCCAAGAGTTCACTAACTCTTTCTCTGTTTCCAGTAAACGGAGCTATGGTCATCTGATCTCTGTGACATGACTGGCAAGTTTCACAAGATGTAGATTCAAACTGATTTAAATATGCATCTACATGTAACTTCAGCTAGTCGGGTCACATTGATATGACCTAGTCTACAATGCCTCAAGAAGGATTTGTTCATTTCTGAACTCTTCCTCTTGTGTGTGTTCCGTATACTAAGAACTGTAGTTTGATTTAGAACATCAATGCTTTTAGATAACGTGCCTGAACCGATCAACTTTTGATATAAGAAATGTTCAAAACATTATCCAACAATACAAAATTTTATCATATCTTTACTGATAAAGAGACTGATATGATTTTGTATATCAGGTTCGGTATCTAATAACATTCGTTCAGAATTAATGTATTGATAATACAAGGTGACAGTGACCAACAGACTTGGCTGCAACACTTGCCCCGTTTTCTGTCTCATGAAACTTATCACCCGTTCTCAGTTCTCTACCTTTCTGTAGCCCTATGTAACAGATTACATATCTGGGATCCTGATCTGGTATCACATACCCAGGACGTAAAGGATACTGAGAAACAGTTCTCTGTAATGAACACACCCGAAGATGATGCATCAGCATGCACTCTCTTCATTTGGGCGGCATGGGAATTCTGGTAATCCCCAATTTCCTGCTCTGTCTTATAACAATTATAAGTTGGAGCGGGACCAACGTTCCCCAGCTCAGTATAACAAGCGGGTTCGGTCAAATATCCGTATTATTATCTTGATTAAGGCGTGATATGGTCGCTACCTGGAGAGAGAGAGAAGAAAACACTCAGCGTACGCTCTTGCAAGATCAGATTGGTTATTATTTTATCTAATCAGGATGGCTCCCACTGCTTTTTATCAAATCTTCCTTCAAACCATAAAAGGAAAGACTAGCCGGGATTAATTACACACTACAAGTTCGCCAATCTTTCAGCCAGGCCAGTGTCGGTACTTTGAGGGAGGTCCCCCGTGCTTTCGCACGAACCTAATTACAGTAAACCTTGTTTTCCCAGAGGCGTAACCCCATTGACACCTTTCTAGACACCTACTTGATCGGCTAATTGTAATGTGTAAAACTCTCCCAGGAGTAACAATTACTCGCAGCGGGTATCGGGATCCAACTATCTCATAGAAGGTATGCAATCTCATTGCAAATTTCAACACTTGAAATTCCCGATAATCTTTTGCCCCTAGCGTCTTATGACCTTGACGCAGGCCAACAAACCATAGTGCGCTAGTCAAGTTCTACCCGTCATTTCCTGATTGAATTAAACCCACCCGCACGACCCTTGACGCAGGCCAACAATGTCGCACGACTACCCTAATCCAATCTGCATCATATGCATAAACAGATAAATACTAGTTAGCTACCGCACACTACGCCTTGACGTAGGCCAACAAACGTAGCACGAATACTAACTACCATTTATCTGAAATGACGGAGGGCTACGACAGGTTTTTCTGAAAACCTATTGCGTAATGAACTTGATATCGTTGTAGAATCAAATGATTTTAAAATGGAGTGCTTTTGAGGCTTTTCTAGTTTTGCTAAAGGAGTCACTCCCGGTAAAGGGATCGTCGGTCCTTTCCTCGTCGAATGAGGTGCGGGATATATCATATATATCACTGTGCAAAGCAAAAACTCTTAAAAGCAATCAAAAGGCAAACCGAGTGTGTAGCATCTGCCAGTTATTGCTAAAGGAGTCACTCCCGGTGAAGGGATCTCGGTCCTTTCCTCATCGAATAAGGTGTAGGATATATCATATATACCGCTGTGCAAAGCAAGAACTGTAGCTACCTGTTTTATTTTGAAATTCGATTCTACAACATCTTAGGTTACTTTTATTTCATTAATCACATTAATGAAGTCCCATCATTTAAATACCTAAACATCACAGATAAATACGACGTACACTTATGCCATCCGCATTCGCCTCGATGTCCCCTCGTGCACCGTTAGGTTAGGTAACTAACGGCAGAGCGGGGCAGAGCTAGCGCGGGTGTAAAACATAAGTAACGTCTATATAATATATCATATATACTATATACTGTACCTATCACAGATCATCACATGATCACATCACAGATATCGCAGCAGAAGAAATATATGAAATATTGGATATACTAGGACGTCTGTGTTTTCAATACGAGCCAGTATAAAACACGGATTCCACGGTCGCGATGAGTAGCCAAACCCACACCCCTAGACCCCTACGAGAGCGGCAAGCAACCCTACCAATTCTAGAGTTAGGAGACCCGGCCTCAACTCCTCGAGTTGGTCTCCCACTGGACTCCAGAACCCGGTTACTTGTGCTCCCCTCCTTGGGTCTATCCTAGTGCGGAAAAGTAAATAATATACAAACGGTGACAACTTCCGCAACCTGGAAGCGCCCCAATAAAAGAATATTACATACAAGTTTTTACATGAATGAAAATGAAAAACACTCATCTCACATAAAAACCCCCGGCTATTCAAACACGACGATCCAATATAACATATCTGGCAACACATAACATCACATGTCATCAATGTAAGTAAATAAGTCCATCCCAATTGTCGTTGACATATAGCAACGAAACCGGCGATATCACATATTACACTTACGGTCACAGAAAAGAAAGTGTAAAACTACAACAGTTGGAATCCGCAACCTCCATAGACATCGCATGCCTAATCAAATGAATTCCTTAGACATCGCATACCTAACAATTATAAACCCCGCATTTTAGTCTCATTATCGAAAACACTTTTCAATATCAAGTCGGGCAATTCAACAAGATTTCCGACATCCTGATCGAATGCTCGTCGCAAACTTTAGTAGACGGCCGCACCCCCGATACCGTTGACGAAGTGCACCAAGGCGGAACACCGCTACCGCGAGCACCCGAACGGATGCTTTCGGCGACGGGGTTCTCCTACAGTCACTTGGTCGGGGCTATGGAGTGAGGCTGTCTATTAAGTTTACCCGGCGAGTATCCGCGTACACTACGTGATTGCGACGGACTTTTGATCACATCAAAATTCCGTGGCAACCGATCAAGTGAGACTAAAGTGCTGTGTTTATAACATTCATTCAGTTATCTCATAAGTACTTGTGAATTCCAATTATTGTATCACATTCCGGATAAGACAGAAAATGTTAAACTTTCCAATCGAACAATCGAACACCCAAGTTTTCCCGAAACAGATCAACACATGAAATAAGTTCAAAGACATTCACTTCATGCCTCAGTACCAACGGTCCAGCCGTAGAAGGGTCAAGCCAACGCCTCACATGTGGCACGCCGTACTGCCCCAAATCCGAAGGTTCAAAGGGCAGTTCAAGACGGTCACATAATCGAGTTAAGGTTTGTTGTCTTCTAGAGGGACCATCGCCTTACTTGCACTACTTAGAACGTCTTTAAACCACTGAAAAATCCAACACTTGGATATTTTTCCGGCAGGGGAAAGATTGGGTATTTACATCCGGTCGAACTTTTTAACATATTCAAAAATATCCGGAAAAACACATAGACGAAATTAGAGAAATCCGATCGAATCATCGAAGCCCCAAAGCAACCCAGAAAATTCAACTCTTGAATAATACTTAAAAATACCCAGAGAACTCAGCACTGAATAAAAGAAGTTACTGTGCAAAATTGGAAGCGTGACGTCACACTTTAGCCGCGGAACCGCCGCATAAGCTAGGCTTATGCCGCGGTTCCGCCGCGCATTAGAGGGATCATGAGATAAATTTTGCGCCGTAATTCTTAGAATTCCCTGCTGAATTTTTTAAGCATTTTTAATCAGGAAAAAACCCAGTTTTTGGAAAAAGTCCAGAGAGCGGGTGGGATTAGGGTTTCGGGGTTTGTTCGGATTTGAAATTCCGTCTACGCATCGCCTAAGGCTCTAGCTAGGCTCTGATACCACTGTAGGGTTCCTAAGCACTCTCAAGAGGTCTCACAAGGCATCAACCATGCCAATTTTAAATTTTACGGTGCCGAGAAACCCTAATACGGATCGTTGGCTAGAAGTTTAGGCGAAAAAGAAACTAGTTAACAACTTAACTAAATGGTAAACGGAAATACAACCTTTGTAGATCCGGTTCTCCACCTCCATGGCTCCGCGATGAAGTCTCCTCGCTGTCCAAATGGAATCCCGGGCTCTAGCGTCGGCTTCATCGGAGAAATGGGCGGGCAAGGTCGTCGGCTTCGTGCCGAAGATGATCTACGTCGAAGCATCACAAGATCAAGCTCCCACTTCACCAAGTCATGAAACTTGTGAAGAAAACACACTCTACTACTTGGCAAGAGGTAGAGGATGAAGAAATAGGAAGTGGGTTCACTTTAGAATTGGATTTCTCACTCATTTCATCAATTCACCATTGATGAAGCAAGCTTTCTTCTAGTGAAGAAGAAGAAGAAGAAGAAGAAGATGAATATTATGATGAGTATTTTTCAAAAAGGAAATAAAATGAATACTTATCATAATGTAACCATGGTCAAGTGTAGAGAATAGACTAGGGTTAAGTGGAATGGTTAGGGTTAAGCATGAGACAAAATGGTGACTTAGTCAAAGCTTCATGAAGCTTCAAATACAAACAAAGAAAGCCACCATCTTTCCCATTTTTTTTTCCAAAATAAAATAAATGAAATAAATAAATAAATGAATAAGAAAATGAAAACCCTAACCATTACACAACCATGGTTTAATCTTTACACAAACCATAGTGAGCATGTATCATCAAACATGATACAAACTTGTGTACAAAAGTATATCACATATACAATGTGCACAATCCAAGTGAGAAAATCCATTTAAAGTGAACCAATACTAGTTAATGTAAATTAATATATCATATATATAATTATACATTAAATCATTAAATCAACACTTGATTTAACGATCCGGTCATATCGCATATAACCGACTAATATCCAATGTATCGATTTATCGAATCAATCTTTGATTCGATAACTAGGTTATATCGCATACAACCATTCAACACATTCATCGCGAGAATAGAATACGGTATCAAATACACGTATTATTCTCGGTCCCGCACATATCTCATATGCGCTCCTATTTCGTTTCGCTTGAGCCAGGAAACCTCTGTGTAGGACTCTAAAGACTCGTCAATACGCCGGCAGCAGATGATGATCATATCAAACACCCACAAGCCGCAAGCGGTCTGCTAAACGTAACGGCCACCCGGGTATTGAGCGATCAGAAGATCGACGAGCAAGCCCGCTCACACTCCTGTGAATCCAACCAGTAATACTTACCGTACAGTCCGGTCTGATCGTCTGATATGTCGCATATCTCGCCTAGGGGTGGTAAACGTCAGACCCCAATAGCTCGATAAGTCGTGTCGATATGAGGTCTATAACAATTCGAGAAACTACTGGTAACACTTACCTGTAAATCTCAGCAACCCTGGCCAGGGATTTCCGGTTATAGCCAATCGAACACAGCGCAACATCAACTCCCTATACCGGGAGAGACGAATCCCCTCCTATCGCTCATTGCCTCCATGTGATTCGGGACTGTACCCAAAAACCACCATTTTGCACGCACTCTTGGACGTGGTAAGGTGGAAATCAAAGCACAGTGGGAACCACACAAGACTCTATGACGATCTCGGGTCAACAGACTACTCTGTACCAGTGTCACCAGAGAACTGCCATCTGACGTAAGGTATAATACCATCTGGGTGTTCTCGGCGAGTCCGTCCAGTGTACCCAGTCTCCACTGAGCACCCGTATATCATCTCTGATGTCAAACACCAATGGATATGGGATCATCCATCGCCTATCTGTATGGGTCGAGAAGGTATACGCTAGTCTACTCTGGTATATCGATGCCCCGTCTCGATACACCCACGACTAGGGACTTTGAAGGATGTACTTATGGACTACCATGTCCCCACTAGTATGATCCGCATCATAGTCCAGGTAGTCAAGTACACATCCTAAGGGCTTTACCAACATGTAACAGAGAGACAATCAGTATACACGTTAAGGTAAAGATCAACCAGATAGCATACTATCATGTCGAGCAAGAAAGTCCTCCCTATATATGTCCAAGCATCCACTACATTATACATCCTATGTATAGTAATGGCCTCTAGGGCATACATATAACTAACATACCGATGATGCGTATGTACCATGTACACTTACTTGCCGGCTCACACACATCTTCATCGGTAATTGCCATGTCACGTACACCTTAGAAAATATTATTGCTTAACTTAGCTTGATAGCTAGTAGTTTGACATAATATTAGTGTACTTACCTTATATGCCAGCTTAGATATTGTAGTTATTACTTGTCACTTCATGCATACTGTTATTCATTGTTATGCCGTATTCATGGATTCTTATGCCTATATTCATGGGTTTATATGCTATTGATGATTTGGATTCGGATTTCTATGAGATTTTCTGGATTTGGGGGAAAACCGCAAAACTTGTATAAGCTTCTTCCCTCTCTTTTAAATAAAAAGTGCGGTTTTCCTATGATGTATGAGTCGTCCACCATGAGTTTGCTGATGGATTTCGAGACCCGATTCGAGGAGTGGAGGAACCGTTTCGGGTACATGGTGGGCCCGGTGCGGTACCCCGGGGCAAGAGGATCGTGTTGTTGACGTTGAGCCTTGCAGGGGAGCACTACCGACCGGTGATATTACCCGACGCGTCGGATATCCGGAGGATACCGTCGTGGTCTTGAGATGGATGGTAGGGGCCGGTCTGGACTGACGGCGCCCTAGATATTGTGATTGAGACATTGAGATTTCGAGATATTGAGGTACAGAGACTGTGATACAGAGATATCGAGATATTGGGATTACGTTTTGTGCCAATTCTAGGCACTGTTTTATGCTGATTTCATTATGATACCTCAATTTAAAAATACAAAGGAAATCTCACTAAATTATGAAAACAGTTTCTTCATTTACATGTATTCTGTTTTCATGCATTCATACCTCATTCATATGATATATTGCTACCTGAGGCACTGACACGGGCACATGAGATTACACTCGGTTAGATATTTACCCTAGCCTTTGTTATAGGCTGCATGTTATATATATAATTGAGGATATATTATGATCATTGACCTAGGTTGCGTTATTTATGCGATTTCTTTCCGTAGATGTTTTTCTATTCACAAGTTGGCAACTCACCCCCATTGTGCCCCAGTTTCTTGCAGGTTTTGCCGTACAGGTTTCATTACGGCTTTGCTGGCACTGCTTCCCATTTCCGGGTGACTTGCTAGTAGGTGGGTTTACTTGTATCGTACCACCATTATATATCTTGTATATCATTATTCTGTTGTATCTAGAAGTTCCATCAACCAAACATGTATTTATTTCAGAGATAGAGACCAGTGATGTTTATTCTTTCGACCTTAGAGTCGCGCGTTATATTTCTGTGGATTTCTGGTGGTTTTGAGTTTCCTTTTGAGTTTTGAACCTCGCCCTTGGCGTTGTATATTATATTGCTTGTGTGGTTGTGACCGTCGATTGACGAAGAGCTAGCTCCCGCTTGGGGATGCCTTTTTGATTTCGTATACTATTCATGTTGTATCCCGTTTGGGGGCCAGTTTTTACAAAGGAGACTCTGCCGAAGTTTTCGGGAAATGTTTGATGTTTTTTTTAAACCGCATAATTCGGCTTATACTATTGAAACCACTTGTTTTAATTGGTTTTCCTTCACTCTACTACTTTTCTTGGTTTGGATTTCTGGGTTTTCGGCTTACTTAGATTACGTACGCCTCGAGACGTTCGTAGTTTAAGTGCCGGTCATATTCCATACTTTCGGGATGTGACAAGCTTGATGGATACGGGACGACGCGTACTGCCGGGGCCGAGGGCCGATTTCGCAGACGGAGCCCGTGGGCAGATCCGATGGACGGACGCCCCATATTGGAGGATTTGCGTGTCGATGCTGGACACGGCTGATTTCATGATATTTTGAGTGCCGGTGATGGGCACTCCCGATTTTATGAGACTACAGGATTTGAAGACCGATGTGGATGACGACGCTTGAGTTGTACTGGGTTTTGGTGTATTGATAGACACCAGTTATTTTTCCATGTTGATATTCCGTGTAGATATTATTCCTTTCCATACTCAGCATTCAGTACTTGACATCTCATCCTGTAGCTAGTATACCTGATAGAGTACACATGCTTGCATATTATTGCGTACCCTGCTCATTATATATATAGGATTGTTAGATTGCATCGCCATGCCTGATTATCACATATCTTGCTCATCACATAGAGATGATTATTAGATAGCACTTGTTCCATGATATTGAGCATCCAGTTCATCATATAGATGTTTATTAGTTGGCATAGGTTAGAGTATCGCAGCACGTGCATACTCGCGATTACCTTTATATGTTATCTACTATTCACGAGTTGGCAACTCACCCCCGTTGTGCCACAGTGCTTGCAGGTTGCCCTTGGGAGTAGTCGCGGCTGGCTGTTTACCGCATCATTTGACACAGATACCATTTCTGAGGCGTGTTAGCCCTTTGCTATTAGGTGGGTTTTGTACGGTATCTGTTTATCTTTCAGTTGTATATTGATGTATCTAGTATTCTTCATCTACCTTCCTGTATTGACTTAGAGACTGTTGTGAGGACGATGTATATGATTTGTACTCTGGTGTCGAGCTCGCAAGTGAGCCGACTTTATATTATGCAGTCTTACCTTTTATGATATTTGTCTTTGCCTTACTGCTTATTCTTCGCTACGGCGTCGTATATCATATTGTGATGCTCTATTCATTTCACATGTTATTTCTACTACACCTTGCCTTTACCCGACTTGCGGTATAAAGGAAATGTTGCCAAAATTATTAAAATATAACTCTTGAACTTAAAATGGATTTCTACTAAATTAATTAAAGTTTCTTAGACAGGTATAACTGTTTTTACAAAAATGTTTTGATCACTCTATATCTATTGGTTTTGATTTCTGGGTTTCGGCTTACTTAGTCGCGTTACGCCTATAGACGTTACGTGGCTAAGTGCCGGTCACGGGCCAAAGTATCGGGTCGTGACAAAGTTGGTATTAGAGCGTAGGTTTTACCTTCGGAGTGTAGGATGACCCTGGTATGATGGAGTAGGTAGCTGCAGCAGAGTGGCGTAGCGTGCGTATGTTCCGCGGCATACTCACGACATGGTACTCCGCCTAAGCGACCTTAAGACTTATTAGTTGAAATTCCTTCAATTTTTTGCATACCTTTTTGCGATTCGATTTCAGTATCCTTATCGAATCCTACTTTCCTTTTCAGCCACTATGCCGCCAAAGACTACTAGGGCGTAGAGAGCGGCCGCGAGGGCCGAGATTCGTGTTGACTCGTCCGAGATGAGGACTGATCCGGGCAGTGCACCCGTCGTACCCGAGCAGACTGCTCCTCCCATGACAGAGCAGATCGCCACGTTAGGGGCCAGCATGCAGGAGATGCGCCAGATGATAGGATCGCTAGTTGAGACACTTCGAGCACAGCGACCAGAGGCAGCTCCACCAGTCACAAGGACCGTGATGGTACCGACCGTACAGCCAGTTGCCCCTGCAGCCTCAGAGGTGATTACAGTATCGCTATCAGAGTTTATGAGGCTGAAGCCTCCGGTCTTTACAGGCACAGATGCAGCCGAGGACCCGCAGTCTTTTATTGATAGGATGGCCCGGATATGCCGTTCCCTCCGATGCGCAGATGCGAGATGGGTCGAGTTCGCGAGCTTTCGCCTGGATGGTCTTGCGCAGAAATGGTGCGAATCAGTTGAGAAGGGCAGAGCAGCAGGTCTTCCTCCTATGACCTGGACGGAGTTCGTGACGGTGTTCCTTGCCCGCTTCCTTCCCCAGAGTATTAGGGATGCCCGAGCACGCAGATTTGAGTCCTTGCGCCAGACGCCAGAGATGACAGTGGCAGAGTACGATGTGCTGTTCACCGAGCTATCAGTTTATGCTCCGTACCTAGTAGCTACTGAGGAGATGTGAGTCAAGAGATTTGTCCGAGGCTTGCTTATCCCTCTATTCCTTGCAATCAGCTCCCAGCATTATGAGACCTACGCCGCAGCGGTAGATGCAACCCTATTGGTCGAGGAGCGCCTTGCCGAGACTGCAGTAGTTCCAGGGCCGAAGAGGGTTCGTACTGACACAGCAGCTCAGAGATATCCATTCAGACGACGTGATAGACGTGGTACAGGTGGCAGAGATTCGGGGCAAGGTCAGATGTTTAGCTCATACCCCCAGGAGGGTCAGCAGTCGTCCCGTGAATGTTTTGGATGTGGTAGTCCTTATCATCGCGTCAGAGATTGTACCGAGACACGTCAGAGGGAGCCAGCCACACCGCGTGTCACACTTCCACCTTCTCCACCCCAGAGGGCGTTGCCCATTGTACCCACAGTTACTCCGCGTCAGATGCAGGCACAGAGAGGCCGAGGTCGCGGAGGGTTTGTTCCTAAAGGGCGAGGCGGTCGAGGCAGAGGACAGCCAGCCACCGGCAGAGTACAGCCAGCTGCTAGTAGGGGACCGCCAGTTGCAGGTGGAGGACAGGCACGAGTTTTTGCTTTGATGCATCAGGATGCGCAGGCGTCCAATGCGGTGGTCTCACGTATCTTATTAGTATGTTCGGTTGATGCACACGTGTTGTTCGATCCCGGATCCACGCACTCGTACGTATCCACACAATTCGTGCCGAGTTTGGGTAGAGAGTCCGGTCTGCTTGATCAGCCGCTTGTTGTGACCACTCCCGTGGGAGAGTCGTTTGTGGCTAGGCACGTGTTCCGATCCTGCGTCGTCCGTATTGGCGATAGAGATCTGCCTGTCGATTTGATCCTTCTTGAGATGTTGGATTTCGACGTTCTTTTGGGCATGGATTGGTTAGCCACGTGCTATGCGTCTGTGGACTGCCGCGAGAAGAAGGTGAGGTTCTGTTTTCCCGGCGAGTCGGCCTTTGTCGTGCAGGGTGACAGTGGTGCCACTCCTCACCTTTTGATTTCTTCTCTTCGCGCTGGACAGCTTTTGAGGAAGGGATGTCAGGGATTCCTAGCCTATGTTTGTGACACTAGAGCCACAGATGTTCCGTTGGAGCAGGTTCCGATTGTGTGTGAGTTCCCTGATGTGTTCCCTGACGAGCTTCCAGGGCTACCGCCTGAGCGCGACATTTCTTTTTGTATTGATTTGATTCCCGGCTCGGGGCCTATTTCTATACCGCCTTATCGGATGGCCCCGGCGGAGCTTAGTGAGTTGAAGAGTCAGTTGCAAGATTTGCTGGACAAAGGACTCATTGGACCCAGTGTTTCTCCTTGGGGTGCTCCAGTTCTGTTTGTCAAGAAGAAGGACGGAAGCTTTCGTTTGTGTATAGACTACCGGCAGCTGAACCGGGTGACCGTGCGGAACAGATATCCTTTACCACGTATCGACGATTTGTTCGACCAGCTTTAGGGGGCAGGATATTTTTCGAGGATCGATTTACGATCGGTCTATCATCAGCTGCGAGTTCGACAGGAGGACATTCCGAAGACAGCTTTCCGTACACGTTATGGCCATTATGAGTTTTTGGTGATGTCGTTCGGACTCACCAACGTGCCAGCAGCCTTCAAGGACTTGATGAACCGTATTTTCCGACCGTATCTCGACTTGTTCATCATCGTATTCATTGACGATATATTGGTGTATTCCCATAGCAGAGAGGAGCACGAGAAGCACCTACGGATCACACTGCAGACCTTGAGGGAGCACCAGCTTTATGCAAAATTCTCCAAGTGCGCATTCTGGCTCGACAACATATATTTCTTGGGTCACGTGATTACACGGGATGGTATATGTATGGACCCAAGGAAGATTGAAGCCATTCAGAGTTAGCCCAGACCTACATCCATCACTGAGATACGCAGTTTTCTAGGATTGGCCGGTTACTACAGGCGATTCGTACAAGATTATTCCCGTATTGCTGCACCCTTGACCGGATTGACCCAGAAGGGAGTTCCCTTCGATTGGATAGAGGATTGCGAGCAATGTTTCCAGCAGCTACGGACTTGTTTGACTACGGCGCCAGTATTATCGTTGCCTTCAGGATCAGGCGGATTTGCAGTTTATTGTGACGTTTCACGAGTGGAGCTAGGGTGCGTTTTGATGCAGCATGGCAGGGTGATCGCATATACTTTGCGACAGCTGAAGAAACATGAGCAGAACTACCCTACTTACGATTTGGAGATGGCCGCAGTGGTCTTTGCACTTAAGATCTGGCGACAAAACCTATACGGCGAGTCGTGCCAGATAGTCACCGATCACAAGAGCCTCAAGTACATATTTCAGCAGCGAGACCTGAATCTCCGACAGCGCCGATGGATGGAGTTAGTGAAGGACTACGACTGCGATATCTTATATCACCGGGGCAAGGCTAACGTAGTAGCAGATGCCTTGAGTAGGAGGCCCGAGGGTAGTCTAGCGTGTTTGAGTGCAGTACAGAGGCAGTCGTCGGCAGATTGGCAGATATTATGCGACAGCCGAGTGCGGTTCGAGTTCACGCAGATCGGGGGACAGCTCGCGCATGTTCATGCACGCCCACAGTTGCTTGACCGTATATATGAGGCACAGCGCAGGGATGACCGTTGTTCACAGATCATGACACAGATTGGACAGGGCAGATTCTCCGAGTTTGTGATTGATGATCAGAGGATATTACGATTTGGGTCGAGACTGTGCGTACCAGATACTGAGGGATTACGGCATGATATTCTTGAGGAGGCACATCGATCGGTGTACAGTGTCCATCCTGGTTCCACCAAGATGTACCATGATATGAGAGAAACCTATTGGTGGGACGGAATGAAGAGGGACATCGCGGAGTTCGTATCGAGATGCCTGACTTGTCATCAAGTCAAGGCCGAGCACCAGAGGCCCGCAGGAGAGCTACAGCCATTACCCATTCCGGAGTGGAATTGGGAACAGATTTCGATGGATTTCGTGGTGGGCCTACCAAAGACTAGGCGAGGGTATGACTCCATTTGGGTAATCGTGGATCGTCTGACGAAAGCGGCTCACTTCCTGCCAGTGAAGACGACTTTCGGATTTGCGCAGTACGCCCAGATTTATATCGATGAGATTGTATGACTACATGGGGTCCCGACATGTATTGTGTCAGACCGAGGAACCCAGTTTACCAGCAGATTATGGCATAGACTTCAGGAGGCTTTGGGCACTCGTTTGAGTTTCAGCACGGCATTCCATCCGCAGACAGACAGACAGTCAGAGCGGACCATTCAGACTCTCGAGGACATGCTCCGAGCTTGCGTTTTGACTTTGGTGGTAGCTGGGATCATCATTTACCCTTGATAGAGTTCTCCTACAACAATAGCTTCCAGGATACTATTCAGATAGCACCTTTCGAGGCTTTGTATGGAAGGAGATGTAGATCGCCTGTCTGTTGGACAGAGCTCAGCAAGGGAAGTATTTTGGGGCCACAGATCGTACATGAGATGACTGAGAAGATACAGCTGATTCAAGACAGGATGAGGACAGCTTAGAGCAGGCAGAGATCGTATGCTGACAGGCGCCGCCGCAGACTAAAGTTCGCAGTTGGCGATCACGTGTTTCTGAGGGTCTCTCCGATGAAGGGAGTGATGAGGTTTGGACGGAAGGGAAAGCTTAGCCCCAGATTCATAGGTCCCTTTGAGATCCTCGAACGTGTGGGCGCAGTAGCTTATCGTTTGGCTCTTCCACCCGACTTCCCAGATGTTCACCCCGTATTCCACGTGTCGATGCTTCGCAAATACCTGCATGACCCTTCGCACATGATTCAGCATCAGGCCGTTCAGCTCGAGCGCGATCTTACGTTCACCGAGCAGCCAGTCGTGATCTTGGACCGGCAGGTGAAGAAACTTAGATCGAAGGTCTTGCCATCAGTGAAGGTGCTTTGGCGCAGCCCGAATGGTGACGAGATCACTTGGGAGGCCAAGGGTGAGATGCTGAAGAAGTTCCCTCATCTCTTTGAAGGTATGCGTTGCTTTATATTTTAAATTCGGGGACGAATTTCTTTAAGGGGGAGATTGTAACACCCTAGGATGTGTTTAGTGGCTAATTATATTTTAATATGTGAATTTTAACAAAAAGTTTACCAAATTGATTTTCAAATAATTTTTCAAATTTAATAAATATTTTTCTAAAATTTTCCCAAGCTTGCACAAACTTATGCATGTAAACTAGGGTTAAAATTTGGGTTTAACCATGTTTAACAACCACGGTGGATTAAACCTCCCTATTATTAAGTTAAAATGATTTTTTTTAGGGTATTTCTTTTTAAATGAAAGGGGATTTAAATTTTTAAGTTGGTTGACTTGTGAGTGCATCATGGCTAAGCCATGCTTGCATTAAATGAGAGAGAGAGAGAGAGAGTGCGTCATGGCAAGCCCATGCTTGCATTTAATGTGAAGGGAGAGAGAGAGAATGGGGGCTTGACTCTTTTGTCTTATCATTTGCTTGTGGTTTCAACACACTCCCATTCCCTCACTCATTCAATCTCTCTCACACACACACTCTCTCAGCTTCATCATCAGCAGCAGAAGCAGCAGGCACAGTAGCAGCATCACACAACAGCAACAACAACAGAGCACCAGCCTCAGTTCCAGCATCAGCATCACCAAGCAACAACAGCAGCTCCTTGCAGCAGTCGCAGCAACACATGTAGCAGCAGCCCAGCACTTACACCATCAACAACACCATCAGCAACAATAACAACATCAACAGCGACAGCAAGCATCAGCATCAGCAGTAGCAGTAGCAACAGAAACAGCATCTGGAGCAGCAGCAGCAGTGGCAGCTTCTTCTTCTTCTTCTCTTCTTCTCCTGACCCAGCGTCGTAGGGTCAAGTGGGGTATAAACTCTGAGCTTCACTTGCACGTATGCTTGACTTGTGTGTCGGTTTAGCTTATTAGTCTAAATTTATGATTGTTAGTGCTAGATTATGTGTTATTAGTGATATTTGTGATGTTTAGTGTAAACTTTGCTTAGGCAAGGTTAGTTTTGGTTAGACTAAGTTAGTTAAGTGCTATTAAAGCCAAGTAAACCTAGGTAACCCCAGATTGCCCAAAATACCCTGAATTTTCATGATTGTGCAAAATGTGACTTTTTTAGGAAAATCTTAGCTTTTTGATGTCTGCTGTTACCCCAGTGAGTTCAGAATAATATTGAGGGGACTGTAGCATACTTGAGAGATCCTGACCCCACCACCAGAGCCCGACCCCACAAGCCCAACCTTAGGCCGCCGGAAAAATCTTTCTGGCCGCAAATTGCGGCCAGACCTGGGAGATAGGAGCAAGGGTTTTTAGGGTGGGTATCTGCTATGTTTTGTAGGTCCTTGGTATATATAGTTTTGTAATATTTTAACCTGGGTAGAATCTGGGACGATATATCATTTTCTGGTGTTTTTGGTTTGCGCGATACGCGCGATACGCGAGTGGGTTTTGTGATTCAGCGTATCGCGGCGTGTCGGGCTGAGTCGTAGACGCGTGCACACACGTTTCAGCGTATTGCACACACGCGCGTTGATTCACGACGCAAGTTTCACGTTTTGTTTCGATATCGCGTTTTGCGAGATTCTTGCTCATATGATTGGATTCCTTATGTAATTCCAGGTTCACAGGCGGGCACGTCAGACGTCGCAAGAAAAGGGAAGCAAGTGGTCGGCTATACATAGCACGCGACCTGGTGAGTAGATTTAACATCTACGGGAAAATCGCCCGTATGGCGTTAAGCGTCAGGGCGTAATAGGATTTGTAGTCATGAGGGTCCATATTGATATACTGGTAGTATAGAACACTGCACTATCACTAACGGTCCAAGTTGCATGAGCACGATTTATATGCTACACTCACACCGTTAGTGATTGCCATGCCACTCACGATGTAGGATTGCTATAAACCGCATATTATATTGATTCTGCTTATTTGACGTTGACATGATTTGCTGCATACATCACATATATTCATACTTGTGACTTATACCTCACATATTCATACTTGTGACATATACATCACATATATTCATACTTATGACATATACATCACATATATTCATACTTATGACTTATACCTGACATATTCATATACATATATTCATACTCGGGCGCATATACATCATATGTCTACATTAGTGCACATGTACATTGCTATATTCACTTTGCGTACTTATCCATTCGCACATCCATACCTATACCACATTCATATGTTACATACATGGATGATATTGATTTGATTTAAAACTAAGGGACCGCAAATGATATTTTCAAAACTAGATCTTTTAAAAAGAGCGGTTCTCCCTTTCTTTTACCCGTAGTGTCATACGACACATTGCATGGATCTACGCATTGGATTTGATTTCTGTGATTTGGGAACCGGAGTACTATTTTAAGAAAATACGCACTGTTTGAAAACCCGGTTTCCTTTGATATGATATTTAGTGCGTCCACCAAGAGTTTTCTCGGTTCCAGAGAGCTTGTGTGAGTATACCCGATTCGAGGAGAGGTAGGCACCGATTGCGGGTACATGGTGGACCCGGTACGGTACCCCGGGGCGAGAAGACTCGTATTGTTAGACGGTGAGCCCGGCGGAGGGACTACTACCTACTGGTGATTGGTTGGACTTGGCGGTTATCCGGAGGATACTGACCAGAGTAGCTTGATGGATACGGGACGACACGTACTGCCGGGGCCGAGGGCCGATTCCGCAGACGGAGCCCGTGGGCAGATCCGATGGACGGACGCCCCATATTGGAGGATTTGCGTGTCGATGCTGGACACGGCCGATTTCATGATATTTTGAGTGCCGGTGATGGGCACTCCCGATTTTATGAGACTACAGGATTTGAGGACCGATGTAGATGATGACGCTTGAGTTGTACTGGGTTTTGGTGTATTGATAGACACCAGTTATTTTTCCATGTTGATATTCCGTGTAGATATTATTCCTTTCCATACTCAGCATTCAGTACTTAACATCTCATCCTGTAGCTAGTATACCTGATAGAGTACACATGCTTGCATATTATTGCGTACCCTGCTCATTATATATATAGGGTTGTTAGATTGCATCGCCATGCCTGATTATCACATATCTTGCTCATCACATAGAGATGATTATTAGATAGCACTTTTTGCATGATATTGAGCATCGACTTCATCATATAGATGTTTATTAGTTGGCATAGGTTAGAGTATCGCAGCACGTGCATACTCGCGATTACCTTTATATATTATCTACTATTCACGAGTTGGCAACTCACCCCCGTTGTGCCACAGTGCTTGCAGGTTGCCCTTGGGAGTAGTCGAGGCTGGCTGTTTACCGCATCTTTTGACACAGATACCATTTCTGAGGCGTGTTAGCCCTTTTCTATTAGGTGGGTTTTGTACGGTATCTGTTTATCTTTCAGTTGTATATTGATGTATCTAGTATTCTCCATCTACCTTCCTGTATTGACTTAGAGACTGTTGTGCGGACGATGTATATGATTTGTACTCTGGTGTCGAGCTCGCATGTGAGCCGACTTTATATTATGCAGTCGTACCTTTTATGATATTTGTCTTTTCCTTACTGTTTATTCTTCGCTACGGCGTCGTATATCATATTGTGATGCTCTATTCATTTCACATGTTATTTCTACTACACCTTGCCTTTACCCGACTTGCGGGACAAATGTTTATAAAGGAAATGTTGCCAAAATTATTAAAATATAACTCTTGAACTTAAAATGGATTTCTACTAAATTAATTAAAGTTTCTTTGACAGGTATAACTGGTTTTACAAAAATGTTTTGATCACTCTATATCTATTGGTTTTGATTTCTGGGTTTCGGTTTACTTAGTCGCGTTACGCCTGTAGACGTTACGTTGCTAAGTGCCGGTCACGGGCCAAAGTATCGGGTCGTGACAATAGCAATTACCGATGATGTGCGTGTGAGCCGGCAAATTAGTGTACGTGGAATATGCGCATCATCGGTAATGGTGCTGGTGTCCTAACGAGCAGAGTTTCATATTAACTACAGAAATAAATGTACGAACATCCAACGTGATGATTATAATCTGAATATAAGGGTAAAATGTGTACTAACTACTCATTTGGAATATACATATCAAACTACAACTATATGACTCGAGCCTAAACTAGTATCTATCTAACCCCCTAAGGAACTAAACTAAAGGAACTAGTCGAACAGAAATAGGAATCCACCTAGGGTCTGAGTCCATATCTCTAATAGTCGACGATCCAGCCTCAATAGCGTCACATACATAGTACGACTTCCTCGAATCAAGAGTGCGGATCAATCATCACATCAATGCCTCGTACGGTAAAATCCATCGTACGGCATCCTAATATCGGGGTACGGGTCAAGTATCACCTACGTACATCACCATTCGTTTAATATCATCGTCAAATAATGTCATGATCAATGGTACTATACTGTAAACGCATACATCCCAATATCCTCAATCATATATCATTGCCAGTATAAATATACATCGTCAATTATCCTCAGAAATATCATGTCACATATATCATATCGTGATTAAGTCACACTTATATCATATCGTAATCAAGTCACACCTATATGATGTCGTAATCAAGTCACACATATATCATATCGTGATTCAGTCACAGGTTACAGTCCGGGTTCTATTTTAGAGTCTCATGTACCTCAATATCATCACCACCTATTATTGTTTATGTATACATATCCATTATCTCATTTTCTAATGATCCGCTAACATAATAACACGACTGTATAGCCAAGAATCACGGCATCAAGCCCAGTTATATTGTTTCATCCCCATGTATCATATCACATCCTTGTATCACATATACATGTTGTGTATATATATACCTACACCTAGTCCTATATATATACACATACATGAATACACCACGTCGAGTTTCTGTGTGTGCGTGTGTGTGTATCTACCTGAAACCTACGAATCTCCTCCAAGATATTCATCCTCTGGTAAGGTCTTTCTAAATCAATCTAGTCCAACCTAAGGTCATTACTAAGGTCCTACTCACCAAGATTCTAAGGTCACGTCTGACTTCCTAATGACAATAAGTACTATTCCTATTCTACGTTTGCGGGGGTGCTAAACGCCATCCACCCGACTTCCCCCGTAGATATACATCTACTCACCTGGTCCTTGTCTGCCGAAAACGATGTCGCCCTCCTCTTCTTCCTCGTCCGAAGTCCACGTGAGGGGTTCCTATATGCAAACACATATAATATCGTAAACTGAATCACGAACAAAACCAAACGACGCACGAAACACGCATAGGTTAAAACCTATGACCCGCTCATGCAAAAGAACTAAATATCACTCGATATCAGCGTACAAACGCCGATTGATCGAGATAAAACACCAACAAACAACTCGTAGTTTTAAAACTCATTACTTATAATATAAAACATGATTTAACTCATCGAAACCCTAAAATTGATCAAATCGTCCGATTTCGTAAAACCCGAAAACGCCAATTTACCGTTTTACTTCAAAACTTTATGTTTAATGAAACTAATGGTCATAATGCTCATTAAATAGCATAACTAAATTATAGAAACCATTACAATATTTTTAACACCCTAATTTGTATAAAATTGAAATTCTAGTTTGCAAACTTGCCCGATTTCGATACTTTTAAGCAAAATTTTCACAATTTCATTTCTAGACTTGATTTTGCATGAATTAACTTATTAAACTACAATTCATGATGATAATAATATAATGAAACCATAATTAGATTTTAAATCTCATTTATTTAAGAATTTCTAAAATCTAGTTAGCAAAATAGCAATTTTTCTCATAATTTTCTATTATCAACTTGCAACTAGTAACCAAACTAGGTTTTCCACTCCACTAACAAGTTAATATCCTAATTAAAACCACAATCTAGTGTTACAAACATTAGTTAGAATTTTATCTCACCAATATATATAATATACAAAAATCTAGTTTGCAAAATTGCTTATTTTAAACAATTTGAATGAACAAATTACAATACATCAACCATTCATGATTTTCCATTTCTAAAAATGTTAAACTAGTTATTATAACCCTACTTAATTAATAAAATTCATAACTTGATTTTATAAACCCTAACTTGAATTTAGAAATTTGTAAATAGAATTAGTTAATTAAATCTAAATATGCTAGATTGAAACATTTAATAACAATAAATCATAAGAATAAAATTTATACCTCTACATGTGAGATCCAACCATGAAAATTTTCCTCCAAAAAGAATGGTTTCCAACTCCAAAATCCATGTAAAAATGAGCAAAGAATAGAGGGTAGGAATTAATTAGGAATTTGTGGGTTTTTTATTGAATTTTTTGATGAAATTTGGAGGATTTTTGAAACAAAATCAAGTGGAGAAATGGGGAGGGGGCTACCATGGTGAGGCCAGCCACTACATGGAGGAGAGGGAGAGAAAGAAAAGAGTGAAGAATGATGTAGAAACTTCTCCCAAAACAACACATACTTTATGTCTTTTCATTAAATTCTTTATTTAATAATTTTCTTCTTCAAAAAATTGATCCTAGAAAAATCCAGAACCATGAAAATATTTGAGAAAGAATTTTGCATAAAAACACTTGATTTTAATATGGCATGGCTCATTTTATAAAATTAACCCATTTCAAAGTTGTAATTTTCACTAATTTAGTGTATAAATAAAGCTTATGTTAATATTTTAAATAATTAATTTAGGAAAAATATTTAATTAAACTAAAAATTTATAAGTGACTAAATAAACACCATTTACTAGTAATTACATAATTAAAATAGGTATTTTTAATTTTATAATGAAAAATAATTACGGTTTAGTTTTACGAAAAATACGTTTTACCTTACCGAAAATCAGAAAATTCACTTAAACAATTTTATTTATTTAATTATTTATTTATTTATTTTGAAAACGTTACACTCATCTATATACAACTGAGCATACTGAGCATAACCGAAAGTGGTCTTCACTAGAAGGAAATAAGCCGCTTTCGTCAACCGGTCAACAATCACCCAAATAGAGTCATACCCACGACTGGCCGTGGGTAGACCCACAACGAAGTCCATGGAAATCTGCTCCCATTTCTACTCCGAAATGGGTAAAGGCTGCAACTCTCCTGCCTTTCTCTGATGCTCAGCCTTGACTTGCTGACTTGTCAGGCACCTCGAAAAGAAGTTCGAAACATCACTCTTCATCCCTGCCCACCAGTAAATGTCTCTCAAATCACGGTACATCTTGGTGGAACCTGGATTAACGCTAAAGGCTGACTGATGTTCCTGCTCTAGGATCTCGCGTCTCAACCCATCGGTATCAGGTACACACAAGCAGGTCCCGTAACGCAGCACACCCTGGTCATCAATCATGAACTCCGAATCTGCACCCTGCCGAACAAGCTCAAGAACCTCAGACAAACGGGCATCACTGGGCTGCGCCTCACGGATACGATCAAGTAGAAGTGGACGGGCGCGAACGTGAGCAAGCTGTCCCCTAGTAGAAGTGAACTCAAACTGTACTTTACCATCGCACAAGATCTACCAATCTGCAGAAGACTGTCGCTGAACTGTGCTCAACTGGGTCAACCTACCCCCGGGCCTACGACTCAAAGCATCAGCAACCGCATTCGCCTTGCCCGGGTGATAAAGGATCTCACAATTATAATCCTTCATAAGCTCCATCCAACGACGCTGTCTTAGATTCAGATCCCACTGCTGGAAGATGTACTTCAAGCTCTTATGATCCGTGAAAATCTGACATGACTCCCCGTACAAGTAGTGTCTCCAAATCATCAGCGCAAAGACCACCGCGGCCATCTCAAGATCGTGAGTGGGGTAATTTTGCTCATGCTTCTTCAGCTACCGAGAAGCGTAAGCGATAACTCTATCATGCTGCATCAATACACAACCGAGCCCCACTCGAGAAGCATCACAGTAAACAACATAGCCGCCCGATCCAGAAGGCAAGGATAAAACTGGTGCAGTCGTCAACTGAGTCTTCAACTGCTGAAAACTCTGCTCGCATGCCTCAGTCCAAAGAAAAGGAACTCTCTTCCTGGTCAGTCCGGTCAGCGGTGCAGCGATACTCGAGAAATCCTGCACGAAACGGCGGTAATAACCGGCTAAGCCCAAAAAGCTATGCACCTCTGTCACAGATACAGGTTGCGCCAAAGTTGTACAGCCTCGATCTTCCTCGGGTCGACAAGAATACCATCTCCCATCACCACATGGCCCAGGAAGTCAACTCTATCAAGCCAAAATACGCACTTTGAGAATTTAGCATACAGCTGGTGCTCTCTCAATGTCTGCAAAGCAATCCTCAAGTGTTGCCCATGCTCCTCTCGACTCCTAGAGTAGACCAGAATGTCATTAATAAAGACAATAATAAATTTGTCGAGGAACGGCCTGAAAATCTGCTTCATCAAATCCATGAACACTGCTGGGGCATTGGTGAGTCTGAACGACATCACCCAAAATTCATAATGCCCGTACCGCGTACGAAAAGCAGTCTTCGGAATGTCATCATTCCGAACTCGCAACCGATGATAACCCGATCGTAAATCTATCTTAGAAAAATGTTTCGCGCCTTGGAGCCGATCAAAAAAATCGTCAATGCAAGGTAAAGGATAGCTATTCCGCATCGTAACTCGGTTCATTTGACGATAATCCATACACAAGCTCAAACTGCCGTCTTTCTTCTTGACGAACAGAACATGAGCTCCCCAAGGCGAAACACTCGGACGCACAAGTCCCCTATCAAGCAACTCTTGCAATTGATCTTTAAGCTCTCTAAGCTCCGCCGGGGCCATCCGGTAACGCGGTATAGAAATAGGTCCCGTGCCGGGAATCAGATCAATGCAAAACTCAATATCGTGCTTTAGCGGCAAACCAGGTAACTTATCGGGAAAAACGTCGGAAAACTCTCAGACGATAGGAACCCGGTCCAACGACTCTACTGTGGCTCCAGTATCATAAATGAAAGCCATGAATCCCCAACATCCCCTTCTCAAAAGCCGAATAGCACAAAGGTCTGAAATCAAACTGTGAAGGGCGGCACCACGGTCCCCCTGCACAACAAGAACTGACTCGTCGGGAAAAGAAAACCTGACTGTCTTCTCGCGGCAGTCCACCGATGCGTAGCAAGTAGCTAACCAGTCCATGCCCAGGAAAATGTTGAAGTCCAACATCTTAAGAAGGATCAGGTCGACGGACAAATATCTATCTCCTATACGAATGACACAAGGCCGAAATACGTGTCGCGCAACAAACGACTCACCGACAGGAGTAGTCATGACAAGCGGCAGATCTAACAAACATGACACTCGGCCAAACCTCAGCATGAAGTGTGTAGAAACATACGAATGCGTAGATCCTGGATCAAATACAACATGTGCATCAAAAGAACATACAGAAAGAGTACCTGAAACCACTGCATTGGAGGCCTGCACGTCCAGATGAGTCAAGGCAAACACCCGAGCCTGCCCTCTACTGGCGACTAGCTGACCTCCGCTTCTGCCACCCTTTCCCTTCGGAACAAAACCGCCGCGACCACGACCTCTCTGAGCCTGGGTCTGATGCGGAACAACAACCAGCATAAGAGGCAAAGCCCTCTTAGGTGGAGAAGGTGGTAGGGTAACATGTGGTACAACTGCCTCGCCGTCACGTGGCTCAGTACAATCTCGAACGCGATGACACAAACTCTCGCACCGGAACCATCCAGATTAAAACTGCTGACTCTCCTAGGGATAAGAGCTAAATAACTGACCTCGTCCCGAGCCTCCACTACCCCCAGTATCTGAACGGAATCTGTCACGGCGTCTAAATGTTTGTCTCCGTGCTGACACACCAGTACGAACTTTCTTCGGTTCCAGAACAACCGACGTCTCGAAAAGATGCTCCTCAACCAATAGGTCTGCGTCCACCGCTGCTGCATACGAGTCACAATGCTGTACGCTGATAGCGAGGAACAACTGGGTAAGCAGGCCTCGAACAAAGCTCTTGACCCGCATCTCCTCAGTAGATACTAAATACGGAGCATACACAGACAGCTCGGTAAACTGCACATCGTACTCAGCCACCGTCATACCCGAATTCTGGCGTAACGACTCGAAACTGCAGGCTCGAGCTTCCCTGACGCTCTGCGGAAGAAAATGGGCAAGAAACACCGTCACGAACTCAGCCCAGGTCATAGAAGAAAGACCTGCGGCTTTGCCCTTCTCTAAGTAACGACTCAAAACTGCGCGCTCGAGCATCCCTTACGTCTGCGGAAGAAAACGGGCAAGAAACACCGTCACGAACTCAGCCCAGGTCATAGGAGCAAGACCTGCGGCTCTGCACTTCTCTAACGACTCGCACCACTTCTGGGATAGACCCTCCAGACGAAAACTCACGAACTCTACCTATCTCGCGTTGGAGCATCTCAGCGAACGACATATCCTGGCCATCCGATCGATAAAAGATTGCGGATCCTCAGCTGCATCAGTGCCAGTGAAACCTGGAGGCTTCAGACTCATGAACTCCGATAACGATACGGTGATCACCTCTGTAGCTGCAGGTACAACTGCCTGAATAGTAGGCACCAACACAGTGCCCGTAACAGGCGTGACAACCTCCTGTCGCTGCGCTCGACTGGCCTTAACCAACGTCCCCATCATCTAGCGCATATCCTGCATACCGGCCTCAAGACTGGTAATACGGTACATCGAAGGTAGATCAATCTGCTCTGCACATTGGGTGTACCGCCCGGGTCATTCCTTGTCTCAGACGAGTCAACTCTGACCACGACCCTCACGGCCGCTCACCGCTCCCTCATAGTCTTCGGCAGCATAATGGCTATAAATGAAAATAGAATTCGATAAGAACATAGAAATCGAATCACAAGGATGTATATAATCACGGAAAGAATTTCAAGAAAGAAGTCCTAAGGTCACTTAGGCGGAGTACCGTGTCGTAAGTATGCCGCGGAACATACACACGCTACGTCACTCTGCTTAAGCTACCTACTCCATCATACTAAAGTTATTCTACACTCCGAAAGGTAAAACCTAGCTCTCTTATACCAAATTTGTCAAGACCCAAATTTAGGGACGTGACCGGCACTTAAACCACGTGACGTCAACAGGCGTACGCAATTTAAGTAAGCCGAAACCCAGAAATCTAAACCACCCCAAAAGCGATAAGTGGAGAAAACATAGTTAAAAACCTTCGGAAATCTCAAGTAAAAATCTTTAAACTTAAGTTCACTTTCTTAAAAGTTTCGGCAGCACCTCCTTTGTAAAAACTAGCCCCGAAAACTGGTACACCATAGAATATAAATAAAGCAACCCAAACGGGAGCAAATCATGTCCCACGGCGGAAACAACCACCACAAGCAAATATACGATGCCATAGCGAAGAAATATAAATGAAAACAGCATAAGTAGGTAAAGCTTCAAAACAAGGCCGGCTCCCACGAGCACGGCACCCAGAGTCACAAAATAAGTCAACATCGATCCTCACAACTCGTCTCTAAGTCAAATACATGAAGTGTTTGATGGAGAGTACTAGATACAAAAGATAAATAATGAACATCATCGGATAACCGCAAACCCACCTATAGCAAAAGGCCTCACAGCCAACCGTAGCGGTATACGCAAAAGTAGAGATAATAAGAAGCCCTGCTGCGACTACTCCGAGGGTAAATCCTGCAAAACACTGTGGCACAACGGGGGTGAGTTGTCAACTCATGAATAGTAAATAACATCATACTGTAATCGCAAGTATGCACTACCCGCAATAATCTATCACATGTAATCAGATAGCATAAGTATGGCAATATGAATATGCAACTATCATGATCAAGGTGCACCACCAGGGTACAATATCTACATGAATCAAATGCATATCAAATAAATCCTGAATGTGCGATAAATAATAAAGCTCATGCACAAATCATCAGCATGGAAAAACCTCGTGTCTATCAACGACACCCCAAATCCCAAAATCCTTAGGCGCCGTCACCAGGACTTGTCCTCATATCCTGTAAATCTCATGGAACCTGAGTGTCCAACATCGGCACTCGAAAACATCATGAAATACTCATGTCCAACATCGAAACGTAAATCCACATATCGTATTTGTACATCTCACGGAACCTGAGTGTCCAACATCGACACTCGTAATCCACGGAGCCTGAGTGTCCAACCTCGACACTCGCAATCCACATATCCATACATCTCACGGAACCTGAGTGTCCAACCCGACACTTGCAATCTACATATCAAGAGAAACCAGATTTTCAAAACAATACAACATAGAACAACAATATAAGCATGTCAAGGGAAAATCCGCTATTTAAATGCATCAAGTTATTAAATATATCACGCGGTTCCCAATTATCCAAATCCAACGTAATATCATATAAAGTGAACATGTAGCTATAGCAAGGTATATGCGTAAGCATGTAGGTATGCATGTATGCTAGATTTCATATGCGCCATCGCACAAGAATCAATTCCTCAATGTTGCTAATCAATATAATATTACATATGTATATGTGTTGTGCGTATCATGGCAATTACCGGCAGTGTGTGTGTAGCATACAATTAGTGCTCGTGCAATATGAACTTACAACAGTAGTGCGGTGTCCAAAAGGGTACAAGTCCAGGCACAACAAGTGATAATATGCAAAGAATTTCATGCCCCATCTCTATATGTGCATATAAATATGCAGCTAACATCATATCATATCATATCTAGCCCTGACGCTTAACGCCATATGGGCGATTTCCCTGTAGATGTTAAATCTACTCAAAGATGATCTCGAGCTAAGAAAATCCGACCACCTGCTTCCCTTTCTTCGCAGCGTCCGAAATCCCTGCTTGCGATCCTAAAATTTCACAAACACAATACATAAGGCTAAATATCCTGCGCCGATACAAATACAACGAAACACAAGGATAACGTCCATAAGATATACACACACTGTGCACCTAGTGCCCAAAACGCGTACGACATCGGTACAACCCTAGCTAGGAACGCTAAACTACATAACCACCAAGCCTAGACCCCGATCGTACCGATCGCACATTCAAAACACAATATATATCGTGGAAGATAATATATATAATATCGCAACGTTAATTTAAACCAACGCCTAATTTAACCAAAAACCTAGTAAGCAACTTTTAATTATTTTAGCTCAGGTCTAGAAGTTTAAACAAATCTAGCGATCTCAATCATCACATAGTAGCTTAATTAAGCCACACTAACCTTTACCACAATTTTAATCTCACCCATTCAGGATTTAGTAAAATTTAGTTTGTAATTAAGCTTACTTAGACAATTAGGAAAAATATCATTTAACAATCTAACAACTAGGTTAAGTTTTTCAAGTCCAAACTTCTCGATTAATCATTTTAAACAATCAAAACCCTAACTTGATCTTCACAGCTCTTTCTTGAATTTCTAAACATGCAAATTAAAGCTATAATTAAACATCTAATAACTAGATTAAGGTATTTAAACAACACTAAAGCTTAGGGTTAGGATTTTATACCTCACTTAGATTTACAAACTTGCAACTAAACATCCAAATTAGCCTCCAAAATGATAACTTTCATGAAGATCCAAGCTTGGTTAAGCTTAAAGAATAATGGGTATAGATTTGTATTTGAGTTTGTGGGATTATTTGATGATTTTTGATGACTTATTGGAGCTTGAAGAAGTAGAAATGGGGTGAAGGAAAAGAGATGGCAACACGGGGGGCTCGTCCAAATAAGGGAGAAAATGTAGGTGTGTGGAAGTGTGTGGAAATATCTAAGTTAAAAACACTTATTAAAGTTTAATGATAACACCTCACTATGCCACCTCTTAATCCTTTATTTAAAATTTCCTTTAATTCAACAAAATATCAAGATATTTCTAGAATATTTTGTTACTGTATATGCCTTAGAGGCCATTACTGTATCATACTAGCATGTATATTACTTGATGGAAGTTTGGGATATTCACAGTTGTATAGACAATCTTGCTCAAAATGGTAGTATGCTATTTGGTTTGTTTCTTCTTCAATATGTGCATGTGTTTCTTTTAGCATATTTCTTATATATATTAGTAGAGCCCTTAGGATCTTTGCTTGATTACCAGCATTGTGATGGTAGTCACACTCGTGGGGGCTGGGTAATCTACAAGCACATCCTTATACATGTCCCTAGTCGTAGGACAATCGAGACAGGTCATCGATACTCCGGAGTAGACTAGTGTATGTGCTTCTCATCCCAGCAGAGAGACGGTCTGTCCCACAGCCGTCAGTACGTCGTACTTGAGATAGTATGCGGGTAGTCGTTATGAGTACACTGGACAGGACTCGTCGGGAACTGTTGGTTGGTACTATACCTATCGTCAGTTATCAGTCCATAGGTGACATGAGTACAGATTAGTCCGCTGACTTGACACTGTCACTTCGCCTCAAGTGTGTTCCCACCGTACTTTGATTACTACCCTACCACGGCTCAAAGGAGTCGTGCAAACAGGCAGTAGTTGGGTGCAGTCCCGAAGCACTTGGAGGCAGTGATGGTTAGACAGGATTCGTCTCTCCCGGTATTGGGAGTTGTTATCGCACTGTGTCAAGGAGAGCCATTGCACATAGTCGTCCCTGGTCAGGGCAAGCGAGATATACTGGTAGGTTTCCAGTGTTATCTCAGGGTGTTCTGGGCTACACTTCGACACGATTTGTACCGCTATTAGGGGACTGACGTTTACCGCCCCCTAGGCCCGCCATGTGATATTCTCAGACGAACAGACCGGACTTTACGGAGACTGTCACATTCAAGCTCAATAGGAGTTCGGATGAGTTCACCTCGTCAGTCTTCTTATCGGCATCTACCTGGGGGCCGTTACGCACAGCCGGTGCCGCTTGCGGTCTATGGTTAAACCCACTGCCAGCGTAGTGTCGAGTCTTTAGAGTCCCACACAGAGAGCTATTTGCCTTTAGGCAAAACAGAGTAGAGCTCGCATGGTTTTGCGACAGGGTTCGGTCACATCCGCACGGTTGTGCACATTTGGTGTCCGGGCAGTTATTACTAGTGCGCTTTGGTTTAAGCTAGATCCTAGTATACGTTTTGGGATTGGTTTTATCTCGTTTGTATTCATGTTCCACGGAACGCGGATGCGGGTGTGTATGCACGATTGACAGAGACAGAGGCAGAGGATTCTCATTAGGGTTGTTGACTGTTGACTTTTGCTAAACCCAAATGAGAATAAGAAATATGATTAATAATAATATTAATTAAGTATTATTGTGCCATGCTTGGGTTGAAAGGTTGACTTTTTTGACTTCGTTGACCGGTTGACTAGTTTGGACTTGTTGACCATCATCATGACAATGGCTATCATTTCATGGCTATGACTTTTGCTTGCTTGTTGGTTTGCAAAATGTTTTAAATGCATGAAATGATAAAGCTATTGACATGAACCATCACAAGATGCTTAGTTATTGTTATTATTATTATTATTTTGTTTTTGAGAGCATGGTTACAAAAGTCTTCTCTCATTCTATCATATTGATTCTCTCTCATCCTCAAGCTCTCCCTCTTCCTCTTGCTCTCTCTCTAGCTCATGGTTCTATTGTCTCATGAGTTGAGAAACAAGAACCATAGAGATAAAACCCAAAACACTTCTCTACTCATCCTAGTGTACAAGGTCTAGCAAGCCAAGTATTCTAGTTTCCTCTAAATTGAGGTTGGAGCCAAAGGTAGAAGCTTTCGGGTGGATCCATCTTCGGCAAAAGGAGACGACGATGTGAGGCCGATCTGACCACCACAAGGAGTCGAAGAGAAGGAGTTCAAGTTACGGTATAACCCCTAACAAAGTAGTTAAACTCTTAGTTAGGTTGTTAGATAGTTTGTTTAGCAAAAATCCGTTTTTAGAGTCCATGTTACCTCCACCGAAAAAATCGTTTTTCACCATTTCCGCATCCCCGAAAGAACCGGGAAGGGTAACGTGGACTTACAGTGGTATCAGATCCTAGCTAAACACTATCTAACATGTTAGCAAAGTGTCTAGAATTTCGATCGGCGAAAAAACCGCAAAACACCCCGAAAAAGTGAACATTCTGCCGATTTTTATTTCTGTTCAAACAATAATAAATCATGTACTAAAATTGGGCTCAGGGTTTTTAAAGAACACCCAAGAAAAATGATCTAGTGACTCGGTCAAAGCACCGTGGAAACGCGGCAAGAGCATGCTCATGCCGCGGATCCGCGGCCAAGTTGACTCGGCCGTGGGTTGTTTTTCCCGCAGTGTTCTTATAATGGTGTTTTGTGATTTTTAGGATGGTTTGTTTCTGCCCAGAATTTCCAGAGAACAAATTTGTCTTTGGGGTGGTTACAAATCCGTATTTTGATCGAACTTCTAAAGACTTTGGCTAACGGATTATATCTGTGATGTGATATATGTATTGATGTCTGCTAATCGCTATACGTCGATTCGTGGGGGTTATACATATCTGTGATCCTTAAAGTTGATGGTTTGTGTATATGAATTCGTTGGATTGTCGCGGATGAATAGCCGGGGGGTTGTGAGATGAGAGTTTTATTTATCTTTCAATTCATGTAATATGTAAATTGATGTAATATTATTTTTATGGCCGTACATCCGTAATGAGGTTGTAGTCGCCATTGTATAATTTCTTTTTACTGTTTTTGCTCCTAGGATAGACCCAATGTGGGGTGCACAAACTACCGGGTACCTCGAAGTGCCGAGTGGCCTACTCACGTTGTTGAGAGAGGTTGCTTCACTTTGGGTATTTGGCGGGTAGTTTGTCGCACCCGTAGGGGTCTAGGGTGGGGTTTTGGCTATTCATCGCGACGATGTAATCCGCTTTTCGCTGCAGGCTCGAACGAATCGCGGATTCCTAGTATATCCAACGTGTTCATCTATGATCTGGAATGGCTATCATTGTATCTGATGAATGTATATATCTATGTATGATAACTATTTAGGCGTTGCTTATGTTTTGCATCCGCGCTAGTCCAGCCCCCGCTCTGTTGTTAGTTAAGTAACCTAACGGGTAATAACGAGGCCCCGTGGCGAATGCGGATGGCATAAGCGTACGTCATATTTTCGTTGTTTTATGCAATGGTAGGATTAAATGATGGGACGCATTAAATTAATGCAAGAAAACAAACCAAAGTTAAAGTCGTTGGAACAATTTCAAAACCACTCGGTTTCTTTTCAAAAACAACTTTTAAACGCGGAGCTTAAGCCACTCCTTTTAAGAGCTATCGTTCCATCGATTATATCAAGTTCACTACGTTCACGGTTTCTCCAAAACCATTCGTAGCCCTCCATCATTTCAGTTAAATATTCGGTAGTATTCAAGCTATGTATTTTGACCTATGCCAAGGCATAGTGATTGGTAGCTGTCGGATATTTATCTGTAGCATAGATAGATGCATTGGTTTGGGACAGTCGTACTACTATTTTGGCCTACGTCAAGGGTATGTACGGGTGGGTTCAAATTAACCTGGATAATGATGGGTAGAACTTGACATGTGACTTCTGATATTTTGGCCTACGTCAAGGTCATAAGAGCATGGGGCAAAAATCCATATCGGGAGTTTCTAAAGAAACTGAAACTTGCTAGCGCTGCATACCATTTGGATTGTGATGATTCTGGTAGGATTCCTTCAGTTTTGTCACGAGATGATATTTGGATCTCGATTCTACTGTGAGTATATGCTACTCCTCGGGAAATTTCTCGCTTAACGATCAATTCTAAAAACCAAGTAGGTGTCTACAAAGGTGTTAGTGGGGCTACGCCCCCAGGAAAAAGAGGTTCTTAAATTAAGGAACTTCGCAAAAGCGTTCGAAAACCTCCCTCGAAGTACCAACACTGGCCTGGCTGAATGGTTAAGCAAGTATTGTACGGTGAGATTGATCCCGACTAATTCTTCCTTTTTGTTTTGAGGAGGGATTCGAGAAACAGTGGGAGTCATCCTTTTAGATGAATTAAAAACCAATCTAAACTTGCAAGAGCATCATGCTGAGTGTTTTCTTCTCTCTCTCTTAATTGCAGCGACCCAGTGACCACACATAGGTTACATCTAGATAATAAAATGACTGAATCTGACTGTTATGATTGGTAAAGGTCTGTCCAGATGTCCATTACCCATGACAAGCTGGGACACCTCTTAACTAATCAAACCCCTGCCGTCTCAGGACCAGTTTTCCCTGTCTTGGATATTGATATCCGTAAGACATCGGAAAAAGACTGCGCGAAAGCCAAAGTCCCTCGTGTTAGCCTCAGTTGATGGTGGATACCAGAGGCAGCACGAGAAGATGGACTTAGTTTCTATCTTCCTCCATAACAAGGATTTATATGGAGTGCAATCTCGTATCGCAAGATATGAGACCTTGAATGAATTGCTTCAAGCGAGGTTGGCTATCGGGTCACCTGTAGGGGGCAACGTCCTTACAGAGACCAGCTATTTTGAGCTCACGGACCTGAAGACCTGTAAGTCCATGTCACGCACCCCACGAACTTGCGGGGAGGCGGAATATATTAAAAACGATTATCGAAGCTTCGTAACACGGACTTGAGCGCATGAATCGTTTCTAAACCATTGCTAACTAACAACTAGAGGTTTAACTACTCGGATACGAAGTTATACCTCATGATACTAGTCCTTCGGGTCTTCATCGCGGTCCTCTACTCCTCGTAGGCTCCTTGGAACATCGGCACCTCAACGTCCTCCTCGAATCAAAGTCGATCCACCCGAAAGTTCCTACGCCAAGCTTAATCTCAAAGTTGAGATAACTAGGTTGCTTAAAGTGCTAATCTAAGCTACCTAGGGGATATAGAGTGAAGTTATGGATGGTCTAGCTAACCCTTGATCTCAACACATGAGAGGCTAGGGTTAGGGTTTGAAGAGAGAGTGAGCTTGAGGAGAGAGAAGGTGAAGATGAGAATGAGAATGAAAAAGCTTCTCACTTGAATATATGAAACATAATGAATCATCAAATAAATGAATATAAATGACTATTCACCATGCTTCATTAATTCAATATGAGTGATTCACTATGTGAGTCATTAAGCAATAAATGATGCACGAATGACATAGTGAATCACACAAATGAGTCACAAATTTCATTTAATGCAATGCCACCTTACCCCCCAAGTCACCACTCTTCTAGAAGCTTCCCGACAAATTACGAGAACGCCCCTCCAATCCGTGAAAACACGGAAAAACTTTAGACTGTATAAATCCAATAACCCGATACTATAATCTGGCTTAAACTAAAGCCGGCTAGTAAAAACTGTCCGAAAAGTCATACGTGCGTAAACACACGTATGCGACCGAACCCTTGTCATAAAACCATACGACCTCTATATCGTTTCGCCTGGAGCAGGGAAACTCTCTGTGTGGGACTCTAAAGACTCGACACTACGCTGGCAGTAGGTTTAACCACAGACCGCAAGCGGCACTAGCTGTACGTAACGGTCCCCAGGTAGATGTCGATAAGAAGGCCGATGAGGAAAATCATCCGAACTCCCACTGTGCCTGATGTGACAATCTCTGTACAGTCCGGTCTATTCGTCTAAGACTATCGCATATCAAGGCTAGGGGGCGGCAAGCGTCAGTCCCCTAATAGCTGTATAAGTCGTGTCGGAGCGAAACCCATTACACCCTGAGAAACTATTGGAACCTACCAGAATATCTCGCTTGCCCTGGCCAGGGACTTTACGTAATGGCTCTCTGACACAGCGCGATATCATCTCCCAATACCGGGAGAGACGAATCCTATCTAACCACTACTGCCTCCAAGTGCTTGGGACTGCACCTAACTGCTACCTATTTGCACGACTCCTTTGAGCCGTGGTAGGATAGCAATCTAAGAATAGTGGGACACACTCGAGGCGAAATAGCAGTGTCAAGTCTGCGGACTATGCTGTACTCATATCATCTGGGAACTATTAACTCACGACGGGTATAATACCAACCAATCAGTTCCCTTGCGAGTCCTCTCTGGTGTACCCGTAACCTAACGAGCACCTGTAAACTATCTCCAGTACGACGTACTGATGGCTGTGGGACAGACCATCTCACCAACTGGGATGAGAAGCGTACATACTTAGTCTACTTCGGAATATCGATGCCCTATCTCGATAATCCAACGACCAAGGACCTGTATAGGATGTTGCCTACAGACTACCCAGCCTCCACTAGTGTGACTGCCATCACAACGCTGGTAATCAAGCAAAGATCCTATGGGCTCTACTAATATGTATAAGTGATACGTTACAAGAAACATATGTGCATATTAAAGTAGACACAAACCAAGTAGCATACTACTATTTTTAGCAAGACTGTATATACAACTGTGAATATCCCAAGCTTCCATTAAGTAATATACAATCTAGTATGATACAATAATGGCCCCTAGGGTATATACACTAACAATCTCCCACATGCACTAGGGCCATGAGCTGGCATATCGTAGACCTATTATCTCGAATAGACTCTCGAACTGCGTCTAAGGAAGGGCCTTTGTGAATGGATCAGCAATGTTATTCTCCGTCTCTACTCTCTTCACCTCGATCTCCCGGCGATCTACGATCTCCCTGATCAGGTGATACCACCTTAAGATGTGTCTGGACTTCGGATGGGACCTGGGTTCCTTCGCTAAAGCTATAGCGCCGTTGTTGTCATAATACAGAGGTATTGGACCAACACTGGGAGGAACCACCTGAAGTTCTGTGAGGAACCTCTTCATCCAGACTGCTTCTTTTGCGGCATTGCAAGCAGTTATGTACTCCGCTTCCATTGTTGAGTCAGCAACGGTCTCCTGCTTGGAACTCTTCCAACAGACCGCCCCTCCATTTAGGGTAAAGACATAACCCGACATGGACTTGGAGTCATCTTTGTCACTCTGGAAGCCTGAGTCGGCAAAGGCCTCCATCTGGAGGTCTTTTTCGCCATACACCAAGAACATCTCCTTAGTCCTCCTCAGGTACTTGAGAATGTTCTTCACGGCTATCCAGTGCTTCTCCCCTGGGTTTGCCTGATACCGGCTTACTACGCTCAATGCGTATGCTACATCTGGTCTGGTACATAACATTGCATACATTATAGAGCCTACCGCAGAAGCGTAGGTTATAATCGACATGCGATCCCTTTCAAAATCAGTCTTGGGAGACATCTCTTTGGAGAGGGTGATTCCGTGACAAGCCGGTAGGTTACCGCGCTTAGAATCATCCATACTGAATCTCTTCACTATGGTGTCTATGTACCTGGATTGCGAAAGTCCCAATATCCTCTTTGATCTATCACGATAGATCCGGATCCCCAGAATGTAGGTGGCATCACCCAGGTCTTTCATGGAGAATTTATGTGACAAGAATCTTTTGACTGACTGTAACATAGGAATATCATTTCCTATTAGGTGAATGTCATCCACGTACAAGACGAGGAATACTACAGCTCTCCCTACAATCTTACTGTATATGCATGGTTCATCTGGATTTTTGATGAAGTCGAATTCTTTGACAGCATCATCAAAACAGATGTTCCAACTCCGCGATGCCTGCTTTAGTCCATAAATGGACTTAAGCAACTTGCATACTTTACCACTGCTCCCACTCTGAATGAATCCCTCTGGCTGATCCATATAGACGCTCTCTTCCAAATTTCCATTTAGAAAGGCCGTCTTTACGTCCATCTGCCAGATCTCATAATCGTGGAAGGAAGCAATAGCAAGAAGGACTCAAATGGATTTCAGTATAACCACTGGAGAAAAGGTTTCGTCATAGTCCAAACCACGTCTTTGACGGAAACCCTTTGCAACAAGTCTAGCCTTATAGGTTTCAACCTGTCTATCTACACCAATCTTCTTTTTGAAGATCCATTTGCATCCTACGGGTTTTACCCCATCTGGAGCAATGTCCAAAGTCCATACTTTGTTAGTGTACATGGACTCCATTTCGGTCCGCATTGCATCCAGCCATTTTACTGAGTCAACGCTCTGAATGGCTGCTGGAAGCTAGTAGGCTCATCATAGTCAATAGTGTAATCCTCTCTATCCCCGTCTATGAGAAAACCGTAGTATTTCTCGGGCGGATGAGATTGCCTACTACTCCTACGGAGTGGCGTCGGGATGTCCCGTTCTCCTGAACCTTCTGGTTCTTCCAATCTTTCAGTAACAGCTTGTGTTTCTGGAATTTCTTCCAGTTCTATTTCGCTCCCATTCTTCTGATTTTCTAAAAATTCAGTTTCCAAGAAGTGGGTATGCTGAGAAACAAAAACCTTTTTTTCCTCTGCGGAGTAGAAAAGATACCCCCTGGAGTTCTTTGGGTATCCCACAAACTTACATAGTACTGAGCGTGCCTCGAGCTTGTCCGTATGCTGCTTCTTTACAAAAGCTGGACATCCCCATGTCTTAAGATACTTAAGACAGGGTTTCTTCCCACTCCACATCTGATATGGGGTGGTAGGCACAGTTTTGGTTGGAGCCTTGTTCAATAGATATGCAGCTGTTTCTAGTGCATAACCCCAGAATGATCGCGGTAACTCAGCCTTACTCATCATGGAACGAACCATATCCAATAGGGTTCGATTCCTCTTTTCTGATACACCGTTGTGTTGTGGTGTGAATGGAGGAGTAAGCTGAGAGAGAATTCCATTCTCTTTTAAGTAACCTAGGAACTTGGTGCTTAAGTATTCTCCACCTCGATCAGATCTCAGTGTCTTGATATTTTTGCCGGTTTGTTTTTCCACTTCATTCTTGTATTCTTGGAATTTCTCAAAGGCCTCGGATTTATGCTTCATCAAGAAGATATATCCATACATAGAGAAATCATCCGTAAAAGTAATGAAGTAGGAATAACCACCTCATGCATGTATAGATATTGGACCGCACACATCACTGTGTATGAGTCCTAAGAGCTCGCTCGCTCTTACTCCGTGTCCAGAAAATGGAGTCTTTGTCATCTTTCTCATGAGACAAGATTCACAAGTAGCATAAGATTGATATTCGAACGGATTCAAATATCCTTCTCTATGTTACTTAGTCAACCTTCTCTCATTGATGTGACCTAGTCTACAATGCCATAAGAAAGCCTGATTTGTTTCCGGAGACTTTCTTTTAAGTGTGTTCTGGACACTGAAAATCTGAGCTTGATTTAATATGTATATTCCGTTTTCTAATGTACCTGACCCAATCATAACTTGATTTAGGTGGATGTGAACCACATCTCTTTTAAAAGTAAAATCATATCCTTCCTTAGATAGTAAGGGTAGAGATATGATATTACAAGTCGTACCTGGTACATAAAAACAGTTACGTAGAATCAATATCTGCCCAGTTGTCATTCCAAGATGATATTCCCCTACGGATTCAGCGTCCATGCTCATTCCTTTAGCAACTGTGAGGGTCATATCACCTATCCCGATAACCCTACGGCTTCTCAGAGCCTGTAAAGAATGACAGATGTGAGTTCCTGACCCGGTATCCAATACCCAGGAAGTAGGGTTAACTGACATACAGTTTTCTATCACAAACACACCCGAAGCTGAAGCCACAACATGCTTTGAATCTTGGCTACTGGCTTCTAAAGCCCTGCAATCTTTCTGCCAATGTTCATTCCTGTAACAATAGGAACGTCCCACTTTTACTATATCCAGTCCCGAAACTTTTGGCTTTCTCTTTCCTTCTCCTTCCCTGGTTTCCTTCAGGGTAGGAGGCAGAGACTGTAGAATCAAGTCAGTATTTGACTCGTTTCCCAACGCGGTCTCCAGGTCCTGGAGCTCATCAATACAGCTAGTCATTGTAAGGACGTTGTCCCCTACAGATGACCCGTCAGCTAACCTCACTTGAAATAATTCGTTCGAGGTTTCATATTTAGTAATATGAGATTGCTCTCCATATAAATCTTTATTATGGAGAAAGATGGAAACTAAGTCCATCTTCTCATGCTGCTTCTGGTATATACCATCAACTGAAGCTAACACGAGGCACTTAGCTTTCGCTTTATCTCTTTCCCTTGTCTGACGGATATCCATATCCGCGACAGTGGAAACTGGACCTGGGATGGCGGGATCTTGAGTAGTAATAGGGTGGTCCAGCTTGTCATAGCCAATGGACATCTAGACAGACCTTTGCCAGTCATATAAATCAAATTAGTCAATTTGTTATCTAGATGTTACCTATGTGTGGTCACAAGGTCGCTGCAATTAAGAGAGAGAAGAAAACATTTTAGCATGATGCTGTTGCAAGTTTAGATTGGTTTTTAATTTATCTAAACAGGATGGCTCCCACTGTTTCTCGAATCCCTCCTCAAACAATAAAAGAAGAATTTGCCAGGACAATTCTCACCGTACAATACTTGCTTAACCGTTCAGCTAGGCCAGTGTCGATACTTCGAGGGATGTTTTCCAACGCTTTCGCGAAGTTCCTTAATTAAATAACCTCTTTTCTCTGGGGGCGTAACCCCGCTAACACCTTTCTTGGCACCTACTTGGTTTATAACATTGATCGTTAAGTGACGAATCTCCTGATAAGTAGCATGTACTCACAGTAGGATCGGGATCCAAAATATCATCGTATGATAATGTTGATGGAATCCTACTAACATTCATCAAACTCCAAAATGGTATGTTCTCTCTGCAAATTTCAGTTTCTTTAGAAATTCCCGATATGGATTTTTGCCCCATGCTCTTATAACCTTGACGAAGGTCAACAAATCATAAGTCACATGTCAAGTTCTACCCGTCATTGTCCAGGTTAATTTGAACCCACCCGTACATACCCTTGACGAAGGTCAACAAGGTAATATGACTGTCCCAAACCAACGCATCTATCTATGCTACATATGAACACCCAACAGCTACCAATCACTATGCCTTGACGAAGGTCAACAAACATAGCTTGAATACTATTGAATATCCATATGAAATGACGGAGGGCTACGACTGGTTTTGGCAAAATCGTGAACGTAGTGAACTTGATGTAATCGAAGGAACCTGATACTTTTTAAAAGGAGTGGTTAAATCTCCGTAATTTAAAAATTCTGCTCTTTTAAAATAACCGAGTGGTTTCTTTTAAATTTGTTCTAACGACTTTAACTTTGGTTTATTTTCTTTGCATTATAATAATGCGTCCCATCATTTATCCTAGCATTGCAGAAAACAACGAAAATACCACGTCCTCTTATGCCATTCGTATTCGCCACTGGGTCCCGTTATCACCCGTTAGGTTACTTAACTAACGACAGAGCGGGGGATGGGCTAGCGCGGGTGTAAAACATAAGTGGCGTCTAATAGCTAACATATATAGATATTGTACATTCGTCATACGCAATAATAAGCATTCCAGATCACAGATGAACTTTATTGGATTTACTAGCAATCCGCATTTGCTTTGAGCCTGCAATAAAAGACGGATTACACAGTTGTGATGAATAGCCATTACCCCACCCTAGACCCCTACGGGTATGGCAGACTACCCGTCAAGTACCCGAAGTGAAGCGGTCTCCCTCAACAACGTGAGTAGGCCACTAAACACTTTAACGTACCCGGTAGTTTGTGTACTCCACCTTGGGTCTATCCTAGGAGCAAAAAACAGTAAAAAGAAATAATACAACGGTGGCTACAACCGCAACCTGGATGTGCCCCGCAAAAGAATATTACATCAAATTACATTTACATTGAATGAATGAATATTAAACACTTCTCAAACCCCGGCTAATCATCACAACAGTCCAACACAGTTCATATACACAAACAGTAAACATTTCAGAAATGTGCAATGATTGTCACGCTCTAACTGTGTCGTGTTTAAAAAGAATTCTGAAATTACCGCAATCAAAACGGTGTCGCTTGTAGCGAGCCGCGATGAATACGGGTCGTCCGCAGGGAGATGGTAAGTTTCTTATTGCTTGTTTTAACGAGGTAATTCCGTGTTTTGATTTGTTGGTTAACTAATTGTCGTAACAAAGATATGAATAAAAAGGGCTTGTTAAGGGCAGTAATAAGTTAGATTGTATGAAGGTGATGTTTGCCAATTCCTTATAGCCCCGACTTGGTATTGATACTAAAGCAATAGGTAACAACGCGGATTAGGGAACTTGAAATACGGTATTTGCGGTATTTCGCTAAATCCGTTTTCCTTGTCCCTTGTCCTTCCGTTGTTATCTCTTGATTTTAGCCTTCGGCAAACTACGGGCAATCCGGTCATGATTAGGAATCATCACTATCGGGGTAGGATAGGATGCCTAGTGAGCGGAGTTGCGGGTGATTTGCACGAAGTTTCAATAGGCAAGTTTTAGGTTTTAAAGTTTGGACAAAGAAAATCTTCGAATACGATCTAACATATTACACCCTTAACAAGTGAAAAGATTACTCACACATATTTACAAATTAACAAGAAAGAAAAGAGAAGATACATAAAAACATGCAATGAAATAAAGAGGAAAAGAGAACCGATGAGTTCAAGCGTTTTATCTCCCAGTGTTCAATCCCCGGCAACGTGTGAGATCCAAATACCAAGCTTTAAGGTTGCAAGCTCACTTAAGAGGTTGCAAGATCAAAGCAAGGCATGAATTTCACAATTGAAATCATGTAAAGTGGAACAAGACATGTAATAAAAATACGAACTTTTATTGAAGAACAAACTTGTTACAAGAGATCTTGAAGTCAAGAACCTAAGCCTTAAGCTTGCAAGTTCTAAATGAGAAGTTGCAAGGTCAAGACAAAGGGGCAAGAGCTCAAGAATGAAAAGAAAAATTACAAGAATTCTAAGATAGAACTAAAGAAAAAGCTACCCTTTCCTCTTCCCTCTGGTCTCTATTTATAGGCTCAGAAAGAAATATTCATATCTGCCCCATTATGGCTCATGCTGATTTGTTTGATTGCCTTTGATTTGAACACATGCTTTTTAGTCTTGAATGCATATAATATCATATGCATATAAAATCATATCCTTGATTTCATATAAAATCATATCCTTGATGATTGCATATAAAATCATATCCTTGATTGCATATAGAATCATATCCTTGATGATTGCATATAAAATCATATCCTTGATTGCATATAGAATCATATCCTTGATTGCATATAAAACCATATCCTCGATTGCATATAAAATCATATCCACATGTGCTTAAAAGTCTTGTGTACACACTTGTTGTGTTGGACCATTTAGAAAAAAATGTGTACACAACTTGTTGCATAAAGGAATTCCTGAAGTATCGGTCGGTTAGCGTTTCTGGTCGCAGTGTCTTCCCTCAAGTGATATATCCGCGCTGTTGGATGCATTTCCAGTATTTTGTCATGGATACCTGTAATCTATAATACTGAGCAGACACTGGTCAATAATACCGATAAATACAACAATTAGATAATGAATGAACGGTATTAGAATGCAATTTTCTGATATGAACAAATACCCCCAAACTTATCTATTGCTCGTCCCGAGCAAAACCAATTTATTCACAAAAAATTTCCTAACCTCACTTTCGCAGGGAACGCGATTGCACTGAGCAAGTGCAACAAGCCGTTAAACCTCTAGGTGTCCCTAGTAGGAGGAGTGTTGTCTCCTGAGGGTTTTCAGCGGATACTACCCACAAAATCCGGTCAAGCTAGTTTTGTAAAATAACTAAGATTCAAACCCTAAAGTTTTGTTTCAGAAAATAACAATTCTATTATCCTAGGTCTAGACTATCGACCCTTTATTTTTCACACCTCGCTTCTTGTTTAACTACAGCTTTTATATGTCTTCACGTGCAGTGCAAATAGTGTCGTTAAGTTCCCGAAAGGTCGAATAAAGTCATCATATCACACAATTAAGCCCGGATAAAAATTTTAAAAGGATCACATAAGTTTTATAAAGAGTTAAGCAATTTTTTTTTCAAGCTTCGTTTTCCAGTAAAAAGTTTCAACTTCAGAATTTCTATCTTCCTTAACAGGAAACTAGGTCTTATTTTTCACTCCACCCTTTCCTTGTTTTCATTTCATACACACCTCTGTGAATCGTGCAATAGTCTTTATCATAGAATAAAACATTCATATCTCCGCTAAATTTTTTTTAAAAAAGCCTGTCTTTTATCAAGATTATTCTCACACAAAGAACCGTTAGGAATTTTAACTCGGAGAGAACACTTGCTTGACTTTGTTTTAATTTGGACTTTCTAGGCTTCTTAGCGAGCTTTGGGCCAATGCACCCACACCAGTTGGTTTTAGGGCATTAGGTGTAGAAACACCCCGGCGGACTTAATTACTCAAGTTACCCAGGTCCAAAAACAAAAGACAGTTTGGCGTGAAAATCAGATGATTTAATACGAACGGAGATATAACCGGCAGTTCAATTATTTTTTGGATAAAAGACGTGTTTAGTGGGTTTGGTGTGTAATCATTCCAATTAAGTTTCAGATGGGTTATTTTTCAGACTTAGTTCCAATTACGGCATCAATAACATTCCTTCATATTCGCTTTACTTCATAAACTATTCTTGACACTACTTATTTCAGAACAAACCTATTTGATCCTCAGAAAATCATTGATCCATTTAAAAGTTTTTCGACATAAAAGACTTATCATCTAATTCCCAAAAACTCACGACACGTGTAGTGTGATGTAAAGACGTATATCAGCTATAGTTAACTTCAAAGGAGAGTTATTTTTCAGGTTTTCAAATCTAAACATAAGATTTAGTTATTCTTAGTTTATCAAACAAAACCGTCGAAATGTTGAATCAGAGTCCTCCCACTAGCTAACTTGACAGAAAAGTTTTTATGTTTTTAGAAAATTTTCAGATTTTTATGGATTTTATGGATTTTAATATGCAGATGCAAAATATACATATGAATGCGAAGGTAAGAAATGCGTACCGAGCGTACCCCCAAACTTAAACTGAACAGTGTCCTCACTGTCATTGCATGAAGAGATCATTTGAAGGGTAAAAAATTTTCGGTTAGCGATACACAATTTTTATTTGTTTTTGTTTGTAAAGAAAAGAAAAAGAAAAAGAATGGAAAAGAATATTCACAAATATATACAAAAGGCTTTATACATACCCCCAAACTTATTTGGAACAGTGTCCACTGTTCTTGGCTGGATAACCGAAGTTTGGAGGTGGGCAGAGGAAGATCAGGCAGGGTAAACCGGCTCCTGTAAGAATAGGAGCTCCTCTGTTGGTTCGGCGCTAAGGTACGGTTTTAGTCGGTGTCCGTTCACTTTGAAAAATGAACCGTCCTTTGGATTTTCCAAATCCACAGCGCCCTGCGGATACACATTCCGCACAAAATACGGCCCTTTCCAGCGAGATCTGAGCTTTCCTGGATGGAAGTGAAGTCTGGTGTCGTAAAGCAGTACCTGCTGACCAGGTACGAAGGTTTTGCGCAAAAGGTGTTTATCGTGAAACACCTTCGTTCTATTCTTAACGACAACCGCGTTATCGTAAGCCTCATCCCTAAGCTCGCTCAGTTCGTTCAGCTGCAGCTTCCGATGGCTGCCCGCATCTTCGAAAGATAGATTCAGCTCTTTTATCGCCCAAAATGCGCGATGCTCAATTTCGACAGGAAAGTGGCAAGCTTTACCATATACAAGCCGATAGGGAGACATGCCAAGGTCGGTCTTATAAGCAGTTCGAAAAGCCCAAAGGGCGTCCGTTAGTTTCAGCGACCAATCCTTACGGTTTTTGGAAACCGTCTTCTCCAGTATCTGCTTGATCTGCCGATTTGAGACTTCGGCTTGACCACAGGTTTGGGGGTGATAGGGCGTGGATAGCTTATGATTAATGGAATACTTCCGCATTAAGGCCTCGAAAGTCTTATTGCAGAAATGACTTCCATTGTCGCTAATGATCGCTCGGGGGTGCCCAAAACGGGAGAAAATGTTTTCTTTAAGGAACCTAACGACAACCTTGTTGTCGTTAGTCCGGCTGGGCACAGCCTCGACCCACTCAGAGACGTAATCAACAGCTAGAAGGATGTACAAGTTCCCGAAAGAGCTGGGAAACGGCCCCATGAAATCTATCCCCCACACGTCGAAAATCTCCACAACCAAGATTGGTTGGAGCGGCATCTCGTTTCTCCGGGATATCCGGCCCATATGTTGGCACCGGGAGCAAGTCTTGCAATAGTCATGAGCGTCTTTGAAGAGTTGTGGCCAGTAGAAACCAAATTGCAAGATCTTCTCAGCTGTCTTTTGATTGTTAAGATACGAGCGTGTTCAAGTTCAAGTTTAAATACCGCAATCAAGACGGTTTCGCTTGTAGCTAGCCGGTTGAGTACGGGTCGTCCGCAGGGAGATGGGAATCTTTTTCTATGTGTTTTTCGACGAGTTAAGTCCGGTTGTTCAGATTTTGTTGTGGTTATCTAAGTGTTAAGTTGATATTTAAAGAGAGCTTGTTAGGGTTAGGATTAGGTTAGTTTGAGTTAGGAGTCTCCACATCTTTCGTTGCCCCACTTAATATCGGTGTTACGGTAATCGGCAACAACGGGGATTAGCACGACTAGGAAGGACATTGCGAGTATAAACTAGGCTTTCCAACGCATATGTCTTCCTTTTGGTGCTTGTCCGTCCGTTCTTGGCTCTTATCCATAACCTCCGGTTAATTCAACCACAACCGGTCTCACTACGGAATCACCGCTATCATGTAGGATAGGGTGCCGTAAGGAGCGGATTGTGGTTCAATTAACGGGAGTCGATTCAAGTTGTTGGGCAAGGAAAGAGTGAGAGAGATTTCCTTCTCTCAAACTTCCCTTATCCTACCCTAACAAGTAAAGAACTACTCACACTTCATGATAGGAAAAACAAAACAACACAAAAGAGGAAGATAGAAAGAAGGAGATTAGAAGAATACGACTAACTGTTTGCGACCTCACCTTGGCGAGGATCAAGCGTAAGTATCATTGTCGTATGTAAGGATAAAGAAAAAAGAGAAGAAAGAAACAACAAAGAAATAACAACAACTACTTAACGAATTTAAAGTTACAAAAATTATAACAAGTAAAGAAAGAGACAAGCATGATAATAATAAAAATGGTCTTCTTTATTCATCACTCTTCACTCAAAAGCTCACTACAAGTTTAATGGAGAAGAGGTGAGAAGAGGAAGAAGAACAACACTAAAACTAGGCAAAATGAGAATACAAAATTGGACCCTTTCTTCACAAAATTCTGGGCTATTTATAGGCCAAGAAATGAAACCCTAGGGCAACCACCAGAACCCTGAAGAAATGACCAAACTGCCCCTGAAAAGTCTCTGCCTGAACTGCCTGTACGGCCGCGGATCCGCCGCCTATAGCCCCCTATGGCCGCGGATCCGCGCCCCTCTTGTCGACTTAGGGTTAGGTCTTCTGTGCACGTTTCCTGTTCTCCTGTCCCCTCTTGTCTGGTGTGTGCATTTTCTGATAATTCTTTCCCAATTCTTCCAGAATTTCTATTAAGCAAAGGTGGACTTTTTTTGTGGTTGATTTCCTCGAGCTCCGCGTAGATCTCTTGGGTTTGGTGTTGCCTTTGTGCTTTGTGCATGAAGGTGACATTGATTTGACATTTTGTCTTCCTAAACCGGTATTTGGCAACATACGGATGAAGAGCGGAGACCGTGTTTTATCTGTGGTTGGCAGGAACCCGGATTTTGTCGTGTTTTCCATGAATTTCACCGTTTTGGAACCGAGAACCTGTATCCTGTAATTGACTAGCAAACACGGCTCAAGAGTATCTACGGATATGCAATGTGATAAATATTGGGCGGTATGAAAATGCAAAAATCTGATATGAACAAATACCCCCAAACTTATCATTTGCTCGTCCCGAGCAAAGTCCATTTATTCACCAAATAATTTCCTAACCTCACTTTCGCAGGGAACGCGATTGCACTGAGCATGTGCAACAAGCCGTTAAACCTCTAGGTGTCCCTAGTAGGAGGAGTGTTGTCTCCTGAGGGTTTTCAGCGGATACTACCCACAAAATCCGGTCAAGTTGGTTTTGTAAAATAACTAAGCTTCAAACCCTAAAGTTTTGTTTTAGAAAATAACAATTCTATAATCCTAAGTCTAGACCATCGAACCTTTATTTTTCACACCTCACATCTTATTTAACTACAGATTTTATATGTCTTTACGTGCAGTGCAAATAGTGTCGTTAAGTTCCAGAAGGATCGATTAAAGTCATCATGTCGCACAATAAAGCCCAGATAACAATTTAAAAAGGATCACATAAGTTTTATAAAGAGTTAAGCATTTTTCAAGTTTCGTTTTCCAGTAAGATTTTAACTTCAGAATTTCTATCTTCCTTAACAGGAAGCTAAGTCGTATTTTTCACTCCACCTTTTTCTTGTTTTCATTTCATACACACCTCTGTGAATGTGCAATAGTCTTTATCATAGAATAAAACCTTCATATCTCCGCTAAAATTTTTAAAAAGCCTGTCTTTTATCAAGATTATTCTCACACAAAGAACCGTTAGGAATTTTAACTCGGAGAGAACACTTGCTTGACTTTGTTTTAAACTGGACTTTCTAGGCTTCTTAGCGAGCTTTGGGCCAATGCACCCAAACTAGTTGGTTTTAGGGCATTAGGTGTAGAAACACCCCAGCGGACTTAATTACTCAAGTTACCTAGGTCCAAAAACAAAAGACAGTTTGGCGTAAAAATCAGATGATTTGATACGAACGGAGATATAACCGGCAGTTCAAATATTTTTTGGATAAAAGACGTGTTTAGTGGGTTTGGTGTGTAATCATTCCAATCAAGTTTTAGATGGGTTATTTTTCAGACTTAGTTCCAATTACGGCATCAATAACATTCCTTCATATTCGCTTTACTTCATAAACTATTCTTGACATTACTTATTTCAGAACAAACCTATTTGATCCTTAGAAAATCATTTATCTGTTTAAAAGTTTTTTAAACATAAAAGACTTGTCATCTAAATCCCAAAAACTTACGACACGTGTAGTATGATGTAAAGACGTATATCAGCTATAGTTAACTTCAAAGGAGAGTTATCTTTCAGGTTTTTTCAAAATCCAAACATAAGATCTAGTTATTCCTATTTTTTCAAACAAAAACCGTCGAATGTTGAATCCGAATTCTTCCACAAGCTAACTTGACAAAAAGTTTTTATATTTTTTAGAAAATTTTCAAATTTTTATGGATTTTATGGATTTAAATATGCAGATGCAAAATATACATATGAATGCGAAGGTAAGAAATGCGTACCGAGCGTACCCCCAAACTTAAACTGGACAGTGTCCTCACTGTCGTTGCATGAAGAGATCAGTTTGAAGGTTCAAAATTGTCGGTTAGTGATATACAAATTTTATTTGTTTTTGTTTTTAAAGAAAAGAAAAAGAATATACACAAATATAAACAAAACGGTTTGTACATACCCCCAAACTTATTTGGAACAGTGTCCGCTGTTCGTGGCTGGATAACCGAAGTTTGGAGGTAGGCAGAGGAAGATCATTCAGGGTAAACCGGCTCCTGTAAGAACAGGAGCTCCTCTGTTGGTTCGGCGCTAAGGTACGGTTTGCATCGGTGTCCGTTCACTTTGAAGAGTGAACCGTCCTTTGGATTTTCCAAATCCACAGCGCCCTGCGGATACACATTCCGCACAAAATACGGCCCTTTTCAGCGAGATCTGAGCTTTCCAGGATGGAAGTGAAGTCGGGTGTCGTAAAGAAGTACCTGCTGACCAGGTACGAAGGTTTTGCACACAAGGTGTTTATCGTGAAACACCTTCGTTCGATTCTTAACGACAACCGCGTTGTCGTAAGCCTCATCCCTAAGCTCGTTCAGTTCGTTCAGCTGCAGCTTCCGATGGCTGCCCGCGTCCTCAAGAGACAGATTCAGCTCCTTTATCGCCCAAAATGCGCGATGCTCGATTTCGACAGGAAGGTGGCAGGCTTTTCCGTACACAAGCCGATAGGGAGACATGCCAAGGTCGGTCTTATAAGCGGTTCTAAATGCCCAAAGGGCATCAGTGAGTTTCAGAGACCAATCCTTACGGTTCTTGGAAACCGTCTTCTCCAGTATCTGCTTGATTTGCCGATTTGAAACTTCGGCCTGCCTGCAGGTTTGGGGGTGGTAGGGCGTAGAAAGCTTATGATTAATGGAGTATTTCCGCATCAAGGCTTCGAAAGTTTTATTGCAGAAATGACTTCCATTGTCGCTAATGATCGCTCGGGGGTGCCCAAACCGGGAGAAAATGTTTTCTTTAAGGAACCTAACGACAACCTTGTTGTTGTTAGTCCGGCTAGGCACAGCCTCGACCCATTTAGAGACGTAATCAACAGCTAGAAGAATGTACAAGTTCCTAAAAGAGCTGGGAAACGGCCCCATGAAGTCTATCCCCCAAACATCGAAAATCTCCACAACCAAGATCGGTTGGAGCGGCATCTCGTTCCTCCGGGATATCCGGCCCATGTGTTGGCACCGGGAGCAAGTCTTGCAATAATCGTGAGCGTCTTTGAAAAGTTGTGGCCAGTAGAAACCACATTGCAAGATCTTCTCAGCTGTCTTTCTGGGCCCAAAATGCCCGCCACACGCTTGATCGTGGCAAAATGACAGCACACTCTTGAATTCCTCATCAGGGACACACCGACGAATAATCTGGTCGGGACAGTACTTGAACAAGTAGGGTTCGTCCCAGTAAAAGTGTTTTACTTGGGATAAGAAGCGAAGTCTGTCCTGACTTGACCATTCGGTCGGTAGTAATCCCGTGGCCAAATAGTTCACAATATCTGCAAACCAGGGTTCGCAAGATACTGTCAAGAGCTGTTCATCCGGGAAAACGTCATTGATCGGAATTGGAAGCGAAGGCGAAGAAGGAAGTCGTGAGAGATGGTCGGCAACCACGTTTTCACATCCTCGTTTGTCCTTAATGACAAGGTCAAACTCTTGAAGCAAGAGGATCCAACGGATTAACCGAGATTTTGCATCTTTCTTCGCAAAAAGATGGCGCAAAGCTGAATGGTCCGTGTAGACAATGACTGGAGAGCCGATGAGGTAGGGCCTGAACTTTTCTAGAGCAAATACAACAGCTAAGAATTCCTTCTCAGTCGTTGTATAATTGAGTTGGGCGTCGTTCAGGGTTCGGCTCGCGTAATAGATTACATGCGGCATCTTGTTGATGTGCTGTCCAAGGACAGCACCGATGGCAAAGTCGGATGCATCGCACATAATCTCGAATGGGTGCGTCCAGTCAGGAGAAGAGAGAACGGGAGCAGAAGTGAGTGAGCGTTTCAGTGACTCGAATGCAGTCACACTGCTCGAGTTGAAGTCGAAAGGCGTGTCCTTGGCCAGCAAAAGTGTCAAGGGCCTAGCAATCTTGCTAAAGTCCTTGATAAACCGTCTATAGAAACCGGCATGGCCAAGGAAGGCTCGGATATCTCTGACGCATCGGGGAGGAGGCAGATTGGAAATGACCTCAATCTTTGCTTTGTCAACCTCTATGCCATTTTGCGAGATGTTATGTCCTAAGACAATACCTTCGCGCACCATGAAGTGGCATTTCTCCCAGTTCAAAGTGAGATTCTTGTCCTTACATCGGGTAAGGACAGCGTCAAGATGCAGCAAACACTCGTCAAAGGAGTCGCCGAAGATGGAGAAGTCATCCATGAAAATCTCCAGAAATTTTTCCACCATGTCCGAAAATATTCCCATCATACACCGCTGGAAGGTAGCGGGCGCATTGCATAACCCAAAGGGCATGCGTTGATATGCAAACGTGCCGAAAGGACAAGTGAAAGTGGTCTTGTCCTGGTCTTTTTCGGCGATGGGAATTTGATTATAGCCGGAGTAGCCATCAAGAAAGCAGTAGTACTCGTGTCCGGCCAATCGTTCGAGCATCTGGTCAATGAAAGGTAGCGGAAAGTGGTCTTTCCGCGTTGCGGCGTTGAGTTTTCTGTAATCAATGCAAACTCGCCACCCAGTTTGGGTGCGAGTAGGGATTAACTCATTCGCCTCGTTGGTTATGACCGTGATGCCCGACTTCTTGGGGACAACGTGAATGGGGCTAACCCACTGGCTATCAGAGATAGGGTAAATGATACCACTATCTAGACATTTGACGATCTCCTTCTTCACAGCCTCCTTCATGACTGGATTAAGACGACTTTGTGGATCCCGGGCTGGTTTGGCATCATCCATCAGATGAATATGATGCTCAACGATCAGGGGACTAATCCCCTTGATGTCCGCCATGGACCAGCCAAAAGCTTGCCTGTTGCTGTGCAAGACCGCGAGAAGGGCTTTCTCTTGCTCTGGAGCTAGAGAAGCCGAAATGATGACAGGGAGGGTCTCGTTCTCACCTAAGTAAGCATACTTAAGGTGAGACGGCAACGGCTTGAGTTCGAGCGTTGGAGGTGAAATGATGGAAGGCAAGACTGGTGCAAGGGTCTCGAACTCAAAGGACTCCAGCAAAGGTTCAAAACGAGTGTAGGCAACCGAGTCGGATGGTTCAGGTAACTCATCCGAAAAGTCGAAAGATTCAAACTCGGGTTGTGCGCGGCTAAGATCGTTCAAGAATGTGAAACACTCGTATTCGTTGTCGGGCGCAGAAGCAGCAGCAGGTTCGAAGAGAAACGCACTAGTGGCGTTAAGATTATCGTGTTCAAACAGAAACTCCTCGAATTCACACTCTTCTGGTGTGATCTCCTGGATCGAGCAAACATCTAGTATATGAGCATTAGGTTCGGCGGGCTGATTCCCCAACCTAAAAATGTTGAGTTCAATCGTCATATTTCCAAAAGAGAGGTTCATTGAACCATTGCGACAATTGATCACAGCATTTGAGGTTGCGAGAAATGGGCGACCGAGTATCACCGGAATTTGATTCCGGGGGTTAGCTACAGGCTGTGTATTTAAGACAATGAAGTCGACGGGGAATATGAAGTCCCCGACTTTTATTAACACATCCTCTAGCTCACCCCTAGGATGGGTGATCGATCGGTCGGCCATCTGGAGAGTGCAGTGGGTGGGTTTCAGCTCTCCGACGCCTAATTGCTCGTATACTGAATACGGAAGCAAGTTAACACTGGCACCAAGATCTAATAGTGCGCGGTTGATGTTCTTATCCCCAAAAGTAATTGAAATCGTAGGACAGCCAAGGTCCTTCCGTTTTTGTGGTAAAGATTGGGTAAGGGCATCACTCACAGCACTAGCCAAGAAAACTTTCTTGGGTACCTGAGACTTCCTCTTTTTCGTGCACAAGTCCTTTAAGATTTTCGCATAAGATGGGACTTGTTGGACAGCATCTAAAAGAGGAATGTTAATGTTAACTTGCTTGAATAACTCCAAAATCTTCTCCATTTGTGGATTTTGTTTGTTAGACCTCAACCGGTTTGGAAATGGAACATTTTGAAAATTGGTTGAGTCTAATGCTGGAGGAGGAGATTTTGGAGTTGGAACGGATCCCAGAATAGGTGTTTTCGTGGAGTGAGAAGTGGGTCCGTTCAGAGCAGAAGAAGAAGAGGGAGAGCCTTGTGAAGAACGGAGAATAGGCTCGGAAGACGAAGAAGAAGAAGGAGAAGAAGAAGAAGCAGTGGCCGGGGCATCATCGTTGATCCGTTTGCCAATGTTGTTTGGCAGCATCCTCCCTGATCTCAGTGTGGTCACGGCACTCACATTATGGTTTTGTTGTTCAAGAGCAACATGTGCATTATGTGGGTGACCGGGATTTGGAAGTGGCTGGGACGGGAGCTTCCCCTTCTCTCGCTCGCTCAAGGCCGCGTTCAGTTGTGCAATCTGGGCCTCGATGGTCTTGATGCTTTGCCCGTGTGCGGCAGTGTGTTGCACTAAAGATTGAATCGAAGACTGGATGTTGGCGGTGGATTGGGTCGACTGTTTAACGAACGCCTCCAGACTTCGCTCGAGCGAGGAAACCTTATCGTTGTTGGACGGAACAAAGTTGTTGTTTGGTGGAAAAGAGTTGTTGGGTGCAAAGTTGTTCGTCTGGTTTTGGTAAGGTTGGGGTTGGAAGGGCTGCTGATACTGAGTTTGTTGTTGCGCTTGTTGTTGCGGCGGAGGGGCCCTTTGGAAATTGTTGCCCTGGAATTGATTCTGATTCTGATTCCAGGCGAAATTGGGGTGGTTCCTCCAACCGGGATTGTAGGTGGAAGAGTATGGATCATTCCTCGGTCTTTGCTGGAAGGCAGCATTAACCTGATCCTGTCCTTGCGAGGGTGGATTGTAAGGACACTATTCGGTCAAGTGGGAAGGGTCGGAACAACAAGCGCAGATGGTACGAAGGGGGAGAACAGGTGTGGGGGCAGGAGCAGAAAATTTGCTCTCTATCGCTTCAAGCTTTCGTGTTATTGCAGCCATTTCAGCTTTCATCGCAATAGAGACATCGAGTTGGTGGATTCCTACCCTAGACTGACCGGTAGAAGTGGAAGTAGAAGATGAAGAAGTCGGTCTGGTGCTCTCCCACTGTAGCGTTTGCTCCGCAAGATCGTCAAAGAACTGCCACGCTTCCTCGTCAGATTTGGATAGGAAGTGGCCCTGACAGATGGTTTCCAGCAACTGCTTCGTTGCTGGGTTCAGTCCCTCGTATAAGGTTTGGCAGAGTTGCCATTTCTCTATACCGTGGTGAAGACACTGAACAAGAAGGTCTTTGTACCGGTCAAAGCACTTCCAGAAGGGTTCAGAAGGAAGCTGGGAGAATTGGTTGATTTCATTCCGAATTCTTGCGGTCTTATGATTTGGGTAGAATTTTTTCAGAAACGCTTTAACAAACTCGTCCCAGCTGGTGATTGAGTGGGAAGCGGTGCTATACAGCCATTTTTCTGCGAGATCGCATAAAGTGAACGGAATGACCCATAGACGTATAGCATCGTCCGACAGCTGGGTTGTTTTCATCATGGCACAGACATTTTGAAATTTGTTGATGAAGATATAGGCATCTTCAGATTCAAGCCCATGAAAACGTGGAAGCATGTTGATGAAATGGGGCTTAATTTCAAAGTTGTCCCCATTGGCCGGAGGAAGAGAAAGGCAGGTGGGAAGTGCAGAACGGGTGGGGTAGAAACGATCCTGGAGCGCAATTCGCTGCGGCGCTACAACAGGCGGAGGTGGTGGAAGATTGGTCTCCGTAGGAGGTGGAGCCAATCCAGGGGTGGTCAAAGAGATGTTCGGATTAAATCCCGACATCGCGGAAGAAGAGGTTGGTGAAGGTGAAGGTGAAGATGTATGAACAGAATCCGGTCAACGTCGGAGTTGGCCGGCAAAGGAAGAGGAGAAAGAGGAGTGGACGGAGTATCGACTTCGGAGTCGATCGCGTAGTCGGTCGCGACTAACGTAACGCGGACTAGACGGGCGCTAGTGTCCCGAGTCCAAGCGGACATACACTAAACGAGTTTAGTATAGTCAAAGCGGAGAAGGTGAGGGTAAGAAAACGTCAATGAAGAAAGGCGATGGGTGATGGGAGAAAATGGATTTTGCGACAAAAGGGCAAGTTTTTATAAAAGTTTTTGATTTTTTCTTTTTTTTTTAGAAAGAGATTTACAGAAATATGTACGGAAATACGGCTTAAGGAATCACAAACAAGATATGCACAATCACACCTAGATCTACGGTCGCCTAGGTCTACTAGACCTGCTCCTGAACTTGATTTTCGAAGTTAAACAGTGTCGAGAAACAGGCTTAAAAATACACCGATCACGGGGCCAGGTAAGTGCAGAGATAAGGGGAGGTTGTCCAACGCTTTCGCGAAGTTCCTTAATTAAATAACCCTTTCTCTTTCGGCGGTTGCGCCTTTAACACTTTCCTAGACACCCCGTAATCAATATACGGTTAAGCGAGGTTCTAAACACGGTTTATCTTCTCCTAATGAGCGTGAAGTCCTTAGGGCTGAAGTCTAGTATTTTTTAATTTACAATGGACAATGCATATGCTTTAGTGATTTTTGGGGTCCTGGGAAGGGTGATGAAATCCCCACCCAATCTGGATTGGTTTCAAGCCCCTTAAGTCCGTATTAAAGAAATGCAAAGCAGTAAAAAATCAACTGCAAACAATTTTTATTTGCGGCGCAAAGAATCCTGCACAAGAACAGTTTATTGGAAGGGGGAGAAGAATTTGCGCAAAGAAAGCTGCAGAAACACAGTTCAGTGGAGTTCAGAGGAGTGGGAAGGAGGAGAGGAGAGCTTACAGAGAAAATGGCACCCTGACTGCACTGAATGGCCGCGGTTCCGCGGCCAAACACCTGCTTAGGCCGCGGATCCGCGGCTAGGTAGATGAATTAGGGCTCTGAAAAAATTTGGGTGTCCTCTTCTTGGTGTCCTCTGCCTGTCTGGATGTGGGTAATTCTGATTTGCTTACTGTAACAGTTCCAGATTTGTACAGTAGACCGGATGTTTCGTTTTTGTCCGTCGCGGTGTAGCCGCGAAAATGTGGGTCTATCTCCCCACGTCTTTGGCACTGTACTTGAACTCCGTATTTCCAATGTCTTTGGCGTCGATCTTGAGCTTCGTATTTCCTGCACACTTGCACAAAAACTAATCAAGAATAACAAGATGGTTTCTTTTACAAAGTATATATTTTTTCGTTTTTTTTTTATATACTTACAAATTAACCCGAAATTACACAAGGAAACAAACTACCGTCTCCCCGGCAACGGCGCCATTTGATTGTTAGGATACGAGCGTGTTCAAGTTCAAGTTTAAATACCGCAATCAAGACGGTTTCGCTTGTAGCTAGCCGGTTGAGTACGGGTCGTCCGCAGGGAGATGGGAATCTTTTTCTATGTGTTTTTCGACGAGTTAAGTCCGGTTGTTCAGATTTTGTTGTGGTTATCTAAGTGTTAAGTTGATATTTAAAGAGAGCTTGTTAGGGTTAGGATTAGGTTAGTTTGAGTTAGGAGTCTCCACATCTTTCGTTGCCCCACTTAATATCGGTGTTACGGTAATCGGCAACAACGGGGATTAGCACGACTAGGAAGGACTTTGCGAGTATAAGCTAGGCTTTCCAACGCATATGTCTTCCTTTTGGTGCTTGTCCGTCCGTTCTTGGCTCTTATCCATAACCTCCGGTTAATTCAACCACAACCGGTCTCACTACGGAATCACCGCTATCATGTAGGATAGGGTGCCGTAAGGAGCGGATTGTGGTTCAATTAACGGGAGTCGATTCAAGTTGTTGGGCAAGGAAAGAGTGAGAGAGATTTCCTTCTCTCAAACTTCCCTTATCCTACCCTAACAAGTAAAGAACTACTCACACTTCATGATAGGAAAAACAAAACAACACAAAAGAGGAAGATAGAAAGAAGGAGATTAGAAGAATACGACTAACTGTTTGCGACCTCACCTTGGCGAGGATCAAGCGTAAGTATCATTGTCGTATGTAAGGATAAAGAAAAAAGAGAAGAAAGAAACAACAAAGAAATAACAACAACTACTTAACGAATTTAAAGTTACAACAATTATAACAAGTAAAGAAAGAGACAAGCATGATAATAATAAAAATGGTCTTCTTTATTCATCACTCTTCACTCAAAAGCTCACTACAAGTTTAATGGAGAAGAGGTGAGAAGAGGAAGAAGAACAACACTAAAACTAGGCAAAATGAGAATACAAAATTGGACCCTTTCTTCACAAAATTCTGGGCTATTTATAGGCCAAGAAATGAAACCCTAGGGCAACCACCAGAACCCTGAAGAAATGACCAAACTGCCCCTGAAAAGTCTCTGCCTAAACTGCCTGTACGGCCACGGATCCGCCGCCTATAGCCCCCTATGGCCGCGGATCCGCGCCCCTCTTGTCGACTTAGGGTTAGGTCTTCTGTGCACGTTTCCTGTTCTCCTGTCCCCTCTTGTCTGGTGTGTGCATTTTCTGATAATTCTTTCCCAATTCTTCCAGAATTTCTATTAAGCAAAGGTGGACTTTTTTTGTGGTTGATTTCCTCGAGCTCCGCGTAGATCTCTTGGGTTTGGTGTTGCCTTTGTGCTTTGTGCATGAAGGTGACATTGATTTGACATTTTGTCTTCCTAAACCGGTATTTGGCAACATACGGATGAAGAGCGGAGACCGTGTTTTATCTGTGGTTGGCAGGAACCCGGATTTTGTCGTGTTTTCCATGAATTTCACCGTTTTGGAACCGAGAACCTGTATCCTGTAATTGACTAGCAAACACGGCTCAAGAGTATCTACGGATATGCAATGTGATAAAAATTGGGCGGTATGAAAATGCAAAAATCTGATATGAACATCTTTCTGGGGCCAAAATGCCCGCCACACGCTTGATCGTGGCAAAATGACAGCACACTCTTGAATTCCTCATCAGGGACACACCTACGAATAATCTGGTCAGGACAGTACTTGAACAGATAGGGTTCGTCCTAGTAAAAATGTTTTACTTGGGATAAAAAGCGAAGTCTGTCCTGACTTGACCATTCGGTTGGTAGTAACCCTGTGGCCAAATAGTTCACAATATCTGCGAACCAAGGTTCGCGAGATATTGTCAAGAGTTGTTCATCCGGGAAAACGTCATTGATCGGGATTTGAAGCGACGACGAAGAAGGAAGTCGTGAGAGATGGTCGGCAACGACGTTTTCACATCCTCGTTTGTCCTTAATGACAAGGTCAAACTCTTGAAGCAAGAGGATCCAACGTATAAGCCGAGATTTGGCATCTTTCTTCGCAAAAAGATGGCGCAGAGCAGAATGATCAGTGTAAACAATGACTGGAGAGCCGATGAGGTAGGGCCTGAACTTCTCTAAAGCAAATACAACAGCCAAGAATTCCTTCTCAGTTGTTGTATAATTGAGTTGGGCGTCGTTCAGGGTTCGGCTAGCGTAATAGATTACGTGCGGCATCTTGTTGATGTGTTGTCCAAGGACAGCACCGATGGCAGAGTCGGATGCATCGCACATAATCTCGAATGGGTGCGTCCAGTCAGGGGAAGAGAGAACGGGAGCAGAAGTGAGTGAGTGTTTCAATGATTCAAAAGCAGCCACACAGCTCGGGCTGAAGTCCAATGGCGTGTCCTTGGCCAGTAGAAGAGTCAAGGGCCTAGCAATCTTGCTAAAGTCCTTGATAAACCGTCTATAGAAACCGGCGTGGCCAAGGAAGGCTCGGATATCTCGGACGCATCGGGGAGGAGGAAGATTGGAAATGACCTCAATCTTTGCTTTGTCTACCTCAATGCCTTTCTGCGAGATGATATGTCCTAAGACAATACCTTCGCGCACCATGAAGTGGCATTTCTCCCAGTTCAAAGTGAGATTCTTGTCCTTACATCTGGTAAGGACAGCGTCGAGATGCAGCAGACACTCGTCAAAGGAATCGCCAAAGATGGAGAAGTCGTCCATGAAGATCTCCAAGAATTTCTCCACCATGTCTGAGAATATTCCCATCATACACCGCTGGAAGGTAGTGGGCGCATTGCATAACCCAAAGGGCATGCGACGATATGCAAACGTGCCGAAAGAACATGTGAAAGTAGTCTTGTCCTGGTCTTTTTCGACGATGGGAATTTGATTATAGCCAGAGTAGCCATCAAGAAAGCAATAGTACTCATGTCCGGCCAATCGTTCGAGCATCTGGTCAATAAAAGGTAGCGGAAAGTGGTCTTTCCGCGTTGCGGCGTTGAGTTTTCGGTAATCAATGCATACTCGCCACCCAGTTTGGGTGCGAGTAGGGATTAACTCGTTCGCCTCGTTGGTTATGACCGTGATGCCCGACTTCTTAGGGACAACATGAATGGGGCTAACCCACTGGCTATCGGAGATAGGGTAAATGATACCACTATCCAGACATTTGACGATCTCCTTCTTCACAGCCTCCTTCATGACTGGATTGAGACGTCTTTGTGGATCCCGGGCTGGTTTGGCAACATCCATCAGATGAATATGATGCTCAACGATCTGGGGACTAATCCCCTTGATGTCCGCCATGGACCAGCCAAAAGCTTGCCTATTGCCGTGTAAGACGGAAAGAAGGGCTTTCTCTTGGTCGGGAGCAAGAGAAGCCGAAATGATAACCGGGAGGGTCTCGTTCTCACCTAAGTAAGCGTACTTAAGGTGAGACGGCAAAGGCTTGAGTTCGAGAATTGGAGGTGAAATGATTGAAGGCTGGATTGGAGAAAAGGTCTCGAACTCAAAGGATTCCATCAAAGGTTCAAAACGAGCGTATGCTACCGAGTTGGATGGTTCAGGTAACTCATCCGGAAAGTCAAAAGATTCAAACTCGGGTTGTGAGCGGCTAAGATCGTGTGAGAACGTAAAACACTCGTAGTCGTAGTCGGGTGCGGAAGCAGCAGCAGGTTCGAAGAGAAACGCACTAGTGGCGTCAAGGTTATCGCGTTCAAACAGAAACTCCTCGAATTCACACTCTTCCGGGGTGATCTCCTGGATCGAGCAGACGTCCAGTATATGAGCATTAGGTTCGGCGGGCTGATTCCCCAACCTAAAAATGTTGAGTTCAATCGTCATATTTCCAAAAGAGAGGTTCATCGAACCATTGCGACAATTGATCACAGCATTTGAGGTTGCAAGAAATGGGCGACCGAGTATCACCGGAATTTGATTCCGGGGGTTAGCTACAGGCTGTGTATCTAATACAATGAAGTCAACGGGGAATATGAAGTCCCCGACTCTTATCAACACATCCTCTAGCTCACCCCTAGGATGGGTGATCGATCGGTCGGCCATTTGGAGAGTGCAGTGCGTGGGTTTCAGCTCTCCGACGCCTAATTGCTCGTATACTGAATACGGAAGCACGTTAATACTGGCACCAAGATCTAATAGTGCGCGGTTGATGTTCTTATCCCCAATGGTAATTGAAATCGTAGGACAGCCAGGGTCCTTCCGTTTTTGTGTTAAAGATTGGGTAAGGGCATCACTCACAGCACTAGCTAAGAAAACTTTCTTGGGTACCTGAGATTTCCTCTTTTTCGTGCACAAGTCCTTTAAGATTTTCGCGTAAGATGGGACTTGTTGGACAGCATCTAAAAGAGGAATGTTAATGTTAACTTGCTTAAATAACTCCAGAATCTTCTCCATTTGAGGATTTTGTTTATTAGATCTCAACCGGTTTGGAAATGGAACATTTTGAAAATTGGTTGAGTCTAATGCTGGAGGAGGAGATTGTGGAGTTGGACCGGATCCCAGAATAGGTGTTTTCGTGGAGTGAGAAGTGGGTCCGTTCATAGAAGAAGAGGAAGGAGAGCCTTGTGAAGAACGGAGAATAGGCTCAGAAGATGAAGAAGAAGAAGGAGAAGAAGAAGCAGAAGAAGAAGCGGCCGGGGTGTCATCGTTGATCCGTGTGCCAATGTTGTTTTGCAGCATCCTCCCCGATCTCAGTGTAGTCACGGCACTCACATTATGGTTTTGTTGTTCAAGAGCAACATGTGCATTATATGGGTGACCGGGATTTGGATGTGGCTGGGACGGGAGCTTCCCCTTCTCTCGCTCGCTTAAGGCCGCGTTCAGCTGTGCAATCTGGGCCTCGATGGTCTTGATGCTTTGCCCGTGTGCGGCAGTGTGTTGCACTAAAGATTGAATCGAAGACTGGATGTTGGCGGTGGATTGAGTCGATTGTTTAACAAACGCCTCCAGACTTCGCTCGAGCGAGGAAACCTTATCGTTGTTTGATGGAACAAAGTTGTTTGGTGGAAAAGAGTTGTTGGGTGCAAAGTTGTTCGTCTGGTTTTGGAAAGGCTGGGGTTGGAAGGGCTGCTGATATTGATGTTGAGTTTGTTGTTGCGCTTGTTGTTGCGGTGGAGGGGGCCTTTGGAAGTGGTTGCCTTGGAATTGATTCTGATTCTGATTCCAGGCGAAATTGGGGTGGTTCCTCCAACCGGGATTGTACGTGGAAGAGTACGGATCATTCCTTGGTCTTTGCTGAAATGCAGCATTAACCTGATCCTGTCCTTTATATGGAGAATTGTAAGGACACTCTTCGGTTAAATGAGAGGGATCGGAACAACAAGCGCAGATGGTACGAAGTGGAAGAACAGGGCTAGGAGCAGGAGAAGAAAATTTGCTCTCTATCGCTTCAAGCTTTCTAGTTATTGCAACCATTTCAGCTTTCATTGCAATAGAGACGTCAAGTTGATGAATTCCTACCCTAGACTGACCGGTAGAAGTGGAGGTAGAAGAAGAAGAAGTCGTCGGTCTCGTGCTCTCCCACTGTAGCGTTTGCTCCGCAAGGTCGTCAAAGAATTGCCATGCTTCCTCGTCAGATTTGGATAGGAAGTGGCCCTGACAGATGGTTTCCAACAACTGCTTCGTTGCTGGGTTCAGGCCCTCGTATAAGGTTTGGCAAAGTTGCCATTTCTCTATACCGTGGTGAGGACACTGAACAAGAAGGTCTTTGTACCGGTCAAAGCACTTCCAGAAAGGTTCAGAAGGAAGCTGGGAGAATTGATTGATTTCATTGCGAATCCTTGCTGTTTTGTGATTTGGATAAAACTTTTTGAGAAACGCTTTAACAAACTCATCCCAACTGGTTATGGAATGGGAAGCGGTGCTATACAGCCATTTTTCAGCGAGATCGCATAGAGTGAACGGAATGACCCGTAGACGTATAGTATCGTCCGACAGCTGGGTGGTTTTCATCATGGCACAGACGTTTTGAAATTTGTTGATGAAGATATAGGCATCTTCAGATTCAAGCCCATGAAAACGTGGAAGCATGTTGATGAAATGGGGCTTAATTTCAAAGTTGTCCCCATTGGCCGGAGGAAGAGAAAGGCAGGTGGGAAGTGCAGAACGGGTGGGGTAGAAACGATCCTGGAGCGCGATTCGCTGCGGCGCTACAACAGGCGGAGGTGGTGGGATATTGGTCTCCGTAGGAGGTGGAGCCAATCCAGGGGTGGTCAAAGAGATGTTCGGATTGAATCCCGACATCGCGGAAGAAGAGGTTGGTGAAAGCGAAGGTGAAGGTGAAGAAGTATGAACAGAATTCCGGTCAACGTCGGAGTTGGCCGGCAAAGGTAGGGGTGAAAGAGGAGTGGAAGGAGTATCGACTTCGGAGTCGATCGCGTAGTCGGTAGCGACTAACGTAACGCGGACTAGACGGGCGGTAGTGTCCCGAGTCCAAGCGGACATACACTAAACGAGTTTAGTATAGTCAAAGCGGAGAAGGTGAGGGTAAGAAAACGTCAATGGAGAAAGGCGATGGGTGATGGGTGAAAAATGGATTTGGCGACAAAGGGCAAGTTTTTTTTTATAAAAGTTTTTGATTTTCCCTTTTTTCTTTTTTAGAAGGAGATTTACAGAAATATATACGGATATACGGCTTAAGCAATCACAAACAAAATATGCACAATCACACCTAGATCTAGGGTAACCTAGGTCTACTAGACCTGCTCCTGAACTTGATTGTCGAAGTTAAACAGTGTCGAGAAACGGGCTTAAAAATACACTGATCACAAGGCCAGGTAAGTGCAGAGATAAGGGGAGGTTGTCCAACACTTTCGCGAAGTTCCTTAATTAAGTAACCCTTTCTCTTTCGGCGGTTGCGCCTTTAACACTTTCCTAGACACCCCGTAAACAATATACCGTTAAGCGAGATTCTAAACACGGTTTATCTTCTCCTAATGAGCGCGAAGTCCTTAGGGCTGAAGTCTAGTATTTTTTAATTTACAATGGACAATGCATATGCTTTAGTGATTTTGGGGTCCTGGGAAGGGTGATGAAATCCCCACCCAATCTGGATTGGTGTTAGAGCCCCTTAAGTCCGTATTAAATGATGCAATGCGCAAAATTCAACCAAGTTTTGTTTTCAAGCAATCAGTTATCGTTTTTTACTTTTAATGCGGCGCTGCAACAAATACGGTTAGTTTTTTTTTGGCTTTTTGCGGCGATTTTTGCTAAGAATCCTGCAAAGACAAGAATATTGGAGCGTCGGGTTTGAGAGGGGAAGTTTAGAAAAATACGTACCAAAAAGCACGAGTTTCAGAAACTCGTGTTGATATTGCCTCCGAGTGGTCGAATGGTTCGCTTACGCGGGTCTAACTACCCGGATCTTTGGCACTGAGTGTTCACCCTCCTTTGCACTTGAAAATGCCCCTTTGTTCCGTATGATCGCTGCTCAAAATCCGTCAAATCTGCATATGTTGGAAAAATACGGATATTTGAGCCAAAAAGCAATATTAACAACCACAATTCTGAACACAAATAATTAAGAAAATCAGAGTGTTAGCAGAATTCAAATCCAGAGAAGAAAAGAATTTTATTTGTGTTTGTGGTTGGTTTCAAAAAGAATGGTAATTTGTTTGAATGTGTTAGAAGTTAGTTTTATACAGAATATGCACAAATTTAACCCGAAACTACAAGTATAAAAAGCGTTACCGTCTCCCCGGCAACGGCGCCATTTGATTGTCACGCTCTAACTGTGTCGTGTTTAAAAAGAATTCTGAAATTACCGCAATCAAAACGGTGTCGCTTGTAGCGAGCCGCGATGAATACGGGTCGTCCGCAGGGAGATGGTAAGTTTCTTATTGCTTGTTTTAACGAGTTAATTCCGTGTTTTGATTTGTTGGTTAACTAATTGTCGTAACAAAGATATGAATAAAAAGGGCTTGTTAAGGGTAGTAATAAGTTAGATTGTATGAAGGTGATGTTTGCCAATTCCTTATAGCCCCGACTTGGTATTGATACTAAAGCAATAGGTAACAACGCGGATTAGAGAACTTGAAATACGGTATTTGCGGTATTTCGCTAAATCCGTTTTCCTTGTCCCTTGTCCTTCCGTTGTTATCTCTTGATTTTAGCCTTCGGCAAACCACGGGCAATCCGGTCATGATTAGGAATCATCACTATCGGGGTAGGATAGGATGCCTAGTGAGCGGAGTTGCGGGTGATTTGCACGATGTTTCAATAGGCAAGTTTTAGGTTTTAAAGTTTGGACAAAGAAAATCTTCGAATACGATCTAACATATTACACCCTTAACAAGTGAAAAGATTACTCACACATATTTACAAATTAACAAGAAAGAAAAGAGAAGATACATAAAAACATGCAATGAAATAAAGAGGAAAAGAGAACCGATGAGTTCAAGCGTTTTATCTCCCAGTGTTCAATCCCCGGCAACGTGTGAGATCCAAATACCAAGCTTTAAGGTTGCAAGCTCACTTAAGAGGTTGCAAGATCAAAGCAAGGCATGAATTTCACAATTGAAATCATGTAAAGTGGAACAAGACATGTAATAAAAATATGAACTTTTATTGAAGAACAAACTTGTTACAAGAGATCTTGAAGTCAAGAACCTAAGCCTTAAGCTTGCAAGTTCTAAATGAGAAGTTGCAAGGTCAAGACAAAGGGGCAAGAGCTCAAGAATGAAAAGAAAAATTACAAGAATTCTAAGATAGAACTAAAGAAAAAGATACCTTTTCCTCTTCCCTCTGGTCTCTATTTATTGGCTCAGAAAGAAATATTCATATCTGCCCCATTATGGCTCATGCTGATTTGTTTGATTGCCTTTGATTTGAACACATGCTTTTTAGTCTTGAATGCATATAATATCATATGCATATAAAATAATATCCTTGATTTCATATAAAATCATATCCTTGATGATTGCATATAAAATCATATCCTTGATTGCATATAGAATCATATCCTTGATGATTGCATATAAAATCATATCCTTGATTGCATATAGAATCATATCCTTGATTGCATATAAAATCATATCCACATGTGCTTAAAAGTCTTGTGTACACACTTGTTGTGTTGGACCATTTAGAAAAAAATGTGTACACAACTTGTTGCATAAAGGAACTCCTGAAGTATCGGTCGGTTAGCGTTTCTGGTCGCAGTGTCTTCCCTCAAGTGATATATCCGCGCTGTTGGATGCATTTCCAGTATTTTGTCATGGATACCTGTAATCTATAATACTGAGCAGACACTGGTCAATAACACCGATAAATACAACAATTAGATAATGAATGAACGGTATTAGAATGCAATTTTCTGATATGAACATGCAACCCCATGCCAACCGACATACTAGCAGTTAGGGGATGTTTACGAACACATTAAACATTACAGATAAAAACCCAATTAGCAAATATCTTAGAACATCGATCAATTACCTTTATCCATGTCTACCCTAAAATCAAATCAGCACAGAGGCAACCTGGGCAGAAACAGAACATACAAGAAAACAGAAAACCAAAAATTATGAATTACAGAGGAAATCCGAGTCAACTCGGAGTTGACTCGGTGGCGTATCCGCGGCCAAAAGCACCTTTGTGCCGTGGTTCCGCGGTCGAGTTTCCGAGTTAGGGGCTCGTATTTTCTCAGTTTTCATTAAATTCCCTGCTGTGAATTTTAAGGTATGTCAAATATTTTTTCCGACAGTTTTAAAATTAACAGAAACTTAGGTTTTTGGTTTTTCGTTTTTCGTATTTTCCATCGATCGAACTTCTAATCAGTTAATAACAAGCTAGTAATGGTTTAGTTGTCTCTGATACCACTGTAAGTCCATGTCACGCACCCCACGAACTTGCGGGGAGGCGGAATATATGAAAAACGATTATCAAAGCTTCGTAACACGGATTTGAGCGCATGAATCGTTTCTAAACCATTGCTAACTAACAACTAGAGATTTAACTACTCGGATACGAAGTTATACCTCACGATACTAGTCCTTCGGGTCTTCATCGCGGTCCTCCACTCCTCGTAGGCTCCTTGGAACATCGGCACCTCAACGGCCTCCTTGAATCAAAGACGATCCACCCGAAAGCTCCTACGCCAAGCTTAATCTCAAACTTGAGATAACTAGGTTGCTTAAAGTGTTAATCTAAGCTACCTAGGGGATATAGAGTGAGGTTATGGATGTATTAGTCTAGCTAACCCTTCATCTCAACACATGAGAGGCTAGGGTTAGGGTTTGAAGAGAGAGTGAGCTTGGGGAGAGAGAAGGTGATGATGAGAATGAGAATGAAAAAGCTTCTCACTTGAATATATGAAACATAATGAATTATCAAATAAATGAATATTAATGATTATTCACCATGCTTCATTAATTCAATATGAGTGATTCACTATATGAGTCATTAAGCAATAAATGATGCATTAATGACATAGTGAATCACACAAATGAGTCACAAATTTTATTTAATGCAATGCCACCTTACCCCCCAAGTCACCACTCTTCTAGAAGCTTCCCGACAAATTACGAGAACCCCCCTCCAATCCGTGAAAACACGGAAAAACTTTAGACTGTAAAAATCCAATAACCCGATACTAGAATCTGGCTTAAACCAAAGCCGGCTAGTAAAAACTGTCCGAAAAGTCGTACGTGCGTAAACACACGTATGCGACCGAACCCTTGTCGTAAAACCATACGACCTCTATATCGTTTAGCCTGGAGCAGGGAAACTCTCTGTGTTGGACTCTAAAGACTCGACACTACGCTGGCAGTGGGTTTAACCACAGACCGCAAGCGGCACTAGCTGTACGTAACGGTCCCCAGGTAGATGTCGTTTAGAAGGCCGATGAGGAAAATCATCCGAACTCCCACTGAGCCTGATGTGAAAATCACCGTACAGTCCTGTCTGTTCGTCTAAGACTATCGCATATCAAGCATAGGGGGCAGCAAGCGTCAGTCCCCTTATAGCTGTATAAGTTGTGTCGGAGCGAAGCCCATTACACCCTGAGAAGCTACCGGAACCTACCAGTATATCTCGCTTGCCCTGGCCAGGGACTTTGCGTAATGGCTCTCTGACACAGCGCGATATCATCTCCCAATACCGGGAGAGACGAATCCTATCTAACCACGACTGCCTCCAAGTGCTCGGGACTGCACACAACTGCTACCTGTCTGCACGACTCCTTTGAGCCGTGGTAGGGTAGCAATCTAAGAACAGTGGGACACACTCGAGGCGAAGTAGCAGTGTCAAGTCTGCGGACTATGCTGTACTAATGTCATCTTGGAACTGTTAACTGACAATGGGTATAATACCAACCAATCAGTTCCCTTACTAGTCCTTTCCGGTGTACCCGTAACCTAATGAGCAGCTGTATACTATCTTCAATACGACGTACTGATGGCTGTGGGACAGACCATCTCCCCAACTGGGATGAGAAGCGTACACACTTAGTCTACTCCGGAATATCGATGCCCTATCTCGATAATCCAACGACCAGGGACCTATATAGGATGTTGCCTACAGACTACCCAGCCCCCACTAGTTTGACTGCCATCACAACGCTGGTAATCAAGCAAAGATCCTATGGGCTCTACTAATATGTATAAGTGATATGTTACAAGAAACATATGCACATATTAAAGTAGACACAAACCAAGTAGCATACTACTATTTTTAGCAAGACTGTATATACAACTGTGAATATCCCAAGCTTCCATTAAGTAATATACAATCTAGTATGATACAATAATAGCCCCTAGGGCATATACACTAACAAGACCACGTTGAAGAACGGGTTAAATACTGACTTGATTCTACAATCTCTGCTCTCTACCCTGAAGGAAACCAGGGAGGTAGAAGGAAAGAGAAGGGCAAAAGTTTCGGGACTGGATTTAGTAAAAGAGGGACGTTCCTATTGTTACAGGAATGAACATTAGCAGAAGGATTGCAGGGCTAGCAAAGCCAGTAGCCAGGATTCAAAGCATGTTGTGGTTTCGGCTTCGGGTGTGTTTGTAATAGAGAACTGTATGTCAGTTAACCCTACTTCCTGGGTATTGGATACCGGATCAGGATCTCACATCTGTAATTCGTTACAGGCTCTGAGAAACCGTAGGGTTATCAAGATAGGTGATATGACTCTCAGGATTGCTAACGGAATGAGCATGAACGCTGAATCCGTAGGGGAATATCATCTTTGGATTGACAACTCGGCAGATATTGATTTTGCGTAACTGTTTGTATGTACCAGGTGCGACTTGTAATATCATATCTGTATCCTTACATTCAAAGGAAGGATATGATTTTACTTTTGTAAGCGATGTGGTCCACATCAACCTAAATCAAGTTCTGATTGGGTCAGGTACATTAAATAACGGGATATACGTATTGAATCAAGCTCAGATTTTCAGTGTCCAGAACACACTTAAAAGAAAGTCTCCGGAATTAAATCAGGCTTTCTTATGGCATTGTAGACTGGGTCATATCAATGGGAGAAGGTTGACGAAGTTACATACAGAAGGATTTTTGGATCCGTTCAAGTATCAATCATATGCAACTTGTCAATCCTGTCTCAAAGGAAAGATGACAAAGACTCCGTTTACTGGACACGGAGTAAGAGCGAGCGAGCTCTTAGGGCTCATACACAGCGATGTGTGCGGTCCAATGTCTACACATGCGCGAAGCGGTTATTCTTACTTTATTACTTTTAAGGATGATTTTTCAAGGTTCGGGCATGTCTTCTTAATGAAGCATAAATCTGAAGCCTTTGAAAAATTCCAGGAATATAAGAATGAAGTAGAAAAACAAACAGGCAAAGTATTAAAACACTCAGATCTGATCCAGGTGGTGAGTACTTGAGTGCCGAGTTCCTGGATTACCTAAAAGAGAATGGAATTATCTCTCAGCTTATTCCTCCATACACTCCACAACATAACAGTGTATCGGAGAGACGGAACAGAACCCTATTGGATATGGTGCGTTCCATGATGAGTAACGCTGAGTTACCGCGATCATTCTGGGGATATGCGCTAGAATCAGCTGCATATCTTTTGAACCGAGTTCCAACTAAAACTGTGCCTACCACACCATATCAGATATGGAGTGGGACGAAACCCTATTTTCAATATCTGAAGATTTGGGGATGTCCAGCTTTTGTCAAAAAGCAGCATGCGGAAAAACTCGAGGCACGCTCAGTACAATGCAAGTTTGTGGGATACCCAAAGAACTCCAGGGGGTATCTTTTCTATTACGTAGAAGAACAAAAGGTCTTTGTCTCTCGTAATGCCCACTTTTCGGAACATCAGTTCTTAGAAAAAGAAATAAGTGGGAGCGCAATAGAACTGGAAGAAATTCCAGAACCACAAACTATTACTGAAAGCTTAGTAGAACCAGAGGGTTCAAAACCACAGGACATTCCTACGCCGCTCCGCAGGAGTAGTAGGCAGTCTCATCCGCCCGAGAGATACTACGGTTTCTTATAGAAGGGGATAGAGAGGATTGCACCATGGATTATGATGAGCCTACTAGCTTCCAGCAAGCCATTCAGAGTGGTGACTCAGTAAAATGGCTGGATGCAATGCGGACCGAGATGGAGTCCATGTACACCAACAAAGTTTGGACTTTGAACTTTGCTCCAGAAGGGGTAAAACCCATAGGCTGCAAATGGATCTTCAGAAAGAAGATTGGTGTAGATGGGCAGGTTGAAACCTATAGAGCTAGACTTGTTGCAAAGGGTTTTCGTCAAAGACCTGGTTTGGACTATGATGAGACCTTTTCTCCAGTGGCTATGCTCAAATCCATTCGGGTCCTTCTTGCCATTGATGCCTTCCACGATTATGAGATCTGGCAGATGGACGTAAAGACAGCTTTCTTAAATGGAAATTTGGAAGAGTGCGTCTATATGGATCAGCCAGAGGGATTCATTCAGAGTAGGAGCAGCGGTAAAGTGTGGAAGTTGCTTAAATCCATCTATGGACTGAAGCAGGCATCGCGGAGTTGGAACATCTTCTTTGATGATACTGTCAAAGAATTCGACTTTATCAAAAACCCAGATGAACCATGCATTTACAGTAAGATTGTTGGGATAACTGTGGTATTCCTTGTCTTGTACGTGGATAACATTCTCCTAATAGGAAATGATATTCCTATGCTACAGTCAGTCAAAGGATTCTTGTCACAGAGGTTCTCCATGAAGGACCTGGGCGATGCCAACTACATTCTGGGGATCCAGATCTATCGTGATAGATCTAATAGGTTGTTGGGACTTTCACAGTCCAGGTACATCGACACCATACTGAAACGATTCAGTATGGAAGATTCCAAGTGCGGTAACCTACCGGCTTGTCACGGAATCACCCTCTCCAAAGAGATGACTCCCAATACTGATTCGGAAAGGGCTCGCATGTCATCAATACCCTACGCATCTGCGGTAGGCTCTATAATGTATGCGATGTTGTGTACCAGACCAGATGTAGCATACGCATTGAGCGTTGTAAGCTGGTATCAGTCGGACCCAGGGGAGAAACACTGGATAGTAGTAAAGAACATTCTCAAGTACCTGAGAAGGACTAAGGAGATGTTCTTGGTGTATGGCGGAAAAGACCTCCAGATCGAGGCCTTTGCTGACTCCAGCTTCCAGAGTGACAAGGATGACTCCAAGTCCATGTCGGGTTATGTCTTTACCCTCAATGGAGGGGCGGTTTGCTGGAAGAGTTCCAAGCAGGAGACCGTTGCTGACTCAACTGTGGAAGTGGAGTACATAGATGCTTGCGATGCCGCAAAGGAAGCTGTCTGGATGAAGAAGTTCCTCACAGAGCTTCAGGTGGTTCCTACCATTGTTGATCCAATACCGCTGTATTGCGACAACAACGGCGCTATAGCTTTAGCGAAGGAACCAAGGTCCCATCAGAAGTCCAGGCACATTTTGAGGCGGTACCACCTGATCAGGGAGATCGTAGATCGCCGGGAGATCGAGGTGAAGAGAGTAAATTCAGAAGATAACACTGCTGATCCACTCATGAAGGCCTTACCCCAGACTCAGTTTGAGCGGCTGATCGAGATGATAGGTCTTCGATACGCCAGTACATGGCCTTAGTGCAAGTAGGATATTGTTAGTGTATATGCCTTAGAGTCCATTACTGTATCATACTAGCTTGTATATTACTTGATGGAAGCTTGGGATATTCACAGTTGTACAGACAATCTTGCTCAAAATGATAGTATGCTACTTGGTTTGTTTCTACTTCAATATGTGCATGTGTTTCTTTTAGCATATTGCTTATACATATTAGTAGAGCCCTTAGGATCTTTGCTTGATTACCAGCATTTTGATGGCAGTCAAACTCGTGGGGGCAGGGTAATCCACAACCATATCCTTATTCAGGTCCCTAGTCGTAGGACTATCGAGACAGGGCATCGATACTCCGGAGTAGACTAGCGTATGCGCTTCTCATCACAGCAGGGGAGACGGTCTGTCTCACAGCCGTCAGTACGTCGTACTTGAGATAGTATGCGGGTGCTCGTTAGGTTACGAGTACACTGGACAAGACTCGTCGGGAACTGTTGGTTGGTACTATACCTATCGTCAGTTATCAGTTCCCAGGTGACATGAGTACATCTTAGTCCGCTGACTTGACACTGTCACTTCGCCTCAAGTGTGTTCCCACTGTACTTTGATTACTACACTACCATGGCTCAAAGGAGTCGTGCAAACAGGTAGTAGTTGGGTGCAGTCCCGAAGCACTTGGAGGCAGTGACGGTTAGACAGGATTCGCCTCTCCCGGTATTGGGAGTTGATATCGCGCTGTGTCAAGGAGAGCCATTACACATAGTCATCCCTGGCCAGGGCAAGCGAGATATGCTGGTAGATTTCCAGTGTTATCTCAGGGTGTTCTGGGCTACACTCCGACACGATTTGTACCGCTATTAGGCGACTGACGTTTACCGCCCCCCTAGGCCCGCCATGCGATATTCTCAGACGAACAGACCGGACTATATGGAGACTGTCACATTCAGGCTCAGTAGGAGTTCGGATGAGTTCACCTCATCAGTCTTCTTATCGGCATCTACCTGGGGGCCGTTACGCACAGCTAGTGCCGCTTGCGGTCTGTGGTTAAACCCACTACCAGCGTAGTGTCGAGTCTTTAGAGTCCCACACAGAGAGCTATTCGTCTTTAGGCAAAACAGAGTAGAGGTCGCATGGTTTTGCGACAGGGTTCGGTCACATCCGCGCACTTGTGCACGTTTGGTTTCCGGGCAGTTATTACTAGCGGGATTTTGTTTAAGCTAGATCCTAGTATACATTTTGGGATTGGTTTTTATCTCGTTTGTATTCGTGTTCCTCGGAACGCGGATGCGGGTGTGTATGCACGGTTGACAGAGACAGAGGCAGAGGATTCTCATTAGGGTTGTTGACTGTTGACTTTTGCTAAACCCGAATGAGAATAAGAAATATGATTAATAATAATATTAATTAAGTATTATTGTGGCATGGTTGGGTTGAAAGGTTGACTTGTTGACTTTGTTGACCGGTTTACTAGTTTGGACTTGTTGACCATCATCATAACAATGGCTATCATTTCATGGCTATGACTTTTGCTTGCTTATTGGTTTGAAAAATGCATTAAATGCTTGAAATGATAATGCCATTGACATGAACCATCACAAGATGCTTAATTATTGTTATTATTATGATTATTTTTTTTTGAGAGCATGGTTGCAAAAGTCTTCTTTCATTCTATCATATTGATTCTCTCTCATCTTCAAGCTCTCCCTCTTCCTGTTGCTCTCTCTTTAGCTCATGGTTCTATTGTCTCATGAGTTGAGAAACAAGAACCATAGAGATAAAACCCAAAATACTTCTCTACTCATCCTAGTGTGCAAGGTCTAGCAAGCCAAGTATTCTTGTTTCCTCTAGATTGAGGTTGGAGCCAAAGGTAGAAGCTTTCGGGTGGATCCATCTTCGGCACAAGGAGACGACGAGGTGAGGCCGATCCGACCACCACAAGGAGTCGAAAAGAAGGAATTCAAGTTAAGGTATAACCCCTAACATAGTAGTTAAACTCTTAGTTAGGTTGTTAGATAGTTTGTTTAGCAAAGATCCGTTTTTAGAGTCCATGTTACCTCCACCGAAAAAATCGTTTTTCACCATTTCCGCATCCCCGAAAGAACCGGGAAAGGTAACGTGGACTTACATATTTTTCAAAGAAGTCAAAGTGCTTAATCTTAAGATTAAGTTAGCATGTATTTACATTAGCATAAGTAACCCAATCAAATTTGTAATTATCACCAATTAAGTGCATAATTAAAAGCTTAATATAATATTTTAATTAAGAAAAAATATTTAAGTCAACTAAAATTTTCTAGTGACAACCAAAAACCGCAAACTAGCAATTTACTAGTTAAACCAGGTGCAGTTAAGTCAATACAGAAAAATGATCACCTATGGGTTTTTACGGAAAACAAAATTTATTTTTTTACCTATTATCAGAAAATTCGCCTAAACGATTTCTAAAGCGTTACATCGTATTTTTTTGCAATACCGATACGGGTATGTATATACGGTGAGGGGTATTCTTGTAATTTTTTACAAGGGTGTTTCTACAAGACACCTCATTTGTGTTTTAAACATTTAGGTTAAATGGTTAAATGAGGTGGAGAATATGAGGTGTTCTTTGCATTTAATGTAGCATGGCTCTCTTGGTGATTGATTGGGTGACTCATGATTTACTATTGTTGTATGCTTGATTCATTTGTTGTGTGAATTATTGCTATGCTTCAATGCTTCACAACACTTACCCATTCTTCAAGAAATGCTCATGGCTACACTCTCATCTCCTCAGGCTTCCTTCTTCTTCCTCAACCCTTAATGTCTCATGTGTTGAGAAACCTAGGGTATTTTGAGACAAATCAATCCATCATCACTCTCTACATCCTCTAGGTTATCTAGTTTAGCGAACTAGGTACCCTACTTACCTCGGTATTGAGGTTGGAGCTCGAACTACAAATCCTCAAGTGGATCATCTCCAATGGAGGGAGACCGGAGGCCAAACTTGATCCATGACGGCTCAAGGAGCTTATGGAGATGGTAGAACACCGACGGACACAGATCATTGGGTATAACCATTCTAACTCCTCTTTAGTTTGCTAGCTTATAGGTTTATGGTAGATCCGGGTTATCAGGTTGTTCTAGCGCCAGTTTATAAAAAATTTGTTCCGCAAACGGTCACGGTAGATGGCCAGGGTGCTGGCACAACCCAACATGGTATCAGAGCCAAGCCATAAACCTTAAACTAGCAGTTAAAATGATGTTTAAAGTAACGAAACCGAAACAACTCCGAAACAATATGGAATATATTCAAGTTTCTATCGATTTTTTATAGTCTTCAAAAAAAATTTAAAACAATTGCTGAAGGCTATTTATATTGTAACTAGAACACAGTTTGAAAACAAGCTCTAAACTCTATGCTCTGGCCAGCGAGATCGGTTGTTTTCCCGCCGCCGCTTGTTTTGTGAGGGAGTTGGGTCTTGGTGTTTTGGGTGTGTTCTGGAATCTTGAATATTGGGTTTCTACTATTGTTTGTTTTTTCCCAGAATACATATTTTATTATCTTTGGTTTAAGGGAAATACGGAGTATTTCGAAGTCGCTATTTATAACACCGTTTATAAGTTTTCAGTACATACATTACTTTCTACGACAGTGAATGTCATTTGAGTGGTATAACCTGTCTAACTGCTACATGTTCTATTATACGGGTTTCCGAACATGACATTCACGTTGATGTTCTGAGTTGTGCAGAGATTGTGGTTGGATTGTCGTGGTGGATAGCCAGTAGTGCAATGATAGTTGTACAGTTCTGATTCATTTTTTTATTTGATATTGCGGGGTGAGCGTCCGACATGTGGACTGCCGTCTCTGCCAGTTTGTATATTATTTGTTTGGGGAATGACTGGATTGAGGTCGATGTCACCCTTGTACATATATTTTCATTTTCTGTACTTGGATGACCCCACAGAGGAGTGCTCGAATAGCCGGGTTCTTGAAGGCAACGGGTCCGTATCTCATGGGGTTGAGACCGAGGGAGCCATACTCTAGAATTAGCGGGCTATTCGCCACACTCGTAGGGTACAGACTGACCCACGAAGTGGTGCTCAAGTTACCGGATTCCGTGAAGTGCTGGGTGGCCCATTCACTTTGTTGATTGGGGTTGCCTCACTTCTGGGATTGGTGGGTAACTGGTCGCGCTCGTGGGTGTCCTGGTTTTCATTGCACAGGCTATCCGTACGACAGCGAACGTCGGGATTCATTTGCGGTGCAAATGAATCCCGAGGCTCCAAGATTATCCACCATTCTGTGTTGCTTGCTGAGATTCTGTGATGTTGCTTATATCATGCCTGGGACGAATGTTATATATATATTTATATTTATTTATATACTAGTAGCTATTGTATATGTTTTGCACCCGCGCTAGTCCAGCCCCTCTCTGCCGTTAGTTAAGTAACCTAACGGTGCATGACGGGCCCCGTGGCCAATGCGGATGGCATATACGTACATTGTATTTTCGTTTTTTTGGTGTGATATGGATTAATTGATAGGACTGCATTAATTCTGATTAATGCAAGGAAAAACAAACGTATATGATGTTGTTGGAACCAAGTTTTTGAAAACTGACATTAAAGACGTTTCCTTTGCTTTGCACAGTGATATTTGGTTCTGAATATCCAGCACCTCATTCGACGAGGCAAGAGCCGAGATCCCTTCATAGGGAGTGACCTCTTAGGCAAAAGTTTACGTCAGTGTAATAACATCACAATAGTCGATTCTTTTGCTTTGCATCATGGTATTCAGTTAGGAATATCCTGCACCTCATTCGATGAGGAAAGAGCCGAGATCCTATCACAGGGAGTGACCTCTTTAGCAAAAGTTTGCACCACTATATATTTTTAAAACTGCTCGAGTTCCTTCAATGATATCAGGTTCATTACCTTAAACGATTTTTGCCAAAAACCAGCCATAGCCCTCCATCATTTCGGATGAGTAGTACCTAGTATTCGTGCTGCGTTTATTGGCCTTTGCCAAGGCGTATTGTATGGTAGCTAGATATTGCTTGTCTATTGCATAGAGTTGCGATTATCTAGGACAGTCGTATAGCCTTGTTGGCCTTTGTCAAGGGCTTGTACGGGTTGGTCTAGATTAATCCAGGATAATGACGGGTTGAACTTTACTAGTGGTTTATGATTTGTTGGCATTTGCCAAGGTCAAAAACCATTAGGGGCAAAAACCACATCGGGAGTTTCAAACATACAGGAAACTTGCCAAGCATGCACATACCTTTTGGAGTGTGATGACTTGAGTGGCTTCCATCAAGTTATCATGCGATGATAGTTGGATCCCGATTCCCACTGATGAGCAAGTATTACTTCTCGGGTGATTTTAGATGATCCCGACTAATTCTCCTTTTTTGGTTTCAAGGAGAATTCGAGGAAACAGTGGGAGCAATCCTGATTAGATAAAGTGATTAACCAATCTAATCTTGGTTAGAGTGCACGCCGAGTGTTTCTTTTCTCTCTCTCTTTGGCAGCGACCTTGGTCTGACCTTAAAAACTCATGAACGAAGTTAACCGAACCTTCTTAAAAACACTTTGGCTTTTGGATTGTCATTTAGTCGCATATATCATTGCTGCTCCTACATCCCCTTTGCATTTCTCCAGAACACTCCGTATCACTACGAAGATCCATATTTCTTGGTTATGCCATCGTATAGTTACATACGAACTCGAAGGAACTTGTTCCTGTTCGATGATGGTTTCTGGTTCTGGAGAAATTGAATAGGATTATCCGGTTGCCTTTTATCTTTACCCTCGCTCAGGTTGCGAGGTCACTTAGTATTAAGAGAGTACACCTATTACACTTATTGGATAGTATTCTTCCAAACCATAGGCAGGTGCGGAAAGATAGGGATGGAAGAAAACCAATTAGCCTAAGTGTGGTGTACAGAAGGTAATAAGTAAAGAAATATAAAGGAATTAGATTAAGGGCAAAGGAAATTGCGACTACTATCATTCATGACGAAGCCGCGTATATCCCCTGCCACTCCTATATCACCTTTGTATTTCTCTGGAACACTCCGTTTCAGTATGAAGATCTATATAGATTGGATATGCCATCATATAGTTACATACGAACTCGAAGGATCTTGTTCCTGTTCGAGGATGGTTTCTGGTTGTGGAGAAATAGAATAAGGATTATTCAGTTGTCTTTTCTATTAACCTTCTCTCAGGTTGAGAGAGCTCCTAGTATTAGGAGAGTACACCTATTGCGCTTATTGAATAGTCTTCTTCCAAACCTTAGACCGGTGCCGAAGGGAAGGAAGAAAATCAATTAGCCTAAGTATGGTGTACAGAAAGTAATAAGTGAAGACATATAAAGGGATTGGAGTAAGGGCAAGGAAGTATACGGGTACTGTAATGAATCTCGATAGTGGAAGAGGTATTACTAGGAATACCCAGCCACCCCTTCAAAACATTTTCATGTTTCAGTTTTACTGTGCGGTGTTAAGTGAAAACTATTTTTCCTGTTAAATTCTTACTCCAGGGTATGTATTTACCAGATTTGATTTTCACGTCCGTGTGTCGTTACAAGATGCTAAGTAGGAGTAGAATATTGGGAATTGGGTGAATATATCCTCAATATATCAGAATTTTTTGTAATTGGTGATATTTGAGGAAATCACCTGGGTTTTGCCTGACGGAAAATATTTTTTTCTGAGTATCCGTTGTTATTCACCAATTTCAAACTGATATATCTGTACGTTTATTTTATAAAGTGAGATATAGCTTTTTGATATTTTGTTTATGACATTTACCTATATCAGTTGATGGTTAGGTAAGGTGCATTCAACGACGGTGTAATTTTTCTTAACCATAGCACAGTTTTTAACCTTCGACGTACAGGGTTTGAGTTGTTAAACTCAGTGGACTTATACAAAGTATTGTATATTGTCCGATATCTGTTAGGACAAAGGGGTTGGAACTCATACTATATTCTGTTTACTGATGACTTCTCTAGTTTTTGTCAAGTATTTCGTTGAAATACAAAGTCCAAATTTTGAGAAGTTATAGGTAAAAAAATAAGGTAGAGAACTATATGTTGCAAGAATCAGGATTCTTCAAGGTGATAGAAGATGTAGATACTTATGTTTGGAATTCCGTTGTAAGTAATAGTTTTGAGAACTTGCTTCTCTTTCAGGTTACTCATACATGGATGTATTCCTGGATGAGTAATGTTGTATGGCCTTCTTCCATTTTGTTGATATGCACCGGAAACGGCTGCATGATTTTTGAATCTGGTTCCAAATAAATTAGTGCCTCTGTTTCTATAGTGGATATAGAATGGATTCATATATTAATGATGTTAAGGTATATGGAGTTTTCCGACTTATGCTTAAAAACAGAATCTGGAGAAACTCAAGGCACGTTTCAGTAAATGCAATTTGTGGGTTATCCCGGGCATTGACGAGGGTTAACATTTTGCCATCTGGAAGATCAATACTTATATTGTTCTGGACTCACCACAATTTTAGTAAAATGGATTCTTTTCAGAAAACATTAGTGGCAGTATCTTAGAACTGGAGTGATTCCAGAACCACAAACGATTACTGAAAATTTAGTAGACCCTAAAGATTCAATTGGATTCGACGATCCATTAGCCACTCTACAGATTTGGTGGGTAACCTCAAGCACCCAAAGGCTACTTCGGTCTCCTCAAAGATGGTGACATGGACGTTTTTGATTACCCAAACTTGCCACTACTGTTGTTCTAGACTATGAGATCTGGTAAGAGGATGAATATAATACCGTTCTAAATTAGCTTTAGAAGTGCACGTGTATATGACTCTGCCAGAAGGTTGTTGTAGTCAATAGGAGCAGCGGAAGCATAGTGGGCAAAGAGCTTATGTGTATTTACAGACTAAAGCAGTTATAACGGAGATAGATCATCTATTTTTGATGTGGCAGTCATAGAGTTTGACTTCATCAGAATAACAGATGGATCTGGTAAGAAGGTAATAGGGAGTGATGTCCTGGTATTTGGATGACATGCACTTAATAGGAAAAGATCTTCCTATACTACGATCGGTTATACTGTGGTTGTCATAAGGTGGTTTCTCTACATAGGATATGGATAAAATATCAGGGATTCTGGTGACTAGATCTATGGTTTTAGATCTAGATTTATGAAGTGTCCCAACTCGGGTACTTTGACACTATTCTAAAGTGTTTTAGAATGGACGACTCCCGGCATGGTGGTGTACCCACAGGTGACGGAGTCACCCTTTCTAAAGAGATGTCTTCTAGACTGATAAGGAGAGGGATTTGCATGATTGGCATATTACTTTCTTAGGCAATTGAGTCAATCATGAGATGTCAAGTACCACACCAGATATTGCTTTTGTACTAGCTGCAATAAACATATATATCAATCCAATCCTGGAGAAACGTTGGGAAGAAGTTATGAACATAAGTGGATGTTCTTCGTATATGGTAACGGCAAGCTCCTTAAGGAGGCGGTTATTATTTCAGGCTTCCAAGGTGACCTGGATGACAGAGTGACTGTCAGAGTTATAGTTTTCCCTCTTTTGAGGGGCAGTATGTTGGACAGGTGGTCCAAGCGGATACTAAGGAAGGCATGGAACATGATACTGATTAAATTCGGTGGAAGATAGGATCTAAGAAGTTTGTTGGATTTGGAGTTCATTTTTGAACTGGGTCCCATCAGATATCCAGAGAAATTCTAAGACAGATATTGCTTATTTTGGGAGATAGTCTTTCTCCGCGAAATTGAGATAGAGAGAGAGAGAGAGATATAGATAGAAACATTAGAGCCGATCCACTCACTGAGTCTATTTCTCGAACACAATAGTTTCACAAATGAGCTTTGTGAGACTGATTAGTAAAGAAGTTGGGTGTTCGGTATCATACGGGCTGTGAGTATGCGACACCACAATAATTAGTCTCAAGTGAAAGTGAGAAATTGTTGGTTATAGTTCCCTCAAGGCAATTATTGTAATCGTAGGCAGGTGATTATGATGATTGATGGATGACCTATACGGATAGAACAGTCTTACTCAAAATGATAGTATGCTATATGGTTTGCCTTTATCATCATGTACATGCTTTATATGGTATTACAGATCACTATTACATGTTGATAGAGCCCATAGGATACTTGCTTGACTACCAGCATTATGATGGCGATCATATACATGGGAGCTGGGTGGTCTATAAGCACATCCTTAAATGTCTGTAGTCGAGGGAGTATCGAGACTAGGCATCAATACTCCAGAGTAGACTAGTGTATACTTATCGAGACCCCGACGAGGGTCGGTGGTCGGTCTTACAAGCCATTGGTGTCGGTTTGTCATCTAAGATAGTATACATGTGCTCATTGGGTTATGAGTACAGTGGACGGACTCGCCGGGAACATGCTAGATAGTATCATACTTATTGTCATTTAGAAGTTCCTAGGTAATATGTGTACTGGTTAGTCTGTTTTCTTAAGATCGCCATTTGTCTCGTGTGAGTTCCCACTTTGCTTTGATTACTATCCTACCATAGCTCAAAGAAGTCGTGCAAACAGGTTTTAGTTGGGTACAGTGCTAAGCCACATGGAGGTAGTGAGCCGATCGTCGGGGATTCGTCTCTCCCAGTATTGGGGGTTGATGTCACGCGGTGCACTGGTGGCCATCACCAGAAATCCTTTGCCAAGGTAGGCGAGAATTACTGATTTGGATAAGTAGTTTCTTAGGTGGTGATGGGCTTCATACCGACACGAAATATCGCGCTATTAGGGGTCTAACTTTATCTACCCCACTAGACCCGATATGCGATACTCTTAGATGAATAGACCGGACTATACGGAGATTGTTACGGACAGGATCAGTAGGGGTTGGATGAGTTTGCTCGTCGACCTCCCTTTCGCTCAGTACCTGGGTAGCCTTTACGTACAGCTAGTGCCGCTGACGTGCTTGTGGTTAAACCCACTTCCAGCGTATTGACGAGTCTTTAGAGTCCCACACAGAGGGTTTCCCAGCTTCGGGCAAAACGATGTACAGGCCGTATGGTATTACGACAGGGTTCGATCATATACGTGCACTTGTGCATGTATAATGATTCGGACGGATAATACTAGTGGAATTTGGTTTAAGCCGGATCCTAGTATTATATTATTGGATTATTTTCGTCTCTTTGTATTCGCATTTCTTCAGAATACGGATACGGTTATGTATATACGGTGAGGGGTATTCTAGTAATTTTTTACGAGGGTGCTTCTAGAAGAAGACACCTCATTTGTGTTTTAACCATTTAGGATAAATGATTAAATGAGGTGTTCTTTGCATTTAATGTAGCATGGCTCTCTTGGTGACTCTTGGGGTGACTCATCGTTTACTATTGTTGTATGCTTGATTCATTAGTTGTGTGAATTATTGCTATGCTTCAACGTGTCACGGCCTGGAAAAGGCACGTGACTGGCACTTGAATCATGTGAAGTCTAAACGACCCCACCTAATTCAAGTAAGCCAAAAGCCCAGAAATCTAAACCTTTTTAGGGGAAAAATAATGGAGGTGCAGTTTTGAAATAAGTAGGGTACCTAGTTCGCTAAACTAAATAACCTAAAGGATGTAGAGAGTGATGATGGATTGATTTGTCTCAAAATACCCTAGGTTTCTCAACACATGAGACATTAAGGGTTGAGGAAGAAGAAGGAAGCTTAAGGAGATGAGAGTGTAGCCATGAGCATTTCTTGAAGAATTGGTAAAGTGTTGTAATGCATTGAATGAGTTTGCTCGTCGACCTCCCTTTCGTTCAATACCTGGGTAGCCGTTACGTACAACTAGTGCCGCTGACGTGCTTGTGGTTAAACCTACTTCCAGCGTATTGACGAGTCTTTAGAGTCCCATACAGAGCGTTTCCCAGCTTCGGGCAAAACGATGTACAGGCCGTATGGTATTACGGCAGGGTTCGATCATATACGTGAACTTGTGCATGTATAATGATTCGGACAGATAATACTAGTGGACTTTGGTTTAAGCCGGATCTTAGTATTATATTGTTGGATTATTTTCGTCTCTTTGTATTCGTATTTCTTAAGAATACGGATACGGTTATGTATATACGGTGAGGGGTATTCTAGTAATTTTTTACGAGGGTGCTTCTAGAAGAAGACACCTCTTTTGTGTTTTAACCATTTAGGATAAATGATTAAATGCGGTGGAGAATATGAGGTGTTCTTTGCATTTAATGTAGCATGGCTCTCTTGGTGACTCTTGTGGTGACTCATCGTTTACTATTGTTGTATGCTTGATTCATTAGTTGTGTGAATTATTGCTATGCTTCAACGTGTCACGACCTGGAAAAGGCACGTGACTGGCACTTGAATCATGTGAAGTCTAAAGGACCCCACCTAATTCAAGTAAGCCAAAAGCCCAGAAATCTAAACCTTTTTAGGGGAAAAATAATGGAGGTGCAGTTTTGAAATAAGTAGGGTACCTAGTTCGCTAAACTAGATAACCTAGAGGATGTAGAGAGTAATGATGGATTGATTTGTCTCAAAATACCCTAGGTTTCTCAACACATGAGACATTAAGGGTTGAGGAAGAAGAAGGTAGCTTGAGGAGATGAGAGTGTAGCCATGAGCATTTCTTGAAGAATGGGTAAAGTGTTGTGAAGCATTGAATGAGTTTGCTCGTCGACCTCCCTTTCGTTCAATACCTGAGTAGCCGTTACGTACAACTAGTGCCGCTGACGTGCTTGTGGTTAAACCCACTTCCAGCGTATTGACGAGTCTTTAGAGTCCCATACAGAGCGTTTCCCAGCTTCGGGCAAAACGATGTACAGGCCGTATGGTATTACGGCAGGGTTCGATCATATACGTGAACTTGTGCATGTATAATGATTCGGACGGATAATACTAGTGGACTTTGGTTTAAGCCGGATCTTAGTATTATATTGTTGGATTATTTTCGTCTCTTTGTATTCGTATTTCTTCAGAATACGGATACGGTTATGTATATACGGTGAGGGGTATTCTAGTAATTTTTTACGAGGGTGCTTCTAGAAGAAGACACCTCATTTGTGTTTTAACCATTTAGGATAAATGATTAAATGAGGTGGAGTGTTAGTGTATATGCCCTAGAGGCCATTACTGTATCATACTAGTTTGTATATTACTTAATGGAAGCTTGGGATATTCATAGTTGTATATACAATCTTGCTCGAAATGGTAGTATGCTACTTGGTTTGTCTCTGCTTTAATATGTGCAAGTGTTTCTTTTAGCATATTGCTGATATACATATTAGTAGAGCCCTTATGATCTTTTCTTGATTACCAGCGTTGTGATGGCGCTTACACTCGTGGGAGCTGGGTGATCTATAAGCACATCCTTATACAGGTCCCTAGTCGTTGGACTATCGAGACAGGGCATCGATACTCCGAAGTAGACTAGCGTATGTGCTTCTCATTCCAGCGTGGGAGACGGTCTGTCCCACAGCCGTCAGTACGTCGTACTTGAGATAGTATGCGGGTGCTCGTTAGGTTACGAGTACACTGGACAGGACTCGTCGGGGACTGTTGGTTGGTATTATACCTATCGTCAGTTATCAGTTCCCAGGTGACATGAGTACAGCTTAGTCCGTTGACTTGACACTGTCACTTCGCCTCGAGTGTGTTCCCACTGCACTTTGATTACTACCCTACCACGGCTCAAAGGAGTCGTGCAAACAGGTAGTTTTTGGGTGCAGTCCCGAAGCACTTGGAGGCAGTGACGGTTAGACAGGATTCGTCTCTCCCGGTATTGGGGGTTGACATCGCGCTGTGTCTAGGAGAGCCATTACACGAGTAGTCCCTGGCCAGGGCAAGCGAGATATACTGGTAGGTTTCCAGTGTTATCTCAGGGTGTTCTGGGCTACACTCCGACATGACTTGTACCGCTATTAGGGGACTGACGTTCACCGCCCCCTAGGCCCGCCATGCGATGTATCAGACGAACAGACCGGACTGTACGGAGATTGTCATATACAGGATCAGTAGGAGTTCAGATGGGGTTCACCTCGTCAGTCTTCTTATCGACATCTACCTGGGGACCGTTACGTACAGCTAGTGCTGCTTGCGGTCTGTGGTTAAACCCACTGCCAGCGTACTGTCGAGTCTTTAGAGTCCCACACAGAGAGCTATTCGCCTTTAGGCAAAATGAGTAGAGGTCGCATGGTTTTGCGACAGGGTTCGTTCACATCCGCGCACTTGTGCACGTTTGCTGTCCGGACAGCTTATACTAGCGGGCTTTGGTTTAAGCCGGTTCCTAGTATATGATTTGGGATTGGCTTTTTCTCATTGTATTCGTGTTTCTCGGATCACGAATACGGGTGCGTATGCACAGTTGCTTGAGACAGAGGGAGAGGACTTTGATTAGGGTTAATGACTATTGTCATTTTATTAACCCTAATGCTTATGTGTGTATTATTGTTAATTGATATTAGTTTAATAATTGTGCATGGTTATGGTTGTTGACCATTTGACCCATCTTGACTTGTTGACCTTGTTGACACTTTGACCATCATCATTTCATTTGGAAGATGCTCTTTGATCCTTGCAATTTGCATTAAAAATGAAATGATAATGGTCATGTCTTTGATTTAGCCATGACAATTATCTCACTAATTATCTAATTACAATAATTCACTTATATGAGAGAATGCTTCATATTATTCTCTCATTCTATTATTCACATTCTCTCTCTTGTTCTTCCTCTCCCTCAAGCTCTCCCCTCTCATGTGTTGAGAAACACTTGAGCTTGAGAAAAACCCTCTCTTGATAATCTCTACTCTTATCTAGGGTTCAAGGATTAGCACTTCTTGCACCCTAGTTACTTCTAGCTTGGAGTTGAAGCCAAAGGTTGAGGCTTTCGGGTGGATCTTTCTTTGACGGGAGAAGACGACAAAGGTGACCTCCTTCCACCACTCCAAGGAGCAAGGAGAGAAGGACTTAAAGCCCAAGGTATAACCTTTCTAGCACTTAGCTAGTTTCTAGTTAGCTTTAGCTTGTTTTTGTTTAGCAAAGATCCTTCATAGTCTAGTCCATGTTGCCTAAGCTCATAAAAAATCGATTTTTATTCCGTTTTCCGCCTCCCCGCAAGTACCGGGATGGGCAACGTGGAGTTACAGTGGTATCAGAGCCTAACTAAACATAAACTAGCTAAGTAGTAGAGTGTATCGAAGTTCGAATCCGAAAAATCGAGTTTTAAAAACCCTAAGTTTCTGTTAAAATTTTTTCTGTTCGAAATAAAATTTGTCATACTCCAAAAATCATCTCAGGGTTTTCTTAAGAAGCACAGCAAACCCGGTCCAGTGAGTCGTCTAAACCACCACGGTTCAGCAGCAATAGCAAGCTATTGCCGCGGAACCGCCGCCATTTTGACTCCTCACTGAGTCGAGTTTGGTGCAGTTTTTTTATGGCTTGGTTTTAGGATTTTTAAGATGGTTTATATGTGCCCAGATTTTCCAGAATAGAAATTTGTTTTTGGGGGCCTATAAATCCGTATTTTTTCCGAACTTCAATACACTTTGACTAAAAGGTTATATCTGTGATGTTTACATGTATTGAACGTCGGCTAATCGCTATATGTCGATTAGTCGGGGTTATACATATCTGTGATCCGTGATTGATGATGGTATGTGTATATGAATGGGTTGGATTGTCGCGGATGAATAGCCGGGGTGGATGTGAGATGAGTGTTGCTTTTTCTTTCATTCATTGTAACATGTAAATTGATGTAATATTATTATTTGTTTGGCCGCACAACCGGGTCGGGGTTGTAGCCGTCATTGTATAATTCTTTTTACTGTTTTTGCTCCTAGGATAGACCCATGGAGGGGGGTGCACAAACTACCGGGTATCTCGAAGTGCCGAGTGGCCTACTCACGGTGGTGAGGGAGGTTGCTTCGCTTCGGGTACTTGGCGGGTAGTTTGCCGCACCCGTAGGGGTCTTGGGTGGGGTATTTGGCTATTCACCGCGATCGTGTAATCCGCTTTTCGTTGCAGGCTCGAACGGATTGCGGATTCCTAGTATATCCAATGTATTCATCTGTGATCTGTAATGTCTATCATTGCTATATATTTATATATGATAACTATTTAGGCGTTGCTTTTTTTTTACAGCCGCGCTAGCCCAGCCCCCGCTCTGTCGTTAGTTAAGTAACCTAACGGGTGATGACGGGGCCCCGTGGCGAATGCGAATGGCATAAGCGTACGTCATATTTTGGTTGTTTTCTGCAATGGTAGGATTAAATGATGGGACTCATTAAAAGAACTAATGCAAGAAAATAAACCAAGTAAAAGTCGATTGGAACACTTTGAAAACCACTCGGTTCTTTTCAAAACCATACTTTTAAACACGGAGCTTGAACCACTCCTTTTAAAAGCTATCTCGTTCCATCGATTATATCAAGTTCACCACGTTCACGGTTTCGCCAAAACCATTCGTAGCCCTCCGTCATTCCACATGAATGGTCAAAAAGTATTCAAGCTATGTATTTTGGCCAAAGTCAAGGCATAGTGATTGGTAGCTATTGGGTATTCATGTGCAGCATAGATAGATGCGTTGGTTTGGGACAGTCGTGCTACCATTTTGGCCAAAGTCAAGGGTAGGTACGGGTGGGTCCAAATTAACCAGGAGAATGACGGGTAGAACTTGACATGTGACTTATGATATTTTGGCCAAAGTCAAGGTCATAAGAGCATGGGGATGAAATCTACATCGGGAGTTTCATAAGTACTGAAACTTGCTAGCGCTGCATACCATTAGGAGTGTGATAATTCTGGTAGGATTCCTTCGGTTTTATCACGCGATGATATTTGGATCCCGATCCTACTGTGAGTATATGCTACTCCTCGGGAAAACTCTCACTTAACGATCAATGCTATAAACTTAGTAGGTGTCTAGAAAGGTGTTAGCGGGGCTACGCCCACAGGGAAAAGAGGTTACTTAATTAAGGAACTTCGCGAAAGCGTTGGAAAACCTCCCTCGAAGTACCGACACTGGCCTGGCTGAACAGTTAAGCAAGTATTGTACGGTGAGATTGATCCTGACTAATCCTTTCTTTACGGTTTGAGAAGGGATTCGAGAGACAGTGGGAGCCATCCAGTTTAGACAAACTAAAAACCACTCTAAACTTGCAAGAGCATCATGCTAAAGTGTTTCTTTTCTCTCTCCTAATTGCAGCGACCATTCAACATGACCGGACTTAAGTTATTACTAGATAAAAACATATTGACAGGGCCAAACTACAAAGATTGGCTCAGGAATGTCAAGATGGCAATCACTTACGACAAGTTGGGGTATGTCCTTACCACCAAAGCTCCCCCTGTCCCAGGTCCCAAAACCAGTGCCGTAGATAGGGAAATCTATAAGACCTGGGAAATAGATTTTGCGAAGGCCAGATGCCTCGTACTTGCCTCGATGGACAACGAACATCAGAGGAGGCACGAGAATATGGACCTTGAGTCCATATTTCTTCATACAAAAGAACTGTATGGAGAGCAGTCTCGTATCGCAAGATACGAAGTGTCGAAGAAGTTGTTTTCGGCAAGGTTGGCTATCGGATCATCGGTAGCGGAACACGTGCTTAAGATGATTGGCTACATTGAGGAGCTCGCGGACCTTGGGACCACGTTGGAGAATGAACTCTATACCGATTTGATTCTCCAGTCCCTTCCTTCCACTTACGCCCAGTTTATTCTTAACTTCAACATGCAAAGAAAGGAGGTTGAACTTTCCGAGCTTCTGAACATGTTGAGGAGTGCTAAGGGCACCCTACAGAAGGGTAGGGAGACATCCACTTTGTTTGTAGGAGGATCTTCCTCTTCTAGGTCCAGGGCGAAAGCCAAGGGCAAGAAGAAGAAAGCCCCCGCCAAACCAAGAGGCGGTGTCGGTAAAGTGGATACGAAGGGAAAAGGAAAAGCAACAAAGATAGCGGGAAAGCTGGTGGGGAAGGAAGAATGCTTCTATTGTCACAAAAGTGGTCACTGGAAATAGGATTGCAAGGCTTGGAAAGCCAGAACACAGGATTTGAAGCGAGTTGCAGCTTCAGCTTCAGGTGTGTATGTTATTGAAAACTGTCTATCAATAAACTCTACATCCTGGGTATTGGATACCGGATCAGGATCTCATATCTGTAATTCTTTGCAGGCGTTGAGAAAGCGTAGAGTTTTGAAGGCAGGTGACATGACCCTCAGAGTTGCAAACGGTGCTAGCATGGATGCTGAGGCCGTGGGGGACTATCACCTGGGATTGTCGGATGGACACTTTTTGGTTTTGCGTAGTTGTTATTATGTACCAAATGCTACCTGTAATATCATTTCTGTATCTTTATTATCTAAAGAAGGTTATGAATTTGCATTTGTAAGTAATGTAGTGAACATTCACCTTAATCAAGTTTTGATTGGGTCAGGTACATTGAACAACGGTATATACGTATTAAACCAGCCACAGATTTTCAATGTCCAGAATACACACAAAAGAAAGTCTCCAGAAATTAATAAAACTTTCTTATGGCATTGTAGACTGGGTCACATCAATGAGAGAAGGTTGACTAAGTTACATGCAGAATGATATTTGGATTCGTTCGAATATCAATCGTATGCAACTTGTCAATCCTGTCTCAAAGGAAAGATGACAAAGACTCCGTTCACTGGACACGGAGTAAGAGCGAGCGAGCTCTTAGGACTCGTACACAGCGACGTGTGCGGTCCAATGTCTACACATGCACGAAGCGGTTATTCTTACTTCATTACTTTTACGGATGACTTTTCAGGGTACGGTTATGTCTTCTTAATGAAACATAAATCCGAGGCTTTTGAAAAATTCCAGGAATATAAAAATGAAGTAGAAAAACAAACAGGCAAAAGTATCAAGGCACTGAGATCTGATCGAGGTGGTGAATACTTGAGTGCCGAGTTCCTGGGTTACTTAAAAGAGAATGGAATTCTCTCTCAGCTTACTCCTCCATACACTCCGCAACATAACGGTGTATCGGAGAGACGGAACCGAACCCTATTGGATATGGTACGGTCCATGATGAGTAACGCTGAGTTGCCGCGATCGTTCTGGGGATATGCGCTAGAATCAGCTGCATACCTTTTGAACCGAGTTTCAACTAAGACTGTGCCTACTGCACCATATCAGATGTGGTGTGGGAAGAGACCCTATTTTAATCACATTAAGACATGGGGATGTCCAGCTTTTGTAAAAAAGCAGCATGCGGACAAGCTCGAGGCACGCTCAGTACAGTGCAAGTTTGTGGGATATCCAAAGAGCTCCAAGGGATATTACTTCTATTGCGAAGAGGAACAAAAGGTCCTTGTTTCTCGCCATGCCCACTTTCTAGAACACCAGTTCATAGAAAAAGAATTAAGTGGGAGCGCAATAGAACTGGAAGAAATTCCAGAACCACGAGCTATTACTGAAAGCTTGGTTGAACTAGAGGGTTCGAAAGATCAGGACATTCCCACGCCACTCCGCAGGAGTAGTAGACAGTCTCATCCACCCGAGAGATACTACGGTTTTCTCATTGACGAGGATAGAGAGGATTGCATCATAAACTTTGATGAGCCTACTAGCTTCCAGCAAGCCATTCAGAGCGTCGACTCGGTAAAATGGCTGGATGCAATGCGGACCGAAATAGAGTCCATGTACACCAACAAAGTATGGACGTTGGACATTGCTCCAGATAGGGTAAAACCCATAGGATGCAAGTGGATCTTCTAAAGGAAGATTGGTGTAGATGGACAGGTTGAGACCTATAAAGCTAGACTGGTAGCAATGGGTTTTCGTCAGCGACCTGGTTTGGACTATGACGAAATCCATTCGGATCCTTCTTGCCATTGCTGCCTTCCACGACTATGAGATTTGGCAGATGGACGTAAAGACAGCTTTTCTAAATGGACATTTAGAGGAGTGTGTCTATATGGATCAGCCAGAGGGTTTCATTCAGAGTGGGAGCAGCGGAAAGGTGTGCAAGTTGCTTAAGTCCATTTATGGACTAAAGCAGGCATCGCGGAGTTGGAACATCTGTTTTGATGAAACGGTCAAGGAATTTGGCTTTATCAAAAATCCAGATGAACCATGCATCTATTGTAGATTTGTAGCGAGAACTGTAGTATTCCTCGTTTTATACGTGGATGACATTCTCTTAATAGGAAATGACTTTCCTATGCTACAATCTGTCAAGGGGTTCTTGTCACACAGGTTCTCCATGAAAAACCTGGGTGATGCCTCATACATTCTGGGTATCCGGATCTACCGTGACAGATCCAAGAGGATATTAGGACTTTCGCAGTCCAGGTACATCGACGCCATACTGAAGAGATTCAGTATAGAAGATTCCAAGCGCGGTAATCTACCGGCTTGTCACGGGATCACCCTCTCCAAAGAGATGTCTCCCAAGACTGATTTGGAGAGGGATCGCATGTCTATTATACCCTACGCTTCTGCGGTAGGCTCTATAATGTATGCGATGTTGTGTACCAGACCGGATGTGGCTTATGCACTGAGTGTGGTAAGCAGGTATCAGTCAAACCCTGGGGAGAAACATTGTATAGCAGTAAAGAACATTCTCAAATACCTGAGAAGGTCTAAGGAGATGTTCCTGGTGTATGGCGGAAAAGACCTCCAGATTGAGGCCTTTGCTGACTCCAGCTTCCAGAGTGACAAGGATGATTCCAAGTCCATGTCGGGTTTTGTCTTCACCCTCAATGGAGGGGTGGTGTGTTGGAAGAGGTCCAAACAGGAAACCGTTGCTGACTCGACTATGGAAGCGGAATACATCGCTGCATCTGATGCCGCAAAAGAAGCTGTCTGGATGAGGAAGTTCTTGAGAGAACTTCAGGTGGTTCCATCCATTGTTGACCCAATACCTCTGTATTGCGACAACAACGAGGCTATAGCTTTAGCGAAGGAACCCAGGTCCCATCAGAAATCCAGACACATCTTAAGGCGGTATCACCTGATCAGGGAGATCGTGGATAGCCAGGAGATCGAGGTTCGGAGGGTTGCTTCAGAAGATAACACAGCAGATCCATTCACCAAGGCCTTGCCCCAGACTCAGTTTGAGCGGCTGATCGAGATGATAGGTCTTCGATACGCCAGTACATGGCCTTAGTGCAAGTGGGAGATTGTTAGTGTATATGCCCTAGAGGCCATTACTGTATCATACTAGTTTGTATATTACTTAATGGAAGCTTGGGATATTCACAGTTGTATATACAATCTTGCTCGAAATGGTAGTATGCTACTTGGTTTGTCTCTGCTTTAATATGTGCATGTGTTTCTTTTAGCATATTGCTGATATACATATTAGTAGAGCCCTTAGGATCTTTGCTTGATTACCAGCGTTGTGATGGCGCTCACACTCGTGGGAGCTGGGTGATCTATAAGCACATCCTTATACAGATCCCTAGTCGTTGGACTATCGACATAGGGCATCGATACTCCGGAGTAGACTAGCGTATGCGCTTCTCATCCCAGCGTGGGAGACGGTCTGTCCCACAGCCGTCAGTACGTCGTACTTGAGATAGTATGCGGGTGCTCGTTAGGTTACGAGTACACTGGACAGGACTCGTCGGGGACTGTTGGTTGGTATTATACCTATCGTCAGTTATTAGTTCCCAGGTGACATGAGTACAGCTTAGTCCGTTGACTTGACAATGTCACTTCGCCTCGAGTGTGTTCCCACTGCACTTTGATTACTACCCTACCACGGCTCAAAGGAGTCGTGCAAACAGGTAGTTTTTGGGTGCAGTCCCGAAGCACTTGGTGGCAGTGACGGTTAGACAGGATTCGTCTCTCCCGGTATTAGGGGTTGACATCGCGCTGTGTCCAGGAGAGCCATTACACGAGTAGTCCCTGGCCAGGGCAAGCGAGATATACTAGTAGGTTTCCAGTGTTATCTCAGGGTGTTCTGGGCTACACTCCGACACGACTTGTACCGCTATTAGGGGACTGACGTTCACCGCCCCCTAGGCCCGCCATGCGATGTATCAGACGAACAGACCGGACTGTACGGAGATTGTCACATACTGGCTTAGTAGGAGTTCAGATGGGGTTCACCTCGTCAGTCTTCTTATCGACATCTACCTGGGGAACGTTACGTACAGCTAGTGCCGCTTGCGGTCTGTGGTTAAACCCACTGCCAGCGTAGTGTCGAGTCTTTAGAGTCCCACACAGAGAGCTATTCGCCTTTAGGAAAAATGAGTAGAGGTCGCATGGTTTTGCGACAGGGTTCGTTCACATCCACGCACTTGTGCACGTTTGCTTTCCGGACAGCTTATAGTAGCGGACTTTGGTTTAAGCCGGGTCCTAGTATATGATTTGGGAATGGCTTTTTCTCATTGTATTCGTGTTCCTCGGATCACGAATACGGGTGCGTATGCACAGTTGCTTGGGACAGAGGGAAAGGACTTTGATTAGGGTTAATGACTATTGTCATTTTATTAACCCTAATGCTTATGTGTGTATTATTGTTAATTGATATTAGTTTAATAATTGTGCATGGTTATGGTTGTTGACCATTTGACCCATCTTGACTTGTTGACCTTGTTGACACTTTGACCATCATCATTTCATTTGGAAGATGCTCTTTGATCCTTGCAATTTGCATTAAAAATGAAATGATAATGGTCATGTCTTGATTTAGCCATGACAATTATCTCACTAATTATCTAATTACAATAATTCACTTATATGAGAGAATGCTTCATATTATTCTCTCATTCTATTATTCACATTCTCTCTCTTGTTATTCCTCTCCCTCAAGCTCTCCCCCCTCATGTGTTGAGAAATACTTGAGCTTGAGAAAAACCCTCTCTTGATAATCTCTACTCTCATCTAGGGTTCAAGGATTAGCACTTCTTGCACCCTAGTTACTTCTAGCTTGAAGGTTAAGCCAAAGGTTGAGGCTTTCGGGTGGATCTTTCTTTGACGGGAGAAGACGACAAAGGTGACCTCCTTCCACCACTCCAAGGAGCAAGGAGAGAAGGACTTAAAGCCCAAGGTATAACCTTTCTAGCACTTAGCTAGTTTCTAGTTAGCTTTAGCTTGTTTTTGTTTAGCAAAGATCCTTCATAGTCTAGTCCAAGTTGCCTAAGCTCATAAAAAATCGATTTTTATTCCGTTTTCCGCCTCCCCGCAAGTACCGGGGTGGGCAACGTGGACTTACAGTGGAGAATATGAGGTGTTCTTTGCATTTAATGTAGCATGGCTCTCTTGGTGACTCTTGGGGTGACTCATCGTTTACTATTGTTGTATGCTTGATTCATTAATTGTGTGAATTATTGCTATGCTTCAATGTGTCACGACCTGGAAAAGGCACGTGACTGGCACTTGAATCATGTGAAGTCTAAAGGACCCCACCTAATTCAAGTAAGCCAAAAGCCCAGAAATCTAAACCTTTTTAGGGGAAAAATATTGGAGGTGCTGTTTTGAAATAAGTAGGGTACCTAGTTCGCTAAACTAGATAACCTAGAGGATGTAGAGAGTGATGATGGATTGATCTGTCTCAAAATACCCTATGTTTCTCAACACATGAGACATTAAGGGTTGAGGAAGAAGAAGGAAGCTTGAGAAGATGAGAGTGTAGCCATGAGCATTTCTTGAAGAATGGGTAAGTGTTGTGAAGAATTGAAGCATAGCAATAATTCACACAACAAATGAATCAAGCATACAACAATAATAAATCATGAGTCACCCCATCAATCACCAAGAGTGCCATGCTACATTAAATGCAAAGAACACCTCATATTCTCCACCTCATTTAGCCAAGAGAGCCATGCTCTGTCGTTAGTTACCTAACCTAACGGTGCACGAGGGGACATTGAGGCGAATGCGGATGGCATAAGTGTACGCTGTATTTATCTGTGATGTTTTGGTGACTTAAATGATGGGACTTCATTAATGTGATTAATGAAAGAAAAGAAACCTAAAAGATGTTGTAGAATCAAATTTTCAAATAAAAGGGTAGCTACAGTTTTGCTTTGCATAGCGATATATATGATATATCCCGCACCTTATTCGATGAGGAAAGAGCCGAGATCCCTTCACCGGGAGTGACCTCTTTAGAAATTTTTTTAATGGAGGTGCAGTTTTGAAATAAGCTTTACTGAAATCAAGCTTATTCTTATATATATACATAAGTAGTAATATATGAAAACGCTAAATTTGTATCTAACTTGAAAACTCTTTTTGTCGTTTGAAATTTGGGCAGCACCTCCTTTAAAATTTTTAACCCAAAAATGAATACAAGCAATAATATATAAGGCATTCCCAAGCGGGAGCTAGCACTTCGCCAATTGGCGGAAACAAAAACGTAAGATAATATAAGTATACAACGCCGAAGGCGAGGATTGTAATGCCTTATATTTTGATTAGTGTTAGTTTAGACGATAATGCGGGTTGTTTGGTAAAAAGTTTACCAATTTGGGTTCCTCACATTTATAACATTTAATTAATAATTTATTATTATTTGTTATGGCATGCACACACATGTGCATGTTTATGTGAGGGTGTGTTTCTGTTATCTAGGTTAGTGACCGTGACACTTAACCTAATCTAATCTTTTGCTTTAATCCAATCCTTGTTTAAACCATAACCCTAATCCTAGATATTTGTTGTGTAAGGTGAGATATTTCTTTTGGCTTTTGGATGAGAGAAGGGGTGGCATGGTGAGTAGTGTGGATGCATTAATGGTGAGTTATTGCATGGTGCACTCACCTCTTACACTCACCTCTCTCTTTCTCTTTATCTTTTCCTTCTCTTATTCTCTCACACTTATTTCCCTTCTTATTTTCTTCATCTCTCACTTATCTAAACTGAACACTTGAACTTCCATCACAAAAACCTTCACAAAACCATCATAAATCTCACAAAAATCACATCTTTGGACTAGTTTTGCCTCTTGGATGCCTTGAAGCTTGGAAAGCTAGGATTTTTGAGCTTGTGGGAGTAGGTAATGATCTCTATCGGTTCTTTATGTTGTTATTGTGTGGTTTAGACTTTTAGTTTTAGTTTTGATCGTTTAAAGTTAAGTTTTGTGCAAATATCATATTTTTAGTGTCGATTTGTAATATCTGTGATCTGCTGTGACCCCGAGAGTATACTAGAAAACCAAACAATGTAGTTGTGTTGTACCTGAGACCCTGAGCCTACACCTGAAGCATGAACCCCCTTGCTCGGACCATGGCCGGCGACGAGAAGGCAATATTCGGCGACCTCCGTTTTCCTGTGGAGTTGGGGTTAGGGTTTCTGTGGGTAGGTGTCCACAGTGGTTTAAGTGTGTTTGGTCTTGTTTGATTTTTGAGCTTTCTCTGTATACGAAATCTGGGATCACATAACTAGTTTCTTGTGTTGCGATTACGCGCGATACGTTATACGACACGGTTCGTGCACTTTGTGTGGTTTTGCTCTTGGGTTGGTTTCGTAGTGTCGCTACGCACGTTAGCCATAGTACGAACACTTGAGAGTATGTTTTGAGTTGGTGCGTCGGTCAAACATAGTTTGTACGTGTTATTGGTCGTTTGCTAATATGCATACTTGTTATTATTTTATGTTTTAGGTTCGCAGGCGGGAACATCGGACGCTGCGAAGAAGGAGAAATAGGTGGTTGGTTTTACTTAGCTAGGAGCGTTGGTGAGTAGATTTAATATCTACAGGGGAATCGCTCGCATGGCGTTATGTATCTGACTAGAGATGTTACGATATTGTCGCATATTCTATTGAATATATAGAGTTGCGCATACACCTTATTGCTTATTTACTAGTTGTGCTTGGACTTGTACTCTTAGGACACTGCACTATTATTGACGGCTCATGTTGCATGAGCACTGATTGTATGCCACACACACCGTCAATAATTGCTATGACACGCACAACACACATACATATATGATATTGTTTGGTTAGGGACATTGAGACATTGATTCATATCCTTTATGCATATGACATATAGCATACCTGTATACCTACATGCTTACACATATGCCTTGACATGCTTACATGCTAGTTATCTATATACCTATATCGTATTGTACCATTAGTGATAGGTATATGCCCATATGAGACATAGCTACTTGTACATCTAGCATACATACTTACACTTATACCTGGAGGGTATATTACATCATTACTAATAGGTAGATACATATACCTTTCTATACCAGCATGTTTACACATATATCTGGCTATAGCTACATGTTCACCATTATTTGATGTTATATTGGACTTAGAGAAATTAAGAACCGCATGATATATAAATTAACTTGTTGCAGTCAAATACCGGCTTTTCCTTTATATGCTTGCATTACAGTTTTATGTTGCATATATGATATTCAGGTATTTTCGAGTAGATATATAGATTTTTTCATGATGTTCTCTGGATTTGAGGACCGTGGTAGTTTCATGAAATTATGCATCATTTGAAAAACCCGGTTTATCTTAATATGATATTTCAGCAGCCACCATGAGTTTTATCGGTTCTGATGTATATACCCCATGCGAGGAGGAGCCGTGGGCCATGTGAGGATACATGGTGGGGCCCAGAGGTACCCCGGGGCAAGAAAGGTATGTCAATGTACCACGCCGATGAGCCTGACAGGAGAACCATACCTACCGGTGACAGTATCTATGACTCAGCGGTTATCGTGGGGATGCCGACGGGAGTCATGTACGTATGGATACGTTGAAAGGCGAGGGTCGAAGCTGGGCACTCGGGTTTTCGGGATAGCGTATGATACGTACTTATAAGGGGGCCATTCGTGGTGACAGCACCTGATAGATCAGTATTTTTGTGTCGATGCTTGACACTTTGTTTCGTGATATTTTACTCTTAAGTATATATAACAGTGGAATGGGACGCTGTTATATATGCATATATATATATATATTAGGGGAATGGGATGCTAATATATATGTATACATATCATTTCATATACATCATCATAATTATTCATGCAAATATACTTAGGATATATGAGATTTACTTGATAATTGGATACTGGATATATATGAGATTTACTTGATAACTGGATACAGGATATATATGAGATTTACTTGATAATTGGATACAGGATATATGAGATTGACTTGATATTGTACATTCAGTATATATGAGATTTACTTGATATTATACATTCAGGATATATGAGACTTACATGATTTGAGAGCCAATTTGGGGGCTGATTTGAGGAAATTGGGATTTGGATTGTATTGTTGGACTTTGGTCCTATCACGAGGTCAGGATTCCGTGAGGATGACATGTTTTATCCCATACTCCGCATTTATTGTTTATGCACTGTTTCATGTATTAGGAGTACCTGATAGAGTAACTTCCATAACTGTTGCATTTACATACTTTTATTTTATATGCATTGCTTCATGTATTAGTAGTACCTGATAGAGTACCTTACATGACTGTTGCATACATATTGCCATTTATTGTTCATGTATTAGTAGTACCTGATAGAGTACATTACATGATTGTTGCATACATATTGTCATATTATTGCTTCATGTATTAGTTGTACCTGCTAGAGTACCTTTCATGACTGTTGCATACATATGACCATTTATTACTATTAGCTTGCATATGTTAGATTCGCGCTGTACGTGCATACTTGCGATTACCTGCATATGTTATTTAATATTCATGAGTTGGCAACTCACCTCCGTTGTGCCACAGTGTTTTGCAGGTTGCTCACCAGAGTAGTCGAGGCAGGCTATTAATCTAACATATCATCTTTTACAGCGGATACCGTTTCGGCTCATAGTGTGCAGCTTTGCTTAGGTGGGTTTTGCAGTTATTCGATGTTGTTTATTGTATATTCGTTGTATCTTGTACTCTCCATCTACCATTATCTTGTATGACATAGAAAGTGGATGTGAGAACGATATTGTATATTATTTTATGACTTGGAGGTCTTTTATGCAGTTTTTATTTATATTGCCTTTTATTTCTTCGCTACGGCGTCGTATATCTGTTGAGGTGGTTGTTTTCCACCTTTGGACGTGTTGTTGCTCCCGTTTGTGGATGCTTTATTTATATTTTTGTTGTACCCATTTTTTGAGGCTGGTTTTTACAAAGTAGGTGCTGCCAAAATTTTAAAGGAAATTAAGTTGGATTTTAAAGAATTTGGTTTGAGATTTCAAAGATTTTGAAAATACTATTATCACTTACTATTTTTGATGGTTTAGATTGCTGGGTTTTCGGCTTACTTAAATTGCGTTACGCCTGGAGACGTTGCGTTGTTTAAGGGCCGTCATGTGCCAATTTCGGGTCATGACAAAGTTGGTATTAGAGCGCTAGGTTTTACCTTTCGAAGTGTAGGATGACCTTGGTATGATGGAGTAGGTAGCTTAAGCAGAGTAACGTAGTGTGTGTATGTCCGCGGCATACTCACGACACGGTACTCTGCCTAAAGTGACCTAAGTACTAATTTCTTGAAATTCCTTTCGTGATGATACTTATGTTAGTTATATGTATGCCCTAGAGGCCATTACTGTACATAGGATATATATTGTAGTGGATGCTTGAACATATATAGGGAGGACTTTCTTGCTTGACATGATAGTACGCTAGCTAGTTGCTCTTTATCTTAACATGTACTCTGATTGTCTCAATGTCACATGTTGATAAAGCCCTTAGGATGAGTACTTGACTACCAGGACTATGATGCAGATCGTACTAGTGGGGATAGTGTAGTCGCCAAGTACATCCTTCAAATGTTCCGAATCGTGGGAGTACCGAGACAGGGCATCGATACTCCAGAGTAGACTAGCGTATGCGCTTCTTGACCCATATGATGGGCGATGGATGATCCCATATCCATTGGTGTTTGACATCAGAGAAGGTATACGGTTGCTCAGTGAAGACTGGGTATACAGGATGTTAGGTTTACCTAGCACCCTATGAGAGGTTTGGAAGCATCACATGTCACAAAGATTAAATTTTTAGAGTGCTAAGTGAACACACAAAGAATCAATCCTAGAAAATTAGGGTTTCATAACTTTAAACCACACCACAAGTAACAAAGGCTAGGCTTTTGAGAGTACAACCATTGTAGCTCCCTATGCTAGACTTCTTGGCCACTTGAGAGTTGGAAAACGGTTATCTTGAGGTCTTCTAGCGTCCACGACGATCCACCCGAATCTCCTTTGTCCAAGCTTGCAACTTCACTTTATCAAGAGAAAGAAATGAAGCTAACAATCTAAACAAGTGGGCAAGACTTGTGTAGAATGGTGTTGTGGTTCTTTTTCTCACTTCAAAATCCTATCTTGTTGAGTATTTTGCTCACTTGAAAGATCTAGAGAGCAAAAGAGCAAGGTTGAAGAAGATGATGGCTTTTTAAGAAGAAGAGAAAAAGATAATCTCAGGAAAGAAAATAGAAAATATATGTATATATATTTTTATTTTCTCATCTCAAACCATGGTTAAATGATAAAGATATCATTTAATTTGAGTTAAAACATAAAAGGAAAGTTAATTCATGGTTAAAAGTAGGTGAGCATGGTTAGGTCAAAGAAGAGTGTAGAAACAAACCATGAATTATCCTTTCCTTTTTGATTTTGTTTTAACACAAATAGAAAAAATTATCCATATAAATAACCAAGGTGTGAGTCTTATATTGCCACCATTTTCTATGTATATACAACCATGATAGAATGATGTATGTATGCATGTGTGCATGCACATCCATATGTGCATGAACAAGAATGAATGCATACATGCATGCATACATCCAAAAAGGACAAGAAAGGATTTCTAGTGAGAAGCTAATGGTTAAATGATACATCAACACTTGATTTATCAACCCGGTCATATCATATACGACCCGACCAAAAGCAAGCCGCCCGATTAATGTACGGTATCTCGTACACGCATTTTAACCGGGTCCATGCGCATATCGCATACGCGCACCACAACGTTTCGCCCGGAGTAGGTAACTCCTTTGTGGGACTCTAAGACTCGTCAATATGCCGGCAGTGGGTGATGATCATATCAAGCACCCCCAAGCCGCAAGTGGTCAGCTAAATGTAACGGCCACCCGGGTATTGAGCGATCAGAAGAAAACAAGCGAACCTGCTACAACTCCCGTCGAGCCAACCGGCAACAATACCCGTGCAGTCCAGTCTCCTCGACTGATATGTCGCATATCAAGTCTAGGGGTGGTAAACGTCAGACCCCAATAACCGATAAGTCGTGCCAATATGAGGCTCATAACGGGTCGAGAAACTACTGGTAACACTTACCAGTAAATCTTTAATCAGCCCTGGCCAGGGACTTCCCTGTTACGGCCAATCGAGCACAGCGCAACAACAACCCCGTACCAGGAGAGACGAAACCCCTCCTATCGCTCATTGCCTCTATCTGACTCGGGACTGTACTAAAAAACCACCATTTTGCACGCCCTCATGGACGTGGTAAAGTGGAAATCAAAGCACAGTGGGAATTACACAAGACTCTATGACGATCTCGGGTCTACAGACTAACCTGCACAAGTGTCACCAGAGAACTGCCATCTGACGTGAGGTATAATACCATCTGGGCGTTCTCGGTGAGTCCGTCCAGTGTACCCAGTCTCCACTGAGCACCCGTATACTATCTCTGATGTCAAACACCAATGGATATGGGATCATCCATCGCCCATCTCATGGGTCGAGAAGCGTATACGCTAGTCTACCCTGCTATATCGATGCCCCGTCTCGATACACCCACGCCTAGGGACCTTGAAGGATGTACTTATGGACTACCATGTCCCTACTAGTATGATCAGCATCATAGTCCAGGTAGTCTAGTACACATTCTAAGGTCTTTACCAACATGTAACTATAAGACAGTATAAAGAGACAAGTATACATGTTAAGACAAAGAGCAACCTGATAGCATACTATCATATCGAGCAAGAAAGTCATCTCTATATATGTCCAAGTATCCAATATAATATACATCATCTGTACAATACTGGCCTCTAGGGCATACATACAACTAATAATCTCCCACTTGCAGTAGGGCCAGCTGCTGTAGTATCGCATACCGAGCATCCCGAAGAGTCTCTCAAACTGTATCTAGGGAATGGCCTTCGTGAGTGGATCCGCTGTGTTATTCTTCGTGTCAACTCTCTTGACCTCGATCTCCCGACGATCAACTATCTCCCGGATCAGGTGATACCGCCTCAGAATATGCCTGGATCGCTGATGGGACCTGGGTTCCTTGGCCAAAGCCACCGCTCCATTGTTATCGCAATACAAAGGTATTGGATGCTCAATGGATGGAACCACTCCAAGTTCAGTAATGAACATCTTGATCCAGACAGCCTCTTTGGCAGCATCGTTGGCAGCGATGTATTCAGCCTCCATCGTCGAGTCTGCCACGGTTTCCTGCTTGGAACTCTTCCAGCTAACCGCCCCTCCGTAAAGGGTAAAGACAAATCCCGACTGCGACTTAGAGTCGTCCTTAACACTCTGGAAGCTTGAGTCGGTAAAGGACTCCACTTGGAGTTCTCCATTACCATACACCAGGAGCATCTCTTTAGTCCTTCGCAAGTACTTGAGAATGCTCTTCACAGCTGTCCAGTGACTCTCTACAGGATCAGCTTGATACCTACTCACTACACTTAGTGAGTATGCTACATCGGGTCTGGTACATATCATCGCGTACATGATAGAGCCTACATCCGAAGCATAAGGTATCCCTTGCATGCGAGCTCTCTCCTAATCAGTCTTGGGAGACATCTCTTTGGAGAGAGTGACTCCAGAGATCGTGGGTAAGTTCCCACACTTGGATTCTTCCATACTAAACCTCTTTAGTATGGTGTCAATGTACCTGGACTGGGACAATCCCAATATCCTTTTAGATCTATCTCTATAGATCCTGATTCCCAATATGCAGGAGGCATCACCTAGATCTTTCATTAAGAATCTTTGTGATAAGAAGAGCTTAACCGATTGCAGCATAGGAATGTCATTTCCTATCAGGAGTATGTCATCTACGTACAATACGAGGAAGACAACCTTACTCCCTGCCACCTTCTTGTAGATACAAGGTTCATCTATGTTTTTGACGAAATCAAACTCTTTGATAACGACGTCAAAGCAGATGTTCCAGCTCTGCGATACTTGCTTTAATCCATAAATGGATTTAAGCAGCTTGCAGACCTTCCCGCTGCTCCCACTATCTACGAAGCCCTCTGGCTGAGTCATGTACACGCACTCTTCTAAATCACCGTTTAGAAAGGCGGTCTTAACATCCATTTGCCAGATTTCGTAGTCATGATATGCAGCGATGGCAAGCATGATCCGGATGGATTTAACCATAGCCACTGGAGAAAAGGTTTCGTCATAGTCCACACCTGGTCTTTAACGAAAACCCTTTGCAACAAGTCTAGCTTTGAAAGTCTCCACTTTCCCATCAACACCAAGTTTTTTCTTGAAGATCCACTTGCTCCCAATGGGTTTTACCCCTTCAGGAGAAACTTCCAAAGTCCATACTTTGTTGGTGTACATGGATTCCATCTCGGACCGCATAGCATCCAGCCATTTCACTGAGTCCCCACTCGTGATAGCTTGCTCGAAGCTAGTTGGGTCATCATCCTCCATGATGCAATCCTCGCTCCCACCATCCATGAGAAAACCGTAGTATCTCTCAGGTTGGCGAGGAACCCTACTAGATCGGCGGAGAGGCTGAGGTTCGTTTGGAGAAATTGAATCCTCTGGTTCCACTGAATCTTCAGTTGCTGTTTGTGTATCTGGAACCTCTTCCAGCTCCACCACTTTGCCACTAATCTCTTTTAAAAGAAATTCCTTTTCTAAAAAGGTGGCATGTTGAGCAACAAACACTTTTTGTTCCTCACCGTGGTAGAAAAAATACCCATATGAGTTCTTTGGATATCCCACAAACTTGCAAAGAACTGACCATGCCTCGAGTTTGTCCGGATTTTGTCTTTTGACATAGGCCGGACAACCCCATATCTTAACTCGTTTAAGATATGGCCTCTTCCCACTCCATATCTCATATGGTGTGGTAGGTACATATTTAGATGGAACTTGATTCAATAGGTATGCTGCTGTCTCCAGCGCATATCCCTGGAAGGAAATAGGTAACTCAGCTGTGCTCATCATAGAGCGCACCATATCTAATAGGGTGCGGTTCCTCCGTTCTGATACACCGTTGTGCTGTGGTGTATATGGAAGAGTCAGCTGAGAGAGAATCCCATTCTCTTTTAGGAAGTCCAGGAATTCATTGCTCAAGTATTCACCTCCTCGATAAGATCGAAGGATTTTAATACTTTTTCCGGTTTGGTTCTCGACTTCTTGTTTATATTCTCTAAATTTCTCAAAAGCTTCTGATTTGTGTTTCATCAGGAACACATATCCGAATCTAGAGAGATCGTCAGTGAATGTAATGAAGTACGAAGAACCACCCCTGGCATGTGTAGACATGGGACCGCATACATCACTATGTATCAGTCCCAAGAGTTCAGTAACTCTTTCTCTGTGTCCCGTAAATGGAGTTTTGGTCATCTTGCCTTTGAGACATGACTGGCAAGTGTCATAAGATGAAAATTCGAACGGTTTCAATTATCCATCCTTATGCAACTTAGCTAGTCGTGTCGCATTGATGTGACCCGGTCTACAATGCCACAAGAAGGATTCGTTCAGTTCTGAACTCTTCCTCTTGTGTGTGTTTGTTATGCTCAGAAATGTTGATTGATTTAGAACATAAATGCCATTGCACAACGTGCCTGATCCAACCAACTTTTGGTTACGGAAAATGTTCATAAGATTATCCTGTAATACAAAATTATATCTCTCTTTACTCAACAAAGAAACTGATATAATGTTGCATATCAGGTTCGGTATGTAATAGCATTCGTTCAGAATCAATGAATTACCAGTTGGTAATACTAGGTGATATTCCCCGACGGTTTTAGCTGCAACAATTGCACCATTTCCAACTCTTATGTCTTTATCACCTTCTCCAAGTTCTCTACCTTTCTTAAGCCCATGTAACTGATTACATATATGGGATCCTGACCCGGTATCCAATACCCAGGACGTAAAGGAAATGGAGAAACAGTTCTCTGTAACGAACACACCCGAAGAAAATGCATCATCATGTACTTTCTTCATTCGGGTGGCATGGGAATCCTGGTATTCCCCTATGTCCTGTTCAGTCCTATAACTCTTATAAGAAAGAACGGAACCAACGTTCCCCAGCAGAGTATAACATGCGGGTTCGGTCAATACATCCATATTATTATCTTGATTAAGGCATGACATGGTCGCTACCTGGAGAGAGAGAGAAGAAAACACTTTAGCGTATGCTCTTGCAAGATCAGATTGGTTATTATTTTATCTAATCAGGATGGCTCCCACTGTTTTTTATCAAATCTTCCTTCAAACCATAAAAGGAAAGACTAGCCGGGATTAATTACACCCTACAACTTCGCCGATCTTTCAGCCAGGCCAGTGTCGGTACTTTGAGGGAGGTTCCCCGTGCTTTCGTACGGACCTAATTAAAGTAAAAATCATTTTCCCAGAGGCGTAACCCCGTTGACACCTTTCTAGACACCTACTTGATCGGCTAATTGTCCTGTGTAAAACTCTCCCAGGAGTAACAATTACTCGCAGCGGGTATCGGGATCCAACTATCTCATAGAAGGTATGCAATCTCATTGCAAATTTCAACACTTGAAATTCCCGATAATATTTTGCCCCAAACGATCTATGACCTTGACAAGGTCAACAAACCATAGACCGTAAGTCAAGTTCAACCCGTCACTTCTTGATTGAATTAAACCCATCCGTACGACCCTTGACAAGGTCAACAAGGCCGTACGACTACCCTAATCCAATCTGCATCACATGCATAGGCAGATAAATACTAGTCAGCTACCGCACACTGCGCCTTGACAAGGTCAACAAACGCAGCATGAATACTAAGCTGGACTTATCTGAAATGACGGAGGGCTACGACAGGTTTTTCTGGAAACCTATTGCGTAATGAACTTGATATCGTTGTAGAATCAAGTGAATTTTGAAATGGAGTGATTTTGAGGCTTTCATTAGTTTTGCTAAAGAGGTCACTCCCGGTGAAGAGATCTCAGCTCTTTCCTCATCGAATAAGGTGCGGGATATATCATATATATCGCTATGCAAAGCAAAACTCCAAAAGCAATCAAAAACAAACCGAGTGTTGTAGCATCTGCCAGTTTTGCTAAAGAGGTCACTCCCGGTGAAGGGATCTCGGCTCTTTCCTCATCGAATAAGGTGCGGGATATATCATATATATCGCTATGCAAAGCAAAACTGTAGCTACCCTTTTATTTGAAAATTTGATTCTACAACATCTTTTAGGTTTCTTTTCTTTCATTAATCACATTAATGAAGTCCCATCATTTAAGTCAGCTAAACATCACAGATAAATACGGCGTACACTTATGCCATCCGCATTCGCCTCAATGTCCCCTCGTGCACCGTTAGGTTAGGTAACTAACGACAGAGTAGGGCAGGGCTAGTGCGGATGTAAAACATAAGTAACGTCTATATAATATATCATATATACTATATACTGTATCCATCACAACATATCAAATGATCACATCACAGATATCGCAGCAGAAACATAGATATAATGTGGGATATACTAGGACGTCCGTATTTAGTATTTAGCCAACAATAGAAAATACGGATTCCACAGTCGCGATGAATAGCCAAGCCCACACCCTGGACCCCTACCAGAGCGGCAAGCGACCCTACCATTTCTGGAGTTTAGGAGACCCGGTCTCGACTCCTCGAGATGGCATCCCACTGAACCCCAGAACCCGGTCACCTGTGCTCCCCTCCTTTGGTCCATCCTAATGCGGAAAACTAAATAATATACAACACTGGTGGCATCAACCTCAACCCGGAAGTGCCCCAAATAAAAGAATATTACAGTACATTTGAATTTTACATGAATGAAAAATAAAACTCTCATCTCACATAAACCCCCCCCGGCTATTCGATCGCGACAATCCTGCACATCATATCTCAGCAACACATAATATCATATATCATCAACGTAAGTAAGTATACGTACCCCAATTGTCGTTGATGTATAGCAATGAAACCGGCGATATCGACATACTACACTTACGGTCACAGAAAAGAAAGTGTAAAACTACAACATTTGGAATCCACATTCTCTTTAGACATCGTAAATGCGAAATATCACATACTTCGTATTTCATGCCTAACGATATGAATTCCACATATTGTATCACATTCCAGATAAATAGACAGTATTAAAGTTTTCGAACGAATGATCAAATTACCCAAAATTCCCTAAAGCTCAACACTTGAGCGGAGTTCAAAAACCCGGAGTGTGACACAGTAGTAGCTGTCCAGCCGTAGAAGGGTCAAGCCAACGCCTCACATGTGGCACGCCGTACTGCCCCAAACCCTAAGGTTCAAAAGGCAGTTCATGACGGTCACATAATCGAGTTAAGGTTTGTTGTCTTCTAGAGGGCCCACCACAAAACTTGCACATATTTCCGAATGATTTAAAACCCGTGAAAAGTGAGCAAATGACACTCGTTCGAACAATTCAATACTTTCTAATTATCCGGAAAAAACATGAAGTTAAAATTCCGGTCGAATCATTGAACCCAAAACAATCTCCAGAACAAATAACACTTAAACCAGATTTAAAAATACCCAAAAATATACACAAGCAGGTAGTAAAAACACTGTACAAAAATGAGGCAGTGAGGCATCTGTACGGCCGCGGAGCCGCGGCCTAAGCAAGCTTTGGCCGTCGTTCCGCGCTTGGGTTTACTGTTCATAGCTTCGTATTTCACAGTTTGTCTTAGATTTCCCTGCTTAATTTTTTGCATATTTTTAATTCTGGAAAATAACAGTTTTCAAAAAATGTCCAGAGAATGTCTCGAAAATCCGTATTTCGGTTCGATCGGAGTTTTTACTTCGCTAAAGTGTCGCCTAATTTTCTAGGTCGGCTCTGATACCAATGTTAGGTTTACCTAGCACCCTATGAGAGGTTTGCAAGCATCACATGTCACAAAGATTAAATTTTTAGAGTGCTAAGTGAACACACAAAGAATCAATCCTAGAAAATTAGGGTTTCATAACTTTAAACCACACCACAAGTAACAAAGGCTAGGGTTTTGAGAGTACAACCTTCGTAGCTCCCTATGCTAGACTCCTTGGCGACTTGAGAGTTGGAAAACGGTTAGCTTGAGGTCTTCTAGCGTCCACGACGATCCACCCGAAGCTCCTTTGTCCAAGCTTGCAACTTCACTTTATCAAAAGAAAGAAATGAAGCTAACACTCTAAACAAGTGGGCAAGACTTGTGTAGAATGGTGTTGTGGTTCTTTTTCTCACTTCAAAATACTATCTTGTTGAGTATTTTGCTCACTTGAAAGATCTAGAGAGCAAAAGAGCAAGGTTGAAGAAGATGATGGCTTTTTAAGATGAAGAGAAAAAGATAATCTCATGAAAGAAAATAGAAAAAATATGTATATATATTTTTCACTTCTCATCTCAAACCATGGTTAAATAATAAAGATATTATTTAATTTGAGTTAAAACATAAAAGGAAAGTTAATTCATGGTTAAAAGTAGGTGAGCATGGTTAGGTCAAAGAAGAGTGTAGAAACAAACCATGAATTATCCTTTCCTTTTTTATTTTGTTTTAACACAAATAGAAATAATTATCCATATAAATAACCAAGGTGTGAGTCTTATATTGCCACCATTTTCTATGTATATACAACCATGATAGAATGATGTATGTATGCATGTGTGCATGCACATCCATATGTGCATGAACAAGAATGAATGCATACATGCATGCATACATCCAAAAAGGACAAGAAAGGATTTCTAGTGAGAAGCTAATGGTTAAATGATAAATCAACACTTGATTTATCAACCCGGTCATATCACATACGACCCGACCAAAAGCAAGCCGCCCGATTGATGTACGGTATCTCATACGCGCATTTTAACCGGCTCCATACGCATATCGCATACGCGCACCACAATGTTTCGCCTGGAGTAGGTAACTCCTTTGTGGGACTCTAAGACTCGTCAATACGCCGGCAGTGGGTGATGATCATATCAAGCACTCCCAAGCCGCAAGCAGTCAGCTAAACTTAACGGCCACCCGGGTATTGAGCGATCAGAAGAAAACAAGCGAACCTGCTACAACTCCCGTCAAGCCAACCGGCAACACTACCCGTGCAGTCCGGTCTCCTCGTCTGATATGTCGCATATCAAGTCTAGGGGTGGTAAACGTCAGACCCTAATAACCGATAAGTCGTGCCGATGTGAGGCTCATAACGGGTCGAGAAACTACTGGTAACACTTACCAGTAAATCTCTAATCAGCCCTGGTCAGGGACTTCCCTGTTACGGCCAATCGAGCACAGCGCAGCATCAACCCCCAATACCGGGAGAGACGAAACCCCTCCTATCGCTCATTACCTCCATGTGACTCGGGACTGTACCCAAAAACCACCGTTTTGCATGCCCTCATGGACGTGGTAAGGTGGAAATCAAAGCACAGTGGGAATCACACAAGACTCTATGACGATCTCAGGTCTACAGACTAACCTGCACAAGTGTCACCAGAGAACTGCCATCTGATGTGAGGTATAATACCATCTGGGAGTTCTCGGCGAGTCCGTCCAGTGTACCCAGTCTCCACTGAGCACCCGTATACCATCTCTGATGTCAAACACCAATGAATATGGGATCATCCATCGCCCATCTCATGGGTCGAGAAGCGTATACACTAGTCTACCCTGGTATATCGATGCCCCGTCTCGATACACCCACGACTAGGGACCTTGAAGGATGTACTTATGGACTACCATGTCCCCACTAGTATGATCCGCATCATAGTCCAGGTAGTCAAGTACACATCCTAAGGGCTTTACCAACATGTAACTATAAGACAGTATAAAGAGACAAGTATACATGTTAAGACAAAGAGCAACCAGATAGCATACTATCATATCGAGAAAGAAAGTCATCTCTATATATGTCCAAGCATCCAATATAATATACATCATCTGTACAATACTGGCCTCTAGGACATACATACAACTAACACAGGACGGACTCGCCGAGAACTCCCAGATGGTATTATACCTCACGTCAGATGGCGGTTCTCCGGTGACACTGGTATAGGTTAGTCTGTAGACCCGAGATCGTCATAAAGTCTTGTGTGACTCCCACTGTGCTTTGATTTCCATCATACCACGTCCAAGAGGGCGTGCAAAAATGTGGCTTTTGGGTACAGTCCCGAATCACATGGAGGCAATGAGCGATAGGAGGAGTTTCCTCTCTCCCGGTATAGGGAGTTGATATTGCGCTGTGTTCGATTGGTTATAACTAGAAATCCTTGGCCAGGGTTGCTGAGATTTACTGGTAAGTGTTATCAGTAGTTTCTCGAACTGTTATAGACCTCATATCGACATGATTTATCAAGCTACTGGGGTCTGACGTTTACCACCCCTAGGCGAGATATGCGACATATCAGATGAAGAGACCGGACTGTATGGGAGTGTTACTGATTGGATTCACGGGAGAAAGTACAGGCTTGCTTGTTGATCTTCTGATCGCTCAATACCTGGGTGGCTTTTACGTTTAGCTGACCGCTTGCAGCTTGTGGGTGTTTGATATGATCATCACCTACTGCCGGCGTATTGACGATTCTTTAGAGTCCTACACAGAGCTTTCTTGACTCAGGAAAAACGGAGTAGGAGAACATATATGATTTGTGCGGGACCGAGAACAATACGTGTATGTGATACCGTATTAGATTCTCGCGATATGAGATATCGACCGGGTATATGTGATATAGCCGGGTCATCGGATCAAGTGTTGATTCGATGAACTGATATAGATTATATTAGTCGATTATTTGTGAAATAGCCAGATTATCGGATCAAATGTTGATTCAATAATTTAATGTATAATTATATATTTGATATATTAAATTACATTAACTAGTATAAGCTCACTAAAAGATTCTTTTTCTCACTCGGGTAATACATTGATATATATGCGATATATGTTAATTGTATTATTTTATTTTGTTACAATAAATATTGTATATGTGATATATAATATTGTAACATGTTAGGGTTATTAATGCAACATAATTAGTGGAGATTAAACATGATTAAGGTTTGATTTGGGTTAATTTTTCTGGAAGCTTCTAGAAGCTTTTTGTTTTGTTTCTGCAAAGATATTTTTCTAGATATTTAGTTAATCCAACCCAACCCTTCACCATGGTTAAGTCTCTACATGGGTTAAGTTATCATACTTAACCCATGGTTGCATTTTTAACCACACTAAACTTTCATTATTCATCACAAAGAGAATGCTTCTTCTTCTTCCTTCTTTTTTCATGAAAAAGCTTTCTAGCTTTTTATGAGGTGATGAAAATGAGTGAGATTAAGAAAACAAATGAGAGCTAAATTCCTACTTCATCATCCTAATCTATTCTTGCCAATTAGATTAGGGTGTTAATTTTATTTAGTGAGTGAGAGATTGAGTTGTAGAAACTTCAATGTAGATCATCTTTGTTATCGAAGATCGGAAGCAAGCTTGTATCTTTCTCTTCGTGGAGCCTCTCTAGAGTCCGGGTACTCAATGATCGCAGCGAAGGGACCTCAACACGGAGCTTTAGAAGTGAAGGACCGGACTACAAAGGTTGTAATCCCAAACTCTTAGATGTTAAAGTGTTTAACAAGCTTTGTTTTCGCCTGATCTCTAGTCTAAGATCTTGGTTGGGATTGTTCGGCACGTCTAAAATTTAAATCGGGCATGGTTGATGCCTTGTAGAAACTTGTGAGAGTGCCTAGTAACCCTACAGTGGTATCAGAGCCAAGCTAGAGCTTTAGGCTAAGTCTAGGCGAAACTTAAAGTCCGATCGAACTCTAAATACCCGTAAAACCCTAGTTTCTGGAAAAAATTTCAAAAGTTAACATTTTTCATATTAAAAATACTCAGAAAAATAAGCAGGGAAATATAAGGATTACTGTGAAAAACGGACTCTAACACCATTAAAGCGCCGCGGAACCGCGGCCGTACCATGGCTTGAGAGGCGGTTCCGCGGCCGTATGTTGATATTGGGGACTCGTTTTTATACAGTAACGTCCGTAGGTAATTATGCCTGCTTCCGGGAATTTTTAATTATACCCAAATGTTGAGTTTTCTGGGATGTATTGGGAACTCGTTGATTCGATCGGAAAGTTTAACTTCGTTTATGTTTTTCCGGGTAATTTTAGAACGTGTTAAAAAGTTCGAACGGATATCAATAACTCACTTTTTACCCTGCCAGAAAATTTCCAAGTGTTGGATTTTTCCGTAATTTAAGAACGTTCTTAGTCGTGCAAGTAACATGGTGGACCCTCTAGAAGAACACAAACCTTAACTCGATTATGTGACCGTCTGAACCGCCTCTAAACCTCAGGATTTGGGGCAGTACGGCGTTGCCACATGTGAGGCGTTGGCTTGACCCTTCTATGGCTGGACCATTGGTACTGAGGCATGTGATGGATACTTTTTGAACTCCGCGCAAGTGTTGAGCTATTTGGGAAAACTTGGGTGTTTGTTTATTCGATCGGAAAGTTTAACATTGTCTATTTATCTGGAATGTGATACAATATTTGGAATCCACAAGTAGTTATGAGATAACTAATTTGAATGTTATAAATCTAGCAGTTCAGTCTCAGATGATCGGTTTCCACGGGATTTTGATGTGATCAAAAGTCCGTCTCAATCACGTAGTGTACGCGGATACTCACCGGGTAAACTTAATAGACAGCCATGCCCCATAGCCCCGACCAAGTGACTGTAGAAGAACCCCGTCGCCAAAAGCATCCGTTCGGGTGTTCGCGGCAGCGGTGTTCCGTCTTAGTGCACTTCGTCAACGGCATCCAGGGGTGCGGCCGTCTACTAAAGTTTGCGACGAGCATTTGATCAGGATGTCGGGAATCTTGTTGAATTGCCCGACTTGATATTGAAAAGTGTTTTCGAGATCGAGACTAAAATGCGGGGTTTATAATTGTTAGGCATGCGATGTCTAAGGAATTCATTTGGTTAGGCATGAGATGTCTAAGAACGTTGCGGATTCCAACTGTTGTAGTTTTACACTTTCTTTTCTGCGACCGTAAGCGTAGTATGTGGTGTATCGCCGGCTTCGTTGCTATACATCAACGACAATCGGGATACGCATACTTGCTTACGTTGATGATATGAGATATTATGTGTTGCTGTGATATGTTATATTGGATCGTCGCGTTTTGAATAGCCGGGGGTTTTATGTGAGATGAGGGTTTTTATTTTCATTCATGTAAAATTCATTTGTATGTAATATTTTTTTATTGGGGCACTTCCGGGATGAGGATGATGTCACCATTGTATATTTTTTACTTTTCCGCAATAGGTAGACCCAAGGCGGGGAGCACAAGTAATCGGGTTCTAGGGTCCAGTGGGAGACCATCTCGAGGAGTCGAGACCGGGTCTCCGAACCCTAGAATTGGCAGTATTGCTTGCCTCTCTCGTAGGGGTCAAGGGATGTGGGTTTGGCTATTCATTGTGACTGTGGAATCCGTGTTTTATATAGTCTCGTACTAAAACACAGACTTCCTAGTATATCCAATATTTCATACATGTTTCTTCTGCTGCAATGTTCTGTGATGAGATCGTATTACTGACTGAGATGAATGTTTATATTATATATATGAGATATATGTTTTATTGCAGATTTCGTTTCAAATGTGATGCTTGTGAAGCATATTAAAATGGGACTTCATTAATGAGATTTCTTGATCGTCGTGGGAGTAGCAGAGGCTTAGGACAAAGACAGTTGTTCATCTCTCATCCCGAGGAGGGTCAGCAGTCATCACATGGATGTTTCTGGTGCGGGAGCCTTCATCATCTCATCAGGAATTGTTCCTTAGCACCGCGTCAGACTCGTGTTCAGAGAGGTCGTGGTCGTGGAGGTTTCTCTTAGTGGGGATAGGTTGGCAGAGGAGGAGTTCAGCCAGTTGCGGGTATGGGGCAGACACCAGAGTTTGCTTCTACTCGTCGGGACGCGCGGGCGTCCAATGCAGAGTTTTCAGGTATTCTTAATTCGTATGCTTTTGGATTCGTAGGTTTGTTTTATTCGGGATCTATGCACTTGTTTGTTCTGTAGACTTTGTGCCGTTGTTGGGCTGAGAGTCGTGTTAGCTAGATCAGCCGTTTGTTGTGTTAACTTCTGTCAGCGATTCTTTTGTTGCGCGACAAGTGTTTCGGTCGTGTGCCAATTGGATAGGAGCTAGAGATTCGTCCGTCGTTTTGATCCTTTTAGAGATGTTGGATTTGACGTTCTCCTGGGCACGGACTGGTTAGCTACGTGCTAGGCGTCTGTGGACTACCACGAGGAAACAGTCAGGTTTTGTTTTCCCGGCGAGTCAGTTCTTGTTATGCAGGGGTACAGTAGTGCCGCCCGTCACAGCTTGAATTCCGCCTTTTTTTCGCTAGTCGGCTTTAGAGGAGAGGATGTCGAGGATTCTTGGCTTTCATTTGTGATACCGGAGCAACAGTGGGTTTGTTGGACCGGGTTCCAACCGTGTGAGAGTTTTCCGACGTTGTTCCAGATGAGCCGGTGGAGTTTAGGGAGCTTAAGGATCAGCTGCAGAGTTGCTAGATAGAGGGGCTTGTGCGTCTAAGTGTTTCGCTTTGGGGAGCTCCTATTCTGTTCGTCAGGGAGAAAGACGGCAGTTTGAGGTTGTGTATTGATTGATCGTCAATTGAACCGAGTTACGGTGCTGATAGGTATCCTTTACCTCGCATTGAAGATTTCTTTGATCGGCTCCATAGTGCGAGACTTTTTCTGATTTTGTTTGGGTTCAGGTCATCATTGGTTGCGGGTTTGGAGTGAAGTCATTTCGAAGACTGCTTTTGTGCGCGCTACGGGCAGTATGAGTTTTGGTGGTGTCGTTGGACTCCCCAATGCCCTAGCAGCATTTGTGGATGCTATGAACCAGATTTCTTCAGGCCGTTCCTCGACCAGTCTATTGTTGTGTCATTGATGACATTCTGGTCTTTCCAAGAGTCGTAAGGAACGTGTGCAACACTTGAGCATTTGCTTTGCAGACATTGGGAGAGCACCAGCTGTTTGCTAAATTCTCGGAGTGCTCTTTCAGGCTTGATTGTGTTGACTCCGACTCCTAGGTCTTGTAGTTACGGGAGACGGTTTCGTATGGTCCCGAGGAATATCGAGGCCGTACAGGTTTGGCCCAGACTTGTGTACGGGATGGAGGTCCGCAGATCTTTAGGCTTAGCAGGTTTTTAGCACCGTTTCGTGCACGATTGCTACTGTATCGTTGCACCGTTGACTGGACTGACCGGAAAAGAGGTTCCTTTTCTTGGACTGTGGCATGCGTGCGGAGTTTTCAGCAGTTGAAGACTCGGTTGACAACTACACTAGTTCTTTCTTTGCTTTCTGGTACGGGCGACTTTGTTGTTTAACTGTGATGTTTTGCAAGTAGGGCTCGATTGTGTACTGATGTGACACTATAGAGTTATCGCTTTTGCTTCCCGACAGTTGGAGGATGTACGAGCAGGATATCATACTCATGATCTGGAGATGGCCGCGGTGGTCATGCGTTGAAGATTTAGAGACACTAATTGTGTGGAGAGTCGTGTCAGATTTTCACGGACCACCAGAGCTTGATGTACATCTTCCTGCAGTGGGTTTTGATTATTGAGACAGCGCCGTTGGATGGAGCTTATGAAGGATTGTGTTTGTGCGATCCTCGTTACTTGTGGTAAGGAGATTTTGGTAGCTGATGCTGGAGTCGTAGGCCCGGGGGTAGCTTGTCGCAGTTGTGCGAAGTTTTGAGACAGACTTCTGCAGATTTACAGTTCTTGTGCGATCGTTGAGTACAGCTTAAGTTCGCCTCTGCTGAAGGGACAGCTTGCTCATGTCCGCGCCCGTCCATTTTTCCTTAATTGTTTTCGCGAGGCACAGCCCTCCGATGCTCGTTTCTCAGAGATTCTTGAGCTTACTCGGCTGGGTAAAGATTCGGAGTCCTTGATTTGTGGTAAGGGTATGTTACGTTTAGGGACGCATTTGTGTGTACCTGTTACTGATGGGTTGAGACGCGAAATCCTAGAACAGGCACATCGGTCAGCTTTTTGTGTTCATTCAAGTTCCACCAATATGTGACATGACTTGTGAGATAGTTACGGGTGGGCAGGGATGAAGAGTTAAGTTTCGGATTTAGTTTCGAGGTGTCTGTCTTGTTATGAGCTAAGGTTGAGCCTTTGAGACAGGCTGGAGAGTTGCAACCTTTAACCGTTCCGGAGTGGGAATGGGAGCAGATCTCCATGACTTTCGTTGTGATGTCTACCCTGGTGTAGACAGGGTGTGACTCCATTTGGCTGTTTGCTGTCCGGTTATGCTCAGTTTGCTCGGTTGTTCTTCGTTAAGTTCGCGATGCACAGAGTTTCTTCATGTGTTGTATCCAATAGAGGCACCTTGTTCGCTTGCTGTCTTTGGCAAAAGTTTCAGAAAGCCTTAGGTACTGGTTGAGCTTTAACTCCGCTTTTCCATCCGCAGGACGAGGGTTTGTGAGAGTGGACTATACAGACTCTGGAAGATATGCTTGTGCGTGCGTACTAATTGTTGTCGGAAGTTGGGATCGTCACTTGCCATCGTTAGGGTTCTCCTTCGATAGCAGTTATCAGGAGACATTATAATTGGCAACCTTTAGGTTTTTGTTTGGTAGGCCGTGTCGATCGCCAGTCTATTTTGCTGACTCTGCGAGAGTAGGATTTTTTGGACCCCAGCTAGTCTAGAGACTTCGTAGATGATCCAGTTGGTTCAGGTCAGGATGAGAACAGCCCATTTCAGACAGAGGACTTATGCCGACCGTGGTGGACGCAGACATAAGTTCGCAGTGGAAGATCGTGTATTCCTACGGACGTTCCGATGAATGACGTGTTGAGTTTTGGGAAGCTTGTCCCGGGATTTTAGGTCCTTTTGAGATCCTTAAAGTGAGTTAGTTTCGTTGCCTATAATTTGGCACTTCCGCCTAGATTATTGAGTATTCACCCCGTATTCCTTGTGTCGATACTTTGCAAATACCTTCATGACCTTTCTCACATGATTTAGCACCAGACTATTTAGCTTGGACGCGATATTTTCGTTCTCCGGTAGCCATTTGTGTTAGTGGTTCGGCAGGTGGAGAAATTTCGGTCAAGGGTCTTGCCATCTGTGAAGGGTTTTCTTGGGCGTAGCCGTATAGTGAGGTGATCACTTAGAAGGCTGCGAGCGAGAATTATGAGTTTTGCCCTCATCTCTTTGAAGGTATGCATAGTAAGAATTTTAAATTCGGGGACGAATTTTTTTAAGGGGGAGAGATTGTAACGCCTTACATTTCGATAAGTGTTAGTTTAGACGATAATGCGGGTTGTTTGGTAAAAAGCTTACCAATTTGGGTTCCTCACATTTTATAACATTTAATTAATAATTTATTATTATTTGTTATGGCATGCACACACATATGCATGTTTATGTGACCGTGTGTTTGTGTTATCTAGGTTAGTGACCATGACACTTAACCTAATCTAATCCTTTGCTTTAATTCAATCCTTGTTTAAACCTTAACCCTAATCCTAGATATTTGTTGTGTGAGGTGAGATATTTCTTTTGGCTTTTGGATGAGAGAAGAGGTGACATGGTGAGTAGTGTGGATGCATTAATGTTGAGTTATTGCAAGGTGCACTCAGCTCTTACACTCACCTCTCTCTTTCTCTTTATCTTTTCCTTCTCTCATTCTCTCACACTTATTTCCCTTCTCATTTTCTTCATCTCTCTCTTATCTGAACTGAACACTTGAACTTCCATCACAAAAACCTTCACAAATCTCACAAAAATCACATCTTTGGACTAGTTTTGCCTCTTGGATTCCTTGGAGCTTGGAAAGCTAGGATCTTTGAGCTTGGGGGAGTAGGTAATGATCTATATCTGTTCTTTATGTTGTTATTGTGTTGTGTAGACTTTTAATTTTAGTTTTGATCGTTTAAAGTTAAGTTTCGTGCAAATATTGTATTTTTAGTGTCGATTTGTGATATCTGTGATCTGCTGCGAGCCCGAGAGTATACTAGGAAACCAAACAATGTTGTTGTGTTGTACCTGAGACCTTAAGCCTACACCTGGAGCACGAACCCCCTTGCTCGGACCATGGCCGGGGACGAGAAGGAAATATCCGGCGACCTCGGTTTTCCTGTGGAGTAGGGGTTTGGGTTTTTGTGGGTAGGTGTCTGCAGTGGTTTAATTGTGTTTGGTCTTGTTTGATTTTTGTGTTTTCTCTGTATACGAAATCTGGGATCACATAGCTAGTTTCTAGTGTTGTGATTACGCACGATACGTTATACGACACGGTTCGTGCACTTTGTGTGGTTTTGCTCTTGGGTTGGTTTCGTAGTGTCTCTACGCACGTTAGCCACAATACGAACACATGAAAGTATGTTTTGAGTTGGTGCGTCGGTCAAACGTAGTTTGTACGTGTTATTGGTCGTTTACTAATATACATACTTGTTATTATTTTATGTTTTAGGTTCGCAGGCGGGGAATTCGGACGCTGCGAAGAAGGAGAAACAGGTGGTTGGTTTTACTTAGCCAGGAGCGTTGGTGAGTAGATTTAACATCTACAGGGGAATCGCCAGCATGGCGTTATGCGTCTGGGCTAGAGATGTTATGATATTGTCGCATATTCTATTGCATATATAGAGTTGCGCATACACCTTATTGCTTATTTACTAGTTGTGCTTGGACTTGTACCTTTAGGACACTGTACTATTATTAACGGCTCATGTCGCACGAGCATTGATTGTATGCCACACACACCGTCAATAATTTCCATGACATGCACAACACACATACATATATGATATTGTTTGGTTAGGGACATTGAGACATTGATTCATATTCCTTTAGGCATATGACATATAGCATACCTGTATACCTACATGCTTACACATATGCCTTGACATGCTTACATGCAAGTTACCTATATACCTATATGGTATTATACCATTAGTGATAGGTATATACTCATATGAGACATAGCGACATGTATATCTTGCATACATACTTACACTTATACCTGGAGGGTATATTACATCATTACTGATAGTTAGATAAATATACCTATCTATACCTACATGTTTATACATATATCTAGCTATAGCTACATGTTCAGCTTTATTTAATGTTATATTGGACTTAGAGAAACTAGGAACCGCTTGATATATATTAACTTGTTGCAGTCAAATAGCGGCTTTTCCTTTATATGCTTGCATTACAGTTTTATGTTGCATATATTATATTCATGGATTTTCGCATTGAGATGTGGATTTTTTCATGATGTTTTCTGGATTTGAGGACCGTGGTATTTTCATGAAATTATGCATTATTTGAAAAACCTGGTTTCTCTTGATATGATATTTCAGCAGCTACCATGAGTTTTATCGGTTCTAATATATATACCCCATGCGAGGAGGAGCCGTGGGCCATGTGAGGGTACATGATGGGGCCCGGAGGTATCCCGAGGCCAGAAAGGTATGTTGATGTACCACGCCGATGAGCCTGACAGGGGAACCATACCTACCGGTGACAGTACTTATGACTCGGCGGTTATCGTAGAGATACCGACGGGAGTCATGTACGTATGGATACGTCGAAAGACGGGGGTCGAAGCTGAGCACTCGGGTTTTAGGGATAGCGTATGATACGTACCTACCAGGGGGCAAGTCGTGGTGACAGCACCTGATAGATCAGTATTTTTGTGTTGATACTTGACACTTGGTTTCATGATATTTTACTCCTAAGGACGCTGTTATATATGCGCATATATATATATATATATATATATCAGTGGAATGGGACGCTAATATATATGTATACATATCAATTCATGTACATCATCATCATTATTTATGCAAATATACTTAGAATATACGAGATTTACTTGATAATTGGATACAGGATATATATGAGATTTACTCGATAATTGGATACAGGATATACATGAGATTTACTTGATAATTGGATACAGGATATATATATGATTGACTTGATATTGTACATTCAGGATATATGAGATGTACTTGATATTGTACATTCAGGATATATGAGACTTACATGATTTGAGAGCCAATTTGGGGGCTGATTTGAGGAAATTGGGATTTGGATTGTCTTGATGGACTTTGGTCTTATCACGAGGTCAGGATTCCGTGAGGATGACATGTTTTATCCCATACTCCGCATTTATTATTTATGCACTGTTTCATGTATTAGTAGTACCTGATAGTGTACCTTCCATGACTGTTGCATTTACATAATTTTATTTTATATGCATTATTTCATGTATTAGTAGTACCTGATAGAGTCCCTTACATGACTGTTGCATACATATTTCCAATTATTGTTCATGTATTAGTAGTACCTGATAGAGTACATTACATGACTGTTGCATACATATTGTCATATCAATGCTACATGAGTTAGTTGTACCCGCTAGAGTACCTTTCACGACTGTTGCATACATATGACCATTTATTACTATTAGCTTCCATATATTAGATTCACGCTGTACGTGCAAACTTGCGATTACTTGCTTATGTTATTTATTATTCACGAGTTGGCAACTCACCCCCGTTGTGCCACAGTGTTTTGTAGGTTGTTCCCCAGAGTAGTTGAGGCAGGCTATTCATTTATCATATCATCTTTTGCAGCGGATACCGCTTCGGCTCATAGTGTGCAGTTTTGCTTGGGTGGGTTTTGTGGTTATCCGATGTTGTTTATTGTATATTCGTTGTATCCTGTACTCTCCATCTATCATTATCTTGTATGACTTAGAGACTGCATGTGAGGACGATATTGTATATTATTTTGTGACTTAGAGGTCTTTTATGCAGTTTTTATTTATATCGTCGTTTATTTCTTCGCTACGGCGTCGTATATCTGTTTTGGTGGTTGTTTTCCGCGTTTGGGCGTGTTTTTGCTCCCATTTGGGGATGCTTTATTTCTATTTTTGTTGTACCCATTATTTTGGTGCTGCTTTTTACAAAGGAGGTGCAGCCAAAATTTTAAAGGGAATTAGGTTGGATTTTAAAGAATTTTGGTTGAGATTTCAAAGGTTTTGAAAATTCTATTTTCACTTACTACTTTTGATGGTTTAGATTGCTGTGTTTTCGGCTTAATTAAATTGCTTTACGCCTGGAGACATTGTGTAGTTTAAGGGCCATCACATGCCAATTTCGGGTTGTGACAAAGATCAATGCTCACAAAGAAAGCGAGAAAATTAAACATCATAGAGAAAACCAGAAACAATAATAAAATACATAAGGGTGACTCTAAGGCCGAAGGAATATACAAACTGTGGTCATCTAAGTCTACTAAATATACAAGTCTGGTTGATGGAGCTTTTAACTAGATACAACTGAGTAAATAACAAATACAACTGGTGGTCACGATGCAAGTGAAACCACCTACCAAGAAATCACCCGAAAGGAAGCAGTATGCCAGCAAGCCGCAACGGGACCTGTACGGCCAAACCTACAAGAAACTGTGGCACAACGGGGGTGAGTTGCCAACTCGTGAGTAGAAGACATCTCCGAGAAGAAATCGCATGTATGCCGATCTCCTAGGTCATATGGTACAATAATAATAATACACTGAGATCAAATAAAAGAAAGGAAATAGAAGCATAAAAGTGATACCAAGGTACAAATGCATCATCAGGTGGGTGTTTCCAGCAACGATAAACAAAAATCATAATAAAACTGGAGTGTCCAACACCGACACTCGAACATCCTGAAACCCGTGTCCAGCATCGACACGTAAATCCTCGGATCTCAGGCGCCGCATCCTCTGATCGGCCCTCATATCCGTCTCACGACTCCGGTCAGTATCCTCCGGATAACCGCCGGGTCCAAACTATCACCGGTAGGTAGTGCTCCCCTGCCAGGCTCATCATCTACAACTCGAGCTTATTGCCCCGAGGTACCTTACCGGGTCCACCATGTACCCGTAGACGGTTCATCCTACTCCTCGAATCGGGTCTCGAAAACCAAGCTCAGAACCGAGAAAACATCATGGTGGACACGAAATATCATATCAAGGAAAACCGCATCTTTCTCATTTAAAATAATCATAAGTTTATAAAATTCACATGTGGTTTCCCAAATTCAGAAATCACTTGAAAGATTCGAAATCTCAAAATCACGAGTCAATGAACAGTGAATATCGGCATAAAGCCCCACAACATTGCATAACAGAATGAATATATAAATGCTTGGCGTATCTAAGTAAGGAATGCAATATCTAAACTAGCATATGGGAGCAAGCATACTACTAATTTGTTTAAACTACCAGCTAGCAGGTTATACCAATGTAGTAACTTTTTCTACAGTGTACGTGACATGACAATTACCGATGATGATGTTTGTTAAAAGGCAAGCAAGTGTACGTGCAACATACGCATCATCGATAATAGTGCTGGTGGCATAACAGACGAGATCATAATAGCTAAAGGAAACACATTTAATCTACAACGCAAAGAATGACAGGAAATAATCAATAATGCAGCATTATAAAATATAAATTTATATACGAGCCATACAGTGATTTTGTTGGAAATAGCACGAATCGTTGTTTTTAGAAAAGTAGGGCTATGACGTTTTGAAGAATGAATACCATTTTAAAAATCTGCAGTATCCCTCGGTTACTCACTTGAAAATACCTACGATTCGCTAGTTTTGAATATAGGTATGACTCGACTATACTCTAACATCTACTTAATAATTTAAGAAACTAACTAAAAGCTAAACTAAAACTGTCACGACTCGAAAGTACGGAAAATGACCGGCACTTAAACTACGAAACGTCTCGAGGCGTATGTAATCTAAGTAAGCCGAAAACCCAGAAATCCAAACCAAGAAAAGTAGTAGAGTGAAGGAAAACCAATTTAAAATCAAGTAGTTTTAATAGCATAAGCCGAATTATGCGGTTTTAAAAAAAACATCAAGTAGTTCCTGAAAATTTCGGCAGAGTCTCCTTTGTAAATACTGGCTCCCAAACGGGATACAACATGAATAGTATACAAAATCAATAAAAAGGCATCCCCAAGCGGGAGCTAGCTCTTCGTCAATCGACGGTCACAACCACACAAGCAATATAATATACAACGCCAACGGCGAGGATCAAAATTCAAAAGGAAACTCAAAACCACAAGAAAACCGCAGAAATATAACGCGCGACTCTAAGGTCGAAGGAATAACATCACTGGTCTCTATCTCAAATAAATACAGGTTTGGTTGATGGAATTTACTAGATACAACTGAATAATATTATACAAAGTAATATGATGGGTACGATACCAATAAACCCACCTACTAGCAAGTCACCCGAAAGAAGCTGTGCCAGCAAGCCGTAATGAAACCTGCACGGCAAAACCTGCAAGAAACTGGGGCACAACGGGGGTGAGTTGCCAACTCGTGAATAGAAAAACATCTACGAAAAGAAATCGCATGCATGACGCAATCCTAGGTCATACGATCAATATATACAATCCTCAAATAAAACCAGCAGTCTATAACAATGACTAGGGTAAATATCTAACCCGAGTATAATCTCATGTGCCCGTGTCAGTGCCTCAGGTAGCAATATATCATGAATGAGGTATGAATGCATGAAAACAGATTACATCTAAATGAAGAAACTGTTTTCATAAATTAGGGAGATTTCCTTGTATTTTTAAAATGAGATATCATAAATGAAATCAGCATCAACCGTGTCTAGCATCGACACAAAACATAAACCTCAAAGTCTCGAAATCTCAATGTCTCAATCTCGATACCTAGGGCGCCGTCAGTCCAGATCGGCCCCTACCATCCATCTCAAGACCACGACGATATCCTCCGGATATCCGACGCGTCGGGTAATATCACCGGTCGGTAGTGCTCCCCTGCCGGGCTCAACGTCAACAACACATTCCTCTTGCCCCGGGGTACCGCACCGGGCCCACCATGTACCCGAAACGGTTCCTCCACTCCTCGAATCGGGTCTGGAAATCCATCAGCAAACTCATGGTGGACGACTCATACATCATAGGAAAACCGCACTTTTTATTTAAAAGAGAGGGAAGAAGCTTATACAAGTTTTGCGGTTTTCCTCCAAATCCAGAAAATCTCATAGAAATCCGAATCCAAATCATCAATAGTATATAAACCCATGAATATAGGCATAAGAATCCATGAATACGGCATAACAATGAATAACAGTATGCATGAAGTGACAAGTAATAACTACAATATCTAAGCTGGCATATAAGGTAAGTACACTAATATTATGTCAAACTACTAGCTATTTAGCTAAGTTAAGCAATAATATTTTCTAAGGTGTACGTGACATGGCAATTACCGATGAAGATGTGTGTGAGCCAGCAATTAAGTGTACGTGGTACATACGCATCATCGGTAATGGTGCCGGTGTCCTAACAGCATGATATCACTAATGGAGTATGAAACATAAAATAAGCATGCGATGCGAAGCGGACCACAAAAATGAGCGGGAGCTGAAAACTAGACGCAACTATAACTAATCTGCATTAATTTAATATAAGTCCTACAAATGGTGCCTTCTGAAATAACACGAATCATGGGGTTTTTAAAATAGGGCCACGGTGTTTTTATGAAAAGATACGTCTTTCGAAATATCCGTAGGATCCCTTGGGCTGTCTTTTAAAATACCCACGATTCGTTAGTTTTGAAATATGTAAGAATCGAATCTAATCTAACAACTAAACTAAACTAAAGGGCTAAACTAACAAGCTGGACTACAGGTAAGGAAACCGCCTATCATCTGAGTCGATACATATACATACCTGTATATGTATGGTCGGTGATCCCGCCTCAATAATATCAAATCCATAACCAGACATCCCAAGTCAAGAGTGCGGATCAATCATCAAAATATAGCTCGTACGTAAATCCGTCGTACGGCATCCCCAAATCTGGGTACGGGTCAGTATCACATTTGTCATATTATTCATCAAGTATTCTCTTTATCAAGATCATCATCTGGGTACTGACCTACGTCTAGCACAATGCCGACATCATCACAAAAATTAAGATCTGACTACTGATCGACAGTCTAGTATAAATCGGTATTTTCATCATATATATCACTATTGCTATGGCATCATCATTCCCAAAATCCTCTAAAGTATCAAGACGATCTTAATCATGAATTTTACCGTCATAACATGTCATTTCACCGATATCATAATCTCAGGTCAACTCCTCGACTCATATCAATCCCATGTATCATCCTCAAATCCGTATGGGAGCACAATATCCCAAAATCCACGTGAACACATATCCACATAGGATCCTATAACCACATATGACATAAGGATGCATGCAAGTATGTATGCGTGTGTACGTATGTGTAGTTCACCCAATACCCTAAGGTTTCGTAACCTTTCATCAATCCGATATACCAATATCCATTTAAACATCAAAATAAACCCAACAACATATAATATTTATAGGTGTTTATACGCATCCGTATACATCACCTCGGACTGCGGGGGTGCTATACGCCATCCACCCGACTTCTCCCCGTAGATATAAATCTACTCACCCGTTCCTCGCTCGCCGGTGCCGACGTCGCCATGCGCTTGCTTGTCGTCTCGAAGTCCACATGGGGTACCTACATATCATAACGCACCGTATCGCATTAAAATCCGACTTATGGCCAAAACGACGGACGAATCCCACATAGGTCAAAACCTATGGTTGCCTTCACAAATCGACCCAAAAACTCTCGACGTCGGCGTACAAACGCCAAACCATCGAGAAAGCTCCCAACACACTCATTTGTACAATTACAAGCACTAATTATAATATAAAATAGCTTAAAATTCACAAAAAACCCAATTTCACTTAAAAAGTCATTTTTCCGAAAATCTAGCAAGCACAATTCGCCGTTTTTGTACAAAACATGATGTTTAAACAAATCTAGTGGCCATAATACTTATTAAATATCTTAAATAAGTCATAAAAACAATTTCCATAATTTAATCTCATTAAATTCCATTAACCCCAAAATTCTAGTTTACAATTTTACCCAATTTTAACACTTTTAAAGCAACAATACATAATTCAACAACTAGACTAGGTTTCGCACAACCTAAGGTGTTAAAATACTCATTAACATGCCAAAGACATGATGAAAGCCTTACCATATTTTAATTCTCAATTTAACACAATATTTACAAAAACTAGTTTGCAATATATATACTTATCACAAATTTAAATTAACAAAAATACAACTAGCAACTAGATTTGATTTTAGCAAGCAATTATATGTTAATCTACCCATCACACTCTTAATCAAATGCTCTAACCCTAATCTTCATTCAAAACCATACACTTGAAATTTCAAACTTCAATTCAAAACCATTTTTCTTTCTTAAACACCTAATTAAACACTTAATTAACTTAGATTAAGCAACTAGATAACAAATTTAGCAAAAGCATGAGATTATACCTCCCATGAGATCAAGCTCAAGATCAAGCCTCCTAAAATGCCATTTTGATCCCTAGATCCGTGCTAGAATGGCTAATGAGAAATGGGTAGGAGTTGGATTTTGATTTGGATTTTTGCTTGATTTTTAGTGGATTTTTCTTTGGATTTTCTTTGATGGAACAAAGAGAGGAGAAGAGGAAAAAGGGGCTGTTGGGGGGTTGCTGGTTTCGGCCAGAAGTGTGGGGGGTTGGGTGAGGGAGGAGAGAGAGTGAGGTGGAGAAAGTTAGTTCAAGTCAAAGTCAGCTCAAATTATATCATTTTCTACTCTTTTCTTTTCTTTTCTTTTGACAAAAGAAGTGATTGGAGAGAGGGAGAGGGGGAGGGCTGTCATGGTGGGGCCGGCCATTTGGGGAGGGGGGAGAGAGGGTGAGGTGTGGGTGTGTGGGTTAGGAAAAAGATAAATATTAAACCCCAATTCCCATTAACACTAATTTCACCGAAAAAAGCCTTTTTCTTCGATATTTTCTAAACCGTTTTAGCAAACGATTTCATTTCAAAAACCACATGATAAAATTTTATTTAATGTTTTATGATGCACAAAATTTGTTTCAACCCATTCCAATTTGTAATTTTCCCTAATTAAATGTATTAGTGACGGCTTAAAATAATAATAAAATAATTTTTTTTCAGAAAATTTGAAATTTCACCAGTGGCTCAATAAACACCAAATACTAGCCATTAGATAGCTAGAATATGTATATTTAATTTTTATAATAAGATATTTGCATTTTGACTTTTTACAGAAAACTCCCTTATTTTACCGATTTTTCCGAAATTTCACCGAAACGATTTTCAAAACGCTACAAAAACCTAGGTCAAGTAGTGGAAGACTATACGTATCCGAGTCGATATATCTAGTAGTCGGCGATACAGCCTCATATCATCATGTATGGTAATATCTATCGTACGACATCCTCGAGTCAAGAGTGTGGATCAATCATCATATATACCTTGTGTTAGGAATATGTATGCCCTAGAGGCCATTATTGTTAATATAGTGGATGCTTGGACATATATATAGAGAACTTTCTTGCTCGACTTGATAGTATGCTATCAGGTTATCTTTATTTTAACATGTAGACAGGTATTTAAACTGTCTGTCTCTTACATGTTGATAAAGCCCTTAGGATATATACTTGACTACTAGGATTATGATTAGATCATACTAGTGGGGCCAGGGTGGTCCAAAAGTACATCCTTTAATCAGTTCCTAGTCATGGGAATATCGAGACTAGGGCATCGATATTCCAGAGTAGACTAGTGTTTACGTTTCTTGTCCCTTAGACGGCGATGGTTGATCCCACAACCATTGGTGTGTTGCATCAAAGATTGTACACATGTGCTCATTGGAGAATGGGTATATCGAACAGGACTCGCCGAGGACTCCTATGTGGTAGTATACCTATCATCAGATAGCAGTCCTCTGGTGACACTGGTACAGGTTAGTCTGTAGACCCGAGATCGTCATAGAGTCTTGTGCAGCTCCCACTGTGCTTTGATTTCCCTACCACGCTCAAAGGAGACGTGCAAACAAGTGGATTTTGGGTACAGTCCTGAGTCGCATGGAGGCAATGAGCGATAGGAAGGGTTTCGTCTCTCCTGGTATTGGGGGTTGATGTTGCGCTATCCTCGATTGGCTATAATTGGAAGTCCCTGGCCAGGGCTGCTTATGAGATTTACTGATAAGTGTTACCAGTAGTTTCCCAAACCGTTATAGGCCAAACATCGGCATGACTTATCACGTTACTGGGGTGTGACGTTTACCACCCCTAGACATGATATGCGACATATCAGACGAAGAGACCGGACTGTACGGTAGTGTTACTGATAGGCTTCATGGACACTATGAACAACCTTGCTTGTTGATCTTCATATCCCTCAATACCTGGGTAGCCGTTACGTCCAGCTAGTACGGCTGACGGCTTGTAGGTGACTTATGGGATCATCACCTGCTGCTGGCGTATTGACGAGTCTTTAGAGTCCCACACAGAAGTTCCCTGGCTTAAGAGAAACGAAGTAAGACGCATATGTGATATGTGTGTGGGCCTGCTTAAATACGTGTATATGATACCATAGTGTAATCTGGCAGTTATCTGTTATCGGTTCGGTTATATGTGATATAACCGGATTGTCGAATCAAGTGTTGATTTGATAATGTGATATACAGATAAATGATATTAGTCGGTCATATGTGATATAACCGGATTATCAAATCAACTGTTGATTTAATAATGTGATATATATTATATGTGACATAATTATATCTTAACTAATATCATTAGCTCACTAAATTTTTTCTTATATGTATTAATATATATATGATATATATATATATATATGATATATATAAATATATATATATATGGAATGGCATGATTTCTATTTTTGAGAAAAATAAAAATGAGGTGGAAATTGATAGCATGGTTCCAAGCATGGGCTTTATATTTGTTTATTCATCTTGACTCACTATTCAACCATGGTTGCAATTTTATATTGCAAAATTCCATGCTTGAATGAGTGGGGGTCAGGAGCTGCCATTCATTCTTACTTCATTCTCAACACTTAGCCATTTTCTTGAGTTGCTACCATGGTTGCTCTCTCGCTTCTTCATCTTCCTCATTGCCATGGTTCAAGTTTCTACCCTCACATGTTATGTGAACCATGAAGCTTGAACACAAACTTGTGAGCTATAACATCCTCTACTTCACCATCCTATACTTGACCAGCGATCGAGTGTAGCATGTTTACTACACTAAAGAGTTTAGTGTAGAGGTAGCTTGAGTTGGAGGGATTTCGCGTGGATCATCTTCGGCACGAAGGTCATCGGAGGAAGCTCGTCCAAAGCCTTAAGTAGAGCCTAGTGGAGTTGCGGGACTACTACAAGGAGCATGTGAAGTGGAGGACTCGATCTACGAGAGTATAGCCATCTTTCGCTTCTCATAGTTTACTAGATATCAAAACTAAACCCTAATATTCTAGCAAAGATCTTTGATAGTCTAGCTTAGAACCATAAAAATTTGAATTTGGCATGCTTGATGCCACTTGGACCTCATGGTGGTGCTAGGGTAGGCTTTCATCTTGAACGGTAATATCCATCGTACGTCATCCTCAAAATCGAGGGTACGGGTCAAATATCATATATATCATCATTTATACGGTATCATCATAATACAATATCATGGTCAGGGGTACGGTTCTAAAGTCTCATACATTCTAATATCATCGATTCACATATTATCGTATATATGAATACATATCGCCCAACGATCCATTATAATATCATATCATAAAAGATAACACGACTCAATCATCTGTCACAATCTCACGGTATTATGTTCGATCATATCGACTCATCTCCAAATAACAAATACTATCCTCATCACACGTGTATATCTATGTATGTGTGTGTGTGTGTGTGTGTATAAAAATACACACATACATATATATACACACACATATACACATAAAATCAAATGTGTGTGCGTGTGCGCGTGTGTGAGTACAAATAGCATGTGATTCGCTACCAAGGTAGTAACTTTATGGATACGTTTTCCTTGACTAAACTTAATCTAACCTAAGGTCTCCTAGATACCCTATTCGCTAAGTATCCAAATGTCGCATCCAAATTTGATAATATAGTAATATCTTATTCTATAGTTGCGGGGGTGGGACCTTGCTTTGACTTCAATCACTGACTTAACCAAATCAAACACCAAATATAAGTGGTGAACGACACGACTGTCCCTACTCGAACAAGAAAGCGTTGATTGACCTTTACACTCGTGCTTATGCTTCTGCTTTTTTCGTCTATGCCTATGCTACCTATGCCATTCCCGGATTAGACAAAAAATCCTCTCATCTTCATGACAAGATAGCCCTGTTTACCATCAAATCTGCCCATCCGACTCTGAACCTTCGAGCCGAGTTCTTCTTGACGGTATTTTATAATGGACCCCCTGTAGATATACATCTACTCACATTGATCCTCGCTTGCCGAAGTCGATGACGCTACGCTCTCCCTTTTCGCACGATGTCCACACGGGGTACCTACAGTTTTCAATACGATATATCGTATACACAAATCGAATACGAAAACCAAAACGGCACATGAAGCACACATAGGTTAGAACCTATGGTCTACGGGTTCAAGAATAGCCAACAACTCTCTACATCGATGTACAAACGCCAATCGATCGAGATAAAACACAATATCAAAACCCAGGTTATTAAAATCCACAAAGCTTAAAACAACAACTTAGAAAACTAGGTCCAGATTTTGACTCAGGTAAATTGGGGCTAAACAAATAATACAGGGATAGGTTAATAGGTTTGTGAGCTGCAGGCCAAAACCTATCACCAGTGCCAAACATTAGCCCGGCGAGATAACGGTTTTGACAGGCCTCGCCGGCCAGAATGAGGACATTTGGTCCCGACTTTCAGTGATGGTCTCCTAGGTTTCTAATTAGGTCTCTGGGGTTGTTTGATTATCATAAAAGGGTCTCAGATTGCTCCAGATATCTTGTAGTCCCCAATATTTTCACAAAACCGGCATTTGAAATATCTAAACTCAAGTTTTGAGTTTTCTACACTAAGTGTTGGTCCGAAATTGACACTAGAGGGGTTGTAGTCATTACTAAACCTCAAATACACCTTATCAATTCAAAATAAACCCTAACCTCAACTTGGAAAATTCTATCATCACTAAACTACATCGTTTTGGCTAAAAACTACAAAAGAATACAAGGAAAGCTACAATCTTAACTAAAGATGTGGATTTATATCTCATTTGTCAACTCAAGAATTTTCTTGAGTTGCTCAAAGTCTTCAAAATCCAAACTTGAGGCCTCCATAGGATTTGTAGTGAGCTTGTGCACCATTTTTGTGAAGAGAGATGAGATTTTGATTGAGTTTGGGGTTGATTTGTGGGGGTGTAGTAGAGGTGAGGGAGATGAAGAAAAGAAAGATGATGAAGGAATGAAGTATGAGAAATGAAATGGGGAGCCATGGCAAGGGAAAAAAAACCCTCTCTCTCTATCTGTCCTTGCCCATACCTCTTGTCCCCTCACTATCAAAATATCTCACATTTAAATTTCCATTTTCTTTTTCCTTTTTTTTTAAAACAAAACCATATATAAAGGCAAATGAGGAAATTTAGGCCATGGTTCAACAAATAAAATGTAATAAGTCTTATGCAACATGTTATGTTTCTTGTCACATGCATAAACAAAATTATTGCACAATTAATGAAATATTAATCGAGTTTAATATATAATTAGTTGTATAAATAAATTATGAAATTCCCAAATCGACCTAACACCCTCAAAAGTCAATAATCATATTAATTTACAAATATTTTCCGAATTATCGGCATATAGTTATACCATATCATTTTAAACTAATCTCCATACTTTAAAATATTCATAATATTTATCATTTTAATTATTTAAATTTCCAGAAATAATATTTTATTTTCTGAAATTTTACAATCTTCCCTCCCTTAAATAAATTCGGTCCCCGAATTTAAATTTATAACTCCCCCTAAATACTAAAACATTTCAGCAAAGCAATCAAGTCGTCGGGGCTCCAAATCATGAATACTTAAAATATAACATTGCGCAATACGTGCGCAATGAGAACGAGTGTAAAACTCAAAATTATAACTCTGTCAAGCATCATGCAATCATCGGAGTCATGGAGAAAATACAATCTCAAAATCCAAAACGGAAATTAACATGATATAATCAAAACAATAACATGTATATAGTACGGAACGTGGTGAAATCATCAAAACAACCGAATAATAGTGCATGCCAAATACTTTTCAAATCGGCGTGCGATGCGCGTATCATGGCATAAGTAGCGGACGTTCATTATAAGAAAATAGCTATATATATATATATATATATATATATATATATATGTGCTTTCTTTAATATATACGTTCCGCTTTTTTGAAAATGATTTCGAAAGGTTCCCTTCATAAAGTTTCGTGTCGGCATGGACACGTAAGCAAATATTAAGACTATAGCTCCTTTTTGGAAATCCCTTCGGCAACTATCGATGCATACAAAAATACTTAGGTGCTATCCTCAGACCAGTCCTGTTTGGTTACTAAACCGTGGTGTATATCATGAAAAATATAGTGCTCGAAAGAAAATCAATCTAAAAAAAAAAGTACACAAATACTACGTGCGTCAGGTGCGCACAGAAATCGAAACCAAATACTGTTGGCTATAGTGCCCTCAAGGCAATTATCATAGTCGCAGACAGGTGATCATGATGATTGAGGGAAGACCTATACCGATAAAACAGTCTTACTTGAGATGATAGTATGCTATCTGGTTTGTCATTATCATCATGTATATGTTGATAAAGCCCATAGGACTCTTTCTTGACTACCAGCATTGTGATGGCGATCACATACGTGGGAGCTGGGGGTCTATAAGCACATCCTTAAATGTTCCTAGTCGTGGGAGTATCGAGACTGGGCATCGATACTCAGTGTAGACTGGTGTATACTTATCTAGACCCTGACGAGGAGAGGTGGCCGGTCTCATAAGCCATTGGTGTTAGTTGTTCACCAAAGATGGTATGCAGGTGCTCATTGGGTTATGAGTACACTGGACGGACTCGCCGGGAACATGCTAGTTGGTATTATACCTATAGTCAGATAGCAGTTCCCTGGTGACATGTGTACAGGTTAGTCTGTCGACCTGAGATCGTCATTTGTCTCGTGTGAGTTCCCACTGTGCTTTGATTACTACCCTACTATAGCTCAAAGGAGTCGTGCAAACATGTTTTAGTTTGGTACAGTCCCGAGCCACATAGAGGCGGTGAGCGGATCGTCGGGGATTCGTCTCTCCCGGTATTGGGGGATGTTGTCACGCAGTGCACGGATGGCCATTACTAGAAATCCTTGGCCGGGGCATGTGAGAATTACCGATCTAGAATCGATAGTTTCTCGGGTAGTGATGGGTTTCAGAACGACACGAATTATAGTGTTGTTAGGGGTCAGATTTTATCCACCCCCCTAGACTCGATATGCGATACTCTTAGACGAACAGACCGGACTGTACGTATATTGTCACTGACAGGATCAGTAGGTGTTCGGATGAGTTTGCTCGTCGACCTTCCTTTCGCTCAATACTTAGGTAGCCGTTACATACAGCTAGTGCCGCTGACGTGCTTGTGGTTAAACCCACTGCCAGCATATTGACCATTCTTTAAAGTCCCACACAGAGGGTTTTCACGGTTAAGGCGATATGGTGTAGGCGACGTATGTTGATACATACAGGTGTCCGATTAAATATGTGCACAAACTGCACAGATTTTAATCGGACGGTTGATAATACTAGCGGCTTAGGATTAAGCCAGATTGTTAAATCAAGTTTTGATTTAATAATTTACATATGTATTCTAGTATTATTGCTAATTATTTGTTCTCTCTTTGGCTATTCGTATTTTCGTATGAATACGCGTATGTGTATTTCGATACATGTACCGGGAAGTATTCCGTATTTGTACGGAATGGCTTCTAGAAGATGCCACCTCAATATTGATTTTCGTTTAGAAAATCATTTGTTTAAGGTGAGGTGGAAATGGTGACATGGCATAAGCATGGGTTTTGGTCAAAGCAAGGCTTTTGTGCAATGTAGTGATTGGTATGGTATTTGTTTAATGAAATTGGAAATGACATTTTTTGTGGGTATGTGAGGGAGGGTCCGGCCACTTTGAGAGTAAAAATAGGGGCTTTTCTCATTTGGCACTCACTCTCTTACTCTCTCTTGATTCATTCATTTATACACCAAAAGAAAACTTAGCCATTTTTTAGCTCATGCCTTTGATAATCACCTCCATCTTCTATGGTTGCTTCATGAGCTTTGAGTATGAGAGAAAAATATGGTGAGATTATCCTACACCCCCTACTCTCCACTACTAGCGATTTTGAAGAGTCGGTTGGTCCGCTTGGCGAACCTAAAGCCTGTGCCGTTTCCCTCGGGTGGATCATCGGATATGAAGGAAGACCGGCGACCAAAGTCGATCCGCATCACAAGCAGCTTGGAAATGGTTGAAGACCCGAAGGACTTGGTTCATTAGGTGTAACCATTCTATCTCCTTCTGTTAGTTAGCTAGTTTTAGGGTTAATGGTTTCGATCTTGCAAATCATGTAATGGTAGCGCCGGGTTTTAAGAGATTTTTGTTCCGCATTTGGCCACGGTTCGATGGCCGGGGTGCTCCCACTACACAACAATGGTATCAGAGCCACCCATTAAACCCTACTAGCTAGTTTGGACAAGCTTAAAATCTCGATCGATCAAAGTTTCAAAAACAATTTTCCGTTTTGCATGGTTTCTGTCGATTTCTGAAAGTGCTCCAAAAATTATTTCCAGAGGCCTAAAAATCCGTGCAGGCGATTTTATGAATGCAGAAAAAATTTGGGCTCCTAAAGCCTCCAAAGCGCCGCGGAACCGCCGCACTTACCCCCTATTGGCGGCGGTTCTGTGGCCGTTTAGTAGCGATGGGGCATGAAATTTTTCCTGTAGCTCAGAATATTGAATTGTGATTTTTTGTAATATATGGTTTTGGCCCAGAATCTTTTGAGTACTGGATTTGCTTTTGGGGCCTTTGCGGATAAATTTAGTTGATCGAAATTTTAACCGTGTAATTTTTCTGTACTTTACATTTCTATCTGTGACCGTGAATGTCATTTGATCGGTAAACCTTGTCTAATCGCTATAGTCTTTTTAGACAGGTTTGCGAACGTGACATTCATGTTGATGTTCAGTGTTGTGCTGTGATGTTGCGGATTGTCGCGGTGGATAGCTTGTGTGCAATGGTAGAGCAGTTCGGATTTATTTGTACATTTGATATTGCGAGGCGAGCGTCCGACATGTGGACTGTCGTCACTGCCTGTTTTTATATTATTCTTTTGGGGCACGACCGGGCTGAGGTCGATGTCACCCTTGTATATTATTTTCTTTTCTATACTAGGATTACCCCGCGGTGGAGTGCACGGATAGCCGGGTTCTAGAGGGCAACAGATCCGCATCTCATGGCATTGAGACGGCGGGGACCTCACTCTAGAATTGACGGGCTATTCGCTGCACTCGTAGGGGGTATAGGTTGACCCAACGAGGGGTGCCCAAGTTACCAGATTCCGTGAAGTGCTGGGTGGTCCATTCACTTTGCTGAAGGGGGCTGCCTCGCTTTAGCTTTTGGCGGGTAACTTGCCGCGCTCATAGGGGTCTAGGAGTTCATTGTACAGGATATCCACATGACCAGGGGAACGTCGGGTTTTCAATTGTGGCTCAATGGAAACCTGGGGCTCCAAGATTATCTGTATTGTTCTTTGATGCTTATTACTTTTCTGTGATGTTGTATTTATCATGCCTCGGACGATTGTTATATATATATATATACTAGTAGATGTTGTATATGTTTTGCACCCGCGCTTGCCCAGTCCCCGCTTTGTCGTTAGTTAAGTAACCTAACGGGTGATGACGGGGCCCAGTGGCGAATGCGGATGGCATAAACGCACATTTTATTTTCGTTCTTTTCTGGTGTGATTAATTGATGGGACTGTGTTGATTCTTATCAATGCAAGAAAAACAAACCTATATATATATATAATGTTGTTGGAACCAAGATTTTAAAAACTGACATTACAGACGTACGTTTTTTCTTTACATAGTGGTATTCGGTTATGAATATCCAGCACCTCATTCGACGAGACAAGGGCCGAGATCCCTTCATCAGGAGTGGCCCCTTGGGCAGAAGTTTGCGTCAATGTAATAACTTCACTATAGTCGATTGCTTTTTGCTTTGCAATGTGGTATTCAGTTTGGAATATCATGCACCTCATTCGACGGGGAAAGAGCCGAGATCCCTTTACCTGGAGTGACCTCTTTAGCAAAAGTTTTCGCCACTATATATTTGTAAAAACCACTTGGATTCCTTCAACGATATCAAGTTCATTACGTTAAAGGTTTTTCGCCAAAAATCAGCCGTAGCCCTCCGTCATTTCAGAAAAGCAGCGCCTAGTATTCGTGATATGTTTGTTGGCTTCCGTCAAGGCATAGTGTGCGGTAGCTATGTGTTACTTTTCTGTTGCATGGATATGCATTAATCTAGGATAGTCGTGCAGCCTTGTTGGCATCCGTCAAGGGCGAGTACGGGTGGGTCTAGATTAATCAGGATAATGACTGGTAGAACTTGACTTGCAACTTATGATATTTGGCATCCGTCAAGGTAATTAGCTGATTGGGGTAAAAATCATATCGGGAGTTTCAAACATACAGGAAATTTGCCAGGCTTATGCATACCTTCTGGAGTGTGGTGACTTGAATGGCTTCCATCAAGTTATCATGCGATGATAGTTGGATCCCGATTCCCACTGATGAGTAGGATTACTCCTCGGGTGATTCTGACTAATTCTCCTTTTAGGTTTGGAGGAGAATTCGAGGAAACAGTGGGAGCCATCCTGATTTGATAAAGTGATTATCCATTCTGATCTAGGCTAGAGTGCACGCTGAGTGTTTCTTTTCTTTCTCTCTTTGGCATCGACCATGCCCCGATCCTAGACTATGACTCAGTGACCAAGTTAACCGAACTTTCTTAAAAACACTGACTTTTTGGATTGTCCAAGTTGCATACAACATTGCCACTCCTTCTTTTACCCTTTGCTTTTCTCCAGAACACCCCGTATCACTACGAATATCCACATCCATTGGATAAAACCATCGTATGGTTATATACGAACTCGAAGGAACTTTTTCGAGGATGGTTTTTGGTTCTGGAGAAAATGAATAGGATTATTCAGCTGTCTTTTCCTTTTACCTTCTCTCAGATTGTGAGGGCTTCTAGGATGGGAGACGGTACACCTATTACGCTTATTGTATAGTCTTTTTCCAAACCATAGGTAGGTGTTGAAAGGTAGGGAATGAAGAAAACCAATTAGCCTAAGTGTGGTGTGCATAAGGTAATAAGTAAAGACAAATAAAGGGATTAGAAAGAGGGCAAAGTAAATTGCTACTGCTACTCACGACCAAACCAAGTCTTTCAACGCCACTCCTACTTCACCTTTGTATTTCTCCAGAACACCCTGTATCACTACGAACATCCAATTCCATTGGATAAATCCATCGTATGTTTATATACGAACTCGAAGGAAACTTTTTCGAGGATGGATTCTGGTTTAGGAGAAACAGAAATAAGGTTTATTCTGTTGTCTTTGATCTTTACCTTCTCTAAGGTGCGAGTGCTCCTAGGATTAGGAGTATACACCTATTACACTTATTGGATAGTCTTCTTCCAAACCGTAGGCCGGTGCCGAACGGTAGGGAATGAAGAAAACTATTTAAGCCTAACAAAGGTGTACAGAAGGTAACGACTAAAGACAAATAAAGGGATTTGGAGAGATGTAAAGGAAATATATGGTTTCAGTCATGAATCTGGATAATGGAAGAGGCATTACTAGGAATACCAGGATACCCCTACAAAACATTTTAATGTTTCAGTTTCACTATGCGTTGTTAATAGAAAAACTGATTTCCCAATTAGATAGTTACTCCAGGGTATGTATTTACCAGGATTCTCACATCTGTATGGTTTTACAGATGATGAGTAGGAGTAAATTATTGGGAATTAGGTGATCATCATCATTATATCGGAATTCGTTATAATCGGTGATATTTGAGGAAATCACCTGGGTACAGTTTTCAACCTACGACGCACAGTGTTTGAGTTATTAAACTCAGGGGACTTATACAAAGTATTGTATGATTGTCCAGTGTCCATTAGGACAAAGGGGTTGGTCCTCATACTATATTCTGTTTACTTGTGACTTCTCAAGTTTTGGAGGACAAGTATTTCATAGAAATATAAGGTCCAAGTTTGAGAAGTTATAGGTATAAGAATAAAGTAGACAACCAGGTGTCGCAAGTATCGGGATTATTCAAGCTGATCGAAGATGTAGATACTTGTGTTATGGTATTCGGTTGATAGTAATGGTTTTGAGAACTTGTTTCTCTTTCAGATTACTCATAATTGAATGCACTCCTAAGTTGAGTAATGTTGATCGGCCTCTCTCCATTTAGTTGACATGCACTGGAGACAGCTGCATGATTTTAATCTGGTTCCAATTAAATTAGTGCTTTTATTTCTATATTAGATATATATAGAATCAATTTATATCTTAACAATGTTAAGGTATAGGGAGTCGTCCGGCTGATGCTTAAAACCAGAATCCGGATAAACTCAGGGCACGTTTTAGTAATAGCTGTTTGTGGGTTATCCCGGGCTTTGACGAGGGTTAACTTTCTACCATCTGGAAGATCAATAGTGATATTGTTCTTGACTCGCCACAGTTTTACCAAAATAGACTTTTTCAGAAAAACAGTAGTGGGAGTATGGTAGAACTGGAAGTGATTCCAGAACCACAAACGATTACGGAAAATTTAATAGAACATAAAGATTCAATCAGGATGGACATTCCATTATCCACTCTGCAGATATGGTGGGTTACCTCAGGCACCCAAGAGGTACATCGGTAGCCTCAAGAACGGTGACAGGGAGGTTCTTGTTTACCCAGACTTGACACTACTGTTGTTCCAGACTATGAGACCCGGCAGGAGGATGAGTATAGCGTCATTCTAAACTAGGTTTAGAAGTGCACGTGTATATGACTCTGCCAGAGGGTTGTCGTAGTCAGTGGGAGCAGCAGAAGCGTAGTGGACAAGTAGCTTATGTCTATTTATAGACTAAAGCGGAAATAGCGGAGATAGATCATCTAATTTTTGATGCGACGGTCATAGGTTTTTGACTTCGTCAGAATAGGAGATGGATCTATTAAGAAGGTAGTAGGGTGTGTGTCCTGGTATTTGGGATGGCATGCACTTTATAGCAAGTGAATTCCTACACTATGATCGGTTATACATTGGTTGTCACACAGTAGTTTCTCCACATAGGTTATGGATATATTATCAGGCATTCTGGTTATTAGATCTATAGTTTTAGATCTAGATTTGGGTAGTTTCCCAATCTGGGTAATCAGACAGTATTCTAAAGCTATTTTAGAATGGACGACTCCTGGCATGGTGGTGTACCTGCAGGTGATGGAGTCACCCTCTCTAAAGGTGTCTTACAGACTAAAGGGGAGAAGGATGTGCATGATGGGCATATCACTTGCTTAGGCAATTGAGTCAATCATGACATGTCAAGTACCACACCAGATGTTGTTTTTGCACTAGATGCAAAAAGTTGATATATTAATCCAATCCTGGAGAAAAACGATTGGAAGCAGTTTATGAACATAAGTGGATGTTCTAGGGATTTGATAATGGCAGCCTCCTTCGGGAGACGATTATCATTCTAGGCTTCCAAGGTGACCTGGATGACAGAGTGACTGTCAGAGTTATAGTTTTTCCTCTGACGAGGGGCAGTAGTTTGGACAGGTGCTCCAAGCGGATACTGAGGAAGGCATGGCGCAGCATACTGATTAAGTTCAGTAGTCGATACAGTCTAAGAAGTTTGCTGGATTTGGATTTCATTCATGAACTGGGTCCCATCAGATATCCAGAAATATTCTAAGACGAGTATTACTCATTTCGAGAGATAGTTTTCTCCGCGAAGTTGAGATAAAGAGAGACATAGAAAGAAACACTGGAGCGGATCCACTCACTGAGGCTATTTCTCGAACGCAAAAGTTTTACAAACGAGGTTTGTGAAACAGATTAGTAGATGAGTTGGGTGTTCGGTATCACACGGGCTGTGAGTATGCTGCATCGCAATAATTAGCCTTAAGTGCAAGTTGGAGATTGTTGGCTATAGTGCCCTCAAGGCAATTATCATAGTCGCAGACAGATGATCATGATGATTGAGGGAGGACCTATATGTAAGTGCACGGCGGCGCCCCGGCCGTCAATCCGACGCCGGAATGCGGAAGCGGTGAATAACTTAAATTTTGCGGACTTTGCAAACCGGCACCACCGCGCACTTTAACCGGATCGTAACCATTAAACTAGTCTAAGCTAACTAGAAGATGGGTTAGAGATATACCGACTGATCCGAGTCCTCCGGTCTTCATCTCCACTCCGATCTCCTCGCGGGATCTCCGTCCGTCTCCTCCTCGTCGGAAAGGGCACCACATCGCCTGTAGCTTTTACGGGCTCCCACCTCAATACCGAGGCAACTCGGGCGCGAAGCTGGCGAATCGACGCGTCCAAGATTTGCTGTAGGAAGTGTAGTGTAGAGTGCATGTCTCGCTTTGGGGTTGGTTGCCATTTGAAGATGGAGGAATGAGGGTATGAAAAATGGTGCTTTCATTTTTCCTTGTATCAAAATGAGATGAATGAATTTGCCATACTACAAAATGAAAACCACTCTCCCTCTCACTAAGATGTGGCCGGCCATATCAAGTAGGAAAATGATGGAGGGAACAAAATACATCTCATGAAGGGAGGTGAGGGTAGGAGAGGTCAAGAGGTGACCACAAACAACAACCATGCTTCATATAAAAAACAACCATACCCTTTCAAATCTCATCCTCATTCAATCAAATCATATTAAAACAAAAGCATGGTGCAAAAGAAAAGATTCTTATCATATCAAACCCTTTTGAAATAAAACCCCTCCACAAAAGTAATTTGCAAAACTGCAAATTACCCCCTCCATCGGAAAAGTCCGGCCGGGAAAGAACAAAGGAAAACCGGCCGGAACGGAATGCAAAATGGCAACTCCAGAAAACTGGTCCCGTAATAAATTACAGGAAAACCCCGATACTGTGCATACACACCCGCATCTGTATTCCGTCCGGATACAAATGCAAAGAGACAAAATCTACACTGTACTAAACTAGGACCGGCTTAAACCAAAGCCGGCTAGTATTATCCGTTCGATCCTGATCCGTGCAATACCGCACGTATCTGATCGAACCCTACCATAATCCTATACGGCTACTAGTACAAACCGTCCGATCCTGATCCGTGCAATACCGCACGTATCTGATCGGACCTTGCCATATCTCCATACGGCCTCTACAGCGTTTCGCCCGAAACTTGAGTAACTGAAAGTGTGGTGGACTCTAAAGACTCGTCAATACTATGGCTGTGGATTTAACCACTAGCCCGTCAGAGGTATAAGCCAATACGTAACGGGCCACCAGCTATTGACTAAAAGGGACGTCGATGAGCGAACTCATCCTGACACCCTACTGAGCCTGTCAGTGACAATATCCGTGCAGTCCGGTCCGTTCGTCTATGAGTATCGCATGGCGGGCCTAGGGGGTTGGTAAAAGTCAGACCCCCAAAAGCGGTACAAGTCGTGTCGGAGTGTAGCCCAGAACACCCTGAGATACTACTGGAATACCTACCAGTAAATCTCCTTGCCTTGGCCAAGGACTTTGTGTAATGGCTCTCCTAGACACAGCACGACCTCACCCCCAATACCGGGAGAGACGAACCCCTGAAGATACGCTCACTGCCTCCATGTGGCTCGGGACTGTACCCAACTAAAACCTGTTTGCACGACTCCTTTGAGCCGTGGTAGGGTAGTAATCAAAGTACAGTGGGAACTCACACGAGACAAATGACGATCCCCAGGTCGATGAACTAACCTGCACACATGTCACCAGGGAACTGCCATCTGACGTCTGGTATATGACCAACTAGCATGTTCCCGGCGAGTCCTGTCCGGTGTACTCATAACCCAATGAGCACCTGTATACATCTTAGGTGATCCAACTGACACCAGTGGCTTGTGAGACCGGCCACCGCCCCTCGTCGGGGTCTCGACTGTATACACTAGTCTACTAATGGAGTATCGATGCCCGGTCTCGAAACTCCCACGACTAGGGACCTTTTAAGGATATGCTTGTAGACCCCCAGCTCCCACTTATATGATCGCCCTCATACTGCTGGTGGTCAAGCAAGAATCCTAGGGGCTCTATCAACGTGTAATAGCGACGTGTCATGTCACCTAAAGCAGTACACGATGATAAAGGTAAACCAGATAGCATACTATCATCTCGAGTAAGACTGTCCTACCGGGATAGGTCCTCCCTCAATCATTACAATCACGTACCTGTGACCTAATAATTGACTCTGAGGGCACTATCTCCAACAATCTCCCACTTGCACTCAAGGCGAATTATTGCGATGTCGCATACTCACAGCCCGTGTGATACCGAACATCCAACTCCTCTACTAGTCAGTCTCACAAAGCTCGTTTGCGGAACTATTGCGTTCGAGGAATAGCCTCAGTGAGTGGATCCGCTTAGTAGTTTCTTTCTATGTCTCTCTATATCTCAAGTTCGCGGAGAAACCCATCTCCCGAAATGAGCAATACCTGTCTTAGAATGTGTCTGGATGTCTGATGGGACATAGCTCATAAATGAACTCTAAATCCAAACTTCTTAGACTGTATCGTCAACTGAACTTAATCAGTATCCTGCGCCATGCCTCCCTCAGTATTTCCTTGGATCATCTGTCCAAAATACTGCCCCTCATCAGAAGGAAAACTACAACTCTGACAACCTCCTTGTCGTCCATGTCACCTTGGAAGCCTGGAATGATAACTGTCTCCTGAATGAGGCTGTCGTTATCATATCCCTAGAACATCCACTTATGTTCTAAAACTGCTTCCGACTGTTTCTCCAGGATTGGATTAATGTCAACTTATTGCATCTAGTGCAAGAACAACATCTGGTGTGGTACTTGACATCTCACGATTGACTCAATTGCCTGAGCAAGTGATCTGCCAATCATGCCCGTCCCTCTCCCCTTTAGTCTGTAAGACACCTTTGGAGAGGGTGACTCCATTACCTGCAGGTACACTACCGTGCCAGGAGTCGACCATCCTAAATACTCTTAGAATGCTGTCAAGTACCCTGATTGGGAAACCACCCAAATCTAGATCTAAAACCATAGATCCAGTAACCAGTATGTCTGATATAAAATCCATTTCCTTTGTGGAGAAACAACTGTGTGACGACCAAAGTACAACCGATCGTAGTGTAGGAGTTTCTTTTCCTACTCTGTGTATATCATCCAAATACCAGGATATCACACCCTACTACCTTCTCAACAGATCCATCCCCTTTTCTGATGAAGTCAAACCCATGACTGTCACATCAGAAATAGATGATCTATCTCCGCTACATCTGCTCTAGTCTATAAATAGACATAAGCTACTTGTCCACCAATGCTTCCGCTGCTCCCACTGACTACGACAACCCTCTGGCAGAGTCATATAGACGTACACTTCTAAAACTAGTTTAGAACGATGCTATACTCATCCTCCCGCCGGGTCTCGCAGCCTAGAACAACAGCAATGGTAATTGTGGGTAAACAAGAACTTCCCTGTCACCGTCCTTGAGGCTACCGTAGTGCCTCTCGGGTGCCTGAAGTTACCCACCTAATCTGCGGAGTGGCCAATGGAATGTCAAACCGGATTGAATCTTTAGGTTCCTTATCAAATCTTCAGTAATCGTTTGTGGTTCTGGAATCACTTCCAGTTCTACCATACTCCCACTACTGTTTTCTGAAAAAATCCATTTTTAATAAAACTGTGGCGAGTCTAGAACAATATCGCTATTGTTCATCCAGATGGTAGAAAATCAACCCTCGTCATAGCCTGGGTCAACCCACAAACAGCCATTACAGAAACGTGCCTTGAGTTGTCCAGTGTCTGGTTTTAATCATGAACCGGACAACTCCCCGTACCTTAACATCGTTAAGATATGAACTGTTCTATATCCAATATAGAAACAGAAGCACTGATTTAATTGAACCAGATTCAAATCATGCAGCTGTCTCCAGTGCATGTCAACTAAATGGAAGGAGGCCGATCAGCGTTACTCAACTTAGGAATACTTCCAATTATGAGTAACCTGAAAGAGAAGCAAGATCTCTTTATCATTACTATCAACTGAATACCACACACAAGTATCTACATCTTCGATCTCTTTGAAGAATCCCGATACTTGCTATACCTGGTTCTCTACTCTATTCAAATACCTATAACTCCTCAAAACTTAGATCCTGTGTTTCCACGAAACACTTGTCTAAAAACTAGAGAAGTCATAAGTAAACCGAATATAGTACGAGGACCATCCCCTCTGTCCTGATGGACCCTGGACAACATACAATACTCTGTATAAGTCCCTTGAGTCTAATAACTCATTCACTGTGTGTCGTAGGTTTAAAACTGTACTTATGGTTAAGAAGAATTACACCGCTGTTTAATGCTCCTTACCTAACCATCCACTGATATAGGTAAATGTCGTAGACATAATTTCAGAAAGGTATATCTCACTCTATGAAAATAGACGTACAGATATATCAATTTGAAATTGGTGCATAACAGCGGATATTCAAAACCAAATATTTGCCGACCGGCAAACAGCCCAGGTGATTTCCTCAAATATCACCGATTACAACGAATCCCGATATAATGAGGATAATCACCCAATTCCCAATAACTTACTCCCACTCATCATCTGTAAAACCATACAGATGTGAGAATCGTACCTGGTAAATACATACCCTGGAGTAAGTATCTAATCGGGAAATCAGTTTTCCTTTAACATTACACAGTGAAACTGAAACATTGAAATGTTCCGATGGGGTATTCTGGTATTCCTAGTAATGCCTCTTCCAGATTCACGACTGTAACCGTATAGTTCTTTGCCACCTCTCCAAATCCCTTCATATGTCTTTAGTCTTTACCTTCTGTACACCCCTTTAGGCCAAATGGTTTTCTTCCTTCCCTACCGTTCGGCACCAGCCTATGGTTTGGAAGAAGACTATCCAATAAGCATAATGGGTGTACTGTCCCAATCCTAGGAACACTCGCAATGAGAGAGGGTGAAGATGAAAAACAACCGAATAAACCTTATTCCTATTTCTCCTGAACCAGAATCCATCCCCGAACTGGAACAAGTTCCATTCGAGTTCGTATATAACCATACGATGGAGTATCCAAATAAACTGTGGATCTTCGTAGCGATACGGAGTGTCCTGGAGAAATACAAAGGTGATTTAGGATTGGCGAAGGAATAATTGGTTTGGTCGTGAATACCTATTGCAATTTACTTTGCCCTCTTACTAATCCCTTGCTTTGTCTGAACTTAATACCTTCTGCACACCATCGTTATGCTAACTGGTTTTCTTCATTCCCTACCGGTCGGCACCAGCCTAAGGTTTGGAAGAAGACAATCCAATTTGCGTAATAGGTGTACTACCCCTAAACCAGGGAGTACTCGTAACCTGAGAGAGGGTAAAAGGAAAAGACAACTGAATAATCCTATCCGTTTTCTCCAGAACCGGAAACCATCCTCGAATCCCTTCGAGTTCGTATCTAACCATACGATGGTTTTGTCCAATGGAAGTGGACGTTCGCAGTAATACGGGGTGTCCTGGAGAAAAGGGTAAAAGTAGGAGTGGCAATGAGGTCTGCAACTCTGACAATCCAAAAGCCTGTATTAAAGAAGGTTCGGTCAACTTGGTCACTGAGTCAAAGTCTTAGGGTCGGGTCAAATGGTCGCTGCCAGAGAGAAAGAGAAAAGAAACACTCAGCGTGCACTCTAACCTAGATCAGAATGGTTACCAATTTATCTAATCTGGAATCCTCCCACTGTACCTCAAATTCTCCTCCAAACCAGAAAGAAGAATTAGTCGGGGTCACCCGAGGAGTAAACCAACTCATCAGTGGGAATCGGGATCCAACTCTCATCGCATGATAACGTGACGGAATCCGCTCACGGTATCACACTCCAGAAGGTATGCGCATATCTGGCAAGTTTCAGTTCTTTTGAAACTCCCGATGTGATTTCTGCCCCATGCTCTTATGACCTTGACTAAGGCCAACAAATCATAAGTCACATGTCAAGTTCTACCCGTCATTGTCCAGGTTGATTTGAACCCACCCGTACAAGCCCTTGACTAAGGCCAACAAGGCTATACGACTGTCCCAAACCAACGCATCTATCTATGCAGCATATGAATACCCAATAGCTACCAAACACTGTGCCTTGACTAAGGCCAACAAACACAGCTTGAATACTATTGACAACCCATATGAAACGACGGAGGGCTACGAATGATTTCTGGCGAAAACCTTTAACGTAATGAACTTGATATCGTTGAAGGAACGGATAGCTTTTAAAAATATAGTGACGAAAACCGTTGCTAAAGAGGTCACTCCCTGTGAGGGGATCTCGGCTCTTTCCCCATAGAATGGGGTGCAGGATATTCCAAATGAATACCACGGTGCAAAGCAAAAGCAATCGGCTATAGTGAAGTTACTGCCCTGACGCAAACTTCTGTCCAAGGGGTCACTCCCGGTGAAGGGATCTCGGCCCTTGCCTCGTCGACTGAGGAGCAGGATATTCTAAATGAATACCACGATGCAAAACAAAAGTGAACGTCCTTGCAATAACAGCTTTTTGAAAAAGTGTTCCAACAACATCAGATTAGGTTTGTTTTTAACTTGCATTGATCCGAATCAATGCAGTCCCATCAAATGATCACACCAAAAAGAACGAAAATATACTGATGTACGTATATGCCATCCGCATTCGCCACTGGGTCCCGTCATTACCCGTTAGGTTAGCTTACTAACGACAGAGCGGGGACTGGACTAGCGCGGATGCAAAACATATACAACATCTACTAATATATATACCAATATATTATATTCGCTCAAGGCGTGAATAAAATGCAACATCACAGAAATGTACAGCATCACAGAAACAATACAGATATCTGGGATCCCCGGGTTTCACAGAGCCACTACTGAAACCCGACGTTCCCCTGGTCGTGTGGATAGCCTGTGCAATGAAATCCTATACCCCCTACGAGTGCGGCGAATAGCCAGCCAATCCTGGAGTGAAGCCCCCTCCGTCCCAATGCCATGAGATGCGGGCTTGTTGCCTTCTAGAACCCGGCTATCCGTGCACCCCTCCGCGGGGTAACCCTAGTACAAAAAGTAAAATATACATACACCGGGTACATCGACCGCAACCAGGTCGTGCCCCAAAATAATGATACAATCCGGCAGTGACGGCAGTCCACAAGTCGGACGCTCGCCCCGCAATATCAAATGTACATAATACAACAAAGACTGTACTAGCATTGCATCCAGGCTATCCCCCACGACCGATCCGCAACATCACAGTAAATACATAGAACATCAACGTGAAAGTCACGTTCGCAAATCCGTCTAACCGGGCTATAGCAGTTAGACCGGATTTACCGATCAAGTGACATTCACGGTCGCAGATATAATGTAAATACTGTGAAAAATGTGTTTAAAAAAATTTCCGATTGATCAAACAATTAACAAGTGGGCCCCAAAGAAAACTGTAGCACTCACAGAAACAATTGGCCCAACTTTAATATTCCAAAGCCCATATTTTAAACCCAGAAGGCCTCTGTAAAAAAAATGGTGAAGTGATGTGAATAGTGCGCGGCGGAAGGGCCGCACAAAAGGGGTTTTCGCGGCGGTTCCGCGCTCCAACTGTGGAGTTACTTCGTCAAATTTTTACAGAACTCTTAGATTTTCCAGTACATCAATATTTTACAACCTGAAAAATTTTTCGAGACCAAAAATTTTCAACAGAAACTGTCGTGGGCAAATACGGGTTTTTGGACATTTCGATCGATCGGAACTGAAAAACACATTACACAAAGCTAGACTAAGTTAATGGCGAGGCTCTGATACCACTGTAAGTGCACGGCGGCGCCCCGGCCGTCAATCCGACGCCGGAATGCGGAAGCGGTGAATAACTTAAATTTTGCGGACTTTGCAAACCGGCACCACCGCGCACTTTAACCGGATCGTAACCATTAAACTAGTCTAAGCTAACTAGAAGATGGGTTAGAGATATACCGACTGATCCGAGTCCTCCGGTCTTCATCTCCACTCCGATCTCCTCGCGGGATCTCCGTCCGTCTCCTCCTCGTCGGAAAGGGCACCACATCGCCTGTAGCTTTTACGGGCTCCCACCTCAATACCGAGGCAACTCGGGCGCGAAGCTGGCGAATCGACGCGTCCAAGATTTGCTGTAGGAAGTGTAGTGTAGAGTGCATGTCTCTCTTTGGGGTTGGTTGCCATTTGAAGATGGAGGAATGAGGGTATGAAAAATGGTGCTTTCATTTTTCCTTGTATCAAAATGAGATGAATGAATTTGCCATACTACAAAATGAAAACCACTCTCCCTCTCACTAAGATGTGGCCGGCCATATCAAGTAGGAAAATGATGGAGGGAACAAAATACATCTCATGAAGGGAGGTGAGGGTAGGAGAGGTCAAGAGGTGACCACAAACAACAACCATGCTTTATATAAAAAACAACCATACCCTTTCAAATCTCATCCTCATTCAATCAAATCATATTAAAACAAAAGCATGGTGCAAAAGAAAAGATTCTTATCATATCAAACCCTTTTGAAATAAAACCCCTCCACAAAAGTAATTTGCAAAACTGCAAATTACCCCCTCCATCGGAAAAGTCCGGCCGGGAAAGAACAAAGGAAAACCGGCCGGAACGGAATGCAAAATGGCAACTCCAGAAAACTGGTCCCGTAATAAATTACAGGAAAACCCCGATACTGTGCATACACACCCGCATCTGTATTCCGTCCGGATACAAATGCAAAGAGACAAAATCTACACTGTACTAAACTAGGACCGGCTTAAACCAAAGCCGGCTAGTATTATCCATTCGATCCTGATCCGTGCAATACCGCACGTATCTGATCGAACCCTGCCATAATCCTATACGGCTACTAGTACAAACCGTCCGATCCTGATCCGTGCAATACCGCACGTATCTGATCGGACCTTGCCATATCTCCATACGGCCTCTACAGCGTTTCGCCCGAAACTTGAGTAACTGAAAGTGTGGTGGACTTTAAAGACTCGTCAATACTATGGCTGTGGATTTAACCACTAGCCCGTCAGAGGTATAAGCCAATACGTAACGGGCCACCAGCTATTGACTAAAAGGGACGTCGATGAGCGAACTCATCCTGACACCCTACTGAGCCTGTCAGTGACAATATCCGTGCAGTCCGGTCCGTTCGTCTATGAGTATCGCATGGCAGGCCTAGGGGGTTGGTAAGAGTCAGACCCCCAAAAGCGGTACAAGTCGTGTCGGAGTGTAGCCCAGAACACCCTGAGATACTACTGGAATACCTACCAGTAAATCTCCTTGCCTTGGCCAAGGACTTTGTGTAATGGCTCTCCTAGACACAGCACGACCTCACCCCCAATACCGGGAGAGACGAACCCCTGAAGATACGCTCACTGCCTCCATGTGGCTCGGGACTGTACCCAACTAAAACCTGTTTGCACGACTCCTTTGAGCCGTGGTAGGGTAGTAATCAAAGTACAGTGGGAACTCACACGAGACAAATGACGATCCCCAGGTCGATGAACTAACCTGCACACATGTCACCAGGGAACTGCCATCTGACGTCTGGTATATGACCAACTAGCATGTTCCCGGCGAGTCCTGTCCGGTGTACTCATAACCCAATGAGCACCTGTATACATCTTAGGTGATCCAACTGACACCAGTGGCTTGTGAGACCGGCCACCGCCCCTCGTCGGGGTCTCGACTGTATACACTAGTCTACTAATGGAGTATCGATGCCCGGTCTCGAAACTCCCACGACTAGGGACCTTTTAAGGATATGCTTGTAGACCCCCAGCTCCCACTTATATGATCGCCCTCATACTGCTGGTGGTCAAGCAAGAATCCTAGGGGCTCTATCAACGTGTAATAGCGACGTGTCATGTCACCTAAAGCAGTACACGATGATAAAGGTAAACCAGATAGCATACTATCATCTCGAGTAAGACTGTCCTACCGGGATAGGTCCTCCCTCAATCATTACAATCACGTACCTGTGACCTAATAATTGACTCTGAGGGCACTATCTCCAACACTATACCGATATAATAGTCTTACTCGAGATGATAGTATGCTATCTTGTTTGTCTTTATCATCATGTATATGTTGATAAAGCCCAAAAGACTCTTGCTTGACTACCAGCATTGTGATGGCGATCACAAACGTGAGAGCTGGGGGTCTATAAGCACATCCTTAAATGTCCCTAGTCGTGGGAGTATCGAGACTGTGCATCGATACTCCAGTGTAGACTGGTGTATACTTATCTAGACCATGATGAGGGGCGGTGGCCGGTCTCACAAGCCATTGGTGTTAGTTGTTCACCTAAGATAGTATGCAGGTGCTCATTGGGTTATGAGTACACTAGACGGACTCGCCGGGAACAAGCTATTTGGTATTATACCTATAGTCAGATAGTAGTTCCCTAGTGACATGTCTACAGGTTAGTCTGTCGACCTGAGATCGTCATATTTCTCGTGTGAGTTCCCACTGTGCTTTGATTACTACCCTACCACGGCTCAAAGGAGCCGTGCAAACAGGTTTTAGTTGGGTACAGTCCCGAGCCACATGGAGGCAGAGAGCGGATCGTCGGGGATTTGTCTCTCCCGGAATTGGGGTTGATGTCGCGCAGTGCACGGATGACCATCACTAGAAATCCTCGGCCGGAGTATTTGAGAATTACCGATCTAGGATCGATAGTTTCTCGGGTAGTGATGGGTTTCATACCGACATGAATTATCGCGTTGTTAGGTGTCTGATTTTATCCACCCCCCTAGACTTGATATGCGATACTCTTAGACGAACAGACCGGAATGTACGGATATTGTCACTGACAGGCTCAGTAGGGGTTCGGATGAGTTTGCTCGTGGGCCTTCCTTTCGCTCAATACATGGTTAGCCGTTACGTACAACTAGTGCCGCTGACGTGCTTGTGGTTAAACGCACTGCCAGCGTATTGACGAGTCTTTAGAGTCCCACACAGAAGGTTTTCATGGTTCAGGCGATATGGTGTAGGCGACGTATGTTGATACATACAGGTGTCCGATTAATTATGTGCACAGACTGCACAGACTTTAATCGGACGGTTGATAATACTAGCGGCTTAGGATTAAGCCAGATTGTTAAATCAAGTTTTGATTTAATAATTTACATGTGTATTTATATATATGTATTCTAGTATTATTGCTCACATTTTTTTTCTCTCTTTGGCTATTCCTATTTTCGTACGAATACGCGTATGTGTATTTCGATACATGTACCGGGAAGCATTCCGTATTTGTACGGAAAGGCTTCTAGAAGATGCCACCTCATTATTGATTTTCTTTTAGAAAATCATTTGTTTAAGGTGAGGTGGAAATGGTGACATGGCGTAAGCATGGGTTTTGGTCAAAGCAAGGCTTTTGTGCAATGTAGAGATTGGTATGGTATTTGTTTAATGAAATTGGAAATGACATTTTTTGTGGGCATGTGAGGGAGGGGCCGGCCACTTTGAGAGTAAAAATGAGGGCTTTGCTCATTTGGCACTCACTCTCTTATAGGGTTCCTAGGCACTCTGATGGAGTCTCACAAGGCATCAAACATGGCTAATTCAAATTTTACGGGTGCCTACAAACCCTAATACGGATCGTTAACTAGATAATGAGGCGATGCAAGCATGTAAACGAATTAAATGCTAAATGAATGTGGCTACAACCTTTGTAGATCCGGTCCTCCACCTCCATGGCTCCGCGATGAAGTCTCCTCGCTGTACAAATCGGATCTTGGGCTCTAGCATCGGCTTCATCGGAGAAAAAGCGGGCTAGGTCATCGACGACGATGCCGAAGATGATCTACGTCGAGGCATCGCTAGATCAAGCTCCAACTTCACCAAGTCAAGAAAACTTGTGAAGGAAACACCCTATACTACTTGGCAAGAGGTAGAGGATGAAGAAATAGGAAGTGGGTAGACTTTAGATTTGGATTTCTCACACTTTTTCATCAATCACCATTGATGTAGCAAGCTTTCTTCATGGAAGAAGAAGATGAAGAAGAAGAAGATGATATATATCATAAGTGTTTTTAAAATAAAAACATTATGATACTTATCATAATCTCAACCATGGTTTAGTGTAGAGATTTAACTAAGGTTAGATGAGTGGTTAGGGTTAAAGAAGAGACAAGAATGGTGGACTTGTTCAAAACTTCAAGAAGCTTCAACAAAAAACAAACTAAGCCACCATTTCTTTTTCTCTTTATGATTTTCTAAATGAAATAAATAAATAGATAAATGAATAAGTAAAAGAAATGATACCCTAACCACTAACAAACCATGGTTTAATACTTTACACAAAACCAAGCTAGAATGTATCATCAAACATGATACAATCATGTGCACCAAAAAATATATCACATATACAATGTGCAATACAAGTGAGTAAATCCAATTTAAGTGAACCTATACTAGTTAATGCAAAGTAATATATCAAATATATAATTATGCATTAAATCATTAAATCAACACTTGATTTAACGATCCGGTCATATCGCATATAACCGACTAATATCAATAGTAACAACTTATCGAATCAACACTTGATCCGATAACCCGGCTATATCGCATATAACCGATCAATGTTACAAATCGCGAGAATCAAATACAGTATCATATACTGGTATTATTCTCGGTCCCGCACATATCTCATATGCGCTCCTATTTCGTTTCGCTTGAGCTAGGAAACCTCTGTGTAGGACTCTAAAGACTCGTCAATACGCCGGCAGCAGGTGATGATCATATCAAACACCCGCAAGCCGCAAGCGGTCTGCTAAACGTAACGGCCACCCGGGTATTGAGCGATCAGAAGATCGACGAGCAAGCCCGCTCACACTCCTGTGAATCCAACCAGTAACACTTACCGTACAGTCCGGTCTGTTCGTCTGATATGTCGCATATCTCGCCTAGGGGTGGTAAATGTCAGACCCCAGTAGCTCGATAAGTCTTGCCGATGTGAAGTCCATGACATGTGTGAAACTACTGATAAAACTTACCAGTAGGTCACTGCAACCCTGGCCAGGGATTTCCTATTATGGCCAGTCGTGCATAGCGCAACATCAACCCCCAATACCGGGAGAGACGAATCCCCTCCTATCGCTCATTGCCTCCATGTGAATCGGGACTGTACCCAAAAACCACCTGTTTGCATGACACAGTAGAGCCGTGGTAGGGTGGAAATCAAAGCACAGTGGGAGATACACAAGACTCTATGACGATCTCGGGTCAACAGACTAAGCTGTACCAGTGTCACCAGAGAACTGCCATCTGACGTGAGGTATAATACCATCTGGGAGTTCTCGGCGAGTCCGCTCAGTGTACCCAGTCTCCACTGAGCACCCGTGTACCATCTCTGATGTCAAACACCAATGGATATGGGATCATCCATCGCCCATCACATGGGTCGAGAAGATATACGCTAGTCTACTCTGGAATATCGATGCCCCGTCTCGATATTCCCACGACTAGGAACATTGAAGGATGTACTCATGGACTACCCAGGCCCCACTAGTATGATCCGCATCATAGTCCTGGAAGTCGAGTACACATCCTAAGGGCTTTATCAACATGTAACAGAGAGACAGAAAGTATACATGTTAAGATAAAGAGCAACCAGATAGCGTACTATCATGTCGAGCAAGAAAGTCCTACGTATATATGTCCCAGCATCCATTACAATATACATCCAATGTACAGTAATGGCCTCTAGGGCATACATATAACTAACAATCTCCCACTTGCACTAGGGCCATCTGTAGCAGTAGTTGTAGTATCTAATACTCAACCATCCCTTTAAAAGTCTCTCTTTGGGAAAAGGCCTTCGTGAGTGGATCCGCCGTGTTGTCCTCTGAGTCTACTCTCCTAACCTCGATCACCCTGGAGATCAACTATCTCCATGATCAGGTGATGCTGCCTCAGATTATGTCTGGGTCACTGATGGGACCAGGGTTCCTAGGCCAAAGCCACAGTTCCATTGTCACACAATGGTAGGAACCTAGTTCATCCTATGAACCAATATACACCCAAACTGCCTCTTTGGTAGTATCTTTAATAGCGATGTTACCAGCCTTTATCGTCTAGTTTGTCACGGTATCTAGCTTGGAAATCTTCCAACATACCGTCCCCTTACTGAGGGTAAAGACAATGCCTGTAACTGACATTCAGTCGTCTTTATCACTCTGGAACCCTTCCAGTGATTCTCCCCAGGATCGATTGATACCATCTCACTACAACTAGTGAGTATCCTAGCATCCAATTACATCTATCTCATAGATGAAAACTCAGGATTTAGGAGGTATCACTTTGATCCTATTAGAGAATCTTAGTGATAATAGGAGATCGACCGATCGTAGCATAGGAAACTCTTTTCCTATCAAGAGTATGTTGTCCACGTACAATACGATGATAACCACCTTACTCTCTACTACCGTTTTGTATATACAAGGTTCATCTACTATTTTGATGAAGTCAAATACTTTGAATACCACATCAAAACAGATGTTCCATCTCCGCGATGCCTGCTTCATCACATAAAACATCTTGCACACGTTTCCGCTGCTCCCACTGTTTACGTAGCCCTCTGGCTGTGTTCTTATAGACATTCTCTTATAAATCATTATTTAGAAAATTAGTCATGGCACCCAACCACCAGATATCGCAGTTATGGTATGTAGCAGTGGCAAGTAGGATCTGGATGGACTTAAGCATAGTCCCTAGAAAAGGTTTCATCATTATCCGTGCCTGTTCGATGACGAAAACCTTTAACAAGTCTAGCTTTGAAAGTCTCAACTTTTCCATCTACACCAAGTAATCTTCTCAAGATATACTTGCTCCTGATGGGGATTTAACCCTTCAGATATAGCAACCAAAGTCCATACTTTGTTGGTGTATAAGGATTCCATCTCAGATCGCTAAGCATCCAGCCATTCTTACAGAGTCCTTACTCTCGATGGCCTGCTCGAAACTAGTTGGGTCATCATCTCATGATGCATTCCTCGCTCCCACTGTCATCGAGAAACCGAGGTATCTCTCAGGCAGATGAGGAACCCTGCTAGATCGGCGGAGAGGCTGAGGTTTGTCGGGAACTATTGAATCCTTTGGTTCTGTCAAATCATCAGCTGCAGTTTTGTATATCTGGAACTTTTCCAGTTCTACAGAACTGACCTTGCCTCGATCTTGTCCGGATTTTTCTTTTTAGACATAGGCTGGACAACCCCAAATCTTAACTAACTTAAGATATGGGCTCTTCCTATACCATATCTCATATAGAATGGTAGGCAGTGATCTGATTCGAACCTAATTCAATAGGTATGCAGCTTCTCAAGCGCATAACACCCAAAAGGAAATAGGTAACTCAGTAATACTCATCATAGAGCACACGATATCTAATATTGTGTGATTGCTCCACCCTGATACACCGTTGTGCTGTGGTGTATTCAGAGGAGTAGTACGGAGAGAGAATCTCATTTTCCTCTAGAATGGTCCAGGAATGCCATGCACAAGTATTCTCCTCCCTGACCTCATCATAGGACATAATACTTATACCCGGTTATTGGTTCTCTACTTCTAACTTATATTCTGTGAATACCTCAAAAGGTTCGGACTTATATTTCTACAGGAACATATGTCAGAATCTTGAGAGATTATCAGAGAACGTAATGAAGTATAAAGAACCAGTCCTGGCATGTGTAGACAGGAGACCTTACATACATCATCATGTATCAGTCCCAAGAGTTTACAAACTCTTTCTCTGTTTCCATTAAACAGAGCTATGGTCATCTTATCTTTGTGACATGACTGGCAAGTTTCACAAGATGTAAATTCAAACTGATTTAAATATGCATCTAAAATGTAACTTCAGCCAATCGGGTCGCATTGATATGACCTAGTCTACAATGCCTCAAGAACGAATCGTTCATTTCTGAACTCTTCCTCTTGTGTGTGTTCTGTATACGAGGAACTGTAGTTTGATTTAGAACGTTAATGCTTTTAGATAACGTGCCTGAACCGATCAACTTTTGATATAGGAAATGTTCAAAACATTATCCATCAATACAAAATTTTATCATTTCTCTAATAAATAAAGAGATGGATATGATTTTGTATATCAGGTTCGGTATCTAATAATATTCGTTCAGAATCAATGTATTGGTAATACAGGGTGACAGTGACCAACAGACTTGGCTGCAACACTTGCCCCGTTTTCTGCATCATGAAACTTATCACCCGTTCTCAGTTTTTCTACCCTTTTGTAGCCCTATGTAACAGATTACATATCTGGGATCCTGATCCGGTATCATATACCTAGGATGCGGAGGATACTGAGAAACAGTTCTTTGTAATGAACACACCCGAAGATGATGCATCAGCATGCACTCTCTTCGTTTGGGCGGCATGGGAATTCTGGTATTCCCCAATTTCCTGCTCTGTCTTATAATAATTATAAGTTGGAGCGGGACCAACGTTCCCCAGCTCAGTATAACAAGCGGGTTCGGTCAATACATCCATATTATTATCTTGATTAAGGCGTGATATGGTCGCTACCTGGAGAGAGAGAGAAGAAAACACTCAGCGTGCGCTCTTGCAAGATCAGATTGGTTATATATTTTATCTAATCAGGATGGCTCCCACTGTTTTTATCAAATCTTCCTTCAAACCTTAAAAGGAAAGACTAGCCGGGATTAATTACACTCTACAAGTTCGCCAATCTTTCAGCCAGGCCAGTGTCGGTACTTTGAGGGAGGTTCCCCGTGCTTTCGCACGGACCTAATTACAGTAAACCTCGTTTTCCCAGAGGCGTAACCCCGTTGACACTTTTCTAGACACCTACTTGATCGGCTAATTGTAAAGTGCAAAACTCTCCCAGGAGTAACAATTACTCGCAGTGGGTATCGGGATCCAACTATCATATAGAAGGTATGCAATCTCATTGCAAGTTTCACCACTTGAAACTCCCGATAATGGTTTTTACCCCTAGCACTTATGACCTTAACTAAGGTCAACAAATCATAAGTACTAGTCAAGTTCTACCCGTCATTTCGTGATTAATTAGACCCACCCACATGACCCTTAACTAAGGTCAACAAAGTCACGCGACTGTCCTAACTAATCGCATCATATGCGGTGTAGGAAGACATCACTTAGCTACCGTTCACTGTGCCTTGACTATGGTCAACAAACACAGCACGAATACTAAGTACTCTACTTCCTAAAATGACGGAGGGTTGCGAATGGTTTTTGTGAAAACCTTTAACGCTTTGAACTTGATCTCGTTGCGGAATCAAATGGTTTTTAAATGGAATGTTTTTGAGGCTTTTCTAGTTTTGCTAAAAGGGTCACTCCCGGTGAAGGGATCGTCGGCCCTTTCCTCGTCGAATGAGATGCGGGATATATCATATATATCACTGTGCAAAGCAGAAACTATAGAAGCAATCAAAGGACAAACCGAATGTGTAGCATCTGCCAGTTATTGCTAAAGGAGTCACTCCCGGTGAAGGGATCTCGGTCCTTTCCTCATCGAATAAGGTGCAGGATGTTCTATAATGAACACCGCGATGCAAAGCAAGAACTGTAGCTACCTGTTTTTATTTTGAAATTTGATTCCACAACATCAATTAGGCTTATTTTCTTTCATTAATCTCATTAATGAATATCCCATCATTTAAGTCCACCTAAACATCACAGATAAATATAACGTACGCTTATGCCATCCGCATTCGCCTCGATGTCCCGTCTGCACCGTTAGGTTAGGTAACTAACGGCAGAGCGGGGCAGGGCTAGCGCGGGTGTAAAACATAAGCAACGTCTATATAATATATCATATATACTATATATAATATCTGTCACAGAACATCACATGATCACATCACAGATAAATCACAGCAGAAAAAACATATGAAATATTGGATATACTAGGACGTCCGTTGTCACGCCCCGCTTCCCAGAGTACGCAAGATTGGGCACGTGACATAGCCAACCATGCTACCTGTGGGTAGGAAGTATCCATCCACAGTCACATTACGGTTGTAAGGATATCAAGAACAAGATAATAAGCTAATCTAATACATGTCCAAATCCATAATAACAAGAATCAATAAACAATAAGTGCGGAAGCTAATGATCCAAAACAATGAATAAACAATACGTCCCATAAAGCGGGCTCACATTTGGAAATGTTTCATTTGGCACCAAAATCCTAAATTTTAATATTATTAAAACCATCGCATATATTTTTCTAACTAACCTGATATCTTACTGTTCATTACCTATCTTTTAAATCTTTAAGTTAACCATATAATATTTTTACAATCTTTATATCCTTCTTAATTTATTCTCTCAGCCAATCGCAACCTCCCCTTTAACCCCGTGGGCCCCACTTTCTCTCTCTCTCTCTCTCCACTTTTTCCTCTCTCTCCCTCTCCCTCATATATTCTCTCGTACTTCTCTTTATCATTTTTCTCTTCTTGCTTCATGTCTCGTTTCTCATTTCTTTTAACTGTTCTTTTGTTGCCGGAATTCCGTCGTGCCGGTGACGTTTCTCGACGTTCCAGCGAGATACCCCGACCCGTGTGGTTCCTTTGTTCGTCGTTTGGGTTCATTCCGTGAACCGTGCGCCGTCGCGAGTTTTCCCCGCCGACGGTTAACGTTCCGTTTTCCCGATTCGCGATCCATCGAGGCAAGTTAATCTTGCTACATGCTATATACTTTTATAATCTTCATTTTATAATATTATACATTTGAAAATCTTATAGTTTACATATGAAATGTCGTTGAAAAATCGGATATGACAAATCTGAAATTTACTGTACACCTTATCTTATAAAATTCATTATAAATCATAGAAAAATCATTAGGATACGTTCTTTAGTTCGTTACGAAGCTAATTCAGAATACTATAACTCTATGAAATATTTACTTGCAAAATAAATTGTTTAATTAACGTAAAATGCAAATGAACACGTCTCTAAACTGCTGTCCAGGGAAATTCCAGCAGCAAACTTTCAACTTTGAATATTCATAACTTTTTGTAGGGATAACCTGAGATGCTTATACTTATAAAACTGAAAACCTTATTGAATTATCTTTGTTTTGGTATAAGATACGTCTCTTTTGGAGAACGTTTGTTATTTTTAAGCTATTTTACAAATTAGGGTGACGCTGAATTTCTGAACGGAACCTTCTTGTGCATGGTTAATCAATACAGCTTTTATAGTTACTAATCGCTTTGAATATGCTATCCATATTAATATTATTATATAAATATTTATATCACATATTGCTTAGTTGTACATCCCACACTACCATTTTATAGTTTTATAACTCTTCGGATACCCGTTTGCATCCATCGCATTTAAGATAAATATAATTGCATCCATAGATCACATTACTACATAATAATGTGATATTAATACTCCATGTTTAATAAATTGCATCCTAATTAATATTGGAACTATAAATGTAACCCTAATCAATAACTGTGCATCCATATCCTTGAAATTATATCTATTTGCCTATCATATTACATGTTCCAGTTTATTGTTCTAATAGTACTCATGCTTGTTTATTTATACACATGTTTATGATAGTTTGATTATGAGCACCCACATGACATCTTGTGCTTCCTGACATGACCTGTTACACTTCCTACTTGACATGATATGGTACCGTACACTCTTGACATGACATGACACCTTTATACATTACCTGACCTGTTACCTGATCTCATGCCTAATGCCGACAAACCTGACCATTCCCGCTGTCTATCCAGACAGACCTACTTTTACTCGACCTTGTGTTGGCATTAGTCCTTGACTACTGAATACCTGACCTGACATACATAGCTTGGGGGTATGGGGAAATCAAAGGTGAAACCGACTTGTAACTCAACAGTTCGATACTTGTTCTGATCAGTCTTACGGGCTTGGCCAGCTCCGGAGTGTTGATGCTGACATCACTCATCTATCCTACTACCTTTTACTGCTTAGCGGCACGTCTCGGATTCAGCCCCGAGGATCATGACCGTGGTCCCGGGCATGCACGGGATACTATTGAGTTACATCGACGATTCATCAATTGGTTTCAAAGACTATAGAGTAGAAACCTGATAGGACAGTTTAGTCACCATTGCACATTACCCTGCTCTGTTATTTCTTATTACTGCTTTATTCATGTTCATACTTGCATTGCTTATTATCATGTTTACATTATATACTTGATGTCATGACGCGCTGACGTCTGGGTTTTGCATGGCCCAGATTCCGTACCACTGTCGACGACCGAGCAGGAGTACTTCAGCCAGCAGGCTGAACTGTGAGTTCTTTAGGGTTTAGTTTATTTATTTTCATTTCATTTCCAGATGTGAGCCCGCTTTATGGGACGTATTGTTTATTCATTGTTTTGGATCATTAGCTTCCGCACTTATTGTTTATTGATTCTTGTTATTATGGATTTGGACATGTATTAGATTAGCTTATTATCTTGTTCTTGATATCCCCGGTTCTTGCTCGCGGAGCAAAGTGCCACGCCAAGTGTCGTGTTAAGTGGGCGGGGGCCACCGCTTGAGTCCGTTGGACCCACTGTAGAACAATGGGGACTCTTCGAAATGTAAGGGGGCAGATCTGTACTATAAATGAAATAATACCACTCTTCAATACAGAGGCGTCTTTTAAGTGAACCGGAACTACAGGAGCTTGAGAACTCCGTAGTTAAGCGTGCTCGGACCAGGGAAGTCTTGGGATGGGTGACCTCCTGGGAAGTGGCCCCTGGTCGGGTCCGGTTCGCTCTAAAGGGAAAAACCGTGCGGCTTCGGCCAAAGCGGACAATACTCTCTGTATTGAGGGTGGGGCGTGATAGAATGGTATCATAGCTGGTCCCTCGATAGTAGGTCTGTGGTTCGAGGACGAACCATTGTTCAAAGGTGGAGAGAATGTCGGGACCCGGTTCTTGCTCGCGGAGCAAAGTGCCACGCCAAGTGTCGTGTTAAGTGGGCGGGGGCCACCTCTTGAGTCCGTTGGACCCACTGTAGAACAATGGGGACTCTTCGAAATGTAAGGGGGCAGATCTGTACTATAAATGAAATAATACCACTCTTCAATACAGAGGCGTCTTTTAAGTGAACCGGAACTACAGGAGCTTGAGAACTCCGTAGTTAAGCGTGCTCGGACCAGGGAAGTCTTGGGATGGGTGACCTCCTGGGAAGTGGCCCCTGGTCGGGTCCGGTTCGCTCTAAAGGGAAAAACCGTGCGGCTTCGGCCAAAGCGGACAATACTCTCTGTATTGAGGGTGGGGCGTGACATCCGTGTTTTCAATACGAGCCGGTATAAAACACGGATTCCACGGTCGTGATGAATAGCCTATCCCACACCCCTAGACCCCTACGAGAGCGGCAAGCAACCCTACAAATTCTAGGGTTAGGAGACCCGGACTCGACTCCTCGAGTTGGTCTCCCACTGGACCCCAGAACCCGGTTACTTGTGCTCCCCTCCTTGGGTCTATTCTAGTGCAGAAAAGTAAATAATATACAAATGGTGACAACATCCGCAACCTGGAAGTGCCCCAATAAAAGAATATTACAAACAAGTTTTTACATGAATGAAAATGAAAAACACTCATCTCACATAAAAACCCTTCGGCTATTCAAACACGACGATCCAATATAACATATCCAGCAACACATAACATCACATGTCATCAACGTAAGTAAATATGCGCATCCCAATTGTCGTTGACATATAGCAACGAAACCGGCGATATCACATATTACACTTACGGTCACAGAAAAGAAAGTGTAAAACTACAACAGTTGGAATCCGCAACCTCCTCAGACATCGCATGCCTGACCAAATGAATTACTTAGACATCGCATGCCTAACAATTATAAACCCTGCATTTTAGTCTCATTATCGAAAACACTTTTCAATACCAAGTCGGGCAATTCAACAGGATTCCCGACATTTTGATCGAATGCTCGTCGCAAACTTTAGTAGACGGCCGCACCCCCGATACCGTCGACGAAGTGCACCAAGGCGGAACACCGCTGCCGCGAGCACCCGAACGGATGCTTTCAGCGACGGGGTTCTCCTACAGTCACTTGGTCGGGGCTATAGAGTGAGGCTGTCTATTAAGTTTACCCGGCGAGTATCCGCGTACACTACGTGATTGCGACGGACTTTTGATCACATCAAAAATCCCGTGGCAACCGATCAAATGAGACTAAAGTACTATATTTATAACATTCATTCAGTTATCACATAACTACTTATGAATTCCAATTATTGTATCACATTCCGTATAAATAGAAAATGCTAAACTTTTCGATCGAACAATCGAACACCAAAGTTTTCCCGATACAGCTCAACACATGAAATAAGTCTAACAGCATTCAGTTCGTGCCTCAGTACCAACAGTCTAGCCGTAGAAGGGTCAAGCCAACGCCTCACATGTGGCACGCCGTACTGCCCCAAACCCGAAGGTTCAAAGGGCAGTTCAAGACGGTCACATAATCGAGTTAAGGTTTGTTGTCTTCTAGAGGGACCATCGCGTTACTTGCACTACTTAGAACGTCATTAAACTACGGAAAAATCCAACAATTGGAAATTTCCCAGCATGGAAAAAAGTGGGTATTTATATCAGGTCAAACTTTTTAACATATTCTATGATTATCCGGAAAAGCACACAGACAGAATTAGACAATCCGATCGATACACCGAGTCCCCAATACAACCCAGAAAATGCAACTCTTGAATAATTATTAAAAATTCCCAGAAAAACCAGAACCAGAAAGCATGAATTACTGTGCAAAGTTTGAAGGCCAATCAAGTCAAGTGACCGCGGAACCGCCGCAGAAGCCAGGCTTCTGCGGCGGTTCCGCCGCGCATTAGAGGTATCATGGAAAAATTTTTGCATTGTAATTCTTAGAATTCCCTGCTGGGTTTTCTGCATATTTTTAATTCACAAAAATCCACGAATTTCAAAAATGTCCAGAGAGCATGTGAAAATCGGGGTTTCGGGTCGATCGGACTTCTAACTCCGTCTACGCATCGCCTAAGGCTCTAGCTAGGCTCTGATACCACTGTAGGGTTCCTAGGCACTCTGATGGAGTCTCACAAGGCATCAAACATGGCTAATTCAAGTTTTACGGGTGCCTACAAACCCTAATACGGATCGTTAACTAGATAATGAGGCGATGCAAGCATGTAAACGAATTAAATGCTAAAGGAAAGTGGCTACAACCTTTGTAGATCCGGTCCTCCACCTCCATGGCTCCGCGATGAAGTCTCCTCGCTGTACAAATCGGATCATGGGCACTAGCGTCGGCTTCATCGGAGAAAAAGCGGGCTAGGTCATCGACGACGATGCCGAAGATGATCTACGTCGAGGCATCGCTAGATCAAGCTCCAACTTCACCAAGTCAAGAAAACTTGTGAAGGAAACACCCTATACTACTTGGCAAGAGGTAGAGGATGAAGAAATAGGAAGTGGGTAGACTTTAGATTTGGATTTCTCACACTTTTTCATCAATCACCATTGATGTAGCAAGCTTTCTTCATGGAAGAAGAAGATGAAGAAGAAGAAGATGATATATATCATAAGTGTTTTTAAAATAAAAACAATATGATACTTATCATAATCTCAACCATGGTTTAGTGTAGAGATTTAACTAAGGTTAGATGAGTGGTTAGGGTTAAAGAAGAGACAAGAATGGTGGACTTCTTCAAAACATCAAGAAGCTTCAACAAAAAACAAACTAAGCCACCATTTCTTTTTCTCTTTATCATTTTCTAAATGAAATAAATAAATAGATAAATGAATAAGTAAAAGAAATGATACCCTAACCACTAACAAACCATGGTTTAATACTTTACACAAAACCAAGCTAGAATGTATCATCAAACATGATACAATCATGTGCACCAAAAAATATATCACATATACAATGTGCAATACAAGTGAGTAAATCCAATTTAAGTGAACATATACTAGTTAATGCAAAGTAATATATCAAATATATAATTATGCATTAAATCATTAAATCAACACTTGATTTAACGATCCGGTCATATCGCATATAACCGACTAATATCAATAGTAACAACTTATCGAATCATCACTTGATCCGATAACCCGGCTATATCACATATAACCGATCAATGTTACAAATCGCGAGAATCAAATACAGTATCATATACTGGTATTATTCTCGGTCCCGCACATATCTCATATGCGCTCCTATTTCGTTTCGCTTGAGCTAGGAAACCTCTGTGTAGGACTCTAAAGACTCGTCAATACGCCGGCAGCAGGTGATGATCATATCAAACACCCGCAAGCCGCAAGCGGTCTGCTAAACGTAATGGCCACCCGGGTATTGAGCGATCAGAAGATCGACGAGCAAGCCCGCTCACACTCCTGTGAATCCAACCAGTAACACTTACCGTACAGTCCGGTCTGTTCGTCTGATATGTCGCATATCTCGCCTAGGGGTGGTAAACGTCAGACACCAGTAGCTCGATAAGTCATGCCGACGTGAAGTCCATGACATGTGTGAAACCACTGATAACACTTACCAGTAGGTCACTGCAACCCTGGCCAGGGATTTCCTGTTATGGCCAGTCGTGCATAGCGCAACATCAACCCCCAATACCGGGAGAGACGAATCCCCTCCTATCGCTCATTGCCTCCATGTGAATCGGGTCTGTACCCAAAAACCACCTGTTTGCACGACTCAGTAGATCCGTGGTAGGGTGGAAATCAAAGCACAGTGGGAGACACACAAGACTCTATGACGATCTCGGGTCAACAGACTAAGCTATACCAGTGTCACCAGAGAACTGCCATCTGACGTGAGGTATAATACCATCTGGGAGTTCTTGGCGAGTCCGTTCAGTGTACCCAGTCTCCACTGAGCACCCTTGTACCATCTCTGATGTCGAACACCAATGGATATGGGATCATCCATCGCCCATCACATGGGTCGAGAAGATATACGCTAGTCTACTCTGGAATATCGATGCCCCGTCTCGATATTCCCACGACTAGGAACATTGAAGGATGTACTCATGGACTACCCAGGCCCCACTAGTATGATCCGCATCATAGTCCTGGAAGTCGAGTACACATCCTAAGGGCTTTATCAACATGTAACAAAGAGACAGAAAGTATACATGTTAAGATAAAGAGCAACCAGATAGCGTACTATCACGTCGAGCAAGAAAGTCCTACCTATATATGTCCTAGCATCCACTACAATATACATCCAATGTACAGTAATGGCCTCTAGGGCATACATATAACTAACATCTCTTACTCTCTCTTGATTCATTCATTTATACACCAAAAGAAAACTTAGCCATTTTTTAGCTCATGCCTTTGATCATCACCTCCATCTTCTATGGTTGCTTCATGAGCTTTGAGCATGAGAGAAAAATATGGTGAGATTATTCTACACCCCCTACTCTCCACTACTAGCAATTTTGAAGAGTCGGTTGGTCCGCTTGGCGAACCAGAAGCCTGTGTCGTTTCCCTCGGGTGGATCATCAGAGATAAAGGAAGACCGGCGACCAAAGTCGATCCGCATCACTAGCAGCTTGGAAATGGTTGAAGACCCGAAGGACTTGGTTCATTAGGTATAACCATTCTATCTCCTTCTGTTAGTTGGCTAGTTTTAGGGTTAATTGTTTCGATCTTACAAATCGGGTAATGGTAGCCCCGGGTTTTAAGAAATTTTTATTCCGCAATTGGCTGCGGTTCGATGGCTGGGGCGCTCCCACTACCCAACAAATACAGGTGCCACAAATGTGTACAGAAATAGAACTAAGTGCAACGGAGGTGCACAAAAATATGTGTCAAGTGCAACGGGTGTGCACGATAACAATATCAGGTGCATCTGATATGCATGAAGAATATCGATTTTGTGCATCTAGTGTGCACAAAATCGCATCGAGTGCACCAAGTGTGCGCAAGAATCTCAATCAAGTGCACATATTGCACGAAAACGAATATCGAGTATAAAAATCGAAATCAACGCTATACGACATACACCAATTCAAATCAAGTATACCGTGGCATAAACATTCATAAACCGGTGCATCTGCGTGCACCAAAACCAAGCCAAAGTGCTGAAAGCTCGCGCAAACTGCTCGAATGAATAAGTCAAATCATGTGCATACCATAAGCATGAAATCGAAATCAAATGTCTTGAAATGCGTAAAAATCGAAATCAAGTGCAATGAATATGCATGAAAATAACAATCAACACAACTGATATATAAAACACGAATCAAGAGAAACTGTGGTGCACATAAGAAATACTAATCATAAAACGAATCGTCAAAATACCAAAAATCCAGAACAATGGAAACGTGATATTCGAATCACCAAATCACAAATTAAATACTATCGTCGATGTGCCCCTCCATCAATGTCGAAGGGTGTTTGTGCATCTAAAGCTAGCAGAGCAAGATATCTACTTGTCTCCTGTTTACGGTATAGCGCCTTCTGCTTTTTGGACCTTGTTTCTCTCTGCGGATTACCAGTTATACACCCTCTCGACTCGATAGCCCGATTCGGGGTACTGACGGAAGCTGTCTCGTTTTGGCGCATTCTCTTAAGATCTCCTGACCAATTAACATGGTCACTCATAACGTATCATGTCAGCTTTGGCTGTCTCAAGCCCAATAAGTTGGTGTGATACAACCGATCCTATGTTTAAGTCTTACCGTGTAGTGTTCCAGAAGGATCATGTCTGGGTCTCTTTCCAATACCATCTCTGCCGGACTGCCCAGAAGTTAGCACTCTTTACTTAACCCATTTCTTATTCCGGGACGATTGTATTCTCATAATGAATTTCCTCTGGAATCACGGCTATATACAATGCCTCTGCATGAATATAAAGCTCCTGGCATTTGCGGAGTGGAATGTCAACTCGTTAAAATCTCGTACGAACCACTTACTCCGCTTCCCTTCGGTATAAAAAAATTCGGAATCATCTCTTCGTAGTTGTATTGAGTGCGCTCCAATTGACTATTGTCATATCTAGAGTATCTTTTTCCGAAGTTACAACTCGGTATCTCTAATATCCTGTACTAAGCATCTGGCCAAAATGTCTTCGGGACTCGTCCAACTCATCGGAGTGATGCGCTTACGCTCTTCCTGGCTCGATCGACTCAAAACATGCCCGTGTGAGGTCATCTTCTAACTGAAGCATATCGATCTGATGTTCTCGCATCGGATTATTCCAATAAACAATATGTCCTAGTCATTTATCCTAGGATGACTAGCGATCTTCTATCCTATCCCCGTGTATAAACTCATGCTACAATAGCTTCAATGATTGGGGACGATATCTTAACAACTCAGCAACAGCTAGATCGCTTGTCCGCACGGTAAACAATACCTAAAACATCTGGAGTAGACGATACATCAACAGTCTTCACATTCTGGCTGGCCTCTAGCAATGGCCCGATCATCTGGTGTAGATCTCGAACGCTCGCGTCAACGAGAAAACGATGTATCAATGCGTGCATATGTTACCGGAATACATCCTGGTCAGTCCTCGATCCCGACAATCTCGCTTTGATCGCATCTCTCTCTGCTCGTATAGCCATGTTAACGGAAACCACGATCAAACATCGATGAGGATAGATCATAGGAACGAATAGAATACGGTGCATAAGAAATGTACATCCTAACGCTTCTTAAGTGGAGTAGTGTATCGTAAGTATGCTGCGGAACATACACACAGTACGTTACTCTACTTAAGTCACCTACTCCATCAAACAAGGTCAACCTACGCGACGAAAGTTCGGGTCTAATACCCCCTCGGCCAAATCTATGTTCCGTAAGGTCAAGCATATGTTTCGAATATAAATATACACCTTAGACTCCGCATAGCCAAACCTAGACTCTAACCAAGGTTAAACCAAACGCTCTGATTCCAACTTTGTCACGACCCGGAACAGACACGTTACTGGCATTTGAATCATGTGATGTCTATAGGACCCACCTAATTCACGTAAGCCAAAAGCCCAGAAATCTAAACCTTTTTAGGGGAAAAATAATAGTGGTGATGTTTTGAAATAAGGTTTTCTGAAATCAAGCTTATTCTTATATATATACATAAGTAGTAATATATGAAAATGCTATATTTGTATCTAACTTAAAGCCCTTTTTGTCGTTTGAAATTTGGGCAACACCTCCTTTGTGATTTTTAACCCAAAAACGAATACACGAAATAATATATAAGGCATCCCCAAGCGGGAGCTATCTCTTCGCCAATTGGCGGAAACAACCACACAAGATAATATAAGTATACAATGCCGAAGGCGAGGATAAAAGCTCACAAAGAAAGCGAGAAAAATAAACATCATAAAGAGAACAAGAAACAATAATAAAATACATAAGCGCGACTTTAAGGCTGAAAGAATATACAAACTATGGTCATCTAAGTCTACTAAATATACAAGTCTGGTTGACGGAGCTTTTAACTAGATACAACTGAGAAAATAACAAATACAACTGGTGGTCATGATGCGAGTGAAACCACCTACCAAGCAATCACCGGGAAAGAAGCAGTGTGCCAGCAAGCCGCAACGGGACATGTACGGCCAAACCTGCAAGAAAATGTGGCACAATGGGGGTGAGTTGCCAACTCGTGAGTAGAAGATATCACCGAGAAGAAATCGCATGTATGACGATCTCCTAGGTCATACAGTACAATAATAATAAGACACTGACATCGAATAAAAGTAAAGTAATATTAGAATAAAAGTGATACCAAGGTACTCATGTCCATGTCATAAAATGTGAATCATATACAAATGCGTCATCAGGTGGGTGTGTCCAGCAATGACACACAAAAATCATAATAAAACTGGAGTGTCAAACACCAACACTCGAACATCATGAAACCCATGTCTAGCATCGACACCTAATCCTCGGATCTCAGGTGCCGCATCCTCTGATCGGCCCTCATATCCGTCTCACGACTCCGGTCAGTATCCTCCGGATAACCGCTGGGTCTAAATTATCACCTGTAGGTAGTGCTCCCCTATCAGGCGCATCATCTACAACTCGAGCATATTGCCCCGGGGTACCTTACCGGGTCAACCATGTACCTGTAGACGATTCATCCTACTCCTCGAATCGGGTCTCGAAAACCAAGCACAGAACCGAGAAAACATCATGGTGCACACGAAATATCATATCAAGGAAAACCGCATCTTTCACTTTTAAAATAATCATAAGTTTATAAAATTCACATGTGGTTTCCAAATTCAGAAATCTCATGAAAGATTCGAAATCTCAAAATCACAAGTCAATGAACAGTGAATATCGGCATAAAGCCCCACAACATTGCATAACAAAATGAATATATAAATGCATGGGGTATCTGAGTAAGGAATGCAATATCTAAGCTTGCATATGAGAGCAAGCATACTACTAATATGTTTATACTACCAGTAAGCAGGTTATACCAATGTAGTAACATTTTCTACAGTGTACGTGACATGGCAATTACCGATGATGATGTGTGTGAGCCGGCAAGCAAGTGTACGTGCAACATACGCATCATCGGTAATAGTGCTGGTGTCCTTACAGACTAGATCATAATAGCTAAAGGAAACACATTTAATCTACAATGCAAAGAATAACAGGGAATAAGCAATAATGCAATATTATAAAATATAAGTCTATATACGAGCCATACAGTGATAGTGTTGGAAATGGCACGAATCGTTGTTTTTAGAAAAGTAGGGGTTACGGTGTTTTGAAGAATGAATACCATTTTAAACATCCGTAGTATCCCTCTATTACCCATTTGAAATTACCCACAATTCTCTAGTTTTGAAAATAGGTATGGATCGACTATACTCTAACATCTATTTAATAATTTAAGAAACTAACTAAATGCTAAACTAAAACCTGGGTCAAGTAGTGGAAGACTATACGTATCCGAGTCGATATATCTAGTAGTCGGCGATCCAGCCTCATATCATCACGTACGGTAATATCTATCGTACAGCATCCTTGAGTCAAGAGTGCGGATCAATCATCATATATACCTCGTATGGTAATATCCATCGTACAGCATCCTCAAAATCGAGGGTATGGGTCAAATATCATATATATCATCATTGTTACGGTATCATCATCGTACAATATCATGGTCAGGGGTACGGTTTTAAAGTCTCGTACATTCTAATATCATCGATTCATATATTATCGCATGTATAAATACATATCGCCCAATGATCCATTATAATATCATATCATAAATGATAACACGACTCAATCATCTGTCATAATCTCACGGCATCATGCCCAATCATATCGACTCATCTCTAAATATCAAATACTATCCACATCACACACACACACACACACACACATATATACAAACATACATACATACATACATATATATATATACACATTTACACACAAAATGAAGTGTGTGTGCGCGCGCGTGTGTTTGACTACAAATAGCCTGTGATTGGCTACCAAGGTAGTAACCTTATGGATAGGTCTTCCTAGACTAAACCTAATCTAACCTAAGGTCTCTTAGATACCCTATTTGCTAAGTATCCAAAAGTTGCATCCAAATTTGATAATATAGTCATATCCTATTCTATAGTTGCGGGGGTGCTATACGCCATCCACCCGACTCCCCACGTAGATATACATCTACTCACTTTGATCCTTGCTTGCAGAAGTCGATGACGCCACTCTCTCCCTTTTCGTTTGATGTCCTCACGGGGTACCTACAGTTTTCAATACGTTATATCGTATACACGAATCGAATACGAAAACCAAAACGGCACACGAAACACACATATGTTAGAACCGATGGTCTACGGGTTCAAGAATAGCCAACAACTCTCAACATCGACGAACAAACGCTAATCGATCGAGATAAAACACAATATCAAAACTCAAGTTATTAAAATCCACAAAACATAAAACAACAACTAAGAAAACTAGCTCCAGATTTTGACTCAGGTAATTTGGGGCTAAACAAACAATACAGGGACAGGTTAATAGGTATGTGAGCTGCAGGCCAAAACCCATCACCAGTGCCAACATTTACCCGGCGAGATAACAGTTTTGACCGGCCTCGCCGGCCAGAATGAGGACATTTGGTCCCGACTTTCAGTGATGGCCTCCTAGGGTTCTAATTAGGTCTCTGGGTTGTTTTATTATCATAAAAGGGTCTCAGATTTCACCAGATATCCTGTAGTCCCCAATATTTTCACAAAACCGACATTTGAAATATCTAAACTCAAGTTTTGGGTTTTCTACACTAAGTGTTGGTCCATAATTGACACTAGAAGGGTTGTAGTCATTACTAAACCTCAGATACACCTTATCAATTCAAAATAAACCTTAACCTCAACTTGGAAAATTCTTTCATCACTAAACTACATCGTTTTGGCTCAAAACTACAATAGAATACAAGGAAAGCTACAATCTTGACTAAATATGTGGATTTATACCACATTTGGCAACTCAAGAAATTTCTTGAGTTGGTCAAATTCTTCAATATCCAAACTTGAGGCCTCCATAGGATTTGTAGTGAGCTTGTGCACCATTTTTCTGAAGAGAGATGAGATTTTGATTGAGTTTGGGGTTGATTTTAAGGGGTGTAGTAGAGGTGAGGGAGATGAAGAAAAAAATTATTGAGAACGAATGAAGAATGAGAAATGAAATGGGGAGCCATGGCAAGGGAAAAAAAACCCTCTCTCTATCTCCTTGCCCATACCTCTTGTCCCCTCACTCTCAAAATATCTCACATTTAAATTTCCATTTTCTTTTTCCGTTTTTTTCAAAATAAAAACATATATAAAGGCAAATGAGGAAATTTAGGCCATGGTTCAACAAATAAAATGTAATAAGTCCCATGCAACATGTTATGTTGCATGTCACTTGCATAAACAAAATTAATGAAATATTAATCGAGTTTAGTATATAATTAGTTGTATAAATAAATTATGAAGTACCCAAATCGACCTAACACCCTCAAAAATCAATAATCATATTAATTTTTCAAATATTTTCCGAATTATCGGTATATAGTTATACCATATCATTTAAAAGTAATCTCCATACTTTAAAATATTCATAATATTTATTATTTAAATTATTTAAATTCCAAAAAATAATATTTTATTTTCTGAAATGTTACACAATGCTTCACAACACTTGGCCATTCTTCAAGAAATGCTCATGGCTACACTCTCATCTCCTCAAGCTTCCTTTTTCTTCCTCAACCCTTAATGTCTCATGTGTTGAGAAACTTATGGTATTTTGAGACAAATCAATCCATCATCACTCGCTACATCCTCTGGGCTATTTAATTTAGCGAACTAGGTACCCTAGTTACCTCGGTATTGAGGTTTGAGCTCGAACTACAAATCCTCAGGTGGATCATCTTCGATGGGGGGAGACCAAAGGCCAAACTCGATCCATGACGCCTGAAGGAGCTTATGAAGATGGTAGAAGACCGAAGGACACGGATCATTCGGTATAACCATTCTAACTCCACTTTAGTTTGCTAGCTTATAGGTTTATGGTAGATCCGGGTTATCGGGTTGTTCTAGCGCCAGTTTATAAAAATTTTGTTCTGCAAAGGGTCACGGTAGATGGCCAAGGTGATGGCACAACCCAACACGTTGATCGCTGGGAGATCAAGGTGTGGAGAGTAGAGACAGAAAACAACACTGCAGATCCACTCACAATGGCCATCCCTCAGACACAATTCGAGAGGCTAATCGAGATGATAGGTCTGCGATATGCCAATACATGGCCCTATTGCAAGTGGGAGATTGTTAGTGATATATTCCCTAGAGGACATTATTGTATAGTACTGGATTGTATATTACATTTTGGAAGCTTGGGATATACACAAATATAATAACAGTCTTGCTCAATATGGTAGTATGCTACTTAGTTTGATTCTATCTTAATATGTGTATATGTTTCTTTTAGCATATCGCTAATACATATTGGTAGAGCCCTTAGGAGCTTTGCTTGACTACCATCGTTGTGATGCTAGTCATACTAGTGGGGGCTGGGTAGTCTATAAGCACATCCTTATAAAGGTCCCTAGTCGTAGGATTATCGAGACGGGGCATCGATACTCCGGAGTAGACTAGTGTATATGCTTCTCATTCTAGCAGGGGAGATGGTCTGTCCTACAGCCATTGGTTTGTCGTAGCGGAGACATTATACCGGTACTCATTGGGTTATAAGTTACACTAGACGGACTCGTTGGGACCTGCTGTTTGGTATTATACCTATCGTCAGGTAGCTGTTCCCGGGTGGCATGAGTACAGTTTAGTCCGTTGACTTGATATCACTATTCGTCTTGAGTGTGTTCCCACTGTACTTAGATTACTACACTACCACGGCTCAAACGAGTCATGCAAACAGGTAGTAGTTGGGTGCAGTCCCGAAGCACTTGGAGGCAGTAGTGGTTAGATAGGACTCGTCTCTCTCGGTATTGGCGGTTGATATCGCGCTGTGTTCGGAAAGCCATTACACAAAGTCCTTGGCCAGGGAAAGCGAGATTTACTGGTAGGTACTCCAGTAGTTTCTCTCGGTGTATTGGGCTCTACCCCGGGACGACTTATTGCGCTATTAGGGGTTTGACGGTTACCATCCCCCTAGGCCCGATATGCGAGTATCTTAGATGAACAGACCAGACCGTACAGAGATTGTCATAGATAGGCTCAGTAAGAGTTTGTATGAGTTTGCTCATCGGCCTTCTTATCGACGGATATCTGGGTGGCCATTACGTGCAGCTAGTACCGCTGACGGACTTGTAGTTAAACCTACTGCCAGCGTACTGTCGAGTCTTTAAATTCCTATATAGAGGGTTTCCCTGCTTGGGGAAAAACGATGTAGAGGCCGTATGGTTTTATAGCTGGGTTCCAATCATGTACGTATACTGGTTACACGGATGTTGTTCGGGTGGATAATACTAGTAGAATTTGGTTTAAGCAAGATCCTAGTATTATATTATTGGATTGTTATCATCTCATAGTATTCGTATTTTTCAGAATATGAATACGGGTATGTATATACGGTGAGGGCACTCTTGTAATTTCACAAAAGATACTTCTAGAAGGGAACATCTCATTATTTGGATTTATCTATTTTAGAAATAGATTAATGAGGCGGATATTGGAGATATTTGAGGAATGGTAGTGAAGCATGGCGTATGCATTTGTTTATTTGTTTGGAATCACTATTCAAGCATGGTTGTTATTTCTTATTGTGAAATAATGCATTCTTGAGGTGAGAACAAGATTGAGCCATCCTTCACTTTGCCAAACACTTGCTCATTTGCATTTTCTTTTTCTCTCTCCATTTTCTCCTCCTTCTTCCTCATAACCCTAACCTTCATATGTATTGTGAGCCATAGGGTTATATGAGATTAAACACTCCATTAGACACTCTATATCTTCTAAGCTACCTAGCTTAGCAAACTAGGTTCCTTAGTTACCTCGGTTTAGAGGTTGGAGCTTGACTTACATACTCTCGGGTGGATCGTTTTCAATAGGAAGAGGCCGATGTTTCAAGCACGATCCGATCTTCGAGGAGCTCAGGAAGAAGAGGAGAAGAAGAAGACCCGAAAGACTTGTAAACAAGGAGGTATAAAACTCTTACCGAGTAGTTAAACCTCCAAGTAGAATAACTAGTTAAGGTTTCCATAAAGATCCTGGACTTAAAATCGGTGTTGCATAGTATAAAAAATCGTTTTCTTGTAAAATCCGCCTCCCCACAAGTGTGTGCGACATCGACTTACAGATGCAATGCGGGCCGAAATGGAATCCATGTACACCAACAAAGTATGGACTTTGGATATTGCACCACGGGGTAAAACCTGTAGGCTGCAAATGGATCTTCAGAAAGAAGATTGGTGCAGATGGACAAGTTGAAACCTATAAGGCTAGACTTGTTGCAAAACGTTTTTGTCAAAGACCTGGTTTGTACTATGATGAATCCTTTTCTCCAATGGCTATGCTTAAATCCATTCAGATCCAACTTCCCATTATTGTTTTCCAAGATTATGAAATTTGGCAGATGGAAATAAAGACTGCTTTTCTGAATGGGAATTTGGAAGAGTGTGTTTATATGGATCAGCCAGAGGGTTTCATAGAGAGTGGGAGTAGCGGAAGAGTGTGCAAGTTGCTTAAGTCCATTTTTGGATTAAAGCATGCATCGCAGAGTTGGAACATCTATTTTGATGAGACGGTCAAGGAACTCGACTTCATAAAAAATCCAAATGAACCATTTATTTATAGTAAGATTGTAGCGAGAACTGTGGTAATCCTCATCTTGTACGTGGATGACATTCTCGTTATAAGAAATGACATTCCTATGCTAAATCAGTCAAAGGATTCTTGTCACAATGGTTCTCCATGAAAGATATTGATGCCTCCTACATTCTGGGGATCCAGATCTATCGTGATAGATCTAAAAGAATGTTGGGACTTTCACAGTCAAGGTACATTGAAACCATACTGAAAAGATTTAGTATGGAAGATTCAAAGCACGGTAATCAACCGGCTTGTCATGGGATCACCCTCTACAAAGAGATGTCTCCCAAGACTGATTTGGAAATGGATCGCATGAGTATTATACCCTATGCTTCAGCGGTAGGCTCTATAATGTATGAGATGTTGTGTACTAGACCAGATGTAACTTACGCACTGAGCGTGGTAAGCAGGTATCAGCCAAAGCCTAGGGAGAAGCACTGGATAGTAGTTAAGTGTAGGGTTCCTAGGCACTCTTGTGAGGGTTCATAAGGCATCAACCATGCCCGAATAAAATTTTAGACGTGCCGAACAACCCAAAGCCGGGATCTTTGCTAGATTATTAGGGTTTTAACATGCAAGTAAACATCTTTACTACTAAGTGTGAAGGATTACAACCTTTGTAGTCCGCTCCTTCGCTTTATATGCTCCGAGTAGAAGTCCCTTCGCCGCGATCCATGATCTCCCGGACTCAAGAGAGGCTCCACGACTCGAACGATCCATGCTAGCTTGTAGTATTCCTTTTCTCCGATGATCTATGTCGTAGTTGCTATAACTCAAGCTCTCTCACTCTAATAAGGTGAACACCCTAATCTAATTGGCTAGATTAGATGAGGATGATGGAGTAGTATTTAAGCTTTCTTTTTATATCAAATTCTCATATGAAATCATCACAAAATGAAAAAACTAGTAAGCTTTCTCAAAGCTCAAGAGAGAAGAAGATGATGAAAAATAAGTTAATCATTTTGTGATGAATAATGAAATGAATATATGAATAATAATGCAACCATGGTCAAGGGATGACAAGGATAACCCTTGTAGAGAATTAACTAGGGCTAGGGTTTGGTTGGATTAAAGAATGAGTCATAGAAAAATATCAACCATAATATCTTCTTCATGACAAAAGGAATTGCTTCTAGAAGGTGCATGAAGCAACTAACCCTAATCAAACCCTAACCTTGTTTAATCTCCATTAAACATGTTTCTTTATTAATCATATCATGTTACTATAATATATATCACATATATGTTATAGATTTGTAACAAAAGAAAATAATACAATTAATATATATCGCATATATATCAATGTATTATCCGGTGAGAAAATGAAATAATAATACGAGCCAATATTAGATAATGTAATACAATATATCATATATATTATTATACATTAAATCATCGAATAAACACTTGATCCGACACTCCAGTTATATCGAATATAACCGACTAATATATCATGTACCGATTCATCGAATCAACACTTGATCCAATGACCCGGTTCATATCTAAATATCGCGATAATATAATACGGTATCTCATATCGCATTATCCTGGGTCTGCACATATCACATATGTTCCTCTACTCTGTTTTGCCTGAGCCAAGAAACCTCTGTGTAGGACTCTAAAGAATCGTCAATACGTCGGTAGCAGGTGATGATCATATCAAACACCCACAAGCTGCAAGCGGTCAGCTAAACGTAACAGCCACCCAGGTATTGAGCGATCAGAAGATCAACAAGCTAGCCGATACGTTCTCTTGTGAATCCAATCAGCAACACTCCCGTACAGTCCGGTCTCTTCGCCTGATATGTCGCATATCAAGTCTAGGGGTGGTATACGTGAGATCCCAGTAACCGATAAGTCGTGTCGATGTGAGGCTCATAACGGTTCGAGAAACTACTGGTAACACTTACCAGTAAATCTCTATATCAGATCTGGCCTGGGACTTCCAGTTATATCCAATCGAACACAGCACAACATCAACTCCCTATACCGGGAGCGACGAATCCCCTCCTATCGCTCATTGCCTCCATGTGATTCGGGACTGCACCCAAAAGCCACCATTTTGCATGCCCTCTTGGACGTGGTAAGGTGGAAATCAAAGCACAGTTGGAATCACACAAGACTCTATGACGATCTCGGGTCTACAGACCACCCTGTACCAGTGTCACTGGAGAACTGCCATCTGACGTGTGGTATATCACCATCTAGGAGTTCTCAGCGAGTCCGTCCAGTGTACCCAGTCTCCACTGAGCACCCGCACACCATCCTTGATGTCCAACACCGATGGATATGGGATCATCCATCGCCCATCATATGGGTCAAGATGCGTATACGCTAGTCTACTCTGGTGTATCGATGCCCTGTCTCGATATACCCTCGACTAGGAACAGTTATAGGATTTACTCATCAACTACTGTGGCCCCACTAGTATGATCTCATCATAGTCCCAGCAGTCGAATACAGATCCTAAGGGCTTTATCAACATGTAAGAGTAAGACAGTAAACCAGTACAAGTCAACATGTTAAGATAAAGTGAAACTAAATAGCATACTATCATGACGAGCAAGAAAGTCCTCTCTATATATATCCAAGCATCCATTATAATATACATCATATGTACAACAATGGCCTCTAGGGCATATACATAATTAACAATCTCCCACTTGCACTAAGGCTAGCTGCTGTAGTATATCATACCTAGCATCCCGAATAATCTCTCAAACTGTATCTGGGGAATGGCCTTCGTGAGTGGATCCGCAGTGTTGTCCTTCATAACTACTCTCCTGACCTCGATCTCCTGGCGATCAACTATCTTCCTGATTAGGTGATACCGCCTCAGGATATGTCTGGACTTTTGATGGGACCTGGGTTCCTTGGCCAAAGCCACAGCTCCATTGTTATCGCAATATAGAGGTATCGGATGTCCAATGGATGGAAGCACACCAAGTTCACTAATGAACTTCTTTATCCAGACAGCCTCTTTGGCAGCATCGTTGGCAGCGATATATTCAGCCTCCATCGTCGAGTCTGCAACGGTATCCTGTTTGGAACTCTTCCAACATACCGCCCCTCCATTGAGGGTAAAGAAAAATCCCGAGTGCGACATAGAGTCGTCCTTATCACTTTGGAAGCTGGAATCGGTAAAGGACTCTACCCGGAGTTCTCCGTTACCATACTTCAAGAACATCTCTTTAGTCCTTCGCAAGTGCTTGAGAATGTTCTTCACAGCTGTCCAGTAACTCTCTCCAGGATCTGCTTGATACCGACTCACTACACTTAGTGAGTATGCTACATCGGGTCTGGTACATAGCATCGCATACATGATGGAGCCTACTGCCGAAGCATAGGGTATCCCTTGCATGCGAGCTCTCTCCAAATCAGTCTTGGGAGACATCTCTTTGGAGAGAGTGAGTCCAGAGATCGTGGGTTGGTTCCCACGCTTGGATTCTTCCATACTAAACCTCTTTAGTATGGTGTCAATGTACCTGGATTGGGACAATCCCAGTATCCGTTTAGATCTATCTCTATATATCCTGATTCCCAGTATGCAGGTGGCATCACCTAGATCTTTCATCGAGAATCTTTGTGATAAGAAGAACTTGACTGATTGCAGCATAGGAACATCATTTCCTATCAAGAGTATGTCATCCACGTACAATACGAGGAAGACAACCTTACTCTCTGCTACCTTCTTATAGATACAAGGTTCATCTATATTTTTGATGAAGTCAAACTCGTTGAGTACAACATCAAAATAGATGTTCCAACTCCGCGATGCTTGCTTTAACCCATAAATGGATTTAAGCAGCTTGCACACCTTTCCGCTGCTCCCACTATCTACGAAGTCCTCTGGCTGAGTCATCTACACGCACTCTTCTAAATCACCGTTTAGAAAGGCGGTCTTAACATCCATTTGCCAGGATTCGTAGCCATGGTATGCAGCAATGGAAAGTAAGATCCGGATGGACTTAAGCATTGCCACTGGAGAAAAGGTTTCGTCATAATCCACACCTGGTCGTTGACGAAAACCCTTTGTAACAAGTCTAGCCTTGAAAGTCTCAACTTTTCCATCTACACCAAATTTCTTTTTAAAGATTCACTTGCTCCCAATGGGTTTTACCCCTTCAGGAGCATTTTCCAAAGTCCATACTTTGTTGGTGTACATGGATTCCATCTCAGATCGCATTGCATCCAACCATTTCATAGAGTCACCACTCGTGATGGCCTGCTCGAAACTAGTCGGGTCATCATCTTCCATGATCCAATCCCCGCTTCCACCATCATTGAGAAAACCGTAGTATCTCTCAGGTGGATGAGAAACCCTGCTAGATCGGCGGAGTGGCTGGGGTTCGTCGGGAACTACTGAATCCTCTGGTTCCATTAAATCTTCAGTTGCAGTTTGTGTCGCTGGAACCTCTTCCAGCTCTATCTGTTTGCCACTAATTTCTTTTGCAAAAATTCCTTTTCTAAAAAGGTGGCATATTGAGAAACAAACACTTTTTGTTCCTCAGCGTGGTAGAAAATATATCCTTGAGAATTCTTTGGATATCCCACAAACTTGCAAAGAACGATCGTGCCTCAAGTTTGTCCGGATTTTGTCTTTTGACATAGGCCGGACAACCCTATATCTTAAATCTTTTAAAATACGGTCTCATTCCACTCCATATCTTATATGGGGTTGAAGGCACTGATTTAGATGGAACATGATTCAATAGGTATGCCGCTGTCTCAAGCGCATAACCCTAGAAGGAAATAGGTAACTCAGCTGTACTCATCATAGAGTGTACCATATCTAGTAGGGTGCGATTCCTCCGCTCCGATACACCGTTGTGCTGTGGTGTATAAGGAGGAGTAAGCTGAGAGAGAAACCCATTCTCTTTTAGATAATCTAGAAAATCATTGCTCAAGTATTCTCCTCCTCGATCAGATCGAAGGATTTTAATACTTTTACCCGTTTGGTTCTCTACTTCGTGCTTATATTCTCTGAATTTCTCAAAAGGTTCAGACTTGTGTTTCATCAGGAACACATGTCCGGATCTAGAGAGATCGTCAGTAAATGTAATGAAGTAGGAAGAACCGTTCCTGGCATGCGTAGACATAGGACCGCATATATCACTATGTACCGGTCCTAAGAGTTCCGTAACTCTTTCTCGATGTCCACTAAATGGAGTTTTGGTCATTTTACCTTTGAGACATGAATGGCAAGTATCATAAGATGATAATTCGAACGGATTCAAATATCCATCCTTATGTAACTTAGCCAGTCGTGTCGCATTGATATGACTAAGTCTACAATGCCACAAGACGGATTCGTTCATTTCTGAATTCTTCCTCTTTTGTGTGTTTTGTATATTAAGGACTGTATTTTGATTGAGAATGAATATGCCATTATGTAACGAGCCTGATCCAATCAACTTTTGATTTAGGAAGATGTTCATAACAATATCCTGTACTACAAAATTATATCCTTCTTTACTTAATAAAGAAATTGATATAATGTTGCACATCATGTTCGATATATAATAGCATTCATTCAGAATCAGTGTATTACCACTTGGTAATACTAGGTGATATTCGCCAACTGCTTTGGCTGCAATACTTGCACCATTCCCTAGTTGAACGGAATGATCACCTTTTCCCAGTTCTCTACCTTTACGTAGCCCATGTAATAATTTACATATATGGGATCCCGATCCGGTATCTAATACCCAGGACGTAGGGTGAACTGAGAAACAGTTCTCAATAACTAACACACCCGAAGAAGATGCATCAACATACTTGTTCTTCGTTTAGGCGGCGTGAGAATCCAGATATTCTCCTGTTTCTTGTTCAGTCTTATAACTCTTATAAGAAAAAACGGGTTCAACGATCCCCTGCTTAGTATAATAACTGGGTTCAGTCAATACATCCATTTCATTATCTTGATTAAGTCCTGACATGGTCGCTATGTGGAGAGACAGAGAAGGAAACACTTTAGCGTATGTTCTTGCAAGATTAGATTGGTTATTATCTTATCTAATCAGGATGTCTCCCACTGTTTTTATCAAATCTTCCTCCAAACCCTAAATGGTAAGATTAGCTGGGATTAATTACACTCTACAATTTCGTCAATCTTTCAGCCAGATCAGTGTCGGTACTTAAGGGAGGTTCCCCGTGCTTTCGCACGGACCTAATTAAAGTAAACCTCGTTTTCCCAGAGGCGTAACCCCGATAACACCTTTCTAGACACCTACTTGATCGGCTAATTGTCCTCTGTAAAAGTCTCCTAAGAGTAACTCTTACTCGTAGTGGGTATCAGGATCCATCTATCTCATAGAAGGTATGCAATCACATTGCAAATTTCAACATTTGAAATTCCCGATAATACTTTTACCCCTAGCAACTCATGACCTTAACATGGTCAACAAATCATAAGCGCTAGCCAAGTTCAACCCGTCATTTCCCGATTGAATTAAACCCACTCGTACGACCCTTAACATGGTCAACAAAGTCATACGACTACCCTAATCCAATCACATCACATGTATTAGCAGATAAGCATTAATTAGCTACCGCACACTACGCCTTAAAATGGTCAACAAACGTAGCACGAATACTAAGTGGTACTTATCTGAAATGACGGAGGGCTACGCAGGTTTTTAAGAAAAAACATGAGCGTAATGAACTTGATATCGTCGTAGAATCAAGTGATTTTTGAAAAGGAGTGTTTTTGAGGCTTCTAGTATCGCTAAAGAGGTCACTCCCGGTGAAGGGATCTCGGCTCTTTCCCCATCGAATAAGGTGCAGGATATATCATATATACCGCTGTGCAAAGCAAGAACTATATAAGCTGTCAAAAACTAAACCATGAGTTTGTAGCATCTGCCAGTTTCGCTAAAGAGGTCACTCCCGGTGAAGGGATCTCGGCTCTTTCCTCGTCGAATAAGATGCAAGGTATATTATATATACCACTATGCAAAGCAAAACTGTAGCTACCCTTTTTATAAAGTTTTGATTCTACAATATCTTTTAGGTTTCTTTTCTTTTTATTAATATCATTAATAAAAATCCCATCAGTTTATGCTTCCTAAGCATCACAGAAGAAACGAAAGCAGTAATATTTATATATCAGCATATATATAGTATAAGCATTCGTCTCAGGCAGTAATATGATCTCATCACAGAACATTGCAGCAGAAGAACATATATGAAATATTGGATATATTAGGATGTCCGTGTTTTTAATACGAGCCGGTATAAAACCCGGATTCCACGGTAGCGATGAAAAGCCAAACCCAGATCCCTAGACCCCTACGAGAACGGCAAGTAACACTGCCAATTCTAGGGTTAGGAGACCCGGTCTCGACTCCTCGAGATGGCCTCCCACTGGACCTTAAAACCCGGTTACTTGTGCTCCCCTCCTTGGGTCTACCTAATGCGGAAAAGTAAATAATATACAATGGTGACATCATCCTCAGCCCGGAAGTGCCCCAATAAAAGAATATTACATACATATGAATTTTACATGAATGAAAATAAAATCCCTCATCTCACATAAAACCCCCGGCTATTCAGAACACGACGATCCAATATAACATATCACTGTTAGTTATATGTATGCCCTAGAGGCCATTACTGTACATAGGATGTATATTGTAGTGGATGCTGGGACGTATATAGGGAGGACTTTCTTGCTCGACATGATAGTATGCTATCTGGTTGAACTTTACCTTAACGTGTATACTGATTGTCTCTCTGTTACATGTTGGTAAAGCCCTTAGGATCTGTACTTGACTACCTGGACTATGATGCGGATCATACTAGTGGGGACATGGTAGTCCATAAGTACATCCTTCAAAGTCCCTAGTCGTGGGTGTATCGAGACGGGGCATCGATATACCAGAGTAGACTAGCGTATACCTTCTCGACCCATACAGATGGGCGATGGATGATCCCATATCCATCGGTGTTTGACATCAGAGATGATATACGGGTGCTCAGTAGAGACTGGGTACACTGGACGGACTCACCGAGAACTCCCAGATGGTATTATACCTCACGTCAGATGGCAGTTCTCTGGTGACACTGGTACAGAGTAGTCTGTTGACCCGAGATCGTCATAGTGTCTTGTGTGGTTCCCACTGTGCTTTGATTTCCATCTTACCACGTCCAAGAGGGCGTGCAAAACGGTGGTTTTTGGGTAAAGTCCCGAGTCACATGGAGGCAATGAGCGATAGGAGGGGATTCGTCTCTCCCGGTATAGGGGGTTGATGTTGCGCTGTGTTCGATTGGCTATAACAGGAAATCCCTGGCCAGGGTTGCTGAGATTTACTGGTAAGTGTTACCAGTAGTTTCTCGAATTGTTATAGACCTTATATCGACACGACTTATTGAGCTATTAGGGTCTGACGTTTACCACCCCTAGGCGAGACATGCGACATATCAGACGATCTGACCGGACTGTACGGTAGTGTTACTGGTCGGATTCACTGGAGTGTGAGCGGGCTTGCTCGTCGATCTTCAGATCGCTCAATACCCGGGTGGCCGTTATGTTTAGCAGACCGCTTGCGGCTTGTGGGTGCTTGATATGATCATCATCTGCTGCCGGCGTATTGACGAGTCTTTAGAGTCCTACACAGAGGTTTCCTGGCTCAAGCGAAACGAAATAGGAGCGCATATGAGATATGTGCGGGACCGAGAATAATGCGTGTATATGATACCGTATTCCATTCTCGCGATGAATGTATCGATTAGGTTATATGCGATATACCCTAGTTATCGAATCAAAGGTTGATTTGATAAGCCGATACATTATATACTAGTCGGTTGTGTGCGACATGACCGGGTCATTGAATCAAGTGTTGATTTAATTATTTAATGCATAATTATATATTTGATATATTACTTTGCATTAACTAGTATCGGTTCACTTTAGATGGATTTTCTCACTCGGATGTGCACATTATATATGTGATATGATTTTGTGCATTTGCTTGTATCATGTTTGATGATACATGCTTTTTGGTTTGTGTAAAGATTAAACCATGGTTATTTAAATGGTTAGGGTTTTGTTTTTCATATCTATTTATTCATTTATTTATTTATTTTCTTTTTGGAAAAAGAAATGAGAAGAATGGTGGCTTTCTTTGTTTGTAGTTGAAGATTCATGAACCTTTGACTTTGTCCACCATTCTTATCTCATGCTTAACCTAACCATTTGATTTAACCCTAGTTCAATCTCTACACTTGACCATGGTTTAGATTATGATAAGTTTTGATTTTTCTTTTCATTTTTAATTAAGTTATCATAATTCTTTCTTCTTCTTCTTCATCTTCTTCACATGAAGAAAGTTCACTTCATCAATGGTGATTGATGAAAATGAGTGAGAAATCCAATTCTAAAGTCTACCCACTTCCTATTTCTTCATCCTCTACCTCTTGCCAAGTAGTAGAGTGTGTTTCCTTCACAAGTTTCTTGACTTGGTGAAGTGAGAGCTTGATCTTGCGATGCTTCGACGTAGATCATCTTCGGCATGGACATCGACGACCTAGCTCGCCTATTCTCCGATGAAGTCGACGCTAGAGCCCGGATTTGATTTGGACAGCGGAGAGGACCTCATCTCGGAGCCGTGGAGGTGGAGGACCGGATCTACAAAGGTTGTATTTCCGTTTCTCTTTCGTTAAGTGTTAACTAGTTAGCTTTATCGCCTAGTTTTCTAGCAAACGATCCGTAGTCGGGTCTCTCGGCACCCGTAAAATTTTATAATAGCATGTTCGATGCCTTGTGAGACCTCATTAGGGTGCCTAGGAACCCTACAGTGGTATCAGAGCCTAGCTAGAGCCTTAGGCGATGCGTAGACGGAGTTTGAAGTCCGATCGAACCGAAACCCAAACCTTAGAATGCTCTCTGTACTTTTTTGAAATTCGTGGATTTTCGAGAATTAAAAATATGCAGAAAAATCAGCAGGAAATTATAAGAATTACGGTGCAAAAAGTAACTAATGATCCCTCAAAAGTGCGGCGGAACCGCGGCATTAGCATGCTAATGCGGCGGTTCCGCGGCCGTTTTGTCTTATTAGGCATTCAATTTTGCACAGTAACTCCTATTTTTCAGTGCTGGTTTTCCTGAGAATTTTTAATCTGAAATCAAGAGTTGAATATTTTGGGTTGTATTGGGAGTTCATACATTCGATCGGATTGTCAAACTTTGTCTATGTTTCGTTCCGGATAATTTTTTGAATATGTTAAAAAGTTCGACCGGATATAAATACCCAATTTTTTCCCCTGTCGGGAAATTTCCAAGTGTTGGATATTTCTGTAGTTTAATGACGTTCTAAGTAGTGCAAGTAACGCGATGGTCCCTCTAGAAGACAACAAACCTTAACTCGATTATGTGACCGTCTTGAACTACCCTTTGAACCTTCGGGTTTGGGGCAGTACGGCGTGCCACATGTGAGGCGTTGGCTTGACCCTTCTACGGCTGGACCGTTGGTACTGAGGCACGAACTGAATGTTTTTAGACTTGTTTCATGTGTTGATCTGTATCGGGAAAACTTGGCTGTTCGATTGTTCGATCGAAAAGTATAGCATTTTCTATTTATCCGGAATGTGATACAATAATTGGAATTCACAAATAGTTATGAGATAACGGAATGAATATTATAAACATAGCAGTTTAGTCTCACTTGATCGGTTGCCACGGAATTTTGATGTGATCAAAAGTCCGTCGCAATCACGTAGCGTACGCGGATACTCGCCGGGTAAACTTAATAGACAGTCTCACTCCATAGCCCCGACCAAGTGACTGTAGGAGAACCCCGTCGCCGAAAGCATTCGTTTGGGTGCTCGCGGTAGCGGTGTTCCGCCTTGGTGCACTTCGTCGACGGTATCGGGGGTGAAGCCGCCTACTAAAGTTTGCGACGAGCATTCGATCAGGATGTTGGGAATCTTGTTGAATTGCCCAACTTAATATTGAAAAGTGTTTTCGATTTTGAGACTAAAATGCTGCGTTTATAATTGTTAGGCATGCGATGTCTAAGTAATTCATTTGGTCAGGCATGCGATGTCTGAGGTGGTTGCGGATTCCAACTGTTGTAGTTTTACACTTTCTTTTCTGTGACCGTAAGTGTAATATGTGATATCGCCGGTTTCGTTGCTATATGTCAACGACAATTGGGATGCGCATATTTACTTACGTTGATGACATGTGTTGTTATGTGTTGCTGGATATGTTATATTGGATCGTCGTGTTTGAATAGCCGGGGTTTTTTATGTGAGATGAGTGTTTTTCATTTTCATTCATGTAAAAACTTGTATGTAATATTCTTTTATTGGGGCACTTCCAGGTTGCGGAAGTTGTCACCGTTGATGTATATTATTTACTTTTCTGCACTAGGATAGACCCAAGGAGGGGAGCACAAGTAACCGGGTTCTGGGGTCCAGTGGGAGACCAACTCGAGGAGTCGAGTCCGGGTCTCCTAACCCTAGAATTTGTAGGGTTGCTTGCCGCTCTCGTAGGGGTCTAGGGGTGTGGGATTGGCTATTCATCACGACCGTGGAATCCGTGTTTTGTACTGGCTCGTATTGAAAACACGGACGTCCTAGTATATCCAATATTTCATATGTTTCTTCTGCTGTGTTTTATCTGTGATCATGTGATGTTCTGTGACAGGTATTATATATAGTATATATGATATATTATATAGACGTTACTTATGTTTTACACCCGCGCTAGCCCTGCCCCGCTCTGCCGTCAGTTACCTAACCTAACGGTGCACGAGGGGACATCGAGGCGAATGCGGATGGCATAAGTGTACGTCGTATTTATCTGTGATGGTTAGGTGGACTTAAATGATGGGATATTCATTAATGAGATTAATGAAAGAAAATAAACCTAATTGATGTTGTGGAATCGAATTTCAAAATAAAAACAGGTAGCTACAGTTCTTTCTTTGCATCGCGGTGTTCATTATAGAACATCCTGCACCTTATTCGATGAGGAAAGGACCGAGATCCCTTCACCGGGAGTGACTCCTTTAGCAATAACTGGCAGATGCTACACACTCGGTTTGGTTTTGGTCGCTTCTATAGTTTCTGCTTTGCACAGTGATATATATGATATATCCCGCACCTCATTCGACGAGGAAAGGGCCGACGATCCCTTCACCGGGAGTGACCCCTTTAGCAAATCTAGAAAAGCTTCAAAAAACATTCCATTTAAAAACCATTTGATTCCGCAACGAGATCAAGTTCAAAGCGTTAAAGGTTTTCACAAAAACCATTCGCAACCCTCCGTCATTTTAGGAAGTAGAGTACTTAGTATTCGTGCTGTGTTTGTTGACCATAGTCAAGGCACAGTGTACGGTAGCTAAGTGATGTCTTCCTACACCGCATATGATGCGATTAGTTAAGACAGTCGCGTGACTTTGTTGACCTTAGTTAAGGGTCATGTGGGTGGGTCTAATTAATCACGAAATGACGGGTAGAACTTGACTAGTGCTTCTGATTTGTTGACCATAGTTAAGGTCATAGGTGCTAGGGGTAAAAACCTTTATCGGGAGTTTCAAGTGTTGAAATTTGCAATGAGATTGCATACCTTCTATGTGATAGTTGGATCCCGATACCCACTGCGAGTAATTATTACTCCTGGGAGAGTTTTGCACTTTGCATTTAGCCGATCAAGTAGGTGTCTAGAAAGGTGTCAACGGGGTTACGCCTCTGGGAAAACGAGGTTTACTGTAATTAGGTCCGTGCGAAAGCACGGGGAACCTCCCTCAAAGTACCGACACTGGCCTGGCTGAAAGATTGGCGAACTTGTAGAGTGTAATTAATCCCGGCTAGTCTTTCCTTTTAGGGTTTGAAGGAAGACTTGATAAAAACAGTGGGAGCCATCCTGATTAGATAAAATATATAACCAGTCTGATCTTGCAAGAGTGCACGCTGAGTGTTTTCTTCTCTCTCTCTCCTGGTAGCGACCATATTACGCCTTAATCAAGATAATAATATGGATGTATTGACCGAACCCGCTTGTTATACTGAGCTGGGGAACGTTGGTCCCGCTCCAACTTATAATTGTTATAAGAAAGAGCAGGAAATAGGGAATACCAGAATTCCTATGCCGCCCAAACGAAGACAGTACATATGATGCATCTCCTTCGGGTGTGTTCATTACAAAGGACTGTTTCTCAGTATCCTCTGAATCCTGGGTATATGATGCCGGATCAGGATCCCAGATATGTAATCTGTTACATAGGGCTACAAAAAGGTAGAAAAACTGAGAACGGGTGATAAGTTTCATGAGACAGAAAACGGGGCAAGTGTTGCAGCCAAGTCTGTTGGTCACTGTCACCCTGTATTACGAATACATTGATTCTGAACAAATGCTATTAGATACCGAACCTGATATACAAAATCATATCAGTCTCTTTATTTCTAAAGAAAGGATATAATTTTGTATTGTTGGATAATGTTTTGAACATTTCCTATATCAAAAGTTGATCGGTTCAGGCACGTTATCTAAAAGCATTGACGTTCTAAATCAAACTACAGTTCCTAGTATACAGAACACACACAAGAGGAAGAGTTCAGAGATGAACGAATCCTTCTTGAGGCATTGTAGACTAGGTCACATCAATGCGACCCGACTGGCTGAAGTTACATTTTAGATGCATATTTAAATCAGTTTGAATTTACATCTTATGAAACTTGCCAGTCATGTCACAAAGATTAGATGACCATAGCTCCGTTTACTAGAAACAGAGAAAGAGTTAGTAAACTCTTGGGACTGATACATGATGATGTATGTGTAAGTCGATGTACTACACCCCAATACTTGTGGGGAGGCGGAATTTTCAAAAACGAACTTGTTTAGTGAACGAACATCGACTAACCGCTAGAATCGAAGCTAAACGATAACTAACCGTACACAAAGAGTTTCATAACAATTTTGTTTAGGGATTATACCTAATGAAACTAGTCCTTCGTCTTTACGATCTCCTTGTTCTCCTCGGCCTTCTCTAGGTAGTAGACGATCCACCCGAGAGCAAAACTCCAAGCTTAGCCTCTAAACTTGAGGCAACTAACCTTCTTGGATTGCTAATCAAAGAAGCTAGATGAAATAGAGTGATGGTTATGGATTGATTAGTCTAACTAATCCTAGATCTCAACACATGAGGGTGAGGATTAGTCTTTTGAAGAGAGAGAGCTTGAGGAGAGAGAATGTGAATAATATTATGAGAATAAGTTATGAGTATCATAATATATATGAAGCATTATCTAATAAGAAGAAAAGAATAAAGAGTGATGAATAATCATGCTTCATAAAATATCTAGTGGTGATTCATTAGCATGAGTCATTAAGCAATAAATGTGCATTAATGAAATGAATGAATCACCACCATGACTCATATAACTCATTCAATGAATATGACACATAACCCTCCTTAGTCACCATCTTCTAGAAGCTTCTCGAGTAATTACGAGAACGCCCCTCCGATCCGTAAAAATACGGAAAAACTTTAGACTGTAAAAATCCAATAACCGGATACCAGTAACTGGCTTAAACCAAAGCCGACTGGTAAAAACTGTCCGAAAGTCGTACGCGCGTAAACGCACGTATGCGTCCGAACCCTTTGTCGCAAAACCATGCAACCTCTATATCGTTTCGCCTGGAGTAGGAAACTCTCTGTGTGGGACTCTAGAGACTCGACTACTACGCTGGCAGTGGGTTTAACCACAGACCGCAAGCGGCACTAGCTGTACGTAACGGTCCCCAGGTAGTTGTCGATACGAAGGCCGATGAGGAAACCCATCCGAACTCCTACTGAGTCTGATGTGACAATCTCCATACAGTCCGGTCCGTTCGTCCAAGACTATCGCATATCGGGCCTAGGGGGGCGGCAAGCGTCAGTCCCCTAATAGCGGTATAAGTCGTGTCGGAGCGAAGCCCATTACACCCTGAGAAACTACTGGAACCGACCAGCAAATCTCGCTTGCCCTGGCCAGGGACTTTGCGTAATGGCTCTCTGACACAGCACGATATCTACTCCCAATACCGGGAGGGACGAATCCTGTCTAACCGCTACTGCCTCCAAGTGCTCGGGACTGCACCCAACTGCTACCTGTTTGCACGACTCCTTTGAGCCGTGGTAGGGTAGCAATCTAAGAACAGTGGGACACACTCGAGGCGAAGTAGCAGTGTCAAGTCTGCGGACTATGCTGTACTCATGTCACCTGGGAACTGCTCACTGACGACTGGTATCAAACCAACCAACAGTTCCCTGTGAGTCCTGTCCAGTGTACCCGTAACCTAACGAGCACCTGCATACTATCTCCAGTACGACGTACTGACGGCTGTGGGACAGACCATCTCCCCAACTGGGATGAGAAGCGTACACACCAGTCTACTCCGGAGTATCGATGCTCTGTCTCGATAATCCAACGACCAGGGACCTGAAAAAGGATGTGCTTGTAGACTACCCAGCCCCCACTAGTGTGACTGCCGTCACAACGCTGGTAGACAAGCAAGATCCCAAGAGCTCTATCAATACGTACACTCACATATTAAGATAGAAAAACCAAGTAGCATACTACCATGTTTAGCAAGACTGTTATATACATGTGAATATCCCAAGCTTTCATTAAGTAATATACAAACTAGTATGATACAGTAATGGCCTTCTAGGGCATAAACACTAACAGTATGTAAAGTCTCCTGTCTACACATGCCAGGACTGGTTCTTTATACTTCATTACGTTCTCTGATGATCTCTTCAGATTCAGACATATGTTCTTGTTGAAACACTAGTCCGAACCTTTTGAGATATTCACAGAATATAAGTTAGAAGTAGAGAACCAAAATACGGGTATAAGTATTATATCCTTTGATGTGATCAAGGAGGAGAATACTTGAGCATGGAATTCCTGGACTATTCTAAAGGAGAATGAGATTCTCTCTCAGCATTACTCCTCCGAATACACCATAGCACGATGGTATATCGGGGCGGAGCAATCACACCCTATATGATATGGTGTGCTCTATGATGAGTACTACTGAGTTACCTTTTTCCTTTTGGGAGTTATGCACTTGAGAAGCTGCATACCTATTGAATTAGGTTTGAATCAAATCACTGCATACCACTCCATATGATATATGGTATGGGAAGAACCTATCTCTTAAGTAAGTTAAGATTTGGGATTGTCCGGCCTATGTCAAAAGCAAAATCCGGACAAGATCGAGGCAGGATCAGTTCTGTAGAACTGGAAAGGTTCCAGCTATACAAAACTGCAGTTGATGATTTGACAGAACCATAAGATTCTATAGTTCCCGACGAACCTCAGCCTCTCCGCGATCTAGTAGGGTTCCTCATCCGCCTGAGAGATACCTCGGTTTCTCGATGACAGTGGGAGCAAGGATTGCATCATGAGATGATGACCCAACTAGTTTCGAGCAGGCCATCGAGAGTAGGGACTCTGTAAGAATGGCTGGATGCTTAGCGATCTGAGATGGAATCCATGTACACCAACAAAGTATGGACTTTGGTTGCAATATCTGAAGGGTTAAATCCCCATCAGGAGCAAGTATATCTTGAGAAGATTACTTGGTGTAGATGGAAAAGTTGAGACTTTCAAAGCTAGACTTGTTAAAGCTTTTCGTCATCGACCAGGCGTGGATCATGATGAAACCTTTTCAAGTGACTATGCTTAAGTCCATCCAGATCCTACTTGCCACGGCTACATACCATAACTACGATATCTGGCGGATGAGTGTCTTGACTGCTTTTCTAAATGATGTTTTAGAAGAGAACGTCTATAAGTACACAGCCAGAGGGCCTCGTAGACAGTGGGAGCAGCGGAAACGTGTGCAAGATGCTTTATAGGATAAAGCAGGCATCGCGGAGTTGGAACATCTGTTTTGATGGATTAGTCAAAGAAGTTGACATCATCAAAATGGTAGATGAACCTTGTATAAACAAAATGGTAGTAGGGAGTATGGTGACGATCCTCGTAGAGTACGTGGATGACATACTCTTGATAGGGAAGGAGTTTCCTATGCTATGCTCGATCAATCTCCGCTTATCACAATGACTCTCCACATAGGATCAAAGTGATACCTACTAAATCCTGGATTTTGGATCTATGAGATAGATCTAAATGGATGTTAGGATTCTCACTAGTTGTAGTGAGACAGTATCAACCGATCCTGGGGAGAATCACTGGAAGGGTTCCAGGGTGATAAAGACGACTGAATGTCAGTCACAGGCATTGTCTTTACCCTCAGTAAAGTGACGGTATGTTGGAAGAGTTCCAAGCTAGATACCGTGACATACTAGACGATAAAGGCACGATACATCGCTACTTAAGATGCTACCAAAGAGGCTGTTTGGGTGTATATTGGTTCATAAGATGAACTACGTTCCTACCATTGTGTGACAATGGAGTTGTGGCTTATGCCATAGAACGCCCGTCCCATCAGTGATCCAGACATATTCTAAGGCAGTATCACTTGATCATGGAGATGGTTGATCTCCAGGGTGATCGAGGTTTGGAGAATAGACTCAGAGGACAACACAGCGGATCCACTCACAAAGGCCTGTTCCCAGAGAGAGACTTTTATGGGATGGTTGAGTATGAGATACTACAACCACTGCTATCAGATGGCCCTAGTGCAAGTGGGAGATTGTTAGTTATATGTATGCCCTAGAGGTCATTACTGTACATAGGATGTATATTGTAGTGGATGCTGGGACGTATATAGGGAGGACTTTCTTGCTCGACATGATAGTATGCTATCTGGTTGAACTTTACCTTAACGTGTATACTGATTGTCTCTCTGTTACATGTTGGTAAAGCCCTTAGGATCTGTACTTGACTACCTGGACTATGATGCGGATCATACTAGTGGGGACATGGTAGTCCATAAATACATCCTTCAAAGTCCCTAGTCGTGGGTGTATCGAGACGGGGCATCGATATACCAGAGTAGACTAGCGTATACCTTCTCGACCCATACAGATGGGCGATGGATGATCCCATATCCATCGGTGTTTGACATCAGAGATGATATACGGGTGCTCAGTAGAGACTGGGTACACTGGACGGACTCGCCGAGAACTCCCAGATGGTATTATACCTCACGTCAGATGGCAGTTCTCTGGTGACACTGGTACAGAGTAGTCTGTTGACCCGAGATCGTCATAGAGTCTTGTGTGGTTCCCACTGTGCTTTGATTTCCATCTTACCACGTCCAAGAGGGCATGCAAAACGGTGGTTTTTGGGTACAGTCCCGAGTCACATGGAGGCAATGAGCGATAGGAGGGGATTCGTCTCTCCCGGTATAGGGGGTTGATGTTGCGCTGTGTTCGATTGGCTATAACAGGAAATCCCTGGCCAGGGTTGCTGAGATTTACTGGTAAGTGTTACCAGTAGTTTCTCGAATTGTTATAGACCTTATATCGACACGACTTATTGAGCTATTGGGGTCTGACGTTTACCACCCCTAGGCGAGACATGCGACATATCAGACGATCTGACCGGACTGTACGGTAGTGTTACTGGTCGGATTCACTTGAGTGTGAGCGGGCTTGCTCGTCGATCTTCAGATCGCTCAATACCCGGGTGGCCGTTACGTTTAGCAGACCGCTTGCGGCTTGTGGGTGCTTGATATGATCATCATCTGCTACCGGCGTATTGATGAGTCTTTAGAGTCCTATACAGAGGTTTCCTGGCTCAAGCGAAACGAAATAGGAGCACATATGAGATATGTGCGGGACCGAGAATAATGCGTGTATGTGATACCGTATTCCATTCTCGCGATGAATGTATCGATTAGGTTATATGCGATATACCCTAGTTATCGAATCAAAGGTTGATTTGATAAGCCGATACATTATATACTAGTCGGTTGTGTGCGACATGACCGGGTCATTGAATCAAGTGTTGATTTAATTATTTAATGCATAATTATATATTTGATATATTACTTTGCATTAACTAGTATCGGTTCACTTTAGATGGATTTTCTCACTCGGATGTGCACATTATATATGTGATATGATTTTGTGCATTTGCTTGTATCATGTTTGATGATACATGCTTTTTGGTTTGTGTAAAGATTAAACCATGGTTATTTAAATGGTTAGGGTTTTGTTTTTCATATCTATTTATTCATTTATTTATTTATTTTCTTTTTGGAAAAAGAAATGAGAAGAATGGTGGCTTTCTTTGTTTGTAGTTGAAGATTCATGAACCTTTGACTTTGTCCACCATTCTTATCTCATGCTTAACCTAACCATTTGATTTAACCCTAGTTCAATCTCTACACTTGACCATGGTTTAGATTATGATAAGTTTTGATTTTTCTTTTCATTTTTAATTAAGTTATCATAATTCTTTCTTCTTCTTCTTCATCTTCTTCACATGAAGAAAGTTCACTTCATCAATGGTGATTGATGAAAATGAGTGAGAAATCCAATTCTAAAGTCTACCCACTTCCTATTTCTTCATCCTCTACCTCTTGCCAAGTAGTAGAGTGTGTTTCCTTCACAAGTTTCTTGACTTGGTGAAGTGAGAGCTTGATCTTGCGATGCTTCGACGTAGATCATCTTCGGCATGGACATCGACGACCTAGCTCGCCTATTCTCCGATGAAGTCGACGCTAGAGCCCGGATTTGATTTGGACAGCGGAGAGGACCTCATCTCGGAGCCGTGGAGGTGGAGGACCGGATCTACAAAGGTTGTATTTCCGTTTCTCTTTCGTTAAGTGTTAACTAGTTAGCTTTATCGCCTAGTTTTCTAGCAAACGATCCGTAGTCGGGTCTCTCGGCACCCGTAAAATTTTATAATAGCATGTTCGATGCCTTGTGAGACCTCATTAGGGTGCCTAGGAACCCTACAATCACAACAACAGATAATATCATATATCATTAACGTAAGTAAGTATGCATACACCGATCGTCGTTGATGTATAGCAACGAAAACCGGCAATACAACTACATATTACACTTACGGTCACAGAAAAGAAATTGTAAACTACAGCATTTGGAATCCACAATCTCTTTAGACATCGTAAATCCAAAATATCACATACTTCGCATTTCATGCCTAACTGTATGAATTCCACATATTGTATCACATTCCCGATAAATAGACAGTATTAAAATTTCCGATCGAATAATCAAAATCCCAAGATTTCCTAAATGGCTCAACACTTGAGCAGAGTTTAAATAATCCCAGAATATGTCACAGTACCGATGATACAGCCGTAGAAGGGTCAAGCCAACGCCTCACATGTGGCACGCCGTACTGCCCTAAACCCTAAGATTTAGAAGCGGTTCAGACGGTCACATAATCAAGTTAAGGTTTGTGTTCTTCTAGAGGGACCACCGCGTTAATTGCACGTTTTTCCGAAAGATTTAAACCCGATAGAAATTGAACACTTGAAAGTTTTTCGTGCCGGGAAAAAGTGAGTTAATGATATCCGTTTGAACATTTTAACTGTTTCTAAATATCCGGAAAACATAACAAAATTAAATATTCTGATCGAATCAACGAGTACAAAATAAACTCCAGAATACTCAACACTTGAGTCAGTTTAAAAATAACCAGAAATATACAATTTTGCCTACAGGTGTAACTGTGCCAAAACGAGGCAGTAAGCATTCCGTACGGACGCGGATCCGCGGCACAAGCAGGGTATTGCCGTGGTTCCGCGGCTGATTGTACGGCTTATTGGCTCATTTTTCACGGTGTTGCTTATATTTCCCTGCTGTTATTTTTAAGCATTTTTAATTCAGAAAAATCACAGTTTTTGAAAAATGTCTAGAGAGGGGTTCATTTTGACGTTTCGGGGTTCGTTCGGAGTTTTAACTTCGTATACACGTTGCCTAATGCTCTAGCTAGGCTCTGATACCACTGTAGGGTTCCTAGGCACTCTTGTGAGGGTTCATAAGGCATCAACCATGCCTGAATAAAATTTTAGACGTGCCGAACAACCCAAAGCCGGGATCTTTGCTAGATTATTAGGGTCATGCAAGTAAACATCTTTACTAATAAGTGTGAGGGATTACAACCTTTGTAGTCTTCTCCTTCGCTTCATAAGCTCCGAGTAGAAGTCCCTTCGCCGCGATCCACGATCTCCTGGACTCAAGAGAGGCTCCACGACTCGAACGATCCATGCTAGCTTGTAGTATTCCTTTTCTCCGATGATCTACGTCGAAGTTGCTATAACTCAAGCTCTCTCACTCTAATGAAGTGAACACCCTAATCTAATTGGCTAGATTAGATGAGGATGATGGAGTAGTATTTATACTTTCTTTTTATATCAAATTCTCACATGAGATCATCACAAAATGAAAAAACTAGTAAGCTTTCTCAAAGCTCAAGAGAGAAGAAGATGATGAAAAATAAGTTAATCCTTTTGTGATGAATAATGAAATGAATATATGAATAATAATGCAACCATGGTCAAGGGATGACAAGGATAACTCTTGTAGAGAATTAACTAGGGCTAGGGTTTGGTTGGGTTAAAGAATGAGTCATAGAAAAATATCAACCATAATATGTTCTTCATGACAAAAGGAATTGCTTCTAGAAGGTGCATGAAGCAACTAACCCTAATCAAACCCTAACCTAGTTTAATCTCCACTAAACTTGTTTCATTATTAATCATATCATGTTATTAAAATATATATCACATATATATTATATATTTGTAACGAAAGAAAATAATACAATTAATATATATCGCATATATATCAATGTATTATCCGGTGAGAAAATGAAATATTAATACGAGCTAATATTAGATAATGAAATACAATATATCATATATATTATTATACATTAAGTCATCGAATCAACACTTGATCCGACAATCCGGTTATATCGAATATAACCGACTAATATATCATGTACCGATTTATCGAATTAACACTTGATCCAATGACCCGGTTCATATCTAAATATCGCGAGAATATAATACGGTATCTCATGTCGCATTATCCTCGGTCCTGCACATATCACATATGTACCTCTACTCCATTTTGCCTGAGCCAAGAAACCTCTGTGTAGGACTCTAAAGAATCGTCAATACGCCGGTAGCAGGTGATGATCATATCAAGCACCCACAAGCCGCAAGCGGTCAGCTAAACGTAACAGCCACCCATGTATTGAGCGAGCAGAAGATCAACAAGCTAGCCTGTGCGTTCTCCTGTGAATCCAATCAGTAACACTCCTGTACAGTCCGGTCTCTTCGTCTGATATGTCGCATATCAAGTCTAGGAGTGGTATACGTCAGACCCCAGTAACCGATAAGTCGTGTCGATGTGAGGCTAATAACGGGTCGAGAAACTACTGGTAACACTTACCAATAAATCTCTATATCAGCCCTGGCCAGGGACTTCCAGTTATAGCCAATCGAACACAGTAAAACATCAACTCCCTATACCGGGAGAGACGAATCCCCTCCTATCGCTCATTGCCTCCATGTGATTCGGGACTGCACCCAAAAGCCACCGTTTTGCACGGCCACTTGGATGTGGTAAGGTGGAAATCAAAGCACAGTGGGAATCACACAAGTCTCTATGACGATCTCAGGTCTACAGACTAACCTGTACCAGTGTTACCGGAGAACTGCTATCTGACGTGTGGTATATCACCATCTAGGAGTACTCGGCGAGTCCGTCCAGTGTACCCAGTCTCCACTGAGCACCCGCACACCATCCTTGATGTCCAACACCGGTGGATATGGGATCATCCATCGCCCATCATATGGGTCAAAATGCGTATACGCTAGTCTACTTTGGTGTGTCGATGCCCTGTCTAAATATACCCTCGACTAAGAACAGTTATATGATGTACTCATTGACTACCGTGGCCCCACTTGTATGATCTCATCCTAGTCCCAGCAGTCGAGTACAGATCCTAAGGGCTTTATCAACATGTGAGAATAAGACAGTAAACCAGTACAAGTCAATATGTTAAGATAAAGTGAAACCAAATAGCATACTATCATGACGAGCAAGAAAGTCCTCTCTATATATATCCAAGCATCCATTATAATATACATCATATGTACAACAATGGCCTCTAGGGAATATACATAACTAACATTAAGAACATTCTCAAGTACTTGAGAAGGACTAAAGAGATGTTCTTGGTGTACGGCAGTAAAGAACTCCAGATTGAGGCATACACCGACTCCAGCTTCCAGAGTGACAAGGATGTCTCCACGTCTATGTCGGGTTATGTTTTTAGCCTCAATGGAGGGGCGTTCTGTTGGAAAATCTCCAAGAAGGACACCGTTGATAACTCGACGATGGAAGCAGAGTATATCGCTGCATGTGACGCCGCAAAATAAGCAGTCTGGATCAGGAAGTTCGTAACAGAACTTCAGGTGGTTCCGTCCATTGTTGCTCCAATACTTTTGTATTGTGACAACAATGGGGCTATAGGATTAGCGAAGGAACCAAGGTCCCATCAGAAGTCCAGACACATCTTGAGGTAGTACCACCATATCAGGGAGATCGTTGATCGCCGGGAGATCGTGATGTGGAGAGTAGAGATGGAGAACAATACTGCAGATCCACTCACAACGGCCATCCCTCAGACACAGTTCGAGAGGCTATTTGAGATGATCGGTCTACGATATGCCAGTACATGGCCTTAGCGCAAGTGGGAGATTGTTAGTGTATATTCCCCAGAGGCCATTATTGTATAGTACTAGATTGTATATTACATTTTGGAAACTTGGGATATACACGGATATAATAACAGTCTTTCTCAACATGATAGTATGCTATCTAGTTTAATTCTATCTTAACATGTCTATGTGTTTCTTTTAACATATCGCTAATATAAATTGATAGAGCCCTTAGGATCTTTGCTTGACTACTAGCATTGTGATGGCAGTCACACTAGTGGGGGCTGGGTAGTCTATAAGTACATCCTTTTACTTGTCCCTAGTCTAAGATTATCGAGACAAGTCATCGATACTCCAGATTAGATTGGTGTATACGCTTCTCATCCCAGTTTGGGAGATGGCTTGTCCCGCAGCCATTGGTATGCGATACCGAAGATAGTATAAAAGTGCTCATTGGGTTATGAGTTACACTAGACGGACTCACGGGGGAACCGCTGACTGGTATTGTACCTATCGTCAGTTAGCATTTCCCGGGTGACGTGTGTACAGGTTAGTTCATTGACTTGACATCACTATTCGTATCGAGCGTGTTCCCACTATACTTAGATCACTACCCTACCACGGCTCAAATGAATCGTGCAAACAGGTAGTGGTTAGGTGCAGTCCCGAAACACTTGGAGGCAGTAGAGGTTAGATAGGATTCATCTCTCTCGGTATAGGGGTTGATATTGCACTGTGTTTGGATAACCATTACACAAAGTCCCTGGCCAGGGCAAGCGAGATTTACCAGTAGGTACACCAGTAGTTTCTCAGGGTGTATTGGGCTCTACACTGGCATGACTTATTGCGTTATTAGGAGTTTGACGGTTACCACCCCCTAGGCCCGATATGCGATACTCTTACATGAACAGACCGGACTGTATGGAGATTGTCATAGATAGGCTAAGTAGGAGTTCGAACAAGTTTGCTTGTCGGCATTCTTATCGACAGATACCTCGGTAGTCGTTACGTACAGCTAGTGCCACAGACAGACTTGTGGTTAAACCTACTGCCAGCATACCGTCGAGTCTTTAGAGTCCTACACAGAGGGTTTTCCTGGTTCAGGTGAAACGATATAGAGGTCGTATGGTTTTACGGCAGGGTTCCGATCATATACGTGCACTAGCTGCACGGATGTTGTTCGGACGGATAATACTAGTGGGATTTGGTTTAAGCCTGATTCTAGTATTATATTATTAGATTATTATTATCTCATTGTATTCGTATTTTTTGCAGTATGAATACGGGTATGTATATACGGTGAGGGCATTCTTGTAATTTCATAAGAGATACATCTAGAAGGGGACACCTCATTAGTTAGATTTATCTATTTTTGGAAATAGATTAATAGGGTGGAAATTAGAGATATTTGAGGCATGGAGTGAAGCATGGCTTATGGTTTTGTTTATTGGTTTGTCCTTACTATTCAAGCATGGTTGATATTTTCAATTTGAAACTATTGCATTCTTGAGGTGAGAAAGAGTATGAGCCATTCTTCACTTGAGACTTCACTTGTTCATTTGCTATTTTACTTTCTCTCTCCAATTTTTCTCTCCTTCTTCCTCAAGACCCTAACCCTCATATGAGTTGTGAACCATAGGGTCCTTTGAGATTAAATACTCCAATTAACACTCTACATCTTCTAAGCTATCTAGTTTAGCGAACTAGGTATCTTAGTTACCTCGGTTTAGAGGTTGGAGCTTAAACCACATACACTCGGGTGGATCGTCTTTGACACGAGGAGACCGACGTTCAAGTGCAATCCGGATCTTCGAGGAACTCAACAAGGAGAGGAGAAGAAGACCCGAAGGTCAAGTAACAAGGAGGTATAAAGACTATCATAGTAGTTAGAACCTGCAAGTTGTATTTCTAGTTAAGGTTTCTGAAAAGATCCTGGAGTTAAAATTGTTGGATATAGTGCCCTCAAAAAAATTATTGTAATTATAGGCACGCGATTATGATAATTGAGGAAGGGCCTATACAGGTAGAACAATCTTACTCGAAATAATAGTATGCTATCTGGTTTGTCTTTATCATTGATAAGTACACGTTTTACTAGTTATTACGTGTCGCTTATACATAAAGATGAAGCCCGTAGGATTCTTGCTTGATTACCCGCATTATGATGGCGATCATATATATGAGAGCTGGGTGGTCTATAAGCACATCCTTAAATGTCTCTAGTCATGGGAGTATCGAGCCTGGGTATCGATATTCCAGAGTAGACTAGTGTATACGCTTCGAGACCCCGATGAGGGGCGGTGGCCGGTCTCACAAGCCATTGGAGTTGTGACACCTAAGATAGTATACAGGTGCTCACTGGAGGTGAGTACACTAGACAGCCTCACCGAGAAATTCTAGATGGTATTATACCTATCGTCAGATAAAAGTTCTCTAGTAGCATGAGTACAGGTTAGTCCTTTGACCTGAAGTCGTCATTTGTCTCGTGTGAGTTCCCACTGTACTTTGATTACTACCCTACCATGGCTCAAAGGAGTCATGCAAACAGGTTTTAGTTAGGTACAATCTCGAGCTACATGGAGGCAGTGGTCGACTGTCAGGGATTTTTCTCTCCTAGTATTAGGAGTCGATGTTGTGCGATGTTCAGTTGACTATCACCAGAAATCTGTGGCCACGGTGGGTGATATACTGATAGTTGATCAGTAGTATCTCAGTTGGTGATGAGCAAGACTCAGACATGACTTATTGGGTTAGTAAGGGACTGACGTTATCCACCCCCTAGATCCGATATGTGATACTCTTTGATGAAGAGACCGGTCTATACGGAGATTGTCACATTCAGGCTCAGTAGGGTAAGGACGCACTTGATTGTCGACCCCCCTTTTCGACAAGTACCAGGGTAGCCGTTACGTACAGCTAGTGCCGCTGACGTGCTTGTGGTTAAACACACTGCCAGCGTACTATCGAGTCTTTAGAGTCCTACATAGAGGGTTTTCCCGGTTCAGGCAACGGATGTAGGAGCCGTACGGTGGTACATGCCGGGGTCCGATTAAATACGTCTATGCGATACACGGACTTTAATCGGACGGCTGATAATACTAGCCGTCTTAGGATTAAGCCGGATTATTAAATATGGTTTTGATTTAATAATTTATATATGTATTTTTATACATATATTTTAGTATTATTGTTCACTATTTATTTTCTCTCTTTTGTGCTATCCTTATTTTTATACGGATACGCGTATGTGTCGCGATACATATACCAGGTGAAGTATTCCGTATTTATACGGGAATGCTTCTAGAAGAAGAAGACCTCATATTTATTTTTCTATTCAGAAAAATAAAAAAGGAAATGAGGTAGAAAGTGGAGTTATGAAGCATGGTGCAAACATTGTATAAAGGCATGGCTTTGATTTTAAAATGATTATTTTAATTTGTGTGCACTGTTGGCTATAGTGCCCTCAAGTCAATTATTGGATCGCAGGAATATGATTGCGATAATTGAGGGAGGACTTATACGGATAGAACAGTCTTACTTGAGATGATAGTATGCTATCTGGTTTGTCTTTATTATCATGTACTTGCTTTAGGTGGCATTATAGATTACTATTACTTGTTGATAGAGCCCATAGGATTCTTTCTTGACTACCAGTAATATGATGGCGATCATATACGTGGGAGCTAGGTGGTTTATAAGAACATCCTTAAATGTCCCTAGTCGTGGGAGTTTCGAGACTGGGCATCGATACTCTAAAGTAGACTAGTGTATACTGATCGAGACCCCGACGAGGGGCGGTGGCCGGTCACACAAGCCATTTGTGTCATTTTGTTCACCTAAGATGTATACAGATGTTTATTGGGTTATGAGTACACCGGACGGACTCGCCGGGAACATGCTAGTCGGTATTATATCTATTGTCAAATAGCAGTTCCCAGGTGACATGTGTACAGGTTAGTCTGTCGACCTGAGATCCTCATTTGTCTCGTGTGAGTTCCCACTGTGCTTTGATTACTGCCTCCACGCCTCAGAGGAGTCATGCATACAGGTTTTAGTTTGGTATAGTCCCGAGCCACATGGAGGCAGTGAGCAGATCGTTGGGGATTCATCTCTCCCGGTATTAGGGGTTGATGTCGCGTTGTGCATGGGTGTCCATCACTAAAAATCCTAAGCCAAGGTAGTCGAGAAGTACGGATCTAGGATCGGTAGTTTCTCAGGTTGTGATGAGTTTCATACCGATACTAAATGTTGCGTTATTAGGGGTCTGACTTTATCCATCCCCCTAGACACTATATGAGATACTCATAGACGAACGGTCTAGACTGTACGGATATTGTCACTTCAGGCTCGGTAGGGGTTTCAGGATGAGTTTTCTCGTCGTTACCTCAATACTTGGGTAGCCGTTATATACAGCTAGTGCCGCTGATGTGCTTTTGGTTAAACCCACAGCCAGTGTATTGATGAGTCTTTAGAGTCCCATATAGGGGGTTTCCCTGCTTCGGGCGAAACGATGTAAAGGCCGTATGGTATTACTGCATGGTTCGATCATATACATGCACTTGTGCACGTATCATGATTCGTACGGATAATACTAGTAGGCTTTGGTTTAAGCCGGATCTTAGTATTAAATTGTTGGATTATTTTCATCTCATTGTATTTGTATTCTGTCAGAATACGGATGCGGGTATATATATACGGATGAGGGGTAATCTTGTAATTTATTACAAGTTACTTGTATAAGATGCCACCTCATTTTGGTTTTTAACCTTTTTGGATTAAAAGGTTAATGAGGTGGAGGATGAGGGCTTTATTGCATTTGTTCAAGAATGACTCATAAGTGTGAGTCATAGTTGACAAATGAGCCATGCTTGATATTCTTGGTAAGTGTTATGAGATATTTATGGACCATGAGATATTTTGTGGACTTGGATATTTTTTCTTCAGTTGCTAGCATGCTTGATATATCTCACAACACTTAGCCATTTTTCAGGACCTGAGTTTTCGTTGCTTCACACTCTCATCCTCTAATGGCTTCTTCTTCTACCTCCACCCTTCAAGTCTCATGTGTTGAGAAACTTAGGGTGTTTAGAGGAAAATTAATCCTTCATCACTCTCTACTTCTTCTATGGTATTTAGTGTAGTGATCTAGGTACCCTAGTTATCTCGGATATGAGGTTGGAGCTCGATTCACAGACTCTCAGGTGGATCATCGTCGATGGGGGAGACCAGAAATCAAACTTGATCAAGGAAGCCTCGAGAAGCATGGGATAAATGTTAAAGACTGAAGGACACAGATCATTTAGTATAACTTTCTAAACTCCTTTGTAGATTGCTAGTTTAGGGTTAATGGTCGATCCGTAGGATAGGGTTGTGTTAGCGCCAGCTTATAAAATTTTTGTTCCGTATTTGGCCACGGATTAATGGCCGGGGCACTAGCATAACCCAACATGGTATCAGAGCCACCCCATAAACCCAACTAGCTAGTTTGCACTAGGTTAAAATCTCGATCGACCAATTTTTCCAGATCACAGTTCCTTGTTCATGTGCTTGCTGTCGAATTTCAAAGTTGTTAAAAAAAATTTTTTGGGTATCTTAAAAATATGTGCAGGCAAAACTAGAACTAAGAAAAAAATTTAGACACCTAACTCCAAAATTCCGCCGCGGAACCGGAGCAAAATGTCGCATTTTGCGGCGGAACCGACGCTCGTTTTGGGCTACAGTGCCCCTAAATTTTTCTGGTGCTCTATTTCAAGGAAATATGATTTTTGTGATATATGGTTTTGGCCCAGATTTGTTTGAGTGCTGGATTTGTATTTGGGGCCAATTTGGAAAAGTTTAGTCGATCGAAATTTTAAATGTGCAGTTTTTAGTGCATACATTACTATCTACGACTGTGAATATCATTAGAGCTGTACAACTCGTTTAATTCCTATATGTCTTTTAAACGGGTTTGCGAAAATGAAAGTCATGCTGATGTTCAATGTTGTGTTGTGGTTATGGTTGAATCATCGTGGTGGATAGCTAGTGGTGCAATAGTAGTAAAGTCTAGTTTCATTTGTACATTTGATATTGTGGGGAGAGCGTCCGACATGTGGACTGTCGTCTCTGCCAGTTTGTATATAATATGTTTGGGGCACGAACGGGTTGAGGCCGATGTTACCTTTATACATATATTTTCTTTTCTGTACTAGGATTACCCCGCGGTGGAGTGCACGAATAGCCCGGTTCTGGAGGGCAACGAGCTCGCATCTCATAGCTTTGAGACGGAGGGGGCTTCACTCTAGAATTAGCGGGTTATTCGCCACACTCGTAGGGGGTACAGGTTGACCCAAGGAGGGGTGCTCAAGATACAGGATTCCGTGGAGTGCTGGGTGGCCCATTCACATTGTTGATTGGGGTTGCTTCGCTTCTGGGATTGGCGGGTAGCTTGCCGCACTCGTAAGGGTCTAGGTTTTCATTGCACAGGCTATCCACATGATAGGGGAACGTCGGGTCTCATTTGCAACTCAAATGAAACCCGAGGCTCTAGGATTATCCACTACTCTGTGTTGCTTGGCTGAGATTCTGTGATGTTTCTTTATATCATGCCTGGGATGAATGTTATATATATTTATATATATACTAGTAGATGTTGTATATGTTTTGCACCCACGCTAGTCCAGCCCCCGCTCTGCTGTTAGTTAACTAATATAACGGGTGATGACAGGGCCCAATGGCGAATGCGGGTGGGATATACGTACATCATATTTTTCGTTCGTTTATCTGGTGTGATATGTTTAATTGATGGGACTGCGTTAATTTTTATTAACGCAAGGATAAAACAAACCTATTTGATGTTGTTGGAACCAAGTTTTTTAAAAACAGACATTACAGACGTTTTCTTTTGCTTTGCACAGTGGTATTCAGTTTGGAACATCCAGCACCTCAATTGACGAGGAAAGAAACGAGATCCCTTCGTCGTGAGTGACCTTTTTAGCAAAAGTTTGCGTCAGGGTAATGATTTCACTATAGAAGATTCTTTTTCTTTGCATCGTGGTATTCAATTTGGGATATCCTGCACCTCAATCGATGTAGAAAGGGCCGAGATCCCTTCAACAGGAGTGACCTCTTTAGCAAAATTTTTCGCCACTATATATTTGTAAAACCACTTGGATTCTTCAACGATATCAAGTTCATTACGTTAAAGGTTTTTCACCAAAAACCAGTCGTAGCCCTCCTTTATTTCAGATGGGTAGCGCCTAGTATTCATGTTATGTTTGTTGGCCTTCGTCAAGGGATAGTGTATGGTAGTTGTGTGTTACTTTTCTGTTGCAAGGATTTGCATTAATCTAGGACAGTCGTACAGCCTTGTTGGCCTTCGTCAAGGGAGAGTACGGGTGGGTTTAGATTAATCTGGACAATGACGGGTAGAACTTGACTTGCGACATATGATTTGTTGGCCTTCGTCAAGGTCATAAGACGCTTGGAGTAAAAATCACATCGGGAGTTTCAAACATACGGGAATCTTGCCAGGCATGCGCATACTTTCTGGAGTGTGATATTTTGAGTTGCTTCCATCAAGTTATCATACGATAATAGTTGGATCCCGATTCTCACTGATAAGTAGGATTACTCCTCAGGGGATTTTAGATGATCTCGATAAATTCTCTTTTTGGGTTTGGTGGAGAATTCAAGGAAACAGTGGGAGACATCCTGATTAGATAAAGAGATTAACCATTCTGATCTAGGTGAGTGCACGCTGAGTGTTTCTTTTCTTTCTCTCTCTCTCTCTCTCTCTCTCTGTGGCAGCGACAATGGCCCAACCCTAAGCTAAAACTAATGAACCAAGTTAACCGAACCTTATTAAACACTTTGGCTTTTGGATTGTCATAGTTGCATATATCATTGCCACTCCTACTTTTAACCTTTGCATTTCTCCAGAACATTCAGTATCACTACGAAGATCCACAATTATTGGATATGACAATCGTATAGTTACATACGAACTCGAAGAAACTTGTTTCAGATTCGAGGATCGTTTCCGGTTCTGGAGTAATTGACTAGGAATATTCAGTTGTCTTTTCCCTTTACCTTCTCTCAGGTTGCGAGAGCTCCTGGTATTAGGAGAGTACACCTCTTACGGTTATTGGATAATCTTCTTCCAAACCATAGGATGGTGCCGAAAAGTAGGAAAAGAAGAAAACCAATTAGCCTAAGTGTGGTGTACAGAAGGTAATAAATAAAGACGAACAAAGGGATTAGAAAGAGGGCAAAGTAAATTGCGACCACTATCATTCACGACGAAACCATGTATATCATCGCCACTCCTACTTCACCTTTACATTTCTCCTGAACATTCTGTATCACTACGAAGATCCACATTTATTGGATAATCCATCGTATAATTACATATGAACTCGAAGGAACTTGTTCAAGTTCGAGGATGGATTCTGGTTCAGGAGAAATAGAATAAAGATTATTCAGTTGTCTTTTATTTTTACCTTCTCTCAGGTTGCGTGAGCTCCAAGGATTAGGAGAGTACACCTATTACGCTTATTGGATAGACTTCTTCTAAACCATAGGTTGGTGCCGAAAGGTAAGGTAGGAAGAAAACCATTTAGCCTAAGGGTGGTATATAGAAGGTATTAAGTAAAGACAAATAAAGGGATTGGAGAGATGGCAAGGAAATATATGATTACAGTCATAAATATGGATAGTGGAAGAGGCATTACTAGGAATACCCGGATACCCCTTCGAAACATTTTCATGTTTCAATTTCACTGTGCAGTATTAATTGAAAACTGTTTTCCGAATTATATTCTTACTCCAGGGTATGTATTTACCAGATTTGATTCTTACATCTGTATGCTATTACAGATGATGGGTGGGAGTAAGATATTGGGAATTAGGAGATTATATCCTCATTATATCGGAATTCACTGTAATTGGTGATATTTGAGGAAATCACCTAGGTTTTTGCCTGACGACAAATATTTGGTTTTGAATATCCGTAGTTATGCACCAGTTTCAAACTGATATATCTGTACGTTTATTTTATAAAGTGAGATATAACTTTTTGAAATTATGTCTATGACATTTATCTATATCAGTTGATGGTTAGGTAAAGAGCATTCAACAACGGTGTAATTCTTCTAAACCATAGTACGGTTTTCAACCTACGACGCACAAGGTTTGAGTTATTAAACTCAGGGGACTTATACAAAGTATTGTATGTTTTCCAGTGTCCATTAGGACAAAGGGGTTGTTGCTCATACTTTATTCCATTTACTCATGACTTCTCTAGTTTTAGACAAGTATTTCGTTGAAATACAAGGTCCAAGTTTTGAGAAGTTAAAGGTATAAGAATAAAGTAGAGAACCATATGTTCCAAAGTATCAGGATTCTTCAAGGTGATCGAAGATGTGGATAATTGCGCTAGGTATTCCATTGATAGTAATGGTTTTGAGGACAAGCTTCTCTTTCATGTTACTCATAAGTGGGAGCATTCCTTGATGAGTAATGCTGCTTGGCCTCATTCCACTTAGTTGATATGCACTGGAAACAGCTGCATGTCTTTTGAATCCGGTTCCAATTAAATTAGTGCATCTTTTTCTATATTGGATATAGAATGGTTCATATCTTAACGATGTTAAGGTATATGGTGTTGTCCGGCTTTTGCTTAAAACTAGACCCTGGACAAACTCAAGGCAGGTTTCAGTAATGGCGGTTCGTAGTTTATCCCGGGCTTTGACGAGGGTTAACTTTCTGCCATCTGGAAGATCAATGTTATATTGTTCTTGACTCTCCACAGTTTTAGTAAAATAGATTTTTTTCAGAAAACATTAGTGGGAGTATGGTAGAGCTGGAAGTGATTCCAGAACCATAAATGGTTACTGAAAATTTAATAGAACCTAATGATTCAATTGTTTTCGACATTCCATTATCCACTCTGCAGATTTGGTGGGTAACCTCAGGCACTCGAGTGGTACTTCGGTCTTTTCAAAGACGGTGACAGGGATTTTCTTGTTTACCCAAACTTGTCACTGCTACTGTTCTACACAATGAGTCCCGGCAGAAGGATGGGAATAACGTCGTTCTAAACTAGCTTTAGAAGTGCACGTGTATATGACTCTGCTAGAGGGTTGTTGTAGTCACTGGGAGCAGCGGAAGCATAGTGGACAAGTAGCTTATGTATATTTATAGACTAAAGCAGGTATAGCGGAGATAGATCATCTATTTTTGATGTGACAGTCAGAGAGTTTGACATTATCAGAATAAGTGATAGATCTGGTAAGAAGGTAATAGGGTGTGATGTCCTAGTATTTGGATGACATGCACTTGATAGGAAGTGGAATTTCTATACTACGATCGACTATACTATGGTTGTCACACAGTTGTTTCTCTGTTTGTGTATATGCCCTAGGGGCTATTATTGTATCATACTAGCTTGTATATTACTTAATGGAAGTTTGGGATATTCACTGTTGTATTAACAGTCTTGCTCAACATAGCAGTATGCTACTTGGTTTATATCTATCTTAATATGTGTATATGTTTCTTTTAGCATATCACGAATGCATATTGATAGAGCCCTTAGGATCATGCTTGACTACCAGTGTTGTGATGGCAGTCACACTAGTGGGAGCTGGGTAGTCTACAAGTACATCCTTTTTCAGGTCCCTAGTCGTAGGATTATCAAGATAGGGCATCGATACTCCAGAGTAGACTAGTGTATACGCTTCTCATCCCAGCATGGGAGATGGTCTGTTCCACAGCCATTAGTACGTTGTACTAGAGATAGTTTGCAGGTGATCGTTGGGTTACGGGTACACCGGACAGGACTCGCAGGGAACTGTTGGTTGGTATTATACCCGTCGTCAGTTAATGTAGGGTTCCTAGGCACACTAGTGAGGTCTCACAAGGCATCGAACATGCCAATTTCAAAAAATCTAGGTGCCGAGAGACCCGACTACGGATCGTTTGCTAGAAAACTAGGCGAAAAAGCTAACTAGTTAACACTTAACTATGAGAATCGGAAATACAACCTTTGTAGATCCGGTGCTCCACCTCCATAGCTCCGCAACGAAGTCCTCTCCGCTGTCCAAAAAGAATCCGGGCTCTAGCGTCGACTTCATCGGAGAATAAGCGAGCTAGGTCGTCGATGTCCATGCCGAAGATGATCTACGTCGAAGCATCGCAAGATCAAGCTCTCACTTCACCAAGTCAAGAAACTTGTGAAGGAAACACACTCTACTACTTGGCAAGAGGTAGAGGATGAAGAAATAGGAAGTGGGTAGACTTTAGAATTGGATTTCTCACTCAAATCATCAATCCACCATTGATGACCTCAAGCTTCTTCAATGAAGAAGAAGATGAAGAAGATGATAAATCTTATGATAAGTTAATTCAAAATAGAAAATAAATTGAACACTTATCATGCGGCAACCATGGTCAAGTGTAGAGAATAAATCATGGTTAGAAGGAGTGGTTAGGGTTAAGCATGAAGACAAAATGGTCACTTAGTCAAAGCTTCATGAACTTTCAATGTAAAACAAAACTAGCAACCATTTTCTTTTCTTTTGCCATTTCTTTTCCAAAATAAAATAAATGCAATAAATAAATAAATGAAAAAGAAAACCCTAACCAATATACAACCATGGTTTAATCTTTACACAAACCCTAAAGAGCATGTATCATCAAACATGATACAATCAAGTGCACAAAAAGTATATCACATATACAATGTGCACATCCGAGCGAGAAAATCCATCTTAAGTAAACCGATACTAGTTGATGCAAAGTAATATATCAAATATATAAATATGCATCAAATCATTAAATCAACACTTGATTCAATGATCCTGTCATGTCGCACACAACCGACTAGTATACAATGTATCGGCTTATCGGATCAACGCTTGAATCGATAACTAGGTTATATCACATACAACCATTCGATATATTCATCGCGAGAATGAAATACGGTATCACATACACGCATTATTCTCGGTCCCTCACATATCTCATATGCGCTCCTATTTCGTTTCGCTTGAGCCAGGAAACCTCTGTGTAGGACTCTAAAGATTCATCAATACACCGGCAGCAGGCGATGATCATATCAAACACCCACAAGCCGCAAGCAGTCTGCTAAACGTAACGGCCACCCGGGTATTGAGCGATCTGAAGATCGACGAGCAAGCCCGCTTGATTGAAAAGAATTCTTGATGTGTAGTATAGAATTGTAAAGAAATCACAACCAAAAATTATTTGACCGCAATCAACTACGGTGTCGGATTGTAGATTGTAAGTGAGTGCGGATCGTCCACAGGGAAAGTGTAATCGTTCGTCTTTTGAATTAGATGAAATGAAACTTTAAAGAAAGAAAACAAAACAATTCATGATTTGTAGTTGAAGTTCAAGAATGAGAAAAAACTAGATCTAAGAAAGCATTAAAAGATAGAATCAAGAATTGATTGTTTAATGATTTTTCCAAACCAAATCTCAAGAATCGAAATGAGGCTCGTAGGAATCGATCGGATCTATAGATGTGATGTAATCTTAGAATTACGTATTCTTATCCTTCGATGAATTGATACTAGATCGATGATGATCTACGAGAATTAGGGATTTCTTGTGAAACTAGGGTTTCATCTCATCCCTTGTTCCTTCGTCGATATCATTCACATTCTAGCCTCTAGTAAATTCAAGAAACGATCGTAGATCCCTAATTTCGAGCGATCACAATCAAGAAAGCATCGCAACGAAACTAGGTCATCGATTCTTGAACTTGCTAGGGTTTACAAAACTCGTAGGACTTAAAAATAGTATTAAGATTTGTTACATCATCATTCTACAATCGTCTAGACTCCTTCACGAGCGGAGTTTTACTCAAACATCACAACAAGAGCAACAATTACAAATTGAGATCTAATCATGATGCAAGAATTAAAAGAAAGCAAGATTAAAGAAATTCACCTTTTATTTATATCAACAATTTAGTTACATTCGCTCAAGAACTACAAGAGGAAGAATTCGATCGTCGACTTGGCTTTGCTCGTCTCCGTGGATCGCGGATCGGCTTGGATCACTTGCCCGATTGAAGATCGGCTCGGCTCCTAAAAGGTTGAAGGCTTCTCACTTGATTTGGTACTCAAGATCTTGGATTTGGAGTGGAATTAGGGTTAGGGTTTCGCACAAGCCTTGTCACGAGACTTGTGGAAGAAGATGATGAAAGAGGGATTATTTAACTAATGAAGATTAACCTCAACCCTTAGATCTAGGCTCCTATTTATAGATAACTAACCCTAGATCTAGGATTTCAAATTCTAAGTTTCCCTCCAAAAGTTTGTTGAGGGAATTCAAATTTCCCTCCAAAAGTTAGTTAGGGGAGAAGCTTCTAAATGTGATTAGTTAGGAGGAGCTTCTAGAAGAGGATTTAATTAGGATTAGCCTTCCTTAATTTTCTTTGCTGATCTGGCAGTCGCTTCGAGAGAGTTCTGGAATTTGGAGTGCATTTATGGAATGTGGGCCCTGGCAGAAGCATTGTAGTGCAAATTTTTCTTGATGACGTCACCTCTTAGCCGCGGATGCGCGGCACAAGAAGGCTATGGCCGCGGATCCGCGGCTCCTTGATGGGCTTGGGCCTTGTATGCTCTGGTATGGTCTTTTACTGTTGTATGGGCCTTTATGTGATATATATAATTATCTAATTCCTTCTGCATTGCTACCAGATCTGAAATGATTGAATTGGCGTAATGTTGATCAGCTCTTTGGTTTTTCTTCCGTATTTTCCTGCACAGACTCAAGACAAGTGTTGCGCAAATACAGAAATGATGCGATGCCATGAAATGCGGTTAATTTCCTTTAAAGTGTCGGTTTAAAAGTCTAACACATGCAATCTCATATTTTGTGACAGATTTGCTAATATGTAGAATATGAATGCCGAACACTTCTAAATGTATGCAAATGTTAAGGAAATTGCCGGCTAAAATATACAATATTTTCGACTGATCAAATACCCCCAAACGTAATTTCGATCGTCTCGAGCGAATGTTTTATTAAAAAGAGAAGGAGAAAATAAAGAAAGAGAAAAACTAACTAGCACACTTTCGTAGGCAACACGATTGCACTGAGCACGTGCAACAAGCCTTTAAACCTCTAGGTGTCCCTAGTAGGAGGAGTGTTGTCTCCTGAGGGTTTTCAGCGGATTGCACCCACAAAATCCAATAATAAAAGAAAGATCATGAATATTACATTTAAAGAAAAGAATTGTAAAAGAAAAGCCTTGAAAATTATGGTTTCCAACTAAGCTAGCTTTTCGGTTGTCATGAGCCCTATCTTAATGGTCAAGAAAAGATGTCAGAAATCACGTCCTCCCTCAATAAAACATCGTCTTATTTTTCATTCCTATCTGTTTTCCAAACATCGATCATATAACCCTGCGTGTGTGTAAAGACATCCCTACACCCGGAGAATTCAATTCAAGCTATCATACTCTTGCCCATCAGCCTCAGTACTTTTTTTTTTTTTTTGATGAGCTCACACACTTTCATGCGACCGTTAATACTTCTTGAGGTACTAACCGACCGATTACTCATGTGCTTGCTTATTTGGTGTATTTTCCTAATCTTGCACCACCTTAGGTATAGCAGTGACTCCCAGACCAGTTGGCCTTAGGGCACTAGATGAAGAAGCACCCTCGCTATATATTTTTTTTATTTCCCTCGGTGATAACAAAACCAGTGTCCATTTTTCTCACCATATTTTTTTTTTATATACTTTTGGCTTTAAGACGAGCATTTCAAGGTATCCTCTACTATCCCAGGCTTTAAGACGTGTGTAAGTGCGAATAGCAGGGTAGCAACGTTCAAAATGTTTGGCTTCCAGAATAGAAACTATTTTTCAGACTTATTTTTATCATCAGATTAGTGACGTCCTTCATCTTACTAACCCTTGGGACAACGGCTCATAACTACTTATTACTAGTTCGTATAAGAAAACTTCTAATTTTCTTAGTTTTCTTAAATTTTTCTAATCTCATGGATGTAATTTTTCACTATCTAATCTTTTATTATCTTATTTATGTACAAAAAATATTTATAGTTTTGAAAATTTTTAAATTTTTATGGGTTTTCGAAAAAATGTTTTGTGCTTATGCAAAGTATGATGCAAATGATGCGCAAATAAGCACAAACCTCCCCCAAACTTGTTTTCAACAGTGTCCTCACTGTTGCCTTCTGCTAAATCTCGAAAAACCTGTAAGCTTGGGAGGAATTTATTAGTGGGGGCAAAATATTTAAGTGAAGAACCTCCCCAAACTTATTTTTGGCTCAAAATTTTGTAAAAATTTTCTTTTCAGGAGCCCGAAAATATGCCCCCCCAAACTTGAGTTATGCAATGTTAATCTTTTAAAATCATATGAGGGGGTCAAAAATCACTGGTCGATGCCAAGCTTTGCAAAGACCAAATGTTAACACCAACCATTCAAAAATTTTATCAATGCAGTGCTCGGGTTGGTGGAAGAAGAAGTGGGGAAAAGGTAAGTGGTGGAAGAGAATGTGTGTGCGTCTCATTTTGGAGAGACGATGCAGTGAATGTGATGGATTACTCGCATTCTTTTTACAATTCAGAAGAAGGGGTGGAGGTTCAATTTCAGTGATTGGAAAATGATTCATCTCAACACCCGTGTCATTCAAAAATGCGAGTTCATCAGCGAAGATTTCCTCAAAAGTTCCATTCATACCCCGGTGAATAATATCATCACAAAGTGCGGGGTGATCTTCAGACTCTAAAATCAGTTCATAATCCGTGTTAATTGTTGACCCGGACAACTCGGTGGAAGTCCGTATGTGTATGATACATAATTGGGTCAAACAACAACATATGAAAAGAGTCAAGATCGGTATCAGGAGGATCATCAAATTCGCTGCTGTCGACATCCATTAAGTCGACAGAACATACCTGAGCAATAGGTTCGGAGGGTACACTTCCCAACTTGTAAATGTTTAGTTCTATTGACCTATTCCCGAAAGATAGGGTCATAGAACCGTTACGACAGTTGATTATTGCATTGGAAGTGGCCAAAAAGGGGCGACCTAAAATCACCGGAATTTGATTCCGTGGGTTCGCTACAGGCTGTGTATCAATTACAATAAAATCTACCGGGAATATAAATTCTCCGATTTTTATTAACACATCCTCCAGTTTACCCCTAGGTTTGGTGATTGATCGGTCAACCATCTGGAGAGTTATGCTCGAAGGCTTTAACACTCCGATACCTAGTTGCTCATATACCGAGTAAGGAAGTAAGTTAACACTAGCGCCAAGGTCAAGTAACGCACGGTTGATGTGTTTCTCCCCAATAAAAATGGAAATAGTAGGACAGCCAGGGTCCTTACGTTTTCGTGGTAATTGTTGGGGAAAAGCCGTGTCTACAGTACTCGACATGAAGATTTTTTTAGGCACTTGAGTCTTCCTCTTCCTAGTGCACAAGTTCTTAAGAGTTTTTGCATAGGACGGAACTTGTTGAATAGCATCTAGGAGAGGGATGTTGATGTTAACTTCCTTAAACATGTCCACAATCTTCTCCATTTGGGCATCATGTTTCTTGGGCCTCAACCTATTTGGAAATGGAGCTCTATCAATAAGTGTTGGGTCCAACATTTGTGGAGAAGTTTGTGGGGGTGGAAAAAATGAGGTGGGTGGAGGGTTCGAGCCTTTGGGAATACGGAGAATAGGCTCGGAAGAAGAAGGTAAGTTAGACGAATTAGGGTAAGAAATAGAAGTGTGAGTAGAAGTGGAAGTTGAAGCCGGGGTGTTAATGATCAATTCATCATTATCAATTTGTTCACCCAAATGATTGTCTAGCACTCTTCCAGATCTCAACATTGTAAAAGCGTCCACATTAGTGCAATGTGAAGGTCTAGGATCAGGTACGGGTTGAGATGGAAGATTCCCTTCTTCTCTAGCACTTATTTCGGCTGTTATTCGTTCAATTTGTGCTTCCATTGATTTGATATTCTCATTTTGAGTGAGAATGATCTTTTTCATATTATCAATGGAAGATTGAAAACTTGCCGACTCTTGGATGGATTGTTTCATGAAAGTAACCAAGGTTTGCACCAGTGCAGAGATATTATCAGTACCGGCCAATTGCAAAGAATTTTCATGTAGTGCAAAAGTGTTGGCAGGATTTTGAAAATTTTGTGGTTGGAAGGGGTGCTGACTCAATTGAAGTGGTGGTTGCTGTTGTGGTGGAGGGACCCTTTGAAAATTGTTTAGGATTGGAACCGTATTTTGAGATTGTGATTGGTTCCAAGCAAAGTTCGGGTGATTCCTCCAATCTTGATTATATGAGGAAGAAGAGGGATAGTTTCCAGGTCCTTGCTGAAGTGCAGCATTAGTGTGACCTTGAAACGGTACATTGAAAGGACATTCTTCCGTCAAATGTGAAGGGTTTGAACAGCAGCCACACATGGGTTTGGGAAGTGTGGATTGGTTTAGGGAGGCTGAAGAGATTTTGTTTTCTATAGCGTCGAGTTTCCTTTGTATTGCGGCCATTTCGGCTTTCAAGGTGACAGAAACATCGAGCTGATTGACATCTTCCCTAGATGGTGGTGGTCTAACACTTTCCCATTGTGATGTGTTTTGAGCTAAATCTTCTAAGTATTTCCAAGCTTCACCATCATCTTTAGATAGGAATTGGCAATGACACATGGTTTCAAGCATCTGTCTAGTAGTGAGATCAACACCCTCATAGATAATTCGACACAAATCCCATCTAGGGATTCCGTGATGAGGGCATTGGATAAGAAGATCCTTGAATCGTTCAAAGCATTTCCAAAATGGTTCATTGGGAAGTTGGGTAAATTTAAAGATTTCGCTCCGAACACGGGCGGTCTTGTGATTGGAATAAAATTTCTTAAGGAATGCTGCAACGAATTCGTCCCATGTTGAAATAGAATGTGCGGGTGTGATGTAAAGCCACTTCTCGGCTAAATCGCACAAAGTGAATGGGAGAAGACGTAAACGCAGAGCATCCAAAGACAGTTGTGAATTCCCCATCAAAGCACATACGTTTTCAAATTTGGAAATAAACATGTATGCGTTTTCAGAATCAAGACCATGAAATTTGGGTAAAAGTTTGATGAATTGGGGGTTGATTTCAAAATTTTCCCCTATGGCAGGTGGTATAGAAAGACAGGTGGGAAGGGTAACACGTGTAGGATAGCATCTCTCTTGGAGAGAAATGCGTGGAAGATTCTGCGCACCTGCGGGCGGTGGCAGAGTAGTGTTAAAGTTTGATGGATTTGGGTCCATCGCGGGTGTGGTGGGTGGTGGGGGAGAAGATGAAGAATTACCAACTCTGGGGTCGATAAAAGAAACGCGGACAAGATGGGAAATGGAATCCCGTGTCCAGCCTAACATTGTGCTAAACGGTTGTAGCACAAGTGGCAGCGTTGGTATAATTAGAGGAAATGAAGTGTTGGTGTTTGTTTTGAAAAATGATACGGATTTTTAAAAAAAAAATGATGCAACACAACAAATGCAACACACAAACCCTAGAATCTAGTGGTCACCTAAGTCAAACTCTGGACCGCTCCTGACTTCCAAAAGACAAGTCGCAGGATAAATCCTCCACTGCCTCTTTGTCTCCCTGTGGCCGGATAAGTGCCAGGTAAGTGGGAAGGTACTCCACTACGTAAGTAGTGGGCCTAATTAAAAACCACTAGCCTTAGACACACTCGCCTTAGGCACCACAAGAAAACTGGGATAAGCAATGAATTACCCACGGCCTCCTTCTGTCCTAATTGAGCTCGACGGTCCTTAGAGTCATCTCTAGATATTTTTTAATTAATGAGGGTAAATGCGGATGCAAGTTTTGCGATTTTCGGGGCCTAGGAAGGGTAATGAACTCCCTACCTAATTTGAATTTGGTCGTGCCCCTTAAATTCCGTATTAATATGCAAACAACCAAAAGAATCAAAACACGCACAAATTTTATTTTGCTTTGCGGCGCTGCGATTTATTTGCAAAGAAACCTGCACAAAATTGTTATTTGGAGCAGATGAGGTAAGAGATAAGAAAGATAGAGACTTACAGAAAAAAATAGCACAGTGAACCTTCTACCCAGGCGCGGAACCGCCGCAAATAGAGCCTAACACCGCGGAAACGCGGCCGTATATGCTGATCTCTGCACAAAAATTTCTGTCACTGTTCCACTTGAACTGCTTAGCTCTCTGGAATTTTCATAAAAATTTTATCCAAGCTCCAATGATTCCAGAATTCCTCGCAACAAATCACAACACACGTATTAGGGTTTGTACGAGTTTAGATCTAAAAATTATGATGGAATAAAATTTTCAACTCAAATTTCAAAATATGAACAATTAGCGCACTATCCCCGGCAACGGCGCCATTTGATTGAAAAGAATTCTTGATGTGTAGTATAGAATTGTAAAGAAATCACAACCAAAAATTATTTGACCGCAATCAACTACGGTGTCGGATTGTAGATTGTAAGTGAGTGCGGATCGTCCACAGGGAAAGTGTAATCGTTCGTCTTTTGAATTAGATGAAATGAAACTTTAAAGAAAGAAAACAAAACAATTCATGATTTGTAGTTGAAGTTCAAGAATGAGAAAAAACTAGATCTAAGAAAGCATTAAAAGATAGAATCAAGAATTGATTGTTTAATGATTTTTCCAAACCAAATCTCAAGAATCGAAATGAGGCTCGTAGGAATCGATCGGATCTATAGATGTGATGTAATCTTAGAATTACGTATTCTTATCCTTCGATGAATTGATACTAGATCGATGATGATCTACGAGAATTAGGGATTTCTTGTGAAACTAGGGTTTCATCTCATCCCTTGTTCCTTCGTCGATATCATTCACATTCTATCCTCTAGTAAATTCAAGAAACGATCGTAGATCCCTAATTTCGAGCGATCACAATCAAGAAAGCATCGCAACGAAACTAGGTCATCGATTCTTGAACTTGCTAGGGTTTACAAAACTCGTAGGACTTAAAAATAGTATTAAGATTTGTTACATCATCATTCTACAATCGTCTAGACTCCTTCACGAGCGGAGTTTTACTCAAACATCACAACAAGAGCAACAATTACAAATTGAGATCTAATCATGATGCAAGAATTAAAAGAAAGCAAGATTAAAGAAATTCACCTTTTATTTATATCAACAATTTAGTTACATTCGCTCAAGAACTACAAGAGGAAGAATTCGATCGTCGACTTGGCTTTGCTCGTCTCCGTGGATCGCGGATCGGCTTGGATCACTTGCCCGATTGAAGATCGGCTCGGCTCCTAAAAGGTTGAAGGCTTCTCACTTGATTTGGTACTCAAGATCTTGGATTTGGAGTGGAATTAGGGTTAGGGTTTCGCACAAGCCTTGTCACGAGACTTGTGGAAGAAGATGATGAAAGAGGGATTATTTAACTAATGAAGATTAACCTCAACCCTTAGATCTAGGCTCCTATTTATAGATAACTAACCCTAGATCTAGGATTTCAAATTCTAAGTTTCCCTCCAAAAGTTTGTTGAGGGAATTCAAATTTCCCTCCAAAAGTTAGTTAGGGGAGAAGCTTCTAGATGTGATTAGTTAGGAGGAGCTTCTAGAAGAGGATTTAATTAGGATTAGCCTTCCTTAATTTTCTTTGCTGATCTGGCAGTCGCTTCGAGAGAGTTCTGGAATTTGGAGTGCATTTATGGAATGTGGGCCCTGGCAGAAGCATTGTAGTGCAAATTTTTCTTGATGACGTCACCTCTTAGCCGCGGATGCGCGGCACAAGAAGGCTATGGCCGCGGATCCGCGGCTCCTTGATGGGCTTGGGCCTTGTATGCTCTGGTATGGTCTTTTACTGTTGTATGGGCCTTTATGTGATATATATAATTATCTAATTCCTTCTGCATTGCTACCAGATCTGAAATGATTGAATTGGCGTAATGTTGATCAGCTCTTTGGTTTTTCTTCCGAATTTTCCTGCACAGACTCAAGACAAGTGTTGCGCAAATACAGAAATGATGCGATGCCATGAAATGCGGTTAATTTCCTTTAAAGTGTCGGTTTAAAAGTCTAACACATGCAATCTCATATTTTGTGACAGATTTGCTAATATGTAGAATATGAATGCCGAACACTTCTAAATGTATGCAAATGTTAAGGAAATTGCCGGCTAAAATATACAATATTTTCGACTGATCACCGCTCACACTCTAGTGAATCCAACCAGTAACACTACCGTACAGTCCGGTCTGATCGTTTGATATGTCGCATATCTTGCCTAGGGGTGGTAAACGTCAGACCCCAATAGCTCGATAAGTCGTGTCGATATGAGGCTCATAACGGGTCGAGAAACTACTGGTAACACTTACCAGCAATTCTCTGATCAGCCCTGGCCAGGGACTTCCTGTTATAGCCAATCGAACACAGCGCAACATCAACCCCCTATACCGGGAGAGACGAATCCCCTCCTATCGCTCATTGCCTCTATGTGACTCGGGACTGTACCCAAAAACCACCGTTTTGCACGCCCTCTTGGACGTGGTAAGATGGAAATCAAAGCACAGTGGGAACCACATAAGACTCTATGACGATCTTGGGTCAACAGACTACTCTGTACCAGTGTCACCAGAGAACTGCCATCTGACGTGAGGTATAATACCATCTGGGAGTTCTCGGCGAGTCCGTCCAGTGTACCCAGTCTCTACTGAGCACCCGTATATCATCTCTGATGTCAAACACCAATGGATATGGGATCATCCATCGCCCATCTGTATGGGTCGAGAAGGTATACGCTAGTCTACTCTGGTATATCGATGCCCCGTCTCGATACACCCTCGACTAGGGACTTTGAAGGATGTACTTATGGACTACCATGTCCCCACTAGTATGATCCGCATCATAGTCCAGGTAGTCAAGTACAGATCCTAAGGGCTTTACCAACATGTAACAGAGAGACAATCAGTATACACGTTAAGGTAAAGTTCAACCAGATAGCATACTATCATGTCGAGAAAGAAAGTCCTCCCTATATAAGTCCCAGCATCCACTACAATATACATCCTATGTATAGTAATGGCCTCTAGGGCATATATATAACTAACAATCTCCCACTTGCACTAGGGCCATCTGATAGCAGTGGTTGCAGTATCTCATACTCAACCATCCCATAAAAGTCTCTCTCTGGGAACAGGCCTTTGTGAGTGGATCCGCTGTGTTGTCCTCTGAGTCTACTCTCCTAACCTCGATCTCCCTGGAGATCAACCATCTCCATGATCAAGTGATACTGCCTTAGAATATGTCTGGATCACTGATGGGACGGACGTTCCTTGGCATAAGCCACAACTCCATTGTCTCACAATGGTTGGAACGTAGTTCATCTCATGAACCAATATACACCCAGACTGCCTCTTTGGTAGCATCTTAAGTAGCGATGTATCGTGCCTTTATCGTCTAGTATGTCACGGTATCTAGCTTGGAACTCTTCCACCATACCGTCCCTTTACTGAGGGTAAAGACAATGCCTGTGACTGACACTCATTCGTCTTTATCACCCTGGAACACTTCCAGTGATTCTCCCCAGGATCGGTTGATACCGTCTCACTACAACTAGTGAGAATCCTAACATCCAATTAAGTCTATCTCATAGATCTAAAACTCAGGATTTACGAGGTATCATTTTGATCCTATGTGGAAAATCCTTGTGATAACCGGAGATTGATCGAGCGTAGCATAGGAAACTCCTTCCCCATCAAGAGTATGTCATCCACGTACTCTACGAGGATCGTCACCATACTCCCTACTACCTTTTTGTTTATACAAGGTTCATCTACCATTTTGATGATGTCAAACTCTTTGACTAATTCATCAAAAACAGATGTTCCAACTCCGCGATGCCTGCTTTATCATATAAAACATCTTGCACACGTTTCCGCTGCTCCCACTGTCTACGAGGCCCTCTGGCTGTGTACTTATAGACGCTCTCTTCTAAATCATCATTTAGAAAAGCAGTCAAGACACCCAACCACCAGATATCGCAGTCATGGTATGTAGCCGTGACAAGTAGGATCTGGATGGACTTAAGCATAGCTACTGGAAAAGGTTTCATCATTATCCACGCCTGGTCGATGACGAAAACCTTTAACAATTCTAGCTTTGAAAGTCTCAACTTTTCTATGTACACCAAGTAATCTTCTCAAGATATACTTGCTCCTGATGGGGATTTAACCCTTCAGATATAGCAACTAAAGTCCATACTTTGTTGGTGTATAAGGATTCCATCTCAGATCGATAAACATCCAGCCATTCTTACAGAGTCCTACTCCTGATGGCCAGCTCGAAACTAGTTGGGTCATCATCTCATGATGCAATCCTCGCTCCCACTGTCATAGAGAAACCGAAGTATCTCTCAGGTGGGTGAGGAACCCTACTAGATCGGCGGAGAGGCTGAGGTTCGTTGGTATCTACTGAATCCTTTGGTTCTGTCAAATCATCTTCTGTAGTTTGCATAGCTGGAACCTTTCCAGTTCTACATAACTAACCTTGCCTCGAGTTTGTCCGGATTTTGCTTTTAGACATAGGCCGGACAACCCCAAATCTTAACTAACTTAAGACATGGGCTCTTCCCTTTCCATATCACATATGAAGTGGTAGGCATTGATTTGATTCGAACCCTATTCAATAGGTATGCAACTTCTCAAGTGCATAACACCCAAAAGGAAAAAGGTAACTCAGTATTACTCATCATAGAGCACACCATATCAAATAGGGTGTATCTGCTCCGCCCCGATATACCATCGTGCTATGGTGTATACAGAGGAGTAATGCTGAGAGAGAATCTCATTCTCCTTTAGAATAGTCCAGTATTTCCGTGCTCAAGTATTCTCCTCCTTGATCTCATCATAGGATATAATACTTATACCCGTATTCTGGTTCTCTACTTCTCGCTTATATTCTGTGAATATCTCAAAAGGTTCGGACTTGTGTTTCAACAGGAACATATGTCTGAATCTCGAGAGATTATCAGAGAATGTAATGAAGTACAAAGAACCGGTCTTGGCATGTGTAGACTGGGGACCTACATACATCAACATGTATCATCCCATGAGTTCACTAACTCTTTCTCTGTTTCCAATAAACGGAGCTATGGTCATCTTATCTTTGTGACATGACTGGCAAGTTTCATAAGATGTAGATTCAAACTGTTTTAAATATGCATCTACATGTAACTTCAGCTAGTCGGGTCACATTGATCTGATCTAGTCTACAATACCTTAAGAAGGATCCGTTCATTTCTGAACTCTTCCTCTTATGTGTGTTCCATATACTAAGAACTGTAGTTTGATTTAGAACATCAATGCTTTTAGATAACGCGCCTGAACCGATCAACTTTTGATATAGGAAATGTTCAAAACATTATCCAACAATACAAAATTTTACCGTTTCTTTACTGATAAAGAGACAGATATAATTTTGTATATCAGGTTCGGTATCTAATAACATTCGTTCAGAATCAATGTATTGTAATACAGGGTGACAATGACGTGCAGACTTGGCTGCAACTCTTGCCCCGTTTTCTGCCTCATGAAACTTATCACCCGTTCTCAGTTGTCTACCTTTCTGTAGCCCTATGTAACAGATTACATATCTGGAATCCTGATCTGGTATCATATACCCAGGACGTAAAGGACATTGAGAAACAGTTCTGTATAATGAACACACCCGAAGATGATGCATCAGCATGCACTCTCTTCGTTTGGGCGGCACGGGGAAATCTGGTATTCCCCAATTTCCTGCTCTGTCTTATAACAATTATAAGTTGGAGCGGGACCAACGTTCCCCAGCTCAGAATAACAAGCGGGTTCGGTCAATAATCCGTATTATTATCTTGATTAAAGCGTGATATGGTCGCTACCAGGAGAGAGAGAGAAGAAAACACTCAGCGTGCGCTCTGTCAAGAATAGATTGGTTTTTATTTTATCTAATCAGGATGGCTCCCACTGCTTTTTATCAAATCTTCCTTCAAACCCTAAAAGGAAAGACTAGCCGGGATTAATTACACACTACAAGTTCGCCAATCTTTCAGCCAGGCCAGTGTCGGTACTTTGAGGGAGGTCCCCCGTGCTTTCGCACGAACCTAATTAATGTAAACCTCGTTTTCGCAGAGGCGTAACCCCGTTGACACCTTTCTAGACACCTACTTGATCGGCTAATTGTAATGTATAAAACTCTCCCAGGAGTAACTCTTACTCGCAGCGGGTATCGGGATCCAACTATCTCATAGAAGGTATGCAATCTCATTGCAAATTTCAACACTTGAAATTCCCGATAATTTTTCCCCCAGCACCCTATGACCTTGACGGAGGTCAACAAACCATAGGCTACTAGTCAAGTTCAACCCGTCATTTCTTGATCGAATTAAACCCACCCGCACGACCCTTGACGGAGGTCAACAAGGCCGCACGACTACCCTAACTCAATCTGCATCATATGCATAAGCAGATAAATACTAGTTAGCTACCGCACACTACGCCTTGACGGAGGTCAACAAACGTAGCACGAATACTAAATAGGACTTATCTGAAATGACGGAGGGCTACGACAGGTTTTTCTGAAAACTTATTGCGTAATGAACCTGATATCGTTGTAGGATCGAATGAATTTTAAAAAGGAGTGCTTTTGAGGCTTTTCTAGTTTTGCTAAAGGAGTCACTCCCGGTGAAGGGATCGTCGGTCCTTTCCTCATCGAATGAGGTGCGGGATATATCACATATATCACTGTGCAAAGAAGAACTCTTAAAAGCAATCAAAAGACAAACCGAGTGTGTAGCATCTACCAGTTATTGCTAAAGGAGTCACTCCCGGTGAAGGGATCTCGGTCCTTTCCTCATCGAATAAGGTGCAGGATATATCTCATATACCGCTATGCAAAGCAAGAACTGTAGCTACCTGTTTTATTTTGAAATTCGATTCTACAACATCTTAGGTTTCTTTTATTTCATTAATCACATTAATGAAGTCCCATCATTTAATTACCTAAACATCACAGATAAATACGACGTACACTTATGCCATCCGCATTCGCCTCGATGTCCCCTCGTGCACCGTTAGGTTAGGTAACTAACGGCAGAGCGGGGCAGGGCTAGCGCGGGTGTAAAACATAAGTAACGTCTATATAATATATCATATATACTATATGCTGTATCTATCACAGAACATCACATGATCACATCACAGATATCGCAGCAGAAGAATCATATGAAATATTGGATATACTAGGACGTTCGTGTTTTCAATACGAGCCAGTATAAAACACGGATTCCACGGTCGCGATGAATAGCCAAACCCACACCCCTAGACCCCTACGAGAGCGGCAAGCAACCCTACCAATTCTAGAGTTAGGAGACCCGGACTCGACTCCTCGAGTTGGTCTCCCACTGGACTCCAGAACCCGGTTACTTGTGCTCTCCTCCTTGGGTCTATCCTAGTGAGGAAAAGTAAATAATATACAAACGGTGACAACTTCCGCAACCTGAAAGCGCCCCAATAAAAGAATATTACATACAAGTTTTTACATGAATGAAAATGAAAAACACTCATCTCACATAAAAACCCCCGGCTATTCAAACACGACGATCCAATATAACATATCCAGCAACACATAACATCACATGTCATCAACGTATGTAAATATGCGCATCCCAATTGTCGTTGACATATAGCAACGAAACCGGCGATATCACATATTACACTTACGGTCACAGAAAAGAAAGTGTAAAACTACAACAGTTGGAATCCGCAACCTCTTTAGACATCGCATGCCTAATCAAATGAATTCCTTAGACATCACATGCCTAACAATTATAAACCCCGCATTTTAGTCTCAACATCGAAAACTCTTTTCAATATCAAGTCGGGCAATTCAACAGGATTCCCGACATTTTGATTGAATGCTCGTCGCAAACTTCAGTAGGCGGCCGCACCCCTGATACCGTCGACGAAGTGCACCAAGGCGGAACACCGCTGCCGCGAGCACCCGAACGGATGCTTTCGGCGACGGGGTTCTCCTACAGTCACTTGGTCGGGGCAATGGCGTGAGGCTGTCTATTAAGTTTACCCGGCGAGTATCCGCGTACGCTACGTGATTGCGACGGACTTTTGATCACATCAAAATTCCGTGGCAACCGATCAAGTGAGACTAAATTGCTATGTTTATAACATTCATTCAGTTATCACATAACTTTTGTGAATTCCAATTATTGTATCCCATTCCGGATAAATACAAAATGCTAAACTTTTCGATCGAACAATCGAACACCCAAGTTTTCCCGATACAGCTCAACACATGAAATATTAGTCTAACAACATTCAGTTCGTGCCTCAGTACCAACGGTCCAGCCGTAGAAGGGTCAAGCCAACGCCTCACATGTGGCACGCCGTACTGCCCCAAACCCGAAGGTTCAAAGGGCAGTTCAAGACGGTCACATAATCGAGTTAAGGTTTGTTGTCTTCTAGAGGGACCATCGCGTTACTTGCACTACTTAGAACGTCGTTAAACTAGGGAAAAATCCAACACTTGGAAATTTCCCGACAGGGGAAAAATTGGGTATTTATATCCGGTCGAACTTTTTAACATATTCTAAAATTTATCCGGAAAGCCACACAGACAAAATTTGATACCCCGATCGAAACACCGAATCCCCAAAACAACTGCAGAAAATTCAACTCTTGAAAAAATATCAAAAATACCCAGGAAAACCAGCACAGCATATTATGAATAACTGTACAAATTTGGATGCCACAAACGACAAAACGGCCGCGGTTCCGCCGCACGAGCCATGCTCGTGCCGTGGAAACGCGGCGCTTTGGTGGAATCAGGCATACGAATTTTGCAGTATCCCTTAGAATTTCCTGCTGATTTTACTGAATATTTTTAATATGGAAAAATGCACTGTTTTGAAAAAAGTACAGAGAGCAAGTTTGGTTTGGGGTTCCGGGTTCGTTCAGACTTCAAATTCCGTCTGGACTTCGCCTAAGGCTCTTGCTAGGCTCTGATACCACTGTAGGGTTCCTAGGCACACTAGTGAGGTCTCACAAGGCATCGAACATGCCAAATTCAAAAAATCTAGGTGTCGAGAGACCCGACTACGGATCGTTTGCTAGAAAACTAGGCGAATAAGCTAACTAGTTAACACTTAACTATGAGAATCGGAAATACAACCTTTGTAGATCCGGTGCTCCACCTCCATAGCTCCGCAAAGAAGTCCTCTCCGCTGTCCAAAAAGAATCCGGGCTCTAGCGTCGACTTCATCGGAGAATAAGCGAGCTAGGTCGTCGATGTCCATGCCGAAGATGATCTACGTCGAAGCATCGTAAGATCAAGCTCTCACTTCACCAAGTCAAGAAACTTGTGAAGGAAACACACTCTACTACTTGGCAAGAGGTAGAGGATGAAGAAATAGGAAGTGGGTAGTCTTTAGAATTGGATTTCTCACTCAAATCATCAATCCACCATTGATGACCTCAAGCTTCTTCAATGAAGAAGAAGATGAAGAAGATGATAAATCTTATGATAAGTTAATTCAAAATAGAAAATAAATTGAACACTTATCATGTGGCAACCATGGTCAAGTGTAGAGAATAAATCATGGTTAGAAGGAGTGGTTAGGGTTAAGCATGAAGACAAAATGGTCACTTAGTCAAAGCTTCATGAACTTTCAATGTAAAACAAAACTAGCAACCATTTTCTTTTCTTTTGCCATTTCTTTTCCAAAATAAAATAAATGCAATAAATAAATAAATGAAAAAGAAAACCCTAACCAATATACAACCATGGTTTAATCTTTACACAAACCCTAAAGAGCATGTATCATCAAACATGATACAATCAAGTGCACAAAAAGTATATCACATATACAATATGCACATCCGAGCGAGAAAATCCATCTTAAGTAAACCGATACTAGTTGATGCAAAGTAATATAACAAATATATAAATATGCATCAAATCATTAAATCAACACTTGATTCAATGATCCGGTCATGTCGCACACAACCGACTAGTATACAATGTATCGGCTTATCGGATCAACGCTTGAATCGATAACTAGGTTATATCGCATACAACCATTCGATACATTCATCGCGAGAATGAAATACGGTATCACATACAGGCATTATCCTCGGTCCCGCACATATCTCATATGCGCTCCTATTTCGTTTCGCTTGAGCCAGGAAACCTCTGTGTAGGACTCTAAAGACTCGTCAATACGCCGGCAGCAGGCGATGATCATATCAAACACCCACAAGCCGCAAGCGGTCTGCTAAACGTAACGGCCACCCGGGTATTGAGCAATCTGAAGATCGACGAGCAAGCCCGCTCACACTCCAGTGAATCCAACCAGTAACACTACCGTACAGTCCGGTCTGATCGTCTGATATGTCGCATATCTTGCCTAGAGGTGGTAAACGTCAGACCCCAATAGCTCGATAAGTCGTGTCGATATGAGGCTCATAACGGGTCGAGAAACTACTGGTAACACTTACCAGCAATTCTCTGATCAGCCCTGGCCAGGGACTTCCTGTTATAGCCAATCGAACACAGCGCAACATCAACCCCCTATACCGGGAGAGACGAATCCCCTCCTATCGCTCATTGCCTCCATGTGACTCGGGACTGTACCCAAAAACCACCGTTTTGCACGCCCTCTTGGACGTGGTAAGATGGAAATCAAAGCACAGTGGGAACCACACAAGACTCTATGATGATCTCGGGTCAACAGACTACTCTGTACCAGTGTCACCAGAGAACTGCCATCTGACGTGAGGTATAATAACATCTGGGAGTTCTCGGCGAGTCCGTCCAGTGTACCCAGTCTCTACTGAGCACCCGTATATCATCTCTGATGTCAAACACCAATGGATATGGGATCATCCATCGCCCATTTGTATGGGTCGAGAAGGTATACGCTAGTCTACTCTGGTATATCGATGCCCCGTCTCGATACACCCTCGACTAGGGACTTTGAAGGATGTACTTAAGGACTACCATGTCCCCACTAGTATGATCCGCATCATAGTGCAGGTAGTCAAGTACAGATCCTAAGGGCTTTACCAACATGTAACAGAGAGACAATCAGTATACACGTTAAGGTAAAGTTCAACCAGATAGCATACTATCATGTCGAGCAAGAAAGTCCTCCCTATATATGTCCCAGCATCCACTACAATATACATCCTATGTATAGTAATGGCCTCTAGGGCATATATATAACTAACAGTTAACAGTTCCCAGGTGACATGAGTACAGCATAGTCCGTTGACTTGATACTGTTGCTTCGTCTGGAGTGTGTTCCCACTGTTCTTAGATTGTTACCCTACCACGGCTCAAAGGAGTCGTGCAAACAGGTAGCAGTTAGGTGCAGTCCCAAAGCACTTAGAGGCAGTGGCGGTTAGATAGGATTCGTATCTCCCGGTATTGGGAGTTGATATCGCACAGTGTTTAGAGAGCCATTACTCAAAGTCCCTAGCCAAGGCAAACGAGATTTACTGGTAGTATTTCCAGTAGGTTCTCAAGGTGTAATGGGCTTCACTCCAACACGACTTATACAGCTTTTAGGGGACTGACGCTTGCCACCCCCTGGGCCCGATATGCGATAGTCTTAGATGAACAGACCGGACTGTACGGAGATTGTCACATCAGGCTCAGCAGAAGTTCGGATGGGTTTCCTCATCGGTCTTCTTATCGACATCTACCTGGGGATCGTTACGTACAGCTAGTGCCGCTTGCGGCATATGGTTAAACCCACTGCCAGCGTAGTGTCGAGTCTTTAGAGTCCCACACAGAGAGTTTCCCTGCTTCAGGTGTAACAATATCGAGGTCGTATGGTTTTACGACAGGGTTCGGACATAAACGTGTACTTGTGCACGTATGATGTTGGGACAGATTATACTAGCGGGCTTTAGTTTAAGCCAGATTCTAGTATTGGATTATTGGATTTATGCAGTCTTAGAAAGAGGGGCATTCTCGTATTTAGTCGAGAAGCTTCTAGAAGAAAGGTGAAGTGGAGAGCTTATATGTAATTGCATTAAATGAATTAGTGACTCATGAGATGATTCATCCAAATGAGTTAATGAAGCATCAATTGTTTTAATGACTCATTAGATGATTCATTCATTTGTATTAAATGAAGCATGAAGATATTTGTGCCGATATTTTAAGCTTCATAATATATACACAATTGAGTTATAATTCATTTCATTCTCAAAAACACATTCTCTCTCCTCAAGCTCTCCTCTTCTTAAACCTAACACTAATCCTTTCATGTGTTGAAATCCCAAGGGTTAGCAAGACTAATAGATGCTTAATCCACTTCTATATCTTCTAGGTCACTTGGATTAGCAATCCTAGCCACTTAGTTACCTCAAGTGAGAGGTTAAAGCTTGGACGAGGAACTCTCGCATGGATCTTCTATCACATCGAGGAGGCCGACGAGGAGGTGAACAACAAGAATAAGAAGGACTAGTATCCTGAGGTATAATCATCTATCATAGTAGTTTAGCACTTCTAGATAGTTTGTCAGTTAGGGTTTGCAAAGATCCGTAAAGTTAGCCGATGTTAACTTGAAAAAAATGATTGTTTTACCTATTCCGCCTCCCCGCATCCTGTGGGGTGTTTAACGTCGACTTAGAGTGGTATCAGAGCCTAGCTGAACCATAACTAACATGTTAGCAAAGTCTTTAGAAATTTGATCACAAAACGAACCCGAAAAAATGACATTTCATATAGTTTCTGCCGATTTTAAAACGGGGTCTAAAAATTTTTCAGGGACCCTTAAAAATACAAGCAGGGTTTTTTAAGAATTGTGAAGAAAATT